>OX387240.1:84947285-89747285 GCA_947561735.1 Cenchrus americanus | reverse complement strand
AAGATGCCGCCGAGCGCACGGCGTACAAGCTCGTGGACTCCAACACGGATTGGAAGACGAGGTGGTTCTATACCACGAACCACCATCCGGAGGCCGCCGAAGCCGAGCGGACGGCGGCCCAAGCACCGGGAGTGGTGGAACACGGAGCCCACCATGCAAGAGGGGATCCGGCTCCCGGAGTTGCTCGGGAAGAATCAAGGCCCCGCGAGATGCGGGACCGAGGGCCGAGCATGTGGCCTTCGGTTTCATGAAGCGTCGGATCCGGCCGCGCCGGCGCGGGATACGATGGGCTTCGAGTACACCGGCGACGACGACACGTCGCGGATGCCGGGGGTGAGATTGAAGACAACGACATCGTCGAGAGGTTGTCGAAGATCTTCAAGGACATGCGGAGTACACGGCGTGCCCTGTCGAGGAATTCTCCCGCCGCGCGCCCGCCCAACGAGGTAAGTAGCCGTACCCGCCTCGTCGAGTAGTAGGCACTTGTAGCGAGTTGCCGACGCCTTTGTGTCTTTTTGATGCGGGACGATGTGAAGCGGTTCGTCTCGAGCCGCGGCCACCACCGAGCGGAATTGAGATTCCGGCGGTGGAGAAGGCGAAGGAGCGCCGAGTAGTCGGGAGACGACGATCCCGTCATCGTGGAGGATACCTCCGATGACGAAGAGGACGAGGAGACGCCGCGGGATCGCTTCCGGTGCGGTCGAGGTTTAGCCGTCCAGGCTTGCCTCATGTGCCTCTCGTCCAAGACCCTCGCTAGCACGGAGGCTAGCCTTGCCGCGCCGCCGAAGAAGCCGCGCAACCCCGCCAAGAAGCGGGTAGCCAAGAAGATGAAGGTCTCAGAGACCACGCCTCTTGAGGTAAGTGATCTTGAGCAGAAGACGTCGAGTACCCGATGATCGGGTACGGTGCTGACGAGTAGTTATCCCCATGTGCAGGAGAGGCCGCCGGCGGGCCCGTGGTGGAGGAGGGCGATGAGGGCACGTGGCCCACGGTGGGGGAACCGGGCCGGAAGCCGAGTCCGGCCCTCCCACCGTCGAAGAGCTTCGGCGGCAGCCGGGGCGCCGGCCCCCCGCCCCGAGGAGGGAGCGAGTACCCGCGGCCGCCGCCGTTGGAGAGATGGAAGCCGCGGGAGCGCGAGAAGACGTCCGCGGCCGGCCGCTGCCACCGTGGAGGAGGCAGTAGCCGAAGAGGCGGAAGAAGAGACGCCCGCCGAGGGTGGACTGGTCGATATCGCCAGCATCCTCGGTGCTCCGGCCGTGACTATCGTCCGGTCGAACTTGTAAGTACCACACTTCGTGAGTAGTACTCATTGTAGTAGCCGATGTTGTCTGATGAACCTTTGTGGATACTTGTGCAGAAAATCCACCGACTTGAGGCCGGGACGGAGAGGAGCCCGCGGCGGCGAGAGGGCGAAGAGGCCGCGCCGCCCGTCGAGGAACCCGCTCCGGAGGCCCAAGCCGCGACGAGCCCCCGACCGCCGGCGGCGCGCCGCAGGCGGTCATGGTCGAAGGTGAGTACTCTTCCGAAGCCGTAGAGCCCCAAAAAGAGTAGTCGTAGATGCCGATGCGCGTGCTATTTTGCCGACGGGCGCCGAAGGTGGTGACATCCCCGGGGCGGGGGTACCGTGCGGGAGTTGACACCGAGGGCCCGGAGGCCGCGGCGAGGAGCCCCCGAGCCCGTGAGGGAAACCGTCGAGAAGGCCGCCGAAGAGGAGGCGGGCGCCACGTCGCCGGGGGTTGCCCCGGAGGTGGCGATCCGGCCCCGGAGATCCAAGACGCGGAGCCTATCCGCTCGGCGCCGATGGCGGAGGCTACGTCGGGTAGCCGCGGCGGGATCGAGCCGGCGGCCGACGATCTCGTCGAGCCGCACGCGGTAGCCCGGCACACGGAGGCGATCCGGCGGGCCGAGCGGTGGATGAAGGTAAGTACTCGTAGCCTTCCGAGTAGTCTATCCTTTTGCGTAGAGTACTGCGCTTGACTTGAGCTTGTATTGTGCGGGACGTCGCGGAGCGATCCCGCGAGAAGTCCAACACTTTGCGGGGCTACGGCGACACCGTGCTCGCAGCCGAAGCCTTGGAGGAGCGACTCATGAAGTCGAAGAAGCACGCGGCCGCCATGCGGTCGAGGCTTGACGCCGCCTTCGCCAAGTACCACAACGACGTGATGGACTTGCGGGCGAAGAGCGACGATGCGGTGCGGAAGAATAAAGGCCTCCGCAACAAGAATAAAGGTATGTCTCTTGACTTGTCGGGAACTTGTGGGGAGTCCTCAAGCTCGACCCGTTGTTGTGTTCCTGTGTTGTAGAACTCGAAGACCGGGTGGAGCGTACGAAGGGCTCGGAGATCGGCATGAAGAATCTCTTCTACGGGAGCGAGGAAGCCCGCGGTACTTGAACTCGACTACAAGGAGCGGCCTTCGAGTGCGAGAAGCACATGGAGTTGAGAATTGCATCGACGGGATCTCGTCAATCGCTACAAATCCTTGCAGAAGTTGAACGAAGACTGCGAGGCGCTCCGAGCCCAACTGAAGGACCTGGAAGAGGCCGCCCTCCCGATCGCGAGGCTCCCGGTGCCGCATCCGGGCGGCCCCAAGATTGCTCCGTTGGCGGATCGACTTCGTGAGGCGCCGGCCGGCTGGCCGCTTACGTGAAGCACATGGCCGGGTCAATCCCGAAGCAGGTGCTGGCCTTCATGAAGTCGTACTTCCCGAAGGCCCCGGTGGAGGTAGTCGCCGGCGGAGTAGCCGCCAACCGCTCGGACGAGCGATGCGCGAGTTCTTTGGAGCGAGATGGCTCCCCATCGCGGAGCGGAGGTAGCCGATAAGTTGAATCTCCGGTAGCTCGCGTAGATAGCTAGTAGCCATAGTTGTATAGGAAACAGTTGTAATGAACTATCTCTTATGTCAATGAAATGTGAAGTTCCGTCAATGAGTACTCGTGACCGCGATCTCGAGTGCGGAGCGCCCATCGTGGAGTAGGTGCGAGTAGTAGTACTCGGCTTAGTAGTCCCGTCGCGGGGAGTAGGCGTGAAAGAAGTTGATGAACAATCAAACTTTATTACCGAAGAAGTACACACTGGGTGGCCGTGGCCGTAGTTACAAGTAGTCGCCTGGACCGGAGGCCGCTTACATACCGAGTAGTACCGGAGCGGGTAGCCGCTTACGGTGAGTGATCCGTAGGTAGCCGTGTGGGCCGGATCGCGCATCCGTAAGTAGCCGCGCGAGCTGGATCTTAGAGTGTGGTCTTCTTGGTAGACCGCCGCTAGAGTCCTTGACGCTCATTGCGCCCGGGGGTCCGTAGGTGGCCGCACGGGGCCGGACACGGAGTAGAATAGTCCGGAGACTTGAAGCCAGGACCCGGAGGGTCGCATGCGGCTAGGGGTGTTGATGCAGTCGTGTAGACTTGAACCCCGAAGTAGTCGAGTAGACTAGGCGTAGAATCGACAGAGCTGGTCGACGTTCCACGAGTTGGTGACTTCTTCGCCTTCAAGTGTTTGGAGGCGGTAGGAGCCTGGCCCGGTCACCTTAGCCACGGTGAAGGGCCCTTCCCAGGGGGAGCTGAGTTTGTGAAGTCCTTCCGTGTTCTGTATACGGCGGAGGACAAGATCTCCAACGTTGAAGGAGCGTTCCTTGACGTTGCGATCATGGTAGCGTCGGATACCCTCCGGGTACCTTGCCGATTGGACGAGGGCGGCACGGCCGAGCTTCTTCGAGGCCGTCGATATCAACTCGTCTGTCGTCTTCCGAGACGCCTTCGTCGTAGTGCTCCACCGCCGGCGAGTTCCATATGACATCGGCGGGGAGGATGGCTTCGGAGCCGTAGACCGGGGAAGTAGGGGGGATTGCCCCGTTGGCTTGGATGGTTGAGTCCGCGGCCCCCGAGTGCGTTGGGTAGTTCCTTGATCCACTTGCCCCCTTTTGAGTTAGCGGCGTCGTGTAGCCGCTTCTTGAGGGCGTCGAGCACCATCCCGTTGGCGCGCTCGACTTGTCCGTTGGCCGTGGATGGGCGACGGAGACGTATCCGACGTCGATTCCGCCGTTCTCGCGGTACTCCCGGAACCGGTGGTTGTTGAAGTTGGACCCCGTGTCCGTGATGATGCGGTGGGGTAGCCGTAGCGGTGTACGAGTTCATCCGGGAAGTCGAGTACTCTGTCGCCCTTGGGGCATGTGACCGGCTTGACCTCGATCCACTTGGTGAACTTGTCGATAGCCACCGGTGCCGGTTGAATCCTCCTCCGGCGCGGTTGGCGGTGGCCCAATCATGTCGAGCCCCCGGCAGGCAAAGGGCCGGGTTGGTGGTATGGTGACTAGCTTGTAGGCGGGGACATGTTGTCGCTTGGCGAAGAACCGACATCCTTGGCACCGTCCGACGAGTTCTTCGGCATCGCCCGTGGCCGTGGGCCGGTAGAAGGCTCGCCGGAAGGCCTTGCCGACCCGGCGTGCGGGAGGACGCGTGGTTGCCGCGGACACCCTTGTGGATCTCCTCCAAGATGTCCTTGCCTTCTTCGCGAGGGACGCATTTCATGAGTACTCCGGAAGATGCGCCTCGCTTGTAAAGCTTGTCGCCGACGAGGACGTAAGACTTGGCGCGGCGGACGAGTTGTTCGAGCCGCGTTCTTGTCGGAGGGGGACCTTCGCTCGCCGAGGTAGTCGATGAAGGGTTGCCTCCGGTCCACGTCGATCATCATGACCTCCCGCCCACCTGGTTGGTTAGCCGGGACAAGTGGTCGGTGGCGCCGCTCGGGATGGATGGCGCGTGAAGCTCATGGACGAAGACGCCCGCGGTACTTGGGCGCGGGTGGATCCGAGCTTCGAGAGGACGTCCGCGGCAACGTTGTTGTCGCGAACGATGTGGTGGAACTCGAGACCGTAGAATTTGTTCTCGAGCTTGCGGACTTCTAGGCAGTAGGCGTCCATGTTCTCCTTGTTGCGGTCCCAGGACTTGTTGACTTGGTTGATGACCACTGCGGAGTCGCCGTAGACTAGTAGCCGCTTGATGCCAAGTGAAGCCGCGAGGCGGAGCCCGTGTAGGAGGGCTTCGTACTCGGCTTCGTTGTTTGAGACCTTCCGGAAGATCCGCGGGACGTACTTGAGTTGTTCGCCCGTTGGGGAGATCGGGGAGTACCCCGCGCCCGCGCCCTCGAGGTTGAGTGAGCCGTCGAAGTACATCACCCAATGCTGCGGTCGCACGGTGGGAGTAGGTAGCCGGTTCTCCCGCCACTCGCCATGAAGTCGACTAGAGCCCGCGACTTGATGGCCGTGCGTGGCTTGAAGTCGATGGTGAGGGCGCCGAGCTCGACGGCCCCATTTGGAGATTCTTCCGGTGGCGTCCGGGTTCCTCGGGATGTCGCCGAGCGGGTAGTCGGTGACGACGGAGACCGAGTACTCCCGGAAGTAGTGTCGTAGCTTCCGCGAGGTGATGAGTAGAGCGTACGGGAGCTTCTCGCACGGGCCGGTAGCGAGCCTTGGACCCCGATAGAACCTCGCCGACGAAGTAGACCGGGCGCCGGACCGGGTAGGCGTGGCCGTCTTCCCCGCCGCTCGACGACGATGGCGATGACCGACCACGTGAGTAGTCGCAGCGAGGTAGAGCAAGATGGCCGCTCGCCCCGGTTTTGACAACCACGTCATCCACGTAGGCCTCGACGTTCTTGTTGAGTTGCCGCTTGAAGCCGAGCCCGGATGGCCCGTTGGTAAGTAGCGCGGCGTTCTTCAACCCGAAGGACATGGTCGTGTAGCAATGACGCGCCAAACCGGGGTGATGAACGCGGTCTTCTCCGGTCTTCCTCCTTGATTGCGATCCGGTGGTACCGGAGTAGCGGTCGAGGAAGCAGAAAGCAGTCGCGGCCCGCCGTGGAGTCGATGACTTGATCAATCCGTGGCAACCCGAAGGGGTCCTTGGGGCGTGCTTGTTGAGGTCGGTGTAGTCGACGCACATCCTCCACTCGTTCGAGTTCTTCTTGCGGACGAGGACGGGGTTGGCGAGCCACTCGAGATGGAAGACTTCTCGATGAAGCCGCAGCGAGTAGCTTGGCGAGTTCCTTCTTGATGGCGTCCCGTCCGTCGTCGGCGAAGCGTCGGAGGTGTTGTCGTTTGGGGGTGGCCTTTGGGTCGACGTTGAGGCGAGTGCTCGATCGGCCTCCCCGGGCACTCCCGGCATGTCCGTCGGCTTCCACGCGAAGATGTCGCGGTTAGCCCGAAGGAAGCCGATGAGCGCGTCTTCCTATTTGGGGTCGAGGCCGGCCCCGATGGTGGTAGTCTTGGTGGGGTCGCCCGTTCCGAGGTCGACCGTCTTGGTGAGCACCTCCTCGGGTGGCCGAGGCTTGTTGGCGCTCGTCGGACTTCTCCGGGATGTCGAGTTCGCTTGTAGCAAGCTTCTTCGACGCGGCGTAGACCTCCATCATTGGGGTGGGTACTTGATTTGTCGAAGCAATCACCACGGCCTCTCGTATCGCGGTCGTGAGAGATCTTCAAGTCCCCCCCGGAGGGAGAGTACGCCGGTTGGGCTTGGCATTTTGAGTACCAAGTATGTGTAGTGGGGCACCGCCATGAACTTGGCGATGGCCGGTACCGCCGAGGATGGCATGGTAGGAAGTCTCGATATCCGCGACCTCGAACTTGATGTACTCGGTGCGGTAGTTGTCGCGAGACGCCCCGAAGGTAATCGGCGTACCACCGAGCCCGGTGGGATAGCCGCGTTGCCCGGGACAATGCCGTAGAAAGGCATCTTGCTCTTGTTGAGCATGGGGGTGACGTCAAGGTTCATCTTCCCGAGAGTCTTGGTGAAGAGGACGTTGAGCCCGCTTCCGCCGTCGATGAGCACCTTGTTGAGCTTAGAGCCCGCCACCGTTGGTTGCGGGACGAGAGGGAAACGTCCCGGTTCGGAGAAGCCGGTCCATTGGTCGCGCGCGGGAGAAGGTGATGGGCGTCTCCGACCACCCGAGAGGGGTCATAACCGCCGGTTCAATGGACATCACTTCGCGGCGAGTAGCCTTCGCTCCCGCCCGCGGGGTAGTCCGCCGAAGAGGACGTTGACGGTCTTCTCGGGTTCTTGGAAGTCGTCGCCGTCCTTCTTCTTGTTCTTCGATCGTGAGGGTGCGGTGGCTCCGGCGTATCCTTGAGCGCATGCCCGAGCCGGTAGCACCGCTCGGTGGTGTGGTTGCCGTTTGGATGCCACGGGCACTTCTCCTTCGACGGGTCTTTAAACCCGCCGGAGTTCTTCTTCGAGTTCCCTTTCGGAGGGCGCCGGATAGCCGCGACGGTGTTGTCCGGCTTGCGCTTGCGGTTGGAACCCGAGAAGTTGTTGTTGTTATTGTTGTTGTTGCGGCCGCCTTGGTTTGGGTTGCCGGCTCGCCGCCGCCTTGGTTCTCGCTTGGACTTGGCGCGGATGGCGTCGTACTTGGCGTTGGCCTTGTCCTCTTCATCCGCCCGGGACGTGATCATGTCCTTGAGGTGGGGAATGGACTGGGACGGCGCCGCCGAAGTCCTCGAAGGTGCGGCGATGGTAGAGCCCGTCCGGAAGAGGTCGATGACCTCCTTGTCGGTGACGTCCACGACGGTAGCGCGCTTGTCGAAGAAGCGGCGCATGTATTTGCGGAGGGTCTCGCCTTGTTCTCGCTTGATCATGGCCGTGTCCATGCGAGTACCCGAACGGCCCATGGCGCCCGCGAAGTTGCTTGTGAATTGCTCCTTCGGTGGTCCCACTTGTCGATTGAGTGCTTGTCCGGGGCGACTCGAGCCACGTGAGTGGGGCTTGGTCCGAGCGAAGGGGAAGTAGAGGCACTTGGTGTCGCCGTTGCCGCCGCCGTTCTCGATGGAGAGAGCGTAGCATCGGAGCCACCGGATGGGATCCGCTTCGCGTCGTATTTGGTGATCCCCAAAGGCTTGAACTTGTCGGGGAGGAGCAAAGTTGCGGCCGGGGTGAGAAGGCGGGGAAGCCGTCGCCTTCGGCGGCGGTCGTCGACTTCTTCTCGCCGCAACTCTTCGACTTCTCCGGCGGGCATCGTACCCGCCGTGAGAGGCGCCGGAGGCGTGGCTATGCGCGTGGCCGCGGCCGCCGCGGGCCGCCGCCGCCTCCGGCCTTTCTTGTTGGCTCCGTGGTTGGAGCCGCCGCCGCGGCCGCCGCCGCCGTCGGGGGTCGTCGCCGCCACCACCGGCCGGGAGCACGGTGGGGGACGACTTCTCGGTTGACGTTGTCTTGTCGTGAGGGTCCGCCGGCGGTGGAGCGTCGACGGTTTGGTTCGAGCCGGGATGTCGCCTCGAGTACGGTTAGGACCGAGGTCAACACCGCGACTAGTAGCCTCGTTGTCGCGAGGCTTGGCTTGGAGAGGTTGGTCGACTCTCTTGTCGACCCGCATGAAGTAAGCTTCCTCGGCCGAGCTTGGCGATGACTTCTCCGGCCCGTATGCCCCGAGCTCGCCGTGCGATCGCTGTGATCGACATGAGGCACCTCGCTCGAGAGTGGTGTGAACTCGCTCTCGAGCGCTTTCGAGAGCTTCCGCAAGGTTGCGGATGGGGAGGTTGTCTCCGAGCCCGCGGCGTCGTTCGTTGCGCTTCCTGTTACGTTCGCGTCGGGCGTCTCTGCTGGCGTCGGTCTCGTCCGCAGGGGCATCAGCGGACAGCTCGTCTGTGGAGATGTCCTCCAGGTACTTGTCTGCGGCCGTGCCTGAGGTTCCCGGGGTGTCGCCGGCAGCCATGAAGACTTGACGGTCAGGGGTACCCAAGCTTGGCTCAGAAGGTGCCACCTCAGTTGGTGTGCTTGAGTCAGCTTGGGCTAGTGGTGTTCCCTCCTGGAACGGTAGCGAGTCGATGTAGGCGACGTAGCGTGAGTCCTTTGTCGGCTCGGCGGGTTTGCGGTCCGGCCGCAGACGTATCTCCCGCCGGCGTTGATCTTATAACCGGCCCCGCAGGCCGGCCCCGACAAGGGAAGCTCGGAGGAGTTGTCTTCGGACTCGGGCTCCTCGGGGTGTCCGACCCGAAGTCGAACTCGTAGTCCGGTTCGAGAAGAACTCGGAGAGAGGGTCGGGAGTCCGGGACGCGGTTGGAGACGGCGTCGGAGTCCGAGTTGTACCGGTTGCGGGCTCCTTGCCGCCCGTCGTGGCGTAGAAGCCTCCGTGCGGGCCCGGCCGGGAACGCGAGGGCCACGCACGCAGCGCCGACGTGGAGAGGGGACCGCTCGCGATGGCCGAGGAGCCGGCTCGCATGCGATGGCCCATGGCGACGTCGGGTTCGAGTTGGAGACGGACTCGAGCTCGAAGTCGCCGTGGAGGTTGGAGAGCGAAATTTCGCCGAACTTGCGGCGAGCTTGCCCGTGACAACTTCGGGGAAGCGTCACAAGCGTCCGTCCTCGAGTCGGGTTGCATGATCAAGCGCGCCGGAAAGAGCCCGCGCCATCGGCAGTGCGGCACCCAAGCCCCCGAAGACGAAGGTGTCGCCACGGTTGAAGGCGACGGTTGGCTTGATGTGAACGAAGCCGTCGAGTTCGCCATGTGATCTCGAGCGAGAGCCCCCCTACGGCGCGCCGGTGTCGGTGTTTTGGACCAGGCAACCTACTACGGGGAGTACCCGAAGTAGATGAATGTGACTCGCCGAGATCGGTAACTCGAAGGAAGAGGCACGCGACACACAATTTAGACAGAGTTCGGGCCGCGAGGTGCGTAATACCCTACGTCCGTATGCCGCGTAGCTCGGGATTGATAGGGCACGATTACACGATGGTGCAATGGTGCGCCGTAAGTTGGATGAGGTGAGGTTAGGTGATCCGGGATCGGTCCCTCGCCTCGCCTTATATAGTCCGGGAGGCAAGGTTACAAGTCGGAGTAGGGGAAGGAGTACTAGCCGAGTACGTCTAGGAGACTTCTACACGGTGCGGAACATGTACGAGTCCTATCCGAGTACTACTCCTTCGTCGTCCTTGTGCTCCACGCCTTCGGATGCGCGTGTAGCGCAAGTCGGGTAGCCCTGGGCCCACCGAGTAGTCGGCCCCGGTACCCACCGAGGTAGTGGGCCCGGGGAGGTCCATACGACACTTAATGCATAGAGAGTTATTGATTGAAAAGTTACATGTGGCTGATCCAACTTTGACAAGTGGATCCCACCTATCAATATATAAGGGTGCATGAGCTCCTCTAGGGTTTCCCCCTCTCATTCCTTTCCTCCACAACCGCCACTCCAACACGCCACTCTTGACGCATGAAGCAGCTGGATTTTTGACCTCATGTTGCACCAAATCTCCACCTCGTCATCATTGTTAGCAGTGGCGGAGCCGGGCCTATTTGACGATGTCAGCTGACATCGATAGTTTTTAGCAAATCAATAGAAAATCTCTCTTATGCGCTGCTCTTCTAAGAAGCTGACATCAACATTTAGTATAATTGTCATAGTTGGCTTTGGTGGCTGGCTCCGCCCCTGGTTGTTAGCGAACTTAAGCCATAATCCTCCTGACTCATTTCATTAGATTCCTTGAGGCTTGAGCTTTGCAAGCACCTACACTTCACTGCTTGGACTCGCATCTTCACAATGTCAAAAAAACACCCCAATTCGTGAAATCGGAGTTGCGCTACTTCACTGAAGGTCTCATAAATTCGGAGGTGTACCACTTCATTGGATCTCTCAAGGAATTGGAGCCGCACTGGATCATTGGAGCTCCACGATTCGCGACTGAGATACCTGTCGCCCTCCTTCCTTATCTATTTTCATACAAGTAAAATTCAACTTACTCAATCACGTTTCAGTTTGCATTTTTATTAAAATATTGAATAATATACATATATTTTTTAGTGTACCCACTGAATGAGTAATAACCACAATTCATGAGTGCCTTTACCCAATAAGTAATATGCCGATCAGCCGATGGGTTATATGGTCGTTGTCAATTATCATAAGACATGGCGATTTTGATGACTAAATGTATTAGCAGTTAGCACAAGTTATACCTTTTCTTTTCCTATCATCAATGGTAAATTTGCTAAACAATATATATTTTTATATATAAATAAAGAATTAATACAGCGAAGAAAAGAGGCTTTTAATTTCCTTCCATTTCCTTTATTTTCCGGCTCTTCCCATCAATTAATCACCACACCACTACCGAGAAAGCAACTCAGAAGAGAGACCTATCTTCGCTTAACTAAGTAAAAAATAGATTTTTTTTTTCAAAAACTCAATCCAACAGATTCGCCTAAACTTGTTCATTTATCCTCCACTAGCTAAACCGGGCTTCGCTAGCCATCTTTTAATCCAATCCCAAGCTATCCCCTTCTACATGAGTATGGTAGGCGGGACCCACTAGCGGTGGAGCATATGTAGAGTTGATTTTAGCTAGTCTGTTGGATTTCATCAACTTTTTACTAGCTATTTCATTTTACATACTAGTCAAATCAGTAATTTAGCCAGTGATATTTTGAGAGTATTGGAGTTGCTCTCACAAGGCAATAAGTTCTCGGTTCTTGGGGTTTCCCCCCTGTGTGGCTGTGGGAGCCAAAATTCGGTTTCTCCTTTGTATCAGGCTGCCACTAGCGCACTAGCGGAAAAGCAACCTCCCGGCTCCACCGCTTGCGCTCCGGTGCCGCGCAACTGCGCAACGATGGCGACCGCCGCCGCTCCGGCGCCTCAACCGCCGCTGCAGCCGGCGCCGCAGCAGCAGCCACCCAATGACCAGCAAGTGAGGGCGCTGGCCGTGAATGCGCTCCGCCTGAAGGCCATCGGCGACCGCATCAGGAACCACCTGGACGGCGTGGCCGCCCTCCCCATCACCGAGTTCGCCCACCTCGTCTACGCCTTCGCAAGGTGCCCCCTGCCTCCTCACCGGCCACCGCCTCTTGCGACTCCGAGCTTCTTAGGGTTTTCAGCCGCTGCCGCGCCCCCGGCCCCTTCGAGTCCCCTTCTAGATTAGGGTTACGTGCCCGCCACGCTGCTCGCCGGCGGCGTACTGACGTTTCGTGTTTTGTGCTCGCAGAGGGATTGATTTTGCGGTCTCGGCTGGTGATATTCCTCTCATGGTCGGTGATATACCTGGCATTTTGAGAAAGGTAATGCTGTTTGCTCCCACCCTATACCAGTCGTTTGTTTGTTGTCCTTTTAGGGAATATTTCTTGATTGTTGTGTGCCTACTTAGTTAAAGTAGTGGGGTAACGGTCTAACAGATATGGTAATTATGCGCTGAGAAGCTAGTTGTAACTTGTAAGACCTGGATTTTTTTTAAGGATGAGTATCTGTTTGAATTAATTACTGAATCGGTCATATTAATATTAATGCAGTACAGAAGAAGAATGTTTCACTGCTCTTTGCAAGAGCTTCTAGCTTTTACTTAATAACGATTGTATTAATGTAACATTATTGTCTTAATTAACACATAAAAGTTTTGTGACACTTTTTCAGAAGTACATGAGACACATGACATATCCGTTAGACCGTTACATTCAGTGTGGTTTAGTAGTTAAAATTAGGGAGCCTTTGCAGCATAAAAATAACATTTTGCCAATGAATGCACTTCATGAGTTAGAGTTTGTAACATGTAGCAACAACAAAGCCTTTAGTTCCAAGCAAGTTGGGGTAGGTTACATAGAATCTAACATGGTAAGTAAAATTAAGTTACTAGAACTGCTGAGCATATTCTTCACATTGTATCAGGATGCTTTAAGAGCATCTCCAAGTGTTTGCCAAATTTTACTTGGCAAATCTTGTGTTTTGCCAACTTCTAAAAAGATATGCCAAATAAAAAAAGAGTTCATCTCCAACAGTTTGGCATAATTCACTTGCCAAACTCAGATCTAACTTACATCAGGAATCCTGAGAGAAATAAAATTATGTTGTTTATGCCCTTTCACCTCTTGAAAACTTACATCATGGATTCTTCTCTATTCTCTATTTCTTTTTTCTCCCTCCCACCTACAGGGAAACGATGATGGCAACCACGATCCGCCAAGTTTTGCCAAGTTTCTATTTTTGCTAAGTTGGTTTGCCAAACTATTGAGGTCAATTTATTTTGTTTTGCCACAATTAGATGGATGCCAAGTTGATCTGCCAAACTGTTGGAGTCGCCCTTTGTTTGATCTACCATGCTTTACTTTGGCAGTTGCCACACATTAAGTACATTTTGGTCCATCAATTTTCCTGTCAAGGTGCCATCTGGTCCATCTTTGATTTGATTGTGCCATCTTCCAACTTTGATTGCACGTTACGTGAGTTGTTAAACAAATGTCTGGTAGGATTACCAGATTTGACTTGAACTCTGTTTTCGCCTCACATTATGGGGGATCATATAATTTGTTGACAAATTAAGGTAGGCCACAAATTGCTGCGTCGTTGATCTGAAATCTATCATTGTTGGCCAGGTATATGAGCTGAGGAATGAAACATTTATACAGTCTTCGCTTATGGTACTAGTGATATCGTGCAAGGTAAACTTTTGTTCTTTCTTGGTTATATATGAAAGAGTAAAATGCACCAGAGGTCCATCAACTTGTATGGATGTGTCATTTAGGTTCATCAACTTCGAAAATGCATTTTTAGGTCTATAAACTTGTTAAATAGTTCACCGCAGGTCCATAACTGTCTACATATGCTTCTACTACTGACATAACATGATGACTTGGCTCGAAGAAGCATATTAGCTGAGACATTTCATCGAACAACTTATGAGTGACACATACTTGACATTTCCGAAGCTGAACGGCAACAACCTCCTCCCGTGCGGTGACACGGGAGGAGGCTGCTGTCGTTTCAGCTCAAGGAATGGCAAGTTTCTCTCGCTCGTATGTAACATACTTGTTGAAATGTCTCATCTAGATGATGCTGTTAGAGCCAAGTCATCATGTCATGACACCAGTAGAAGCATATATGGACGGTTATGGACCTGTGGTGAACAACTCAACAAGTTTATGGACCCAAAAATGCATTTTCAGAGTTACTGGACCTAAGTGACATGCCCTTACAAGTTGATGGACCACCGGTGCATTTTACTCTATATGAAATTTCAGGTAGTTTCTCTCCTTTTCAATCGGAACCAAATTTATTGGAAAAAAATACTGCTTCGATCTTTCTTTGCCCAAAGCAATTCTTATTTCCTAATCAGAGTTCCAAACATGTATATATTGGTCGTGTTTGAAAGGAATAGCTGTTGCATAACTGTACATTTTCAGAAACTTTTCCTTTTTAGTCAATGTTAAATATGCCATGACCTTACGCCTTTGGCAAGAATGAGTTGCCCCTGCATTCATCATCTATCTGGTACTGATATTTTCTCTGGAGACCTCCAATGTTTATGTGGTTGCCCCGCGGATGCTGCCACGGTTGTGGTTGTCTTTTCCATCCCTGGCAACCTATTACACCATCAATGTTTTGGTGCTGCAGAGTTGATGATCTGGCAACATTTGGGTTGACATTTCATTCTTGGCTGCTTAGCATTCAATTATAATTTTCTTCTGAGCTTATTGTCCTATAATATACTGGTTAATTGACCAATTATATTAAGTTATTAACTTACACAGGCTGTTTTGCAGAATGCTTGTTCAAGTAAATGGTTTGAGCGTGCAGATTCCGGAGACATTCTCAGTATGGCTGATGAGGTGTGCATTTAATATATATTTTTTCTATTTGGGTCTTTTGTTCAATTGGCAGTTTTTCATTGTTTGGATTCTTGTGGTGGGATAACCTCCAAGCATTACATTGACTACTTATACTTTCGCCCTTGGCATGCAGCTCTCTAGCAACTTCTGCACATCCTCGGGCCAAGCAGCTAGTGACAGCACTGTGCTTGAAATTATATCACAAATAATGCCAAGGTAGGTAATCTCTCTCTATCTCTCTCTCGTACGCATAAAAGCATGCCTTATTACTTTGAAGTGCCTAAAGATTACAGCATTATACATTTTTTGACAGGGGAAGTTTTTAGTCAAAGTAGCATGTGACCAATATCGGATTTTAAAGTTCAAACATGCATGCTGAAAAGTGACTTAAAAGTTGACAGGAGTATTGCATATTTTCTTAATTCACAAATTGCAGTACAAGACAAGATGTAAAACTCAACTGAGCCAAAAGAGTGACTAATAGTAAAGATGATTTCTTAGGTCATGGTTTGAGCACGCGGATTTCTAATGTCCTTGATTGAATCTGAAGATGTTCATGGTATTTAATATGACATTTCAATTAAAAAATAGATTACTAATTCATATTTACCTAGAGCAGGTGATTACTTTTTTGAAACTGCTGATTGTGAATTTGCATAAATCTCAAGGATTTGGTTAATTATGCACCTAACCGGAATAACTCATCCCAGCATACTCGAATCCTGATCATACATTAGTATTACAAAGTTATATGCTGAATCATTTCCTCTATTCACACTTATATTTTATAGGTATTACCCTAGGTTGAAGTTTGAGCGTCTAATCACTTCTATGGAAGCAAAGGTAGTTACTCTATTTAGCTTACACTAGAATTTTACCGTTGCATCATTCACTGTCAGCTTTGAGCATTCACTATGTCAGCTTTTATCTAAGTTGGAAATCATCATAGGTTGAGACATTCTTGATGAATGGTGAAGGCTTGTTCTACCTCCGAATACATTATTTTTATGTTTTTGTCTACCCTGTGTAGGTTGGCTAT
Source organism: Cenchrus americanus (assembly GCA_947561735.1). NCBI lineage: Eukaryota > Viridiplantae > Streptophyta > Magnoliopsida > Poales > Poaceae > Cenchrus > Cenchrus americanus. The sequence goes on along the minus strand of OX387240.1, from coordinate 89,731,683 downwards.
GATGTATTAATGGCTGACTTCTTTATTGAGAGGAACCTATCTCGAGATGAAAAGATTGTAAGTATTGTCAGCAACTCGGGGGGACAAATTTGATGTCATGCATATTCAATAGGCAAAATAGGATTGCTAGCTATAATGGCTATTCTCAACAAGTTGTTGCTATTATTCAAGTTTGTGTACTGATGCTAGTCTTTCAGCTGTTGAATTATTTACTTATTTGACTATTCTGTTTCTTGATCAAACATGTGAATTGAAGAAAGCACAACTCTTTTGGGTCTTTTTTTCAAAAAAATATAACAAGTTGTGTATGAGACGGTATTGTTCCTGTAATTTGCACTATTTTCAGAGTCACACTTTGCACTTGATCTCTCATAATGCTCTTTGCATATTGAAGATCGGTATTTTTGGTACATTTGATGTTCTTTATGCTATCCACTCTTTCCTTTGTAATATGAGAAAAAAAACTACCTTGCTTAAATATCTTCTGAATGAAATGTGTCTAGGTATCTATGATATCTCTTTGAAACTGTAGAGGCTAGAAGACTGCTGACTACCTGTCACTAGTTTAAAATTACAGTTTGCATAAAGTTTGCTTGTATGCTAAATAATGCAAGGAATTTCTAAGAGCTCACACTTGTCTTGTTCCAAGTGCATACTAGTATTTTTTTTAAAAACAATTTGTACTGATTACAGTTAGGGCATATTATGACTGGACTTCAGGACTATTTATGTTAGTTCTTTTTTGCACGTAGATTTTTTATATGTAACCTCACTGATTGTCTCAACTTTTTCAGAAGCTAATCGTTGTACAAAAGGAAAATTTAGATGCCTCTACGTGTGTCACAAGCCCACCACATGTGAGGTTTGTTCCTCTCTCAGCTTTGATCCTCATCACATGCCATTATTAAACCAAGAAACGTGAGTGATCCGTTTTCCTGTTCAGTTTTTTGGTCAACGGAAAGGGTGTGGACAAGAGGACTAATATTTCAATGGTTAGTTAGTGCCCCTTTACATTTATTTTGGCTTCCATGCCTTCAGAACCTCTGGTGAAGCTTCATTTTTTGTTAATCGGATAACTGAACTTTGTGCATATGAAACAGGAACCGGGACCCCAATTCCCTACTGATATCACCAAAATGCTCAAATATGGGGCAAATATTATCCAAGCTGTTGGATATTTTAATGGTAGGCTTGGCCACTATGCTATGCTCTCAAAATTGTATTCTAATACTGTACACCAATCAGCTCCAATTATTTATTTATGAATGTTGATTTTAACTTTACATTGCAGCTAATTATATCATAGCTGTTGCATTTGTAAACAATTTGACATCCTTCACTGCCCCAAAACTGGATGATTACGAGCAACCTATGACTGTTTATCCTGCAGGTAGGTGAAATTCATTTTAGTTCTTTCAGTCTCTCAGTATATTTTATCCTATATGTCCATTGTCTTGACTTGAACTTCTTTTTTCATTTAATGATAGTTTTATTCTCTTGAGTGAAATATCTATGTATATGCATTAACACTTGTGTTTGACACTACATACTCACTGACATTTTTTAATGATATACTTCTTTATTGGAAATGAACTTGCACTTTTATTCCTATAATTGCAAACTACATCCTTTTCAAATTATAGGTCGTTTTAGCTTAGGTCAAAGTCCATAAACCCCAATTTTCCGATGATCAGTATCGGTTCATGCAAAATTGGATGGCTCAGTGATGCCTTGCCGGTTTGAAATGGATCAAGGTGATCAATCTGATAGACACGAACCATGCTGAATCAGGCTTCAGTTCTGCTACCAGTCTGTCTAGTTTTAAAAACTACTCATTCGTTGATAACGCTCCATACTTTTTTTTATACCATGCCATGCTTTCCTGTCCAAAGAATATGGTTTGTCTGCATGAAGTTTATGTAGCGACAGTAAAAGTTAAACCATGGTAGTTCTTTCACTGCAGTTTCAATCTCCACATGGAGCAATGGTACAAGATGAAGCTTTGAATTTCAAACATTGCACTCTTTGGTTCCTCTACACCTATCTATTGTCTTTATGTAGTGCGGCAGAAAATTGAACTTTTTAAGACATTTTCTATTATCGATGTGTTTTCATTGACATCAGTTTATACAGTACATGCATTTTTTACATTGTCGGCTTAGTTTTGATTTGTTCCCCTTATAGTTCTGATGTCCCCTTATCTCTGTGTAGATTCTGATGTACTTGAAGGACCATCAAGAGTTTCCCTAAATTGTCCTATAAGGTATTGTGTTGCTCTTTTCATGGAATAGGCTTTGGTGTATTATGTTTGAAAACATTATATTGTGTTGCTCTTTTCATGGAACTTGAAGGACCATTATATTTTTTGAACAACTAATCTTCCCGTTTATGGTTGTGCTGAAAAACATGCAGGAGAAATACTCATGCCTTGAATTCATATGAACTTAATTCTGATGTTTCTGTTACTCTGTAGTGCTTAGATAGTTGAATTACATATCTCCTCGACATATACAGATATACTAATGGAGTTAATATATTTTATTGTATACTAGTGATTGCCTTTGGATGAAGTCTTACTTCTTGTTTGCCTTCTCTTGTTGCAGTTTGAAGCGCATAAAAACTCCTATTAAAGGGCGCCTTTGCAAACACTATCAGGTACTTAATTAATCTTGGGAAAAAGTCTACATAACCCCCAACCTATCGTAGTCGGACTACTTAATGCCCCAACCTACAAAACTTGGATATCTAACCACCTCACCTTTGCAAAACCATTCAACACACCCCCTATGGTGGTTTTGCTAAGCTGTTTTGCCACCATGCATGCTGAGTTGGATCGAGCTGCTGATGTGGAATATGGGCCCCACCTATCAGTCTCTGTGCGTACACTGCAGAGCTTGCCGTGTCTGCGCCGATGAGTAAAAATGTGGGGCCCACCCTACCGGCTTCTCCCCTCACCTGGACCAGCACCCCGAGCATCCCACCTCCTTTCCCGGCGTCTCCGGTGCGGTAGCCTCCCAGCGTGGGGGCCTCCTCCCCGGCGGCGCCCCGTGGTCAGCTCCTCCCCCGCGGTTCTTTGTGGCGGCCGGTGGCCCGGAGGCGCAGTCCCTCCCGCCGGCTTCCTCCCCGACGTTCGTGTCGTCCCGTTGGCGGACACATCGTCCTCCCCGGCGTCGCTCGGCCTCCTTCCTCCCTCTCTCTAGGATGGCGGCGGTGTCGGGCTGCACGAGTCTTAGGGATGAGCGGCGCTGCCTCCCTCCCCAGCAGCAAGAGGGCCAAGCCCCTGCTACGGCACGCCGCCTGCTCCTCCGCACTCTGCCTCGAGAGCCAACGCTGCGGGGAGGAGGAGGTGCGCCACCGGAGAGGGAGGCCGGGGAGAGTGGGGGTGTCAGGGTTGGGCTGGAGAGGAGAGTGGTCGGGGTCAGGAGAGAGAAACAAGAAAAGAAAAACTGACATGTGGGCCATCGCCATGTCGCTGTCCACGTCTGCCGCCACGGTGGCAAAACCACCGTCCAAAACCGCTCGGAGGATTATTTGACCGGTTTTGAGAAGTTCAGGGGGTAGGATACTCGGTTTTAAAGGTTGGGGGGTGAAGTAGATGATGCTCCCTACTGCAGGGGGTGATGTAGACCTTTTCCGTTAATCTGCCCTTTTATATTTATTCAGTGTTCTTATACATTGTTAACATAACCATATTGTCTAGTGTTTTGATTATGACAATTACATGGAGATGAACTCAAGAAAGCCAAACTGGCGATGTCCATTTTGTAACACCCCTTCAAACTTCACTGATCTGCGCATTGACCAAAAGATGGCAAAGGCAAGTTGCATTTTGTGCATATTTTTCATCTTGTTTCTTCTTCTCTCTCTGACCCCTTTTCCTTTTAATGCAGATATTAGAAGAGAATGGGAATGATGTCATTGCTGTCCTTGTATTAGCTGATGGAACTTGGAAGGCTGTTCCTGCTCATGATGAGAAATCAGATAGACATAGAGGTGACGCTGTTCAGCAGAATGGAGATACCATAGAAACTGATTCATCGTCTTCAGGTGTCATAGATCTGATAAATGGTAACAGTGATGGTGATCTGCTGATGGATTGGACATCAACTTCAGAAGATACAAAGCCTCAGTTGAATAGCCAAGATTTATCTGTGTCAGACTATCTTCCAGATTTTCCTATGGCAGGCCAGACAGAAGATCTGTATCTAGGAGTTGGAAGTAATGGGGGTAGCAACATGGCTTTTAGCTCTCGTCAAAATTTGTTACTACCATCTACTAGTGGGCTAGGCTCAAGTTCTTTTGGGACCTTGGAATCTATTCTACCCCAAAATGTTCTGCGCCCTGTTATTACAGATGCTGTCTCTCCTTCTCTTGAAACCTCTAGCTCAACATCTAGCATGCAGCATGTTTCACAGGAAACACATTGTGAAACTGCACAGTTGCAACCACAAATAGGTCCGGTACTTGGATCAGAAGTGAGAAGGATTCCTATACCTAGAAATCCAAGGAGAGAGCCAGTAGGAGTCCAGGCATTGCCAGTGCCACCACAGAATCCTGGGTCATCAACAAGGTTGCAGCCAAATATCGTCAATTGTCCACCTCCTATCCCACTCTCTACTCCAGCTTCTTCAACTTACCAAGGACATCAAGTGACGAATCCGGACTGTACTCCAATGAATAACGGTGGTGGGCCGTTACCTAGAACTCCCAGTGTTGCTGCATCATCGCATTCACATCTACAGTCAACAAGGGTAAACATCTTTTCTACTCACTATATATCATCTTAGTTCTGCGAGTCTAATATGAGATACTATACCTTTTATCATTCATTAGTCACCTTGATAATAGTTCAATAGCAAAGTTGCAACCAGATATTCTGTGGTAAGTGAAAAGTTATCCTGCACATCAGAGCTAGGAGTGTAGAGCTATTTAAAAGTCAAATATGTGTCATGTTGTCAAGCTTAGTTTTTACGTACTTGCATCACATAAACTATATGTAAGGAACCTTGCAACTAGCTTGAGTTGTCTTGTCTTTTCTTTTCGAGAAAATCTGCAGTACACCTTAGTGTTTACAGTTCCAGAGGAAGTGAATATCCACCTCGTTCAACTATAAAATATGATACCTAACTGATGCAAACTACTCCCTCAGTTCCAAATTATAGGTCGTTTTGGCTTTTCTTGATTCATTGATATTATTATGCATCTAGACATACATTATATTTAGATATATAGTAAAAATTATGCAGTGGTGGTTGTGTGTGTTGTATCTCTACAAACCTAGTAATTGGTTTAAGGAAATGTTGCAGAGAGAATACCTAGTAATTGGTTTAAGGAAATGTTGCAGTGGTGGTTGTGTGTGTTGTATCTCTACAAACCTACCAACTAACGACAACAATCACTTGGCATACTGGGCGATTGTCTGTTTGATGCTAGCAAGGATGTTATAGTGGCCCTAGGACATGAAACTTGATATAGTGAAGTGCTTCAGTCTGTTGACTGAGCCCAGAACTAGTAGCCAGTGGCTACAGTTTATGACATGAGGAAAGGGGTCTCTACTTTATTTTATATAAATCATAGCAAGTATCTATTGACATAATCATAATTGTTGGCAGGACACGCGCAATACATCGAGCCATCAGCCCAGTCGGGTGGTTGGTCTGCCTGCACCACACCTCATGGGTGCACGAGCGTCGCCAGGGCAGGCTGGAGGAGTGAACACCTACAGACCTACACCTATGCAGCAGACTCCAACCCTTAATCCGGTCAGACACACACTATTGACCATGAACCAAGCGGCTCTGGCTGCTGTGGACCAAACTACTGCAGCTGCACATGTCCGACCAACGCAAACGGATGTCCAAAGCCGTCACTTTCCCATGCAGCAAATTCAGGTACCGAGATCGCAAACAGTGCCTAGGGCAGCATCTCCATCTCTACAGCGGGTGCCACCGCACCTGCAGACTCCCAGTGTACCACCCACTGCAACGAGTATACCTCCTCAGTCTCTACAGCGGCCGCCACCACATCTGCAGCCTCCCAGTGTACCACCATCCTCTTCTCCAAGCACACCTCGGGCTGGGTCCTCAGACGGTCTTCAACCGGAGCTTCCTGTGGATGAGAACTGGTGTCCCACAGGTCAGATGAGAGGGAGTCTGACAGGCAATGCCTACAATTCTGCGCTTCAGCGCTATATGGGCCCGCATGAGCAGCAGCAGCAGGGTCAGGCTCGTCCCCCCAGCGCTTCGGGCGCGCGAAGGCCTCAATGACCGCCGGGCATCACAGTGATGTGTTTGCCTTCATGCAGGGCTTGCGGCAGCTAACTCATCAAGATGACATTCTTTGATTCTTTTGGCTGGTGTTTCAGAACGAACTGTGATGATGTGCTGGAGAGCCTAGTGAATAGTGGAATGGTGCCAATTCTCCTTTCACCTGCCTCTTTTGTTGCAGTTGTTTGTACTCTGTATCGTTCATTCTTTCTGTAGTTGGCTGCGTAGCTTAGGACCTTTGCTGTAAAAATCATTATGATGTTTAGAATTAGCATTAGTATCTGATAATCATGTAATCATGTTGCATATGCTTTCGTTTTGTGTGTTGTGGTTGGGATGAAGGAAATGAAGTAATTGCCCCAATTATATTTCCTTTGCAAAAATTATAAGAAAAAAAATCAGTAACGTAGATTTCATGTAGCCCCATTTTGTTAGAATTTTGCCCCGTGCTTCTAAGATTTGCTGGAATTTCATTCGGATTTGCCGTACCAGTTCTCCACTACTGAGTTGTCTTTGTTGCATCCCGGACTCAAGATTTGCAAGCACTGCCAGGATCATATCGGTAAAATTCTCGGAGTTCTCATGAAAGCTTGAAAAGTGAAGAACTGAAGATGGATCTTGATTACCGAAAATAGAAACAAAAGCAGATGTAAAATAACGCACATCGCGATTGGGCTTGTAGTCTAATGGTAGAACGGTCCAATGAGATGCTACCCGCTAGGGTTCAAAACTTGGTGCTTGCACCTTTTCAAGATTTACCTGCGTTAGGGGTGAGTATGCGCTCGTGTTGTGAGCGTCTGCGTTGTACTGTGTTAATTAAAAAAAAATAGGGCACATCAGATTCGTAGTCAGGGTGAGTATGCGCTTGTGAGCGTCTGTGTTGTACTGTGTTTAAAAAAATTAAGGCACATCAGATTCGTAGTCGTTTTCCATAGATGTCCTTTCGTCAGTTACACTGCCCGTACGTCTGCCCCTAGCACAAGGCTGTTGTGCTGCTGGTCGACTGTTCCCGGCACGGGTGACGTCAGCGGCCAGCCAAATCAGCTTCGGCATCCGCCCGATCCCACCCGCTATATATCCAATCGACGGCCGCCCGGCATGGCCGTAGCGAGACTCCGTTGCGCGGCCGCCATCGCCGTTGCCACAGCCACCCCGGCCGTCGCAGCGCCTCCGCTTCGCCGCCACTCGGTGTCCGTCCTCGTGCCCGGCGCCGCCCGCCTCCGCCTCTCGTTCCGCCGGATCCCGCCGCCGAAGGGAGTGTCGGCCGCGGCCATGTCGTCGTCAGCGAGGACGGATCACGAGGCCGGCGCGTGGTACGCGGTGCCGGGCCTCAGCCTCCGCGATCACCGGTTCGCCGTCCCGCTCGACCACTCCAGCCCCGACAGCGGAGCTGCCATCACCGTCTTCGCGCGGGAGGTCGTCGCCGGTAGGTCGCGCTTGCTTGCTTTGTCCAATTGTTGCCCCCCTCGCCTGCCTGCCAGCGATCCGCCGTACGCCGCAGCGTTCTGTGTGGGGCTTGCTGTTTTTGCTGGATGCTTTTGTGTGGGTGTGTTTATTTGGGAAGTAGGCACGTCATGATTCACCAGATCCGTACATGAATCGTAACAAGAGGCAGTATGTGTGATCGGTAGCTGCTAATTGGTGCTACTGCACCAGGCCGGCCTGCTTAAGTGGATCCTATGTGTATATCTCTAATACACTGAAAAACTAGGATCGATTCTTTAACGAAGCTGATTCTTAGGTACGTACCATCACCAATGCAGTTGTGAAAACGATGTGCAAAGCCAATTCATGAAGCAATTTAAATTGAGCTTATGTAATGTATCTACTGGTTTAGGCTTGTATCTATTTGAACTGATCTTATGTTGGGAGAGCTAGACTCACTACTTGCTTAGTGCCATTAGTGCTTCTGTGGTTATTAACGTTCCTGCACAAAATCATGGCCCTCATGTTTGAACTGCTCCAGCTGGGAAAGAAGATGCGTCTCTGCCTTATCTGTTGTACCTACAAGGAGGGCCTGGTTTTGAGAGTCCCCGTCCCATGGAAGCAGGCGGATGGTTAAAGAAAGCATGTGAAGACCACCGTGTTGTGCTGTTAGATCAGGTAAGAATGCACGGTCAAATTCCCTCTGTAGATCCTGAGCTGTCCTCATCTTTGTTCTTCCCTTGGATTGTCTTATGCTTACATCCTTCTTAATTCAGCGGGGCACAGGATTATCCACACCATTAACAACATCATCTCTTTCACAAATTACATCTCCAGCAAAGCAGGTTGAGTACTTGAAGCATTTCAGGGCGGATAATATAGTTAAGGATGCAGAATTTATTCGTCTGCGTCTTGTACCAGATGCCAAGCCTTGGACAGTCCTTGGACAGGTATATACTATCTGAAAAGCACTTAATAGATCGATGGCATCATTGTAACCCTTTAGGTACATATGTATCTCTAGTAACATCTAATATAAACTTCTAATCGAGAAAAAAGGTTTCTTGAATTCTGTTATTAAAGTCACTGAAGTATGTGAAAAGGCACGGGGTATGAAAACTAACTGTGTAAATTACAGAAAGTTAACTGATTGAAACTTTACTCTTTGCAGGCAAAACCTTAAAAAGCATTTTGTTTCACACAAACCTACCTTACAATTTCTAATTATTTATATGGATATTGCATGACAGAGTAATGTATTGTTTTATTATTTCTGTAGCACTATTCTTATGCAACCATATACCCTTTTTGCCATTTACAGAGTTATGGTGGATTTTGTGCTGTTACATATTTGAGTTTTGCTCCAGAAGGCCTGAAATCTGTTCTTTTGACTGGAGGGCTTCCACCACTAGGTGAGCCTTGCACTGCACAAACTGTATACAGAGCCTGCTTTAAACAGGTTCAACAGCAAAACGAGAAGTACTATAAGAGGTATCCTCAAGATATACAAGTCATTCATGAGATTGTAAGATACTTAAGTGAATGTGAAGGCGGAGGGGTAAGTAAATTTTTACAATGAAAATTTCTGTGACTTTGGAAAAAAGTGTTCTTACGTGGCAGTTCTTTTACAGGTTGCTCTTCCATCTGGTGGCAGGTTAACCCCTAAGATGCTCCAGTGTCTTGGACTGTCAGGTTTGGGTTCTGGTGGTGGATTTGAAAGACTGCACTACTTGTAAGAAATGCACCATCTTCTCATTCACAATTTGAAGGAAGAACACAGTCTATCTGATCTGCACCATACCTTGCTATTTTGTCCAGTACAGGCTTGAGAGGGTGTGGGATCCTGTACTAGTTCCTGGAGCTAAAAGGAGCATAAGCTATTACTTCTTGAAAGAGGTAAAATCTTCGCTACTATTCTTAATGCTGTTCTTCTAAATCTTTGAAGTTTGAAGCAATGTCCTAGTGTTTACATTTTTGCTGATATTCTAACATTATGCTGTTTAGTTTGAAATGTGGTTAGGTTTTGATCAAAATCCTCTTTATGCCCTTTTGCACGAGTCTATCTACTGTGAGGCAAGTTCTGAATCTTATAATAGTACTAATACTACCTTCGTTCCCTTTTATTTAACTCTAGCCAGCTCAAATTTGAACTAGTCAGCGTCAAATAAAAGAGAACAGAGGGAGTAATAATTAGGTGGTGGTACAACAGCACTATGAAGTATTCCTTTGTGTATGATCACAGGGCTCTTCGTCAAAATGGTCTGCTGAAAAGATTCGCGGTGAATATGAAAGTTTGTTTGATCCTGTTAAGGCTACAGAAGAAGGCCGTCCTGTGTATTTTACTGGAGAGGTAACGCTCCAGTAGGAAATTATCATTCTTTTGAGCTTATATTCTGGGTTCCCATCATCTTTTGTAGAAGGGATGGTACTCAATATATATATATATATATATATATATATATATATATATATATATATATATATATATATATATATATATATATATATATCCTTCACAAGTTTCTCTGTAAAGCAAGACCAGCATACCCCTTCCATACATGTTTGGACATATTGCTGAACCCTTGGCAGAAACATGTTAAAAGAAACTTATGCAATGCCAATTACATGCTATGAGTTTATTCTTTCAATCTTGGGACAAACTACAAGCAGAAGCTGTCAACTAATAGCTGTTATCTGTTTATTTGACATATCATCACTTCCCTAAGTTTTACCTGTATTCCTGACATGATGTTGTTTCTCATACACAGATGGTATTTCCATGCATGTTTGACGAGATCCATGCTCTACGAGACCTAAAGGAGGCTGCCCATTTATTAGCTGAGAAGGAAGATTGGCCTCCACTATATGATATTAGCAAGCTGAATAACAATAAGGTTCGTACTTTATATGAATCATACCATTTTTTTTTGTATATGTCATGTTGTACCATGCTGTAAAAAGAGTCGTCTGTTCATAGTTACTTGATACATCGCAGTGTTACTTGAAAGATGAATTTAAGTTTGAATTTTGGTGTTTCAAGCTAACTCCATCAGGTTGGCTTCTTAGTTCCATTGTGCTTATAAAGCAGTGTTACAATATTTAACTAGAGTTCTTACTGAACAGAGATGAACTTAATTCTCGCCAACTGTGCTACTAGGAATTCATATTCGTATGCTACTATATGTTACGTCTTCATGCAAGACCAATATATCCTAGCAAGCTTGCGGCATTGGGGCTTTGCTAAACATTCGTGTTGGCCATGGCGACCTGCAGGTTCCTGTCGCTGCTGCGGTCTACTACGAGGACATGTACGTGAACTTCAACATCGCCAAGGAGACCGCCTCCCAAATCGCCGGGATCCGGCTGTGGGTGACCAACGAGTACATGCACTCCGGCATCCGCGACGGTGGCTCGCATGTCTTCGAGCATCTCATGGGTCTTCTGAACGGCAAGAAGCCGTTGTTTTAGCTGTTTTGAAACCCTAGTACTGTGTTGGTTCGAGTGAATTTATTGAGCTTACTATGATTTAAATACACGAATAATACGGCCTTTTCAATTTCTTGTAGATGAAAGCGAAGAAATGAATCGAAAAGATTTCACAACTGGCGTACCATTACATAATCTGATTCCGCGTCTACATAAAATGCATCTACATAAAACTGGAACTTGAACTGGAACTTGCTGTCAGGCGAATTGGAACACATTTTTTTGGTATATGGAACAAATAATTAGGCGAATTTCTATGCTACATATATACATTTGCGTCCCAAAATGCAAATAGATCCTCGAGTACTTGCTATTGACATTGTGTCAAGACAAGGTTCTTTCGAACATATTTGCTTCTTTTAATTTGCTCCTTTTTAAGAATACAAAATACAAAATTTTCTTTACAAACTTGTCGATAAGCCTAAGCCTCGCTTGTACCTGTGCCAGCTCATGCTACGTTTGCCCCTAGGGGCTTATGGACCTATAGAGAAGCTCAAATTCACCTTCGCCGCATCCCAAAGGTGATGGGAAAGAGTCGGCTGTAGTGCTTCCCACCTAAAGAATTAGCTCTCAATTTTTGTGGCTATAGCTTGTGTCACAAAGACAAAATTGTGAATGACTACAAGCAACTACATGTCGATGTCACAAATGCCTGAATCCTGACAGATAATGAGCTTTCCATGTGGTTGCGCAAGTGACAAATCAGCTCTTAAGCTTGAAAGTTAGCTGAACATCTTGCCGCGAGTCGAAATGTGTCTTGATGGACCCCTTGAGCAAGCTGAAAACAGTATCAGGAATTTCCAGATGCTGAAATATTGTCATATTGCGCAGCAGATGGAGCGCTTCTTGTCTACCCATCATGACTGGAGGCCTGAAACTTTGCTGCTAAAACCCCTATACCATACTTGTTAGTCGACTAGCCACCGACCCTTTTCTTCGCCGGCGGCGTTTTTGTTGCACTCTATAACTAAGGTACAACATAAGGCCTGCATGTTAGAAAAAAGGATTAATGAATTGAATAAGCACATGGCCATATTTTGAAGTATACAAATGTTTGTTACTTACAAGCTGTGGCTGCTAAGCAAGGTACCATCCATTGGCTTGCCATTAACATTCCTAGGTCAACCTGAAAAATATCAGCATATTTCAGCAATGTCCAGTGGACAAATCTTAGGCACTGCTTCACTTATTCAACTCAAAGATAACAATAAAATCCATAAGCTTCCACACAACTCTGCAATCAACATTCCAAAGAAACAACACTTGAATTTCTATAACATACAACTTTCTGCTTTTCAACAACCTTGTGCTCCTAATTCTTCACTGCAAATCTTATTTTTTCAGGGTTCTTCCTAGTACACAGTATCCATTTGAATACTAGAACTTACTCCACACAAGTACCAATATAGATTTCAGGAAGAGAAACTGAAGATGCCAAAAAAACACCATGGTAAATCCTGTTTAATAGATCTAGGTTATCATTTGGAGCTAAATGCACTGTTACTATGTAGAGTTTGCATTCCAATAGAACTGTTGGATTAGTGGATATAATGCAATTATGCAAACTCTGGTGTAGTCAGTATTAAATGAATTCTACAGCTCAAACTGGTCCCTGAAGCTACAATTATTCTTTCAGTGACATAGCTAGCTAATCATTTTTATCATTGTACTCCAGCTGAAGACTTAGTCAAAGTTCCTTAGTAGCAACTGGTGTTGAAAAACAAGATTTATACCTCTTCATGACCAATAAAGCCAAAATATTCTCTTGTATCTTCAAACTTAGTAGCAACTGGTGTTGAAAGATTTATTTTAGTAGCATCTGGTGTTGAAAGATTTATTTGAAGTTTTTCAGCTTTATCTTGTTCTCTGCCAGGAGTTTGCACTGTAAGGTTGGAAGAACTAGAATTTTCGTCCATCTGATATTCTGGGAGTTTTCTTGTTGTACCTGTTGGTTGAACACCATAACCTTTTGTACCCCAAACCTCAAACCGGGAATCTTGGTGACAGATCAACTCCTTGCCAATGACTGTTGAGTATGTTGAAAAGTTTACATCTGACCTACGTGATGGCTGATGGATGTTCTCAAAAACTGGAAACTTCAACTGTGTAGTCTCCGAGAAAAGGACAGGATCTTTCACTCTATTGCCAGTGAACTCCAATATTTTTCTCAAAAGCCAATAGCAGTTCGTTACCATGTGACTACTGTCAAGACAATTCGAATCACCATAGACTGCAATCCTCCCTTCTCCTGCTTCCATCATTCCAAGAATTGAGGAGAGCTGCGAAAAACCAATAAGTCTTAAATATTAACACATACAGCAATATAATATATTTATATAATAAACGCTACCAACAGACAAGATTATTGTGTGGTACAGTGTAATAAAAAAATGACCTATTCACCAGAGGAATTAGACACTGGATGGGTCAGTTTATTTAAAAGGGACATATATTCTCATCTGTTTTTGTCACTGAACATATTGGCTTTAATGGATGTTCCATTCTGTCCCTATGAAATTAATTGTACACTTGGGGCAATAGCTTACATTACAATATTGTTTTTGGAATCTCGGAAGAATAAGTTGTATTAAATGGATACATACTAAACAAACTTTATTCAACCAACATAGTGTGACATGAGAATTAAAGATACTATCAATGCCAGGTACACAAGCTCCCTATCAGTTAGCTTAGAACCTTGCACTCACAGTATCACAGATGATATCAGAAGTACTGAACTAAAAAAAGGAAATATCCTCTAACCTTGCTTTTTCCCTGGGAGTTTTCTGTATCTAGTGTCCCTATGTGATCCTGCACAGTCTTTGAATTTTCCTGGAGCTGGAAGCTATGCAAGAAACCTCCCGCTGGAAATTGCACTATATCAGTTCCAGAAGCATAGTGGGTCTGCTCACCATTTATTGAGAAGTCACCAGTAAGTATTTTGTCCCCCAAAGCAATGCCAAATGGTGCCAGAAGTTCATTAAGTGCAGGTACATTTGCACCCCCAGTAATTGGAGTCCACCAACTGCGAGTATTCTCATCAAAGAATGTCATCTTAACCATTGTATCAACATGGTACCACTCAGCAAAAACAGCAATACCAAGTCCCTTGTGTATAACATCATCCCTAAGTTTCTGAATCTCTTCATCAAAGTATTCATCCTCAAGATCAACCATAAGCAATGTCCCATAATTGCTAGCATCAAAGCAAGTAAGTGGCGATCCAAGTGTCTCAATATAGTACCCTGCATCTCTTAGCATGTTGAACAGAATGTGAAAGTTTGTGTGCAAGTGATCACCATGCCAGTCAAGGATATCATTATGAACATTAAGGGAATCCCTTGGAACGTATCCTGATGGGTACTTGATATTATGATATTGGTCCCACAGTATTCTTTTTGACCTAACAGGTGTTGGAACTACCTTGATCTTCAAGTAAAGAACACATGTACTAGTCCGTGGACTGCTCTCTCCATGAGCTGCTGGGGTATAAATAGTCAGAGTAACATTGCCACCAATTATACCTGAGAATTGAGAACCCTCATCTTTAACTTGCAAATGTAGAGCAAGAGACCCCGTCCAAGGCCAGATAACATCCGAGTAGGTGAAGTGAACACTAAGAAGATTGCCGATATCTTCAGAAGGTTGCCATAAAGGTTGATCCTTTACATAACCAATCACCCCCATCCCATTCAAAATTGTAGCATTGAAGATCACTGGCATAGCTCCAGCATACATGGGTTGGCGACAAAAAGGCCAGAAATATGGACACTCGGTGAAGTCGAGCATTGTAGGAAATATGCTTGCACGTGGTTGGTAATTTTTCAAGATTTCGTATGACTGCCAACTGGAACAAATAGTGCAATAAATTATTATGATTTTGAGCACGCAAGGGAAAGAAAAGATCAATATGATCATGTCCCTGCATTCTAAATGGATGCACTCGTAATATCGTAAAACAATGGAGACACGGAATAAGATAATTCTGAAATATCAAACAGGAAACAGACCTTGAAATTGCTGATTTTGTATTTTATGAAAAGGTAACCCAAAAGGGGGCAAGAAAAACTTACAGATCAAGCTTGCCAGCACCTTGCTCATACATATTTGGCCCTGAAAGCTTAGAAGCACCCTCAACAAGGGCCTGTTTCATAGCAGCTGGGTTAAGGATCGACTTCCGCTTGTCTTCAGGTATAACACTAACAAGCAAGCATACTACACCAGCAACCACTGGACTTGCTACACTGGTGCCTGAAAGGGTCTTACACCCTGTGCTGATCTTTGAACCAATTATATCTCGACTATATGCAACAACATCAGGTTTCACACGACCATAACTGCAGAATAGAATACATACTTCTCAGAAAATGCTATTTCTTGAACAAGTCACATGACTGGTGCAAAAGATAGTGGCTACATAAAGTTAATTACTCCAATTTTTCCTACAAACATAAGCATGGTAAGGCTGTCTGTGTTGGAACGTAGAAACATTTCTGCATCATGTACCAGCAAAACTATCAAAATTAGCTTTTTAATTAATCCTCAAGCAAAACTTAAAATCATGCACAGCAAGAAGTAATGGCTGAATCATGCTTCATCAGTTCCAGTGAAGTGTCATAAATTGAAGCATGATAACTGTACAAGCGTACAATACAATACTTAAAGCGAGATAACCATACAACCATCTTACGTGCAGATTGTGGGCATACTAAGAAAATTGTACCAGCAAGATAAAGAATGTACCCATGAGGAAGCTCCCAGGTAGTCATGCCTCGAGAGGAAAATGAAGCTATATGATTATTGTAATCAATACCGCCAACACCAATGACATCACTTTGATCAGCTGGGTTATTTAATGTGCCATAAAGAGGCCCATCGTTTCCAATAGCTGATACCATAATAATGTTGTTTGCTGTGAGCTCCCAAACCTACAGAAACGGTCCATAAAAAATTCAAGTCTCACTAGAGACGTTGTTTAAAATAAAGGGTTTATCCACTCATCAAGCAGCAGATGTAAACAGGATTAGTGTTCATTGGACAGTCAAATCAGGTAGCTAAGAAACAGTTGAGATGTGAAAACATATGGAAAAAAAATATTGAAACAATCACCAAACTGTACCTTCTCCACAAAGGGCAGATCCAGGTAATCAGGTCCACCTATGCTCAAGTTCAAAACATCCATACCGGTTGCTATCGCGTAGTTAAATGCATCCAAGAACCATGATGTGTAGGATATCTGCACTGAGAACAAGACGGAACTCTCAAAATCTTACCAGCATGCATTCCAATTAGAATGGTACCATGTAGATTTATCAAAAACAATGTTCAAAACTACAAATTAACTGTGATTCATAAAAACATGTTTATGTGGAAATTGTTGAAAGCTATGTTTTGGAGAACTTCTAGTCTAGATACCCAAAATGTCACTTTATGATTGACTAGTTGTTGACGATACAAAGTTGCATATTCAGCCAAATCCAGTACCTGAGCATCTGTGAACACTCGAAAAGCATATATCTCGGTATCAGGTGCAAATCCAGGGCATTCTGCATCTTGGCCAGCAATAACTCCTGCTACAAATGTTCCATGCCCAAGGTTATCATTTAGCGTGTCTTCATTTGTCCAATTTGTGCGCTCCTACAAAATTAGTCTCTTAAGTGATGTTTTAACCTTGCTGGTGTTCAAGATAACAATGTGAATTTTATTGTAAAGCAAATTGTGGAGACAAGGGAATAGGTGAAAATGATAAGTCTATACATTAGCGTAGACAATGAATTGGTAGCAATAAGACTAATTCATAATTCATAGCCTTAACCATGGCTTTCACTTCCCCTTCTAGTGGAGCAGTTTCATGATCTTAAACCATGGTGTGCTGCCTCTTCATATGCTTCCTTGATGAGGTTAATAAAGTGCATTTGTAACACTCCCCCTTTGACCGAGTCAATCTTGAGATCAAACTGTTCTTGAATTCCTTTGAAAAACCTTGTGGGAAAAATAGGAATGATTTGCTTGGTGGTTACTCTATCATGAAACCTGTATGGTTTAAGGAGTATCCCATGCCTTAATTTATCTCTAGAAAAACCCCAGTGGGGAAAACATGAGACAAGACATCTGCTTGTATCAATCATCGTCTCATTAAAAACTTTGTACGAGAAAACTCTGATGGTAAAAACTCATAAAAGAAAAGAGTACAATGTGAAGCGTTTAACTAGGTCCATCATTTTTAGGGGTCTCTCCCCCTAAAGCTTGCAAGTCTCTGAGCCGTCTCATACCAATCCCTTTCACGCATTTCTCGAATGAGGACGCAGGTAGGGACTTGGTAAAGAGATCTGCCATATTATCACAAGACTTTGTCGGTAAGATGTTTATTTCTCCACTTAGCTGAAGCTCATGTGGATAAAACAACTTAGGGCAATATGTTTCGTGATATTGCTCTTGATGTAGCCTGTTTGCATCTGTAAAATACAAGCAACATTATCTTCATAGATAACGGTAGGTGATTCTGAGGAACCAATACCACATGATTGCTCAATGTGACTTATCATTCTACGAAGCCATACACATTCACGTGATGCTTCATATAGTGCTATAATTTCAGAATGATTTGTGGAGGTAGCCACTAAAGTCTGCTTAGATGACTTCCATGATATAGTTGTTCCTCCATGAAGGAATACAAAACATGTTTGTGATCTGGCATTGTGGGGATCATATCCAACCAAGTTAGGATCATTAGTTTTTTGGAAAAATAATCCAAGATCCTTAGTGCCATTTAAGTACCTAAGGATTTGTTTTCTTATGATCCAATGGCGTCTTGTTGTGGTAGCACTGGGTCTTGCCAATAAATTCACTGCAAATGCAGTGTCAGGCCTGGTACTGTTTGCAAGGTACATAAGTGCTCCGATGAGATTGAGATAGGAGAATTCTGATCCCAATATCTCCTCTCCTTCCTCTCGTGGTCGGAAAACATCCTTTTCTAGATGAAGAGATCGAACAACCATGAGAGTTTTGATTGGATGTGCTTTGTCCATATTGAATTTCTCCAATATTTTCTGGACATAAAATTCCTGAGTGAAGGTGCTCGATTTGCAAACCTAAGCTGGTTTTACCCAAATCCTTCATCTCAAATTTCGTCTTAAGAATTACAAGCTTCATCAATATCTTGTGCATGACCAATGATATTCAAATCATCTACTGTTGGTCCGGCTGCCACCATCGGTGTCAGTGGTGCCTTGTTCAGGGTCATCCGGATCGTGGTACGTGACAACTTGCTATCAGTGGTGCCTTGTTCCGTGCCCATGGGAGACGACACGAAGACGCTCAGCGACGGCCGTCGCTGAGGGGCCTGACGAACACCGTCAACAACCTGGTGACCAAGTTCGAAAACCTGTCTGTCACCGTCCACAACATTGGCGGCAAGGTCGACCGGCTGGCGCCGCTCGCTCCTGTCGCCTCCAAGCTCGCCGCGCTCCCGGAGAAGGTCGTCAACCTCCAAGCCTCTGCTTTTGAGAATGCGGATCAGGTCTGCGCTCTCAATTTGGCCCTCATCCGCATCGAATCGACGCAGCGCGACGGCAAGGCGCCCGTCGCGGAGGACGGCGACGTCCTCTCCTCCAACACCCCGAATGACAAGCCCAAGCCACCGCCGACGTAGCCGACGCCATGCACATAGCGGCGGTCGTCGTGCAACTACTACCGCGAGGAAGACGACTACAACGACACCTGATTCCACCCGCGCCCCGCCTGGAATTCCCGACCTTCGACAGCAAGGACCCCTGTCGTGGCTCCACCGTTATGAGACCTTCCGCGGCCAAAAAACGCTGGAGCACCGCCGCGTGTGGTACACATCGATGCATTTGTCTGGCGCCGCCCAAATGTGGTTCTACCGCCTGGAGCTCACGACGGGCACTCCCTTGGCGCCTGCAGCAGCGATTCGGTCCGCCGATGACGGACGGTCCGGTGGGCGAAATCATGCTCCTTCGCTGCATAGGCACTGTAGAAGAGTACACCGACAAGTTCCTAGCCCTGGCCTACCGCGATGCGGACCTCACCGAGCCGCAGCTGGTCCAGATGTACACGGCAAGCCTGGTGAATCCCTTGAAGACCGATGTCGCACTCCACCACCCGCGGTCCCTCGATGACGCCATCATGTTCGCCCTGACCTGAGGACCGTCCGTAGCACCCGCATGTCGATCCAGCCCGCGGCGAACTCCAATGCGCCCAAGCCGGCGCTCGCCGCGGCTGCTCCAGCTTCGTCTTCCATGGCCTCCAGGCTTAGGCAAATCCACACCGCTGACGACCACCTTGCCACGCCGCCGTTTCCCCCGGCGGAGATGGCCCAACGGCGCGCGGACGGGCTCTGCTACAACTGCGGCACGAGAAGTTCGTCCTCGGCCACCGCTGCAAGAAATTGTTCACCATCGAGGTGGTGGGCTTCCAAGAGGAGGACGAGGAGGTGGATGAGGAGATTGAGTGTGCGGCGTTGACGGGCGCCCTCGACGCACCGACCATCTCCCTCCACGTCGTCACAGGCGTCCGCGCGCGTGGCGTCCAGACCATGAAGGTCTTCGTCTCCATAAGCGACGCATGGCGATGGCTCTGCTGCACTTGGGATCGACGCATAATTTCATCAACTCCGAGATGGCATGGCGCACGGGCGTGAAGATCTAGCCGGGACCCAGCCTGTCGGTGGCGGTGGCGAACGGCAACCGCATCCCATCCCCGGGCAAGGTCGCGTTGCAGCCCGTGCGCATAGGCGGTGAGGAGTTCCACATCGACATCCACGCCCTACCCCTGGGCGAATACGACATGGTGTTGGGTGTTCAATGGCTGAGCTCGCAATTCTCTGGGACTTCGCCCACCACTCCATGGCGTTTATTCACGATGGCCGACGTGTCCTCTAGCGCGGCGCAGACTCGACGCCGGCTTTGTCCTCAGCCGCGCTCTCGCAATACGACGACGCGCTACTGGAGGAGCTATCGGAGGAGTTCGCGGGCCTGTTCGTGGAGCCCCAAGGCCTGCCGCCTCGACGCCATCTTAGCCACCGCATTCGTCTCAAGCCAGGCACTGGAGCAGTGGGGGTCAGGCGTACCGCTACACCCATATGCAGAAGGACGAACTTGAACGCCAGTGCGACGAGATGCTTCGCCTTGGAGTCATCCGCCCGAGCTCTTCTGTGTTCTCCTCACCGACGCTCCTCATCCGCAAGGTAGATGGCACGTGGCGCTTCTGTGTGGACTACCGCGCGCTCAACGACACGACGATCAAAGACAAATTCCCGATCCCAGTGGTGGAGGAACTTCTCGACGAGCTGCGAGGCGCCAAGTTCTTCACCAAGCTCGACATTCTTCAGCAAGTCCATCGCCGTCCGCCATGCCAAGTTGGCCGCCTATGAGCGAGCTCATTGGGTTGGTGCAGGTTGTTCGGCACTGGCGCCCCGTACCTGTGGGGACGCCGGTTCGTCAACCGCATGGATCACCGCAGCCTGCGCTTCCTCCTCGACTGACCACTATTCCTTAGCATCAGTGGAGTTCAAACCGGGCGCCCTGAATGTGGTGGCTGACGCTCTGTCGCGTCGCGATGAGGAACCAGGGGAGTTGTTGGCGCTATTCGCCCCAGTATATGTCGACAATTGTAGTCTTACAATCGAATGATTCTCCAGAATCAGCATAGTTTATGGAAATTTCATTTACCCCAAATGACGGCTCAGTATTTCCCAATATGATAGAGCCAGGGCGTTCCAATGTCCCATCATCAAAAATTGAGTGCGCTGTTGATGTGGGAGGTGGATTGTGTAAATCCACTCGGTGTCTCTCAACATGAGGTTGAGTTTCATTTAATGTGCCTAAAGGTTTATCCCTTTGTTTCCTCGTGCGCTTGCGAGGATTTGTCGTACTTCTCCCACTCTCTTCCGAGGAAGGGAGTTGAATAGTATGATTTTATGACACTTTTACTCACAGTAAATGAGTCTGGCAAATTAGTTGCACCATTTTGCAAATTTATAATCCTTTGAACTTGAACTTCAGATTCTTTAGTACGAGGATCCTCCTTATGGGTGTCTATGGCATCCCAATTTATTTCCAGGCATTCAATGTGATACTTAAATTCTCCCCTAATGCCGGGAAATGTTCTTCATTGAAGATACAATCAGCGTACCGGGCTGTGAACAATTCCCCTGTAAGGGGCTCCAGGAATTTAATGATCGACGGAGCTAAATACCCCACGTAGATCCCCATTTTGCTGTGAGGGCCCATTGGTGTACGCTTTGGTGGTGAGATCGGTACGTATACAGCGCAATCGGATATCTGCAGATGGGAAATACTAGGAGGATCACCACGAACCAATTGCAATGGGGAAGTTGTATGGTATGCAGTTGGACGCAATTGTATTAAGTCACCGGCGTGTAGGACTCCGAGACCCCAACATGAGGTTGGTAGGTTACAATTTTGCAATAGTGGTCTAGCAATGAGCTTTATTCTCTTGATGAGAGGTTCAGCTAAACCATTATGTGTGAACATATGGTACAAAATGTTGTACTTCAATTCTTAAGGCCATACAATAATCATTGAAGGCTTTGGAAGAAAATTCTACTGCATTGTCCAGTCTGATTAATTTTATCTGGTGTTCAGGATGACTCGCTCTAAGTCTGATGACTTGTGCGATCAATTTTGCAAAGGCATGGTTCCGTGTCGATTAAAGACACACATGAGACCATCTCGTGGATACGTCAGTTATACCATGAAGTACCTAAACGGTCCAGACAAAGTTTGAATGGGGTCACAAATGCCACCTTGAATACGTTCAAGAAACTTTAGTGGTTTAGCCTGTATTTTGAGATGTGACGGTCTCAAAATTAATTTCCCAGTTGCACGTGAGGTGCACAAAAAATATGAGGATTCTGGAAATTTTCTATCGCTCATACCATGTCCACTTGAATTGCTCATGATTTTTCTCATCATCCCGATGTCAGGATGGCGAAGGCGTTCATGCCAAGTTTTGAATGCATCCACATTCTAAAAATTCACTGTAACATGTGGTACAAGTTTGATGTATGTGTAGTACAATCCGAACGGTAGAGAAGACACTTTTTCAAGTGTCTGTTTGCAATATCCGATATCTTTGGTCAAGAGGAGGAACTCATTGTATTCCTCATGTGTTTCCACATGAATCCCATTTTTTCGGATATCTCTATAACTTAGTAGGGTGCGGGTTGAATCGGGATACAATAATGCCTCCTCGATATGAATTTGTGTACCCATTGGAAGTACGATGGTGGCTCTACCAAAACTTGTCCTTGTCTTTTTGTGAGAGTTTGGAAAAATTTGACTTCCCTAGGTGTAGTGTTCGTGGTACAACTATCCACTAGGCAGATTTCTTCTTCCATTGGATTGCCTCCTGAACGATCTATATAATGCAAAATTTAAATTATAAAAATAATGCAAAAATATAGAAAGTACATTCGAATATATTGATATAATAAGTGCATTGTTACAACTAATAGCAACATCATGTTTTCATTACAATAGCTTCTTTTGCAAAAATGAAACTATGGAGCCTATATGAGATCTCCATATGTGTCGTTGGAAGCGCATTCCATGAGCATCTTGTCGACATCCATGAAGTCTTCCTCTCCACTTGGCGGAGTCTTGGTGTTGCTTGGTGCCGCTCCATGAGGGATGGGGTCCATAGCTCCAATCTCCAGCGCTTGAGAGGTGAAGTGTGCTTCGTACTTCTTTGTCTCCGGTGTACGACACATGGACTTCATGTATAGTTCAACCAAATGTTTAGGGTCCTGCATTTCTTAGCAAAATGATTGTTGCAACCACACCTATAGCAGGCGATTTTGTTGATGTTTCCATTTTTAGGCTTAGAAATACCACGTGGCTTTTTGGCTCTCTTGGGTTTGCCCTTGCCTAAGGAATTTCCAGTCTGTATGTTCCCAATGGGTCCATTTTTCTTCGCATTTGCATGTACTTCAGGCAGTGGTGCAGTGCCCAATGGGCGCTGATTTGAGTTCCACACTGTGAGGTCATGATTCTTTTCTGCCTGTTTCAGTGCCTGAATGAGCGAAGAATAGACTGTGAAATTCTTCTCACGGTATTGTTGAGTGATAATCCTTTATGAAGGGAGCATAGTAGACAAAGTCTTCTCATTTTTTTCCGCTTCAGTAGGTTCTCTGTCACAAAATCGAAGCTTAGAGCATATCTTATGAACGGCATGGTTCAACTCATCCACAGTTTTGAAATCCTGTAGACGTAAATGGTTCCATTCATGCGTTGCCTCGGGGAGGACAATAGCTTTATGCTGTTCATATCGATTTTTTAGAGATGTCCACAAAACACGTGGGTCCTCCTAATACATGTACACATTTTTAAATCCGGATGGATATGGTTTCTCATCACCTTTAAGGCGAAGAAATTGGACATGTTGGAGGGGGTAACCGTCCCTTCGGTTGTGTCATCTATACATCTGTATAGTCCGAGGGTCGACATAGTTACTTTGACATCCATCGCCCAAGAAGGGAAATTGGAGTCGTCAAGGGCGAGGATTTCACACTCTTTGGCAATCTCTTTGGGTGTCATCTCACCTACATTGTTATTGCCAACAATTTTGAGAAATTATGGCATAATAATGCAATATTATGTGAATTCAAGTAAAATGAACTCGAACAATATTCTCAATAAATTGGGCATCGAAAAAGTTGTCGCATGATTAAAATAGCTCGATATTCATTTTCCAAAGTATGATAACTTTGAGTAATGAATAGAGGAATTTTATAAGCGTGTACCCTTTGGTAATAATTCCGAGTTTTGAGGGATAAGCGCTATGCGGAGGCATGCGTAGATCCATATGATCTCCAAGAACTTTTCCAATTTAGAGACAGTATTGCAATAAAGTAGGGCGAGGAATTTAAATTTGCAAAGAACTTGTAAAAATAAAGGACATGGAAATGCATAAATGCTGAAACGCACTCATATAATAACTGTAAATTACAGGGGTCTGAGTACAAGTATTTATCGACTCAGAATAATTGTAGAAAGTAAATATATCATAGTGTATGGACTAAAATTCAAATTTTGCAGAATCAAAATGCTGGAAAACAGATAGCATTTTATGGTGCAGTGGGTCAACACCACTGCTTTTAGCCCAAAGGCCTCGAGGAGGCAAATTAGCAGGCTGCGAGATGGCCCAGGAGGTTGTTACCTTCCTAGTTGGCAACGCACGAATGCCAATCAAGGGTCTGCGACCCTCGCACTAGCTCCCTCACATGCGCCGCCACCACGCAGTCCGCCGCCGCCGCTCCGCCTCGTCGCAGTCGCCGTTCCGCCGCCGTCCGCTGCAGTTCAACCACCACACCACCCAGATCCGCCTCCCCCGCACCTTCAGACCCCATTCTTGTGTCGCGCTTAGGCCTCCCCCTCACTGGAGGGTGAGGGACAGCGGCCGCTGCCGCCGACGCCGTTAGCGGTCGGGATGTGCCTGGTCGAGATCCAGTTGGGGCGCAGGTGTAGTCCAGGACGACAGTTTGCCGCCGCTGCGACGGTCTGGCGCCCCGGTGCCCAAGGAGCTGGAGGCGAAGGTGGAGGTGGAGATGCAGGCTCGAGGTCAATGAAGTCTGGCGGCGCCGCCACAGCTGTGCTGCTGGAGCCTGTATTGTTGTTGAAAGGAAGAGCTCAGTGCGCGCAACCATAGTCCTTATGATGAAGGATCCTGGCGGTTCGACCAGTGTCGGAGTATGCTCTGGTGACGTCGGCGTGTATTTCGGCGAAGCCTCTGGCGAGGTAGCGCGACGAGGTGAAGACGTGATGACGGCGTTCTCCTACTGCGGGCCAACAAGTGGCAACCGCACCCTCGCCGTCAATCCGTGGGAGTCACAGTGACGCGGCGACTCCACCACAAAACGGTGTTGTGCAATTGTCCGGCATCACCGGAGGTTCGCAACGAGCTGCAAGCATGCTCGAGTCGTTGCTGGTTGCTCTGGGGGCAGCAGCACCATCGTTGCGACGGGAGCCACGTCTGGCATAACCAGCACGGCTCCTGCCATGTCGAGGACGGCGCACCAGCGCTCGGAGGAGTGCATCGACCTGTTGATGCAGTAGGTGGCGCAGAACACGAGCACGGAGGTTCCTTGGAAGGGAAGAACCAGCATTGAGGGGAAGACGTAGGTAAGTCATCTTACTCGTAAGATCGCTGGTGCTCCCTTCTCTTGCTCAGTAGAAGAGTTGCTGATAATGTATTGTAAAGTAAAGTGTGGAGACAAGGGAATATGTGAAAATCGGTCATTCTCATTGATCTTAGTGTCCCTTTTTACAGGGAGATTTACATCGAAGATGATAAGTCAATACATTAGTGTAGACTATGAATTGGTAGCAATAAGACTAATCCATAGCCTTAACCATGGCTTTCACTTCTCCTTCTAGTGGAGCAGTTTCATGATCTTAAACCATGGTGTGCTGCCTCTTCATATGCTTCCTTGATGAGGTTAATAAAGTGCATTTGTAACAAATTTAAGTTCATCTTGCAATAGCATCTAATCTGGCAGAAAGTTTTGAACTATTTTGCCATGAGAGAACTATATGGCAGGTGACTGCAATTCCCAACACATCAATACATGACTATTTGACATGAATCAATGCAGCAGATACATCACAACAGTGGCAAGAAAAATGTAAGGCAATGCCATCAATTGTGGTACTGTGGCAAAGTATTGTGTATGTTATTCAAGACAAGCAACAGACACTTATTTAAAGGTCCGTTTTTTTGCCTTTCAAATTTAATCACTGGCAATAAAATTTGCTAAATACAGTAGCAATAATACCTTAATATTGCGAAAGTGTGGATGATCAGCCCGAATACCAGTGTCAAAAATGGCCATCTTGACTTTCTTGCCAGTGAAACCTCTTTCCCATAACCGTTCAGCTCCAAGAAGAGATGTAACTTGTGGTCTCTGTAATATGATAAATTTTAATGTTAAAACATGACAACATGGGGCCATATCAACTGACAAATTATGAACAGTATTGTTGACTTGGATATATATAAGATCTATCCAACATTGTAATTGAAAGAGTTCATATACATAAATCATATAACGAACAATAGAGTCTGACTATCAAAATTATCATAACTAACATATATCCTTTGATTAAAATTGCAATTGTAGTAGTTGATAAGATAGGTCATATTGTCAACTGTCAGAACCATTAAATCACAAAAGTAAACGAACTTCACACAAGCTGATATGAAAAGGTAGCAACCCCAAAACTCTCATCGTGTCTGTTAATAGTGGACTGTCCTAATTTGCATCTTGCAAGAAATGCTTGATAGCATAGCAGTGATTACACTGATATTGACATGAAGACGATATTTCCCATAAACTTGACAATTCAATTAACACTACTTTTTACTTCCAAAGATAATGCCAGAAACAATAATCTTCTATGCTCAAGCATCCGATAATCTAAACCGAACTTCACATGATAGTATACAGTTATGTCAAGAATGTCAAAGCATGCACATCACTATCACTATCATGATCTTATGACATTAAACCAGGTTGCATCTCATATACTTATGGCTAGTTCAGAATGCCCTAATAGAAGTCAAGTACACAGTACACTCATTTCAGATTCCAGTATCTGGCATCTGGGCCCCTAGAAAAGTTCTGAAACCAGAACCCCACACTCATATCAGATTCCAGATTAAATCTGGGCACCTAGAAAGTATGGTTCTGAAACCAGAACCCTAAACAAGTAATAAAAGCCATAAGCCCATAAGTAATAGCTTCATTCCAATAACAAAGTTCTTCAGTTGCTGAAAAGTTGAGGAACAATCCCTCTCAGCGACAGGCACGGCATTCTTTACATATTTTTCGTATTCAGACTTTCAGAGCAACAATATGGCACATGCTCAACCCAAAGAAACAGTCTTGCAAGGATCTTACCTGCACCAGAAGCCTCCGACCCCAAGTAGCAGAAGACGAATTTGTAATCTCTCCTCCCTCCTCTCCCCCCTCGAACGACATGGCGGTGAACAGCTTCCCCCGCCGCGGGGGCGGCCGATCCGCCGCGGACAGGACGGACCGCGAGTAGGTGGCGTCGGCGTGCACGTCCCGCACGCGGCCGAGCGCCCGGACCGCCGCCACGACGGCGTCGCGGTGCGCGTCGCGGATCTCGAGCACCGCGAAGTCGGTCGGGAACGCGGCCGCGGGGTTCCGCCGCTCCACCCACCTCCACGACGCCACGGGCGCGGCGGCGGCGGCGGCTCCCCGGAGCCCGGCGCCCAGGTACTCCCGGTGCTCCTCCGCGAGGCGGTACTCCACGAACCGCACCACGTACCTGGACGCCGGCGGGGCCGGGGTTCCCCCCTCGCCGCGGCCGCCGCCGCCGCTGGGGGAGCCGGAAGGCAGGGGCAGGATGCGAAGCGTGAGGAGAAGCACGGGTAGGACGACCGCCGCGTACGCTAGCCGGTTCTCCATCGCGGCGGGCGGCGGCGACGGGGATATAGCCGCCGGAGATCGGCGGCTGCTCGCCGTCAGCGCGTGGGGTGGGAGGGAGGAGACGAGCCACGAGGGGCGAGGGTAATTAACCGCGGAGGTCACTCATCAGTAGCGGGCGTTTTGACCGCGCATCATATTCTCACTGCGTCGCTAATTAATGCTGCGTTATTATTCAAGGCCATTTACCAGCGGTAAAACGCCATTATTTACTGTAATAACGGTGGGCCTGCCATCCTGATAATATATCACATGCAATGCCCAGCCCAAATGCATAGCGACGAAGAAGGGGCCGAAAGTGGATAGGGCCCATAATGAGAGCTTGAAACGAGCCCAACTTCAACTCCGTGAGTCGCGTGGAGGGAGAGGCGGCGGGGTTCGTGCACGCGGAGGTGGTTGTTTCGTTTAGTCCCACATCGGAAGAGGAGAGATGCGGAGGGAGGGGAGGCGGGTATAAGATTAGGGGGTGGGTGACAAGCAGAAACCATCTTTGCGCTTGGGGCAATGACGCAGCTAGTGAGGTAATACCGAGGCGCGTCAATTGCTGGTTGAAAACTATTTCCAAACCCCCTCTTTGGCCCCTCTGGGCCACTGAGAATTTCTGGAAGGGCTCCTTCTCTTCGGAGAGGGTAAAGCCCTACAAATCAAATCAAAATTTTTTAGGCCTGTGTGTATCCGTTAGTGAATTTTGCGTTAGTGATTATTATAATAAAATGTTTGATGCTTCACAATAGATTAGAACCATGTTTCGATACTTTAGTTGAATTCGGTCAATATCGAAGAGTTGTGAACCTCAATGTACATTTGATTTACATGTCCGTTTGATCTTTACCTTAATACAAGTTATTACAACACTCAAAACATGCTGCAAATTTTCCTTTAGCTTCACTGGACCCTAGCGTGCTCATTGCTCAAGAGACTGGGAGCAAAATAAAATTAAAAAATTGCGGCTATAGCTCATCCTTGATATTTTCGCCAGCTGGGGCATTCTCGGTAGCCGGTACTGTCTCCACATCTGATATTTGCAGTTTCTCCTTGATAAGTTTGGCCATGTCCTTGACACTTAATTTCTTGGAAACTTTGATCTGCATTGCAAAATATTTAGCAGCGGCGTCACTAGCATGAGGTGGAAAGAATTAAAGTAACAGCGCGCTTGCATTTGTTTCTGTAGACATACCGGGTTGCTTTTATCTTCCGCAGGATAAATAAAGAGCGTTGGGTAATTGTTCACCTGCACAGAAGCATGGACGATTTTAAGGTGAAGTTCAGAAGTTAAAAATTGGAGACTCGTGATGCAACAAACTAAACTTTCAGTTACCAGAGCAAAGGGCCTTTAAAACAAGAGTTAACCTATATATTGTCATGATATTTGCCAGCTTTGGATTAATGTGATTGATTTTAGCTATTCCCTACAGTGTTTTAAGATGTTTCCAACTTATGCATGTGTGGTGTGCCAGCATGTGCGGAGCGTGGGCAGTGTCATGGTGTGGACAGCAGGCAGCTTCTGCATGTGTGCATGCACAGGCTCATGATTTTACAGATAATAGTTACCTCGGAAAGTATCACGAAATAAAACAAATGTCTTTGATAAGCATCTTCTAGCCGACATTACTAGAAAATTGCACTTCATGTTGGCAGCATGCAAAACATGAACATGTGGAAAAGGTTGCCATCATTTGATATTTCTATGCATTTTCCCTATGACATAGAAATGCAAAGATTAACTCACCTTCAATTTAGGATGTTCATTCACAGAAGCATCTATGCGTGCAAATTTAAGATTGTCTAAACCACTGAAATGCTTGGCCAACTTCTCGATGTTTTTACTTATCGCCTCACAGTCAACGCACCAAGGTGTATAAACCTTTTATTCAGAAAAGAAAAGAGTGCAATATCATTTAGAGAACAAAATTGTTGTACATTTAAAATGGGGATATAACTTGGTGAATAAAAGGGAACAAGTTGAAGATGGCATATACCTCAAGAAAGACATTTTGAGGACTTTCGAGCACAGAAGAATCAAATGTACGACCGACAACCTTCTCAACAAGTCCCTTCTGCACAATGTAGGGTAAAAAAATATACTAGTTAGTGGTTAAACAAATTTTACAAGAGATAAATACCGCCAAAAATATTCATAACAAGGAGCTCAACATCAATGTAAAAATCACACAAGTTGGTTTTCACACACACACAAAATTCATGAGGCAATGACGCCCTCATTGATAAACATTCCTTGCAGCTTTATTACACTTTTTCAAATGCAAAGAGTACATTGTTACGAAGAAATGTTGAAGTACATGTTACAGAAATAGTAGTAAATTATAATGATAATTCAAAGTTAAGGCTTAGGGAATTCAGTCCCGCTACACACAATTGAAGAATTAAAATTCTGAACAAATAAACAAGCTTACCTCTTGTGGTACTGGTTCTGATTTGTGGTACGGAGGGAGTGTGCCATCCAGAAGACTTAAGCAGAACTCCTGTTGTCCGTCATAATACAGTTAAGTAACTGCCTCAAGCGGTCAAGTAATGTAACACAATATCAAAATAAAATCTCAATACCCTTAGGTTTTTTGCGCTGATATCTGCCTCCATCACATATTTAGCTCCATTGCTTGTATCAAATGCTGTAACCTGGTGAACTTTCTAACTTTAGCAAAAAATAATTAAGAGCAAAGAAAAGGTTGACGGTTGACAGCTCAAGTGGCCGGACTAGTAGCTGTAATGATTGCCAACATCAGAAATAAATCAATGATCTGAGAAAATAAGTAATCTGACTCTTCTCTACTTCAGATTAATGGAACACTGGGCAATAGATGAAGAGAACATGTGTGCACACGTGCAGTTACTGCAAAAGGGACATGCAGGATTAATTGTGAGTCCAATGTGAAACTTACAGTAGGCCCTTTTTCTGATTCAAGGCCATAAAGAGTGAGGAATGGCTTTGCAAGGTTTTCTTCAGCAGTGTCCACATATATAAACATTATCTGCAATGCCATGGAGTAAACATGTTTAACCAAACAGCCATTCAGGTGATGTCCTTGTGGTCAGTAACAAAATAAAAGCATTGATATGTTAGTACCTTTGTCTTAAATGCTCTGGCAACTTCTTCAACCATAGATTCTAGATCCTCAAAATCATAAGCCTCTGAGAAGGTGAAGACCTAGAACAAATTTGCAAGAGAGTAAATTCCAACTGTCCTTCCATAAGGATCACACTTCTATAATAATTTTCTGTTGGTCATTCTACAGATGTTGGTTTATTTGCAGTTCAATGAAACATAAATAGCTGGCACCCTTTTAATAAATTTAGGCATCCGTTGGATCTAAATATGAGATTGATCAGCAAAGTATGTGAGAAAAGACAGAGTGCTAACCTGCAGCTTAATAGGACTTGAATATACTTTGCCTGAATTGAGCTCAGTGAATACAGTAATTAGGGGAAACTTGTTTAGCTCGACAAACCGCAAAATTGCCTTTTCTTCAAAGTCTCCATCTGCAAAATCCACAAATCACACTGTATGAGTTGTTGCATGGAACAAAAACTGGAGCTTAACCCAGTATGTTAATTTCAGTATTCAGAGCATTTTATCAAGTAAGCTTCATTTTTCACAAATTAGATGGCATATCTAGAAAAAATTGTTACTACTGAGATCGTGTAAGGCAGGCATAGTTATAACAAGTTGAAAATATTACTCAAGGATTCATGATTCACAGAATCAGGATGCTATAGGAACAAAGATGCATCCAAATATAGGTAGAAGATACTTACCAAACTTTTCAAACTTCTCAGGTTCGCTTTTAACAAGGCCCACGAATTGCTCCTCGGATGTAATACCTGGAAATAGAATTTTGGCAACACTCCTATCACTGGTTTCTACAAACTGTACTTCATCATCTGTGGTTGCTGCCTTCACAAATTCTTCGTATTCTGCTCCCTGCCAAAAGATATCCATATGAATAAGCAAAATTGAACAAATCCACAAACTTTATTCCACAAGTTTTAACGATTGGAGCAAAGCAAAACATGAAAATGTGTTTACATCCAGCATTTCACGTACCTCAAAATTCTTGAATAGTCCAATGACAAAAGTCTGGTCCTTTTTAAGGAACTCCTTAGCTGAATCCTGAGACTGAAGCCTAATGACCGGCACACCAGTCTTCTTTCTTACCCAAGTAACTATCGCGTCCCTATCAACAACGGGGATTGATAATTCCAAGTCAATTCGTGGGGTACATGAAAAGCAATTCCCATGATGCCAACGAAACAAGAGAATAAGCAGCGTCCTCACTTGGTGTGGAGGCCATGGTAGGCGTGCTCGGTGCCGTTGACGAAGAGGAGCACGGTGGGGAACCCCTTGACCCCAACGGAAGCGGCCGCCTTGGGGTACCGCTCCCCGTCGAGCTTGGCGAACGTGACTGCGCTGCCCATGGCGCGCAGCGCCGCGGCGGCCTCGGCGAACCGCGGCATGAGCTGCGCGCTGCGCTCGCACCAGGGCGCGTACCCGAGGAGTAGAAGCTCCGCGTGGTCCTCCACGGCGCGGCGCGCGTTGTCGTTGTCGAGCGCCAGCACCATCGACTGCGTCCGCCGCACCGCCTCCGTCGCGCCCCCGTCGCCGCCGCTGCCTCCCCCATCCAGCTCGCCCCGCTCCGCCTCCTCGTCGATGGCCAGCAGCTCGTCCAGCACGTCCGAGTCGTCATCGTCGTCCAGGTCCAGCCGCGCCGACCACACCACCGACGCGGCGAGCGCGAGGACCACCACCAGCACCAGCGCCCCGACCCGCCGCGCCCTCATCCTGTCTTGCTCGACGAAATGCGCGGCGCCCTCCGCCTCCCTCTCCTCCGAGATCTAGCAGCAGCGGAGCTCGCCCGCCGCACGACGCGCCACCGCCCACGAGGAGATCGAAGAAATCGTGGGGGGAGTGAGTGCGCGACGCGACGCCGTAAATGGCTCCCGAGCTCGAGTGTTCAAACGGCAAGGCGGACGGAGAGGCGTGCGCCGCGACTCCGCAAGCACGCGTGCGGAGGATGACGTGTGGGACCCGTACGTTGGTGGGGCCCAGGTGTCAGTGTGATAATGTCCCGGCCTGGTGCGACGACGTGATAAGGCCGCGACGGGGGGAGGGGGAGCACATGGGCTGGGCCGCTGGGGATTGCGACCGCGGAATCAGGTTGGGTTTAAGGAAGGGGGAGGGAACGAACTAGGCATGTGATTAGACCACGGAGGTCAGCACCTTCATCTTCAGACGCAAGTCAAACGGGGACTTCCAGATCCAGATCGATCGAATAGCTGCTGTTCATCCAAAATGTAGGCTTCCATTTATAACCCAAGAATTTAGCAAATGATCTATGCATTCTCGTAATTCCAGCGACTCCAACGACGAACAGCTTTGCCATTGCCGGTGGAAATCGGGCCCGAAGGGTGGACTCCGACACAACAGTCCGCTCCTTCCCTCCCTTCGCTTGCTATTACGAGGCCACTTCTACAACTAAGGCGAGGAAAGGAAATGCGGAAACACTTAACAGCACAGGAAATGAAACAAGGAAGTACTCAGCAGACCGAAGATCGAAAGACTAGCAGTTGCCTTCGGTGCTCTCTTCTCATTACAGTGTGTTCGTTTCATTACAAGGGGTTCACTATTTATAGGAGACCCCTGGGTATAGTCATTTGCCTCAATTACACATTTTTCGTTCCTGACAAACGGCTTTAAACACTTTACAAGGGTATAACAGTAACTCCTCGCGTCGTACAAGCCTCCAGCGTGTCTTCGTACGGCCGAAACACCTTTACACGCGGCGTCCCTTGTCTTCGCCCCGTACGGTGCCCTCTTTACACGTTCGCAGTGTCCACGTGTCGCAGCGCACCGCACCTTCGGTGCCGAAGCGACACGGGACCTCGCTCGGCCGCGTCGTGCCTCTCGGGACATCACGCCCGTGCCGCTTCCAGCCCCGGCCTGAGGCGTTCCCGACGCGCAGCACTCCTGGCTCCTTCGAAACCTTCGGCGCCGAAGCACGACCGCCCGTGCCTTCGGCACCGATGGTCGGCACTGCTCAGATGGGCTGCTCCTGCATGACAAAATTCACATGATTCCAAAAACATTAGTGTTTCCGTCAGACCGGCATTCCGAAGACTCCTCGGTGTGACCGTAGCTACGCGTGAGCCGAAGCCATCAGCCTGGCCGGGCGTGGACAAGGCTTCCGAAGGCCATTTCCCCAACAGTAGCCCCTCGTCAGTGAGGGTCGTCCTGTCCTCAAGATGGGCCGAACTTACGACCAACTCTTCTCAGGGGAAGAATGGGCTTCGGAACTCCCACGGACGGCCCACGCTGACGCAGATCCGAGTAAAAGACGTGTGCTGCCCTTTGAGAATTTTACCATTGTGAGGAGTTGTCGTCGCGGTAAAACGGTAAATTTGCTCGTCACCTCGCGATTATCGGCGTTGATTTACTATAAAAAGGGGGTCGATCCTTGGGCTGCCCCCACACCGCGGCCGCAACCTGCAGCTACGACGCACGAGAGCTCCGAAGGCACTGCCGTACGATTTCCTCCAGCCCCCGTTGCTTCTGTTTCTACTTTGCGCTTAGATAGCATACATGGCGCCGAAGCGGAGACGCGATGCTGTTGCGAGGGAGATTGCGAAGACCTACACGTTCGGTCGGAGCCAGATCGACAATACCGACGTCGGCGGACTGGTGAAGAACCGCATGGTCGGGGCCGGCCAACCCTATTCAACTTGTAGCTTTGCTACTGTTTTGCTGATGTAAATTAAATTAAATTGTTTATATATATGTACACAGTCACCGTAAAAGTCTAGATAATGAAGCAACACATATTGTTTCTTTATAAGGAAGAGTATGCGGAATGTATTATTATCTAGGTGAATGTGTTCAAGCATGCACCTCTTGGTTGTCATAAGTTGTTTGAAATTAATTAATTTCAAATGGTCACTTAAGTCTTGCATTGCATCCTCCGTGTAGAAGTCCCCGGCGGTAATTACACGCTCGTGTCAGAAGACGTGAACGAGGGAGCCGGAGGAGGCGTGCACTACGTCGCCATAGAGCAAGACCCGGACCAAAGTCCGGAAGATTGTCTAACTGCTTGTGCTAGCGAAGGCAAGCCCCGGTTCTATCATTAACCCATGTTTTATTTAACTTTATGCAACTACCTATGTTATTCTATGTGCATTTACGTTCAGGAATTGGATGAAACCCTAATTGCATGATCCCTAGGTGCCTATGTTCCTCTACTAGTATGCTAGGTCGCTAGATGCTATGCTCTAAGGATCCGGTACAAGTCGAGTGATGTTCGTCACTCGCGAGAATAGGTTTTCCTTTGTGGAAGTCCCCAATTAAATTAATGAATTGCTCATGTGGTAAGAGCATGGGATTTGGGCTCCGGTCCAGTGGCTTCGTGGGCTAAGCTTTTGAATGTACTAAACACTTGTCGGGAATGGGACCAGTACGCCTAGTACCTTAATGAGATGATACAGGATTTTACTACTACTAATCTCGATTCGTCTCCTGCCCGGCTTGCAACCGGAAGGAGGGTACATGTGTGAGGCTGGATGCACTGTGTGGGGCATTACAGATAGCCCGGTACCCGGGACTGTAGGCTATGATCCCAACCCGCGGATTTTTGGGAACCGTTTGGTCGGTGTCAGCTCCCTGGGGCACCGCTCCGTGTGTTTAGGTTACCTTGCAAGGTGTATGAACCAATCGGTTGCCGGCCTCTCACCGTTATCCGAGACTGCTTAATCAGTCGACCATGATATCCCGTAATAATGGAACTATGTGAACTCTACGTGAATTAATTGTGTTGTACAATTCTTGTTTGTATCAGTTGCTCACTTAGTAATGATAATCTCACTAGAAACCGAGCTAAAATATTGAAAGTAGGGATCCATGATCTTAGTTGCTCTTTGGCAAAACAAACCCCCTAGCCAAAGGCCTACATGACTAGAGGTAACTTTTGTCGGGTAAGTCTTGCTGAGTATTAGTATACTCAGACTTGCTATAATTGTTGTTTTCAGGTGAAGTTGTTTGGCCCGGTAAGATTCCACCCGGCTGGGAGCTGGAATGGGTGGATGAGGACGTTGAGTAACGGCGTCCCAGGTGGCCTCTGGTGATGTCGTAACGTATCGTTATTAGAACTTCCGCTGTTTTAGTAAAACTCTGAATGATTTATTACCATGTTGGAATTCATGGTTTGTAATAATTGGACCCTACGGGGAGATTAGTATTAAGGTGTAAGGCACTCTGGACTCACCTTTGTGGGAGTTTTAATGCATTCGTTCGATCCTCTCTGTATTTCCAAGTGATTTACCGGGCGTAGACCCGGCAATACTCAACGGGATGCTTCTTTATTATCGCTTAATGACCAAATGGAGTGGTTTAGGCGATAGTACGAAATTATCTCGGGTGGGGTTGTCACACCTGTCACGGCCACTGCTACCGCCGAAGGGAAGGCCCGGAAGAAACGCAGCGGGCGGCGGACGGACTCGCCCCCATTACCCAAGAGGACCCGGGTCGTCGACGTTGAGACCGGCCTCGTTGAGGACGTGATCGCCACCGTGCCGCTGCGCTCGGCCGCACCTTCGGCGGGAGCTAGGAGGGAGATCACCGGGCCGCTGCTTGTCCCCCTCAGCCCGAAGGAAAAAGATAGCGACGATGACAGCGATGTCCGCATCGTGTCCTCTGTTGGCGAAGCCCCCCGTAGGCCGAGCCCTGTCGCCCTCGGCGCCGAAGCTCCTCGCAACAAAGACGATTCTAGCTCCACCTCCACCAGCTCTTCCGGCTCGTCTTCTGACGGTACTGAGCAATCCGCCTCCCCTTCGGCTCCGGCTACCGAAAAAGATGATATCGTCGCCGAAGCCGAGGAAGATGAAGAAGAGGAGCCCGAGAGCGGCGACTGCGGGTGACACCGGAGGAGCCCCGAGCCGCCGCTGTCCGCCTCCAAGTTCCCGCCGAAGCCAAGCTGATTGGCGGAAAGAAGATTTGTTTCCTGGGCTTGACGAGTGGCGGGCACGAGCGCCAATTCCTGGAGGAGGCAGGGGCAAGTTTCGCTATCCCACATGAGGAGGAATTCTTCGGGAAGCTGAGCGCGGCCGAGCTCACTACGGCGTGCAGGGACCTATCTCTAAAGGCCTTCATCGCCTCACGATGCCTTGCCTGAAGGTTGGACCAAGAGAGCAGAGAGGCGAAGGAGGAGTCGGTCGCCGCGAATACCTCTCTTCAAAACCGTGTGGCGGAACTGGAAGGGCGGCTTGCTGGCGAACAAGAGCGCACCCGGAGGCTGCAGCAAGAGAAAGAGGAGGCAGCGAAGTCCTCCGAAGCCGCCCTTAAAACGCCGCGCCATGAAGTGGAGGTCTTGGGCAACACCAAAGAGGACTTGCATGCTCAGCTTGTTGACAGGGAGGCCAAGCTGGCCGAAGCGCAGAAGGAGGCGAGCGAGTTGAGCGGCACGCTGGAGCGGTACCGAGCGGACCATATACGGAGCGCGGAAACCCTTCGTACCGACATATTAGAGCTGCTGGGGCAATGCAACCTTGAAGCGCCGCCTATCCCGTTCCCCCAGTGCACCGTCGAAGCATTTTATGAATGGGTAGATGCCTGCTTTGACCTCGTGGCCATGAACACGAAGATATTTGGAGAGCTTGGGGCCACGGTGGGGGTTCGCACACTTGCGTACTCTGCATGCTCGCTGGTTCCCGCGGATTGCCCCTCTTCGGAGAAGACCATCAGCAAGGGCGATCTTCGGCGCCTAACGAAGGACAACTATGAGTGGCCCGCCGATGCTGATCTCGATGTTGCGCAGCTCCCCGTGCTCCCGAAGAATCTTGCCAAAAATTTTATGAACATTTTCTTCGTGTTGCACGGGTATCGCCTTACGTTGGACGAGTCTGCTCGTCTGAGTGCTTAGGTTTGCCGAAGTCACTCTAATTCCTGCTTTTGAAGCATTGCTTGTAATGCCGCTTCGTACCCGTGCTGACATGTTGCCCTCAATGTGCTGCAGATTAGGCCTCGGTTGCAAGACCGTGTTTACAATCGCCTCCGGGTACGATTTGGCGGCACTCCTCCCTTGCCCCGGTTCATGGCGGAGGGCAGCTTGATCGCTATGCCCGGTGTTCCTCTTATCACCGCCGGAGGTCCCGAAGCTGCTGCAAGAGAAGAGGGCGAGGTCACCGGCGCTCTCGGCGATGAGGCTGGCGTTGCTGAAGACACGACGGTGCCGACTACCGAAGGAGAGCGCGCGGACGGGACATCGGGACCTGCCGCTGAAGTCGTCCGCGCCGAGGCTGCCGAGGAAGCCCCGTTCCTCCCACGCACGCTCGCCGCAGCCGCTCCCGGAGCTGAGTCTACGCCCGTGCCCGACGAGGTCATTGCGGTCGTCGCCAACGCCGAAGAGGACACTGGAGCAGACGCTTCGGAGGCGGCGCACGCCGCGGAGCTTGAGGCCGTGTTGTTGGCTGCCAGCTCTCCCGGCGCGAGAGTCTGCGCGGAGCCCACACCGACGCGGCCGCCGCGCCGTTGAGACCCCCGACGCAGCCGCCGCGCCAAGTGAAGCCCCCGACACAGCCGCCACGCCAAGTGAAGCCCCCGTCGTCACCGAAGGAGCTGAGGTCTGAAGTGCACCAGGATTGACCTTGTAATCAGACGAAATGCCTCCTTCTGGAGTCGTGATTTTTGTAAAAACACTAATGTAAGGTATCTCTGCGCAGGTTCCTTCGGTGGTACCTGCGCAGGGAGCCGAAGGTGCGAGCAGTTCGCATTTGCCTTTAAACTCTCTTTTCGTTGCGCCGAATGTATGGACGAAATTTAGCATACGTCACCCTGGCGTGTCGTACTCAGAATTTTTGTCGTATCGCGCGGAGCGCTACCGCCTTCACAACGAAGCCGCTAAGCGTTTCTTTGCGGACTTTTCGAAGGATCCCGCGTGTCGGGAGGCCATCCTTAGAGAACGAGCCGCCCGTAGGGCAGCTAAGCGAAACTTAGTGGACCCCTTCGTACCCGAAGGGGTCGTTCCAAAAACAGAGCCGATCGAAGAGGGGGTCCTCGGACCGCCCGAGTATGTGTATTTAATTCCTGACGCCTCGTCGGAAAGCTTCGCAGCTGTAAAGGTTGAAACGGAATGACCGCCCGCGCACTTATGATCCCGACTTCGGTGCAGGGCGGATGCCTAGCGACAGCGAGCTCCGGCAGATGGCATTGGAGATTATAGATATGGCATATCTTCGCTTGATCGATGAGATCTGCGAAGACGTTCTTAACGAAAATTGATCGTTCGGTGGGGCTGGCTGATCGTGACTCCGCGCCGCGCTACGAGCTGCCGCGAAGACTTGAAGCGATTGACTTCGGAACTCCCCCCCGGAAGTGTTCGCGGCACACCGGAGCGACGCGGCGCCAACGGATTTTGTACAATGTGTGTTTGTGACGAAATGTATTGTGATTGCATTGTTGTATCATTGTAAAACTGTATTGTTGTACCGAAGTACATTGTATATTCAAAATGTGATGAGAGAGGAAACGTGTCGGGGACCGCCCTTAGGGTCCCCTCAAACAATGGGGGAACCCCTACCTAAATTCTGCATCAACATAAGCTAAGCCTAACCATGCGGGGAGCTAACCATGCGAGATACGGCCCATGCAGCGGGACTTCGGAGGCCCACCAAGGCGGCCCGCCTAGGAAGACCCCTCGAGCGGGCTCCGACTCGCCCGAGGGCATGCTCCTCCTCGAACGGGTTCCGCCCCGTTCGAGGGGCAACTCCCTCCTCGAACGGTGTACCGCCCCGCTCGAGGGGCGGCCCTTCCCTCGAGCGGTCCCGCCCCCGCTCGAGGGCGCGCTCCCCTCGAGCGAGTCCCGCCTCGCTCGAGGGTCCGCTCCGCCCTCGGCGGGGCCCGCCACGATCACGGGCACCCCACACGCGTGCGCCGGCCCCGTACTTGGGCATTTAACGCCCGACGCCGCGGGACGGCGCCATCATGCGCCGGGGGCTCACGCCCGGTGCCGCCGCACCAACTCCCCGGGGAAGGAGCCCATCCCCGCCCCCGTGGGATGGACCGTGCGGTACGGCGGTGTCGTCCCGTGACACCGTGCGCACGCCGCCGTACGGCTAACGCGCCCGACCCTCGAAAGGGGGCCGGGCGCACCCTCGATTCCACTTTCCCGTGACCTTGCGGGTTAGGTAAGGGGCGCTAGGCCGGTGGGTGGCCATCCCGGCCACCGCGCGGCGCGGCCGCCGTACCCACGCATGCGGGCGCACGCCGACTCCGCGGGCGCACGCCCGAGCACTTGCGGCAACCACTCCGCCACCGCGAGCTCATTGGGAAGGAACGCCGTTCGCCCGCTCCCGTACCCCGTACTGGGACATCATCGGCACCTCCCTCGAAGCCTACCGAGAGAACGCCATCACCGTCCGCCGCCTCCTACCCTCGAACCGCCACCGTTCGGGGAACGAAGTAGGCCATCATGGCCGGATCGCGGCGTGGATCGTTCGGACGATCGCCCGCTCTACGCCGTAGCACGACGTGCTCCTACACGTAGCTAGGTAGCGCGGCGTGCATGTAACTCGCCGCCCCCTTGGCCTATAAAAGGGGAAGCGAGCCCCCGCCGCGCGGGGGGACGGATCCGGAGGAACACAACGCATTGTGCACTCACTCTCTTACTCTCCCATAACATCTCCGGCCACTCACCGGGGACTTGGAAGCCACGCTTCTTCTCCCACCTTGCTTGTACTTGCCCCACTACAAGCACCCGGTGCCGAGCA
Source organism: Cenchrus americanus (assembly GCA_947561735.1). Lineage (NCBI taxonomy): Eukaryota > Viridiplantae > Streptophyta > Magnoliopsida > Poales > Poaceae > Cenchrus > Cenchrus americanus. The sequence goes on along the minus strand of OX387240.1, from coordinate 89,691,249 downwards.
ATATAGTGCCACGAGCACACCACCGGCTTTGGACGTACGGCCCCCTCGGCGGGAACCGGGATAAACCTTGTGTCATTTGTTGCTTGGCATCGACCATTGAGGGATAGACTTAGGCGTTATCTACTTGGTTAGTGTCGGGACCATATTCCGCACCGACGGTTGGCGCCCACCGTGGGGCTCACGAGCGCCTAAGGTCATTTCGCCGACTCCCTTCATGGTGATTCGCACCGAGTACCGTAGCACCCGCTACAACATGGGTAGCTCGGACCCCCTTCCGACGGGTTCGAGATCCACTTCGGGGACTTGAACTTCCGGGCCACGGGGAATGGCTATCTCATGCGCCTCACCAACCGTGAGGAACTACGCGCGCGGCGGGGGCCGGAGTCCGCTGCGGTCACCGCCGCACGCACGACGCCGGCGCGGGCACCGCGGGCACGGATGCCGCGGGTCCGTCGACGCCGCGACGCCGTCGCCGCTGCGGGCTACGCTCGCGCCGGGCGCGGTCCGGCGGCGGCGGGGCCGAGCGTGCCGCCGCCCGGCGCGGTGCGCCCAACGTCACGACGGCCGCCACCGCCCCGGCGGGACCGCGCGCGGTCTCGGACCACGCGTCCCCATCGGGCTGCGTGGCGCCGCTACGGCCTACAACGCCAACGTCAACACGACAATGCGCAGGGTTCCGCCGGTCGGCACGTCTTCGTCGCCAGGGATCCCGGCACTTCAGCAGCGGACGAGTCGTCCCTGGGCTCCGTCGACACGATGCCGCCCGCCAACCGTCATGGATACGCGGAGTGGGACTTCTCGGTGTGCGGGACCCCGGTCGCGTTCGGGCGCTTCCTCGACGCCACGGACTGCGGGTTCGGGCGCTCCGACGACTCCGACGATCGGGAGCAACGACCCCACGCGGGAATGTTGCGCCGTCATCACCAACGACCCGGCCAACGCCGCCGGCGGGGCGGGCGCCGGGAGACGGGGAAGTCACGCCGGCCCCGGGGAGCCGCTACACGCCGGCCGCGGGGCCAAGCGCACATGCGGGGGCCGACGTCGACGCGCGGCGGCCCAAGCTCGCGAGCTCGAGGCCAAGGCGGCGAGGAGTACGGACCGTGCGGCTACTCCGTGCCTCGATGGCGGGGGGAGGCCTGCGCGCGCGGCGAACGCGCGCGGAGGCGGGCCGGCAAGTCCGCGACCGCCTCAACCCCGTCCCCAACGTCGACAACTCGGATACTCCGCCGCGGGCGAGCCAAAGCTCATCGCCGCCGCAACAGCCGCCGCGCGCCATGCCGCACCCTCGACCCCCCGAGGCTCGAGACATGCACCGCGAGGTGCGGACCCTCCTTGAGCAAGCGGCCGTCCGGCAAGCCGAAAGCTCGGCCTCACGCATCCGCCAACGGGGGGGACGCGCGGGGGTGATGATCCGGCACCGGGGGCGAACCCTCGGTGCATGCGGGTCGACCTGGCCGACCGGGGACGCACGCCGGCCAAGGAACGCCTCCTCGACACACGCGGGCGCCGGATGGTGACGCCCGCAACGTCATCAACGCCGGGCGCACCGGCAAGGCGGACGCGCGAGCGGCCGGGGGCTACCACCCTCGAAGGGGAGGACGCTACGACGGCGGTGAGGATCGCTCCCCGACACCGAGCCCCGGGCACCCGTGTGTTCGGGCCGGGAGATCCGCACGGCGACGTTCCCCGCGGCGCTTCCGTCAACCCTCGACGATCATCAAGTACAACGGGGAAACGGACCCTCGTGTTTGGCTCAACGATTACCGCCTAGCCTTTGTCGGTGGGCGGGGGCCACCAACGACGAAGTAATCATCCGCAACTTGCCCCCCGCATCCGGGCGATGCGGCCGGACATGGCTCGAGCATTTGCCCGCCGGCCCGGATCCACAACCGGGACGATCTAGTCCACACCTTCGTGGGCAACTTCCGGGGCACGTACGTGCGCCCGGGAACTCTCGGGATGCCGCGCTCCCGCACGCGAAGCCGGGGCGAATCGGCCGCGGGACTTCATACGACGCTTCTCCAAGCGCCGCACGAGCTCCCCGGCGTGGCACGGTCGAGAGATCGTGCACGCGTTCCTCGAGGGCACCACGTGCGGGACCTTGTGCGCGAGCCGGGACGTAGCCCGCCCACGGACTCGAACGAGGCCGTTCGACATTGCCACCGGCTTCGCCTCGGAGAGGAGGCCGTGGGGGCGATCTTCGACGGCAAGAAGGGCAAGCGCTCCGAGGACACGCCGCGGAGGGCGGCGGGTCCAAGGAGCCGCGCCGCAACGACAAGCGGGGCAAGAAGGGGAAGAAGCGCGCGCGCGCGGCGCGCGAGCGAGGGCGCAACGGCGGCAACGCCGAGGCCCTCGGCGTTGACCCGGCCCGACGGGGGCCCTCGGCCGGCTCCTCGAGGCCGGGGGGTGTTCGATGACATGATGAAGAAGCCATGCCCCTACCACAAGACCCCCGTGAATCATACTCTTGAGCAAGGTGCGACATGCTCAAGAAATTCTACGGCCGTGCCGCCGCGAAGGAGGCGAGAGGCCAAGAAGGATGGGGGCGATGGCGACGCGGGTGGTTTCCCCGCTGTCGAAAATGTGTTCCTCATCTTTGGGGGACCTACCGTTGACATGTCAACCCGGCAGCGCAAGAAGGAGCGGCACGAAGTCCTCGCCGCAGAGAGGGCACCTCCCGGCCTTTCTCAACTGGTCGAAGGATGCCATCACCTTTAGCCGGGATGATCACCCAAACCGCATCCCAAACCCGGGCCAGTACCCCCTGGTGGTCGATCCCATCATAGGGAACGCCCGGTTTTCGAAGGTCCTTATGGACGGAGGCAGTAGCCTCAATATCCTCTTCGCGCATACGTTGCGCCTGATGGGGATTGGGCTGGACCAGCTGCGGCCCAGCACGAAGCCGTTTCACGGCATCGCGCCTGGAAAGCAGGTTCACCCCCTCGGGCAGATCGATCTGCCCGTCTGGTTTGGGACCCCCAAGAATTTCCGCAAGGAAACCCTCACATTCGAAGTGGTGGGATTCAAAGGGGCCTACCACGCCATCCTCGGGCGACCATGCTATGCCAAGTTCATGGCGGTCCCCAACTACACGTACCGAAGATGAAGATGCGGGTCCAAACGACGTCATCACCGTCGGGTCGTCGATCGAGCATGCATTCGGCTTGCGATGTCGAGTGCGTGGAGCATGCGGAAGCACTAGCGCCGGACGAAGCGGCCGGTAAACACACCGGAGAAGATGGTCAACGACGACCTCGGCTCCACCACCAAGCACGTCGGCACGTTCGAGGCCGCCGAGCAAGCCAAAGGGGTCCCCCTCGACCCATCGGCCCCCGAGGGCAAGGCTTTGAGAGTCGGCTCGACCCTCGATCCTAAATAGGAAGCAGTGCTCGTCGACTTCCTCCGCGCCAACGCCGACGTTTTCGCGTGGAGCCCCTCGGACATGCCAGGCATCCCGAGGGAGGTCGCCGAGCACTCCCTTGATATCCTGCCTAACGCTCGCGCTGTTCAGCAGCGGCTACGCCGTTTCGACGAGGAACGGCGACGGGCGATCGGAGTGGAGCTGCGGAAGCTCCTCGAGGCCGGATTCATCAAGGAAGTGTTCCACCCTACGTGGTTAGCCAATCCGTGCTTGTAAAAAAGAAAAATGGGAAGTGGAGGATGTGTATCGACTACACCAGTCTCAATAAAGCATGTCCAAAAGTTCCCTTTCCTTTACCACGCATAGATCGGATCATTGATTCCACCGCTTGGGTGTGAACTACTCTGTTTCCTTGATGCCTATTCGGGATATCATCAAATAAAAATGAAGGAGTCCGACCGGCTCGCGACTTCGTTCATCACACCGTTCGGGACGTTCGTTACGTCACGATGCCTTTTGGCCTCGGGAACGCGGGCGCAACGTACCGGCGGCCGCATGCGGCACGTTTTTGGGGATCATATCGGGCGGACGGTCGAGGCTTACGTAGACGACATCGTTGTCAAAACCGGGAAGGCGGACGACACGGTCGGCGATCTTGGCATCGCATTCGGCGCTCGCGGGCCAACGGGGGTCAAGCTCAACCCCGAAAAATGTGTCTTTGGAGTGCCGCGGGGCATGCTCCTAGGATACATCGTCTCCCGGCCGGGGAATCGAGGCCAACCCCGAAAAGGTCGCCGCCCTCGAACGAATGGGTCCAATTCGGGACCTCAAAGGGGGTGCGGAAGGTGTTGGGGTGCCTTGCCGCCCGAGCCGCTTCATCTCGAGGCTCGGTGAGAAGGGCCTCGCCCCTCTGCGGCCGCTCAAGAAGCACGAGCGCTTCTCTTGGACCGCCGAGGCCCGGGGAAGCGCTCGACAAGCCGAAGACGTCTCGACGCACGCCCCAATCCTTACGCCGCCGCGAGACGGCGAGCCCCTCCAACTCTACGTGGCCGCAACCACCCGGGTGGTCGGCGCCGTGATCGTTGTGGAGCGCACGGAGGAAGGGCATGCCCTACCCGTGCGAGAGGCCGGTCTACTACGTCGGCGAAGTCCTATCGGACACAAAGACGCGCTACCCCCGGGTCCGAGAAGGGCCGTTGTACGCGGTAGTCCTCGCGCGGCGCAAGCTCCGCCACTACTTCGAGGCCCACCCGATTACGGTGGTCTCTTCCTTCCCGCTAGGAGAGATCATTCGCAACCCCCGACGCGGCGAGGCGGGAAGTGCCAAGTGGTCCGTGGAGTTGATGGGCGAGACGCTCGCCTATGCTCGCGCAAGGCCATCAAATCACAAATCTTAGCCGACTTCGTCGGCCGAGTGGACGGACACACGGTGCCGCCCCCTCAAATTCAAGCGAGTGCTGGACTCGTTCTTCGACGGCTCGGTGATGAAGACGGGGAGCGGGCGCGGGCACGCTCTTCGTGTCACCCCTCGGGGAGCACATGCGCTACGCGGTGCGCCTCCACTTCCCCGCGTCTAACAATATGGCGGAATACGAGGCCCTCCTCTCGCGGCCTCAAGATCGCCATTGAGTTGGGCATCAAGCGCCTCGACGTGCGAGGGGATTCGCGGCTCGTGATCGACCAAGTCATGAAGAACGCGAGCGCCACGACGACAAGATGGAGGCCTACCGCAAGGCCGTGCGGGCCCTCGAAGACAAATTCTACGGCATCGAGCTCAATCATGTACCCCGCCGGTACAACGAGGAGGCGGACGAACTTGCCAAGATCGCGTCCGGGCGGATCACCGTTCCCCCCGAACGTTTTCGCGCGCGACATCGCGCGGCCATCGGTCACCTTCGAGCCCTACCCCTCGGGCGACGGCGGACCCTCGGGGGGCTCCCTCGAATCCGGCGGGTGCGGAACCCATGGAGGAGGACCCCTCGAACGAGGCGTACGTGCTCTCCCTTCTCGAGGGGTACGGCTCCCACGAGGTCGTCGCGATGAACATCGGCCGGCTCCCGCCCGGGCGGACGGCGGGGAGAAGTACATCGCCCGGATTGATCGAGGGGGAGCTCCCCGCGGACCGGGCCGCGGCCGGGCGCATCGCCGGGATGGCCAAGTCGTTCACCCCGGTCGACGGTGAGCCGTACAAGCGCGCCGCGTCGGGGCATCCTCCGGCCGATGCATACCCATTCCCGAGGGGCGCGAGCTCCTACGGGACATCCACGCGGGGATCTGTGGCCACCACGCCGCGCCGCGCACCCTCGTCGGCAACGCGTTCCGCCAAGGCTTCTATTGGCCTACCGCGGTCGCGGACGCCAACGAAATCGTGCGCACTTGCGAAGGGTGCCAGTTCTACGCCCGCAAGACCAACTTGCCAGCTCACACTCTGCAGACAATCCCCGTAACATGGCCGTTCGCTGTGTGGGGGTTGGACATCGTCGGGCCCCTGCGGAAGGCGCCCGGGGGCTTCACCCACCTGCTGGTTGCAATTGACAAGTTCTCCAAGTGGGTGGAGGTGCGCCCCATTACGAATTTGAGGGCTGAGCAGGCGGTCACGTTCTTCACGGACATCGTCTACCGCTTTGGAGTGCCAAACTCCATCATCACAGACAACGGGTCCCGAGTTCACGGGCGGAAATTCTTGGAGTTCGCGACAAGTTCCACATCCGCGTGGATTGGGCGGCACCGTGGCACACCCACGGACCAACGGCCAAGTAGAACGTGCCAACGGCATGATCCTACAAGGCCTCAAACCCGAATTTTCGACCGGCTCAACAAATGCGGCGGGAAATGGCTCCAAGAACTACCGGCGGTCGTGTGGAGCCTAAGGACCACCCCAAGCGAGCCACGGGTTCACCCCGTTCTTCCTAGTCCATGGCGCGGAGGCCGTCCTCCCCACGGATGCGGAATACGGGTCGCCCAAGGTTCGAGATTACAACGAGGATGCTAACCGGCGAGCCGCGAGGACTCGCCGGACCGGTCGGATGAAGTACGCCTCGTGGCGTTGATGCACTCCGCAAGATATCAACGGTCCCTACGGCGCTACCAAGCGCGCAAGATACGTCGGAGGGATTTCGGCGAGGGGGATTTGGTCCTAAGGCTACGCCAAGACAACCGAGGGCGCCACAAGCTATCGCCCCCATGGGAGGGACCCTACGTCGTGGTGAAGGTGCTCAAACCGAGGCACGTACAAGCTTGCCAACGAGGACGGCGAAGAACTCACCAACGCTTGGAACATCCAACGGCCCTACGTCGCTTCTACCCTTAGCTAGGATTTCCAAGTATTTTCTGTTGTACAAACACACGGCCAACGCCCCAGTTGGTGTCACCTATGTAAATACTCCAAGTATAATAAAAGGGCAACTCGGCTTTCCCCTGAAACCCAAGTTACCCTCGGGGGCTGCGCGGGGGGGCACCCCCCCCCCAAATGGTCCCATTTTTTCGTGCAAAAAACGTAATAACACGCGCTAAGTTTGTTTCCTACTTCAACCACGAGCCACGATTTGAACGGGCGTAGGCGGCACGGCGGAAGGAGCGCGCGAGCCGAGGGCCGGCCTACGCCGCGTGGCTACGGCCCGTCTCTCTCGCCTCCAACCCGGCGGGCCCCCCGCGAAAGGCGGACTTCCCTAACTAGAATCTACTCGGGGAAGAAGAAGAAGCAAAAAGCGCAATAAGCAAGCGATTTCATTTACAAACCGACCATGTTCACGAAACTACTTGTTTATTTACAAGAGGCCACGAGGCCGAGTCGATACACACAAACAAAAACGGGCCTAGCGCCCGGATGCTTTCGAGAGGAGAGGGAGCGGCGGCGTCGGCGGCGTCGGGAAGAGGAATTCCTCGAAGGCCTCGGCGAGCGTTCGGCGGCGTCGGCAACAAGCGCGTCCGCGCGCTCCATGGCCACCTCGTCCTCGACGCCCACGGGCACGATGTAGCCTTCCGCCACCGCCTCGAGGTTGACCTCGTAGTGGGATCGCACCACTCCGAGGGCCTTCGCACGCCCGGGTGCAACGCCGGCGCACCCGCTCCGTGACGTGGCCACCGAGAGCGCGCGAGCGGGCGGCCGGCCGAGGGCCGCCGGCCCGGACATCGCCTTCCTCGACGACGTGACGGGTCTCGAGGGCCGCGTCCGCGCGGCTCCTGCGGCTCTGCTCGGAGGGAGTTGTAGGAGGCTGCGGGGCCTCGGCCCGCCCAACGAGCGTGCCCCAAAGGCGTGCGCGGGCACTCCGGAAGCGACAAGACGACAAGAAATCGAAAGGGGGAAACGAACCCTCTAAAAGCAAAAACTAACAAGCGAGGGTCGGACGGTAACTTACCCTCGACTTGCCTCTTCTCCGGATCGAGGTCGCGGCGCGCGGACTCGAGCGCCGGCTCGAGATGCCGGACGGTCTCGCCTTGCTCGACGAGGGCCATCTCTTGGGCGGCATTGCGATGCGGCGCCGGCGCCTCATCCTCAACCTCGGAGAATGCGGCGTTCCGCTCCTCCCGGCGACCTCTCCGCCGTCTCGCGCGCGACGCGTTCCGCTCCCGGCGCCGTCCGGCGTCACCAAGGGCGACTGCTCCCCGCCGAAGCCGCCCCTCGGCCCCACGGCGGGCGATGCGCTCCGCCGGAGCCGCCCCTCGGCGGCGACGAGAGCCGCGGCCTTCACGTCGAGGGCGGCCTTCGGGTCATCGGCCTCCTTGGCGCGGCGCTCCGGCCCGCGCGCGCCGCTCCTCGCCCGACGGCCGCGCGCCGGGCCGCCTCGAGCGACGTGCGGAGCTCCCGGGTCTCGGCGCGGCGGTGGCCACCTCCGCCTCCCGGGTGGCGGCCGGCGTTCGCGTCTTGCCCGGGTCCTCGCGCGCGTTCCACGGCGCCTCGTCACGATCGACGAGGGCCGCGCGGATCCGCCCGAGGCTGCGTAGGGTCGAGATGGCGGACTAGAGGGGGGTGAATAGTCCTTTCTAAAAAATTAACGCACCGGCTAACCGAAACAAATGCGGAATAAAAACTATCGGTCTAGCCAAGACTACACCCCTCTATCTATATTCACTAGCACCTTATAAAAGATCCTAAACAAGCAAATAAGGTGATGGCCTAGCATGAGCTCACCTAAACGAGTTTTAGGAGCAAGGTCACACAAACCTATGCCACTAGTACTTTAAGCACCGTGGAGCTCCTACACAATTCTAATGAGCAAAAGCACAAAGCCTACCTAAGCTCACTAGATGCACAATGGACAAGACTACACAAGTCTAATCCAAAAGCTCAATTTACTTAGCTACACAAACTAAGCAAAGAGACTAATTAGGCTACACAAGTTAGTTAGTCACAAGATCACTACTTCTAGCTACACAAGCAAGAAGATAATTAGCAAGCTACACAAGCTTCTAATTACAAGAGCAACAACACAAACACAATGATATGTAATGATGTAAAACAAAGCTTGTGATTGAGAAGTGCAAACCACCGAGACGAGTAGACAATGTTGACACGGTGATTTTTATCCCGAGGTTCACTTGGTTGCCACAAAGCTAGTCCTCGTTGTGTCGACCAACACCTCGATGGTTCTTGGGCAAGACTCTCAAGCCGCCGGCCACTCCGTGCACACCAAGACACCACTCACAAGTGTGGTAGCTCAATGACACACTCCACTAGAGTTGCTCTTCGCGATCCCCGCGGGGTGAGCACAATCCCCCTCACAAAGCCTTCTCCGGAGCTACGCACAATCTCCTTGCGTGCTTCAACGGAGCCACAATCCACCAAGCCGTCTAGGAGGTGGCAACCTCCAAGAGTAACAAGCACACCGGCTTGCAACACGAACGCCTAGTGCCACTCGATGCAATCTCTCATAGCAACGCACTAGATTCGCTCTCACTCGCAATTGATTCGCAATATCGCAAGCACAAGTGAGTCAATGAGCTCTCAAGTCAAGCACTACCATGGGAAACGCATTCCCAAGGTGCTCAATCCCCTCCAAGACCCGGGCACCCTCCTATTTATAGAGGGAGGAAGAAAACTAGCCGTTAGACACAAAACACGTGCCTCGCGGACCGTCCGCGATGCCCTCGCGGACGGTCCGCGTTTGAATTCCAACGGTAAAATCGCTAGGTCAACGGCCGAGGTGGCCGTGCGGCGGGGCCGGGCGGACCGTCCGCGAGGGGCTGCGCGGACCGTCCGCCCGGCCCACGCGGATCGTCCGCGGGCCGGCCGCGGACCGTCCGCCCGGACCCCGAGCGAGCACCTCGTTCGTTGCAAATAACGGACCGTCCGCGGTGCCTCGCGGACCGTCCGCCGGTCCGGGCGGGACCGTCCGCCGGTCCCCGCGGGACCGTCCGCCCCGAAGCACATTTTCTCGAAATCTTTTGCCAAAAACTCGGTTATTAAATAAAAATCCACCACCCACGGACCGTCCGCCCGAAGGGCCCGATCGTCCGCCGCATGCCGAAAACTTGTTTTTCTTTTGATTTTCAATGAAAACCTTAAGAGTGAGTGAGTTAGCATTTTCACAAACATTTTTCAAAGGGATTTTTACTCTCTTCACCACGCCACTCGATCCTAGCAACATCGCAATGTTAGATCACTCAAGTGGCACTAGATGACCGATATGCAAACAAGTTTGCCCCTCTTGATAGTACGGCCATCTATCCTAAACCCGGTCATAAACTTCTCTACACACCTATGACCGGTGAAATGAAATTCCTATTGGATATACCTTTGCCTTGCGCGTTCCATTCCATGTTCTCCAATATCCATCAACACCATCACAAATAATATGATCCACTTCATATCATCATGCGACGTGTTTGTTCATCGATCTTGACTTCACTTGCTCTTCACTCTTGCATTGGCACCAAGTCATTACTCAAGCATCCCGCCACGCGGTCCAGGTGCTTAGCCTCGACTTGCCCTTCACACTTGCAACCGGTCCGTCAAGCCAAGTCTTGTCTTGATCTTCTCCATCTACTCACATGACTTCATGTCATGTCTCAAATGCAATGAGCTTCTTCATCACATAATTACTTGTGGACTAATCACCGTGTATTTCACTCAACCAAACATTAGTCCATTTAAGTTGTCACTCAATTACCAAAACCAAACAAGGACCTTCAATCTCCCCCTTTTTGGTAATTGATGACAACTCTACAAAGATATGGAAATTAAGTTTGTTTGGAGTTTATGATCCTCATCCAACATTTCAACTCTATGTTAGAATTCGGATAAGCACCATAAAATCCAACTAGGTAGTGATAATTCCCCCTACATATGCATAAATATGAAAATTTGGGAATGTTATCACTACTAGTGATGCTAAGGTATATAGGATAAACCTTTGTAGCGTGATGCCAATTGATGTCGTACATTGAAGTCCATCCTTAGCACCATCATTAGCTAGATGCCACAAGAAACACACTAGATACCTCATGAGATCAATATTATAGGCAAGGTTCTAGTTTTACAAAGGAACATATCTACCTACCAACATATGCATGCTAGTTATCATTTCATCATTCGAATCCTATAACTAGCACACACCACACAAGTATGCATATTGAATTTTAAGGGTTATGCAATATGCAATCAAGCACATGAATATGCACATATCAAATGCAATCAATCAAATTCATGAGCTTGCTCCCCCTACTTGTGTGCTTCTTTTTGTCCAAGAATCTCACTCCTCTCATTTTTGCTCCCTCTTGATTATGTTCATACTCTCTCACCCCTTTGTCATCACATATCCAAAGACAATTTCATATCTTTGTCCATCTCTCCCCCTTTGTCATCAATAACCATAAAAGATATGCCTCTTTTGATACAAAGGGTGGTTCTAGGAGTAGACGATTGATTCTTAAATCTTCATTTTTGATGGACACCACCATATGTCGGAATGACACTACTTGTAACTATCACATGTGGAAGCATGAAGACCATCTTGAAATGCCACATGTAGGCCACTTGTAGGATCCTTGACCTTGATTCCATGTAGTGGGGCTCCTCCCCCTATGTCAAGGCATATGTCATACCACTAAATCTTTTTGAACTCTTGTCGATGAGGGTAGCTTTCTTGATTTGAATTGATCACTTAAAGTTGAGGATCACTTGTGAGATATCATTTGTAATCTTGATATAGACATCACTTGAATACCAATTGAAAATATACCATTTTAAGAGATACCAATTTATAGATCATGTACCTCTTGTATTATGAAAACCACTTATAGGATGAAACTCTATAGCCATTTGGATTGTTGTTTTGTTGTTGAACTATATTCTCTTCATGAGCTTCTCAAATTTGACTTGAATACAATGATTTGCCTAAGCTTCCAAGTTCGGTTTAAACCCTTTATAAGCTTCTTCACACGCATGAAGCGGTTATCTTATCAAGGTTGTACTTGTCACTTGTTGGCAATCCAAAATACATCAAGTACTTGGGTTTACTAGCTCATGAACAAACTCATATACTAACCACTAGATCACATAATCATTCAAACAATAGTGGTTGGATATGAATCTAAAAACTTTAATTTTCAAGGCATGATCCTATAAGCATGTATTATATGCAATAACCACATACTAGTAAGGGATGAAAATGATTAATGCACATTACAATGATACCTTTGCTATATTGGAGTAGAGGATAGTCATTAAGATTCCAAATTAGCTCCAAAATAGCAACATGAAGTCCAACTAAAAGCTTGGTGAAGATCAATAAATACCAATATGAATTCCATCCTTCACCTATATGAATTGACAACCACTAAAGATCAAGTGCACTCTTCTTGTTGTGATTGGCTTGCTTCTTCTTTTGATCAATGATTGCATGAGAGAACCTTTTAGAATAATACTACTTGAAATCTCATTCTCTCTTTTGGATGTTGCTTGCTTTCTTGATGAACCCTTTTGATTGCTTCAACTAAGCATCTTAAATTTTCCATAGATGACCACTTCCATTTTAGCCTTCCAAACCCCATACTTGGGTTACACATGCATTGCGCGTCATGTCCCTACACAAGGGAGAAGTGACCTCTCTCCAAGAACCATTTTGGACACTTACTTGAAATGAATTTGCTTGGCTGATCCTCTTGATGATCTTATCATGATGAGTAATCCCAAAAACTTATGTAGGTCCTTTTTTTTTACAAAATAACTTCTAATAATAACTAGAATTTAACTCCATCATCTTGAGCTTGGTCTTGATCTTCAACTTGAGTACCAAATGCACTCCTCAATCCAATGACCTTGTACTCATTTCTTTTCATGCTTCCAGCTCCTCTCAAAACCAAACTTAGGTGCCTCAAGCACTTATAAACATGATTCCAACTTAATGACCTTTCAATCAAAGTGACTTTTGATTAATCCTATAATTGTCACTTTTCCGGCAGATTTTGTACACTTCAAAGAATAATCCATAACTCCCAATGTACAACTCCAATGATCATGAAATTTGGTGGAGATGTGCTTCACTATGTCATCTTCCAGCCATAAAAAATTGAGCTTCATTTGACTTCTCAATTACTGCCGGATTTCACATCTTGCCCATCGTTGCATGCTAAAAACTGCTGCACATGTGTGAGAAGATCCACTTCATAACGAAGTATCTCTTATCCAATACTCATGAAATTTTCACTGCAGCTCATATCATAAGAGTAGGGCATGTTTACCAATTTTTAAAGCCAATCCAAATAGATTTGATCACTCAACCATGACTATTATCACGCTTAGCTCGCTTTTGCAATGTAGGGCGGATTTCTAAACTTGAGCTATACTTCTTCAAATTTCATCAAGCATGATATTAAATTGATTTAATACTTTCTCATGATACATATCCATTCAGTTTACCTACTAGAAGATATCTTATGAACTTATCCATCCAAATCAATCCAAACTTGAAGTCAACTTGTTTGAGTACCAATATAAGACATATATCTTTTGAGATAATTCGTGAAGTCCCTAGTCCAAGCCGCAAAGCAACCGGATGCTACGGGAAAAGAGCGTCCGCAACTTTCAATCCCTCGTAAATCCATGAATACCATGTTTCTTGCCACCAAAAATTAGCCATAGCATCACAAGAGTATGATCAACACATTCGCCAAACCAAAATCTCAAATTTATGGAATAATTTCGGATCACAACCTCAAACCTTAACCACCTTCTTGCTCAAAATGCGAGTAAACAAGTGAGAGATTCGATAAAATACCCGGATGACATGGTGGTGATTTCGTGAATTGTGCTCGGTCGGTTCGAGGAGAGCTCCAATCAAAATCCCCAAGAGGGTTCCTTTCTTGAGAGAGAGCAAGAGAGAGGGAGATAGATGAGGCTATGGTCGGGTTTGAGAAGAAAGGGACCGCCTACTTGACTTAGCAACTCGCGGCTTTGGCCCCTCCTACGTGTGGCACGCGCGGACGGTCCGCAACGCACTTGCGGACGGTTCGCTAGTCGCGCGGACGGTCGGCACCCCGGTGCGGATGGTCCGAAATTACCACCGAGTATCCGGTAGCTCTCCACGCCCTCCGTGACCCGAGCGGACGGTCCGTGGGGGACCCGCGGACGGTCCGCCTAGTAAGGCCGGACGGTCGCCCGTCCGCCACCGACATCCGAGCTCCTCTTTCTTTTCGGCTTTAGATTCTTTGAGATAATGATTTGAATTTGAATCTTTTGGGATCACAGCTCATGATTATCCTTAATACCACCGAATCAATCATAACCCTAGTAAAAATGTCTTAAACCACAATTGTTCCTCATCAAGATCAAGATGTCCATTTTTGGGCATATGTGTCCGAATTGATTATGCATTTTCCATACCAAAGTTCTTCAATAAGTCATTCTCATATTCGGATTGACAATTAAATTTGCCTTCCCTCAATTTGATTCTAGGAATCTCAAATTTCATCCATCTTGAGTGTGGCCTTGAGCAATTAACCTTGATTTGTTTCTCATGACAAGTAACATTATAACTCTTGGGCCTCAAAGCCAAATCTCAAACTTGATTCTAAATGTCATCTCATAGCAAGCAATATGCATATATATCCAATTCAATCAACTCATATGCATTTAAACGAATTTGATCACTTAGAGATATACCTTCATGGATCATGATCAACCCTTAGCAATCTTCAGCTCAAATATTTTGCAAGCCTTCAAATATATCCAATGAATCACCACACAACTTGATAGATTGCACTTGTATGTTGTAGCACATTTGGATTTCACTTATTTAACTTGGCATTGGGATGAAATAGCATTAAGCTTCATTACTTTACTCAATCATACGATGAACAAAATGAATCCAATTTGAGTCAAGCCTCCAATGCCTATGGTACCTACAATCAACATACACTTTTTGATGGTACCCAAACTAGTTTGGGTCCTCTCAAGTTAGGAGCAACATACTTAGGCATAGCCTTAGTATGAGTAGCGAGATGTTTTGCAATTGCAACCAATGAGGTACCATTGCCATCCTTTCTAAGCACAATATCATCATCAATTGAAATAGGCTTAGAGTTCTCACCTAGGGAACATGAATGTGCCATGGGTCCCCTTTCTCGGCATGAGTAGCAAACTCTCTTTAATTTGGCCTTTTCTTCCTTTCTTATTTGTTGCTTCCCATTGCCTTGCCTCTTCAATTTTGCTTGAATTTTCTTCTCAAGCTTGGTAGGACACCTCGAGGCAAAGTGTCTCATATCTTTTCACTTGAAGTACTTGATGTGAGCATGATCATTCTTTTCATCTTGAATCTTGCTCATCTTTTGTGCAGCTTGATTAGGAGCGTGATGCCTTACTCTTGCTTTACCACCTCTTTTTGTCTTCTTCTTCGTCATCATCATCCCCAAATCACCATCTTGATAGTTGACTTGAACTCGATTTTGGGATTTTTCTTTTGGCTCAACTTGAGGCCTCTTGGTTGGGCAATACTTTGCAAGATGTCCCATGTCATGGCATCGATAGCACATGAAGTGAGAAATCTTTTCTTCTTGCATATTCTTGTTCTTGCCCTTGCCCTTGCTTTCTAACTCCGCTTTGCTCAAATTCTTAACTTCATTTTTGAGCTCATTGTTCTCCTTCAAAATGTTAGTCTCACAATATATAGAAGTAGAACAAGAATCTATTTGTGAAGAACATGGCATATATAATAAATCATCACAAGAGGTGGATGCATGCTTCTTGCCTACAACACAAAGGTTAGCAACATCATGTGATTGGTCATGTGACCCAAGTGATGAGCTCTTACTAGTTTTAGTCTTTTCATTTGGAAGTTCCTTAGTGAGAAAAGCATAATCTTGTACCAAATTATCATGAGTAACACTAAGTTCCTCATGAGCCATTTTTAGTTCCTCATGTGAAAAAGTAATGACATATAGTAGATGTTTTTGTTGTTTACATGTGTTCCTTAGAAATGAGTTTTCATTTTCCAATTTACTTGTTCTAGCCATCTCATTTTCTAAAGCAATGTTCATGCTAGTAAGTCTACTAACAAGCACATCTTATGAATCATGACCAATCACATTGCAACTTGATACCCTTTTGTTACCTTGTGACATGAGGCAATGTAGTGGTGTTGGAGAGCTTGTAGTAGCATAATCATTCGAGCATGAACAATCACAATTATCAATTGTGCTGGAATATAACAATGATTTGCATCACTTGATATTGAGCCATCAAACTTGTCAAGTGAACTAGTAGTTGATCTTTCATCAATATCTTCACCACTTGACCATGAGGACGAGCAATCCTCCATAATCACCAAGTTGTGGTCATGCTTAACATCCTCATACACTTCCTCCCGAGGCTCACCATCTTTATCATTGGAGACCATCCCATACTTCTCATTGAGATAAATCCAAATCTCATGAGCATTCTTCTTGTTGATAATCTCCCCAAATATGCTATCACCCAAAGATCTATAAATGATGTTAGTAGCTTGGCAATCGAGATGTAGGCATTTCTCTTGCGCTTGAGTTGCATTGTTTTCATCAATAGCATGAGAGAAGCCCACATCTACAATCCACCACATTTGAGGGCAAATAAACTTAAAATTGCATATCATCCAATTTTTCCACCGTGCAAAGTGTGTGCCATCAAAAATATGTGGACACTCAACATCTAGCCCATAGTTCGCCATCCTCTCGGGTCGGTAAAGACCACAAAAGAGAGACCTTTGCTCGATACCACTTGTAGGGTCGAGATGGCGGACTAGAGGGGGGGTGAATAGTCCTTTCTAAAAAATTAACGCACTGGCTAACCGAAACAAATGCGGAATAAAAACTATCGGTCTAGCCAAGACTACACCCCTCTATCTATATTCACTAGCACCTTATAAAAGATCCTAAACAAGCAAATAAGGTGATGGCCTAGCATGAGCTCACACAAACCTATGCCACTAGTACTTTAAGCACCGGGGAGCTCCTACACAATTCTAATGAGCAAAAGCACAAAGCCTACCTAAGCTCACTAGGTGCACAATGGACAAGACTACACAAGTCTAATCCAAAAGCTCAATTTACTTAGCTACACAAACTAAGCAAAGAGACTAATTAGGCTACAAAAGTTAGTTAGTCACAAGATCACTACTTCTAGCTACACAAGCAAGAAGATAATTAGCAAGCTACACAAGCTTCTAATTACAAGAGCAACAACACAAACACAATGATATGTAATGATGTGAAACAAAGCTTGTGATTGAGAAGTGCAAACCACCGAGACGAGTAGACAATGTTGACACGGTGATTTTTATCCCGAGGTTCACTTGGTTGCCACAAAGCTAGTCCTCGTTGTGTCGACCAACACCTCGATGGTTCTTGGGCAAGACTCTCAAGCCGCCGGCCACTCCGGGCACACCAAGACACCACTCACAAGTGTGGTAGCTCAATGACACACTCCACTAGAGTTGCTCTTCGCGATCCCCGCGGGGTGAGCACAATCCCCCTCACAAAGCCTTCTCCGGAGCTACGCACAATCTCCTTGCGTGCTTCAACAGAGCCACAATCCACCAAGCCGTCTAGGAGGTGGCAACCTCCAAGAGTAACAAGCACACCGGCTTGCAACACGAACGCCTAGTGCCACTCGATGCAATCTCTCAAAGCAACGCACTAGATTCGCTCTCACTCGCAATTGATTCGCAATATCGCAAGCACAAGTGAGTCAATGAGCTCTCAAGCCAAGCACTACCATGGGAAACACATTCCCAAGGTGCTCAATCGCCTCCAAGACCCAGGCACCCTCCTATTTATAGAGGGAGGAAGAAAACTAGCCGTTAGACACAAAACACGTGCCTCGCGGACCGTCCGCGATGCCCTCGCGGACGGTCCGCGTTTGAATTCCAACGGTAAAATCGCTAGGTCAACGGCCGAGGTGGCCGTGCGCCGGGCGGGCGGACCGTCCGCCGGGGCTGCGCGGGATCGTCCGCCCGGCCCACGCGGACCGTCCGCGGGCCGGCCGCGGACCGTCCGCCCGGACCCCCGAGCGGCACCTCGTTCGTTGCAAATAACGGACCGTCCGCGGTGCCTCGCGGACCGTCCCGCCCGGTCCGGCGGGACCGTCCGCCCGGTCCCCCGCGGACCGTCCGCCCTGAAGCACATTTTCTCGAAATCTTTTGCCAAAAACTCAGTTATTAAATAAAAATCCACCACCCACGGACCGTCCGCCCGAAGGGCCCGGACTGTCCGCCAGATGCCAGAAAACTTGTTTTTCTTTTGATTTTCAATGAAAACCTTAAGAGTGAGTGAGTTAGCATTTTCACAAACATTTTTCAAAGGGATTTTTACTCTCTTCACCACGCCACTCGATCCTAGCAACATCGCAATGTTAGATCACTCAAGTGGCACTAGATGACCGATATGCAAACAAGTTTGCCCCTCTTGATAGTACAGCCATCTATCCTAAACCCGGTCATAAACTTCTCTACACACCTATGACCGGTGAAATGAAATTCCTATTGGATATACCTTTGCCTTGCGCGTTCCATTCCATGTTCTCCAATATCCATCAACACCATCACAAATAATATGATCCACTTCATATCATCATGCGACGTGTTTGTTCATCGATCTTGACTTCACTTGCTCTTCACTCTTGCATTGGCACCAAGTCATTACTCAAGCATCCCGCCACGCGGTCCAAGTGCTTAGCCTCGACTTGCCCTTCACACTTGCAACCGGTCCGTCAAGCCAAGTCTTGTCTTGATCTTCTCCATCTACTCACATGACTTCATGTCATGTCTCAAATGCAATGAGCTTCTTCATCACATAATTACTTGTGGACTAATCACCGTGTATTTCACTCAACCAAACATTAGTCCATTTAAGTTGTCACTCAATTACCAAAACCAAACAAGGACCTTCGAGGCTCGGGTCACGCGCCGCGTCCCGCCCCGAACTCTCGGGAAGCACGTCGCACCACGCCATCGCCGGTACACCCCGGCCCACCGTCCGGCGTCCCGAGGGCATCCGCAAGCGCGTCGTAAGCGCCGCATCGCTCCCGAGCCGGCAGCCTCGGCGTTCACCTCGGTCGAACGCGCCGTACCTTTCGCGAGCGCGGCGCTCGAGCCCCCGGCATAACACACATCGAATCCCGTAAGCGCCAAAGTTTGAGTGCGGCACGCGAAAACGAAAAAAGGAAGGGAAACGAGCAACCGTGGCTCACCCGGAAGACGGTCCGGGCCGGGCCGCCGTGGACCCGCGGCGCTTCGTTCAACGCGCGGTTGAGCGTGGCGCCATGGCCCAGGAGCTCGCCCCGAGCTCTGCTCCCCCCCGAGCGTCGGCAAACGCCGGGGGATCCTCCACCCCCCCCCCACCGGGCGGGGCGGCCGGCGCGGGGAGGACGAGGCCTCGGCATCGTGCCCTCGGCCCCCCGCCGTCATGCGACCCTCGTGCCGCCTCACGAGGGCCCCCTCCCGGGGCTCGGGGGAGTTCGCGGGCCGGGCCCACCGGTTCCACCCGGGCGGCGGGGAGTCATCCGAGAGCTCCACCACCTCCGCTCGGGGACCGCCGGCGGGCGGAGCCACCGCGCCGCCTCCGCCGGCGCCTCCACCGCGCCTCCGCGACCACGGGCGCCCGTCGTGGCGCCGTGGCCGCCACCACCGTCCGCGCCGCCACATCCGCGGGCGCTCCCGCGGTCGCGCCCGCTCCGCCTCCTCCGTAGTGGCCGCCACCGCGGCGGCACCTCCACCGTAGCCACCGCCGCGGCCGCGCCTCCGTGGCGACCGGCGCCGGCCGCCCCCCGAACAACCCTCGGGCCGCGCCGAGGCGGGTTGATCCGCCGGCCGGGCCCCCGAGGCCTCGGCGGGCCTTGCGAGCTCGTGCCCGCCGCCGCGCTCGTTCCCTCGGCGCGACCCCCTCGACGAGCGCCGCCGGGGTGGGGATCGATCGGCGCGTCCGTCCTCGGCACCTTGGCCGGTGCAAGAGGAGGAACGGTCGGCACCGCCTCGCGCAATCACGAACGGAGAGTTAGAACATCTAACCACCGGCACACCAAAGCCACACGGAGGAAGGCAAGGCTACGTACCTCGCGGAGGAAAAGGCCCGCTTCCTTTTCCTCGAGGCCTCGGACGGGGGCCGGCGTAGCGGTCGCGCTTGACGCGGCCGCCTCCCCGATGGCGCCGCCCCGCACGCGCGGGCACGCCGCCGCCCGTGCGCGGGCGCACCCGACGCCGCACCCCCCCGACGGCGCCACGGTGCGCGGGGGCACGCTTGTCCCGCGCGCGGGCACGCCTCCCGACGCGCCCCTCGACGACGACGCCGCTCGCGCGGACGCACTCCCCGCCGCGTGCGGGCACGCTCGACGCGCGCGCGCAGCACGTCCGCCGCGCGCGCCTCCGCGGCGCGCGCCGGCCACCTCCGCGGCGCGTGCCGCCCCCGACGACGGCCCCGCCCGGCGGCGGACGCCGACGCGCCCGCCCCGGACGAAGCCGCCCCCGACGCCGCGCGAGATCCGGCGACGGGGGCGCGGGCCGCCACCGTGCGAGGGGCCCTCCCCCTCGGACTCTTCCTCCTCGTCCCGATCCGAGGACGAGGGCTCCTCGATGTCGGGGGAGGAGAGCCCCGGCTCCTCCCGCCGGCCGGTACTCGGCGGACCGTGCGTCGCGACGCGCCCGGCGCCGCCTTGCGTGCTCCCTCGGCGCGCCGCCCGCTCCTCGCGCTCCCGCCGCGCCGCCCGGCCGAGCGCACGGGGTCGGGGGGGTGGGTGGAACGGACTTGGCGATACCGAACCGCACCAAGCGCGCGCAAGAGTGACAATGGCGCGTCAAGAAACATAAACGAGAACGAGGACCAAAACAGAGTAGAAAACCACACTCACCAACGGGCCGGTGGGAAGCATCTCGATATCCCACGGGGGTCCGACCCGCAGCGCCGGCGTCCGGTGTCGACGGCGCTCCGCGCCGGGTGAGCGCGTACGGCCGCTCCGGCGGCGTCGGGAGCATCCGCGACCTCGCCGGTCGACGGGGTTGGCCGCCTCCGTCATCTCGAAGATGCGGAGCGGCCTCTCCATCAACGGCACGATTCGCCGGTGATGAAGGAAGGCGAGGACGCCCATCGCGTTGAGCCCTTCCCTCGCCCGGCCGCCGGCAGGGCGGCGAGGACGGACTCGGCGCGCCGGTGGTTGGCCGTAGGCAACCCGTAGCCCCGGCGGTCCGCCTCTCCTTGAACACCCGCCGGTGTAGGGAGGGAGGCCGGGCTCGGCGTTGCGCGAGATAAAACCATCCCCGCTCCCGGCCCGGCGTTGTTCGTCGTCATGGTGCGGGGGATGTAGAAGTTCTTGAGCCGCCCTCGCGGGGCAAGCGACATCCCGCCGGGCGCGCACCGCGCGGCGGGTCCCTCGGCTCCGACGTGGGCTGCGTGATCGGCTCCCCGCGGAAGAGGTGTACCCGCAGCTCCCAATTGGCGGGATCCCCCGGTACCCTTCGCGACGCCCACGAATGTGGCCGCCGCGAGATAGCGTTGGGGGGCGAAGTTGTGCGGCTCCACCCCGTAGTGGTAGCACAACGCCCGCATGAACGTGCTCGCGCGCGCGTTGAAGCCGCGCTCGTGGTAGCGGAGAAAGCTCACCACGTAACCCTCCGGCGGATTGGGCTCGTGGTGCGACGCCGGCGGCACGATCCACTCCGCCGGGCGCCCTTCTTCGTTGGCCGAGAGCCGGCCGGCGGCGACCGGTTCGCCCGTGGCGAGCCGGGTCACGGTCGACTTCTCCCCGGGCGTACGGCTCCGGGACCCCGATCGGAGGCCGAGGCGGCGCCATGAGGGAGGACGAACGAGTACGAAGGTGGAGGACGAGGAAACGAGGAGAAAGCTCTAAGCAAGCGAGCCCGCGCGGCCGGCAAGGGTGAGACGAAGGCGAAGAGGCGGAGGACTAAAACGGTGAGGAGCCAAGGTAAAAAACCGCCGCCTACTCCTTCCCGCGGTTTTATAGGCAACGGGCGAGTTCTCGGAGCGCACGCCTCGCCAACAAGAATGCTTGCGGGAATCTTTCCATCGCGTCGACGGGCGGGCCCCACCACGGCGCAAAGCAACTCTAACACCTTGCGGGCGGGTCATCATTACGGCGAGACCGGCGGCGACCGAGGTGAAACCGTCACATCCGCGGCCGGCCGCCGCCCACTACGCGCGCGCGCGGAGCCGCGCCGCCTAAAAAAGCGCGCCGGCGGCGCAAAACCCGCGGCCACGCCCGCAAGGCAATTAAATGCCGGGCCCCTTGCCAAGCAAGGAGAGCCCTCGAGCGAGGCGAATCCTCGGCTCGAGACGAGGGGTGACCCTCGATGGGATATCGGCGTGAGAAGGTCGCCGGGACCCGCTCGATGTAGAGCGAGGCCACCGCGGCACCCATGCCACGTAGGACCCTCGAGCGGCATGACCCCCAACTCGAAACAAGGCGACCCTCGATGGGATATCAGCGTGAGAAGGTCGCCCGGGACCTGCTCGGTGTAGAGCGAGAGCGGCCGCGGCACCCATGCCACGTAGGACCCTCGAGCGGCATGACCCCCAACTCGAGACGATGTCGACCCCCTAAAGAAGGCACGCGCATAAGAGGATCGCCCAGGTCACGCTTGAAATAGAGCGACACCGAAAGCACTCATACCGCGCCATGCCACCAACCAGCACCTCGAGGGTCGGCACGCCCAGACCCCTCGACGGCCGCAAACGCGAAAAAGACGGGGCTGGCCTAGGCACGGCCCCGCACGGCCTTCCGATCGAGGTTCGAAGCCCGACCCTCGACGGGTTCGAACGGGCGCCCCGCATCACGAGTTAGGGACGACGAGGGCACGCGCATTCGAGCCGTTCCTCGAGCCCGTCGGCTCGAGGGTGCCCCACATGTCGTGTTCGAGAGCCGGCGAGGGCGGCTAGCGGGGGGATCCCACCGAGGGAGAGCTTCCGCGCCCTCGGTCCCTAGCGAACGGGACCGAGCCCCACCTAGCAAACCCACGCAAGCGCTTCCATGGACGTGTCTCCGACCGCACGGCCTACCCTTATCGAACGGGGCATGGACGTCCACTTGAACCACCCGCTAGCGGCTCGAAGAGGAATCCGCGATTCGCGACCCGCTCGATGGGAGTCGTGGAAACCTCACCTCCCGACCCGCGGAGGGACGGCGAGGGCGCGATAAAAAACAAGTCGTCGGGCTCGACCCGATCGCCTCGAACGAGGCCAAGGCTCGGGGGCTTGACGCACGGCTACACCTCCTTGGAATTGCACCCGCCGGGAGACACGGGACGGGGGAGCGTGCACCCCCGATGCCGGCTGAAACACCGCCGATGCCGGTTGGCATATGTGCCACGCCTTTCTGACCGAATCGCTCGCGGTTAACCCCTGCGGGCAGAGAGCCCACACTCTGCGGGGCTTGGGGGCTAGACCCGCGGGTCCGCTGGCGCGGCCCCACGGATAGCGTTCGCAAACAAGGAGGGAAGAACGTCCTATCGTAGGTTCCGGCATGCGGGAGCCTCAATGGCAAACCCGCGGATGCTCGGGGGCTGCGTCGGGGACCGCCCTTAGGGTCCCCTCAAACAATGGGGGAACCCCTACCTAAATTCCCGCATCAACATAAGCTAAGCCTAACCATGCGGGGAGCTAACCATGCGGGATACGGCCCACGCAGCGGGACTTCGGAGGCCCACCAAGGCGGCCCGCCCAGGAAGACCCCTCGAGCAGGGCTCGACTCGCCCGAGGGCATGCTCCTCCTCGAACGGGTTCCGCCCCGTTCGAGGGGCAACTCCCTCCTCGAACGGTGCACCGCCCCCGCTCGAGGGGCGGCCCTTCCCTCGAGCGGTCCCGCCCCGCTCGAGGGCGCAATCCCCCTCGAGCGAGTCCCGCCTCGCTCGAGGGTCCGCTCCGCCCTCGGCGGGGCCCGCCACGATCACGGGCACCCCCACACGCGTGCGCCGGCCCCGTACTTGGGCATTTAACGCCCCGACGCCGCGGACCGGCGCCATCATGCGCCGGGGCTCACGCCCCGTGCCGCCGCACCAACTCCCCGGGGAAGGAGCCCATCCCCGCCACCGTGGGATGGACCGTGCGGTACGGCCGGTGTCGGTCCCGTGACACCGTGCGCACGCCGCCGTGCGGCTAACGCGCCCGACCCTCGAAAGGGGGCCGGCGCACCCTCGATTCCACTTTCCCCGTGACCTTGCGGGTTGGGTAAGGGGCGCTAGGCCGGTGGGTGGCCATCCCGGCCACGCGCGCGCGCGGCCGCCGTACCCACGCATGCGGGCGCACGCCCGACTCCGCAGCGCACGCCCGAGCACCGCAAAGCAACCACTCCGCCACCGCGAGCTCATTGGGAAGGAACGCCGTTCGCCCGCTCCCGTACCCCGTACGGGACATCATCGCACCTCCCTCGAAGCCTACCAGAGAACGCCATCACCGTCTGCCGCCTCCTACCCTCGAACCGCCACCGTTCGGGGAACGAAGTAGGCCATCATGGCCGGATCGCGGCGTGGATCGTTCGGACGATCGCCCGCTCTACGCCGTAGCACGACGTGCTCCTACACGTAGCTAGGTAGCGCGGCGTGCATGTAACTCGCCGCCCCCTTGGCCTATAAAAGGGGAAGCGAGCCCCCAGCCGCGGGGGGACGGATCCGAGAGGAACACAACGCATTGTGCACTCACTCTCTTACTCTCCCATAACATCTCCGGCCACTCACCGGGGACTTGGAAGCCACGCTTCTTCTCCCACCTTGCTTGTACTTGCCCCACTACAAGCACCCCGGTGCCGAGCAATATAGTGCCACGAGCACACCACCGCCGGACGTACGGCCCCCTCGGCGGAACCGGGATAAACCTTGTGTCATTTGTTGCTTGGCATCGACCATTGAGGGATAGACTTAGGCGTTATCTACCGGTTAGTGTCGGGACCATATTCCGCACCGACAAAACGAAGGTGTCTGTGCCCATCATTTGTGTCCTTCATTTTTGCGCCGTCAACGTGATTTTCACTAGGAGTAATGCTGCCTCCTGCCGGCAACACTATCCTTGTGTCTTGCTCGAACGAAGCTGTCCCTGGACGCGTTGAGACGGAGTGCTGCCGCGCTCTCCCTCCGGACACAGCTTATACCGAACGCCTTGTCCTTGATGTGTTTTCACAAAGATCAACTCATTCGGATCAGAACCAACGCCACGCTCGAGACGTACATTTCTTAGGCCAAATCGCGGCGCTTAGGTCGCATCGAGCGGGCTTCACCTTCGGCTAGGTTAGGACTGTGCACTTACCCAGGCCAAATCCGGGCCTCGCGCCGCATCAGGCGGACTCCCTCTTCGGTCAAATCAGGACCGACGCGACGCTCCAGGCGTGCGCTTACCCAGCCCAAATCGGGGCCTCGTGCTGCGTCAAGCGGTCTTCCTCATCGGTCAAATCAGGACCGACGCGACACTCCAGGCGTACGCTTACTCAGGCCAAATCGGGGCCTCGTGCCGCGTCAAGCGGACTTCATCTTCGGTCAAATCAGGACCGTCGCGACGCTCCAGGCGTGCGCTTGCTAAGGCCAAATCGGGGCCTCGGGCCGCGTCAAGCGGACTTCATCTTCGGTCAAATCAGGACCGACGCGACGCTCCAGGCGTGCCCTTACTCTGGCCAAATCGGGGCCTTCTGCCGCGTCACGCGGACTTCGTCTTCGGGCACGACGATAAGTGACGGGCTTGGCTCGGGCGCACCCAATGCAGTTCGTGCCCACGCCGTCACTTACCCCGCCGAAGGCCACCTCGAAGACTATGCCCCCTTCGGGGGGGTGGCATAGCTTAGACAACGTTGCACAAGCGTGCTCAGAAAGGAAAAAATTTTGGGCACGAAGGCTTTGGGGGAACACTGACTTATATTACACGTCAGAAACAGGGTACAAAGGGCCGCCTCATTAAAAACCTCACACTTCGTGGATCCGGAAGGGAACCACGAAGCCTCCCCCGTGAGGAAAAGAGTACGTCCCCCACTACTTAATGTACATATGATACAGACTCCTGAACATAACTAAAGAGAAAAAAGGAACTACTGTAACTCAATCTACACTAGCTGCCGTCAGCGACTTCAGACGAAGTATTTCTGAAGCATGTCCACATTCCAAGTGTAAGGCTCCTCTTCGCCGGTCAATCGGCGCAACCTGAATGCTGCTTCGTTTGTTGTCGCGGTTGCTATGAACGGGCCTTCCCACTTCCCGTGCATCTTGCCCTTCAGCTTTCCCTTCGGCACCTTACGCAGCACCAGATCCCCTGACCGTATGAGCTTCGGTCTGATCTTCTTGTTTTTCCACCTCCGTGTCTCATCTTGGTAAGCCGACAAGTTTGTGGCTGCTTGCAAGCACACCTCCTCAATGTTCTGAACCGCAGCTTTGAGGTCTTCATCGCCGAAGGGGGTGTCCCTCCAAGTGCCCAGACACAGTTCTTCGGGCAACATGGCTTCTTCCCCGTACAACAGCTTGAAAGGCGAGAACTGAGTGGTCCTGGATGTGGTGGTGTTATGGGACCAGATCACCCTCGGTAGCTCTTCGGCCCACTTGCTCTTGGGCAGATCGGTGATGTTTCTTTTAATGCCGGCAAAGATGACTTCGTTTGCCCGCTCCACCGCCCCATTGGACTGCGAGTGGTAGACTGAAGCGAAGCACAGCTTGGTCCCCAAGTACGCACAGAATTCCTTGAAGTCTGTACTATCAAACTGTTTGCCGTTGTCCACGGTGATCTCGTGCGGTACGCCGAAGCGGCATACGATGTTCTGCCAGAAGAACTTCTGAATTGTGGCTGAAGTGATGCTCAACAATGGCTTCGCTTCAACCCATTTGGAAAAGTACTCGACCGCCACAACTGCGTGAGTGTAGTTTCCGGGTGCCGTGGGTAGCGGGCCGACGATGTCAATGCCCCACCGAGCGAAGGGCCACACTGGTGGTAGCAGCTGTATCTCGTTCGATGCGAACTTGCTATAGGGCGCATGGCGCTGGCACTCTGGACAATGGCGCACTATGTCGTGTGCGTCTGCGACCGCCGAAGGCCAATAGAAACCCTGGCGGAAAGCCTTCTGCACTAAGGCCCTCGTGCCGAGGTGATGTGAGCACATGCCGCTGTGGATCTCGTGGAGTAATTGCTTGCCCTCAGTCACCGATATGCACTTTAGCAATGGGGCGCACACCCCCTTTCGGTACAGGTTGCCGTCAATGAGGTGGTAGTTTCTCGCCCTGATGGCCACTCTCTTGTTGGTGACACCATCTTCGGCTTTATAGTAACCCCTGATCGCCGCTACTATTGGGGCACGCCAGTCCTCACTCTGTATAGCATTCACGAACTTGAGGGGCACTGCTTCGTCGGCGGCGGATTTTACAGTTGTTGTTTCGTAGAACACATCCGGGGGCAAGGGTTCAAGCAGAGCGGTTGCCTTTGCAATGGCATCGACTTCCTTGTTGTAGTTCCTGGGGAAGCTTCGCACTGTGATGCCAATGAAAAATTTTTCCATGCTTCGGACAGCCTGCAGGTACTTCATCATATCAGGGCTTTTTGCCTTGTAAGTTTTCCCAATGTGGCAGGCGACAAGTTCAGAGTCTGTCAGGATGACAAGTCTTCTTGCTCCCACGGCCCTGGCCTTCCGAAGTGCGAGCAGCAAGCCTTCGTACTCTGTCACGTTGTTTGTGCAGTTGTCATAGTTCAGTCGCAGGGCATAACGGAGCTTGATGCCCGAAGGGGACTTTAAGACTGCTGCGGCCGCTGACCCAAGATGGCAGTATGCACCATCGCACTGAACTTCCCATACTGGTTCCGTGACTATAGCTTCCCCCTTCGACGCCGAAGGCGTCCAGTCGGCTACAAAATCAGCGAGGACTTGAGACTTTATCGCACTGCGCGCAACGAAGCTTATGACGTGCTCCGCCAACTCCGTAGCCCACTTGCCCATCCTTCCCGTGGATTCCTTGTTCTCAAACATGTCCCGGAGAGGGAAAGCTGTATGGACCGATACGTTGTGGCTCTGGAAATAATGTCGAAGCTTCCTTTTTGCCATCACCACAGCATATGCCATCTTCTTCATTTCAGAGTAGAAGAGTTTTGAGCCGCTCAGGGCTTCGGAGACATAGTATATGGGGAACTGCTTTAGAGCATCTGCCTCCTTCCGTTCTTCCACAAGTACTGCACTAACCGCTGTGTCGGTTGCTGCGATGTACAGCAGTAGCTTAGCCTTCGGCGATGGTTTGGTCATGACTGCTGCGTCTTCAAGGTATTTCTTGAGGTCATCGAAAGCTTGCTGTTGCTCTGGGCCCCATTGAAAAGTTGAGTTCGCACGAAGCACCTTGAAGAAGGGTAGGCTTCGCTCGGCGGCCTTGGAGATGAAGCGGCTCAGCGAGGCTATTCTGCCTGTGAGTCTTTGGACCTCCTTTCTGCTGCTCGGGGGCTGCATCCTTCGTAAGGCTTCAATCTTTTGGGGGTTTTCCCCGAATGCCCCGCTTAGAGACCATGCATCCCAACAGTTGCCCTTTCCGGATGCCGAAGATACACTTCTCTGGGTTAAGCTTGAGGCCGTTTCGCCTCATGTTGTCGAAGGTCTCAGTCAGGTCTGCAATGTGATCTTTCTCTCTTTTGCTCATGATGACAATGTCATCAACGTAGGCCGAGGCGTTGCGCCCCAGCTGGCTACCCAGGATCAGCTTCATCATGCGGTTGAAAGTAGACCTGACATTGCGGAGGCCCTCTGGCATCCTGACGAAGCAAAAGATGCCGAAGGGGGTCATGAACCCGGTTTTAGCTTCGTCTTCCCTTCGCATCCACACCTGGTGGTATCCGGAAAAGTAATCCAGGAGGCTCAGCATATCACAGCCAGCTGCCTGATCAATGATGACGTCGATCCTTGGCAGCGGGTAAGGGTCCTTCGGGCACGCCTTGTTGAGCTCTTTGAAGTCAATACACATGCGCATGTTGCCGTTCTTCTTCGGCACCATCACTACATTGGCCACCCAGACGGGGTACTAGACTTCTCTGATGATTCTTGTGTCGAGCAGCTTTTGCACTTCGGCCTCCGCAGACTTGACCTTGTCCCCTGACATTGGCCGTTGCCTCTGCAGCTTCGGTTTGACCTTCGGGTCGGTGTTAAGAGCATGCTCTATGACCGAGCGGTGGACGCCCGTCAAATCGGACTTGGACCATGCGAACACATCCTGATTATTACGAAGGAACTGCAAGAGCCCGCCTTCGTCCTCCGTGCTGACTTCGGTGCCTATCATGACGGTCCTGCTTGGCACGTCCGCGCACAGGGGGACTGTCTTCGTGACATCGACCGCTTTCATGCGCTCGGCCTCAGCCCCTTTCATGGATTGCCTCATTTGGGCCTCGGCCCTCTACTCTTCGGCTACCACAGATTCGTTGTCCTCGTCTTCGTTGATGACGTGTACTTGTCTGTTGTGTACCGACGTGTTGCGTTCGGCTCTTCGGGCCTCCTCCTGACTGCCATACACCGAAATCACCCCCGCTGCCGTTGGTATTTTCATCAGCAGGTACCCTTGATGGATGACCGCCGCAAACTTGTTGATGGTGTTGCGACCGAAGATGGCATTGTACGGGTACACAAAGTCAACAACATCGAAGGTTATGACCTCCGTTCTCATGGTGGCATCTTGACCGAAGGTTACATTGACGTCAATCTTGCCTAGAGCTTCGATCCTCTTGTTGCCGAAGCCGTACAGCGGGTGCTCTGCCTTCTTCAGATCTTCCTTCTTGAAGCCCATGCCAGTGAAGCACTGCCAGGTCAAAATGTCCGCTGAACTGCCGTTGTCCACCAGGACTCTCCCCACGTCATTGCCGAAGTAGTATTTCGTGTTCTTGCCAATGTTGGCTCTTATGACGAGCGGATCATTGTAAGGGTAGTGTTGCAACTGAATGTCAGCTGCCGTGAAAGTTATTGGGACATGGGACCATGGCAAGTGAAAGTACTTGCCGGAGCAAATGTGCGACACACTTCGGTAGTAGTCTTGCTGTTGCCTCTTCGTCTCGTGCACCGGCTCATTGGACCCGCCGGAAATTGCATTGATGATGTTGACCATGCCCATCATTCCCGAGCTACTAGAGTCAGGGGCCTCTTGCTTTGGTGGAGGTGGTGGTGGTGGTGGTTGGGTGTAGTGTGTTTGATGGTGGGCGGTTGGGTTCGGCCACGAAGGCACGAAGACCGAGGATTGTTGCGCGTGCATGGGAGGGGGCGGCGGCAGCTGCGGCGCCGAAGGTGTGTATGACTGCGGTGGGTGGAAGGCATGCGCGGGTGCCGAAGGTTGGAAAGATTGGTGATGGTACGGTGGTGGCAGGGCCCTAAACAGGCCCGCATTCTGGTACTTCATGACGTGATTCACGGCCATGCCCGCTGCCTTCGCCTTCTCCTCAGCTTCCCACTCCAACTTCATCTTGACCGCTGAGGGGCACTGGTGTGTGTGATGCTGGGCATCGATCCCGTGGAGCCAACAGAAAAACCGCTCACCGCCGCCTCGCTGAGGTGGGTTTTGCTGCTGTGGCTTCGGTCCTCTGCCATTCTTGTATCCGCCCTTGTGCCCGCCGCCGCTTCGGTTCTGGTTCTGGTCAGGGGGTGCAGATACGTTGTTGATCTGACGATTTGCTTGCTTCGGTGGCTGATTTTTCCACCCCTTCGGCTGGTCCCACTGCCCCTGTTGCTTCTGCTTCTTCGCTGCATTGGCTCTGTCAAGCCTTCGGCGGCGGCCTTTGTCGGATTTGCAGTATTCTTGCATGACTTCAAAGAGTTCTTGCAGAGACTTCGGCTTGACTCTATCGAGCACATCCCGGCGCTTCCAACCCTCGTGCCCCCAACGATGGCATCGATGATGTCGCTTTCGGACACCCCCCGGCGCACGCGCCGCCGCCTTGACAACCCTGTGCATGTACTCTTGCAGTGACTCTCTGTCCCCCTGGACACACATGTTGACGAGGTCATTGGAGTCCAGCTCTTCGACCTGCATGCCCTTGAAACTGGATGAGTGCTAGCACAAGAGCCTTTGCCTTCGTAGTGGCATCGCCTCCGTTGGACTCCACCGCCGCCTCGAACTTCATCAGGAACTCCTTGGGATCGTAGTCCGTCGTACTGGGGCAGGGTATTGGCGTTGAAACGACGGGGCCACGGCGCACTCTCGAGCTCGACTGAGAGCGGGGACACCGGGACGACGTTGCGAAGTGGTGCATCATCGGGTGCGAAGTGCTCCCCGCGCCCCGCCCCCATCGGCGGTGGCCGATGCTTTGCCCATCGGAAGCGTCCTTCGCCGCCTCCACCGATCCGGGGCACCGAGCCCGCATGGCCCGGGGGTGTGCCGTGCGTGCCGTCGGGTCGCCGACGCAGCATGCGCGGTAGGCGTCGGTGTTGGTGCAGGTGGCGCAGGAATGACTTGCTGCGGCGGCGTGCCGGCGATCTGGCTTTGCAGCAGAGCGACGTAGCGCTTGGCCTGCCTGATGTTGAAGTCGATGGAGTCGGGAGCGGTGTGGGGTGGAACCGCGTCCTGCTGCCGGGATGGCTGCGCTTGTGACGAGGACGGGCGCGTCTCCTGCTCTTGCTGGGCCGCTACGGACTTGCCTGCGATGAGAGCCCGGATCCTTCGGAGAGCCTCGATGTCTTGCGCCGAAGCCCCCAGCCCCTCGAGGCTGACCTCGAACATCCCCGAGGCGGTGTGCTCGACCTCCGGAGCGCTCGGCCCGGCACCGGTCCCCGCCGAAGGCTGCACGGCCGAAGCCGACGGGTTGCCGGATTCCGATGCGAGCGGAGGGATCGACGCCTGAGCCGTGGTAGCTTCGGCGCCTGCCGAACGGGTCCTCGCCATGTGGTCTTGGATTCTTCAACGAGGTGGGCGCCAAACTGTTGGTGGAAATCGGGCCCGAAGGGTGGACTCCGACGCAACAGCCCTCTGAGCTGCTTCCCTCCCTTCGCTTGCTATTACGAGGCCACTTCTACAACTAAGGCGAGGAAAGGAAATGCGGAAACACTTAACAGCACAAGAAATGAAACAAGGAAGTACTCAGCAGAGCGAAGACCGAAAGACTAGCAGTTGCCTTCGGTGCTCTCTTCTCATTACAGTGTGTCCGTTTCATTACAAGGGGTTCACTATTTATAGAAGACCCCTGGGTATAGCCATTTGCCTCAATTACACCTTTTTCGTTCCTGACAAACGGCTTTAAACACTTTACAAGGGTATAACAGTAACTCCTCGCGTCGTACAAGCCTCCGGCGTGTCTTCGTACGGCCGAAACACCTTTACACGCGACGTCCCTTGTCTCCGCCCCGTACGGTGCCCTCTTTACACGTTCGCAACGTCCACGTGTCGCAGCGCACCGCACCTTCGGTGCCGAAGCAGCCTGGGACCTCGCTCCGGCCGCGTCGTGCCTCTCGGGACATCACGCCCGTGCCGCTTCCAGCCCCGGCCTGAGGCGTTCCTGATGTGCAGCACTCCTGGCTCCTTCGAAACCTTCGGCACCGAAGCACGACCGCCCGTGTCTTCGGCACCGATGGTCGGCACTGCTCAGATGGGCTGCTCCTGCACGACAAAATTCACATGATTCCAAAAATATTAGCGTTTCCGTCAGACCGGCATTCCGAAGACTCCTCGGTGTGACCGTAGCTGCGCGTGAGCCGAAGCCGTCAGCTTGGCCGGGCGTGGACAAGGCTTTCGAAGGCCATTTCCCCAACAGCCATCTCACTCTTCAAATCAAAACTTGGTAAATTTGCTAGAAAATCACGTCCAACGGAGTTGCTATCCGGATGATCATCACATCCGGCCTGCCAAATTCTCCTATATATTCTCCAAACATGAAAAACATTTGGCAAATTCTCCCATATTCTCCAAACTTGTCAACGAGTTTAGCTTGCCAAATGTGCAAAATGGATAGTATTATGTTGTATTGTGAAATGAAGAGGTTGATGGAGTGGATGGGGAGTATATAGAATTTTAGAGAGGAAACTAGCTATTGGAATTTGGAGAGTAAGAGATGGATAGTATGTTGGAATCAATGAGCTAGTCAATATGAAAATAATCTTTTTGCCAACTTGGCTAAAGAGTCAAAAATGGATGATCAGTTGGAGTTGCTCTCACAATACAAAACCTATGCGGACTGAGTATAGTTTAGCTTTGCCCCACAACTAGCTATCTTATAGTAGATGTTATCTTATAGTAGATGTCCCTTGTGGTGGAACCTGCTTACAAGGATTCGAGTTCTCATCTCAACATTAGTATTTACATTTTGCTGATTTTTTTTAAAAAAACAACCGGCAAATCCCTACCTCCAAAATGTACATAATCATTTTCCCCCTTTCTTGAATCTTTGACAGTGACATGATGGTTGAATATGACAAGCACCAAAATAGCACAAGATGAGCTTACCACTGGCCCACTGCCAGATCCTTCAATTTTTACAGCAATTTCGTTTTGCATTTTTTTTTTCTTGCTGAAAACGATGTCACACCGTTGTTTGAAGTACTCTCAAAAACCACCGAGTGGTTACCAAAGTTTGAAGTTGCAGATATGACCATTATACAATCACCTATCTATCTCTAAATCACACCCTAAAAAGATACAAGTAAAAAGGGAATGCCGCCTTACAGCGCGATTTATCAACAAAACCAAATTGCTCAAACAAACCATATGTGTGTGCTTATTGTTCTTCATCATCAACACAATAGCTAAATACATGCATCTTTGCAAGAACACACACTTGTCCGTAGAACACGACTCACAAAAAGCTCAAGCTCAGGCCTTGTACACAGCGCAGGCCTTCTTGGAGAACCTGATGGGCTTGGTCTTCTTGGCGTCGACGACGACAGGGCACGTGACGTGCACCTTGTGCGTCACCCGCACGAGCTTGCCGATCACGTAGCCCCGGGAGGTCAGGTCGAAGTCCACCTTCAGTGGAACTGCCCCACCTGTGCTCGACAGCATCAGGCCGCCGCCGGCGCCATAGAGGGGTACCTTCTCGCCGTGAATCACCGCCGTCACCATACGGTGGCTCTTTCTCGGTTGGTAGTACCTGCGAAGCTGTGTGACCACAGGTAGAGAGATTTCACTATATCAGATTCAGTGATCATTCTGTAACTTTTGCTTTCTGAATTTTAATCAACCATTAATGTGGAGGAATATGAATGCGGAATTGCAGACAGATGATGAGAAATGAAGGATAAGCATGGATTTGAAGTAACAATATGCATGCTGGTCTGCTGGACCATTTACATTGTCTTGTTCTGAAGTACTCCAGCTTTGGTACTATTTATTGCCTTAACCTGAATTTCCATCCCCACAAATGCTATTCCCCACTTATAATCATGCATTTTGTATGATTGTCTCAACAAAGAATTCTGCGTCACTCAGTCGAACATTTTAGGACTTTAAAATGGTTGGGAAAAGATGGATAGAAGGGTCAAGCACTTGGTAAAATGATTTACTGCTGCAATCTTCTCTTGAATTGTGAAGTGAAAATAGAAAGAAGGAAAGATAAGTTTAGTTACTCGTGCAGTTTACTTTACCCATATGAGTGGTGTAGTGTTTTCAGACAATACGTGGGTAAGAATTAAAAGCAGTTATAAATAGGCAAGGACAGGTGATGGATATACCTGGCCGGTTGCGATTGAGATCTCTGAATAGATCAGATGAATGGGGCCAGAGGTGACATGAATTCCAAA
The DNA here is from genome assembly GCA_947561735.1 of Cenchrus americanus. Classification (NCBI taxonomy): domain Eukaryota; kingdom Viridiplantae; phylum Streptophyta; class Magnoliopsida; order Poales; family Poaceae; genus Cenchrus; species Cenchrus americanus. The sequence continues at coordinate 89,656,774 of OX387240.1, read as the reverse complement.
CATTGTGGCAGGGTTGTACACGGATATGTGCAGAGAACAGTTGGTCGTGACCAATTTGGTTGGCACCCCACTGTGGTCTGTGCCTTCACCAGCATAGAAGTCGTCCATCACCAAGCTCTGCGCAAAACAAAAGTAAAAGAAGTTCATGGTTCAGGACACATTTGGACAAGCAGCAGACTCACAGATCTATTGAGAAGGAAGTTTTACTTTTACCATGACGAGTATTGCTGAATTTAAAGAAAATAAACAAATTTCATTATTAAAATGGGTTTGTTATCACGATAAAGCACGTGATGATTATAGGAATTGTAGCGCAGAAAAGTCAGCATGCTAAATGCAGTGCCAGCCAGCAACATTATCAATGTGCAACGAAATGAATATACTACTGTTGTTTTGACTTTTGTTCAGTCTTCATTGCAGTCCTTTCTTTAAGACCAGTATCAGATTCTACATAAGTAAAACAAGTATTGTTTTCTGTTTAGAAGAACTGGAAATTGTAAGCACAAATTTGAACCGGGATGTCATTCAATCAAAGAAGCATCAATTAGCCTTGTGTAACTTGGAGGTCTTGAACCAATCAACCCCCAAAGCTCTACTGGCTACTGTAAAATTCATTTACTTATAACCACATGCACATGTGACGGTGTTACCACATCTCAGCAACGAACCAAGTTGCTACTGTTAAATCCCAATCTGCATTCCCCACTCATTCCTCAATAAAAGTCCCAACACATCACTATCTAACTGAACCACCAACCAATTCGATGATGTAACCCTTCTCGCCTACCGCAGGAACGGTGAGACACGAGTCAATTTTAGTAATTAACAGTCAATTGCTCGATTTAGGGGTTAATTACCAACCTTCCAATCCAAAAAGATACGGACTGAACCAGAAACCAGTAAAGAGGAACAAGCATTGCATACGAAGTGGAATTAAGCGTACCTTGACGATGACCTCGGGCTCGTACGGCCGCGCGGCTCCCCAGATGATGAGGCAGAAGACGGTGAAGAGCAGTACGAAGGTGAGGAAGCCGAGGATGATCTGGCAGCGGCGGGAGAGGCCGCTGTCGCCGGCGAGGTCCTCGTACGGCCCCTCCTCCTCGATGACGTTGCACTCGGGCCAGCCCTTGTCGTTGAGCGCCTTCCGCTCCCCGCCGGCGCCGCCCTTGCGGAGGTTCCCGGAGAAGCGGCTGACGGAGGAGGAGCGGGAGTGGCGGCCGTAGGAAGGGTGCGACGGCGACTCGTTGGGGCTGTTGTACACCGGCGTGGCCTGCATCGACGACGACTTGTACCCGCCGTCGTGCGACTCCCGCGACGGGCTCTGCACGTAGTAGCCGTTCCCGCCCGCGCCGGCGCCCACGCCGCCGCCGCCGCGCTTCGGCGACCGCGGCGGCGACGACGCCGCCAGGCTCGTCACGTCCGACTCCGACTTGGCGTGCATCATCTCCGGCCCCCCGCAATTCCTTCCTTCCTGACCAATCAACCCCGGCAACGCAGGATCAGAAACCGCCACCACCACCACAACGCCGCCACGCGGTTTTTGCAGGGGTTTTCCGATCCAAGCTAGCACACCACCACCAATCCCCGCTCGGAAATGGAAGCTCTCCGGCGATCTAGCGAACCCACACCTACCTGCTCGAAGCGGCCGGACGCGCAGTCGGGGTGGCGGCGGCGCAGTGGTGGCCTGGTGGGGGGAACACTGGTGAAGCAGAGCACCCTCCTCTGCCTGCCTGGGCACCGCACCGCAGCACTAAAAAAGAGGAGGCGGAGGGGGGAGGAGAGCGAGAGCAAGCAGTAACGCACAGAAAGGCCAGGGGAACCTCCCGCCGGATCCGCTGCGGCTGGCAGCGTCGTGTGCTCCTCGTGTGGACCCGGTGGCAAGCGAACGCGTGGCGGGACGGAGGGGGTCGGTGGTGCAGGGGATCCCGACGAGTTGTTAGGGGAGCACGGTAGCGGAGGTGCGTGGGCTACCGGAGTGTCGGCAGCGACGGAGAGGAGTTTTCAGGGAATGTGTGTGTGTGTGTGGGGTGGCGCAGGGAATTTCGGTATGCTCCCTGTATTCCACCACATCACACGCCCCCCTCACTGAGAGATTCTGGCATCCAGCGTACATACTCTTTTGGAGGTTTTTGAAAATGCTTGAATTTCGTAGAGATTTTGTACGGTACATAGTACTACAGACTAGTAGTACCTATAAATTTCCTGCATATTCTTGGTGATGTGCTGTCACGTTGAAGGACTCTTTGGGTACTCTCAACTGACTGCTGCTGCTACTGTACTGGGTACTAGGGGGCTGACCCCGAGCATGAACGGCTGTCCTTGGTTTGCATCTCTGTAGGATTGTGAGTACACTGCCCAAACCATCAACGCCATGCATCCAGCCATTCGGAGGGAAGAAATTTGAATTTTCGAAATGCCGATTGCAAATTTTTGAAAAATTCTACTAAAGGGGGGGGGGGGGGGGGTCATTGTTTGGGATTCGACCCGACCCCAACGCGTCGGTGGGTTTCCCGTGATTGATCATCAGACTCGTTTACCAGAGTCCAGACTGCTATCAATCACGGAAGTAGTTTCCTGTTTTCACCCTGTTTTTTTTACCTTGAATCCGTGGTACGTTCGGTGATTGATTGGCCGTGACGAAGATTCGAATTGACGCGGATTGCCCGTCGCCATCGTCTTTTGTTTCCTTGATGAATTTGATGTCTAATATGAGTGTTCAAGTCTTAATTTACCGTCACGTTTATACTTGCGTGCGTTAGCACTGGCAACGAAACCAATGCAGATTACATGTTGGTTGCAAGAATCATCCACCTCTAATTGCTTGGCCGCAAGTTCCTCTCCTTTTTGCAGCTTCCATTACACCAAAAAAAAAAAGCATTTCTTCTCTAGCTTCTTCAGAAGGTCCGAGCAAGAAACTGTCACGAGCTGATCGAATGTTTTTTTTAAAAAAAATGTACGAGCACTTGTGTTCCAATAATCCTGGCGTTTCTGGCAAGTAACGAACGCTTTTTTCACACTCTATCCGATGGGATTCCTTCCTTCTGGTAAAGCTAGCCCATCGGTGAGTGTCGGTCGTGTCAGCTTGTGCCTTTGCCGATGCCCCATGTCCTAAATTGTCCAACTTTTTTTTCCCGTCCATTTTCTATGCGACCACACGCCATGCACCGCAGAAAAGGAGAGCAACAAAGACAATGAAGCAAATTAAAGGTAAGGTGACAAGTGCAGGAGAACGAGATTGTTTAGGCCATGATCTCTATTAATATCATGTACTTGTTCCTCATAAAAGTTCTTGTACCTTGTGCCGTTTCGTTACTTATAGCTTGTGCCGTTCGTTAACTAATCCAGTGTAGAAACTAGTGATATGAAGCTTCATATAGTTTTTTTTTTGGAACCAAAGCTGCCTTCATATAGTTGATGCACCCAAGATTGGTGTTCGATTGGGGGACAATTCCTTATTCAAAAGAAAAGGGGTACCCGATGTTTAGCATAGAGATCTTGTACGGAGAAAGCTATGCTCTAATTTTAGAATTGTCTCTGTATCTATGTCACTGCCATATGGACCCAAATGCGATGGATCCCGTCATCGTATGAGTGACAATTTAAAGGTAGATGAACATCTTCAGTCGTATGACTAGAAAGACCAGTGCGTCATTGCCGCGTCATGACCTGTAGACAAATGATTGGTAGAAAGGTTGAGAATATTTTTGTAGGACTTAAGGTTGTGGGTTAATTTCTTTTTTAGTTACAATGCAGAGATGGTGGATTGATCCTGACAAAGTTGGGGGATTCTTCCGTAAAATTTCAGACTATGGGTAGATTTGTAGTAAGTTTAGGGTCTTTTCCTCAAAAATCTGTGGACCATGTGTTAATTCTGTAAAGCTCAGGTTTGTGGGAGATGCATGAATCACAAGTTGATTATCATAAAATTACTTGATAGGTGGCTGGATTGAGGTAGATGTCATCAAATTGTCTGAGAGGTAGCTTAAATAAATGCTAGTTATGTACTAATTAAATTATCGGAGTAGCGGTTGAGTATATTTTAATATTGATAAAATTTGAGGGGGATTTGTAATTTTGGCAGTCCTCTTGGTATTTCTGCAAAGCTCGAGGGGGTTTGCATAAAACTTCCTTGGAGGAATGGAGGTGGCTTGGGCAAATGCTATTTTCTGCCAAGTTTGAGAGGGTGAGATTTTTTTTAAAAAAAACGGCGAACCTTCTGGATGATTTTGATCCACCGACGCGTGATTATTCGAGAAAGAACAAGCTATAGCAGTGTACTTAGTGGTGGTAAGTCCTTTTATCCTTATATATATGTCCATCTAATCTGCACTCCCAAAATCAGGGCTCTTTTGGAGCCCCAGAGTAAACTTTAGCCCTATGTTATAGGTTAAATATAAGATGAATAATTATGAGCTAATTATGAAACTAATTGCATAAGTTGTAACAACTGATTAGTATAGCCCATTGATCGTAATTAGCTCATGATTAGCCCATGTAATCACATTGGGGCTAAAGTTGGACGCCTACCTCTGTTACGCCATCACGAGCTAAATGAATGCACTGACTGAATCACAAAGTGGGAACTGCTCTCGCAAAGAAATTCTGCCATCTTATTAAACACGAGACGAGAGAATACATGCCGCCAATGCGCGCGTTGAAGTTTGTTGAAGCGAGGAGGAGACAAGGCAGCACTACACTACACTTGGCCATAAATCATCGGCAGCAGTGCAGCACGGCTGGAGAGAACTCCAAATCTTTCACGACGGCCGGAGTAGCTAAACGCAGCCCGAAAATGACCTAGCAGCTAACCTGGCCTGGGGTTCGAAACCGGCCGTTGCCCGGAGACGTACGTTCACTTCAATTTGAGCCTTCAAATTGACACGCCGCCTACTGCAGGCGGAGGGGGAGAAAGAAGAGATCGGTGAGGCTGACGTCCCAACTCCCAACCCCTTCCTCAACCGTTCACCCCTTGCGCTGTTGCGCAGACACGCCTCCCCTCAGATTCTCAACGTGTGGCGCGAATGAAAACCGTTTGGAGCCTCACCATGGACGGAGGAGCGTCAAGAAGGTTGAGCTATCACTATGATACTGTCGTAAACTCGCAACGGCAGCAATACTTTGTAGATGACTAGCAATCACAACTCATTTTTTGTATATAAAAAAAACTAGCAATTGCAACATGTAAATGTCGGTTCTCACTTCCCACTGACCACGTCAGCGAGCAAACCATGGGGAAAAAAAGAAGAAGAAGTTTTAACTCAAATAGAAACCTTGGGGACCATATGATTGGCGCGATTGACACGTCGGAAATGCGGACACGGACAGGTTCCATGTGGAGACACAATCTGCATTCGCATATGGGACTGAGACCGAGAGTGGTGGAACATCTCCACCAGCAGGATTTCTGTAGCTGTTGCCCGTTGGTTTTGCCCTAGTGATCGAGCGACTCAACGCCATTGAGGCGTTGACAGCTTTCCCTTCCACAATAGAAACTGCTCGTCTCTCTTCTGAAAACCTTGACAGACTGGTGGTACTCCCTCTCAATTCTCTGTCCAGCGAGTCGATGAGCATGTGTTTGCCACCCATTTCATTTCTGCGCCATTGAGGCGTTGACAGCTTCCCCCTCCACAATAGAAACGGCTCGCCCTCTTCTGAAAACCTTGACAGATCGGTACTCTCCCCCTCTCATTCTCTGTCCAACGAGTTAATAATGATTATGTGTTGGCACCCCTTTTCCATATTTGCCCGGCTGGCAACAATCAAGGTATTCATGTATATAAACTGAGTGATATACTGATATTACTGAACTTGATCAATGGCAGTCACATTCGGCGAAATGCGATAGAAAATGAGAGAAATTTCAGGGGGTACTTTGTGGTATTGCATCGTTCTATCCCTCCCTTCACGAAGTGTGGTTGGGGATGAGGTGAGAATTGCTTTGCCGAGTTGATGCAGGACTCACTAGAGGAATCGGTCGAACCAATCGCTCGCTTCCTTCACCATGTTTACCGTCATTCGATGGCCGATTCCAGGCTCAGCAATGAACTGAAAAGTTGAGATAGAATGTTAGTTACCCAAATAGCGAAAGTTAATAGTTATGTGGGAAATTAGAGCTGTGTCCGTTCAAAATTCTAGGCAACACTACAAATTATGCATATTACTAGGGGAGAGGTAGCAAAAATACTGGAATAACACAATAGAGTTGCAAAAGGGTAATATGCAACAACACGAGAGGCGTGACGCTAATAATCATCATCAGGAACAATGATTGCTACACGCTTCAGGTATTGAAGATGACTACAGTATCATTTAAGATGGAAAACATATACATGAGTCAAGTCCTTCAGCAGGGGTTCCTAAAACTGATAGTGGACCAGCCATAGCTGGCAGTCACCAGTCAGTGCTATTTCTCTGTCAATCACCAGCAATAAACTTTTGAATCAGGCTGATGCATTATTTCAAGGAATATTCTTACTTGCACTAATAAAATACATGAAGATGAAGATATCAAAAAGGCTTGGTTTTTGGTTGAACAAGCACCGACATCCCTGATTGTAACTCAGCGGATATATAGTTTCATATTTTGCATGCATCTATCAGACCTTCACTGGAGAAGGTCCCAAAGTCTATTATCTTCTCCCAGATAACTCGTACTTCAGGCCCAGGATAGTAGGACCTGTGACTGCCCATCATTTATGTTAAGGAGGAAAAATGAGATTATACAAATCTTACTTTAGCCCCAAACTCTTCTTTCAGATTATAATAGTGTTAGATGATTATTTTGAAACCAAATAGTAAAATATTTGAGTCCAAATTAAAAAGAGAGGTATCAAAAGAAGATAGGAAGAGAATGTCCACGCTACCATGAAATTCTCAGAAGAACCAGATTCTCCATAAGCCTTAGCAGCTCTTGAACTAGGTTCTTCTAAACCAGCGATTGGGCATCGAGGGTCTTCAGCACCTGTAAGGTAAATGAAGGACAAGCATCAAAAAATAGTCTATGCACTAAACTAAGTCATGCTACTTTGGAGGGTCAGATGCCAAAAGTAGTTATCTGAACCAACCGCAGAATCCAAACATAATGCCAGATTAGATATTTCAACTTTCAACCCTCACCCAAACAGGTGCTGATACATGAAAAAAAAGGTGATGACTGTCTTATTATTACATATGGAACAAGTAACAACCAATCAAAAACATTCAACAAGAAATATGCCTGACTCACCATTTAGAAGGAGCAGAGGCCGTGGTGCAATCAAAGGAAGTGAATGGGGGGCATCAAATTGTGAGCTCAGACCCGGTGCTATCTTCTCCCAAACCTGGTAAAATATGTCAATGCACAACTGTACATATGTACATAAAAGGATTAACCAGAAACAAGGAATCAAATTTCTGTACATATGCTCACCTTTTCAACAACTTCTGTGTCTATTTCGCTATTTCCTAGATCAATTCTCGCTTCTAGAAGAGAAAACAATAGTCAAACAAAACAAGCATTCACATGCAAACATTCTGAATTAGGATAACATTTTTCTACCATAATATATTATTCGAGTGACACAACCATCTGTTCTCAAATAGGTGATACAGTCAGATGATGCATGGAGTCTCACCTTCAAATAAAGGTTTGATGCTATTCACTCTAGCTTGCCACTTGTTATTATCAATGGCCCATCGGAATCCCTAGTCGTAAAAAGGATACAGCTTTACACACAGTACATCATAAAATTATGTGCATATCTACAAATATATGCAGAACAATTGTACCTGTACACCAATTATAGGAACAATGACACGATATCGTGTGTCCACAAAAGCAGCAAACCATGCATGCATTCCTGTAAGCTGTCAAATTAGTTAAAAAAGTTCAAAATCCAATTCGATATAATGTTGCATTCCTGATCTGCAATACCTCCAAGCGATTCACCGGTAATCCCAATCCTACAGGGATCGATATCCTCCCTCTCACTAAGGTGGTCTCCAAGTTTTATCAAGTCCCACACCTACAGATGTCATAACCTGATTAAGATCCCTCATTCACATAAAATATATACTAAAAACAGAAGGACTATCACATTCTAATGTGTTGTGTATCAGTTCCTAAGGCATGATACAGTCATGTTATGAGAAACAGGACAGCAGAACAAATCCAGGAAACTAAAGGGTCAATCTAGAGAGTGTAGAGAGTTATATATCACATGACCTATAAAGGTTAACTCTAAGAACTGGAATAAAATATAGTACCGTGTCAAAAATAAAAGGCATTGTATCCCCATTCCGCCAAGCTGATTTCAGTGCCTGAGTTTAAGAGTGAAGTAGCAAACAAGGTCGTCAAGCCGAACGAAATAGATGGATACAGCTATCAAATTTAATGGAGGCAACTACATGTAAATTGGGCCCATGATAAGTAGGTTACATCTATGTAGGTGGTCTCATTGCTGGCTCGTTCACCATGATAGCGAGAGTCAATAGCAACACAAATGTAACCCCTGGAAGCATATGCCTGCAAAAGCAAACTCATCAGATAAAAAAAAACATGTTACATAGTGGTGTGCACTTAGTAGTTCAAATAAGAGGTCATTTTACCTCAAGCAGTGGGCGCAGCCATTCTTTGCATTTGTAAGAGCTATGCAAGAATACAATAACTGGTTTTCTTTTAGGAACGGGTTCATCAAGTTTCAGCAGAAGTACAGGTACACGTCCTTGTTCACCTAGCTGTTTGGAAAAGTAGTAAAAAAGCTCTTTTGTTTAGGAAAAGAAAGGCAAAATAAAATAAAACCCAAGCAAGTGTGATTTGATTCCAGAATAGGGTGGAATGCATGTGAATCTGGATCTCAGCCCCCCCCCAACACGTGCAGTAAGGCTATTTGCTCTTCTACTGCCTATTGAGACTGCTTAGATGTGATTGGCTCAGGCTACAGGCCAAAAGTTACATCTCAAGGAACCAAACCGAAGTGTGATACCCACTTGCAGAGAAATCATGTCTGATGCACTAATCTGCCCATGTACCTCACTAATTAAGTAGAAATTTTCTTCAACCAGCTTCTCCTTGAAGTTCTCCACCATTTTCCTTGGGCACGATGCCATCGCTACCCCCTGAAATATTCCAAACACAACAAGCAGTCAACAATGATATTGCCATCCATGAAAGATTTTCATTCGAACCAAGGATCCTAACCTCATTGGCCCACAGAGGTTTTTGATACATCGGGTTCTCCACTGGACTCCCTTTCTCCACCGAGAGCAGCACTGGTACAACCAACACAATCCAAAGCCAGCCATTCATCAGAACACTTAAACAGCATTATTTTTCAGAGATGGCATGTCCCCTGAAGAATTCAGTTTGCAGCATGAACTATAATTGGTAGGTTGTACTATGCTGCATCTCAACAGGTCAAATGTTAACTGCTGATAAGATCCTACATAAATCTGGCATTTGATCCGAATTGCATACTATGGAATTGGAAGTAACAAGATTTGACTCTGAACACTCAAATTCCGTTGCTTGAGACACTCCAAGTACAGCAGCAATCAACGACAATAACATCACTCTCACAAAGACCTTCGTTCCAATATTTAGGATCCGGACCTCCATGGACCACAGAGACCCTTGGTATCAGGTCCTTCACTGAACTGTGGACTCCCCAGGCTCCACCGAGAGAGCCCACTTATTGAAACCAATCCAATCCAAAACCAGCCATCCAGTCATATCCTCTGAAGAATTTGGTTTGTAGCATGAACTGTAGTTACTGAGCGTATAGCTGCTGCATCTCGAAAGGTCAAACCTATGTAAACAAGCTAATACGATCCTAACTAAATTTGTAATTGGACCCGAGTTGCCTAAAGCATACACCAAGCTGCATTCTGAACATTCAGATTCCACCGCGAAATCTCCGAGCAGCAGGCGCGCGCACGAGCGTGATCGGGAGGGAGGGAGAGAGGCTGACCTTGGAGGTCGCGGCGGCGGCTGCGCAGGACCTGGAGGAACTCCGACCTGAGCCCCGCGCCGGCGTCGGCGTCGGCGTCGGCAGTGGAGGCGGCGGCCGCCATCTCTTTCTGCGGAAGCGCAGCGCCCGGGGCTCTGGTGGTGGCGCCGCGGCTGCTGGGGCCTGGACTGTGCTTGGAGCGGAGCCGCTGCCGCTGCTCTGTGTTCAGGCACACCACGCCCCGCGCCCTCGAGACGGGCACGTGGGCAAGTTCCGCAAGTAGGCGGCCACGCGGGCACCACAAGGCCGCGAGCGTGTGCGCCGTGACGGCCCTCCTCGGCAGCATCGGCGCTGAAGCCGCTGATCCCCTGCGCGCCCGCGCCGTGTGCCGCCGTGCGCGCACCGCTGTGCTTGAATATTGATGAGCAGCGCGCGGCGGCGGCGCTCACGGCCACACGCCTCGCCGGCGCGTCGCCAGCAACGCCGCACCACGTCCACGCAGTGCGGAGGGGGCGCGCGCCGTGCTGCCGTGATCGAATCCTACCATGTCGCTCTCGAACAGTCGGATTCGACGGGTGCGTCCGTACCGCAGAAATTGCTCCCGTTCCATTCTCCACGGTCGATCCGTGACCGTGAGATTATCTTCTTGTCCACGGTGGCGGTGGCGATGGCTTTGGTTGCCGCGTGTCAACTATTTTTACAAAAGACAGCGTGTCCTTTTTGGCTCGGACCTTACCGTCGAATGCTCAAATGAATGAATCTTTCAATTTGGCTAATGACGCCTGGTGCAGTATATTTTAAATATTTTAATGAATCCTTCTCTTGTTGGATAAAAAATCACCACAAAACCTAATCCTTGCCCTTCAAGACCATCACCCTTCGTTCGTTGACTAGGAAGAAGTCCATCCTGTTTGCTTTCTCCCACGGTACCGTGAAAACGTCAGTCGAAATCGAGAAACACTTTTGAGGCGTCAAGAAACTCGTACGGGCCGTTCCCCGCAAAAGAGATCGACACCAATTCAAAAAATTGAAAAATTCTCAAAAAAATCCCCAATAATACTTCAATGTGTAAAATTTAATGGTGTCAAAATTTTTGAAATATCAGTATACTTTGCTAGCATCATTTCTCTTTTTGAACTTCTAATGCCCACAAAAATACTAAATACACTAATATTTTAAAAATTTGACACTACAGACCTTAAGATATTTTTCGATTTTTTCTTTTATTTTCTAATTTTTTAAATCAAATTTGAAAACACTTCGAATTCTTCAATGATTCAATTTTTTTCAACAGTTGGTTACCGCTCAACCGGTTCGGTTACCGATCAAACTGCTTGGTAAACCGTTTGAAACTGATTGCATTATGCGTTTTGATTTGAAATTTGAATTTCATCAGTTTTTTTTTCAAACCGGACCAGTAAGTCGAAACTAACCCGGGTGGCTTCAACGAACTGGTCCGGAGAGAAATCCTGCTCGTGAGCGTAGCAGTTGGCGCTCTAGCCTAACTTCCCGAGTGGACTCCTAGATATTTGCTACAGTAAAGTAATCATCCTCTAATTATGTGGTCAAATATCTCGTAACATTGGTCTTGTGATTTTACTCCGAGTTGTGAAACCAAACAGTGCAAACACTGTCAAAAAGAGCAGAGAATCTTCAGAAACTGCAGCGAACACGCGTGGGCTCGTGGCAGTGTACTAGGCGGCGGGACCCACCCACCAGGCCACCACAAATCGTCGAATCGGGGCCCACTAATAATCCAGGATGTCCCACTTGGCAGAGACAGTGAAACCAAACCGCTTCCCTCCCGAGACTCCCGGCCCAGAAATCTCGTCAAGTCGTCGCACCCGCCGGCGCCGCCGCATGACCACCAGCAGCAGCAGCACCCCGCCGGCAGGGCCCAATGCGCCTGCAATCGCCGTAGCGCCACCCCTTCGCGCATCCTGAGGGAGGCACAGGCACGCGATGGAGGCGGACGAGCGGGCGGAGGCGGCGCGGCGCGCCAAGGAGGCCGGCAACGACGCGTACCGCAAGTCGTTCCTTGAGACGGCCGTCGAGCACTACACCCGCGGCGCGCTCCTCGACCCCTGTGACATCTCCTTCCTCACCAACCGCGCCGCCGCCTACTTCCACATGGGCAAGGTCTCTCTCTCATTTCCCCACGCCCCCCCCCCCCCCCCCCCCCCCCTCCATTCCGATTCCCAAACCACCCCAAGGCGAGGCGCCCCACCTCACGCTTTGGGTGTTGTTTTCAGTACAAGGAGTGCGTGAGGGACTGCGACGACGCGGCGGAGCGCGGGAGGGAGCTCGGCGCGGACAACAGGCTGATCGCGAAGGCGCTGTCGCGGAAGGCGTCGGCGCTGCTGGAGCTCGCGGACTGCGCCGGGGACTATGCGCCTGCGATCAGGGCCCTGCAGCAGTCGCTGGCCGAGCACTACAGCGAGGAGACGCTCGAGAAGCTCAACGAGGCCGAGAGCGTGAGGAAGGAGGTTGAGGAGCAGGAGCGACTGGATCAGGAGGCCGCCGACCAGCACCGCGAGGAAGGTATGGATTTTTCTCGATTACCGCATTGTTGAGTTGGAAAATGTGAAATTGTTGGTGGACTGCATCTGTTTATCAATCACAAATGGAACACGCATTTTGGGGCGCTAATAAAATACTCTCAGAAAGTTCCATTTACCTTTTGTGTGGATTTGGCTTAGAACTTTGCAAGATATAGCCTGGGGATTCCCATTGAAAAAGGACATAGCAGAACAGAAAGGGCTCCCAGTATTCTGTGTTTTTTAAGTGGCATATATCCGATTCCTACATTGTAATTTGTAATACGCCATTGTCATGTACAACTGCTGCTTAGTGTGTACAAACGCTGCAGGCAATGAATCTTTTAAGCAGAAGAAATACCATGAAGCAGCAATGCACTACACTCGAGCCATGAAAATGAACCCAAAGGATCCAAGAGTAAGCATATCAGTTATTCTACTGATTTTCTATTCTCAAATAAAGGAAATTCCAGATTCTTGACTCCTTGGTAAAGTAGTACCTTTCTAAAACTGGAGAAATTTATAAACTAAATCAACATTGGTAAAATGTCATCTATTATCAATGATATTTGGCATTCATTGTTTGCTGTAAAGACATGTCGGGGAGCTGCACCCTTTTTCTTTGTCACTCCTGGTCGTAGCAATTCATTTTATGATGCATAACTGATCTTTCAGGCATTTAGCAACAGAGCTCAATGCCACATCTATCTTGGAGATTTCCCCCATGGACTTGAGGATGCAGAGAAATGTGTTGAACTGGATCCGACTTTTCTAAAAGGATACCTGCGTAAAGCTAAAGCTCAATTCATGATGGAAAGTTACGAAAATGCTTTGGCAACTTATTTAGAGGGTTTGAAGTGTGACCCAAATAATCTGGAGGTTCTTGATGGTTTAAGAGGGTACCTTTCCAGTTCTCTTCTAGCCTTCTTGATTCATAAGCTGATGATATTGAATTGACTTTGCAATTGGTTGAATTAGATGTGCAGCATGCATTAAGAGGGCTAATGGTGGTGATGTTGAGCTTCAAGACTTAAAAGAGATGCTGGTAAGTCTAATTCATTTCTTTAAAATAATCTTCCATGATTGCTTGCTTTTTGTCTATTTCTTGCATATTACATATCTTCCTTATGTGGGTTACCGTTGGTCTGCGGCTGGTAATCCTAGGTGTGACACGGAAACTGTACATTAATTAGCAAGGCCCAAGCTAACCATAAGTTGCCTTTTTCACACTCCCACCCCTAATTTTTCTGCTGTTTTCTCTGTTTCTGATCTGCTCGAGCTCAAGTCTTGTGCAGTTGGTAGTTGCATATCTAGTTGATGCACAAATGGTGGTTGCATGTTAATGTCACTTTGAGGCACAAACGGTGGTTTCATTCCGATGCATTGACTCCACTGCGCCTAACCTCAAGTAGATCAACAAAGAGTAACCAAGAGGAGTTCGAGCATTCACTTATGGAGTTGTTAACAAAACAAATGAAAGCAATTTTTTAGGAAGGTTGTATTTTCTAATTAAATTGTTTTTTCCTAAATGATACTCCTATGCTTTTTAATGCTCTTTTCAGGGAAATTTCCGATCAGAAAATGATTTGCATAAATTTCAAAAAGCAATGGAACAAGCTGCAATATTCAAGAAGGAAGCTTCTGACGAGCGTCTGATGCGTATTGAAGCTGAACGAATGGTAATCTTTAGTACTATGACTTGATCGAAAATATTCTCATCTTAATTGGTTTTTGGGGTGAAAAAATAAATTAGCTGGGGTGAAAAAAATAAATTATCTACGTTGGAGGTGGAATATCACCATCCATTCATTAATTTCCAGGTACTATTATCATTCAGAGTACAGAACAAAGATATTCTTGTAAACACTTAAGCCCTGACAATTCTCTTGCTGTGCTACTGCTCCAAGCAATGTGCAAGCTTTTAAGTTTTAACAGAGTATTGTATTCACTATTGAATTGCCATGGAAGTCTTATGGGCATATTTTTCTTTGGCCACAACATTAGCAGGTTATCCCTTTTCAAGGTTTGCAGGCTATTGATGTTACGACTCCCAGTGTCAGGACAGGGCTAGGGTTCGGGGATTTTCTCGGTCGGGGAAGCCGAGGCTTCTTCTTACCGTGGGGGCGGTCTTTCCCTCACCGGCCGAGTTTTTATTGATGTTACTGAATGATGTTATTAATGATTATGGCTGGGCCTTTTCTCTCTTGCAGGCTAGAACGATGGAAGAATATCTTTCAGGGTTGCAACAAGAGATTGAACAACTTAAAAAACAACATGGTGAGGTTATGGAGAAACTTCAGAAGGCCAATGAGCATCTACAAGGTCAGCTCTCTGAAAACAGAGGACAATATGAACGACTTCTATCAGCGCATGATCACTTGCTACACGAGAGGGATCATGCTGTCCGTGAAGTTCAAGAGTTACGCCAGAAAAGAGGCCAGATGCTTTCAGTATTGGTTACATCAATGCACTGTGAGTTTTTGTCATCTGAACTGGAGTGTGCTACTGAAAATTTCAGTAGTTCGCTTAAGATTGGAGAAGGTGGGTTTGGATGTGTGTACAGAGGTATCCTCCGGAACATGACAGTTGCAATAAAGGTTTTGAAACATGATAATGTACAGGGACAATCACAGTTTGAGCAAGAGGTAGTCCGACTCGACTCAATCTGAAATCTAATTTATCTTTGTCAAACTGAAAAAGGAACTTGATTTCTAGCTCATTGAAGCTCACAACTGAAACTATAACATAAAATTGTAATTGAAAGGACATTTAACCCATGAATAGAATGCTGAATGTCTTGTTTTGGATTACTGCTGCAGGTTGCTATCCTGAGTAGAGTGAGGCACCCTCACCTTGTAACTCTGTTAGGAGCCTGCTCAGAGTCATCTACACTTGTATATGAGTTCTTACCAAACGGAAGCCTTGAAGATTTTCTTGTGTGTGCAGAAAAGAGGCGTACTCTACCCTGGCAAACTCGCATCCGAATTATTGCTGAGATTTGTTCAGCATTGACCTTTCTGCACAAGAATAAACCGCACCCAATTGTTCATGGAGATCTGAAGCCTGCCAACATCCTTCTTGATGTTAATTTAGTCAGTAAGCTTAGTGATTTTGGTATCTCTCGCCACCTGCTCCAGTCCAGCACCAACAACACTACAATGTATCGCACCATGCATCCTATGGGAACCCTTCAGTACATGGATCCAGAATTTTTTGCAACCGGAGAGCTGACATGCCAGTCTGATGTTTATTCTTTTGGGATTGTGGTCTTGCGCCTTTTGACAGGAAAGCCCCCTGATGGTATAAAGAAGATTGTGGAGAATGCCATGTCGAAAGGTGACCTGAACTCAGTAGTTGATACCTCAGCAGGCGAGTGGCCTGATGTGTACGCCCAGCAGTTGGCACACCTTGCTCTCAGTTGCACAGAGCCGAGCCGGAAGTGCCGTCCGGATCTTTCAGTCGTGGTGTGGGCAGTAGTTGAGGCAATGAGGGATGCTTCAACCATACCTTCTGCCTCATCTTCTAGATCAGTGTCTGATGAAAACGGTGTACCGTCCTATTTCATCTGCCCCATATTTCAGGTGAGCACAACAAGCACTTGTGCCTCCACCTGGCTCCCCAGCTCGTGATCGCACTTATGGATTGCAGCTCTGAAGATTGGAATACTAAGCTGAATGTTCATCTACTTTTGTTCTTTTGTGAAAAATGCTAGCAAGGCACAAGCAGATTCTGTTTCTTCTGGTGACTAACCATTACTTTTGTGGTCTTATTTCAGGATGTCATGAACGATCCACATGTTGCAGCTGACGGATTCACCTACGAAGCCGAGGCCATCAGGAGCTGGCTCGAAGGCCACGACACGTCACCGATGACCAACATGCGACTTGAACACGACGAGCTCATTCCCAACCGCACACTCCGTTCCGCTATCCAGGAATGGCTCCAACAGCAGAATATGACCTTGTAGTCTGTCGGATTGCTGCGTTTGCGTGCTTTTCTGCCACAGATTTCAGTTCGGTGCCTCTCTACCAAAGCCTTGGTCCTGACGAGTTGATATGCTGGCGACCGTAGAGCTTTGGCATTCAACTGGCTGTGACATTTTACAGTGTAGCCATTGCAACTTTGTAATGTAGCTAGTATTGGTTAACTTAGACAGGTAATGCCTGCCAAAACCTGCATGAGCTGTTCAGAGGCAGTTCGATTATTCATCCAAAATTCCACGGCCTGTTCGTTTGGCTGGTGGCTGATGGCTGGTGCTGGTTTGTTCTAAGAGAAAAATCTATTTTGCTGGTTCTTTGGTGGCTGATTTGTTACGAGAGAAAATCTTCTTTACTTGGTGGTGGCTGATAAGCCAAACGAACAGGCTGCCAGCTCTGAATCACTGAATGAGAATTACCGTGCTATGAAGTGTCGGCTTGTGACACCTAAAGCTAGTTACCACGTTTTGCAAAATTTTGCGAAGATACAATATTTTTTAATTCTTTTTAGTTTTATCCAAATCATTTCTTTAAATTCGATCTAGTTTATAAAAAATGTGTTAATATCTATCGAGCAGAAGTATACTGCTATGGATTAAGGTATATTTAATGAGAGATTTAGTAAAACTAATTTGACATTTTTTATAAATTTGATTAAAATTAGAGAAGTGTGACTTAGGATAAGATTAAAGCTATCTATAAAAAATTAGTCCTGCCTCAAAAGAAAAGTTCCTTTTAACTTTATTGTGAGTCAATTCATTTTAGATTTGACCAAATTTTATAGAAAAGTATCGACACTTACCATACCAAATAAGACCCACTTTGGCGTGACTTTGGCTCCACTGCAGAAGCCACTTTGGCAGGACTTCACATTTTTTAATTTATTTCAAAATTCAATCGACATTATTCTTTCAATGGTAGAAAGACATATCTGTCGACAACTAGACGTCAGTGATTACTTCATCAAACTTGAGGTGCTGACTGAGGCTTTCCAATGTGCTCAAAGGAGTAGAGTTGTGTGCGTGTCCATAGGGACAAGTGCGCTCGTGTATGTGATCATCAACGTTTTACTGTGATTCATAAAGAAATAAATTATTTGATAAAACTTCAACTGAAGCTGCAAGAGAAACCATAGTGGAAACCTTGCCAAAACGGAAGCATAATCGACCAGGTCTTTATCACACTCCGCCTCATGAAGCTCCCCTCCATCATCACCCATCAGCGAGGTCTCAGCAACTCAGACCTCGTCAAACTCTCGTTGTGGTACTCCCTTCTTCCACTTTGTTAATGCGCACATGCATATCAAGATTCAAACTTTGCAATTTTAATCGCTAATTTATTAATTTTTATTTATGATACAAATTTTATTTTGTTGGATTCTTAATTAATATACTAAACCGTGATCATAAATTTATAATCATAAAAGATATGATATATAATAAATAAATGATCAAAATGTTAATAAAAAATTATATTGGGTGTTTAATTAGATACTTTTGTTGGCTTTTGATTTTACAAAACTAATTAAAGATCAAATTATATTGGGAGTATAATACTTAACCATCCCTATTCCCTTGTATAAACCCACATCATAGAAAATTCTCAAAAAAATCATCTATATCTATCAGGTGACATATAAAAGATGAGTTGAAATTTTAATAACATCAAGTGAATTTGGTTCACCCCGGATTCCCGGTAGTCAAGCGGCACACGGAGAATAAAAGAAGGAAAATTTTAGGAATCCGATGTCACATAAGTGGAGAACTAGCGTTTTAGGGCAGTCCCACCGGTAGACCTGGGTGCAAAGTCCAAGAGAACCACGTCAGCAAAAATGAATACTACAAATCATCTTCAACAATGGTACGAAGTCCAAGATAATGAATATAGTGAAATCGTCTCCTACAATGGCAGGCGGGACCGCGACAGCGTAAGACTCCAGCCAGATCTTCCTAATGACGATTTTGCTAGGTATAGTCGTCTTGATTCGCGTGAGGAGGTCAAGTCTAGAGGAGGAAACCAAGTCTTATGTTTTTCTTCTCTTTCTTCATTAACTATGCTGCCATATCACCAATTTGCTGACGTGTCATCTCGTTTATTAGGGATGGACTCCATGCTACGTGAACCATTGGGATAAGATTAAAATTAGAGAAGTGTGACTCAGGATAAGATTAAAGCTATCTATAATAAATTAGTCCTGCCTCAAAAGAAAAGTTCCTTTTAACTTTATTATGAGTCAATTCATTTTAGATTTGACCAAATTTTATAGAAAAGTCTCTACACTTAGACTGAGTCCAACAATGCAATGCAAAATGGGAAAGGCAAAGGCCATTTTGCATCGCGTACAGTAGCAGCCGAGGCGAAGCAAAATACACGGTCTCCAACAGCTGCATGCAAAAAAAATCCAATCCCTCTCCCGGCGCCCCCTCCCATTCTTCTCCGCCCGACCCGCCGAGGCAGCGCCCGCCCGCCCACCGGCCGCCGCCGCCGAGGAGGCCGCGCCCACCGCCGGGCCACCATCGTCGAGGCCGCGCCCGCCCGCCAAGCCGCCGTCGAGGAGGTCGCGCCCGCCCGCCGGGCCGCGCCGCCGCCGCGCGAGAAGATCCGCCTCCCGTGACCCGGGGCGATCCGGGAGGAGAGGGAAGAAGGTCGACGAGCCGGCGGGAGCGAGGATGGCCACACCTGGCTGCCAGGGGAAGGAGGTCGACGACGGCGCTCCTCCCGCCGCCGCGCCGGTTGCTCCCCAATAACGGACCCACCTGGCCCCACCGCCGCTCCTCGCCAAGGGCTCGACGAGCCGAGTCAAGCGCACTCCGCGATTTCCAGGGACGCCGCCACCTCCTTCTTCTCTCCCGTGTCTGCATGCCTCCTTCTCCCGCGCGCGGCCGCCCTCTCCTTCCCGCGTCTGTTGCCTTCGAGGAAAGAGGCGATGCAATTTTGCTTCTCCTCTCTCCTCAGTAGGCAGTTTGCCTTCACCGATGCTTTCTCTGTTGGAGTCTGCACAGGCTGTGCACAGTTGCCAGCGGGAGGCAAGGCTGTTGGACTCAGCCTTACCATACCAAATACCAAATAGATGCGCCATGAAAGGTACTGTAAGAGCCATTGAACTGTGCCAGATATGCCAATTTTGAAGTGTAAGCACCGTCCTTGGTCCATCGCCACGTGATCTCATCCTGTCTGTCACTGAATTGTATGTTCTGCACTTTATCCCAAAGCTGCACAAATTCAGCCATCTCTTGCACTGTGTTCATGTGCCAAAGCCCTCTTGTCCAGTTATGTGGTTTTGCAGCTCCCCCTCACAGTCACCTTCCTGTTTTTCCGCCAAGCCAGTTTGAACAATCCCGGCTCAAGGTCCGTTGGCATTCTTCCCTCCAGCCAACTTGATTGCCAAAAGGATGCCTTCTGCCCATTACCGATTGTAACCACCGTAATGGCCCTGAACAGCTGCCGATCAACGGCATTACACGGCAAATCAGATCCTTCCCAGGGTCTCTTCTCCTCCGTTCAAGCTAGCCACAGCGACAGCCACCTGAGACGCAGAGCATGACCAAACAGATAGAGGTCCAGGATTCACAGTCCCCCAAATTTCTTCTGTTAGATATTATGTCGAATATTTGTACAATCCGGTTACGATAAAACTTGAGTTGTATTTAGCAGTATAGGGTAGAGTCCGCGTCATACTCTATAACCTGGGCCTCCTCATAAATATGAGAGGGGGGCTGCTGTTGTAACCATGACGACATAGCGACAGGCTCGCAGGGGAAGGCGGCGTATTGCCGGGATCCGGAGCGGCCGGTGTTGCGGTTTGGGGAGGAGCGCCCGTAGTCATGCCCCGGGGATGTAGGCTTCGGCTGAACCTCGTTACCAAAGATCGTGTCTCCGTTGTCGTCTGTGATCAGTGCAACTTCGTCTCGGTAGATTCAATCGTCGTTCCGCTGCGTGGAGATTAGCAGGCGGCTCGTCGTCGCGGAGGGCTAATTTCTTACAATTAGTATCAAGAGCTATGGTTTTGGATTGGATCTAGAGGCTGTGCGGAAGATCACCTGGAGATTCGAGGGTTATGCATCTACAAGACGTCGTGCAACATACGATCGGTACAATGCGGATACGGCGTAAGGTGGAGCATGGTCGTGATCCTCACGACGGGTCGACGTGAGCTTCGGCCGCGGCTAGTGTTTTTAGCCGGGTGTTGTTATCGAGAAGTGAGGCTGCACATGTCGTCGCGGAAGAACTAACCGCGGGGCAGCATTTTGTGCGATGGGGGCATTACCGCGTGGAGCTGCGGAGACAAGGGTGCCGCATGCACGAGAGAGCAGGCAAAAGCAGGGTTTGGCAGAGTCATAGGACTCTAATCCTTATTGCAGTGGGCTCTGGATCGAGTTCTTGTGTGTGGCATGGAGTCGTCCAAATCGGATTCACCGGAGGCTAATAACGTGAGCTGCAGCAGCCAACAAGGCTTGGTGTCCTGATTGATCACGGTGCGTGTGGAGACCGACTCCAGAAAGATCGAGACAGGCATATTTGCGGTGTAGAGATCAGTCGCGAGGCAGATCAACCATATGGTTAGAGCAAAATCTGGGTGGCTGCGGTGGCTCGTATGAGGACTGCGTCAACAAGACCGAGAAGGAAAATAGAAGAAAAGCAAAGCATGGCCATGGGCTGGTTGCATGCATGTGTTGATATCACGTGATGCATGTGTCTTGGTGATTCTTTATTTTTCTCTGATGGAGATGTTGTGGTGTAAACTCAGAGCATGCATTGGTTACGGAGGATGCTCAGAAGTACATGGTGTGGACCAGCAAGCGTAGCTTGAGAGGTGGCTTGGCAGCTCGACAAGCAGTGGTGCTCCATGACAACCTGTGGGTTCAATGATGAACCTGGGAAGGTCCATGGCAAGGGCGTGGATAACCCGGCGACCGGCAAGCCAAGTCGGTCGGATCAGTTTCATTTGATGAGGTCGTCGTGCGGGAGTTAGCAGGGTTGTGCGCACAACGCTGCTACAAGACGTGACAAGATGTCATCTAAAGCTGATGAAAATTGCAACGTGCGAAGGAGAGGTAGCGGTTGGCGACCAGACCTCAAGCTGGTGTTGCGGGCTCGTTGGCAACGAGCGGTAGCTAAAGGTGTTCGGTCGTGGTGCACATGGCGACTGATAGGAGTTCGATGGCGATTCAGTGGGTGCTTAGGATCGGCGGAGTCAGGAGGCAGGCTGACAGGGTCGAAGTGGAGCGGCTCACTGGTGGTATACCTATGATGGATAGACTGAGCCGAACAATTTGCGGGACACATAGCGGACAGTTCAGGATGGCTGGCGGACAGTTCACTTGGAGGGCGAACATACCGTGGTGCATGACGGAGAGATTGGCGGCAACAGGCTAGTCAGACCGTGGTCAGACACAACGACAAGATCGGCGGTGACGACATAGGAGCGTGGCGGCTGATGGTTGTTGTTCTCTGTGGCGTGGCGACACGTGGCACAAGCTCAGGATGCAGGTGTGCATAGTAGTTTGCGTGCTTCCAAATCAGCAAGGCGCGAATCGATTCGAGTTGCACGTGCGGGTTACCGAAGCATGAATCGAAAGGCGTGGTGGTACCAGATGGCTAAACTGGAAGGAAGTATAGACGATGATGTCTATACTTGCAACTGGAATAATCTGGTTGGACATGGCTGCAGGAGACTACGGCGTAAGACGTCTGGCGTAGTATGGCAGCGGTAACGGAAGAGCAATGCTAATGTGGCAATTCTGATACGTGACTCAGTGGTGATTGTGATGTTCTCAGTGTCATTGATGTAGTCTGATAGAGCATGGTGTTAGATTCAGTTGTTGTTTAGCTGGAGATGAATCTAATTTTGCTTGGCAGAGGTTGTGGTGATGGAAGAGACGGGTGCACAGTTGCAGGTGGAGTCATGAAGTCAGAAATTGCAGGGATAGCAGTGTTTCTTCGGGCAGCTCTTGATAGAGCGGCAAAGATGACTCAAGTCTGGTGTACATAGAGGTTCGCGCAAGACAAATTCAAGGTGGCGGAATATTCGCCAAGCTGGAGTTTGTTAGATATTGTGTCGGATATTTGTACAATCCGGTTACGATGAGACTTGAGTTGTATTTAGCAGTATAGGGTAAAGTCCGTGTCATACTCTGTAACTTGGGCCTCCTCATAAATATGAGAGGGGGGCTGTTGTTGTAACCATGACGACATAGCGACAGGCTCGCAGGGGAAGGCGGCGTATTGCCGGGATCCCAGAGCGATCGGTGTTGCGGTTTGGGGAGGAGCGCCCGTAGTCATACCTCGGGGATGTAGGCTTCGGCTGAACCTCGTTACCAAAGATCGTGTCTCCGTTGTCGTTTGTGATCAGTACAACTTCGTCTCGGTAGATTCAATCGTCGTTCCGTTGCGTGGAGATTAGCCGACGGTTCGTCGTCGCGGAGATCTAATTTCTTACATCTTCGGGCGGCTTGCTTTTGTCCACCTGACCAGACAATGCCCCCCATTTGCTTCTGCTGCCCTTTCCACAGGAAACTTCTTCTGATCCTATCAATTCTCTTTATTGCCCACTTCTTGAGTGCAAAGACTGAGGAAATGGACAGGTATGGAGGTGAGAACTGAATTAAGCAGCCTCAGCCGTCCAGACTTATCCAGCAGCCTTCCTTTCCAGGTTGGTAATTTTCCACGTTGCACATCGACTCTCCGCAGTTGACGGGTGTGCAGGGGCAGGTCTAGAATTTTTTTTTATTTTTTAATCCTTTTTAATCTAATTTATTAAAAATAACCCGGGCCCAACTAAAATTGCAAAAACTAGCCCTTTTGGTCGCGCCAGGCCGCGTGGCGCAACTCCTCATTGAGTCGCGCCACATGCCCCGGCGCGACCAAGGCGCCACGTCGGCGGGCGCGCGCGGCGTTGCCGAGGTGGCGAGTGAGTCGCGCCATGGCATGTGGCGCGACTCAATGAGGAGTCGCGCCACGCGGCCGGCGCGACTCACTCACCATACAGGGGGCCGCCGGGCCCCTTTCTTTCTTCCTCCTCCTTTCTTTCTCCCAAACCGAGCTCCCTCCCATGGCGTCGCCCCCCTCTAGATCCACTCCATCCCTCACCCATTTTGAAGAGGAAAGTGTGGGAAATTGCTCGTGGAAGGTAACTCCTCCATTCTAACCAATTAGTTTTCGTGGATTCCATCGTTTTCGTTGGATTTGAGGTGGTTAGGTTTAGTGAATGATTTGAGATAGATAGCGTGATTGAGTACGAATCGGGTATGATTTAGTGTAGTGTATCGTTCAAGTGACCGATGTTAACCTCTTCTTATCGTCTAGTTTCTCTTGCATGGTAGGATTTCATCATTTTCATGTTGGATAGTGTAGATGCTATTGATATGTGAGATGAGTGTTGGTATAATCAATTTAATTTGTGGTTGTGTGTAGATGGATCGTTTAGTACGTATATTTTTGGGTGGCATAGTTGATGACAATGGGGAGTTTAAAAGCATGAGGCAACAAGTAGCAAGATTTGATAGTCCTCCAACTTTTGAAGATATTAAAACCCGAGTGAGTACTTTGTTCAAGGTTGGTAATGAGGGGGAGGAATTAAGGATTCATGGAAGGTTTGACTCCGGTGAGAAAAGAAGTCACTATGTGATGATGCCTATTAGTTGTGGCGATGATTGGTTATTTTACAAAGAGTGTGTGAAAGAATCTCAAGTTCGTTGTCTCGAGTTAGTTGTTGATGTTCACTCTCCGGTTGATTCACCGCATAATGATGAGCCCATGGAACACTTAACTCGAGAAGATATGGTACCCCACAATGAGGTTCATGATAATGAGGATGATGAAGAAGGTGGTGATGATGAGGAATGTTCTTATGGTTCAGATGGGGAAGATGACTTTGATAGATGTGGGTTGAATAATAATTTTGGTGAGTATCGGGATGATGAGGAAGAAGATGGGGATGATATATCCGTGAGCTCAAGAAGAAGAAGAAGAACCAACTCCGGTTAGCCAACCAACCCCATCTCCACATAGTCAACCAACCCAACCAACACATATGGCTCGAGCAAATCCTATACGCCAATTTAGTTCTTTGGGTGAAGAGCCTCCATTATTTGGTGAGATGTTAGATGAGGCGTCTAGAGGGTCGGTGTACACTCTATCTGGATTTCGAGTGCCAGAATTCACTCAAACAGAGTTGAGGCAATTGGAAGCTGTACATGTTGATGTACCTGAAGTTTCCGTTTTCCATTCGGTTCCGAGGAAGGCATATTGTGATTCAGGGTTACATCTTAGTGAAGTAGATCCCGACAGTGGTGAATTGTTTATAACCAAGGGAATGCAATTTGATAACTTGGAAGAATTAAAGTTTTTCTTAAGGGATTACTCGGCGCGGCACCATAGGCCATATAATGTGATTCATTCATCGGCCAAAACAAGATACACGGTTGCTTGCCAACAAGATTGTGCTTGGAAGGTGTGGGCGCGTCCACTTCCTGATGATAGGAACAAATGGAGAATCACAAGAGTTGTCCAACCTCATACATGTGGGACGTCGGAAGTGGCACAAGAACATTCTCAATGCACGGCTCGTTACATTTCTAGACGGATTGCTGGCATGGTTTATAAGGATCCCGATGTTTCTATAGCTGCCCTCATTGAGTCCATCAAAGCTTTCAGCAACTACACGGTGAATTATGGAAAGGCCTGGAGAGGTAAGCAGCATGCAATATCCATGTTGTGGGGTGATTGGAAGGATGCTTACGGTAGGGTGCCAAAAATCCTACAAGCAATAACACACTTAAACCCGGCACGAAGTGGTGCACTCATACTACGGGAAAGGAGGAGCTCCACAAAGGTGTAATGAAGCCGTAATGGAGCGGGTGTATTGGTGTTTCCCCCAATGTGTAGAGGCATTCAAGCATTGCGGACGGTGATAAGTGTCGATGGCACATTCTTAATCGGAAAGTACGGGGGTGTTTTGTTGATCGCCACCGGTGTTGATGGTGAGGATAGATTGGTACCCCTTGCATTTGCCTTAGCTGAAAGTGGGAATATTGAGAGCTGGTCTTGGTTTTTGCATTTGGTCCGTCGGGACGTTGTGGGACGTCTCAGGAAGGTGTGCATAGTTTCAGACCGCCATCAAGGAATACTAAGTGCGGTTGAGGATTACATGGAAGGGTACGAACCGTCGTGAGTCGCCGGTGCATGCGACACTTTGCGGCGAACATATGGCATAGGCAAGCTAACAAGAAAGTTAGAGAGCAGCTCAAATCGGTGTGTGCAGCCAAAGCGGAGAGGACTTTTAATATTAGACTAGAGAAACTAAAACAAATGATGAATGCGGGAAGCAAAAGAGTGGTTGGAGGAGCAGATGGTCAATAAACATAAGTGGGCCAACGCATTTGATGAAGGTGGTTGGAGATATGGTGTGAACAATACAAATCTTTCGGAAGTGCTCAACAAGGTCCTCAAAGGCATCCGTGCTATGCCAGTATCGGCTATTGTGTACACTTTCTACAAGATCAATTCATATTTTGTGCATAGGTAGAAAAAAGCAAAAGTGCAAATAGAAAGAGGGTTACGTGGGATGAATATTTTTGGTAAAGCCGCAAAGAAGCACTTAAACGAGCAAGGTAAAAAAGCTGCGAGCATGAGGGCCGAGTTGTTTGATCCCACATTGTATGTGTACTCAGTGAGAACAGCTTCCGCTTTGAATGTTGGAGGTGAGATGACGGGCGGACGCATATATAAGGTGGACCTCTCCGGAGTGTCTTGCACTTGTTGTATACCTCGGTTGCTACATGTTCCATGCTCTCATATGATTGCTGCATGCACTCGTTAGAGGGGTGTCTTGGCTAGCACCAGCGTACACGACACAATTGTATTCTAAGGATTCAGTATTGAAGACATGGGCAGCTCGTTTTGAGCCAATACTAGATGAGACACATGGGCCTGAGTACAATGGTCCTGACTACATCCCAGATGACGAGAAGAGGAAATTGGGTGTCGGAAGGAGGAAGAAAAGCGATTACGCAATGAGATGGACCAAACAAGTGGGTACGATAGGGACATTTACGGTGCCCGGGAGTTTGACCAAGAAAAGTCGAAGAACTGATGTTCTGTCTGCCATGAGGAGGGTCATCGAAGGAACGACATAAACAATCTAGTGGAAGCGGGCATACGGTAGCTACTTAGGATTTCATGTCTCTATTTCTTAATTATGCAAATAACATTTTTGTCATTTCCTTTTGTATAAATAATCCGATGAAAATTTATGTTTTTTCGAGCAAATGGCGGCGAGCAAAGGCGGGCGTGATGATCCCATCCCACCACCTCTTCCGGTTCCTATGTGTCATTGTGTCATTCCAAGACAAGTGAAGCAATCAAGGGATGAGGCAACAATTTGGAAGGGCGTTCTACACATGTGCAAGAAAGTGGATACTAAATGAAGATGGCGGCCCAAGTCAATACAACATGGCACCTTGCTTTTGCCACCGAAGGATTGATGGACCGGAAAAATTTGACCTTAGGATCCGATTATTTCCGTGGATAGAATCGGTGGTGCAACCATATCATGAGTTCGGACGGTGGGTGCCACCACCACCAAATCCACCGTAAATGACATTCCAAGAAAAACAAGAGGCGGGATGCAAGCGTGTTAGCAACCCTCCATTGTGTCATTGTGGGAGGCCAAGAAAGTTGCAACTTCCTGATCTTGACCTTCCCGATAAATTCACACCATTCTTTCGGTGCAACCAAACAACACATGTAAGCATCATTGCTCTTCCCGACAAATTCATTCTGCTCGATATTTTGATATATAGAGGACTTTATTGAATTTGTTGTGCAGGATGGATGGCCCCAATGTGATTTTCAAGAGGACATATACGGGCCGAAGTCTCATTGACCATCAGAAGAAGACGTGCAACCATTCGAGAGTGGGGAGAAGCCATGGCCATGTGATGAGCCTTATAGGCCTCGTTGCAAGTGTGGAATACTCGCTCGAAAGGGAGTGGTTCCATCTGAGCTTGGATATGGTTGGTTTTGTGGTAACTCGTACGGAGATTATTGGGTAAAGTCACTTTCCTAACTTTTTTATCCATGTGTTGTGCCCACTTAAATGGTTGTGTTGCCTAAAAATTGACATTAATTTTGTAGGAGGGGAGAACATGTGATTGGGAGAGCTTTGCAGGGAGGGAAGCACTGCGTCTACATTTGGGGCAATGTTCCGGTATTTGAAAATCAAGGAAACAGCCATGAGGAAAAATAAATTAAGAGAAAAATATGATGTCCCAATTCCATCGGATAAAGAGTTGTTTGGACAAATTGCAAAGGATAAACTTGCTAGAGAGGAGGGATGTTCACAAACTAGTGTTGGAGAGGGCATTAGAGAGGGCCTCATTGAATTTTGGAGGCGGAATAGGATGAATTATCCACCGCCCCTAAGTGCGAGTGAGAGGAGGAGGAAGAGGTTGAGGGAGGAGGAAGAGGAGAAGGAGAGAAGAGGGAAATGCATGCGTAACATGAGGGAAAAGTGGCGTCGTGATTGGAGTGAGTTTGATCCATCAAGGATATTT
Source organism: Cenchrus americanus (assembly GCA_947561735.1). Lineage (NCBI taxonomy): Eukaryota > Viridiplantae > Streptophyta > Magnoliopsida > Poales > Poaceae > Cenchrus > Cenchrus americanus. The sequence goes on along the minus strand of OX387240.1, from coordinate 89,628,779 downwards.
GCAAAGGATTCCATAGCCGAGTGGTTCCAAATGGCGGAAGCAAAGAAAAGAGGGATTAATTTGAAGTTGGCTAGAATTGAGGCAAAAATGGCACAATTGCAGGCAATGAAAGCTCTTGTGAGAGAATTGCCAAAATTTACAACACAAAAAAAGTGTAGCAACAATGTAGAGGAAATTGTGGATGTGACTACCAAATTTCAATGGGAGGCGATAAAGAGACTTGCTACCAAGGCGCAAGAGGTGGAGGACAAGGGCAAGGGCAAGGAACAAGAGGTGGAGGACAACGACAAGGGCAAAGCCAATATAATTGAGGTGGAGGATGACGATTGGGGTGACGATGAATTATTGTTTGATTTTGGGTCAGAGTAGTGAACTTGTGTTGTAATGGACTTAATTATGCCATGTAATGAACTTATGTCGTGGACCTTATGTAATGTTTCAAAAATGTGGCTTCAGGACATGTTGAATGTTTGGTGTATTTGAACTATGGAGGTTTGGGGTTTGTGATTGAATTGAACTATGCCGGATTTGTGATCGATGTATATATGTGTGAATTGATGTTTGTTAACCATGTAAATATTTGTGGTCGTGTTCATGAACTCACTCAAAAAACGGCACAAATTTATCAAATTTCGAACTCACAAAAAATGCTCCCAGACTTAACCAAATTCCAACACCCCCGGAGAGGTGCGATCGGTTTTGGGAACTCACCGGCGCGATCGCTTCATGAGTCGCGCCGGGCGGCTTGGCGCGACTCCTACATGAGTCGCGCCAAGTTATGTGGCGCGACTCATGAAGTAGTCGCGCCGCGCGCAGCCAAAACCGATCGCCGTAGGTCATATGGCGGGCAAGAGTCGCGCCACGTCACTTGGCGCGACTCATGTAGGAGTCATGCCGAGCCTCCCGGCGCGACTCATGCGGCAGCCGCGCCGGGCGAGTTCCAAAACCACGATCGCACCTTTCGGGGTGTTGGAATTTGGTTAAGTCTGGGAGGATTTTTTGTGAGTTCGAAATTTGATAAATTTGTGCCGTTTTTTGGAGTGAGTTCATGAACACGACCACAAATATTTACATGGTTAACAAACACCAATTCACACATATATACATCGATCACAAATCCGGCATAGTTCAATTCAATCACAAACCTGCATAGTTTGATCACAAGCCCGTCTACAAAGTCCGATCACAAGCCACAAGCCTACATAGTTCGATCACAAGCCACATAGTTCGACCACAAGGCACATAGTTCGACCACAAGCCACATAGTTCGACCACAAGCCTAAGGGAACGTTCAACCACTCAAACTTAGCACAAGCCTAAGGATGCGGAGTGTAGACTTTCTTCGCCTTTCGAACCCGCCCAGGTTGCGTGTCAACGACATTATGGCTGCCCACATCCGCACGCTCCCGCCTCACACGCCGCTTCGGTTGAGTTTCTTGTGTGGCAACAGGAGCACCCGCAAGTTGAGAGGACCCAATCTCGACCGCCGGTGTAAGAGGGATCTCCCGCTCGTCGTCTACACCGGCCTCGGACTCGGTTTCGGCTGCGGGGTACGTGGAGGGGATCTAATTACAATCCCCGGTGCACGGCGACGAGATCCTCCTACAAAAACCATATTTGCATCATTGATGTACCTAACCATATATTAAAAAAAGACAAACCTACAACTACCAAGGCCACACACCCGAAGTTGATGCACTTTGTGCTCGTCTCGTGGATCTTTGTGCGGACTGCGAAGCTCCGAAGCAACATGTCCGGGTCCCGGTGCCGGTCTTGCCAAGCAATTCAACTTGAACGCCGCTTTTCTACATCCCCGTCTAATCCTCTGTAAAGCACCATAACCAAATTGAGCATTCATCCATAACAACCACAAAACTCCTGCTGAAAATGGATATTACCTGCACAAAACTCCTCAACACACCGGCCTCCTCCGGAGATCCGATCGGGACAGCCAAAGCTTGCTCCGCTTCATTAGCAAATCTTCCTAGTTGTTGCCCCTACATGTGGTTCATAAGTTAACATTATGTCACAATACCAAGTGAAATTGCAAACTCGTGAAAAGAGTATCATCACTTACAATATAATCCTCGAACGGACCACACTCTGGCTGCCTCCCACGTCTAGTGATTTCGTCGTACTCGGGCAAAACATCTTCCGGATCGGAAGGTAGATCCTCAATGTACTCTTCATCCATTGCAACCCTTAACTTTAAGCGGGTGTTTTGTTTTAGCCAATCCAAATACTCATTGAACGGACCGTCACGGTGTCGTGCCCCCCCATGCACTATGTTGTTCACTCTCGCATTCCATGCATTGACCGCGTGGATGTGATGCTCCACCAATTCTTGGCACCCCTTTGCTTACGACGGTCGATTCTCCGCATTTACGGTAATTAATCATAGTGAGTAATTTCATAGACAACCAACAATTTGAAGGGTATGAAACAAATGAAAAGTACATACTCGTGGAGGTTGTGGCTAGTGTTGTAGTAATCTGGAGGGTAGTTTTGAAGATGCCCAAATTGCCGTTGCACTCTATGTGGCAGATGGTACTCCACAACATAGAAGCAAATCAAAGGGCAAATGTTACGCCAATAATGTTCATCAATTGTGCACATCGGGCTAAAATCTCCCTCAGCAATCTCATTCCTTATATATGGCTGCCAAGTAACCTAGATACACATATTGATTTATCTAAGCAAATGTTGTAACATATATAAGCAGTCCTTAAGAAAGAAAGGAGTAGTGGTGAAGTGTATCACTTACATGACTTGGTTGAAGGCAGTCCATGGCGTTGGTGTAGTCTGTGTAGCGCCGTCCTGGGTTCCCATGGACCCTTGCAATGTTGGTCCAAAGATACCCGACAGTGGCCAAGGGAACCTCACCGTCATATGGCAAATCCTACAACATAGTGTCAAGTCTAAATAAGAACTCAAACGGACAAATGCTTAAGAACATTAGAGTTGAAAATTACGTACACCAAATGTGTAGCGCTGCGGCCGACCAATTGGAAGCCGCTCCCACATCCACAACCGGAGAAGGTAAGCACACCCACCAAGATTAGCATTAGGACCACTTCTCCCGCATGCATCACACATCCGCCGATACAACCATGCCGTAGTCGCACTCGCCCAACTATAAGTTGCAATGCCATCCCATTCTTGATCGATGATTGGTATCCACATCCAAGATATTGTATTCCCGCTAGAATCGGGAAAAAGAAATCCACCCACCATATGCCACAACCATGCACGAGAATGCATCCGAATCCGGAGGTCATTAGCATGTTGTGGTGGCCGATGACCAAAGTGCTTTGGGCCAACCAAGACGAATTTACTCCGGTGGTTTTCCTATCCTTCACACCTTCTTGCGGTTCTTGTGGCCGCACTCCTAACAATGCCTCGACAATATCCCTCCAATCTTGTGGGTTTATGTGACCAGTCACAGCATACCCGTCAACACGAAGGCCAAAGAGCATGGCAACATCCTCCAATGTCACAGTCATCTCACCACAGGGAAGGTGGAAGCTATGTGTCTCGGGCCTCCACCGATCCACTAGCGCAGTCAAAGCAGCATTGTCCATCTTCGGGAGCCCAGTCTTGATCAATGTGGCAAGAGGGAGGAAACCCGATCGGCGAATGAAAGGTGTGTACCTATCATCCCATTGTAGAGGAGTGTGAGTACGGGGTCGCAAAGGCTTCAAAACCTACAAAAAAATATCACATTCACAAAAATTGATTAGTACACGACAATCCAATTTCAATCCTTCCATGATCAAATTAACAAGTGCTTCTAATCCTACCTCCAAACGCTCTTCTAGCTTCCGCCCACGGTGATTGTCATCGTAGTACTTCTCAAGGAGTGGATACCTTGGGTGGTACTGCTCTTGTTGAGCCATGGTCCTAAATGAAGAAAATAATATTTATAACCCACCTAAAAATTGCATGCATATGTGAAGTAAAATTAAAATTCATAAGAAAAGCTAGCGAAGAAAATAAGCACCAAGATATATACTACTATCTCAAACATGCATCAACTTGTGAAGAAAATATTTCAATCTCCAACATACATACACATAGTGAAAGAATTACTAGTGAAAAAAACTACTAAGTCATGACTAAAGATAGTACCATCACTTGCATTTCAAACATCAATCAAAGGAAAGTAAGTATTGATTTATTCAATTGCAAATCAAATTTCATTCTAAATACAATAGACTAGTGAAAGGTAAGTAAAGATATACTAGTGAAAAATAAATACTACTACTCAAAGGTAAGTAACGAAATACTAATGAAAATACTACTCAAAGCTAGTACTACTAATAAAACCTACTACATGAGCCTACATTGCAATTTCATTCGTTCATAGTGCTCAACATTACTTCAACATCTACACCACCAAAATCCATCGAAACCGAAGCATGCATTGCAAACTACACGATAGATCGGTGTTACAATCAACCAATGCATCAATACAAGCCAACTAATAGTGACCGATTCGTATTCAATCCACCATTGGAGCCACATAGTCAACAAACCCTAGCAATGGCTAAACCCTAGGTAAACAACCAAATCGAGAAAAACTAGCCGGTTAAAGTGGAGGAGGTACCTTCAATGAGTGATTTCCCACCCAAATCCACTTGAATCCGGTGGAGGAGGAGGGGGATCCGGAGGGGGAGGCGGCGGGGCGACGGCAAGGCTGCGGCTCGGGTTGGGAAGAAAAGAAAGGAGGGAGGAAGAAGAAGGGGCCGGCGGCCCCGGGGATATTAAGTGAGTCGCGCCATGCCGCCCGGCGCGACTCGGCCGCGCCGGGGCATGTGGCGCGACTCACTCGCCACCTCGGCGGTTGCCGGCGCGCGCCCGGCCGACGTGGCGCCGAGTCGCGCCGGGCATGTGGCGCGACTCAATGAGGAGTCGCGCCACGCGGCTTGGCGCGACCAAAAGGGCTACTTTTTGCAATTTTAGTTGGGCTCGGGTTATTTTTAATAAATTAGATTAAAAAGGATTAAAAAATAAAAAAATTCGGCAGGTCTAAGTATGTGCATGGAAAATCCTTTATCGCGCAGTTAAAGGATTGCATTATATCCTGTACATCCAAACTCACACATAATTGGGAACACAACACTCTTTTGATAGTGTTAGTAATCAGACTAGAGGCGTGACCACACTCACACCCTGTTCGTTTGGCTTATCGACCATCGCCCAACAAGATCTTTTCTCTCGTAACAAACCAGCCATCAAGAACTGCCAAATTAACAAGATTTTTCTCTCGTAACAAATCAAGACTTGGTCATCGACCACCAACCAAACGAACATGCTGTCAGACAATATCTGTGCCATGTCTGCCACATCTTCCTTGACGGGGTTACGGAAAATAGCCGCGTCGTCTGCGTACAAGCTGAGCCGTAGCTTTGCTGTTCTGTGCAGTATCGGAGACAACCTTCCTGTTGCTGTTGCCTGTTCCAGTAACTTGTGCAGTGGTTTAGCCAATATGAATAGACCTGTGACTGTGACTGCTTCCCACAGAACCTCTGGCTTGCTGGTGCCGTTGATTGTCATATTGATTACCTGACACAGGAGAATACAGCTGACGACTGGGCAGAGTATTTGTGCAGCGGTTGGGCCTCACTCCCTGAAAAAACACAGTGGCACCTACATTGCAAAGGGAGAGGGGATAATCTGGCAATAGAGTTCTAAGTTCTGTTGCTGCCGAAAAGCACCGTAGGTGAGCCGTCGGTGCACTCTTTTAGTACATCAACTTGCAACGAATTTCAGAAGAGATCAACAGAAAGTTTACCTCTAATTTGTAAAGCTCTCATTAGTTCTCTCAAGGCACTTTGCTTCTTTTTCTTGCCTATAGGGATGCTTGAGCTGTTAGTTCGATCTCCACACCGATCCGGCCCAAAAGCCGAGTCGGGCTCGATCTCGCGCCCTGGTCGGGGGCGCCCAACCGATCCATGGTTGGTGGGCCCCCGTCGCACAGTGCTATATAGAGGAGGTGGGGGCCACGGCTCGCAGTACGAGGTTAACCACGTCGCCACAAACCCCACCTACAACCTTAGCGACCGAGGGAGCACTGGAGCGGCGGGAAGCACCACCATCGCCGCCGCGGACATCCTGCTTCATCACCAGTACACGGTGCCATCGACCACATCTACGTCGCTTCCCCAACGCCGCCCTCACCGAGCCGGCGCCGTCCTTGTCACCTCTACGCCAAGCCGAGAAAGTCCCTGCTACCTCGACCGGAGAGATGGCCAACCCGTCGGCACCGTCCCCATCCATTGTTGATGGTCTGTGTTCATCTAGTCCTCTCCTTAGTTGTAGTTTGCCTCTGTTAGAGTAGTTGTTTTGTCTCTGTATAGTTGAATGTTGTAGATCCAGATCTAGTTCATCTCTTTTGTTGATTAAGACTCGGCTGTACCCGATTAGATCTACTGCTAGAGATCTATTGAGTAAATTTCAACATTGGTATCAGTCACCTACTAGTTAGTAGATCTTTACATCGGGGTAGCCAGTATTTTTTTTCTGTCAAGATATGACCCCAAATCGAAGAGAGGAGGGGGAGAAAACACTGGAAAGATTCGTTTTCGATGCAAATCGTAAAGAACAACAGCAAGATTTGAACGAATCGAAGTCAAGCTCAAACCCTAACCGTAGATCCGTTCGGGTTAGGGGAAGAAATCAAGAAATCCGAATGAAACCCTAACCCTAATTGAGTAATCATGCCAAATCCGCGACCATGACTTACCTGGTCGTCGGAGTAGCTTACCGCCACTGTGTGGGAGTGAACTGCCCACCGCCGGCGCCACTGGCGTGCGGGACAGGAGCAAGGCACCGCCACCAAGCTGTTTGACGGCGGCGCGCTCACCCTCGGGGCGAACGCGCGCGCGCGGCGAAGGGGCCGACGACGGCGCCACCGGCTCCACGAGACCGCCGCGGGGGCGGGTCTCTCATCCGCATCTTGCGAGATGCGGAGGTAGGAGGGAGGTAGTGGAGCTAGAAAGGCTAGCAGAGAGGAGGGAGGAGGGTGCCCGCGCGGGTTCTTGCGCCGGCGGCGCCGCCTCTCACCCGCACCGCCGGTTCGGCGGACGCGGGGAAGAAGACCCCCCCCCCCCCCCGCCGCCGTCAGGCCTGTGAGGTGTGGGGAGAAAAATGAGCATCTAGGGTTTCCCCAGCAGCCGGCCAACATATATATGTGAGCGAAATCGCCGGGACGCATCTGGACCGTCGATCCGCCGATCAATGCCCGCGGCTGGCTGGGCGGAGAACTGGACCAGAAATGGCCCAGACGGGATTAGGCGCTGGGCCGATTCGGCGGCCCAACCATCTGCTGTCGGGCCTAAAGCCTATGCGAGCATAAGCAGCAGGCCGCGGGCTGCATTTCGCTGCTGGGCCAAAGAGATCAATATCAATAGTGCAATTTCGCAATTAGATATTAGAAATTTCAGAAACAAATTTTGATTAAATTTGAATGTTTTCATATTAAGTTTAAATCTCTGTTTAAATTTTGAACCAAAGTGATAAATTTTTACATAGAGCAGTATGCTTCTGGAATTTCAGTTTAATAATGTTTTTCCGCTACGTGTTATTCTTTAATTAAATTGAACCAAAGGGATATTTAATTAGAGAAATAGAATGAAGTTTAAAGTATTCTTTATGATATTGTTATTTTTCTGGCCAAAGCTGTTAATTACAATATTATAAACTGAGTAATTTAAGTTGTTATGCATTAATTCTATTTTCCTGCCCAAAGGTGATATAGAATTAATGTAGAGTATTGTTGTATGTGTTACTTTTAACCAAAGTTGATTTAATACATGCAGCATTTTTGGTATTTTTTATGTTCTCACTTTTATGAGTTAATGAGGTTTTCAGGACTGAGTTATCTCAGCACCATCCCTGAGCTTGTCGGACCCAACTTCAAGGTGTGGCGCAACCAGCTAGATTGTGTCTTCACGATGTTGGATCTCGACTATGTGTTGACTTGACCATGTCCTGAAGTCCTTCAGTAGGGCTGGGCATTCGGTCTACTCGGTTTAATCGGTTCGGTCTTTTCGGTCTTGGGAAATTTCGGGTTTTCAAAACTGAGGACCGAAGTTTTTAAAAAAATTCTGGGAACTGAACCCTAATAGACCGAACTTTTCGGTTCGGTCCCCCATATAGACCGAACAAGATGTGCAGTCCAACAACAGAAGCACGATACAGGCAAATAGTGCACACTGCACACACTGACACACATCAATACAACACATCATCCAGCAACAGGCCAACAGAAAAATAATAAATTAAGAACTTGGCCCAAGTTCAACGACTACTTAACCAGACAAGTAATTGTTCAGTTCACCAAGACACTAAAGAAATTGTTCAGTTCACCAAGACACTAAAGACGAATAAATATTGTTGGTAAACACCAGCAACCTTCGCTTTTCATAGTCCATTCCCAAGCATTCAGACTTGTAGTTGTTGCTGTAAGCTACCTAAGTAGCGAATTGAAAATCAAATACTACATTAATAAACAGTGGTAGTGCAATAGTAAACAAGCAATGTGGTATTTCAGTTTTCAATTTTCTCACCATATCACTCATCAATCACAATCTCCTTCTCCTTGGTGGAATTCTTTGCACCATTGCTAGCAATATTTAGACCACCCATTTCCTCAAGCAGTGCTACAAATGCAAATGCATACATGAACTGAGATATTATATTGTCTGAGATACAGGATGAACAGGAAAGGTGCATGATTTGTACCTTGTTCTAGCTTAGTCAACTCCTCCTCCTCTTCATTAGGGATAGACGGAGCACGCTTCAGCCAATCTTGAGTGCAGATAAGAGCTTCCACCATGAATGGAGTGAGAGAGCTTCTAAAATCATCCAAAATGCGCCCACCAGTACTAAAGGCAGACTCAGATGCAACTGTAGAGATGGGGACAGCTAGAACATCACGAGCCAACCGTGATAACACTGGAAACCTTGTAGAGTTTATCTTCCACCAGCCTAGAATATCAAACTTGTTGCTCTGTTCTTCATTCTCTTCGCTAAGATATTTCTCCAACTCTGATTTTGAAGAAGTGACACCGCAATTATTCATCTTCAACCTCTTAGCAATCAAGGATATCATCAAGTTGCCTTCTTCTTCTTCCTTATCTTTCTTTGCTTCTTCAGATTTTGTTTCTTTCTGACTTGGAGAATATTTTTTACCATAATCCTGAAACAGTTCAGTAAGTGTGTTTGTCATTTCATCCCAAACCAGTTCTCCTTTGACCTCGCCAAACATCTCCAAGGTAGCAATCTTAGTGTAGTTTCCAAGTTTGTACCGTGGATCAAGAGCAACAGCAACAAAGATGAGTATATTGAAGCTTTTATAATCACCCTTATACTTGTTGTACTTTGCTAACATTCTCTTAGCCATGTCCTTGCGCAATGGGTCACTACTTTCACACCATGAACGCAACAAGATGTTCAGATCAACAACATCATGGAAGAAAATGTGAGCTGTAGGGCGAAGAGTGACAGAAACACGAAGAGTCAGCTTGTGGAAGTTCTCCAAAAATTCAGCCATCTTTAATGCGTTAGCCCAATCATCAAAATCAGGCACTCCAGGCTGCTTGTCACTGTTTAAATCATGAGCATAATATGGGTCATCATCTGCATATCTCTCAAATACCTTCTCATATGCTACTGCAACAACCAACATCTTAAATGTTGAGTTCCAGCGTGTGGCGACATCAAGACACAAGAAAGATTTGGTGTCCACCTTCTCTAGCTCAGCACATTTCTTGAACCTAGCAATCCTAGCAGGGGAGCTCTTGATGAATCTAACAGCTGCACGAACACGCTTGATAGATGTGTCAAGCTCTTTTAATCCATCATGAACTATCAAATTCACAATATGCGCAACACACCTCATGTGAAGCAATTGGCCTTGCAGGATGCTAGTCTTTGCTTTATTACTGACCTTTGCTATGTAGGAGACCGCACCATCATTAGGTGAAGCATTGTCAACAGTTATGGTAAAAACCTTGTCCAATCCCCATTCCATCAAGCATCTCTCAAGATCTTTTCCTATGTCATCCCCCTTGTGACCTTTCACGATAAAAAAACCTATGATTCTCTTCTGTAGCTGCCATGCCTCGTCAATGAAGTGAGCTGTCACACACATGTAGTTTTGCTGTTGGCTAGAAGTCCATGTGTCTGTGGTCAAGCATACTCTTTCACAAGATTTCTTGAAGAATTTCTTAAGCTTCTCTTTCTCATTTTTGTATGCAGCAACTACATATCTAGTTGCTGTTCTCCTTGATGGAACACTAAACCTTGTACAAGCCTTTGACATGAACTTCCTAAAACCTGGTTTTTCAGTAAAAGCAAAGGGAAGCTCATCTGTGACAATCATTTTAGTAAAAGCCTCCCTAAGCATTTCTGGATCAAACCTCCAAGCAGTAATACTGGACTTAGATCCATCTTGACTTGCTGAAGCTTGCAAAATAGGTTGCTTGTCATCATTAACTTTATTGGGATTTTTCTTGCAGATCTTCAGATGCTTGGATAACGAAGATGTGCCATTGGTTCTTGATTCACACTTAATTGTTGTCTTGCAATAGTTGCACCTTGCTTCCCTCATGACATCAGAGTCTTTTTCTATGATTTTTGTGAAGCCCTGCCATGCCTCTGATCCAGGTGCCATAGCTTTTCTTTTCTTGGCCTCTTTGGCACTTTCCTTCTCACTTCCTTGGTTCTGCTTCGCTGCCTCTGCCTCCTGCCCCTCTGTTCCATTCTCACTGTCTTTGTTAGGCTGCTCACCCTCTGAACTAACTATCAGTGCCATATTAGTCATTAACTCTTCTGCTTCGGGCATCTACACATTATAACTACATTAGCATTTTGATATATAAAAATTTAATCTAGAGCATTTCTGTATAATTAATTTGTAACCACATCTCATGAGCACTGTTGTATAATGATTCTGGAACCACATCTATTCAAATTACAAATAATCATGAGCACAACTATCTAATTAATTTGGAATCACGTCTATAGTTTCTATACAACTATACTTAATAATTAGCATTGCATACTTTGCATCTAGTGATACATGTTACCTGAATAATAAGAAAAACCTAGATATGAAAAGGAAATAAAGATGGCATCGGTCTAAATAATTTCTTGATATGAGCAAACAAGACATAACTGATGAGCAAAAAAGGGAGCATGGAGGGGTCGACCGGTGGAGGATGAGGACTTACGTTGCAGGAGTACTCACTGTCGTATGGACCTCCCTGGGCCCACTACCTCGGTGGGTACCAGGACCGACTACTCGGTGGGCCCCTGGGACTACCCGACTTGTGCCGCACGGTACCTGATGGCGTGAGGCGCAAGGACTACGGTGGAGTAGTACTCGGATAGGAAGCTATACGTACCATGTATTGTGTAGAGGACTCCTAGACGTACACGACTAGTACTCTCTCCCTAAACCGACCTATAACCCTGCCTCCCGGACTATATAAGGCGAGGCAGGGACCCTTCCCTCTCTCACGAGATTACGCATCATCTTGTAATCACATCCAATCAATCCAGAGCTACACATCATACAGGACGTAGGGTATTACGCACCTCGCGGTCCGAACCTGTCTAAATTGTGTGTCACGTGTCTCTTCCTTCGAGTTACCGATCTCGGCGAGGCCACATTCATCTACCTCGAGTACTCCCCTTGGTAGGTTGCCGGTCTAAAACACCGACAGCTGGCGCGCCAGGTAGGGGCTCTCGCCGAAGATCATATGGCGAACTCGACGGCTTCCATCTTCATCAAGCCAACTGTCGCCTTCAACCGCGGCGACACCTTCATCTTCGGCTCCTGGGTCTGCACTGCTGACGGCGCTGAATCCTTCCAACGCCGCCTCACCATGCCACCCAACCCGGAGACTGGGCTCGTGACGCTTCCCGAAGTAGTCACGGGCGATCTCGCCGGAAAGTTCGGCGAAATTTTGCTCTACAACCAACACGTCGACTTCGAGCTCGGATCCAACTCGAACTCGAACTCGACGTCCCCGTGGGCTATCATATGCGAGTCGGCTACGCAGCCATCGCGTGCGGACTCCCCACTCCGTGAGCACTTCACACGCGGCCCTCGCAACGCCAGCAGGGCCCACACGAAGGCTTCCACTGTGCGTCGGGCCGGCAAGGAGATTGTACCCGAGTACGACTCGGACTCCAACACCGTCCCCGGCTACAACTCGACTCCAACCCTCTCTCCGGCTTCTACTCGGACTCCAACACCGTCCCCGGCTACAACTCGGACTCCAACCCTCTCTCCGGCTTCTACTTGGACTCCTCCTACGAGTTCGACTTCGGGTCGGACCCTGATGATCCCGAGTCCGAGAACAATACTACAGAGCAACCCCTGTCAGGACCAGCTTCCGGCCTGGTTATAACATCTACACCCACCGGGAGATTCGTCTACTGGCCAGACCGCAAGCCCGCATACCTGACAGGAGGGAACTCACGCTGCGTCGCCTACCTCGACTCACTTCCCTTCCAGGAGGTGTGACGCCCTAGGTTTTTAATTACCGTCATTAACGTTAATGGCCGAATCAACCGGTCAAGCACCGGTCAAACCTAGGTCAACCTGGGTCATCACCCCGAAAACCTCGCCAATGAACCCTAATGAACCCTTGACCAAGCCTACACACACCCGTAGTGGACCCTTGGTCAAAGACACTATCAAAACTGGCTTAACCGTTGACGTCAGCGAATGTCGTCCGGAACTTTTGCCTCGTTCTCCAAAATTCACCTGAACACTTCAAAATCTACCTTTATGAAAGTTGTCCATCTTGTTGAGGGACACAACTTTTATGTAGATTGGCATTTCAAATTTTGAGTGGAAATTGGTGAAAAACTCGATTGATCGACAAGACCTCCTCGTTTTCCAAGACAGAGCGGCATTCAAAGTTGGCACGACGTTCCTGCAAAATCCGTTGAGGAAAATACCCTAGAGCCTTTTTAGAAGTTGTAGAGGGTGACTAGATCTACAACTTTCATGTTCACCGCTTGGTCAAGTTCTATACAAAAATTTGGAGAAAAGTTGGTTCAAACAGGGGTGCAGCGACACAATTTCGGGCCGGCCGCGCCGCGCGCGCGACGCCGCGCGCGCGCGCACGCCGCACCCCCGCCGCACTCGCCCGCGCCGTCGCACGCCGGCTGCCCGCGCCTCGGCTTCCGGCCACGCGCCGCTCCTTCCCCGGAGCCACACGCACACCGAGGCGTCCTCGAAGTCACCCCTCCTCCTCGCGCCTTGCGCCGGCCGGCCGACGAACGCCCCCAACGGACCACCGGTCCGTTCGGTGCCGTTCCCCGTCGTTCGCTCCTCCCGAGTCCACCTCGTGTTCCTAGATGTCGCCGTGGGCCCCGTGCGGTCACTTGCGTGCTCCCCGGCCGCCCATAAAAGGGGCGCCGCCCTCCCCGCGCCGGCCGAGCCGGCGGTCGAGCCGCCGCCGGTGCCATTGCGGTCGCCGCGGCGAGCTCCCGGCCGGCCGGCTAGGCACCGCACCCGGTCCTTCCCCACGGTCCTTGGCACCTACCACAACTCACGGACGTGCCGCCCCTCCCCGCGAGCCGCCCACCGCGCCGACCGGCCCGCTCCGGCGGCGGCCGCCGCCGGCGACCGCTGCACACCCCACCGCTGGCCACCTTTACCCCCAAATCCGGTGCAAATCGACCCCTAGTGCCCCGTAGGACCTCCCCCAGCCCTTCCCCGGCCAAGACCCGCGGCGAGCTCGCCGGAATTGGCCAGCCCGCGCCGGCCACCGCGCCCCGGGGACTACACCGCAAAGCCGACTTTCTTTCCGGGGTCCTCCCCCGACTTTCTTTCCAGGGTCCTCCCTGCAAAAGGTCAACTCAAATAGTAAAACCCTTTGGCTGATTCTTGTAAATTGCTTAGAAAATCACGAGAAAATCAGAAAAATGTAAAAATTAATTTTTTTGGATTCGGGGTGAATTATCCTACAACTTTTGTTATTCGGCTCCGAGCTAATTCCGTTAGTTTTTGCATGAAAAATACAAATGAGAAAAACCTAGATCCGCAATATCTTAAAATATATAAATCCTCCGTAGCTAATTTTTGGATATGTTGTGTGTCGTGTCGTGACTAGCTCCTATGCCAAAAATTGCACAAAGTTATGATGTAAATTCCATTTCTCGCAGTAGCTGCGAGAAATGATTTTTCTTGCTAAATATATTTATGTTCTTGAGGTCAACTTGTGCACACTGTCTTGTAATGTCAAAATGCACATCTTGTGAATGAATCATGATTTTTGGATTAACAGAAATAATTATTCTTGATTTATGCATGTTTTCCTTTGTAAATTAATAAACCAAGTTCAGTAAAGTTCCTAGATATATGTGCTGGTTCTTTGGACTAGTTTAGGACCAGAGAGCATGCACAAGAAAGGTTGGAACATTTTGAGGCTTATTTATTTTTGTATGCATTTAAATTGAATCACTAGCTAGCCTTTTTTATTTTCTATAGTAATTAACTTTCTAGCATCCAACACTTACATGTGGGTCCAATGGACCAGGATAGGTGCTAGTAGGCTTAAGAAACACTTTCTTAATTTTTGGGAATTTAATTGTTTAATAAAAAGCTTAAAAACCCTCTTATTATTAAAAGGAATTTAAATAAAGAAAACCCCCTAATTAATTCTTTTTCATTTTTGAAAGTATTATTTAATATAATTAAAAGATAATTAATTATCATCACTGATCAGAAAGTAATTCATAAATAAAAATACTATCTATATCCTTGCTTGTGAAGATGAAAAGAATTGAAGCTTCACATAAAATGACCAGTATAATAAAAACCTTTATTCAATGTTTAATAAAAGGATAACCCATGTACAGCAGTAACCTTCCTAAAGGAGAAACCCTATCTAAATGCTTGTTAAGGTGAATATGACCAACCCAGAGTTGGATAAGACAACAAACTATCACATCACCTAAAGTGCATTGCGTTCCGTGTAGATCTTCGGGACGGAGATTACTCCCTTGTCCCGGAAACCGAGGAAGGAGGAGCGGAAGCGTCGCTGCAGACGTGGAAGTACTCGACACCGAGGGTGCCCAAGCTAACTTAGCTGACGAAGGCAAGCTCCGGTGCATCTAACCTAGTTTTTCAAATTCTTTATTCAATTATCTATGGATGATTGTGCATTGACGTTCAGGAGTTGAATGAAACCCTAGATGCATGATCCCTAGGTACCTTTGTCCTTACTAGTATGATAGGTCGATAGCTGCTAAGCTATAGGACCGTTACAAGTCGGGTGATGACCTCACTCGCGAGAATAGGTTCCTAGATAGGAATCACAATGTATCCTTAAATGGATTGCTCACGTGGTAAGAGCATGGGATCTGGGCTCCGGTCCAGTGGTTATGTGGGTTAAGTTTTTGAACATACCAAACATTTGCCGGGAATGGGACCGGTAAGCCTAGTACCTTAATGAGGCGGCGAGGGATCTTACTATTACTACTCTTGGGATTCGCTCTCACGGCTAGCTACCGGTGGTGTATGGTGACTCCGGTATCTCGCGGGGTATGCGGATAGCCTGCACCAAATACTGTAAGATTCGATCCCGACCCGAGGATTTTTGGGGACGGCACGGGAAAGTTGTTCTCGCGGGGACGGCCCTACCGTGTGTTTGGGTCTACCTTGCAAGGTTTAAAGCAATCGATTGTCGGCCTCTCACCGTTATCCGAGACTACTTACTCCACTAGTCATGAGATCCCTAATGATGGAAGTTGATGAACATGATGTTTGATTAATTGATTTGTACAACTTTGTTTGTACTAGTTGGCTAATGTAGTAAAGATTAAACCTACTAGAACTTGTGCTAAAATCTTGAAAGTAAGGACCTACTCTTTGTTACTTTTTAGCAAAAGCAACCCAGTAGCCAAAAAGCCTTTCATGGTCTAGATTTGGTGAAGTAGTTATCACCGACGGGTAAGACTTGCTGAGTATTAGTATACTCAGCCTTGCTATAATGTGTTGATCCAGGTAATGCCTTCAGTGGTGTGTGGCCGGAGAGATCCCTCCCGCGGGGGAGCTGGAGTGGGTGGAGGACGACTACTGAAAGCATCATTGATGGCCTCCCGTGGTGTCTTCGCTTCCGTTAGTTTAATTCCGCTGCTTTTCGAAAACTCTGAACTGTTTCGTCATGACAAAAACTATGGTTTGTAATAAATAAACCCCTCGGGGTACGAATTTGGATTTTAATGTTTTTGTATCTCTGGACTCGCCTTCGAGTGAGTTTTAATGCATATATTCGATCCTTGTGCTCTTCAAGTGATTTACCGGGCGCTAACCCGGCAACTAACGACAGGATGATACTTTATTATTGCTTAATGACCAAAGTGGATCGGTCTTAGGCGATAGTACGGTATTTTCCTGGGCGGGTTGTCACAGGAGGGAACACCGCTCGCTCCAGCAGGGGAGCACACTCCGACAGAGGTGGCAACCAGCGACTCCAGCCTTGGCACTCCTGACCGGCAAGTCTTCATGACTACCAACGAGACGCCAGGGCCCTCAGAAACAGTCCCTGACCAATATCTCGAGGACATCTCAGCGGACGAGTTGTCCGCCAACGCGCCCGCTGACGAGACCGACGCCAACAGGGACGCTTGACGTGAACGCAACATAAAGCGGAACGAACGGTGCCGACGTCTCCGCGAGTCCCTTCCCATCTGGAACCTCGCGGAAGCACTCGACCAAGTCGAGAGCCGGGTGCACACCACCCCAGAGCAATGCCTCATGTCTATCACTACGATAGCACGTCAGGCTCAGGGGATGCGCGCGGGACAAGTCATCGCCAAGCTCACGGAGGATGCCTACTTCATGCGAGTTAACAACAGGGTCACTCAAGTACCCCCCGTCAGGAACTGCCAGCATGACAATGAAGCTACAAGTCGCAGCGCGGACATCGGTCACAACCGTACTCGAGCAGAGCTACCGGCTAACCCCAACTGTACTCGGGCAACAGCCGGTGGACCCTCTCACGGTGGCCACAGTGCCGGCGGCGGCCGGGAGATGATCCCTCACCGCGATCCTGAGGGTGGAGGTAGCGACGACGGGAGCTCCAACCATGGGGCTGACAGGAGAGCTGGGGGCGGAGGCGACCGCGGCGGCCGAGGCCACGCGGACAACCACATCTCCGGCGCCTCACGTGGCGGCTTCGACGCCCGCCGTAAAATCGAAGAACTACGACGCAAGCCTCCACGGCGGGCGACAATGACGGCTTCCCCGCCTCTCTCGCGCAACTTCGCAACCTACTTCTCCCGCAGAAATTCAAGCCTGCGGGGATCACCAAGTACGACGCGAAGCAGGATCCAGTGCAGTGGCTCAGGTGCTACGCCCTCTCCATCGAGAACGCTGGTGGCAACAACGACACGAAGTGCCTCAACTTCCCCTTCTGTCTGGATCAAGCCCCGCTTACATGGCTCGAGTCACTCGAGAAGTACTCGATCGACAAGTGGGACCAGCTGAAGGAACAGTTCACCAGCAATTTCGTCGGCGCTATGGGCCGCTCGGGTACTCGCATGGACCTGGCAATGGTGAAGCAGGAACAGGGCGAGACCCTTCGCAAATACATGCGCCGCTTTTTCGACAAGCGCGCCCGAAAGGACCTTGATGTCGCCTAGGGGGGGGGGGGGTGAATAGGCGTGACGACCAATTTAAACTTCTTTTCCCCAAACACTTGAGCCGACAGATTGCTCCACCGGTCGGCCGGTGGTGGTGACCGGTCGAGCCTGGCCAAGCACCGGACTTCACGAGGTGACACCGGCCGACCGGTGCCCCTCACCTGGTCGTACCGGTGTAGCACGAAGAACACCGCAAAAACAACTTCAAGCACCTCTTGGTTTCTAGCACGAACCAAACTCGGGGTGTAGCTTTTGTAGATGATCACAAGCGAGTAATGAGCCCCGCACACACAAGTGACACACCCAAGTAGATCGAAGCGGAAGCAAATGAAATATGCTAGAAAAACAACTTAGAGAATCGAACCACACGAAGAAGCAAGGATTTGTTTCCCGAAGTTCACCACCCACTGAGGAATGGCTACGTCTCCGTTGAGGAGCTTGTAAGGGACAATTCCCACAACAAGCCGGGTCTCTTTCAACCACTTTCCTCCTTTCCACTAAGGTGATCTTTTCCACGAAGAGGCAAGATCGCAGCCCTTACAAACTTCCCGCTGCTCACCACAACCTTGGGAGCTAGCCGGCGACACCTAGCCGTCTAGGAGGCAAACCTCCAAGAGTAACAAATGCACCAAAGTTTGTAGACTCGAAACCAAAGTGCTCAAGCTATGGAACCTGCTCTTGTTAGCTCACAAAGTCACTCCTAGGCTCACTTCCTCAACCCAACACAAAGATGATGGCTTGAATCCACAAATCTCACAAAGAGATGGTTGGGGAGAGCCACTAAGGCTTAGAGCTAGTTAGAAATGGCTTGGGACCTCAAAGCAAACACACTAGAACCAAGAACCCTCACTTGAAGAGGGCTTGGGGTATTTATACCCCTCAAAGGAGAAAACTAGCCGTTAGTCCGGGGTAAAGACGCCGGTCGGACCGGTGCCTCACACCGATCGGACCGGTGTATGAAAAACTAGCCGTTGGGCTAGCGGCACCGGTCGGACCGGTCGGGCCCGAGTTGCCCCCAAAACCTCTTTTAAAGGAACTAGCACTTCGCCACCAAGATGAAATGACCCATGTTAGGTTAGGAGGGTTAGTTAGCACACTCAAAGGCTAACTAAAGAGCACTTTGACTTGGTCAACTTGCTAAGTTGCATCCCTCTTGATAGTACGGCATACCTATACTCAAGAAAAGAGTAAAAGAGCTTTGATGACCCCTTGAGCTTGAACAACTTCAATTCTTGCCATACTTGATCAATAACCACTTGAGGGCTTTCAACATAGCCTTTGACCCGAGCACGTCCAAACTTGAGATAGTGACTTAGGATCTTTCCATATAGCATAAGAATGCACACTTGGATCCATGGTCACTCCATGTTGCCAATCTTTAACGAGTTGGTGACTTGCAAAGCTTCCCTCGGTTAAGGTTTGAATATGATACTTGAAGACCCCACGGATGCTTGAACTTCACCCTAGCAAAACACGAATGGCGGCTTAGCTACGGCCCCAAAGATTGCTTAGTCCCTCACCCTAGCCATCTCGGTTGATCTCTTCATCACTTATCCAATCCACTTTGAGTTCCACTTTGCTTCACACACAATTAACCTTCATTTGAAAATCCCGCTTCAAGTGCTTGATCTTGATTGACAACGGATGTCCAAGCTTCCATTTTTAGAACCATGGTGTGTACACTCATCATCTTGTTCTCTTTCAACAAACTCATGAAGTCTTGCACCATATATATGTCTTTAAAGATGTGAGCCGAAATATTCATCCACAATTAAGTACATCAAAGATTGCTTGTGAATATATAGAGAAAACCCGCTCACAATCTTAGACAAAATCATTAGTCCTTTAATCGCCTTGTCATTCAATTCACCAAAATCCACTTAGGGGCTAGATGCAATTTCAATCTCCCCCTTTTTGGTGATTGATGACAACTCGATTAAAGCTTACAAATAAAACAATAAAGCGCGTTTAGATTCTTAGATATAGCTAGAGCTCCCCCTTAATTTGTGCTTTTGAGTTGGATTTCAAAAATTGGCCTTAAATGCCATTAGCACAAATTTGGAAGAAAAGACGTGTGAGCTCCCCCTATATCTTAGAATCAGTGGAGTGCAACATGTGTGAGCGACAAAATAAATTCCGTGATGCGTATGACAAGATATGCACAAAGCAAAGAAAAGTGAGCTGACTAGGCAGCACCGGTCGAGCCGGTGCCCACGACCCGTCGGACCGGTCGAGTCCGGCCAGCCCGCTCAACGGGCGGCACCGGTCAGACCGGTGCCCCTGACCGGTCAGACCGGTCAGGTCCAGTCAGCGCACAAAGCAACAGAAGTGCGTGCTATTTGGTCCAAGGTGATCATGCCAGGGTTGCAAGCTGGTTTAGATCACCTTGCTCCATTTAGCCAACACAAACAAACACCATTCAAAGCATGCATCACAATCTAACAATAATGTCTCTTAAATATTACAATAAGGTTTAAAAACACACGGTGGCACTCATACAAAAGTTCTCAAGTCCACTAAGATGAAGTTCTAACTTATTACATGGCTTCTCTCAATAGCCGGCGATCACCGGTCGAGCCGGTGCGGAGGCACCGGTCGAGCCGGTGCAACACGAACGCCGGCTACGGCAAGATAAACTTGTGGCTTTAATCACGATTCTTCTCCCCCTTTGTCATCAAGCATCCAAGAAGGGCCCGGAGAAGAAGCAGCCGCCGATCCTTTGTCCTTGAGACCCGTCTCCGGGGTGAGAGCTCCCTCCTATTTGAGATTTGTCAAGTATCCAATGCAAGGGAGAATTTAGATAAATAGATTCCGGGATAGTGATTTGAGATAGATGAGCTATGGGTGCGCTCGTGTTTACCGTAGTAATACGGAGTGTAGCCAAAGATCTCGGCGGAGAAGCGAGCGCCCCAATCTTGCACTTGCTCGGGAGGTGGAGGAGGTGGGGGAGCTTGCTCTTCTTCCATGAAGTGAGACGATC
Organism: Cenchrus americanus; assembly: GCA_947561735.1. NCBI lineage: Eukaryota > Viridiplantae > Streptophyta > Magnoliopsida > Poales > Poaceae > Cenchrus > Cenchrus americanus. Next base: position 89,608,126 of record OX387240.1, on the reverse strand, counting down.
CGGCCACATCCGGAGGAGGAGGTACAAAGGGTGGAGATGGAGGAGGAACCGATGAGGACGATCCTTGTCCTTGCTCAGACTCGAAGAACATGGGGCCATATTGGTTAAGCAAGTCCGAGTTGGCCCATCCTCTCATCCTTTCCTCAAAGGAAGGTATCTCAACCTGTGGAGATTCTGGAGATGGTGGAGAGCGAGGTGGTTGAAAACCTTGGGCATTGTGCATGAGCTTCATCGTATCCCTCATTTGCTTGTTTGCCCGTCTTGACCTCTGTTGCTCAACTTGGATGTCATGCCGGCTCCCGCACATCCCAAAAATGAAGTTGAGAAACTTCTTCAAAGGGGAGGTGGATCGCGTCCGTCTCGGTCGCCGGCCACCCCACAGTCGGACCGGTGCTCGGCACCGGTCGGACCGTGCTAGTCCGAGCCCCCGTCCGAGGCGGATCGGGTCGAGCCGCTTCATCCTCAAAGATTCCTTCCTCATGGCCCGGTGCATGCTCAACTCTAGGTGATGGAAGCCGAGGATTCTTGCTTGGGTTGAGCTTCAGAGGCTTGTGTGTCACATTCTTTGGAAACTCTGTCTTTGCAACCTTTTCGATCATATACATGATGTAAGGGCTATAGCTGCAGATCTTCTTGAGGTCCTCGGATAGATGCTTAATTTCTTGCCAAATGAAGTCCCCAAAACTGAACTCCGGAGCTCCCGGCCTCAAAGCCACCATCAAGTTTTTCTGGAACTTTGTGATTTCTGAGGGGTTTCCATCTCTAGGTGTGATAGATACCCTGAGGAGCCTATTTAGGACAGCAAAGTAGGTGTAGAGGTTCTTCACCTTCCCAAAGTTGGCATGCTCACCATGAGGGTACATCACATGCAAAGCATCCTTCTCCAGCTCCCCCTCATCATGGAGCTTCCTCAACTCCCCATCTCCCGCCATGATCCCAAAGCACCTCAAAAATCTGTGGAAGGTGATGGAGTACTTTTGGCTGTTGGTCATCCAAATCATAGCCCTGTCGGCCTCAATGTGACCAAAGTGCACTGTGGCAAAGAACTGGGTGATGATTTCCTTGTTCCAATCCTGTCGGAACCCCATAAGTGTCTTCACCCTTTGCCTCTCACAGTTGCTCATGACTTCATCAAATATGGGATCTCCTTTCCTAGCCATGTGCGCCCAATCCACATATTGTGCCTTGTGAGTGATTTTGGGCTTCTTTATAATCACTGTAGCATAGTAATCTTGCTGAAATTTGGCCCAAAACCTCGGATCCGATGCGGTCTTGCCCTCTTCATAAGGGTTCTTGTCCCTCGGCTTCTTTAGGGCCTTGGTCATGCCGGCCCGTGATACTTTACGGCGTCCGTCGGGGTAAATGTAAGTAGGTGGCATGATCCTCAACCTACCCCGATCATCGTCATCCTCATCCATAGCATCTACATCCTCCTCCTCATCCTCCTCATCCTCGTCCTCATCCTCATCACCGTCGGACCCGGCCTCCTGGTGCCTCCTCAACTCAAACTGACCCGGAAATGTCTCATCTTCAACATTGTCATCACTGCTCGTTCCGGTGTCACCTCCTAGATCAAGATCCTCGGCACTTGCTTGAGTTGAGCGGCGTCTCAATCTCTTGCCGCTGATGTTGACAGTGCTGCCCCCTTCCCCAAAATCACCGGGGATAGCTCCTCGGCGAGTGAGGACTTCTTCTCTTCTTTTCTTTGCCCCTTCCTTTTCCCGCACCATAGCTGCTGTCCTGAGTCACACATAGGATGACAAGAGTGTATAAGACTCTAGGAAAAAGATTGAAATGATATGGAATTAAATATTGAAAGTTCAGAACAATTGGGTCTGTTCTGGGCCACACCAGTCAGACCGGTGAGGGGCACCGGTCAGACCGGTGCCACCCAGAACAGAGCCAATTGCTCCCACATTCAATCTGAGCGGCTATTAATCTAAGATTTGGTCTAGATGAATAAAAGACATCCTAGAATAGATATGTGTTGAAAAACACGAAGAAAGCACAATTTGGGGTTGGACATGCGCCACCGGTCAGACCGGTGACGGCCACCGGTCAGACCGGTGAAGGCCGTCTGACCCCAATTCGTGATTTCTCACAATGTGTCCAACAAAACCTTATGGATCTATAGGTATGTCTTCTAGGTGATCTCAGAAGATGTTCTACCAAAGGGAATTCAAAACTTTGCACCATGTGAGGAGATCGGGCAAAGGAAAGGTTTGAATACCTTTGGAGAGATGAACTCGAGTTGAGTCCAAGAAACTCGAAGGGGAAAGTGAAGAGGGGCCTTGGGAGATCCTTTTGCTTCCAATCTTGAGGCTTTTCCTTGGTTGAATCTTCAAATCTCCATGGGGTTTGATAGAGTTGAAAGAGAGGAGAAAGAGGGGAGGAACTTCACGGTTTGGCTGGGGAGAGCTGGTGAAATGATAGAGGAGAGAGAAGGAAGGAGGGGTAAAAGGATTCCTTTTACTGTGGCCCCACGGGCCGACGCCGGCGGTCACCGGTCGAGCCGGTGACGGCCGCCGGTCAAGCCGAGAGAGGCCTTATCGGTTTTTCCGACCCCCCTCGGTAGAACCGAAGATCCCGGGAAAATTCAACGAGAGAGTCCTTATCGGTAGAACCGAGCACGCCCTCGGTAGTACCGACCCTTTTCCTCCTTTTTGAGATTTTGCTCCTTGAAACTTCTCCAAATTTGTTATAGGACAATTCTCATCCACTTAGGTTGCATAAACACGATTATGTGACTTCAAGGTCACCACCGGTCGGACGGTGGCTTGCCGGTCGGACCGTGCGCCCTTGAGAAACAAATTTTGAGCCACAACAAAGAATTTCCATTTCAACCTTTAGAGATGTTTTGGATATGAGATAGTAAGATGATATTGATCCAAAAACCATCACTTCTTAGAAGAATGAGGATTAACCAATTTATTTGTGAATTCTTGATCCTTCCAAGATTGAGAGAGATAAGTAAGAATGGATTTTAGGGACTTGAGAGAATCTTCTTAACCGTGACTAGCCATCAATCAAACAAGGAGAACTATAGTCACAACTAAGTTGATTGGGTCACTAAGACCAAGAACCAAATATTTTTTTAAAGAAAGCACACTTCCTATACATGCTAGTTGATTTTTCGAAAAGTCTATCCTATATCACAAAGTGCATGCATCCACTTCAAATGAATGCCCTAACAAGCATATTTGGCTCATATCTTCATCCTCGAGACACAAAGACGAGTGGTAGTAAAGATATCAACCAAATATCTAGAGAGGAGCTCAAGAGGTCCATTTGAAGCAATTACATGCTAAGGATGGCACACTAGCATGATGTTATGGCCTAGATGCATTACGATATTTCAATGAGTTTCGTGAAAACATACCTTTGCGTTAAGGCCATTTCATTTGTGCATATATTAAATTTCAAACGATCTTAGCTCTTACTTGTTCTTTTGGAAGTTACGCTTATCGAGAGCTTCCTTTGAGATGCACAAATGAATGAGACTACAAGATCACTTAGAAGAAATTGTTAGTCCCACAAGTGACACAAGTGTTGTAATGAGCTCCCCCTTTAGTAGTGCTAGAGAATTTGAATTTCTCGACCAAGGCACTTTGTTCAATTAAGAACTTGTTGAGTCTCATTGCAAAACTTGGTCACAACACATGAATGATTTGATAATTGACATGTGTTAAGCTTCTCACAACCTTTGATGCCAAATCACCCTTCTTCTTGAGGGTTTGGACAACCCCGGGTCACCCGGGCACTCGTGCCGGGTCACCCTGCAGCATGCAGAGGCGTACCGGGTCACCCGGGCACTCGTGCCGGGTCACCCGCCCAAGCCGCACTTGCTGCGTGAGCATCGGTCGACCGGTGCATCACCGGTCGACCGAGGTGACCACCACCTGACCCATTTTGGTGATTTTTCCTTCCCTTTTCCTTGAGTGAGTGAATGTATCACTAATTTCAGTCCTGCAACCAAGGATAAGGCATTGCTCTACTAGAGAGCCATTAAAAGCATCGAATGGCATGAGAAAGTAAATTTTCATAAAAATAGTCAAAGTCACCACCTCATGCTTTGCTTATGCAAGAAGAGCATCACATGAGTGTTTGCCAAGGACCAAAGGTGACTTAGACTCAATTGTGCGCATTAGTTATCGAGATGACATTGATTTCACGAATTATACGAGTTTGCTCTTCACATGGTCAATTGAATCCATCGAGATTTCCAAGTCCTCCAACCATGTGCTCAATGCATCTCTTTTAACCTGTAAGCTCAGTAAGTATTTCTTGGTACCCAACACTTGTTGGGTCCTATTGGGTTAGTCACAAGGTGCTTAGGAACCCATATAGCTCTCATGCTACAATGAGGTGAACTAATCTCCCTCATAGCACCAGTTCTATTCTTGTCGTTCCTAAGATTATGGAAATCATAATGGACAAGGTTTGATTTAGGAATGTTACCATTTGGACAATCCTTGCCCAAGTGACCCTTTTGACGGCATTCGTAGCAAATACGACTTTTGTTCTTGTTGGTCACACCATTCCTTGCAATTTCTTTTCTACACTTGCTTCGAGTCTTGTTATTGGAGAAGGTGACTTCCTTGCCTTGTTTGCTTGAAGTGGGGCTGCTCGGCCGGCACGGTCGGACCGGTGGCATGCACCGGTCGACCGGTCACGGTCGAGCCACCGCCCGTTGTAGCTTTTGGGCACGAGTCGGCAAGGTGTCCCTTCTCTCCGCACTTGTAGCACACCCTCCACTTATTGGAGCTTCTAGGCTTCTTGGAGAGTGACTCTTGTGCCTTGTGCTTGATCGGGCGATATTGGGGTTTGATTTGCCCAATCTCGCTCTTTTCTTGAATCTTGTTCTTGTGAGACCTTGTATGTTGTTGAGGGGTTGAACTAGTGGTGGTTGATCCCTTCCCAAGCTTCTTCACCATGCTTTCACGGTTATCTTGAGAAGGTTGCACTTTACTCTTCTCCTTCAACACATACAAGTCCTTTTGGAGCTTTTCGACCTCTTGCTTTAGTTTATCATTTTCTTCAACAATGAGGTCATCACAAGATTCTACAAGTACATGCTCAATGCTAGATTGGTTTGCTTGAGACAAACAATCATTAGAGCTAGATAAAATAATTTGAACTTGTGAGCATGTGCATGTGTGAGATAGAGGTTGTAGAGATTTTACCGATGAAAGCACAACCTCATGGGCTATCTCTAGTGTTGCATAAGAGTCAACAAGCTTCTCAAAGGAAAGTTCAAGTTCATTGTGATTGGCTTGTAGGACCATGTGCTCGCTAGTGAGCTTCGCTAGTTTGGCTTCTAGATCATCATTGGCATCTTCTTCTAATTTAGCTCTACAAGCAAAGGATTTGATGTCATGATCATATTTGTTAGCCAATGTTTCATACTTACAAACCAAGGATGCAAGTTCGGATTTGAGAAGCTCAAGTTCTCTTGACGAAGAGCTTGAAGCTTCAATCTTTTGGTCCTTAGCCCCTTTGGCTTGTCTCTTCTTCTTGCTTCTCTTCTCCTTCTTGGCCATCAAGCAAGTTGGTGTGCCTCGCCGGCACCGGTCGACCGGTGGGTGTTACCGGCCGACCGGTCCCTGCAGAGGAACGGCGTCTTCGCTTCTTTGCTCTTCTTCTTGCTTGGGATTTGATGCTTGATGATCGGGGGATGTTGTAGAGGTAGGGCACATCTCCACCGACTCATCTTCATCATTGCTCTCGAGTTCATCCCATTTGGTGTTTACCAACTCAAGTAGTAATTTCCAAATGAGATGAGCATCTTCGGAAATCTTTTTGCTTTTCGGGATAATATACTTTAGTTCTCTACATACACGGCTACACAAAAGGTTAGTAATAACGGCATTGAGTTGCTTCTTCTCCAAGTCCGTTGGCGAGACACATGTCTCATCCTTTGGAAGGATACTCGCAACCATAATGCTCTCAGCGGTAGGGCCTAAAACCTTAAGTGCAATGAGAACATTAGAGCACCAAGAAGAATAGTTTGAGCCATCTAGAGCTAGAGGCTCAAACGGTACCTCACAAGTTGTCGACATCGAAGAGCTCCAAGCGGTTAAGCTCGAGTCGAAGCACCAAGCTCGATACCAATTGAAAGGACCTTGATGTCGCCTAGAGGGGGGGTGAATAGGCGTGACGACCAATTTAAACTTCTTTTCCCCAAACACTTGAGCTGACAGTGCTCCACCGGTCAGACCGGTGGTGGTGACCGGTCAGACCGGTCAAGCACTGGACTTCACAGGTGACACCGGTCAGACCGGTGCGCCTCACCGGTCAGACCGGTGTAGCACAGAGAACCTGCAAAAACAACTTCAAGCACCTCTTGGCTTCTAGCACGAACCAAACTCAGGGTGTAGCTTTTGTAGATGATCACAAGCGAGTAATGAGCCCCGCACACACAAGTGACACACCCAAGTAGATCGAAGCGGAAACAAATGAAATATGCTAGAAAAACAACTTAGAGAATCGAACCACACGAAGAAGCAAGGATTTGTTTCCCGAAGTTCACCACCCACTGAGGAATGGCTACGTCTCCGTTGAGGAGCTTGTAAGGGACAATTCCCACAACAAGCCGGGTCTCTTTCAACCACTTTCCTCCTTTCCACTAAGGTGATCTTTTCCACGAAGAGGCAAGATCGCAGCCCTTACAAACTTCCCGCTGCTCACCACAACCTTGGGAGCTAGCCGGCGACACCTAGCCGTCTAGGAGGCAAACCTCCAAGAGTAACAAATGCACCAAAGTTTGTAGACTCGAAACCAAAGTGCTCAAGCTATGGAACCTGCTCTTGTTAGCTCACAAAGTCACTCCTAGGCTCACTTCCTCAACCCAACACAAAGATGATGGCTTGAATCCACAAATCTCACAAAGAGATGGTTGGGGAGAGCCACTAAGGCTTAGAGCTAGTTAGAAATGGCTTTGGACCTCAAAGCAAACACACTAGAACCAAGAACCCTCACTTGAAGAGGGCTTGGGGTATTTATACCCCTCAAAGGAGAAAACTAGCCGTTAGTCCCCGGGCAGCACCGGTCAGACTGGTGCCTCACACCGGTCAGACCGGTGTATGAAAAACTAGCCGTTGGGCTAGCGGCACCGGTCAGACCGGTCGGGCCCGAGTTGCCCCCAAAACCTCTTTTAAAGGAACTAGCACTTCACCACCAAGATGAAATGACCCAGGTTAGGTTAGGAGGGTTAGTTAGCACACTCAAAGGCTAGATCTCACTTAGGTCAACTAAAGAGCACTTTGACTTGGTCAACTTGCTAAGTTGCATCCCTCTTGATAGTACGGCATACCTATACTCAAGAAAAGAGTAAAAGAGCTTTGATGACCCCTTGAGCTTGAACAACTTCAATTCTTGCCATACTTGATCAATAACCACTTGAGGGCTTTCAACATAGCCTTTGACCTGAGCACGTCCAAACTTGAGATAGTGACTTTGGATCTTTCCATATAGCATAAGAATGCACACTTGGATCCATGGTCACTCCATGTTGCCAATCTTTAACGAGTTGGTGACTTGCAAAGCTTCCCTCGGTTAAGGTTTGAATATGATACTTGAAGACCCCACGGATGCTAGAACTTCACCCTAGCAAAACACGAATGGCGGCTTAGCTACGGCCCCAAAGATTGCTTAGTCCCTCACCCTAGCCATCTCGGTTGATCTCTTCATCACTTATCCAATCCACTTTGAGTTCCACTTTGCTTCACACGCAATTAACCTTCATTTGAAAATCCCGCTTCAAGTGCTTGATCTTGATTGACAACGGATGTCCAAGCTTCCATTTTTAGAACCATGGTGCGTACACTCACCATCTTGTTCTCTTTCAATAAGCTCATGAAGTCTTGCACCATATATATGTCTTTGAAGATGTGAGTCGAAATATTCATCCACAATTAAGTACATCAAAGATTGCTTGTGAATATACAGAGAAAACCTGCTCACAATCTTAGACAAAATCATTAGTCCTTTAATCGCCTTGTCATTCAATTCACCAAAATCCACTTAGGGGCCTAGATGCAATTTCGGTGCCACCGTAGTCGATGTCTCTGACAAGGAGGTCATCGACCTCTTCCAAGACGGTCTCTACCACCTCGCACCTTCGAAGACTTCGGTCGTCGCCGCCCGAGCTCCATCACCCACCTCAAGGACATGATCACCTCCTGGGCTGATGAAGAAGACAAAGCTAACGCCAAGTACGATGTCATCCGTGGCAAGAGCAAACAAAACACGGGCGGCAGGAACAACAACAACACCGGGAACCAAGGCAGTCGCAACAACAACTACTCGGGTCCCAATCGCAAGCGCAAGCCAGACAACACTGTCGCGGCTATCCAGCGCCTTGCGAAAGACAACTCGAAGAAGACCTCCGGCGGCTTCAAAGACTTGCTGAACGAGAAGTGCCCGTGGCATCTGGACGGCAACCACACCATCGAGCAGTGCTACTAACTCCGGCGAGCACTCAAGGATACTCCAGAGCCACGGCACCCTCACGACAAGAAAGGCAAGAAGAAGACCGACAAAGGCAACAACGACTTCCAGGAACCCGACAAGACGGTGAACGTCCTCTTCGGCGGACTACCCAACCGACGGGCTCAGAAACCTACCCGACGAGAAGTCATGAGCATTGAACCAGCGGTCCCGACCCCTCTCCGGTGGTCGGAGGTACCTATTACCTTCTCCCGCGAGGATCAATGGACAAGCTTCTCTGAACCAGGATGGTTCCCACTCGTCCTGAAGCCGATGGTCGCGGGCTCCAAGCTCAACAAGGTCCTCATCGACGGTGGAAGCGGGCTCAACGTCCTTTTCACCAAGACCTTGAATAAAATGAAGCTCGACATCACCCACATGCTCACCAAGAGCACCTCGCCCTTCTACGGCATCGTCCCTGGGAACGCGGCTATCCCACTAGGCTCGGTGGTTCTCGCCGTTACCTTCGGGGAAACAAGGGACAACTACCGTACCGAGTACGTCAAGTTCGAAGTCGCGGACTTCGAGACGTCCTACCATGCCATCCTCGGCAGACCGGCTATCGCCAAGTTCATGGCGGCACCCCCACTACACCTACTTGGTACTCAAGATGCCAAGTCCAGGCGAGTGTACTCTCACCGCAAGGGGACTTGAAGATATCCTTCGACTGCGATACAGAAGCTGTGGAACTCGCAACTACGAATCAAGTACCCGACGCAATGATGGAGATCTACGCTGCGTCGAAGAAGCTTGCCCCAAGTGAACTCGACATCCTAGAGAAGTCGGACAAAGCCAACAAGCCTCAGCTAGCTGAGGAAGTTCTAGTCAAGACAATTGACCTCGGGACAGGCGACAGCAGCAAGACCACCACCATCGGGGCGGGCCTCGGCCCGAAATAGGAAGACGCGCTCATCAACTTCCTCCAGGCTAACCGCGACATCTTCGCGCGGAAACCAGCGGACTTGCCAGGGGTGCCCAGGGAGCTGATTGAGCACTCACTCAACGTCGACCCTAAGGCTACCCCGAAGCGACAACACCTCCGCCGCTTCGCCGCCGACAGACGGGACACCATCAAGAAGGAACTCGCCAAACTACTCGCGGTTGGCTTCATCGAAGAAGTCTTCCATCCCGAGTGGCTCGCCAACCCCGTCCTCGTCCGCAAGAAGAACTCGAACGAGTGGAGGATGTGCGTCGACTACACCGACCTCAACAAGCACGCCCCAAGGACCCCTTCGGGTTGCCGCGGATTGATCAAGTCATCGACTCCACGGCGGGCCGTGACTCGCTCGCTTCCTCGACTGCTACTCCGGGTACCACCAGATCGCAATCAAGAAGACCAGGACAAGACCACGTTCATCACCCCGTTTGGCGCGTACTGCTACATGACCATGTCCTTCGGGTTGAAGAACGCCGGCGCTACCTACCAACGAGCTATCCAGGTCTGTTTCAAGAGGCAACTCAACAAGAACGTCGAAGCCTATGTGGATGACGTGGTCGTCAAGACCAGAAACTCCGACACGCTCATCGCCGATCTTGAAGAGACTTTCGCATCCCTGCGAGAGTACCACTGGAAGCTCAACCCGAACAAGTGCGTCTTCGGCGTACCGTCGGGCAAACTACTCGGCTTCATCATCAGCCACCGCGGCATCGAAGCCAATCCCGAGAAGATCTCCGCCATCACCAGCATGAAGGCTCCCACGTGCATCAAAGACGTGCAGAAGCTAACTGGGTGCATGGCGGTTCTGAACATATTCATCTCGAAGCTTGGAGAACGGGGGCTCCCCTTCTTCAAACTACTCAAACATCAAGAGAAGTTCGTGTGGACTCTAGAGGCAGACCAAGCCCTTGCCCAGCTCAAGGACTTCCTATCAAAGCCACCAGTCCTCACGGCTGCTCGCAAAGGTGAGCAACTGCTGCTCTACCTCGCTGCGACTACTCACGTGGTCAGTACTGCCATCATTGTCGAGCGGCAGGAAGATGTCCATGCCTACCCAGTCCAGCGACCAGTATACTTCGTCAGCGAGGTCCTGTCAGAATCCAAGGCACGCTATCAGCTAGTACAGAAACTTCTGTACGCAGTGCTCATCACCTCGCGGAAGCTACGACACTACTTCCAGGAGTACTCGATCTCCGTCGCCACAGACTACCCGCTCGGCGACATCCTGCGGAACCAAGATGCTACTGAAAGAATCTCCAAATGGGCAGTCGAACTCGGCACCCTCAACATCGACTTCAAGCCACGCACAGCCATCAAGTCGCAGGCACTAGTTGAAAGTGCATCTTGGCCCCTAATTGTTTTGGTGATAATGACAAGCACGATTTGTGGTATTTAATGCTTTGTCAAGATGTGTGCAGGTCTTAAATGAATGAAACTCATATGGTTGATCAAAGAAAGGCCCCCAAATTTCAAGTCGTTGTTTTCAACTCGAATCAAGGCTTTATTTCATTTTACTTTTGAATTTGAGTATAGGAAACACCATACTATAAAGGGGGATGCAAATCGATAGCCAAGAGATGCTAAAAGTGCTCTAGAAGGTAATCCAAGTGAGTGAGAAGAGTTGAGAGTTGGCACGTGCACAAATGCTTCTCTTTTCCCAAATTCTCAGCCTGGGTCGGTTGTACCGACGCCACGTCGGTACTACCGGCGATCGCCCCTCGGTAGTACCGGCGCAGGGCCGGTATACCAATATGGCTTCACTGGCGAGTTTTAGCCAGGGGGTCGGTACTACCGACCCTGTGTCGGTACTACCGATGGTCGTACTGTTTTAGTTCTGAACCCCCCCTCGGTAGTACCGACGCCGTGTCGGTAGTACCGGGGTTACACGACTCTGCACAGTAACGGCTAGTTTTTTGCCCTGGGTATTTAAGCCCCCTTCTCCCTCCTCACTCATTGCTGACCAACCACGAGACAAACACTTCCTTGAGCATTCACTCCACCTCTCCTTTCTCCTCTAGAGCTAATCCTTGGTTCCCTTGAGCTAGGGTTTGAGTAGAGAGGTGAATTCTAGTGAAGTGTGCCCAAGCTTTGAGAGCACCATCATCCTTCTCCTTCTTAAGAGCACTTGAAGCATCTCTGGGCTTTTGGTTTGCATTTGTTACTCTTGAAGCTTGCTTCTAGATGGTTAGGCGTCGCCCGCGAGTGCCCTCTTTGTGAGGTGCACCCGGGATCGTTTGTATTGCCCTCTCTTTGGTAGAACCGGCACCACGTCGGTAGTACCGACATGAGGTTTAACCACTGCTTTTGTTTCAAAAATTTGAAGTGATCCTATTCACCCCCCTCTAGGCATCACAAGGTACTTTCAATTGGTATCAGAACCTAATCCCTTGATTTAGGCTTAACCGCTAAGGGATCAAGATGTCGGGAATTGGAAGCAACCCAACCGCCGAAGAAATTGCCGCAAAAGAAGCTCAAGAGAGAGAGCTCAAGGCAGCTCAAGTCGGCGACCTCGTCGGCAGGGCCCCAAGCCGTACACCATCCAACGTTGATAGCTCCGACGACTCATCATCGGATTCCGACTCCGACTCGGATTCCGACTCAAGCGATGAGGATGTCAAGGACGATGATCATGCGGCAAAGAAGGCGGCAAAGAAGAGAAGAAAGGCCAAGAAGAAGAAGAAGGCCAAGAAGATGGCAAAAAAGCTCCTCAAGAAGATGATCAAGAAGGAGCAAGCCAAGTACTCTCACTCCAGCTTCTACGAAGTGCCCCACAACTACGGGCAAATTCCGGGCAACAACTCTAACGACAAATATTCCGTGCATTTGGGAAAGCCTCCTCATTTCGATGGGAAGGACTATCCCAAATGGGCTTATGATATGCAAATGCACCTTTACGGGCTTCACCCTTCTCTTTGGAAGATTGTGGTTGTAGGTGTGACAATTCCCGCCGAAGGAGAAGCCCTCACTATTGAACATGAGCAAGACCTTCACCGCAATGTGCAAGCCACAAGAGTCATCACGGGATCCTTGTGTGCACAAGAGTTCAACAAGGTGCGCAACATCCAAATTGCCAAGGTAATTTGGGATATACTCAAGGAAGCACATGAGGGAACCGAGCATGTGAGACAAGGGAAGATGGACCTAACCAACGGAGAACTTGAGCTTTTCTTCATGAAGGATGGAGAGACCGTACAAGAAATGTATGATAGGCTCATGGTACTTGTCTCGGACATTATAGCTCTCGGAAGTAAAGATTGGGATGACTCAAAGGTCACAAAGAAGTTGCTAAGAGCTTTTGCCCACAAGGACAAGAACTTGACACAAATGATAAGAAGAGATCCAAGATATCCAACGATGACTCCCACTCAACTCCTTGGAGAAATATTGCATCAAGAACTTGTTGACCAAGATGTGGAGAAGTCTCTAACCTTGAAGATGGGAAAGAGTCTAGCTCTCAAAGCTAGCTCTAGTGAAGTAGTTGAAGAGAAGCCCAAGCCCTCCAAGAGCAAAAAGGAGGACACTAGTAATGAAGAAAGCACAGATGAAGAAATCGCCTTTGCTATAACGAAATACAAGAAATTCTTGAAGTCAAGAAACTCAAGAAAAGGTGGAGATGATAGAAGGAAGAAGTCACAAAGGAAGTGTTATGAGTGTGGAGAGTATGGACACTTCATTGCCGAGTGTCCCAAGAACAAGAACAAGAATGAGGAAGAGAAGAGGTTCAAGGAAAGGAGCAAGGAGTACAAGAACAAGTACCAAGGGCGTGCACACGTGGGTCAACAATGGGACTCAAGTGACGGAGATGAGGAACCAAAGAAGCAAGGGATGGCAACAATTGCCATGGCACAAGGCTCATCTTCACCACGCCTCTTCAACAACCTCTCCGATGATGAAGACCACTCTCATTTTTGCCTTATGGCTAGGGGGAGCAAGGTACAAGAATCTTCCGTCTCATCCTCTCCAACATCCTCTTCATCCACCTCTAGTAGTGACATAGAAAACATATATGAGGAAAAGGAAATAGAGAACAACATGATAAAAAAATTTGGTAAAAATGGCCACAAGGAAATTAAAAGGCTTTTGGACAAACTAGAGAAAAAGAAGGAGATTCTTCATGAGCAAGAAGACTTGCTTATCCTTGAAAAGGAAAGAAACCTTGCTCTAGAAAAATCTCTTGCCGAAGAGAAGGCTAAGGTTGAAAAGCTGACCATGGACTTGTCCTTGATCAATGATTCTAATAAGAGGATGTCAAAGGATTACACCTTGGCAAATGAATCTTTAGCTTCCCTAAAGGCTGCTCATAGTGAGCTTCAATCAAGCTTCTCATGCTTGACGGAGAAGTACAAATCTCTTGAAGCTAACTTTAGTAGTCTTTGGGAAAGCACCAAAGCCACTCCATCGGCAAGATTGGACTCTAGTGCCTCCACTATCAAAACTTGCTCTTCTTGCGCTAACATTGATATGAATGCTATCAAGACTAACCATGCAAGGCTTGAAGAGAAAATTAGGAGCAAGGACAAGGAAATTGCCTGATTGAACATGTTGTTTACACAAGGCAACATTGGTGCCAAGTCCATACTCAAGGTAGTGGACAAGCAAGGACTTGGACACCGCAAGAACAACAAGGCCAATGGTAGAGTGACGGTGAAAGGGCATGAGATCCCTTTATGGAACAAGGGAGGCTACCTCAACATGATAATGGATATTGCCCATGGAGTCACCACATCTACCACAACCAAGGAAGTTCCAAAGATAGTGCAAACCACAAAGGGAATTGGTGGGAGTAACACCCCACCCAAGACATCGAAGAATGTGGTTGAGCACAAATCCACACCCAACTATACTTGTGATTACATTGTAACCTTGGACCATAATGGTAAAATGGTCGTCAAGTATGTTGGGGCCTATGCCATGAAGGCCATGAGAAAGAGTGTGTGGGTTCCAAAAGTTTTTGCATCTAACCTCCAAGGACCCAAATCCTTTTGGGTACCTAAACCAAGAGCTTAAACTTGTTTTGTAGGCCTACTCCTCCGGTGGAAGCGCATGGTTGATTGATAGTGGTGCCACTAATCACATGACCGGAGATGAAGGCTTGTTTGCATCCCTTGACCGTTATGACAACCCTATGGAAACTATCATCTATGGAGACAATGGTTAAGGAGATGTCATTGGTTTAGGTAAAATTGCTATCTCAACAACAAATTCAATTGAAGATGTTTATCATGTGCAAGGGTTGGGATACAACTTGTTGTCGGTTTCACAACTTTGTGAGAAAGGCTAAAATTGTCTCTTTACTCATGAGGGTGTGACCGTCTCTAGAAGGGAGGATTCCTCTATTGTCTTTGCGGGTCATTTACGGGGAAAGCTTTACTATGTGGATTTCACAAAAGTAAAGGTGGATCCTAAGGCTTGCTTAGTGGCAAAATCCGACTTGGGTTGGCTATGGCATCGCCGACTAGCCCATGTTGGCATGACGAACTTGGCCAAACTTCAAAAGGACGAGCACATCCTAGGACTAACAAATGTTGTTTTTGAGAAAGATAGGTTGTGTAGCGCATGTCAAGCCGAGAAGCAAGTTGGAGCTCATCATCCCGCCAAGAATATTCTATCCTCATCAAGACCATTGAAGCTACTACACATGGATTTATTTGGACCAATTGCCTACATAAGCATCGGTGGTAACAAATATGGTTTAGTAATTGTTGATGACTTTTCCCGTTTCACTTGGGTATTCTTTTTGCAAGATAAAAGTGAGGCGAAGGGAATTGTGAAGAAGTTCATTAGAAGAGTTCAAAATGAGTTCGAGCTCAAGGTCAAGAACATAAGAAGTGACAACGGCTCGGAGTTTAGGAACACACAAGTTGAAGAGTTCCTAGATGAAGAAGGCATCAAGCATGAACTCTCCGCTCCATATACACCTCAAGAAAATGGCATCGTTGAGAGGAAGAACCGTACATTGATAGAAGCGGCAAGGACAATGCTTGATGAGTACAAGACTCGGACTCATTTTGGGCGGAAGCCATCAACACCGCATGCCATGCCGCCAACCGACTCTACCTCCACAAGTACTTGAACAAGACTCCCTACGAAATCATCACCGGTAAGAAGCCTAGTGTGCATTACTTTAGGGTCTTTGGGTGTAAGTGTTTCATACTTAACAAGAAACCCAAAGCCTCAAAGTTTGCATCCAAGGTTGATGAAGGTTTTCTACTTGATTATGGAACTAACGAGCATGCCTATCGT
This sequence comes from Cenchrus americanus, assembly GCA_947561735.1. Taxonomy (NCBI): domain Eukaryota; kingdom Viridiplantae; phylum Streptophyta; class Magnoliopsida; order Poales; family Poaceae; genus Cenchrus; species Cenchrus americanus. The sequence continues at coordinate 89,592,459 of OX387240.1, read as the reverse complement.
GTTTTCAACAAAACCACCGGTTCTGTTGAGACCACGGTAGATGTGAAATTTGATGAATCCAACGGCTCTCAACGAGAGCAAGTTAGTGAAAACCTTATAGATGATGAAGACCCCCCAAGCATATCCATCTTTAGAATGGGGACCGGTGAAGTAATGCCTCGGGAAATTCAAGCACAAACTCCGGATGACACAAGCACTCAAGATCCATCATCATCAACAAGAGTGGAACCACCTAGTTCTCAAGTCCATCAAGATGAGAGTCAAGTTCATGGTGTCACACCCGATTTTCCGAAGAAAACCAAGTGCAAACCTATATGCATGCCAGGATCAAGTTTCATGCATATAGTGACATATAAGTGAATACAGAAACAGTATCACGTAAGAAAAAGAAATATTATCAGAGATTTACGCTTAATCCTGGAAACGAAGGCTCCAAACATCACAGACAGACGACTGGGGGTTGCGTACGCCTAGAACCAGCAACATCTTCACAAGACTTCAAAGTAGCATCCTATTTCCGAGCAACAATGGTTGTAGCAAGGGTGAGCACTTGTCGTACTCAGCAAGTGTGGGGAAAAGAATGAATGCAAAGGCTTTATAGTGGACTAGGCTATAAGCATTTAAGCAATTTTAGTTGGTCAAATTTTATTAGCACCTGATTACTAATAAAGTATAAGTTTATACCAACCCACATTAAGCATAAGATAAGAGATACGCCATAAGCACATGGCAAGCATAACCGGAGAGAGAACGATTGAAGTCCATCTTCAAGTTCAATTATCATGTGAGGGTCCAGGCCGCTCTTGACCGTGAGCACGGCTAATCGACTAGTTTTACACTCGCAGAGGTTGTACATCTTTACCCACAAGTCGCGTAAAAACTCCGAAGAGTTTTGCACCCAACCACGCTGTGCAAAAGTAGGCACAATACCACACTACCGAGGTGTGGCTGCATAGGGACGCTACGAGGCCTTTACAAAGAGTCCTCCCGTGCGTATTAGTCCATAGTAGTATGTCATAGAGGCTATCTTTCATACCACACTTCTATTACGGACGGTCAGCCATAGAGTCTTCCGTTCCAACACCGCTCCGGAATAGAAGAGCCATAAAAGCATTCCTCCGTCCCCAACCTACTATGCGAGTAATAACCACACAAAGACTTCCCTAATTACTCGGCCAAGACCAGAGCCATATAGTCCTTGTGGTTGCACTGTTGTCCTGGGTGGTCGCTCCATGTTCCGATTAATCATATGGTCTTGTATTAACATCCAAAGATATAACATAAAGGTAAAACAAGTTCATCATTGTTGTTCATTAAAACCACCATAACCCAGGTATAGCAACTAAGCATAGCTACCCAACATAAAATTAAACCCAGGTTAACAAGGATTGACAATCAAAGACTAGGATAAACCTTAATAGGAACCCATCAAAATTAATGCAAGCAATGCAAAGTGATTAATCATAGTTATTGGGACAATAGATCAAGGACACACTTGCCTTTAACCAAAGAGTAGTTGCTCAAAATATCTTCAACCTCTTGCTCTTCAAAGCTTCTCGAACGGCGTTCACTCTAAGCGCATCAATCATCGGGCACAAACATACACAAAGCAAACAAACAAGCATATACTAAGAACAAAACACTAATCATAAGAAAGCTTTAAAAGAACGCACTAAAGGATAAGCTCGATTAGATGGATCACTAAAGAACACAAAGGGTGCTTGGAAAGGCTTGGTTAACTTTAAAGAGATGGTCGCGGAAGATTGAGCAAGGACCGGAAAGATCACACTTAGATTGAGCTAAGAAAAGAACGTCTAACGAACGTTTTGCATAAATGAGAGAGCAAGGCTATGAGCTAGGTTCATTTTAATTAACAAAACAAATATAAAGGATATTTCAGAAATAAAATACCCTGTGTTGACATTAATGCAATATTAAACTTTATTTACAAAACCGGTGTAAAGAACTAGTCAAGTTTTATTAATAAAGATTCATATATGAATTTAACCGATTAAATATTTAATTTAGAAAAACTAAACTATATGAACAATCTAAACGAAACTTTGTAATTCGAGTAGATCATATTATTATTAAAAACATTATGGAACTGACATTAATTATATTAACATTTATTAGAAAAGCGGATGTAAAAGCCTAATCAAATTTTAATTAGAAAAGATTAATTAACTATTAAACAAATTAACATTTGGTTTACGAAAACCGGGATAAAGATCTAATTAACTTTTATATATAAAAACATGTGATAGAAACATTAATCAAATTAAATTTGCTTATGAAAAACGATGTATAGATCTATTTTGCTTTTATTTGGAAAAGACGTGTATAACTAGACATTAATCAAAATTAATATTAGTTTTATTTTCAGAAAACAAAACATGGTGAAAACACACCACTAACGCGTGCTTTACATTATTATGAACCTAACACAACTTGAATGGATTAAAACGGAGCTAAAGCATAAAAGATATGGGGAAAACAAGATGAAAAAGACCTGTTTGCGATTAATTATAGATTTCAGGGAGTAGCTGAAAAGAAACCCGAGACACAAGAAACAATGCTCGTGAATCTGATAAAGCTCAGGGTTAGATCTATAAAAGACTCGTGTTGGATTTATGTGCAGAAACCTAATAGATCTAGGGAGTTAAGAGCAAAGGTTACAAGACACAAAAGAGATGCTAATCATTACAGGGTTCTCCGGGGATCTAATCGTAAAGCTGCCATCTTATCTTCTTCCTTTGGCCTTGCCGGGACGGGAACCACCGGTGAATGCGTCGCCGGTGATTCAAGCAACGAGGGCACGACCGGGATTAAGGAAAAAGGAGAGAAGAGCGACAAGATCATGGGGACATGCTCACCATCCGCAAGGAAGGACACGGGTGGCCGTACGGCGGACTTGTTCGGCGGGTGATGAACGGACGGCAGCCGCTTGGACTCCAAGACCCGACGGAGCTTCGGTGACTCGGTAGCTCAAGTGACGCACGAAATCCAAAGAGGAGAAGGAGAAGAGCTCGAAGGGCTACTCACCGGCGGCGGGGAACGAAGAAGGGAGCCGGCCGGATTTCCGGGAAGAAACGGCCGGTGGTGGAGCTTGGCGGCGGCCGGACTCCTTGGTCAACGCCGGCGGCGCGGTCCGGTCCGGCGGCGGCGGCGCGGGCTTCGCGCGCGCGCGCGGGGGGGCAGGGCGCGGGGGCGACGGCCTAGGGGCGGGGGCGCGCGGCGCCGGCTCGGCCTCACCCTTCATGGGGACGCGCGCTCGAGACCCTAGCGGCGGCGTTGTCCCGGCCGGCCGCGGCCTCGGCCGATGGCCGGATGGGCCCCGCCGGCCGGGCGGGCCGGGCCGACGCGGGCGGGCCGGAGCGGGTCGGGCCTTCGGGCTCGGCCCAAACCGCTAGGGTAGTTTTTTTTGTTTTTTTTCAGAATTTATTTCCAGTGCAAAAACAATTCCGGAAAACATCCAGAAATTGTTTAAAGGCACGAAAAATACTCCGAAAATCACAAAAATTCCAGGAAAATTCCTAGAGATAGATTAAGACATGAACAATCCAAACAAAGCATTTGGTACTCATGAAAAAGATTTTTGAGCCTTCCAGTAAATAGAAATAGCTCAGGGAAAATGAGAATAAATTCCGGAAAATCCGGAAAATTCTCGGGAGAGTTTGGACAACTTCTAAACGCATTTTTGAAACCTTTTTGCACTCAAGAACCACTAGATGCATCGGCATGAATGCAACACTCTCAACTTTTATTTAATTTAGAAAATCAAACAAATGATTTTTCCTATACTATATTTCCTGTAAAATAAAATAAATGTTGGAAAAATTTTAAAATTATGAGAAAATCGTTATTTAATTATTCTTTCTATTCACATCCTGAAATTGGAAATTTCAGGGTGTGACACATGGTGACGATCATGGATGGGGCTTTGATCAAGGGGGAGGACTAAGTGATGAAGCTCAAGAAGATACACCACAAGTTGAAGATGATGATGATGGACCTATCCAACGTCAATCTCAAGAACCACACCCAAGGGTACATCAAATGGTTCAACGAGATCATCCCGTTGACAACATTCTTGGGAGTATTCAAAGAGGGGTAACAACTCAATCTAGATTGTCAAATTTTTGTGCATTTTACTCGTTTGTTTCCTCTTTGGAACCTCTTAGTGTGGAACAAGCTCTTGAGGATCCGGATTGGATTATTGCCATGGAGGAAGAATTGAACAACTTCAAGAGAAATGAAGTTTGGGAGTTGGTACCAAGACCCAAGCAAAATGTGATCGGCACCAAATGGGTTTTTAGGAACAAGCAAGATGAATTTGGTGTCGTCACGAAGAACAAGCAAGGCTTGTTGGCAAGGGTTACACACAAGTTGAAGGCTTGGACTTTGGAGAGACTTATGCACCGGTAGCAAGGCTCGAGTCAATTCGTATTCTTTTGGCCTATGCTACTCATCATGATTTCAAGCTTCATCAAATGGATGTGAAGAGTGCTTTCTTGAATGGACCTCTCCAAGAAGAAGTGTATGTGGATCAACCACCGGGCTTTGAAGACTCAAGATTTCCAAATCATGTGTACAAGCTCCATAAGGCGCTCTACGAGCTTAAGCAAGCTCCTAGAGCATGGTATGAATGCCTTAAGGATTTTCTTCTCAAGAATGACATTGAGATAGGCAAAGCCGATTCTACTCTTTTCATACAAAGAAACGGAAAAGATATTTTCGTTTGTCAAATTTATGTCGATGATATCATTTTTGGGTCTACTAATGATAAGTTTTGTGAAGAATTTAGTAGGATCATGACCAAGAGGTTTGAGATGTCTATGATGGGAGAATTGAAGTTCTTTCTTGAATTTCAAATCAAGCAAATGAAGGAAGGGACTTTCTTGTGTCAAACCAAGTATGTGAAGGATATGCTCAAGAGGTTTGACATGGCCGATTCCAAGCCCATCAAAACTCACATGGCATTAAATGGACATCTTGATCTCATTGAAGAAGGGAAGTCAGTCGACCAAAAGGTATTCCGTTCCATGATTGGCTCCCTCCTTTACCTTTGTGCATATAGGCCCGATATAATGCTTAGTGTGTGCATGTGTGCAAAATTTCAAGCCAATCCTAAGGAGTGCCATCTAATGGCTGTTAAGAGGATTTTTAGATATTTAGTTCATACTCCTAACCTAGGCTTGTGGTATCCCAAAGGTTCCACTTTTGATCTACTTGGCTACTCCGATTCGGGTTATGCCGGTTGCAAAGTAGATCGAAAGAGCACTACCGGGACTTGCCAATTTCTTGGTAGGTCTTTGGTGTCGTGGAGCTCAAAGAAGAAAAATTCGGTTGTTTTATCCACGGCCGAAGCCGAATATGTGGCGGTCGGTGCTTGTTGTGCACAACTCTTGTGGATGAAACAAACGTTGAGTGATTATGGTTGCAAGTTTAGTAAGATTCCACTCTTGTGTGACAACGAGAGTGCTATCAAACTAGCGAACAATCCTGTCCAACACTCTAGAACAAAGCACATAGACATTAGACACCACTTCTTACGGGATCATGAGGCTAAGGGTGACATTGCTTTACGGCATGTTTGCACCGAAAAGCAACTTGCCGACATTTTCACTAAGCCTCTAGACGAGCAAAGGTTTTGTGCTTTGAGGAGTGAGCTAAACATCTTAGATTCTCGTAACTTGGCTTGATCTTTTGCACATAAACCTGTTTGTTGCCTAGATAGGAAGCAAAATGTTTTATTTTATCTTTCCTTGTGTGTGTCTTACAAAACTTTGGATCTTTACATAGTGAGTGGTGACTATAGCTTTGATTGATTGTTTGTGACTAGTCACCAACTCCTATGGGGTCTCTACATGTCCATATTCCCCTCTACTAAAAATCTCAATATAGAACCTCAATAAATCTCAAAAACTGGTTAAACTGCCAGTACAACCGACACAAGGTCGGTAGTACCGATATGAGCCCTCTGTTGGAATTTCTGGCGCTTCCCGGTAGAACCGACGCCGTGTCGGTACTACCGGACCCCCCGGTAGAACCGACCCGGGGTCGATATACCGATATGACATCTCTGTCTCAATTTCCAGGGACCGCCGGTAGTACCGACACCCTGTCGGTACTACCGATAACAGCCGCTAGGCTATATAAGCCCCACGCCCTGAGGCTAGGGTTTCAATTATTGTTTCAACCGTTGGTCGCGCCCTCTCTCCCACTGCTCAAATCCTTGAGGGGATCTCAAAAACCAACCGTACAAAGTGTTTCTAGTCCACTTCTTTAGATTCTCCACCCTCCGGAACATCCGATCCTCGCCGGAAGTTCGTCGATTCGCGCGGGAAGCATCTCAAGGTATTCATTCAAAATCTCCGTCGATCGATCTCTTAATGTAGTTGTTTCTAGAGGCAATGCTTTAGGGAATCATCATCTAATCCATCCTAGAACTCGTATCCATGTTTTCGTAGCTTTTGGTTGGCTAAATCTTCCGGATTCAAATCTTTCCACCCAAAATCGACCCCCATCGGTAGTACCGACCCTGTGTCGGTAGTACCTATGGGGGGCTGTCAACTGCGCCCCTCCCTTAATTTGAGGCATCCCTTTCCATAAATCTTCACCCATCTTATGCACTATGTTCTAATGCTCCAGATGGGTCGTGCCAACAAGCAAGTGGTTCGCGAAGGATCCGATGAAGATGACGTTCCTCTCGCTCAAAGGAAGAGGAAAGGGGGAGCGATCTCTCAAGCCCCTCGTGGTCGTGGTCGTACCAATCCACCAGCTGCTCCTCACCAATCCAAGGGACAAGGTCATTGTGCCCGTACCAAGCAAGCTCACCAGCCCGATGATCACTACGACGATTATGAGGATATCTCTTTGGAAACCCTATCCTCCTTCATCCTTCGGCCATCCATCCCTCCTCGTCCGGCTACTCAAATGGGCATTGTCAGGATGGTAGATTACACGAGGGGGTCACACAATGTGTACAAGGAAAGGTATTCCGACCCCGCTCTTTGGCAAAAGGAGTTTGACGCGGACATCCGCTTTTGGCTCAAGTTCAATGCCGATTGGTATGAGTCAGTCATTCTCAGCAAGGACCACATGACTATTGATATGAAGTCAATCAATTGGGATCTCCTTAGGTCACTTGACATTCCGGCCGTCAATGATGCGATTGATATTTGTCATGCCAAGGGGATGACCAATGTGATGGCAATCAACTATGATTGGAATGAAGAAGTGGTCGCCCAATTCTATGCCAACCTCTACATACGTCGTGAGACACGGACCTTTCATTGGCTCCTCCAAGGCAAGCCCCTCTCCGTCTCATATGAGCATTTTGCTCAAATCCTTGGTTTCGGTGAGGAGGATCTCGCTCGTCCCAAGCTTCATGGTGGAGAGTTTCCTCTTGACAGTGAGATGGCCTTCATGTATGATTCCGTGTATGGAAAGGTGGAGTTTGGTACCACAATGGGATGAAACCGGTCTATAGGATGTTGAATCAACTCTTCCGCTACACTCTCACTCCTAAGATCGGTGACAACGCCAATATCTCCAATGTGGCAAAAGAGATTCTTGTGAGGATGGCACCGGGGAAGGAGGACTTTAGCATCTTCAACTTCATTTGGGAGGAAATCATTGTGTGTTCCGTGTCCGCCAACAATAGTTGCCAATATGCTCCTTGGATATTCAAGATGATTTGTGAGGTGGCGGGAGTTTATATCCTCCCCGACAAGACTCATTCTTGGTACAAGCCAAACAAGGGCAACATTGAGCGACTTCTCAAGTTGGGCAAGCATGCCCCTCCTCGTCCCACTACCGCGGGTGGCTCCTCCTCCGGTGGCCCATCCACCTATGAGCCACCTTCCTCCTCTCGTGGGACATCCGCATCTCGAGGCACCGTTCCCCCGGCAAGAAAAAGAGTATCTTCAACTTTCTCTCTCAAGGTCTTTTTGCTTGCTTCAATGTGGGAAAGCACAATGCACAGGAGATTCGTGCACATAGACAGCATGTTGATGAGCAGCTCCTTAAGTTGGAGACGCGTCAAAAGACTTTGCTCGCTCAACACAACATCGAGCACTCTCCCGTCCGCGAGCCCATGGATTTTCCTCCTCCACCAACCTTCTACAACCCTTGGGAGATCTACGGCGACACCTCCATGATGTATGGAGCTCCTCCGGCTGACATCGACGATGAGGACTTTGGTGGTGGTGAGACCGACGACGACGGCGACTCTCCCCCGGCTGCCCACTCTCCACATGACTATGATGATTGAAGGGCCTCCTCTTTTTGGCGCTTGATGCCAAAGGGGGAGTGAGCTCACAATTTACTCATGTGTGGTGTGGGCTTGTATCTCCATTTATCTATCTATCTATCCTTAGGATTGTGGACATGTATGGACTATTTGTGTATTTGTGTGGTGTAATGCTTGGTGAAGAACCTAGAACTCGTTTAAATTTGTAAGACCTAAATTGTGCTTGTGGTGTGAGGAACCTTGTTTATCTACTTGTGATGCTTGTTGGTTCTCACTTTATTGTTTTGTATATCATGTCATATGCATCACGGTTTATATATCACACTCATGCACTTGTGTATACAATTTGAGAGTGAAAAGTCTTCTAAGTGTGTGATAGGCATTTGAGGCCTTCATAAAAGACAAAGCACACATTTAGGGGGAGTTTCATTTTCAAATTTGTCAAATACACACATCTTTTATAAAAACAAATTGTGGTTGTCATCAATCACCAAAAAGGAGGAGATTGAAGGATCGGATGGCGACTAGAGAGGGGGGGGAGTGAATAGGAGCCGGTAAAAATTCTTCTCAAAGAACCCGGCCTATACCGTAGTCAAAACCCGGTCACACACAAGCGTTGGAACGAATCACACACCAATCGCCAAAACAACGAGTTCTTGAAACACACGCGGAAGCACGAATGAAGGAGGGAGGAATCGAACCAAAGAGCAAAGCGACCGGGCTCGGCGGACCGTCCGGCCGGGCGGGGGCGGACCGTCCGCGATGGCCGCGCGGACCGTCCGGCGAGGTCCCGCGGACCGTCCGCACCCTTGCCGCGGACGTCCGGCCCGAGCCGCGGACCGTCCGTTAAAGCGAACAGAACCACCAGAACCGACCCGAGAAAAACGGACCGTCCGCGAAGACCGGGCGGACCGTCCGCGCGAGTCACGGACCGTCCGCTACTGAAGCTCGGACCGTCCGCAAACCGGCTGCAACGAAAAACCAAAACCAAATCGGATCGAAAGCAAAGCCGAGGAAGAACAAGAAGAACACGCGAAGAACACCGTACACGCGGACCGTCCGCCCGGCCCTCGCGGACCGTCCGCCGGTGCGGACGGAGCCGAAAACGCCCGACCCCGAAAGTCAACTCCCCCAAATCATCATCGGATTTCCCAAACGGTTGAAGCCGTAGAGACAAGGGTTTGGGTACTTGAAAAGCGTCACACAAGGATGCTATAGCCCAAAAATCTTGCCTCCTAACTCCCTAAATCACCGGGAATCGCGAATCCTTTGAGCACCACCAAAAGCTAGAGCACCGAACGAAAACTCACGAATCGAAGTGGTTTCCCGGCGTTTGAGGGCACAAGATCAAGCACAAAGATGCACAAGACATCTATCCATGTTTCCCTCAAAGAAATCCGGGGAGAAACCCACTCAAATCCGTGGAATCACACCGGGAACAAAGGCACGAAAACAAGCACGAAAATAGCACAAAAAGAGCTCCGAAAAAGCAATAAAAGAAATTCGGGAATAGAAAGATTGGCACAAGATTTAGAGGATGAAATCACTATGAATATCTTGTCCAAACGATTACAAGCCACTCCTAGAAATCAAATCTAAGATGGCAAAAAGCTCCAATCAAAGAGCCACTCTCCCCTCTCTCCCTCTCTCCCAAAGCACTCCAAAATGAAAGAGTACAAGCGACCTCTAGCCCAAGAGTTGGCTGAAAATTCAGCCCCCTCCTCCTATATATAGGCCCTCCGGAAAAGACCGAAGTGCCCCTACACTAGGAGTACAACACAAGCCCTCACGGGGGCGTTTTGGTCAACACATGAAGTTCACCATCGGACGGCCGCGCATCCATCAGGCCTTCACGTCCTCCCGACGCAAGCACCTAGATCATGCCGCGTGTCGCCCGCCTCGAAGCTTCCCGACGCACCCGGATACCGTCTCCGTCACGTCAGGCCCTCGGGCTCGGTTTTGAGGCCCAAACCGAGAAACCCTCCTCCGATGGTTTTGTGGCCAAACCACCAAACCCCGCGTACACGGCCCGGCCTCACCACGCCAAGCGTCGAGCCCGCCAAGCCTTTGACCTCCCGGCGCCCGGACGGTCTACTCAGTCTTGCCTCGTTCCTTGACTTGGCCACCACCGATGCACCGGCTCCATGTCCACGACTTCGTCTTGCTCTTCTTGCACCATGCGGCTCGCACTTGATCCCATCGGCCACCGGTCCCTCGAACCAAGCCTACTTGTCTCTCCACTCCTCGGAGGCCCCGTAAGGCTAAGACCTTTCGCGCTCGTTCTTCACCCGCACCAACGCAAACCAAGCCGCAACCAACACCGCAATACTAGGCCAAGAGTCGGTCCACACAACGTTGTCAACCACTCCTCACGAGTGCATTGACAACACACCACATAAACAATAAGGTAAATACACGAATAAAACACACACAACACAACTCAACACTACACACACAAAGCTTCAAACCATCCGGTCAATCACTCATCACACACGAACCAAGGTACTTCTCAACTTGGTTCCTCAAATTGTGCTTGTGGTGTGAGGAACCTTGTTTATCTACTTGTGATGCTTGTTGTTTCTCACTTTATTGTTTTGTATATCATGTCATATGCATCACGGTTTATATATCACACTCATGCACTTGTGTATACAATTTGAGAGTGAAAAGTCTTCTAAGTGTGTGATAGGCATTTGAGGCCTTCATAAAAGACAAAGCACACATTTAGGGGGAGTTTCATTTTCAAATTTGTCAAATACACACATCTTTTATAAAAACAAATTGTGGTTGTCATCAATCACCAAAAAGGGGGAGATTGAAAGTGCATCTTGGCCCCTAATTGTTTTGGTGATAATGACAAGCACGATTTGTGGTATTTAATGCTTTGTCAAGATGTGTGCAGGTCTTAAATGAATGAAACTCATGTGGTTGATCAAAGGAAGGCCCCCAAATTTCAAGTCGTTGTTTTCAACTCGAATCAAGGCTTTATTTCATTTTACTTTTGAATTTGAGTATAGGAAACACAGTACTATAAAGGGGGATGCAAATCGATAGCCAAGAGATGCTAAAAGTGCTCTAGAAGGTAATCCAAGTGAGTGAGAAGAGTTGAGAGTTGGCACGTGCACAAATGATTCTTTTTTCCCAAATTCTCGGCTGGGTCGGTTGTACCGACGCCACGTCGATACTACCGGCGATCGCCCCTCGGTAGTACCGGTGCAGGGCCGATATACCGATATGGCTTCACTGGCGAGTTTTAGCCAGGGGGTCGGTACTACCGACCCTGTGTCGGTACTACCGATGGTCGTACTGTTTTAGTTCTGAACCCCCCCCCCCCCCTCGGTAGTACCGACGTCGTGTCGGTAGTACCGGGGTTACACGACTCTGCACAGTAACGGCTAGTTTTTGGCCCTGGGTATTTAAGCCCCCTTCTCCATCCTCACTCATTGCTGACCAACCACGAGACAAACACTTCCTTGAGCATTCACTCCACCTCTCCCCTCTCCTCTAGAGCTAATCCTTGGTTCCCTTGAGCTAGGGTTTGAGTAGAGAGGTGAATTCTAGTGAAGTGTGGACAAGCTTTGAGAGCCCCATCATCCTTCTCCTTCTCAAGAGCACTTGAAGCATCTCCGGGCTTTTGGTTTGCATTTGTTACTCTTGAAGCTTGCTTCTAGACGGTTAGGCGTCGCCCGCGAGTGCCCTCTTTGTGTGGTGCACCCGGGATCGTTTGTATTGCCCTCTCCTTGGTGGAGAATTCTTAGTGAGCACCAATCTTCCTTTGTGGGGGTTGGAAGAGGAAAAGAGGCTCTTTGTGATAGCCCTCCCTTTGTGGGATCCTCAACGGAGACATAGCATCCTTTGTGGGTGTGAACTTCGGATTAAATCTTGTGTCTCCTTTTGCTTGCTTGAATTCTTTGTTTCTAACGAACCCTAGAACTTGTTTTAGCCCGATCTATCAATTGGTTGCTATCCAACTCATCTCTGTGGTTGCAGGTGGTTCTTAGCCTCTAAACTAAGACTTTGATTCAAGTAGAATTGCTAGAAACCCTGCAGAATTCAAATTTCGTTTTAAGTCACTCTGCCCTGTCAATAGTACCGACCTGGTACCGGTAGTACCGACCCCGTCGGTAGAACCGGCACCACGTCGGTAGTACCGACAGGAGGTTTAACCGTTGCTTTTGTTTCAGAAATTTGAAGTGATCCTATTCACCCCCCCTCTAGGCATCACAAGGTCCTTTCACTAGTCGACTTCATGGCGGAGTGGCGGGAGAATCAGCTACCTACTCCAACTGAGCGCCGAGAGCACTGGGTGATGTACTTCGATGGCACGCTCAAGCTCGAAGGCACAGGTGCAGGGGTACTCTTGATCTCTCCAACGGGCGAACAACTCAAGTACGTCCTGCAGATCTTTTGGAAGGTCTCAAATAACGAAGCCGAGTACGAAGCTCTGCTACACGGGCTTCGCCTCGCGGCTTCACTGGGCACCAAGCGGCTACTAGTCTACGGCACCAAGTGGTCATCAACCAAGTCAACAAGTCCTGGGACCGCAACAAGGAGAACATGGACGCCTCGCCTAGAAGTCCGCAAGCTCGAGAACAAGTTCTACGGTCTCGAGTTCCACCACGTCGTCCACGACAACAATGTTGCAGCGGACATCCTGTCAAAGCTTGGTTCTACTCGCGCTCAAGTACCAGCGGGTGTCTTCGTCCACGAGCTTCACGCGCCATCCATCCCGGAGCCGGCGCCACCGACCACTGACCCAGCACATCCCCCGGCTGGCCAGGAGGTCATGATGATCGATGTGGACTGGAGGCAACCCTTCATCGACTACCTCCGCGAGCAGAAGGTTCCCTCGGACAAGAACTTGGCCGAGCAACTCATCCGCCGTGCCAAGTCCTACGTCCTCGTCGGAGACAAGATCTACAGGCGGGGTGCATCTTCTGGAGTGCTCATGAAGTGCGTTCCCCGAGAAGAAGGCAAGGGCATCTTGGAGAAGATCCACAAAGGCGTCTGCGACAACCACGCGTCCTCTCGCACACTGGTCAGCAAGGCCTTCCGACGAGCTTTCTATTGGCCCACAGCTCTGGGTGACGCCGAAGAACTCGTCAGAAGGTGCCAAAAGTGCCAATACTTCGCCAAGCAACAACACGTCCCGGCCTACAAGGTAGTCACCATACCGCCAACCTGGCCCTTCGCCTGCTGGGGGCTCGACATGATTGGGCCACTCCGGCATCGCGCCGGGGTGGATTCAACAGAAGTGCGGTGGCCATCGACAATTTCACCAAGTGGATCGAGGTCAAGCCGGTCACATGCCCCAAGGCCGACAGAGTACTCGACTTCGGACTACCCCACCGCATCATCACAGACCTGGGCTCCAATTTCAACAATCACCAGTTCTGGGAGTACTGCGAGAACAGCGGGATCGACGTCCGATATGTCTCAGTCGCCCATCCTCGGCCCAATGGACAAGTCGAGCGTGCCAATGGGATGGTGCTCGATGCTCTCAAGAAGCGCCTACACGACGCTGCCAACAGCAAAGGAGGCAAGTGGATCAACGAAAACCCAATGCGCTCTGGGGACTATGCACTCAACCCTCCAAGCCAACGGGACAATCGTCATACTTCCTGGTCTACGGCTCTGAAGCAATCCTCCCTGCTGATGTCATGTGGGACTCACCAGCAGTAGAGCAATACGACGAAGGCATATCTGAAGACAGCAGACGAGTTGACATCGATGGACTCGAAGAAGCTCGTTGTGTCGCCCTTGCTTGGAGCCGTCGTGAAGGGCAGCAGGACTCGGGAAGCACCGTCGTCCCCAGGGTCCTTCTGCCGTCGGAAGCACGGAACGTCGTCTTCGTAGACCCGGGGTTGCGCCGCGTCGCCACCTCCGCCGTTGGGTGCTAAGAGAATGGAGTGGGGAGGCTGAACTCTGTACACATCTAGGGTTCGGGAGGCATAAATATTGGAGTGGGTTCAGGTTATTGGGCTGCTTGGGCTGGACGATTGGTTGGGGTTACTGGGCCGTAGGGTTCCATCCCTTTAGTTCGGTTCTTTTGGTCTTTTCGGGTTCCAGGGGTCCAGAACCGAAGCCGAACCCGCAACCCGAAATGTACAGGTTTGAGAACCGAACCCGAGAATCGAAAACCGAAAAAACGCAATTTCGGGTTACTTGGGTTCAGTTCGGTTCGGTTCGGTTTTCGGGTTGGATGTGCCCAGCCCTATCCTTCAGGACGTGGTGAGAGGAACAAATGAGAGTGAGGAGTCTTTTCAGACTCGGCAGTGTGACCACGCAGATAAGATTGCCAAGCGCGACCTTGATCGTGCCAACTGGCTGAAAAATAATAAGAAATGCTTAAAGATCATGCAGATTAAGATGTCTGAAGTTATCCGGGCTTCAATCCCTGAGAAGAAGTCTGATGGAGTGGACCACACTGCTACTGAATTTTTGGCAATAGTGGAGAAACAACATGATACGCACTCCAAGACTTTTGCTAGTACCATGATCAATAAGCTTACCAGTCCGCAGTACACAGGAGGTGGTGTAAAAGACCACATTCTGTCGATGAGTAACATGAATGGTAAACTTACCACCATGGACATGGGTCTGCCAGAACAGTTTCTGGTGCACCTAGTTTTTAAGTCACTGCTGCCTGAGTTCGCCACTTTTGAGGTGAATTACAACTCTTTGAGTGAGAAGTGGGACTTGCACAAGCTAGTTAATATGTGTGTGCAAGAGGAAGAAAGGCTCAAACAACAACATGGTGGTTCTATCAACTATGTGCAGAATACCAATAAGAAAAGGACTTTTCGTAGCAAGGGCTACAAAGCTAAGAATCAACATGAAAGTGGTCCTTCTCATGCTCCTCATGCTCCTAGTAAGTCTCAGGGGAAAGCTCGTGCTCAGCAATTTCAGCATCAACCAGACAAGAAACCAGCAGTTGCTCCAAATCAGTGCCTCTGGTGCAAGGAGACTGGCCACTTGCAGAAGGACTGTCCTAAGTGGATGAAGCATATGCTGAAAAGGGTGAGGATATAATTACTTTTGTAGATGAGACCCTGTACTTAAGTTACTCTAAATCTACTTGGTGGATTGATTCAGGTGCAACTGTTCATGTTGCTAATTCTATGCAGGGTATGCATTCGAGTCGGATCCTGCAAAGAGGCAGAAGAAGCATTAAGGTCACAAATGGAGTGGAGGCTGAAGTGGAAGCCATTGGAGATCTCCCCATCAAGCTACATGATGGCTTCGTCCTCCATTTACATGATGTCCTCTTTGTACCCAATTTAAATAGAAACTTGATTTCTGTTTCATGCTTAGCGGATTGTGGATTTGAGTGCCATTTTGGCGCTGAAAATGTTTAATTAAGTTTAATAATAAGTGTGTTGGTCTTGCCTTCCGACAAGACAAGCTTTATAAGTTATCTATGCATGATCAGATCAATGTTTTTGATGAGAATGTATGCAAGACACCGAGTGTCCCCTCGTCTACAAAAGCGAAAGGCAAGCGAAAGAGAATTGATAGCGAATCTTCGAAATTGTGGCATTGTCGTTTAGGCCACATTTCGAGGGGAAGAATAGAACGCTTAGTAAAAGAATCAATTCTCCCGCCGTTAGAATTTTCAAACTTAGACCAATGTGTTGATTGCATTAAAGGCAAGTATGTGAAACAAAGTAAGAAAGGCGCAAAGCGAAGCACAGGGGTGTTAGAGATTATACACACGGACATTTGTGGTCCATTACCTGTGATGTCAGTGGACGGTTTTGATTCATTCATCACGTTTACAGATGACTATTCGCGCTATGGATATATTTATCCAATTAAAGAAAAGTCAAAAGCGTTAGATAAATTTAAGATATTTAAAGCACAAGTAGAGAATCAACACAATCAAAAGATAAAAGTAGTAAGATCAGACCGTGGAGGGTAGTACTACGGTCGACACACCCCATATGGCCAAGTTCCTGGACCTTTTGCAAGGTTCTTACGGGAAAATGGCATAGTTGCTCAGTATAGTACACCGGGTGAGCCTCAACAGAATGGAGTAGCTGAAAGAAGAAATCGTACCTTGATGGATATGTTAGAAGTATGTTAATTTACTCCACCTTGCCAGTTAACTTGTGGATGGAGGCATTAAAAATCGCCACTCACATTTTAAACAAAGTACCTAGTAAGTCAGTACCTACAACACCATATGAGCGATGGACGGGTAGAGAACCCTCCCTAAGATACATGCGTGTGTGAGGATGTCCAGCTGAGGCAAAAGTCTTTAACCCAAATATTGGGAAACTAGATCCCAAGACAGTAAGTTGCCATTTCATTGGCTACACAGAAAAGTCTAAAGGTTATCGTTTCTATTGTCCTAATAGACACACAAAGTTTGTGGAAATGACACATGCAGTTTTTCTAGAAAGTGAGATGGTTAGAGGGAGCATGGTGCCACGAGTAATTGATCTTGAAGAGAAGTGGGTATATGTACCTACTCCAATGATTCAAGAACCAGTTTTCTTGCCACGTGTTGTTCCGACACCTGCAGTGCAGCCCACTGTGGTGCCAGAACCTGTTGCTAGTTCTCCGGTGCAAACAATGAGTGAAAATCAGGAAACTATTTTTCAGGATCCTACAGAGCCTATAGTTGCACAGGAAGAACGTGAACAGTCCCCAGAGCCAGAGGTGCCAGCCATTGAGGCCCCAAGAAGGTCTCAAAGAGTTAGAAAGTCAGCTATCCCTAATGACTATGAGGTATATAATAGTGAAGAAGTTCACATAGAGGGTGATCCCACTTCTTTTGAAGAAGCCATGAGCCGTCCAGATGCATCCAAGTGGCAAGATGCTATGGAGGATGAAATGAGATCCGTGAGTGCCAATAAAGTTTGGGACTTAGAGGAAATTCCTAAAGGAGCCAAGCTTGTAGGCTGTAAATGGGTTTACAAAGTTAAGTATGACTCCGAAGGAAATATTGAGAAATATAAGGGACGACTTGTGGCTAAGGGTTTCACTCAAAGAGAAGGGATAGACTACAATGAGACGTTTTCACCAGTCTCTTGTAAGGATTCTTTTAGAATCATAATGGCATTAGTGGCGCACTATGATTTAGAGTTACATCAGATGGATGTAAAGACGACATTCCTAAATGGAGACCTATATGAAGATGTCTACATGACTCAACCCAAAGGTTTTGTTGTGAAAGGCAAAGAACATATGGGATGTCGTTTGAGAAAATCTATTTATGGCTTGAAGCAAGCCTCAAGACAATGGAACATTAAGTTTGATGAGACAATTAAGAAATTTGGGTTTAAGGAAAACATTGCGGACAACTGAGTTTATGTTAAGTTTAACAAGGGAAAATTTATTTTCGTAATACTGTATGTGGATGATATCTTGCTTGCTAGCAATGATGTTAGACTAATACAAGAGACGAAAGGTATTTTGTCCTCAAATTTTGATATGAAGGATCTTGGTGAAGCCTCATATGTTTTGGGCATCTAAATTCACTGAGATAGAAGGAATGGGGTTTTAAGTTTATCGCAGAAGTCATATTTGGAGAAGATCCTAAAGAAATATAATATGCATGCGAGTAAGACCACACCTGCTCCTATTCAGAAGGGTGATAAGTTTGGACTTTATCAGTGTCCAAGGAACCAATACGAGATCGATCAAATGAAAGAGGTTCCATATGCTTCAGCAGTAGGTAGCTTACAGTATGCACAAGTGTGCACTTGCCCAGATTTAGCGTTTGTTATAGGAGTACTTGCAAGATACTAGTCTAATCCAGGTCCAGAGCACTGGATGATGGCAAAGAAAGCATTAAGATATGTGCAAGGCACAACAGGCCTCATGCTAACGTATATAAGATCTGATGTCCTAGAGATAGTAGGATATTCATATGCTGATTATGCGGAAGATAGAGATGATAGAAAGTCTACATCAGGATATGTATTCACTCTCGCAAGGGGAGCTATCTCATGGAGAAGCTCCAAGCAAGAACTAGTTGCAACATCTACGATGTATGCAGAGTTTATAGCATGTTATGAGGCATTAGGACAGGTTATGTGGCTAAAGAAGTTTATTCCTGAGTTGAGGATTGTGGATTGCATATAAAAGCCATTGAGATTATACTGCGACAATGCGCCAGCAGTGTTTTATGCCCACAATAACAAGTCAACTAATGCTACCAAACCCATAGAAGTGAAGTTCTATGCGTTAAAAGATAGAGTCCGGGATCAAACTATAAGTCTGAAGCACATTAGTACGAAAGAGATGCTTGCGGATCTGCTCACAAAAGGCTTACCACCTAGTGTGTTTAGAGAACACATTACCGGTATGGGTTTAAGGGAAAGCCTATGAATCCTGGACGGGCCTAGTTAAGATCCCTCAGAATGAATAACTGTATTGTGGCTGGTTAGTCTGATTGTCATTACGATTAAGATGACCCATACTCGGTATGTTTGTTTGTGATGAAGTGGATACCCAGCGAGAGGCTGAAGTGCAGAGAGAGTAAGTTGAGATCGAGAGGGAGAATGTTAGTTCGATCTCCACATCGATCCGGCCCAAAGGCCGAGTCGGGCTCGATCTCGCGCCCTGGTCGGGGGCGCCCAACCGATCCATGGTTGGTGGGCCCCCGTCGCACAGTGCTATATAGAGGAGGTGGGGGCCACGACTCGCAGTACGAAGTTAACCGCGCCGCCACAAACCCCACCTACAACCCTAGCGACCGAGGGAGCACTGGAGCGGCGAGAAGCACCACCATCGCCGCCGCGGACGTCCTGCTTCATCACCCGTACACGGTGCCATCGACCACATCTACGCCGCTTCCCCAACGCCGCCCTCACCGAGCCGGCGCCATCCCTGTCACCTCTACGCCAAGCCGAGGAAGCCCCTGCTACCTCGACCGGAGAGATGGCCAACTCGTCGGCACCGTCCCCCTCCATTGTTGATGGTCTGTGTTCGTCTACACCTCTCCTTAGTTGTAGTTTGTCTCTGTTAGAGTAGTTGTTCTGTCTCCGTATAGTTGAATGTTGTAGATCTAGATCTAGTTCATCTCTTTTGTTGATTAAGACTTGGCTGTACCCGATTAGATCTACTGCTAGAGATCTGTTGAGTTAATTCAACATGAGCTGCTCCAGAGATCAACCGAAACATCCAAATCACCTGACTTTGCGTAGAGGTTTGATATAAAGGATCCAAAAGGTTTGGCCACAACATCTGTTAATTAAGTAGAAAAAAATCAGTAAGGTAACACTCAAATTGTACTGTTTAGCTTCTCTGAATTCTATTTACCATAACAGAAACTTCTTAAATACAGTAGCGCAGCCGCACAATTGACTAAGCACAATAGGACACAAGAGTAACACAAAGTTCTGTTGTACACTAATCAATTTTCAGGGTGACCAGCTTCTATGCTTGCCGAAAAACGTTACGTAAAACTGCATGTAATATAAGATAGCTTAGGATTGCTTCTCTCAGGTGAAAGAATAAGATACACTACAGCATGTTCTTAAACTTTTTGGTAACCTTAAATACACTTTTTACTGGAAATATTTTGAACTACAAGTTAGAACTGTTTATGTGAAGTTGAGAAATCAGCGCATTAGCCCACAACATAACAATGCAGTCTTGCAGACCTGCCTTATTTATAACCCAGTGAAGTAGACTGAGGAAGTTTGATGAGCACTAAGCCAGCCCTCCCCATGTTTCCTGACTTCAACATACCAGGCAGGAGTCCTGTTATCAAGACAGTTGCACCCCAAATCACAAATAATCATCACATGAGCAAACCCCACCTTCTATACAATGAAATCTAACGGCATCCCTTACAAATATTTTTCTGCTAGTTATAGTTGATATGAGTGAATTTCAGGAGCTAGGACGGCATTGTCCCCCCTGAAGCCCCCGCGTCGTCTCTCAGGAGGCGACTCGGGCGGCCGCACCCCCCGACCACCGCCGCCGCCCCTCCCCCCTCGCCGTCACACCCGAGCGGGGTACCTCGGAAAAAACAGGCCTCCCCCCGCGAGGATGGCGACGGTGGGACTCCCCGGCAGCCGGCCGTCTCGCGCCTACCCGCCCTTCTCCGCCGCGGCGGCGCCGCCAACCGTGCTGCGTCGTCCCGCGTCGGAGGCGGCGTCCCAAAGGCCGGATCCGGCGACTCGATGCCGGATCCGTCCCCCCCACCCCGGGCGTGACTTCCACCGCGGGCGGTCCTCTTCGCCACCCCCACCAACCCTAGATCCGGGCGCCGTCGGGGCCGCCGCCGCCTACGGGGCTCGATGCGCCGCTTTTCATCGAGCTCCGCCTCCGCCCCCCCCCCCCCCGAGCTTCGTCTCCGACTCTCCGGGCGTCGTCGCCCCCTCCGTATGGGCGCCGGTAACCCCCCCCCCCCTTTTCGGGGCGTCGTCGGCTCGTCGCCCCCTCCGGGAGGGTGCCCGCTGCACACCGGGTGATGGTCATGGTGTGGCTCTGGCAGCTGTCCCTCCTCCCTCCGGCGCAATCCCCTCCTCTCTGTGTTCGTGCTCAGATTCGTCGTGCTCCTGTCCATGCGCTGCTCTGGGGCTGGGTCCCCAGTGCGGCGGTGCTGGCCGTCGTGCCGGCCCTCAGTAGCGCTTCGTCGTCTTCTCTGTCCCGGTCACTTCAGGCTGCGGCTCGGACAGGCGTGCTGGTCGACAATGCTCCCTCGTCCGCTGAAGTTGTTCGCCGGTCTCCCGGGCTGGCACAATGGTTGTGCGAGTCTCCTCTCCGGCTGAACGTGTGCGACCTGCATAGTGGTTGTGTGGGTTTGCACGCGGGGTCTCTCCGGGGCTTCTGCCCATAGGTAATTCTCGTCCCTGATTTGTGCAGCGAAAGCTTTGCGCTCGGGCGCGTGAGGGGGTTTTCCAACCTTCGCACAAGTGGGCGGCACTGTCATCCTAAAATGGACTCTACCCTGCACTACTCCACGGATCTGTTTGTTTTCCTCTGCCGTGGCTCTGCATGTATATTGCTGGCGCCTCTACTTCGTCGGCGCTCTCCTTGTTGTGGGAAATACCAAATCAAATGCCGGGTGGTGAAGCTCGCCTTTTGCCGGCCCTCCCTCCTTTGGGGCTTCCTCCCCCCCAAAGGGCGTTGGGTGGCGGTATGCGACGCCCGGATGTGCTCAATTGGTGTTGCTCTCAGCTCGAAGGGAGGTCGTCGTCTCCGGCAACACTCAAGTCAAGATGTTCCCCTCCCCGCCCTTAGCCCCCATCCTGCGGTGCGAGCTCTCCCAAATCGTTGGAGGGTGGCACACAGGCCGGCGTAGCTGCGACGGGTGGGGTGGATACCCCTCGACTCTTGTGGACCCGGCAAGCACGTTGTTCAGTTGTGGCTTGTTTGACTACGGTAGTTTGCAATCTCTGTATTCTTTGTGTTGTATTTTCCATTTCCGCTCTGTACTTGCTTTGTAATCTGTGGGTTTGCCACACCTTGTAACTCCGTCGCTGGCCTTTGGCTAGTGACTTGGCAATGAAATGTTCGGGTGGGCGAGCCCCCCCCCCCCCCCCCCCCCCCCGCTGACGCAAAATAGTTGATATGAGTTTGGTAGCAACATGGCGATCATCACAGATCTTGAGGTTTCTCATGATACGGATTGTTGCTCCATTAGGGGTGTGAATAAGGCCAAATTCTAGAGCCAATTTCTCACTGTGATACATAAGGTGCTCCTCTTTTTGTTCATCCTCAATATCATGTAGGACCACTGCAAAATTTGGAAC
Organism: Cenchrus americanus; assembly: GCA_947561735.1. NCBI lineage: Eukaryota > Viridiplantae > Streptophyta > Magnoliopsida > Poales > Poaceae > Cenchrus > Cenchrus americanus. The sequence goes on along the minus strand of OX387240.1, from coordinate 89,570,487 downwards.
ATATCCAATTGCTTTTATCTGGTCGATCAGCTCTTCAAGTGTTACGGTGATCTGGACAATTTTTGGATGCACCTTGTCCTCAGATGAGAAAACATGAACATCACTTCCCACTTGAATCCAACTAACACCAGGTTCTTTCCTAACACCACTCTCTCTCATCTGCTTCCGGACCTTCACAACACCATCTCATCGGTTGGCTTTTGCATACATGTTGGAGAGCAAAACATAGGTTCCAATATCATTGGGCTTCAACTGAAGAATCTGTTCAGCCACTCGATGACCCAGGCCATAATTTCTATGTATCTGGCAAGAACTTAGCAGTGATCGCCACGCAACAACATCTGTGCCAATGCAATTATCCACTATGAACCGCTCAGCCTCATATAGGCGTCCAGCTCTGCATAACAAACCAACCATACAAGTATAATGTTCCTTGCCAGGTGTAACTCCGACTTCCTTCATCATTGTATTCAAGTAGTAGAATCCTTCGTCAACAAGACCCAACTGAGCACAAGCTGACGACACTCCAATGAAAGTAACATAAGATGGGACTTCTTCTGCAAATAGCATACAATGAAACACTTCCATTGCTTCACTTGCAAGGCCATGATGCGCACAGCCTGTGATGATCAAATTCCAAGAGACTACGTCACATAATGGCATTGAAATGAAGACTCTACGTGCATCCTCAATGCTGCCACTCTTTGAGTACATGTTCATGAGGGCTTTTCCAACTACCAAATGGACCCAGTGCCCAGTCTTCAAAGCACAGGCACCAAGAGCGTTACCATTTCTCAAGGCTGCAAGACCAGCACAGCTATTGAGAGCCACAGCATAAGTGAACTCATTTGGCTTAACTCCTTCCATTTCCATGTCCAAGAACAATTGCAATGCATCTTCATACAGCTCATTTTGAGTGTAAGCAGTCATAATAGCCCTCCAAGAAACAATATTCTTTTCCGGCAAGACATCGAATGCACGCTGAGCATCATGGGCACTGTCACATTTCCCATACATATCAACAAGTGCACTCCCCACAAATACATTCAGTTCAAGCCTCCTCTTCAAAGCTTGAGCATGCACTTGACCACCAAGCACCAAGTCCTTCATGCTAGCACAATGCCCAAGAACTGCGACATAAGACACATCATCCCATTTCTCAACTTCTCCCATCATACCTGTTACAATCCTAACCGAACCATCCAATTGTCCTCGATCAAGAAACCCATTTATCATTGAGTTGAATGTGAATGCATCAAAACCAGATATATTTTCAAATACCTTCACCGCATCCTCCATATGAGCACATTGACAGTACATACACAGCAGTACAGCACTGCATTGCAAACGTAAGGTTGTTCCGCCAGACCGGCTTTAACAGCATATCCATGGCACTGCCTCCCCATGACATAGCTCCGGACATGGGCGCTTGCAGACACCGCGGCTGATAGAACATATTCGTTCAGGCTAAAGTCGAACACCCTGAGCAGCGCAAGCGAGTCCTTGTGGCGCCCGGCGGAAGAGTATCCGGACATGAGGAGATTCCCGGACACAGCATTCCGGAAGGGCATTGCGTCGAACACCTTATGAGCGAGCTCGACCTGGCCACGCCTGGCGTAGAAGGAGACGAGGTTGTTGTGCAGGACGACGTCGAAATGAGCGGCTCTGATGATCCTGGCGTGGAGAGCCTTTCCCTTGGATAGGTCGCCAGCGACGGCCGCCGCGCGAAGGACGGCCACGGCCGCGTGGCGCTGGAGCGCGGCGCCGCCGGGGCTGGCCATGGGTTGCGTTTGGTACCGCTCCAAACCGACTCCGCTCCGCTTCTTGCTCCCTCCTGCTCTCGCTCCTGGCCGATTTGCTCCCCAGATAAACCGATTGGTGGCGCTTGTTGTGGCTCAAGCTCCTCACTTTGCAGCCGTCGGGGGACAGGAGGAGCGGGGTGGCGCTCCGCTCGGCTGGGAAGGAGAGATGGCTCCTACGGCCGGCCAGGGCGGTGCTCTACACCTGCTGCTGGGAGGAAGACGTGGCGTAGCACCGACGGGCGACGAGCGGGAAGTGCGGGGCAGAGTAATGTGGCGCGGCTGCCTGGAAGGACCGTTACAGAGAGGCTGGAGGGCCGTTAGAGTGTTAGACTGTCCGCACCGGGGGACGCTACGGGTAGGCGGGCTCCAGTTCACTTTTACCGTCAAAATCCCCGGAGCCGGCAATTGGAAAGGAGACGGAACCGTCCCGTTCCCTCCCGCTGCCGCCATTCCCGGCGTCCATCCGGGGAACGCAACCGCGGCCTCAAGCGTGGGGCCGCCCTCTCGATGCGCGGTGTCCCAACCACCGCCGGCCCTCCCGCCCGCGTCCGGAACGTGTGCTTGTCGGCAAGCACCGGTGCCGCCGCCGCGGTTGCCCGCTCGCCATCGTATAGAGAGATAGGCGTTGGTGAGCCGAGAGAAAGAGAGGAGTGCCGCCGCGGAGGGCCGCCGCCGCCGTCGAATCGAATCCCCACGGGTGGAGATCCAAGTCTTGTCGGCGTGGAGAAAAGGGAGGTCCGCGTGGGAGGGAGGCGTGCCGCCGGAGCTCCTCGTCGTGCCGCCGACGGAGAGCGAGGGGGCGGCGCGGGCGCGGCTTCCCCTCGCCTTCCTCGGCCCGACACCGCTACCCCGTGTCGCGCACGGAGCGAGAGGGAGAGGAGGTGGGTCGGGGCCTCGCGCGTGCGACTTCCGCCGCCGGAATCGTGGTTGGCCACGCCCGGCGGAGTGGACGAGGGGGGCGGATCGGTGGAGACGAGAGGGAGGAGGCGCCGGGGGTAGGTGGAGATTGGGGAAGGAAAAAGAGCGGAGAGAGAGGGGAAGAAAAAGAGAATGACGCGTGGGACCCGCACATGGTAGTTTGTATGGAGTTTGAGACATAGAGGTTGACGGGTGCAGAGAAACTATAAGCGGACCGAAAAATATAGATGACTAGGCGGGAATATTCCTTTTGGAGGTTGGATTTAGAGGTTGACGAGTGCGGACGATCTTACGGGCTTAGGGTGCGTTTGGCACACCTCCGACTGTGGCTGTGGCTGTGGCAGCTCCGGCTGTGGCTGTGTTGGTGAAGTAGATTATCTGATAAATCTGAAACTATTTTGCAGAAACGTTTGGTAAAACAGTTTCTCCTAACTGTGTAAAGGGTGAAATGTCCATCATACCCTTATCTTTTTTCCAGTTTTCTCTTTTCTCTTGTACGAAATTTAATTTTTATTTTGAATCACACCCTTTAATATGTCTGAAGGAACTCCACATAATTTCTAACTTTATGAGGGTCGCAACGTAAAATGATGGGAGGTATTTCTACCTTATCTGTGACTCACTCCTTTCTATCACGCCGCCGCACATGTCTGCTCTCCTGTCTTTTGTTCTCTTAATCCACGGCAAGAACAAGCACCAACACCATCTCCTCTTTCTCAAATCCACCACGAGCTCCAAATCAAAGCAATCCCTGTTTCTCTCATCTTATCCCCTTGTGCTAGCACGATCTCTTTTCCTCTTTCCCCAAATATCTCTGCTGCAGTGGCGGCTTTTCTTTTTCCTGTGACAACCCGCCGAGGGAAATACCGTACTATCGCGTAAGACCGATCCACTTTGGTCATTAAGTAATAGTAAAGTATCATCCTATCGTTAGTTGTCGGATTAACGCCCGGTAAATCACTTGGACATCGAACAGAGGATCGACACATACATTAAAACTTACGCGAAGGCGGGTCCAGAGCACAACATGAATTAAACATTTTATTACAAACCATTGTTCACGACATGGAGTAAAGGTTCGTAGTTCGAAAACAGCGGAAATTAAACTAGCGCAACGGTAGATATCACAGGAGGCCATCCGTGATGTCATCACTTGTCGTCACCCATCCGGTCAATCCCACCTGCAACAACAATTTTAAAGCAAGGCTGAGTATACTAATACTCAGCAAGACTTAACCGTCGGGTGGTATCTACATCACCAAACTCTAGACATGAAAGGCTTTTGGCCGGTGGAGTTTCTTTTGCTGAACAACCACTAAGAGTAGATCCTTACTTTCAATATTTTAGCACAAGTTCTAGTTGATTACCATTTCTAAATGTGCCATCTAATCCAGTCAAGAATTGGACAAGCAATTAATTCATACAACAATATTCCTCAAGTTCCATCATTATGGGATATCATGGCCAGTTGATTAAGCAGTCTCGGATAACGGTGAGAGGCCGACAATCGATTGATTTAAACCTTGCAAGGTAAACCCAAACACATGATTGGTTGCCCACAAAGGTACAACTTTCCCAGGCCGTTTCCAGAAATCCTCGGGTTGGGATCGAATCTTACCGTCCTGGGTGCAAGGTTAGCTGGTATATCCCACAAAGTATCCAGTCTCACACAATACACCCCCCTTCCCGGTAGCTAGCCGGTAAGGCGATTTCTCAAGAGTAGTAACGGTAGGATCCCGTGCTGCCTCATTAAGGTACTAGGCTTACCGGCCCCATAACCGACAAATGTTTAGTACGTTCAAAAGCTTAGCCCACATGACCACTGGACCGGAGCCCAATCCCATGCTCTTACCACATGAGCAATCCATTTAAGGATATCTTATGATTCCTATCTAGGAACCTATTCTCGCGAGTGACGAACATCACTCGACTTCTATCGGGTCCTGAAGCATAGCAGCTATCGACTTAGCATACTAGTGATAGAGCATAGGTACCTAAGGATCATGCATCTAGGGTTTCAAATCAACTCCTGAAACGTAAATGCACAATCGAAGCAAACATAATTGCATAATTTTAAAAGACGGGATTAATGATCCGGGGCTTGCCTTCGCTAGCAAGGTTGGCCTTGGGCCCTTCTGGACTTGGGTCCAGGTCTTGAGCTACGTCCACGCACGGCAGCTCTTTGTTGGCACCTTCGTTTCCTCCTTCCGGCACGAGCGTACGTCTACTGGCGGAAAGATCTACACGAAGATGCAAATGCAAGATTTATTTGACGGTTTTTTAATTTAATCACTTACAAACCATAAATGACAATCAGGGGTGTATTTGTTGGGCACATTCACCTAGACAAGAATACATTTAGCATACTCTTCCAAAAAGAAACAATTTGCAATTCTTTATTAGATATTCTTTTTGATGGTGACTGTGTACATATATATGTAATTTATTTAATTTAACTTCACAAACAGTAGTGGGTGGGTACGTTTAACTTCTTAGCATGATTTGCAACCACACACAAGACTAGTAAGGGCGGTTTGGTGATTTTTCCCATTTAATGACTATTAAGCCTTTAATCGCTCTCATAGCTTTTATTCATGAAATTAATTAAGAAAATTCATTGGATGGGTGTGTTACACTCTAAACACCTATAACAAGCCACTGGACACACATGCAAGCTTTGGATAGCTATAAATTAATTATTTTTGAAAAAGACAAAAACTAGCTAGATGGACAAGGTAAATGCACACAAAAATAATTACTAAATAAAATGATCCAAACTTTCTCACACATGTTATATGGTCTAAATCTATCCTAGTGGTGCAGCACATTGTCGGGGGACAGCCCTAGGGGTCCCCTTAAACAATAGGGAAATCCTCACTTAAAACCCGCAACAAAACCAAAACACGCTAAGCCTAACCATGCGAGGTGCCTAACCATGCAGGGCACGGCCCACGCCGCGAGGCACCCCGACGGCCCATCAAGGCGGCCCTCTTAGAGAACCCCTCGGGCGGGCTCCGCCTCGCTCGAGGACGAGCCCCCCCTCGGGCGGGCTCCGCCCCGTTCGAGGGGTAGCACTTCCCTCGAGCGGGCTCCGCCTCGCTCGAGGGTACGTCCCGCCCTCGGCCGGGGTCCGCCACGCTCGAGGGCGCCCCTCACGCGTGCGCCGGACCCCGTACATGGGCATTTAACGCCCTGACACCAGCGGGACGGTGCCATCATTCGCCCGGGGCTCGCGCCCCAGTGCCACCGCACCAACTCCCCGAGGGAGGAGCCCATCCCCATCACCGTGGGAAGGGACCGTGCGGTGCGGGGCCGGTGTCGGTCCCGTGACACCGTGCGCTCGCTCCCAAGACGGCCGACGCGCCGAGCCCTCGAAAGGGGGCCGGCTTCACCCTCGATTCTCTTTCTTGTGACCCTACGGGGGTTAGGTGGAGGCGCTAGGCCGGTGCGGCATCATCTGCGCCACCGTAACGGCGTGGCCGCCGTCCCCACGCGTACGTGCGCACGCCCGGCGCCGTAGCAACAACCCCAACTGCGTGGAGCGCGTCGGGGAAGGGACGCCGTTCTACCTACTCCCCGTGCCCCGTACGGCCCGGCGTCGCACCTCCCTCGAGCCTATCGGAGGACATCACCGCCATCCGTCGCTCTCCTACCCTCGAACCGCCATCGTTCGGGTACAAGTCGGCCATGATGACCGGATCGTCGCAAGGATCGCCCGAACGGCCGCCCACTCTACGACATAGCACGTCGCACTTCCTCACGTAGCTAGATAGCGCGGCGCGCATGTAACCCGCCTCCCCCTTGATCTATAAAAGGGGGAGCGAACCCCCGGCCGCAGGGAACACAAGGCCACGAACGAGAACCCTTCACACACCACATACTCATTCTCCAACTCTCCCACGACATCTCCGGCCAACACACCGGGGACTTGGAAGCCACGCTTCCTCTCCCGCCTTGCTTGTAGCCGCCCCACTACGAGCACCCCCGGTGCTAAGTAATATAGTGCCTCGAGCACGCCCGCGCCGAACGTACGGCCCCCTCGGCGGGAACCGGGGATAAAAACCCTGTGTCACTTGTTACTTAGCATCGACCATTGAGGGATAGACCTCGGCGCTTTCTACTGGTTAGTGTTGGGACCATATTCCGCACCGACAGTTGGCGCCCACCGTGGGGCCAGCAAGCGCCTAAGGTCATTTCGCCAACTCCCTCCATGGTGATCCGCACTGAGTACCGTGGTACACGCTACTGCATGGGTAGCTCGGACCCCCTCCCGGCGCGGGTTCGAAATCCGCTTCGGGGACACGAACTTCCGGGCCACGGGGAACGGCTATCTCATGCGCCTCACCAACCGTGAGGAGCTCCGCACGCGGCGCCGGGCCGAGTCCGCTCCGGCCCCCGCCGCACACACGACCCCCGGCACAGCGCGCCGCGAGGCACGGATGCCGCGGGTCCATCGACGCCACGACGCCGTCGTCGCTGCGGGACGGCGCTCGCGCCGGGCGCGGTCCGAGCGGCGGCGAGGCCGGCGCGCCGCCACTCAATGTGGCGTGCCCACCGTCACGACCGCCACCACCCCCGGTGGGACGGCGCACGGTCTCGGACCGCGCATCCCATCGGGCGCGCGTGGCGCTACGTCGGCTTACAACGCCAACGTCAACACCACGATGCGCAGGGTTCCACCTGGCCGCCACGTCTTCGTCGCCAGGAATCCCGGCGCCTCAGCAGGGGGACGAATCGTCCCTGGGCTCCGTCGACGCGTTGCCACCCGCCAACCGCCACGGGTACGCGGAGTGGGACTTCTCCGGCGTGCCAGACCCAGTTGTGTTCCGGCGTTTCCTAGACGGCGGCGGACTGCGGTTCGGCTACTCCGACGACTCCGGCCCCGGGAGCTACGACCCCGCGCGGGAGTGCTACGCCGTCATCACCAATGACCCGCCAATGCCGCCGGCGCGGCGTGCGCCGGGAGACGGGGAAATCACCCCCGCCCCCGGGGATCGCCACGCGCCCGGCCGCGGGGCCAAGCGCTCCTGCCGGGGGCCGACGCCGACGCACACGGCGGCCCAAGCCCGCGAGCTCGAGGCCAAGCCGGCGGAAGAATACCGAACGGTGCGGCCGCTCCGCGCCTCAATGGCGGGGGAGGCCTCCGCGCGCGGCGAACGCGCACGGGGAGGCCGGGCCGACAGGGTCCGCGACCGTATCAACACCGTCCCCAACGTCGACAACGCGGACGCGCCCCCGCGGGCGAGCCAAAAGCTCATCGCCGTCGCGCGCCGCCGCGGGCCATGCCGGCACCCTCGACCCCCGAGGCTCGAGACCCGCACCGCGAGGTGCAAACTCTCATCGAGCAAGCGGCCGTCCGCAGGCCGAGAGCTCGGCCTCACGCATCCGCCAACGGGGGGGGATGCGCGGGACGACGAAGCGCGCGCGGGAGGCGAACCCTCGGTGCACGCGGGAGGACCGGCGGGGCGACCCCGCCGACCAAGGACGCACGCCGGCCAAGGAGCGGCCTCCTTGGCCGCACGCGGGGGCGGCGGGCGCGGGCGCCGCAACGTCATCGGCGCGAGCGCACCGGCGGGCGGACGGGCGAGGCGCCGAGGGGCTACCACCCTCGACGGGGTGGATGCTGTCGGCGGCGGGGAGGGCCGCTCCCCGAAGCCGAGGCCCCGAGGCACCGGTGTGTTCGGCGGGAGATCCGCGCGGCGGCGTTCCCCCAGCGCTTCCGCCAGCCCTGCGACCATCGTCCCGAGTACACGCGGGGAGACGGACCCCGCGTATGGCTCAGCGACTCCGCTTGGCTTGTCGAGTGGGCGGGGGCCACCCAAGACGAGGTCATCATCCGCAACATGCCCCTGCACCTCGGCGACGCGGCCGGGGACATGGCTCGAGCACTTGCCGTGACCAAATCCTGGCCCAGGATGATGCGGTCCGCACGTTCGTGGGCAACGTCGGGGGCACGTACGAGCGTCCGGAAACTCATGGGATACACGCTCACCGCACCTGGCTCCCGGCGAGTCCTTTGCGGGACTTCATACGGCGCTTCTGCAAGCGGGCTCCCCGGCGTGGCGCGGTCGAAATCGTGCACGCCTTCCTCGCGAGGGCACCACGTGCGGGACCTCGTACGGGGCGGGACGCGGCCGCTGCGGACTCCAACGGGCGGTCGACATCGCCACCGGCTTCGCCTCGGAGAGGAGGCGGTCAAGACGTCTTCGGCGGCAAGAAAGACCCAAGCGCTCGGACGCGCCGCGAGAGCGACAAGTCCAAGGAGTCGCCTGCCGCAACGACAAGCGGGGCAAGAAGGGAAGAAGCCGCGCGCGGCGCGCGACGAAGAGGCGCGGCGGCGGCAATGCGAGGCCCTCGGCGGTGACCGGCTCGACGGGGCCCTCGGCACGGCCCCTCGGGCCGGGGGTGTTCGACGACATCTTTGAAAAAGCCATGTCCCTACCACAAGGCCGCCCCGGTGGGCCACCCCGAGCGGTGCGATATGCTCGAAGTTCTACGGCCGTGCCGCCGCGAAGGAGGCGGGGGCCACGAAAAACCGAGAGGCGATGGCGGCCGGGCGGCTTCCCCCAGATCGAAAATGTGTTCCTCATCTTTGGGGGAGCCAACCGTCGACATGTCGACCGCCGAGCGCGAAGGAGCGGCACGAGGTCCTCGCGCGGAGAGAGCGCCTCGTCCTTCCTCAATTGGTCGGAGGACGCCATCTTACCTTCGGCCCGAGGAGGACCACCGAACCGTGTCCCCAAGCCGAGCCGTCACCCCGCGGTGGTTGACCCCATCATCGGGACGCACGGTTCTCGAAGGTCCTTATGGACGGAGGCGGCGGCCTCAACATCCTCTACGCGCATCGTTGCGCCCTCGGTGGGGATCGGGTTGGACCGACACGGCGGCCCGGCCACGAAGCCGTTCCATGGCATTGCGCGGGCAAGCGAGTCCGGCCCTCGGCGGATCGATGCGGGTTTGGTTTTGGCACCCCGAAGAACTTCCGCAAACGGAAACCCTCACCTTCGAGGTGGTGGGGGTTCAAAAGGGGCTTTGCCACGCTATACTTGGCGACCTTTGTTACGCCAAATTCTTGGCGGTCCCCAATTATACCTACACTAAAGATGAAGATGCGGGATCAAGCGACGTCATCCCCGTCGGCTCGTCCATCGAGCACGCATTCGGCTGCGACGTCGAGTGCGTAGAACACGCGAGAGGCGGCGTGGATGAAGCGGTGACCCGTTGGAGAAGATGGTCCGCGACGACCTCGACCCCCCCGCCAAGCACGCGCGCCCTTCGAGGGCGCGGAAGCGATGTAAGGGGGTCCCCCTCGACCCCTCGGCCCCAGAGGGCAAGGCGTTGAGGGTCGACTCCACCCTCGACCCCAAATAGGAAGTGGTGCTCGTTGACTTCCTCGCGCCAACGCCGACATCTTCGCGTGGAGCCCCTCGGATATGCGGGCATCCCGAGGGAAGTCGCCCGGCACTCCCTTGACATCTCGCAAACGCCGCGCGGGTGCGGCGGCGGGCGCGCGCGCCGGCCGAGGAGCGGCGACGGGCAATCGGAGCGGAGGCTGCGGAAGCTTCTCGAGGCCGGATTCATCAAGGAGGTGTTCCACCCAACGTGGCTAGCAAACCCCGTGCTTGTAAAGAAAAAAGAATGGGAAGTGGCGGATGTGTGTAGACTACACTAGTCTTAATAAAGCATGTCCTAAAGTTCCTTTTCCTTTGCCGCGCATTGATCAAATTGTTGATTCAACGAATTTGGGTGTGAATTGCTTTGCTTCCTTGATGCTTACTCCGGATACCACCAAATAAAGATGAAGGAGTCCGACCGGCTCGCGACTTCGTTCATCACACCGTTCGGGACGTTACGCTGCGTCATGATGCCATTTGGCCTCGAGAAACGCGGGTGCAACATACCGGCGTTGCATGCGGCACGTTTTTGGGGATCACATCGGGCGAACGGTCGAAGCATACGTGGACAACATCATCGTGAAGACCAGGAAGGCGGACGACTGGTCGGCGACCTCGCCGTCGCGTTCGGCTGCCTACGGGCCAATGAGGTCAAGTTAAACCCCGAAAAATGTGTCTTTGGAGTGCCGCGAGGCATGCTGCTGGGGTACATTGTCTCCCAGCGGGGAATCGAAGCCAACCCTGAAAAGGTTGCGGCCCTCGAACGAATGGGTCCCGTCCCGGGACCTCAAGGGGTGCGAGAAGGTGTTGGGGTGCCTCGCCGCCTTGAGCCGCTTCATCTCGCGGCTCGGTGAGAAGGAGCTTTGCCCCTCTACCGCCTCCTCAAGAAGCACGAGCGCTTCTCTGGACCCCCGAGGGCCCCCGGGGATGCGCTCGACAAGGCGAAGGCGTCCCTAACGCACGCCCGATCCTCACGCCGCCGCAAGGACGGCGGGAGGCCCCTGCGGCTCGGCGTAGCCGCAGCCACCCAAGTGGTCGGTGCGTGATCGTCGTGGAGCGCATGGAAGAAGGGCACGCCTTGCACCGGCCACGTCGGCCGGTCTACTACATCGGCGAGGTCTGTCGGACACGAAGACGCGCTACCCCCCGGGTCCCGAGAAGTTGTTGTGCGCGGTAGTTCTTGCGCGGCGCAAACTCGCCACTACTTCGAGGCCCATCCCGTCACGGTGGTTTCATCCTTCCCACTAGGGGAAATCATCCGCAACCCGGCGCCGCGGGCGGGATCGCCAAGTGGTCCGTAGAGTTGATGGGCGAGACGCTCGCCTACGCCCGCGCAAGGGCGTCAAATCCCAAATCTTGGCGGATTTCGTCGCCGAGTGGACGGACATGCGGCTACCGCCGCCGCGGATCCAAGCGGAGTCTCGGACTCTCGTTCTTCGACGGCTCGGTGATGAAAACGGGGAGCGAGTGCGGGCACGCTCTTCGTGTCGCCCCTCGGGGAACACATGCGGTCCGCGGTGCGCCTCCATTTCCCCGCGTCTAACAATATGGGCTGATACGAGGCCCTCCTCTGCGGCCTCAAAATCGCCATTGAGTTAGGCGTCGAGCGCCTCGACGTGCGGGGGGGGACTCGCGGCTCGTGATCGATCGGGTCATGAAGAACGCGAGCTGCCACGACGACAAGATGGAGGCCTGCGCAAAGCCGTGCGAGCCCTCGAAGACAAGTTCTACGGCATCGAGCTCAACCACGTGCCCCCGCCGGTACAACGAGGAGGCGGACAAGCTCGCCAAAATCGCGTCGGGCGGATCCCCGTCCCCCCGAACGTTTTCGCGCGCGACATCGCTCAACCCTCGGTCGTCTTCGAGCCCTACCCCTAGAGTCACAACGAACCCTCGGGGGCTCCCTCGAATCCAGCGGGTGCGGAACCCATGGACGAGGACCCCTCGAACGAGGCGTACGTGCTCTCCCTCCTCGAGGGGTATGGCTCCCACGAGGTCGACGTGATGGACATCGAGCCGGCTCCTGTCCAGGAGGACTGGCGTGAAAAATACATCGCCTGGATCGCTCGAGGGGAACTCCCCCGCGGACCGGGGCCGCGGCCGGGCGCATCGCCGGGGATGGCCAAATCTTTTGCCCTCGTCGACGGCGAGTTGTACAAGCGCGCCGCCTCCGCATCCTACGGCGGTGCGTACCCATTCCCGAGGGGCGCGAGCTCCTACGGGACATCCATGCGGGGATGCGTGGCCACCACGTCGCGCCCCCGCACCCTCGTCGGCAACGCGTTCCGCCGGGGCTTTTGCGGCCTACCGCGGTCGCGGACGCCGGCGAAATCGTACGCACTGCGAAGGGTGCCGGTTCTACGCCCGCAAATCCAACTTGCCCGCCCATGCCCCGCAAACCATCCCCGTGACATGGCCATTCGCCGTGTGGGGGGGCCGGACATCGTCGGGCCCCTGCGGAAAGGCGCCGGGGGCTTCACCCACTTGTTGGTCGCGATCGACAAGTTCTCCAAGTGGGTAGAGGTGCGCCCCATTATGAACCTAAGGGCGAGAGAGCGGGCGGTAACATTCTTCAGCGACATCGTCTACCGCTTTGGAGTGCCAAACTCCATCATCACCGACAATGGGTCCCGGTTCACGGGCAAGAAGTTCTTGGAGTTCGTGACAAATTCCACATCCGTGTGGATTGGGCAGGTGTGGCGCACCCACGGACAAACGGCCAAGTAGAACGTGCCAACGGCATGATCCTACAAGGCCTTAAGCCCGGGAATTTTCGACCAACTCAACAAATGCGGGACGAAAATGGCTCCAAGAACTACCGGCGGTTGTGTGGAGCCTAAGGACCACCCCGAGCGGGCCCCGGGTTCACCCCGTTTTTCTTAGTCCACGGCGCGGAGGTCGTCCTCCCCACGGACTTATAATACGGATCGCCCGGGGTTCGAGGCTACGACGAAGAGGCCAACCGGCGAGCCGCGAGGACTCGCTGGATCAGTTGGACGAGGCACGCCTCGTGGCCCTGATGCATTCCGCGAGGTACCAGCAGTCCCTCAGGCGCTACCAAGCACGCAAGATACGCCGGCGGGATTTCAGCGAAGGGGATCTGGTCCTAAGGCTACGTCAAGACAACCGAGGGCGCCACAAGCTGTCACCCCCATGGGAGGGACCCTACGTCGTGGTGAAGGTACTCAAGCCGGCACGTACAAGGCGGCCAACGAGGACGGTGAAGAGCTCACCAACACTTGGAACATCCAACGCCTACGTCGTTTCTACCCCTAGCTAGGATTCCCAAGCATTTTTTACGTTGTAAAAATCACACGGCCAACGCCCGGTTGGTTGCAACTGTGTAAAAGCTTCAAGTTCAATAAAAAGGGCAACTCGGCTTTCCCACGAAACCCAAGTTACCCTCGGGGGACTCTTGCGGGGGGGCACCCCCCCCCCCAAAAAATGGTCCCATTTTTTCGCGCAAAAACGAAATAACTCACACGCGCTAAGTTTGTTTCCTACTTCAACCTCGAGCAACGATTCGAACGGGCGCAGGCGGCCCAGCGGGAGGAGCGTGCGAGCCAGAGATAGCCTACGCCGCGTGGATATGGCCCTTCTCTCTCGCCTCCAACCCAGCGGGCCCCCGAGCGAAAATCGAACTCCCCTAACTAGAATCTACTCAGGAAGAAGGAGAAACAAAAAGCGTGATAAACAAACAACTTCATTACAGCGAATGTTTATGTCCAAAGAACAACTTGTTCATTTACAAAAGGCCACGAGGCCGAATGCGATATACATCAAAACGGGCCTAGCGCCCAGCGCTTTCGGGGCGGGAGGAGCGGCGGCGGCGGCGTCGGGAAGAGGAACTCCTCGAAGGCTTCGGCGAGCGAGCCGGCGGCGTGCGGCGAGCGCATCCACACGCTCCATCGCTACCTCGTCCTCGACACCCTCGGGGACGACGTAGCCCTCCGCCGACGCCTCGAAGTTGACCTAGTATTGGGACCGCACCACTCGAGGGCCTTCGGGACGCCCGGATGCGGCGCCGGCGCATCCGCTCGGTGACGTGGCCGCCAAGGGCACGCGGACGGGCCGGCCGGCGAGCTGCCGGCACCGTGCTTCGCCCTCCTCCACGGCGCGGCAAGTCTCGAGGGCCGCGCCACGCGGCTCCTGCGGCTCCTCCTCGGAGGAGTTGTAGGAAGCTGCGGCGCCTCGGCCGCTCGGCTGCGTGCCCCGGGCGGTGCGCAAGCTGGAGATGCCAAGGCAAGAAAGAAATCGAGAAAAAGGGAATGCGAGTTCCCAAACGAAAAACCAACAAGGCAAGAGTCAAACGGTGGCTCACCTTCGACTTGCTTCCTCTCGGGTCTCGAAGTCACGGCGCACGGCCTCGACCGTCGGCTCGAGGCGCTTGACGGTCTCACCTTGCTCACGGAGAGACAGCTCACGATTGGCGTTGGTGATGCGGGAGCATAATCACCTCGCCCTCGGCCTTGGAGAGCTTATCGTCCCCGCTCCGCCACGGACACGCGCCGCCTCGCGGCGGCGCGCTCTGCTCCCGGCGTCGCGGGCGTCGACGAGGGGCGGCCTGCTCCTCGCTGGAGGCCGCCCCTCGGCCCCTTGGCGGGCGGTGCGCTCTTGCGGGGCGGCTCCTCGGCGGTGACGAGAGCCGCGGCCTTGGCGTTGAGGGCGGCCTTCAAATCGTCGGCCTCCTTGGCCGTTGCTCCCGGCCGCGCGCCGGCTCCTCGGCGCGGCGGCCGCGGTTGCGCCCCCTCGAGCGACGTGCGGAGATCCGGTTCTCGCCGCGGACGTTGGCCACCTCCGCCTCCCCAGTTGGCGGCCAGCGTCCGCGTCTTCTCCAAGTCCGAGCGCGCCTGCCACAGAGCCTCATCACGATCGATGAGGGCTGTGCGGACCCGCTCGAGGCTCGAGCGGCGTGCTTGGGTCTGCCTCGAGCTCTCGGGGAGCTCGTCGCGCCACGCCATGGCCCGGTACGCCCGGCCGGCCGTCGGCGTCCGAGGGCGTCGGCAAGCGCGTCGAAAGCGGCGCACCGCTCCCGGAGGCGGTGGACCTCGGCGTTCACCCGGTCGAAGGCGTCGTACTTGTCGTGGGCGCGGCGCTCGAGCTCACGGCACCCACAAACCAAGACCGATGGCGCTACGACACGGAGGCAACACGCAAAAAACGAGAGATGGAAGAAAAGCAAGCAACCACGACCTACACGGAAGACGCGCCATGCGGGGCCGCCATGGACGTGCGGCGCTTCGTTCGGCGCGCGGTTGAGCGTGGCGCGGGTGGCTCGGGAGCTCGCCCCGAGCTCTGCTCCCCCGGGCGTCGGCAAACGCGGGGGGGATCGTCGACGGCCCCCTCCACACAGGCGGGGGTGGCCGGCGCGGGAGGACGAGGCCTCGGCACCGTGTCCTCGGTCCCCCGCCACCATGTGCCCCTCGTGCGCCTCACGAGGGCCCCCTCCGGGGCTCGGGGGGGAGCGTGCGGGGAAGCTACCCCACGATCCCACCGGGCGTCGGGGAGTCGTCGTCCGGGACCTCCACCACCTCCGCCGGGAACCGCCGGCGGGCACGCGGCCCTTGCGCCGCCTCCCGCCGGTGCCTCCCCGCGCCCCTCCGCGGCGCGGGCGCCGACGCGCGCCACGGCCACCGCCTCCGCTGCGCCTGCGACCACGGGCGCCGCCACGGGTTGCACCCGCTCCGCCTCCTCGCGGCGGCGCCACGGACGGCGCCTCCGTGGCGACGGCCTCCGCGGGCGCGCCTCCGCCACGACGGCCGGCGCCGCGGCTCTGCACCCCACAATGGCCGGCGGCCGGCCGCTCCTCGGCGACCGCCGGCTGCGCGCGGCGGGCTGATCTCGCCGGCCGAGGGCCTCGAGGCCTCGGGCGGGCTTTGCGAGCTCTCGCCCGCCGCCGCCGTGCTTGCCCCCCGCCCGCGACGCCCTCGGCGAGCGCCGGGGGTGGGGATGGACGCGTCCGTCCTCGGCACCTTGGCCGGTGCGAGGGGGAGGCACGGTTGGCACCACCTGCGCGAGGCACGAACGGAGGGTTAGAACGCCGATCATCGAGAAAACCGGACCAAAATATAGGGTCGAACCCCTTACCTCGAAGAAGAGAAGGCACGCTTCCTTTTCCTCGAGGCCTCGGCGGATGAGGCCGGCGCGGCTGGCACACCCGCCACCGCGCCTACGACGGCGCCGCCGCGCGTGGGCGCGCCCGCCCCGCGCACGGGCACGCCCGATGCCGCGCCTCCGGCGCGGCGCGCCGCGCGCGCGCGCGCGCGCGCGCGCGCGGACGCGGTGCGCTTGCCGCGCCGTCGCGCTCCCGGCCGCGCCCGCGCGCGCGCCGCTGCCGCGCGCGGCGCGCGCTCGCCGCGCGCGCCCCAGGAGCGCGGCGGCGCCCTCCGCGGCGCGCGCGCGCCCGATGTCGATTGCCGGCGGCGGGCGCCGTTGCGCCCGCCCCGGCGATGCCGCCCTTGCCGCCGGCGCCGGTTCGGCGACGGGGGCGCGGCTGCCACCTATCGAGAGGGGCCCTCCCTCTCGGCCTCTTCCTCTTCGTCCTCCTCAGGGACGAGTACTCCCTCGGTCCCCGGGGGAGGAGAGCCCCGGCTCTTCGCGCCGCCGTACTCCGCGGCCCGCCGGTCGCGGCGCGCTTGATGTCGCCTCGCGCGCTCCCTCCTGGCGCGCCGCCCGCTCCTGCCGCCGCCGGCCGCGCCGCCCGACCAAGCGTGCGGGGAGTCGGGGGGTGGGCGGAACGGACTTGGAGGCGGTAAAGCTCACCAGTGCATACGAGGAACATCAAGGATGCGTCGGGGAGGCGAAGCAACACCAGGAACTGAAACAAAATCAAAGATCACACTCACCAATGGGCCGGTGGGGAGCATCTCGAGGTCCCACGGGGACCAGTCCGGGCGCATCGGCACCCGGGTGTCGACGGCGTTCCGCGCCGGGTGAGCGCATACGCCCGCTCGAGGGGCGTCGGGAGCATCCGCGACCTCGCCGGATCAACGGGGGTTGGCCGCCTCTGTCATCTCGAAGATACGGAGCGGCCTCTCCATCGAGGGGCACGACCCGCGGTGATGGAGGAAGGCGAGGACGCCCATCGCGGTCAGCCCCTGCGCGCGCGGGGGCTGCGGGGCGGCCGGGGACCGACTCCCCGCCGCCTCGGTGTTGGGGCGTGGACACCCCGTAGCCCCAAGAGGCCGGGCTTCTCCTTGAACACCCGACCGGTGTAGGGGGGGGGGGAGGTCGGGCTCGGCGTTGCGCGGATAGAACCATCCCCGCTCCCGGCGGCGTTGTTCGTCGTCATGGTGCAGGGGATGTAGACGTTCTTGAATTGCCCCCGCAGGGCAAGCGACATCCCGCCGGCGCGCACCGCGCGGCGGGTCCTCGGCTCCGTCGTGGGGCTGCGTGAAGAGCTCCGCACGAAAAGGTGTACCCAGAGCTCCCAGTTGACTGGGATCCCCAGGTACCCTTCGCAGACGCCCACGAACGTGGCCGCCTGCGAAATCGCGTTGGGCGCGAAGTTGTGCAGCTCCACTTCGTAGTAGTGGCACATCGCCCGCATGAAGCGGCTCGCCGGCGCGTTGAAGCCCCGCTCGTGGTAGCGGATAAAGCTCACCACGTAGCCCTCGGAGAAGTGGGCGCGCGGTCCCCTGCCGGCGGCACTATCCACTCCGCGGGCGTCCATCTTCATTGGCCGCCGGTGGCGGCGGCGACCGGCTCGCCAAGGGCCGGACCGGGTCACCATCGACCTCTCCCGGGCGTACGGCTCCAGGATCGTGAGAGGCTGAGGCGGCGCCATGAGGAAGGACGAAGGAATGCGAAAGCGGAGGACGAGAAGCGGAAGATGAGCTCTAATGGCGACAGCGCGGTGGCAAAGGCGAGGCGGAGACGAAAGGGCGGGGGGCTGAAACGGTGAGGCGTTAAGGTAAAAAACCGCCGTCTCCCTCTCCCCTCAGATTTATAAGCCGCGGGCGAGCTCTCGGGGGCGGATGTCCGCGCGCATTAACCGCGGGGAATCTTCTCCTCATGCCGACGAATGGGCCCCACCGCGACCGCCGGCGGCCACATCACCGCGGACGGGCCATCATCACGGCGGAGACCGCGGGGACCGAGGCGAGCGGTCACGTCCGCCGCCACGCCGCCCACTACACGCGCGCGCGCGCCGCCGCCCAAAAAGGCGCACGCCGCTGCCAAAACCGCGGCCTCGGCGCGAGGCATTTAATGACCCGGTCCCTTGCCAAGCAAGGAGAACCCTCGAGCGGGGCGAACCCCCGACTCGAGACAAAGACAACCCTCGATGGGATATCGGCGTGAGAGGGCCGCCGGGGCCGCGTGAAGTAAAGCGGCGCGGGCACCCATGCCCACGCAAGACCCTCGAGCGGCACGAGCCCTTGGCTCCGGACGATAACGGTCCTCAATGGGATATCGGCGTGAGAAGGCCGCCGGGGCACCGCGGCGCCCGAAGGCAGCGCGGGCACCCATGCCACGCAAAACCCTCGAGCGGCACGAGCCTTTGGCTCCGGACGATAACGGTCCTCGATGGGATATCGGCGTGAGAAGGCCGCCGGGGCACCGCTCGAAGCAAAGCGAGCACCGCGGGCACCCATGCCACGCAAAACCCTCGAGCGGCACGAGCCTTTGGCTCCGGACGATAACGGTCCTCGATGGGATATCGGCGTGAGAAGGGCCGCCGGGGCACAGCTTGAAGTAAAGCGAGGCACCGCGGGCACCCATGCCACGCAAGACCCTCGAGCGGCACGAGCCCTTGGCTCCCGGACGATAACGATCCTCGATGGGATATCGGCGTGAGAAGGCCGCCGGGGCACCGGCGTTGTAAGGGGCACCGCGGGCACCCATGCCACGCAAGACCCTCGAGCGGCACGAGCCCTTGGCTCCGGACGATAACGGTCCTCGATGGGATATCGGCGTGAGAAGGCCGCCGGGGCACCGCTTGAAGTAAGCGGAGCACCGCGGGCACCCATGCCACGCAAAACCCTCGAGCGGCACGAGCCCTTGGCTCCCAGACGATGACAGCCCTCGATGGGATATCGGCGCGAGAAGGCCGCCCGGGGCCCGCTTGAAGAAAGCGAGGCACCGCGGGCACCATGCCACGCAAAACCCTCGAGCGGCACGAGCCCTTGGCTCAAGACGATACCGACCCTCGATGGGATATCGGCGTGAGAAGGCCGGCCCGGGGGGGGCCGGGGCTTGAAGTAAAGCGGGCACCGCGGGCACCCATGCCACGCAAAACCCTCGAGCGGCGCGAGCCGTTGGCTCAAGACGATATCAACTCTCCAAAAAAAGGGCGCATACGCCGTGCGCCAACCGAGCGCCTCGAGGGGCTGGCTCGCCCCGGACCCCCTCGACGGCCGCAGACGCAAAAGACGGGGCCGCACAGGCGCCACCCCGCACGGCCCTGCGATCGGAGGTTCGAAGCCTGACCCTCGACGGGTTCGAACAGGCGCCCCAGATCGCAGAGTCAGGGACGACGAAGGCACGCGCATTCGAGCCGTTCCTCGAGCCCGTCGGCTCGAGGGTGCCCCACATGTCGTGTTCGAGAGCCAGCGAGGGCAGCTAGCCGGGGGATCCCACCGAGGGAGAGCTTCCACGCCCTCGGTCCCTATCGAACGGGGACCGAGCCCCACCCTAGCAAACCCACGCAAGCGCTTCCATGGACGTGTCTCGGACCACGCGGCCTACCCTTATCGAACGGGGCATGGACGTCCACTTGAACCACCCGCTAGCGGCTCGACGAGGAATCCGTAAGTCGCGACCCGCTCGATGGAAGTTGCGGAAACCTCACCCTCCGTCCCGCGGAGGGACGGCGAGGGCGCGTTAAAAAACAAGTCGTGAAGCTCTACCCGATCGCCTCGAACGGGCCCGAGGCTCGGGGCTTGACGCACGGCTACACCTCCTTGAAATTGCACCCACCGGAGACAGTGCCAGCAGCGCGTGCGCCACCGAGGCCGGCTGGGATATCGCCGATGCCGGTCGAAACATGCGCCACGCCCTCTGACCAGTTCACGCGGTTAAACCCCTGCAGGAGCACCCACGCTCCTGCAGGGCTTCGGGGGCTAGACCCGCGGGTCCGCTGACGCGGCCCCACGGAAAGCGTTCGCAAAACAAGGAGGGAAGAACGTCCTATCGGTAGGTTCCGGCACCGCGGGAGCCTCAATGGCAAACCCGCGATGCTCGGGGGCTGCTGTCGGGGGACGACCCTAGGGGTCCCCTTAAACAATAGGGAAATCCTCACTTAAAACCCGCAACAAAACCAAAACACGCTAAGCCTAACCATGCAGGTGCCTAACCATGCGGGGCACGGCCCACGCCGCGAGGGACCCCGACGGCCCATCAAGGCGGCCCTCTTAGAGAACCCCTCGGGGCGAGGGCTCCGCCTCGCTCGAGGATGAGCGCCCCCTCGGGCGGGCTCCGCCCGTTCGAGGGGTAGCACTTCCCTCGAGCGGGCTCCGCCTCGCTCGAGGGTACGTCCCGCCCTCGACCGGGGTCCGCCACGCTCGAGGGCGCCCCTCACGCGTGCGCCGGACCCCGTACATGGGCATTTAACGCCCCGACACCGGCGGGACGGTGCCATCATGCGCCGGGGCTCGCGCCCCGGTGCCGCCGCACCAACTCCCCGGGGAGGAGCCCATCCCCATCACCGTGGGAAGGGAGCGTGCGGTGCGGCCGGTGTCGGTCCCGTGACACCGTGCGCCCGCTCCCGATGCGGGCGACGCGCCGAGCCCTCGAAAGGGGGCCGGCTTCACCCTCGATTCGCTTTCTTGTGACCCTACGGGGGTTAGGTGGAGGCGCTAGGCCGGTGCAGCATCATCTCTCGCCACGTAACGGCGTGGCCGCCGTCCCCCGCGCGTACGGGCGCACGCCCCGGCGCTATAGCAACAACCCTAACTGCGTGGAGCGCGTCGGGAAGGGACGTCGTTCTACCTACTCCCGTGCCCCGTACGGGCCGGCATCGACACCTCCCTCGAGCCTATCAGAGGACATCACCGCCATCCGCTGCTCTCCTACCCTCGAACCGCCGCGTTCGGGTACAAGTCGTGCCATGATGACCGGATCGCCGCAAGGATCGCCGGACGGCCGCCCACTCTACGACATAGCACGTCGCACTTCCCCACGTAGCTAGATAGCGCGGCGCGCATGTAACCCGCCTCCCCCTTGATCTATAAAAGGAGGAGCGAACCCCCCGGCCGCGGGGGAACACAAGGCCACGAACAGAGAACCCTTCACACACCACATACTCATTCTCCAACTCTCCCACGACATCTCCGGCCAACACACCGGGGACTTGGAAGTCACGCTTCCTCTCCCGCCTTGCTTGTAGCCGCCCCACTACGGGCATCCCCGGTGCTAAGTAATATAGTGCCTCGAGCACGCCCACCGGCTGGACGTACGGCCCCCTCGGCGGAACCCGGATAAAAACCCCGTGTCACTTGTTACTTAGCATCGACCATTGAGGGATAGACCTCGGCGCTTTCTCTTGGTTAGTGTCGGGACCATATTCCGCACCGACACACATGCACACCGGAACTATTATGAAAGTTGAGTTGTGCAATTTTAAAGAAAAACAAGCATAATTCAAGAATAATTATTTTTGTTAATTATAAAATTGTGATTAATTCACGAGAGGTGTCTTTTAGAATTAAAAGACGAGTAGTGCAAAAGTTGGTTGCAAAAACTTAATTATTTTTGGCTAGAAAATTATCTATGCGAGATCGGGCGGGAAATGGAAAAACATTTTTATAAAAATATTTACATCGGGAACATTGTGCAATTTTTGGCTCAGGAGCTATTCATGACCTAACACACAACATATCCAAAAATTAGCTATAGAGGATTTATATATTTTGAGATATTGCAGATCTAGGGTTTTCACATTTGTATTTTTCATGCAAAAATTAACAGGAATTAGCTCAGGCAAGAATAACAAAAGTTGTAGGATAATTCACCCTGAATCCAACAAAATTAATTTATACATTTTTCTGATTTTCTATGATTTTCTACGCAATTTACGAGGAACAGCCAAAGGGTTTTACTATTTGAGTTAACCTTTTGCAGTGAAGCCCTCGGAAAGAATTCGTGTTTCGCAATGTAGTCCCTGGGGGCGCTGCCGGCGCGGCTCCGGTGCAATTCTGGCCGGGTGGTCGCCGGAGTTCGCCGGGGAAGGGTGGGGAGGAGGTCTAGGGACTGCTAGGGATCGATTTGGGGTGTTGGACAGGGCGGTGGCGGCTCCGGCGAGGCAGCTCGGCGGCGCCAGGGAGTGTGGCCGCGGCGGCGGCGTTCCCCGGCGAGGCTGCGGCCAATGTGCGGTAACCGGTGGTGGTGGCGGCTCTAGGGGATGCTAGAGTGTCACACCCGATTTTCCGTAGAAAACCGAATGCATCTCATATGTGTGCCGGGATCACAATTTCACACATATGATAGACTCATGAGTGTAATATCACAAGACATTGCTCAAAAACGTACGAGAAGAGGTTTATTAACTTTTATTACACTCACAACGGTAGACACGAAGGTCTTTACACGAACATCGATAACTATGAAGACGCGACTCCATCTTCATCTTCCACGAGCTTCGATCGGTTGATCGCATCCTCGAACTCCTCTTAGTCGGTGAAGTACTCCACTCCGGGGTTCTTCTCTCGAACACGTAAGCAAGGATGAGTACACTTATGGTTGGTACTCGGCAAGGCCACGAAATAACCGGAAAGCAATATTAATCCATCTTTAAGTTCAATTAATCATGTGAGGGTCCAGGCCGCTCTTGACCGTGAGCACGGCTGATCGATCAGTTTTACACTCTGCAGAGGTTGCACACTTTTCCCACAGTTCGTGTAAAAGTCCCGAAGAACTTTGAACCCAACCACGCATGTGCTGATCAGGCACAATACCACACTTCCGAGGTGTGATTGCATAGGGACGCTACGAAGCCTTTACAAAGGTATACAAAAGACTAACGACCCGCATAGTTACAGATCAGGGCGGACCATAACCCTCCCTAGTGGTCAGCACCTTAGCAAAGGCTGCTACCCCAAAAGGACCGGGCTATACCCCTGCAACCCGGATCCCCCTCTGCTCCTTTCGGAAAAGGGCCATCAGATCAATCGCACACCTAATTAATTGGCTAAGCCGAGCCATATGGACCGTGGTTGCACCGTTTCCTGGGTGGTTCTCCATGTTCCGATTAATTTATAGTGTTCTTGATTAAAGCATAGGTAGAAGGGTGGTTAGGGTCACTTGCCTTTCTCCAACGATAAGCTACTTTCCTTATCTGCAAAGCTCTGCACTTGAACTTCCTCGAACGGCGTGTTGGCTACGATCATGCAAGAAAACATACAATAAATAAAACAATACATCAAACATTACCAAAAGACTAAAACAAGCTTTTAGAAATGACGGGCTCGGAGAGACGATCGCGTGGACACCAAGAACGCGTGAAACGGAGCTAGGATGAAAAAGATATGGTGAAACAAAGTTCGGGGACTAAATTGTGATTATGACAAACTTCCGGGGGGTTTTCAGCAAGATTTCGGGGACCTAAACATAAATAGGTGTGAAACTAGAAGGTCTAATATGTAAAAGATCAAAGGGTAGGCTATTAAACGGAAAACCTAAGAGATCGGGGCCTAGATATAAAAATCGAACCGAATTGTAAGAGTTCTAATATGTGGAAGGGCCGGCTTGTAATTACGGAAACATTAGTGGTGTTTTTGCAAAATGGCAGCGAAGACCTAGGGTTTGACCGGTACGTAACTTGTTGACCGGTGGCTAGATTTGATCCGGGTCGTTGGATTTTGATGCGGCGGTGGTGGTCACCCGCAAGTGGATGGCAACCGCGCCCGCCTTCCAAGCGGCGGCGGCGCGGCACGGGCCCGCCGGCCAGCTCGCCGGCGGCGGCCAACAGGGGCTCCGGTGCGCCAAATCCGTAAGCAAACGCATGGAGAAGAAGAGGAGGAGATGGGGAATCTTACCCGGGGGTCGGAGGGGAGGGGGAAGGACCAGAGACAGGTGGCCGGCGGCGGGGGCGGCGGTGGCGGCGGTGCTCCGTGTGGCGGCGGCCGCGGTGAGGGGAGGAGAGGAAGGGAGGAGCGCGGGGTGTAGAGGAGGCCTTGGGGCACCTTTTATAGGTGTGAGCGGGGAGGAGAAAGGCCGGGAAGGCGGTGGCGGCGAGGTCGATGGCGGCCATTAATGGCGGCTCGGTGCGGGCGGCGGGTAGGGGGAAGGGGAAGGGGTAGAGGCGGTGGGGGGGGGAGTGCGGCGGCGCATTGAAGACGAGTGGAGGAGGCGGACGGGCGCGGGGAGCCGGGGAGGGCGGCGCGGAGGAAGGGGATGGCCGGCGGCGGCGCGGGGGAAGAAAGGGGCGGCCGGGCCGGGAGGTAGAAGGAGGTGCCGACGAGGTGGGCCCCCACCTGTCGGTGACCGCGTGAGAGAGAGGGAGGGGAGGGAGGCGGAGCGGGCCGCGTGGGGCGGGAAGCGGTGTGGGCCGCGCCCCGAAAAAAAAAGAGGAAAAGGATGGGAGGGTGAGGTGGGCCGCGGGTGGGCTGGGCATTTGGTAGGTTAGTTTGGTTTTGTTTGTTTTTTTTTTTTTTTTTTTTCAATTCCTTTTCAAACCAAATTCAAACCTTTTAAATTCAAATCTTTTTCATCTTTTCGAACTCAAATTTTAACACAAATTTACTCAACTATTTTAAGACTTTTAGAAAACCTTTTAAACAACTTTTTCAAACATTAAATTCAAACTTTCATTTTTTTAATTCAAACTTTTACACCAATTTCACAATTATTTTTAAGGACTTTTTCACAAAATTTTTTTTAAGACTTTTCACAAGTGTTTTTTAAGACTTTTAAAATCACACCACAAACAAAACTCATGCATTTCAACATGATGCACAAACACTTGTTTGATTCTACTTATTAAATGATGTTTAATTTAATTAAAGGCAAATTTATTTATTCAAATTTATTAAATCCTTAGAAAATAAAACTAAACCATGTTGCTAACAATATTTTATTGTGATGGAATTTTCGGGTGTTACAAATCCTACCCCCTTAAAAAGAATCTCGTCCCGAGATTCGGAGGGATGGGGAAACAAGAGGAGTTACAAGATGTCTTGAAAGATGACGGTTTACTATCACGAGCTTGTTCACTTCTCCTTCTTCTTCGGGCTTGTAGCGGCAAACTCAATCCTTTCTCCTTGCGGGGTAGTTAAGAGCACCGACTTCTTGGCACACAAAATGATTCCGTCATGCTTGCTTAACCAATCCATACCAAGGATCACATCTATTCCATTGGATGTTAGAATCACTAAGTACGCTTCAAAATCTATCTCTCCGATCTTAAGATTGACTTGTGGGCATACATAGGTGGATTTCATTTCACCGTTTGGGGAACTGATTAGCAAATGTGTCTTCATGGAACTCTTGGGTACATCATGCTTTGTCACGAATCGTTCGGTAATAAATGAATGCGATGCCCCGGAATCAAATAAAACTGTTGCAGGTACAGAGTTGATAAGAAACGTACCAAGCACAACATCTTTGTCTCCTTGAGCTTCTTCAGCTGTCACATGGTTCACCCTACCATGCATATTGTTCGTTGACCTCTGTTATCTCTGCGGGGTGTACGCATATTGCGGCGAGGGCAAATGCGGCGTAGTGTCCTAATTCTCCGCGGTTGAAGCATCCATCGGGGTGAAGCCGGAGTAGTGTTCCTTCTTGGTGCACACGAGCGGTTCTAATGAGGATTTGGAGCCTGTGGTGTCATAGGGTTGGATTCTTCGGGTTCATCAAACGAACGATAGAACGGTTGATTCGTCCATGGCTTCGCCTTGTGTGCTAGAACGAAGCGAGAGTCTTGCGATGAGTTGTAACGAGGGCGGGTGTTCTTGCTAGATTGACCTTGAGGTTGAAACTTGCGCTTCGTTCACGAAGTTCCTTGCGTTTATTCTCCAAGCCTATAGCCTTGTTGAGTAACATCCGAAAGTTAAGAAATGTGTGGCTCGCAACCGATAGTTAAGTGGCCCTATCAATCCATCGAGAAAACGTTCTTGTCTCTTTGCATCCGTGTTGACTTCATGCGGTGCATAGCGGGACAAATGAGTAAAGCCGATCCGGATACTCACTAACTCGTCATGTTGCCTTGCTTTAGAGCCGAAAATTCCTTCTTCTTCGGCCTTCTTCACACCAGACGGGGATGTGATGTGTACGAAAACTCTCCTGGAACTCCTGCCGGGTAATGGTGTCAGCGACGGCATGTGCGACGGTGTAAGCATCCCACCAATCGAGGCCGCACCTTCCGGACGTCCCGAGGCATACAAAACCTTCTCACGATCATTACATTGGGTGATATTTAGCATCTTGTTGATGGTCTTGAGCCAATCATCGGCATCGAGGGGATCTACAGAATGAGAGTAAGTGGGCGGGTTGTGGCTCATGAATTCTCTATGTTTGTTCACTGGTGGTGGAGGTGGTGGGGGTCCTTGTGGTGGTGGCTGGTTCTGCTGTGCCTGTAGATTCTGGACAGTGGCGGTGAGGTTCTGAATCAACTGCATCTGTTCCGTAAAGAACTGCTGCATCGCGGGATCCATTGCTAATTCTTGTGAAGGAGGGAACTTGATTCAGCTGATTGACGATGTGAGCACGAACGGAATATCCTGTCCAGCTCCTGACCTGACGTTTATCATTTGATTGTTAGGGAAAAGGGTACTTCTGATAAGATTTTGAATTGATAAGGATGAAGAGAAAGGGGTTAAGATTCAAATTTTAACTTTAATTATTTTATTGATGTATTTGTGGCCATCACTCCACAAAAACATTTCAATCATGTCAAAGATCCAAATCATGCATGTTTACAATCAACAAGCATTAACATCGCACGTCCTCACAAGAACGGCTCTATCGAAACGAAACTGATAGAAGGGGTAGGCAACCTAAGAATCTATCCTATAAAACACGTGTGGTAGTTCAAGGTGGAAGAACAAGAATCAGATTCAGTGTAGAAGAAAACAAAAGATATGATTTTGATAAAGAATAAAGAATAAAATATTTTTTATGCGTAAATAAGATATTTTGAATGCTGGAAAGGCTTTCTAGATAAAGAGTCCTTAATATCGACCATTTCTATCCGAAGGTTGCGTCCTACGATCGGCAATGCTCTGATACCACTCTGTCACACCCGATTTTCCGTAGAAAACCGAATGCATCTCATATGTGTGCCAGGATCACAATTTCACACATATGATAGACTCATGAGTGTAATATCACAAGACATTGCTCAAAAACGTACAGAAAAGGTTTATTAACTTTTATTACACTCACGAAGGTAGACACGAAGGTCTTTACACGAACATCGATAACTATGAAGACGCGACTCCATCTTCATCTTCCACGAAGCTTCGACCGGTTGATCGCATCCTCGAACTCCTCGTAGTCGGTGAAGTACTCCACTCCGGGGTTCTTCTGCGAACGGCGTAAGCAAGGATGAGTACACTTATGGTTGGTACTCGGCAAGGCCACGAAATAACCGGAAAGCAATATTAATCCATCTTTAAGTTCAATTAATCATGTGAGGGTCCGGGCCGCTCTTGACCGTGAGCACGGCCGATCGATCGGTTTCACACTCGCGAGAGGTTGCACACTTTTCCCACGGTTCGCGTAAAAGTCCCGAAGAACTTTGAACCCAACCACGCATGTGCCGATCGAGCACAATACCACACTTCCGAGGTGTGATTGCATAGGGACGCTACGAAGCCTTTACAAAGGTATACAAAAGACTAACGACCCGCATAGTTACGGATCGGGGCGGACCATAACCCTCCCTAGTGGTCGGCACCTTAGCAAAGGTCTGCTACCCCAAAAGGACCGGGCTATACCCCCCGCAACCCGGATCCCCCTCTGCTCCTTTCGGAAAAGGGCCATCGGATCAATCGCACACCTAATTAATTGGCTAAGCCGAGCCATATGGACTGTGGTTGCACTTGTTTTCCGGGTGGTTCTCCATGTTCCGATTAATTTATAGTGTTCTTGATTAAAGCATAGGTAGAAGGGTGGTTAGGGTCACTTGCCTTTCTCCAACGATAAGCTACTTTCCTTATACCGCAAAGCTCGCACTTGAACTTCCTCGAACGGCGTGTTGGCTACGATCATGCAAGAAAACATACAATAAATAAAACAATACATCAAACATTACCAAAAGACTAAAACAAGCTTTTAGAAATGACGGGCTCGGAGAGACGATCGCGTGGACACCAAGAACGCGTGAAACGGAGCTAGGATGAAAAAGATATGGTTTGAAACAAAGTTCGGGGACTAAATTGTGATTATGACAAACTTCCGGGGGGTTTTCAAGCAAGATTTCGGGGACCTAAACATAAATAGGTGTGAAACTAGAAGGTCTAATATGTAAAAGATCAAAGGGTAGGCTATTAAACAAGAAAACCTAAGAGATCGGGGGCCTAGATATAAAAATCAGGACTGAATTGTAAGAGTTCTAGTATGTGGAAGGGCCGGCTTGTAATTCTGGAAACATTAGTGGTGTTTTTGCAAAATGGCAGCGAAGACCTAGGGTTTGACCGGTACGTAACTGTTGACCGGTGGCTAGATTTGATCTGGGTCGTTGGATTTTGATCTGGCGGTGGTGGTCACCTGCAAGTGGATGGCAACCGCGGCCTGCCTTCCAAGCGGCGGCGGCGCGGCACAGGCCCGCCGGCCGGCTCGCCGGCGGCGGCCAACGGGGGACTCGGTGCGCCAAATCCGTAAGCAAACGCATGGAGAAGAAGAGGAGGAGATGGGGAATCTTACCCGGGGGTCGGAGGGGAGGGGGAAGGACCGAGAGACGGTGGCCGGCGGCGGGGGGCGAGCGGTGGCGGCGGTGCTCCGGTGTGGCGGCGGCGCGCGGTGAGGGAGGAGAGGAAGGGAGGGGCGCGGGGTGTAGAGGAGGCCTTGGGGCACCTTTTATAGGTGTGAGCGGGGAGGAGAAAGGCCGGGAAGGCGGTGGCGGCGAGGTCGATGGCGGACATTAATGGCGGCTCGGTGCGGGCGGCGGGTAGGGGAAGGGGGAAGGGGTAGAGGCGGTGGGGGGGAGTGCGGCGGCGCATTGAAGACGGAGTGGAGGAGGCGGACGGGCGCGGGGAGCCGGGGAGGCGGCGCCGGAGGAAGGGGATGGCCGGCAGCGGCGCGGGGAAGAAAGGGGCGGCCGGCTGGAGGTAGAAGGAGGTGCCGACAGGTGGGCCCCACCTGTCGGTGACCGCGTGAGAGAGAGGGAGGGGAGGGAGGCGGAGCGGGCCGCGTGGGCGGAAGCGGTGTGGGCCGCGGCGAAAAAAAAAAAGAGGAAAAGGATGGGAGGGTGAGGTGGGCCGCGGGTGGGTGGGCTGGTAGGTTAGTTTGGTTTTGTTTGTTTTTTTTTCTTTTTTTTTCAATTCCTTTTCAAACCAAATTCAAACCTTTTAAATTCAAATCTTTTTCATCTTTTCAAACTCAAATTTTAACACAAATTTACTCAACTATTTTAAGACTTTTAGAAAACCTTTTAAACAACTTTTTCAAACATTAAATTCAAACTTTCATTTTTTTAATTCAAACTTTTACACCAATTTCACAATTATTTTTAAGGACTTTTCACAAAAAATTTTTTAAGACTTTTCACAAGTGTTTTTTTTAAAGACTTTTAAAATCACACCACAAACAAAACTCATGCATTTCAACATGATGCACAAACACTTGTTTGATTCTACTTATTAAATGATGTTTAATTTAATTAAAGGCAAATTTATTTATTCAAATTTATTAAATCCTTAGAAAATAAAACTAAACCATGTTGCTAACAATATTTTATTGTGATGGAATTTTCGGGTGTTACATAGAGGGACGATTGGGGCCGCTGTTTGACCGCGAGAGCTAGCAACGACCGAGCTCGACGGCGGCGGCCATGGGAGCGGCAAGCACGCCCCCGGTGGCGCGGTGGGGGATTCGGTGCCATGGAGGGGAGGGGCTCGCGCGTCGAGGTGAAGGGACGGTCTCCTTATAGGCGTCCCGCACGCCGGTTTGCGTCCAGCGGACCGAAGGCACGCCTCGGGAACGTGCGCACCCGGCGACGGCGGACGGACCGCAAGGTCATGCGACGAGCCG
Organism: Cenchrus americanus; assembly: GCA_947561735.1. Taxonomy (NCBI): domain Eukaryota; kingdom Viridiplantae; phylum Streptophyta; class Magnoliopsida; order Poales; family Poaceae; genus Cenchrus; species Cenchrus americanus. Next base: position 89,540,246 of record OX387240.1, on the reverse strand, counting down.
TACGGCGGCGCGACGTTCCAAGCACCCTCGGCCGCGCGCTACCTCGGGACGGAGTGGCTGCGTTGGGAAGGCGCGGGGTGGCTCGAGTACCGAGGCACGGGCGCCGGTACGCGGCGGCACGGGCGAGCGCGCGCGCGCGGCGCCCCCGCGCGCGGGAGCGCGGGCGCGTCGCGGCCGGCCTGCTTTTTGCTCGGACTGCCGCTGTTCGAAATAGATTTTCTCCAAATTCTTGTATAGAAGTGCAATATGTGGTGAATAGGAAAGTTGTAGATCTAGCTACCCTCTACAACTTTTGTAAAGGCCGTCTAGTGTTTTTCTCGACGGATTTTGCAGGAACGTCGTGCCAACATTGAATGCGGCACCGTTCGGAAAACGGGAGGTACTGTCGATCGATCAAGTTTTTCACCAATTTACACCCAAAATTTGAAATGTCAATCTACATGAAAGTTGTGTCCCTCAACAAGATGGACAACTTTCATAAAGGTAGATTTTGAAGTGTTTAGGTGAATTTTGGAGAACGCGGCAAAAGTTCCGGACGACATTCGCTGACGTCAACGGTTAAGCCGGTTTTGACCGTGTCTTTGGCCAAGGGTCCACTACGGGTGTGTGTAGGCTTGGTCAAGGGGTTCATTAGGGTTCATTGGCGAGGTTTTCGGGGTGATGACCCAGGTTGACCTAGGTTTGACCGGTGTTTGACCGGTTTGACTCGGCTGATCCGGTCATTAGCGTTAATGACGGTAATTAAAAACCTGGGGCGTCACATTTCCCCATGGAGCAAATCAACGAGCTACGGAGGCGGGGAGCCCCCTTGCTTCCACTGCAGGAGCTCCAGCTGGCCGTCGAGCTACGGGGAGCGACCTTGCCATATCTCGCTCCGCCGTCAATCTCCCCTGGTCGGGGCCTCGCCGTCTGCCGCCCGCGCGGAGCTCGCCCCGCCGGCCACGGTGGCAGCCTGGGCGGAGCTCGTTGACCGGCCATGGAGGAGGCTCGCGCAGAGTTTATTCGCCACCGGTCTCGTCCCCTCCGACCGCACCCGCCGGTCTCCAGCTCCCCGCGTCGTCGTCGTCCTCCAGGACCGTGCTGCCGGCCTCCAACTCACCACCGCCCTTGCCATCTCCTTGCGCGTCGTGCCTCAACGGGCCCCACCGAGGGCAAGGGTGGCAACGGGCGCGCGCAGCGGGGAGCGGAGCGGGCGAAGCCACGATTTTTGGCTTCGTCTCGCCCAAATCGCTCTAGAGAGCGGGTATTCCGGCTGCTTCCCCAGCGAAGCTGTTTTGGGATGCCGTTTGGCACAGCTTCGCCCAAAACAGCTCCTGAAGCTGCTGGGAAGTTGTGCCAAATGGAACATTACAGTTCACCTATGATTCACAGGGTGTTTCGATCTTTAGTCCCCTGACTAAGAGTTTAGGCAGACTAAAGCATTTTAGTCTGTACCTGTTTGGAGGGTGACTAAAATTAGTCATCATTAATTGTTCTCAGCTTTAATTGTTCTCTCCCTCACCTTTCTCTCTCCTATTTTTTTTTGCGCGCTAGCAACTACCGTGACCTGCCGTTGCCTGCCTGCAACGTTGCGTACCCCCTCTTTTGTTGTTGCCTGCATGCAAATGTTGCCTGCCCCCAAGTATCAGCACACATGTTGTACCACCAAGTATCAGCACACACGTTTTCTTCTCTCCTAACACCAGAAGTTAGTTTAAATGACAGAAAAAAATGTTCATACACAATGAATCAAAACTATTCACACACTAGGAAATTAAATTTGTCCCACAATTGTCCCTCAATTTTACAACGTTACATGTTGGAAACGAAATAAATAACAACGCAAATTTCTCGATGCCTGTTGAACAAACCATCAACAATTCTATCTCTCACTTCATTCATGTCTACACTGACGCCATTTCTTCAACCCTAGTATTACGACGCCTCCTCCTTGTTTCCTCAAGGAGAGGTTGATAATTCTCATTGTTGTCACACCTATCGAATTCCTTGTCCGCCAACTGACTTTCACGAATAAAATTGTGCAAAGGCATGCATGCCACAATAATTTTTGTTTGTTTGCGTAGAGGATAACTTGGTATTTTAAAAAGATCCTCTACTTATTTTTCAAGACTCCAAAACAACGCTCAATGACATTGCGTAGTCTAGAATGAGTATATTTGAAGTGCTCCTTTTTATCCACCCACATCTATCTCCAACTAGAAAGCTATTTCTAAACAGAAATGCATGTGACTGATCCATTACATATAAGGTAGGAGGCAATTTATACTTGCACTTTACAGTTTACATACTGCATTAGTTCGCTATTAAATTAGGTATTATTCTAACAGTGCAGCTTAACTACACGTGCTGGAACATGATTAATTTTCAATGACTTTGGGAGGCACAAAGCACTAGTATGGCCATATTTCAGGCTTTGCAACTAAACTTCAGAGAGTGGACTGTGAAGACATGTCATTAAGTGATGGCTGCAAGGGTTCTATAGTAACAATTTGGAGCCTTTGAAAAGAGGTTGTCGTTTCAAACTAAGTAAATATTATGTTGACCATCACATGGATTTCGTGCAGGCATTTAAAAATACAATATGAGCCAAAAGTAAAAAAAGGACCATTTTGCATTAGTCTTGTGCAAACAGCAAACATACAGAGTAGAGCACTATATTAGCACAAGAACAAATTTGACTTGAAAATAAAAGTTAATGGACTAAATTAGTCAATCTGAAAGTTTCTTTTTTCTTGAGAATAGTCAATCTGAAAGTTTCTTTTTATGACTTATGAGCATGGAACTAATCGACTGGATTTCTAAAGGGGCGTGAAAAAATGATCATCACAACCACCTTTTCTTTTCATTGAATGTATCAAGTGGCAATGCATTATCTAAGATTTCTTTGCAGTAATTATTTCAGGTAGTAGCACAGACAATATAGTGGACAGCAAAAAAAAGAGCACTCATCTCTTGACATTCATCCAATTGGATAGCATCCAATTGCAAATTAAGTTGACATCTAATTGCAAATCAATTGGACTTCCATGTCAAATGGATTGACAGATCATACCTGGCTATGCTGGTTCATCATGTTTTAGTCTTCCTCTTCTTCATCTTCGTCGCCGACGTCGTCAACCATGATTGGCGGTGGCTGCCACTGCCTGCCGCCACCAAAGCGAGTTGTACCAGCACCTGCACGCCCCGATGCCGCTACGGCCTTGCCACGACGATCTGGGGCCCTCACTGGGGGAGACCCTGGCGAGGTGGACGACCCCCCCTCTGTGGCGCGCCGTCCGATCTGGCCCTCTGTGGAGGCATACCATGGCCAAACGAGCTCCCTGGATGAAGGAGGTGCGTGTACATGCTCATGTTCGGGTAGGAGGAGGTGGCGGCGGCGCAGTCGGCGTTGAAGTCCAGGTTCTCCAGCCCGACACGGGGAGCACTGAGCCCACCGGCCAATAGACCGCGGCCGCCGGATGCACTTCCTCCCCGGAGACGAGGTGGTGTCAGTCCCCAATCGGCGTCTTCCTCGATTGGGAACGCCACAGCACCGGACGAAGCAGATTGCGAGAATAAGTCGTGGGGGATCCTACCGACGTCGTCCATGGTGGAGGAGGGAGCGCGGTGGGTGAGGAAGCAGCGCTGGGTTGGCGGTGAGGGAGCTTCGCGGTGGGTTGGCGGAGAAGGGGGCGGGCGGCGGCCGTCGGGCGAGAGGCGGGCAAGGCGTCGACCGGCGGAGGAGGGGAGCACGGGTGGGGCGAGGATCTCGTTGGGCGGTCGCGCCGGGAGGCGGCGCGGGGACCGGCGTTGGGCGGGCGCGGCGGGTTGCGGCGAGGGCACCCGGCGACCGGCGCGGGGGGGAGGAGGGGAGCACGGGGCGGTGGCGTTGGGTGGGCGCGGCGGGATGCGGCGTGGGCACGGCGACCGGCGGGAGGAGGGGAGCATGGGGTGGTGGCGGGAGGCGCCGCGGGCGGAGGGACCGCGCGCGCGGCGACCGGCGGGGAGCGGCACGACCGCGCCCTCGGGAAGGAGGGAGGGGATGAGAAGGGACGCACCCGCGCTTGGGCCGTGGGGAGTTACGGTTGTCGTAATTGCGGAGAGATAAACGGGGTCTTAGTCCCTTTTAGCTGGGTCATGGGTGACTAGAGGCTAGCCTAAAATTAGTCACCCTTTAGTCAGGGGTGTTTGGCAAATTAGTCTCTCTAGGTGACTAAAATTAGTCTAGTCACCTCTAGTTTGTTGGATCCAAACACCCTCTCAACCCATCTACTATATCGAGGTCAAGGTGGAGACCAGGGCCTAACAAGCCCATGGTTGGGTCGTCTGTGGTCTTCACGTCAATGGCGACACCGAATCCGAGACCTACAAAATGGCTGCTGTTCGGAGGAGGCTCGGTGCTCTTACCGGTGGCTTAGGATGTGTGTTGCCGGTTATTTTGTCCCTCCAAAGCATCTTCGACGCCGCCGTTGATGGTGGTGTTGGTGTCGGAGTTGCTTCTGTGAGGTATGTGTCTTACTGCTGCCTTGAGAAATCGGGTTGGAGTTCTTCTCCCACCTCTGGTGGTTCCAGTACCCTTCTGGGTTCTTCGTCGTTCGGTGGATTGGAGCTTCAAGCGTTCTTCGGGCGTCAGGTTCTACATGGCCTGACGATGCGATGGTCGTTGACCATCTTCAACAGCCGGATTGTTCAACGACTACAAAGCATGTCAGATGATGTGCCGCTCAAGACGACATCTTCAAACTTTGTTTCTTCGCCCGGGAGGAGGCCGGCCTCAGGATGCGAGTTCCGGTACTTGGTGGCGAGGAGCACCGGGAGTTGTTTACAAGGACTAGATTATAATTTCTTTTTCTTCCAAGGGTGTCTTTGTAACTTGTATTGTAATCACCAGAAATATCAATGAAATGTTAGCTCGGTTTCTCAAAAAAAAACAAGCCCATGGTGGAATAGTGGCGAACATTTTTTTACGATTTTTTAAAAGTTATGCTAAACATTTTAGGATTTTGCAAAAATAATTGTGCCCAGTTTGTTCATTATCAAGCATCCAAACTACAAGAAGGTCCTCGAAGTAATAGAAAATTACAACAAGGTCCTCAGACCAGGTGAGATCTGCAAGCTCACCGACGCGTTCAACAACTGCGAGATCGCCGACGGGGGCAGTAGAGGCTTCAAAGAAGCTTGCACCCAGATGGAGGTCCGTGCACAACATCGGTTGTAGGTGAGGCGACGAGGCTGATGGAGATCACATCGAGCGAAAGGATGTAGGATTCGCTGTCGCCGAAGGTTGAGGATTGGCCACCAAGACACCATCAAGGGGAAGGCTTGAGCATCGGAACAACCAACGGCGAGCGGCTGCAAAGGCCGAGTGGATCCACCGAGTTACAGAAGGCTGCTTGAAGTGGTGGACGCAGGCGGAGCTGAAGTTGAAGGCATGTCGGTGTGTTCGACGAGATCCTCTCTGCATCCCATGGGGAGGTGAGAGGACCGGAACAATCACTAGAGACCAGCGGCGATCAACATCTTCAAGGCGAAAGCGAGGGCAGGAGCACCATGGTACATTCAACGGCAAAACGCACCGAAACAACCATCGAGCAGGCTCAAGAACAATGCCCGTAGAAGCACAGACGACCGGAGAACTCCATGAGCGGAAGTGAGATGTGTGGGAAGCCGACCCGGCACCGGCCAGATCCGGATCGGCGGGGGGGTGACTCCGAAGCAAGGGAAAGAGGAGAAGGGCGAAGAGGAAAGTCGAGGAGCGATTTTATTTGAGCGTACCTCGAAGGTGACATCACCGACGACGAGGTGGCCGAGGAAAACCACGGCAACCACGACGAGGCTAGCGACGAGCTTCGGGGCAAATAACAAACCACGAACTACTACACAGAACAATACTACTAAGAGCCGATCTACATGTACAATGAGGTTGGGGTGATATGAACCTTGCTAGGGTTTGTTCCCGATCTTTCGATGAGAGGTGTGGGGATAACTCGATTGAAGGAGACGACGTTCACGGCCCGACTACAACTTTGTCCAAGGATGCGCCTTAGCAACCGAAACACCACCTCCTATGGCCGCCGCGATCTTGTGGAGCGCGTCACCCGCCACTAGGGCACCTATTCCCGCAAGCAATCGAAGAACTAGCAAGAACAAGTATGAAACAAGTACTGAAATTACTCGATGGGAATGAAAGATTCAATTCTCAAACTCAATATCCAACAACGGTGGGGTTCCGTAGAAAAGGAGGCGACCAGGCGCTCTCACAAGCAAGTAGCAATGGCTAAACTTGATCTAAACAAAACCCAATCAGTTTGTGGCGGCTATGGAGGTATATGAGAGGGTGGAGGACGACCTGGACGTGGTGGGGGTCGTCCTACAACCCTAGGACGCGCCCCTATGGGGCTCCACTTGATACACGGCCCATTGGGCCAAATAAGGTGGCGCAGCACACTGGGACAGATTGACATCCGGTCAATGTTTCGACGATTGCGGCCGCCTCAAAATAGATATGGACATGAGTCCGGATCCATATGAAAGGTGACTTCATCACGGTTCTAGGAAGTATTTGAACGCCCCAATCCGACTCCGTGTGCGACCGTGGCGTCCGTCACAAGATGGTGCTTTTCTGCAGTCCGAATCCAGCCTCGCGCGAGTCCTTCTCCCTTTCGGTCTTGACCATGATTCCTAATCAAAACAAGAGTGCACGTGTCTCCACAATCTAAATATGATGAACATGAACTCAAGAGTGAACTCACTTGATTATTAAGTTGACGAGCACGAGCACGAGTAATAGGGCCAGCAATAACATGATCTTGTGCAGGCGTGGATGTATCGTTGGTGGTGATGTCCTCATCATCCTCCCCTTCTTGCATTTGAGTCGTCCTCGACTCAAGCTCATCTTCTTCTCCCAAATAGGGCTTCAAATCTGCAATGTTAAATGTGGGACTAACCCCAAAATCTGCAGGAAGCTCTAGTTTGTATGCATTGTCATTTACTCTCTCTAACACTTTAAAAGGTCCATCGGCCCTAGGCAATAATTTAGATTTGCGTAATTCGGGAAATCTCTCTTTTCTCAAGTGCAACCAAACTAAATCTCCAGGTTCAAACTTTATTTCCTTTCTACCTTTATCACCAACAAGCTTGTACTTAGCATTCATGCGCTCAATGTTCTCTTTAGTTGTTTCATGCAGTTTTAACATCAATTCAGGACGTTTAGTAGCATCAAAATTTAAATTCTCAGATGATGGTAAGGGCATTAAATCAATAGGAGCACGAGGTAAGAAACCATATACAATCTGAAATGGGCACATCTTGGTAGTAGAATGCATCGAACGATTATAAGCAAATTCAATATGAGGCAAACAATCTTCCCACATCTTAATGTTCGTCTTTAAAACAGCCCTTAACATAGTAGACAAAGTTCTATTCACAACTTTAGTTTGACCATCGGTTTGGGGGTGACATGTAGTTGAAAACAAAAGCTTAGTCCCCAATTTAGCCCACAAAGTTTTCCAAAAATAGCTAAGGAATTTAACATCACGATCGAAACAATTGTATTGGGCACACCATGCAAGCGAACAATTTCCCGAAAGAACAAATCGGCAATATGAGAAGCATCATCGGCTTTATGACATGGTATAAAGTGTGCCATTTTTGAAAATCTATCAACAACCACAAACACACTATCACGACCCCTCCTAGTCCTTGGTAAACCCAACACAAAATCCATAGAAATATCTTCCCAAGGAGCACTAGGAACGGGTAAAGGCAAATACAAACCGTGCGCATTTAACCTTGACTTAGCCTTTTGACATGTAGTGCAACGTGCAACAAATCTCTCCACATCTCTTCTCATTTTTGGCCAAAAGAAGTGACCAGCAAGTATGTCTTCTGTCTTTTTAACTCCAAAATGCCCCATCAAGCCACCTCCATGCGCTTCCTGCAACAACAACAAGCGAACGAGCTAGCCGGAATGCATAGCTTGTTAGCTCTAAAAACAAACCCATCACTAATGATGAATTTGTTCCACCCTTTGTCATCCTTACAATGCAGCAACACATCTCTAAAATCGGGATCATTAACATATTGGTCTTTAATTGTTTCTAATCCAAAGATCTTGTAATCAAGTTGGTTCAAAGCAAAGTATATCTCCTAGACAAAGCATCAGGCAATCACATTTTCTTTCCCTTTTTTGTGCTTAATAACATAAGGAAAAGATTCAATAAATTCAACCCACTTAGCATGTCTACGATTCAGTTTTCCTTGACTACGAATATGCTTCAAAGATTCATGATCGGAATGAATAACAAATTCTTTGGTCCATAAATAATGCGTTGCCATGTTTCCAAAGTTCGAACAAGAGCATATAATTCTTTATCATAAGTGGAATAATTCGAACGAGTCCGCTCAATTTTTCACTAAAATATGCAACCGGTTTGCCTTCTTGTAATAAAACACCACCCAAACCAATCCCACTAGCATCACACTCAAGCTCAAAGGTCTTATTAAAATCTGGAAGTTGAAGGAGAGGTGCATGTGTCAACTTATCTTTCAACATGATGAAGGCATTCTCTTGTTTATTACCCCAACTAAAAGGTACTCCCTTCTTTGTAAGCTCATTCAATGGTGCAGCAATGGTGCTGAAATCCTTCACAAAACGGCGATAGAATCCAGCAAGTCCTAAGAAACTCCGCATTTGTGTGATGGTCTTTGGTACGGGCCATCCCTGTATAGCTTGTACCTTGGCTTGATCAACCTCAATTCCCCGTGGAGTCACAACATAGCCAAGAAAAGACGCTCGATCGGTGCAAAATGTGCACTTCTCAAGGTTACCAAACAAACGTGCATCTCGTAAAGCATTAAAAACGAAGCACGTAAATGATCCAAGTGTTCATCCATAGTTTTCTTTGTAGATTAATATATCATCAAAGTAAACTACAACAAATTTCCCAATGAAAGCACGCAAAACCTCGTTCATTAATCTCATGAAAGTGCTAGGTGCATTAGTTAACCCAAAAGGCATGACTAACCACTCATATAAACCGAACTTAGTTTTGAAAGCGAGTTTTCCATTCATCTCCCAATTTCATACGAATCCGGTGGTACCCACTATGCAAATCAACCTTAGAAAACACAGTAGCACCACTCAATTCATCAAGCATATCATCTAGGCGTGGAATAGGATGCCGATATCGAATAGTGATATTATTAATAGCTCTACAATCAACACACATACGCCATGTTCCATCTTTCTTAGGCACCAAAATAACCGGAACAAAGACAAGGGCTAAGAGACCCACGTACATAACCTTTGTCGAGTAGTTCTTGCACTTGCCGCCGAATTTCTTTTGTTTCCTCCGGATTGATCCTATATGGCGCACGGTTGGGCAAAGAAGCACACGGAATAAGATCAATTTGGTGCTCTATGCCTCGTATAGGAGGCAGCCCCGCCGGTATCTCGCTTGGAAACACATCCGAATACTCCCGCAAAATGTTAGCAACAACGGGAGGCAAAGAATGCCGCATATCTTGAATTGAAATCAAAGCATCCTTGCATACCAAAGCGTAGGCAATAGAAGTTGAAGCAATTAATTCATTAATATCAGATTTTGAAGCAAGCAAGCAATGTCCTTTCAATTTTATGCCATCTTCATTATTACCAACAGATTTGCTATTTTTATTGTTCTCAGTTTTAGCCTTTGCGGCTTTAGCAATATCATCACGCACAATAGCCTCGGGTGACATAGGAAGCAAAGCAATTTTTTTATCATTGTATCCGAGAGAATAATGATTTGATCTACCATGATGCAAACAATCGTATCAAATTGCCAAGGTCTACCTAGCGAGAATATGACAAGCTTCCATGGGCACAACATCACACTCAACAACATCATGATATGAGCCAATTGAAAAACCGATTCATACCGGCCTTGTTACCTTTTCCTTACCATTATTGTTCAGCCACCGAATGCAATATGGATGCGGGTGCGGTTTGGTTGTAAGTGCAAGCTTCTCCACCATGTCGCCGCTAGCTAAGTTGTTGCGACTACCCCCATCAATGATCAAGCGGCAAGAACGCTCTTTAATCACACACTTGGTTTGAAACAATGTATGCCGCTGATTTTGCTCCGCCTTCTCCATTTGTGCACTAAGCACACGCCGCACAATGAGGCTCTCATAATGTTCGGCATCCTCCGTACCAATCTGTTCGTCCGGTGGCTCCTCTCTCTCGCATCGTCGGCAGCAAGCAAAGAAGTGTATCTTCATCATAATCACTAGCGAGAGGAATACTCACCATCATTTGTTACCACCATAACTCACTTGTTTGGACAATCACGCCGCACATGTCCAATTCCCTTGCATCGATGGCACCGAAGGTCTCTTGTTCTACCGTAGAGGCCACGGAAGATGTACTAACGGTTGGTTTTGGAGCAGATTTCATTGCTGAATTTGTGGGAGCAACACGTGTCTTGTCGGCCGGAGGGAGGTGAAAGTGCTGATCGACCCGACGGGGGATGTACACGCCCCGAAGAAGTAGTTGTTCGCTGCCATGATGCCGATCTCCCGCATTAATGTTAGACCTTGCACTAGCATATCGTCCCCGCACTTCCCTTTCGCTTTACAAGAAAAATGAAAGCATTCTCGTTATTTTAGTATACTCTTTATATTGAAGGATGTCCCGAATTTCTCTATTTAACCCACCCACAAATCTAGCAATAGCGGGTTCCTCGCCCTCCTCTACGTTACAACGCAAAGCATACCCATTTGTAATTCCCGATAATATTCTTCTACGCTTTTAGTACCCCGCCTCAATTGTTGCAACTTATGTAACGGATCACGTGCATAGTAAGAAGGAACAAATCTAGCCCGCATGACCCATTTTAAAGCATCCCATGTTTGTGGTACATTATTAGGATTTTTCTTAGCATATTCTATCCACCAAACGAAGCAAAATCGGTAAACTCACTAGTAGCGGCTCTAACACGTGTATTCTCAGGAAATTCATGGCATACAAACTTTTGATCAACAGCAATCTCCCAAGTAATGTAAGCATCGGGATCATATTTACCATCAAAAGGAGGTATCTTAAATTTAATCTTACTAAAAGCATCATTATTACCATGTACCTCATGTCTTCGGCGAAAACCACCCCGGCCTCTACGGTTAGTACGTTGTCGTCGGTGATCTTGGTCTTCTTGTTCAGTGTCACCACTATATGCAACCCAATTATCATCCAAACTCTCGTCGTCCTTGCCATCCTTCGTCTTGTCATCCTTTTTCTTGCTATTCTCATCATACCCTTCAGTGGTCTTAGCATACATCTCATCAAACCTCGCGCAAAAGAGCACCAAGACTCTTGTCTATACGAGTAATAGACACCTCCAAACCTGTAACCTTGGTGTTGGTGTCGATTTGTGTGGCCTCCAATTGCCCAATCTTCTCATTTGTCACCGCAAGTCATTATCAATTCCTTCATTGTGCTCCTTCACCTTCTTTTCAAAGTGTTGTATGATTCTCTTGGTGCGAGGAGGCGTGGCATGGTATTCTTGGATCCATCACTTTCATCTTGTTCTGTCATGTTAGATAAATAGAAACAACAAGAAAACAAGTGAAGAAATAAGAAAACTCTACCTAATAGGATGTAGCTACGGCAATGCGCTCACTCTCAACCGTTATACAAGCTCTTACCAATTCTTACCTTGCTCGACGGAGGGGACGACTACCAACAAGTCCGCAAACCGGAAGAAGTGTATCGGTGCCGCGAAGCAACAAAACTGTCAAGCCGTAGTCGAATATGTGGAGCTATAAGTGGGCTGAAACAAGGAATGACTAGCACCACAATAGTTAAAAAGCAAAGCGAATAATTGTTCAACGGCGGTCTTGTGGCTGGCCCTTGGCTAAACCATGCTAGAGACGTGAGCCTAGGCACAAAGTTAGTCACCGAAAAAGAACAACTAGCACAAGACAAGTAAAACAACCGTTTCAACTTACTTCTCTTTCTCTTCTCTTCTCTTCTTTTTTTTGTTCTTCTCTTTCTACTCTCTTTTTTTTCTTCTCGATTTTTTTTCTTCCTCTCTTTTTCTTTCAACTTTTTTTTCACACAACTAAACTCTATTGCTCAATATCAAGCCAAATCAAGCACAAAAGGAAAAGTACAGATTGCGGATCGCGGATCTCGTGGACAATTGCGATTGCTCAAATGGAATTTCGAGGCAAGGTTAGATCCATTGGAAAGAAGACAATGTAAGCTTTCCGGTTTGTATTTAAACACCTCAATCGGAGATCATATGAATCCATGGTGGCAAAAGTGAAACAGAGATGTATATGGTGACGCGAATTTCGTGACTAAAACGTGATAGAACTCAAAACTCTAAAGGAATAGACACTAAGACCAGCAACTTGACACGACCGATGCAACAAAAAACTCAACAAGCCCTAACCATGCAAAGCTAGTAAAGGCTCAAAGGGTTTATGGGACAACGGGTAATCTAATCTACTATTTTTTTCAGGGCTTTTCTGGACTATAGGAAATTAAAAACGACAAAGGATTGGAACTCTCACCGAAGAACCTCGCTCCGATTACCAACCGATATGAACCTTGCTAGGGTTTGTTCCCGATCTTTCGATGAGAGGTGTGGGGATAACTCGATTGAAGGAGACGACGTTCACGGCCCGACTACAACTTTGTCCAAGGATGCGCCTTAGCAACCGATACACCACCTCCTATGGCCGCCGCGATCTTGTGGAGCGCGTCACCCGACCACTAGGGCACCTATTCCCGCAAGCAATCGAAGAACTAGCAAGAACAAGTATGAAACAAGTCTTGAATTACTAGATGGGAATGAAAGATTCAATTCTCAAACTCAATATCCAACAACGGTGGGGTTCCGTAGAAAAGGAGGCGCCGGCGCTCTCACAAGCAAGTAGCAATGGCTAAACTTGATCTAAACAAAACCCAATCAGTTTGTGGCGGCTATGGAGGTATATGAGAGGGTGGAGGACGACCTGGACGTGGTGGGGGTCGTCCTACAACCCTAGGACGCGCCCCTATGGGGCTCCACTTGATACACGGCCCATTGGGCCAAATAAGGTGGCGCGGCACACGGGACAGATTGACATCCGGTCAATGTTTCGACGATTGCGGCCGCCTCAAAATAGATATGGACATGAGTCCGGATCCATATGAAAGGTGACTTCATCACGGTTCTAGGAAGTATTTGAACGCCCCAATCCGACTCCGTGTGCGACCGTGGCGTCCGTCACAAGATGGTGCTTTTCTGCAGTCCGAATCCGAGCTCGCGCGAGTCCTTCTCCCTTTCGGTCTTGACCATGATTACTAATCAAAACAAGAGTGCACGTGTCTCCACAATCTAAATATGATGAACATGAACTCAAGAGTGAACTCACTTGATTATTAAGTTGACGAGCACGGGCACGAGTAATAGGGCCGCAATAACATGATCTTGTGCGGGCGTGGATGTATCGTTGGTGGTGATGTCCTCATCATGGGGCACAGCTTCCCTGCCGTAGCCAGAGGGAGGGGCCGGGAGGAAGCAGCGGTGGGAGAAACCTTCGGCAAAGGAAGCGGTGACAATTGACATCGATACTCCCTCCGTCCCAAAAAGACCGTTCGTTTAGAAAATTTATGACATGCTAGTAGTTGTGACAAATGACCTTGCTACCCCTAATTAATATGCATTGGAGCTTGAAAAGAGACATCAAATAAGCATTTCATTGGCTCCATGTGTTTCTCAATGCAATATTTCCTTGGTACTTGTGTTAGTTTAATGAGAACAACATTTACTACAAGCTATATGAACAGTCTTTGTGGGACAAATTTTGAAAGATATATGAACGGCGCTTTGTGGGACGGAGGGAGTATGTGTCAATTTACACGGAATTACATATCCATCAACTGTTCGAATCACGGGAGGGCTCGCATTTCCCGGCGAGGAGAAGGCACACGGATAATCATGTGAAAAAAAATAAGTAAAAGATACTTTTCGGAACTGCAGCAAAGATGACTACTAGCTGAGACCATCGAGTGGGCTCGTCCGTGGTCAGCTCGTCACTCGTGGCTGGCGCAGTGGCGCCTGGCGGTGGGCCCACACCACGGCTCAGGTCCCACTTGGCAGGAGAAGAAGACAAACCGCAGGGCCCAGCAGATGCTCCCCAAACTCCGGCCACAGTCCCGTTGCTTCTTCGTTCCCCGAACCCTTCGCACTCGCCGCCGCACCAACACCAACCGCCGGCACCGGACCGAACGCCGTAGCGTCGACCCGTCGACCGACCAGCCGTGGAGGGAGGTGGGCGCGGGATGGAGGCGGCGGCGGAGGAGGCGCGGCGCGCCAAGGAAGCCGGCAATGAAGCCTACGGCAAGTCCCTCCTCGAGACGGCCGTCAGGCACTACACCCGCGGCGCGGTCCTCGACCCCAGCGACATCTCCTTCCTCACTAACCGCGCCGCCGCCTACTTCCACATGGGCAAGGTATCTCTCACTAGCTTCCCTGCTGAGGCCGGCGGCCCCCCAACATTCCGTGCCCTCGCTGGGCGCTGACGACGGACGCTGTCGCTGTGAGGCATTTTCAGTACCAGGAGTGCGTGAGGGACTGCGACGAGGCCGCGAGGCGCGGCAGGGAGTTTAGAGCCGACAACAAGCTGCTTGCGAAGGCGCTGTCGCGGAAGGCGTCGGCGCTGCTCGAGCTCGCGGGATGCGCCGGGGACTACGCGCCGGCAATCAGGGCCCTGCAGCAGTCGCTGGCCGAACACTACAGCGACGAGACGCTCGACAAGCTCGGCAAGGCGGAGAGCAGGATGAAGGAAATGGAGGCGCAGGAGCGACTGGATCAGGCCGCCGACCACCACCGTGAGAGAGGTATGGGACTATGGGCGGTGCTCGATCATGGCATTGTGCCATTGTTGAATCTGGAAATGAGAAAAGCAAGATACACTGAGGGTTCCCATGTGAGTGAACACCAAAAAAGGAACGAGTCACGAGTAGATATGACTCCCTAGTAATCTTTGTTTTTTATGCATCGTATATCTGATTATGATATGCAACTGCTGCTTAGAGCAACTTTAGCAGCTCCCCTTTCCCATCCTCAATAAAAAAATAGTGATATAGAGGATCGATCTTTAAAAAAACCTCTCCAAATGAGTCTTCCTATCCCTTTCCCTCTTTTTCTCCATAGACTAAAACTCCCTCTTCATCCCATTTATAAAGGGAACCTCTCCTCCACCCCCTATCGGTGGGACCCACTCGATTCCCCCTCCCGCCTCCACGGCGCTACGGATGCAAGATTTGCGGGAGGGGAGGAGAAGATGATGTGGCATTGTGGGACCCACGAGTTGGGAAGGAAAATAGGGAAGCTATTTGGAGCAAGTTGTGTTTTAGGGATGAAAATATTTTTACTCCATCCCCAATAACTTCATATAGGGGATGAAATTTACTCCATCTGCTCGGAGTTGCTCTTAGTGTGCACAAACGTTGCAGGCAACGAATCGTTCAAGCAGAAGAAATACCATGAAGCAGCAGTGCACTACACTCAAGCTATGAAAATGAACCCAAAGGATCCCAGAGTAAGCATTTTGGCTCTCTTTGGTAAAATCGTACCTCCTTTGAAATTAGAGTGATCTCTTATAAACTAAATTTGCACTGGTAAATATGTCGTCTATGATCAGTCACACTTGCAGGCATGCATTCATTTCAACATGCATGATCAGGCATATTTGGCATGCATTGTTCTTTTCAATGACACGCTTAGCTATAGTAATTTGTTTTTATGTCCTCTGATCTTTCAGATTTTTAGCAACAGAGCTCAATGCTATATCAATCTGGGAGCTTTACCTCAAGGTCTTGAGGATGCAGAGAAATGCATTGAACTAGATCCTACTTTTCTGAAGGGCTATGTGCGCAAAGCTAAAGTTCAGTTCCTACTGGGAGATTATGAAAATGCAATGGCAACTTACCAGGAGGGTATGAGATGTGACCCAAACAATCCGGAAGTACTTGATGGCTTAAAGAGGTAGCTTTCCAGTCCCTTTTTAGCCTTCTTGACTTCGATTGTTTGAAGAGACATTTTGTTCGTTGTTGTAGATGTGAAGCGCACATTAAAAGGGCTCATGGGGGTGCTGATGTTGAGTACTTCGAACAGATGTTTGTAAGTTCATTTCCTCTGAATGAGCTTTGATGATTACATACTTGTTTTCTGTTTGATTCTTGTCAAATAGCATGGCTTCTTTGTATCATTTACTTAATCCTTAGTGTAAGATATGGTACTTGACACAGAAACTGTACATTGAGTCTTTTACCAGCAAGGCATCTATGTGTAATTAATCTTATAATGATGAGACATTGGGGAGAAAATCAACAAGAACCCCACCTCGGTCTCTTATTAATTACTTGTCCTATGATCCTTTTCAGGGAGGTTTTCATTCAAATGATTTTACAAAGTTCACAGCTGGAGCTTCTGAAGTGCCCTTGCGGCGTACAGAATCTGAACAAGTGGTAAATATGTAACAGGAGTTACTGAACTCTTATCATCTAAACAGTTTCTTGTAGCGACAGGTTAAATTATCTCAATTGGAGGCCCAAAATCAGTATCCAATCATTCCTTTTCCAAATACTTTGATCTTGTTTGGAACAGTGCACTGTTTATATTCATTGTTGACGCTTGCCAGTGCAATGGCAGATTGGCAGTCAATAGTGATGAAGCTAGAGCAAATCGCCCCTAGCAGTCATGAAAACCTTTTCCGTTTTCCCTTTTCATGATAATACATTTTAACAAGTTGATAAACTATCCAAAATAAATACTTGTTTAATGGTCCTTCCAGCAAGAATTATCTTCAGAAGATTTTGTGCGTGAATGGCACAAAGCAATGCGACGAGCTGGAAAATCCAAGAAGGAACCTTCTGAAGAGCGTTTGAGGCATACTGAATCTGAGCCAATGGTAAAACAGGATTTGCTGAAGTGTTGTCTCAATAATTTATTGTGGCCAAAGATAAATTATCCCAGTCGAGGCTTATATCTCTCAATCATTTCTTTCTCAATAATTTTGATCATGTCATGTACAGATCAAACTTCTCTAAAATTGTTGCTACTCTTATCTAAAATTATTCTTAATAATGATAATTTTCTGTAAAAATCTAGGATTTTAGCAGCAGGCTCTTTTAGTAAAAGATTAAAAGTAGTAGGCTATCATGTTACGTGCAGCCAAAAGTCATCTTATGAATGAGAATAACTGTGTTAATTTTCAGGCTAGAACAATGGATGACTTCTTTAAAAATGAGGAGCTTCTTTCAAGGACACAACAGGAGCTGGAAAGCTTTAAAATACAACATGATGATGTCACTAAAAAACTTCAGAAGGCCAATGAGCATAATGAGCATCTACTAGGTCAGCTCTCTGAATCCAGAGGACAATATGACTGGCTTCTAGCAAAGCACGATCACTTGCTACACGATAGGGATCGTGCAGTTCGTGAGGTTGAAGGGTTACGCCAGAAAAGAGGGCAAATGCTTTCAGTTTTGGTTACATCAATGTACTCCGAATTTTCAACATCTGAACTGGAGTCAGCAAGTGAAAATTTCAGTAGTTTACTGAAGATTGGAGAAGGTGGGTTTGCATGTGTGTACAGAGGTATCCTTCGAAATATGACAGTTGCAATAAAGGTGTTGAAACCCGATAGTTTACAGGGAAGATCACAGTTCGAGCAAGAGGTAATTTACTCATCTCATCCTGAAATCTTACTTTGCCTTGTCACAATGGAAATAGTAGTTGATCTCTAGCTCCTTTCTTGTTCAAAACTGAAACTAGAATAGAACATTTTAGAAGGACGTCTAATTCCATGAACGATGAATAACTTATTTCTGATTTCTGGTGCAGGTTGCTATCCTGAGTAGGGTGAGACACCCACACCTTGTAACTCTATTAGGAGCGTGCTCAGAATCATCTGCACTTGTCTATGAGTTCTTGCCAAATGGAAGTCTTGAAGATTTTCTCGTCTGTGCAGATAAAAGGCAAGCACTGGTATGGCAGACTCGCGTCCGAATTATTACAGAGATTTGTTCAGCACTGATCTTTCTGCACAAGAATAAACCACATCCAGTTGTTCATGGTGATCTGAAACCAGCCAACATCCTTCTTGATGCTAACTTAGTCAGTAAGCTTAGTGATTTTGGTATCTCTCGCCTCCTGATCCAGTCCAGCACCAATAACACTACTCTTTATCGCACCATGCATCCTGCGGGAACCCCTTTGTACATGGACCCAGAGTTTCTCGCCACTGGAGAGCTGACACCTCACTCCGATGTTTATTCCTTTGGGATCGTGGTCTTGCGCCTTATGACAGGGAAGCCTCCTATTGGTATAAAGAAGATTGTGGAAGATGCGATGATGAAAGGTGAGCTGCACTCAGTAGTTGATTCCTCAGCAGGAGAGTGGCCTGATGTGCTCGTTGAGCAGTTAGCACACCTTGCTCTCAGTTGCACGGAGCTGAGCCGGAGGTGCCGTCCTGATCTCTCAGGTGAGGTGTGGAGAGTGGTTGATGCAATGCGGGATGCTGCATCAATACCTTCATCCTTATCGTCTAGACCAGTGTCAGATGAAAACTGCACACCTTCATATTTCATCTGCCCTATATCGCAGGTGCGTATAAACAGGGATTTATTGCCCTCCATCTGGCTTTTCCTCAGTTCGTGAACAAATGCAAGATTTGTAGCATAAAAGAATCGAATATTAAGCTGAATGTGTCACCTGATTTTCGTTTTTGTGAAAAATTTTAAGCAACACACTTGAGTACACTACAGCCCTTGTCTGATGACTAACCATCACTTGTGTGGTCTTATTACATCAGGATATCATGAACGATCCACATATCGCAGCTGATGGATTCACCTACGAAGCCGAGGCCATCAGGAGCTGGCTCGACAGTGGCCATGACACATCGCCGATGACCAACGTGCGGCTTGAACACAGCGAGCTCATTCCTAACCGTGCCCTTCGTTCCGCCATCCAAGAATGGCTCCAGCAGCAGAATATGACCATGTAGTCTGTCGGTCGGCTTGCTGCGTGCCTTCTTCACAACTAGCATCAGTACGGTGCCTCTACCTCTACCAAAGTCCTGACGAGTTGAATAGCTCCTCTGTGATTTCGTTCGTCGCTCATCAACTTCTGGAGCCCGTGCAGCTTTAACATTCAACCAGCTGTGATGATTTTAAGTTTGTCTACTGTAACCTTAGTCAGTAATGCTTGCCTAGTTAATTACCTTGCATGTGTTATCTTCGCAGATTGTAGTTATTAGCCTGATCCGGCCAAACTTCACCGTCTGTAGTTACCTGTTCTATGGAGTGTGAGCTGAGAGAACTCCATCAGTGTTAATGGCAAGGAAGCCACAGACAAGTCGAAATAATGGCTGTCAGGTGTGAACCTACTGTCTTATGAATATAACCATACTTCGATTTGCAGGTTTATTTGTCATAGATCCACACTTCCACTCTGTTGAGGCACCTAGAAACTAGAAATGCCGAGTGTTCAATGTTCTGTATTATATCCAAGTAACACGTTTACATTTTATCATCATCAATAACTAATAACTCCTGCAGGGGCTTATCCCTCCTGTTCCACAAAAAAAAAAGAATTCAAATGAACTTTTGAATGTAGCATGCCCAGTTTTATGTTAGGAGATCATAACTTTGCTACATTTTCTCCATATGTTTTGTACTATTGATTGATTAAGGTAATGTCCCTGTCATCGTGTTTGATGGCCCCAATTGGCCTCCAAATGTCATGGACCGTTCACGGAAATAACAGAGAAGACCAAAATGTGAAGTTAAGAAACAGCTCAAGATTTTGACCGTTTAGATGAAGAAGACGTAATTTTCTACTCCATCCATTACAAATTATAGGCCGTTTTGATTTTATTAAATCCATAGATGTTATGCAGTAAGTCATCAAGCGTTTAAACAGAATAGGTCACTACGGCAGGGCCCAGGCCCATCGATCAGGATTCAGGACCCGTCGTCGCTGGGGGTTCCCCACCCATTCCTTCCCATCAGGTGGGAAGGAGCTCGTCCTTGCTGCGGGTGCTTTTCTCCTCCACAACCACAAGGGTGCCTCTAGCACCAAAGTCCTACAGGTCCCGACTTTCCTGGCAAGTAGCCCTGCAAGTTGAGGTTTAATGGTTTTAATTGATTGGATTTCATATTAGATTGTTTACTAATGAGGTTATTCATCAAATGATTTGGTGATGGTTTAGAGTGGATTGTATCGATCCGATTCACTCTTAATGGTTTTAGTTTCAGATCCCGCTCATGATGCGAGACCCACATGTACGTTTAGCTATACTATTTTGCACAAACTGAGTCATCTCAAACAATTTTTTGTCGATTTCACTAAAATTTTAAGGTGTGAACGTGAGATTTTAATTTTTCACAAAGTAGCGAGTAACAAATTGAGTAATCTTCAAAAAATTTGATCAATGAAAAAAGCACACGCTATGAAAATAGTGTTTTCCTTTTCTGGACGCTATTGTCGCTATAACGACGCTATACCCGCGCCATAGCGATATATTCACGCTATACCGACAGCTGGCTCCTCACGCTGTAGCGTGCTATTTGTTTGGAATCAGAAAACATAAAAATAAGTTTGTCTTTGTCCTTATTTCCTCAATCACTTTGATAATCATATCACATATGACATATAAATATATCATTCATAATCATAAGTTCATAACTGATAAAGTGATAACATCCACAAATCTTTTTTTATGAATTCACGGGCCGCACTAATTTGTTTGGGGATAGCCACCAATAGTGGTTGAATAGCTGTGCTATGACGCTATTTGCATTTAGAAAAAGAGCAATAGCATTGCGGCACTTGTTTCTGGCCGCTATAGCGTGAATATAACATGCTATTTTTTCCCATGATTTTGATCAATTTTGCTAAAGTTTTAAGGTGTGAACGTGATATTTTAATCCTAAGGTCCGACTCTTGATGGTGGGTCCAGACGTACGTTTAACCTTGCTATTTTGCACAAAGTAGCAGACAGTCAAATTGAGTGGTCTCCAAAAATTATGACCAATTTCACTAAAATTTTAAGGTGTGAACGTGATGTTTTAAATCTAATGTCCAACTCTTGATAAGGGAGCCACACGTATGTTTAGCCATATTCTTATGTGAGCTCATTTGTATATTTAACAGACCCATGAGTTCTCATAGAAAATCCATGAGTAGGGTGGATTGGTTTGGGCTTGGACATTATAGATCTGGGGAGAGTTGGGTTGAAAAATAAATTATGGAATGGGGTGAGTTAGAGTTAGATTACAATCCAATTAGCAGACCTAATGGCAAGCAAGTGAATTATTACGAATCCTGTGACGTGTAGCTTAGTCGTCGCTCATCGCTGGCAGGTCGGCACGTACAGCTTCAGCAAACCGACTGGAAACGGTCTGCATGCTACTATGCAGCGCTAGATCCATATATGCTATGCATGTTAGCTACTTGGGCAGGATTTCGTCGTCAGCCAAGCACGGCCGAAACTCCAGCTCTGCACTCCACGATGCGTGTGTGTCGCAGTGATCGATGCTTTGAACTCTCTGCACTGTGGACGTGTAGCTCGCTCATGTCTTGTTTAGTTCGTTGTGAAACTCGTAAAAATTTACGCGGTACCACTTGTAAATTGAAGATTAGAAGAACTAAACATGATCTAATTATAAAACTAATTACACATATGAACGAGAAATCATGAGCTAATGGTTTTATAATTAGATTGTTAGATGTGATTTCTGTAAAATTAATTATAAAACTAATTACACACATAGATGATATATAAGTTGTTAGATGATTAGGCAATGATGTGTTACTGTAAACAATCTCTCACTAATTAATTCATATTTAGTACTCCTAAATAGTGTTTGTCGGTCTAGTGAAAATTGTGAAACATATCGTAACTAGTGTCACCCGGTGCTTGCTTGCGTTCGTTCATTTTGTCGACGGATCATCAGGGAGGACGAGTCTGCTCTGCAGTAGTACGGCAGAGGGACTCCTCACACTAAAACATGTGAGCTCAGCTGTGATGTGGCCCAACATGTCATTGGGCGAGTACCCTCTGGACCAACATGTCAGGGCGGGGAGACTATGCTGTGTTACTGTGCAGGACGCGACAGGGAGACGCCCCCCTCTGGTGCTCGGCATTGATCATTGATGGTGTTCGGCAATAATAGCTGTCTCTGTGTAGAATCGGCAGGCTCGATAGCAAAGCGGATGCCCGATGCAACAACCCAGGTGAAGCCACAATAAACCAGCGCGGAGGATCGGAGGACGATGATGCTCGATGCGCAGTCATCAGCGCCATTATTGCAGAGATGGGTGTGAACCAGAGCCCGATCGAACCGAACAAGGACGACGATCGAGAGTTCTCGCCGAGCCCCCGGATCGGAAGGCCGGCCGGAACCCTACCTGGTGGAGCCGCTAGCGTCAGCAGGTTTGTGCCGCTGGTGCTGGTATGGCCCAGGAGGCGAGCGGCCGGGCGGCCGGCCGGCACGTGCACCTCGGGGTTCCGGCCGGCCGGTCTGCTCCCGCGCGGCGCACACAGGCCGGGCACAGAGCACAGCAGGGCGCGCGTAGGTATGAACGGCGTGGCAGCTAGCCGTCGGCCTCGCGCCCCGCCCACGTCCAAAGCTGGCAGCTACAGTAGTGCCCGTGGTCAAGGCTAGCTGCTGCCTGCAGGGGGGGCCGGGCGCGGCGCGCGGCCGTGGTGGAGCTGCTACGCTTCGCCGCTCGCCTGGCGCCGAATCTTGACGTACTAGTACCCTGTGTGTACGCCCGTGCAACAGATCGTACAAGTTTCCTCCATGGCGTATGTACATGATGAATCTAGCTAGCTAGGCTAGGCTACACTACACACGAGTAGAGTAGGCAAAATCTTGAGGTTGGGGAAAGCGCGCGGCATACTTCACGTCGGTGGATGCATGTTAATCATAATGACATCTATCCCGGCATAGCTAGCTAGGTCGGATCCTCGGATACCTCTCTTTTGCTCTTGCTTTTGTAAGCACAACAGAGCTTTGGATCGATATTTCTCTCACGTAGAGCAAAGAATCTTCTTATCTATATATCAAAGCGTACGTCTCCAATGTCAAAGCTAGTATATGAAGTAGCAGTAGCTAGCTCTAAGCTGGTAGATTGAAAGAAGAGAAATTGTGCATGCCACAATTAGCGAGATTATCTCTTCACTACTAATTAGTCTCTTATCTTTTTTGCATTATTTAATGAATATAAAAACTTAATTTTATTAGTTTACAAACTAGTACTAGTTTGTTGGAGATGTCTCGTACTCAACCCTGCGCGTGGTTGATAAATAATAATTGTGAGGCGCTTGCTAAAAAAGATAATTCTGAGCCTCTTTTACGATGGACAGTATGCAATATATAATTATTTTTTATAAGAAAAAATAGGTAATTTTTGCAATTTCTTAATAAATTTGGCAACCTCGTGCTGAGAATTTTTTTGTTTATGCCACCAAGGAAAAATTGAAACGAAAAATTTTGGAAAAAAATCATTTTTCAAATTTGAAATGAAAATTTTAGTTTTTTAAATTTGAAAAAAACAATTGGCCATACCACTAAAGGGGAATGACAAATTGAAAAAAAAATCGTTTTGAAACTTGAAATGAAAATTTTCATTTTTGAGTTTTGAAAACATTTTTAGGCATACCAGCCTAGGGAAATGAAAAAAAATATTACGTTTATGCCACCAAGAAAATTTTGAAATGAAAAATTGTTTTGAAAATTTTAAATGAAAGTTTTGATTTTTGAAATTTTAAAAAAATTGGCCATACCACCAGGGAGAAATGAAAAATATTGAAATGAAGAAATCATATATTCCGTTTATGCCACCGAGAAAAACTTTTAATAATACCCTTATACCACCTATGTATATCACTTTATACGGCAGGTGCAAGTTGTGGCAATACAATTCATCTCAACCATCAGATCATGTCAAGTCCTTTTGAAATAGTAACATTGGGTGGTACGATCCAGCATAAAAAATACCCGAATTGTGACGAGGGAAAATAGATAAAGCTCATCTCTAGCGATGGGAGATGGTTGTAGTTGTAGCCCCCGATACTTGATAGGGGATCAAAGTACGTTTGGAGGCCAGTGCATCTCATCAATGCGGCTATAAACCCGTCAACATCGTGTCTATGGTGGCTCTCCATCTATCTTATCTGGTTCAACGATAAAAAAACCCGGCAAACAACATCCTCTAATTTTTTGAAATGGGATAAAGAATCGAACCTACACCTCTTGAGTGCTACTAAGTTGCTGCTAAATTGATATATAAAAAAAATGAAATGACCATAATCAGTCTGTTCGTTTTTGGGTGGTGGCTGGTTTGTTCTGAGAGAAAACTACTACTGGCGGCGGTTAAGCCAGAGGAACAAGGCAAATATATTTCTCTTTCTTTCCTCTCTTTTGTGTTTTCCCTTTTCCTTCCTATTCTTTTTTCTATCTCTCTTTATTTCTCATTCTCTCTTTCTTATCCATTCAATCGGCTCTTCCCCCCTTCTCTTCTTTGCCCCAACCAACACCGTACCAACCTCATCATACTGCGCACCCCCAACGACCCAATCTCATGTGCTCCCGATCTTCTTGTTCGATCTTCTCGTTGCTGGCCGCGACGCGTGATCCTCTACCGTCGTTTGTACTTCGGCCCCATCACACGACTGCCGCCTGTACCCTAAGTTAGCCCACCACCATCGTACACTCTCATCGCGGCCTCCACCGCCTCTCTTGCTTTGCTTTGCTTGCATTGCGTGACCCTCTCGAGGACAAGGGTGGCAAAACACATGAATATATGGAAGAGCCACATTTTTCGACTCCAGCTCCGTATGAGGGGATCCTTTTAGCGGGATTATTTGGGAGGCTTATCTGCCGAAGCCATTCAATGTCCTATCATTTGGTAGAGCTTCAGGTAGAGCCGGTGGAGAAGCACCTCTAGAGCCTACCAAAGGGGCCCTCAATATCACTAGCCTAGCTCTCACATATGTACAGAGTGTGGTGGCATATGTATTCACAAGGTTGAGTGTGCTCACATAGTCACATGTAATTATTATCTGTACGATATTCTTTTATTGAAATCTAAGACATCCAAGTGTTCAAAATTTAGTCCCAATTATGAGACATTTTAGGTGCATTTAAACAACTCCTCATTATTGGAGATAGCATGATTAGTTTCAATAGAAATGTTGCAAGTTTTGTGTTACTGCTACTAATAAGATAAACTACAAAGATATTTTATGTCCAATAGTCAATTATTTTCCTAATATCTATTTTTTCTCCAAACATATGCAAGAGAGCCATGCATCTTTGTACTAATAAGATAGAAGTAATCATGCAACATGATTACCATCTCTTAGCATTATACATTGGTGGAGTTGGGAGGCATAAAATCATGTGGTACATATGTTTACAAGTGCACGGTTATTTATTTCGAGCTATAATGATTTATATTACAGGCGTACGTTATGCTTGTGATAGAAGGCGCACAAGTAATTAAATGCAGAAGTGTATTGTGCACATGTTATGTTGCTGGGAGAGAGAGAAAAATACATGCATATATTCAACTAATGTTTATATATTTACATTTCTTTTTAAAAAAATGTGAGTTTCAAGGTGCTCCCAGGCATGGACTCCATGACGAGGAATAAACTTGAATGTTGAAATCTCTGTACAAATCCATGTGGGTCATGTGCTGACTAAGCCATGGGTGGCCAGCAAAAGTTGAGGCACAAGTACGCATGCGTGAGGCTACCTATACCTTATAGAGTTAGTCTGTCTCCCACAAAGAGACCCAAACCCAAAATGGATTCGGCACAGGACATTTAGGTGTAAAATTCTCCTCCAATAAACGACGCAAACACGAGAGGCAGTTTGCATCGCGTGTGCCGCATGAGGTAAAACTACAACACCTGCAACGCGTGGGGCATTCCTCTGGTGGTGGGCCCGCGACATGCTCTTGGCGGGAAGCTCGGCGCTTGGCGGTGCAGATCAGCCTGGGCGTTCGGGTTACCCGAACCGATCGGGTCGGGTAATTCGGGTAATGGAAAGTTCGGGTAATACAATCTGCAACCGGAAATTAGACCCGAAATTACATTACCCGCAACCTCGGGTACCCACATATTCGGGTTCGGGTTCGGGTTTACCCGTTTTACCCGAAAAATAAAATAACAGTAAATACTCAATCAGCATAGGATTTTACATAGAATTAAAACAGTCAATCATCAGTTATCGCAAACATTGTAATTTAGTCTTGTGCAAAAATGCAAACCACACCACAGTACCGCACCACCATGGCACACAGCCACACACAGTCACAAACTCACAATTACACAAATATATGTCACTTGGAAAATACATGTTCTTATATTCTTCAAACAACTCTCTCACACAAGTATTAATTGCTGCCCAAACTAATTGACCTCTTTCATTACCAAATATCTCTTCAACAGTCAGCTTTGTGTACATAGAAAGCTTATACCTTGGATCAAGGAATGCAGCCACAAATATTAATAAGTTGATGTTCTCCTTCTCCTTCTCCTTTTCCTTCCCCCTACCCTTGCTCCGCCCTTTATCCCTATCTTGGTCTTGTTGCTGTCCTTTCTCATTGTCCTTGCTGTTGGTGTGCCAAAGTCCCCAATATTTATCAAATTTCTCTTTCATTCTCTTCCCCATTGTTACTTGCAAGTCATCTTCACTGTTCAACCATGCTTGAATCAAGAGACTAACTTCTCCAATCTCATGAAAGAAAGTGTTACTAGTGACTTGTAGAGTAGAAGAGATACGATCTGTGAGGTCAAGGAAACGCTTTAGAAATTGTGCCATCTTCTTTGCAGTCTCCCAATCATCTTCATCAGGATGTCCAATACCATCTTTTGCTTCAGAGAGATCAATAACATAATTACTGTCATCATCAACTAACCTTAAGAACACTTTCTCATACACAATTGCAGCCTTCAACATGTCATGTGTGGAATTCCACCTTGTTGGAACATCAAGTTTCAAAAACCCTTTGCTGACCACTTTCTCTTCCTCAGCAATTTCTTTAAACTTGACCAATCTTGAAGTCCCATTTTTTATATATCTAACAGCAGCCCTAACACGCTTAATAGATGGGTCCGCTTCTTGCAAGCCATCTTTCACAATCATATTCACAACATGAGCTCCACACCTCATATGCATAAACTTGCCCTTGGCAATGTTGGTTTTCTGCAACTGCTTCCTCAAGTAATCAACACCACTGTCATTGGCACTAGCATTATCCACTGTTATAGTCATTACTCTATGCAAACCCCAATCATCTAAGCATCTTATCAAGTTCTTACCAATATCTTCCCCCTTGTGCCCCTTTATCTTGAAAAAACTTATCACTTTCTTATGCAACTTCCAGTTTTCATCAATGAAGCTTGCTGTAACAGTCATATATGCATCTTGAACCTGAGAAGTCCAGCAATCTGTTGTCAAGCACACTCTCTGACAAGAATTTTTGAAGAACTTCTTCAGCTTGGCTTTCTCTTCGAAGTAAAGATGAACAATGTCCCTTGTGCAAGTTCTTCTAGATGGAGGTTCGAAACGAGGACAAGCTTTGGCTAGAAATTTTGT
This sequence comes from Cenchrus americanus, assembly GCA_947561735.1. Classification (NCBI taxonomy): domain Eukaryota; kingdom Viridiplantae; phylum Streptophyta; class Magnoliopsida; order Poales; family Poaceae; genus Cenchrus; species Cenchrus americanus. The sequence goes on along the minus strand of OX387240.1, from coordinate 89,512,609 downwards.
TAAGTCGGGCTTCTCACCAAAACAAAAGGGCTGCTCATCTTCTATTACCATCTGAGCAAAGGCCTCTCTAAGTGCAGCTTGATCAAACCTCCAAGTGGTAGGAGCTTCCCCATGAACTGCTTGCAATATGCTTTGCTTTGGGTCCTTGTTGTGTACATGAGGATTGCGCTTGCATATGTTGAAATGTTTCTTCAATGCAGATGTTCCATGTTCCCTCGTGCCAGCCTTGATTTCACGATGGCAATATTTGCACCGTCCAGCCTTCACTTGTCCTTTCTCATCCTTAATCTTGTCAAAATGTTGCCAGTACTCAGACCTTGATGCTATCAGTTTCTTCTCAACTGTTTGAGTTTCATTTTCCACATCAATGACCACCTTCTCAACTGTTGCTTCAGTATCGCCATGGACCTGAGTCAACACTGGCGCCATTTCCATGGCTTGAGTGCCAGTGCCTAGTGAACCAATATTATCTGGTTCTGGCATCTGCAAAAAAAAGACTGATCAAACATACAAACAACATGTATGCTCAGTATGCTTACTGTAAAATAGAAAACAAAGTAGTATCAGGAACAGATAATATTGGTTCATCAGGAATCAATGTGCTGAACAGTGAACACCAACAAACAGCAATGTGCATCAGGAATCAACCTTTCAGTAAAGTTCAATCAAACAGTAATGTGCATGTCTTCATCAGCTAACAAAGACAAAAGCCAGCTAACAGATCAAAGAGACAATTGCTAATATTGTCATATACAAAAAAATCTTGTTTCACAAAGCACATTTACGTGATATACTTATCGGTGTTCTATTCCTAAACACCATCAACTTGTTTATTTAAAACAGGCTACCACACAGGGAGAGCCTATATCGGGCACTTGCAGCTCATGAATTAAAAAACAAGGCTTCAACATTCATAAACAAAATACAAAATATATTGGATGTTAATATTTGTAGCTGTGAGCCTGTGACATACATAGCCGATTGTATGGGGGTTCAATGGGAGCCAATCATGTGACATACATAGCCGATTGAAGCAAAATTGGTAAATAGGGTTAGGGATTAGAGAATACTAACATTGCATGAGGATTCAGATGTGGCAGTCGTCCTTCAATCTTCAACACGACGGCGTTGGTGTCAAGTTGTCGCAGAGATGCAGAGTTGCCGCGCGCCCGCGCTGTGTGCCTCGAGGTCGGCCTCCCGGTGTCCGTCGCCGAGACGCCAACTCGCCGTCCACAGGGACGGCGGCGCATCGTCCTTCACGGCTTCCACAGGGACGACGGCGCGTGGTCCGGCCTCCCCTCCAGTCTGGAGTTTGGAAGCTTGTAGCGGCGGTCGACGACTATGTTTATATGGAGAGGAGAGGAGGTGAGGAGTCGCCATGGGGAATTGGGATCTGGGGCGTGGCGCGGCTGCGTGATGAACCGATGGAGTCGAGGAGTCGAGCGAAATAACTTCGTGCGAGTGGGGAGTCGAGTCGGAGCTGTGGCCGGTAGGGACTGGGAGGAGTCTAGAAGTCAGATCAGATTGAAACACTATATGCGGGTTCGGGTCTTCGGGTACCGGGGTTCTCAACCCGAAATACCCACAAAAATTTCGGGTTTTATGATTCGCAGCCCGAAGTGAAAATGGGTAATGCGGGTTCGGGTTTTTTGGGTTCGGATCCGGGTTTTTCGGGTTCGGGTAATGGGTAGCCGGTAATATGCCCAGGCTGAGGTGCAGGCGACCAACGGAGACGTGGTGGGTGGTCCCAGTGGCACCTGCGAGAAGGACGGGATCGAGCGACGACGACGGAACTCGGCTCGATCGGCCGGATGCGCGACCGCAACCGACGACAGCGAGGGAGCTCCTGCGGAGGCCCTTGCGTCGTCATCCCTAGCGAGCGAGCTCACCCTGTGGTACCACGCGCACGGGGAAGCTCGCCTGCCCCCTCCCCCCAACCCGGCATCTTGACCATTGAGCACGCCCCTGTCGGTGAAGAAGAAGCATGGGAAGGGAGGGGGCGGCGATGCGCAACCAGACGGACCAAGACGGGGAGCCTTTGTGGTAGGCGCGACCAGCTTGAAGGTCAGCGGGTAGTGGAGCGCGGCCAGAGCTCCTCGCCCGCGGCCGACCGCTAGATCCGAGAGGGAGGGGAGAGAAGTCGTCATCTCGATTGGAGGGTTGAGTATTGTTGTTGGAGGCATCTGGTTTTGGGTGCATGACCCAGCGCTTGTGCACCCCAAAGGCATCGACATGTGCTCCCTAAGGCAGTCTCAATGGAGGGAGTCATGACACAGTTACCAAAACTGTAAAACTGAAAATTGCGACAACGAAAAGTCAGTGATGACACTCATCCTCCTCTCTCCTCAAAAATTTACTTGCAAATGGTGCTAATTACCTTGCATCAAATGTATTTTGTACTCATTGATGCAAAAAATGTCCACTTGCAGATTGGCTCTCTTGCGCTTAGACCAGGAGACGGATAAAGTTTTATCCGCCGCAGCGGTCTCCTCTAGGGAGCCTTCAAAATCCCGTTGCCCCCCATCTCCTTTAGATCTAGGGGATGAAGGGACTCACGGGAAAGGTGAAAGGACCTTGATGCCGCTTAGAGGGGGGTGAATGTGACGCCACAGGTTTTTAATTAACCTTAACAGCCGGTCAAATTGTCAACAGTGGTCAAACCTAGGTCAACCTGGGCCCTCACCTCGAAAAACTCACTAACCCACCCTAGTGACCCTAATTGGCTAGTAAACACACTTGCGGGGCCAACCCATGGTCAAAAGTTGGGTCAAACCCCTTGCCACTCTAGTGTCCACAGGTGTCTGCCGGAACTTTTGCCGCGTTCTCCAAAATTCACCTAAACACTTAAAATTATACCTTTATGAAAGTTGTAGATCTTGTTGAGGGACAAAACTTTCATGTAGATTGGCATTTCAAATTTTGAGGGGAAAAACTTGAAAAATCAAGTGCAAGGCAGAAATCACTGTTTGCCAAACCCTGCTGACATTCAAAGTTGGCATTCAAATAGCTTTTGATCTGGGCAGAAAAACCCTATATGGCTTTTGAAGAAATTGTCGTTGGTAACTAGATCTACAACTTTGGTATTCATCACTTGGTCCAGTTCTATTCAAAATTTTAGAGAAAAATCGGTTGGAACAGGGCACCAGCGACACACTTAAGCACAGAGCGCCGCCACGCGCGACGTCGTGCGCGCCGCGCGCGCCGCCGTCGCCGTCCGCCGCCGGCCTTGCCCCGGCGTCCACACCCGCGCCGCCCGAGGCCACGCCGGCCGAGGCGTGCTCCGTCCCGAGGTCCCGCGCCCCCAACACACCCCCGTCCCGAGGTGCCCCGACGTCAATGCCGCCGTACGCGCGCGCACGCGCGCGGACCGGCGGTCCGTCGCGTGGTGCCGCCGCCACACGCGCGAGCCCCGAGCCGCCGTAGCACGACAGGCATCTCCCCTGGCACCCCTGCGTCACCATGGCCACGTGGAGCAGCGTATAAAAGCCCTCCTGTCCCCCCTCCGCGCGCCACCCGAACCACCCGCCGCCATGGCCGCCGCCGCTCGGTGCTAGCTTCTCCCGCCCGTGCTCGTCGCCGGCCAGCTGCTCTAGTAGTTTCATTAGGTTCTAGTGAAGCTCCAAAGCCCGCTTGTTGCCCAGCACCGCGCCTCCTTACCACTTTTCCCCGAGACGCCGCCGTTACCGCCGCCGGCCGCCGTCGATCTCCCTCGCCGGCAGCTTCTCCGCCCCAACCACGGCAACCTACAACTCCTAGGTGAGCATGTGGTCGAGCCTGGCCGCTTGCCCGGCCGGCGGCGCCGCCGGCTCGCCGGAATTGGCCGTGCCCGCGCCGCCCGGCCCGGCCAAGGGCCCGGTTGCAATGATTTCAATCTTTGTAGGGTGTTTTGTGCTAAATGCAGGGCTTAGCTGTAAAGATCTTTATCTAACTTTTCTTGCAGATTAGTCCAGTGCCTTGTAAAATGCCTAGAAAGTCGTAGAAAAATCAGAAAAATACCAAACCAATTTTGTAGGGTTCAAGATGATAAATCCCACCTCTTTTGTTATATACTCATGGCTGGATTCTAAATAGTTTTAGCATGAAAAATACAAATGTGTTAAGCCTAGAGCTGTCATAACTTGAAATCCATAAGTCCTCTGTATCCCAATTTTGGATATGTTGTGTGTTAGGCCATGACTAGATGCTGTGCCAAAACTTGCACAAGGTTATGCAGTAGACCTTACTAGATAAATTCTTTTCCATTCTTGCAGAAACTGCCTAAATGATTTTTCTTGTTAAATATAATTATGTTCTTGAGCTAAACTTGTGCAAACTGTCTTGTAATGCCAAAATGCACATCTTGTGAATTAATCATGATTTTTGGATTAACATAAATAATTATTCTTGATTTATGCATGTTTTCCTTTGTAAATTAATAAATCAAGTTCAGTGAAGTTCCTAGATATATATGCTGGTTCTTTAGGCTTGTTTAGGACCAGAGTGCATACATAAGAAAGTTTGGATCAATTTGATGCTTATTTATTTTTGAATGCATTTAAATGGAATCACTAGCTAGCCTTTGTTATTTTCAATAATATTTAATTTCCTAGCATCCAACACTTACATGTGGGTTCAATGGACCAGGTTAGGTGCTAGTAGGCTTAAGAAACACTCATGTAATTTTTGGTAATTTAGTTGCTTAATAAAAAGCTTAAAGGCCCTTTTATTATTAAAGGGAGTTTAAATAAAGAAAAACCCCCTAATTAATCCTTTTTCCTTTTTGGAAGGTATTATTTAAAATCATTAAAAGCTAATTAAATATCATCACTGATAAGAAATTAATTCATAAATAAAAATATTAAATACACCTTTGTTGGTGAAGATAAAAAGGAATTAAAGCTTTCACATGAAATGACAAGTATAATAAAAACCTTTATTCAAATGTTCAATAAAAGAATAACCCATGTACAGCTAATAACCTTCCTAAAAGAGAAACACTTGCTAGATACTTGTTAAGGTGAACATGACCAACCCAGAGTTGGATAAGACAACGAACTATCACATCACCTGAACGTGCATTGCATTCCGTGTAGATCTTCCGGACGGAGATTACTCCCTTGTCCCGGAAACCGAGGAAGGAGGAGCGGAAGCATCGCTGCAGTACGTGGAAGTGCTCGACACCGAGGGTGCCCAGGCTAACCTAGCTGACGAAGGCAAGCTCCGATGCATCTAACCCAGTTTTAAAATTCTTTATTCAATTACTTTTTAATGATTGTGCATTTACGTTCAGGAGTTGAATGAAACCCTAGATGCATGATCCCTAGGTACCTTTCGTCCCTACTAGTATGATAGGTCGATAGCTGCTAAGCTATAGGACCGTTACAAGTCGGGTGATTACCTCACTCGCGAGAATAGGTTCCTAGATAGGAATCACAATTTATCCTTAAATGGATTGCTCACGTGGTAAGAGCATGGGATATGGGCTCCGGTCCAGTGGTTATGTGAGTTAAGTTTTGAACGTACCAAACATTTGCCGGGAATGGGACCGGTAAGCCTAGTACCTTAATGAGGCGGCGAGGGATCCTACTATTACTACTCTTGGGATTCGCTCTCACGGCTAGGTACCGGTAGTGTATGGTGACTCCGGGTATCTCGCGGGGTATGCCGGGTAGCCTGCACCAAAGACTGTAAGATTCGATCCCGACCCGAGGATTTTTGGGGACGGCCTGGGAAAGTTGTCCTCGCGGGGACAGCCTACCGTGTGTTTGGGTCTACCTTGAAAGGTTTCAATCAATCGATTGTCGGCCTCTCACCGTTATCCGAGACTACTTACTCCACTAGCCATGTGATCCCTAATGATGGAAGTTGATGAAGATGATGTTTGATTAATTGTATTGTACAACTTTGTTTGTACTAGTTGGCTAATGTAGTAAAGATTAAACCTACTAGAACTTGTGCTAAAATCTTGAAAGTAAGGACCTACTCTTTGTTACTTTTTAGCAAAAGCAACCCAGTAGCCAAAAAGCCTTTCATGGTCTAGAATTGGTGAAGTAGATATCACCGACGGGTAAGACTTGCTGAGTATTAGTATACTCAGCCTTGCTATAATGTGTTGATCCAGGTAATGCCTTCAGTGATGTGTGGCCCGGAGAGATCCCGCCCGGCTGGGAGCTGGAGTGGGTGGAGGACGACTACTGAAAGCATCATGGATGGCCTCCCGTGGTGTCTTCGCTTCCGTTAGTTTATTTCCGCTGTTTTTCAAAAACTCTGAACTATTTCATCATGGCAAAAACTATGGTTTGTAATAAATAAACCCCTCGGGGTACGAATTTGGATATTAATGTTGTTGTATCTCTGGACTCGCCTTTGAGAGAGTTTTAATGCATATATTCGATCCTTATTGTTTTTCAAGTGATTTACCGGGCGTTAACCCGGCAACTAACGACATGATGATACTTTATTATTGCTTAATGACCAAAGGGGATCGGTCTTAGGCGATAGTACGGTATTTTCCTGGGCGGGTTGTCACAGTGAATAGGCGGGACGACCAAATAAAACCTTCCCCCCGGAAACTTGAGCTTTACTGCCACAGGCGGTTAGACCGCACCTACCATGCGGTTAGACCGCCCCTGATGTGCTGAACCATAGGGGGCGGTTAGACCGCCCTACCAGTAAACCTGCAAAATAACTCAAGTCTTTTCTTGACTTATAGCACGAACTTAAGTTCTTGAGTAGCTCCGGTAGATGATCACGAGCAGGGTAATGATCCCTGCACTCAAAGACAAGAACACCCAAGTAGATCGAGCGGAAGCAAGGTAAATATGCTAGAGATCAAAACAAGTGAGGCAAACCACAAAGGAGAGACGAGGATTTGTTTCCCGAAGTTCACCGCCCACAAAGGAACGGCTACGTCTCCGTTGAGGAGCTTGTAAGGTAATTCTCCCACAACAAGTCGGGTCTCTTTCAACTGTTTTCCTCGTTTCCACTAAGGTGATCTTTTCCACGAAGAGGCAAGATCACAGCCCTTACAAACTTGCCGCTGCTCACCACAACCTTGGTAGCTATCCGGCGACGCCTAGCCATCTAGGAGGCGAACCTCCAAGAGTAACGAATGCTTCAAAGGCTTTCCGACGCGAATCAGAAGTGCTCAAGCTATGGGATGCTCTTGCTCAGCTCACACAAGCTCACAAAAGCTTAAACTCTCAACCCAACACAAGGATATGACTTGAAAAGCAAATCTCACAAAGAGAGAGTTTGGGGAGTGTTTCTTTGGCTTTGGCTTATGTAAAACAGCAGGGGAAGCACCTCAGCAACCCTAGAAACGGCAGCTCTAACAAGTGGAGCTCGTGGGGTACTTATACCCCTCACAAGGAAAACTAGCCGTTAGTTCTCTGACAAAGGCGGTTAGACCACCTGGTCAGGGCGGTTAGACCGCCCCCAACTGTCAGTTTGAAAAACTACCCGTTGGGCTGCTAGGGGCGGTTAGACGGGCGGTTAGACCGCCCTAGGCAGAGAGAGCTCAAAAACCCTTCTCTCTTCTCTTAAGCACTTCCAACACGAGTTGAAGTGGCAAAGGCTGGGTTAGAGGTTTGTTAGACTACTCAGGGACTCTCTCAAGGCTAGTTCTTACTTAGGTCAACTAATGAGCACTTTTGATCATTTGTCTTAGAGCTAATGTTGCATCCCTCTTGATAGTACGACATACCAAAAACTCAAGAATAAATATAAAATCGGTTGATCACTTGAGCTTGTAAATCTTCAATCTTGTCGACTTTTGTAATTCCAATATGAGGGCTTTTAACATAGCTGATGTCTTGAGCAACTCCATACTTGAGCTAGTGACTTAGGATTTTCCCTTTTTGCATGAGAGTGAACACTTTAATCCTTAAGTCACTCCATATTGCCAATCATAACATTTTGATGTGTTGCATTGCTTCCCTCGGTTAAGGCTTGGATATGATACTTGAAGACCCCACGGATGCTAGAACTTCACCTTAGCAAAACACTAATGGCGGCCGGGCCAAGACCCCAAAGATTGCTTAGTCCCTCACCCTAGGCACCTCGGTTGATCTCTTCATCACTTACCCAATCCACTTTGAGTTCCACCTTGCTTCATATGTTTGTTCTTGATTGACAACGAATATGCAAGCTTCCTTTTAAGAACCATTAAGTTTACACTCATCCTTATGTCCTCTTTCAATTTCCACATGAAGCCTTGCACTTTTGCTTGATAGAATTACCAACTTCCTTTTGAATGATCCCCTTTTTATTTTAGTCAAGCCACCACTCTCTTTGGAGACATGTATTTCATCTTCACAAAATATCCCTAAAATATAAGTCCATTTATTGCTTGACATTAACCTTTGTGCATAAAGAATCATCCATGTATTTGTCTTTTCCAATATGAGACATATAATATTCATTCACAAATAAATACTCCAATAATTGCTTATGAATTTCAAGATAAACCTGCTCACAAACTTAGACAAATACATTAGTCGTTTAATCGTTTTGTCATTCAATTCAACAAAACACACTTAGGGGCCTAGATGCACTTTTAAAAGGACGAGTGGCGGGGCCCACGGGAGGCTGTTGGCGTTCCGCGCCGGCAACAGGAAGGGGGAGGGAGATGAGTGGCCAGGTGGGGCGCGCATCGCCGGCCGGCTCGCGGGGAGAAGCACCGCCGGCGAGCGAGGAGCTGGGGAGGGAGTGGTGGCCGGCAGGTGAGGACGGCGACCCCAACTCGAGATCCCGCCATGGCCGCCGGATGAAGCCGCCCGTTGCAGAGAGGAGGCCGGCTCCTTCACACCGCCGCCCCACTGGTGCACCCACTCCTTCATGCCACCGCCGGTTGGGGTACTTGTCGCGCCCCACCCCACGCAGGTGCCCTGCAGGGCGAGGAGCAGGCAGGGAGTACCGGTGATGTCCGGCGAAGGTGAGCGCCCCGCCGCGCCCTGGGTTTCGTCTTCTTGGCTCGACAGCGAGCGCGAGGACGACGACCCCTCGTGCTGTAGGGTGAGGAGGCACGACGGGGTGCACGGATCCGGCGAAGCTGAGTGTCGTGGTGCCGGGGGAGACGACGGGGTGCGCGGATCCGGCGAACCCGAGCGCCACGGTTGCGCTGGGGGAGACGACGGCGGGCGCGGGGAGGACGGCGGGCGCGGTGCCGGGGAGACGACGGCGGGCGCGGTGCGGGAGATTGAGAGGAGGGAGGGCGGCGGGGGAAGCAAGGTTGGGAGGGAGGGCCGGCGGAGGAAGCGAGGTGGGGAGGGAGGGAGAGAGAGGGTGGATGGGGGTGAGGGCCTGCGGGGTGGGGGGAGGGGGATAAAAAATCAGAGTGAGAAGAAAGAGAGATTTAAAGGAATATGGGTGCACAAGAGTAGAATATGAAGGAGAGATATGGATGAGTAGGATAGAATATTCCGTTTGAAGGAGAAGATAAATGAGAATGAGTGTGAATGATCTTAGCTCTAAATCTCTTATAACCCTGACACTTCCCACTCACACTATCGTGAGCCCTACACAGCTACACTGCAGCCTGCACACCGAGGTCCCCCTTTTCGTACTCTCACAACAGCGGCACGCGTGACGCCGCCGTACGAGGACGACGACAAGGTTCTGCCATGTGGGGCAGGTTGGCGTGCCTTGGCCTGGCACCAGTCACGTCGCCGCTGCCATGCATGTGGAGCAAGTTGGGGGGGAAAGCAACGGTGACTCGGTGAGAGCTAGCCAGCTAGCAATGGCCGATGGACAGGCACACAGTGCAGATAGAGACTTGCAAGAGAGAGAAAGCAGAGAGAGAGAGAGAAAGACTTTTCAGAGAGGGAGAGGGGGGACGATAAAAGGCAAAGGCAAATAGGAGCATGCATAGCATAGCTCACGGCGAGAAAGAGAGAGAAACTACTACTGCTACTACTAGTAGGAGACGGAGGGGGGCGAGAGAGAGAGTACTTGCAAGAAGAATAGAAGCTAGAGAGAAAAAGTGTTGGCAAGAAGAGAGAGAGAGAGAGAGAGAGAGAGAGAGAGAGAGAGAGAGAGAGAGAGAGAGAATAAAGATCCTCCCGGCGGAGATCGGAAGGAAGGAAGGCGATCGATCGGGATGGGCCGCGGGAAGGTGGAGCTGAAGCGGATCGAGAACAAGATCAGCCGGCAGGTGACGTTCGCCAAGCGCCGGAACGGGCTTCTCAAGAAGGCGTACGAGCTGTCCGTGCTCTGCGACGCCGAGGTCGCCCTCATCATCTTCTCCAGCCGTGGACGCCTCTTCGAGTTCTCCACCTCCTCATGGTACGTACCACGTACCTCCACGGCTGCTCTTCTACGATCCTCTCCCTTCTCTTCAAGCACGATTTCATGATGGGCACACGCGAGGCCCATCCATGCTTCCAGCAATCAATCTCCAGTTGTTTCTGATATTTCTCTAGCCGATCGATCTTCTTGCTTGAGAAACATGTGGGGATCGATGCATGCACTGCTTGCTCCTCGATCGGCATCATGTGCCAAGAACCTTTATGCATACGATACTCATCTGGACTTTAATTTGGTGTTCTTCATCGTGCCTACTTTTTTCTTATTTCCTGTTTCTTTAATTTGTGGAGCAATCCTAGAAATTTTCCTGAAATTCGGTTTCGATTTGGTGTTTTCTCTTGAGTTTCATGTGCGACGAAGGCTATTCTTTTAGATCTGCGTGCGCGGCTCAGTACACGTAGATCATAGCCTCTCGTAGCTCCTGTTCCTTTTTTTGCTGTTTGGGGAAATATCGGTTTGTCCGTGTTACCATCTCAGTGCTCACCTTTCCTCTTTTGTTTTCTGCGAGAGTTCAGTAACTTCAGTTACGTTTTGCTATATACAAAGGCAGTCAGTAGAGTACTCAGTAACTCAACATGGCACCACTACAGATCCTGCAGGTGATCTTGCTTCAAAACAATCCGTTCTATGATCTATAGGGCTAGCTGGTAGCTGCTGCATGCTTTAAACGCTTATCGCCTCCTTTTAGTGCATGATGCTAATTGCTAGTAGTGATGAAGTAGCCTGCATGTCTACTAGCTTCCTGCCTTCCTGCTTTGACCGTTTCAGATCTGGACAAAAGCCATCGCTATTTTTTTGCAAAAAAAAACTATTTTGTGTTCATCATGTGCAATGCATATATTTTTGTATGTGTTCATAATTATCAGTACTGTTCCATTTATGAGTGTTTGTGAGAGATCTGATGCATGCCTCTCTAATTTTGATCTGTGTTTTCTTGGTTCTATTTTACTGTTCCATTGGGGCTCTGCCCTTCTCTCCCTCTAGCTGGCTTCTCCTTTATCAGATTCTACGTACTGTTCCATTGGGGAATTGAGAGACCCCTTTCTAGCTCTCTCTAGGACTCTATCCATACATCAAGTCTCTCCTCTCTCTACGTCTTGTCTAGCTCCTCCGTTGCCGTGCAAGCGCGCGGCAGCAGGGAGGCACATGTACTTGTACTAGCTACTGTGTAGGTGTGTTGCGTATCGGTTGGCCCGTGTATCCGTATGTTATTTGGGGCATGAATAGACCAGGGGACCGATGATGGACACAGGCAGGCAGGAGGCTAAACATCGTGTCATATCGTATGCAAGAAGGCTAACCATCTCACTATCTGATGCATGGATGGAGAGAGAAGAAAAGTACCTGCATGCAGCAGATCTCTGTTTTGGGCCTGGAACGGATATATGTAGAAATCCAATGCAGGCCGATGCTCATGATCATTGTGCAAGAAAATATGGTCATGCTACTCATTTTCAGTTTGTGCAGTGATCGTTTGTCAGAGATAAAAATCATGTTCAATCTGAAAATTAAAAATAAAATTGAGATAACGAAAGGTGTATGTGTATTGATGCAAAGTTGTTGATTTCTCCAGTTAGATCTGATGAGGAGTGAGGAAACCTCATAGTAATATAATTAACTACAAATATATCTCTGGATCGATATGTAGCGATGTGCAAAATTATGTTAATAGGATGCAAACAAGTATGACTAACTGGGGTGATATGTATTTATTATTTTTAACCTTTTTTCTGTGCCAAAAGGTATATAAACACACCACGACCATTATTAATTAAGTTAACCTTTTTTTTTTGGCACTGACCCTTCTTGGTACTCAACTGTTTTGCCAACAGCATGTACAAGACACTGGAGCAATACCGCAGCTGTAACTTCACATCTGAAGCATCATCAGCTCCAATCGAGGCTGAACTAGTAATATAACATTCTGATTTCTGAATGATAAATTTACTCCACGTATATTCATCACATGTGTGAACTGAAACATGAATTTTGAAAGAACTCTTGTGTACCACTAGATGCATTTTGTCAACAATCCATATGGGCTTAATTATTTCGGAAAATATAAGAGATAATAATAAATATTACGAACACATGCTAACTGTGCATATATGTTGGTGTTGGGCCTGTTCACTACACCCTTGACAAAATAATATAAAACTTTGTTTATTTAACTTGCACTCTATAGACTAAATTATAAAACATTGATATTGCACATATTTTATTTATTTTGTATATTGAAAAATGAAGTGAGTACAAGACCATACATATATTTTAGCTTCTAATGGAATAAATACTGGTCATATTGTAGATTTCGACACTCAGTTTCATGTATGCTTATATGCTATGGCCTTGTTCACTATGCCAATATTGATGTTTGAAATTTGTATGTCTCCCCATTGAAATTGGTACTCGAGCTGTTAACATAATGCATGCATGTGGAATTTCATAACGCGGTCAATTAAAATTCTATTGTTTGTCAAACCTACTAGAGGCTAGGTGAAATTGTTTTTTATAATATGGGCGTCCTGAAAAAATCGATAATGTTCACAACTGTCAGAGATACATACTATATGATGCCATTATAGTCTGAAGTTTATTTATATTGCTTTCATATGTTTATGCTTCTTTTCTATCTGTTGCTCTTTTTAATCTCTATATATCTACTTGTAAGTCCATGCAATAATCTGTATGAACAGACAAGTTGAATTTCAATCAAATATGAATGAAAGTAATTTGATGCAACAGGGTTCCAATTTTTTTCCATTTCCGAGAATATGTATCTATATCATAAAGTTTTCCAAAAAATATTGACATCCATAACCTCATACGAAATGGAGACAATAATGCAACAATATCTGTCATGCATGTGTTGATAAAAATGGTCCTGTTTCATAATTTATGTTTCAAAGTACATCTAAAATATGCTACCATTTATGACATTGTTGAGCTAGTGTAAATTGTATAGCTGTATATATACATGCATCAATATTTAAAAATCACATATTATGCTTATATTTTCATATAAACCCCTAGATAGTTATTGTGCACATTGTCCTTGTCAACTTGAGTTTTCATGTGCTATCAACTAGTAACTTTGCATTCATATGCTTGCATTGGGCACAAGTGGTAAACTATATACATATATGGTGCATGCCTATTTCTACATATCTTATAATCAAAAGTTACTCAAATTAATCAGTGGATCTGCTATCTTAATGAGTAGAGTAATTACGAGGAGTATTTGAAGCTAAAGACAAGGATTGAGTTCCTACAGACGACTCAGAGGTACATCACTACTTTCATTTGTTGCTTTTGCTAGGATTGTTTACATTGGCTATAATATTGTACACATCTATCACAAGTACTATCCGATTAAGTTTTCGTCTTGTCTGCAGAAATCTTCTTGGTGAGGACTTGGGTCCACTTAGCACAAAGGAGCTTGAGCAACTTGAGAATCAAATTGAGATATCTCTCAAGCATATCAGATCATCAAAGGTAACCATAATGCATATTTCCATGCAGACTTCATTTATCTACATGATACCGAAATGTCCAGCATATATCACCAACAATAGTATAATAAGATTGAGTCTCAGTAAGTCGCTGACCAGTTGTAACTTCCACAGAATCAGCAGATGCTCGATCAACTCTTTGAGCTCAAGCGTAAGGTGATGTGTATTTTCCATATTAAATATACTTTTTGTACTTACTTTGTCATACATTTTGTTTTAATATCCCAGAAGTACTAACCAGCAAGCTGTGCAGGAACAACAACTTCAAGATTCTAACAAGGACTTAAGAAAGAAGGTGATGCATTATTTGTGACAGTTTAATATGCTATTTATGTTATTTCTTATTGTGATGGGCACATTACTGATGTAGATTCATTCTACTTCTATAATAAAAAAATCTGGCATCATAACAAATATTCAAGGAAAGTATGAACATACAGTGTCTATCATGTATTCCAGTAAAAATACCTACTGTATACTCCCTCCGTTTTTTGTAAGGTACACACACATTAAGATTCAAATTTTACAATATTTGACCAATAATTTAGCAACATTTTTTTATTTTTATAATATAAATTTGAAATGGTTAGATTTGTAATAAAATTAAATGTACTTCAATGATCATAAGTTTATAGCCATAAACAATATTATGCCTTATTAAAAGAAACAGAGAGAGTATATATAGAAGCACACATCATGCACAATTGAGGCATTTTCATATTATTAATATGGTTATATGGAGTATGACTGTACGATTAAATATGACAGAAGTTTAAATACTATGTAGTATAATTGCTGATTCATACTAGTGAGCAGTCCTAACGATTGAAGAGTTCTAACTATATTTCAATTTTCAAGTGAAAAGGAAGTTATGATGCTACAATTCATAATTCTAAATGAGATTGTGTTAGTTTTAATTAATTGATACCTTCTATTCTATATATACTCAAGAGAGTTCATACTATGTTCTCGGTTTTCAAGCTTTTTAATTATTGTGCCAGATACAAGAAACTAGCGAGGAGAATGTGCTGCGTCTGACCTTCCAGGACCTTGGGCCTTGCGGATCTAGCGGCCATCCTCATGATGCTAACCAGGAATACCTTCGCCCAGCTGTTTGTGATCCCACCCTGCATATAGGGTGAAACTTCTTCACTTGTTTCAAGTATAAAAGTTACATTTCTCAAAAAAAAAAAGTATAAAAGTTACATAATAGTGAATGTTATGCATTTATTTAACATGAATTATAAGTAATTTGTTTTCATCACCACATTTCAATAGATCACTGGTAAATTAGTACACCCACCGGTCACAAATGGCTAAAAATTCAAATAGTTTTAAACGTAAAGTAAAATTACAATATGTATAACCTTTTATATTTGAAATAATTTATAGAAATCAATAGTCAAAGTTTCTCCTTAAAGACCATGCTGATTTCCTAAAGCTAAAATGATTATACATATATCTATGACCGAGTAATTCATAGTAAATAATAATATAAAGGGATTAACATGCCTTTTTACTTAAAGGAAGGCAGCATGCCAAAATATAATTGTGTCGGCATACAAAATGGTGAAACCATTCTATTAAATGTTATAAGTGAGCATGCAAGAGAGCACTGCAAAACCATCTATTATATTTGTAGCACATGCAACTTTCCCCATTTGGAGCATATGTTTAACTCTAACTTTCCCCCCTCCTATGTAGGTATCAATCTTACATCGACCACCTGAGCAATGAATAAGCTGTTTTATTAGTGCACTAGCGGAAGCGTCTTCTATATATTCGATGTAATGCTTTTGACAAAACTTCTAGCTTTGAGACAATATATATGTACGAAACTTGGAAGAATGATCTGATGATCAATGCAATCAATGCATTGCGTGCTAAATAATCAAGCCAAATTTAAATCTCATTTTGGATTGATTGTCTAATGGAAAGTATGGACATTTGTGAGTACCTAGCAACTAGTGTGTATTGAGGCTATCTGATTATATGATTAGTGTCAACTTGAGTGTTTACCTGACGTTGATATTTTATCGTAATCTGAATTAATCTGTGTATCTTATCACTTGTAAAGAAATAAGGAAAAAATTATCCTGCTTCAGTTTTCAGCGTAAAAAAATATAAATAGACAATTAGCAATAGAACCACACGATATATAAGGAACAGATAACATGTTTAGACTTTAGAACATAAATTATGATATATATTCACTCTGGAATTACACTTTTTTTTATCACGGTTTGCTATTTTATTATGTAATCTTTAGCACTCAGCCCACATCAACAAAAAAAAAAAGTTTGGAAAAGCCTATAATTATGCATTACACGCATGCTTTTCTGATGGCCTGTAGATCCATCCTCCTATGTCACGTACCTATCTACCGTCCTCAAATTGAAACGGAAGCAGTGTTATCAATTTGCAATGCTTGACGTTAGGCCTCGCATGGCTTCATTAAAGATCAACGCACGGCTTACCTACACGGTCGCAGAAATTAACCGACACCATGAACGTACGCCTGCGCCCGCGCCCGCGCCGGCGGCGCCGCCTTCTTCTCGCGTGGCGATCCGGTGGCTCGCGCGCGGAGGAGGCCGCGCCTTCTTCTCCCGGCCCCAGAGAAGGAGATGCCTCTGGCTGGTCGCCTGATCGCGGGGGGCGGCGGGGCGCGGGCCAAACCAGCCGCCGCGGCGACGGCGACGGCGACGATGGGCCTTAATTTACCGAGCCCGTTTCGATTCGTTTAACTAAATATGGGCTTTGTCTTCGCAACTTAACACTTGCAGCCCATTAATGTTACGGGTCTGTCGTGCAGGCCCAGCCCAAGTTGCCCGGCTGGTTTACCCGTACCGGCCCCTAAAAACTCTGCGGTCCCTCGGAGTGCGCCGGTGTCTCGCCGGCAGCAAGAAGAAGAGCTCCACCACTTCCACTCCACGGCGTCCGTCGTGTGCTCGGCTAGCACCGGAACAACGGCAACGGCGACGGCGACGGGCGGGGGAGGAGATGAAGCTGAAGCAGCTGGAGGGCCTCCTGGGTGGCCTGACCCAGTTCCCCGCCCCCAAGGTACACTCCGCCACCACCGCCGCCGCGTCTCGCCTTTCTCCCTTTCTTTCCCGTCTCCCAGCCCGATTTCGGGAACGGGGAAAGGCGGGGTGGCGTCTCACTTTTGCCTTTGGGCGGCGTTGTTGGCGCAGGTGGAGCTGGAGCAGTACCCGACGGGGCCTCACATCGCGTCGCGGATGCTCTACACGGTTAGTTAGTGCTCATCCTGCTCCGATTCCGATGCTTTCCGGGGAGGGAAGGATGCTATCTTTCTCTTATCGGGATGATTTTTTTCGGAATGCGATGCGGGGCTTTGTTGTGAACTTGTGATTTGAGTGGGATTATGGAATTGGGTGCCACTGCCACCATGTACAGCTTTGGTTCTGCATCGCCTGAGCTACTTGGCTCTAGGTTCACGGGCTCACACGGCTACTGTAGGGTGCCTTTATTCTGTAATTGTAGCTACATCATAGTGTTCTTTCACAGAGAAAAAGGGCGTTTGGTTAATGGTTACTCCGTATGATGCAGCTAGTTGTCCCTTCAGATTTTAGTTTTGGCAGGATTGCCTGTGCTTTTTAACTTTGACTGGCAATTTTCATCGAAGCACGAGCTTTGGAATATTCCAGATCTTTTGTTTTGGAGTATTCAACCTTTGGCTATGATTCACTGGCTGCTTGTCTCAGTAAAAGTGCATGTAAAAGCCTTAAGTTGAAAAATACTTTGTTTGGTGTGTTTGTGCCCATCTGGTGCAAGAGGCAGTCAGATGCTGAAATTCAACTCCTTATGTTGTGATATTTACTTAGCTAGTTAGCTTTATCATGCTCATGGTGCTTTGATAAACCAATCAGGCGGAGAATAGTTTCGACGACATAACTGGCAAAGTGGTAGCTGACTTTGGTTGTGGCTGTGGTACCCTGGCAGTGGCGAGTGCTCTACTGGATGCTGAGTGAGTAATGTTTAAGTTTGTAATTTTGGGCACTCTTGTGTATGCTTAAAATTTTCCCTTTTTATCTATGCGATAGCACCACCACTTTCTTAATCCTGATGCTCATAGTCTTGCACACATCTTGTATATGTTGATAATTGGTCAAAATTAAGAGTGGCTGCATCTGCAATTGTGCGGTGATAGATCGTGCTGCCTGTTCTTGCTTGGCTAGTAATTATTCACACTTATTTCAGGGGAAGCTAAAACAACATAGTATCTTATTTGATGACATACTATGAATTCTTATACTGCAGAATACCTTTTAAAATACTCCTCATTGCTATCGGGAATTATAAACCAATGTGTATAACTGTATATTTGGTATCTTAATTTTTTTTTTGCTATTTAGTGTGTGCCCCCCCCCCCCCCCCCCCCCCAAAAAAAATCCTGTTTCTAATTTTAGTCTCTATGGTTGTGATTGAGATTGACAGACATGTTATCGGTATTGACGTTGACCCACAATCACTTGAACTTGCTCAAGAAAATGCTGCAGATCTGGAGGTATGCCATTATTATGGTTCTTTGTTTTCCACTTTAACCAATCTTTTATTCTGAAATGGAGAACCCACCAATAATAAATCCCCCTTTTCACCTGTTAATTGTTTATGAATTGCATCATCGGCAGACTGTAAATACTTCAGATGATAGTTCTTGCATATGCGGTCCACCTGCATCTTCCTGCCACGGTCTTGTTGAAATTGTACTCCAATGCTTAAAACAGATATTAGTGTGTTTGCACAAAACTACCAGCTTAGTTTATTATCTCTTACTAGTGTGTTGTATGTATTAAAGAAAAAAAATTGACCATTGGAGAAGTTGTGTAGCTAATTGTGTTTCTACTTCAATTTATCAACAAGGTAACATGTACAATAGATATCCCTGAATTTCATAGTTCCATTGCCTAGTGAAACATGAGATCTATGGATTCTGCGTTGACATAACTTGAGGGACCAAACATATATTCTACATATATTTACACACTAGCAACTTGTCTCCCCAGAGCCTTAAGCTGAACCCAGAGGCTGTGGCCCAATGTCTTGGCTATTTTGGGTTTATAACATAGACTGAAGTGTTCCTTCAACATAACAACATCATATAAGCTTATACTGGTGGATTTGTTCTTGTTACTAGTATTATTAGCTTGGGCTTGTTGGGTACAACCAGCACTTTACTGTAGTGAATCCGGTTGGTGTAAAATTTTGCAAGAATAACATGCCCTTGACTCGTTGTAGAAATTTGTTTCCCTATGAGGTGTCTTTTTTGATCTTGTATTCTTATATAACAGAACAACACTTATTCTGTATTCAGTGGAGTGTTTCTAAGTTGTACTATGTTAGCTCTCCGTTTTCACTGCCTTTTGCAAGTTATGATAATTTTCGTCTCATTGGTTTCTCTAGATTATTGCATGACTTTTATTATCTGGCATGAAAAAATCCTTGGTTATGTTAGAACACTGCATAAAAGGTAGAGCTGAAAAGAATATTTACTGACTCGTACTTAGCCATCTGTATCAACTTTATTTCCTCACTTGTCAGTGACACGTCTTCGGCTTATTGAATGTTTGATTGTGCAGCTGGATATCGACTTAGTTTGGTCTGACATAAAGAATTTAAATTTGAAAGGTATTGTTCTCATGTGCTAACATATTCTAACTAGGTAGAATTGAACCTCTAATTGTTTTTTGTTTACAATGCAAACTCAATAGACTGCCGTTCATGTCTAGAAACTCGTTTCACAGCCGAAATTGCAATATCATTGCTCAACCTGCTTGCAGATTGATAACCAGTAGGCATCGAACAATGTTTATCAGCCTCTAGTGATTCATAGTTGTAATAATTATTGATCAGATGAATGGGGCAGGCCGATAAACCTGATCAAACAACATCAATCAAATTGTAAACTTTTAAATGTGTTCTTTTTTGTCTACATTGAATTGTATGCTTATGCTTAGAAAGACAATTGGTGCAGGCTCCCATATTGACACCATTGTCATGAATCCTCCTTTTGGGACACGAAAGAAAGGTGCAGACATGGAGTTCCTCTCTATGGGCTTGAAGGTCAGAACTGGTGTTTGTTTTCTATAGCGATTTCTGTTGAAAGATTATGCTATTGACGTTTTAAGTGCCCATTTGCTATTCACAGGTTGCTACACGGGCTGTCTATTCTCTGCACAAGACTTCCACTAGAGAAGTATGTTTTTTCTCAGAACAACTGTGTCAGTCTTTATTTGTTTTTCTATCCTCGTGTATTTCATAATTTCTTGCCATTTCACGTTTGTTTTCATGTTTCTAATCATCAGCATATCAAGAAGGCAGCCTTGCGTGATTTCAATGCTACCAGTGTTGAAGTTCTGTGTGAGGTATGCAGATAAACTCCACTCGCTTTCCCTTGTTACCAGGAAAGTATTAAATTAACGAAATTCAGTAAGATAATCTCAAAGGGTCCTAGTCCTGCAGCTGGTTTCTTAAATCTCTCTCCTCCCTGCATTGCAGCTGCGGTACGATCTGCCGCAGAGCTACAAGTTCCACAAGAAAAGGGAGGTGGACATTGCTGTGGATCTGTGGCGCTTTGTTCCTAACGCCCGACGTAGCATCTAGAGCTCTGCTTCTGCGCGTGCAGGACATGAGACCGTGACATGAACAAGGAACATTAGAGATGGTTGTCGTGCATGTCTGGACTTGGCAGAAGAAACATCATGACACGCGGTGTATCCATTTTCCGCCTGGTGTGGCAAACTCCCCCAGCGTCTTCGGTTGTTCCCCAATGGCATATAGCTTTTGGCTACGGAATCAGTTGGAACTGGGGAAACATGACGAACTGGATGTACTTATCAAGGTTTTTTTAAGCAAAGGATGTACTTACCAAATGTTGTCGCTCACGATGGCTGGGCTGCATCTGCATTGTGCTGTGGACCTGGGCCTTACCAAATGCTCTCCCACTTTGTTGCCTGCAAAAAAGGTGCTACTCTAGGCATATAGATTTTTCTGTGCTATAGGCATACATTATACCTAAGTGCATGGCAAAAATTATGCATCTATAAAAGCCAAAATGACCTATAATTTGGGAAGGAGAGTAGAATATAGCAGCCCTGCACCTTCTATTTTTTTTTCTCCCACTGGTGTACCCATCACCCCCAGGATAATGTCATGCTGATACAGAACAGGGACAAATCTGCCAACCGATGCTGCTCCCATTGGCCACGCCCTCGCAATCCACGCGTTAAACCAAATGCCCTAGTTGCACGGCTGCTCCATCCACCATTGGTCACTCCCTCTCTCTCCCCATCGTGTGCCCGTTGATCTTGTTTTCCTTTCGGATCTACCGCCTGTTCGTTTGGCTGATGGCTGGTGCTGG
This sequence comes from Cenchrus americanus, assembly GCA_947561735.1. Taxonomy (NCBI): domain Eukaryota; kingdom Viridiplantae; phylum Streptophyta; class Magnoliopsida; order Poales; family Poaceae; genus Cenchrus; species Cenchrus americanus. Next base: position 89,491,435 of record OX387240.1, on the reverse strand, counting down.
TTTGTTCTGAGAAAAAAGTAGTGCCTGCCTATTCTATGTGCTTCCAACTTCGTCTCATCCGTGACGGCCACCATGTTCTGCTTGCACGACCAATGAGGCCACGTTATTCCTCGCCACGGCCGGAGCCTGAGACGGAATAAGCCAGGCTTGTCCTGTCCCCGGCGGCCAGCGCGCGTCTTTATAACGAAGGCCAGCGTGCCAAGGCAATGGCGTCCGACGGCGGCGGCGACGACACGCCATGATGTTCAGAGCTGGAGGCGGCGGCGGCGGCAGCCTGAAACCGACGACTGGGAGGTGCGGCGTGCGCGTCCACGGCCACAGATCTCCAAACCAAGCATTCCCCTTCGCTCCGCCAAATGCCATCAAGGTATCATGCAGTTATGCAACCTGCTGCTGATCCACGTACTCCTGTTTCAAATTATTGGTCGTTTTTAGCTTTGTCCGAAGTCAAACTTTAATTTAGAGAAAAAATATCAACATCTGCATTACTAAATAAAGGCAACATTAAAAAGATTTTACGATCCATATAGTGAAGTTAATTTGATGCTGGAAGGAGGTCGTGTCATTCCTGCACTCCATACTGTACACGCTGAGGGGCCAAAACAATAAAAAGCTACTGAGATCAAGTCTGTCGCTTCGGAACAACATGTTTAGCAATGCTTCCAATCATTGGAAACTTGGATCTTTGCATTTTTTGCAAGCTGGTGCTATTTAGGCCTCTGAATTGCCGTCGGTTTAATCAGGTGCCATCACCTGGATGGAAGAAGCAGGACCTCATGCAGGAGATGTCCAAAACTCTGAAGTCACTCTCTTCAAATCTCCTGGAAAGATTCATAGACACAGCATACAGGTTCTCTGAGCAGCATTCTCTGAATGAGGTAAACATAAAGATGATTTTTTTTTCTATTTGCTCTTTTTCTCACTCGCATTTTTCCTTAATAACTAAATTAAAAAGACGTAATTACTCGTGGCGTTCAGAAAGAGGATAAGCTTGAAATGAACTAACCTATAGCACTGGTTATTTTTAGCATATCAGACTGTTAACCTCTTTTACATGTGCACTACTTTCTCAGTCTAATGATAGTGAGTGAAAGATGCTTTGGTTCAAATGTTCAATATTGTTGAATATGCAACATCTATGAGCAAATTAACTTTCCCGGCTCGTTGATGTCACTGAACTCATATTGCTACGATCAGACAAACAAAATTGAATGAATCTCCTGCAGGGGAATTTTCAACCTGTTGACGAAATCGGTGAGGTGATTTTACTCAATGATCTCAGCGGAGAAGTCCCTGAAGATTTTCCTGAGGGTGTCTACATAAGAAATGGTGAGCTTCACTTGAGTCATGTTCAGTACAGTGTACAGTACGAATTACTCCTCCCAGCTCAATAAATGTGTTCAAGTTTCGCAACATAGTACAATTAAAATGTCCTTCCAGATTCCTAATTACGAAAGTTATCATCCAAAGTACCTTAACTTTTGGACTGACTTCATAACTTAACAAGAATATACCCATTTTTGATGATGTATTGAACTACTTTAACAGGTCCAAACCCTCTCCATCCAACACAGACAATCGCGGATTCCATATTTGGTTCAACATCATACATGTACTACGAAGGTCATGGAATGCTACATGCTGTGTACTTTAACAAGAGCAGTCAAGGGAAATGGAAGATATCGTATAGGAACAAGTTTGTGGATTCAGACACCTTTCAACTAGAGAGAGAAAAGAATGAAGTGGCTTTTGTGCCATCTGTTGATGGGCAACCCTATGCAATACTAGTTGCATTTGTTCTTAATATTGTATGTCTTACATTGCCAGTAAAAATAGTTGCAATAAAGGGTAAATGCAATTTTAGTAAAAAAAGTTGGAATCAAGGGTAAATGCAATTGAAATATTTTGTATGAAAATGCAATTGTAATTTTTTTAGGAAAAATGCAATTGTAATCGATAAAGGTAGGTATGATAAAATGTTGGAGTATAAGTAAATTGTCCACCTTTTCTCATCAGATTAAGCTTTTAGGTTGGACTGGTTGGTGCATGCAACTCAATATTAACACATATTTCTATGCCAATTATTCCAATATCTTTTTTGGACAGCTTAATTTCATGAAGAAAAGACACTGTACTATGAGTAGAATATGACAATCCAGTTTATTAATCTTATACGATGGAACTCTTTATATGTATGTAAAATTGCTATATATCTTCTCCTGCAATACTGACAGAATTTTTGTGGCACAGTTGAGATTTGGAAAAGCTGTGAAGGACAGCGCAAACACTAACATATTTGAGCATGCGGGACGAGCCTTTGCTGTCACAGAAAACCATCTGCCATACGAAATCGACATCAACAATCTCAATACACTAGGACCTTATAACATCAATGGGGCTTGGAGCCAACCTTTCACTAGTCATCCAAAGGTATGCAATGGCAGCTGTTAACTATTTCTCTTCCTTATAAAAAAAACCTAGTACTCTTACAAACACTTTGGAAAACACTGCACTTTGTACACTCAATGGGAAGCTCCATTTTTACCAATCTACAACCCTCCCCACCACACACACACAAAACAAAAAAGGCCACAAGTTCATACTATGGTTCATAATTTAGCTAGGTACCATGGAATGGAAAATAGAGAATTTAGTATTCTAATGATCAGTCATTAAATATTTCTATCACGTTATGTTATTAGTTAGCTATGATTCTTCAACTACAAATTCTCACATAACGACTCGTTTTTACAGAAGATTCACAGAACTGGAGACCTGGTCATAATGGGGACAAATACTGAAAAACCTCACTATGTGCTTGGAGTAATTTCATGTAAGTTGTATAATGTTATGCAATCCACCACCCAACAAGTAAAATAACACATGAGATGAAATTAACAGTATTTAGGTTTAAACTAAGGTATACAAAAACTATAACTTATTTTAGGAAAGGCTGCATTAAAATATTATAAGATAAAAAGGTTACATAAACTTCCTCCGGTTTGGTAAATGAAGTCGTTTTAAACAAGATTTGAGTCAAACATTAGGAATATGAATCATGAATAACTTTTAAGTCATTGAGTTTGGAAATGTGAAAACTACATGAATAAATTTATCTTGCAAAATACTTTCATAAAAGTATACATATGTTAGTTTTTAATAAGTATTATTATAAAAATAAGAAGTCAAAGTTGTACTTTGGATACCGTGTCGCTGTCCTAAATAACTTCATTTACCAAACCAGAGGGAGATGCATTGGGCAAATTAACATTAGATTAGCTGTTCAATGGAATAATCTGATAGCATACACCAATAAAATTTGCCACTTCAAATATTTTATATTACTCCCTCTGTCCCAAATTCTAGGTCATTTTGGCTTTACTAGGTACACATTTTTGTACGCATCTAGGTATAGTGTACCTCTAGATGTACAACACAATTTTGAATCTAGAAAAGACAAAACGAACAACAATTTGAAACGGAAAGAGATCGCAACTGCAGTTATCTATTGATGCCCCTTCATACATGAATCAGCTGATGGTGAGAGGCTTCTTCACAAGGTTGATCTCAAATTTGAGGAAGGAAAATTAATTCATGACATCGGAGTAACTACGAGGCATATTTCATTTTGTTTACAAGTCATATCAGATTCCTCTAAACATCACCATTCTCTAACAACTGTTTCATGTAATATAGGTACAATATTATAATGGACTATCCTCTAAGATTTGGCATATCCAGGCCACTCTTACAAAAGCCGTGAGTGAACTCCATATGCATCTTCTTTACTGTGGGAACCACCTTTTTGGGGGTATACAGTGCAGATCTTGCCATAACAATGTGCACTTGTTTATCTTCAGATTTATTGAAAATGATATGAATGGAAAATCACGTATTGGGGTAATGCCTCGTTTTGGTGATGCTGAGTCCATCATATGGTTTGATGTTGAGAATCACTGCAGTTACCATTTATTTAATTGCTTTGAGGATGGAAATGAGGTAAATCTTATGGAGTAACAAAGGTGTCCCAACAGATAGACAAAAGGGTCTTATGACAATAAATCTTCCATATGTAGTAATAATTTATATCAGGTACCGTTCATATTTTCCTGCTGTATGTACTTTGACAAAAAGCCTGTGAACAGGTTGTTGTGAGAGGCTGTCGGATACTTGGTTCTATTATTCCTAGTGGCCATTTTAGAGTTGACAAGTCGAAATGGTATGGAAGGGCATTTCTTCAACCAGATAAGGATTCAGAAGATTTTGATCCTTCACTAGATGGCATTCTTTTTTCTCGCCCTTACGAATGGAGATTAAATTTAGAAAGTGGCTCTATGAACGAAGGTTATATTACCAGTGAGAAAATTGCAATGGATTTCCCTGTCATCAATGACAAATTTATAGGCATTAGAAACAAGTATGGATATGCTCAAGTTGCTGACTCATTAGCAACAAGTAAAACAAGTAACATCCTTACTCTAGTAATTTTTGAAAAATTATCTTCCTCTCAGTTGTTGTTTTTTGCCATCTTGTTACACAATCCATGTTCATGGCATGTGTTTATGTTGATTTAAGTTACCTGCATGATCTCGATCACTGTATTTATACAATTCTGTGTAAGGATGCAGGCTTGTTTAAGTTTAAGTCGATAGCAAAGCTGCACTTCGACATGCCAGATAAGGTTAGTGAACTACTAAGTACTACATAAAGTATCAGATCTGCATTGCTAGAACACAGACTAAAGTATCATAAAACCTCAGGAAAACAAGCAATTTATCTCGGTGGAGTACCATGCCTTAAAAGAAAATCAATTCTGCTCTGGAGTTCAGTTTGTTGCAAAGGAAAATGGAATCGATGAAGATGACGGATGGGTAGTTACATATGCCCATGATGAAGGAACAGACATTTCTCAGGTATTTAATTTGTGTACTTGAAGAGCATGTCACATCACTCAATATTTCCATGGATTCCTAAGCTAACCAGATTCTTGTTTTCTCTAGGTATACATTATTGACGCAAAAAGATTTTCAGAGGAGCCAGTAGCAAAAATTATTTTACCTCAAAGGGTTCCATATGGTTTCCATGGGAATTTTTTCTATAAGTAATTGCAAATGAACTGTAGAAAATGCTATTTGAAATAAAGCATATAATTTTCATGGCTCATACCTTTGAGTACTGTTCAATCAGTTATTGATTCATCTGCGCCAATGTTTTAAGCAACAATTCAAGAATGGCAGTTTAGAGGAGTGTGCTTATGATCATAGTAGGATTTTGTTCTCTGTCCTTGCAGCTTGTTTTACAATAAAGATCGGATGGCACATGCTATGGTGTCATTCTCCAAACAAGAACTTCCTTCCAGTCCCCACTGCCTCTGATCCCATGTCCACTAAACAAAGGGAATTTAAAAATCCACATGTAATTTCCCATTCCCTCCCACAATTGGAGTACAATGTAAACTTAGTATTCCTGATAGTAATGGCCTCAAGGATAATAATTATACCAACATCCCCTTGGTTAAGTCTCAAGGTCGATTTGGATCAAATATGATAGGAGAACAAAATGATCCCCACATGGAGAAAAAAGCTCGAACTAGCGAGGTGCAATTAGCAGATAGGAGTTCACTCGGCTGTTATAGCCCTACAACCACTGTCACTGCGGCAGCTGCTCCTACCCTAACCACTCCAATAGACCGCAAAGGACATGAGCCCAAGACGTGAAAGGAAAACGAAGATGCCAAGATTCAGTCGTATTTACTCTTTCAGTCAGTCAGATGAAAGGATTAACAAATACTGACAATGAAAAAGTACTTTATTGCACCACATACATCATACAAGTTGTTTTCCCTGTATTTATTGATTAAGTTTGGCAACTGATTTGTTGAATGTGTATCAGAAGACACACAAATGGCTTGCATGTTGTATCCTGTTTTAAGGCACCTCTGACTCTTTCTTTCAAAGAAGCAGGCGCCTCTTACTCTACTGCTGAATCAGGAGGGCATCAATATTGCGCTTGCCGTCTGGACCTTTGCTATACCAAGTTGAGACATAGTCACCGTAGACTACGCCCCGGTACTTTTGTGGCTCATCCTTGCTCACAAGCTGTGGAGCAGTGCATATTTTCCTTGACTTTGATGGGTCATAGAATGTCGCCACTGATAAGCGGGCAAGTTCAGCATTGACAACAGCTCGATGAACAGAGCTCTTGTATCTTCCATTGGTGATGATCTGGAGAAGGGTAAAAACACAAATAACATGGTTTAATCCTAAAGGAACCAAATTCCAAATAAACGAGTATATATTCATACGACACTTTATCCATAACCCACCACAACAATGCCCCATGAAGAATGGGGACATCAACCATAGAACAGGGGAAAATAGTAGCACATAAAACAATCACTGATGAGAAAGCACGTTGCTGTACACTACCTCCATCTGGTCAGCCAAAATGACAAGGATACCATCAGGTAAAGGAGCCACAGGTATCCACATTCCATCCTTCAATACCTCGAGACCACCCACATCATCTTGTATCAGAAGAGTTATTGCACCCATATCAGAATGAGATTGCAGTCCAAGAGCAAGGTCTGGTTGTGGACAAGGAGAATAGTAGCTAATGGTGATATTCTGATAAACTTCTCCAACCGCCTCTTCTATATAAGATGGTGGCAAGTTCAGACTTCCAGAGATGATCCGCAGCAATCTTTGAGCAAGGTCTTTCATGTTGTCACTGTATTTGACAATAGTATCCCTGCAAATGCTATGTGTATTAGCTTCTGCGTTTCAGGGAAAAAGACATTTGGTGTAATGTGCTGACACTCAAGGGTGAAAACAGGATCCTAAATATTCTATTCTTGGTCTAAGATTCTCCAGCAGGTAAAAACGTACTCAACAGTCGGCACTATAAGCAGTATAGGACTATATGTCTCATGATGAACTGGCAATATTTGGATAGAAGTTGACAATGCTTCCTCCCACTTTCTACTTGCCTCCACATCTGAACAAATATTCCTACATATCTTATGCTTATCAACTCCACCCTATCATTCCTGTATGAACAGAACTGTATCCCTAGAAATTCATGAATCATCCAGAGATGAACTGAACAGTGAACAGATAGAGAGGATTTTCCTGTTGTTGAACGGGCCAATTACCTGTATCCGGGGACGAAATCGGGCCAGTGGGCAGGATCGCGGCGGGACTCCGGGAGCGTGTGGTGGTCGAAGTAGTCGCGCCAGTCGAGCACAGAGTCGTCGTTGGCGAGCATGCGGCTGCCGTATCCTTCGGCTGCGGCGCCCCTGGCCGGGTCGCACGCGAACCGGAGCTTGTCCGCCATGGGCGCGCGGAAGAAGGCGAGCCCGGCCCCGCGCACCGCATCGAGGAGCTCCCCAGGCACGCCGTGGCCAACCACGTGGAAGGCGCCCCAGTCCGCGCACGCAGCGCGGACGGCGTCGGCCGCGGTGGGGGAGGAGAGGTCCACGACCGGGACGGAGGGCGCGGCGAGGGTGGGGGAGGACGAGAGGGCCGGCCGGTGCTCCGGCGGCTGGACGTACTGAGCCGGGAGTCGGGACACGCCGGTCTCGGCGAGGACCTGGACGCGCGCCGCCGCGGCGGTTTCCATCGGAGTAGCGGCGGTGGCACGCAGAGACTTCGGTTGGTGACTACTGGGGGACTGGCATTTTTTTTAAGGTTAGATGGAAATATGTCATTATAATTTTCGAGCTTTTTAGAAATATACGCCATTTGGTATCTCATCGACAGGAATGCACCGCATCAACATTGGCCACGTGGATCACGACATGTGGATCAGGATGACATATCTCCAATTTAGCAGAATCAAAATGGCATGGTTCAAATTATTTTTTTAGGAGGCAGGGAATGAGCAGAAGCAAAAAAAATAAAAATAACAAAAAAAAAATAGGGGGCGTTGCGAGAATCGAACTCGCGACCTCTCGCACCCAAAGCGAGAATCATACCACTAGACCAAACGCCCTGATATGTTCGATGACTTCATCAGGAATATTTTACATAATGAAATGCAAAGTCCCAGCCTGCTAAAGTCTGAACTCTGAAGTCTGAGGCACTACGCCTTCATCAGGGAATGATATCCTCTGAAGTAGCACAAACCTACCTTAGAGAGAGGTAGAAGAGACAGGAGCCGTCAGATGCTGGATGGATAGACCAGATCAGCCGCCACAGTAACTATGAACAGTAAAACGAGGCATAGAAAAATGAAGCATCAGCACTTCTGATGTCCTGTGGCTACAGTGCTACGTCAGATTACTGTAGCTCCAGTGATGCGCCTCTGAGGTAGAGGCAACTACTCCGTACTTTAGAGGAACCGGCTGGTCACAGATTTTCGGGAGTGCCGATCATTCGGTCATCGAAGTAGGCACCTGCAGATCTGCTGCCGCGCTTTGTGCTATTCCAGCAGATTGCACAGATTCCGGAATGGGCGTCAGCGTCAGGCCACCAGAGGAACAGTACGCAAGTCACTCTTATTTTTTGCCTACTCGGTTGAAACAAGGAAAGGATATCACATTATTGCAGGTATAGATGGTTTTCCATTGATTTAGAGGCCTTTTCGAAAATATGGTTTGGTGCAGACTGTAGAGGCATGACCTGCCAAATCTTCAGACGATGGGTCTGTAAATTTGGAACACGCAAGCAGTTGGAGATTGACTGTGCTGTGCATGCTCAGAAGTTCAGTAAAGGGTGCTCACGAAAACCAAATGCAGGATTCTGAAACTTTATTTGTTCAGTACATGTGAATATGTGGTGCAATTTTGTTTACAACTCCAGCCCAAAATCAGCTTTGTTGTATCCTTGTTGCTTCCTAATATTAACACTCTAGTATTCCACGACTTGATCTGAAAAGCAAAAAGAACATTGTACTTTTGAAAATGTGCACTGTCTAGATGGACCTGTTGGCCGGTGCATAGTGTTCCGTTAATTTGCTGAAAATATACGAAGAAGCACGGAGAGCTTCAGCAATCAGAATACAAAATGATTTAATATTTCAGTTCATGACAGAAACCTGTGGCTTCCCAAGGTTATGCAGAGGCAGAGCTTCAGTAAACAAATGCAGACACCAAGGTTTTAAGTTCCTGACCAAAATCCAAGTTTAACATACATTGACTGAAATGAAAAATCTACCAAGAATACAGGTACAGTACAGATAGCAACATCCATTCCAATGTCACAGTTCAAAAAATCGATGAGCAGTTTGCAAGTTGTGAAACGGAAAGATTGGTATTCTACAAACTGCTTCCTGTTAGGAAGATGGATCCAACCTAACTACCGAAAACAATAGAGTTGCTGACTTTTTTCTGAAACTGACTGAACAGCCGATCCTCATGCTGTATCTGATGCAGTGGTACATTGGTACTTTGGAATTCTGAAGTATGAACTGAGAGTGGTTGTCAGGAGTCCTGCCCTTGTATATCTCTAATATGTATCAACATTTGGGTACCTCAGCGCCCCAGCGGCTGAAATTCACAAAAGGCAACACAGTGTCAGTAATGCAATGAAACAGTGACAGCATTGGCACTTGGCAGTGATCGTGATTAACTTTTTCAGCACTGCGTTTCTAATCATCTGTCAGAAAGACAGCAGAACCAACAGTCACTGTAAATGCAAGTAACTATACTCCATAAAATATTGTCACTCAACCTTTTCTGCTTATCTACAGCATGTTCAGATTGCCAAAACCAAACAAGGCCCTGTTTGTTTGGGAGGGGCTAAATTTTAGTCCTAAAGAATCTTTAATGCATGAAGGACTAAATAAAATTTATTTACAAAACCTTTTTACAAATGAGTGTAATTTTGTGTGATGAATCTAACGAGCCTAATTAAGCCATGGTTTGCTACAGTAATGCTACAGTAAACATTCTCTAATTTTGCGGTCAAAAGTCTCATTAAATTTGTCTCGCGATTTAGCCCCGGGTTGTGAAGTTAATTTTGTAAACTGACTTCATTTAATGCTTGTAATTAGTGGTCAAATTTGATAAATTAGTCCGGCTAAAGTTTAGCCAGGCCAGGCTAAACAAACACGGCCCAAGTAAAGCATCTTTTGAAATGCTACACTTTGTTTGGTTTTGAAATGCTGTACTTAACAAGCATGGTTAAAACAAAAGGTGAAAAGGGGATACTGAATGCAGCAACAATTTACATGGAAAATTCAGAGCTGCAGAGCTAGTGCGAACCATGCATGCTGCACATTATCCAAACTACAGTTTCTAACTCATCAGTATGATCTACTGAACATTCACCCTGCGACCATGGCGAGACACAAAGATTATCTGATTATCACACCTGGTGTACCAATAACGATGGCGACGACGTCCAGGGTCTCCTCGTTGCGAGGCAGGTCGATGAGCAGCGGGGTCGGCCGCCCGTAGCGGCCGGCCCGGACGCAGACGATGACGCGGAAGAAGAAGATCGCAAGGCCCACATGGTTCGCCACCTCCGACCTCAGGTTGAACACGGACCGGCCATGGTACTGGAACGAGGGCCAGCCGTTCGGGTTCAGGTCGAAGTTGCCTAGATTGTCCGCCTGCACGTACCGGATCGTCCGCTGCAGCACCACGGGCTCCTCGTGCAGGAGGAACAGGCCGCGGAAGCCTCCTCGATTAATCTGTTACTCGATGGAACAGAACACGTGTTAGTAGACCTGAACGAGTAGGCAGCACTGGTTCTGATTTCTGAACAATTCTGAATGGCTAATTTGGTTCAGAAACAGGTGATTCTGAACATCGTGGTGGGAACAAAATATTCAGAACCCGCAATTGGTGAAGAATTCCTCCCAAAAGCAAATCAAAATGAAGGGGAGCAAGAATTCAAGGATTCAAGAACCCGGAACCCTACTGATCCCTATGAGCATCACATGATCTCAAAATTTCAGCAATAGAAAGCAATCATCACAAATCACAACTGGCAGTTCTTGGAAAATCAACACGGACAAAAAAAACACCCAACGACGCTGGTGCTCCAAAAGGGCGAAAACCCCTGCTCCGCCCAAATCAACACGAGGAGTGCTAAGGAATGGGGACGGCGAGCTTACCGGAGTTGGAGGCGGAAGGACCGGCGGCGCGGGTCTCGGTGGGATGGCCTCGACCTTCCAATGCATCATCATGCTCTGGTTGTCGAAGTCGTCGACGGAGACGCCGGCGAGCCAGAAGCGGTACCTGCCGTTGGCGCGGAGGAGGCGGTAGGAGACGTGGCGCAGGAGGACGTAGCCGCCGGCGTGCCCCGAGCCAACAGGCTTCCACAGGATGGGGTCCACGCCCTGCTCGCCGTACTCCCCCTGGACGACGCGGTGGCGGCCGCGGTGCCCCGGCGGCGGCGGGTCGGGCGAGACCGCGAGGTACCGGCCGTAGGCGGCGCTGTGGAGGAGGACGCAGGTGGTGCCGTCGTGGAGGACCCGGTGCACCTGCCACGCCGCGTGCAGCGACCCGCGGCGGCGCCAGCGCAGCGACACGCCCGCCCCGTCCTCGTCGGCGTGCAGGTACCCGCCGTGCACGCGGCTCCGCAGCCGCACGTGCGCCCGCTCGGGGAACTGCTGCATCGCGTCCGGCGCCGGTTCCTCGTCGGCCATGTGGCGGCGAGCGAGAGGCTTCTCGGGGTTACTTGGCGCTGCTGCGAGGGGAAGAAGGGGATGGGAGAGGGGAGGGAGGAGCAGGCAGGTTCGTTGCGACGGTTACGTTTGGGCGCCGAGGCCGGGCAGGGGAATTTGAAGGCGGTGGCGGTGGCCTCGGCACTCGCTCGGGTGGAGTCGCAAGCGCAGGTTGCTTGCCACATGTACCATTACCACTGGCCGGTGGGGCCAGCATGGTGGCTTGCTGATGTGGCAGCGGACCACGCCGTCAACCGTCAGGGCACAGAACAGGTAAAAGTAACTAAGGATCGGAGTAAAACTAAGGAAGAAGAGATTTATGAAACTTGGATAATTCTACTGCCTCCTTGCATAGTTGCATAGCTGCAGACTACAGAGGTATACAGCTCTAGCAGGGCAGCCTACTGTTATGGTCTGATGGGGTAACAGCCGTGGGTTACAATAACACAACTCGGCTGGTTTGATTTGTGCAGGAACAAATTTGGAAACCAAACCTGAAGCTGAACAGAGCACATGAAAATTCTGACGGGAATCCGACAATAGCAACAGGAGAGAGGGAGGTTGGGTTGGGGGACAGGACAAAGGGACTCGCAAACACTGAGGGGCATAAAAGAACTGAGTCACTGAGATACACATATACCCCAACCAGCAACCACATACTGACAGATATGAAGCCCGTGACTTGGTGATGTGGAGAGCAATCGGCAATCGGAATCGGCACATAAAATGGCATGGTGATGTGGAGAGCATCAGAAATCCGTGACTTGACAAAGCTGTGCACAGAGGCAGGTTTTCAGTAGACCAAATTAATTAGTAACTAAGTTTTTTCAGTTCCTAACTAAGATCCAAGCGATTTTTAGCGTGCTTGTTTCGAGTACGATATGAAAGCCTTTGTCTGGGGGCGTCATGTTCTCTTCATATGCAGGGTGATCTCCTACGCCTATTCGTATTTTTGAACTGGACGATCGAGAACCTAGGGGTATCGGACTCCTGAATATATCGAGAGAACCTGGAGATTGGGAGCCCAATCTCCCGATCGAATCGTAGCATTAATGTTCGAGCTCCCAGGTGCCAACCAAGCCGCTTCGTGGAACCTAGGCAGCCGCCAAAATCTCGCTCCTGGATTCTATGGCGCACGACGACGACGACGCGCGCATCGCGAAACGAGCAAGGCTAACCACATCCGGCGACGGCGTCGACCTGATCAGCGGCCTCGACGACGACGTGCTCCTCCGCGTCCTCGAGCTGGTTCCCGACGCGAGCGACGCGGTGCGCACGGGCGCGCTCTCGCGGCGGTGGCTCGGCCTCTGGAGGCGCGTCTCCACGCTCCACTTCACGGCCTCCCTGCCCGTGTCTGGCGGCGCCGCCGCCTTGGACCGGTACGTTTCCTTCGTCAACGGCATGCTTGCCTGCCGGCGCATCACGCAGTCTGCGGACTGCGCCATTCAGAATCTGGCGATCTCCTATGCCACAGACGACTCGGAGGCGGAGCACATCCTGAAACAGCTGATGTCGACGACCATCAACGCCGTGCAAGGTTGGATTCGGTATGCTTTTCAGCACGGTTTGAAGTCTTTCATGGTGGACCTGCATTTTCCTGATGATGATGTTGATATTGATGATGATGATGAGGAGGAGGAGGAGGACGAAGACGGTTGCGAGAAGGAGCCCGAGGTGCTTCTTGACGAGATACCAAGCCCTGTAGGGCTGGAGACCCTTCGCTTGGCACTAGGTGGCGCTAGACTCCGGCTCCCCACCACCATGAAATTCGAATCACTCACTGATCTTTCGCTCGAAAGGATCAAGGTTGCAGACGGCGGCGGCGCTCACCTCCTTGCCCGCCTGGTGTCATCGGCGAGTTGCCCGCGCCTGCAAAAGCTGCGCATGAGCAAGATTTGGCTTGCTGATTTTGGTGAAGAGATGCGGCTCGAAGCTGACACGCTCTCGGAGCTGTGGGTCGAGGACGTCGAAGCGCTGAGGTCACTGGATCTCAAGACTCCCAGCCTCCGGTTTTTCCACATAGACGCATGCTACAACAACGAGTCGCTTAGTATCTCATCAGCTCCCAACCTGGAAGAAGTTGAATTCTTTCCACTAGAACCCCCACCTCGGCGGCTTGAGGTCGTCGACGGCGAGTTGCCGTGCGTGCGGAGCCTCAAAATCTGCTTGTGGTCACATCGTGCTAATTGTGTCTCCGGTTACGGCGAGGTCGAAAATGGTATCAACATGCTCCTCCTCAAGCAGTGCATCTCAGTCACACGCCTTGACGTGACTCTTAAAGGCCCAAAGGTATGTATGTACGTCCATCTCTTGGCAAAACTCAAATGGAATTTGCATAAATTTGCTATCCTTCTTAATTTTTTGATAAGGCATTCAATTTATCCGCTGCCTAAATGACTGCTCTTTTTTTCTTCTATTGATAAGGTATTCGAGGAAGATGTGGACATGATAAAAAGTAGGGTACCACACCTCCCTCAAATCACATCTTTGATAGTTAATGTCTCTGATTTGTTTGAGCGGCATGACTTTGGAGCTGGCGTGGCGAGTCTCCTCACACGATTCAGCAATCTTAGACACATCAGCCTACATTTACCTTTCTTTGACAGCCTGGTGAGTACTTATCCTACATCTTTCAGTCCTCTATTTGCTTCACTTTTGAAGTTGATTCCTCGATCTCTCCGATCTGGAGCACTAAACTTACACATATCCGTTTTGCAGTACCAATATTCAGGTGCAGATGCCTTATGCGATCGTCACCCAAACCATTGGTCATCCAATGCAATTTACATGGCTCACCTGCAGGAAGTAGAACTTACCGGATTGACAGGAACTGAATGTGAACTCTGGTTCATGGAAACCATGCTCGCAAGTGCTGAAAGACTCCGTAAAGTGACTATAAGCTTCAACCCGAAATGTCAGCATCCGGGCAAGATGGATGCATTTGAGCGTATGCTACTTGATGATGGAATGCGGAGGACTTCCCAACGTGGCACATATGTGCTTACATGTCTTAAGTAATTAGGCTAGTTCATGATTTAGTATCATGTTGTTGCAACTAGCTAGAAAAACATTGATTTAATAAGTAGAAACAATTTGTACAGTCGTTAGTGAACCAATCCAACCGGTCGGTGTGGTTGTTGAGTTGTTTGCGCGGAGTGGTGGAGTCGTGTTGATATCCTAATCCAACCAGCTAGTGTTGTAGTTGTTGAGTGGTACGACCACATTATTGTTCGAATCTAGCCGATCGATATGGTTCTTTGTTGTTTATGCTCAGTCTGATCTTATTCTTATTTTTAATATAATCAGAAACTCTCGTGCCCGATTCATTTTTAAAAATAACAACTTTTAGACACATTTGTGTGTCGGTGGTACGGATTTTTAATGTGGATATTTTAAACCCAAACTGCATCTTCCTAGAGATACATCATGCATCTCCCAAAATGTGAGGTGAAATATATATAACTTCAAGAATTGATGTGTTGAAACAAAAGTCAAGCAATATTTTGTGTGTATTACGTATATAAATTAATGTGTTTTCAAGACTGTGTTAATAATATGTTCATCTCCATATACTTTGTTGTCGTGGTCGTTGTCGTATGGACCTCCCTGGGCCCACTACCTCGGTGGGTACCAGGACCGACTACTCGGTGGGCCCCTGGGACTACCCGGCTTGCGCTACACGGCACCTGGAGGCGTGGAGCACAAGGACTACACAGGAGTAGTACTCGGTTAGGGAGCTGTACATGTTCCGCATTGTATAGAGGACTCCTAGACGTACTCGACTAGTACTCTCTCCCTACTCCGACTTGTAACCCTGCCTCCCGGACTATATAAGGCGAGGCAGGGACCGATCTCTAGCATCCAATCTCCTCTCATACAACTCACGGCGCACCATTGCACCATCTTGTAATCGTGCCCTATCAATCCAGAGCTACGCAGCATACAGGACGTAGGGTATTACGCACCTCGCGGCCCGAACCTGTCTAAATTGTGTGCCACGTGTCTCTTCCTTCGAGTTACCGATCTCGGCGAGTCACAATCATCTACTCCGGGTACTCCCCGTAGTAGGTTGCCGGTCTAAAACACCGACAGCTGGCGCGCCAGGTAGGGGCTCTCGCTCGAGATCACATGGCGAACTCGACGGCTTCCGTCTTCTTCAAGCCAACTGTCGCCTTCAACCGCGGCGACACCTTCGTCTTCGGCGCCTGGGTTTGCACTGCCGATGGCGCGGGCTCCTTCCAGCGCCGCCTAACCATGCAGCCCAACCCGAGGACAGGCCTCGTGACGCTTCCCGAAGTTGTCACGGGCGAACTCGCCGGCAAGTTCGGCGAAATTTCGCTCTTCAACCACCACGCTGACTTCGAGCTCGAGTCCGTCTCCAACTCGAACCCGACGTCGCCATGGGCCATCGCATGCGAGCCGGCTGCTCAGCCATCGCAGGCGGCCCCTTCACCACGTGGGCACTATGCGCGTGGCCCACACACCCTCAGCCGGGCCCGCACGAGCGCTCCCACTACGCGCCGGGCCGGAAAGGAGCCCGTGCCCGAATACAACTCGGACTCCGACGCCGTCCCCGATCACGCTTCGGACTCCAGCCCTCTCTCCGAGTTCTACTCGAACCCGGACTACGAGTTCGACTTCGGGTCGGACCCAGGGGAGCCCGAGTCCGAAGACGACTCCACTGAGCTTCCCTTATCAGGGCCAGCCTCGGGGCTGGTTATAAAATCAACGCCGGCCGGAAGATACGTCTACTGGCCAGACCGCAAGCCCGCTGACCTGGCAAAGGGAGACTCACGCTACGTCGCCTACATCGACTCGCTACCGTTCCAGGAGGGAACGCCACTAACCCGGGCGGACTCAAATACACCAACTGAGGTGGCACCCTCTGAGTCCAGCTTGGGTACCCCCGATCGCCAAGTCTTCATGGCTGCTGGCGAAACCCCGAGACCTTCGAGCACGGCCGAGGACGGTACCTGGAGGACATCTCCGCAGACGAGCTGTCTGCTGATGCACCTGCAGACGAGACCGCCGCCAACAGGGACGCTCGACGCGAACGTAACAGGAAGCGCAGCGAACGACGTCGGCGGCTCAGGGACAACCTCCCCATCCGCAACCTTGCGGAAGCTCTCGAGGCGGTCGAGAGCAGAGTTCACACCACTCCTGAGCAGTGCCTCATGTCGATCACAACGATCGCTCGCCAGGCTCAGGGCATACGCGCCGGAGAGGTCATCGCCAAGCTCGCTGAAGAAGCCTACTTCATGCGGGTCGACAACAGGGTCAACCAACCTCCTCCAGCTAAACCCCGCGACAACGAAGCTACTAGTCGCAGCGCCAACGCTGGCCCCAACCGTACTCGAGCTGACCTTCCACCTGACCCAAACCGCCGCCGCTCCAACGCCGGCGGACCTTCACAGCAAGAACAAGGCAACCGAGAGGTTGTCCCCCACCGCGCTCCAGCCGGTGGTGGCGGCAACGACCCTGACGGTGGCGGCAGCGACGGCGGCAGCTCCAACCATGGGGCCAACGAGAGAGCCGGGAGGCGGCGGCGGCCGCGGCGGCCGAGGCCACGCGAACAGCCACGCCTCCGGCGCCTCACACGGCGGGTACGACGCTCGCCAGAAGATTGAGGAGCTGCGGCGGAAGAAGTCGACCACCGCCGCTGAAGGCGACGGCTTCCCCGCCTTCTCACCTCGACTTCGCAACCTACTCCTCCCCGACAAGTTCAAGCCTTTGGGGATCACCAAGTACGATGCGAAGCAGGATCCTATCCAGTGGCTCCGATGCTACGCCCTCTCCATCGAGAACGCTGGCGGCAACAGCGACACCAAATGCCTCTACTTCCCCTTCTGTCTGGACCAAGCACCGCTCACATGGCTCGAGTCGCTCGACAAGCACTCGATCGACAAGTGGGACCAGCTGAAGGAGCAGTTCACGAGCAACTTTGCGGGCGCCATGGGCCGTTCGGGTACTCGCATGGACCTGGCCATGATCAAGCAGGAATAGGGCGAGACCCTCCGCAAGTACATGCGCCGCTTCTTCGACAAGCGCGCTACCGTCGTCGACGTCACCGACAAGGAGGTCATCGACCTCTTCCAGGACGGCCTCTACCATCGCCGCACCTTCGAGGACTTCGGTCGTCGCCGCCCCAGTTCCATCCCCCACCTCAAGGACATGATCACGTCCTGGGCGGATGAAGAGGACAAGGCCAACGCCAAATACGACGCCATCCGCAGCAAGTCCAAGCAGAACCAAGGCGGCGGCAGCGGCAGCAATGCAAACCAAGGCGGCCGCAACAACAACAACAACAGCAACTACTCGGGTCCCAACCGCAAGCGCAAGCCAGACAACATTGTCACGGCTATCCAGCGCCTTGCGAAAGGGAACTCGAAGAAGAACTCCGGCGGGTTCAAAGACCTGCTGAAGGAGAAGTGCCCGTGGCATCCAAACGGCAACCACACTACCGAGCAGTGCTACCAGCTCAGGCATGCACTCAAGGATACGCCGGAGCCACCGCACCCTCACGACCAAAAGGGCAAGAAGAAGGACGGCGACAACAACGACTTCCAAGAACCCGAGAAGACCGTCAACGTCCTCTTCGGCGGACTGCCCAGCAGGCGGGAGCAGAAGGCTACCCGTCGCGAAGTGATGTCCATCGAGCCAGCGGTCCCGACCCCCTCTCGGGTGGTCGGAGGTACCCATCACCTTCTCCCCGCGCGGACCAATGGACCGGCTTCTCCGAACCGGGATGGTTCCCCCTCGTCCCGAAGCCAACGGTGGCGGGCTCCAAGCTCAACAAGGTGCTCATCGACGGTGGAAGCGGGCTCAATGTCCTCTTCACCAAAACCTTGAAGAAAATGAAGCTCGACGTCACCCCCATGCTCACCAAGAGCAAGCACGCCCTTCTACGGCATCGTCCCGGTGCAACGCGGCTATCCCACCGGGCTCGGTGGTGCGCCGGTTACCTTCGGGGCGTCTCGGGACAACTACCGCACCGAGTACATCAAGTTTGAGGTCGCGGATTTCGAGACCTCTTACCACGCCATCCTCGGCAGACCGGCCATCGCCAAGTTCATGGCGGTGCCCCACTACACCTACTTGGTACTTAAGATGCCAAGTCCAGCCGGTGTACTCTCCCTCCAAGGGGACTTGAAGATCTCCCACGACTGCGACACAGAAGCCGTGGCGATCGCTTCTACAAACCAAGTACCCAACGCGATGATGGAGGTCTACGCCGCGTCGAAGAAGCTTGCAACAAGCGAACTCGACATCCCAGAGAAGTCTGACAGCGCCAACAAGCCTCAGCCACCTGAGGAGGTACTCGTCAAGACGGTCGACCTCGGAACAGGCGACCCCAGCAAGACCACCACCATCGGGGCCGGCCTCGACCCCAAATAGGAAGACGTGCTCATCAGCTTTCTTCGGGCTAACCGCGACATCTTCGCGTGGAAGCCAGCGGACATGCCAGGAGTGCCCAGGGAGCTGATTGAGCATTGCCTCAACGTCGATCCAAAGGCCACCCCCAAACGACAACACCTCCGACGTTTTGCCGACGACAGACGGGACGCCATCAAGAAGGAGCTCGCCAAGCTACTCGCAGCAGGCTTCATCAGAGAAGTCTTCCATCCTGAGTGGCTAGCCAACCCCGTGCTCGTCCGCAAGAAGAACTCGAACGAGTGGAGGATGTGCGTCGATTACACCGACCTCAACAAGCACTGCCCCAAGGACCCCTTCGGGTTGCCGCGGATTGATCAAGTCATCGATTCCACGGCGGGCCGCGACTCGCTCTCGCTTCCTCGATCGCTACTCCGGTACCACCGGATCGCAATCAAGGAGGAAGACCAGGAGAAGACCGCGTTCATCACCCCGTTTGGCGCGCATCGCTACACGACCATGTCATTCGGGTTGAAGAACGCCGGCGCTACCTATCAACGGGCCATCCGGGCTCGCTTCAAGCGGCAACTTAACAAGAACGTCGAGGCTTACGTGGATGACGTGGTTGTCAAAACCGGTGGACTCCGGTACCCTCATCGACGACCTTGAAGAGACCTTCGCATCGCTACGCGAGTACCGCTGGAAGCTCAACCCGAACAAGTGCGTCTTCGGCGTCCCCTCGGGCAAACTACTCGGCTTCATCATCAGCCAGCGCGGCATTGAAGCCAACCCCGAGAAGATCTCCGCCATCACCAGCATGAAAGCTCCCACGAGCATCAAAGACGTCCAGAAGCTGACGGGGTGCATGGCAGCGTTGAACAGATTCATCTCGAGGTTAGGAGAACGGGGCCTCCCCTTCTTCAAACTACTCAAGCATCACGAGAAGTTCGTGTGGACTCCAGAGGCGGATCAAGCCCTTGCCCAGCTCAAGGACTTCCTGTCAAAACCGTCAATCCTCACGGCTCCTCACAAGGGCGAGCAACTACTGCTCTACCTAGCTGCGACTACTCACGTGGTCGATCGCCATCGTTGTCGAGCGGCGGGGAAGACGGCCACGCCTACCCGGTCCGGGCGCCCGGTCTACTTCGTCGGCGAGGTTCTATCGAGTCCAAGGCTCGCTACCGGCCGTGCGAAGCTCCTGTACGCTCTACTCATCACCTCGCGGAAGCTACGACACTATTTCCAGGAGTACTCGGTCTCCGTCGTCACCGACTACCCGCTCGGCGACATCCTGAGGAACCAAGACGCCACCGGGAGAATCTCCAAGTGGGCTGTCGAGCTCGGCGCCCTCACCATCGACTTCAAGCCACGCACAGCCATCAAATCGCAAGCACTAGTCGACTTCATGGCAGAGTGGTGGGAGAACCAGCTACCTACTTCCACCGTGCGACCAGAGCATTGGGTGATGTACTTTGATGGCTCACTCAACCTCGAGGGCGCAGGTGCAGGGGTACTCCTGATCTCTCCAACAGGCGAACAACTCAAGTACGTCCTGCAGATCTTCTGGAAGGTCTCAAACAACGAAGCCGAGTACGAAGCTCTCCTACACGGGCTCCACCTCGCGGCTTCACTAGGCATCAAGCGGCTGCTAGTCTACGGCGACTCCGCAGTGGTCATCAACCAAGTCAACAAGTCCTGGGACCGCAACAAGGAGAACATGGATGCCTACTGTCTTGCGGCCCGAACCTGTCTAAATTGTGTGCCACGTGTCTCTTCCTTCGAGTTACCGATCTCGGCGAGTCACAGTCATCTACTCCGGGTACTCCCCGTAGTAGGTTGCCGGTCTAAAGCACCGACAGTCGTAATCTTGTCGACGGAGATGGTGGCATTTCGGAGGCGGTACCTAATCTCAGCACGTTATGGGTTTGCACTTGCACCCCAAGATAGGCCATACTCCAGATACGAAAAACACTTCAGCATCCACAAAAGGATACTAAGCAATCTATATAACACAGAGACAAATTTGATTGAGTTTTTATTTCATACATTTGTTTGAAGTTTTGTTAGACCTCACATTCTTTCTACAAGTTCACGCAGGCATCAAGCTTAAATGCCTCACGACAGGAAGTCCACATTCCTTCATGAAGTAGCATACTCTCAAATGCATCCATATTCCCCTGATGTTGCCCACACTTTGGGTTGAAACTTAGAGTTTTGTTACCGTGCTTGACCGGAACCAGGGAGAACCAGCGGTTCCCCTGATGTTGTCCATACTTTGGGGTATTTTCGTAACCATCCCGGTTTCCCACGACAGCCCACATCGGAAAAAAAGAAAAACACTGCCACCAGGAACTCCTTGTCACAGGCCCGCTGCCGCTCCGCCTCGTCCAGGCTCGCCGCCTCTCCGCCTCTGAGAGCCATGTGTGGTTCGAGGACTGGTGGATGGTCACTTCCTGGTGTGTTGAGTGATTGACAACGTGGTGTGGATTGATTCTTGGCTAAGTATTACAAGTGCAGGTTGCAACTTGACTAGTGTTGGTGCAGGTGAAGAACAAGCGCGAAAGGTCGTTGCCGGTGTGGCCTCTAGGTGTGGAGAAGACAAGTAGGCTTCGTTTGAGGGACCCGGTGGCCAACAGAGTCAAGTGCGGGCCGCATGGTGGCAAGAATGGCGAGATGAAGTGGTGGACAGTTTCTTGGTTGAGCCTCAAAACCAAGGTCGAGCCGGGACTATGTGGAAGCCGAGTCATGAGTGGTGATTGGCGGAGGCTACAACGAGTTCGGGGGTTTTCGGTGGTTCACCAGAAAACCACTAGGTTCCTTGGTTGATCCACAAAGCCAAGACCGGAGATGGAGGTGCAACAACATCGAACCGGTCTGACTGGTGGGTCTAACCGGTGGGTACCGGTCTGACCGGTGTGCGACAATGCAGTCCAGAGACTTCGAAGTGGAGGACACACATCGGGATCGCAAGGCTTGCGTCAAGGCTAAGCAAGTTTGTGGTCGCTGGGCATCCGTCCGATGGTGCAAAGACAATGATTCCCAAAGTGCCCTTCGAGGGTGTGTATCCTAGTGTTAGGACTTAGGGGTAGTTTCATCTTTCGGTTGCCTCCATATAACCAAAGTGGTGAGAGGATGACAGTCATCTCTTGGAACCCTAGCTCATTTGTTTTGCTATTTTCCCTTCCTATTTTCCTTAGGATTTTCATAGGACTAGCTTGAGAGCTTTATGGTGAGATCTTGTGAGAGGGAAGGATGATCGGGCGACAAGCTAAACCTTGTATGAACCTTCATGGTATGTATAGATGATTCGACATGGTTCCTCAAGGCTTGGTTGTGTCTCTCCCATTTTCCTTTTCGGTGATTTTCAGAGCCTTTTCTTGGCGAATTTCTTGTGGCAGTTTTGAGACCTTTCTCTTCGGGGTTTGCTGAAGGATGTATCCATGAACCTCTCTTAGTTCTTTTCCCTTTGATTCCCCTCCTAAATCTGTGAGTAAAGGAGCTCAATTTTGGGGTTTTCGTTGTCCTAGGGTTTGTGGTGTTCTTGGCAGAAATCCTTTGATTCCTCTTGATTCAACGAGTTTTGGTGGATCAAATCATAGCTATGGGATGCCCATGAGGTAGTCCTAGTATCACCAAAGTCTTGTGCGATTCTGTGGAGCGAATTGGGAGAACGGGAAGGTTTTGGGGGAGTTGACCCGCGGCTCGCTGTTCATCCCGAGCTGCCCAGGCTTGACCGGTCTGACCGGTGCAAGGCCCTTGTGGGATTTGTCTCGGGGAACTGCCTAGTTCATATGGTTTTGTCCCGTGGTTCTGCGGTCAGTTCTTGGCTTGTTTGGAGTCATTTTGCTAGGTTTTGTGAAGGGTTTTTCTTCTGGTACAGGTTGTGTTCTGGAGTTGTTTTTGTTCCAGGGCCTAGAGGAATCACTGAGGCTTCCTGGAACTTTGTTGTGCACCTGTTGTTCCCCACCGGCCTGACCAGCAAAGTCCACCGGTTTGACTGGTGCCATCGGTCTGATCGGCAGGAGACATCAGTCTGACCGGTGTGGCACATACAGCAGGCTACGCAGTTTTCTGCTGTGCGTTTGGTGTGTTTTGGTTCGGAAGGTTGTGTGTTGCTTCCTAGGACCAGTAGCAGTCTAGTGTCTACGTGGTCTTGGGCAACATGGGTAGTTGAGTCAGTGATGTGTTTGATTGCCACGTTCATCTTGTTGGAGTAGCCATCTCCTTCGAGAAGAATTTTTATCGGCTCTCGTTCACTCACCCCTCTCTGGTCGCCAGTTTCGGTACTTCAGACTCCTTGACAATCACCACCGCTCCAGCGTATGATTGCGCCGCCCGACCGCCATGCCTTATCCATACAACCCTCCCCTTAAATCCATTCGTCGATCAGCCCTTTCCCATCTCCAAAGGACACCAGCGCATCCTATTTCCCCGCCGTCAGGCATGGCCTCCCTGTGTAAGGCATCACCGTGTGGGGGCGGGGTACTTCAACTTTGTTGTGGAGGGGCTCGCTGACCACGCCCCCTGTGGAAGGTGTTGCTGCATGTGAGTAGCCACCACTGTACGGCTCGACGACACACACACTCGCCCCTCTTCGTCTGCGGCAACCCATCAACACGGTAAGGCCGGGATCGATTAATTAGATAAGATGTGATGTAGATAACCATCATTAGTTTACTGGGAACATTACGTGTGATTAATTGATTGTTTGCTAGCCTCTGAAACCTGAATGGCACTTTGTTTATTTTTTGAAAACATGAGCAGTTTGTAACGACCCGCCTCCCCGAGGCCGGGCTCGCCTACGCCTGACAGCTCTCTAGGACTTCAAGAATATCCCCATGTTGACGGCTATTATGTACCACTTTTACACCATCAACTCCTGCATAAAATAATTGAAACGTGATCATCAAAACTAGGTGTTTATACAGACAATTTCCACGAGTATTGGTATTTTTGGCTTTTATTGCAGGACACATTAAAATACGCATGAAATGATAAAGTTGAGAGCAAGCAAATGCTTATATAGGACGTCATCACAAGAAGTCCCAAATACAAAATTGGATTGCACCATTGCGACGAGCTCGTCGAGACGATCGAAATGGATATATTATTTGTCTACATCAGAGCTTGGATGGAAAAGATATTAAAGAAATAAAAATATAAGAGGTGTTGACCTCATGCTAACGTCAACACCCCATCGCCGTACTCCCTCCATCCCAAAATAAATGCAATTCTAGGATTTGAAATTTGTCCCACAAAGAATGCAACTTTGACTAACCAACTACAAAAGACAAGAGATTCTGGAAGCTTCTCACATAAAAGACAATCCAATTGATAGATCTTTCTCATAAAAAAACAAGGGGCATTTTGGTCATTTTCACCTCGCATTGGTTTGCGTGCTCAGTCCTATAATTGCATTTATTTTGGGACGGAGGGAGTACAAGCTGAGCGCGGGGAGGCACCGGGGCGGTGCCACGTGGCAAGCAGCCATTGGCCGCAGGCCCCGTCGCGGCGCACCGCACGTGTGTGCGCTTGGGCCGGCGCCAGGCCACGCAGCAGCATGCTGTTCGCCCCCACACAAATGGCCGGGCGACGTGGCATGCAGCCGTTGGCTGCCGGCCGCACCACGTGCGTACGCGGGCGCACGCGGGGAAGGCCGCCTGACGTCGGTTGGCCGGCTCCGCCGGGTTCCCTCGGTTCTTCTATTTTTAGGGCCGGTTATTGCCTAGTTCATGCGGTTCAGGTCCGGTTCAAGGCCCTAGGATCCAGTTTTCCTCCTGTTCTCTACTCCACCACCTTAGGCTCCTTCCAGAGCACTCTACAGTACCTGTGGTCGGCACAGTTCACAGCCAGGTGGCGCGTGGGGAGTAGAGGAATGAGGGGGAGTAGCACTTGTCTGTTGCCTATAAATATGAGGGGAGGGGGTAAGAAATGAGACACACCATCTCACCCAAGGATGAGAGCTTCCCTTCAAAGGAGAGGCCTCTCCTTGGTAGATTAGAGAGTAGGAGAGTGTGTGAGAAAGAGTTGTATCTCCATGGATGCTTGTTCTTCAATTAGAGTAAAGTAAGTATTGTTACATTTTCTATTTAGACTAAAGTGCAAGTGATATTTTCTTGTGTTCTTCGCCTGTTCATCATTTAGAAGCGCGTGTTCTTCACGAACACATCCCCTCGATCTAGTTGATTAGGTGCACAATTTTGTATCCAATTTGTATGACTAGTCTACTAGAATAAAGTGGATGCTTGCATGCTCTGATGAGAATAAAGTGTGATCATGATTCCTTTGTAATAGTTTATGCTAGGTTGCATGAGTAGCATTTTTCCTCTGCTAATGTGTAGATCCTGGGTTTATGCGTTTGTCTGCTGCAAGTCATTCGTATACGTTGGAAGCATAGTACGGGACCGAGTGCTCTCTCGTATGGCGCCTTTAGTATAAGCCAATAGTAGCTATAGTGAGTGAGATCAGTTCTCTTCCGTGGTCGTAGTTTGTCGGGGTACTCTACCACCGAGCGGTAAATTTGTATCGATTGTGTGTCTGACCCGGATGGTTAGCGTGAGAGATGCTGGGATTTAGACTAGTTCGGGCCTCCGAGGTGTAATACCCTACGTCCAATATCAAGCTGCCATGTTCTCATGATAGGGATGTCTGTAGTAGGGGTTAAAAACTTGTCAAGAGAGGGTGTCGAGCCCAAGTCCCTAGGGTGTGAAAGTTCAGTTCGTCAACCCTTGTGACGATTGCCCTTTTCTCCCTTTTATAGATACAAGGGGGAGGGGCAAAAAGGGGATTCAAGTAAAAGCTACAGTCCTGCACCGTTGGGATGTCTTCTCGTGCATTGTTGTCCATCAGGGCGCATTGAAGTGGGGCTGAACCGCGTTGTCATCGAGGTTGTCGCGTGGCCATGTGGGGCTGTTTATTCTGGGCACTTGATGCTTCCTCCGAGCTCTTTGGTGCTGACTCAACCCGTCTGAGCACAGGATGAGCCCGCCACGTTAGGTCCTAATCGTAGGCCAGCACTAACCGTAGGGGGCACTCGAGTGCCTCTGATGGGGTTGGTGTGCTACAGGGTCGGACGGGACGTCGCGTCGGGGGCCGCTTGACGGAACAGTGCCGCATTACGGCTATTGTCAGAGCCGGCCGCCCGTGCGCACTGCCAGCTGGGGTGTTTGCATGGCATGGGGAACTGGCGCCCCACGCGTCATTGCGGGGGAGCTCGGTCGTCAGGATGGCGCCACGTTTGTGTGGGCCCGGATCTTCTCATTTCGACCTTCTCTTGCGGACCTCGCCTCGGTCGGAGATGGAAACTACTCGTGCGAACGAGTGAGTTGTCGGAGGCGAGGCGGTGACTCCTCGTGCGAGGCAGAGACTTGTCGTGCAAGGTGGAGACTCCTTGTGTGAGGCAGAGACTCCTCGTGCGAGGTGGAGACTTGTTGGAGAAGCCACTCACTAGTTGGAGACTTATCGGGGGAGCCTCCAACAAGTCGGAGACAAGGCGTCTTGCCAGTGATGGTCTTGGCGATGATCCGCAGTCCTCCTCACACTGAATCTTGGCCTTCACATTGTCAATGGTGTCCGAAGACTCCACCTCAAGAGTGATTATCTCGCTGTTAAAAGGGGCCCCTAATCCGGGCCCTCGTCATAGTTCTATTGGTATAGGGTGTCGTAGTCCGTTGGCTATGACAGTAACCACAACGTGGACGTTGTGACACGCTACCGGTTATCCATTCGGCTTATCCCAAGGTTAGGTAGAGGCAGTTCAGGAGGTGGTGACAGCCCTTCTGGCCCTCGTTGATCCTCTGCCGTTGGATATAGTCAAAGCTCTTTCCACATAGATCCGCATACCAGAGTTGCCTGTTAAGTCAGGGCTATCGTTACCCTAAGACATGTTCTATCTAGAGATCGACCTTTAATCTCATTTATAGTGTTATCTTTAGGAATCCTCTCTATCCTTGCCTCTTATCTGGGTGTGTCCTTGGACTGACTAGTACGAAGTTAGTGCACACACGTCCCTTGGATTCGATACCCTTGGAATACTCTAAGGTGAAAGCTACAATGGTATCCGTGCGCTTGCAGATTTATTTCGTGTGTCGCTAAAATACCCAACACCCCACAGATAACACATGCCTTTTTCTGCGCACTTTGTCCTCACAAGTGCGCACTCGAGAAGGACTTCCCGATCGGTCACCCATCGCTCCAGGCCAAGCACGCTTAACCTCAGAGTTCTTTCTGGATGGGCTTCATGAAAAGAAGTTGCAAATTGTTGGTTTGAGTATCCTTATCAATCCTATTAAGCCTTAGGCCGGGATGTCACATACACACCCCATAGAAGATCGATGTCCTCGTCGATCAACCCCAAGCTAGGAATGTCCTCTCTTGGCCACGCCTGGGGATCCAGTGCCAGCGCATGTGCCATGCTGTGTGACCACTTAGGGCTCACACCAGCCATGCAAACCATGCCTGCGCAACTGCGACCACACGCGCCTGTGAAATCGCGAGAGTCGACTCTGATATCCTTATCAATCCGTGTGCTTGCGAATTTATTTTGTGTGTTGCTAAAATGCCCAACACCCCACAAACTGGTCTTTTCTGCGCACTTTGTCCTCACTAGTGTGCACCCGGGACGGTCGGTCACCCATCGCTCTAGGCTTTTCTGGATGGGCTTTTGAAAAAAGAAGTTGCAACTTGTTGGTATGAGTATCCTTATCAATCCTATTAATCTTTGGGCCAGGATGTCACATACACACCCCATAGAAGATCGACGTCCTCGTCGATCAACCCCAAGATAGGAACATCCTCTCTTGGCTACGTCCATGGATCTAGTGCCAGCGCATGTGCCATATTGTGTGACCACTCAGGACTCACACCAGCCATGCACACCATGCCTGCATAATTGCGACCACACACGCCCGTGAAACCGCGAGAGTCGGCTCTGATACCATTTGTAATGACCCGCCTCCCCGAGGCCGGGCTCACCTATGCCTGGCAGCAGCTCTCTAGGACTTCAAGAATATCCCACAAATCAACACGTCTTTTTTGCGCACTTTGTCCTCACTCGTGCACACCTGGAAAGGACTTCTCGGTCGGTCACCTATCGCTCCAGGCCAAGCACGCTTAACCTCGGAGTTCTTTCCGGATGGGCTTCCGGAAAAGAAGTTGCAACTTGTTGGTATGTGTCAGATGAAGTTGTCGTTAGGTTCATGCTAGTTTCTTATTCATTTCCAGTGACATGTACCATCCTATTTAATTATACAAGTAAATAAGGAATAGATACTCAACCATTAGCTATTTTGCAACTGTAATAATGTGCACTTTTTTTTGGTTTATCCAAAGGTAATTCCATCAAATGCATCTACCAATGTGCTAACCATTTTCAAGTGTTAGGGATTTTATTTCTTGTATTTACAGTACATTTAATACACAAAAGGATAAATCAATCGACAATCCGTAGAACTGATATATGTCATAAACTCGTAATGCAGGATAAATGGTTGATTTAAGTGAAGATGATCTCTTAGATTATCATGAAATTGTCAGCAAGACATTTAGTGGTGAGAATGAAGGTCATCAATTCTACAACGACTATGCTGCGATAAAGGGGTTTAGCGTAAGTAAGTGCTACCTTCAAAGAGACAAAACTACTAATGAAATATGTATGGGGAAGTTTGTTTGTAGTCGACAAAAGTTCTGTGAAGAAAAGCACATGAAGAAAAGGGTGACTTGTTTTTGTTTGAGTTATGTGAACGGAATAGCACCACCATGTGCAGGGCTGCATTTGTATAGAGCTACAAATTGTCTTAACTCACGAAGAATTTCATAGTGCATATGCCCCTCCAAATCTTATTATTTGTTACTGTATTTTTGTGCCTTGATTGCACTACTCGAAATAGTTTGAGATCTGAATAAAAATATCCCCTTTGGCCTTACAAGAATGATGCAGTTCACATTATTATGAAGTCATGGTAATTTATATAGAATAAAAGGCAAAAGTTCAGTGTTCAGTCTTGTCCTTTCTACATATGAATAAGATCTCGTCCTTTCTGCATTTGTTCAGATAACTCAAAGGACCAGCACCATGAGGACGAGTGCTGCATATGTGAATGCCATTTTGGGTTCTTAAAAAAAATGAATGCCATTTTGATATCCTGCTGACCGATGGCCTAGGTGCTCAAATTTTTACTGAAATATTTTACGGAGATGTAGCTGAACTATTTAAAACACGTGTGAGACTTGGTGATGTCACTACAAGATTATGCGTATCATCGTTGTTGGGATGCTATCATGTTGGGTCAGGTGGTCCTGATGTTTGTTTCTTCTTTGTGTGGGTGTGTTGACAGTTAAAAACAGTGACATTTGTTTTTCCATATTTCCTTATTTAAGGTTATGTGGCTTGTAATAGTCGCCATGGTGCAAGTGAAGATATATAAATAATCATCAGCATATTTCCTTGAACACTTTTAATTATAAAAATGCCCTGTGACAACAATGCATTGACTCTGTACATTTCAAATGCCAGCAGCTACTGCTCCAATTGTCAGAGTAACGCAGCGGAATTCGGGCCGGCCCGCTATATGTTGGGGGATTCGAAATCAAGCCTTTCGCATACTAAAAATAAAAGAGTTTTTTCAGTTGCCCGAGTTTTTATGTCAAAGGCCCAGCGGCGAAACCCCAGGATTTCTTGAATCCATTTTCATCTCTCAGAATCCGTCTTTCGACCGATACCCTTCGTCGCCTGCGGAGCCGCCAAATAAGCTCAGAATAACCCAGGGTGTAAGGGTCTCGGTCAGGCTGTTTGGTTTTCCCACGACGAAACCCCAGAGACGAATCTTACTCACCCAGTTAGTCTTGGCCTGGGATTCGCTTGGGGGGTTTCGTCGTCCCTAACATCTAACGATTTTAAGTTTGAATGTGATCCGTGTTTCAGGTGACGAAAGGTGCCAGGCGAAAGGGGAGTCTCCAAAAGATTGAAGGTCTTCTCCCGACAGGCGCACGTGATGACAACAAGAAAGGCGCCGCGATTTGCGGCGTGACATCATGAAGCGCCGATTACGTGGAGACCTAGTTGGAGATTTCCCAAAGATAGCCTAGCACATTCTGTTTTGATCTGTTTTACACGAGGGTATTCTCGGAATGTAAAAAGTCCGTTTGCCTCCCTATAAAAGGAGACGAACGACACTTGTAAAGTGGATCGTCTTTTGAGAAATCTACTGTTGAGTAAAGAGCTTTTGGTTGTCTTTTGTTTTGTATTCTGGTTTTGGTTCTTGAGCTTTTGTTTCCTCTCATTGTTTGTGCTCGGTAGCTTCGGCTATCGCCACAACACTATACCCACGAGCCGGCGCCACACCAGGTCTAGATCCTCCGGAGCCCACAACATCAAAGCTCTGGGCCTAACTCAACCCAAAAGACTAGCCTGATGGGTGAGGATTGCCCCACCTTTATGTTGTGCTCCTCACCCATTTCAGATGTGGGACTAAACCCATCGATTCCCAACGGGTCGGGTCGGATTCCGCCGCGCCACTCTAACACTTATATGGGTTTTGTTGGTTTGCAAGTGCCGCCATAGGTTGGAAGGAATCTATAGGTTATGCAGACAGATAGGACTTGGGGGCATGAGGGAAGGAAATTTAATTTGAAAGCACCATCTTCTCCTAAGATTACTTTTGAAACTTGAGACCCTGTAGATCATCGACAATAATCCGCGTTGCCTAATGGCTGTACCGGAAAGAAGCACAAATTCACAAACGTGTGTTATGCCTTAGCTGTTGGAGTGGCCTAAATTTTCCAACCACCATGTAGTACTTCGTCTTCAATCATCAATCAATCAAGCAACGTCGTCATCCTGCACAAGTACGCGCGCGCGCATATATATATATATACTTCTCCTGTTTTTTCCACGAGGCGAGCGTCCCTCCCACGGTCCCACCGGTTCACGGTAGTTTTTTCCTCACGTGCGGTCTACAAGTGGTTTCCGTGCAGTTCCCACCGGACCACCGTGCGCCTCCACCATCTAAGCCCCAATGGCCGATTTTCCTGCTGTTTTTTAAACGGATCTAACAGATTTTTCTTTATACTGCTGGAATCATTCAATTGTTAGGGGAAAAATATTAAAGTAGTATATTAAACTAATTATTTGTTATGAATTCAAGTGAGTAGTCATGGATTGTTTACTCATGCGATTTGACCAAAATCTTTGTGACAATCCAGTTCACAAATAGATGGTTCATCTCTACTGGATCAAAAAAAAGTTGATATTCAATATTGAGTACAGTAATTTTGGGACAACTAGTACATCTCGGTGGCCAACACAACCAAGATATTGAATCCACATTGGCATACACGGTACAAAAAGAGATGAACCATAGCCCGCATTATAAAGAAAAAGACTACAAGCATACACTGTACATAGCCCGCATTATGCATGAGCCGTTGATTTCTTGGGAATCCATGAATGGTCACTCCATCTCGGCAGGATCACACTACAGGCACACAGATGGATATCTCAGAATGAATTATAATATCACAGTGCTGACGGCTAACACTTTCCTCGACCTATTCCAGCCTTTATCATCAAAGACATGTTTTTTTTATCCGGACTAATCTGCTGTGTTGTAATCTTGACTGTGCTGCAGCCACCTGTTGTGGGCACCACCAATTGGATTTATGAACAATATGATGTTACCCAATTGAACTGAAGATATAAAATATTTAACTCAAAGTACACAGGTCTGAAAAGAAAGGAAAAGCAATTTATTTAACTCATCAATGAAAAAGCAAGGGAAACTTGTCAATAAATTGTTGGCATATGTATCAACCTGAATAACTAAATAATACAAGAATTGGTAAAATAAAGTCATGCCGGTGTAGATGCAGTAGCAGTAAATATATTGCAAGCTGGTCAAATTATACCATGTCATAACACTATCTTCTTTAACAGGGCATAGCTAACCCAAATAGCTGTCTTAATTTCCTTTTTGCAGCATATGGTCTGAAAAGCCTAGTTTAGATTTAACAATTGACACGAAATTGTCAACTGAACTAGAGCAACTTTAGCAAGGTGACTGTTAGATCTCTATATAACTGAAAGTTGAAGCCTTTAGATCAATGGTACATCAGTTTAATCCATTATAATAAATTGTCTAATGTTAATGACTGCAACATATGCCAGCAGCAGATTAGCTTCAAATTAATCATTGCTACTAAACAGCATCGAATGATGCATGGTAACAAAAGCTTTAACACAAAATAGCATGCTGTCCTGTGAAAGTGTCAAAATATGTGGAAAAATGAACCAAAATCCATACTGAATATGAGTTCATTTTCAGAAAAACATGGGCATTTTCTTCAGAGCGGGCGAAAATATTGGAACAACCAAAAGATCTCATCACCATATTTTATTCACACTTAAGACATGTTTAATACATAGCTACTAAAAGTAAAAATTGATTAAAGTGCAGCATGCTTTTGCCCACAGAATAATCACCAAATCATATAGTAACCAATCAACAAGAGGAGGGTGTTAACCTCACATACCCACAGCAGAAGCGTAGAGCTTCCCAAGGAGCACCAAGGGCATCTGTTGCATGGGCAGAAGGAAGCGGCGAGGCACGACAGAATTGTAAGGAATCGGATGCCCGTTAGCCTAAGAGGGGGAGGGGGTGAATTAGGCAACTTAAAACCTTAACCTATGGCTCACTAAATTTTACACAAAAGTAAACCAGAACATACAATCTATATGTGCAACTATGGTTGTTCTAGTGTGAAACTCCCACCCCAAAAGAAGGTTTGCAACCTATAGCCAATCCTAGCATGATACTACTCTAGGAAAGTAGAGGCAAGCAAAGATTGCAATAGAGTAAATGCGGAAACGTAAAAGGGGATGAGAGGGAGCAAACTCTTGACACGTGATTTATCCCATGGTATCGGTAGGCACTAAGCCACCCCTAGTCCACGTTGTTGAAGCACTCACACAAGAGTATTGCTTCCCGGTCACCAAGTCTCTCCCAAGAGCACCAACTTGACTTGCCACAAAGGCTAGCCACTTAGGCACTTGTCAAGCTCCCTTGGTCACCTTGATACCGCCTCCACTAAGGAGCTTCTCCACCAAGGAAGGGGGTCTCCACGTCCCCCGCACAAAGTGTCCTCGCCACTCCACACCAAGCCGGAGAGTCGATGACGATTGCCGGTGATCCACTTAGGCCCCAAGGCTTCCGGCGAACCTTGTACAACTGGATTCACTCAAGAATCACCTCACAAGGTTGGCACAACCTTGCACTCACTCAGCTCTAAGCTAAGCCTAGCCCTAAGCACATACACAAAGCATGCACTAGTCTAAGGATGAGCAATTAAGCAATTGGATGGATTGGATATGATCTTCAATGTGTCCTGAACTCCTCTGCACTTCCACACAATCCAGCAACATCAAATGAGTGAGTGGAGGGGGTATAAATTGCCCAAGGCATCAAACTAGCCGTTGGCTAAAAGCTCTGAAAAAGGTACCGTCGGATGATCCGACGCTATGCTTTTCCAGGGCGTCGGTTCATCCGGTGCCCCTCCCACGTCACGTAGCCGTTGAGGTTCTCTGACACAACTGCTCCGACGCTACGTCGGATCATCCGGTGCTGAAAGCCTCGCGTCCAAGTCGCCACTGTTAGCTTCCAACTGATCGTCGGATGGACCGACGCTAACACTGACCAAGGCGTCGGATCATCCGGTGCTGAAGGCTTCGTCTTGGCGCGTCTCTGTATGAATTCAAACTGAGCGTCGGATAGACCAACGGGGTCCCCACTCAGACCGTCGGATCATCCGGTGCTACTGTCTTCCTTGCTCTTCCTCTGCAACTCGTCCGACGCTACTAAATAATGGACCGTCGGTTCATCCGACGGTACCTAGGGTTTGACCCTGTGCACCAACTCGTCCGACGATTGCACCGACGCTTGTATTTGAGGGACCGTCGGTTCATCCGACGGTGTCTTTTCTTTTCCTTTTCTTGCTCAGTTTTGACCTAGAAATTTGGCATATGGTTTTCTTGCATCCTTGGGACCTAGAAATGTCTACAAAGACATGCTAAACAAAATGGTTAGTCCCAATGATCATGTTGTCATGAATCACCAAAATCAAACTCGAACTAATGGCATATGAGGCCATGTTCGCTACAAGAATAGGCTCCTGGTCACCTCCCAACCACCAGCTACCCGATTTTGAAAGATAGAATACATATTTTGCAAATATTTGTTATCGAGTGAGCAGCCAGTTGCATCAAGAAATATGAATTGAGCAAATCTAATTTTCTATCCCAAAACCCATCGTCGCCCTTCTTTTAGCTGCCTGCTGACCCCGTACCGCATGTGTAGGTTTAAACTGAAATTGAATTAAGAAAAAACGGACCTCATACACAATGGCCAATTAGGAAAGGGAAAATATTTTTTGTAGATAATGTCAGAAGTTAATATAAAAGTTAACATGCATGTAATGCATCTTTGGGTTAGCTCTCATATGAACATTCTGAATCCTCGCCCCCATCCCTCAATGTGCATTGAGGTGGCATCCTCGCCCCCATCACTGCACACCTACCGCAGCAGATGGAGGGAGCCCCAGTCACCGTGCAGTAGGTGCGGGGTAGGCGCCGATGAGTCAAGCT
This sequence comes from Cenchrus americanus, assembly GCA_947561735.1. Lineage (NCBI taxonomy): Eukaryota > Viridiplantae > Streptophyta > Magnoliopsida > Poales > Poaceae > Cenchrus > Cenchrus americanus. The sequence continues at coordinate 89,456,817 of OX387240.1, read as the reverse complement.
TGTCGCGCCGTCCAATTCTAGGCACTAGAGATTGAAATTGAATATAAAAAATATATAAGCTATGAAATCAAATAAACGAAGAAAAGGATCATGAAACAAAGACATTGCAACAATCTACAGCCACCATTGTTCTATAACCTACACAAATCAACAGCCCTTACATGGCAACTCAATGAAAATCAACTGATAACATATGGGAAGAGAATGGAAGGAACCTTACAAGGGGTTACGTAATAGAAGAAACATACGTAATAGAAGAAAAACGTGATCCATAACAATCACAGTTCAGGTGTCCAGAATGTGGATAGTCATCTATATGTGGTGGTTAAATGTATAATTCAGTGAAGGTCAAGAACTCAAGATCACCTTGCCTTTGAAACTTCATAATGTAGGGATTCTTTTCCATGGCTGAGGCTTATGTAGAAGTCAGGATTTCGCTGCCAACATATACATCGATCTGCAAGAATCAGGCAGAATTATATGTGGTCAGGATGCCGGAGCTACCGTCCTCTTTTCAGCTTCCGGCAAGGGGTGGGCTGCCACTGCCAGCATGCCACGTAGGCAGGTACTTGCCCCACCACCCAGCGTAGCAGCCGTCTAAGATAGGACCTAGCCCAAATATCAATATTATAAGCAATTTAAGAAGACATGGAACAAACATGGATTCCACTCACCAGAAGACTCCATTAGTGAGCAAGAATGCTGAATTAACAGCAGATCGAGGTACGGGTGCAAAAGGCTGAAACAACTGACATGAAAAACAAAGGATGGCTGGTAAAGCCCTGGAAAGCTAGAAGGTGGATCTGTGGCACAGCGGCAATGTACAAATGTGCATCTGCAAGAACCCAACCACCAATAGGCTAATTGTTACATAATTAGCCTATTGGTGGTTGGGTAATTGAACCAATAAAGCCTGCAATGAAACATTATTGTCAAAAAGAAATTAAACTGGGAGATATATATGAAATTATGTATACAAGCCCATGTTTTAAACTGCTAAAAGGGTCCATAAGAATCCATTCCAGGGGGACTTTCAGTAAGGCATTTGTTACATATTGCACATTAAAGCCCAAAGGATATATGTTCACACTGGTTGCTTGTTGGCTGGTGAATTAGTTCGTGTGTGGTGTCTCCATGGCACTTGTTTGCTCACTTTAGATCAGGAGTTGGGGAGTCACCAACTAATCAACTATACATCGTTTAACTAGTTCAAGAGCATATAAGGAAATGGCCTGCCTGAACTTTTGCACCCACGCACACGTTGCACAACAGTTCTAGGGCAAGTTGCTAGCATCTAAGCAACTAAGCTCATGTCCTGCCAAGTGCATGATAACTTCACCTGTTTGTGCACATCAGCAGCTGATGGTGTGTGTGTGAAGCTGCTGGACTCTGTTTGAAGGACTGTATTAATAGGCATGGAACTTTGAGGTGTTAGTTGTATGGTATAAACACCGGTGAAAAATAAGATGGGGTTGTTATTAAGAATACTCAGTACGTGGAGACAATTCAAGGAATTGCTTAATGGTGGTTCCCAGTGCCAAATTCATGGTACAGTCAGTGTAATAAATAATAATAAGCCCTATTATGACAAAAGTTGATCATGCTGAAGCACTATTATGACAAGAGTTGATAAAGCAGAAGCACCTTAAGTCCGGGTTTCTTCTTCTGCAGAGTGACATAAGTCAAGATTTTTACAAAGGCAAAGCCACTACTCTCAGGCAACATCGTTATTCTATAATGTCAATTTTGATCTCCATGGTTCATTGGTTCTTATCATGCAAAATAATTTTGATCTCCATGGTTCATTGGTTCTTATCATGCAAAATTACGTAGGCCAAATTGATTATTTGTCCCCTGGGGTTATTGTTTACTGTTCAGATAAAGTTGAAAACTGTGTTGAGTTGTAGACACGGTAAGATGTGTGAATGTCATATTACATAAGTTTGAATAAAACTTTAAAGAAATTTACTGGACAGAAGTGAACCAATCCAGAATATGGCATATGGCAGTTCAATCTAGTCAAAGGAAGCCCCTCATATGCTGAGAGTGAAATACTGGAGTACTATAAAAGCAGATGTTATAAGCGAGTTGCCTACAACTCAAGAAATCCCTTTACTAATACGTCAAATGTGCAGTTAATAAAAGTGCTTTTGTGTGGTTTTGCGTTAGTTTCAGTATGAAAATTGCAACAGATAGAACAACATTTGGAACAATCAGTAGAACACTGTACTATTCTCTACTAATGAAAGTCACATCATAATTGGATTTGAGAATTTCCAGCCAATAAATGCACTTAGAACCAAGACAAAAGTTAGGAGCTTCTAACATTACTACGTCCATGTGACTGAGTACAATTTTACATGTGAATAATTATCCAGAAATGCGGATAATTTTCATAAGATTTACCATGTAATAAGCAAACCGTGCATAACATTTGTATGGTATGTACAGAAAATAAAATGCTCAGTCCCTGATCTGTAGCCAAGAGCACCATCACCGGCTCATGACTCCAGTCGGGCAGCTGAAGGCCAATTCCTAACACCTTGGAACATAGGCTCCCTCTACTTGCTCTGCATTTTCACAGAATATTGTGCATCCATTGCATTGTTTGATTTGTTTCCATTTACTTAGGTTGAAGGCCAAATTTGTGACACATATAAATGATATGCCACTAATACTGATACGAGTTCTTGTCAGGATGCTTTCAAAACTGATTGAAATTGGGAATAAAAATTAACTAGCAATAGGCCCTGTGGCGAATGAATTTAAGTAGAGTACTTCAGATCAACTAAAACCTAAGATTAATTAAGGAGGAAACCTTGTGCACACATGAACGCTATGAAAAAGAGCTACAAATATTTGCCCAGTAGAAAATGCACAGGCAACTAAATGGGTGAGCTTTTCCAGCAAAAACTCACTTTGCCCTGGTTGAAGCATATAGGAATGAATATCCCAATCCCATTAACCATAGCAGATGGAATATTTGCAAGAAATTTCAAGATCTGTAGTATCCATTCATCTCTCGACTACAACCTGTTGGAAAAGAGGTGAGCAACTTAGGATTGAATAACCAGGATGCACACGAAGTATGAAACAACCAAACGCCCCACTGATAAACAAAACTGCGAGGGTGAGAACCTTGTGCTCATGTACCAATTGACTGGAGGTGGAGGATCCGGAGCTCGACGGCGAAGGGCTGATGACCATTGGAACCCCGCCCACAACTAGAGGATGCACACGCCGATGGGGATAAGCGGTACAAAATCTCGATCTGGAGGGGGCGGAAGTAGGTGAGGATGAACCCCCGTTCCGGGAAGGGTAGCATGGAGGCGGGAGGGAAGACGAGGCGGCGGCGACAGTACGGGACGGCGAGCCGGAGCTGGGTACCTGGAGCAGTAGAACGACGGGGGCACGAGCTGTGAGGTCTGTATGGGAACGAGGACAAGGGGCCAGGGAGGGATGGGGCCGGGGGCAGCGGGGCACGAGCTGTGGCATGTGGATGGGAACGACGGCGAGGAGCCGGGGAGGGATGGGGCCGGGGGCAGCAAGGCACGAGCTGCGGGGTGTGGATGGGAACGACGACGAGGGGCCGGGGGCGGCGGGGAGGAGTTGAAGGTGAGCGGGGCTGGAGGGTATGGGGGTGGGGCGGCGGTGACGGTCTAAATCGCCGGCGCCGGTGACTAGAAGAGAGCGGGCGGCGCAGGAAAAAGGAGGAGCAGCGCAGGTTAAAAAAAAGGAGGAGCAGCGCAGGTTACAAAAAGGAGGAGGAGCGCAGGGAAACCACATGAACGTGGGGGGAGGGGGAAAAGGGAGAGAAAAACCGGAGGAAAAAAAACTGGGCACCGGCGGGTGCGAGGGGCGGCCGGGCTAGCGCTCGAGTGAGCTCGGGTATGGAATAGTTATTCCATACACTAGATTGATAGATTGGAACCATAAAGACTAGCGATTACATCATAAGAATGTTTAGAGCCCCATGGACAAATGAGAAGTTTACCCCATCAAGGCGCTAAGCATGGCGCCGCTGATCATGGTGACACTTCCGACAGTGTCTTCCTTCTCATCCAAGGGTGCCGTGGTGTGACAACCCGCCCAGGAAAATACCGTACTATCGCCTAAACCAATCCACTTTGGTTATTAAGCAATAATAAAGTATCATCCTGTCATTAGTTACCGGGTTAACGCCTGGTAAATCACTTACATAGCAATAAGGATCGACATATATGCATTAAAACTCACGCGAAGGCGAGTCCAGAGACAATACATGATTAACATCCAAAATTTACCCCGAAGGGTTTAATTATTACAAACCGAAGTCTTTGACATGATAACACAGTTCAGAGTTTTTAAAGAAGCGGAAAAGAACTAAACGAAAAGCGGAAACACCACGGGAGGCCAACCATGATGCCTTCATTCGTCGTCCTCCACCCACTTCAGCTCCCAGCCGGGCGGCATCTCTCCGGGCCACACATCAACAAAGGCATTACCTGGAACAACAGATTACAACAAGGCTGAGTATACTAATACTCAACAAGACTTACCCGTCAGTGAATACTACTTCACCAACTCTAGACATGATAGGCTTTTTGGCCACTGGGATTTCTTTTGTTGAAAAGCAACAAAGAGTATGTCCTTACTTTCAAGATTTTAGCACAAGTTCTAGTTGATTATTATTTTCCATGTTAGCCATCTATTGCAAGCATAAGTTGTGCAATACAATTAATCAAGCATAACATTCATCAACTTCCATCATTAGGGATCTCATGGCCAGTGAAGTAAGTAGTCTCAAATAACGGTGAGAGGCTGACAATCAGTTGATTTAAACCTTGCAAGGTAGACCTTGTCGGTGTTTTAGACCGGAAAACCTACCAAGGGGGTACCCGAGGTAGTAGATTGTGCAGTGAGGATCGTGATCAGAAGACCGAGAACTCGAAGGTATGCGCAAGGACACGGGACACAAGATTTATACAGGTTCGGGCCGCCAAGGTGGCGAACCCTATGTCCTGTTTGGGGGGATCAAGTATGGCGCCCTGCGCTTGGTGTTGGGTTGAGATCAGGTGCCCAGCTAGGTACCCGGTCCTCCTTTATATAGTCCAGGGGGCGGGTTCCTAGTCGGTTACAAGGCAGGAGTCCTAGTAGGATTACACGGAACGAGTCCTAGTAGGATTACAGGGGAATTCTAATAGGAGTCCGTCTTCTTCGTTCCTTGCATGAGTACCCGGGGTGTATGCCCGACAAGCCCCCGAGCACATTGTAGTCGAGTGTAGTAGTTCGAGTAGTCTTGAAGCCTCAGCGAGTAGTTCTTGAGCGTCCTCGAGTACTGCTTGGAGAAGTCTTCAATAGTACTTGAACTGCCACGAGGCCGGAAGGTGGTCCAGCTCATCAGTCTTGAACTCGAGATTATATGGAAGTGCGATTGCAAAATCGCACTCCATATGGAGTAGCCCCCGAGCCTTAGGTTGAGTTGTAGACTCTAGCTGAGGGTCAATCTTGATTCCGAATCTTCCATCTGGAAAAATTTGAATGATGGGTGTAGCATAGCAGCCCCCGAGCCTTGAAATGATTAGGTAATCAATCCAAGGGTCTTCATTGATCGCGAAAGCCATCATCCGAATACTCTTGTAGCGTGTAGCCCCGGAGATAAGAGAGCCGTATGAGCCACATCGAGTAGTTGTTGGTGTGGAGCCCCCGAGCTTGAGAGCGAGCGAAGCATGCTGAAGTTATCCTCGAGTAGTATGTTGAGTGTAGCCCCCGAGCTGGAGAGATTCCGAGTAGTAGTTTGGCGTCGAGCCATGGAGCATGAGAAGTACTTGTGCCGTCAGAGCGAACTTTAAATGCGACCGAAGTCGACTTTAGATGCCGGCAGAGCGGACTTTAGAATGCGACTTGAAAACCGAAGTCGACTTTGTGCCGCGCGGAGCGGACTTTGAGATGTGACTTAAAAACCGAAGTCGACTTGAGTTGCCACACAGGGCGGACTTTGATATGCGACTTTAGAAGTCGACTTTAGGATGCCGCATGGAGCGGACTTTGAGTTGCGACTGAAGAAGTCGACTTCAGATTGCCGCGTAAAGCGGACTTTAGATGCGACTGCAGTAGTCGACTTTGTGCCACGAGGGGTGGACTTAAGATGCAAAAAACGAAAAGCACTTTCTGGAAAGCCAAAGCGAATGAAAAATAAGAGAAAATGAGTAGTTTTGCCGCCGGAGCGGGCTTAAGACTGCGACCAAAGTCGGCTTGTGCCACCGGAGTGGGCTTGGGTGCGACCGTTAGTGTCGACTTGTGCCACTGGAGTGGGCTTGTGTGCGACTGTTAGCATCAACTTGTGCCACCGGAGTGGGCTTGGGTGCGACCGTTAGCATCGACTTGTGCCACCGGAGTGGGCTTGGGTGCGACCGTTAGAGTCGACTTGTGCCACCGGAGTGGGCTTGGGTGCGACCGTTAGCGTTGACTTGTGCCACCGGGGTGGGCTTGAGTGCGAACGTTAGCGTCGACTTGTGCCACCGGAGTGGGCTTGAGTATCTGAGCCATGAATTTCAGACCCAAGATACGGTTGCCGCCGGAGCGGGCTTGAAGGTGCGACCAAAGTCGACTTGTGTACTTGGGCCATGGATTTCAGGCCCAAGGTACGGAGCGCGAGTACTTAGGGTACTTGGACCCATGGTACAAAGCGTGAAGACCACGTGCAGCTATGTTCCATCATCGCCAGGACCCGAGGGCCACTTACAGCTAGGTTCCATCGAAGCTTACACACGTAGTATGCCACCGAAGTAGGCGAAGATGCGACCGGAGTTGACTTTAAGTTGCCGCATGGAGCGGACTTTAGAATGCGACTTTAGAAGTCGACTTTAGATTGCCGTGCGTAGCGGACTTTAGAAGCTGCCTCTTAGGGATAGCCCCCGAGTTGATGAAGTAGACTCGTGGTGACTTGATTGATATACCCCAAGAGTAGTCAGCAGAGTGTAGCTCCTGTGAAAACCCGCCGAGAAGCGTACACAAATGAGTAGCTGGCATGTTATCCTACATGATGAGGAAAACAAGCCAAGAAAGAAAAAAGTAATCATTTAAATAAATGACTTAGCGTTGTTCTTGCTGGCGGTATTCGAAGCCGTGGCGGTCGTCGATGGAGCCATGACGGTTGTTGCTGAAGTTGACTAGTCAGAGTTGATTCTGACTAGTTGTTGGGGGCGTGACTGCCGTTCTCGACTAGTTTGGAAAACTAGTCGAGATGAATGGTCGACGCGATGCGATCGGAAGACGACGTTGTGGCGGCATGCGGCGTACTCGAAGTAGAGCAAGTGTTGCCGCGAGACAAGTAGTCACGATGCACGGCGTGGCTGAAGTAAAGCCAGCGTGGCCGCAAGACGAAGTCGCGGTGCACGGAGTAGTCGACGATGAGCCGCGTGACGGGCCACGCGACGTGCCGAGGCACCCGGACGCGCGGCGTAGGCGAAGTAGTCGATGACGAGCGGCGCAAGGAGCCGCGCGACGAGCCCGCGCGACGCGGAGTAGTCGACGACGAGCGATGAGTCACGCGACGAGCTCGCGCGAGGCGGGTAGTCGACGACGAGCGCCGCGCGACGAGCCGCGCGACGTGCCAAGGCACCCGAATGCGCGGCGTAGGCGAAGTAGCCGACGACGAGCCGCGTGACGAGCCGCACGACGTGCCGAGGCACCCCGGACGCGCGGCGGAGGAGAAGTAGTTGATGACGAGCCGCGCGAGGCGAGTAGTCGACAACGAGCGGCGCGACGAGCCGCGTGGACGAGCCGCGCGGACGTGCGGAGGCACCCGGACGCGCGCGCGGAGGCGAAATAGTCGATGACGAGCTCGCGCGAGGCGGAGTAGTCGACGACGCGCGCGCGACGAGCCGCGTGACGAGCCGCACGACGTGCCGAGGCACCCGAACGCGCGGAGTAGTCGACGACGAGCGACGAGCGCGCGACGAGCTCGCGCGAGGCGGAGTAGTCGACGACGAGTGACGAGCCGCGCGACGAGCCGCGCGCGAGGCGGGAGTAGTCGACGACGAGCTGCGTGAGGCGGAGTAGTCGACGACGAGTAGCGCGACGAGCCGCGTGGCCAGCCGCGCGACGTGCCGAGAGCACCCGGGACGCGCGGAGTAGTCGACGACGAGCGACGAGCCGCATGACGAGCCCGCGCGAGGCGGAGTAGTCGACGACGAGCCGCGCGAGGCGGAGTAGTCGACGACGAGCCTCGGCGCGAGGGCGGAGTAGTCGACGACGAGCGGGCCGCGACGAGCCGCGTGACGAGCTCGCGCGGCGTGCCAGGGGCACCCGGACGCGCGAGTAGTCGACAACGAGCGACGAGCCGCATGACGAGCTGCGCGAGGTGGAGTAGTCGACGACGAGCAGCGTGACGAGCCGCGTGACGAGCCGAGGCACCCGGACGCGCGGAGTAGTCGACGACGAGCGACGAGCCGCGCGCCGTGCCGAGGCACCCGGACGCGCGGCGGAGGCGAAGTAGTCGACGACAGCCGCGCGAGGCGGAGTAGTCGACGATGAGCCCGCGCGACGCGGAGTAGTCGACAATGAGCGGCGACGAGCCCCGTGACAAGCCGTGCGACGCGCCGAGGCACCGGATGCGCGGCGAAGGTGAAGTAGTCGACGGCGAGCATGCGCAAGGCGGAGTAGTCGACAACGAGCCGCGCGACGATCCACATGACGAGCCGCGCGATGTGCTGAGGCACCCGGACGCGCGGAGTAGTCGACGACGAGCGACGAGCCGCGTGACGAGCCTACGCGAGGCGGAGTAGTTGACGATACCGGCGCGACGAGCCGCGTGCCGTGCCGAGGCACCCGGACGCGCGGTGGAGGCGAAGTAGTCGATGACGAGCCTGCACGAGGCGGAGTTGTCGACAACGAGCCTGCGCGATGCGGAGTAGTCGACGACGAGCGGCGACGAGCCGTGTGACAAGCTGCGCGATGTGCCGAGGCACCCGGACGTGCGGTGAAGGCGAAGTAGTCGATGACGAGCCTGCACGAGGCGGAGTAGTCGACGACGAGCGGCGCGACGAGCCGCGTGACAAGCCGCGCGACTTGCCGAGGCACCCGGACGCGCGGAGTAGTCGACGACGAGCAACGAGCCTGCGCGACGAGCCTGCGCGAGGCGGAGTAGTCGACGATGAACCTGCGCGAGGCGGAGTAGTCGACGATGAGCGGCGCGACGAGCCTGCGCGATGCGGAGTAGTCGACGACGAGCGGCGACGAGCCGTGTGACAAGCTGCGCGATGTGCCGAGGCACCCGGACGTGCGGTGAAGGCGAAGTAGTCGATGACGAGCCTGCACGATGCGGAGTAGTCGACGACGAGCGGCGCGACGAGCCGCGTGACGAGCCGCGCGACGTGCCGAGGCACCCGGGACGCGCGGAGTAGTCGACGACGAGCAACGAGCCGCGCGACGAGCCTCGCGCGAGGCGGAGTAGTCGACGATGAACTGCGCGAGGCGGAGTAGTCGACGATGAGCCGCGCGGCGAGCTCGCGCGAGGCGGAGTAGTCGACGACGAGCGGCGCGGCGAGCTGCGCGGCGTACCGAGGCACCGGACGCGCGGAGTAGTCGATGACGAGCGGCGACGATCCGCACGACGAGCTCGCGCGAGGCGGAGTAGTCGGCGACGAGCACGTGCGAGGTGGGTAGTCGACGATGAGCGGCGCGACGAGCCGCGTGGACGAGCCGCGCGACGTGCCGAGGCATTCGGACGCGCGGAGTAGTCGACGACGAGCGACGAGCCTCGCGCGGGCGGGAGTGGTCGACGATGAGCGGCGCGGCGAGCCGCGGGCCGTGCCGAGGCAGCCGGACGCGCGGCGGAGGAGAAGTAGTCGACGACGAGCCTGCGCGAGGTGGAGTAGTTGACGACGAGCCTGCGCGATGCGGAGTAGTCAACGACGAGCCTGCGCGACGCGGAGTAGTCGACGACGAGCGGTGACGAGCTGTGTGACAAGCCGTGCGACGTGCCGAGGCACCCGGACGCGCGGCGAAGGAGAAGTAGTCGACGACGAGCCTGTCGCTAAGCGGAGTAGTCGACGACGAGCGGTGCGACGAGCCGCTTGACGAGCCACGCAACGTGCCGAGGCACCCGGACGCGTGGCGTAGGCGAAGTAGTCGACGACGAGCCTGCGCGAGGCAGAGTAGTCGACGACGAGCGGCGCGACGAGCCGCATGACAAGCCGCGCGACGTGCCGAGGAACACGGACGCACGGCGAAGGCGAAGTAGTCGATGACGAGCCTGCGCTAGGCGGAGTAGTCGACGACGAGCGGCGCAACGAGTCGCGTGACGAGCCGCGCGACGTGCCGAGGCACCTGGACACGCGGCGTAGGCGAAGTAGTCGACAACAAGCCCGCGCGAGGCGGAGTAGTCGTTGATGAGCGACGCAATGAGCCGCGTGACGAGCCGCGCGACGTGCCGAGGCACCCGGACGCGCGACGTTGTCGAAGTAGTCGACGACGAGCCGCGCGACGTGCCGAAGCAACCAGAAGCGCGGCGTAGGAAAATTGATTCTGCTTTGACAAGAGCAAGGCGACTTGCTTCAACGGATCTCGGCGAGTCGATGAGTAGATTGATCTTGTTGACGAGGGTCCTTCGAATTCGCCCGGTGGTGATGATCACCCCTACCTGGCGCGCCAGCTGTCGGTGTTTTAGACCGGCAAACCTACCAAGGGGGTACCCGAGGTAGTAGATTGTGCGGTGAGGATCGTGATTGGGAGACTGAGAACTCGAAGGTATGCGCAAGGACACGAGACACAAGATTTATACTGGTTCGTGCCGCCAAGGTGGCGAACCCTACGTCCTGTTTGGGGTGATCAAGTATGGCGCCCTGTGCTTGGTGTTGGGTTGAGATCAGGTGCCCAGCTAGGTACCAGGTCCTCCTTTATACAGTCCAGGGGGCGGGTTCCTAGTCGGTTACAAGGCAGGAGTCCTAGTAAAATTACACGGAACGAGTCCTAGTAGGATTACAGGGGAATTCTAATAGGAGTCCGTCTTCTTCCTTCCTTGCATGAGTACTCGGGGTGTATGCCCGACAGATATAAACACACGGTGGGATGCCCCCGTGAGGACAACCACCAAGCGGTTCCCAAAAATCTTCGGTTCGGGATAAAAGGCCACATTCTTTGGTATCGACTATCTGGTATACCCCGCGAGGCATCCAGACTCACACGTGTACCACCAGTAGCTAGCCGTGAGACGCATCCCAAGAGTAGTGACGGTGAAATCCCTTACCGCCTCATTAAGGTACTAGGCTTACCGGTCCCATTCCCGACAAGTGCTTAGTACGTTCAAACACTTAACTCACAAAAGCCATTGGACCAGAGCCCACATCCCATGCTCTTACCACATGAGCAATCCATTTAAGGAGATCTTATGATTTCAACATAAGAACCTATTCTCGTGAGTGACACTCATCACTCGACTTGTAACGGTCCTATAGCATAGCAGCCATCGACCTATCATTCTATTAAAGGACAAAGGTACCTAGGGATTATGCATCTAGGGTTTCATATCAACTCCTAAACTTAAATGCACAATCATCCATAGATAGTTGCATAAGAATTTTTAAACATTGGGTTAATTGCACCGGGGCTTGCCTTCGTCAGCAGGGTTAGCCTGAGTGCCCTCGGTGTCTTCGATCACCTCCACGTACTGCAGCTCCGCTTCAGCTCCTCCCTCCTCGGCTTCCGGCACGAGCGCGTAGTTACCGTCAGGGAGTTCTACACGGAATGCAATGCAGGGTTCAGGTGGTGTGATAGACTAATCATTTTACCCAACTCTTGTTGGCCATATTCACCTTAACAAACAATTAATTATTAATTCTTTTTCCTACGGTTGTGGTAGGCAAAGGTTTATCTTTTTACTAACAATTATTTATTGCTTACTTTTATTTTGGTGCTTTCATGTGAGGATTTATTAGTCAAGCTTTTAATAGAAAAAGGGATGCACAAAAAGGTAAATACTTCCACTTCATTTTCCAAACAACAAGGATAAAGAGCAAGACCCTACAATACATCTAGCTCATCAAATATAAGGTTGTAAGGTTAAAGGATCTATTTTCTTAATTAGATTCTATTAACAAGCTCCTGTGCATTCTAACTTTTAAAGGAACAAACAAATCACATAAACAAGGACAGGAGTCCTTGCTGACCTAATTATTTTGAAACATCCGTTTGATCCAAGCTTTGAACATTAAAGAAGTTACAATAATTATGCATGCATTGATACCTTTCCTAGCCATTAAATATTAAAGGCAATCATAAATAAATAAACATGAAGCTCCTGCTTCCCAACACAAGTTCACAGCCATTCTGATCCTAAACAAGCTCAGAACACCCATAAGTTCATCTCAAACCAACTTGAATTATGAGCTATGCATTTAAATCTAGATCCAAGCATAAATCAGGATTAAATAGTTCTAACAGAGATAAAATCAAGATAAATTCAGGAAAGTTACTTCTAGGCATAACATGAGCATTGCCACAAGTTGAGCACAAAAAAACAATTTATATTTTGCTACAAAAATCAGTAAAGCAGAAATAACATAAAGACAACATAATTCATACCTAAAGATCTGTTCAATAACTTTGCGAAAATTTTGGTCCACAGGCTATTCATGACAAGCCTAGCAACATATCCAAAATTCAGCTCCGTAGCTTTTCTAGATTTTGAATTACAGCAAAAAGGTGTCAAACTGAATTTGAATTTTCATTCAAAATCTACAAATCAAAACTATGATCATGCTTTTCAAAAGTTGTAGAACTACTCTCACTGAGATCAACACAATTGAGTTTGCATTTTTCTAAATTTTCTGTGAATTTCTTGGCCTTTTCTAAGGCACTGTACTAACTGGTAAAGAAACTAAGATAACTTTCGTTGCAATCGAGTCCCTGGTTTACAAATGGGTCCCTAGACTTCACATCCATGCCCTTGCGGCGGCGGGAAGGTTCGCCGGCGACGAGGTGGGTCGGAACAGGGCAACAAATGGCACAGGTGTGTGATTGGGCTCACCACGCGTCGATTAGCGGTGGTGGCTCGGCCGGAGATGGCCCCGGTGAGCGGCGGCGGCGAGGTCGTGGCGGCGCTCCCGCTGCGGCTCGGGTTCCGGCGAAACTGAAGGTGGGGGAGATCAAAGCGAGGACATGGGAGCTTGAAGGGGTCCTAGGGAAGGGCTAGGAGGGTTTGGCCGGCGGCGGGAGCGAGCGTAGGTGCGAGCTCACCGAGGCGGTGGCGGACTCACGCGCGGGAGGAGATGGAGGCGGCTTTTTATAGCCGAGTGCGCGCGGAGCCATCATTGCTTCGTAGTGAAGCGACTGACGCGTTAAGGCGCGGGTACAGCGAGCCTCGGCGTGTAGGCGCGGCGGGCGGACCGACGGCGCCACGGCGAGCGCGCGCACGCCGCGTGGCGCGCGGGCTCACCGGCCGAGACGCGGCCTGGAGGTGCGTGCGGTGCTGACGCATGCCGTGCTCACACCCAAACTTCGAGGTCTAACCGTGGTACGGCGGTGCATGGCGGAGGCGCGGCGACAACGCGTGGACGTGCGTGTGTGTGCGACGTCGCGTCGGGCGTTCTCGGCCCCGATGCTTTGCATGTGCCTCTGTTTGGCCGTGCAATGCACAAAATTTTCAATGTAAACCCATCAAACCATAGATAAGACATTTAGAGATGAGTTAACCCTCTACAAAATGGCTGAAACCGATTGTGGAAAGGATTTGAATTGGAGAAGAAAACTGGATGCCAACTTGGGGATTTTCCATGCCTCGGTAAACAGTGATTCTGAGTTGCCTTAGCAATTTAGCACCTTTTCCACTCAAAACTAGCAATGCCACCCTGAAGATGAAATGTGTCCCTGGTGATTCTGCACAACTTTTGTATTGGTAGATTTTTAAGTGTTTAGGTAAAATTTGGAGAACATGGCCAAAGTTCCAGGATCACACAAGGCATGAAAGGGTTTGTCCCCCTTAGCTAGGGTTTTGACCATGGAAGGTGCATTTGACTTATTCAAGATGCTAATAGGTGAGTGTTGGTGAGATTTGCAAGGTGATGACCCAGGTTGACCATGATTTGACCCTGGTCAACAGGTTTGACTGACAATTAGGGTTAATTAAAAACCTGGGGCGTCACACGTGGTAGGGCCTCGACGTCGTCCTCCACTTGTGGTCGCTTCCTTGGACTCGACTGATCCTTCTTGCGAATGAATCTTTCTCCTCTCCAACCTCTCTCCCTTGTGGACGACCTCTCGGGCGGATGGCTCTTTTTCTACAAATGGTGGCGCCCACATTGACTTAGGGTTGCATCATCTTCACGCTCAAGAAATGGGGGGGGGGGGGGGGGGGGGCGAACTGACGTCGAAAGGGGCCAGGCCGACCGGCCTGTGCCGACCAGCCTAGGCCCAGTTCAACCCGGTTTGGTCACCCCTTCCTCCATGTGGGTCCTCTCATCATTTTGGACTTTAACCTCTTTAATTGCATCATTTCGGCGACATCATCCCCGCGCTTAAGATATGAGGTCTTCTCGCACGAAGTCTAGTCTTTACACTTTAGTCATCGGGGATGCTCTGTTGTAACACCTTGGTCATTGCCACCTTTGGGAGTGGTTTCACCTTTCATTTGAACACGAATGGGACTCCATATTTGCTCCTTTGGTTGTTGTGACCCCGTACCTTTAGTCTGTGTTTTCCTGAAAAAAGACTTCCAAATGCACATACAAAGTTTAACTTGTCATACCATTAGTGTGCCTAGTGGTGGATTAGTTCCATAATCAAGCTCAAACCAAAATGTAACGAACATGTTTGGTGTACCAAAATTCATCGTCAACATCTCCCCACACGCTTAGATCTTGCTCGTCCTCGAGCAACTTCCTTGTGAAAGAACTTTTATCTATGGTGTTGAAAACATGCCTCGCTAAATCTTTCTTTACAAGTTAGCCAATCCTTGATCTTTAATATAACAAACATGAAAGCAATGATCATGATAATAAACATGGGCGTTTAAAATTTTACCAAATAAAGATTTACCCCACAACTCATACCTTTCACTAGAGGTCCTCAACTCCAGCCATGCTTACTTCTTTGCTTCCATCGGAGGGTTTTCATGATTTTTCAAAATAAAATTCTAGCAACAAGTATTAGACAAAAGCCTTCCTCCAAGTCCTCACATGTCACTCATTGAAGTGGCTATCCTAAACAATTCATAAACTCTTTCCTCCAACAAGTCTCTCATTTATCATACTGCTCAAAAAAAGTCTCTCATTTATCATGTAAGGTGGAACTATAGGTATGGCTAGTGAGATCAAAACAAATATTGTCAAGCTAAGAAATTCCTCTAATGGTCGTTTACCTTTCAAGCCAATGATCATGAGAATTAAACTATGATGTGAGAGTGTCAAGGATAAGAAGATATAGAATGGTGGACATGTGCAAGGGCAAAAGAAAATAAGACTCCGAGGCATCGATGATGTCCTCGTTGTCGGATTGCACATATTTGGAAGAAGAGAAGATTCGTCTCTCAACAACGTGGCATCCTTCCTCTCACTTCATTTGATCTTCACTTGACTCATCCCTGCTCATACCTTTCTTGCTTTCCTTTCCTCTTCATTTTCTTTTTCTTTTTATCCTTTTTTGTTATTTTTTTCTTTTCTTTTCCATACGCCCATTTTCTTCTTCTTCTCTCTTTTCTTGACATTTTTACCTCTTTTCCGAAGCTCTTCGCTCATCTCCTCTTGCATAAACACAATCTGAATTTTAAATAAAAACCATGCTAGGAATGAGGCGAATCTTCGAACATAGGTTGCATTCAAGGAATAAGATGTATAAAAGAGATATTGTGGGTTGGGTATAGAATTCAGCGGTGTACGAAACTTTCAATGCGAGAGTCTCGTTATCGAATACATTAGCAATAAAAGATATAAGACAAGGACATAATCATTGCTCGAAATTAAAACTTCCTAGAGAGAAGGATTCTAGCCCAACTCATCATGCTAACCACACTTATGGTGGAGCGGA
Organism: Cenchrus americanus; assembly: GCA_947561735.1. Classification (NCBI taxonomy): domain Eukaryota; kingdom Viridiplantae; phylum Streptophyta; class Magnoliopsida; order Poales; family Poaceae; genus Cenchrus; species Cenchrus americanus. The sequence continues at coordinate 89,440,815 of OX387240.1, read as the reverse complement.
TATTGAGTCGGCCTTGTATAGGATTTTTTTGTCTCTCAACTTGGAAAAAGAGATTTTGCTAACCTTTATTACAAGGATTTTTCTCATAATTTTCAGAAACAAATAACTCTAATATTAGCATTGAACTTAACATAACCGAAACAAGGTTCTAGATCAAAGTATGGTGCAGACACTTTTAGAGGTGAAAACTCCACTAAGCATCATAGTAAATTTTTCAAAACTATTTCTCATGCTCACAAATCAAAGATGAAGGAAAGACATATAAGTAATGAAAGAATTAACATCACATGAAACAAAAAGTAAAAGACTCTTTTTATTTGATTTTTCGACTCACACTAATTTAGCACACTTTCAAGCTAAAAATTTAAAAACACACCAAAAATTTAAAGTAGCAAGCTCTAAACCAAACCAAACCAATCTACTAAGGCAAAAATTTAAAAACTAGCTAGCTAGCTCTCCCCCACGCTTAGATCATATGACGTCCTCATCGTATTTTACAAAAAAAAACATAGAGGGGAAGAACCCTAACTAATCTAGTGGAATTTTCCACACGACGAGCACCAATTCTTCTTGATGTTGGCGACCATTCCAAAGAGATTCCGTACGTTCCGGTTAAGGAACTTGTAGTCATCGTCGACTACGCACTCCAAGTCTTCCATCCTTTGCTGCATTGCTTCCATGGCTTGAAAGCACTCGTCGACAGACGTGAAGAGGTCCGATATAGTGTGGAAGCAAGCCGCACAACACATCGGGTGCTCTCCAAATGGGTCATCGTCGCTGGGGTCTCCGTTGTGGTTGTCGTCAATGTCGCCGTCAGGATCACCGCCACCATTGGGACCTTCGGGAGTTGGTTCCTTAGGGACCTCCTCCCAGTAATAAAGGTCGTTATCATCTTTCTCGACGGCTGCCCATGAACTCGGGCTGCGGTCGTCGGAGAAGTCACTATCTCCGTAGTCTTTTGGCTCGAGCGTCTTCTCTTTGTAATTCTTCCTTTTCATCCCCCGAAGACGCTCCGATCGCCAGACAGGAGTTGCGATCCTCTCCTCCTTGATGTGGCGATGGCTTGCGATTTGCCTGGTCGGGACACAGTCTCCGCAACGGATGCAAGCGGTCCTCTTGATCTCTAGCTTGGGCTTGAGCTCGCACCACCGCACTTCCTCTGGCTCCATAGGATTCTCAACTCCTAGCTTCACCTCCTCACTCCTTGGGGACGCCATGGCTACTGCTCTAGCTATTGTGGATGTGAAAGAATGCAACTTGGGATGGACCCCCGAGCTCCCATCTCGTTCCTTCAAGTAGCCTGAAAAAGAATGCCCTAGAACCCAACCTTTCCTATTCTTGACTTCCCAAAAATTATCGGTCTAAACTTGGAAGCCAACGAGATGCGTCCCAGATAAAAATGGGCACGAATCGCCGCCTTGGGCCTCTGGGACGATCCAACCGGGCCGGGCGGCCTGCCTTGTTTCGCGGGCCGGTTTGGTCTAACTTTTCATGAATCCCACTCTTGTTTGATTATTAGCCCATATAGAAAAGATGGCCTGGTAAAAACTCGTGAAAAACTCCATAAAGATAAAAACAAAAGCTATTTACAGATTGCAAACCTTGTTTTATGTCCTAGGATTGAAGTCCAGGCTCATCCTCCATGATAAAGATGTCAACATAGTGAAGGGGCACGACATCGGGTTCGAGATACACCTTGAGCCACTGACCATTCACCATGAATTGATCTCCCTTTGCATCCATGATTGTGATCGCTCCATTGGATAGCACCGAATGAATAACATAAGGTCCGTCCCATTTACTTTTCAGTTTTCCTCTTCCAAAAGTTTTAAACCTTAAATTATAGAGGAGGACCTTATCTCCTTCCTTGAATTATTTCTTTTTAAGCCTCTTATCATACCATATCTTGATTCTCTCTTTGTAAATACTTGCATTTTCATAGGCCTTCAACCTCATCTCCTCTAACTCGCTAATTTGGATCCTTCGTTTTATCCTTGTGGCATCTAAGTCGAGGTTCATCTCTTTTATTGCCCAATATGCCTTGTGTTAAACTCAACCAGAAGATGACATGCTTTGCCATAAACAAATTGATATGGAGTCATATCTATTGGTATCTTAAACGTCGTCTGATATGCCCATAACGCTCCATCCAATTTCTTTGACTAATCCTTGCCTCCTTTTCCTATAGCCTTAATGAGGATGCTCTTTAGTTCCCTATTCGATATTTCTGCTTGCCCGTTGGTTTTTGGGTGATATGTCGTAGCCACTCTATGTTCAATCCCCAACTTGGACAAGCACTTCTTAAAGTTCCCCGGTGAAGTGAATTCCTCCATCACTTATCAAGATTCTTGGAGTACCGTAGCGAGGGAAAATCACATTCTTAATCATTGTGATGGATTCTTACGTGGAAGCTTTATGACATGGAATGGCCTCTACCCACTTGGATACATAATAAACCATGACTAGGATGTGCTCATATATCCATGTGAGTTTTTGAAAGGCCTCATAAAGTCAATCCCCCAAACTTCAAATAAATTGATATGTAGATTGTAATTCAAGGCATAACATTCCTTTGAGATATGTTTCTGGTTCTTTGGCATTTGGGGCATGAGGAAACATACCTTTTAGCATTTTCATGCATCTCCGGCCAATAAAATCCGCTGGACCATACTTTTTCTTGTGTTCGAAAATGACTATAATGTCCACCGTATTTCGTCGAATGGCACTTCCTCAAAATTTCTTGCCTCTCTTCTTTTGGTACACATCTTCTCATGACTCCATCATTCCCAAGCTTAAAGAGGTAAGGCGAATCCCAAAAATATTTTCGACTTTCGGATATTACCCTCCTTTGAGCGTTTTTATCTAGGTGATCGAGAGGCATTCTCCGAGTTGCTCGAATGATATCGATCATCCAAGTATCCTTGTCAATTATCCAATAGAGATCGTCATCTCTCATTTTATCTTCAATGGGCTCCTTGTCATCTTGTCCACGGTTCATCCGTGACAAATGATCGGCCACAACATTTTCCACCCCCTTTTTTATCTTGGATCTCAACATCAAACTCTTGGAGAAGGATCCAACGAATCAATCTTGGTTTAGCATCCTTCTTAGCCAAAAGATACTTGATTGCCGCATGATCGGTGGACTTTTGAGTTCACAATGTAAAATCTGAATTTTTCGAAGGAAAAAACAACTGCTAACAACCTTTTTCCGTCGTGGCATATTTTAATTGAGCTTCATTAAGAGTTTCACTAGCGTAATATATAACATGAACCCAGCCTTCCTTTCTTTGCCCTAAAACTGCCCCTACGGCATAGTCACTTGCATCACACATGATTTCAAAGGGTTGACTCCAATCTAGAGGTTGAATGATAGGGGCACTTATTAAAGCATCCTTCAAAGTACGGAATGCCGCTAAGCACTTCTCATTAAAGTCAAATGCCACATCTTTTTGAAGAAGTTGAGTCAAAGGCTTAGTGACCTTTGAGAAATCTTTGATGAATCTTCTATATAATCTAGCATGGCCCAAAAAGCTTCTCAAAGACTTTAAATCCGCAGGTGGTGGGAGTTGCTCAACCGTCTTCACTTTAGCTTTATCCACTTCAATTCCACTTTCGGATATAACGTGTCCCAACACTATACCTTGCTTTGCCATGAAGTGGCATTTTTTTCCAATTTAGCACTAAATCGACCTCCACACACCTTGTGAGAACCTTGTCCAGGTTTGTCAAGCAATCCACAAAAGTTTTCCCATAAACGAAAAAATCATCCATGAACACCTCGACAATTTCCTCGATGAATTCCGAGCACACCGCCATCATGCAACATTGAAAAGAGGCTGGAGCGTTGCATAAACTTAAGGACATCCTTCTATAGGCAAACGTTCCATATGGTTGTCTTGTGTTGATCATCCGGGTGAATAGGGATTTGCATGAACCCCGAGTATCCAACAAGAAAGCAAAAAATGCATGATTTGCTAACCTGTCAAGCATCTCGCCAATGAACGGTAAGGGAAAGTGATCTTTCTTCATTGCTTTGTTCAATTTTCGGTAGTTGATACAATCTACCATTCGGTCACAATTTTGTGGTATTAATTCATCCTTCTCATTCTTCACCACGGTTAAACCTCCTTTCTTCGGCACACAATGTATGGGGCTCACCCACTCGCTATGCGGCACCGGGTAGATGATTCTGGCATCTAATAGCTTGATAACCTCCTTCTTCACTACCTCTCGCATGGCATGAGTTAGCCTCCTTTTATGGTCCACTACGAGCTTGCATTGGTCTTCCATTGGTATACGATGAGTGCAAAAGGCTAAGCTAAGTCCTTTGAGATCATTGATTGAATATCGGATCACCTTCTTGTGCTTTTTTTAATAAATTCAGCAACTTCTCGTTTTCTTCGGAACTCATCTCGTCGCTCGCAATGATAGGATAAGTCTTGTCCGGGCCCAAAAATTTGTACTTCAATCCCTTGGGCAAAGGTTTGAGATCCACCTCAGGCACTTGTGGTTCTTCAGGTCTAGTGTCTCTGATGTCTTCGAATTTCTCCTCCACGCTTCCATCTTGTGGTTCGAGTTGTTTTGTTGCTTCCTATAATTCCTCATCTTGTTGATCATTAGGTTGGTTCTCTATTGCTCTTTACAGTAGGTCTCTAAGAGTTTCAACAAAACAAAGGCTACCTACCTCCTCCTCTTCTTCTTCCTCGATAGGAAGGGATGAAGCAAAACTAGAAGCATGAAGAAAACCATATGTGTACTTATCTCTATTAAGATTTATTGTTACTTTGCCTTCTTCGGCATCTAAAACGACATCAACCAACTTAAGGAAAGGCCTACCTAAGATTATGTGATCATGTTTATCATAATAGGCATCTATAACAAAGAAGTCGGTTGGTATGCACTTTTCAGAGATGATTACATTAAGGTTGCAAGAAATACCAAGAGGTTTAATAGTTCTACCATCTCCCATAATTAATTTTGTTGAAGTTGGGACTAAGTCTAGGTTATGGCCTTTAACTTTATCATAATTTTAGAGGATAGGACACTTACTTGAGCTCCGATGTCGCATAAAGCCTTGCATTGAATTCCATTAATCTCGCAACTCAAGTGTGGAGTCATCTTCTCCTCTTGATCGGATCCTATTGCATAAACTTCGGTGAGGCGAGCGTATGGTGATGCTTCGGGTTTGATTTTCATGATTCTTTTCACCTTGGCTATGTGATCCGGATCTACTTCATCTTCACTAAAGAGCTTTCAAAAGATCTCACCGGTGGTTTCAAGATCATATAGATTTTCCGCTTGCTTTTCCGGTGGGAAGTCCACTTCCAATGCTTTTGCCATCCCCCTTTGGTTAGGGTACGGTCTTCTCTTGTCGAACACTTCTCCATAATCAATTGGAACCAAATCCATTTTCTCGAACTCCCTTAATGGCTTCGCGCTTGACATACTCCTTTTATTTATTTCATTTGACTTGGTGAAGTCGATGCTCGGGGTAGTTCTTGTCTCGGTGTGTACTTCTTCAAGCTTTTTCGGGATTGGCTCCTCTTTCTTGAATCATGTTTCGACTCTCCCGAAAGTCGTGTTTCCCAATCTCTTCGCATGATTACCGCTTTGCTAATCTTTTGTAAAAGTTGAACGCCTAACATGTTGCTAATTAAAATGATGAATGAAACATGACTAAATGAGACCTGGAACTCTCAACCCAGGCATGAGACCGATTCAGTCACGCCACGGTCCGTGGCGTGACTCTTTCGTGAGTCACAGCAGCCTGTGTGGCGCGACTCTATCTGCCACGTCAGTTGTGTCTTTTCCTAATGCCATTGTGTACATTAGTTGCGCCACCTCATGTGGCGCGACTCAACCATTAGTCGCGCCACGAATCTTGGCGCGATAAAAAAAGGCTACTTCTTGTAAATTTAGTTGGGAAGGGATTATTATTAGATAATTAGATTAAAAGGATTAAAATAAAAATAATCCGGAAGGAGTCTGTTTACCGAGGGACGTACCTTTCGACCTTCAGGCATACCACTGAGCCACACCACAATGCTTGAGGAGTATGTTGGTATCATTCTCAGTGCCACCATAATGACAGGCACGATGTGCCATCAAAAATAGCTTGAGGCTCGGACGTGCTCCAAGTCACCATCGACCTCAAGCCTCGAAGGCGGGTAGCCTAGTTGAAAGATTGTGAGCTCTTCCAGCCTCGGAGCTGATACCATAAGCAGCTCGTGGCAGCAGGTGTCGATGTGGAAAACCCGGAGTCTAGGAGTCAGTTCTGGTGACCTCACGTTGACACCCTCTACCCATAGCTCTGAGAGCATATCAGCATCGAGCCGCATCTCTTCATCGTGGGAACGGAGGCGAAGCTTGCTCATCATGCGCAGCTTCTGCAGGCGTGGCAATTCACCGACACGAGGCCGGCAAGGAGCTGAGCGACGCCGGGTGCGAGCTTGATCGTCTCAAGTGAAAGATCCGTGAGTGATGCGAATTTCATGGTGGTAGTAGGGAGTCGGAGTCCCGCTTCTCCTAATGCCAAATGCATGGTTTCCAGCCTTTCAGGGCCATGAAGCTCATCGTCGATAATCACTAAGGGCTGCCTTCTGCCGCCACTGCCATTGTCGTCAACGTCATCGCTATGGTGGTCGTCGTCGTCCTCCTCCTCGAGCTCGTCCTCCTCCTCTGTAGGCGCACACACACACAGGTCCACAGCATGACAGTGAACGACTTCACCCCGTGCAGCCAGATCCAGTGTTTTGATTTTTGAACGACTACATCGACACACGTCGGCACTAGCCGTTCCAGCTCTCGCGCAATAGTATCCGTCGCCGTCGCCGCCGTATACGAGATCGCCAGGCACTTGACGTTGCACTCGGATCGGGCGCGCCGGGTGAGGACGCCGCTCACGAAGGAGACGTACCACTCCAGGGCGGCGCGTTGCTCGTCACCGCCACTGGCGGCTGCTGCTGAGTGGGCACCAGCGGCAGCCATGACCATGAGGCGGCGAAGCAGAGAGCGGGGACGCGCGTCCACAGGCCGAGCCACCACCGCGAGAGCGTGCCCGTGCGCACCGCGTCGCGCACGTCGGCCACTAGCTCGAGGACTCAAAGGAGCACGTCGTCGCCGAGGCCGCTGATCCGATCGACGACGTCGCCGGCGGGTGGGGTGTTTAGCCCTTGCTCGTTTGGCGTCGCACTCGCGCGCGTCCTCATCCTCTGCCGCGGAAATGCGGAATCCATGCGCGAGATCCCTCGCGGCCTCGTCTCGCTGATAGGAAACAGAACGGTCGCACTGGATGGATGTCATGACGCATGGCTGTGGCAGTGTGGCCACCAACAGTTGGATGTCAGCGTTGTTTGAAGCTTCAGTAGCAGTGGAGGTGAATGATGTTGGAACCGAGCTCAACAACAGCGAGCTCGGCGACGGCGCGGGGCCGGCAGGTGGTGACTATAGATGGCCAAATGGGCCAGACACGACGGGCGGCACGACACACGACACTAAAAACACGACACGACACGAACACGAACATGATTGCATAGTGTCAGTGTCGACACGACACGATGGCCGTGCCGTGTTGTGTTTCAAAATCGACACGTAGTGTTGAACACGGACACGACACGAAAAGTACCCTGACACGATTAAAACACGTCTAATATAGCCCACAGGAAATATAGCCGTTATATCTCTAAAAACGGCCCAGCCCAGCAAGGCCCAGCCAGCCGGCCCGGCCTGCCAGCCGATCGCGGCTATATAAGCGGCGCGCCTAACGGCTAACCCTAACCCTATCTTATCCTCCCCCCAGCCCCCGCTCCCCCACTCCAGCCGCAACGAATCGTCTCCTCCTCTCCTGTCTCCTCCGCCACGCCTCCCCCTGCACCGCCTCCCCCTCTCTTCTCTCCGGTCAGCGGTGGTCCGCCGCCGCGGCCATGGCCGGCAGCACGGCGCGAGGCGACATGATAGCTCTCCCCTAATCTCTCCCTCCTCTGTCCTCTCCCGTCTCTCTCTGGTCTCCTCGAATTCGTCCCCTAACCCTAGATCTCGTCGTCCTCTGTCCTCTCCTGACTCGTGCTCGCCGTCTCTCGTCTCCTCGACCTCGTTTTGTGAATTGTGATTGAATCTGTGTTGTTAAATGTTGTATACTTGAAAAAATTGTCTCTGATGAAATTTTTTTCTGTGAATCGTGTTCGTGTTGACACGGCACGATGGGCCGGTTGTGTTGTCGTGCCAGCACGACACGACACGATGCCCTTCGTGTCGTGTCCGTGTCGAGGTTTTTGCACGCCTGCGAACACGACACGACACGAAAGGTAGTCGTGGGTCCAACCGTGTTCGTGTCGAATCGTGTCGTGTTTAGTCGTGTTCGTGTCGTGTCGTGCAACACGATTGGCCTTGTATAGTGGTGACCGCGTCAACTAAAATCCTACCGGTGCTCTGGAGCCAAACAAGAGAGAAAAGCGAGTCCTCGCAAAAGAAAAAGAGAGAGACAACAACTTCCCAGATGCATTTTCCTTTGATTATAACCAGGCCGATCTGAGATCCCCGCCACTACTAGCAGCTGCACAGTGCGCCATCATTCGTGGTCGCCTGTGCGACATGCACGGCTTAGGGCATGTACATCAGTTAGACAGCAGCTGTATTTATGTGTCCACATCAGCATAATCATCCTACCTGGCAGCAATTAAATGAGGAGAGAAGCTCGCGTCGTCGTCTCGTTCAGCGACGGCTCGCGCTCGCTCCCAGGCAAGAAGACGCTCCCGAAGCGCGTTGTATCACTCGTGCCCAGTCATCGCCGTCGCCGCGGATCCAGTGCGCGCGCGCTCCATTTTCCCTTTCGCGCCAACGGTGCGCGCGCTTCTCCCCCTGATGAAGCTTTGCGCGCCATATGCTTCTGCCCTCTCCACCCAAAATCGTGTTGCCTTCGAACCCTAGTCCAGGCAGCGACGGCGCGCGTCGGCGAGATGCGGCAGCAAGAGAAGCTGGCGGCGGCGGCAAAAGAGCTCCTGAAGGCGGATTCATCTCGGCAGCGGAAAGCCTCTGCGGCACAGTCGCGGAAAGGACCCGTGTCGAGGCGCAAAGGAACGGCAGTGGAGAAGACGATTGGGAAGACAAGCGGGAGAGCTGCGGCAGCGATTGGGAAGGCGACCAGGCCAACCGAGGCGGTGCTGACGCGGAAGTCCGGAGGGGGAGCTATGGCAGTGTTGACGGATAAAAGACGTATCCCTCTACGATCCGCAAGCGTACGGACCCCACACCTTTTTCACCACGGGATTCCCAAGGTTCTTGTCAATCCGCGGAGCAAGGGGATTACAAGCGTTCGATCAACAACAACACACTAGCTACTAAAACCCTAACTTACTATTAAACTAGAAAACAACTAAACCACACTAGAGAGAATGATAAACGATCAAGGTAGAAGACACTCGCCCACGGGTCTACGATACTAGAGCATGCAATCGCTTAAAGACATGAAAACCAATCTAATCTATCGGGGTTGTGACCACGGTTTCGCCCTTTCCCTCCTCTCGTACTGTCACTACGCGAAGGTATTCATGACTAGACCTTTGATGGACACGGCGTATTGAATGGATCCAAGGAAGCATTGGAGCTCGTACTCCCTTTACGACATGGTAGCTAACCTTAAGCATTAAAGTATATTCAACACAAGATGATAGATAGATAATCCGACAAAGTGCGATTACATCTCAATATCGATTACAACCCATGGACGAATGAGAAGATTACCCCATCAAGGTGCTGATCATACTGTTGATCATGGTTTCCCTTCCGCCGGTGTCTTCCTTCTTCTCCACGAGAGGGTGCTTCCTTCGAGGTGGTTGATCTCCCGCCGGAGATCCTCCTCCTCTCTCTCTAGCTTGTGGATAGCCTTCTGGTGCGAATGACTCCTCCTCTCGGTGTTGGCGGCGCCTCGGGGCTTTTAGGGTTGAAGATCCTTCGAGGGCAAGGAAAACGGGACCGAACCGGCCACCGGAGTGGGCTGGGCCGGCCGGCCGGCCGGCCGGCCGGCCCAGCCCAGTCGGCCGGTTCGGTCGCCCCTTTTTGCTCCGTGGGTCCTCATGCACTTATGTACTTTGCCCCCTCCACTTGCACGATTTTGATGATGTTATCCTCGCGTCCAAGATGGAGGTTCTCTTCGCATGAAATTCGATCTTTTACGCTTCAATCCTCGGGGGTGTTCCTCGTAGCACTTCGGTCCTCGCCACCATTGGAAGTGATTTCATCAAGCTCATGAACACGAACAAGACTTCGTAAATGCTCCTTTGAACTTGTTGCGAATCCGTCCTTGATGTCCATGTTTTCCTACATAAACACAACACTTCCAAATGCATGCACAAAGATGAACTCGTTATATGATTAGTGTGCCTAGTGGCGGGTTAGTTCCATAATCAAATCCAAACCAAAGTGTAATAAACATGCTAGGTGCACCAAAATACACCGTCAACATCCCCCCCACGCTTAGCTCTTGCTCGTCCTCGAGCAAGTACTCGTAAAAGAACTTCGTCCAAGGTGTTGTAATCATATACCACTTATCCTTCTTCACAAGTTAGTCAATCCCTTCATCTTTAATACATAAACACAAAGTAATGATAATCAGACATAAACATGGGCGTTTTAGAATTTTTACCACGTCAAGTTTTACCCCACAACTCAAACTCTTCACTCGAAGCTTTCAATCTCAACCATACTTACTTCTTTGCTTGCATCGGAGGGTTTTTTATGATTTTCAAAACAAAAATTCCTGCAACAAGTATTAGACAAAAACCTTTCTCCAAGCTTCTCAAGCCACTCATATGAAGTGGCTATCCTAACCAAATTTTATAAAACTCTCACCTCCCATTAATCTCTCATATATCATGTAAAGTGGAGCTATAGGTAGGGCTAGCGCAATCAACACAAGTATTGTCAAACTAAGAACTTCCTCTAATGGTTGTCTACCTTTCAAAGCCAATGATCATGAGAATTAACCATATGTAGGGATATCAAGGATGAGAAGATTTAGAATGGTGGACATGTGCAAGGGCAAAAGAAAATTGTGACTACAAGGCACCGATGACGTCATCGTTGTCGGATTGCACATGGTTGGAAATAGAGTAAAAGTTTCGTCTCACAATCAACGTGACATCCTTCCTTACACTTTATATTTTTTTCTTTTCTTTCACTTGATCCATCCCTCTCATATCTTCATTGCTACCTCATCTTTCTCTTTTTCTTTTTCTTCTTTCATTCACATATAATTTCTTTCTTTCTTTCTTTCTTTCTTTTCCATACACATACTTTTTCTCTTTATTTTTTTCTCTCTCTTGACAACTTTCCAAAGCTTTCAATTCTCTCTTTCCTTGCATGCGTACAATCTGAAATTTTAAATAAATCATGATAGAGACGAGACAAAACTTTGAAAATAGGTTGTGTTCAAGGAATACGATGTACAAAAGAGATGTATAGGGTTGGGTATGGAATTCGGCGATGAACGTGACTTCCGTTGTGAAGGTCACGTAACCGAATATATGACGAGGCTAGCAACAAAAGATAAGCACAAGAACATGATCATTGCTCGAAATTAAAACTCGCCAAGAGAGAAGGGTCCTAGCCTAACTCATCGTGCTAATCACACTTATGGTGGAGCGAAAAAAATAAACTTGGCCTTGGATAGGAATTTTTTCTTACTCTCAACTTGGAAAAAGAGGTTTTGCTAACATTTATTACAAGGGTTTTAAGATAATTTTCAGAACTGAAATCCTCCAACTTTTAGCATCGAACATAGCACAACTAACATGTGAAGCTCAAGATCGAAGTGCGGTATGGGTACTTTAAGTAGTAGCAATTCCACTAAGCACCACGGTAAACGTTTTTCAAACCACATACTTATGTTCATATATCAAGAATCGAAGATTAAACAAACAAGTGAATAAAGATAAGCAATACATAAAACACAAAGATATATATATATATATATATATACTCTTTTTATTTGATTTTCTTGACTCAACACTAATTTAAGACACTTGCAAAAATTTTAAAACACACTCAAAAACTAAAGACTCATTAAAACACTAAGACTCACACACGAAGATTAAACCGAACCTAAACTTGAAGTTCAAAAGCTAAGGCTAGCGAGCTAGCTCTCCCCCACGCTTAAAACATACGACGTCCTCGTCGTATCTTACAAAAATCCTAAGGGGAAAACTAGATCTAATGGTACTTCAAGCAAGTATTGCACCACTTGCCTCTCATGTTTCCAACCATGCCGAAAAGTTTGCGCACGTTACGGTTTAGGAACTTGTAGTCGTCTTCAACTACGCGCTCCAAGTCCTCCATACGCTGCTTCATCGCTTCCATGGCTTAGAGACATTCGTCGGCCGACGTGTAGAGATCCGCGATGGATTGACGGCAAGCTCGATAACACATCGGATGCAATCCGAAGGGGTCGTCGTCGCCATTATCTCCACCATCGTCACCACCGTCGTTGCCACCTCCATTGTCGTCACCTTCGTTGCCATCGTTGCCGTCGCCGTTGGGGCCTTCGGGAGTCCTTTCCTTGGGCTGCTCATCCCAATCATCACCATCTCTTCTGGCGGCCGCCCACGAGCTCGGGCTACGATCATCGGAGTAGTCGCTACCCCATAATCCTTAGGCTCTGGCGACACCTCCTTGTAGTCTTTGCGCTTGATGCCTTGGATGCGTGCCGACCTTCGAACGGGTGTAGGGACCTTCTCTCCTTCAACGGGGTTGCGAGATGCAAGAGCTCCGGTCGGGACACGCCCTCCGCAACGGATGCGTGCGGTCCTCTTGACGGGTAGCTTGAGCTCGCATCGCATCGCCTCCTCCATCGATGGCTTCTTGGCTTCTAGCTTCAACTCTAAGCTCCTTGGGGGCACAATGGCTGCTACAAGGGTGCAAAATATTGCTTGAAAGGTTTGATCCTCGAGCTCCCAATTTGGCCAAATAAATAGTCCTGAGAGAAAAGCCCTGGGAACCTTATTTTCCTTTTTTACACTTCCATTAAAATTTTCTGACCAAACAAGGAAGTCAAAAAGGAGCAATTCGGCGTCATCGGCCGCCGGGACCCTCTGGGCCGGTCCGCGCTGGGCCGGCCGGCCCACCCTGCCTCGGGGGCCGGGCTGGTCCGGTTTTTTTGCACACCGCCCTATTTTTTCTTCCTTAGCCCATGGGAAAAGGTTGGCCCAGTAAATCTTTGCGAAAAACTCCAGAAAACTAAAGGAAAAACTATTTACAAAAGTTGATGCCTTGTTTTTCGTCCTAGGCGGGACGTTCGGGCTCTTCCTCCATGGTGAAGACGTCAACATGGTGAAGGGGCACGACGTCGGGTTCGTAGTAAACCTTAAGCCGCTGACCATTCACCACAAATTGATCGCCGTTTATATCCATAATGGTTACCGCACCGTTGGAGAACACTGAATGCATAACATAAGGTCCGTCCCATTTGCTTTGCAATTTCCCCTTTCCGAAGGTTTTAAACCTCGAATTGTAGAGGAGGACCTTATCTCCTTCTTTAAATTCTTTTTTCTTTAATCTTTTATCATACCACCTTTTGATTCTCTCCTTGTATATGCTTGCGTTTTCATATGCTTTCAACCTCAACTCCTCTAGCTCGCTTATCTGAATTCTTCGTTTCACCACCGCGGCATCGAGATCAAGGTTCATCTCTTTAATTGCCCAATAGGCTTTTTGTTCCAACTCAACCGGAAGGTGGCAAGCTTTTCCATAGACGAATTGATAAGGGGTCATACCTATCGGTGTTTTAAATGCCGTTCGATAAGCCCATAAAGCTCCGTCTAATTTCTTTGACCAATCTTTGCCTCCCTTCTCTATGGTTTTGTTGAGTATGCTTTTTAATTGCCTATTTGACGTCTCCGCTTGTCCGTTGGTTTGTGGGTGATAGGCCGTAGAGACCCTATGCTCAATTCCCAACTTGGACAAGCACTTTTTGAAATTCTTCCCGGTGAAATGAGTTCCTCCATCACTTATCAAGATTCTCGGTGTACCGAAACGGGGAAAAATCACGTTCTTGATCATAGTAATGGACTCCTCCGTGGAAGCTTTACAACATGGTATTGCCTCTACCCACTTGGATACATAATCAACCATGACTAGGATGTACTTGAATCCAAATGAGTTTTTAAAAGGCCCCATGAAGTCTATGCCCCATACATCGAATATGTCGATTTGTAAGTTGTATTTCAAAGGCATAGAATTTCTTTAAGAGATGTTTCTGGTTCTTTGGCATTCGGGGCATGATGCAACATATCTTTTAGTATCTTCATGCATCTCCGGCCAATAGAATCCGCTCGACCATACCTTTGCTTGGGTTCGAAAATGGCTATAGTGCCCACCGTACTCGGCCGAGTGGCACTTCCTTAGAATCTCAACCCTCTTTTCTCTTGGCACACATCTTCTCATCAGTCCATCATTGCCAAGCTTGAAGAGGTATGGTGCATCCCAAAAATATTTCTTACTTTCGGAGATTATCTTCTTTTGAGTGTTTTTATCTAGATGATCGAGGGACATCTTTCGAATTGCTCGAATGATGTCGATCATCCAAGTATCTTTATCAAGCACTCTATAGAGGTGGTCATCTCTCATCTTATCTTCCATGGGCTCTTTATCATCTTGTCCACGATTCATCCTAGACAAATGATCGGCCACAACATTTTCCACCCCCTTTTTATCACGAATTTCAACATCAAACTCTTGGAGAAGAAGGATCCAACGAATCAAACGTGGTTTAGCTTCCTTCTTAGCCAAGAGATACTTGATGGTTGCGTGATCGGTGTATACAATGACCTTCGAGTTCATGATGTAAGATATGAATTTTTCGAAAGCAAATACCACTGCTAGCAACTCCTTTTCCGTAGTGGCATAATTTAATTGTGCCCCACTAATAGTTTTGCTAGCATAGTAAACGGTGTGAACTCGGCCTTCCTTTCTTTGACCCAAGACCGCGCCTACGGCGTAGTGACTTGCGTCACACATGATCTCGAAAGGTTGGCTCCAATCCGGAGGTTGGATGATGGGAGCACTCACCAACGCATTTTCAAGGTCCGGAATGCCGCTAGGCACTTCTCATCAAAGTCGAAAGCCACATCCTTTTGAAGGAGATGTGTTAAAGGCTTAGTGATCTTCGAGAAGTCCTTTATAAATCTTCTATAGAATCCGGCATGGCCTAGAAAACTCCTTAAGGACTTAACATCCGTAGGAGGTGGGAGTTGCTCAACCATCTCTACCTTAGCCTTGTCCACTTCAATTCCTCTCTCGGATATAACATGTCCGAGCACTATGCCTTGCTTAACCATGAAGTGGCACTTTTCCCAATTTAACACCAAGTCTACCTCCGCACACCTCGTAAGGACCTTTTCTAAGTTTTCTAAGCAATCCATGAACGTCTTCCCGTAAACGGAAAAATCATCCATAAACACTTCAACAATTTCTTCGATGAATTCCGAAAACACGACCATCATGCAACGTTGAAAAGAGGTCGGAGCGTTGCATAGGCCGAAGGGCATCCTCCTATATGCAAACGTTCCGTAAGGGCACGTAAACGTTGTCTTATGTTGATCTTCTGGGTGAATGGGGATTTGCATGAACCCCGAGTATCCATCGAGAAAGCAAAAATAAGCGTGGTTTGCTAACCTCTCGAGCATCTCGTCTATGAACGGTAGGGGGAAGTGATCTTTCTTCGTCGCTTTGTTAAGCTTACGATAATCGATACATATCCGCCACCCGGTCACGGTTCCTTGCGGTATCAATTCGTTCTTCTCATTCTTCACCACGGTCAAACCTCATTTCTTCGGTACACAATGTACCGGGCTCACCCACTCGCTATGCGGAACCAGGTAGATGATTCCGGCATCAAGTAACTTGATAACCTCTTTCTTTACTACCTCTCGCATGGCATGAGTTAGCCTCCTTTGGTGGTCCACTACGGGCTTACATTGGTCTTCCATTGGTATAAGATGAGTGCAAAAGGCTGGGCTAATACCTTTGAGATCATTAATCGAATATCCAATCACCTTCCTATGTTTTTTAATAAAATCAGCAACGCTTCATTTTTTTCGGGACTCAACTCGTCGCTCACAATGACTGGATAAGTTTTGTCTGGGCCCAAAAATTCATATTTTAATCCCTTGGGCAAAGGTTTAAGGTCTACCTCGGGCACTTGTGGCTCCTCGGGTTTGATTTCTCCTATGTCTTCGAATTTCTCTTCCTCCACGCTACCATCATGCGGCTCTAAGCCTTTTGTTGCTTTCTCTAGTTCTTCATCTTGTTGATTACTAATTTGATTTTCCATTTCTCTTTGCAGCGGGTCTCTAAGGGTTTCAACAAAACAAAGACTATATATCTCTTCTACTTCTTCATCTTCGGGAGGAAAAGGTGTAAGGTGTTTAGAAGCACGAAGAAAGTTATATGTGTACTTTGTTCCATTAAGGTTCATTGTTACTTTGCCTTCTCCGGCATCTAACACGGCATCAACCAACTTAAGAAAAGGCCTACCTAAGATTATGTGATCATGATTACTATGGTAAGCATCAATAACAAAGAAATCGGTTGGTATGTAGTTTCTAGAGATTTTTACTTTCATGTTGCAAGCAATACCTAAAGGTTTGATAGTTCTACCATCTCCCATAATTAATTCCGTTGATGTTGGAGCTAAGTCTAGGTTGTGGTCTTGAACTTTATCGTAAATTTTAGAAGATAGAACACTTACTTGGGCTCCGATGTCGCATAAAGCCTTGCATTGAACTCCGTTGATCTCGCAACTCAAGTGTGGTGTCGTCTTCTCTTCTTCTTCGGATCCTATCGAGTAGATTTCAGCGAGGCGAGCGTATGGTGATGCTTCGGGCTTGATCCCCATGATTCTCTTCACCTCGGCAATATGTTCCGGATCCACTACGTCATCTCCAAAGAGCTGTTGAAAAATCTCACCGGTGGTTTCAAGGTCGTATGAATTTTCAGCTTTCTTCTCCGGTGGGAAATCCACTTCCAATGCTCTCGCCATTCCCTTTTGATTAGGGAACGGTCTTCTCTTGTCGAATACTTCTCCGTAATCAATAGGAACCCAATCCATTGGCTCAAACTCCCTTAGTGGCTTCGCGCTTGACATGCTTCTCTTGTTCGTCTCATTTGGTGTGGCGAAGTCGATGCTTGGCGTAGTTCTTGACTTGATGTGTTCTTGTTCAAGCTTCTCCATGATTGGCTCCTCTTTTGTGACTTCCGGGGTTGCCTCTTTAGAAAAATCAGCAAGCTTCTTCTTCCTTGAATTGTATTCCGGCTCTTCCGCAAGTCTTGTTTCCCAATCTCTTCGCATGGCAGCCGCTTTACTAACTTTTTGTAGAAGTTGGGTGGCTTCCGTGAGTGTTTTCTCCATGAGATCCCCACCGCACACATTTCGACGTGTTGCATGCAACTAGGGGTTAGGGAAAAGAAAAATGTATGCAAGAGTACGTCATCAGTGAAGCCGAGTTTTGGTCCTTGTTCGATCAATCCATTAAACCTATCCCAGGCTTGGTCTATCCCTTCCTCTTCTCCTTGCATGAAAGTGATCACTTGCCTCCTTAGATGTTGAACCTTGCTAATTGGAAAGAACTTCTCGCAAAACTTCTTTGTCAACTTGTTCCAATTGCATTCAACTTCAAAGGACGCAACCGAATACCATGTCTTTGCTTTGCTGGCAAGTGAGTAGGGAAAGAGATTCCATTTGAACCATTCATCGAGAACTCCTTCTTGACGCACCGTGTTGCATATTGTCGTGAAATCCCTTATCTGTCTATATGGGTTCTCCGTAACCATCCCTTCAAATGGGTTTGCCGCCACCATCTCGATGATCTTGGATTTAATCTCATACTTGGTCGCTTCGAGCTTCGAATCCGACTCTTGTACTTTTATGTCTTCACATCGAGGGCTAGCGTAATCCCTTAGTGATTTCTCCGGTTATTCCACGGGTTGATTAACGAACGCCATCTAGACAATAAGATAAAAACAAAAACAAAAACAAAACAAGTGTTTTCCTAGATAGTATATGTTAGATAAAGCAAATAAAAGATAAAGTAAATATAAAACTAAGTTAAATGCAGATCAAACGATGTAAACTAACTTGCCCCCCGGCAACGGTGCCAGAAAAAGGGGCTTGTTGACGGATAAAAGACGTATCCCTCTACGATCCGCAAGCGTACGGACCCCACACCTTTTTCACCACGGGATTCCCAAGGTTCTTGTCAATCCGTGGAGCAAGGGGATTACAAGCGTTCGATCAACAACGACACACTAGCTACTAAAACCTTAACTTACTATTAAACTAGAAAACAACTAAACTACACTAGAGAGAATGATAAACGATCAAGGTAGAAGACACTCGCCCACGGGTCTACGATACTAGAGCATGCAATCGCTTAAAGACATGAAAACCAATCTAATCTATCGGGGTTGTGACCACGGTTTCGCCCTTTCCCTCCTCTCGTACTGTCACTACGCGAAGGTATTCATGACTAGACCTTTGATGGACACGGCGTATTGAATGGATCCAAGGAAGCATTGGAGCTCGTACTCCCTTTACCGCATGGTAGCTAACCTTAAGCATTAAAGTATATTCAACACAAGATGATAGATAGATAATCCGACAAAGTGCGATTACATCTCAATATCGATTACAACCCATGGACGAATGAGAAGATTACCCCATCAAGGTGCTGATCATGGCACCGTTGATCATGGTTTCCCTTCCGCCGGTGTCTTCCTTCTTCTCCACGAGAGGGTGCTTCCATCGAGGTGGTTGATCTCCCGCCGGAGATCCTCCTCCTCTCTCTCTAGCTTGTGGATAGCCTTCTGGTGCGAATGACTCCTCCTCTCGGTGTTGGCGGCACCTCGGGGCTTTTAGGGTTGAAGATCCTTCGAGGGCAAGGAAAACGGGACCGAACCAGCCACCGGAGTGGGCTGGGGCGGCCAGCCTGGGCTGGCCGGCCCAGGCCCAATTCGGCCCGGTTCGGTCGCCCCTTTTTGCTCCGTGGGTCCTCATGCACTTATGTACTTTGCCCCCTCCACTTGCACGATTTTGATGATGTTATCCTCGCGTCCAAGATGGAGGTTCTCTTCGCATGAAATTCGATCTTTTACGCTTCAATCCTCGGGGGTGTTCCTCGTAGAACTTTGGTCCTCGCCACCATTGGAAATGATTTCATCAAGCTCATGAACACGAACAAGACTCCGTAAATGCTCCTTTGAACTTGTTGCGAATCCGTCCTTGATGTCCATGTTTTCCTACATAAACACAACACTTCCAAATGCATGCACAAAGATGAACTCGTTATATGATTAGTGTGCCTAGTGGCGGGTTAGTTCCATAATCAAATCCAAACCAAAGTGTAATGAACATGCTAGGTGCACCAAAATACACCGTCAACAGGCAGCACCAGAGGTGGGGAGTTTCAGCCTCGCCGGACATATGCAAGAGCAGAACACCAGTGGTGGATTGGCTGCCGCTTCACCTGGCACCTTCACGGCTTCACCGACGGGAGCTGCTTCTTCAACGGTGGTGGCAACAATTTCTTCAGCGGCCCAGGGCAAAGCCCTCTGTCTCAACTGTGGATGTATCCTCAGTCAACAGATCCAAAAACATGGTACATCTCTGAACATGATCTGATTTGCAATTGAGATTAGTCCTTTTTAGAATTCATTTTGTGGTTAACTGCTCTACATGAATCTTGAAGGGGGTTTATCAATTTCACTATAAAACAGGGAGATTAGTCCTTTTTAGAATTCCTTTTGTGGTCATGTAGACAGACATAGATGCCTGCAGTCTTGGCCTGGTCATGTAGACAGACATAGATTATTCCTTTTTTGAATTCCTTTTGTGGTCTTGGCCTGGTGCTGCAATAACCATACATTTGTTTGGGCTAGTGTGCAACCCCTGGATGAATTGAAATTTGACCATAGAATGAAATTTGACCCTTTCTGTTTCATTGTATCCTCTAAATTAGCTTCTTATCAGATAGGAGTATATTTATTCAGTCTGAAACACTAGAGACTGGTTCTACCAATGTACCAGATTTAAGATATCTTACTTATTTGATTATTTGGGATATTATGTGTAGCTTGTCACAGTAACAAGTCCTTATGTGTGTGCTCTTGAATCTAAGAAAATGATATCATGGATGTCAATTACCTTTACCAGTTTCGATTCAGCATTAGAGATGGAAAAGAGCAAAATACGGGTATACTAATTCCATATTCCTGTAATGTAGGTTAGGTTGGTTGAAATGCAACTGAATTGATAAGCAAGTATAAAATCAAGTTAGCCTGAAGTGTTTTTCTTTAATCGAAGAATTAAGGTGGTTGTTCTTCATGTGTTCATAGAAGTCCTGAGACATACATAAGTGAATCGACATGTTCATGGCGCAAAGAGCTTTATTACTTTCTTGGTTGCTGATCTTGCTATGATGCCCAACATACATGTTTTAGGATCCCATTGCTGGTTCCTTGAAACAGAAAATTTTTATAGTCTCAATTTTGCATGTACGTTTCCAACCTACTGTTCTCTAGATTTAGTTATGTGCCATAATTGAAAGTCACTCTGTTGTGGCAATAAAGAAACTGTATCTTTTTTGTCTCGCGATATGTGTACTTTTAAAAGTAAAAGGAAGAAAAACATCGGCCTTTGTGGCCTTGTCAGATAGGATGGAGCATAAATTGCAACAATTGTTGAAAGAGTTGTTCCTAATATATCCTAATTACTCTTAGGGTCTGTTTCTGTTCTTTCTCCTATTTGCAATTGCACTATTCAGATGAATTACTCCAACAGATATAGAAGGTGGCACTTTTACTCAAAAGAATATTGATGATTCAACTATATATCTTTTTTAAATCTACTAGAATGGTTAATTGAATATGCCCAAAAATATAAACAACACATTGAGTTAGTTCTTAACATCAAATGTTCTGCAGGGATAGAAATCCAACACCCCCAGGTGGCTTCACAAACTTTATCTAACCTCATTTGTCTCCAAATTTTCATTTTGTTGGGGGGGGGGGCTGCTCAGTTTACCCCATTCAAGGCGCCGCGAACTATGGAAGATCCACCATCAGAAGAAGAATTAGCCACTCCTCATCAATCAGTGGCAAATGATACTTAAGTTAATGTTGAAAGTGAGGATGATGCAGTAGAGTTACCTAGAACTGAGAAGCGAATCCTTTGGACTCAAGAAGAAGATGTCAGGATGGTGAGTTTCAGACTTTCAGTGTATTTTCATGATAATTTATTTTTACTTGCTCACTATCTCAGTTCTGGTACTGCAAATATACTTTCTTTTTTAACAGATGAGCTCATGGCTACTGTTATGAATTGCGATGCGAGGGGAAGGTGATTGGAGGATTAGAGGCTGATTTATGGAAGATTAGGGCTGCTGCGCTACAGTAACCGTGTGCTGCGAGCCGCGGCATCGTTCACACGGAGAAAGTTGAGAGAGGGACAGCTAGGGTTGCTGGGTCGCAAGGAACGCCGGCCGCGGGGCTTCCCCCACCCGCCGCAAGAGAGAAGGGTTTTCCTTCTAATCTCTTGCTTGATTTAATTGATACATCTCCTCTCTTTAAATAGAGAGGATTACTTGACCCCTAAGTAAGGACTTGATCTTATCCCTAAACCTAACCCTAATGGGCCTATTGAGCCGGCCCATTGGACCCGGCCCATTAGTTCCCTGACACCTGACATTACCCCGCCCTTTTTCGAGCAGCTCGTCCTCGAGCTGCAGCATGGGCACCTTGACAATAACTCGACTCCACGCAAACCTATGACCTGAAAATAAGCCTTTTACATCTCAGCTTATTTGCTGCTACGCCTTTTTTTATTTCGGTGACTCCCGAACGATGGGCGCCACTCGCTCGACGGTCTGCATGTGTAGAACCACCTGGATCCCACGGGAACAGCCCGGGGATCGGCTGCATGTACACACGCAGCACACCAGCCAACATGGAGCGGTCTGGATCCTTCGGCAGAAGCTGTGAATGGGCCTCACGGGCATTGTTGTGACCACGAGAAGATGCGCAGCCCCACCGATTGGCTTTGGATGGTGGCGCACCTCCCGAAGACGTCGCCGCGCTAGAAGGCCGCGCACGCCGCCGGCGGACGCACGACCGTAGCCCTTGGACGGGTACGTGTCGTCTCCATCACGGCGATCGCCGGCCGCTCGATCCGCCGCATCTCGTGGAGCCGCCGCCGCGCAAGGAGGCCGCGCGCCGCGCGCCGCGGCGCCGCACTACCGCCGACACCCGAACCTGCTGGACGCCGGTGCCCTTGTAGAATATCCCGTCGACGAACGGGTGTTGGAGGACAACAGCGCTGGCGGTGGGCGTTGGAACCACCCCTGTCGCGGCCGCTCGGGTGCTCACCCTCGTGGAGACCGTCCCCCTCGTGGAGTTGGCGCCCTCTGTCCACACGGTCGGTGACGGTGGCCATGCAGTCGGGGCCATGGACGCTGGCAGCGGAACGGCGGCGTACGCCGTCAGCAATGCCGAGAGCGCGAGTGATAGAGGTGTCCGCGACGCCCGGATCGAAGCCATCCATTCGGAGAACAGCTCCGGTGGCCAGCCTTGCTCCGCAGCAGACGCCATGGATTGGATCGAAACCAAAGCAATCTGATACCAGATTGTTATGAACTGCGATGCGAGGGGAAGGTGATTGGAGGATTAGAGGCTGATTTATGGAAGATTAGGGCTGCTGCGCTACAGTACTCGCGTGCTACAGTAGCCGTGGGTACTGTTCACGCGGAAAAAGTTGAGAGAGGGGCAGGTAGGGTTGTTGGGTCGCAAGGAACGCCGGCCACGGGGCTTCGCCCACGGCCGGCAAGAGAGAAGGGTTTTCCTTCTAATCTCTTGCTTCATTAAATTGATACATCTCCTCTCTTTAAATAGAGAGGATTACTTGACCCCTAAGCAAGGACTCGATCTTATCCCTAAACCTAACCCTAACGAGCCTCCCGGCCCATTAGGCCCTTGACACCTGACAGCTACACAATTCAACGGATTCAAGCATCGGTGCGGATAGGAAGAATGAACAGTACTGGTATGATGTTGTTGACACCTACAATGAGACTACCCCTAGTCATAGGAAAAGAAATGCCAAACAAGCCAAGGACCGTTGGCATAAGGTTAATAGATGGACTGATTTGTTCCATAATGCTTGGTTGAAGGCTACAAGGGTTTTCACTAGTGGTTATAATGAACAAATGTGGATTGAGAAGGCACATGTGTTCTACATAGAAGACAACAAAAAGCTGCAGCTGGGGCATTTTGTGTTGATGGATGTGTGGTACACTGTTCGAAATGAAGCAAAGTGGATAACATACAACACTGGGTTGAAACAAGCACGCAAAAGAAAGAGTTCAGATAAAGATGATGAAGGAGAGCACATGAGTGATGCAGACCAGGATGAACTAGAAGAAATCCCTAGGCCGATAGGGCAAAAGGCAGCTAAGAAGGCTGCATTTCAAAAGAAAGCTGCAAATGCCAACAAGAAGGTCATTGACAATACAGACCTTGAGGAGATTATTACATTTGCTAAAGTTCAGGCTGATGATCATGCTAACCACCTGAAAGTTTTGGAAGTACAGCAAAAGCTGTCATCAGAGAAGATTGAACAAGCAAAGCTTGCCCATCTAGCTGCAATGGAGCAAAAGGAGGCAGCCTTGCAGCAAAAGTAAAATTAGAAGTAGAATCTAAAATGTTTGAGACATGTAACAAGCTTCTAACATTAGATGTCTCATTCATGTCTTCCGAAGATAAAATAGATCATGCAAATACAATGAGGTGTTTGAAGAAGAAAATATTTGCTGACTACAATTGAGGTGAGTAATTCATATGTCATTTGTCAAGAAAATTATAATTGAAAATAAAAGCATGAGACATAAAATTTATTCTTGGGATTGTTCATTTCAGGCTGTTTTCCTTGCTGCTGATGTGCTGATTGTCATGGAGTCCAAAAGCAATTGTCTCCTTCAAAAAAATCGGTGAATTGTTTCCTGTTTGAATAGAACTGTAACTTGTCTTTGCATTTTCTTCTGTCTCTTGCGCTGCTGTGTGAACTGAAATGTTTTCTGAACTGAACTGTCACTTGTCACTGCATTATCTTATGTCTCTTGCGCTGCTATGTGTGAACTGAAATGGTTGCTGAACTGAAATGAAATGTGAATGCTATTTGGAATATCAGAAGACCCTGTGCGTTTCAAAGGCTGCACACCTTCCTGTCTCTTGCACTGCTACTGTTATGTGTGTATAAATAATAGATATTGCTGCACACCTCACCTTCCTGTCTCTCCTATTTTTCTAATCCATGGCAATGGATGATGACCATGCGCCTGACCATGTGCCTGCTCCTAGAGATGCTGATGTGCCTGCTCCTGCTCCAAGAGATGGTCACGCGCCTGACCATGTACATGATCATGCGCCTTCTCTTGTAGATGATCATGTTCCTATCCTAGGAGATGATCATGCGCCTGCTCCCGTAGATGATGCTGCTCCTGATGGAGATGAGCATGAACAGGTACTCGATGCTATTTGTTTTTCCTTCCTGTTTTAATCTACTTGTAGTTTAACTTCTCTACTCAAATTGCATTGTGCTCCTTCGGTTTAACATGTAAATTAGAGTCTAAATCCAATTCAAGAAATCAACAGTAGAGTTTCCGGTTTCCTCGTAGAGTGACCCACACTATTTCTTTTCCCAAATTACAGTGAAGGAAATCCCGGTTTAGCTAGTCTATTTTATTCTAAGTAAATTGTACTTTCATGGTCTAGGAAGAGGATATTCAAGAGATCGATCCAACATATGTATATACGTTTGATGATTTTCTTGCCGGATCTGAAAAATTGGATTCATTTCGAAGAAAAATTGGTGAGAAATTGAAGGCCAAAGTTGATGCTGCATCTTTTGAACCACCAAACCGTCGCCAACGTCAAAGTGGACCTCGGAGGTACATACCTAGAAATTGAGAAGCTGGTCATGATGATCTTGTAGCTAACTACTTTTCTGCCAAACCTATATATACCGATGAGATGTTTCGTAGAAGGTTTTGAATGAACAAGCCACTATTCCTTAGAATTGTTGCAGCTCTAAGTGATTGGGATCCTTTTTTTACCCAAAGAGTAGATGCGACTGGAAGAGATGGCCACTCACCTCTTCAAAAGTGTACTGCTGCCAT
Organism: Cenchrus americanus; assembly: GCA_947561735.1. Taxonomy (NCBI): domain Eukaryota; kingdom Viridiplantae; phylum Streptophyta; class Magnoliopsida; order Poales; family Poaceae; genus Cenchrus; species Cenchrus americanus. The sequence goes on along the minus strand of OX387240.1, from coordinate 89,415,601 downwards.
TCGAATGCTAGCATATGGTTCGCCAGCTGACCAACTGGATGAGGTTTTGAAAATTGCTGCTAGCACGGCTTTGGAGTGCTTGGGGAAATTTGCTAAAGGGGTGATTGAATGCTTTGGTCCGGAGTATATGCGCCCTCCTAGAGTTGATGAACTAGAGAAAATCTTGCTAGAAAATGAGTCTCGTGGCTTCTCGGGACATGCAGGAAGTGTTGATTGTATGCATTGGCCATGGGAAAATTGCCCTAAAGGTTGGGCTGGTCAGTTTACTAGTGGTAACAAAAAAGTTCCTACTATGATCCTTGAAGCGGTTGCATCACGTGACCTTCGCATATGGCATGCATTTTTTGGTACCGCTGGGGCCTATAATGATATAAATGTGCTGAATAAGTCTCCACTATTCATTGATGCGATAAAAGGAGAAGCTCCAAGAGTTCAATTTGTTTTTTTAAAACAACTGTGGGGCAGAGCCCCCCAGCAACAAATATATTAATAAAAGGGGAAGAACCAACAAACTTACAAAGAGCCTCAAAAGAGGCAGGGGGAAGAAGGCACCTAACCAGCAGTTAGGCTTAGGAGAAGTCTACCAAAAGAAGACTACTCAAGAGAGAAGAAGCAAAAAACAGGAAGAACGCTACCCTATATGGCCTCAAGCCAATCTAAAATGCACTGATGCAGAGAGTTTTTGATTCTGATCATGTGCCGTAAGACTTCCTCCTTGAAAGACAGCTTCCAAGTAGATAACCCGGGGGGCTTGTTACTGAAGATGAGCGTGTTTCTTTCAGTCCAAATGCACCAAGCAGCGATCATAAAGACCTCCATAAAGAAAGGATGGGGGAAGGCATGCTTAGCTAAGTAAATCCTTTGGTGGGAACTGCCGGAATCACTCCGAGAAATTCCCAACGCAAACCATCGACAAGCAGCAGCAGAACACTCAAAGAACAGATGCTCATAGGTCTCTTCAATCTCCTCATGGCAAAGAGCACAATTATATCCTTCCTCCGGGAATTTCTTTCTTCTTCTCAAGATGTTTCTCTTGTTTAGCCAATCATTCAGAAGAATCCAAGCAAAGAATTTTATTGTGGGAATACAATTTGATTTCCAAACCCAAAGGAGCACCCTGCTAGGCGTCAAGTTTTTGAATTGATACTGATAATATTTACTGGAGGAATAAACCTGATGCCCCCAAATGAACCTCCAAGAGTCATTCTCACACCGATCAGGGGAAGGAAGTGAATCAATGTATTGTTGTGGGAGAAGAAATTCATTGTATGCAGCTCTGGACATGGGAATATTGAAACAGTTAATGAGATTCCCTTCATTTATAAGCTTCCAGAGGGAAGCCTTAGGATCCTTTGCATAACCAGCAAGATTTGGGAAGGTGACAGATTGCAAATTTCCATCGATAACATCCTCCCAAAAAGCAACAGTATCTCCCCTGGAAGGCAAGCAGACTGCGACACCTCTGTAAAGAACATGTAGTCTGAGAATGTCCTTCCACCAAAAAGACCCTTTTTCTCTAGCCAGATGAGGAATTACATTCTGATAGTACTTATGCCATATGAGACTCACCCATTGCACATCAGCTTTCCTATAAAATTTATCAAGTTGTTTCAGGAGAAGAGCATTGTTACGAAAGCCAAGATTAACCACACCAAGACCCCCCTTGCTCTTTGGCCTTCGGACTAGGTCCCATGCAGCGAGGTTGTATTTCTTTTGGTTGAATTCTTTCCCTCTCCACAGACAGTTTTTCCTGTATTTATCTATGACCTCAATCACAGTCACGGGGAGCTTGAGGGAGCACATGTAATATGTTGGCAAGAAGAGAGCACAGAGTTGATCAACTGAAGTCTTCCAGCATACGAAAGAAACTGAGAAGAAGCTGCCAGCCTCCTTTCCACTCTACAGATGAGGGGGCAAAATCTCTGACCAAAGGCTTAGTAAGTCCCAAAGGCAAGCCTAGGTACGTAAAGGGGAAGGAACCCACCATACATCCAAAAGAAGCAGCCAGTAATTCCGTTTTCTGGGCATCAATATTAATAGGCACAAGGCAGGACTTGTGGTAGTACACCTTCAGACCACTGGAGAGCGCAATTTTTTGAAGAATGTCTTTTAGAATGAGCAACTGTTGTTCTTCTCCCTGCATAACAATGATGGTGTCATCTGCATATTGGACCACAGGGAAGGGGAGATCAGCATTCTGGGGAAATGGAGGGGCCAATCTTTCCTGCTGAAATTCATGATTAATAGCATACTGGATTAAGTCAGCCGCAATAGCAAATAATATAGGGGAGAGAGGATCCCCCTGTCGAACACCTCTTTTGCACAGAAATTCTTTTCCGGCAGTGCCATTAAGCAAGACTGAAGTAGTGGCTGAGTTCAGGAGAGAGTCCACCCACAGGATCCATTTGTCAGGAAAGCCTTTGGCTCTAAGCATATCCAGCACTATAGAGAATTCTACAAGGTCAAACGCCTTTTCAAAATCAAGCTTCAGAATAACAATTTCTCTTTTAGATTGGTGGCATTGGTGTAGGAATTCAAAAGCCCATCCAAGACAATCTTGAATGGTTTTACCCTTAACAAACCCATATTGATTCTCATGCACAACCTGAGTGGCCACCTTTTGTAATCTATTTGCCAGAATATTTGCCACCATCTTGGGGACAGAATTTATGAGAGAAATGGGCCTGAAATCAGAAACCTTCTCCGGATTATCAATCTTTGGGACTAAAGTGATGTATGAGTGGTTAACACTTTTTAGATCAACATCATGATTAAAGAAATCTGTGCTCAGCTTAAAGAAATCTTCCCTAATGATATGCCAAGCTCTTTTAAAGAACAAATTATTGAAACCATCAGGCCCTGGAGCTTTGTCAGAAGGCAAATCAAGAATAATATTTTCAATTTCCTCTTGACTAAAAGGCAGACAGAGGTGATCCAAATTGCCACAACAGGGAACAATGTTGTTAAGCTGGTACTGCAAACTGGTAGGAATAGAGCATCCCATTCTACTTTTAAATTCCTGATAGAAGAGAGCACTTTTCTCTATGTGATCAGCAATCATTCGACCCGAGGAATCTACAATTTGGCTGATCACATTCTTCCTATATCTCTCAGAGGCCATAGCATGGAAAAATTTTGTGTTCTCATCCCCAAACTGAACCAACCTCTGCATAAATCTTTGCCTCCAGTAAGTATTCTACATGGCAGTAAGATTATGAATTTGTCCTTTGATGATCACTCTGAACTTAAATTCATGATGAGAAAGAGGCCTGATCTCCTCAAGCTTATCAAAAAATGCAATGGTCATGTTACAGTTAGCTATCAGAATGGAGAGATTGGAAATATTTCTAGCCCATAGCCTAAGCATTCTTCTAAGCAGTTTGAATTTTGCACTGATGGTTCTCGCACTATCCAGATTACCAATAGTAGGGGTGGACCATGCATTCTTGATCATCTCAAAACAAGAAGGATGACTAAGCCAGTAGTTTTCAAATCTAAAAATATTAGCCTTGGGGATATTGGTACCAATATGAATTTTACACGGTAAGTGATCAAAAGTGGTCTTAGCTAAAGGAATCACCACTGTCATTGGGAACTGAGAAGTCCAGGAAGGGGAGGTGAACACCCAGTCAAGTTGCTCCAAAAGCGGGCTTGATTGCATATTGCTCCAGGTGAAGCTCCGACCCTTGATTGGGATCTCAATAAGACCCAGGTGGCTTATGATGTTGTTAAAAACCAATGAATCATTGAAATTTCCACCCGATCTATTTCTATTTTCAGCATACCTGTAGAAGTTGAAATCACCCATGAACAACCACAAACCCTCCTCATCCAGGTCTAGATTATAAAGCCAGTTGACAAATTCATCCCGATCTGGTTGTCTACAAGGCCCATAAACAACAACTAGGTTCCAGGAAATGGAGTTGATAGCAGAAGTGAACGTAAGTCTGATAGCAAAGGGGTGTTTTTCATGGACAGTCACAGTGAAGAACCTGGAGACCCAAGCCACCAGAATGCCCCCAGAAGCACCAGAGGAGGGACAAAACTCAAATTTGTCAAATCTCTTGGGGGCAAAGTTTTTCAGAAAACGAATATCAATATGGTCTTTTTTGGTTTCCTGAAAACAGAAAATATTCGCCCCACGCTCTTCAATTTTGTTTCCCAGCAAGCCCAATTTGTCTTTGTCATTTAACCCTCGAACATTCCAACATAAGATATTCCAGTTTCTATTCATTAAAAATCAACAAAGGAAGGACGAAACAGCAAGCAAGGAAGCAAATCCTCCAAGACCACCGAAACAAACAGAACAAAATCTAAACACACCTCCAACAGATAATGTTCCAAGTTTGTGGACCAACAAACCCACCAGTGACATAGTATAAGACCTGCTCAACACAGCATGAGTAATTCAAAATAAATTCCCACCAGAGCCCAAAAGAATGAGATAGTTTGTGGATCATTGAGTCAATCTTCAGAAGAGTCCTACAAAGTGGAGGCGTTCAGCTCCAAAGGAGGAACCCCACAAAAGCCAGTCCCCAGCTCCACCAGGAGGGTTGCATTGATGTCTTCAATCTCACAGTCTTCAGCCTCATGGTGTTCAAGCTTCCCAGTGATGATAGCAGCTTTGAGTTCCTCAACCTTCGAGTATGTGACAGTCTTCCTAGCATCTCCTCTTTTCTTCCTGGGCTCATTCTCCAACTGAATATGAATTGCATCAGCATTTCTTCCGAGCCTGGCACTCCTCCTCACCTCATCCTCAACAATAGGCATCCTAGCTTTGGTCTTCCTTTTGTGGTGCTGCGGGGAGGGAGTGCAGATAGGAGGAGAAGATTCAAGTGGCAAAGCCAAACCACTATCAGCAAACACTGAATCATTTGGCCTATCCATGCCTTCACCCAGGGGAACAACACTTGAAGGGTCATCTCCATTCTCAGAAATGGACTGTGGGTCAGCATGCAGAGCCTGCTCAATCGGAGCCAAGCGCTCATCAGGATGTGCTTGACCTAACAATTGCAGCCTGGGGAGTCTGATTCCTGTGGAGCTGGAAGCTTCAGCATTATTACCCCAATTAGGATTGTTGACATTAAAAAACCAGTTTCCTGGTACAAACCATGACTGGGGAAAAGTGTTCCACTCGTGGGCTTGCAAGGGTGCTTTCAGAGGGAGCATATCCAGTAGAGAAGAGGCCCTCTGGGCCAATTCCTTGATCAACATCTCTACTGATGGACTTGGGCCAAAACCAGGATGTAGCCCAATTCTATTTGCCAATTGTCTGATGGGGAAATCACTATAAAACTCAATGCCAGATAGCTGAGGTAGATTAGTAGTTCTTGAGACTTCCCCATTAGGGGGGAGAGGAAGTTCAAGAGTGACAGGAACTCCTTGAGCTCTGAAAAAAGTCGCGGCCTCACTGCTGACAGAGCTACTATCTCGTGGTATTTCAGGGTGCTGCATCAGACCATTTTCTACAGCGTTCACAGCAACTTGATTAGCAAGATTGTTAACCAGGTTCAACTCATTGTCACCCACCAGCTCCCCCTCCTGCTGTGGCCACTCATCCCATCCATCATTTTGGGCAGGATGGGGAGGAGATGGAATTTGCCAGCCCTGATCAAGATTAGCTTGTTGAACTTCTTGTAAATCCCTAACATCTTCAAAGTGCTCCTGGTGATCCACATCCATCTGCTGATTAATCCCTGGGTGGGGGTTTCCATTGGGGGAATGAGGTCCTCATCACCAGGAAGGACATCATTCGGGATGCTATCCAGCACAAAGACAGGCACAGTCCAGGAATGCCCACCATCAACCACCGTACCACTTTCAGAAATGACGATGCTTCTAGGGATTCTACTCACAAAAGTAACACGGCATCTGAGCAGGATTCTGGTCCGAAACCTGGAGTTATCCGTCCAAGTGACAATCGAACCAAAGAGTCCAACAGCTTGCTGCAATATATCTCGTGTCTGAAAATCCAACGGGAAAGCAAGGAACATAACCCAGCAAGTACGAGAAAACGGGGAGTTTCTCAGATTAATCCCCCTGTCATGCTCCACCACCCTCAACTCCCTGCCAAGAGTTCAATTTGTTGTAAATGGAAACCAATATGACATGGCGTACTATCTTGCTGATGGAATATATCCCGAGTGGGCAGCCTTTGTGAAGACAATATCAAAGCCACAAATAGATAAACACAAATTATATGTGCAACATCAAAAAGGGGCAAGGAAGGATGTTGAGTGTGCATTTGGTGTGTTGCAATCCAGATTTGATATTGTACGTCGCCCAGCACGATTGTAGAAGCGGAATGATGTTGTTAATATAATGGAAGCTTGTGTTATCCTCCACAATATGATAGTTGAAGATGAAAAAGACTTGGTTAAAATTCCATTGGATTTAAATGAGAACCCGAGTGCAATTATTGTCCTACCACCGGAAGTGAGTACAAATAGGAATCCAAATCCAGAATTTGCAGAGGTACTTACTAGAAACTCGGCTATACGGGATCCTTCTACACATAAGCAACTCAAGAAGGATTTAGTTGAGCACATATGGCAGCGTTTTGGGCCTAAAGAAACTTAAATCTACATTGTAATGGTACTTCAACTTTACTATATCATATCATGTACTTTTTTCGATTTACAATCATATCATGTACTCGGAGTGCTAATATATATATATATATATATATATTATTAATGGTTTTATAAATATTTTATGTGAATTAATTAAATTTCATGTATTACATCTCAATCGAACATCAAAATGGCTACAAAGATCAAACGCACACATGATCATCATGATTTATGTGTCACAGAAAGAATTAAATGTATTACAGACGGACAAACAGACGAACCATTGTACAAGCTGTCTATTTAGTTGTCTATGTGTGTCAAATAGACAGCAGCTGTCTACACTACTGTACATGCCCTCAAGTAGTAGCGGAGAGGCCCCCCTGATGCGGTCATGGCGCAAAGACGTGCAGTCTCCGTCTTGCCCACGATTATACGCGATATTACAAAACATGTTCAGCTTAACTTATCTATCTACATGCACCTACGATGGATACAAAGGTTAATTCTGACGCGATTACAACCGACGGTGTCAACAAATGATTGTCGCTCCGTGTTGTTCTGGAGGGACAGGTGGACTGAGGGCAATTCCATCGATCAGATTGCCCGCAATTCTCCTATTTTTTATTGTCCCATGGCTAGACTTATGTGGGGGATTATCTATTTTACATTTGGGGTTACAAAACCGGTGGATGTGGAAAATTTTTTTGGTCACTGGCTTACAAGCCTAGAAACCTTGTGCTGACTGGAATGGCGGCATTTTGTTGGGCCTCATGGATCAGTAGGAATGATTTGGTATTTCAAAAATCACAATATAAATTTATTTTGCATGTGATATTTAGGGGGACAATCTGGATCAGGAGCTGGTCTGTCCTTTCCAAAGAGGAAGAGAGAATCATTTTGATGAAGGTTGTCGGGCGTTGGAGTCAGTGGCTTTGGAGATCTTTCATGAGTCTAGGTGGAATGCTCTAAAGCGTATCGAGAACTAGTTTTAAATTGCTATGTGTTTTGTATGCTTTGTCTACTATCTTGTTTAGGGAGAGCTTCGTTTGGCAAACGTGGTACGACCTAAGTGCTGTTGTGAGTGGTGTGTGGATCTGAACTATTGCAGCCTAGTTGCTGCTACTTTGATGTGTGTTGGCCGCAGACAATTCCTCGTATTATTGAGGCCACGCCGGAATAATGTTCCGTTATTAAAAAAAGATTGCCCCAAATATGTTGGTTGTGGTTCCTGCACGTACCAGAAACTTCAGAACGGTTCGTGACACACTGACTCAAAGGAGATGGGTTAGAGATATCAAAGTTGGATTAACGTTACAAGTGATCCTTGAATATCTCCGCCTGTGGGACTTGATGGAGAGGCGCAACCTCAGTGACCAGCCAGATACATTCAGATGGAAGTGGACGAGCTCTGGTCAGTACTTTGCATCCTCACATTACAAAGCTTTCTTCTTAGGGCTGACCGAGCAGTTGGGAGCTGTCGGGCGTACTCCCCGGGTACTCATGCAAGGAAGGAAGAAGACAGACTCCTACTAGAATTCCCCTGTAATCCTACTAGGACTTGTGCTGTGTAATCCTACTAGTACTCCTGCCTTGTAACCAACTAGGAACCCGCCCCCTGGACTATATAAAGGAGGGTCGGGTACCTAGGAGGACATCCTCAATCCTCCGGGGAACAACCCAAGCGCAGGGCGCAATACTACTCCAAACAGGACGTAGGGTATGCTACTCTGGCTACCCGAACGTGTATAAATCTTGTGTCTTGTGTCCTCACGCATACCTTCGAGTTCCAGGTCTGGTGATCCCCCACCTTCTACCTTGCTGTGGGTACCTCCTATGGAGGTCGAGAGGTTTAAACACCGACAGCTGGCGCCCACCGTGGGGCCGATCGTCATGATCACCGGCGAATTCGAAGGACCTCAAGAAACAAGTTCAATCTACTCGACGAGCAAATTCTAATTTGTAGCAGATGCGAGAAGCTAGCAAGGATTCAATCATTTGTCGAATTACTTTTTCGTGTCCGAGTCAAACTCCAAGTCGCCGGATTGTGAATCTGAAGCAAAGCTCAGAACTTTTTCCTACGAATCTCAAGATCAATTCTCTGGATGCGTCAATGATCGATCGAGGCGACGCCAACATGTAATCCAGGGTGAAATTATCCATCAGCTCACAACTCACCACCACGGCGAAATCTTCTTCGCAAGTCCAACGCAAAATAAATTTCTTGGTACTATCGAAGATCGTATACTACACGGACATGAGCAATTGGCCTGCCGTACACCACACCATGATCAGGAATGGCGTCATCAAGTCAGAACCCTACCAGGAGTCAGTCTCAGACCTCTCGGTGTTTGAGTCTGAGTACCAGAAGCCTCTCCAAGATTAACACATGCATGCAACAAGTTGACCGCTGCCCCAGCATGTGCGGCTGAAAAGCAAATTGGAAGCTCTTTGCTATACACACACTAAAGCTATACCAGGAACATGCAAGACTTTTGCTTGGTGCACACGGCAAGAGGTACATGAGCACATCTACTTCAACTACTCGAGTACAACTACACAGTGCGCCGCGACTACTCGCCACTCGGCTGCATGGGCTCTACGTCAACCTCGTTGTGCGCCGCGAGTACTCGTCTCCCAGCCACAGCGGCTCTACATCGACTACACCATACGCCTCTGCGACATCGTCTTCTAGGTGTACGACTACTTCGACTACTATCTCGACTAGTAAACTAGTCGAGAATGGCTTTCGCGGCATCAACAACTAGTCGGATCCACCTCCAACTAGTCGACTTCAGCTCCAACCGTCGCGGCTCCATCACCGACCGCCACAGCTTTGTTGACACTCGTCCGCGAATTAAGCTAAGTCACTTATTTCAATAATTATTTTTTCTTTGGCTTGCTCTCCACATACAGGAACCAACGCCAAAGACTACTTCGTGTACGCCTCTCAACGGCTACCTGCCAGCAGAGCTACACCGTGCCAGTTATTCCTTGGGGATTGTTGACTGACTGTCACAGGCTTGGTACACCAAATTAGGAGGCTCTTGCCACGACGTTTTGTGTACTGAGTGATGGAGGTGCACAACGGCTATACCCTGAGGAGGCACTGCACAATCCTGCTCTCCGCCATGCGGAACAACGAGCAATCACGCTCTCTCTTGTCGCCATGTCGACTACTTTCGTCTACCTCTTAATGGTCTCGCTCCAGTAGCACACGCCTTGATCCGCGCAAAGCCTCGGCTCTCCTGTCATGCCTTCACGTCCCCAGCGACTACGGCTAAGCAGGGTCCTCAGAGACTGGGCGCTTAAACCAGCTGCTCTCCTGTCATGCCTCCACGCCCCCAGCGGCTATGTCTAAACATCGACCAAAGAGACTGGGCGCTAAACAACATCAGGCTAACTACTCGACGCCTAACGACCACAACAAGAGCATGACACATGACATTTACATCTATATCCATATTTGTATTTGTCATTAGTAGATTTAATTTCTACAAAAATGCTACATAATGTACGCATCTTTACTTTCAGGCTAAGCTTCAGCGACGACTTCCAGTACGCTCCGCGTACCTCCACCGACGCGGCTAGTTCCCAAACTCGGGGGCTACGCACCAAATTACTACTCGATGACAACTCGAGTAGTCTCTGCTAGCTCTCTAGCTCGGGGGCTCAGCACCAACAACTACTCGACGTGGCTCCTACGGCTCTCCTGGCGATGAGCTCGGGGGCTGAACGCTACAAGAGTACTCAGATGGTGACTTCCGCGAACATTGAAGACCCTTGGATTGATTCTTCAATCGTTCCAAGGCTCGGGGGCTACTAGGCTACACCCATCAGTTGATTTTTTCAAGACGGAAGCAGAATCAAGATTGACCCTCAACCAGAGTCTACAACTCAACCTAAGGCTCGGGGGCTACTCCATATGGAGTGCGATTTCGCAATCGCACTTCCATATAATCTCGACTTCAAGACAAATGAGTTGGACCACCTTCCAGCCTCGTGGCAGTTCAAGTACTATCGAAGACTTCTCCAAGCAGTACTCGAGGACGCTCAAGAACTACTCGCAGAGGCTTCAAGACTACTCGAACTACTACTCTCGACTACAACGTGCTCGGGGGCTTGTCGGGCATACTCCCCGGGTACTCATGCAAGGAAGGAAGAAGACAGACTCCTACTAGAATTCCCCTGTAATCCTACTAGGACTCGTGCTGTGTAATCCTACTAGGACTCCTGCCTTGTAACCAACTAGGAACCCGCCCCCTAGACTATATAAAGGAGGGCTGGGTACCTAGGAGGACATCCTCAATCCCTCCGGGGAACAACCCAAGCGCAGGGCGCAATACTACTCCAAACAGGACATAGGGTACGCTACTCTGGCTACCCGAACCTGTATAAATCTTGTGTCTTGTGTCCTCGCGCATACCTTCGAGTTCCAGGTCTGGCGATCCCCCACCTTCTACCTTGCTACGGGTACCTCCTATGGAGGTCGAGAGGTTTAAACACCGACAGGAGCCAAGCAGCTATGGAAGATCAAGGCCCCAAACAGGTGTTGTTTCTTCCTTTTGGTTGGTGTTCCATGGCTGGTGCTGGACTTCGGAACGCCTTCAGCGTCATGGCATGCCAAACCACGGTAACTGCTCTCTCTGCTCCCATGTGGACGAGACCCTCGACCACTTGTTGTTGCGCAGTGTTTTCAGTCGGGAAATTTGGTTCAAAATCTTCGGAAAGATGGGGTTGGCAAGTGCTAGTTCCGAACTTCCAAGACACGACCATTGAGTGGTGGTTGTGATCAAGGAAACGGGTTCACAAGTCGTCTAGAGCTATGTTCGACTCTATCTTTATGCTTGTGGTGTGGCATCTGTGCAATGAACGGAACGAGTGTGTGTCTTCCGGTCATCTTGCAAGCCCCCCCATCAATTAGTGGACAAGGTAACCGAGGAGCTGCAGTGGTGGTGTGCCACTGGCCTGTCGCGCAACCTCCAAATGAGTAGTACGGGTTGTTTCTATTCTCTTGAGGTAGACGGAATGATGTCACTCCTTGTGATAATAGCATGACAGGTTAACCTCCTAGTGTTAGGATCGGTAACGAATTCGGACTTGGTGATTGCCTTCTGATGTAATCCTTGTAAACAGTTTAGGTCACACTCCCCTTCTCTTAATGCAAAACGTGTGTTGCACGTTCTCGAAAAAAGAACAGGCACAGTGGTGAGTGGCGTTGCACAACTAGCATATCAATGACAACATAGCAGCAAGGATATCGGCACAGACTACACAACCGGTACGCACACGTCATGACGGATGGGCCTCGATGGGCCAACAAGGTCGTGGGTTTTCCATCTCTACAGGCGTTCTTAGTTAGGTCAACAGATTTCCATTCCCACCCCCACACCATTGTTAGCCTTCGTTCAGCGAGTAGTTAGACTATACGGTTGATTGAACTGTCCAAAAAACAGATTACACTGGATTAAACGGCCAACACGGTTGACTACTGAATAGCATTTAAATGTCGTGTAAATGACCTACACGACCGTGTAGGCAACTAATGCCCCACACCCAATGGTTGGGATGTTTTGATGCACCCAAATCCTCCTACCTAGAGTTTTACACCACTGCCAATCTGCCACAATGCAAGAACAAAGGACTGGAAAACACTCAAGGGAGTGAAAATTGAAAAGCACATCCTGTATGCACCGCAATGGTAGCACGACAACAAGGATCATTCTAAAGATCGCATCGACATTTTCCCACACCAAGCTCTACTCATTTTGTTGAAGAGATATCAACAAATCAAGCTCTGTGCATAGCTTCATCACGTCATGTTACCATGACTTCTTTTTGGAATGGTATTTGTTTGAACGATATTCACGACTGGAAGATCATAACTTTAACTCAGGAGCATGGTACATAAGAAATCAGGAACTTCTTTTTTCTGTGTTGATGTCATAAAACTCACAATCTTGAGACTAGACCACCACATAATCACCAACTGTATTATATATACGTGCCATAAAACCGTTCTACTATATGAGCGACTTGGTTCCATGATGATGGACATGCAATCATGTTAGCATGATAACTTCTTTCCTCAGAGCTCGAGAATGCCATGCTCCAGGTGAGGCAGACAACATGTGTAGAATTGTCGAACTCCATCAACAGCAGAGTCTTGGCCACATGTACCTCAGTAGCCCCACCCCCTCTATCCATATTGCAAACATAAACTTAGTATGTCAGTTAGCATAAATTTTCTTCAGCCCACCCAACACTAAATCATGTAGTATCTAGTAAATCAATCATAAAGATTATCCATTGGCATTAAATCCTTGCATGTTGTACATTTTGGACCTTATGTCTTATGCAGGAGAAAGGGGCAACCGATAGTTGGCCAGAAACACATGTTACTGTGCAAGTGTGCATCACAGGTAAGCATGTAAAAAACGGATCCTCTTATATGGTTGCTTATACTACTACTTAGTGGAGGTGAAGGAGGTGTCCGGTGGCGGAAGGGAGAGAGTGGTGGAGCGGTGGAGCAGACAATGAAAAAATGATCAATTACACTATATTTGAGTTTCATAGAAATATTTATCCAAAAGTTTTTCCAATCAAGTCTCAAAAAAACATTCAACTGCCAAGACCGATATGGATATGGAATTCAAGATGCATCAATAAGAGTTTTAATTTGGCTTCTAATGGACAGACTAAATACCAAAAATATCCTGAAGAGGAAAAAATCAAAATTGAAGGGAACAATTATAATTGTATCATGTGTGCACACATTTAGAAAACTGTCATGCACCTCTTTTCCTTTGCTCTTTTGCAAAAAGATATTGGCAAGATATTGGTTTGCAATGGCAACTTGGAGTTTCCTTCTTTAAGAGGACAGAGAGGGCCAAACAAGACTTCAACAAAAAATTCTTCACGGAAGCACTTATAATTGCAACTTGGCAGATATGGAAGTAAAGAAATAATCTCATTTTTTTAGAAATGCCCAATAAATTTCTATTTTTTCCAAACATTTTTCCAAACATATAAACCACAGAAAAGAAACTTGTTTCACCATCACAGCTGGAGCCGGTACAACCTGACAAACGCACTCTAACGATCCAAAACAAGCGCACTCTAAAGATCCAAAACAGAGGGACATTTTTCCAATATGATGATCCACTCATTTTGCTAAAACTATAAAAGACGAAGATAAGGAAGTTATGTGCAAGCTTCGTTATGCTTGGGGTTAACCAGGTTTTTCATTTTAGTAATGCTATAGAACAAAGCCAGCATTTTTATAAGTATCATATGCCTCGACGTACCATGTGGCACTTTTGTTCCTTCATATTTCACCATGAATGATGCATGAAAAATGATATTTATGTTGGCATGAGATTTTTTCTATCCCAGATTTTTTCTCATATATTTCTCAGTATTGCAACCACATTTTTTATTATGCGGATTTTATGATTTTGATGTTGCAATGTAGGATCTGATCGGCCGTCATGACGCTAGCACTGCACCTTCTCTCTTTTAAGTGAACAATTGTACACATTCAACTATCACAACTATTCATTTCCTAGGCCTCGGAAGTAAATTGGGCCGAGCATTAAGCGCATATCGGCCCACACGACGCTCCTGATTACCTCCCTTGGTTAAGATCTAGCTGAACATTCTCGATCTGACGGCCTCGGTGATTCCCGAGTTGGACGGTAAATGAATATCGTGCACCCCCTGTTCCCGTCACCGCCGCCGTCCGTCGGCTGTTGAGCGACACTGCGGTGGTGAAGCTTGGTCCTCGGTCCTCGCACCACTCGCACTTCAGGTCCAGGACCCTTCAAGCTTTGCACCTCCAGAGGATCCGGTTGGCATTTCCACAACGCGCAGCACACAGACGGCGTCGGGCATCTGTGGCCTCACCGCGCCGGCGCGTTCGTGCCCGCCACCCCGCAGGTATAACCGCGGATCTTATGATATCACTATGCAGTTAAGTGATGTTGCAATCTGTTAGGCCACGTTTGGATGAGTGAAAAGAGTGAAAAGTGATATATGATTAGTGCTAGAATAGTATTTCTTGTGGGAGAAGATGTGATGTGGACGGGATGCACGGTTCCTTTTCAACCCAGAGAACAAGCCCTTAGACTGGTCGCACTGGGGTGCGCTAAAGGAACGTTACGGGACGATCCCGTAGGCATTTCGCGTTTTCACGCCCGCACCGGCGTGCGCTACACGCGACGGGACGTCCCGTTCCGAGCCAGGATGCGCCAAATGCAGCGCTTTGCAGGAGAGGGCTACGCCCTGCGGCGGCCCCACATCGCGACCGGTCGTTGCTGCTCGGCGCCATCGCAAAGAGGAGAGGAGAGATGATGGCGAGCAGGGGATGGGCAAGAGAGGGGGCCAAGACCGGCTCGCGAGCTGGGGGTAAGGGGCCGCCGCACCGCAGAGGAGTCGCGGCCGAGCTCTGGGGTCCGCCGTCGAGGTTGTGCGCCGCGCCGGAGATGGCCGGCCGCCGCCGAGCTCCTGTGGCCGCCTGCCTCCCGTGGCCGCCGCCGAGCTCCTGTGGCCGCCTGCCTCCCACGGCCGCCGCCGAGCTCCCGTGGCCGCCTGCCTCTTGCGGCCGTCGCCTGCCTCCCGTGGCCGCCGCCTGCCTCCCGCGGCCGCCGCCGAGCTCCCATGGCCGCCTGCCTCTTGCGGCCGCCGCCTGCCTCCCGTGGCCGCCGCCGAGCTCCCGAGCTCCCGCGCGCAGAAGAGAGAGGAGCAGAGAGGAGGCGCTGGGGAGGGAGGAGATGCGGGCCGGCCGGATCTGGGTGCCGCTCCTCGGCTGCCTGGCGCCGCCGGCTGGCTCCTCGTGCGGTGGTGGAGGGCGGTGGGGTGGGCGGAGGCTCCGAGGGGGAGGGAGAGCTCGGAGGGAAGAGGAAAGGAGAGAGGGGGAGTGGGACCGGGGAGGGGGTTGTTATTTAAAAAAATCTGATAAGTGGGTCCCAGGGGGTGTTTGTTGATATGGAGTATGATGTATAGGGGATGACGGGTGCGGGAAAACTCATCTCGTACTTGGACAATCTTGACGACCTGAACGAGAATATTCGCTTTTAGCAGATGCGAATGGAGTAGCACCAGTGCTACCAGTCTTACAAGCTCGAGGATGCAGAGTCCGACGTGTCAGTCAGACTGTCAGTCAAGCTCTGACAGCAGCAACCGGTCGTCCGGTACCGGCAGGTCATCGTCCTCCCGCTCCGCCACCACCCAACGGCCGAGCGCGTCGCGGACGAGCCCCTTGTTCGCCGGCAAGTACCACCACGCAGGGATGCGCTCCTCGTCGCGCAGCATGTCGGAGGTCTTGTTCACCAGCGCCAGGTCCCGGCGCGTGCCGGGGCGGAACGCGCCGGCGGCGTCCTCGCGGACGTCGAGCAGGTGCAGGCACGTCTCCAGGTTGTGGAACCCCAGTACGTCGTACGCGTGCTTCAGGAACGGGGAGTTCCTCACGTCGAGCACGAGCTCGTCGCCGGCGTGCACGTACGCCCACGACGGCGGCCGACCCGTCAGCGCCCACAGCTTGGCCAGAGCCTTGGAGAACGGGGCGTCGACTACCACCCGGGGCACGCTGGGGACCAAGGGGACAACGTCGTGCCTGACGGCGACGCGCAGCACCCTGACGCCGCGGGACGTGAGGCCCTCGCAGAAGGCCCTGTTGCCGACGCGGGGTGCGGAGAAGGTGACGGCGGCGACGGTCACGTCTGGGTGCGCCGCGGCCGCGTCGCGCGCGGCGAGCAGGGCTAGCGCGCCGCCGAGGCTGTGCCCCGTGAAGGTGACGCGCACGTCCTCGCCACGGCCGCGGAAGTGGCTCACCAGCCGCGCGAGCTCGCCGGCGACCTGCTCACGCGCGCTGCGCTTGCCGTACTTGCCCTCTACGTTCTTGGAGGTGTACATGCTGTAGAACCCCCTGGCAACCTTGGCGCCCTTGTCCTTACCAGCGTTGGCATCGATTCCCTCGAACGGCACCATCCTGGTCCTCATGTCCAGGAGCCACTCGTCCGGCGCGATGGTGCCCCGCCACGCGACGGCGATGTCCCGGTACCCAGCGCGCGCCGCCTCGGCGGCGCCGGCCACCGCGACGTACCCGATCCAGTTGGCGTGCCCTTCCCACGCCTCGGCGTGGAGCTGGCGCCGGAGCCAGCGCGGGGCCCTGCCCTCGTCGCAGGTGGCGTAGACGAACGCGGTAGCGACGTACCCGTGCCCGGCGAGGCCGAGCGCCGGGAGCAGGCGGCGGAGGCCGTGCAGGCAGGTACCGCAGTGCGGGGACCAGTAGCGCCAGTCGAACCCGTCGTAGGTGGCCTGCGCGAGATCGCCGTACTTGAGGATCTCGCCGCGGAGGCCGGCGTCGAGCGGGTCGAGGAGCGCAGACCAGTCGCTGCTGCCCGGGGCACGCACCTCGGCGCGCCGGGAAGAGATGTCGCCGCCCGCGCGGGCGACAACGGCACGGTGGGCGGTAGTGGCGGAGGCGAAGGCTTTGCGGCGGCGCCGCCGTTAAGGCAGAGGAAGCCAGCCAGCCCGGCCATCGCCCTGTTCGCTGGGCTTATCGCTCGACCGTGGCCAAGAAGATTTTCTCTCGGTGACAAACCCGCCCACCAAGAACAGCCGTGGCAAGAAGATTTTCTCTCGTAACAAACCAACCGCCCATCGCCCAACCAAACAGGCTGATGTTGAGCGTGCGCTGGAGAGGGAGACAACTCGCCTGGAGGTCTGCACGTGCAGACGTGCTGGCGATGTGAGCTTTGCTCAGGAGGAGTGTACGGGCTAGCGAGATGGTACGAGGTTTATATAGCACGTGAGTCAACGCGTGTACAGTCACCAGTCAAGCTGGTGTCTGAAGGAGAAATTAATGCCATTTCAGGTGCTACGGACTATGGAGGAACCTGCTTCCATGTCAACGCGACTACGCGAGTTCAAGACCAATTCTAACTGGGCAATGGGCATTCACACTAGCTTGTTCAAGGACTGGGGCTTTGCTTTCACCAGTGCGTACTGTATGCTCGCACTACCGGGGCTTTGCTTTTACGTTGGCTAAGAGAAGGCCCACACAGATGCTGTGATCAAGATGCCTGCTCAAAGGAGAAAACGACTGAACCCTAAAAAAGTATTTTGATCAGCTGCAGATGCTGCGCAACAACGTGGAGGCATGCCTAGGGCAGAGCCGCAGAGGAGATGGATATATGCTAAATTCTTAATGAAAGACGCGGAGCAGTACCGCATGTAATCACAAAGGGATCGTATTCTTACCAACCAAATCGTCGACAAGTGGAGCTATAGGATGTGATTGGCAGTCTGGCTAACTCTAGCCTGGCTAGAATCTGGAGTCAGGCTAGCTTAAGCATGGCCAAATCAATACAATCCGCTGGTGTTTGGTTTGGTGGCTAGAGATAGCCTGACTTGCTATGCTCGTGTTTGATAAACTGCACAAGGTGATAAGATGACCTTGTATTCTCTACATGTGAACTTACCCCATCATCTTCTCCACTGCACCCATCCCCACCGATCCTCATCTCCCTCCCTGAGTCTACTCCCTTCCCACCGCCACCACGAGTAGGACCCGCCGCCACGACCCTGTTCCTCGAGCTCCGCCCGTCGCTTGACCTATAGGAAGAGAGAGGGGGAGGCAACCTCGACCTTGACCACCACACGCGCCGTACGCCGTGAGAGAGAGGGAGGGGAGAGGCGAGCTAGGGAGGAGGCAAGCCGGAGGTCGTCGAGCTGGAGCCGTCCCCCTCGCCCAAGATCCGGCGGGGAGCTGTCCACCACCGCCACACCCTTCCTCCGCCGGCTAGGGAAGAGCTCCAGCGGTGAGACCCCGCCTACTCCGTCACCGCGCCGCAATCGCCGCCATGAGACATCCATGGCCTCCACCGCCGCATAGCCGAATCGGCGATGAAGAACTTCGTGCCGCCATCGGTGAGTCGCATCCGGGGCTGCCGTGGCCGCCCTGTCTGCCATGGAGATCGAATCGAGGTCCAACACGCAGGGGTCGCGACCGTCCGGTGCGAGGGCAGTCACGTGGGGCTGAGCGAGCGAGCTCCGCCGCGAGGTTGCCGCAGCCCACCACCGCTGGGCGAGCTCCTCGCGGCCGACCTGTCCGCCATGGAGGTCGAATCGAGCTCTGGAGGTGTCGAATCGACATTCAGACCAGCGGCGGCGCTTCTGGGTGACGCGCACACGGCCGGCGGTGCTCCTAGGCGATGCACACACGGCAGTGGCGCACTGCCTCGACGGCCAGACAAGCGGCGGTGCGTGGAGCTGCAGCCTCAACAACGTGCGCGAGGGTGAGCGGAACGCCACCAATGGCTTATGCAAGCCTGCACAACCAGAAACGCTCATGATCTTTGTTTCCCACTATGCAAGTTTTGCCTCCCCTGTTGCATAGCCTAAGCCTGGCTAAGACCATATGCAGGCTACCAATCACCGGTAAGCTGCACTACATAAGCCTGGATAGGGGTTACGCAGCCTACCAATCACACCCATAGCTCCATCGATCTTGTTCATGGACCATGGTGAGTGTGGGACAAAGGCAAAAGACAGCAGCCAGAGAAGCATATCACAACAATGACCGGGTTCGCCACGACGACCACGACGAAGACGCACATGCAGTGTTGATCGCTTTTTGTGGTAGCGTCGTGTCTGTATTTGTAGTGTGTGACCGCGTGCGCACACCGCCGTCGTCGAAGACTCGAACGGCGGAACGGGTCTTCCTGCTACCTTGTCTTTCCGGCGATTCCTATTGTACTATATTTTTCTTTCATAATAAATCTACCAGCCTGTGTAAAATTGTGAAACGAATCTAATGAGGTCTTTGATCGTATGATTAGAGTATGGTTACTGTAGCATTACTGTAGCAAATCGTGGATTAATTATGCTCATTAGATTCGTCGCGCAAAGTTACACTCATACGTGAACTTCATTTAGTACTCCATGCACACAAGATTCCCTGGACGCACTTTTTTGCGCTCTCCTTCCGGACACGGGCCTTGCACTGACGTGATGGAAGACTCTGTTTCACAACAGTTCCTATTATCAGCTTAATTATCAGCTGTAGTGGCCGATTACCGGTTTAAATCTCGGTTGGCATCTGCTGCCAGCTCCGCCGGCTCCAACTCATAAGAACAAGTTCTATTCCATCAAGAACAAGTCCAATTTCACTACACCATTCACAATGATAGGTTCAATTTCACTACACCATTCACATATAAAATCACACAAATTCATCCAAGTTCATCTCACAAATCATCTAAAAATTCATAACACAAATTTATGTCACAAATCCATCTCTCTTTTGCACATCACAATGTATGAAGTCCTCGGCATACAAATCATTCACAAACGAAAAAAAGAACCTGGCTGCGCCTTGCCGGGCCGCCGGCCGCCGCACTCGGCCGCCCGCCGTCGTGCCCGGCCCGCGGGGCTACCCGCGCCGGCGCACCACCCGCGGGGCCACCCGCGTCGGGGCCCGCCGTGCCGAGTCGCGGCCAAACGCCCGCGCCGGGCGTTGCCGTGCCGAGCCACGGCCGGCCGCCCGCGTCGGGGTGTCGCGTGCCGAGACGTGAGGCAAGCCCCCACGCCGGGCACCGCGTGCCGAGCCCCCCCCCCCCCCCCCCCCCCCGCGCGCCGACGTGCCGAGCTGCGGCCGGCCAGCCGCCATCGGTGCATCTGCACAACAGAAGGGTGAGGTGCAGAAAGGGAAGAAGGCAAGGAAATGAATGAGAGGAAAGAGATGATTTGCCTTGGTGGGTGGGAGAGAAATACTCCCTCCGTCCTGATTTGATCTTCGTATAACAAAATAAAAGGTGTCCATGAATGATATGTGTATTCCCAGTTAGAGCCAATCGTGTCATGAGTTGCTTAGTTGGCTGGCTCGTTTGTCGATGCATCACAGAGAGAAATTAAAGTTCTCTTTGTTCTTTTTGTTACATAGTTATACGCATATCAAACCTGGACGGAGGGAGTAGATAGAAAAGAGGGGAAGGGACCTGCGGTAGGTGGGAGGAGAGCCTTTAGTCACGGGTGGTGTTTTCACTCGTGACTAAAGGGGTTCCCTTTAGTCTATGGTGGAAACACCACCCAAGATTAAATCTTTAATCTCGGGTGGTGTTTCCACCCAAGACTAAAGGGGATCTTTTTAGTCTCGGGTGGAAACACCACCCAGGACTAAAGGTCTACGTTATGATTGTGGCCTCTCCAGCTTTTGGAAGCGGAGCCTTTAGTCTCGGCTGGTAATACCAACCGGGACAAAAGGGTATGCGGCTCACACAACCATTTCAGTCCACGTCGACGAAAGGCCTTTAGTCCCGGCTCCAAAGTTGAACCGGGACTAAAGGTCCGAACCAAAGCCTCGCTCTCTACCAGTGCTTGTTACAACATGCGGTTCAAAAAGCTATCCATAGAGTATTCATACGTCAATCGAAACCGACTCCACAAGCTTTGGTAACTCCAACTTCAACTTTGATTTTATTAATAACTACTTATAAGACCTTTTTTGGCACATATCCTTTATCTCAAGTTTTTTATTAAACCAATCCATTGACACAAATAGTTCATGGGCGAAAAGTGAGTTGTTTGGGTCCTGGAGGATTGACGGGGAGAACTGCAAGTTTTCGGAGCCGAGATATTCCATCAACCCGGAAGGAGGTCAAGGGGAAAGGTGAATTCGGTAAAGGCTTTGTCAGATACTCCCTCAGAGAGCTGGAGAAGGCACGTGCAAGCGGAGCCAAGTGGAGTGTGAAGCCTTTTCAGACCACGATGTTGTGCAAGCCAATAGGCATCCATCCCTTCTGATACTCAGTCGAAGAAGTAGCTTTCAAAAGAGAAGTACCCACTTTGAAAGGAATTTCTATTGGACCACGTATAGAAGATTGGAAATCGCAGCAGGGAATGCCAGCCCCTACGAACTCGGGCGAAATGGCTAAGCGTGTACGGCGAATTCAGTCTATCTGAAGATATGAGAAAGGTGCTGATTACAACTCTGTACTTGGATGGACCATGGGCCTGAAGATATGAGAGTGTAGTTCAAGCATTCTATTGTGTGTTCGATCAGTGATACACAAAGCAATCTCTTGTTTACTAATGATCTAATGACAGTTGATTGAGACTTGCCATTATCGTCTTTCGAAAGCAAACTCTTATCTGGTTTCACTTGGGTTCTCCTGTCGACGGGAAGTGCTCGGTTCGGATAACTTCTGTTTCCATATCGGAATCAGCAGGAGGAGAATTTGAGGTTCTTGGTCCTTTGCGAAATCAGTTCGCCAGATTGCTCTTTTTGTGCATGACAGGTGCTCATTCTTTCGAATGGTGGTGTTGCCACTAACCTTTTTACCTGGGAAATGGTGGAATTCAAATCCCTTTGGACCTTGCTCGACACAGTCCTTAGTATGATGCCGATCTATTAGGATGGACCGAGCGAGATTAAAAGCAAAGAGCACCGTGCTAAAGCCAATTGGCATTAAGGAAAAGAGTGTTATAAGAGCAAAAGTAAAGCATAGTGCGAAGGAATGCATTTTCTTTTTAGAAGGGCAGAGAGTAGGGGAGGAATGATTCTCTGGAATAAAGGTAGGGTTAGGGTATTGGTCCAGTTAGCTCGGAAGCTTGACCCTGTATCAATCTTGGTTCCGGGAAGACTCCATTCAGAAAATGAATCATGGGTCCTACTCGGGCCAGTCTTATTCAATTAAACGAGAAGGGCAGGCAGGTGACGCAAGTGTAAGGTGTGACCCTCCATCTGTCTATGAACCGGAAATGAGGTACGGTACTCGAAATCAACTTGTTACTCTACCTTCCTATCAACAGGAAATGGCTTGCATGGATCCAAAAAGAAAACGAAAACCAACAATTCAACAATGTTGCAATGGGGAAGGGCGTAGCTGATGTAAAACAAAAGCTATATCTTTTCTTCTTTGCTTGTAACAAGCAGAGAGGCTTGCATGGATCCAAAAAGAAAACGAAAACCAACAATTCAACAATGTTGCAATGGGGAAGGGCGTAGCTGGTGTAAAACAAAAGCTATATCTTTTCTTCTTTGCTTGTAACAAACAGAGCTATCTAAAGCTTGAAAGTAAGCAACAGAGCTATCTATTCCAACGTATCAGTCCAACTCCACATTTCCTCGCATCCTTCCAGTCCTCGAAAGCCAGTCTTTTGTTTGATTTAGTTACAAATGGACTATCAAAGATATTGGCAAGAGGTGAAGATGTTGGGGGAAGGTGTGGGGAATGGCAATAACACTGATTTGTGGCATGATCAATGGGGCTTATGATAGAGCTTTTAATATCCTTACAATTTCAGATTTTCTATGAACAGAAGATTCTTGTTAATTAAGTGTTACAAGCAAGATCATAGAGAAATGACACTAGGGACGATAAAAGGATTAATACTCGGCTCCCACCTCGCTACGGTAAAGGCCAAGCACATTCTATTTGTCCATCTAATGGAAATGGTTGTCAAAATCTATAGTGTTCTCAAATCAATCAATAGTCAAGTCCTAATATCTTAAAAGGGTTTAAATAGCATTACAGAAAGAGCAGCCAGAACCTACTCCTAGTTGGCCAGCATCAAAGCAGAAGGAGCTTTACCCTTAGAGTGAATGAACGAGCCTAGGAAACCAACCAATACACTAATCCCGGAGCGAGCGCATTCCCCTAACGTTGAATTAGCTAAATTCCAACTGGTGATGCCGGAGATTTGAAACTCGATCTTTCGGGAATTAGGTCACTTGTCATTCAATCGAATCTCTTTTCTGAGTTCATGTCTTAGAAGGAGTACGCAATCCCCTTTTGTATCCTCGTGAGAAGCTGAACACACCCTCCTTCACAACAATATCACTACATAGGGACACACATTTCTACCAGGTCGTAAAATCGAAATGAAAACAATCTCTCTTTCCTACGCTATGAAGGTATTTTTCTTCACCGGATTCGAGGGATTGTGCATGTAGGAATATGCTAAGAAAGGAATATCCTCCACCTCACCCGTTAAGTCAACTGGCAGAACAAATGATCCCTTCTTTCCTATTGGAAGTGAGATCTAGCTCCTTAAATCATAGAGTTCGGACTCCCTAGAACATATTTGGCACATTCCTACCCGACGGATCTGCTACGACAAACAAGAGACTATTTTAGTTGCTCTTTTACTTCTTTGATTGGTAGCTCAATTCGGGAATATGCTATAGATTATAAATACATCTTTCCTTTGCATTGAAAGCCGGCTAGCCTCAAATCCCTACTTTAACTACTTCAAGGGGACTAGGTTGCGATTGCAGGGAATGCCACCCTTATAACTACTCAATCAATGCCAATCTCAATATCCGGACAAGGACTCGATGCCGAACATGCATGATTTTCCCGGTTGCGGTGTACATCGTTGTAGTGAAAAGAGGGAAGAAGTGTTGTGTTGTAGGCCTGGTAGGTGAATCACTGAAAGGCAGATTTGAATAATAGGGAAGTAGATAACCACTTATCGGGGAGGCACTCTTGTGGCTAGGCATTTCAAGTAGGTTGGTTCTCAAATAGGAAGGCAAGCTAGTAGGATTAGGAAACTTGGTATGGTATATTTTTATTAGGGAAGTCGAGAAGTAGCCTAAAGGGTAGGGTCGGAAAGCTTATTAATATTATTGGGTGGGCAATCTAGCTAGTACTAGGTGGGAGGGGCGAAGTAAACATAAATTACAAATATTTGCTAAAAGAAGATAAAGAGTAGTACACACCCACACTTCCTTAAAGCAAATCAGATGATGTGAAGTTGAATTGTAGTAATCATGCCCGTAGACTGGACAATATTTAGAGAGTCCAACTTTCACTACTACTTCCCCTTCAACAGCTACCCCAATTGCGGCTCATATGTCTAGTTCCGGTTATGGTTCCTACTTCCGGGTTGTATCCAACGGCTCCTCTACAAAGCCTTTGCTTTGGTTTAATCGTATTGAGTTCCGGGTAGTAGAGTCCTCGACTTCGATTCTTTCCAACAACGTTCCGATTGACTTTCAAACAACAGCCACGGTATTGGTTCCTACTCGATTGATCGACTTCCTTTAGCTTTGTTACGACATGGGTAGAACCATTCGTAGTAGCGTACGTTCCCTACATTATTTGATAGTGCTAGATGATCATCGACAGCTTGGGCTAGGCCACAACTCGACACATCCTACGATACTTTTCTTGGCTTAAACTACAAATTGCCCCTATGCTTCCCAGCGCTAGACTAGGACAAGGGATCTATTTGTAATGTCATCCCCACATGATGAAATAGAATAATGCTATCCTACGGCACGCCTGTGGACTCACCAAAACAACAATACCAACTTTCCAACTTTTGATCAAAGGAACCTCCTTTCTAAATGGAGGGAACGGTACCAATGGAGATATTCGTTTTGTTATTCAATAGCTTTCATCAAATGAAATCCTCTATCACAACATCCTGACTCAGTTTTGGAAAGTCGGAAAACAGGTATGGTTCCCTACTCTGGGTAAACTTGGGAATGGGAAGCCTTTCCAGCACCAGCTTAGGCCAATACGATGTAGCAAATACGATTCCCGGCACTTTTATCCAATGATGCTATCCCCACGAGTGAAAGAAATAAATCAATTAAGTAGTTGTAGGATCCTCTTTCGGATTCAATAGTAGTAGACGGATGTAGTTTTGATCCTTCGAACCCTGCCTTTTCAATTAATAGCTCGGATTCGTATCCCCGGGCAAGGGAAATATGCTTAAACCAAGCTCCCCCTTTGTTCGGGTACTCCTTTTAGGTGCGAGGCTAGGCAAAAAAAAGGAGATTTCTATGACCTCCAAGACCAAGCAAGATGGATAGGCAGAGCTAGAGCTCTTATAGTCTACCCGAGCTAGCTTCTTCATTCTTTGATCAGGGGCGGGCTTCTTCCCTTATATATGATGACATAGATAGAGCCTCCTTCTTTGATCCATTCATTGATAAAGTAGTCCTCGGGGGCAGTTTACCTTTTGAATCGATAGTAGAGTAGGTTTGATCTTGCTTTCTCAATCTTTCTCTGATCCTAGCCGCGTAGTAGATCCGGCTTTATTCGGCTAAAAAGAATTGTGTGTGGCCGTCGTATCTGCTCGCCCCCTTCTTCATTCATCCATTTAGGTTAGAATGGACCCAGGGAACCTGGCTCGGGAACAACCCTAAAAAAACACAGTACGAGAGTTCAATCTCTTAAATATAGCATTTGATCTCCTGACCTAACCTAACCTAAGTAGTAGTAGTTGAAGGCTTAGTATCTGACTTGATCCAATAGAGTCACAACACACAGTAGATCCATATTCCACACCTAGTTGTGGACTAGGGAGAGAGCAGCTCTGTGAAGCTGGGCGTTATGTGTGATTATGGAGGAACTGTAGTACTAGCCCCAAAATGCAAGTCGGGATAGATACTTAAAGAAAGGGGGAGCGGTGGGCCTTCACGAAGGAGCGATTAGTAATACAGAACGAGCCGTTCAACGCCTGGAATGGTTCCGATGCTATATAAATTTGTGAAGAAATAGTTTGGTTAGGAATAGTTGCCATGCAACCGATGAACTGGGGTAGTGCATTTGCATGGAGCTCATCAACTTCCGGCTTGAAAAATCATGATGTTGAGTTTTTGGCCAACCGCGCAGAGTCGGTCGGTGGACCCCACAAATACAGTCCACTTTGAGTCTCCTTCCACATTCACTGCTCGCTCTCCCTCTCCTTGTCTCTCTAATTCTTCTCTGTTGATGCAACATGGGGCATTCCTTTTTCCAGCAAGCGGCCCCCAACGACACCGCCTCGTGGGAACCGGTGGCGTCCCCCAGTAAGTGTGGTGAGGAACACCGGTGGTCTCGACAAGTGTCATCCATGTGGAAGTAGCGACTTGCTCCAGCAAGCTCCCGATGGTTGTGGGCCCCACAACCTCCTTCGGGTCGGATCTCGATAATGGTTGTGGGTGTCACGAGACGCCCCAACGAGGTTCGCAGGCCAGATCCGAGCAACCTCGAGTTGTAGCGGTAGTCCCCAGGGTGCTGGGTCGATGCGAGCTTGTCCGTCGGGGAGCACAGGCTTTCTTTCAAGTGCCTTTTTTTCAAAAAACTTTTATATATTCTTGTTTTTTTGTTTTTTCTTCAGTTTTTCTCTTAGGCCTTAGTTGGCTAGGAATCCTCTTTTCCACTCTCTCCACCACATTAAATACGCTAAAAGACATATGTTCGAAATACTAAATGTAGATGAAATCAAAAACTAATTACACGATTGTGATGGCCTTTGCGACACAAATCTTTTGAGTCTAGTTAAGTCATGGTAGGACAATATTTACCAAAAAAGCCGAAATTTACCTTTTGCTACAGTGCGTTAAAAAGACAAATTTTCCTGACATCTAAACAAGAATGCACATGTGTGCCACACGTGTCTCAAAACACTATAATAATTAAAACTCATATTTTAATTTATAAATTGTTATAGCCACATTGTCAATGCTTAAAAATACACTTCCTTTACTTGACAGAAGATTTATAAATTAATTAACGGCTAACAAGTACCAAGATAGTAAAATCATAAAGAATCATATGATTTTTCTTGATTTTTCTCTTATTTTGGCCACTAAAAAGTTTTCCGTATAACTTTTTCTCAAGTTACTTCAAATTTTGCCCCTCCAAAATTTTCTTTTCTGTTTTTTCTTATTTTTCGTTTCAAAAACTTTTGTTCAATTTTTTTGTGTGTAACTTTTTTCTAAAAGCTATTTCACAAGTTTGTTTGAAAAGATTTGCCCAAAACATTTTCACTCTGATTTTTGTTTTGAAACTTTGTTCTCAAAATTTGTGTTCGATTTTTTTTACCTTTTCTAGGATTTTTTATGGAAAAGTTTATCCGAAATTTTTATTCATTATGCAGTGCAGTCAGTACGAGTCCGTGATGTTCATTTAGTTCATTTATGAAAAAGTTTATGCGAAAGTTTTATTCATCTCGCTGCCGGTTTGCCGCAAACTCTCGTCGCCGGCGCAGGATATCCGTCGTCGGCTTCAGTGCTACCACCAGCCATGGGGAAGAGGAAGTCGGACCTCCAAGTCGATGGCGGCGCCGAGTAAGACGCGGAAGCTGGACACGCTCACCTGCCCGTTCTACTGCTATCCGGAGGCTGTCGGGTGCCACATCGACCGCAAGGACTGGATCGCCAGGGCGGCGTGCCGCATCTGCAGCGAAAGCTACTTTACCAGCGCCCACACGATCACGGAGGCCGTCGACATCTACGGCGAGTGGATCGACGCTTGCGAGGTCGCCAACGAGGGCGTCCGTCGCTGCCGGCCGCGCCTGGTTGAAGCCTGAGGGCTTAGGCGACGGAGAGAGACGAGACGTGTGATTTGAACTTGATATAGTTCTCTAGTTTCAGGTTGTTTCGTGCATATGCATAGCTCGGTAGGTTTTTGCAGTTCCTTTTGGAGCCCTGGATTGCAGGGCAGGAAGGAGTAGACGTGTAATTGTTTTGACGTATTATATGAACTTGTGGATCTTTTAATCCAAAGAAATATGAAGTTGTGGATCTGATTACATGATTCCGCTCAAACCGCAGAACAAAGAGCAAACGAGTGTGTCATGAACTCCGTGCTGTCTATTTCTTTAGAGTTAAAGGGCATTGCCCCAGCCTTACTTAAAAGAATGAGAGGTTTAAGCGTTTACAAGTATAAACTCGAGCACTCGAACAGATAGGGACGCGCGAAGCCTCACAGACAGACGAACCTGCACCCTTGCTCACGGGGCAAGACTGAACTACTACCCAACTGAGTAGACTAGAAGGAACCACAGACAAAAACTCGAAAGTAGCCAGGACATAGACTAAGAACTGAAAAGTGCAAAAACAGGGAAATGGAGCTTCCAGGTCACGCGTGAAGCCACCCAACAAATTCCTCAAAAACAATGCAGCTGCCCTGTTGCTCTTCAGCTTCAGAAACCACCAGCTCCAATAGCATCTTCCCGGCCTCCTATCTTCAGACTCCTTGCAGCTGTCCTGTTGGTCCCCATCTTCAGAGCTTCATCAGCTCTAGCTGCATCCTCCAGAAGGATAGGCTCTTCTAGCTCTTGAAGTTGATTCATCCAAGCTCCCAAGCACATGTAATCTCCTTCTTTCATCAGTTCTTATTTCTGGCCTTTTTGCCAAGTAGATCAGCTCCTTTATATAACACTCCAACTCTTTCTTCTTTTCTGGTGGACACAAAATTATCCAATTTTGTGCCACTACCACTATGTTCATCAAGAGGTTCCTCATATCCTGCCAAAGAGAATTCTGAAAACACAGAGCATTTCTTAGCTTCCACAGCGCCCAAAGTGCAGCAGAGCTCAAAATACTAATTGCAGCAAACTTCCTATTACTAAGCCAACAAATGCCAATAGATTCAAAAGAGTTCCCAACATTTCTTCCTATGGCACTAGAGATTCTACTCCACATTTCTTTAGCTACCACACACTCAAAAAACACATGATTACAAGATTCTAGCTCTTCACAGAAGAGGCATCTCATGTCCTCAACCTTCTATCTTTTAGCCAAGTTATCTCTAGTGAGGTTTTTATTTTTGGACAACAACCAAAGGAAGAAATGTATTCTTGGAGGGATTTTCAAGGACCATACACTGGGAGTGTAAACAGGTTTAACACCTCTAAAATTAATGACTCTATATAGGTGTAGATACCATTTGAGGAGAAACTCCAGATTAGAGCATCCTCTTCCTCACTAAAGATGATAGTTGAGGCTAACTGAACTATTTCCAGCCAGACTCTCCCTAACCTCTCACTCATAGTTCTCTTGAAAGTGCATTTCAAATTGTGCCCATCCCATAGCTCAGCTATGGTGCTAGTCTTCTCATTCACAATACTATATAAGTCCCAAAACTGAATAGCAAGACTAGAAGAACCCAACCAGTTATCCTCCCAAAACTTGATTTTCCTCCCATCCCCTACTTTCCATCTAAAACCCACCTTAGCAGCCCTTGCTGCCCACATGAAACCTTTGAAGAAATGAGAGCAATTAGCATCCTTAGTGTCAAAAATATTAGGCCTATCTGTTTTGTACTTAAAGTCTATAAGATCTCTCCAGATTTTATCCCTGTCAGCTTGGTATCTCTTAACCCATGAGGCCAGCAAACAGGTGTTTAGGTCTCTCAGACTAGGGATGCCTAGCCCCCCAAACTCTTTGAGCATACTAACATTGTCCCAGTTTACCAAATGGTACTTGTTCTTTCCTTCAGAATCACTCCACAAACAGTTAGCAAAATGGGCATTCATAACTTTGATGGCCCACTTGGGAAACTTGATGAAGGAAAGTAAATAAACTGGAACACTTGCAAGACAAGACTGAATTAGAGTAATCTTTGCAGCATGGGACAAGAGCTTCCCTCTCCAACTTCCTACCCTTTTCAAAATATTATCTACTAAAGGTTGGATATCTTCTCTTCTAAGTTTACCATAATGCAGAGGGACACCCAGATACTTAATGGGGAAGGAACCTACAGGGCACCCAAAGATGTGCGCAGCATTATGAATTTGGTCATTACTAAGATTGCAAGGAATAAGCTCACTCTTATGGTAATTAATCCGCATCCCCGACATATTTTCAAACCACACCAAGCTACATTTCAGATTTTTCAGATAATGTTCAGAGGGATCTGAGAAAATTATAGTATCATCTGCATACTGCAAAGACACTACCCCACCTTCTCTAAACTGTGGCAGGAGACCCTTAATCAAACCACCCTCTGACCCTTTCCTCAACATCTTGGTCAGAACATCTCCCACTAGATTAAAAAGAAGAGGAGAGATGGGATCCCCCTGTCTCAATCCTTTTCCTGGTTTGAAGTAAGAACTTTCTTCTCCATTAAGGTTCACTCCTATTGAACCTCCTTTGACTAGACATTTAATCCAGCTAACCCACTTTTCATTAAAGCCCCTAGAGTGGAGGATTTCAAAAAGGAAATCCCAACTAACCCTATCATAGGCTTTTTCATAGTCTAGTTTGAGGATGAGGCCAGGGTCCTTGCTCTTGTGTAAGGAATGAACTAATTCATGTGCCACTACCACACTCTCCAAAATATATCCGCCCTTAATAAAAGCACACTGGTTTGAAGAAATGAGCCTATTAGAGATTTTCCCCAGTCTACTAGTCAAGACTTTTGAGAAAATCTTGAAACTACAATTAATCAAGCTAATAGGTCTAAAGAGTTTCATCTCCTTGGCATCCTCTACCTTAGGAATTAAGGTCACCATTGCACAATTTAGTCTACAAAGGTCCAACTTCCCTCTATAGAAGTCCTCAAACATGGCTACAAGATCACCTTTCAGAACCTCCCAAAACTTCTGATAAAAAAGAAAAGGCAGCCCATCTGGACCAGGGGCCCCATCTGAATAACTACTAAAAACCACCTCCTTTATTTCTTCTATAGTGAAAGGTCTACAGAGCAACTCATTCTCCTCCTGGGTAACCAAATCACTGTTTTCCCAGAAATCAGGTTTGAGAAAAATGTTTTCCTTTTTTTCCTCAGCAAACAAGTTTTTATAATACTGAACAACAATTTTAATCATCCCTGCCTGATCTTCTACCCACCCATTAGGGCCCATGAGCCCATAGACCAGCTTTCTCCTCTGTCTCTGGTTAGCCACTGCCTGGAAATAGGTAGTGTTCCTATCCCCTTCAACTATATCTCTTTCTCTAGATCTTTGCCTAATTTTGATTTCCTCAAGGGCCCAGATTTTACTTAACTCATCAGAGATTTCTTTAAGCCTGCTCAAATCCTGGGTTGGCAGACCCTCTCTTTCAGCTCTCTCATCTAGCTTATTATATTCCTCTGCTAAAGAAACTTTGGTCTTATTTAGGATTGCTATTTCATTAGCAGCCCAACCCCTAACAATCCTTCTGAGAGTTCTAATTTTAAACTGCCATATATCTATAGGCCTAGGTTCACAGCAGTTGGTTTCCCAGGCCTTGGAGACCACCTCATTAAAGGGCTCTTTACTCAACCACCACTTTTCAAATCTAAATTTTCTCTTTCCAAACTGCATGTTATCTCCTGTATTCAGTAGGAGAGGGTTATGATCACTAGGAGGTCTTTCTAGAGCCTTAACCCTAGCCAGAGGAAAGGCAGCCTCCCAGTCAGTAGTCACAAAGATTCTATCTATCCTAGCCATAATCAGGTTCTCCTGATTATTAGTCCAAGTAAAAGCCTTATTGGGTGGGTCTAACTCTATTAGCCCCCATTTCCCTACCCAGTCATTAAAGGCATCAGCCCACTTGTGGTTAATAATCCCATTACTCTTGTCAGAGAGGAATCTAACTAAGTTAAAATCCCCTCCTATCACAGTAGGTCCCTGCCAGGAGGACATAATTGTGTGTAACTCATCTAAGAACTCATTTTTCCCTTCATCATAAGGAGAACCATAAACTACCACTAATTTCCAGTTAAAGCCCGATTTCTTATCAAGAAGCATAATACTAATAGAAAACTTCAGAATCTGACCAACTGTAGCTACAAACTGATCAGAGTTAATCCCAACTAAGATCCCCCCTGCTGTACCCACAGCAGGTTGGTAAAACCAGGTAAAAGGGATATTACCTGTTAGGGATCTAAGAAAACCAGGAGTGAAGCTATCTTTTTTTTGTTTCTATGACACCTACAACATCTACATGGTTATCTCTAATTCTACTGACCAAAGCAGGAACTCTCCCAATTTTTCCAAGCCCTCTAATGTTCCAGAAAAGGCCAATCATTTCCCTTTTTCCTGGCTCTATCTACCACTCTACCATTATGGATATTGGTTTCCACCCTACTTTTTATCAGACTGAAATCCTCAGTATCCACTGAGTTCAGATTTGGGTTGTGTTCTAAGATCCTAGAGTCCTCCTGGACTCTATTACCCACCAACACACAATTCATGTGATCACATTTTTCCTTTAGGGATTTACTACTTTGTGCCTCTAAGTTGGCTATTTTCTCAATCAGATCACTACTAACAGGATTTCCATCTCTCCCTACTAAACCAATAACAGATGCAGTATATCTCAAATCATTAGCATTAATGCAAGAACTTTTCTGGGTAGGTTTACCTGTTGCACTTGTTTCATTCCATTTCCTCTTGATCTCCTGGGCTTTTTCAGCTATTGTTCTTCCATCTTCTGCCAATCTCTTACTTCTCCTTTCCACTACAATGGGTCCCCACTGTTTCTTTTCAGCTTGACTTTGGGTTTTTGTTCCACCCCTGGAAATGTTTACCACTTCTCTTACCTCCTCACTGTTCTCCTCTCCTCTGAAATTTGAATCCTGTGTATCAGTAGTTCCTTCCTTTTCAATTGAACTTGCTGTAGAGTACACCCATTCATCTGGGAGCAGCAGCATTTCATCTTCTTCCATGTGATTTCCTTCCTCCTCATCTTCTTCCCCTCCTATCTCCATAGCTTGAAGTAAGTCAGCACAGTTAAACCCCTCCTCGAGACTGGCACATAGTTTCTGAGCCAGAGGTTCCTCATCTAGCTGAAGGACTCTTCTCACTGAAGTAGTCTTCTGTCCAGACTTCTGCCCAGCCCCAGAGGTCTTATCCTCTCCCTGTCCAGGTCTGTCCCTGTCCTTGTCCTCTTTCTCCTTTTCTTCCCTCCCACTTGGGTCTTGAGGTTTTTCTGGGTCCCCTGTTGACCCATCCTCATCAGATTCATCTTCCTTTCCTTTTTCTTCTGGTGGAGCACTTTCTTCCAACTCAACATTCTCAACTTTGAAGTGTATCAGGAACAATTGATCATCCAGCTCCATCACTCTATCTTCAGGAATGGCCCTTGGGTCCTTACATTTTATTCTTACTCTGACCACACTAAAGAAGCTAGAGAAAAGGGTTTGCCAATCAATCTCACACAGCTTGCCAAGACTAGAAGCAATCTCCTTGATGGTGATCCAATCACACCACTTAGGTGGTATTCCAGTAATTTGCACCCAAACTTCTTCCAGCTGTCCCACAGGCTCAATGTCACCATTCCAAACCCTGAGTGAAGCCATCACCTCCTCATTCTTCAAGTAGAAGAAAGTGGCCTTCCCCAACACTTTTCTTTCCACCTTAATGTGTGGAGGAAATTTCACCAGATACCTATAATCATCCATTTTCAGGAGCATCCATTGCCAGCCTTTATCTATTTGGGTCTTCAAGGTCTGCACTATTTCATCCTCTCCCAATTCACCTTCCTCTACTGTGAACACCCCAAAATTATCAAAACCAGCCCAGTGCTTGAATCTGCCCACTCTAGCTGCCACATCAATATGATAGAATCCCAAACCCTTATTTGCACTTCCATAGTACTGAGCTGCAAACTGAGGCTCTTTCCATTCTGGACATAGATCCACCACATGATCCTTACTATAGCAGATGAAGCAAACTTTAGGTTTGTGACAGGCACTGCTGAAGTGTCCAGTTTCACCACATTTGAAGCAGATTACTTGGGGAAATTTACCTAAGCTTTTTCCATCTCCACTTGTTCTCTCACTGCTAGGATCAGACTCATGCTTGCTCGGGTCAGTACCTCCCTCGGCCTCAGGTGCCACACTTTTCTCAGTCGCTTTCTGACCTTGCTCTCTCTGCTGGAACTGATTCTGAGCTCTTCCTCTCCCCCTTGAAATTGCCCTCTCTGCCTTGCACCCTGCTGGAACTGATTGAAACCTTGAGGTCTCTGCGGGGGTTGGGGATGCATTCCCTGATGGGGTGGGGGATTGGGGAAGAATCCATACGGCGGCGGCGGTTGGTAGTAGATCGGCGGTGGAGGGTAAGGCATTGGTGGTGGATAATGGAGCCCCTCACCCCATCCATCCCAGTTGCCATCTGCCCTAGGTCTCGCCCCCCTTCCACCTCTACCCCTGCCTACCATGGATTTCAAAGCTTGAACGAAACTTTTTCTCTTACCTTCTCCCCAAATTTCCTCGGCAAACTTCAATTTCAACGGCGATTTCCCCCAGCTATCATTGGATCCGATCGGATAGCAGTCTTCCGGTGAGAATCTCTTGCTCTCCCACAAATCTCTGCGGATCCAGACCAAATCACGATTGGGAGCAGAGGAGTGACTAACCCTAGACCTCGAGTCGGGGTGGGTGGTCTGCGTGGCTGGAACCAACCACAACTGCCCAAAAAATTCCTCAATTGCCCCTCCCTCCTCGAGCGGATCCGGGTTGGTGGTATCCTCCGAATCAATCCACTCCCGCCATGGATCTGTGCTTGACACATGTCTTCTTCCTGGGTTCCCACGTGGGTTGAGCTTTTTCACCGAGTCCCAAAGGAGCCTGCGCCGGGGGCCCGCGCGGGGCGGTGTACCCGACCCTCTGATCGGACTTGACGCCACTGCCTTCCAACTTTCCTTCGCTGGAAGGATCATCGGCGGTGTCGCCGCCTGCGGCGTGGTTGGGGGAGATCCCCGTCTCACCTCCTTCCTCGCCGCCGGCTGCTGCGCGGCCTGCAGCCTCTCCTCCTCGGCCACCACCATCGCCGTGACGGCGTCGACGACGACTGCCGCCTCGGCCGCGGCCATCGGCGCGGGGCGCGGCAACGGACGAGTTATCGGCGTGGGACGCGGCCGTGCTGTCTATTTCTGTCTCATCCAAACGCCATCTATTTCTTTCTCACCCAAACTCCGTTGACGTGTGCAGAGCAAATTTGGTAGCCTGCGTGATGATGTCCAGCCATATGTTACAACTAGGTTCAATTGTGAAGGAGCAAACGAAACCTGAAACTAAATGAAGCAACATGACAACTCTGACGGAAATCCGACAATAGCAACCGGAGAGAGTGGACTTGCTGACGCTGAATGGGATGAAGGAACTGGGGCACACACCCAACCTGCAACCGCATATGTATATGTTGCCAGCCACGGAGGATAGTGCTGTGAGCTTGTGATTGTGTCACACACGCAACAACCAGCAGCCGCGACTACGAGCTAGTCGATGCACCATGAAGGCAGCAGGTGACTTCAATCGCAGAAAGTTTATGAAGATGTCTTCCATACTTTTGCCGAAAATTATCGAGACATGGTGAGTTGTTAAAGTTGCTGATATAGCTTTGGCACACAGACAATGTAACAGTGATTTAATTTTCAGCACACGTGGACTGTGATATTTGGTTCATCAGGAATATGGTACAGAGTAAACCAACAACATATAATTACTGTTGCGTCACTTGTCACTCAGTAGATATGAAGTATGGTGTTTAGTGTGCAGTGTGTACTACAGAATGCTCTCAGCAGTTTGTTAGTTCTGAAACTAAATAGCCAGTTCAGGGTTCAGAAAGCTGCTGAGTTTAAGCTACCTGAACAAAAGAGGTACAGCCATCAATTCTCATTGCATTTGCATCTGAAGGAGTTTTTTTTCTTCTTATGGAACTGTTATTAGTAGGATAGAAATTGATTTGTACCTAATTTTATTGTTCTGTACGTCCAATTTTGATCGGAAAACCATTTGTTAAATCATTAACCTTGTACCTAGCATTCTATTATAAAGTTTGTATCTTACATGAATACAGCATCCACTGTACCTCATATCAGTATGTCACTAGTACAATTCAAAGTCTCAACTTAACAAGTACATAATGCTTATCACAATTCAATTCAAAAATGTGTTGGTTAGTCTGTACATTTTTCAGATATACACTATATTTAGATGTATAGCAAAAACTATGCTCTAAAAATGTTAAAACGATTTACAATTTATAGAAAAGAGGGAATACAATTCAATATAATTCAATTCAAAAATTTGTTGGCTAGTTTGTGCCTGAGGATGAGGGGGGAGTCCTGAAAGTGAGGGGAAAACCCTGACCGCCAGGTTTTGCAGAAGCGATGCCGGGCAACCGCCAATGCCCAATCTCGCGCATGGATTCCAATTCCACGGCGGCGGACGCGCAGGCGCGCAGCACGAAGCGAGCAAGGCTAAACCCATCGGTCGGTGACGTCGACCGGATCAGCGGGCTCGACGACGACGTGCTCCTCCGCGTCCTCGGTCTGGTGCTCTCGCGCCAGTGTCTCGGCCGCTGGACGCGCGTCCCCGCCCTCCGCTTCGCCTCCCGGGCTCCCGGCCGCCGCTGGCCAAGGCAGCCAGCGGCACCGAACAGCTTGCCGCCTTGGAGCGGTATGTCTCCTTCGTCAACGGCGTCCTCGCCCGGCTGCGCCATCGAGACCTTGTCGATCTCGACGACGTACACCGCGCCCAAGCTGGAACAGCTGATGTCTGCCCACAGTGACTTGACGCACGTGGCCTGATGAAGCTCCTTCTGATGGCACGTCGTTCCGGTAATTCCAGAGAGACTGCTGAGAACAGTACTTATGTACTCCTCCTCAAGCACTGTAGCTCAGCAATATGCCTTGAAGTGGACCTTGAAGATGAAGAGGTACGTTTATATCTCCGATAAAAAATGTATTCCACAACTTTACATCGATATTAAATCTAACATCATTTGTGAGTTATATATATACACTGATTATTTCGATTTTATTGTGCATCCATATCATATGACTTTAACTTATGTTAATTATTTTCACGGAATTGGCGATTTTAAGAGCAATATTCCTGTGATATCTGATATATGCAATAGCCCTTTCTCTAAATTTGTGTACTTAATCTTTAATACAATGTTTTTCTTTCTTAGAATTATTGTTATTACATTTGCTTAATTACGTGCTGGATTTGCATAAACTTTTGTTAATCTTTTATGTATGATATCTTGTTTATATTATCTGTTTCATCAGTATGCTTGTGTCTGATGAGGAATGGAAGAAGGACATGGACATGATAACAAGTAATGTACCACATGAAGGGATACATGGTGGCTACGCTAGCGGAAAACAAAATTTTCCCCGCAAAACAGGAACTGCTGTTGTCAGAGATCATGGGATTACCACTAGACGCGCAGATGCAGCGGAACCGTCTCGATGCAGACAAACGCGTCGAGGGTAGCCGGCAGTGCAGTTGCTCACGTCCTTCTTGACTTGCACGTGCGGCTCGTCCGATCCAAGTGCTCCAGATGCAGCACCTCCAAGGTATCCACACGTACGGAGAAGGAAGCGACGCACGCCGGACTACTAGGTCCGCGAGTGCGACGAGGAGAAAGCGTTGGCAGCGCGGCTGCTACTTGAGAAAGTTGTGTCTTTTCAGGAGGGGTGTGGCCCATATTTATTGGGAGGACCCCCCCCCCACACACACACACCATCGTTCATTAGCAATACGGGACTAATAGATGGTGTACCCCTTCCAATACTAATGGGCTTTACAACATTTGTGGCCCATTAGGACTTTTACACCATAATGGATAAAATCCGTCTGAGCCCACTAGTGGATCAAATCCAGTTGGCTCTAGGGCATATTTCCAACAGTCTCCCACTTGCACTAGAGTCAACTATGCAAGTATATTCATCCTCATTCGGCTTCCAACCCTTAAGTGTGTGACCCTATAGGTTCACATACACATAGACTTGACCCGAGTACATTACTTGATCAATAGTTGATAGCGGCCTTTAGCAAGACGTGTCAACTCCTGTGCATACGTAAAGATCTTATCAGACAAACCATCACAACAATTCATACATGCTATTCCCTTTGCCTCACGATATTTGGTCTAGCTCCAAGCTGACCTCTCTTTCTCGACACTGTGATTCGGATCATCAAAAGGGGGTTAACCCTTAACCTAGCACGGCCATGCATTTCTTGATCCGATCACTCGAGGGGCCCAGAGATATCTCTCTCAAGTAGAGGGGCAAATTCTATCTTGATTGACCATGCCTCACAGCATGCTTCCTGACAAACCCGAAAGCCATCTTTATGACTACCCAGTTACGGAGTAGCGGTTGATGGCCCCTAAGTAGGTCAATTCACATCTTGAGTATATGCGACAATCTCAAGTCTAAGGACATAGCATATACGTTGTGTAAACAGAGACCAAGGTCTCAAATTGGGTCAGTCCAGCCCCATGTCATACATGTGCCCACATTATTAGTTATACATCTCCATGTTCATGACTTGTGAAACATAGTCATCAACTAATTCATGTGCTAGTCATTAACTCATATTAGGGACAACTTTTGAATAACCATACAAGTAAAAGAGTTTCACAAACAATTCACATAATTGTCAATCAAATACAAGTCGCCTTTCATGGATATTCAATAAAAGAACCAAGTGACATGGATATAATGAAATATAATCATCTCTATGATTCCTTATAGGACATATTTCTAACATTCTTCCACTTGCACTTGAGCTAATCTAGAATATATCTAATACCCATAGCTCTCATGTGCGCCTCATGCTTAGGTGTGGAAGGGGTTTTGTC
Organism: Cenchrus americanus; assembly: GCA_947561735.1. NCBI lineage: Eukaryota > Viridiplantae > Streptophyta > Magnoliopsida > Poales > Poaceae > Cenchrus > Cenchrus americanus. The sequence goes on along the minus strand of OX387240.1, from coordinate 89,376,722 downwards.
AAAGGATCTGCAACATTCAAATCCGTGTGTACTTTGCATATCTTGATATCACCTCGTCTAACGATCTCTCGTATCGGATGAAATTTCCGCAAGTACATGTTTATTCTTTTGGTGGTTCCTTGGCTCCTTTGCTTGCGCAATAGCCCCATTGTTGTCACAATAAAGATCCAATGGGCTAGAGACACTCGGAAACACACCAAGTTCGAAAGGAACTTCCTTATCCAAACACCCTCCTTTGCGGCTTCCGAAGCCGCGATGTACTCGGCTTCGTTGTAGAATCGACCACTTGTCTCCTACTTGGAACTCTTCCGGCTCACGGCTCCACCATTTATCGTAAATACGTATCCGATTGCGACTTTGAATCGTCTTGGTCGGTTTGGAAACTAGCATCGGTGTAACCCGTTACAACGAGCTCCTCCTCACCACCATAGACTAGGAACATGCCTTTAGTCCTTCTTAAGTACTTAAAAACATTTTTAACCGCCGTCCGGTGACCCTCACCGGATCGATTGGTATTTGCTTGTAACACTGTGTGCATACGAAATATCTGGACGTGTACATATCATTGCATACATAATAGATCCGATGGCCGAAGCATACAGTATTCTACTCATGCGTTCCCGCTCATCAGTTGTCGAAGGACACTGAGTCTTGCTAAAATGTATGCCACGTGACATAGGCAAGAACCCTTTCTTCGCCTCTTCCATGTTGAACCTTTTCAACACTTTATCAATGTAAGTGTCTTGGCTTAATCCTATAAGCCTTTTTGATCTATCTCTATAGATTTTGATGCCCAAAATGTATGTCGTCTCACCTAAGTCCTTCATTGAAAAACTATTTTTCAATGAGGTCTTAGCGGCCTCAAGCATAGGAATGTCATTTCCAATAAGTAATATGTCATCCACATAGAAGATTAGAAATACTACAGAGCTCCCACTTGCCTTCTTGTAAACACAAGGCTGTTCTTCACTCTGAATGAAGCCAAACCCTTTGACCACTTCATCAAAGCGAAGGTTCCAACTCCGAGATGCTTGCTTCAATCCATAAATGGATTTTTGAAGTTTGCACACCTTTCCAGCATTGGTTGGATCAACAAATCCCTCGGGTTGTGTCATATACACATCCTCGCAGATTTCCACTTAGGAAAGCTGTTTTGACATCCATCTGCCATATCTCATAATCGAAATATGCAACTATAGCTAGAATGATCCGAATAGATTTAAGCATTGCTACGGGTGAGAATGTCTCGTCGTAGTCAACTCCTTGAACTTGTCGAAAACCTTTTGCAACAAGTCGAGCTTTATGGATGTGAACATTTCCATCCATATCCCTCTTCTTCTTATAGATCCATTTGCACTCTATGGGTTTAACACCATCTGGCGGGTCAACCAAGTTCCAAACTTGATTGTCATCCATGGAATCTATTTCGGATCTCATGGCACTTTGCCATTTCTCGGAATCTGGGTCCATCATTGCTTCCGCATATGTCATAGGTTCATCATTGTCTAACAACAATATGTCGCGCTCTCCCACGATCATGAGATTGAGCTTATCAGTTGCGCGACGTGCCCTTTCAGACCTTCGTGGTTGTGGTGGTGCTTCTCTTGCCACAGGCATCTCAACTCGTTCAGCTACATTAGCATCAATTGTGAAATCTTGCCCAAGCGGCTCATCTTGAAATTCTTCGAGATACACCTTCTGTCTACATTTTTCTCTTTTAAGAAACTCTTTCTCTAAGAAAACGCCGTTCCGAGCGACAAACACTTTGCCTTCTGACCGGTTGTAGAAATAATATCCCAAGGTTTCCTTTGGATATCCCACGAATATGCACTTGTCCGATTTAGGTGTTAATTTATCTGATTGAAGTTTCTTCACATAAACCTCACAACCCCAAATTTTCAGAAAAGACAAACTGGGAGTCTTACCAGTCCACATCTCATATGGTGTCTTAACTACAGACTTAGAAGGTACTCTATTTAAAGTGAAAGCTGCGGTTTCTAGAGCATAACCCCAAAATGATAATGGTAGGTCCGACTGGCTCATCATTGATCGGACCATGTCCAACAAGGTTCGATTACGTCGCTCGGATACACCGTTTCTTTGAGGTGTTCCACGTGGCGTAAGTTGTGGAACAATTCCGCAACTCTTTAGATGACTGCTAAACTCATGGCTCAAATACTCACCTCCACGATCAGAACGCAAGGTCTTGATTTTCTTGCCACGTTGATTTTCTACTTCACTCTGAAATTCTTTGAACTTTTCAAAAAATTCAGACTTGTGCTTCATTAAATAGACATAACCATATATACTTAAATCATCAGTGAACGTTATGAAGTATTGGTATCCACCTCTAGCTGTCGTACTCATTGGTCCGCACACATCCGTATGTATGAGTTCCAGTAAGTCTGAGGCTCTCTCAGGAAAGCCTGAGAAAGGCATCTTGGTCATCTTGCCTAGCAAACAAGCTTCACATGTCTCGTAGGATTCAAAATCAAACGAAGTTAAAAGTCCATCGTTATGGAGCTTCTTCATGCGCTTTTCACTGATGTGACCCAAACGACAATGCCATATGTAGGTAGGACTTAAATCATTAGGTCGAGACCTTTTAGCACTTATGTTACAGATAGGTGAATCATCAAGATTTAAAACAAATAAGCCATTCACAATGGATGCACAAGCCACAAACATATTATCCTTAGAGATCACACAACCATTATTTTCACTCGCAAATGAATAACCTTCCTTCATCAAACATGAAGGGGATAAAATGTTTCGACTCAAACTAGGAACAAAACAACAATTATTCATTTCCAATATAAATCCTGGCGGGAGGTGTAGTTGCATCGTTCCGACGCTCAATGCAGCAACTCTTGCATTATTGCCTACGCGGAAATCAACTTCTCCTCGTTCCACGCTTCTACTTCTTATCATTCCTTGCATCGAGTTGCAAATATGAGCAACCGATCCGGTATCAAATACCCAAGAATTAGTATAAGAATCAGCGAGAAAAATATCTTTAACATAAACATTAAGTGTACCTAAAGTGGAAGTACCCTTACTTCCCTTGCTTTTCATAGAAGCTAAGAACAACTTACAATTTCTTTTCCAGTGACCGATTTCCTTACAATGAAAACATTCAGCCTTGGCAGCTGGACTAGCCTTGGGCGCTTGGTTTGGCATTGGGATCTTATCCTTGGCCTTACATTTCTTCTTCCAAGAATTGCAAATCCTTTTTAAAGATCGGCTTGTTTTGGACGCCATCACATGACTACTGCCCGTGCTTTTCTTAACGTTATCATCTATTGGTAAGGGGGTGCCTAGAACTCCTTCCCTTTTCCCAGCTCTGAGAACAATTCTCAGATTACGAATCCAATTTGTAAAGTTTGTTCCAGTCAACTTGTCCTTCTCAAGGACCGAATGCAAGGTAAACGATGTGGTGTTGCTAGGTGCCATTAATCTACAACATAATAATAAATGCAAAACACTAAGACAATATATCCATGACTGAGTAAAATAAAAGAATTTACTCCCACTAAAATCAATATCCCCACATTGATACTTAGTGATTCAGAATCCACAACTAACAAGTCTACTAGTGAGCTTTTGCGTCACCGCTAGTAAACAAGGTAGATCGGTAAGCAACTCTTTGCTAATCATATCACATATGACTCCTGTTGTTGGGTGACATCTCTATGTCTAGGCTCCCAACCTTTATGCCCCGAAGTCCTTAACCGTTAAGATGACTTTGATAAGCAAACCAACACTTATGCGTGTAAGTATCCGATACAAACCCGTCTAGTCAAGGAAAACTAGTGGCACCCTAATTTCATAGACCCACCACTAATTGTACGAGGCGTGGGACGGTGGCAAGTGTTGGGAGGGCATGTTAACTTAAAATTCCAAAGGGATCGTTCTACTCGTAACATCACATGCAAGAAAATAACATTGTCGCGTGTAAAAGTAGAACGGTAAGAACGACATTCACACAGCTGTAACACGGTATGGCCTATTGTCACATGGTGATCTCCATCTCCATTGACCTGTACATCATGTTGATCTCCATCTCCATGATCTGTGTGTGTCATCCTCCATGTGATGAGTCCTCCAAGAACTATCTAACGCGTGCTAGTAATGAAAGTTACACAATCGCGTATTAGATCATCACAAATTGGTACGCAGACCATAACATTAATTTTGACAATACATGTGGCTCCAGCCGTATTGCCGTATGCGTGACACACAGGTCACGAAAAAATTGCACACATGCATCACATACACATATAGGCCATACCGATCACAAAACCTGCAAAACAGATTATCGCAATTCTGACGTCCAAACTTAAAACGTCCGAAAACCCATCTTGCATGCTGAATTTGGCAAAACTAATTTCGCCGAGACCAGCAAAGCTGGTTTATCACATGTGTAAAATTTTCTATAGATTAATTTTCGTATAGAAAACGTCTTCATCCGAGTTAACCACGAAAAGTTATGGTTGTTTTACCGAACAATATGTTTTCTGGTTTTCCCGGGCCGGTAGCAGATCCAATCTGCCGCCGCCACGCATCCCATGCGCCTGGCACTTGACCTAGCTTCGATTCAACCAATCCAATTGATCTCCTTCTCGTTGTGACTAGGTTTACGTGTATCACTTAACTTCGATGGCGGAATTCCGACCGGTAGGAGTAATTCATTACACGACCATCACGTCAAGAACACGAAGCCGATCAAAACTTTGATCTACATCTGCATATCTCCATATGCACACATCCCGAATCTAAAACTTAGCAGCTATGGCTCTGGTACCACTGAAGGGATACGGGGTGGCTACGCTAGCGCAAAACAAAATTTTCCCTGCAAAACAGGAACTGTTGCTGTCAGAGATCACGGGATTACCACTAGACGCGCAGATGCAGCGGAACCGTCTCGATGTAGACGAACGCGTCGAGGGTAGCCGGTAGTGCAGTTGCTCACGTCCTTCTTTACTTGCACGTGCGGCTCGTCCGATCCAAGTGCTCCAGATGCAGCACCTCCAAGGTATCCACACGTACGGAGAAGGAAGCGACGCACGCCGGACTACTAGGTCCGCGAGTGCGACGAGGAGAGAGCGTTGGCAGCGCGGCTGCTACTTGAGAAAGTTGTGTCTTTTCAGGAGGGGTGTGATCCATATTTATTGGGAGGAAACCCCCCCCCCACACCATCGTCCATTAGCAATACGAGACTAATAGATGGTGTACCCCTTCCAATACTAATGTGCTTTACAACATTTGTGGCCCATTAGGACTTTTACACCATAATGGATCAAATCCATCTGAGCCCACTAGTGGATCAAATCCAGTTGGCTCTATAGCATATTTCCAACACCACACCTACCTCATGTCACTTCTCTGACCGTTAATTTTTCCAATACGTTCGAGCGACATGACTTTGGAGAATTGGAGTTAGCATGGCAAGCCGTCTTCTCACACGGTTCAAAAATCTTAGACATCTCAGCCTGCATTTATACCTTTCTTTGGCGACCTGGTGAGCACGTAGTTATCCTCACAAGCCCACCAATCCTAGTTACTCCCCATTTTAATTAGAAGATTATTTCTCCCTCCAATTTAATTACTGCACTAAACCTGCATAGTATGTGTCTACATTGCAGTCAGATGATATACATGAAGGTTCGTTCGGATCTCGAACACGACAACCCAGACCATTGGACGCTCCATGAGATCTCCATGACTCACCTACAGTACAAGTAGTAGAGCTTGCTGGATCTGATCGACAGGAACTGATGGTGAAGTTTTGTTCATGAAAGCCGTGCTAACAACCGCCAGAGGACTTCAAAAGGTGTCTATAAGGTTCAACACAGAGTGTGCGCAACATGAGGACAAGATAGATGCATTTGAGAGTATGCTACATGATGAAGGAATGCGGACTTCCCACCGTGACAAGCATACGCTTAATACCTGCATGGACTTGTAAAAATGTGACGTGGGTGGGGTTTTTTACGGTACACAATACGACTTGTACGACCGGCTGAAAAAAGACTCGTATGTAATAGAAAATGACCTATATGTAAGGATCTGACGGTTGAGATTAATTCTATACAACTGGTTTTTTTAGCTGTCATACAGTAGCATTCAAAGGTCGTATGAGTAGTATAAGGGTATTCGAAAATGTAAAATGATATTGTTGTAATATAGAAAATAAAATATATGAAATGTTTTAGATAGTATAAGGGGGCTGCGGGGAATTTTTTTTCAAATAATATATACGTATCAAATTATCATTTTACCCATAAAGAAAAACCGATAATACGACCGTATGACCATTGGGTCGTATTGTGTACCATAAAAAACCTCCGAATAGAATGCGCCTCTGATGCTCCGGCGGATAATCAGGTACGTGTGAGTGAACGATCAAGAGGAGTTCAACGTGCTCATGTGGAGAACGTTGTGGTTCAAATGGCCGGTCCGTGTCCCAACTGAGAGAATTGTTGGCGAGCGAACTGTGTGAAGAGGGCCTCAAAACATCACGCTGTGCGTGCGGGTAGGCTCCTGGGGGGGGCGCGAAGTTTTTCCTCCCCTAGGGGTGGGATACCCCCCTTGCGTGTATGGTTAGGATCTTGCATGTGCGACCTTTGAGATTGATGCTAATTGCTTCCTTCTGGTGACATGGACGCAGCTTTGCCCCGCTGGCATCGTTTTTTCTGACTTCTTGCCGTACGTGGTGTTGACTTATGTGTACCGTGTTCTTTCGGATAGGCCCAAATAGCCGTTGGCCCTGGCCCTTGACCCAGTTACTTTTGCCGACAGTTTTTATGGGTTCCTTCTTCTCGAAAGCATAGTTCGATATCTCAATTGGAAAGTTGGTTCTATTCGAGGTCGGTTTTCCTACAGATCTGTTATAAATTTTTAGATATTATGTGACTTTTCATTAGAATTGGAGCTCAGGTTTGGTTCGTGTTCTATTTGTCAGTATGGCGTTCGCTTCTGATGGGAGCGGAAGCTTCTGTTCTGAGGGAGGAAATCTGCGAAATGTTCAGTCCCCATTAGATGAAGACGGATTGAATCAAGCCTTTCGAGTCGAAGGTGAATCTTCAGATGGAAAGAATGGGCAGCGTTATGACCCTCTGAAGAAGACGTTTGAGTTAGTAAAATCTTTTGATTTTTTTCTTTTTTGTTGGGTATGTACTAATTTTGATAGGGGATTTCTTTTTTCCTTGGTTAGATGGAATTTATTCTCATTGTTGGTTTCGTAATTTAGGTTCAAAGGTAGGACCGGTCCAGATTTCAGGGTAGCTCCGACAGAGGAGAGTGCTATCACTAGGGCAATCAGGCCTGCTGTTCAGAGGAAGGATGAAGCAATCTTTCTTCCATTTGAAGGAATGACTTTTAATAGCAGGGAGGAAGCAAGAGATTTATACAACTTATATTCATGGGAGAGAGGTTTTGGTGTGCGGTTTGGACGTGATAGGAAGAATGATGGTATGTATGGAACCAGGCAAGACCTCATATGTTCTTGTGAGGTATGTTTTTTTATTCTGAATTTCATATGTTTTTTATGTTTTCAATTTTAATTTATGGATGTTATTTTCTTGTTTCTCTGTTTTGTTTCATTTTTAGTAACTTTAATTTCATTTATGCAAGGGATTTGATCGGAGTAGTAATGCGTCATCAATACGGACTGGATGTTTGGCTAGGTTGAGGTTGTTAAGGACTAAAGATCATGGCTGGTTTGTTAGTAGTTTTATTGACGAACATAACCATCGTTTATCTGAATCCTTTGAATCCTTTGCGGAGAACAAACAATGGCCATCTCATGGTTTAATTGATCCTGGAACGAAGGATTTTATTAGAAGGATGAGGGAGAACAATGTTAATCTTGGAAGGATTTGTAATATACTTGGCACCTGTGATGAAGATGTTCCATCTGATCTGCGCAGAGAGGCTGTTAGGTCTATTTGTTCAAAGTTTGCGCAAGAAGAATTGAGAGATGACATTGGTAAAACTCTAAATCTTCTTGATGAGATGAAGTCTAGTGATCCGTTGATGCAAGTTTGTTTCCAACTTGATGCTGAAAGGCGTATAAAGTCGATGCTTTGGTGCACTGGAAAGAATATATTTTATTATTCAAAATTTGGTGATGCTATTACATTTGACACCACATATCGGACTAATTTGTATAGTCTACCCTTTGGTCTTTTTGTTGGAGTTAATAATCATTTCTAGTCCATAATTTTTGGTGGCGTATTGCACACAACTGAAAAAACTGCTGATTTTGAGTGGGTTTTTAAGAGTTTTGTTGATATTCGCCCTGTTCGCTTGGTTTATCAGCCACCAGCCAGCAGTACTTTTCTCTCAGAACAAACCAGCCACCAGCAACCAGCCAGCAGTACTTTTCTCTCAGAACAAACCAGCACCAGCCATCAGCCACCAGCCAAACGAACAGGCTCATTATGGGAGGACATGCTCCGAAGACTATTTTGACAGGTATGTTCATTATTTTTTGATGATGTTGAATTTTTTCTAACTTTATACTCTGATTATTTATTTTTTTATTATTCTGTTGGGTTATAGTTTAAAAAAACTTATTTGTTTTTTCTATATGTGTGTGCAGATCAGTGTGCTGCTATGGCTAAGGCTTTGCGGAATGTGTTATGTGGCACGAGGCATCATTGGTGTAGGTGGCATGTTCTGAAGAGTGCTAAAGATAGGTTAGGTCATGTTTATGCCAAGTGCAAAAAGTTTAAGGAAGATTTTCATGACCTTGGTACTGAAGAAATTGATAAAGTTGAATTTGAACGTCGTTGGGCATTGCTAGTCAAGAAATACAGACTTGGTAAGAATAAGTATATTACGAGGCTGTATAAATATAGGGAGATGTGGGCTAAGCCGTATTTTATGGATATATTTTGTGCTGGTATGACTAGTACTCAACGAAGTGAAAGTGGCAACCATATGCTGAAAAGGTATATACAGCGAGTTGCTCCAATGCATCTTTTTGTTCGGAAGTTCAGTGAATTGCAGGTTGATAGGCATGATCTGGTTGGGAAGGAAGAGCATGCTACGAATCAGGTTGTTGCTCATCTGTATATTTTTTACTGGTAATTAGTAGTCTTATAGTTTTATTATTTTTCCATCTGTGTAGGTGTCGCGTAAGCTTCGAATTGGTGTTCCAATTGAGCAACATGCGAACGAGATTTATACGCGGGCCATGTATGAGATGTTCTGTGATGAACTTTTCCACTCTGGTAGTTTTGCTATAGATAATGCTCTTGGCAATGGTGTATTTACCTTGGTTGAACGGAATTTTGATGGCAATGTGGCGATTTAATGTTCAGCTTAATGGCACTGATGAAGTCATCTGTCAGTGTGGTTTTTTTGCTCATGTTGGAATGTTGTGTCGCCATGCACTGAAGGTTTTGCTTTTTTACGTTGCTAATGAGTGATTTGGTTTATTTATTAATTGGTAATGGACCGGTCTGAAGATTTTATTTTTGTATGTACTGGTGTATCTTGATTTGACGTAGATCCCTCGGAAGAATATTTTGAAGCGTTGGATGAAATCTGTTTGTCCAGCTGATGCAATTGGTGATGGCGTAGGTTCTGGAGGTGTTGAAAATTCGATGCTTGTTCGTAAGTTGATTGTTGGCAGGTCTTATGAAATTGCCTGCAAGGAGGGTAGTAGTAGTGATGCTGATCTTATGAAAGCTTTTAAGGCACTTCAAAATATTGGTGCTAGTTCTAGCACTAGTGCCGATGATTCTGCGTCTCTGACTAGTCCTGTGGATAATGGTGCTAGCGATGTTCCTCTTCATTGTCCTCCCAGGACTCTAACTGGTGGTAGGCCACCTTCGACTGGGCTCAAAGCTTTTTTGTCTCGTTCGAAAAAAAGACAGAGGGGAAGTTGTAATAATGATTGCATTTTACGTGGTTGGCTTGATGAGGAAAATCCAACAACTAAGAAGAAGAAGACAATGCAAGAAATTCTGTTTGGATAGGTCGTTGTGATTTCTAGTATCTTGTTTATGGAACTTATTATACATTAAAGACTATATTTTTTTGATTTGTAAAGATAATTATTGGAGTAATTGAACAAGTTATTATGATTCTTTTATCTGCTATGATATCATTTGTATGTCTTGTGTTTGTGTTGTTTATTTTTTTTACCTGTAGATATTTCTTAATCATGGTATTTGTTATTTCATAAATTCATCATTATTTGTACTAAAATATAGCAATAATGATCTATAGATTATGTTTACAATATTCTTATTTTTGTTCACATGTAGCTACGAAGTTGCTTCAACAATTCCTTTCTTTTGAATCTCCAGTTCAGTTCCCTTTGTTTGGTCTTCTTATTGTTTCTTCTTTTCCTCAGTCGAATATTTTTTCCTCTAATATGTCTTAAAAGCTTGGTGATGTGTCGTAGCGTGGCATGTTGTCGTTTGACCTTGCGTCTTCCTTTGAATATATTTCTTTCGGATCTGTTCCATACATGAATATGATTAATTTGCTAAGTTGAAGATTTTTTTCCCAACTTGATCTATCATGTTGAAATTTGATTAATTTTTGGTAGTACTCATATACCTTGCGGTATCTTTGTTGCCTCTTCCATCTTGTAGGTTGAATTTGGTGTGAGGTCGAAATTGAAACCTGCATCAGAATAGTTTGTTAATATGGCCAGTGATTTGCTTGTCCCTGCCAAGGTTCTTGTTGGTCCGCTGCTTAGTGCTCTTGGTGATGGTTATGTTGAATGCTTTGTTCATTTAGATGCAGACCATGGTTTCCATCATGAGATCAAGTTTGTTGGTAATAGTTCAGCAGGAATATGTGGAGTCACTGATATTCACTTAACTGGACCCTTTGACTCTGATGAGGATGCTGCGATGCGAGCCTGCCTTCTCTGCACTCTTGTGGCTATACGTGATAAATATGGAATTTTTGTTGGTGATTATAGCTTCTCAAAGGTTGTAGGTAGTCACAAGATGTTCCTCAAGGTGCAGTCTCGCATTGATACTATATATTGTGAGTTCCGGAAAACTAAGAATGCAGCCCTGAAGTTTCTTCGTTGTTTAAATGAGTTCATGGTTGGGGCACATGTTCATGGTTTGCGTCAGGCGTACGATAAGATTAGTGATGCATTGGCTTGTGCTGCTACTGAATTGTTGAACAAGGTCAATGAAGCAAATGCTCATGCTTCTAGTCTGATGAAACTGGGTTCTATTGACAATGATCCAGTGTCCTTCTTCAGAGCTGTTGGCAACGACATTGTAAGTCATATGTAGTTCTATACTTATTTTTTCATTTCTTGACTATGTATTAGAACTATACTACCATACATTGTAAATATCATACCGATAGTGATGCACATTATACTGATACTGTATTTTTTTATTCTGTAGTTTATATCTGAGGAGGAGTCTATGTTTTTAGTACAAGGAGTTTACAATCATGTCATGGATGCTCAGTTTCATTTAGTGCCTTCCATCTGCACTAGTAGAATTGGTGAGAGTCGTATATTTCAGTCATCTGTTTGCTTACCAGGGGGTGCTGCTGTGGTTGGTGATGCGAGGGATGATGAGTGTTGTGCCATGGTTGACTGCATGCTGAAAGTCTTGTCTTGTAGAAAAGAATTGTGCTATTAAGATCAAAGATATTACTTTTGGCATATCTGAAGTAATTTCCGAGACAATAACTTCATTTGAAGAGAAGTGTCTTATTCTATTTGAGCGTTCTACAGAAATAAGTGTTGCTTCTTCTCGTTGCATGGAAGCTGTAGAGTTTGAAGTTGCTCAACTCTTAGGGTCCGCTGAGGTGCAACTCGGGCCTTTAGCTGTGGCTAAAGCTTTACGTGATCTTTTGGCTCGCCTTGATACGTGCAACAAATTGGTGCGGGAAGCTTCTCATAGCCTTGCAACTAAGAGGGTTTGTGTTCTTATTTACTCATTTTTCCTGTTTAGTTGTGGTATATGCTTTCCCATTTTCTTAGCTTGATTCAATATTCTTGTTTTTTGTATCATTGTAAATTTCTAATTTTGTGCAGGCTTCTTTTGGAGGAGCTCAAGAAGATTGAATAGTCTTGATGTGCTAATGCTGAAGGAATGAGTTCCGCTGCCTTATCGTCTATGATTCTCATTGTGTGTTGTTTTGAATTTGTCGTCGGCTCTATGATCCTAGTGTACCTTGTCATCTTGCACTTTGTGTTTGGACTTATATTCCCACTGTTAATGTACAAACTATATTTATGTACTGGATTTGTATGCCAACTATTTTATGTACTGAGATCCATATTTATGCAATGTTTGTTATGATCTTCTGTGGTTCAGTTGTTAGGTTTCTTCTTTAATTTTTTTCCTTCTTATTTATCCTTTTTGATTTTTAATCTTATTTAATTCGAATATTGATTTAATTATATTGAGATGTTATATAAGTGTTATTATAGTCATAAAAATTATGTTTTTTATTATCTGCAATGTATCACTGATGGTAATGATGAAGGTTTGTTTTAATTGCATTATTGGAAAATCCTTATTTTTGCCGACGGGAAATTGAATTTATTTCATTTTTATTTTCTGCTTCATTTTCTCTATTTATATTGTTTTTGGTATGTGCACAAGTAATTTTTATAATTTTAGCCTTTATTTTATTCTCTATTGAGGTCTGAGTCGGTGATGTAAGGTCGGTTCCCTGGTCTTCTTTATAAATGCTGGTGGCCCTTCGGAGCGGAAGTAGCTATTCGTGTGTGTTGCTTGCTGTGTTTTATTTTTTTATTCTTCCCCTTTGTCTATGGAATTTCCTAGCAATGCTGCTAGTTCCAAATCTAATCCTACTGAGGGAGATGGTCGTCTTTGCGTACCATTTTTTACAGAGCCAAATCTCATGCCAGTAACCATAAAAATGCTTAATGATGCAGCTACTGGAAAGAAAATATTTAGAGGCAGGCTCATTATTAATTACACACAGGTCTACACAGTATGTGATTATTTTTTGATACTTGTATATCAATAACAAGTATTATATCCGGATCTATAGTTTACATAGTGTAAATTTAGGTAGTACATAATAAAAAATGTCAAAATGCAAGCATAGTGTTACGCTTGATACAAATAGTGAGTTGCTCTGTAGTTTGTAACTGGCTTGTAAATTTTTCCATGTCATGTTTGAAGATTGTGATATGTGGAATGGCTTCAAAAATTGTGGAGCAACACCCCTTTGTTGACTTCATGACTGATGATGGAACTGGTACCATTTCTTGTAGAACCTGGTAAGTATACAAAAGTTAGTAAATATTTTTTAGGCATAGTTATTTTGTAATTATATATATACCTTTTGTTCATAGGCCGTACAATGATTCAGTCATTCCTGGCCTTGAAGCAATTAGGCAATTGAAGCATTTATTTTCTATTTTTTTATATGTATGTTTTTATTAATTGCAAAATATGCTGTTATCTAACTATTATGTTTTTATATATTTTTGGCATATTTGTAGCGTCAATGACTATGTTGTGGTTACCGGTACTGTCGTTGTATGTACTGGTGTACCATCTGTGCAGTGCCTCAATATCAGGTTTCATTTTACTACTTAAGATGAAATATATTTTCCTCATTTTTTTTGTTTATGCACATGATGAATTTTACTAAAGCATATGTCTTAATACATTTTTATTTGATTTTATTCATTCAGACCTGTTATCAATTTTAATGAGGTTACTCATCACTTCCTAAGAGTTGTGTACACTTATGCTTCCATCCGTTCTAAAATGGGTGAAGTTGAATCATCACCAAAACTTCCCAATGAGAGTCATGTTGACATAGAAAAAGACTAGATTACATGCTTGTTGGCTAACCAAGCTGTCAGGTTTTGATATGTTTCATTCAATTTTTTTCTCTTTATTTTACTTTTTTCTTTATGTTTTTATATGGTCTCTAACATTTTATTCATGTTTTTTATTTTGTTAGGAGTTCTGATAGTGGTGCTTCTTTTGATTTTCTGTTGAAGGAAACAAAGCTTGCTGCAGAGAAGCTTAGGTATTTTAATGTATTCTTCATAGTTGAATCTCTTTATGTTTCAAACAATCATATAGTTTATATTCCACATGTTTTTACTTAAAGTTTGATATTTCTTTATGTATATAAACACAACGGCTTGTTGAATGATCTTCTTGTTGATGGAGCTATATACAACACTATTGATTATGTGCATTACAAGCTCGCAGAGGATTGAGTGTGGAATGGTATATGATGTTGAAGCATTACCTAATTGTTGTGTATGAAGAAGTTCCTCATCAGTTCCTCTGGAATAGTACCGCAGTTCCCTTCAATAGAAAATATCTCCGATAGGATTATGGATCCTATTTTCTTCTTATTATTCTGAAAAATGTAAAATAGTTATTATATCTATATTGTCTGGTATATTGTATCCATATTTGTAATGTACATTATTGTTCGCACATTTATACTATTTGAAATGTCCTATCTATAGTATATGTATTTGCTACAACTGGAGGTTATGTTACATGTCCTAGTTATACTACAGGCAACAGGTGGTACTTACTATATCGTCCTGGTGATGTACTTGTTCACCATCGAAAGTCAGGCACAAGTATGAGCATAGATGCCCACTCAAGCTCCTGCTGGAATGGAGAAATGGAGACCTTTAGATTATTCCACATTGCTGTCAGTTCATATGTGTACGGGAGCGTGTGTGGATATGATACTGCTGGTATTTTACGGATTGGCATTCCTGCACCGGTGTTTTAGTAACTTACCATTTCGTCCTTTATTCTGTGATGTATTTCACCTTAACTGATTGGAAGTTGTGTTGCCATCCTTGTAGTATCGTTCTAGATATTTTCTCCATACAGACCTTTAGTTTCCTTATCGTTGAATAGTGTATGTTGGCTGGTTGTTCTTCTTGTTGTGAAGCTTTCAATGGGTCATACACTGAAATTTCATTTCTCCTCATGTCCCATGTGTACAAGATCCATCGGTTATGTACCAGTGTAGGGAAGAATAGTTGTTTTTGTTTCATACAAACATCAACATCATTAGTTTCTTATTTTTGATTCTTCAATTTTAGGTGTGTATGAATGTAATGCACTAACAAGTACTTTAGGAATTACCAGCTTTTGTAGCTGATGTGTGGACCCACCAGTTGGTCTTTGATGTAAGGGTCTTCTATGTTGAAATCATCCATTATAATTGATTCCTAGACCATGTAATTATATATTAGCAGTGTTGTTTTCCCCATGAGAGTAAAGTTGTATCACATATAAAATTTATAGACGGGAAAAATAACTTATTCTTATATACATGCATGTTTGTATGTAGGTATCTGTATGTTTACTGTTCTTACTAGGAATTCCACTTCGAATATGTGTCACTTTCTTTTGCTCTGATTTAATGCTTCAGCCTTGTCATCGCTTTGCTTGATTCTTCTAACTAATGCATTAAACATGTCCATGCTGAATTCTAACTCTCCAAGTATCTCTGATATGAGGTTACAAATGTTCACCTCTATATATTTTCGATCGAAATGCAGTATTACTGGACTGCATAACATGGAATTTAGGAAGAGTTAGTTTTTTATTCTAGTATCTGGATCATATTTAGTAAGTACATATCATTAATTTATTTAAGCATTACAAATATAAGTTGAGATTTATGGATACCTGTTCATTCTTGTTACATTTTTCAGTGTACTCAGTTTAGCAATGAGGTCGTCTCCCATTAGTTCCGCTTCTTTGAACTCTGACATGTTCTTCCTAGTTTCTTCTCTGTTGCTCTTATTGCTCTGGGTGACTGATTTGAATATTTGATCAGTATTTGAGGTTAGGTATATAATGCAAGGGTATTGCTTCCATTCTTCTTCATTGCGGGAATTTGATGTTGATGCTTCTGATATATTTGAAATGTTCTCCCCTGGTTGCGGCGTGTATCCTCTTCTCCCTACTGCAAAAATTCAAGATTATTTGTAAAAATAATTGCAAGTAGTATTTCGTATTGATTTTATTTTATTCATAAGGAATTACCTTTTCTGTACCCATATTTGTCAGGTAATTTTAGTGTTGATTGTCTACGTGCAATAGGACGTAGCGCTGAAAGAAGCTTTGACAAGTATTTTATTGTTGCAATTTTTACTGTGTCGCTAATGTTTTTGTCAAATTCGTCGAATGCTCTGTAAGCAATTCGGTCTATCTGCAGAGTGTACAGAAATTATAAGTGTAAGTTCATTGCATATATGTGCTATTATGTTCATTTCATTTCCTTCTTTAAAACTTACATCTGTTGGTATACATAGCATTCGTAGAAGAGTTCTATTTTGCTTTCCAAAGGTCGTTTTTATCATGCTTCGATCCACACAAATGCCTTCCATGGATTTTTTTGCCCAGTGGTAGCAGATGTTCTCTGGTGTTCTTAGCTGTAATATAATCATTATGATGCCTATGTTAAATTAGGCATTGAGATAATCCATGGTTTGTGATTTTAAGTTCTTTTGTGTTATTACCTTGCTAACAGCATATTCTTTTTGTGGCGAGTGCAAGTTCTCCCTTCTTGAATCTGCCAATAACATTGATCTCATTCTGCCACTACTGAACAATTTTATTCTCGGGAATGTTGTGTGTTCCATGTTCCAGAGTCACAAATCTGCGCTATCCAAGTACAGTACCTGTTAATTCCAAAAAAAAACTAGATTAGTTTTCCATGGATACATCTTTTTTATGGATGGTGTATTTGTGCTATTTGCTGGTATTAAGTTGTAGCATTGTACCTGTAGGAAAAGTGCGCACCCTGTGATATTAGCTATCTTGGAATTACACTTAAGTTTTGACTTTAATTTGACTACTCCATCCAGTAGTTTATGCATCACATATTCGCACCAATCGAATGTGGAAATCTTTGATGGGTTCTCAATTGCATTCCAGTAATCATATGATATGTAATCAAATTTTGGCCCTGGGGTTAACACAGTAGACATGATGAATATTACAAATGCGACCTTGAATGAGTTGACGTCTGCTTCAGTGGTAATGTCGTTGCAGTCTCTTGATATGATTTCTATTGCTGGTTTCATACTCCGCCTATTCTTACTGCGGTTTGACAGGTACTCACTCAGAATCATTTGCACAGTGCGCTTGCTTGTGCAATCTTCAATTTGTCTTCCTGAGCATGGTATGCCGAACACTTTGTTGATATCTGCTTTATTGAACTTTATTACTCTTTCCCTCCCCAAAACCAAGCTCCTTGTTAAGTGGTTCACTTTGCACATTAGTGATACCGCAAATCTTCTGTCTATCTGGTTTGAATGGGGGAAATGCAACATTCCTTCAAATCCAATTTATGTGACAATTTGCCTTTTTTTATTATCAAACTTAGAAATAATGTCATGCACCTTTCTGAATGAACACCTTGATGCTACTGAGCATATTTCAACCTTCTTATGAGTTGATGATTGAAGAGGTCTCATAGTTGTCATCTCAAGCAACTTTGTATTCTGTTTGTGAGTATAGTTAATATTAGAAGCTATTAATTACAGGAACTCTCGATGTACTCTATTTACTTGTATGTAAAAGGATATTTTGCTAAACTGTTTATAATTTTAATTACAGGGATAGTATGCAGGTCTAATTTTACTTTGTGGATTAATTGTATGTACATGTTATTATTTCGTCTTTTTGTGGACTACATTGGTTCCAGGTATGATGAAATTTCAAGCTCAATCTATGCATTTGACTACTATGTAATTTCAGGATGGATTTCTCTAATAATTAGCTTGCATTTTTTGGAGTTGGTATATTATAGTAGGTAAAAAAACTGGATGCACATGTATAGATTGAGCTTACCTCATCGCTCGATCCCATTGAGATGAAGTCCAAGATTTCAATCTCGGATTTCTCCTTTGCTTTGGCGGAGTACTTGCACGGCATATTTGCAATTGGGTGTTTGCTGCGAAGTGGGGGGGGGGGGGGGGGGTTGCTGGTGGGGATCAGCCACTCCAATGATTCTCTGCTTCGGTTTCTTCGCAGAATCAGAGTTCTTCGCTTCCTCGAGGTTGTAAGATATTTCTCTTTTTTTTCTAGCTGCCGGTTTTGGCCGCCGCGTGTGTGAGGTAGGGTTTGTCTGTAGATTGATATCGGGTTGGGATGTAGTTTTGGATACGGGTATATGGGTATCTACAGTGTTGCTGCTACGTCTGAACGCGAAGCCACGGGACGCACAGTTACCCTGTTAATCGGGGCATGTTTCCTGTTATTGTTTTTGTCCTCGCGTGCTCGGCTCCGCCACGTATGTTTTTTCGGAATCTCAAAGCACGGTCTACGGTAGATCTCGATGGGGGTGTATGCCCCCCGAGGCAGTTAATTCGCGTTGCCTGGGGGCGGCTGGCACCTCTGGTCATCGACCTGCCAGAAGACGAGCAGATGATGGAGATCGTCATCTTCACCACCCGGTCAGAAGGTGAGAGCATTTCAGTTCTTTCAGTAGCCTACTGTTTCAGTACTCTGTGGTGCAGCACGTGTTTATCTGTTTCTCTTCCATGAAATGTTCAGTGAACTCATATGCTCAGAGCAGGAAAAGTTTTGTAGTTGGGAATGTTCAGTGAAATTGTTGGATTTTTGCTGCATGTTAGATGTTCAGAAGTTCATATTGTTATGTACTGATGGCGAGAGAAACTGTAACTTTCCTACTTTGTAAGTTGGCTCAAATGTTGAGAGTTTTTCTGTAGTTTTTGAACATATGGCTAGTTGCTACATCTAGTGACCGCTGGTCGCTACATGTTTTGCTTCACTCAATTTATAGCTTCGAATTTATGTAGTTTTGGAGTCCCCGCGTCTATAATTTAGCTGGTTTGGAATAATCTGAAACCAGCCATATATAGTAAGCAGAAGTAGAATGATAGATATAGTTTTGTGTTTTTGTTGCATTTATGTTTTTTCTTGCATATCACTATTTCTGTAGATTCTAAAAAAGTCATAATACAGAAATAATTGGATTCATCTGTCAACTTGTTGGTTTAGAAATCCTACCGCTGCTTTTGAAACACTGTCTGGGGTTGTCTTTTTTTGGTCTTCTTTTGAGTGGTATCCACAATTACACCACCAATACATGGTGCATAGAGCCTAATGCTTCAATTGTTCCCTTACAAATTTAGCTGCTGCAGCCTTAGTGTATCCAAATGTTGGTGCACAGTAGAGGAAATACGACCGGAATACTTCTAACAAGGACATCACAGTTGATCATAATAGAGATGTCCAGTCACACGACCCATAAACCAGCTCAACACAAATAAACAGTCCATAATATTATTTTTTTATTTTACTTCTTTACGAATTTAAAAATAAAATGCTCATAACAAAATTTTACAAAAATAACCCTCAACCGCCCTTTGAAACGGCGGCAAGAAAGTTATCGCCATTTAATCCGACGTTTTTTGCACTGTAGCAATCAAGCGATGTTTGAAACATGGTTATTGTAGCACGCAAATGGTGATAACTCTCCAACACATTTTAAAACATCAAAACTATTTTAGATCTAAAATTTAAATTTTAGATATGAAGATTGTGTTGATTATTTAAGCATGAACATGATTCCAATGAAAACTATTTTAATGCTGGAGTTCATATGAACCCTGTGCTACAATAAATATTGTTTCAAACGTTCGTCCGGTGGTTAAGGATTATTTTTGTTAGAGGTATTTATTTTATGAAATCGCAAAGAAATGAAATTAAAAATAAAACTAAACGGACTGCAGGTTGAGAACCTCTGTTTAACCAGGACGCGTCCTTCTTTTGGTTCATTTTAGATAATGAAACATCGTTCTGGTCTCAACAATTCAAAAAATTGTCTAGCCAACAAACAACAACACCGTAGCACTTATGTTGTACCGTTCAAACTGCACGACCAACACCGCAACACCTAGGTTGCTAGTTTTGACAAGAGAAAGTTCTCCCTAAACAAGATAACAAAATGGGCATACAAGAACTCAAAACACATGGAAAACTAGATGTCGATACGCTTTAAAGCATTCCATCCAGATTCATGAAAGACCTATAACGACATTGTCTCCAGCAACCACATCCTTCCTTCAAAATAAACCTCCCATCCTCCTTAGAAAGGATAGACCAACTCCTGATCCAGAATATCCCCCTAAACATCACCTGCAAACAGATTTATATTGTGCCTTTTGAAACACTAAATCATTCCTACTGATCCATAAGGCCCAACATAGTGCCGCCAACCTACAAGGTTCCTTTGCTTGTTCGAAAAACTTGTAAGCCAAGGACGAAGAAGATGCCCCACATCCACCGGTTTTGCAATCAAATGTAAAACAAACAACCCCCCACATAAGTCTAGCCGCGGGAGAATAAAAAAACAGGTGTGAATAGTTTCTTGCTCTGTACAGAAGCAACACTTAGTATACCCCTTCCATTGTCTTTTTACTAAGTTATCCTTAGTTAACACTACCCTATTTTTAAGATACCAAAGTAAGATCTTAATCTTCAAAGGGATCTTGGCTTTCCATGTCCAACAGTTGACCGGAGTCCCTGACTTTATAACTAAGTCATTGTACATGTTTTTAACTGAAAAATTCTTGCTAGCCGTCCACCTGAAGGAATCCCTGTGATCATTAAGATGCACCATAAGGATACTCTCCACTAGATGGAGCCATTTATCCCAGCCTTCTTTTGGTTCATGAGTGGCATGCTATTTTCTGGGTGTTACTACCTGCCGCCAGATGCGACATCAACGGCGATTCTAGATTTACCTCCCTCTTACGTGAATGCATTCACGTTAGAGGATCTGGTTCATTTTTTTCTTCGGATTTAATGAGATGAGAATCAATTGCACTTCTTTTAGTTGATAGCTTCAGAAATCTCAGGAAGTCCTGTTTTAGGAACTATCAGGGTTGGATAATGGTATATTCTTCTGGTTGAAAGTGTTCTGGTCCCTTTAAGCTTCAGAACCTGAAAATTGCTGATAGTTATTGATGCTGTTATGTGAAAAAAAATCGACAGTGGTTGTAGACTGTAGTTACCAACTTACTATTGGGGAATTAGGGAAAAACCTTACACCCTCGAAATGTCGGGTTTGCCGAAATTCGTGAGAAAAGTTCGCGAATCACTCTTAAAATGAGAATTCTAGTTTCGTGAAAGTAGAACATTCATGAAGGGACCCTGACGAGTTTTTAAGTGTTTTTCAGGTTTTCAAGTAATGTGTGAAAATGGCAACCAAATCTGGCTTCTTCGCGCGAATCTGCTATCCATTTCATGATGCTTGAAACCTGCGAAGATCTGGAATCTGGAACCTGTGAAGCTCTGGAATGTGTGACTTGCGAAGACCTGGAATCTGGAACTTGCGAAATTCTGAAGGCTGGAACCTGCGAAGTTTGGGAATATGCTGAACTCTAGATTCAGAAATTACAATGAGCGGGGTTCTTCACGGATAAGAGATTCAGAGATCATGAAGAAGCCAAGTCAAATACGTCATCTCAAAAAGTCCTGGTTTAGAGTGTGAACTAGTGGCAGACTTGTAAATATATAAAGTTAGCCCCGTAAATCACGGGATGTAAAAGACATTCATGTACATGTTCACACTAGGAATAATCTCTAGATTCGAGGGTAGTTTCGAAATGTAAAAAGTCCCTTCGTCTCCCTATAAAAGGGGGTGCATGGGCACGTGTAAAAGGGTTCACAACTTTTGGGGCGAGAGCAGTCTTTTGGAGATTCTTTGTCTCCCTGTCTTTCGCGAGTTGTACATTGAATCTCGTTGTTCTTGTGCTCTTGTGTTCGGGGATTCCATCCGATTTTTCAGACCCCCCAACATTGGCGCTCGCCGTGGTTTCAGCCGAAAAACAACTCATGATGCCACCACAGAAGAAGTCCAAGAAGAACGCTCCCACAGAGACCGACCGAGAAGAGCACCACCATGATGAAGATAACGGAATCTCTCACACTCCAGAACCTTCTCACATCACAAATCAAGAACGAAGGGCAAAACCCGAGGCTCTTCAGAAAGCAAGAGCTGAGAAGACAGCACACACTCTAGAACAGTTCGCAGAACAAGATGCCCACGAAAATGATAATGATGATGATGAGGCTGTAGACAGAGAACTAGAGATGGTTCAACAGAGATACAACAACTTCAGAAAGAGAAAGAATAATTCGCGAACTAGCTACAAGCAAAAAGAAAAGCTTCAGAAAAGCTAGAAAAACTTAATCGGTAAAAGAGCAAATTGAGATAATACAAAGAAAAATCAAAGAAATGAAAGAACAAGAGAACAACTCACTATGGCAAGACTCACCACATTAGAATTCTTGTCAATACAGAGCAACCCCGAAAGAAAATTTCTTCGCGGGTAATGGAATCTCACAATTCATGGATCCTGAATCACCACTCTCCATAGGGTTGCAAACTGCACCATGGCCACCTAAGTTCAAACCAGTATCTCTCCCGAAATACAACAGTCTAAGAAACTCTAGGCAGTTCCTCACGAGGTATGAATCAGCCGTAAACTCAGCTAGAGGAGATGATGTCGCGCTGGCCAAATCCTTCATCATTGCTTGTGAAGGTCCAGTTCTGAACTGGTATTCTCTGTTACAACCACACTCAGTCTGCAGCTGGGTCGATCTCAAGACGAAATTCATGCAAGCATTCTAGATATTCCACGAAACAACAACTGAGTCATCAGACCTGTACAACTACAAGCAGAAAGATAGAGAGCCACTACGAAACTTCGTAAGAAGATTCATGCAGCAACGATCCCAAATCCCTGAAGCGGATGATAAAACCACGATCAATGCACTGATCAAGGGTCTGACTCCAGGACCAACAGCTTCACATTTGACACGAAAGAAACCCAAAACAATTGATGAACTTTTCCATGAACTTGAAGAGTACATCATGTCCGATGACGATCACCGCAGAAGAGTTGCTGAACGACGAAGCAAGACAAGGCAATAGAGAAATGACGTGGAGACCTGAATTCCAGAATCCGCGAAACATCAACAATGTAGAAAATCCTCAGCCCAATTAGAACAACAGACCAAGAGCAAGAGGAGGATTTGCACCAGGGGAAGAGGACCCCCGAAACTCACAAACCACAAACCAAGAGATCCATACTTCTACTACCAGTATCACGGAAGAGGTCATAGCACCGAAGGGTGGCCAAAAACCAAGAAGAATATTACTAGAATTCAGCAAGAGAAGGCAATGATGAGTATCGCCTCCTCAATGCCAAACCAACTTCGCCCGAACTTCTGGCAACTACAGTTTATGAATTCTCAACCAAATCCAGTCACAATGCAGCAATTTCAGCAACCACAACCATCATGACAACCTCCTCAGCAGTTCTACCCTCAGTCGCAGACAATTCAGTCAATTCAGCAGCCGCAGCCAATCCAAGAAATATTGCCACCACCACCCAACAATTCGTCAAGACCAGAATCAAGTTCAAGACCATAGAACTCGAAAGCCTTGCCATCTTTCAGAACAATCATGCCCATCACAGGAGGATCAGCCATGGAATTCGAAACCAAAAAGCAGAGAAACAACTATTTTAGATCCGTAAATACAATCATAAATGATGGTCCAGCTGCGCGACCAGAATGGGACAAGGTGCCGATAACATTCACAGAAGAAGACTTCAAACTCAAGTCCATGAATAACAATGATGCCATGGTCATCGAGGTGAACATAGTTGGATGGGTCATTGGAAAAATCCTGGTAGATAATGGAAGTTCGGCATATATCTTGTTCTTGAAAACATTCGAGAAGATGAACTTGACTCATCACATGTTGCACCCACTGGAATACCCATTGCAGGGTTTCAGAGGAAAGCCAATCAAGCAAGTTGGAAAAGTATCTCTCCCAGTATCTTTCGGAGATCTTGACAACGCCAGAACAGAAACTCTCACCTTCGATGTGGTTGATATATATCATCCATATCTCGTGATTTTCAGCAGAGGATTCATGAACAAATTCGATGTTGTCATAAGACAACACTTCTTGTGCATGAAGATACCAGCACCCAAAGGAGTCATCATTGTGTTTGGCGATCAGCAAGAGGCCAGAAACATAGAGAAGGGGCACACCCCACGACAGACCAATGTATACCAACTAAACTCTCCTGAAGAAAAGAAAGAACCCTACATCGAGGCTAAGCGAGACAAAGAGAAAATTGAGATAGTCGCCGACGGTGAAACTAAGAAAGTTTACCTAGATGACATGCCTGATAGAGCAGTCACAATAGGGGCTCATCTTAGCCTCGAAGAAGAGAAAGATCTCATACAATTCTTGAACAAGAACAAGGACATCTTCGCCTGGTCAGCAAAAGATCTGCAAGGTGTTGACAGAGACATCATCGAACATACCCTGGAAACAGATGAGAAAATAATGGCGAAAAAACAAAAACTTAGAAAAATGTCCGAAGAAAAAGTAAAGGCAGTGGAAGCTGAAGTCCAAAGGCTCCAAGACGCAAAAGTCATTAGAGAAGTCTTGTATCCAGTTTGGCTAGCCAACACTCTACCAGTGAAGAAAAAGAACAGAAAATGGAGAATGTGCGTAGACTTCACATATCTGAACAAGGCATGCAGGAAGGACGATTTTCCATTGGAGAGGGTAGACAAAATTGTGGATGATACGACCAACAGTGAAATGCTCTCACTCCTGGACATGTTCACAGGATATCACCAAATAAGAGTGCGGAGAGAAGATGAAGAGAAAAGGAGTTTCATCACTCCTTTCGGAACATTTTGTTTCGTGAGAATGCCAGAGGGGCTGAAGAATGCAGGGTGCACATTTTCAAGAATGAGAGCAATAGTTCTTCACCCTCAACTTCGGAGGAACATTTTAGCATATGTGGATGACATTGTAGTCAAAAGCATTCAAAGAAGAGACCACATTAGCGATTTGACAAAAACTTTTGCGAATCTCAGAGCAGCGAACCTCAGGCTGAATCCTGAGAAATGTGTATTCGACATTCACAAGGGAAAAGTTCTTGGATGTCTCGTTTCAACAAAGGGCATAGAAGTGAATCCTAACAAAATCAAAGCTTTGATCGAAATGCAAGACTCAGTTTCGGTGAAGGATGTGCAAAAATTGACAGGGAGAGTTGCCGCTTTCAACAGGTTCATTCCTAGGGCTGCAAAAAGAAGTTTGCCTTTCTTTCAAGTTCTCAGAAGCTCCAAGAACTTTCAATGGTCGAAAACTCAGAAACAAGCTTTTCAAGAACTCAAGGACTACTTGTCGAATATGACTAAGTTGTGCCCTCCCGAGCCAAAATCACCACTTCTGCTATATTTGTCTGCCTCAAATTCGGCAGTGAGTGTCGTGCTAGTGCAAGGGAAGGAAGAAGGGAAGTTCAAACAAATATTAGTATACTTTGTTTCAGAAGCTCTCTCAGGGTCAAAACTCTTTTATTCAGAATTGGAGAAGATAGCATGTGTAGTTGTCTTGGCTGTGAGAAAACTAAGACACTACTTCGAGGGTCACAGAATAAGAGTCATCACAAATCAACCACTAAATGATTTGTTTGTGAATAAAGAAGCATCCACCCGAATCATAATATGGGGAGCTGAACTATCAGAATACATTGTAGACTTCGAGAGAAGAAGCACGATAAACTCGCAAGTCTTGGCAGACTTTGTCGTAGATTGGACTTCACCAACTCATAATCCTGGTGAAGAAATTTTCACACCTTGGGTAGTGCAGTGTGATGGGGCTTGGTGTCACAAGGGGGCTGGAATTTCAGCGGTTGTAACATCTCCAACAGGAGTCGTGATAAGATATGCAGCTCAGCTCATATTCACGACTGACGAGCATTCCACGAACAACACAACGAAATATGAAGCATTACTTCTAGCATTAAGGAAGATGAAAGCTCTGGGTCAGCAAACCTTCATCATCAAGACAGACTCCAAAGTCATTCAGGAGAGTATTGAAAAAGAGAGTGAAGCAAGAAATCCTGTTTTGATGAAATACCTTGAGAAGGTTAAGGAAATGGAAAGACATTTCAAGCATTATTTAGTACAACACATTCCAAGAGATGACAATAATGAAGCAGACAAACTAGCCAAAGCGGCAACCAGAAATCAAGAAATGCCTCCCGATGTGTTCTTCGAAATCATCAAAGAACCGTCCATCAAGGAAACGAAGCCGAAAGTCGTGAATGTCGTAGAGACTCCCGATTGGAGAGCCGAAATCATGGCATACTTGAGGGGTCGTTATGAACCACAAGATGAATTGGAGGAAAAAAATTGAAGCAAAGGGCACGAGGCTATGCGGTAGTCAATGGAGAACTGTACAAGTCAGGAGTCACCGAACCATGGTTGAGATGTATCACCTCCGGAAAAGGTCTCGAACTTCTCAAGGAAATCCATAGTGGATTCTGCGGTGCACACATAGGCACAAGGGCTCTAGCAGGCAAAGCAATAAAGTAAGGATTCTACTGGCCTACCATAAACATAGATGCAAAGAAATTGGTTCGGGAATGTGAAGCATGTCAAAAAACCGCGAATCAACGAAACTTACCATCCATGCCAGTTCACCTAATTCCACCATCATGGCCCTTGCAAAGGTGGGGAATGGATCTCGTTGGACCACTGCCAACAGCTCAAGGAAACTGCAAATTCGCAGCTGTGGCCGTGGACTACTTCACCAAATGGGTAGAAATGAAGGCTTTGGCGAATATCACGGCGCCAACAATTCAGAAATTCTTCTGGCAGAACATAGTTTGCAGATTCGGGGTTCCAAGAGAACTGACCGTGGATAATGGGAAACAATTCGATTATTATTCCTTCGAAGAATATTGCAAAACTTTGGGTACTCACGTGAAGTTTTCATCAGTATATCATCCGCAGTCTAATGGGGCTGTCGAAAGAGCAAATGAGCTGATATTTTCAGGAATCAAGAAGTGCTTGTTTGACCAGAAAAAAGGCAAGTGGATTGATGAATTGCCGAAAGTAATATGGTCTCATAACACCACAGTGTCAAGAGCGACGGGTTTCACACCTTTTTGCCTACTTCTTGGCACCGGGGAAATGACTCCAAAAGAAATCAAGAATGGAAGCATGAGAGTGTTGAAGGGAAAAGAAATCGAGGAAGTCGACCAAAAAGTGGAGAAAGACATGATCGAATTAACGATTCTCGAAGCTGCTGAAAATATCGAGAAGTACCAGAAAGAAACAAAGACATGAAAGGACAGAAAAGTGGTCAGAAAATACATCAAGACCGGAGATCTAGTTCTAAAAAGAAAGAAGAATTGGGAAAACCCCAGAAAACTCCAAGAACCATGGGAAGGGTCGTTCATAGCCAAGGAAACAAGCATGCCAGGGGCTTTTCGCCTGTTAAGCCAAACCGGTGAAGAACTGCCATATTCGTGGAATGAAGATCCCGAAGTTAGCTAGATTTATTTCTGTTCAGCATTTCTTTTCATAAGTTTACATTCTGTAAAAATTTGAGAAAACCGAACCACGAATCTATAAGTGGTTTCAGAAACAAAAACATTTACTTTTTCGCAATTTCCTTAGAATAAGGAGGACCATACTCTTTGCCTTGCAAAGGGGGCTCTAAATACGAGACAAGGTTTTTAACGGGGCAGATCCTATGTAAATACTCTTTGTGATGTATATGAAAAGAGTTTCCCCCAAATCATGTGTCTCATGGGCTCAACCATGTGAAAAAAGTTTGTGAAAGACTTCGTGATAGCCAAAATTCCGTCGTGTGAAAAAGTTCGTGAAAGGCTCCGTGATTGCCAAAATTCCATCGTGTGAAAGAAGAAATCGTGAAAGGCTTCGTGATAGCCAGAGTTCCATCGTGTGAAAGAAAAAATCGTGAAAGGCTTTGTGATAGCCAGAACTCCATCATGCGAAAGAAAAAGTTCGTGAATGGCTCCGTGATACCAGAATTCCATCGTGTGAAAGAAAAAGTTCGTGAAAAGCTCTGTGATATCCGACGGCTCCGTGAAAGCCTAAATCCCACCGTTGAAGGGATTCCTACCGAAAGACCGGAGACAACAATAAGTTGTGGCATAAATCCCACTGTTGAAGGGATTCCCACAAAGGCCGGAGACAACAATCAGTTGTGGCCTAAATCCCACCGTTGAAGGGATTCCCATCAAAGAAGCTTAAAGCAACAACAGGTTGCGGCAAAGTTCCCATCGTGAAGCGATGATTTCACAAAAAGTTCGGAAATAATTTAAGAATGTGATTAACGAGCTATATACATTTTTGTTAAAGAGTTTCTATGAATTGCCATCCGTATTCAATAATAGTTTGTTCAAGAATCATCAGAAATTTTTTTCCAAGAGGCCAAGGGGCTGGATTCCCCCCGAAACCTAACATTCACAAGGAAAGATGGTTGAAGCAACTGAAAGTTGCGATATCAACCGGGGCAAGTACGCCAACCAAAGTAAAGTCCACAAAATTCGTAAAACAAATTTTGTCGACTTATACCATAATTGTCGTGATTTCAAGATTTGCAAAGTAATGTGCACGAGGTTCACATAAAGAGGCGGTAGCGAGGAGTGGTTTAACTATTAGACGGCAACGAAATTTTGTGTGCAAAACGATGTGGGGAAGGTGATGTTTTTTCTCAATCAACAAAAAATTCTTTATTGCCTTAATTGCACACAAAATTTCGTACAAAAATTAAGTACACGTTACAGTCGAAGTCAGAATGAAAGCTCGACAATATGCCCAAGGTCGCAACTATTGTTTTCTACAACGTCACTAGTATAAGCGAAATCGTGCCCATCAGTGCTTGGGCTAAGGGGCTCCGTCTTCACAACCTTCAAAGAACTTGAAGCCACAGCAGCATGACTGTCATCTTCACGAAGAAGAAAGAACGTGGAAAGATCAAAACTACATATCGAAAATTTTAGAGAAGCTTCGAGCCAAAAATTGGAAAAGTCTCGATCAGGATAAGCCTCCTTAAACAACCGGCAGGCTTCACCGCTAACCACTTGATTTCTATGATGAATTCGCAAAGGTAACACATCCTGTGTAGGCCCACCTTGCAGGACCTGCGCAGGTTAAAATTTACAAGACAAATTGTTCAGAGAAGGGTCCACAACCTACGAATTCACAAGTTTTATAGAAATCGCCTCAAAGGGCAAGCTTTTGAAACATCTCAGCCGGTGATGTCAACCTTCGGAGAGGATTCCTCGTCAGAACTGTCCTCAACATCATCGCTGCTGCTGCTGTCACCACCATCCTCTTCAATCAACTGAAAAGAACAAACAAAGGAATCTATGAAAACCAAGGACAGAAAGTTCGCGAATTTGCAAAATTCAGCAGCATTTTTGAGAAACTAACCTGGTCTAGCTTAGCACGAGCGATGTTCTTCACAACTTCCTTCCCGTTGGCAAACCAGAATTCCCTTGCGAATTTGGCTTTGATAGCCAAAACATCTTCGTTGGGCCAAAGTCTTGAAGTGCTTGACGCATCAGGAAATTGTGAAAGCTTCTCACAAAACCTCACAAGGTCAACGCAGTCGAAGTCATGAAGCAGCTTCAAGATACTTTCAACTGAGAAAGCGGCGGAGAAATCGCTCGCACCAGAAATGACCCTAGGAAGCACTTTGAACTCTGTGTCGATCCATTTCATAAAATCGGAGATTCATGTGTCGGCACGGAGTGGAGCGGGACGAACACCAAAATCCATCAAAGCTTTTTCATATTTCTTAAACAAAAGCTTTAACTTGTTGTTGGTATCCAAAATCTCTTTCTTGGAAGCCTCATCTCGGTTAGCCAATGCCTTCTCAAGTTCTTGAATCTTCTGTTCTTTGCCGCTCAAGGTCTTCGCGAGGTCAGCATTGTTGATTTGAAGATCTTCAGCAGTCTTAGATGATTTGTCATGGTCCTTGCAAAGATTTTTGATCAACTTTAAATCATCGTCATGAGTCTTCTGCAATTTTTCAAGTTCTTTTCTGGAATTTTCAAGGGTTTCTTCGGCAACCCTCTTCCCATTCTCTGTGATTTTCTTTTCATCCTGGCATCTCTTCAGAGCATCGGCCAGTTCAGTAACTTTTTTCTCCAAGTCTACATTCACAGCTTGGGCCAGGTTGAAGTCACGTTTCGGCTTCATGGATTCTTCAGACAACTTCTTAGTAGCCTCCTCCTGCTCCACTAAACGTTGGGAGGCAATTTTTCTAAGAAGTGAAGCCTTTAGGGAGTAAGCCCTCTGGTATTCCTCAATCCTTGAAGCTGGATATGTCCGGAGAAGTGCTTCGAAATCTGGAAAATTCATAAAAGGTCGAAAATGAGTAAGGAATCGCAAAATTCAGAATTTGTAGGAAAAGCTAAGACTACAATTAAGAAGGGTAAACAATTCGTGAACCTTTTCTGCTAAGAGTTTCGATGGTAAGTCGGCTAGGAGGTACCGATTCCGAAGAAATTTTCTGGGAGGAAGTGGAGGGTTGCTTTCCCAAGTCATGAGGAGTCCCGATGAGTGGCGGAGACGCCTGTTCTGCTGCTCCTTCTCTTGTTTCATCCACGATATTAGACGAGTCCCATAAAGTTAGAAGCTTAGACGTGCCATCTCTTGCATCAGCATTTTCATAACCAACACTTAGCAGTTCACCCCGATAAGGCGTACCAAAAATTTTGTTGAAAGCAATCATCGAGGGGGAAGGGTCTTGATCCTCAGGAAGATCTTCGCGGGTCTCGACCAAGGGAGCATTCTACACAGGACTCTCCCCCTGGTGAACAGTCATCTCTAGTTCCTTGATGAATTCGGAAGAAGCCTTATCTTGGGGATTAGAGGGTCGAGGATCAGTAACTTCATCAACAGTAACAACAGCAACAGGCGTCGTAATCTCCTTCCGAACTTCAGCCACAACATCTGAAAAAGTTTCAACATCCACGAACTCATTCTCAGAACCTGGAGAACAGTGTCTACAAACATTGAATCTTAAGTCAGGCCACGGGAAAGAGAAGAAACCTTTGTGGCTGGGTTCGACGATGATGTCATAGTCAAAGGCGGAAGGAACGCGCTGAACTTCAGCAATAGCAATCTTCTTCACAGCTTTCTTAGTCTTCTTTTAGCTAAGTTGAGTGAGGCTGGAAGCCGCCTGAATTTCAGCATCCGAGACAATTTCAGATGATTTTCGCTTCCGTTTGTTGGATTCAAGAGATTTGGTCTTCTCGGGACGAACTATGGAAGAGGATGTTTCATCTGTATCTCCTTTGCCTTTCTTCGAAGATCTTATTCTTGGGGCTTTCAAAGGTGCGGCCGAGCAGCTGGGCACGGCAACAGCGGGAGCCTTCACAGGAACACCCGGGCGACGAGATCGGAAAGATCTTTCACCACAAACTCCAATGAATACCTGATTAATTCTTCTCTTGTGTTTTACCAAGTTTTTATAAATCTTGTATTCATTCATGGTGGATTCACCAATCATGGCATTCACCTTCTTCTCCACCTCTTTCATGAACTCTTCAGCACTTTGGCCATCTCTTAACTGAAGGCTTAATCGGGGAAAGGGCACTTCTTGAGCCGCCTAGTTCACGTTGAATCCAACAATTTCAGTAGGGGCCCATCCGTAGGAAATCGACCAAATCTCTGCAGCGACAAACTCTTCAATAATGTCGCGACCGCCAAGAATTGTGCTAGCCAAGTGGAATGCATTCTCACAATTCCTAAATCCAATTGCCCGATGGTTGTAAGGGGCAGTGCAAGTGGCAGTCAGTGCCTCAATGAGCGAGCAGAGAGGGTGAGCTGGCCCGTCGTAGCCAGGAATCTTAGACATGTCCACCTTAACATAAAACCAATAAGAACTCCAGTCTTCGGAGAAGTTGGTCTTGCAGTAAGGTGCGATCTGAATTTGCGTAAGTCCTTTTCGCATATTTTTTCTACGCGTGTTGAAAGTGCAGCATGTGTAGTGCGCTTCGTAGTGTTGGCCGTCGTCAAGCTTGATGATGTCTGGCTCGATGACTAACTCGAATAATCGTGTGAAAACGTCGGCACCAAAGTTGCCCCTGAAGGTCTTCATAACCCACAAAAACTGGGACAACTCCAAAAATGAACTCGGTGATAACTGATGAATCTTCACGGAGAAATTGTCCAGAATCGCAGGCACTAGGGGATCGCAAGGAAACCTAAGCCTGCAGGTGAAG
The DNA here is from genome assembly GCA_947561735.1 of Cenchrus americanus. Taxonomy (NCBI): domain Eukaryota; kingdom Viridiplantae; phylum Streptophyta; class Magnoliopsida; order Poales; family Poaceae; genus Cenchrus; species Cenchrus americanus. The sequence goes on along the minus strand of OX387240.1, from coordinate 89,344,621 downwards.
AAGTCGCGAAAAACAACGACTTCATCGACCTCGGGAGTAGGAATCTGCTCATCGAGGGGAGCGCGACCGTCGCCCGCAAGAAAGAATCTGGCTGCCTCCTATTCCCTGATCAAATTGGTGGTGACCTTAGATTCACCAAAAACAAACGACGGAGGGAGCGACTTTGAACATTTCGCGACAATGAGTTCTCTACGATCAGCATCCACATCTCCGGTATCTTCTCCATCGGATCTGATTTCCCCCTCTTCACGATTCTCAGATTCGGGAGTAGCATTAGGAACTGGATTATCTTCTTGAGGTTGAGTGTTCTCAGTTCCTTGGATTTCTTCCTCAGTAGGCGGAATGCCAGCAGCAGCCAATTCTTCCGACGTCATGGGTCTAGCAGTGCTTTTAACACGGGCCATCTGATTGACAAAAATGCGAAAACAAAACCTAAGATGACTTTTATGAATCAGAATGTGCGAAACAAAACTTATGAAATCGGACGTTAAAAAGTGGAAGAAGATAATAAAAAACCAAAGGAAGAAGTACCTTCGAAAATCGAGAAAGTCTTGGAGCTTCAGACCCTTTGTCGCGAAGAGCTCTTCTGCGAAGATGCTGGCAAAAGTTTGGAGAAAGCGAGGAAGCGGTGAAAAATTTTACGGTGCGAACCTCTCTATTTATAGGGGCGAGGGGGTAGTTTCAAGAAACTGCCTCGATATGACCGTTGCGAGAAATCCGGAGAAATCCGGAGGACGCGTGTCCACTCCAACGTTCCGAGGGTGACGTTTTTTACCAGAATTCGAGAATTTTCGTGGAATCAGATCGTCTGAGTCAACCCGCTTCCCCCGAGGAGCTAGTGTTGGGGAATTAGGGAAAAACCTTACACCCTCGAAACGTCAGGTTTGCCGAAATTCGTGAGAAAAGTTCGCGGATCACTCTCGGAATGAGAATTCCAGTTTTGAAAGTGGAACATTCATGAAGGGACCCTGACGAGTTTTTAAGTGTTTTTCAGGTTTTCAAGTAACGTGTGAAAATGGCAGCCAAATCTGGCTTCTTCGCGCGAATCTGCTATCCATTTCAGGATGATTGAAACCTGTGAAGATCTGGAATCTGAAACCTGTGAAGCTCTGGAATCTAGGACTTGCGAAGCCCTGGAATCTGGAACTTGCGAAATTCTGAAGGCTGGAACCTGCGAAGTTCGGGAATATGCTGAACTCTAGATTCTGAAATTACAATGAGCGGGGTTCTTCACGGATAAGAGATTTGGAGATCATGAAGAAGCCAAGTCAAATACGTCATCTCAAAAGTCCGGGTTTAGAGTGTCAACTAGTGGCAGGCTCGTAAATATATAAAGTTAGCTCCGTAAATCACGGGATGTAAAAGACATTCATGTACATGTTCACACTAGGAATATTCTCTAGATTCGAGGGTAGTTTCGGAATGTAAAAATTCCATTCGTCTCCCTATAAAAGGGGGTGCATGAGCACGTGTAAAGGGGTTCACAACTTTTGAGGCGAGAACAGTCTTTTGGAGATTCTTTGTCTCCCTGTCTTTCGCGAGTTGTACGTTGAATGTCATTGTTCCTGTTCTCTTGTGTTCCGGGATTCATCCAAATCCCCCCCCCCCTCTCACCTGACCCCTGATTCGTCATGTGCTATTTGGTTGTACACTCAGGGTTGAATGGTGATGCATTCTGCGGACTAAAACTCTTTTTGTCCTTTTAAGCTTCAGAACCTGAAAATTACTGATTACTACTGTGTAATGTGAAAAATCAACAGGTAGTTACCAACGATCACATGCTTGTTGTACTTGAGAGTGAATATTACAATTCACCTTAAGCCATCATGTAAACTGTTTTCGGATGTCAGGCTACCTGAACTCTGCTAATAATCCGACAACGCCCGCACACACTCTGGTTTTTTTCCAAACGCTACCGTAGGAGCAACTTGTCACTCATACAATCTCAAGCATCCATGGCATCACGGTAGGAGTAACTTGTCTTGTCATTAGAAACAACAGTTTATGCTGAATATGGCATGAATAACTGTCTGAATTCCGTCATTTGAAATCTGAGGATTTCCCCCCTCAAGTCCTCCATTCTAATGAGGAACAGCCCCAAAATGCAGGTTTGGGTTCTTATCCTTGCGAGCAGTAAAAGGATTAACGATTGCATCGCGCTCCATTTTGCATTGCAGTTCTGACAGAACGATAATGATCTTGCAGACGAGCAGCAAAACAACTCGTCTACGGAATCTGCCGCAAGGCACTTTCTGCGCCGCCACAATTAGCTTCTGGGGCCCCACAGGCCAGTGACTGCAGGTCTGGCTGGCTGACTGACTCCTACTGCGGGACCCTGACCGGCCCCACCTGCCAGTGTACAGGTGGCATGTTCCCAATTTCCCATCGCCTTGAAATTCCCCACCCCGCCTCGCCTCGGTGCCCACCCGTAACCGTCGCCCAACGAACTCCTCTCCCTCGGTCCCTCCCCTTCCCCTCGCCGCAGCACCGTCGCCCTCGCCGCCCGTCCGCCCGCCGCCGCCGTCGCCAGCAGCAGAAGAACCAGCGCCAGTCGATGGAGCTCTTCCCGGACGAGGCGCACGTGCGGCTGCGGAGCCGCGCGCACGGCAGGTACCTCGACGCCGATGAGGACGGGGTCAGGGTCAGCCTTTGCCCGCACGACGCGTCGCTGAACCAGGCGTGGGCGGTGCAGCGCCTCGTGCGCGGCGGCATCAGCTACGTCCTCCTCCGCGGCGCCGCCTACGGCCGCTACCTCGCCTTCGAGGAGTTGCCCCTGCCGGGCCAGGACAACAACGCCGGCTGCTACTGCCGCCCCGTCCAGCGCGTCTACGACGCCCCGGGGCAGGAAGACGTCCTGTTTGAGGTCGCGTGGGCGGAGGACGGGTCCGGCGACGTCCTCATGCGCCACTGCACGTTTGGCTGGGTGCACAACCCCGACAATCCCAGAACGATGACGAGTTGGGTGGTCGAGGCCATTCCCCCGCTAGAGGATCCGCCGGAGCTTCCACCTGAGATTCAGGTGAGCCATCCGTCCCCTTCTGCATTGCAACTCCACGAATCGATGATCTGGGTGGGCGGAGCAGAGTTCATGGTCCAGATTCCAGAACTACTTCGAACTTTGCTTGGGTTCTGCTCCTTGTTAACGTGGCTGTTGGTTACTGAATCTTGCTAAATTCTTGGGACGTTTTGGAATTGGACCAATACTACTGCCTCTTTCGTTCAGATGTTCTTGTTATTGTTCGATCCCAAGTCTCTAAGTCTGAACATTTTGTTCCCATCATCGAAATGTGTATTCAGAATTGTCTGCTCCATTGCAACAGCCTCTACCGGTAGTCGTCGGTGGTCCGGTCCGCCGGCACGCCGTGTTCCAGCGGAGAATCTACTACGTGCGTGCGGACGATCAGGGGCACGTCAACAACCTCGCCTGGAGCATGTTGTGGTTCGATGGCCTGTCCGTGTTCCGCCTCAGGGGAGATTTAGCGAACGAACTGGGTGAAGAGAACCCCGACAGCATCACGCTGTGCGTGCGGGCCGGCTCCCAGGGGCGGTGGACACCTCTGGTCACCGACCTGCCTGAAAACGAGCAGACCATGGACATCATCGTCCTCGCCACCGAGTCAGCAGGTGAGAATTTTGCTGTGTTCTTTCTGTACTCTGTTCAGCAATTGTTATGTCAACTCATATTCTCAGAGCAGGAACAGTTTCGTAGTTGGGAATTTTCAGTGAACTTGTTGGATTTTTGCTGCATGTCAGATGTTCAGAGTTCATAGTGTTATGTGATGGCAGTAGAAACTGTAACTTGCCCACTTTTAAATTTGAGATTTATTGTAGCTTTGAACATATACTGTTGGCTAGTTGCTACATCTAGTATCCTCTACATAGGTTCTTCAAATGAAAAGGTATCCTCTGCATTGTTTTTGGGTTGCCACATGTTTTGCTTCACTCAATTTATAGCTTTGGATTTATTTTTTAAGTCGCTGCATCTGTACTTCGGCTGGTTTGGACAAATCTGAAACAAGCTATAGATAAGCAGAGGTAGAAATAGAATGAATGATATAAATGTTTTCATGTTTTTGTTGCATTTAATTTTTTTCCTTGCATATCTATTTATGTATATTCTAAAAAATAGTCAAAATATATAAATAATTGGATCCATCTGTTAACTCGTCGTTTCAGAAAATTGTGCCACTCCTTTGAAGCATTGTGCAGGATTGTCTTTTTTGAGTGTCCTCCACATTTGCATCACAAATACATGCTGCCTAGAGCCTAATGTTTCACTTGTTCCCTTGCAAATTCAGCTGCTGAGGCCTTAGTGTACCCAAATGTTGGTGCACTGTAGAGGAATATGAGCGCAAGACTTATGACAAGGACATCATAGTTCATCTCTTCAGAAATCAAATGTATCGCTCCTTCATATACAGTGAGATGAGAATCAACTGCACTTCTTTTAGTAGATAGCTTCAGAAATCTCAGAGGAAGTCCTGTTTTTGGTACTACCAGGGTTGAATACTTGAATGTTCATGTATTCTTTTGACTGAAAGTGTTCTGGTCCTTTTAAGCTTCAGAATCAAAATTACTGATTGTTACTCATAGTGTTATGTGAAAATCAACAGTGGTTGTAGTTACCAACTTACCATCTCACCTGGCTCCTGATTCATCAAGTGGTTACAGTCAAAGTTTTATGTCCTTAGATTTTCAGTCACGAGATTAAAGTTACTGATATATCTGTATATCACCAACCCATCTTTTCTCAGCATGTTGTCTGGAAACGAGAAGAACAGTATGCTGACAAAGGTCTAGTAGACACGAGACAGTAATATGTGTCTCAGCAGATTTGCAGCTGATGATGTGATCGTGATGTATCAGGACTTCAGGAGCCAATACGATGCACATATAAAATTATAAAAAGCTTTTGCCTCGCTTCCTTATGCTCTGCAATTCCGGCAGAACGATGAATTGTACTTCGTCAGAGCAGCAACCCCAAATGGCCAACCGCGCAATGGGCAGCCCGTGCTCGGTGGCACCTAGCGGGCACTGTGCGCATGCTCATGGTGTGACCCGGCGCCGTCAACCTGCGCAAGATCATTTCGACCAACCGTGAGAACGCGGAGCTCTGCCAACGAAGCTATGCAGTCGGCGGCGCTGCGTTCCCGGCCGGGCGGCGCCGGTTCCCTCTCTGCGTGTCGGACGAACGGGCCTACAAGGCGTCCCCGCAGTCGCCAGACCGGTACGGCGTGTCAGGGGCATGCCGCCCGGCGTGGCGGGCCACCGGCGTATGCGTGTGCGTGGCGCAGGACGCTCGAGACAACGTGTGTGACGGCTGACGGGCGCGTTCAAGAGTCAAGACAAGCGTGCACATGATCCATAATGGTGATGAACTGCGCAGAGGTGCCTACGTTGCCAACGAAACTCGCGGCAGCCGGCGACCGCACAGCTCGCCTCGCCGCTGAGGGCTCACGCTTCGGCACCACCTACGTCAAGCTGTGCGACGACGACAACGGAGCTTGATAGGACGGGTGGGAGGCGCTCTTCGGCAAGGATGCTGGAGGCCCGGGGTGACGTCCGCGCACGGCGGTCTGGCGGCGCAGGGTGTCGAGGAGAGTGCGTGGCGGAGATGGTGGAAGTGTTCAAAGCGCAGGTGGACGTGCCCAGCTCCGGGCTCCGGCATGTCACAGGTGCTGGACTGATGGTGGTGTCCACGGGCACGCTCGATCTCACCATCGGGATGAAGGTGTTCACCCTCGCCTTGGACTAGCGGGAGGTGGCCACCCAGCCCACGTACCCCGTCATAGCTGATCGCACCGTCGACGAGGCCTGCCTCCCGGACCAACGGCGGCACGACCTTGGCGGCGCCTTGCTTCCTCGGCCTGTCACCGGAGGACGAGACGTTCGCCGTCACCCCGCGGCCGCCATGCCACTAGAGACTGGACACTACTGGGCGACTCCATCCTGTCGGAGCTGCGCGGCGTGCTAATGTGCTATGCGTGTCTCGCTCAAGCTCTGCTGCAGCTTTTTAGGGGGTAACGTTTTTGCTGATGTGTTGAATTCTGGCTTCGATTTTGGGCTCTAGGGACTATCATCCCTGCTACAGATACAATGAGTTGAGAATCGGCTGTCAGCCCCTGTACGACTGTAAGAATGTGAGAGCCTTTCAGTTCTTTCAGTAGCCTGTCAGCCTATTGCTATCTGTTTTCTCTGCTTATGAAAGGTGTTCAGTTGAGCAACTATGTAGGAGTAGGCAGTAAACATGTAGTGTCAGCTCATATGCTCAGAGCAGTCTTGAATTTGCTGTGATGCTAAAAATAGTCACAATATAAACACTTTTAGCTCGTCAGTTCAGAAAATGGTTCCGCTACTTTGATGAACTGTCCAGAAATGACATGCTTTTTATTGAATGCCTTCTTTTGAATTGCTTCAACGATTGCATATTTGCATCACCAATATTTGCCAGATGTCGATGCGCAGTAAGGAATACAAGAGCAAGGCTTCTGACAACTGCATTACAGTTCATCCCTTCTGACATCAAAAGTTCCCCTCCTTCGGATACAACCACATGAGAATGGGTTGTACTTCTTTTTGTTGATTGCTTCAGAAATCTCAGTAGGTCCTTCTGTTTTTATAGTATTCGCGTTGATGTGTTGTTCTGACTGGAAGGGTTTCGAATAGGCATTTGAAGACCTGAAAACTACTGAAAGCGTCATGTGAAAATCAACAATGGTAGTAAACTGTTGCTACCAACTGTCACACCCGACTTTCCGAAAAAAACCAAGTGCATACCTATATGCATGCCGGGATCAAGTTTCATGCATATAGTGACATAAAAGTGAATACAGAAACAGTATCACGTATGAAAAAGAAAGATTATCAGAGATTTACGCTTAATCCTGGAAACGAAGGCACCAAACATCACAGCAATCGGCGGGGGTTGCGTACGCCTAGCACCAAGAACATCTTCACCAGACTCCAAAGCAGCATCCTCTTTCTGAGCAACATTGTTTATAGCAAGGGTGAGCACTTGTCGTACTCAGCAAGTGTGGAAAGAATGAATGCAAAGGCTTTATAGTGGACTGGGCTATAAGCATTTAAGCAATTTTAGTTGGTCAAATTTTATTAGCACCTGATTACTAATAAAGTATAAATTTATACCAACCCACATTAAGCATAAGATAAGAGATACGCCATAAGCACATGGCAAGCACAACCAGAGAACACGATTTAAGTCCATCTTCAAGTTCAGTTATCATGTGAGGGTCTAGGCCACTCTTGACCGTGAGCACGGCTAACCGATTAGTTTTACACTCTGCAGAGGTTGTACATCTTTACCCACAAGTCGCGTAAAAGTCCCGAAGAACTTTAAACCCAACCATGCGATGCCGGCCAAGCATCATACCACACTACCGAGGTGTGATTGCATAGGGACGCTACGAGGCCTTTACAAAGAGTCCTCCCGTGCGTATTAGCTCATAGTAGTATGTCATAGAGGCTATCTTTCGTACCACACTTCTATTACGGACGGTAAGCCATAGAGTCTTCCGTTCCATCACCGCTCCGGAATAGAAGAGCCATAAAAGCATTCCTCCATCCCCAACCTACTATGCGAGTAATAACCACACAAAGACTTCCCTAATTAATCGGCCAAGACCAGAGCCATATAGTCCTTGTGGTTGCACTGTTGTCCTGGGTGGTTCTCCATGTTCCGATTAAACATATGGTCTTGTATTAAGCATCCAAAGATATAACACAAAGGTATAACATGATTCATCATTAATGTTCATTAAAACCACCATAACCCAGGTATAGCAACTAAGCATAGCTACCCAACATAAAGATAAACCCGTTTGATCAAGGCACAGGATAAATAACACTAGTCAAACCTTAAACATGGGTCCCATCATATTAATGCAAGCATATGCAATGAGTGATTAAATATAGTTCTTAGGACAAAAGATCAAGGACACACTTGCCTTTAACCAAAATAATGTCGTTGCTCAGAATATCTTCAACCTCTTGCTCTTCAAAGCTTCTCAAACGACGTTCACTCTAAGCGCATCAATCATCGGGCACAACATACAAAGCAGACAAACAAACAGACATACTAAGAACAAAACACCAATCAAAAGAAAACTTTAAAAGAACGCACTAAAGGATAAGCTCGATTAGATGGATCACTAAAGTACACAAAGTGTGCTTGGAAGGGAAAGACTTGGTTAGATTTAAAGAGATGGTTGTGGAAAATTGAGCAAGGACCGGAAAGATCACACTTAGATAAAGCTTGATAAAGAACGTCTAACGAACCATTTGCATTTATGAGAGAGCAAGGCTATGAGCTAGGTTCATTTTAATTAACAAAACAAATATAAAGGATATTTCAGAAATAAAATACCCTATGTTGACATTAATGCAATATTAAACTTTATTTATGAAACCGGTGTAATGAACTAGTCAAATTTTATTAATAAAGATTCATATATTGATTAAACCGATTAAACATTTAATTTAGAAAAACTAAACTATATGAACAATCTAAACGAAACTTTGTAATTCGAGTTCATCATATTATTATCAAAAACAGTATTAAATTAGTATTAATCAAGATTAACATTTATTTATAAAGCCGGAGTAAAAGCCTAATCAACTTTTAATTATAAAAGTTAATTAATCATTAAGCAAATTAATATTTGACTTATGGAAAACCGAGTAAAAGATCTAATTAGATTTTATTCATAAAATCATGTAAGGTAATCATTAATCAAATTAAATTTGATTATGAAAAACGATATATAGATCTATATAGCTTTTATTTGGAAAAGACATGCATAGTTAGTCATTAATCAAAATTAATATTAATTTTATTTTCAGAAAACAAAACATGGTGAAAACACACCACTAACGCGTGCTTTACATTATTATGGACCTAACGCAACTTGAACGGATTAAATCGGAGCTAAAACATAAAAGATATGAGCGAAACAAGATTGAAAGGACCTAGTCGTGATTAACCGTAGATTTCAGGGAGTAGCTGAAAAGAATCGCAAGACACATTAAATAGTGCTCGCGAAAAGGACAAAGGAAAGGGTTAGATCTATAAAAGAGTCGGGTGGGATTTATGTGCGAACGGTGGGATTATTCTAGGGTTTTTTTTTGTAGTTTTACCGAGACACAAGATTGGATCTAAAGATTGCATCGTAATCCAGGGACCTAAACACAAGAGAGCCGATACCTTCTTCTTCCTCTGGTTCGTTACCAACAGGGACGAACACAACTCGTGGCGCACAGGAACATGCTCTGGGAGCATCAGATCGACGGGGTTCCAGGTAGCTAGGTCCTTGGGTGAAACGCAAAACGGAGAGAGGAGATCGAGGGGATCGCAGGGAGGTTCTCACCGGCGTTGGAGACGAAGGGGAGCGGACGGATTTTGGAGAGGTTGGAGGACGGTTGACCGACGAACAGTAACTCGGGGCGGCCCAATTGAGAGCGACCTGGGCAGTTAGAGCTTCAATTGATTGATGTGGGAGGTAGAGGGGATCGAGGGGAGTGCGTGGGGGTGCTCACCCGCGGCGGATGCGAAGGGAAACGCCGGATTCGAAGGTCAACCCGAGCTCGCGGTTCGGTTCGGCTTCGAGGCTTTTGCGGGCGGCGCGGCTTGCGGCGGGGGGCGGCGCGCGCCGGCGTGCGGGGCGGCGACGCGAGGGCGGCGGGCTGCGGCGGCTCACGCGGGAGGCGGCGGCCTCCTTTATGGGGGGGCGCGCGGTGCGTGCTAGGCCGGGGCGGCGGCGGCGGCGGCCGCCGGGCGGCGGCGCGATGCGGGCCCGGATGGGCCCCCGCGCGGGCCGCGGCCGGGCCGGCGGCGGGAGGAGGGAGACTGGGTCGGGCCTTCGGGCTCGGCCCAGTTAGATAGGATAGGTTTTCTTTTTTTTCAGAATTTATTTCCAGTGCGAAAACAATTCCAGAAAACATCTAGAAATTGTTTAAAGGCACGAAAAATACTCCGAAAATCACAAAAATTCCAGGAAAATTCCTAGGGATAGATTAAGGCATGAACAATCCAAATAAAGCATTTGGTGCTCATGAAAAAGATTTTAGAGCCTTCTAATAAATAGAAATAGCTCAAGGAAAATGAGAATAAATTCCAGAAAAATCCGGAAAATTCTCGGGAGAGTTTGGACAGCTCCTAAACGCATTTTTGAAACCTTTTTTGCACTCAAGAACCACTAGGTGCATCGGCATGAATGCAACACACATAACTTTTTATTTAATTTAGAAAATCGATCAAAGGATTTTTCCTATACTATATTCCCTGTAAAGAAAATAAATGTTGGAAAAAATTTAAAATTATGAGAAAATCGTTATTTAATTATTCTTTCTATTCACATCCTGAAATTGAAAATTTCAGGGTGTGACACCAACTTACCATCTGCAGTTCCTTCTGTTTTTGGTACTATTTGGTTGTACACTCAGGGTTGAATGATGATTCATTCTACTGACTAAAAGTGTTTTTGTCCTTTTAAGGTTCAGAACCTGAAAATTATTGATTACTGTGTAATGTGAAAAATCAACAGCGATTGTAGTTACCAACGATCACATGTGTTTGTTGTACTTAAAGACTGAATATGACAAATCACCTAAAGGGATCATGTACGGCATGTTCGTTTGGTGGTGGTGATGGTACGATCTTTGGTTTGTTACGAAAGAATAATCTTATTTGGGTGGTTCTTTGTTAGTTTGGTTTATTCCGAGAGAAAATCTTCTTGGCTTGGTGGCTGATAAGCCAAGCGAACATGGTGGTAAACTGTTTTCGGATGTCAGGGTACCTAAACTCTGCTAATATTCCGACAACGCCCGCACACTCTAATTTTTTTCCAAACGCCGCCGTACCTCAGCTGAGAATACTCACTCGTACAATCTCAAGCATCCATGGCATCAGGAGCAACTTGTCATATCATTATAAACAACAGTTCATGCTGAGCATTGCCTGAATAACTGCCTGAATTCCGTCATTTGAAATCTGAGGATCCTCCCCCTCAAGTCCTCCATTCTAATCGGGAACAGTCCCAAAATGCAGTTTGGGTTCTTATCCTTGAGAGCAGCAAAAGGATTATCGACAGCATGGTGCTCCATTTTGCTTTGCAGTTCTGACAGAACGATGATAACGATCTTGCGTGCCTGCAGAACGAGCAGTGAAACAAAGAGTCGTCTACAGATTCTGCCGCAAGGCACTTTCTTCGCCACCACCATTAGCTTCTGGGGTCCCACAGGCCTGTGACTGCAGGTCTGGCTGGCTGACTCCTACCGCGGGACCCTGACTGGCCCCACCTGCCAGTGTACAGGTGGCATGTTCCCAATTCCCATGGCCTTGAAATTTCCCACCCCGCCGCCTCGCCTCGGTGCCCAAAGCCCCAAACGTAACCGTCCCCCAACGAACTCCTCTCTCTCGCCCCTCGGTCCCTCCCCTTCCCCTCGCCGCAGCACCCACGCCCACGCCCACGCCCACGTCCTCGCCGCCGTCGCCCGCAACAGAAGAACCAGCGCCGGTCGATGGAGCTCTTCCCGGACGAGGCGCACGTGCGGCTGCGGAGCCGCGTGCACGGCACGTACCTCAACGCCGAGGAGGACGGGGTCGGGATGGGCCTGAGAAGGCTCGGCGCGTCGCTGAACCAGGCGTGGGCGGTGCACCGCCTCGACCGCGGCGGCACCACCTACGTCCTCCTCCTCGGCGCCGCCTACGGCCGCTACCTCGCCTTCGTGCGCGACAACGACGCGCCCCCGGGCCAGGGCAACAACGCCAGCCACGACTGCCGCTTCGTCCAGCGCGTCTACGACGCCCCGGGGCAGGAAGACGTCCTGTTTGAGGTCGCGTGGGCGGAGGACGGGTCCGGCGACGTCCTCATGCGCCACTGCACGTTTGGCTGGGTGCACAACCCCGACAACCCTACAAGGATGAGTTGGGTGGTCGAGGCCATCCCCCCGCTAGAGGATCCGCCGGAGCTTCCAAATGTGATTCCGGTGAGCCATCCGTCCCCGTCTGCTTGTATCTCCACGAATCGATCGATGATGATCTGGGCGGAGCAGAGTTCATGGCGATCAATCGAGTCTGCAATTTTCTTTGTCCAGAACTACTTCAAACTTTGGTTGGGTTCTTCTCCTTGTTACCGTGGCTGTTGGTTACTGAATCATGCTAAATTCTTGGGACATTTCGGAATTGGACCAACATTACTGCTTCTTTCGTTCAGATGTTCTCTAGTACCGTAGGCTGCACTCCCACTCTCCCAGGGAGCAGTGGTTCCTCTGCATTTGGTTTGCTTTAGGGAGCTGCCGAGTTCTTGTCATTGTTCGAATCCCAAGTCTCTAAGTCTGAACATTTTTTTCCCATCATCGAAACGTGTATTCAGAATTGTCTGCTCCATTTCAACAGCATCTACCGGTAGCCGTCGGTGGTCCGATCAGACGGCGGCCGCGCGTCCTCCCGCGTCGGGGTCAACCGGCGTCCCGGCGAGCAATCTACTACGTGCGGGCGGACGATCAGGGGCACGTCAACAACCTCGTCTGGAGCGTGTTGTGGTTCGATGGTCGGTCCGTGTTCCTCCTGAGGGGAGAATTAGCGATACAACTGGGTGAACAGAACCCCGACAGCATCACGCTGTGCGTGTGGGGCGGCTCCGAGGGGCGGCGGACACCTCTGGTAACCGACCTGCCTGCCAATGAGCAGCCCATGCACATCATCGTCCTCGCCACCGAGTCAGCAGGTGAGAATTTTGCTGTGTACTTTCAGTACTCTGTTCAGCAATTGTTATCTTTTGATATTGCCATGAAAGAGTACGTTACTCTTCCCATGAAAGAGTGCGTATACTAACTTGAGTACCTGTAATGTCATCTCATATTCTCATAGCAGGAACAGTTTTGTAGTTGGGAATGATCAGTGAACTTGTTGGATTTTTGCGGCATGTCAGATGTTCAGAGTTCTTAGTGTGGACGGCAGTAGAAACTGTAACTTGCCTACTTTTAAATTTGAGATTTATTATAGCTTTGAACATATACTGTTGGCTAGTTGCTACATCTAGTATCCTCTGCAAGGTTCTTCAAATGAAAAAGTATCCTCTGCATTGTTTTTGGGTTGCCACATGTTTTGCTTCACTCAATTTATAGCTTTGAATTTATTTTTTAAGTCGCTGGATCTGTACTTCGGCTGGTTTGAACTAATCTGAAACAATTTATAGATAACCATAGGTAGAAATAGAATGATAGAAATGTTTTCATGTTTTTGTTGCATTTAACTTTTTTCTGGCATATCAATATTTCTTTATATTCTAAAATAGTCAAAACATATAAATAATTGGATCCATCTGTTAACTCGTTGGTTCAGAAAATTGTGCCACTCCTTCGAGTCATTGTACATGATTGTCTTTTTTTAATGTCTTCTGTTTGAGCGTCCTCCACATTTGCATCACAAATACATGCTGCCTAGAGCCTAATGTTTCACTTGTTCCCTTGCAAATTCAGCTGCTGAGGCCTTGGTGTACCCAAATGTTGGTGCACTGTAGAGGAATACGAGCGCAAGACTTCTGATAAGGACATCACAGTTCATCTCTTCAGAAATCAAGTGTTCCACTCCTTCAGATACAATGAAAGGAGAATGAACTGTACTTTTAGCTGATATAGGTTTAGAAATCTCAGAAAGCCCTGTTTTTGGCACTATCAGGGTTGAATGTTGATACATTCTTCTGACTGAAAGTATTTTGGTACCTTGAAGTTTCAGAACCTGAAATTACTGATTACTGATAGCGTTATGTGAAGTGGTTGTAGTTACCAACTTACCATCTTGATCTCTATTGGTCCTTCAACAACTGTTATTCTGCTTCTGGCTCCTGATACATCATGTGATTACAGTCGAAACTTTTCCCTGCTTAGATTTTAGTCATGAAATGGAAGTCACTGCTATATCATTTGGGTGATGACGCTCTTCATAGGATTTGACAACTCACCTTTTCTCGGCATACTGTCTGAAAACGAGTAGAACATTATGCTAAAAAAGGTCTTATATGTGTCCATGCAAGTCAATATGATGCAGTCAAACAAATATAGGTGACATTGATAAATGAACTTGGATAGGATGCCTCCTCAGTTTCAGGCTTTCAGCATCCTTACAAGTCACAACAGCCGAACCATAACTGAACAAGGTCGAAAGTAATTTCTTCAGAAATGATGGATGTAGCTCCTTGATGAACTACTCTAATTTTGATAATGCTGATCAGCAACGTCCTTGCAGTAAGAAGCGATCCTTCAGAAATGACAGATTTGTTGCTTACTGAACTACTCTCAAGTCTGAAGTCTGAACTTGATTTCGACGGTTTGCAATCTCCTTCACAGTTCACAATGCAAAGTAACGAATGGGCCGAGGGCCGCACGAGCAAGCTGGACAACTCGGCTCCCGTGTGTTCCGGCTCGACGCCGTCGCGGCCGCGCGGTTCGTTCGACGGCCATGGGCCAACTCCGGCGCCAGCCGCACGATGGGCACTTGGGCAGCCGTGCTCGGTGGCGCTGCTTGCGGTGGGCAATGTGTGCGTGCGCGTACTCATGGCGGCGAACCGGCGCCGTCAACCTGTTCACACGCAGCATTGCCAACGAAGCTCTGCAACCGGGCGGCGCTGCTTTCCTGGCCGGGCGGCCCAAGGGCTCGCTGGATGAAGCTCCGCGCAGCCAGAACGCGAGGACCGTCCGAACAGCGCTTGCGTGTGCGTGGCGCGGGACGCTCGAGGCCTCGAGCTGTGCGACGACGATGGTGGGACGCGCTCTTCGACAAGGCTGCCGGAAGCCCGGGGTTCCGGCGGCGCAGGGTGTCGCTCGGGTTGGTGCGGACTGCCGAGGACGGCGTGGACAGGTTGAAGCTGTACGATGATGGAAGTGTGACGTGCTCCGGCTCGCCCAGGATAAAGCGCCGGCGACCATCTTCATCGACGAGAACACGACACGAGGTGCAAGCCGGCGCTGCTGCAACTGCAACCGGCAGTCCAGGACACAGTTGTCTGTTAGTTGTTTCTTCTTTCGTTGTTTTCAGGCATTGAAGTGCTCACTCTCACCGTAGACCGCCACCTCGTTCAAGGGCTCTGTGCTGTCTGCTCTGGACCGTCGACTAGCCCTGCCTCCCGGGCGACGCCGCCGCTAGCACCTTTGGAATGTGACGAAGGTGGAGGCTCCAAATGATCGGTCTTTGGAGCAGAAATCTCAAATAGGGTTGGATCGGAATCCATGAGATAAATGGGGTGATACTGGGACGAACTGGGCTCGGGATCAAAACAGCTACCGTTCCTCGGTAATGGAGCCAGAAAGCTTGTTGGCATTTCTTACGTCGTTACTAAATTCGCAACGGCGGCAAAAAGCCTGTTGTTATACTGTATACTATACGATCACAGATAAATCCGCAAGCGCACGGATACCGTTGTAGCTTTCACCTAGGAGATTCCAAGGTATCGATTTCCTCGGGGAACGAGAAGTGTAGAGAACCTGAACTAATTCGTCTGGGGGTATGATGACGAAGGATAGAAAGGCAAGAGTAAATTTGGGGTAGAGAGGTGATAACTAATGAAGTTTGGGACTCGTGAGGGTCACAGATAGAATCAAGGCACAACTTGTCGCTCGTCGGGACCAGAGGGAAAAGAGCCACAGAAAGGGATGAGAAGGGGCTCTGATGTCGTAACTCCTACCTGTTGAAACTAACGTGGTGGACTACAAAGCCCGTCCGGAGCTGTCACCTCCCTAGGGTACCATAACCATTCCGTTGAACCGGGAAGCATTCCAAGGTACTGGAAAGCCTAGACACCGCGTCTACGCTAACCAAGTACTACTTTACTCAGATCCAAAGCAAAGCAATCACAACAAGTAGAACTACTAATTGCAATTGAAGAACCTAAGAGCGAACGATGAAACGACTTGAGACTTAGTTACTCACGAATCCGAACTTACAATGGACGACCAAAGGTGTACCGCACCCGCCGAGGTACAAGAAGAAGACCGACCGGCTTCTACTCCATCACTCAACTCTCTCTCCCTACTATCTGAATGCTAACTTCCAGAGGGCTCCGCCACTTGCTTCTAATCACTTGTGTTCTTCCCCGAGGTGCCTGGCTCAATTTATAGCCCTAGTAGGTCGGTGGCTGCAGGAGGGGGTACTTGTAGGCGAGAGGGAGCTGCAGTGCCGAGCAAGGAGGTGTGGCCGTATCTCCAGGTGCGGCCGGCCCAATGATCCACCGCCTATGGACTTGGACGACCCCATCATTGCTCCTGAGGTGGTTGTAGGTCGGCTCCTTGGGTCGGTTTCGCCCAGCACGCAAGTTGATAGGTGCAGCTGATCCTATAGGTGTGGGCGCACCTCCCAAATCACTGTGTGATGCACCGACGGTGTGGAGTGACGTCTAGGATCACTCCTTGATGGCGGTTGCGGCGGTTAAGTGTGGGTCCATCGATCCAAGTGTGTCTAATCTCGACCTCTGGATCAAACTGACCTTGTTCCTTCGATCAAGATCGTTCGCAGCTGTGTTTCCTTGAGTGATTGAGGCCTGGGGACTTGCTCAGGAAAGTTTGACAGGTGCAGCCGGCCTAGGTGGTGCGGCCGCACCTGGAGGTTCGGCCGGCCCTGGTGATGCGGCCGGCCCTACCTCCTGGCCCTGGTCCATTTCTCATGTGGTGTAGTCGATTGATCCAACACGACCGTGACAAGTTTAGTCATTTGGGAGCCGGTGCATGGATCCTTGCTCGGTGTGAACCTGTTTAGGGGGGTAAGATAGGGTCGGCCGTACCACTAGGTGCTGTCGTGCCTACCATATGTGGCTCGGTGCTCCGGAATTGCCCCCTAATCTTGATCCTGCAGATGAAAACTCAACACAACTCGTGGAACTTCGTTAGCACCTAAAACATGCATGAAATTGGTGCCTGGCCTATAGACTTGATCCCTTTGCATATTATGCTAGGTGTAGAGGCATTTGGCAAAGTTTGGTGTTGATCGGAGGAGGTTGATAGGTCTGGCCGCACCTACTAGGTTCGGCCGCACCTACCCCCGACACGTCTCGTGTCACAATCTTCTGTGAGGCATAACTTCTGCATCCGAACTCCGAATTGGGTGAACCAAAACTCCATTTTGATCATCTCGACGAGAACTTCGCAATGGTGCTATCAAACTAAGCATTTGAGGTTGTTTGTCAAGATGCTTTATTTGTGCTATAATGTCTCATTATGACCTGCATCTAAATGTTCACCAAAGCTCGTGGAATCCGTTAGTTTATAGCCCTACTACTATGATGCAAGCTTTGATGGAGTAAAATTTATTCAAAGTTGAGGGCCGAAAATAGGGACTTAATGACCGTCAACAACATGCTCACTCTTCCACATCAAGAATCCGTCGATGACATGCTTATAGAGTACTTCTCGAAGGATCCACTTGGTGATTTAATATAATCTCGGTGTATTGGTCCACTAGAAGAATTAATCTCGAAATAGTTGTTGATGTCCTATATTTGTCATGTATTAATGTTGTAATAAGTAGATAGGCACAAACTCATTGCATGAGATGGACTCAAGTTGTATTGCTTGGTACTTCGTAGAGATGTATGCGCTCATATATTTGGGCGTACAAACTCTTCATTTGTTGTAATGTATTAATATATATGTATGTGATGTGTTTCTATATGTTAATAAAGAATTCTTAACATGAATTTCTTGTTTAACTATAGATGTCTCATGATGTCGACTCAACGAAGGAGGAATTATGCCTAGTGGATAGCTGCACCACAAACTCTATACTTAGGGTGATCAAATACTTTCAGACTCTCAAGAAGAGAGATGGAAAAGTTTTGACCATCGTAGGACGTGATGCTATGATAATTGGGTCTGGACGGGCCACTATTACACTCCCCATGGGTACACAAATTGTAATTGAGGATGCACTCATGTATCCCGATTCTACTCGTACCCTCCTATGCTTTAGAGATATTCGTCGTAATGGGATTCATGTTGAAACCCATGAGGACAAGCAAGGGAATTTCTTATCTTGACTAAACCAGATGGATATGGCAAACACACAAGCGGAAAAATCCCCTCACTCTCATCTAGGTTGTACTAGACATACATTAAGCCCGTTGCACATGTTGCATATAAGATAATCTTTCAAAATGTTGATCCATCCCGAATTTGGCATGATCGACTTGGGCACCCTGGCTTAGGAATGATGAGAAATATTATCGGCAATTCCATTAGCTACAATTTAAGTGCAAAGTTTCCTAAATCCTCCGATTTTGTATGCACCGCATGTGCCACTGGGATACTGATTGTGAGGCCATCTCCTCTCAAAATATAGGCCGAACCACTTAAATTTCTTAAAAGAATTCAAGGTGATATTTGTGGTCTGATTGCACCAAACTCTAGACCGTCCAAGTATTTCATGGTATTGATTGAGGCATAGACTCAATGGTCACATGTGTGTCTACTTTCGACACATAACCATGCATTTGCCAAGATTATGTCTCAAATCATAAATTTGAAGGCAAATTTTCTTGAACATAGGATCCAAATGATTAGTATGGGCAATGGTGTAGAATTTTCATCTCATGCCTTCAATGATTATTGTATGGCTTTGGGAACTGAAGTTTAACACTCTGTTCCATATGTCCATACCCATAAAGATTTGGCTGAATCATTGATCAAGAGGATCATGCTCATTGTATGACCTTTGTTAATGAATTGCAAATTGCCTACATCGTGTTGGGGTCATGCAGTTCTGCACGCTGCCGATCTTGTCCAACTACGACTAACTACATATCATGGTACTTCCCCAATGTAGTTAGTACATGGAAATCCTCCAAGTATTTCCCATTTGCGTAAGTTCGGATATGCGGTCTACATCTCGATATCACCACCACAACGTACATCTATGGACCCACACAAGAAAGTGGGGATCTATGTGGGATTTCAATCTCCTCGATCATTAAGTATTTAGAACCCTTAACGGGAGATCTATTTACTGCCCGGTATGCTGACTCAATTTTTTATGAGGAACATTTCCCAGCATTAGGGGGAGACTTGATCCACATACTACAGAAAGTGAACTGCAAGTTCAAAAGATCATACATTTCCAGAAACTTGCAAATGAACCGCCAGATGCTTTCACCAACTATATAGGTGTCACTAAATCTTTCATTCCTACATGGAATGCGCTAGAAAGAGTGGAGGTACCAAATAAAACCACTCAACTCCCACTCAATGGTAAGAGGGGGAGAAGTACCGCAATTAGAAAGATTCTAATGCTAGCAAGAAAAGACAAGCGATGAATGCAAATCAACCGTCAGTTGATAGACACCAAGTGGATTGTAACGATCCACAACCTAGCTCAGTGGTGCACATTTCTAAGGATAGGATATCAGAAGACCCTAGGCATATCATTTTGGGAAATCATGATGAGTTTATAAGGGTAGATGAAATTGCCATCAACTATGTTGAAATAGGAGAAACATTTGATAGAAAATGCTACAATTGTCGACTCGTTGAGAAAATTATTGAATGCCTTCTACGTGATCCAGATCCCAAAACCATGGTAGAGTGCATGCAACGCTTGGACTGGAATAAATGGAAGGAAGCAACTGAAGTGGAATTAGCATCGCTTGACAAAAGAGAAGTATTTTGGGCTGTAATGCCTACCTCTCCTAGTATCTTTCCTGTGGGATACAAGTGGGTTTTCGTTCAAAAAAGGAATGAAAATAATGAAGTGGTAAGATACAAAGCTAGGCTTGTAGCACAGAGTTTTACGCAAAAACCCAGTGTTGATTTTAACGAGACATATTCTCCTGTATTGAGTGCAAAAACTTTCTGATACCTTATATCATTGGCAGTATAAAATTGTCTATTTATGCAGTTGATGAACGTAGTGACCACATATCTTTATGGGTCATTGGATTTTGATATCTACATGAAGGTTCCAGATGGAATTGATATACCGAATCCTAAGGCAAATCGCAACATGTATTGTGTCAAGTTGCAGAAGTCACTTTATGGCTTAAAACAATCAGGCGGAATGTGGTACAACCGATTAAGTGAATTTCTTCTGATGAAGTGATACACTAAAAATGATGATTGCCCGTGCGTCTTCATTAAGAGATCTTACAATGGATTTTGCATTATCCCAGTGTATGTTGATGATCTCAATATTGGCAATGAGGAAGACATTAATGAAGCACATCATCATTCAAAGGCAGAGTTTGGGATGAAGGATTTAGGTGAAGCCAAATTTTGCTTAGGTCCACAACTTGAGAATTTACATTCAGGAATCCTTGTTCACCAAAGTGCTTATACCCAAAAGATATTGGAGAAATTTAATATGGATAAGTCATATCCATCTAAGACCGCCATGGTGGTTCGATCTCTAGACGTAGAGAAAGACCCATTTAGAACAAGGGAAGACGGAGAAGATATACTGAGCAGTGAGTTCCCATATCTAAGTGTCATTGGTGCGCTTATGTATCTTGCTACTAGTACCCGACCGGATATTGCTTTTGCAGTAAATCTGTTGGCAAAATACAACGCTGCTCCTACCAAACACTACATGGAAACTCACTTTGGTAATGGGCATAGATGGCCTTTGGTAACGGGCAAAGCGCCCATTACCGATCAAGTGTTACAAATGAGCCAAGGAAGGTAATGGGCAGATGCTCGTTACTGATAACACATATTCGTAATGGGCATCAAACAACGACCGTTACCATAACTAGCCACCGGTCTGTAAGGAATCGGATGCCCGTTAGCCTAAGAGGGGGAGGGGGTGAATTAGGCAACTTAAAACCTTAACCTATGGCTTCACTAGTTTTGCGCAAAGGTAAACTAGAACATACTATCTATATGTGCAATTACGGTTGTTCTAGTGTGAAACTCCCATCCCAAAAGAAGGTTTGCAACCTATAGCCAATCCTAGCATGATACTACTCTAGAAATGTAGAGGCAAGCAAAGATTGCAAGAGAGTAAATGCGAAAACGTAAAGGGGATGAGAGGAAGCAAACTCTTGACACGCGATTTATCCCGTGGTATCGGTAGGCACTAAGCCACCCCTAGTCCACATTGTTGAAGCACTCACACAAGAGTATTGCTTCCCGGTCACCAAGTCTCTCCCAAGAGCACCACTTGACTCGCCACAAAGGCTAGCCACTTAGGCACTTGTCAAGCTCCCTTGGTCACCTTGATGCCGCCTCCACTAAGGAGCTTCTCCACCAAGGAAGGGGGTCTCCACGTCCCCCGCACAAAGTGTCCTCGCCGCTCCACACCAAGCCGGAGGGTCGATGATGATAGCCGGTGAGCCACTTAGGCCCCAAGGCTTCCAGCGAACCTTGTACAACAGGATTCACTCAAGAATCACCTCACAAGGTTGGCACAACCTTGCACTCACTCAGCTCTAAGCTAAGCCTAGCACTAAGCACATACACAAAGCATGCGCTAGTCTAAGGGTGAGCAATTAAGCACTTGGATGAATTGGATATGATCTTGAATGTGTCTTGAACTCCTCTGCACTTCCACACAATCCAGCAACTTCAAATGAGTGAGTGGAGGGGGTATAAATATCCCAAGGCATCAAACTAGCCGTTGGCTAACGTCCACTGAAAAAGGTACCGTCGGATGATCCGACGCTATGCTTTTCCAGGGCGTCGGTTCATCCGGTGCCCCTCCCACGTCACGTAGCCGTTGAGGTTCTCTGACACAACTGCTCCGACGCTATCCGACGGATCATCCGGTGCTGAAGGCCTCGCGTCCAAGTCGGTACTGTTAGCTCCCAACAGACCGTCGGATAGACCGACGCTATGCCTTGACCAAGGCGTCGGATCATCCAGTGCTGAAGGCTTCGTCTTGGCGCGTCTCTGTATGAATTCAAACTGAGCGTCGGATAGACCGACGGGGTCCCCACTCAGACCGTCGGATCATCCGGTGCTACTGTCTTCCTTGCTCTTCCTCTGCAACTCGTCCGACGCATGTAGAAAATGGACCGTCGGTTCATCCGACGGTGTCTTCTCTTTTCCTTTTCTTGCTCGGTTTTGACCCTTTGTTTTGGCATTTTTGCATGGGGTTTTCTTGCATCCTTGGGACCTAGAAATGTCTACAAAGACATGCTCAAACAATATGGTTAGTCCCAATGATCATGTTGTCATGAATCACCAAAATCAAACTCCGAACAAATGGCATATAAGGCCATGTTCGCTACAATCTCCCCCTTTTTGGTGATTTATGACAACACAACCAAAGCAAGCATAAATTTGCTAGAATTGACAGAATTAGAACCACTTACACTTGCTTGGATGCTTACCGTCATCCAAACTCCCCCTAGATCAAACTTCCCCCTTTTTGATCTTATGTTCACATTCTCCCCCTTTGGTCTCAAATCCTTGAAATCACTTGTAAGCATCCTTGAGCCCACTTGTAAGCTTAAGCCACACGCTTGCTTTGGTCTCACATTCTCCCCCTTTGGAATAAAATCTCCAAAAAGTCCAAAGCAAATGGGTCCAAGGAAAGTAGCAAGATCTAGCAACCATAGCTCAAAGGATAGATGTTAAATGCAAGGGAGAAAGCCGCATGAACCATGATCCATATGTATGATATCGATGAAGATACCACATGTGAGAATAACTAAGGTGGATCACATGCTCATGAGACTAGCATGATACAAACTAAGCTCCCCCTAAGTGTGTGCATAAAAAGAATACCACTTGCAAGACAAGGGTAGTGAGAGACAAGTGCACAACTACAAACTTGTAAAACAAGGAAGCTTAGAGCATATCATGTGAAGAGGTAGCTTAAAGGACAAGAGATAAGACAAATGGGTTCTTGTTACATTACCACTTGTAGATATCACTTGTAGTCTTTTGATCATTGCATACCTCCGGGGGATGATCCTCTCTTCCTTGTTGGCACCACATTGAGATGAGCCACTTGGAAATGATATCACTAGGTGACACCACTTGAAAGAAGCTTGCATAGAAAACACTTGGGGTACCACAAGGATTAGGAATGTATGAGTACATTGCCTTTGAACTTATATAGAGACATAAGTCCGCAAGGACATGACTCAATAGCATGAAGCTCATATTGCTATATTCACTCTTTTAGAGATGTTAGATCACATTGAGAGTGAAATAGCATTCTCTTAGAATGAAACGCCGCACCGGAACGCGTCGCTAAGGGACTACATAAGATAAGCTTGAAACAATGTTAGTCCCATAATCAAACCATAGGATGAGCTCCCCCCTAAATGTGTGCATTTAGTGTTTGAATCACCAACCAAATGTATGCACATTGTTTATGAAAACAAGAGGGAAGCTAACCCTATAGCTTGCTCATGATGCAAAAAGATATATATGAAAACATGCACCATGAAAGAACAAGTGTAGCTTTCCTACACACTAATCAAACCATGTAGATTGCTCATGGGTTAGCACATGACACAAGCAACCTACCATATGTAAATATTGCAACAAATGCAACCTAAACAAGGCAATGGAGCTACAATGATACAAGAGATAGGTACTAGTTTCCATTACCTCAATCGGGGAACTTGGGCAACACATGTCCAATTTGCATGCTTGGCTTGTAGGCATGAATTTTCGCAACTTCTTTGTGCCAAGCCTCCCAAGTCCCCACGCTCATGGCCTTCAAGTGGCCTTCGGAACCCAAACCATTTGAGGCCCCTTCATGTTGGTGATGACTTCCTTGGGCACCCAAATGGGTTGGTTCCTACCCCGCTCTTCCTTCATCTTCCCAACCTTGTGTGCAACCACCTTGCCATTTGCCTTCTTCTTGATGACGTAGGTGTTGCTCTTGGTCTTGTTCTTGCGGTTGGGCTTGGTGTAGATGAGGGAGCTCTTGATGGTGGGCTTCAATTTCTTCTTTGCGCCCTTGTCCATCTTCTTGACAAATTGAGGGAATTTGTAGAACTTGTGCCCTTCTCCATGACACTTGTAGCAAGTCACGATTGCACCCTTCTCAAGCTTCTTCACCATGGGATCATGGTTATCTTGAGAAGGTTGGACTTGGCTCTTCATGTCTTGAGAGATGTCCACTTGTTCTTCATCGTTCTTGCCCTTGCCCATCAAGTTTGCCAACCTCTCTTGGAGCCATTTCACTTCTTACTTGAGCTCATCATTTTCCTTGCCTATGAGATAATCACATGATTCTACAACAACATTCTCATGGCAAGATGGTGAGCAAAATTCATCAATTAAATCAATGCAAGAAGTTGAAGCATCTACCTTGGAGATAGGAATTGCACAAGGGATAGATGTTTCATCAAGATCAAAGGAATTACTTGTTTTAGTCTCATTGCTCTCAGGCTTAGATTTTAGCTCATCACACTCCTTGCTAAGCAATTTGAATTTGCACAACAAATGTTCATAATTTGTGGCAAGGGTGTCACTAAGATCATTGAGAGCATTGAGTTCTTTGATTTCTTAGCTTGTTGTTCAAGCATTCCTTTTTGCTCATGGATTAGCTCAACAAGATCATTGAGAGAGGTGGTGTCGGATTCGTCATCACTTACATTGCTTTCCATACCTTTGGCCATAAGGCACATGTGTGATGATGAAGGACCTTGCATGAAGCGAGTGGTGAAGTTCTTTCTTGATTCATCGCTTGAGCTAGAAGAACTTGATCCACCACTTGTCCACTCGCGGACGGCGAAAGTTGCTTCTTGCCTTGGTCTTCTCTCCTTGACCACCTTCTTTTTGGGCTTGTGCTCAATCTTGGTGAACTTGATGTGTTGATGATGGCGCCCTTCTCTCAAGTGGATGTTGTAGCCGTACATGTTGACTTTCTTCACATACTTGAAGATCTTCTTCATGTACTCGGCCACCATAGATTCAACCTCTTCATCACTTGAGGAATCTTCATTGTCACCATCATCACCATCATCTTCGCTTGAGCTTCCATGAGTAGCCATCCTACTCAACATTTTCTCTTGTCGGCTTGAGAGAGCATGGCTTGTTGTTGGAGAGGATGGTTCTTGAGGCTTTTCTTGGGGCGCCTTCTTTGACTTGGGCATGAGTTGAAGATCATGTGCCATGATCTTGCTCAAGATGTGCGATGGCTTCAAATCTTCGAGCTTCTTCTCGTAGATGATTGCCTTCACCAAGTCATAGTCGGGCTTCCAGAGACTTTGAAGGATCTCGCGGTTGATATTCAAGTCCGTGATGTCCTTTACACCTAAGGCATTAATCTCATTGACAAGCACATTTAGGCATGAGTACATAGATTCGGCATTTTCATTAGCAAGTTGCTTAAAGCTATTGAATTCCTCAAGGAGACAACCGTAGCGTTCATTAGCAACTTCTTTTGAACCCTCATTTTGCTCCTTGATGGTTTTCCATAGCTCATGAGCATTTTCACAAGTAAAAACTCTATTGAAAACACCTACATCTAGTGAGGACAAAATGATACTCTTAGCAATCACATCAAATTGCTTTTCCTTTCTAGTACCATTTTTCATGCCCTCATCGGTGACTCTCCAAACATCAAGGTCCCTTGCTTGGAGATAGGCCTCCATGAGGACCTTCCACCGAGGATAGCCCGTGCCATCAAAATGTGGAGCCAAACCTAAGGTATCCACCCCTTTCATCCCTCTAAAGAGCAACTCACTAGGCGGTGAAGCCTAACCGTTCCAATGAGCCGATTTTCACAATTTACCAATTGAATTGGCGTTTCCTTGTGAAGGAAGTGAGTCCCGGCTCTGATACCACTTGTAAGGAATCGGACGCCCGTTAGCCTAAGAGGGGGAGGGGGTGAATTAGGCAACTTAAAACCTTAACCTATGGCTTCACTAGTTTTGCGCAAAGGTAAACTAGAACATACTATCTATATGTGCAATTACGGTTGTTCTAGTGTGAAACTCCCATCCCAAAAGAAGGTTTGCAACCTATAGCCAATCCTAGCATGATACTACTCTAGAAATGTAGAGGCAAGCAAAGATTGCAAGAGAGTAAATGCGGAAAACGTAAAGGGGATGAGAGGAAGCAAATTCTTGACACGCGATTTATCCCGTGGTATCGGTAGGCACTAAGCCACCCCTAGTCCACGTTGTTGAAGCACTCACACAAGAGTATTGCTTCCCGGTCACCAAGTCTCTCCCAAGAGCACCACTTGACTCGCCACAAAGGCTAGCCACTTAGGCACTTGTCAAGCTCCCTTGGTCACCTTGATGCCGCCTCCACTAAGGAGCTTCTCCACCAAGGAAGGGGGTCTCCACGTCCCCCACACAAAGTGTCCTCGCCGCTCCACACCAAGCCGGAGGGTCGATGACGATAGCCGGTGAGCCACTTAGGCCCCAAGGCTTCCGGCGAACCTTGTACAACGAGATTCACTCAAGAATCACCTCACAAGGTTGGCACAACCTTGCACTCACTCAGCTCTAAGCTAAGCCTAGCACTAAGCACATACACAAAGCATGCACTAGTCTAAGGGTGAGCAATTAAGCACTTGGATGGATTGGATATGATCTTGAATGTGTCTTGAACTCCTCTGCACTTCCACACAATCCAGCAACCTCAAATGAGTGAGTGGAGGGGGTATAAATATCCCAAGGCATCAAACTAGCCGTTGGCTAACGTCCACTGAAAAAGGTACCGTCGGATGATCCGATGCTATGCTTTTCCAGGGCGTCGGTTCATCCGGTGCCCCTCCCACGTCACGTAGCCGTTGAGGTTCTCTGACACAACTGCTCCGACGCTATCCGACGGATCATCCGGTGCTGAAGGCCTCGCTTCCAAGTCGGTACTGTTAGCTTCCAACAGACCGTCGGATAGACCGACGCTATGCCTTGACCAAGGCGTAGGATCATCCGGTGCTGAAGGCTTCGTCTTGGCGCGTCTCTGTATGAATTCAAACTGAGCGTCGGATAGACCGACGGGGTCCCCACTCAGACCGTCGGATCATCCGGTGCTCTTCGTCTTCCTTGCTCTTCCTCCGCAACTCGTCCGACGCATGTAGAAAATGGACCGTCGGTTCATCCGACGGTACCTAGGGTTTCACCCTGTGCACCAACTCGTCCGACGATTGCACCGACGCTTGTATTTGAGGGACCGTCGGTTCATCCGACGCGTGTCTTCTCTTTTCCTTTTCTTGCTCGGTTTTGACCCTTTGTTTTGGCATTTTTGCATGGGGTTTTCTTGCATCCTTGGGACCTAGAAATGTCTACAAAGACATGCTCAAACAATATGGTTAGTCCCAATGATCATGTTGTCATGAATCACCAAAATCAAACTCCGAACAAATGGCATATGAGGCCATGTTCGCTACACGGTCACGTGAAATGGTTGTTTCTCTGGGCCCATAGAGAACTTTGGTAACGGGCACCAAACCAGAGCCCGTTACAGTAACTCAACATTAGAGATGCGTTTTGTGAAACCGTGTCTCTGATGTCTCGACGAAATGAGACACGTCTATTTCACGTTCGTCTCAGCACAAATAGGATTCGTAACGGGCATCAAACAACAACCGTTACCACAACTAGTCACCGGTCACGTGAAAATGACTATTCTCTAGGCCCATAGGGAACTTTGGTAACAGGCACCAGAACAGAACCCGTTACTGTGAAATCAATATCGGAGACGTGTGCGGTGAACCCGCATCTCCGATGTCTCGACGAACGGGCCAAGTTCTGGGGCCAACCGGTCAGTATTGGTAACGGGCTTTCACGATGCCCGTTACATTGTTGGCATGTTTGTAACTGGTGTTCCGATTGAAGCCCCTTACTCAGTGATCAGTGTTTGTAATGAGCCTTAATTAACACTTGTTACAGATACGTAGGCCACCCCTACAGTAACTTGCTGCCCGCTTGCCGGTTGCATCCTGGAACCAGTAGGATTTGGCAGCTGTCACACCCAGTTTTAAAGGAAAAACCGAATGCATAAATCACGTGTGCGCCAGGATCAAGTTACACACACACAACGACATTGTGAATACCACAATCAGTGCCACACAAATAGAGAGTTATTACATGACCAAAGTCTTAATCGAAACATAAATAACGAGTTCTCGCAGCGGATAAAGATGCCTCCTGTTGACGGTGAAAATCCGTCAACCTAGCCATGAGTTTACCTTCAGTGTTGGCATGAGTTTTATACCTTATCCATTGGTACTAACCCCCGTGCTATAACAAGTTCACGTGTGCATGTCGGTTTTGGAGTTTAATGTTTATGCAGGGTTTTAGTGTTGAATGCAAGACTTTCGGGATAAGTTCATCAAGCACCTCATGACAAGACCTTGAAGCCCCGTACAAGTCATGCAACGAAGCAAACTTAACTCCAAGAAGCTAGGGACTTGATCCGAGAAGACGACAGACTCCGAGGACCTGACCAGAAAAGTGCTGAATCTTGCAAGACAAGGAGTTGTGTCCAATTCGGAGAGAACCGACGACATGGACCTACATGCGAAGGGGGAAACATCCGGGAAGCAAGGGAACCGACGTAGAGCAAAGGAGGCCTCGGGGCCGGGCCCCGGATGGGCCCGAGCCGGCCGGCCCCGGGCGGTCGGCCCGGCCCCCGTCCAGGGCCCAGTAAGGCTCCCCTTTGCCCTAGTCGCCAATCAGGCTATTTATAGCCCCGTGACCGAGAGCCACGCATCATACAATTCATCATCGGCCGCCGAGGAGCAGAGAAGAGAGGGACACCATCTCGGAGAGGAGAGGGTCGAGCTAGTTGACTAGGGTTCCCCTAGCCGACGTGGGAACCTTGCACGGAAGACCACGTCGGAGTTCCGGAGCTAGAAGCAAGATCAAGGAAGGATCCGGTGGTGATCTTGTGTATGTATCATTGTTATAGTTGAATTATCAAGTTGAATCTTTTCCTAGCGATCAAGTGTTTCCTCGAAGATTTCGTTTTTCGATCGGCTTTGCTTATTCCAATTCTATTCTCGAGATAGATTACATAGGGTGTTCTTGTAGCCGCGGTGGCTAGAGGTACACGCCGGATCTTCCGAAAGAATCTCGACTTGTCTTTTGACTCGCCCTAAGCTCCCCGCATGAGTAGGGATACGTTGTGACGAACGGGGGTTCCGAAAGGCGGATGTTTTCGGATTTGGACGGGAAACCACGATTTAAAGACGCTTCTTATAAGATTCGATTTGCTACTTCTTCTCTTGCTTGGAACTTCAACAAAAGGCTTACCCCGATCCCTCTAGATCGGTTTATCTACCCAATCTTACTTTGTTTTCTCCGGTCTTTAGTAGATTAGATTAGTTTCGTGTCTTTTACTTAGATGCATTAGGGTTTTTATCGAAGATTGAAGTTACTTGGCTTTACTAGATTAAGTTTTGCGTCACACATTTGTTCCACGGATTCGATACCTTGGGTTCACCACTCGAGGGAAGAAGGGTCCCTTGACTACGACGGGAGACTTGTACGCTTGCAAGTCACAAACAAACTTTGATACAACTATTAACCGTCAACAAGCCCCTTTTTCTGGCGCCGTTGCCGGGGAACAAGTGATCAAGATTTGATTTTTTATTGCCTTTTTGTAATTTTCAGTTTTCTTTTCGTTTTTCTTTTTGCATCTACTAAATTTTGATCATCCTCAAAATACATCTAATCTAGTTTGTCTAACCCTAGTTTTTATAGATTTGATTTTACTTTCTAGTTTTGGCATACTTTGTTTATTGCTAACCCTAACAGGAGATGGACGGCTACCTCTCCAACAAACCCGATAATTTTGTGGATGATCTAGAAAAACTTTACAAGCTAAGGAGACACGAAGCACATCAAGCTAAAAAGCTGGATTTTGTAGATTCAGAGTCGGAAGACAAAGGATCGCAGGAATCTCCGAAGAATTCACCACCTCAAAGTCCTCGGGAGAATCGACTTCCACCGATGGGTGACTAACCACCGCAAGAACGCAAGATTGGGGAGCTATGCACCCCAGACATCATCGACCTACCAATCTTGAACCTTAAGGAGATCGGAAGACTGTTCGAGATCAAGACCTCAACAATCCGCATGGTGCAACATTCACCCTTCACCGGTAAAGAGGACCCGAACCTTCACCTCCAAGCATTCATTCAACTATGTCAGACTTTCAACATGGATGGGGTGACTCAAGACCAAATGAGGGCAAGGCTTTTTCCGTTCTCACTACTCGGGAAGGCTTTGCAATGGTTCCACTCTCGGCGGCGGAGACGGTGCAAAATTGGAACACGTTGATGAAGGCTTTCATGAAGGAATACTACTCACCGGGTAAAACTCAAAGCTTGCGTAATAAGATTGCCACCTTTGTTCAATATCCTACGGAAACTATCTCGGAGGCATTCGAGCGCTTCAACGAGTACACTCGGGCGGTTCCACATCACAAGTTCCCGAAGGAAGACCTCGTGCAAAAGTTCTATCAAGGACTCACCATGGCGTCAAGGACGATCATCGATGCATCGGCGGGAGGATCCATCATCGAACTTACACCGACGGAAGCTTTCACTCTATTCAAGAAGGTCGCGGATAATGACACGTGGGCGTCATCCGGGCGCCTACATCCGGTTCAACCCACGGGGAACGTCAAAGGAGTCTTGCAAGTGGAGAAGGAGAACATACTTGAAGGCAAGATCGACTCGCTCATGAGGAGGTTGGAGAAGATGGAGGTGGAAAAGAAAGAGGCTCAAGACTTGAAGGCTGCCGAAGCAAGGTCCACATGCGAAGAATGTGGAGAGTATGGCCATGTCCGCAAAGATTGTCCGGAGGAAGCCAAAGTGCTCGACTACATGAGGAAGGGAGAATTGCCGAACTTCCGCTATGGGCAAGGTAGGCCTCAATTTAATGCAAGCTCACTTATTCCTAACGCGGTTCCGCTTCGTATACAATTGAAGGAGTTCATAGATGAGCAAGCTAAGATCAACAAGGACACCGTCACCAAGTTCAAGACCATAGACGAGGTGTTGGAGAACATCGATATCAAAGTGACGGAGGTCGGAAGTTCCAATCATCAAGTGCTCAACATGATGAAGATGCTCGAGACGCAAGTTGGACAACTTGCGGGGCGCCTCACTAATGATGAAGGGAAGCTTCCGGGACAACCCAAAAGTCCCGAATCGGCGAAGGCCATTCAAACACGTTCGGGGAAGGAGACCAAAGATCCAGAACATTCCGCGGGAGCAAGGAAGCTTAAACCATCCACCAAGGTGGAAGGAGTTGCTAAAGAGAAGGTTACGGGGATCGTCACCGTGGAACCCGAATTTGAGATGCCGGAGGAAGACACGAGGATACCGCAACTCAAGACACGCTACTTCCGAGGTAAACTTGACAACCACTTTGAGAAGTTTGTGGAGGTTGTGCGTAGACTTAGCATCAACATGCCATTACTAGATGCCCTACAAGTACCTACATATTCTCGTTACTTTAAAGACATATTTGCAAATAAATATGAGATAGCAACGCTCGGGGTAGATCATGTCAAGATGTCCGAGGAGTGTAGTGCCGCTATTGCTAATGGGCTAGAGAAGCAAAAAGACCCCGGGTGCCCCACAATTCCATGTTCGGTTGGTTCTTTCAACTTCGAGAAGGCGTTATGCGACCTTGGAGCAAGTGTGAGCGTCATGCCGAGGGATGTGTTCGAGAAGCTACGCCTACCAATGGAGCCTACGGGTATATGTTTGGAGTTGGGAGACAACTCCATTCGCTATCCCTTGGGCATTGCTGAAGATGTACTCTGAGGACCATGTGTGGTTCGAGGACCGGTGGATGGTCGCTTCCTTGTGTGATGAGTGATTGACAATGTTGTGTGGACTGATTCTTGGCTAAGTATTGCAGGTGCAGGTTGCGGCTTGACTCGTGTTGGTGCGGGTGAAGAACAAGCGCGAAAGGTCGTTGCGGTGAGGCCTCCGGGTGTGGAGAAGACAAGTAGGCTTCGTTCGAGGGACCGGTGGCAAGTGGGGTCAAGTGCGAGCCGCATGGTGGCATGAACAGCAAGATGAAGTCATGGACGGTTTCTTGGTTGAGCCTCAAAACCGAGGTCGAGCCGGGACTACGTGGGAGCCAAGTCATGAGTGGAGATTGGCGGAGGCTACACCGAGTTCGCGGGGTTTCCAGTGGTTCACCAGAAAACCACTGGGTTCCTTGGTTGATCCACAAAGCTAAGACCGGGAGAACCGAAGACGGAGGCTGCGGCGGCATCGGACCGGTCGGCCGGTGGGGACCGGTCCCCGGACCGGTGAGGAGCACCGGTCGGCCGGTGTGCGACGACGCAATCCGGAATCTTCGAAGCGGAGGACACGCGTCGTGATCGCATGGCTTGCGTCGAGGCTACGCAGGGTGCGGTCACCGGGCATCCGTCCGATGGTGAAGACATCAAGAATTCCAAATCCGCCCTTGAGGGGCTTGTATCCCTAGTTAGTAGAGAAGGGCATTTTAGACATTCGGTTGCGTCCATATAAGCCTAGAGGTGAGAGGATGGCAGCCAACTCTTGGAACCCTAGCTCATTAGTTTTCCTATTTTCCACCTATTTTCCTTAGGTTTTCTCTAGGACTAGCAAGAGAGCTTCACGGAGAGATCTTGTTGAGAGGGATGGATGATCGGGCGGCTTGCTAGACCTTGTACGAACCTTTGTTTCATGTATAGATGATTCGGCGTGGTTCCTCAAGGTTTGGATGTGTTTCCCGGTTGTTCTTGGTGGTGATTTTCGGAGCCCTCTCTCGGTGATTTCTTTGGGTTGTTTTCGGGACCTTTCTCTTGGGGATTTGATGGGGGAAATTTGTGGGAACCCTTCGTGGTTCTTTGGGCTGTGATTCCCCTCCCAAATCCGTGAGTAAAGGTGCTCGATTTTGGGGTTTCTTGAGTTCTTGGGTTGGAAGTGCTTTCGGCGGGATTTCTTCGATTCCTCCTTTTTGGACGAGTTTTGGTGGGATTAAACTTGGCTATGGACTCCTCATGAGGTGTTCCTGATATCCCCAAAATCTTGTTCAAGTCCGCGGAGTGATTCGGGAGATCGAGTTTTGGATTTGGGGGAGTTGACCCGCGGGTGCTGTTCGTCCCGAGCCGCCCGGAGCTACACCGGTCGGCGGTGCTCTTGGCCGGTCGACCGGTGCAAGCCCTTGTGGGATTTTGCTCGGGGTGAACATCTTGGTGTGTTCATTGTTGTCCCGTGTTCTTTCTTGTTTCGAGTTTGGGTACGTTTGGTGGTCGGTTGCTTTGTTTGATGCCTTGGGGGCTTTCGGGCGCCATCGGTCCGGCAGGTGTGTCTCACGGCTCGGCCGGTGTAGAGCCACTTAGTGGAAGTTGCTCGGTTTCACCGGCGGGGACCGGTCGGCGGTGGTGCTCACCGGTCTGACCGGTGTGGGTCTCTAGGCTCGAGGTTTGGTTTTCCCTTTGCGTTTCTCGGGTCGGAAGGTGGTGTGTTGGTTCCTAGGTCCGGTGGCACTCCGGTGGCTACGTGGGCTTGACCAACCTTGGTAGTGAGTCGGAGACGTGTGTTGGAAGCCGTGTTCATCTTGTTGGAGTTTCCATCTCCTTCGAGAAGAATTTTTATCGGCTCCCATTCACTCCCCCCCCCCCTCTGCGGTTCGCCGTATCGGTCCTTCAAGTGGTATCAGAGCCGGTTCGGGTCTTTGTTGACTCTAACCAGTCTAAGATCCAAGGATGGCGTACCAGGAACGGGGTTCGGGTCCTCCACACTTCGATGGCAAGAACTACCAAATGTGGAGCAAGAGGATGGGGGCGTTCCTCCGCGGAAAGGGTCAGCTTCTTTGGGATGTCACGGTGGACACAGGCTATGTCCAGCCGATGGATTTCCTTACTTCGGGGTCGAGGGACAGATTCGACGCCAACAATAAGGCGGTCGACTACTTGTTTCGTGCTTTGTGTTAGCCTGAGTTCGATCGGGTGCACACCGAGCACTTGGCTTGTAGGATTTGGGCGGTGTTGAAGGAGGCTCATGTTGGGAATGCCCAGGTTCAGGCACGGATGTATGCGACCTACCGGAGAGAGTACGAGAACTTCACTCATCTCCCCGATGAGTCCATCGATGCCTTGTTTCAGAGGTTCACGGTGGTTGTGAACAACATGAGGGCCAATGTGGACGTGCTCCCGTACGATGATCATGATAGAGCGGTCAAGCTCTTACACTCTTTGGATCGTACGATATGGGGCGGAAAGTTCGAGGCCATAGTCGAGTCGGAGAGGTATGATACTTTGACAGTGAACGAGCATGTTCTCGAAGCTCAAGTCGGCTGAGGTGGATAGGGGCATGACTGCCAAGCTCGAGGGACCGACTGATTCCCATAGTCTTGCCCTCGTTGGTGGTTCCAAAGGAAAGACTAACTCTAACCCATCCACCAGGATGTTCTCGTCTTCCTCTTTGATGTCTATGCCAGATGAGGATTTTGATGACCTGGGAGAGGACGAGTTGGCGCTGTTGATGAGGCGGTTCGAGAGGCTGCACGAGAACCGCGTGAACATGAGGAGGAACACGAGGACTTGCTTCCAGTGCGGCAAGCTGGGACACTTCATCGCCGTTTGCCGGAGAAGGCCGAGAACAAGGACAACTACAAGCACAAGCCGAGGATGAACGATGGCAAGTACCGTTCGAGGCGCGACCACAAGAGCAAGCACAAGAACAAGTACAAGGACGAGCGACGATCGAGGAAGAAGGAGAGCCGAGGCAAGGCCGAGCGATGGTTGGAGCGAGCGACGTCGACTCCGGTTCCGCGTACTCCACCTCGAGCTCGAGCAGCAGTGAAGATGAGGGTGATCATCGCAAGAACAAGAAGTCATCCAAGAACACGAGCGGGGGCCGAGGCGCCGCGAGAGATGGCTTCGCACCATGGGCGAGTTCGGCGGCAAGAAGAGCACACGGAGCGACTCGGACTGCGAGTCCGACGACGAGGTGCGTGATGAACTTCCCTTCTTGCGCCAGGAGAATGAGAGGCTTGGCTCTTTGCTTGATAACCGTGATGACATGCTTAGAGAGGCCAAGAAAATGAGGAAAGAGCTTAGGGCTTCACTCGAGGATGCTAGGACTAGAGTGGCTGAGCTAGAGACACAGGTGCTTGATAGCAAGCTTGAGATTGATTCGCTTAAGACCAGGGTTCAAAAAACCGCTGCCGGAGCGGTTTTCCAAACCGCCAAAACCGGTTCGGTAAACCGGTAAAACCGACCGGTAAACCGAAAAGAGCGGTTTGCTAGGTTCGATTAGAGAGCGGTAACCGAGCTTTTTCCTTACTGAGCCAGACCGGTAAGACCGGTTACCGCGGTAACCGGACCGGTTACCAACGGTAAGGTAAACCCTGCTTAAGACTAGCCCTGTTGTTTCCGATGAGAATGATTGTGCTGATTGCTCCATATTCCTTGCTGATCTTGCTTTGTTTAAGGAGAAGCATGCCTCCAAGTGTGAGGAACTAGATGTGCTTAGGGTTGAAGTGGCTGAGCTTAAGTCTAGATCTGCTTTGCTAGGTGCTTGCACTTCTTGCCCTGTTTTGCATGCTAAGATTGATGAGATGCATGCCTACACTAGTTCGCTCGAGGCTAAATTGAAGGAACCCATGCCTACATCTTGCTCTACCTGTGAAATGCATGCATTGAAAAAATTTGGAGCTTGCACATTATGTTGATCGTTTACAGGATGAGAATGATGATTTGAGGAAGTTGATGGGTTGGTTGTCCGGTCATGAGCCTCAGTTGAGGATGATGATCGAGGCCTTTAAGAGGCAAGATGGTGAGGGGCTTGGGGCAAACAAGGTTGGTGAGGGAAGTGGAGAGAATATCCCGGAGCCACCAAAAACCCACCACAAAAATGATTTCCCTCCAAAACCTAACCATCTAAGAAACTGACTAGACACAACCCCAGCTCCACCCGTGTTTCCTACGCCCACAAATGACCTACAAAAGCCTATCAAGTTTGTGAGCACTTCGGGGAAAGTGTTCTTTGGGAAGGAGAGTGAGAAGGCTAGTGGTGAGAAACCGGTGGAAGGTTTGAGTGGAGAGAAACCAAGTGAGCAGCCACATCCCAAGCCTAAGCCTAAGCTCATGAGGTTCCATTGTGGCTATTGTGGGAGAGATGGCCATAAGGAGGAGTTTTGCTTCAAGAGGAAGCGTGAGGAGAGAATGGAGAAGGAGTGGGCTAACAAGGACAAGTACCACCCTTCTGATGGTGTACTTGAGCCTCGTATGCAGATGCCCAGGGGCAAGGCGAGTGTGAGGACAGTTCGGGCTTGGGGAGAGCGGAAGGGTTTGTTGGTGGTGTTCTTGCCCGGAGTCACACGGTCGGACCGGTGTGGAGCACGTCGGACCGGTGCGGGCACGGATAGACGCAATTGTTTGGGTTTCGTGCTCGTACAGGTGCGAGGGTTGTTTCTGGTGGTCGTTGTTCTGGTGGTTGGGCTGGAAAGGGTGCAGGTGGTCAGTTTGCTAGGCGTTCTCCTCCTCGTGCTCAATACGGGGATCAGAGGAGTCATAGCTTTGAGTTGGAGAGGAAGGACGTTCCACGGGCTTTCTTTCGTGGTTTTGGTCCTCCTCCAGGCAGAGAGGGGTGGTTCCCTCAGGGTGGTTACCGTGGTGGTGTTCGTGGAGGTAGCTTTGGTAGGAGAGATGATTTGGTTGGTGCTAACCCCACTTTCGAGCAAATGGCTCGGCACTGGTTTTACTCTTTTGGTACTAACCCCAGTGCTGAGTCGTTTGTTCGCTCACGTGCTTATTTTTGAATTTCAGGTGGGAGACTTGAAGAACATTTGGTTGATTAACTCCGGTTGCTCGAGGCATATTGAGGACCATGTGTGGTTCGAGGACCGGTGGATGGTCGCTTCCTTGTGTGATGAGTGATTGACAACGTTGTGTGGACTGATTCTTGGCTAAGTATTGCAGGTGCAGGTTGCGGCTTGACTCGTGTTGGTGCAGGTGAAGAACAAGCGCGAAAGGTCGTCGCCGGTGAGGCCTCCGGGTGTGGAGAAGACAAGTAGGCTTTGTTCGAGGGACCCGGTGGCCAGCGGGGTCAAGTGCGGGCCGCATGGTGGCATGAACAGCAAGATGAAGTCGTGGACGGTTTCTTGGTTGAGCCTCAAAACCAAGGTCGAGCCGGGACTACGTGGGAGCCAAGTCATGAGTGGAGATTGGCGGAGGCTACATCGAGTTCGCGGGGTTTCCGGTGGTTCACCAGAAAACCACTGGGTTCCTTGGTTGATCCACAAAGCCAAGACCGGGAGAACCGAAGACGGAGGTGCGGCGGCACCGGACCGGTCCCCGACCGGTGGGTCGGCCGGTCGGCCGGTGGGGACCGGTCGGCCGGTGAGGAGCACCGGTCGGCCGTGTGCGACGACGCGGTCCGGAATCTTCGAAGCGGAGGACACGCGTCGGGATCGCATCGCTTGCGTCGAGGCTACGCGGGGTGCGGTTGCGGGCATCCGTCCGATGGTGAAGACATCAAGAATTCCGAATCCGCCCTTGAGGGGCATGTATCCCTAGTTAGTAGAGAGGGGCATTTTAGACATTCGGTTGCCGCCTATATAACCCAAGAGGTGAGAGGTTGGCAGCCAACTCTTGGAACCCTAGCTCATTAGTTTTCCTATTTTCCACCTATTTTCCTTAGGTTTTCCTTAGGACTAGCAAGAGAGCTTCACGGAGAGATCTTGTAGAGAGGGATGGATGATCGGGCGGCTTGCTAGACCTTGTACGAACCTTTGTTTCATGTATAGATGATTCGGCGTGGTTCCTCAAGGTTTGGATGTGTTTTCCCGGTTGTCCTTGGTGGTGATTTTCGGAGCCCTCTCTTCGTGATTTCTTTGGGGTGTTTTCG
Organism: Cenchrus americanus; assembly: GCA_947561735.1. Classification (NCBI taxonomy): domain Eukaryota; kingdom Viridiplantae; phylum Streptophyta; class Magnoliopsida; order Poales; family Poaceae; genus Cenchrus; species Cenchrus americanus. Next base: position 89,306,859 of record OX387240.1, on the reverse strand, counting down.
GGGCTTTTCTCTTGGGGATTTGATGGGGGAAATTTGTGGGAACCCTTCGTGGTTCTTTGGGCTGTGATTCCCCTCCCAAATCCGTGAGTAAAAGTGCTCGATTTTGGGGTTTTCTTGAGTTCTTGGGTTGGAGGTGCTTTCGGCGGGATTTCTTCGATTCCTCCTTTTTGGACGAGTTTTTGTGGGATTAAACTTGGCTATGAACTCCTCATGAGGTGTTCTTGATATCCCCAAAGTCTTGTTCAAGTCCGTGGAGCGATTCGGGAGATCGAGATTTGGATTTGGGGGAGTTGACCCGCGGGTGCTTTGTTCATCCCGAGCGCCCGAGCCACACCGGTCGGCCGGTGCTCTTGGCCCGGTCCGACCGGTGCAAGCCCTCGTGGGTTTTTGCTCGGGTGAACGTCTTGGTGTGTTCGTTGTTGTCCCGTGGTGCTGCTTTGTTTCGAGTTTGGGTCCGTTTGGTGGTCGGTTGGCTTTGTTCGGTGTCTTGGGGGCTTTCGGCTGCCATCGGTACGGCGGTGTGTCTCACCGGTCGGACCGTGTAGAGCCACTTAGTGGAAGTTGCTCGGGTTCACCTGCAGGGACCGGTCTGACCGGTGGTGCTCACCGGTCTGACCGGTGTGGGTCTGTAGACTCGAGGTTTGGTTTTTCCGCTGCGTTTCTCGGGTCGGAAGGTTGCGTGTTGGTTCCTAGGTCCAGTGGCACTCCAGTGGCTACGTGGGCTTGACCAACCTTGGTAGTGAGTCGGAGACGTGTGTTGGAAGCCGTGTTCATCTTGTTGGAGTTTTGATCTCCTTCGAGAAGAATTTTTATCGGCTCCCATTCACTCCCCCCCTCTCTGGTTCGCCGTATCGGTCCTTCAAGTGGTATCAGAGCCGGTTCGGGTCTTTATTGACTCTAACCAGTCTAAGATCCAAGGATGGCGTACCAGGAACGGGGTTCGGGTCCTCCACACTTCGATGGCAAGAACTACCAGATGTGGAGCAAGCGGATGGGTGCGTTTCTCCGCGGAAAGGGTCGGATCCTTTGGGATGTCACGGTGGACACGGGATATGTCCGGCCGGTTGATTTCCTCTCTCCGGGATCGAGGGACGGCTTCGACGCCAACAATAAGGCGGTCGACTACTTGTTTCGTGCTTTGTGTCGGCCGAGTTCGATCGGGTGCACACCGAGCACTTGGCTTGTAGGATTTGGGCGGTGTTGAAGGAGGCTCATGTTGGGAACGCCCGGGTTCGGGCACGGTTGTATGCGACCTACGGAGAGAGTACGAGAACTTCACTCATCTCCCGGGTGAGTCCATCGATGCCTTGTTTCAGAGGTTCACGGTGGTGGTGAACAACATGAGGGCCAATGTGGACGTGCTCCCGTACGATGATCATGATAGAGCGGTCAAGCTCTTACACTCTTTGGATCGTACGATATGGAGCGGAAAGTTCGAGGCCATAGTCGAGTCGGAGCGGTACGATACTCGACGGTGAATGAGTGTTCTCGAAGCTCAAGTCGGCCGAGGTGGATAGGGGCATGAGCGCCAAGCTCGAGGGACCGGCGATTCCCATAGTCTTGCCCTCGTTGGTGGTTCCAAAGGAAAGACTAACTCTAACCCATCCACCGGGATGTTCTCGTTTTCCTCTTTGATGTCTATGCCGGATGAGGAGTTTGATGACCTTGGAGAGGACGAGCCGGCGCTGTTGACGAGGCGGTTCGAGAGGGCCGCACGAGAACCGCGTGAACATGAGGAGGAACACGAGGACTTGCTTCCGGTGCGGCAAGCGGGACACTTCGTCGCCGGCGCCCGGAGAAGGCCGAGAACAAGGACGGCTACAAGCACAAGCCGAGGAAGAACGATGACAAGTACCGTTCGAGGCGCGACCACAAGAGCAAGCACAAGAACAAGTACAAGGACGAGCGACGATCGAGGGAGGAAGGAGGGCGAGGCAAGGCCCGAGCGATGGTTGGAGCGAGCGACGTCGACTCCGGTTCCGCGTACTCCACCTCGAGCTCGAGCGGCGGCGACGACGAGGGAGATCGCCGCAAGAACAAGAAGTCGTCCAAGAACACGAGTGGGGCGAGGCGCCGCGAGAGATGGCTTCTCGCACCATGGCGGCGAGCTCCGGCGGCAAGAAGAGCACACGGAGCGACTCGGACTGCGAGTCCGACGACGAGGTGCGTGATGAACTTCCCTTCTTGCGCCGGGAGAATGAGAGGCTTGGCTCTTTGCTTGATAATCGTGATGACATGCTTAGAGAGGCCAAGAAAATGAGGAAAGAGCTTAGGGCTTCACTCGAGGATGCTAGGACTAGAGTGGGCCGAGCTAGAGACACGGGTGCTTGATAGCAAGCTTGAGATTGATTCGCTTAAGGCTAGCCTGTTGTTTCGATGAGAATGATTGTCTTGATTGCTCTATTTTCCTTCTTGATCTTGCTTTGTTCAAGGAGAAGCATGCCTCCAAGTGTGAGGAACTAGATGTACTTAGGGTTGAAGTGGGTGAGCTTAAGTCTAGACTGCTTTGCTAGGTGCTTGTACTTCTTGCCCTGTTTTGCATGCTAAGATTGATGAGATGCATGCTTACACTAGTTCGCTCGAGGCTAAATTGAAGGAACCCATGCCTACATCTTGCTCTACTGTGAAATGCATGCATTGAAAAATTTGGAGCTTGCACATTATGTTGACCGTTTGCGGGATGAGAATGATGATTTGAGGAAGTTGATGGGTTGGTTGTCGGTCACGAGCCTCGGTTGAGGATGATGATCGAGGCCTTTAAGAGGCAAGATGGTGAGGGGCTTGGAGCAAACAAGGTTGGTGAGGGAAGTGGAGAGAATATCCCTGAGCCACCAAAAACCCACCACAAAAATGATTTCCCCCCAAAACCTAACCATCTAAGGAACCGACTAGACACAACCCCAGCTCCACCCGTGTTTCCTACACCCACAAATGACCTACAAAAGCCTATCAAGTTTGTGAGCACTTCGGGAAAAGTGTTCTTTGGGAAGGAGAGTGAGAAGGCTAGTGGTGAGAAACCGGTGGAGGGTTTGAGTGGAGAGAAACCGGGAGTGAACAGCCACATCCCAAGACAAAGCCTAAGCTTGTGAGGTTCCATTGTGGCTATTGTGGGAGAGATGGCCATAAGGAGGAGTTTTGCTTCAAGAGGAAGCGAGAGGAGAGAATGGAGAAGGAGTGGGCTAACAAGGACAAGTACCACCCTTCCGATGGTGTACTTGAGCCTCGTATGCGGATGCCCGGGGGCAAGGCGATTGTGAGGACGGTCGGGCTTGGGGAGAAAAGAAGGCTGCGAGGTGGTCTGCTGCGCCGGAGCCACACCCGGTCGGACGGGGTGTGGGGCACCGGTCGAGACCGGTGCGGGCACAGACGGACGGGTGTTCGGGTTTCGAGCGCGTACGGGTGCGAGGGTTGTTTCGGTGGTCGTGGTTACGGTGGTTGGGGTGGAAAGGGTGCGGGTGGTCGGTTGCTAGGCGTTCTCCACCTCGTGCTCAATACGGGGATTGGAGGAGTCGTGGCGGTGAGTTGGAGAGGAAGGACGTGCCACGGGCTTTCTTGCGTGGTTTTGGTCCTCCTCCGGGCGGAGAGGGGTGGTTCCCTCGGGGTGGTTACCGTGGTGGTGTTCGTGGAGGTAGCTTTGGTAGGAGAGATGCTTTGGTTGGTGCTAACCCCACTTTCGAGCAAATGGCTCGGCCTTTGGTTTTCCTCCTTTGGTTCTAACCCCGATCTTTGAGTCGTTTGTTCGCTCACGTGCCTATTTTTGATGTGCGGGTGGGAGACTTGAAGAACATTTGGGTGTACATTACTCACGGTTGCTCGAGGCATATGGCCACGGAGGCAGGGGGTGGTTCTCAGGGCTCGTCCGGTGGTGACGAAGAGGGTACATCACCTTTGGGGACAATGGGCGTGGGCGTGTGCTTTGAAGGTGAGATAAAGTGAGTGACAAGATCACTCGGGGCGTGTTGCTCTTGTTCAATCGGCCGGGGTACAATTTGCTACTTGTGTCCCAGTTGTTGGATGAGGGTTTTGAGGTGTTGTTTCGGCCTGGTGGTTCTCAGTTGTGGACTCTCGGGGGGATCTTGTACGTATGTGGTCGTTCGAGGTCGGTGTTCGTCTTGATTTTTCTCGGTCTTCGGGTGTGGAGCGTTGTTTCTTGGGCTGGTTCTTCGAGGTGAGTTGTGGAAGTGGCATAGGAAGTTGGGTCACTTGAGCTTTGACCTTTGTCTCGCTTGAGTAAACTCAATTTGGTCCGAGGATTGCCACGGTTGAGGCTTGAAAGAGTTGGTTTGTGCTCCGTGTAGGCATGCTAAGATGGTGGCCTCTTCTCCACCCGCCTCTCAGGTGTGATGGTGGCGTCCTGCGAGCCGCTCCATATGGACCTTGTTGGCCCGGCTCGTGTGCGGTCTGCTTGGGTGGGAAGTGGTATGTCCTTGTTGTGGTGGACGACTATTCTCGGTATGCGTGGGTGTTCTTTCTCGAGGATAAGGGAGACGTTTTGGTTTTGTTCGAGATCTAGTCTTGAGGTTGAGGAACGAGGAGAGCACGGAGATGCCATACGAGCTATGCGTGGTAATGGCTCGGGTCGGGGAACTCTCGTTTTGAAGCCTTTTGCCATGACTTGGGTCTTGAGCACCGGTTTCGAGTCCCCGTATACGCCTCCCCGGAATGGTGTTGTGGAAAGGAAGAACGGACCTTGTGCGAGATGGCTCGGACGATGCTTGATGAGCATAGGACTCAGGAGGTATTGGGGGGTGAGGGCGGTGAACAGCGTGCTATGTGTCGAACGGGATATACCTCGAGTGCACAAGAAGAAGACATGCTATGAGTTGATGCATGGTCGCACACCCAAGGTGAGTCACTTCCATGTCTTTGGTTGTTCTGTTTCATTCGAAGAAGGCGGGGAAATTGGATAAGTTTGAGGCTGAGTCTGTCGATGGCATTTTGTTTGGTTATGCATCTCATTCTAGAGCATATCGTGTGCTCAATCTTGAAACTAATCAAATCGTGGAGACTTGCGAGGTAACCTTCGAGACGAGCCACGTAGTCGGCTTGTCTTTGAGTGTGCGGTGAGTAGTGAGCTTGGCGAGGAGATCTTTCGGGGAGGAGGAGCATGAACATGGTGATGATGAGGATGGTGGTGCGGTGCCCCACGAGGTGAGACATGTACCCTGCTTCGACGACGATGATGGATGGACCCTCTCTGCTACCTACGACGACAAACCAAGAACGAGAGAAGGGCGATGTTGAGGAGGTAAGCCGAGGCGAGAACCTCCCCACGGCGAGTTCCAAGTGGATCACCCGGCTTCGAGATCATCGGCGACATGAATGAACGCACTACACGGTCGAGGGTTCGAAACAATTCCCATTTCGCTCATCTTGCATTTGTTGCTTCTTTCGAGCCCAAAGACATTGGACACGCACTATCGATCCACGATTGGGTTAACTCGATGCATGAGGAGTTGGAGAACTTTGAGAGGAATCGGTGTGGAGTTGGTTGACCCTCCCCCGGTGTAAGCCGATTGGTACCAAGTGGGTGTGGAAAAACAAAGAGGGAGAGAAGGGTGAGGTTGTGAGGAACAAGTCGAGACTTGTTGCCCGGGGTTCGGTCGGAAGGAGGGGATCGACTACGAGGGGGCCTTTGCTCCGTGGCCGTTTGGAGGCGATTAGGATTCTTCTCGCCTTTTGTGGCTAAAGGTTCAAGTTGCACCAAATGGATGTGAAGAAGTGCTTTCTGAATGGAGTGTTGGAGGAAGAAGTGTATGTGAGGCGGCCTCGGGGGTTTGAGAGTGAAGTACCCCCCACGGGTGTACAAGTTAGAAGGCGTTGTGGGTTGAAACGGGCGCCTAGAGCTTGGTATGGCGAGGTTGAGGGGGTTCTTGTTTGAGGAGGTTTGAGATGGGGAAGGTCGATCGGGGCCTTGTTTTTTGCGGGGCGGGGGCGGAGAGATATCTGATTGTGCGAGGGTGTACGTGGATGATATTGTCTTTGGTGGTTCGTCTAACTCTCTTGTTGCGAGGTTTGCGAGATGATAGAGCGAGGAGTTCGAGATGAGTATGATGGGTGAGTTGCGGTTCTTCCTTGGGCTACGAATCAAGCAATCAAGGAAGGAACATTTGTGCACCGAGCTAAGTACACCAAGGACATCGTGAGGAAGTTCAAGATCGGAGGACTCCAAGACGCAGCCGACGCCGATGAGTACGACTACGGCTCTTGATGCGGACGAGGAAGGTGAACACGTGGACCGGAAAAGTGCGAACATGATCGGGTCACTCCCTCTACTTGGCGGCGGCGAGGGCGTGGGACATGCGATTCTCGGTGTGTACGTGCGCTCGTTTTCAAGCGTCTCCAGGGACTTCGCATCGGCAAGCGGTGGCGAATTTCGGTACTTGCGTCACACTCCCGACTTCGGCCTTTGGTACTCCGCGTCCTCTTCTTTGGCGCTTCATGGCTTTTCGGACGCGGATTTTGCGGTGTCGGTTGGATAGAAAGTCCACTTCGGGACTTATGAATTTTGGGTTCTTCGTTGGTGTCTTGGTCTTCCGTAGCGATCGAGTGTTGCTCAATCCACGACCGAGGCCGAGTATGTTGCATTTGCTAGTTGTTGCTCTCGGCTCCTTTGGATCACCTACACCATGAGTGACTTTGGTGAGGTATACCCATGTCCCACTTCGGTGTGATAGCACCGGTGCCATAAGCGTTGCAAAGAACCCGGTGCTCCATTCCAAAACCAAGCACATAGAGTGAGGTATCATTTAGAGACAACGTCGAGAAAGGAAGATAGCTTTGATCCATGTACCCACACATGACCAACTAGCCGATATTTTCACCAAATCCCTAGATCAAGCAACTTTCACTCGTTTGCGGGGGAACTTGGTGTGTGTTTGATTTCTTGAGTTGGGTGTGTGGGGGCTTTCTTTTGCGGTGGTGTCGAGCAGATTTTGCCTCCCCCTCGAGGAGCCGGTTTGTAGCATATGTATAGCTTTTCTTTGTGCATTTCTTGCTTTTGGCATGGCATATGTAACATGATGTATAGGCATCATAGCCATCTTAGATTGCATGCATTTTGTATCATATGCATTGGTTAGGAAAAGCTTCTCTCATATACATTGTTCACCATGGAATGAGATATATGTCTTTGTGAGCTTGTTTGGTATGCTTCGGTTAGTTTGGCTTAGCTCTTGATGATCTTGATGAATAATCCATGGTTGATAGCTATGCTTTTGAAAAATGTCACATGTATGCTCTCTCATGTGTAGAAATGCCTTTACATGCTCTTGACATGTTTTTGTAGCCTTGCTATGCTTAATTTGTGGTTGGATGGCTAGTTTATTGATCATATGGGGCCAAAGGCTCATTTGCCATCATGAATGTTTAGCCCTCTAGATTTATGCCTTGGAGGAGCATAAGTTCCTTTTTTGTCGCAAAAGACATTTCATGTACCATTTACAAATCTGAAAATGAAATGAAAAATGCTTGGAAATGTGCTCCATGTCTTATGTCTTGAATTTAATTTGCTTTGGGTGCTAAACCGTTGCATGATGCCTACCCGATGAAGTCTCATACATAGAAGTAGGCACATGGCTGGGTAGCTTTGACATGACATGAGGTGCTTGTGGGTGTTTGTGATGGTCTTATGGTTAGAATAAGTTTGTCTAGCATGAAGTTTGTGTGGCTTTGCCATTTTGATATGCTTTGATCATGTTTAGGACTTTGCTCGTGAGGGCAAGTTTTTCGCAAAATTGCCAAAATCCATCTTGGCTTCGTCCAATGGTTGTGAAACTTGGTGATCATGTAGTTGAGATCGTCTGGCTTCGTAAATCCTAACTTGCTCATTTGGACGTGTGTAGCATTCTTTGTTGAATTTTGTATCTTTGAGAAGCTCTAGGTTGAAAGTTTTGCATTTTTTTGGCTTGATTCATGCATTGCCAACAGAGGGGGAGAAGTTTGAGCTTGAAATGGCTTAGTGGATGCATTTAGAAGGTTTTCGAATTGGTTTCGAGCCATTTTACGAACACATTTTTACACGGTCGGCAGGTGAAACCGGTGGCCAGGTGTGAGTGCTGGTCACAGCCTGCATATGTTGGGCACCGGTACGACCGGTGGTGATGGCTCAGCTCCGGCGGTGTGGTGAAATGCTATGACCTTTTTGTTTCGAAATTTGTTTTGCATGCATTCGTCCGGAGGGAGTTGCATTGGTTCGGGGAGCTTGCATGTGTGCGGGGGGAGCTCTTTGTGAGTTTTCGAGTTTTGTTTCGGTGGTTTGTGCTCTTTGCTTGAGCTTTGCTTTGTCTCGGATGTGTCGAACGTTGCCCTTGCCTAAGGGGTCCGGGAACTCGTCTTCTTGAAGTGATCTTGCTCTTTGCCTTTGTTTGGCTTTACGTCGCTTATTTGGAGTTTCTTTTTTTGTTCGTTTCTTTTCTTTTCTTTTCTCTCTTGTTACTTTCGTGTGGGTGTTGTCAATGCACTCATCAAGGAGGGAGATTGAGGACTGTGGTTCGAGGGTAGGTGGATGGTCGCTTCCTTGTGTGATGAGTGATTGACAACGTTGTACGGAAGCTGATTCTTGGCTAAGTATTGCGAGGTGCGGGTTGCGGCTTGACTCGTGTTGGTGCGAAGGGTGAAGAACAAGCGCGAAAGGTCGTCGCCGGTGAGAACTCCGGTGTGGGAGAAGACAAGTAGGCTTTGTTCGAGGACCCGGTGGCCGGCGGGGGTCAAGTGCGGGCCGCATGGTGGCATGAGCCGGCAAGATGAGAGTCGTGGACGGTTTCTTGGTTGAGCCTCAAAGCCAAGGTCGAGGCGGGACTACGTGGGGCCAAGTCATGAGTGGGGTCGGAGGCTACCCGAGTTCGCGGGGTTTTCGGTGGTTCACCCGAGAAAACCAGGTTCCTTGGTTGATCCACAAAGCCGAGAGCGGAGAACCGAAGACGGAGGTGCGAGCGGCACGGACCGGTACGGCCAGGTGGAGTCCCGGCGGGGCTCCCCGGCCACGTGGGCCGGTCCCCGGCCGTGTGAGCACGGTCGACCGGTGTGCGGCAACGCGATCGGAGTCTTCGAGCGGAGGACACGCGTCGGGATCGCATCGCTTGCGTCGAGGCTACGCGAGGGTGCGGTTGCGGGCATCGTCCGATGGTGAAGACATCAAGAATTCCCGAATCCGCCCTTCGGGGGCATGTATCCCTAGTTAGTAGAGAGGGGCATTTTGAACGTTACATTTGTAGCCTATATAACGAGAGAGGTGAGAGGTTGGCGGTAACTCTTGGAACCCTGGCTCATTAGTTTTTCTATTTTCCACCTATTTTCCTTAGGTTTTCCTTAGGACTAGCAAGAGAGCTTCACGGAGAGATCTTGTAGAGGGATGGATGATCGGAAGGCTGACTTGCTAGACCTTGTACGAACCTTTGTTTCATGTATAGATGATTCGGCGTGGTTCTCGGTTTGGATGTGTTTTCCCCGGTTGTCCTTGGTGGCGGTTCGAGCCCTCTCTTCGTGATTTCTTTAAGAGATGTTTTCGGGGGCTTTTCTCTTGGGGGGATTTGATGGGGGAAATTTGTGGGAACCCTTCGTGGTTCTTTGGGGCTGTGATTCCCCTCCCCAAATCTAGTGAGTAAAAGTGCTCGATTTTGGGAGTTTTTTTCTTGAGTTCTTGGGTTGGAGGTGCTTTGGTAAGGTTTCTTCGATTCCTCCCCTTTTTGGACGAGTTTTTGTGGGATTAAGCTTGGCTATGAACTCCTCATGAGGTGTTCTTGATATCCCCAAAGTCTTGTTCAAGTCGGTGGAGCGATTCGGGAGATCGAGATTTGGATTTGGGGGGAGTTGACCCGCGGGTCTTTGTTCATCCCGGTACCGCCGGAGCCACAGGTCGACCGGTGCTCTTGGCCGATCGGCCGGTGCAAACCCTCGTGGGTTTTTGCTCGGTGAACGTCTTGGTGTGTTCGTTGTTGTCCGTGGTGCTGGCATTTCGAGTTGGAGTCCGTTTGGTGGTCGGTTGGCTTTGTTCGGTGTCTTAGGGGCTTTCGGTACCGCCATCGATGCAGCAGGTGTGTCTCACGGTCGGCCGATGTAGGCCACTTAGTGGAAGTTGCTCGAGGTTCACACTGCGGGGACCGATCGGCCCGGTGGTGCTCGCGGTCGGCCCGTTGTGGGTCTGTAGACTCGAGGTTTGGTTTTTCCATTGCGTTTCTCGGGTCGGAAGGTTGCGTGTTGGTTCTAGGTCCGGTGGCACTCCGTGTCACGTGGGGCGGCTTGACCAACCTTGGTAGTGAGTCGGAGACGTGTGTTGGAAGCCGTGTTCATCTTGTTGGAGTTTTGATCTCCTTCGAGGAGAAGAATTTTTTATCGGCTCCCATTCCTCCCTCTGCAGTTTCGCCGTATCGGTCCTTCATATGACCGGAGGCCGGGGTCGGTTCTCAAGTCTCGTCCCGGTGGTGACGAAGAGGTACATCACCTTTGGGGACAATGGGCGTGGGCGTGTGCTTTCGAAGGTGAGATCAAAGTGAGTGACAAGATCACTGCGAGGCGTGTTGCTCTTGTTCAATCGGCTGAGGGTACAATTTAGCTGCAATGTCCCGGTTGTTGGATGAGGGCTTTGAGGGTGTTGTTTCGGCCGGGTGGTTCTTGGATTGTGGACTCTCGAGGGACCTTTATTACGCATGGTCGTTCAAGAGGTCGGTGTTTTAAATCATTTAGTTTTCTCGATCTTCGGGTGTGGAGCGTTGTTTCTTCGTTGGTTCTTGGTGAGTTGTGGAGGTGGCATAGGAAGTTGTGTCACTTGAGCTTTGACCTTTTGTCTCGCTTGGGCCAGCTCGGTTTGGTCGAGGATTGCCACGGTTGAGGCTTGAGAAAGAAGAGAGTTGGTTTGTGCGCGGTGTAGGCATGCCCAAGATGGTAGCCTCTTCTCACCCGCCTCTCCACCGTGTGATGAGGGCGGCGTCCATGCGGTACTCCATATGGACCTTGTTGGCCCGGCTACGTGTGCGGTCTGCGAGGTGTTCTTTCTTGAGGAGAAGGGAAAGCGTTTGGTTTTGTTTGAGATCTAGTCTTGAGGTTGAGGAACGAAGGCACGGAGATGCCATACGAGCTATCGCCGGTGATAATGGCTCGGAATTCGGGGAACTCTCATTTTGAAACCTTTTGCCATGACTTGGGTCTTGAGAACCGAGTTTTCGAGTCCGTATACGCCTCCCGAGAATGGTGTTGTGGGAAAGGAAGAACGAGGACCCCGTAAGATGGCTCGGACGATGCTTGATGAGCATAGGACTCGAGGAGGTGTTGGGGGTGAGGCGGTGAATACCGCGTGCTATGTGTCGAACGGGATATACCTCGGAGTGCACAGAAAGAAGACATGCTATGAGTTGATGCATGGTCGCACACCCAATTGATCCACTTCCATGTCTTTGGTTGCAAGTGTTTCATTCGAAGAAGAGCGGGAAGTTGGATAAGTTTGAGGCTAGGTACGTCGATGGCATTTTCTTTGGTTATGCATCTCCATTCTAGAGCATATCGTGTGCCGATCTTGAAACTAACCAAATCGTGGAGACTTGCGAGGTAACCTTCGACGAGACGAGCCACGTAGTCGGCTTGTCTTTGAGTGTGCGAGGTGATGATGAGCTTGGCGAGAGATCTTTCGGGAGAAGGAGCATGAAAATGGTGATGATGAGGATGGTGGTGCGGTGCCCCCGCCGAACATGTACCCACTACTTCGACTACGATGATGGATGGACCCTCTCGCTACACCTACGACGATAAATCAAGAACGAGAAGGAGCTGATGTTGAGGGGGAGGTAGCTTCGAGGCGAGAACCTCCCCGGCGAGTTCAAGTGGATCACCCAGCTTCGGGGGTCATCGGCGACATGAATGAACGCACTACACGGTCGAGGGTTCGAAACAATTCCCATTTCGCTCATGCTGCATTTGTTGCTTCTTTCGAGCCCAAAGACATTGGACACGCACTATCTGATCACAATTGGGTTAACTCGATGCATGAGGAGTTGTAGAACTTTGAGAGGAATCAGGTGTGGGAGTTGGTTGACCCTCCCCCAGGGTGTAAGTCGATTGGTACAAAGTGGGTGTGGAAAAACAAAGAGGGAGAGAAGGGTGAGATTGTGAGGAACAAGTCGAGGCTTGTTGCTCAAGGGTTCAGTCAGAAGGAGGGGATCGACTACGAGGAGACCTTTGCTCCCGTAGCCCATTTGGAGGCGATTAGGATCCTTCTAGCCTTTTCTGTGGCTAAAGGGTTCAAGTTGCACCAAATGGGTGTGAAGAGTGCTTTTCCGAATGGTGTCTTGGAGGAAGAAGTGTATGTGAGGCGACCTCCGGGGTTTGAGAGTGAGAAGTACCCCCACCGGGTGTACAAGTTGAGGAAGGCGCCGTATGGGTTGAAGCGGGCGCCTAGAGCTTGGTATGGCGGGTTGAGGGGGTTCTTGTTTGAGAGAGGTTTTGAGATGGGGAAGGTCGATCGGACCTTGTTTTTGCCGAGGCGGGCGGAGATATCCCGATTGTGCGGTGTGTACGTGGATGATATTGTCTTTGGTGGCTCGTCTAACTCTCTTGTTGCAAGGTTTGCGGATGATATGAGCGAGGGAGTTTGAGATGAGCATGATGGGTGAGTTGCGGTTCTTCCTCGGGCTACAAATCAAGCAATCAAAGGAAGGAACATTTGTGCACCGGAGCTAAGTACACCAAGGACATTGTGCGAAGTTCAAGATGGAGGACTCCAAGGCTATGACGACGCCGATGAGTACGACTACGGCTCTTGATGCGGACGAGGAAGGTGAACACGTGGATCGGAATGAGTACGGAGCATGATTGGGTCACTCCTCTACTTGACGGCGACGAGGCGGACATACGATTCTCGGTGTGTCCGTGCGCTCGTTTTCAAGCGTCTCCGAGGACTTCGCATCGGCGGGCGGTGAAGCGAATTTTCGGTACTTGCGTCACACTCCCCGACTTCGGCCTTTGGTACTCCACGTCCTCTTCTTTGGCGCTTCATGGTTTTTCGGACGCGGATTTTGCCGGTGTCGGTTGGATAGGAAGTCCACTTCCGGGACTTGCCGCTTTTGGGTTCCTCTTTGGTCTCTTGGTCTTCCCGCAAGCGGTCGAGTGTTGCTCAATCCACGACCGAGGCCGAGTATGTTGCCACCGCTAGTTGTTGCTCTCGGCTCCTTTGGATCACCTACACCATGAGTGACTTTGGTGAGGAGTATACCCATGTCCCACTTCAATGTGATAGCACCGGTGCCATAAGCGTTGCAAAGAACCCGGTGCTCCATTCCAAAACCAAGCACATAGAAGTGAGGTATCATTTTCTGAGAGACAACGTAGAGAAAGGGAAGATAGCTTTGATCCATGTACCCACACATGACCAACTAGCCGATATTTTCACCAAACCCCTAGATCAAGCAACTTTCACTCGTTTGCGGGGGGAACTTGGTGTGTGTTTGATTTCTTGAGTTGGGTGTGTGGGAGCTCTCTTTTGCCGGTGGTGTCGATCCCGTTTTGCCTCCCCTCGAGGAGCCGGTGGTAGCATATGTATAGCTTTCCTTTGTGCATTTCGTGCATTTTGCATAGCATTTGTAGCATGATGTATAGGCATCCTTGTATCCTAGATTGCATGCATTTTGTATCATATGCATCGGTTAGGAAAAGCTTCTCTCATATACATTGTTCACCATGGAATGAGATATATGTCTTTGTGAGCTTGTTTGGTATGCTACGGTTAGTTTGGCTTAGCTCTTGATGATCTTGATGAATAATCCATGGTTGATAGCTATGCTTTTGAAAAATGTCACATGTATGCTCTCTCATGTGTAAATGCCTTTACATGCTCTTGACATGTTTTTGTGGCCTTGCTATGCTTAATTTGTGGTTGGATAGCTAGTTTATTGATCATATGGGGCCAAAGACTTATTTGCCATCATGAATGTTTAGCCCTCTTGATTTATCTTGTGGAGGAGCATAAGTTCCTTTTTGTCGCAAAGACATTTCATGTACCATTTACAAATCTGAAAATGAAATGAAAAATGCTTGGAAATGTGCTCCCATGTCATATGTGCTGAATTTAATTTGCTTTGGGTGCTAAACCGTTGCATGATGCCTACCAATGAGAAGTCTCATACATAGAAGTAGGCACATGGCTCGGTGGCTTTGACATGACATGAGGTGCTTGTGGGTGTTTGTGATGGTCTTATGATTAGAATGGCTGTCCTAGCATGAAGTTTGTGTGGTTTTGCCACTTTGGTATGTTTTAATCATGTTTAGGATTTTGCTCATGAGAGGAAATTTTTTCGCAAAATTGCCAAAATTCATTTTAGCTTCGTCCAATGGTTGTGAAACTTGGTGATCATGTAGTTGAGATCGATACGAAGCCGTAGAATATCTAACTTGCTCATTTGGACATGTGTAGCATTCTTTGTTGAATTTTGTCTATTTGAGAAGCTCTAGGTTGAAAGTTTTGCATTTTTGGCTTGATTCATGCATTGCCAACAAGGGGGAGAAGTTTGAGCTTGAAATGGCTTCCTTGGACGTGTTTAGAAGGTTTTCGAGTGGTTTCGAGCCATTTCTCGGGCTCTCGTTGTGCACCGGTCGACCGGTCGGGGCAACCGGTCCGACCGTGTGAGTGCCGGTTCTGTACACATGTTGCACACCGGTCGACCGGTGGCGTGGACCGGTCCGACCGGTCGGTGGTCGTTTTGTTGCAGCTGCCTCGTTTCAAGTGGTGTCTTGCATGCATTCGTCCGGGGGAGGTGCATTGGTTCGGGGGAGCTTGCATGTGTGCAGGGGGAGCTCTTTGTGGTTGTTCGAGCTTTGATTCGGTGGTTTGCGCTCTTTGTTTGAGCTTTGCTTTGTCTCGGATGTGTCGAGCCGTTGCCCTTGCCTAAGGGGTCCGAGACTTGTCTTCTTCAAGTGATCTTGCTCTCTGCCTTTGTTTGGCTTTCGATCGCTTGTTGGAGTTTCTTTTTGTTCGTTCCTTTTCTTTTTCTTTTCTCTCTTGTTACTTTCGTGTGGGTGTTGTCAATGCACTCATCAAGGGGGAGATTGAGGACCATGTGTGGTTCGAGGACCGGTGGATGGTCGCTTCCTTGTGTGATGAGTGATTGACAACATTGTGTGGACCGATTCTTGGCTAAGTATTGCAGGCGCAGGTTGCGGCTTGACTCGTGTTGGTGCAGGTGAAGAACAAGCGCGAAAGGTCGTTGCCGGTGAGGCCTGCAGGTGTGGAGAAGACAAGTAGGCTTCGTTCGAGGGACCCGGTGGCCAGTGGGGTCAAGTGCGGGCCGCATGGTGGCATGAACAGCAAGATGAAGTCATGGACGGTTTCTTGGTTGAGCCTCAAAACCAAGGTCGAGCCGGGACTACGTTTTTTTTCTCGGAAAACGCAGGAGAGCTGCGCATCATTATATTAAGAAGGTGAAAAAGGGGAAGAGATCCCATACAACACAAAACACACTCAACACACAATGACACATTCAAAACATACCCAGACTCACGCCCGCACACCCAAGACACTACACAAATATTCAAGTTACAGATTCACCGGTGCCCAAATTTGAAAAGACGACCAAAGGAAAAAACTCTGGAACCTACTCTCCTGAGGTGGGGGCAGTCAAAAGGGAAATTCCTCGAGCCCCTGCCAACGACCATAACTTTCTCTCTTCATTGGATATGATTAGAGCGCCATTCATATCAGGAACAGCTCCATCAAATAAACATTTGTTTCGTTGGTTCCAAAGCGTCCAGGCCCCAAGTATTATGAGAGAGTTGATTCCTTGCAGTACTAGGCCACTAACTTCATTGCTCACTCTTTCCCACCAATCATAGAAAGATTCTTCTGTAGGCTGGGGGAGAGGGACTGAAGGCCGACTTGTGAGAGAAAACGGTACCAGTATTCCCTTGCAAAGACACAATGAATAAGGAGGTGATCAATGGTCTCTGTCTCTTGATCACACAGAATGCAGTGTGCAGGATGAGGGAGACTCCGGCGGGCTAGACGATCCGCAGTCCAACATCTCTTATGGGCTACTAGCCACATAAAGAAACGACATTTAGGCGGCGCCCAAGTTTTCCCATGGCCCAAACAGAGTTGATCCAAGAAAGTACCCCTCGTATGCTAATTTTGCTGAATATTGCCCATTTGTTGAAAGCCGCCATATGTGCTTATCCTCACTATCAGGTTGTAGCTGAAAGTCATATAAGATGTCCCATAATTGAAGATATTCAACAAGAACCCTAACAGTAAGAGCCCCATGTATATCCAATATCCAAGCATAGTTGGTAAGGACTTCTTGTACTGTTCTTTTCTTGCGTCTTCTGACAGTAACGGTGGCAAAGTGTTGGGGTGCCAAATCTGAAATACTCTGTCCATAGAGCCAGCGATCCGTCCAGAAAAGGGTCTTTGCACCATCTCCAACCTCTGAGTAGATAGTCGCTGCAAAAAATTCTCTTACTTGTACCAGAACATGTATTGGGAGGGCTGCCCATGGGCGATCAGGTTCTGTTTTCTGCAGCCAAACCCAACGCATTCTTAGAGCCCAACTAAGTGTCTTGATATCTGAAATCCCTAGGCCGCCCAGTTCTTTAGGTTGACACACTTTGAGCCAAGCAATGATACAATGCTCGCCTTGTGCATTCCTACGACCTTTCCAAAGAACTACGTGGGAGCCAAGTCATGAGTGGAGATTGGCGGAGGCTACACCGAGTTCGCAGGGTTTCCGGTGGTTCACCAGAAAACCACTGGGTTCCTTGGTTGATCCACAAAGCCAAGACCGGAGAACCGAAGACGGAGCTGCAGTAGCATCAGACCGGTCTGACCGGTGGGGACCGGTCTGACCGGTGGGGACCGGTCTGACCGGTGAGGAGCACCGGTCTGACCGGTGAGGAGCACCGGTCTGACCGGTGTGCGACGATGCAGTCCGGAATCTTCGAAGTGGAGGACACGCGTCGGGATCGCATGGCTTGCGTCGAGGCTACGCAGGGTGCGGTCGCCGGGCATCCGTCCGATGGTGAAGACATCAAGAATTCCAAATCCGCCCTTGAGGGGCTTGTATCCCTAGTTAGTAGAGAAGGGCATTTTAGACATTCGGTTGCCACCTTATAACCCAAGAGGTGAGAGGATGGCAGCCAACTCTTGGAACCCTAGCTCATTAGTTTTCCTATTTTCCACCTATTTTCCTTAGGTTTTCTCTAGGACTAGCAAGAGAGCTTCACGGAGAGATCTTGTTGAGAGGGATGGATGATCGGGCGGCTTGCTAGACCTTGTACGAACCTTTGTTTCATGTATAGATGATTCGGCGTGGTTCCTCAAGGTTTGGATGTGTTTTCCCCGGTTGTTCTTGGTGGTGATTTTCGGAGCCCTCTCTCGGTGATTTCTTTGGGTTGTTTTCGGGACCTTTCTCTTGGGGATTTGATGGGGGAAATTTGTGGGAACCCTTCGTGGTTCTTTGGGCTGTGATTCCCCTCCCAAATCCGTGAGTAAAGGTGCTCGATTTTGGGGTTTCTTGAGTTCTTGGGTTGGAAGTGCTTTCGGCGGGATTTCTTCGATTCCTCCTTTTTGCACGAGTTTTGGTGGGATTAAACTTGGCTATGGACTCCTCATGAGGTGTTCCTGATATCCCCAAAGTCTTGTTCAAGTCCGTGGAGTGATTTGGGAGATCGAGTTTTGGATTTGGGGGAGTTGACCCGCGGGTGCTGTTCATCCCGAGCTGCCCAGGCTACACCGGTCTGACCGGTGCAAGCCCTTGTGGGATTTTTCTCAAGTGAACGTCTTGGTGTGTTCGTTGTTGTCCCATGTTGCTGCTGTTTCAAGTTTGGGTCTGTTTGGTGGTCGGTTGGCCTGTTTGGTGCCTTGGGGGCTTTCGGTGCCGCCATCGGTCCGACCGGTGTGTCTCACCGGTCCGACCGGTGTAGAGCCACTTAGTGGAAGTTGCTCGGTTTCACCGGCGGGGACCGGTCGGCCGGTGGTGCTCACCGGTCCGACCGGTGTGGGTCCGTAGGCTCGAGGTTTGGTTTTTCCACTGCGTTTCTTGGGTCGGAAGGTGGTGTGTTGGTTCCTAGGTCCAGTGGCACTCCAGTGGCTACGTGGGCTTGACCAACCTTGGTAGTGAGTCGGAGACGTGTGTTGGAAGCCGTGTTCATCTTGTTGGAGTTTCCATCTCCTTCGAGAAGAATTTTTATCGGCTCCCATTCACTCCCCCCCTCTCTAGTTCGCCGTATCGGTCCTTCATACCCGTGAAGGTCGGACACCACTTCATCCCCGTCGACTTCGTTGTGCTCGAGATGGGAGAGAGGGAGAAGCCGCCACTCATCCTTGGGAGGCCTTTCTTCAAGACCGTCAGAGCTACTATTGATGTTGGCAAGGGGGAGATCACGTTCGATATCAACGGAGAAAGGAGTTCCTTCAAGTTCCGTCCAAGAATCAAGGCATGCAACATGATTGGAGTGAAGGGAGAACCAAAACAAACGGAGGGACTGAAAAAGAAGAAGGAGCCGAAAAAAATGAACGTAAAAAAAATCAAAGAAGGTGTTGCATCCGTCAAGACAAAGGAAGAGAAGCCGCCTGTGAAGACCAAAAAAATGACTAAGCCGGAAGACAAGCCCGCGCCCAAGATGGTGCGGAAGTGGGTACCCAAGATTGCAACGCCCGCAAGGAGCGTTGATCCGGAGTAATCAAGTGAAGAAGTCTAGCTATAGACTATAAACGAAGCGCTAGGCGGGAGGAAACCCGTTTCGTCGAGTCAAGAATAAGCTACCGGGAGGACAACCCGATTCCAGGTTTTTCGAGTCTTTTTGATAATTTAGTTTTGAGTTTTATTACGCAAAGACATTAGACTTAGAAGTGGTTGAACAATGTTAGAGACATAATTCTTGTTTGAATGTTTTGCTTTATCATAAACCCCTTGCATGAACCCTCCTATGTGCTTGTTTGTTCTTTTCTTTTCGAGAAACCTCAACCAAATAATTTCAGAACCAAACTCAACCTTTCACCCTCATTATGGTGCTGAGGTTGACTTATTTTTTCATGCTAAAACCACACGAGTAGAGCCACGAGTTATATCTAGGTGTTAATAAAATTCAGCACGTGGTAGAACTCGCGTGAACCTAGAAATCAACACTTTTGGTTGGTTTAAAAATCTATATCCTTTGTTTCTCTAAGATTAGAATTTTTCTAAGCCTCATCTAATTTTGTTTTATTCAAAATCTCTCTTATTTAGCCAAAATTAGAACCTAAACCTATGCCCCCATGATCAAGCCGGGAAAAGTTTGCTCTCAACCGATGAAGGCAAAGTATACCGGTGAGACCGAAATCGACGTAGTCGAAAAATATTTTCGACTTACATTTGTTTTTAATGGTTTAAAAACTTCTCTAAAATTATGTTTGAGCTCTTGCATGGCTCTGAAAAATATTTTAAATTTCGAATTAGAGGAGTGCTTAACCTTAAACACACCTTAATGGAGGCAATCTAGTTTGAATTAATCATGCATGCACCATTGGATTCCCTTTCATCAACTTTCACCAATTCCACATGCAAAGGACAAGCATGGTGGGCAGCAAGCATCAACTTTGCAGGAATTTCATGGTGGCATGTGAAGCAAGTGGAGCTAGGGAGCATGGACATGACCCAAAGCATGAAGCATCAAGTGGAAGGACCAATAATGCAAGAAAAGGAGTGGACGAGAGCGTTTGGGCGGTGCAACTCGTGGAGCACGCGGGCGGGGAAAGTTGCAGAGGCGAAATGATCATGCTGGAAGAAAGCCGAGGCGGGGAGGAGCACCGAGCCACCCAGGCCGGTCGGCCCAGGCCGGCCGGCCTCCCCTATTTAAGGAGCCCCCCGGCTCCCGTTTTCTGCAGGCAAGCTTCCCTCTCCTTCCTTTGTTTGTGTGTTCAAGTTTGTGTGCTCAAAACCTCCGTAGACATAGCCAACCTTCCCAAGCTTGATAGCTCAAAAAATCCACATCCTTAATCCACTCAAAGTCCACATCCGAAGTAAGAATTTTAGTTCCTAGTTACCGGTTGCAATCCGGAGTTTTAGTTGAAGAAAAGAGTGCAGCAACCATGTGGAAGAAAACCACAAGTCTCTTCTCCAAGAAGAAGAGTTCGTCGTCGTCCAAGCCGTCATCAACCACGTCTTCGAGGAGGCACTCGGTTTCCGAGTCCCCCCGGAGCATGGAGACGGATACGACACCATCGAGGAGGAACGATGCTCTCCTCCTTGGTGGTATGAGGGCTGCAAGAAGCACGTCCATGAGGTTTACCGAACCTCGAGGGCACACAGAGGAGCAGCCCGCGCCACCACGACGATCGACCCGTTCAACCGCGCCACCTCTTTACACTCCGATATATTCTTCGTACGGCTTCATCATCTTGTCGTCGTCGGAGGAGGAGAGGCTCTCTCAACTTGAGAAGAGGCTTGTGCCCAACGTCGAATTCGACGACCAAGCACTCTACACCTTGGGTTTTGGCACCGACATATACTACATGTTGGGGCACCTTGGATGGGTGCAATTCTCCAACGGAGTATCGGCGGACACCCACTTGGGGTTCACCTTGGAAATTTTAATGACTATTGCACCTATCCTTGATGATGGGGTGCAAAGCTTGTCATTCCGTTTGGAGGGAGTCCAACAAGTGGTTCCCTACGAACACGTTAGGGAGCTGCTTGGATTCCACAAGGGAGCTCCGGAGAAAGTTGACGTGCCACCCGGCATGTTAGCGGGATTTTGGAATATGATCTCCGGAGAAGCCCATCAACAACGCAATTGCATCCGCAACCCCATTATCCGGATATTTCACTCTTGGATGTGCAAGAGGGTATTGGGGAGGATGAAGGAAACGAAGGTGACCGACACGGAGTTGAATTGGCTCTACTCGGCTTTAATTGCCAGGCAGCCAATAGACCCCTCTTACCTTATGATCAACTGTTGGTGTTGTGAAGCAACATCGGGGGCGGGGAATATTGGTTAGGGGTGCTACCTCTCCGTGTTGGCCTTCTCCTTACGGCCGGGGATCGCAAGGAACCCCGACCATCTTTTGCGTGGTACCTCTCTCGGCATTGAGTATTTGCGGCAAGGCAAATACATTAGTGGAGATGAGAGAGGAGGTTATCGTTTGGCCATAGTAAACCTACCCCTTCCCAATGAGAGGCTTAGGCTTTTCACCGAAGGGAGGGAAGATTGGTTGGAAGAGGGACTCCTTGTCCCTGCAAGGAAGAACAAAAGAGGAAGAATCGTAGAGGAGGGAACATCCTCCGCACAAGCGAGTGGAGCACAACCCAATGTGCAACCATTCGGCGGGATCCCTCCTACAGAGGGCCACAAGAGCAAGCAGGGGGGGGGGGGTGCACCGGTACCCCCACCAAATTATGTGGTGCCCAACGCTAACTTCGCGGAGTCCTACGCACATCATCCCCAACTACAACAAAGCATGGCCATAATTGGAGGATATGCTTCAAGAAACGCCCAAAACATCGCAGCCATCCAAGCTAACGCAGCTCAACTTAGTGAAGGCAATGCAAATATTGCCTTTGAGCTCGGACGCCTTCACCTTGTGGAGCCAAATCAATTCATCGGAGGGAATGTCCAATCATATTATGAGCAAGGGTATTACTATCAAGATCATCAACATCAACCACCGACGGAGGACTAGAAGATTTAGGAACTTTAGTTTTCTTTTCTTTTTTTTCTCTGTAATTTTCAGCTTTTGCTTATGTGTGTTTGCGTAGTATTTTCTGTTTTTATTTAAATTTCAGCAAGCATGTTTGTTTATTTTCAGTTTGTATTTCAACTTGATTTCATCATTAATAAAGACACCACCTTGATTATATCATTGGAAAAGTTACAAACATTTGTGCCATGATGATATATGATTATAGGTGCAGCTTTGTTCATCTTTGTAATTGATCTATGCATGTTTAAGCTAGTGCTCTCTTAAAAATACAAATCTGAATTTATTTAAATGCTAGCTTAATCTTTAGCGGAGGTTATGATTAAAATAAAGACCCATGGTGTTTTATGTGCTCTCAAGTTATGAATAGATTAAAGATGTCTTTTATGCTCAAAAATATCGCTAGCCTTGTCATAAATATCACTTGTGTGTTGCTCAACCTATCCAAAGCCTAATATATATTTCAGTGCATAAACCTTAGTGTACAAGATTAATTTTTGAGTGAGTTATTGCAGGCCATGATTTCTCTGGCCCGAGACTAAGAAGCTGGTCATTCCATTTTTGCGTATATATCTTTTTGCTAGCCTTTTATCCGTGCATTGTGTATCCCCGCATTGGAGATCTCACAAACTTTGCCGGATATCCACCCTTAAACCAAATATCATCTTTTGTGATTACCTCCTTGACCACAACCTATCGTTGAGAATGGATCATCAATTCAAGGAAGATCGCAAGACGGTGCCGACATTGAAGATTTCAAGTATCTCTCCAAAGGAAAAATATTTCCGGTACCTACCTTATTTTTCGCCTCTTTGCTCGAGGACGAGCAACATCTAAGCATGGGGGAGGAGGTAGGTACGGTGCAGTTTTAGAATTCAAAGGGGAGTATTTTTTTAAAAAAATGATGAATGAAAAATTTTTTTATTAAAGGTGATGTACGTGACTTCCAAGGTGAAAGTCTCACAAGAAAAAAAAATATATATAATGAAAGAAAGAAAGAAAGAAAGAAAGAAAGAAAGAAAGAAAAGAATGAGAAATATGAGAAAGAGAAAAAAAATGAGTATGCGTAAAGTGAACTCCCCGGTTCTCTAAGAGTGCATTCAAGGCTTTAAGTTTAAAAGATCCATTCTCATTTTCCAACCATGTGCAATCCGATAACGAGGACTTCCTTTGTGCCTCGGGATCACTCTTTGCCATTTGCACATGTCCACTCATCTAAAAGTGTGTGTATTTTTCTCCTTCCCCTCCTTGATTTAACATTATTTTCCAATGACCTTTTTGACGAGTCTCGGTAAGACCATGAGAAGCTTGTCTTGTTTTGACAACACCTCATTTATAAAATCTTGTTAGGACTAAACTTTCCCAAAGCTCCATATAAAGCCTACCACACATATATGTTATGAGAGGGAAAGGAGTAGAATATATAGGCTTGAGAGACAAGTGAGATGAGAGTTCATGAGCAATATACAAGATGATTTAAATTTGTGAACTTGGTTTAGCTTTTCTTTATCTCGTTCTTTATTTCAAAAATTCTGAGATCTATTTAAACTTTGTGAGCATGTTAATACTTGTGGGATAAGCTTAATAAGAATCTACCCTCCGTAGAGGTGAAGGCTAGTACATTATGGAACTTTAATGAATTAAAATTTTGAGAGAATTATGTTTTCTCATGTGTGATCAAGTGCAAGGTTTAAACATTGTTTGGCAATGATGATATCCATCGAAGGCTTACTCGAGGACGAGCAAGGTTTAAGCATGGGGGAGATGTTGACGGTGAAAATCCGTCAACCTAGCCATGAGTTTACCTTCGGTGTTGGCATGAGTTTTATACCTTATCCATCGGTACTAACCCCCGTGGTATAACAAGTTCACGTGTGCATGTCGGTTTTGGAGTTTAATGTTTATGCAGGGTTTTAGTGTTGAATGCAAGACTTTCGGGATAAGTTCATCAAGCACCTCATGACAAGACCTTGAAGCCCCGTACCAGTCATGCAACGAAGCAAACTTAACTCCAAGAAGCCAGGGACTTGATCCGAGAAGACGACAGACTCCGAGGACCTGACCAGAAAAGTGCTGAATTTTGCAAGACAAGGAGTTGTGTCCAATTCGGAGAGAAACTGACGACATGGACCTACATGTAGAAGGGGGAAACATCTAGGAAGCAAGGGAACCGACGTAGAGCAAAGGAGGCC
Source organism: Cenchrus americanus (assembly GCA_947561735.1). Lineage (NCBI taxonomy): Eukaryota > Viridiplantae > Streptophyta > Magnoliopsida > Poales > Poaceae > Cenchrus > Cenchrus americanus. The sequence goes on along the minus strand of OX387240.1, from coordinate 89,283,015 downwards.
TCGGGCTGGGCCTGGATGGGCCCAGGTCGGCCGGCCCAGGCCGGTCGGCCCAGCCCTGTCCAGGGCCCAGTAAGGCTCCCCTTTGCCCTAGCCACCAATCAGGCTATTTATAGCCCCGTGACCGAGAGCCACGCATCATACAATTCGTCATCGGCCGCCGAGGAGCAGAGAAGAGAGGGACACCATCTCGGAGAGGAGAGGGTCGAGCTAGTTGACTAGGGTTCCCCTAGCCGACGTGGGAACCTTACACGGAAGACCACGTCGGAGTTCCCGAAGCTAGAAGCAAGATCAAGGAAGGACCCCGGTGGTGATCTTGTGTATGTATCATTGTTATAGTTGAATTATCAAGTTGAATCTTTTCCTAGCGATCAAGTGTTTCCTCGAAGATTTCGTTTTTCGATCGGCTTTGCTTATTCCAATTCTATTCTCGAGATAGATTACATAGGGTGTTCTTGTAGCCGCGGTGGCTATAGGTACACGCCGGATCTTCCGAAAGAATCTCGACTTGTCTTTTGACTCGCCCTAAGCTCCCCGCATGAGTAGGGATACGTTGTGACAGAACGGGGGTTCCGAAAGGCGGATGTTTTCGGATTTGGACGGGAAACCACGATTTAAAGACACTTCTTATAAGATTCGATTTGCTACTTCTTCTCTTGCTTGGAACTTCAACAAAAGGCTTACCCCGATCCCTTTAGATCGGTTTATCTACCCAATCTTACTTTGTTTTCTCCGGTCTTTAGCAGATTAGATTAGTTTCGTGTCTTTTACTTAGATGCATTAGGGTTTTTATCGAAGATTGAAGTTACTTGGCTTTACTGGATTAAGTTTTGCGTCACACATTTGTTCCACGGATTCGATACCTTGGGTTCACCACTCGAGGGAAGAAGGGTCCCTTGACTACGACGGGATACTTGTACGCTTGCAAGTCACAAACGAACTTTGATACAACTATTAACCGTCAACACCTCCACAGGCAGCTGACTGAAGACACGCACACCTAGAACTCCTGGAAATCACCAGGGTTGTCTTCAAAGTTCTCCCAGTCTGAGCAGCAATCCGAGTATTGTAGATACAAGAAAATAGACAAGCGTGAGCACGTGCCGTACTCAGGAAGAGGAAAACAACATAACATGCAAGACCATATGGTGGATGGCTAAGGTTCAAGCAGTTTAGCATTTTAGTGAGTCAAGTTTTATTAGCAACATAGTTACTACAGAGTGTAAGTTCATACCAACCCAATTAGTAAAGTGTAAGCATCATAAATGAAGATAGAACAACAATTTAACATTTAAATTCCATATTTTAATCATGTGAAGGTCCAGGCCACTCTTGACCGTGAGCACGACTAACTAGTTAATTTGACACTCTGCAGAGGTTGTACACTTTCACCACACGTAGCGTAAAACCTCCGAAGAACTTTGAACCCAACCATGCGGTGTTTGCAAGGCACCATACCACACTACCGAGGTATGGTTGCATAGGAACGCTACATGGCCTTTACAAAGGTTCCCTAGCAAGTTATGACCCACAAGGTCCGGATTAGTTAGCAAGGTATAAAGTCCCCTAGCAGGTCGATACCCCACCATAAAAAGAATAACTCACCCAACCCCTGCTATAGCGAGTCTATACCCCATAGTGACGCCGATCCCTTGTCCTTATCAGGTAAGATCACCCCAAGCTAAAGTTCCTAATTATTCAGCCAAGACCATAGCCCATTAGTTCTTGTGGTTGTACTGTTTTCCTGGGTGGTTCTCCATGTTCCGATTATCATAACAAAGTGGTCTTGCAAAGTAAAACAAAATAAAGCGGAACATAGAATGTAAAAGTATCCAAGTTGATTAAAACCATCCCAGTTAAGCATGCTAAGCCAAATCTACCATCAAGATTAATTATATTAACCCGGTTACAAGGAAAAGGTTGTAAAAGACTAGGTATGATCCTTAATAGGTTCCCGTCAAAGTTAATGCATGCAAGAAAAAGTAAATACAGTGAATTAAATGCATGTTATGTAGGACAAGTGGGCATGCATCAAGGGAGACTTGCCTTCAACAAGGCTCAGTTGGTCAAACTCTGGCGCATCTTGATCTTCAAAGCCTTTGAACGCTTCACTCTCTACGCTCCACAATAATCACATACACACAAACAACAAGAATAAATAAGAAACAATCATCAAACAGTACTAACAGAACAAAACAGAGACATAAAACTATTCTAAGCTTCGAGACGAACGCGTGGATGCTAAAAACGGAGCTAAAGCGACCAAGATGCACACTAAGAAAGGTATAGAGACTAAATTGTAAAGAAACCTAAAGATTAAGGGCTAAAACAAAGAAAAAGGACTAAACTGCAAAGATCTTCCTACAACAGGAGGGTATTTTTGTAAAATCTGAAAAGCTCAGGGGTTTTCTACAATAAGGCGAGGTCCTGCCGGTTTGACCGGTATTGACCCGGGTCGACTCGATCTGTTCCGTTGGATCTAGATCTAACGGCTAGCGGCGGTGACTGGCTGCTGACGCGGGTCAAGGAAACAGAGATCGTCGGATCTCGATCCGATGGCTCGAGGCACACGTTGGCGCGCGACGACGGGGGACGGCGGCGGCCGGCGGCGAGCGGTAGCAACGACGACGGTGCGGCATGGGATCATGCTAGGGGGCTCGGTTTCGTGCGCGGATTGCACCGGAGTGAAGCGCGTGAGGCGGCAAACTCATCTAGGGCGGCGCGGTTGGCTAGGTTGCGGCGAGGACGGCGCATGGCACGGCGGGGTAGCAGCGCTACTCCGGCAAGCTACTCATGACAACTTGGGGCACGGGGATGACCACAAGCGGCACCGGGGAGCTCCTCACCTCCTTGCGCAGCTCCGGGACGGCTTCACGACGGCGGAGCAGCTACGGCGATGAAGAACAGCAGCGGCGGCGAGCTAGGGTTTCGACGGCTCGGGCGGGGGTGCTCCGGGGCGGTTAGGGTTCGAGTGAGGGCCCAAGAGGGTGCGGCGGAGGCTTATAAAGGTGCCGGAGTGCTCCTTGGCGTGCGAGCCACGCTAGGGGGGCGTGCCCGAGGCGGAGTCAGTGGCGGCACGAGAGGAGTCCGGGTTGGGGACGGCTCGGTGGCGGGGATGACAGGTGGGGCGCACTGTCGGTGTCGGCGGGCGGCGGGTGAGAGAGAAGGTGGCGGCGGCGGAGTGGCGGGCCGGGCCGGGGCCGCGTGCGCGGCCGGGCCGTGGCTCGAGCAGACCGGGCCAAAGAAAAGGAGGGGCTCCGACGGACTTCGAGCTGATGGGCTGCAAGCAAAATCGGGCCAGAAAGGGGTAGGCTGAGGGAAAAGAAGAAAAAGGGTTTGATCAATTTGAAAATAGCACAAGCAAATGAATTCAAATGTGAATTTGAATTCAAGCAGCCAAAAGCAATGCACGAGCATGAATGCAACAAATAATGCCCATAGTTCATTTATTTTATTTTAGAAAAATTTAAATGCCTAAAATAAATTAAAAGCAACCTTATGATCTTTAAGAGCAAGAATTAAGGTTTCTAGCAAATTTTAATAAAATCGAAAATTTGCAAAATTAGGGTGTTACAGCAGCCATCAGGGGCTGCATCCTGGAACTAGCCAGGATATGAGTAAATTCACAGAAATTAGATCCAGCATCCAAATTCACAGAAGTCCACATAATTCGCATGCATCATATGATAAAATTCAGCATCATCATCTTACAAGTAAAGAAGCACCACTGGCTTGACAATAATATCATAGCCATAGTTAACTAGCTTGACAACAATATCACAAAATTCATGGACAAGGAGGAATGCAAAAATTTCCTAGTCACCATGTATAATATGAGCCCACACAGTTTCATCAACATGAAATTTTCCTCTGACTCTGATCACCTGTTCCATGAGGAATGTGGCAATTCTTTCATGAACATAGACCAACGTTGATTTGTCGAGAGGATGCTCATCTAGCCCTAATCTCTAGATATAACAATGTCACCAGCCAGTACACATATATTGGTGGTTACCAAACATGTGCAGTGCTAATAAGCAAGAACTGTGCTCAGTTGCAAGTTTTAAAAATGAAGATCCCAAGAAAGTACCTCCATATATGGGCCTCTATTTTTTAATTTAAGCATGTGATAGGCACAATAGAAGCCGTATAGTTTGGATTCAGTAGGTTGTTGGTGGCACTGCAATAAATATACAAATAAAAATAGTGTTGATCGAGAAGAAATAAACTCAAGCTTTAGTACTAGCTTTCACAGGAAGGAAATAAGTGGTATGTACCTTAACATCTTTAACATGTTCCAAGGTGCTAAGGTGCGACTTCTTATTGTGGCAGTAACATTCCCAACCCCTACAACGAAACATGCAACAATTATTAGGGCACTATTAATTAATATACTCTGCACAGTTTGTTGAGGATCGTCCACAGGTTTAGAAAGAAATAACTTACTCATTAATGATTTTTTCGAAAGGGTTAGTATCAGTCTTAACTCTCTTCAAAGAATCAGGATAGTAGACCTTCCACTGCTTCAGAACGATTGCCACTGCAATCTAGTGGTTCGTACTGACATAAGCAGTAAGGATGAAATTCTTTTTAGCATATAGTCTGAAGGCATTGCACATATAGGACACAGAGAAAGCAAGAGTGTTATCCGTGTTGTTCAACGTTGTCGAGCAAAGGCATTCAGGATCAAGGAAGGCAACTGCAGCGCGCCTCTTCTCAACTTCTACAGCCATATTCCTATTAGTAAGAAAAAATATAGTTTAAGAGGCAAAATACATGGTAAAGATGATGTGAGGCAAAAGAATATTTCGATAGAGAATGATTAGTGAGAAGCGGATTAAATTTTCAAGCAACTTACAGGATGAAGCAGCGGTGAAGTGTCAGATCCAAAGCATCCAAGTTGAAGAGATCGTACAAATGATTGAGTTGCACAGGTATTTGATGGAGTCCGTTTGACGATTCATCTCTGTTAGGCCATGCACTGGTCCCGGGCCGAAATGCGACCATAATGTTAGAATCATCATCTGACTTACCACGTTGCATGTAGAATGTGTGGAGCTCTCTGGTACAAGGCACAACCTTTTTCAGATCATCATCATTGAGAAGTCTCTTTCCGAATTTGTAATTTGGGTTAACCATAGTCCAAGGATTATTCTTGGTGTTTCTATCAGATCGCTTTGGGTTAGACAAAGGATTCTTCTTGGTGTTTCTCTAAGATCGCTTTGTAGTAGGAATCTTAGAGGTTTTATTTACAACAATTTTCTTTTCCTGCTACTTTGACATGGCTGAAGAAGGTTTCTTAAGGGTTTGCTTGCCTGCTGTAGGTGGTGTAGAGCTTTTATTTTTGGCAAGTTTCTCTTCTTGCAGCTTTGAAATGGCTGAATGTTTCTCAAAGGATTTCTTACCTGTTGTACGTGGTGTAGAGATTTTATTTTTTGGCAAGTTTCTTTCCTTGTTGATTTGAAATGACTGAAGGTTTCTCAAGGGTTTTCTTGCCTAGTGGTGTCTCACCAGGAGCTATTACCTACAACTTTCTTCGAAATGTCGTCGACATATTTATCAACACCAGCCAACACATCATTCTGGTTGATTGGTAACAGTGGTGTCTCACCAGAAGCTATTACAGAGGTATTGGGCCCAGATGCACCTCCAGCTTTCTTCGAAATGTCATCGACAGATTTGGTGTCTCTTGCAGATGTGGGGATGCAAGTTTTTCTATTTTTTCAGGACTAGTAGTAGGTGGGGATATAATATTTGGTGTATCTTGCGGATGTGGGGAGCAAGTTTTTCTGTGTTTTCAGGATGATGAGGAGGTGGGGATGCATGTTTTTCAGGATGAGGAGGAGATCTGAATGGAACGTCTTGCGGATGTGTGGATTGAGGAGGAGGAGGAGGAGGATGTGGGGAACCATGTGAGGAAGGAACCTGTATTGTACTCTGTGAGCTATAAGGAATCTGTACCGTAGCCTGTGAACGAGATTTACATGTTGGTGCTCCTTTGATGTCAATCCGACACCTTCTATACTGTAACCTCTGTCCTTCATCTTGTATGAGTTTCATCACCTCGTCATTAGGGGGGTATTCCAACAGTTCATCCGCAAAGATAGTATATACAGTGAGCACTTCAACCACAACACAGTCTTCATGAATCGGGACTATTTGTAGCGTAGTCTTCTCTGGATGAACAAGACTAATTGTAGCCTCACATTGAAGACACCTCCACGTGATTCATAGGCCACAGTGTGTGGGTTTAGTCAACATGCCTATAGGTCTTTGTGTGTACGATCGTCTCAGCGCACCTCCGTCGCCAACTCTGCAGTGCCATCAATCAAACCTACATTATCTGTGGATGCACAACTGCTGACGAGGGCCCGGATTAGGGCCCCCTTCAACGACAAGATTATCTCTCTCTAAGATGACAAAACCATTACCCTCAAGCTGGAGATTCCTGTCAGCTGGCAAGCAACTTGAGGAAGGTCGTACCCTTACTGACTGCAACATCCAGAAGGAGAGCATCTCAGGAAAGGCTTGCAGATCTTCGTCAAGACCCTTACTGGCAAGACGCCTAGTCCTTGGCCGGACGGCTGCATCTCCGACTAGTTTCCCACTAGAGGAACCCGCCTCCGTCTCGGTCACGACAAGTCTCCGCCTCGCACGACAAGTCCGGCTCCGGCTAGTGCGTGGGGCCCAGATGCACAACTCGGGCGCCACCACCGACGCACACAAAGGGGCGAATCTCCACGTCACACGAAAACAACAGCTGGCGGCCATGCAGGCGACCTGCCCCGGCAAGGGACTTAATGCAGGTCTGACTAGCTACGCAACCATCACATCGCCATCATCTCCTGCTCTGCCACACGCAAGACTCAACCGAGGCACTCAAGCACCCCCCTACGACGCGCGCGGGCCTAGACTTAGGCTCGGACATGGCAAGCTATGCAAGCACTCGGGTATACTAAGACAAGCTCAAACTACTCAGGGAGAAGGCCAAGCGTCCCAGAGGGAACAATCCAACCCGACCACGTGGCGGCTTCCCCGACAAGGCATCGCAACTCGGCTTCAATGCATCCTGACGGACGGCGACGTGCGACGCGACATGCCAGTTGCCAAGCACTGTAACTCTTTTTACTTCCCCTTGTGCCCCTCCCCTTGTGACTATAAAAGGGAGAGGAGGGCAATGATCACAAGGGTTAGACTTTCATAAGACCGAACAACACCACCTGGGACTTGGGAACGAACTCCCTCTCCCGTCCAGCTTGTAACCCCTACTACAAGCACACCTGGCTCAGGAACACGACAGCTACAAACTGGACGTAGGGTATTACTCCTCGGAGGCCCGAACTAGTATAAACCCCATTGTCTCCTGTGCTAACCATCCGAGCCCAACGCACGATCGATAGAAATTTACTGCCGGTGGTAGAGAACCTTGACAGTTGGCGCGCCAGGTAGGGGCACATCGTGTGTCTCAACGAACTCAGCGGATCGGATGGACAGTCGCGGGGTCATGCTGACCTCCGGCACCACCCTGCGCTTCAGCTCCTTCGGCTTCGTCTACACCGGGCCAGTGGAGTCCATCGCCGGTCGTACCTTCGGCCGGCCACCTCTCCCCAATGTCCTCACGGGGGCTGCGGCGCGCGAGGCGTTCGTTCGAGGCTTCTCGGGCGACGTCATCGTCGGCATGTTGGGGCCAAACCCGACACAGGAGTGTTTTAGGCTCGCTGCCTACTACCTCACCGACCTCACCTTCCCGGCCAGCGGAGACAGACCGCTGGGCTGGGGGGAGTTAATGGAGCGGTACACCGCAATGTACCCCCGTGGACAGCCCGGCCTCCCGAACGACCTGGTGACGGCCTACGTTAATAGCCTTCGTGCGGCCGGCGCATCGCCTGGGTCTACCACGACTCGGAGGGCATGAACCGCGCAACATCACGACCCCACATGAGAGTGCAATGTCTGCATGGCCACTGCATCAAGCAGTTCTGAATCGGAGCCGACTCCACGCCACCGCGGCGCCGACGATCAGCAGCGCGTGCAGCGCGACGAACTCGCGGAGGCAAGGCGCCAACTCGACGAGGAGTTGGCCCTTCTACACCGAGAGCTTGGCGTGGAAGCCGAGCCATGCGAGCGACAACTGGCACAAGGTGTGCCGGTGCAAGGCCAAGCCCACGAGGGGAATGGCGATCGACACCCGGTACAGGACGTTTCTGTGCAAGGCGAGCCCCGCGAAGAGAACGGCAACCGGCGCAAACGCCGACCGGCCGCAAACCAGCCGCGTGGTCGCGCACCTACACCGCCCGCACACACGCCGGAGCCCGACAACAATCGACGCGCCAACAAAGGTGCAAATGCTGACGCCGACGCGCCACCACTCTTTCGACAGGTGTCCTAGAACCTGAGGACCATGTGTGGTTCGAGGACCAGTGGATGGTCGCTTCCTTGTGTGATGAGTGATTGACAACGTTGTGTGGACTGATTCTTGGCTAAGTATTGCAGGTGCAGGTTGCGGCTTGACTCGTGTTGGTGCAGGTGAAGAACAAGCGCGAAAGGTCGTTGCTGGTGAGGCCTCTAGGTGTGGAGAAGACAAGTAGGCTTCGTTCGAGGGACCCGGTGGCCAGCGGGGTCGAGTGCGGGCCGCATGGTGGCAAGAACAGCAAGATCAAGTCGGTGGACGGTTTCTTGGTTGAGCCACAAAACCAAGGTCGAGCCGGACTTCATGGGAGCCAAGTCATGAGTGGTGATTGGCGGAGGCTACATCAAGTTCGCGGGGTTTGCGGTGGTTCACCGTAAAATCACCGGGTTACTCGGTGAGCCACAAAGCCGAGGCCGAAGACCGGCGTGGTCGTCGGCCAAAACCGGCCTGACCGGTTTGGAGAACCGGCCTGACCGATTTGGGGTCGCAGGGCGCCGGATGCTTCGAGGCGGAGGACACGCGTCGGGATCGCAAGGCTTGCGTTGAGGCTACGCAGGGTGCGGTCGCTGGGCATCCGTCCGATGGTGAATACATCAAGAATTCCGAATCCGCCCTTGAGGGGCTTGTATCCCTAGTTAGTAGAGAAGGGCATTTTAGACATTCGGTTGCCTCCATATAACCCAAGAGGTGAGAGGATGGCAGCCAACTCTTGGAACCCTAGCTCATTAGTTTTCCTATTTTTCCACCTATTTTCCTTAGGTTTTCTCTAGGACTAGCAAGAGAGCTTCACGGAGAGATCTTGTAGAGAGGGATGGATGATCGGGCGGCTTGCTAGACCTTGTACGAATCTTTGTTTCATGTATAGATGATTCGGCGTGGTTCCTCAAGGTTTGGATGTGTTTTCCCCGGTTGTTCTTGGTGGTGATTTTCGGAGCCCTCTCCCGGTGATCTCTTTGCGTTGTTTTCGGGACTTTTCTCTTGGGGATTTGATGGGGGAAATTTGTGGGAACCCTTTGTGGTTCTTTGGGCTGTGATTCCCCTCCCAAATCCGTGAGAAAAGGTGCTCGATTTTGGGGTTTCTTGAGTTCTTGGGTTGGAAGTGCTTTCGGCGGGATTTCTTCGATTCCTCCGTTTTTGGACGAGATTTGGTGGGATTAAACTTGGCTATGGACTCCTCATGAGGTGTTCCTGATATCCCCAAAGTCTTGTTCAAGTCCGTGGAGCGATTCGGGAGATTGAGATTTGGTTTTGGGGGAGTTGACCCGCGGGCTGTGTTCTTCCCGATCGTCCGTGCTAAAACCGGCCTGACCGGTTTCTCAAACCGGTCCGACCGGTTTCGCCCCGTGGGTTTGTCGAGAAAGATCTTTGAACAAGGAAGTCTTTGCTGCTCCATGGCTTCGTTTGTTCAGATGTGGAAAGGCTTTTGAAGTGTTTGGGGTCTTTGGGGAGTTTCTGGACAGAATTGGTCTGACCGGTTTGCCTAACCGGTCTAACCGGTTTCCCCTGCCTGCGTGAGGCTAAGTCCAACAGAAGCGGTCTGACCGGTTTCAGAAACCGGCCTGACCGGTTTGTGCTGCCAGCAGCCTTGTCGTGTGTGTTTCCGCTGCGTGTGTGTTGAGGTTGTTGTTTGGGTCTTGTTCCTAGGTTCAGTAGCACTCCAGTGGCTACGTGAACTTGGCAAGAGAAGCTTGCGGAGGTGCACGAGTGAATTTGGGTTCATAGGCCGAATTCTTGAATAAAATTTTTATCGGCTCCCATTCACTCCCCCCCTCTCTGGTTCGCCGTTTCGGTCCTTCAAGTGGTATCAGAGCCGGTTCGGGTCTTTGTTGACTCTAACCAGTCTAAGATCCAAGGATGGCGTACCAGGAATAGGGTTCGGGTCCTCCACACTTCGATGGGAAGAACTACCAGATGTGGAGCAAGCGGATGGGTGCGTTCCTCCGTGGAAAGGGTCAGCTTCTTTGGGATGTCACGGTGGACACAGGTTATGTCGAGCCGATGGATTTCCTTGCTCCAGGGTCGAGGGACAGATTCGATGCCAACAATAAGGCGGTCGACTACTTGTTTCGTGCTTTGTGTCAGCCTGAGTTCGATCGGGTGCACACCTAGCACTTGGCTTGTAGGATTTGGGCGGTGTTGAAGGAGGCTCATGTTGGGAACGCCCGTAGTTCGAGCACGGATGTATGCGACCTACCGGAGAGAGTACGAGAACTTCACTCATCTCCCCGGTGAGTCCATCGATGCCTTGTTTCAGAGGTTCACGGTGGTGGTGAACAACATGAGGGCCAATGTGGACGTGCTCCCGTACGATGATCATGATAGAGCGGTCAAGCTCTTACACTCTTTGAATTGTACGATATGGGGCGGAAAGTTCGAGGCCATAGTCGAGTCGGAGAGGTATGATACTCTGATGGTGAACGAGCTGTTCTCGAAGCTCAAGTCGGCTGAGGTGGATAGGGGCATGACTGCCAAGCTCGAGGGACCGACTGACTCCCATAGTCTTGCCCTCGTTGGTGGTTGCAAAGGAAAGACTAACTCTAACCCATCCACCAGGATGTTCTCGTTTTCCTCTTTGATGTCTATGCCAGATGAGGAGTTTGATGACCTTGGAGAGGACGAGCTGGCGCTGTTGACGAGGCGGTTCGAGAGGCTGCACGAGAACCGCGTGAACATGAGGAGGAACACGAGGACACCGCTTCCGATGCGGCAAGCGGGACACTTCGTCGCCGACTGCCCAGAGAAGGCCGAGAACAAGGACAGCTACAAGCACAAGCCGAGGATGAACGATGGCAAGTACCGTTCGAGGTGCGACCACAAGAGCAAGCACAAGAACAAGTACAAGGACGAGCAATGATCGAGGAAGAAGGAGGGCCGAGGCAAGGCCCGAGTGATGGTTGGAGCGAGTGACGTCGACTCCAGTTCCGCGTACTCCACCTCGAGCTCGAGCAGCAGTGAAGACGAGGGAGATCTCCGCAAGAACAGGAAGTCGTCCAAGAACCTGAGCGGGCAGAGCTGCTTCGCGAGAGATGGCTTCTGCACCATGGCGCTGAGCTCCGGCAGCAAGAAGAGCACACAGAGCGACTCGGATTCTGAGTCCGACGACGAGGTGCGTGATGAACTTCCCTTCTTGCGCCAGGAGAATGAGAGGCTTGGCTCTTTGCTTGATAACCGTGATGACATGCTTAGAGAGGCCAAGAAAATGAGGAAAGAGCTTAGGGCTTCACTCGAGGATGCTAGGACTAGAGTGGGCGAGCTAGAGACACGGTGCTTGATAGCAAGCTTGAGATAGATTCGCTTAAGGCTAGCCCCGTTGTTTCGATGAGAATGATTGTGCTTGATTGCTCCATATTCCTTGCCGATCTTGCTTTATTTAAGGAGAAGCATGCCTCCAAGTGTGAGGAACTAGATGTGCTTAGGGTTGAAGTGGTCGAGCTTAAGTCTAGACCTCGCTTTGCTAGGTGCTTGCACTTCTTGCCCCGTTTTGCATGCTAAGATTGATGAGATGCATGCTTACACTAGTTCGCTCGAGGCTAAATTGAAGGAACCCATGCCTACATCTTGCTCTACCTGTGAAATGCATGCATTGAAAAATTTGGAGCTTGCACATTATGTTGATCGTTTGCAGGATGAGAATGATGATTTGAGGAAGTTGATGGGTTGGTTGTCCGGTCATGAGCCTCAGTTGAGGATGATGATCGAGGCCTTTAAGAGGCAAGATGGTGAGGGGTTTGGGGCAAACAAGGTCAGTGAAGGAAGTGGAGAGAATATCCCGGAGCCACCAAAAACCCACCACAAAAATGATTTCCCACCAAAACCTAACCATCTAAGGAACCGACTAGACACAACCCCAGCTCCACCCGTGTTTTCTACACCCACAAATGACCTACAAAAGCCTATCAAGTTTGTGAGCACTTCGGGGAAAGTGTTCTTTGGGAAGGAGAGTGAGAAGGCTAGTGGTGAGAAACCGGTGGAGGATTCGAGTGGAGAGAAACCGAGTGAGCAGCCACATCCCAAGCCTAAGCCTAAGCTTGTGAGGTTCCATTGTGGCTATTGTGGGAGAGATGGCCATAAGGAGGAGTTTTGCTTCAAGAGGAAGCGAGAGGAGAGAATGGCGAAGGAGTGGGCTAACGGGGACAAGTATCACCCCTCCAGTGGTGTACTTAAGTCTCGTGTGCAGATGCCCAGGGCCAAGGCGAGTGTGAGGATAGTTCCGGCTTGGGGTGATCGAAATAGTGCAGGAGGTGCTACTGGAGAAGTGAAACCGGTCAGACCGGTTTTGGAACCGGTCAGACCGGTTTGGGGTCTGCGGAATGACAAGTTTGGTTTCCGTGCTCGTACAGGTGCGAGGGTTGTTTCTGGAGGTCGTGGTTCTGGTGGCTGGGCTGGAGAGTTTGCAGGTGGTCAGGTTGCTAGGCGTTCTCCCCCTCGAGTTCACTACGGGGATGGGAGGAGTCGTAGCTTTGAGAAGGAGAGGAGGGACGGTCCACGAGTTCTCTTTCGTGGTTTTGGTCCTCCTCCGTGGCGAGAGGGGTGGTTCCCTCAGGGTGGTTACCGTGGTGGTGTTCGTGGAGGTAGCTTTGGTAGGAGAGATTCTTTGGTTGGTGCTAACCCCACTTTCGAGCAAATGGCTCGGCACTGGTTTTCCTCTTTTGGTGCTAACCCCAGTGCTGAGTCGTTTGTTCGCTCACGTGCTTACTTTTGAATTTCAGGTGGGAGACTTGAAGAACATTTGGTTGATTGACTCCGGTTGCTCGAGGCATATGACCGGAGACAGGGGGTGGTTCTCATGTCTCGTCCCGGTGGTGACGAAGAGGTACATCACCTTTGGGGACAATGGGCGTGGGCGTGTGCTTTCAGAAGGTGAGATAAAGGTGAGTGACAAGATCACTCTGAGGCGTGTTGCTCTTGTTCAATCGCTGGGGTACAATTTGCTTTCTGTGTCCCAGTTGTTGTATGAGGGCTTTGAGGTGTTGTTTCCGCCTGGTGGTTCTCGGATTGTGGACTCTCGAGGGGACCTTGTCTGTATGGTCGTTGCCGAGGGACAGGTGTTTCGTGCTGATTTTTCTCAGTCTTCGGGTGTGGAGCGTTGTTTCTTGGCTGGTTCTTCGAGTGAGTTGTGGAAGTGGCATAGGAAGTTGGGTCACTTGAGCTTTGACCTTTTGTCTCGCTTGAGTAAACTCAACTTGGTCCGAGGATTGCCACGGTTGAGGCTTGAGAAAGAGTTGGTTTGTGCTCCGTGTAGGCATGCCAAGATGGTGGCCTCTTCTCACCCGCCTCTCACCGATGTGATGACTGAGCGTCCGTGCGAGCTGCTCCATATGGACCTTGTTGGCCCAGCTCGTGTGTGATCTGCGGGTGGGAAGTGGTATGTCCTTGTTGTGGTGGACGACTATTCTCAGTATGCGTGGGTGTTCTTTCTGGAGGATAAGGGGGAGACGTTTGGTTTTGTTCGAGATCTAGTCTTGAGGTTGATGAACGAGAGGCACGGAGATGCTATACGAGCTATCCGCAGTGATAATGGCTCGGAATTCAGGAACTCTCGCTTTGAAACCTTTTGCCATGACTTGGGTCTTGAGCACCAATTTTCGAGTCCATATATGCCTCCCCAGAATGGTGTTGTGGAAAGGAAGAACAGGACCTTGTGCGAGATGGCTCGGACGATGCTTGATGAGCATAGGACTCCGAGGAGGTATTGGGCTGAGGCGGTGAATACCGCGTGCTATGTGTCGAACAGGATATACCTTAGAGTGCACAAGAAGAAGACATGCTATGAGTTGATGCATGGTCGCACACCCAAGGTGAGTCACTTCCATGTCTTTGGTTGCAAGTGTTTCATTCTGTAGAAAGGCAGGAAGTTGGATAAGTTTGAGGCTAGGTCTGTCGATGGCATTTTCTTTGGTTATGCATCTCATTCTAGAGCATATCGTGTGCTCAATCTTGAAACTAACCAAATCGTGGAGACTTGCGAGGTAACCTTCGACGAGACAGAGCCACGTAGTCAGCTTGTCTTTGAGTGTGCAGGTGATGATGAGCTTGGCGAGGAGATCTTTCAGGAGGAGGAGCATGAACATGGTGATGATGAAGATGGCGGTGTGGAGCCCCCGGCTGAACATGTACCCACTACTTCGACTACAATGATGGATGGACCCTCTGCTACACCTACGACGACAAACCAAGAACGAGGAGAAGCTGACGTTGAGGGGGAGGTAGCTTTGAGGCGAGAACCTCCCCGACGAGTACAGGTGGATCACCCAGCTTCGAGGATCATCGGCGACATGAATGAACGCACTACACGGTCGAGGGTTCGGAACAACTCTCATTTCGCTCATGCTGCATTTGTTGCTTCTTTCGAGCCCAAAGACATTGGACATGCACTATCTGATCACAATTGGGTTAATTCGATGCATGAGGAGTTGGAGAACTTTGAGAGGAATCAGGTGTGGGAGTTGGAAGACCCTCCCCCAGGGTGTAAGCCGATTGGTACAAAGTGGGTGTGGAAAAACAAAGAGGGAGAGAAGGGTGAGGTTGTGAGGAACAAGTCGAGACTTGTTGCTCGGGGGGTTCGATCGAAGGAGGGGATCGACTACGAGGAGACCTTTGCTCCCGTAGCCCGTTTGGAGGCGATTAGGATCCTTCTAGCCTTTTCGTGGCTAAAGGGTTCAAGTTGCACCAAATGGATGTGAAGAGTGCTTTTCCGAATGGAGTGTTGGAGGAAGAAGTGTATGTGAGGCAGCCTCCGGGTTTGAGAGTGAGAAGTACCCCCACCGGTGTACAAGTTGAGGAAGGCGCCGTATGGGTTGAAGCGGCGCGCTAGAGCTTGGTATGGCGGGTTGAGGGGGGTTGTTGTTTGAGAGAGGCTTTGAGATGGGGAAGGTCGATCGACCTTGTTTTTGCCGAGGCGGGGCGGGGGGAGATATCCCGATTGTGCGGGTGTACGTGGATGACATTGTCTTTGGTGGCTCGTCTAACTCTCTTGTTGCGAGGTTTGCGGATGATATGAGCAGGGAGTTCGAGATGAGCATGATGGGTGAGTTGCGGGTTCTTCCTCGGGCTACAAATCAAGCAATCAAAGGAAGGAACATTTGTGCATCGTGCTAAGTACACCAAGGACATTGTGAGGAAGTTCAAGATGGAGGACTCCAAGGCTATGACGACGCCGATGAGTACGACTACGGCTCTTGATGCGGACGAGGAAGGTGAACACGTGGACCGAAGGAGTACCGGAGCATGATTGGGTCACTCCTCTACTTGACGGCGACGAGGCCGGACATACGCTTCTCGGTGTGTCCGTGCGCTCGTTTTCAAGCGTCTCCGAGGACTTCGCATCGGCAAGCGGTGAAGAGAATTTTCGAGGTACTTGCGTCACACTCCCGACTTCGGCCTTTGGTACTCCGCATCTTCTTCTTTGGCGCTTCATGGTTTTTCAGACGCGGATTTTGCCGGGTGTCGGTTGGATAGGAAGTCCACCTCTGGGACTTGCCAGTTTTTGGGTTCTTCTTTGGTGTCTTGGTCTTCCCGCAAGCAGTCGAGTATTGCTCAATCCACGACCGAAGCCGAGTATGTTGCCGCTGCTAGTTGTTGCTCTCAGCTCCTTTGGATCACCTACACCATGAGTGACTTTGGTGAGGAGTATACCCATGTCCCACTTCAATGTGATAGCACCAGTGCCATAAGCGTTGCAAAGAACCCAGTGCTCCATTCCAAAACCAAGCACATAGAAGTGAGGTACCATTTTCTGAGAGACAACGTCGAGAAAGGGAAGATAGCTTTGATCCATGTACCCACACATGACCAACTAGCCGATATCTTCACCAAACCCCTAGATCAAGCAACTTTCACTCGTTTGCGGGGTGAGCTTGGTGTGTGTTTGATTTCTTGAGTTGGGTGTGTGGGAGCTCTCTTTTGCCGGTGGTGTCGAGCCCGTCTTGCCTCCCCTCGAGGAGCCGGTGGTAGCATATGTATAGCTTTCCTTTGTGCATTTCTTGCATTTGGCATGGCATTTGTAACATGATGTATAGGCATCCTTGTATCTTAGATTGCATGCATTTTGTATCATATGCATTGGATAGGAAAAGCTTCTCTTATATACATTGTTCACCATGGAATGAGATATATGTCTTTGTGAGCTTGTTTGGTATGCTATGGTTAGTTTGGCTTAGCTCTTGATGATCTTGATGAGTAATCCATGGTTGATGGCTATGTTTTTGAAAAATGTCACATGTATGCTCTCTCATGTGTAAATGCCTTTATATGATCATGACATGTTTTAGTGGCTTGGTTGTGCTTAATTTGTGGTTGGATAGCTAGTTTATTGATCATATGGGGCCAAAGGCTCATTTGCCATCATGAATGTTTAGCCCTCTTGGTTTATCTTGTGGAGGGGCATAAGTTCCTTTTTGTCGCAAAGACATTTCATGTACCATTTACAAATCTGAAAATGAAATGAAAACAATGCTTGGAAAATATGCTCCCATGTCATATGTGCTGAATTAAATTTGCTGTGGGTGCTAAACCGTTGCATGATGCCTACCAATGAGAAGTCTCATACATAGAAGTAGGCACATGGCTCGGTGGCTTTGACATGACATGAGGTGCTTGTGGGTGTTTGTGATGGTCTTATGATTAGAATGGCTATCCTAGCATGAAGTTTGTGTGGCTTTGCCATTTTGGCATGTTTTGCTCATGTCTAGGTTTTTGCGTGTGATAGAGTAACTTTTCGCAAATTTTACTCAAATCCTTGTTAGCCTTGTCCAATGGTTGTGAAACTTGGTGATCATGTAGTTGAGGCCCATACAAACCTGTATTGTATCTAACTTGCTCATTTGGACATGTGTAGCATCTTGTGATGAATTTTGTATCCTTGAGAAGCTCTAGATTGCATTTGTACCTTGATTCATGCATTGGCAACAAGGGGGAGAAAGGAAGGTGGAGAAAAGTTGCTTTGTATCCCTGGAACCTTTCCCAAGTGTCAAGGGGGAGCTTGTGCATTTCTTTTGCATTTTTGGCTTTTGGGATATGGTCTGCTGTGTGAAATCGGCCTGACCGGTTGTGGAAACCGGTCTGACCGGTTTTGGTGGAACCGGCCTGACCGGTTATGGGAACCGGTCTGACCGGTTTGTGCCCTGAGTTGGCACTTGATCAAGGGGAGCTTGCATTTGTGCAGGGGGAGCTCTTGTGTGCTTTGGTGGTTTGTGCTCTTTGCTTGAGCATGGTTTTTGTCTTGGATGTGTCGAGCCGTTGCCCTTGCCTAAGGGGTCCAAGACTTGTCTTCTTCAAGTGATCTCGTCTTTTGCCTTTCTCGGCTTTCGATCGCTTGTTGGAGTTTTTCTTTTTGTTTCTTTTCTGTTTTCCTTTTCTGTTTACTTCTCATGTGTGTGTTGTCAATGCACTCATCAAGGGGGAGATTGAGGACCATGTGTGGTTCGAGGGCCAGTGGATGGTCGCTTCCTTGTGTGATGAGTGATTGACAACGTTGTGTGGACTGATTCTTGGCTAAGTATTGCAGGTGCAGGTTGCGGCTTGACTCGTGTTGGTGCAGGTGAAGAACAAGCGCGAAAGGTCGTTGTTCGGTGAGGCTTCCAGGTGTGGAGAAGACAAGTAGGCTTCGTTCGAGGGACCCGGTGGCCGGCGGGGTCGAGTGCGGGCCGCATGGTGGCAAGAACAAGAAGATGAAGTCGGTGGACGGTTTCTTGGTTGAGCCACAAAACCAAGGTCGAGCCGGACTTCATGGGAGCCAAGTCATGAGTGGTGATTGGCGGAGGCTACATCAAGTTCGCGGGGTTTGCGGTGGTTCACCGTAAAATCACCGGTTACTCGACCGAGCCACAAAGCCGAGGCCGAAGAACGGGCGTGGCTGTCTGGCCAAAACCGGCCTGACCAGTTTGGAGAACCGGTCTGACCGGTTTGGGGTCGCAGGGCGCTGGATGCTTCGAGGCGGAGGACACGCGTCGGGATCGCAAGGCTTGCGTTGAGGCTACGCAGGGTGCGGTCGCTGGGCATCCGTCCGATGGTGAATACATCAAGAATTCCGAATCCGCCCTTGAGAAGCTTGTATCCCTAGTTAGTAGAGAAGGGCATTTTAGACATTCGGTTGCCTCTATATAACCCAACAGGTGAGAGGATGGCAGTCAACTCTTGGAACCCTAGCTCATTAGTTTTCCTATTTTTCCACCTATTTTCCTTAGGTTTTCTCTAGGACTAGCAAGAGAGCTTCACGGAGAGATCTTGTAGAGAGGGATGGATGATCGGGCGGCTTGCTAGACCTTGTACGAATCTTTGTTTCATGTATAGATGATTCGGCGTGGTTCCTCAAGGTTTGGATGTGTTTTCCCCGGTTGTTCTTGGTGGTGATTTTCGGAGCCCTCTCCCGGTGATCTCTTTGCATTGTTTTCGGGACTTTTCTCTTGGGGATTTGATGGGGGAAATTTGTGGGAACCCTTCGTGGTTCTTTGGGCTGTGATTCCCCTCCCAAATCCGTGAGAAAAGGTGCTCGATTTTGGGGTTTCTTGAGTTCTTGGGTTGGAAGTGCTTTCGGCGGGATTTCTTCGATTCCTCCTTTTTTGGACGAGATTTGGTGGGATTAAACTTGGCTATGGACTCCTCATGAGGTGTTCCTGATATCCCCAAAGTCTTTTTCAAGTCCGTGGAGCGATTCGGGAGATTGAGATTTGGTTTTGGGGGAGTTGACCCGCGGGCTGTGTTCTTCCCCGATCGTCCGTGCTAAAACCGGCCTGACCGGTTTCTCAAACCGGTCTGACCGGTTTCGCCCTGTGGGCTGTCGAGAAAGATCTTTGAACAGGGAAGTCTTTGCTGCTCCATGGCTTCATTTGTTCAGATGTGGAAAGGCTTTTGAAGTGTTTGGGGTCTTTGGGGAGTTTCTGGACAGAATCGGTCCGACCGGTTTGCCTAACCGGTCCGACCGGTTCCCCGCTCGCGTGAGGCTAAGTCCAACGAAGCGGTCCGACCGGTTTCGAAACCGGCCCGACCGGTTTGGCTTGCCACAGCCTTGTCGTGTGTGTTTCCGCTGCGTGTGTGTTGAGGTTGTTGTTTGGGTCTTGTTCCTAGGTTCAGTAGCACTCCAGTGGCTACGTGAACTTGGCAAGAGAAGCTTGCGGAGGTGCACGAGTGAATTTGGGTTCATAGGCCGAATTCTTGAATAGAATTTTTATCGGCTCCCATTCACTCCCCCCCCTCTCTGGTTCGCCGTTTCGGTCCTTCAGAACCTAGCCACCGCGGCCATGCTGCTGTACGGTTGCCCGGAGCCCACGATCTCTGAGGAGCGGCGTGTGCGGGAGCAGTTGATGAAGCTGCTCGAGGCTGTGGCAGCACAGCAGGCGGAAAGCTCCGCCTCGCGCCAGCACTCGGAGCTCGGGCGGGCTGGAGCGCCGTCCGCCCATGGCCCGAATCCGCCTCCTCCTTAGCAACAGGGACAAGGTGACGGAGTCGGAGCTGCGACGTCGGTGGTCAAGAGCCGACTCGGGCCCCACCGCGACGCCCGGCACACCATCAAGGCTCGCCGGCGAGCTGAAAGTGTCGACAACAACAACGACAACCGTTCGTGCCACAACGATGATCGTGGGCGCAGACAACACCACAACAACGACGACGACCGCGATGGCAGCTGGTCACCGAACCAGCGGGGTCCACGAGCTTTTGGCCGGAGCATCCGTGACGCGAAGTTCCCCTCACGCTTCCGGGCTCCGACCAACATACCGAGATACGACGGGGACACCAACCCCAATGTGTGGCTCGAGGACTATCGGCTCGCGTGCCACGCCGGTGGGGCGATCGATGATCTCTTTGTGAACAAGAATTTGCCACTTTACCTTGGCGACTCTACTCGCACGTGGCTCGAGCACCTACCGCGCGACAAGATCCAAGACTGGGCGGACCTGCATCAATATCGGGTCTTCGTTGGCAATTTCCAGGGCACGTACATGCGCTCCGGCAAGCAGTGGGAGTTGTGCAACTGCAAGCAGCAGCCGGGGGACTCTTCACGAGTACATACGACGCTTCTCCAAGCGTTGTACTGAGCTCCCCGGCGCGACCAACAACGACGCCATCTCAACATTTCAGAACGACACGACGTGCACCTCCCTCATCCACCGGCTCGGGCATCGCATGCCGCGTACAACCCGTGAACTCCTCGACATTGCGAGTAACCATGCTGATGGAGAGGAGGTGGTGGCCGTGACGCTCAACACCCCTCAAGGCAAGGGGAAACAAGTCATGGACCATGGAGAGGGAACGTCCTCGTGCTTCAAGAAGAATAATAAGAATGACAAGAGCCGCCGCGACGACAACTTTTTCGCGACGGTGGAACGCAAGGTTTCACACCCCAAGGGAAATCAGGGCAAGCCCCGCACCGACCAGGGATCACTTCAAGAAGCTCTTGGATGCACTGTGCCCACACCACGAGGTCCCCGTCAAGCACACACTTAGGGAGTGCCGGCTCATGAAGAATTACATCAAGAGCACCCTCAAGCCGAAGACGGTGGACCAGCCTGACAAGCAAGGCCCCTCCCACGACAACGATGATGGCGCAGGGGGCTATGTTTCCAGGTGAAGACAGAGCAGTTCACATGATCTTTGGAGGATCATCAACGAGGCCATCGAGGCGACGCGAGAAGCTCATCCGGCGTGAGGTCATGAACGCCAACGTCGTGACACCGTCCTATCTAAAGTGGTCGGAGGTTCCGATAACCTTCGACCGCAAGGACCATCCCGACACTGTACCTCAGCATGGATCCTACCCACTAGTGGTAGCCTCATGTTCAAATCCAGAAGGATCCACAAGGTCCTGATGGATGGGGGAAGCGGGATCAACGTGCTCTACGCGTCTACGCTTGACGAGATGGGCATCCCGCGGTCCGCACTGAGGCCGTCGATGGCGCCATTCCATGGGGTCGTACCTAGAATCGAGGCGCTCCCCCTCGGGTAGATCGATCTGCCCGTCACATTTGGGGACGTGCGAACTTCCACAAAGAAACCCTCACCTTCGAAGTGGTGGGATTCTCGGGGACATACCATGCGATCCTCGGGAGGCCGACATATGCGAAGTTTATGGCCGTGCCCAATTATACGTACCGGAAATTGAAAATCCTTGGATCAAGGGGTATCATCATAGTAGGGACCACGTACCATCGCGCATACAAGTGTGACGCTGAGTGCTTTCAGTTCGCTGAAGCAACCATCCGGTCCGAGAGGCTCCACGCTTAGCCTCGATCCGAGGACCAGGATGTCCCCGAGTCGTCCAAGCGTGCGGCCTGCTCCTTCGAGCCTGCCAAGGATGTCAAGGATGCGGTTGTCTCCGACGATGGCTGCAAACTCCGTATCGGTACGGCGCTCGATCCTAAATAGGAAAGCGCGCTCGTCGACTTCCTCAAAACGAACCTCAACGTGTTCGCGTGGAAACCCTCCGACATGAAGGGGATCCCGAGAGAGGTTGCTGAGCACCAATTTTACATCAAGCCGGGGTCGAAGCTGGTAAAACAACGCCTACACCGCTTCAACGACGACAAGTGCAAGGCGATTGGCGAGGAGGTCCTGAAGCTCCTTAGTGCAGGGTTCATCCGTGAAGTCTACCACCCTGAGTGGTTAGCAAACCCTGTACTTGTAAAGAAGAAGAATAAGAAATGGAGGATGTGTGTTGACTATACGAGCCTTAACAAGGCATGTCCCAAGGACCCGTTTCCTTTGCCTCACATAGATCAGGTAGTCAATTCAACGGTAGGGTGTGAGACCCTCTGTTTTCTCGATGCGTATTCCGGGTACCACCAGATTGCGATGTGCATAGCGGACCAACTCGCAGCCTCATTCATAACTCCGTTCGGCGTGTACAGTTATCAAACGATGCCCTTCGGGCTCAAGAATGCGGGCGCTACTTTCCAACGATGCATGTGACGCGTCTTCGAGGAGTTGATAGGCCGCATCATAGAAGCGTATGTCGACGACATCGTAGTCAAGTCAAAGAAAACAGGGGATCTGGTCCCCGAACTCACTGAGGTCTTAGCTAAGGTACGACAACACAAGGTGAAGCTGAACCACGAGAAGTGCGTTTTCGGGGTTCCGAGGGGAATGCTCCTCGGCTTTGTCGTGTTGGAACGCAACATCGAGGCGAATCCCGAGAAGATCTCGACCGTCATGGACATGGGGCCAATCAAGAACCTGAAGGGCGTACAACACGTCACGGGCTGTCTCGCAGCTCTGAGTCATTTCATAGCACGACTCGGAGAACGCAGCCTGCCACAGTACAAGCTGATGAAGAAGTCTGACCACTTTACGTGGACCCCCGAGGCGCAAGAGGCACTCGACTCACTCAAGAATATCCTCAAGAGTCCTCTGATATTGACTGCTCTGACCACGGAAGAACAGATGTTTCTATACATCTCGGCGACGACCCAGGTCGTCAGCACCGCTTTGGTGGTAGAGCGGGAAGAACCCGGGTGGTCCCAAAAGGTGCAGCGACCAGTGTACTTCATCAGTGAGGTACTCTCCAACTCCAAGACGCGCTACTCACAGATGCAAAAGCTCGTGTACGCGATCTTGATGACTAAGCGCAAGCTTCGGCACTATTTCGACGCGCACCCCATCACCGTGGTGTCCAAGTACCCACTCGGGGAGGTCATCCGGAACCCCGAGGACGAAGGAAGAATCGCCAAATGGGCGCTCGAGCTGATGAGGCAAAATATCACGTATGCTCCGTGAAGCACGATCAAATGCTAAGTACTCGCAGATTTCGTGGCCGAGTGGACGGAGATGCAAACACCACCAGCGAAAATCGAGCATGAGACTTGGATCATGTACTTCGATGGCTCGGTCATGAAAGAAGGAGCCGGAGTAGGCCTGGTGTTCATCTCGCCCCAGGGTGTGCGTATGGGGTACATGGTTCGACTACATTTCCCGTCGTCAAACAATGCCGCGGAGTACGAAGCCCTGATTAACGGTCTCCGGATCACTGTCGAGCTCGGGATCAAGTGTCTCGAGACCAGGGGTGACTCGGAAGTGGTCGTGGGACAAGTCATGAAGGACAAGAACTGCGTCGACCCGAAGATGGCCGCTTATTGTCAAGCCGTACGAGATCTGGAGGGCAAGTTCCACGGTGTCGAGCCACACCACGTACTGCACGACTACAACAAGGCAGCTGATGTGCTTGCGAAAGCGGCGTCCAGTCGCAGCCTGGTCCCCCATGGGGTCTTCGCGAGTGATCAACATCAGTCGCCCGTATGAGAAGAGGGCGAGAAGCCCCCAGAAGAGCCGGGGCCCGAGGTCATGGCAATTCACGAGCCAACATAAGTAAACCTTGAAGATCCCGACTGGCGGTTCTCCATCCTCGAGTGGCTGGTCGAGGGGAAGCTCCCTTCTGATCAGACAGAAGCTGGCGCATCGCACGCCGAGCCAAACCGTTTGTCCTCATCGACGGCAAGCTCTACAACCGTGGGGCCGCCGGCATACTCATGCGGTGTGTCCCCGGAGATCAAGGCCGCGAGCTGCTGCAAGAGATACACGCCGGTACCTGTTGTCACCATGTCGGGCCGAGAACCCTTGTCGGAAAAGCTTTCCGTCAAGGTTTCTACTGGCCCACGGTGGTCGCCGACTCGAAAGACATTGTGCGGTGCTGCGAGGGTTGCCAATTCTACGCTAGGAAAACTTACCTCCCGGCGCAAGCGTTGCAGACGATCCCCATCACGTGGCCTTTCGCAGTTTGGAACCTCGACATGGTGGGACCACTCCGACAAGGACCCGGGGGCTTCACTCACCTCCTCGTGGTGGTCGACAAGTTCTCAAAGTGGATCGAGGTTCGACCCATCGTCAACGTCCGCTCCAAGGAGGTCGTTTCATTCTTCACCGACATCATCTACCGTTTCGGCATCCCTAACACGATCATCACCGACAATGGCACCCAGTTCACAGGGAAGAAATTCCTCAACTTCTGCGATGTCAACCACATCCGTGTGGACTGGTCAGCTGTTGCTCACCCAAAGATGAACGGGCAAGTCGACAGGGCGAACGGCCTAATCTTGTAAGGCTTGAAGCCAAGAATTTTCAAGCGGCTCGACAAGTTCCGCACAAGATGGGTGGCAGAGCTGCCGTCCGTGCTATGAAGTCTGCGCACCACGCCAAGTCGGGCCATGGGGTTCACGCCTTTCTTCATGGTGCATGGCTCCGAGGCGGTACTGCCAACCGACATCGACTACGGCAGCCCATGCGTGTGAGCATACACCGAAGAAGGAAACCAAGTCACGCTCGAGGAAGCAATCGACCAGCTCGACGAGGCGCGCGACATGGCGCTGCTGTGGAGCGCCAAATACCAGCAGGCATTACGGCGCTACCACGAGCGCAACATGCGCCCACACGAGTTCCATGTCGGCGACCTCGTTCTCCAATGGGTTCAAGGCAGCTAGGACCGGTACAAGCTGTCGCCACCTTGGGAGGGCCCCTTCATCATCTACAAGGTGCTCCGACCAGGGACGTACAAGATCAAGTACGAGGACGGGAGGGTCGTCACCAACGCATGGAACATCGAACACCTGCGCCCGTTTTACCCTTGAGTAAATATTCAGAACTCGTACGTCAATAAATACATGAAACTTGCCTTTGTTCACATGTCTCCGAGTTCAATATTATATTCGGCTGTGTATCTTTTTCTTTATGGCAATGCTTATGCTTGAGCAAGCAGCATCTTTGCACCAAGGCAAAGATGCTCCCTGCTCGGGGGCTACCAAGGGCACAATGCCCTCGTGTCCTCAATGATTTTTTTGAAATTTTTCAAAAATTCTGACAACTTTGTCGAGACCGATCGCATGAGCGAGATGTTTTTTTGATGTAAACTCGAACTCGAGAAAAGCGAAGATGACAGTTTGCATGAGATGGTGAGTCGCCTATTCGTTCAAAGCTCCTAGTGCTAACGCCCCTGCGGCTACAACATGAAGACTTGCGAGTACTTCTCTAGTCTCCAGCTCTCATCCGATCTCTTTCCGAGAACATTCGAGTGACCACCAGGACTCTGGTCCAAAAAGAGGAGTTTGCATGACCAAAACCTCAGTTGAAGTTATCTCCCGAACCTCTCGATGTCCCGGGGGCTGCGAACGAACAGTCGTGCTTAGCAGTTCGAAGGGGCTAAGCCTTACGCCTCTTACGCCCCCGCGGCTCCGGAGCACGGCTTGACTATTTCATTTCACTAAGTTTGATTGCGCGTTGTTGCAGTCATCCTCGGGCGCTCGGAAGCAGTCGAGAGATAACGCCAGATAAAAAGCCTAGCAATGCGATAATTTGGCAACGTGCTCAAATTATTACAATAAAATAGTTTGTGGCATGTTTAATTCGAGGGCTCGAGAACCCCCGGGGCCTCCGACTCGTCCTGTGGCAGCAACTCCAGGTCCTTCAGGGTGGCGTCGGCCATCTCGTGGGTGAGGGCAGCACAGTCCTCCACCAACTCATCGCATTGCTCGCCGGAAGCACCTGGGGCCCAGCCTCCGCTCAACGCCATGCGGTTGAGCCCTTGGTAGTGTGACTCGAACATGGCGATGACTCGGTGCACTGCGCGACAAGCCGTTGACAGCTTGAGCTCGCGTACCACACTGGGAAGGCGTCCAACCTCTTCGATCAGGGTCTCGAGTGTTCGGGGGCCAAGCGACACACCCAAGTGCAGCCATGGCCGAACTCATCGCCCTACCGAGCTTGGCGATGTCCCCGATGGCCTTCTCGCTGATGGCTTCTGACTTGCGCCGGGTGTCGCGCGCCTGGCTCAGGGCGGCTGCGTCCTGCTCCCGAGATGCTCGAGACTGCTCCAGCTCGGCCTGGACCTCTGAGAGACAAGCAAGAACAAGAAGTCACGGAGGGCTCGGGAAGAAGAAGAACAGGAAGACAACACTGAAGTTCAATACGTACTCTAGAGCTTCTCCGACGAGTGCTTGGGGACCCCGTCCTTCTCGATAACTTTGAGAATGGTGGCGTTTCACTCTTGCTTGACCGTCCCCAGCTGCGCCACCATCCCCGTGCGGATCAAGCGCAACCCTGCAACCAAGGACATCAAGTCAAGCTCCGACGAGAAGAAAACGCCAAACCAAACAAGGGCTGGGGAATCCTCCCGTTTACCGTCAAGGTCTTGCGACAACTTGGCGTTGGAGTCCTGAAGCCGCGACACTTCCTCTGTTGCCACTTGAAGCTGGTTTGTGACCTGGGAAAACTGGCGGCTTGTGGTCGCCAAGTCCGTCGTGGCCGTCCTCCAATCACTCTCCAGCTTCTACACCTTTGCCTCGAGGGCTGCCTTCTCATGGGCGGCGGCCTGGGTGGCATCTTGGGCAGTGGTCTCCGCCGTGGCCGCGGCAATCTTGGCTCTCTCAGTCGCCTCCTCCGCCGACGCCATGGCTGCGCAGAGCCTCTCGATCTCAGCCTCGGCTAGCGCGAGCCTCGACACCAGCGAGTCTCGCTCCGTGGCGGTCGTCGCGGCAGCGGCCTCTGCGGAGATGGCCTAGTCTTCCGCAAACTGGCGGGTAGCTTCATGTGACGCTCGCGCAGAAGTCTCGCTCGCCATGGCGCTAGCTGCTGTCACCCGGGCCACGACGAGCTGCATCTCCAGCTGATTCTGCTCTGCACGGAGTTTGCGCACCTCACGAGCACATCTCCGACCTGAAGACTCAAGGGTCTGCAGCCAACAAAAACAAGATGAGAGGTGTAACCCGAGAGGACTGCGGGATCGAGAAGATAATTCTTGACCAGAAAACTTACCGAGGTGGCGGGGAGGATGAGCTCATCAAAGGCGTGGCACGCCCAGGTCATCCCACACTCCAAGGTGTGACGTGTTGTGACCTCCTCATTGTCCTCAGAGTCGGCATCGAGCCCGAAAGTCGCCGCCCACGAAGTGCATGTGAGGTCAAGAGTCCGGGCCTCGCCGCCTGCTGTGCCCTGTGATAGGGACGGCCCAATCTCCTTGTCTTCTCGGAACTCCGGGGAGGCGGCCCTTGTCATTGTCTCGGGGGAGGCTGGCTCTTGCACGACCGTGACCGGCTCGCCAGGCGCGCGAGTCTCGACACGTTCGGCATCAACAGCAACTGGACGGGGCGGTGATGTTCCCTCTCCTCCGACAACGGCTTCCGCCGTGCCGGCCTCCGCGGCAGGGGCGGGAGCTTCAGCAGCTTCCATCGACTGGGGAGGCGACGCCTCCCGACCTTCATTGACCTGTGGCGGCGCGGACGCATCTGTTGTCGGCCCCACGTGAGCTGCAGGCGCCGCGAGGGCCTCATTCTCCGCGTCTGCTGCAACGGTTGGGGCAAAGCCACCGGCGTGCTCGTACTCTTGCAGCGCCTTCGAGACTGACATGATCGTCTCCATGATCGTCGGCTCATTGAACATCCGCTCCGCCGCCACCTCGTACACCTTCTAAGGAAGTTGGGCGCTTCGAGGTCAATTACCCTGACACTAGGGAAGTCGATGTAGCGGCACGTCGCCAGTTCCATCACCTCCTCGGTGGTAAGGGCAACCTGGGCCGAAGAAGATTCCACCACCTCCATGGTCGGGGAAGGATCCTGAATTCCCACCGACAGGGAAGGAACCGACATCTCTACGGTGGGGAGAAGGCCCGCCGTCGCCATCACCTGGACCGGCTCTAGCACCGCCAGAGCCACGACATCACGGTTCTCCGATGGTGGGGAAGCATCGAGTCCTCATCCAAGACCACCACCACACCCTCGACGCTTGGGCCGTCCTCGGACGGCGCCTCCAGGGCCACCTGAGTGACGATCGTCCCCGTGGCCGCCTCACCCTCCTCAACGGCGGTGGCAGGGGCTGGTGGAAGTGGCGTGATTGGTGCCCTCGTCTCGGCGACCACTAACAGCTCCTCTTCAGCCTGTGGCAGCGCCGGCTCAGCGCTCGAGGGCTGGGGGTGAGGCTCAGAAGAAACCACTCGCGCGCTTAACGCCAGGTGCTTCAGAGGCCCCAAGCTGAGCACGCTGGTGTCAGCGTGTCTACGAGAAGACAAATGCCAACATAAACAAGCAAGTCGGAAGAGTCATGGCAGACAAAAGCTGAAGTGGAAGACTTACATCTTGGAGCGCACCTGAGCTTTCTTCACCGAGCGGTCCGACATGCCCTGCTCGGGGGCAGCGCGCTTCGAGCCGTGCTTAGGAACGACACTTCTCGAGCCCACCGTCTCGGGCGCTACTCCGCTTCGACCAGCTGCCTCGGCAGCGACAACACTCTCCCCCGTGCCCTCGGGGGCTGATCCCCCGGCCTGCGCTGCGGCTGGGGCTGGGTTGTGGCTCCCGCCGGCGAAGAGGGACACGTGAACATCCGGGGCTCCCCGCCCCGGATGAGTAGCGACTGCAAGCGCCGTGGGGGTGGCGGCTCCACCAGCAGTGGCGCACTCAGCGTCGACGCCGAGTCTGATGATCTTCCCCGAGACCGGCGCCTCTACAGGGAGTCAGAGTCGGGGCGATCCGAGCCATCGTAGAGCTGGCGTGCAGACGTCGGCCGCTCCTCCGACCTCCTCGAAGGATCGGCTGAATGAGGCATGGGCCTCTGCGGCTCGGGAGCGCCCGTTCTGCTAGGCGCTGCACGGGAGCGGGTCGACCGTTGGTCCGCTCGGGCGGAGGGAGCCACCTGACGTGAGCTCGAGCCCACAGTCTTGTCGCACCCACCTCCCGCGGCTGGTGCGACAACGACACTTCAGCTCCGCGGGGTAGCGACAACGAGGACGACCTCAACATGTTGAGTCGACCGCAGTGCTGGCAACATCGCCACTCCACGACGGCTCAGGCGACGGGTCCTCATCGGAGGAGACGCCCAGCTCCCCCGCCTTCTGCCTCTTGTACGATTATCGTTGCGATCGCGCTTGGCGATATGTCATTTCTTGTGCAACGCCTTGTGCGCAGCATGCCTCTTCTCCGTCGCGGCCTGGTTCAGGTTGAAGATCGCCTCCTCTGGGAGAGGCGCCTTGGTCAGGACAAGATGGGCGCATTTCAATTGCAACGACAAGGACACACCAAGATCGACCCCAAGAAGATCATTCCACGACAAAGGGCGAATGAATCTTGTCGGGAAGATAGACAACTTACGAATTTC
Source organism: Cenchrus americanus (assembly GCA_947561735.1). Classification (NCBI taxonomy): domain Eukaryota; kingdom Viridiplantae; phylum Streptophyta; class Magnoliopsida; order Poales; family Poaceae; genus Cenchrus; species Cenchrus americanus. The sequence goes on along the minus strand of OX387240.1, from coordinate 89,253,548 downwards.
TCTGTCCCCGAGTTGGGGAGCATTGGAAGCATCCGCACCGGCGGCCATGAGTAGGTCGATCTCCCGATCGCTTGTGCCACACGGCGCTGAACCTCGAGCAGCGACAGAAGCTCCGGTGCGGTCACAGTCCCCACCCAGGGGGCCATGTCGGCCGTCATGTCGTAGAGTCGGAGCGGCAGCCAAGGTGATCCCAGCATTTCGCAGGCGTCCCAGCACGATCCAGTGAAGCTTGAGCATCTTCTCCTGCTCCTTGGCGGGGCCGTTAGCCCAGTTCCTCTGCGACTTCGCGATGGAGCACCCGGTGTACGCCGGGAGAGCGTGCTCGAGGTCGTTCCACAAGTAGAACCACCCCTTGTGCCAGTCGCTGTTCGAGCTGGTCAGCGTCACTGAGATGTAATCGTCCCTGCGGCCTTGCTTGGTTCGGAGGTTGGCGCAACCAATCATCATCACGTGGGGGGCGTTCCTCAGGCAGGTGAACCTAAAGAAGTTGTTGACGGTGTATTTTGGTGCACCTAGCATGTTCATTACACTTTGGTTTGGATTTGATTATGGAACTAACCCGCCACTAGGCACACTAATCATATAACGAGTTCATCTTTGTGCATGCATTTGGAAGTGTTATGTTTATGTAGGAAAACATGGACATAAAGGACGGATTCGCAACAAGTTCAAAGGAGCATTCATGGAGTCTTGTTCGTGTTCATGAGCTTGCTGAAATCACTTCCAATGGTGGTGAGGACCGAAGTGCTATGAGGAACACCCCCGGGGATTGAAGCGTAAAAGATCAAACTTCATGCAAAGAGAGCCTCCATCTTGATCGTGAGGATAACACCGTCAAAATCATCCAAGTGGAGGGGGCAAAGTAGATAAGTGCACGAGGACTCACGGAGCAAAAAGGGCAACCGAACCGGGCCGAAACCGGGCTCGGGCACAGGCCGGCCGGCCCCGAGCGGGCCGGCGCAGCCCACTTCGGGCATTGGTTCGGTCCCGTCTTCCTTGCCCTCGAAGGATCTTCGACCCTAAAACCCCCGACGCGCCGCCAACACAGGGAGGAGGAGTTATTCGCACCAGAAGGCCATCCTCAAGCTAGAGAGAGAGGAGGAGGATCTCCGGCGGGAGATCAACCACCTCGAAGGAAGCACCCTCTCGTGGAGAAGAAGGAAGACACCGGCGAAAGGGAAACCATGATCAACGGTGCCATGATCAGCACCTTGATGGGGTAATCTTCTCATTCGTCCATGGGTTGTAATCGATCGTGAGATGTAATCGCACTTTGTTGGTTTATCTGTCTATCATCTTGTGTTGAATATACTTTAATGCTTAAGGCTTGCAACCATGCCGTAAAGGGAGTATAGGCCTCAATGCTTCCTTGGATCCATTCAATACGCCGTGGCCATGAAAGGTCTAGTCATGAATACCTTCGCGTAGTGACAGTACGAGAGGAGGGAAAGGGCGAAACCGTGGTCACATCCCCGATAGATTAGATTGGTTTTCATGTCTTTAAGCGATTGCATGCTCTAGTATCGTAGACCCGTGGGCGAGTGTCTTCTACCTTGATTGTTTATCATTCTCTCTAGTGTAGTTTAGTGTTTTCTAGTATAATAGTAGTTAGGGTTTTAGTAGCTAGTGTGTCGTTGTTGATCGAACGCTTGTAATCCCCTTGCTCCGCGGATTGACAAGAACCTTGGGAATCCCGTGGTGAAAAAGGTGTGGGGTCCGTACGCTTGCGGATCGTAGAGGGATACGTTTTTTATCCATCAACAAGCCCCTTTTTCTGGCGCCGTTGCCGGGGAGCAAGTTAGTTTACATCGTTTGATTTGCATCTAACTTAGTTTTATATTTTAGTTTATCTTTTATTTGCTATATCTAACATATATTTTCCAGAAAAACACTTGTTTCTTTTTTGTTTTTGTTTTTATCTTTTTGTCTAGATGGAGTTCGTTAATCAACCCGTGGAAGAACCGGAGAAATCATTAAGGGATTACGCTAGCCCTCGATGTGAAGACATAAAAGTACAAGAGTCGGATTCGAAGCTCGAAGCGACCAAGTATGAAATTAAATCCAAGATCATGAAGATGGTGGCGGAAAACCCATTTGAAGGGATGGTTACGGAGAACCCATATAGACACATAAGGGATTTCACGACAATATGCAACACGGTGCGTCAAGAAGGAGTTCCCGATGAATGGTTCAAATGGAATCTCTTTCCCTACTCACTTGCCGGCAAAGCAAAGACATGGTATTCGGTTGCGTCCTTTGAAGTTGAAGGCAATTGGAACAAGTTGACAAAGAAGTTTTGCGAGAAGTTCTTTCCAATTAGCAAGGTTCAACATCTAAGGAGGCAAGTGATCACTTTCATGCAAGGAGAAGAGGAAGGGATAGACCAAGCCCGGGATAGGTTTAATGAATTAATCGAACAAGGACCAAAACTCGGCTTCACCGGTGACGTACTCTTGCATACATTTTTCTTTTCCCTAACCCCTAGTTGCATGCGACACGTCGAAATGTGTGCGGGTGGGGATCTCATGGAGAAAACACTCACGGAAGCCGCCCAACTTCTACAAAAAGTTAGTAAAGCGGCTGCCATGCGAAGAGATTGGGAAACGAGACTTGCGGAAGAGCCGGAATTCAATTCAAGGAAGAAGAAGCTTGCTGATTTTTCTAAAGAGGCAACCCCGGAAGTCACAAAAGAGGAGCCAATCATGGAAAAGCTTGAACAAGAAAACATCAAGTCAAGAACTACACCAAACGTCGACTTCGCCGCACCAAATGAGACGAACAAGAGAAGCATGTCAAGCGCGAAGCCACTAAGGGAGTTCGAGCCAATGGATTGGGTTCCTATTGATTACGGAGAAGTATTCGACAAGAGAAGACCGTTCCCTAATCAAAAGGGAATGGCAAGAGCATTGGAAGTGGATTTCCCACCGGAGAAGAAAGCTGAAAATTCATACGACCTCGAAACCACCGGTGAGATTTTTGAAAAGCTCTTTGGAGATGACGTGGTGGATCCGGAACATATTGCCGAGGTGAAGAGGATCATGGGGATCAAGCCCGAAGCATCACCATACGCTCGCCTTGCTGAAATTTATTCGATCGGATCCGAAGAAGAAGAGAAGATGACGCCGCACTTGAGTTGCGAGATCAACGGAGTTCAATGCAAAGCTTTATGCGACATCGGAGCCCAAGTAAGTGTTCTATCTTCTAAAATTTACGATAAAGTTCAATACCACAACCTAGACTTAGCCCCAACATCAACGAAATTAATTATGGGAGATGGTAGAACTATCAAACCTCTAGGTATTGCTTGCAACATGAAAGTAAAAATCTCTAGAAACTATATACCAACCGATTTCTTTGTTATTGATGCTTACGGCTTACCATAGTAATTCTGATCATATAATCTTAGGTAGGCCTTTTCTTAAGTTGGTTGATGCCGTGTTAGATGCCGGAGAAGGCAAAGTAACAATGAACCTTAATGGAACAAAGTACACATATAACTTTCTTCGTGCTTCTAAACACCTTACACCTTTTCCTCCCGAAGATGAAGAAATAGAAGAGATAGATAGTCTTTGTTTTGTTGAAACCCTTAGAGACCCGCTGCAAAGAGTGATGGAAAATCAAATTAGTAATCAACAAGATGAAGAACTAGAGGAAGCAACAAAAGGCTTAGAGCCGCATGATGGTAGTGTGGAGGAAGAGAAATTCGAAGACATAGGAGAAATCAAACCCGAGGAGCCACAAGTGCCCGAGGTAGACATTAAACCTTTGCCCAAGGGATTAAAATATGAATTTTTGGGCCCAGACAAAACTTATTCAGTCATTGTGAGCGACGAGTTGAGCCCCGAAGAAAATGAAGCGTTGCTGATTTTATTAAAAAAACATAGGAAGGTGATTGGATATTCAATTAATGATCTCAAAGGTATTAGCCCAGCCTTTTGCACTCATCGTATACCAATGGAAGACCAATGTAAGCCTGTAGTGGACCATCAAAGGAGGCTAACCCATGCCATGCGCGAGGTAGTAAAGAAAGAGGTTATCAAGTTACTTGATGCCGGAATCATCTACCCGGTCCCGCATAGTGAATGGGTGAGCCCGGTACATTGTGTACCGAAGAAAGGAGGTTTGACCGTGGTGAAGAATGAGAAGAACGAATTGATACCGCAAAGAACCGTGACCGGGTGGCGGGTGTGTATTGATTACCGTAAGCTTAACAAAGCGACGAAGAAAGATCACTTCCCCCTACCGTTCATAGACGAGATGCTCGAGAGGTTAGCAAACCACGCTTATTTTTGCTTTCTCGATGGATACTCGGGGTTCATGCAAATTCCCATTCACCGGAAGATCAACATAAGACAACGTTTACGTGTCCTTACGGAACGTTTGCATATAGGAGGATGCCCTTCGGCCTATGCAACGCTCCGGCCTCTTTTCAACGTTGCATGATGGCCGTGTTTTCGGAATTCATCGAAGAAATTGTTGAAGTGTTTATGGATGATTTTTTTGTTTACGGGAAGACGTTCATGGATTGCTTAGCAAACTTAGAAAAGGTCCTTACAAGGTGTGCGGAGGTAGATTTGGTTTTAAATTGGGAAAAGTGCCACTTCATGGTTAAGCAAGGCATAGTGCTCGGACATGTTATATCCGAGAGAGGAATTGAAGTGGACAAGGCTAAGGTAGAGACGGTTGAGCAACTCCCACCTCCTACGGATGTTAAGTCCTTAAGGAGCTTTCTAGGCCATGCCGGATTCTATAGAAGATTTATAAAGGACTTCTCGAAGATCACTAAGCCTTTAACACACCTTCTTCAAAAGGATGTGGCTTTCGACTTTGATGAGAAGTGCCTAGCGGCATTCCGGACCTTGAAAAATGCGTTGGTGAGTGCTCCCATCATCCAACCTCCGGATTGGAGCCAACCTTTCGAGATCATGTGTGACGCAAGTGACTACGCCGTAGGCGCGGTCTTGGGACAAAGAAAGGAAGGCCAAGTTCACGCCGTTTACTACGCTAGCAAAACTCTTAGTGGGGCACAATTAAATTACGCCACTACGGAAAAAGAGTTGCTAGCGGTGGTATTCGCTTTCGAAAAATTCAGATCTTACATCGTGAACTCGAAAGTCATTGTTTACACCGATCACGCAGCCATCAAGTATCTCTTGGCCAAGAAGGAAGCTAAACCACGTTTGATTCGTTGGATCCTTCTTCTCCAAGAGTTTGATGTTGAAATTCGTGATAAAAAGGGGGTGGAAAATGTTGTGGCCGATCATTTGTCTAGGATGAATCGTGGACAAGATGATAAAGAGCCCATAGAAGATAAGATGAGAGATGACCACCTCTATAGAGTGCTTGATAAAGATACTTGGATGATCGATATCATTCGAGCAATTCGAAAGATGCCCCTCGATCATCTAGACAAAAACACTCAAAGGAAGATAATCTCGGAAAGTAAGAAATATTTTTGGGATGCACCACACCTCTTCAAGCTTGGCAATGATGGAGTAATGAGAAGATGTGTGCCAAAAGAAGAGAGGCTCGAGATTCTAAGGAAGTGCCACTCGGCGGAGTACGGTGGGCACTATAGCCATTTTCGAACCGAAGCCAAAGTATGGTCGAGCGGATTCTATTGGCCGGAGATGCATGAAGATACTAAAAGATATGTTGCGTCATGCCCCGAATGCCAAAGAACCGGAAACATCTCTCAAAGAAATTCTATGCCTTTGAAATACAACTTGCAAATCGACATATTCGATGTATGGGGCATAGACTTCATGGGGCCTTTTAAAAACTCATTCGGATTCGAGTATATCCTAGTCATGGTTGATTATGTATCCAAGTGGGTAGAGGCTATACCATGTCGTAAAGCTTCCACGGAGGAGTCCATCACTATGATCAAGAATGTGATTTTTCCCCGTTTCGGTACACCGAGAATCTTGATAAGTGATGGAGGAACTCATTTCACCGGGAAGAACTTCAAAAGGTGCTTGTCCAAGTTGGGAATTGAGCATAGGGTCTCCACGGCCTATCACCCACAAACCAACGGACAAGCGGAGACGTCAAATAGGCAACTAAAAAGCATACTCAACAAAACCATAGAGACGGGAGGCAAGGATTGGTCAAAGAAATTAGACGGAGCTTTATGGGCTTATCGAACGGCGTTTAAAACACCGATAGGTATGACCCCTTATCAATTCGTCTATGGAAAAGCTTGCCACCTTCCGGTTGAGTTGGAACATAAAGCCTATTGGGCGATTAAAGAGATGAACCTTGATCTCGATGCCGCGGTGGTGAAACGGAGAATTCAAATAAGCGAGCTAGAGGAGTTGAGGTTGAAAGCATATGAAAATGCAAGCATATACAAGGAGAGAATCAAAAGGTGGTATGATAAAAGATTGAAGAAAAAAGAATTTAAAGAAGGAGATAAGGTCCTCCTCTACAATTCGAGGTTTAAAACCTTCGGAAAGGGGAAATTGCAAAGCAAGTGGGACGGACCTTATGTTGTGCATTCGGTGTTCTCCAACGGAGCGGTAACCATTATGGATCTAAACGGCGATCAATTTGTGGTGAATGGACAGCGGCTTAAGGTTTACTATGAACCCGATGTCGTGCCCATTCATCATGTTGACGTCTTTACCATGGAGGAAGAGCCCGAACGTCCCACCTAGGACGAAAAACAAGGCATCAACTTCTGTAAATAATTTTTCTTTTAGCTTTCTGGAGTTTTTCGCGAAGATTAACTGGGCCAACTTTTTCCCATGGGCTGAGGAAGAAAAAATAGGGCGGTGTGCAAAAAACCGGACCGGCCCGGCCCCCGAGGCAGGGTGGGCCGGCCGGCCCGTGCGGACCGGCCCGGGGGGCCCGACGCCCGATGACGCCGAATTTCGCCCGAATTGCTCCTTTTTGACTTCCTTGTTTGGTCGGAAAATTTTAAGGGAAGTGTAAAAAAGGAAAATAAGGTTCCCGGGGCTTTTCTCTCGGGACTATATATTTGGCCGAATTGGGAGCTCGAGAATCAAACCTTTCAAGCAATGTGTTGCACCCTTGTAGCAGCCATTGAGCCTCCAAAAAGCTTAGAGTTGAAGCTAGAAGCCAAGAAGCCATCGATGGAGGAGGCGATGCGATGCGAGGTCAAGCTATCCGTCAAGAGGACCGCACGTATCCGTTGCGGAGGACGTGTCCCGACCGGAGCTCTTGCACCTCGCAACCCCGTCGAAGGAGAGAAGGTCCCTACACCCGTTCGAAGGTCGGCACGCCTCCAAGGCATCAAGCGTAAAGATTACAAGGAGGTGTCGCCGGAGCCTAAGGATTATGGGGATAGCGACTACTCCGACGATCGTAGCCCGAGCTCGTGGGCGGCCGCCGGTAGAGATGATGATGATTGGGATGAACAGCCCAATGAATGGACTCCCGAAGGCCCCAACGGCGACGGCAACAACGGTGGCGAAGGCAACGACAATGGAGGTGGCGACGACGGTGGTGACAACGGTGGAGATTATGGCGACGACGACCCCTTCGGATTGCATCCGGTGTCTTCGTCGAGTTTGCCGTCAATCCATCGCGGATCTCTACACGTCGGCCGACGAATGTCTCCAAGCCATGGAAGCGATGAAGCAGCGTATGGAGGACTTGGAGCGCGTAGTTGAAGATGACTACAAGTTCCTTAACCGCAACGTGCGCAAACTTTTCGGCATGGTTGGAAACATGAGAGGCAAGTGGTGCAAAACTTGCTTGAAGTACCACTAGATCCGAGCTTTTCCCCTTAGGATTTTTGTAAGATACGACGAGGACGTCGTATGTTTTAAGTGTGGGGGAGAGCTAGCTTGCTAGCCTTAGCTTTTGAACTTCAAGTTTAGGTTCGGTTTAATCTTCGTGTGAGAGTCTTAGTGTTTTAATGAGTCTTTAGTTTTTGAGTCTGTTTTAAATTTTTGCAAGTGTCTTAAATTAGTGTTGAGTCAAGAAAATCAAATAAAAAGAGTCTTTATATATATCTTTGTGTTTTATGTATTGTTTATCTTTATTTACTTGTTTGTTTAATCTTCGATTCTTGATATATGAGCACAAGTATGTGGTTTGAAAAACGTTTACCGTGGTGCTTAGTGGAATCGCTACTACTTAAAGTACCCATACCGCACTTTGATCTTGAGCTTCACATGCTAGTTGTGCTATGTTCGGTGCTACAAATTGGAGGATTTCAGTTCTGAAAATTATATTAAAACCCTTGTAATAAAGGTTAGCAAAACCTCTTTTTCCAGGTTGAGAGTAAGAAAAAAATTCCTATCCAAAGCCAAGTTTATTTTTTTTTCGCTCCACCATAAGTGTGATTAGCACGATGAGTTAGGCTAGGACCCTTCTCTCTTGGTGAGTTTTAATTTCGAGCAATGATCATGTCCTTGTGCTTATCTTTTGTTGCTAGCCTCGTCATATATTCGATCCATGACTTTCACAACGAAAGTCATGAATATCACTGGATTCCATACCCAACCCTATACATCTCTTTTGTACATCGTATTCCTTGAACACAACCTATTTTCAAAGTTTCGTCTCGTCTCTAGCATGATTTATTTAAAAATTTCAGATTGTATGCATGCGAGGAAAGAGAGAATTGAAAGCTTTGAAAAGTTGTCAAGAGAGAGAAACATAAAGAGAAAAAGTATGTGTATGGAAAAGAAAGAAAGAAAGAAAGAAAAATCATATGTGAATGAAAGAAAAAAAAAGAAAAAGAGAGAAAGATGAGTTAGCAATGAAGATATGAGAGGGATGGGTCAAGTGAAAGAAAAGAAAAAAATAAAGTGTAAGGAAGGATGTCACGTTGATTGTGAGACGAAACTTTTACTCTATTTCCAACCATGTGCAATCCGACAACAAGGACATCATTGGTGCCTTGAAGTCACAATTTTCTTTTGCCCTTGCACATGTCCACCATTCTAAATCTTCTCATCCTTGATATCCCTACATATGGTTAATTCTCATGATCATTGGCTTTGAAAGGTAGACGACCATTAGAGGAAGTTCTTAGTTTGACAATACTTGTGTTGATTGCGCTAGCCCTACCTATAGCTCCACTTTTACATGATATATGAGAGATTAATGAGAGGTGAGAGTTATAAAATTTGGTTAGGATAGCCACTTCATATGAGTGACTTGAGAGAGCTTGGAGAAAGGTTTTTGTCTAATACTTGTTGCAGGAATTTTTGTTTTGAAAATCGTAAAAACCCTCCGATGGAAGCAAAGAAGTAAGTGTGGCTGAAATTGAAGACTTCAAGTGAAGGGTTTGAGTTGTGGGGTAAATCTTGACGTGGTAAAAATTCTAAACGCCCATGTTTATGTTTGATTATCATTACTTTGTGTTTATGTATTAAAGATGAAGGGATTGACTAACTTGTGAAGAAGGATAAGTGGTACACGATTACACTCCTTGGACGAAGTTCTTTTACAAGTACTTGCTCGAGGACGAGCAAGAGCTAAGTGTGGGGGAGATGTTGACGGTGTATTTTGGTGCACCTAGCATGTTCATTACACTTTGGTTTGGATTTGATTATGGAACTAACCCGCCACTAGGCACACTAATCATATAACGAGTTCATCTTTGTGCATGCATTTGGAAGTGTTATGTTTATGTAGGAAAACATGGACATAAAGGACGGATTCGCAACAAGTTCAAAGGAGCATTCATGGAGTCTTGTTCGTGTTCATGAGCTTGCTGAAATCACTTCCAATGGTGGTGAGGACCGAAGTGCTATGAGGAACACCCCCGGGGATTGAAGCGTAAAAGATCAAACTTCATGCAAAGAGAGCCTCCATCTTGATCGCGAGGATAACAGCGTCAAAATCATCCAAGTGGAGGGGGCAAAGTAGATAAGTGCACGAGGACTCACGGAGCAAAAAGGGCAACCGAACCGGGCCGAAACTGGGCCTAGGCCGGCCCGCCCAGGCGGGCCGGCCCGGCCCACTTCGGGCACCGGTTCGGTCCCGTCTTCCTTGCCCTCGAAGGATCTTCGACCCTAAAACCCCCGACGCGCCGCCAACACGGGGAGGAGGAGTTATTCGCACCGAAGGGCCATCCTCAAGCTAGAGAGAGAGGAGGAGGATCTCCGGCGGGAGATCAACCACCTCGAAGGAAGCACCCTCTCGTGGAGAAGAAGGAAGACACCGGCGGAAGGGAAACCATGATCAACGGTGCCATGATCAGCACCTTGATGGGGTAATCTTCTCATTCGTCCATGGGTTGTAATCGATCGTGAGATGTAATCGCACTTTGTTGGTTTATCTGTCTATCATCTTGTGTTGAATATACTTTAATGCTTAAGGCTTGCAACCATGCCGTAAAGGGAGTATAGGCCTCAATGCTTCCTTGGATCCATTCAATACGCCGTGGCCATCAAAGGTCTAGTCATGAATACCTTCGCGTAGTGACAAGACGAGAGGAGGGAAAGGGCGAAACCGTGGTCACATCCCCGATAGATTAGATTGGTTTTCATGTCTTTAAGCGATTGCATGCTCTAGTATCGTAGACCCGTGGGCGAGTGTCTTCTACCTTGATTGTTTATCATTCTCTCTAGTGTAGTTTAGTGTTTTCTAGTATAATAGTAGTTAGGGTTTTAGTAGCTAGTGTGTCGTTGTTGATCGAACGCTTGTAATCCCCTTGCTCCGCGGATTGACAAGAACCTTGGGAATCCCGTGGTGAAAAAGGTGTGGGGTCCGTACGCTTGCGGATCATAGAGGGATACGTCTTTTATCCGTCAACAGAAGTACTGGAACAAGTACCAGTGCGCGCCGATGCCAAGGAACCCCTCGCACATCGCTTCAAAAGCAGCCATCTGCTGGATGTTGTTTGGGTTGAAGTGTTGAAGCTGCAGCTCGTACGCAAACAGCACCCCGCGGATAAATCTGCCGGTGGGGACAGAGAAGCCGCACTCGTGGAAGACCACGAACGACACCACGTACCCGCTTGGAGGGCGAGGCACGGACTCGTCGGCAGGGACGATCCATTCGACTGCTCGCGGGAGACGTTGGAGAGCATCCAATTCGACATTGCAACAGTGAAGTTTTGGGAGAGCTGGAAGTGCGAGCAGCGGCGGCACTGTGGATGCGAAAGAACTCGGAGCTCAAGGGGCAAGCGCGAGAGAGAAGAAGCAGATGGAAAGCAAAGTCCCAAACCAGCGCTCGATGCACGATTTTAAGGGGATAGGCCTGACTCTCCACTTTCAGCACCGGGCCCGCCGCGTCAGCAAGACTTTTGCCCACAACCACGCGCGCGCCCCGACGAAACAACCGCCTGCAACTGCAATGCCTAGGTTCCCGCGGGATGCAGACTTGCAGAGCCTGCGCGCTGTCATGACGGAGTGGTCACGTCGGTCACGTCGTCCGAGATGCCCGCGCCCATAACTGCGCCCACGTCACCACTACGGTCATAATTGCCCCGACGAAACTTCCAAGGCTACAATAGCTACAATAGCGAATGAAAGCTCGCGGGCGAGTCTACATCTCACCCACGAGCTCAGGGGCTACATCCGGCGGATGTGCTCACACGCACCCACCGAGAACTTGAATGACACCACCAACACCAAGATCCATCAGCTGAGCCTGAGCGCGACTTCTTAACTCCCACTCAGGCTCAGGGGCTACTGACGAGGGCTCGGATTAGGGCCCCCTTCAACGGCAAGATTATATCTCTCTAAGATGACAAAACCATTACCCTCAAGCTGGAGATTCTTGTCAGCTGGCAAGCAGCTTGAGGATGGTCGTACCCTTACTGACTACAACATCCAGAAGGAGAGCACTATTCACCTAGTGCTGCGTCTCAAGAAAGGCATGCAGATCTTCGTCAAGACCCTTACTGGCAAGACGCCTAGTCCTTGGCCGGACGGCTGCATCTCCGACTAGTTTCCCACTAGAGGAACCCGCCTCCGTCTCGGCCACGACAAGTCCCCGCCTCGCACGACAAGTCCGGCTCCGTCTAGTGTGTGGGGCCCAGACGCACAACTGGGGCGCCACCACCGATGCACACAAAGGGGAGAATCTCCACGTCACACGGAAACAACAGCTGGCGGCCATGTAGGCAACCTGCCCCGGCAAGGGACTTAATGTAGGTCTGACCAACCATGCAGCCATCACATCGCCATCATCTCCCGCTCTGCCACACGCAAGACTCAACCTGAGGCACTCAAGCACCCCTACGACGTGCGCAGGCCTAGACTTAGGCTCGGGCGTGGCAAGCTATGCAAGCACTCGGGTAAACTAAGACAAGCTCAAACTACTCAGGGAGAAGGCCAAGCGTCCCGGAGGGAACAGTCCAACCCAGCCATGCGGCGGCTTCCCCGACAAGGCATCGCAACTCGGCTTCAATACATCCGACGGACGGCGATGTGCGATGGGACATGCCAGTTGCCAAGCATTATAACTCTTTTTACTTCCCCTTGTGCCCCTCCCCTTGTGACTATAAAAGGGAGAGGAGGGCAACGGTCACAAGGGTTAGACTTTCATAAGACCGAACAACACCATCCGGGACTTGGGAACGAACTCCCTCTCCCGACCAGCTTGTAACCCCTACTACGAGCACACCTGGCTCAGGAACATGGCAGCTACAAACTTGACGTAGGGTATTACTCCTCGGAGGCCCGAACCAGTATAAACCCCATTGTCTCCTCTGCTAACCATCCGAGCCCAATGTACGATCAATAGAAATTTACTGCCGGCGGTAGAGAACCATGAAAACTGTTCTTCAATGTGGCGGGTGAAGGGCTTGCGCGATTGGACACTGGTGACAACACCACCTCTGCATCTGCATCTCAGCTACCAGTTCTTGCTTGATTTGTTCCTTTATCTTTTCCGTATCAACTAATGCATTGATCTTCGTCCTCTTCCTCTTCTTGTACATCTCGACGTGCTGAGGCCATGCATACTTCCAGCCTTTGTAGCTGGAGACACCACACACACGACCTGGTTGTTCAGGGCGGCCCAAGCACGGACTTAGCACATCATATTCCCTCTACTCTGTCATCCCTGAACATTCTGTACATGCAATCTTCTCCTTGATGTCTGCAGCCATTTTTTTTGCCTCTTTGATGTAGAACACTATCACGGCAACACGGTCTTTAATCACTAGCTTACTACTTGCTCGCAGCCAATTCTTGGAATGATCGTCAGGGTAGGCGTCATATGGGTTGGGGATACCAACTGCAGCTAATTGCCTGTCCTCTTCCACCCATTGTTCTAGTTTCATAATATAACCAGTTAGACCCATGCTGTGCTCGCTTGTGTTCCGGCTTCGGAGTTCTTTGAACTTGACACTAACAGATGAGGCTTTCTCGATTTCCTCCTGTTTCATGAACTCCTTCCACTATTCAGGGATAATAAACGGGTGCCTTGTAAATGGCTCAAGTCCTTTTCTGATAAAATCTCACCTAAGTTGAAATCTGAATTGTCTCCATGCCTTGGCTGCTGTCTTCCAGAAAAGCTTGAATGCCCGCGGTTTCGCGTCTTCCTGGAACTTCAAGTGTTTCTACACATGCTTATCAAACAAGTCCCACTTTTCATCATTGCTTAGTTCTTTGAATTCTGGCAAGTGCAAAGGTATCTTTTGTCTAGCAACGAGCCCCGCAAGCACCCTGAACCTGCTCTTTTGAGTCAATGGTACAGGCATCCCCCTATGTCGACCTCAGTGACTATCATTGTGTCACTTGGCCACTTTGTGGATGTCCTTGGCGCTCTACCTCATTGCTGAGCCCCACCCACCTGGTCTTGTTGTGCACTAGCAGTGCCATAACCCTCTTCTTCATCTTGTGGCCAAGGTCTATAGTCCTCATCAGATTTATCTTGTGAATTAATAGTCAAGGGAATTACAGTAACTACCTTAGCCCAATGTAATATCATTGGTTCTTGGTAAACCATTAACATAAATGCAAAATTCAGTAACCAAAAAATTAGTTCAAGCAATGCAACCTTACAATTTTAAAGAGGAAGATGCAGGCTGCCTCTATTGTTGATTAGGTACTTATTCAACTTGGAGAGAATGTGCACATGTACATAAGAACAAGAGCAAAACCAAATATAAGAGTCAATCTAAAGGGAAATGCTAAGTATGTCCACATGTACTTATACAAAGGAGCCACAGTATATCCTGCAATTCCCACAATTACAAGTATATTTATATGCATTTATATAAAAATAAAATCATACACATGCATATGTTGTATACTTGATTATCTGAACGCATGTGTGCTGCATACGTTCGCTTGGCCTAATTGCATAAACTCGAGCAAATATACCAAATTACGTTGTTAATTTTATAGTTATTACTGAATTGTTGTTAATTTTACAATTATTACAGAGTTGGTAGAATGCATTTACCGAATTTTATAAGACATTTTAGAGCGACATACCATAAACTCAAATCCTAGATTCGCCACTGACCTTGTCACTGTCGGAGCGGAGGGATCTCTACTCCTCGTCACTTCATGCTCGCCGCCACGTCCTCGTCCTCGCGTCGACCTCGTGGTTGGATCCCTCCTCCTCCTCCTAGTCGTCGTCACTAGTGTTGACGGTCCTTACAACAAAGAATCGACCATCAAAACCTCGGGTTCGAGAGGAGTATATGAAAAGTTTCATGCACATTTTTAGTACTAATAAAAGTTCCATGAGTTGTGTTGTGAGGAATTTCATAGGTAGGTACATATTTTGGGAGAAATTGGAACCAACATGCCACACGGGATAGGCACGGCCGAACCACCAAGCACGGCCGGCCCTGCAGGTGCGGTCGGCTTGGCAGGTGCGGCCGGCCCTGCCAGGTGCGATCGGCCTTGCCCCATGGCTCGTGCTTGGTCCAATGCACCTCCTCTCCCACGAGCACACCTTGGATGAATGAGATCCACCAAGGAGACATCGGTTTGATCGAATGGATGAGGTTAGGATCCCTTGGATCAATGGGTCCACTTGTCCTGCCATTCAACCACCACAACCGTCATTCCAAGGCAATGCTAGGTGTCCCTGAGTGAAGGCGGTTCATCACATGGCATGGAGGTGGGCTGGCCGTACCTAGAGGGCAGGCCGCACCTCCCAACCGTCATGCCGGCCGAAACCGACCCAAGGAACCGACCCTCAACCAGCTCAGGAGCAGTGATCAGGGGCGTCCAAGGCAAGAGGCAGTGGATGACAGGGCCGGTCGCACCCCCTGATCCAGCCGCACCTGTGATATTGGGCCCACATGCTCAGCTGACCTCCCTTGCCTATAAAAGGCACCTCACACTCGCTGGATTGAACACACAACGCAGGAGGATCTCCCTTTCCCTCTTTTGTTCACTTAGAGTAGGATTAGTGTAGCTTGGGAGTTAGAGTCGAGTCGAGCTAGTCTCAGGGTTCCGGAGGAGTCTTCTTCAGAGTTCCGGTACTACTCTTGTATCATTTCTTTGTTTAGACTCAAGTACAATTCAAGTCAATCTTTCTATCTTACATTTCGAGTCAATTACATACAGCTTTTACTTTGTTCTAGAAGATTTATTCTTCGTTTAGACTAAAGTTAGTTTAGTCTTGATTAGCATAGCTCTCTTGAACCCTATAGTGTTGTGGTCGTTCCTCGCTTGATCTTTGGTGTTTCACGGGAGAGAGAGACCTTCCTTCGTGATATCCGGGGAAAGGTTCTTTGATTCATTATGAGCACGATGCTCAAAGCTTACCTTAGTCTTAGATTGGTGTCCCTGTTCAATGGAATAGTTGTGGTACCCTAAGGAGGTGACAGCTCCGGACGAGCTTTGTAGTCCACCACGTTAGTTGGGGCCGGTAGGATTCAATGCGTCGTCGTCCTCCCTTCTCATCCCAGTCCGAGGCACGACTTTGCATGCCCCTACAACACTAGAAGAGCTTGTCTAGTTAGCTTGCCTTGGTTATCCTTTGCCTTAGTTCTTTTCCCAGAGTTGACAAGAATAGATAGATTGTGTTAGGATCCTTTCTCGTCTCGTTGTCCTCCCAGCTCGCTAGATCCTCTCTAGTCCTTAATCAAGATCTCCTTGCGTGTGTCAAGTTATTCCCGAATATCTTTATTCATTATCCCCCGCTATAGCTCTTTACCAAGTCTTGTCTTTCTCCACCGTTTATTCGATCATCTTTGTCGTAGTGCCTCCCTTGGGAAAATATAAATACGATAACCTGAATACCACCTGATGAATTGCTACAACGGTAATCCGCGTGCTTGCGGACCTTTCTGTGATTGTGTGTTTTACCCCTAATGTTCCCTAGCCCCGTATTAGAGGTGCGAACCCAGTATTGATGCTAGAGAGTGCCAACAAGCATTCATGGCATCATCACTGTAAGTGCAACCTTAGTGGTGAGGCTAAGGAGCGTCAACAGTTGGCTCCCTCCTCTAGTCATCGTCGTCGCTGCGACCGCTGCTGGGTCCCTCCTCCTCCAGGATCTCGCTGTCAGAGGTGTGGTGCGCGTCACGCCGAGCGTGGTGTGGTGCGTGTCTCAGCGAAGGGGTGTAGCGTGCGTCGTGGCGTGGGGGGTGAGGGGGACGAAGGCAAGGGGGAGAAAGTGGCGGCGGCGGCACGAGGGAAGAGTGGGAGGAGACTGCATGAGGGAGGCGTCCTTCCCTACTAACCTAGCGTGAGTGGGCTTGTGTGGGCCTTAAAACGAGTAATGTAGTCAAGTACTACTTTGCTACTAGTATAGTATATCATAAACATGAGATAAAAAATCTAATTTTAAGAACTTTGGTTAAACAAGTGTGGCTGTTGATATTTTATTCAATTACTAAATTACCAACTATGAATTTTTCGTATTTTTTTATAAATTTTTAGGTGCTGTTTATGGGCTCTAATATGACATGCATCACAAGTTCACATCACCAAGAAAACAAGTGTGACTGTTGATATAGCATCACATGTTCACATATAACATGCATCACAAGTTCACATCACCAAGCAAACAAACTCATAACAAACATATTCACATCTGACATGCATCATCAGGGCACATCACCAAAATAAGACTGCATCAGCTGGGTGCATCACCAAACTAGATTGTAGCTGCCAGCTAGATAACTTCTTTTGTGCTGCTGCCTCAAGTTCAGCTAGCCTTGTCTCTAGTTTTGCAACTCTTTCTGCCAGCTTAGCATTCTTCTTTAGAAGTTCAATCTCCTGCCTCTTTTGTGTGGCTTTAAGCTGCTCATCCTGCTTGCTGATTCCTTTCCAGATGTAGTCAATGTCATCCCGAGTAACAGCACGTTCCTAAAACAAAGGAAAAAATTATATTGATGCAAGCTTCATAATAGTTGTAATTTACAAGAAAGCTGTTTAGCTCTAAATGGTTTCAAAATTTGCCTACTTCTCTTCAGCCGATTCCTTAAGCTTGTTGATTTCAGTCCAAATCCTGTCAATGTCATGTGCAGCAACTTCCTACAACAAATTGACATTGATGCATTAGAACAATTGATCAGTGAAGATGTGAAGGTACAAGGACAAATCACACGTGATGGCTTCAGAACTTGCCTCATGGTCTTCCGAATCGTCACCGGAGTCGTTGTTGGAGTCATCAATGGAGTTGTTGCCGGAGTCGTCGCCACAGGAGATGAGGCCTACCACCACTCTTCTGCCCGGGTCGTCGCCAGAGGAGTCCGCACTCACCCAATGTGCGTGGACCGCTTCTTCCTTCGCGTTGAGGAAAAAAACCCTGCCTCTCCATGGCGGGTGTCGCTAGAGTCCACCAACTTAGCCCTTGCGCGCGTGTACGACCTCCTCCCCGGGTCGACGAAGAACCGGTCTCTTCCATGGAGCGTCGAGGAAGACGCACGGGGGCGGCGCGCTGGGACGGCTCCTTTTCGTCGTCGCAGAACCTCACTCTCTTGGCAGCGGCGGCGGACAGCACCGAGGAAGACAGACGGGGATGTGGCCGCGAGGCCTCCTCTTTGCAGAACCTCCCCCTAGAGTCACGGGGCATCCCTACGACGGAGACGAGGAAGGTGGAAGCCGGAGAAGGGGATAGAAGGCGGAAGGAGGAAGGCAGGGCGAAGCATTTATTATAAAGGTTCGGATGCGCAAATTATACAATGATTAACAACCACCCATCACCAATGAAGGGGCGGGGCAAGGTCTATTTAAATTAAGATCACTTTGTTTCCCCTTTTAATTTGCAATCAAATGTTGTATCACGTATTTCTCTATCAATCATAACCCAAATGATGATATTTGTTTTTGAATTTTTCTAAAATCAACATCTATTCATTTATGACATTTTTTGTATGTAATTCCATTTCTTCGATGTTGTTTATACGCCTTATATTGTTCCTTATAAGTACAACATAGAAAAATTATTTGTTTTACACAACCATTACTAATGAAACTTTGCATTTCGTAATCTTATGGTGAACATAAGGTTATGTTAAAATTTCAAATGCATATGAGTTCGAACATGTTTTAAAGTGTGGAAAACTTCAATGTTGAAGTAACATTCTAAGAAACTATGTGAGAGGTGTAGACATTTGTACACAAGTATAATCTTCCGTTTTTGAAACCATTTGAATTTTTCTATACAAGCTTAAGGACTTAAATTATGTTGCCAAGTCAATTTGTAGAATTTTTAGAACACACTAAGACATTATTATAATTATTATATCGTAAACAAGAGATAAAAATCTAATTTTAAGAAATTTGGTTAGACAAGTGTGGTTGTTGATATTTTTTCAAATACTAATTTACCAACTATGAATTGTTTGTATTTTTTACGAATTTTTTGGTGCTGATTATGGGCTCTAATATTTGAGGGAAGCAAGTTTCAATTCAGAAAAAATAGTGTCGGGCCCACGCATCAGCGTCAGAAGCCTATATAAAAAAGGATAACCGTAGCCTGCCCGACCGACAAAGGCGATGCGGGTAGACTAACCCTCGGCACCAACAAGTGCTCCACTATCCGAAATACTCCTGTCTGAATGAATATGCACCCGCCCCGACGACGCTGGTACACTAACCCTCGTCGCCAACAAGTGCTCCATTGTCAGAAATGCCCCTGGCCGAATGAATATGCATTCGCCCCGCAAGAGTGAAGTAGACGAGGCTGTGACAGAGATGAGGAAGGCAGAAGCCGGAGAAAGGGAAGAAGGCGGAAGGCGGGGCGGAGTGGTTATTAAAAAGGTTCAGATGCACAAATGATACGATGATTAACAACCACCCGTCGCCAATGAAGGGGCGGGGCTAGGTCTATTCAAATGAAGAACAATTTCTTTTTCGCCTTTTAATCTGCAATCAAATTTTGTATCACGTATTTCTCCGTCAACCGTAATCCAAATTTGATATATTTGTTTCTAAATTTTTCTAAAATCTACATTTATTCATTTATGACATTTTTTGTATGTAATTCTATTTCTTGGATGTTGTTTATACACCTTATATTTCCTTATAAGTACAACATAGAAATAATATTTGTTGTACACAACCATTACTAATGGAACTTTGCATTTCGTAATCTTATGGTGAACATAAGGTTATGTTAAAATTTCAAATGCATATGAGTTCAAACATGTTTTAAAGTGTGGATTGCTTTAGTGTTGAAGTAACATTCTAAGAAACTATGTGAGAGATGTAGACATTTGTACACAAGTGTAATTTTCCGTTTTCGAAACCATTTGCATTTTTGTAGACAAGCTTAGGGACTTAAATTATGTTGCCAAGTCAATTTGTAGAATTTTTAGAACACACTAAGACGTTATTATAATTATTATATCGTAAACAAAAGATAAAAATCTAATTTTTAAGTAATTTGGTTAGACAAGTGTGGTTGTTGATATTTTATTCAAATACTAAATTACCAACTATGATTTTTTCGTATTTTTACGATTTTTTGTGCTATTTATGGACTCCAATATTTGAGGGAAGCAAGTTTCAATTCAGAAAAAACAGTGTCGGGCCCATGCGTCATCAGAAGCCGATATAAGAAAGATAATCGTAGCCTGCTCGACCAACGAAGGCGATGCAAGTAGACTAACCCTAGTTGCCAACAAGTGCTCCATTGTCCGAAATACCCCTGGCTGAATGAATATGCATCCGCCCTGGCGACGCTGGTAGACTAATCCTCGTCGCCAACACGTGCTCCATTGTCCGAAATGCTCCTGGCCGAATGAATATGCATCCGCCCTGGCGACGCTGGTACACTAACCCTCATCGCCAACAAGTGTTCCATTGTCCGAAATGCCCCTGGCCGAATGAATATGCATCCGCCCCGACCTCGGCCCCCTTCTTCTTCCCCGATCAGAGCTCCACCACCGCCGCCCACCCATTCTTCCCCGCTGTCGCACACATGTCGCACTACACCGATTCGTCTGGAGGTGCACGTGCGAGGAGTAGAATTCAAGGTTGCCGGAGCAGCCACACTCACTCCAACGGCTTGGATCCAGTCAGTGAGCTAAGCGGCTTTCCACTGGTCCCTTGCTCGGACTATGGTATGGCTCGTGTGGTGGAGGGGCGAACGCAGAAGGAAGGTGAAAACAACGGTCGTCTTTATTTCAAGTGTGCAAGGAACTCAGTGTTAGTCTGCTGTGTCTCCCAAATCTGAGTTAGGGTTCTTATGTACTTTTGATTCTGCAGTACACCAAGAATTGTGGATTTAATCGTTTCCACAAGGAGTATCTTCAGATGCTGAAGGATGTTGGCGTCATTGTTTTTCGACAGTCGAACTGGGCATACGCGGTCGATGAAGTAATTGATTCAGTGGAATGTCAAATTGGGAGCGGTGAGCAGAGGCAAGCACTGGAGGAGAAGATGGACAATGTGATCTGGAAGATGAACTTGATTATTGTGTCTCTTGTTTGTGTAGTATTTGGATGTTTACTGGGATGTATACTGTAAAGAAGTAATTCTGATGTTAAAAGTGGTGCTTTTGCTTCATCTGTGTGGATAAAGTATGAAAACTTTATCACATATGACAAACTTAAATGTATGAAAGAAGAATAGATGGAATCACAATTGGGTCACAACTCTTAATGTGTCACACATCACAAAATTCATCAATTCATCTGTGTTGACATTTCATTGCAGCACGAGGCAAAGGAAACGTGAATTAACACAAAGAGAGTAACAAACATCTGGCATAACTCTAGCATACACATTCAATTCATTTTGAACTACTACCATATAATGACACAAACAGAGTAACCAACTTCTGGAATACACATTGCAATTCATTGTAAGCTGCTGCCATAGACATTGCAATGCGTTATAGGAGACATGGATTGATCTACCGCGTCTCTTAGATCTACTAGTTCATCACAAGTTCAACATACACACATGAGGAACATATTAACAGAGGATCTACTAGTCCATCACAAGTTCAAAAAACACACAGGAAGAATACATTAACAGAGGAACAAATTAATTAAGCAGAGGTAGTCGCCGCTGGAGGATCCCCACCGTTGGAGTCGGAGCCGGAGCCGGAGCCGGAGCCATCGAAGCTGCCATCGTCACCGCCGCCATCGTCGACGGGGGCGAGCACCCCTCTCTCCAGGTCCCCAACCAAGATATTGATCTTGAGGTGTAATCCTTCATGGTCATCTGCAACGGATCATTGGATACTGGGACCCCGGGATGAATGGCCACCTTTTGAAGCTTCACGAAAGCATCGCGGAACAAGTTCACTGACCAAGTGGCTTCGTCAACATTTAGTGGAGGAGCACGCACAACTGCCACGGACTGCGGCGCCAGCGCCTCCTCAGGCTTGTCGGGCGGGGGCGGCGGCCAGGGTTTCAATAACCGCTATAGTAGCGGTTTTCAAATTCAACAAAACCAGACCGGTAAACCGACCATACCGAGCGGTTAGCCGAGAAGGTCGGTTTCGTAGGTATGGTTAGGGGCGGTTACCGGTCGGTTACCCCTACCGAGCTGCAGCAGTAAGGTCGGTTACCGCGGTAACCGACTGTTTTACCGCGAATTTGCGAACCCTAGCGACGGCACCTCCTCGGGCTTGTCGGGTGGGGGCGGCGGCGCCTCCTCGGGCTCGTTGGGCGGGGGCGGGGGCAACTCCTCGGGCTCATTGGGCGAGGGTGGCGGCACCTCCTGGGGCTCGTCGGGCGGGGGCGGGGGCACCTCCTCCCTCCCCCGCTTCCTAGATGGCTCACTTGACAATGTCATGCGCGCGCTTGAGGAAGAAGAAGCTCTTGGATTCACTTCTTGGTGACCGGAGACGGTGGTGCTGGGGTTTTCTTGGTGCCACGGTTGACGAAGTTCTTGGCGAGTCGGGATTTATATTGACAAGACGACGAACCGTCAGGCGGCGGGTCACGCGCCTCAGAACCTGTGTCCGCTCAGGAGAGGTCTTGGCCACAAAAAGAGTCATGTGGTCACAAGGAGACGTGTGACTGTTCATATTTTATTCAAAATACTAAATGCCCAACTACTCCTATGAGTTGTTCGATTCTTAAAAAACTATGAATTGTACATATTTTATTAATTTTTAGGTGCTGCTTTATGGGCCCTAATTTTTGAGTGAAGCAAGTGTCATTTAAAAAAAGTGTCGGACCCATGCTTCAGCGTCAATAGCCTAGTATAAAGAAGGTAACCATTGCCCGCCCGCGCACCAGTCAACAATGCGACACAAGTTTGCTAACTTGCGTCAGCATTGACTATCCATTTTGCAAAATGAATATTCAACCGCCCCTTCTTCTTTCCGAATGGATAAGCACAACACTTTCCTTAAAAAAGCGCAGAGGAGGCGTGGAGACAGAGGCGACGATGAGTGCCGGCGAGGGGCCAAGCAGCGGACGACCCCGCGCACCCGGGATCGAGGAGAACCGGAACGTGAAGCGGTGCCGCAGCTGGATCCGCGCGCGTGCCAGCGACATGGCGGTGAAGAGGGAGACGACGATGAGCGCTGGAGAGGGGCCAAACGGCGATGGAGTGAACCCAATGCCAGAGACGAGGGTCCTCGACTGGATCCTTTCCGATTCCTACGAGGGGACAAGCAGCGGCAAGGAGGAGCATGTCGGCGAGGGGGCAGCGAAGTGGGTGAGGGGCCTGCCTCACGTTTGCGAGCACAAGTGTCTGGCAATGAAGAAGAGGTGTCTTGGGAGCGGCGAAGGTGTAGAGGCCTCATCTCTGACTCTGGCAACGACCACGACGACGACGAGGCAAGTTTCTCTAAATCTCACTGCCTTTTTACTTGTTCTATAGATGGAGCTTAAGCTAGCTTGAGCTTGAGCTTCATAAAGTTAATTAGTGCCTATGATGATGTCTTCCAAGCTTGTCATGGTCTTATACCAAGTTCTGAGGGCATTCTGAACTAAGTTCTGCTTTTACTTATCACACCCTGCTATGAAGCTGTTGACGGATAAAAGAGTATCCCTCTACGATCCGCAAGCGTACGGACCTACACCTTTTTCACCACGGGATTCCCAAGGTTCTTGTCAATCTGCGGAGCAAGGGGATTACAAGCGTTTGATCTACCTCTACACACTAGCTACTCAAACCCTAACTATGATTAAACTAGAAAACAACTAAACTACACAAGAGAGAATGATTAAGCAATCAAGATAAAAGACACTCGCCCATGGGTCTACGATACTAGAGCATGCAATCGCATTAAACAAGAAAACCAATCTAATCTATCGGGGGTTGTGACCACGGTTTCGCCCTTTCCCTCCTCTCGTACTGTCACTACGCGAAGGTATTCGTGACTAGACCTATGATGGATACGGCGTATTGAATGGATCCAAGGAAGCATTGGAGCTCTACTCCCTTTACGGCATGGTAACTATCCTTAAGCATTAAAGTATATTCAACACAAGATGATAGATAGATAATCCAACAAAGTACAATTACATCTCAAGATCGATTACAACCCATGGACGAATAAGGGGATTACCCCATCAAGGTGCTAGACATAGCACCGTTGATCATGGTCACCCTTCCCACGGTGTTTTCCTTCTTCTCCACTTGTGGGTGCTTCCTTCGAGATGGTTGCTCCCCCTCTGGAGATCTCCCTTCTCTCTCTCTAGCTTGTGGATGGCCTCCTGGTGCGAATGGCTCTCCCCTCTGCAAATGGCCGCGCCTCCAGGGTTTTAGGGTTGAAGATCCTTCGGGTGCAAGGAAAGGGGGGCCAAACCGACGCCGGAAGTGGGCTGGGCCGGCCGGCCTGGGCCGACCGGCCTAGGCCCATTTCGGCCCGGTTCGATCGCCCCTTCTCTCCCGTGGGTCCTCAGGTGATTATGCACTTTGCCCCTTCCACTTGCATAATTTTGACGATGTCATCCTCGCGTCCAAGATGGAGGTTCTCCGTGCATGAAGTTCGGTCTTTTATGCTTCAATCCCCGGGGGTGTTCCTACGTAGCACTTCGGTCCTTACCACCATTGGAAGTGATTTCATCAAGCTCATGAACACGAACAAGAATCCGTAAATGCTCCTTTGAACTTGTTGCGAATCCGTCCTTTATGTTCATGTTTTCCTACATAAACACAACACTTCCAAATGCAACACATCGAAACCAAAGTGTAATGAACATGTTTGGTGTACCAAAATACACCGTCAACAGAAGCCTAGGATAAATTTCAAGTTCTTATATAATTTTTTTATGACTGTTCCTATACTACTCCAAGTTCTGAGGCAAATTGGTATTGAATTAACTATGTTATTCTTATACCATGTTTAACCCTGTTTCAGGCAAAATTCTTTGAGTCACGAGCAGAGCTTGAGTTACTTCTAAACCTTAATGTCTAGGATTATGTGAAACCTGAGTTTGAAAAATCACGAAAGAAGTGAACATCCTCATAAAAAAGGCTAAGCACATAAGGAGGTACAAGTATATAACGGACTTTACGAGCTCGTTATCGATAGGTTTAACTTGTGTTATGGACTCGATTTAACGTCCATTACAAAGAATTCATGTAACGGGCGTTTAAGAAGACCGTTATCAGAAGTTCACAATGGTAACGGGCGTTGCGGAGGCCAACCCCGGGGTCGGCCTACCGCGCTTATCTGTAACGGGCGCCAAACAACAACCGTTACAGATGTGGATGCATGTAACGGGTAGTAAGGGCCCTTTACAAATGCTGCGTGACCTATTTGAGGTTTTCACGTAGTGAAACGTCATTGGGTTGGAGTTAAGAATGTCTTTCGATATCTCGATGGCACAAAAGATCTTGACCTCTTCTTTAAGAGAAATGATGATCAAACTTTGATAGGGTATGTTTATACTGGCTACTTATCTAATCCGCACGAGGCCAAATCACAAACATGATTTGTTTTCATGCATGGTGAAACCGCTATTTCTTGGAAATCTTCCAAAGAGACTATGGTAGCTACATCCACCAACCATTCTGAAATAATTGCATTATTCGAAGCATCACGTGAGTGTGTATGGATTCGCGGAATGGTACACCACATACTTAGCTTGTGGTATTGGTTCAATGGAATCGCCAACCATTATCTATGAAGATAATGCTGCTTGTGTTGTTCAGATGGAAACAAGTTATGTTAAGAGCAATATTAACAAGCATATGACCCCTAAATTATTTTTTCCTCACGATCTTCAGAAAAATGGGGATACAAACATCTTGCAGATAAAGTCTTGTGATAATCTTGATGATTTATTCACAAAGTCTTTACCATACTCTTCATTTCATAAATATAGTATTATGGGTATTGGTACGAGACAACTAAAAGACTTGCAAGGATCAGGGGAGTGTCACTCCATGACACTTAACTTGTTATACCATCATTTTACACTCTTTTCTTTGTATGAGTTTTATCATTTGAGTTTCTCATTCAAAGTTTTTAATGAGGTAATTAATATCAACACAAAGCTACATATCATGACTATTCTCCTTATTTTATTTTCCCACTGATTTTTTAGGAGTTTTACTTGATATACATATCTATATTTCTGAGATTTCTAAACAGATATCTTGAAGAAATAAAATGGAGGATGATCAAATTAAGTTGGATTCGATCATGGGGGAGTGTTGCAAATCATGAGATCCAGATGATCTCATCCATCCATTAGGAGATAACAACTGCCATCACCGACATCAACGGACGCGGCGGTTGTTGCCACCACATCCTTACGCCGCACCCGCATCACTTATATATATATATATACAACCAGATTGATTAACGAAAACAACTTATCGATTTCCTCTCTACATTTGTCTCTTGTTTACCGGGCGAGAGAACCCTGGCCTGGGCGCCTGGCCGTCCAGGCTTCCAATATCGCGCATGGATTCCACGGCGGTGGAGGAGGACGTGCGCGACGCGAAACGAGCAATGCTAACCCCATCGTCCGGCGACGGCATCGACCTGATCAGCCGCCTCGACGACGACGTGCTCCTCCGCGTCCTCGGCCTGGTGCCCGACGCGAGCATCGCGGCGCGAGCGTCCACGCTCTCGCGGCGGTGGCTCGGCCTCTGGATGCGCGTCCCCGCTCTCCGCTTCGCCTCTCGGCTGGCGTCCTGGGCTGCTAGAGGCGCCGAACGGCGCGCCGCCATGGACGAGTTCGTCTCCTTGGTCAACGGCGTCCTTGCCCAGCGTACCCACCAATCCGGCTGCTGCGCCGTCGAGACCTTGTCGATCTCGTACACCTCTGACTGTGCGCAAAGCGAGGAGGAACTTGTTCAGGCCGTTGCTTTCGGTGCCGTCGTTCGAGGGTGGATCGGGTACGCTTTCGAGCACGGCGTGAAGACGTTCTTGCTGGACCTGCCTCGAGATATGTTTGAACTCGATGTCGTTCTTGACGAGCTTCTTCCTATCCCAGTAAGGCTGGAAACCATGCGTCTGGCGTTAGGCTACAGATGCCTTTGGCTTCCCACCACCATTGCATTCGCATCCCTAACGGATCTTTCACTCGAAGGGATCAAGATCATCGAAGCTAGCAGTGCTAACCAACTTAGCCGCCTCGTGTCGTCGACGAGCTGCCCGCGTTTGCAAAAGCTGCGCATGAGGGGTATTTACTTTTATATTGGTTCTGAAGATATGCGACTCGAAGCCGACGTGCTCTCTGAGCTATGGATGGAGGACGTTCATGCGTCGAGGTTGCTGAAACTTTTGACTCGTAGCCTAAGGGTTCTTCACATATACAAGTGCTCCCACGAGATGCTCTCGATCTCAGCTCCGAGGCTGGAAGAACTTGCATTATCTTTTCAACAAGAATACCCACCTAAGTCGCTCGAGATCCATGGTGACATGCCATGCGTGCGAAGCCTGAAGATCTGTTTCCGACCACATCGTGCCTCCCGTCATCGTGAAGCTGAGATGAACGCGAACGCATTACTCCTCGAGCATTGTCGTAGCTCACTCACATGTCTTGACGTGACTCTTCAACTTCAAGGTGAAGTGGTAAGCCTTGCTGGACCATATCTTTCAAAGCTCAAATAAAATATTTTACGATCTACAAAAGTCCACCTTTGCTAGACAAATATAAGGTCAAGCTTATCAAATTGTGGTCATCAATACTTTTCAAAATATTTAGTTTGGAAGGAGAATAACTATATATGTGGATTTTTCTTGATAAATACATTCATCTAGTCTCATTCATATTAGAAAAAGTAAAATGCATTGCAGGTCCATCTAAGGGTGTGTCATTTAGCTCCATCAACTTTGAAAGTATATTTCTGGGTCCATAAACTTATTAAGTCATTCACCAGTTCATCACATGTCTATAACGGTCCACATATATGCTTCTACTGTTGATATGATCGAAGAAGCACCTTCTAGTTGATGCATTTCATAGAGCAGCTTGTGGGACGAGGCATTTCATATGTCAATGAAGGCATCAACGAGGCAGATGCCTCGAGGAGCTGTGTGGCTCCGATCCACGGTCATCAACAGACACCATACCTCCTCCTTCCCAGTGGTGTTGGTGTTGTCCGCAAGCTATTCGATGAAATGTCACAATAAGGAGATGCCTCTTCGACCCAAGCATATGTGGATAGTTATGAATCTGTTGTGAACAATTTAACAAGTTTATATATCCAGAAATGCACTTTCAAAGTTGATGGACCTAAGTGACACCTCCTTACAACTTGATAGACCTCTGGTGCATTGTAACTACATTCTAACAAGAAAAATATAGTTAAAATGACCAGAGGTAGTATAAGTTTTACCATGTATGCGGGATGGCGGTTTTACAATAATATAAAAATGAATACTAAATTTAATATCATCTTGAGTTAAAAATAGGTGATTTTTCCTTGCATTTCTGTGTCATATTTTAACTTATATATTTTTTAATTATGTTCATGGTATATATTGGCAATTTTACAAGATTTTTTCATGTGACATTTGGCAATTTTAATTATTTGAATAATTATTTATCTACGTGACGTATTCACGCTTTTTTTCCTGCACAAAGAATTTTCAATTTTTCTGTTATTACACCACTGCCTTTTTTACTTAGATTTTATTCAAGGACGACGTGCAGTACCCTCATCGTATCACTTCTTTGACCGTTAATGTTTCTGATGGCTACGACAAGGGGCATGACTTTGGAGCTCGCGTAGCAAGCCTCCTCACGCGATTCAACAATCTTAAGTACCTCAGCCTACATTTACCTTTCGTCCACCGCTTGGTGAGTACCTAGCTACTAATCATAATTTAATCAGCCCTATTTAATTACCTTATAGGAGGTATTCTCTCTCCAATCTGTTGCCGTAAACCTACAAATTAAATTCTATACTGCAGAACGGCAATCTACATGCAGGATTAGATCCCTTGTGCCATCATCCGGACCATTGGAAATCCAAAGAGATTTCCATGGCTCATTTGCTGGAATTAGAGCTCAAAGGATGTGTCGGAACTGAATGTGAACTTTGGTTTGTGAAAGCCGTGCTCACAACCGCCAAAAGAGTTCGTAAAGTGACTGTAAATTTCAACCCACAATACTGTTGCAAACCTCAGGGCAAGCTGGATCCATATGAGCTTGTGCTGGTCAGTGAAGGAATGTGGACTTCCCACCGTGAAAAACATAAGCTTACATGTCTTAGGTAAGTAATACCTGTATATATGAAGTTGTAAAACATGAGGAGTGGAATGAAACTTTAAAGGAACTTCTTTTAGAACAAAGAGTCGAGCAATTTTGTTTCACTGGTAGGGAGAGGAGCTTTAGTCCCGGTTAGAGAGGGGTATAGGTCTCTCAAGTCCAACCGGGACTAATGCTCAGAGACAAAATGCCCCCCCCCTTTTGTCCCGGTTGAACCAACCGAGACTAAAGGTTTCTTTAGTCCCGGGTGGTATTACGAACCGAGACTAAGGGAGGGGGGGGGCACGCCAGCACCTGCGCCCACCCCCTTTAGTCTCGGTTGGTAATACCAACTGAGACTAAAGGGTCTCGTTCTTTTTTTTTGTTTTCGATTTGAGCATATATTCTAATTGTTGTCTAACCCGTATATGCACGTATACGTATTTGAACTTGTGTATATGTATGTACATGTCTATATATACCATATACGCAGTTAGATTAGACTTATATATAAATTAAACCCTATATATCTACATATATACACTTATAAATGTATATACACATAATAATTTATACACATAAAAATAAATAGTATTTTCTTAAACTAGTATATACACATCAATACATAAGTCTAAATTAACAAAGACAACAAGTTCATCAAAACCACATAAATTAAAAGGTACATCAATACTTAAGTCTTAATATAAGGTACATTCACACACAACACATGTTTCATACTGATCCTCCATTTTTCTTAAACAGGTAAACCATATAGTTGAAATCTCCAATCTTGAAGTCCAGAACTTCACTAATATATGCTAGATCATGAATTAGTGCACTCTTCTTAGCTTCACACTCACGGTCACATGGACTTCCATAAATCTCAAACAGTGGAGAGTTGCATTGATACGGCGGGCAAAATGAAAGATGAGCCTGGAACTTCCCATCTCTTGTGACATCCGGATTTGGTTCCACGTAAGAAAGTCCCAATACATCACACGCTTGCTCTAGAATTGCATGAAAACGCATTGCAGCGAAGGTTTCACCATAGATATTCTAAAGTTAAGAAAATACGAATGTTAAAAAATTTAGCACAAGTAAATTAAAAAATGCCAATTACATTTCTATGCTCCATACCATGTCATTACGATTCAGGCGACAAAGTCTCTCTGCAGTCGTCGTCACACTTTCTCCCTCCTCGAGTGCCTTGATTAGAAAATAAGAGTAATCTGGTAGAAAGTACCCATTAGCGCTAAGTTGTTCTAAGCACTTCTGAACGGCGGTCCTTTCATAAGTCCTCTTAAATGGTGAAGGGCTACCCCACTCAACAATCGATAGCATTGGAGTGGGGGTTCTTGTAACATCCTTGAATTTGAGTGTGTGTAAATTTAGGGGATTTCAAAAGAACTTGTTATGAGTTGTGTGCTTCTGAAATCAAATAAGGTTGTCTTCCTTTTTCCCTTCCGTGATTCCTATATTTAATATTGTTCCCAACAATAATTTCAGGACTTATAAATTGCTAGTGTGAGAAGTTGGATTTTCATTTGGGATTTATTTGGAATTCTTTGAGTGGATTCAAATTTGAATTGGATTTCAAATTTGAATCATCTAGTTCGTAGAGTTTGGAAATAGGAAAAACCTTAAACCCTCCTACGCGGGCCGCAACCAACCGTTCGGCCTGCCTTCACCTTTCGGCCCAATCGCGGCGCACGAGCACCGCCACCAACTGCGCCTCGCAGCGAGCCGCTGACCGGTGGGGCCCACTGTGCATCACGATGACGTCGCCATCATCATCCTCCCCCTTTCTCCCTTTCGCTGATGCCGACGCCAAAGCGCGGCAGCGCCGTGGCCTCCGTCGCGACGCGCCCGCGGGCCGCCGCTGCATCCCTGCCGTCCACGTGCCCTGCGTCACGCCTCGCCTATAAGTAGCCGCGCCACAGCCCCGGGTCCTCCCAAACCTAGCCACCTCAGGGGAGAATCCTCCTCTGTACACACCGCCGCCAGAGAAGGAGAGGAGGGGGAGAAGGAGAAGAGGGGGAGGAGGAGTTGGAGGTCGTTCGTGGGAACGCCGTCGCCGCGAAGACCGGAGCCGCTCGTGGGAGGAGCCGGACCCACATTCGTTGAGCGCGCCTGCTTCCTCTATTTCCACGCCGCCGCGCCGTCGTCTTCTTCCTTCTCGCTGACGAGCCGCACCGCCCTTCTTCACCGACGCCTGCACTACGGCCCGTGGCTACCAAGGTGAGAACGAGCTTCCCCTGCCCTCTATGGACGCCCCGGCCTTCGAGCCGAGGGGGAACGCGACGCTCGCACCGCGCCACCGCGCCGCCGCCGCTGGTGATGCCGGCCTTCGAGCCAGGCTGGGAAACTTTGTCTTGCAGGTGCCGCTGCCAACTCCACCGCGCGCGCGTAGTCGCTTTGTTCCGTTTCTTGGTTCGTTGGGCCGCCACACCTTGCGTTGCCGCTCCTGGCCACCGTCGTGGCCCGACGCCGGCGCATTTCGCGTTCACGCACGCGCCCATGCAGGCTCGCCACCCTTGCGCAGTTGTGCACCCCAGCACGCACGCGTCCTAGCCGGAGAGGTCCAGGCTGGACCTTTGGTCCTTTTTCCCTTGTGCCCGACCTTGTCACGACATGCGCCCCTACTTGCCATGCCGCCATGGCCCTACCATGGAGGATTGCCTTGCGCACGCGGCTGCAGAGGAGTGGAGCGCCCTCCTCAGGTTGTTTTGTGCACGCCTCACCGCCAACCCTTGCGCACACCGCACGCGTCCGTGCCCGGCCGCGGGTTCCATGTCCGCCGCCGCCCTTTTTGCGCCGACCCGAGCTCCGCCACGAGCTACGCCGCCCCGCCGCTTTGCGGCCAACTCCGGGCCTAAGCCCGAGCCGCTCACACCCTACGCCCGTGCGCACCCAAGCGCACGCACACGCACGCGCGTTCGTGCGCGTCCTCACTAGAGTGGGCGCCCCGACCGCACTGCCGCGTACCACCGCCACGCTGATGCCACCGTACCGACCATGGCGTCGACCTCGCCGCGCTAGTCGCCTCCTTCCTAGGTCGTTTCCTTCAAGCCCTAGCAACCCGAGGGGACCCCGTGAATCTAGCCAAGGGGCATGTTGCCCGGGCGCCGTGAGGCCTCACCGTCGGTGAGGCCATCCCGCGCCGTCGCTTCCTTTGAGGCATAACGTCGAGCACCTTGGGTCACGGTTGGAACCGTAGGGTTCTTTTGCACACGGTGGGCCACAAGTGGTTGTGGCCGTAGCCAATCCGCCGGGATCCGGTGCGGCCCGCCACTCATCACTTGAGCCACGCGGTTTCCCGCAACGCGCCGCGCCGCAGCTGTCGTATGGACCTCCCTGGGCCCACTACCTCGGTGGGTACCAGGACCGACTACTCGGTGGGCCCCTGGGACTACTCGACTTGTGTTGCACGGCACCCGATGGCGTGAAGCGCAAGGACTACAGTGGAGAAGTACTCAGATAGGAAGCTATACATGTCCTGTACTGTGTAGAGAACTCCTAGACGTACCTGACTAGTACTCTCTCCCTGAACCGACTTGTGACCCTGCCTCCCGGACTATATAAGGCAAGGCAGGGACCCCTCTGTCTTATACACATCATCTTGTAAACACACCCAATCAATCCAGAGCTACGCAGCATATAGGACATAGGGTATTACGCGCCTCGCGGCCCGAACCTGTCTAAATTGTGTGCCACGTGTCTCTTCCTTCGAGTTACTGATCTCGGCGAGGCCACATTCATCTACCTCGGGTACTCCCCTTGGTGGGTTGCCGGTCTAAAACACCGACAGCTGACGCGCCAGGTAGGGGATCTCGCCGGAGATCTCATGGCGAACTCAACGGCTTCAATCTTCATCAAGCCAACTGTCGCCTTCAATCGCGGCGACACCTTCGTCTTCGGTTCCTGGGTCTGCACTGCTGACGGCACTGGATCCTTCCAACGCCGCCTCACCATGACGCCCAACCCGAAGACCGGGCTCGTGACGCTTCCCGAAGTAGTCACGGGCAATCTCGCCGGAAAGTTCGGTGAAATTTCTCTCTACAACAAACACGCCAACTTCGAGCTTGGATCCGCTTCCAACTCGAACCCGACGTCCCCGTGGGCTATCGTATGAGAGTCGGCTACTCAGCCATCGCGTGCGGACACCCCACTCCATGAGCACTTCCCATACGGCCCGTGCAACGTCAGCAGGGCCCACGCGAAGGCTCCTACTACGCGCCGGGCCGGCAAGGAGATCGTCTCCGACTACAACTCAGACTCCAACACCGTCCCCGGCTACAACTTGGACTCCAACCCGCTCTCCGGCTACTACTCGGACTCTTCCTACGAGTTCGACTTCGGGTCGGACCCTGACGAGCCCGAGTCC
Organism: Cenchrus americanus; assembly: GCA_947561735.1. Lineage (NCBI taxonomy): Eukaryota > Viridiplantae > Streptophyta > Magnoliopsida > Poales > Poaceae > Cenchrus > Cenchrus americanus. The sequence continues at coordinate 89,220,249 of OX387240.1, read as the reverse complement.
GAGAACAACACTACAGAGCAACCGCTGTCGGGACCAGCTTCCGGTCTAGTTATAACATCTACACCCGCCGGGAGATTCGTCTACTGGCCAGACCGCAAGCCCGCAGACCTGACAGATGAGAACTCACACTGCATCGCCTACCTCGACTCGCTTCCCTTCCAGGAGGGAACACCGCTAGCTCCAGCTGAGGAGCATACTCCAACAGAGGTGGCGACTTCCGACTCCAGTCTCAGCAGCCCCGATCGCCAAGTCTTCATGGCTGCTGGAGAGACACCGGAACCCTCAGGGACACGTCCTGATCAATCCCTCGAGGACATCTCAGCAGACGAGCTGTCTGCCAACACACCCGCGGATGAAACCGACGACAACAAGATTGCCCGACGTGAACGCAACCGGAAGCGGAACGAACGGCGTCGACGTCTCCATGAGACCCTACCCATCCGAAATCTCGCAGAGGCTCTCGACGAAGTCGAGAATCGGGTGGACACTACCCCAGAGAAATGCGTCATGTCTATCACCACGATAGCACGTCAAGCTCAGGGGACCAGCTCAAGGAACAGTTCACCAGCAACTTCGCGGGCGCTATGGGGCGCTCGGGTACTCGCATGTACCTCGCAATGGTGAAGCAGGAACAGGGTGAGACCCTTTGCAAGTACATGCGGCGCTTATTCGACAAGCGCGCCACCGTAGTCGACGTCACCGACAAGGAGGTCATCGACCTCTTTCAAGACGGTCTCTACCACCGTCACACCTTTGAAAACTTCGGTCGTCACCGCCCGAGCTCCATCACCCACTTCAAGGACATGATCACCTCCTGGGCTGATGAAGAAGACAAGGCTAACGCCAAGTACGACGCCATCCGTGGCAAGAGCAAGCAGAACACGAGCGGCAACAACAACAACAACAACAACAACAACTGGAACCAAGGCGGTCGCAGCAACAACTACTCGGGTCCTAATCGCAAGCGCAAGCCAGACAACACTGTCGCGGCTATCCAGCGCCCTGCGAAAGACAACTCGAAGAAGACCTCCGGCGGCTTCAAGGACTTGCTGAAAGAGAAGCGCCCGTGGCATCTGGATGGCAACCACACTACCGAGCAGTGTCACCAACTCCGGCGAGCACTCAAAGATACTCCAGAGCCACGACACCCTCACAACAAGAAAGGCAAGAAAAAGGCCGACGAAAGGCAACGACGACTTCCAAGAACCCGACAAGATGGTGAACGTCCTCTTCGGCGGACTACCCAACAGACGGACTGAGAAGGCCACTCGACGGGAAGTCTTGAACATTGAACCAGCGGTCCCAACACCTCTCAGATGGTCGGAGGTACCCATCACCTTCTCCCGCGCAGATCAATGGACAAGCTTCTCTGAACTAGGGCGGTTCCCACTCGTCCTGAAGCCGGTAGTCGCGGGCTCCAGACTCAACAAGGTCCTCATCGATGGTAGAAGCGGGCTCAACGTCCTTTTCACCAAGACCTTGAAGAAGATGAAGCTCGACATCACCCACATGCTCACCAAGAGAACTTCGCCTTTCTATGGCATCGTCCCCGGGAACGCGGCTATCCCACTAGGCTCAGTGGTTCTGCCAGTCACCTTCGGGGAGACAAGGGAAAACTACCGCACCGAGTACGTCAAGTTCAAAGTCGCGGACTTCGAGACTTCCTACCATGCCATCCTCGGTAGACCAGCTATCGCCAAGTTAATGGCGGTACCTCACTACACGTACTTGGTACTCAAGATGCCAAGTCCGGCCAGTGTACTCTCGCTGCAAGGGGACTTGAAGATATCCTTCGACTGTGACACAGAAGCTGTGGAACTCGCAGCCACAAATCAAGTACCCAACGCAATGATGAAGATCTACGCTGCATCCAAGAAGCTTGCCCTAAGTGAACTCGACATCCCAGAGAAGTCGGACAACGCCAACAAGCCTCAGCCACCTGAGGAAGTGCAAGTCAAGACAATTGACCTCGGGACAGGCGACAGCAGTAAGACTACCACCATCGGGGCAGACCTCGACCCGAAATAGGAAGAAGGGCTCGTCAGCTTCCTCCGGGCTAACCGAGACATCTTCGCGTGGAAGCCAGCAGACATGCCAGGGGTGCCCAGGCAGCTGATCGAGCACTCACTCAACGTCGACCCTAAAGCTACCCCGAAGCGACAACACCTCCGTCGTTTCGCCGACGACAGACGAGATGCCATCAAGAAGGAACTCGCCAAACTACTCGCGGCTGGCTTCATCAGAGAAGTCTTCCATCCTGAGTGGCTAGCCAACCCCGTCCTCGTCCGCAAGAAGAACTCGAACGAGTGGAGGATGTGCGTCGACTACACCGACCTCAACAAGCACTGCCCCAAGGACCCCTTCGGGTTGTCGTGGATAGACTAAGTCATCGACTCCACGGCGGGCTGCGACCAGCTCTGCTTCCTCGACTGCTACTCCGGGTACCACCAGATCGCTATCAAGGAAGAGGACCAGGAGAAGACTGTGTTCATCACCCCGTTTGGCGCGTACTGCTACACGACCATGTCCTTCGGGTTGAAGAACGCCGGTGCTACCTACCAGCGAGCTATCCAGGCCTGTTTTAAGAGGCAGCTCAACAAGAACGTCTAAGCCTATGTGGATGACGTGGTCGTCAAGACCAGAAACTCCAACACGCTCATCGCCGATCTTGAAGAGACTTTCGCATCCTTGTGAGAGTACCGCTGGAAGCTCAACCCGAACAAGTGCATCTTCGTTGTACCGTCGGGAAAACTACTCAGCTTCATCAACAGCCATCGCGGCATCAAAGCCAACCCCGAGAAGATCTCCACCATCACCAACATGAAAGCTCCCACGTGTATCAAAGACGTGCAGAAGCTCACTGTGTGCATGGCGGCCCTGAACAGATTCATCTCGAAGCTTGGAGAACGGGGCTCCCCTTCTTCAAATTACTCAAGCACCAAGAGAAGAGCGCGTGGACTCTAGAGGCAGACCAAGCCTTTGCTCAGCTCAAGTACTTCTTATCCAAGCCACCAGTCCTCACGGCTCCTCGCAAAAGTGAGCAGCTACTGCTCTACCTCACTGCGCCTACTCATGTGGTCAGTACTGCCATCATCGTCAAGCGGCAGGAAGACGGCCACGCCTACCCAGTCCAGCGACCAGTCTACTTCGTCAGCGAGGTCCTGTCAGAATCTAAAGCACGCTATCAACCAGTGCAGAAGCTACTATATGCAGTGCTCATCACCTCGCGGAAGCTACGACACTACTTCCAGGAGTACTCGATCTCCGTCGTCACCGACTACCCGCTCGGCGACATCTTGCGGAACCAAGATGCTACTGGAAGAATCTCGAAGTGGGCAGTCGAACTCGGCGCCCTCAACATCGACTTCAAGCCACAAACAACCATCAAGTCACAGGCTCTAGTCGACTTCATGGCAGAGTGGCGGGAAAATCAACTACCAACTCCAACCGAGCGCCCAGAGCATAGGGTGATGTACTTCGACGGCTCGCTCAAGCTCGAAGGCACAGGTGTAGGGGTACTCTTGATTTCTCCAACGGGCGAACAACTCAAGTATGTCCTGCAGATCTTCTGGAAGGTCTCATACAACGAAGCCGAGTACGAAGCTCTGCTACACGGGTTCTGCCTCGCAGCTTCACTGGGCATCAAGCGGCTACTAGTCTACGGCGACTCCACAGTGGTCATCAACCAAGTCAATAAGTCCTGGGACCGCAACAAGGAGAACATGGACGCCTACTGTCTAGAAGTCTGCAAGCTCGAGAACAAGTTCTACGGTCTCGAGTTCCACCACGTCGTCCGCGACAACAATGTTGCAGCGGACGTCCTGTCGAAGTTTGGTTCTACTCGCGCTCAAGTACCAGCGGGTATCTTCATCCACGAGCTTCACGCGCCATCCATCCCGGAGCCGGCGCCGACGACCACTAACCCAACACCCTTCCCAGCTGGCCAGGAGGTCATGATGATAGACGTGGACTGGCGACAACCCTTCATCGACTACATCCTCGAGCAGAAGGTTCCAACGGACAAGAACTTGGCCGAGCAACTCGTCCGGCGCGCCAAGTCCTACGTCCTAGTCGGAGACAAGCTCTACAGGCGGGACACATCTTCTGGAGTACTCATGAAGTGTGTTCCCCGAGAAGAAGGCAAGGGCATCTTGGAGGAGATCCACAAAGGCGTCTGCGGCAACCACACGTCTTCACGCACACTGGTCAGCAAGGCCTTCCGACAAGCTTTCTATTGGCCCACAGCTCTGGGGATGCCGAAGAACTCGTTAGAAGGTGCCAAGGGTGCTAATACTTCGCCAAGCAACAGCACGTCCCGGCCTACAAGCTAGTTACTATACCACCAACCTGGCCCTTCGCCTGCTGGGGCTCGACATGATTGGGCCTCGTCCGACTGCGCCAGAAGGATTCAATAGAGTCTTGGTGGCCATTGACAAGTTCACCAAGTGGATCAAATTCAAGCCGGTCACATGCCCCAAGGCCGACAGAGTACTCGACTTCTTGGATGAACTCGTGCACCGCTACGGACTACCCCATCGCATCATCACAGGCCTGGGCTCCAACTTCAACAACCACCAGTTCTGGGAGTATTGTGAGAACAGTGGGATCGACGTCCGGTATGTCTCAGTCGCCCATCCATGGGCCAACAGACAAGTCGAGCGTGCCAACGGGATGGTACTCGACGCTCTCAAGAAGCGGCTGCACGACGCTGCCAACTCCAAAGGAGGCAAGTGGATCAAGGAACTACCCAATGCACTTCGGGGGTTGCGTACTCAACCCTCCAAGCCGACGGGACAGTCGCCATATTTCCTGGTCTACGACTCCGAAGCTATTCTCCCTGCCGACGTCATGTGGGATTCGCCGGCAGTAGAGCAATATGACGAAGGCATATCTGAAGACAGCAGGCGAGTTGATATCGACGGACTCGAAGACGCTCGCTGTGCCGCCCTCGTCCAATCAACAAGGTACCTTGAGGGTATCTGACACTACCATGACCGCAACGTCAAGGAACGCTCCTTCAATGTCGGTGATCTCGTCCTCTGTCGTATCTAGAACACGGAAGGACTACACAACCTTAGCTCGCCATGGGAAGGTCCCTTCACAGTTGCAAAGGTGACCGAACCAGGCTCGTACCGCCTATAGACTCTTGAAGGCGAAGACGTCAACAACTCGTGGAACATCGACCGGCTCTGTCGATTCTACGCCTAGTCTCTCGACTACCCTGGGGGCTCAAGTCTACACGACTACTCCAAGAGCCCTTCGCTGTAAGCGGCCTCCGGGTCCAGGCACTAGTCTCCGGACTACTCTACTCCAAGATCCAGCGTTAACGACTAATAATGGATCTCAGGCTGCTCAGAGCGTCAAAGGACTCTAGCAGCGGTCTACCAAGAGACCATGTACTTCTAGATCCAGCCTAGACGGATACTAACGGATCTCTAGCTGTAAGAGGCCATGCGCCCTAGCACTACTTTCCGTAGGCGGCCTTCGGGTCCTAGCGATTACACTTGTAAATGGCCCTGGCCATCCAGGTGTACTCTTTCAATAATAAAGTTTGATTTTCTATCAACTAACTTACTGTGTCCCCCTCAACGGGCCTACTAGCTAGTACCACTACTGGCGACAACTCCACGATGGGCACTCCGCATACATACATCGCGACAATGAGTACTCATTTATGGAAGTTTTTCTGATTCAAATTTAAACAAGTTCACTACAACTTTGTTTATACAACTATTGCTACAAGCTAACCCTACAGGACTACTGGAGGATCAGCTTCTCGGCGACTTGCTCAGCTATTGGCGCCATCTGCTCCATAGCTCCGCGTATAGCTCATCAGTGCAATTAGCGGCTAGTCCACCCGCGACTACGTCTACTGGAGCCTTGGGGAAGTACGACTTCATGTACGCCAAGACCTGGTTGGGGATCGACTTCTCCAAATGCTTGACATACGTCGCCAGACGACCGGGAACCTCTCTCAGCCGGTCAACTAACGGAGCAATCTTCAGCCCGCCTGGATGAGGCACCAGTAGCCTTGCAATGGGAAGTGCGGCTTCTTCAAGTTCCTTGAGTTGTCCCCGCAACTTCTCGCAATCTTCGTTCAGCTTCTGCAGAGATTTATAGCAGTTGATAAGATCACGATCCGAGGCAATCCGAAGCTCCATGTGCATATTACACTCATGGGCCAGCTGCTTATATTCGTACTCAAGTTCCTCACGGGCATCCTTCTCTCGGTAGAAGAGGTTCTTCATGTCGGTCTCTGATGCTTCAGCTGTTCAACCCGAGCCTCAAGATCTGCAAAACAACTCAAAGGGAGATGTCAGTATACTACAGGGTACTCGCAAAAAGTCCTCGACAAGGCGACATCGACATACCTTTGCTCTTCTGGCGCAGAGACTTGTTCTTGCGCATCAGCTCGTCGCTCTTCGCCTGCATGTCTTGGACCTCATTGTGGTATTGGGTGAAGGCACCATCAAGCTTCGACTGGAGCATGGCGGAGTGCTTCCTGGCCTTGGCGAGTTCTTTCTCCAGTGCTTCCGCCCGGAGCACCGTATCGCCATATCCTTGGAGCATGTCAGATTTCTGTCAGGATCTCTCCACGAAATTCTGCAGCAGACAACACTTGTTACTCGGGTACTCAACACTTATGGCAGATCGACTAATCAAGGGTACTTATAACTTACCTTCATCCATTGCTCGGCCCGCCGCATCGCCTCCAAGTTGCACGCTACTGCCTCCGGGTCGACGAGATCATCCGCCAGAAGCTCGATTCCACCACGACTAGTTGTGGCGGCCTCGGACATCGGCGCGGAACGGATCGGCTCTGCATCCTGAATCTCTGGCGAACGGACGACTACTTCCAGGCTTGACTTTGGCAGTACATCGTCACGCTCCTCTTCGGCCACCCCGGGGGCTCCTTCGCTAGCTATCTCTGCCGGCTCGGTCGCTGCTCCGGTGGCTTCTTGGGTTTCAGGCACCACGCCTTCAATGGGCACAGCCTCAGGGATGGTGTTTCCCTCGACTTCGGCCCCTGTCAACAAAAAGGCACAGGGGATTAGTTTCCTGGGGGCTACGACTACTACTCGAGGAAGACTGCGTCTGCGCGGTGTACTCACCATCTACTATGCTGGCCTCCGGCAGTGAAGCCTCCGCAGCCGGCGCTACGGTCTCGGCCTGGGGGAGGGGAGCAGACTCCTCGGCAGCCGGCACGGAAGCTTCTTCAGCCGTTGCCATGCTGGGTTCATCTCCCTCCCAGGACATGTTTCCTACACAGTACACAATCGGTGGTCAACCAAGTACGACTACCAATCTACATGTACTACTCGAGAAAGATTTTCACTTACAAGCTTGACCGGACAACAATCACGGTCGGGGCGCCAAGTATGCTGGCGATGTCGACAAGCCCGGCTTCGGCGGGCACCCCTTCTTCGGCTTGAGTTGCTGCTGGTTCTTCAGCAATGACAGTCGCGGCCGGCTCTGTCCTGTTTTCGACAACCGGCGCTAGCGGCTCGACAACAGTAGTCGATCGCTGTGTCAACTGCGACACGAGTTCTTCTACGGTGGGGGCTGGGCTGCGGCTTCTTTCAGCCGGCTCTCCCACTGTCTCCCAGTCATCTTCGTCCCCTTGGTCTACAGGGTCGGAAGGCGGAATCTCCTGCAAGCACTCGGAATTCAGTTGTCAGCATACACAACATTGCAAGACAAGTACTTGACTACTCTACTTGAGGAGTTTTACCTCTTGAGACGTAGTCTCGGTGATCTTCAACTTTTTCGCAACTCGCTTGCATGCTGCGTTGCGCGGACTCCTCGGTGGCACAAGCAGACTTGAGTCCAAACTAGTCGGAGGATCGTCGATGAGGGGCACGTTGGGCAGTCCAGGGCAGCTGAACCTGGACCGCAGTTGGAATCGCTCCTGCAGCGTCTCCTCGTCATCCTCGTCAGACGTATCTTCGACGACGACAGTGTCGTCACCTTCGCCGACTTCGCGGTGTTCCTTCCCCTTGCCTTTCCCCTCCTCCGGGATATTCACAAGTCGGGGAGGCGAAGCCGGCTCAGGGACAAACTTTGCAATGTCATCCTGCAGAAAGCACATTGGGTGAGCACGACTACTACCACACAATCAGTACTCGGACTCTGACTGCGACTACTGACCTCGTTCGGCGGATGAGCTATGGAGTACTTGGGGACTGGGCAGGGCGTGTGCGCCGGCATGTCCTTGAAGATCCTGCCTAGTCTCTCGATGATGTTCAATCTCACCACCGGGCATCCACGACGAGTCGTCCTCGCCGGTGTATTGGTAGTCGAGGGTGTCGCGAGCCATCAGTGGTTGCACCCTCCTCTTCATGAAGTTGAAGGCCACATGCTCGGCCCTCAGTCTGGCTTCTCTCAAAGCCTTGATCTTCAGCAGCAGTTCGGGTAGCTGGATACCCTCCTGCATCGTCGGCTCCGTATTCCACCAGGGCCGGTGCTTCGACTGCTTCCCGCTAGGCTTTGGCAGCTTCGGGTGGTGGTTGGTGATGTAGAACCACTTCGACTTCTAGTCCTGGTTGGAGTCGATCAACTTGTACGCCAAGTATTGCTCGGCGGCGTCTTTGCGCATCTGGATGCCGGCCCCTCCGACTACTCTCGGGTTGTTGGCGCTCGGCTGGGGCTTCACGCGGAAGAACTTCCGGAACAACACCCAGTGGGGTTTGATCCCCAAGAATGCTTCGCAGAAGTGGACAAAGACAGATACGTGGAAGATGCCATTGGGATTCAAGTTAATGTACTCGATACCGTATTAGTCGAGAAGACCTTTGAAGAAGTCGCTCGCCGGGAGAGCCAACCAACGTTCCACGAATCGCGCGAACATCGGGATCTCGTCGGGGTTTTTCTCCATCGGGTACGGATCTCCCGCGGCGGCGCGCTACATGTCGACCTCCTTCTCCCAGAGGAAACCGCTATTCACCAGTGCCAACAAGTCCTCAGTCTTCGCCTTGGACTTCTTCCACTCCTTGTTCGGATTTGGGTGCGGGGGAGACGCCGGCGGCGTTGACCCTTCGGCGGATCCAGCAGCTTCCTCATGGGACCTCTTCTTCCCGGCTGCGGTCTTCATGCTCTTTGATGGTGAGGGCTTCATTCTCCAACTACAGCGGGTTTTCACTCGCATTCGCTCGGGGGCTGTGGCGGAGGCAAGCAGCGGCGGAGTGCGTGGATCTACGGTCTACGGCGCGGTGGCAGTGTGCACTAGCGGCAGACTCTTAGCTCGATCTGCTTCGAATGGCTGCAAGTGCGGGCGGGGGGGGGGGGGGGGGTAGTGTGAAAAACCCTAAGGGTTTCGACTTCTATTTATAAGTCAATCGGTGGCTCCGCAACCGCCGGATGGATAGGTATCGGCAGCTGACTCAGCGGCGGCTGCCTGACCCTTCAACTTCCAGTAGTCGATGCGCTCTATTACGGGGGCTCGGCTACGACTACTCAACTTCCTGGGTGGCGACAAGATTCAAGAGCAACTCAGGACACTTTCTACATTCAAGATGACCCTTCAATTCGAGAGGAAGTACTCGACTCAAGGCTCGGGGGCTCCGTGCCACGTGTCCTTCGGTTTTTTTTCTCTGGATTTTACGGGATAATCTTGCCAGAACTTCAGATTGACCCTCAGGCAGAGTCTACGACTCAACCTAAGGCTCGGGGGCTACTCCATATGGAGTGCGATTTTGCAATCGCACTTCCATATAAATTTCGGCTTCAAGACAATGCGAGTATTATTGAAGACCTTCAAGAGGAGAACTCGAGGACGCTTGGGAACTACTCGAGAAGACTTCAAGACTACTCAAGGATCAGCTGGAGTACCTTCCAACCTCGGGATGCTTGAAGTATTCTTGAGGACTTTTGGCTTGTAGTACTCGGGGACGCCTGAGGACTACTTGTCAGGGCCGTCAAGACTACTCGAAACTATCATGCTCGACTACAAAGTACTCGGGGGGCTTGTCGTATGGACCTCCCTGGGCCCACTACCTCGGTGGGTACCAGGACCGACTACTCGGTTGACCCTGGGACTACTCGACTTGTGCTGCACGGCACCTGATGGTGTGAAGCGCAAGGACTACGGTGGAGAAGTACTCAAATAGGAAGCTATACATGTCCTGTACTGTGTAGAGAACTCCTAGACGTACCTGACTAGTACTCTCCCTGAACCGACTTGTAACCCTGCCTCCCGGACTATATAAGGTGAGGCAGGGACCCGTCTCTCTCATACGCATCATCTTGTAAACACACCGAATCAATGCAGAGCTACGCAGCATACAGGACGTAGGGTATTACGCGCCTCGCGGCCCGAACCTGTCTAAATTGTGTGCCACATGTCTCTTCCTTTGAGTTACCGATCTCGGCGAGGCCACATTCATCTACCTCGGGTACTCCCCTTGGTAGGTTGCTGGTCTAAAACACTGACAGTAGCGGATCCCGTAGGGATCTCGTGCGGCCGGCCACGCCAGCAGCCACGCAGGCTGTAGTTGGCTTAAAGCCACCCACGTGGCCGCCTCATCAGCCTTAGTAGCCGGCCTGCAGCCAGCTAGTAGCTAGCTTAAAGCCCTTTAGAGCCAGCCAGTAGTCAACCTATAGTTTGTGCTATTGTGTACGCGTATTTTATTTTCAGAAAACTATTTTTATCTTTGAAAAATCCTAGTACATTCATTTTAGCTTCGAAAAATATAAAACCTTTTCCGGAAATCCTCTAAAATCTTAAACTCCGTGCTAGGCTAGTGTTTGCTCTATTTTGGCTCTTAATTGCCGTTCCTTTGGAGTTAATTGCTTTAGGACCGCTCTTTATTTTCTTTTACGCGTTAATAGGAGCAGCTGGAGCCGGGGAGCTGACCCCGGAGTACGACTACACCAATGACTTCACCGCAGAGGACTACCTGACCCCAGGTTCATGCCCGACTGATCCTGAAATACCTATTAGGCATTGCTAAATAGAATGCTAGCGCTTTACTTTAAATGCATTATGATGATGAGCCTTGCACTGCCTACTTTTACCATCCTGTCCTTGATTGTCCTACTACTATAAATATATGTTTATAAGCGTGTATATACGCTGAGCTTCGCACTGCATGTGTTGGGATGGGAATAGTGGTTCTTGGCGTGAGTGAGGTAAAACTGGCAGGAGAAGGCGTTTTGGGTACCTTGGCGGGGGTGAGATCGAAACAACCGATCTAGGATCGGGGATAGGGGTACACTCCTCAGTGTGTCCCTACCTGACGGTTTTCGGAGCCTAGGTGTTGGGGTTTTACTTGCGAATGGAGGATATGAGCTCGCCCCGGTCTGAAAACGAGTGGACAGACCTTTTCACGGGACCTTTACGTACACACCACCCTGCCGAGCGTGGGGTTAGGGCCGAGTTGAGCTCGGCAAGTGCGGAACCATACCTTCCAGCAGGATAGCGGGGTATCAGTGGGGGAGTGGTGGAGGTGAGACTACCCTCCCAGAGCGACTCCCGTGTGGCCACACGGGGGCATTTCACAGTTCTAGTGCCGTCTCTTCTGAGGGGGAGACCGTTTTGAGGGCCGGATGCAGTATGGGACCGTAACTACCGAGAGTTCGCACGGTAGGATGGGCTCGGTTGGCCGTACACCGGTCGGGTGCCATCCCGGGGTTGGGTTCAGGTGTACACACTCTACAGAGTCGTTCGATCTATAGCTATAGCCGCGTCCTCGGATATGGACATGTCCCCTAATAGCTTTGTTCTCATGTTTTTGGGATTTCTACCTCCCCCTTTTAGGTGAGAGTGTGGTGAGCCGTGATTGCAGTTGGCTAGAGGAGAGAGGCTCTATCTACCTCGTCGATCCGATTGCAATCATTGAGGTGCGAGGAGAGGAAGTTCTCGCATCAACCCTAGGCCGGAGTAGGTTGTGGAGACAGGGCCTTGGGTGACCAGGTGGTTCCGAGCTGTGTTGAGAGCCTTGGGATTGGGAACTTGATTGAGATATCTTGTTTATACTCTGTTGCTGTTGCATAGGAAACCAGAGCCGCTTCCTTGTCTCTTTTCCTCCCTTTAGATGTTAGGCCACTTAAAGCTGCATACAGTTGGTGACGTGGACCTATTCCACTCCTTCGGGATAGACTTTGGGTGTGCAGGGTACGAGATCGAGTACGACAACAACGCCGATGGTACGATTGAGGGATGCGTCGCTTCGCTCAAGAATGCATGTGGAGAGAAGAATAAAAGATGGAGACCCGACTGAGATGCTAGCTACCGTTGCGTAGAATTTCACTCTGATTCAGCCAAGAGGCTTGTAATGATGTACTCCATAATGGACATGTAATAAATTATGTACGTTGACTCTTATGTGATGCGATGTATGACCTTGTGTATCTATCTGTGAGACGTTCTGTACGCGATAGCCACTGATCCAGGGACTATCGCGATGGTACAGAGATTCAGGTTTCTATAAAAATCCGGGGTTTTACAATTCTGATGACATCGAGGAGCGAAATGGTCCTCGAACAGGTATGTCAAAAGAGATTTTTAATTGAATGACGTTGTTAGGACCGACAATCGCACATTGTACAACAGGAGGGGTACCACCAATATTATCGAGAACATGTCGGAACCACTTCATATGATCGATATTCTGCATGTTATGAAATGAAAATTATTATTCTTGTAATAAAATTTCTATTTACAAAGGAAAGAATATCACTATGTTTGGAGCAGATCCTTGACATCGATCACCGATAGGCAAGTTAATGACGCCATGAGTGAAGTGTATCCCTGGAGGAGGAGGACCAAGGCCACCTCGACAGCTGCCACCTCGACGACCGCCACCACGACCAAAAAAGTAACTTGCCATTGTTTTACCTAAAATATGCATTGAATTATATTTAATAATTTCTACCTAAACAATCATCCCAACTCCCACTGGCTTCTTATTTGTACACATGCTAAAAATGTGAAGAACTAAACGTCATCATAACACACAACATCTCATTCATCTATCATAACACTTTCTTTTCTATTAAAACATAGACCAATATGCATATAAATAATAAAAACCACCATTCTTATCTCATTTGGGAATGTAATTAATTAAATACTCTAAGTAAAAGGCATATTACTTAAAATGGCAACCATAAATGAAGGTAGGATGAAGTAACTAACCTCTACACTACTTCGATGAGTCAAATCGTGGAGAAATTGTCGCAAATCAGTCAGAAATCGTTGCAAACTGGCTGGTACGGTCTTGCAGGAGGAGGAGGGCCGGGGGCTGGTGGGGGCGGCGATTCGGGGAGGAGATGCACGTCGGGGAGATGCATGCCGGTGAGGGGCGGACTTCGGTGCGGCCGAGCTCGCTGGCAGCGGGAGACGGTGACGCGTGCGTGTCGGGGAGAGGCGTCGTGTCGGGGAGGAGCGACGCGTCGAAGAAGGGCGGCGCGTCGTGGAGGGGCGCGTCGGGGACGGGCGCAGCGAGGAGAGGCGGTGGCGACGATGACGGAGGAAAGGAGGCGACCGTGATGACGACGACGATTTGGGGGAAAACGGCTAAGTGCCGATCTGGAAGGCGACGATGCTTATATAGAACCCAACCTTTTGTCACGGGTCGTATTCCCAACTGAGACTAAAGGCGCCCCTTTTGTCACGGGTCGTGAGACCACCCGTGAGAAAAGGGGTATTTCGCGCAGGATCCCTCTATAAGCGAATTAGCGCCCTTTAGTACCGGGTGGTGTTACCACCCGAGACAAAAGGGGTTATTTTGTCTCGGGTGGTAACACCACCCGGGACTAAAGGGTAATTTTGCGCGGGAAGTTAACATTTCCCTTTTCCTTCCTCATTTATCTCATTCCTTTTTGCTTTGAACATTTAAAAAATAATTAGTTAAAATATTTGTGCCATGCAAAATTATATTATGTTAACACCAAAAAATACCTACTTTTCTATGCACATATTATTTCAGAAGTTGAAACATTTATTACTAATTTTTGTTTACAATTTGAAGGGCAAAATAAATTAAATTAAAAATTTTAGTAAACCAACTCAGAAAAATATCTATTTCAAACAAATTTATGAATTCACTTATGAATTGTAGTATATATATATGTATATATATGTACGTGTATATATATATATATGTGCTAAATAAACATGCTTACTAAACATGTTGAAGACAACACATGAATTCATGATAAAGTACCTAATTAACAATAGGACCCGACAATATTACAGCCGGCACTATTTTGGTTCTCCCACATAGCCTGTCCTTTTTTGGAAAGTATAGTATTTATTAAGCCAATCCTCCTTCCCTTTTCTTTTTTTTCTTCCACCTCCTTGTTTCCTTGGTCGGAACAACAGGCGGAAAATGCACAAAAACATCCGCAAGCTCGCACCTCCACCCTGTTGCCGACTTCACATCAACCAATATTTGCAGGCAAAAAAAATCCCCCATGGCTTTGATTCCCTGGGCCGGTCTATTGCAATGACCGAAAAATCACACAGGGTGCACAACGCAGCAGAAAAAAAGACAAAAGGTAGAAATAATCTGGCGGAAAAAAGCTGCATCTACAAAAGGATTTAGATGACAGCGACGGGCAATTTCCGGGCATCAAGTGATAGGCACACATATTCACATATGTTCTTGCAGCAAAGAAAAGATTACCAACAGATTCGCAGATTCACATTCTACTTGGTGAGATTACCAACAGTTAATTGTGTCATCGTCGAGTTCGTACTTCACTTTGCCACAGAGATCAACTGTGTTTGGTAATCCACAAATTCCAGACACAGACTGTTGTCACCGAGATTTTGCTCCTTCCAGGTAGCACAAGCTGTTTCAAGATCAAAGCATTCCCACAAATACCCACTTCGCAAAGTCTCCAGGTATTTTGTGGCATGCAATCTTAAGCAGCCCACCGAATTTGACATCTTCAACCACCTTGCATTGGTCAGAAGGTGTTGGAAATACAGCTTGACAAGACTAGAAGGTGATGCTCTATTTCTCAGGCCTAAAGAAAAAAGAGACCTGAAACAAAGAAAACTGATATTAGCTACATAAATTACTAAACAAAAAGATTAATAATTAGTAAGAAGCAGTTGTGCCGAAAATGAAAAATGGGATTCCAAATATACTGAAATGGAGTTATAAACAGATTATGTGACCACTAAAATGTTAAATTGACATCAGCATGCAGAATCACATGAAAACAAATCAAACTGGAGATGCTAATTATAACTCTACTCTATCAACAATGTCACAAAAAAATTCTGCCTAGACATGCAGCAAAGTAATAGATATATATAATGTACACATTGAATTATTGTTTGCAACCAACTAATTTGGCACCTAAATGGTGTTGATTTGAGTACTTGTTGACGGTTAATAGTTGTATCAAAGTTCGTTTGTGACTTGCAAGCGGACAAGTCTCCCGTCGTAGTCAAGGGACCCTTCTTCCCTCGAGTGGTGAACCCAAGGTATCGAATCCGTGGAACAATGTGCAACGCAAGGATTCAATCTAGTAAAGCAAGGTAAAGCTATCTATTGAAGAACAAAGATGCATCTAATCTACTAACTCATAAAAAAAACGAATCTAATCTAATCTACTAAGAGGTAGCAAGAGAAAGCAAGAGATAACCAATCTAGAGAATCTAGATCATGCTTATGTTGTAGCTCCAAACAAGATAGATGAAGATAGTAAAGCGAATCTCATTAAAAGCATCTTTAAATCGTGGCCTTCCCATCCGACTCCGAAAACGCCCGCCTTTTGGAACCCCCGTTCTGTCACAACGTATCCCTATTCATGCGGGTAGTCTAGGGCGAGTTCGATAGAACAAGTTGAAATCACTTGGCCGGTCCGGTATGCACCTCTAGCCACCGCGGCTACAAGAGCACCCTATGTAATCTAGCTATAGACTAGATCGTAGAAGAAGCAAAACCAAGAAGAAATCAAAATCATCGAGAAGGCACTTGATCGCTAGAAATCGGATTCACTTACAAACTTCACCATGAATGATTACATGAACAAGATCACCACCGGGATCCTACCTCGATCTTGATCCTCGCTCCGGAGCTCCGACGTGGTCTTCCATGCAAGGTTCCCACGTCGGCTAGGGAAACCCTAGACAACTAGCACGACCCTCATCTCCGAGATGGTGTCCCTCAAGCTTCTCTGCTCCTCGGCGGCGGATTACGACTTCGGTTCGCGTGGCTCTCGGTCGGGGGGCTATTTATAGCCCGAGAAGCAATTAGGTCAAAGGAGAGGCCGATTGGGCCCCGAATTGGGGCTGGGCCGGCCGGCTTGGGCCGGCCGGCCGGGCCCAATTCGGCCCATCTCGCGGCTGCTTCGCCGGTGTTGCTTCCCACGTCTTCTAGATGTTCTCCCCTTTTGCATGTGGGCCCTTGACGTCGGTTTCTCTCCGAATTGGACTCAACTCCTTGTCTTGCAAGATTCAAGCACTTTTCTCGGTTCGGTCCTCGGAGTTTATCATCTTCTCGGGCTTGGTCCTTGGGCTCTTGGAGTCATGTTCACTTCATTGCTTGACTTGTATCGGGCTTCAAGGTCTTGTCATGAGGTGCTTAATGAACTTATCCCGGAAGTCTTGCTTTCAACGTTAAAACCCCTGTGTAAACACTTAACTCCAAAACCAACATGCACAAGTGAACTTGTTATACCACGGGGGTTAGTACCAATGAATAAGATACAAAAGTCATGCCAACACCGAAGGTAAACTCATGGCTAGGTTGACGGATTTTCACCGTCAACATCTCCCCCATGCTTAAATCTTGCTCGTCCTCGAGTAAGCCTTCAATGGATATCATCGTTGCCCATCAATGTTTAAACCTTGCACTTGATCATACATGAAAAAAAACATAATGCTCTCAAAAGTTTAATTCGTTAAAGTTCCATAATGTACTAGCCTTCACCTCTACGGAGGGTAGATTCTTATTAAGCTTATCCCACAAGTATTAACATGCTCACAAAGTTTAAATAGACCTCAGAATTTTTGAAATAAAGAACGAGATAAAGAAAAGCTAAACCAAGTTCACAAATTTAAATCATCTTGTATATTGCTCATGAACTCTCATCTCACTTGTCTCTCAAGCCTATATATTCTACTCCTTTCCCTCTCATAACATATATGTGGTAGGCTTTATATGGAGCTTTGGGAAAGTTTAGTCCTAACAAGATTTTATAAATGAGGTGTTGTCAAAACAAGACAAGCTTCTCATGGTCTTACCGAGACTCGTCAAAAAGGTCATTGGAAAATAATGTTAAATCAAGGAGGGGAAAGAGAAAAATACACACACTTTTAGATGAGTGGACATGTGCAAATGGCAAAGAGTGATCCCGAGGCACAAAGGAAGTCCTCGTTATCGGATTGCACATGGTTGGAAAATGAGAATGGATCTTTTTAACTTGAAGCCTTGAATGCACTCTTAGAGAACCGGGGAGTTCGCTTTACGCACATATATATATATATTTTTTTTTCTTTCTCATATTTCTCATTCTTTTCTTTCTTTCTTTCTTTCTTTCTTTCTTTCTTTCTTATATATATATGTTTTTTTCTTTCTTCACCTTGGAAGTCACGTACATCGCCGAATTTTTTCTTTCATCATTATATATATATATATTTAAAATACTCCCTTTTGAACTCTAAAACTGCATCGTACCTACCTCCTCCCCCATGCTTAGACGTTGCTCGTCCTCGAGCAAAGAGGCGAAAAATAAGGTAGGTACCAGAGATATTTTTCCTTGAAGAGATACTTGAAATCTTCAACGTTGGCACCGTCTTGCGATCTTCCTTGAATTGATGATCCATTCTCAATGATAGGTTGTGGTCAAGAGGGTAATCACAAAAGATGATATTTGGTTTAAGTGTGGATATCCGGCGAGGTTTGTGAGATCTCCAATGCGGGGATACACAATGCACGGATAAAAGGCTAGCAAAAAGATAGATACGCAAAAACGAAATGACCAGCTTCTTAATCTCGGGCCAGAGAAATCATGGCCTGCAATAACTCACTCAAAAATAAATCTTGTACACTAAGGTTTATGCACTCAAATATATATAAGGCTCTGGATAGGTTGAGCAACACACAAGTGATATTTATGACAAGGTTAGCAATATTTTTGAGCATAAAAGACATCTTTAATCTATTCATAACTTGAGAGCACATAAAACACTAGGGGTCTTTATTTTAATCATAACCTCCGCTAAAGATTAAGCTAGCATTTAGATAATTTCAGATTTGTATTTTTAAGAGAGCACTAGTTCAAACATGCATAAATCAATTACAAAGATAAACAAAGCAGCAATTATAATCATATATCATCATGGCACAAACTTTGTAACTTTACCAAAGGTAAAAACTTGGTGGTGACATTATTCATGATGATAATAAAAACTAAGACACATGCTTAAAAATTAAACTAACATACTTGCTGAAATTTAAATAAAAACTTAAAACACTACGCAAACATAGGTGCAAACAAGCTGAAGATTAAAGAAAAGGGGTAAAGGAAAGATAACTAAAGCTCCTCCTCTCTCTAATCTTCCGCCGGTGGTTGATATTGATAGTCTTGGTTGTTGTCCTCTTACTTGTAATATGAGTGCACCACTCCTCCTATGAATTGTCTGATGGTGCTAAGTGAAGGTGTCCAAGCACATAAGCGACGTTTGCATTTCCTTCACCCATTTGGTTTGCATTGGTTTGGATGGCTGCAATAAATTACATGTTCCTTGCAGCGTATCCTCCAATGGTGGCTCCATTTTGTTGTGGTTGAGGAAAGTGTGCATATGGCTCCGCAAAGGCTATGTTGGGCACCGCAAAAATGGTGGGGGTATGGCTGCACCACTCCCCCATGCTTGCATTGGTACTCCACCGTAGTAACTCGGCGGCGCCGGGGTTCCTCCCAATGGTGGAACATAATTTTGTTGTGCACCTCCTTCTTGGGCCATAGAAGATCCTTCTCCTATAATTCTTTTCTTTTATTATTTTTTTCTTCGCCGGCACAAGAAGTCCTTCCTCTAACCGATCTTCTTCCCCTCAAGAAAAGTCTTAATCTTCAATCCGGAAGGGGCAAATTCACCTAGGCCACTTGGAAGCCTCCTCTCTCATCTTCACTCTTATATTTTCCTTTCTTCATATATTCCTAGGGAAGTCCCGAGTAAGAGATGATTTGGGTTCCTTGTAATACCCGGTTTTAAAGAGATAGCCAATATGGAGAGGTAACACCCCGAACCAATATCTTCCGAACTCGATGTTGCTTAACAACACCACCGGTTGATCATAGGTGAGTGGGGTCTATCGGCCACTTGGCAATCAAAGCCAAGTAAAGCCAATTCAACTCCGTGTTGGTTATCTTTGTCTCTCTTGTTCTCCCAAAAATCCACTTGCACAAAAGTGACACACTTGGATGATGGGGTTCCGGATAGTATTTCTTCGTTGATGGTCTCTTCCCGTGATCATACTCCAAAAACCTTCCCATGTGCCTCATGCATATCCACTTGTTTCGGAGCTCCCTTTTGAAAATAGGGGACACTCGCCCATGGGTCTATGATACTAGAACATGTAATCGTTTCGAACATGAAAGCCAATCTAATCTATCGGGGATTGCGTTGAATGGATCCAAGGAAGCATTGAAGCTCGTACTCCCTCTACGGCACGGTTGCAAGCCTTAAACATTAAAGTATATTCAACACAAGATGATAGATAGATAATCCAACAAAGTGTGATTACATCTCAAGATCGATTGCAACCCATGGATGAAAGGAGATTACCCCATCAAGGTGCTAGAAATAGCATCGTTGATCAAGGTTACCCTTCCGACGGTGTCTTCCTTCTTCTCCACTTGTAGGCTCCCTCCAACGGAATGAGAGACTCAGCACTCCTTCATCAAGGGTATGCGCCATGGTTATGAAAATTTCCTAGGCGAATTCCTTGTGGGTGTTTGCCGACACTCCGCTAGAGAATTGCACCGGTGTCCCGTGTGAAACCCAATATGTGGAGAGCTTGGTCGTCGATGTCGACGTTCGCTACAAGCCTCTACTTAAGGCGAGCGAGCTTCTTCTCCTCCTCCTCCGTCATGATGACATACCCCTCGGAATACCGCGAGCGTATGGAGGTGGAGCGGATGATCGTGTCAAGTGGCGAGGTTGGACAGGCGGCTCCTCCATATGTTATTGAAGTTTGGTAAACCTAATAAACGAGTTTTGTGTGGCCCTCATGCCACCAAGGAGAAGAGTGTGGTTCCTCCTCGGCGGTGCCGTGTCCTCCTCCATACTCCGAGGAAACTTGGAAACCGAGTGCCTCCTCGAAGAGGTTGTCGATGATGGCTTAGACGACGATGATCCCTTCTTCTTTGGTGAAAAGGCTTGTAGTTTTCTTCCATGATTGCAGCACTCTCCCTCACAAAATATATATCCGGGGTTTTCACCCGGTAACAAGGTACACAAATATTATTTTGGAGTCTGGACTTTGTGTGGATTAAGGATGTGATTTGTTGCACGAAACAAACGCGGTGGATGGCTAAGTCTAAGGTGATTCCGGCCTACAAACTAGAGCACACGAACAAAGAGCTGGATGAAAGACTTACCTCTCTCCTCCTCTTGGCTCGGTTCTTCTCTAGTGCATTCATGTTGCTTCGTGATCGCGTACACCTTCCAAACGTTCCCGTCCACTCCTTCGCTTGCATTATTGCTCCTTCCACTTGATGTTTTCGCTTGATTCACTTCCATACTCCATTGCCTCACATGCATCCATGATATTCCTACAAAACAAGGCCTTGGCTGCCCCCCCATGCTTGTACTTTGCATGTGGTTTAAATATGTTGGAGGGGCATCCCGTGATGTATCATGGTGCATGCATGGTTAGGTTAACTAGATTGCCTCCCTTTTAAGGCTAAGCACTCCTCTAATTTCGAAATTTAAAAATATTTTTCAGAGCCATGCAAGAGCTCAAGCATAAATTTAGAGAAGTTTTTAAACCATTAAAAACAAATGTAAGTCGAAAATATTTTTCGACTACGTCGATTTCGGTCTCACCGGTATAGTTTGCCTTCATTAGTTGAGAGCAAGCTTTTCCCGGCTTGATCATGGGGGCATAGGTTTAGGTCCTAATTTTGATTAGACGAGAGAGATTTTGAATGAAATAAAATTAAGTGGGGCTTAGAAAAATTCTAATCTTAGAGAAACCAAGGATATGGATTTTTAAACCAACCAAAAATCAAGTTTCTAGGTTCACGCGAGTCCTACCACATGCTGAAATTTAAATAACATCTAGATACAAGTCGTGGCTCTACTCGTGTGTTTTTAGCATGAAAAACAAGTCAACCACAACATCATAAAGAGGATGAAAGGTTGAGTTAGGTTCTGAAATTTTTTTTTTGGTTGTGGTTTCTCGAAAAAGAAGCAAACAATCACATAGGATGGTTCATGTAAAGGGTTTATGATCAAGCAAAATATTCAACCAAGCATTAAGTCTCTAATATTGTTCAACCATTCTAAGTCTAATGTTTTGCGTAGTAAAATTCAAAACTGAATTAAAAGGACTCGAAAAACCTGGAATCGGGTTGTCCTCCCGGTAGCTTATTCTTGACTCGACGAAACGGGTTGCCTCCCGCCTAGCGCTTCGTTTATAGTCCATGGCTAGACTTCTTCACTTGATTACTTCGGATCAACGCTCTTTGTGGGTGTTGCAATCTTGGGTACCCACTTTGGCTTAGTCAATTTTTTTTTGGTCTTCACAGGCTGGCTTTGTCCTTTGGTCTTGACGGATGCAACATCTTCCTTGTGGCTCGGCATCTCGAACTCCGGTCCTTCGGTCATGATCTTCATGGTCTCTAGTGTGATCCTTCATCTCTCCCGAATGAGTTTGAGTGGCCTTCGCCGTCTTGGGACCTTGGAGTTGTCTCGGATACTCTTCTTTGTTACCCATCGGGCGCCTGACAAGTTGTCCCACTTGCGTCTCTAGCATCTTCATCATGATGAACACTTCACATGTGGATCTTGCCTTGGCAGCCTTCAGGTGTTGAGCTTCTTTCTCCATCTCCATCTTCTCCATCCTCCTCTTGATCTTGAACGGCCTTCCGGCGTCTTGACTTGGAGGTGGTGATTCCCTTGGAGATTTCGACGGTCCTTCGACTTCAACTTTTGAATCTAGGGTTTCCACCCCTTTAGCTTGTGTTGCACGTCACCTTTGCCTGTAAAGTTTTCCTGGATCATCCACAAAAAAGTTTGGGTTTCTTCGAGAGGTAGCCAACCATCTCCGGTTAGGGTTAGTAATAAAACAAAAATCTAAACATAAAAACTAGGGTTAATCAAAACTAGATTAGATTGACTCTTTTTTATTCTTTTTGGGGATGATCAAACATAAGAGATGCAAAAGAAAATCAAAAGAAAAACGGAAAGATAAGCGATACTAGATCGGATCTTGATTGCTTGTTCCCCGGCAACGGCGCCAGAAAAAGGGGCTTGTTGACGGTTAATAGTTGTATCAAAGTTCGTTTGTGACTTGCAAGCGGACAAGTCTCCCGTCGTAGTCAAGGGACCCTTCTTCCCTCGAGTGGTGAACCCAAGGTATCGAATCCGTGGAACAATGTGCAACGCAAGGATTCAATCTAGTAAAGCAAGGTAAAGCTATCTATTGAAGAACAAAGATGCATCTAATCTACTAACTCATAAAGAAAACGAATCTAATCTAATCTACTAAGAGGTAGCAAGAGAAAGCAAGAGATAACCAATCTAGAGAATCTAGATCATGCTTATGTTGTAGCTCCAAACAAGATAGATGAAGATAGTAAAGCGAATCTCATTAAAAGCATCTTTAAATCGTGGCCTTCACATCCGACTCCGAAAACGCCCGCCTTTCGGAACCTCCGTTCTGTCACAACGTATCCCTATTCATGCGGGTAGTCTAGGGCGAGTTCGATAGAACAAGTTGAAATCACTTGGCCGGTCCAGTATGCACCTCTAGCCACCGCGGCTACAAGAGCACCCTATGTAATCTAGCTATAGACTAGATCGTAGAAGAAGCAAAACCAAGAAGAAATCAAAATCATCGAGAAGGCACTTGATCGCTAGAAATCGGATTCACTTACAAACTTCACCATGAATGATTACATGAACAAGATCACCACCGGGATCCTACCTCGATCTTGATCCTCGCTCCGGAGCTCCGACGTGGTCTTCCATGCAAGGTTCCCACGTCGGCTAGGGAAACCCTAGACAACTAGCACGACCCTCATCTCCGAGATGGTGTCCCTCAAGCTTCTCTCGCTCCTCGGCGGCGGATTACGACTTCGGTTCTGCGTGGCTCTCGGTCAGGGGGCTATTTATAGCCTGAGAAGCAATTAGGTCAAAGGAGAGGCCGATTGGGCCCTGAATTGGGCTGGGCCGGCCGGCCTGGGCCGGCCGGTCTGGGCCCAATTCGGCCCATCCCGTGGCCTGCTTCGCTTGGTGTTGCTTCCCACGTCTTCTAGATGTTCTCCCCTTTTGCATGTGGGCCCTTGACGTCAGTTTCTCTCCGAATTGGACTCAACTCCTTGTCTTGCAAGATTCAGCACTTTTCTGGTTCAGTCCTCGGAGTTTATCATCTTCTCGGGCTTGGTCCTTGGGCTCTTGGAGTCATGTTCACTTCATTGCTTGACTTGTATCGGGCTTCAAGGTCTTGTCATGAGGTGCTTAATGAACTTATCCCGGAAGTCTTGCTTTCAACGTTAAAACCCTGTGTAAACACTTAACTCCAAAACCAACATGCACAAGTGAACTTGTTATACCACGGGGGTTAGTACCAATGAATAAGATACAAAAGTCATGCCAACACTGAAGGTAAACTCATGGCTAGGTTGACGGATTTTCACCGTCAACAGTACTCAAGAATGCTAAGTTGTAGTTCAATGACATGTAGCCGAAAAAATCACCTATCTTTACTGAACGAATAGATTTGTTTTTTGCAATCAGCTAAATTGGCACCTAAATTATGCTAATTTGAGTACTAAGAATGCTAAGTTGTAGTTCAATGACAAGTAGCAGAAAAAAATCCACCTAACTCCACTAAATGGATTGAGTTGCTTTTTGGAATCAGCTAAACTGGAGGTCAAATGGTGCTAATTTGAGTACTCAAGAATGCAAACTTGTAGTTCAATGACAAGCAACAAAAAATATCACCTAACTCCACTAGATGTGTTGACGTAAAATCTGCACCTCACGCCAAGCACACAGCAAGCCGAACAAGCTAGCTTCACACGCGCAAAGATTCCAAGACGTGCCAGTCAATTTTTCCTAAAAATTAACAAAAAGATAAAGTAGTTAAATTCCAAAGCTTGGAACTTGCCGGGTGGTACCAGACAGTTCCATATTTACGTCTAGAAAGACAAGTGAGATGACATATAGCTGTAGAGAGCTATCTGCCAGCAAACTAGAAATCATTCGGGAACTTCAAAGTGCAAAAGGTAACATAGCCGAATGGATGATGTAAGCATGACAATAGATCGATCTTTATTTGAATAAAGATGCACGTGCGCAAAGCCATGACCGATCCTCGTGGTAAATAACATTAAACAATAAATGAAGTAAAAGCATGATCATAAATGTGCAATAAACAAGCATGCATAGGTCCAAAGCACTAGTCTACCACATGTCTAGATACTTTAAAACCCGTCAAGCATGATACCAAACAAATCTATCCATCGCATGATATAACTTGTTTGAAATCATACCACCGTCCACAAATAGATCTATCCACCGCATGATACAATCTAAATATGGAAAGCTAAAATCATACAATATTTAAAGCATAACTTATAAACACGTTTCACTCGTGAAAGTATAACCGAATACGGCTGAACAGCCGAATCGGGGTCCATGAAGAAGGAACGAACATTACCAAACAAGATAAATCTATCAGATTGGATCGGAATCTAATCCACCGGATGACTAGCTCCAAAACAACCCAAAAACCTGCATCTACCGCATGATACCCAGCTCTTTCAAGATTTATACAAGACTTGGCAAGCTTGAACCCGCAACACGTAACAACCTAGATCGAATCGGTTTCGGCTATCAGGGAACATGTGATCCACGTGCTATTTAAGCCAAGGATACGAACTCGATTCGCATAGGGATCATCAAAAAAGATAAAGCCGATCCAAACCAATCTGGATTGGGCAAAGAAGTGTTACGTGAATTTAAACATAAAGTAAAACCCAAAGCAACACAGGGTAACTTAATGAATCTATTGAATCTTGCCAAGATTCAATAGAGCCGATAACTAGCTTCAGGCTAGATCTTAGCCTACCGCATGACTCATGACCTAACAAGAAACCCTCTTGAACCAAGCTTGAATCTACCGCATGACACTAAGCATGGTAGCAAGACTACTTGCATCATATTTAAATCCACCGCATGATACTAGACATGATACAAGGTTGCCGGTACTCACGGAGGTTGACGGATCGATGAACCCTCTCGAAGAACTTGAAGACACGACAAAGGACTCAAGGGTTTGGCGTAAAGCCGGTTTGTATTGAGAATGTTTCTAATGAAAATATATACATTCAGGGTCTATATTTATACCCTGTCACAGCATGACTTCGAATGGATTTGATGCCTAATTTATCTCTAAATGCGATCGCTTATCCATCCATTTGTCCCTTCCGCTCGGGCCACGTCACCACGCAATCCCGCAAAATCAGCGCAACAGTTTTCTTGCCGAACGGAAGCGAATTGCCGACCGCGGACTCTTTTGCCGAATTCTTCTGAAGAAACCTTCCTTTTGCCGGACGGATTTCTCACCGCGTTGGACCCACAGGTCAGACTTCTTGCCTTACCAATTTTTGGTGTTAACATATGCCCCTTCAATTACGGGATAAAAGTGATTTTATTCCGGAATTGACTCCAGCCAACAACGTCTTGAATCTGTTCAACACATATTCTCTCTCTTCGCAATCCGCCGGAGTCTTCGTCTAGATCCAAACCCTAGATCACCTTTTCCTGAGCTCAAATACTCAATGGCAGGTCAAAATCAAGCTGCTCAGGTAAATTCCTCTTCCATAAGCTTCATTCGGCACTCAACTTTTCGATTTTTACCTGAGATTTCTTCTCCGCCTTCTCCCAGCAGGAACTTTCCACTGAGCTTCTAATTCGCACTGAGGCCAATTCGACGCCTTATTTCCTTGGTCCTGTGGGAATTTCTGATCCCCGCGAATTCATCGCAGCCGAATCCCAAAGAATCCCCTTCAAAGCGGCTTTAACCGAGCCTTCCCTGTGGCACGATGCTTTCAAAAACTGGCCTTTGCCCCCAATTGCGGGCTGGAGGAATTGGTATAAGAGGATCCTTGCGGACAACAGTGCTAAGACCCAAACTTGGGACACCCTCCGGATTGCTCAATGTTTGGAGCTCTCTTTGGCTGAGACCCCGAAAAATGAAGACCTCCTGATAGCCGCCTGTCATTTTTGGTCAAATGGCGTCAATGCCTTCCTTTTCGGTCACGGCCCAATGTCCCCAACTCTGGCCGATGTATACATGATTACCGGCCTTGATATCTCAGGATCAGTGCATCCTTGGGACTTCAGAGGTTCCACAAGACAAACAGGAGTGAATTCAGGGAGTGGATATAAATATTATATCCAAAATCACATGAAAGATGGTCCCCTTGGTGAAGTTGAATATAGGGCATTCCTGAATATGTGGTTGTGCAGGTTTATCTTCTGTGGTAAAGCCAATGAGCCTACTCTGAATCATATTGTAATGGCTACACAATTAGCTGGTGGTAAGCGCCTTCCCCTTGGAAAATACCTCCTGGGCAGTGTATACCACATGCTTCACCAAACTGTCACCCAAATGTACACCAGCCAGAAGATAGCATGTGTCAATGGCCCTTGGTGGTTTGTACAGATGTGGCTGCAACTGCACATGCACCAGATCGTTGGTATTGACCTCAACACCCGGTTTTTTCCTTCATCCAACCATCATGAAGGGGAAGTTCAGGTTACCAGAGGATGCCACACCTATGGAGAAGCTGCTTCAACTGTTCCCATCAATCAGAATGTCAGCCAGCTCTTTGAGCTCTTCTTCAAAGGCTTCCCAACCCTCTCTGGCTTCCTTACTTGGACAATGATAATTTAACCCTCCCTTGTGAGTTCTCCTTTGAGGCTGGACGCCAAGATGGAAGGTTTCTGGAAATCCTCAATATCCTCATCCATCCATGCATTCTGCCAGCTGAATTTAGTGGGGGGAGGTTAAACCACATCACTTATGAATACTACCAGCCAAATATGATGGCTCGACAACTTGGATGTGGCCAGATGCCCCCAAGAATATTCCTGCATGAATTCCTCAAACCCAGAGAGGAAATCAAAGAACTTGCTCAATCCGGCAGGGTTTTTCAGTATGAATGCAGTCCAACTGTTTACACCTGGCCCTTCACACCTACAACAGTAGCTCACCCCACCTTCAACTCTTGGTGGCAAGAATTTCATGACCATATTTTTAGTGAGCCTGTGCACTCATTCTGCATAGAGCTGATGCCTGATTTTCAGCCAACTTCAGAGGTAACATGATTGTCCTTTTCTCCAAACCAGGCATTTCTTCTTCTAACCATGACCTTGATTTTTTCATGCAGAATACAGTACGTGCCCCCCGAGCCAGGGCGATTGCTTACAATGCAGTATGCCCAATCTCAGCACTGGGATTTAAATCCCCAACCTTGGCTCAACTGATGGCTAGGTATGCCACAACAGACCCAATTCTGTCCAGTATTACTGCTGACAAGAGGAAAGGCCTGTCTCTGATTGCACCTCCAATTGCCAAGAAAAGGTGAACTGTCAAGAAAGTTCTTATTGAGGTAGAATCTCCCCTTTCTTGGTCACAAGATTATCCTTTACTGATAAATTTCGTTTTATACAATTTTCAGACCAGAAATCAGCAGCCTTCAGTTTCAGAACCTGCCAATGCTCCATCTACTGGTATGACTTTTATTACCCCTTTTTCAAAGATCAACACTGGCATTTACTCTTAATCTGGTATTTGCAGAAGAAACACTGGTAGATCAGCCTGTGGATGTCCCTGTCCTTCAACACATAAGTTCACCAAAGGCTGAGCCACCTGCCTAAGTAGAGATTTCATCTTCATCAGGGACCCAATCACCCCCTGCTCAAACAGAGACACCAACTTCACCAGAGATGAACTCTCCTATCCAACCAGAGACTTCAAGCCCTCCAAGGGTTCAATCCCCTGTTGGCCAGGCAGAGACCCCAACTTTGACAGAGGTAAATCCATCTCCTCTCCAGCCAGAAGCTTCAGAGTTGCCAGAAACTGCACCAGCACCCTCTCACACAGAATCCTCAGCTTTGCCACGAGCACCTCCTTCACCAGTGGCTCCAGAAATTGCCCCTGAAACTGAACAAAACCCTGTTCCAGTTCAGGAAGTTAGGCATGAGGTAAGCATTTGCACTTAACCCTGTTATCTTCTTTTTTTAACACTCCTGACTCGGCAATGTTACTCTTTCAGGATCAAGCTCCGTCATCATCAAACCCATTAATGGAGAATAATCCAACTGCCGAGACAAGGGAAGGAGGGACTCAAGCCTTGTCATAGGAAGTACAAGAAAAGCTCAAGGAAATTTTTGCCTGGCTGCAAAGAGACGCTCGAGATCAAATCAGAGATCTCGATCACTTTGAGGAAATGCTTGGACCCATCAGCCAAGAACTCCCTGAGGACATCAAGACCTCACTTGAACCCATCTCTGGTTTGGATGTTCATTATGTAGCCATAAGACGAGCTCTGAGAAATGTGTCTTCCCGCCCAGCTGTTGAACAAAAGAAAGCCAAAGCTGAACAAGCCGTGAAGGGAGCACAATCTCAAACTGAGAACCACAAAGGGATACTGGCTAATCTGCAAGCTGCTCGTGAATTGAAAATCGCCAGAAAGGCCGCACTGGAGGCAGAGCTGAAAAGTTTATCAGCGGAAATAGAGGCTGATGACAAGAGGATAGCCGAACTTCCTGGATTGATAGGGAAGATCCAAGAGGAAGCAGCATCGGCCATAACTGAGGTGAATCAATGTGATGCAGAGCTCACCATCCTGTCCAACGCCCAGAAAGATTATCAAGAACGGATGGAGAACATTCACCAGACAACATCGAGCGCCTCCAATGTAATTGCAAAGTATTTGAACATTTATGTACCGATCGATGTGTAACTGAACTGGCCGTTCTTGCAACGTTTGCCCTTTTATAAGTTTGCTTTCCCTTTTCTTGCACAACCTTGACTGCAATGCTGAACAACCCATTCGGTAACCAGTAGCCAAGTAGTGCCATACCCGAACGACACCTCAACCGTAACTTAGCCGAGTCAGTCAACCGAATGCGACTCAGCCTTGAACTCCAAACGACCCGACGGCGGATTGGTCAAGGAAACCTCTCCACCTTCCAAGTTTCTTGGGATACGGGCCACGATCTAAGGCCACGACCTGAGGCCACGATCTATTTCGCCAGGCCTATAAATAAAAACCGTAGGTGCCCCCAGCTCTTTACCAAGCCTTTAGCCCTCAAATCTTTGCCAACCTCAAGCTTTCCTTCCCAATCGCCAACTTAGCTCCAAAAACCAATGGCGGGGAGCAACA
This sequence comes from Cenchrus americanus, assembly GCA_947561735.1. Classification (NCBI taxonomy): domain Eukaryota; kingdom Viridiplantae; phylum Streptophyta; class Magnoliopsida; order Poales; family Poaceae; genus Cenchrus; species Cenchrus americanus. Next base: position 89,190,660 of record OX387240.1, on the reverse strand, counting down.
ACAGGCGTCGCGCCGCCGACGAAGCAGAAGGGAGCCACGCTAGTTCGTGTCGGAGGTAATGATCGCCATCTTTTCCTGTACGATTCATCCCTGATTCCCTTCCGTTTCTGACGATCATCTCTGTTTCAGGCTTATTCAGTGGAATCCATCCTCCGCGCTGGCCAATCAGCCTCTGCCGGACGACTCGTCGGAGTCAGACCGCTACTCCCCCGTGCCCTACGGGGAACTTGACGCTCTCCGCTTCAAGGCGGAACTCGAGGTGGCCCAGCGCAAGCTGGAAGACGTCTCCAAGAAGGCCGGTATAGCCGAACTGGAGTGGGAGGACCAGCGCAAGTAGCTGCTGGCGACCATCGATGGTATGGCCTTGAACTGTTCCCGAATCCAATCTGGCTTCTGATATTAATTGCTATCACCTTGTACTTTGCAGCCCGCGACGCCGAGCTCAACCAGCTGAAAATGCTGGTGGAGCAATTGGCTGACAAGGTGAACGCCCGCGGCGACACGCCGGCGGAGCACCTCGCCGCGGTGGAAAACCGCGTGGACGAGGTGGCCGTTCACGGCATCCGCCTGGGCACCACCTTGGGCCTGGCCGCCATGGCGACGCACACCGGCATCGACTACTCCACCAGGCCGCGCGGCTTCCAGGGCGGCACACCAGAAGACATCGACGAGATCGAGGTCATCTTGGAGCGCCTCGACGGCCACGGCGACGCCATTGCCGAACTCACTCATCCCCAGTCTGTGCTAAACAGGCTCTTTGATTAGATTGTACTAGGGATGTTTGATTATCGGGAATAAATAAAGAACTTTTAGTTCTCGTGCTTGTATTGCGATGACCTTTTCTATGTTTGCATCTGTGAATCTTGTTTCTCTTTAAACGCATTCGGGAACTCGCTTGAGCCGAACACGCAAAAACAGATGTCCCTTGGCGCAATACCCGCAGAAAATCCTTGATTCGGTAATCCATAAGCACTGTTCAAACGAAAACCCTTCGCATCCGGGAGGAAACCCTGCCGCTTGGTATTCGAATAATGCACGCCAGCCAGTCATCACTCCCAACGCACTCTCTCAGTCAATAAAATAGCCTGCTGAGATGCCCTGCAAATCCACTCGCACACTCATCCATCACTTCTCATCTTCTCCCCTGCTCTCAGAAGAAAAAACCCCAAGGCCATGGACAAAGGCAAGCAGCCCAAGGAGGACAGCATCCCAAAGAAACGCACGATTCGAGAGTGAGTTTTCCTTTGACTTGCTTCTTGTTTTCTCATGTGGTCTCGTGTTTTACCTCCTCTCTGTTTTTTCTCCCTCAGCCTTGATCTGCTTCCTGAGGAAATCATTGGGACCGAAGACATGCCCGAGTACATCTCCTCTGATTCCTCTCTTGAAACAGAGGATGCCACGCCCGAGCAGAGAATCAGCCATCAACTACGCTGCCGCGCTCGGCACCTGGAGCACGACCTCCAGGACATCACCGCTCGTTGCCAGGCCGAGCGCGAGCGTCGCATGGCTTTAGAGGCACTAGTAGGAGGTAAATATCTTCAACTTCTTCTTAACTTCGTGCTTACATCTGGATCTCTGCCCCTAACGATTACTCCTCTGTCCCAGATGTTTCTGATAGGTACAATAACCTGAAAGCGGCTTGGGACAGCTTGGTGGAGGCAGCAAACCATGGTCATCCCCACGGCTTCCAAGTTGCCGTCACGGTGGTCCTGGAACAACTAAAGAGGGAGCAGCTGAAGAAGCAAAGAAAAGATTGAATCATACTTTCACTTCTTACGCCAGGCCTTCTGCTTTCCACCTCCTTGTAGTCCTGATCACCAAGGTTGTTAGATGCAATCCTGCAAGAAGCATTTGTAATGTAGTTTCATGCTGAGGGCAATACATCTAAGTATTGGCCATTCCCTCTGTTTGGGATTTTTTGTTCTGAAGGCGGCCTCATTCTTGAGCGCCAGCTATCTCTGTATCAGATGCATGTAATCCCAATGCTTGTGGTCAGCGATCGATTTCAATACTAGGATAATACTTCTTCAAATATCTTCCATTTATTGCGGACGAAAATTCTTCTCCTAGTAAAGTTTTCAATATGTAGGCATTACCGGGCACGCATCTGACCACCCGAAAGGGTCCTTCCCAGTTAGGGGACCATTTTCCGAATTCACTGTATTTGGTTCCAATCGGCAGTAAAGCTTTCCAAACCAAATCCCCTTCTGCAAATTGCTTGGCTTTTACTTTCTTGTTGTAATATTTGGCAACTCGCAGCTTGTTCTTTTCAATATTTTCCAGCGCCCTAAGACGGATCATGTGCAAATCTTCTAATTCATCCATCATTAAGCCACTGTAATCTTTGGAGCTTAAATCTTTCTGCAAAACCACTCTCCTAGAATCTGATTCTATTTCCCAAGGCAGAACTGCATGGTGCCCATAAACCAGTTCATAAGGAGATGTCTTTGTGGCTCCATGAGGGGCCATTCGGTAAGCCCACAAAGCTTCGCTGAGTACCGAATGCCACCTCCTTGGCTTCTGGTCGATCTTCTTTTGTATAAGCTTGATCATGATATTATTAGAAGCCTCTGCCTGGCCATTAGCTTGGGCATAATAGGGAGAAGAATTAAATAACTTGATCCCCATGCTGTTGGCAAACTCCCTGAACTCCAAGGACACAAACTGGGCTCCTTGATCAGTTGTGATTGTTTGAGGGATTCCAAACCGATAGATGATATGTTCCTTAACAAACTCAACCATGTTTTCTGATGTCACCTTCTTCAGTGGAATTGCCTCAACCCATTTGGTAAAGTAGTCTGTTGCCAAAAGCACAAACTTATGCCCCTTGCTAGATGGTGGATTAATCTGGCCAATCAAGTCTATACCCCAGCCCCTGAATGGCCATGGCTTGATAATGGGATTTAATGCTGATACAGGAACTCTCTGAATATTTCCAAACCTCTGACAATCTTGACATCCCTTGTAATACTCAAAGCAGTCCTCTAATATCGTCGGCCAAAAGCACCCGGCTTGCCTGATAACCCATTTCATGCGGTAGGCCGATTGGTGTGCTCCACATATCCCATCATGTACTTCATTCATCATCCTTTTAGCTTCTTCTGGACGCAGGCATCGTAGCAACACCCCATCTAATGATTTGTGAAACAAACTATCATCCAGAAGAACAAATTTTATGGCCTTGTACCTGAGCTTCCTAGAGACTTTTCGGGATGGATCCTTCAAATAGTCAACGATCTCTTTTCTCCAATCATCTTCCGCAAGATCCATTCCCAGCGCACATATCTCCGTGGCAAACGCTTCTTGATGCTCTTTATAACCGGAAGCGCTCTGAGCCAATCTGTTTGCTTCTTCATTGTGTTCCCTAGGAATGTGCTGTAGAATTACCAACGGAAAGCTCTTCAAGACTTCCCTGCATTCTTCGTAGTAACTCCTCAGCGCATCACTTTTACATTCGTATTGGCCGTTCAATTGCTTTATAACCAACTCTGAATCTCCATAAACCTCAACTGAAACGGCCCCGGCTTCTCTCAAATATTGAAGCCCCCGAAGTAATGCCTCGTACTCAGCCTGATTGTTCGTAACAGTGGGCTAGATAGGGACAGCAAACTCAAACATCTCACCTCTGTGTGAAATCAATCAAATCCCTACTCCTCCACCTTTACCACATGATGATCCATCAAAAAACAAAGCCCAAGGAGTGATTTCAAGCAAATCAATTGATGGATCACGATGTTCAGTTATAAAGTCGGCAATGATCTAACCTTTTATAGCCTTTGCCGATTCGAACTTTAATTCAAACTCCGATAAAGTCAAGATCGACTTGCCAATCCTGCCATTCGAAATTGGCATAGATAACATATGTTTTATTACATCAAACTTGGAGTATACAACGCATTCGGCATTCAACAAGTAGTGCCGAAATTTTGTACACGAGTAGTACACACATAAGCACAGCTTCTCTGTAGCCGAATACCTGGTCTCAGGATCAAGTAATTTTCGGCTAAGATACGCTACTACCTGCTCCTTTCCTTCGAATTCTTGAATAAGGGCCGATCCAATGGTTTGGGTATCGGCCGCCACGTACAACTTGGAAGGCCTATCCAACTGCGGAGGGACCAGTACTGGTGGTTCCTTCATATATTGCTTGATCTCGTCAAAAGCCTTTTGTTGTTCGTCGCCCCACATGAACTTCTGATCTTTCTTAAGCTTCAGCAATGGAGAAAATGGCAAAACCTTTTGTGACAAATTTGAGATGAATCTCCTTACAAAATTAATCTTGCCGAGCAGTGATTGCAACTCCTTGAGATTAGTTGGAGGGACAACTTCATCAATAGCCTTCATGCTTTTCTTGCCAACTTCAATCCCCCCTTCGTGCACCAAGAATCCCAAGAATTCCCCAGCTGATACCCCAAAAGCGCATTTGTTTGGATTCATCTTCAAACCATGCTTCCGGGTGCATTCTAAGGTTCTCTTCACGTCCTCCAAATGCGTGTCATGATTCAAAGACTTGATCATGACATCATCAATGTAAATCTCAACAACCTTGCCGATCAACTCATGAAAGATGTAATTCATGGCTCGCTGATAAGTTGCACCGGCATTCTTCAACCCAAATGTCATGACTATCCATTCAAACAAGCCTATGTGACCAGGACACCTGAAGGCTGTCTTTGATATATCTTCTATTGCCATAAAAATCTGGTTGTATCCCGCATTACCATCCATGAAACTGATAACTTTGTGTCCAGCAGCGGCGTCAACCAACAAATCGGCAACAGGCATGGGGTAACCATCCATAGGAGTAGCTCTGTTTAAATCCCTGAAATCTATGCAGACCCTCATCTTTCCATTCTTTTTGTAGACAGGGACAATATTAGAGATCCACTCCGCATATCTGCATGGCCGAACGAAGTTTGCATCAAGTAATCTTTCAACTTCTTTCTTCACATCGGCCAACACTTCATCTTTGTAGATCTTCCGGGGAGGTTGCTTGTATGGTTTAAAACCAGATTTGATTGGCAACCGATGCTCAACAATGGAACGGTCCAGTCCAGGCATCTCCGAATAATCCCAAGCGAAGCAATCTTTATATTCCTTAAGCAACTTGATCAATTCCTCCCTGAAGTCTGATTGCAAGTTTGTGCTGATAAATGTCGGCCTTGGTTTGTCACCGCTTCCAATGTCAACTTCCTCCAATTTATCGGCCGACATGAATCCTCGCCTCAACTTGCCATCAGTACCATCGACGGGATTATCCATTAAAAATTGCTATAAGAGCCAACTGCTTGAATCGGCTGTTGATCGTGACTGACAGGCTCAATAGGACCTCCCCCAGTCTTTTCCAGAGAAACAGTCAATACCCTGATATTCCCAAAAAGATGGTTCCACATTTGCGACGCTCACTGAGTCATCTGCTTGGACCACCTCAATATCTTCATCCACCCATTGAATGAGCTGCTGATGCATGGTGGATGGGATACAACAATTGGCGTGAATCCAGTCCCGCCCAAGCGAGAGATCGTAGGCTCCTTTGCCCTCGATGACAAAGAAGGTTGTGAGCAATGTCTTGGACCCAATCATCAGATCCACGTGGACGCACCCCTTCGTATCTGAAGGATTCCCAGCGAAATCATTCAGAATTATGATCGTGGGTGTCAAGTCGCCAGGGCCCATGCCAAGTTTCCTGAAAGTGGTGTATGGCATCACGTTGACTGCTGCTCCACCGTCGACAAACATCTTGGTCAATGGTTTGCCGTTGACGTATCCTTTCAAGTACAGCGGCCTCATGTGTCGATTTTTGGCCGGTTTGTCGAAGATGGCTTGCTTGGCTAGCACCAGCTGCGCCATCAGCCCCCCAAGCTGTTCATCGTCCAGGGACGTTTCTTCCTGCACAACCTGATTAGCAGGAGCCATAAACTCATTCGGCAGAAAATATACCATACATGCCGGAGCCGAACGGTTTGATCCTTCAGGTTTGTCCTTTGGACGCCACACCTGTCTCGTCTGGATCCCCGCCTGCATCAGTTCGCGGTTCCTCAAGCACTAAACCCTCCTTTTTTGACTCTTTCTTAAACCAGGCGGGCACCATTACCCCTTTTGCCAGACGTACTCGTCCTCGTCTTCCTCCTGATCAGCCCATCTCAGATCAGCTTGCCTCTTCCTGGGGTGATCGATGATTTCAATTTTTTGACGCCGATCCTCACTGGGATGTATCCTTCCAATTCTTTCATGGACAGATCGGCGATTGGCAGTTTTCTGCCTGTACTCTAAGTATCTGTCGCTGCACTCAGGGCAGTTTCTCAGCGTAGGAAGCTTCAATCCTTCGTTCCAGCAGTGCCTGAAAAATGTGCACCCCCAATGTGCGCACTCCTGCTCGCGCGTGTACTGCTCCAAATCTCTTCTGTGCGCTTCCTCTTCGGCCCTGCGTCTCTCCTCCTCGTGCTTCCATTTCTGGTAGCGCTCCTTCTCTAGCTGGCGCTGCCACTTGTTGAGGAGGATGCGCGTAGTGACCCGGGGTTTGGCCCTAGACGACTCCCCGATCTCGACATGGCTCTTGAGAATGCGAGGGGCTTCTCCGTGAACCTGCTCCAAGGTCACTTGGCGTTCTGGGTCTACTGCTCCATCTTGCTTTGCCCTAGCTGAAGTCAAGACCTTAACCTTGCCCTTTTCCTCGGCGGCCACCATGTTGACGGAGAAGCTTATCATGTTCTGGGGAAAAGGGTGGCCGTCCAGTTTCATCTTGTTGTCAAACTTGAGATGACCTTCTTGGATAGCCTTCTGGATCCTCATCTTGAAGACCCTGCAGTCGTTGATGGAGTGAGAATTCCTGTGGAAGCCGCAGTAATGTTTCTCCTTTACTCAATCAGGCCGAAGCATGGAATGCCCCTAAGGCAACTTGATTCGGCCTTCCTTCACCAGGAATTCAAACAGCTTATCAGCTTTAGTGACGTCAAAATCGTATGTGCCTTTGGTCTGCTTGATCCAGTGTTGATTCATGGTCAACGGCTCCTTCCCCCACATGATCTCAGCAGCGGCCACTTCCTGATCATCGTCAGAATCTTCCATTTGATCGGCCTTCTTCAGGAACTGATTGTAGATATCAGCTACATCGTGCTGCTTGCCGAACCTAGTGTCTTTATTAAACCCGTAGGCCTGGTTGCTCATCAATGACAACTTTTGAGACAGCTGACCCAGGTTATCAAACTCCATACCAAACAGCTTTTCTCGTATGGCCGGCAGCATCCCTGCAACGGCCATGTCGGCCAACTGATCATCTGGCAGATTCAACGAAAAACACATGCCTTTGATTTCCCTGAACCTCCTGAGGAACTCCAAGGGCGTCTCACTGTGTCTCTGCTTCAGAGTGGCGAGGTCGATGAGCTTCTTTTCCGTGCTACCGCTGAAGTAATGGGCGTGGAATTTTCGCTCCAGCTCCCTCCATGTGCTAACTGATTGGGGAGGCAAAGATGTGAACCACTGGAGCGCTGGGCCCGTCAGTGACATGGCGAAATACCTGACCCTGAATGCCTCTTCAGACGAGGCTTCTCCGAGCTGCATCAGATAGCGAGCAATGTGCTCCACCGTGCTCGTGTCATCCTGTCCAGAAAACTTTGTAAATTTCGTCGGAGGTTTTACCCTCGGCGGCAGGATCACTTTGTAATACCACTCCGGGAACGGAGGCGTGTAGGTAGGTCCCTGCATTTTAGGTTTGAGGCCGAATTGATTCTGCATCATATCGGCCATCATCTGAACCAGGATATCGTCCTCCTGTACGCCTGTAGCTGGGCCGTAGCCCGGATTCGGGAGAGCATCGATGGCGCCATAGTTCATCACTTCGTGGTAGCCTCCACCGTACAAATTCTTCTGCAATCTGTTGCTAGCTGGGGCAATCTTGTAGGTGGAAGTAAGTGGAGCTCCAAACAAGCCAAATGCTAGCTCCCCATACGTGGGCTGATATGGGTTCGGCTATTGAATCGGTTGACTTGTACTGCCCTGTGGAGGTGGTTGGACTGGCTGCCCTCCTGCAGCCTGCGGAGGGGGTTGAACCGGTTGACCTCCAGCGCCTTGTGGAGGAGGCTGGACGGCTTGGCTTCCAACACTCTGCGGAGGAGGCTGAACTGGCTGGCTTCGCAATGGCGGCTGAGAACTGGACTCTCCAATCTCCACGCTGCCTCCCTGAAGGGGTGCTCGACTGAATATTTGCTCCATGCCCGGGCCGAAGGCAGCCACCATCATCTGCTTGAACACACCCAGGAAAGCTCTATGATGCCTGCTTAGCACGTCATCCGCGGCATCTCGAAACGCTTGCATGCATTCCTCCCTCTCTTGCATAGTCGCAGCGTCACTCTCTCCTGGCAATAGAACCCTGGGCATCTCATTTTTGAGGTATGGGACGCCACTCCTGTTCTCTTTAAATGACAGCAAGCATTTTTGTTGGAACTGATCCGTAGCATCCTTCAGCTACTGCAACTGCTCCGGAGAGAGATCCTCGATGTTGACATCCATAATGTCGCTGATGTCAGGCATCTTGATTTTCGGCTATTGGTCCCACCAGGCGTGCCAAAAAGTCTGTTGACGTAAAATCTGCACCTCACGCCAAGCACACAGCAAGCCGAACAAGCTAGCTTCACACGCGCAAAGATTCCAAGACGTGCCAGTCAATTTTTCCTGAAAATTAACAAAAAGATAAATTAGTTAAATTCCAAAGCTTGGAACATGCCGGGTGGTACCAGACAGTTCCATATTTACGGCTAGAAAGCCAAGTGAGATGACATATAGCTATAGAGAGCTATCTGCCAGCAAACTAGAAATCATTCGGGAACTTCAAAGTGCAAAAGGTAACATAGCCGAATGGATGATGTAAGCATGACGATAGATCAATCTTTATTTGAATAAAGATGCACGTGCGCAAAGCCATGACCGATCCTCATGGTAAATAACATTAAACAATAAATGAAGTAAAAGCATGATCATAAGTGTGCAACAAACAAGCATGCATAGGTCCAAAGCACTAGTCTACCGCATGTCTAGATACTTTAAAACCCGACAAGCATGATACCAAACAAATCTATCCACCGCATGATACAACTTGTTTGAAATCATACCACCGTCCACAAATAGATCTATCCACCGCATGATACAATCTAAATATGGAAAGCTAAAAGCATACAATATTTAAAGCATAACTTATAAACACATTTCACTCGTGAAAGTATAACCGAATACGGCTGAACAGCCGAATCGGGGTCCATGAAGAAGGAACGAACATTACCAAACAAGATAAATCTATCAGATTGGATCGGAATCTAATCCACCGGATGACTAGCTCCAAAACAACCCAAAAACTTGCATCTACCGCATGATACCCAGCTCTTTCAAGATTTATACAAGATTTGGCAAGCTTGAACCCGCAACACGTAACAACCTAGATCGAATCGGTTTCGGCTATCAGGGAACATGTGATCCATGTGCTATTTAAGCCAAGGATACGAAGTCGATTCGCATAAGGATCATCAAAAGAGATAAAGCCGATCCAAACCAATCTGGATTGGGCAAAGAAGTGTTACGTGAATTTAAACATAAAGTAAAACCCAAAGCAACACAGGGTAACTTAATGAATCTATTGAATCTTGCCAAAATTCAATAGAGACGATAACTATCTTCAAGCTAGATCTTAGCCTACCGCATGACTCATGACCTAACAAGAAACCCTTTTGAACCAAGCTTGAATCTACCGCATGACACTAAGCATGGTAGCAAGACTACTTGCATCAGATCTAAATCCACCGCATGATACTAGACATGATACAAGGTTGCCGGTACTCACGGAGGTCGACGGATCGATGAACCCTCTCGAAGAACTCGACGACACGACAAAGGACTCAAGGGTTTGGCGTAAAGCCGATTTGTATTGAGAATGTTTCTAATGAAAATACATACATTCAGGGTCTATATTTATACCCTGACACAGGATGACTTCGAATGGATTTGATGCCTAATTTATCTCTAAATGCGATCGCTTATCCATCCATTCGTCCCTTCCGCTCGGGCCACGTCACCACGCAATCCCGCAAAATCAGCGCAACAGTTTTCTTGCCGAACGGAAGCGAATTGCCGACCGCGGACTCTTTTGCCGAATTCTTTTGAAGAAACCTTCCTTCTGCCGCACGGATTTCTCACCGCGTTGGACCCACAGGTTAGACTTCTTGCCTTACCAATTTTTGGTGTTAACAAGATGTACCTAGCCAGTCTAGAAATTTGAAATACACAACAATATTTTGCAATGCTTACGTTCAACTGATTAATTGTTAGTGGGCACAAAAATGAGTTCATGCTAATTGTTCATGTGAAGTAACGAAGAAGTGTGTATTAAATAATATTCAGGTAGGCAGATCATGCCGCACAACATGTTCTTGGAGAAAAGGGAGACACATTTGATTTTTCTATGGTACTTCTATCTCAAATTAATGAACAACACACACGTACTGATACTGATGGCCAAAGCTAGTATATTACTGGTCCACAAGGGCAGAAAACTAAAGCATCACGAAAGTTCACTTGCAAATTTACTTTGTAACAACCCATCCGTACCATTCATGATGAAGACCAGAACCCACTAAATTAGATTTGCTAGGCATTCATAATCAAAAGGTCACAAATTATTGTTGTTTATAAATGCATTTTAATACCAAATCTTTTGTGAAAAAAGAAAGGATATACCACATTTGTCCTTGGTGGGCGTCCACATCTTACTTATGTTGTTTAGGCATTGTGTGAGATTTCTTGATCGCCAGCTTGCAATGAATTGTTATGAAGAGTCACACCAACCAGAACTTTTTGAAAAGAAAAAAAAGGAAAAAAGATAGTCAAGTTTGCAGTTGAGTTGGTTTTTTTAGCAATGGTTCTAATTTGAGTACTCAAGAATGCTAAGTTTGTACTTGAATGACAAGCATCAGAAAAAATATCACCTAACTGCACCAAATGGATTGGATTTTTTGCAATCATCTAAACTAGCATCTAAAATGGTGCTCATTTGAGTACTCGTGAATGCTAAGTTGTAGTTTAGTGACAAGCAGTAGAAAAAATAGCTCCTAACTCCACTAATGGATTGAGTTGTTTTTTTGCAATCAGCCAAGTTGCCGCTTAAATTAATATTAGTATTAAAATATCACCATGGCTGATTACATTTAGTAATAGAAATATAAATTACCTGAAGCAAGAACCTAGTAGAACAATATTTTTGTCTAATATATATAGAATGAATGCAGAGCATATAACCATATTCTTGCTGATTCAGAACCATATTGTTGTCCACTAAAGTATATTGGTTTGCCTATCTCAGTGGCATCTTTTTCCTAATAAATAACATTATTTTACAGGCATGGTTCAATGTAAAAAATTAGTGGTGTTCGACAACTTAATTGGTTGAATCCAAATGTTAAGTTGCCGAGTCAATTGGTTTAAATGACTTAGTACCAAATGGTTAATGTAGATACTCAGTTTTAGTGAGCGCCGAGGGGACTACGATATTATCATTTCGATGCATGTTTGTAAGATTGTAGAACTAAAGGTGATTGCTTACAACAATGAATAGTGCCTACCAAAACAAATTATTGCCTACTTAAGAATATGAAGTTAAAAATAATTGTGTAAGATAAATTGATAAATGAATGATCAATAATCTGCTTAGCTTTAAGCAAAAAATGTGTTCTATAATGAGAAAATGGCAGTAGGGGATAAACACATGTGTAATCAAGGCATAAACATAGGGGGAAAAAGAGAATGGTGGTGTATACTAGAATCTTTCACTAAGCTCAGACTACATCTCATTGTGTCACAATACGGCTTATAATGCAATGCTGATGACTATACCATGGTTAATGATCCGAAAGCACAGTACACCTCAAACTATCCACTATACCATTCAATATCAACTTAATGGAAACTTAGCACCAGCATACAGACTTGATTTCAGATATTAAAATGCTCGATTAATTCAATTCCAATCCCACCTCAAATCCTAAATTGTGACATGGCAAAAAGTTCTTTGTTGGACGTGCTAGAAGCTAACCAGTTTGCTTAGGTTCAATATTTACTAAACTAGTGCACCCTAATAACACTTGTAATCATGAACATGCGAGAATCCATATGACAATATGCATCGAATCAAACAAGCAGCACAAAAGAAAAAATCAGGAGACAAATCCTTACAAACCTGATGACACCCCCTCAACTCCAGAACTAAAGCTCCTCACCGTCTCAATTACTGCAGAAAAAGTAGATCAACCTCTAGAACAAATGATTCATTAATTCACAGGAAGTTCAAACACAGAGATTAAAACCGAGTCGTGCATACAATGAATCGACGTCAGAAATGAATCCTCCACCCGGTAATTTCTCAAAGCTCCCAAACCTGATGTAGATTCGCACATCATCACGTGAGTGGATCAGGGAAACTAGAGGGTAAGCAGGCACAAACAACAATGCAAAGTAAAAAAAGGAGAGGAAATAAATGGTAGGAGGTGCTTGTGTGGTGTGTTGGTCGATGTGAACGGAGGGTGCCAACATGAGGATGGAACAACAGAGATGAGGCATGAATCTGAAGGATAAAAGCAGCGGGCACCAACCGAGACACGAATGTGACAATCTCCATTTACCCTAACGACGCTCCTATTAGCAGCCTTGCCCGCAACACTGCATTTCTCGCCTCGCCCAACCTAACCCTAACGCGGCCATGCCTCAATCAAAGGGAGGAGAAGGGGTAGGAAAGGGAGGAGGAGGAGGAGAAACCTCGCTAGGTGGTCCACCGCCATAGATCCACCGCTGCACGCGTCCTGGCCATGGAGCTGCCGCCGCCAGGGTCCCTGACTAGTAGCGCCACGCGACCTAGAGGTCATCGCGCAGGCCTCTACAGGGGCGCCACATGCGTGCTCGCCAGGAGGACACCTGTTGACGGTGAAATTCCGTCAACCTAGCCATGAGTCTACTTTCAGTGTTGGCATGACTTTTATATCTTATCCATTGGTACTAACCCCCTTGGTATAACAAGTTCGTTCGTGCATGTCGGTTTTGGAGTTTAGTGTTTATGTAGGATTTTAGTGTTGAAAGCAAGACTTCCGGGATATGTTCATCAAGCACCTCATGACAAGACCTTGAAGCTCGGTACAAGTCAAGCAATGAAGTAAAAATGACTCCGAGAAGCCCAGGGACCAAACCAGAGAAGATGAAAAACTCCGAGGACCTAGTCAGAAAAGTGCCAAATCTTGCGGGACAAGGACCTTCATCCAATTCGAAGAGAAACTGACGACAAGGGCCCACATGCAGAAGGGGGAAGGATCTAGAAGACTCGGGAACCGACATCGGGCGAAGGAGGCAGCTGGCTGGGCCGAAGTGAGCCCAGGCTGGCCGGCCCAGCTCATTTTGGGGCCCAGTCAGCCCCCTGTGACCTAGCCGCCATTTGGGCTATTTATAGCCCTGAGGCCAAGAGCCACGAATCAACTCATTCGTTATCGGCCGCCGAGGAGCAGAGAAGAGAGGGACACCATCTCGCAGAGGAGAGGGTCGAGCTAGTTGACTAGGGTCTCCCTAGCCGACGTGGGAACCTTGCAAGGAAGACCACGTCGGAGTTCTCGGAGCTAGAAGCAAGATCGAGGTAGGATCCCGGTAGTCATCTTGTTTCATGTATCATGTAATGTTGAATTATCAAGTTGCAATCCGATTTCTAGCGATGAAGTGTTTCTCCTACGTCTTTGATTTCAATCAGCTTTTTGTATCTTAATATCTATTCTCGAGATAGACCACCGAGGATGTTCTTGTAGTCATGGTGGCTAGAGGTGCATGCCTAACCTTCCGAAAGATTTGAACTTGTCCTCGGACTCGCCCTAGACTAACTCGCACGAATAGGGATGCGTTGTGACATAACGGTGGCTCCAAAAGGCGGGCGTTCGGAGTCAGACGGGAAACCATGGTTTAAAGAGGCTTTTTATGAGATTGAACTTGTTACTTCTTCTTTGCTCGGAACTTCAACAAAGGCTTGATCAAATCTCTCTAGATTGGTTTATCTATCCCCCTCTATCTCTTGCTACCTCCGGTCTTTAATAGATTAGATTCATGTTCGAGATGTTATTTAAGATTAGATGCATAGGTTTCACCTCTTGAAGATATAAGTTTCTCGACTTTATTAGTTCAACTCTTGCATCACACATTGTTCCATGGATTCGATACCTTGGGTTCACCACTCAAGGGAAGAAGGGTCCCTTGACTACGACGGGAGACTTGTCCGCTTGCAAGTCTGCCTCAAGTTTAATACGATTATACATCATCAACAAGCCCCTTTTTCTGGCGCCGTTGCCGGGGAACAAGTGATCAAGATTCGATCTTTTATTGCTTTTTGTGTAATTTTCAGTTTTCTTTTGGTTTTTCTTTTTGCATCTACTAACTTTTGATCATCCTCAAAATCAATCTAATCTAGTTTGTCTAACCCTAGTTTTCTTAGATTTGTTTTACTTTTTCATTTTTTGTATATTTTGTTTATCGCTAACCCTAACAGGAGATGGATGGCTACCTCTCCAACAAACCCGATAATTTTGTGGATGATCCAGAAAAACTTTACAAGCTAAGGAGACATGAAGCACAACAAGCTGGATTTTGTAGATTCAAAGTCGGAAGACGAAGGATCGTTGGAATCTCCGAAGAACTCACCACCTCAAAGTCCTCGGGAGAATCGACTTCCACCGATGGGAGATCAACCACAAGAACGCAAGATTGGGGAGTTATGCATCCCAGACATCATCGACCTTCCAATCTTGAACCTCGCGAAGATTGGAAGGCTGTTCGAGATCAAGACCTCAACAATTTGCATGGTGCAACATTCACCCTTCACCGGTAAAGAAGATCCGAACCTTCACCTCCAAGCGTTCATTCAATTATGTCAAACGTTCATCATGGACGGTGTGACTCAAGATCAAATGAGGGCAAGGCTCTTCCCGTTCTCGCTACTCGGGAAAGCTTTGCAATGGTTCTACTCTCAATCGGCGGAGACGGTGCAAGATTGGAATGCATTGATGAGGGCCTTCATGAAGGAATACTACTCACCGGGTAAAACTCAAAGCTTGCATAATAAGATTGCTACTTTTGCTCAATATCCTATGGAGACTATCTTGGAGGCATTGGAGCGCTTCAATGAGTACATTCGGGCGGTTCCACATCACAAGTTCCCGAAGGAGGACCTCGTGCAAAAGTTCTACCAAGGACTCACCATGGCGTCAAGGACGATCATCGTTGCATCAGTGGGAGGATCTATCATCGAGCTTACGCCGACTCAAGCTTTCACTCTATTCAAGAAGGTCGCTGACAATGATATGTGGGCTTCGTCCGAACGCCTACTTCCGATTCAACTCGCGGGGAACGTCAAAGGAGTCTTGCAAGTGGAGAAAGAAGACATACTTGAAGGCAAGATCGACTCACTCATGCAGAGGTTGGAGAAGATGGAGATAGAAAAGAAAGAGGCTCAAGACTTCAAGGTTGCAAGGATTATTCGGAGGAAGCCAAGGTGCTCGACTACATGAGGAAGGGAGATTTGACGAACTTCCGCTACAGGCAAGGTAGACCTCAATTTAACGAAAGCTCATCCATTCTGAATTCGGTTCCGCTTCGTATAAAATTTAAGGACTTCATGGACGAGCAAGCTAAGATCAAAAAGGACTCCGTCACCAAGTTCAAGGCCATAGACAAGGTGTTGGAGAACATCGATAGCAAAGTGTCAGAGGTCGGAAGCTCCAACCATCAAGTGCTCAACATGATGAAGATGCTCAAGACGCAAGTGGGACAACTTGCCGGGCGCCTATCCGCTAATGAAGGGAAGCTTCCGGGACAACCTAAAGGTCCCGAAACGGTGAAGGCTATTCAAACACGTTCGGGGAAGGAGACCGAAGATCCGGAACGTTCTGCGGGAGCAAGGAAGCCTAAACCATCTGTTGAGACGGAGGAATTTGTTAAGGAGGAAGTTACAGAGATCGTCACCGAAGAGCCCGAGTTTGAGATACCGGGAGAAGACACGAAGATACCACAACTCAAGCCACACTACTTCCGAGGTAAACTTGATAATCACTTTGAGAAGTTTGTGGAGGTTGTGCATAGACTTAGCATCAACAAGTTGTTATTGGATGCCCTTCAAGTTCCTACATATTCTCGTTACTTCAAAGATATCCTTGCAAATAAATATGAGATAGAAACACTCAGGGTAGATCATGTCAAGATGTCCGAGCAATGTAGTGCCACTACTACAAATGGACTAGAGAAGCAAAAAGACCCCGGATGCCCGACAATTCCATGTTCCGTTAGTTCATTAAAGTTTGATAAGGCATTATGCGACCTTGGAGCTAGTGTGAGCGTCATGCCAAGAGATGTGTTCGAGAAGCTATGCCTACCATTGGAGCCTACGGGTATGTGTTTGGAGTTGGGTGATAACTTCAATCGCTATCCCTTGGGCATCGCCGAAGATGTGCCCGTGAAGGTTGGACATCACTTCATCCCCGTCGACTTCGTAGTACTCAAGATGGGAGAGAGGTAGAAGCCACCACTCATCCTTGGGAGGCCTTTCCTCAAGACTGTGGGAGCTACTATTGATGTTGGCAAAGGGGAGATCAACTTTGACATTAATGGCGAGAAGAGTTCTTTCAAGTTTCGACCACGCCTCGAGGTATGCAATATGATTGAAGTTAAATATGTTCCACCTCATCGTCACGTTGTTAAGGAAGAACCGAAGAAGAAGGAAGAGCCGAAGAAGAAGAAAGTGAAGAAAGTCAAAGAAGTTGTTGTATCCGCCAAGACAAAGGAACAAAAGCCGCTTGTGAAGACCAAAAAGATGACTAAGCCGGAGAATAAGCATGTGCCCAAGATGGTGCGGAAGTGGGTACCCAAGATTGCAACACCCGCAAAGAGCGTTGATCCGAAGTAATCAAGTGAACAAGTCTAGCCATGGACTATAAACGAACCGCTAGGCGGGAGGCGACCCGTTTCGTTGAGTCAAGAATAAGCTACTGGGAGGACAACTCGATTCAAGATTTTTCGAGTCTTTTCAAGTAAGTTAGTTTTGAAATTTACCTACGCAAGACATTAGACTTAGAGTGGTTGAACAATCTTAGAGACATAATTCTTGGTTGAATATTTTGTTTGGATTATAAACCCTTTGCATGAACCATCCTATGTGTTGTTTGCTTCTTTTCGAGAAACCAAAACCAAATAAATTCAGAACCTAACTCAACCATTCATTCTCTTTATGACATTTTGGTTGCCTTGTTTTACATGCTAAAAACACATGAGTAGAGCCACGACTTGTACCTAGATGTTATTTAAATTTCAGCACGTGGTAGGACTTGCGTAAACCTAGAAACTTAACTTTTGGTTGGTTTAAAAATCCATATCCTTGGTTTCTCTAAGATTAGAATTTTTCTAAGCCTTATTTAATTTTAATTCATTCAAAATCTCTCTCATTTAGCCAAAATTAGAGCCTAAACCTATGCCCCCATGATCAAGTCGGGAAAGGTTTGCTCTCAGGTAATGGAGGCAAACAATACTGGTGAGACCGATATAAATGAAGTCGAAAAATATTTTTGACTTACATTTGTTTTTAATGGTTTAAAAACTTCTCTAAATTTATGCTTGAGCTCTCCCATAGCTCTAAATTTATTTTTAATTTTTGAAATTAGAGGAGTGCTTAGACTTAAGACATGCTTAGAGGGAGACAATCTAGTTAAGCAAATCATGCATGCACCATGATGCATCACGGGATGCCCTTCCAACAACTTTCATTAAGGTCACATGCAAAGGACAAGCATGGGGGGGCAGCAAGCATTGTTTTGCAGGAAATTCATGGTGGCATGTGAAGCAAGGGAGCATGGACATGACTCAAAGCAAAGGCATCAAGTGGAAGGACCAATAATGCAAGCAAAGGAGTGGATGAGAGAGTTTGGGCAGTGCAACTTGTGGAGCATGCGGTCACGAAAGTCACAAAGTGGAGATGATCACACTAGAGGGAAAACCAAGCCAGGGGAGCCATAAGCCACCTAGGCCGGTCGGCCCAGGCCGGCCATCCTCCCCTATAAAATACACCCCCTAGTGCTCGTCTTCGGCAGGCAAGCAATTCTCCCATCTCTTTGTTTGTGTGCTCAAAGTTTTAGTGCAGAACCACCTTATACTTAGTCATCCTTCCTAAGTTTGTTTGCTCAAACAAATCACACCCTTTAATCCACTCAAAGTCCATACTCCGAAATAATTCTTGAGTGCTTTGTTACCAGTTAAAATCCTGGAATTATATTAGAGAGAAGAGTGGTGCAATCATGTGGAAGAAAACCACAAGTCTCTTCACCAAGAAGAAGGGGTCGTCGTTGTCCAAGCCATCTTCGACGACATCTTCGAGGAGGCACTCGTTTTCGAGTCTCCTCGGTGCATGGAGGACGACACGGTACTACCGAGAAGGAACGACTCTCTCCTTCTCGGTGGCATGAGGGCAATAAGGAGCTCGTCCATGAGGTTTACCGAACCTCAAGGGCGTACGGAGGAGCCACCCGTCCCACCTCGTCGATCGACCCTATCATCCGCTCCACCCCGTACACTCCGCGGTACTCCACATATGGCTTCATCATCATGTCGGAGGAGGAGGAGGAGGAGAAGAAACTCTCTCGCCTTGAGAAGAGGCTTGTGGCAAATGTCGATTTCGACGATCAAGCTCTCAACTCATTGGGTTTTAGCACAGACATTTATTATATGTTGGGGCACCTAGGATGGGTGTAATTCTCCAACGGGGTGTCAGCAAATACCCACAAGAAATGTGTCTTGGAAATTTTGATGACCATGGCGCCTATCCTTGATGAGGGGGTGCCGAGTTTATCATTCCGGTTGGAGGGAATTCAGCAAGTGGTTCCCTATGAAAATATTAGGGAGCTACTTGGTTTCCAAAAGGGCGCTCCGGAGAAAGTTGACGTGCCGGAAGGCATGTTGGATGGATTTTGGAATTTAATCTCCGGGGAAGCCCACCAACAAAGGAATTCCATCTGGAACCCCATCATCCAAGTATTTCACTCATGGATGTGTAAAAGGATTTTGGGGAGGATGAGGGAGACGAAGGTGACCGACACAGAGTTAAATTGGCTTTACTCGGTTTTAATTGCCAGGCAACCAATAGACCCCTCCTACCTCATGATCAACCGATGGTGTTGTGAAGCAACATGGGGATCGTGAGATATTGGATCGGGGTGCTACCTCTCCTTGTTGGCCATGTCCTTGAGACCGGGAATTCCAAGAAATCCCGAACATCTTCTACCCGGGACCTCTCTCGAATATTAATACATGAAGCAAGGAAAATACATAAGTGGAGATGAGAGAGGAGGCTTTAAAGTGGCCAAAGTGAACTTACCCCTTCCGGATCCAAGACTGAGACTCTTCATTCAAGGGAAGGAAGATTGGTTGGAGGAAGGACTCCTTGTGGAGGCAAGGAAGAATAAAAGAGGAAGAATTGTAGAAGAAGGATCCTCCTCGGCACAAGAGGAAGGTGCACAACAAAACTATGTGCAACCATACGGAGGAATTCCTACACCGCCAAGACGGAGGGCTACCAATGCAAGCATGGGGGAGTGGTGCAGCCATGCCCCCACAAAATTATGTGGTGCCCAACATGACCTTTGCGGAGCCCTATGCACAATATCCTCAGCCACAACAAAGTGTGGCCATAATTGGAGGATATGCTGCAAGAAACATGCAAAACGTTGCAGGCATCCAATCCAACGCGGCTCAATTAGGTTAGGGCAATGCAAATATTGCCTACGAGCTTGGGCGCCTTCACCTAGTACCTTCGGATCAATTCATTGGAGGGGATGTCCAAACCTATTATGAGCAAGGGTAAAACTACCAAGATTATCAATACCAACCACCGGCGGAAGATTAGAAGGAGGAGCTTTAGTTTTCTTTTCTTTTCCCTTTTTCTTTAATTTTCAGCTTGTGTTTGCTTATGTATGCGTAGTGTTTTCAGCTTTTATTTAAATTTCCAGCATGTGTGTTAGTTTGTTTTCATCATGAATAAAGTCACCACCTTGTTTTTACCTTTGGTAAAGTTACAAAATTTATGCCATGATGATATATGATTATAATTGTCGCTTTGTTTATCTTTGTATTTGTTTTATGCATGATTAAGCTATTGCTATCTTAAAATACAAATCTGAAACTATCTAAATGTTAGCTTAATCTTTAGCGGAGGTTATGATAAAAATAAAGACCCATAGTGTTTTATATGCTCTCAAGTTTTCGATAGATTAAAGATGAGTTTTATTCTTAAAAGTAATGCTAACCTTGTCATTAATATCACTTGCGTGTTGCTCTACCTATCCAGAGCCATATTTATATTTGAGTGTATAAACCTTAGTGTACAAGATTTATTTTTGGGTGATTTATTTCAGTCCATGATTTCTCTGGTTCGAGACTAAGAAGCTGGTCATTCCGTTTTTGCGTATTTATCTTATTGTTAGCCTTTTATCCGTGCATTGTGTATCCCCATATCAGAGATCTCACAAACTTCGCTGGATATCCACACATAAAATCAAATATCATCTTTTGTGATTACCTCCTTGACCACAACCTATCGTTGAGTATGGATCATCAATTCAAGGAAGATCGCTAGATGATGCCAATATTGAAAATTTCATGTATCTCTCCAAAGGAAAAGTATTTCCGGTACCTACCTTATCTCTGTCACCTCTTTGCCCGAGGACGAGCAATGTCTAAGCATGGGGAGGAGGTAGGCACAATGCAATTTTCGAGTTTAAAGGGGAGCAAATAAAAATTTTTGATGAGAAAGAAAAAGAAGAAAAAATGAGAAATAGAAAGAAAGAAAAAAAGAAATAAAGAAAAAAGTATATGTATGAGAAAAAGAAAAGAAAAAAAATGAGAACTCCCCGGTTCTCTAAAGTGCATTAGGAATTTCAAGATTAAAAGTTCCATACTCATTTTCCAACCATGTGCAATCCGATAACGAGGACTTCCTTTGTGCCTCGGGATCACTCTTTGCCATTTGCACATGTCCACCTATCTCAAGTGTGTGTATTTTTCTCTTCCCCTCCTTGATTTAACATTATTTTCCAATGACCTTTTTTAAGAGTCTCGGTAAGACCATGAGAAGCTTGTCTTGTTTTGAGAACATCTCATTTATAATATCTTGGTAGGACTAAACTTTCTCAAAGAGCTCCATATAAAGCCTACTACTTATATGAATGCTATGAGAGGGAAAGGAGTAGAATAAATAGGCTTGAGAGATAAGATGAGATGAGAGTTCATGAGAAAGATGCAGCGACAGATATGTTGAGTACAGGCAGGAAACTGCCAGTCGCCGATCCGTCCACGAGAGACTTGGAAGGATCCACCCGAGTGGGGATCGGCGTCAAAAAATTGAAGTCATCGATCATCCCAGGAAGCGCCAAGCTGATCTCAGGTGGGCTGATCAGGAAGAGGACGAGGATGTCCACGTCTGGCAGAAGGGGCAGTGGTGCCCGCCCGGTCTACGCAGGAGTCAGAAGAGGCGGGTCCAGCGCTTGAGGAACCGCGAGATGAAACAAGCCGGGATCCAGACGAGGCGAAGTGGCGCCCCAAGGACCGCCCGGAAGGATCGAAGCGTTCGGCTCCTCGCATGCATGGTATACTTCTCGCCGAACGAGTTCATGGCTCCCGCTAATCGGGTTATGCGGGGAGGAAGCTTCCTTTGATGACGAGCGGCCCGAGGGGATGATGGCACAACTGGTGCTGGCCAAGCAGGCCATCTTCGACAAGCCGGCCAAGAATCGCCATATGAGGCCGCTGTACTTGAGGGGGTACGTCAATGGCAAGCCGTTGACCAAGATGTTCGTCGACGGTGGAGCGGCAGTCAACGTCATGCCGTACACCACCTTCAGGAAGCTTGGCATGGGCCCGAGCGATTTGACACCTACAAGCATCATCCTGAACGACTTCGCCGGGAACCCCTCAGACACCAAAGGATGCGCTCACGTGGACTTGATGATCGGGTCCAAGACGCTGCTCACCACCTTCTTTGTCATCGAAGGCAAGGGAGCCTACAGCCTGCTGCTTGGGCGGGACTGGATTCATGCTAACTGCTGCGTCCCATCCACCATGCATCAACAGCTTATCCAGTGGGTGGATGATGAGATCGAGGTCGTCCAAGCGAATGACTCCGTGAGCGTGGCCAACATGGTACCAGCCTTCTGGGAGTACCAAGGCATCGATTCTCAGGGAAGGACTGGGGAGAAGGTCCTGTTGAACCTGTCAGCATCTGTGATGATGTGTCCGAGAAAAGAGACCTCCTTCAACCAGAAAGCACACTTGCTGAACTTGGCATACAGCTGATGTTCCTGTAGCTTCTGTAACACAAGCCTCAGATGTTCTTCATGTTCTTCCTCACTCCGAGAGAATACCAATATGTCATCAATGAATACCACTATGAACTTATCCAGATACTCCATGAATACCTTGTTCATCAAATACATAAAGTATGCTGGTGCATTGGTCAGACCAAAGGACATCACAGTAAAATCATATAACCTGTATCTAGATGTGAATGCTGTCTTTGGTATATCCTCCACTCGGATTTTTAACTGGTGATAACCTGATCTAAGATCTATCTTAGAGAAGGCCTTAGCTCCTCTCATCTGATCAAATAAATCTTCAATCCGAGGTAAAGGGTATTTATTCTTGATAGTAACCTCATTAAGTGATCGATAGTCTATACACAACCTCCTAGATCCATCCTTTTTATCAACGAAGAGTGTGGGGACTCCCCATGGTGATGAACTAGGACGGATAAACCCTTTACTAAGTAGTTCTTCGATTTGTTTCTTTAATTCGACTAGATCTTTAACATCCATTCTATATGGTCTTTTAGATATGGGAGCGATTACCGTGTATAAGTTCAATACTAAATTCAATGTCACGATCAGGTGGCATACCTGGCAAATCCTCTGGAAACACATCCGGGAATTCATTCACTATCCTTATATCCTCCAAGGCCTTGCCTTCAACAGAGTTCACAACTCCTTTGCTAGATGAGGGTGCACTCACATATTCTACTCTCTTCCCTTGAGGACTGGTTAACAGTACTGACCTCTTCCGACACTGGATAACTCCATCACAACTCCTTAACCAATCCATACCAAGAATGACATCTATTCCCCATGATTTTAGAACTACCAGATTAGCAAGAAAGTCTACCCCCATGATATTAATCTTTACTTGTGGGCATATATGACCAGTTTTCATTTCTCCCCCAGGAGTGCTAACTATCAGTGGGTTCTTCATTGTGCTCATAGATAAGTTATATTTTGCCACAAATTGATCGGTTATGAATGAATGTGATGCTCCCGAATCAAATAATACGGTAGCAGGGTACGAGTTGACGAAAAACGTACCCAATACCACGCCGGCATCATTCTGAGCTTGCTCCACTGATACATGATTAACTCGGCCACGCACATGACTCTGCTGGCCTCTCTTGCTGGGTGTCTATGGAGTACGAGCCTGCGAAGATGGCTGCCAAGTTCTGTTTCCATTGTCTCTCTGCGGAGTTTGCATCACCCTCTTGGGACAATTGTTAGCATAATGCCCCAGCTCTCCACACTTGAAGCATCCACCGGCCGAACGGGGTTGGTGTTTCCCGACGGTGCCCCCGCAGTTATTGCTAGGACGACTCAGCTGAGGGGTAGGAGCTCTGGGTGTCTGAGGATTGAAGCGCTGTGGCTGAAACGAGCGCTGCAGCTGCATGTTCTGTGGGTACCTCCCACCTTGACCACCAGGACGATATGGAGTCAGGCTCTGCTGAGAACTGTAACGGGGACGGGTGTTGCTGCTAGACTGCCCATGAGACTGAAACTTGCGTTTCTGTTCACCCATCTCCTTTCTCTTGCTTTCCAGCCCAATAGCTTTGTTCACCAGTGTCTGAAAGTCTGGGAAGATGTGACTCTGCAGTTGATAGTTTAAAGGACCAATCAAGCCATCCAGGAACCTTTCCTGCCTCTTTGGATCAGTGTTGACTTCATTAGGTGCATAGCGTGACAAGTGAGTGAACTTGTACAGAAACTCAGTCACTGACATATTGCCTTGCCTCAGTGACAAGAACTCCCTCTGCTTAAGCTTGAGAACCCCTGAAGGAATGTGGTAAGTATGGAAGTTGTCACGGAACTCCTGCCAAGTGATGTTCTGCCTGTTGGGATGAGCAGTTGAGTACGCATCCCACCAATCTGTGGCCTGCCCCACAAGTCTTCCAGCAGCATACAGGACCATCTCCCTGTCAGTGCATTGCACGATCTCCAGCTTCTTAGTAATAGTTTTCAGCCAGTCGTCAGCATCCAGTGGATCAGACGAGTGGGAAAACGTAGGGGGATGGTGGCTCATGAACTCCTTGTGCCTGTCCCTTGGTGGCGGGGGTGGCAGAGGGATCGGCTGTGGTGGCTGGTTCTGTTGAGCTTGCATCTGCTGCACTGTGTTGGTAAGGTTCGAATCGCTTGCATCCGCGCTGCCGAGAACTGCTTGCATGTTTGGGTCCATTGCTTGGTTGATCGGTGGAGGTGGTGCTGGGTTTTGCTGATTTGCGATATGTGCCCGGATCACAGGCGGCACGTCTTGACCTCCTCCGGACCTGGTGTTTACCATCTGACCGTTAGAAAAATCATATCTCAGATAGTTGTACTTGAATCAATGCATAAGAGGATAACTCAAAATAAAATAACAACATGTTCTTCAGCTAGGACAGATTCTGTTGACCTCAAAGAATTATGTATAACTTTCTATGTAATTATCCAATGAACACGAAGTTTTACCAGATTATGATGTATAAAATTATGGAACCATCCCAACTGGAATCACCTCATTTGGACATCTATATCTCGAGATAAAATTCAAACAGTACAGCTATATCAGCATAGATTTACAGATTCTGACTTGTTCATTACTTCGTGCATAACTCCCAGAATATGTATTGTATACCATTGAATTTTTGACAGAAATTCATCCTCTGAAATTGTGAACTAACCCAACTGGTTTCATGTCATTTGGAGTTCTGTAGCTTGAGTTATAAACAAAACATTACTGGTATATCATATGACTGCGAAAACAGATTCGATCCAATCAAACTTGCATAAGAGATTAAGCAATGTCAACCGATAAAACCCAAACCATTCTTTAATTAACTTAACAATTCAGATTGCATAGTGGCCATCACTCCACCATACAATTCACAATCAAGCAAAGATCCAACTCAAGCATGGTTGCAAACAGCATTCATTATTACAAGCAATTACGTTCACGCAGGAATGATCTAACGAAAGGTAAATGATAAGGGCGAGCATCCTAGGATCCTAGCCAAGACGAGTAGTAGCTTCATCGGTGCCGTAATGAAGCCTCTTGCGCGGAGGGGAAGCTGTGGTCTGATATGGCATAACTTCCTGAGGAAGTCGCTGTCCTGCCAACTGTGCTTCCAGACGTGCTATCTTCGCCTGTGCAGCCTGCAACTCTTCATGATACTTGTTTATCTCCAAAGTTTCTCCGTCCATATCTGTGCTCAGAGCAGCAGTCACCCGTGCCAAGACATCGATGCGATCATTGCCTCCTGCTGGCACCACAGTCACTTCTGTGCCACTTGCACGTCGAGGCACATGGCGGTACTCCGATTGGAACAACTGCACCCGATTTGCATTGCAGATCGACCAGAGTGCCCTCCTTGCTGCATCATTCACCGCAGCATCATCTGTGGAGAAATGAGCTGTGCTATGGTGAGATGAGCGATACCTCCATCCTTCTGTGTCATTCAGAGGCTTCCTGATGTAGACTCTGCAAGTGTAGTAGTCTCTCATTCCTGGTTCACTGAAGTGCTTAGTCACATAGAGAGGCCTTATGGTATATCCCAGGTACCTCAGAACATCCCACAGAAGAATGCAGAACTGTCCATTCTCAGCTTCAGTAGAATGTTTGTGGTATTCTGCTCCATGGTAGCGGGGGTTTTCATCCTCATCTTCCTCTGGGTTACCAACAGCATTGTCACCATCATCCTCACCCACACTGTCATCACTGGAGTCATCCGGGTCACCTCCTTCACCATCTGGCACTGGATCAGCATGTACAGGGGCTGCTTCCTCATTGGCCACAGGCGCCGGTGGGATCACAATGTCCCCATCAGCGTCTGCCTCCAAGACGGTGCCATTGTACGTTCCGTGGTCGTTCCAATGGCTCATCTGGATCCTCCTCCTCCATCTCAACCTCTTCAGGATCCTCCTCTTCTGGTTCCAGCTGGACCTCCTCTGGGTCTTCTTCCACCTCAACCTCTGGCTGGAACTCCTCCGGTTCCTCCTCAACATCATCAAGACGATGGCGAGGGGCCAGCTGTCCAGAAGGAAAGCGCCCACCAGTGCTCTTGCGAGGGGTCATGTAGGTTCTGGCCATCTGTCAAAGCAAAACCGATCTCAGAGTACAGAATAAATCAAAATGACAGTTTCAAATGATAAACAAAATTAAATTGGATTTTTAATGCGTAAATAAGATAATTTGAAGCATGATAAGGCTTTCTAGAACATGAATCCTTAATTTCGTCCATTTTTAACTAAGGTTGTGACCTACAGTCATCACGGCTCTGGTACCATTTTGTCACACCCGATTTTACAAGGAAAACCGAATGCATCTCATATATGCGCCAGGATCATTTTACACACACATGATAGACAAAACGAGAGTAATACCATTGTAGTAATAAATAGTTCAAGAGTTAAACCAGTACGATATCCATTATTACATCCAGAGAGGTGGACTCGAAGGTCCGAACACAACGATAACTAAACGACGAGCAGCTCCATCTTTGACTTCCACAGGCATGATGACTAGGGGATCTGCATGCCCTAGAACTCCTCGTAGTCACTCCAGTACTCGTCCTCGCCTCCGACGTTCTCCTCTGAACAGCGGTAAGCAAGGGTGAGCACACTTATGGTTGGTGCTCAGCAAGTGGGGGAAACAATGCAAGGCTATCAAGGATAGGCTATGGTTCACGGCGGTAAGCATTTTATAAGTTGGTCAAGTTTTATTAGCAAGCACCTAATTACTAGGTGTAAGTGTATACCAACCCACTTAATCTTAACAAAAACCTCAAACCAAACCACAAACCCATGATTTGCATTAATCTTCAAGTTCATTAATCATGTGAGGGTCCAAGCCGCTCATGACCGTGAGTACGGCTGATCGATCAGTTTTACACTCTGCAGAGGTTGTACACTTTACCCACAGCTCGTGTTCCCCATCTTGCCAGGTTAGCTAGACCCTTAAACACTTCCAAGGTGAGTGGCTAGGGGTCCACTACGAAGCCTTTACAAAGGAAAGAAGAGAAACCAACAGCCCGCAACAGTTACAGCAGCGGAGCGGACCATAACCCTCCCTAATGGTCAACACCTAAGCCAAGGCTGCTACCCCAAAAGAACCGGGCTATACCCCTTCAACTCCGCCCCCCTGTGCCCCTCTCGGAAAAGAGCTATCATCTAACCCACTCTCCTAATTAATTGGCTAAGCCAGAGCCATGTGGACTGTGGTTGTACTGTTATCTTGGGTGGTTCTCCATGTTCCGATTATGAATCAAGTTATCTTGTTTTAAGCATAAACACATTATGTAAGCAAAACTGAGATGTATAACATAAACAAACATAACCAAACTCATGTAAAGCGAACTAAGCATTTATCTACCCCAAGCATTTGTTTAAACAGGGTTGATCAAGGTAAAGTGGTAAAGTATCTAGTCAAGTCCTTAACTAGGTGTTTGCCCATCAAGTTTATGCATAGCAACCGGAATAGTAAACTTTGTTTAGCATGCAGTGATATAGGTTCAAAAAGATAATGCAGAGGGGGAAAGCCACTTGCCTTCCTCTACAAGCTGGGTGAAATCCTCTTCAAAGACAGGCTCTTCCTGATCACCTCCGACAGGGAGCGCAGACGAAATAGGCACGATATCTACGAGTCACACATGAACAACAAACAATAAATAAAACAGTACACCAAACAGTAATAAAACTGGTAAATTTAGTGTTTAAAAGATTCTACTCGTCGAGACGATCATTTCGGTATATAGAACGCTAAAAACGGAGGTAAAATGAAAAAGATATGATTAAAACAGTTTGCAGGGACCTATCTGCAAGAAAACTAAGTTTACAGGGCTGTTTATAAATAAAACCAGGGGCTAAAACATAATTTTATACAAAAACTAAAGGGCTTAAGTGTTATTTCTTAAGAAAAGGACTCCTAACACTATTAACCAGGGTAGACAGGGGCTAGATCGTAAAAACCAGGACCTAACCGTAAAGATTCTTAAAGGTGGAAGGACCGACTTGCAAAAATTTAAAAGCTCAGGGGCTCTTAAGGAAAAGGGCCGCAGCCGCACCGTGGATCTCAGATCCAACGGCTGACGACGTGTGCGCGCGCCGTGGACCGCGCCGTGCACCCGGTGCACGTGTCCACGGTGGACCGCCCTTTCAAAACGAAGGGGTACGCGATCCCGTCCACACATCGCAGATCGGACGGCTGAGATCGCGTGCAAGCAGGGGTGGCGGCGGACTCGCCGGAGTGCGGCGGCGCGCGGCAGGAGCTTGCCGGCTTTGGCCCTGGACGGCGTTTCCGGCCGCCATCTCAACCACGAGCAGGTGCAAAACGATGCGGGGGCTCTTGCGCGCGTGACAGGGGGGTCTACGGGAGCAATTGTGCCTCACCGGTGGCCGGCACCGGAAGGGGGCGGAGCGGCCGCTCCGGCGAGCTTGCGGGTACGCTGCTGTGCACGAAGAGAAGAGAAATTGGGTGGGAGATATTGCTCACCGCGCACAGAGGAAGACGGCGGGCTCACGGGCGGAGAGGAGGCGGCAGTGAAGGGGCTCGATGACGGCGGCGGCTCGGGCGGCGCTCCGGTGAGCTTGGGGCGCGACTGCCACGGGCTTCGAGGGCGAAAACCTGCGACAGCACGAGCTTGTCAAGCTCCTGGCGATCCCAAAAATCAAAGGAAACGGGCAAGGGGTCCAATCCTTCACCGGCGGCGACGGATCGACGGCGGCAGCGGGAACCCGAGGCGGCGGCGCGGGGAAATTAATGCTCGAGCACGTGTGCTAGGGTGTTGTAGAGGCAAAGGGAGGCACAGGGGTTCGTGCGCGAGCTTAAATAGGAGCAAAGGGAGGAAGGCGAGGCTGGTAGGGGTCGGGACGGCCGGCGGCTTGCCATTGATGGCCGCGGCCATCACGGCTCGGTGCAAGGAAAGGGGAAACGGCCCCAATTGATCGAGGGCGGTTAATTGACTTAATTGGTAAGCCTGGTGAGGAAAGAAAAGGAAGGGGAAGAGGCGGGGCGTGACGGGATCCGCGGCTGCGACGGCGGCCGGCGGGACAGGGGAGAAGAAGGAAAGGAAAGGGGGAGAGCGAGAGACTGACGAGTGGGCCCCAGGTGTCAGCGAGAGCAGGGAAAAAGAAAAGAGAGAGAGAACGCGGGCCGGCGCGGGGAGAGGAATGGTGGGCTGCTGGGCCGCCTGGACTGAAAGGGAGCCGGCGCTGATTTTCTTCTTTTTTTTCAAACATCATTTTCAAACAAATTTTCATTTCAAATTCAAATCAAACCTTTCAAACTTTTTCCCAAGAATTTTATAAACTTTTATAAACCTCACAAGCAACCAAAAACCATGCAAGCCAACTGATGATGCACATACACTTGTTGTCTCTAAGTTTATTAAATTATATTTAATATTTTAGAGCTCAATTTAAATAGCAATTTAATTTCTTTTAAATCCTTAAGACTATTTTAAGTTGCTAAGTGCTTTTAGTGATGGAATTTTTTTAGGGTGTCACAAACCTTAAAGAATTAAATTTTTGAGAGCATTATGTTTTCTCATGTATGATCAAGTGCAAGGTTTAAACAATGAAGGGCAACGATGATATCCATCGAAGGCTTACTCGGGGACGAGCAAGGTTTAAGCATGGGGGAGACGTTGACGGTGATATTCCGTCAACCTAGCCATGAGTTTACCTTCGGTGTTGGCATGACTTTTATATCTTATCCATTGGTACTAACCGCCTTGGTATAACAAGTTCGTTCGTGCATGTCGGTTTTGGAGTTTAGTGTTTATGCAGGATTTTAGTGTTGAAAGCAATACTTTCAGGATATGTTCATCAAGCACCTCATGACAAGACCTTGAAGCCCGGTACAAGTCAAGCAATGAAGTAAACATGACTCCGAGAAGCCCAGGGACCAAACTCGAGAAGATGGAAAACTCCGAGGACCTAGTCATGAAAGTGCCGAATCTTGCGGGACAAGGAGCTTCATCTAATTCGGAGAGAAACTGACGACAAGGGCCCACATGCAGAAGGGGGAAGGATCTAGAAGACTCGGGAACCGACACCGGGCGAAGGAGGCAGCTGGCGGGGCCGAAGTGGGCCCAGGCTGGCCGGCCTAAGCCCGCCGGCCCAGCCCATTTCGAGACCCAGTCAGCTCCCGCTTTGACCTAGCCGCCATTCGGGCTATTTATAGCCCCGAGGCCAAGAGCCACCGATCAACTCATTCGTCATCGGCCGCCGAGGAGTAGAGAAGAGAGGGACACCATCTCGGAGAGGAGAGGGTCGAGCTAGTTGACTAGGGTCTCCCTAGCTGACGTGGGAACCTTGCAAGGAAGACCACGTCGGAGTTCCCGGAACTAGAAGCAAGATCGAGGTAGGATCTCGGTGGTGATCTTGATTCATGTATCATGTAATGTTGAATTATCAAGTCGCAATCCGATTTCTAGCGATCAAGTGTTTCTTCTACATATTTGATTTCGATCGGCTTTTTGTATCTTAAGATCTATCCTTGAGATAGATCACTGAGGATGTTCTTGTAGCCGTGGTCGCTAGAGGTGCATGACTGACCTTCCGAAAGATTTCAACTTGTCCTCGGACTCGCCCTAGACTAACCCGCACGAATAGGGGTGCGTTGTGACAGAACGGTGGCTCCAAAAGGCGGGCGTTTTCGGGGTCGGACGGGAAACCGTGGTTTAAAGAGGCTTTTTATGAGATGGAACTTGTTACTTCTTCTTTGCTCGGAACTTCAACAAAGGCTTGATTCAATCTCTCTAGATTTGTTTATCTAGCCCCCTCTATCTCTTGCTGCCTCCAGTCTTTAATAGATTAGATTCGTTTTCGAGATGTTATTTAAGATTAGATGCATAGGTTTCACCTCTTGAAGATCTAAGTTTCTCGGCTTTATTAGATCAACTCTTGCATCACACATTGTTCCACGGATTCGATACCTTGGGTTCACCACTCGAGGAAAGAAGGGTCCCTTGACTACGACGAGAGACTTGTCCGCTTGCAAGTCTACTTGAAGTTTAATACGATTATACACCGTCAACAACACCGCAGCATGGACTGCCGTGGTGCGTCCTGCCGTGTCGTGTTGCCCGCCTCGCTTCCTCAGCCGTGCCCCAGCATTGCGGGTGGTGGGGGGCGTTGCTCACCAGGAAGGGGATCCGGCATTCCATTGTGTGTCTAGTGAAGATATTGCCATATACGAGTGGTGGATAGATTATCAACGAACGTGGGCCCACGCTGCAGTGATGGAAAAGAGAAGCTGCGCTGGTCGACAAAATTATAGCTGGTTGGAAACAAGTCTTTACCTTAACAATAATTGATAATAAGTTCATAAAGGTTCACATAGCTAGCTAATTAATACAAGTTCACATAATCGGGTACGGTACAAAGCCTGATCCATGCATGCATAATGTTACTGAGCAGCACGCGCTTGTAGATATGAAATATGGTTAATGTCTCCAATCCTCCAGCCTAGAACTCCCTCAAAATAAGCTAGAGCGCGTACTACTGCACTCTCCTCCGCTTCCGAAGGAGTGAAGGACCGATTAGGCGACCAGAGAGGGGGGAGTGAATGGGAGCCGATAAAAATTCTTCTCGAGGGAGATTGAAACTCCGACAAGACGAACTAGCTCGGTCGGACCCCCGAAATCACACGCTCCGCACTTCTACCTCCCGTTTGCCAAAACCACGTAGCCACTAGAGTGCTACTGGTCCTAGGAACAAACTCTACCACCAACCACAACACACACGCAGCAACGACAGCGGAAACAACTCGAAAGTCGGCTAACCAGAGGGGGCGGTTAGACCGGGTATAGGGGCGGTTAGACCGCCTCCACCTGGTAACCAAGAAAACCTCCGAAACGCCTCTTCCGAGCACCAAAACTCACCCCGGTTTCACCAACAAAGATCTCTGGTCAAGGCCATGCTAGCTTCTAGAAAATCTTGACAAAAACCAAAACTTCACCCAAGGACCTGGGGGTGGTTAGACCGGCTACCTGGGGCGGTCTAACCTCCTGTACCCAGCAACGAACTCCAACCAAGAACACCTAGCAAACTGCACGAGAACGACCCCAAATTTCACTCAGACGCTCCTCTGATCAAGGCGAACAAACTCACAGAGGAAAATCCGGCGAAACAAAACCTTGACCCGGAAACACCCAGGGCGGTTAGACCGCCCCCTGTAGGCGGTTAGGCCGCCCCTTCCAGAAAACGAACCCGCGGGTCAAACCTCAACTTCCTCGCGCCCGATCTCCCGAATCACTCCACGGATTGCAACAAAACTTCGGAATAGCTGGGTTACCTCCTGGGCAACCTCTACCTCAAAGGAATCGACCCAAAATGCTCACAATCAAGAGGAATCGAAGAAATCTCTTCTCTAGGTCAAGAACTCGCCCAACTCGAGAAACCACCAAATCGAGTCCGATTCAAAGGGGATTTGGGGGCAAAGTCACCAGCCAAAGAGGCACAAGAACCTCATACGTGACACCCACCAAAACCCCAAGAAATCATCCTCAAAACACCGCCAAAAAGAGCTCCGAAAATCAACACAAAAGAGACGGGAAAACAACCATGATGAACAACGCCAAACCTTCTATACATGCCATGAAAGGTTCGTAAAAGGTCTAGCTTGCCACCCAAACATCCATCCCTCTCTCTAGATCTCACATGAAGCTCTCAAGCTAGTCCTCTAAAATCCTAAGGAAAAATGGAGAACGAAAATGGAAAAACAAATGAGCTAGGGTTCCAAGAGTTGGCTGCCATCCACCCATCTAATGAGTATATATGGAGGCACCCAAAAGACTAAACTACCCTTCACTAATAACTAGGGATACATGCCCCTCGAGGGCGGATTTGGAAGTCTTCATGTCTTCACCATTGGACGGATGCCCGGCGACCGCAACCTGCTTAGCCTCGACGCAAGCCTTGCGATCCCGACGCGTGTCCTCCGCTTCGAAGCTTCTCGGCGCAGGCGGCAAGGGCGGTCAGACCGCCCCCCCTGGGCGGTTAGACCGGCCAGGGGGATCTGACTGGCCCCAGGCGGTCTGACCGCCCCTCCTGGGCGGTTGAACCGGCCTGAGTGGCCGCACCTCCTCGTCGAGTCTTCGGCCTCGGTTTTGTGGCTTAACCGAGTAACCCAGTGGTTTTCTGGTGAACCACTGCAAACCCCGCGAACTCGGTGTAGCCTCCGCCAATCTCCACTCATGACTCGGCTCCCACGTAGTCCCGGCTCGACCTTGGTTTTGTGGCTCTACCAAGAAACCGTCCACGACTTCATCTTGCTG
This sequence comes from Cenchrus americanus, assembly GCA_947561735.1. Taxonomy (NCBI): domain Eukaryota; kingdom Viridiplantae; phylum Streptophyta; class Magnoliopsida; order Poales; family Poaceae; genus Cenchrus; species Cenchrus americanus. The sequence continues at coordinate 89,156,999 of OX387240.1, read as the reverse complement.
TTCATGCCACCATGCAGCCCGCACTTGACCCCGCTGGCCACCGGGTCCCTCGAACGAAGCCTACTTGTCTTCTCCACACCCGGAGGCCTCACCGGCAACGACCTTTCGCTCTTGTTCTTCACCTGCACCAACACGAGTCAAGCCGCAACCTGCACCTGCAATACTTAGCCAAGAATCAGTCCACACAACGTTGTCAATCACTCATCACATAAGGAAGCGACCATCCACCGGTCCTCGAACCACACATGGTCCTCAATCTCCCCCTTGATGAGTGCATTGACAACACACTCACATGAAGTAACACAAGAGAAAAGGAAAAGAATAGAAACAAATAAAAAGAAATTCCAACAAGCGATCGAAAGCCAAAGAAAGGCAAGGAGCAAGATCACTTGAAGGAGAACAAGTCTCGGACCCCTTAGGCAAGGGCAACGGCTCGACACATCCGAGACAAAGCAAAGCTCAAACAAAGAGCGCAAACCACCGAAGCAAAGCTCGAACACCACAAAGAGCTCCCCCTGCACATATGCAAGCTCCCCCTGAGCCAAAGCACACTCCCCCTGAACAAATGCAGCAATGCAACGCGGGAATGCAACAAAGAACAAAAACTCCGCTCACACGCCCGTGGCGGTTAGACCGCCCGTACAGGGCATTTAGACCGCCTGTGCCTGATCTGACCGCCTGGGGGGCGGTTAGACCGCCCCAAGAGACCGGCCCCGCACCAAACTCGCTCAAAATTTGCCGGAACCAATTGGAACACCTTCCAAACACTCCCAGGTGCCCAAAGCATGCACAAACTTCTCCCCCTTGTTGACAATGCATGAATCAAGGCAAAATGCGAAACTTTACAACATATAGCTTCTCGAATATACAAAATTCATCACAAGGAGCTACACAAGTCCAAATGAGCAAGTTAGATACTCGACAGGTTCGTAATGACCTTAACTACGAGATCACCAAGTTTCACAATCATTGGACAAGGCTAAAAAGGATTTGAGTAATTTTGCGAAAAGTTACTCTCTCATAAGCAAATACCTAAACATGAGCAAAACATATCAAAATGGCAAAGCCACTCAAACTTCATGCTAGGACAACCATTCTAATCATAAGACCATCATAAACACCCAAGAGCACCTCATGTCATGTCAAAGCCACCGAGCCATGTGCCTACTTCTATGTATGAGACTTCTCATTGGTAGGCATCATGCAACGGTTTAGCACCCAAAGAAAATTAATTTCAGCACATATGACATGGGAGCATATTTTCCAAGCATTTTTCATTTCATTTTCAGATTTATGATTGGTACATGAAATGTCTTTGCGACAAAAAGGAACTTTTGCCCCTCCACAAGATTAAGCAAGAGGGCTAAACATTCATGATGGCAAATGAGCCTTTGGCCCCATATGATCAATAAACTAGCTATCCTAACACAAATTAAGCATAGCAAAGCCACTAAAACATATCAAGATCATATAAAGGCATTTACACATGACAGAGCATATATGTGACATTTTTCAAAAATTAGCCATCAACCATGGATCGTTCATCAAGATCATCAAGAGCTAAGCCAAACTAACCATAGCATACCAAACAAGCTCACAATAACATATATAGCAACCCATGGTGAACAATGTATATAGGAGAAGCTTTTCCTATCCGATGCATATGATACAAAATGCATGCAATCTAAGATACAAGGATGCCTATACATCATGTTACATATGCAATGCCAAATGCAAGAGATGCACAAAAGAAAGCTATACATATGCTACAAAGGAGCTCTCACACACAAAGCTCACAAACCACCGGCTCCTCAAGGGGAGGCAAAACGGGCTCGACACCACCGGCAAAAGAAAGCTCCCACACACCCAACTCAAGAAATCAAACAAACACCAAGTTCCCCCCGCAAACGAGTGAAAGTTGCTTGATCTAGGGGTTTGGTGAAAATATCGGCTAGTTGGTCATGTGTGGGTACATGGATCAAAGCTATCTTCCCTTTCTCTACGTTGTCTCTCAGGAAATGATACCTCACTTCTATGTGCTTGGTTTTGGAATGGAGCACTGGGTTCTTTGCAACGCTTATGGCACCGGTGCTATCACATTGAAGTGGGACATGGGTATACTCCTCACCAAAGTCACTCATGGTGTAGGTGATCCAAAGGAGCCGAGAGTAACAACTAGCGGCGGCAACATACTCGGCCTCGGTCGTGGATTGAGCAACACTCGACCGCTTGCGGGAAGACCAAGACACCAAAGAGGAACCCAAAAACGGCATGTCCCGGAAGTGGACTTCCTATCCAACCGACACCGCAAAATCCGCGTCCGAAAAGCCATGAAGCGCCAAAGAAGAGGACGCGGAGTACCAAAGGCCGAAGTCGGGAGTGTGACGCAAGTACCTGAAAATTCTCTTCACCGCTTGCCGATGCGAAGTCCTCGGAGACGCTTGAAAACGAGCGCACAGACACACCGAGAACTGTATGTCCGGCCTCGTCGCCGTCAAGTAGAGGAGTGACCCGATCATGCTCCGGTACTCCTTCTGATCCACGTGTTCACCTTCCTTGTCCGCATCAAGAGCTGTAGTCGTACTCATCGGCGTCGTCATAGCCTTGGAGTCCTCCATCTTGAACTTCCGCACAATGTCCTTGGTGTACTTTGCCTGGTGCACAAATGTTCCTTCCTTTAATTGCTTGATTTGTAGCCCGAGGAAGAACTGCAACTCACCCATCAAGCTCATCTCAAACTCCCTGCTCATATCATCTGCAAATCTTGCAACAAGAGAGTTAGACGAGCCACCAAAGACAATATCATCCACGTACACCTGCACAATTAGGATATCTCTGCCCTGCCTCAGCAAAAACAAGGTCTGATCGACCTTCCCCATCTCAAAACCTCTCTCGAACAAGAACCCCCTCAACCTACCATACCAAGCTCTAGGCGCCTGCTTCAACCCATACAGCGCCTTCCTCAACTTGTACACCCGGTGGGGGTACTTCTCACTCTCAAACCCCGGAGGCTGCCTCACATACACCTCTTCCTCCAGCACACCATTCAGGAAAGCACTCTTCACATCCATTTGGTGCAACTTGAATCCTTTAGCCACGGAAAAGGATAGAAGAATCCTAATCTCCTCCAAACGGGCTACGGGAGCAAAGGTCTCCTCGTAGTCGATCCCCTCCTTCTGACTGAACCCCTGGGCAACAAGTCTCGACTTGTTCCTCACAACCTCACCCTTCTCTCCCTCTTTGTTTTTCCACACCCACTTTGTACCAATCGGCTTACACCCTGGGGGAGGGTCAACCAACTCCCACACCTGATTCCTCTCAAAGTTCTCCAACTCCTCATGCATCGAATTAACCCAATTGTGATCCGATAGTGCGTGTCCAATGTCTTTGGGTTCAAAAGTAGCGACAAATGCAGCATGAGCGAAATGGGAGTTGTTTCGAACCCTCGACCGTGTAGTGCGTTCATTCATGTCGCCGATGATCCTAGAAGCCGGGTGATCCACTTGAACTCGCCGGGGAGGTTCTCGCCTCGAAGCTACCTCCCCCTCAACATCAGCTTCTCCTCGTTCTTGATTTGTCGTCGTAGGTGTAGCAGAGGGTCCATCCATCATCGTAGTCGAAGTAGTGGGTACATGTTCAGCCAGGGGCACCGCACCGCCATCCTCATCATCACCATGTTCATGCTCCTCCTCCTGAAAGATCTCCTCGCCAAGCTCATCATCACTTGCACACTCAAAGACAAGCTGACTACGTGGCTCTGTCTCGTCGAAGGTTACCTCGCAAGTCTCCATGATTTGGTTAGTTTCAAGATTGAGCACACGATATGCTCTAGAATGAGATGCATAACCAAAGAAAATGCCATCGACAGACCTAGCCTCAAACTTATCCAACTTCTTGCCTTTCTTCGAATGAAACACTTGCAACCAAAGACATGGAAGTGACTCACCTTGGGTGTGCGACCATGCATCAACTCATAGCATGTCTTCTTCTTGTGCACTCTGAGGTATATCCTGTTCGACACATAGCACGCGGTATTCACCGCCTCAGCCCAATACCTCCTCGGAGTCCTATGCTCATCAAGCATCGTCCGAGCCATCTTGCACATGGTCCTGTTCTTCCTTCCACAACACCATTCTGGGGAGGCGTATACGGACTCGAAAACTGGTGCTCAAGACCCAAGTCATGGCAAAAGGTTTCAAAATGAGAGTTTCTGAATTCCGAGCCATTATCACTGCGGATAGCTCGTATGGCATCTCCGTGCCTCTCGTTCCTCAACCTCAAGACTAGATCTCGAACAAAACCAAACGTCTCCCCCTTATCCTCGAGAAATAACACCCACGCATACCGAGAATAGTCGTCCACCACAACAAGGACTTACCACTTCCCACCCGCAGATCGCACACGAGCTGGGCCAACAAGGTCCATATGGAGCAGCTCGCATGGACGCTCAGTCATCACATCGGTGAGAGGCGGGTGAGAAGAGGCCACCATCTTGGCATGCCTACACGGAGCACAAACCAACTCTTTCTCAAGCCTCAACCGTGGCAATCCTCGGACCAAATTGAGTTTACTCAAGCGTGACAAAAGGTCAAAGCTCAAGTGACCCAACTTCCTATGCCACTTCCACAACTCACTCGAAGAACCAGCCAAGAAACAACGCTCCACACCCGAAGACCGAGAAAAATCAACACGAAACACCCGACCCTCGGGAACGACCATACGTACAAGGTCCCCTCGAGAGTCCAAAATCCGAGAACCACCCGGCCGAAACAACACCTCAAAGCCCTCATCCAACAACCCGGGACACGAAAGCAAATTGTACCCCGCCGATTGAACAAGAGCAACACGCCTCGCAGTGATCTTGTCACTCACTTTTATCTCACCTTCGAAAGCACACGCCCACGCCCATTGTCCCCAAAAGTGATGTACCTCTTCGTCACCATCGGGACGAGACTTGAGAACCACCCCCTGTCTCCGGTCATATGCCTCGAGCAACCGGAGTCAATCAACCAAATGTTCTTCAAGTCTCCCACCTGAAATTCAAAAACAAGCACGTGAGCGAACAAACGACTCAAAGATCAGGGTTAGTACCAAAAGAGGAAAACCGTCCGGCGAGCCATTTGCTCGAAAGTGGGGTTGGCACACATCAAGCCATCTTTCCTACCATAACTACCACCACGAACACCACCTCGGTAACCACTCCGAGGAAACCACCCCTCACTGCCTGCAGGAGGACCAAAACCACGGAAGACAATCCGTGGAACGTCCCTCCTCTCCTTCTCAAAGCTACGACTCCTCCCATCCCCGTAGTGAACTCGAGGGGGAGAATGCCTAGCAAACTGACCACCTGCTGTATCTCCAGACCAACCACCAGCAATTCCACCTCCGGACACCGAAACCTCTCGACTCACCACCTCGAAAACCACTCCGCCCGAGTGCGGGGGGCGGTTAAACCGCCTAGCCGGGCCGGTCTAACCGCCCCCCTGCCGGGCCGGGCCGGCCCGACCGCCTAGCCGGGCCGGTCGGCCGCCCCCTCCCGAATCGCTCCTCGGCCGCGGGAACTCGCATCTCCCCATGTCGGAACACTTCTCACCACGCCTTACCCCCGGGCGGTGGCATACGAGGCTTAGGTACACCATGGGAAGGGTTGTACCTATCCTTGTTCGCCCACTCCTTTGCCATCCTCTCTTCCCGCTTCCTCTTGAAGCAAAACTCATCCTTGTGACCCTCTTTCCCACAATGGCCACAACGGAACCTCACAAGCTTAGGTTTAGGCTTGGATTGGGGCTGCTCGCTTGGTTTCTCTCCACTCAACTCCTCCACCGATTTCTCCTCACTTGCCTTCTCACTCACTTTCCCAAAGAACACTTTCCCGGAAGTGCTCACAAACTTGATAGGCCTTCGGAGATCATTTGTGGGTGTAGAAAATATAGGTGGAGCTGGGGTTGTGTCTAATCGGTTTCTAAGATGGTTGGGTTTTGGAGGGAAATCATTTTTGTGGTGGGTGTTTGGTGGCTCCGGGATATTCTCTCCACTTCCCTCACCAACCTTGTTTGCCCCAAGTCCCTCACCATCTTGCCTCTTAAAGGCCTCGATCATCATCCTCAACTGAGGCTCATGACCGGACAACCACCCCATCAACTTCCTCAAGTCATCATTCTCATCCTGCAAACAATCAACATAATGTGCAAGTTCCAAATTCTTCAATGCGCGCATTTCACAGGTAGAGCATGATGTAGGCATGGGTTCCTTCAATTTAGCATCAAGTGAACTAGTGTAAGCATGCATCTCATCAATCTTAGCATGCAAAACAGGGCAAGAAGTGCAAGCACCTAGCAAAGCAGGTCTAGACTTAAGCTCAGCCACTTCAACCCTAAGCACATCTAGTTCCTCACACTTGGAGGCATGCTTCTCCTTAAACAAAGCAAGATCAACAAGGAATATGGAGCAATCAGCACAATCATTCTCATCCGAAACAACAGGGCTAGCCTTAAGGGAATCAATCTCAAGCTTGCTATCAAGCACCTGTGTCTCTAGCTCAGCCACTCTATTCCTAGCATCCTCGAGTGAAGCCCTAAGCTCTTTCCTCATTTTCTTGGCCTCTCTAAGCATGTCATCACGGTTATCAAGCAAAGAGCCAAGCCTCTCATTCTTCTGGCTCAAGAAAGGAAGTTCATCACGCACCTCGTCGTCGGACTCAGAGTCCGAGTCGCTCTGTGTGCTCTTCTTGCTGCCGGAGCTCAGCGCCATGGTGCAGAAGCCATCTCTCATGAAGCAGCTCAGCCCGCTCAGGTTCTTGGACGACTTCTTGTTCTTGCGACGATCGCCTTCGTCTTCACTGCTGCTCGAGCTCGAGGTGGAGTACGCGGAAATGGAGTCGACGTCGCTCGCTCCAACCATCGCTCGGGCCTTGCCTCGGCTCTCCTTCTTCCTCGATCGTCGCTCGTCCTTGTACTTGTTCTTGTGCTTGCTCTTGTGGTCGCGCCTCGAACGGTACTTGCCATCCTTCCTCGGCTTGTGCTTGTAGCTGTCCTTGTTCTCGGCCTTCTCCGGGCAGTCGGCGACGAAGTGTCCCGGCTTGCCGCACTGGAAGCAAGTCCTCGTGTTCCTCCTCATGTTCACGCGGTTCTCGTGTAGCCTCTCGAACCGCCTCGTCAACAACGCCAGCTCGTCCTCTCCAAGGTCATCAAACTCCTCATCTGGCATAGACATCAAGGAGGAAAAAGAGAACATCCTGGTGGATGGGTTAGAGTTAGCCTTTCCTTTGGAACCACCAACGAGGGCAAGACTATGGGAATCAGTCGGTCCCTTGAGCTTGGCAGTCATGCCCCTATCCACCTCAGCCGACTTGAGCTTCGAGAATAGCTCGTTCACCGTCAGAGTGTCATACTTCTCCGACTCGACAATGGCCTCGAACTTTCCGCCCCATATCGTATGATCCAAAGAGTGTAAGAGCTTGACCGCTCTATCATGATCATCGTACGGGAGCACGTCCACATTGGCCCTCATGTTGTTCACAACCACCGTGAACCTCTGAAATAAGGCATCGATGGACTCACCGGGGAGATGAGTGAAGTTCTCGTACTCTCTCCGTAGGTCGCATACATCCGTGCTCGAACACCGGGTGTTCCCAACATGAGCCTCCTTCAACACCGCCCAAATCCTACAAGCCAAGTGCTCGGTGTGCACCCGATCGAACTCGGTGACACAAAGCACGAAACAAGTAGTCGACCGCCTTATTGTTGGCGTCGAATCCGTCCCTCGACCCCCGGAGCGAGAAAGTCCATCGGCTGGACATAGCCTGTGTCCACCGTGACATCCCACAGAGTCTGACCCTTTCCGCGGAGGAACGCACCCATCCGCTTGCTCCACATCTGGTAGTTCTTGCCATCGAAGTGTGGAGGACCCGAACCCCGTTCCTGGTACGCCATCCTTGGATCTTAGACTAGTTAGAGTCAATAAAGACCCGAGCCGGCTCTGATACCACTTGAAGGACCGATTAGGCGACCAGAGAGGGGGGGAGTGAATGGGAGCCGATAAAAATTCTTCTCGAGGGAGATTGAAACTCCGACAACACGAACTAGCTCGGTCGGACCCCCGAAATCACACGCTCCGCACTTCTACCTCCCGTTTGCCAAAACCACTGGAGTGCTACTGGTCCTAGGAACAAACTCTACCAGCAATCACAACACACACGCAGCAACGACAGCGGAAACAACTCGAAAGCCGGCTAACCAGAGGGGGCGGTTAGACCGGGTATAGGGGGCGGTTAGACCGCCTCCACCTGGTAACCAAGAAAACCTCCGAAACGCCTCTTCCGAGCACCAAAACTCACCCCGGTTTCACCAACAAATATCTCTGGTCAAGGCCATGCTAGCTACCAGAAAATCTTGACGATAACCAAAACTTCACCCAAGGGCCTAGGGGCGGTTAGACCGGCTACCTGGGGCGGTCTAACCTCCTGTACCCAGCAACGAACTCCAACCAAGAACACCTAGTAAACTACACGAGAACGACCCCAAATTTCACTCAGACGCTCCTCTGATCAAGGCGAACAAACTCAAAGAGGAAAATCCGGCGAAACAAAACCTTGACCCGAAACACCCGGGCGGTTAGACCGCCCCCGTAGGCGGTTAGACCGCCCCTTCCAGAAAACGAACCCGCGGGTCAAACCTCAACTTCCTCGCGCCCGATCTCCCGAATCACTCCACGGATTGCAGCAAAACTTCGGGAATAGCTGGGTTACCTCCTGGGCAAGCTCTACCTCAAAGGAATCGACCCGAAATGCTCACAATCAAGAGGAATCGAAGAAATCGCTTCTCTAGGTCAAGAACTCGCCCAACTCGAGAAACCACCAAATCGAGTCCGATTCAAAGGGGATTTGGGGGCAAAGTCACCAGCCAAAGAGGCACAAGAACCTCATACGTGACACCCACCAAAAACCCCAAGAAATCGTCCTCAAAACACCGCCAAAAAGAGCTCCGAAAATCAACACAAAAGAGACGGGAAAACCACCATGATGAACAACGCCAAACCTTCTATACATGCCATGAAAGGTTCGTACAAGGTCTAGCTTGCCACCCAAACATCCATCCCTCTCTCTAGATCTCACATGAAGCTCTCAAGCTAGTCCTCTAAAATCCCAAGGAAAAATGGAGAACGAAAATGGAAAAACAAATGAGCTAGGGTTCCAAGAGTTGGCTGCCATCCACCCATCTAATGAGTATATATGGAGGCACCCAAAAGACTAAACTACCCTTCACTAATAACTAGGGATACATGCCCCTCGAGGGCGGATTTGGAAGTCTTCATGTCTTCACCATCGGACGGATGCCCGGCGACCGCAACCTCCTTAGCCTCGACGCAAGCCTTGCGATCCCGACGCGTGTCCTCCGCTTCGAAGCTTCTCGGCGCAGGCGGCCAGGGCGGTCAGACCGCCCCCCCTGGGCGGTTCGACCGGCCAGGGGGATCTGACCGGCCCCAGGCGGTCTGACCGCCCCTCCCGGGCGGTTGAACCGGCCTGGGTGGCCGCACCTCCTCGTCGAGTCTTCGGCCTCGGTTTTGTGGCTTAACCGAGTAACCCAGTGGTTTTCTGGTGAACCACTGCAAACCCCGCAAACTCGGTGTAGCCTCCGCCAATCTCCACTCATGACTCGGCTCCCACGTAGTCCCGGCCCGACCTTGGTTTTGAAGCTCTACCAAGAAACCGTCCACGACTTCATCTTGCTGTTCATGCCACCATGCGGCCCGCACTTGACCCCGCTGGCCACCGGGTCCCTCGAACGAAGCCTACTTGTCTTCTCCACACCTGGAGGCCTCACCGACAACGACCTTTCGCGCTTGTTCTTCACCTGCACCAACACGAGTCAAGACGCAACCTGCACCTGCAATACTTAGCCAAGAATCAGTCCACACAACGTTGTCAATCACTCATCACACAAGGAAGAGACCATCCACCGGTCCTCGAACCACACATGGTCCTCAAGGAGTGTCACAAATAGCACTGTAGATATCAAACAATGGAGCCTCGGGTTCTGGTGGCTTGTAGAAAGTTAGAATTGCTTGACTCTTCCAATTGTTGGTGAAAAACGGCTTCCCACCATAGTAATCCACCCCAACTCTTTCCACGACTTGATTAAGAATCACACAGAAGCTAATTGAAGCATAGGTAGAACCAGAGTGATCCTGCACACAATCAGATGATGATGAGAAACAAATTAATTAAGAATGAATAAAAATTCTTGTATATATAAATGTATATTATACCACATCTTGATGAGCCCTGCACAGCTTCTCCGTAGTCTCAATCACATTTTCTTCACCAGCCTCGAGTTGCCTTAATTTAAAATAGGAAAGGTCCGGCACGAAGCACCCAACATTATTCTGGAGCTGTTGTAGACAATTCTCCACAGCGGTCCTCTCTCGGGTTAACCGAATAGGTGATGTTGATCCAACAGTTGCAATGGCAACCATCAAGTGTGGTGCGCCTACTGGCAACTGACCTACATATCGAGCAGGTACGGTGAAAGAGATATACACTCTTGCCATGTGCTCATCAACATGCTCAGTTTGCACTAGAGGAGGAGTACCATTCATATCCACGATAATGTCTCTGGGCCATCTGATATTGGCAAGGTAATCTCGCGGTGAAAGTGCAATCCTGGACGTAGAGGCAACGGGTCCTCCAAAACACCTCCACGACCACCAAGACCTCCATGGCCAATGCCACGGCCACCACGCCCGCCACGGCGACGGACTATGCCACGGCCACGGGCGCCATTACCAACACCACTTGACGACGACATTGTTAGCTCAAACTATATCCAAATCAAAATAACACACATCATTATTCATAATAAATAGGATTAGTTTGCATATATAGATTGGATTCAATATATGCATAAATAGAAAAACAAAAGGGGATAGAATTCAACACTATTATTACTGTACATAACCTTTACGAACCAACGACTCAGAAGACCTAGATGCTCCGGGAACTACAACAGTCTCACCTCATCATCATATACACCTGACTCTCCCACTTATAGTACTACACATGCGCTACACCTCCTATCTAGCTACAGTCCCACCTCACGGAGCTCCAGGCAGTCCCCACGTAGCCCGTGAGGTCAAACTGTAGCTAATTAGGACGTGGGGCTCTGTATCAAAAACAAGAAAAATAAGAAAATGCTTACATTTAAAATGAAAAAAACTTAATAAAAGAATTTAATCTTCTACTTCCTCATATATATATATATATAGCTATCTAGAAATAAAAGCATTTCTAAACAATGAAAGAATAGAAATACATACCTAGTACATTTTCTGTATGTCTATTATTTTCTTTATGAGCATATATTTTATAAACTATATGTACAAGTAAAATTCAAATTTATGAAAAATAAAAAAATAAGAGAATGCTTACATTTATGTTATATAAAAATAAAAAACATACTTAACAAAAGAATTTAATCTTCTATTTCCTCCAATGGCTACCTAGAATAAAATCATTTCTAAACAATGAAAGAATGGAAATACCTAGTACATTTTCTGTATGTCTTCTTTTATGAGCATATATTTTATAAACTATATATATATATCTCTACAAGAAAAATGTAATATTATGAAAAACAAGAAAATAAGAGAATGCTTATTAATACAAATTTAATGAAAGAAGGAACAATGCAAGTACCATCCTAACTACATTTTCACGTGTATATAAGAAATCTCATCTCTCTAATTAATTTAAACTCCTCCTACCTAGCTACAAATTAACATTTCTATTTTCTCCATCTTTAAACCATAAAACAAAAGTTAATCACAGCAAATGAAGGGAGGATGAAGGTTCCAACCTTGACAACACCTCGAAGGGGAGAAATCTTCACAAACTAATGAAGGAAAAATCGCAGCACCACCCTAGGCTTGAGTCGCCATGGACGGGAGGAGCTTGAGCTCGCGGGTGATGGGTACGGTGAATGGCTCGGGTGGCAGGAGGAAGGAGGAGGTACGGTACTTATATGAATGCCGACCATTAGTTCCGGCCACCAGGGACTAAAGACCGGGGGCAATTACTGGCGGATGGAGCCGTTGGAAGTGCCCCCTTTTGTCGCGGTCGGTAATACGAACCGGGACTAAAGGGGGTGGCTACAGCAGCCATTTCGGACCACGTCGACGAAAGGTCTTTATTCCCGGCTCCAAAGTTGAACTGGGACTAATAAAGGCCCGAACCAAAGCCTTGCTCTCCACCAGTGGATATGCACTATGACTCATTTTGATTCTGCATTCATGCAACATGTGCTATGATTCGTGCCTTGACATCGTCTTTGCCAACTATGACTAGATTAGAGTTAAAGATCGGGGATGGGCAAGGAGCAAGTTAACTGGGGGCAGCAGTAGAAATTGGTGAGCATGACTTAGTAAGCACATGCATCAAACTTGCAATTTCTGAACATGTGAAAAAAAAGACAGGTTTAACATGTGAAAAGAGGCAGATCAAGGAGTCGAATTTAGAAATTGTGTGCTTAACATGTGAAAAGCTAGTTTCTTCAGAAACATATGGATATGGGAATGTGCAAGTGCAAGTTCAACTGATCGATCAGCAGACCCTTGCAGACTTGCAGTAGAAAGAATCGAGCAACGATGCAATGTCACAGATCCCTGTTTCCCAAAGAACGGGCCAATTCGGCAAGCAGGCGTGACATTGCATCGTTGCTCGATATGATTGGCCCCACATCTAAAGCTTCTTTGGCCCCACGTGCCAGTGGCTGCCGCCCTCCGACGCCCTGATTGGCCCCACATGTGACTATGTGAGTGGGCTTCGACCACCAGTCCCCCAACGCATGCTGCCTAGTGAACAGCTCTTCTGTCTTGCTTGATGTTCCCTTGTGAATTCAGGGGCTTTGAAGTTGCGGCACCCAAATGTTGACGAACCTCAGAGGAATACGAGAGGAGGACAACATCACATGAACCCCTTCATCTTCAGAATTGCCTGTATTTTTCTGACGGGTTCGGACTTCGGAGAAGTCCTGAACTCTTGATATAATAATGTGCTCATGTACGGAGGGTAGTGAGATTTTTTTTTGAGACCACGGGGAAAGAGTATAGAAGTTTTAGAAAAGACTGCTTTGGACTATCTCGCACTCGTCATACTTCATATCATCCTAAAAAAAGAATATTCTTGTCAATCATCAATATTGTCTCCTTTATATCTCAGTTCTCCGCATTCCTCATCCTTTAGGGCACGTACAACGCAGGTTTTTTTTCCGTCTTTTTTGGTTGCATCAAGGCAAAAAAAAAAAAGAGTGAATAAATGAAAAAGATGAGCGCGCCGTCCCTTCGCCAAGGAACGAGAGGGGCTCGTGCTCCAAAGGCATATAGCCCGCTCCAGCACGGTTGTACGCTGCCGCCGACGATGAAGCTGGATCCTAGGGGATTTGGTGTGACCGCGCAGGAACTTGGCCGCAAAACTAGTCCGTGGCTCCGTGCAGGACCAAGCCAGCCATGGCTAAGCTCGAAGTTTGGCACTGCCGCCGCCCTGCTGTCAAGCTACCGCACCGATGAGCCCTCAAATGGAACGCGATGATCTCCTCTATCTATTGCACCACATGCCCATGGACCTCACCGAGCGCCGGCGAGACTAGCTATCAGTTTTTATCCGCCGGTCATGGCCGCGTGAACCTGATCTATTTCTGTCTCTTTGCAATTTGATGTTGAAGGAATAAGAAAATCCCTATCTAAACTCTTATGCCTTGGTAAACTTTTTTACCGAAAACCCCGTAATAAAAGTCCACTTCATGCAATCAGTTTCATGTGCAATCTAATAAACTAATCAAGATCTATTTGTGCTCATCTTATTTATGCTTGAGTTCATTTGAATGAAATAAGAAACAAAATGGTACATAGAGATATTAGTTATGGTTGATCCTAGTTGCATACGTTCATTGAATAGTGTAGAGACAAACGTTGGATGTATACGTCCAAAAATTTTCCGCAAAAAATTTGGGGTGGTACAATTTCAATTGAGTACCAAAATGGATACAAAGATTAAATGTGTGCATGATCACCATGATTTATGTGTCAAAAGATGAATTAAAGTTCTTGCAGACAGACAAACAGATGAATCATTGTACAAGCTGTCTATTTAGCTGTTTATTTGTGTCAAATAGACAACAGTCATTTATAGTGTTGTACTTGCCCTTATATCTCTACTCTACACCAACTACCATCAGTGTGGGCCCACTGGCCGATTTTTTTACCCCACCGTCCTCCCCCTCCCATTTATTCTCTCTCCTCCCTCCCCCTACTCACTCCCTCCGCCAGATCAAGTTCCTCCGGTCCCCAGCGCGAGCTCGGCCGCCCCTCCCGTTCCTCCCGGTCCCCGGCGGGCAGATGCAGAGGAGAAGGAGCTCCGGCGACGTCCATGGAGCACCTATACTCTGTGGAGCCGCTCCTCCCTCTCCGACCGCAGGCTCCATTAATTCGGGGACCACCGGCCTCCCATGCTTCATGGCGAGGTGGAGCAGGCGCGGCCGGCCAGCGGCATCGACGGGGATGTGCATCTGAAGGCATCGTGGACCCCTTTCCCCGCTCCGCCGTGGGACAGCCTAGAGACTGGAGCAGCGACGACGCAGAGCTCCAGGTCATGGGGGCGGAGGTCCGACGACACCTCTACCTCCCTCTCCTGCTCGTGTGCATGCCGGCCGGCCTCGTGAAGGCATCTAGGCCCCTAATTCATGTTTTGGTAATTAATGACAATCATTATGGACTAACATTTTTATTTGAGTTATAATAATAGATTAGTCCAGTGAAATGATGAGATCATGCAGTATGAACGAGAAAGTCATGTATGGCATGTGTTGGAAAGAGCTCAAGGCAAAGGTAAAAGATAGAGTTTTATTTTTGCCGGTCATAAGGTGATTAGAGGATGCTAAATGAGCGGGTTGATAGGATAGATAACCGTACTATCAAGAGGGATCAATTTCATTGGCTTGACTTTCCATAGTGCCACTTGGATCAAAAATTTGAATGCATTGCATTTAGATGAGTGGCGATTTCTCTTGGTAAAAGGGTTTCATTGAAAATCATAAGAAAAATCAGCTTTCAGGTGTTGGGCGGACAGTTCGGGTTCTCGGGGCGGACGGTCCGCGGGTTTTTTATATTTATTTAATATCTGAGGTTTTTGGCAAAAATTTTCGAGAAAAATATGCTTCCAGGCGGACAGTGCGCGGGCCCTATGCGGACAGTCCGTTATTCTCCTCGAAACCAAACAGAACAGCGTGCAGCTCGGTGGACTGGGCGGACGGTCCGCGGCCTGCCCGCGGACCGTCCGCGGGGCCCACGTGGATAGTCCGCGGGGTCCTGGCGGACAGTCTACCCGGCCCAACGGCCTTCTGACAGCCGTTGACTTCGCGTTTTTACCGCGGGAAAGAGGAGTATAAATACTCCATGCTCAGGGTTGGAGAGGCTCTCTTGGCACTTTGAAAGATATATACTCCCTTGTAGAGCTCTCCCTCTCCTCTCTCTCACTCACTTGGCTTAGTGGTTGCATTCTTTGTGAGATTGAGAGCTTCTAGTGCATTGCATCAAGGTCTTGATCTTTATGGCACTAGGGAATCCTCAATCAAGTGGTTGATTTGTTACTCTTGGAAGTTGCCGCTTCCTAGACGGCTTGGTGGTGGAAGAATCTGTTGAACCTCGCAAGAAGATTATGCGTGGCTTCGGATTTCGTGTTGTGAGAGGTATTGTGCTCACCTCACCGGAGCAGTAAAGAGCAACTTTAGTGGAATCGAGGTGTGGAGTGGTTCTTTGGTTCTAACCGGCTCAAGATCAAGTGGTGCCTTGATAGAGGAGCAGTTGAACATTGAATCCACCTCAACGTGGATTAGGGGTGACCAGTAAGTCATCGATACCAAGGGATAAAATTCGTCTCTTGTGCTTGGTTGTTTCTTTGCTTAATTTACCTTCAAGTATTTTACTTTGAGCTTTTATTTTCTAGAGGTTGAATTGTATCATGTCACCCTAGGCTGCAAACCCTCAACATAGGAATAGAATAGGTAGAGATTAAATCCTCCTTGTGGTTCTAATTAAATTTCTCTAGTGTTGTGCTTTTAGATTTTAAACCGCCTATTCACCCCCCTCTAGTCAGTATCCTAGATCCTACGAGTGGTATCAGAGCTAAGGAATCCTTGTTTGAGAGATTTAACCATCTTGGAGTAAGATAAATGGCAGAGGAAGATAAGTTTCATGTTGGGAAGCCACCGGTCTTTGATGGAAAAGATTATGACTATTGGAAGAAAAGAATGGAGGTTCACTTCAAGGCTTTGGAAAGAGAATTATGGAGAATTGTAATGGAAGGATATGTTATTTTGGACCCTAAAAATAAGTCGGATCAAGATGATAAAAATGAAAAACTCAATGATAGAGCCTTTAGTGTACTCTACAATGCTCTTGTTCTTAGTGAATTCAATAGAGTGAAGGGACTTGAAAAGGCAAATGAGATATGGGAGAAGCTTATAGAAATCTACGAGGGAACACCCACTGTTAAAGAAGCAAAACTCTATGTGTAGAAGGGAAAGTTTAATGAGTTCACTATGAAGAAGGATGAAGATGTTTCAACCATATTCAACTGGTTGAATGATATAGTGAATGAACATAAGTGTCTTGATTTTGATGTCACAGACAAAGGCTTCTCTCACAAGTTCCTTAGATGCCTTCTGGAAAAATATGAGACAATTGTGACTTTGCTTGTGAGGAGCGATTTAAGTAAGATGACTCCTACGGAGGTACTTGGTGAAGTGCAAACTCATGACTTGTTCAAGCAATCACAAAAAGAAATTCAAGGCCAATCAATGAATGAAGAGAAGAAAATATTGCTCTCAAAGCCAAGGCTACTCCAGAAGAAAATGATGATGAGAACCAAGACATTGACTCCGATGAGTAAATGGATCTTATTGTAAAAGGGCTTAAAAGAATTATGATGGGACAATCATCAAAGAATAATCTTTTTGAGGGCAAAGATTGCTTCAATTGTGGTGAAATTGGACATATCTCAATTAATTGTCCAAACAAGAAAGAAGACAAATATGGCAAGAAGAAAGATAAGAAGAGTGTACAGGAAGAAATATTACAAGAAGGAGAAAATGGTCAAGCCTACTTTGTTGAGTGGGATTATGATGCAAGCTCCGATGAAGATGACGATGACAAGCCTTCAAGGGGTCTTGCCGGGGTTGCTATCAAGGAGGCTCCTTCACTCTTCTTCAAGCCATATTGTTGGCAAAAGGTGAATCAAAGGTAATAATCGACGATGATGATGATGATTGTGATAATGATAATGATGATAATGTCTAATCTTATGATGATCTTGTTGCCATGGTCATTAAATCCGATGACAAATTGCGTATGGAGAGATCAAAGTGGAGGGATTTGGAGTTGAAAACTGTTTCACTTTAAAATTCCTTTGAGGAGCTAAAGACTACTCATGAAAATCTTAAGACTACTCATGAAAATCTTAAGACTTCCCATGAAACACTCAACATTTCTTGGGAAACTCTTAAAAAAAGCATGAGGAGCTTAAGGAGGCTCACAACTCTCTCCATGCACAAGAAGTCAAAGGAAAAATGAGCATGGGTGTTGAATGTAATATATTGAATATTTCTCCATGTTCATCTAACCCATCTCGTAGCACAAGCACTAGCTCTTGCATTAGTGAGGATATGTCTTATGACTCTTTATTATTGGAAAATGAATCTTTGAAGAAGGATATTGAGTGCTTGCCAAAGGATCTTGCACGGTATTTTGGGAGTCATGTTCGGTTTAATCATATTTGGACAAATCAAAAATTCACCTTAGACAAAGATGCTCTTGGTTACTTGCCCAAGAAAGGAAAAGAGGCCTTCATACCTAAGGAGAGTATTTTTGTAAATTCAAATGTGTCCTTTGAGGGAGAAGAAAAGGTGAAGATGTGTCATAAGTGCAAGGCAAAAGTTGATGTGAATCACCAATGCAAGAGCAAGAAGACCGTATCCTTGGATCCTTCCTATATTGTTAAGAAAGATTCTAAGGGTGTTGTTTGTGCTCAATATGTTGGTCGCTCTCTTGGTAGTAGTAAAAAGAAATCTATTTGGGTGCCAAAAATTTTGGTCACTAACATTGAAGGACCCAAGAAAATTTGGATACCTAAAACAAAGTAATTTGTTTTGTAGGTAAACTATAAAGTCGGAGGAAGACACTGGGTTATTTATAGTGGTTGTACAAACCACATGACTGGCGAAAGAAAAATATTCTCTCGTCTTGATGAAGACATTTCCGATTTTGATAACATCACTTTTGGAGATGATAGCAAGGGAGGTGTAAAAGGCATTGGTGAAGTACCTATCTCGAAGGATTATAATCTCTCTAATGGCTTGCTAGTTGATTCTCTCAATTTCAATTTGCTATCTATTTCTCAACTTTGTGACAATGGTTATAAATGTACATTCACTAGCAGTGATTTTGAAGTTACCTCACTTGATGGGAAAGATTCTATTTTTAAGGGCTTTCGTCATGAGAGCTTATATCTAGTGGATTTCTCATCTAAGAAGGCAAAATTGACTACTTACTTATTCTCAAAAGCCTCTATGGGTTGGTTATGGCATAGAAGACTTGGTCATGTTGGTATGAAACAACTCAACCGATTAGTGAAGCATGACTTAGTTCTTGGCTTGAAAGATGTAAAATTTGAGAAAGATAAATTGTGTAGTGCTTGTCAAGCCGAAAAGCAAGTTGCCAACCCACATCCAAGAGTACTATGTCAATCACAAGACCATTGGAATTACTACATATTGATTTATTTGGTCCCACTACCTATAGAAGCATTGGTGGAAATACCTATTGTCTTGTAATTGTGGATGATTATTCAAGATACACATGGGTATTCTTTCTTCATGACAAAGCTATTACTTGTGACATTTTCAAGTCATTTGTGAGAAGAGCCGAAAATGAATTTGAGTTAAAGTTGAAGAAAGTGAGAAGTGACAATGGTAGTGAATTCAAGAACTCAAATGTTGAAGAGTTTTGTGATGAGAAAGGAATCAAGCATGAGTTCTCAACTACATATACACCGGAGCAAAATGGTGTAGTTGAGAGGAAAAATAGGACCTTAATTGAGATGGCAAGATCAATGCTAGATGAGTACAAAGTTTCGGATTCCTTTTGGGCCAAAGCTATCAACACCGCTTGCCATGCCTCTAATAGGCTATATTGTCATAGATTCTTCAACAAAACACCATATGAACTTCTAAATGGAAGGAAGCCAAATATTTCATATTTTTGGGTTTTTGGTTGCAAGTGCTATATTTTGAGAAAAGGCTCTCAGTTATCTAAACTTCAAAGCAAGTGTGATGAGAGATTTCTTCTTGGATATTCTTCAAATTCCAAAGCTTATAGAGTATACAACAAGTCCAAGGGATTTGTTGAGGAAGCATATGATGTGAAATTTGATGAAACAATGGTCTCTCAAGATGAGAAAGAAAATTTAGATGATGTGAAAGGTGAAGAATTGAGTAAAGCAATGAAGACCATGGCTATCGGGGATATCATGCCTAGAGAAGAAGATGATGATGAAGGTCCATCAATCTCTATTCAAGCAAATCCATCTACTTCCACAACAAATGATCATAATCAATAAGAGGGTAACTCAAGCAACGATGACTCACCTCAAGAAGATGATCAAATGGTCTCTATGACTACACCTTCTACATCAACTCAAGAACCGATTGATCAACCAAGAATTCATCATCAAGTCGCCAAAGATCACCCCATTGACCAAATCATGGGTGACATTAGTAAGGGTATTCAAACTCGATCTCGTATTGCTTCATTTTGTCAACATTATTCTTTTGTATCTTTTCATGAGCCTAAATGTGTAGATGAAGCACTTGTTGATTCGGATTGGGTTATTTCCATGCAAGAAGAATTAAATAATTTCACTAGAAATGAAGTTTGGGAGTTGGTTGAAAGACCCAAGAATCATAATGTCATTGGTAATAAATGGGTCTTCCGAAACAAAGAAAATGAAGATGGTATTGTTGTAAAGAACAAGTCTAGATTGGTTGCTCAAGGTTATACTCAAGTGGAGGGATTGGATTTTGATGAAACCTTTGCTCCCGTGGCTAGACTTGAAGCCATAAGGATCTTGCTCGCTTATGCTTGTTCTCGCAACATCAAGTTATATCAAATGGATGTCAAAAGTGCTTTCTTGAATGGGAAAATTAGTGAACTAGTATATGTTGAACAACCTCCTGGTTTTGAAGACCCACAAAACCTAATCATGTGTACAAGCTCTCTAAGGCCTTATATGGGTTGAAACAAGCTCCTCGTGCTTGGTATGAAAGGCTCAGGGACTTTCTTCTTTCAAAAGGCTTCAAAATTGGAAAGGTTGATACTACATTGTTCACTAAGAAAATTGGAAATGACATCTTTATTTGTCAAATTTATGTTTATGATATCATCTTTGGTTCAACAAATGAAGACTTTGAAATGTCTATGATTGGTGAATTGAGTTTCTTCCTTGGTCTTCAAATCAAACAATTGAAGGAAGGTACTTTTGTTTGCCAATCTAAATATGTGAGGGACATCTTGAAGAAATTTGGCATGGAAGATGCAAAACCCATCAAAACTCATATGGCTACTAATGGACATCTTGATCTTGATGAGGGAGGTAAACCAGTTGACCTTAAGCTCTATAGGTCTATGATTGGTAGTTTGCTTTATCTTACAGCATCTAGGCTCAATATCATGTTTAGTGTGTGCATGTGTGCTAGATTTCAAGCCGCACCTAAAGAGTGTCATTTGACCGCAGTAAAGCGGATTATGAGATTTTTGAAGTATTCTCCTAACATTGGTCTTTGGTATCCAAAGGGTGCTCAATTTGAGTTAGTAGGCTTTTCGGACTCGAATTATGCCGGTTGCAAGGTTGATAGGAAGAGCACTTTTGGAGGTTGTCAATTGCTTGGACGTTCAGTTGTTTCTTGGTCGTCTAAGAAGCAAAATTCAGTGGCTCTTTCTACCACCGAAGCGGAATATATCTCGGCGGGAAGTTGTTGTGCTCAATTGCTATGGATGAAGAAAACACTTCTTGATTATGGTGTGAAATTCAATGAAATTCCTCTCTTATGTGACAATGAAAGTGCCATCAAGATTGCCAACAATCCGGTTCAACACTCTAGAACCAAGCATATTGATATTCGGCACCATTTTCTTAGAGATCATGTGAGCAAAGGAGATATCAAGATTGATGGAGTGAGCACGAATGATCAATTGGCGGATATATTCACCAAGCCTTTGGATGAATCTCGGTTTTGCAAATTGAGAAATGAGCTTAATGTCATTGACATCTCAAATGTGGCTTGAGAGCTAGCACATGTGTTTATTCATATGCATTTGTTTATCTCTCTTATCTATTTCTAGCCCATCTTATGTTTTTGTCCTCTAATTCTCTTGAAGATTGCTTTTGCATAATTTCCTAGCATTGATTGGTACATTGCATCACATGACAAGTTTCCTTCATTATTCTTGAGAAATGATCCCAAAAGATACATTTTCAAATCTTTATCTCGGAATATATCAAGCTGAAAATGTAAAGGAAGGTCGGACTGTCCGGACGCTCCTGGCGGACCGTCCGCCAGGGTGGCGCGGACTATCCGCGTGGCTTGTGGGGAAGAGAGGCAGTACTAGACGTTCTGGAGAAAATAATGGACCGTCCGCGCGCCTCGCAGACCGTCCGCATGGGCGCCGCAGATTGTCCGCGCGTG
The DNA here is from genome assembly GCA_947561735.1 of Cenchrus americanus. Classification (NCBI taxonomy): domain Eukaryota; kingdom Viridiplantae; phylum Streptophyta; class Magnoliopsida; order Poales; family Poaceae; genus Cenchrus; species Cenchrus americanus. Next base: position 89,135,211 of record OX387240.1, on the reverse strand, counting down.
CCACGCGCTGGTGGGTCCCAGGTCACGAGGAGATAAGTCTGCTGCCTCCTCTCTCTTTTAGAAACCGCAAGAAGTCTTCCCCTCTCTCTCTTTCTTGCTCTCTCTAAAAGGCCCCCTCCTTGGGGATTTTGATTCGAGCACTCCCCAGACCGTCCGAGCACATCCCCGGACTCTCCGTGAGATTCTCCACCATGTCATCCGGGTATTTTTTTCGAATAACCCATTCTCTCTCTCGAATTTTAAGCAAGAAGGTGATTAGGGTTTGGTGATGTGATCTAAATTTCGTCCATGGATTCAAGTTTTTGGCTTGGTAAATGTGTTTGGGATACTAATGTGGTGTTGTGGCAAAACTTTGGTGAAGAAATACTAGATTTTTATCAGGTTATGAGGATGGGAAATTTGGACGCTACTGTTCATAGGCGCTTGCTGGACCGGACCGGGCGGACTGTCCCCCGCCTCCGCGCGGACGGTCCGCGTGGCCCTGGCAGCGACACCTGTGCGTAGTAGCCTTCTAGTTTGGGGTCTTAACTTCACTTATAATTGTTCCTAATTGTTGATACTCATTCAAATATATGATTTGTGACAGTGCTCGCAAGGCTATCGCTTCAATCACTAAAAAGGTGACCAAAAAGGCCACTTCAAAGAAGAAGAGTAAGGATGTGGGGACATCTAAGAGGCATCGAAAGGATGATACCTCTGAGGAAGAAGAGGAGCCTGATAATCTTAATGACAGTGACTTTGATTCGGCCGATGAAACTGCCAGTGTCTCATTCATGGTGGATGAAGATGAGATAAATCAAGGGGGAGGTAACAATGCTGACATCATTGATGTGATTAATTACCCAGTTCCTAGAAGGCAGTGCACACAAAAAGAATTTGCTATTTCTAGGAATGACAATGCTTATAATCAACCCCGTGACACTCACAATTTGTATTTCCGCACCACTGTGCAAGAGCAAGCCTTCTTCAGTAGTTTAATGGATTGCACAATATTTGCTCATCAGAGGGTTGATTTTGGCTATCTTGAATCTAAACCTGTCTTAGGTGGTGTGGCAACAAAACTTGAAAATTTGGGCTTGAAACCGTTCCTTCAGCATAGATGTGATTGGAATGACACCATAATTAGACAATTCTATGCAACATATGAAATGGATTTTGATGCCAAGAATATTAAGTGGATGGCTGGTAAAAGTGAATATGAAGCAACCTTTGCAGAATTTGCAGCTACCAATTATCTTAATTATGAGTATTTTAGTGATGGTGTTGATGTCTATAATGAGGATATTCTTGAAAACACTTTTGTGTTTTATGAGCCTGGCACTTCAAATGCAACTATAATGAACTGGCTAGCAGCAGGGCTTAGACATCATCTGGCTGTCATTAACAACATCATCAGACATACCTTCATGCCTAAGAGTGTAAATAAGGACAAGGACTGAGAACATTATTGGAATGTGATTAATCATATCATACATGAAACTAGATTTGATGTTGTGAAGCTCATTCTTGATCAAATGATTTGCAAGAAGCGTCTTGTCAGAGATAGCATTTATTTTGCTCCTTATATTATGTCTTTGATCAAGACCAAGACAGTGTTCAGTGGTCTTTGTGATGTGAAGCATGAAATTTATCGCTCCTTTTACAATGCTAAAGCTTTTCTCAACAAGCCATTGACACCTTATGGGCAGGCTGCAGAGGCTCAAAATGTTGCTGAAAATGTTGAGGTTCATGCTAGTGATGATGAAAGTGCTAATGTTGGTAACATGGGTTATGCTAATGTCGATGAGGATGCTTATGCTATGCCACTTCCTCCTCCTCCAGTTCATCCCATGCAGCCACAGTGGGAGCCTCCTGCTGGATACTTTGGTTCTTATTTTGGTAATATTCAGCGGTCCATGAACTCTCAATTTCAGCAGATGCAATCCGGGTTCAATTCCCACTTTGAGGCATATGGGCAACAGATGAATGATACATTTCAGACTATGCAGCAGGGCTTTCAACAGCAAATTGACACTAGTCTGGATAATTTTTGTCATCATGTCTATAACACTATGCATGACCCCATGATGCAGAGGTTAAGTGATATGCAAATAGGCCTTCAGAATGACCTCAGTGCTTTGAATGACAGATTCTCTCAGATGTCCACTTCAAAGCAGTACCAGCAGCTATATGATTAGCAGACTCAGCTTCAGAACAATGTCAATTCTTTGAACACAGCTTTTGGGGATTTCAGAGAGCATTTATATCACTACTACCCAGCTCCTTCTCCACCACCTCAGTTCTGTCCCCCTCCACCATTCTATCCTCCTCTGCCGCCGCCTCAGGATGACTAGACCTTTTGATATTTGATGCCAAAGGGGGAGAGATTTGGAGCAGTGATTTGTGATCTTTAGGGGGAGCTCACCTCTTTGCCTGCATTTGGAACTCTTGCATTGCACATGCATATTTAATTTCAGTCATGCATGAACTTTGGTTGGCTTGAAATACTTTGTGAGACCTTATGGTGTGATGTGGTTGAGAACTAGAACTTGTGGATTTTTATGTGATGGTCTATGTTTGTGATTTCAAGTTGCTTATCTTTTGGCTTGTTCTAGTTCTTGTAGAGTTTTGAGGCTAACCCTTGCTCAATTTTATTGGATATATATATGTGGTTGTTGTCTTGATCTCTATTTTGTAGGGGAAACTCCTTCAAAGTTACTATATCTATGCATATGTGTAAAAATCAAATGAAAATTATATGCACATATGTAGGGGGATTTCTCTCTATGTTCTTGTTTTGGACACATTCACTCTATCTATTTATTGAATTTATTTGAAAAGAGTAAGTGATTCCAAAACACAAAACCTTTCTACATCACTCCATTAAATGGTTGTCATCAATTACCAAAAAGGGGAAGATTGAAGGCATCTAGGCCCCTAATTCGTGTTTTGGTAATTAATGACAATCATTATGGACTAACATTTTTATTTGAGTTATAAGAATAGGTTAGTCCGGTGAAATAACGAGATCATGCGGTATGAACGAGAAAGTCTTGTATAGCATGTGTTGGAAAGAGCTCAAGGCAAAGGTAAAAGATATGATTTTATTTTTGCCGATCATAAGGTGATTAGAGGATGCTAAATGACCGGGTTGATAGGATAGATAGTCGTACTATCCAGAGGGATCAATTTCACTGGCTTGACTTTCCATAGTGCCACTTGGATAAAAAATTAGCATGCATTGCATTTAGATGAGTGGCGATTTCTCTGGGTAAAAGGGTTTCGTTGAAAATCTTAAGAAAAATCAGCTTTCAGGTGTTGGGCGGACAGTCCGGGCTCTCGGGGCGGATGGTCCGCAGGTTTTTGATATTTATTTAATATCTGAGGTTTTTGGCAAAAGTTTTCGAGAAAAATACGCTTCCAGGCGGACAGTCCGCGGGCCCTATGCGGACGGTCCGTTATTCTCCTCGAAACCAAATGGAACAGCGTACAGCTCGGTGGACCAGGTGGACGGTCCATGACCTGCCCGCAGATAATCTGCGGGGCCCACGCGGACAGTCCGCAGGGTCCTGGCGGACAGTCCGCCCGGCCCAACGGCCACTTCTGACAGTCATTGACTTCGCATTTTTACCGTTGGTATTCAAACGCGCATATTCCGTGAGGGCATCGCGGACAGTCTGCGAGGTACGCGTTTTGCCCATAACGGCTAGTAACGGGAAAGGGGAGTATAAATACTCCATGCCCGGGGTTGGAGAGGCTCTCTTGGCACTTTGAAAGGTCCATACTCCCTTGTAGAGCTCTCCCTCTCCTCTCTCTCACTCACTTGGCTTAGTGGTTGCATTCTTTGTGAGATTGAGAGCTTCTAGTGCATTGCATCAAGGTGTTGATCTTTGTGGCACTAGGGAATCATCAAGCAAGTGGTTGATTTGTTACTCTTGGAAGTTTCCGCTTCCTAGACGTCTTGGTGGTGGAAGAATCCGTTGAAGCTCGCAAGAAGATTGTGCGTGGCTCCCGATTTCGTGTTGTGAGAGGTATTGTGCTCAACTCACCGGAGCGGTAAAGAGCAACTCTAGTGGAATCGAGGTGTGGAGTGGTTCTTTGGTTCTAACCGGCTCAAGATCAAGCGGTGCCTTGATAGAGGAGCGGTTGAACATTGAATCCACCTCAACGTGGATTAGGGGTGACCGGCAAGTCATCGATACCACGAGATAAAATTCGTCTCTTGTACTTGGTTATTTCTTTGATCAATTTACCTTCAAGTACTTTACTTTGAGCTTTTATTTTCTAGAGGTTGAATTGTGTCTTGTCACCCTAGGCTGCAAACCCTCAACATAGGAATAGAATAGGTAGAGATTTAATCCTCCTTGTGGTTCTAATGAAATTTCTCTAGTGTTGTGCTTTTAGATTTTAAACCGCATATTCACCCCTCTCTAGTCGGTATCCTAGATCCTACACCTCGGTGGAGTGCGCACATGGCTCCTCCGCTTCCCCCATCCACGGCTGCCGCGGGGAAGGAGCAAGGCGGCGCAGAGCTTCTTGCAATTAGCGTGAGGGCGACACAAGTGGGGCGAGAAGAGTGGCGTGGTTAGGTACAGTCGGCCGTCGGCCACAGGATGCGAGGCCGCAGGAGGCGGAGGCGCCCTTCCACCTCGAGCTTCCCGCCCCGGAGCTCGATTCGGAGCTCGGTGGTGGAAGAGATCTCGAGGACATCAGCATGGTGGAGAACTCAGAGCCTGAGCTTGACCTCCCTCCTCCGGCCTCTTCTACAAGTTGCGCAGAGGTGGCCCTCATCGGTGCAGAAGCGAGGTCCAGGACGGCGGGTGGACGGTGGCGAGGTCCAAGACGGAGGCCTCGAGCTTGATCATGGTGGCATGGTGGGACGGCTGCTCGAGCTCGAGTAGTGCAGCGTGGCGGGGACGGCGGCTAGACCCGTACTCTTGCTCTCTCTCTCTCTCTCCCTCTCCTCTACGGTGGCGAGCTGCAACTCCATCAAAGGAGGCAGCGTTGGCGCCAGATCTGGCCAGGCTGCAGTCAATCTGTGTGGCGGCGGAGCTCTTGCCCTCCTCTCGCCGAGCAGTTCCAAGGATGTGTGGAAGGGCGCGGTGGCTCGATGTCCTTTTGCGGTCTCCGTGATGGATGTTATTCCTGGAGAAAACGGGAGCATCCCGTGACTAGTGTTGCCTTTTTCGTCCCCCACTATGGACAATTTTCTCTATCGCGTTGACGCTAAAGGGATAGGGAAGGCTTTTCATGTCCCAGTGTAGATAGCCTTAAGGCGTGACCAGTCGCGAGATAGCCAAGGGCACGACTCATCTGTCTTCCAAATCGTACTGTTGCCATGCAACGTTGCGCACTAGTAATGTTTGGTAGGTGTTGTCGTAGGCTAGTGGACAACCAGCCACCAGCAACCAGCCAGCAGTACTTTTCCCTCAGAACAAATCAGCACCAACTATCAGCCACCAGCCAGACGAACAGGCTGTTACACTTGCTCATTTATTATTTTCAACTGACATATCTCGTTCACTACTGGATACCAAGTGGCTGTCGAGTGCCAAAAGGTTGGCTAAGAGTCAAGATTCTGGCTCACCGCAACCAGCTTCTTTGTCGTGAGTTAAAGGCCCGACTCTGGGCAACAATTTGACACACGTCCTCCATCTATTTTGCTGAGAGCCAGGAGCTCGAGCTACAGGCAAACAAAAATACACACAGCCTCCATCAATTTTGCCGAGAGCCACGAGATTGAGCTCTCGGCAACCACAACGACTCACGGTAATTTGCACGTTCCGTGACGGCCGTCAGTCTGGGTCGTCTAGTTTGTTGCAAGCCACAAGGAGGCACTACTAGAGAATCGCACATATATCCTAGGTCTGATTTTTCATTTGTACTAGATATTTTTCCCATCAGTACAAACCGGTTGAATCCACCAACCGGTACAAATGTCCTCTCATAGAGGCTCGCCGGGGCCTGATTCAACCCACGCGGTACAAATGTCTCACATTTGTACCGGTTGGTGGCACCGCTCGGTACAAATGTGAGGCCAACACATTTGTACTGGGCGGAGCCACCACCCGGTATAAATGTGGCGACATCTATACCGAGGCTGAATTCAGCCCGGTACAAATGCGCCTTGCACCCACGAGTCATCTGGACGGCCGTCACTTGGAAAAATTCTACTCATCTCTTTTTTCCCTCCCTCTTATTCTTTCATTCTTACCCCTCTCTCTATATATTTTCTAGTTCCTGTGGTATCTCACCTCTCTCTTCTCTTCATTGTGCAGACCGAGCGGCGGCGCGGGGGCCGGGGGCGGCGCAGTGCGGGGTCGGCACGGGGCGGGCCGCTGGCGTGGCGCACGCACAACCATGGGTGCCAGTGAGGTGCAAGCCAAGATTCGAGCTAGGGTTCCTCTTCTTCTCCTTTCCTCATTTATCTTTGCATAGATTCTTGATGTGGTGTATTCTTTGATGTGATTGTGAATGTATGATTCTGGATCTATGTGACTGAATAAATGAATGAGAAATGCATGTGTGATTGTGAATATATGTGAATATGCGGTGGAGAGAGAGAAAGAAAAGGAAAATAAAAAGAGAAAAAAAGAAAAGGAGGAACATACGGGGACGGTGGAAACAGATGGACTGACGGGCGACGCGTGGGATAGGCTCGGTACAAATGTTATCCCACATTTGTACCGGATGCTTTGTACCGGTTGGATACCCGGTACAAATGAGGGTTTTCAACCTGCACAAATGAGCGTTTTTCCAGTAGTCAGGGCTTCCAACACAGAGCCAAACTCTCGGCAAACTTGTTTGCCGTGAGTTAAATCATACTAACCACAAAGTATCAACAAAAATTTATCCCATTCCTCTCCAGACTTTTTCTTCCCTTCAAACACATCTCTATAGTGTACATGTTCAAATTTGGCACAATTATAGCTCAGTTTGCTATATTTAACAATTTTTCATTTCATGTATTTTTTCGAATGTGCCCAATTTCACTACGTGAAAACCTAAAATAGGTCACGTAACATTTGTAACGGGCCCTTAACGCTGTTACATCCACCCACATCTGTAACGGTTGTTTTTTGGCGCCCGTTACCTCAACAACGCCCGTTACCAATGTGGACTTCTGGTAACGGGCTTCTTAAATGCCCGTTACATAAATTCTTTGTAACGGATGTTAAATAGAGCCCGTTACAAATCTTAAACCTATCGGTAACCGGCTTCAGTGCCCTATCAGTAACAGGCTGCTTAAGTCCGTTACTGATCACTGCTGTACTTGCGAAGCAACCATAGTGAAAACATTTATATACAAAAATCAAGAAAAAGCAAGCCTGATTTCTGCTGAATCCTTTTTGTAATGCCAGAGGATGTGTCTATTGGTGGAATCCGTTTTGTAATATAAAGGATGTGATGTAATGATGGAATTTCTATCCTTTTTGTAATATATGGGATGTGGTGGAATTTGAATCCTGCTTGTAATATATTATGCCTAAGATTCTATATATAGTATGCTTCAGTTCAATAATGGGCGTTAATATCAAAGAGACGAGGATTAGCCAACCCGCGTCGCATAAGTTACGGGCAAGAGACGAGGATTAACGAACCCGCGTTGCCTTTGTTACGGGCAAGAGACGAGGACTAATGAAGCAGCGTCGCCTTTGTTATGGGCAAGATATGCGAAATCATGAACAAATTACATCAAAAGAGACACGGATTAGCCAGCCCCCATCGGCTTGTTCTTCAAGCTTTGCAAGTGAGTAGGTAAATCATACAAAAAATTGTACTGCACAGAGATAATCACACAAGCATGTCTCTTGAGATGCAAAATCACACACACACACACAAAGATAATAGTCATCATTGATACATCAGAACAAGGTTACAATGCGGCCATATCTTCATGACGAGATATTCAAAATCGCACACACACACACACATCGATCTTGCTCGCAGGTCGATCTGCTCGCAGGTCGTCGAACTTGCTGCACGTGGTCATCGAACAAGCTCCATTTCTGCTGACGGCTTAGAGACTTTATTCCTGGCATGACTAAAGAGAGCTTGTGTCTTGCAACCCTAATTTTGGTTTATTTATGCAAGAGCCTTCCGCGAGTGGAGGGAGAAAGCATGGTGGTACGAAAAATAATAAGATATGCTCCATCCAGATTCTGGCTGCTTCCTCATCGTTCAAGTGAACACAAAAGAAAGATACAGAAAGGGTGGAAACATATCCCTTAAAAAAATCTGTCCTCTTGCAAGAGAAGGGGAAAAGCAAAAGGAAGCCCAAGTGTGACGGAAAAGCTGCAGCAAGCTTTCCGTCAGCTTGTTCATCCTGATGCCAGGAGGTTCTGGGCTACATTCCCTGGACACAGCTGCGAGCAAGGGGTATGTCACAAGGATTCTTCTAGCAGCCATGTTAGAGGGATGAACAACCCAATCACCCATATCATAAGAATTCTTCTAGCAACTGAGAGATCGAGGAGGAGGAAGAAGAGAGAAAAGCAAAAGCTTGCGCCCTACAAGATCTATTCTTTGCGCCATAGCTAGATCTAGATCTAGAGAAGAATGAAGCAAGTGACTCGCTTTATTGTATCGGAAGAAGGAACCATATAGCTAGATCTATATCTAGACAAGAAGGAAGAAACTTGAAGTGGGGAGGACCGATAGTCGTCGGTGCCTTTTTATAGCAAAAACAAGGAAGGGATAAGATCAAGAGCACAGGAAACGGGAAGGTTCCCAAGACGGTCAATGGCGAAACTGTTGCCAGTCAATGGCTGAGAGCAGAGCTGCAGAGGTAGTGATTCCAATCTTACTATTACTAATTAGAGGCTCCTTTTGAGGCCTCCACGTGATGCCACCTAGGATCCTAGGTGGGCAACCTAAAAAATAGAGAAATCCTTAAAATTCTCACAAATATCAGAAACATCCGGCCATCAATTCAACATCTCTAATCATAATAGTTATTAGATCTGTTATCTTTCTACTAAATTACCCACCTTTGCCATTATGAAAATAGACCAAAGTAACCCCCTCAACATGTATCTAACTTACCCACATATGCCATTATAAAAAATAATGTAAATTAACCCTTAATTTTCATGTAAATTACCATGCCACTTATGCTACTATAAAAACAATATAAAATAACCCCTAAATTTGCATATAAATTATCCATTTATGTTCTTATTAAATATAAAATAAAGTGCATCAATATAAAATTTTAAATTACTTTTTCTATAATTATTAATATATTGTTTATGTTTTTTGAAAAATATATTATTTTAGTTATTGTTTATATAAAAAATACTTCCCATAATGTGTGTCGTCATATACTCATATTCATGAATGAGAGACATATAAGAATACCAAAGTTTATGTTGTTCATAGCTTAAGTGTTCAATTAGATACAAATCAAACACATATGGAGGTGCTATGCTAAGGTATAAAACTATTACTAACTAAACCTATTGCAATCATTAGAATATGTAATAGATGAATCAGAGTATGAGATAGATAATTATAATTATTAGATATTTTTAACTAGCCCGTGCGGGGCACGGGTTGATAGACTAGTGTAGAATTAAATGATACGCGGAGTAACCAAACATCGTCTCCAATGTACTCACATCTCGAGGAGTCAAACTACATGAAAAAATTACTAACAATTACAAAAAAACTCCAATGGAGAATTAAATGATAACGCGGATTAGCCAAACGTCGTCTCCATTGCATTCTTAAACCGTGTTTGGAAACAAATCTCCTGTATCTTCTCCTTCCAAAACAATTTAGATCCCCTGCCCCTTCATCTCTACCCGCGAAAAACAACAACTGCCTACTCCTCATCGTCACCATTCCCGGCCGGAGATGAATAGAATGTCAGGAAGAAGCAAGCGACACCAGCCACCGTCGCTGCTGGGCCTCCCTCAAGACCTCCGCATTGAGATTGTGGCACGCGTCGGTGTAACCTCAGAGTGGCCCTTGGCTGACCTCTGCAGCCTATGAGGTACTTGCTCGACCATGTGCCGCGTGTGCAGCCACGACGGCGTCAGCCGACGTTTGTCGATAGAGGGGATACGGGATGAGATTTCTTGGGTGTGGGACCCCACCACTTACAAAGAATTCTTTGCTATGCTGACCGGTCTCAGGCATCCGGAGGCTTGCTTCCTCTCCGGGATCAAAGGCTTCTTCATTGAAAATAGGGGATACAATTATCTTCGGCGCGCCGCCGAGGGTGGGCACGATGCGACGACCTATCTATACACCATCTTGCTCTACAGAGACAATGGCGGTGCTGCCGCCGATGACACCGCGAAGTGGTACATGAGGCGGGTCGTGGGCGGTGGCAGTACGACGTCGAGATGGCTGAGCAATGAGGGGTTTCTGCCTTTGCGGGAGAAGGCCGCGCGTACGCTCCACTACTAGACTTGGCACATTTGGGGTGAACCGTTGCCGCATCTGGCACAGGGGTGTTGCGATCAGCCATGCGCAGGCAACAGTGGCAGCTGCGGTGTGGAAAAAGGATGGCTTCGAATTTCTCTGTTTTGCAGTGAAGACTGTAGGCTGTGCTGCAAAATGGTGAAGTTCGCACAGAGTACTGGAATAGAAAATTAGTAGTAGATTAGCTTTTGTATGATGCTCGAATTATCTGTGTAAAATTTTGGGAGAGCAGCAAATCCAACGCGGGTTATCAGCCCCGAGTCGCTAATGACTGTGGGGCCCAGTTCTATTCAAATGAAGAACAATTCCCATTTTGTCCTTTTAATCTGCAATCAACTATTGTAACAAGTATTTCTTCGTCGTTATTAGTCCAAATTAAGTATTTCTTCGTCGTTATTAGTCCAAATTTGATATTTTTTCTAACTTTTTTATAATCACCATCTTTTCATTAATTTCATTGTTTAGTGTACATTTGTTTTGTTGAATAATGGTTATATGCCTTATTTTGTTCTTTGTAAGTACAACATACAAATAATATTTGTTTTACACAACCATGAGAGATGAAACTTTACATTTCGTAAGATTAAGGTGAACATAAGGTTTTGTTAAGTTTTCAAATGCATGAGTTTGAACATGTTGCAAAGTGTGGAAAACTTCAATGTTCAAGCAAACATTCTAAGAAACTATGTGAGAGATGTAGACATTTGTACACAAGTATATTATTCCTTCATCGATACCATTTGAAATTTTGAAGACAAGTTTAGGTACCCAAATTATGTTGCCAAGTCAATTTGTAGATTTTTAGAGAAAATTTGATGTTATTAGAATTATTATATAATTACCATGGGGCGTAAAAACGAAATATATGAATTTTGGGCACACAAGTGTGATTGTTGATATTTTATTCAAATACTGAATATCCAAATACGAAGTGTTTGTATTTTTATGATTTTTTTGGTGTTGTTTTATGGGATCCAATAATTCAGGGAAGCAAGTTTCATTCCAAAAAAATAGTGACATGATCGAGAGAACCAAACTAATTAACTAAGCAGTTCATGATCGACAGACAAACTAAGCAGTTCATGTCCAAGAACTTGACAAAGACACAAAAGCACACACACACATTGTTACTAATTGGCAGAGGAGTCTATCAGTTAGTCGGAGTTCCACCGTCATCGCCGCCGTGGCTGCTGTCGTCACCGCCGTGGCTGCCGTTGTCGCCGTCGGAGCCGCCGCCGTCGTTGGCGGGCAACCTACTTGACCACGTGGAGGTTCTCGAGTTTATCAGCCAACCCATGGATCCTGAAGGCGAGACCCTTCACGTTTGGGTCCTTGTACACATTGTAACAAACTAGAAATTTAGGTGTGAAAATTTGCAAAAACTTAAAACTTTTTGTTTGAAATTGGGTACTATCAATTTTCGAACCAAATTGCTAGCCCTTTCCTAATTCTTCCACTAAATCAACCCATTTATAAAAATGTAAATTCAAATTATGGTAAAAGTTAGTGAGTTGGATTTTTCTGGATTTATTTGAATTTTATTTGGGTGAAGTTTGAATTTGAAAGTGATTCAAATTCAAACTCTATTTCAAAACTAACTTCCAAACAGTTTGTAAAATCTTTAGCAGCTGTTGGGCCGGATTCCTTAAAGGCCTGGCAACCGGCCCAACACTCCCAGCCCAGCCGGCCTGTGACCGCAGCCCACCTAACCTCTCTCTTTCTCTCGCCGACAGCCAGAGCCCGCGCGTCAGCCAACCGGTCACCCCCAACCTCACCTTTTCCCCTTTGCCTCAGATTCGCACCGCGCCGGCCGGCTCGCACCGCGGCCGCGCGCGCGGATGGGATGGCCGGGTGCTAAGCTGGCCCGCACATCGAGGCCTGTGCGCGCGCGCGACCCGGTCAGGGGATTCCGCTAAGGGGGAATGACCCCTTTGCCCTTGCCCGGTGACGCCAAAGGCGACTCGGCCACCACTGGGGTGGAGCCACGTCGGACGTCGTGCCATGGGCACCAATAGGAGCGCTCCCTACCCTTTCTACCCTCGCACCGCCTTGACCGAGACCCTATAGGGAAGCCCTGGGGTCGCTGTCGCATCCCACCAACCCGTGTTGGGGTTATCACCTTTCTCGTGTGAACGCCGCCGCAAGGGTGGCAGAGGAGTGGAGGCCAGGAGAAGCAAGTCGGGCGTCGCGTCGCCGCTGGCGCGCCGCTGCGGGGGAACGCCTGTGGACGTGAGGAGCCGTCCGCGCCGACAGGAGAGCCGAGCCAGAGCAGGAAGCAGGACGCCGCCGTGAACACCGACGACGTGCCGCCTTCTTCATCAAGCCGGCGACGACTACACCGCCGACCCGACGTGAGCCGACCCGCAACATCGTCCTCCCTTGCACCGTTTCCCCTCCTTGATTTTGCCTGTGGGTACGCCTTCGAGCCGCCACGCACCGTGCGCGCCGCGCCGCCGTTTCTCCGTACACGGCCTCCGCGTCACGCCGCACCCGTGCGAGCTCGACACCGTGGCCACCCCAGGCCGCAACGTCGGGTGCTCTCGTTAGCAGGTCCCTGTGTTGCAGCTTCGACCGTTGAACCAGGGATTACCCCGTGACGCACCACCATGCCATGCGCCGTGCTCGCGTCTCACCCTGTGTTCCTGTGGACGGCCTTCGTGCCGTGTTGGTGCTGTGCAGGTGAGGTCGAGGCGGCGGTGACCGCGCACCCCAGCGCCACGGTCCAGCCCGCGCCTACCACCCCTCGCCGGTGCTCGCCAGTGTGCCGTGATGAATCCGTGCAGGTGAACGTGTGTGCGCGACGCGGCTGTGCGCACCCCAGCGCATCGAGGACATGTCCTCGCCGCGACGCATCTTGGCGCGCCGCAACTTGGCGACGCGTTTCGCGTTGCTGTGTTCCGGCCATCACGCTGTATGCTCTTCTCTATAGTTTGAATGCGCGCGGGAGTCCTGGCCGGCCGCACCCCTGCACACCATGGCCACGACCTCGCTGTTGGAGAAGTCCAGCGCTTCGGCACCCAGTGTCGTGCCGTGCGCAGCGGCTGGCACTCCTGGGAACCGGCCTTCGAGCCGTGATCTGTTTTTTGCAGGTGCGAGCACACTTGGTTAGGCCAGAGCGCACCCCAGCGCTCTGAACCGAGGCGGGAGACCTTTGGGTCGCCGCACCACCACGCGTGCGAACGCCGGGCGCTTCTCACCGCGCCGCCGTTCCGGTGACTGGCCTTCAAGCCATGCCTGCTTGCCAAGAACTGGGCCTCGGCCTTAAGGTGGCACCCAGACCCCGCGCACCCCAACACGTGGACGGGCTGCTACCGACGCCATCGCTATCGGACGCGCTGCCGCGGGAGCGCGTCACGCCCCTAAGGGAGGCGGCCGACACCCCTTGGCTTGGCCAAACCTAGCAGGGGGGGCGTGTTGGGCCATAAGTGGCACCCCGACCCATCGGGGTCCAGCAAGGGCCCAATGCATCTTTTGGCATCTGGGTCGAATCCAGGGAGGTCCGACGGACTTAGGTCCATCGGGCCAGTTGAGCCGAACCGACTGGGCCGCTTTCGGCCCAGTGGCACTTTCGGCCCAGTATCGGCGCACTAACCGAGAAATGCTGACATCATGCTGACGTCAGCAGCTAATTTAAATAAAAATCCTTTTCCTTTTTCAAAAGTAATATCAGAAATGTTTAAAAAATGGTTTTAATCTTTGAAAAATCATAACTAATTATAGGAAGCTCAGAAAAATATAAAACTAATTTCTATAATTTAGTAATTTCGAAACCTTGCAGATTGTAGGTAGATTGAGCTCTTTTGGGTCTTCTAAAAAGTGGTTTCTATTTGGAGTTATTGCTTAGCTGTGCATCGTTTTCTTACGTTCGCGTCGAATCTCGTGACACAGACCTGAGCTTCGACTAGGAGGACTCGGAGGACCCCGAGTACACTGCTCCGGACAACGACTACTTCAATGGCAACAAAGGTGTCATGTCACTCCCAACCATGTAGATCCCATGTTGATATTTATATGCTAGTGCTTTACTTTATATGCATTGCTCTGTTGTATTGCATAGCCAGTTGATTAAACTTGCCTTGATAATTTGATATATCCTGATTCCTTGATTTATCTACCTCGGGACTAGCTACAGACCTCAACTATCCATACTTTGTTGCCTGATTATGGATGGTATTCTGGGTTTGGACCGAGACGTGGGTGATCTCGGTGTGTTGTACCGTGCGTTCTGGGTGCGTATCTCCTTGACGTGTTTTGGCGGGAGCGAGCCGCTTGGTTACCGATGAACGCCTGTCTCTGGAAGATGCGATCTGGCCTCTAACCCGAGAGGCGTGTCGTATGGGATGGAGATGGGGAGTACTCGCTCTCGGCCCCCTAAGGACCGAGTCGACTTACCACCAGATGTAGTATCTACTTTCGTACAAACCGCCCGCCTTGTTATGGGCGGGGGTGCGGGGTGAGACTTGTAGTGGATAGCACCCCTCCTGTAGGCAGATCGGTGTGATCGTGTCGGGAGATGGCTCTTTCCTCCTTAGAAGACTTCACCTCGGTGAGGCCGGGGAAGGGTTCCACAGCTTCGAGGGACCTCTCGCGGGTAGTATGAGCTCTACCACGGAGGCTGAGCCAGACTCAGGGACGCAGGAGGGTACTATCCACTTACTTGGCCTTCAGCCGTACGATAGGGCTAGAACCGGTGACAGCCGGTTTCGGTCCTATTCGAGCGGGTACAGTTGTACAACCTCTACAGAGTGTTTAAACCTATAGCTATAGTCCGTGTCCACTGGTTATGGACAGTACTGCTATCTACCGCTACTTCTGACTAGATATTCTTCTCTTGTGCTTCTTCTCTCCCCCGAGTGAGTGAGCCCGGCTTTGGCTGTTGAGATGTGGGGATAGGAGCCGGTGGGCCCCACATTGCAGATGAGAGTTGGGAGTTGGATCGCGGGAGTGATCTGGTGTTTTGGTGTGGTATCCTTGAGCAGGGTGCGGACTCCAGAGGTGTGGACCTCGGAAGCATGAGCTTCCCCGAGGTGTTGACCTCATTGCAATTCTCTGCTTACCTTGTTCGTTGCTTCGCTGCTTTGCTTAAGCCTTCTACAGCCAGAGTAGGGATAAATCCTGCATAGTAGATTATATACCACTTTTGCCTCTTTGTTGGGAAGCTGACATGACCTACCCGCTTATCGGGTAGATCCTGGTGTCTCTGACACAAAGCCGGACTACGACTTCGACAACGACGGATGGGAGGACTAGTGCTCTTTCTACGCTCGAGCTGCCTGCGGATTCGGAGTTCCCCGCGCTTGCATGGAGACGCTGCTAGATGTTTTATTTCTATTTGATTCAGTCCCGATGGACTTGTACTCTGCATGTGCCGAAGAGATGTACTCTGATTAATGTAATAAATAAATGTTGTACTCTACCTGTTATTGTTTCTGTATGGATTTTTGGCATCACTGAGACAGGGATTGCACATGGTAGCCCTCCTGGGACCACCACAGAGGTGCTGAGAGTCTGTTTTCCGTCCGCGGAAATCCGGTTCGTTTCACACATCATGATGCACCTTGATGTCAAAGGCTTTGCCAGCACCTTCAAGCTTTCTGAAGGTGCTCCTGAGCAGCTCAACAGCGAGCTTAGTGTCGTCAAAGAGCGGTTCCTCATCATCGTCCTTGGCCGCCGGCTCCTTCACCTTCTCCAACTTCTTCTGACGGTGGCTTTCATCGTCGTCGTCCTCCCTTCGTCCCCACTTCTACAGCGGTGGGCTCCTCGACGCCATCTCCTCCTTCTCTCGGTGACTGAAGATTTGCAGTGGTGGATCGTGAGGAGGAAGAAGAAGTGAAGAAAAAGATGATAAGCTTATGGAAGAAGCAGGGGAAAGCAGGGGAGGGCAAGGGAGTTATATTGACAAGACGCGGAACCGCTCAGGCGCCTCTGCCCCCACCCACTACTCCATTACTGCCAGTACGTGCCACTCTGTTGACGGTCGATTTTGGTACACCTAGATATGAGTTTACCGTCAACATTTGCATGTATTTGATATTCTAACCAATGGTACTAACCCCCGGAGGTATCAAGTTCACTCCTGCATGTCGATTTTGGAGTTTGTTGTTTACGTAGGAAATTAACGTTAAAGAGGAGACTTTTGGGATAAGTTCATCAAGCACTTTATGAGAAGATCATGAAGTCCGTCACAAGTCAAGATATGAAGTGAACATGACTCCAAATGATCCAAGGACCGAAGCATCAACACGTAAAACTTCGGGGACTTATGTTTACCAACGAGATCAACTCAGCCCGAGAGATATTCTCGCAACCCAAGACAGCATGATCTTTCGGTGTAGATTCAGAGACTTAAATGTCCTTTAATGGCAAAAGTTTGACTACCAAAGTTGTGGGCATCAACAATACCTTCAATTTGGATATGTGGAAGGCCCAATTCGGATAAGGGAGCTCGGAGATATGACCCTCGAAATCTCTGCTGCGCCGTCAGTCCGAAATCAGAACAGATTATCTTCCAAGGCCGATTTGGAGATCTTATCTTCGTTTCCAAAGAAAGAAATGAATACCAAAGTTGGAGGAAATTTTGTGCCATACAACCAGGAAACCGAATTTGATTTATTTGGAGTCCGGACGTGAGAGATATGGTGCCGGCAAGGAAGGGCTGTGAATCAGGAAAATCTAGACGAGGCTGATTTTATGGAAACCAAGTTCCCTTCTCTCCCAAGGAAGATCTCGTGCAAGGCAAGGTGGAGCACGCCCCAAGGCTCCCCAAAAGCATAAATACACCCCCTTGGGCTCCCAAGGAGGGGTGATCAATCCATCCATTCATCAGAAAGCCGCCGGGACGAAGGAGAAGCACCGAGAGGAAGCCGACGGCCGCCGCGAGTTCTCGAGTTGCCTAGGAGATGGCTTAGGACATGCCCTAGCCACCATGGTTGGCCCTGCGTGGTAAAGCCATGGTGGAGTTCCTGAGCCGCGACTTGAATTCTTCATGTCGTTTGTACCTTCAACATTCGGTGATGTAATCATATCTTGTCATACTTTGATCTACTACGAGTTATGCTTATTCATATGTGTAGCTACCATATGCCTTTAGTAGGACTAGATCGAATCATGGTGATTAGTCTTGTCTTGCGGATACACCGTAGTAGTGCACGGACCGAGGTTTATTGCTCGGTACGAGAGCGGAGAAAGCGGCGAGTGAACGTGCATCGGACCACTCCATATCGGGTTACTCCATATCGAGTGTAATCCTTATCATAGTATAGGTTTAGATTGGTTTATCACATTGGCCAGAATGGGTAACAAGAAGACAATAGGCTAGGTTTACCTTTGGTTTGCTTACCTTTATGGCTAGGTGGATGTGATCCATACATCCCTTCGTGTTTGTATGTTACCTTTATGCAATCAATGCTTCACATAGGGTTAGACAGGTTGGTTAGATAGAGAACCTTAGTGGTTTGCTTCTGATCCTTGGATTGACAAATCTAGGGAGGACCCTCCTTGGTGAAAAAGGCACCAAGTCACTCGTAGGCTTGCGGTGAACTTGAGCACGGTTTTACACCGTCAACAAGCCCCTTTTTCTGGCGCCGTTGCCGGGGATCGGAAACTCGAACCCTAGGGCAATCCATCTATCTCTTTGACTAACCATAATTTTTATTATTGCATATATGCTTGCTTTCTTGTTTGTGTCCTTGAAAGTAGGTGAAAAGCTAGACACAAGACGTTCGAGAAATTCACATCCACTCCAACAAGATGATAACCACGTCAAGATTCACTCTTTAGTGGTAGGTGCTAACTTTTGTTAGTGTCCCATCATCCGCTATTGAGTCCACACCCTACACGAGTGATGTTGAACAAGGTATGTCAATGTGTCAATTAAAGTTTTAAGACTAATGTTTTGTGGAGGTTTGTTTGTCCAAGCAATAGGTGTAGGAAGCAATCACGTGCGAAAAGCACCCGTCACTTTGGCTAAAGCAAAATCATGAAGAAGACACACCATTGCCATCATGCTACTTGCTGGTCCAGCAATGGTGACGACTTAAAGCCAAAGGAGACGCGATGTAATGCCCCGAAGACCACAAGATCAAGGTCGTCAACATCAAATCAAAGAAGTTTCTGTTCGCATCAATTTCTGCACAACCTCAAGGGAGAACAACAGGATATCTTTGGATATTTAGAAGCCCCATGAAGTTACGCTTCCAATGAATTAAGAATAAAGTCAATATATCGGAGGTTCCTACAAGCGGGTATGGTCGAATTACCGAAGGTTGCACGTTCTGAAATTTTCTGGACAACATGCAAGAGTGGAAACAAAACGGCCATAGCTCCCTCATTTGGGCTCCGATTAAGACGAATGAGTACCCGTTGGAAAGGTAACTTTATAAAGTTTTCAATGGAACAATATTTTTGTATGTTCTGTAATGTACACAGGGGAAAATCCACGAAAAAGAGGCAGCAGCAACATGATGAGAACAAGATAGTGGAGATGAGGATGACGACAACAAAGAGAAGCTTGGGCAATGCTTCCATTGGACCACGCAAGATGAAATTGAGAAGTTTGGAACAAAACAAAGACTCCAAGAGCATTGGCAAAAGAAGGCACAAGTTGGCAACATCTGACGCTAGGAGATGTTAGAAGCAAATCACCATGGATTACACACAAATGATAGCATCGAATGGCGCGGATACTCTGGCTCTCACACGAAGGATCATGGAGTTACATGAAGATATTTGAGACATGTGTGAAGTCCTACAAATGAATAAGAAGAGTGAGTCCACACAAGGCAACCTTGATGATGTGTGGCACGAACGAAGGAATTGCGAAAAGACAATGCAAGCCACTGATCATTGAAGATTGTTTGCTTTCAACTCCGAGAGACCACTCATGATGAAAAGCTCGAAGGCCAAGGTACAAATTAACCTCTCAAGACACTTTTGGAGCTGATAATATTCCTTTGATATATCTATGATTCATATCCATTAGTGAGGTTGATTCAATTCTATGCCTTGTTCTTTTGATAATCATGATAGGCTAGAATTTCTTGAGAGTGATAAAGAGGTTTTGTTGTGCCTAATGAACCTTTGCCTAATGAGAGCTTAGTGCTGAGCAAGAAAACTTATGCTATAATTAATCACAACTTACTTTGTCATAAATTGTGGTTATGGAAGCGTTTGTTTGCAATATGATTTGTAAATCTTTGACTTGCTTTGTGCTCGGTAAAGCTAGTGACCTTAAGAGAGCAAATTGTTGGAGAAATCCCAAGTTTCAGTAACCATGCAGGGCATTGAATATAAATTAAGATGAGAGAAGTCATACCCTAAGGAATTGCAAACCCGTGCATCACCGTCACCCAACCTCAAAAACGGACGTCGCTGTTTTCATCAATTTTGAGGACCTGGTCAGACATTTTCAAGGAAGAAAAAGTTGAAAATCAGAAGCTCCATCAAGTGCCGGTTCCAACGCATCCAAAATCGATGAATTTGAAGACCCGTACAAGGAGATATGGCAAAAATATTGAGCGATGGGCAGTCTGAAATCAGCTTTGGACAGATTGCAGTGCCGGAGTAGAACGGGCATAACTCACTCGATCGGAGTCCGTTGGGGGTGAATAAATATTTGATGGAAAGATAATTTCATGCACCACACATGGAAGCTATTGTTCTCTACATGGTCTGATATGGGCAGAGAGGAAAATTTGTGAAAGAAGAGGCAGCGATAAAGTGCGATGGAGAAGGTGATGATGATGATGCAATGAGATGATTGGGCAAGCTTCTCATCGAGCATAAGTGATCGTGTTAAGCATGGAGAGTGGATCAAGGTTTCATGAACACCTTCAAATCTTGCATGAAGAATCATGGCTCTGCAACAATAAGGTATGTGAGAAAGTCGAGTTCTATGACTTTAAATGAAGTGCTTTGCGGGAGGCAACCCGATTTTTATTTATATATATATGACCATCTACATTGTGCTCTTTAATTGAACCATCAAGTAACATTGTACCGTTGCTCTAATAAAAACCACAATACCATATGTTTTAGTTGCTATTGAGGGAGCACTTTGTTATTTGATCTCAAAACCTTATAGACCTTTTTGTGTGCCTATTAGAATTTAGAGTCTTTTTCTTTTGTGTCTTTTTAGAGAGATATATGAAGTTGGCACCATCCTTTGATTCTAAACTTGTGGCTAGTTAATTTAGGATAACTTTTGTTTTTTCTTTAGACAACCTCCATATCATGTTTTTTTGTTCATCCATGTTATATTGCATTGCATGTTGTGTTAATCTAACTTTTTGTCCAACCAACCTAAGCCTTCCTATAACCCCCACCAAAAACCATAGCCTATAGAGGTAGGATTTCTTGAGTTGACCGAGGGCTCTCACCCTCCGGGTTGAACAAGTCTATCCCTTTCCTCTTTTCTAATTAAAAACTTTGACTAGCCTCCCCATAAAACCCTTAGGAAAACTTCCCCTACCTATAGACATCCTAAAACCATAGGTTTGTAGAAAGACTCTAGGACCATCTTAGTTAGAATTTCTATACTTGACTTTCTCTCTTCAAAATCCTTGTTTGAGCCTATATATATATATGATACCCATAACCTACCCTTAAACCTTGTTAGTTTGGTTGATTGATTCTTTTCGATGGGTGACTTCCTTGTTGACAATGCTTACTTTGTATGAAGTGTGAGATCAAGCTTTGTCCTTTGCTTATTATAGACCACATCGAAAGTGTTTTTCAAACCTTGCTAATGTTTGTTTGTGCTAACTTTCTGCATTTGTATTTTACATCCATCTCTTTGTCATCATCCACTTTATGTTAGCTTGGAACCTTTTGTCAAACTTTATGATGAATGCTTTCATATCCATGTTAATGCTTGTCGACATGTGTTACTACTTTTTGCAATCTTGTGTAAACATGGTGTTTAGACATGATTGGAGACCACCATCATTTAGTCTTATATCCTGAGCTATCATATTGCATTAGTTGGTTTATAAACTTAGCAATGCGGCATACTTTTCTTGCACTATAAAGAATTATTGATCTTGGGATGAACATGGTGTTTTGACTCTGGTTAAAAAATCTCTATGGGAATAGAAAGTTTGGCAACCACTTTGTAAGCATGGAGCTTAGAATTTGGTGTAAACATTGTTTTGTTTTTATACCATCCTCTCATTTGCATACACGCTTGTACTCACGTATACCCATTAGAATTTTCGCTAGATTAACTATGCCACGAGTGAAGATCGTAGGGATGTCATGGTTTGTTGGCATAGGGTGAGTATTCCCGACCGTCACCCATTATAGTTATTTTGCAGGCATGGTGAATCACTCCCATGAGTTCGTAATGAAAGCCGAAATCAAGATCATCAGCACCTCCAAAATCCTGAAAGGAGCACTGCTGTTTTCATCAAGATTAAGCACATGTTCAGAGATGTAAAATAAGTAAAGATTGGATATTCAAGTGCCCCATTAAGTCTACTTTTCAATGCATCAAGAATCAACATTTTAGGAGACCTGTGCAAGAAGTTACACCCAAATCTTCGGGCGTAACACATTCTGAAATCAGCCTGGGTCAGCTTGCACCAACAAAGTAAAAAGGACGTAACTCTTGTTCAGAGTCCAATCGACATGAATGACCACTCGTTGGAAAGATAATTTCAAGCACTTTGCAATGGAGCTATTATTAAGTACATACTCAGTTCTGGGAGTAGAGGAAAAACTCGTGGAAGATGAACCAGCAATAAAGGACAACACGGAAGGAGGAGAAGATGAGATGAGAAAATTTGGGATCAAAGCTCGTGGCAAAGGGCGAACATTGAAGGATGAACAAAGGCAACAATGGGATTATGATCTCCTCACGTGACGGTAGGACTTCAAGAAGTTTAAGATGGTTCATCATCTTCCGTGCCTAGCAACATGCTAAGCATGGGGGAAGCCTTGGTGGACGAAAGAAGACCGCATGGAGTTCAAGGATCACGGTTGCTACAGATGCCGATCTTCCTTCTTCCATGTTAGGCACAATGCTTAAGCACGGGAGAGGGTGCGCTACATCACAAGCATCAAAGGACGGTAACAATTACTCAACACTCTCTTTGTACTTGTCTTTCTAAATGCTTGTATATATGTATATGCCTTCAACAACCTTAGATGCAACTTTTGTATGTCTCTCTCGTTAAATAACATGGCTTCTAGGAGTACAACCTAGTTTTAATTTTTGTTTATTGTAATCACCTTGTGCTCACCATGATGAAATAATTTTGGCTTGATCTTGCTCGTTGATATATGATGACCGTTGCCACTTTGTTTAAACTTTGTGCTTGTTTATGTATGATTAAGCTATTGCTCTCTCTAATACAAATCTGAAATTAATTAAATACTAGCTTAATCTTTTGTGGAGGTCATGATAAAAATAAAGACCCATGGTTTCTTTATGCTCTCAACTTTGGATGGGTCGAAGAACATATTACTTTTTGCTTTAAAAGTCATGCTAACCTTGTCATTAATACCTCTTGCATTTTGCTCTACCTATCCAAAGCCTTATATATTGAGTGCAACCATAGATTACAAGAGTTATTGTTGGTGAATTGATTCAAGGCTCGATTCTTTGGCTCATGACTAAGAAGCTGGTCATTCCGTGTTTTGCGTAACTTATCTTTTGCTAGCCTCTTCTATCCGTGCATTGTGAGCTCCCACATCGGAAGCTTTGCAAATCTCGCCGGATATCCACCCTTTAAATCAACATCATCTTTTGTGTTAACCTCCTTGACCAACCTATCACTTGAGTATGGAAACGACACATCACAAGAAGGTGCTTCAAAGGGAAGATTCAAGTTCCCTCTCATCAAGACATCCGGTACCTACCTTAACACCACTTCCTCTTTGCTCGGGGACGAGCAAACGTCTAAGCATGGGGGAGGAGGTAAGTACTATGCAAATTAGAGTTCTAGGGGAGATAAAAAAATGAATAAGATAAGAGGACAAAATAAAAAAACCCAAGTACCTCACATGTCAAAAAGAAAAAAAAGAAGAAGAAAAAGAGGAAGAAAGCAAGAAAAATAAAAAGAAAAAAAATAATAGATTAATAATAATCTCCCCCGGTTCTCTAGATGCTTAAGGATTTTCCAAGGACTTCAAGATCAAGACCCATACTCATTTTTCCAACCATGTGCAATCCGATAACGAGGACTTCATTGGGGCCTCGGGATCATTCTTTGCCATTTGCACATGTCCACCTATCTAAAAGTGTGAGTTCTTTTTCTTCCCCCTTCTTGTGAACATTATTTTTCCAATGACCTTTTTGACGAGTCATGATAAGTCCATGAGAAGCTTGCCTTGTTTTGATAATAGTCTCAACTTTAGCATCTTGGTAGGATAAAAACTTTCCTCTGAGCTCCAAATAAAACCCTTCCACCTACAAAAATGAGAGGGAAAGGATATAGATCAAGTAGGCTTGAGAGTGTTGTGAGATGAGAGAGTTCATGAGCAAGATGCAAGAAGGTTTAAATTTTTGTACTTGGTTTACCTCTTTTATTCACCTCGTTCTTCACTTCAAAAGTTTCCAAGACCTATTCGAATTTTGTGGAGCATAATTGATTACTTGTGGAAAGAGCTTAAATTATATCTACCCACCATATGATGAAAGCTAGTTACACTATGGAATTTTAACAAATATAAACTTCGAAAGCATTATGCTTTCTCATGTGTGATCAAGTGCAGGTTATGAACAATGAAAGGCAATGCTGATATCCATTGAAAACTTACTCGAGGATGAGCAAAATTTAAGCATGGGGGAGATGTTGACGGTCGATTTTAGTACACCTAGCTATGAGTTTACCGTCAACATTTGCACGTATTTGATATTCTAACCAATGGTACTAACCCCCCGGAGGTATCAAGTTCACTCCTGCATGTCGATTTTGGAGTTTGTTGTTTACGTAGGAAATTAACGTTAAAGAGGAGACTTTTGGGATAAGTTCATCAAGCACTTTATGAGAAGATCATGAAGTCCGTCACAAGTCAAGACATGAAGTGAACACGACTCCAAATGATCCAAGGACCGAAGCATCAACACGTAAAACTTCGGGGACTTGGATGTTTACCAACGAGATCAACTCAGCCCGAGAGATATTCTCGCAACCCAGGACAACATGTTCTTTCGGTGCAGATTCAGAGACTTAAATGTCCTCTAATGGCAAAAGTTTGACTACCAAAGTTGTGGGCATCAATGATACCTTCAATTTGAATATGTGGAAGGCCCAATTCGGATAAGGGAGCTAGGAGATATGACCCTCGAAATCCCTGCTGTGCAGTCAGTCTGAAATCAGAACAGATTATCTTCCAAAGCCGATTTGAAGATCTTTTCTTCTTTTCCAAAGAAAGAAATGAATACCAAAGTTGGAGGACATTTTGTGCCATACAACCAGGACACCGAATTTGCTTTATTTGGAGTACGGACGTGAGAGATATGGTGCTGGAAAGGAAGGGTTGCGAATCAGGAAAATCTGGACGAGGCTGATTTTATGGAAACCAAGTTCCCTTCTCTCCCAAGGAAGATCCCGTGCAAGGCAATGTGGAGTACGCCCCAAGGCTCCCCAAAAACGTAAATACACCCCCTTGAGCTCCCAAGGAGGGTATCAATCCATCCATTCATCAGAGAGCCGCCGAGACGAAGGAGAAGCACCGGGAGGAAGCTGACGGCCGCCGCGAGTCCTCGAGTTGCCTAGGAGATGGCTTAGGCCATGCCCTGGACACCATGGTTGGCCCTGCGTGGTAAAGCCATGGTGGAGTTCCGGAGCCGCGAGTTGAATTCGTCAAGTCGTTTGTACCTTCAACATTCGGTGATGTAATCATATCTTGTCATACTTTGATCTACTACGAGTTATGCTTATTCGTATGTGTAGCTACCATATGCCTTTAGTAGGACTAGATCGAATCATGGTGATTAGTCTTGTCTTACGGATACACCGTAGTAGTGCACGGACCGAGGTTTATTGCTCGGTGATGATTATCCTCGCTTAGTGACAGTACGAGCGGGGAGAAAGTGGCGAGTGAACGTGCATCGAACCACTCCATATCGGGTTACTCCATATCGAGTGTAATCCTTATCATAGTATAGGTTTAGATTGGTTTATCGCATTGGCCGGAACGGTAACAAGAAGACGATAGGCTAGGTTTACCTTTGGTTTTCTTACCTTTATGGCTAGGTGGATGTGATCCATACATCCCTTCGTGTTTGTATGTTACCTTTATGCAATCAATGCTTCACATAGGGTTAGACCAGTAGGTTAGATAGAGAACCTTAGTGGTTTGCTTCCGATCCTTGGATTGACAAATCTAGGGAGGACCCTCCTTGGTGAAAAAGGCACCAATTCACCCGTAGGCTTGCGGTGAACTTGAGCATGGTTTTACACCGTCAACACACTCGATTGCGCATCAACTCCGTTTCAATTACGCGGGGAGGAGAACAAAGGGGCGGGGCAATGATGTCGGGCCCACTTGTCAACGGCAGCAGCCAAACTGCGGCGCCTTTTTAATTTCCATTTATTGTTTTATTACATGGCTGAGGTGCCATCTTCAACCTTCAACCCTCATCGCCTCCTTCAACTTCAATCCTCGTCGCCAACTTCATCCCTCTTCAAGTTCAATCCTCCTTGCCAACTTCATGCCTCGTCTCCAACTTCAACCTGCGTCGCTGCCAACTTCAACCGTCTTCGCCTTTTAATTTCTAAACCTCGTCGATGTGCTATTTTCTCCCCTTCTCCTTGATGCCCGCAGTGTGCTTGATGCTGCTGCTGCCAGATGAACTTCTCACCAAGATCTTCATCCACTCCATCAAGGATGAGCCCATATTCTATTTTCTGAATCTTCGTAATAAAATCTGGGGCACCTTCTGGCGCATCTGCAACTTCGATGAGGTACTACTTCATGTGTCGCTATGTGATCTTCGTGAGGCGTGCAAGAATCACTACGTCTGGTCATGCTTGAGCAGCGCTTCCGCAAGGCTAATCATCTGGAGGCATTGTGCTTCGAGGGGATGGAGAGGTTGATGTGGCGGTGGAACCCCAATAAGGGTCTGAAGCTCATCAGAGATGCCGCTGCTGAAGACTCCGGTGCCAAGTACTTCTTAGCGATGCTGAAGTACCATTGCAACCCGGCAGACCCCGAAGCCATGGCACTACTCCAGGAAATCAGCGTTGGCCCGTCGCCCGCTAACGGCCGGTGGAGGAACCACAACCTGCGGCGGCTGCGCTACCTCATCAAGCAGGATCTCGACAACATTGTGTGGTGGTAGTGGCTTGATAACGGCGATGACGACGACATTCCGTTGCTGCTCATCCAGAATCCCCACATCTGCATTTGGGCAGCGGGATGTAGGCGCTATGGGCCGGATACCAAAGACATCATCCACTACTGCAGCGCCGAGTATCACATCCGTCATTAGTTCGACCTCTGGACGCGTAGCTTCCGCCCCGCCGTGGAATACGCCGTCAGCAGGAACATCGGGATGTAGGCGCAAGCATCAATGAACATTATCTATCTTGAATGTAAATTATTAGATATTACTAAACGCAGATTTGATTTTATCGGGATGTCTGTTTTTGAGGACCATGTGTGGTTCGAGGACCGGTGGATGGTCGCTTCCTTGTGTGATGAGTGATTGACAATGTTGTGTGGACTGATTCTTGGCTAAGTATTGCAGGTGCAGGTTGCGGCTTGACTGGTGTTGGTGCAGGTGAAGGACAAGCGCGAAAGGTCGTCACCGGTGAGGCCTCCAGGTGTGGAGCAGACAAGTAGGCTTCGTTCGAGGGACCCGGTGGCCAGCGGGGTCAAGTGCGGGCCGCATGGTGGCATGAACAGCAAGATGAAGTCGTGGACGGTTTCTTGGTTGAGCCTCAAAACCAACGTCGAGCCGAGACTACGTGGGAGCCAAGTCATGAGTGGAGATTGGCGGAGGCTACACCGAGTTCGCGGGGTTTCCGGTGGTTCACCAGAAAACCACTGGGTTCCTTGGTTGATCCACAAAGCCAAGACCGGAGAACCAAAGATGGAGTTGCAGCAGTGCCAGACCGGTCTGACCGGTGGGTCTGACCGGTCTGACCGGTGGGGACCGGTCTGACCGGTGAGGAGCACCGGTCTGACCGGTGTGCGACGATGCAGTCCGAAATCTTCGAAGCGGAGGACACGTGTCGGGATCGCATGGCTTGCGTCGAGGCTACGTAGGGTGCGGTCGCCGGGCATCCGTCCGATGGTGAAGACATCAAGAATTCCAAATCCGCCCTTGAGGGGCTTGTATCCCTAGTTAGTGGAGAAGGGTGTTTTAGACATTCGGTTTCCTCCATATAACCCAAGAGGTGAGAGGATGGCAGCCAACTCTTGGAACCCTAGCTCATTAGTTTTCCTATTTTCCACCTATTTTCCTTAGGTTTTCTTTAGGACTAGCAAGAGAGCTTCACAGAGAGATCTTGTTGAGAGGGATGGATGATCGGGCGACTTGCTAGACCTTGTACGAACCTTTGTTTCATGTATAGATGATTCGGCGTGGTTCCTCAAGGTTTGGATGTGTTTTCCCCGGTTGTTCTTGGTGGTGATTTTCGGAGCCCTCTCTCGGTGATTTCTTTGGGTTGTTTTCGGGACCTTTCTCTTGGGGATTTGATGGGGGAAATTTGTGGGAACCCTTCGTGGTTCTTTGGACTGTGATTCCCTCCCAAATCCGTGAGTAAAGGTGCTCATTTTTGGGGTTTCTTGAGTTCTTGGTTGGAAGTGCTCTTGGCGGGATTTCTTCGATTCCTCCTTTTTGGACGTGTTTTGGTGGGATTAAACTTGGCTATGGACTCCTCATGAGGGGTTCCTAATATCCCCAAAGTCTTGTTCAAGTCCGTGGAGCAATTCGGGAGATCAAGGTTTGGATTTGGGGGAGTTGACCCGCGGGTGTTGTTCATCCCGAGCTGCCCAGGCTACACCGGTCTGACCGGTGCTCTTGACCGATCTGACCGGTGCGAGCCCTAGTGGGTTTTTGCTCGAGTTGAATGTCTTGCTGTGTTCGTTGTTGTCCCGTGTTG
Source organism: Cenchrus americanus (assembly GCA_947561735.1). Taxonomy (NCBI): domain Eukaryota; kingdom Viridiplantae; phylum Streptophyta; class Magnoliopsida; order Poales; family Poaceae; genus Cenchrus; species Cenchrus americanus. Next base: position 89,106,745 of record OX387240.1, on the reverse strand, counting down.
CTGCTGTTTCGAGTTTGGGTCAGTTTGGTGGTCGGTTGACCTGTTTGGTGCCTTGGGGGCTTTCGAGTCGCGATCGGTCCGACCGGTGTGTCTCACCGGTCGACCGGTGTAGAGCCACTTAGTGAAAGTTGCTCGGTTCACCGAGCGGGGACCGGTCGATCGGTGGTGCTCACCGGTCTGACCGGTGTGGATCTGTAGACTCGAGGTTTAGTTTTCCGCTGCGTTTCTCGGGTCGGAAGGTTGTGTGTTGGTTCCTAGGTCCAGTGGCACTCCAGTGGCTACGTGGGCTTGGCCAACTTGGGTAGTGAGTCGGAGACGTGTGTTGGAAGACGTGTTCATCTTGTCGGAGTTTTCATCTCCTTCGAGAAGAATTTTTATCGGCTCCCATGCACTCCCCACCTCTCTGGTTCGCCGTATCGGTCCTTCAAGTGGTATCAGAGAGGGTTCGGGTCTTTGTTGACTCTAACCAGTCTAAGATCCAAGGATGGCGTACCAGGAACGGGGTTCGGGTCCTCCACACTTTGATGGCAAGAACTACCAGATGTGGAGCAAGCGGATGGGTGCGTTCCTCCGTCGAATGGGTCAGACTCTTTGGGATGTCACGGTGGACACAGGCTATGTCCAGCCAATGGACTTCCTCGCTCCAGGGTCGAGGGACAGATTCGACGCCAACAATAAGGCGGTCGACTACTTGTTTCGTGCTTTGTGTCACCCTGAGTTCGATCGGGTGCACACCGAGCACTTGGCTTGTAGGATTTGGGCGGTGTTGAAGGAGGCTCATGTTGGGAACGCCCAGGTTCAGGCACGTATGTATGCGACCTACCGGAGAGAGTACGAGAACTTCACTCATCTCCCCGGTGAGTCCATCGATGCCTTGTTTCAGAGGTTCACGGTGGTTGTGAACAACATGAGGGCCAATATGGACGTGCTCCCGTACGATGATCATGATAGAGCGGTCAAGCTCTTACATTCTTTGGATCGTAAGATTTGGGGCGGAAAGTTCGAGGCCATTGTGGAGTTGGAGAAGTATGACACTCTGACGGTGAACGAGCTGTTCTCGAAGCTCATGTCGGCTGAGGTGGATAGGGGCATGACTGCCAAGCTCGAGGGACCAACTGATTCCCATAGTCTTGCCCTCGTTGGTGGTTCCAAAGGAAAGGCTAACTCTAACCCATCCACCAGGATGTTCTCCTTTCCCTCTTTGATGTCTATGCCAGATGAGGAGTTTGATGACCTTGGAGAGGACGAGCTGGCGCTGTTGATGAGGAGGTTCGAGAGGCTGCACGAGAACCGCGTGAACATGAGGAGGAACACGAGGACATGCTTCCAGTGCGGCAAGCCGGGACACTTCGTCGCCGACTGCCCGGAGAAGGTCGAGAACAAGGACAGCTACAAGCACAGGTCGAGGACGGATGGCAAGTACCGGTCGAGGCGCGACCACAAGAGCAAGCACAAGAACAAGTACAAGGACGAGCGACGATCGAGGAAGAAGGAGAGCCGAGGCAAGGCCCTAGCGATGGTTGGAGCGAGCGACGTCGACTCCAGTTCCGCGTACTCCACCTTGAGCTCGAGCAGCAGTGAGGATGAAGGTGATCGTCGCAAGAACAAGAAGTCGTCCAAGAACCTGAGCGGGCTGAGCTGCTTCGCGAGAGATGGCTTCTGCACCATGGCGCTGAGCTCCGGCAGCAAGAAGAGCACACAGAGCGACTCGGACTCTGAGTTCGACGACGAGGTGCGTGATGAACTTCCCTTCTTGCGCCAGGAGAATGAGAGGCTTGGCTCTTTGCTTGATAACCGTGATGACATGCTTAGAGAGGCCAAGAAAATGAGAAAAGAGCTTAGGGCTTCACTCGAGGATGCTAGGACTAGAGTGGTTGAGCTAGAGACACAGGTGCTTGATAGCAAGCTTGAGATTGATTCCCTTAAGGCTAGCCCTGTTGTTTCGAATGAGAATGATTGTGTTGATTGCTCCATATTTCTTGCCGATCTTGCTTTGTTTAAGGAGAAGCATGCCTCCAAGTGTGAGGAACTAGATGTGCTTAGGGTTGAAGTGGCTGAGCTTAAGTCTAGACCTGCTTTGCTAGGTGCTTGCACTTCTTGCCCTGTTTTGCATGCTAAGATTGATGAGATGCATGCTTACACTAGTTCGCTCGAGGCTAAATTGAAGGAACCCATGCCTACATCTTGCTCTACCCATGAAATGCATGCATTGAAAAATTTGGAACTTGCACATTATGTTGATCGTTTGCAGGATGAGAATGATGACTTGAGGAAGTTGATGGGTTGGTTGTCCGGTCATGAGCCTCAGTTGAGGATGATGATCGAGGCCTTTAAGAGGCAAGATGGTGAGGGACTTGGGGCAAACAAAGTTGGTGAGGGAAGTGAAGAGAATATCCCGGAGCCACCAAAAACCCACCACAAGAATGATTTCCCTCCAAAACCTAACCATCTTAGGAACCGTCTAGACACAACCCCAGCTCCACCCATGTTTCCTAAACCCACAAATGATCTCCGAAAGCCTATCAAGTTTGTGAGCACTTCGGGGAAAGTGTTCTTTGGGAAGGAGAGTGAGAAGGCTAGCAGTGAGAAACCGGTGGAGGAGTTGAGTGGAGAGAACTCAAGTGAGTAGCCACATCCCAAGCCAAATCCTAAGCTTGTGAGGTTTCATTGTGGCTATTGTGGGAGAGATGGCCATAAGGAGGAGTTTTGCTTCAAGAGGAAGCGAGAGGAGAGAATGGCAAAGGAGTGGGCTAACAAGGACAAGTACCACCCTTCCGATGGTGTACTTGAGCCTCGTATGCAGATGCCCAGGGGCAAGGCGAGTGTGAGGACAGTTCGGGCTTGGGGAGAGCGGAAGGGCTGGCCGGTTGTGCTTCGCGCCCCGTGTCACACCGGTCGAGCCGGTGTGGAGCACCGGTCAGACCGGTGCAGGCCTGGATAGACAGCTGTTTGGGTTTCGAGCTCGTACAGGTGCGAGGGTTGTTTCTGGTGGTCAGTTTGCTAGGAGTTCTCCTCCTTGTGCTCAATACGGGGATCGGAGGAGTCGTGGCTTTGAGTTGGAGAGAAAGGACGTTCCACGGGCTTTCATGCGTGGATTTGGTCCTCCTCCAGGCAGAGAGGGGTGGTTCCCTCAGGGTGGTTACCGTGGTGGTGTTCGTGGAGGTAGCTTTGGTAGGAGAGATGCTTTGGTTGGTGCTAACCCCACTTTCGAGCAAATGGCTCGGCACTCGGTTTTACTCTTTTGGTACTAACCCCGTCTTTGAGTCGTTTGTTCGCTCACGTGCTTGTTTTTGAATTTCAGGTGGGAGACTTGAAGAACATTTGGTTGATTGACTCCGGTTGCTCGAGGCATATGACCGGAGACAGGGGGTGGTTCTCAAGTCTCGTCCCGGTGGTGACGAAGAGGTACATCACCTTTGGGAACAATGGGCGTGGGCGTGTGCTTTCAGAAGGTGAGATCAAAGTGAGTGACAAGATCACTCTGAGGCGTGTTGCTCTTGTTCAATCGCTAGGGTACAATTTGCTTTCTGTGTCCCAGTTGTTGGATGAGGGCTTTGAGGTGTTGTTTCGGCCAGGTGGTTCTCGGATTGTGGACTCTCGAGGGGACCTTGTTTGTATGGTCGTTCCCGAGGGTCAGGTGTTTCGTGCTGATTTTTCTCAGTCTTCGGGTGTGGAGCGTTGTTTCTTGGCTGGTTCTTCGAGTGAGTTGTGGAAGTGGCATAGGATGTTGGGTCACTTGAGCTTTGACCTTTTGTCTCGCTTGAGTAAACTCAATTTGGTCCGAGGATTGCCACGGTTGAGGCTTGAGAAAGAGTTGGTTTGTGTGCCGTGTAGGCATGCCAAGATGGTAGCCTCTTCTCACCCGCCTCTCACCGATTTGATGACTGAGCGTCCATGCGAGCTGCTCCATATGGACCTTGTTGGCCCAGCTCGTGTGCGATCTGCGGGTGGGAAGTGCTATGTCCTTGTTGTGGTGGACGACTATTCTCGGTATGCGTGGGTGTTCTTTCTCGAGGATAAGGGGGAGACGTTTGGTTTTGTTCGAGATCTAGTCTTGAGGTTGAGGAACGAGAGGCACGGAGATGCCATACGAGCTATCCGCGGATAATGGCTCGGAATTCAGGAACTCTCGTTTTGAAACCTTTTGCCATGACTTGGGTCTTGAGCACCAGTTTTCGAGTTCGTATACGCCTCCCCAGAATGGTGTTGTGGAAAGGAAGAACAGGACCTTGTGCGAGATGGCTCAGACGATGCTTGATGAGCATAGGACTCCGAGGAGGTATTGGGCTAAGGCGGTGAATACCGCGTGCTATGTGTCGAACAGGATATTCCTCAGAGTGCACAAGAAGAAGACATGCTATGAGTTGATGCATGGTCGCACACCCAAGGTGAGTCACTTCCATGTCTTTGGTTGCAAGTGTTTCATTCTGAAGAAAGGCAGGAAGTTGGATAAGTTTGAGGCTAGGTCTGTTGATGGTATTTTCTTTGGTTATGCATCTCATTCTAGAGCATATCGTGTGCTCAATCTTGAAACTAACCAAATCGTGGAGACTTGCGAGGTAACCTTCGACGAGACAGAGCCACGTAGTCAGCTTGTCTTTGAGTGTGCAGGTGATGATGAGCTTGGCGAGGAGATCTTTCAGGAGGAGGAGCATGAACATGGAGATGATGAAGATGGCGGTGTGGTGCCCCCGGCTGAATATGTACCCACTACTTCGACTACGATGATGGATGGACCCTCTACTACACCTACAACGACAAATCAAGAACGAGGTGAAGCTAATGTTGAGGGGGAGGTAGCATCTAGGCGAGAACCTCCCCGGCGAGTACAAGTGGATCACCCAGCTTCGAGGATCATCGGCGACATGAATGAACACACTACACGGCCGAGGGTTCGAAATAACTCCCATTTCGCTCATGCTACATTTGTCGCTACTTTTGAGCCCAAAGACATTGGACACGCACTATCTGATCACAATTGGGTTAACTCGATGCATGAGGAGTTGGAGAACTTTGAGAGGAATCAGGTGTGGGAGTTGGTTGACCCTCCTCCAGGGTGTAAGCCGATTGGTACAAAGTGGGTGTGGAAAAACAATGAGGGTGAGAAAGGTGAGGTTGTAAGGAACAAGTCGAGACTTGTTGCTCAGGGGTTCAGTCAGAAGGAGCGGATCGACTACGAGGAGACCTTTGCTTCCGTAGCCCGTTTGGAGGCGATTAGGATCCTTCTAGCCTTTTCCGTGGCTAAAGGGTTCAAGTTGCACCAAATGGATGTGAAGAGTGCTTTCCTGAATGGTGTGCTGGAGGAAGAAGTGTATGTGAGGCAGCCTCCGGGGTTTGAGAGTGAGAAGTACCCCCACCAGGTGTACAAGTTGAGGAAGGCGCTGTATGGGTTGAAGCAGGCGCCTAGAGCTTGGTATGGCAGGTTGAGGGGGTTCTTGTTTGAGAGAGGTTTTGAGATGGGGAAGGTCGATCAAACCTTGTTTTTGCTGAGGCAGGGCAGAGATATCCTGATTGTGCAGGTGTACGTGGATGATATTGTGTTTGGTAGCTCGTCTAACTCTCTTGTTGCAAGGTTTACAGATGATATGAGCAGGGAATTTGAGATGAGCATGATGGGTGAGTTGCAGTTCTTCCTCGGGCTACAAATCAAACAATCAAAGGAAGGAACATTTGTGCACCAGGCTAAGTACACCAAGGACATTGTGCGGAAGTTCAAGATGGAGGACTCCAAGGCTATGATGACGCCGATGAGTACGACTACAGCTCTTGATGCGGACGAGGAAGGTGAACACGTGGACCAGAAGGAGTACCGGAGCATGATCGGGTCACTCCTCTACTTGACGGCGACAAGGCCGGACATACAGTTCTCAGTGTGTTTGTGCGCTCGTTTTCAAGCGTCTCCAAGGACTTCGCATCGGCAAGCGGTGAAGCGAATTTTCAGGTACTTGCGTCACACTCCCGACTTCGGCCTTTGGTACTCCGCGTCCTCTTCTTTGGCGCTTCATGGTTTTTCAGACGCGGATTTTGCGGGTGTCGGTTGGATAGGAAGTCCACTTCGGGGACTTGCCGCTTTTGGGTTCCTCTTTGGTCTCTTGGTCTTCCCGCAAGCAGTCGAGTGTTGCTCAATCCACGACCGAGGCCGAGTATGTTGCCGCTGCTAGTTGTTGCTCTCAGCTCCTTTGGATCACCTACACCATGAGTGACTTTTGTGAGGAGTATACCCGTGTCCCACTTCAATGTGATAGCACCAGTGCCATAAGCGTTGCAAAGAACCCAGTGCTCCATTCCAAAACCAAGCACATAGAAGTGAGGTATCATTTTCTGAGAGACAACGTCGAGAAAGGAAAGATAGCTTTGATCCATGTACCCACACATGACCAACTAGCCGATATTTTCACCAAACCCCTAGATCAAGCAACTTTCACTCGTTTGCGGGGGGAAATTGGTGTGTGTTTGATTTTTTAGTTGGGTGTGTGGGGGCTCCTTTGTAGCATATGTATAGCTTTTCTTTGTGCATTTCTTGCATTTGGCATGGCATATGTAACATGATGTATAGGAATCCTTGTATCTTAGATTGCATGCATTTTGTATCATATGCATTGGTTAGGAAAAGCTTCTCTCATATACATTTTCACCATGGAATGAGATATATGTCTTTGTGAGCTTGTTTGGTATGCTATGGTTAGTTTGGCTTAGCTCTTGATGATCTTGATGAATAATCCATGGTTGATGGCTATGCTTTTGAAAATGTCATGTGTATGCTCTCTCATGTGTAAATGCCTTTATATGATCTTGACATGTTCTAGTGGCCTTGCTATGCTTAATTTGTGGTTGGATAGCTAGTTTATTGATCATATGGGGCCAAAGGCTCATTTGCCATCATGAATGTTTAGCCCTCTTGGTTTATCTTGTGGAGTAGCATAAGTTCCTTTTTGTCGCAAAGACATTTCATGTACCATTTACAAATCTGAAAATGAAATGAAAAATGCTTGGAAATGTGCTCCCATGTCATATGTGCTAATTTTAATTTGCTTTGGGTGCTAAACCGTTGCATGATGCCTACCAATGAGAAGTCTCATACATAGAAGTAGGCACATGGCTCGGTGGCTTTGACATGACATGAGGTGCTTGTGGGTGTTTGTGATGGCCTTATGATTAGAATGGTTGTCCTCGCATGAAGTTTGTGTGGCTTTGCCATTTTGATATGCTTTGATCATGTTTAGGACTTTGCTCATGAGAGGCGAGTTTTTCGCAAAATTGCCAAAATCCATCTTAGCTTCGTCCAATGGTTGTGAAACTTGGTGATCATGTAGTTGAGATCAATACGAAGCCGTAGAGTATCTAACTTGCTCAATTGGTCATGTGTAGCATTCTTTGTTGAATTTTGTCTATTTGAGAAGCTCTAGGTTGAAAGTTTTGCTTTTTTGGCTTGATTCATGCATTGCCAACAAGGGGGAGAAGTTTGAGCTTGAAATGGCTTGCTGGACGCATTTAGAAGGTTTTCAGGTGGCTTGGAGCCATTTCTGGGCTCTGTTGTGCACCGGTCTGACCGGTCAGGGTCACCGGTCTGACCGGTGTGAGTGCTGGTTCTGTACACATGTTGCACATCGGTCTGACCGGTGGTGTTGACCGGTCTGACCGGTCAGGGCTGAGTTGTTGCAGCTGCCCTGTTTCAAGTGGTGTCTTGCATGCATTCGTCCAGGGGGAGGTGCATTGGTTCAGGGGGAGCTTACATGTGTGTAGGGGGAGCTCTTTGTGGTTGTTCGAGCTTTCATTCGGTGGTTTGCGCTCTTTGCTTGAGCTTTGCTTTGTCTCGGATGTGTCGAGCCGTTGCCCTTGCCTAAGGGGTCCGAGACTTGTCTTTTTCAAGTGATCTTGCTCTTTGCCTTTGTTTGGCTTTCGATCGCTTGTTGGAGTTTCTTTTTGTTCGTTTCTTTTCTTTTTTTCTTTTCTCTCTTGTTATTTTTGTGTGGGTGTTGTCAATGCACTCATCAAGGGGGAGATTGAGGACCATGTATGGTTCGAGGACCGGTGGATGGTCGCTCCCTTGTGTGATGAGTGATTGACAACGTTGTGTGGACTGATTCTTGGCTAAGTATTGCAGGTGCAGGTTGCGGCTTGACTGGTGTTGGTGCAGGTGAAGGACAAGCGCGAAAGGTCGTCGCCGGTGAGGCCTCCAGGTGTGGAGAAGACAAGTAGGCTTCGTTCGAGGGACCCGGTGGCCGGCGGGGTCAAGTGCGGGCCGCATGGTGGCATGAACGAGCAAGATGAAGTCGTGGACGGTTTCTTGGTTGAGCCTCAAAACCAAGGTCGAGCCGGGACTACGTGGGAGCCAAGTCATGAGTGGAGATTGGCGGAGGCTAAACCGAGTTCGCGGGGTTTCCGGTGGTTCATCAGAAAACCACTGGGTTCCTTGGTTGATCCACAAAGCCAAGACCGGAGAACCGAAGACGGAGGCCGCAGCGGCCGCCGCACCGGCCCGATCGGTGGGTCGACCGGTCCGACGGTGGGGACCGGTCTGACCGGTGTGCGACGATGCAGTCCGGAATCTTCGAAGCGGAGGACACGCGTCGGGATTGCATGGCTTGCGTCGAGGCTACGCAGGGTGCGGTCGTCGGGCATCCGTCCGATGGTGAAGACATCAAGAATTCCAAATCCGCCCTTGAGGGGCTTGTATCCCTAGTTAGTGGAGAAGGGCGTTTTAGACATTCGGTTGCCTCCATATAACCCAAGAGGTGAGAGGATGGCAGCCAACTCTTGAAACCCTAGCTCATTAGTTTTCCTATTTTCCACCTATTTTCCTTAGGTTTTCTTTAGGACTAGCAAGAGAGCTTCACGGAGAGATCTTGTTGAGAGGAATGGATGATCGGGCGGCATACTAGACCTTGTACGAACCTTTGTTTCATGTATAGATGATTCGGCGTGGTTCCTCAAGGTTTGGATGTGTTTTCCCCGGTTGTTCTTGGTGGTGATTTTCGGAGCCCTCTCTCGGTGATTTCTTTGGGTTGTTTTCGGGACCTTTCTCTTGGGGATTTGATGGGGGAAATTTGTGGGAACCCTTCGTGGTTCTTTGGACTGTGATTCCCCTCCCAAATTCGTGAGTAAAGGTGCTCGATTTTGGGGTTTCTTGAGTTCTTGGGTTGGAAGTGCTCTTGGCGGGATTTCTTCGATTCCTCCTTTTTGGACGAGTCTTGGTGGGATTAAACTTGGCTATGGACTCCTCATGGGGTGTTCCTAATATCCCCAAAGTCTTGTTCAAGTCCGTGGAGCGATTCGGGAGATCAAGATTTGGATTTGGGGGAGTTGACCCGCGGGTGCTGTTCATCCCGAGCTGCCCAGGCTACACCGGTCTGACCGGTGCTCTTGACCGGTCTGACCGGTGCGAGCCCTGGTGGGTTTTTGCTCGGGTGAACGTCTTGGTGTGTTCGTTGTTGTCCCGTGTTGCTGCTGTTTCGAGTTTGGGTCAGTTTGGTGGTCGGTTGGCCTGTTTGGTGCCTTGGGGGCTTTCAGGCTGCGATCGGTCTGATCGGTGTGTCTCACCGGTCTGACCGGTGTAGAGCCACTTAGTGAAAGTTGCTCAGTTTCACCAGCAGGGACCGGTCTGACTGGTGGTGCTCACCGGTCTGACCGGTGTGGATCTGTAGACTTGAGGTTTAGTTTTCCGCTGCGTTTCTCGGGTCGGAAGGTTGTGTCTTGGTTCCTAGGTCCAATGGCACTCCATTGGCTACGTGGGCTTGGCCAACATGGGTAGTGAGTCGGAGACGTGTGTTGGAAGACGTGTTCATCTTGTCGGAGTTTTCATCTCCTTCGAGAAGAATTTGTATCGGCTCCCATTCACTCCCCCCCTCTCTGGTTCGCCGTATCGGTCCTTCAGTTTTTAATCGGTTTTTGATAGATAATATTTGATTTGTCACGTTTGTGAGTCAAATCAAAGGTTGCGGTGGTCTCATTTGCCGCCGATGAGGCCTGGGATACCCTCTTGGGTGTCAAAACCGCCGGAGCGGACACGGCGGGGGCGGCGGGGGGCAGCGGTGCCCTCTGCTTCCTCCTTTGTTCTATTGGACAATGAAGAACAGTTTATCCATCCCGCGTCGCCGAAGGTATTTGTCTTTTTAATCCGTAATCAAATTTTTGTAACATGTATTTCTCCGTCGTAATTAGTCCAAATTTGTTTTTTCTATAGTTTTCTAAAATCACGATGTTTCCATTATTTTCACTGTTTAGTGTATATTCCATTTCTTGAACAATGTTTATATGCCTTATCTTGTTCTATGTAAGTACATCATATAAACAATATTTATTTTCCACACCTTCTGTAATGAAACTTTGCATTTTCGTAATCTTAAGGTGAACCACAAGGTTTTGTTAAGTGTTCAAATGCATATGAGTTCGAACATGTTGCAAAGTGTGGAAAACTTCAATGTTCAAGGAACATTCTAGGAAACTATGTGAGAGATGTAGATGTTTGTACACAAGTATATTATTCCTTCATCGAAACCATTTCAAATTTTCAAGACAAGTCTAGGTACCCAAATTATGTTGGCAAGTGAATTTGTAGATTTTTTAGAGCACACTAGATATTAGTGGAATTATTACATCATTAACATGGGATGTAAAAACCGATTCTAAGAATCTTGGGCACACAAGTGTGACTATTGATATTTTATTCAAATACTAAATGTCCAAATACGAATTGTTCATATTTTTATGATTTTTAGGTGCTTTTTATGGGCTCTAATATTTTAGGGAAGCACGTTTCATTCGAAAGAAAATAGTGGCTGGCCCACGCGTCAGCGTCAGCAGCCAAAATAAAAAGATAACCGATGCCCGCTCGTCGGACCCAACTCCCAACAAAGGCGATGCGGGTTAACTAACCATCATCGCCTATGACACTGGCCCATTCGTCAGCGTCAGCAGGCAAACCATGCACGGGTTGCTCAAAATTTCCCCAAGTATATTGACTATAATCCCCATGGAATTCCAATTGCCGCACAAATCTGTCAAGGGCACGCAAGCCGTTCATATTTGGTTCCTCGCTAGATAGATCCACAACACCCGCATTCTCCCCACCACCGCCACCACTCGCCTCGCTTGCCTTCACCGCTCTCTCCCCACTCGCCTTCGCCACTCTCTCCCTGCCATAGCCCTGCTCTTCTCTAGCCCCACCGCTCCATGCATGACGACGGTGACGAGGACGCGGTTACTGGCGTGCGAATGTACGTCTTCCCAGCCAACCTAAAGAGGGTTGACACGGATCCGTCGACATCATCCCTGGCCACAACGACAAGTCGGCCGCCTCAGGCCACGAGCCGACGTGGATCCAGCCCCTCCGACCATCACGAGAACAACTACTTCATTCGCGACAGAGGTTAGTCCTGCTTGAAACCCCAACGCCCTCTCTCTCCTTAGCCACCAAATCTGCTATATATTCATGTCAATGTGGATTAGGGAGACATGCCTTGATAGTTCATCTTTAATTGATTGACTGTGGATTTGATGGATGGATTTTGTTGCCCCAAGTCTGTTTGAATAAATTATTGCTAACAGATGTAGTTATATGAACTGTTGAAATTCATTTTTATGTTCTTGGTGCTACAATTTTTGCACTGTAAATTCATGAAAAACATTGAGGATGCTAGCATACTTTAATTCTGCTATGCTTTGAATGTACCAGATCGACAGTTATGCTTTGGACCTGTTAGCATATTTTAATTCTGATGGCCACATAATGTCATTGGGAATTGCATCACAGTGGTTTATAATGTAGTCCACCCAATCTGCTATATATTCATGTCAAGGTGGATTAGGGAGACATGCCTTAATAGTTCATCTTCAATTGATTGACTGTGGATTTGATGGATGGATTTTGGTGCTCCAAGCTTGTTTTGAATAAATTATTGCTAACAGATGAAGTTATATGAAATGTTGAAATTCATTTTCATGTTCCTGGTGCTATAATGTTTGCACTATAAATTCATGAAAAGCATAAAGGATGTTAGCATACTTTAATTTTGCTAAGCTTTGAATGTACCCGATCGACAGTTATGCTTTGGACCTGTTAGCATACTTTAATTCTGATGGACACATAATGTCAGTGGGAATTGCATCACAGTGATTTATAATGTAGTGATAACTGGACTGTCTTATGCTTTGTTGTGAGTGTTAATTGTTTCACTATTGTCATATATATTGTTATTGTTGGTGTCATGATGTGTTGTGAGTGTTGTTTCACTACTATCATATATAATGTCATGACCATTGCTTTATCCTCTTGTTGCATGTACACATGGAACACACAATCCATCGCAGCTCAACTTGGACAAGGAAGCAATCGAAGGAATTTATTCTCTGCTTTGATATATAAGCATATTGTTGTATCCCTGTCAAAATGGTTAGTACCTATCCCTGTATGCTAATTAAGTAAAATATGAACTGTGTATGTCTATGCTGATTTTATTTACGACTGTATCAACTATTTTGCCTGTCAGACAAAACAAATTTATCTAATAAAAATTTTGTTTAGATTTTCAGTCTTACTTATGTTGCTCTACTGACTAACATGACATATCATCTATGTAGTCTCCCACAACAACAAACTCCTCTACCTCCAGTGCATCATCATAGCCCATCGTTGGTGAACCTTCTTCACAGGGTCACTCAGCACATACTACTGCGAGTAGTACTCGATCCCGCGGGTCAAGGACACAAACCAAATGGCCAGAAGACAAGTTGACTGCAACTGAACTTGATGCCAATTTTTGGCCTACCCCAGATGCTTTGAGGGATAGATTTGTATTGGTCTGTGGTCTCATTGCTCAGGAGAGGGTGTCAATCAACAAGGCGGTTCATGATCTCTCACCAATTGAGAAGGACCATCTGTTCACAGTTTTAGAGGAAAAGCTAGATTACCTAGCCAATCTGGAAGAATCTGTTCGCAAGAAGGCAGTTAAGGCAGCTATATCACAGATTGGAACCTTGCAACGGCGGTTCAAGGCCCATTTAAGAAAAAAATATGTGAGTGAAGAGGAGACTCCCTTTGTGAAGCATGCCTTTTTGCAGCAACAAGACTGGGGCATGTTTGTGCAGGAAACCAATTCTCCTTCATTTCAGCAATTGAGCCCGGAGATGAAACAAAAGATAGCATTGCATAATAAGCCACACAAGATGGGAAGGAAAGGTTATCATGGTAAAAGGAAAGAGTGGGAGGAAGAGGATGCAAAGCTAGCTGCAGAAGGAAAACAGAACCCTTGGGACCAATTTCCTGGACGTTCGAGACGTTATCTGCGGGCAAGGGTAGGGAAGAAGAAGAAGAATACTAGTGAAGGAAGCGGGGGCATAACATTCAGTAACCCTGCGGTGGTGGGGGTAGCAGATAGGGTGAAAACACTTGCAACTCAGGGTAGCGATGGTTCTTTCTCTGGGTTAGTGAGGATCATATCCTCACCACAACACTTGAGACTCCAGAGCATCGAGGTCAGGTCTGAGGCATGTCTAGTTCACTTGGCTGGGGTAAAGGGTTTGGTGAAGAGTTCGCTGGAATGTACAGGAAGAAGAGGAACAAGAGGTCTAATGCTCATTATATGATGGACATAACATTTAAATCAGTTGTCCATGATCTAAGACTATCAGGCATCGACATACTGAAAAATGCACTTCTTCCTTCCCAATTACCAGCGCCTGTCAGTAGCAGTGACGAAGAAGATGTGCATGGCAGCAAGGAAGAAGATGGGCATGACCGCGAGGAAGAACATGTGCATGACAGCGAGGAAGATGGCAGAGAGCAAGATCATTGGAATGCCAACGGTGACGAAGTGAATCAAGTGCATAGTGATAGTCGATCACCTATGCGGGACACAATAGATAAGCTGACAGAGCCAACCGCGTGCAGCCTTTTGGATGGCACTGGGAGTAATGTGGAGCTCGCACAGGCGAAAGTCTTCCCATTTCAAAAGGCTTGCCATTCAGTACTGGTGCAGGATGGGTATGTTGTGGTGCAACCTAATTATTTGTGTGCCAATGCGGGTCACTACCCTCTACTTGTACCAATTGATGGGGGTCACAGGTAGCAGGGGTACAACATCAGATGGAGGTACCGCAGCTCAGTGTCAGCAAGAGAAGGCTCAACAGCAGTAGCAGCAACAGCAGATCAGCAAAACTAAACAGCAGGAGCGTCGACAATAGCCGGAGGAGGAGCCCAGGCAAACTCCGCCTAAGTAGCAGCTGCAACATGAGGATAATCAACAGATGAAACAACAGCCTCTCCAGCAGCAGGAGCGTCGACAATAACTGGAGGAGCCCAGGAAAACTACGCCTAAGCAGCAGCTGCATATGAGGATGAGCAACAGATAAAACAGCAGCTTTCCAGCAGCAACAGCAGGAGCGCAGGCAATCTCCCCCTAAGCAGCAGATGGAACAAGTACATCAGCCTCTGCAACAGGAGGAGCCTAGGCAATCTTCACTTTAGAAGGGGAACCAGTCCAGGAAACCTCTATCTAAAGATGAGATTCTTAACTATGTTATTGGGACAAAATAGAACCGACCAAAATACAAGCCTGGTGCACCTATGTTGTCAGAAGCAAATGTAAAGGCTGCTGGACCAAATTGTGCCAAGTTGAATGCTTAGGTCATGGAACACAGTAAGGATAAACTTGCCTTTCCAGCAAAGGTAGATCAAGACTACTAAAGGTGGTTGTATTGCTTTAATGTTAAACATTGAATTCAGTAGTGTGTATAACCTTATAACCATGGCTGCTCTGGATGTTACCTTCATGAGGTTGTGGACATTGTAAGTCCTTTAAAACCTAAAAAGATATTTCTTTAATTTTGACCACAAAGTTCATGCATGCTAACAATTTGATTTTTTGTAGGAAAATGATGGACAAGGCAGCGGAAATGCAGATCAGTGTTGGGTTTTTAGATCCAGATTTGTTTACTTTAACAAATATTTCTCAGCATTCTCAGCAAGTAGGCAAAGCAATCTCACATGCAATGAACAATGACTACGTGGTGGGTGCCTACTGCACTAGCCACTAGGTAATAGTGATCATTTGTATGAAGTTCAAAGAGGTTTGGTATGTATATTCTGCTAAACAACATCTCCCTCTAAGGTTCTTAGACCTCCAACCTATTTTGAACTGGTCAGTTTCTTGTAGGTTTTATTTTGTTCACAAAAATTCAATCTCTTAGTGTTTCTAATTGGTATTGTTGACCATGCAGGGCCTTTGGTACAGTATTTGTAGGTTTTGTTCACAAAAATTCAATCTCTTAGTGTTTCTAATTGGTATTGCTAATCATGTAGGGCCTTTGGTGAACATGCACAGGACGGAGTGACGAAAGGAATGAAAAAAGCCAAAAGCCACACTCAAGCACAAAACAAATCTCGATGTAAGACAGATGTTTTTTTATGGTCCCTTCTTACCTATTTGGTACTGCATTAACTTGTCATTTTGGTACCTCGATGCAGTGTGCTCAGCAGCCACGGGGGTCCTCTTTGTGTGGATTCCATGTGGCATTTCATATGTTAAGACTACTCGATGACATACCTGATATCAAGAAGGCTGCTGTAAGTAGATAATAATGCTCAACCCTGTCTCTGCTCATATTATCTATCTGATTTTAGAAACTGATTTCTACTTGTATTCTCATAAATGATTGTATTTTGCAGGATTTCAAATCTCCTGTAAATGTTTCCACAGAAGATCTAAAGCGTGTTCAGGAGATGTTGTGTGAGTACATTCTTAAGGAGACCATCGACCGAAAGGGCAACTTCTACAGTGGTGCACCATGAGTTTATTGTAGCTAGAAACTTGAAACTCATTCGGTCTAGTTTAGTCAGGTGTTGTTGCTTGAGAAGCCAGCTTGGCTTGCTTGGTTGGGGTTAGATACTGCCTGGTTCAGGCAGTTTTCTCATGACTCCATCCAAACAAGCCTGATGAGAGTAACTTGAAACTTGATGTGATCCTAGCTTGTCTATAAATGTGATCTTGCTTTGCCTATATCTGTGATGTGAGAATGTGTTTGTGATGTCTCTTGCTTTGGTGGCTGCCATATCGTGGCTGGTTCCAGGATGCAGCCCCTGATGGATGCCAAATCCTGGCTGGTTCCAGGATGCTGCCGGCAAGCGGGCAGGTTACTGTAGGGGTGGCCTACGTATCTGTAACGAGTGTTAATTAAAGCTCGTTACAAACACTGACCAGTGAGTAACGGGCTTCATTTGGAAAGCCTGTTACAAACATGCCCACAATGTAACGGGCTGTGTAAAAGCCCATTACAAGTCCTGACCGACGGGCCCCAGGACCTGGCCCGTTCATCGAGATATAGGAGACGCAGGTTGAACGCAAGCGTCTCCTTTAATAGAGAGAAAGCAGACGCGCGTAGAAACAGATGTGTCTCATTTCGTCGAGACAGAGGAGACAGGTTCACGGAACACGTCTCTAATGTTAATTTCACACTAATGGGCTCTGTTTCATGCACGTTACTGTCACACCCTGAAATTTCCAATTTCAGGATGTGAATAGAAATAATAATTAAATAACGATTTTCTCATAATTTTAAAATTTTTCCAACATTTTTATACAGGGAATATAGTATAGAGAAAACCTTTGTTTGATTTTCGGAATCAAATAAAAAGTTATGTATGTTGCATTCATGCCGATGCATCTAGTGGTTCTTGAGTGCAAAAGGTTTCAAAAACACGTTTAGGAGCTGTCCAAAACCTTCCGAGAATTTTCCGGATTTTTCTGGGATTTATTCTCATTTTCCCCGAGCTATTTCTATTTATTAGAAGGCTCTAAAATCTTTTTCATGAGCTCCAAATACTTTATTTGGATTGTTCATGTTCCAATCTATCTGTGGGAATTTTCCTAGAACTTTTGGACTTTTCAGAATATTTTTCGTAGCTTTTATGAATTATCTAGCTATTTCTAGATTATTCTTTTCCCGAAACTGAATTCTGAAAATAAAAGAAATCCCTTTTCCTTTATCTTTTTATTTCTTCCTTTGTGGCCCAGCCATTCTTTCGGCCCATCATCTTGAAGTCCGTTCGGCCTCCCTTGACTTCACCACCAGCTCATTTGCAAAGTCAGTTCGTGCCCCTTCAGTTCTCATCTAGCCTGCTCTTTTCCTTTCAGCCCAACCTACCTTGCAGCCCGACACACTCCCTCCGGCCCAGCCGCGAGCCCGCTGGAGCCCAACCAAGCCCGGCGCTACAGTCCGTCATGGACACGGCATGGCTGCGCCGTCGGTCCTTGGCCTCGGCGTGCACGCCACGAACGCCTGGGCTTGCGTGGCTATATAGGGCAACCTCCTCGAGCCCCGCGTGCTGCCCTACCCGCCGCCTCGCACCGCCTTCCTCGCTGCGCGTGCCGCCACCACCCCGCATTGCGGCACCGGCCGTGCGCCGCCGCCGCCATCGTCGATTTGGCGGCGTGAAGCCCGACCGGAGGAAGCCGCCGCCACCGGCATCTATGCAATGTCGAGCCGAGCGTCCGCCGCCCCTCCCCCGTCGTCGGAAGGCCACCTGTGCGCCGTCTCCGCTTGGGGCCGAGTCGTCCGCCTCTGAGCTTGCGCCGCCGGTACTCTCCTCTCCGATTCCGGCGCGCCCCGTCCAACGGTGAGCTCTTCCTTGAAGTTCCCTAGACCTCCTCTTCTCTTCCCCCAACTCAATCGAGCTCCTGGGAGCCTGAGACACCGGCGATTGGAGCCTACCGGGCCGCTGTATGCCTCTGTCCATCGGGCAGAGGTAGAAGAAGAAGACATGGCTGTTTTACGTTTAAATCCCTAGGGTTTCCTGTAATCTATAGATGAGCTTATGAGTCTTGGCCAAACTTCAAGGAACCACCTGAACCTTTTAGATCTTTCAGTTTCAGTGCACCTTGAGAATCTTGCATGAAAGCCCTCATGTTTATACACATAATTATGTATATGCCCCTGGGTTTTCGCAGTAAAGCCCCTGAAGTTTCTAATCTTTCACAACTAGGTCCCTAGATCTTTAAAAGGCCATATCTTTTATGTTTTAGCTCCATTTTAATCCGTTCAAGTTGCGTTAGATTCATAATAATGTAAAGCACGCGTTAGTGGTGTGTTTTCATCATGTTTTGTTTTCTGAAAATAAATTTAATATTAATTTTTATTAATGTCTAGTTATACATGCCTTTTATAAATAAAAGCAATATAGCTCTATACCCGTTTTTCATAATCAAATTTAATTTGATTAATGATTCCTTTACATGCTTTTGCAAATAAAATCGAATTAGATCTTTATCTCGGTTTTCGTAAATCAAATGTTAATTTGTTTAATAGTTAATTAATCTTTTCTAATTAATATTTGATTAGGCTTTTACATCGGATTTTTTAATAAATAGTAATTTGATTAATACCAATACCATTATGTTTTTAATAATAATATGATCTACTTGAATTACAAAGTTCCGTTTAGATTGTTCATCTAGTTTAGTTTTTCTAAACTAAATGTTAATTGATTAATTCATATATGAATCTTTATTAATAAAACTTGACTAGCTCTTTACACCGGCTTTGCAAATAAAATCTAATTTGCATTAAAACCAACTTAGGGTATTTTCTGTATGAAATATCCTTTGCACCTTTTTTCGAATTAAAATAAACCTAAGCTTATAGTCTGTTCTCTTATTTATGCAAATCGTTCGATAGACGTTCTTTACCAAGCTCTGTCCCAGTGTCTTTGTTGTAGAGCTAGCCTTCTTTCAAGCTCCAGATCTTTCCAATCCTAGCACATGCCATCCTATCATAATTGTCTTTTATGTAAGACAACTACACTCTTTCAGTTCTTTGGTCTAATCTTGTGCAGCTATCTTTCTTAGAATCAGTGTCTCTGTCATCTAGCTGTTCTTTCTTCATCCTAGTTCTCCTTGTAGGCTAGTATTCCTAGATCCTAGCCTAAGATTTCTTATGCGCTTGATAGTTCGTTTCTACTGCTCTCGTTTGCTTCACCTTAACTTGTACGTTAGCATGTGTATCACCTGTTACTTGTTTTAACACTGAAGATGCATGTTAATCTTGACTAATTCTTATTCCAATGCTTTTATAAATAAAAAGTGATTAGGTTATAATCCGGTTTTCTTTAATCATGATGTAACTGGTTAATCCCTATTCATAACTAGTTTTTCTAAATAAAAGATGTTAGAGTTAAACATCGGTTTTCATAATAAAGTTAATATGCCTAATGACATCATAAATGCCTTTTCAATATTAAATATGTTTAGTTGAACACGTGACATAAAGTTACTCGTTTAGATATCTCAGACCCGCTTCATCTTTTTAAAGTAATTGTTAATTTTGACATAATTTCTACTCGAATGTTATAAATAAAATATGATTAGGTTTATCGTGATTTCTTTAATTAAATATAACTTGTTTAATGGTAACATAGAGTATTTCTCTGAAATATTCTTTCACATGATTCCTTAATTAAAATATGCCAAGCGTAGTCTCTTGTTGTTTGATAATGGTCTCACGATAGTTTCGAGCTTAGTTTTGTTTCAGCGTTTCTTGCGCTTGCGTAACCCATAGAATCGAGCTCTATTTTAGTGTGATCTTTCCGGTCCTTGCTCAATCTTCCGTGACCATCTCTTCAAAGTTAACCAAGCCTTTCCCTTCCAAGCACACTTTGTGTTCTTTAGTGATCCATCCAATCGAGCCTGTCCTTTAGTGCATTCTTTTAAAGCTTTCTTTTGATTGATGTATTGTTCTTAGTGGTACTCGTGCGTTTGCTTTGCATGTTTTGTGCTCGATGATTGATGCGAGTAGAATGAACGTGGTTCAAGAGCTTGGAAGAATGTGAAGGTGAAGATATTCTGAGCAACTACTCTTTGGTTAAAGGCAAGTGTGTCCTTGAACTTTTGTCCCAATAATTTTATTAATCACTGTTGCATTGCTTTGCATTAATTTGATGGGTTCCTATTAAGGATGACCAGCCTCATTTGACCATTATCTTGAACCTGGTTCTTAATTAATATTGATGGTAGATATTGCTTAGTGTTCTCAACTGGGTTGGCAATAATCAACATGGTTATCATTTTATGCTCTATGTTCCTTTATGATAATTTTTAATACAAGATCACTGTGCATTAATCGGAACATGGAGAACCACCCAGGAAAACAGTACAACCACAAGAACTAATGGGTAATGGTCTTGGCTGAATAATTAGGAACTTTAGCTTGGGGTGATCTTACCTGATAAGGACAAGGGATCGGCGGTACTGTGGGGTATGGACTCGCTCTAGCAGGGGGTTGGGTGAGTTATTCTTTTTATGGTGGGGTATCGACCTGCTAGGGGACTTTATACCTTGCTAACTGATCCGGACCTTGTGGGTCACAACTTGTTGGAGAACCTTTGTAAAGGCCATGTAGCGTCCCTATGCAACCACACCTCGGTAGTGTGGTATGGTGTCTAGCTAGCATCGCATGGTTGGGTTCAAAGTTCTTCGAAGCTCTTACGCTGCTTGTGGTGAAAGTGTACAACCTCTGCAGAGTGTAAAACTAATCGATTAGTTGTGCTCACGGTCAAGAGCGGCCTGGACCCTCACATGATAACTGAACTTGAAGATGGATTTAAATTGTGATATGTGTTATGGTTATGCTTGCCATGTGCTCATGGCGTAACTCTTATCTTTATGCTTAATTGTGGGTTGGTATAAACTTATACTTTTATTAGTAATCAGGTGCTAATAAAACTTGATCAACTAAAATGCTAAATGCTTATAGCCCAGTCCACTATAAAGCCTTTGCATTCATACTTTCCCCACACTTGCTGAGTACGACAAGTGCTCACCCTTGCTATAAACAATGTTGCTCAGAAAGAGGAAGCTACTCTAAAGTCTTGTGAAGATGTTGCTGGTTCTAGGTGTACGCAATCCCCAGTTGACTTCCTGTGATGTTTGGTGTCTTCGTTTCCAGGATTAAGCGTAAATCTCTGATAATCCCCCGTTTTCTTACGTGATATTGTTTCTGTTATTCACTTATGTCAACTATATGCATGAAAATTGATCCTAGCATGCATATAGGTTTGCACTTGGTTTTCTTTGGAAAAACAGCTGTGACAGAGTGGTATCAGAGCTGTATCGACTGTAGGACGTAAGCCTAGTTAGCACTGGTCGTTTCTTAATGTCTCTTTGATCTAAAGTCCCTTCTTACATTATCCTTGACCTCCCTGATGAAGGATCTCACATCTTAACCATCTTCTTCTCTCCATACCATGAATTTTTGTATATTTATCTTCACTCTCCTTGAACATTTCTTCGATCTCGCTTGTCCATTCTCTCAAGCAATAAACACCCCCTTGATTCATTGGTAGAACCGTTACCCTTAACATTCCATCTATTCGCGCAGCTCTCCAACACATCAACGCTGTTTCAATTTTATGTCGAGCTACAGAACTCCTATTGACATGAAACCAGTTGGGTTAGTTCCTAAATTTCATAAGTGAATCTCTATCAAAAACTCAGACCCATCCAGTATATATTCCAGGAGCTATGCTCGAAACATTGGAGCTATCAGAATCTGTAAACTCTGCTGACCTAGTTACCTTCATTATTTTATATCTCGGGCTATGGACCTCCGATTGAGATAAATCCAATTGGAGAAGTTCAGGAATTTCATAAGTTTCACTTTGACCAAAATTCATCAATTTTGGTTGCATATACAGAGAGTTATGCCCGAAACTTTGGAAGTTCCCGAATCTGTCAACACTGCTGACATAGCCATCTTGTTTAATTCATATCTCGAGTTCTAAACCTCCGTTTGAGGTGATTCCAGTTGGGATGAACTCATAATTTTGGCCTCCTTGACCTAGGAGAAATCCATTATTTAAGGATATCCTTGCTGGGAGCTACATCTGATCTATTAGGAGGATACCCTCTGACTTTATTAACAACATGTAGTATCGTTCCCTGAGCTATGCCTTGATTGGTGGAATTCTGTGCTTGCATGATGATGCTTGGTTTTATGACCTTGATTGATTTGTTTCTTTGCAGTGAGTGTTGGTGTATTGTGGATCTTATATCTGCAATGACATCAGTTGCTTAGTTGGGTTCTTCTTTTGAATCTCCCACCTCCTTGCTCTTCCCATTCTTTCTCTACTCTTCAAGCTATCTTTTCTGATCCTATCACAAATACCCAATCATATGGAGAGCCCCAACATAAATCATGAAGATAAAGATAATGAAGGAAACATCAACATTCCTCTTGCAACCTCATCATTGGAGCGCAAGATGTTGTAGTACATCGTTGCACAAACCCAGGTTCTGCAAGCAATGGCCCAAACCATGGTTAAGATTCATCAGTCCATTACAGGGCAAGCTTCACTCCCTAAAGACCACAATACTGTCACCAATGATAACCATCAAAACATGACTCCTCCAACATTTGATAAAGAGAAGCTATCGGCTATGCAGACCCAAGTCTCACAAGGAAGGATGCAGCCTAGCACAACCTACTTTCGTAATGAGATAGCCAAAGACAGTTCCCATTGGGCCAGTGAAGAGGCAAGTTGCTGAAGCATGGAATAATCAAAGAAAGAAGAAGAAGCATGAAGCACTGAAATTAACCATGGAGAAATAATACGAGGTTAACAAGGCTCCGGATATGTGTCCGTGTGATGAGCACCATGGTCTTTCATGTCCCAGAAGGAAGCTAGTCTTGTGACAGCAGAAGCTCGCCAACATAACCCTACAGATATCAATAAGCAGAAGATGTTTTCCACCCAAAACCCAACCCAAGAAGAAGGTTCTCAAAGCTGAAGGTCATACTCAAACCCTGAACCTTGATGATTGGATTATCACTTGCAAGGAATACAAACCTGGTAGACGCAAGCGATCTAACAAACAAAATCGTAAAATGAGACAAGCGAAGAAGTTATCCCATCTAGGGGCAGATAATGGTACTGAACCTGGTTCCGGCAAACCCCAGCCTAAGATTGTTCGACCTATATATGTCACTCCTATCGAGAAGAATCCTGATGTGCAAGTTGATCTACCAAGAACTATGATGGAGAAAAGTGAAGAGTGGAGGAATCACAATGATGAAAGAGTGGATAAGTTATAAGTGGGACCAGACTATATATTCCTATACAAGTCCAATGAGCTATGGAGGATAGAAGAGCATGTTTGGTATGCATGTGTAAGGAAGGACAATAGGAGGAAGGTTGATAAGCTTTGGATAATACTCACATGAGTCTTTGTATCTTGCTAGCCTTTTTTGAATCTCTGGACGAGATTCTTTTTAAGGGGGTAGAGTTGTCACACCCTGAAATTTCCAATTTCAGGATGTGAATAGAAATAATAATTAAATAACGATTTTCTCATAATTTTAAAATTTTTCCAACATTTTTTTACAGGGAATATAGTATAGAGAAAACCTTTGTTTGATTTTCGGAATCAAATAAAAAGTTATGTGTGTTGCATTCATGCCGATGCATCTAGTGGTTCTTGAGTGCAAAAGGTTTCAAAAACGCGTTTAGGAGCTGTCCAAAACCTTCGAGAATTTTCCGGATTTTTCTGGGATTTATTCTCATTTTCCCCGAGCTATTTCTATTTATTAGAAGGCTCTAAGATCTTTTTCATGAGCTCCAAATACTTTATTTGGATTGTTCATGTTCCAATCTATCTGTGGGAATTTTCCTAGAACTTTTGGGATTTTCAGAATATTTTTCGTAGCTTTTATGAATTATCTAGCTATTTCTAGATTATTCTTTTGCCGAAACTGAATTCTGAAAATAAAAGAAATACCTTTTCCTTTATCTTTTTATTTCTTCCTTTTTGGCCCAACCATTCTTTCGGCCCATCATCTTGAAGTCCGTTCGGCCTCCTTTGACTTCACCACCAGCTCGTTTGCAAAGTCTATTCGTGCCCCTTCAGTTCTCATCTAGCCTGCTCTTCTCCTTTCAGCCCAACCTACCTTGCAGCCCGACCCACTCCCTCCGGCCCAGCCGCGAGCCCGCTGGAGCCCAACCAAGCCCGGCGCTACAGTCCGTCATGGACACGGCATGGCTGCGCCGTCGCCAATCCTTGGCCTCGGCGTGCACGCCACGAACGCCTGGGCCTGCGTGGCTATATAGGGCAACCTCCTCGAGCCCCGCGCGCTGCCCTAGCCGCCGCCTCGTGCCGCCTTCCTCGCTCGCGTGCCGCCACCACCCCGCATCGCGCCGCCGGCGGTGCGCCGCCGCCGCCGTCGTCGATTTGCCGGCGTGAAGCCCGACCGGAGGAAGCCGTCGCCACCAGCATTTCTGCAATGTCGAGCCGAGCGTTCGCCGCCCTTTACCGTCACCGGAAGGCCACCTGTGCGCCGTCATCGCTTGGGGCTGAGTCGGCCGCCTCTGAGCTTGCGCCGCCGGTACTCCCCTCTCCGATTCCGGCCGTCCCGTCCAACGGTGAGCTCTTCCTTGAAGTCCCCTAGACCTCCTCTTTTCTCCCCCAACTCAATCGAGCTCCTGGGAGCCTGAGACGCCAGCGATTGGAGCCTACCGGGCCGTTGTATGCCTCCGTCCATCGGGCAGAGGTAGAAGAAGAGGACATGGCTGTTTTACGTTTAAATCCCTAGGGTTTCCTGTAATCTATAGATGAGCTTATGAGTCTTGGCCAAACTTCAAGGAACCCCCTGAACCTTTTAGATCTTTCAGTTTCAGTCCACCTCGAGAATCTTGCATGAAGGCCCTCAAGTTTATATACATAATTATGTATATGCCCCTGGGTTTTCGTAGTAAAGCCCCTGAAGTTTCTAATCTTTCACAACTAGGTCCCTAGATCTTTAAAAGGCCATACCTTTTATGTTTTAGCTCCGTTTTAATCCGTTCAAGTTGCGTTAGATTCATAATAATGTAAAGCACGCGTTAGTGGTGTATTTTCACCATGTTTTGTTTTCTGATAATAAATTTAATATTAATTTTGATTAATGTCTAGTTATACATGCCTTTTATACATAAAAGCAGTATAGATCTATACCCATTTTTCATAATCAAATTTAATTTGATTAATGATTCCTTTACATGCTTTTGCAAATAAAATCTAATTAGATATTTATCTCGATTTTCATAAATCAAATGTTAATTTGTTTAATAGTTAATTAATCTTTTCTAATTAAAATTTGATAGGCTTTTACATCGGCTTTTATAATAAATATTAATTTGATTAATACCAATACCATGATGTTTTTAATAATAATATGATCTACTTGAATTACAAAGTTCCGTTTAGATTGTTCATCTAGTTTAGTTTTTCTAAACTAAATGCTAATTGATTAATTCATATATGAATCTTTATTAATAAAACTTGACTAGCTCTTTACACCGGCTTTGCAAATAAAATCTAATTTGCATTAAAACCAACTTAGGGTATTTTCTTTACGAAATATCCTTTCCACCTTTTTGCTAATTAAAATAAACCTAAGCTTATAGTCTTGTTCTCTTATTTATGCAAATCGTTCGATAGACGCTCTTTACCAAGCTCTGTCCCAGTGTCTCTGTTGTAGAGCTAGCCTTCTTTCAAGCTCTAGATCTTTCCAATCCTAGCACATGCCATCCTATCATAATTGTCTTTTATGTAAGACAACTACACTCTTTCAGTTCTTTGATCCAATCTTGTGCAGCTATCTTTCTTAGAATCAATGTCTCTGTCATCTAGCTGTTCTTTCTTCATCCTAGTTCTCCTTGTAGGCTAGTATTCCTAGATCCTAGCCTAAGATTTATTATGCGCTTGATAGTTCGTTGCTACCGCTCTCGTTTGCTTCACCTTAACTTGTACGTTAGCATGTGTATCACCTGTTACTTGTTTTAACACTAAAGATGCATGTTAATCTTGACTAATTCTTATTCCAATGCTTTTATAAATAAAAAGTGATTAGGTTCTAATCCGGTTTTCTTTAATCATGATGTAACTGGTTAATCCCTATTCATAACTAGTTTTTTTAAATAAAAGATGTTAGAGTTAAACATCGGTTTTCATAATAAAGTTAATGTGCCTAATGACATCATAAATGCCTTTTCAATATTAAATATGTTTAGTTGAACACGTGACATAAAGGTACTCGTTTAGATATCTCATACCTGCTTCATCTTTTTAAAGTAATTGTTAATTTTGACATAATTTATACTTGAATGTTATAAATAAAATATGATTAGGTTTATCGTGATTTCTTTAATTAAATGTAACTTGTTTAATGGTAACATAGAGTATTTCTCTGAAATATTCTTTCACATGATTCCTTAATTAAAATATGCCAAGCGTAGTCTCTTGTTGTTTTGATAATGGTCTCACGATAGTTTCGAGCTTAGTTTTGTTTCAGCGTTTCTTGCGCTTGCGTAACCCATAGAATCGAGCTCTATTTCAGTGTGATCTTTCCGGTCCTTGCTCAATCTTCCGTGACCATCTCTTCAAAGTTAACCAAGCCTTTCCCTTCCAAGCACACTTTGTGTTCTTTAGTGATCCATCTAATCGAGCCTGTCCTTTAGTGCGTTCTTTTAAAGCTTTCTTTTGATTGATGTATTGTTCTTAGTGGTACTTGTGTGTTTGCTTTGCATGTTTTGTGCTTGATGATTGATGTGAGTAGAATGAACGTGGTTCAAGAGCTTGGAAGAATGTGAAGGTGAAGATATTCTGAGCAACTACTCTTTGGTTAAAGGCAAGTGTGTCCTTGAACTTTTGTCCCAATAATTTTATTAATCACTGTTGCATTGCTTTGCATTAATTTGATGGGTTCCTATTAAGGATGACTAGCCTCATTTGACCATTATCTTGAACCTGGTTCTTAATTAATATTGATGGTAGATATTGCTTAGTGTGCTCAACTGGGTTGGTAATAATCAACATGGTTATCATTTTATGCTCTATGTTCCTTTATGATAATTTTTAATACAAGATCACTATGCATTAATCAGAACATGGAGAACCACCCAGGAAAATAGTACAACCACAAGAACTAATGGGCAATGGTCTTGGCTGAATAATTAGGAACGTTAGCTTGGGGTGAACTTACCTGATAAGGACAAGGGATCGGCGGTACTGCGGGGTATGGACTCCCTCTAGCAGGGGGTTGGGTGAGTTATTCTTTTATGGTGGGGTATCGACCTGCTAGGGGACTTTATACCTTGCTAACTGATCCGGACCTTGTGGGTCACAACTTGTTGGAGAACCTTTGTAAAGGCCATGTAGCGTCCCTATGCAACCACACCTCGGTAGTGTGGTATGGTGCCTAGCTAGCATCGCATGGTTGTGTTCAAAGTTCTTCGGAGCTCTTACGCTGCTTGTGGTGAAAGTGTACAACCTCTGCAGAGTGTAAAACTAATCGATTAGCCGTGCTCACGGTCAAGAGCGGCCTGGACCCTCACATGATAACTGAACTTGAAGATGGACTTAAATTGTGATATTTGTTATGGTTATGCTTGCCATGTGCTCATGGCGTAACTCTTATCTTTATGCTTAATTGTGGGTTGGTATAAACTTATACTTTTATTAGTAATCAGGTGCTAATAAAACTTGATCAACTAAAATGCTAAATGCTTATAGCCCAGTCCACTATAAAGCCTTTGCATTCATACTTTCCCCACACTTGCTGAGTACGACAAGTGCTCATCCTTGCTATAAACAATGTTGCTCAGAAAGAGGAAGCTTCTGAAGTCTTGTGAAGATGTTGCTGGTTCTAGGCGTACGCAATCCCCAGTCGACTGCCTGTGATGTTTGGTGTCTTCGTTTCCAGGATTAAGCGTAAATCTCTGATAATCCCCCTTTGTCTTACGTGATATTGTTTCTGTTATTCACTTATGTCGACTATATGCATGACAATTGATCCTGGCATGCATATAGGTTTGCACTTGGTTTTCTTTGGAAAAACAGGTGTGACAGTTACCAAAGTTCCCTGTGGGCCCAGAGCAACAGCCATTTCATGTGACCGGTGACTAGTTCTGGTAACGGTCATTGTTTGATGCCCGTTACGAATCCTATATGTGCTGAGACGCACATGAAATAGACGTGTCTCAGTTCGTCAAGATAGTGGGGACGCAAGTGCACAGCAGGCGTCTCCGATATTAAGCTACTGTAACGGGCTTTTCTTTGGTGTCCATTACGTTAGTTCCCTTTGGGCCTAGAGAAACAGCCATTTCACGTGACCAGTGGCTAGTTGTGGTAACTGTCGTTGTTTAAGGCCCGTTACGAATATGTCTTATCAATAACGTGCATCTTCCCGTTACCTTTCTTGTCTTATTTGTAACACTTGATCGGTAACGGGCGCATTGCCCGTTACAAAAGGCAATCTATGCCTGTTACCAAATCGAGTTTTTCACGTAGTGTTTGAAACTGGAAGTGAATGAATCATAGACTAAAGTTAGTGCAAAAATGATATTCATGTTTATTAGTCCTTTTAAGACTTTTACCATGAAATGGGACAAAATTTTAAATATTTGGTTCACGAATCATGATGACTAAGTCACTGTCAAAAAGTGTTTTAATTGTAGAAAATTTAAACGAAGTTTAAAATCATGAAATTTGGCAGGAGGTCATGATATCATATGTGGAGCCTATGGTATAAAATTGAGAATCTTTTGAACAATTCAACACTTATGCTATTTAGAAACCAAAACTTCTCCCACGAAGTTTGAAAGAAATCAAACTTAGATGGCTATGCTAAGTGTCTTAGTAAAATTCGAATTTGTATTCGACCTCCACAATTTATCTATAAGTAATATACAACATAGCTCGTGTCATGTGAAATTTTTGGAAATATTCCATATTAGCTTAGCAATAATGGATAAAGCTAGAATGATTTTGTTTGAATATGTATGACTTTAAATCTTGTGCAAAATCAATCAGCAGGATAAAACAATGGGCCCGTGGACATGTCATCACCTCAGCTAACTGGGTGTGTGACAGAACCGCCCAAAATAATTCCGTATTATCGCCTAAGCCGGTCCACTTGGCCATTAAGCAATAATAAAGAATTATTAAGTCGTTTCCGCCGGGTAAAGCCCGGTAAATCACATACAACAGGATCGCTGATATGCGCTAAGCCCACACGAAGGCGGGACCAGAGTACCACATTACATTACATGAAAAGGGTTCACAAGTTTAACATTATTACAAACCGGGTTTTTGTACATAAAAGTAAACATGGTTCAGAGTTTAAACAGCGGAAAAAAAACTAGCGCATGATACACACGGGAGGCCATCCATGCATATCACTCCTCATCATCGTTCTCCCATTCAAGCTCCCAACCATCTGGGATAGAACCAGGCCAGATGAGATTACCTAAAAACAACAAATTAAGCAAGGCTGAGTACTAATACTCAGCAAGACTTACCCGACAAAAATAAAGCAAGACTAGACATGCAAGGCTTTTTGGCTTGTGGGTTTGTTTTGCCAAAAGCGACTAAGAGTGGATCCTTATTTTCAAGTTTTTAGCTCATATTCTAGTATGTTAATCAGTCTAAGTGAGCACCTGTACTAACCAAGCATGTTGTGCAAACAATATTAAACAGGTAACAATATTAATCCAAAAATTGTTCCATAAATAAACATGGGGTAGCCAGTGGTCAAGCCGACTCAGATAACGGCGAGTGACCGACGATCGATCGATTTATATCCTTGCAAGGTAAACCCAAGATACACGGAGGAAGTAGACCCCAAGAATTCAAATAAAAGCAAATGCAGGGTCTACCCCGACCAGGCGGTTCCCAACATCCCACAATTTGGGATCAGACGCTACAAACTCTGGTACACGGTTATCTGGAGGGTCTAACCCGACCAGTCCGGACTCACACACTATACCACAGGTAGCTAGCCCGGAGACACGTCCTAAGCGGGTAGCTAGAAAGATCCCGCCCCGGTTCAGAAGGTACTAGGCTTACCGGTCCCATTCCCGGCAAGTACTTGGTACGTTCAATAGCTTAGGACCAGCACCATGCTACTCGGTCGAGACCGAACCCATTGCTCTTACCACATGAGCGAGTCAATTTAATCAACTTATGATTCCAACATGAGCATCCTATATCTCGCGAGCAATGAGTCATTACTCGACTTCTACCGTGACCTTAGAGCATGGCACTAGCGTTCCTAACATACTAGTAAAAGAGCATAGGAGTCCTAAGGATCATGCAACTAGGTTTCAAAACAACTCGTGAAACTTAAATGCACAAAGTAAAGCATAACCGCTGAAAAGTAAAAGACATGATTTTAAATTTACAAAATGGGTTAGATGAAACCGGTGCTTGCCTTCCTCAGACTCAGCACCCAAACAAGCCTTTGGCTCTTCTGGACTTTGGTCCAGGTCTTGCTGCACGCTAACTTGATTCAACTCCCCGCTGGCTGCTCCCTCCTCCTCCTGGGTAAGCGTGTAAGTCCCGTCGGGAAGATCTACACGTTCACATGCACATGCATTAGATTATGGTGAAGGTGGGAGAATTACCACAAAACCAACTCTTGTTGGTCACATACACCCAAATATTAATATTTTCTCATATAAATTATTTGGGTGTGTGATAAATAACAAAATACTATTTTGATGGTGATTGTGTGCACATCTAAGCAATTTAAGTTACTTAACTTCACCAAACAGCAAGGGGGTGTGTTTAATTTAATAAAAACAGAAACAAACATGATTTTACAATTTAGCACATTCAATTTCCATTTCTTTCTTTAATTATTTACAGCAAGCCTTTCTACCATAAATCCAAATTAAATCAAAAACAATTCCAATGAGCCTAATCTTTTGCACACAGCAACATATGCTTAGTTTAAGCCCTCACACCAAAATTTGGCCTGAGATCATTTATAAATTAATTTATACGAAAAAGACAAATCTCAGCCTGGTAAATCAACATTAATTCATATAAAAAGATTTAATAAACGTTTTGATCTCAACTTTCTCCTACAGGTCAAGTATACCAAAAATGAGTTTCTGACCAAGGCATGGTTGCAAATTCTATTTATTTTACACAAGATTAAATCCAAAACACCTAGTAAACAATTCCCTAAATTCACATCCATCACACCAGGGGTACTAATCATCAAGTCAAAGCCCTAGGGTGCACTTGTGCTCAAAGAAAAGTTCATTAAGGGTGCTATAAAAAGCATCAAACTTATTCTAGCATATAGCTTAAATAAATCATAACTGAAAATATATACATCAAAATCATGCAAACTTTTGCCACAGATCTAGACATGATATAAAGAACAACATATCCAAAATTCAAGTTCATAGCATGTGTATATTTTAAATCACACTAAAAACACTCCAAACTGAGTTTGAATTTTTAATTCAAAAACTGCACAGAAAAACCATATACATGTTTTCTAGAAAAGATAGATTTCTTCACTACGAACCCAACAAAATTAGTTTTGCATTTTTCTGATTTTTCTACGATTTTTAATGATTTTTCGAAGGTACTGCTGTAACCCTAAAAGTAACCTTTACAACCGGGTCCCTGGAAACTTGCAAAAATCTCCCTGAAGTTACCTTCTCGCTTGCAATGTAGTCCCCGGCGGGGCTGCCCGCGCCGGTGGCCGGAATTGGAGGCCGGCGGCGGCCGGGCTTCGGCCCGGGGCGGCGCCCGGGTTGTCCCGGACCGCGCCGGGCCGGGAGGTGGCCTCGGCCGGCCGGCCGCCGCGCCGGCCGTCCCCCGGCGGCGCACCGCACCCCGTGCACGGGCGGCCGATGTTGGCTCGAGGCGGGGGGTCGGGCGGCGAGCACGGCGAGGCGGGACGAGGAGAACAAGCACCGACACACCCTCTCTCCCTCTTATACCCCGCGAAGGACACCCGGAGGGCGCGCGCGCGTTTCATGCCTCGCGGCCGCCGCGGCCCGGCGTGTGGCGCGGCCGGCGCGCAGGGGCGCGCGTAGGCGCGGCTCACGGCGCGGGAACGGGAGGAGGAGTCTAGGCGTGGGGAAGGTCCACAGCGGAGACACCGAAACGTCCGTACGCCGGAGGAATCAGCGGGCGACGCGTGGCGCGCTCAGCCACGACGTCCATGGCGCGGGACCACCCAGGGTGCTGGTTTTCATTTCATTTGCACAGATTCGAAATTGCATAACTCCCTAAAGTGGCAACTAAGTTGAAAATCTCCCAAAAGCAAAGTTGTAGAGGAGCTATAGATCTACAACTTTCCCAAAGGGCGACATATGTTTTGATCAACGGTTTGCCGGGAACGTCGACCGAAGTTGCGGATTTTCCACGGCTCGAATTCTTGTTCACGGCGCGAGAAACTCGATTTTTGGCCAATTTGCACTCAAAATTGGAATGTCCGCCAATTACGAAAAATGTGTTCGCGGAAATAACGAACAACTTTCGTATTGGCCGATTTTGAACTTCTATAGTGAAATTTGGAGAACGCGCAAGAAAACCATTTCAGCCTTTTAAGTAGATCTAGGGTTTGACCATGGTTTGAGATGTTGACCGGGGTCTTTTGTGCAAAAGTGTGCCCAATCATGTCAAACATGCTTAGAAGTTAATTAACCTTGATTAATTCATGTAATTAATGTCATTAACGCCATTAAACATCAGGGATGTTACAGCCTACCCGCCTTAAAAGAAATCTCGTCCCGAGATTTAGGATTTAAAAGATGGAAGTAGAGGGAAAAGAACTTACTTTGCCTTGATTCAAGAAAACCCGGATAATTCTCATTGAGATAGTGTTCAGTTTCCCATGTAGCTTCTTCTACTGTATTGTTGACAGTGTATTTTGGTGCACCTAGCATGTTCATTACACTTTGGTTTGGATTTGATTATGGAACTAACCCGCCACTAGGCACACTAATCATATAACAAGTTCATCTTTGTGCATGCATTTGGAAGTGTTGTGTTTATGTAGGAAAACATGGACATAAAGGACGGATTCGCAACAAGTTCAAAGGAGCATTCATGGAGTCTTGTTCGTGTTCATGAGCTTGCTGAAATTACTTCCAATGGTGGCGAGGACCGAAGTGCTACGAGGAACACCCCGGGGATTGAAGCGTAAAAGATCAAACTTCATGCAAAGAGAGCCTCCATCTTGATCGTGAGGATAACGGCGTCAAAATCATGCAAGTGGAGGGGGCAAAGTAGATAAGTGCGCGAGGACCCACGGAGCAAAAAGGGCGGCCGAACCGGGCCGAAATTGGGCCTGGGCCGGCCGGCCCAGGCGGGCCGGCCCAGCCCACTTCGGGCACTGGTTCGGTCCCGTCTTTCTTGCCCTCGAAGGATCTTCGACCCTAAAACCCCCGACGCGCCGCCAACACAGAAAGGAGGAGTTATTCGCACCGGAAGACCATCCACAAGCTAGAGAGAGAGGAGGAGGATCTCCGGCGGGAGATCAACCACCTCGAAGGAAGCACCCTCTCGTGGAGAAGAAGGAAGACACCGGCGGAAGGGAAACCATGATCAACGGTGCCATGATCAGCACCTTGATGGGGTAATCTTCTCATTCGTCCATGGGTTGTAATCGATATTGAGATGTAATCGCACTTTGTCGGATTATCTATCTATCATCTTGTGTTGAATATACTTTAATGCTTAAGGCACACGCAACCGTGCCGTAGAGGGAGTAGAGCTCCAATGCTTCCTTGGATCCATTCAATACGCCGTGGCCATCAAAGGTCTAGTCATGAATACCTTCGCGTAGTGACGATACGAGAGGAGGGAAAGGGCGAAACCGTGGTCACATCCCCGATAGATTAGATTGGTTTTCATGTCTTTAAGCGATTGCATGCTCTAGTATCGTAGACCCGTGGGCGAGTGTCTTCTACCTTGATCGTTTATCATTCTCTCTAGTGTAGTTTAGTGTTTTCTAGTATAATAGTAGTTAGGGTTTTAGTAGCTAGTGTGTCGTTGTTGATCGAACGCTTGTAATCCCCTTGCTCCGCGGATTGACAAGAACCTTGGGAATCCCGTGGTGAAAAAGGTGTGGGGTCCGTACACTTGCGGATCGTAGAGGGATACGTCTTTTATCCGTCAACAAGCCCCTTTTTTCTCGGCGTCGTTGCTCGGGAGCAAGTTAGTTTACATCGTTTGATTTGCATCTAACTTAGTTTTATATTTTAGTTTATCTTTTATTCGCTATATCTAACATATATTATCCGGAAAAACACTTGTTTCTTTTTTGTTTTTGTTTTTATCTTATTGTCTAGATGGAGTTCGTTAATCAACCCGTGGAAGAACCGGAGAAATCATTAAGGGATTACGCTAGCCCTCGATGTGAAGACATAAAAGTACAAGAGTCGGATTCGAAGCTCGAAGCGACCAAGTATGAAATTAAATCCAAGATCATCAAGATGGTGGTGGAAAACCCATTTGAAGGGATGGTTACGGAGAACCCATATAGACACATAAGGGATTTCACGACAATATGCAACACGGTGCGTCAAGAAGGAGTTCCCGATGAATGGTTCAAATGGAATCTCTTTCCCTACTCACTTGCCGGCAAAGCAAAGACATGGTATTCGGTTGCGTCCTTTGAAGTTGAAGGCAATTGGAACAAGTTGACAAAGAAGTTTTGCGAGAAGTTCTTTCCAATTAGCAAGGTTCAACATCTAAGGAGGCAAGTGATCACTTTCATGCAAGGAGAAGAGGAAGGGATAGACCAAGCCTGGGATAGGTTTAATGAATTAATCGAACAAGGACCAAAACTCGGCTTCACCGGTGACGTACTCTTGCATACATTTTTCTTTTCCCTAACCCCTAGTTGCATGCGACACGTCGAAATGTGTGCAGGTGGGGATCTCATGGAGAAAACACTCACGGAAGCCGCCCAACTTCTACAAAAAGTTAGTAAAGCGGCTGCCATGCGAAGAGATTGGGAAACGAGACTTGCGGAAGAGCCAGGATTCAATTCAAGGAAGAAGAAGCTTGCTGATTTTTCTAAAGAGGCAACCCCGGAAGTCACAAAAGAGGAGCCAATCATGGAGAAGCTTGAACAAGAACACATCAAGTCAAGAACTACACCAAACGTCGACTTCGCCGCACCAAATGAGACGAACAAGAGAAGCATGTCAAGCGCGAAGCCACTAAGGGAGTTCAAACCAATGGATTGGGTTCCTATTGATTACGGAGAAGTATTCGACAAGAGAAGACCGTTCCCTAATCAAAATGGGATGGCAAGAGCATTGGAAGTGGATTTCCCACCGGAGAAGAAAGCTGAAAATTCATACGACCTCGAAACCACCGGTGAGATTTTTGAAAAGCTCTTTGGAGATGACGTGGTGGATCCGAACATATTGCCGAGGTGAAGAGAATCATGGGGATCAAGCCCGAAGCATCACCATACGCTCGCCTCGCTGAAATTTATTCGATCGGATCCGAAGAAGAAGAGAAGACGACGCCGCACTTGAGTTGCGAGATCAACGGAGTTCAATGCAAAGCTTTATGCGACATCGGAGCCCAAGTAAGTGTTCTATCTTCTAAAATTTACGATAAATTTCAATACCACAACCTAGACTTAGCTCCAACATCAACGAAATTAATTATGGGAGATGGTAGAACTATCAAACCTCTAGGTATTGCTTGCAACATGAAAGTAAAAATCTCTAGAAACTATATACCAACCGATTTCTTTGTTATTGATGCTTACCATAGCAATTCCGATCATATAATCTTAGGTAGGCCTTTTCTTAAGTTGGTAGATGCCGTGTTAGATGCCGGAGAAGGCAAAGTAACAATGAACCTTAATGGAACAAAGTACACATATAACTTTCTTCGTGCTTCTAAACACCTTACACCTTTTCCTCCCGAAGATGAAGAAGTAGAAGAGATAGATAGTCTTTGTTTTGTTGAAACCCTTAGAGACCCGCTGCAAAGAGCGATGGAAAATCAAATTAGTAATCAACAAGATGAAGAACTAGAGGAAGCGACAAAAGGCTTAGAGCCGCATGACGGTAGCGTGGAGGAAGAGAAGTTCGAAGACATAGGAGAAATAAAACCCGAGGAGCCACAAGTGCCCGAAGTAGACCTTAAACCTTTGCCCAAGGGATTAAAATATGAATTTTTGGGCCCAGACAAAACTTATCCAGTCATTGTGAGCGACGATTTGAGCCCCGAAGAAAATGAAGCGTTGCTGATTTTATTAAAAAACATAGGAAGGCGATTGGATATTCAATTAATGATCTCAAAGGTATTAGCCCAGCCTTTTGCACTCATCGTATACCAATGGAAGACCAATGTAAGCCTGTAGTGGAGCATCAAAGGAGGCTAACCCATGCCATGCGAGAGGTAGTAAAGAAAGAGGTTATCAAGTTACTTGATGCCGGAATCATCTACCCGGTTCCGCATAGCGAATGGGTGAGCCCGGTACATTGTGTACCGAAGAAAGGAGGTTTGACCGTGGTGAAGAATGAGAAGAACTCTGACCGGGTGGCGGATGTGTATCGATTACTGTAAGCTTAACAAAGCGACGAAGAAAGATCACTTCCCCCTACCGTTCATAGACGAGATGCTCGAGAGATTAGCAAACCACGCTTATTTTTGCTTTCTCGATGGATACTCGGGGTTCATGCAAATTCCTATTCACCCGGAAGATCAACATAAGACAACGTTTACGTGTCCTTACGGAACGTTTGCATATAGGAGGATGCCCTTCGGCCTATGCAACGCTCCGGCCTCTTTTCAACGTTGTATGATGGTCGTGTTCTCGGAATTCATCGAAGAAATTGTTGAAGTGTTTATGGATGATTTTTCCGTTTACGGGAAGACGTTCATGGATTGCTTAGCAAACTTAGAAAAGGTCCTTACAAGGTGTGCGGAGGTAGATTTGGTTTTAAATTGGGAAAAGTGCCACTTCATGGTTAAGCAAGGCATAGTGCTCGGACATGTTATATCCGAGAGAGGAATTGAAGTGGACAAGGCTAAGGTAGAGACGGTTGAGCAACTCCCACCTCCTACGGATGTCAAGTCCTTAAGGAGCTTTCTAGGCCATGCCGGATTCTATAGAAGATTTATAAAGGACTTCTCGAAGATCACTAAGCCTTTAACGCACCTTCTTCAAAAGGATGTGGCTTTCGACTTTGATGAGAAGTGTCTAGCGGCATTCCGGACCTTGAAAAATGCATTGGTGAGTGCTCCCATCATCCAACCTCCGGATTGGAGCCAACCATTCGAGATCATGTGTGATGCAAGTGATTACGCCGTAGGCGCGGTCTTGGGACAAAGAAAGGAAGGCCGAGTTCACGCCGTTTACTACGCTAGCAAAACTCTTAGTGGGGCACCATTAAATTACGCCACTACGGAAAAAGAGTTGCTAGCGGTGGTATTCGCTTTCGAAAAATTCAGATCTTACATCGTGAACTCGAAAGTCATTGTTTACACCGATCACGCAGCCATCAAGTATCTCTTGGCTAAGAAGGAAGCTAAACCACGTTTGATTCGTTGGATCCTTCTTCTCCAAGAGTTTGATGTTGAAATTCGTGATAAAAAGGGGGTGGAAAATGTTGTGGCCGATCATTTGTCTAGGATGAATCGTGGACAAGATGATAAAGAGCCCATAGAAGATAAGATGAGAGATGACCACCTCTATAGAGTGCTTGATAAAGATACTTGGATGATCGACATCATTCGAGCAATTCGAAAGATGCCCCTCGATCATCTAGACAAAAACACTCAAAGGAAGATAATTTACGAAAGTAAGAAATATTTTTGGGATGCACCATACCTCTTCAAACTTGGCAATGATGGAGTGATGAGAAGATGTGTGCCAAGAGAAGAGAGGCTTGAGATTCTAAGGAAGTGCCACTCGGCGGAGTACGGTGGGCACTATAGCCATTTTCGAACCGAAGCAAAAGTATGGTCGAGCGGATTCTATTGGCGGAGATGCATGAAGATACTAAAAGATATGTTGCGTCATGCCCCGAATGCCAAAGAACCGGAAACATCTCTCAAAGAAATTCTATGCCTTTGAAATACAACTTGCAAATCGACATATTCGATGTATGGGGCATAGACTTCATGGGGCCTTTTAAAAACTCATTTGGATTCGAGTATATACTTGTTATGGTTGATTATGTATCCAAGTGGGTAGAGGCTATACCATGTCGTAAAGCTTCCACGGAGGAGTCCATCACTATGATCAAGAACGTGATTTTTCCCCGTTTCGGTACACCGAGAATCTTGATAAGTGATGGAGGGACTCATTTCACCGGGAAGAACTTCAAAAGGTGCTTGTCCAAGTTGGGAATTGAGCATAGGGTCTCAACAGCCTATCACCCACAAACCAACGGACAAGCGGAGACGTCAAATAGGCAATTAAAAAGCATACTCAACAAAACCATAGAGAAGGGAGGCAAGGATTGGTCAAAGAAATTAGACGGAGCTTTATGGGCTTATCGAACGGCGTTTAAAACACCGATAGGTATGACCCCTTATCAATTCGTCTATGGAAAAGCCTGCCACCTTCCAGTTGAGTTGGAACATAAAGCCTATTGGGCGATTAAAGAGATGAACCTTGATCTCGATGCCGCGGTGGTGAAACGAAGAATTCAAATAAGCGAGCTAGAGGAGTTGAGGTTGAAAGCATATGAAAACGCAAGCATATACAAGGAGAGAATCAAAAGGTGGTATGATAAAAGATTGAAGAAAAAAGAATTCAAAGAAGGAGATAAGGTCCTCCTCTACAATTCAAGGTTTAAAACCTTCGGAAAGGGGAAATTGCAAAGCAAATGGGACGGACCTTATGTTGTGCATTCGGTGTTCTCCAACGGAGCGGTAACCATTATGGATATAAACGGCGATCAATTTGTGGTGAATGGACAGCGGCTTAAGGTTTACTACGAACCCGATGTCGTGCCCATTCATCATGTTGACGTCTTTACCATGGAGGAAGAGCCCGAACGTCCCGCCTAGGATGAAAAACAAGGCACCAACTTCGTAAATAATTTTTCTTTTAGCTTTCGGAGTTTTTCGCGAAGATTTCTTTGGGCCAACTTTTTCCCATGGGCTAAGGAAGAAAAAAATAGGGCGGTGTGCAAAAAACGGACCGGCCGGCCCCCGAGGCGGGGTGGGCCGGCCGGCCCGGGCGGACCGGCCCGGGGGGGCCCGACGCCCGATGACCCCGAATTTCGCCCGAATTGCTCCTTTTTGACTTCCTTGTTTGGTCGGAAAATTTTAAGGGAAGTGTAAAAAAGGAAAATAAGGTTCCCGGGGCTTTTCTCTCGGGACTACATATTTGGCCGAATTGGGAGCTCGAGAATCAAACCTTTCAAGCAATGTGTTGCACCCTTGTAGCAACCATTGAGCCTCCAAAAAGCTTAGAGTTGAAGCTAGAAGCCAAGAAGCCATCGATGGAGGAGGCGATGCGATGCGAGGTCAAGCTACCCATCAAGAGGACCGCACGTATCCGTTGCGGAGGACGTGTCCCGACCGGAGCTCTTGCATCTCGCAACCCCGTCGAAGGAGAGAAGGTCCCTACACCCGTTCGAAGGTCGGCACGCCTCCAAGGCATCAAGCGTAAAGATTACAAGGAGGTGTCGCCGGAGCCTAAGGATTATGGGGATAGCGACTACTCCGACGATCGTAGCCCGAGCTCGTGGGCGGGCCCGATAGAGACGATGACGATTGGGATGAGCAGCCCAATGAATGGACTCCCGAAGGCCCCAACGGCGACGGCAACGGTGGTGGCGAAGGCAACGACAATGGAGGTGGCGACGACGGTGGTGACAACGGTGGAGATTATGGCGATGACGACCCCTTCAGATTGCATCCGGTGTCTTTGTCGAGTTTGCCGTCAATCCATCGCGGATCTCTACACGTCGGCCGACGAATGTCTCCAAGCCATGGAAGCGATGAAGCAGCGTATGGAGGACTTGGAGCGCGTAGTTGGAGATGACTACAAGTTCCTTAACCGCAACGTGCGCAAACTTTTCGGCATGGTTGGAAACATGAGAGGCAAGTGGTGCAAAACTTGCTTGAAGTACCACTAGATCTAGTTTTCCCCTTAGGATTTTTGTAAGATACGACGAGGACGTCGTATGTTTTAAGTGTGGGGGAGAGCTAGCTCGCTAGCCTTAGCTTTTAAACTTCAAGTTTAGGTTCGGTTTAATCTTCGTGTGAGAGTCTTAGCGTTTTAATGAGTCTTTAGTTCTTGAGTCTGTTTTAAAATTTTTTTTGCAAGTGTCTTAAATTAGTGTTGAGTCAAGAAAACCAAATAAAAAGAGTCTTTATATATATCTTTGTGTTTTATGTATTGTTTATCTTTATTTACTTGTTTGTTTAATCTTCGATTCTTGATATATGAACACAAGTATGTGGTTTGAAAATCGTTTACCGTGGTGCTTAGTGGAATCGCTACTACTTAAAGTACCCATACCGCACTTCGATCTTGAGCTTCACATGCTAGTTGTGCTACGTTCGATGCTAAAAATTGGAGGATTTCAGTTCTGAAAATTATTTTAAAACACTTGTAATAAAGGTTAGCAAAACCTCTTTTTCCAAGTTGAGAGTAAGAAAAAATTCCTATCCAAAGCCAAGTTTATTTTTTTTCGCTCCACCATAAGTGTGATTAGCACGATGAGTTAGGCTAGGACCCTTCTCTCTTGGTGAGTTTTAATTTCGAGCAATGATCATGTCCTTGTGCTTATCTTTTGTTGCTAGCCTCGTCATATATTCGGTAACGTGACTTTCACAACGGAAGTCACGTACATCGCCGAATTCCATACCCAACCCTATACATCTCTTTTGTACATCGTATTCCTTGAACACAACCTATTTTCAAAGTTTCGTCTCGTCTCTAGCATGATTTATTTAAAAATTTCAGATTGTATGCATGCGAGGGAAGAGAGAATTGAAAGCTTTGAAAAGTTGTAAAGAGAGAGAAAAATAAAGAGAAAAAGTATGTGTATGGAAAAGAAAGAAAGAAAGAAAAATCATATGTGAATGAAAGAAAAAAAAGAAAAAAAGAGAAAGATGAGTTAGCAATAAAGGTATGAGAGGGATGGATCAAGTGAAAGAAAAGAAAAAAAAATAATAAAGTGTAAGGAAGGATGTCACCTTGATTGTGAGACGAAACTTTTACTCTATTTCTAACCATGTGCAATCCGACAACGAGGACATCATTGGTGCCTTGAAGTCACAATTTTCTTTTGCCCTTGCACATGTCCACCATTCTAAATCTTCTCATCCTTGATATCCCTACATATGGTTAATTCTCATGATCATTGGCTTTGAAAGGTAGACAACCATTAGAGGAAGTTCTTAGTTTGACAATACTTGTGTTGATTGCACTAGCCCTACCTATAGCTCCACTTTTACATGATATATGAGAGATTAATGGGAGGTGAGAGTTTTATAAAATTTGGTTAGGATAGCCACTTCATATGAGTGACTTGAGAGAGCTTGGAGAAAGGTTTTTGTCTAATACTTGTTGCAGGAATTTTTGTTTTGAAAATCATAAAAACCCTCCGATGGAAGCAAAGAAGTAAGTATGGCTGAAATTGAAAGCTTCGAGTGAAGAGGTTGAGTTGTGGGGTGAATCTTGACGTGGTAAAAATTCTAAACGCCCATGTTTATGTTTGATTATCATTACTTTGTGTTTATGTATTAAAGATGAAGGGATTGACTAACTTGTGAAGAAGGATAAGTGGTACACGATTACACACCTTGGACGAAATTCTTTTACGAGTACTTGCTCGAGGACGAGCAAGAGCTAAGTGTGGGGGAGATGTTGACGGTGTATTTTGGTGCACCTAGCATGTTCATTACACTTTGGTTTGGATTTGATTATGGAACTAACCCGCCACTAGGCACACTAATCATATAACAAGTTCATCTTTGTGCATGCATTTGGAAGTGTTGTGTTTATGTAGGAAAACATGGACATAAAGGACGGATTCGCAACAAGTTCAAAGGAGCATTCATGGAGTCTTGTTCGTGTTCATGAGCTTGCTGAAATTACTTCCAATGGTGGCGAGGACCGAAGTGCTACGAGGAACACCCCGGGGATTGAAGCGTAAAAGATCAAACTTCATGCAAAGAGAGCCTCCATCTTGATCGCGAGGATAACGGCGTCAAAATCATGCAAGTGGAGGGGGCAAAGTAGATAAGTGCGCGAGGACCCACGGAGCAAAAAGGGCGACCGAACCGGGCCGAAATTGGGCCTAGGCCGGCCGGCCCAGGCGGGCGGCCCAGCCCACTTCGGGCACCGGTTCGGTCCCGTCTTCCTTGCCCTCGAAGGATCTTCGACCCTAAAACCCCCGACGGGCCGCCAACACAGAAAGGAGGAGTTATTCGCACCAGAAGGCCATCCACAAGCTAGAGAGAGGAGGAGGATCTCCGGCGGGAGATCAACCACCTCGAAGGAAGCACCCTCTCGTGGAGAAGAAGGAAGACACCGGCGGAAG
Organism: Cenchrus americanus; assembly: GCA_947561735.1. Lineage (NCBI taxonomy): Eukaryota > Viridiplantae > Streptophyta > Magnoliopsida > Poales > Poaceae > Cenchrus > Cenchrus americanus. Next base: position 89,064,435 of record OX387240.1, on the reverse strand, counting down.
GGAAACCATGATCAACGGTGCCATGATCAGCACCTTGATGGGGTAATCTTCTCATTCGTCCATGGGTTGTAATCGATATTGAGATGTAATCGCACTTTGTCGGATTATCTATCTATCATCTTGTGTTGAATATACTTTAATGCTTAAGGCTTGCAACCGTGCCGTAGAGGGAGTAGAGCTCCAATGCTTCCTTGGATCCATTCAATACGCCGTGGCCATCAAAGGTCTAGTCATGAATACCTTCGCGTAGTGACAGTACGAGAGGAGGGAAAGGGCGAAACTGTGGTCACATCCCCGATAGATTAGATTGGTTTTCATGTCTTTAAGCGATTGCATGCTCTAGTATCGTAGACCCGTGGGCGAGTGTCTTCTACCTTGATCGTTTATCATTCTCTCTAGTGTAGTTTAGTGTTTTCTAGTATAATAGTAGTTAGGGTTTTAGTAGCTAGTGTGTCGTTGTTGATCGAACGCTTGTAATCCCCTTGCTCCGCGGATTGACAAGAACCTTGGGAATCCCGTGGTGAAAAAGGTGTGGGGTCCGTACGCTTGCGGATCGTAGAGGGATACGTCTTTTATCCGTCAACAGGTATGATGACTCCATTGGATTTTATACATCTTTACAGATTGCCTTCGAGTTTTTCTTTCTTTTAGATCAAGAATTCTCAAAGGATGTTCCACAACAGAGAGATCCGGTTCAATCCAAGCATTAGCTTCTTCAATAACTTCTCTAGCCGGTTCATGTGCACATTTCCTCAATTGTGATACATGAAACACATTGTGCACGGCAGAGAATCATTCGGGTAGCCGAATATGGTATGCCACTGGCCCACAGACTTGAATGATCTCATAAGGGCCAATGTAGCGAGGAGCTAGCTTCCCTTTCACACTAAATCTTTGGACACCCTTCGTTGGCGAAACTTTTAAGTACACAAAGTCACCAACTTTGTATTCTCTAGGTGCCTTTCCCTTGTCATAATGACTCTTTTGTCTTTCTTGTGCAATTCTCAAGTTTTCCTTGATTACCCTTACATTTTCTTCGGCATCCTCAACTAGGGCTGGACCAAAGAATCCCGGTCTGTGACCAGTTCAAGGGAGTACGACATCTCCGTCCATAAAGAGCCTCAAAAAGTGCCATTTTCAAGCTGGCTTGATAACTGTTATTGTAAGAAAATTCGGCCAGGGCGAGACACTTGTCCCAACTCTTATCAAAATGAATCACGCATGCTCGCAACATGTCCTCTAGAATCTGGTTTACCCTTTCAGTTTGACCATCAGTCTGAGGACGATAAGCTGAACTGCGTATGATTTTTGTGCCAAGTGATTTATGTAATTGTTCCCAAAAACGTGCCACAAAGAGAGATCCCCTATCGGAAATGATGGTTTTTGGAACACCATGCAAGCGAACAATGTGCTCAATATAAAGATTTGCATAATCTTTGGCATCATATGTAGTGCGGACTGGAATAAATGAGCTGTTTTTGTCAATCTGTCAACGATAACCCAGATGGAATCATGTTTCCTAGATGTGAGTGGCAATCCGGACACAAAGTCCATACTTATGTCATCCCACTTCCATGAAGGTATGGGTAGGGGTTGAAGAGTACCGGAAGGTTTCAAGTGACTTGCTTTAATTCTTTGACAAGTATCGCATTCCGACACATATTTGGCAATGTCCACCTTCATATTGGACCACCAAAAATTCTCCTTTAAATCTTGATACATTTTACTACTCCCCGGATGGATAGAGAATTTAGAGAGATGTCCTTCATCAAAGATTTCCTTTTTCAACTCCCAATTATCTGGAACAACAAGGCTTTGCCCAAACCAGATTATATCTTTCTCATCCTTCCGGAAGCAATTATGTTTAGGATCCTTTTCTAGCAATTTTTGTTTAATTAAGAGAATACCCTCATCTTGAAGTTGAGCCTTAACAATTCTATCAAATAGGTTAGACTCTGCAGAAAGAGCATTTAGGCTTCCTTTTCAACAATTTCCAAGTTTAGCCTTCTCAATTCCTCACATAGAGTGTCACTGTAAGGCTCCATTGATAGGCAATTGCAGTGAGCCTTGCGGCTAAGAGCATCTGCAACTACATTCGCCTTTCCAGGATGGTAATGAACCTCTAAATCATAATCTTTGATTAACTCTAACCATCTTCTTTGCCTCATATTTAAATCATACTGAGTGAAAATGTATTTGAGGCTTTTGTGGTCAGTAAAGATATTGCAGCGGGTTCCCATAAGGTAATGCCTCCATATTTTCAATGCATGAACAACCGCTGCTAGCTCTAAGTCATGTGTGGGATAATTTTTTTCGTGAGGGCGAAGCGCTCGTGAGGCATAGGCAATAACCCGATTTTCTTGCATAAGAACACGAACAAGACCCGTGCTCGAAGCATCACAATAAACTTCATATGGCTTTGAATTGTCCGGCCGCGCTAGCATCGGGGCTGAAGTTAAAAGTTCTCTCAATTTTTGGAAAGCTTTATCACAAGCCTCACTCCACATAAATTTCACGCCTTTCTTTAGCAACTCGGTCATAGGCTTAGCAATTCTAGAGAAATCCGAGAATAAAACGGCGATAATAACCGACCAAGCCTAGAAAGTCGGATTTGATGAGCCGACTTAGGAGGTTGCCAATCCATAACCTCTTGCACTTTGCTTGGATCGACAGATATGCCTTCGCTGGAAATAGTGTGCCCCAGAAATTTAACACTATCCAGCCAAAACTCACACTTGGAGAATTTAACATAGAGTTTATGTTCTCGCAAGCGTTGTAGCACAATGCGAAGATGTTCCGCATGATCTTCCTCATTCTTGGAATAAATAAGGATGTCGTCAATGAAAACCACGACGAATTTATCCAACTCCGTCATAAATACGGAATTCATGAGGTACATGAAGTAGGCTGGTGCATTTGTGAGACCAAAAGACATAACCAAGAACTCATATAGGCCATAGCGAGTAGAGAAAGCTGTCTTGGGAATATCACTAGGTCGGATTTTAATTTGATGATAACCAGACCGAAGGTCGATCTTTGAGAAGACCTTAGCTCCAGCCAACTGGTCAAATAGCACGTCAATGCGGGGCAACGGATATTTGTTTTTGATAGTCACCGCATTGAGAGGTCGGTAGTCCACACACAACCTCAGGCTACCATCTTTCTTTTTCACAAAGAGGGCAGGACAACCCCAAGGAGAAGAGCTGGGGCGGATGTAGCCCTTATCAAGCAACTCTTGAAGTTGTTTCTTTAATTCAGCAAGTTCTTTGGGTGGCATTCTATAAGATTGCTTAGAAATAGGAGTAGTACCAGGCTGTAGCTCAATGACAAACTCAACATCTCTGTCTGGTGGCAAGCCAGGCAATTCATCAGGAAAGACATCCATGTACTCGCATACTACTGGAATGTCCTCAAGTTGAGTAGTTATGGCTGCATACACACATGAGCCTTTATGGCCGGTTGGGGGAAGGTACAGAATTGAATTTCCGATCAAAGGTGAGTTGATTTCTAACATTCTTTCGTAAATATCCAGGACAACTTTGTCTTTGAGTCATCCAATTCATGCCTAAGATAACATCTACCCCTTCTAGGTACATTGTGACCGATTAGTTGGAAAAGTTTTGCTACCTATCTCAAGTGGTACGCTTAAGGCTACTTGATTTGAAGCAACCTTTCCACCCGGTGTGGCAATCATATAGGCACCGCTTAGTATGACACCACTTCAAGTCCAAATTTCTCACGGTTTTCACATTAATAAAGCTATGAGTAGCACCAGAATCAAATAATATAATAATTGGACGACCACGGATAGAAAATGTACCCGTCAAGACTGGTGCTCCCTCTGGTAGATCAACCACTGTGGTGAAGTTTAAACGGCCTTACTTCACTTGCACAGTTTGTTTCTTTCCCTGATTTCCAGCCTTAGAGCCTTGCCCCTGACTTTACTAATGTTGCTGTCGAGGGCGTGTGCACTTGTTAGCATAGTGCCCCAACTGTCCGCAGTTATAGCAACGGCGATCATCATTGTTATGGGCAGGTGGGGGTGCACTAGGCCTAGAAGCGGTCTGCTGAGTGTTGCGATAGCCAAAGCTACCAGACGGCTTAGACTGAGATTGCCTCAAAACCCAGCGTCCAGCTGAAGATGGCTGGGGGGCACCCTGCACATTCTTCTTCACAAATTTAAATTTCTTGCCTTGGCCACTGCCTGAACCTTAATTGAACTTCCTCTTTCTATCCTGTTGAGCCCTCTTCATGGAGTCCTCCTGAGAGATGGCTAAGTTCACTAGCTCAGGATAGCTATCAGTTTTGATTAAGTTCAACCTCTCATAGAGCTCCCCATCAAGCCCTTCACGGAATCGCTCCATCTTTTTCTTATCAGTATCAATATGATAGTCCCCATACTGATAGAGACTATTAAACTTCTGAGCATACTGATAGACTGAGTCAGAGCCTTGTTTGAGATTCATTAGCTCTCTCATCTTCCTATCAACAAGACCCTTGGGAATATGATGCTCTTTAAATGCTTTCTTGAATTCTGCCCAAGTAATCTGGTGACCCTGTGGCTGCATGGACTTGAAATGCTCCCACCAGATTAATGCTTCACCCCTCAATTGCTGAGCAGCGAAGCCTGCCTTATGTTCTTCTGAGCAAGGCAGTGTGAAGATGGAAAAACATGGCCTCTAGGGCCCTGATGAAAGCATCAGCCTCTAGGGGCTCCTCTGCCTTGGTGAAGAGGGGTGGCCTCATTGCCCTGAATTTTTCATAGGACATGACCGCATTAGGCCCCTCCCCGAACATGGCCTTGATTGTGCACAGAGTTGCTTTGCAATCTTTGAGCAATCTGCTGCGAGTTTGAAGTATTTCGCGCAACACTTCGGTCACGCGCGCAATAAACGCTTCTGCGGGTGTCATGGGTGGAGGTGGAGGAAGAGGAGCATCCCCACTGCCCCCCGCACCCCGAGAGTCATTCTGTGTGTTATCAGACATCTGAAAAGTTGAACTTTCATTACATACATATTCAAAGCTTGCTTAAAAGAATACAAGAAGAATATGCATACGAAAATTCAGACTTATAGAAAATTTCAGAATTCAGACAGCACCATAGTTCTGAGTAAATAATCCATAACTTTCTACACATGCTGACCAAAATGCAAAAATGCTGAATTTTGGTGAGCATGACCATTATAAAATTTCAAACAACTTTGGTAGTCATTGCAAAACCTAGAAATGACCATAACTTTCTCCATTCATTTCTTAGGCAGATTGCTGCCAGGAAGGTGTTTTTCCACCATAATTACAGATTACAAAATTTGGTGGATCACCATTACATAGGGGGTCACTATGTAGCTTCTAGCTACACAAAAGAATACTCTAAGTCAGCCTAGCACCAAAATCCAACCAAAAGGGCTAACAAGAGTACATGCCAAGTTTTCCTACTACAACAACTAGGATCTAGGTCCTATGTACAAACTATGGAGAGTTTCCCCGCGACATGTAAGAATAGAGCACCAAGCTCCTCTAATCGAGTCCGGGAACGTCCTGGACCTCCTCTGGGTCCAGCTGGATCTCCATCTGCTCATCATCAACAATAGCCGGTGGGTGGTGCACCGCTGGAGCATAACCACAACACCCTCCAAGGCCTGTATATCGAGCTCGAGGTCCCCAACCTGGTCCTGCAAATCCTGGATGTTCTCAAGGTGCACAAGCCTCTCAGCATCCCCCGTCAACCGGTCGAGCACGCGGACCCCCGCCGCCCGGCCCCGCAAGTCCAGAATCTGCTGCAAGTGGTCACCTCGCTCAAATAGAAATTGGTGTGCCTGCTCCTGGAGCTGCTGTATCTGATCCTGAAGCTCAGCAATAATCTGCACAGCCTGAGTGTACTTAACATACTACTCGGTGAAAAGGCCGACAACCCAGGAGATGTACCAAGTAGCTCCAGTGAGACGACTAGCCAAGTCATCTGCGATAACCCGACGAAGGTCCTGTGGAGCGTACAAGGCCCTCAAGCACATGCCCAAAGTCTGTACTGTGTCGTAGGGTGGCACAGTCTCGAGAAGTGTGGCTATATTGGCCATCCTGGCTAGCCATATCGGATCGTTGGGGTCCAAAGCTAGAGCCAACCCCAACGGTGTCTAAAGCATCTCCTGCGGTCTGTGGGTGGAAATAGCGTGGAGCACCATCAAGGCTGCCGACTCCACTGCCTCGACAGCGCGGAAGCGAGGGAGCTCCATGCTCAAGTCCGCCCACTCGGGGTGGCCGGGTGGGGGAGCACAATCACTCGAACTCGCAGGCTCGGTACGCCCCACTCCTCGTACTCCACCCCCTCGTAGAAGGGAGGGGTGGTGTAGCCGACAAAGACACAAGGCTCTCCACGCAATGCGTGTGAAGCCCTCCCACTGCAAGCCAGTGGTGGCAAACGTGCCATCAGCGCCCACCGCAACAAACCCAGGGGCAGCCATCTGTAAAATAATTACAAACACATGTTAGAACCCAAAAATATGAGTTTAACATGCAATATGGCAAAACTGGCAGTTCTGAACAAAAATTCATAACTGCAAAACCAGTACCCCAAAAATTCCAAATTTTTGTGAGCAACTCGACAATGTTATAACTCACATTTTTGGTATTCAAAGGTCGAACCAATTCAGATTGGAAAACGGTGCAAAAGGTTCATTTTCAGAGTGCTGTTGCCCAGAAATTTCTGCAAGACAGCGCTTCACTAAAAGGATCATATCTCTAAGACTAAGAACCCGATGACCATGAAATTTTTACAGCATGATCTATGCTAGATAATGAACATTTTTTATGTAGATTCTCAGGTCAAATTCTGTTTGGAACTATAGGTAAAGATTGGAGTTTTCTACCTAACTCAGAATTTTGACAGCTATTCAGCAAGACGTAGGCTAGCCATTTTTATCCTAACTTCAGTTTTAAACCTCCTAAAATCATGAGAAATTCAGAGAGCAAACTTAACTAGGTGATGAACAATTTCCCTAAAGAACAGCTAGCCAGAAATTTTCTAGATAATCCTTAGGAAGATTTGGACAGCAGCTAGTTAAATTTTGCTTAATCACACATCAAAGCATCAAACTAGCATGATTGGTCCTTAAGAAACACAATTTAATTAAAGACCAAATGACAGATGATTTAAGTTCATTTTTGGTTCAATAGCTTTTACATGATGCAGAAAACGTCCTAAACTTCCTCACAAAGCTTTTAAGCTTAATCAAGAAAAAAACGTAGTGCCGGTGGCAGGGCATATATAAACGTCTCTCCCTATAATAACTAGTCGGAAGCTATTCGTTTCTTAATTACCGTACCTAACAACCGTGGTTAGTGTACCTGCAGAAAATCACAGATATTCAAGACCTTTTGTGCCAGCACTCACAAAAGCGTCCACATTCATTACCGTTCACTTATAGAAACGGTATCCATGCGTAAAGCCGCTGCATGGACAGCGTCCTATTTAAGACTCTGACGCGATGTGAGTGCCCATTGGAATAGGCCTCACTCATCCCTCACGGACTTTCCCGTGGTACCATCACGTATGGCAAAACGTGACGAGACTCAGACGCGACGTGACACCCATTGGAATAGGTCTCACTAGTCCCTCACAGGACTTCCCTATGGTACCACCACGTATGGCAAAACGTGATGAGACGCAGACGCGACATGGCACCCATTGGAATAGGTCCCACTAGTCCCTCACAGGACTTCCCTGTGGTACCACCACGTATGGCAAAACGTGATGAACTAGTATGGTTGTGCATGAAAGTAAGTTTTGACGGAGAATAAATGTCTTGGAAGTCAGACTAAATACACCATAGAATACTAGCCACCTGAAAGAACCCAAAAATTCCCTCTAGGGCCTCTCGGACTAGATTAAACCTTAACGTCCTACTCTTTTAGCAAGGTTATTAATCTTGGCAACTTTTATTCCAAAAACAAGTTTGTTAAGGTATTTTAATTACTCTGGTGCATATCATCGCTCTGGTACCAGCTATGACAGAACCGCCCAAAATAATTCCGTATTATCGCCTAAGCCGGTCCACTTGGCCATTAAGCAATAATAAAGAATTATTAAGTCGCTTCCACCGGGTAAAGCTCGGTAAATCACATACAACAGGATCGCTGATATGCGCTAAGCCCACACGAAGGCGGGACCAGAGTACCACATTACATTACATGAAAAGGGTTCACAAGTTTAACACTATTACAAACCGGGTTTTTGTACATAAAAGTAAACATGGTTCAGAGTTTAAACAGCGGAAAAAAACTGGCGCATGATACACACGGGAGGCCATCCATGCATATCACTCCTCATCATCGTTCTCCCATTCAAGCTCCCAACCATCTGGGATAGAACCAGGCCAGATGGGATTACCTGAAAACAACAAATTAAGCAAGGCTGAGTACTAATACTCAGCAAGACTTACCCGACAAAAATAAAGCAAGACTAGACATGCAAGGCTTTTTGGCTTGTGGGTTTGTTTTGCCAAAAGCGACTAAGAGTGGATCCTTATTTTCAAGTTTTTAGCTCATATTCTAGTATGTTAATCAGTCTAAGTGAGCACCTGTACTAAACAAGCATGTTGTGCAAACAATATTAAACAGGTAACAATATTAATCCAAAAATTGTTCCATAAATAAACATGGGGTAGCTAGTGGTCAAGCCGACTCAGATAACGGCGAGTGACCGACGATCGATCGATTTATATCCTTGCAGGGTAAACCCAAGATACACGGAGGAAGTAGACCCCAAGAATTCAAATAAAAGCAAATGCAGGGTCTACCCCGACCAGGCGGTTCCCAACATCCCACAGTTTGGAATCAGACGCTACAAACTCTGGTACACGGTTATCCGGAGGGTCTAACCCGACCGGTCCGACTCACACACTATACCACGGGTAGCTAGCCCGAGACACATCCCAAGCGGGTAGCTCGAAAGATCCCGCCCCCGGTTCGGAAGGTACTAGGCTTACCGGTCCCATTCCCGGCAAGTACTTGGTACGTTCAATAGCTTAGGACCAGCACCATGCTACTCGGTCGAGACCGAACCCATTGCTCTTACCACATGAGCGAGTCAATTTAACCAACTTATGATTCCAACATGAGCATCCTATATCTCGCGAGCAATGAGTCATTACTCGACTTCTACCGTGACCTTAGAGCATGGCACTAGTGTTCCTAACATACTAGTAAAAGAGCATAGGAGTCCTAAGGATCATGCAACTAGTTTCAAAACAACTCCTGAAACTTAAATGCACAAAGTAAAGCATAACTACTGAAAAGTAAAAGACATGATTTTAAATTTACAAAATGGGTTAGATGAAACCGGTGCTTGCCTTCCTCAGACTCAGCACCCAAACAAGCCTTTGGCTCTTCTGGACTTTGGTCCAGGTCTTGCTGCACGCTAACTTGATTCAACTCCCCGCTGGCTGCTCCCTCCTCCTCCTGGGTAAGCGTGTAAGTCCCGTCGGGAAGATCTACACGTTCACATGCACATGCATTAGATTATGGTGAAGGTGGGAGAATTACCACAAAACCAACTCTTGTTGGTCACATACACCCAAATATTAATATTTTCTCATATAAATTATTTGGGTGTGTGATAAATAACAAAACACTATTTTGATGGTGATTGTGTGCACATCTAAGCAATTTAAGTTACTTAACTTCACCAAACAGCAAGGGGGTGTGTTTAATTTAATAAAAACAGAAACAAACATGATTTTACAATTTAGCACATTCAATTTCCATTTCTTTCTTTAATTATTTACAGCAAGCCTTTCTACCATAAGTCCAAATTAAATCAAAAACACTTCCAATGAGCCTAATCTTTTGCACACAGCAACATATGCTTAGTTTAAGCCCTCACACCAAAATTTGGCCTAAGATCATTTATAAATTAATTTATACGAAAAAGACAAATCTCAGCCTAGTAAATCAACATTAATTCATATAAAAAGATTTAATAAACGTTTTGATCTCAACTTTCTCCTACAGGTCAAGTATGCCAAAAATGAGTTTCTGACCAAGGCATGGTTGCAAATTCTATTTATTTTTCAGATTTTGAATTTAAGCTCCTACACAAGATTAAATCCAAAACACCTAGTAAACAATTCCTTAAATTCACATCCATCACACCAGGGGTACTAATCATCAAGTCAAAGCCCTAGGGTGCACTTGTGCTCAAAGAAAAGTTCATTAAAGGTGCTATAAAAAGCATCAAACCTATTCTAGCATAAAGCTTAAATAAATCATAACTGAAAATATATACATCAAAATCATGCAAACTATTGCCACAGGTCTAGACATGATATATAGAGCAACATATCCAAAATTCAAGTTCATAGCATGTGTATATTTTAAATCACAATAAAAACACTCCAAATTGAGTTTAAATTTTTAATTCAAAAACTGTACAGAAAAACCCTATACATGTTTTCTAGAAAAGATAGATTTCTTCACCACAAACCCAACAAAATTGGTTTTGCATTTTTCTGATATTCCTACGATTTTTAATGATTTTTTGAAGGTACTGCTGTAACTCTAAAAGTAACCTTTACAACCGGGTCCCTGGAATCTTGCAAAAATCTCCCTGAAATTACCTTCTCGCTTGCAATGTAATCCCCGGCGAGGCTGCCCGCGCTGGTGGCCAGAATTGGAGGCCGACGGCGGCCGGGCTTCGCTGGGGGGCGGCGCCAGGTCGTCCCGACCGCGCCCGGCCGCAGTGGCCTCGGCCCGGCCATGGGTCGGGCGGCGAGCCGGACGAGGAGAACGAGCGTCGACACACCCTCTCTCCCTCTTATACCCCGCGAAGGACACCCGGAGGGCGCGCGCGCGTTTCATGCCTCGCGGCCGCCGCGGCCCCGGCGCGTGGCGCGGCCGGCGCGGGGCGCGCGTAGGCGCGGCTCACGGCGCGGGAACGGGCGGAGGAGTCTAGGTGTGGGGAAGGTCCACAGCGGAGACACCGAAACGTCCGTACGCCGGAGGAATTTGCGGGCGACGCGTGGCGCGCTCAGCCACGACGTCCATGGCGCGGGAGCACCCAGGGTGCTGGTTTTCATTTCATTTGCACAGATTCAAAATTGCATAACTCCCTAAAGTGGCAACTAAGTTGAAAATCTCCCAAAAGCAAAGTTGTAGAGGAGCTATAGATCTACAACTTTCTCAAAGGGCGACATATGTTTTGATCAACGGTTTGCCCGGGAACGTCGACCGAAGTTGCAGATTTTCCACGGCTCGAATTACTGTTCACAGCGTAGTAAACTCGATTTTTGGCCAATTTGCACTCAAAATTGGAATGTCCGCCAATTACGAAAAATGTGTTCCCGGAAATAACGAACAACTTTCGTATTGGCCGATTTTGAACTTCTATAGTGAAATTTGGAGAACGCGCAAGAAAACCATTTCAGCTTTTTAAGTAGATCTAGGGTTTGACCGTGGTTTGAGATGTTGACCGGGGTCTTTTGTGCAAAAGTGTGCCCAATCATGTCAAACATGCTTAGAAGTTAATTAACCTTGATTAATTCAATTAATTAATGTCATTAACGCCATTAAACATCAGGGATGTTACAGGGTGGGGGCATGGCCTCAGGGGTTGAACCCGTGGATGCAGCATCCGAGACCAGGGTCGGTGCCGAGTCAAGGACACGCTTACACGTGGATGGGTCATTGGCCGGTTCTGTTCCCAGGTCAGCAGCCAGGAGCAAGGCCACAGCCGGGCACTAGGGGATCGACATCGTAGTCGCCACAGGGACCCGTCTAGCAGTGAGTCTTGAACTCACATGTTTTATTTGCATTTGGACACCTCAAGATTTGCATGGAATTGTGGTAGTGGACTTCCAGTGATGTTTATGGTGATATTTGAACTGCACGTGATGATTATTGTGATATTTGAACTACTTGTGATGATTATGGTAATATTTGAACTGCCTGTTATGCTTATGGTGATATTTGAATTACCTGTGATGCTTATGATCTGCTTGTGATGATTGGGGTACCATATATATGAAACTGGATAAATGAAAGAAGAAAAAGCAGTTTATCGTTAGTATAAGACAGGGCTCTCAGCAAACACTTGATGTTTTCCGAGAGTATAATCCGCTGCTCATGGCATAGGTGCCATTACGTGGCGCTTGTGGAGGTGCCTTTGCTGAGAGCCTTGGATCCAGCTCGCGGCAAACTTTCAAACTTTGCCGAGAGCCATGGATCTGGCTCTCAGTAATGTTTGTAGAGAGCCAGATCCACGACTCTCGGCAAAGAAGCCCCCACAGGTGCCATGTCATGGCATCTATGCCGTGATCCACTGACCAGGCACTCGGCAAAGTTTTAGGTTTGCTGAGAGCCGGTCGTCAGGCTCTCGGCAAACCCCACCGTCCCCGTCGCCATCCCCTGTCGGTCTCGTATGAAGCTTTGCCGAGAGCCATCTTGGCCTACGACATACATGTGTCGTGAGCTGGAGGCACGACTCTCGACAAACGTCCCTTTGTGGACACAGTTTCTGTCGATAGAAAAACTCTTTGCCAAGAGTGAATTGTCCTTTGCCGAGTGTTTTTGACACTCGACAACTTCTCAGATTCTCGTAGTGACTCATACGGATTCTGATTTTTATTCCATTTACATCATTATTTTCTTTTTGAAGAAATCACCAAAACAAGATCCACTTTTTATATGTTTTGAGCTCATTTTACATAAAGAAATCCATGACCATGGAGCGCCTATAGGTCTAGGACACCCCGGGTCTGAGCCTCAACTCACTGCGAAACACCCTAGAATGACACTTAGGACCATTGGAGAGTCAACACGTGGATGGCGAAGATCAGTAGCCACTAAGGCGGTTCAGCCAAACCCCTATGGGCCTGGCTTGCCTCCTCCTTCCTCGATAGACTTCCATGTGGGCCCTTGCGTACATCTTGGTGTGTATAAACTTTTGAGTCAGTTGGGGTCCCGGTAAGCCCTCCAATACATGTGAAGTCCATGTGACGCGTTCTGATTTGTTATGGCTTGCTCCCTTGGATCGGTGACGTGGCATAGCCATGTGGAATCCTATGTGGCAGCACCTCATCAGCTGACATAGCAGTGCATGGATCATAGAAGGTGGATTTTCACTCTTTTTTGCCTATTTTTCTGCAATCAAATAATCTCCAAGGATAAGTGGAACAACATTATTCTTAACTAAAATGTGTGTAAGAAATGCACTTTGTTCCTTTATTTATGAGAATATTGACGGCTAAAAGAAGGTACTTAACAACCATCAATACGGTCGTATTTAGTTTTGTTTAGCATGAAAACTCCTTTTTATGTCGATGCATGTGTTTGATGATACTATATTCATATTGAATTGTATCGTATATGTACTATATTTTTCATTGCAAGGGTATTACTATTTTTGAATTTCAATTCAAAACTAAAAATTTATATATATAGAAAAAACAAAGGAAAACATGACTACCGCCTGTTGAATTAGCAATTAGGACAAACCACCCTTTCATTTAGCAGATAGTTCCAACCGCCAATTGAAATGACGGATGGCGCACCACCATCCTTGCTGATTAACCGCTACGACATTGTCACCAACTGCCACATGAACTGGCGGCTTTCCCCCCTTGCTGAGTTGTTTTATGCTCTTTCATATCGAGCTGGGAAGGAACTGCAAGGCAAACGAACAAAGTAGTTACATGTCGGGGTTCTCCACCGCCGGACAGTAATATTTGTATCGATCGTGCGTCAGGCTCAGATGGTTAGCATAGGAGACAACGGGATTTATACTAGTTCGGGCCTCCGAGGAGTAATGCCCTACGTCCAATGTCGAGCTGCTGTGTTCCCGAGCTAGGAGTGTTTGTAGTAGGGGTTACAAACTGGTCAGGAGAGGGCGTCAGACCCAAGTCCCTTGGAATGGTGTTCGATCTGTAGGAGGTCTAACCCTTGTGACAGTTGCTTTCCTCTCCCTTTTATAGACATAAGGGGAGGGGCACAAGGGGGAAGGAGAAAAGAAGTATAGTGCTTGGTCGTTGGGACGTCCCGTCGTGCGTCGCTGTCCGTCAGGATGCATTGAAACAGGGTTGTGCTACTTGGTCGTGGGAGCCGCCGCGTGGTCTGGCGAGGCTGTTCACCATGGGACGCTTGCCACCTCCCCCGGGTAGTTCGTTGTTATTTTGGTCCGCCCGAGCTCTTGACTGGCCCGCCAAGCTAAGGCCTAAGCTTAGGCTAGAGCTCGTCATAGGGGGTGCTTGAGTGCCTCGGGCGAAGCTTGTGTGTGGCAGAGATGGAGATGATGGCGACGGGATGGCTGTGCAGCCGGGCAGGCCCGCATTAAGGCTCCTGTTGGGGCCAGCTACTTGCATGGGCCGCTAGCTGGTGTATTTGCATGGCGCGGGGAATCAGTCCCCACGCATTGTGGTGGAGGCATTCGCACCCCAAACTCTCGTAGCGTGTCATGGCCCACGCCTCTGTCGAAGTCGGGGGGGAGCACGCGCGGGGTGGGGACTTGTCGTGTGAGGCGGAGAATTCTCGTGCGAGACAGAGACTTGTCGTGCGAGGCGAGACTTGTCGAAGGGAGTCCCTCTTGTAGGGAACTGGTCGGAGATGCTGCCAACTAGTCGGGAGTGTGACGTCTTGCCAGTGAGGGTCTTGACTGAGGTCCTCAGTCTCCCTCATCTTGAATCTTGGCATTGACATTGTCAATCTTGGCCTCCACATTGTCAATGGTGTCAGATTACCTCGTGTTAAGGGAAATCATTTCACTGTCAAAGGGGGCCCTAATCTGGGCCCTCGTCAGTAGCCCTCGAGGCGGGTCAGCTCCCTCCGCTCACCACCGCTGTGGAGTGGAAGGTGCCCAGCGACGAGTTCATGCCGCGACCCTCCCAAGGCGTGTGTGGTCTCGTTCGTGGTCTTCCACAAGCGCGGCTTCTCCGTCCCCGCAGGGCGGTTCTTTCGTGGAGTCCTCTTCGAGTATGGCCTCCAGCTGTGGCACCTCAACCCGAACAACATCTAGCAGATAGCGGCGTTCGAGGCGATGTGCGAGGGGTACCTGGGAATCAGTGCTCATTGGCACCTCTTCCGGTACTTCTTCATGTCCGCGTGCTTGAAGGACGGCTCCCGGGCAGTGACGATCGGCTACGCCAACCTCCGGATGAAGCAGGGCCGGGGCGACGACTAAATCCCATTGTTCCTGACCAGTTCAAACAGCAGCTGGCACAAGGGATGGTTCTACTTGCGGAATGATCCCGAGTTCGCGTTGTCGGCGTTCACCGGGAACTCCATCGGCCAGTCGCAGAGCAACTGGACCGATAGCCCCGCAACGGAGCAAGAAAAGATCCACAAGGATCACTGGGCGGTGCTGGGGTGTCTCCTAGGAGCCGGGGTCACCTTGTCCACCGTCATCAGGCAGTACCACGCCCGAGGAGTTGTGCCGCTTCGGCGGCGGCCGCATCGTCTCTGCGAGATGACAGCCGACGGCCCCCCCTGGATGGGGACCGTGACCACACTGACCCTCCCGTCGCCACTTGAGATCTAGAGTCGTGTGGTACAGGCGATCGGGAAAGCGTCCTACTCATGGCCGCTGGCGTGGTTGCTCCCTATGCTTCCCCACGAGGGGACCGAGAGATTGGTAAGCCACCGTCTTCTCCGACGAGTTTTTGTTGATCTGGGCTTTTCATCATGGTGTCGGCCTTCTCGGGAACCTTCAATGTTGGTTGAGTCTCTGTTCCTTTGTTTTTGCAGCTGAGGTGTGCACACCGCGTTCCGTCCAAGGCGCCTCTCCCGGAGGGGGCGATCTTCAACCGGAAGAAGGCAGCCGCAGAGAGGCGGTGTGCGGCACGCAAGGCGTAGCACAAGGAGCGCATGATCACCAAGCACGATCGGAATGACAACCGCATCAAGAGGCGGAAGGCGGGGGAGCGCGACATCTATTCCAACGAAGACCCATCGCCAGAGCCGTTGTGGAGCGGCGACGTGGCCAGCGCGGTGGTGGACTGGAGTGACATGTCGGGGTCGTCCAGGTCGTCGCCTCCCCGCGCAACTGAAGTGACATCAACGCGGCGGCCGCAGACAGCCGCGCACGAGAAGAAAGCGGGCTCGAGCTCGTGATCGGCGGCTCATCCTGCCCGAGTGGATCAGCAGGCGGCCCGTGCTTGCATGGCACCCGACAGACCGAGTGCCCCAGAAGCGCGAAGAGACCCGCCTCGCCGGTCTGATCCGCCGAGGCGGTCAGAGGAGCAGACGACTCCATCCCACCACCTCTTTGATGGCTCCGTTCGCCCCAACGCGGACTCTTTGCAGAGGCGTCGGTCGCGGGCGAGGTCGACAAGCTCGGCGTCGACGCCGAGCACGCTGCAGGAGGCAGATTCCGATGCCGCCCCGCAGCGCCTCCAGTCATTGATTATCTGGGGAAACGGAGCTCCGTAGGTACAAGTTTCCCTCGCCGCGGGCAGCGGCCAAGGACCGACCCCGGCCGTGGCGGAGGTCGGAACGTTAGCCCCCAAGCAGCCGGGGAGCGTAGCGCCACCGTCGAGGTGGTGGGTTCGAAATGGGGCAGCCCCTGAGTCGGTGGGGCACTAAGCGTGCAGCCCCCGAGCAAGGTTCGTCAGGCCGCCCGGTGAAGAAGTCCCGGGTTCGCTCCAAAATGTAAGTTCTTGTCCTCGGAACCATTGTCGTGAACTCTTCAACTTGTTTTGCTCGCTAACTTACTTCCATCTTCTCGCAGATACGGCGACAACAGTGTCCTCAGCCTCGTGCCTTTGAAGTGCTTGGAATTGAACACGCGTGTCATGCCCTCCGAGGCTCGCCCCAACCCCCGAGTGTTGAGCTGCTGCCGATGCAGGTCAAGGAGGGGCAGGCGGTGGCTGTTGAGGTGGAGGTGTCGGCTGCACTGTTCCCTTCTTCTGTCGTCGCCATCGTCGTGGAGGAGCGGGCGATCATGGGAATGATTGCCCCCCAAGCGCCATTGGAGCCACCGGCCGGGACTGGCTCAGGTGGCGAGGACGTGGTGATGGTTTCGGTGGACAATGGTTCGGCGCCACCTCCGCCAACAAGGGAACGCGACGTCGCAACCTCGCTGGCGCTGTGAGACATGGGTACCCCTGGGTCCCCACCGGCCAGGCTCACGACCGTCCCCGACAAGTAGGTCCGGCCTACTAGAAGACCCGCCGACCTGTCAGTGGGCCCGACCGACCTAGTTGGCGGCCCACACGACCTCCTGAAGACCTTCTAGAAGATTCCCCAGACGACCTATTCCATCACAACCTCAAGACTTGGCGTACAAGACAAGACCTCGATGGATTACGACCAAAGTAGATCGACGGGATATGGCAAGATGTGTAACATAGACTTTGGTCTCCTAGTCGTAACCGACCAGGAGTCTGGGAACCGACCTCATCCGCTAGCCAATATAAGGCGGAAGAGGCGACCCCTTGTACAATCCATCCAATCCTCAAGCAATCTACACTGACAACTGGACGTAGGGTATTACTCTCCGGAGGCCTGAACCAGTATAAACTCATCGTGTTCTCTGTGTTCCGCATAATCGTGTGCGACCTTCGAGTTCTTAGCCTTAGACTCCTCCCCATCGAACAACTAAACCATAGGGATTAACACCCCTGTGGGCTGTCCAGATCTCACCATCTAACATTTGGCGTGCCAGGTAGGGGCTGAGTCAAGGTTCTTCGTGCAACTCGATGGCTTCGACCAATGACGTCATCTTCCCGGAGAGCGTGATGGACTTCCTCGCCAATCCTGTTGACATCCGCTTCGGCTCGATGCCGACGGAATCCACCGCTACAGCCGCCTGCCTTGTCATCGAAGGCAACGCGGTCACCACCGACCAACAGATCAAAACAGATCTGTCATCAGAAACCCACCCACCCACTCCTAACGACCTGATCGTCGTGATCGATCATGTCGAGGGCATACTCTCCAACACGATCAGGATTTTCGAACGTGTTAAACGCCCTCACGTGACTTCATCACCCTCCAGCATGCCTCTCGGCTTGCGCAACGCAGCCCACATGGCGTCACGCTACATGAAACATAAGATCCAGATCGAATCTGGACCCAAGACTCAAGATCGTGGAAGCCGCAGGAGCCGCCTCGATGAACCCTGCCCTATCCATGAGAAGTCCAAACACACAGCACGCCAGTGCCGTGTCCTCAAGAAGTTTCGTCGACCTCTTACTACGTCCCACCGCCGCCAGCTAAACCGAGAGACATCTCCGGATCGCCTCGTGTTTCAGATTGCCCGCACAACCATCTCCCCGAACTATCCATGAGAGGAGTTCAAGACTCTAGATTGTGAGATCTTGGTCGTCTCTGCGGATGTACCACCACAAGATGGAGAAACAGATGAACAACGTCAAGAGTGTGAAAACGTCAATGCTGCCAAAGTTGTCCGACGACAACAAGAGGTCACTGCTGCTGCCCAGGTGCAGGCTAACAACCAGGCCAACAGCCGCTCAACGCGGGACAAGTCAAGGCTAACGCCGGGCAACAAGCACCGCGGCACCAGCTGCCCCTCAGCAGCGGCACCACGATGACCCACCTTGTGCCAACAGACTACGTGCACGAGACCTCCTCAGGGACTTCGAGCGCAACGGACTCGAAGTTTACAACTCACCGCAAACCAACTTGGGAGCCGCTCTTGCCACTCTAAATCACCTCGAAGATTCTCCAGCGGTCCGACGTCTCCAAGCCAACGTTCATGTCGCCGCTGCACAGATCGAAGAATGAGGTCCTGGATACATCAGATCTGCAGTAAGTTCCTACTCTAGGAGTAGATCGGTACACCCTCGCCAACGACGTTGCAGCCAGGGTCCCCTCAACCCAGTCGCCAAAGAGGGACGAGGCGAAAACGAAGTGGTGCAGCCGGTCAATCCCGGTGATAACGCTGCAGCTAATGCTCCAGCCAACCCTGCGACTAATGCTCCAGCAAACGCTCCAGCAAATGTTGCTGGCAATGCGGTCAACAACGCAGCCAACGCTGCCAACATCCAGGGAAATGCCGCTCCAAAACCAAGACAAAATGCAGGAGCTCAACCTCCTCCAGCCCAGGCTAATCGCGTAGAAGGAAGTCAATGTCATCACATCAGAGATGAAGTGGAAATAGCTCGATGAGCTAACTACGATCGTGAACACGGGGTCCCTAATGCCCTCAATGCTAACAACCCCGTCCAAGTAGCAGATCTCCGTATGATGCATGACCAAGAGCTCCTACGACGTGCCCAATACGACCAAGATAATGGCCCTCCCGACAACCTCTACGTCATCCCTGCGGCTCACGCCCCATTAGCAAGCCTGGGAGCGGTCAAAAACTTCCCAGCATTTTCACGACGTCTCCGGACGATCAGATATCCAAAGGACTTCAAGACAGCCATTGAGAAGTACGACGGTCGCTCTGACCCAAGTATATGGCTCAAGATGTACAGCATTGCGGCACGTGCCTCTGGAGGCAATGAAGACCACATGGCGGGATACTTCCCCCTTGTGAGGGGCAAGGCACCACTCCTGTGGCTCGACAATATCCCAGCAGAGTGCATCACCTCCTAGGCAACATTGTCTTGCCTTTTCACGACCAACTACTAGGCGACCTATAATCGTCTTGGAAATACTCACCACCTGGCTAGAGTAAGGATGAGACGTGATGAAATTCTCTGAGAGTACACCAACCACTACTTTGAGAACCACAACACCCTTGCAGGTGTCAAAGACAAAGACGTCATTGCTTATTACAAGAAGGGGATCACCAACATCAAGTTGTTCGAGAAGATCCACGAAGTTGACGCACACACCATCGATGATCTCATGGCCTACGTCGACAAACTGGTCGACACTCAAGACGCGGTGATGCACGACTTCAACAGAGAAGACCACGACGACAGAGGCACCAGGTCGCGCAAGTGATCCAACGAAGCCTATGTGGCGGATCCACCAAGACCTTCCACCTTCCTCGAAGGTGACTTCAACATGGTCATGGATGACCAGTGCCAATTTCACTGCGACGCCAAGCACACCATGAGGGAGTGCGAGCAGCTGAAGCGCGCCCTTGGAGTCTTATCTACCTCCAAGAGGACCAGGAGCAACAACGACGATGGCCGGAATGATGGCCAACGCTTCGACAACCGTAACTGTCGACCTGATCGACGAGATTACCGTGATCGCAGGCCCTATCCTCGCACTGAAGATAGGGATCGATGTGATTATTGCCGCGACTAACGCCGCGATGACAGGCGCGACGACTACCGTCGCGATGACCGCAATGACAGGCGAGACGACCACAGGAGTGATCATCGTGATGATTTCCATAACGACCAGCGCAACGACCGGCGAGATGATCCACGCGACGATTGACGTCGTCAGGACGACCACAATTGCCAGGATAACAATCAGAAGGAACGAAGTCCACCACCACCGCCCAAAGGGGGCAACCCCAATGGTGCATTCCAGAAGGCCCACCGCGAGATCAACTTCATCGTCGGCGGTCGCCAAGTGCTCAAAAGCAACAGACAGACCCGATCAAACACTAGGGAGATCAGGCACATCAACACCGAAAACCCGTGACCTCTGCGTTGGTCTGAATTCCTAATAACTTTCTCCGGGATAGATCATTGGGTCCACATCCCTGACCCCGTGACTTACCCGCTGGTCGTCAACCCCATAGTCAACGGGGCCTTCCTGCCTAAGACCCTTATTGACGGGGGCAGCAGCTTAAATATCATCTTCAAAGAGACACTGCGCAAGATGGAGTTTGACTTCAACAAGATGACCGCCTGCGATGAGCCCTTCTACGGGGTCGTGCCCGGCAAGGCTGCGTACCCCATAGGTCGTGTATGCCTGCCGTTCACCTTCGGCACATAGGAGAACTTCCGTACAGAGTACTTGACATTCGAGGTCGCGGACTTCTGCTCTTCATACCACACCATCTTCGGACGGCCTATGCTCGCCAAGTTCATGGCAATACCCCACCACACCTACCTCATCATGAAGATGCCAGCCCCAAATGGAATCCTTTTCATCCTTGGGGACATCATGGTCTCCTACAACTGTGAAAGTGCTACTGTCAAGCTCTCCAAACATTCAGCGATCAAAGCCGCAGCAACAGTCATGGTCGCCCAGGCAGCCAAGATCGACCAAACCACTATACAGGTACCAGAGTAGAAGCGTACTAGTACAGCTTTGGACCCAAGTCCAGCTGTCAAGAAGGTGTGCCTCGACCTGCCCGACGTATCTAAGAAAGTCGTCATCGGGGCCAACCTCGACCCCAAATAGGAACTCGCGCTCACCACTTTTCTCAGGGACAACGCTGACATTTTTGCATGGAGTCCATCTGATATGCCTGGTGTCCCCAGGGAGCTAGCTGAGCACAAACTTGAAGTCAACAAGACCGCACGACCTATCAAGAAGAAGCTCCGGTGATTTGCAAAAGATAGAAAACAAGCTATAGAAGTAGAAGTCTGTAAGCTCTTAGCTATAGGTTTTATCAGAGAATGTCAACACCCGGTTTGGCTTGCAAACCCGGTTCTTGTACCAAAGAAAACTGGTGGATTAAGGATGTGTATCGATTACACCGACCTCAACAAGCACTACCCGAAGGATCCTTTCCCTCTTCCTCGTATCAACAGGTCGTAGACTCCATGGCCGGTAGCGTCCTACTCTGCTTCCTCGACTGCTACTTAGGGTATCACCAAATAGCCCTGCATCCCGATGATGAAGATAAAACGGTGTTCATAACGCCCCACGACATCTATTGCTACAAGGTCATGACCTTTGGCCTGAAAAACGCTGGAGCAACCTACCAGAAGGCAATTCAAAAGTGCCTAAAGTCACCAAATTGAGAAGAACGTCGAAGCCTACGTAGACGATGTGGTCGTCAAGACTACGGTGGAAGATAAGCACATCGCCGACCTCACGGAAATCTTCGCCAATTTACGAGAGTTCCAGTGGAAGCTCAACCCAACAAAGTGCGTCTTCGGTGTGCCTTTCGGATTGCTGCTGGGCTTCATGGTCGGACACCGAGGCATTGAGGCCAACCCCGTGAAGGTCGACGCTATACGCAAGATGGCCAAACCATCCAACAAGAAAGACGTCATGAAGCTCACTGATATGATGGCGACTCTAGGTCGTTTCATCAGCAGGCTCAGTGAAAAAGGCTTACCCTTCTTCAAGCTATTGAAGAAGGCTGACAAGTTCGTATGGGACGACGAAGCCCAGAAAGCGTTCGAGGCTCTCAAAGAGTCCTTGACGACGCCGCCGGTCATGATGCCTCCAATACCAAAGGAAACACTCCTACTCTACATCTTTGCCACCACTAATGTGGTCAACACAGTTCTCGTCTCCGAGCGAGAAGAAGAAGGGCAGGCCTATCCTGTTCAACGACGTGTGTATTACGTAAGCGAGGTCCTGGCTGACGCTAATACATGTTACACACAACCTCAGAAGCTGCTCTATGCGCTCCTGATTACGTCGAGAAAGCTTCGCCATTACCTCCAAGCTCACAAGATCGTGGTTCCGTCTTCGTTCCCCTTAGGAGAGATCATCCGCAACCGCGACGCCAGCGGCCGCATTGTCAAGTGGTCGGTCGAGCTTAGAGAATTCGACATTGAATTTTGCCCCAGGCAAGCGATCAAGTCACAGATCCTTGCAGACTTTGTGTTTGAGTGGATAGAGATCCAGATGCCCCATCCCAAGTAGCAGCCTGAACACTGGATAATGTACTTCGACGACGCCCTCAACCTCGAATGAGCAAGTGCAGGTGTGTTGTTTACCTCTCCTCAGGGGGAGCAGCTCAAGTACGTCCTGCAAATTCATTACAAGGCATCCAACAACGGCGCAGAGTACGAAGCCCTAATCCACGGACTCCGTATAGCAGTGTGCCTTGGCATCAAGCGAATACTGGCTTTTGGCGATTTGGCTTTTGGAGATTCCAAGGTCGTCATCAAGCAAGTCAACAAGGAATGGGATTGTGTAAAGGACACAATGGATGCATACTGCGCTGAGATTCTCAAGCTCGAAGGCCACTTCGAGGGGATTGAGTTTCAGCATGTCCCACAGAACAACAATGTAGCTGCTAATGTACTCTCCAAACTAGGCTCTCGACGAGCTGTAGTCCTAGCAGGCATGTTCGTCTAAGTCCTACGCAAGCCTTCAATCAAGCTTTTGGATCCCGATAATCCAGAACCACCTCCAAACGATTAAAACTCAGCACCTCCCCGCTACGTGTTGATGTCTGAAAAAGAAGATGATTGGCGCAAGCCCTTCATAGACTTCATACTCGACCAGCTCGTCCCTGACGACAAAGCAGAAAGAGAGTGTATCACGTGATGAAGTGCTAACTACGTCGTGATTGGTACCGACCTATACAGAAAAGCCGCCTCTATTGGTGTCCTGATGAAATGCATCCTACGATTAGAAGGTCTACAGCTCCTAGCTGAGATCCACAGTGGTGAGTGTGGCTGCCACGTGGCATCCACCAACTTGGTTGGCAAAGCATACCGATCTGGATTCTACTGGCCCACCACCGTGGTCGACGCTAAAGACCTCGTTAAGAGGTGCAAAGGATGCCAATTCTTTGCCAAACAGCAGCACCTGCTAGCTCAGGTCCTGCGCACCATCCCTCCATCATGGCCCTTCGCTATGTGGGGCCTTGATGCTGTAGGACCGTTTCGTACCGCACCAGGTGGATACAAACATATCCTGGTTGCCGTCAACAAATTCACCAAGTGGATTGAAGTCCGACCTGTTGCGAAAGTAACATCGGAAGAAGCCGCAAAGTTCATCAGGGACATCACGCATCGCTTCGGTGTGCCCAATAGGATCATCACCGACCTAGTTGCAGCTTTCACCGGCTCGGTCTTCTGGGACTTTTGCCAAGATAACACTATCGACATCTACTACTCCTCGATTTCCCACACCCAGTGCAACGGCCAGGTCGAACGAGCCAACAACATGGTGCTCCAGGCTCTTAAAGATTGTATCTACGACGACGCCTCCAACTACGCCAGTCGGTGGTTAGCCGAGCTACCACACGTGATTTGGAGTCTCAGGACTCAAGTCAGCTCTGCTACGAGCTTCTCGCCCTTCTTTCTGGTCTACGGATCAGAAGTTGTACTACCTACCGACATCGCCTTCAAAGCTCCATGGATCCAGTTCTACGAGGAAGGAGAGGCCGAACAAACACGCCGCATCGACCTCGACAGCCTCGAAGAACAAAGACTAACCGCCGTCATGAGACAAGCTCGTCACGACCAACAGCTTCGTCGCTACCATGATCGCAACGTTAAGGAAACTTCCTTCAACATTGGCGACCTCGTCCTTAGGCACATCCAGAAGACCGACGGCATGCATAAACTCTCTTGCCCCTGGGAGGGACCTTTCATTGTCACCGAAGTCGTCAGCCCATCAACTTATCGACTCCAGTGGGGCGACGAACAAGGAGTACCAAATCCTTGGAACGTGGAGAATCACTTCGATTCTACCCGTAGAATAGTTTTTTAAAATTCCAGCTACGTATTTCCTTCCCTTGTACTTTTTCAGATTAAATAAATAAGTATTTCAAGTAGTCATCTGCTATGAGTTGAGCACTACCTTCTCCTCTCTCATGTAGCAAAAACCCTCCCCCTCGACAACTCGGGGGCTTGGCTAAAGCCAATACATGGGTTGCAAAAACCTGAGGGTCACATATTTTTTGCTTTCTCCTCCCCCTCGACATGCTCGGGGGCTTGGCTTAAAGCCAACCTAAGGGTCCTATGACCTAAGGAGACTACCCCTAATGAGAACAAAGCCTTCTGTCACCGCGACGCATGCTTGGTCGAAAAAGGGTTGCCAGACCTCAGCCCTAGGCTCCATACTCGCGCGCCGACCTCACGTAAGCCTCCGCGCTGAGCCGTGGAGCTCGGTAAGCCAGCCTCTCTGTGAGAAGCGGTTAGCGAAACAAGAAGCAAGACATCATTATCTACAAAGACTACCAGGCTCGCATAGACGGAAGGCAATGTGTTTCATTCCGGCTCAGCAAGTGTTCATCCACAAGACCTGTTTTACAAGACAGAGAGGGGGGAAGGTACAGCTCCTAGCCCAAGACTACTAGTCGCCACCATCGCCTTAGTAGTCAATGTTCTCCATCACCTCATGGTTGCATCTTCAACTTCAAGCTCCAGGGCCTTAAGGTCCTTCGTGGTGTCAGCACCTTCCTTGACCCTGGCCATGTCGACGTTATGATAGTGAGATTTAACTCTCACCAACGCATCGGTCGCCGCCGCCAAGCTTGTCGCCCTCAGCAATGTCAAGAGCCAGTTGGGTGTGCCTATAAGGTGGTCCACAATGGAACTCGCCTCATCTCCTTTGGACGGAACAGCTATGCAATCTATTGCATAGTTGGCAGCACCCCTCAGGTCTTGCAGCTACCTCATACCCTGCAATGGTGATTTGGTCACTCTGCAATGACTTCAAAAGAACCTCAAATTTGTCTTCAAGGCCCCGACGAGCTCCTTTCCCATAAGCCAGCTATTGAGATATGGTGTACTCACTGTCAGCAGCTTCTTTCATCACTCGTTTGAGCTCCCGGCCACCGGCATCGACCTCCCGAAGCGATATCTCCAGGTCCCGAACCTTGCTCCTAGAGGCCGCGAGAGCATTCTTCAACTCCTCTTCGTGGTTACGGAACTCTGCAAGATACAACAGTTAGCACATAGCTAAACGACCTTCTTCTAAAAAAAGATTGTCAGCATAAAGATTCAACCTACCAGTAGCCATAGTGTTGAATTGCGCAGTAGCCTCCACGGCCTTGCGCTTCTCCTCGTCAAGCTCGTCCTCGAGCCCCTTCTTCTCAGTGGTTGCCACCTTGCGGACCTCATTGAGCTCTCTCTCAAGGTCGACAATCCGCTTCTCTTTCTCCGTTGCATTCTTAAGCAGGTCGGTGCGGCCTTTGGCCCGCTCTGCCAGTGACTGTCACAGGACAATAGGGTCGTCATTACCATTTCAACCATGTAGAATCAAGTAATAACATCACGTTGTAGACAACTCACCGTAGCGTGGTATTGATGGTAACGATGCTGGTCCGCAAGGCCTGCATGTCTTCGTTATCTTCAAACCAGCCCTCCTGCCAAGGGGTGTGATTCTAGTTAATTGACCTCCGTGGCAACCTCGGGCTTGAAGACGAAGGTTGAGGTACCTGCGCACCAGATGTTCCCGGGCCTCCTGGCGCCTGGTCGATATGAGGCTGGTACCTAACCAGGTCCTCGGCCCCAGCAGGTCGAGCACTAATGGGGTCGACGTCAATAATCGTTGGGGAGGTCGTCTCCCCGACGTCCCCAGTAGAAGTTGCGCCGCCAGCATCAGCAACACATGGGGGAGTCTCCACCCTTGCGTCGGCCACGAGCGGTGAAGTCGCCCTACTCTCAACTGCTCCCCGTGGTGGAGTGGCAGTATGTGCGTCGTCGGCAAGCACCTCCCCACGACCTTTGGTTCATCCGACCTCGTCCGGGACGTGGAAGCCGGAGCACCCAGGTCGCCCTGTGGTGCTACCACCGGCCTACACGTCAGCAACACCACATCAATACGAGAATTTAATAGCAAGAAACAAAGATTGAGTCTTCAAGATTTTACCTCGCAGAGATCAGGATGCGAAGCTTGGGCATGAATGGCCGGGGCTTAATCCCCGCAGGCATCCTTGCCCGCGTTGCAGCAACAGCTCGCTGCGCCTCCAAACCACGCCAGAGGGCATCCTCTGATGTCTTCTCCACCAGCTCCCGCCGCCTCTTGGCAGCACGACTCTCCGACCTCCTTGTCGGTCGATCATCAGTGACCGGCAGCTCCTCGATCGCTTCATCCTTCTCCTTCTCCGACTCCTCCTCCTCTTCTTCCGATTCGACCTCCCTTGATCGGGGTGTCGGAATCGTTGGCGTCACGACCGCCGGAGGGGAAGCCGCCCTCCTCTTCCTCTTCCTCTTCTTCTTCTTTTTTGTGGACTTGACCGCAGAAACTGCAGCAGCAACAGCCGAAGATGATTGCTTCCCCACCGCTGACCTGGTCCTGCTGTAACACCCTAAATTCCACTTCTTGAGTTTAATTAAAATTTGCTTAGCAACAAATCATTCCCGTTTAAGGAACATAAGGAGATTGTTTTTTTATAGGCATTTAATCATTTTTGTTAATTAATTAATGAAATATAGGAATTCCCTGTTGCATACATGCTGGTGCATTGTTTTGAGTGTTTGAACTCAAATTTTTGTTTGAATTCATTTGTTTGAGTGGGTTTTAAAAATTGAAAAGGTTTTCTCTTTTCGCTCCACCCTCCTCCTTTCTTCTGGCCCAACTCTTGTGCCAGCCCAGCGCTTGCCTCAGCCGTCGCCAATCCCGCGGCCCAGCTTGGCCCGCGTCGCTTTTCACCCACGCGCGCGAGCCGCCGGCCGGCTTCGGCCCGGCAGGCCTTCCCCGCGCGCGCGCGCCCGGCCCTGGCTTCCGGCCCGTGCGCGGCCCGCGTGTGCTAGTGCCGCGCCGCCCGCCGACACGTGGGGCCCGCGTGTCGGCCGCTACCTCCCGCCGCCCAGCCGACTCCGACTCGGGGTCATGCCTAAGTCCGGCCGCCTCACGCCTTGGGGCCTTGGGCCCGCGAACCAGCGCCCCTCCGCCGCCTATTTAAGGTGCAGCTGCCTCCACCGCACCGTCTCACGAGCCCAAACCCTAGCACCCGCTGTGTTGACAGATAAAAGACGTATCCCTCTACGATCCGCAAGCGTACGGACCCCACACCTTTTTCACCACGGGATTCCCAAGGTTCTTATCAATCCGCGGAGCAAGGGGATTACAAGTGTTCAATCTACTTCTATGCACTAGCTACTAAAACCCTAACTACTATTATACTAGAAAACAACTAAACTACACTAGAGAGAACGATAAACGATCAAGGTAGGAGACACTCACCCTTGGGTCTACGATCATGAAATCAATTAAAGACATTAAACCAATCTAATCTATCAGGGGTTGTGACCACGGTTTTGCCCTTTCCCTCCTCTTGTACTGTCACTACGCGAAGGTATTCATGACTAGACCTATGATGGACACAGCGTATTGAATGGATCCAAGGAAGCATCGGGGCCATACTCCCTTTACGGCAAGGTAGCTAACCTTAAGCATTAAAGTATATTCAACACAAGATGATAGATAGATAATCCGGCAAAGTATGATTACATCTTAAGATCGATTACAACCCATGGACGAACAAGGAGATTACCCCATCAAAGTGCTGGACATAGCACCGTTGATCATGGTTTCCCTTCGGACGGTGTCTTCCTTCTTCTCCACGTGAGGGTGCTTCCTTCGAGGTGGACGATCTCCCTACGGAGATCTCCCTCCTCTCTCTCTAGCTTGTGGATGGCCTCCTGGTGCGAATGGCTCTCCCCCTGTCGAATGGTGGCGCCTCCAGGGTTTTAGGGTTGAAGATCCTTCAGGTGCAAGGAAAGGGGGGCCAAACCAGCCACCGAAGTGGGCTAGGCCGGCTGGCCTGGGCCGACCGGCCTGGGCCCATCTCGGCCCGGTTCGATCGCCCCTTCGCTCCCGTGGGTCCTCAGGTGATTATGCACTTTATGCCCTCTACTTAGATGATTTTTACGATGTCATCCTCGCGTCCAAGATGGAGGTTCTCCGCGCATGAAGTTCGGTCTTTTACGCTTCAATCCCCGGGGGTGTTCCTCGTAACACTTCGGTCCTTGCCACCATTGGAAGTGATTTCATCAAGCTCATGAACACCAACAAGACTCCGTAAATGCTCCTTTGAACTTGTTGCGAATCCGTCCTTTATGTCCATGTTTTCCTACATAAACACAACACTTCCAAATACAGGCACATAGATGAACTTGTTATATGATTAGTGTGCTTAGTGGCGGGTTAGTTCCACAATCAAATCCAAACCAAAGTGTAATGAACATGCTTGGTGTACCAAAATACACCGTCAACACGCTGCCGCCGACGCCAAACCCTAGGTTCCCCGCACCGCCGCCGTGCCTCTTCGCTGTCGCGCCGCCGCCGCGTCCCATGCCGCCTCCTGCCGCTCGCGCAGATTTGGGGCCATCGGATCCCCGATCCACGGTCCAGATTAGTTTGGACCCCGGGTCAAACCGTTACGTAATGGTCAACCGCAGCCCCGCGCTTGCATTAGATTCCGGCCGTTGGATCCGGATCCGATCGATAAGATCCAACCCTTCAGCCTTAACCGCGCGCTTTTGCAAAGAAAACCCTGAGTTTTGCCTATTTGCAACTCGGTCCTTCCACCTTAGGAAAATCTTTACGATTAGGTCCTGTTTTCTTCAGTTTAACCCGAGGCTTAATTTTTATTTACAGATTAGTCCCTGTTGACGGTTAATAGTTATATCAAAGTTCGTTTGTGACTTGCAAGCGGACAAGTCTCCCGTCGTAGTCAAGGGATCCTTCTTCCCTCGAGTGGTGAACCCAAGGTATCGAATCCATGGAACAAATGTGTGACGCAAAACTTAATCTAATAAAGCCAAGTAACTCCAATCTTCGATAAAAGGAATCCTAATGCATCTAAGTAAAAGACACGAAACTAATCTAATCTACTAAAGACCGAAGAAAACAAAGTAAGATTGGGTAGATAAACCGATCTAGAGGGATCGGGGTAAGCCTTTTGTTTAAGTTCCAAGCAAGAGAAGAAGTAGCAAATCAAATCTTATAAGAATCTTCTTTAAATCGTGGTTTCCCGTCCAAATCTGAAAACATCCGCCTTTCGGAACCCCCGTTCTGTCACAACGTATCCCTAATCATGCGGGGAGCTTAGGGCGAGTCAAAAGACAAGTCGAGATTCTTTGGGAAGATCCGGCGTGTACCTCTAGCCACCGCGGCTACAAGAACACCCTATGTAATCTATCTCGAGAATAGAATTGGAATAAGCAAAGCCGATCGAAAAACGAAATCTTCGAGGAAACACTTGATCGCTAGGAAAAGATTCAACTTGATAATTCAACTATAACAATGATACATACACAAGATCACCACCGGGATCCTTCCTTGATCTTGCTTCTAGCTCCGGGAACTCCGACGTGGTCTTCCGTGCAAGGTTCCCACGTCGGCTAGGGGAACCCTAGTCAACTAGCTCGACCCTCTCCTCTCCGAGATGGTGTCCCTCTCTTCTCTGCTCCTTGGCGGGCGATGACGAATTGTATCCTCCGTGGCTCTCGGTCAGGGGGCTGTAAATAGCCCGATTGGCAGCTAGGGCAAAGGAGGGGGCAAATGGGCCCTGGATGGGCCTGGGCCGACCAAACTGGGCCGGCCGGCCTGGGCCCATCCAGGCCCAGCCCGAGGCCTCCTTTGCTCTACATCGGTTCCCTTGCTTCCTGGATGTTTCTCCCTTCTGCATGTAGGTCCATGTCGTCAGTTTCTCTCCGAATTGGACACAACTCCTTGTCTTGCAAGATTCAACACTTTTTCGGTCGTGTCCTCGGAGTCTGTCGTCTTCTCGGATCAAGTCCCTGGCTTCTTGGAGTTAAGTTCGCTTCATTGCATGACTTGTACGGGGCTTCAAGGTCTTGTCATGAGGTGCTTGATGAACTTATCCCGAAAGTCTTGCATTCAACACTAAAACCCTGCATAAACATTAAACTCCAAAACCGACATGCACACGTGAACTTGTTATACCACGGGGGTTAGTACCAATGGATAAGGTATAAAACTCATGCCAACACCGAAGGTAAACTCGTGGCTAGGTTGACGGATTTTCACCGTCAACATCTCCCCCATGCTTAAACCTTGCTCATCCTCGAGTAAGCCTTCGATGGATATCATCATTGTCAAACAATGTTAAACCTTGCACTTGATCATACATGAGAAAACATAATGCTCTCAAAATTTTAATTCATTAAAGTTCCATAATGTACTAGCCTTCATCTCTACGGAGGGTAGATTCTTATTAAGCTTATCCCATAAGTATCAACATGCTCACAAAGTTTAAATAGATCTCAGAATTTTTGAAATAAAGAACGAGATAAAGAAAAGCTAAACCAAGTTCACAAATTTAAATCATCTTGCATATTGCTCATGAACTCTCATCTTGCTTGCCTCGCAAGCCTCTATATTCTACTCCTTTCCCTCTCATAACATATATGTGTGGTAGGCTTTATATGGAGCTTTGGGAAAGTTTAGTCCTAGCAAGATTTTATAAATGAGGTGTTGTCAAAACAAGACAAGCTTCTCATGGTCTTACCGAGACTCGTCAAAAAGGTCATTGGAAGATAATGTTAAATCAAGGAGGGGAAAGAGAAAAATACATACACTTTAGATAAGTGGACATGTGCAAATGACAAAGAGTGATCCCGAGGCACAAAGGAAGTCCTCGTTATCGGATTGCACAAGGTTGGAAAATGAGAATGGATCTTTTAAACTTGATGCCTTGAATGCGCTCTTAGAGAACCGGGGAGTTCACTTTACGCATACTCATATATTTTTTTTCTTTCTCATATTTCATTCTTTTCTTTCTTTGTTTCTTTCATTCATTAGATATATATTTTTTCTTTCTTCTTGTGAGACCTTCACCTTGGAAGTCACGTACATCGCCGAATTTTTTTCTTTCATCATCATTTTTTTTAAAAACACTCCCCTTTTGAACTCTAAAACTGCACCGTACCTACCTCCTCCCCCATGCTTAGACGTTGCTCGTCCTCGAGCAAAGAGGCGAAAAATAAGGTAGGTACCGGAAATATTTTTTCCTTGGAGAGATACTTGAAATCTTCAATGTCGGCACCGTCTTGCGATCTTCCTTGAATTGATGATCCATTCTCAACGATAGGTTGTGGTCAAGGAGGTAATCACAAAAGATGATATTTGGTTTAAGGGTGGATATCCGGTGAAGTTTGTGAGATCTCCAATGCGGGGATACACAATGCACGGATAAAAGGCTAGCAAAAAGATAGATACGCAAAAACGAAATGACCAAATTCTTAGTCTCGGGCCAGAGAAATCATGGCCTGCAATAACTCACTCAAAAATAAATCTTGTACACTAAGGTTTATGCACTCAAATATATATAAGGCTTTGGATAGGTTGAGCAACACACAAGTGATATTTATGACAAGGTTAGCGATATTTTTGAGCATAAAAGACATCTTTAATCTATTCATAACTTGAGAGCACATAAAACACTATGGGTCTTTATTTTAATCATAACCTCCGCTGAAGATTAAGCTAGCATTTAAATAAATTCAGATTTGTATTTTTAAGAGAGCACTAGCTTTAACATGCATAAATCAATTACAAAGATGAACAAAGCTGCAATTTTAATCATATATCATCATGGCACAAATCTTTGTAACTTTTCCAATGATATAATCAAGGTGGTGTCTTTATTAATGATGATATCAAGTTGAAATACAAACTGAAAATAAACAAACATGCTTGCTGAAATTTAAATAAAACAGAAAATACTACGCAAACACACATAAGCAAAAGCTGAAAATTACAGAGAAAAAGAAAAGAAAGAAAACTAAAGTTTCTAAATCTTTTAGTCCTCCGCCGGTGGTTGATGTTGATGATCTTGATAATAATACCCTTGCTCATAATATGATTGGACATTCCCTCCGACGAATTGATTTGGCTCCACAAGGTGAAGGCGTCCAAGCTCAAAGGCAATATTTGCATTGCCTTCACCAAGTTGAGCTGCGTTAGCTTGGATGGCTGCGATGTTTTGGGCGTAACTTGCAGCATACCCTCCAATTATGGCCATGCTTTGTTGTGGTTGGGGATGATGTGCGTAGGACTCCGCGAAGTTAGCGTTGGGCACCACATAATTTGGTGGGGGTACCGGTGCACCACCCCCCATGCTTGCTCTTGTGGCCCTCCGTAATAACTTGGTGGAGGAGGGATCCCGCCGAATGGTTGCACATTGGGTTGTGCTCCACTCGCTTGTGCGGAGGATGTTCCCTCCTCTACGATTCTACCTCTTTTGTTTTTCCTTCCCGGGACAAGGAGTCCCTCTTCCAACCAATCTTCCCTTCCTTCGATGAAAAGCCTAAGCCTCTCATTGGGAAGGGGTAGGTTTACTATGGCCAACCGATAACCTCCTCTCTCATCTCCAGTAATGTATTTGCCTTGCCGCAAATACTCAATGCCGAGAGAGGTACCACGCAAAAGATGGTCGGGGTTTCTTGCGATCCCCGGCCGTAAGGAGAAGGCCAACATGGAGAGGTAGCACCACGAACCAATATTACCCGCCCCCGATGTTGCTTCACAACACCAACGGTTGATCATAAGGTAAGAGGGGTCTATTGGCTGTCTGGCAATTAAAGCTGAGTAGAGCCAATTCAACTCCGTGTCGGTCACCTTTGTTTCCTTCATCCTCCCCAATACCCTCTTGCACATCCAAGAGTGAAATATCCGGATAATGGGGTTGCGGATGCAATTCCGTTGTTGATGGGCTTCTCCGGAGATCATATTCCAAAATCCCGCTAACATGCCGGGTGGCACGTCAACTTTCTCCGGAGCTCCCTTGTGGAATCCAAGCAGCTTCCTAACGTGCTCGTAGGGAACCACTTGTTGGACTCCCTCCAAAAGGAATGACAAGCTTTGCACCCCATCATCAAGGATAGGTGCAATAGTCATTAGAATTTCCAAGGTGAACCCCAAGTGGGTGTCCACCGATACTCCGTTGGAGAACTGCACCCATCCAAGGTGCCCCAACATATAGTATATGTCGGTGCCAAAACCCAAGGTGTAGAGTGCTTGGTCGTCGAACTCGATGTTGGGCACAAGCCTCTTCTCAAGATTAGAGAGCCTCTCCTCCTCCTCCGACGACAAGATGATGAAGCCGTCCGAAGAGTATGTCGGAGTGTAAGGAGGTGGCGCGGTTGAACGGGTCGATCGTCGTGGTGGCGCGGGCTGCTCCTCCGTGTGCCCACGAGGTTCGGTAAACCTCATGCAAGTGCTTCTTGCAGCCCTCATACCACCAAGGAGGAGAGCATCGTTTCTCCTCGGTGGTGCCGTATCCGTCTCCATGCTCCGGGGAGACTCGGAAACCGAGTGCCTCCTCGAAGACGTGGTTGATGACGGCTTGGACGACGACGAACTCTTCTTCTTGGAGAAGAAACTTGTGGTCTTCTTCCACATGGTTGCTGCACTCTTTTCTTCAACTAAAACTCCGGGTTGCAACCGGTAACTAGGCACTTAAACTCTTTGCTTCGGATGTGGACTTTGAGTGGATTAAGGATGTGGATTTTTTTCTTGAGCTATCAAGATTGGGAAGGTTGGCTATGCCTACGGAGGTTTTGAGCACACAAACTTGAACACACAAACAAAGGAAGGAGAGGGAAGCTTGCCTGCAGAAAACGGGACCCGGGGGGCTCCTTATGTAGGGGAGGCCGGCCGGCCTGGGGGCCTCGGTGCTTCTCCCCGCCTCGTCTTTCTTCCAGCACGATCATTTCGCCTCTGCAACTTTCCTGCCCGCGTGCTCCACGAGTTGCACCGCCCAAACGCTCTCGTCCACTCCTTTTCTTGCATTATCGGTCCTTCCACTTGATGCGTCATGCTTTGGGTCATGTCCATGCTCCCTAGCTCCACTTGCTTCACATGCCACCATGAAATTCCTGCAAAGTTGATGCTTGCTGCCCACCATGCTTGTCCTTTGCATGTGGAATTGGTGAAAGTTGATGAAAGGGAATCCAATGGTGCATGCATGATTAATTCAAACTAGATTGCCTCCATTAATGTATGTTTAAGGCTAAGCACTCCTCTAATTCGAAATTTAAAATATTTTTCAGAGCCATGCAAGAGCTCAAACATAATTTTAGAGAAGTTTTTAAACCATTAAAAACAATTGTAAGTCGAAAATATTTTTCGACTACGTCGATTTCGGTCTCACCGGTATAGTTTGCCTTCATCGGTTGAGAGCAAACTTTTCCCGGCTTGATCATGGGGGCATAGGTTTAGGTTCTAATTTTGGCTAAATAAGAGAGATTTTGAATAAAACAAAATTAGAATAGGCTTAGAAAAATTTTAATCCTAGAGAAACCAAGGATAAAGATTTTTAAAACCAACCAAAAGTTTTGATTTCTAGGTTCACGCGAGTTCTACAACGTGCTGAATTTTATTAACACCTAAATATAAATCGTGGCTCTACTCGTGTGGTTTTAGCATGAAAAATAAGTCAACCTCAGCACCATAATGAGGGTGAAAGGTTGAGTTAGGTTCTGAAATTATTTGGTTGAGGTTTCTCGAAAAGAAAAGAACAAACAAGCACATAGGAGGGTTCATGCAAAGGGTTTATGATAAAGCAAACATTCAATCAAGAATTATGTCTCTAATATTGTTCAACCACTTCTAAGTCTAATGTCTTTGTGTAATAAAACTCAAAAACTAAATTATTAAAAATACTCGAAAAACCTGGAATTGGGTTGTCCTCCCGGTAGCTTATTCTTGACTCGACGAAACGGGTTGCCTCCCGCCTAGCGCTTCGTTTATAGTCTATAGCTAGACTTCTTCACTTGATTACTTCGGATCAACGCTCTTTGCGGGCGTTGCAATCTTGGGTACCCACTTCCGCACCATCTTGGGCACGGGCTTGTCTTCCGGCTTAGTCATTTTTTTGGTCTTCACAGGCGGCTTCTCTTCCTTTGTCTTGACGGATGCAACACCTTCTTTGATTTTCTTTACGTTCATTTTTTTCGGCTCCTTCTTTTTCAGCCCCTCCGTTTGTTTTGGTTCTCCCTTCACTCCAATCATGTTGCATGCCTCGATTCTTGGACGGAACTTGAAGGAACTCCTTTCTCCGTTGATATCGAACATGATCTCCCCCTTGCCAACATCAATAGTAGCTCCCACGGTCTTGAGGAAAGGTCTCCCTAGGATGAGCAGCGGCTTCTCCCTCTCTCCCATCTCGAGCACAACGAAGTCGACGGGGATGAAGTGGTGTCCAACCTTCACGGGTACATCTTCAGCAATGCCCAAGGGATAACGAATGGAGTTGTCTCCCAACTCCAAACATATACCCGTAGGCTCCATTGGTAGGCGTAGCTTCTCAAACACATCTCTCGGCATGACGCTCATACTAGCTCCAAGGTCGCATAATGCCTTCTCGAAGTTGAAAGAACCAACCGAACATGGAATTGTGGGGCACCCGGGGTCCTTTTGCTTCTATAGCCCATTAGCAATAGCGGCACTACACTCCTCAGACATCTTAACATGATCTACCCCGAGTGTTGCTATCTCATATTTATTTGCAAGTATGTCTTTAAAGTAACGAGAATATGTAGGTACTTGTAGGGCATCTAGTAATGGCATGTTGATGCTAAGTCTACGCACAACTTCCACAAACTTCTCAAAGTGGTTGTCAAGTTTACCTCGGAAGAAGCGTGGCTTGAGTTGCGGTATCCTCGTGTCTTCCTCCGGCATCTCGAATTCGGGATCCTCGGTGACGATCCCCGTAACCTTCTCTTTAGCAACTCCTTCCACCTCGGTGGATGGTTTAAGCTTCCTTGCTCCCGCAGAACGTTCCGGATCTTCGGTCTCCTTCCCCGAACGTGTTTGAATGGCCTTCGCCGATTCGGGACTTTTGGGTTGTCCCGGAAGCTTCCCTTCATCATTAGTGAGGTGCCCCGTAAGTTGTCCAACTTGCGTCTCGAGCATCTTCATCATGTTGAGCACTTGATGATTGGAACTTCCGACCTCCGTCACTTTGCTATCGATGTTCTCCAACACCTTGTCTATGGTCTTGAACTTGGTGACGGTGTCCTTGTTGATCTTAGCTTGCTCATCCATGAACTCCTTCAATTGTATACGAAGCGGAACCGCGTTAGGAATAGATGAGCTTGCATTAAATTGAGGCCTACCTTGCCCGTAGCGGAAGTTCGGCAATTCTCCCTTCCTCATGTAGTCGAGCACTTTGGCTTCCTCCGGACAATCTTTGCGAACATGGCCATACTCTCCACATTCTTCGCATGTGGACCTTGCTTCGGCGGCCTTCAAGTCTTGAGCCTCTTTCTTTTCCATCTCCATCTTCTCCAACCTCCTCTTGAGCGAGTCGATCTTGCCTTCAAGTATGTTCTCCTTCTCCACTTGCAAGATTCCTTTGACGTTCCCCGTGGGTTGAACCGGATGTAGGCGCCCGGACGGCGCCCACGTGTCATTATCCGCGACCTTCTTGAATAGCGTGAAAGCTTCCGTCGGTGTAAGTTCGATGAGGGATCCTCCCGCCGATGCATCGATGATCGTCCTTGACGCCATGATGAGTCCTTGATAGAACTTTTGCACGAGGTCTTCCTTCGGGAACTTGTGATGTGGAACCGCCCGGGTGTACTCGTTGAAGCACTCGAATGCCTTCGGGATAGTTTCCGTAGGATATTGAACAAAGGTGGCAATCTTATTACGCAAGCTTTGAGTTTTACCCGGTGAGTAGTATTCCTTCATGAAAGCCTTCATCAACGTGTTCCAATTTTGCACCGTCTCCGCCGGTTGAGAGTGGAACCATCGCAAAGCCTTCCCGAGTAGTGAGAACGGAAAAAGCCTTGCCCTCATTTGGTCTTGAGTCATCCCATCCATGTTGAAAGTCTGACATAGTTGAATGAATGCTTGGAGGTGAAGGTTCGGATCCTCTTTACCGGTGAAGGGTGAATGTTGCACCATGCGGATTGTTGAGGTCTTGATCTCGAACGGTCTTCCGATCTCCTCAAGGTTTAAGATTGGTAGGTCGATGATGTCTGGGTGCATAGCTCCCCAATCTTGCGTTCTTGCGGTGGTTGGTCACCCATCGGTGGAAGTCGATTCTCCCGAGGACTTTGAGGTGGTGAATTCTTCGGAGATTCCTGCGATCCTTTGTCTTTCGACTCCGAATCTACAAAATCCAGCTTTTTAGCTTGATGTGCTTCGCATCTCCTTACCCTGTAAAGTTTTTCTGGATCATCTACAAAATTATCGGGTTTGTTGGAGAGGTAGCCGTCCATCTCCTGTTAGGGTTAGCAATAAACAAAGTATGCAAAAACTAGAAAGTAAAAACAAATCTATAAAAACTAGGGTTAGACAACTAGATTAGATGTATTTTGAGGATAATCAAAATTTAGTAGATGCAAAAAGAAAAACGAAAAGAAAACTGAAAATTACGAAAAGGCAATAAAAAATCAAATCTTGATCACTTGTTCCCCGGTAACGGCGCCAGAAAAAGGGGCTTGTTGACGGTTAATAGTTATATCAAAGTTCGTTTGTGACTTGCAAGCGGACAAGTCTCCCGTCGTAGTCAAGGGACCCTTCTTCCCTCGAGTGGTGAACCCAAGGTATCGAATCTGTGGAACAAATGTGTGACGCAAAACTTAATCTAATAAAGCCAAGTAACTCCAATCTTCGATAAAAGAAACCCTAATGCATCTAAGTAAAAGACACGAAACTAATCTAATCTACTAAAGACCGAAGAAAACAAAGTAAGATTGGGTAGATAAACCGATCTAGAGGGATCGGGGTAAGCCTTTTGTTGAAGTTCCAAGCAAGAGAAGAAGTAGCAAATCGAATCTTATAAGAAGCTTCTTTAAATCGTGGTTTCCCGTCCAAATCCGAAAACATCCGCCTTTCGGAACCCCCGTTCTGTCACAACGTATCCCTAATCATGCGGGGAGCTTAGGGCGAGTCAAAAGACAAGTCGAGATTCTTTCGGAAGATCCGGCGTGTACCTCTAGCCACCGCGGCTACAAGAACACCCTATGTAATCTATCTCGAGAATAGAATTGGAATAAGCAAAGCCGATCGAAAAACGAAATCTTCGAGGAAACACTTGATCGCTAAGAAAAAGATTCAACTTGATAATTCAACTATAACAATGATACAAACACAAGATCACCACCGGGATCCTTCCTTGATCTTGCTTCTAGCTCCGGGAACTCCGACGTGGTCTTCCGTGAAAGGTTCCCACGTCGGCTAGGGGAACCCTAGTCAACTAGCTCGACCCTCTCCTCTCCGAGATGGTGTCCCTCTCTTCTCTGCTCCTCGGCGGCCGATGACGAATTGTATCCTCCGTGGCTCTCGGTCAGGGGGCTATAAATAGCCCGATTGGCGGCTAGGGCAAAGGAGGGGGCAAATGGGCCCTAGATGGGCCTGGGCCGACCGGACCGGGCCGGCCGGCCGGGCCCATCCGGGCCCGGCCCCGAGGCCTCCTTTGCTCTACGTCGGTTCCCTTGCTTCCTGGATGTTTCCCCCTTCTGCATGTAGGTCCATGTCGTCAGTTTCTCTCCGAATTGGACACAACTCCTTGTCTTGCAAGATTCAGCACTTTTCTGGTCAGGTCCTCAGAGTCTGTCGTCTTCTCGGATCAAGTCCCTGGCTTCTTGGAGTTAAGTTCGCTTCATTGCATCACTTGTACGGGGCTTCAAGGTCTTGTCATGAGGTGCTTGATGAACTTATCCTGAAAGTCTTGCATTCAACACTAAAACCCTGCATAAACATTAAACTCCAAAACCGACATGCACACGTGAACTTGTTATACCACGGGGGTTAGTACCAATGGATAAGGTATAAAACTCATGCCAACACCGAAGGTAAACTCGTGGCTAGGTTGACGGATTTTCACCGTCAACATCTCCCCAATGCTTAAACCTTGCTCATCCTCGAGTAAGCCTTCGATGGATATCATCATTGTCAAACAATGTTAAACCTTGCACTTGATCATACATGAGAAAACATAATGCTCTCAAAATTTTAATTCATTAAAGTTCCATAATGTACTAGCCTTCATCTCTACGGAGGGTAGATTCTTATTAAGCTTATCCCACAAGTATCAACATGCTCACAAAGTTTAAATAGATCTCAGAATTTTTGAAATAAAGAACGAGATAAAGAAAAGCTAAACCAAGTTCACAAATTTAAATCATCTTGCATATTGCTCATGAACTCTCATCTTGCTTGTCTCTCAAGCCTATATATTCTACTCCTTTCCCTCTCATAACATATATGTGTGGTAGGCTTTATATGGAGCTTTGGGAAAGTTTAGTCCTAGCAAGATTTTATAAATGAGGTGTTGTCAAAACAAGATAAGCTTCTCATGGTCTTACCGAGACTCGTCAAAAAGGTCATTGGAAGATAATGTTAAATCAAGGAGGGGAAAGAGAAAAATACACACACTTTAGATAAGTGGACATGTGCAAATGACAAAGAGTGATCCCGAGGCACAAAGGAAGTCCTCGTTATCGGATTGCACATGGTTGGAAAATGAGAATGGATCTTTTAAACTTGAAGCCTTGAATGCACTCTTAGAGAACCGGGGAGTTCACTTTACGCATACTCATATATATATTTTTTCTCTTTCTCATATTTCATTCTTTTCTTTCTTTCTTTCTTTCATTCATTATATATATATTTTTTTCTTTCTTCTTGTGAGACCTTCACCTTGGAAGTCATGTACATCACCGAATTTTTTTTCTTTCATCATCATTTTTTTTAAAAAATACTCCCCTTTTGAACTCTAAAACTGCACCGTACCTACCTCCTCCCCCATGCTTAGACGTTGCTCGTCCTCGAGCAAAGAGGCGAAAAATAAGGTAGGTACCGGAAATATTTTTTCCTTGGAGAGATACTTGAAATCTTCAATGTCGGCACCGTCTTGCGATCTTCCTTGAATTGATGATCCATTCTCAACGATAGGTTGTGGTCAAGGAGGTAATCACAAAAGATGATATTTGGTTTAAGGGTGGATATCCGGCGAAGTTTGTGAGATCTCCAATGCGGGGATACACAATGCACGAATAAAAGGCTAGCAAAAAGATAGATACGCAAAAACGAAATGACCAGACTTCTTAGTCTCGGGCCGCAGAAATCATGGCCTGCAATAACTCACTCAAAAATAAATCTTGTACACTAAGGTTTATGCACTCAAATATATATAAGGCTTTGGATAGGTTGAGCAACACACAAGTGATATTTATGACAAGGTTAGCGATATTTTTGAGCATAAAAGACATCTTTAATCTATTCATAACTTGAGAGCACATAAAACACTATGGGTCTTTATTTTAATCATAACCTCCGCTGAAGATTAAGCTAGCATTTAAATAAATTCAGATTTGTATTTTTAAGAGAGCACTAGCTTTAACATGCATAAATCAATTACAAAGATGAACAAAGCTGCAATTTTAATCATATATCATCATGGCACAAATCTTTGTAACTTTTCCAATGATATAATCAAGGTGGTGTCTTTATTAATGATGATATCAAGTTGAAATACAAACTGAAAATAAACAAACATGCTTGCTGAAATTTAAATAAAACAGAAAATACTACGCAAACACACATAAGCAAAAGCTGAAAATTACAGAGAAAAAGAAAAGAAAACTAAAGTTCCTAAATCTTTTAGTCCTCCGCCGGTGGTTGATGTTGATGATCTTGATAATAATACCCTTGCTCATAATATGATTGGACATTCCCTCCGACGAATTGATTTGGCTCCACAAGGTGAAGGCGTCCAAGCTCAAAGGCAATATTTGCATTGCCTTCACCAAGTTGAGCTGCGTTAGCTTGGATGGCTGCGATGTTTTGGGCGTTCCTTGCAGCATACCCTCCAATTATGGCCATGCTTTGTTGTGGTTGGGGATGATTTGCGTAGGACTCCGCGAAGTTAGCGTTGGGCACCACATAATTTGGTGGGGGTACCGGTGCACCACCCCCCCATGCTTGCTCTTGTGGCCCTCCGTAATAACTTGGCGGAGGAGGGATCCCGCCGAATGGTTGCACATTGGGTCGTGCTCCACTCGCTTGTGCAGAGGATGTTCCCTCCTCTACGATTCTTCCTCTTTTGTTTTTCCTTCCCGGGACAAGGAGTCCCTCTTCCAACCAATCTTCCCTTCCTTCGATGAAAAGCCTAAGCCTCTCATTGG
Organism: Cenchrus americanus; assembly: GCA_947561735.1. Lineage (NCBI taxonomy): Eukaryota > Viridiplantae > Streptophyta > Magnoliopsida > Poales > Poaceae > Cenchrus > Cenchrus americanus. The sequence continues at coordinate 89,022,601 of OX387240.1, read as the reverse complement.
GAAGGGGTAGGTTTACTATGGCCGACCGATAACCTCCTCTCTCATCTCCACTAATGTATTTGCCTTGCCGCAAATACTCAATGCCGAGAGAGGTACCACGCAAAAGATGGTCGAGGTTTCTTGCGATCCCCGGCCGTAAGGAGAAGGCCAACATGGAGAGGTAGCACCCCGAACCAATATTACCCGCCCCCGATGTTGCTTCACAACACCAACGGTTGATCATAAGGTAAGAGGGGTCTATTGGCTGCCTGGCAATTAAAGCTGAGTAGAGCCAATTCAACTCCGTGTCGGTCACCTTTGTTTCCTTCATCCTCCCCAATACCCTCTTGCACATCCAAGAGTGAAATATCCGGATAATGGGGTTGCGGATGCAATTGCGTTGTTGATGGGCTTCTCCGGAGATCATATTCCAAAATCCCGCTAACATGCCGGGTGGCACGTCAACTTTCTCCGGAGCTCCCTTGTGGAATCCAAGCAGCTCTCTAACGTGCTCGTAGGGAACCACTTGTTGGACTCCCTCCAAACGGAATGACAAGCTTTGCACCCCATCATCAAGGATAGGTGCAATAGTCATTAGAATTTCCAAGGTGAACCCCAAGTGGGTGTCCACCGATACTCCGTTGGAGAACTGCACCCATCCAAGGTGCCCCAACATATAGTATATGTCGGTGCCAAAACCCAAGGTGTAGAGTGCTTGGTCGTCGAACTCGACGTTGGGCACAAGCCTCTTCTCAAGATTAGAGAGCCTCTCCTCCTCCGACGACGACAAGATGATGAAGCCGTACGAAGAGTATGTCGGAGTGTAAGGAGGTGGCGCGGTTGAACGGGTCGATCATTGTGGTGGCGCGGGCTGCTCCTCCGTGTGCCCACGAGGTTCGGTAAACCTCATGGAAGTGCTTCTTGCAGCCCTCATACCACCAAGGAGGAGAGCATCGTTCCTCCTCGGTGGTGCCGTATCCGTCTCCATGCTCCGGGGAGACTCGAAAACCGAGTGCCTCCTCGAAGACGTGGTTGATGACGGCTTGGACGACGACGAACTCTTCTTCTTGGATAAGAGACTTGTGGTCTTCTTCCACATGGTTGCTGCACTCTTTTCTTCAACTAAAACTCCGGGTTGCAACTGGTAACTAGGCACTTAAACTCTTTGCTTCGGATGTGGACTTTGAGTGGATTAAGGATGTGGATTTTTTCTTGAGCTATCAAGCATGGGAAGGTTGGCTATGTCTACGGAGGTTTTGAGCACACAAACTTGAACACACAAACAAAGGAAGGAGAGGGAAGCTTGCCTGTGAAAACGGGAGCCGGGGGCTCCTTATGTAGGGGAGGCCGGCCGGCTCGGGCCGGGCCGGCCCGGGGGCCTCGGTGCTCCTCCCCGCCTCGTCTTTCTTCCAAAGACGATCATTTCGCCTCTACAACTTTCCCCGCCCGCGTGCTCCATGAGTTGCACCGCCCAAACGCTCTCGTCCACTCCTTTTCTTGCATTATTGGTCCTTCCACTTGATGCTTCATGCTTTGGGTCATGTCCATGCTCCCTAGCTCCACTTGCTTCACATGCCACCATGAAATTCCCGCAAAGTTGATGCTTGCTGCCCACCATGCTTGTCCTTTGCATGTGGAATTGGTGAAAGTTGATGAAAGGGAATCCAATGGTGCATGCATGATTAATTCAAACTAGATTGCCTCCATTAAGGTATGTTTAAGGCTAAGCACTCCTCTAATTCGAAATTTAAAATATTTTTCGCAGCCATGCAAGAGCTCAAACATAATTTTAGAGAAGTTTTTAAACCATTAAAAACAAATGTAAGTCGAAAATATTTTTCGACTACGTCGATTTCGGTCTCACCGGTATAGTTTGCCTTCATCGGTTGAGAGCAAACTTTTCCCCGCTTGATCATGGGTGTCGTATGGACCTCCCCGGGCCCACTACCTCGGTGGGTACCGGGACCGACTACTCGGTGGGCCCCCGGGACTACCCGACTTGCGCTACACGGCACTCCGAAGGCGTGGAGCACAAGTACGAAGACAGAGTAGTACTCGGATAGGACTCGTACATGTTCCGCACCGTGTAGAGGTCTCCTAGACGTACTCGACTAGTACTCCTTCCCTACTCCGACTTGTAACCCCGCCTCCCGGACTATATAAGGCGGGGGGGACCGATCCCCGGATCATCTCATCCAATCTCAACTCACGGCGCACTGTGTTGCACCATCCCGTAACCGTGCCCTATCAATCCGAGCTACGCAACATACGGGACGTAGGGTATTACGCACCTCGCGGCCCGAACTCGTCTAAATTGTGTGCCACGTGCCTCTTCCTTCGAGTTACCGATCTCGGCGAGTCACATTCATCTACTTCGGGTACTCCCCCGTAGTAGGTTGCCGGTCCAAAACACCGACACCGGCGCGCCGGGTAGGGGCTCTCGCTCGAGATCACATGGCGAACTCGACGGCTTCCGTTCACATCAAGCCAACCGTCGCCTTCAACCGTGGCGACACCTTCGTCTTCGGGGCTTGGGTCCGCACCGCCGATGGCGCGGGCTCCTTCCGGCGCCGCTTGCTCATGCAACCCGACTCGAGGACGAGCCTTGTGACGCTTCCCGAAGTTGTCACGGGCAAGCTCGCCCGACAAGTTCGGCGAAATTTCGCTCTCCAACCTCCACGGCCGACTTCGAGCTCGAGTCCGTCTCCAACTCGAACCCGACGTCGCCATGGGCCATCGCATGCGAGCCGGCTCCTCGCCCATCGCAGCGGTCCCCTCTCCACGCCGGCGCTCCGCGCGTGGCCCTCGCGTTCCCGGCCGGGCCCGCACGGAGGCTTCTACGCCACGCCGGGCCGGCAAGGAGCCCGTGACCGAGTACAACTCGGACTCCGACGCCGTCTCCAACCGCGTCTCGGACTCCGCCCTCTCTCCGAGTTCTACTCGAACCCGGACTACGAGTTCGACTTCGGGTCGGACCCCCGAGGAGCCCGAGTCCGAAGACAACTCCTCCGAGCTTCCCTTGTCGGGGCCGGCCTGCGGGCCGGTTATAAGATCAACGCCGGCCGGGAGATACGTCTACGGCCGGACCGCAAACTCCGCCGAGCTGACAACGGAGGACTCACGCTACGTCGCCTACATCGACTCGCTACCGTTCCAGGAGGGAACACCACTAGCCCAAGCTGACTCAAGCACACCAACTGAGGTGGCACCTTCTGAGCCAAGCTTGGGTACCCCTGATCGTCAAGTCTTCATGGCTGCCGGCGACACCCCGGGAACCTCAGGCACGGCCGCAGACAAGTACCTGGAGGACATCTCCGCAGACGAGCTGTCTGCTGATGCCCCTGCGGACGAGACCGACGCCAACAGGGACGCCCGGCGCGAACGTAACAGGAAGCGCAACGAACGACGCCGCGGCTCGGAGACAGCCTCCCCATCCGCAACCTTGCGGAAGCTCTCGGCGCCGAGAGCGAGTTCACACCACTCTCGAGCAAAAGGCGCCTCATGTCGATCACGAGCGATCGCACGCCGAGCTCGGGGCATACGGCCGGAGAAGTCATCGCCAAGCTCGGCGAAGAAGCCTACTTCATGCGGGTCGACAAGAGAGTCACCCAACCTCTCCCGGCTAAGCCTCGCGACAACGAAGCTACTAGTCGCGGTGTTGACCACGGTCCCAACCGTAGTCGGGGCGACATCCCGGCCGAACCAAACCGTCGACGCTCCACCGCCGGCGGACCCTCACGACAAGACAACGTCAACCGAGAAGTCGTCCCCCACCGTGCTTCGGCCGGTGGTGGCGGCAACGACCCCGACGGCGGCGGCGGCGCGGCGGCGGCTCCAACCACGGAGCCAACAAGAAAGCCGGGAGGCGGCGGCGGCCGCGGCGGCCGCGGCCACGCGCATAGCCACGCCTCCGGCGCCTCTCACGGCGGGTACGATGCTCGCCGAGCAGAATCGAAGAGTTGCGGCGAGGAAGAAGTCGACGGCCGCCTGGCCGAAGGCGACGGCTTCCCCGCCTTCTCACCTCGGCTTCGCAACCTTGCTCCTCCCCGACAAGTTCAAGCCTTTGGGGATCACCAAATACGACGCGAAGCAGATCCCATCCGGTGGCTCCGATGCTACGCTCTTTCCATCGAGAACGGCGGCGGCAACGGCGACACCAAGTGCCTCTACTTCCCCTTCGCTGGACCAAGCCCCACTCACGTGGCTCGAGTCGCCGGACAAGCACTCAATCGACAAGTGGGACCAGTCGAAGGAGCAATTCACAAGCAACTTCGCGGGCGCCATGGGCCGTTCGGGTACTCGCATGGACCTTGCCATGATCAAGCAGGAACAAGGCGAGACCCTCCGCAAGTACATGCGCCGCTTCTTCGACAAGCGCGCTACCGTCGTGGACGTCACCGACAAGGAGGTCATCGACCTCTTCCAGGACGGGCTCTACCATCGCCGCACCTTCGAGGACTTTGGCCGGCGCCGCCCCAAGTCCATTCCCCACCTCAAGGACATGATCACGTCCTGGGCGGATGAAGAGGACAAGGCCAACGCCAAGTACGACGCCATCCGCGGCAAGTCCAAGCAGAACCAAGGCGGCGGCGGCGGCCGCAACCAAAACCAAGGCGGCCGCAACAACAACAACAACAACAACAACTTCTCGGGTCCCAACCGCAAGCGCAAGCCAGACAACACCGTCGCGGCTATCCAGCGTCCCCCGAAAGGGAACTCGAAGAAGAACTCCGGCGGGTTTAAAGACCCGCCGAAGGAGAAGTGCCCGTGGCATCCAAACGGCAACCACACCACCGAGCAATGCTACCGGCTCGGGCATGCGCTCAAGGATACGCCGGAGCCACCGCACCCTCACGATCGAAGAACAAGAAGAAGGACGGCGACGACTTCCAAGAACCCGAGAAGACCGTCAACGTCCTCTTCGGCGGACTACCCCGCGGGCGGGAGCGAAGGCTACTCGCCGTGAAGTGATGTCCATTGAACCGGCGGTTATGACCCCTCTCAGGTGGTCAGAGACGCCCATCACCTTCTCCCGCGCGGACCAATGGACCAGCTTCTCCGAACCAGGACGCTTCCCTCTCGTCCTGAAACCAACAGTGGCGGGCTCTAAGCTCAACAAGGTGCTCATCGACGGCGGAAGCGGGCTCAACGTCCTCTTCACCAAGACCCTCAGGAAGATGAACCTTGACGTCACCCCCATGCTCGACAAGAGCAGCATGCCTTTCTACGGCATTGTCCCAGGCAACGCGGCTATCCCACTGGGCTCAGTGGTACTGCCAGTTACCTTCGGGGCGTCTCGCGACAACTACCGCACCGAGTACATCAAGTTCGAGGTCGCGGATATCGAGACTTCCTACCATGCCATCCTCGGCAGACCGGCCATCGCCAAGTTCATGGCGGTGCCCCACTACACATACTTGGTACTCAAAATGCCAAGTCCGGTGGCGTACTCTCCCTCCAAGGGGACTTGAAGATCTCTCACGACCGCGATACGAGAGGCCGTGGTGATTGCTTCGACAAATCAAGTACCCACCCCAATGATGGAGGTCTACGCCGCGTCGAAGAAGCTTGCCACAAGCGAACTCGACATCCCGCAGAAGTCCGACGGCGCCAACAAACCTCGGCCACCCGAGGAGGTGCTCACCAAGTCGGTCGACCTCGGAACGGGCGACCCCACCAAGACTACCACCATCGGGGCCGGCCTCGACCCCAAATAGGAAGACGCGCTCATCGGCTTCCTTCGGGCTAACCGCGACATCTTCGCGTGGAGGCCAGCGGACATGCCAGGAGTGCCCAGGGAGCTGATCGAGCACTGCCTCAACGTCGACCCAAAGGCTACCCCCAAGCGACAACATCTCCGACGCTTCGCCGACGACGGACGGGATGCCATCAAGAAGGAGCTCGCCAAGCTACTCGCCGCCGGCTTCATCGGAGAAGTCTTCCATCCCGAGTGGCTCGCCAACCCCGTCCTCGTCCGCAAGAAGAACTCGAACGAGTGGAGGATGTGCGTCGACTACACCGACCTCAACAAGCACGCCCCAAGGACCCCTTCGGGTTGCCACGGATTGATCAAGTCATCGACTCCACGGCGGGCTCGCGACCTTTCTCTCGCTTCCTCGATCGCTACTCCGGCTACCACCGGATCGCAATCAAGGAGGAAGACCGGGAGAAGACCGCGTTCATCACCCCGTTTGGCGCGTCTTGCTACACGACCATGTCCTTCGGGTTGAAGAACGCCGGCGCTACCTACCAACGGGCCATCCAGGCACCGCTTCAAGCGGCAACTCGGCAAGAACGTCGAGGCCTACGTGGATGACGTGGTTGTCAAAACCCGGGGACTCCGCTACCCTCATCAACGACCTTGAAGAGACCTTCGCATCGCCGCGCGAGTACCGCCGGAAGCTCAACCCGAACAAGTGCGTCTTCGGCGTACCTTCGGGCAAACTACTCGGCTTCATCATCGCCCAACGCGGCATCGAAGCCAACCCCGAGAAGATCTCCGCCATCACCGAGCATGAAAGCTCCCACGAGCATCAAGGACGTCCGTAAGCCGACGGGGTGCATGGCGGCACCGAACCGCATTCATCTCGAAGCTAGGAGAACGGGGTCTCCCCTTCTTCAAACTACTCAAGCACCACGAGAAGTTCGTGTGGACTGCAGAGGCGGACCAAGCCCTTGCCCGGCTCAAGGACTTCCCCGTCGAAGCCCCCCGGTCCTCACGGCTCCCTACAAGGGCGAGCGGCCGTCGCTCTACCTCGCCGCGACTACTCACGTGGTCGCATCGCCATCGTCGTCGAGCGGCGGGGAAGACGGCCACGCCTACCCGGTCCAGCGCCCGGTCTACTTCGTCAGCGAGGTTCTATCGGAGTCCAAGGCCCGCTACCGGCCCGTGCGAAGCTCCCGTACGCTCTACTCATCACCTCGCGGAAGCTACGACATTACTTCCAGGAGTACTCGGTCTCCGTCGTCACCGACTACCCACTCGGCGACATCCCGAGGAACCCGGACGCCACGGAAGGATTTCCAAATGGGGCCGTCGAGCTCGGCGCCCTCACCATCGACTTCAAGCCACGCACGGCCATCAAGTCGCAAGCTCTAGTCGACTTCATGGCGAGTGGCGGGAGAACCGCCTACCCACTCCCACCGTGCGACCGAGCATTGGGTGATGTACTTCGACGGCTCACTCAACCTCGAGGGCGCGGGCGCGGGGGTACTCCCCCGATCTCCCCAACGGGCGAACAACTCAAGTACGTCCTGCGCATCTTCCGGAAGGTCTCGAACAACGAAGCCGAGTACGAAGCCCTCCTACACGGGCTCCGCCTCGCGGCTTCACTTGGCATCAAGCGGCTACTAGTCTACGGCGACTCCGCGGTGGTCATCAACCAAGTCAACAAGTCCTGGGACCGCAACAAGGAGAACATGGACGCCTACTGCCTAGAAGTCCGCAAGCTCGAGAACAAATTTTACGGTCTCGAGTTCCATCACATCGTTCGCGACAACAACGTTGCAGCGGACGTCCTCTCGAAGCTCGGATCCACCCGCGCCCAAGTACCCGCGGGCGTCTTCGTCCATGAGCTTCACGCGCCATCCATCCCGGAGCCGGCGCCACCGACCACTGTCCCAGCTAACCAACCAGCTGGGCAGGAGGTCATGATGATCGACGTGGACTGGAGGCAACCCTTCATCGACTACCTCAGCGAGCAGAAGGTCCCCTCCGACAAGAACGCAGCCGAACAACTCGTTCGCCGCGCCAAGTCTTACGTCCTCGTCGGCGACAAGCTTTACAAGCGAGGCGCATCTTCCGGAGTACTCATGAAGTGCGTTCCCCGCGGAGAAGGCAAGGACATCTTGGAGGAGATCCACAAGGGTGTCCGCGGCAACCACGCGTCCTCCCGCACGCCGGTCGGCCAAGGCCTTCGGCGAGCCTTCTGCGGCCCACGGCCACGGGCGATGCCGAAGAACTCGTCGGACGGTGCCAAGGATGTCGGTTCTTCGCCAAGCGGCAACATGTCCCCGCCTACAAGCTAGTCACCATACCACCAACCCGGCCCTTTGCCCGCCGGGGGCTCGACATGATTGGGCCACCGCCAACCGCGCCGGGAGGATTCAACCGGCATGCGGTGGCTATCGACAAGTTCACCAAGTGGATCGAGGTCAAGCCGGTCACATGCCCCAAGGCCGACGAGTACTCGACTTCCCGGATGAACTCGTACACCGCTACGGGCTACCCCACCGCATCATCACGGACACCGGGGTCCAACTTCAACAACCACCGGTTCGGGAGTACCGCGAGAACGGCGGAATCGACGTCGGATACGTCTCCGTCGCCCATCCACGGGCCAACGGACAAGTCGAGCGCGCCAACGGGATGGTGCTCGACGCCCTCAAGAAGCGGCTACACGACGCCGCTAACTCAAAAGGGGGCAAGTGGATCAAGGAACTACCCAACGCACTCGGGGGCCGCGGACTCAACCATCCAAGCCAACGGGGCAATCCCCCTACTTCTCGGTCTACGGCTACGAAGCCATCCTCCCCGCCGATGTCATATGGAACTCGCCGGCGGTGGAGCACTACGACGAAGGCGTCTCGAAAGACGACGGACGAGTTGATATCGACGGCCTCGAAGAAGCTCGCCGTGCCGCCCTCGTCCAATCGGCAAGGTACCTCGAGGGTATCCGACGCTACCACGATCGCAACGTCAAGGAACGCTCCTTCAACGTTGGAGATCTTGTCCTCCGCCGTATCCGAGAACACGGAAGGACTTCACAAACTCGCCCCCTCGGGAAGGGCCCTTCACCGTGGCTAAGGTGACCGGGCCAGGCTCCTACCGCCTCCAAACACTTGAAGGCGAAGAAGTCAACAACTCGTGGAACGTCGACCAGCTCTGTCGATTCTACGCCTAGTCTACTCGACTACTCCGGGGTTCAAGTCCACGCGACTACATCAACACCCCCTTGCCGCAAGCGACCCTCCGGGTCCCGGCTCCAAGTCTCCGGACTACTCTCCTCCAGGTCCAGCCCGTGCGGCTACCTACGGACCCTGGGCTGCAACGAGCGTCAAGGACTCTAGCGGCGGTCTACCAAGAAGACCACACTCCAAGATCCGGCCTTCGCGGCTACTTACGGATGCGCGATCCAGCCTACACGGCTACCTACGGATCACTCACTCGTAAGCGGCTACCCGCTCCGGTACTACTCGGTATGTAAGCGGCCTCCGGTCCAGGCGACTACTTGTAACTACGGCCCGGCCACCCGTGTGTACTTCTTCGGTAATAAAGTTCGATTGTTCATCAACTTCTTTACCGCCTACTCCCTCGCGACGGGGCTACCAAGCCGAGTACTACTACTCGCACCTACTCCACGATGGGCGCTCCGCACTCCGAGATCGCGGCTACGAGTACTCATTGATGGAACTTCACATTTCATTGATATATGAGATAGTTCATTACAAGCGTTTCCTATACAACCATGGCTACTAGCTATCTACGCAGGGGCTACCGGAGATTCGGCTTATCGGCTACCGCTCCGCGATGGGAGCCATCTCGCTCCAACAACTGCGCATCTTGCTCATCCGAGCGGTTGGCGGCTACCCCGCCGGCGACTACTTCCACCGGGGCCTTCGGGAAGTACGACTTCATGAAGGCCGGCACCCGCTTCGGGATTGACTTGGCCATGTGCTTCACGTAGGCGGCCGGCCGGCTTGGCGCCTCACGAAGTCGATCCGCCAACGGAGCAATCTTGGGGCCGCCGGGTGCGGCACCGGAGAGCCTCGCGATCGGGAGGGCGGCCTCTTCCGGGTCCTTCGAGTCGGGCTCGGAGCGCCTCACGGTCCTCGTTCAACATCGCAAGGATTTGTAGCGATTGACGAGATCCCCGTCGATGCAATTCTCAACTCCATGTGCTTCTCGCACTCGAAGGCCGGCTCCTTGTAGTCGAGTTCAAGTACCCGGCGGGCTTCTTGCTCCCGGTAGAAGAGATTCTTCATGCCGATCTCCGAGCCCTTCGGACGCTCCACTGGTCTTCGAGTTCTACAAGGCACGGGAACACACACAACGGGTCGAGCTTGATGACTCCCAACAAGTACCCGACAAGTCAAGAGACATACCTTTATTCTTGTTGCGGAGGCCTTTGTTCTTCCGCACCAGATCGTCGCTCTTCGCCCGCAAGTCCATCACGTCGTTGTGGTACTTGGCGAAGGCGGCGTCAAGCTTCGACTGCATGGCGGCCGCGTGCTTCTTCGACTTCATGAGCTGCTCCTCCAAGGCTTCGGCTCGCGGCACCGTGTCGCCGTAGCCTTGCGGCCAGATTTGACTTCTCGCGGGATCGCTCCGCGACGTCCCGCACAAAACCAATTCAAGTCAAGCGCAGTACTCAACGAAAGGATTGTCTACTCGGGAGGCAACGGCTACGTACCTTCATCCTTTGCTCGGCTCGCCGCATCGCCTCCGGATGCCTTGCGCCGGCACCGCCGGCTCGACGAGATCGTCGGCAAGCAACTCGATCCCGCCACGGCTACTTGTCGTAGCCTCCGTCATTGGCGCCGAGCGGATAGGCTCCGCGTCTTGGATCTCCGGGGACCGGATCGCCACCTCCAGGGCAACCCCTGGCGACGTGGCAGCCGCCTCCCCCTCGGCGGACTTCCCGACGGTTTCCCCCCATGGGCTCGGGGGCTCCCTACTGCGGCCTCTGGGACTCCTGGTGTCAACTCCTGCACGGGCACCCCTGCAGGGATGTCACCCCCCTTCGGCCCTCGTCGCCAAAGAACACGCGCATCGGCATTCTCGACTACTCTTTTTGGGCTCTACGGCTTCGGGAAGAGTACTAACCTTCGACTATGACCGCCTGCGGCGGCGCCGCTTCGGCGGTTGGGGGGCTCGGTCGTGGCTTGGGCTTCGGAGCGGTTTCCTCGACCGGCGGCGCGGCCTTCTCCGCCTCCGCTGCGCCGTGGGCTCCTCTCCGTCCCGACTCAAGTACGTGGATTTTCTCGCACAAGTATCCACAAAGGTTCATCGGACAACATCGGCTACTACAATGGGTACTACTCATGAAGTGTGGTACTTACAAGTTCGACCGGACGATAGTCACGGCCGGCGCACCGAGGATGCGGCGATATCGACCGGTCCACCCTCGGCGGGCGTTTCTTCCTCCGCCTCTCCGACTACCGCCTCTTCCACGGCGGCGGTGGCCGCCGCGCGGACGTTCTCTGCGCCCCCCCGCGGCTTCCACCTCTTCGGCGGCGGCGGCGCGGGTACTCGCTCCCTTCGGGGCGGGGGGCCGGGCGCTCCGGCGCGCCGAAGCTCTTCGACGGTGGGAGCCGGACTTCGGCTTCCAGCCGGTTCCCCCACTGTGGGCCACGTGCCCTCATCGCCCTCCTCCACGGGCTCCGCTGGCGGCCTCTCCTGCACATGGGGATAACTACTCGTCAGCACCGTACTCGACCATTGGGTACCCGACTACTCTGCTCAAGATGACTTACCTCTGGAGGCGTGGTCTCTGAGATCTTCATCTTCTTGGCTACCCGCTTCTTGGCGGGGTTGCGCGGCTTCCTCGGCGGCGCGGCAAGGCTAGCCTCCCGTGCTAGCGGAGGATCTTGGATGAGAGGCACATGAGGCAAGCCCAGGACGGCTAAACCTCGACCGCAGTGGAAGCGATCTGCGCCGTCTCCTCGTCCTCTTCGTCATCGGAGGTATCCTCCACGATGACGGGATCGTCGTCTCCGACTACTCGGCGCTCCTTCACCTTCTCCACCGCCGGGATCTCAATCCCGCTCGGTGGTGGCCGCGGCTCGGAGACAAACCGCTTCACATCATCCTGCGCAAAAGACACAAAAGGCGTCAGCAACTCTGCTACAAGTGCCTACTACTCGACGAGGCGGGTACGGCTACTTACCTCGTTGGGCGGGCGCGCGGCGGAGAACTCCTCGACAGGGCACGCCGTGTACTCCGGCATGTCCTTGAAGATCCTCGACAACCTCTCGATGATGTCGTTGTCTTCAATTTCGCCCCCCGGCATCCGCGACGTGTCGTCGTCGCCGGTGTACTCGAAGCCCATCGTATCCCGCGGCGGCGGCGGGCCGGATCCGACGCTTCATGAACCGAAGGCCACATGCTCGGCCCTCGGTCTCCGCATCACGCGGGGCCTTGATTCGTCCCGGCAACTCCGGAGCCCGGATCCCCTCTTGCATGGTGGGTTCCGTGTTCCACCACTCTTGGTGCTTGGGCTGCCGTCCGCTCGGCTTCGGCAGCTCGGGATGGTGGTTCGTGGTATAGAACCACCTCGTCTTCCAATCCGTGTTGGAGTCCACGAGCTTGTACGCCGAGTGCGCTCGGCGGCATCTTCCCTCAACTGGATCCCGGCCCCGCCGACTACTCTGGGGTTGGAGGCGCTGGGCTGCGGCTTCACGCGGAAAAATTTCCGGAAGAGAATCCAATGCGGCTTGATCCCCAAGAATGCTTCGCGAAATGAACGAAGACGAAGTGTGGAAGATTCCGTTGGGGTTCAAGTTGAGGTACTCGATGCCGTAGTACCTGAGAAGCCCTCTGAAGAAATCGCTCGGCCGGGAGCGCAAGCCCGCGCTCCACGAAGCGCGAGAACATCGGGATCTCGTCTTGCGCCTTCTCCATTGGATAGGGATCTCCGCGGCGGATCTCCACATATCGATCTCCTTCTCCCCGATGAACCGGAGTTCAACGGGGTCGGCAAGTCCTCGGTCTTCACCTTCGACCTCTTCCACTCGCGGCTTGGGTCGGCGCGCGGTGGAGACGTGGGCGGCGCCGCTCCGTGCCGGCCGCGGCGGCCTCTCGCATGGCTCCTCTTCTTCCCGCCGGCCTTCAACGTCTTCGACGGGGACGGCTTCATCCTCCAAGAACGGGGAGTCTTCACTCGCATCCGCTCGGGGGCTACCCTACGGCTTTCGGGTGGCGATGCGCTTGGATCTACTTGCGGCGGCGGTGCTCGGCCGGAGTGGGTCTACTTCAAGATTCAAGTGGCAAATGACCGCGGCTCACTTGGGTGAAAAACCCCTAAGGGTTTCGGCTTGAATTTATAAGCCAAATCGCCTCCGTAACGGGCGGCCGGGATAAGTCCGCGCGTGGGCGACTCGGCGGGCGCGCGTGACTCTTCGCATTCTACTAGTCGACGCGCCTCATCTCGGGGGCTCGGCTACTTCTACTCGACTACCTGGGACGCGGCTAGTCTCAAGAGCATCTCAGGACACATTCTTCAAGAAGACCCTTCAATTCGAGAGGAAGTACTCGACTCAAGGCTCGGGGGCTCCGTGCCACGTGTCCTTCGGTTTTTTCTCTCCGGATTTTTCGGGATTTTCTCGCCAAGGCTTCGGATAGATCCTCGCCAGAGCCCGCGGCTCGAGGCTCGGGGGCTACCCTACGTGAATTGCGGTTCAGCAAATCGTATCTTCTTGACGGCTCCGGCTTCAAGACAAGACGGGCATTTTTGAAGACCTTCGAAGGTGGATTTCAAGGACGCTTGGGACTACTCGAGAAGACTTCAAGATTGCTCAAACATCGAGCGGAGTACATTCCGGCCTCGGGATGCTTCGACTACTCTTGAGGACTTTTGACTTGTAGCACTCGGGGACGCTTGAGGACTACTCGTTAAGGCCGTCAAGACTACCGGAAGCTATCCTTCTCGACTACAAAGTACTCGGGGGCTTGTCGTATGGACCTCCCCGGGCCCACTACCTCGGTGGGTACCGGGACCGACTACTCGGTGGGCCCTCGGGACTACCCGACTTGCGCTACACGGCACCGAAGGCGTGGAGCACAAGTACAAGACACGGGAGTAGTACTCGGATAGGACTCGTACATGTTCCGCACCTGTGTAGAGGTCTCCTAGACGTACTCGACTAGTACTCCTTCCCTACTCCGACTTGTAACCCCGCCTCCGGACTATATAAGGCGGGGCGGGGACCGATCCCCGGATCATCTCATCCAATCTCAACTCACGGCGCACCGTTGCACCATCCCGTAACCGTGCCCTATCAATCCCGAGCTACGCAGCATACGGGACGTAGGGTATTACGCACCTCGCGGCCCGAACCTCGTCTAAATTGTGTGCCACGTGCCTCTTCCTTCGAGTTACCGATCTCGGCGAGTCACATTCATCTACTTCGGGTACTCCCCGTAGTAGGTTGCCGGTCCAAAACACCGACAATGGGGGCATAGGTTTAGGTTCTAATTTTGGCTAAATAAGAGAGATTTTGAATAAAACAAAATTAGAATAGGCTTAGAAAAATTCTAATCTTAGAGAAACCAAGGATAAAGATTTTTAAAACCAACCAAAAGTTTTGATTTCTAGGTTCACGCGAGTTCTACCACGTGCTGAATTTTATTAACACCTAAATATAAATCGTGGCTCTACTCGTGTGGTTTTAGCATGAAAAATAAGTCAACCTCAGCACCATAATGAGGGTGAAAGGTTGAGTTAGGTTCTGAAATTATTTGGTTGAGGTTTCTCGAAAAGAAAAGAACAAACAAGCACATAGGAGGGTTCATGCAAATGGTTTATGACAAAGCAAACATTCAATCAAGAATTATGTCTCTAATATTGTTCAACCACTTCTAAGTCTAATTTCTTTGCGTAATAAAACTCAAAAACTAAACTATTAAAAATACTCGAAAAACCTGGAATCGGGTTGTCCGCCCAGTAGCTTATTCTTGACTCGACGAAACGGGTTGCCTCCCGCCTAGCGCTTCGTTTATAGTCTATAGCTAGACTTCTTCACTTGATTACTTCGGATCAACGCTCTTTGCGGGTGTTGCAATCTTGGGTACCCACTTCCGCACCATCTTGGGCACGGGCTTGTCTTCCGGCTTAGTCATTTTTTTGGTCTTCACAGGCGGCTTCTCTTCCTTTGTCTTGACGGATGCAACACCTTCTTTGATTTTCTTTACGTTCATTTTTTTCGGCTCCTTCTTCTTTTTCAGCCCCTCTGTTTGTTTTGGTTCTCCCTTCACTCCAATCATGTTGCATGCCTCGATTCTTGGACGGAACTTGAAGGAACTCCTTTCTCCGTTGATATCGAACATGATCTCCCCCTTGCCAACATCAATAGTAGCTCCCACGGTCTTGAGGAAATGCCTCCCTAGGATGAGCGGCGGCTTCTCCCTCTCTCCCATCTCGAGCACAACGAAGTCGACGGGGATGAAGTGGTGTCCGACCTTCACGGGTACATCTTCAGCAATGCCCAAGGGATAACGAATGGAGTTGTCTCCCAACTCCAAACATATACCCGTAGGCTCCATTGGTAGGCGTAGCTTCTCAAACACATCCCTCGGCATGACGCTCACACTAGCTCCAAGGTCGCATAATGCCTTCTCGAAGTTGAAAGAACCAACCGAACATGGAATTGTGGGGCACCCGGGGTCCTTTTGCTTCTATAGCCCATTAGCAATAGCGGCACTACACTCCTCGGACATCTTAACATGATCTACCCCGAGTGTTGCTATCTCATATTTATTTGCAAGTATGTCTTTAAAGTAACGAGAATATGTAGGTACTTGTAGGGCATCTAGTAATGGCATTTTGATGCTAAGTGTACGCACAACTTCCACAAACATCTCAAAGTGGTTGTCAAGTTTACCTCGGAAGAAGCGTGGCTTGAGTTGCGGTATCCTCGTGTCTTCCTCCGGCATCTCGAATTCGGGATCCTCGGTGACGATCCCCGTAACCTTCTCTTTAGCAACTCCTTCCACCTCGGTGGATGGTTTAAGCTTCCTTGCTCCCGCGGAACGTTCCGGATCTTAGGTCTCCTTCCCCGAACGTGTTTGAATGGCCTTCGCCGATTCGGGACTTTTGGGTTGTCCCAGAAGCTTCCCTTCATCATTAGTGAGGCGCCCCGTAAGTTGTCCAACTTGCGTCTCGAGCATCTTCATCATGTTGAGCACTTGATGATTGGAACTTCCGACCTCCGTCACTTTGCTATCGATGTTCTCCAACACCTTGTCTATGGTCTTGAACTTGGTGACGGTGTCCTTGTTGATCTTTGCTTGCTCATCCATGAACTCCTTCAATTGTATATGAAGTGGAACCGCGTTAGGAATAGATGAGCTTGCATTAAATTGAGGCCTACCTTGCTCGTAGCGGAAGTTCGGCAATTCTCCCTTCCTCATGTAGTCGAGCACTTTGCCTTCCTCCGGACAATCTTTGCGAACATGGCCATACTCTCCACATTCTTCGCATGTGGACCTTGCTTCGGCGGCCTTCAAGTCTTGAGCCTCTTTCTTTTCCATCTCCATCTTCTCCAACCTCCTCATGAGCGAGTCGATCTTGCCTTCAAGTATGTTCTCCTTCTCCACTTGCAAGATTCCTTTGACGTTCCCTGTGGGTTGAACCGGATGTAGGCGCCCGGACGACGCCCACGTGTCATTATCCGCGACCTTCTTGAATAGCGTGAAAGCTTCCGTCGGTGTAAGTTCGATGATGGATCCTCCCGCCGATGCATCGATGATCGTCCTTGACGCCATGGTGAGTCCTTGATAGAACTTTTGCACGAGGTCTTCCTTCGGGAACTTGTGATGTGGAACCGCCCGGGTGTACTCGTTGAAGCGCTCGAATGCCTCCGATATAGTTTCCGTAGGATATTGAACAAAGGTGGCAATCTTATTACGCAAGCTTTGAGTTTTACCCGGTGGGTAGTATTCCTTCATGAAAGCCTTCATCAACGTGTTCCAATTTTGCACCGTCTCCGCCGGTTGAGAGTGGAACCATCGCAAAGCCTTCCCGAGTAGTGAGAACAGAAAAAGCCTTGCCCTCATTTGGTCTTGAGTCACCCCATCCATGTTGAAAGTCTGACATAGTTGAATGAATGCTTGGAGGTGAAGGTTCGGATCCTCTTTACCGGTGAAGGGTGAATGTTGCACCATGCGGATTGTTGAGGTCTTGATCTCGAACGGTCTTCCGATCTTCTCAAGGTTCAATATTGGTAGGTCGATGATGTCTGGGGTGCATAGCTCCCCAATCTTGCGTTCTTGCGGTGGTTGGTCACCCATCGGTGGAAGTCGATTCTCCCGAGGACTTTGAGGTGGTGAATTCTTTGGGGATTCCTGCGATCCTTTGTCTTCCGACTCTGAATCTACAAAATCCAGCTTTTTAGCTTGATGTGCTTCGCGTCTCCTTAGCTCACAAGTTTTTTTACGGATCATCCAGAAAATTATCGGGTTTGTTGGAGAGGTAGCCGTCCATCTCCTGTTAGGGTTAGCAATAAACAAAGTATGCAAAAACTAGAAAGTAAAAACAAATCTATAAAAACTAGGGTTAGACAACTAGATTAGATGTATTTTGAGGATAATCAAAATTTAGTAGATGCAAAAAGAAAAACGAAAAGAAAACTGAAAATTACGAAAAGGCAATAGAAAAATCAAATCTTGATCACTTGTTCCCCGGCAACGGCACCAGAAAAAGGGGCTTGTTGACGGTTAATAGTTTTATCAAAGTTCGTTTGTGACTTGCAAGCGGACAAGTCTCCCATCGTAGTCAAGGGACCCTTCTTCCCTCGAGTGGTGAACCCAAGGTATCGAATCCGTGGAACAAATGTGTGACGCAAAACTTAATCTAATAAAGCCAAGTAACTCCAATCTTCGATAAAAGAAACCCTAATGCATCTAAGTAAAAGACACGAAACTAATCTAATTTACTAAAGACCGGAGAAAACAAAGTAAGATTGGGTAGATAAACCAATCTAGAGGGATCGGGGTAAGCCTTTTGTTGAAGTTCCAAGCAAGAGAAGAAGTAGCAAATCGAATCTTATAAGAAGCTTCTTTAAATCGTGGTTTCTCGTCCAAATCTGAAAACATCCGCCTTTCGGAACCCCCGTTCTGTCACAACGTATCCCTAATCATGCGGGGAGCTTAGGGCGAGTCAAAAGACAAGTCGAGATTCTTTCGGAAGATCCGGCGTGTACCTCTAGCCACCGCGGCTACAAGAACACCCTATGTAATCTATCTCGAGAATAGAATTGGAATAAGCAAAGCCGATCGAAAAACGAAATCTTCGAGGAAATACTTGATCGCTAGGAAAAGATTCAACTTGATAATTCAACTATAACAATGATACATACACAAGATCACCACCGGGATCCTTCCTTGATCTTGCTTCTAGCTCCGGGAACTCCGACGTGGTCTTCCGTGCAAGGTTCCCACGTCGGCTAGGGGAACCCTAGTCAACTAGCTCGACCCTCTCCTCTCCGAGATGGTGTCCCTCTCTTCTCTGCTCCTCGGCGGCCGATGACGAATTGTATCCTCCGTGGCTCTCGGTCAGGGGGCTATAAATAGCTCGATTGGCGGCTAGGGCAAAGGAGGGGCAAATGGGCCCTGGATGGGCCTGGGCCGACCGGACTGGGCCGGCCTGGGCCCATCCAGGCCCAGCCCGAGGCCTCCTTTGCTCTACGTCGGTTCCCTTGCTTCTCGGATGTTCCCCCTTCGCATGTAGGTCCATGTCGTCGGTTTCTCTCCGAATTGGACACAACTCCTTGTCTTGCAAGATTCAACACTTTTACGGTCGGGGTCCTCGGAGTCTGTCGTCTTCTCGGATCAAGTCCCTGGCTTCTTGGAGTTAAGTTCGCTTCATTGCATGACTTGTACGGGGCTTCAAGGTCTTGTCATGAGGTGCTTGATGAACTTATCCCAAAAGTCTTGCATTCAACACTAAAACCCTACATAAACATTAAACTCCAAAACCGACATGCACACGTGAACTTGTTATACCACGGGGGTTAGTACCAATGGATAAGGTATAAAACTCATGCCAACACCGAAGGTAAACTCGTGGCTAGGTTGACGGATTTTCACCGTCAACAGTCCCTAAACTTGTTTTAGCCGTATCTTAGTCGTTTTAACCCCATTTTTAGCGTTCTTTATGTCCACGCGATCATCTCAATGAGTAGAATAGTTTTCTGTTGTTTTTATTTCTGTTTGAGATGATTGGTGTACTGTTTCTTATTTGTTTTCGTTGTATGCTTGTATGTGAATGTGTGGAGCGTAGAGTACGAGCAGTTCGGGGACTTCGCTGTTGTTGAAGATTTCCAAGACCCTGAGCAGTTTCCGGAGCTGGTAGAAGGCAAGTCCTTGCTGCATTTCCGTTGATCCTATTACAACATGCATTTTAATTACACTGTTGTTTATTATTGCTTTGCATTAAATTGATGGGTCCTATTGCTAAGGTTCGACTAGCTTTGTTATCCTATGCCTTGATCAACCTGGGTTTACTTTATGTTGGGTAGCACATGCTAGCACTTTACGTGGTTTCAGGTGGTTTAATGAACACTTGTCAATATGGATTTATTTATGTTATCATTCATGTAATGCAAGAATACTTTATGCCTGTTAATCGGAACATGGAGCGACCACCCAGGAAAACAGTGCAACCACAAGACATATGGCTCTGTCTTGGCTTAATAATTAGTAAACTAGGTGTTAGGTATGCTTTACCTGATAAGGGTTGGGGGCTGATGGTAGATGGCGTATGGACCTGCTCAGGTGTAGGTGTGGGCTTAGCTAAGACACGGTACTCATCCTGGAGCTTTATACGCTGCACTGATCAGGTAACCTAGCGGACAGCCTACATCTGGGGATCTTTGTACTGGCCTCGTAGTGTCCCTATGCAATCACACCTCGGTAGTGTGGTATGGTGCCTAGCTAGCATCATATGGTTGGTTTTAAAGTTCTTCGGGACTTTTACGCGACTTGTGGGTAAAGATGTACGACCTCTGCAGAGTGTAAAACTAACTAGTTTGCTGTGCCCACGGTCAAGGGCGGCCTGGACCCTCACATGAGTAATTTATGAAAGATGGAACTTTTAAACTTGTGCATTACATTCTATGGATCGGTTGCATTTGTTATTTGGGTTTGCTATATACTTTCACTTGCTAGTAACAGTTGCTTAATAAAACTTGACCAACTAAAATGCTGACTTGCTTTATAACCATCAGCTTCCACCATAAAGCCTTGCATGTTGTTATAGAACTTTTCTCTTGTTGATTACGACATGTGCTCATGGTTGTTGTTCTTTTATTTGCATCGACACTACCCGGCTACTGCTCAGATGGACGCTTTGAGGATTTCCATGAAGAGTTCGATGAGTTCTAGGCGTTCGTTCTCCAGTCGTCTACCTGTGGAGGACTTCTGCGTGTGTTTACTTTTCCGCTGTTAGCTACTCGAACGATTGTTTAGTTGAGACATTCGGTCATGTAATAAATGTTTAATACTCTCTTTACGCTTTACACTGTGTTTTGGTATACACTGAGTCGATGCATGTGTGTAACTTGATTCTGGCGCACATGTATTCCTGCATTCAGATTTGCCCTTAAATCCGGGTGTGTCACCTGCGTCGTGGCTTCACGGCGCCGCCAGCATCCGGGCCCATCCCGGCATCACCACCTCCGGCCTCGTTGTCGGTGTCCTCGTCGGCCTCAACCGATGAGTCTGATTCGCAAAACTCCAGCAGACGACCTGCTGGAGGCTTGTACTTGTTCGACCTAAGTTTCCTCCAGTGCTGCTCGCCCTCAAGGAGAGGTGCTAGGCACCACATCTGAAGCTCACGCTCTTGCAAACAGATGACAAGGAAGTTATACGACCTAAACAACAAACAAGCGAAGTAAAACGACCAAAAGGGGGTAGATCTCAGGATCTTACCGGATTAGCCGGCCTGTTCAACGAGTGTGCCTTTGGGCACTTCACTTTCCCAGTGTACATCTGGGAAATTCTAGCCGCCATCTCCTCCTCGGAGACCTTGCGGTTGACCTCACGCGTGGGGTCTGATTGCCCCCAGTACTCGTACGCCGGGTGGACCCGATCCTTGATCGGTTGGATCATCCGCCGGCAGAACGACCTAGCCACCGTGGCTCCTATCACTCCCTACTTCTTCAACTCGTTGACGAGCTCCAGGACTGGCTTGAGCTCCCTAAGATCACGGGACAACAACCCCAAGTCTCACTCATTTATCTTCACTGGCTTATGGCCAATACGACGTGGAAGACCAGGAAGCTGATCTGCAATATAGAACCACTCCGACCTCCACCCAGCAGTGTTGTCGGGGAGGTCGGTGCCTATCCACTCCAGCTTGAGGCCTGACATCAAGTTAAACATTACAGTGCCCACTGGCCCCGACCTCTTGCCAGTGCTCTTTACACAGAAGAAATACCTCCATAACAAGAAGTGAGGCGATATCCCCAGATACGCCTCACAGAAGTGAATAAAAGTGGAAACTACGGTTATGGAGTTAGGAACGAGATGTACCAGCTCTAGCTGGTAGTAGTACAACAGACCACGGAAGAAGTCTCCCGCCGGGAGGTTGAAGCTGCGCTCGAAGAAGTATGCGAGGACGACCTGCTCCTTGATGTCCTCGCTCGGGAACTGCTCCCCAGCGGCAGCCATCCACTCCACCTCCGCCTTCGACGGGAGTAGCCCGTGGTCCACCAGGGTTTGGATCTTGGCCTCGGTCATCGTCGACCGGACCCACACCGCCTGCGGATCAGGGATGCAAGCCGCCTCCGCCGCCATCTCACCGCTAGGGTTCGAGTTGGATCTAATATTGCACAAGGTTTTGACGCGCATGCGCAAGAGGAGCACAGCGCGGAGCGGCGGTGCTAGCACGTGCCTGGCCGGAGTTGGAGGCTAGATGGGTGGGCGCGGGAGCAAGATGGTCGCAAGAAAATCTACGGTGATGTGGGAGAGTGACAGCGGTGGAAGTGAGTGCAACAGGAGGAAGACGAAAGGACAATGGGGTCAACCCCGCCTCGGGCCGCCCTATTTATAAGGGGGTCCACCGAATCTGCTCGTTGCGGTTCCTTCCGTCGTACAACACGCCTCAACAGCTCTATTCCGAGAAGTTCGCGAGAAGATTAAGGCAGATTTTTCACTAACAGACTGCAGCTACGACCTAAATCTGAGTTTAGGTCATCAGTTAAACAAGAAGACAACGTTAGGTCGTCCTGATGGCAAAAACGTTTTGCAAGTTCCCACATCACATTAATTTAGGTCTTTGACAAATCATTTTGCCAAAACAAACCAAGTACATGACAGAAGAGAGCGAACATTACATGGATTGCTCAAAGGTACACAAGTCGTCTGCGACCTCATTGGATCCAGAGCTTGACACACAAGATAAACATACTACAAGGTCTGGGCCACCCAGAGCAGTCACCACGACCTACTTTGCCAAAGCAGAGCACGTCGCGAGACTTCTCCTAGCACCAGGACCTTGATGGCGGCCTTGCGGAGACAGCTGCAGTGCGGCACGCAAGCTAAGGCATGCTCGGCTCCAACTATTGGAATGGAGACACGAGCTTGCTCTTCGGTGTTGAAATCCAAGCCCTAGTGAGCTCTCGGTGCTCACCAGAGACGTCCTGCTATAGCTCCAACTCGAACAGCATCACCTCCAAACTCTACCTAATACCCCACAGAGGCAGGGTGTATAGAGTGAAGGTGTTGCCTCCTTTTCGCGAGAATTCTCCTAGCTCCAAGCTTCTACAAGAACAAGAACCTACAATCTGGTGGACGAACACATGCCCATGGCATGGCGGGATTGCTACACTGCAACTCCATTGCTCAACGGTGCTTCGAGCTTGCCTCCTTCAGTCTCAAAGGTGCTATTTATAGCTGAAGCCGCTCCTTGGCGGCTGGCGAAGTGATGACACTGTCACCACGTGATACTGGGACCTATAGCCTGTGTATGATTAAAGGTGATGACATTACTTTCTCTAACTCACGATTTCTTTGTCGTTTGCGCATCAATGATGCCTGAGCCCCGCCGCAGAGGTCATACGGCTATAGTAACCCCCTCGATCGGTGGGCAGTTTGTCGTTTTCTGGGTGGCAAGAGAATCTCCGACCACTGTTGACCCGTGATCCTGCAGTCTACGCTACACGACAAACCTGACCCTGTGTCAGATGGCTTCGTGCCTAATTTAGCCCCCTTTCGACGAAGACTCCACGACCTTCCTCTATGACCTAATGACCTTTATTTGCACCCGCTAGGCTCTGCGTCCTGGTGCACCCGCTATGGCTCTGCACATAAACGGACCTATTCCAATCAGCCTATATTTCTGTTTCCTGAGCAGAATGGTCGTATGTTTGATTGAAGACCTTCCGGGGTAGGCGTGCCTCGTTGCCCTGCCAGATCCGTCTGGGCGCCTAGAGATCTAAAAGTACCATGGAGATCAGAAGCATCACAGAGATCTACAATTTTCGTCGGGCCCCCATGGTTGGTGTGCGTATTGCTGAGGTCGCCAATACCTTAGCACAATGGCTCCACTGGATGGCTAGCAGCTATGATGGTCGTCTGGACACCAAAACGACCTCCTTGAGGTCGGCGTGCCGCAAATACCTATGTCTTACAATACCTTGGGTATGCCTATTGTTAACACCAAAATTTGGTAAGGAGTCTGACTTGTGGGTCCGGTTCGATAAAGAGTCCGTCTGGTGGAAGGAAGGATATTTTCAGAGATATTCGGCAAAGAGATCTGCGGTCGGCTATCTGCTCCGGTTCGGCAAAGGAACAGTAGAGTTGATTTTGCGGGATTGGACGGTGACGTGGCTCAATCAGGGAAGACGAATGGATGGATAGGCGATCGAGCTTAGAGATAAGTTAGGCAACGAATCCATTCGCAGTTGTACTCAACAGGGTATAAATATGACCCCTGAATGTATGTAACAAACACAATCATTCTTCAATACACACCGGCCTTACGCCAAACCCTAGAGTCCTTTGTCGTGTCGTCGAGTTCTTCGAGAGGGCTTGTCGATCCGTCGACCTCCGTGAGTACCGGCAACCTTGTATCATGTCTAGTATCATGCGGTGGATTTAGATCTGATGCAAGTAGTCTTGTTACCATGCTTCGTGTCATGCGGTAGATTCAAGCTTGGTTCAAGAGGGTTTCTTGTTAGATCATGAGTCATGCGGTAGGCTAAGATCTAGCTAGAAGCTAGTTATCGGCTCTATTGGATTTTGGCAAGATCCGATAGATTCATTAAGTTACCCCGTGTTATCTTGAGTTTTACTTTATGTTTTAATTCATGTAACACACCTTTGCCCAATCTAGATGGGTTTGGATCGGCTCTACCTCTTTTATGATCCTTGTTCGAGTAGATTTCATATTTTAACACGTGGATCTTGTGCTTTCCGATAGCCGAAACCGAATCGATCTAGGTTGTCACGTGTTGCGGGTTCAAGCTTGCTAATTTTTGTATAAATCTTGAAAGAGCCGGGTATCATGCGGTAGATGCAGGTTTTTGGGTTGCTTTGGAGCTAGTCATCCGGTGGATTAGATTCCCAAATCAATCTGATAGATTTATTCACTTGGTAATGTTTGTTCCTTCTTCATGGACCCCGAATCGGCTGTTCAGCCGTATTCGGTTATGTTTCTCCACGAGTAGAACACGTGCGTCATCTATGCTTTAAATGATGTATGCTTTTAGCTTTCCATATTTAGATTGTATCATGCGGTGGATAGATCTATTTGTGGAAAGTGGTACGATTTTTCATGCAAGTTGTATCATGCGGTGGATAGATTTGTTTGATATCGTACCCGACGGGTTTTAAAGTAACTAGACATGCGGTAGACTAGTGCTTTGGATCTATGCATGCTTGTTTAATACATGATCATGTCCGTGCTTTACTTTATTCATTTATTTAATGTTAAATCTTCATGGGGATCGGTCATGACCTCGTGTACGTGCATCCTTGTTCAAACAAAGACCGATCGCTGTCATGCTCACGTCATCCATTCGGCAATATTACTTTTCCCCCTTTGCGGTTTCCCGAATGGTTGAAGTTCGTTGGCAGATAGCTTTTTATAGCTATGTGTCATCTCATTTGGCTTCTTAACCGTAAATATGGAACTGTCTGGTACTACCCAGCAAGTTCCAAGCTTTGGTATCTAACTGCTTTGTCTTTTGTTAATTTTCAGGAAAAATTGACTAGCACGTCTTTTGCTCTTTGCGCGTGTGAAGCCAGCTTTGTTCGGCTTGCTGTGTGTTTGGTGTTGAGTGCACTTTTCGCGTCAACACACTTTTTGGCACGCCCGGTGGGACAACAGCCGAATAGATTCAGGATGCCTGAAATCGCAGACCTCATGGATGTCAACCTTGAAGATCTCTCTCCCGAGCAGCGGCAGCAACTCCAAGACGTCGTGGACCAGTTTCGAGCGAAGTGTCTCGTCGTTCAAGAAGAATAGAAGCGGCGTCCAGTATCTGAAGAACGAGATGCCCAGGGTGTTGCTACCAGGGGAGAGCGATACCACATCTCAGCAGGAAAAAGAGGAGTGCATGCGAGTATTCCAAGAATCTGCAGATTACATGCTGAGCAAGCACAACAAGGCTTTCCTCGGATCGCTCCAGCAGATGATGGTGGCCGTCTTTGGCCCAGGCATGGAGCAAGCGTTCAGCAAGGCACCCATCCAGGGGGCACCGTGGAGCTGGGTGAGTCAAGCTCTCAGCCTCCGTTACGGAGCCAGCCACAGCAGCCTCCTCCTCAGAGCTCTGGAAGTCAAGCGTTCCAGCCTCCTCCGCAGGGCACTGGGGGGCAGCCAGTTCAGCCCCCGTTACAAGCTTCAGGAGGTCAGCCAGTTCTGCCGCCACCACAGAGCAGCACGGGTCAACACCGTGCAACGGGCGAAACCCGAATCCGTACCAGCCTACGTATGGAGATCTAGCGTTCGGCTCGTCTGGGGCCCCACTTGATCCCGGCCGCAGGATTGCTCCGGCGACCAACTGGCTGCAGAGGAACTTGTACGGCGGAGGTTATCACGAGGTGGGAAACTATGGAGCGTTTGACGCATTCCCGCACCCAGGATACGTGCCAGCTGCAGGCGCACAAGAGGATGACGCCCTGGCGCGGAAGATGGCCGAATTGATGCAAAATCAGTTCGGCCTCAAGCCAAAAATGCAAGGACCCGCCTATAGGCCGCCGTTCCCAGAATGGTACTACAACGTGCTCTTGCCGCCAAGGGTGAAGCCGCCAACGGAGTTCACAAAGTTTTCGGGGCAAGACGACACGAGCACGGTCGAGCACATCGCTCGTTACGTCATGCAGCTCGGGGAGTGCTCAGCCGAGGAGACATTCAGGGTCCGCTACTTCCCCGCATCACTGACAGGTCCAGCGTTCCAGTGGTTCTCGTCCCTGCCTCCTGAATCAGTTGCCAGATGGAAGGACTTAGAGCGGAAATTCCACACTCACTATTTCAGTGGCAGCTCAAAGAAGAAGTTGATCGACCTCGCCACCCTGAAGCAAAGGCACAGCGAAACGCCACTGGAATTTCTTAGAAGATTCAGGGAAGTCAAAGGCATGTGCTTCTCGCTGAACTTGCCAGACGACCAGTTGGCTGATATGGCCGTCGCCGGGATGTTGCCGACCGTGCGCGAGAAGTTGTTCGGGATGGAATTTGAGAATCTGGGCCAGCTATCGTAGAAGCTATCACTGATGAGAAATCAGGCTTATGGCTTTAAGAAGGACGCCAAATTTGGCAAGCAGCACGACGTCGCTGACGTCTACAACCAGTTCTTGGACAAGGCTGATCTGTTCGAGGATTCTGATGATGAATTGGATGTAGCCGCAGCAGAGATCATGTGGGGGAAGGAGCCTTTGACAATGAATCAGCGCTGGGTCAAGCAGACCAAGGGGACTTATGATTTTGATATCACGAAGGCTGATAAATTGTTTGAGCTCCTAGTGAAAGAAGGCCGAATCAAGCTGCCTGAGGGGCATTCCATGCTTCGGCCCGATGGAGTTAAAGCAAAACGTTACTGTGGCTTCCATGACAGGGATTCACACTCCATCAATGATTGCAGGGTCTTCAGGATGAGGATCCAGAAGGCCATCCAGGAGGGTCACCTCAAGTTCGATAACAAAATGAAGCTGGATGGCCACCCCTTTCCTCAGAACATGGTGGGCTTTTCTGTTAATGTGATAACAGCCGAGGAGAAGGGAAAAGTCAAGGTCTTGACCTCAGCCAGGTCTAGACAAGGTGGAGCAGTGGACCCAGAGCGCCAAGTGACTCTGGAACAGGTGCAAGGTGACGCCCCCCGCATTCTTAAGAGTCACATCGAAATTGGGGAATCATCCAGAGCTAAGCCCAGGGTGACATCGCGCATCCTCCTCAACAAATGGCAGCGCCAGATAGAGAAAGAGCGCTACCAGAAGCGGCGCTACGAGGAGGAGCAACGCAGAGCCGAAGAAGAGGCGCGCAGAAGGGACCAGGAGCAGTACACGCGCGAGCAAGAGCGCGCACACTGGGGATGCGCCTTCTTCAGGCATTGCTGGAATGAGGGTTTAAAGCTGCCCACGTTGAAGAACTGTCCTGAATGCAGTGATAGGTATGTTGAGTACAGGCAGGAAACTGCCAATCACCGATCCGTCCACGAGAGAATTGGAAGGATCCACCCTAACGGGGATCGGCACCAAAAAATTGAAGTCATCGATCATCCCAGGAAGCGCCAAGCTGATCTCAGGTGGGCTGATCAAGAAGAGGACGAGGATGACTACATCTGGCAGAAGGGGCAGTGGTGCCCGCCCGCCCGCGCAAGAGTCGAAGTGACGAGTCCGGCGCTTGAGGAACCGTGAACCGAAGCGAGGCGGGATCCGGACGAAGCGGGGTGTGGCGCCCAAAGACCAACCGGAGGGATCGAAGCGTTCGGCTCCGACATGCATGGTATACTTTCTCGCCGAACGAGTTCATGGCTCCTGCTAACCGAGGTTATGCGGGGAGGAAGCTTCCTTCGATGATGAGCGGACCGAGGGGATGATGGCACAACTGGTGCTGGCCAAGCAGGCCATCTTCGACAAGCCGGCCAAGAATCGTCATATGAGGCCGCTGTACTTGAGAGGATACGTCAATGGCAAGCCATTGACCAAGATGTTCGTCGACGGTGGAGCGGCAGTCAACGTGATGCCGTACACCACCTTCAGGAAGCTTGGCATGGGCCCGAGCGATTTGACGCCTACAAGCATCATCTTGAATGATTTCGACGGGAACCCCTCAGACACCAAGGGATGCGCTCACGTGGACTTGATGATCGGGTCCAAGACGCTGCTCACCACCTTCTTTGTCATCGAAGGCAAAGGAGCCTACAGCCTGCTGCTTGGGCGGGACTGGATTCATGCTAACTGTTGCATCCCATCCACCATGCATCAGCAGCTTATCTAGTGGGTGGACGATGAGATCGAGGTCGTCCAAGCAGACGACTCCGTGAGCGTGGCAAACATGGAACCAGCCTTCTGGGAATACCAGGGCATCGATTGTTTCTCAGGGAAAGACTGGGGAGAAGGTCCTGTCGAACCTGTCAGCAGTGATCAACAGCCGATTCAAGCAGTCGGCTCTTATAGCAATTTTTAATGGAGAACCCCGTAAATGGCACTGATGGCAAGTTAGGACGAGGATTCATGTCGGCTGATAAATTGGAAGAAGTTGACATTGGAAGCGGTGATAAGCCAAGGCCGACGTTCATCAGTGCAAATTTGCAGCCAGACTTCAGGGGGAATTTAATTGAGCTTCTCAAAGAATACAAAGATTGCTTCGCCTGGGATTATTCGGAGATGCCTGGATTGGATCGTTCCATCGTCGAACATCGGTTGCCAATCAAGCCTGGTTTCAAACCATATAAGCAACCACCCCGGAAAATCTACAAGGATGAAGTATTGGCCGATGTGAAGAAGGAAGTTGAAAGATTACTTGATGCAAACTTCGTTCGGCCATGCAGATACGCGGAGTGGATTTCTAACATCGTCCCTGTGTACAAGAAGAATGGAAAAATGAGGGTTTGCATAGATTTCGGGGACACGAACGAGCTACTCCGATGGATGGATACCCGATTCCTATTGCCGATTTGTTGATTGACGCCGCCGCTGGGCACAAGGTGATTAGTTTCATGGATGGCAATGCGGGATACAATCAGATCTTCATGGCAATAGAAGACATATCAAAGACGGCCTTTAGATGTCCTGGTCATATAGGCCTGTTCGAGTGGATAGTCATGACATTTGGGTTGAAAAATGCCGGTGCAACCTATCAACGGGCCATGAATTACATTTTTCATGAGTTGATCGG
The DNA here is from genome assembly GCA_947561735.1 of Cenchrus americanus. NCBI lineage: Eukaryota > Viridiplantae > Streptophyta > Magnoliopsida > Poales > Poaceae > Cenchrus > Cenchrus americanus. The sequence goes on along the minus strand of OX387240.1, from coordinate 88,993,568 downwards.
CAAGATTGTGGAGATCTACATTGATGACGTGGTGATCAAATCCCTAAGTCATGACACCCATTTGGAAGACGTGAAGAAGACCTTAGAGTGCACCCGGAAACACGGTTTGAAGATGAATCCAAACAAGTGCGCTTTTGGGGTATCAGCTGGAGAATTCTTGGGGTTTTTGGTCCACGAAGGAGGAATTGAAGTTGGAAAGAAGAGCATGAAAGCCATTGATGAAGTTGTTCCTCCAACTAACCTCAAGGAGCTGCAATCGCTGCTCGGCAAAATCAACTTCGTGAGAAGATTCATTTCAAATTTATCACAAAAGGTGTTGCCATTCTCTCCATTACTGAAGCTGAAGAAAGATCAGAAGTTCACATGGGGCGACGAACAACAAAAGGCTTTTGATGAGATCAAGCAGTACATGAAGGAGCCGCCGGTGTTGGTTCCTCCTCAGCTAAACAAGCCTTTCAAGTTGTACGTGGCGGCCGATACCCAAACCATTGGATCGGCCCTTATTCAAGAATTTGAAGGAAAGGAGCGGGTAGTAGCTTATCTTAGCCGAAAACTACTTGATCCTGAAACCAGGTATTCGGCTATAGAGAAATTATGTCTTTGCGTGTACTACTCGTGTACAAAGTTTCGGCACTACCTGTTGAATGCCGAATGCACTGTGTATTCCAAGTTTGATGTGATAAAACATATGTTATCTATGCCAATTTTGAACGGCAAGATTGGCAAGTGGATTTTAGCTTTATCAGAGTTTGAGTTGAAGTTCGAATCGGCAAAAGCCATCAAAGGTCAGATCATTGCCGATTTCATAACTGAACATCGCGATCCGTCAATTGATTTGCTTGAGATTACCCCTTGGGCTTTGTTTTTTGATGGATCATCCTGTGGTAAAGGTGGGGGAGTAGGGATCCCTGCGATTTCGCCCCGCAGGTGAGATGTTTGAATTTGCCATCCCTATACAACCCACCGTCACAAATAACCAGTCGAGTACGAGGCATTACTTCGAGGGCTTCAATATTTGAGAGAAGTTTGGGGCCGTTTCGGTTGAAATCTATGGAGATTCGAGTTGGTAATCAAGCAATTGAACGGCCAATACGAGTGCAAAAGTGAAGCGGCGAGGAGTTACTACGAAGAATGCGGGGAAATCTTGAAGAGCTTCCCATTGGTAACTCTACGAGACATTCCTAGAGAACATAACGAAGAAGCAAACGAAGCTAGCTCGGAGCGCCTCCGGTTACAAAGAGAGTCAAGAAGCGTTTGCTTTGCGAAGTGTGTGCACTAGGGGCGGATCTTGCGAGAAGATGATTGGAGGAAAGAGATCGTTGATTACTTGAAGGATCCATCCCGAAAGGTCTCTAGGAAGCTAAGGTACAAGGCCATAAAGTTCGTTCTTCCGGATGATAACTTATTCTATAAGTCGTTAGATGGGGTATTACTTGCGATGCACGGGTCCGGAAGAAGCCAAGAACATGATGAGCGAAGTGCACGATGGGATATGTGGAGCACACCAATCGGCCTACCGTATGAAGTGGGTTATTAGACAAGGTTTGGATGCTTTTGGCCGACGATATTAGAGGACTGCTTTGAGTATTACAAGGGATGTCAGGATTGCCAAAGGTTTGGGAATATTCAAAGGGTCCCTGCATCAGCATTGAATCCCATCATCAAGCCATGGCCATTCAGGGGCTGGGGTATAGACTTGATTGGCCAAATTAATCCACCGTCTAGCAACGGGCATAAGTTCGTGCTTTTGGCTACAGATTACTTCACTAAATGGGTTGAGGCGATCCCACTGAAGAAGGTGACGTCAGAAAACATGGTCGAATTCGTCAAGGAGCACATCATCTATCAATTTGGAATCCCTCAGACAATTACCACTGATCAAGGGGCACAATTCGTGTCACTGGAGTTCAGAGAATTTGCCGAAAGCATGGGGATCAAATTGTTTAACTCTTCTCCCTATTATGCCCAGGCTAATGGTCAAGCAGAGGCTTCTAATAAGATCATGATCAAGTTGATACAGAAGAAGATCGACCAGAAGCCAAGAAGGTGGCATTCGGTACTCAGTGAGGCACTGTGGGCTTACCGGATGGCCCCCCATGGAGCTACAAAGACTTCTCCTTACGAGTTGGTTTACGGGCATCACGCAATTCTGCCTTGGGAGATGCAATCAGATTCAAGGAGAGTGGTGCTACAAAAGGAGTTGAGCTCCAAGGATTACAGTGGCCTAATGATGGATGAACTAGAAGATTTACATATGATCCGTCTTAGGGCCCTGGAAAACATCGAGAAAAACAAACTGCGGGTTGCCAAGTATTACAATAAGAAGGTAAAAGTAAGGCAATTTGCAGAAGGTGATCTAGTATGGAAAGCATTATTGCCGATTGGAACTAAATACAGTGAATTCGGCAAATGGTCCCCTAACTGGGAAGGACCTTTTCGTGTGGTCAGATGCGTCCCTGGTAATGCATATATATTGAAAACTTTGCTGGGAGAAGAATTTTCCGCTGCAATAAATGGAAGATATCTAAAGAAATATTATCCTAGCATTGAGATCGATCGATGATTACACGCATCTGGCACAGAGATAGCCGGTGCTCAAGAATGAGGCCGCCTTCAGAACAAAAAATCCATGAACAAGAGAAATGGCTAGTGCCTAGATGCATTGCCCTTAGCACAAAAACTACATTACAACTGCTTCTTGCAGGATTTCATCTAACAACCCTGGTGGTCAGATCTCCAAGGAGGTGGGAAGCAGAAGGCGTGGAGAAAGAAGCGAAAGTATGATTCGATCTTTTCTTTAATTCTTCGGCTGCTCCCTCTTCAGTTGTTCCATGACCACCGTGACGGCAACTTGGAACGCATGGGGGTGACCATGGTTGGCGGCCTCCGCCAAACTATCCCAGGCCGTTTTCAGGTTGTTGTACCTGTCAGAGACATCTGAAGCGGAGGAATCAAGGTTAGGGGAAAGAAATCCAAGCACAAGCACGAGGTCAAGAAGGAGTCAGAAACGTTTACCCCCTACTAGTGCCTCCAGAGCCATGCGACGCTCGCGTTCGGCTTGGCAACGGGCGGTGATGTCCCTGAGGCCGTGCTCCAGATGCCGAACGCGGCGGCGCAGCTGATGGTTGGTCCTCTGTTCAGGCGTGGCATCCTCTGTTTCGAGGGAGGAATCGGAGGAGATGTACTCAGGCACATCTTCGGTCCCGATGATTTCTTCGGGAAGCAAATCAAGGCTGGAAGAGGACAAGAAGAAAACATGAAGCGCGAGATCATGCGTAAGAACGAGGAGCAGATCAAGGAAGAACTCACTTCCGAATCGTACGCTTCTTTGATGAGCCGCTCTCCTGGGGCTGCTTACCCTTGTCCATGGCTTTAGGGTTTTTTCCTCTAGAGACAGGGGAAGAGATGAGAAATGATGGATGAGTGTGCGAGTGGATTTGCAGAGCATCCCCGCAGGCTATTTTATTGACCGGAGGGGCGCATTGGGAGTGATGAGCGCGGTACACACTTTGTTGGAATACCAAACGGCAGGGTTTTCTCCCAAGTGCGAAGGGTTTTTTCTTGAATAGTGTTTATGGATTGCCAAATCGGGATCCTCTGTGGATTTTGTGCCAAGGGGCAGTTGTTCTCGCGCGTTCGGCTCAAGATATCTCCTGAATGCATTCAAAGAAAACAAAATTCGCAGATGCAAAATGCAAAGGGAGTCATCACAAAACAAGCACAGAATTCAAAAGTCCTTCATTTATTGCCGATATTTACACATCCCTAGTACAATCTAGTCGAAGAGCCTATTCAACACAGATTGGGGATGAGTAATTTTGGCAATGGCGTCGCCATGGCCATCAAGGCGCTCCAGGATGAGCTCGATCTCCTCAATGTCCTCTAGCGCGCCGCCCCGGAAGTCGCGCGGCCTGGTGGAGTAGTCGACGTCCGTATGCGTCGCCATGGCCGCTAGGCCCAAGGTAGTGCCCAGACGAACGCCATGGGTGGCCACCTCATCGACGCGGTGCTCCACCGCGGCAAGGCGCTCCACCGGCGTGTCGCCGCGGTCGTTCACCTTCTCGGCCAGCTGCTCTACCAGCACCTTCAGCTGGTTGAGCTCAGCATCGCGGGCTGCAAGAAGTAAGAAGAAAAAGATTAGCATCAAAAGACGGGTTGGATCAAGAGTTAATCTCAGAGCCGTACCATCGATGGCTGCCAGCAGCTGTTTGCGCTGGTCCTCCCATTCTAGCTCGGCTATGCCCGCCTTCTTGGAGACGTCCTCCAGCTCACGCCGGGACGCCTCTAGCTCCTCCCTAAAGCGGGGAGCGCCTTCTTCCCCGTACGGCACGGGGGAGTGGCCGTCAGACTCCGAGGAGTCGTCTGGGAGGGGTTGATTGGCCGGCGCAGGAGGCGGATTCCACTGAATCAATCTGAAAAAAGGGAATGATCGTCAAGACAAGAAGAAGATCAAAAGTCAAATCAAAGAGGAGGAATCGATGATCATTGCCTCCGGCGCGCGTTGGCGCTGCTCCCCTCTGCCTCGTCAGAGGCGCGGCGGCGGTTGAGGCGGCGCACCATATTGGTTTGGGATGTGCACTGTTTGCAGAAGGGCTAAGATTGGCAAAGGTTCGAGAGCTAGAAGGCCTGGTGGAGAGCTAGGGGCACCTATGGTTGCATTTATAGGCCTGGAAGGATGAATCGTGGCTTCGAGTCGTGGCTTTGGATCATGGCGCATATCCCAAGAAAATCGGAAGGTGGAAAGGTTTCCTTGGCCAGCCCGCCGACGGGTCGCTTGGAGTTCTAGGCTGAGCCGCGTTCAGTTGATTGGTTCGGCTAAAGAGAATCAAAGTGCCATTCGGGAGTTGGCGTTTCTTTGCCGAATGGGTCGTTCAGCATTATATTTGAAGGTGCGCAGAAGAAAGGGAACAAATTGCAAGAAAATATTACAAGAACGACCAATTCGGTTATACATCAATGAGGGCATTCAAATGTTCAGATGTTTCGCAATCACACCACGAGCATTGGATGTTGTTAGACGGAAATTGTCCAGCAGCTCCTGGCAATCTTTTTGAGTACCAGACAAGTCGATCATAAGAAGCCTGCAGGTTAGCCAATGTATCCTTGTGGCTCTTTGCTCGGGATTGTGCCCCGGTCATGGCATGTTCAGCATCGGCTTTCTTCTTCTCAATAGCCGGGCGGGAGCGCAATTTACTCAAAGCATGCTTTATGGGTGCATAAAGGGTGTCTAAGCCATAGACAGATGATAGAGAAGCTCTGATGTCTTCAGGAAGTTCTTGGCTGATGGATTCAAGCATCTCCTCGAAGTGATCAAGATCTTTGAACTAATCTTGTGCATCCTTTTCTAGCCAAGCAACAATTTCTCTAAGCTTTGATAACACTTCATCTGACAGAGGCCGGTATACTCTTTCCATCACCTCGGCAGTTGGATTGCTCTCTGATGGCAGGCTTGATGATGATGGAGCCTGATCCTGAGAAGCAGTATTGCCGGGTTAAGAGTGCTAAACATGGAGGTAACAGAGTTGAGTGCAGACGAATACCTCATGGCTGGTTTCTTGAGCAGGGGCAATCGCACTTGAAGGAGGTGCTCCAGGTAGAGCTGAAGCTTCCGAGATGGGAGGTGTTGATGCAGCTGCTGGTAGCTCGTGGGCTTCTGGCTGATGAGGAGTCGGGTCTACCTCTGTTGGGATTGTTGTCTCTGCATGACCAACAGGTGATTGCGCCCTTGGAAAACTTGATGGCTCCGATTTGGATTGGGAGATTCATCTCTGGAGAATTTATTGCTTCGCGAAGGTGATGAAGATGAGATCTCCACTGGGATAGGTAATTCGACCCTGCGTGGACTTGCTTGTTGAACCACTGGGACATCTACAAGCTGTCCTTCCATTGTTTCTTCTGCAAATGTCAAATTGAAAGGGTAAATGCCAGTGTTCATCCTTAAGAAAGGACAGTAGAGGTCATACCAGTGGATGGGGCATTGGCAGGTGCTGGTTCTGAAGACTGCTGGGCTCTGGTCTGGAAATGCACAAAGATATGATTTATCAAGAATAGGGTAATCTTGTAATCAAGAAGGTAAAGGATTTTTACCTCAACAAGCACTTTCTTGACAGTTCTTCTCCTCTTGGCATTTGGAGGAGCAATCAGGTGCAGACCTTGCCTCCTGTCAGCAGCAAAGCTAGAAAGGCTGGGATCTGTTGTAGCATATCTGGCCATTAGTTGAGCCAGAGTTGTGGATTTGAATCCCGATCTTTGAGATTGGGCCTTCAGGCATTGTAAGCAATATCCCCGGCTCGAGGGGCAGGCACCGTGTTCTGTCGACAAGAAGATGAAGGTCAGAATCATGAATAAAGAGGACATGTCGATCCAAAGGTTCATTGTATTACCTCTGAAGTTGGCAGGAAATCAGGCATCAACTCTGCACAGAACACGTGGACAGGCTCACTGAAGATGTGATCGTGGAATTCTTGCCACCGGGGAGTTAAAGGTGGGATGAGCTATGGTTGTGGGCATGAAAGGACAAGTGTAGATAGTAGGACTACACACATATTGGAAGACCCCGCCGCCGTGCATACTCTCTTTGATTTCCTCCCTAGGCTTAAGGAATTCATGCGAGAAATAGCCTTGGGGGCATCTCGTCCACATCCAATTTGCCTGGCCATTACATTGGGCTGATAATATTCATAAGTGCTAGCATTCAGCCTTCCTCCATTGAACTCAGCCGGCAGTATGCATGGGCGGATTATGATGTTGAGAATCTCTAAGAATCTCCCATCTTGACGGCCGGACTCAAAGGAAAATTCAACAGGGAAGGTCAAGGTGTCATTGTCCAGATAAGGGAGCCAGAGAGGATTGGGGAAACCTTTGAAGAATAGCTCGAAAAGCTGGGCCGATGTCTCGTCGAACAAGAACAATTGAAGCCGCTTCTCCATAATTCGGCATCCTCTGGTAGCTTGGGGCTCTCCTTCGGGGTGATTGGATAAGGGGAAGAACACGGAGTTCAAATCGACACCAATGATCCGATGCATGTGGAGGCAGCCCACATTTGAACAAACCACCAAGGGCCGTTGACACATGCTATCCTTTGGGTGGTATACATCCGGGTGACGATCCGGTGAAGCATATGGTATACGCTGCCCAAGAAGAATTTTCCCAGGGGGAGGCGGTTGCCACTGGCCAAATGAGACGCCATTGCGATGTGGTTCAGGGTAGGCTCATTGGCTTTACCACAGAAGACAAATCTGCACAGCCACATATTCAGAAATGCCCTGTATTCAACAGCACCAAGGGGATTGTCTTTCATGTGTTTCAAGATGTAATTCTTGTATCCATTCCCTGGCTTCACCCCTGTTTGCCGTGAGGAATTTTTGAAGTTCCAAGGCTGAACAGACCCTGTGATGTCAAGGCCGGTGATCATATATACATCGGCCAATGTTAGAGACATTGGGCCATGGCCGAAAAGGAAGGCGTTGACGCCGTTGGACCAGAAGTGACAGGCTGCTATCAGGAGGTCTTCGTTCTTGGGGGTCTCAGCCACGGATAACTCCAAGCACTGGGCGATACAGAGGGTATCCAGGTTGGTCAATCCACTCTTGTCTGCAAGGATCCTCCGATACCAAGTTTTCCAGCCTGCAATTGGAGGTAAAGGCCAGTTCTTGAAAGCGTCTTGCCACTGAGGCGGTGGAGACAGAGCTGCTTTGAAGGGGATTCTTTGAGATTCAGCTGCGATGAAATCTCGAGGGTCGGAGTTCCCCACAGGAACAAGATAATAAGATCTCGAATTGGCCTCGGTACGAATCAAAAGCTCAGTAGAGGGCTCCTGGAAGAAAAGCGGAAAAGGAAATCTTAGGTAAAATTGAAAACCTAAATGCCGAACGAGGCTTACGGGGGATGAATTTACCTGAGCATCTTGGTTCTGAGATGCCATTGGAGGTTTGAGCTCGGAATGAGGAGATCTAGGGTTAGATCTGGATGAAGATTCCGGCGGATTGCGAAGAACAGGTGTTGACAGATTTGATTTGAAGTATTCGTGGTTGGAGTCAATTGTGGAACAAAATTACTTTTATCCCACAATTGAAGGGGCATGTGTTAACACCAAAATTTGGTAAGGAGTCTGACTTGTGGGTCCGGTTTGATAAAGAGTCCGTCTGGTGGAAGGAAGGATATTTTCAGAGATATTCGGCAAAGAGATCTGCGGTCGGCTATCTGCTCCGGTTACGCAAAGGAACAAGAGGGCGATTTTGCGGGATTGGATGGTGACGTGGCTCAATCGGGGAAGACGAATGGATGGATAGGCGATCGAGCTTAGAGATAAGTTAGGCAACGAATCCATTCGCAGTTGTACTCAACAGGGTATAAATATGACCCCTGAATGTATGTAACAAACACAATCATTCTTCAATACACACCGGCCTTACGCCAAACCCTAGAGTCCTTTGTCGTGTCGTCGAGTTCTTCGAGAGGGCTTATCGATCCGTCGACCTCCATGAGTACCGGCAACCTTGTATCATGTCTAGTATCATGCGGTGGATTTAGATCTGATGCAAGTAGTCTTGTTGCCATGCTTCGTGTCATGCGGTAGATTCAAGCTTGGTTCAAGAGGGTTTCTTGTTAGATCATGAGTCATGCGGTAGGCTAAGATCTAGCTTGAAGCTAGTTATCGGCTCTATTGGATTTTGGCAAGATCCTATAGATTCATTAAGTTACCCCGTGTTATCTTGAGTTTTACTTTATGTTTTAATTCATGTAACACACCTTTGCCCAATCTAGATGGGTTTCGATCGGCTCTACCTCTTTTATGATCCTTGTTCGAGTAGATTTCATATTTTAACACGTGGATCTTGTGCTTTCCGATAGCCGAAACCGAATCGATCTAGGTTGTCACGTGTTGCGGGTTCAAGCTTGCTAATTTTTGTATAAATCTTGAAAGAGCCGGGTATCATGCGGTAGATGCAGGTTTTTGGGTTGCTTTGGAGCTAGTCATCCGGTGGATTAGATTCCCAAATCAATCTGATAGATTTATTCACTTGGTAATGTTTGTTCCTTCTTCATGGACCCCGAATCGGTACATTCGGCCGTATTCGGTTATGTTTCTCCACGAGTAGAACACGTGCGTCATCTATGCTTTAAATGATGTATGCTTTTAGCTTTCCATATTTAGATTGTATCATGCGGTGGATAGATCTATTTGTGGAAAGTGGTACGATTTTTCATGCAAGTTGTATCATGTGGTGGATAGATTTGTTTGATATCGTACCCGACGGGTTTTAAAGTAACTAGACATGCGGTAGACTAGTGCTTTGGATCTATGCATGCTTGTTTAATACATGATCATGTCCGTGCTTTACTTTATTCATTTATTTAATGTTAAATCTTCATGGGGATCGGCCATGACCTCGTGTACGTGCATCCTTGTTCAAACAAAGACCGATCGCTATCATGCTCACGTCATCCATTCGGCAATATTACTTTTCCCCCTTTGCGGTTTCCCGAATGGTTGAAGTTCGTTGGCAGATAGCTTTTTATAGCTATGTGTCATCTCATTTGGCTTCTTAGCCGTAAATATGGAACTATCTGGTACCACCCGGCAAGTTCCAAGCTTTGGTATCTAACTGCTTTGTCTTTTGTTAATTTTCAGGAAAAATTGACTGGCACGTCTTTTGCTCTTTGCGCGTGTGAAGCCAGCTTTGTTTGGCTTGCTGTGTGTTTGGCGTTGAGTGCACTTTTCGCGTCAACACCTATGGCCCTGCCAACCTAGTTGGGCATCCAGGATGCGTGGCCTTCTGAGGTCGGTGTGCTCTCGTAGCCCTGCCAGCCTACTCTGTACACCCAGTGTTTTACATTGGGAATGGAGGCATTCCTGAGGGGTGCGCACCTGAGGGCCCTGCCAAGTACCTCTGGGTGCTTGGGCGCTACCGATTTGAGACCTTCCTAAGGTCGGCATGCCTCGAGTGGCTCTACTAGACTCTTGCAGCCATGTAGGATATCTGGGTGTCTCTACACTCCACACATTCAAGATCTACATATTTTCATGGCTTCGTTAGCAACGGTTTTTGACATCGCAACTTCAGCTACAACATAATCGACAACTTCTTCACTCAACGCACCTCTTCAAGACCTTGCTGGGTATCCTCAGATACTGGGCATTGTTGATTTGAGGCCTCTTCGAGGTCGGCACGCCTACAAAGGCCTCCTTGAGGTCGGCCCTGCCAGACTCCTTGCAGCTATGCTCGGAGATCTGGGTGTCTCTACACTTCGTTCGATCAAGACCATGACTCGGTTTTCTTCTCTCTTGAGCATCTAACCAGCCATGCTTCCTGCTTCAATGCTCGGGGACTACTCTACAAGTGCGTCTTCGACGCCCTCTTGTTTTCCTCGTTTAATCGACCTGTTGGGAAACCTGTTTCTCCTCACGTCGCTGCTCGATCTACTTTTTCTTCTCTTCTTCTTTTTTGGACCATCATACCGGCTATCCTGCCTGCCACGATGCTCGGATACTACTCATGATTGAATCTTCGATGCCCTCTGAATTTTTTTCATTGTCGTTTCGATCTATTGGAAGCCTGCTTCCTATAGGTCGTCACTCGACCTCTCTTCGTTTGGCAAGACTTCAAACAGGTCGGCTGCCAAGCTGACTTGTTCTTCCTTTTTTTGGACCGACGTGCATGCTATTCGACCTATCGATAGCTCTACGACTTCGTCATGACCTTTCTAAGGTCGCTGCGCATACACCTCGCTCGAGGGCTTGTGAGACATGGGTACCCCTAGGTCCCCACCGACCAGGCTCACGACCATCCCCGACAAGTGGGTCCGGCCTACTAGAAGACCCGCAGACCTGTCAGTGGGCCCAACCGACCTAGCTGGCGGCCCACACGACCTCCTGAAGACCTTCTAGAAGATTTCCCAAACGACCTATTCCATCACGACCTCAAGACTTGGCGTACAAGACAAGACCTCGGTGGATTACCATCAAAGTAGATCAACGGGATATGGCAAGATGTGTAACGCACACTTAGGTCTCCTGGTCGTAACCGACCAGAAGTCTTGGAACCGACCTCATTCGCTAGCCAATATAAGGTAGACGAGGCGACCCTTGTACAATCCATCCAATCCTCAAGCAATCAGCACCGACAACTGGACGTAGGGTATTACTCTCCGGAGGCCCGAACCAGTATAAACTCGTCGTGTTCTCTGTGTTCCGCGTACTCATGTGCGACCTTCGAGTTCTTAGCCTTAGACTCCTCCCCGCCGAACAACTAAACCACAGGGATTAACACCCCCGTGGGCTGTCCAGATCTCACCATCTGACAGGCGCCAGAGTCTTCAGCGGCCGTAATCATGATGTCGATCGAGGGTGCGGAGGACACGTCGATCTCCCAGTACCTGATCATCCTAGATATCAGCACCATTGATCTTGACACCACCGAGCTCCCGAGCAACGACCGAGAAATCCTTGAGGTAGTGACGAGCGGGTATTCAACGACCAATCACTCTTGGATGCCATCGTGTTGGACCAACCGATGTCGCGTCAGGGTGGGGACGCTGGCGGTTCGACGCCCTCTGCCGTGCCGGAGGTGGCGGAGGGGGTTCTCGGCAAGTCTACAGCCGGCGTGGAGTCGGCTGTGATCGAGCCCCCGCCACGGACTGATGGAGAGACCAAAGACGCGCCCCTGCTCCGACCTGCAGAGGCAGCCGAGACCGTGCCCACACCTTCGATGGTTGGCGCGGTCGAGAAAGTCATCAAGGGACCGGGGCCATCACCCCCCAGCCTACTACTGCCGTCGTGGAAGAGGTACTAGCGTCGAGCCAGCCTGCCATGGTCCCTCAGGAGCACAATGCCCCCGAGGGTGCGACAAGAGCTGCCCCCCCCCCAAGAGCACAACGCCCCTGAGGTCGCGACAAGAGTCATCTCCTCGGAGATCCAGGAGGCCGGGGGGAACTCGGGCACGACCCTGTCGTGAGACGTCATAGGCAGAGATGCCCGGGTCCTCGAACTTGCCCACGTCCCATGGGCGGCTGCCTTCGAGGTCGGCGACGACATCGAGGACGATGAGGAGGCCGTGGTGTGCAACACTCTCGAGCGCGGGCTGGTGTGGGCGCGGCACGCGTTTGACGAGTTGATACTTCCCGCGACGTCGGTGAGTTTCCCTTGCGCAAGTAACTTGTTTCCGATTTTCCCAGTTCTTCCGAGAGGTTTAGCTCACCTTCGACTTGTTCGGAGTAGACCCTCGTAGCGTCTGGTCGGAGGAGAGCGCACGCGGTGAGAGAATTCCACGCAGAGCGGGCCCAGTTGGAGATGCAACTGGTCGTGACTCAAGTGGCGGCGGCCACAGCGGTGGCAAGCGAGGCATCGACATAGACGACTCTTGAAGTCGCCAACAATCTGCGGAAGATTGCGCCACCACCGCCCAGTCCGCTGCTGCCACAGCCGTGACCGAGTGGGATGCACTGGTGTCGAGGCTGGCTCTCGCCGAAGCTAAGGTCATGAAGCTCTGTGCGGCCGTGACGTCCGCCGAGGAGGCCGCCGAGTGGGCCAGGACTACTGCTGCCACCACCAAGGCTGCTGCCCGGGACGCCGCCCAGTCCGCAGCCCACGAGAAGACGATGCTTGAGACGAAGGTGGCGGATCTGGAGCGTGACCTGGGCACCGCCACGGTGGATTTGGCGGCCAACCAGGTTCAGGAGATCTCCGAGGAGGCGACGTGGCTGCGCAAGAGCAATGCCAAGTTGTTGGAGAACCTTGAGGGTGAGTCGAGCACACACTTTCCTTCACCATCCCACTTTGTCGTTTGCTTCTTAGAGTTTCCTGACTTGTTTCTTGACATTTCAGGGATGCGCATGTATCGCGCCCGGATGACTTTGAAGTTGGCGGAGCAGAAGCAGGAGATGAACACTGCTCTCCTCAAGGTCATCGAGAAGGATGGTGCAATCGAGTGCTTATCAGAGCAGCTTCAGACTAAGTCCCGGATCTCAGTTCCATCTCCCTCTTCTTGCGGACCCGCCATAACTTGTCATCATGCTCATCTTCTAGAGGCCGGAGCTAAGCTCGAGAAGGCACAGATGGCTCGGGAGCAAGACGCGGTTGCGTTGAACCAAGCCCAGAATGTCCAGCGCGAGTCGGAGGCGGCCGGCCAGAGGAACATTGAGGACTTGGCCAAGCTCGGAAGGGCCATCGGCACGGTCATGGCCGGGCTCGGCGTGTCACTTGGGCCGGTGATGCCCGAGACGTTGGTTGAAGAAGTCGGGCGCCTCCCAGACGTGGTCCGGGAGCTTGAGCTGGCGACGGCTCAAAGGGCGGTGCACCGAGTACTCGCCATGTTCGAGTCACACTACCAGGGGCTGGACTGCATGGCGTTGAGTGGCGGCTAGGCCTCGGCATCTCTGATGCACAGTGCGACGAGCTTGAAGAAGACTGCACCTCCTTCGCCTGCGACATGGCCGACGCCGCCCTGAAAGATCTGGAGCTACCGCCACAATACGCACTAGAGGACTTGGGAGCCCCAAAGCCCTCAAGTTAATTGTATCACATTTTACTCCATGTAATGATAAGAACAAGTCATAATTCTATGAATCGTGTAGCCGAGAATTTTATTCAAATCGCATTACATCTCGATCGCTTCCGAGCGCCCGAGGATGAATGCCGCAACACGTAGTCGACCTTAGAGAATTGAGGCGACCAAGCCTTACTCTGGAGCCACGGAGGCGTAGGAGTCGGGGAGCTCGGCCTTCTCAAACTGCTGACGGTAACCAGTCATTCGTAGCCCCCAGAACTCGATAGGCTCGGGAGGTAACTTGGCGTGGTTTTGTTTTGGAAATCTCTTTTGGACTGGAGCCTAGGCGGTCACCCGAACACTATTGAAAAGAGGTCGAACGAAGACCTGAGGACTCAGGTTGTGCTCGCAAATCTTCACACCGTAGCCGTGGAGGCGTAGGTACTAGGAACTTTGAACGAGCAGCAACACCTCACCCCACGCAGGCCAATGCCCTTACTTCTCGCAAGGTCAAGTTTCCGTCCAAAAAACCTTTCGCTTGTGCGATCGGTCTCGACACAGTTGTCGGGATTTTTTGAAAAAAATTGCAAAAAACGGAGGGAGGGCATCGTGCCTTGGGTAGCCCCTCAGCAGGGAATGTCTTTGCATTGGTGCGAGGACACTCGCTGCCCAGCCTCAAAGATGTCGCAAACTCATAAACATAGTCATCGATAAGTTTCCGAGATCAAAGACATGTGAACAAGGCATGCAACATCTATTTATTGATGTACGAGGTTCGAACAATTACAAGAATAAATGGGTGCAGGTGCTCGATGTTCCATGCGTTGGAGATGACCCTCCCATCCTCGCACCGGATCTTGTAAGTCCCGAGCCGAAGCACTTCGTGGATGATGAACGGCCCCTCCCAAGGTGGTGATAACTTGTGCCTGTCCTTGCTGCCTTGAACTCGTCGGAGGACCAGGTCTCCGGCGTGGAACTCGCGAGGACGCACGTTGCGTTCGTGGTAGCATCGCAGGGCCTGCTGGTACTTGGCGCAGCGCAGCAACGCCACATCCCGCACCTCGTCGAGTTGGTCGATCGCATCCTCGGCGCGGCTTGGTTGCCTTCCTAGGTGTAGGCCCGTACTCGTGGACTGCCATAGTCGATTTCCGTAGGTAGGACTTTCTTCCGAGCCTTGCACCATGAAGAAGGGTGTGAATCCTGTGGCTCGACACGGTGTGGTACGCAGGCTCCACAACATGGACGGTATCTCGACCACCCATCTCGCTCGGAACTTCTCGAGTCTCTTAAAGATCTGTGGCTTCAAGCCTTGCAGGATCATGTCGTTCACCCTCTCGACTTGTTCGTTCGTCTTCGGGTGGGCAACAGGCGACTAGTCCACACGAATGTTGTTGTCGTCGCAGAAGTTGAGGAATTTCTTCCCCATGAACTGGGTGCCGTTGTCGGTGGTGATCGTGTTGGGTATGCCAAAGCTGTAAATGATGTCGGTGAAGAAGGATACTGCCTCCTCGGAACTGATGTTGACGATGGGTCGAGCCTCGATCCACTTCGAGAACTTGTGGACCGCTACGAGGAGATGAGTGAAGCCCCCGGGCGCTTGTGTTGACGGTGAATTTCCGTCAACCTAGAGTACTTGTTATACATTGGTTTCGATTATGATTTGCAACTAACCGGCCACTAGGCATACTACTGATATAACAAGTTCACACTTGCATGTCGATTTTGGACTTTGTTGTTTACGCAGGAAATCTACGCTAATGAGGAGACTTTCGGGATAAGTTCACCAAGCACTTTGGAACAAGATCATGAAGCCCGACAAGAGTCAAGACATGCGATGAACATGACTCCAAATGACCCGAGGACCGAAGCGTCAACGTGCAAGTCATCAGGGACTCAACCAGAAAACAGCAAAGCTTGCATAGCAAGCATTCAAGCCTTAACCATGAAGGAAACGACGTCAAAGGCCCACATGCAAGTGCACAGAAATAAGGGATCACGCGAGAAGCAACTGGGGAGGAAACCGGGGCCGAACCGGGCCGAAATCGGCCTGGGCCGGCCGGCCGGCCGACCGGCCCAGCCCACTCCGGGGTCGGTTCGGTCCCCCCTTTGCCCTAGGTGTTCGTCTATTTATTGCCTCCGCCGCCGTCGGCCGCCACATCGAACAAATCATCCTACCGACGCCAATCACCGAAAACCGCCGCCGCAAGATGAGGGAGAGAGTTAGATGAGCTCGTCGCAAGGATCAACACCGGCGGAGAGAAGGAAGCAAGAGGAGGACACCAAGCCGCTGGCCTAGGGGTGTTCCCAAGCTCCATCGCCGCCATCTTCATCGACGACGTTCTCCGGAGTCTCCATCACCCCTATGTGCTTTAATCCGTGTAAGATGATGGGGTAATGTCTCCGTTCATCCCTAGGATTAGATGGATACATGCTATGTGATCGCTACTTGATTCGTGGTTTCAATCTATTGTTTTCATGTTGATGATGCTTTGATGATTAAGGTAGGCCACCATGTTTTTCGGGCGTATGATATCCGCTACTCCCATAGATTCCATCAACATACCGTGTCCATCATAGGTCTAGTCACGAATACCTTTGCGTAGTAACAGTACGAGAGGAGGGAAAGGGCGAAACCGTGGTCACAACCCCCGGTAGATTGGTTTACCGCTTTCGTGTAGTAGATGCATACCATGTTATCCTAGATCCTAGGGACGGAACGCTTGTCTTTCTTGCTCACTCTCTTGTGTTCACCCCTTTATCATCTAGTTTAACCCTAGATTTGTTTGATCAACTTAAGTTAGATTAACTTAGGTTAGATTGTTTTACTTTTAGATTAATACTCTCTTTAAAGGTTTCCTTAGTCAACTAGATTAGTACTTGGTTAAGCGCTAGTAATCCCCTTGCTCCGCGGATTTACAAGAACCTTGGGAATCCCGTGGTGAAAAAGGTGTAGGTCCGTACGCTTGCTGATCGTAGGTGGATACGAGTTTTATCCGTCAACATGCCCCTTTTTCTGGCGCCGTTGCCGGGAAGCAAGCCAGTTTGCTACGTTTAATCTAGTATTAATTTTGTTGATTGCTAACACCTAACCCTTATTTTCTAAAAAAAGAAAAAAAATCTTTGTTGTTTTTCTTTCTACTTTTCTTGTGCCTAGATGGATTTGTTCACCTCACCATTGGAAGACGAGGAGATGTCGCTAAGGGAGCTAGCAATGCCGCCAATGGAAGACATTGAGATGCAAAAATCAGATTTGGCGCTTGCTACAACCCACTATGAAGTAAAGCCTGGAATCATCAAGTTAGTGGCGACAAAACCATTTAGAGGATTGGAGGATGACAACCCATATAGACACATTAAGGAATTCATGATGTTATGCAACACGATGCAACAAAAAGAAGTCCCGGCAGCTTGGTTCAAGTGGAATCTTTTTCCATTCTCTCTCGAAGATGAAGCGCGAAGATGGTACACACTTGCGTCCGTTGAAGCAAAAGGAAATTGGGATGAGCTAGTGAAGAAGTTTCTTTTGAAGTTCTTTCCCATAAGCAAGGTCCAAGACTTAAGGAGGCAAGTGCTCAATTTCAAGCAAGGAGAGGATAAAGGAATTGATGAAGCATGGGACCGTTTTAATGAACTACTTGAGTGAGGCCCGAACTTGGGATTTTCCGGTGACTTGATGTTGCATATCTTTTATTTTTCACTAACCCTAACTCGTCTCGTTTTGTAAGCATGTGTGCAGGCGGTGATATAATGGATAAAACAATTAGTGAAGCCGCACAAATCTTACAAAGGATAAGCAATGGACAAAGAACACAACGAGATTGGCAAGGATGTTTTCGAGAGGAGCAAAATGACAAAAGCAAGCCCAAGGTGCTTGCTGAAATTTCTGAAAAAGATGAACCGAAGGTCAAGGAAGATGAACCGACCATACAAGAAAGTGAAGATCCACTTCCCAAGGTAAGAGAAGTCATTTCAGATGTTAAAAATGTTGAAACTAACATGAATGTAGGCCGAAGTATGTGGAATGCTAGACCATTATCGGAGTTCATTCAATCCGGTTGGGTTCAAGTTGATTTCGCCCCACTAATTAACTACCGAAGGAAGGAGGAACGCCGACACGTTGCCAAACTAATTGAAGATATATTTGATCAAGAGATGAGTGGAGAGTCGATCCAAAAGATGTTTGAAGAAGAAAGAGAAGAAGGAGATGAAGGATGGATCGACCGGTTTGACAACTCAAAGATTTATGATGAAGGAAGAGAATAGTACAACCGTGATGAGCCTAGTGACTCAAATGATAAATGGGAGGAGATAGTACTCAAGCTAGATGATATCTTGTGTGCTATTGAAGCCTACACACTAGCAAATCAAGACATGGAAGTACTCAAGGATGAAGGAAAGAGTGAATCAACAATGAGCAATCTTGACGACATGTGGTACATGGAAGATAAAGAAAGCAACATACAAGTCTTTGAAGATGAAGATCTGGTTGATAAAGAAGACTTCAAAGAAGAGATGAATGCGTACATAGTTGAAGGATTACATGTTCCACATGATGAGTTGAAGAAATTGCAAGATGGTGATGAAGAGGCAACTACACTTGTTGAGATCGATTCGCCTTCAACACCGCTTGATGAACCAAATGTCACTCTTGTTGAAAAATCTCTAAGGCCAAGGTACGTGCTGAAATCTCAATATATTATTGGTATTGATGTTGATAAATTCAAATACTCATGCTCAACCAATAGTATGAATGATAGTTTAATGTCTATGCCTTGTTCCAATAGTGATCATGTTGATAGGCTAGATTTTCTTGAGAATGAAAAAGAGGAAACATTTATTTTTGATCCAATTAATCTCACACCTAAACAACCTTTGCCTAATGATGAGCTAAGTGCTATGCATGAAACATATGCTTCTTTTATTTACACCTTGACTTGTTGCTACAATTCACATGTGGTGTTAATTATGGACGCGTATGTTTACAATAAGTTTTGTAAATCTCGATCATGCTTTGCGCTTGGTCAAGCTAATGACCTTAGAGAATCATATGTTGGGAAAGGCCCGATTTTCACTAACCATGTAGACAAGGCTTGAATAATGTAAAAAGAAGTCATGCCTAAAAGAGTTGCAAGATAAATCATCAACCTCTCCGAATCCCGCAATGGATGCTGCTGTCTTCATCAATTTGAGAGCTTGTTCAGAGGTGTACAAATGAAGAAAATGAGATATTCAGAAGCTCCATCAAATTACCATTCCAACGCATCAAGAACCAACAAGTTTGAAGACCCCTGCAAGAAGTTATGGGGAAAACATTGAGCGTTGCGCGTTCTGAAATTTCAGGACAGATTTCATCGCCGAAGTAAAACGGACGTAACTCTCTTGTCTGGAGTCCGATTTGAGCAAATGAAGACTCGTTGGAAAGGAAATTTGGTGCACTGTGCAATGGAGTAGAGCTTGAGTATACTTTCTATTCTGGACATTAAAAAAATTCATGGAGTGAAGGCAGCACCGAAGGATGATAAAGAAGGAGATAATGATGAAACAAAAGGATGCTTTGGGCAAGTCTTCTATTAGTGATCAAGCACAACATGGGAAGTAAATTAAATCTGCATTGGTACCTTTTCTTCTTGCATGAAGGGCCATGGCTATGCAACGAAAAGAAGGTAGGTGAGAAAGTCGAGCTCTATGACTTTAAATGAAGCGCTTTTCGGGAGGCAACCCATTTCTTTATATTTTTACTACTTTCTTAGAGAAAATAAAGAATGGCACTATCTTATGATGATCAACTTGTGGTTATTAATCTAATTTCAGTTTTCCTTTTTAGAACCACCATCATGTTCATGATAATATTTATTTGTATGCATTGCATTTTGTTATCAATGTGATGTTTCTTTGTGTATACATGTTTTGCGCATAGTTGGCTTGGTTGTTTTATATACTTAATGATGTATGCTTCAGTTTCCATGTTAATACTTCATAGGTACCTATGGGTGTTTTCCTTTTGTGATCTTGTGTAAACGTGGTGTTTAAACAAGATTGCGGACCACCATCGTTAAGTTCGATAAACCTAGCTGGCTTTTCATATGTTTTCATGTTGCTTTGGTTAGTTTATAAGCTTTGCAATGCGCTTAATTTTTCTTGTGCTATAAGAGTTATTGATTTAGGGATAGATATGGTGTTTTAACCCTTGATAAATAAACCTTTATGGCTATGGAGAAATTCAGCAACCTAGTTGTAAACATGGTGTTTAGAACTAGGTGAAAACATTGTCTTTGTTTATATGCTTTCCTCTCATGTGCATACACACCTTGCACCACGTACACTCATTAGGTTTTTATTCCTCATTAGACTAATTATGCCACAAGTTAAGAATCTTAGGAGACATTGTTGGATTGTTGGCAATTCTATCTACTCCCAACCGTCACCTTGGGGGTAGAATGTGCGTTTAAAACGTCTTACAGGCAAGATAAAGACTCTCACTACAAGGAAATTGAAGGATGGCTAAGAAGTGCTTTGTCTTATTCTTCCATGACTAGAAAAATGCTAAGCATGGGGGAGACCCTGAATCTTCAACACGGTAGTTTAACATGATGCTCTAGAAGATAGAATGATCAAGATCATTAACGTCTCCGGATCAATGTGCAAGAAGCCACCGATCTCATCAAAATTATGCATGGTCTCGAAGAAAAAACACTGGATATTTTTGGATATTTAGAAGCCCCATGAAGTTACGATTCAAACAAATCAAGAATCAAGATAATCGGAGGTTCCTACAAGCAGTTATGCCCGAATCACCGAGTGCAACACGTTCTGAAATCAGTTTTGGACAGCACACAGCGCTGAAGTAAAACAGACATAGCTCCTTTGTTTGAACTCCATTTTTGATGAATGACCACACGTTGGAAAGGTAATTTCATAAACTTTTCAATAGAGCTATAGTTCGATATATGTTCTGTTCTGGACAGAGGGGGAAATCCATGAAAAAGAGACAGCAAGGAGATGATGAGAACAAGAAAGAGGAGATGGTGATGACAACATTGAAGAGAAGGGTGACCAATGACTCCATTAAGCATACAAGATCAAATTCAGAAGTTTAGGAGCATTAATAAATCAAGACAAAAGCAAAAGCCACATTGATACATGGAGATGTTGGAAGAAGGCAACGAAGAATTACAAAGGATGGTAACATCTCCATGGACCTTCTCTTTTCCAAACACAAATGCTTGTAAGTATGCCTTCAACCTCAACTAGGTGCAACCTTTTGTTTTTCTCTTCAAACAATAACATGGCTACTAGGAGGACAACCTAGGTTTCTTTTTACTTTCAATAGATAAGCATGACCATGTGTTCACATCGATGTTCTATATTGCCTATGCTTACGGAAAGATGATGAAAGTTGCCGCTTTGTTTTACCTACATGAAGTTATACATGTCTTGGCTAATTGTTCTCTATAATATGATCTGAAATTAATTTAAATACCGGCTCTTTTATTTGTGGAGGTGAATTGACTGTGCTCTAGACCCACATACATATCTTTGCTCTTTGATTTAAGTTTATGGATAGCCGGATAACTTGTTGTTTTTATGAAAACTTAACTTTTATGCTATCTACATATTTGTGATGCTCTTGCAAAGTTCTACCTACCAAAGCCATATACATATATGTTTTATGATAACTAAACCCGTAGATTGCAAACATATGTTTTGATGAGTTGGATTAGGATTGATTTCTATGGTTCGAAACTAATAAGCTGGTCATTCCTTTGTGTAACTTTTTCATGCTAGCCTTTTTGTCCATGCATTGTGGGTTTTCACATCGAAAATTTCACAAACTTCGCTGGGCATCCACCCTAAACCAAAAACATCTTTTTGTGATCACCTCCTTGTCCACAACCCAATTTGAGTATTTAGTATTCTCGATGGAGATTCAAATATTCTGCAATATTATGGAATTTATACTTACTTTAGCAGTCATTTCCCCTCTCTTTTATGCTCGAGGACGAGCATCATTCAAGCATGGGGGAGGAGTCATTCTCTGACACAAATGCTATGTAAGTATTATGTTGCAAAAAGTTTTGAGGAGCAAAAGAAAAAAAAGAGAATAAAAATGAAAAATGAAAAAAAATATGATAAGAAGAAAAGAAAAGTAAGAAAAATAGGAAGAATAAAGTGAAAAAAAAGAAAGAGAGAAAAATGAGAAGGAAATAAAATAAAGAAAAAATAAAGATGCTCCTCGGTTCTTTTTGCTTCATGAGTTCTCAAGTGCCTTGATGACACATCCATACTCAAATCTTCCAACCATGTGCAATCCGATAACGAGAACTTCACTCGTGCCTCGGGATCATCCATTTGCCACTTGCACATGTCCACTTATCTAAATGTGTGTGTTTCGTCCCTCTACCTTTCTAACATTTTATTTTCCATGGCCTTTTTGACGAGTCTCGGTAATTCCAATAGACCTCTCTCTTAATTTGACAATATTTCGGATGTATGTTTTTCTAAGGATTGTTTTTAACCTTCCAAGCTCCACATAAGCCTTCCACTATCACATATGAGTAGAGTAGGTTGAAAATAATCTAGTATAGGCTTGAGTGACTTGATGAGATGAGTGTTCCATGAGCTCTTGCAAAAGATTTTCACTTATGTTGGATATGCATCTTTTTGAAAATCTTCCATGTGACAAGGTAATGGTTTGAAGTTCACTTAAGTTTGAGAGCATCGTGTTACATGTGGCTTGTTCTTTATTGTTAGTCTATCTTCCATAATGAAAAAGAAGCCGGTCACAACTTGAACTTTAAAAATAAATTCTTAAGAGAGAGCAATTTGCCTCGTCATGAATGACTAAGTGCAGGGACAACATTGGAAGGCAACACTGATTTCCCTTTTAAGCAAGGATTACTTACTCGAGGACGAGCAATGTTTAAGCATGGGGGGAGATGTTGACGGTGAATTTCCGTCAACCTGGAGTACTTGTTATACATTGGTTTCGATTATGATTTGCAACTAACAGGCCACTAGGCATACTAATGATATAACAAGTTCACACTTGCATGTCGATTTTGGAGTTTGTTGTTTACGCAGGAAATCTACGCTAATGAGGAGACTTTCGGGATAAGTTCACCAAGCACTTTGGAAGAAGATCATGAAGCCCGACAAGAGTCAAGACACGCGATGAACATGACTCCAAATGACCCGAGGACCGAAGTGTCAACGTGCAAGTCATCAGGGACTCAACCAGAAAACAGCGAAGCTTGCATAGCAAGGATTCAAGCCTTAACCATGAAGGAAACGACGTCAAAGGCCCACATGCAAGTGCACACAAATAAGGGATCACGCGAGAAGCAACTGGGGAGGAAACCGGGGCCGAACCGGGCCGAAATGGGCCTAGGCCGGCCGGCCTAGGCCGACCGGCCCAGCCCACTCCGGGGTCGGTTCGGTCCCCCCTTTGCCCTAGGTGTTCGTCTATTTATTGCCACCGCCGCCGTCGGCCGTCACATCGAACAAATCATCCTACCGACGCCAATCACCAGAAAACCGCCGCCGCAAGATGAGGGAGAGAGTTAGATGAGCTTGTCGCAAGGATCAACACCGGCGGAGAGAAGGAAACAAGAGGAGGACTCCAAGCCGCTAGCCTAGGGGTGTTCCCAAGCTCCATCGCCGCCATCTTCATCGACGACGTTCTCTGGAGTCTCCATCACCCCTATGTGCTTCAATCTGTGTAAGATGATGGGGTAATGTCTCCGTTCATCCCTAGGATTAGATGGATACATGCTATGTGATCGTTACTTGATTCGTGGTTTCAATCTATTGTTTTCATGTTGATGATGCTTTGATGATTAAGGTAGGCCACCGTGTTTTTCGGGCGTATGATATCCGCTACTCCCATAGATCCCATCAACATACCATGTCCATCATAAGTCTAGTCACGAATACCTTCGCGTAGTGACAGTACGAGAGGAGGGAAAGGGCGAAACCGTGGTCACAACCCCCGGTAGATTGGTTTACCGCTTTTGTGTAGTAGATGCATACCATGTTATCCTAGATCCTAGGGAGGGAACGCTTATCTTTCTTGCTCACTCTCTTGTGTTCACCCCTTTATCATCTAGTTTAACCCTAGATTTGTTTGATCAACTTAACTTAGATTAACTTAGGTTAGATTGTTTTACTTTTAGATTAATACTCTCTTTAAAGGTTTCCTTAGTCAACTAGATTAGTACTTGGTTAAGCGCTAGTAATCCCATTGCTCCGCGGATTGACAAGAACCTTGGGAATCCCGTAGTGAAAAAGGTGTAGGTCCGTACGCTTGCTGATCATAGGTGGATACGAGTTTTATCCATCAACAGCTTGTCGCAGCGGCCCCACACCATGTCGAGGTGTCAGACGGCGAAAGGCCACGTGATGGGGATGGTCTGAAGCGCCTGCGCCAGGAGGTGAGTTTGTCGAGCGTAGAACTCGCACCCTTCACAGCGTCGTACGATGTCGTCCTTGGAGTCTGCCACCGCCGTGGGCCAGTAGATTCCATATCGAAAGGCCTTTCCGACAAGTGTTCTCGGGCCAGGTGTCGGCATATATCTCTCGTAGCAGCTCGCGGCCCTGGTCTCCAAGGATGCACCGCATGAGTACGCCAGCGACCCCCCCCCGCTTGTAGAGCTCGTCCTCGATGAGCACGAACGCCTTCGCTCGGTGCGCGATGCGTCGAGCCTCCGTTTGGTCGAAGTTGAGCTTTCGTTCGACTAGCCACTCGAGGATTGGGAATCGCCAGTCAGGATTTCAAGATTCGGCTCGAGTGGCGAGTCGATCGCCATGACTTCGGGTTCTTCCTCCTCGGGGGGCTTCTCCGACCTCTGTGCATACGGAGGGAGCATGCTGATCGCTCGCGAAGACTTCTTGAGGCACCGGGATGCGACTGGATGCGGTCTTCGCGAGTACGTCGGCTGCCTTGTTGTAGTCGCGTAGTACATGATGAAGCTCGAGCCCGTGGAACTTTTCTTCCAGACTGCGCACCGCTTGGCAGTACCCCGCCATCTCTGGGTCCACGCAGTTCTTGTCCTTCATGACCTAGTCCACGACCAGCTCCAAGTCCCCCTGATCTCGAGGAATTTGATCCCGAGATCAACAGTGATTCGGAGGCCGTTGATTAGGGCTTCGTACTCGGTGATGTTGTTTGACGCCAGGAAGTGTAGTCGTATCAAGTACTCCATGCGCATGCCCAGAGGCGAGATGAAGACGAGGCCTACACTAGCTCCTTCCTTCATGACCAAGTTGTCGAAGTACATGATCCATGTCTCATGCTAGATAGATGTCGGGGGAGTCTGAATCTCCGTCCACTCAGCAACGAAGTCCGCGAGTCTTGGGACCTGATAGCTCTGAGGGGTGTTGAGCGTCACGGTGACCACTTCCTTGTCGTCGGTGTGGTTGCTCGCAATTTCGAAGAGCTCACGGGTCGTACGAGGCATGCGGCACCCGAGTCGATGGATGAGGGAAGTGCAAGTCGTGCCGTTCTGGAACGTTGAGATGGCGTCGTTGTCGGTTGCACTGGGAAGTTCGGTGCAGCACTTGGAGAAGTATCAAATGTAGTTATCTCCCGGCTGCTGCTTGCAGTTGCGCAGCTCCCGCTGTTTGCCGGAGCGCGTATAGGTGCCTTAGAAATTCCCTACAAAGACTCGGCGTAGGTCAGTCTAGTCGTGGATCTTGTCCCGTGGCAGGTGCTCGAGCCATGTTCGTGCAGAGTCGCCGAGGTAGAGCGGTAGGTTCTTGCTGATGAAGAGGTCGTCTGTCGCTCCCACGGCGTGGCAGGCGAGTCGGTAGTCCTTGAGACACACGCTAGGGTTGGTGTCCCTGTCGTACCTAGGTATGTTGGTCGGAGCACGGAAACGCGAGGGGATCCTCGCATCCCGGATGCTCTGACTAAAGGCCCGTGGACCTCTCTGGTTTGGCGACCAGCTACGGTCGCGGTTGTCATCGCTGTCGTGGCGTCGCCCGCGTCCTAGATCATCGTGGTGGAGCGAGCGGTTGTCGCGGTGGTTGTTGATGCTCTCAGCCCATCGGCGGGCCTCGATGGTGTTCCAAGCGTCTCGGTTGGGGCCAAGCCGGCTCTTGATTGCCGACGCAGTGGCCTCGCTCACTTTCCCGCACTCCCGATGTTGAGAGGGAGGTGGGTTCGGTCCACACGCGGACGGTGCTTCTCCCCGCCCTCGTTCCAAGTGTTGACGTGAAGCGGAGCTTTTCGCTTGTTGTGCCGCCGCCGTCTCGAGTAGCGCCTTCAGCTGCTGGCGCACCCGTCGCTCCTCGGAGGTCGCTGCCTCCGGACAGCCGCGCAACAACATGGCTACCGCGGCAAGGTTCTATGACGCCCACCTGAAGAGTGGTGGGGCGTCAGCATCGGTGTTGGCATTGGCGTCAACGTTAGCGCCCTCATTGGCGCGTCGGTTGTTGTCGTGTGTTCGTCCTTGGGCTGGCAGTGTCAGCGCATGGGGCCGTGGTTGTTCAGCAGCGGAGTGGTGCTCCCGCTGCTCGCCGTTTCCCACACGGGGCTTCTCCTGCACAGGCACGTCCTGTGTAGGCTGTCAATCGCGGGGCTCTGGGTCCATCCCCAGCTCTTGGTGAAGAAGGGCCAGCTCCTCGTCGAGCTGGCTCTTGGCCTCCACGAGTTCGTCGAGCCGTGCCCGCCGTTGGGCATCAGCAATGCGGTGGCACGGTGCCGGCTCCGGTTCGGAGCTGCTCGATGCCGAGGGCATGCAAATGTTGCACTCCCATGTGGGGTCATGCTGTCGCGTGATTCGTGCCCTCCGAGTCGTCGTAGATCCAGGGTCGGCGCCGATTGCGTGCAAGTTGTTGACGTAGGTCGTCACCGGGTCGTCCGGGAGGCCGGGCTGTCCACGGGGGTACATCGCGGTGTATCACTCCATGAACTCCCCCAAGCAAGCGGCTCGGCTCTGCTTGCCTGGAAGGCGAGGTTAGTGAGGTAGTAGGTGGCGAGCCTGAAACGCTCTTGTGTTGGGTTCGGCCCCAACATGCCGATGATCGTCTCATCCGGGAAGCCTCTGACGAAAGCTTCATGTCCTACAGCCCCCGTCAGGATGTTGGGACGAGGCGGACGGTCAAAGGTACGTTCAACGACGGACTCCGTCGGCCCGGTGTAGACGAAGCCGAGGGAGCCAAAGTGCAAGGTGGCCCCGGGGGTCAACGCGACCTTGCGGCCGTCCTTCCGATCCGCTGGTGAAGTTCGTCGAGACACGCGATGTTCCCCTACCTGGCATGCCAACTGTCGGGGTTCTCTACCGCCAAACAGTAATATTTGTATCGATCGTGCGTCGGGCTCGGATGGTTAGTGCAGGAGACAAAGAGATTTATACTAGTTCAGGCCTCCAAGGAGTGTTTGTAGTAGGGGTTACAAACTGGTCGGGAGAGGGCGTCGGACCCAAGTCTCTTGGAATGGTGTTCTATCTGTGGGAGGTCTAACCCTTGTGACGGTTGCTTTTCTCTCCCTTCTATAGACACAAGGGGGGGGGCATAATGGGAAAGGAGAAAAGAAGTACAGTGCTTGGTCGCTGGGATGTCCCATCGTCCGTTGTTGTCCGTCAAGACGCATTGAAATGGGGTTGTGCTACTTGGTCGTGGGAGCTACCGCGTGGTCGGGCGAGGCTGTTCACCCCGGGACGCTTGGCGCCTCCTCCGAGTAGTTCGCTATTGTTTTGGTCTGCCCGAGCTCTTGACTGGCCCGCCATGCTAAGACCTAAGCTTAGGCCAGAGCTCGTCGTAGGGGGTGCTTGAGTGCCTCGGCAAAGCTTGTGTGTGGCAGAGTTGGAGATGATGGCGATGGGATGGCTGTGCAGCCGGGCAGACCCGCATTAAGGCTCCTGTTGGGGCTAGCTGCTTGCATGGGCTGCCAGCTGGTGTATTTGCATGGCGCGGGGAATCGGTCCCCCACGCGTTGAGGTGGAGGCGTTCGCGCTCCAAACTCTCACCACGTGTCATGGCCCACGCCTCAGTCGGAGTCAAGGGGAGCAGGCGTTGGGCGGGGACTTATCGTGTGAGGCGGAGAATTGTCGTGCGAGGCAGAGACTTGTCGTGCGAGGCGGAGACTTGTTAGAGGGAGTCCCTCTTGCAGGGAATTGGTCGGAGATGCTTCCAACTAGTCGAGAGCATGACATCTTGCCAGTGAGGGTCTTGACCGGGGTCCTTAGTCTCCCTCGTCTTGAATCTTGGCTTTGACATTGTAAATCTTGCCCTCCACGTTGTCAATGGTGTCGATTACCTTGTGTTAAGGGAGATCATTTCACCGTCAAAGGGGGCCCTAATCTGAGCCCTCGTCATGGCCCTAGGGATGATCCCCTTCCATCTGGCAGTACAACATTCCACTGACAGGTGGGGCCATTGTCACAGCCCGGATGCGAGTAGACTCGGCCTGCCGAGAAATCCTATATATCTTCTGGAAGGTGGGAAGTATTGCAACTTTCAATGTTTGAGTTTCGTGCAACCAACCACAATCGTTGGATCTAAGTGAAACCTAGCCTCTCCCATTTCTCTCCTCCTCCCCTGCTTCCCGCCACTACCTCGCCCCTGCGCGGCACCGCGCCCGCGCCACTGCCCAACGCGTGCTCGCCAGCATGTCGGCGAGCCCCTCCCCCCGACCCTCCTCCGCCGCGCATCGCCGCCGGTGCGGACCTCGTAGCCAAGCTCCGTCGTCGGCCATGGAGCCCGCCGTCGTGGGTCGCGCCGCCGTGGCCTGCCTCACGTGCTCCCCAGCCGCTGCAGCCTACCCGCCGTGCATCGAGCAGCCTAGGCACACGTGTGGCTCCGAATGTATGTCTTTTTTTCCACAAAATGTTCGAACATTTGTAAAATATTGACGGAAAATATGACTAAAAATGTTGGAAAAAATGTTGTAACATTTCTGAAAAATGTTGGAACTTTTTTATTTAATAGCCACATATTTTGGTGGGTTGAAATTTGTTGTGATGTAGCGAAGCTACCCCTCATGAACAATGAAAGAAAACAGAAGACTCGAAAACTCAAACTCAGACGAACACAAGAAACAAAAACCAAAAGTCCTTTCTTAACAGTGAATTTCTCAAAAGCCCATCCCCTTTATAAGTGCCAGTCGACCTCCTTTTATAGGGAGACGGACGGACTTTTACATACGGAGATTGCCCTCATGTAAAAAGGATCAATACAAAATGTACTAGGCTAATTTTGGGAGATCTCCATTAGGTCTTCACGTAATCGGCGCTTCATGACGTCACACCACAAATCACGGCGCCTTTCCCAGCATCATCACGTGCGCCTGTCGGGTGAAGACCTTCAACTTTTTGGAGATACACCTTTCGCCTAGCATATTCTTGTACCTGAAACACATTCCAAACCAAAGCGTAAACGCATTAGCCTGTTATGAGTGACAAAACCCTAGTGCGAAACCTAGGTTGTAGCTTGTTAAGTGTGCAGGATTCGCCCCTAGGGTTTCGTCACGAGAAAACCTGAATACCCAATCCAAAACCTGGTACCTTGGAATGCTGGACCTATTTGAGACTTCTGCTAGGGACGAAAGGTACCAGGCGAAAATTGTAGTATGGAAAGTAGATAAAAAGCTAAATGGCTTCGCGGGTTTCGCAGTTCAACTCCTGAATCTTACTCACCTAGCCACAACAGTCCCATAACTTAGATTGCTATGAACTCGACTCTGAATCCCCCCAATAGAAGCCACTCAGTGGTGAGACATTTGCAATGCTACAAACTTGAGCCATCGAAACATAGGGTTCAAGAATCGAGGCAAAAGAAAACGCCTTCCACAACGTCGGTTTCCAAAACCGCTACGCGAATTACCAAAACGCCCTTGCTTTCTAGCCGTTGAGTTCAAAGTTTTGACTGTTGCGGTTTACTGCCTATAAATAGAGGGGTCGACGCCGTGGTGAAACTGCTGCCACTCTCGCTCCTTCCGCTCTCGTTTAGAATTTGCGATTGAACTCTTGGGCTTCGCTTCCCATGGATTGCGCTCTGTGATAGTTGGTAATCTCTAGAGGTTAGCTTCTTCCTTCGAACTATAGGTACCTTAGACTTTCCACCTTTCCCAACGATGAATTGAGGTTAAGATTCATAGATACATGGCTCGCGTTAGGAACAGTGCTAAAGCAATGGAAGGCGAAGGCTTGCCCTCGAATCACGAAGATCGGCATGCTTCTCCAGAAGCTGTAGAAGTTGCAGCTGCGTCATCCTCGGCGGCTTCAAGCTCGGAATCTGGTAAGATTTCTGTTCTGGATTGGTCTTCTAGCTCTCGCGGGAGTGGTAGTACTTCATACACCTCAAATAGCGTGAAAGTAATGATTCAGATAGTGAGGGGTACGTCGAAATAATGTTGAGCGGCACAGATGCCAAAAACCAAGCTGCCGACATTGAAGAATGCGAGATTGGAAAAGAGAGCGGAGCGGCGGTGGTCGAGGAGTCTGGGGAGAATTTGGCAAGTGTGAGTGCTGATCCCAACGATCTGGTCAAGCCGAGCACCTGTGTCATGGGTTGATCCTTGATAACCCAGTCTGATCTGGATGCGCTGCGTCTGGAGGGTTGCTTCGAACCTGGCAGCTGCCGCCTACCTAGAAAGGAGACCACACCGAAACTGAGAAAGAATGAGAGCATCGTGTTTCGGGACGTTTTCACAGTGGGGCTTCAGGTACCGGTGTAGAAAAGATTTGCTGAGATTCTGGTCGCTTACAATGTTCAAATTCATCAGTTGACACCCAACTCGATTCCTCAGATGATGAAGTTTTTTTGGGCCTGTCAGACTTTCGCTGGTGATAATGATGTGGACACATTTGTTCGCCACTTCGAGATTCACTAGGCGAAGAGGGTGGTGATTGTTGAAGACGAGGAAAAGGAGGCTCAATACGGATGTTGTACCATTCAAACCCGTTGCATCAGTAAGAGCCAAGCCCCGGTGGAATTAGCCCCTGCGTATAAGAACAAGTGGGCCAATCGATGGACCTCTTATTGGTTCTACGCTCCTATTGCTATGATTGGGATGGATGCGAAACGCGAAGAAGTAACAACCTATGACTTAGCGAGCCGAATGATTGATTTGGCTCCAGAACTGACAAAAGTGAGTTGCGATTCTGCCAGTACAAGTGCCTATTTCCAAGCTTCTCGTGTGATTACAATGCGCGATGCGCTCGAAGAATTTGTGGCAGCCAACATTTGGTCGTGCCAGCCTCGGTGGGGTTAATGGGCTTTCAGGGTGAGGAGATTGCCCAGCTTGGACTCCGAAATGCAGAGCCCCAAGTTCAATGTAAAGCGCCCCGAGCGAAAAACGGGCGAAGAGATTTTGGCTGAGGTTGAGGAAAAAAGTCATTCAAATGATCGGGAACCATACTCATAAGGAATGGGAATG
The DNA here is from genome assembly GCA_947561735.1 of Cenchrus americanus. Taxonomy (NCBI): domain Eukaryota; kingdom Viridiplantae; phylum Streptophyta; class Magnoliopsida; order Poales; family Poaceae; genus Cenchrus; species Cenchrus americanus. The sequence continues at coordinate 88,962,704 of OX387240.1, read as the reverse complement.
TGCCCAAAAGATTCTGAAACACCAAGGCTGTGTCAATCGAGTCCTTGAATAGATGAACATTCTGTGCCCATCGCGGCCGAAACCGTCGACGGCCGGCAAAAAGATGCATCCCCAGGCAACATTGGGTCTGAGCCAGTCGAGACCTCAAAGAGGAGTAAATCGAGCAAGGTGGCTACTGCGGCAGAAGGTACTTCGAAAAGTACTAAAGCCCAAGATGTTAAGAAAGGCAGAAGCTGCGAAAACCACGCTGCCTCCGCTCACTGAGAAATCTTCGAAATTGTTGAAGGTTAATGAGAACCTGATCCGGCGAAAGACCGAAGCAGCGAAGGTGGCCGCGGTCGAAAGGGAGAAGAAAAAATTTCATGACCCTTCACCGGTTCTTGAGTTTGAGAAGAAAACAATCTCTAAGAGGGATATCTCGAGTGTGTCTGAACAGGAAAACCACGTTATTGCTTGTTGACGGTGTATTTTGGTACACCAAGCATGTTCATTACACTTTGGTTTGGATTTGATTATGGAACTAACCCGCCACTAGGCACACTAATCATATAACAAGTTCATCTATGTGCATGCATTTGGAAGTGTTGTGTTTATGTAGGAAAACATGGACATAAAAGACGGATTCGCAACAAGTTCAAAGGAGCATTTACGGAGTCTTGTTCGTGTTCATGAGCTTGATGAAATCACTTCCAATGGTGGCAAGGACCGAAGTGCTACAAGGAACACCCCCAGGGATTGAAGCGTAAAAGACCGAACTTCATGCACGGAGAACCTCCATCTTGGACGCGAGGATGACATCATCAAAATCATGCAAGTGGAGGGGGCAAAGTGCATAATCACCTGAGGACCCACGGGAGTGAAGGGGCGACCGAACCGGGCCGAGATGGGACTGGGCCGGTCGGCCCAGGCTGGCGGGCCCAGCCCACTCCGGGGGTCGGTTCGGCCCCCCTTTCCTTGCACCCGAAGGATCTTCAACCCTAAAACCCTGGAGGCGCCGCCATTCGATGCGGGGAGAGCCATTCACACCAGGAGGCCATCCACAAGCTAGAGAGAAAGGAGGGAGATCTCCGGAGGGAGATCGTCCACCTCGAAGGAAGAACCCACAAGTGGAGAAGAAGGAAGACACCGTCGGAAGGGAAACCATGATCAACGGTGCTATGTCTAGCACCTTGATGGGGTAATCTCCTTATTCGTCCATGGGTTGTAATCGATCTTGAGATGTAATCGTACTTTGTCGGGTTATCTATCTATCATCTTGTGTTGAATATACTTTAATGCTTAAGGTTAGCTACCATGCCGTAAAGGGAGTGTTGACGGTTAATAGTTGTATCAAAGTTCGTTTGTGACTTGCAAGCGGACAAGTCTCCCGTCGTAGTCAAGGGACCCTTCTTCCCTCGAGTGGTGAACCCAAGGTATCGAATCCGTGGAACAATGTGCAACGCAAGGATTCAATCTAGTAAAACAAGGTAAAGCTATCTAATGAAGACAAGTTGCATCTAATCTACGAACTCATAAAGAAAACGAATCTAATCTAATCTACTAAAGAGGTAGCAAGAGAAAGCAAAAGATAACCAATCTAGAGAATCTAGATCATGCTTATGTTGTAGCTCCAAACAAGATAGATGAAGATAGCAAAGCGAATCTCATTAAAAGCATCTTTAAATCGTGGCCTTCCCATCCGACTCCGAAAACATCCGCCTTTCGAGACCCCCGTTCTGTCACAACGTATCCCTATTCATGCGGGGAGCTTAGGGCGAGTTCAATAGAACAAGTTGAAATCACTTGGCCGGTCCGGTATGCACCTCTAGCCACCGCGGCTACAAGAGCACCCTATGTAATCTATCTTAAGTATAGATCGTAGAAGAAGCAAAACCAAGAAGAAAACAAAATCATCGAGAAGGCACTTGATCGCTAGAAATCGAATTCACTTACAAACTTCACCATGAATGATTACATGAACAAGATCACCACCGGGCCCTCCCTCGATCTTGATCCTCGCTCCGGAGCTCCGACGTGGTCTTCCATGCAAGGTTCCCACGTCGGCCGGGGGAAACCCTAGACAACTAGCACGACCCTCATCTTCAAGTTGGTATCCCTCAAGCTTCTCTCGCTCCTCGGCGGCGGAATACGACTTCGGTTCGCGTGGCTCTCGGTCGGGGGGCTATTTATAGCCTGAGAAGCAATTAGGTCAAAGGAGGACGAATTTGGGCCCTAAATGGGCCCGGGCCGACCGGACCGGGGCCGGCCGGCCCGGGCCCATTTAGGCCCGGCCCCGCGGGCTCCTTTGCCCGAGGTCGGTTCCCTTGCTTCCTGGATGCTTCCCCCTTCTGCATGTAGGTCCATGTCGTCGGTTTCTCTCCGAATTGGACTCAACTCCTTGTCTTGCAAGATTTAGCACTTTTCTGGTCAGGTCCCTGGAGTCTGTCGTCTTCTCGGATCAAGTCCCCGGCTTCTTGGAGTTAATTTTGCTTCATTGCATGACTTGTTCAGGACTTCAAGGTCTTGTCATGAGGTGCTTGATGAACTTATCCCGAAAGTCTTGCATTCAACACTAAAACCCCGCATAAACATTAAACTCCAAAACCGACATGCACACGTGAACTTGTTATACCACGGGGGTTAGTACCAATGGATAAGGTATAAAACTCATGCCAACACCGAAGGTAAACTCATGGCTAGGTTGACGGATTTTCACCGTCAACATCTCCCCCATGCTTAAACCTTGCTCGTCCTCGAGTAAGCCTTCGATGGATATCATCGTTGCCAAACAATATTTAAACCTTGCACTTGATCATACATGAAAAAAAACATAATGCTCTCAAAAGTTTAATTCGTTAAAGTTCCATAATGTACTAGCCTTCACCTCTACGGAGGGTAGATTCTTATTAAGCTTATCCCACAAGTATTAACATGCTCACAAAGTTTAAATAGACCTCAGAATTTTTGAAATAAAGAACAAGATAAAGAAAAGAGCTAAACCAAGTTCACAAATTTAAATCACCTTGCATGTTGCTCATGAACTCTCATCTCTCTTGTCTCTCAAGCCTATATATTCTACTCCTTTCCCTCTCATAACATATATGTGTGGTAGGCTTTATATGGAGCTTTGGGAAAGTTTAGTCCTAACAAGATTTTATAAATGAGGTGTTGTCAAAACAAGACAAGCTTCTCATGGTCTTACCGAGACTCGTCAAAAAGGTCATTGGAAAATAATGTTAAATCAAGGAGGGGAAAGAGAAAAATACACACACTTTAGATAAGTGGACATGTGCAAATGGCAAAGAGTGATCCCGAGGCTCAAAGGAAGTCCTCGTTATCGGATTGCACATGGTTGGAAAATGAGAATGGATCTTTTAAACTTGAAGCCTTGATTGCACTCTTAGAGAACCGGGGAGTTTACTTTATGCTCATACTTTTTTTTCTTTCTCATATTTCTCAATCTTTTCTTTCTTTCTTTCTTTCTTTCTTATATATATATGTTTTTTTTCTTTCTTCACCTTGGAAGTCACGTACATCGCCGAATTTTTTCTTTCATCACTATATATATTTTTTTAAAAAAAAATACTCCCTTTTGAACTCTAAAACTGCACCGTACCTACCTCCTCCCCCATGCTTAGACGATGCTCGTCCTCGAGCAAAGAGGCGAAAAAATATGGTAGGTACCGAAAATAATTTTCCTCGGAGAGATACTTGAAATCTTCAATGTTGGCACCGTCTTGCGATCTTCCTTGAATTGGTGATCCATTCTCAACGATAGGTTGTGGTCAAGGAGGTAATCACAAAAGATGATATTTGGTTTAAGGGTGGATATCCGGCGAAGTTTGTGAGATCACCGATGCGGGGATACACAATGCACGGATAAAAGGCTAGCAAAAAGATAGATACGCAAAAATGAAATGACCAGCTTCTTAGTCTCGGGCCAGAGAAATCATGGCCTGCAATAACGCACTCAAAAATAAATCTTGTACACTAAGGTTTATGTACTCAAATATATATAAGGCTTTGGATAGGTTGAGCAACACACAAGTGATATTTGTGACAAGGTTAGCAATATTTTTGAGCATAAAAGACATCTTTAATCTATTCATAACTTGAGATCACATAAAACACTATGGGTCTTTATTTTAATCATAACCTCCGCTGAAGATTGAGCTAGCATTTAGATAATTTCAGATTTGTATTTTTAAGAGAGCACTAGTTCAAACATGCATAAATCAATTACAAAGATAAACAAAGCGGCAATTATAATCATATATCATCATGGCACAAACTTTGTAACTTTACCAAGGGTAAAAACTTGGTGGTGACGTTATTCATGATGAAAATAAAAACTAAGATACACACTGAAAATTAAACTAAAAACTGAAAATTAAAGCAAAACTGAAAATACTACGCAAACATAGGTGCATACAAGCTGAAAATTAAAGAAAAAGGGGGTAAAGGAAAGATAACTAAAGCTCCTCCTCTCTCTCTAATCTTCCGCCGGTGGTTGATATTGATAGTCTTGGTTGTTGTACCCTTACTTGCAATAGGAATGCACCACTACTCCTATGAATTGTCTGACGGTTCTAGGTGAAGGTGTCCAAGCACATAAGCGACGTTTGCATTTCCTTCACCCATTTGGTTTGCATTGGTTTGGATGGCTGCAATATTTTGCATGTTTCTTGCAGCGTATCCTCCAATGGTGGCTCCATTTTGTTGTGGTTGAGGAAGGTGTGCAAATGGCTCCACATAGGCTTCGTTGGGCACCGCAAAAATGGTGGGGGTATGGCTGCACCACTCCCCCATGCTTGCATTGGTACACCACCGTAGTAATTCGGCGGCGCCGGGGTTCCTCCCAATGGTGGGACATAATTTTGTTGTGCACCTCCTTCTTGGGTCGTGGAAAAACCTTCTCCTAATCCTTCTCTATTATTTTTTTTCGCCGGCACAAGAAGTCCTTCCTCTAACCGATCTTCTTCCCCTCAAGAAAAGTCTTAATCTTCAATCCGGAAGGGGTAAATTCACCTAGGCCACTTCGAAGCCTCCTCTCTCATCTTCACTCTTATATTTTCCTTTCTTCATATATTCCTAGGGAAGTCCCGGGTAGGAGATGATTTGGGTTCCTTGTAATACCCGGTTTTAAAGAGATAGTCAACATGGAGAGGTAACAACCCGATCTCCCGAATCCGATGTTGCCACAACACCACCGGTTGATCATAGGTGAGTAGGGTTGATTGGCTGCGAGTAAATCCAATTCAACTCCGTGTTGGTTATCTATGTCTCTCTTATTCTCCCCAAAAATCCACTTGCACAAAAGTGACACACATGGATGATGGGGTTCGGATAGTATTTCTTCGTTGATGGTCTCTTCCCGTGATCATACTCCAAAAACCTTCCCATGTGCCTTCATGCACATACTTGTTCCGGAGCTCCCTTTTGAAAGTAGGAGACACTCGCCCATGGGTCTACGATACTAGACATGCAATCGTTCCGAACATGAAAACCAATCGATCTATCGGGGATTGTGTTGAATGGATCCAAGGAAGCAAAGGGAGCCCTTACTCCCTTTACGGCATGGTTGCTAGCCTTAAGCATTAAAGTATTTTCAGCACAAGATGATAGATAGATAATCCAACAAAGTTCGATTACATCTCAAGACCGAATGCAACCCATGGATGAAAGGAGATTACCCCATCAAGGTGCTAGAAATAGCATCACTGATCAAGGTTACCCTTCCAACGGCGTCTTCCTTCTTCTCCTCTTGTGGGCTCCCTCCAACGGAATGAGAGACTCGGTACTCCTTCATCAAGGTTATGTGCCATGGTCATGAAAATTTCCTAGGCGAATTTCTTGTGGGTGTTTGCCGACACTCCGCTAGAGAATTGCACCGGTGTCCCGTGTGAAACCCAATATGTGGAGAGCTTGGTCGTCGATGTCGACGTTCGCTACAAGCCTCTACTTAAGGTGAGCGAGCTTCTTCTCCTCCTCCGTCATGATGACATACCCCTCGGAATACCGCGGAGCATATGGAGGTGGAGCGGATGATCGTGTCAAGTGGTGAGGTTGGACGGGCGGCTCCTCCATATGTTATTGAGGTTTGGTAAACCTAATAAACGAGTTTTGTGTGGCCCTCATGCCACCAAGGAGAAGAGTGTGGTTCCTCCTCGGCGGTGCCGTGTCCTCCTCCATACTCCAAGGAAACTCGGAAACCGAGCGCCTCCTCGAAGAGGTTGTCGATGATGGCTTAGACGACGATGATCCCTTCTTCTTCGGTGAAAAGACTTGTAGTTTCTTCCTTGATTGCAGCGCTCTCCCTCACAAATAAATATCCGGGGTTTTCACCCGGTAACAAGGTACACAAATATTATTTTGGAGTCTGGACTTTGAGTGGATTAAGGATGTGGATTTTTTTTTCTTGAGCTATCAAGCTTGGGAAGGTTGGCTATGTCTACGGAGGTTTTGAGCACACAAACTTGAGCACACAAACAAAAGAAGGAGAGGGAAGCTTGCTGCAGAAAACGGGAGCCGGGGGGCTCCTTATGTAGGTGAGGCCGGCCTCGGTGCTCCTCCCCGCCTCGTCTTTCTTCCAAAGACGATCATTTCACCTCTCCGCAACTTTCCCCGCTGCGTGCTCTACGAGTTGCACCGCCCAAACGCTCTCGTCCACTCCTTGGTCCTTCCACTTGATGCTTCATGTTTTGGGTTATGTCCATGCTCCCTAGCTCCATTTGCTTCACATGCCACCATGAAATTCCTACAAAGTTGATGCTTGCTGCCCACCATGCTTGTCCTTTGCATGTGGAATTAGTGAAAGTTGATGAAAGGGAATCCAATGGTGCATGCATGATTACTAGATTGCCTCCCTTTAAGGCTAAGCACTCCTCTAATTTCGAAATTTAAAAATATTTTTCAGAGCCATGCAAGTGCTCGAACATAATTTTAGAGAAGTTTTTAAACCATTAAAAACAAATGCAAGTCGAAAATATTTTTTTATTACGTCGATTTCGGTCTCACCGGTATAGTTTGCCTTCATTGGTTGAGAGCAAGCTTTTCCCGGCTTGATCATGGGGGCATAGGTTTAGGTCCTAATTTTGATTAGATGAGAGAGATTTTGAATGAAATAAAATTAAGTGAGGCTTAGAAAAATTCTAATCTTAGAGAAACCAAGGATATGGATTTTTAAACCAACCAAAAATCAAGTTTCTAGGTTCACGCGAGTCCTACCACATGCTGAAATTTAAATAACATCTAGATACAAGTCGTGGCTCTACTCGTGTGTTTTTAGCATGAAAAACAAGTCAACCACAACATCATAAAGAGGGTGAAAGGTTGATTAAGGTTCTGAAAATTTTTTTGGTTTTGGTTGTGGTTTCTCGAAAAGAAGCAAACAATCACATAGGATGGTTCATGTAAAGGGTTTATGATCAAGCAACATGTTCAACCAAGAATTATGTCTCTAATATTGTTCAACCATTCTAAGTCTAAGGTTTTGCGTAGTAAAATTCAGAACTGAATTAAATTTAAAAAGACTTGAAAAACCTGGAATCGGGTTGTCCTCCCGGTAGCTTATTCTTGACTCGACGAAACGGGTTGCCTCCCGCCTAGCGCTTCGTTTATAGTCCATGGCTAGACTTCTTCACTTGATTACTCCGGATCAACGCTCTTTGCGGGCGTTGCAATCTTGGGTACCCACTTTGGCTTAGTCAATTTTTTTGGTCTTCACGAGTCGGCTTTGTCCTTTGGTCTTGACGGATGCAACATCTTCCTTGTGGCTCGGCATCTCGAACTCCGGTCCTTCGGTCGTGATCTTTACTGTGATCCTTCATCTCTCCGAATGAGCTTGAGTAACCTTCGCCGTCTTGGGACCTTGGAGTTGTCTCGGATATTCTTCTTTGTTGCCCATCGGCGCCGGCAAGTTGTCCCACTTGCGTCTCTAGCATCTTCATGATGAACACTTTGCATGTGGATCTTGCCTTGGCAGCCTTTAGGTGTTGAGCTTCTTTCTCCATCTCCATCTTCTCCATCCTCCTCTTGATCTTGAACGGCCTTCCGGCGTCTTGACTTGGAGGTGGTGATTCCTTTGGAGGTTTTGATGGTCCTTCGAGCTTGTGTTGCACGTCACCTTTGCCTGTAAAGTTTTCCTGGATCATCCACAAAAAAAGTTTTGGGTTTCTTGGAGAGGTAGCCAACCATCTCCGGTTAGGGTTAGTAATAAAACAAAAATCTAACAAAAGAAAAATTAGGGTTAATCAAAACTAGATTAGATTGACTCTTTTTTTTTTCTTTTCAGGGATGATCAAACATAAGAGATGCAAAAGAAAATCAAAAGAAAAACTGAAAGATAAGCGATACTAGATCGGATCTTGATTGCTTGTTCCCCCGCAACGGCGCCAGAAAAAGGGGCTTGTTGACGGTTAATAGTTGTATCAAAGTTCGTTTGTGACTTGCAAGCGGACAAGTCTCCCGTCGTAGTCAAGGGACCCTTCTTCCCTCGAGTGGTGAACCTAAGGTATCGAATCCGTGGAACAATGTGCAACGCAAGGATTCAATCTAGTAAAACAAGGTAAAGCTATCTAATGAAGACAAGTTGCATCTAATCTACGAACTCATAAAGAAAACGAATCTAATCTAATCTACTAAAGAGGTAGCAAGAGAAAGCAAAAGATAACCAATCTAGAGAATCTAGATCATGCTTATGTTGTAGCTCCAAACAAGATAGATGAAGATAGCAAAGCGAATCTCATTAAAAGCATCTTTAAATCGTGGCCTTCCCATCCGACTCCGAAAACATCCGCCTTTCGAGACCCCCGTTCGTCACAACGTATCCCTATTCATGCGGGGAGCTTAGGGCGAGTTCAATAGAACAAGTTGAAATCACTTGGCCGGTCCGGTATGCACCTCTAGCCACCGCGGCTACAAGAGCACCCTATGTAATCTATCTTAAGTATAGATCGTAGAAGAAGCAAAACCAAGAAGAAAACAAAATCATCGAGAAGGCACTTGATCGCTAGAAATCGAATTCACTTACAAACTTCACCATGAATGATTACATGAACAAGATCACCACCGGGCCCTCCCTCGATCTTGATCCTCGCTCCGAGCTCCGACGTGGTCTTCCATGCAAGGTTCCCACGTCGGCCGGGGAAACCCTAGACAACTAGCACGACCCTCATCTTCAAGTTGGTATCCCTCAAGCTTCTCTCGCTCCTCGGCGGCGGAATACGACTTCGGTTCCGCGTGGCTCTCGGTCGGGGGGCTATTTATAGCCCGAGAAGCAATTAGGTCAAAGGAGGACGAATTTGGGCCCTAAATGGGCTCCGGGCCGACCGGATCGGGGCCGGCCGCCGCCCGGGCCCATTTAGGCCCGCCCCGCGGGCTCCTTTGCCCGAGGTCGGTTCCCTTGCTTCCCGGATGCTTCCCCCTTCGCATGTAGGTCCATGTCGTCGGTTTCTCTCCGAATTGGACTCAACTCCTTGTCTTGCAAGATTTAGCACTTTTCCGGTCGGTCCCCGGAGTCCGTCGTCTTCTCGGATCAAGTCCCCCGGCTTCTTGGAGTTAATTTTGCTTCATTGCATGACTTGTTCGGGACTTCAAGGTCTTGTCATGAGGTGCTTGATGAACTTATCCCGAAAGTCTTGCATTCAACACTAAAACCCCGCATAAACATTAAACTCCAAAACCGACATGCACACGTGAACTTGTTATACCACGGGGGTTAGTACCAATGGATAAGGTATAAAACTCATGCCAACACCGAAGGTAAACTCATGGCTAGGTTGACGGATTTTCACCGTCAACGGGGAGTATGAGCTCCAATGCTTCCGTGGATCCATTCAATACGCTGTGTCCATCATAGGTCTAGTCATGAATACCTTCGCGTAGTGACAGTACGAGAGGAGGGAAAGGGTGAAACCGTGGTCACAACCCCTGATAGATTAGTTTGGTTTCATGTCTTTAAAGCGATTGCATGTTCTAGTATCATAGACCCTTTGGCAAGTGTCTTTTATCTTGATTGCTTAATCATTCTATCTAGTGTAGTTTAGTTGTTTTCTAGTTTAATCATAGTTAGAGTTTGAGTAGTTAGAGTGTGAAGGTAGATCGAACGCTTGTAATCCCCTTGCTCCGCGGATTGACAAGAACCTTGGGAATCTCGTGCTGAAAAGGTGTGGGGACCATACACTTGCAGATCGTAGAGGGATACGTCTTTTATCCGTCAACAAGCCCCTTTTTCTGGCACCGTTTCCGGGGAGCAAGCTAGTTTACATCGTTTGGTTTGCATCTAACTTAGTTTTATAATTTAGTTTATCTTTTATTTTCTATATCTAACATATATTATCTAGAAAACCACTTGTTTCGTTTTTGTTTTTGTTTTTATCTTATTATCTAGATGGTGTTCGTCAATCAACCCGTGGAAGAACCGGAGAAATCACTAAGGGATTACGCTAGCCCTCGATGTGAAGACATAAAAGTACAAGAGTCGGATTCGAAGCTCGAAGCGACCAAGTATGAAATTAAATCCAAGATCATCGAGATGGTGGCGGCAAACCCATTCGAATGGATGGTTATGGAGAACCCATATAGACACATAAGGCATTTCACGACCCTATGCAACACGGTGCGTCAAGAAGGAGTTCCCGATGAATGGTTCAAATGGAATCTCTTTCCCTACTCACTTGCCGGCAATGCAAAGACATGGTACTCGTTTGCGTCCTTTGAAGTTAAAGGCAGTTGGAACAAGTTGACAAAGAAGTTTTGCGAGAAGTTCTTTCCAATTAGCAAGGTTCAACATCTTAGGAGGCAAGTTATCACTTTCATGCAAGGAGAAGAGGAAGGGATAGACCAAGCTTGGGATAGGTTTAATGAGTTAATCGAACAAGGACCAAGACTCGGCTTCTCCGGTGACGTACTCTTGCATACATTTTTCTTTTCCCTAACCCCTAGTTGCATGCAACACGTTCAAATGTGTGCAGGTGGGAATCTCATGGAGAAAACACTCACGGAAGCCGCCCAACTTCTACAAAAAATTAGTAAAGCGGCTGCCATGCGAAGAGATTGGGAAACAAGACTTGCGGAAGAGCCGAAATATTATTCAAGGAAGAAGAAGTGTGCTGAATTTTCTAAAGAGGCAACCCCGGAAGTCACAAAAGAGGAGACAATCCCGGAAAAGCTTGAAGAAGAACACATCAAGTCAAGAACTACCCCGAGCGTTGACTTCGTCGTACCAAATGAGACAATCAAGAGAAGCATGTCAAGCGCGAAGCCACTAAGGGAGTTCGAACCAATGGATTGGGTTCCGTTCGATTACGGAGAAGTATTCGACAAGAGAAGACCATTCCCTAATCAAAAGGGGATGGCAAGAGCATTGGAAGTGGATTTCCCACCGGAGAAGAAAGCGGAAGAATCATACGACCTTGAAACCACTGGTGAGATCTTTCAAAAGCTTTTTGGAGATGATGAAGTGGATCTGGAACACATAGCCGAGGTAAAGAGAATCATGGGGATCAAGCTCGAAGCATCACCATATGCTCGCCTCGCCGAAATTTACGCAATAGGATCCGAAGAAGAAGAGAAGATGGCACCACGCTTGAGTTGCGAGATCAACGGAATTCAATGCAAGGCTTTATGTGACATCAGAGCCCCAGTAAGTGTCCTATCTTCTAAAAGTTACAATAAAGTTCAAGACCACAACCTAGACTTAGCTCCAACATCAACGAAATTAATTATGGGAGATGGTAGAACTATTAAACCTCTAGGTATTGCTTGCAACATGAAAGTAAAAATCTCTGGAAAATGTATACCAACCGATTTCTTTGTTATTGATGCTTACCATAGTAATCATGATCACATAATCTTAGGTAGGCCCTTTCTTAAGTTGGTTGATGCGGTGTTAGACACCGGCGAGGGCAAAGTAACAATGAACCTTAATGGAACAAAGTACACATATAATTTTCTTTGCGTATCTAAACACCCTACACCCTTTCCTCCCGAAGACGAAGAAGTAGAGGAGATAGATAGCCTTTGTTTTGTTGAAACCCTTAGAGACCCGCTGCAAAGAGCGATGGAAAATCAAATTAGTAATCAACAAGATGAAGAACTAGAAGAAGCAACAAAAGGCTTGGAAACACATGATGGAAGCGTGGAGGAAGGAAAATTCGAAGATATAGGAGAGATTAAACCCGATGAGCCACAAGTGCCCGAAGTAGACCTTAAACCTTTGCCCAAAGGATTAAAGTGTGAATTTTTGGGCCCAGACAAGACCTATCTAGTCATCATGAGCGACGAGTTGAGTCCCGAAGAAAATGAGAAGTTGCTGATTTTATTGAAAAAACATAGAAAGGTGATTGGATATTTGATTAATGATCTCAAAGGTATTAGCCCAGCCTTTTGCACTCATCGTATACCAATGGAAGACCAATGTAAGCCCGTAGTGGACCACCAAAGAAGGCTAACTCATGCCATGCGAGAGGTAGTAAAGAAAGAGGTCATCAAGTTACTTGATGCCGGAATCATCTACCCGGTTCTGCATAGCGAATGGGTGAGCCCGGTACATTGTGTACCAAAGAAAGGAGGTTTGAACGTGGTGAAGAATGAGAAGAACGAATTGATACCACAAAGAACCGTGACCGGGTGGCGGATGTGTATTGATTATCGTAAGCTTAACAAAGCAACGAAGAAAGATCACTTCCCCCTACCGTTCATCGACGAGATGGTCGAGAGATTAGCAGACCACGCTTATTTTTGCTTTCTCGATGGGTACCCGGGGTTCATGCAAATTCCCATTCACCCGGATGATCAACACAAAACAACGTTTACATGCCCTTATGGAACGTTTGCATATAGAAGGATGCCATTCGGTCTATGGAACGCTCCGGCCTCTCTTCAACGTTGCATGATGGTTGTATTTTCGGAATTCATCGAAGAAATTGTCGAGGTGTTCATGGATGATTTTTCCGTTTATGGGAAGACGTTCATAGATTGCTTGGTAAACTTGGAAAAGGTCCTCACGAGGTGTGCGGAGGTAGACTTGGTGTTAAATTGGGAAAAGTCCCACTTCATGGTTAAGCAAGGCATAGTGCTCGGACATGTTATATCCGAGAGAGGCATTGAAGTGGACAAGGCTAAAGTAGAGACGGTTAAGCAACTCCCACCTCCGACGGATGTTGAGTCCTTAAGGAGATTTCTAGGCCATGCCGGATTCTATAGAAGATTTATTAAGGACTTCTCAAAGATCACTAAGCCTTTAACACATCTTCTTCAAAAGGATGTGGCTTTCGACTTTGATGAGAAGTGCCTAGTGGCATTCCGGACCTTGAAAAGTGCATTGGTGAGTGCTCCCATTATTCAACCTCCAGATTGGAGCCAACCTTTCGATATCATGTGTGACGCAAGTGGCTACGCCGTAGGCGCGGTTTTGGGTCAAAGAAGGGAAGGCGAGTTCACGCCGTTTACTATGTTAGCAAAACTCTTAGTGGGGCGCAATTGAATTATGCCACTACGGAAAAGGAGTTGCTAGCGGTGGTATTCACTTTTGAAAGATTCAGATCTTACATCGTGAACTTGAAGGTCATTGTTTACACCGATCACGCAGCCATCAAGTATCTCTTGGCTAAGAAGGAAGCTAAACCACGTTTGATTCGTTGGATCCTTCTTCTCCAAGAATTTGATGTTGAAATTCATGATAAAAAGGGGTGGAGAATGTTGTGGTCGATCATTTATCTAGGATGAATTGTGGACAAGATGATAAAGATCCCATAGAAGATAAGATGAGAGATGACCACCTCTATCGAGTGCTTGATAAAGATACTTGGATGATTGATATCATTCGGGCAATTCGGAAGATGCCTCTCGATCATCTAGATAAAAATTCCCAAAAGAAAATAATCTCCGAAAGTAGAAAGTACTTTTGGGATGCACCATACCTCTTCAAACTTGGCAATGATGGAGTCATGAGAAGATGTGTGCCAAGAGAAGAAAGGGTAGAAACTCTAAGGAAGTGCCACTCGGCGGAGTACGGTGGACACTATAGCCATTTTCGAACCCAAGCAAAAGTATGGTCGAGCGGATTCTATTGGCCGGAGATGCATGAAGATACTAAAAGATATGTTGCATCATGCCCCGAATGCCATGGTGAAGGATCAGATGGCGACTAGAGAGGGGGGGAGTGAATAGGAGCCGGTAAAAATTCTTTCCAAAGAACCCGACCTATAGCCTAGTCAAACCCCGGTCACACACGAGCGATGGATTGAATCACACACCAATCGCCAAGACCACGAGGTTATGGGTCAACCTCTAGCCTTAGGAACGATTCCTTGAAGCACACGCGGAAGCACGAAAGAAGGAGGGGAGGAATCGAACCAAGAGGCAAAGCGCACAGGCTCTGGCGGACCGTCCGACCAGGAGGGGCGGACCGTCCGCACTGGCCTCGCGGACCGTCCGGCCTGATGCCGCGGACCGTCCGCGCCAACCCTGCGGACTGTCCGGCCCTACACCGCGGACCGTCCGTTAAAGCACACAGAACCACCAGAAGCGACCCGAGAAAAACGGACCGTCCGCCAAGGCCGGGCGGACCGTCCGCGCGGGTCATGGACCGTCCGCTACTCAAGCTCGGACCGTCCGCAAACCGGCTGCAACAAAAACCAAAAGCCAAACCGGATCGAAAGCAAGGACGCGCAAGAACACAACGAACACGCGACGAACCCTAGCCGCGCGAACCGTCCGCCCAGACACCCGCGGACCGTCCGCCGGTGCGGACAGAAGCGAAAAACGCCCGACCCCGAAAGTCAACTCCCCCAAATCATCATCGGATTTCGCAAACGGTTGAAGCTATGGAGACAAGGGTTTGGGGACTTGAAAAGCGTCACACAAGGATGCTATAGCCCAAAAATCTTGCCTCCTAACTCCCTAAATCACCGGGAATCGCGAATCCTTTAAGCACCACCAAAAGCTAGAGCACCGAACGAAAAACTACGAATCCAAGTGGTTTCCCGGCGTTTGAGGGCACAAGATCAATCACAAAGATGCACGAGACATCTATCCATGTTTTCCTCAAAGAAATCCGGGGAGAAACCCACTCAAATCCGCGGAATCGAACCGGGAACAAAGGCACAAAACAAGCACAAAAAGACCACGAGAAACACAACTCCGAATCTTCTATACAAACCAGGAAAGATTCACAAGGTCTAGCATGCCGCCCTAGCATCCATCCCTCTCAACAAATCTCTCATGAAGCTCTCATGCTAGCCTAGAGAAAATGGAAGAAAAATAGCTACGAAAATGAGAAATGGGAGGGAGGAAATGAAACCCTAAGTCCCGGAGAGAGAGAGCCATCCACACACACTCATGTCTTATATATCAGGTCCCGCCGGAGTGGTAAATATCTCGACTACCCCTAACATAACTACTGGCGATACAACCAACGTAGGGGCATTTAGGTAATGTTTGTGGGTCTTGCCATCGGACGGCCACGCCTTTGCCGCACCCCGCGTCCTCCCGACGCAAGCCATGCGATCCCGCCGCGTGTCCTCCGCCTCGAAGCTTCCCGACACTCCCGGATCCCGTCTCCGTCGTGTTGGGCCCTCGGACTTGGTTTTGAGGCTCAAACCAAGAAATCGTCCGCCGATGGTTTTGTGGGCAAACCACCAAACCCCGCGTGCCCGGTCCGGCCTCCCGCCAAACCACTTGACTTGACCGCCACCGTGCACCGGCTCGATTGTCCATGACTTCGTCTTGCTCGTGTCGCCACCATGTGGCCCGCACCCAGTCCCGCTGTCCACCGGGTCCCTCGAACCGAGCCTACTTGTCTCTCCATCTCCCGGAGGCCCCTCAAGGCTGAAGACCTTTCGTGCCCGTTCTTCACCTGCAACAACACGAACTAGGCCGCAGCCTACACCTGCGCACTAAGCCAAGAGTCAGTCCAACACCCGTTGTCAATCACTCATCACTGAGGAGCGGTCATCCATCGACCACAGGGACGCTCCTGGTCCTCAATCTCCCCCTTGATGAGTGCATTGACAACACACAACGCGAAATGAAATTCAGAGAAAGAAAGAAAGAAAAGAAGAAAGAAAAAAACAAATAAGCTCAACTCATGACCAAAACCAAAGAATGGCGAAGAAAGGTCACAAGCCAAGCAAAACACAAACTCCACATCGAAAAAGCTCCCCTGAGCAAATGCAAGCTCCCCCTGAAATTTAGCTCACCTCTTCTGAATTTTCATTAAGCTCACCTCTTCTCCCCCTTGTTGACAATGTATGAATCAAGGAGAAAATGCAGAAATGCAAGACAAAGCATATAAACATCTACAGGAGCTTCTCAAATAGGCCAATTCTAGTGTCAAAGGCTAAAAATGAGACAAAGATCACACATATGAATCATAGCATAGTCAAAGCATTGCCACAAGTAATATATGAAAATACAAGCATGTGACAAAGCAAAATTTTCAGATTTAAGCAGTTTTACCAAAAGAAGGCTCGCTTCACATGTAAAAGCCTATCCATGTCACACTTGAGCCACAAACATGCAGACCATTCAAAGATCATACAGGGATAGCAAATTCTCAGCAAAAGATCATGGTAAACACCCATAAAGCAAAGCATGTCATGTCAAAGCTCATGAGCCATGTGTCCACTTCGGGGAGACTTCTCCACTGGTGAACATCATGCAACATGTTTTGCACCCATATGTGAAAGAAAAGACATTTTAAACATAGACATGATGGATGGAGCATTTTTCAAGCATTATACACTTCTTTTCAAGATTAATTCATTTCATGGTACATGAAGTGCCTTTGCGGCAAAAAGAAGCTTATGCTCCCCCATGATTGCAACATAGGCTAAACATTCACAATGATATTCGTCCTTTGGCCCAAATGCAAGAACAAGGCATCCAAGCACAATCTAAGCATGAAAACCACATTTAGACCAAACTGTGACATGGATACACAAGTACACACGAGTGGAGCATATTTCATCAAAAATTAGTCAAGATTAGCATTTATTTCAAAAAGGGCTATCTCACCACACATATATCTCAAATATTCCAAGAGCATAGCCTCACATCACCATTTTTCCACACATATGATCAATATCTCACAAATAGCCCTAGAAACTCAAAAATGGCATATGAAAGAAGCTCATCATCCTAAAATGCAATATGATACAAATGCAACATGATATATGACAAAATGGCTATCCTACCATGGTTTGTACATCAAGCAAAGCATGTATATACATCAAAGTAAACATGGTATGATACATATTATACAAAAAGGAAATCCCCCAAGAATCAAACTAGAAAGGGCAACAAACCCCAAGTTCCCCCCGCAAGCGCACAAAGGTAGCTTGGTCGAGAGGCTTTGTAAAGATGTTGGCTAGCTGATCTTGGGTAGGGACATGGCTCAACACAATGGTTCCTTTCTCCACATTGTCCCTCAGGAAATGATACCTCACTTCTATGTGTTTGGTTCCGGGAGTGAAGCACCGGGTTTTTGGCTACGCTTATGGCACCGGTGCTATCACAAAGAAGTGGGATCCGGGGTGCACTCCTCACCAAAGTCTCTCAAAGTGTATGAAATCCACAACGGTACCGGGAGCAACAACTCGCGGCGAAGCAACATACTCGCCTCCGTGGTAGACCGAGCTACACTAGATCGCTTGCGGGAAGACCATGAGACCAACGAAGACCCAAGAAACTCGGCAAGTACCGTAAGTAGACTTCCTCTCGACTCGACAACCAAAGAAAATCCGCATCGGAAAAACCATGAAGAGAAAGAGTCGAGGAGGAAGAATACCAAAGACCAAGACCAGAGGCGGATCGTAGGTACCGAAAATCCTCTTGACGGCTCGTCGATGTGATGTCCTCGGCGAAGCCTGAAAACGAGCGCACGGACACACGCCGAACCGTATGTCCGGCCTCGTCGCCGTCAAGTAGAGGAGGGAGCCGATCATGCTCTTGTACTCCCGCTGGTCCACTGGTTCTCCGTCCTCATCCGCATCCAAAGTGGCCGTACTCCCCATGGGAGTCGACATCGGCTTCACATCTTGCATCTGGAACTTCCTCAGCATGTCTTTTGTGTACTTGGTCTGGTGCACGAATGTTCCATCCTTAACTTGCTTGATCTGCAGCCCGAGAAAATACTGCAACTCGCCCATCATGCTCATCTCGAACTCCCTGCTCATCTCATCTGCAAACTTGGCAACAAGGTTATGTGACGAGCCACCAAAGACAATATCATCCACGTATATATGCACAATCAACAAGTCATTTCCATGCTTGAGGAGAAACAAGGTCCTATCCACGGTACCCATCACAAACCCTCTGCTCAACGTGAAAACCTCTCAATCTCCCATACCAAGCACGGGGCACCCGTTTCAACCCATACGAGCCCTTTTCAACCCGTACACCCCGTGTGGATACAACTCGCTCTCAAACCCGGTGGTCGCTTTACATACACCTCCTCCTCTATGACCCCATTCGTAAAAGCACTCTTCACGTCCATCCGAAACAACTTGAACCCTTTAGCCACGGCAAAGGCTAGAAGAATTCGAATTGCCTCAAGACGGGCCACAGGAGCAAAGGTCTCCTCATAGTCGATCCCCTCCTTCTGACTAAACCCCTGAGCAACAAGTCTGGACTTGTTCCTCACAACCATCCCATTCTCTCCCTCTTTGTTATTCCAAACCCACTTGGTTCCTATGGGATGGCAATTTGGAGGTGGTTCAACTAACTCCCACACCTGGTTCCTCTCAAAGTTTTCCAACTCCTCATGCATAGAATTGACCCAGTTTGCATCAGATAAAGCATGTCCAATGTCCTTGGGCTCAAAGGTGGCAACAAAAGCAGCATGAGCAAAATGAGAGGAATTCCTGGACCTTGACCGTGTAGTGCGTTCATCAATGTTTCCAATGATCTTCGACAGGGGATGCACTTCTTGAATCCGCCGGGGAGCCTCACGCCTCTGAAACGACCCGGATTTCCGCGAACGGAACCCCGAATCTTAGCACCTCGGTGGTAGTCCCAGGAGGGCTACCACGTGCAATCCCTGTCTCAGCGATGCCAAAATCCATACAGAAAGATAAAAACAGTAAAGTAGAGTACAACATTTATTTTATTACATTAATCAGAGTACATCTCTTCGGCACATGCCGGGTACAAGTCCATCGGGACTGAATCAAACATAAATAAAACGTCTAGCAGCGGCTCCATGAAAGCGCGGGAAGTCCATATCCACAGGCAGCTCAAGTGTAGGAAGAGCTCTAGTCCACCCAACCGTCGTTGTCGAAGTCGTAGTCCGGCTCTGCGTCAGAGGCATCAGGGTCTACCCGATAAGCGGGTAGGTCATGTCAGCTTCCCAACAAAGAGGCAAAAGCGGTGTATATTCTACTATGCATGAGATATCCCTAATCCGGCCGTAGAAAGCTTAAGCAAAGGCAAGAAGGCAACGTACAAGGTAAGCGAGAATACGGCTAGGAGGTCCACACCTCGGGGAAGCTTCCGCTTCCGAGGTCCACACCTCGTGGGTCCACACCCCCGCTCAAGGAATTCCACACCAAAACTCCGGATCTCAACCACGATCCAGAACCCAACTCTCATCTGCGATGTGGGGCCCACCTACTCCTATCCCCACATCTCAACGGCCAAAGCCGGGCTCACACACTCGGGGGAGAGAAGAAGCACAAGAGAAGTGTAGCTAGTCAGGTGAGAGATCGAAAGACTGTCCATAACCAGTGGACACGGACTATAGCTATAGGTTTAACACTCGCGAGAGGTTGTACAACCGTACCCGCCCGAATAGGACCGAACCGGCCGTCACCGTGTCCGACCCTACCATACGGCCGAAGCCCAAGTAAGTGGATAGTACCCTCCTCGCGTCTCCGAGCCCGGCCCGGCCCTCCGCGGCGAGCTCATACTACCCGCGAGAGGTCCCTCGAAGCCGTGGAACCCTTCCCGCCCTCGCCGGGGCAAAGTCTACTAAGGAGGGAAAGACCACTCCCGACACGATCACACCGATCCTCCTACAGGAGGGGTGCTATCCACTACAAGTCTCACCCCGCACCCCCGCCCAATACAAGGCGGGCGGTCTGTACGAAAATAGTCATCCGAAACAAGGTCAACTGACGATCGGTCCTTAAGGGGCCGAGAGCGAGCACTCATCATCTCCATCCCACACGACACGACCCTCGGGTAAGAGGCCAGATCGCATCTTCCCTCGGCAGCCGTTCACAAGTAACCAAGCGGCTCGCTCCCGCCAAAACACAGCAAGGAGATACGCACCCAGAACGCACGCTAGAAACACACCGAGATACCCACATCTCAGTCCAAGCTCAGAGTACCATCCATAATCAAGCAACAAAAGTATGGATAGTTGAGGTAAGGGACTAGCTAGGGGTCTGTAGCTAGTCCCGCAGGTAGTAGAACAAGGAAACAGGATATATTAAAACATCAAGGCATGGCTATTAAACGGGTTATGCAATTCATCAGATCAATGCATTAAAGTAAAGCACTAGCAGCTATTTAACAACATGGGATCTACATGGTTGGGAGTGACATGACACCTTCGTTGCCGTGGAAGCAGTCGCTGTCTGGAGCAGTGTACTCGGGGTCCTCCGTGTCCTCCTGGTCGAAGCTTGGGTCTGCGGCACGAGATTCGACGCGAAAATAAGAAAACGGTGCACATCTAAGCAACAACTCCAAATAAAAACCAATTTGGAAGATCCAAAAGAACCCAAACTACCTACAATCAGCAAGGTTTCGAAATTACGGATTTATAGAAATTAGTTTTATATTTTTCTGAGCTCCCTAGAATTAGTTATGAATTTTTAGAGGTTAAAATCATTTTCTGGAAATTTAAAACAGAAAAGAAAGGGGGGGGGGTTTGAGAAAAGACATTGCTGACGTCAGCATGACGTCAGCGCCTCGTAGTTGACAGGCTGATAGGGGCCAAAAGCGTTGCTGGGCCGTGGGCGGCCCAGCGGACTCCCTTCCACTGGAAAATGGGTTTCGGCCCAAATAGGGTCGTGCGTCATAGCCCACAGAACAACGTTCAAAGTCTAGTTTT
This sequence comes from Cenchrus americanus, assembly GCA_947561735.1. NCBI lineage: Eukaryota > Viridiplantae > Streptophyta > Magnoliopsida > Poales > Poaceae > Cenchrus > Cenchrus americanus. The sequence continues at coordinate 88,941,667 of OX387240.1, read as the reverse complement.
CCCCCCCAAACACTCGCCTGCACTGGGCTGACGGCCTGCTGGGGAAGCGGACTGGGCTTAAGGCCCGTGTCCAGCCGACGGCCCAACCCTTTGGTTTACATGCTCAGGGGATACATGCGTTTCAGGTGCTCGACGGAATGCCCCGGGCATGCCGCGGTCACGCGGCGCGCCCTGGCGCCGGCTCTCGGTCCAGGTGGCATTCGCCCAGCCACCGCCACCTTCAGGTTCATGCGCGCGCCGCGGCTCGGCCCGGGGTGCACCGGGCGGCGCACGCTCGCGTCCGTGGCCCGCGCGCGGCGAGCGGCGCGTCGACCCGAGAACCGGGATCGCCGCCACCGCCGCCGGCGCGTCACGGCGCGGCGCTCCTCCCTCACCCCCCCGCAAGCACCCATGGGATGAAACCCGGTTCAAACCATCGTTCCTCGCGCGTCGGCGCCGAGCACGGGTCGGGGCCGCCCCGTGAACTCGCCGCGCCGCGACGGCATGGCGGCGCTCACGCCCCCGCACAAAATGCTTGGCGCGAAGGCCGCACTCACACACGGTCCTCGTGTGGTGTCGGCGGGCCCGGGGGCATAAGTGGCCCGAGAGCTCCGCGCGAGCGCGACGCGGCGCATCTGCGGCACGACGGCCGGCAACCAGGCAAGGAGGCTCGACGGCGCACCCCAACGCCGTCGGCGCAAAAACAGAGCAGGACTCAAGGAGGAAGGAAAGAGATAAGGTGGCTGCGGTGTTGCTCACTTCGGGGCGGCGGTGGAGTCGTGGCCGGCTCGGTGAAGAGGTGTGCGAAGGCGAGGTAGAGGTTCACGCCGGTGGTCGTCCGCCTCGGCTCCTGCTCATTGTCCCCGGCTGGTTCACGTCTTCCCCATACCGGCGCGGCGCGGCGTCTCCCAGGCGTGTCGACGGCATCCCGGCGGTGAAGCGGTCCTTGCCCCCGGTCCGGTCCTCGGCTCCTTCCTCGACCGGCGCGGCGCGGCAGCGGCGCGCCCGCTCCTTCCCCCAATCCAGTGCACACGGCCGGTGGTGGAAGAGGAAACCCCAAGAGGGGGTGGGTGGCTTTGATTCCGTGCCACACCGGCCCGCTCCTTTTGAATCGAAGCCGAGAGCTGCTCGAGGGGGAAAAGCCCTCCATGCCCTTGGCCGCTCGCCGGGCGGGGCAGGTGGCGCTCGCGGTGGTGCTCGGGTCCGCCTCGGATGCTCGGTGGGAAGGGGCAGAAGCGTCAATAGCCTTTCCCCGCGGTCGCATCCGGTCCCTCGCGCACGCGCGGACCTCGGCGTGCGTGCCGGCCGGGCGGCCCGCCGCGCCCCGCCTCGCGCAAGCCGGGTGCGGCGAGACCGGCGGCGCTGGCCCGGCTCGGTGTGCTGGCGGGTTGGTGAGGATAAGGGGGAAGTGGCTGACACGCGGGATCCACGCGTCAGAGACAGATGGAGAGGGTAGGGGCTGCGCGGGTTAGTTGGGCTGAAAGGGAACACGGGCTGGGCCGGCTGCAAAGCACAGGAAGGAAGAAGCGGCCCAGTTCACTGGTTGGGTATTTTGCAAAATAAAGGAATAAACTTTGAACAAGGATATGAATAAGAGTTTGAATTTGATTCCCACTCACATTCAAACTTCACACATTTGAACTCCAAAAGATCCAGAGAAAAACCAACTCACATATTTTACCATAATTTAAATATATGTTTTATAAATGGGATAAATTGGTGGAGAATCCAGGGAAGGGCTAGCAATTTGGTTCAAAAATTAATAGCACTCAAATTCAAGCAAAAAGTTTTAATTTTTCGCAAAAATTACACACCTAAATTCCTGGGTTGTTACATTCTTCCCCACCACCGAGAATCTCGTCCTCGAGATTTAGTCCTCGACCTCCTCCGTGAACAAGTGCGGGTACTCTTTCCTGAGATCAGCTTCCTTCTCCCATGTTGCTTCTCGCTCTGTATGGTTGCTCCACAACACTCTACGGAAAGGAATGGTTGTTCTCCTTGTCTCCTTGACAGCTCGGTCCAAGATTTTCTCAGGATATTCTGTATACTCAAGGTTGTCTTGCAAGTCAAGCAACTCCATGGGCACTTTCTTAGCCTCCACTGCCTTCTCACTCTTTTTCAGCTGTGACACGTGAAACACTGGGTGTACTCCTGCCATTGCCTCGGGTAGCGCAAGCTGGTAAGCCAAACTCCCAATCCTTCGGGTGATAGGGTACGGTCCTACGTACCTCAGTGCCAGCTTTCCTTTCACCAGGAACCTCTTAGTCCCTCGAAGCGGAGAGACTTTCAAGTACACTCGGTCGCCAACTGTAAAAGTCAACTCTCTCCTTCTCTTGTCGGCATAATTCTTCTGACGGCTTTGAGCGATCTTCAGGTTCTCACGAACTTTCTCAACTTTCTCCTCCGCTTCCTCAATGATTGCTGGCCCAAACAGTGTCCGTTCTCCCACCTCTGACCAAGCTAGCGGGGTCCTGCACTTCCGCCCGTAGAGGGCCTCAAAGGGGGCCATCCGGAGACTTGCTTGAAAGCTGTTGTTGTACGAGAACTCTGCAAACGGCAAACTGCTCTCCCAATCGGTACCATAGGTGAGTGCACACGCTCGTAGCATATCCTCCAAGACCTGGTTGACCCTCTCTGTCTGTCCATCTGTCTGTGGGTGAAAAGCTGTGCTGTAGTTAAGAGTGGTGCCCATAAGCTTGTGGAAGCTCTGCCAAAACTTGGAGACAAACTGTGGCCCTCGATCAGATACAATACTTCTGGGTGCCCCGTGCAGCCTGAGTATGTGCTCTACGTACAGTTCTGCCAACTTCTCGGTTGCGTACCGGGTCTTCACCGGCACAAAGTGAGCCACTTTGGTCAGCCTGTCCACTATGACCCAAACCGAGTCGTTTCCTTTTGGAGTTCGAGGAAGTCCCACCACAAAGTCCATCGAAATGTCCTCCCACTTCCAAACTGGAATAGCCAACGGCTTCAACAAACCAAAGAGGGTTTTGATGTTCAATCTTTACTCTGCTACAGGTGTCGCAACAGGCCACGTAGTGTGCTATATCCTTCTTCATGTCCTTCCACCAGTATCGGACCTTTAGATCTCTGTACATCTTGGTGCTGCCTGGGTGGATCGAGTACCTCGAGTCGTGAGCTTCTCTCATGATCTGCTCCCGGAGTGCCCTGTCTTGTGGTACACAGATCCGTTCTTTCAACCACACGGTGCCTTGTTCATCTACCCGGTAATCCTCTGCTTTGCCCTGCTTCATTAGTTCTCGCATAGCTTTGATTTCTGCACACGACTTCTGAGCTGTACGGATTCGTTCCTCCAGGTCATAGGTCACTTGCATCACGTTGACTTGGCCTTGGTCTACAATTTCGATTCTCAGCTTCTCTAGCTCTTCATGCAGGGCAGGTTGCTCTTCTTTTACCATAAGGTTGTTGCAATATGTTTTCCGGCTCAGTGCATCTGCCACAACGTTAGCTTTGCATGGGTGGTAGTTGATCTCGACGTCGTAGTCCTTGATCAGCTCTAACCATCGCCTCTGCCTCATGTTCAACTCTGTCTGTGTAAAGAAGTACTTCAGGCTCTTGTGGTCGGAAAACAGCTCACACTTGTTCCCTATCAGGTAGTGTCTCCAGATCTTGAGTGCATGCACAACAGCTGCCAACTCCAAGTCGTGTGTCGGGTAGTTTTCCTCGTGTTTCTTCAGCTGCCTGGAAGCATAAGCCACAACTTTCCCTTCCTCGCATCGGCAAGACACATCCGAGCCCTTGCCTTGAAGCGTCACAGTAGACCACGAAGTCTTTCTTGATATCTGGCAAGGTAAGCACTGGGGCTGTGGTGAGTCTCTTTTTCAGCTCTTGAAAGCTCTTCTCACACGCTTCTGACCACTCGAACTTTGTGTTGTTCTTGAGCAACTCTGTCATTGGCTTGGCGATCTTGGAAAAGTTCTCAATGAATCTTCGGTAGTAACCTGCCAACCCAAGGAAGCTCCTGACATCTGTCACGTTCAACGGCTGCTCCCACTTGGTCACTGACTCCACCTTGGACGGATCCACGGCTATCCCCTTTGCTGACAACACGTGCCCCAAGAACGCGACCTTCTCCATCCAGAACTCGCACTTGCTGAACTTAGCGTACAGTTTCTGCTGCCTCAGCCTCTCCAGCACGACCCTCAGGTGCTCCTCGTGCTCCTCCGTGGTCTCAGAGTAGATCAAGATATCGTCGATAAACACCACTACAATCCTGTCCAACTCTTCCATGAAGACCTTGTTCATCAAGTTCATGAAGTAAGCAGGGGCATTGGTCAGCCCGAAAGAAACTACCACGAACTCATACAAGCCGTAACGTGTGGTGAAGGCTGTCTTGGGAATATCCTGCTCTCGGATCTTCATCTGGTGGTAGCCTGACCTCAAGTCGATCTTGGAGAAGAACCTTGCCTTTTTGAGCCTATCCAGCAGGTCCTCGATTCTGGGTAGCGGGTACTTGTTCTTGATTGTCATTGAGTTGAGCGTGCGGTAGTCAATGCACATCCTCTTTGTGCCGTCTTTCTTCTCCACGAAGAGCACTGGGGAACCCCACGGTGAGGCACTCGGCCGAACAAACCCTTGCTCGAGCAGCTTCTTGAGCTGTTTCTTCAACTCGTCCAGCTCATCGGACGACATCCGGTATGGACTCTTTGCAACGGGCCCCGCCCCTGACATCATCTCAATCACAAACTCCACGTCCCGGTCTGGGGGTAACTCCGTAAGCTCCTCTGGGAACATGTCCGGAAACTCACGGACCACTGGGATTTCTTCAATCTCTTTCCCACTCATGTTGCACATCATCGTAGCAGCCTTCGGACTCTGTGGTTCGATCCGCACTATAGTTCCACTGGGGTGTTCTAGCCGTATAACTCGGGGTTGCAAGAGACTATCCCGTTGTGCTTTGCCAACCAATCCATCCCTAGGATCACATCTATCCCGGAGACTCCAAAACGTCAAGTCTGCCGTGAACTGTTGCCCCTCAAACACCATCCTCACTCCCCTGCACTCTAACGTACTCCTCTTCTCTCCTAGCGGAGAGCTAGTAAAGATAGGCCTTGGTCGAGGCTTAGTTGGTAAAGACCTTTCTTTAGCAAACTTGGTAGAAATATACGAAAACTGAGCTCTAGTATCGAACAAAACAGTTGCCAAAACTGAGTCAACAAGGAACTCACCAAGTGTGACGTCGGGTGCGGCTGCTGCATCCTCGGCGGTGAGGTGGTTCAGACGGCCTCGTGTAGGCGGCGGCCGTGCGGTCCTCTCGCCGTGTACGGGGGTGGCTGTCCTCCTGGTGCTGGTGGCTTGGCTGGAGTCCGGAACCGAGAGCCGCGGTTCGACTCCCCGGTGGCGCCCGCCTGTGGACACTCGAACGACTTGTGCCCAACCCGACGGCGGTTGAAGCATGTCACCTTGGATCCGTCCGCCGACCGCGGTGGTGGTCTCGGTTTCCGAGCCGTTCGTCCTCCACTCCCGCCCCTCGGGTTGGCTGCGCTCTACGGCCGAGACCGAGTGACGTGGTGCCTCTCGCCGTGATCGGTGGCCCCGAGCGTAACCCTCGTCCTCTCGCCTCGAGGTGGTCCCGAGCGTCTCGCCCGGTCCGTGCGCTTGGACTTGTTTCCACGAACCTCCATGTACTCAAGCCTTGACCTCTCCACGATCAGTGCCTTGTCGATAATGGAGCGAAGTGTCAGGCAGTCGTGAGCAGACAAGTGGTGTGCCATCCCCTTGTGCAGCCCCTTCCTGAACCAGTAGACTTTCTTCTTCTCTGTGTCGGTGTCGTCTGGCACGTACCTCATCAGCTCTTGGTAGCGGTTGGCGTACTCCTGCACCGACATGTTTCCCATCTTGAGGTGCCCGAACTCGTCGGCCTTCCTCGTCCATCATCGCCTCTGCGGGATGTGGTGGCTCTCGAAGGCCTCCACAAACTCGTCCCACCCGATGTGCAACGAGTCCCGTGCGAGTCACGCTGGCCGTCCCACCACGCACCGGCCGTGCCAACCGGTCGGTGCGCGGCCACGATCACACACTCCTCCTCGGTGAGCTCGGTCGGCTCCGGCTTCTTCTCAATCTCACGTAGCCGCTGTCCGCATCCATCGGGTCCGCCGAGTGGTCGAAAGTAGGCGGTCGCGGCTTGTTGAAGTTCTCAACCTTCTTCCGGAAACCCTCGCGCGCGTTGCGGTTCCGACCCCTGTGGTTGTTGTTGTTGTTCTGAGCTAGCAACTGGGTGATCGTCTGCATCAGCTGAGTCTGCACTGCCATCACGTCGGCCAAGTTCGGGGGAGGTGGCGGTGGTGGCACCTCGTGTCCCTGAGCCCCTCCGCTCCTCCCTCGGCCGGGGTACCGCTCGGGCTCGAGCTCCTGCTCCTGAGCTCCCTCGTCGTCGTGCGTGGCTCCTCGACCGCCAACTCGGCCTCCTCGGCCTCCGCGGCTGCCAGGCCTCCGCGGAGCCCGCCTCGTGGCGCGTGACCTCCACGGCGTCTGCGGCCTCTCGCTCCCGCTGGGTTAGGGGCATCCTCCCCTCCGTCGTCCCCAGCGACCTCCTCGAAACGGGCCAGGAGTCGCCCGGACCTCCTTGCTCCCGACATGTGTTCCAGTTGCAAGAGTCAGTAGTGGTAGGGAGAATATAATTATTAAGGTTATTAACTATAAAAGAGTAATCCTGCTAACAATCAAAGAATTTCATTCAGACATAAAGAAGCATGAACTCCGAGAAAATCCATGAAGATCCATGTCACTCAATCAATGCCACCATACAAAAGGGGTGCACCTCGAGGTTTACTCCAATGACCTTCGAGGATACACGGCAACACATCACGCTAACGCATGGTACATCATGGGGTAGCTACTACAGGCATGACAGCATAAGCGGCAGCATGACATCTAACTCATTACATCGACTCAGAATCTACTACTAGATCTCTACTCTCATCACTGAGTACTCTAAGGCGCCTCGGAGCTGGTGTCTGGTGGAACCGAGTAGAACGGCGGTGAGTGAGTCCCTGGGTAACCCGGCACCCTGATCGCCGGTCCTCCGTAGTAGTCTCGGGTATCCTGAAGAGCACGGTCCATCTCTGCTGTGTCCTGAGAACCACTCGGGTACGGGCACGCACGTGGTAGGAGCGTCGGGGGTAGCTCGAAGGTCTCTGTCCTCAGCCGGGGCCTCTTCTTGGGTGGTAGCTGCGCGGAGAGCGCCTCCAACTCTCTCGGCCTTCGCCGGTCGGAACGCTCCCCGGGCCGCGCGGGTCCCGGCTGCTCGGTCTCTCTCCTCGTAGACCAGCCCACCGAGGTAGCACAAGTGGTGGTAGTTGTGTCGACTCGCCTCCTGAAGATCCCACACCTTTACTTGATAGTCGACCGCTGCAGCTCCAACCGACTCCAACTGGTCCCTCGCCTCTGCAAGCCTCACTCTGTCCTCACGCGTGGCCTCCGCTGTAGCCCGGTGCAACTCCTGCTCTGCCCTCAGCCGTGCCTCCAGCGTAGCGATCCTCCTGGCGTCCCTCTCGGTGCCGGGCCGCGGCCGCTTTGCCCGGTCCAAGCTGTACCAGCTCTCCGTTCCTCTCGTGCGACTCCTCCAACTGGTCAAGAAAATCCTCTCTCTCCATCTCCAGGTCCTGAACCCGCTGCAGGCTATCATCCCACTTCCACCTAAGGTACGCGATCTCACTGTCTGCTCAGAAAAGCGCCTGGTCCTGGGCCAGGATGCACCGTCTGGCTGCGAGCATCATCTTGTCCTCCTCCGCTGAAGTCACCTCAAGGTACTGCGCTCGGTCGCTCGTGTCCCAGCGGCTCGGGTCGTAGACTCCTGTCGGAAGCACGCTGAATGGGGTGTCCTTAAGCTTCTCCCCCAGCTGGACACAAACCATCTTGAGTGCTCGGCGTGCGCTAGACTGGTGTGCCTCCATAGTCGAGCTCTCGTAGCAGTGCAACTTGACCTCCTTGAACTCTGGCACCCGTGGGTCCGCCGGTACCGTAACGGTCAGAAAAGTGGCGGACTGCTCCATGTGCCCCATGGTCCTCCCCTTGTAGCTGACTCGGTCGGTCCCTACTCCAGCTGCCTCCAGGCACTCCCTCAGCAAGCGGCAGAAGCCTCCGTACCTCCTGCCGTCCGACTCCAGAGGAACCCACGCTCTCTCCGCCATCTGCACAACGTTGTTAGAGCGTAGTTAGTAAGGTAGTTAGTGAAAATTAATCAAGGTAATGCATATATATAAGTATAGATATATACATACGGAAGCCAAGGGGGTTTATATAAAGTTTCAAGGTTCAGAAACGGCTTCCTAAACTATCGACCATTCCTGGGGCTCGTCCTACAGTCAAGCATGGCTCTGGTACCAACTGAAACGACCCGGATTTCCGCGAACGGAACCCCGAATCTTAGCACCTCGGTGGTAGTCCCGGAGGGCTACCACGTGCAATCCCCCGTCTCGGCGATGCCAAAATCCATACAGAAAGATAAAAACAGTAAAGTAGAGTACAACATTTATTTTATTACATTAATCAGAGTACATCTCTTCGGCACATGCCGGGTACAAGTCCATCGGGACTGAATCAAACATAAATAAAACGTCTAGCAGCGGCTCCATGAAAGCGTGGGAACTCCATATCCACAGGCAGCTCAAGTGTAGGAAGAGCTCTAGTCCACCCAACCGTCGTTGTCGAAGTCGTAGTCCGGCTCTGCGTCAGAGGCATCAGGGTCTACCCGATAAGCGGGTAGGTCATGTCAGCTTCCAACAAAGAGGCAAAAGCGGTGTATATTCTACTATGCATGAGATATCCCTAATCTGGCTGTAGAAAGCTTAAGCAAAGCAGCAGTGCAACGTACAAGGTAAGCAGAATACAGCTAGGAGGTCCACACCTCGGGGAAGCTTCCGCTTCCGAGGTCCACACCTCAGGGGTCCACACCCCGCTCAAGGAATTCCACACCAAAACTCCGGATCTCAACCACGATCCAGAACCCAACTCTCATCTGCGATGTGGGGCCCACCTACTCCTATCCACACATCTCAACGGCCAAAGCCGGGCTCACACACTCGGGGGAGAGAAGAAGCACAAGAGAAGTGTAGCTAGTCAAGTGAGAGATCGAAAGACTGTCCATAACCTGTGGACACGGACTATATCTATAGGTTTAACACTCTGCAGAGGTTGTACAACTGTACCCGCCCGAATAGGACCGGAACCGGCCGTCACCGGTGTCCGACCCTACCATACGGCTGAAGCCCAAGTAAGTGGATAGTACCCTCCTGCGTCTCCGAGCCCCGGCCCAGCCTCGCGGCGCAGCTCATACTACCCGCGAGAGGTCCCTCGAAGGCCGTGGAACCCTTCCCCGGCCCTCGCGGGGCAAAGTCTACTAAGGAGGGAAAGACCACTCCCGACACGATCACACCGATCCTCCTACAGGAGGGGTGCTATCCACTACAAGTCTCACCCCGCACCCCCGCCCAATACAAGGCGGGCGGTCTGTACGAAAATAGTCATCCGAAACAAGGTCAACTGACGATCGGTCCTTAAGGGGCCGAGAGCGAGCACTCATCATCTCCATCCCACACGACACGACCCTCGGGTAAGAGGCCAGATCGCATCTTCCCTCGGCAGCCGTTCACAAGTAACCAAGCGGCTCGCTCCCGCCAAAACACAGCAAGGAGATACGCACCCAGAACGCACGCTAGAAACACACCGAGATACCCACATCTCAGTCCAGCCCGCAGTACCATCCATAATCAAGCAACAAAAGTATGGATAGTTGAGGTAAGGGACTAGCTAGGGGTCTGTAGCAAGTCCCGCAGGTAGTAGAACAAGGAAACAGGATATATTAAAACATCAAGGCATGGCTATTAAACGGGTTATGCAATTCATCAGATCAATGCATTAAAGTAAAGCACTAGCGCTATTTAACAACATGGGATCTACATGGTTGGGAGTGACATGACACCTTCGTTGCCGTGGAAGCAGTCGCTGTCTGGAGCAGTGTACTCGGGGTCCTCCGTGTCCTCCTGGTCGAAGCTCGGGTCTGCGGCACGAGATTCGACGCGAAAATAAGAAAACGGTGCACATCTAAGCAACAACTCCAAATAAAAACCAATTTGGAAGATCCAAAAGAACCCAAACTACCTACAATCAGCAAGGTTTCGAAATTACGGATTTATAGAAATTAGTTTTATATTTTTCTGAGCTCCCTAGAATTAGTTATGAATTTTTAGAGGTTAAAATCATTTTCTGGAAATTTAAAACGAGAAAGAAAGGGGGGGGGGGGTTTCGGAAAAGACGTTGCGGCGACGCGCATGACGTCAGCGCCTCGCAGTTGACAGGCTGATAGGGGCCAAAAGCGTTGCTGGGCCGTGGGCGGCCCAGCGGACTCCCTTCCACTCGAAAATGGGTTTCGGCCCAAATAGGGTCATGCGTCATAGCCCACAGAACAGCGTTCAAAGTCTAGTTCCCCCCCCCCAAACAATCGCCTGCACTGGGCTGACGGCCTGCTGGGGAAGCGGACTGGGATTAAGGCCCGTGTCCAGCCGACGGCCCAACCCTTTGGTTTACATGCTCAGGGGATACATGCGTTTCAGGTGCTCGACGGAATGCCCCGGGCATGCCGCGATCACGCGGCGCGCCCTGGCGCCGGCACTCGGTCCAGGTGGCATTCGCCCGGCCCACCGCCACCTTCGGAGTTCATGCGCGCGCGCGCGCTCGGCCTTCGGGGTGCACCGGCCGGGCGGACGCTCGCGTCCGTGGCTTCGCGCGCGGCGAGCGGCGCGTCGATCCGTAACCGGGATCGGCGCCACCGCCGCCGGCGCGTCACGGCGCGGCGCTCCTCCTCACCCCTGCAAGCACCCACGGGACGAAACCCGGTTCAAACCATTGTTCCTCGCGCGTCGGCGGCGAGCACGGGTCGGGACCGCCCCGTGAACTCAGCGCGCGCGCGGCGGCATGGCGGCGCTCACGCCCCCGCACGGAATGCTTGGCGCGAAGGCCGCACTCACACACGGTCCTCGCGTGGCGTCGGCGGGCCGGGGGCATAAGTGGCCCCGCAGCTCCGCGCGAGCGCGACGCGCGGCGCATCGCGGCACGACGGCCGGCAACCAGGCAAGGCGGCTCGACGGCGCACCCCAACGCCGTCGGCGCAAAAACAGAGCAGGGCTCAAGGAGGAAGGAAAGAGATAAGGTGGCTGCAGTGTTGCTCACTTCGGGGCGGCGGTGGAGTCGTGGCCGGCTCGGTGGAGAGGTGGACGAAGGCGAGGTAGAGGTTCACGCCGGTGGTCGTCCGCCTCGGCTCCTGCTCCTTGTCCCCAGCTGGTTCACGTCTTTCCCCTTCCGGCGCGGCGCGGCGTCTCCCTGGCGTGTCGACGGCGTCCCGGCGGTGAAGTGGTCCTTGCCCCCGGTCCGGTCCTCGGCTCCTTCCTCGACCGGCGCGACGCGGCGGCGGCGCGCCCGCTCCTTCCCCCAATCCAGTGCACACGGCCGGTGGTGGAAGAGGAAACCCCAAGAGGGGGTGGGTGGCTTTGATTCCGTGCCACACCGGCCCGCTCCTTTTGAATCGAAGCCGAGAGCTGCTCGAGGGGGAAAAGGCCTCTCTGCCCTTGGCCGCTCGCCGGGCGGGGCAGGTGGCGCTCGCGGTGATGCTCGGGTCCGCCTCGGGTGCTCGGTGGGAAGGGGCAGATGCGCCAATAGCCTTTCCCCGCGGTCGCATCCCGTTCCGCGCGCACGCACGGACCTCGGCGTGCGTGCGGCGCCGGCGCCCCGGCCGCGCCCGCCTCGCGCGAGCCGGTGCGGCGAGACCGCGGCGCGGGCCCGGCGGCTCGGTGTGCTGGCGGGTTGGTGAGGATAAGGGGAAGTGGCTGACACGCGGGATCCACGCGTCAGAGACAGATGGAGAGGGTAGGGGCTGCGCGGGTTAGTTGGGCTGAAAGGGAACACGGGCTGGGACGGCTGCAAAGCACAGGAAGGAAGAAGCGGCCCAGTTCACTGGTTGGGTATTTTGCAAAATAAAGGAATAAACTTTGAACTAGGATATGAATAAGAGTTTGAATTTGATTCCCACTCACATTCAAACTTCACACATTTGAACTCCAAAAGATCGAGAGAAAAACCAACTCACATATTTTACCATAATTTAAATATATGTTTTATAAATGGGATAAATTGGTGGAGAATCCAGGGAAGGGCTAGCAATTTGGTTCAAAAATTGATAGCACTCAAATTCAAGCAAAAAGTTTTAATTTTTCGCAAAAATTACACACCTAAATTCTTGGGTTGTTACAGCCTCGAGACTACCTCCCCCTCAACTTCAGCTTCTCTCGCCTGGTCCTCTTGTTGCACCGTCGTTGTCCATGAAGTAGACGGTCCACGCTCCGTAGTGGTCATAGGGGAAGTAGTGGGTGCACACTCAGCTTCAGGCGCATGGTTCTCCCCATCATCTCCAGCTTCGTCCTTCTCCTCTTCAAAGAGGTCCTCGGCCATCTCTTCATCACCTGCACATTCAAAGCCAAGAGAGGTACATGGCATTGTCTCGTCGAAGGTTACCTCGCAAGTCTCCATGATTTTGTTAGTCTCAAGGTTAAGCACCCTATAGGCTCCAGAGTGGTTAGCATATCCAAAGAAAATACCATCACTAGACCTAGCCTCAAACTTGTCGAGTTTTCCCTTCTTAAGAATAAAGCATTTGCATCCAAAGACTCAGAAATGACTCACCTTGGGTGCCCGACCATGCATAAGCTCATAACAGGTCTTCTTCTTGAAAGCTCGCAATAAAATCCTGTTGGAAACATGACAAGCCGTATTGACCGCCTCAGCCCAATACCTCCTAGGAGTCCTGTGCTCATCGAGCATCGTCCTAGCCATCTCACAAAGAGTCCGATTTTTCCTTTCCACGACTCCATTTTGAGGGGGCACATAAGGGGTCGAATATTGATGTTCAAGACCTAGATCACAACAAAAGGCATCAAAATGAGAGTTCTTGAACTCAGAGCCATTATCACTGCGGATAGCTCGAATGGCATTCCCATGCCTCTCGTTTTTCAACCTCACGATCAGATCTCGAACAAAACCAAATGTCTCACTCTTATCTTCCAAGAAAAACACCCAGGCATAGCGAGAGTAATCGTCCACCACAACAAGGAAATACCACTTCCCACCCACCGAGCGAACTCGAGCTGGCCCAACAAGGTCCATATGCAACAGCTCTGTCGGACGCTCGGTCATGACATCGGTCAGGGGTGGATGGGGAGTGGCTACCATCTTGCCATGCCTACAAGGAGCACAAACCAAATCCTTCTCAAGCTTCAACCTCGGCAATCCTCGGACAAGGTCAAGACCACTCAAGCGGGAAACCAAATCAAAGCTCAAGTGTCCCAACCGCCTATGCCATTTCCACAAATCAGAAGAAGGACCGGCCATCAAACAGCGAGCAGGACCCAAAGAACGAGAGAAATCAGCCCTAAAAATCTGACCCTCGGGGATGATCATACAGACAAGATCACCTCGAGAATCAAGCAAACGAGACTCGCCAGACTTGAAACGCACCTCAAAACCCTCATCAAGCAACTGAGAAACCGAAAGCAAATTGAAACCCAAAGACTTCACAAGAGCCACTCTCTTCAACGTTACCTTGTCACTCACATGCACAACACCCTCCGAAAGCACCCTTCCTCGTCCATTGTCCCCAAAAGTGATGTACATCTTTTCCTTCACTAGGGTGAGGCTGGAGAACCACTTCTTATCTCCGGTCATGTGTCGAGAACACCCGGAGTCGATCAACCAAATGTCCTCCAAGCCTCCTGCCTGCAGTCAGAAACAAGAACGAGAATGAGCTAGCGACTCGACACTGGGGTTAGCACACAGAAAGTTAAACCAGTGTCGAGCCATCTTCTCAAAAGAGGGGTTAGCAAACATTATTCCCTTGCCACCAAACTTCCCATGTCCCATGGGTGGAGTACGAGCACCACGAGGGGGAAAACGTGTTCCGTAGTTCCTCTGGAACCCAAAGCTGCGATCATCTCCCCTAAACCCGTATTGAGGACGAGTAGGAGGACGTCCAGCAAAACCACCACGAGCCCGACCAAACCTCTCACCAGCACGCACACCATCATCTCTCTTCTCAAACCTCGCACCACCACCTCTCTGTGGGAACCTGCCAGCACTCCTCACACTTCCCACACCCCGTGGAAGTGGCACTCTAGGCTCAGGAATACCATGAGACTGGCGATACCTGTCCTGGTTTGCTTGCTCCCTAGCAAGCCTCTCATCCCTCTTCCTCTTGTAGCAAAACTCTGCAAGATGCCTCTCCTTGCCACAATACTCACACCTGAAGGGGATGGGTTTTGGTTTTGGCTCTGGCTTCTCTCTAGGCTTCGACCCTTCTCACCCACAAACTTCACCGGTTTCGGAAGTCATTTGTCTTAGGTGGAAATTTGGGTGGATCTTGGGTTGTGTCAAGCTTGTTGCAAAGGTGGTTGGGCTTTGGTGTGAAAGAGTTCTTGGGTGCTTTTGGAAGTGGGACTTGGATGTCTCCGATCACCTCAAACTCGGGGGTTAGACTCAACACACTTCTCATACACACTCTCCCCACTCGTTCTCTCCCACTTTCTCACCCAACTTCTCAAACCCCAAACCACGACCATCCGCTCTCTTGAACTCCTCAATCATGATTTTCAATTAAGGTTCCCGCCCGTACAACCAACCCAACACCTTCCTCAAATAGTCATTCTCCTCATAGATGACATCCAAACGGGAAGTAAGTTCAAGATTGCGCAAAGTAACTTCATCACAGCTAGTGCATGCATTGACAACAGGAGATTTCAAAGATGCTTCCAAAGAACTAATGGTAGAACGAGCATCAACAATCTTAGCATGCATAGTAGGACATGATTTACAAGCACCAAGCAAAGTAGGTCTAGCCTTAAGCTCATCATACTCAGTCCTAAGAGCATGTAGTTTAGCCAAGGTAGAAGCATTCTTCTCATTAAGCAGTTTGATCTCATTCAACCATGCATCACACTCAAGACATTCAACATCATCAGGAGTAGTAGGAGCAAGTTTGAAAGAGTCATTCTCAAGTTTTAATTCAAGCAATTTGGACTCTAACTCTCCTACTTTCTCACTATCATTCTCAAGTTGAGCCCTAAGATCTTTCCTCATCTTTTTGGCATCTCTTAGCACACTATCACGGTTGTCAATCAAGCCATTCAACCTAGTGATCTCAGCAAGCAAAGAGTCGGGGTCACGATTTACCTCATCCTCCGAGTCGGAGTCGCTGTCTTCCTTGTCGCTCTTCTTGCTGCTTGAGCTATAGGCCATGCCACAAAAGCCCTCAAGCGCCACACAGCTCAACCCGCTGAGGTTCCGGCTTGCACTCTTCTTGTCCTTGCACCTCCCGGTGTCTTCATCTTCACTGCTTGAGCTTGATTGCGCGTCGCTTGAGCTTGAGTCGACGCCGCTCGCACCGGCCACCATCGCTCTTGCCTTGTTCTTCTTGTAGCCGCTTTTGCTCGATCGCCGCTTGTCCTTGTCCTTGTTCTTGGACTTGCTGAAGTGCTTGCCCTTGGAGGAGTACTTGTCTTCACACCTCGGGTGCGCCTTGTACTTGTTTACCTTGTACTTGTTCTCCTCCGCTTCCGGGCACTCGGCGATGAAGTGGCCACGCTTGCCACACTTGTAGCACGTCCCTGAGCTCCGCCTTGCGTTCCTCTGACTCTCGTGTAGTCGATCGAACCTCCTTGAGAGCAAGGCCAGCTCCTCCTCGCCCAGCACATCAAACTCCTCATCTGGAATGGACATAGAGAAGACAAGGAAAACTGTCGATAGGAAGGGTTAGATTTGCCCTTTGATCCGCCCACAAGAGCAAGACTATGGTCAGTCGAGCCCTCATGCTTGGATTGCAACTTCCTGTCAACCTCAGCCGACTTGAGCTTAGAAAAGAGGTCATCCAACTCAATAGTCAAGTACCGCCCGGACTCCTTGATGGCCTCAACCTTAGCACCCCAAACATTTGGGTCCAAGACATGCAAGAGCTTCAAAGCCTGATCATGCTCGGTGTAAGGAAAATCCTCAACATTAGCCTTCATGTTGTTCACGATGGCGGTGAACCTCTGAAACATCGCATCAATGTCCTCACCGGGAAGTGGAGTGAAATTCTCATATTGCATCCGGTAAGAGACAAAGAGGCGAGCCTTCACATGGTTATCACTACCGTGAGGAACCAACAACTTCTCCCAAATTTGCCAAGCAAGATTCAAATGGCGAACACGCTCAAACTCTGGATCACACAAGCTCCGGACCAAGTGATCAACGGCTTTTGCATTAGCCTCATACTTGGCCTTAGCACCGGCATCGGTCACCATAAGAGTATGGATGTTGACCGGAATAGCATAGGTCTTGTCAAGCACAATGAAATCCAACAGCTTCCCACGAAGAAAGATCATCATACGAGCCGCCCACTTGTGGTAACCCTTGCCATCGAAGTGCGTCGGACCGCCCCGCTCAACATACGCCATCTTAGGATTGGAGACTTGTCAAAGTCGCAAAGAATCCGGCACCAAGCTCTGATACCAATTGAAGGATCAGATGGCGACTAGAGAGGGGGGAGTGAATAGAAGTCGGTAAAAATTCTTTCCAAAGAACCCGACCTATACCCTAGTCAAACCCCGGTCACACACGAGCGATGGATTGAATCACACACCAATCGCCAAGACCACGAGGTTATGGATCAACCTCTAGCCTTAGGAACGATTCCTTGAAGCACACGCAGAAGCACGAAAGAAGGAGGGGAGGAATCGAACCAAGAGGCAAAGCGCACAGGCTCTGGCGGACCGTCCGGCCAGGAGGGGCGGACCGTCCGCATTGGCCTCGCGGACCGTCCGGCCTGATGCCGTGGACCGTCCGCGCCAACCTCCGCGGATCGTCCGGCCCTACGCCGCGGACCGTCCGTTAAAGCACACGAACCACCGTAAGCGACCCGAGAAAAACGGACCGTCCGCCAAGGCCGGGCGGACAATCCGCGCGGGTCACGGATCGTCCGCTACTCAAGCTCGGACCGTCCGCAAACCAGCTGCAACAAAAACCAAAAGCCAAACCGGATCGAAAGCAAGGACGTGCAAGAACACAACGAACACGCGACAAACCCTAACCGCGCGGACCGTCCGCCAGCACCCCGCGGACCGTCCGCTAGGTGCGGACAGAGCAGAAAACGCCCGACCCCGAAAGTCAACTCCCCCAAATCATCATCGGATTTCCCAAACGGTTGAAGCTATGGCAACAAGGGTTTGGGGAATTGAAAAGCGTCACACAAGGATGCTATAGCCCAAAAATCTTGCCTCTTAACTCCCTAAATCACCGGGAATCGCGAATCCTTTGAGCACCACCAAAAGCTAGAGCACCGAACGAAAAACTACGAATCCAAGTGGTTTCCCGGCGTTTGAGGGCACAAGATCAATCACAAAGATGCACGAGACATCTATCCATGTTTTCCTCAAAGAAATCCGGGGAGAAACCCACTCAAATCCGCGGAATCGAACCGGGAACAAAGGCATGAAAACAAGCACAAAAAGACCACGAGAAACACAACTCCGAATCTTCTATACAAACCAGGAAAGATTCACAAGGTCTAGCATGCCGCCCTAGCATCCATCCCTCTCAACAAATCTCTCATGCTAGCCTAGAGAAAATGGAAGAAAAATAGCTACGAAAATGAGAAATGGGAGGGAGGAAATGAAACCCTAAGTCCCGGAGAGAGAGAGCCATCCACACACACTCATGGCTTATATATCAGGTCCCGCCGGAGTGGTAAATGACTCGACTACCCCTAACATAACTACTGGCGATACAACCCACATAGGGGCATTTAGGTAATGTTTGTGGGTCTTGCCATCGGACGGCCACGCCTTTGCCGCACCCCGCGTCCTCCTGACGCAAGCCATGCGATCCCGCCGCGTGTCCTCCGCCTCGAAGCTTCCCGACACTCCCGAATCCCGTCTCCGTTGTGTTGGGCCCTCGGACTGGGTTTTGAGGCTCAAACCAAGAAACCGTCTGCCGATGGTTTTGTGGGCAAACCACCAAACCCCGTGTGCCCGGTCCGGCCTCCCGCCAAATCACTTGACTTGACCGCCACCGTGCACCGGCTCGATTGTCCATGACTTCGTCTTGCTCGTGTCGCCACCATGTGGCCCGCACCCAGTCCCCGCCGTCCACCGGTCCCTCGAACCGAGCCTACTTGTCTCTCCATCTCCCGGAGGCCCCTCAAGGCTGAAGACCTTTCGCGCCCGTTCTTCACCTGCAACAACACGAACTAGGCCGCAGCCTACACCTGCGCACGAAGCCAAGAGTCAGTCCAACACCCGTTGTCAATCACTCATCACTGAGGAGCGGTCATCCATCGACCACCGGGACGCTCCTGGTCCTCACAAGGAACCAGAAACATCTCTCAAAGGAATTCTATGCCCTTGAATTACAATCTACAAATCGATTTATTCAATGTATGGGGTATAGACTTCATGGGGCCTTTCAAGAACTCATGCGGATATGAGCAAATTCTAGTCATGGTTGATTATGTATCCAAATGGGTAGAGGCTATGCCATGTCGTAAAGCTTCCACGGAGGAGTCCATTACTATGATCAAGAACGTGATTTTTCCTCGTTTCGGTACACCGAGAATCTTGATAAGTGATAGAGGAACTCACTTCACCGGGAAGAATTTCAAAAAGTGCTTGTCCAAGTTGGGGATTGAACATAGGGTCTGTACGGCCTATCACCCACAAACCAACGGACAAGCGGAAACGTCAAATAGGCAATTAAAAAGCATCCTCAACAAAACCATAAAGAAGGGAGGCAAAGATTGGTCAAATAAATTAGACGGAGCTCTGTGGGCTTATCGGACAGCATTCAAGACACCGATAGGTATGACCCCTTATCAATTCGTCTATGGAAAAGCTTTCCACATTCTGGTTGAGTTGGAACATAAAGCCTATTGGGCGATTAAAGAGATGAACCTCGATCTCGATGCCGCGGTGGTGAAACGAAGGATCCAAATAAGCGAGCTAGAGGAGATGAGGTTGAAAGCATATGAAAATGCAAGCATATACAAAGAGAGAATCAAAAGGTGGTATGATAAAAGATTGAAAAAGAAAGAGTTTAAAGAGGGTGATAAGGTCCTCCTCTACAATTCGAGGTTTAAAACCTTCGGAAAGGGGAAATTGCAAAGCAAGTGCGACAGACCTTATGTTGTGCATTCGGTGCTCTCCAACGGAGCGGTAACCATTATGGATATAAAAGGCGATCAATTTATGGTGAATGGTCAACGACTTAAGGTTTACTACGAACCCGACGTTGTGCCCCTTCACCATGTTGATGTCTTAACCATGGAAGAGGAGCCCGAACGTCCCTCCTAGGACGAAAAACAAGGCATGAATTTCTGTAAATAATTTTGCTTTTAATTTTCTGGAGTTTCTCGCGAAGATTTACTGGGACAACTTTTTCCCATGGTCTAAGGAGGTGAAATAAGGGCGGTGCACGAAAAACCGGACCGGCCCGGCCCCCGAGACAGGGTGGGCCGGCCGGCCTGGTCCGACCGGCCCGGTAGGGTCCCGGCGGCGGACGTCCCCGATTTTTGCCCGAATTGCTCCTTTTCGACTTCCTTCTTCGGTCAGAAAATTTTAAGGGAAGTTTGAAAAAGGAAAATGAGGTTCCTAGGGTTTTTCTCTTCGGACTATTTATTTGGCCGAATTGGGAGCTCGGGAATCAATCCCTTCAAGCAATATTTTGCACCCACGCAGCAGCCATTGTGTCCCCGAGGAGCTTAGAGTTGAAGCAAGAAGCCAAGGAGCCATCGATGGAGGAGGCGAAGTGATGCGAGCTCAAGCTACCCGTCGAGATCAAGAGGACCGCCCGCATCCGTTGCGGAGGGCGTGTCCCGACCGGAGCTATCGCATCTCGCAACCCCGTCGAAGGAGAGAAGGTCCCTACGCCCGTTCGAAGGTCGGCGCGCATCCAAGGCATGAAGCAGAAAGACTACAAGGAGGTGTCGCCCGAGCCTAAGAATTATGGGGGTAGCAACTACTCCGACGATGGTAGCCCGAGCTCGTGGGCGGCCGCCGGAAAAGATGATAACGATCTTTACATTTGGGATGAGGTGCCCAATGAGAAGACTCCCGAAGGCCCCAACGACAGTGGCGACGAAGGCGGCGACGACAATGGTGGCGGCGACAACGGCGGCGACGACGGTGGAGACGATGGCAATGAAGACCCATTTGGATTGCATCCGATGTGTTGTGCGGCTTGTCGTCACTCCATCGCGGATCTCTACGCGTCGGTCGACGAATGTCTTCAAGCCATGGAGGCGATGAAGCAGCGTTTGGAGGATTTGGAGCGCGTAGTTGAAGACGACTACAAGTTCCTTAACCGCAACGTGCGCAAACTCTTTGGCGTGGTCGGGAACATGAGAGGCAAGTGGTGCAATACTTGCGGAAAGTACCACTAGGTCTAGTTTTCCCCTTAGGAATTTTGTAAGATACGATGAGGACGTCGTACGTTTTTAGCGTGGGGGAGAGCTAGCTAGCTAGCCTTAGAGCTTTTGAGCTTCAAGTTTAGGTTCGGTTTGATCTTCGAGAGAGTCTTAGAGTTTAAAGAGCCTTAGTTTTCGAGTGTGTTTTTTAAAATTTTTGCAAGTTTGAAGTGTCTTAAATTAGTGTTGAGTCGAAGAAAATCAAATAAAAAGAGTCTTTATATATTTTGTGCTTGTGTGATGCTTATCTTTATTCACTTGTTTGTTTATCTTTGATTCTTGATATATGAACATAAGTGTGTGGTTTGAAAAACGTTTACTGTGGTGCTTAGTGGAATTGCTACTACTAAAGAGTACCAATACCACACTTCGCTCTTGAGCTTCACATGTTGGTTGTGCTATGTTCAATGCTAAAAATTGGAGGATTTCAGTTCTGAAAATTATCTTAAAACCCTTGTAATAAAGGTTAGCAAAACCTCTTTTTCCAAGTTGAGAGTAAGAAAAAAATCCTATACAAAGCCAATTTATTTTTTTGCTCCACCATAAGTATGATTAGCACGATGAGTTGGGCTAGGATCCTTCTCTCTTGGGAATTTTAATTTCGAGCAATGATCATGTTCTTGTGCTTATCTTTTGTTGCTAGCCTCGTCATGCATTCGGTAACGTGACTTTCACATTGGAAGTCCCGTACATCGCCGAATTGCATACCCAACCCTATACATCTCTTTTGTACATTGCATTCCTTGAACACAACCTACTTTCAAAAGTTTCGTCTCGTCTCTAGCATGATTTATTTAAAATTTCAGATTGTATGCATGCAAGAAAGAGAGGAGTCGAGAGCTTTGAAAAGTTGTCAAGAGAGGGAAAAATAAAGAGAAAAGTATGAGTATGGAAAAGAAAGAAAGAAAAAATATAGAAAAGTAAAGAAAAAGAAAAATATGAGAATGAAAGAATCAAAGAAAAAGAAGAGAAAGAGAAAAGAGGAGTGGCAAGAAGGATATGAGAGGGATGGATCAAGTGAAAGAAAAATAAAAAGTGCAAGGAGGGATGTCACATTGTTGAGAGACGAAACTTTCACTCTTTTTCCAACCATGTGCAATCCGACAACGAGGACGTCATCGGTGCCTCGTAGTCATAATTTTCTTTTGCCCTTGCACATGTCCACCATTCTAAATCTTCTCATCCTTGATATCCCTACAAATGGATTAATTCTCATGATCATTGGCTTTGAAAGGTAAACAACCATTAGAGGAAGTTCTTAGTTTGACAATACTTGTGTTGATTGCGCTAGCCCTACATATAGCTCCAATTTACATGTTATATGAGAGACTTATGGGAGGCAGGGGCGGAGGGAGGGGGACTGAGGGGGGCCTGGCACCCCCCAACAAGCTGCCAGTCTACTTAGTATTCATTAGTTCATGCCTGCTAATCTCCCATTATCTACTTATTAGTATTCATTAGTTCATGTATTAAAGCTATCTTTTCAAATTAGAGCTCAACAAGTGCTTGCAATCTTCTTAGAAATTAGTGTTTCTTTACATCAGTTAACTAAAATGCTAATATGTGACTATGATTACAAGATCGGTAAACGGTAAGCCTATGGCTTTGCCCCCCCATGGTGGATTTCTGGCTCCGCCCCTGATGGGAGGTGAGAGTTTTATAAAATTGGTTTAGGATAGCCACCTCATATGAGTTGTCGGGGACCGCCCTAGGGGTCCCCTTAAACAACGGGGAATCCTCACTTAATCCCGGTATCAAAACACGCCAAGCCTAACCATGCAGGTAACTAACCATGCAGGACACGGCCTACGTCGGGATCCTGACGGCCCACCAAGACGGCCCACGAAGAAGACCCCTCGAGCAGGCCCCGCCTCGCTCGAGGACGCGCTCCCCCTCGGGCGGGCTCCGCCCGTTCGAGGGGCGGCCCTTTCCCTCGAGCGGTCCCGCCCCGCTCGAGGGATCGCCCCCCCCTCGAGCGGTCTCGACTCGCTCGAGGGTTCGCTCCGCCCTCGGCCGGGGCCCGCCACGCTCACGGCGCGCGCGCACGCGTGCGCCGGCCCCGTACTTGGGCATTTAACGCCCGACGCGCGCAGACGGCGCCATCATGCGCCGGGGCTCACGCCCGGTGCCGCCGCACCAACTCCCCAGGGAGGAGTCCATCCCCGCCACCGTGGGGATGGACCGTGCGGTACGGCCGGTGTCGGTCCCAAGACACCGTGCGCCCACTACGATACGGCTAACGCGCCCGACCCTCGAAAAGGGGCCGGGCGCACCCTCGATTCCACTTTCCCGTGACCCCGCAGTTAGGTGAGGGGCGCTAGGCCGGTGGGTGGCCATTCCGGTCACCGTAGCGGCGCGGCCGCCGTACCCACGCGTGCGGCGCACGCCCGACGCCGCGGCGCACGCCCGAGCACCTGCAAGCAACCACTCGCCGCCGCGGAACGCATTGGGAAGGAACGCCGTTCGCCCGCGCCCGTTCCCCCGTACCAGCCATCATCAGCACCTCCCTCGAAGCCTATCAGAGGACACCACCACCATCTGCCGCCTTCCTACCCTCGAACCGCCACTATTCGGGTACGGGGTAGGCCATCATGGCCGGATCGCAGCGAAGATCGTCCGGACGGCCGCCCACTCTACACCGTAGCGCGACGTGCCCCCTCACGTAGCTAGGTAGCGCGGCGTGCATGTAACCCGTCGCCCCCTTGGCCTATAAAAGGGGGAGGCGAGCCCCCAGCCACGGGGGGGAACGAGTTCAGAGGAACACAAGACACCGTGCACTCACTCTCTTATTCTCCCACAACATCTTCAGCCACTCTCCTAGGGACTTGGAAGCCGCGCTTCCTCTCCCGCCTTGCTTGTACTTTCCCCACTACAAGCACCCCCGGTGCCGAGCAATATAGTGCCACGAGCACGCCCCTGCTGGACGTACGGCCCCCTCGGCGGAACCGGATAAAACCTTGTGTCATTTGTTGCTTAGCATCGACCATTGAGGGATAGACCTAGGCGTTATCTACTGGTTAGTGTCGGGACCATATTCCGCACCGACATGAGTGACTTGAGAGAGCTTGGAGAAAGGTTTTTGTCTAATAATTGTTGCAGGAATTTTGTTTTTAAAATCATAAAAACCCTCCGATGGAAGAAAAGAAGTAAGCATGGCTGAATTTGAAGACTTCGAGTGAAAAGTTTGAGTTGTGGGGTAAATCCTGACGTGGTAAAAATTCTAAACGCCCATGTTTATGTTTAATGATCATTACTTTATGTTTATGTATTAAAGATGAAAGGATTGACTAACTTGTGAAGAAGGATTAGCGGTACACGATTACAACACTTTGGACGAGGTTCTTTTACGAGTACTTGCTCGAGGATGAGCAAGAGCAAAGCGTGGGGGAGATGTTGACCATGTATTTTGGTACACCAAGCATGTTCATTACACTTTGGTTTGGATTTGATTATGGAACTAACCCGCCACTAGGCACACTAATCATATAACAAGTTCATCTATGTGCATGCATTTGGAAGTGTTGTGTTTATGTAGGAAAACATGGACATAAAAGACGGATTCTCAACAAGTTCAAAGGAGCATTTACGGAGTCTTGTTCGTGTTCATGAGCTTGATGAAATCACTTCCAATGGTGGCAAGGACCGAAGTGCTACGACGAACACCCCCGGGGATTGAAGCGTAAAAGACCGAACTTCATGCGCGGAGAACCTCCATCTTGGATGTGAGGATGACATAGTCAAAATCATGCAAGTGGAGGGGGCAAAGTGCATAATCACCTGAGGACCCACAGGAGCGAAGGGGCGACCGAACCGGGCCGAGATGGGCCTGGGCCGGCCGGCCCAGCCCACTCCGGGGGTCGGTTCGGCCCCCCTTTCCTTGCTCCCAAAAGATCTTCAACCCTAAAACCCTAGAGGCGCCGCCATTCGATGGGGGGAGAGCCATTCGCACCAGGAGGCCATCCGCAAGCTAGAGAGAGAGGAGGGAGATCTCCGGAGGGAGATCGTCCACCTCGAAGGAAGCACCCACAAGTGGAGAAGAAGGAAGACACCGTCGGAAGAGAAACCATGATCAACGGTGCTATGTCTAGCACCTTGATGGGGTAATCTCCTTATTCGTCCATGGGTTGTAATCGATCTTGAGATGTAATCGTACTTTGTCGGATTATGTATCTATCATCTTGTGTTCAATATACTTTAATGCTTAAGGTTAGCTACCATGCCGTAAAGGGAGTATGAGCTCCAATGCTTCCTTGGATCCATTCAATACGCCGTGTCCATCATAGGTCTAGTCATGAATACCTTCGCGTAGTGACAGTACGAGAGGCGGAAAGGGTGAAATCGTGGTCACAACCCCTGATAGATTAGTTTGGTTTCATGTCTTTAAAGCGATTCCATGTTCTAGTATCATAGACCCTTTGGCAAGTGTCTTTTATCTTGATTGCTTAATCATTCTCTCTAGTGTAGTTTAGTTGTTTTCTAGTTTAATCATAGTTAGAGTTTGAGTAGTTAGAGTGTGCAGGTAGATCGAACGCTTGTAATCCCCTTGCTCCGCGGATTGATAAGAACCTTGGGAATCCCGTGGTGGAAAAGGTGTGGCGTCCGTACGCTTGCGGATCGTAGAGGGATACATCTTTTATCCGTCAACATTGCTGTTGAATAGCAACCTGAAAGTGCGGAACCTGCTGAAAAAAAGGCACGAACGGATCCGTTCGCTGAGACTGATGAAGTCGTTGATATCTTGTCGACTCCCCAAATCGAGCCTTAGACTCGTTATCCTCCGAGATCAAAAGAATAGGAGGTAACAAAAGAATTGTCCGCTACCGCTTCGCTGGGTCCCGAGAAATTGGCAGAGTGGGAGGCTAGGGGTAAATGAGTGGTGGAAATGATACAGAAGCAGATTGTGATGGCAGGTCCCGCTCCTGCACATCGCGTTGTTGTCCTAGTGGATGCGATTGACAAGGCTGAAGAGTTGTGTTACGTCGACGATGGTATACCAGTGGAAACCCCAACAACTTGTCTGCCCGCTTCGGTGCTTAAGGAAAACAAAACAATGGATAAAGACGTGATTGAAGAAACGCTGGAAAGGGGGCAAGGCTCTGGCTTGAAAGTGGATGACCCCATCGAACTAGAATCTATCAATATTGAGCAACCCGGTTCGAAGTTGCCCTTGTCTCTCCGGGGTTTGCTTGTCGGTACTGAGAAACTAAGCGATGAGAGTGACAAGAATGACGCCTTAATGCCCTCCCAGGGTATTGATGCTCTACCGCTATGAAGGACCGAAGCGGCGAACCGGAGGGGGGGGAGTGAATGGGAGTCGATAAAAATTCTATTCAAGAATTCGGCCTATGAACCCAATTTCACTCATGCACCTCCACAAGCTTCTCTTACCAAGTCCACGCAGCCACTAGAGTGCTACTGGACCTAGGAGCAAGACCCAACCAACAGCCACGAGTCACACGCAGCGGAAACACACACGACACGGCTGCTGGCAGCCCAAACCGGTCAGGTCGATTTCTGAAACCGGTCAGATCGCTTCTGTTGGGCTTAGCCTCACACAGGTAGGGGAAACCGGTCAGACCGGTTTGGCCTGGACAGTCGGGAAGAACTCAACCCGCGGGAAAAACTCAAACCTTCAAGCGATCGATCTCCCTATTCGTTCCACGGATCAAAGTGAGACTTTGGGGATGGTTGGGGTACCTCGTGGGCCACCCTTGGCTAGAAGCTCGGTCCCCAAAACCCACTCAATCAAGAGGAATCAAAAGTCAACCCTCAAGAACACCTTCCCAAGGATACCACCGAAAACACCCAAATCGAAGCCGTTTCGAAGGGTTTGTTGGATAAAGATTACCAAGCAAAGAGGCACAAGGTTCTCATACGTGACATCCAACACAAATCTTCCCCACGGAGATTCCAAGAAAAGGCTCCGAAAATCACCAAAATGGAAAAACAGGAGGAACACAAATAAGCCTTGAGGAACCACGCTGAATCATATATACACACCATGAAAGGTTCATACAAGGTCCAGCTTCCGCCCGATCATCCTTCCCTCTCACAAGATCTCACCATGGATCTCTCAAGCTAGTCCTATAGGAATCCTAAGGAAAATAGGAAGGGAAAATAAGAAAATCAAATGAGCTAAGGTTCCAAGAGATGGCTGCCATCCTCTCACCACTTGGGTTGTATGGAGGCAAGCCGAAAGACTAAAATGCCCCTAAAGCCTAAACTAGGATACATGCCCACCAAGGGAACTTTAGGAAATTGTCTTCGTAGCACCATCGGACGGATGCCCGGCGACCGCACTTCACGTAGCCTCGACGCAAGCCTTGCGATCCCGACGTGTGCCCTCCGCCTCGAAGCTTCCGGCGCCCTGCGACCCCAAACCGGTTAGGCCGGTTTTGGCTTGACAGCCATGCCCGGTCTTCGGCCTCAGCTTTGTGGCTCAGCCGAGTAACCCGATGATTTTCTGGTGAACCACCGCAAACCCCGCGATCTTGATGTAGCCTCCGTCAATCAACACTCATGACTTTGCTCCCATGAAGTCCCGGCTCGACCTTGGTTTTGTGGCTCAACCAAGAAACCGTCCACGACTTCATCTTGTCGTTCTTGCCACCATGCGGTCCACACTTGACCCTGCCGGCCACCGGGTCCCTCAAACCAAGCCTAGTTGTCTTCTCCACACCTGGAGGCCTCACCGGCAACGACCTTTTGCGCTTGTTCTTCCCCTGCACCACCACCAGTCAAGCTGCAACCTGCACCTGCAATACTTAGCCAAGAATCAGTCAACACAACGTTGTCAATCACTCATCACACCAGGAAGCGACCATCCACTGGTCCTCGAACCACACATGGTCCTCAATCTCCCCCTTGATGAGTGCATTGACATCACACACATTCGATAATCAGAGAGAAAAGGAAAAAGAAAAGAAACAAATAAAAGAAACTCCAGCAAGCGATCGAAAGCCAAAGAAAGGCAAAGAGCAAGATCACTTGAAGAAGACAAGTCTCAGACCCCTTAGGCAAAGGCAACGACTCGACACATCCGAGACAAAACCATGCTCAAGGAAAGAGCACAAACCACCAAAGCATACAAGAGCTCCCCCTGCACATATGCAAACTCCCCCTGAACGAGTGCCTACTCTGGGCATAAACCGGTCAGGCCGGTTCCCAAAACCAGTCAGGCCGATTTGGTACAGCAGACCACACCCCCCAAAAGCCAAAAATGCAAAAGAAATGCACAAGCTCCCTTTTGACTCTTGGGATAGGTTCTAGGGATGCAACACAACTTTTCTCCACCTTTCTTTCTCCCCCTTGTTGCCAATACATGAATCAAGGCACAAATTTGAAAAGATGCAATCTAGAGCTTCTCAAGTATACAAAATTCATCACAAGATGCTACACATGTCCAAATGAGCAAGTTAGATACTCTACAGCTCCGTAATGACATCAACTTCATGACCACCAAGTTTCACAACCATTGGACGAAGCTAAGATAGTATTGAGCAATTTTGCGAAAATTTACCCTCTCATGAGCAAGGTCCTAAACATGAGCAAAACATGTCAAAATGGCAAAGCCACACAAACTTCATGCTAGGACAACCATTCTAATCATAAGACCATCACAAACACCCACAAGTACCTCATGTCATGTCAAAGCCACCAAGCCATGTGCCTACTTCATGCAACTGTTTAGCACCGAAAGCAATTTAAATTTAGCACATATGACATGGGAGCACATTTTCCAAGCATTTTACATTTCATTTCAGATTCATATTTGGTACATGAAATGTCTTTGCGACAAAAAGGAACTTATGCCCATCCACAAGATAAAGCAAGAGGGCTAAACATTCATGATGGCAAATAAGCCTTTGGCCCCATATGATCAAAATAAGCTATCCAACCACAAATTAAGCATAGCCAAACCACTAAACCATGTCAAATTTATATAAAGGCATTTACTCACAAGAGA
This sequence comes from Cenchrus americanus, assembly GCA_947561735.1. NCBI lineage: Eukaryota > Viridiplantae > Streptophyta > Magnoliopsida > Poales > Poaceae > Cenchrus > Cenchrus americanus. The sequence goes on along the minus strand of OX387240.1, from coordinate 88,913,225 downwards.
GCATACATGTGAAATTTTTCAAAAACATAGCCATCAACCATGGATATAAATCAAGATCATCAAGAGCTAAGCCAAACTAACCATAGCATACCAAACTAGCTCACAATATCATGAACAATGCATATGAGAGAAGCTTTTACTACAAAATGCATATGATACAAAATGCATGCAATCTAAGATACAAGGATGCCTATACATCATGTTACATATGCCATGACAAATGCAAGAAATGCACAAAGGAAAGCTATACATATGCTACAAAGGAGCTCCCACACACCCAACTCAAGAAATCAAGCACACACCAAGCTTCCCTCGCAAACGAGTGAAAGTTGCTTGATTTAGGGGTTTGGTGAAAATATCGGCTAGTTGGTCATGTGTGGGTACATGGATCAAAGCTATCTTCCCTTTCTCTACATTGTCTCTCAGAAAATGGTATCTCACTTCTATGTGCTTGGTTTTGGAATGGAGCACTGGGTTATTTGCAACGCTTATGGCACTGGTGCTATCACATTGAAGTGGGACATGGGTATACTCCTCACCAAAGTCACTCGTGGTGTATGTGATCCAAAGGAGCTGAGAACAACAACTAGTTGCGGCAACGTACTCTGCCTCGGTAGTGGATTGAGCAACACTCGACTGTTTACGGGAAGACCAAGACACCAAAGAAGATCCCAAAAACTAGCAAGTCCCAGAAGTGGACCTCCTATCCAACCGACACCCAGCAAAATCCGCGTCTGAAAAACCATGAAGAGCCAAAGAAGAAGACGCGGAGTACTAAAGGCCGAAGTCGGGAGTGTGACGCAAGTACCTGAATATGCGCTTGACTGCTTGCCGATGCGAAGTCCTTGGAGATGCTTGAAAACGAGCACACAGACATACCGAGAATTGGATGTCCGGCCTCGTCGCCGTCAAGTAGAGGAGTGACCCGATCATGCTCCGGTACTCCTTCTGGTCCACATGTTCACCTTCCTCATCCACATCAAGAGTTGTAGTCGTACTCATAGGCATCGCCATAGCCTTGGAATCCTCCATCTTGAATTTCCTCACAATGTCCTTGGTGTATTTAGCTTGGTGCACAAATGTTCCTTCATTTGATTGCTTGATTTGTAGCCCGAGGAAGAACTGCTGCTCACCCATCATGCTCATCTCAAATTCCCTGGTTATATCATCTGCAAACCTTGCAACAAGAGAGTTAGACGAGCCACCAAAGACCATATCATCCACGTACACCTGCACAATCGGGATATCTCTGCCCTACTTGAGTAAAAACAAGGTGTGATCGAACTTCCCATCTCAAACCCTTTCTCAAAGAGGAACCCCCTCAACCCACCATACCAAGCTCTAGGTGCTTGCTTCAATCCATACAGCGCCTTTCTCAACTTGTACACCCGGTGGGGGTACTTCTCACTCTCAAACCCCGGTGGCTGCCTCACATACACTTCTTCTTCCAACACACCATTCAAGAAGTCACTCTTCACATCCATTTGGTGCAACTTGAACCCTTTAGCCACAGAAAAGGCTAGAAGGATCCTGATCGCCTCCAAACGAGCTACAATAGCAAAGGTCTCCTCGTAGTCAATCCCCTCCTTTTGACTGAACCCCTGAGCAACAAGCCTTGACTCGTTTCTCACCACTTCACCTTTCTCTCCCTCTTTGTTCTTCCACACCCATTTTGTTCCAATTAGATTACACCCTAGGGGAGGGTCAACCAATTCCCAAACCTGATTCCTCTGAAAGTTCTCCAACTCCTCATGCATCAAATTTACCCAATTATGATCAGTTAGTGTGTGTCCAATGTCTTTGGGCTAAAAGGTAGCAACAAAAGCAGCATGAGCGAAATGAGAATTGTTCAGAACCCTCGACCGTGTATTACGTTCATTCATGTCGCCGATGATCCTTGAAGCTGGGTGATCCACTTGTACTCGCCGAGAGGTTCTCGCCTTGATGCCACCTCCCCCTCAACAGTAGTTTCTCCTTGATCTTGGTTTGTCATCGTAGGTGTGGGAGAGGAGCCGTCCATCACCGTGGTCGAAGTAGTAGGTACATGCTCAGCCGCGGGCACCACACCGCCATTTTCATCATCTCCATGTTCATGCTCCTCCTCCTGAATGATCTCCTCACCAAGTTCATCATCACCTGCACACTCAAAGACAAGCTGACTACGTGGCTGTGTCTCATCGAAGGTTACCTCGCAAGTCTCCACGTTTTGGTTAGTTTCAAGATTGAGAACACGATATGCTCTAGAGTGAGATGCATAATCAAAGAAAATACCATCAACCGACTGTCGGGCATAGACCCCGGGTACTCATGCAAGGAAGGAAGAAGACGGACTCCTATTAGAATTCCCCTGTAATCCTACTAGGACTCCTGCCTTGTAACTGACTAGGAACCCGCCCCTGGACTATATTAAGGAGGGCAGGGTACCTAGCCGGATGACCGGATCTCAACCAACACCAAGCACAGGGCGCCATACTTGATCCCCCAAACAGGACGTAGGGTTCGCCACCTTGGTAGCCCGAACCTGTATAAATCTTGTGTCCCGTGTCCTTGCGCATACCTTCGAGTTCTTGGTCTCCCGATCACGATCCTCACCGCACAATCTACTACCTCGGGCACCCCCTTGGTAGGTTTGTCGGTCTAAAACACCGACAGCTGGCGCGCCAGGTAGGGGTGATCATCACCACCGGGCGAATTCGAAGGACCCTCGTCAACAAGCTCAATCTACTCGTCGACTCACCGAGATCCATTAAAGCAAGTCGACTTTCTCTTGTCAAAGCGGAATCAATTTTGCTACGTCGCGCTTCCGGTTGCTTCGGCACATCACGCGGCTCGTCGCGCCGCTCGTCGTCGACTACTCCGCCTCGCGCAGGCTTGTCGTCGACTACTTCGCCTCCGCCGCGCGTCCGGGTGCCTCGGCATGTCGTGCAGCTCGTCATGCGGCTCGTCACGCCGCTCGTCGTAGACTACTCTGCCTCGCGCAGGCTCGTTTTCGACTACTCCGCATCGTGTAGGCTCATGGTCGACAACTCCGCGTCGCGCCGCTCGTCGTCGACTACTCCGCCTTGCACAGGCTCGTCGTCGACAACTCCGCCTCGCGCAGGCTCGTCGTCGACTACTTTGCCTCCGCTGCGCGTCCGGGTGCCTCAGGACGTCGCGTGACTCGTCACGCGGATCATCGCGTGGCTCGTCGTCGTCTACTTCGCCTGCGCCGAGCGTCTGGGTGCCTCGACACATCGCGCGGCTCATCGCTCGTCGTTGACTACTTCGCCTCCGCCGTGCGTCCGGGGTGCCTTGGCACGTCGCGCGGCTCGTCACGCGGCTCGTCGCGGCGCTCGTCGTCGACTACTCCGCCGCGCGCGGACTCGACGTCGATTACTTCCGCCTCCACCGCGCGTCCGGGTGCCTCGGCACGTCGCGCGGCTCGTCACGCGGCTCGTCGCGCCGCTCGTCGTCGACTACTCCGCGTCACGTAGGCTCGTCGTGCCGCTCGTCGTCGATTACTCCGCCTCGCGCAGGTCGTCGTCGACTACTTTGCCTCCGCCGCGCGTCCGAGTGCCTCGGCACGTCGCGCGGCTCGTCACGCGGGTCGTCGCGCCGCTTGTCGTCGACTACTCCGCCTCACGCGGGCTCGTCGTCGGGTACTCTGCCTCGCGCAGGCTCGTCGTTGACTACTTCGCCTCCACCGCGCGTCCTGGTGCCTCGGCACGTCGCGCGGCTCGTCACACGACTCGTCGCGCCGCTCGTCGTCGACTACTCTACGTCGCGCAGGCTCGTCGCATCGCTCGTCGTCAACTACTCTGCGTCGCGCGGGCTCGTCGCATCGCTCGTCGTCGACTACTCCGCCTCGCACAGGCTCGTCGTCGACAACTCCGCCTCGCGTAGGCTCGTCGTCCACTACTTCGTCTCCGCTGCGCGTCCGGGTGCCTCGGCACATCGCGCGACTCGTCACGCGGATCGTTGTTGACGGTGTATTTTGGTGCACCTAGCATGTTCATTACATTTTGGTTTGGATTTGATTATGGAACTAACCCGCCACTAGGCACACTAATCATATAACAAGTTCATCTTTGTGCATGCATTTGGAAGTGTTATGTTTATGTAGGAAAACATGGACATAAAGGACGGATTCGCAATAAGTTCAAAGGAGCATTCATGGAGTCTTGTTCGTGTTCATGAGCTTGCTGAAATCGCTTCCAATGGTGGCGAGGACCGAAGTGCTACGAGGAACACCCCCAGGGATTGAAGCGTAAAAGATCAAACTTCATGCAAAGAGACCCTCCATCTTGATCGCGAGGATAACAGCGTCAAAATCATCCAAGTGGAGGGGGCAAAGTAGATAAGTGCACGAGGACCCAAGGAGCAAAAAGGGCGACCGAACCGGGCCGAAATTGGGCTGGGCCGGCCGGCCCCGGCGCGCCGGCCCACCCCACTTCGGGCACCGGTTCGGTCTCGTCTTCCTTGCCCTCGAAGGATCTTCGACCCTAAAACCCCCGACGCGCCGCCAACACGAGAGAAGAGGAGTTATTCGCACCGAAGGCCATCCACAAGCTAGAGAGAGAGGAGGAGGATCTCCGGCCGGAGATCAACCACCTCGAAGGAAGCACCCTCTCGTGGAGAAGGAGGAAGACACCGGCGGAAGGGAAACCATGATCAACGGTGCCATGATCAGCACCTTGATGGGGTAATCTTTTCATTCGTCCATGGGTTGTAATCGATCTTGAGATGTAATCGCACTTTGTCGGATTATCTACCTATCATCTTGTGTTGAATATACTTTCATGCTTAAGGTTTGCAACCATGCCGTAAAGGGAGTAAGGCCTCAATGCTTCCTTGGATCCATTCAATACGCCGTGGCCATCAAAGGTCTAGTCATGAATACCTTCGCGTAGTGACGAGACGAGAGGAGGGAAAGGGCGAAACCGTGGTCACAACCCCGATAGATTAGATTGGTTTTTCATGTCTTTAAGCGATTGCATGCTCTAGTATCGTAGACCCGTGGGCGAGTGTCTTCTACCTTGATCGTTTATCATTCTCTTTAGTGTAGTTTAGTGTTTTCTAGTATAATAGTAGTTAGGGTTTTAGTAGCTAGTGTGTCGTTGTTGATCGAACGCTTGTAATCCCCTTGCTCCGCGGATTGACAACAACCTTGGGAATCCCGTGGTGAAAAAGGTGTGGGGTCCGTACGCTTGCGGATCGTAGAGGGATACGTCTTTTATCCGTCAACAAGCCCCTTTTTCTCGGCGCCGTTGCGGGGGAGCAAGTTAGTTTACATCGTTTGATTTGCATCTAACTTAGTTTTATATTTTAGTTTATCTTTTATTCGCTATATCTAACATATATTATCAGAAAAACACTTGTTTCTTTTTTGTTTTTGTTTTTATCTTATTGTCTAGATGGAGTTCGTTAATCAACCCGTGGGAGAACCGGAGAAATCATTAAGGGATTACGCTAGCCCTTGATGTGAAGACATAAAAGTACAAGAGTCGGATTCGAAGCTCGAAGCGACCAAGTATGAAATTAAATCCAAGATCATCAAGATGGTGGCGGAAAACCCATTTGAAGGGATGGTTACGGAAAACCCATATAGACACATAAGGGATTTCACGACAATATGCAACACGGTGCGTCAAGAGGAGTTCCCGATGAATGGTTCAAGTGGAATCTCTTTCCCTACTCACTTGCCGGCAAAGCAAAGACATGGTATTCGGTTGCGTCCTTTGAAGTTGAAGGCAATTGGAACAAATTGACAAAGAAGTTTTGCGAGAAGTTCTTTCCAATTAGCAAGGTTCAACATCTAAGGAGGCAAGTGATCACGTTCATGCAAGGAGAAGAGGAAGGGATAGACCAATCCTGGGATAGGTTTAATGAATTAATCGAACAAGGACCAAAACTCGGCTTCACCGGTGACGTACTCTTGCATACATTTTTCTTTTCCCTAACCCCTAGTTGCATGCGACACGTCGAAATGTGTGCAGGTGGGGATCTCATGGAGAAAACACTCACGGAAGCCGCACAACTTCTACAAAAAGTTAGTAAAGCGGCTGCCATGCGAAGAGATTGGGAAACAAGACTTGCGGAAGAGCCGGAATACAATTCAAGGAAGAAAAAGCTTGCTGATTTTTCTAAAGAGGCAACCCCGGAAGTCACAAAAGAGGAACCAATCATGGAAAAGCTTGAACAAGAACACATCAAGTCAAGAACTACACCAAACGTCGACTTCGCCGCACCAAGTGAGATGAACAAAAGAAGCATGTCAAGCGCGAAGCCACTAAGGGAGTTCGAACCAATGGATTGGGTTCCTATTGATTACGGAGAAGTATTCGACAAGAGAAGACCGTTCCCTAATCAAAAGGGGATGGCAAGAGCATTGGAAGTGGATTTCCCACCGGAGAAGAAAGCTGAAAATTCATACGACCTCGAAACCACCGGTGAGATTTTTGAAAAGCTCTTTGGAGATGACGTGGTGGATCCGGAACATATTGCCGAGGTGAAGAGGATCATGGGGATCAAGCCCGAAGCATCACCATACGCTCGCCTTGCTGAAATTTATTCGATCGGATCCGAAGAAGAAGAGAAGATGACGCCGCACTTGAGTTGCGAGATCAACGGAGTTCAATGCAAAGCCTTATGCGACATCGGAGCCCAAGTAAGTGTTCTATCTTCTAAAATTTACGATAAAGTTCAATACCACAACCTAGACTTAGCTCCAACATCAACGAAATTAATTATGGGAGATGGTAGAACTATCAAACCTCTAGGTATTGCTTGCAACATGAAAGTAAAAATTTCTAGAAACTACATACCAACCGATTTCTTTGTTATTGATGCTTACCATAGTAATTCTGATCATATAATCTTAGGTAGGCCTTTTCTTAAGTTGGTTGATGCCGTGTTAGATGCGGAGAAGGCAAAGTAACAATGAACCTTAATGGAACAAAGTACACATATAACTTTCTTCGTGCTTCTAAACACCTTACTCCTTTTCCTCCCGAAGATGAAGAAATAGAAGAGATAGATAGTCTTTGTTTTGTTGAAACCCTTAGAGACCCGCTGCAAAGAGCGATGGAAAATCAAATTAGTAATCAACAAGATGAAGAACTAGAGGAAGCAACAAAAGGCTTAGAGCCGCATGATGGTAGCGTGGAGGAAGAGAAGTTCGAAGACATAGGAGAAATCAAACCCGAGGAGCCGCAAGTGCCCGAAGTAGACCTTAAACCTTTGCCCAAGGGATTAAAATATGAATTTTTGGGCCCGGACAAAACTTATCCGGTCATTGTGAGCGACGAGTTGAGCCCCGAAGAAAATGAAGCGTTGCTGATTTTATTAAAAAAACATAGGAAGGTGATTGGATATTCAATTAATGATCTCAAAGGTATTAGCCCAGCCTTTTGCACTCATCGTATACCAATGGAAGACCAATGTAAGCCTGTAGTGGACCACCAAAGGAGGCTAACTCATGCCATGCGAGTGGTAGTAAAGAAAGAGGTTATCAAGTTACTTGATGCCGGAATCATCTACCCGGTTCCGCATAGTGAATGGGTGAGCCCGGTACATTGTGTACCGAAGAAAGGAGGTTTGACCGTGGTGAAGAATGAGAAGAACGAATTGATACCGCAAAGAACCGTGACCGGGTGGCGGATGTGTATTGATTACCGTAAGCTTAACAAAGCGACGAAGAAAGACCACTTCCCCCTACCGTTCATAGACGAGATACTCGAGAGGTTAGCAAACCACGCTTATTTTTGCTTTCTCGATGGATACTCGGGGTTCATGCAAATTCCTATTCACCCGGAAGATCAACATAAGACAACGTTTACATGTCCTTACGGAACGTTTGCATATAGGAGGATGCCCTTCGGCCTATGCAATGCTCCGGCCTCTTTTCAACGTTGCATGATGGCCGTGTTTTCGGAATTCATCGAAGAAATTGTTGAAGTGTTTATGGATGATTTTTCCGTTTACGGGGAGACATTCATGGATTGCTTAGCAAACTTAGAAAAGGTCCTTACAAGGTGTGCGGAGGTAGATTTGGTTTTAAATTGGGAAAAGTGCCACTTCATGGTTAAGCAAGGCATAGTGCTCGGACATGTTATATCCGAGAGAGGAATTGAAGTGGACAAGGCTAAGGTAGAGACGGTTGAGCAACTCCCACCTCCTACGGATGTTAAGTCCTTAAGGAGCTTTCTAGGCCATGCCGGATTCTATAGAAGATTTATAAAGGACTTCTCTAAGATCACTAAGCCTTTAACACACCTTCTTCAAAAGGATGTGGCTTTCGACTTTGATGAGAAGTGTATAGCGGCATTCCGGACCTTGAAAAATGCGTTGGTGAGTGCTCCCATCATCCAACCTCCGGATTGGAGCCAACCTTTCGAGATCATGTGTGACGCAAGTGACTACGCCGTAGGCGCGGTCTTGGGACAAAGAAAGGAAGGCCGAGTTCACGCCGTTTACTACGCTAGCAAAACTCTTAGTGGGGCACAATTAAATTACGCTACTACGGAAAAAGAGTTGTTAGCGGTGGTATTCGCTTTCGAAAAATTCAGATCTTACATCGTGAACTCGAAAGTCATTGTTTACACCGATCACGCGGCTATCAAGTATCTCTTGGCTAAGAAGGAAGCTAAACCACGTTTGATTCGTTGGATCCTTCTTCTCCAAGAGTTTGATGTTGAAATTCGTGATAAAAAGGGGGTGGAAAATGTTGTGGCCGATCATTTGTCTAGGATGAATCGTGGACAAGATGATAAAGAGCCCATAGAAGATAAGATGAGAGATGACCACCTCTATAGAGTGCTTGATAAAGATACTTGGATGATCGACATCATTCGAGCATTTCGAAAGATGCCCCTCGATCATCTAGACAAAAACACTCAGAGGAAGATAATTTCTGAAAGTAAGAAATATTTTTGGGATGCACCATACCTCTTCAAACTTGGCAATGATGGAGTGATGAGAAGATGTGTGCCAAGAGAAGAGAGGCTTGAGATTCTAAGGAAGTGCCACTCGGCGGAGTACGGTGGACACTATAGCCATTTTCGAACCGAAGCCAAAGTATGGTCGAGCGGATTCTATTGGCCGGAGATGCATGAAGATACTAAAAGATATGTTGTGTCATGCCCCGAATGCCAAAGAACCGGAAACATCTCTCAAAGAAATTCTATGCCTTTGAAATACAACTTGCAAATCGACATATTCGATGTATGGGGCATAGACTTCATGGGGCCTTTTAAAAACTCATTTGGATTCGAGTATATACTTGTTATGGTTGATTATGTATCCAAGTGGGTAGAGGCTATACCATGTCGTAAAGCTTCCACGGAGGAGTCCATCACTATGATCAAGAACGTAATTTTTCCCCGTTTCGGTACACCGAGAATCTTGATAAGTGATGGAGGAACTCATTTCACCGGGAAGAACTTTAAAAAGTGCTTGTCCAAGTTGGGAATTGAGCATAGGGTCTCCACGGCCTATCACCCACAAACCAACGGACAAGCGAAAACGTCAAATAGGCAATTAAAAAGCATACTCAACAAGACCATAGAGAAGGGAGGCAAGGATTGGTCAAAGAAATTAGACGGAGCTTTATGGGCTTATCGAACGGCGTTTAAAACACCGATAGGTATGACCCCTTATCAATTCGTTTATGGAAAAGCTTGCCACCTTCCGGTTGAGTTGGAACATAAAGCCTATTGGGCGATAAAAGAGATGAACCTTGATCTCGATGCCGCGGTGGTGAAACGAAGGATTCAAATAAGCGAGCTAGAGGAGTTGAGGTTGAAAGCTTATGAAAACGCAAGCATATACAAAGAGAGAATCAAAAGGTGGTATGATAAAAGATTGAAGAAAAAAGAATTTAAAGAAGGAGATAAGGTCCTCCTCTACAATTCGAGGTTTAAAACCTTCGGAAAGGGGAAATTGCAAAGCAAATGGGACGGACCTTATGTTGTGCATTCGGTGTTCTCCAACGGAGCGGTAACCATTATGGATATAAACGGCGATCAATTTCGGTGAATGGACAACGGCTTAAGGTTTACTACGAACCCGATGTCGTGCCCATTCATCATGTTGACGTCTTTACCATGGAGGAAGAGCCCGAACGTCCCGCCTAGGACGGAAAACAAGGCATCAACTTCGTAAATAATTTTTCTTTTAGTTCTCTCGGAGTTTTTCGCGAAGATTAATCGGGCCCACTTTTTCCCATGGGCCGAGGAAGAAAAAAATAGGGCGGTGTGCAAAAACCCGGACCGGCCCGGCCCCGAGGCAGGGTGGGCCGGCCGGCCCCGTGCGGACCGGCCCAGGGGGTGGCCCGACGCCCGATGACCCCGAATTTCGCACGAATTGCTCCTTTTTGACTTACTTGTTTGGTCGGAAAATTTTAAGGGAAGTGTAAAAAAGGAAAATAAGGTTCCCGGGGCTTTTCTCTCGGGACTATATATTTGGCCGAATTCGGAGCTCGAGAATCAAACCTTTCAAGCAATGTGTTGCACCCTTGTAGCGACCATTGAGCCTCCAAAAAGCTTAGAGTTGAAGCAAGAAGCCAAGAAGCCATCGATGGAGGAGGCGATGCGATGCGAGCTCAAGCTACCCGTCAAGAGGACCGCACGTATCCGTTGCGGAGGACGTGTCCCGACCGGAGCTCTTGCATCTCGCAACCCCGTCAAAGGAGAGAAGGTCCCTACACCCGTTCGAAGGTCGGCACGCCTCCAAGGCATCAAGCGCAAGGATTACAAGGAGGTGTCGCCGGAGCCTAAGGATTATGGGGATAGCGACTACTCCGACGATCGTAGCCCGAGCTCGTGGGCGGCCGCCGGTAGAGATGATGATGATTGGGGTGAGCAACCCTATGAAAGGACTCCCGAAGGCCCCAACGGCAACGGCAACGGTGGTGGTGAAGGCAACAACAATGGAGGTGGCGACGGCGGTGGTGACAACGGTGGAGATTATGGCGACGACGACCCCTTCGGATTGCATCCGGTGTGTTGTTGATTTTGCCGTCAATCCATCGCGGATCTCTACACGTCGGCCGACGAATGTCTCCAAGCCATGGAAGCGATGAAGCAGCGTATGGAGGACTTGGAGCGCGTAGTTGAAGATGACTACAAGTTCCTTAACCGCAACGTGCGCAAGCTTTTCGGCATGGTTGGAAACATGAGAGGCAAGTGGTGCAAAACTTGCTTGAAGTACCACTAGATCTAGTTTTCCCCTTAGGATTTTTGTAAGATACGACGAGGACGTCGTATGTTTTAAGTGTGGGGGAGAGCTAGCTCGCTAGCCTTAGCTTTTGAACTTCAAATTTAGGTTCGGTTTAGTCTTCGTGTGAGAGTCTTAGTGTTTTTAATGAGTCTTTAGTTTTCGAGTCTGTTTTTAAATTTTTGCAAGTGTCTTAAATTAGCGTTGAGTCAAGAAAACCAAATAAAAAGAGTCTTTACATATATCTTTGTGTTTTATGTATTGTTTATCTTTATTTACTTGTTTGCTTAATCTTCGATTCTTGATATATGAACACAAGTATGTGGTTTGAAAAACGTTTATCGTGGTGCTTAGTGGAATCGCTACTACTTAAAGTACCCATACCGCACTTCGATCTTGAGCTTCACATACTAGTTGTGCTATGTTCGATGCTACAAATTGGAGGTTTTCAGTTCTGAAAATTATTTTAAAACCCTTGTAATAAAGGTTAGCAAAACCTCTTTTTCCAAGATGAGAGTAAGAAAAAAAATTCCTATCCAAAGCCAAGTTCATTTTTTCGCTCCACCATAAGCGTAATTAGCACGATGAGTTAGGCTAGGACCCTTCTCTCTTGGTGAGTTTTAATTTCAAGCAATGATCATGTCCTTGTGCTTATCTTTTGTTGCTAGCCTCGTCATATATTCAGTCCATGACTTTCACAACGAAAGTCATGAGTATCATTGGATTCCATACCCAACCCTATACATCTCTTTTGTACATCGTATTCCTTGAACACAACCTATTTTCAAAGTTTCGTCTCGTCTCTAGCATGATTTAATTAAAAAATTCAGATCGTATGCGTGCGAGGAAAGAGAGAATTGAAAGCTTTGAAAAGTTGTCAAGAGAGAGAAAAATAAAGAGAAAAAGTATGTGTATGGAAAAGAAAGAAAGAAAGAAAGATCATATGTGAATGAAAGAAAAGAAAAAGAAAAAGATGAGTTAGCAATGAAGATATGAGAGGGATTGATCAAGTGAAAGAAAAGAAAAAAATAAAGTGTAAGGAAGGATGTCACGTTGATTGAGAGACGAAACTTTTACTCTATTTCCAACCATGTGCAATCCGACAACGAGGACATCATTGGTGCCTTGAAGTCACAATTTTCTTTTGCCCTTGCACATGTCCACCATTCTAAATCTTCTCATCCTTGATATCCCTACATATGGTTAATTCTCATGATCATTGGCTTTGAAAGGTAGACAACCATTAGAGGAAGTTCTTAGTTTGACAATACTTGTGTTGATTGCGCTAGCCCTACCTATAGCTCCACTTTACATGATATATGAGAGATTAATGGGAGGTGAGTGTTTTATAAAATTTGGTTAGGATAGCCACATCATATGAGTGACTTGAGAGAGCTTGGAGAAAGGTTTTTGTCTAATACTTGTTGCAGGAATTTTTGTTTTGAAAACCATAAAAACCCTCCGATGGAAGCAAAGGAGTAAGCATGGCTGAAATTGAAGACTTCGCGTGAAGAGTTTGAGTTGTGGGGTAAATCTTGACGTGGTAAAAATTCTAAACGCCCATGTTTATGTTTGATTATCATTACTTTGTGTTTATGTATTAAAGATGAAGGGATCGACTAACTTGTGAAGAAGGATAAGTGGTACACGATTACACTCCTTGGACGAAGTTCTTTTACGAGTACTTGCTCGAGGACGAGCAAGAGCTAAGTGTGGGGGAGATGTTGACGGTGTATTTTGGTGCACCTAGCATGTTCATTACACTTTGGTTTGGATTTGATTATGGAACTAACCCGCCACTAGGCACACTAATCATATAACAAGTTCATCTTTGTGCATGCATTTGGAAGTGTTATGTTTATGTAGGAAAACATGGACATAAAGGACGGATTCGCAATAAGTTCAAAGGAGCATTCATGGAGTCTTGTTCGTGTTCATGAGCTTGCTGAAATCACTTCCAATGGTGGCGAGGACCGAAGTGCTACGAGGAACACCCCCGAGGATTGAAGCGTAAAAGATCAAACTTCATGCAAAGAGAGCCTCCATCTTGATCGCGAGGATAACAGCGTCAAAATCATCCAAGTGGAGGGGGCAAAGTAGATAAGTGCACGAGGACCCACGGAGCAAAAGGGCGACCGAACCGGGCCGGGGTTGGGCTCGGGCCGGCCGGCCCGGCGGCCGGTCCCGCCCCACTTCGGGCACCGGTTTGGTCCCGTCTTCCTTGCCCTCGAAGGATCTTCGACCCTAAAACCCCCGACGCGCCGCCAACACGAGAGAAGAGGAGTTATTCGCACCGAAGGCCATCCACAAGCTAGAGAGAGAGGAGGAGGATCTCCCGCCGGAGATCAACCACCTCGAAGGAAGCACCCTCTCGTGGAGAAGGAGGAAGACACCGCGGAAGGGAAACCATGATCAACGGTGCCATGATCGGCACCTTGATGGGGTAATCTTCTCATTCGTCCATGGGTTGTAATCGATCTTGAGATGTAATCGCACTTTGTCGGATTATCTACCTATCATCTTGTGTTGAATATACTTTCATGCTTAAGGTTTGCAACCATGCCGTAAAGGGAGTAAGGCCTCAATGCTTCCTTGGATCCATTCAATACGCCGTGGCCATCAAAGGTCTAGTCATGAATACCTTCGCGTAGTGACGATACGAGAGGAGGGAAAGGGGCGAAACCGTGGTCACAACCCCGATAGATTAGATTGGTTTTTCATGTCTTTAAGCGATTGCATGCTCTAGTATCGTAGACCCGTGGGCGAGTGTCTTCTACCTTGATCGTTTATCATTCTCTTTAGTGTAGTTTAGTGTTTTCTAGTATAATAGTAGTTAGGGTTTTAGTAGCTAGTGTGCCGTTGTTGATCGAACGCTTGTAATCCCCTTGCTCCGCGGATTGACAACAACCTTGGGAATCCCGTGGTGAAAAAGGTGTGGGGTCCGTACGCTTGCGGATCGTAGAGGGATACGTCTTTTATCCGTCAACAATCGTCGCGCGGCTCGTCGTCGACTACTTCGACTACGCCGCGCGTCTGGGTGCCTCGGCACGTCGCCTGGCTCATCGCTTATCGTCGACTACTTCGCCTACGCCTCGCGGTCGGGTGCCTCGGCACGTCGCGCGGCTCGTCGCGTGGCTCGTTGCGCCGCTCGTCATCGATTACTTCGCCTACGCCGCGCGTCCGGGTGCCTCGGCACGTCGCGCGGCCCGTCGTTGACTACTCCGTGCGCCGCGACTTCGTCTTGCGGCCACGCTGGCTCTACTTCAGCCACGTCGTGCGTGGTGACTACTTGTCTCGCGACAACACTGGCTCTACTTAGAGTATGCCGCACGCCGCCATGACGTCGTCCTCCGGTCGCATCGCGTCGACCATTCATCTCGACTAGTCGAGAACGGCAGTCACGCCCTGTTGACGGTGAATTTCCGTCAACCTAGAGTACTTGTTATACATTGGTTTCGATTATGATTTGCAACTAACCGGCCACTAGGCATACTAATGATATAACAAGTTCACACTTGCATGTCGATTTTGGAGTTTGTTGTTTACGCAGGAAATCTACGCTAATGAGGAGACTTTCGGGATAAGTTCACCAAGCACTTTTGAAGAAGATCATGAAGCCCGACAAGAGTCAAGACACGCGATGAACATTACTCCAAATGACCCGAGGACCAAAGCGTCAACGTGCAAGTCTTCAGGTAATCAACCAGGAAACAGCGAAGCTTGCATAGCAAGGATTCAAGCCTTAACCATGAAGGAAACGACGTCAAAGGCCCACATGCAAGTGCACACAAAAAAGGGATCACGCGAGAAGCAACCGGGGAGGAAACCGGGGCCGAAATGGGCCTGGGCCGGCCGGCCTGGGCCGACCGGCCCAGCCCACTCCGGGTTCGGTTCGGTCCCCCCTTTGCCCTAGGTGTTTGTCTATTTATTGCCTCCGCCGCCGTCAGCCGCCACATCGAACAAATCATCCTACCGACGCTAATCACCAGAAAACCGCCGCCGCAAGATGAGAGAGAGAGAGTTAGATGAGCTCGTAGCAAGGATCAACGTCGGCGGAGAGAAGGAAGCAAGAGGAGGACTCCAAGCCGCTGGCCTAGGGGTGTTCCCAAGCTCCATCACCGCCATCTTCATCGACGACGTTCTCCGGAGTCTCCATCACCCCTATGTGCTTCGATCTGTGTAAGATGATGGGGTAATGTCTCTGTTCATCCCTAGGATTAGATGGATACATGCTATGTGATTGCTACTTGATTCATGGTTTCAATCTATTGTTTCATGTTGATAATGCTTTGATGATTAAGGTAGGCCACCGTGTTTTTCGGGCGTATGATATCCGCTACTCCCATAGATTCCATCAACATACCGTGTCCATCATAGGTCTAGTCACGAATACCTTCGCGTAGTGACAGTACGAGAGGAGGGAAAGGGCGAAACCGTGGTCACAACCCCCGGTAGATTGGTTTACCGCTTTCGTGTAGTAGATGCATACCATGTTATCCTAGATCCTAGGGAGGGAACGCTTATCTTTCTTACTCACTCTCTTGTGTTCACCCCTTTACCATCTAGTTTAACCCTAGATTTGTTTGATCAACTTAACTTAGATTAACTTAGGTTAGATTGTCTTTACTTTTAGATTAATACTCTCTTTAAAGGTTTCCTTAGTCAACTAGATTAGTACTTGGTTAAGCGCTAGTAATCCCCTTGCTCCGCGGATTGACAAGAACCTTGGGAATCTCGTGGTGAAAAAGGTGTAGGTCCGTACGCTTGCGGATCGTAGGTGGATATGAGTTTTATCCGTCAACAAGCCCCTTTTTTTGGCGTCGTTGCCGGGGAGCAAGCCAGTTTGCTACGTTTAATCTACTATTAATTTTGTTGATTACTAACACCTAACCCTTATTTTCTAAAAAAAGAAAAAAATTTTGTTTTTCTTTCTACTTTTCTTGTGCCTAGATGGATTTGTTCACCTCACCATTGGAAGACGAAGAGATGTCGCTAAGGGAGCTAGCAATGTCGTCAATGGAAGACATTGGGATGCAAAAATCAGATTTGGCGCTTGCTACAACCCACTACGAAGTGAAGCCTGGAATCATCAAGCTAGTGGCGACAAAACCATTTAGAGGATTGGAGGATGATAACCCATATAGACACATTAAGGAATTCATGATGATATGCAACACGGTGGAACAAAAAGGAGTTCCGGCCGCTTGGTTCAAGTGGAATCTTTTTCCGTTCTCTCTCGAAGATGAAGCGCGAAGATGGTACACACTTGCGTCCGTTGAAGCAAAAGGAAATTGGGATGAGCTAGTGAAGAAGTTTCTTTTGAAGTTCTTTCCCATAATTAAGGTCCAAGACTTAAGGAGGCAAGTGCTCAATTTCAAGCAAGGAGAGGATGAAGGAAGTGATGAAGCATGGGACCGATTTAATGAACTAATTGAGCGAGGCCCGAACTTGGGATTTTCCGGTGACTTGATGTTGCATACCTTTTATTTTTCACTAACCCCTAACTCGTCTCGTTTTGTAAGCATGTGTGCAGATGGTGATATAATGGATAAAACAATTAGTGAAGCCGCACAAATCTTACAAAGGATAAGCAATGGACAAAGAACACTACGAGATTGGAAAAGATGTTGTCGAGAGGAGCAAAATGACAAAAGCAAGCCCAAGGTGCTTGCTGAAATTTCTGAAAAAGATGAACCGAAGGTCAAGGAAGATGAACCGACCATACAAGAAAGTGAAGATCCACTTCCCAAGGTAAGATAAGTCATTTCAGATGTTAAAAATGTTGAAACTAACATGACTGTAGGCCGAAGTATGTGGAATGCTAGACCATTGGCGGAGTTCATTCAATCCGGTTGGGTTCAAGTTGATTTCGCCCCACTAATTAACTACCGAAGGAAGGAGGAACGCCGACACGTTGCCAAACTAATTGAAGATATATTTGATCAAGAGATGAGTGGAGAGTCGATCCAAAAGATGTTTGAAGAAGAAAGAGAAGAAGGAAATGAAGGATGGATCGACCGGTTTGACAACTCAAAGATTTATGATGAAGGAAGAGAAGAGTACAACCGTAATGAGCCTAGTGACTCAAAGGATAATTGGGAGGAGATAGGACTCAAGCTAGATGATAGCTTGTGTTCTATTGAAGCCTACACACTAGCAAATCAAGACATGGAAGTACTCAAGGATGAAGGAAAGAGTGAATCAACAATGAGCGATCTTGACGACATGTGGTACATGGAAGATAAAGAAAGCAACATACAAGTCTTTGAAGATGAAGATCTGGTTGATAAAGAAGACTTCAAAGAAGAGATGAATGCGTACATAGTTGAAGGATTACATGTTCCACATGATGAGTTGAAGAAATTGTAAGATGGTGATGAAGAGGCAATTACACTTGTTGAGATCGATTCGCCTTCAACACCGCTTGATGAACCAAATATCACTCTTGTTGAAAAATCTTTAAGGCCAAGGTACGTGCTGAAATCTCAAGATATTATTAGTATTGATGTTGATAAATTCAAATACTCATGCTCAACCAATAGTATGAATGATAGTTTAATGTCTATGCCTTGTTCCAATAGTGATCATGTTGATAGGCTAGATTTTCTTGAGAATGAAAAAGAGGAAACATTTATTTTTGATCCAATTAATATCACACCTAAACAACCTTTGCCTAATGATGAGCTAAGTGCTATGCATGAAACATATGCTTCTTTTATTTACACCTTGACTTGTTGCTACAAATCACATGTGGTGTTAATTATAGACGCGTATGTTTACAATAAGTTTTGTAAATCTCGATCATGCTTTGCGCTTGGTCAAGCTAATGACCTTAAAGAATCATATGTCGAGAAAGGCCCGATTTTCACTAACCATGTAGACAAGGATTGAATAATGAAAAAAAAAGAAGTCATGCCTAAAAGAGTTGCAAGATAAATCATCAACCTCTCCGAATCTCGCGATGGATGCTGCTGTCTTCATCAATTTGAGGGCTTGTTCAGAGGTGTACAAATGAAGAAAATGAGATATTCAGAAGCTCCATCAAATTACCATTCCAACGCATCAAGAACCAACAAGTTTGAAGACCCGTGCAAGGAGTTATGGAGGAAACATTGAGCATTGCGCGTTCTGAAATTTCAGGACTGATTTCATCGCCGAAGTAAAACGGACGTAACTCTCTTGTCCGGAGTCCGATTTGAGCAAATAAAGACTCGTTGGAAAGGAAATTTGGTGCAGTGTGCAATGGAGTAGAGCTTGAGTATACTCTCTGTTCTGGACATTAAAAAATTCATGGAGTGAAGGCAGCACCGAAGGATGATAAAGAAGGAGATAATGATGAAACAAAAGGATGCTTTGGGCAAGTCTTCTATAAATGATCAAGCAAAACATGGGAAGTAAATTAAAGCTGCATTGGTACCTTTTCTTCTTGCATGAAGGGCCATGGCTATGCAACGAAAAGAATGTATGTGAGAAAGTCCAGCTCTATGACTTTAAATGAAGCGCTTTTCGGGAGGCAACCCGTTTCTTTATATTTTTACTACTTTCTTAGAGAAAATAAAGAATGGCACTATCTTATGATGATCAACTTGTGGTTATTAATCTAAGTTCAGTTTTCCTTTTTAGAACCACCATCATGTTCATGATAATATTTATTTGTATGCATTGCATTTTGTTATCAATGTGATGTTTCTTTGTGTATACATGTTTTGCACATAGTTGGCTTGATTGTTTTATATACTTAATGATGTATGCTTCAGTTTCCATGTTAATGCTTCATAGGTACCTATGGGTGTTTTCCTTTTGTGATCTTGTGTAAACGTGGTGTTTAAACAAGATTGCGGACCATCACCGTTGAGTTCAATAAACCTAGCTGGCTTTTCATATGTTTTCGTGTTGCTTTAGTTAGTTTATAAGCTTTGCAATGTGCTTAATTTTTCTTGTGCTATAAGAGTTATTGATTTAGGGATAGACATGGTGTTTTAACCCTAGATATATAAACCTTTATGGCTATGGAGAAATTCGGCAACCTAGTTGTAAACATGGTGTTTAGAACTAGGTGAAAACATTGTCTTTGTTTATATGCTTTCCTATCATGTGCATACACACCTTGCACCACGTACACTCATTAGGTTTTTATTCCTCATTAAACTAATTATGCCACAAGTTAAGAATCTTAGGAGACATTGTTGGATTGTTGGCAATTCTATCTACTCCCAACCGTCACCTTGGGGGTAGAATGTGCGTTTTAAAACGTCTTACAGGCAAGATAAAGACTCTCACTACAAGGAAATTGAAGGATGGCTAAGAAGTGTTTTGTCTTCTTCTTCCATGACTAGCAAAATGCTAAGCATGGGGGAGACCCTGAATCATCAACACGGAAGTGCAACATGACACTCTAGAAGATATAATGATAAAGATCGTTAACATCTCCGGATCAATGCGCAAGAAGCCACCAATCTCATCAATATTCTGCATGGTCTCGAAGGGAAAACACTGGATATTTTGTGGATATTTAGAAGCCCCATGAAGTTACGATTCCAACAAATCAAGAATCAAGACAATCGGAGGTTCCTACAAGCGGTTATGCCCGAATCACCGAGTGCAACACGTCCTGAAATCAGTTTTGGACAGCACACAACGCTGAAGTAAAATGGACATAGCTCCCTTGTTTGAACTCCGTTTTCGATGAATGACCACACGTTGGAAAGGTAATTTCATAAGCTTTTCAATAGAGCTATATTTCGATATATGTTCTGTTCTGGACAGAGGGGGAAATCCATGAAAAAGAGACAGCAAGGAGATGATGAGAACAAGAAAGAGGAGATGGTGATGACAACAATAAAGAGAAGGGTGACCAATGACTCCATTAAGCATACAAGATCAAATTCAGAAGTTTAGGAGCATTAATAAATCAAGACAAAAGCAAAAGCCACATCGATACATGGAGATGTCGGAAGAAGGAAACGAAGAATTACAAAGGATGGTAACATCCCCATGGACCTTCTCTTTTCCAAACACAAATGCTTGTAAGTATGCCTTCAACCTCAACTAGGTGCAACCTTTTGTTTTTCTCTTCAAACAATAACATGGCTACTAGGAGGACAACCTAGGTTTCTTTTAACTTTCAATAGATAAGCATGACCATGTGTTCACCTCGATGTTCTATATTGCCTATGCTTACGGAAAGATGATGAAAGTTGCCGCTTTGTTTTACCTACATGAAGTTATACATGTCTTGGCTAATTGCTCTCTATAATATGATCTGAAATTAATTCAAATACCGGCTCTTTTAGTTGTGGAGGTGAAATGACTATGCTCTAGACCCACATACATATCTTTGCTCTTTGATTTAAGTTTATGGATAGCCAGATAACTTGTTGTTTTTATGAAAACTTAACTTTTATGCTATCTACATGTTTGTGATGCTCTTGCAAAGTTCTACCTACCAACGCCATATACATATATGTTTTATGATAAAAAACCCGTAGATTGCAAACATATGTTTTGATGAGTTTGATTAGGATTGATTTCTATGGTTCGAGACTAAGAAGCTGGTCATTCCTTTGTGTAACTTTTTCATGCTAGCCTTTTTGTCCATGCATTGTGGGTTTTCACATCGAAAATTCCACAAACTTCACTGGGCGTCCACCCTAAACCAAAAACATCTTTTTGTGATCACCTCATTGTCCACAAGCCAATTTGAGTATGGAGTAAAATTCTCGATGGAGATTCAAATAGTCCGCAAGATTATGGAATTTATACTTACTTTAGCAGTCATTTCCCCTCTCTTTTATGCTCGAGGACGATCATTGTTCAAGCATGGTGGAGGAGTCATTCTCTGACACAAATGCTATGTAAGTATTATGTTGCAAAAAGTTTTTTGGAGCAAAAGAAAAAAAAAGAATAAAAATGAAAAATGAAAAAAATATGATAAGAAGAAAAGAAAAGTAAGAAAAATAGGAAGAATAAAGTTAAAAAAAGAAAGAGAGAAAAATGAGAAGGAAATAAAATAAAGAAAAAAATAAAGATGCTCCTCGGTTCTTTTTGCTTCATAAGTCCAGTTGCCACTTGCACATGTCCAGTTATCTAAATGTGTGTATTTTGTCCCTCTCTCTTTCCAACATATATTTTCCATGGCCTTTTTGACGAGTCTCGGTAATTCCAATAGACCTCTCTCTTAATTTGACAATATTTTGGATATATGTTTTGCTAGGATTGTTTTTAACCTTCCAAGCTCCACATAAGCCTTCCACTATCACATATGAGTAGAGTAGGTTGAAAATAATCTAGTATAGGCTTGAGTGACTTGATGAGATGAGTGTTCCATGAGCTCTTGCAAGAGATTTTCACTTATGATTGGATATGCATCTTTTTGAAAATCTTCCATGTGACAAGGTAATGGTTTGAAGTTCACTTAAGTTTGAGAGCATCATGTTAAATGTGGCTTGTTCTTTATTGTTAGTCTATCTTCCATAATGAAAAAGAAGCCGGTCACAACTTGAACTTTAAAAATAAATTCTTAAGAGAGAGCAATTTGCCTCGTCATGAATGACTAAGTGCAGGGACAACATTGGAAGGCAACACTGATTTCCCTTTTAAGCAAGGATTACTTACTCGAGGACGAGCAAGGTTTAAGCATGGGGGAGATGTTGACGGTGAATTTCCGTCAACCTAGAGTACTTGTTATACATTGGTTTCGATTATGATTTGCAACTAACCGGCCACTAGGCATACTAATGATATAACAAGTTCACACTTGTATGTCGATTTTGGAGTTTGTTGTTTACGCAGGAAATCTACGCGAATGAGGAGACTTTCGGGATAAGTTCACCAAGCACTTTTGAAGAAGATCATGAAGCCCGACAAGAGTCAAGACACGCGATGAACATGACTCCAAATGACCCGAGGACCAAAGCGTCAACATGCAAGTCTTCAGGGACTCAACCAGGAAACAGCGAAGCTTGCATAGCAAGGATTCAAGCCTTAACCGTGAAGGAAACGGCGTCAAAGGCCCACATGCAAGTGCACACAAATAAGGGATCACGCGAGAAGCAACCGGGGAGGAAACCGGGGCCGAAATGGGCCTGGGCCGGCCGGCCTGGGCCGACCGGCCCAGCCCACTCCGGGGTCGGTTCGGTCCCCCCTTTGCCCTAGGTGTTCGTCTATTTATTGCCTCCGCCGCCGTCGGCCGCCACATCGAACAAATCATCCTACCGACGCCAATCACCAGAAAACCGCCGCCGCAAGATGAGGGAGAGAGTTAGATGAGCTCGTCGCAAGGATCAACGTCGGTGGAGAGAAGGAAGCAAGATGAGGACTCCAAGCCGCTGGCCTAGGGGTGTTCCCAAGCTCCATCGCCGCCATCTTCATCGACGACGTTCTCCGGAGTCTCCATCACCCCTATGTGCTTCAATCCGTGTAAGATGATGGGGTAATGTCTCCGTTCATCCCTAGGATTAGATGGATACATGCTATGTGATTGCTACTTGATTCGTGGTTTCAATCTATTGTTTTCATGTTGATGATGCTTTGATGATTAAGGTAGGCCACCGTGTTTTTCATGCGTATGATATCCGCTACTCCCATAGATTCCATCAACATACCGTGTCCATCATAGGTCTAGTCACGAATACCTTCGCGTAGTGACAGTACGAGAGGAGGGAAAGGGCGAAACCGTGGTCACAACCCCCGGTAGATTGGTTTACCGCTTTTGTGTAGTAGATGCATACCATGTTATCCTAGATCCTAGGGAGGGAACGCTTATCTTTCTTACTCACTCTCTTGTGTTCACCCCTTTACCATCTAGTTTATAACCCTAGATTTGTTTGATCAACTTAACTTAGATTAGATTAGGTTAGATTGTCTTTACTTTTAGATTAATACTCTCTTTAAAGGTTTCCTTAGTCAACTAGATTAGTACTTGGTTAAGCGCTAGTAATCCCCTTGCTCCGCGGATTGACAAGAACCTTGGGAATCCCGTGGTGAAAAAGGTGTAGGTCCGTACGCTTGGAGATCGTAGGTGGATACGAGTTTTATGCGTCAACACGCCCCCAACAACTAGTCGGAATCAACTCTGACTAGTCAACTTCAGCAACAATCGTCGCGGCTCCATCGCCGACCACCACGACTTCATCAACAGTCTGGCTTGTTCTCCTCATCATGTAGGACTACTTGCCGACTACTCATTTGTGTACGCTTCTCGACAGGTTTTCACGGGAGCTACACTCTGCTGACTACTCTTGGGGTATATCAATCAAGTCACCACGAGCCTACTTCATCAACTCGGGGGCTATCCCAAGGAGGCAGCTTCTAAAGTCCACTACCGCGGCAATCTAAAGTCGACATCTAAAGTCGCATTCTAAAGTCCGCTCCATGCGGCAACTTAAAGTCAACTCCGGTCGCATCTCCGCCTGCTTCGGTGGCATACTATGTGTGTAAGCTTCGATGGAACCTAGCTGAAAGTGGCCCTCGGGTCCTGGCGACGATGGAACCTAGCTGCACGTGGTCTTCACGCTCTGTACTATGGGTCCAAGTACCCTAAGTACTCGCGCTTCATACCTTGGGTCTGAAATCCATGGCCCAGGTACACAAGTCGACTCCGGTCGCACCTTCAAGTCCACTACGGTGGCAACCGTACCTTGGGTCTGAAATCCATGGTCCAGGCACACAAGTCGACTCCGGTCGCACCTTCAAGTCCGCTCTGGCGGCAATCGTACCTTGGGTCTGAAATCCATTACTCAGGTACTCAAGCCCACTCCGGTGGGACAAGTCGACGCTAACGGTCACACCCAAGCCCAATCTGGTGGCACAAGTCGACGCTAACGGTCGCACCCAAGCCCACTCCGGTGGCACAAGTCGACGCTAACGGTCGCATCCAAGCCCACTCCGCACAAGCCCGACTTTGGTTGCAATCTTAAGCCCGCTATGGCGGCAAAACTACTCGTTTTCTCTGATTTTTCATTCGCTTTGGCTTTTCGGAAAGTGCTTTTCGTTTTTTGCATCTTGAGTCCACCCCGCGTGGCACAAAGTCGACTATTGTAGTCGCATCTCAAAGTCCGCTCCGCGCGACATCCTAAAGTCGACTTCTAAAGTCGCATCTCAAAGTCCGCTCCGCGCGGCACAAAGTCGACTTCGGTTTTTAAGTCGCATCTCAAAGTCCGCTCCGCGCGGCACAAAGTCAACTTCGGTTTTCAAGTCGCATTCTAAAGTCCTCTCTGCCGGCATCTAAAGTCGACTTCGGTCGCATCTAAAATCCGCTCTGACGGCATGGCTACTTTTCAAGCTCCATGACTCGATGCCAAATTACTACTTGGAATCTCTCCAGCTCGGGGGCTGCACTCAACATACTACTCGAGGATAACTTGAGCATGCTTCGTTCGCTCGCAAGCTCGGGGGCTCCGCACCAATAACTACTCGATGTGGCTCATACGACTCTCTTATCTCGGGGGCTACACGCTACAAGAGTACTCGTATGATGGCTTTCGCGAACACTGAAGACCCTTGGATTGATTACCTAATCATTTCAAGGCTCGGGGGCTGCTATGCTACACCCATCATTCAATTTTTCCAAGACAGAAGATTCAGAATCAAGATTGACCCTCAGCTAGAGTCTGCAACTCAACCTAAGGCTCGGGGGCTACTCCATATGGAGTGCGATTTTGCAATCGCACTTCCATATAATCTCGACTTCAAGACTGATGAGTTGGACCACCTTCCAGCCTCGCGGCAGTTCAAGTACCATTGAAGACTTCTCCAAGCAATACTCGAGGACGCTCAAGAACTACTCGAAGAGGCTTCAAGACTACTCGAACTACTACTCTCGACTCCAACGTGCTCGGGGGCTTGTCGGGCATAGACCCCAGGTACTCATGCAAGGAAGGAAGAAGACGGACTCCTATTAGAATTCCCATGTAATCCTACTAGGACTCATTCCATGTAATCCTACTAGGACTCCTGCCTTGTAACCGACTAGGAACCGCCCCCCTGGACTATATAAAGGAGGGCAGGGTACCTAGCCGGACGAACCGGATCTCAACCAACACCAAGCGCAGGGAGCCATACTTGATCCCCCAAACAGGAAGTAGGTTTCGCCACCTTGGCAGCCCGAACCTGTATAAATCTTGTGTCCCGTGTCCTTGCGCATACCTTCGAGTTCTCAGTCTCCCGATCACGATCCTCACCGCACAATATACTACCTCGGGCACCCCCTTGGTAGGTTTGCCGGTCTAAAACACCGACACCGACCTAGCCTCAAACTTGTCCAACTTCTTCCTTTCTTAAGGATAAAGCACATGCAACCAAAGACATGGAAGTGACTCACCTTGGGTGTGTGACCGTGCATCAACTCGTAACAGGTTTTCTTCTTATGCACTCTGAGGTAGATCCTGTTCGAAACTAGCACGCGGTATTCACCGCCTCAGCCCAGAACCTTCTCAGAGTCCTATGCTCATCAAGCATCGTCCGATCCATCTCACACAAGGTTCTGTTTTTCCTTTCCACAACACCATTCTGAGGAGGCGTATACGGATTCGAAAACTGGTGTTCAAGACCCAAGTCATGGCAAAAGGTTTCAAAATGAGAGTTTCTGAATTCGGAGCCATTGTCACTGCGGATTGCTCGTATGGCACCTCCGTGCCTCTTGTTCGTCAACCTCAAGACAAGATCTCGAACAAAACCAAACGTCTCCCCTTTCTCCTCAAAAAAGAACACCCACGCATACCGAGAGTAGTCGTCCACCACAACAAGGACATACCACTTCCCACCCGCAGATCGCACACGAGCTGGGCCAACAAGATCCATATGGAGCAGCTCGCATGGACGCTCAGTCATCACATCGGTGAGAGGCGGGTGAGAAGAAGCTACCATCTTGGCATGCCTACACGGCGCACAAACCAACTCTTTCTCAAGCCTCAACTGTGGCAATCCTCGGACCAAATTGAGTTTACTCAAGAGAGACAAAAGGTCAAAGCTCAAGTGACCCAACTTCCTATGCCACTTCCACAACTCACTCGAAGAACCAGCCAAGAAACAACGCTCAACACCAGAAGACTGAGAAAAATTTGCTCGAAACACCTGACCCTCGGGAACGACCATACAGACAAGGTCCCCTTGAGAGTCCAAAATCTGAGAACCACCAGGCCGAAACAACACCTCAAAACCCTCATCCAATAGCTGGGACACAGAAAGCAGGTTGTACCCAAGGGATTGAACAAGAGCAACACTCCTGAGAGTGATCTTGTCACTTACCTTAATCTCACCTTCTCATAGCACACACCCTCGCCCATTGTCCCCAAAGGTGATGTACCTCTTTGTCACCACCGGGACAGGACTTGAGAACCACTCCTTGTCTCCGGTCATATGCCTCGAGCAACCGGAGTCAATCAACCAAATGTTCTTCCAGTCTCCCACCTGAAATTCAAAAACGAGCACGTGAGCGAACAAATGACTCAACACTGCGGTTAGTACCAAAAGAGTAAAACCAGTGCCGAGCCATTTGCTCGAAAGTGGGGTTAGCACACTCCTAAGCATCTCTCCTATCAAAGCTACCTCCACGAACACCACCCCGGTAACCACTCTGAGGGAACCAACCCTCTCTTCCTGGAGGAGGACCAAAACCACGAAAGGAAAATCGAGGACCGTCCCTCCTCTCCATCTCAAAGCTACGACTCCTCCTATCCCCGTATTGAGCATGAGGGGAGAATGCCTAGCAAACTGACCACCTGGAAACTCTCCAGACCAACCACCAGAACCACGACCTCCTGAAACAAACCAAGACTCCTCACAAGCACGAAAACCAACCTTGCCGCCCTGCAGACTCCAAACTGGTCTGACCGGTTTCAAAACTGGTCTAACCGGTTTCACTTCTCCAGCAACACCTCCTACAACCTTTCGCTCTCCCCAAGCCGGAACTGTTCTCACACTCGCCTTAGCCCTGAGCATCTGCACACAAGGCTCAAGTACACCATTGGGAGGGTGGTACTTGTCCTTGTTAGCCCACTCCTTCGCCATTCTCTCCTCACGCTTCCTCTTGAAGCAAAACTCACTCTTGTGACTATCTCTCCCACAATAGTCACAATGGAACTTCACAACCTTAGGCTTGGGCTTGGGATGGGGCTACTCACTTGGTTTCTCTCCACTCGGCTTCTCAACCGGTTTCTCCTCACTAGGTTTTTCAGCCAGTTTCTCCTTACTTGCCTTCTCACTCTCTTTCCCAAAGAACACTTTCCCCAAAGTGCTGACAAACTTGATAGGCTTTTGGAAATCATTTGTTTGTGGAGGAAACACAGGTGGAGCTGGGGTTGTGTCTAGTCGGTTCCTAAGATGGTTCGGTTTACGAGGGAAAGCATTTTTGTGGTAGGTTTTTGGTGGCTCTAGGATATTCTCTCCACTTCCCTCACAACCTTGTTTGCCATAAGTCCCTCACCATCCTGCCTCTTGTATGTCTTGATCATTATCCTCAACTAAGGCTCATGACCAGACAACCAACCCATCAACTTTCTCAACTCAACATTCTCATCCTGCAAACGATCAACATAATGTGCAAGTTCTAGATTCTTCAAAGCATGCAATTCACAGGTAGAGCAAGATGTAGGAATTGGTTCTTTCAGTTTAGCCTTAAGAGAAACAGTGTAAGAAAGCATCTCATCAATTTTTTCATGCGAAACAGGGAAAGAAGTGCAAGCACCTAGCAAAGCAGGTCTAGACTTAAGCTCAGCCACTTCAACACTAAGCACATCTAGTTCCTCACACTTGGAGGCAGGATTTTCCTTAAACAAGGCAAGATCAGCTAGGAAGATAGGACAATCAGCACATTCAACTTCATCAGAAACAACAAGTGAAGCTTTCAGAGAATCAATTTCAAGCTTAGCATTCAAATCCTGTGTTTCTAGCTCAGCCACTCTAGTCCTAGCATCCTCAAGTGAGGCCATAAGCTCTTTCCTCATCTTCTTTGCCTCTCTAAGAATGTCATCACGATTATCAAGCAACAAGCCAAGTCGTTCATTCTCCTGACGCAAGAAGAGAAGTTCATCACGCACCTCGTCGTCGGAGTCGGAGTCCGAGTCGCTCTGTGTGCTCTTCTTGCTGTCGAAGCTCAGCACCATGGTGCAGAAGCCGTCTCTAGCGAAGCAGCTTAGTCCGCTCAGGTTCTTGGATGACTTCCTGCCCTTGCGACGATCACCTTCATCTTCACTGCTGCTCGAGCTCGAGGTGGAGTACGTGGAACTGGAGTCGACGTCGCTGGCTCCAACCATTGCTCGGGCCTTACCTCGGCTCTTCTTCTTCTTCGATCGTCACTCGTCCTTGTGCTTGTTCTTGTGCTTGCTCTTGTGGTTGCGCCTTGACCGGTACTTGCCATCCGTCTTCAACTTGTTCTTGTAGTTGTCCCTGTTCTCGACCTTCTCGGGGCAGTCGGCGACGAAGTGTCCCGGCTTGCTGCACTGGAAGCAAGTCCTCGTGTTCCTCCTCATGTTTACTTGGTTCTCGTGCATCCTCTCGAATCGCCTGGTCAACAGCGCCAGCTCGTCCTCTCCAAGCACGTCGAACTCCTCATCTGGCATAGTCATCAAAGAAAACAAGGAGAACATCCTAGTGGATGGGTTAGAGTTAGACTTTCCTTTCGAACCACCGATGAGGGCGAGACTGAGAGTCAGTCGGGCCCTCGATCTTGACTGTCATACCCTGATCCTCCTCAACTTACTTAAGATTCGAGAACAGCTCGTTCACAGTCAGAGTGTCATACTTCTCCGACTCCACAATGGCCTCGAACTTTCAGCCCCAAAGCGTATGATCCAACGATTGTAGAGCTTGACAGCTCTATCATGATCATCGTACGGGAGCACGTCCACATTGGCCCTCATGTTGCTCACCACCACTGTAAACATCTAAAACAAGGCATCGATGGATTCGCTGGGGAGATGAGTGAAGTTCTCGTACTCTCTCCGGTAAGTCGCATACATCCGAGCCTGAACCTGGGCATTCCCAACATGGGCTTTCTTCAACACTGTCCAAATTCTACAAGCCAAGCTCTCCATGTGTACCCGATCAAATTCAGGCTGACACAAAGCACGAAACAAGTAGTCGACCGCCTTGTTGTTGGTGTCGAACGTGTCCCTCAATCCTGGAGCAAGGAAGTTCATCGGCTGGACATAGCCTATGTCCACCCTGACATCCCAAAGGATCTGACCATTTCCATGGAGGAACGCCGCCATCCGCTTACTCCACATCTGGTAGTTCTTTCCATCGAAGTGTGGAGGACTCGAGCCCCATTCCTAGGACACCATCCTTGGATCTCAGATTGTTTAGAGTCAATCAAGACCCGTAACCGGCTCTGATACCACTTGAAGGACCGTAGCAGCGAACCAGAGGGGGGGAGTGAATGGGGGCCGATAAAAATTCTATTCAAGAATTCGGCCTATGAACCCAATTTCACTCGTGCTCCTCCACAAGCTTCTCTTGCCAAGTCCACGCAGCCACTGGAGTGCTACTGGACCTAGGAGCAACACCCATACAACAGCCACGAGTCACACGCAGCGGAAACACACACAACACGGCCGGCCGGTGCCCCAAACCGGCCGGGGGTTTCTCGAAACCGGCCGACCGCTTCTGTTGGACATAGCCTCACACACGCAGGGGAAACCGGTCAGACCGGTTTGGCAAACCGGTCAGGCCGGTTCTGTCTAGAAACTCCCCAAAGACCCTTCCGAGAGAAAACCTGCCTCAAGAACCTCTCCTCCTTTGAACAAGAACAGCCATAGCACGACAGGGACTTTCTCGCTCAAAAACTCTTCACGACAGCCCATAGGGCTAAACCGGTCAGACCGGTTTGGGAAACCGGTCAGACCGGTTTTGTCCTGGACAGTCGGGAAGAACTCAACCCGCAGGAAAAACTCAAACCTTCAAGCGATCGATCTCCCGATTCGTTCCACGGATCAAAGTGAGACTTTGGGGATGGCTGGGGTACCTCATGGGCTACCCTTGGCTAGAAGCTCAGTCCCCAAAACCCACTCAATCAAGAGGAATCGAAAGTCAACCCTTAAGAACACCTTCCCAAGGAAACCACCGAAAACACCCAAATCGAAGCCGTTTCGGAGGGTTTGTTGGATCAAGATCACCAAGCGAAGAGGCACAAGGTCCTCATACATGACATCCAACAAGAATCCCTCAAAGAAACGCCCTCAAATCTTCCCCACCAAAATTCCAAGAAAAGGCTCCGAAAATCACCAAAAAGGAAAAACGGGAGGAACACAAACAAGCCTTGAGGAACCACGTCGAATCATCTATACACACCATGAAAGGTTCATACAAGGTCCAGCTTCCACCCGATCATCCTTCCCTCTCACAAGATCTCACCATGAAGCTCTCAAGCTAGTCCTATAGGAATCCTAAGGAAAATAGGAAGGGAAAATAGGAAAACCAAATGAGCTAAGGTTCCAAAAGATGGCTGCCATCCTCTCACCACTTGGGTTATATGGAGGCAAGACGAAAGACTAAAATGCCCCTAAAGCCTAAACTAGGATACACACCCACCAAGGGCACTTAAGGAAATTATCTTCATAGCACTATCGGACGGATGCCCGGTGACCGCACTTCACGTAGCCTCGACGCAAGCCTTGCGATCTCGACACGTGAACTCTGCCTGGAAGCTTCCGGCGCCCTGCGACCCCAAACCGGTCAGACCGGTTCTCCAAACCAGTCAGGCCGGTTTTGGCCTGACAGCCACGTCCGGTCTTCGGCCTCGGCTTTGTGGCTCAGCCGAGTAACCCGATGATTTTTTGGTGAACCACCACAAACCCCGCAAACTTGATGTAGCCTCCGCCAATCACCACTCATGACTTGGCTCCCATGAAGCCCCGGCTCGACCTTGGTTTTGTGGCTCAACCAAGAAACCGTCCTCGACTTCATCTTGCCATTCTTGCCACCATGCGGTCCACACTTGACCCCGCTGGCCACCGGGTCCCTCGAACCAAGCCTACTTGTCTTCTTCACACCTGGAGGCCTCACCTGCTATCGGGGACAGCCCTAGGGGTCCCCTTAAACAACAGGGAAGTCCCCACTTAAAACCCGCAACAAGCCAAAATCAAACGCGCATCGCTTAAGCACGCAGGGCACGGCCCACGCCGTGGCAGCCCTGACGGCCCACCAAAGCGGCCCACTCAAAGATCCCCTCGAGCAGGCCCCGCCTCGCTCGAGGGCATACGCCTCCCTCGGGTGGGCTCCGCCCCGTTCGAGGGGGTGTGCTTACCTCGAGCAGGCTCCGCCTCGCTCGAGGGTCCGCGCCGCCCTCGAGCAGGCTCCGCCTCGCTCGAGGGCGCTCCGCACGCGCACACCCGTTCCCGTACACGGGCATTTAATGTTCTGACAACGGCGGGGCGGCGCCATCATGCGCCTGGGGCTCGCGCCCCGGTTCTGTTGCACCAACTCCCTAGGAGGGAACCCATCCCCGCCACTGTGGGGGACTGTGCGACGTGGCCGGTGCCAGTCCCGTGATGCCGCGCCGCCTACTCCGGTACGGCTAACGCGCCGAGCCCTCGAAGGGGGGCCGGCCGCACCCTCGATTTACTTTCTCGTGACTTTGTAGGGTAGGGCCAAGGCGTTAGGCCAGCGGGGCGCCATCCCTGCTACTGTTAACGGCATGGTGGCCGCCCCCGCACGTACAAACCCACGCCGGGCACCGTGGCAACAGCTCCGACGCTGTGGAGCATGCCGGAACGGGACACCACCGTACCTGCCACTATACCTTGTACGGATCGACGTCAGCAACCCCCTCGAGCCCGCCTGGAGGCATCACGACCGTCCGCTGCACTCCTACCCTCGAAGCTACCACTGTTCGGGTACAAGATGCGCCATGATGGCCGGATCGCGGCAAGGACCACCAAGGCGGCCGCCTACTCTACGGCACAGCACACCGCGCTTCCCCATGTAGCTAAATAGTGCGGCATACATGTAACTCGCTCTCTCCTTGGCCTATAAAAGGAAGACGAACTCCCCGCCGCAGGGGATAGCGGACAAGATAGAAGAACAACACTCGACATAGCACGCACTTGCTCTCCAATTCTCCCACAATATCTTCAGCCACTTCACCAGGGACCTGGAAGTCACGCTTCCTCTCCCGTCTTGCTTGTAGCAGCCCCACTACAGGCACCCCGGTGCTGAGCAATATAGTGCCTCGAGCACACCACTGCTGGACGTACGGCCCCTCGGCCGGAACCAGGATAAACTTTGTGTCCTTGATTGCTTAGCATCGACCATTGAGGGATAGACCTTGGCGCTCATTACTGGTTAGTGTCGGGACCACATTCCGCACCGACAGTTGGCGCCCACCGTGGGGCAAGCGAGCGCCTAAGGTCAATCCACCGTCAACTACCTCCATGGTGATCCGCACTGAGTACCGCGGTACGCGCTACTCCATGGGAAGCTCGGACCCCCTCCCCGCCGGGTTTGAAATCCGGTTCGGGGGCCGACCCTCGGGCTACGGGGAACGGCTACCTAATGCGCCTCACCAACCGTGAGGAGCTCCGTGCGCGGCGCCGGGCCGGGTCCGCTCCCCGTCCCCACCGCACGCACCGCCACAATGCCGACGCCCGCCGGCACGGATGCCGCAGCCCGTCGGCACCACGACGTCGCCGCCGCTCCGGCCGGTGTTCACGACAGGCGCGGTCCGAGCGGCGGCAAGCTGAGCGCGCCGCCACTCAACGCGGCGCGCCCGTCAGCACAGCAACCACCGCCCCAGTGGGGCAATGCACTGTCTCAGGGCCGCGCTTCCCCATCGGCCTACGCGGTGCTACAACGGCCTACAACGCCAACGTCAACACCACGATGCGCAGGATTCCCCCTGGCCATTACGTCTTCGTCGCCAGGGACCCTAGCGCCTCCGCTGGCGACGAGTCATCCCTGGGCTCCCTTGACGCGTTGCCGCCCGCTAACCTGCATGGGTACGCGGAATGGGACTTCTCTGGCGTACCAGACCCTGTAATGTTCGGGCGTTTTCTTGATGCCACGGACTACTTGTTCGGCTGCTCCGACAATTCCAGCACCGGGAGCTACGACCCCGCGCGAGAATGATGCGTCGTCATCGCCAACGACCCAGCAAACTCCACCGGTGCAATGGGTGCCAGCGACGGGGAGGTCACGCCCGCCCCAGTGATCGCTCCGCGCCTGGCTGCAAGGCCGAGCACCCCTGCTGGGGCCGACGTTGACGCGCAGTTAGCCCAGGCCCGTGAGCTCGAGGCCAAGCTGGCGGAGGAGTATCGAACGGTGTGGTTGCTCCGCGCCTCAATGGCTGGGGAAGCCTCCGCGCGCGGCGAACGCGCGCGGGAGCTAGGCAAACAGGCCCGCGACCGCATCAACGCCGACTTCAACGTCGACAACCCGACACGCCTCCGCGGGCGAGCCGTGGCTTATCGCCGCCGCAACGCCCGTTGCGGGCCATGCCGCCCCTCGACGCCGAGGCGCGAAACCTCGCACCGCGAGGTGCGAGCACTCATCGAGCAAAGCGGCCGTCCGGCGGGCCGAGAGCTCGGCGTCACGCGGTCGCCAACGGGGGGACGCACGAGGCCACGGGGCCGCGTAGGGGGCGAACCCTCGGTCCATGCGGGGTGAAGCGACGGGGCGACCCGCCAACCCGAGACGCACGCCGGCCAAAGAACGGCCTCCTCGACACGCGCGGGCGCCTGGACGGCGACGCCCGTTCGGGATGTTTTATTACGTCACGATGCCGTTCGGCCTCCGAAACGCATGCGCAACATATCAACGCTGCATGCAACACGTTTTCGGAGATCACATCGGGCGAACGGTTGAGGCGTACGTAGACGACATCGTCGTAAAGACCAGGAAGGCGGACGACCTGGTTGGCGACCTCAACATCGCATTTAGCTGCCTACGGGCCAACGGGGTGAAATTAAACCCCGAAAAATGTGTCTTTGGTGTGCCGCGGGGCATGCTCTTGGGATACATAGTCTCCCAGCGAGGCATCGAGGCCAACCCCGAAAAGGCTGCGGCCCTCGAGCGAATGGGTCCAATTCGGGACCTCAAAGGGGTGCAGAAGGTGCTGGGGTGCCTTGCCGCCTTGAGCCGCTTCATCTCGCGGCTCGGCGAAAAAGGCCTGCCCCTCTATCGCCTCCTCAAGAGGCACGAGCGCTTTTCCTGGACCGCCGAGGCCCAAGACGCGCTCGACAAGCTGAAGGCATCCCTGACCCACGCCCCGATCCTCACGCCACCGCAGGACGGCGAACCCCTGCAGCTCTACGTGGCCGCAACCACCCAGGTGGTCAGCGCCGTAATCGTAGTAGAGCGCACGGAGGAAGGGCACGCCCTGCCGGTCCAACAGCCGGTCTACTACATCAGCGAAGTCTTGTCCGACACCAAGACACGCTACCCTCAAGTCCAAAAGCTTCTATATGCGGTGGTCCTTGCGCGGCGCAAGCTTCGCCACTACTTCGAGGCCCACCCTGTCACGGTAGTCTCCTCCTTCCCGCTGGGGGAGATCATCCGTAATCCAGACGCGGCGGGAAGGATCGCCAAGTCGTCGGTGGAGTTGATGGGCGAGACGCTCGCCTACGCCCCGCGCAAGGCCATCAAGTCCCAAATCCTGGCGGATTTCGTCGCTGAGTGGACAGATACGTAGTTACTGCCGCCGCAGATCCAAGCGGAGTGCTGGACTTTGTATTTCGACGGCTCGGTGATGAAAACAGGGGCAGGCGCGGGCCTGCTTTTCGTGTCACCCCTCGTGGAGCACATGCGGTACGCAGTACGGCTTCACTTCCCTGTGTCAAACAACATGGCTGAGTACGAGTCCCTCCTTTGCGGCCTCAAGATCGCCATCGAGATAGGCGTCAAGCGCCTCGACGTGCGGGGGGATTCGCAACTCGTGATTGACCAAGTCATGAAGAATGCGAGCTGCCACGACGACAAGATGGAAGCGTACTGCAAGGCCGTGCGAGCCCTCGAGGACAAGTTCTACGGCATCGAGCTCAATCACGTGCCCCACCGGTACAACGAGGAGGCGGACGAGCTGGCTAAGATCGCGTCCGGGCGGATTACCGTCCCCCCTAACGTTTTTGCCCGTGACATCGCCCAGCCCTCCGTCGTCTTCGAGCCTCACCCCTCGAGTCACGCGGAACCCTCGGAGGCTCCCTCGAATCCAGCAGGCGCGGAGCCCATGGACGAGGACCCCTCGAACGAGGCGTACGTGCTCTCCCTCCTCGAGGGGTATGGCGCCTACGAGGCTGATGTGATGGATATCGAGCCAGCCCCCGTTAAGGCAGATTGGCGCGACAAGTATGTTGCCTGGATGGCTCGGGGGGAACTCCCCTCGGACCGGGCCGAGGGCAGGCGCATCGCCAGGATGGCCAAGTCTTTGGCCCTCGTCGACGGCGAGCTGTACAAGCGCGCCGCCTCCAGCATCCTACAGCGGTGCGTGCCCATCCCCGAGGGGTGCGAGCTCCTGCGGGTGTTGTGGTGATAGCCGAAGCTACCGCGCACAAGCAATGAGAGAAAACTAAAGCTCAAGAACCAAAACCAAAACTCAGGACAAAGGACAACCAAAAGCTCTTTACTCAACAGTTGATTTCTCAAAAGTCGATCCCCTTTACAAGTGCTGGTCCGTCTCCTTTTATAGGGAGGCGGGCGGACTTTTACATTTCCGAGAACACCCTCGTGTAAAACGAATCAAAACAGAATGTGCTAGGCTATCTTCGGGTCATCTCCAATTGGGTCTCCACGTAATCGGCGCTTCATGATGTCACGCCGCAAATCGCGGCGCCTTTCCAGCTCTTATCACGTGCGCTTGTCGGGGTGAAATAACCCCCCGAGCCCTTTGGAGATCCCCCTTTCGCCTAGCCCTCTTCGTTACCTGAAATGAAAACAATACTCAAGTTTAAACTGGTTAAGTGTTAGGAACGACGAAACCCCCTGTGCGAAAACCAGGCCGAGGCTCCCGGAGTGAACAATATTCGCCCCGGAGGTTTCGTCTCGGAATAAACTGTCAAACGAGACTTCGACACCCTGTGCCATGCTGGATTCGTTGGATGGCTTCGTTGGCAACGAAGGGTGACAGCCAAAGCGCAACGCCTGGAGGGTGGAGATGGAATCCGCTGTTTCTAGGGTTTTGCTGCCGGCACCCTTCGCATGGCCGCTCTCTATTTTTTAGGAATACGAGAGGCTTGATTCCGAATCCCCCCAACAGAAGCCCCTCGATGGCGAAGCGCTTGCCTTGATTGCAAACCTGAGCCAGCGAAACCCGGGGATCGAGAATCGAGGCGGAAGAAAACGTCTTCCTAGGCGGCGGTTCCCATAGGTCTCACTGGAAATACCTAAACTGCCCTCAGACTGCTGTTTTTTACCGTTGAGTTTGAAATTTTCGACCGTTGGGTTTTACCGCCTATAAATAGTCGGGGGCTGCCGCCGGTGCAACCCCGCCTGCGTTCCCGGCCTCATTTTTCCCTCGCGGCTTCTATTTGCTGTTTTCGCCTCTGCTTCCGGCGAATCGCTTCAGCGGAAGCCCCAGTCCAATTTGTGAGGTTAGTTCTGCTTCCGCTTTTCACACGCACTTTCGTTCTTCGGTTTCCAGCACTGCGTGCTTGAGTCTATGTTTCTGAGGAAACTTAGTTGTTTATGTCAGGCGTTCTTGTGAAAACATGGAGGACGAAGGATCGTCGTCGAATCGTGGAAAACAGATTGCGCCGGAAGTTGCGGAGGCTGCCGCGGCCTCCTCCACCTCGACGTCTAGCTCGGAGTCTGGTAAGATTTCTGGTTTGGATTGGTCCGCCACTCTCGTGAGAGTGGCGGTACCTCATCTTCTTCTAGTAGCGATGAAAATAGTGGTTCGGATGGGAGTTATGTCGAAATAATGCCTAGCGACACAGATGTTGTAAAACGTGTGCTTGTGGACGTGGAGGAGGGCGAAATAGGAGTGGAGGCCGATGCGGCTATGGAAGAGTCCGAAGGGAACCCTACCGGGGCGAAAGCCCGACTTGTTATATTGGTCGATCCTTGATGACTCGGGCGATTTGGATGCCTTGCGGCTAGAGGGATGCTTCGAGCCGGGGTGTGTCGGTTGCCCGGAAAAGAAACCACGCCGAAACCCCGAAAAATGAAAGTGTGGTGTTTCGGGATTTTTTCCCGTGCGGGCCTTCGGTTGCCGGTATCCAAGAAGTTTGCGGATATTTTGGCGGCCTATAGTGTTCAAATTCATCAACGACGCCCAATTCTATCCCTCAAGTGCCGAAGTTTTTGTGGGCATGCCGACCTTCGCGGGGATAATGATGTCGAAACCTTCGTTCGACATTTTGAGATTCATTGGGCCAGAAGGCTTGTGAAGGTTGATGACGAGGACAAAGAAGCTCAATATGGCTGCTGTACCTTTCAGACCTGTCGCCTGGCCAAGAATCAGGCTCCGGTGGAACTGGCTCCGGCATACAAGAACAAATGGGCTAACCGATGGACTTCGTATTGGTTTTATGTTCCCATTGAAGTGATTGGTCGGAATTTGAAGCAAGAAGAGGTGACGACATACGATTTGGCTAGCCGCATGGTCGACCTAGAGGTTGAACTGTCGCCGGAGTTGACGAAGGCCAGCCGGTCCTCAGCAAGTACAATGGCATTTTATCAGGCGACGCGTGTGATCACTACGCGCGATGCCCTGGAAGAATTTGTGGCTGCCGATGTCTGGCCGTGCTGGCCCCGATGGGGGTCGTGGGCATTCAAGATGCAATGGCTGCCCGGGCTTGATGATGATGTACGAAGCCCCATCTTCAATGTCAAACGACCGAAGGATGTGACCGACGAAGAAATCGTTGCTGAAGTGGAGAGGAAAGTTGTACAAATGATAGGGAATTTCACCCACAAGGAATGGGAATGCGCCCAGAAGATTTTGAAGCATCAGGGCCGTGTTAATCGAGTTTTTGATGAGATGGGCGTGACGTATTCCCCTCGTCCGGTGCCTCCGACGGCCGGCAAGAAAATGCAGCCTCCAGGCAATGTTGGGTCTGAGGCCGTCGAGACCTCACGAAAGGCCAAGTTAGGGAAGACCAGCTCAGTTGTTGAAAATGTCGTGAAGAGTAGTAAAGCCCAAGATGTCTTGGCCAAGCGGAAGGCGGACGCTGCAAAAGCAACCCTGCCACCGCTTGCAGAAAAGTCTACGAAGTTGTCGAAGGTTAATGAGACCCTGGCCCGTCGCAAGGTTGAGGCGGCGAAAGTGGCCGCGGCCGAGAGAGAGAAGAAAAAGACGCAAGACCCCGCCGTCCCCGGAGAGGCAGACAAGGGATTAGTCTTGAGGAAGAGACCGCTGGACGCCGTTGAAAAGGTGAAGCAGCTTGCGGTTAAAGAGAAAGAGCCTGAAGATGCCGAGGCTTCCGCTAAGAGAGCGCGAGTTGATCCAGTTGCTGAAACTGACGAGGATGTCGATATTTTGACGACACCTCAAATTCAACCTTGTACCAAGTACCCTCCGAAAGGATCAGCGCGGAAATTGGCTGAGGGGCCTTCGCAAGTGGATCTGACTGATGCGGAAGAGTTGGAGGCGCGGGAGGCGAGAGGCAGGCGCGTGGCTGAGCTAATCCAAAAGGATATTTGCCATGGCCGAGGCGGCTCCGAAAGAGCGCGTGGCCGGTCTTGTGGATGTCGTGGATGAGTCGGAATCACTTTGCTATATTGATGACGACACCATTCGATCAGAAAAAGGACCAGATGTGTCGCTGCCGCAGCCCCAATGTGAAGCTGTGATGAATTTGAACGAGGGCTCTGGTGCGAAAGCTCAAAATCTGATTGACCTGGATGCTTCGGAAGTTGAAGCTTCGGCGGCACACACATCTCGTTCACCTCCACCGGTGTCACGGGACTTTGACCCGGCGTCAGCGAAACCTACTGAGGCTGCCACGCCGGAGAAATTGACGGCGCCCGAACGTCTCCAGCCTGAAGATGCTGGTACGACGCTTTAACTCAGGAGCAAAATTTTCGTGCTCTTTCTTTCTATCGTGCGTTTTGTTTGCTTACGCTTTTTGCTTTCCCATTATCCTTGGCAGCGAAAACTTTGGTCACCCTGAGCATTAAAGACCGGGAAAAGGAGGTCTCCCAGAACGAGGCGGATCCTTCCGCATCAAGGTCAAGTCTCGCGTCAATGCTGGGGCAGCCTGGTATGAAATTTCGCTTATCGTTTTGCTTTTTGATTTTTGACTTTGTGCCTTCGTCGTGCTGGCGGTGCGAAGGATATACGCTAGATAACGTGGTTGTTGATCACCTTGCAGATTTTGAACGTACCTTGAAGGATTTAAGCGCTGATGATCTAATGAAGGTTGTGCGTGCTTATCTTTCAAGAGGTATCGTCGCCTGCCAGAAGGGCTTCGAAAAGGCTGCGTCGGAAGCAAAGGCCTCTGTTGACAAGCAAAAGATGTTGGAGGACGAGAATCGACGCTTGAAAGATGAGAATGAGAGGTTAAGACGCGATGCCAGTGAGCGGGCGAATCAATGCGCCAGGCAGCAAGAAGCCCTTGACGCTTTGAAGAGAGAACTTGAGTTGAGGGTGAAATGCTATGAAGAGTGTCGTCAGGAATTGAAAGATATGATGGTGCAATACGATGCGCAGAACATCTTGCTTGCAGCCAATGCCGACCTCATTGCAGAGTTGAAGAAGGTGAAAGGCGAGCTTGAGGATACTCTAGAGAAAAACGAGGCTTACTGCCACCAATGGGGCGCGTATCTAGCAACTGAGTATCGTCGAGCTTTGGAAAGTTTCGGTGCCGAGGCCCAGGATTTCAAGATTACCGACAACATCTCGAGTTTTGTAGAGTGGTTGCATAGCGAATTGAAGCTTCTGCCCGATACCATGAGCAAGATTGGGGACTATGGGGCAGCTACCTGCTCTGAGATGCTGCTGAATCTTCTCGAGCGACAGGGTTGTGAACACTTCAAAGCTTTCGGAAGCCGAGGCTTCGCGTTTCCTTCACCCGACGACGCTCCAGCCCCAAGTAAGATGGTTGATCTGATAAATAAGATCATCCTTCGCAACTTTTGGGCCAAAAGCGGGCGAGCGCACGCTCGAAAGAAGGCTGTGGATCGCTTGGCAAAGGTAGGTCTTTTTGGTTCATTTCGACTACGACCGTCTTTGCTAAACGATTGCTTACGAAGGTTGTTAATGCTTTCTTCCTTCTCACAGCTCCATTTTGGGTAGGCAAAACAAGCTTTGGAGCTTCGAGAGCATCGCGCGACCCACGGTCCTGAGGCAACTTTGGGGCCTTACGGACCCCTAGGGATTGGCCACCTAAAGCAAATGACGATGCCCCTGAGCAGACAGTCCCCCGAGCCCCTGTTCGCGAAGCACCTCAAGACGAAAGCGTTCAGGTGGATCCTGTTACCGGAGAGGCATTGGCTCCCCTACGGCTCTGAATTGGCGAGTTAGTGCTTTTGGATGAAAACTAGGAGTGGCGTGCCGGCCACTTGAACATTTGACATTTGAAATGTAAACTTGTATACGACGATGTGGTGCTGTAAATGTCACTCGTGATTTTTGTCGTACTAAGGTCCCAGAACGTTTAGGGCTGAAGTTATTGCCGCTTTCGAGTTATGGCTTTTCGGAAGAAAACGTCTTCCCCCCTTCGTAAGCGGGGATAACTTCAGCTCGCCCATTTTGCTTAGGATTGTTACATTATCGAAGTTTTGGACTTCTTGGTCTGTTGGACGTTGCGCGATGCTACGTGTTGAATTTTTCCCGTTTGTCCCTTATGGATTTTCGTTAGGAGCAAATAAAACTAGCCTGCGACGCGACGCCTAGGCGTGGAACGTGTCGAAGGACTAGAAGCCGATTTGAATTTGTCAAAATTACAGCTTTCGAGCTGTTTTTTGATGAGGCGTTCACTCGCATTTTCGGAACATGTTCGTCCTTGGAAATCGCAGCTACCAGGTTGTTTCGATTCAGGACTGAATCGCTTTAGAACGTCCTTCATGGACGGGCTGTCGAGAGGACAACTCTTTAAGAAATTGATTCTTGTGAATCGTTTCGACTGCACCACTTGTGGGTGGGCTACTAATGGGTAGCACTTTCATGCTCTCGCTTTCGGAGAGGGCTATTTTGGAATAGCACTTCAATTCATCCGCTTTTGGGATGGGCTATCTTGAGATAGCACTTTAAATTATGCGAAAGGAACACAACAAAATTTCAGAGAGGAAGTATTTCATTGACTAGGAAATAAATTTTACATCAAGGCTGCCTCGTTAAAAACCTCACGCTCCAGAGTGGAGTCCTCCCTATGTGAGGAAAAGAGTACCCGCCTTGTTATTGAATTTAAAGTGCGAAAATAAAGACTAGAAAGATGTAAAACTAAGATGAATCCTCCGCACTTATAGTTCCGTGCGAAAGGCTCCTACTAAAGGTAAACTACGGAAAGAACTTACACAAGTTGTCCACATTCCACGAATGAGGCAACTCCACACCTGCTTCGTCTTTGAGACGAAAGGCCCCATCTCGAACCGAGCTTGAAACTACGTAGGGTCCCTCCCAAGCGAACTGGAATTTACCTACGGCGTCGGCATTCTTCTTTCTTTTCAGGACGAAGTCTCCCACTTTGATGTTTTTGAGGGATACTTTCTTGTTCCTCCATCTCCTGGTTTCCTCTTGGTACTTGAACAGGTTCTGAACTGCATCAAGCCTGTCGATTTCCACTAGATCTTTATCGGCCTCTTCACTCTCGCGAGAGCTACCGCCAAAACTCGGCGCTTTCATTGGTGAGTTCTTCGGGGCACATCGCTTCTGCCCCATACAACAGTCTGAATGGCGTGAACTTGGTTGTTCTCGATTCCGTAGTGTTATGCGACCAGATGACTCTCGAAAGCTCATCCGCCCATTTCCCTTTCTTCTGCTCAAAGAGGCATTTTTTGATGGCAGAGAAAATTTGCCCGTTGGCCCTTTCCACAGCGCCGTTGGGTTGGGGATGGTATACGGATGCGAAGCATAGCTTCGTCCCAATTGAACGACAGTATTCCCTGAAATCTTGACAGTCGAATTGCTTTCCATTGTCGACAGTGAGCTCTTTGGGTACCCCAAATCTGCAAATGATTTGCTGCCAGAAGAATTTCCTTATAGTGGCTGAGGTGATGGTAGCGAGAGGCCTTGCCTCGATCCATTTTGTGAAGTACTCGACTGCTACCACTGCGAATTTGAAGTTGCCCTGGGCAGTGGGAAGCGGACCGACGATGTCCATTCCCCAGCGCTGCAATGGCCAGGTAGGTGTGATGAGCTGCGATGGCGCGCCAGGCCTTCGCTGGTGTTTTGCCGCGAACTGGCATGCCTTGCAGGTTTTCACGATGTGTTCCGCGTCTTTTATGGCCATTGGCCAATAGAAACCTTGCCTGAAAGCTTTTCCAGCCAATGCTCTTGCTGCAATGTGCGAGCCGCACATCCCTCCATGGATTTCTCTCGTGAGCTCGATGCCTTGATCTTGAGAAATACACTTGAGCAGTGGTGCACATACGCCAAGCTTGAACAAGACATCGTCCCTAAGGATATAACCCTTGGCCCTTGCCTGCATTCTTGGTCGTGGGTTTCGACGGGTTCATAGTGCCCGCGAAGGAAGGCAATTATGGGGGCTCTCCAGTCCAGGCTTGCGATTGCGTTGATGGTGCTGAGCGGCTGCTTGTCTGGCTTTGTGGATGTAGCGGTTAAGACTTCGAAAAATACGTCTGGGGGCATCGCCTCCCCCCTTGCGGCTTTCTTTGCAAGCTCGTCGGCTTCGCCGTTGTGTTTTCTGGGCAGATGCTCGATAGTGAATCCCCAAAAGTGCCTTTCCATTTTGCGCACCTCCGCTAGGTACTTGACCAGCTCCGGCTCCTTGGCCTCACTTTCCTTTTCCACATGGTCTTTGATGACCTTGGCATCGCACTTGACTAGGAAGTTACTGGCCCCCAGGGCTCTTACTTTGCGAAGGCCTAGCAGCAAGGCTTCGTATTCAGTGGTGTTGTTGGTGCATCTGTCTGATGGGTCCTTGTAGTCTAACCTGGCGGCGTATCTTAGCTTGATTCCCGTCGGAGAGGTGATGATGGCTGCAATGCCAGCACCCTTGCGCCCCCAGGCTCCGTCACATCTGATTTCCCAAATTGGCACTAGCTCTTCGTCAGCAGTGACGTTGCTAGGTGAGGTCCAATCTACGATGAAGTCTGCTAGGACTTGGGATTTGATTGCCGACCTCTTTCCGAAATCAATTGTGTATTCTGATAACTCGGTTGCCCATTTGGCAATTCTGGACGAAGCCTCCTTGTTGATGAACAAATCGTTCAGAGGTTGATCTGTGAGCACTGTGACTTTGTGAGCCTCGAAATAATGCCTGAGCTTTCGCGTGGTCATGATTACGGCGTAAGCAATTTTCTCTAGCTCTGAGTAGTGCAGTTTTGACCCTGCCAGGGCTTCGGAGACAAAATAGACCGGGGATTGGAGTTTGCCTTTTTCAGTTTCGACCTCTCGGACCAGAGCAGCGCTGACTGCGGCCCTTGAAGCGGCTACGTAAAGGAGTAGCGGCTCCGAGGGCGAAGGTGGGGACAAGGTTGTCATCTTTTCTATGTAGTCCTTGAGCTCAGCGAAAGCCTTGCTTTGCTCGGGGCCCCATTCGATTGCGCCTTTGCCTTTCAGTGCCTTGAAGAAGGGAAGGCTTCGCTCTGCGGACCTTGAAATGAATCTGTTCAAGGCTGCTACTCGGCCGTTCAATTTCTGGATGTCTTTCTTTGTTTTAGGCTCCTCCATCTCCCTGATTGCTTTAATCTTGTCAGGGTTGGCTTCAATTCTTTTAGCAGAGATGAGACATCCCAGAATCTTTCCTTTTATGACCCCAAATACACATTTGTCCGGGTTTAACTTCAAGCCAGCCCTCCTCATGTTGGCGAAGGTTTCGGCCAGATCATT
The DNA here is from genome assembly GCA_947561735.1 of Cenchrus americanus. Classification (NCBI taxonomy): domain Eukaryota; kingdom Viridiplantae; phylum Streptophyta; class Magnoliopsida; order Poales; family Poaceae; genus Cenchrus; species Cenchrus americanus. The sequence goes on along the minus strand of OX387240.1, from coordinate 88,869,151 downwards.
TACGTGGCTAGCCCTATCGGAGCTCTTGACGATGAGGTCATCGACATAGGCCTGAATGTTTTTGCCGATCTGCGGCTTGAATACTGTTCCAGTCATTCTGGTGAACGTTGAGCCAGCATTTTTCAACCCCTCTGGCATGCGAACGAAGCAAAAGGTTCCGAATGGTGTGATGAAACTGGTTTTCTCCTCGTATTCTTTCGCCATCCAACACTGATGGTAACCGGAGAAGCAATCCAACAGGGACATGATTGCGGCGTTGGCTGCAGAGTCCACCACCTGATCCATTCGAGGCAATGGATAGTTATCTTTTGGCGTTGCTTTGTTGAGATCGGTGAAATCGATGCACATGCGCCATTTGCCGTTCTTTTTCTTGACCGGCACCGTGTTGGCCAGCCATTTGGGGTACATGACTTCGCGGATGACGGTGGCGTCAAGCAGCCTTTGGACCTCTGACTTGACGGCCACCACCTTGTCGTCAGACATCTTTCTCAACTTCTGTTTGCGCGGCTTGACCGATGGGTCGATGTTCAATTTGTGCTCAATGAAGCTTCGATCAACGCCTGTGAGATCTTTGGCGGACCATGCGAACACATCCTTGTTCTTCTGGAGGAAAAGAACTAGACTTGCTTCCTCATCAGCCGAGAGATCCGAGCCGATGACGACGGCCTGATCGAGGACCATCGCGTCCAAAGGAACTCGCTTGGTTTCGCAATCTGGCTGGATGTTGATTTTTTCTCTATCTACCTTCGGCTGCTTTTCTACCTCGTTGCATAAGACTGCTTCGTCGAGGGCGTGCATGTTTCGCTGCCCCGGGGTACGGCCTCTTTCTAGGTTGCGGCCATCATTTTGATGACCCCATATTGTGATGACCCCCAGCGTCGCTGGGATTTTGATGCATAGAAATGCTTGGTGGATGACTGCCTCAAACTTGTTGAGGAACCCTCTGCCTAAGATGCCATTGTATGGATAGTACATTTCCACAACGTCGAAGGATAAATACTCGGTTCTGGCGTTTTGGACTGTGCCGAAAGATACAGGGAGGACCACCTTTCCCAATGCATGAATGACACGCCCTCCGAAGCCATACAGAGGTGTGTCTGGTGGTTGCAGCAAATCTCTATTGAGCCCCATTTTGTCAAAGGCATCGGCAAAAATGATGTCTGCTGATGAACCATTGTCCACCAACAGCTTTCCTAGAGTCCAGCTCGCTATATTGGCTTCTATCACAAGAGCGTCGTTGTGAGGGAAACCTTGCAACCTCACGTCCTGCTCCGAGAAGGTGATCGGAATGTGAGACCACCTTGTTTTTTCAACTCTCCCCTCCACACAGATGTTTCACACCTCACGAAAGTAGTGTTTCCGTTCCTTCTTGGTTTCGAATTCCAGGGCGGAGCCCCCTGAAATAGGCATTATGGTACCGACAGATGGCAAGGGGTCGCTCTGGCCCTCGTGCTTGGCTGGGAGCGGCGGAGCTGAGGGACCTTTGTAAGGAGGGGGTGGGGGAGGGATAGGATGTTGCTCGACGGGCCTGCGCTCGATGTTTTGAGCTTGGAAAGTTTGTGAATGCCAAGGCGGAAGCTGGGGGTAGCTGGGAGGCGACGGTTGATATTGAGGTGGTTGGAATGGGTTTGCGAAAGAGTTTCTCCCAAAGCTAGAGTTTCTTCGAGGATAGCTTCGAACCTTTTCCTGTCTGGGCAGTAATTTGAGCTATGGTCATCGTTTTCCTTGTGGAAAATGCAGTACCATTTTCTTTTCTCGTTATGGCCTCGGCCTCTGCCTCGACCTCTACCCCTGCCTCCGCCTCTTCCGCTCCTGCGGCCTCCCCCCTGATTGGAGTGAGGGGGACTAGGTGGACTTGGGACCAGGCTCTGTGAATCAACCTGCGGGCAGGGATTTTCTTGGGTGTTTTTGCCATCCAGGCCGAAAACGCTCCGAGGATTGGTATGAGAGGTGTTTCTGGGATTGGGCCACTCCCTCTCACTGGGTTGATTGGCTTTCACAGACTTTTTCTGCTGGGATTGCTCTTCCATGCACATTCTGAAGTCATTATCTGAGCGACAATACTTCTCGAATTCTTCGTAGAGGCGCTGGATAGTTTTGGGCCTTTCGCGCATGAGATGCGAGCGAAATTGACCGGCTCTTAAACCCACGATGGCAGCGTTGATAGAGACAGCGTCCAAGACGTTTGGTGCCTGGGCTCTTAAGTGCACAAATCTTCTGAAGTAGTTTTGAAGGGGTTCCTTGTCCTTCTACTTACAGGAGAAAAGGTCACTCTCTGTAAGTTCTGGACGCTGGAAACCTTGGAAGTTTGAGAGGATTCTCTGTTTCAGATCATCCCATCCGTGAATCACGCCTGGGCTTAACAGAGAATACCACTGTGCTGTCGCGTCATCAGCGGCGATGATGAAAGATTTCACCAGTACGGAGTCGTCACCGCCGGTCGAAAGAATGGCGGCTTCGTAGCTCATTAGAAACTGCCTTGGGTCGGACTGGCCCGAGAATCTGGGCAGTGGAACTGGCCTGTAAGTTTGCGGCCATGGAGTGATTTGAATCTCTTGAGACAAGGGGGATTTGGGGTCCCATGGTCTCGTGCGAATGGTGTGAATGTCTTGGTGCGAGGGACCAGATTCAAAAGGGCTCGCGAAGGGGTTGCGGGCCGAAGGTGGTGTGCGGAGGGGGCTGGGTGAAAAACTCGGTGCGCTCATTGAAATTGGGTTGGCTAGGAACTGTGTATTCGGGTGAAGGTTGGGTGAAGCTTAAGGATTGCTTTGCTTTTAGAGCGCGCAGTTCTTCCTTTAAGCTAGCGATTTCTTCTTTCTATTTTTGGATCTCTACTTCGTGCTGTATTGCCAGGAGCCGTTTTTTGGTTCTGGCCAATTCCTCAGCCTCCTTGCGCAGTTTGGCCAGCTCCGCCTCTTGCGTAGGGTTGGGGTCTGGGAGCGCCTCTCCCTGGGTGAGCATAGCTGAGAGATTGGGCTCCTCGTCCAAGGAGGACGACGCCCCTTTGGCGGAATTGACCGTGGTTCTCTTCTTCCTTGTGGACATTCTGGGTTTGATACTCGAGCCAAACACAAACGGTGGGCGCCAATTGTTGTGGTGATAGCCGAAGCTACCGCGCACAAGCAATGAGAGAAAACTAAAGGTCAAGAACCAAAACCAAAACTCAGGACAAAGGACAACCAAAAGCTCTTTACTCAACAGTTGATTTCTCAAAAGTCGATCCCCTTTACAAGTGCCGGTTCGTCTCCTTTTATAGGGAGGCGGGCGGACTTTTACATTTCCGAGAACACCCTCGTGTAAAACGAATCAAAACAGAATGTGCTAGGCTATCTTCGGGTCATCTCCAATTGGGTCTCCACGTAATCGGCGCTTCATGATGTCACGCTGCAAATCGCGGCGCCTTTCCAGCTCTTATCATGTGCGCTTGTCGGGGTGAAATAACCCCCCGAGCCCTTTGGAGATCCCCCTTTCGCCTAGCCCTCTTCGTTACCTGAAATGAAAACAATACTCAAGTTTAAACTGGTTAAGTGTTAGGCACGGCGAAACCCCCTGTGCGAAAACCAGGCCGAGGCTCCCGGAGTGAACAATATTCGCCCCGGAAGTTTCGTCTCGGAATAAACTGTCAAACGAGATTTCGACACCCTGTGCCATGCTGGATTCGTTGGATGGCTTCGTTGGCGACGAAGGGTGCCAGCCAAAGCGCAACGCCTGGAGGGTGGAGATGGAATCCGCTGTTTCTGGGGTTTTGCTGTCGGCACCCTTCGCATGGCCGCTCTCTATTTTTTAGGAATACGGGAGGCTTGATTCCGAATCCCCCCAACAGAAGCCCCTCGATGGCGAAGCGCTTGCCTTGATTGCAAACCTGAGCCAGCGAAACCCGGGGATCGAGAATCGAGGCGGAAGAAAACGTCTTCCTAGGCGGCGGTTCCCAAGGGTCTCACTGGAAATACCTAAACTGCCCTCAGACTGCTGTTTTTTACCGTTGAGTTTGAAATTTTCGACCGTTGGGTTTTACCGCCTATAAATAGTCGGGGGCCGCCGCCGGTGCAACCCCGCCTGCGTTCCCAGCCTCATTTTTCCCTCGCGGCTTCTGTTTGCTGTTTTCGCCTCTGCTTCCGGCGAATCGCTTCAGCGGAAGCCCCAGTCCAATTTGTGAGGTTAGTTCTGCTTCCGCTTTTCACACGCACTTTCGTTCTTCGGTTTCCAGCACTGCGCGCTTGAGTCTATGTTTCTGAGGAAACTTAGTTGTTTGTGTCAGGCGTTCTTGCGAAAACATGGAGGACGAAGGATCGTCGTCGAATCGTGGAAAACAGATTGCGCCGGAAGTTGCGGAGGCTGCCGCGACCTCCTCCACCTCGACGTCTAGCTCGGAGTCTGTAAGATTTCTGGTTTGGATTGGTCTGCCAGCTCTCGTGAGAGTGGCAGTACCTCATCTTCTTCTAGTAGCGATGAAAATAGTGGTTCGGATGGGAGTTATGTCGAAATAATGCCTAGCGACACAGATGTTGGAAAACGTGTGCTTGTGGACGTGGAGGAGGGCGAAATAGGAGTGGAGACTGATGCAGCTATGGAAGAGTCTGAAGGGAACCCGGCTGGGGCGAAAGCCCGGACTTGTTATATTGGTCGATCCTTGATGACTCAGGCTTATTTGGATGCCTTGCGGTTAGAGGGATGCCACGCGGGGATCTGCGGCCACCACGCCGCGCCCCGCACCCTCGTTGGCAACGCATCCCGTCAAGGCTTTTACTAGCCTACCGCGGTCGCGGACGCCAGCGAGATCGTGCGCACCTGCGAGGGGTGCCAGTTCTACGCCCGCAAATCCAACCTTCCTGCTCACATCCTACAGACCATCCCCATAACATGGCCGTTCACCATGTGGGGCTGGACATCGTCGGGCCCTTGCGGAAGGCGCCCGGGGGCTTCACTCACCTGTTGGTTGCGATCGACAAGTTTTCTAAGTGGATAGAAGTGCGCCCCATTACGAATCTCAGGGCAGAGGAAGCGGTGAAGTTCTTCACCGACATCGTCCATCGTTTTGGAGTACCAAACTCCATCATCACTGACAACGGGTCCCAGTTCACGGGCAGGAAATTCCTGGAGTTCTGCGACAAATTCCACATCCGTGTGGATTGGGCAGCTGTGGCACACCCACAGACTAACGGCCAAGTAGAGCGCGCCAACAGCATGATCCTACAAGGCCTTAAGCCCAGAATTTTCGACCAGCTGAATAAGTCTGGTCGGAAATGGCTCCAGGAGTTACCAGCGGTCGTGTGGAGCCTAAGGACCACCCCAAGCAGAGCCACCGGGTTCACCCCGTTTTTTCTAGTCCATGGCGCAGAGGCCGTCCTCCCCACGGACTTAGAGTACGGGTCACCCAGGGTTCGAGGCTACGACGAGGACGCCAACCAGCGAGCCCGCGAGGACTCACTGGACCAGCTGGACGAAGCACGCCTCGTGGCCTTAATGCACTCCACAAGATATCAATAGTCCCTCAGGCGCTACCAAGCACAGAAGATATGCCGGCGGGACTTTAGCGAAGGAGATTTGGTCCTAAGGCTACGCCAAGACAACCGAGGACGCCACAAGCTATCACCTCTGTGGGAGGGGCCATACGTCGTAGTAAAAGTGCTCAAGCCCGGCACGTACAAGCTGGCCAACGAGGACGACGAAGAACTCACCAACGCTTGGAACATCCAACAGCTACGTCGCTTCTATCCCTAGCTAGGATTTCCAAGTCTTTTGTTGTAAATCACGTAACCAGCACCCCAGTTGGTGACAACCATATAAACATCATCAGTTTAATAAAAAGGGCAACTCGACTTTCCCCTGAAACCCAAGCTACCCTCGGGGGCTATTACGAGGGGCATCCCCCCCCCAAAATGGTCCCATTTTTGCGCAAAAATGAAACAACTCATGCACGCTAAGTATGTTTCTACCTCGTCCTTGAGCAAAGATTCGAACAGGGCGCAGGCAGCCTAGCGGAAGGGACGCGCGCGCCAGAGATAGCCTACGCCTCCGCGAGGATACGGCCCTTCTCTCTTGCCTCCAACCCAGCAGGCCACCCACGAAAATCGAACTCCCCTAACTAGAATTTACTCAGGAAGAAGGAGAAACAAAAAAGCGCGATAAAGCAAAAGACATCATTTCACATTGACAAATGTTCGAAGCAAAGTAATCTGTTTATTTACAAAGCCACACGGCCAGCACACTAATGCATAAATAAAAAGGGCCTAGTGCCCGACTGTCTTCAGGCTGGAGGAGCGGCGGCATCAGCGGCATCTGGGAAGAGGAACTCCTCGAAGGCCTCGGCAAGCGCCCTGGCGGCGTCGGCGGCTAACGCGTCCACGCGCTCCATGGCCACCTCGTCCTCTACACCCTCGGGGACGACGTAGCCCTCCGCCAGCGCCTCGAAGTTGACCTCGTAATGAGATCGCACCACCCCGAGGGCCTTCTGGACGCCGAGATGCAGTGCTCGGCGCATGCGCTCGGTGACATGGCCGCCAAGGGCGTGCAGACGGCTGGCCAGCGAGCTCCCGGCCTGCGCCTCGCCCTCCTCCACGGCCTGGCAGGTCTCGAGGGCTGCGGTGCGCAACTCCAGCAGCTCCTGCTCGGAGGAGTTGTAGGAGGTCTGCAGCGCCTCGGCCCGCTCGGCCGCGTGCCCCAGCGCGGTGCGCAAGCCTGAAGTTGCCCGGCAAGAAAGGGATCAGAAAAGGGAGCGAACCCTCTAAGAGAAAACCAGCGAAACAAGAGACGAACAGCAACTTACCCTCGACCTGCTTCTTCTCCACCTCGAGGGTGCGGCGCCCAGCCTCGACCGCCTGCTCAAGGCCCTTGAGGGTCGCGCCTTGCTCCTGGAGGGCCAGCTCCTGGCTCGCGCTCGTGATGCTAAGCACCATCAGCTCGCCCTCGAGCTTCGAGAACTCCGTGTTCCGGCCCTCCAGTGACTTCTGCGCCGCCTCGCGAGCGACGCGCTCTCGCTCCGCCGCCGGCCGGGCGTCGGCAAGGGCGGCTTTGTTCCCGCCCGGAGGCGCCCCTCGGCCCCTTGACGGGCGGTACGCTCCTGCGAGAGCTGGTCCTCCGCGACGGCGAGCGCCGCGACCTTGGCGTCGAGGGCGGCCTTCAGATCGTCGGCCTCCTTGGCCTTCTGCTCGAGCGCGCGCGCCCGCTCCTCAGCCTGGCTCTGCTGAGCCTGCGCCCCCCGGAGCAACGAGTGGAGCTCCAGGTTGTCGTTGCGGACGCCGGCCACCTCCGCCTCCCAGTTGGCCGCTAGGGTGCGTGTCTTCTCAAGGTCTGCCCGCCCCTGCCGCAGCGCCTCATCCCGGTCGATGAGGGCTGTGCAAACCCGCTCGAGGGTGGAGGGGTGCGCCGGGTCCTGCCTTGCGCTCTCATGGAGCTGATCACGCAGGGCCATGGCCCGGTATGACAGCAAGCCGTCCGGAGTCCTCAGGGCGTCGGCGAGCGCGTCGAAGGCGTCGCACCGCTCCCGGAGCTGGCGGAGCTCGGCGCTCACCTGGTCAAAGGCGCCGTACTTGTCGCGGGCGCGGAGCTCGAGCTCCTGTCACCAACAAGTCAAAACCTATAAGCATCATGCTGCAAGGATCGCGCGCAGAAACGACAAAAGGAAAGAAACAAGCGACGGCGCCCCACCTAGAAGACGCGCCACGCGGGACCGCCATGGATCCTCAGTGCCTCGTTCAACGCTCGATCGAGCGCGGCGCCGTGGTTGCGGAGCTCTCCCCATAGCTCCTGCTCCCCCTGGGCGTCGGCGAACGCGGGCGGGTCGCCAGCGAACCCCTCTACCGGGGCGGAGCGGCCGGCGCGGGAAGACGAGGCCTCGGCACCGTGCCCTCGGCCTCCTGCCACCATGTGGCCCTCCCGCCGCCTCACGAGGGCCCCATCCTGGGATTCGGGGGACGGCGTGGGGAAGCTCACCCACTGGTCCCATCCGGGAGGCGGGGAGTCGTCGTCCAGGATCTCCACCACCGCCGCCCGGGAGCCACCGGCGGGTGCCGCCCCCACGTCGCCTCCGTCGACGCCTCCGCCCGCGCCCCCGCAGCCGCGGGCTCTCGCCGCGGCGCCGCGGCCACCGCTTCCGGCCGCGCCTCCGCGACCACGGGCGCCGGATCGCCCTCCTCGGGCGGCGCCGCGGACCGCGCCTCCACCACGGCCGGCGCCGCGGACCGCGCCTCCACCACGGCCGGCGCCGCGGCGCGCGCCTCCGCCACGACGGCGCCCGCCGCTCCTCGACGGCCGGCCCGGGCCGCAAGCACGGCGGACGATCGGCCGGCCGTGGCCTCGGGGGCCTCGGCCCGCGCCCGCGAGCTCTCGCCCGCCACGGCCGCCGCGCCCGCCGCCGCCCGCGGAGCCCTTGACGAGAGACGCCGGGTGGGAACGGACGCGTCCGCCCTCAGCACTTTGGCCGGCGCGAGAGGAGGCACGGTCGGCACCACCCTGCGTAAACACAAACAACTAATCAGAATTCTTGGTTGTCAAAAACGCAACCCCGCAAAAGAGCAAGCCCCTTACCTCGAAGAAAAGAAGGCACGCTTCCTCTTCCTCGAGGCCCCGGTGGATGACGCCGGCGCGGCCACCGCCGCGCCTCCCCGCCATCTCCGCCGCGTGCGCGGGCCCCGCCCCCGCACGCGGGCGCGCCCACCGCACGCACCTCGCGGCGTGCGCCGGTGCCTCTCGCGGCCCGCGCCGCTCTCCGTCGTCGATTGCCGGCGGCGGGCGCCTCCGCACCCGCCCCGGGCGATCTTGCTCTTGCCGCCAGAGCTGGCTCGGGCGGCGGGGGAGCAGGCTCTTACCTATCAGGGAGGCTCTGCCCCCCGGCCTCTTCCCCCTCATCCTCCTCCGAGGACGAGTACTCCTCGATCCCCGGGGAAGAGAGCCCCTGCTGCTCGCGCAGCCGGTACTCTTCGTTCCGGCGCTCGCGACGCTCGCGGTGCCGCTTCGCGCGCTCCTTCTTGCGCGCCGCCCGCTCCCGCTCCCGCTGCTGCGACGCTCGACCAAGCGCGCGAGAATGGGGAGTGGGCGGGTCGGACTTCGCGGCGCTCAGCCTCACCATCTGCAAACGAAACATCGAGGCACGTCAAAAACCTGAAACATCAGCAAGATCTAGAACAGAACCAAGAATTCCACTCACCAGCGGGCCGGTGGGGAGCATCTTGAGGTCCCACAAGGACCGGTCGCTGCGCAGGGACCGGGTGTCGACGGCGCTCCGCGCCCGTGTGGCCGCGTGCTCCTGCAGGAGGGGGCTCGGAAGCATCCGCGACCTCGCCAGCGTGACAGGGTTCGCCGTCTCCGTCATCTCGAAGATGCGGAGCGGCCTCTCCATCAAGGGGACGACCCGCCGGTGGTGGAGGAAGGCGAGGACGGTCGCCGAGGTCAGCCCGCGCGCCGCCAGGTTCCTCAGCGCGGCCAGGAGCGAGTCCAACCGCCTCCGATGCCAGGGCGGAGACACGTCGTGGCTCCAGGAGTCGGGCCTCTCCCGGAGCACCAGGCCGGTGTAAGGGGGGAGGCCGGGCTCGGCGTTGCGAAGGTAGAACCACCCCCGCTCCCATCCGGGGTTGTTGGTCGTCATGGTACAAGGGATGTAGTCGTCCTTGTACTGCGCCCGCAAGGCAAGTGACATGCCGCCGACGCGCACCGAGCGGCGGGTCCTCTGCTCCGTCGTCGGCTGCGTGAACAGCTCCGCGCGGAAGAGGTGTATCCAGAGATCCCAATTCACTGGGATCCCTAGATACCCCTCGCAAACGCCCACGAATGTGGCCGCCTGCGAAATCGCGTTCGGCGCGAAGTTGTGCAACTCCACGCCGTAGTGGTGGCAGAGCGCCCGCATGAAGCGACTCGCCGGTGCTGCGAAACCGCGCTCGTGGAAGCGGGTGAAGCTCACCACGTAGCTGCTCGGCGGGTTGGGGACGTGGTCCCCGGCCGGCGGCAAGATCCATTCGGCCGGCCGGCCCTCCTCGTTCGCCGCCAACTGGCCGGCGGACACCAGGTCGCCTAGGGCCAGCCGCGTCACCGTAGAGCGCTCCCACGCGTACGGATCAACAATGACGAGAGGCGGAAGAGGCGCCATGAGGAAGAGCAAGGAAGCCGGGAACGAAGGACAGGAAGGAGAAGAAAGGCTCCGACGGCGAAAGGGCGCGATGGCGAGAACAAGACAGAGGCAGGGTGTAACACCCTAAAATTCCATCACTAAATTAACTTAGCAAGAAACGGCTAGATTTAATTTCTTTAAGGACATAAATAAATTAATAAACAAATTGGCTTTTAAAATATTTAAACATCACTAAAATAATTTAGAAATAATAAGTGTTTGTGCATCATGATTCGAATGCATGGATTTCTGTTTGATTGAAGTTTGAATGTTTGAAAAATGAATTTGAAAAGAAATTTAAAAGAAAAAAAAAGAAATCCTTTTCTCCTCCCTCTCCCTCTCTTTTTCTTTCCCCGCCAGCCCAACATCTCTTTCGGCCCGCAAGCATCCCAGGCCGCAGGCCTTCTTTCTCCCCGCGCTCAAGCAGCCCGCAGCGGCCCAGCCGCCTCTTCCGCCGGCCCAACACCGCGCCCCCCCTTTTTCTTTTTGTGCCTGAGGCCGACAGGTGGGGCCCGGCCGTCAGGCCTTTCCCCTACCTCCAGCCGCGGGTCAGCCGCGCCCCCTTCACGGCGCCGGCCGTTACCGGCTGCCTCCCCCGCGCCCCTCACCTTCAAACACCGCAATTAAGCCCGCAATGAAGCTCTCCCTTCACTCCCCCTCTTCAATCGACGGTTACCCTCCTTAATCTCTCTCCCCTTAATTCCCCATCAAGGCCGCGGCCATTGATGGCCATGCCGCCGGGAAGCCGCCTTCCTCCTCCATCCCGAGCCTATTTAAGCGCCCCCAGGGCACCCCCGCACTCCCCCTTCGCTCGAAACCAAGCCCACACACCTCCCCGTGCCCTAGCCGCTTGTGCCACCGAGTTGGAGCGCCGGCCGCCGCGCCATTGCCGCCGCCTGAGCTCTTCCGCCGTCGGTGAAGCTCCTCAACTCCTCCCGTTCGCTTCCTCTTCGCATTTGTGAACTTATTCGTGTACCCGTTCGAATCAGCAGGCCCCCGTGCGCCCCAATCGAGCTCGTCATCGCCGCCCGTTGAAGTTCGGCCGCAGGTGTTGATCTCCGCCGCCGCCGCCTTTTCCATCAAATCCTCGCCCACCGGAGCTCCTACACGCTGTAACGATCACGTCCCCGCCCCTCTTTTCGCTTAAATCAAACCGTAGGGTGCACCGCCACTCACCGGCCGCCGGCCGTCCGCCCCCATGGACGCCGTGCCTCGGTCGCCGCCCGTTTCACCCGTGCAAGCACACGGTTAAGTTCGCAAGGTCCCCAGCCGCGTGTAGACGTCTTTCCCGCGCGATTTCGTGGCGGGAGCGCAATTTAGGCCGTCGCCGGCGACCCCGCCGCCGCACGCGCGCGCGCGCGCCCCCCCCCCCCCCGGCCGCACGCGGGCGTGGATGGCCGTCGGATCGGCCATCAACGGCCCCGGTCCATTGGACCCGCGGGTCAAACCCGCAAGTAACGGTCAACCGGGGGCATTTTCTTTAAAGAGACCCCCAGTTCTTTTATTTTCGCGGGCCGGTCCTTCCACCTCATAAGACCCTTTCAATTCAGTCCTAAAATTCATGTTTAAGCCCCTGTCTTATTAGAATTTCCTACCCGAGGACCTTAACACCCTTTTAATAGTTTAAACCTTCTGTTTTTAAGTATAATTACGTTTTAGCCCCTGTATTCTTGCTGTTAGGTCCCTGTAAAGTTTAGTTTATCGCAGATTAGTCCTTATACCTTGTTTTTAGCATAATTTCTCCGTTATAGCTCCATTTTTAGCGTTCTAGCAGTCCTTGCGATCGTCTCAGCGAGCCCATCGCTTTAGTAGCATGTTTTCAGTCTTTAGGATTGATTGGTGATCTGTTTTATTTATTGTATGCTTTATGTGTGCATCGTAGATATCGTGCTTGTTTCAACTGAGCCACCTCTCGGGGACGATCAGGAGCAGTTGTTTGAAGAGGAGGAAGTTTTTGCTGTAGCTGAAGAAGGCAAGTGGTCTTCTCCCCCTGCATGTTCTCTTTTTGTCCTATATAATTGCATTATAATTAATGTTTACTTTTATGATATCATTGCATTAATTTGACAGGAAAACCTTTTAAGGACTTACCTAGATCTTTTACCCTGATCCTTGGCCTAGCCCCTTTTTAATAATGTTTTGGGTAGAAAACACTAGTTGCTTAACATGGGTTGGATAAATGGGTCTTTTATGGAAATGATATATGTTTAATAGTTAATGTTTTGGGTAATGCAAGAACACTTGATTTAATCGGAACATGGAGAACCACCCAAGAAAACATGCGCAACCACAGTGTTACATGGCTCTGACCTTAGCCGAATAATTAGGTGTGTGATCGTACTAGTGGCCCTTTTTCGAAAGGAGCAGAGGGGGATCCGGGTTGCAGGGGTATAGCCCGGTCCTTTTGGGGTAGTAGCCTTTGCTAAGGTACTGACCACTAGGGAGGGTTATGGTCCGCCCTGATCTGTAACTATGCGGGTCATTAGTCTTTTGCATGCCTTTGTAAAGGCTTCGTAGCGTCCCTATGCAATCACACCTCGGAAGTGTGGTATGGTGCTTGGCCAGCATCACATGGTTGGGTTCAAAGTTCTTCGGAACTTTTACGCGAGCTGTGGGTAAAGTGTGCAAACCTCTGCAAAGTGTAAAACTGATCGATCAGCCGTGCTCACGGTCATGAGCGGCTTGGACCCTCACATGATTAATGAACTTAAAGACGAGATAAATCGTGGTTGGTGAAGCTCGTTGAGCTTGGGCTGTTTTGTACTTAAGTTTTTCTTAAGTGGGATGGTACGAACTTACACATAGTAATTAGGTGTTCTTTAATTAAAACTTGACCGACATTAAAATGCTAAACCGCTGCAAAACCTTAGCCTATCCTTGATAGCCTTGCATTTTCCCCCACTTGCTGAGCTCCAACCATAAGTGTTCTCAGCCTTGCTTATCGCTGTTCAGAGGAAAACTTTGGAGGGGAGTTCTATGACGACTTCGATGAGATCTGAGGCTTGCGGACCCCCAGTCAAGTGCCTGTGGGAGCGGAAGACGAGGACTCGACGAGTAGTTATCATTTTCCGTTGTTAGAGACCTTCGAGTCTCCCGCATGAGTGTAATAAGTGGTTAAACTCTGAAATACGTTTGAATACTGTTTATGATATTTCACTCATTTTTGTCTATCATATGTGTGTGAACTGATCCTGACGCACATATGAGATGCACTTGGTTCCTCTTCGGAAATCAAGTGTGACAGAGTGGTATCAGAGCAGTGTTGACTGTAGGAATGCAGCCTTAGTTAGAAATGGACGAAATTTAAGGATTCATGTTCTAGATCATTCTGTCATCTTTCAAAACCACCTTATTTTCGCATAAAAATCTAATTTGTTCTTGTTCTTTTGTTGAAAATTTGCATCATTTTGATTTCCTCTATGCTGAGTTTACTTTCTCTTAACAGATGGCCAGGACTCGTCAGACTGCCCGCAAGAGCACCAGTGGTCACCTTCCTTCAGGGCAGTTGGCTCCACGCTACCCAGCAGTCCCGGAGGAGGCACAACTGGAGGAGATGCAGCAGGAGGTTGGAGACTATCCGGTACAGCTGTAGCCGGAGGCAGTGGAGCAGGGATATCAGGTGGTGCAGCACCAGGAAAATGTTGAGGAGGATCCAGATGAAATCGTGTTTGAGGATGATGGGGCAGAGGAATATCCACAGCTGTATGATGGAGTTTTTCTAGAGGTTGATGCAGATGGAGACATAATAATTCCACCAGAGGTTGAAGTTGTGCCAGAACCAGATGTGGTAGAGGAAGAAGAGCTTGAACAAAATGCTGCAGGTAATGATCCGGATGACTCCGGAGATGATTCTAGTAGTAGTGAAGATAGTTCCAGTGAAGAAGAAGATGAAAATGAGGATGAAGGTGAAGAAGAAGAAGATGTGGACATAGAAGGATTGGAGGATGACAACAGCGTTGTAGGCAATGGAGAGGACAACAATAATAATCAGAACGGTGACAACAACAATAACAATGAAGGTGGAGACGAGCAAGGTGATGAGCATAGGTATCACAGAGCTGAGTATCATTAGCACACCTACGTCGGCCCGGACGCTCCGTTCTGTGAGCTATTGGAGGAACTGTTACAGGAGATAGAGCATGCAGTGAGACCGTTGTACATCACCAAGCACTATGTGGAGCCGGGGATGAGGGATTATTATACCACAAAGGTCCATGTCAGGGTTGCCACGGCACAGGCAGGTAGATGGAGGACCCGTACAATCCACCCCTGCACAGCACATTTTGCTTCAGAAGCAGCTGCTATCAACGATGCCGCGAGAAGAGCACTATGGTCTATCAGCAACACATTCCGTGATCGCATAGAAGGCACAGACTTCCGATTCGTCCCCAGTAGAGTCAGTGGTACAGAAAACACCGTGGTACCTCTGGGGGACTTCCGAGATAGCCGTGTTGATATACTTGCTAGAGTGACGGCAGCTCTTAACACAGATTTGGAGGGAGCGACAGCAGAGTTGGATAGGACACATCGGGAGCTACAGAATGCACAGGCAAGAATAGCTCAGCTGGAAGGCCAGCTGGCAGGACAACAACCACCCGTCGAAGCAGAAGCATCTTGTCCTTCCCGTTCGCCTCCACGCAAAAGACTTCGATACGGCACTCCAGCAGCAACCACTAGTCTTCAGTGGTATAGGAACTAGGATATCCACCCTCTTTTTGTTTTTCCGGTAGACGTTCCTGCGAGGACGAACGATTGTAATAAGTTGTTGATTGAACCATGTTTGATTTGGATCTTTGTGTGAGTGAGTCGTTTTGTGGAGTGATGGCCACAAATGCAACAAGAAAAAAATCATGTTAAGTTAATGGTTAGTTGGGGTTCAATTCCAAGTTGTCTTCTACCTTACTTATTATATCAAATCAATCATACAACATCTGTTCGCGCAGTTCCCTGACAGCACAGCAATGTTTTAATCATAACTCAAGCTACAGAACTCCGATTGACCTAAATCCAGTTGGGTTGGTTCACAAATTTTGTGGATCAACCTCTGTCCAAAATTCAGCACTAAAGGATTAATATACAGAGAGTTATAAACAGAACAATGGGGCTAACAGAATCTGTAAAACCATGCTAACACAGCTGTGGTGTTCGAATTTTATCTCAAGTTGTGGATTTCCAAATGAGATAAAACCAGTGGGGTTAGTTTCATGAATATGTTTTACATGGCCTGGCAAAAGTTCATATTTTTTGGGAAAGGACACTATGGGATACAACTGTTTTACCAAGATCAACCGAATCTGTCACAGAAAAGAAAATCATGCTGATTCCTTAATTCAAACTTACTTCTTTATACATCAGTCCGATATTCTTATCTGAAATATCTTTCTCTAACAATCAGATGGTAAACACCAGGTCAGGAGGACAGGACGTTCCACCGGTTGTTCGGGCACATATAGCCAACCAGCAGAACCCGGTGCCACCTCCCCCACTCAATCCCGCAATGGATCCCGCTACCCAGCAATTCTTCGCTGCTCAGATGCAGCTGATTCAGAACCTCACCGCCGCAGTGCAGAACCTACAAGCCCAGCAAAATCAGCCACAGGCACCACCCCTACCACCACCACCCGCACCGAGGGACAAGCATAAGGAGTTCATGAGCCACCACCCTCCCACTTACTCCCACTCAACCGATCCGCTAGATGCTGACGATTGGTTGAAAACCGTTACCAAAAAGTTGGAGAGAGCTCAGTGTAATGACCGAGAAATGGTCCTTTATGCTTATGGACGCCTGGAAGGGCAGGCATCGGATTGGTGGGATGCTTACACAGTCGCTCACCCTGCGCCTAACACCATTACATGGCAGCAGTTCAGAGATGCTTTCCGTGCACACCACATCCCTAATGGTGTACTGAAGCTAAAGCAGAGAGAGTTCCTTGCTCTGAAACAGGGCAATATGTCTGTAAATGAATACCTCGACAAATTTACTCAGTTGTCCCGCTATGCTCCAGACGAGGTCAACACAGACCCGAAAAGGCAAGAACGCTTCCTTGATGGATTGATAGGACCACTGAATTATCAGCTCCAGAGCCATACCTTTCCAGATTTTGCCACTCTGTTAAACAAGGCAATTGGCCTAGAGAACAAACGCAGAGAGCTTGGGGAGCAGAAGCGTAAGTTTCAATCCCAGGGTCAGTCCAGCAGCCATACCCGCCCACGCTACAGCTACCAACAGAATACACCATTCCGCTCTGGAGGACAGGGTGGAAAGCATCCACAGAACATGCAGCTGCAGCGTTCTTTCCAGCAGCCTCAACGATTCAACCCGCAAACTCCTCGCACTCCAAACTTCCAACAGAACCGCCCAACTCTTACCCCGGGTGCACCGGCAAGGAACACCACTCCTGTGCAGCCTAATGGATGCTTCAAATGTGGCGAGTTGGGACATTATGCTAATAACTGTCCTAAACGTGGAATGCAGACTCCCCAGAGGAGTAATATTCAGAAAGTTGGACAGTCATCAACTCCAGTGCGCCCCGGAAATGTAGGTACTCCAGGCAACAAAGCACAGCAAAACTATGTGCGCAGCAAGGTGCACAACATGACTGTGGAGCAGGCACAAGACACTTCTGGAGTTGTGCTTGGTACGTTCCCTATTGACTCTGTACCTGCTACAGTACTATTTGATTCGGGAGCAACGCATTCATTTATTACTGATGAGTTCGTAGCAAAGCATAATATGCCTGTGAGTCCAATGAAGAAACCGTTGCTTGTTAGTTCACCGGGCGGTGATATGAAAGCCAGTCATCTGTTCCCACAAGTAAACCTTAAAATTATGGGGATAGACTTTCCATCCAATCTGGTAGTCCTAAAATCTTGGGGCATAGATGTAATCTTAGAGATGGACTAGTTAAGAAAGTATGATGGGGTTATCCAATGTCGGGAGAAATCAGTTCACTTGACTAGTCCACAAGGGGACAGAATAGAATTTATCACAACACCGTCACCTACTGGAAAGGAGATAGTGAATTCAATGAAAAGAAAAGTTCTGGAGGATATTAAGGTGGTGAATGAGTACCCGGATGTATTCCCTGATGACTTACCAGGTATGCCACCTGACCGAGACATTGAATTCAGTATGGAACTCTTACCTGGTACTGTTCCTATATCCAAAAGACCGTATAGAATGGATGTTAAAGATTTGGCAGAATTAAAGAAACAAATAGAAGAATTGTTAAGTAAAGGGTTTATCCGTCCTAGTTCATCACCATGGGGAGCCCCCACACTCTTCGTAGATAAAAAGGATGGATCTAGGAGGATGTGTGTAGACTATCGATCTCTCAATGGGGTCACTATCAAAAATAAATATCCTTTACCCCGGATCGAGGATCTATTCGATCAAATGAGAGGGGCGAAAGTTTTCTCTAAGATAGATCTGCGATCTGGCTACCATCAGCTGAAGATTCGTATGGAGGATATTCCTAAAACAGCTTTCACATCAAGATATGGTCTATATGAGTTCACAGTGATGTCTTTTGGATTGACAAACGCTCCAGCCTACTTTATGTATCTGATGAACAAGGTTTTCATGGAATATCTGGACAGGTTTGTGGTAGTATTTATAGATGACATCCTAGTATTCTCTTAGAATGAAGTGGAACATGAGGGGCACTTGAGACTGGTATTGCAGAAACTTCGAGAGCATCAGTTATATGCCAAATTCAGCAAGTGTGATTTTTGGTTGAAGGAGGTCTCTTTTTGAGGACCAGGAGCGTCCCAGTGGTCGATGGATGACCGCTCCTCAATGATGAGTGATTGACAACGGGTGTTGGACTGACTCTTGGCTCAGTGCGCAGGTGTAGGCTGCGGCCTGGTTCGTGTTGTTGCAGGTGAAGAACGGGCGCAAAAGGTCTTCAGCCTTGAGGGGCCTCCGGGAGATGGAGAGACAAGTAGGCTCGGTTCGAGGGACCCGGTGGACAACGGGACTGGGTGCGGGCCACATGGTGGCGACACGAGCAAGACGAAGTCATGGACAATCGAGCCGGTCCACGGTGGCGGTCGAGTCAAGTGGTTTGGCGGGATGCCAGACCGGGCACGCGGGGTTTGGTGGTTTGCCCACAAAACCATCGGCGGACGGTTTCTTGGTTTGGGCCTCAAAACCAAGTCCGAGGGCCCAACACGACGGAGACGGGATCCGGGCGTGTCGGGAAGCTTCGAGGCGGAGGACACGCGGCGGGATCGCATGGCATGCGTCGGGAGGACGCGGGGTGCGGCAAAGGCGTGGCCGTCCGATGGCAAGACCCACAAACATTACCTAAATGCCCCTACGTGGGTTGTATCGCTAGTAGTTTAGTTAGGGGTAGTCGAGTCATTACCACTGCGGCGGGACCTGATATATAAGCCATGAGTGTGTGTGGATGGCGCTCTCTCTCTGGGACTTAGGGTTTCATTTCCTCCCTCCTCTTTCTCATTTTCGTAGCTATTTTCCTTCCATTTTCTCTAGGCTAGCATGAGAGCTTCATGAGAGATTTGTTGAGAGGGATGGATGCTAGGGCGGCATGCTAGACCTTGTGAATCTTTCCTGGTTTGTATAGAAGTTTCGGAGTTGTGTTTTTCATGGTCTTTTTGTGCTTGTTTTCGTGCCTTTGTTCCCGGTGTGTTTCCGCGGATTTGAGTGGGTTTCTCCCCGGATTTCTTTGAGGAAAACATGGATAGATGTCTCGTGCATCTTTGTTATTGATCTTGTGCCCTCAAACGCCGGGAAACCACTTGGATTCGTAGTTTTTCGTTCGGTGCTCTAGCTTTTGGTGGTGCTCAAAGGATTCGCGATTCCCTGTGATTTAGGGAGTTAGGAGGCAAGATTTTTGGGCTATAGCATCCTTGTGTGACGCTTTTCAAGTTCCCAAACCCTTGTCTCCATAGCTTCAACCGTTTGGGAAATCCGATGATGATTTGGGGGAGTTGACTTTCGGGGTCGGGCGTTTTACGCTTTCGTCCGCACCCTGGCGAACGGTCCGCGAGGTCCGGGCGGACGGTCCGCGCGGCTAGGGTTCATCCCGTGTTCTTTGTGTTCTTGCTCGCCTTTCGTTTCGATCCGTCGCGTTTTTGGTTTTCGGTTGGACGGAGTTTCGGACGGTCCGCGGGTGCCTGGCGGACAGTCCGCGTGCTCCCCGCGGACGGTCCGTGGTGCGGGTGCGTCCCTGTTGGTTCTGTGTGATTTAACGGACAGTCCACGGCGTAGGGCCGGACGGTCCGTGGTGTTGGCGCGGACGGTCCGCGGCTTCAGGTCGGACAGTCCGCGGGGCCTGTGCGGACGGTCCGCCCATCCTGGCCGGACGGTCCGCCAGAGCCTGTGAGCTTTGCTTCTTGGTGCGATTCCTCCCCTCCTTTCTCGTGCTTCCGCGTGTGCTTCAAGGAATCATTCCTAGGGCTAGAGGTTGATCCATAACCTCGTGGTCATGGCGATTGGACTGTGATTCGATCCATCGCTCGTGTGTGACCGGGGTTTGTCTAGGGTATAGGCCGGGTTCTTTGAGAAGAATTTTTACCGGCTCCTATTCACTCCCCCCCCCCCTCTCTAGTCGCCATCTGATCCTTCAATTGGTATCAAAGCTTGGTGCCGGATTCTTTGCAACTTTGACAAGTCTCGAATCCTAAGATGGCGTACGTTGAGCGGGGCGGTCCGCCGCACTTCGATGGCAAGGGTTACCACAAGTGGGCGGCTCGTATGATGATCTTTCTTCGTGGGAAGCTGTTGGATTTCATAGTGCTTGACAAGACCTGTGCTTTTCCGGTCAACATCCATACTCTTATGGTGACCGATGCCGGTGCTAAGGCCAAGTATGAGGTGAATGCAAAAGCCGTTGATCACTTGGTCAGAAGCTTGTGTGATCCAGAGTTTGAGCGTGTTCGCCATTTGAATCTTGCTTGGCAAATTTGGGAGAAGTTATTGGTTGCTCACGGTGGTGATAACCATGTGAAGGCTCGCCTCTTTGTCTCTTACTGGATACAATATGAGAACTTCACTCCACTTCCCGGTGAGGACATTGATGCGATGTTTCAGAGGTTCACCGCCATTGTGAACAACATGAAAGCTAATGTTGAGGATTTTCCGTACACCGAGCATGATCAGGCTTTGAAGCTCTTGCATGTCTTGGACCCAAATGTTTGGGGTGCTAAGGTTGAGGCCATCAAGGAGTCTGGGCAGTATTTGACTATTGAGTTGGATGACCTCTTTTCTAAGCTCAAGTCGGCTGAGGTTGACAGGAAGTTGCAATCCAAGCATGAGGGCTCGACTGACCATAGTCTTGCTCTTGTGGGTGGATCAAAGGGCAAATCTAACCCTTCCTGTCGACGGTTTTCCTTGTCTTCTCTTATGTCCATTCCAGATGAGGAGTTTGATGTGCTGGGCGAGGAGGAGCTGGCCTTGCTCTCAAGGAGGTTTGATCGACTACACGAGAGTCGGAGGAATGCAAGGCGGAGCTCAGGGACGTGCTACAAGTGTGGCAAGCGTGGCCACTTCATCGCCGAGTGCCCGGAAGCGGAGGAGAACAAGTACAAGGTGAACGAGTACAAGGCGCACCCGAGGCGTGAAGACAAGTACTCCTCCAAGGGCAAGCACTTCAACAAGTCCAAGAGCAAGGACAAGGACAAGCGGCGACCGAGCAAGAGCGGCTACAAGAAGAACAAGTCAAGAGCGATGGTGGCCGGTGCGAGCGACGTTGACTCAAGCTCAAGCGAGGAGCGATCCAAGCTCAAGCAGCGAAGATGAAGACGCCGGGAGGTGCAAGGGCAAGAAGAGTGCAAGCCGGAACCTCAGCGGGTTGAGCTGTGTGGCGCTTGAGGGCTTTTGTGGCATGGCCCATAGCTCAAGCAGCAAGAAGAGCGAGAAGGAGGACAGCGACTCCGACTCGGAGGATGAGGTAAATCGTGACCCCGACTCTTTGCTTGCTGAGATCGCTAGGTTGAATGGCTTAATTGACAACCGCGATACTGTGCTAAGAGATGCCAAAAAGATGAGGAAAGATCTTAGGGCTCAACTTGAGAATGCTAGTGAGAAAGTAGGAGAGTTAGAGTCCAAATTGCTTGAATTGAAACTTGAGAATGACTCTTTGAAACTTGCTCCTACTACTCCTGATGATGTTGAATGCCTTGAGTGTGATGCGTGGTTGAATGAGATCAAGCTGCTTAATGAGAAGAATGCTTCCACTTTGGCTAAACTAGATGCTCTTAGGACTGAATATGATGAGCTTAAGGCTAGACCCACTTTGCTTGGTGCTTGTAAATCATGTCCTACTATGCATGCTAAGCTTGTTGATGCTCGTTCTACCATTAGCTCTTTGGAAGCTTCTTTGAAATCTCCTGTTGTCAATGCATGCACTAGCTGTGATGAAGTTACTTTGTGCAATCTTGAACTTACTTCCCATTTGGATGTCATCTATGAGGCGAATGACTATTTGAGGAAGGTGTTGGGTTGGTTGTCTGGGCAGAAACCTCAATTGAAAATCATGATTGAGGAGATCAAGAGAGCTGATGGTCGTGGTTTGGGTTTTGAGAAGTTGGGTGAGAAAGTGGGAGAGAACAGTGGGGAGAGTGTGTATGAGAAGTGTGTTGAGTCTAACCCCGAGTTTGAGGTGATCGGAGAGATCCAAGTCCCAATTCCAAAAGCACCCAAGAACTCTTTCACACCAAAGCCCAACCACCTTTGCAACAAGCTTGACACAACCCAAGATCCACCCAAATTCCCACCTAAGACAAATGACTTCCAGAAACCGGTGAAGTTTGTGGGTGAGAAGGGTGAGAAGCATAGAGAGAAGACAGAGCCAAAACCAAAACCCATCCCCTTCAGGTGTGAGTATTGTGGCAAGGAGAGGCATCTTGCAGAGTTTTGCTACAAGAGGAAGAGGGATGAGAGGCTTGCTAGGGAGCAAGCAAACTAGGACAGGTATCGCCAGTCTCTTGGTATTCCTGAGCCTAGAGTGCCACTTCCACGGGGTGTGGGAAGTGTGAAGAGTGTTGGTAGAGTTGGAGCTCAGAGTGGTAGTTTTGTAAGGAGAGATGATGGTGTGTGTGCTGGTGAGAGGTTTGGTCGGGCTCGTGGTGGTTTTGCTGGACGTCCCCCTACTCGTCCTCAATACGGGTTTAGGGGAGATGATCGCAACTTTGGGTTCCAGAGGAACTACGGACCACGTTTTCCCCCTCGTGGTGCTCATACTCCTCCCATGGGACATGGGAAGTTTGGTGGCAAGGGAATGATGTTTGCTAACCCCTCTTTTGAGCGAGATGGCTCGACACCTTGGTTTAACTTTCCGTGTGCTAACCCCGTGTCGAGTCGCTAGCTCATTCTCGTTCTTGTTTCCCTGACGGGCGGGGAGGCTTGGAGGACATTTGGTTGATCGACTCCGAGTGTTCTCGACACATGACCGGAGATAAGAAGTGGTTCTCCAGCCTCACCCCAGTGAAGGAAAAGATGTACATCACTTTTGGGGACAATGGACGAGGAAGGGTGCTTTCGGAGGGTGTTGTGCATGTGAGTGACAAGGTAACATTGAAGTGGCTCTTGTGAAGTCTTTGGGTTTCAATTTGCTTTCGGTTTCTCAGTTGCTTGATGAGGGTTTTGAGGTGCGTTTCAAGTCTGGCGAGTCTCGTTTGCTTGATTCTCGAGGTGATCTTGTCTGTATGATCATCCCCGAGGGTCAGATTTTCAGGGCTGATTTCTCTCGTTCTTTGGGTCCTGCTCGCTGTTTGATGGCCGGTCCTTCTTCTGATTTGTGGAAATGGCATAGGCGGTTGGGACACTTGAGCTTTGATTTGGTTTCCCGCTTGAGTGGTCTTGACCTTGTCCGAGGATTGCCGAGGTTGAAGCTTGAGAAGGATTTGGTTTGTGCTCCGTGTAGGCATGGCAAGATGGTAGCCACTCCCCATCCACCCCTGACCGATGTCATGACCGAGTGTCCGACAGAGCTATTGCATATGGACCTTGTTGGGCCAGCTCGAGTTCGCTCGGTGGGTGGGAAGTGGTATGCCCTTGTTGTGGTGGACGATTACTCTCGCTATGCCTGGGTGTTCTTCTTGGAGGATAAGAGTGAGACTTTTGGTTTTGTTCGAGATCTGATCGTAAGGTTGAAGAACGAGAGGCATGGGAATCCTATTCGAGCTATCCGCAGCGATAATGGCTCTGAGTTCAAGAACTCTCGTTTTGATGCCTTTTGTCGTGATCTAGGTCTTGAACATCAGTATTCGACCCCTTATGTGCCCCCTCAAAATGGAGTTGTGGAAAGGAAAAATCGGACTCTTTGTGAGATGGCTAGGACGATGCTCGATGAGCACAGGACTCCTAGGAGGTATTGGGCTGAGGCGGTCAATACAGCTTGTCATGTTTCCAACAGGATTTTATTGCGAGCTTTCAAGAAGAAGATCTGTTATGAGCTGATGCATGGTCGGGCACCCAAGGTGAGTCATTTCCGAGTTTTTGGCTGCAAGTTCTTTATTCTTAAGAAGGGAAAACTCGACAAGTTTGAAGCTAGGTCTAGTGATGGTATTTTCTTTGGATATGCTAACCACTCTAGAGCCTATAGGGTGCTTAACCTTGAGACTAACAAAATCATGGAGACTTGCGAGGTAATCTTCGACGAGACAATGCCATGTACCTCTCTTGGCTTTGAATGTGCAGCTGATGAGGAGATGGCCGAGGACCTCTTTGAAGAGGAGAAGGATGAAGCTGGAGATGATGATGGAGAGAACCATGCGCCTGAAGCTGAGTGTGTACCCACTACTTCCCCTACGACCACTATGGAGCGTGGACCGTCTACTTCATGGACAACGACGGTGCAACAAGAGGACCAGTTGAGAGAAGCTGAAGTTGAGGGGGAGGTAGTCTCGAGGCGTGAGGCTCCCCGGCGGATTCAAGAAGTGCATCCCCTGTCGAAGATCATTGGGAACATCGATGAACGCACTACACGGTCAAGGTCCAGGAATTCCTCTCATTTTGCTCAAGCAGCTTTTGTTGCCACTTTTGAGCCCAAGGACATTGGACATGCTTTATCTGATGCAAACTGGGTCAATTCTATGCATGAGGAGTTGGAAAACTTTTAGAGGAACCAGGTGTGGGAGTTAGTTGAACCACCTCCAAATTGCCCTCCCATAGGAACCAAGTGGGTTTGGAAGAACAAAGAGGGAGAGAATGGGATGGTTGTGAGGAACAAGCCCAGACTTGTTGCTCAGGGGTTTAGTCAGAAGGAGGGGATCGACTATGAGGAGACCTTTGCTCCTGTGGCCCGTCTTGAGGCAATTCGGATCCTTCTAGCCTTTGTCGTGGCTAAAGGGTTCAAGTTGTTTCAGATGGACGTGAAGAGTGCTTTTCCGAATGGGGTCATAGAGGAGGAGGTGTATGTGAAGCGACCACCCGGGTTTGAGAGCGAGTTGTACCCACACGGGGTATACGAGGTTGAAAAGGGCTCGTATGGGTTGAAATAGGCGCCCCGTGCTTGGTATGGGAGATTGAGAGGTTTTCTCGTTGAGCGAGAGGGTTTGTGATGGGTACCGTGGATAGAACCTTGTTTCTCCTCAAGCATGGAAATGACTTGTTGATTGTTCAGATATACGTGGATGATATTGTCTTTGGTGGCTCGTCACATAACCTTGTTGCCAAGTTTGCAGATGAGATGAGCAGGGAGGTCGAGATGAGCATGATGGGCGAGTTGCAGTATTTTCTCGGGCTGCAGATCAAGCAAGTGAAGGACGGTACATTTGTGCACCAGACCAAGTACACAAAAGACATGCTGAGGAAGTGTCGGTGTTTTAGACCGGCAACCTACTACGGGGAGTACCCGAAGTAGATGATTGTGACTCGCCGAGATCGGTAACTCGAAGGAAGAGACACGTGGCACACAATTTAGACAGGTTCGGGCCGCGAGGTGCGTAATACCCTACGTCCTGTATGCTGAGTAGCTCTGGATTGATAGGGCACGATTACAAGATGGTGTAATAGTGCGCCGTGAGTTGTATGAGAGGAGATTGGATGAGGTGATCGGTCCCTGCCTCGCCTTATATAGTCCGGGAGGCAGGGTTACAAGTCGGAGTAGGGAGAGAGTACTAGCCGAGTACGTCTAGGAGTCCTCTATACAGTGCGGAACATGTACAGCTCCCTAACCGAGTACTACTCCCCGTGTAGTCCTTGTGCTCCACGCCTTCGTGTGCCGTGTAGCGCAAGCCGGTAGTCCCGTGGGGCCCACCGAGTAGTCGGTCCCGGTACCCACCGAGGTAGTGGGCCCGGGGAGGTCCATACGACAAGCCCCCGAGTACTTTGTAGTCGAGAAGGATAGCTTCAAGTAGTCTTGACGGCCTTAACGAGTAGTCCTCAAGCGTCCCTGAGTGCTACAAGTCAAAAGTCCTCAAGAGTAGTCGAAGCATCCCGAGGCTGGAATGTACTCCAGCTGATGTTTGAGCAATCTTGAAGTCTTCTCGAGTAGTCCCAAGCGTCCTCGAAGACTGCCTTCGAAGGTCTTCAAAAACTGCCTGTCTTGTCTTGAAGCCGGAGCTGATATGGAGGTGCGATTGCAAAATCGCACTCCATATGGAGTAGCCCCCGAGCCTTAGGTTGAGCCGCGGGCTCTGGCTGAGGGTCCATCTGAAGTCTTGGCAAGAAAATCCCGAAAAATCCGGAGAGAAAAAACCGAAGGACACGTGGCACGGAGCCCCCGAGCCTTGAGTCGAGTACTTCCTCTCGAATTGAAGGGTCTTCTTGAAGAATGTGTCCTGAGATGCTCTTGAGACTAGCCGCTTCCCAGGTAGTCGAGTAGAAGTAGCCAAGCCCCCGAGGTGAGGCGCGTCGACTAGTAGAATACGAAGAGTCACGCGCAACCACTGAGTCAGCCGCGCGTGAACTTATTCAGCCGCCCGTTGCGGAGCCGGTTTGGCTTATAAATAGAAGCCAAAACCCTTAGGGTTTTTCACCCATTCGAGTTGCAGCCATTCCGTTTGCATCTGAAGCGAATCCACTCCCAGCGCTTGCTGCCGCCGTAGTAGATCCAAGTGCGCCGCCACCCAAAGCTTTTAGGGTAGCCCCCGAGCGGATGCGAGTGAAGACGCCTTGCACTTGGAGGATGAAGCCGTCACCGTCCAAGACGTCCAAGGCCGCCGGGAAGAAGAGGGGCCGCGAAGAGGCCGCTGCGGCTGCCACCGGAGCAGCGCCGCCCATGTCTCCACCGCGGGCTGATCCAAGCCGCGAGTGGAAGAAGTCCAAAGTGAAGACGGAGGATCTGCTGACCCTCCTGAACAGTGGGTTCATCAGGGAGAAGGAAGTCGACATGTGGAGGTCCGCCGCTGGAGATCCATATCCGATGGAGAAGGCCGAAGACGAGATCCCAATGTTCGCGCGGTTCGTGGAGCGCGGTCTTGCGCTCCCGGCCAGCGATTTCTTCAAGGGGCTGCTCGGGTACTACGGGATCGAGTACCTGAACCTGAACCCCAACGGCATCTTCCACACGGCGGTCTTCGTCCACTTCTGCGAAGCCTTCCTTGGGATCAAGCCGCATTGGGTGCTTTTCCGGAAGTTCTTCCGCGTCAAGCCGCAACCAAGTGCCACCAACCCCAGGGTTGTCGGAGGAGCCGGCATCCAGCTGAGGGAAGACGCCGCAGAGCAGTATTTGGCGTACAAGCTTGTCGACTCCAACACAGTCGGAAGACCGGTGGTTCTACATCACGAACCACCACCCCGGCCCCGCCGAAGCCGAGCGGACGGCGGCCCGTGCACCGTGAATGGTGGAACACGGAGCCCACCATGCAAGAGGGGATCCAGCTCCCCAAGCCGTTAGCACGCATCAAGGTGCTCAGGGAGGCGGGACCGAGGGCCGAGCACGTGGCCTTCGCTTCATGAAGCGAAGGATCCAGCCGTTGATGGCTCGAGAGACCCTGGGCTTCGAGTACACCGGCGACGACGACGCGTCGCGGATGCCGGGAGGCGAGCTGGACGACAACGACATCATCGAGAGGTTGTCGCGGATCTTCAAGGACATGCCGCCGTACACGGCATGCCCTGTCGAGGAGTACTCCGCCGCGCGCCCGCCCAAGGAGGTGAGTAGTCGTACTCCCCTAGTCGAGTAGTGATTGCTTGTAGTAGAGTTGCTGACGTCTTGTCTCTGTGCAGGATGACGTGAAGAAGTTCATCTCCGAGCCGCAGCCACCTCCGAGCGGAATCGAGATCCCGATGGAGGGGAAGGCTAAGGAGCGCCGAGAAGTCGGTGAAGGCCACGACACCGTCGTCGTAGAGGATACCTCCGACGACGACGACGAGGACGAGGAGAC
This sequence comes from Cenchrus americanus, assembly GCA_947561735.1. Classification (NCBI taxonomy): domain Eukaryota; kingdom Viridiplantae; phylum Streptophyta; class Magnoliopsida; order Poales; family Poaceae; genus Cenchrus; species Cenchrus americanus. The sequence continues at coordinate 88,841,751 of OX387240.1, read as the reverse complement.
GTTGCAGGACCGCTTCCAGCTGCGGTCGAGGTTTAGCCGCCCGGGCTTGCCTCATGTTCCGCTGGTACAAGACCCCCCGGCTAGCCTGGAGGCTAGCCTGGCTGCGCCGCCACGGAAGCCGCGCAACCCCGCCAGGAAGCGGGTGACGAAGAAGCTGAAGGTCTCAGAGACCACGCCTCAGGAGGTAAGTTGTCTTGAGCAGAGTAGTCGAGTACCCGTTGTTCGAGTACTTTTGCTGACGAGTGGTCTTCCTTGTATGCAGGAGGTGCCGCCAGCGGAGCCCGTCGAAGAGGGCGACGAGGGCGTGTGGGACACAGTGGGGGAGCCAGCTGGAAGTCGTAGTCCAGCCCCCACTGTTGAAGAAATCCTGGCGCAACTGGAGCGCCAGCCCCCAGCTCCACAAGGGAGCACGGGACCGTGGCCGCCGCCGTTGAAGAGGTGGTGGCCTCGAAGCGCGAGAGACCGCCGCGCCGCCGCCGCCGCTGTGGAGGAGGCGGTAGCCGCAGGGGTGCAGGGGGAGGCGCCCACCGAGGGTGGACTAGTCGATATCGCCAGCATCCTCGGTGCTCCGGCCGTGACCATTGTCCGGTCGAACTTGTAAGTACCGTATCCTTGCGAGTGTACTTGTTGCAGTAGTCGATGTTTACTGACGACCATCTGTGAATGTTTCTGCAGGAGGTCCACGGATTTGTCTTGGGAGGGGGATGAGCCCTCATCAGCGGTGGCGGAAGAAATCGGGCCGCCCGCCGAGGAGGCCGCTCCCGCTACCCAAGCCGCGACTGAGCCACCGGCTGCCGAGGCGCCGCTGCCGGAGGCCAGTGTAGTCGAAGGTGAGTACCCTTCTTGAAGCTACAGGGCTCCACGAGGAGTAGTCGTAGGCACTGATGCAATTTGTCGTCTCTTTGACAGGCGCTGAAGGTGGTGACATCCCTGCAGGGGTGCCAATGCAGAGGTTGACACCAGAGGCCCCAGAGGCTGTGGAAGGAGCCCCCGAGCCCATGGAGGAGGTCGTCAAGAAGACCGCCGGGGGAGAGGCGGTCACCACGTCGCCAGAGATTGCTCTGGAGGTGAATATCCGCTCCCCCGAGATCCAGGACGCAGAGCCCATCCGCTCTGCGCCGATAACGGAGACCACCGCAAGTAGTCGCGACGGGATAGAGCTGCTCGCGGACAATCTCATCGAGCCGGCGACGGTAGCCAAACATCTGGAGGCGATCCGTCAAGCCGAGCAGTGGATGAAGGTAAGTAGCCGTAGCCTTTTGAGTAGCCAATCCTTTGTCGTTGAGTACTCTTCGTGACTTGAGTTGTCTTGTGCAGGACGTTGCGGAGCGGTCCCGCGGCAAGTCGAACCTGCTACAGGGCTATGGCGACACGGTGCTCCGAGCCGAGGCGCTAGAAGAGCAACTTGTGAAGTCGCGGAAGCACGCGGCTGCCATGCAGTCGAAGCTCGACGCCGCCTTCGCCAAGTACCACAACGACGTCCAGGAGTTGCAGGCGAAGGGCGACGACTTGGTGCGGAAGAATAAGGGCCTCCGCAACAAGAATAAAGGTATACCCTTCAACTTATCGGGTACTTGTTGGAGGTCGAGAAGCATCTTACTCGCTGTTGCATTGCTGTGTTGCAGAGCTTGAGGGCCAGGTGGAGCAGCAGAAGGCCTCGGAGACGATCATGAAGAACCTCTTCTACCGGGAGCAAGAAGCCTGCCAGGTACTCGAGCTCGACTACAAAGAACTCGCCTTCGAGTGCGAGAAGCATATGGAGCTTCGGATTGCTTCTGACAGAGATCTCGTCAACTGCTACAAATCCTTGTAGAAGTTGAACGAAGACTGCGAGGCATTGCGGGCCCAGTTGAAGGAGTTGGAAGAAGCCGCAATGCCGATTGCAAGGCTCCTGGTGCTGCACCCGGGCGGCCCCAAGATCGCTCCTCTGGTGGATCGCCTCAAGGAAGCTCCAAGCCGGCTGGCCGCCTACGTGAAGCATATGGCCAGGTCGATCCCAAGACAAGTCTTGGCCTTCATGAAGTCGTACTTCCCGAAGGCCCCAGTGGAGGTAGTCGCCGGCGGGGTAGCCGCCAACTGCTCCGATGAGCAGTATGCAGAGCTGCTGGAGCAGATGGCTCCCATCGCGGAGCAGGTAGCTGAGAAGCTGAACCTCCAGTAGCCCTGTAATAGGTAGCTAGAAGCCATGGTTGTACAGGAAAAACAATTGTAATGAATTGTTCAAGTATCAATGAAAGAAAATTTTCCAGCAATGAGTACTCGTAGTCGCGATCTCAGAGTGCGGAGCCCCCATCGTGGAGTGGATGCGAGTAGTAGTACTCGACTTTAGTAGTCCCGTTGTAGGGAATAGGCAGTAAAGAAGTTGATGAACGATCAATCTTTATTACTGAAGAAGTACACCTGGATGGCCAGGGCCGTAGTTACAGAGTAGTCGCTTGGACCCGGAGGCCGCTTACAGCTGAGTAGCGCTGGAGCGGGTAGCCGCTTACAGCAGTTGATCCGTAGGTAGCCGTGTAGGCTGGATCGTAGATCCGTAAGTAGCCGTGCAGGCTGGATCTTGAAGTGTGGTCTCTTGGTAGACCGCTGCTAGAGTCCTTGACGCTCGTTGCAGCCCAGGGTCCGTAGGTAGCCGCGTGGGCTGGATCCTGGAGAGGAGAAGTCCGGAGACTGGAGCCAGGACCCGGAGGGTTGCTTACGGCCAGGGGGAGGTGATGTAGTCATGTAGACTTGAACCCCAGAGTAGTCGTGTAGACTAGGCGTAGAATCGACAGAGCTGGTCGACGTTCCACGAGTTGTTGATGTCTTCGCCTTCAAGTGTTTGGAGGCGATAGGAGCCCGGCCCGGTCACCTTTGCCACTGTGAAAGGGACCTTCCCAGGGGGAGCTGAGCTTGTGAAGTCCTTCCGTGTTCTGGATACGACGGAGGACAAGATCTCCAACGTTGAAGGAGCGTTCCTTGACGTTGCGATCATGGTAGCGTCGGATACCCTCCAGGTACCTTGCTGATTGGACGAGGGCGGCGCGGCCGAGCTTCTTCGAGGCCGTCGATGTCAACTCGTCCGTCGTCTTCCGAGACGCCTTTCGTCGTAGTGCTCCACTGCTGGCGAGTTCCATATGACGTCGGCAGGGAGGATGGCTTCGGAGCCGTAGACCAGGAAGTAGGGGGATTGCCCCGTTGGCTTGGATGGTTGAGTCCGTAGCCCCCAGAGTGCGTTGGGTAGTTCCTTGATCCACTTTCCCCCTTTGGAGTTTGCGGTGTCGTGTAGCCGCTTCTTGAGGGCGTCGAGCACCATCCCATTGGCGCGCTCGACTCGTCCATTGGCCCGTGGATGGGCGACTGAGACGTATCGGACGTCGATCCCGCTGTTCTCGCGCAACTCCCGCACCGGTGGTTGTTGAAGTTGGACCCCAGGTTTGTGATGATGCGGTGGGGTAGCCCATAGCGGTGTACGAGTTCATCCAGGAAGTCGAGTACTCTGTCATCCTTGGGGCATGTGACTGGCTTGACCTCGATCCACTTGGTGAACTTGTCGATAGCCACCGGTACCTCGTTGAATCCTCCCCGGCGCGGTTGGCGCGTGGCCCAATCATGTCGAGCCCCCGGCAAGCAAAGGGCCAGGTTGGCGGTATGGTGACTAGCTTGTAGGCTGGGACGTGTTGCTGCTTGGCGAAGTACTGGCATCCTTGGCACTTTCTGACGAGTTCTTCGGCGTCGCCCAGGGCTGTGGGCCAATAGAAGGCTCGCCGGAAGGCTTTGCTGACCAGCGTGCGTGAGGACGCGTGGTTGCCGCAGACGCCTTTGTGGATCTCCTCCAAGATGTCCTTGCCTTCTTCACGAGGGACGCACTTCATGAGTACTCTAGAAGATGCGCCCCGCTTGTAAAGCTTGTCTCCGACGAGAACGTAGGACTTGGCGCGGCGGACGAGTTGCTCGGCCGCGTTTTTGTCGGAGGGGACCTTCTGCTCGCTGAGGTAGTCGATGAAGGGTTGCCTCCAGTCCACGTCGATCATCATGACCTCCTGCCCAGCTGGTGAATGGGCTGGGACAGTGGTCGGTGGCGCCGGCTCCGGGATGGATGGCGCGTGGAGCTCGTGGACGAAGACACCCGCTGGCACTTGAGCGCGGGTGGATCCAAGCTTCGAGAGGACGTTCGCTGCAACGTTATTGTCGCGGACGATGTGATGGAACTCGAGACCATAGAATTTGTTCTCGAGCTTGCGGACTTCTAGGCAATAGGCGTCCATGCTCTCCTTGTTGCGGTCCCAGGACTTGTTGACTTGGTTGATGACCACTGCGGAGTCGCCGTAGACTAGTAGCCGCTTGATCCCTAGTGAAGCCGCGAGGCGGAGCCCGTGTAGGAGAGCTTCGTACTCGGCTTCGTTGTTTGAGACCTTCCAGAAGATCTGCAGGACGTACTTGAGTTGTTCGCCCGCTGGAGAGATCGGGGGAGTACCCCCGCACCGCGCCCTCGAGGTTGAGTGAGCCGTCGAAGTACATCACCCAATGCTCTGGTCGCACGGTGGGAGTAGGTAGCTGGTTCTCCCGCCACTCCGCCATGAAGTCGACTAGTGCCTGCGACTTGATGGCTGTGCGTGGCTTGAAGTCGATGGTGAGGGCGCCGAGCTCGACAGCCCACTTGGAGATTCTTCCGGTGGCATCTTGGTTCCGCAGGATGTCGCCGAGCGGGTAGTCGGTGACGACAGAGACCGAGTACTCCTGGAAGTAGTGTCGTAGCTTCCGCGAGGTGATGAGTAGAGCGTACAGGAGCTTCTGCACGGGCTGATAGCGAGCCTTGGACTCTGATAGAACCTCGCTGACGAAGTAGACTGGGCGCTGGACCGGGTAGGCGTGGTCGTCTTCCTGCCGCTCGACAACGATGGCAGTACTGACCACGTGAGTAGTCGCAGCTAGGTAGAGCAGTAGCTGCTCGCCCTTGTGAGGAGCCGTGAGGATCGGTGGCTTTGAAAGGAAGTCCTTGAGCTGGGCAAGGGCTTGATCCGCCTCTGGAGTCCACACGAACTTCTCGTGATGCTTGAGTAGTTTGAAGAAGGGGAGGCCCCGTTCTCCTAGCCTCGAGATGAATCTGTTCAGCGCCGCCATGCACCCCGTCGCCTTACGGACGTCTTTGATGCTCGTGGGAGCTTTCATGCCGGTGATGGCGGAGATCTTCTCGGGGTTGGCTTCAATGCCGCGCCGGGCGATGATGAAGCCGAGTAGTTTGCCCGAAGGGACGCCGAAGATGCACTTGTTCGGGTTGAGCTTCCAGCGGTACTCGCGCAGTGATGCGAAGGTCTCTTCAAGGTCGTCGATGAGGGTACCGGAGTCCCCGGTTTTGACAACCACGTCATCCACGTAGGCCTCGACGTTCTTGTTGAGTTGCCGCTTGAAGCGAGCTCCGGGATGGCCCGTTGGTAGGTAGCGCCGGCGTTCTTCAACCCGAATGACATGGTCGTGTAGCAATGACGCGCCAAACGGGGTGATGAACGCGGTCTTCTCCTGGTCTTCCTCCTTGATTGCGATCTGGTGGTACCCGCAGTAGCGATCGAGGAAGCAGAGCAGTCGCAGCCCGCCGTGGAGTCGATGACTTGATCAATCCGCGGCAACCCGAAGGGGTCCTTGGGGCAGTGCTTGTTGAGGTCGGTGTAGTCGACGCACATCCTCCACTCGTTCGAGTTCTTCTTGCGGACGAGGACAGGGTTGGCGAGCCACTCAGGATGGAAAACTTCTCTGATGAAGCTAGCTGCGAGTAGCTTGGCGAGTTCCTTCTTGATGGCATCCCGTCTGTCGTCGGCAAAGCGTCGGAGGTGTTGTCGCTTGGGGGTGGCCTTTGGATCGAAGTTGAGGCAGTGCTCAATCAGCTCCCTGGGCACTCCTGGCATGTCCGCCGGCTTCCACGCGAAGATGTCGCGGTTAGCCCGAAGAAAGCTGATGAGCGCGTCTTCCTATTTGGGGTCGAGGCCAGCCCCGATGGTGGTGGTCTTGCTGGGGTCGCCTGTTCCGTCGACCGTCTTGATGAGTACCTCCTCGGGTGGCTGAGGCTTGTTGGTGCTGTCAGACTTCTCTGGGATGTCGAGTTCACTTGTAGCAAGCTTCTTTGACGCGGCGTAGACCTCCATCATCACGTTGGGTACTTGGTTTGTAGAGGCGATCTCCACGGCTTTTGTGTCGCAGTCGTGGGAGATCTTCAAGTCCCCCTGGAGGGAGAGTACACCGGCTGGGCTTGGCATTTTGAGTACCAAGTAGGTGTAGTGGGGCACCGCCATGAACTTGGCGATGGCTGGTCTGCCGAGGATGGCGTGGTAAGAGGTCTCGAAGTCTGCGACCTCGAACTTGATGTACTCGGTACGGTAGTTGTCCCGAGACGCCCCGAAGGTAATCGGGCGGGACCACCGAGCCCAAGGAATAGCCGCGTTGCGGGGACGATGCCGTAGAAGGGCGTGCTTTGCCGTTGGTGAGCATGGGGGTGATGTCGAGCTTCATTTTCTTCAAGGTCTTGGTGAAGAGGACGTTGAGCCCGCTTCCACCGTCGATGAGCACCTTGTTGAGCTTGGAGCCCGCCACCGTTGGCTTCAGGACGAGGGGGAACCGTCCTGGTTCGGAGAAGCTGGTCCATTGGTCCGCGCGGGAGAAGGTGATGGGTACTTCCGACCACCTGAGAGGGGTCGGGACCGCTGGCTCAATGGACATTACTTCACGACGGGTAGCCTTCGCTCCCCCGCCCGCCGGGCGTCCGCCGAAGAGGACGTTGACGGTCTTCTCGGGTTCTTGGAAGTCGTTGTTGTCGCCGTCCTTCTTCTTGCCCTTTTGGTCGTGAGGGTGCGGTGGCTCCGGCGTATCCTTGAGTGCATGCCTGAGTTGGTAGCACTGCTCGGTAGTGTGGTTGCCGTTTGGATGCCACGGGCACTTCTCCTTCAGCAGGTCTTTGAAACCGCCGTAGTTCTTCTTGGAGTTCCCCTTTCGCGAGGGCGCTGGATAGCCGCGACGGTGTTGTCTGGCTTGCGCTTGCGGTTGGGACCCGAGTAGTTGTTGTTGTTGTTGTTGCGGCCACCTTGGTTTGCATTGTTGCCGCTGCCGCCGCCCTGGTTCTGCTTGGACTTGCCACGGATGGCGTCGTACTTGGCATTGGCCTTGTCCTCTTCATCCGCCCAGGACGTGATCATGTCCTTGAGGTGGGGGATGGACCTGGGACGGTGACGACCGAAGTCCTCGAAGGTGCGGCGGTGGTAGAGGCCGTCCTGGAAGAGGTCGATGACCTCCTTGTCGGTGACGTCGACGACGGTAGCGCGCTTGTCGAAAAAGCGGCGCATGTACTTGCGGAGGGTCTCGCCCTGTTCCTGCTTGATCATGGCCAGGTCCATGCGAGTACCCGATCGGCCCATGGCACCCGCGAAGTTGCTCGTGAACTGCTCCTACAGCTGGTCCCACTTGTCGATCGAGTGCTTGTCCAGCGACTCGAGCCATGTGAGTGGTGCTTGGTCCGTGCGTAAGGGGAAGTAGAGGCATTTGGTATCGCCGTTGCGCCGCCGTTCTCGATGGAGAGGGCGTAGCATCGGAGCCACCGGATGGGATCCTCGCTTCGCATCGTACTTGGTGATCCCCAAAGGCTTGAACTTGTCGGGGAGGAGCAAGTTGCGAAGTCGAGGTGAGAAGGCGGGGAGCCGTCGCCCTCGGCGGCGGTGGTCGACTTCTTCCGCCGCGGCTCCTCAATCTTCTCGGCGAGCGTCGTAGCCGCCTGCGAGGCGCCGGGAGGCGTGGCCGTTCGCGTGGCCTCGGCCGCCGCGGCTCGCCGCCGCCTCCGGCCCTCCTCGTTGGTCCCATGGTTGGAGGGCGCCGCCGTCCACCGCCGCCGCCGTCGGGATTGTTGCCGCCGCCACCGGCCGGAGCGCGGTGGGGGAACAACTTCTCGGTTGCCGTGGTCTTGCTTCGTGAAGGTCCGCCGGCGTTGGAGCGGCGACGGTTTGGCTCGGGCCGGGAGGTCGGCTCGAGTACGGTTGGGACCATTGTTGGCGCCGCGACTAGTAGCTTCGTTGTCGCGGGGTTTAGCCGGGAGGAGGTTGGTTGACTCGTTGTCGACCCGCATGAAGTAGGCTTCTTCGGGCGAGCTTGGCGATGACCTCTCCGGCGCGTATGCCCCGAGCCCCCGACGTGCGATCGCTGTGATCGACATGAGGCATTGCTCAGGGGTGGTGTGTACTCTGCTCTCGACCACCTCGAGAGCTTCCGCAAGGTTGCGGATGGGGAGGTTGTCGCGGAGGCGCCGACGACGTTCGTTGCGCTTCCTGTTGCATTCACGTCGAGTGTCTCTGTCCACCGGAGTCTCGTTGGGTGGGGCATCAGCAGAGAGCTCGTCGGAGGAGATGTCCTCCAGGTACTTGTCCTGAGCCGTGCCTGAGGGCCCTGGGGTGTCGCCGGCAGCCATGAAGACTTGGCGATCGGGGGTGCCAAGGCTGGACTCGGAGGGTGCCACCTCAGTTGGTGTGTTTGAGTCGGCCGGGCCGCCGGCGTTCCCTCCGCGGAACGGTAGCGAGTCGATGTAGGTGACGTAGCGTGAGTCTCCCTTCACCGGGTCGGCCAGGCTTGCGGTCCGGCCGCAGACGTATCTCCCGGCCGCGTGGATTTTTATAACCGGCCCCCGCAGGCCGGCCCCGACAAGGGAAGCTCGGTGGAGTCGTCTTCGGACTCGGGCCCCTCGTGGTCCGACCCGAAGTCGAACTCGTAGTTCGGGTTCGAGTAGAACTCGGAGAGAGGGCTGGAGTCCGAAACGCGATCGGGGGCGGCATCGGAGTCCGAGTTGTACTCGGGTACGGGCTCCTTGCCGGCCCGGCGCGAAGTGGGAGCCCCCGTGCGGGCCCGGCTGAGGATGCGGGGGCCACGCGCGGAGTGCTCGCGTGGCGAGGGGACCACCTGCGATGGCTGAGCAGCCGGCTCGCATGCGATGGCCCATGGCGACGTCGAGTTCGAGTTGGAGACGGACTCGAGCTCGAAGTTAGCGTGGTGGTTGAAGAGTGAAATTTCGCCGAACTTGCCGGTGAGTTCACCTGTGACAACTTCAGGAAGCGTCACGAAGCCTGTCTTCGGGTTGGGCTGCATGGTCGCGGCGCCGGGAAGGAGCCCGCGCCATCGCCAGCATGCACCCAAGCGCCGAACACGAAGGTGTCGCCGCGGTTGAAGGCGACGGTTGGCTTGAAGTGGACGGAAGCCGTCGAGTTCGCCATGTGATCTCGAGCGAGACCCCCTACCTGGCGCGCCAGCTGTCGGTGTTTTAGACCGGCAACCTACTACGGGGAGTACCCGAAGTAGATGATTGTGACTCGCCGAGATCGGTAACTCGAAGGAAGAGACACGTGGCACACAATTTAGACAGGTTCGGGCCAGGAGGTGCGTAATACCCTACGTCCTATATGCTGTGTAGCTCTGGATTTATATGGCACGATTACAAGATGGTGTAATAGTGCGCCGTGAGTTGTATGAGAGGAGATTGGATGAGGTGATCGGTCCCTTCCTCGCCTTATATAGTCCGGGAGGCAGGGTTACAAGTCGGAGTGGGGAGAGAGTACTAGCCGAGTACGTCTATGAGTCCTCTATACAGTGCGGAACATGTACAGCTCCCTAACCGAGTACTACTCCTGTGTAGTCCTTGTGCTCCACGCCTTCAGGTGCCGTGTAGCGCAAGCCGGGTAGTCCCAGGGGCCCACCGAGTAGTCGGTCCTGGTACCCACCGAGGTAGTGGGCCCAGGGAGGTCCATACGACAGGAAGTTCCAGATGCAAGATGTGAAGCCGATGTCGACTCCCATGGGGAGTACGGCCACTTTGGATGCGGATGAGGACGGAGAACCAGTGGACCAGCGGGAGTACAGGAGCATGATCGGCTCCCTCCTCTACTTGGACGGCGACGAGGCCGGACATACGCCCCGCCGTGTGTCTGTGCGCTCGTTTTCAGGCTTCGCCGAGGACATCACATCGACAGGCCGTCAAGAGGATTTTCAGGTACCTACAGTCTGCCCCTGGTCTTGGCCTTTGGTATTCTTCCTCCTCGACTCTTTCTCTTCATGGTTTTTCCGATGCGGATTTTGCTGGTTGTCGAGTCGAGAGGAAGTCTACTTCTGGTACTTGCCAGTTTCTTGGTTCTTCGTTGGTCTCATGGTCTTCCCGCAAGCAGTCTAGTGTAGCTCAGTCTACCACCGAGGCGGAGTATGTTGCAGCCGCGAGTTGTTGTTCCCAGCTGTTGTGGATCTCATACACGTTGAGAGACTTTGGTGAGGAGTGCACCCTGATCCCACTTCTTTGTGATAGCACCAGTGCCATAAGCGTAGCCAAAAACCCAGTGCTTCACTCTAGAACCAAACACTTAGAAGTGAGGTATCATTTCTTGAGGGACAATGTGGAAAAAGGAACCATTGTGTTGAGCCATGTCCCTACCCAAGATAAGATTGCAGACATTTTCACAAAGCCTCTCGACCAAGCTACATTTGTGCGCTTGCGGGGGGGAACTTGGGGTTTGTTGCCCTTTCTAGTTGATTCTTGGGGGATTTTCCTTGTGTATCATATGTATCATATCATGTTTACTTTGATGTATATACATGCTTTGCTTGATGTATAAACCATGGTAGGATAGCCATCTTGTCATATATCATGTTGCAGTTGTATCATATTGCATTTTAGGATGATGAGCTTCTTTCATATGCCATATTTGAGTTTCTTTGGCTATTTGTGAGATATTGGTCATATGTGTGGAGAAATGGTGATGTGAGGCTATGCTCTTGGAATATTTGAGATATATGTGTGGTGAGATAGCCCTTTTTGAAATAAATGTTAATCTTGACTAATTTTTGATGAAATTTGCTCCACTCGTGTGTAGTTGTGTATCCATGTCACAGTTTGGTCTAAATGTGCTTTTCATGCTTAGATTGTGCTTGGATGCCTTGTTCTTGCATTTGGGCCAAAGGCCGAATATCATTGTGAATGTTTAGCCTATGTTGCATTCATGGGGGAGCATAAGCTTCTTTTTGCCGCAAAGGCACTTCATGTACCATGAAATGATTTAATCTTGAAAAGAAGTGTAAAATGCTTGAAAAATGCTCCATCCATCATGTCTGTGCTTAAAATGTCTTATCTTTCACATATGGGAGCAAAACATGTTGCATGATGTTCACCAGTGGAGAAGTCTCCCCGAAGTGGACACATGGCTCATGAGCTTTGACATGACATGCTTTGCTTTATGGGTGTTTGCCATGATCATTTGCTGAGAATTTGATATCCTTGTATGATCTTTGAGTGGTTTGCATGTTTGTGGCTCAAGTGTGACATGGATAGGCTTTTACATGTGAAGCGAGCCTTCTTTTGGTAAAACTGCTTAAATCTGAAAATTTTGCTTTGTCACATACTTGTATTCTCATATATTACTTGTGGCAATGCTTTGACCATGCTATGATTCATATGTGTGATCTTTGTCTCATTTTTAGCCTTTGACACTAGATTTGGCCTATTTGAGAAGCGCATGTAGATGTTTATATGCTTTGCTTTGCATTTCTGCATTTTCACCTTGATTCATACATTGTCAACAAGGGGGAGATGAAGTGAGCTTAATGAAAATTCAGATGAGGTGAGCTGAAATTTGGGAGATTGCATCCACATGTTCAGGGGGAGCTTGCATTTGTTCAGGGGGAGCTTTCTTGCTGTTTTCGGTGTGGAGTTTGTGCTTTGCTTGGCTTGTGACCTTTCTTTGCCTTTTTTCGGTTTTGGTCATGAGTTGAGCTTCTTTGTTGTTTTTCTTTCTTCTTCCTCTCTCTTTTTCTCTGAATTTCATTTCGCGTTGTGTGTTGTCAATGCACTCATCAAGGGGGAGATTGAGGACCAGGAGCGTCCCAGTGGTCGATGGATGACCGCTCCTCAGTGATGAGTGATTGACAATGGGTGTTGGACTGACTCTTGGCTCAGTGCGCAGGTGTAGGCTGCGGCCTAGTTCGTGTTGTTGCAGGTGAAGAACGGGCGCGAAAGGTCTTCAGCCTTGAGGGGCCTCCGGGAGATGGAGAGACAAGTAGGCTCGGTTCGAGGGACCCGGTGGACAGCCGGACTGGGTGCGGGCCACATGGTGGCGACACGAGCAAGACGAAGTCATGGACAATCGAGCCGGTGCACGGTGGCGGTCGAGTCAAGTGGTTTGGCGGGAGGCCGAACCGGGCACGCGGGGTTTGGTGGTTTGCCCACAAAACCATCTGCGGACGGTTTCTTGGTTTGGGCCTCAAAACCAAGTCCGAGGGCCCAACACGACGGAGACGGGATCCGGCGTGTCGGGAAGCTTCGAGGCGGAGGACACGCGGCGGGATCGCATGGCTTGCGTCGGGAGGACGCGGGGTGCGGCAAAGGCGTGGCCGTCCGATGGCAAGACCCACAAACATTACATAAATGCCCCTACGTGGGTTGTATCGCCAGTAGTTTAGTTAGGGGTAGTCGAGTCATTTACCACTCCGGCGGGACCTGATATATAAGCCATGAGTGTGTGTGGATGGCTCTCTCTCTCTGGGACTTAGGGTTTCATTTCCTCCCTCCTCTTTCTCATTTTCGTAGCTATTTTCCTTCCATTTTCTCTAGGCTAGCATGAGAGCTTCATGAGAGATTTGTTGAGAGGGATGGATGCTAGGGCGGCATGCTAGACCTTGTGAATCTTTCCTGGTTTGTATAGAAGTTTCGGAGTTGTGTTTTTCGTGGTCTTTTTGTGCTTGTTTTCGTGCCTTTGTTCCCGGTGTGTTTCCGCGGATTTGAGTGGGTTTCTCCCTGGATTTTTTTGAGGAAAACATGGATAGATGTCTCGTGCATCTTTGTGATTGATCTTGTGCCCTCAAACGCCGGGAAACCACTTGGATTCGTAGTTTTTCGTTCGGTGCTCTAGCTTTTGGTGGTGCTCAAAGGATTCCGATTCCCGGTGATTTAGGGAGTTAGGAGGCAAGATTTTTGGGCTATAGCATCCTTGTGTGACGCTTTTCAAGTTCCCAAACCCTTGTCTCCATAGCTTCAACCGTTTGGGAAATCTGATGATGATTTGGGGGAGTTGACTTTCGGGGTCGGGCGTTTTTCGCCTCTGTCCGCACCTGGCGGACGGTCCGCGAGGTCCTGGCGGACGGTCCGCGCGGCTAGGGTTCGTCCCGTGTTCTTCGTGTTCTTGCTCGCCTTTCGTTTCGATCCGTCGCGTTTTTGGTTTTCGGTTGGACGGAGTTTCGGACGGTCCGCAGCAGAGGGCGGACGGTCCGCGGGTGCCTGGCGGACAGTCCGCGTGCTCCCCGCGGACGGTCCGTGGTGCGGGTGCGTCCCTGTTGGTTCTGTGTGATTTAACGGACAGTCCGCGGCGTAGGGCCGGACGGTCCGCGGTGTTGGCGCGGACGGCTCGCGGCCCGGTCGGACGCGCGTCCGCGGGGCCTCGTGCGGACGGTCCGCCCCTCCTGGCCGGACGGTCCGCCCCTCCTGGCCGGACGGTCCGCCAGAGCCTGTGAGCTTTGCTTCTTGGTTCGATTCCTCCCCTCCTTTCTCGTGCTTCCGCGTGTGCTTCAAGGAATCGTTCCTAGGGCTAGAGGTTGATCCATAACCTCGTGGTCTTGGCGATTGGAGTGTGATTCGATCCATCGCTCGTGTGTGACCGGGGTTTGTCTAGGGTATTGGCCGGGTTCTTTGAGAAGAATTTTTACCGGCTCCTATTCACTCCCCCCCCCTCTCTAGTCGCCATCTGATCCTTCACTTTTCTTGGGCACATTATCACTGACGGAGGAATTGTTGTAGACCCGAGTAAAGTTCAGGACGTGCTGAATTGGAATCCACCTAAAAATGTACCAGAGATCAGGAGTTTTCTTGGTTTGGCAGGCTACTACCGACGGTTCATAGAGGGATTCTCGAGGATTGTAAAACCCCTCACTTCTTTGTTGGAGAAAGGAAAGGAGTTTAAATGGGATGATAGGTACCAAACTAGCTTTGAAGAATTGAAGAAGAAACTGACCACCGCCCCAGTACTGATAATGCCTGATATACACAAAGGATTTGATGTGTATTGTGATGCATCAAGACAAGGTCTAGGATGTGTTCTGATGCAGGAAGGAAAAGTGGTAGCATATGCTTCTAGGCAACTAAGGAAGCATGAACAAAACTACCCTACTCATGATCTAGAGTTAGCAGCTATAGTGCACGCACTGAAGATTTGGAGACACTATATGATTGGAAATAAGTGTCAGATATTCACGGACCACAAAAGCTTGAAGTACATCTTCACTCAAAGAGATCTCAATCTCAGGCAGCGTAGATGGTTAGAACTGATTAAGGACTACGATTTGGATATACAGTATCATCCAGGAAAGGCCAATGTGGTGGCAGATGCTTTGAGTCGTAAGAGTCAAGCAAACATGTTAGTAGCTCGATTAATGCCTCAGGAACTGTGTTGGGAAATGGCACGACTCAATCTAGGGATAGCTGCACAGAGTGAAAGTATGACCTTAGAAATTGAGTCAACTCTTGAACAAGAGATTAGAAAAGGACAATTGGATGATGAAAAGATTAAGGGATATAAGAAGTTGATTGAACAAGGCAAAGTTCCGGAATTCAGAGAGGATGAACAGGGAACCATTTGGTTTAAGAACAGGATCTGTGTACCGGAAATCAAACATCTTCGTGAGTCTATATTGAAAGAAGCACACGATTCAGCCCTCTCTATACATCCAGGAAGTACCAAAATGTACCAAGATTTAAAGCAGAAATATTGGTGGTACGGTATGAAGAAAGATGTTGCAGCTCATGTGGCACTGTGTGATATATGTCAAAGAGTAAAAGCAGAGCATCAAAGACCAGCAGGGTTACTACAACCACTGCAGGTACCTGAATGGAAGTGGGAAGAGATTGGTATGGATTATATAGTAGGGTTACCACGTACACGTGATGGATACGATCCGATATGGATAATAGTGGACAGATTAACCAAAGTTGCACATTTCATACCAGTAAAGACCACATATTCAGGAACAAAGTTAGTAGAACTATAAATATCAAAGATAGTATGTTTGCATGGGGTTCCAAAGAAGATAGTTTCAGACCGGGGCACTCAGTTCACGTCTCGATTCTGGCAGAAATTCCATGAGTCTATGGATACGAAGTTAAATTTCAGCTCAGCATATCATCCACAGACAGATAGTCAGACCGAAAGGACAAATCAAATCTTAGAGGATATGTTAAGGGCATGTGCCTTGAAACATGGTGGAAGTTGGGATAAAAGCGTGCCATACGCGGAATTTGCATACAACAATAGTTACCAGAGTAGTCTCAAGATGGCACCGTTTGAAGCACTGTATGGAAGGAAGTGCAGGACGCCATTGTTCTGGAGCCAGACAGGGGAGAGTCAACTCTTTGGCCCGGAGATAATAAAGGAAGCTGAAAGACAAGTGGAGATAATTCGAGAAAATCTCAAAATTTCTCAATCTAGGCAAAAGAGTTATGCAGATCCTAAGAGAAGAGAAGTAGTATTTGAAGTCGGAGATTATGCATATCTTAGAGTGTCACCTATCCGAGGTCTTCGAAGGTTTAATATCAAAGGGAAGTTATCACCTCGCTTTATCGGACCTTTTCAAGTCTTGGAAAGACGTGGCGAAGTAGCTTATCGGTTGGAGTTACCTGAACGCTTGGCCGGTGTACATGATGTGTTCCATGTGTCTCAATTGAAAAAGTGTTCAAGTGAGGTCAGAGTAGAGTATTTACCATTGGAAGAACTTGAGGTAAAGGATGATCTGACATACAAGGAACACCCGGTCAAGATCTTGGACACCACAGAAAGGGCTACTCGCAGCAAGGTCATTAGGATGTGCAAGGTGCAATGGAGTCACCATTCAGAGGATGAGGCTACTTGGAAAAGAGAGGACGAACTTAAGGAAGAATTCCCTCAGCTGTTCTCTAATCTTCCTGAATCTCGGGACGAGATTCTCTTTAAGGGGGTAGGATTTGTAACACCCTAAAATTCCATCACTTAATTAACTTAGCAACAAACAGCTAGATTTAATTTCTTTAAGGACATAAATAAATTAATAAACAAATTGGCTTTTAAAATATTTAAACATCACTAAAATAATTTAGAAATAATAAGTGTTTGTGCATCATGATTCGAATGCATGGATTTCTGTTTGATTGAAGTTTGAATGTTTGAAAAATGAATTTGAAAAAAAAATAAAGAAAAAAAAAGAAATCCTTTTCTCCTCCCTCTCCCTCTCTTTTTCTTTCCCCGCCAGCCCAACATCTCTTTCGGCCCGCAAGCATCCCAGGCCGCAGGCCTTCTTTCTCCCCGCGCTCGAGCCCCGCGGCGGCCCGGCCCGCCTCTTCCGCCGGCCCAACACCGCGCCCCCCCTTTTTCTTTTTGTGCCTGAGGCCGACAGGTGGGGCCCGGCCGTCAGGCCTTTCCCCTACCTCCAGTCGTGGGTCAGCCGTGCCCCCTTCACGGCGCCGGCCGTTACCGGCCGCCTCCCCCGCGCCCGTCACCTTCAAACACCGCAATTAAGCTCGCAATGAAGCTCTCCCTTCACTCCCCCTCTTCAATCGACGGTTACCCTCCTTAATCTCCCCCCCTTAATTCCCCATCAAGGCCGTGGCCATTGATGGCCATGCCGCCGGGAAGCCGCCTTCCCCCTCCATCCCGAGTCTATTTAAGCGCCCCCAGGGCACCCCCGCACTCCCCCTTCACTCGAAACCAAGCCCACACGCCTCCCCGTGCCCAAGCAGCTTGTGCCACCGAGTTGGAGCGCCGGCCGCCGCGCCATTGCCGCCGCCCGAGCTCTTCCGCCGTCGGTGAAGCTCCTCAACTCCTCCCGTTCGCTTCCTCTTCGCATTTGTGAACTTATTCGTGTACCCGTTCGAATCCGCAGGCCCCCGTGCGCCCCAATCGAGCTCGCCGTCGCCGCCCGTTGAGGTTCGGCCGCCGGTGTTGATCTCCGCCGCCGCCACCTTTCCCATCAAATCCTCGCCCACCGGAGCTCCTACACGCTGTAAGGATCACGTCCCCGCTCCTCTTTTCACTTAAATCAAACCGTAGGGTGCACCGCCACTCGCCGGCCGCCGGCCGTCCGCTCCCATGGACGCCGTGCCTCGGTCGCCGCCCGTTTCACCCGTGCAAGCGCACGGTTAAGTTCGCAAGGTCCCCAGTCGCGTGTAGACGTCTTTCCCGCGCGATTTCGTGGCCAGGAGCGCGATTTAGGCCGTCGCCGGCGACCCCGCCGCCGCAAGACGCCGCGCGCCGCCGCCGCCGCAAGCGCCGCCCCCCGCCCGCACGCGGGCGTGGATGGCCGTCTGATCGGCCATCAACGGCCCCGGTCCATTGGACCCGCGGGTCAAACCCGCAAGTAACGGTCAACCGGGGGCGTTTTCTTTAAAGAGACCCCCAGTTCTTTTATTTTCGCGGGCCGGTCCTTCCACCTCATAAGACCCTTTCAATTCAGTCCTAAAATTCATGTTTAAGCCCCTTTCTTATTAGAATTTCCTACCCGAGGACCTTAACACCCTTTTAATAGTTTAAACCTTCTGTTTTTAAGTATAATTACGTTTTAGCCCCTGTATTCTTGCTGTTAGGTCCCTGTAAAGTTTAGTTTATCACAGATTAGTCCTTATACCTTGTTTTTAGCATAACTTCTCCGTTATAGCTCCGTTTTTAGCGTTCTAGCAGTCCTTGCGATCGTCTCAGCGAGCCCGTCGCATTAGTAGCATGTTTTCAGTCTTTAGGATTGATTGGTGATCTGTTTTATTTATTGTATGCTTTATGTGTGCATCGTAGATATCGTGCCTGTTTCAACTGAGCCACCTCTCGGGGACGATCAGGAGCGGTTGTTTGAAGAGGAGGAAGTTTTTGCTGTAGCTGAAGAAGGCAAGTGGTCTTCTCCCCTGCATGTTCTCTTTTTGTCCTATATAATTGCATTATAATTAATGTTTACTTTTATGATATCATTGCATTAATTTGACGGGAAAACCTTTTAAGGACTTACCTAGATCTTTTACCCTGATCCTTGGCCTAGCCCCTTTTTAATAAAGTTTTGGGTAGAAAACGCTAGTTGCTTAACATGGGTTTGATAAATGGGTCTTTTATGGAAATGATATATGTTTAATAGTTAATGTTTTGGGTAATGCAAGAACACTTGATTTAATCGGAACATGGAGAACCACCCAAGAAAACATGCGCAACCACAGTGTTACATGGCTCTGACCTTAGCCGAATAATTAGGTGTGTGATCGTACTAGTGGCCCTTTTCCGAAAGGAGCAGAGGGGGATCCGGGTTGCAGGGGTATAGCCCGGTCCTTTTGGGGTAGTAGCCTTTGCTAAGGTACTGACCACTAGGGAGGGTTATGGTCCGCCCTGATCTGTAACTATGAGGGTCGTTAGTCTTTTGCATGCCTTTGTAAAGGCTTCGTAGCGTCCCTATGCAATCACACCTCGGAAGTGTGGTATGGTGCTTGGCCAGCATCGCATGGTTGGGTTCAAAGTTCTTCGGAACTTTTACGCGAGCTGTGGGTAAAGTGTGCAAACCTCTGCAAAGTGTAAAACTGATCGATCAGCCGTGCTCACGGTCATGAGCGGCTTGGACCCTCACATGATTAATGAACTTAAAGACGAGATAAATCGTGGTTGGTGGAGCTCGTTGAGCTTGGGCTGTTTTGTACTTAAGTTTTTCTTAAGTGGGATGGTACGAACTTACACATAGTAATTAGGTGTTCTTTAATTAAAACTTGACCGACATTAAAATGCTAAACCGCTGCAAAACCTTAGCCTATCCTTGATAGCCTTGCATTTTCCCCCACTTGCTGAGCTCCAACCATAAGTGTGCTCAGCCTTGCTTATCGCTGTTCAGAGGAAAACTTTGGAGGGGAGTTCTATGACGACTTTGATGAGATCTGAGGCTTGCGGACCCCCAGTCAAGTGCCTGTGGGAGCGGAAGACGAGGACTCGACGAGTAGTTATCGTTTTCCGTTGTTAGAGACCTTCGAGTCTCCCGCATGAGTGTAATAAGTGGTTAAACTCTGAAATACGTTTGAATACTGTTTATGATATTTCACTCATTTTTGTCTATCATATGTGTGTGAACTGATCCTGGCGCACATATGAGATGCACTTGGTTCCTCTTCGGAAATCAGGTGTGACACAGGGGCACGGGGAGCAAGAACGGCGATTGCTAAGGTAAAAACCGCCGTTTTCCCCTCTCCTCAGATTTATAAGCCGCGAGCGTGCTCTTCGGAGCGCACGTCCCGCGCGCATTAACTGCAGGAGAATCTTTTCTCGCTGACGGGCGGGCCCCACCACGACCACGGCGGCCACGCCACCGCTGGCGGGCCATCATCACGGCGTAGAAAGGGGAGGGTCGTGGCAGGCGGTCACATCCGCCTGCCCACACCGCCCACTACGCGCGCGGCCGCGGCGCCTAAAAAGGCGCGCCCGCGACGCAAAACCGCAGCCTTGACTGCGAAGCATTAAATGGCCCGGCCCCTTACCAAGTAAGGACGACCCTCGAGCGGCACGAGCCCCTGGCTCAGGAAATTTCAACCCTCGAAAGGGTGCAGGCGTGGGACAGTCACCTCGGGGCCCGTTTGAGACGAAACAGCCACCGCAGGTACCGATCCCGCACAATTTTACTGATCAGCGCCTCGAGGGCCGACGCGGTTAGGACCTTCGAGGATTCACAGATGCCAAGACGGGAGAGCTTAGCCGCCACCCCGCACAATTTTACTGATCAGCGCCTCGAGGGCCGACGCGGTCAGGCCCCTCAAGGATTCGCAGATGCCAAGACGGGAGCGCTTAGCCGCCACCCCGCACCATTTTACTGATCAGCGCCTCGAGGGCTGGCTCGCCTAGGCCCCTCAAGGATTCGCAGATGCAAAGACGGGGCCGCCTAGGCACCACCCCGCACGGCCCTACTGATCAGAGGTTCGAAGCCCGACCCTCGACGGGTTCGAACGGCGCCCCCGGATCGCCAGAGTCAGGGACGACGAGGGCACGCGCATTCGAGTCGTTCCTCGAGCCTACCGGCTCGAGGGTGCCCCACATGTCGTGCTCGAGAGCCAGCGAGGGCAGCTAGCCGGGGGGTCCCACCGAGGGAGAGCTTCCGCGCCCTCGGTCCTTAGCGAACGGGACTGAGCCCCACCTAGCAAACCCACGCAAGCGCTTTAATGGACGTGTCTCTGGACCACGCAGCCTACCCTTATCGAATGGGGCATGGGCGTCCACTCGAACCACCCACTAACAGCTCAACGAGGAATCTGCAATCCGCGACCCGACCGATGGGGTTTGCGGAAACCTCACCCTCCGTCCCGCGGAGGGACGGCGAGGGCGCGTTAAAAAACAAGTCGTAGAGCTCTACCCGATCGCCTCGAACGGGTCCAGGCTCGGGGACTCGACGCACGGCTACACCTCCTGGATTGCACCTACCGCGGATAGTGCCAGCAGCGCGTGCGTCACCGAAGCCGGCTGAAACATCGCCGACGCCGGTTGAAATATGTACCACGCCCTATGACCAAGTCTCACGGTGAAACCCCTACAAGAGTGCCCGCGCTCCTGCAGGGCTTCAGGGGCTAGACCCGCGGGTCCGCTGACGCGGCCCCACGAAAAGCGTTCGCAAGCCAGGAGGGAAGGACGTCCTATCAGTAGGCTCCAGCATCTGCGGGAGCCTTGCCGGCGAACCCGCAGATGCTCGGGGGCTACTGTCGGGGACAGCCCTAGGGGTCCCCTTAAACAACGGGGAAATCCCCACTTAAAACCCGCAACAAGCCAAAATCAAACGCGCATCGCTTAAGCACGCAGGGCATGGCCCACGCCGCGGCAGCCCTGACGGCCCACCAAAGCGGCCCACTCAAAGATCCCCTCGAGCAGGCCCCGCCTCGCTCGAGGGCATACGCCTCCCTCGGGTGGGCTCCGCCCCGTTCGAGGGGGTGTGCTTACCTCGAGCAGGCTCCGCCTCGCTCGAGAGTCTGCGCCGCCCTCGGCCGAGCCCGCCTCGCTCGAGGGCGCTCCGCACGCGCACGCCCGTTCCCCGTACACGGGCATTTAATGTTCTGACAACGGCGGGGCGGCGCCATCATGCGCCCGGGGCTCGCGCCCGGTTCGTTGCACCAACTCCCTAGGAGGGAACCCATCCCCGCCACCGTGGGGGACTGTGCGACGTGGGCGGTGCCAGTCCCGTGACGCCGCGCCGCCTACTCCGGTACGGCTAACGCGCCGAGCCCTCGAAGGGGGGCCGGCCGCACCCTCGATTTACTTTCCCGTGACTTTGCAGGGTAGGGCCAAGGCATTAGGCCGGCGGGGCGCCATCCCTGCTACTGTTAACGGCATGGTGGCCGCCCCCGCACGTACAAACCCACGCCGGGCACCGTGGCAACAGCTCCGACGCTGTGGAGCATGCGGGAACGGAACGCCACCATACCTGCCACTATACCTTGTACGGATCGATGTCAGCAACCCCCTCGAGCCCGCCTGGAGGCATCACGACCGTCCGCTGCACTCCTACCCTCGAAGCTACCACTGTTCGGGTACAAGATGCACCATGATGGCCGGATCGCGGCAAGGACCGTCAAGGCGGCCGCCTACTCTACGGCACAGCACACCGCGCTTCCCCATGTAGCTGAATAGTGCGGCATACATGTAACTCTCTCTCTCCTTGGCCTATAAAAGGAAGACGAACTCCCCGTCGCAGGGGACAGGGGACAAGATAGAAGAACAACACTCGACACACCACGCACTTGCTCTCCAATCTCCCACAATATCTTCAGCCACTTCACCAGGGACCTGGAAGTCACGCTTCCTCTCCCGTCTTGCTTGTAGCAGCCCCACTACAGGCACCCCGGTGCTGAGCAATATAGTGCCTCGAGCACGCCACTGCTGGACGTACGGCCCCTCGGCCGGAACCAGGATAAACTTTGTGTCCTTGATTGCTTAGCATCGACCATTGAGGGATAGACCTTGGCGCTCATTACTGGTTAGTGTCGAGACCACATTCCGCACCGACACCTGCAACGACCTTTCGCACTTGTTCTTCACCTGCACCAACACCAGTCAAGCTGCAACATGCACTACAATACTTAGCCAAGAATCAGTCCACACAACGTTCTCAATCACTCATCACACCAGGAAGCGACCATCCACCGGTCCTCGAACCACGCATGGTCCTCACGCTAGAAAACATTGGTATGTTTAATTGGTTTATTTTCTTCGTAACCTTCGGCACATACTGGTGCGACTGCAAACTTACCATTTTTACCTATTGTTTTAGCTGCGACGACTTTGATCGCTCTGAGCAACAAAGAAGGAATCAGTCTTGGCAATTTGCCGGCCAGGTTCAGACTTTGACCGGGCAATGGTCAAAACAAAAAACCACTATAGATGCCCTAAAACAAGAGCTAGAAAAGAGCTTGCAATGCTACGAAGAGTGCCGCGCGGAGCTAAAAGATATGGTCACCCAATATGATGCGCAAGAGATTCAGATACAGGCCTTGAATAATCTTGTCACCGAATTGAAGAAGGTGAAGGGCGAACTGGAGGATACTCTTGAGAAGAATGAGGCTATTTGCCATCAATGGGGGGCACATTTGGCCTCAGCCTATCGTCGAGTGCTCGAGCGCTTTGGGGCTGAAGCTCAAGAGTTCAAAATTACTGACAACATTAGGAGTTATTGCCAATGGATGAATAGCGAACTTAAGCTTTTGCCTGACACCATATCCAAGGCTGGCGATTATGGGGTGGCAACATGTTCGCAAACTATTTTCCAGCTGTTGGAGAAACAGGGCTGTGAGCACTTCAAGGCTTTTGACGCTCGTGGTTTTGAGTTTCCACCTCCTGACGATATGCCAGCCCCAAGCAAAACAGCTAAACTGATCACAAAGATCGTCCTTCGCAACTTCTTGGTGAAGAGTGATCGAGAGCATGCTCGAAAAAAGGCTTTGGAGCGGTTAACTAAGGTTACATCTCTTATTTTGGTTTCGATTATTCTTGCCCATTTTCCATTCTGAGGTTTGATGTCGTTGATACATTTCTTTTCTCATAGTTTTATTTTGGCCAAGCGAAGCAAGCGATGGAATTACGCGCACATCGGGCGATCCATGGAGCGGATGCTACGCTTGGACCCTATGGACCCTACAGGTCCTGGCCACCAAAACCCAGCGTTGAAGAAGGCGAAGCTGAAGTCCCCGGAGCCCCTGCTCGTGAAACGGTTAACGACGAAGGAATGCACGTGGATCCGTTTACCGGTGAGACCCTTGCACCATTGCAGCACGAAGGGTCGCCCCCTGATCCGGCTGGCAATCCCACCTCGGAGGTCTAGGAAAAACAACATTTTTTAGAAACTTGATCGATGTAAACTTGCTTTTGGGGTTCTTAAAATCTGTGATGTAAATCTTGCGTGCATTATTTTGACAGACACCGGATGGAGGTGTGGTGTTGGATGTGACGCCTAAAACTTTCAACCGTGCCAACACCTGCGTCAGCGGGGCATCTTGGAAGGTTTTTCGACACCGATACCCCGATAAGACTTTCGAAGAGTTTTGGGAATTTTGTTGTCGATACCAATCGTTACATAGTTATCCTCTTCGTTACTTTATGACTATGAATGACAATAGCAAAATCGCTCTGGCGAACCCTGGGGCCTGCGACGCCCTAGTAGTGAAAGGGGAACTGCACGAAGAAGAGGATGCAAATCATTGCTTTGTTTATGATTTGGCTAGGCATCGCAGGGGGCGATACTCAAATGGTAGTTGTCTAGAACTTCCATTTTCTTGAGATCCAGATACTTAGGAAGACATTATCGCTGCTTTCAATTAAGGTTTCCAAAAGAAAACGTCTTCCCCCCTTCGGAAGTGGGGAGAATGTAAGTTGAAACCATCGAGTTGTATCAACTATATAATTGTACTTTAAACCTCGCTTATAATTGTATTGGACCGTGCTTTGCTTACTTTTCATTATAATGACGAAAGAGATTATGTGGATTTGTTTGTCTTCTGGTTGCTTCTTTTTGCCACGAGACGGCTAGCCTGCGGTGTGACGTGTGAGCGTGAAATGCATTGCAGGAGTAGGAGTTGTTCACATTGCGTCGAATATTGTAGCTTTTGAGCTATTTTTCGACAACGAAAGTTTCTCCCTGATTTAGCATAGGCACTTTGGTAAGACGCAAAGTATCGCTTGTAGAAATAACTTGAAGAATTGCTTTTGCACTTAACAATTTTCCACAACTGCCTCGATTCAAAATCACATTGTTTTTGATACACCCTCTTCAGATGGGCCGTTACGAAGGCAGCTCTTTAAAAGCATTGATTCTTGTGAACCAGTTGCATTGTTTCGATTCAAAATTGAACCGCTTTTATACGCCCTTTGCGGAAGGGTTGTTGCAAAAACAACTCTTTAAAGTATTGATTCTTGTGAATCATTTTCGTTTCACCACTTGTGGGTGGGCTACTTTCAAGTAGCACTTTGATGCACTCACTTTCGGAGTGGGCTATCTGTAGATAGCACTTCAATTCACTCACTTGTGGAGTGGGCTGTCCTTAGACAACACTTTGGACTATGCGAGAAAGTAAAAGACAATAAATGCAGGGAGGAATTGTTTCATTCATTAGGGAAATGAAATTTTACATCAAGGCTGCCTCATTAAAAACCTCACGCTCCAGGATGGAGTCCTCCCTATGTGAGGAAAAGAGTACCCGCCTTGTTATTGAATTTAAATTGCACGAAAGTAAAGACTGGGAAAGTGAACTAATGAATCCTTTGCATTTATAGTTCCATGCGACGGACTCCTACCAATTTACACTATGGAAAAAATTTGCACAAGTTATCCACATTCCATGAATGTGGTAACTCCACACCTGCCTCGCCTTTCAGACGAAAGGCTCCATCTCGGACGCAGCTTGAAATGACGTAGGGCCCTTCCCAAGTGAACTGAAACTTGCCTACTGAGTCAGCATTCTTCTTTCTTTTCAAGACAAAATCTTCGACCTGAATGTTTTTAAGAGAGACTTTCTTGTTTTTCCATCTTCTGGTTTCTTCTTGGTACTTCAGCAGATTTTGAACTGCATTGAGCTTGTCAATCTCCACCAGATCTTTGTCCACTTCTTCTCTTTCGCGAGAGCTTCCTACCAAGACTCTGGCACTTTCATTTGCTAACTCTTTCGGGCACATGGCTTCGGCTCCGTAAAGCAACCTGAATGGGGTGAATTTGGTGGTTCTTGACTCAGTGGTGTTGTGTGACCAAATGACTCTGGATAATTCATCAACCCATTTTCCCTTTTTCTACTCGAAGAGGCATTTATTTATAGCTCGGAAAATTTGCCCATTAGCCCTTTCGACTGCCCCATTGGATTGAGGATGATAGACAGATGCGAAGCGAAGCTTTGTCCCAATTGAGCGGCAGTACTCTCTAAAATCCTGGCAATCAAATTGCTTCCCATTATCCACTGTGAGCTCTTTGGGCACGCCAAACTTGCAGATGATTTGCTGCCAGAAAAATTTTCTGATAGTGGCTAAAGTGATGGTGGCGACGGGCCTTGTTTCAATCCACTTGGTGAAATACTCGACTACAACCATGGCAAACTTGAAATTGCCTTGAGCTGTAGGTAATGGTCCTACGATGTCCATACCCTAGTGCTGCAATGGCCAAGTAGGAGTGATGAGTTGCGATACAACCCTTGTCCTTCGTTGATGCTTTGCTGCGAACTGGCAGGCCTTGCATGTATTAACAATCTGCTCCGAGTCTCTTATTGCCATTAGCCAATAGAAACCTTGCCTGAAAGCTTTTCCAGTTAAGGCTCTTGTTGCAATGTGAGATCCACACATTCCGCCATGAATTTCCTTCATGAGTTCAATGCCTTGCTCTTAAGCGATGCACTTTAACAATGGTGCACACACCCCCAGCTTGAAGAGGTTGTCATCCTTGAGAACATATCCCTTCGCATGAGCTTGCATCCTTTTCAAGTCGTGGGTTTCGACTGGCTCATAATGCCTGCGAAGGAAAGCAATGATGGGAGCTCTCCAATCCATACTTGCGATTGCGTTGACTGTGCTGAGTGGTTGCTTACCTGGTTTGATAGATGGAGCAGTTAAGATTTCAAACAATACATCTGGAGGCATCGCCTCCCCCCCCCCCTAGCAGCTTTCTTTGCCAGCTCGTCGGCCTCCTCATTTCTTTTCCTTGGCAAATGCTCTATGGTGAACCTGCGAAAATGTCTTTCCATCTTTCGCACCTCCGCAAGGTACTTGACAAATTCTAGCTCTTTGGCCTCACTTTCCTTTTCCACGTGATCTTTCATAACCTCGGCATCACACTTGACTAAGAAATTGCTTGCCCCCAAAGCTTGCACCTTTTTGAGGCCTAGTAAGAGCGCCTTGTACTCAGTAGTGTTGTTGGTGCACGTGTCAGATGGATCTGAATAATCCAGCCTTGTACTCAGCTTGACACCCGCTAGTGAAGTAACAATGGCTGCAATTCCGGCGCCTTTGCGCCCCCATGCTCCATCACACCTGATTTCCCACACAGGCACCAATTCCTCATCTCCAGTGGCATTGTTTGGTGAAGTCCAATCCACCACAAAGTCCGCCAAAACTTGAGACTTAATTGTTGTCCTTTTCCCAAAATCGATTGTGTGTTCCGATAGCTCCGTTGCCCAATTGGCGACTCTAGACGAGGCCTCCTTGTTGATGAACAAATCATTGAGAGACTGATCAGTAAGCACGGTAATCTTGTGTGCTTCAAAGTGATGTCTGAGCTTTCTTGTGGCCATGATTACTGTGTAAGCGATTTTCTCTAGCTCAGAATACAACAGCTTGGATCCTGCCAACACCTCTGAAACAAAATACACTGGGCTCTGATATTTGCCTTTTCCTCCATCGACCTCTCGCACGAGGCAGCGCTGACCGCGGCCTTAGATGCGGCAATGTACAGAAAAAGTGGTTCCGAGGGGAGGGGTGGCAAAAGGATAGCCATTTCCTCAATGTATGCCTTGAGCTTGGCGAAAGCTTTGCTTTGCTCAGGACCCCATTCAATTTTGCCTTTTCCCTTCAATGCTTTGAAGAACAGAAGGCTTCGCTCAGCAGATCTAGAAATGAATCTGTTGAGAGCCGCAACTCGACCATTCAACTTCTGAATGTCCTTCTTTGTTTTTTGTTCCTCCATTTCTCTTATGGCCTTTATCTTATCTGGATTCACCTCAATTCTTTTGGCTGAGATTAGGCATCCCAATATGTTTCCTTTTGTAACTCTAAATACACACTTTTCAGGGTTCAGTTTCAAGCCAGCTCTTCTCATGTTGGCGAAAGTCTCTGCCAGGTCATTGATATGATTGGCCCTTTCGCCGCTTTTCACAATGAGGTCATCGACGTAAGCTTGAATATTCCTGCCTATTTGTGGTTTGAACACTTCTCCCGTCATTCTGGTGAAAGTTGGGTCGGCGTTCTTCAGACCCTCTGGCATTTGCACGAAGTAGAAAGTGTCAAAAGGAGTGATGAATCTAGTTTTTTCCTCGTTCTCTTTCGCCATCCGGCATTGATGGTAGCTGGAAAAGCAATCCAAGAGAGACATGATAGCTGCGCTAGCCACTGAGTCAATGACCTGGTCCATCCTTGGAAGCGGATAATTGTCTTTGGGTGTGGCTTTGTTGAGGTCCGTGAAATCTATGCACATCCTCCATTTTCCATTCTTCTTTTTAACGGGCACAGTGTTCGCTAGCCATTTGGGATACATGACTTCGCGAATGACACTGGCATCTAGCAGTCTCTGAACTTCAGACTTGACTGCCACCACTTAGTCGTCAGACATCTTTCTTAGCTTTTGCCTTCGCAGCTTGACCGAAGCGTCAATGTTCAATTTATGCTCAATGAAGTTTCGATCCACACCCGTGAGCTCCTTGGCAGACCAAGCAAACACATCTCTATTCTTTTATGTTCTTTTGAAGAAATTGAATTAACATCGCCTCTTCTCCTGGCGAGAGGTCCGACCCAATGACGATGACCTGATCCAAAACCATTACATCCAATAGAACCTTATTGGTGTCACAATTTGGTTGCATATTGACTTTCTCTTTGTCTGCTTTCGGTTGTTTCTCCACTTCTTTGCTCTTGACTGCCTTGTCGAGAGCATTGACATTTCTTTGTCCTGGAGTTCGGCCTCTTTCTAAGTTTCTACCATTGTTTTGATGACCCCAGATTGTGATGACTCCCTGTGTCGCTGGTATCTTTACACACAAGTAAGCTTGGTGGATGATGGCCTCAAACTTGTTGAGGAAAGCTCTTCCCAAGATGCCATTGTAGGGATAATACATCTCCACTACATCGAAAAACAGGTACTCGATTTTGGCATTTTGAACAGTGCCAAAAGATACTGGAAGCAATACTTTGACTACTGCATGAATGACTCGCCCGCCGAAACCGTACAAGGGTGTGTCAGGGGGCTGCAATAGGTATCTACTCAAACCCATCTTGTCATACGCGTTAGCGAAAATGATATCTGCTGATGAACCATTATCGACCATGAGCTTTCCCAAAGTCCAGCTTGCTATATTGGCCTCAATTACTAAGGCATCGTTGTGAGGGAAACCTTATAACCTTACATCTTCTTCTGAAAAGGTGATTGGAATGTGAGACCATTTCGTTCTTTCCACTCTTCCTTCCACGCAGATGTTTCGGACCTCACAAAAGTAATGTATTTGGTCCTTCTTGCTGTCAAATTCCAATGTGGAGCCTCCCGAAATTGGAAGTATGGTTCCGATGGACGGCAATGGGTCATTTTGGCCTTCGAGCTTCGCTAGCGCCGGCGGAGCTGTTGGGCCTTTGTATGGGGGAGGAGGAGGAGCGATGGGGTATTGCTCAAAAGACCTGTGCTCGATGTTCTGAGCCTGGAAAGCCTGGGATTGCCAAGGTGGTGGTTGAGTATAAGTTGGAATGAGTGGTTGGAAATGAGGCGGCTGAAAAGGGCTAGCGAAATAATTTCTTCCGAAATTAGGGTTTTTCCAAGCCGGAGCGCAATGGTTTACAGTACTGTTCCTCTCTTACTCCTTCCTTTCTTCCTCGAGGATAGCCTCAAATCTTTTCTTGTCTAGGCAATAGTTTGAACTGTGATCGTTGTTCTCCTTGTGGAAGATGCAATACCATTTCCTTTTCTCTTGATGGCCTCGGCCCCTGCCTTGACCTCTGCCTCTGCCACCACCCCTTCCACCTCTGCGGCCACCCCCTTGATTTTGGTGTGGTGGACTAGGCGGGTTGGGGGGTTTGGGTTTGGGAATCTCCCTGCAGGCTAGGATTTTTCTGGACGTTTTCGCTGTTTAGGCAAAAAACATTTCTGGGGTTGGTGTGCGAAGTGTTTCTGGGATTGGACCATTCCCTTTCGCTGGACTGATTAGCTTTGACAGACTTCTTTTGGTGTGATTGCTCGTCCATACACATCCTGAAGTCATTATCTGAACGACAATACTTCTAAAGTTCTTCATATAAACGTTGGATTGTCTTGGACTTGAGTGAAAGGCATGTTGCCTTCCGTGAGTGTGGATTGGTTGAGCACAGAATACTCAGGCGAGGGCTGATTGAAATTTAGAGACTGTTTGGCCTTTATGGCACGCAGTTCTTCTTGCAACTTGGCAATCTGTGCCTTTTGCCTTTGGATTTGTTTGGCTACCTCGGCCTCTTGCTGTACCGCCAATAACCTCTTTTTGGCCTTGGCCAATTATTTAGCCTCCTTACGCAATTTGGCCAGCTCGGCCTCGTACGTAGCCTTAACCGCAGTTGCGTTGGGTTCTGGGAGCTCCTCTCCCTGGGTGAGCAAAGTGGACGGGTTCAACTCCTCATCGAGGGATGACGAAGCCCCCCTAAGAGCAACTCCAAGAGCCTCTCTAAATTCCACTAGCTAAATTACTGATTTGGCTAGTATGTGAAATGAAATAGCTAGTAAAAAGTTGATGAAATCCAATAGACTAGCTAAATCAACTCTCCATATACTCCACCGCTAGTGGGCCCCGCCTGCCATACTCATGTACAAGGGGATAACTAGCGGTACTGGCTAGCCAAAGATAGCTAGCGAAGCCCCCGGTTTAGCTAGTGGAGGATAGCTAGGACAACTTTAGCTAGTCTGTTGGATTGAGTTTTTGGAGAAATTTTCTATTTTTTAGCTAGTTAAGCCAAGATAGCTAGTCTCTTGGAGTTGCTCTAATGGAATTAGCGGTAGTTCTCTTCTTCCATGTGGACATTCTGGGTTTTTTACTCGAGCCAAACACAAATGGTGGGCGCCAATTGTTGTGATGTAGTGAAGCTACCCCTCACGAACAATGAAAGAAAACAGAAGACTCGAAAACTCAAACTCAGATGAACACAAGAAAGAAAAACCAAAAGTCCTTTCTCAACAGTGAATTTCTCAAAAGCCCATCCCCTTTACAAGTGCCGGTCGGCCTCCTTTTATAGGGAGACAGACGGACTTTTACATACCGAGATTTCCCTCGTGTAAAAAGGATCAATACAGAATGTACTAGGCTAATTTTGGGAGATCTCCATTAGATCTTCACGTAATCGGCGCTTCCTGACGTCACGCCGCAAATCACGGTGCCTTTCCTGGCATCATCACGTGAGCTTGTCGGGTGAAGACCTTCGACTTTTTGGAGATACTCATTTCGCCTAGCATATTATTGTACCTAAAACACATTCCAAACCTAAGCATAAACGCATTAGCCGGTTATGAGTGACGAAACCCCTAGTGCGAAACCTAGGCTGTAGCTTGTTAAGTGTGCAGGATTCGCCCCCAAGGTTTCGTCACGAGGAAAACCTGAATCGCCCGATCCGAAACCTGGTACCTTGGAATGCTGGACCTATTCGAGACTTCTGCTAGAGATGAAAGGTACCATGCAAAAACTGCAATATGGAAAGTAGATAAAAAGCTAAATGGCTTCGCGAGTTTCGCAGTTCAACTCTTGAATCTTACTTGCCTAGCCACAATAGTCCCATAACTTTGATTGCTATGGACTCAACTCCGAATCCCCCAACAAAGTTTTTAACTACCAATCTTAAATGAGCTTTAGTAGGCTGGAAGTTTATACCCTTATCCACCTTCCGATAACCATACAGGAGCCCTGCCAGCCACCTTGTGCTTGAGCCGGTAACACGTTCGATTCAGACGCGAACACGGCTGCCCCGGCTCACGATAATACCCAGGGGCGCTCGCTGCGACATGCAGGCAACTGCTAGTGATCCCCTGCATCTATGGAGTGACGATGAGCCCTACCGAAAAAACAATTCTACAACCGCGCGTGCCGAGTGCTCGCTCCACGATCCGAGTTCCGACCGGTTGCCTTCCCACGTGCCAGGTGCGACGCGGTAGCCGGTGAGCTCGACGTGGGTGTCGGCTCATGTGTTGGTTAGGGAAAGTACATTGGTATTGTCTGATAGTCCGTTCCATGCGTTGACACATAATTTTGGGTCGACTCAACAGACAACCTCTACAATGGCTTGTCTGGTAAGTCGTCCGGTAGAGGAATACAATTCCATAATTTGTGCATATAAAAAGGAATACTTTGAGTTGCATGACAACAACAACTCATACAATGGTTGTGAAGTTGTCTCATGAGACGGTTGTTTCGCTCATGAGGTGGTTGTTTCGCAAGGCAACAACCTCCTTCTCTCTCCTTGCTCTCTCTCCTCCACATCATCAGAAATCTGATGTGTCACTGCATGGGACGACCTATGGGACTGCTGACGTGTACCAATGTACTTGCTCTTAATGTTGACCCTTCTTTCTTTTTTCATTTTTTGTATACATTCAAATATTACACATAGTTGTATAAGTTACTAGAGTCGATAGAGACCGACCAACCAGCTGACACCCAAGTAAACATTTCAGGAACATGCAGCCTTGTATTCTATAAGTCACGTTAATGACTATCAATGTTTCAAATCTAATATTATTATCATTCATACACAAAATTCATACTTTTTCCTGCTCTATCTGTTGAGCATGCAGGCAGGATATTCAGATCTCACCCCCTACTCAAAACAAAAGAAAATAAGCATGAAGTGCATGGTAGGCAACCTACCGTACAAAGCATCACCTTTCCGAGGGTGGTCAAACTCTTTTAAGGGTGCGACAATGGACCGAGCCCGACCCTCCCTCCGCGACTGAAGCACAAGAGAACACACAGCATCAGTAATTAAGTACATATGTTTGAAACGATGAAAGCATATAGGGACAGTGAGGTAATTACTTGGTACTTCATAAGCTGGAGTGGTTTACATTTGTAATAATAAAAAAATTAGTCTAATATAATATAATGTGCTATTTATCTACAATTTGCACCCAATTGGATTGAAACAAGGCAGTGATTTGAAAATGGTTGCACAGTAATGTAATGTAGCAGGCATAACAGTGCAGGATAATGCAAGCCTACTATTTCTAGCGGTATTTTTTAATTGTGGCTACTGCAAGCCAGTTCACACAGCAAGCTTAGTACATGTAAGATAAAAGACTCGCTCTCACATCTCGAAGTTCACACGAAGAAGCGGCATCAAGACGTAAATAGCAGTCTTTCATAGTAGATGGTTCATAACGGCAAGCAATAGCTTAGATTTTTCACATGACAAGAACAACAAACATGCCTTCATTCTTCAACGTACTGAAACAATATAGTTTATCAAAATTAGAAAAATGACAACAAAAATGAGAAGCGAGTTCAACTTGAGAGTAAAATTATCTAATTGAAAATCTGGAAGGAAAAGGGAGTCACCTAGTTATCATGCCACATCAATCCTACATCGAATGGGCACCTAGAAAGCTATGTACATGCAGAGTTGCAAATGAGCGCCTAACTCCCGGATAGATCCACATAACCACAAGATACATTTTATTTAACACATGCCACAACATAAACAACTAAAAAACCCAGACTTACAACAGATGACAAAAAACAAACGACCAACGGATCCTAGAGCAACCCAAGGTGACACGTACCTACCCAAGGACGTGAGCAGAAACAGCAAGCACACCTTGGAGGCTCAGAATGAAGAGGAAATAGCTTTGCATTGCTCTCCATCACGAGATAATCCGAAACAAACGCCGAGGACCAGACGCGATTAAGACCAAAATCTAGCGAGTGCGAATGAATTCGTCGAACCAAGCAGAGAAACCCGTTGAAATCAGCGACAGGCGGCCGAGTGAAAATAAGATTCAGATCGCCCCTACGCGTCCAAACAAAACCAACGGGGTTTTTCATGCCTCAGTTTTAGGTCACAAAATTCTAGCAAAACAAAAGAAGAGAGGTATGGACAAAGTGGTGCTCAGATCATGCATGTATGTTAAAAAATAGATCGATGCGGCAATGAGTTGTGCTCAGATTAGGCAGCAATGAATACTTTCATCACAGATGCAAATGAGTTGTGCTCAGGTAAAAAATCAAACGCAAACAAGTATAGAATTAAGAGTAATTTCAATAGCAAAGTAGCATGAATTGTCCATCAACCACTAGTGCAAAGTGATGCAAGCTCCAATTAGCTTTGTAGAAATGCATAATCAATAAGTATAACAGCCATACATTGCCTCATCCATTGCCATAATGAGGACCAGGAGCGTCCCAGTGGTCGGTGGATGACCGCTCCTTAGTGATGAGTGATTGACAACGGGTGTTGGACTGACTCTTGGCTTAGTGCGCAGGTGTAGGCTGCGGCCTAGTTCGTGTTGTTGCAGGTGAAGAACGGGCGCGAAAGGTCTTCAGCCTTGAGGGGCCTCCGGGAGATGGAGAGACAAGTAGGCTCGGTTCGAGGGACCCGGTGGACGGCGGGATCGGGTGCGGGCCACATGGTGGCGACACAAGCAAGACGAAGTCATGGACAAGTGAGCCGGTGCACGGTGGCGGTCAAGTCAAGTGGTTTGGCGGGAGGCCGGACCGGCACGCGGGGTTTGGTGGTTTGCCCACAAAACCATCGGCGGACGGTTTCTTGGTTTGGGCCTCAAAACCAAGTCCGAGGGCCCAACACGACGGAGACGGGATCCGGCGTGTCGGGAAGCTCCGAGGCGGAGGACACGCGGCGGGATCGCATGGCTTGCGTCGGGAGGACGCGGGGTGCGGCGAAGGCGTGGCCGTCCGATGGGAAGACCCACAAACATTACCAAAATGCCCCTACGTGGGTTGTATCGCCGTAGTGTAGTTAGGGGTAGTCGAGTCATTTACCACTCCGGCGGGACTCGATATATAAGCGATGAGTGTGAGTTGATGGCTCTCTCTCCGCGACATAGGGTTTCATTTCCCCCCTTCTCTTTCTCATTTTCGTAGCTATTTTCCTTCCTATTTTCTCTAGGCTAGCATGAGAGCTTCATGTGAGATTTGTTGAGAGGGATGGATGCTAGGGCGGCATGCTAGACCTTGTGAATCTTTCCTGGTTTGTATAGAAGATTCGGGGTTGTTTTTCGTGGCTTTTTGTGCTTATTTTCGTGCCTTTGTTCCCGGTGTGATTCCGCGGATTTGAGTGAGTTTCTTCCCGGATTTCTTTGAGGGAAACATGGATAGATGTCTTGTGCATCTTTGTGCTTGATCTTGTGCCCTCAAACGCCGGAAACTACTCCGATTCGTGAGTTTTCGTTCGGTGCTCTAGCTTTTGGTGGTGCTCAAAGGATTCGCGATTCCCGGTGATTTAGGGAGTTAGGAGGCAAGATTTTTGGGCTATAGCATCCTTGTGTGACGCTTTTCAAGTCCCCAAACCCTTGTCTCCACGACTTCAACCGTTTGGGAAATCCGATGATGATTTGGGGGAGTTGACTTTCGAGGTCGGGCATTTTTCTCGTTCGTCCGAGCCTCGCGGACGGTCCGCGACCTCCTGGCGGACGGTCCGCGCCGCTCGAGTTCATCCCGAGTTCTTCGTGTTCTTGCTCGTCCTTTGTTTCGATCCGTTGTGATTTTGGTTTTTGGTTGGACAAAGTTTCGGACAGTCCGCGGTGTCGGACGGACGGTCCGCGGGTGCTTGGCGGACGGTCCGCGTGCTCCCCGCGGACGGTCCGTGGCACGGGGGGTGTCTTTGGGTCGTTCGTGTAAATTAACGGACGGTCCGCGGCTAAGGCCGGACGGTCCGCGGCTCGGGTGCGGACGGTCCGCGATACCCGGCCGGACGGTCCGCGCGGCTCTTGCGGACGGTCCGCCCCTCTCCCGTGCGGACGGTCCGCCGCAGCTCGTGTGCTTTGCTTCTTGGTTCGATTCCTTCCTCCCTTTCTAGTGCTTCCGCGTGTGCTCTGAGGAATCGTTCCTAAGGCTAGAGGTTGATCCATAACCTCGTGGTCTTGGCGATTGGTGCGTGATTCGATTCATCGCTTGTGTGTGACCGGGTTTTGAGTAGGACATAGGCCGGGTTCTTTGGGAAGAATTTTTACCGGCTCCTATTCACTCCCCCCTCTCTAGTCGCCATCTGATCCTTCAATTGGTATCAGAGCTCGGTGCCGGATTCTTTGCGACTTTGACAAGTCTCGAATCCTAAGATGGCGTACGTTGAGCGGGGCGGTCCGCCGCACTTCGATGGCAAGAGTTACCACAAGTGGGCGGCTCGTATGATGATCTTTCTTCAAGGAAAGCTGTTGGATTTTATTGTGCTTGACATGACCTATGCTATTCCGGTCAACATCCATACTCTTATGGTGACCGATGCCGATGCCAAGGCCAAGTATGAGGCTAATGCAAAAGCCGTTGATCACTTGTGCCGGAGCTTGTGTGATCCAGAGTTTGATCGTGTTCGCCATTTGAATCTTGCTTGGCAAATTTGGGATAAGTTGTTGGTTGCTCACGGTGGTGATAACCATGTGAAGGCTCGCCTCTTTGTCTCTTACCGGATGCAATATGAGAATTTCACTCCACTTCCCGGTGAGGACATTGATGCGATGTTTCGCAGGTTCATCGCCATCGTGAACAACATGAAGGCTAATGTTGAGGATTTTCCGTACTCCGAGCATGATCAGGCTTTGAAGCTCTTGCATGTCTTGGACCCAAGTGTTTGGGGTGCTAAGGTTGAGGCCATCATGGAGTCTGGGAATTATTTGACTATTGAGTTGGATGACCTCTTTTCTAAGCTCAAGTCGGCTGAGGTTGACAGGAAGTTGCTATCCAAGCATGAGGGCTCGACTGACCATAGTCTTGCTCTTGTGGGAGGATCAAAGGGCAAATCTAACCCTTCCCGTCGACGCTTTTCTTTGTCCTCTCTTATGTCCATTCCGGATGAGGAGTTTGATGTGCCGGGCGAGGAGGAGCTAGCCTTGCTCTCAAGAAGGTTTGAACGACTACACGAGAGTCGGAGGAATGCAAGGCGGAGCTCAGGGACGTGCTACAAGTGTGGCAAGCGTGGCCACTTCATCGCAGAGTGCCCAGAAGCGGAGGAGAACAAGTACAAGGTGAATGAGTACAAGGCGCACCCGAGGCGTGAAGACAAGTACTCCTCCAAGGGCAAGCACTTCAACAAGTCCAAGAGCAAGGACAAGGACAAGCGGCGACCGAGCAAGAGCACCTACAAGAAGAACAAGGCAAGAGCGATGGTGGCCGGTGCGAGCGACGTCGACTCAAGCTCAAGCGAGGAGCGGTCAAGCTCAAGCGGCGAAGATGAAGACGCCGGGAGGCGCGGTGGCAAGAAGAGTGCAGGCGGGAACCTCGGCGGGGCCGAGCCGTGTGGCGCTCGAGGGCTTTTGTGGCATGGCCCATAGCTCGAGCGAAGAAGAAGAGTGTGAAGGAAGACGGCGACTCCGACTCGGAGGATGAGGTAAACCGTGATCCCGACTCTTTGCTTGCCGAGATTGCTAGGTTGAATGGTTTGCTTAATAACCGTGATAGTGTCTTGAGAGATGCCAAAAAGATGAGGAAAGATCTTAGGGCTCGGCTTGAGAATGCTAGTGAGAAAGTAGGAGAGTTAGAGTCAAAATTGCTTGAATTGAAACTTGAGAATGACTCTTTGAAACTTGCTCCTACTTCTCCTGATGATGTTGAATGTGTTGAATGTGATGCTTGGTTGAATGAGATCAAACTCGCTTAATGAGAAGAATGCTTCTATTTTGGCTCAACTAGATGCTCTTAGGACTGAACATGATGAGCTTAAGGCTAGACCCACTTTGCTTGGTGCTTGCAAATCATGTCCTACTATGCATGCTAAGCTTGTTGATGCTCGCTCTACTATTAGTTCTTTGGAAGCATCTTTGAAATCTCCTGTTGCAAATGCATGTTCTAGTTGTGATGAAGTCACTTTGCGTAATCTTGAACTTACTTCCCGTTCGGATGTCATTTATGAGGAAAATGATTATTTGAGGAAGGTGTTGGGTTGGTTGTCCGGCGGGAACCTCAATTGAAAATCATGATTGAGGAGTTCAAGAGAGCTAATGGTCGTGGTTTGGGTTTTGAGAAGTTGGGTGAGAAAGTGGGAGAGAACAGTGGGGAGAGTGTGTACGAGAAGTGTGTTGAGTCGAACCCCGAGTTTGAGGTGATCGGAGAGATCCAAGTCTCACTCCCAAAAGCACCCAAGAACTCTTTCACACCAAAGCCCAACCACCTTTGCAACAAGCTTGACACAACCCAAGATCCACCCAAATTCCCACCTAAAACAAATGATTTCCAGAAACCAGTGAAGTTTGTGGGTGAGAAGGGTGAGAAGCCTAGAGAGAAGCCGAGCCAAATCCAAAACCCATCCCCTTCGGTGTGAGTATTGTGGCAAGGAGAGGCATCTTGCGAGTTTTGCTACAAGAGGAAGAGGGATGAGAGACTTGCTAGGGAGCAAGCGAACCAGGACGGAGTATCGCCGGCCTCATGGTGTTCCCCGAGCCTAGAGTGCCACTTCCACGGGGTGTGGGAAGTGTGAGGAGTGTTGGCGGGTTCCCACGGAGAGGTGGTGGTGAGAGGTTTGTCGGGAGAGATGATGGTGTGCGTCTTTGGTGAGAGGTTTGGTCGGGCTCGTGGTGGTTTTGTCGGACGTCCTCCTACTCGTCCTCGGTACGGGTTTAGGGGAGATGATCGCAGCTTTGGGTTCCGAGAGGAACTACGGACCACGTTTTCCCCCTCGTGGTGCTCGTACTCCTCCCATGGGACATGGGAAGTTTGGTGGCAAGGGAGTGATGTTTGCTAACCCCTCTTTTGAGCGGATGGCTCGACACCGGTTTAACTTTCTCCGTGCTAACCCCGTGTCGAGTCGCTAGCTCATTCTCGTTCTTGTTTCCGATTGCAGGCGGGAGGCTTGGAGAACATTTGGTTGATCGACTCGGGTGTTCTCGACACATGACCGGAGATAAGAAGTGGTTCTCCGACCTCACCCCGGTGAAGGAAAAGATGTACATCACATTTGGGGACAATGGACGAGGTAGGGTCTTTGTCCGAGGGTGTTGTGCATGTGAGTGACAAGGTAACGTTGAAGAGAGTGGCTCTTGTGAAGTCTTTGGGTTTTAACTTGCTTTCGGTTTCTCGGTTGCTTGATGAGGGTTTTGAGGTGCGTTTTAAGTCCGGCGAGTCTCGCTTGCTTGATTCTCGAGGTGATCTTATCTGTATGATCATCCCCGAGGGTCGATTTTCGGGGCGATTTCTCTCGTTCTTTGGGTCCTACTCGCTGTTTGATGGCTGGTCCTTCTTCTGATTTGTGGAAATGGCATAGGCGGTTGGGACACTTGAGCTTTGATTTGGTTTCCCGCTTGAGTGGTCTTGACCTTGTCCGAGGATTGCCGAAGTTGAAGTTTGAGAAGGATCTGGTTTGTGCTCCTTGTAGGCATGGTAAGATGGTAGCCACTCCCCATCCACCCCTGACCGATGTCATGACCGAGCGTCCGACAGAGCTGTTGCATATGGACCTTGTTGGGCCAGCTCGAGTTCGCTCGGTGGGTGGGAAGTGGTATGTCCTTGTTGTGGTGGACGATTACTCTCGCTATGCCCGGGTGTTCTTCTTGGAGGATAAGAGTGAGACTTTTGGTTTTGTTCGAGATCCGATCGTGAGGTTGAAAAACGAGAGGCATGGAAATGCTATTCGAGCTATCCGCAAAGGATAATGGCTCCGAGTTCAAGAACTCTCGTTTTGATGCCTTTTGTCGTGATCTAGGTCTTGAACATCGGTATTCGACCCCTTATGTGCCCCCTCAAAATGGAGTCGTGGAAAGGAAAAATCGGACTCTTTGTGAGATGGCTAGGACGATGCTCGATGAGCACGGGACTCCTAGGAGGTTTTGGGCCGAG
This sequence comes from Cenchrus americanus, assembly GCA_947561735.1. Taxonomy (NCBI): domain Eukaryota; kingdom Viridiplantae; phylum Streptophyta; class Magnoliopsida; order Poales; family Poaceae; genus Cenchrus; species Cenchrus americanus. Next base: position 88,802,585 of record OX387240.1, on the reverse strand, counting down.
GCGGTCAATACGGCTTGTCATGTTTCCAATCGGATTTTATTGAGAGCTTTCAAGAAGAAGACCTGTTATGAGCTTATGCATGGTCGGGCACCCAAAGTGAGTCATTTCCGAGTTTTTGGCTGCAAGTGCTTTATTTTGAAAAAGGGAAAACTCGACAAGTTTGAGGCTAGGTCTAGTGATGGTATTTTCTTCGGATATGCTAACCACTCTAGAGCCTATAGGGTGCTTAACCTTGAGACTAACAAAATCATGGAGACTTGCGAGGTGACCTTCGACGAGACAATGCCATGTACCTCTCTTGGCTTTGAATGTGCGGGTGATGAAGAGATGGCCGAGGACCTCTTTGAAGAGGAGAAAGATGAAGCCGGAGATGATGATGGGGAGAACCATGCGCCCGAAGCCGAGCATGTACCCACTACTTCCCCTACGACCACTGCGGAGCATGGACCGTCTACTTCATGGACAACGACGGTGCAACAAGAGGATCGGGCGAGAGAAGGCCGAAGTTGAGGGGGAGGTAGTCTCGAGGCGTGAGGCTCCCCGGCGGATTCAAGAAGTGCATCCCCCGTCAAAGATCATTGGAGACATCAATGAACGCACTACACGGTCGAGGTCCGGGAATTCCTCTCATTTTGCTCATGCTTTGCTTTTGTTGCTACTTTTGAGCCCAAGGACATTGGACATGCTTTATCCGATGCAAACTGGGTCAATTCTATGCATGAGGAGTTGGAAAATTTTGAGAGGAACCGTGTGTGTGGGAGTTAGTTGAACCACCTCCAAATTGCCATCCCATAGGAACCAAGTGGGTTTGGAAGAACAAAGAGGGAGAGAATGGGATGGTTGTGAGGAACAAGTCCGGACTTGTTGCTCGGGGGTTTAGTCGAAGGAGGGGATCGACTATGAGGAGACCTTTGCTCCCGTGGCCCGTCTTGAGGCAATTCGGATCCTTCTAGCCTTTGCCGTGGCTAAAGGGTTCAAGTTGTTTCGGATGGACGTGAAGAGTGCTTTTCGAATGGGGTCATAGAGGAGGAGGTGTATGTGAAGCGACCACACGGGTTTGAGAGCGAGTTGTACCCACACGGGGTATACGGGTTGAAAAGGGCTCGTATGGGTTGAAACGGGCGCCCCGTGCTTGGTATGGGAGATTGAGAGGTTTTCTTTTGAGCGAGAGGGTTTGTGATGGGTACCGTGGATAGAACCTTGTTTCTCCTCAAGCATGGAAATGACTTGCCGATTGTTCGGATTTACGTGGATGATATTGTCTTTGGTGGCTCGTCACATAACCTTGTTGCCAAGTTTGCGGATGAGATGAGCGGGGAGTTCGAGATGAGCATGATGGGCGAGTTGCGGTATTTTCTCGGGCACGCGGATCAAGCAAGTGAAGAACGGTACATTTGTGCATCAAACCAAGTACACGAAAGACATGCGAGGAAGTTCCGGATGCAAGATGTGAAGCCGATGTCGACTCCCATGGGGAGTACGGCAACTTTGGATGCGGATGAGGACGGAGAACCGGTGGACCGGCGGGAGTACGGGAGCATGATCGGCTCCCTCCTCTACTTGACGGCGACGAGGCCGGACATACGGTTCGGCGTGTGTCCGTGCGCTCGTTTTCGAGCTTCGCCGAGGACATCACATCGACAGCCGTCAAGAGGATTTTTAGGTACCTACGATCCGCCCCTGGTCTTGGCCTTTGGTATTCTTCCTCCTCGACTCTGTCTCTTCATGGTTTTTCCGATGCGGATTTTGCGGTTGTCGAGTCGAGAGGAAGTCTACTTCGGTACTTGTCGGTTTCTTGGTTCTTCGTTGGTCTCATGGTCTTCCCGCAAGCGAGTCTAGTGTAGCTCGGTCTACCACGGAGGCGGAGTATGTTCTTGTCGCTAGTTGTTGCTCCCGCTTGTTGTGGATTTCATACACTTTGAGAGACTTTGGTGAGGAGTGCACCCGGATCCCACTTCTTTGTGATAGCACCGGTGCCATAAGCGTAGCCAAAAATCCAGTGCTTCACTCCGGAACCAAACATATAAAAGTGAGGTATCATTTCTCGAGGGACAATGTGGAGAAAGGAACCATTGTTTTGAGCCATGTCCCTACCCAAGATCGCTAGCCGACATCTTTACAAAGCCTCTCGACCAAGCTACATTTGTGCGCTTGCGGGGGAACTTGGGGTTTGTTGCCCTTTCTAGTTGATTCTTGGGGGATTTCCTTTTGTACCATATGTATCATACCATGTTTTACTTTGATGTATATACATGCTTTGCTTGATGTATAAACCATGGTAGGATAGCCATCTTGTCATATATCATGTTGCATTTGTGTCATATTGCATTTTAGGATGATGAGCTTCTTTCATATGCCATATTTGAGTCTCTTTGGCTATCTGTGAGATATTGGTTATATGTGTGGAGAAATGGTGATGTGAGGCTATGCTCTTGGAATATTTGAGATATATGTGTGGTGAGATAGCCCCTTTTGAAATAAATGCTTAACTTGACAAATTTTTGATGAAATATGCTCCACTCGTGTGTAGTTGTGTATCCATGTCACTTTTTGGTCTAAATATGCTTTTCATGCTTAGATTGTGCTTGGATGCCTTGTTCTTGCATTTGGGCCAAAGGCCGGATATCATTGTGAATGTTTAGCCTATGTTGCATTCATGGAGGAGCATAAGCTTCTTTTTGCCGCAAAGGCACTTCATGTACCATGAAATGAATTAATCTTGAAAAGAAGTGTGAATGCTTGAAAAATGCTCCATCCATCATGTCTATGCTTAAAATGTCTTATCTTTCACATATGGGTGCTAAACATGTTGCATGATGTTCACCAGTGGAGAAGTCTCCCCGAAGTGGACACATGGCTCATGAGCTTTGACATGACATGCTTTGCTTTATGGGTGTTTGCCATGATCTTTTGCTGAGAATTTGATATCCTTGTATGATCTTTAAATGGTTTGCATGTTTGTGACTCGAGTGTGACATGGATAGGCTTTTACATGTGAAGCGAGTTTTCTTTTGGTAAAACTGCTCAAATCTGAAAATTTTGCTTCGTCACATGCTTGTATTTTCATATATTACTTGTGGCAATGCTTTGACTATGCTATGATTCATGTGTGTGATCTTTGTCTCATTTTTAGCCTTTGACACTAGATTTGGCCTATTTGAGAAGCTCATGTAGATGTTTATATGCTTTGCTTTGTATTTCTGCATTTTCACCTTGATTCATACATTGTCAACAAGGGGGAGAAAAGGTGAGCTTAATGAAAATTCAGAAGAGGTGAGCTGAAATTTGGGAGTTTGCATGAGTTTACATCCACATGTTCAGGGGGAGGCATTTGTTCAGGGGGAGCTTTCTTGCTGTTTTCGGTGTGGATTTTGTGCTTTGCTTGGCTTGTGACCTTTCTTTGCCTTTCTTCGGTTTTGGTCATGAGTTGAGCTTCTTCGTTTTTCTTTCTTCTTCTTTTCTCTTTTTCTCTGAATTTCATTTCGAGTTGTGTGTTGTCAATGCACTCATCAAGGGGGAGATTGAGGACCAGGAGCGTCCCAGTGGTCGGTGGATGACCGCTCCTTAGTGATGAGTGATTGACAACGGGTGTTGGACTGACTCTTGGCTTAGTGCGCGGTGTAGGCCGCGGCCTAGTTCGTGTTGTTGCGGGTGAAGAACGGGCGCGAAAGGTCTTCGGCCTTGAGGGGCCTCCGGGAGATGGAGAGACAAGTAGGCTCGGTTCGAGGGACCCGGTGGACGGCGGGACCGGGTGCGGGCCACATGGTGGCGACACAAGCAAGACGAAGTCATGGACAAGTGAGCCGGTGCACGGTGGCGGTCAAGTCAAGTGGTTTGGCGGGAGGCCGGACCGGGCACGCGGGGTTTGGTGGTTTGCCCACAAAACCATCGGCGGACGGTTTCTTGGTTTGGGCCTCAAAACCAAGTCCGAGGGCCCAACACGACGGAGACGGGATCCGGGCGTGTCGGGAAGCTCCGAGGCGGAGGACACGCGGCGGGATCGCATGGCTTGCGTCGGGAGGACGCGGGGTGCGGCGAAGGCGTGGCCGTCCGATGGGAAGACCCACAAACATTACCAAAATGCCCCTACGTGGGTTGTATCGCCAGTAGTGTAGTTAGGGGTAGTCGAGTCATTTACCACTCCGGCGGGACCTGATATATAAGCCATGAGTGTGTGTTGATGGCCCTCTCTCTCCGTGACTTAGGGTTTCATTTCCCCCCTTCTCTTTCTCATTTTCGTAGCTATTTTCCTTCCTATTTTCTCTAGGCTAGCATGAGAGCTTCATGTGAGATTTGTTGAGAGGGATGGATGCTAGGGCGGCATGCTAGACCTTGTGAATCTTTCCTGGTTTGTATAGAAGATTCGGGGTTGTTTTTCGTGGCTTTTTGTGCTTATTTTCGTGCCTTTGTTCCCGGTGTGATTCCGCGGATTTGAGTGAGTTTCTTCCCGGATTTCTTTGAGGGAAACATGGATAGATGTCTTGTGCATCTTTGTGCTTGATCTTGTGCCCTCAAACGCCGGAAACTACTCCGATTCGTGAGTTTTCGTTCGGTGCTCTAGCTTTTGGTGGTGCTCAAAGGATTCGCGATTCCCGGTGATTTAGGGAGTTAGGAGGCAAGATTTTTGGGCTATAGCATCCTTGTGTGACGCTTTTCAAGTCCCCAAACCCTTGTCTCCACAGCTTCAACCGTTTGGGAAATCCGATGATGATTTGGGGGAGTTGACTTTCGAGGTCGGGCATTTTTCTGTTCTGTCCGAGCCTCGCGGACGGTCCGCGACCTCCTGGCGGACGGTCCGCGCCGCTCGAGTTCATCCCGAGTTCTTCGTGTTCTTGCTCGTCCTTTGTTTCGATCCGTTGTGATTTTGGTTTTTGGTTGGACAAAGTTTCGGACAGTCCGCGGTGTCGGGCGGACGGTCCGCGGGTGCTTGGCGGACGGTCCGCGTGCTCCCCGCGGACGGTCCGTGGCACGGGGGTGTCTTTGGGTCGTTCGTGTAAATTAACGGACGGTCCGCGGCTAAGGCCGGACGGTCCGCGGCTCGGGTGCGGACGGTCCGCGATACCCGGCCGGACGGTCCGCGCGGCTCTTGCGGACGGTCCGCCCCTCCTGTGCGGACGGTCCGCCAGAGCCTGTGTGCTTTGCTTCTTGGTTCGATTCCTTCCTCCCTTTCTAGTGCTTCCGCGTGTGCTCTGAGGAATCGTTCCTAAGGCTAGAGGTTGATCCATAACCTCGTGGTCTTGGCGATTGGTGCGTGATTCGATTCATCGCTTGTGTGTGACCGGGTTTTGAGTAGGACATAGGCCGGGTTCTTTGGGAAGAATTTTTACCGGCTCCTATTCACTCCCCCCCTCTCTAGTCGCCATCTGATCCTTCACATAATCAATAAAAATGCATAGTTATTATCATAGCACAGAAAAAAGTAGGACTGGACCATTATTGCACAACCCATTGCCATAATCAATAGACATGCATGGTTATCATCATAGCACAGAAAAAATAAGTAGGATCGAACCATCATTGCTCAATGCATAGCCTCAGTGAATTATAAAGTTAAGGAAAACAAGAACCAATCATTGCACAATTCTTAGCCTTAGCCAATGAAGAATAGTACAGAAAATCAGCATGTCTTAGGAAAGGAACAACAATATCTAAGTTGTGATCATTATAAACATCACTACAATAGAATCAAAGCTCATCACCAAACACACAAGTGCTCATACATAGCAAATTTTCTTAATAAAAATCCATCGGTAGATAAGGGCACGTGCTCAGATTTATTGGATTAAATGGACATTATCAGTTAAGAAATTGTGCTCAACTATCATCACAAAACATCATAGGCTATTACAAGAGCTCAGTTTCATCCAACAGCATAGAGATATAGTCATCACAATGTAAGTAAACCAAGTAGCATAGAGATAAAGGGAGGTGAAATTGCACTGGTTACCGCGTGATCTTGAACACAGATAGAGGGGAATACGAAAACCAGCAGGGACGCAAGGAGAACAGCAGATCTACACATGAAAACAAGTATTAGTTTTGAGATCTAGGTGTGGTGGTGGATTTCCTAGCAAATCGATATCCAACACTGCACAAACCTGGGTGTCGATTCCAAAGAGGGTGCGCTGGGGAACGTTGAGCAGGAGGAGCATGGATCCCAACACTGCACAAACCTGGGTGTCGATTCCGAAGAGGGTGCGCTGGGGAACGTCGAGCAGGAGGAGCATGGATCCCTTCCGCACCAGCTCCGTCGCCGCCTCGGGGTCCATCCACGCAGCAGCGCCGCCGCTTGCCATGCCTGTACGGGTGGAGCGGTGGAGCTTCGGAGCGCGGCCTTGAGGTCCCGGACGGAGGCGCCGTGGCCGAGCCTAACGGCTGTGGACCGGGCATCGAGGAAACCACCGGAGCGAGGGCGGGGGTTGCGGATTACTCACCACCGACGAGGGGGAAAGGAACCGACGACTCGCGGAGGGATCTCTCTCTCTCCACCCGCACCACCAGACCGGACGCGCGGCGCGGCGAGGACTGCGGGATGATGTGGCGGCGGCGGAGGGCTCGTCGGAGCGCAGGGAGGAAGGAGGAGGAGGAAGACTCAGGTGGTGGTGGTCGGCGGCGTGGGCGATGGGAGAGGAAGAGGAGGGTGATTTGGACCTCAGATTTGAGAGAGCAGGGTAGGGGGTTGGGACTTGGGAGGCGGCTGTGGCTGCGTGGTGGTACGGTGCCCCTCCTCGATGTGGCGCAGATCGATGCGCAGAGGAGGGGAGGAGCTAGGGAGGCGGCGGATCAGGGAGGGAGTAAGGCGGGGAGGAGGCAGGGAGGCGGCGGAGGAGGAAGGAGAGGAAGGCTGCGTCTGGTGGAGAAGTGGAGGAGGAGGGTGATTAGGGTTAGTGGAGTCAATATATATAAACATCACGATGAATGTCGACCGTCGGATCGCGAGATCGACGGCTCCCGACGACCGAGGTGTTGGTGGGCTGACGTGAAAGTGGGCCGCTTTAAGGTGGGCCTGTGTGGCTTAACGTTTTCCTTTTTATTTTTCTTTTATTGCACCATTGTGAAGTAACACATACAAATATTGATCTTATATAAACTAATATATTTTGCATATCTAATAGATTATATAAAAGTGTGGTGGGCCCCGGGCGCTCTCGGGGTGGTGACGAGGCGCCTAGGTTAGGTGGCGCTTGCGTGGCAGTGAGGTGGGCCCCGGACGCTCTCGTGGTGGTGACGTGGCGCCTGGGTGAGGTGGCGCCTGCGTGGCAGTGAGGTGGGCCCCGCTCACGTGGTGGTGAGGTGGCGCCTGTGTGAGGTGGCACCTGTGTGGCAGTGTGGTGGGCCTTGGGCGCTCTCGTGGTGGTGAGGTGGCGCCTGGGTGAGGTGGCGCCTGCATGGCAGTGAGGTGGGCCCCGGGCGCTCTCGTGGTGGTGACGTGGCGCCTGGGTGAGGTGGTGCCTGCGTGGCAGTGTGGTGGGCCCCGGGCGCTCTCGTGGTGGTGACATGGCGCCTGGGTGAGGTGGCGCCTGCGTGGCAGTGAGGTGAGCCCCGGGTGCTCTCGTGGTGGTGACGTGGCGCCTGGGTGAGGTGGCGCCTGCATGGCAGTGTGGTGGGCCCCGGGCGCTCACGTGGTGGTGACGTGGCGCCCGGGTGAGGTGGCGCTCGCGTGGCGGTGAGGTGGGCCCCGGCGCTCACGTGGTGGTGAGGTGGCGCCCGGGTGAGGTGGCGCTCGCGTGGCGGTGAGGTGGGCCCCCGGCGCTCACGTGGTGGTGAGGTGGCGCTCGCGTGGCGGTGAGGTGGGCCCCGGCGCTCTCGTGGTGGTGAGGTGGCGCCCGGGTGAGGTGGCGCTCGCGTGGCGGTGTGGTGGGCCCCGGCGCTCTCGTGGTGGTGACGTGGCGCCCGGGTGAGGTGGCGCTCGCGTGGCGGTGAGGTGGGCCCCGGCGCTCTCGTGGTGGTGACGTGGCGCCCGGGTGAGGTGGCGCTGCGTGGCGGTGTGGTGGGCCCCGGCGCTCACGTGGTGGTGACGTGGCGCCCGGGTGAGGTGGCGCTTGCGTGGCAGTGAGGTGGGCCCCGGCGCTCACGTGGTGGTGAGGTGGCGCCTGAGTGAGGTGGCGCTCGCGTGGCGCTGGAGGTGGGCCCCTGGCGCTCACGTGGTGGTGAGGTGGCGCCTGGGTGAGGTGGCGCCTGCGTGGCAGTGTGGTGGTCCCTTGGCGCTCATGTGATGGTGACGTGGCGCTTGGGTGAGGTGGCGCCTGCGTGGCAGTGTGGGTGGGTCCTAGGTGCTGGTGAGGTGGCTGTTTTTTCACGGATCGCGACGAATCTGCTAAAACGTCACGGTGTTGTGGGCCGTATTGCGACGAATTTAACAAATCGCCGTGATGGTTTGGGCTTCAATATCCATCGATGCACGTTCGTGACGAAAAATATGAATACGTCGTAGAATCGCGACAAACTAAACAAATCGTCGCAGTGTTTGTGACGAAAAAAAGGAATACGTCGTAGAATCGCGACGAATTTAACAAATCGTCGCAGTGTTTTGGGCTTCAATGCACATCCGTGACGAAAAAAAGGAATACGTCGTAGAATCGCGACAAATTAAGTGTTTTGGGCTGTAATGCACATTCATGACGTTTTCTGAAAACGTCGCGGAGAATGCGTCACAGATTAAATAGTTTCTTGTAGTGATAGTGCGGCAAGATTTGATAAATTATATTTTTTTTGTAACTGCTATGCTATGTTAGTTGTATATTTCTAAATCCCTCTTGAGTAGTTAATCATCCTTTTAAATCATTGAAACTCGTTTGGATGTAGATACTGAAGGAGTAAAGTGCATCCACGGTCCACAAATTTTCTAAGTTGTGTCATCTCGGTCCATAAACTTTTAAAGTGTATCATTGTTGTACTTGAACTCAATCCATTGGGTTGAACAATTGTTGCATATTTGCAATTGGAATCTCGTCTTTTTTTATTCATTTCTCACCTTACCTTCTTGTTTCCATCTGCGTCGCAGCGCCCCTTAGTGTGCCCAATCGACTGCATGTCTCCCGCAGTGCTCGTGGTGGCCAGCGATTGGAGCTCGGCTGCATAACAGGATGGAGCATATGCGAAAGGCGGCAGCGTACCTGCGAGCCAGAAATGACTTCAGGAAGGATGGAAAATCAATCGACAAAAAAAAGATAGGGTTCCAGTTGCAAATATGAAACAGCCGTTCGGTGCAATGGACTTGTTAATGGGTTGATTAGAGACCCAAATTGAGTTCAAGTACAATAATGACACACTTTAAAAGTATATGGACCGAGATGACACAGCATAGAAAGTTTGTGTCCGAATTTGCACTTCGTATAATTTGAAATTGGTATCAATACATCTCAATTTTGTTGTTTGGATGGTCTAGTATTGTTGTATACCCATTTCCGAATGGCATTCTACGTTCCATCGTATCTTCGCATACATTGCAAGCTCTGCAGCTCCGTATTTTACTAAAATTGTCTTTTGCATATCTCGATCCCTCCACAAACCTACCTCTCTCTCCCTCTTTCTCTCTCTGCACTCTGCCTCTCTAATTTTGCTGCTTCTGAGTCCGGCTTAGACATTGACCTTGCGTAGAGAGTTTGGGTGCTTTACATCCCACCGTGCGGATCCAAATCCACTCGATGAGCTCATTGTACCTGGTGGCGATGTCAATAGCTATCGGAGCCAGCCATGCATGAAGCTTTCTATCAATCAACGGACGCGCTTGTGCAGAAGCGCCATCTCTCTCTCTCTCTCTCTCTCTCTCTCTCTCTCTCTACGTGCAACCCTTTCTTCCTCCCATATGGAGGTCCCTTCTTCTATATAATCAGCGATCAGTGCCCCTTTCTTTCTCTTCTCCCTGCTCGTTGAAAGCTCCTCTTTATTGTGACTTGTGCTTGGTGACCGACTGTTCCTCTTCCACCGAAGCACCATGCACAAAATTTCAATTTCATGCTTTTGATATGCAAATATGAATTGACTTGGATTGCTTCCTAAAATTCCAAAAGTCAAGTTAGTGGTCATTTAAACAATAAAAATGGAATTGTAGTTCATTTCAGTACCATGGTTGATTTAGTATAATGAATCTAATTCAACGCCACACCCTCCAATATATGCACCAATATGTACCGTGAGTATACTTATGTGCCTTATTTTAGAGGCTCAACTCGACATACTCGATTCCACCTGTATAAGTCTTTCTATTTTTCATTCCAATTTTATGTTCCAACTTAGGAAAGGTGAAATGCAGTTTTTTTTATTTAGGGAACTTCTTCCGATTTGTCTTCCAACGTGGTTAGAGTGAAAGATTTTTTTACTTAGGGCACTCCTTCGGTATTCTAAATTTTCTTTTAATTTCTAATTTTGTATTTTCTTCAAAGTGGATTATTTGGAATAATCTCGATAGCCCGGATCTTCATTAAATTTTAGAGTAAGTATTCTTCTCTTTTTTTGAATTAACATAATCATTTCTAGAAGCCTTATTATTTATATATAACCTTTATTATTGTGGTGTCATTTCATTTATTATGCCAATGTTTTTTAAACAAACAGGAGGGGCAAGCCCCTACATTATCATGTGAGTGTTGACTCTCAAATAATATTAGATTTCATATGTAGTGCGAATTCACGTATGGACTCCTGAAATTGTTTAGCAAATATATAGTTGTTGCCGTCAAGTGTATCACAGATCTTTTTGTATTCCTTATTTTTAATTCTGAATTGTATTAGATATGGACTTTGTAGGTTATTCTCATAATTCTGAATTGTATTAGGCATAGACTGCCTAGGTTATTCTCGACATTTAGATCTTCATAAAATCCAACGGTCAAAACTCTTCTCTTTTTTAGATTAACGTGAGAACTTCTAGACCCTCTCGTTGAACGTGGTGACTTCTTTTAACATTGTAGTATTAAGATAATAATAGAATTGTATTAGGCATGGACTCTCTAGGTTATTCTTGACCTTTAGATCTTCGTAAAATCCAACGGTCTAAACTCTTCTCTTTTTTAATTAACGTGGGAATTTCTAGACCCTCTCGGCAAACGTGGTGGCTTCTTTTAACAACTAGTAAAGTGCACGGGTGACACGCACGTGTTTTTCTAAAACTATTGAATATGCATTTATACTTGAAGAAATGTGTGTACAAAAGAAACTCTTGAAATTCGCTGTCATGGATGTTAGAAGCACAACCTTTTACCTGTTACAACAAACTCTCGTACAAACTTATTAACAAATGATGTGTTATCATGCACTTCTAATTGTTCATTTTAGATGAACTGTATTTTCCTGCTAAAGAAATGTGTCTACAAAAAGAAATTTGCTGTCATGGATACCAAAAACACAACCTTTCACCTGTTACAACAAATTCTCTTACAGAATTTCTGTCAAAAAAGGGAACAGATATACATAGCTACAGAAATCTGACACATTGCTGATTTCAAGTACTCTGCCACCAACATCTGAAAGAATCAGTAGTGCTCTGACAACATTCAAAAGAATTTGTAAGAACTACACACAGATCAGACAGCATGCACTATCTGCTACTGATCAACTGGTTGATTGAGGTGTACGATTCGATGCAAATGCAAACGACCCCAATCATTTTGATGATTATGCACAGGATGATCTCAAGAGGAAGGAGAAGCTAGGTCATTAGGATACAATGTGTCTGTATTTCATGATAGTTACCTCCCACAAAGGTATTGCACCCTTATTGATGGAGAGATAGCATGTACTCCCTCCGGTTTCCTATTAGAAGTCGTTTCGGACAAGGTTTTAGTCATTGAGAATATAAATCGTGAATAACTTTTAAGTCGTTGAGTTTGAAAATGTGAAAATCATATAAATAGATTTTTCTTAAAAGTCACTTTCATAAGAATATACATATATAACTTTCTAATAAATATTTTTATAGAAAAAGGAAGTCAAAGTTGTGCTTTGGTGACTGTGTCGCTATCCTAAATGACTTCTAATATGGAACCGGAGGGAGTACATGGGAGTATAACATGTACGTCATCAATCATATTTGAAATTACTTTAGAATTTTGTTCAGTTAGCCAAAAAAGAACTCTCGCACAAGTTTAGGTAAATTTAAAAGTTCAAAACTCACCACAAGCAATGTGAAGACAAATCCAAGCAATGACATCACCAGAGCTACAAAACCAAATGGTATAGGAAGAGCATTAGCAGACATGATGTTGTGGGGGTAAATTTCACTAATTAGGATTTAGTAAAGGAAAACTGATAGTTAGCAACCGAAAAAATCACTCACCGAAATACGGAAAAAGCAGAGCCACCGCAACATTTGAGAGGACAAGACATGTCTGAACAAACATTCCAACCAGGTAACTTTGTATCTTTTGAGGAAGCGCCTCCTCAATCGACAAGTTGATTGGCGTCATTGTCAAGGCATACTTTGTATATGGATTCACAATCTGAAACCAAGAAAATAAAAATCTAAGTGTAGCTATTAGCATCTCTTCTTGGTTCTAATGCAATGGGAGAATGATCATGGAGTTTTCCCTCATATTGTCATCCAAATGGCAGTTTTTGAGGGAATGTACCGTCGTGGTAATAAGTTCAGTGTGAATTGTGACATAGTGGACTCGCCAAACACCAGAAACCCTGAGACAACAACTCCAACATACACAAGTGTGACCACTCTGAAGCCAAAATAGTGGAGAAAAGAATAATGTATGTAGGCAACATTTTTTACAATAAACAACAAAATTATGGCATGGTTTGCCTGAATAAAGGAGATAGCAGTACTGTAGCATTCCATTTGTCAGGTTCAGAATTCAGATGCTACTCAATAGTACTGATATTTGAGGTACTTTATAGAACATAAGCACAAATGAACATAAGCACAAACATATGTTTGGAAAAATGGAGTGTCCTAAGTAGCCGTATCCATACAGGCCAAGTGCCACTGGAAGGTGAGTCACATTCACTATAACACCAAAAGGGTGGAATCCAATTCCATCTCCAATGCCAACCCAAAATAGGCAGACGGTAACTGTTATTGTTGCGATCACACCTCCAACTGCGATAATTCAGTGACGGTTAAGAATAATTTTGTTATTCGAGAAGTAACTGAAGAGTCAATTCTAGTACTATCATTCTTTATAAAAAAGAGAAGAAACAGTCCTACATTGGCCTGAAAGATAAGAGGTAATGTTGTATAGATTCTACATATTGCCCCATGCATGGTCGAGCGTCAATTTTTAACCACTCCAACACATTAGCACTATTAAGACACAGAGAAAATAAAAGGATGTTGTTTTTACTACCTCATCATCCCCCACAAGCACAAACCAAGTCCATTGTTGACGGATAAAAGATGTATCCACATACGATCCACAAGCGTACGGACCTACACCTTTTTCACCGGGGGATTCCCAAGGTTCTTGTCAATCCGCGGAGCAAGGGGATTACAAGCGTTTGATCTACCTCTACTCACTAACTACTCAAACCCTAACTATGATTAAACTAGAAAACGAGTAAACTACACTAGAGAGAACGATTAAGCTATCAAGATAGGAGACACTCGCCCATGGGTCTATGATACTCGAACATGCAATCGCTTTAAACATGAAAACCAATCTATTCTATTGGGGGTTGTGACCACGGTGTCGCCCTTTCCCTCCCCCGTACTGTCACTACGCGAAGGTATTTGTGACTAAACCTATGATGGACACAGTGTATTGAATTGTTCCAAGGGAGCATTGGGATCCATACTTCCTTTACGACATGGTAGCTAACCTTAAGCATCTAAGCACATTCAACACAAGATGATAGATACATATTCCAACAAGGTACAATTACATATTCAAGATCGATTACAACCCATGGACAAATAAGGAGATTACCCCATCAAGGTGCTAGACATAGCACCGTTGATCATGGTCACCCTTCCGACAGTGTCTTCCTTCTTCTCCACTTGTGGGTGCTTCCTTCGAGGTGGTCGATCCCCCTCCGGAGATCTCCCTCCTCTCTCTCTCTAGCTTGTGGATGGCCTCCTGGTGCGAATGGATCTCTTCCCTGCGAATGGCGGCGCCTCCAGGACTTTAGGGTTGAAAATCCTTCGGGTGCAAGGAGGGGGGCGAACCGACCCCCGGACCAGGCCAGGCCCACCTCGACCCGGTTCGGTCACCCCTTCGCTCCCGTGGGTCCTCATGCATTTATGCACTTTGCCCCTTCCACTTGCATGATTTTGACGATGTCATCCTCGCGTCCAAGATGGAGGTTCTCCATGCATGAAGTTTGGTGTTTTATGCTTCAATCCCCGGGGTGTTCCTTCGTAGCACTTCAGTCCTCGCCACAATTGGAAGTGATTTCATCAGGCTCATGAACACGAACAACACTCTGGAAATACTCCTTTGAACTTGTTGTGAATCCGTCCTTTATGTCCATGTTTTCCTACATAAACACAACACTTCCAAATGCATGCACAAAGATGTACTTGTTATATGATTAGTGTGCCTAGTGGCGGGTTAGTTCCATAAACAAATCCAAACCAGTGTAATGAACATGTTTGGTGTACCGAAATACACCGTCAACATCTCCTTCGCGCTTAGATCTTGCTCGTCCTCGAGCAAGTACTCGTAAAAGAACTTCGTCCAAGGCGTTGTAATCATGTTCCGCAAAATCTTTCTTCACAAGTTAGTCAATCTTTTATCTTTAATACATAGACATAAAGTAATAATCATCATACATAAACATGGGCGTTTTAGATTCTTTACCACGTCGAGATTTACCCCACAACTCAAACTCTTCACTCGAAGCCTTCAATCTTAGCCATGCTTACTTCTCTGCTTTCATTGGAGGGTTTTTTTATTTCCAAAATAAAATTCCTACAACAATTGTCAGGCAAAAACCTTTCTCCAAGCTCTCTCATGTCGCTCATATAAAGTGGCTATCCTAGACAAGTTTTATAAAACTCTCACCTCCCATAAGTCTCTCATATAACATGTAAAGTGGAGCTATAGGTATGGCTCGCACAATCAACACAAGTATTGTCAAACTAAAAACTTCCTCTAAAGGTTGTTTACCTTTCTAAGCCAATGATCATGAGAATTAATCCATATGTGGGGATACCAAGGATGAGAAGATATAGAATGGTGGACTTGTGCAAGGGCAAAAGAAAATATGACTACGAGGCACCGATGACATCCTTGTTGTCGGATTGCACATGGTTGGAAAAAGAGTGAAAGTTTCGCCTCTCAACAACGTGACATCCTTCCTTGCACTTTATTTTTCTTTTCACTTGATTCATCTCTCTCATATCTTTCTTGCCACTCCTCTTCTCTCTTTTTATTATTCTTCTTCTTTCATTCTCTCATACACATATCTTTATATTTTTTTACTTTTATATTTTTTTATTTCTTTCTTTTCCATACACATACTTTTCTCTTTATTTTTCCCTCTCTTGACATCTTTTCCTCTCTTTTCAAAGCTCTCAACTCCTATCTTTCTTGCATGCACACAATCTGAATTTTAAAAAAACCATGCTAGAGACGAGACGAAACTTTGAAAGTAGGTTGTGTTCAAGGAATGCGATGTACAAAAGAGATGTATAGGTTCGGGTATGGAATTCGGCGATGTACGGGACTTCCTATGTGAAAGTCACGTTACCGAATGCATGACGAGGCTAGCAACAAAAGATAAGCACAAGGACATGATCATTGCTTGAAATTAAAACTCCCAGGAGAGAAGGGTCCTAGCCCGACTCATTGCGCTAATCGCACTTATGGTGGAGCAAAAAATAAATTTGGCTTTGTATAGGATTTTTCTCTTACTCTCAACTTGGAAAAAGAGGTTTTGCTAACCTTTATCACAAGGGGTTTTAGATAATTTTCAGAACTGAATTCCTCCAACTTTTAGCATCGAACATAGCACAACCAAAATAAAAAAACTCAAGATCGAAGCACGGTATGGGTACTTTTAGTAGTAGCAATTCCACTAAGCACCACGGTAAACATTTTTCAAACCACACACTTATGTTCATATATCAAAAACTAAAGATGAACAAACGAGTGAATCAAGATAAGCATCACACAAGACACAAAATTTAAAGAACTCTTTTTATTTGATTTTCTTTGATGCAGCACTAAATTAAGACACCAAACTTGCAAAAATTTAAAAACACACTCAAAAACTAAAGACTCTCTCCAAAACTAACCTCTCACGAAGACTAAACTGAACCAATCTAACTAGAAACTAAAGGCTAGGCTAGCTAGCTCTCCCCCACGCTAAAATCATATGACGTCCTCGTCGTATCTTACAAAAATCCTAAAGGGAAAAACTAAACCTAGTGATACTTTCCGCAACTATTGCACCATTTGCCCTTCAAGTTCCCCACCATGCCAAATAACTTGCGCACGTTGTGATTCAGGAACTTGTAGTCGTCTTCGATCACCCGTTCCAAATCCTCCGTACGATGCCTCATCACCTCCATGGCCTGGAAACATTCGTCGACCGATGCGTAGAGCTCCGAGATGGAGTGATGGCAAGCCGCACAACACATCAGATGCATCCTGAAAGGGTCGTCATCGCCAGGGTCTCCGCCGTCGTCGCCATCTTCATTGTCATCGCTGCTATCGTCGTTGCCGACGCCGTTGGGTCCTTCGGGAGTCTTCTCCTTGGGCACCTCTTCCCAAATGTACAAATCATTATCATCTCTTCCGGCGGCCGCCCACGAGCTCTGGCTGCGATCGTCGGAGTAGTCGCTATCCCCATAGTCTTTAGGCTCAGGCGACACCTCCTTGTAGTCCTTCCACTTCATGCCTCGAATGCGTGCCGACCTTCGAACGGGAGTAGGGACCTTCTCCTCTTTGATGGGGTTGCGAGATGCGATAGCTCCGGTCGGGACACGCCCTCCGCAACGGATGCGGGCGGTCCTCTTGATCTCGACAAGTAGCTTGAGCTCGCATCGCTTCTCATCCTCCATCAATGGCTCCTCGCCTTGCTTCAACTCTACGCTCCTCGAGGACACCATGGCTGTTGTGTGGGTGCAAAAGATTACTATATGGGATGGATTCCCGAGCTCCCAATTCGGCCAAATAAATAGTCCGAAAAGGAATGCCCTAGAAGTCGCATTTTCCTTATTCAAACTTCCCTTAAAATTTTCTAACCAAAGAAGGAAGTCGAAACGGAGCGAATCAGGGAAAAACCAGGGCGAACCGCCGCCGGGGCCCCACTGGGCCGGTCGGACCGGGCCGGCCGGCCCACCCTGTTCCGGGGGCCGATCCCGGTCCGGTTTCCCGTGTACCGCCCTCTTTTCACTTTCTTAGCCCATGGGAAAAGTTGGCCCATTAAATCTTCGCGAGCAATTCCAGAAAATAAAAGAAAAACTATTTACAAAAATCGGCGCCTTGTTTTACGTCCTAGGCTGGACGTTCGGGCTCTTCTTCCATGGTGAAGACATCAACATGATGAAGGGGCACAACGTCGGGTTCATAGTAAACCTTAAGTCGTTGACCATTCACCATGAATTGATCGCCTTTCACATCCATAATGGTTACCGCTCCGTTGGAGAGCACTGAATGAACAACATAAGGTCCGTCCCACTTGCTTTGCAATTTCCCCTTTCCGAAGGTTTTAAACCTCAAATTGTAGAGGAGGACCTTATCTCCTTCTTTAAACTCTTTCTTCTTCAACCTTTTATCATACCACCTTTTAATTCTCTCTTTGTATATGCTTGCATTTTAATATGCTTTCAACCTCATCTCTTCTAGCTCGCTTATTTAAATTCTCTGTTTTACCACCGCGGCATCGAGATCAAGGTTCATCTCTTTGATCACCCAATAGGCTTTATGTTCCAACTCAACCGGAAGGTGGCAAGATTTCCATAGACGAATTGATAAGGGGTCATACCTATCAGTGTCTTGAACGTCGTTCGATATGCCCACAAAGCTCCGTCTAATTGCTTTGACCAATCCTTGCCTCCCTTCTCTATGGTTTTGTTGAGAATGTTTTTTAATTGCCTATTCGATGTTTCCGCTTGTCCGTTGGTTTGTGGATGATAGGCCGTAGAGACCGTATGCTCAATTCCTAACTTGGACAAGCACTTTTTGAAATTCTTCCCAGTGAAGTGAGTTCCTCCATCGCTTATCAAGATTCTCGGTGTACCGAAACGAGGAAAAATCATGCTCTTGATCATAGCAATGGACTCCTCCGTGGAAGCTTTACGACATGGCATGGCCTCTACCCACTTGGATACATAATCAACCATGACTAGGATACGCTCATATCCGTGTGAGTTTTTGAAAGGCCCCATGAAGTCTATACCCCACACATCGAATAAATCGATTTGTAGATTATATCTCAAGGGCATAGAATTTCTTTGAGAGATGTTTCCAGTTCTTTGGCATTTGGGGCATGATACAACATATCTTTTAGTATCTTCATGCATTTCCGGCCAATAGAATCCGCTAGACCACACTTTTGTTTGGGTCCTAAAATGGCTATAGTGTCCACCGTACTCCGCCGAGTGGCACTTTCTCAAGATTTCAAGCCTCTCTTCTCTTGGCACACATCTTCTCATGACTCTATCATTGCCAAGTTTGAAGAGGTATGGCGCATCCCAAAAGTATTTCTTACTTTCGGAGATTATCCTCCTTTGAGAGTTTCTATCTAGATGGTCAAGAGGCATCTTCCGAATCGCTCGAATGATATCAATCATCCAAATGTCTTTATCGAGCACTCGATAGAGGTGGTCATCTCTCATCTTGTCTTCTATGGGCTCTTTATCATCTTGTCCACGATTCATCCTAGACAAATGATCGGCCACAACATTCTCCACCCCATTCTTATCACGAATTTCAACATCAAATTCTTGGAGAAGAAGGATCCAACGGATCAAATGTGGTTTAGCATCCTTCTTAACCAAGAGATACTTGATAGCTACGTGATCGGTGTAAACAATGACCTTTGAGTTCATGATGTAAGATCTGAATTTTTCAAAGGCAAATACCACCGCTAGCAACTCTTTCTCCGTAGTGGTATAATTTAATTGTGCCTCATTAAGAGTTTTACTAGAGTAGTAAACGGCGTGAACTCGGCCTTCCTTTCTTTGACCCAAAATCGCGCCTACGTCGTAGTCACTTGCATCACACATGATCTCGAAAGGTTGGCTCCAATCCGAAGGTTGAATAATGGGAGCACTCACCAACGCACTTTTCAAGGTCCGGAATGCCACTAGGCACTTCTCATCGAAGTCAAATGCCAAATCCTTTTGAAGGAGATGCGTTAAAGGCTTAGTGATCTTCGAGAAGTCCTTAATAAATCTTCTATAAAATCCGACATGACCTAGAAAGCTCCTCAAGGACTTAACATCCGTCGGAGGTGGGAGTTGCTCAACCGTCTCTACATTAGCCTTGTCCACTTCAATGCCTCTCTCAGATATGACATGTCCGAGCACTATGCCTTGCTTAACCATGAAGTGGCACTATTCCCAATTTAACACCAAGTCTACCTTCGCACACCTCGTGAGGACCTTATCCAAGTTTGCCAAGCAATCCATGAACGTCTTCCCATAAACGGAAAAATCATCCATGAACACCTCGACAATTTCTTTGATGAATTCCAAGAATATGGCCATCATGCAACGTTGAAAAGAGGCCGGAGCGTTGCATAGACCGAAGGGCATCCTTCTATATGCAAACGTTCCATAAGGGCATGTAAACATTGTTTTGTGTTGATCATCCGGGTGAATGGGAATTTGCATGAACCCCGAGTACCCATCGGCGTGGTTCGCTAATCTCTCGAGCATCTCGTCGATGAACGGTAGGGGGAATTGATCTTTTTTCGTTGCGCCACCAGGTCACAGTTCTTTGCGGTATCAATTCGTCCTTCTCATTCTTCACCACGGTTAAACCTCCTTTCTTCGGCACACAATGTATCGGGCTTACCCATTCGCTATGCAGAACCGGGTAGATGATTCCGGCATCAAGTAACTTGATGACCTCTTTCTTTACTACCTCTCGCATGGCATGAGTTTACATTGGTCTTCCATTGGTATACGATGAGTGGTCCACTACGGGTTTACATTGGTCTTCCATTGGTATACGATGAGTGCAAAAGGCTGGGCTAAGGCCTTTGAGATCATTAATCGAATATCCAATCACCTTCCTATGTTTTTTCAATAAAATCAGCAACTTCTCATTTTCTTCGGGACTCAACTCTTCGCTCACAATGACTGGATAAGTCTTGTCTGGGCCCAAAAATTCATACTTTAATCCTTTGGGCAAAGGTTTAAGGTCTACCTCGGGCACTTGTGGCTCTTCGGGTTTAATTTCTCCTATGTCCTCAAATTTTTCTTCCTCCACGCTTCCATCTTGTGGTTCTAAACCTTTCGTGGCTTCATCTAGTTCCTCATCTTGTTGATCATTAACTTGATTCTCCATCGCCCTTTGCAGCGGGTCTCTAAGGGTTTCAACAAAACAGAGGCTATCTACCTCCTCTACTTCGTCTTCGGGAGGAAAAGGTGAAAGGTGTTTAGAAACGCAAAGAAAATTATATGTGTACTTCTTTCCATTAAGGTTCATTGTTACTTTGCCTTTTCCGGCATCCAACACGGCATCAACCAACTTAAGAAAGGGCCTACCTAGGATTATGTGATCATGATTACTATGGTAAGATTCAATAACAAAGAAATCGGTTGGTATACATTTTCCAGATATTTTTACATTCATGTTGCAAGCAATACCTAGAGGTCTAATAGTTCTACCATCTCCCATGATTAATTTCGTTGATGTTGGGGCTAAGTCTAGGTTGTGGTCTTGAACTTTATCGTAAATTTTAGAAGATAGGACACTTACTTGGGCTCCGATGTCGCATAAAGCTTTGCATTGAACTCCATTGATCTCGCATCTCAAGTGTGGTGTCGTCTTCTCTTCTTCTTCGGATCCTATTACGTAAACTTCGGTGAGGCGAGCATATGGCGATGCTTCAGGCTTGATCCCCATGATTCTCTTCACCTTGGCTATGTGTTCCGGATCCACTTCATCATCTCCAAAGAGCTTTTGAAAGATCTCACCGGTGGTCTCAAGGTCGTACGAATCTTCCGCTTCTTCTCCGGTGGGAAATCCACTTCCAATTCTCTTGCTATCCCCTTTTGGTTAGGAAACGGTCTTCTCTTGTCGAATACTTCTCCATAATCGATTGGAACCCAATCCATTGGTTCAAACTCCTTTAATGGCTTCGCGCTTGACATGCTTCTCTTGTTTGTTTCATTTGATTCGGCGAAGTCAACTCTCGGGGTAGTTCTTGACTTGATGTGTTCTTCTTCAAGCTTTTTCGGGATTGGCTCCTCTTTTGTGACTTCCGGGGTTGCCTCTTTAGAAAATTCAGCACACTTCTTCCTTGAATTGTATTCCGGTCTTCCGCAAGTCTTGTTTCCCAATCTCTTCGCATGGCAGCCGCTTTACTAATTTTTTGTAGAAGTTGAGCGGCTTCCATGAGTGTTTTCTCCATAAGATCCCCACCTGTACACATTTGGACGTGTTGCATGCAACTAGGGGTTAGGGAAAAGAAAAATGTATGCAAGAGTGCGTCACCGGAGAAGCCGAGTCTTGGTCCTTGTTCGATCAACTCATTAAATCTATTTCAAGCTTGGTCTATCCCTTCCTCTTCTCCTTGCGTGAAAGTCATCACTTGCCTCCTTAGATGTTGAACCTTGCTAATTGGAAAGAACTTCTCGCAAAACTTCTTTGTCAACTTGTTCCAATTGCTTTCAACTTCAAAGGACGCAAATGAGTACCACGTCTTCGCTTCACCGGCATGTGAGTAGGGAAAGAGATTCCATTTGAACCATTCATTGGGAACTCCTTCTTGACGCACCGTGTTGCATAGCGTTGTGAAATGCCTTATATGTCTATATGGGTTCTCCGTAATCATCCCTTCAAACGGGTTTGCCACCACCATCTCGATGATCTTGGATTTAATCTCATACTTGGTCGCTTCGAGATTCGAATCCGACTCTTGTACTTTTATGTCTTCACATCGAGGACTAGCGTAATCCCTTAGTGATTTCTTCGGTTCTTCCACGGGTTGATTGACGAATGCCATCTAGACAACAAGATAAAAACAAAAACAAAAACAAAACAAGTGGTTTTCTAGATAATATGTGTTAGATATAGCAAATAAAAGATAAACTAAAAGATAAAACAAAGTTAGATGCAAACCAAACAATGTAAACTAGCTTGCTCCTCGGCAACGGCGCCAGAAAAAGGGGCTTGTTGACAGATAAAAGACGTATCCACCTACGATCCGCAAGCGTACAGACCTACACCTTTTTCACCACGGGATTCCCAAGGTTCTTGTCAATCCGCGGAGCAAGGGGATTACAAGCGTTTGATCTACCTCTACTCACTAACTACTCAAACCCTAACTATGATTAAACTAGAAAACGAGTAAACTACATTAGAGAGAATGATTAAGCTATCAAGATAGGAGACACTCGCCCATGGGTCTACAATACTCGAACATGCAATCGCTTTAAACATGAAAACCAATCTAATCTATCGGGGTTGTGACCACGGTTTCGCCCTTTCCCTCCCCTCGTACTGTCACTACGCGAAGGTATTCGTAACTAGACCTATGATGGACACGGCGCATTGAATTGATCCAAGGGAGCATTGGGATCCATACTTCCTTTACGACATGGTAGCTAACCTTAAGCATCTAAGCACCTTCAACACAAGATGATAGATAGATATTCCAACAAGGTACGATTACATATTCAAGACCGATTACAACCCATGGATGAATAAGGAGATTACCCCATCAAGGTGCTAGACATAGCACCGTTGATCAAGGTCACCCTTCTGACGGTGTCTTCCTTCTTCTCCACTTGTGGGTGCTTCCTTCGAGGTGGTTGATCCCCCTCCAGAGATCTCCTTCCTCTCTCTCTAGCTTGTGGATGGCCTCCTGGTGCGAATGGCTCTCTTCCCTCTGAATGGCGGCGCCTCTAGGACTTTAGGGTTGAAAATCCTTCGGGTGCAAAGGATGGGGAGCCGAACCGACCCCCGGAGTGGGCCAGGCCGGCCGGCTTGGGCCGACCGGCCCAGGCCCACCTCGGCCCGGTTCAGTCACCCCTTCGCTCCCGTGGGTCCTCATGCATTTATGCACTTTGCCCCATCCACTTGCATGAATTTGACGATGTCATCCTCGCGTCCAAGATGAAGGTTCTCCGTGCTTGAAGTTTGGTCTTTTACGCTTCAATCCCCGGGGGTGTTCCTTCGCAGCATTTCGGTCCTCGCCACCATTGGATGTGATTTCATCAAGCTCATGAACACGAACAAGACTCCGTAAATACTCCTTTGAACTTGTTGCGAATTTGTCCTTTATGTCCATGTTTGTCTACATAAACACAACACTTCCAAATGCATGCACAAAGATGAACTTGTTATATGATTAGTGTGCCTAGTGGCGGGTTAGTTCCATAAACAAATCCAAACCAAAGTGTAATGAACATGTTTGGTGTACCAAAATACACCGTCAACATCCATCACCCACTCATGACGGCTCCATCACCCAATTCTAAACAGAACATTGCATCAGGACTCAGGAGTACAAGATGCCTTCATTTGATGAGTTCAAAACCACATGTACACATCAAACAAAATCCTAAATTTGAATGAATTAGAAAATACACAGGATAATGGGTTTACGAAGCATGGCGCCGCCGCGTCCTTCTCTACAGAACGAGAGCTCCTGCACCTTGGTAAAAATGTGTTGCAGGCGGCGCAGCTTCTTCCAGCCCAGCGCACCCCTTGCGGCCGTGCAGCGTTGCACGATGGTGCGCTTCCGCGGAGCGTTGCACGAAGGAGGAAGGGGTTGTGATGTCGTCGGCGGAGTGGAAAGAAGCCTCGGTGGTGCGACGCGGGTGGCCCCCAAAGATGGCGCAGGATGACGGGCGCGGTGCAGGGTCACAGGGATGCTGAGACGTTGCAGCATGGTGTGACGTGGGGTGCGTAGATGGCAGGGCGTGGCATGGAGGAGACGGTGGGACGCGACGCATGGAAGATAGCGGACAGTGGGGGCGACACGCCGCCGGCAGGATGATGCGACGAGGTGGGGAGGCGGCGGTTCGCGAGACGGGAATTGGGAAGAAAGGGTTCGGGCGGCACAAGCGATGCGGTAGTGGCCACCCAGCACTGGCCGCTTCCCTCTGCTTCCCCGTTGCCACCCATGCTGAGGACGCACAGAGGCGCACGACCATATAGAGCGGCGGCGGAGGGGGGCGCTCCCATCCTCCTAGAGCTCCCACCACGGTGGGCCTCGCCCTCTCCCTCTCCCACCATGTCAATCAACCCGCAACAGCTGGTTCCGGCGTGAACTTCTGTGGCAGCAGGAGGAGCTCCATGCCGCCGGACGACCGGAGCAGAGGGGATGACGCAGCCCCGCAGAGCAGGAGCAGGGGGGCCGCGACGACATCGTGCTCCGGCAAGTGATGGGAGGGAGGAGGGGCGCGTAGGAGAGGGAGGGAAGGTTGGAGGAGCACGCCGGCGGCCGAGCCGAGGAGGGCGAAGGGGCACGCCGGCGCAGTTCGACGCGAGGTGGAGGAGGCTAGGATATTTTTTTGCTGTACGGGGTGTTTTTTCCATGGGGTAGGCAGCGAGGGGAAGGGAAAGGTGGACCCGACAGGTACACAGGGTGGCTATGTGTGGGGTGGGTGAGAAAAACAATTCGATTTTGGCATAAACGCTCTCCAAATTGCGATTTTTTGGTACATCATGATCCTTCCACTCTATCCACTTCCAAAAACATATGACGGGTGGGTCCGGTGTGAATGGTACCGTGGACTCGATTGGGGTGAGAAAAGTTTTCAATTGTCTTCGCTCCTTATAGTATAGATGTAGTATTAAAATAATAGATTACGGAAAATCTAAACGGAGAGGCCTCTCCATTTAGACTTAAATGGAGAGCCCTCTAGGTTACTTCCTGCTAACACAAAGTTATTACTTCCTGCTGACACATCCGCAACATTGAAACATCTAGATCTACTTTTGCAACATCCGCATGAAACACTTGCAATATCCTTGCGAGACATTTGGAACACGTGGGACACACACTTGCAACATGCACTGAGACCCTACCACACGTCGTGTCTCCTTGTCGCTGTCGTTCCCAGCCCGCTGTCCAGACGCCGCGGGTGCCACCGCGAGCTCCTCTGTGGGCGTCGCCGCAGGAGCACCGGGAGCCCCGCGCGTGGCACCACCGCGACCTCCGTGCTCGACTGCGCCAGCGAGCTCCAGCGCCCAACCGTGAGAAGCAGGGGCCTACCCCGCTGGCGAGCTCGACGCAGGTCAGCACCGGCGAGATCTCGCACCAGGCTGTCCCTCTGGCTGCTGAGAGATCCACGCTTGACCGCCGGCGAGCTCTCGCACCATGTTGCACCTCTGGCCGTAGGGGCGGCGGCCCAGGCCGCCGGCGAGCTCCCGCTCCTCCTCCACGAGCTTTCCCACCCCGTCGAACTACCCCAGCTCTGGCGGTGGGCCTTGCCGCGAGCTCCGCCACGAGAGCCGCACGTGAGTGTCGCGGACACCGGCTGTGGGTGGAGCTTCGGGCGCCACGAGCTCCGGGCGCTGCGGGTGCGTGCGGTAGAATGATTGGGAGAGGGGGCGGTCACGGGAAAATTGGATCCAAAAAAAGCATTGGTAGGGAAGAGATAAAGGTGAGGGTGGGGTCCGCCGTCGCCGGCCCGTCCAAAGCGGGGCGCGTGTCCGGATGCCTGTTTTCTAAGCATTACTTTTTTAACTATTTAGTTTTAAAGATGCTCTGAGAGCATCTCCAAAAGTCTCTATAAAACAAATTGACTCGCTAACATAAACAAAACTGGTCTCTCCGAAATCCTCCAACTAGTTATCCAGCTAGGGGTGGATATCGAGCCGGCTCGATTCGTTATCGGCTCGGCTCGTTACAACTCAGCTCGTTATGCCTTGTTAAGATACCGAGCTGAAAGCCTAGCTCGGCTCGGCTCGTTTAAAAGCTCGAGCCAGCTCGTTAGCTCGTGAACTAGCTCGTTTAAAATCTGACCAAATCACCAAATCTTGAAATATACTATAACTTAGTCTATATTATATAAGTTCCAACAACAAAAATAAAAAGAAACAAAGCACATATAAAAATATAATCAATCTAAGCATTAAATCAATTATCAACATTAAGTTCACCCCATAATCCAGCTCGTATTCAGAGTCCTCCGCTAGCCATATTTCCTGAGCCTCTCCGCTCGTTATCCCCTGCTCCCGCACGCTTCGGCGGAGTCGAGAGGGAAAGGAGAGGTGCGGAGGCCGTCCGATGCGTCCGGACGCACCAAACGGTGGCATTACTATTACCCATAAAAAACCTGGCTGGTGCATGATCGATCGAGCCGGTAACGACATGTTTGACACGGCCGCGATCACCAACTACTAGTCCCCTCCCATGCATCTACCCAGTCGCCAATCTTGCGCATGGATTCCACGGCGGCGGCGGACGCGCGCGACGCGAAGCGAGCGACGCCATCCCGATCCGCCGGCGAAGACCTGATCAGCGGCCTCGAGGACGACGTGCTCCTCCGCGTCCTCGGCCTGGTGCCCGACGCGAGGGACGCGGTGCGCACGGGCGCGGTCTCGCGACGGTGGCTCCGTCTCTGGACGCGCGTCCCCGCGCTTCGCTTCGCCTCCCGGCCGGTGCCCAGGGCAGCCAACGTCGACGAATGGCGCGCCGCCTTGGACGAGTTCGTCGCCTTCGTCAACGGCGTCCTTTCCCAGCGTTCGACCCAACCCGCTGGCGGCGACATAATCGAGAGCCTGTCGATCTCGTATATCAGGGAATCTGAGCCTGAGCAACCGACGACGATGCCGGCGTTGTTCGTTTATGCCTTCTCCATCCACGATGTGGAACAGCTGATGCGTGTGTCCGTCAGTGCCGCACAAGGCTGGATCCGGCACGCATTCCAGCACGGGGTGAAGTCGTTGATCCTGGACATGCCCCTGCCGGAGCGTATGAAGATTCCGGGAGGAAGTGATGACGATGAGCACAGAGACTACGAAGCCATCGAGGAATGTGATGGTGAGAAAAAGCCGGTGGTGCTTCTTGACAGTCTCCCTAGAGCCCCAGCAAGGCTGGAGACGATGCGTCTGGCACTCGGCGGCGTGAGACTCCGGCTCTCTGCGGACGTGATGAGCTTCGCATCACTCAATGATCTCTCGCTCGAACGGATCAAGATCGCAGACGGTGGCGGCGCTCGCCTCCTTGCCCGCCTCGTGTCGTCGGCGAGCTGCCCGCTCCTGCGGAAGCTGCGCATGAGCAAGGTACGGTTCCCGAAGTACCGGGATGAGATGCGGCTCAACGCTGGCGTGCTCTCGGAGCTGTGGTTGGAGGACTTCAGCGTCATGTCGCTGGAACTGAGGACTCCTAGTCTCCGGGTTCTGCACATGGACGATTGCTGTCACAAGGTGCTCAACCTATCAGCTCCGAGGCTGGAAGAATTCACATTGTCGTTTCGACTAGGATGCCAACCGCCTAGGTTGCTTCAAGTCGATGGAGGCTTGCCGCGGGTGCTGAGCCTCAAGCTCCATGTCTGGTCTCACCGTAGTCGAAACTTCAATTATGGGCAGCACAACGATGGTTCTGTGCTCCTCTTGAACCATTGTACCTCACTCACATGCCTTGAGGTCACTCTCGCCGGTCCAAAGGTAAGTGTTGTTTCTTCACGTACTGGATTAATTCACATAAATTTGTTATGACATTTTATATATCTTTATTATATATTGCCTCATTGCCTGTTAAACTTCTTCTTTTTTTGTTTACTCTGACAAGGTACTGATATTGAAGGACGATGTGAACTTGATAAAAGATAAGGTACCACACTTTCCTCAAATCATTTCTCTGACGGTTAATGTTTATAAGGCCTTTGAGAGGCATAACTTTGGAATTGGCGTGGCAAACCTCCTCACACGATTCACCAATCTTAGGCAACTCAGCCTACATTTACCCTTCTTCCTCACCCTGGTGAGCACCAACTCTATACCGGTCAATGTTAGCTATTTACTTCCTTTTTCCTAAGATGATTTCTCTCTCCCCTCTGTTGCACTAAACCCACACATACATATATCTATCTGTACTGCAGCACTATGACTTAGACCGAGGATTAGGTCTGGAATGTGATCACCCAAACCACTGGACATCTGACGAGATTATCTCCCTAGCTCACCTGAAGGAAATTGAGCTTACAGGATTCACAGGAACTGATTGTGAGCTCTGGTTCATGGAAGCTGTGCTCGCAAGTGCCAGAAGACTTTGTAAAGTAGCTTTAAGTTTCAACGAAAAATGTCGACAACATGAGGGCAAGATGGATGCATTTGAACGTATGCTGATTAATGAAGGAATGCAGACTTCTTGCCGCGCCAAACATAAGCTTGCATGTAATCTTGAGTATTGATACATGTCGATGTGGTTTCATCCAATTTTTCTCATTCCATTTTATGTATTTGTTTTTTCCCCACGAACTTCGCTTCGTATGATGAATTTATGTATCGATTGACCCATTTGGGATCACAGTCTCCTCTGTACCTACCGCTCCCCCAGTTTAACATTTGTTTTGGATCTTCTAGATGCATATCATTTAGATCTAGATGTATGATGTATGTTTGGATAGTTAGAAAAAGTTATATATCTAGAAAAGTCAAAACAAATAGTAATTTGGAATTTTAGGAGTATAAGGTTACAGCAGGTACTAAGAACTGGAACACCGGAGACATCTCCATCGATGACCCCAATAACCAAAGTTCAGTACTTCAGTTTCTCTTATCATCATGATGTAAGGGTGTTCAGTTCATCATACTGATGTATCTTCGATTTCAGTATTTTCCGATGGTCCAACAGATAATTATTGGATTTGTTATAATCAGTTCAGAAATTTGAATTGTGCCAATATTAATTTGTATCCAATTTTCTTTCACTTCAACCGGCTAGCAAATATGTTGACAGCACGCGGAGGAGCTCTTTGCTGCCCCTCTGCGAAGCACCAGCCAGACTGGGGTGGGTGAGCAGTCAGACCAGTCCTTGGTGCGGTCAGACTGGGGTCGTTGGTGCAGTCAGACTGGGGTAGATGAGTAGTCAGACCAATCGTTGGTGATTCCAACGGTAAACCAACAAACGCCGACCTGGTAGGGTCCCTGTTAGGGTAGGTGCAGCTTAGGTTGTTGTAGGGTCGGCAGAACACCTAGAACGTCCTCGAACGCCATGGAGATAAGAGAAGAACAACATGATAGGGTTGGAAAAGTTGGGGAAAGAGAGAGAAAGGTAAAAAGATAAAAGTGTAATTGATAGATTCAATTCTGATACCTCAATCAGTTGTGGCCCTTTATATTTATAGGGTGGAGAGGTCTTTCCCCGTAAGTAAATCCTTTTACAAGTCTAAATCTATCAAGACTCCTTGATTTAACTTAGACTAGAGGCACCGATCACACCTGTCAACCTTACGTGTATAGCTTACCGAAGGTATATCTCTCTCATCCAAAGTTCGAATCGAATGTTCTATATATGAATCAAATCTTGATCTACTCGGCGAGAATTTTACTTTAAACCATTGCAACAATTTGGCACCAACGCATGCTGCGTAGTGAAGCCCTTTGTATTTATAGGGTGGAGAGGTATTGCCCCGCAAGTAAATCCTTTTATAAGTCTGAATCTATGAGGATTCCTTGATTTAACTCTGACTGGAGGCACAGGTCAAACCTTTCGACCTTACTGTATAGCTTATCGAAGGTATATATCTCTCTCATGCAAACGTCCTGTTCGCTTGGCTTATCAGCCACCAGCCAGCAGTACTTTTCTCTCACAACAAATCAGCCATCAGCAACCAGCCAACAGTGCTCTTCTCTCAGAACGAACCAGCACCAGCCATCAGCCACCAGCCAACCGAACATGCTGAAAGTCTGAATAGAACGTTCTATACATGAATTGAATCTTGATCTACTTGACGAGAATTTTACTTTAAACCATTGCAACAATTGAATGCAAGGGCAAAACAAGCATCACATCCTCACATAAACTCCTCCATAAAGCTTCAGAATTGGTTGTAGCCTACATCCGGTGGGGTTAAGAGCGCCCCACAGTTTTTATTAAGAGAAGGGAACCAAATCCCAACTTAGAAAACCCTTGAACCCTGACTTCACCGGCAAAGGAATTTTTTATTTTTAACTAGTCTCATAAATTCGCTCTAACAAGCAATCGAACTCGGGTCTCCTGGTTGCAACCATCCCTCAACTCCTCTAACCAAGTAGTCTAGAGGGCCTTTGGTTTTGACAAGTTCATAGAACTCTTGAATTCCTGATTTTGGTAGTAGGTTTTATGGGTGGGTAGTTCTTGAACTGACCTTTCAATTTCATCCGAACTTAAAAATCACCGAAAGCTTTACGCGGAAACATTGCTTCCCCCTATGGGCAACTAACAACTAACATTGCTTCACCTAGTGACGGATCTAGACTTAAGATATAGAGGGGTTGAACACCTTCTTCTACCTCATTTATAGTAGAAATTTCAAAGAAGATTAATGGAGAGCTCCATTATTGCGCAGAAAGTAGGGGGCTCGAGCCCCCTCCTCCCCCTCGCTGCCTCCGTCCCTTGGCCCACCGGCAGTCGCGCCGGCGAATTGGGTCGGTTCCTGCCGTCTGGTTGCGCCTGCGCCCCAACGGGGAAGCTGCGCACCGCCGCGGGACGCCTAGCCCCGGCGTGACGTTGCATAAGGCCTACACCATTAGAGGCCAAGGCGTGGGAGGCGGGCATCACAGGGAGGCGAGCATATAGTTGGCGGTGTAGGGAGGCGGCTACCACGCAGGCCGGTGATGGTAGAGCGGTGGTGCTGGGAAGAGCAGCAGAGGATGCAGAACAACGGGGAGGAGGATAAGAGCGCCGACGGAGGAGGAAACTACTCGACTTCTTGAGATTCTGCAGCTGCATATTTGGCCATGGCCCTACGTCGCGCTTCCAGCCGCGTGCCTGCGCTGCCGGCCACAACCCTTCTTCCTGCAGTCCATTTGTGGGTAGACAGGTAACGAGGAGATAGGGAGCATTGCCGATGGCCAAGAAGGCAGGGGATCTCGCATCGGGCCTGCACCGGTGCTACAGGCGGTGGAGCTTATTGCCACCGGGGCTCGCGCTGGCCGAGCGACTCCGCGTGCTGTCGCTCCCGGTCGAAGCTGTAGCTCTCCTTAGGGTCGCGAGCCTCCGCTCACAGCTGGGGCTGTAGCTCTCCACGAGAACCGACGTGCCACGAGAGCCGAGGCCGGTGGCATGGAAGGCGCCAACGACGAGATGCGTCAATTCTCATGTGTGTCGTCTCCTCTCACGTGCGGATTTTTTTTTTATTTTTGATTTCTCAAAAATAAATGTCGAATCTAAGAGTTTCAAAACTAGTGTTTGCAACGGCGGTGTCGGTGTTTTGGACCGCCAACCTACCAAGGGGAGTACCCGAGGTAGATGAATGTGGCCTCGCCGAGATCGGTAACTCGAAGGAAGAGACACGTGGCACACAATTTAGACAGGTTCGGGCCGCAAGGTGCGTAATACCCTACGTCCTGTATGTTGCGTGGCTCTGGACTGATTGGGTGCGATTACAAGATTCTGCGTAATCTCAAGCCGAGAGAGAGAGAGGGGTCCCTGCCTCGCCTTATAAAGCCCGGGAGGCAGGGTTACATGTCGGTTTAGGGAAAGAGTACTAGTCGAGTACGTCTAGGAGTCCTCTATACAGTGCGGGACATGTACAGCCTCCTATCCGAATACTTCTCCACCGTAGTCCTTGTGCTTCACGCCAGCAGGTGTCGTGCAGCGCAAGTCGGGTAGTCCAGGGGCCCACCGAGTAGTCGGTCCTGGTACCCACCGAGGTAGTGGGCCCAGAGAGGTCCATACGACAGGCGGAAGGACCCAACCGGCGGTTGAAGGTCGAACAATCGTTTGAAAGAGCAGCTAGCCTAGGCAAGCGGCTCCCAAAGCTGCAACCGCCGTGGGAAACAGCGGTTGACTACCTGGGACAGCGGTCTAGGAACCAAATTCCGCTCTATACAACAGTTGGCCAACCGCCACTTCAAACAACGATTAGTTTTCCTCCCTTGTATAAGCCCGAATATTCCCCGGAAATGTCATAAAAATTGCAAAAAAAACAACAAGAAGAAGAGAGGGTGGAGAGGAGAAGGAAGGGAGTGAGGTGGAGGTGAGTGTGTTTTATCTGAGTCACTGTTGTTTTCCTCTTCCCACGGATCGAATAGCCCACCACCCAGGCTTCTTCATTGTCTACATATAGCCACCCTTCTCTTCTGCAATGGCTTATGATACCAAGCAGCAATGTCTTCCTCAGGTGGGGATGATGACTTTGTAGTCCTCAATTGTGGATTGAGCAAGATCCAGACTTCAAAGCTCATTTCCCGGTACAAGCTAAGAGAGATTTCAAATCCATAGGTGAGGTTAGAAGCTACATACCAAATTAGTTGGTTAACTTACCAAGATGTGCACACGGTGACTTTTGCATGATGCAAGTTTATCAGGGAGAACAACTCTGGTCGTCGCTTCTGGTACTGCTCACGGACATGAGTAAGCAAAGCTACGTGACCTTTGTCCATCATTTTTTTACTAACGTAATCTTCTGCAGTACTCCCACCAATCAGGTAACTGCGGTTTTCGTGCAACGGGTGGGTCCCCGGGCTATTGAGCTGTATCAAAACTACATCGACTACCTCGAGGAAATCGTCATCTACAACCTGAAGCGGGAGCTCGCAGAGGCACTGGTTCGTCTAGAACTCTAGATCCACATCTAGTAAGATGACGAACCCGTGGCGGGACCTATGGTGTTCAAAACGAACATCGTTTGTGAAGACGAGTATTGCACTTGCCCTTGCCACGAGAAGAAGAACAACACTCCACAAGAAACTCCATCCCCGCCACCTTCACCTCCACCTCCACCCCCGCCAGGGTACGGGTACTACATACCCTCCCAGCACTCCGACAGATCTATGTTCTCTAGGCACTTCTCCTACCAGTAGATTAGTTTGTAATGTTGTTATCGTTTTCTAAATTCCCTAAGGCATCTTAGAATTAGCAACGTCGCATGATAGATTAGTAGTCGCGCGGTACGTGCCATTGCAAATTTGTGTGTCATATTTTCAGGTGCCCACGTCGCAATCAAGTGTCCTTTGAACAAAAAAAGTCAAACGCTGTTTGAAACGGCGGGCGAGTCTACCGAACCGCCACTTCAAATGGCGGCTAGGGGTTCCCTTCAACCGCCGTGGTGGGGCCTCAAGCGGCCGTTTCGAACGACGGTTGTACCTTGGATCCCGGCCCGCGTGTCGTGACGCGTGTTGAACGGCGGCCAGAAGAAAAATATAAAAAAAATTCCTCGTGTGTGCGCGCAAGAAACTGGGCTGCTCAGTTGTTGATACTGGACTTCTATTTAGGCCGCACGATGATGAATTTCTTTACTATATGTGTGCGTTGTCGGATGCTGACTCACGTACGAGATCAGCCGAACGTCCCTCTGCTAATGACAACAAAACGGCAGAGGATCTCGTTCCGAGGAGGCGAGTCCGCGGATGTGGAATTGGGGAGTGGCGGCTGTGGTGTGGAGGAGAATGGGATGTTAGGGTTTTGTGTTTTGTTTATATACTAAGGTAGCCAATAGGTATTCAGCTTACCTGATGCACTCAACAAGCAAAACAATACAACCGTGATTTGCTGAACAGTGTGTATTCGTGTTATCAAGCTAGCAATAGAGAGTTTGAAGATGGTGACTACAGCCAACGTTGCTGTGCAAAACTGTTCAGGCATTCTTTCCACACAATGCTTTGACTGTAAGTTCTCCGTACTGAATGGCTAGCTGTAAACGTTTGCGGTCAGCGGAACACATATACGGTGTATACACTACTAGTAGTCCTAAAAATAGAAACTGCCGAGTTTGCTATCCTAACGAAAGGAGTTTTCTGAAGGGACAAATGATTCTGTGATTCTGGGTATCCACAGAGCGACATTGTTGATCCTGAAGATATGAACTGTCATTTGCCCTGGTATTCCTCTAAGGTGCGTCACAGCAACATTGTTGATCCTGAAGATACGAACAGTCATGTGCCCTGGTATTCCTCTATGGTGCGTCCATGTCTGGGTGCTGTAACTCCAAAGCTTCTGAAAAATTGCAGGGGAGTTAGTCACTAGACAGCATGCATTGGTGTTGCAATTGCAACAGATCAAAAGAAAACATTCAGTAATTAGATCAACTATTGGTTGACATGTGGAACAAAGTACTGAAATTTCTGGACACTTAATTAAATTATTGGCACAACCAGCTATTTTTCTCTCAACTTATGTGATGATATGTTGATCAAATTATTTCTGTACGAATTTTCTCAAACACAAGCCGGACCCAAACACCTAAGAAGGTGAGATACTAATACTACATCTACAGGCAGCAACTACACATACACAAAAATACAGAAGCACTC
This sequence comes from Cenchrus americanus, assembly GCA_947561735.1. Taxonomy (NCBI): domain Eukaryota; kingdom Viridiplantae; phylum Streptophyta; class Magnoliopsida; order Poales; family Poaceae; genus Cenchrus; species Cenchrus americanus. The sequence goes on along the minus strand of OX387240.1, from coordinate 88,768,101 downwards.
TGAACATCAGAGCTAAACTACAGAAGACAAACAACTACTCAAATTTCAAAATGCATACTACATAGTGTTGTCATCAGAACAACACAATGATCTGTCACAGGAAATTTCAAAGTACAGAACTGCCTTGAGCATATAAGCAATGATGTATTGAAGCTAGTGTATTCACTCTAACCAGTACAACCAACTGATAAACAGAGTACTGGAGAAACTCAAAAGTTCTCACCTGGCGCATCTGTGACAAAGATCACAATGTCCATGGGCTCCTCGCTGGTAGGCAGATCTATAACCAGAGGTGTCAATCGCCCGTGGAAGCCTGCCCTCGCACAGAGGGTGATGTTGTTAAAGCCCACACCCAGGACGACGCCCAAAGCACCCACCAAGTGCACCACTGACCGGCCATGGAACCGGAACGTCCTCCAGGGCATTTCGAAGATCCAAGAATTGTTGGCCCGGACATATCGAATAACGCGTCGCAACACCACTGGATGCTCAACGCCATTCTGTTGCAACGGAACACTTGTGTTTAGGAAACAAGAGCAAGCAAACCATACTGGAAACTGGTGTCAAGAAATCTGAATTCTATGTGGCAATGTTCAGACATACATGTCCAGTTTCGGTTATATTTCCTTAATCTAAAAAAAACGAAATCACCAAAGACGACACCTATGACAAACAGCTCAAATTATATGCCATCTGAAAGGATTATAATGGTGATGCAGCAGGCTCCAGATTATCTCAGGAACTAAGTAACAGCTTCAGTAACAAACTAGTAAGAACTGATATGAACAGGTGCAAGCGATTTCATGACAGAGAACCAATCATCAAGTGTCATCAGTTCTCGCAAATTGACTACGGAATCGAGGAATTGGTGGATTTTAACTGTATTATTGGCACAAAATGTACCAATAATTGCAACAAGGTTCAGAGCCCAAATCCAACATTACAGGCAGAATTCAGAAGGCATCATTAAGGTTGCGAGGGGGGCAGGGTGAGCTCACCGGAATTTGCATTGGAAGGTGTGGCGGCAGCGGTCTTGGCGGGATGAGTTCTACCGTCCAAGACAGCAGCTCGAAAGCAGGGTCGACCGCGTGACGTAGTCGGACGCCGTGGTTCTGGTTCCCGTCGCCCGCCAGGAGGACCACCCACATGATGTCGCTCTGAACGTGTGTTTCGTAGACGCGCTGGACGAGGCCGTGGGCGAGCTGGTCCTCCGGTGAGGGCTGGGGCCACAGTGCGAGGTACCGGCCGTAGGCGGCGCTGTGGAGGAGTACGTAGTCGACACCGACGTGCTGGAAGAGGTGCACCGCCCACGCTGTGTTCAGCGAGCCGCGGTTGGGGCTCAAGGAGACGCTCCACCCGTCTTCGTCGGCGTGGATGTACGTGCCGTCCACGGGGCTCCGCAGCCGCACGTGAGCCCGATCAGGGAAGAGGTCCATCGCCGCGTCGCGCCGCGCAGCTGGTGCTCGTGCTGCCGGGGCGGAGGCCGACGGTGGCGTGGAAGCGGCACTGCTGGTTGCTGCCAGGGGAAGGTGGCAAGAGGGAGAGGAGGCAGCAAAGCGAGAGTTCGTTGCGAGGCGGTTACTTTTGGGTGCCGAGGCCGAGGCGGGGATTTCAGGGCGGTGGGGCTCTGGAATGGCAAGCGCAGCCGCGGCGCAGCAGGTCGTCGGTTCCGCCGGCTGTGTGCCATCGGTGATGTGGGCCATTGCACGACCCGCAGTCATGTGGGCCAGCTCCGAGGGCCCAGGTACGGTGCCGCCGCCGGGAGGAGCATCGATCCCGCAAACGACGCAGGGAACATGCTGCGTCGCCGCCGCAACCCTCTGCTTGCTTGTGAGCATTCTGTCGAAGAGATGGTGTTCACTGTTCAGCCTACTGCATCAAAGAGAATTAGCTATCATGAATCCGTAGATGGTAGATCATCAGGGACGAGTTCATTGGCGTTGCACGCGGTTACATTTGCCGTTTGGGCGCCGAGGCAAAGTGAAATCGCAAGCGCAGGTCGCCGGCCGGCCGTCAGGCGGCGCTCCAGCCGCTGCCATGTGGGGCCAAGGACGCTGGAGTTCTCTTCACATGTAGAATTTTTTTTATATTTTTCCTTTGATTTTACAAAAATAAATAGGCGGATTCAACATTTGCACAAATAGTCGGCGATTGGGCTCCTGCCGCCGTTTCAAGCGGCGGTAGGGAACTACCGCCGTGGAGGGTGGCGGTAAGGACCTGCCGTCGCAGCACAGGGCGGCAGGTTTGCAACAGTGGCGGCAGGCCGGGGTTGGGTGGGGAGTGGCTGCCTGGCAGATGCCGCCATTTGAAACGGCGGCCGGGTCCAGCTAACTGCTGGTTCAAACGACGGTTGATTTTTTCCTTTTTTTTTGTTTTTTCGGTGGTTATCCCTGAAATTATAAATGTGAAATAACACCAAAATGAATACGAAGGTACATAATTACAACGAACAAAATTAGTTTACACGACAAGTATAAAAAAACAAATCTAAATACGACCACATTTTGTCGGTCGTGGCGGCCCCCGGAGCTCCCTTCCCCGCCGCTGTCGCCGCCCTCTGTGCGGCCCTCGTGTGGTGGGTGGGGTACATGAGGGGATCTCGTGGATGGCAATTGCGTCCTCCGACCACCGACTCCGAGGCGGTGTCGCTAAGGGAGCGCCTGAGCCCGACGGGTCGGCCCCCACTCCGGTCGCTAAGGGAGTAGCCGATCCAAACAGGATGCCCCCACTTTGGTCGCCCGTGCCTCTACCTCCACTGACGCTGCCACCACCAACGCCTCCCCTGCACGCTCTGCCGTGACGTTGAAGTCTGCCATCATCGCCGCGTGCTGCTCCTGCGTCGGCTTGGTCCCGACGAGCGGGGCTCCTGTCAGCTGTGTCGCACCGATCTCGTCGGCGGCATCGCGGTCGTCGAAGTGAAACTCGTGTCCCGGGGCCTGTTGGTGGTGTCTCACCACTGATGTAGTCCGAAGGAGGTGGATCAAACACCGGCTGCAGAACCGGTGAAGCTGCCCAAGACGAAGACCCGGGTCTCGTAGGTATCGGTGGTCTCCATATAAAAATATAAATCAGGCATGAACCAAAAACATGTCGTGTAAACTAGGATGAATAAACATGTACCTGTAGCGTAAAAAGGACTCGTCTGCGGCACGTGCGGAGCGGACGCAGTGGGCGCAAACGGTGGACGTGTCGAGGGCGAGGGCGCGTACAGTGGTCGTGTCAAGGACGAGGGTGCCTGGTATGAATCTGAGGTGGAGGCACAGCTGCTGGGGGACGAGTGGTTGCGTGGAAGGAGGAACCCCTCGTCGCCGCGGAAATTCACCGCGTGCATCAACCGCCGGCTGAGCCCCACCATCTTCTGCATCTCTGTGCGTATCCCTGTTGACGCAAAAAGTGCACTCAACGCCAATCACACAGCAAGCCGAACAAAGCTAGCTTCGCACGCGCAGAGAGCAAATGACGTGCCAGTCAATTTTTCCTGAAAATTAACAAAAGATAAAGCAGTTAAATACCAAAGCTTGGAACTTGCCGGGAAGTACCGGCAGTTCCATATTTACGGGCCGAACAAAGCCAAACGAGGATGACACATAGCTATGTGAAGCTATCTGTCAAAGAACCACGACCATTCGGGTATCCACGAGAGGGAAAAAGAACACCGCCGAATGGATGACGTAAGCATGACAACAACCGGTCTTCGTATAAACAAAGATGCAAGCACGAGTCATGACCGATCCTCATGAAGATTAGCATTAAAATAAATGAAGTAAAGCACGAACATGATCACGTATTAAATAAGCATGCATAGATCCAAAGCACTAGTCTACCGCATGTCTAGTTACTTTAAAACCCGTCGGGTACGATAACAAACAAATCTATCCACCGCATGATACGATTTGCATGAAAAACGTGCCACTCTCCACGGATAGATCTATCCACCGCATGATACAATCTAAATATGGAAAGCTAAAAGCATACATCATTTAGAACATAAATAATGCACGTGTTCTACTCGTGAAAACATAACCGAATACGGCTGAACAGCCGATCCAGGGTCCATGAAGAAGGAACAAACATTACCACGTGAACAAATCTATCAGACTGATTTGGGAATCTAATCCACCGGATGACTAGCTCCAAAGCAACCCAAAAACCTGCATCTACCGCATGATACCCGGTTCTTTCAAGATTTAAACGAACGAAGCAAGCTTGAACCCACATCACGTAGCAACCTAGATTGATTCGGTCTCGGCTATCGGAGAACACAAGATCCACGCGTCAACATACGAAACCTGCTCGCACAAGGATCTTAAAAGAGATATAGCCGATCCAAACCCATCTAGATTGGGCAAAGATGTGTTACATGAATTAAAACATAAAGTAAAACTCAAGATAACACGGGATAACTTAATGAATCTATTGGATCTTGCCAAAATCCAATAGAGCCGATAACTAGCTTCAAGCCAGATCTTAGCCTACCGCATGGCTCATGATCTAACAAGAAACCCTCTTGAACCACGCTTGAATCTACCGCATGACACGAAGGATGGTAACAAGACTACTTGCATCAGATCTAAATCCACCGCATGATACTAGACATGATACAAGGTTGCCGGTACTCACGGAGGTCGACGGATCGATTGGCCCTCTCGAAGAACTCGACGACACGACAAGGACTCTAGGGTTTGGCGTAAGGCCGGTGTGTATTGAAGAATGATCGTGTTTGTTACATACATCCGGGGATCGTATTTATACCCTCGCCGATTACAAGCGCGAATGGATTCATTGCCTAACTAAACTCGATCGCTTTGTCCATCCATTCGTCTCCCCGATTTGAGCCACGTCACCGTCCAATCCCGCAAAATCGCTCTCTTGTTCCTTTGCCGAACTGGAGCAAATAGCCGACCGCGGATCTCTTTGCCGAAAATCTCTGGAAATATCCTTCCTTCCACCAGACGGACTCTTTTTCGAACCGGACCCACCGGTCAGACTCCTTACCCAATTTTGGTGTTAACACATGCCCCTTCAATTGTGGGATAAAAGTAATTTTGTTCCACAATTGACTCCAGCCACGAATCCTTGAGTCAAATCTGTCAACACCTGTTCTTCGCAATCCGCCGGAATCTTCGTCCAGATCTAACCCTAGATCCCCTTGTTCTGAGCTCGAACCTCCAATGGCAACTCAGAACCAAGCTGCTCAGGTAAATTCATCCCCCACAAACCTTGTTCGGCATTAGATTTTCAATTTTACCTGAGATTTTCCTTTTCCACTTCCCTCCAGGAGCCTTCTACCGCTCTTCTGATTCCTGTCGAGGCTAATTCGCAGTCTTATTACCTTGGTCCTATAGGGAATTCTGATCCTCGAGATTTTATCACCGCTGAATCTCAGAGAATCCCCTTCAAGGCAGCTTTGTCTCCACCTCTTCAGTGGCAAGATGCGTTCAAGAACTGGCCTTTGCCCCCAATTGCAGGCTGGAAGACTTGGTATCGGAGGATTCTTGCGGATAAGAGTGGACTGACCAACCTGGATACTCTCCGCATCGCCCAATGTTTGGAGCTATCCGTGGCTGAGACACCCAAGAACGAAGATCTTCGATAGCCGCATGCCACTTACGGTCAAATGGCGTCAACGCCTTCCTTTTTGGGCATGGCCCAATGTCTCCAACCTTGGCCGATGTATATATGATCAACGGCCTTGACATCACCGGGTCCGTCCGGCCACCGGGAATTCAAAAACTCTTCACGCCGGACGGGGGGTAAAGCCGGGGAACGGCTACAAGAATTATATCTTGAAGCACATGAGAGACAATCCCCTTGGCAATGTTGAATACGAGCTTTTACGAACATGTGGGCGTGCGGGTTCGTTTTCTGTGGTAAAGCCAACGAGCCTACTTTAAACCACATTGCAATGGCGACTCATCTGGCCAGTGGCAATCGCCTTCCTCTGGGAAAATTCTTCCTGGGCAGCGTTTATCATATGCTTCACCAGACTGTCACCCAAATGTACACCAGTCAGAGGATAACGTGCGTCAATGGCCCTTGGTGGTTTGTTCAAATGTGGCTGCAGCTCCACATGCATCAAATTGTTGGTGTCGATTTGAACTTCAGGTTCTTCCCTTTGTCCAATCACCCCGAAGGAGAGCCTCAAGCTACCAGAGGATGCCAAAACTATGGAGAAGCGGCTTCAACTGTTTCTATCCAGCGGGACATCGGCCCGGCTCTTCGAGTTGTTCTTCAAAGGTTTCCCCAATCCCCTTTGGCTTCCTTATCTGGGCAACGACACCTTGACCTTCCCTGTTGAGTTTTCCTTTGAGCCCGGCCATCAAGATGGGAGATTCTTGGAAATCCTTAACATCATAATCCGCCCATGCATACTTTGGGCCGAGTTCAATAGAGGAAGGCGAATGTCGGTACTTATGAATATTATCGGCCTAATGTAATGGCCGAGGCAACTTGGATGCGGCCGGATGCCCCCAAGATTGTTTACGCATGAATTCCTCAAACCCGGGGGAGGAAATCAAAGAACGATGCGGGCGACGAGTCTTCAACTATGTGTGCGGTCCCACCTTGTCTACACATGTCTTTTTGTGCCCACAACCATAGCTCACCCCACCTTCAACTCCTGGTGGCAAGAATTTCATGACCACATCTTCGGTGAGCCTTGTTCATGTATTACGTGCGAGTTGGTACCGACTTTACGCCAACTTCGGAGGTAATACAATGAGCCCTTAGATCGGACCTTCCCTCTTTATTCATGGTCCCGACCTTCATTTTTCCGTCCACGGAACACGGTTACTGCCCCTCGAGCCGGGGCAATTGCTTACAACGGCGAAGGCCCAATTTCAGCACTAGGATTCAAATCCACAACTCGCATCAACTAATGGCCGGATACGCTACCACGGATCCCGGCCTTTCTAGCCTTGCTTGCATACGGGAGGCAAGGTGCGCATCGATTGCCCCTCCAAGTGCTAAAAGGAGAAGGACTTGTCAAGAAAGTGCTTGTTGAGGTAAACCCTTTTACTTTCTTGATTACCGGGTTACTCGTTTCTTGATGAATCATATTCTTGTGCATTTCGGACCGAGCCCGGCGGCCTTCGGACCCGGTACACCGCCAATGCTCCATCCGCGGGTATGACTTCTCTTGCTTTTTCTTGAGGATGAACAACGGTATTTACCCTCCCAATTTGGCATTTGCGAAGAAACAACGAAAGGGCAGCTTGTAAATGTTCCGGTGGTCCGGCAAGCAAGTTCATCCGGGGCTGAATTACCCATCCCGGTGGAGATCTCATCTTCATCACCTTCGCGGAAGCGACAAACTCTCCGGAGATGAACCTCCCAATTCAGCTGGAGCCACCAAATTCCCCAAGGGTGCCATCGCCTGTTGGTCAAGCAGAGATAACCAATCCAACAGAGGCGGATCCGACTCCTCACCAGCCGGAAACTCACGAGCTGCCGATACCCGCCTCGACGCCTCTCAGCTTGGAAGTTTCGGCTCTTCCTGGAACATCTCCTTCGCCTGTGATCGCCCCTGCTCAAGGAACCAGCCATGAGGTATCCATCTGTACTTAATTTTGGTACCTCGATGTTTAGCATTCTTAACTTCGGCAACGTCGTTTCTCAGGATCAGGCTCCATCATCATCAAGCCTGCCATTAGAGAGCAATTCAACTGCCGAGGTGATGAAAGAAACATATCAGCCACTGCCAGATGAAGTGTTGCCCAAACTTAAAGAAATTGCAGCCTGGCTAGAAAAAGATGTTCAGGATCAGTTCAATGATCTTCATCATTTCGAAGAGATGTTTGAATCCATTAGTCAAGAACTCCCTGAAGACATCAGAGCTTCTCTATCATCCGTCTATGACTTAGAACCCCTTTATGTACCCTTGAGGCGCGCTTGGAGGAAATTGCGCTCCCGTCCGGCCATTGAAAAGAAGAAAAGCGATCTTGAACATGCCATGAACGGGGCACAATCCCAAGCAGAGAGCCATAAAGATACATTGGCTAACACTGCAAGCTTCCTATGATGCGAAAGTTGCTAGGAAGGCTGCTCTAGAGGCGAACGAGAAGCTCGTCGGCGGAGATAGAGATTGACAAAAAAGAAAATAGCCGAACTTCTGGATTGATAGCAAAGACCCAAGCGGAAGTAAAATCGGCTATCACCAGAATAGAGCAATGCGATGCGGAACTCACTGACTTATCTGGTGCCCAAAAGGACTGCCAGGAGATGCTGGACAATTCCCATTTGATAATATCCAATGTTCGTCGTGTACTTGCAAAACTCCCGAATGCACGAATATCCTCATTGATGTATAATTGAACCGGTCGTTCTCGTAATATCTCCTTGTGATTTGTTTCCTTTCTTTTGCGTACTTTTAGATGTAATCTTTGAACGACCCATTCGGTAGTGAAACGCCAACTCCCGAACGACACTTTGATTTCCTTTAGCCGAACCAATCGATGCGCACGCGGTTCGGCCTAGAACTCCAAGCGACCGCCCGGCGGGCGGCCAAGGAAACCTTTCCACCTTCCGATTTTCTTGGGATATGCGCCACGATCCACAGCCACGACTCGAAGCCACGATCTATCCTGCCAGGCCTATAAATGTTACCATAGGTGCCCCTAGCTCTCCACCAGGCCTTCTAGCTTTTGAATCTTTGTCAATCTTTAGTCCTTTCGCACACAGTGCACATCCCAAACCACCATGGTGCGCCGTCTCAACCGCCGCCGCGCCTCCGACGAGGCCGAGGGGAGCAGCGCCAATGCGCGCAGGCGGTGATGATCGTCGATCTCTCCTCTTTGATTCTGTTCTTGATCTTCTTTTGCCTTGACGATCATCCCCTTTTTTCAGATTGATTCAGTGGAATCCGCCTCGTGCGCCGGCCAATCGGCCCACCCCCGGATGACTCTTCGGAGTCGATGGCCACTCCCCGGTACCGTACGGGGAAGAGGACGCCATTCGCTTCAAGGAGGAGCTAGAGGCGTCCCGTCGCGAGCTGGAGGACGTCTCCAAGAAAGCGGGCGTGGCCGAGCTAGAATGGGAGGACCAGCGCAAACAGCTGCTGGAGGCCATTGACGGTATGGCTCTGAGATTGATTCTTGATCTAGCCCGGTCTCTGATGCTAGTCTTTCCTGTTTGCTCTTTGCAGCCCGCGACGCCGAGCTCGACCAGCTAAAGGCGCTGGTAGAGCAATTGGCCGAGAAGGTGAATGCCGCGGCAACACGCGGCGGAGCGCTTGGCCGCGGTGGAGCGCCGCGTCGACGAGGTGGCCGTCCATGGCGTTCGTTTGGGTACCACCTTGGGCACAGGCTGCGATGGCGACGCATACGGACGTCGACTATTCCACCAGACCTCGTGGCTTCCGGGGCGGCGCGCGGAGGGACATCGACGAGATCGAGCTCATCTGGAGCGCCTTGACGGCCACGGCGACGCCATTGCCGAAATTACCCATCCTCAATCTGTGTTGAACGGGCTCTTCGACTAGATTGTGCTAGGGATGTGTAAATATCGGCAATAGATGAAGAACTTTTGAATTACGCACTTTTTGTTCGCGATGATTTCCCTTTGCATTTTGCATGCGAATTCTGTTTTCTTTAATTGCATCAGGAACTATCTTTAGCCGAACGTGCGAGAACAAGCGCCCCTTGGCGCAAAATCCACAAAGGATCCCAATTCGGCAATCCGTAAACAACTATTCAAGAGAAAACCCTTCGCACTTGGTGGAAAACCCTGCCGCTTGGTATTCCAACAGTGTGTACTGGCCAGTCATCACTCCCAATGCGTCTCCCCGGTCAATAAAATAGCCTGTGGGGTGCTCTGCAAATCCATTCGCACACTCCTCCATCATTTCTCATCTCTTCCCCTGCCTCCAGAGGAAAAAACCCCAACGCCATGGACAAGGGTAAACAACCTCAGGAGAGCGGCTCATCAAAGAAGCGTACGATTCGGAAGTGAGTTTTCTCTTGATCTGCTCCTTGTTCTCCCGCTTGATCTTGCGCTTCATGTTTTCCTCTCGTCCTTTTCAGCCTTGATTTGCTTCCCGAAGAAGTCATCGGGACCGAAGATGTGCCTGAGTACATCTCCTCCGATTCCTCTCCCGAAGCAGAGGATGCCACGCCTGAACAGAGGACCAACCATCGGCTGCGGCGCCGCGTACGGCACCTGGAGCATGGCCACAGGGACATGTCCGCCCGTTGCCAAGCCGAGCGCGAGCGTCGCATGGCGCTGGAAGCGTTAGTAGGGGGTAAATGCTCCTGACCCCTTCTCGTTTGCATCCGGATTTCTTGCCTCTAACCTTGATTCTCCTGTTCCAGATGTCTCTGACAGGTATAGCAGCCTGAAGGCGGCCTGGGATAGCTTGGTAGAGGCCGCCAATCACGGTCATCCTCGTGCGTTCCAAGTCGCCGTCACGGTGGTCCTGGAACAACTGAAGAGGGAGCAGCAGCCGAAGAAGCAAAGAAAAGATTGAATCATACTTTCGCTTCTTCCTCCACGCCTTCTGCTTCCCACCTCCTCGGGGACCTGACCATCAGGGCTGCTAGATGTGATCCTGCAAGAAGCAGTTGTAATGTAGTATTGAGCTAAGGGCAATGCATCCAGGCACTGGCCATTTTTTTCTTGTTCATGGATTTTGTTCTGAAGGCGGCCTCATTCTCGAGCGCCGGCTATTTTGTGCCAGATGTGTGTAATCACCGATCGATCTCAATGCTAGGATAATATTTCTTCAGATATCTTCCATTTATCGCAGCGGAAAATTCTTCCCCTAGCAAAGTTTTCAATATGTATGCATTACCGAGAACGCATCGACCACACGAAAAGGCCCCTCCCAGTTAGGGGACCATTTGCCGAATTCACTGTATTTAGTTCCAATCGGCAATAATGCTTTCCAAACTAGATCACCTTCTGCGAATTGCTTTACTTTTACTTTCTTGTTATAGTATTTGGCGACTCGCAGCTTGTTTTTCTCGATGTTCTCCAGGGCCCTGAGACGGATCATATGCAAATCTTCTAACTCATCCATCATTAGGCCACTGTAATCCTTGGAGCTCAACTCGTTTTGCAGCACTACTCTCCTTGACTCTGATTGTATTTCCCAAGGCAGGATTGCATGATGCCCGTAAACCAACTCGTAAGGAGAAGTCTTTGTAGCTCCATGGGGGGCCATTCGGTAAGCCCACGGCGCTTCACCGAGTACCGAATGCCACTTCTTTGGCTTCGATCAATCTTCTTACGTATCGGCTTGATCATGATCTTATTAGAAGCCCCTGCTTGACCGTTAGCTTGGGCATAATATGGAGAAGAATTAAACAATTTGATTCCCATGCTTTCGGCAAAATCTCTGAATTCCAATGACACGAATTGTGCCCCCTGGTCAGTGGTAATCGTCTGAGGGATCCCAAATCGATAGATGATGTGTTCCTTGACGAATTCGATCATGTTTTCTGACGTCACCTTCTTCAGTGGGATTGCCTCGACCCATTTGGTGAAGTAATCTGTAGCCAAAAGCACGAACTTATGCCCCTTGCTAGATGGCGGATTAATTTGGCCAATCAAGTCTATACCCCGGCCCACTGAATGGCCATGGCTTGATGATGGGATTCGGTCTTTGATGCGGGGACTCTTTGAATATTCCCAAACCTACGGCAATCTTGACATCCCTTGTAATACTCAAAGCAATCCTCTAATATCGTCGGCCAAAAGCATCCAGCTTGTCTAATAACCCATTTCATTCGATAGGCCGATTGGTGCGCTCCGCATATCCCATCGTGCACCTCGCTCATCATGCTCTTGGCTTCTTCTGGACCCAGGCATCGCAGCAATACCCCATCTAATGATTTATAAAATAAATTATCATCCAGAAGAACGAACTTAATTGTTTTGTACCTGAGTTTCCTAGAGACTTTTCGGGATGGATCTTTCAAGTAATCAACGATTTCTTTCCTCCAATCATCTTCTGCAAGATCCGCCCCTAGTGCAAACACCTCTGCAGCAAACGCTTCTTGACTCTCTTTATAACCAGAGGCGCTCTGAGCCAGCCTGTTTGCTTCCTCGTTATGCTCTCTAGGAATGTGCTGTAGGGTTACCAATGGAAAGCTCTTCAAGATTTCTCTGCACTCTTCGTAGTAACTTCTCAGCGCTTCGCTCCTGCACTCGTATTGGCCGTTCAATTGCTTGATGACCAGTTCTGAATCTCCATAGATCTCAACGAAACGGCCCGGCTTCTCTCAAATATTGAAGCCCTCGAAGTAGTGCCTCGTACTCAGCCTGGTTATTTGTGACGGTGGGTTGTATAGGAATGGCGAATTCAAACATCTCACCTGCGGGCGAAATTAGTAGGATCCCTACTCCCCCACCTTTGCCACACGATGACCCATCGAAAAATAAAGCCCAAGGGGTAATTTCAAGCGAGATCAATTGACGGGTCACGATGTTCGGTTATAAAATCGGCAATGACACGACCTTTGATGGCTTTTGCCGATTCGAACTTCAACTCGAATTACGATAAAGCTAAAATCCATTTGCCAATCCGACCATTCAAAATTGGCATAGATAACATATGTTTTATCACGTCAAACTTCGAGTATACGGTGCATTCGGCATTCAACAAGTAGTGTCGAAACTTTGTACACGAGTAGTACACGCAAAGACACAGTTTCTCTATAGCCGAATACCTGGTTTCAGGATCAAGTAGTTTTCGGCTAAGATAAGCTACTACCCGCTCCTTTCCTTCGAATTCTTGAATAAGGGCCGATCCAATAGTTTGGGTATCGGCCGCCACGTACAACTTGAAAGGCTTGTTCAGCTGAGGAGGAACCGACCCGGCGGCTCCTTCATGTATTGCTTGATCTCATCAAAGGCCTTTTGTTGTTCGTCGCCCCATGTGAATTTCGATCTTTCTTTAGCTTCGGCAATGGAGAGAATGGCAACACCTTCGTGATAAATTTGAGATGAATCTTCTCACGAAGTTGATCTTGCCGAGCGATGATTGCAATTCCTTGAGGTTGGTTGGAGGAACGACTTCATCAATGGCTTTCATGCTCTTCTTGCCAACTTCGATTCCCCTTTCGTGGACCAGAAACCCCAAGAACTCTCCAGCCGATACCCCAAAAGCGCACTTGTTTGGATTCATCTTCAGACCATGCTTCCGGGTGCACTCCAAGGTCTTTTTCACATCTTCCAGATGGGTGTCATGACTTAAGGACTTGATCACCACGTCATCGATGTAGATCTCCACAGTTTTGCCGATCAACTCATGAAAAATGTAATTCATGGCCCGCTGATAGGTTGCACCGGCATTTTTCAATCCAAACGTCATGACTATCCACTCAAATAGGCCTATATGACCAGGACATCTGAAGGCCGTCTTTGATATGTCCTCTATTGCCATGAAAATCTGATTGTATCCCGCGTTGCCATCCATGAAACTAATCACCTTGTGTCCGGCAGCGGCGTCAATCAACAAATCGGCAATAGGCATCGGGTATCCATCCATGGGAGTAGCTCTGTTTAGGTCCCTGAAGTCTATGCAAACTCTCATTTTTCCATTCTTCTTATACACAGGGACGATGTTAGAAATCCACTCCGCATATACGCACGGCCGAACGAAGTTTGCATCAAGTAATCTTTCGATTTCCTTCTTCACATCGGCCAATACTTCATCCTTGTAGATTTTCCGGGGCGGTTGCTTATATGGTTTGAAACCAGGCTTGATTGGCAACCGGTGCTCGACGATGGAACGATCCAATCCAGGCATCTCCGAGTAATCCCAGGCGAAGCAATATTTATATTCCTTGAGAAGCTCAATTAAGTTCCCCCTGAAGTCTGGTTGCAAATTTGCACTGATGAACGTCGGCCTTGGCTTATCACCGCTTCCAATGTCAACTTCTTCCAGTTTATCGGCCGACATGAATCCTCGCCCTAATTTGCCATCAGTGCCATCCACGGGGTTCTCCATTAAAAATTACTATAAGAGCCGACTGCTTGAATCGGCTGTTGGTCACTGCTGACAGGTTCAACAGGACCTTCTCCCCAGTCCTTCCCTGAGAAGCAATCGATGCCTTGGTACTCCCAGAAGGCTGGTTCCATGTTGGCCACGCTCACGGAGTCATCTGCCTGGACGACCTCGATCTCATCATCCACCCACTGGATAAGCTGTTGATGCATGGTGGATGGGACGCAGCAGTTAGCATGAATCCAGTCCCGCCCAAGCGACGGTGTAGGCTCCTTTGCCCTCGATGACAAAGAAGGTAGTGAGCAGCGTCTTGGACCCGATCATCAAGTCCACGTGGGCGCATCCTTTGGTGTACGAGGGGTTCCGGCGAAGTCGTTCAAGATGATGCTTGTAGGTGTTAGATCGCTTGGGCCCATGCCAAGCTTCCTGAAGGTGGTGTACGGCATTACGTTCACTGCCGCTCCACCATCGACGAACATCTTGGTCAATGGCTTGCCATTGACGTACCCCCTCAAGTACAGCGGCCTCATATGGCGGTTCTTGGCCGGCTTGTCGAAGATGGCTTGCCTGGCCAGTACCAGTTGCGCCATCATCCCCTCGAGCTGCTCGTCATCAAAGGAAGCTTCCTCCTGCATAACCTGGTTAGCAGGAGCCATGAACTCGTTCGGCGGGGAAGTATACCATGCATGTAGGGGCCGAACGCTTCGAGCCCTCGGCTGGTCCTTGGGGCGCCACTTCGCCTCGTGCGGATCCCGGCTTGCTTCATCTCGCGGTTCCTCAGGCGCTGGACCCGCCTCTTCTGGCTCCTGCGCAGGCCGGGCGGGCACCACTGCCCTTTCTGCCAGACGTGAACATCCTCGTCCTCTTCCTGATCAGCCCACCTGAGATCAGCTTGGCGCTTCCTGGGATGATCGATGATCTCAATTTTTTGACGCCGATCCCCATTTGGGTGGATCCTTCCAAGTCTCTCGTGGACGGATCGGCGACTGGCAGTTTCCTGCCTGTACTCAACGTATCTGTCGCTGCACTCAGGACAGTTCTTCAATGTGGGCAGCTTTAGGCCTTCATTCCAGCAGTGCCTGAAGAAGGCGCAACCCCAGTGCGCGCGCTCCTGCTCGCGCGTGTACTGCTCTTGGTCCCTTCTACGCGCTTCCTCTTCAGCTCTGCGTTGCTCCTCCTCGTGGCGACGCTTCTGGTAGCGCTCTTTCTCTATCTGGCGCTGCCATTTGTTGAGGAGAATGCGCGACGTCACCTTGGGTTTAGGCCTGGATGACTCCCCAATCTCGATGTGGCTCTTGAGCACGTGGGGTGCGTCGCCTTGCACTTGCTCCAGGGTCACCTGGCGTTCTGGGTCCACTGCTCCACCTTGCTTGGACTCGGGCGAGGTCGGGACCTTGACCTTCCCCTTCTCCTCGGCCGTTATCGCATTGACGGAAAAGCCAAGCATGTTACGAGGAAAGGGGTGGCCATCCGGCTTCATCTTGTTATCGAACTTGAGGTGTCCCTCCTGGATAGCCCTCGGATCCTCATCACGAAGACCACCGCAATCGTTGATGGAGTGCGAGTCCCTGTCATGGAAGCCGCGATGGCACGCTTCGCTTTAACTCCATCGGGCCGAAGCATAGAATGCCCCTCGGGCGGCTTAATTCGGCCTTCTTTCACCAAGAGCTCGAACAACTTATCGGCCTTTGTGATGTCAAAGTCGTAAGTCCCTTTGGTCCGCTTGACCCGGCGGCGATTCATTGTCAAGGGCTCTTTACCCCACATGATTTCCGTTGCGGCTACCTCCAATTCATCGTCGGAATCCTCGAACGGATCGGCTTTGTCCGGGGGCCGGTTGTAGATGTCGACGACGTCGTCTTTGTTTGCCAAACTTGGGGTCTTTCTTGAGGCCATATGCTCGATTGCTCATCGGAGATAACTTTTGTGAAAGGCGGCCCGGGTTCTCAAACTCCATCCCAAATAGCTTCTCGCGCA
Source organism: Cenchrus americanus (assembly GCA_947561735.1). Lineage (NCBI taxonomy): Eukaryota > Viridiplantae > Streptophyta > Magnoliopsida > Poales > Poaceae > Cenchrus > Cenchrus americanus. The sequence continues at coordinate 88,752,179 of OX387240.1, read as the reverse complement.
CGGCCGGTAACATCCCGGCGACGGCCATATCAGCCAGCTGATCGTCTGGCAAGTTCAATGAGAAGCACATGCCCTTGACTTCCACGAATCTTCTAAGAAACTCCAGTGGTGTTTCGTTGTGCCTTTGCTTCAGGGTGGCGAGATCAATCAACTTCTTCTCGGAACTGCCGCTGAAGTAATGAGCGTGGAATTTACGCTCCAAATCCTTCCATCTGGCCACGCGATTCGGGCGGCGGGGACGAGAACCCCCGAAAAGGCCGGACCCGTCGGTGAGGCGGGGGAAGTAACGAACCCCGAACGTCTCCTCGGCCGAGCATTCCCCAAGGCGCATGAGGTAACGGGCGATGTGCTCGGCCGTGCTTGTCTCGTCTGCCCCGAGAACTTTGTGAATTCCGTCGGCGGCTTCACTCTAGGCGGCAAGAGCACGTTATAGTACCACTGCGGGAACGGTGGCTCATGGCGGGGCCACCGCATCTTTGGCTTGAGGCCGGGCGATTCTGCATCAATTCGGCCATTTTGCGCGCTAGGGCATCATCTTCTTGCGCGCCTGCAGCTGGCGCGTACCCTGGGTGCGGGAAGGCGTCGAATGCTCCGTAATTTCCCACTTCATGGTAACCACCGCCGTACAAATTCTTCTGGAGCCAGTTGGTCGACGGTGCAATTCTCCGACCGGGGTCAAGTGGGGCCCCAGACGAGCCGAACGCTAGGTCTCCGTACGTAGGCCCGGTACGGATTCGGGCTGTTGCACGGGCCGACTGTCTTTGCTACGTGGTGGTGGCGGGATTGGTTGACTCCCCGAAGCTTGCAACGGGGGCCGGGCGGCTGCCCCCCGGCGCCTGCGGAGGAGGTTGGAACGCTTGGCTTCCGGCGCTGCGAGGAGGAGGCTGCCGTGGGCGGCTCCGTAGCGGCGGGCGGAGAGCTTGATTCACCCGGCTCTACGGTGCTCCTGTGGAAGGGCGCCTTCCCGAACGCTTGCTCCATGCCCGGGCCAAAGATGGCCACCATCATCTGCTGGAGCGATCCGAGGAAGGCCTTGTTGTGCTTGGTGAGCATGTAATCTGCTGACTCTTGGAACACCCGCGCGCATTCCTCCTTTTCCTGCTGAGACGTAGCATCGACTTCTCCCGGTAGCAGCACTCTAGGCATCTCATTCTTTAGATATGGGACACCGCTTCTGTTCTTCTTAAATGACAGCAGGCACTTCTGCTGAAATTGATCTACGACGTCTTGGAGCTGCTGCCGCTGCTCCGGAGAAAGATCCTCTAGGTCGACGTCCATAAGGTCCGCAATCTCGGGCATCTTGAATTAATTCGGTTGCTTGGTCCCCCGGGCGTGCCAAAAAGTGTGTTGACGCAAAAAGTGCACTCAACGCCAATCACACGGCAAGCCGAACAAAGCTAGCTTCGCACGCGCGAGAGAGCAAATGACGTGCCGATCAATTTTTCTCGAAAATTAACAAAAGATAAAGCGATTAAATACCAAAGCTTGGAACTTGCCGGGTAGTACCGGACGGTTCCATATTTACGGTCGAACAAAGCCAAGCGAGGATGACACATAGCTATGTGAAGCTATCCGTCAAAGAACCACGACCATTCGGGTATCCACGGAGGGAAAAAGAACAACTGCCGAATGGATGACGTAAGCATGACAACAACCGGTCTTCGTATAAACAAAGATGCAAGCACGAGTCATGACCGATCCTCATGAAGATTAGCATTAAAATAAATGAAGTAAAGCACGAACATGATCACGTATTAAATAAGCATGCATAGATCCAAAGCACTAGTCTACCGCATGTCTAGTTACTTTAAAACCCGTCGGGTACGATAACAAACAAATCTATCCACCGCATGATACGATTTGCATGAAAAACGTGCCACTCTCCACAGATAGATCTATCCACCGCATGATACAATCTAAATATGGAAAGCTAAAAGCATACATCATTTAGAACATAAATAATGCACGTGTTCTACTCGTGAAAACATAACCGAATACGGCTGAACAGCCGATCCAGGGTCCATGAAGAAGGAACAAACATTACCACGTGAACAAATCTATCAGACTGATTTGGGAATCTAATCCACCGGATGACTAGCTCCAAAGCAACCCAAAAACCTGCATCTACCGCATGATACCCGGTTCTTTCAAGATTTAAACGAACGAAGCAAGCTTGAACCCACATCACGTAGCAACCTAGATTGATTCGGTCTCGGCTATCGGAGAACACAAGATCCACGCGTCAACACACGAAACCTGCTCGCACAAGGATCTTAAAAGAGATATAGCCGATCCAAACCCATCTAGATTGGGCAAAGATGTGTTACATGAATTAAAACATAAAGTAAAACTCAAGATAACACGGGATAACTTAATGAATCTATTGGATCTTGCCAAAATCCAATAGAGCCGATAACTAGCTTCAAGCCAGATCTTAGCCTACCGCATGGCTCATGATCTAACAAGAAACCCTCTTGAACCACGCTTGAATCTACCGCATGACACGAAGCATGGTAACAAGACTACTTGCATCAGATCGAAATCCACCGCATGATACTAGACATGATACAAGGTTGCCGGTACTCACGGAGGTCGACGGATCGATTGGCCCTCTCGAAGAACTCGACGACACGACAAGGACTCTAGGGTTTGGCGTAAGGCCGGTGTGTATTGAAGAATGATCGTGTTTGTTACATACATCCAGGGATCGTATTTATACCCTGCTGATTACAACTGCGAATGGATTCATTGCCTAACTAAACTCGATCGCCTGTCCATCCATTCGTCTCCCCTGATTTGAGCCACGTCACCGTCCAATCCCGCAAAATCAGCTCTACTGTTCCTTTGCCGAACCGGAGCAGATAGCCGACCGCAGATCTCTTTGCCGAAAATCTCTGGAAATATCCTTCCTTCCACCAGACGGACTCTTTTTCGAACCGGACCCACAGGTCAGACTCCTTACCAAATTTTGGTGTTAACAATCCCGTCCAACGTCATGTGGTCCATCATCGTGCCCACGTGTTGGGCCATCAGTTACATTTCTCGTGATGTGTCATACTGTCAAGATCGGACGTATTATTAGTACGAACGAACGTTAGCAAATGTGACTTAATTTGATGTAACAAAAATGAACTTACTAAGATGTTGTGGGTCTGATCCTGTCGGTAGGGGTACGCCGACGCTGGCACGAGGTCGAGGCGAGGGTTCGGTGGGACATACGTCACGCGTGTCAGGGCCCTCGACGTGTACCACTGCAGGTACACTCTCCAGGCGTCGTCGTCGTGTAAGCGCGGCTCAACGATGACGTGGTCCGGGGCGGCGACATTCACCCACGCGTCTAGGTACAGGCGTACAGCTGCAACTTTGCCAAAAAGGGGCCGAAGTCTTCGACCCCTTCCTCTTCCACCTACAACAAAAAACAGCGAATCGGTCAGCAAACTAACTTCCATCACTCGTCAACAGAAACTAATGAAGTTTTCAATGAACTTACTGTGCAGGACCGGGTCAACGGTGTGTGCGACGGGTATATGCTAAGCCTGGTAGAGGCCGAACTGCCTCGTCACGCGCTCGACGTGGTACTCCTCGACGTACATGTCGTGGACGAGCGACGTCTTCATCATCCAGAACTCACGGTCCCAAAAAGCACAGGGACGAGAGACCCTGCGGTGCACGCGTGGTGACCAAGGTGTTGGTGAACAGCTGCCAAATAACCTCAACGTCCATGAGGTTGTCGATCTACCCGACGAAGTCCAGGTATGACCTCCTAGTCTGCTCCATCCAAGAGAGCTGCATACAAGAGAATAAGTTAGCTTGACGAATTGCATTACTTTTTGATAGCTAACTAACGAAGTTGGCTCGAAGTACGAACCTGGTGGTGGCACCACATCGACCCCATGGTCGGCCTGTCTGCTGGGTCGTGCCCCTCTTCCAGCACTCGGTACACCGATCGGTCGATTGATGGCTGGCCGATGGGAAGCCGCTCGTAGCTCCACAGGTGCAGCAGAAGTGGACATCCGAGGAGGATTGACTGGGTGCCCGTCTTGGTGCGCCCGGCGCACAGGCCCCTGTACGTTGCGGCCAAAACTGCAGCGCCCCAGTTGATTTGGGGCATCTTCTCCATAGTGGTGTCGGCGATCCTCCGCGAGTGGGGGATCAGGACCTCGACACCGTGCCCCTTGGGACCCACAGAACATCACGTAGCCAAACAGCCACAACAGGTACGCCTCCAAGTGCTTGTTTCCTGTCGGCTCGTCGACATCTTCACTCATGTACGAGGCCTGCAAACATTCAAATTTCAGTCAGTACTTGCGATACTATGAAAAATGATAGATCGAGGTACGTACGTTGTACTTGCGCAACCAAGCGCTCGTGGGGCCGTAGGGGTTGGTGAAGTCTGCCACCTCTAGCGCGTCAGGACGGCGCACCACTCCGGTGAACCTCGCCAGGATATTGTTGCGCCACCCGTCGGGGGGGTGTCAACCGCCCCCATGGGCTCCCCTGAGCATGGTAGCCCAAAGAGGAGGGTCACATCCTCCAAAGTCATCGTCATCTCCCCTAGGGGAAATGAAAGTTGTGTGTCTCGAGGAGCGTGCAGACCAGCTGGTAGTCGAACCCAAAGCGCGATCTGCGATCCGCCGGGCGCATAGCGGCTCGCATTAGGTCCCTCTTGACCAAACACGCAAGGGGAAGAAGCCATGCTGCACGTAGCCTACACCAAAAATGAAAATAAATACTAATTACCAAATTAAATGAGCAAATAAAAAGAAACTAAGGTATCACATCAAGTCCCTCTTAGACCAAACGGGCAAGGGGAAGAAGCCATGCTGCACGTAGCCTACACCAAAAAATGAAAATAAATATTAATTACCAAAATAAATGAGCAAATAAAAAGAAACTAAGGTATCGTATTACATACTTCGGACACCAGCTGGGGTAAAGAGGTATGTAGTGCCCTGGGCCTCTAAAACGCACAGCTCCTAGCTCTGCCCTGCAGATCGTGGAGTGGTAAGACCGGTGCGACCTGTCTGTGGCCTCGTCGAAGAGCTCGGGTAACACGTATGACAATGACTCCCGAGGAGTACTAACACTACCAATAGGTGGTTGCGGAAGCGGCGACGCCTACTGCTGAGCCATCGCTGCAAAAAAATTGAAATATAAAGTGACACACAATTTTTATAGTATTTCTAGTAATTTTAAAAAAGAACTAGTATTTGCAAAGTATTTATAAGAATTTAGAAGAAAAATGAGTATTTCTAGGATTTCTAAAGTATTTCTAGGAATTTCTAAAAAAAGAAATAACACCTCCAAAGTATTTTTAGGATTTCTAAAAAAATTTCTAGAATTTCTAAAGTAGTTCTAGAATTTGTAAAGTATCTCTATGAATTCTAAAAAATCTATAGGAATTTCTAGAAAAGAAATAATATCTCCAAAGTACATCTAGGAATTTCTAAAGTATTTCTAGGTATTTCTAAAGAATTTCTAGGAATTTCTAAAGAATTGCTAGAATTTTTAGGATTTTCAAAAAAATAATATCTCCAAAGTATTTCTAGGATTTCTAAAGAATTTTTAGAAAATCTAAATTAACTATATAAGTAAAGTATTAGAGACATACTTGATGTGCAGAATCTACACCGAAGAACGCAACAGTGAGCTACATGGGGGAGGAGGGAAGAAATGGGTGGTGTGTGTGGGGGGGGGGGGGCCGCGACCCCTTACATAGGCGGGGTCTGCAGCCGTTTTACATAGGCGGGGTCCTGCAGCCGTTTTAAGGGCTGTAGGTCCTATTGCCAGTCCGCCACTTCAAAATGCGGTAGGTCTGCAACGGTCGGTCAATCGCCTTTTGGCGCGGCGGTTGGCCTCCTACCGCCCTTGGCCCCGGTGGTTGGTGCCAAACCGGCGTGCCACGCGGAGGTAGGTCCCTACCTCCGCTTGAAACGGACGGCGGTTCGAGGCTATTTGTGCAAATGTTGAATCCGTCGACTTATTTTCTTAAAATCAAAGAAAAAATATATAAAAAATTCTCACATGTGGGACCGTAACGGGCCGTTCCAGCAATTCTATGCTTCAGCACAACAAAGAATGGGCTCTAAAATAGATAGCCCAGCTCACATATGGTGGCCCAGTCTATTTGAATTTTCAACCGCGCGCAGTCCATGCCTGTCGCATGATTTTTTCATTCGGACGAGTTTTTTTTTTTTTTGCGTTCTTCCGGATCGAGATTGAAATCACAGGGAAAGTGATCCTGTACACTACGCTACGCTGATGAACTTCTAGGCATAGCGTTAACCACACAAACGATATAATGTTACCCGCAATTTGCAATTTAAATTTCCAAACAGAATGGTCAATGGTTCATCTTTTTTAAAACTTTTCTCACCTGATTTGGATCCACCGTACCCCTCACGACGGACCCACCTATCGTATATTTGGGAAGTGGATAAGGTGTAAGAACCTTAGAAATTGCAATTTATAGAGGGGTTCTCCCAGCATGTGACTTTTTTCTCACCCATACCCACCATACCCGTCGGCGCGTACCCGCTGGGCCTATAGTTTCTTTCCCGTATAGCATCGCAAATTTAAAAGGGGAGTGTCAATCCTTCATCTAGGTGAAATAGGAGTCCTCCTCACACGAATTTTTGTACCATTCAATATAAGATTAACGGCTCAGACCTCCTCCCTCTTCCTCTCTCCACCCTATCCCTTCCCCTTTTCTCCCCACGGGCCTTTCTTCTCCCCCGCGAGGTCAACCCGCACCGCACGTTTCGTGCCACCCCACGAACTGTCACCACCGCCTAGCCCCTTCCCACCCGGCCGACGCGAGCAGGCTAGGGTCCGGCGGAGCTCCGGCCGGCCCCGCGCCGGTCCGCCTCCGGTCCCGCCACCGCCGCCGTCGTCTCTAGCGCTATCGCCGTCGTGGGCACCCCTGCCCGACCCTAGCTCTATCCGTCGGCCTCCACCGCCCGACCGGTGGCGCCCCCGCCGTTGTGCCTCGCCGGCGCCTCTGCCTCTGTTAGACCGACCTGCCGACAGTGGCCCTCCCTCTATGGCCGGTGGTGAGAAGAAGTGCCCAGGCAACCCGAAACCCCTAACCCGAACCATAACCTCACTGGAGTTGGAGAAGAAGCTGGGTGGATGTGAAGACGGAGGTGAAGAAAAATTCATGTGAAAAAGAGCTCCAAATCACCCAAGTGAGGTATAGCTTTCCTAAAAAAATAAGAGGAAATCCTCCTACTCTACCCCTCCCCTTCACCGATGCGTGTAAAAGAGAAGAAAGGATAGAATTTCTAAATATATCCATACATACAACTAAAATGTCGGAACTCGCGTATGTGATTGAGGAATAGGGCTGATGCCCGTAGTGATTTTTGACGGGCTACATTTAAAACGGTTCAAGAATTAGTATGACTTAATACAGTTTTGATTAGATTTATTTTGAAATATTGTCTATTAAATTGGTTACAATAAAGCATCTTGGTTGTTCACTCATTACAATGCACATACTTATTTCGCGTATTATTTTGAATTTTACTTGTTAACATATGTATGCCCTCTTAGATTTAAGTTGGATTGTGTCAATCTTAAAGTAATATCAACAATAGGGTTAAACTTTTTGATACCAGCTTAAGTCGTTCTTCCCATTGGATGTTTTAAATTAAAAAATAAATGTTGTCTTTGCATGATATACACTAAATAAATATTATGGTTTGTATGCAATGTTTTTGTACTATATAATTTTTGTTGAATATTTTGTGTATTGCATTGTACATATTTGAATACTTGTAGCAACGCTTGGGCACATTCCTAGATAAGGCCAACGTTTTCAAAAACACCCTTGGCCAAGAAAAAAAATCTCATCCAAAACTTCTGCCTTCAAAAACTTGCATGAAACACCCTATAAATATTCCCACCTTAAGATCCAGTTCAAATTATTTTTTAAATAAGTGACCTTTCGGTTGTAGAAACTTCATGCTAGCCTCTGAACTTCAATAATAATCAAGTATCCCCATCTGTAAAGTCTTGCGCAAATTCAAAAAGCTGTCCTGAAGTGTGAATTGGAAAATTGTTCCCTTACTATCGAGTGCATGAAGGTAACGTGTGATTATCATATTTTCCATGTCCAACAGCTACCATGCAGGCACAAAATCAAGCCCCTTTCTATATTTGTTATTTATTTTATATTATATACACACACCTTCTATATGACGTGGTTGTACCTTGCTAAATGACTGAACCTGCCACTCATATTTTTTAATATAATTATTTGTTATATATTTTATTTTTTTCAAAAAATGCATGGAGATGTAGGTTTTTTCTGTAAACAAATTTTTTATTTACTATGTTTTTTAAAATACGTGCGTGTGCATTTTACTATTTGGTAGAAAAAACGTGTTGCAAAAAAGTTGTAAAATCCGGTCAAGAGAACACGACTGTCTTACTAGTAGTAACAGCTAACAGAAAAACATTGTGCTGTTCCTCGTTAAGTTCAGGCACGGGTGTAAATTCTTTTTGAGGAAAAAAAGAACAACATGCTAATTACATTTTACGTTGAAGCAGTATAAACTCGAAAATATTGTACATCACAATGGCAGATTAATAGCGATTGGTGTTGTAGTCCAATGGTAGGACGGTCCAGTGGGACGCTACCCACCAGGGTTCAAATCCTGGTGCTCGCACCTTTTCCTGAATTTATTTCGGGATTTTCCGGCGTTATGCGTTAAGTGGTAAGCGACGTTCCCGTCGACGACGAGGCGCCAGTGGTGACTTCGAGAATCTCCAGATCTGTCGGTGCTCAGTCCTTCGAAGGTGCTCATAGGGGTAGGGTTTGCGTACGTGTTTTCATAGGATTGAGTGTGCGTGAGTGTTGTGAGTGTCTGCGTTGTACTGTGTGAATCTAAAAAAACAATGGCAGATTAATATTGTAAGTATCTTCGGTTTGGACCACACGTAGCAAGCCACAGAATCTGCACATAAAAGTTCAGTAAAACGGAGAGGTATTTTGAATGGTGTCGAAGTGCTAAAGGAGGGTTTAGTGTGAAGAATTTGAGATGGCAGCAAGATTAATATCTTGGAATGATACCAAGAGTTGGTCTCGGCGGCCGCTTACCCCCAAGGGAATAATATCTTAACAAAAGTAAAGGATTTAATTGATCCATCCATTGGTGATTGGGATGAGGAGCTAGCTAGGCAAACTTTTTGGCCACAAGATGTAAATGTCATTTTGGCCACCCTGTTCATACTGAACTTGAAGACATAATGGCGTGGCACTATGATCCAAGAGGATGCGATAAGAGGATGCTTTACTGTATGATCAGTGCAACGACCCGCCTCCTCGAGGCCGACCCCGCCTACACCTGACAGCTCTCTAGGATCCCAAGAATATCCCAACATACGAACATATTTCTTTTCTGCGCACTCATGCGCACCCGGGACGGACTTCCCGGTCGGTTACCCATCGCTCCAAACCAAACACACTTAACTTTGGAGTTTTTTTGATGGGCTTCCGGAAAAGAAATTGCAACTTATTGGTATGAGTATCCTTAATCCTTATCAATCCTATTAAGCCTTGGGCTGGGATGTCACAATCAGTATACAAGATGTATAGGGCATGTGAGCAAAGGAGTAGCAGGGGGGGGGCAAAAGTTCTTCTGATGGGGCAATACTTGAAAAGAGACAATGGAAACAAGTGTGGAAGCTGGAATGTCAGGGGAAAGTAAAACAATTCTTATGGAGATTTACACATAACAGTCTAGCTGTGACCTGTGAGAAGAAATCTGGAGGAGAGGTATAAGACTGGATACTAGGTGTCTAGGTGTGTGATGTGCAATAGATACATGGAAGATGGGGGTCATCTGTTCTTGAATTGCAAACTTGTTGTTTAAGTTTGGCGCGAGTTGTGTATGGAAGAAATTAGAATTAGGATGGCTGATACACTATCGGCAAAAGAAGTGATTACACAAGTGCTGAAAATGAAAGAGTATGAACAAATGAGGGGCAGTGGTACTTCTCTTTTTTTTTGCGAAGGGGAAATTATATTAAAACAGGAGCACAATACATCCCCAAAGTTTTACACACAAGACCCCAAAGAAAAAGAAAGTTACAGATTGGTCCCTGGGAGTCATGTTCATCTTCCTCTCCAACCTTCGCCTTCGCCGCCGCTGCCGCCGTCGGTTGCAACCACCGGAACCAAGATTCCCCTTCACGCTGTCATGGATCCTCAAACTTGAGTTTTCGACATGAACCGGACCACCTTCCACGCCATACCTGATGGATCGCGGTAGATCAAACGTGGAGGAGGAAGAGGAACTGGCCCAATAGTCGCCCCCTCCGTCGGACTCAACTTCGTCAACGAAGCGAACAGAGTCAGAGCAGAATCCACCTTCCACCTTCGCAGATTGACTGGATTCGCCGCAAGAGCAAGCGTCTGGTACTCTGGTGGCACCCCCAGGACGCATCTTTGATACTGAACGCGCCTTGGCTATCGATCTGTGAAAAGAGGAAGAGGAAGAGAGATCCGCCACCACCGGCCAGAAAACCAACAGCCGGAAAAGGTGTCCGCCGCCAACGGCAGAGTTGTCGACGCGGAAGGAAGAGCTCACGGGGGAGCACAAAGGTTCCATCCCCATCGCAAGAAGACGGAGCAAACCAACTGACCTCACAGAGTCTCCACCAAAAACGACGCCGGACCCGCCATCGTCGCCTTCCGAGAAGAACTGGAGGAAGATTATTAGCCACCACAGTAGCATGACCACCACTGCAGGCATCCCAAGCTCCGCCGCCAGAAACGACGACAAGCACCCTAACTATACTAGGAAGAAACTAATCTACAACTAGTAGCTATAGCTATGCCGGCAAGTTAGAGGTACTGCCACCGAGCTGCATAGTAGCAAAGTTAGTTATATTGTGTTAAAAGGTCCAGTCTGTATACCACAAATGGCTTGTTAAACTGAATTCAAAGTCCATATAGAAAAGTCCAATTTGCAATGTGTAAAACACAAGGTCCATCTTTTGGTCAGTAGCTACAGTTTTTCCTTCAGTCACTTTAAGCTGCTCCAGGGCCTTTCTTGAATTTAGAATATTCATGTAAGCCAAGGATGCTTGGACTTTGGAACACATAAAAAGAATCCTAATAAAAGGAAAAAGAAAGCAGATATACATACCTTCTCCCCAACCCATATGAAATACAAGGATTTGGCAAGATGGGCCTCATGTAGTTCATTCTCACCCAAATTCTCCTCAGCATCAGCGATTCTTCATAAACAAGAAGAAAAATTAACCAAGAGAATATACTAATTGAGAACTGATACTCAAGCATAATGTCTAGACAGAGTCTTAGATGCACCAAAGAGGAGGATAGTACACTTCAGGGCCTAGATGTCATTATTAAAATAATACTTCGACAACTATTGGGAGCATGTTTGCAGCAAAGTCAGAAGCTAATGAAACAACAGCCTTCCATGAGAGTAGAACATTGATTTGGTTGCCACACAACAATATTATGTATCATCATTTATCATTCATTGCGAATTTGTGATCTTAAAAGTTGGATGTAAAAACATGAATTATCAATCTACTGTCTAAATTAAAAAGCACAATTTGCTATGTCTCTGATGCTGATCATCTAATTTGAGTTCGGTCATAAGGTCGAGAGCACAGAACAACTACCTTGCTAGAGCTAATCAAACCAAGCAATGAGGCAGTAATAACTCCTTATAAATCACAAACCCAGTGGATCAATTATCACTGAACTAGACAATAACAATGCTCAGGTTACTAACAGTAGGGTCACATAGCTACATGCATCAACACTCATAATAGGAAACCCTATACCCAGCTTGGAAATCGAGCAAGAAAAAAGCCACAAGTGACGAGATCTACTCACTTCTCGTCGAGCTTCTGGATCTCCTCTTCGATCCTAGCGTGCATCTCGGCCAGCAGCGTCATGTCCATCATCAGATTTGAGTGCTGCTGTTGACGGTGAATTTCCATCAACCTAGCCATGAGTTTACATTTGGTGTTGGCATAAGTTTCATACCTTATCCATTGGTACTAACTCCCTTGGTATAATAAGTTCATTTGTGCATGTCGGTTTTGGAGTTTAATGTTTACACAGGGTTTTAGCATTGAAAGCAAGACTTCCGGGATAAGTTCATCAAACACCTTGTGACAAGACATTGAAGCCCGCTACAAGTCATGCAATGAAGTAAACATGACTCCAAGAAGCCCAAGGACCAAACCCGAGAAGATGACAAACTCCGAGGACCTAGCCAGAAAAGTGTCGAATCTTGCGAGACAAGGAGCTTCGTCCAACTAGGAGAGAAATTGACGACAAGGGCCCACATGCAGAAAGGGGAAGGATCTAGAAGACTCGGGAACCAACGTCGGGCGAAGGAGGCCACGAACTGGGCTGAAATGGGCCCAGGCCGGCCGACCTAGCCCGTTTCAAGGCCCAGTCGGCCCCCCTTTGACCTAGGTGCCTCTCGGGCTATTTATAGCCCCCTGACCGAGAGCCACGCATCAATCAATTCGTCATCCACCGCCGAGGTGCAGAGAAGCTTGAGGGACACCATCTCGGAGAGGAGGGTCGTGCTAGTTGTCTAGGGTCTCCCTAGCCGATGTGGGAACCTTGCATGGAAGACCACGTCGGAGCTCTGGAGCAAGGATCAAGATCGAGGTAGGATCCCGGTGGTGATCTTGTTCATGTAATCATTCATGATGAAGTTTTTATAGTGAATCCGATTTCTAGCCATCAAGTGCCTTCTCGTTGATTTTGTTCTCCCTTGGTTTTGCTTCTTCCCCAATCTATACTTAAGATAGATTGCATAGGGTGCTCTTGTAGCCACGGTGGCTAGAGGTGCAAACCGTACCGACCAAGTGATTTCAACTTGTTCTTATCGAACTCGCCCTAGGCTAACCCACACGAATAGGGGTGCGTTGTGACAGAACGGTGGCTCCAAAAGGCGGGTGTCTTCGGAATCGGACCGGAGGGCACAGTTTAAAGATGCTTTTAATGAGATTCGCTTTTCTATCTTCATCTATCTTGTTTGGAGCTACAAAATAAGCATGATCTAGACTCTCTAGATCAGTTATTTCTTGCTTTCTCTTGCTACCTCTTTAGTAGATTAGATTAGATGTGTTTTCTTGATGATCTCTTAGATTAGATGCAACTTGGTTCTTCAAAAGATAGCTTTTCTTGCTTTACTAGATTGAATCCTTACGTTGCACATTATTCCATGAATTCGATACCTTGGGTCCACCACTCGAGGGAAGAAGGGTCCCTGACTACGACGGAGGATTTGTCCGCTTCCAAATCCATATGAACTTTGATACGAATATACACCGTCAACAAGCCCTTTTTCTGGCGCCGTTGCCGGGGAACAAGCAATCAAGATCCAATCTAGTATCGCTTTTTTGTGAATATTTTTTAGTTTTTCTTTTTATTTTCTTTAGCATCTCTTAACTTTGATCATCCTCAAAAAGAAAAAAATCAATCTAATCTAGTTTTTGATTAACCCTAATTTTTCTTTTGTTAGATTTTTGTTTTATTGCTAACCCTAACCGAAGATGGTTGGCTACCTCTCCAAGAAACCCAAATATTTTTGTGGATGATCCAGGAAAACTTTACTGGCAAAGGAGACGTGCAACACAAGCTAAAGGGTTGGAAACCCTAGATTCAAAAGTCAAAGTTGAAGGACCGCCGGAATCTCCGAGGGAATCACCACCTCCAAGTCCAAACGAAGATCAACCTCAACCGCCACCCATGGGAGAACAACCGCAACCGGAGTGCAAGATTAAGCTATGCACCCCAGACATCGTTGATCTGCCTATCATAAACCTTGAAGATGCCAGAAGGCCGTTCAAGATCAAGGTCTTAACTATCTGCATGGTGCAACACTCGCCTTTCACCGGTAAAGAGGATCCGAACCTTCACATCTAAGGATTTGTTCAATTATGTCATACTTTCGATGAGGATGTGGTGACTCAAGATCAAATGAGGGCAAGACTGTCGGGGACCGCCCTAGGGATCCCCTTAAACAACGGGGAATCCTCACTTAATCTCGGTATCAAAACACGCTAAGCCTAACCATGCAGGTAACTAACCATGCAGGACACGGCCTACGTCGGGATCCTGACGGCCCACCAAGACGGCCCACGGAGAAGACCCCTCCAGCAGGCCCCGCCTCGCTCGAGGACGCGCTCCCCTCGGGGCGGGCTCCGCCCCGTTCGAGGGGCGGCCCTTTCCCTCGAGCGGTCCCGCCCCGCTCGAGGGATCCCCCCCCCCTCGAGCGGTCTCGACTCGCTCGAGGGTTCGCTCCGCCCTCGGCCGGGGCCCGCCACGCTCACGGGCGCGCCCGCACGCGTGCGCTGGCCCCGTACTTGGGCATTTAACGCCCTGACGCTGCAGGACGGCGCCATCATGCGCCCGGGGCTCACGCCCCGGTGCCGCCGCGCCAACTCCCCAGGGAGGAGCCCATCCCCGCCACTGTGGGATGGACTGTGCGGTACGGCCGGTGTCAGTCCCAGGACACCGTGCGCCCACTACAGTACGGCTAACGCGCCCGACCCTCGAAAAGGGGCCGGGCGCACCCTCGACTCCACTTTCCCGGTGACCCCCGCAGTTAGGTGAGGGGCGCTAGGCCGGTGGGTGGCCATCCCGGTCACTGTAACGGCGCGGCCGCCGTACCCACGCGTGCAGGCGCACGCCCCGACACCGCGGGCGCACGCCCGAGCACCGCGAGCAACCACTTCGCCGCCGCGGAACGCATTGGGAAGGAACGCCGTTCGCCCGCGCTCTGTTCCCCCCGTACCGGCCATCATCGGCACCTCCCTCGAAGCCTATCAGAGGACACCACCGCCATCTGCCGCCTTCCTACCCTCGAACCGCCACTGTTCGGGTACGGGGTAGGCCATCATGGCCGGATCGCAGCGAAGATCGTCCGGACGGCCGCCCACTCTACACCGTAGCGCGACGTGCTCCCTCACGTAGCTAGGTAGCGCGGCGTGCATGTAACCCGTCGCCCCCTTGGCCTATAAAAGGGGGAGGCGAGCCCCCAGCCGCGGGGAGACGAGTTCAGAGGAACACAACACACCGTGCACTCACTCTCTTATTCTCCCACAACACCTTCAGCCACTCACCCAGGGACTTGGAAGCCACGCTTCCTCTCCCGCCTCGCTTGTACTTGCCCCACTACAAGCACCCCCGGTGCTGAGCAATATAGTGCCACGAGCACGCCCCTGCTGGACGTACGGCCCCCTCGGCCGGAACCAGGATAAAACCTTGTGTCATTTGTTTCTTAGCATCGACCATTGAGGGATAGACCTAGGCGTTATCTACTGGTTAGTGTCGGGACCATATTCCGCACCGACAGTTGGCGCCCACCGTGGGGCAAACGAGCACCTAAGGTCATCTCACCAATTCCCTCCATGGTGATTCGCACCGAGTATCGTGCTACACGCTACTGCATGGGTAGCTCGGACCCCCTCCCGGCCGGGTTCGAGATCCGCTTCGGAGACTTGAACTTCCAGGCCACGGGGAACGGCTATCTCATGCGCCTCACCAATCGTGAGGAGCTTCGCGCGCAGCACGAGGCCAGGTCCGCTCTGGTCTCCGCCGCACGCACGACGGCGGCGCGCGGCGCCGCGAGCACGGATGCTGCGGGTCCGTCGACGCCGCGGCCGCCGTCGTCGCTCCGGGGCCGCGCTCACGCCGGGCGCGGTCCGAGCGGCGGCAAGGCGAGCGCGCGCCGCCGCCCCGCGCGTGCGCCCACCGTCACAACAGCCGCCACCGCCCCGGCGGGACCGCGTGCAGTCTCAGGACCGCGCATCCCCATCGGGCTGCGTGGCGCCACAATGGCCCATAACGCCAACGTGAACACGACGATGCGCCGGGTTCCACCTGGCCGTCACGTCTTCGTCGCCAGGGACCCCGGCATCTCAACAGCAGACAAGTCATCCCTAGGCTCCGTCGACACGATGCCACCCGCCAACCGCCACGGTTACGCGGAGTGGGACTTCTCCGGCGTGCCGGACCCAGTCGCGTTCAGGCGCTTCCTAGACGCTACGGACTACTGGTTTGGCTGCTCCGACGACTCCAGCACCGGGAGCTACGACCCCACGCGGGAGTGTTGCGCCGTCATCACCAACGACCCGGCCAACGCCGCCGGTGCGGCAGGCGCTGGAGACGGGGAAGTCACGCCTGCCCCAGGGATCGCCGCGCGCCTGGCCGCGGGGCCGAGCGCTCTGCCCGGGGCCGACGTCGACGCACGGTGGCCCAAGCCCGCGAGCTCGAGGCCAAGGCCGGCGGAGGAGTACGGACGGTGCGGCCGCTCCGCGCCTCGATGGCGGGGGAGGCCTCCGCGCGCGGCGAACGCGCGCGGGAGCCGGGGCCGACAGGTCCGTGACCGCATCAACCCCGTCCCCAACGTCGACAACGCGGATACTCCACCACGGGCAAGCCAAAAGCTCATCGCCGGCCGCGACGTTGCTACGCGCCATGCGGCACCCTCGACCCCCGAGGCTCGAGACATGCACCGCGAGGTGCAGACTCTCCTTGAGCAAGCGGCCGTCCGGCGGGCCGAGAGCTCGGCCTCGCGCATCCGCCAACAGGGGGACGCACGGGGTGATGATCCCGCACTGGGAGGCGAACCCTCGGTGCACGTGGGTCAACCCGCTGACCAGGGACGCACGCCGGCCAAGGAACGGCTCCTCGACACGCGCAGGGCGCTGGATGGCGATGCCCGCAACGTCATCAACGCCAGACGCACCAGCAAGGCGGACGCGCGAGCGGCTAGGGGTTACCACCCTCGAAGGGGTGGACGCTACGACAACGGTGAGGATCGCTCCCCGACGCCGGAGCCCCCGGGCACCCGTGTGTTCAGCCGGGAGATCCGCACGGCGGCGTTCCCCCCGGCGCTTCCGTCAGCCCTCGACAATCGTCAAATACAACGGGGAGACGGACCCCCGCGTCTGGCTCAACGACTACCGCCTAGCCTGTCAGCTGGGCGGGGGCCACCAACGACGAAGTGATCATCCGCAACTTGCCCCTGCACCTGGGCGACGCGGCCCGGACATGGCTCGAGCACTTGCCCGCCGGCCCGGATCCATAATCGGGACGATCTAGTCCACACGTTCGTGGGCAACTTCCAGGGCACGTACGTGCGCCACGGGAATTCACGGGATGCGCGCTCCCCGCACGCGAGAAGCCGGCGAGTCGGCTGCGGGACTTCATACGGCGCTTTTCCAAGCGCTGCACGGAGCTACCCAGCGTGGCACAGTCCGAGATCGTGCACGCGTTCCTCGAGGGCACCACGTGCGGGACCTTGTGCGCGAGCTGGGACGCAGCCCGCCCACGGACTCGAAGGAGCTGTTCGACATTGCCACCCGGCTTCGCCTCCGGAGAGGAGGCCGTGGGGGCAATCTTCGACGGCAAGAAGGGCAAGCGCTCCGAGGACACGCCCGCGGAGGGCGGCGGGTCCAAGGAGCCGCGCCGCAACGACAAGCGGGGCAAGAAGGGGGAAAAAGCCGCGCCGCGAGGCGCGCGAGCGGGGCGCAACGGCGGCAACGCCGAGGCCCTCGGCCGTCGACCCGGCCCGACGGGGCCCTCGACCGGCCCCTCGAGGCCCGGGGGTGTTTGACGACATGATGAAAAAGCCATGCCCCTACCACAAGACTCCCGTGAACCACACTCTTGAGCAATGCGACATGCTCAAGAAGTTCTACGGCCGTGCCGCCGCGAAGGAGGCAGAGGCCAAGAAAGATGGAGGCGATGGCGACGCGGGTGGCTTCCCCGCTGTCGAAAATGTGTTCCTCATCTTTGGGGGACCTACCGTCGACATGTCGACCCGGCAGCGCAAGAAGGAGCGGCATGAAGTCCTCGCCGCGAAAGGGCGCCTCCGGCCTTCCTCAGCGGTCGAAGGACGCCATCACTTTTAGCGGGACGACCACCCAAACCGCATCCCGAACCGGGCCGGTACCCACCGGTGGTCGATCCCATCATTGGGAACGCCCGGTTTTCGAAGGTCCTTATGGATGGAGGCAGTAGCCTCAATATCCTCTTCGCGCATACTTTGCGCCCCGATGGGGATCGGATCGGACCGGTGCGGCCCGGCCACGAAGCCGTTTCACGGCATCGCGCCCGGCAAGCAGGTTCAACCCCTCGGGCAGATCGATCTGCCCGTCTGGTTTGGGACCCCCAAGAATTTCCGCAAGGAAACCCTCACCTTCGAGGTGGTGGGATTCAAAGGGGCCTACCATGCCATCCTTGGGCGACCATGCTATGCCAAGTTCATGGCGGTCCCCAACTACACGTACCTGAAGATGAAGATGCCGGGTCCAAACGGCGTCATCACCGTCGGGTCGTCGATCGAGCACGCATTCGACTGCGACGTCGAGTGCGTGGAACATGCAGAGGCACTAGCGCTGGATGAAGCGCTGGTGAACACGCTGGAGAAGATGGTCAACGACGACCTCAGCTCCGCCACCAAGCACGTCGGCACCTTCGAGGCCGCCGAGCAAACCAAAGGGGTCCCCCTCGACCCGTCGGCCCCCGAGGGCAAGGCGTTGAGGGTCAGCTCGACCCTCGACCCCAAATAGGAAGCAGTGCTCGTCGACTTCCTCCGCGCCAACGCCGACGTCTTCGCGTGGAGCCCCTCGGACATGCCAGGCATCCCGAGGGAGGTCGCCGAGCACTCCCTTGATATCTGCCTAACGCTCGCGCTGTGCAGCAGCGGCTGCGCCGCTTCGACGAGGAGCGGCGACGGGCGATCGGAGCGGAGCTGCGGAAGCTCCTCGAGGCCGGATTCATCAAGGAAGTGTTCCACCCTACATGGCTAGCTAATCCTGTGCTTGTAAAAAAGAAAAATGGGAAGTGGAGGATGTGTATAGACCACCAGTCTCAATAAAGCATGTCCAAAAGTTCCTTTTCCTTTGCCACGCATAGATCAAATCGTTGATTCCACAGCCGGGTGTGAACTACTCTGTTTCCTTGATGCCTATTCGGGATATCACCAAATAAAAATGAAGGAGTCCGACCAGCTCGCGACTTCGTTCATCACACCGTTCGGGACGTTCTGTTACGTCACGATGCCTTTTGGCCTCAGAAACGCGGGCGCGACATACCAGCGCTGCATGCAGCATGTTTTTGGGGACCATATCGGGCGGACGGTCGAGGCTTACGTGGACGACATCGTCGTCAAGACTAGGAAGGCGGACGACCTGGTTAACGACCTTGGCGTCGCGTTCAGCTGCCTATGGGCAAACGGGGTCAAGCTAAACCCCAAAAAATGTGTCTTTGGAGTGCCGCGGGGCATGCTCCTAGGGTACATCGTCTCCCAGCGGGGAATCGAGGCCAACCCCCGAAAAGGTCGCGGCCCTCGAGCGAATGGGTCCAATTCGGGACCTCAAGGGAGTGCGAAGGTATTGGGGTGCCTCGCCGCCTTAAGCCGCTTCATCTCGAGGCTCGGTGAGAAGGGCTCGCCCCTCTACCGGCTGCTCAAGAAGCACGAGCGCTTCTCTTGGACCGCCGAGGCCCGAGGAAGCGCTCGACAAGGCGAAGGCGTCCCCGACGCACGCCCCAATCCTTACGCCGCCACGAGACGGCGAACCCCTCCAACTCTACGTGGCCGCAACCACCCGGGTGGTCGGCGCCGTGATCGTTGTGGAGCGCACGGAGGAAGGGCATGCCTTGCACCGTGCGAGAGGCCGGTCTACTACATCGGCGAAGTCTGTCGGACACGAAGACGCGCTACCCCCGGGTCCGAGAAGGCTGTTGTACGCGGTAGTCCTCGCGCGGCGCAAGCTCCGCCACTACTTCGAGGCCCACCCGATTACGGTGGTCTCTTCCTTCCCGCTAGGAGAGATCATCCGCAACCCCGACGCGGCGAGCGGGGTTGCCAAGTGGTCCGTGGAGTTGATGGGCGAGACGCTCGCCTACGCTCCGCGCAAGGCCATCAAGTCGCAAATCCTAGCCGATTTCGTCGCTGAGTGGACGGACACGCGAGCTGCCGCCCCCTCAGATCCAAGCGAGTCTTGGACTGCGTTCTTCGACGGCTCGGTGATGAAGACGGGAGCGGGCGCGGGCCTGCTCTTCGTGTCACCCCTCGGGGAACACATGCGCTACGCAGTGCGCCTCCACTTCCCCGCATCCAACAATATGGCGGAATACGAGGCCCTTCTCTGCGGCCTCAAAATCGCCATTGAGTTGGGCGTCAAGCGCCTCGACGTACGAGGGGATTCGCAGCTCGTGATCGATCAAGTCATGAAAAACGCGAGCTGCCACGATGACAAGATGGAGGCCTACTGTAAAGCCGTGCGGGCCCTCGAAGACAAGTTCTACGGCATCGAGCTTAATCACGTACCCCGCCGGTACAACGAGGAAGCGGATGAACTTGCCAAGATCGCGTCCGGGCGGATCACCGTTCCCCCGAACGTTTTCGCACGCGACATCGCGCAGCCCTCGGTCACCTTCGAGCCTTACCCCTCGAGCGACGGCGGACCCTCGGGGGGCTCCCTCGAATCCGGCGGGTGCGGAACCCATGGAAGAGGACCCCTCGAACGAGGCGTACGTACTCTCCCTTCTCGAGGGGTACGGCTCCCACGAGGGCCGTCGCGATGGACATCGAGCCGGCTCCCGCCCGGGCGGACCGGCGGGGAGAAGTATGCTTGCCGGATCGCTCGAGGGGAACTTCCGCGGACCGGGCCGCGGCCGGGCGCATCGCCGGGATGGCCAAGTCATTCACCCTCGTCGACGGCGAGCTGTACAAGCGCGCCGCATCAGGCATCCTCCAGCGGTGTATACCCATTCCCGAGGGGCGCGAGCTCCTACGGGACATCCACGCGGGGATCTGTGGCCACCACGCCGCGCCGCGCACCCTCGTTGGCAACGCGTTCCGCCAGGGCTTCTACTGGCCTACCGCGGTCGCGGATGCCAGCGAAATAGTGCGCACCTGCGAAGGGTGCCAGTTCTACGCCCGCAAGTCCAATTTGCCCGCTCACGCCCTGCAAACGATCCCCGTAACATGGCCGTTCGCCGTGTGGGGGTTGGACATCGTCGGGCCCCTGCGGAAGGCGCCGGGGGCTTCACCCACCCCGCTTGTCGCGATTGACAAATTCTCCAAATGGGTGGAGGTGCGCCCCATCACGAATTTGAGGGCCGAGCGGGCGGTCACGTTCTTCACCGACATCGTCTACCGCTTTGGAGTGCCAAACTCCATCATCACGGACAATGGGTCCCGGTTCACGGGCGGAAGTTTTTGGAGTTCTGCGACAAGTTCCACATCCGCGTGGATTGGGCGGTGTGGCACACCCACAGACCAACGGCCAGGTGGAGCGTGCCAACGGCATGATTCTGCAAGGCCTCAAGCCCCGAATTTTTGACCAGCTCAACAAATCTGGCCGAAAATGGCTCCAAGAACTACCGGCGGTCGTGTGGAGCCTAAGGACAACCCCAAGCGAGCCACCGGGTTCACCCCGTTTTTCCTAGTCCATGGTGCGGAGGCCGTCCTCCCCACGGACCTGGAATATGGGTCGCCCAAGATTCGAGGGTACGACGAAGATGCTAACCGGCGAGCCGCGAGGACTCGGCGGACCGGCTAGACGAAGTACGCCTCGTGGCGTTGATGCACTCCGCAAGGTATCAACAGTCCCTACGACGTTACCAAGCACGCAAGATACGTCGGAGGGATTTCAGCGAAGGGGATGCGGTCCTAAGGCTACGCCAAGACAACCGAGGGCGCCACAAGCTATCGCCCCCATGGGAGGGACCCTATGTCGTGGTGAAAGTGCTCAAGCCGGGCACGTACAAGCTGGCCAACGAGGACGGCGAAGAACTCACCAACGCCTGGAACATCCAACAGCTACGTCGCTTCTACCCTTAGCTAGGATTTTCCAAGTGTTTTTTGTTGTTATAAAATCACATGGCCAACGCCCCAGTTGGTGTCAACTATGTAAATACTGCAAGTCTAATAAAAGGGCAACTCGGCTTTCCCCTGAAACCCAAGTTACCCTCGGGGGCTACTGCGGGGGGGCACCCCCCCCCAAAATGGTCCCATTTTTCGCGCAAAAAACATAACAACACGCGCTAAGTTTGTTTCCTACTTCAACCTCGAGCCATGATTCGAACAGGGCGCAGGCGGCACAGCGGAAGGAGCGTGCGAGCCAGAGATAGCCTACGCCGCGTGGCTATGGCCCTTCTCTCTCGCCTCTAACCCAGCGGGCCCCCTACGAAAATCGAACTTCCCTAACTAGAATCTACTCAGGAAGAAGGAGAAACAAAAAGCGTAATTAACAAGCAGCATCATTTACAGCAACTGTTTATGTTCGCGAAATAACTTGTCTATTTACAAAAGGCCACGAGGCCAGAATTCTGATACACGCAAACAAAAAATGGGCCTAGCGCCCAACGCGCTTTCGAGCGGGGAGGAGCGAGCGGCATCGGCGGCGTCCGGGAAGAGGAATTCTTCGAAGGCCTCGGCGAGCGACCGGCGGCGTCGGCGGCAAGCGCGTCCGCGCGCTCCATGGCCACCTCGTCCTCGACGCCCTCGGGCACGATGTAGCCTTCGCCGGCGCCTCGAGGTTGACCTCGTAGTGGGATCGCACCACTCCGAGGGGCCTTCCGAACGCCTAGGTGCAACGCCGGCGCATCGGCTCCGTGACGTGGCCGCCTAGGGCGCGCGGGCGGGCGGCCGGCGAGGCTGCCGGCCCCGGGCCTCGCCTTCCTCGACGACGCGGCGGGTCTCGAGGGGCCGCGTCACGCGGCTCCTGCCGGCTCTGCTCGGAGGAGTTGTAGGAAGCTGCGGGGCCTCGGCCCGCCCGGCGGCGTGCCCCAAGGCGGTGCGCAAGCACCGGAGTCAACAAGACGACAAGAAATCGAAAAGGGAGAAACGAACCCTCTAAAAGCAAAAAACCAACAAACAGAGTCAAAAAGTGACTCACCCTCGACTTGTTTCCTCTCCAAATCGAGGTCGCGGCGCGCGGACTCGAGCGCCAACTCGAGACGCTGGACGGTCTCGCCTTGCTCGCGGAGGGCCGGCTCTGGGCGGCGTGGGCGATGCGGCGCGAGCGCATCATCCTCAACCTTGGAGAATGCGGTGTTCCGCTCCTCCAGCGACTTCTCCGCCGCCTCGCGCGCGACGCGCTCCCGCTCCCGGCGGCGCACGGGCATCGACGAGGGCGGCTCGCCCCTCTTGCGGCCGCTCCTCGGCCCCTTGGCGGGGCGGCGCCCTCTTGCGGAGAGCCGCTCCTCGGCGACGACGAGGGCCGCGGCTTTGGCGTCGAGGGCGGTCTTCGGGTCATCGGCCTCCTTGGCGCGGCTGCTCCGCCCCGCGCGCCCGCTCCTCGGCTCGGCGGTGCGGCGCTGCGCCCCCTCGAGCGACGTGCGGAGCTCCCGAGCTTCGGCGCGAGCGGTGGCCACCTCCGCCTCCAAGTTGGCGGCCGGCGTCCGCGCCTTCTCCGGTCCGCGCGCGCGTTCCACGGCGCCTCGTCACGGTCGACGAGGGCCGCACGAACCCGCTCGAGGCTCGAACGCCGCGGGGCGTCCTGTCCTGAGCTCTCCGGGAGCTCGTCGCACCATGCCGCCGCCCGGTCGCCCCGGCCCGGCCGTCCCGGCGTCCTAAGAGCGTCCGCAAGCGCGTCGAAAGCGCCGCATTGCTCCCGGGCCGGCCGGGCTTCGGCGTTCACCCGGTCGAAGGCGTCGTACTTGTCATGGGCACGACGCTCGAGCTCCTGGCAATTACAGAATCGAAGCCCGTAAGCGCCAAGACTTGAATGCGGTATACGAAAACGAAAGGGAAAAAGAGCGAGCGATCGTGGCCTACACGGAAGACGAGCCGGGCCGGGCCGCCATGGACTGCGGCGCCTCGTTCGGCGCGCGGTTGAGCGTGGCGCCGTGGCTCGGAGCTCGCCCCGCAGCTCCTCGCTCCCCCGCGCGTCGGCGAACGCGGGGGGATCCTCGACGGCCCCCTCCACCGAGCGGGCGGCCGGCGCGGGAGGACGAGGCCTCGGCACCGTGTCCTCGGCCCCCCACCACCATGTGACCCTCGTGCCGCCTCACGAGGGCCCCCTCTCCGGGGCTCGGGGGAGTTCGTGGGCCGGGCGGCCCCCGGTCCCACCCGGGCGGCGGGGAGTCGTCCGAGACCTCCACCACCTCCGCCCGGGGATGGGCGGCAGACGCCTCCACCTGCGCCACCTCCGCCGCTACCTCCACTTGCGCCACCGCGGCCGCGGGCGCCTGGCGCGGCGCGGCGGCCGCCACCTCCGGCCCCGGCCCCGCCGCGTCCGTGGGCGCCCCCGTGGGGTGCGCCCGCTCCACCTCCACCACGGCCGCCGCCGCGGCCCGCGTCTCCGCGACGACCGGTGCCGGCCGCCCCCCGGCGCCCTGCGGCTGCACGACGGCGGGCGATCCGCCGGACGAGGCCTCGAGGCCCCGGCCGGCTTTGCGAGCCCGCGCCCGCCGCCGTGCTTGTCCCCGGGCGCGACCCCCTCGACGAGCGCCGCCGGGTGGGGATCGATGCGTCCGTCCTCAGCACCTTGGCGGGTGCGAGAGGAGGAACGGTTGGCACCGCCCTGCGCAGGCACGAACGGAGGATTAGAGCACCTAATCACCAACAAACCAAGCCAAACGAAGGAGAACAGGCTCCTTACCTCGCGGAGGAAAAGGCCCGTTTCCTTTTCCTCGAGGCCTGCGCGAAGAGGCCGGGCGCGGCGCCGCCGCGCCGCCGCGGCGCCTCCCCGACGGCGCTGCCGCACGCACGGGCACGCCCGCCCCGCGCGCGGGCGCGCCCCGATGCCGCACCCCCCCGAAGAAGCAACCGCGCGCGGGGGCACGCTTGCCCGCGCGCGCGCGCGCCCGCCGACGCGCCCCTTGAGGCGACGACGCCGCGCGCGCGCGACACGCTCCCTCCGCGCGCGGGCACGCTCGACGCGCGCACGGGCGCGTCCGCCGCGCGTACCTCCGCGGCACGCGCCGGCACCTCCCGCGGCGCGCGCGCGCCCCCGAAGACGAGTGCTCGGCGGCGGGCGCCGGGTGCGCCCGCCCCGGACGAAGCCACCCCCCGACGCCGGCGCGGGTTTCGGCGACGGGGGCGCGGGGCGCCACCGTCCGAGGGGCCCTCCCCCTCGGACTCCTCCTCCTCGTCTCGCTCCGAGGACGAGGGCTCCCTCGATATCCGGGGAGGAGAGCCCCGGCTCCTCACGCCGCCGGTACTCCGCGGACCGTTGGTCGCGGCGCGCTTGGCGACGCCCCGGCGTGCTCCCTCTTGCGCGCCGCCCGCTCCTGCTTGCTCCCGGCTGCGCCGCCCGGCCGAGCGCACGGGAGTCGGGGGTAGGTGGAACGGACTTGGCGATGTTGAACTCCACCAGCTGCGCACAAGAGCGACAATGGCGAATCAGGAGACGAAAGCAAGACCAAGAACTAAAACGAAATCAGGAACACAACTCACCCGCGGGCCGAGGGGGAGCATCTCGACGTCCCACGGGGTCCGGCCCTCGGGCAGCGGCGGCGTCCGGGTGTCGACGGCGCTCCGCGCCCGGGTGAGCGCATACGGCCGCTCAAGGAGCGTCGGGAGCATCCGCGACCTCGCCAGGTCGACGGGGTTGGCCGCCTCCGTCATCTCGAAGATGCAGAGCGGCCTCTCCATCAGAGGCACGACCCGCCGATGGTGGAGGAAGGCGAGGACGCCCATCGCGGTCACCCCGTGCTTCCTCAGCCGCTGCAGTGCGCCCAGCACCGACTCCTGCCGCGCCCGGTGCTGGGGCGTGGACACCCCGTAGCCCCAGGAGCTAGGCCTCTCCTTGAACACCCGGCCGGTGTAGGGGGGAAGGCCGGGCTCGGCGTTGCGCGGATAAAACCATCCCCGCTCCCCGGCCGGCGTTGTTCGTCGTCATGGTGCGGGGGATGTAGACGTTCTTGAATTGCCCCCGCGGGGCAAGCGACATCCCGCCGGCGCGCACCGCGCGGCGGGGTCCTTGGCTCCGTCGTAGGCTGCGTGAAGAGCTCCCCGCGGAAGAGGTGTACCCGCAGCTCCCAATTAACCCGGGATCCCTAGGTACCCCTCGCGACGCCCACGAATGTGGCCGCTGCGAGATTGCGTTGGGGGCGAAGTTATGCAACTCCACCCCCGTAGTAGTGGCACATTGCCCGCATGAATGTGCTCGCCGGCGCGTTGAAGCCACACTCGTGGTAGCGGAGGAAGCTCACCACGTAGCCCTCCGGCGGGTTGGGCTCGCGGTCCGCGGCCGGCGGCACGATCCATTCCGCCGGCGCCCATCTTCGTTGGCCGCCAACGGGCGGCGGCGACCGGCTCGCCCAAGGCGAGCTGGGTCACCGTGGACCTCTCCCAGGCGTACGGCTCCAAGATCCTAAGGGGAGGCTGAGGCGGCGCCATGGAGAGGACGAAGGCGAACGAGGGCGGAGGACTAGGAGCGAAGGAAAAGGCGCTAGCGGCCGAGCACCGCACGACGGCGAAAGCAAGACGAAGGCGAAGGGGCGGGGACTGAAAACGGTGAGAAACCAAGGTAAAAAAACCGCCGTCCCTTCCTCCCCGCAGTTTTATAGGCCGACGGGCGAGTTCTCCGGAGCGGACGCCCCGACTAGCATTAACGTGCTTGCGGGGAATCTTCCCATCGTGTCGACGAGCGGGTCCCACCACGACCGCGGCGGCTAAAACACTTGCGGGCGGGTCATCATTACGGCAAAGACCGGCGGCGACCGAGGCAAAACCGTCACGTCCGCTGCGCCGCGCCGCCCACTACGCGCGCGCGCGCGGCGCGAGCGCCTTAAAAGGCGCGCCCGCGCGCGCAAAACCGCGGCCACGACCGCGAGGCAATTAAATGCCCGGGCCCCTTGCCAAGCAAGGAGAGCCCTCGAGCGAGGCGAACCCTCGGCTCGAAACAAAGGCGACCCTCGATGGGATATCCGCGTGAGAAGGTCGCCCGGGACCTGCTCGACGTAGAGCAGGCAACCGCGGGCACCCATGCCACGTAGAACCCTCGAGCGGCGTGACCCTCGACTCGAAACAAAGGCGACCCTCGATGGGATGTTAGCGTGAGAAGGTCGCCCGGGACCTGCTCGATGTAGAGCAGGCAACCGCGGGCACCCATGCCACGTGAAGCCCTCGAGCGGCATGACCCTCCGGCTCGAGACAATGTCAACCCTCTAAAAGAAGGCACGCGCGTAAGAGGATCGCCCAGGTCACGCTTGAAATAGAGCGGCACCGAAAGCACTCATGCCGCGCCGTGCTGCCAACAAGCACCTCGAGGGTCGGCACGCCCAGACCCCTCGACGGCCGCAAACGTGAAAAGACGGGGCTGTCCAGGCACGGCCCCGCACGGCCTTACTGATCAGAGGTTCGAAGCCTGACCCTCGACGGGTTCGAACAGGCACCCCGCATCACGAGTTAGGGACGACGAGGGCACGCGCATACGAGCGTTCCTCGAGCCCGTCGGCTCGAGGGTGCCCCACATGTCGTGTTCGAGAGCCGGCGAGGGCGGCTAGCCGGGGGATCCCACCGAGGGAGAGCTTCCGCGCCCTCGGTCCCCTAGCGAACGGGACCGAGCCCCACCTAGCAAACCCACGCAAGCGCTTCCATGGACGTGTCTCCGGACCGCGCAGCCTACCCTTATCGAACGGGGCATGGACGTCCACTTGAACCACCCGCTAGCAGCTCGACGAGGAATCCGCGATTCGCGACCCGCTCGATGGGAGTCGTGGAGACCTCACCCTCCGTCCCGCGGAGGGACGGCGAGGGCGCGTTAAAAAACAAGTCGTCAGGCTCGACCCGATCGCCTCGAACGGGCCAAGGCTCGGGGGCTTGACGCACGGCTACACCTCCTTGAAATTGCACCCGCCGGAGACAGTGACAGGGGAGCGTGCACCCCCGAAGCCGGCTGAAACACCGCCGATGCCGGTTGGCATATGTGCCACGCCTTTCTGACCAAAGTTCTCGCGGTTAACCCCTGCCCGGGAGAACCCACACTCTGCCCCGGGCTTCGGGGGCTAGACCCGCGGGTCCGCCGACGCGGCCCCACGGAAAGCGTTCGCAAACAAGGAGGGAAGAACGTCCTATCAGTAGGTTCCGGCATGCGGGAGCCTCAATGGCGAACCCGCATGCTCGGGGGCTGCGTCGGGGACCGCCCTAGGGGTCCCCTTAAACAACGGGGAATCCTCACTTAATCTCGGTATCAAAACACGCTAAGCCTAACCATGCAGGTAACTAACCATGCAGGACACGGCCTACGTCGGGATCCTGACGGCCCACCAAGATGGCCCACGGAGAAGACCCCTCGAGCAGGCCCCGCCTCGCTCGAGGACGCGCCCTCCCCCTCGGGCGGGCTCCGCCCCGTTCGAGGGCGACCCTTTCCCTCGAGCGGTCCCGCCCCGCTCGAGGGATCCCCCCCCTCGAGCGGGTCTCGACTCGCTCGAGGGTTCGCTCCGCCCTCGGCGGGGGCCCGCCACGCTCACGGGCGCGCCCGCACGCGTGCGGCGGCCCCCGTACTCGGGCATTTAACGCCCGACGCCGCGGGACGGCGCCATCATGCGCCGGGGCTCACGCCCGGTGCCGCCGCACCAACTCCCCGGGGAGGAGCCCATCCCCGCCACCGTGGGATGGACCGTGCGGTACGGCCGGTGTCGGTGCAGGACACCGTGCGCCCACTACGGTACGGCTAACGCGCCCGACCCTCGAAAAGGGGCCGGGGCGCACCCTCGACTCCACTTTCCCGTGACCTGCCGGGTTAGGTGAGGGGCGCTAGGCCGGTGGGTGGCCATCCCGGTCATCGCAACAGCGCGCGGCCGCCGTACCCACGCGTGCAGGCGCACGCCCGACACCGCAGGCGCACGCCCGAGCACTGCAGCAACCACTTCGCTGCCGCGGAACGCATTGGGAAGGAACGCCGTTCTGCCCGCGCCTGTTCCCCGTACCAGCCATCATCAGCACCTCCCTCGAAGCCTATCAAAGGACACCACCGCCATCTGCCGCCTCCCTACCCTCAAACCGCCACTGTTCGGGTACGGGGTAGGCCATCATGGCCGGATCGCAGCGAAGATCGTCCGGACGGCCGCCCACTCTACACCGTAGCGCGACGTGCTCCCTCACGTAGCTAGGTAGCGCGGCGTGCATGTAACCCGTCGCCCCCTTGGCCTATAAAAGGGGGGAGGCGAGCCCCCGGCCGCGGGGAGACGAGTTCGGAGGAACACAACACACCGTGCACTCACTCTCTTATTCTCCCACAACACCTTCGACCACTCACCCGGGGACTTGGAAGCCACGCTTCCTCTCCCGCCTCACTTGTACTTGCCCCACTACAAGCACCCCCGTGCCGAGCAATATAGTGCCACGAGCACGCCCCTGTCCGGACGTACGGCCCCCTCGGCCGGAACCAGGATAAAACCTTGTGTCATTTGTTGCTTAGCATCGACCATTGAGGGATAGACCTAGGCGTTATCTACTGGTTAGTGTCGGGACCATATTCCGCACCGACAAAGACTTTTTCCGTTCTCACTACATGGAAAAGCTTTGTGTTGGTTCCACACTCTACCGGCGGAGTCAAAGCAAGATTGGGAAGCGTTGATGAGGGAATTATGAAGGAATTTTTATTCGCCGACCAAGACTCAAAGTTTGCGCAACAAGGTTGATATGTTTGTTCAATGGCCCATGAAGACGATCGAAGAAGCTTTGGAGCGTTTCAATGAATACATGCGAGCCGAATTCCTTGAGTGGCACATCGGTTTACATAAGAGGAGGATGGAGAAGATGGAGATAAAGAAAGAAGCTCAAGACCTAAAGGCTGCCAAGGCAAGATCCACATGCGAGGAGTGTGAGGAGTACGGCCATGTCCAAGGTAAACCCCGAATTAATGCAAGTTCGTCGATTCAAGATTTGGTTCCTCTTTGTACACAAGTGAAGGACTTCATGGACGAGCAAGCTAAGATCAACAAGGACACTGTCACTAAGTTCGAGGCTATGGAGAAATATTGGAGAATTTAGATGGCAAGGTGACGAAGGTCGGAATCTCTATACGTGAAGTGTTCATCATGATGAAGATGTTAGAAAGGCAAGTGGGACAACTTGCCAGGCACCCGATGGGTAGCAAAGGAGAATATCCGAGACAACCTCAAGGTCTTGAGACGGTGAAGGCTACTCAAACTCATTCGGGAGAGATGGAGGATCACACCAAGGAGACCATGAAGATCACGGTCGAAGGACCGGAGTTTGAGATGCCGAGCCGCTACATGAAGGAAGTTGTTGCATCTGTCAAGACCAAAGGACAAAGCCAGCCTGTGAAGACCAAAAATATGACTAAGCTGAAGAATAAGCTCGTGCCCAAGATGGTGCGGAAGTGGGTATCCAAGATTGCAATGCCCGCAAAGAGCATTGATCCGAAGTAATCAAGTGAAGAAGTCTAGCCATGGACTATAAACGAAGCACTAGGCGGGAGGCAACCCGTTTCGTCGAGTCAAGAATAAGCTACCGGGAGGACAACCCGCTTCAAGATTCTTCGAGTCTTTTCAAGTAAGTTAGTCTTGAAATTTTGCTACGCAAAACATTAGACATAGAATGGTTGAATAATATTAGAGACATAACTCTTGGTTGGATGTTTTATTTGGATCATAAACCCTTTGCATGAGCCATCCTATGTTATTTGCATCTTTTCGAGAAACCAAAACCAAAAAAAATTCAGAACCTATGTCAACCTCTCATCCTCTTTACGATGTTATGGTTGACTTGTTTTACATGATAAAAACACACGAGTAGAGTCACGACTTGTACCTAGATGTTATTTAATTTTCAGCGCATGGTAGGACTCGCGTGAACCTAGAGACTTGACTTTTGGTTGGTTTAAAAATTCATATTCTTGGTTTCTCTAGGGTTAGAATTTTTCTAAGCCTCATTTAATTTTACTTCATTCAAAATCTCTCTCATCTAACCAAAATTAGAACCTAAACCTATGCCCCCATGATCAATCCGGGAAAAGTTTGCTCTCAACTAATGGAAGCAAACAATACCCGTGAGACCAAAATAAAAGTAGTTGGAAAATATTTTTCAACTTACATTTGTTTTTGATGCTTTAAAAAATCCTCTAAATTTATATTTAAACTCATTAATAGATCTGATTTTTATTTTTTGTTTTTGAAATTAGAGGAGTGCTTAGCGTTAAAGCATGCTTAGAGGGAGGCAATCTAGTTAACCTAACCATGCATGCACCATGATACATCATGGGATGCCCCTCCAACATCTTTTATCGAACCACATGCACAAGACAAGCATGGGGGGCAGCCAAGGCCTTGTTTTGCAGGAATATCATGGAGGCATGTGAGGCAAGGGAGCATGGAGGTGACTCAAAGCGAAAACATCAAGTGGAAGGAGCAATAATGCAACCGAAGGAGTGGACGACGTTTGGAAGATGCAGCCCCGTGAAGCACGCGGTCATGAAGCAACGAAGCAAGCATGAGCGCACTGGAGAAGAACTAAACTATGATAGGTAAGTCTCCCTTTCAGCTCCTTGTTCGTGTGCTCAAGTTTGTAGTTCATAAACACCTTAGACTTAGCCAACCATCCCTAGTTGTTTGGTTCAACAAAACACATCCTAATTCCACTCAAAGTCCATACTCCAAAATAATATTTGTGTAATTTGTTACCGGTTGAAAACCTCGGATATTTATTTGTGAGGGTGAGTGCTGCAACCATGGAAGAAAACTACAAGTCTTTTCACCAAGAAGAAGGGATCATCGTCGTCCAAGCCATCATCAATAACTTCTTCAAGGAGGCACTTGGTTTTCGAATCTCTTCGGAGTATGGAGGAGAACACGGCACCGCCGAGGAGGAATGACACTCTTCTCCTTGGTGGCATGAGGGCCACATGAAGCTCATTTATGAGGTTCACCGAACCTTAAGGACGTACGGAGGAGCCGCCCGTCCGACTTCGCCACTCGACACGATCATCCGCTCCTCCTCCATACACTGTGGTATTCCGAGTATGGGTTTATCATCATGACGGAGGAGGAGGAGAAGAAGCTCACTTGACTTGAGAAGAGGCTTGTGGCAAACGTTGACTTCGACGATCAAGCTCTCTAAGTGTTGGGTTTTCATACGGATATTTACTAGATGTTGGGACACCTATGTTGGGTGCAATTCTCCAACGGAGTGTCGGTAAACACCCACAAGGGATTCGCCTTGGAAATTCTCATGACCATGGCGCATATCCTTGATGAAGGAGTGCCGAGTCTCTCATTCCGTTTGGAGGGAGTTGAACAAGTGGTTCCCTATGAGTATATTAGGGAATTGCTTGGTTTTCAAAAGGGAGCCCGAGAACAAGTGGATGTGCATGGAGGTACATTGGAAGGTTTTTGGAGTATGATCGCGGGAGAAGCTCACCATCAAAGAAATAGTATCCAGGACCCCATCATCCAAGTTTTTCACTCATGATGTGCAAGTGGATTTTGGGGAGAATGAGAGAGACAAAGATAACCAACACGGAGTTGAATTGACTTTACTAGGCTTGATTGCCAAGAAGCCAATCGACCCCACTCACCTTATGATCAACCGGTGGTGTTGTGAAGCAACATCAGGTTCGGGAGATATTGGTTCGGGGTGTTACCTCTCCATGTTGGCTATCTCTTTAAGACCGGGTATTACAAGGAACCCCGAGCATCTCCTAGCTGGGACTTCCCTAGGATTTGATTATCTGAAGCAAGGCAAGAACATAAGTGGAGATGAGAGAGGAGGCTTCAAAGTGGCCAAAGTGAATTTGCCCCTTCCAGATGGAAGATTAAGACTATTTATAGAAGGGAAAGAAGATTGGTTAGAGGAAGGACCTCTTGTGCCGGCGAAGAAAAAAATAAGAGAGGAAGGATTATAGGAGATGGTTCTTCCACGGCCCAAGAAGGAGGCGCACAACAAAATTATGTGCCACCATTTGGAGGAATTCCCACGCCGCCGAGTTACTACGGTGATGTACCAATGCAAGCATGGGGGAGTGGTGCAGCCATGCCCCCACCAAATTTTGCGTAGCCTTTGTGGAGCCAAATGCACATCTTCCTCAACCACAACAAAGTGTGGCCACCATTGGAGGATACGCTGCGAGAAACATGCAAATTATTGTAGACATAGAAACCAATGCAAACCAAATGGGTGAAGGAAATGCAAACATCGCTTACGAGCTTGGACGCCTTCACTTAGCACCACCGAGACCTTTCGTAGTCAATACGATTCAACCAAAGCCTTAGCCGAGGAAGGAACCGTTGATGGCGGAGTTATTTGCACTGATTTTCCAGCTATATGAAGATGAGGCTAAAAGAAAAATTGACGCGGATAGAACAAATTAGTTAAAAAAAGGCCACAATCGTTAAAGAAAGGGACCTTGATCCTTTCATTGTTTTTGCACTTGAAAAAGAAATTTGCAAAGCGGGTTATTAACGAATTGAGTTTACTTTTCAGTTGAGAACCGTCCAGAAGCGCTGAAGAGGGTGTCGGAATCATTCGAGACTCCTGGAAGTTACCAGCGAGTGCCGGATGAATTGAAGGCTCGACGACTCCCTCGAATCCAGCAGGGTTAAGGGAGGCTACCTGAAGCTGCTGGAAGGCGAGAATCGTTTAATAAACAGACTGAGTTATAACCAAGATTCTAGTTATAAACTACATTCATTAATCTACCGGCATCGGAGGCTATACCATTTTGATACTCGGCCAGCGAGTAACAAGAAGGTGGCACAATTGAGGGTAGGAAAGAATCCAGGGTAATGGTCAATACTGAGAACATGAATTCCCTTAGCGCGTTGGATCATCGAATAATGGCAAAATTCCTATTTCTAGTAAAATGAATGGATCAGAAAGGGGGCTGGGTTCTATTTCCGGGCCGGGCAGGAGGTGATGGCCAGAAGAAGAAGAGAAGTGCGCCTCCCCGGTAAGGAAGAGGATAAAAAGGTGCTGTCATCTATCTCGACCAGTTTCCCGAGGCGTTGGAAATGAAGACCAGCTCAGAGAATCACTGGCGTGCTTTCTCTCCCCCATCGTTTCGCCAACAAAGAAGTCATCCTTGACTTGACGATTGACCATTCCATCCCTACCGAGCCGCCTCTTCGAAGTATTTACCTCTTGCCTTTATTTTTTTCTCAAATAAAAAAGAAAAAATAAAGTCGTCTTTGATTTAATCGGCCCTAAGGGAGTTTACTCGACCCATTCTCCGGTCTCCCGCACTTGCTCAAGTGTGTGACTCCGTATGAGGACCTCCTTCCCTTTTGCTCTGCCCACTCTCTGTTCACACGGTTATCAAAGCGGAGGAAGGGTGGGCAGCACGTACCACGAGCCCTCTGTCCCACACATCTATCAAGAAGCAAGTGTAGTTCACCGGTTCCACCGAATGCTCCTATCTCTCGGCAAAGATCGTGTGAGTGTGCAGTTATGCTTTGGATGCTTCGCCATGGAATAGATCGACTCAGTTCCCCTTCTTTTCCGGTGCACTCGCTTTATATCTCTAACACACGAGGAAGGACGCGGTGGGAAGAAAGCAGCCCTAGCCTCTGTCCGGTCGATCATTCCGCTGGCATCTTGCATTCACGCCTCCGTTTGACTGCCGCTCGGGAATGTAGTTGTAGATACGTGAGTCTTAGTGGGTCGTTGGCTCCACCTCTTATCTCCTTCTACGACATGTTGTAGTCGTCGCCATATTCAATATGTCACTTAGTCATATCTGCCTCGCTGCGAGTCAACACCCCCAAAAGAAAGGGAGGGAGGACTTCATTCAGTGACTCCGCGATCGCCCTCTGAATGATCAAAATAAGGTAAAGCTTGAAGATAAGTTTTTGTACTCGATTAATTTCTCAGTCCCTCTAGTCGGGTGGGCGTCGGCCAGCCGGATCCCCCTAAAAACCGTACGTGCGAGTCTCCCCGCATGCGGCTCACGCCATTTGAGGTGGCCCAACCCAGCATTCATTCACAAATCCTATAGTGAAATTAAGACTGCTCGACCAGCAAGAAAACGGATGTGCGTTAGCGCAACGGCTTTCGTGCTAGTTGCTCAATCCCTTGCTTGTTCGGAAGCTAATTCGCGTGTAGGTAGTGCTGTCTATCTACCGTTGATTGTATCTATTCATTGATACATTGGCTCGCTCCCCCCTCTTTTTCCAAGAATGAATGAGCTGCTCGGACCTTCCATTTCCGTCAAATGACTCGGCTTCCCCTGGCTCTTCCACCGTCCGGGCTCCCTTTCCTCCCTATGCTCCCCCGGCGCAGGCCCACCACGCTTCGCGCCGGCGCGTTTCGCCGGACGGTCTTTGCCAGTAGTGCCATCCTCCCCGCAGGCTATCTGTATGGGTGGGTTGTCCCTTGCTGCTATGTTCTGTTAGGTGCTATGAATTACAGGAAATGAAGTGGTTGACTTGGATAGCAGGCGGGTTACACGTTCCACTGTGCCGAGATGTGAGGTGCATGTGGTGATGATCTCCCCGGGGTATGTGCTAACGCCCTTGACGGGCACTCCAGGACCCGCCTACGCTCGTGAAAAGCCAGGTCGGTCCTCCGACCAGATGTGTGGATAAAGAGGCCACCTTCACAACCTTCTCCCTTCTATCTTTATCCAAAGTCAGGTACAGCGGTTCGCTTGAGTTGCTCTCGTCCCTTTGCCCGGTGCTCATGACGCGCTACGGAACCTCCACCGTGCTAGAGGCATTGGAGCCTACTCAGCGTCAGCGGCTTCGTGCCGCACTGGAGTGATCCAATATGTGGTTCTGCATGTTCCACCACTTCCCCGTTCATTTCCAATACTGATCGTGAAACACCATGAGCAGCATGATGTTGAGGTCCGGAATTCGAAGTGAAATTCTTGATTTGCCCGTTCCTAGTCGTCATGGGAAAGAAATAAGAATGAAATAAGAAAGAGATTATTCCCCTAGAGCTTGTCCAGTACCACCAGTACTAAAAATGCATCTCCGCAGCATTTTTATTAGTCGCCTTGCATGCAAGCGAAGCGCTATTGGCGGCAATTAATAGCTCACTGAGCGATGATTGATGCAGTCAGTCAGTGCCCTCGATTATTCCAGATAGAAGGATCATGGCGCCCCGGAAGCATTCCATCCAGCAGCAGCATCTCCTTCAACCATGCGAGGACAAAACTGATCTACATTCGAGCGTTCACCGCACAGAGGCGATCTCGAACACTACCTATGATAATAAATCGAAAGGAAAGGTCGATAAAATGATTCAATCGACTTTATTGGTATTACGGATTGAGTAAAAAAAGGGATATATGAAGTTCAAGGCCTTGCCAAAACCGTCATGGCCCTATTATGTATAGGCCGTACTAAGTCAATAGCGAATAACAAACTCTTTCCTGCTCCCTCGACCTTAATTCACTCCCATCTGTCAAGCCTCGGTACCCGCGCATTGTATCTATTGAAATGTGGCAAATTGATACAAGTATCTGTAGCTAAAGATCTCGCATCCGACATCTCCGGTCGAACGGTTAGGCAACACTAGGGCGCCTGGGTTTCCGTTTACCAAACAAGATGTCGAGAGGCGAACTTTGTAATTCCCCTCGTGCAAAAGTGATAGCGGTTGTAGCATCCGTGTGGAAGAGGGTAAGCTTTCGGCAACACCTTTTTCAGATTGGAAAGGATGAATACTTATGTTGGGTCCTGCAGACCAGGATAGCCTCAGATCAAAACCTAAATCAGGGGTTGATCA
The DNA here is from genome assembly GCA_947561735.1 of Cenchrus americanus. Classification (NCBI taxonomy): domain Eukaryota; kingdom Viridiplantae; phylum Streptophyta; class Magnoliopsida; order Poales; family Poaceae; genus Cenchrus; species Cenchrus americanus. Next base: position 88,715,511 of record OX387240.1, on the reverse strand, counting down.
TAGAAGCGGGGGCAATAAGTATTCGGGAATTTGAGCGCTTATGTAGCTAATAACTCGCCACCGAATACTTGATTCATTAAGGTCGTCACCATATACCCGGAAGTCTCTATCGTTTTCTTTGTCTGTTAAGCTTCACAGGGTTAGGACTCCTTAAATCAAACAGCAATCGCTGTTTATCAACCACTCACGGCAACAACGAGATCTTCGACTTAGCTCCCACAGGTCATCCACCCGGGGCGGAAGATAACGAAAGGGAGACAAAGTCTTAACTAAATCAACACACAATAACCTAAACCTTCTACCCATTCCATCCATCATATCCGTCGAGTTGAGGAGATTCGTTCTTATCTATAGATAAGGCAAGAGAGACAAGAGAGAACTTATGCCCAATTCATAGGAGGGGATGTGCAATCCTATTATGAGCAAGGGTACAACAACCAAGACTATCAATATCAACCACCAGCAGAAGATTAGAGAAAGGATGAGCTTTAGTTATCTTTCCTTTTCCCCTTTTCTTTAATTTTCAGCTTGTATGCGCCTATGTATGCGTAGTGTTTTCAGTTTTTATTTAAATTTTCAGCATGTGTGTTAGTTTTTATTTTCATCATGAATAAAGTCACCACCTAGTTTTTACCTTTGGTAAAGTTACAAAGTTTATGTCATAATGATATATGAGTATAATGGCCACTTTGTTTATCTTTGTACAGTTTTATGCATGTTAAACTAGTGCTCTCTTAAAATACAAATATGAAATTATCTAAATGCTAGCTTAATGCGGAGGTTATGATAAAAATAAAGAACCATAGTGTTTTATGTGCTCTCAAGTTTTAGATGGATTAAAGATGATTTATTTTTGTTCTTAAAAGTAATGCTAACCTTGTCATAATTACCACTTGCATGTTGCTCTACCTATCCAGAGCCATATATATATATATATATATATATATATATATAAACACACATATATATATATGAGTGCAAAAACTTAGTATACAAGGTTTATTTTTGGGTGAGTTATTTCAGGCCTTGATCTCTCTGGCCTGAGACTAAGAAGCTGGTCATTCCGTTTTTGCGTATCTATCTTTTTGCTAGCCTTTTTTGTCGGTGCGGAAAGTAGTCCCGACACTAACTAGTAGAAGCGCTGAGATCTATCTCTCGATGGCTGGTGCTAAGCAACTAGTGACACTGAGTTTTATCCTGGTTCCGGTCGGGGTCGTACGTCTAGCAGGGGTGTGCTCGGGGCACTATATTGCGGTGCACCGTGTTGCTTGCAGAGGGGGCTACAAGCGAGGCGAGAGAGGAGGCTGGTCCTCCAGGTCCCAGAGGTACTGATTGAGGCAAGTGCCAATATTGTGGTGAAGGCGGAAAACGTGCAAGTGAGTGCTGTCCGTCGTCCCCCTTGCGGCTAGGGGACTGCCCCTCCTTTTGTAGGCCAAGGAGGAAGCAATTTACATCGTGCCGCACTGTTTTATCTATGTGTGGAGGCATGGCGTATAGTGCCATGGAGTAGACGGCCGTCCTGGCGAATCTTGTTTCTGGCGGGGCGTCACGGCGCGTCCTGTGCGCATTTAGGAGCGGCTTCGAGGGTGGCGGCGTAGAGGTCGCTCGTTCGATGGCCGCCTGTGTGAGGACTCGAGGGTGCTGTTGACGTGAGGTCGTACGAGGCACAGTAGCCGGCGTGGCGGCGTCCTGTCATGGCACGCTTCCACAACGCCGGGATAGTGATGCAGTGGTCGGGATGGCGTCGCAATGGCGGGGATGGTCGCACAGGGCCGATGGCGACGGAGGTGACCGCCCCCACTGGCCTGACGTCACGGCGTAGTCCTGTGCGGGCGTGGAGTAGTCGTTCGTCTTCCCTTCGAGGGCTTCGCCATCCTTTTTCGAGGGTGCGGCGCGTCGGCCGTACGGGAGTGGGTGGCATAGTGCCACGGGGTTGTTGCTGGCCATGCCGCACAGCGTCACACAACGGCGGGGATGGTCTCGCCGGGGGAGTCGGCGGAGCAGTGCCGGGGTGTGATTCCCAAGCGCGTCGTGGCATGGATTCGCATTTGACCTGGGCGCCTGCGAATGTCAGTGCATTAAATCCCCCCTGTCGAGGGAGCAGGTATGGAGGCGGCGGGCCTGCGAGGTCCTCGAGCGAGGCGGAACCTCGCTCGAGGGGGCGTTCAGCTCTCGATCAAGACGGTACCTCGCTCGAGGAGGCGTCCAGCCCCCGAGCGAGGCGGAGTCCCGCTCGAGGGGGCGACCGGCCCTCGAGCGAGGCGGAACCTCACCCGAGGGGGCGACCGGCCATCGGGCGAGGCGGAGTTTTACCGGTGCGGCACCGTGCCCCTCTAGCGAAGCGGAGTTCCGCCCGAGGGTGGCTAGGCCGATTGTCTGGTGGGCCGTGGGCCCGTGGGTTTATCTTACGCGTGTTTTTAGGTTCGTTTGCGTTTGTTTTTTACGAAGGTAAGTGGGTCTTCCCTGGTTGTTTAGGGGACCCTTATGGCTGTCCCTGACATTTTTATCCGTGCATTGTGCATCCCCACATCGGAGATTTCACAAACCGCGCCGAATATCCACCCTTAAAACAAAAAATATCATCTTTTGTGTTTACCTCCTTGACCACAACCTATCGTAGAGTATGGATCATCAATTCAAGGAAGATTGCAAGATGGTGCCAACATTGAAGATTTCAAGTATCTCTCCAAAGGAAAAATATTTCTAGTACCTACCTTATCTCTATCACCTCTTTGCCCGAGGACGAGCAAACGTCTAAGCATGGGAGAGGAGGTAGGTACAATGCAATTTTAGAGTTCAAAGGGGAGCAAATAAAAAAATTTTGATGAGAAATAAAAAGAAAAAAATGAGAAAGAGAAATAAAGAAAAAAAGAAAAAATATATGTATGAGAAAAAGAAAAGAAAAAATGTGAGTATGAGTAAAAATAAAATCAGCTCTCCGGTTCTCTAAAGTGCATTAGGAATTTCAAGGACTCAAGATTAAAAGATCCAAACTCATTTTTCCAACCATGTGCAATCCGATAATGAGGGCTTCCTTTGTGCCTCGGGATCACTCTTTGCCATTTGCACATGTCCACCTATCTCAAAGTGTGTGTATTTTTCTCTCCTCCTCCTTGATATAACATTATTTTCCAATGACTTTTTTGACGAGTCTCGGTAAGACCATGAGAAGCTTGTCTTGTTTTGCCAACATCTCATTTATAATATCTTGGTAGGACTAAACTTACCCAAAAAGCTCCATATAAAGCCTACCAGTTATATACATGTTATGAGAGGGAAAGGAGTAGAATAAATAGGCTTGAGAGACAAGGTGAGATGAGAGTTCATGAGCAAGATGCAAGGTGGTTTAAATTTTTGAACTTGGTTTAGCTCTTTTTCATCTCGTTCTTTATTTCAAAATTCTGAGATCCATTTGAATTTTGGGAGCATGTTAATACTTCTGGGATAAGCTTAATTAATAATCTACCCTCCGTAGGGATGAAGGCTAGTACATTATGGAACTTTAAAGAACTAAACTTTTGAGAGCATTATGTTTTCTCGTGTATGGTCAAGTGCAAGGTTTAAACAATGAAGGGCAACGATGATATTCATCGAAGGCTTACTCGAGGACGAGCAAGGTTTAAGCATGGGGGAGATGTTGACGTTGAATTTCCGTCAACCTAGCCATGAGTTTAGCTTCGGTGTTGGCATAAGTTTTATAACTTATCCATTGGTACTAACCCCTTGGTATAACAAGTTCATTCGTGCATGTCGGTTTTGGATTTTAATGTTTATGCAGGGTTTTAGCGTTGAAAGCAAGACTTCCGGGATAAGTTCATCAAGCACCTTGTGACAAGACATTGAAGCCCACTACAAGTCATGCAATGAAGTAAACATGACTCCAAGAAGCCCAGGGACCAAACCCGACAAGATGAAAAACTCTGAGGACCTAGCCAGAAAAGTGCCGAATTTTGCGAGACAAGGAGCTTCGTCCAACTCGGAGAGAAACTGACGACAAGGGCCCACATGCAGAAGGGGGAAGAATCTAGAAGACTCGGGAACCAACGCCGGGCGAAGGAGGCCACGAACTGGGTCGAAATGGGCCCATGCAGGCCGGCCCAGCCCGTTTCGAGGCCCAGTCGGCCCCCTTTGACCTTGATGCCTCTCGAGCTATTTATAGCCCCCTCACCGAGAGCCACGCATCAATCAATTCGTCATCCACCGCCGAGGAGAAGAGAAGCTTGAGGGACACCATCTCGGAGAGGAGGATCGTGCTAGTTGTCTAGGGTCTCCCTAGCCGACGTGGGAACCTTGCATGAAAGACCACGCCGGAGCTCCGGAGCAAGGATCAAGATCGAGGTAGGATCCCGGTGGTGATCTTGTTCATGTAATCATTCATGGTGAAGTTTTTATAGTGAATCCGATTTCTAGCGATCAAGTGCCTTCTCGATGATTTTGTTCTCCTTGGTTTTGCTTCTTCCCCAATCTATACTTAAGATAGATTGCATAGGGTGCTCTTGTAGCCGCGGTGGCTAGAGGTGCATACTGGACCGACCAAGTGATTTCAACTTGTTCTTATCGAACTCGCCCTAGGCTAACCCGCCCGAATAGGGGTGCGTTGCGAAACAACGGTGGCTCCAAAAGGCGGGCGTCTTCGGAATCGGGCCGGAGGCCACGGTTTAAAGATGCTTTTAATGAGATTCGCTTTTCTATCTTCATCTATCTTGTTTGGAGCTACAACATAAGCATGATCTAGACTCTCTAGATCGGTTATCTCTTGCTTTCTCTTGCTACCTCTTTAGTAGATTAGATTAGATGTGTTTTCTTGATGATCTCTTAGATTGGATGCAACTTGGTTCTTCAAAAGATAGCTTTTCTTGCTTTACTAGATTGAATCCTTGCGTTGCACATTGTTCCACGGTTTCGATACCTTGGGTTCACCACTCGAGGGAAGAAGGGTCCCTGACTACAACGGGGGATTTGTTCACTTGCAAATCCATATGAACTTTGATACGAATATACACCGTCAATAGCTGCAAGAACGTCAACATGGAGGTTGGTCGTGGCGAGGTCATCCACATCAAGGTGTGTGTAAGGAATCGTATATTTGTAGCCTAAGAGGGGAGGAGGTGAATTAGGCAACTTAAAACCTTAACCTATGGTTTCCACTACTTTGCATAAAGTAAACTAGATCAATTCTATCTAGATGTGCAATCTAAGGTTGATGTAGTGTGAAACCCTCATTCCAAAACAAGTTTTGCAACATATAGCCAACCCTAGCATGATACTACTCTAGGAAAGTAAAGGCAAGCAAGGATTGCAAGAGAGTAATGCGGAAACGTAAAGAGGGATAAGAGGAAGCAAACTCTTGACACGCGATTTATCTCATGGTATGGTTACACACTAAGCCATCCTTAGTCCACGTTGTTGAAGCACTCACACAAGAGTATTACTTCCCGATCACCAAGTCTCTCCCAAGAGCACCACTTGACTCGCCACAAAGGCTCGCCACTTACGACTCGCCGAGCTCCCTTAGTCACCTTAATGCCGCCTCCACTAAGGAGCTTTTCCACTTAGGAAGGGGTCTCCGCGTCCTCAGCACAAAGTGTCCTCGCCACTCCACACCAAGCCGGAGGGTTGAAGACGATCGCCGGTGAGACACTTAGGCCCCAAGTGATAGGTACCAAACTGTTGTCGGTACAAAGATGGTCTGATCTTCACGATAGTAGGTCATGAACAAGATAACTTGCAAGGGTAGCAGAGGTAGCTTGCTGTAAAACAACGGATAACTAGCTTTATACCTGCCAAGGTTGGATGCGACCAAGCGTCAGGGAGAGAGATACCGAAACCGGGAAGACTTTGACTCGATCTCCAAACGACCACAGAACAACAACCGTAGCTAATCCACACAAGGCGAGGCAGCCGTACTGGAACTCGCAAAGCACAAACTAGTGGATCCCAGAGATATCTCTTCACAAGTCCAAGTAGAACAAGGAAGAACAAGGGTTGATTAAAACACTCAGTAGCTCGGCTACAATATCACTGGAATAATCTCAATTCATCAAAAGTTATTTTTAGCTTACACATAAGGGGTATTTATACTAGAAACAAATCTCTAAGATAGATGTGAACTGAAGGAGCCACGTGGAAAGGTGGAAGGCCAATTGGCTTAAGCATTCTCGAAGTAGTCTTCAGTCCCCGCATGTCTTCTGGGCTTCTGAGTGGTCTTCATTGTTTTGATCATAACTTCAATTAGGAACATGCAAAAGATGTGGGACCAAATGCATTGGAAAGATAATTTGATAACCTTTCACACCGTGCATAGAAAAAATATTGTAGAATGGTACAATTTTGCACAGGAACGTGGACATTAGGCTGACTGTTGATCTTCTGACTAGTCTGCACCAGAACCACTTGATTGCGAAACCGGAGGCTCTAAACCACTTGACACTTAGTGTGATTAACATGTTGACTTCAAGATCTTTCCAATGTGTACTCATGGACCTTCATAGCTTCTAGCAATCAAAAGATATGGCTGATTCTTCGTGATGGTTCTGCGAGGCCGAACTGACTCGACGTGGTTCTTCTCTATGGTTCAATCTTGGTGTGTTCTTGTCATCATCCTTGGTGAACCTGAGTAATAGCAAGATGCACGATTTAGGAAAGTATATAATTCTTGTTAATAAATAGAATTTCATAAAGTAGTGTGTGCACCTCTTATTGTAGCTTTTTAGCTCGGCTACGCATAATTGGTCCAATAGGGGCCGGTGACAACGTTGGTGAAGTTGCTGGAGTGGTCGCCGAGGATGTCGACGTGGTCGACATTGGCATGGTCATATCACCAAGGCTTCTAGCGCACCTTGTACAACTTGATTCACTCAAGAATCACCTCACAAGGTTGGCACAACCTTTCACTCACTCAGCTCTAAACTAAGACTAGCACTAAGCACACACACAAAGCATGTACAAGTTTATAGATGAGCAATTTAGCACCTGGATGGATTGTATATGATCTTTGTTGATGGATAAAACTCGTATCCACCTACGATCTGCAAGCGTACGGACATACACCTTTTTCACCACGGGGATTCCCTAGGTTCAATCCACAGAGCAAGGGGATTACAAGTGTTTGATCTAGCATTACTAACTAACTTAACCAAACCCTAATCTACGGTTAATATAGAGAACTGCTATGCTACACTAGAGAGAACGATTAAACTCGCAAGATATATAAAAGACACTTTCCCAAAGGTCTACTATACTTAAACATGCAACCGCTTAAGATATGAAAACTGATCTAATCTACCCGGGGGGTGTGACCACGCTTTCTCCCTTTCCCTCCCCTCGTACTGTCACTACACCGAGGTATTCATGACTAGACTTATGATGATCACGACGTATTAAAGGGTTCTAAGGGAGAAGTGAGATCTATACTCCCTACACGGCATGGTAGCTAACCTTAAGCATGAAAGCATCTTCAATACTAAATGATAGATAGAAACCATACAAAGTTGCAAATACATCTCAAGATCGATTACAACCATAGACAAATGAGAAGATTACCCCATCAAGATGCTAGGCATAGCACCGTTGATCATGGTGACGTTTCCGACGGTGTCTTCCTTCTCCTCCGGGGGTGTCTTACACTACGTGAAAACCTCAAATAGGTCACGCAACATTTGTAATGGGTCCTTAACGCCCGTTACATCCACCCACATTTGTAACGGTTGTTGTTTGGCGCCCGTTACCTATAAGCGCGCCAGGACGACCCCGGGGTTGGCCTCCACAACGTCTGTTACCAATGTGGACTTCTGGTAACGGTCTTATTAAACGCCCGTTACATAAATTCTTTGTAACGGATGTTAAAAGAGACCGTTACAAATGTTAAATCTATTGGTAACGGGCTTGTAAAGTCCGTTACTGATCAATGCCCTATCAGTAACGGGCTGCTTAAGTCCGTTACTGATAGTTGTCGTATTGGTAACGGGCTATAAAGTCCGTTACCGATAATTTCGTACTCGAGACGCATGTTGAGCAAGTGTTCTATGTACCTAACCTTGGAAAGAAGAACTGGTCTGTGGTTATGCCTGGAAAAAAAAGGATTGTGGGGGTTGAAAATGTTGTTGAGGAGGAGGAATACAACCAGTTTGACAAAATTCCATCCTTTGACACTTCATGCAAGCCCCAACTCTTCGGAACTAACAAAACACCGTACTTGCGAAGCGACCATAGTGAAAAAATCCATATACAGAAATCAAGGAAGAAAAAGCAAGCCTGATTTCTGCTGAATCCTTTTTGTAATGCCAGAGGATGTGTCTATTGGTGGAAATGGAATCCGTTTTATAATATAAAGGATGCGATGTATTAGTGGAATTTCAATCCTTAATGAAATATATGGGATGTGGTGGAATTTGAATCCTGCTTGTAATATATTCTGCCAAAGATTCTATATATACTCTATTTATATTCTACTTCAGTTCAGTAACGGGCAAGAGACGAGGATTATTGAACCCGCGTCGCCATTGCTACGAGCAAGAGACGAGGACTAACGAACCAGCGTCGCCTTTGTTACGGGCAAGAGACGAGGACTAACGAACTAGCGTTGCTTTTCTTATGGGCAAGAAGATATGCGAAATCACGAACAGATTACATCAAAAGAGACACGGATTAGAGCACCTCCAAGAGTTTGCCAAATTTTACTTAGCAAATCTTGTGCTTTGCCAACTTCTAAAAAGATATGTCAAGTAAAAAAAGAGTTCATCTCCAACAATCTAGCATAATTTCACTTGCCAAATCCAGATCTAATTAACTTACATCAGGAATCCTGAGAGAAACAAGTTGATTTGCCAAACTGTTGAGATAATCACAAGCTTTGCAAGTGAGTAGGTAAATCATACAAAAAATTGTAATGTACAGAGATAATCACAAAAGCATGTCTCTTGAGATGCAAAATCACACACACACACACAGATTATAGTCATCATTGATACATCAGAACAAGGTTACAATGCGGCCATATCTTCATGACGAGATATGCAAAATCACACAAACACAGATTACAGTCATCATTGATACATCAGAACAAGGTTACAATGCGGCCATATCTTCATGACGAGATATGCAAAATCACACACACACATCGATCTTGCTCGCAGGTCGTCGATCTTGCTGCACGTGGTCATTGAATAAGCTCCATCTCTGTTGATGGCTTAGAGAATTGATTCCTGGCTTGCAATGAGACCGCAAAGCTTTATGAACCTGCACTTTTGTTTGCAAGAGCCTTCCGCGAGTGGAGGGAGAAAGCATAGGAAAAATAATGATCATTGGACAAATGATGAAGGATTGTTCATCCTGAAAACAATGATCATTGGACACAAGATGAAATTGTTCATCCTGATGCCAGGAGGTTCTGGGTTACCTACCCCGGACACGGCTACGAGGAAGGAGTATGTCACAAGAATTCTTCTCGCAGCTGTGTTAGAGGGATGAGCAACCCAATCACCCCCTATCACAAGAACTCTTCTAGCAACTGAGAGATCGAGGAGGAGGAAGAAGAGAGAAAAGCAAAAGCTTCCACCCTACAAGATCTATTCTTTGCGCCATAGCTAGATCTAGATCTAGGGAAGAAGGAAGCAAGTGCCTCACTTTATTGTATCAGGAGAAGGAACCATATACTAGCTAGATCTAGATCTAGAGAAGAAGGAAGCAAGTGACTCGCTTTATTGTACTCCTATCAGAAGAAGAAACCATATAGCTAGATCTAGATCTAGAGAAGAAGGAAGCAACTTGAAGTGAGGAGGACCGAAAGGCGTCACTGCCTTTTTATAGAAAAAACAAGGAAGGGATAAGATCAAGAGCACAGGAACGGCCGGGAAGGTTCCCAAGACGGTCGGGAAACTGTCGCTAGTCAATGGCTGAGAGCAGAGCTGCAGAGGTAGTGATTCCAATGTAGAATTAAATGATACGCGGAGTAAGCAAACATTGTCTCCAATGATCGTGTTTGGATGGTAGATGTTAGTGTTACTGTTAGTGGTAGTTTTTAACACCTCCAAATTAACACATGTGTTTGGCTCCAAAGTGTTAGTTTTGGTGTTAGTTTGCTACAAACTAACACTAACACCTCCATCCAAACATCCAATGTAGTCATCATCTCCAAAAAAAGAGAGGAAGGGATAAGCGATCCAGAGCACAGGAAACGGGAAGAGGTTCCCAAAACAGTCAATGGTGAAACTGTTGCCAGTCAATGGCTGAGAGCAGAGCTGCAGAGGTAGTGATTCCACTGTAGAATTAAATGTTACGCGGGGTAATGAAACATCGTCTCTACGCGGATTAGCCAAATGGCGTTTCTAATGAAGAATTAAATGATAACGCGGATTAGCCAAACGTCATCAACATTGCATACTTAAACTGTGTTTGGAAACAAATCTCATGTATCTTCTCCTTCCAAAGCAATTAGATCCCCTGCCCCTTCGTCTCTACCCGTGAGAAACAGCAACTGCCTACTCCTCATCGCCACCATTCCCGTCCGGAGATGGATAGCATGCCGGGAAGAAGCACGCGGCACCAGCCGTCATCGCTGCTGCTAGGCCTCCCTCAAGACCTCTGCATTGAGATTGCGGCGCGCGTCGGTGTGACCTCAGAGCGACCCTTGGCTGACCTCCGCAGCCTACACAGTACTTGCTCGACCATGCGCCGCGTGTGCGGCCACGGCGACGTCGGCCGGCATTTGTCGATAGAGGGGATACGAGATGAGATTTCTTGGGTGTGAAACCCCACCGCTTACAAAGCATTCCTTGCTATGCTGAGCAGTCTCGGGAATCCGGAGGCTTGTTTCCTCTCCGGAATCAAAGCCTTCTTCATCGAACACAAGGGATACAATGATCTCCGGCGCGCCGCCGAGGGTGGGCACGATGCGGCGGCCTATCTATACGCCATCTTGCTCTACAGAGACAATGGTGGTGCCGCCGCCGACGACACCACAAAGGGGTACATGAGGCGGGTCACGAGCGGCGGCAGTACGACGTCGTCGAGATGGCTGAGCAACGAGGGGTGTCTGCCCTTGCGCGAGAAGGCCGCGCGTGCGCTCCACTACTCGACTTGGCGCATTTGGGGTGAACCATTACCGCCTCTGGCACAGGTGCACGACAATCAGCCGTGCGCAGGCACTGGCGGCGGCTGCGGCGTGAAAAAAGGATGGCTTCAAATTTGTCTGTTTTGCAGTGAAGACTGTAGGCTGCGCTGCGAAATGGTGAAGTTCGCACAGAGAATAGGAAATCAGCAGTAGATTAGCTTTTGTATGATGCTCGAATTATCTGTGTAAAATTTTGGGAGAGCAGCAAATCCGACGCGGGTTATCAGCCCTGCATCGCTAATGACTATGGGGCCCAGTTCTATTCAAATGAAGAACAGTTCCCATTTCTCCTTTTAATCTGCAATCAAATGTTGTAACAAGTATTTCTTCATCGTTATTAGTCCAGATTTGATACTTTTTTCTAATTTTTTCCAAAATCACCATCTATTCATTACTTTCATTGTTTAGTGTACATTCCGTTTGTTGAGTGATGTTTATATGCCTTATTTTGTTCTTTGTAAGTACAACATACAAATAATATTTGTTTTACACAACCATTAGTGTTGGAACTTTACATTTCGTAAGCTTAAGGTGAACACAAGGTTTTGTGAAGTTTTCAAATGCATATGAGTTCAAACATGTTGCAAAGTGTGGATAACTTCAATGTTCAAGCAAACATTCTAGGAAACTATGTGAGAGATGAAGACATTTGTACACAAGTATATTATTCCTTCATCGATACCACTTGAAATTTCGAAGACAAGTTTAGGCACCCAAATTATGTTGCCAAGTCAATTTGTAGATTTTTGAGAGCAAATTTGATGTTATTAGAATTATTATATAATTACCATGGGGTGTAAAACCGAAATATATGAATTTTGGGCACACAAGTTTGACTGTTGATATTTTATTCAAATACTGAATGTCCAAATACAAATTGTTCGTATTTTTATTATTTTTAGGTGCTGTTTTATGGGCTCTAATAATTCAGGGGAGCAAGTTTCATTCCAAAAAAAATTGTGACAGGCCCACACGTCAGTGTCACCAGCCAATATAAAAAAGATAACTGTTGTCTGCCCGCCTGGACCCAACTGCCAACAAATGCGATCAGGGTTCACTAACCATCATCGCCAATGACACTGGCCCATGCGTCAGCGTCCGCGTCAGCAGGCTAACCTGCGTCGGCAATGACTACTCTAATAAGATCTAATTCATCACAACAGATCTCCAGTTAATCAGAACAGAACACAGTTCATCACAACGCGGTTGGATCTACTCGCGTATATTAGATCGAGTTCATGACATACAAAATCTAACAACCAAGCTAATTAACTAAGCAGTTCATGTCCAAGAACCGGACGAAGACACAAAAGCACACAGACATTATTGTTACTAATTGGTAGAGGAGTCTATCAATTAGTCAGAGTCTCGTCGTCACCGCCGTGGCTGCCGTCGTCGCCACCGTCGTTGTCGTGGCTGCCGTCGTCGCCACCGTCGTTGTCGTGGCTGCCGTCGTCGCCGTGGCTACCGCCGTCACCGTCGGAGCCACCGTCGTCGAAGAAGAAGTGGCGGCGGGCAGCCCGCTTGACCACGGGGAGGTTCTCGAGCTTCTCAGCCAAGCCGTGGATCCTGAAGGCGAGACCCTTTAAGGTCGGGCCCATGTACACATCATGATGCGCCTTGATGTCGAAGGCCTCGCCAACACCTTGAAGCTTTCTGAAGGCGCTCCTGAGCAGCTCAGTGGCGAACTTATTGTCATCGAAGAGCGGTTCCTCATCGGCATCCTTGGCCGCCGGCTCCTTCCCCTTCTCCAACTTCTTGCGACGGTGGCTTTCGTCGTCGTCGTCCTCCCTTCGTCCCCGCTTCGACGGCGGTGGGCTCCTCGACGCCATCTCCTCCTCTCGGTGACCGAAGATTTGTAGTCGCGAGGAGGAAGAAGTGAAGAAAAAGATGATAAGCTTATGGAAGAAGCAGGGGAGAAAGCAGGGGAGGGCGACTGGGCGAGGGAGTTATATTGACAAGACGCGGAACCGTCAGGCGCCTCTGCCCCCACCCACTACTCCATTACTGCCAGTACGTGCCACTCGATTGCGCATCAGGCTCCGTCTCGGGCGCGAAGCCACGTGTCGCCTTTCACTTAGGCGGGAAGGAGAAGGGGTGGGGCAATGATGCCGAGCCCACTTGTCAACGGCAGCATCCAAACTGCGGCGCCTTTTCAATTTCCATTTATTGTTTTATTACGACATGGTCGAGGTGCCATCTTCAACCTTCAACCCTCAAGCTCGTCACCTCCTTCAACTTCAATCCTAGTCGCCAACTTCATTCCTCTTCAACTTCAATCCTCCTTGCCAACTTCTTTCCTCGTCGTCGCCAACTTCAACCCTCGTCACCATTCAAATTCCAAACCCCGTCGCTGTGCTATTTCCTCCTTTCTCCTTGATGGCCGCCGCAGTGTGCTTGATGCTGTTGCTACCAGATGAACTTCTCACCAAGATCATCATCCACTGGTGATGACGGTGACGAGGACGTGGTTACTGGCGTGCGGACGTACATCCGGCCAACCTAAAGACGGTTGATGCGGATCCGTCGACGTCGTCCCCGGCCACGATGACGAGCCGGCCGACAGCCTCAGGCCATGAGCCGCTGTGGATCCGGCCCCTCCGACCATCACGAGAACAACTACTTCATTCGCTACAGAGGTTAGTCCTGCTTGAACCCCCAACACCCTCTCTCTCTCATCGGCCACCAGCATCGATCTGCTATATATTCATGTCAATGTGGATTAATTAGGGAGACATGGCTAGATAGTTCATCTTTAATTGATTGACTGTGGTTTTGATTGATGGATTTTGTTGCCCCAAGTCTGTTTTGAATAAATTGTTGCTAACAGATGAAGTTATATGAACTGTTGAAATTCATTGTCATGTTCCTGGTGCTATAATTTTTGCACTATAAATTCATGAAAAGCATCGAGGATGTTAGCATACTTTAATTCTGCTATGCTTTGAATGTACCAGATCGACACTTATGCTTTGGACCTGTTAGCATACTTTAATTCTGCTATGCTCTGAATGTACCAGATCGACAATTATGCTTTGGACCTGTTAGCATATACTTTAATTCTGCTATGCTCAGATCGACAGTTATGCTTTGGACCTGTTAGCATATTTTAATTCTGATGGCCAGATAATGTCATTGGGAATTGCATCGCAGTGTTTTATAATGTAGTCCACCCAATCTGCTATATATTCATGTCAAGGTGGATTAGGGAGACATGCCTTAATAGTTCATCTTCAATTGATTGACTGTGGATTTGATGGATGGATTTTGTTGCTCCAAGTTTGTTTTGAATAAATTGTTGCTAACAGATGAAGTTATATGAAATGTTGAAATTCATTTTCATGTTCCTGGTGCTATAATTTTTGCACTGTAAATTCATGAAAAGCATAAAAGATGTTAGCATACTGTTGACGGTGAAAATCCGTCAACCTATCCATGAGTTTACCTTCGGTGTTGGCATAAGTTTTATACCTTATCCATTGGTACTAACCCCCGTGGTATAACAAGTTCACTTGTGCATGTCGGATTTGGAGTTTAGTGTTTATGCAGGGTTTTAGTGTTGAAAGCAAGACTTCCGGGATAAGTTCATCAAGCACCTTGTGACAAGACCTTGAAGCCCCGTACAAGTCATGCAATGAAGCAAACTTGACTCCAAGAAGCCCAGGGACCTAACCTGAGAAGATGACAAAACTCCAAGGAACTAACCAGAAAAGTGCTGAAGCTTGCGGGACAAGGAGCTACGTCCAACTCGGAGAGAGACTGACGACAAGGGCCTACATGTAGAAGGGGAAGGATCTAGAAGACTCGGGAACCGACGCCACGCGAAGGAGGCCGGGAACTGGGCCTGGATGGGCCCAAGCCGGCCGGCCCAGCCCAGTCCAGGGCCCAATTCCCCCCTCCTTTGACCTAGCCGCCATTCGGTCTATTTATAGCCCCGGGGTCGAGAGCCACTGAGGAATCAATTTGTCATCGGCCGCCGAGGAGCAGAGAAGAGAGGGACACCATCCCGGAGAGGAGAGGGTCGAGCTAGTTGACTAGGGTCTCCCTAGCCGACGTGGGAACCTTGCAAGGAAGACCACGTCGGAGTTCCCAGAGCTAGAAGCAAGATCAAGGTAGGATCCCGGTGGTGATCTTGTTTATGTATCATTGTACTAGTTGAATTATCAAGTTGAATCCGATTTCTAGCGATCAAGTGTTTCTTCGATGATTTCGTTTTTTGATCGGCTTTGCTTATTCTAGATCTATTCTCGAGATAGATCACATAGGGTGTTCTTGTAGCCGTGGTGGCTAGAGGTACACGCCGGATCTTTGGAAAGAACTCAACTTGTCCTTGGACTCGCCCTAGACTACCCGTATGAATAGGTATACGTTGTGACAGAACGAGGGTTCCGAAAGGCGGGCGTTTTCGGAGTTGGACGGGAAACCACGATTTAAAAAGGCTTCTAATGAGATCCGTTTGCTACTTGTTCTTTGCTTGGAACTTCAACAAAAGGCTTAACCTGATCTCTCTAGATCGGTCTATCTACCCAATCTATCTTTGTTATTTCGGTCTTTAGTAGATTAGATTAGTTTTGTGTTCTTTATCTAGATGCATTAGGGTTTCTCTTTACCAAAGATTGAAGTTACTTGGCTTTACTAGATTATCTTTTGCATCACACATTTGTTCCATGGATTCGATACCTTGGGTTCACGACTCGAGGGAAGAAGAGTCCCTTGACTACGATGGGAGACTTGTCCGCTTGCAAGTCTAAACGGACTTTGATACAACTATTAACCGTCAACACATACTTTAATTCTACTATGCTCTGAATGTACCAGATCAACACTTATGCTTTGGACCTGTTAGCATACTTTAATTCTGATGGCCACATAATGTCATTGGGAATTGCATCGCAGTGGTTTATAATGTCATATATATTGTTATTGTTGGTGTCATGATGTGTTGTGAGTGTTGTTTCACTACTGTCATATATAATGTCATGACCATTGCTTTATCCTCCTGTTGCATGTACATATGGAACACACAATCTATCACTGCTCAAGTTGGACAAGGAACCAGTTGAAGGAATTTATTTTCTGCTTTGATATATAAGCATATTGTTGTGCCCCTGTCAAAATGGTTAGCACCTATCCCTGTCTGCTAATTAAGTAAAATATGAACTGTGTATGTCTATGTTGATTTTATTTACGACTGTATCAGCTATTTTTCCTGTCAGAGAAAACGAATTTATCTAATAAGAATTAAGTTTAGATTTTCGGTCTTGCTTATGTTGCTCTCCCGACAAACACGACATATCATCTATGCAGTCTCCCACAACAACAAACTCCTCTACCTCCAGTGCATCATCACAACCCATCGTCGGTGAACCTTCTTCACAGGGTCACTCAGCACAGACTGCTGCGAGTAGTACTCGATCCCGCGGGTCAAGGACACAAACCAAATGGTCAGAAGACAAGTTGACTGCAACTGGACTTGATGCCAATTTTTGGCCTACCCTAGATGCTGTGAGGGATAGATTTGTATTGGTTTGTGGTCTCATCGCTCGGGAGAGGGTGTCAATCAACAAGGCGGTTGATGATCTCTCACCAATTGAAAAGGCCCATCTGTTTAAAGTTTTAGAGGAAAATCTAGATTACCCAGCCAAACTGGAAGAATCTGTTCGCAAGAAGGTAGTTAAGGCAGCTATATCACAGATTGGAACCTTGCAACGGCGGTTCAAGGTCCATTTAAGAAAAAAATATGTGAGTGAAGAGGAGACTCCCTTTGTGAAGCATGCCTTTTTGCAGCAACAAGACTGGGACATGTTTGTGCAGGAAACCAATTCTCCTTCATTTCAGCAATCGAGCCAGGAGATGAAACAAAAGAGAGCATTGCATAATAAGCCACACAAAACAGGCAGAAAAGGTTATCATGGTAAAAGGAAAGAGTGGGAGGAGGAGGATGCAAAGCTCGTTGCCGAAGGAAAACAGAACCCTTGGGACCAATTTTCTGGATGTTCGAGACCTTATCTGCGGGCAAGGGTAGGGAAGAAGAAAAAGAATACTAGTGAAGGAAGTGGGGGCATAACATTCAGTAACCCTGCGGTGGTGGGGGTAGCAGAAAGGGTGAAAACACTTGCAGCTTAGGGTAGCGATGGTTCTTTCTTTGGGGTTAGAGAGGATGATATCCTCACCGTAGCCCTTGAGACTCCAGAACATCGAGGTCGGGTCCGAGACGTGTCTAGTTCACTTGGCTAGGGTAAAGGGTTTGGTGAAGAGTTCGCTGGAATGTACAGGAAGAAGAGGAACAAGAGGTCTGATGCTCATGATGTGATGGCGGACAAAAAATTTAAATCAATTGTCCATGCTCTAAGACTATCAGGCATCAACATACCCAAAAATGCACTTCTTCCTTCCCAATTACCAGCGCCTGTCAGTAGCAGCGAGGAAGAAGATATGGATGGCATTGAGGAAGAAGATGGGCATGACAGTGAGGAAGTTCATTATGATGTCAGGGAGGAAGATGGCAGAGAGCAAGATCATTGGAATGCCAACGGTGACGAAGCGAATGAAGTGCACAGTGATAGTTGATCACCTATGCTGGACACAATAGATAAGCTGACAGAACCAACCGTGTGCAGCCTTTGGATGGCACTGTGGAGCTCGCACTAGCGAAAGTCTTTCCATCTCAAAAGGCTTGCCATTTAGTACCGGTGCAGGATGGGTATGTTGTGGTGCAACCTACTTATGTGTGGGCCAATACGAGTCAATACCCTCTACCTGTACCAATTGATGGGGGTGACGTAGCAACCCTAGCTGCGGCTCTCGTTCAAAGGATCCAATGGCCAAAGGACAGGATCATTATACCACCCTTGACG
Source organism: Cenchrus americanus (assembly GCA_947561735.1). Lineage (NCBI taxonomy): Eukaryota > Viridiplantae > Streptophyta > Magnoliopsida > Poales > Poaceae > Cenchrus > Cenchrus americanus. The sequence continues at coordinate 88,697,544 of OX387240.1, read as the reverse complement.
AGACATCCCAACCCTAAATCCACAACATGTAGCAGGGGTACAACATCAAATGGAGGTGCTGCAGCTCAGTGTCAGCAAGAGAAGGCTCAACAGCAGTAGCAGCAACATCAGCAGATCAGCAAAACTACGCAGCAGGAGCATCAACAACAATCGGAGGACGAGCCCAGGCAAACTCTGCCTAAGCAGCAGCTGCAACTTGAGGATAATCAACAAATGAAACAACAGCCTCTCCAACAGCAGGAGCGTCGACAACAGCAGGAGGAGCCCAGGCAAACTACGCCTAGCGAAGAATCGCAACATGAGGATAAGCAATAGACAAAACGGCGGCCTCTCCCGGCGGGGAGGAGGAGCGCGAGCAATCTCCCCCTAGCGGCGGATGCAACAAGTACAACGGCCTGCGCAACGGGAGGAGCCCAGGCAATCTCCACTACGGAAGGGGAACCGGGCCGGAAACCGCCTGTCTAAAGATGAGATTCTTAACTGTGTTAATGGGACAGAACAGGACCGACCAAAATACAAGCCTGGTGCACCTATGTTGTCAGAAGCAAATGTAAAGGCTGCTGGACCAAATTGTGCCAAGTTGCATGCTTATGTCATGGAACACAATAAGGATAAACTTGCCTTTCCGGCAAAGGTGGATATATGCTACTTTAAAGGTGGTTGTGGTGCTTTAATGTTAAAAATTGAATTCAGTAGCGTGTTTAACCTTATAACCCTGGCTTCTCTGGATGTTACCTTCATGAGGTTGTGGACATTGTAAGTCCTTTAAAACCTAAAACAATATTTCTTTAATTGCATGCTAACAATTTGATTTTTTGTAGGAAAATGATGGACAAGGCAGCGAAGAAGCAAATCAGTGTTGGGTTTTTAGATCCACATTTGTTTACTTCAACAAATATTTCTCAGCGTTCTCAGCAAGTTGGCAAAGCAATCTCAAATGCAATGATGAACAACTACTACGTGGTGGGTGCCTACTGCACTAGCCACTGGGTAACAGTGATCATCTGTATGAAGTTCAAAGAGGTTTGGTATCTAGATTCTGCTAAACAACATCCCCCGCTAAAGTTCCCAGACCTCCAAAATGTTTTGAACCGGTTAGTTTCTTGTAGGTTTTGTTCACAAAAATTCAATCTCTTAGTGTTTCTAATTGGTATTGCTGACCATGCAGGGCTTTTGGTACAATATTTTTTGTTCATAAAAAAATCAATCTCTTAGTGTTTCTAATTGGTATTGCCGATCATGCAGGGCCTTTGGTGATGCACATGACAGAGTGACGAAAGGAAAGAAAAAAAGGCAAAGGCCACACTCAAGCACAAAACAAATCTCGCTGTAAGACCGAGGTTTTTTTATGGTCCCTTCTTACCTATTTGGTACTGCATTAACTTGTCATTTTGTTACCTCGATGCAGTGTGCTCAACAGCCACGGGGGTCCTCTTTGTGTGGATTCCATGTGGCATTCCATATGTTAAGAATACTCGATGACATACCTGACATCAAGAAGGTTGTTGTAAGTAGATAATAATGCTAAACCTTGTCTCTGCTCATATTATCCATCTGATTTTAGAAAATGATTTCTACTTGTATTCTCATAAATGATTGTATTTTGCAGGATTTCAAACCTCCTGTAGATGTTTCCACAGAAGATGTAAAGCGTGACCGGGAGATGTTGTGTGAGTACATTCTTAAGGAGACCATCGACCGAAAGGGCAAGTTCTACAGTGGTGCACTGTGAGTTTATTGTGACCAAAAACTTGAAACTCATTCAGTCTTCTTTAGTCAGGTGTTGTTGCCTGAGAAACCTACTTGGCTTGCTTGGTTGGGGTCGAATCTTGCTGGTTCGATCCGTTTTCTCATGACTCCATCCAAACAAGCCCTGATGAGAGTAACTTGAAACTTGATGGGATCCTATCTAGCTTGTCTATAAATGTGATCTTGCTTTGCGAATATCTGTGATGTGAGAATGTGTTTGTGATGTCTCCTTGATGTGGTGGCTGCCATATCCTGGCTAGTTCCAGGATGCAGTCCCTGGTGGCTGCCAAATCTGGGTCGGTTCCGGGATGCGGCGGCAACCGGCAGTTCTTGTAGGGATGGCCGCCGTATTTGTAACGGGTGTTAATTAAAGCTCGTTACAAACACTGATCAGTAAGTAACGGGCTTCATTCAGAAAGCCCATTACAAAAATGCCCACAATGTAACGGGCAGTGTAAAAGCCCGATACCAGTCCTGACCGGTGGGCCCCAGGACCTGGCCGTTCATCGAGATATAGGAGACTCAGGTTGAAAGCAAGCGTTTCCTTTAATAGAGAGAAAGCAGACGCGCGTAGAAATAGATGCGTCTCATTTCGTCGAGACAGTGGAGATGTTGGTTCACAGAATGCATCTCTGATGTTAATTTAACAGTAATGGGCTCTGTTTCGTGCCCGTTACCAAAGTTCCATGTGGGCCTAGAGAAACAACCATTTCACGTGACCGGTGACTAGTTGTGGTAACAGTCGTTGTTTGATGCCCGTTACGAATACTAGTTGTGCTGAGACGCGCGTGAAATAGACGCGTCTCATTTCATCAGGATAGTGGAGACGCAGGTGCACATCAGGCATCTATGATATTGAGCTTCTGTAACGGGCTTTGCTTTGGTTCCTGTTACGAAAGTTCCCTGTGGGCCAAGAAAAACAGCCATTTCACGTGACCGGTGGCTAGTTTTAGTAATGGTTGTTGTTTAATGCCCGTTACGAATATGTCTTATCAGTAACGGGCATCTGCCCGTTACCTTTCTTGGTTTATTTGTAACACTTGATCGGTAACGAGCGCATTGCCCATTACCAAAGGCGATCTACGCCCGTTACCAAAGCCAGTTTTTCACGTAGTGTTGGCAGGGCCTCGACGTCCTCCTCCATTTGTGGTTGCTTCCATCGAGTAGAGTGATCCTCCTTGTGAATGATCTCTCTCCTCTCCTTCCTCGCTAGCTTGTGGACGGCTTCTCGGGCGAATGACTCTCTCTCTCTCTCTCTGCGAATGGCGGCACCTCCACGTACTTAATTAGGGTTGCATCATCTTCATGCTCAAGAAATGGGGGGCCGAACCGACACAGGAATGGGCCAGGCCAGCCGACCTAGGTCGACCGGCCCAGGCCCAGGCCCATCCTAGCCCGGTTCGGTCGCTCCTTCGCTCTCGTGGGTCCTCTTGACATTTTGCACTTTGCCCCCTCCAATTGCATCATTTTGATGATGTCATCCTCACATCCAAGATAGAGGGTCCTCTCACACGAAGTTCGGTCTTTTACACTTCAATCCTCGGGGATGTTCCTTTGTAACACTTAGGTCCTTGCCACCTTTAGGAGTGATTTCATCACGCTCTCGAACACGAACGAGACTCCTCAATTGCTTCTTTGAACTTGTTGTGTCTCCGTCCTTTATGTCCATGTTTTCCTGCAAAAACATAACACTTCCAAATGCACATACAAAGATGAACTTGTTATATCATTAGTGTGCCTAGTGGCGGGTTAATTTCATAATCAAGTCCAAACCAAAGTGTAATGAACATGTTTGGTGTACCAAAATACATCGTCAACAATCTTCTAGGTGCCTTGCACTCCTCTGCACTTCCACACAATCCAGCAACCTCAAATGGGTGAGTGGAGGGGGTATAAATAGCCCAAGTCATCCAAAGAGTCGTTGGCTAAAAGCTGCAGAAACTAGTACCATCAGATGATCCAATGCTCCCCTTTTCATTGGCGTCGGTTCATCCGGTGCTCCTCCACGTCACGTAGCCGTTGCAAATCTGCTAACGCAATTCATCCGACGCTTCATCTGACGGTGCGGCGGTTCATCCAGTGCTGGAGACTCCACGGTCAAAAGCTTACTATCTTGAATTTCATAGCTGTCGGGTGAATCGATGCCTAGTCCATCGGTTCATCCGGTGCTACTAGCCATTGCGCCAGAGCCTCTTTGTCTTGCGCTTGTGGACCACCGGATAGACCGATGGTGCCCTCCAATGGATCGTCGGTTCATCTGACGCCTTCGTCTTCACAACTTCATCTCTGTAATTCATCTGGTGCAACTAAAAATTGGACTATCGGTTCATCCGATGATGCCTTGTCTTTCACCCAGTGTACCAAATCGTCCGAACATTGCACCAACGCTTCCTATCAAGGTACCGTTGGTTCATCCGATAGCTAGCATCGCGTAGATGAACCCCGAAAGGTCTTCAAGGAGATGTGAAGCTAGAAGAATCCTTGCAATGTGCTCTGCCGTAGCAGAGGGCATAGCAAAGATTGCTCTAGGTAGATCATGTCTTCTAATATGTTTGTACCTTGTAACTGGTTTTAGAACCAGATAGGTCGCAAGTGACCTATGTACCTGTGAGGCACACATGTAATGTTCGCTCTTCTGTCATGTAATAGTCAATTTGAAGAAAGTATTCATAAATGATCTAAAATGTTGGCATATGGGGGCTTGCTGACCTTAAGGTGGTCGGGTCTACTATCAGGACGACCTGATAGTGTTGACGATGCTACGACCTAAGCTCGGGGTGTTAGGTCTCCAATATATCTGTTAGGCTCAAAGTCGTTCCAGCAAAATCCGGTGAGATTGACTCGCGCGAAATAAACGTTGCAACTAAAAACTGCACCGTTGGTTCATCTGATGGTGCCTTGGCTTTCACCCAGTGTACCAATCGTCTAACCATTGCACAGATGCTTGCTATCTTCTCATTTTGACATGTGATATTTTGGCATCTATGGGACCTAGAAATGTCTACAGGGACATGCTAAACAATTTGGTTAGTCTCATTGATTATGTTGTCATTAATCACTAAAATCAAACTCGAACTAATGGCATATGAGGCCATGTTCACTATAGTGTGACAGCAGAAACAGCTTGTGCACCAGCACTAGGTGCGGCTGTTGCATCCCGTCATCTCCGACCATGTCCAACTCGCCGCCGCTGAGCCGCGGGTGACCTCCGCTTGATCGAGGCCATTCTCGACTGACGACCGTGCGTGCGAAGCCCCCATCTTGCATTTCTGGAAGCAAGAGGGCCGAGGGTGGGCCGCGGGTGGACGTAGGGAGGTGACCGTTGCCGACACCCCCATTTCCCCCTCCCGCCAGCGTGGGAGCACTAGTTGTCGATCGGTTCGCCGCCGCCGTTGTCGCTGTCGCCGCCTGACAAACCCTGGTAACAAAAGAAGATGAGGACCGGGGAGGAGATGAGGTGGAGGAGATGGACACCGGGACGTCACGGCAGGGAGGAGGGACGGTGCGGTGGTGAATCCTACCGTCACATGCGGTAGCGCGTGGCGACACCGTACCACAACAGGTGTTGTTCGCGTTGCACCGACGGTGACACGACACAGCTGGGCATGAACCATGTCACCAGGTCCCGTCTCAAACAAGAACCGTGTCACCGGATCGTCGAGGTCGGCCGCCTGCGTGATGGCGTGGGGGACCTCTCGTCCTTGGTGATCGTGACGTCGCGTCGTACGTCATCGATGCTCCTGGAGGCGGCGTCCTCGCGAGGGAGAATCATGCATGGCAGAGCGCAAGAAGGCCGACGTGCCACAGGTGGAACGTGGCGCGGCGCGCTGCATGAACCCGAGGAAGCAGCAGAAGTCGGAGAAGAGCTCGTGCGACAGCGCGAGGAGGGATCAAGCCACACAGGTACCCCACATGCGAGAATGGCCTCCCGGAGCAGAGCATCGTGGCCTCGTGGGGGCGGGGGAACGCCGGGAATAGATCGAGCAAGTGCGAGCAGCGAGCCGAGCGCTGGGAGGAATACGTGCAGCTCCGGATGGGCGGGGAAGTGGGAGCGCGCGTGGCGAGGCCGAAGTGCGCCATGACGCGGACTCGTGGAGGATGACGACGCCGCCGTCCTCGCGGAGCACATGTGCCCGACCTTGCTTAGCCATGAACGGGAACACCATGACATTTTGTCGCATTTGTCGCCGCCGGTGTGACCATCCATGGCGAGGCTGCAACGATGCGAGTGACAAAACTTGTTTATGATGAGGCTCTCGCAGTATCGCTGTGGCAGATGTGGTGAGTGACAAATAAACTTACGCAAAATCTAAATGGAGAGCACTCTGAGGTTACTTCCCGCGATACAAAGGTTACGTCCCGTGACACAAAGTTGCTAACGCAGAGTTACTTTCTTCAACACAAAGTTACTTGTCGCGACACAAAGTTACTTTCTTATGTGTACTTCTTTCTGTTGTGGGAAGTAATTTCGTGATGTGGGAAGTAATCTGGGAGGGCTCTCCATGAATGACTAAAAGTTACTTTCTTCTGTATGCTTCTTTCGTTGAGAGAAGTAACTTTTGTGTCGCAGAAAGTAACTTCAAAAGTCTCTTTTTAAGTTTAAATGGAGAGGCCTGCGTTTAGTTGCCTCCGTAAACTTATTCATAGTCGTGTAGTTGTTGAGATGGCCGATGAGGCAGGATCATTCGTAGCCAGAACTTATTCATTTATTCATGATGTTCAAAAAGTTAGAATCACGCACGTACACTTTCAAATAACATAGCAATATGTTATATATATATATATATATATATATATATATATATATATATATATATGGATTACTAATCATGGTACAAAACTTAATAAGGACACCACACTATAGGACTTCTCTCCCTTCTCAATGTGCCACAACAGTCTATGATGTCAGGCTTCTTCGCCAGCGCCTTGAAGCCCGCCGCCGCCCCTCAATAGTTAGCACGGTAGAGGCAGATAATCTTCTCTTCTTTATTCCCCACTACAGTAGCTGAATAGGCTTTGGCGGAGCACGATGGATCATCGCATATTTACTCAGCACTACAAGCACTACAGTCTACAGTAGTCGAAGAGCCTTTCTCTCATATTCTTAACTGAACCGCTCAACTGCCTCACCCTGCAGTTGCCTCCCTCGATGTTTAGGCACTCACCGTCCAATCCACAAGACTGCCGGCCTCCTAAGGATGACGCATTGGCGTCCGTCTCCCGCAGCATCGAACCTGATGAGAATCATGGGCACCAGCCGACAGAGGCGCAGGACGACGCAGGCGGGCTGCACGGTATCGGCACGTACAGTAGGGCTCTAGGGACTATTCCAGTCCAGCGGTCTCCAATCTTCCCAGGTGGTGTTGCCGGCGGCGTCAAGCGTGCAGCGTCCACGGCCGATGTTGATCAATAGCTCCATTCGAGCCTCCGACGAGGCGACGACGATTGCGTTGCCTAACATTGGGCGTCCGACGAGGCAATTTCCTCCGCGTCCTCCACAGTCGAGGCCCAAGCTAGCCTTCACAATGATGAATCGGCTGTCAATTGAAGTTCATGCAGGGCTAACTCTTGGGCATTTCTGCAGAAACTTCTCTGCGAGTATTGGGAGGATTCTTCATGCTCGCGAGTTTTGGTGCGACAGGAACAACCGGGAGGGAGAAGAATTCAGTGGACTAGCCGTGTTTGGTCATTCTTTGTGTTGTCATTGTTGTCCGTTTATTTTCTCTGCGACGGCTACTGCATCACACTCCATTGAGCACCCTACTGATGAGATATGTCACTCAACTCATTTGGATTCACTTAGGTTCTTCAATCAATTATATTATGCATTGCTAATGTTTCAAACTTGCCAATGCTTTCACGCACCCAACCTGTTTGATCTATTGTCTTTTAGTAACTTTTGCATAAATCATTCTGAATTTTCTGTGCAAATATGTAGGTTTATATAAATTAAGTTTTTTGCACTCAACATGTTTGATGTATTGACACTTGGAACTCTTGCATAAAAACATTCTGAATTTTCTCCGTGTATCTATAGGTTCATATAAATTGATTCTCTTCTTGAAATAGCAAGATAATTGGGCCACATATCTATATGTTCATATAAACTGATCTCTCCTCCGGAAATAGCAAGAGCATTGGGATTCTTTGAGTCATTCAGGTAACACATTATGCTCGAATTTTATTAGCATTCCAAACATGCAATTATCCTCATTATGTTAATTTTGACAATTAATTATTTTGTAGACATTCTTACTTTTGGCAGTCCATCAATTTTTTCTTATTTTGTTACTTCCAGTTTCACACGACCTTGGCGTCTCATGTTTGCAATTGTCAGAATAAGCAGAATGGATACTGGGGAGAGTAAAATTCCTATCATTTGCTCACATGACTTTTAACGTAGTTTATCAAAAAAACTCTCTGAAATTCCGCAGCAACGCGCGAGGAATCACCTAGTATGTTATAAGTAAGAAGCACTTTGATTTTACAATATAATATTATATGGATTATTAATACCCTAATTCCTCCCTCTCAAAATACCGTTCATTTTAACTTTTCTATGTATATAACTTGTACTAACGTATCTTGAGTAATATCTAGATAGACATTAAAAGTTACTCCTCACTTGAGAGTTAAACATCATGCTCATACGTATGGCAAGGAAACTGAATGCTAATTAACACATCTGAAATAAAAGAATATAGAAAAAGAATCATAAAGAATTGTCAGAAGAAAGAACTACCCACAAATCAAATCTATAACAACAATATACGTTGAATCTATTACACATCATGGATAGACTTCTCCCAACATGCAAGAGGTTCACGTCATCATCCACTAAATCTTCTCTCAACATGCAAGTTGTGTACACACCATCCACTAGAATCATGAATTTATGTCTTTTACCGATTTTCCACGGCCAATAGTAATCATGCATACATTGTGTTAGTCTTTGCGAGTACCATGCTACAAATTTCTAAGTAGTTCTCTCTCAACGAAATGAATCTGTTTCCATCTACATTGTTGTTTGAAAAAAATGTTGTGATGCAATCATTTTTAGTATTTCTACTTTCAAATTGCACCTTCAAATTTTATAGAAATTGCTGCAACAACGCGCGGGGTATAACCGCCTTTTTTGTTTTTAGTCCTTTATAGAAAAGTTTTTCACAAATACACCTCTAGGAGAAAGATTTCAAAAAATGGACCTTGACCTCGGTGCCGTGTTGCGTGGCCGACTTTACACATCTCGACGCCATGGACTCTGGCTTCGAGGTCAAAAATTAGTGATACATTCGATTTTAGAGCCCCATTTTAAATATGTAAACTCACTTTTTCTTGATCAACAAATGTTGTGAAGTGTTAACCAAAGTTCGTAGATTTCATTTTGCATGTCGTTGACCACATCTTACATACAAAATTGTCATAAGAAATTTCAAAGTGGGTTGATTTACACTGTTTTCAGACTTCGATTTTTCAATATGCTAATAGCTTTACTTTCAATATTGGGGTTCCAATTTAAATATGTAAACCCACTTCTTCATATTCAAAAAATGTTGTCAAATGTTAATTAAGGTTCAAAGATTCCGTTTTGGATGTTGTTTCTCGCATCATATATCTATGTATATATAAATTTCTTCATAAAATAATTTTGAAATGGGCTAACTAACACTATTTTCAGACTTGGGATTTTTCTTATGGAGGCGGCGACAAATCCTAAGTCTGGAAATATTGTGAGTTAGCCTGTTTTGATTTTTTTTATAAAGAAACTCGTATATATGATGCAGATCACAACAAGTAAAATTGAATCTAATCTTAATTAACATTTTACAATAATTATTGATCAAGGATAAGTGAGTTTGCATATTAAAATCGGAGTTCAAAAATTGAAAGTAAGGTTGTCGGCTGAATGAAAATCTCAAGTCTGAAAACAGTGTCATTCAACCCACTTTAAAATTTTAATATGAAAAGTTTTGTATATAAGATGTTGTCAACGACATGCAAAATGGAATCCATGAACTTTGGTTAACATTTGACAACAGTCGTAGATCAAGAAAAAGTGAGTTTACATATTTAAATCAGGACTCTGAATTGACACCTAGTACAACCATGAAAACCACTATAAGTCATGGATAAATTTCTCTCAACATGCAATCATTCTGTGTCACCATCCACTATATGCCATGTCACCATTCGCTAGATCCTATATTTATGTATTCAACCAAGTTGTTGTGGTTAACATCATGTCTTTGTGAAGATGGGATAAACGGGGGTAATAATCTTAGCCCTAAATCCCCAAAATCATGAAGGCCAGTGATGGGCCGTGAGAGACATGGGTACCCATGGGTCCCCACCGGCTAGGGTCCTGGAGGTCCCTGTCAAGTGGACCCGATCTGTCAGAAGCCCCACCGACCTACAAGTGGGTCCGGAGAACTTATCCACAACCCCTGTGACCTTAGAAGACCTTGGGCGACCTTATCCAGATCACGGGAGATCTGCCGGGCTTGTGGCGCAAGCTTCTCGCCTAGGTCGTGTTGTTGCGCCGCCAGTAGGTCCGCGGATCACGGGATCCGCCCTGTAATTATGGAAGGTGACCTTTCTAATCTGTAATCGACCCCGATGAGGGTCCACCGACCTTGAATGGAAGCCCTAGCCCACTGACCATATAAGGTGGCCTAGAGCTCCATTCAAGGGGAATTCCCCATTCGCGCCTAATTCCATAGCATACTGGACGTAGGGTTTTACTCTCCAGAGGCCTGAACCAGTCTAAACCCTTGTGTCTCTCGCCATTCTCGCTGCATTTCGAGTTCTTCCTGCGAACTACCACCTACGCTCTTAGGTCTCGATCCCTCTACAACCGCTTGGGTAGCCCCCTAGCAGATCTGCCAGGTCTCACCCCCTGACAGGCCGCGTCCGTGAAGGCCCAACTTCGGTGACCAGCAAGCCAGGTCCAGCCTCCCTTTCCCAAAGACGGCGGCCTAGCATCGTATGTGGGGCCACCTCTGACCTAGGCAGTCGTCTCAGCTACCTCGATAGGCGGCACCGCCTCGCATGACCTAAGGCTCCTTACGTTGCAATCCTCCGACGGGGGGAGAGGAGGGGGCAGACGAGAGCATCAATGTGGCTCAAGCAACCCCGCGCCACCCGAGACGTCCAGGAGCAACAGGGCGGGCGGATCTGCCCTGTCAGATGGCTAGGCCATCATGAGATTTCCCCCGAATGGGAAGCGGATTGCCCCGGCGTCCCATCATCTGGATAATGAACAGTGGCAAAGGACATGTGAATCCTTCGCCTGCAAGACATCAAACGACGAGATTGTCGGTGTTTTAGACCAGCAACTACCAAGGGGAGTACCCGAGGTAGATGAATGTGGCCTCGCCGAGATCGGTAACTCGAAGGAAGAGACACGTGGCACACAATTTAGACAGGTTCGGGCCGCGAGGTGCGTAATACCCTACGTCCTGTATGCTGTGTAGCTCTAGATTGATTGGATGTGATTACAAGATGATGCGTAATGACAGAAGAGAGGTCCCTGCCTCGCCTTATATAGTCCGGGAGGCAGGGTTACAGGTCGGTTTAGGGAGAGAGTACTAGCCGTGTACATCTAGGAGTCCTCTACACAGTACATGGTATGTATAGCTTCCTATCCGAGTACTTCTCCACCGTAGTCCTTGCACCTCACGCCATCAGGTACCGTGCGGCACAAGTCGGGTAGTCCCAGGGGCCCACCGAGTAGTCGGTCCTGGTACCCACCGAGGTAGTGGGCCCAGGGAGGTCCATACGACAAGCCCCCGAGTACTTTGTAGTCGTGCAGGATAGCTTCGAGTAGTCTTGATGGCCTCGACGAGTAGTCCTCAAGCGTCCCCAAGTACTACAAGTCGAAAGTCCTCAAGAATATTTGAAGCATCCCGAGGCTGGAAGGTACTCCAGCTGTTCTCTGAGTAATCTTGAAGTCTTCTCGAGTAGTTCCCAAGCGTCCTCGAGTTCTGCTCTCGAAGGTCTTCAACAATATCCGTGTTGTCTTGAAGCCGAATTTGATATGGAAGTGCGATTGCAAAATCGCAATCCATATGGAGTAGCCACCGAGCCTTAGGTTGAGTCGTAGACTCTGGTTGAGGGTCAATCTGAAGTTCTGGCAAGATTATCTTGCAAAATCCGGAGAAAAAACTGAAGGACACGTGACATAGAGCCCCCGAGCCTTGAGTTGAGTACTTCATCTCGAATTGAAGGGTCATCTTGTAGGTAGAAAGTGTCCTGAGTTGCTCTTGAATCTTGTTGCTACCCAGAGAATTGATTAGATGTAGCCGAGCCCCCGAGATGAGACGCATCGACTACTGGAAGTTGAAGGGTCAGGCGCTGCCGCTGAGTCAGCCGTGTTGAGACTTATCCATCCGGCCGTTGAGGAGCTGCCTGTTGACTTATAAATAGAAGCCGAAACCCTTAGGGGTTTTCACCCCACACACTTGCAGCCATTCGGAGCACATCTCGCTTAGAATCCGCCGCCGGTGCACACTGCCACCTCAGTGTAGATCGTAGATCCAAGCGCGCCGCCACCGGAAGCCAACGCCGTAGCCCCCGAGCGAATGCGAGTGAAAACCCAGTGCACTTGGAGAATGAAGCCCTCGCCTTCCAAGAGCTTGAAGACCGCCGGCAGGAAGAAGAGATCCCGAGAGGAAGCTGCTGGATCCGCCGCGGGCTCAACGCCGCCAGTGTCTCCCCCGCGTCCAAATCCCAACAAGGAGTGGAAGAAGTCAAAGGCCAAGACTGAGGACCTATTGGTGCTGCTCAACAGCGGATTTCTCCGGGAGAAAGCGGTCGACATGTGGCGCGCCGTCGCAGGAGATCCGTACCCGATGGAGAAGAATCCGGATGAGATTCTGATGTTCACACGGTTCGTGGAGCGCGGGTTGGCTCTCCCGGCGAGCAACTTCTTCAAGGGGCTCTTGGAGTACTACGGTATCGAGTACCTCAATCTCAACCCCAATGGTATCTTCCACACCTCCGTCTTCGTTCATTTTTGCGAAGCCTTCTTGGGGATCAAACCCCACTGGGTACTCTTCCGGAAGTTCTTCCGCGTGAAGCCCCAGCCGAGCGCCAATGACCCCCGAGTAGTCGGAGGAGCCAGCATCCAGATGCGCGAGGACGTCGTGGAGCAGCACCTGGCATACAAGTTGATCGACTCCAACCAAGATTGGAAGTCGAAGTGGTTCTACATCACCAACCACCACCCGGAGTTACCGAAGCCTAGCGGGAAGCAGCCAAAGCACCGACCCTGGTGGAACACCGAGCCGACGATGCATGAGGGTATCTAGCTACCCGAACTGCTGGCGAAGATCAAGGCTTTGAGAGAAGCCGGGCTGAGGGCCGAGCATGTGGCCTTCAGCTTCATGAAGAGGAGGGTGCAGCCGCTGATGGCTCGCGACACCCTGGGCTACCAGTACACTGGCGATGGCGACTCGTCGCGGATGCCCGGCAGCGAGATCGATGACGACGACATCATCGACAGGTTGGGTAGAATCTTCAAGGACATGCCGGCGTACACGCCTTGTCCAGTCCTGGAGTACTCCACCGCGCGCCCACCGAACGAGGTCAGTAGCCGTACTCAGTGTCGAGTACTGATTATGTAGTAGTAGTCGTGCTCACCCAATGTGCTTCTTGCAGGATGACATAGTGAAGTTTGTCTCCGAGCCGGCTTCGCCTCCTCGACTTGTCGAAATCTCAGAGGGGGGGAAGGGCGAAGCCAAAGAGTGCCGCGAAGTCAGCGAAGGAGACGACACTATTGTCGTTGAAGATACATCAGATGAAGATGATGAGGAAACGCTTCAAGAGCGGTTCCAGCTGCGGTCAAGATTCAGCCGCCCTGGACTGCCTAACGTCCCTCTCATCTAAGATCCTCCGACTATCTTGGAGGCTAGTTTGCCTGCGCTGCCGAGGAGGCCGCGCAACATGGCACGCAAACGCGTGGCCAAGAAGCTCAAAGTCACTAAGACTACATCCCAAGAGTAAGCTCCTTGAGTAGGGTAGTCGAGTACTTATTTCTCAATGTTGTGTATGCTGACGATGAAATTCCGTTGCTCGCAGGAGATCCCGCCTTCCGACCCCGTAGACCAAGGGGACGGAGGCGACTGGGAGACTGTGGGGGAGCCGGCTGAGAGAAGCCGGAGCCCAGCCCCCGCCATGACAGAAACCGTGCCGCAGGCGCCAGTCGCTGAGGGCAGGACTGAGCCGGCCGTGGATGCTGCTGAAGAGCCAGCGGCTACTGAAGCCGAAGAGGAGGCACCTGCTGAAGCTGGACTAGTCGACATCGCCAGCATACTTGGTGCCCCAACCGTGACAGTAGTCCGGTCGAGCCTGTAAGTGAAGATCTTTCCCGAGTAGTACATGTGGTTTGGTAGTCGTACTTGGTTGACAACCAGTTGTGTACTCTGCAGGAAATCCACGGACTTGACCTGGGACGAGGATGAACCCAGCGTGGCAATGGCTGAAGAGGATTTCGCGCCAGCCGCTGAGGAGTCCGCTCCCGCCCCCCCAAGCAGAAACTAAGGCGCCGGCCGTGGGAGCTACGCTGCCGGAAGCCAGCGTTGTAGAAGGTGAGTACACTGCACGAACGGAGTAGTGCTCGTAGAGTAGTCGTAGCCACCAAGGGAGACTAATCCGGATGTCTTCTGTTGACAGGGGCCGAGGCCGAGGGAAGTACCATCCCCGAGGCGGTGCCCGTTGAAGCCTTGGCACCGGAGACCCAAGGAGCTGCCGGAGCTGCCCCCGAGCCGGTGGAGGTAGCCAGCGGAGGAGCCCCCGCGATGGCCGGAGAGGAGCACGACGATGTACTGCCAGAGTCAACCCTCGAAGTAGTCGTCCGCTCGCCGGAGATTCAAGATGCGGAGCCGATTCGTTCGGCACCGATGTCTGGAGCCGCCACGAGTAGTCGTGGTGGGATTGAACTCCTGGCAGACGACCTCGTCAACCCGACGGTAGTAGCACGTCATTTGGAGGCGATGCGCCAGGCCGAGCGGTGGATGAAGGTGAGTTGTTGATACCCTTGAGGAGTCAATCTGCCATAGATGCTGAGTACCCAGGTGACAGCTGTTGTCTGCTGCAGGATGTCGTGGAGAGATCCCGACAAAAATCTGACATGCTCCAGGGATACGGCGACGCAGTGCTCCGGGTGGAGGCCTTGGAGGAACAACTCGTAAAGGCCTGGAAGCACTCCGCCATGCTCCAGTCGAAGCTTGACGGCGCCTTCGCCCAGTATCATAATGAAGTCCAGGACATGTAGGCGAAGAGCGACGAGCTGGTGCGGAAGAACAAGTCGCTCCGCAACAAGAATAAAGGTACGGTGCTGTCTCGTCGAGTACCCATTGGAGATGTCATGCGGTGGTCTAAGCCCGCCTTGTTGATTGTAGAGCTTGAGACCCGGGTCGAGCAACTGAAGGCTTCAGAGGTCGACATGAAGAACCTCTTCTACTGGGAGAAAGAGGCCCGTGAGTAAGCAGTTGGCTTACGAGTGCGACAAGCACATGGAGCTTCTTATTGCGTCGGACCGTGACCTTGTCAACTCCTATAAATCTCTGCAGAAGCTGAACGAGGACTGCGAGAAGTTTCGGGCCCAGCTCAAAGAACTCGAAGAAGCCGCACTTCCCATTGCGAGGCTACTGGTGCCTCATCCGGGTGGGCCGAAGATAGCTCCATTGGTGGACCGGCTGAGAGAGGCTCCCAGTCGTCTGGCGACGTACGTCAAGCATTTGGCAAAGTCAATCCCCAGTCGTACTTCCCGAAGGCTCCAGTGGATGTAGTCGCCGGTGGACTAGCCGCCAATTGCACTGATGAGTAGTACGCGAAGCTCCTGGAGCAGATGGCCCCAATTGCTGAGAAGGTCGCCGAAAAGCTGAACCTTCAGTAGTCCTGTAGGGTTAGCTTGTAGCAGTAATTGTATAAACAGAGTTGTACTAAACTTGTTTAATTATGAAATGAGAAAGCTTCTCAGGATGAGTACTCGTTGTCGCAAGATGAGTATGCAGAGTTCTCATTGTTGAGTTGTCATGAGTAGTGGTACTCGCCAGTAGACCCGTTGAGGGAAAAAGCAGTAAATTAGTTGATGGGTAATCAAACTTTATTACTGAGAGAAATACACCTGGATGGCCAGGACCGTTTTCCAAGAGTAGTCGCCAGGACCCGGAGGCCGCCTACGGCTAAGTGGTGCTAGGGTGTGTAGCCTCTTACAGCAGTAGATCCGTTAGTAGCCGTATAGGCTGGATCTAGGGGTACATTGTCTCTTAGTAGACCGCTGCTGGAGTCCTTTGTCGCTCGGAGCAGCCCAAGATCAGTTAGTAGCCGTTAACGCTGGATCTTGGAGTAGAGTAGTCCGAAGACTAGTGCCTGGACCCGGAGGCCACTTACAGCGAAGGGGGTCTTTGAGTAGTCGTGTAGACTTGAGCCCCCAGGGTAGTCGTGTAGACTAGGCGTAGAATCGACAGAGCTGGTCGATATTCCACGAGTTGTTAACATCTTCGCCTTCAAGCATATGGAGGCGGTAGGAGCCTGGTCCGTTCACCTTTGCAACTGTGAAGGGACCTTCCCAGGGTGAGCTGAGCTTGTGTAGTCCTTCCGTGTTCTGGATGCGGCAGAGGACGAGATCACCAACGTTGAAGGAGTGTTCCTTGACATTGCGATCGTGGTAGCGTCGGATACCCTCAAGGTACCTTGCTGATTGGACGAGGGCGGCGCAGCGAGCTTCTTCGAGTCCATCGATATCAACTCGTCGTATTGCTCTACTGCTGGTGAATCCCACATGACATCGGCGGGAAAAACTGCTTCGGAGCCGTAGACCAGGAAGTAGGGCGATTGCCCCGTTGGCTTGGAGGGTTGAGTACGTAGCCCCCAGAGCGCATTAGGTAGTTCCTTGATCCATTTGCCTCCTTTTGAATTAGCGGCATCGTGCAGTCGCTTCTTAAAAGCATCGAGTACCATCCCATTGGCGCGCTCGACTTGTCCATTGGCCTGAGAATGGGCGACTGAGACATATCAGACGTCGATCCCGCTGTTCTCGCAGTACTCCAAGAACTGGTGATTGTTGAAATTGGAGCCCAGGTCTGTGATGATACGAGGGGTAGCCCGTAGCGATGCACGAGTTCATCCAAGAAGTCGAGTACTCTGTCGGCCTTGGGGCATGTAACTGGCTTGACCTCGATCCACTTGGTGAACTTGTCGATGGCCACTAATAGTCTGTTGAATCCACCTGGCGCAGTTGGGAGGGGCCCAATCATGTCGAGCCCCCAGCAGGCGAAGGGCCAGGTTGGCGGTATGGTGACTAGCTTTTAGACTGGGACATGTTGTTGCTTGGCGAAGTATTGGCACCCTTGGCACCTTCTGACGAGTTCTTTGGCATTGCCCAGAGCTGTGAGCCAATAGAAAGCTCGTCGGAAGGCCTTGCTGACCAGCGTTCGTGAAGACGCGTGGTTGCCGCAGACGCCTTTATGGATCTCCTCCAAGATGCCCTTGCCTTCTTCTCACGGAACGCACTTCATGAGTACTCCAGAAGATGCGCCCCGCCTGTAGAGCTTGTCTCCGACTAGGACGTAGGACTTGGCACGGCGGATGCGTTGCTCGACCAAGTTCTTGTCCGAGGGAACCTTCTGCTCGCGGAGGTAGTCAATGAAGGGTTGCCTCCAATCCACGTCTATCATCATGACCTCCTGGCCAGCCGGGGGATGTGCTGGATCAGTGGTCGTTGGCGCCGACTGCGGGATGGATGGCGCGTGAAGCTCGTGAACGAAGACACCTGCTGGTACTTGAGCGCGAGTAGAACCAAGCTTCGACAGGACGTCCGCTGCAACATTGCTGTCGCGGACGATGTGATGGAACTCGAGACCATAGAACTTGTTCTTGAGCTTGCGGACTTCTAGGTAGTAGGCGTCCATGTTCTCCTTGTTGCGGTCCCAGTGCTCTGGGCGCTCAGTTGGAGTAGGTAGCAGATTCTCCCGCCACTCCGCCATGAAGTCGACTAGCGCCTGTGACTTGATGGTTGTGCGTGGCTTGAAGTCGATATTGAGGGCGCCGAGTTCGACATCCCACTTGGAGATTCTTCTAGTAGCATCTTGGTTCCGCAGGATGTCGCTGAGCGGGGAAGTAGTGTCATAGCTTCCGCGAGGTGATGAGCACTGCATACAGTAGCTTCTGTACTGATTGGTAGCGTGCCTTGGATTCTAACAAGACCTCGCTGACGAAGTAGACTGGTCGCTGGACTGGGTAGGCGTGGTCGTCTTCCTGCCACTCGACGACGATGGCAGTACTGACCACGTGAGTAGTCGCAGCGAGGTAGAGCGATGTCGCTCCTTTTTGCGAGGAGCCGTGAGTACTCGGTGGCTTGGATAAGAAGTCCTTGAGCCGAGCAAGGGCTTGGTCCGCTCTCCGGAGTCCACGCGAACTTCTCTTGATGCTTGAGTAGTTTGAAGAAGGGGAGCCCCCGTTCTCCAAGCTTCGAGATAAATCTGTTCAGAGCCGCCATGCATCCAGTTAGCTTCTGCACGTCTTTGATGCACGTGGGAGCTTTCATGCTGGTGATGGCGGAGATCTTCTCTGGGTTGGCTTCGATGCCGCAGTGGCTGATGATGAAGCCAAGTAGTTTGCCCGACGGTACGCCGAAGACGCACTTGTTCGGGTTGAGCTTCCAGCGGTACTCTCACAAGGATGCGAAAGTCTCTTCAAGATCGGCGATGAGCGTGTCGGAATTTCTGGTCTTGATGACCACATCATCTACATAGGCTTCGACGTTCTTGTTGAGTTGCCTCTTGAAACAGGCCTGGATAGCTCGCTGATAGGTAGCGCCGGCGTTCTTCATCCCGAAGGACATGGTTGTGTAGCAGTACGTGCCAAACGGGGTGATGAACGCGGTCTTCTCCTGGTCTTCTTCCTTGATTGCGATCTAGTGGTACCCGGAGTAGCAGTCGAGGAAACAGAGCAGGTCACAGCCCGCCGTGGATTCAATGACTTGGTCTATCCACGGCAACCCGAAGGGGTCCTTGGGGCAGTGCTTGTTGAGGTCGGTGTAGTCGACGCACATCCTCCACTCGTTCGAGTTCTTCTTGTGGACGAGGATGGGGTTGGCGAGCCACTCAGGATGGAAGACTTCTCTGATGAAGCCAGTCGCAAGTAGTTTGGCGAGTTCCTTCTTGATGGCATCCCGTCTATCGTTGGCAAAGCGACGGAGGTGTTGTCGCTTCGGGGTAGCTTTGGGGTCGACGTTGAGTGAATGCTGGATCAGATTCCTGGGCACCCCTGGCATGTCCGCTGGTTTCCACGCGAAGATGTCTTGGTTAGCCCGGAGGAAGCTGATGAGCGCGTCTTCCTATTTTGGGTCAAGGCCCGCCCCGATGGTGGTGGTCTTGCTGTTGTCGCCTGTCCCGAGGTCAATTGTCTTGACTTGAACCTCCTCAGTTGGCTGAGGCTTGTTGGCTTTGTCCGACTTCTCTAGGAT
This sequence comes from Cenchrus americanus, assembly GCA_947561735.1. Lineage (NCBI taxonomy): Eukaryota > Viridiplantae > Streptophyta > Magnoliopsida > Poales > Poaceae > Cenchrus > Cenchrus americanus. Next base: position 88,678,325 of record OX387240.1, on the reverse strand, counting down.
GTCGAGTTCACTTGGGGCAAGCTTCTTGGATGCAGCGTAGATCTCCATCATTGTGTTGGGTACTTGATTCGTGGCTGCGAGCTCCACAGCTTCTGTGTCGCAATCGAAGGATATCTTCAAGTCCCCTTGTAGTGAGAGTACACCGGCCGGACTTGGCATCTTGAGTACCAAGTAGGTGTAGTGGGGTACCACCATGAACTTGGCGATAGCTGGTCTGCCGAGGATGGCATGGTAGGAGGTTTCGAAGTCCGCGACTTCGAACTTGACGTACTCGGTATGGTAGTTGTCCTTGTTTCCCCGAAGGTAACATGCAGGACCACTAAGCCCAGTGGGATAGCCGCGTTCCCGGGGACGATGCCGTAGAAAGGCGAGGTGCTCTTGGTGAGCATGTGGGTGATGTCGAGCTTCATCTTCTTCAGGGTCTTCGTGAAAAGGACATTGAGCCCGCTTCCACCGTCGATAAGGACCTTGTTGAGTTTGGAGCCCGCGACCACCGGCTTCAGGACGAGTGGGAACCGTCCTGGTTCAGAGAAGCTTGTCCATTGATCTGCGCGGGAGAAGGTAATGGGTACCTCCGACCACCGGAGAGGGGTCGGAACCGCTGGTTCAATGGACATGACTTCTCGTCGAGTGGCTTTTTGAGCCCATCGGTTGGGTAGTCCGCTGAAGAGGACGTTCACCGTCTTGTCGAGTTCCTGGAAGTCGTCGTTGCCCCCTCGTTCTTCTTCTTGCCTTTCTTGTTGTGAGGGTGCCGTGGCTCTGGAGTATCCTTGAGTGCTCGCCGGAGTTGGTAGCACTACTCGGTGGTGTGGTTGCCGTCCAGATGCCACGGACACTTCTCTTTCAGCAAGTCTTTGAAGCCGCCAGAGGTCTTCTTCGAGTTGTCTTTCGCAGGGCGCTGGATAGCCGCGACAGTGTTGTCTGGCTTGCGCTTGCGATTGGGATCCGAGTAGTTGTTGCTGCGACTGCCTTGGTTCCCGTTGTTGTTGCTGTTGCCGCCCGTGTTCTGTTTGCTCTTGCCATGGATGGCGTCATACTTGGTGTTAGCCTTGTCTTCTTCATCAGCCCAGGAGGTAATCATGTCCTTGAGGTGGGTTGTTGACGGTAAAAACTCGTTTAACGTTTCGATTGGACTCGCAAGCGTACAAGTCACCTATGCCCTTCTTCACCTACGGGAGATCCCAAGGTTTGTGAATCCACGGAGCAAGGGGATTGCTAGCACTTAACCAAGCACTAATCTAGTTGACTAGGGAAACCTTTAAAGAGAGTATTAATCTAAAGGTAAAGACAATCTAACCTAAGATAATCTAAGTTGATCAAACAAATATAGGGTTAAATTAGATGGTAAAGGGTGGACACAAGAGAGTGATTAAGCAAGATAAGCGTTCCCTCCCTAGGATCTAGGATAACATGGATATGCATCTACTACACGAGAGTGGTAAACCAATCTACCAGGGGTTGTGACCACGGTTTTGCCCTTTCCCTCCCCTCGTACTGTCACTACGCGAAGGTAATCGTGACTAGACCTATGATGGACACGATATGTTGATGGAATCTATGGGAGTAGCGGATATCATATGCCCGAAAAACACGGTAGCTAACCTTAATAATCAAAGCATCATCAACATGAAAGCAATATATTGAAACCACGAATCAAGTAGAGATCACATAGCATGCATCCATCTAACCCTAGGGATGAACGGAGACATTACCCCATCATCTTACACGGATTGAAGCACATAGGGGTGATGGAGACTCAGGAGAACGTCGTCGATGAAGATGGTGGCGACGGAGCTTGGGAACACCCCTAGGCCAGCGGCTTGGAGTCCTCCTCTTGCTTCTTTCTCTCCGCCGGCGTTGATCCTTGTGACGAGCTCATCTAACTCTCTCCCTCATCTTGCGGCGGCGGTGTTCTGGTCAATGGCGTCGATAGGATGATTTGTTCGATGGGTAACCATCTTGGGGCGCCTAGGGGGTTGTATTTATGTCTTTGGGGTGCCTTTGGGCGTGCTCCACCTTGCCTTGCACGAGATCCTCCTTGGGAGAGAAGCAAACTTGGTTTCCATAAAATCAACCAGATTTTCCTAATTCACAGTCCTTCCTTGCCAGCGCCATATCTCCCACGTCCGGACTCCAAATAATGCAAATTCGGTGTCCAGGTTGTGTGCCATGAAATTGTCTTCAACTTTGGTATTCATTTCTTTCCTTAAAACGAAGATAAGATCTCCAAATCGGCCTTTGAAGATAATCTGTTCTGATTTCGGACTGACTGCGCAACAGGGATTTCGGGGGCTATATCTCCTAGCTCCCTTATCCGAATTGGGCCTTCCGCATGTCCAAATCGAAGGTATCGTCGAGGCCCACAACTTTGGTAGTCAAACTTTTGCCATTAAAGACCGTTTAAGTCTCCAAATCTGTACCGAAAGATCATGTTGTTCTCAGTTGCGAGAATATCTCTCGGGCTGAGTTGATCTCGTTGGTAAACATTCAAGTCCCCGGAGTTTTGCATGTTGATGCTTCGGTCCTTGGGTTGTTTGGAGTCTTGTTCACTTCGTGTCTTGAATTGTGACGGGCTTCATGATCTTCTCTTGAAGTGCTTGATGAACTTATCCCGAAAGTCTTCTCTTTAACGTTAATTTCCTGCGTAAACAACAAACTCCAAAATCGACATGCAAGTGTGAACTTGTTACATCATTAGTATGCCTAGTGGCGGGTTAGTTGCAAATCATAATCAAAACCAATGTATAACAAGTACTCTACGTTGACGGAAATCAACATCTCCCCCATGCTTAAACCTTGCTCGTCCTCGAGTAAGTAATCCTTGCTAAAAAGGGAAATCAGTGTTGCCTTCCAATGCTATCCCTGCACTTAGTCATTCATGACGAGACAAATTGCTCTCTTAAGAATTTATTTTTAAAGTTCAAGTTGTGACCGGCTTCTTTTTCATTATGGAAGATAGACTAACAATAAAGAACAAGCCACATCTAACACGATGCTCTCAAACTTGAGTGAACTTCAAACCATTACCTTGTCACATGGAAGATTTTTCAGAAAAGATGCATATCCAACATAAGTAAAAATCTCTTGCAAGAGCTCATGGAAACACTCATCTCATCAAGTCACTCAAGCCTATACTAGATTATTTTCAACCTACTCTACTCATATGTGATAGTGGAAGGCTTATGTGGAGCTTGGAAGGTTAAAAACAATCCTAGCAAAACATACATCCGAAATATTGTCAAATTAAGAGAGAGGTCTATTGGAATTACCGAGACTCGTCAAAAAGGCCATGGAAAATAAATGTTGGAAAGAGAGAGGGACGAAACACACACATTTAGATAAGTGGACATGTGCAAGTGGCAAATGGATGATCCCGAGGCACGAGTGAAGTCCTCATTATCGGATTGCACATGGTTGGAAGATTTGAGTATGGATTTGTCATCAAGGCACTTGAGAACTTATGAAGAAAAAAGAATCGAGGAGCATCTTTATTATATTTTTTACTTTTAGTTTATTTCCTTCTCATTTTTCTCTCTTTCTTTTTTTCACTTTATTCATCCTATTTTTCTTACTTTTCTTTTCTTCTCATCATAATTTTTTTCTTTTTTCATTTTTTCTTTTGCTCCTCAAAACTTTTTGCAACATAATACTTACATAGCATTTGTGTCAGAGAATGACTCCTCCCCATGCTTGAACGATGCTCGTCCTCGAGCATAAAAGAGAGGGGAAATGACAACTAAAATAAGTATAAATTCCATAATCTTGCGGAATATTTGAATCTCCATCGAGAATTTTACTCCATACTCAAATTGGGTTGTGGATAAGGAGGTGATCACAAAAAAGATGTTTTTGGTTTAGGGTGGAGGCCCAGCAAAGTTTGTGAAATTTTCGATGTGAAAACCCACAATGCATGGACAAAAAGACTAGCATGAAAAAGTGACACAAAGGAATGACCAGCTTCTTAGTCTCGAACCATAGAAATCAATCCTAATCCAACTCATCAAAATATATGTTTGCAATGTACGGGTTTTGTTAATCATAAAACATATATGTATATGGCTTTGGTAGGTAGAACTTTGCAAGAGCATGACAAACATGTAGATAGCATAAAAGTTAGGTTTTCATAAAAACAACAAGTTATCCGGCTATCCATAAACTTAAATCAAAGAGCAAAGATATGTATGTGGGTCTAGAGCATAGTCACTTCACCTCCACAAATAAAAGAGTCGGTATTTAAATTAATTTCAGATCGTATTATAGAGAGCAATTAGCCAAGACATGTATAACTTCATGTAGGTAAAACAAAGCGGCAACTTTCATCATCTTTCCATAAGCATAGGCAATATAAAACATCAAGGTGAACACATGGTCATGCCTATCTATTGAAAGTAAAAAGAAACCTAGGTTGTCCTCCTAGTAGCCATGTTATTGTTGGGAGAGAAAAACAAAAGGTTGCACCTAGTTGAGGTTGAAGGCATACTTACAAGCATTTGTGTTTGGAAAAGAGAAGGTCTATGGAGGTGTTACCATCCTTTGTAGTTCTCCGTTGCCTTCTTCCGACATCTCCATATATCGACGTGGCTTTTGCTTTTGTCTTGATTTATCAACACTCCTAAACTTCTGAATTTAATCTTGTATGCTTAATAGAGTCATTGGTCACCCTTCTCTTCAATGTTGTCATCACCATCTCATCTTTCTTGTTCTCATCATCTCCTTGCTGCCTCTTTTTTCATGGATTTTCCCCTCTATCCAGAACAGAACATATATCTAAATATAGCTCTATTGAAAAGTTTATGAAATTACCTTTCCAACGTGTGGTCATTCATCGAAAACGGAGTTCAAACAAGGGAGCTATGTCCGTTTTACTTCAGTGTTGCGTTCTGTCCAAAACTGATTTCAGGACGTGTTGCACTCGGTGATTCGGGCATAACCGCTTGCAGGAACCTCCGATTGTCTTGATTCTTGATTTGTTGGAAATGTAACTTCATGGGGCTTCTAAATATCCAAAAATATACAGTGTTTTCCCTTCGAGAACATGCAGAATTTTGATGAGATCGGTGACTTCTTGCATATTGATCCGGAGACGTTAATGATCTTGATCATTTTTATCTTCTAGAGTGTCGTGTTGCACTTCTGTGTTGAAGATTCAGGGTCTCCCCCATGCTTAGCATTTTGCTAGTCATGGAAGAAGAAGACAAAATATTTTTATCTTATTCATCCTTCAATTTCCTTGTAGTGAGAGTCTTTATCTTGCCTGCAAGACGTTTTAAACGCACATTCTACCCCCAAGGTGATGGTTGGGAGTAGATAGAATTGCCAACAATCCAACAATACCTCCTAAGATTCTTAACTTGTGGAATAATTAGTCTAATGAGGAATAAAAACCTAATGAGTGTACGTGGTGCAAGGTGTGTATGCACATGAGAGGAGAGCATATAAACAAAGACAATGTTTTCACCTAGTTTTAAACACCATGTTTACAACTAGGTTGCCGAATTTCTCCATAGCCATAAAGGTTTATTTATCAAGGGTTAAAACACCATGTCTATCCCTAAATCAATAACTCTTATAGCACAAGAAAAAATTAAGCGCATTGCAGAGCTTATAAACTAGCCTATGCAACATGAAAACATATGAAAAGCTAGCTAGGTTTATCGAACCTAACGATGATAGTCCGCAATCATGTTTAAACACCACGTTTACACAAGATCACAAAAGGAAAATACTCATAAGGCCTTATGAAGCATTAACATGGAAAATTAAGCATACATCATTAAGTATATAAAATAACCAAGCCAACTATGTACAAAACATGTATATGCAAAGAAACATCACGTTGATAACAAAATGCAATGCATGCAAATAAATAAATATGATCATGAACATGATGGTGGTTCTAAAAAGGAAAACTAAACTTAGATTAATAACCACAAGTTTATCATCATAAGATAGTGCCATTCTTTATTTTCTCTAAGAAAGTAGTAAAAATATAAAGAAACGGGTTGCCTCCCGAAAAGCGCTTCATTTAAAGTCATAGAGCTCGACTTTCTCACATACCTTCTTTTCATCACATAGCCATGGCCCTTCATGCAAGAAGAAAAGGTACCAATGCAGCTTTAATTTACTTCCCATGTTGTGCTTGATCACTTATAGAAGACTTGCCCAAGGCATCCTTTTGTTTCATCGCTATCTCCTTCTTTATCATCCTTCGGTGCTGCCTTCATTCCATGAATTTTTTCTTTAATGTCCAGAACAGAAAGTATACCAAAGCTCTACTCTATGCACAGTGCACAAAATTTCCTTTCCAACAAGTCTTTATTTGCCCAAATCGGACTCCGGACAAGAGAGTTACGTCTGTTTTACTTCGGCGATGAAATCTGTCCTGAAATTTCAGAACGCGCAACGCTCAATGTTTTCTCCATAACTCCTTGCACGGGTCTTCAAACTTGTTGGTTCTTGATGCGTTGGAATGGTAACTTGATGGAGCCTCTGGATATCTCATTTTCTCCATTTGTACACCTCTAAACAAGCTCTCAAATTTATGAAGACAGCAGCATCCATTGCGGGATTTGGAGAGGTTGATGATTTATCTTGCAACTCTTTAAGCATGACTTCTCTTTTCATTATTCAAGCCTTGTCTACATGGTTAGTGAAAATCTGGCCTTCTCCCGACATGTGCTTCTTTAAGGTCATTAGCTTGACCAAGCGCAAAGCCTGATCGAGATTTACAAAACTTATTGTAAACATACGCGTCCATAATTAACACCACATGTGAATTGTAGAAACAAGTCAAGTTGTAAATAAAAGAAGCATATGTTTCATGCATAGCACTTAGCTCATCATTAGGCAAAGGTTCTTTAGGTGTGAGATTAATTGGATCAAACATAAATGTTTCTTATTTTTCATTCTCAAGAATATCTAGCCTATCAACATGATCATTATTGGAACAAGGCATAGAATTTAAACTATCATTCATACTATTGGTTGAGCATGAGTATTTGAATTTATCAACATCCATACCAATAATATCCTGAGATTTCAGCACGTACCTTGGCCTTAGAGCTTTTTCAACAAGAGTTATATTTGGTTCATCTAGCGGTGTTGAAGGCGAATCAATCTCAACGAGTGAAGGTGTCTCTTTGTTACCTTTTTGCACCCCCTCCATCTCATCATGTGAAACGTGTAATACATCAACTACATTTGCATTTGTCTCTTCTTTGAAGTCTTCATTGCCATCCCAATCTTTGTTTTCAAAGTCTTGTATGTTACTTTCTTTATCTCCCGTGTACCACATGTCGTCAAGATCGCTCATCGTTGATTCACTCTTTTCTTCATCTTTGGGTACTTCCATGTCTTGTCTTGATATTGTGTGGGCTTCAATAGAACATAAGCTATAACCTTCTAACTTGAGTCCTTTCTCCTTCCATTTATCCTTTGAGTCACTAGGCTCTTCACAGTTGTATTCTTCTCTTTCTTCATCATAAACCCTTGAGTTGTCAAACCGATCGATCCATCCTTCTTCTCCTTCTTCTCTTTCTTCTTCAAATATCTTTTGGATCGACTCTCCACTCATCTCTTGATCAAATATATCTTCAACTAGTTTGGCAACGTGTCGGCGTTTCTCCTTCATTCGGTAGTTGATTAGTGGGGCAAAATCAACTTGAACCCAACCGGATTGATTGAACTCCGCCAATGGTCTAGCATTCCACATACTTCGGCCTACATTCATGTTAGTTTCAACATTTTTAACATCCAAAAGGACTTCTCTTACCTTCGGAAGTGGATCTTCAATTTTTTGTATGGTCGGTTCATCTTCCTTGACCTCCCGTTCATCTTTTTCAGAAATTTCAGCAAGCACCTTGGGCTTGCTTTTGTCATTTTTCTCCTCTCGACAATGTCTTTGCCAATCTCGTTGCGTTCTTTGTCCATTGCTTATCCTTTGTAAGATTTGTGCAGCTTCACTAATTGTTATCCATTATATCACTGCCTGCACACATGCTTACAAAACGAGACGAGTTAGGGGTTAGTGAAAAATAAAAGGTATGCAACATCAAGTCACCGGAAAATCCCAAGTTCGGGCCTCGCTCAAGTAGTTCATTAAAACGGTCCCATGCTTCATCAATTCCTTCATCCTCTCCTTGCTTGAAAGTGAGCACTTGCCTCCTTAAGTCTTGGACCTTGCTTATGGGAAAGAACTTCAAAAGAAACTTCTTCAGTAGATCATCCCAATTTCCTTTTGCTTCAACAGACGCAAGTGTGTACGTACCATCTTCGCGCTTCATCTTCGAGAGAGAACGGAAAAAGATTCCACTTGAACCAAGCGGCCGAAACTCCTTCTTGTTGCACCGTGTTGCATATCATCGTGAATTCCTTAATGTGTCTATATGGGTTGTCATCCTCCAATCCTCTAAATGGTTTTGTCACCACTAACTTGATGATACTAGGCTTCACTTCATAGTGGGTTGTAGCAAGCGTCAAATCTGATTTTTGCATCTCAATGTCTTCCATTGACGGCATTGCTAGCTCCCTTAGTGACATCTCTTCGTCTTCCAATGGTGAGGTGAACAAATCCATATAGGCACAAGAAAATAGAAAGAAAAACAAAGACAATTTTTTTTTCTAGAAAATAAGGGTTAGATGTTAGTAATCAACAAAATTAATACTAGATTAAACGTAGCAAACTGGCTTGCTCCACGGCAACGTCGCCAGAAAAAGGGGCTTATTGATGGTAAAAACTCGTTTAACGTTTCGATTGGACTCGCAAGCGTACAAGTCACCTATGCCCTTCTTCACCTACGGGAGATCCCAAGGTTTGTCAATCCACGGAGCAAGGGGATTGCTAGCACTTAACCAAGCACTAATCTAGTTGACTAGGGAAACCTTTAAAGAGAGTATTAATCTAAAGGTAAAGACAATCTAAAATAAGTTAATCTAAGTTGATCAAACAAATCTAGGGTTAAATTAAATGGTAAAGGGTGGACACAAGAGAGTGATTAAAAAAGATAAGCGTTCCCTCCCTAGGATCTAGGATAACATGGATATGCATCTACTACACGAGAGTGGTAAACCAATCTACCGGGGGTTGTGACCACGGTTTCGCCCTTTCCCTCCCCTCGTACTGTCACTACGCGAAGGTAATCGTGACTAGACCTATGATGGACACGATATGTTGATGGAATCTATGGGAGTAGCGGATATCATACGCCCGAAAAACACGGTAGCTAACCTTAATCATCAAAGCATCATCAACATGAAAGCAATAGATTGAAACCACGAATCAAGTAGAGATCACATAGCATGCATCCATCTAACCCTAGGGATGAACGGAGACATTACCCCATCATCTTACACGGATTGAAGCACATAGGGGTGATGGAGACTCCGGAGAACGTCGTCGATGAAGATGGTGGCGATGGAGCTTGGGAACACCCCTAGGCCAGCGGCTTGGAGTCCTCCTCTTACTTCTTTCTCTCCGCCGGCGTTGATCCTTGCGACGAGCTCATCTAACTCTCTCCCTCATCTTGCGGCGGCGGTGTTCTGGTCAATGGCATCGGTAGGATGATTTGTTCGATGGGTAACCATCTTGGGGCGCCTAGGGGGTTGTATTTATGTCTTTGGGGTGCCTTTGGGCGTGCTCCACCTTGCCTTGCACGAGATCCTCCTTGGGAGAGAAGCAAACTTGGTTTCCATAAAATCAGCCAGATTTTCCTGATTCACAGTCCTTCCTTGCCAGCTCCATATCTCCCACGTCAGGACTCCGAATAATGCAAATCCGGTGTCCAGGTTGTGTGCCACGAAATTATCTTCAACTTTGGTATTCATTTCTTTCCTTAAAACTAAGATAAGATCTCCAAATCGGCCTTGGAAGATAATATGTTCTGATTTCGGACTGATTGCGCAACAGGGATTTTGGGGGCTATATCTCCTAGCTCCCTTATCCGAATTGGGCCTTCCGCATGTCCAAATCGAAGGTATCGTCGAGGCCCACAACTTTGGTAGTCAAACTTTTGCCATTAAAGACCGTTTAAGTCTCCGAATCTGTACTGAAAGATCATGTTGTTCTAAGCTGCGAGAATATCTCTCGGGCTGAGTTGATCTCGTTGGTAAACATTCAAGTCCCCGGAGTTTTGCATGTTGATGCTTCGGTCCTTGGGTTGTTTGGAGTCTTGTTCACTTCCTGTCTTGAATTGTGATGGGCTTCATGATCTTATCTTGAAGTGCTTGATGAACTTATCCCGAAAGTCTCCTCTTTAACGTTAATTTCCTGCGTAAACAACAAACTCCAAAATCGACATGCAAGTGTGAACTTGTTACATCATTAGTATGCCTAGTGGCGGGTTCGTTGCAAATCATAATCGAAACCAATGTATAACAAGTACTCTACGTTGACGGAAATTCACCGTCAACATGGGTGATGGAGCTCGGGCGCGACGACCGAAGTCTTCGAAGGTGCGACGGTGGTAGAGACCGTCTTGGAAGAGGTCGATGACCTCCTTGTCGGAGACGTCGACTACGGTGGCGCGCTTGTCGAAGAAACGCCGCATGTACTTGCGAAGGGTCTCACCCTGTTCCTGCTTCACCATGGCCAGGTCCATGCGAGTACCTAAGCGACCCATAGCGCCCGCGAAGTTGCTGGTGAACTGTTTCTTAAGCTAGTCCCACTTTCGATCGAGTACTTCTCGAGTGACTCGAGCCATGTAAGCGGGGCTTGATCTAGACATAAGGGGAAGTAGAGGCACTTCGTGTCGTTATTGCCACTAGTGTTCTCGATGGAGAGGGCGTAGCATCTGAGCCACTACACTGGATCCTGCTTCGCGTCGTACTTGGTGATCCCCAGAGGTTTGAATTTCTCCGGGAGAAGTAGATTGCGAAGCCGTGCAGAGAAGGCGGGGAAGCCATCGTTGTCGCCTGCCGTAGAGGACTTCTTGCGCCAAAGTTCTTCGATCTTCTGGCGGGCGTCGAAACCGCCACGTGAAGCGCCGGAGGCGTGGCTGTTCGCGTGGCCTCGGCCGCTGCGGTCGCCTCCGCCCCCCCTCTCCTGCCAGCCCCATGGTTGGAGCTCCCGCCGTCGCTGCCTCCGCCGCCAGGATCACGGTGAGGGATGATCTCACGGTTGTCGCCAGCACCGCCGGCGCTGTTGCCATTATGAGAGGGTCCACCGGCCGATGCCCGGGTACGGTTGGGGTTGGCCGGTAGCTCCCCTCGAGTACGATTGCGACCGATGTCCGCACTTCGACTTGTGGCTTCATTGTCTTGCTGGTGGTTCCTGACGGGGGGCACTTGAGTGACCCTGTTGTCAACTCGCTTGAAGTAGGCGTCCTCCGCGAGCTTGGCGATGACTTCTCCCGCGCGCATCCCCTGAGCCTGACGTGCTATCGTAGTGATAAACATGAGGCATTGCTCTGGGGTAGTGTGTACCCGGCTCTCGACTTGGTCGAGTGCTTCCGCGAGGTTCCGGATGGGGAGGGACTCACGGAGACGTCGGCGTCGTTCATTCCGCTTCCTGTTGCGTTCACGTCGAGTGTCCCTGTTGGCGTCGGTCTCGTCAGCGGGTGCGTTGGCGGACAACTCGTCCGCTGAGATATCCTCAAGATATCGGTCAGGGACTGTCCCTGAGGGCCCCGGCATCTCGTTGGTAGTAATGAAGACTTGCCGATCAGGAGAGCCGAGGCTGGAGTCACTGGTTGCCACCTCTGTCGGAGTGTGCTCCTCAGTTGGAGCTAGCGGTGTTCCCTCTTGGAACGGCAGTGAGTCGAGGTAGGTGACGCAGCGTGAGTTCTCGTCTGTCAGTCCTGCGGGCTTGCGGTCTGGCCAGTAGATGAATCTGTCGGCGGGTGTAGATGTTATAACCAGGCCGGATGCAGGTCCTGACAGCGGTTGCTCCATCGTGTAGGTCTCGGACTCGGGCTCGTCCGGGTCCGCTCCGAAGTCGAACTCGTAAGAGGAGTCCGAGTAGTAGCCGGAGATGGGGTTGGAGTCCGATTCGTACTCAGAGGCGATCTCTTTCCCAGCCCGGCTAGCGGAGAGAGCCTTCGCGTGGGCCTTGCTAGCGATGCAGAGACCGTATGGGAAGTGCTCATGGAGTGGGGAGTCCGCACATGATGGCTCGATAGCCGGCTCGCATGCGATGGCCCACGGTGACGTCGAGTTCGAGTTGGAGTCGGATCCAAGCTCGAAGTCCGCGTGCTGGTTGTAGAGCGAAATTTCGCCGAATTTTCCGGCGAGATCGCCCGTGACTACTTCGGGAAGCGTCACGAGGCCAGTCTTCGGGTTGGGCGGCATAGTGAGGCGACGCTGGAAGGATCCGGCGCCGTCGGCAGTGCAGACCCAGGAGCCAAAGACGAAGGTGTCGCCGCGGTTGAAGGCGATAGTTGGTTTGATGAAGATTGTAGCCGTCGAGTTCGCCATATGATCTTCGGCGAGATCCCCTACCCAGCGCGCCAGCTGTCGGTGTTTTAGACCGGCAACCTACCAAGGGAGTACCCGAGGTAGATGAATGTGGCTCACCGAGATCGGTAACTCGAAGGAAGAGACACGTGGAATACAATTTAGACAGGTTCGGGCCGCGAGGTGCGTAATACCCTACGTCCTATATGCTGTGTAGCTCTGGATTGATTGGATGTGATTACAAGATGATGCGTAATGAGAGAAGAGGGGTCCCTGCCTCGCCTTATATAGTCCGGGAGGCAGGGTTACAGGTCGATTTAGGGAGAGAGTACTAGCCGTGTACGTCTAGGAGTCCTCTACACAGTACATGGTATGTATAGCTTCCTATCCGAGTACTTCTCCACCGTAGTCCTTGCGCCTCACGCCATCAGGTACCGTGTGGCACAAGTCGGGTAGTCCCAGGGGCCCACCGAGTAGTCGGTCCTGGTACCCACCGAGGTAGTGGGCCCAGGGAGGTCCATACGACAGAGACCCGACCCAGCAAGCATCAGAGGGAAGGTCAGGGCTTGCATGAGAAGCCTCGACCTTACAAGACTAGCACAACTCTAAGTCGGGGGAAGCCATCTTGGGATGGGAGCCGTAGCTACGCCACCCTACGGGGGCTACCGCGGTTAGCACAGCGTACGACGCGAATAGGAGACGAAGGCCCATGGCGTGACACTGTTCCGACACTGTTACTACACTATAGCAGGACGTCGTTTTACCATCTTAACCTCTGTACATCAGCCCTCCTTGGACTATAAAAGGGGAGGCTAGCACCATAAGCGAGAGGACGAACAAAGAAGCGTAGCAACACACACACACCAGACAAGGGATCAACGATCACTGTACAATCGTGGAGTCCACAACAACTCTCATCGAGCTTCTACAGCTCATCACCACATCTAGAGACTTAGGACATCCTCCCTCACTCGACCTAAGCTTGTAATCCCTACTACAAGCCTCGTGGGCATATAGAACACTCCTTCGAACTGGACGTAGGGCACCCCCGTGCCTGAACCAGTATAATTCCGGTGTCTCTAAGCCCAACCATCCGGATCAAACGCACGAACATACCAAAATTTACTTGCCGGCGGCATCAAACCCCAACACTTGTGAGTAGCATGCCACAAATTCTCATAGTAGACAAAAATGTAGGATCAATAATTTAGAATGGTTATCTCTTAACAAAATTATCATGCTTCCATGTATAATATTGTCATGCAATCACTTTGGTGTTCCTATTTTCACATTGCACTTTAATAATGTTGGATCGACGTGGTAAAGGAGCGAACCTGATTCAATCGCTCAACCACAGTACTGAGAAAAAAAAAAGATGTGTGAAAAATGACGTCCAAGCTTTGGAAATATCTAGCCAGTGCAGAACGAACTTTTCTCGCTGCTCAAATTTGCTGTGGACAATTCGTTCAAAAGATGTTCAGTACATACCAGTACTTGTTTATTTTTTTTTGCTCGAATAAAAATGTTCACAGCAGTCAGCAGGATCCGTCCGGTCCGTCAACCCGGCCTCAACTGGTGCCAGCATCCGGTCAGCAGGCCGGCAGCACCGCAGTCCGCAGCAGCGATGCAAGGCGTCCGCGTCGCGCCCTCAATTTTCTTCCAACCTCCAAGAGTCCAGGTCGCCGACCGGGCCGCCGGCCGCGTATCCATATGGCTGCGCGCGTTTTGCCGTGCTCGGCGTACCACCGACCAGGCGACCACACACAGGGGGGAATAAAAACGTGCAAAAACTACCGCTCGATTGCGACATGTCACACAACTCACAACCCAAATCAATATGTGCTGTTGAATTGGCAGTATTTCGGAAAAGAAATCAGTTGAACTGGCAGAAACACTTTTGAATTATGCGAAAAGGATGTAATATCGTCGGATTGATGGTGGTGAATCATCATCATCATACAAAACTAAGAGCAGTCCACTAACTATTTCTTTCAACCCTCAGCGTGCCACATCACCCACTTACATTCCCCTCTCTTAACTCAACGTGACACAACTTTTTACTCAAGCACTCTAGTTCAAGCGGCATCCAGTTAGCACGACATCCTCTTCAATTCATGGCATGCAGCTCAATATGCTTCTTTTAGTAAGCACTCATAACCCAGACTCTACGATAGAGCCCATAGCCATTTATTGTACTGCCATATAGGCAATTTGCTGATGTGACACCATATTTATTGAAGAAAGAGAAGGAAAATGGAGACTCCGTTTCTAATCTAGACGCGACGTGTTCGTCAAATTCGAGGCCGACGACTCCATCATCTAGGCGTGTTGGGGAGGCCAGCGTACTTTCTACGGATCCAATACTCCATCCACCTGCCGCTGCCGCAATTCCTCCCCTCTCCGCGCGCGCGCCTCTTTCTCTCGCGCTCTAGCCGTCACCTTCTCCTCTGCGCGCCGCCTCCTGGCGCTCCCGCCATTGCCGCCGCCAATCTTGAGGAAACACACTCCTCGGCGGCTCCGCCTACTCCGTGCTCCCACGGCTCTCCTCCGTCCCGGCGGACTCCGCCCTGCACGCGTCGTCGCCGCCGCCGTCGAGCGGGTTTTTTCGACCTCGTGGCATGACATGACGGAGGAGGAACTCCTGTGGGCGGCGTCGCGGCAGTCGATGAGGACAATCGTGTCGGGGACAGCCCTAGGGGTCCCCTTAAACAATAGGGAAAACCTCACTTAAAACCCGCAACGAAACCCAAATACGTTAAGCCTAACCATGCAGGCACCTAACCATGCAGGACACGGCCCACAGGGACTCCGACGGCCCATCGAGGCGGCCCACGGAAGGATCCCCTCGAACAGGCGCGCCCCGCTCGAGGGGCGGCCTCCCTTCGGGCGGGCACCGCCCCCGCTCGTGGGTACGCACTTCCCTCGAGCGGGCTCCGCCTCGCTCGAGGGTTGTTGACGGTGAAAATCCGTCAACCTAGCCATGAGTTTACCTTCGGTGTTGGCATGAGTTTTATACCTTATCCATTGGTACTAACCCCCGTGGTATAACAAGTTCACGTGTGCATGTCGGTTTTGGAGTTTAATGTTTATGCAGGGTTTTAGTGTTGAATGCAAGACTTTCGGGGTAAGTTCATCAAGCACCTCATGACAAGACCTTGAAGCCCTGAACAAGTCATGCAATGAAGCAAACTTAACTCCGAGAAGCCGGGGACTTGATCCGAGAAGACGACAGACTCCAGGGACCTGACCAGAAAAGTGCTGAATCTTGCAAGACAAGGAGTTGAGTCCAATTCGGAGAGAAACCGACGACATGGACCTACATGCGAAGGGGGAAGCATCCGGGAAGCAAGGGAACCGACCTCGGGCAAAGGAGCCCACGGGGCCGGGCCAAAATGGGCCCGGGCCGGCCGGCCCGGTCCGGTCGGCCCGAGCCCATTTTGGGCCCAAACGTGCTCTCCTTTGCCCTAGCCGCCAATCGGGCTATTTATAGCCCCCTGACCGAGAGCCACAAGGAGGAGATTTCGTCTTCGGCCGCCGAGAGGCAGAGAAGAGAGGGACACCATGTCGGAGAGGAGAGGGTCGAGCTAGTTGACTAGGGTTTCCCTAGCCGACGTGGGAACCTTGCATGGAAGACCACGTCGGAGTTCCCGAGCTAGAAGCAAGATCAAGGAAGGATCCCGGTGGTGATCTTGTGTATGTATCATTGTCATAGTTGAATTATCAAGTTGAATCTTTTCTTAGCGATCAAGTGTTTCCTCGAAGATTTCGTTTTTCGATCGGCTTTGCTTATTCCAATTCTATTCGTACGATAGATTACATAGGGTGTTCTTGTAGCCGCGGTGGCTAGAGGTACACGCCGGATCTTCCGAAAGAATCTCGACTTGTCTTTTGACTCGCCCTAAGCTCCCCGCATGAATAGGGATACGTTGTGACGAACGGGGGGTCTCGAAAGGCGGATGTTTTCGGATTTGGACGGGAAACCACGATTTAAAGAGGCTTCTATTAAGATTCGATTTGCTACTTCTTCTTTTGCTTGGAACTTCAACAAAAGGCTTACCCCGATCCCTCTAGATCGGTTTATCTACCCAATCTTACTTTGTTTTCTCCGGTTTTTAGTAGATTAGATTCGTTTTGTGTCTTTTACTTAGATGCATTAGGTCTTTTATCGATTATTGAAGATTACTTGGCTTTAATAGATTAAGTCTTGCGTCACACATTTGTTCCACGGATTCGATACCTTGGGTTCACCACTCGAGGGAAGAAGGGTCCCTTGACTACGACGGGAGACTTGTACGCTTGCGAGTCACGAACGAACTTTGATACAAACATTAACCGTCAACAAGCCCCTTTTTCTGGCGCCGTTGCCGGGGAACAAGTGATCAAGATTTGATTTTTTATTGCTTTTTTTGTAATTTTCAGTACTGATTTTGTTTTATTTTTGCATCTACTAAGCTTCTATCATCCTCAAAATACATCTAATCTAGTTTGTCTAACCCTAGTTTTCATAGATTTATTTTTCCTTTCTAGTTTTTGCATACTTTGCTTATTGCTAACTCTAACCGGAGATGGTTGGCTACCTCTCCAAGAAACCCAAACTTTTTTGTGGATGATCCAGGAAAACTTTACAGGCAAAGGTGACATGCAACACAAGCTAAAGGGGTGGAAACCCTAGATTCAAAAGTTGAAGTCGAAGGACCGTCGAAATCTCCAAGGGAATCACCACCTCCAAGTCCAAAGGAAGATCAACCTCAACCACCGGAGCGCCGCGCACCCCGGACATCGTTGATCTACCTATCATAAACCTTCAAGACGCCGGGAGGCCGTTCAAGATCAAAGTCTCAACTATCCGCATGACGATTGCGAGAGCTGAATGCATACGAGTCGGATTCCTTGAGTGGCATATCGGTTTACTTAAGAAGAGGATGGAGAAGATGGAGATGGAGAAAGAAGCTCAACACCTAAAGGCCGCCGAAGCAAGATCCTCATGCAAGGAGTGTGTGGAGTACGACCATGTCCAAGGAGGCCGTCACTAAGTTCGAGGCTATGGAGAAAATATTGAAGAATTTAGATGGCAAGGTGACGGAGGTCGGAAGCTCTATACGTGAAGTGTTCATCGTGATGAAGATGCTAGACGCAAGTGGGACAACTTGCCGGGCGCCCGATGGGTAACAAAGAAGAATATCCGAGACAACTCCAAGGTCCCAAGACGGCGAAGGCTACTCAAGCTCATTCGGGAGAGATGAAGGATCACACTAGAGACCATGAAGATCACGACCGAAGGACCGGAGTTCGAGATGCCGAGCCACAAGGAAGTTGTTGCATCCGTCAAGACCAAGGACAAAGCCAGACTGTGAAGACCAAAAAAAATTGACTAAGCCAAAGCGGGTACCCAAGATTGCAACGCCCACAAAGAGCGTTGATCCGAAGTAATCAAGTGAAGAAGTCTAGCCATGGACTATAAACGAAGCGCTAGGCGGGAGGCAACCCGTTTCGTCAAGTCAAGAATAAGCTACGGGAGGACAACCCGATTCCGGGTTTTTCGAGTCTTTTTAATAATTTAGTTTTTGAGTTTTATTACGCAAAGACATTAGACTTAGAAGTGGTTGAACAATATTAGAGACATAGTTCTTGATTGAATGATTGCTTTATCATAAACCCTTTGCATGAACCCTCCTATGTGCTTGTTTGTTCTTTTCTTTTCGAGAAACCCTCAACCAAATAATTTCAGAACCTTAACTCAACCTTTCACCCTCATTATGGTGCTGAGGTTGACTTATTTTTCATGCTAAAACCACACGAGTAGAGCCACGATTTATGTTTAAGTGTTAATAAAATTCAGCACGTGGTAGTACTCGCGTGAACCTAGAAATCAAAGCTTTTGGTTGGTTTTAAAAAATCTATATCCTTGGTTTCTCTAGGATTAGAATTTTTCTAAGCCTATTCTAATTTTGTTCTATTCAAAATCTTTCTTATTTAGCCAAAATTAGAACCTAAACCTATGCCCCCATGATCAAGCCGGGAAAAGTCTGCTCTCAACCGATGAAGGCAAACTATACCGGTGAGACCGAAATTGACGTAAAAAAAATATATTTTCGACTTGCATTTGTTTTTAATGGTTTAAAAACTTCTCTGAAATTATGTTCGAGCTCTTGCATGGCTCTGAAAAATATTTTAAATTTCGAATTAGAGGAGTGCTTAACCTTAAACACACCTTAATGGAGGCAATCTAGTAATCATGCATGCACCATTGGATTCCCTTTCATCAACTTTCACCAATTCCACATGCAAAGGACAAGCATGGTGGGCAGCAAGCATCAACTTTGTAGGAATTTCATGGTGGCATGTGAAGCAAGTGGAGCTAGGGAGCATGGACATGACCCAAAACATGAAGCATCAAGTGGAAGGACCAATAGTGGACGTGAGCGTTTGGGCGGTGCAACTCGTGGAGCACGCGGGCGGGGAAAGTTGCGGAGGTGTAATGATCGTCTTTGGAAGAAAGACGAGACGGGGAGGAGCACCGAGGCCGGCCTCACCTACATAAGGAGCCCCCCCGGCTCCCGTTTTCTGCAGGCAAGCTTCCCTCTCCTTCCTTTGTTTGTGTGTTCAAGTTTGTGTGCTCAAAACCTCCGTAGACATAGCCAACCTTCCCAAGCTTGATGACTCAAGAAAAAAAAATCCACATCCTTAATCCACTCAAAGTCCACATCCGAATCAAAGAGTTTAAGTGCCTAGTTACCGGTTGCAACCCGGAGTTTTAGTTGAAGAAAAGAGTGCGGCATGGAAGAAAACCACAAGTCTCTTCTCCAAGAAGAAGAGTTCGTCGTCATCCAAGCCGTCATCAACCACGTCTTCGAGAAGGCACTCGGTTTCCGAGTCTCCCCGGAGCATGGAGACGGACACGGCACCACCGAGGAGGAACGATGCTCTCCTCCTTGGTGGTATGAGGGCTGCGTGAAGCACTTCCATGAGGTTCACCGAACCTCGTGGGCACACGAAGGAGCAGCCCGCGCCACCACGACGATCGACTCGCTCAACCGCGCCACCTCATTACTCCCCGACACACTCTTCGTACGGCTTCATCATCTTGTCGGCGGAGGAGGAGGAGAGGCTCGCCAATCTTGAGAAGAGGCTTGTGCCCAACGTCGAGTTCGACGACCAAGCACTCTACACCTTGGGTTTTTGGCACCGACGTATACTATATGTTGGGGCACCTCGGATGGGTGCAGTTCTCCAACGGAGTATCGGTGGATACCCATTTGGGGTTCGCCTTGGAAATTTTAATGACTATTGCACCCATCGTTGATGATGATGGGGTGCAAAGCTTGTCATTCCGTTTGGAGGGAATCGAACAAGTGGTTCCCTACGAGCACGTTAGGGAGCTGCTTGGATTCCACAAGGGAGCTCCGGAGAAAGTTGACGTGCCACCCGGCATGTTGGCGGGATTTTGGAACATGATCTCCAGAGAAGCCCATCAACAACGCAATTGCATCCGCAACCCCATTATCCGGATATTTCACTCTTGGATGTGCAAGAGGGTATTGGGGAGGATGAAGGAAACAAAGGTGACCGACACGGAGTTGAATTGGCTATACTCGGCCTTAATTGTCAGGCAGCCAATAGACCCCTCTTACCTCATGATCAACCGTTGGTGTTGTGAAGCAACATCGGAGGCGGGTAATATTGGTTCGGGGTGTTACCTCTCCATGTTGGCCTTTTCCTTGCGGCCGGGGATCGCAAGAAACCCCGCTCACCTTTTGCGTGGTACCTCTCTCGGTTTTGAGTATTTGCGGCAAGGCAAATACATTAGTGGAGATGAGAGAGGAGGTTATCGGTTGGCCATAGTGAACCTACCCCTTCCCAAATGAGAGGCTTAGGCTTTTCACTGAAGGAAGGGAAGATTGGTTGGAAGAGGGACTACTTGTCCCTGCAAGGAAGAACAAGAGAGGAAGAATCGTAGAGGAGGGAACATCCTCCGCACATGCGAGTGGAGCACAACCCAATGTGCAACCATTCGGCGGGATCCCTCCTCCGCCAAGTTATTACGGAGGGCCACAAGAGCAAGCATGGGGGGGTGGTGCACCGGTACCCCCACCAAATTACGTTGTGCCCAACGCTAACTTCGCGGAGTCCTACGCTCATCATCCCCAACCACAACAAAGCATGGCCATTATTGGAGGGTATGCTGCAAGAAACGCTCAAAACATCGCAGCCATCCAAGCTAACGCAACTCAACTTGGTGAAGGCAATGCAAATATTGCCTTTGAACTTGGACGCCTTCACCTTGTGGAGCCAAATCAATTCGTCGGAGGGAATGTCCAATCATATTACGAGCAAGGGTATTATTATCAAGATCATCAACATCAACCACCGGCGGAGGACTAGAAGATTTAGGAACTTTAGTTTTCTTTTCTTTTCTTTTTCTCTCGTAATTTTCAGCTTTTGCTTATGTGTGTTTGCGTAGTATTTTCTGTTTTTTTATTTAAATTTCAGCAAGCATGTTTGTTTATTTTCAGTATGTATTTCAACTTGATGTCATCATTAATAAAGACACCACCTTGATTATATCATTGGAAAAGTTACAAAATTCGTGCCATGATGATATATGATTAAAATTGCAGCTTTGTTCATCTTTGTAATTGATTTATACATGTTTAAGCTAGTGCTCTCTTAAAAATACAGATCTGAATTTATTTAAATGCTAGCTTAATTTTCAGCGGAGGTTATGATTAAAATAAAGACCCATAGTGTTTTATGTGCTCTCAAGTTATGAATAGATTAAAGATGTCTTTTATGCTCAAAAATATTGCTAACCTTGTCACAAATATCACTTGTGTGTTGCTCAACCTATCCAAAGCCTTATATATATTTGAGTGTATAAACCTTAGTGTACAAGATTTATTTTTGAGTGAGTTATTGCAGGCCATGATTTCTCTGGCCCGAGACTAAGAAGCTGGTCATTCCATTTTTGCGTATCTATCTTTTTGCTAGCCTTTTATCCGTGCATTGTGTATCCCCGCATCGGTGATCTCACAAACTTCGCCGGATATCCACCCTTAAATCAAATATCATATTTTTGTGATTACCTCCTTGACCACAACCTATCGTTGAGAATGGATCATCAATTCAAGGAAGATCGCAAGACGGTGCCAACGTTGAAGATTTCAAGTATCTCTCCAAGGAAAAATATTCCGGTACCTACCTTATTTTTCGCCTCTTTGCTCGAGGACGAGCAACGTCTAAGCATGGGGGAGGAGGTAGGTACGGTGCAGTTTTAGAGTTCAAAAGGGAGTATTTTAAAAAAAATATATAATGATGAAAGAAAAAAAAATCCAGTGATATTCATGACTTTCAAGGTATAAAAAATCAAAACTTCATTGTGAAAGTCATGGACTGAATAAATGACGAGGAAAGAAAAAAAATGAATGAATGAAAGAAAGAAAAGAATGAGAAATATAAGAAAGAAAAAAAAATATATTTGTGCGTAAAGTGAACTCCCCGGTTCTCTAAGAGTGCATTCAAGGCTTCAAGATAAAAAGATCCATTCTCATTTTCCAACCATGTGCAATCCGATAACGAGGACTTCTTTTGTGCCTTGGGATCACTCTTTGCCATTTGCACATGTCCACTCATCTAAAGTGTGTGTATTTTTCTCTTTCCCCTCCTTGATTTAACATTATTTTCCAATGACCTTTTTGACGAGTCTCGGTAAGACCATGAGAAGCTTGTCTTGTTTTGACAACACCTCATTTATAAATTCTTGTTAGGACTAAACTTTCCCAAAGCTCCATATAAAGCCTACCACATATATATGAGAGGGAGAGGAGTAGAATATATAGGCTTGAGAGACAAGTGAGATGAGAGTTTATGAGCAATACACGAGATGATTTAAATTTGTGAATTTGGTTTAGCTTTTCTTTATCTCGTTCTTTATTTCAAAAATTCTGAGATCTATTTAAAACTTTGTGAGCATGTTAATACTTGTGGGATAAGCTTAATAAGAATCTACCCTCCGTAGAGATGAAGGCTAGCACATTATGGAACTTTAATGAATTAAAATTTTGAGAGCATTATGTTTTCTCATGTGTAATCAAGTGCAAAGTTTAAACATTGTTTAGCAATGATGATATCCATCGAAGGCTTACTCGAGGACGAGCAAGGTTTAAGCATGGGGGAGATGTTGACGGTGAAAATCCGTCAACCTAGCCATGAGTTTACCTTCGGTGTTGGCATGAGTTTTATACCTTATCCATTGGTACTAACCCCCGTGGTATAACAAGTTCACGTGTGCATGTCGGTTTTGGAGTTTAATGTTTATGCAGGGTTTTAGTGTTGAATGCAAGACTTTCGGGGTAAGTTCATCAAGCACCTCATGACAAGACCTTGAAGCCCTGAACAAGTCATGCAATGAAGCAAACTTAACTCCGAGAAGCCGGGGACTTGATCCGAGAAGACGACAGACTCCAGGGACCTGACCAGAAAAGTCTTGAATCTTGCAAGACAAGGAGTTGAGTCCAATTCGGAGAGAAACCGACGACATGGACCTACATGCGAAGGGGGAAGCATCCAGGAAGCAAGGGAACCGACCTCGGGCAAAGGAGCCCACGGGCTGGGCCAAAATGGGCCCAGGCCGGCCGGCCCAGTCCGGTCGGCCCAGGCCCATTTTGGGCCCAAACGTGCTCTCCTTTGCCCTAGCCGCCAATCGGGCTATTTATAGCCCCCTGACCGAGAGCCACAAGGAGAAGATTTCGTCTTCGGCCGCCGAGAAGCAGAGAAGAGAGGGACACCATGTCGGAGAGGAGAGGGTCGAGCTAGTTGACTAGGGTTTCCCTAGCCGACGTGGGAACCTTGCATGGAAGACCACGTCGGAGTTCCCGGAGCTAGAAGCAAGATCAAGGAAGGATCCCGGTGGTGATCTTGTGTATGTATCATTGTCATAGTTGAATTATCAAGTTGAATCTTTTCTTAGCGATCAAGTGTTTCCTCGAAGATTTCGTTTTTCGATCGGCTTTGCTTATTCCAATTCTATTCGTACGATAGATTACATAGGGTGTTCTTGTAGCCGCGGTGGCTAGAGGTACACGCCGGATCTTCCGAAAGAATCTCGACTTGTCTTTTGACTCGCCCTAAGCTCCCCGCATGAATAGGGATACGTTGTGACGAACGGGGGTCTCGAAAGGCGGATGTTTTCGGATTTGGACGGGAAACCACGATTTAAAGAGGCTTCTATTAAGATTCGATTTGCTACTTCTTCTTTTGCTTGGAACTTCAACAAAAGGCTTACCCCGATCCCTCTAGATCGGTTTATCTACCCAATCTTACTTTGTTTTCTCCGGTTTTTAGTAGATTAGATTCGTTTTGTGTCTTTTACTTAGATGCATTAGGTCTTTTATCGATTATTGAAGATTACTTGGCTTTAATAGATTAAGTCTTGCGTCACACATTTGTTCCACGGATTCGATACCTTGGGTTCACCACTCGAGGGAAGAAGGGTCCCTTGACTACGACGGGAGACTTGTACGCTTGCGAGTCACGAACGAACTTTGATACAAACATTAACCGTCAACAAGGGTACGCCCCGCCCTCGGTCGGGGTCCGCCACGCTCGAGGGTGCCCCTCACGCGTGCGCCGGCCCCGTACGCGGGCATTTAACGCCCTGACACAAGGGGGCGGCGACATCATGCGCCCGGGGCTCGCGCCCGTGCCGCCGCACCAACTCCCCAGGGAGGAGCCCATCCCCACCACTGTGGGGAGGGACTGTGCGGTACGGCCGGTGTCAGTCCCGTGACACCGCGCGCCCTCTTGCGGTACGGCTAACGCGCCCGACCCTCGAAGGGGGCCGGGCGCACCCTCGATTTCACTTTCCCGTGACCCTACAGGGTTAGGTGTAGGCGCTAGGCCGGTGGATTGCCATCCCGGCCACCGCGCGGCGTGGCCGCCGTACCCGCGCGTGCGGGCGCACGCCGGACCCCGTAGCAACGACTCCCGGCCCCGTGAGGCGCGTTGGGAAGGAACGCCGTTCGCTCGCCCCCGTACTCCGTACAAGCTTGCGTCAGCACCGCCCCCGAGCCTATCAGAGGACATCACTGCCATCCGTTGCTCTCCTACCCTCGAACCGCCACCGGTTCGGGTACAAGTCGAGCCATGATGACCGGATCGCGGCGGGGGATCGCCGGACGGCCGCCCACTCTACACTGTAGCACGTCGCACCTCTCCACATAGCTAGGTAGCACGGCGTGCATGTAACCCGCCGCCCCCTTGATCTATAAAAGGGGGGGGGCGAACCCCCAGCCGCGGGGGGAGACGGACAGAGACACAAGAACACTACACACACTCACGTACTCATTCTCATTCTCCCACAATATCTTCAGCCACTCCTCCAGGGACTTGGAAGCCACACTTTCTCTCCCGCCTTGCTTGTATTTGCCCCACTACAAGCACCCCCGGTGCTAAGTAATATAGTGCCCCGAGCACGCCCCTGGCGGGACGTACGGCCCCCTCGGCGGGAACCGGGGATAAAACCTCTCGTGTCACTTGTTACTTAGCATCGACCATTGAGGGATAGACCTCGGCGCTATCTACGGTTAGTGTCGGGACCATATTCCGCACCGACGCTTGGCGCCCACCGTGGGGCAAACGAGCGCCTAAGGTCATTTCGCCAACTCCCTCCATGGTGATCCGCACTGAGTACCGTGCTACACGCTACTGCATGGGTAGCTCGGACCCCCTCCCGGCCGGGTTCGAGATCCACTTCGGGGACCTGAACTTTCAGGCCACGGGTAATGGCTATCTCATGCGCCTCACTAACCGTGAGGAACTCCGCGCGCGGCGTCAGGCCAGGTCTGCCCAGACCCCCACCGCACGCACGACTCCGCCGCGGGCGCCCGCGAGCACGGACGCCGCGGGTCCGTCGACGCCACGATGCCGTCGTCGCTGCGGGCGGCGCTCGCGCCGGGGCGCGGTCGAGCGGCGGCAAGCCGAGCGCGCCGCCACTCAAAGTGGCACGCCCACCGTCACGACGGCCGCCACCGCCCCCGGCGGGGACCGCGCGCGGTCTCCGGACCGCGCATCCCCATCGGGCTGCGTGGCGCTACGACGGCCTACAACGCCAACGTCAACACGACGATGCGCGGGGGTTCCGCCCGGCCGCCACGTCTTCGTCGCCGGGGACCCCGGCGCCTCGGCCGGCAGATGAGTCATCCCCAGGGCTCTGTCGACACGATGCCACCCGCCAACCGCCACGGATACGCGGAGTGGGACTTCTCCGGCGTGCCGGACCCGGTCCGCGTTCCGGCGTTTCCTCGACGCCACGGACTGCGGTTCGGCCGCTCCGACGACTCCCGGCACCGGGAGCTACGACCCCACGCGGAAGTGTTGCGCCGTCATCACCAACGACCGGCTAACGCCGCCGGTGCGGCGGCGCGGAGAAGGGGAAGTCACGCCCGCCCCGGGGATCGCCGCGCGCCCGGCCGCGGGGTGCCAAGCGCTCCTGCTGGGGCCGACGTCGACGCACAGCTGGCCCAAGCCCGTGAGCTCGAGGCCAAGCTGGCGGAAGAGTACCGAACGGTGCGGTTGCTCCGCGCCTCAATGGCAGGGGAGGCCTCTGCGTGTGGCGAACGCGCGCGGGAGCTGGGCCGATGTTGTGGCGAGAGCCGCAGCTTTCGCACACGAACAATGAGAGAAGACAAAGGCTCAAGAACCAAAACCAAAACTCGAGACAAAGGACAACCAAAAGCTTTTACTCAACAGTTGATTTCTCAAAAGTCGATCCCCTTTACATGCGCCGGTCCGTCTCCTTTTATAGGGAGGCGGACGGACTTTTACATTCCGAGAACACCCTCGTGTAAAACGAATCAAAACGAATGTGCTAGGCTATCTTCGGGTAATCTCCAATTAGGTCTCCACGTAATCGGCGCTCCATGACGTCACGCCGCAAATCGCGGCGTCTTTCCAACTTCCATCACGTGCGCCTGTCGGAGAGAAAGCCCTCGAGCCTTTTGGAGATCCCCCCTTTCGCCTAGTATTCTTCGCCACCTAAAACAAAAACCATACTCAAGTTTGGATTCATTAAGTGTTAGGAGCGACGAAACCCTCTGTTCGAATCCCAGGCCGAAGCCTTCTGGGTGAATAGCATTCGCCCTAGGGGTTTCGTCGTGGAATGAGCCGTCAGGCGAGACCTTGACGCCCTGTGTTAAGTTGGATTCGTGCTGATGGCTTTGGTAGCGGCGAAGGGTGCCTGATAAAATGCGGTGCCCAGAGGATGGAAATGGAATTTGTTACTTCTGGAGGTTTTGCTACTGGCATCCTTCGTATAACCGCTCTTTATTTTTTGGGTATGAGAAGGCTCGATTTCGAGTCCCCCCAACAGAAGCCCCTCGATGGCGAAGCGTTTGCCCTGATTGCAAACCCGAGCTAGCGAAACCCTGGGATCGAGAATCGAGGCGGAAGAAAACGTCTTTCACGGCGGCGGTGCCCCCAGGGTCTCTCTGGAAATACCTAGACTGCCCTCGAACGGGTGCTTTTTACCGTTGAGTTTGAAATTTTTGACCGTTGGGTTTTACCGCCTATAAATAGCCGGGGACCGCCGCCGGTGCAGCCCCACCTGCATTCGCATCCTCACTTTTCGCTCGCGGCTTCTGATTGCTGTTTTCGCTTCTGTTTCTGGCGAGTCGCTTCAGCGGAAGCCCCAGCCCAATTTGCGAGGTCAGCTCTGCTTCCGCTTTTCGCGCTCGCCTTCGCACTTTAATTTCCGATATTGCGTGCTTGAATCTATGTTACTGAGGAGACTTAATTGCTTGTGTCAAGCGCTCTTGCGAAAACATGGAGGACGAAGGATCGTCGTCAAACCACGGGAAACACATTGCACTAGCAGTTGCGGAAGCTACCACGACCTCCTCCACCTCGACGTCTAGCTCGGAGTCCGGTAAGATTTCCGGTTTGGATTGGTCGCGGCTCTCGTGAGAGTGGCAATACCTCGTCTTCTTCTAGTAGCGATGCAAATAGTGGTTCGGATGGAAGTTATGTCGAAATAATGCCTAGCGACACGGATGTTGAAAAACGAGTGCCCTGTGGACGTGGAGGAGGGCGAAATAGGGAGTGGAGGGCGACGCGGCTATAGAAGAGTCCGAGGGGAACCTGTTGGAGCGAAGGCCGGACTTGTTATATTGGCCGGTCCTTGATGACACGAGCCGATTTGGATGCCTTACGGTTAGAGGGATGCTTCGAGCCGGGGGTGTGTCGATTGCACCGGGAAGGAAACCACGCCGAAACCCCGAAGAATGAGAGTGTGGTGTTCGGGACTTTTTCACTTGCGGGCCTTCGGTTGCCGGTATCCAAGAAGTTTGCGGATATTTTGGCGGCCTATAGCGTTCAAATTCATCAGCTGACTCCCAACTCTATCCCTCATATTCTGAAGTTTTTGTGGGCCTGCCGCACCTTCGCCGGGGATAACGATGTCGAAACCTTTGTTCGACATTTTGAGATTCATTGGGCTAGGCGGCTTGTGAAGGTTGATGATGAAGATAAGGAAGCTCAATATGGCTGTTGCACCTTTCAGACCCGCCGCTTGGCCAAAAATCAGGCTCCGGTGGAACTGGCCCCGGCGTACAAGAACAAGTGGGCTAACCGGTGGACTTCGTACTGGTTTTATGTTCCCATCGAAGTGATTGGTCGGAATTCGAAGCAAGAAGAAGTGACGACATACGATTTGGCTAGCCGCATGGTCGATCTAGAGGTTGAGCTGTCGCCAGAATTGACGAAGGCCAGCCGGTCCTCAGCAAGTACGACGGCGTTTTATCAGACGACGCGTGTGATCACCACGCGCGATGCCTTGGAAGAATTTGTGGCTGCTGATGTCTGGCCGTGCCAGCCCCGATGGGGGTCGTGGGCATTCAAGGTGCAGTGGTTGCCCGGGCTTGATAACGATGTGCGAAGCCCCATTTTCAATGTTAAACGACCAGAGGATATGACTGATGAAGAGATTGTTGCTGAAGTGGAGAGGAAGGTTGTACAGATGATAGGAAACTTTACTCACAAGGAATGGGAGTGTGCCCAAAGAATTTTGAAGCATCAAGGCCGTGTTAACCGAGTTTTCGATGAAATGGGCGTGACATATTCTCCTCGCCCGGTGCCTCCGACGGCCGGCAAGAAAATGCAACCTCCAGGCAATGTTGGCTCTGAGGCCGCCGAGGCCTCACGAAAGGTGAAGTTAAGCAAGACCAGCTCGGTTGTTGAAAATACCGTGAAGAGCAATAAAGCCCAAGATATCTTGGCCAAGCGGAAGGCGGACGCTGCGAAAGCAACCCTGCCACCGCTTGCTGAAAAGTCTACAAATTGTCGAAAGTTAGCGAGACCTTGGCCCGTCGCAAGGTTGAAGCGGCGAAGGTGGCTGCGGCCGAAAGGGAGAAGAAAAAGGGCGGGACCCCGTCGTCCCCGTGGAAACAGATAAAGGGTTGGCCCCCGAAGAAGAGACCACCTGGACACCACTGAAAAGGTGAAACAGCTTGCGATTAAGGAAAAAGAACCCGAAGATGCTGAAATTTCTGCTAAAAGAGCACGGGTTGATCCGGTTCTTCGAAACCGATGAAGACGTCGATATCATGATGACGCCTCAGATTCAACCTTGCACTAAATATCCGCCGAAAGGTTCGGCGCGGAAGTTGGGCCGAGGGGGTTTCGCGGGCGCATCGGGGCCGAGGCGGGGGAGTGGAGGCAAGGGAAGCGAGAGGTAGGCGTGTCGCTGAGTTAATCCAAAAAGACATTGCCATGGCCGAGGCAGCCCCAAAGGGGCGAGTGGCCGGTCTGGTGGATATTGTGGATGACTCGGAATCACTTTGTTATATTGATGACGACGCCACTCGATCAGAGAAAGGTGGGGACGTATCGCTGCCGCAGCCCCAATGTGAAGCCATGACCGATTTGAACGAAGGCTCGGGTGCGAAACCCCAAAATCTGATTGACCTGGATGCTCCAGAAATTGAGACTTCGACGGCGCAGACATCTCGTTCGCCTCCTCCGGTGTCACGAGATGCTGACCTGGTGTCAGCGAAACCCATTGAAGCTGCGGCGTCGGAGAAACTGAAAGCGCCTGAGAGTCTCCAGCTGAAGAAGATGCTTGGTATGGTGTTTTAGCCTAAGAGCAATATTTTTGTGCGCTTTCTTTCTATCGTACATTTTGTTTGCTTACGCGTTTCGCTTTCTTGTTACTCTTCGCGGCGAAAACTTTGGTCACTTTGAGCATTAAGGACCGGGAGAAAGGGATTTCCCGGAAGGAGGTGGAGCCTTCCGCGTCAAGATCGAGTCTTGCGTCAATGCGGGGAGCATGGTAAGAAGTTTCGCTTATCACTTTGCCTTTTGATTTTTGATTTTACGGCCTTCGTCGTACGGCAATGCGAAGGGTATATGTTAAATAATGTGGCTGTTGATTACTTTGCAGATTTTGAACATACCTTGGAGGATTTAAGCGCTGACGACCTTATGAAAGTTGTGCGAGCGTATCTTTCAAGAGGTATCATCGCCTGCCAGAAAGGCTTTGAGAGGGCCGCGTCGGAAGCGAAAACCTCAGTTGATAGGCAAAAAATGCTAGAAGATGAGAATCGGCGTTTGAGGGAAGAAAATGAGAAGTTAAGACGCGACGCCGATGGTTGGGCGAATCAGCGCGTCAAGCACCAAGAAGCCCTCGACGCTTTAAAAAGAGAGCTTGAGCTGAGCGTGAAATGCTATGAGGAGTGCCGTCAAGAATTGAAAGATATGGTGACGCAATATGATGCGCAAAACATCTTGCTAACCGCCAATGCTAACCTCATTACGAATTGAAGAAGGTGAAGGGTGAGCTCGAGGATACCCTAGAGAAGAATGAGGCTTACGCCACCAATGGGGGGCGTATTTGGCGGCCGAGTATCGTCGAGCTTTGGAAAGCTTTGGTGCCGAGGCCCGAGGATTTCAAGATCACCGACAACATTTCTAGCTTCGTGGAGTGGTTACATAGCGAATTGAAGCTTCTGCCCGATACCATGAGCAAGATTGGAGACTATGGCGCCGCTACCTGCTCTGAAATGTTGTTGAATCTTCTCGAGCGACAGGGATGTGAACACTTTAAAGCTTTTGGGAGCCGGGGTTTCGTGTTTCCTTCACCCGAGGACGTTCCAGCCCCAAGCAAGACGGTCGATTTGATAAACAAGATCGTCCTCCGCAACTTTTGGGCCAAAAGTGGGCGAGCGCACGCACGAAAGAAGGCGGTGGGTCGCTTGGCGAAGGTAGGTCTTTCTGGTTTACTTCGACTTCGGCCACTTTTGCTGATCGATTGTTTATGGTGGTTGTTAATGGTTTCTTCCTTCTCACAGCTCCATTTTGGGCAGGAAAAACAAGCTTTGGAACTTCGAGAGCATCGCGTGACGCATGGTCCAGAGGCAACTTTGGGGCCTTATGGACCCCCTAGAGATTGGCCGCCGAAACCAGCTGATGATGCCCCTGAGCAGGTGATCCCCGGAGCCCCAGTTCGTGAAGCGCCTCAAGGCGAAAGCAGTCAGGTGGATCCCGTCACCGGAGAAGCGCTGGCTCCCCTTCGGCTCTGAATCGGTGGATTAATGCTTTGAACAGAAATTGAAAATGGCGTGTTGGCCAATCTTAAACATTTGAAGGATGAAGTGTAAACTTGTATGCTACTGCAGCGTGCTGTAACTGTCGATCAGGAATTTTTTGTCGTGTTAAGGCTTTTGAATGTTTAGAGTTTAAGTTATCGCTGCTTTCGAGTTACAGGTTTCGAAAGAAAACGTCTTCCCCCCCTTCGGAAGCGGGGATGACTTAAGCTCGACTGCTTTGCTAGGGATTGCTATGTCATCAGAGCTTAACTTGTTGGTTCATTTAGATGTTTCACGATGCAGAGTGTCGAATTTTTTCGTTTGTTGCTTGCGGTTTTTTTTTCTTTCTTTTTGGTGAGAAACGAATAAAAAACTAGCCTTCGACGCGACGCCTAGGCGTGGAACGTGTCGAAGGACTAGGAGCCGTTTTGGATTTGTCAAATTTTACAGCTTTTGAGCTGTTTTTTGACGAGGCATTTGCTCGCGTTTTTTTAGAAACGGTCGTCTTTGAAGCGTGCCTTATCACTTGCGACGTAGTTTTCCGCACAAGTTAAGGCGTCTAACGTTTCGGCTACCAAATTGTTTCGATTCGAGATTGAGTCGCTTTTAATCGTCCTACCTGGACGGGCTGACGAGAGGGCAGCTCTTTAAAAATTTGATTCTTGTGAATCGTTGTGACTGCACCACTTGTGGGTGGGCTACTAATGAGTAGCACTTTGATGCTCTCGCTTTCGGAGAGGGCTATTTTGAAATAGCACTTCGATTCATCCTCTCCTGGGATGGGCTATGCTTAGATAGCACTTTAAGCCATGCGAAAGATACACAATAAAATTTTAGGGAGGAAGTATTCCATTCATTTTGGGAATAAATTTTACATCAAGGCTGCCTCGTTAAAAACCTCACGCTCCAGAGTGGAGTCCTCCCTATGTGAGGAAAAGAGTACCCGCCTTGTTATTGAATTGTAAACTACGAAAATAGATGCTAGAAAAAGCAAATCTAAGATGAATCCTTCGCACTTATAGTAATGCGCGAAAGGCTCCTACTGAAAGTAAACTACGGAAAAAACTTACACAAGTTGTCCACATTCCATGAATAAGGCAACTCCACACCCCTTCGTCTTTGAGACGAAAGGCCCCGTCTCGAACTGAGCTTGAGACCACGTAGGGTCCTTCCCAAGCGAACTGGAATTTTCCTACAGCGTCGGCGTTCTTCTTTCTTTTCAGGACGAAGTCTCCCACTTTGATGTTCTTGAGGGATACTTTCTTGTTCCTCCACTTCCTGGTTTCCTCTTGATACTTCAACAGGTTTTGGACTGCATCAAGTCTGTCGATTTCCACCAAGTCCTTGTCGGCTTCTTCGCTCTCGCGAGAGCTGCCAGCCAAAACTCTGGCGCTTTCGTTGGATAGCTCTTCGGGGCACATTGCTTCGGCCCCATACAGCAGTCTGAATGGTGTAAATTTGGTTGTTCTTGACTCTGTAGTATTGTGTGACCAGACGACTCGCGAGAGCTCATCTCGCCCATTTTCCTTTCTTCGTTCAAAGAGGCATTTCTTGATGGCGGAGAAAATTTGCCCATTGGCCCTTTCCACGGCGCCATTGGATTGAGGGTGGTACACAGATGCGAAGCATAGCTTTGTCCCAATTGAACGACAGTATTCTCTGAAATCTTGACAATCAAATTGTTTTCCATTGTCGACAGTGAGCTCTTTGGGTACTCCAAATCCGCAAATGACTTGCTTTGCCAAAAGAATTTCCCGATAGTGGCCGAGGTGATGGTGGCGAGAGGCCTTGCTTCGATCCATTTTGTGAAGTATTCAACCGCTACCACCGCGAACTTGAAATTGCCCCGGGCGATGGGGAGTGGCCCGACGATGTCCATTCCCC
Organism: Cenchrus americanus; assembly: GCA_947561735.1. Taxonomy (NCBI): domain Eukaryota; kingdom Viridiplantae; phylum Streptophyta; class Magnoliopsida; order Poales; family Poaceae; genus Cenchrus; species Cenchrus americanus. Next base: position 88,645,479 of record OX387240.1, on the reverse strand, counting down.
ATCGCTGCAACGGCCAGGTTGGTGTAATAAGCTGCGATGGCGCTCCGGGCCTTCGCTGGTGTTTTGCTGCGAATTGGCATGCCTTGCAAGTTTTCACGATGTGCTCTGCATCTTTTATGGCCATTGGCTAATAAAAACCTTGCCTGAAGGCTTTTCCTGCCAATGCTCTCGCTGCGATGTGTGAGCCGCACATCCCTCCATGGATTTCTCTCATGAGCTCGATGCCTTGGTCTTGGGAAATGCATTTGAGCAGTGGTGCACATACGCCTAGCTTGAACGGACATCGTCCTTAAGGACGTAACCCTTGGCTCGCGCTCGCATTCTTTTGAGGTCATGGGTTTCGACGGGTTCATAGTGTCCGCGAAGAAAAGCAATTATGGGGGCTCTCCAGTCCAGGCTTGCGATCGCATTGATAGTGCTGAGTGGTTGCTTGTCTGGCTTTGTGGATGGAGCAACTAGAATTTCAAAAAATACATCTGAGGGCATCGCCTCCCCCCTTGCGGCCTTCTTGGCGAGCTCATCGGCTTCGCCGTTGTGTTTCTGGGCGGGTGCTCGATGGTGAATCCCCGAAAATGCCTTTCCATTTTGCGTACCTCCGCTAGGTATTTGATCGATTCGGCTCCTTGGCCTCACTTTCTTTTTCCACGTGGTCTTTTATGACCTTGGCGTCGCACTTGACTAAGAAGTTGCTTTGGCCCCTAGAGCTTTTACTTTGCGAAGGCCTAGCGAGCAAGGCTTCGTACTCGGTGGTGTTGTTAGTGCATCTGTCGGATGGATCCTTGTAATCAAGCCGGGCGGCGTATCTTAGCTTGATGCTGCCGGGGAGGTGATGATAGCTGCAATGCGGCGCCCTTGCGCCCCCGTGCTCCGTCACATCGATTTCCCGTTGGTACTAGCTCTTCGTCGGTATTGACATTGCTAGGCGAAGTCCAATCTACGATGAAGTCTGCTAGGACTTGGGATTTGATTGCTGATCTTTTTCCAAAATCTATTGTGTATTCCGACGGTTCGGTTGCCCACTTGGCAATTCTGGACGAGGCCTCCTTGTTAATGAACGGATCGTTCGAGAGGTTGATCCGTAAGCACCTTGTGACTTTGTGAGCCTCGAAGTAATGCCTGAGTTTTCTTGTGGTCATGACTACGGCATAGGCAATTTTCTCTAGCTACGAATAGTGAAGTTTTGACCCCCGCTAAGGCTTCGGAGACAAAATAAACCGGGGATTGGAATTTGCTTTTTTCAGTTTCGACCTCTCGGACCAGAGCAGCGCTAACTGCGGCTTTTGAGGCGGCTACGTAGAGGAGTAGCGGCTCCGAGGGTGAAGGTGGTGACAAGATTGCCATCTTCTCTATGTAATCCTTGAGCTCGGCGAAGGCCTTGCTTTGCTCAGGGCCCCATTCGACTGCGCCCTTGCCTTTCAGTGCCTTGAAGAATGGAAGGCTTCGCTCTGCGGACCTTGAGATGAATCTGTTCAAGGCTGCTACTCGGCCGTTCAATTTTTGGATGTCTTTCTTTGTTCTGGGTTCCTCCATTTCCCTGATTGCTTTGATCTTGTCGGGATTGGCTTCGATTCTCTTAGCGGAGATGAGGCACCCTAGAATTTTTCCTTTTGTAACCCCAAACACACATTTGTCTGGGTTTAGTTTCAAGCCGGCCCTCCTCATGTTGGCGAAGGTTTCGGCCAGGTCATTTATGTGGCTGGCCCTGTCAGAGCTTTTGACGATGAGGTCGTCGACGTAGGCCTGAATATTCTTGCCGATCTGTGGCTTGAATACTGTTCCGGTCATTCTGGTGAATGTTGAGCCGGCATTTTTCAACCCCTCTGGCATGCGGACGAAACAAAAGGTTCCGAAAGGTGTGATGAAACTGGTTTTCTCATCATCCTCTTTCGCCATCCAACATTGATGGTAACCGGAGAAACAATCCGGCGGAGACATGATCGCGGCGTTGGCCGCGAATCTACCACTTGATCCATTCGAGGCAATGGATAGTTATCTTTTGGCGTTGCCTTGTTCGGATCGGTGAAATCGATGCACATGCGCCATTTGCCGTTCTTTTTCTTGACGAGTCTTGTGTTTGCCGACCATTTGGGGTACATGACTTCGCGGATGACGGTGGCGTCAAGTAGCCTTTGAACCTCGACTTGACGGCTACCACCTTGTCGTCGGACATCTTTCGTAACTCGTTTACGTGGCTTGACCGATGGGTCGATGTTCAATTTGTGTTCGATGAAACTTCGGTCGACGCCTTGTGAGATCTTTGGCGGACCATGCAAAAACATCTTTGTTTTTACGGAGAAAAAGAACTAGACTTGCTTCCTCATCGGTGAGAGATCCGAGCCGATGACGACGGCCTGATCGAGGATCATTGCGTCCAGAGGGACTCGCTTGGTCTCGCGGTCCGGGCCGGATGTTGATTTTTTCTTTGTACGCCTTCGGTACGCTTTTCTACGTCGTTGCGCTCGATTGCCTCGTCGAGGGCATGCACGTTTCGTTGCCCTGGGGTGCGGCCTCTTTCTAGGTTGCGGCCATCGTTTTGATGACCCCATATTGTGATGACCCCTAGCGTCGCCGGGATTTTGATGCATAGGAACGCTTGGTGGATGACTGCTTCAAACTTGTTGAGAAACCCTCTGCCTAGGATACCGTTGTATGGGTAATACATCTCCACAACGTCGAAGGATAAGTACTCAGTTCTGGCATTTTGTACTGTACCGAAAGATACAGGGAGGACCACTTTGCCCACTGCGTGGATGACACGCCCCCCGAAGCCATACAGAGGTGTGTCTGGTGGTTGCAGCAAGTCTCTATTGAGCCCCATCTTGTCGAAGGCATCGGCAAAGATGATGTCCGCTGATGAACCGTTGTCCACCAAAAGTTTTCCGAGAGTCCAGCTCGCTATATTGGCTTCTATCACAAGAGCATCATTGTGAGGGAAACCTTGCAGCCTTACGTCTTCCTCCGAGAAGGTGATTGGGATGTGAGACCATCTTGTTTTTTCCACTCTTCCTTCCACGCAGATGTTTCGCACCTCGCGAAAGTAGTGTTTTCGTTCCTTCTTGGTTTCAAACTCCAGGGCGGAGCCCCTCGAAATAGGCATTATGGTGCCGACAGATGGCAGAGGATCGTTTTGGCCCTCAAGCTTGGCTGGGAGCGGTGGAGCCGAAGGACCTTTGTATGGAGGGGGAGGGGGTGGAATAGGATGTTGCTCGATGGGCTGCGCTCGATATTCGAGCTTGGAAGGTTTGTGATTGCCAAGGCGGAGGGCGTGGGTAATTGGGTAGTGGTGGCTGGTATTGAGGTGGTTGGAAAGGGTTTGCGAAAGGGTTTCTCCCAAAACTAGGATTTTGCCAAGCCGGGGCGGAATGGTTTACGGCACTCGCTCTTTCTTTCTCCTTCCTCTCTTCTTCGAGGATAGCTTCGAACCTTTTCTTATCTGGGCAATAGTTTGAGCTGTGGTCATCGTTTTCCTTGTGGAAAATGCAGTACCATTTTCTTTTCTCGTTATGGCCTCGGCCTCTACCTCGGCCTCTGCCCCTGCCTCCACCTCTTCCGCCCCTACGGCCTCCCCCTGGTTGGGATGAGGAGGACTGGGTGGGCTTGGAACCAGACTCTGTGGGTCAGCCTGTGGGCAGGGATTCTCTTGGGTGTTTTCGCCCTCCAGGCCGAAAACGCTTCGAGGATTAGTATGAGAGGTGTTTCTGGGATTGGACCACTCCCTTTCGTTGGGTTGGTTGGCTTTCGCAGACTTTTTCTGCTGGGATTGTTCTTCCATGCACATTCGAAGTCATTGTACGAACGACAATACTTCTCGAATTCTTCGTAGAGGCGCCGGGATAGTTTTGGGCCTTTCGCGCATGAGATGTGAGCGGAATTGACCGGCTCTTAAACCCACGATGGCGGCGTTGATGGCGACGGCGTCCAACACGTTTGGTGCACCGGGCTCTTAAGTGGACGAATCTTCCGAAGTAGTTTTGGAGGGGTTCCTTGTCCTTCGCCTTACGGAGAAAAGGTCACTCTCTGTAAGTTACGGACGCCGGAAACCTTGGAAGTTTGAGAGAATTCGACGCTTCGGATCATCCCATCCGTGAATCACGCCCGGGCTCGGGAGAGAATACCACCGTGTCTTGCCGCGTCATCGGCGGCGATGATGAAAGATTTCACTAGCACGGAGTCGTCACCGCCGGCGAGAGGATGGCGGCTTCGTAGCTCATTAGGAATTGTCTTGGGTCGGATGGCCCGAGAATCTAGGCAATGGAACTGGCCTGTAAGTTTGCGGCCATGGGGTGATTTGGATCTCTTGAGACAAGGGGGATTTGGGGTCCCATGGTCTCGTGCGAATGGTGTGAATGTCCTGGTGCGAAGGACCAGACTCAAAATGGCTCGCGAAAGGGTTGCGGCTGAATGTAGTGTGCGGAGGGGGCTGGGTGAAAAACTCATTGCGCTCGCTGAAGTTAGGCTGATTAGGAACTGTGTATTCAGGTGAAGGTTGGGTGAAGCTTAAGGATTGTTTTGCTTTTAAAGCGCGCAGTTCTTCCTTTAGGGTAGCTATTTCTCGCTTTCGTTTTTGAATCTCAGCTTCGTGTTGAATTGCCAAGAGCCGTTTCTTGGTCCCGGCCAATTCCTCGGCCTCCTTGCGCGGTTTGGCCGGCTCCGCTTCTGCGTTGGGTCGGGATCCGGAGCGCCTCTCCCTGGGTGAGCATAGCAGAGAGATTGAGCTCCTCGTCCAAGGATGACGACGCTCCTTTTGTGGAATTGACGGTGGTTCTCTTCTTCCTTGTGGACATTCTGGGTTTGATACTCGAGCCAAACACAAACGGTAGGCGCCAATTGTTGTGGCGAGAGCCGCAGCTTTCGCACACGAACAATGAGAGAAGACAAAGGCTCAAGAACCAGAACCAAAACTCGAGACAAAGGACAACCAAAAGCTTTTACTCAACAGTTGATTTCTCAAAAGTCGATCCCCTTTACATGCGCCGGTCCGTCTCCTTTTATAGGGAGGCGGGCGGACTTTTTACATTCCGAGAACACCCTCGTGTAAAACGAATCAAAACGAGAATGTGCTAGGCTATCTTCGGGTAATCTCCAATTAGGTCTCCACGTAATCGGCGCTCCATGACGTCACGCCGCAAATCGCGGCGTCTTTCCAACTTCCATCACGTGCGCTGTCGGAGAGAAAGCCCTCGAGCCTTTTGGAGATCCCCCCTTTCGCCTAGTATTCTTCGCCACACGAAACAAAAACCATACTCAAGTTTGGATTCATTAAGTGTTAGGAGCGACGAAACCCTCTGTTCGAATCCCCGGTGCCGAAGCCTTACGGGTGAATAGCATTCGCCCTAGGGGTTTCGTCGTGGAATGAGCCGTCGAGCGAGACCTTGACGCCTTGTGTTAAGTTGGATTCGTGCTGATGGCTTTGGTAGCGGCGAAGGGTGCCTGATAAAATGCGGTGCCCAGAGGATGGAAATGGAATTTGTTACTTCTGGAGGTTTTGCTACTGGCATCCTTCGTATAACCGCTCTTTATTTTTTGGGTATGAGAAGGCTCGATTTCGAGTCCCCCCAACAGCCGACAGGTCCGCGACCGCATCAACACCGCCACCAACGTCGAAAACGCGGACGTGCCCCCACGGGCGAGCCAGAAGCTCGTCGCCGCCGCGACGCTGCTGCGGGCTATGCCAGCACCCTCGACCCCCGAGGCTCAAGACATGCACCGCGAGGTGCAAACTCTCATCGAGCAAGCGGCCGTCCAGCAGGCCGAGAGCTCGGCCTCACGCATCCGCCAACAGGGGGGATGCGCGGGGGCGACGAAGCCGCACCGGGAGGCGAACCCTCGGTGCACGCGGGGGGGACCGGCGGGGCGTCCCACCGAGCAAGGGCGCACGCCGGCCAAGGAGCGACTCCTCGACGCGCGCGGGGCACTAGATGGCGACGCTCGCAACGTCATCAACGCCGGCGCACCGGCAAGGCGGACGCGCGAGCGGCAAGGGGCTACCACCCTCGGCGGGGGTGGGCGCTACGACGGCGGCGAGGACCGCTCCCCGACGCCGGAGCCCCCGGCACCCGTGTGTTCGGCGGGAGATCCGCGCGCGGCGTTCCCCCAACGCTTCCGCCAACCCTCGACGATCGTCAAGCACAACGGGGAGACGGACCCCCGTGTCTGGCTCAACGACTACCGCTTGGCTTGCCGGTGGGCGGGGCCACTAGCGACGAGGTCATCATCCGCAACTTGCCCCTGCACCTTGGCGATGCGGCCGGACATGGCTCGAGCACCGCCCGCCGCCCAGATCCATAACTGGGACGACCTAGTCCACACGTTCGTGGGCAACTTCCAGGGCACATACGTGCGCCCCGGAAACTCATGGGACCTCGCTCACGCACGCGAAGCCCGGCGAGTCGGCGCGGGACTTCATACGGCGCTTCTCCAAGCGGCCGCACGGAGCTCCCCGGCGTGGCACGGTCCGAGATCGTGCACGCCTTCCTCGAGGGCACCACGTGCGGGACCTCGTGCGGGAGGCGGGACGCGGCCCGCCCGCGGACTCCAACGAGGCCGGTCGACATCGCCACCGGCTTCGCCTCGGGGAGGAGGCCGTGGGGGCGATCTTCGACGGCAAAAAGGGCAAGCGCTGCGAGGACGCGCCGCGGAGGGCAGCAAGTCCAAGGAGCCGCGCCGCAACGACAAGCGGGGCAACAAGGGGAAGAAGCCGCGCCGCGGGCGCGCGAGCGGGCGCGGCGGCGGCAACGCCGAAGCCCTCGGCGGTCGACCGGCTCGACGGGGCCCTCGGCCGGCCCCTCGAGGCCGGGGGTATTCGACGACATCTTTGAAGAAGCCATGTCCCTACCACAAGACTCCCGTGAACCACACTCTTGAGCGATGCGATATGCTCAAGAAGTTCTATGGCCGTGCCGCCGCGAAGGAGGCGAGAGGCCAAGAAAGACGGAGGCGATGGCGACGCCGGCGGCTTCCCCGCCGTGGAAAATGTGTTCCTCATCTTTGGGGGACCTACCGTCGACATGTCGACCGGCAGCGCAAGAAGGAGCGACACGAAGTCCTCGCCGCGGGGAGGGCGCCTCCGGCCTTCCTCAATTGGTCGGAGGACGTCATCACCTTTAGCGGGAAGACCACCCGAATCGCATCCCCAACCGGGCCGATGCCGATGGTGGTCGATCCCATCATTGGGAACGCCGGTTCTCAAAAGTCCTTATGGACGGAGGCGGTAGCCTCAACATCCTCTTCGCGCATACATTGCGCCCGATGGGGATCGGGTTGGACCGAGTTGCGGCCCGGCCACGAAGCCGTTCCACGGCATCGCGCCGGCAAGCGAGGTTCGGCCCCTCGGGCGGATCGACCCTCGCCGGTCCGGTTTGGTACCCCTAAGAACTTCCGCAAGGAGACCCTCACCTTCGAGGTGGTGGGGTTCAAAGGGGCCTACCATGCCATCCTTGGGCGACCTTGTTATGCCAAATTCATGGCGGTCCCCAACTACACCTACCTGAAGATGAAGATGCCCGGCCCAAACGGCATCATCACCGTCGGGTCGTCCATCGAGCACGCATTCGACTGCGACGTCGAGTGCATGGAACATGCAGAGGCACTGGCGCTGGATGAAGCGCCGCCGTAAACACTGTTGGAGAAGATGGTCAACGAGGACCTCAACTCCGCCGCCAAGCACGTCGGCACCTTCGAGGCGGCGGAGCGGAGACCAAGGGGTCCCCCTCGACCCTTCGACCCCCGAGGGCAAGGCGTTGAGGGTCGGCTCCACCCTCGACCCCAAATAGGAAGCGGTGCTCGTCGACTTCCTCCACGCCAACGCCGACATCTTCGCGTGGAGCCCCTCGGACATGCGGGCATCCCGAGGGAAGTCGCCGAGCACTCCCTTGACATCTGCGCCAAACGCCCGCGCCGTGCGGCGGCGGCGCGCCGCTTCGACGAGGAGCGGCGACGGGCGATCGGAGCGGAGGCTGCGGAAGCTCCTCGAGGCCGGATTCATCAAGGAAGTATTCCACCCTACGTGGCTAGCTAATCCCGTGCTTGTAAAGAAGAAAAATGGGAAGTGGCGGATGTGTGTAGACTACACTAGTCTTAATAAAGCATGTCCCAAAGTCCCTTTTCCTCTCGCCACGCATAGATCAAATCGTTGACTCAACGGTACAGGTGCGAATTGCTCTGTTTCCTTGATGCCTATTCCGGGTACCACCAAATAAAAATGAAGGAGTCCGACCAGCTCGCGACTTCATTCATCACACCGTTCGGGACGTTCCGCTACGTCACGATCTTTGTTTGGCCTCGAAACGCGGGTGCAACATACCGGCGGCGCATGCGGCACGTTTTTGGGGATCACATCGGACGGACGGTCGAAGCATACGTGGACGACATCGTCGTGAAGACCGAGGAAGGCGGACGACCCGGTTGGCGACCTTGGCGTCGCGTTCGGTGCCTACGGGCCAATGGGGTCAAGTTAAACCCCGAAAATGTGTCTTTGGAGTGCCGCGAGGCATGCTCCTGGGGTACATTGTCTCCCAGCGGGGAATCGAGGCCAACCCTGAAAAGGTCGCGGCCCTCGAACGAATGGGTCCGATCCGGGACCTTAAAGGGGTGCAGAAGGTGTTGGGGTGCCTTGCCGCCTTGAGCCGCTTCATTTCGCGGCTCGGTGAGAAGGGCCTGCCCCTCTACCGCCTACTCAAGAAGCACGAGCGCTTCTCCTGGACCACCGAGGCCCAGGATGCGCTCGACAAGCTAAAGGCATCTCTGACACACGCCCCGATCCTCACGCCGCCCCAGGACGGCGAGCCCCTGCAGCTCTACGTGGCCGCGACCACCCAGGTGGTAAGCGCCGTGATCGTTGTGGAGCGCACGGAGGAGGGGCATGCCTTGCCTGTGCAGCGGCCAGTCTACTACATCAGCGAGGTCCTCTCGGACACGAAGACGCGCTACCCACAGGTCCAGAAGTTGCTATACGCGGTAGTCCTTGCGCGGCGCAAGCTCCGCCACTACTTCGAGGCCCACCCCGTCACGGTGGTTTCTTCCTTTCCGCTAGGAGAAATCATCCGCAACCCCGACGCCGCGGGAAGGATCGCCAAGTGGTCCGTGGAGCTGATGGGCGAAACGCTCGCCTACGCCCCACGCAAGGCTATCAAGTCGCAAATTCTGGCAGATTTCGTCGTTGAGTGGACAGACACGCAGCTGCCACCCCCACAAATCCAGGGCGAGTCTTTGGACTGCGTTCTTCGACGGCTCGGTGATGAAAACGGGAGCGGGCGCGGGCACTGCTCTTCGTGTCACCCCTCGGGGAGCACATGCGCTACGCGATGCGCCTCCACTTCCCCGCGTCCAACAATATGGCTGAGTACGAGGCCCTCCTCTGCGGCCTCAAAATCGCCATTGAGTTGGGCGTCAAGCGCCTCGACGTACGGGGGGACTCGCAGCTCGTGATCGATCAAGTCATGAAGAACGCGAGCTGCCATGATGACAAGATGGAGGCCTACTGCAAGGCCGTGCGGGCCCTCGAGGACAAGTTCTACGGCATCGAGCTCAACCATGTGCCCCGAAGGTACAACGAAGAGGCGGACGAGCTCGCCAAGATCGCGTCCGGGCGGATCACCGTTCCCCCGAACGTTTTCGCGCGCGACATCGCTCAACCCTCGGTCGTCTTCGAGCCCTACCCCTCGAACCACAACGAACCCTCGGGGGCTCCCTCGAACCCAGCGGGTGCGGAGCCCATGGACGAGGACCCCTCGAATGAGGCGTACGTGCTCTCCCTTCTCGAGGGGTACGGCTCTCACGAAGCCGATGCGATGGACATCGAGCCGGTTCTGTCCAAGCGGATTGGCGGGAAAAATACATCGCTTGGATCGCTCGAGGGGAGCTCCCCGCGGACGGGCCGCGGCTAGGCGCATCGCTAGGATGGCTAAATCTTTTGCCCTCGTCGACGGCGAGCCGTACAAGCGCGCCGCCTCCGGCATCCTACAGCGGTGCGTGCCCATTCCCGAGGGGCGCGAGCTCCTACGGGACATCCATGCGGGGATGCGTGGCCACCACGCCGCACCCCGCACCCTCGTCGGCAACGCGTTCCGCCAAGGCTTTTGCGGCCTACCGCGGTCGCGGACGCCGGCGAAATCGTACGCACTGCGAAGGGTGCCAGTTCTACGCCCGCAAGTCCAACTTGCCCGCCCACGCCCTACAGACCATCCCCGTTACATGGCCGTTCGCCGTGTGGGGGCCGGACATCGTCGGGCCCCTACGGAAGGCGCCCGGGGGCTTCACCCACTTGCTAGTCGCGATCGACAAGTTCTCCAAGTGGGTGGAGGTGCGCCCCATCACGAACCTAAGGGCGAGCGAGGCGGTGACATTCTTCACCGATATCGTCTACCGCTTTGGAGTGCCAAACTCCATCATCACGGACAACGGGTCCCGGTTCACGGGCCGGAAGTTCTTGGAGTTCCCGTGACAAGTTCCACATCCGTGTGGATTGGGCGGTGTGGCGCACCCACGGACCAACGGCCAAGTGGAACGTGCCAACGGCATGATCCTACAAGGCCTAAAACCCGAGAATTTTCGACCAGCTCAACAAATGCGGGCGAAAATGGCTCCAAGAACTACCGGCGGTGGTGTGGAGCCTAAGGACCACCCCAAGCGAGCCACCGGGTTCACCCCATTTTTTTCTAGTCCACGGCGCGGAGGCCGTCCTCCCCACGGATTTAGAATACGGGTCGCCCAAGGTTCGAGGCTACGACGAGGGGTGCTAACCGGCGAGCCGCCGAGGACTCGCCCCGGACCGGTGGACGAGGCACGCCTCGTAGCCTTAATGCACTCCGCGAGGTATCAACGATCCCTAAGACGCTACCAAGCACGCAAAATACGTCGACGGGATTTCAGCGAGGGGGATCTGGTCCTAAGGCTGTGCCAAGATAACCGAGGGCGCCACAAGCTATCGCCCCCATGGGAAGGACCCTACGTCGTGGTGAAAGTACTCAAACCGGGCACATACAAGCTGGCCAACGAGGACGGTGAAGAGCTCACCAACGCTTGGAACATCCAACAGCTACGTCGCTTCTACCCTTAGCTAGGATTTTTCCAAATATCTTTGTTGTAAAAATCACATCGCCAACGCCCCAGTTGGCAACGACTATGTAAATACTTCAAGTCTAATGAAAAGGATAACTCGGCTTTCCCCTGAAACCCAAGTTACCCTCGGGGGCTACTGCGGGGGGGCTCCCCCCCCCCCCCCAAAATGGTCCCATTTTTTCGCGCAAAAAGCAAAACAACACGCGCTAAGTTTGTTTCCTACTTCAACCTCGAGCCACGATTCGAACGGGGCGCGGGCGGCACGGCGGAAGGAGCGCGCGAGCCGAGATAGCCTACGCTCGCGTGGACATGGCCCTTCTCTCTCGCCTCCAACCCGGCGGGCCCCCCGCGAAAATCGAACTCCCCTAACTAGAATCTACTCGGGAAGAAGGAGAAACAAAAAGAGTGATAAACAAAGAACTTCATTTACGACAAATGTTTATGTTCATGAAACGACTTGTTTATTTACAAAGGCCACGAGGCCGGGATGCCGATACACATCAAAAAACGGGCCTAGCGCCCAGCGCTTTCGGGCGGGAGGAGCGACGGCATCGGCGGCGTCGGGAAGAGGAACTCCTCGAAGGCCTCGGCGAGCAACCCGGCGGCGTCGGCAGCGAGCGCATCCACACGCTCCATGGCCACCTCGTCCTCGACGCCCTCGGGAACGATGTACCCCTCCGCCAGCGCCTCGAAGTTAACCTCGTAGTGGGATCGCACCACTCCGAGGGCCTTCTGGACGCCCAGCTGCAGCGCCCGGTGCATCCGCCCGGTGACATGGCCACCAAGAGCACGCGAGACGGGCGGCCGAGGGAGGCTGCCGGCACGGGCCTCGCCCTCCTCGACGGAGCGGCAGGTCTCAAGGGCCGCGTCGCGCAGCTCCCGCAACTCCTGTTCGGAGGAATTGTAGAAAGCCTGCAGCGCCTCGGCCCGCTCAGCCGCATGCCCCAGAGCGGTGCGCAAGCCTGGAAACGCCAAAGCAAGAAAGAAATCAGAAAAAGGGAATGCGAGTTCCCAAACGAAAGACCAACGAGCAAGAGTCAAACAGTGGCTCACCTTCGACTTGCTTCCTCTCCATCTCTAAGTCCCGGCGCACGGCCTCGGCCAACCGGCTCGAGGCGCCGGACGGTTTCGCCTTGCTCGCGGAGGGCCGGCTCTGGTTGGCGTTGGCGATGCGAGCATGAGCGCCTCGTCCTCGACCTTGGAGAACGCGGCGTTCCGCTCCTCCGGCGACTTCGCGTCACCTCGTGGGCGGCGCGCTCTGCTCCCGGCCGCGCACGGGCGTCGACGAGGGCGGCTGCCCTCGCCGAAGCCGCTCCTCGGCCCCTTGGCGGGCGGTGCTCTCTTGCGGGGAGCCGCTCCTCGGCGACGACGAGGGCCGCGGCCTTGGCGTCGAGGGCGGCCTTCGGTCGTCGGCCTCCTTGGCCCTGCCCCCGGCCCGCGCGCCCGCTCCTCGGCCCCCGGCGGCGTTGCGCCTGCGCCCCCTCAAGCGACGCGCGGAGCTCCCCCGGTTTCGGCGCGAGCGGTGGCCACCTCCGCCTCCCGGTTGGCGGCCGGCGTCCGCGTCTTCTCCAAGTCCGAGCGCGCATTCCACGGCGCCTCATCACGATCGATGAGGGCCGCGCGGACCCGCTCGAGGCTCGAGCGACGTGCGAGAGTCTGCCTCGAGCTCTCGGGGAGCTCGTCGAGGCCGAGCCAAGGCCGTACGCCGACCAGCGTCCCCGGCGTCCCAAGGGCGTCGGCAAGCGCGTCGAAAGCGGCGCACCGCTCCCGGAGGCGGTGGACCTCGGCGTTCACCGGTCGAACGCATCGTACTTGTCATGGGCGCGGCGCTCGAGCTCCCGGCATCCACACACCGAGATCCGTAAGCACTATGACACGAAAGCGACACACAAAGACGAGAAGAAGAGAAAGGAAAGCGACGACACCATACACGAAAGACGCGCCACGCGGGGGCCGCCGTGGACTGCGGCGCCTCGTTCGGCGCGCGGTTGAGCGTAGCGCCGTGGCTCGGAGCTCGCCCCGAGCTCCCTGCCCCCCCGGGCGTCGGCAAACGCCGGGGGGATCATCGATGGCCCCCTCCACCAGGCGGGGGCGGCCGGCGTGGGAGGACGAGGCGTGCCGCCTCACGAGGGCCCCCTCCCCGGGGCTCGGGGGGTTCGTGGGCCGGCCGGCCCCGCGGTTCCACCCGGCGGCGGAGAGTCGTCCGAGACTTCCATCACCTCCCGCCTGCAAATCGCCGGCGGGCGCGGTCGCTCGCGCGCCTCCGCCGGCACCTCCACCCGTGTCTCGCGTGGCCGCGGGCGCCCGTCGTAGCGCCATGGCCACCACCTCCGGCCGCGCCTGCGGCCACGGGCGCCGCGGGTTGCTCCCACTCCGCCTCCTCCACGACGCGGCCCCGCGGGCCGCGCCTCCATCCTTGCCGGCGCCGCGGCCCTGCACCTCCGCGACGGCCGGCGCCGGCCGCTCCTCGGCGACCGCCGGCCGCGCCGCGGCGGGGCGATGCGGTGGCCGAGACCTCGGGGTCCCGGCCGCACCCTGCGAGCTCTCGCCCGCCGCCGCCGTGCTTGTCCCCGCCCGCGGTGCCCTCGACGAGCGTCGTCGGGTGGGGATGGACGCGTCCGTCCTCAGCACCTTGGCAGGTGCGAGAGGAGGCACGGTTGGCACCACCCTGCGCAGGCACGGACAGAAGGTCAGGGCACCCGATTATCGACAAATCAAACCAAACGAAAAAAGACAGGCTCCTTACCTCGAAGAGGAAAAGGCCCGTTTCCTCTTCCTCGAATCCTCAGCGGATGAGGCCGGCGCGGCCGGCGCACCCGCCGCCGCGTCTCCCCGACGGCGCCGCCACGCGCGCGCGCGCGCCCGCCCCGCGCGCGGTCGCGCCCGATGACGCGCCTCCCGACGACGCGCGCGCGCGCGCGGGTGCGCTCGCCCCGCGTGCGGGTGTGCTGCCGCCGCACTCCCCGACGACGTCGCCGCGCGCGTGGACGCGCTTCCCCCGCGCGCGGGCACGCTCGATGCGCGCGCCGGCGCGCTCGCCGTGCGCGCCCCCGACTAGCGCGGCCGGCGCCCCCCGCGGCGCGCGCCGCCCTTGATGTCGATGGCCCGGCGGCGGGCGCCGTTGCGCCCGCCCCAGGCGATGCCGCCCTCGCCGCCGGCGCCGGCTCCGGCGAGGGAGGCGCAGGCTGCCACCTGTCTGAGGGGCCCTCCCCCTCAGCCTCTTCCTCTTCGTCCTCCTCCGAGGACGAGAACTCCTCAGTCCCCGGGGAGGAGAGCCCCAGCTCCTCGCGCCGCCGTACTCCGCGGCCCGCCGGTCGCGGCGCGCTTGGCGCGTCGCCTCGCGTGCTCCCTCTTGCGCGCCGCCCGCTCCTGCTTGCTCCCGGCGCGCCGCCCGGCCACGCGCGCGGGAGTCGGGGGGTGGGCGGAACGGACTTGGCGATGGTGAAAGTCACCGGTGGCGTACACGGAAGCAACAAGAGCGCGTCGGGAGGCAAAGGCAACGCTAAGAACTAAAACGAAATCAAGAACCGCACTCACCAATGGGCCGATGGGGAGCATCTCGAGGTCCCACGGGGGTCCGACCCGCGGGCGGCGGCACCGGGTGTCGACGGCGCTCCGCGCCGGGTGAGCGCGTACGGCCGCTCGAGGGGCGTCGGGAGCATCCGCGACCTCGCCGGAGTCGACGGGGTTGGCCGCCTCTCGTCATCTCGAAGATGCGGAGCGGCCTCTCCATCAAGGGCACGATCCGCCGGTGATGGAGGAAGGCGAGGACGCCCATCGCGTTCGGCCCGTGCGCCGCCGGTCGGCGCGGCGCGGCCGGGACCGACTCTCGCCGACTCCGATGTCGGGCCGTGGACACCCCGTAGCCCCGGGGAGTCGGGCCTCTCCTTGAACACCCGGCGGTGTAGGGGGGGAGGCCGGGCTCGGTGTTACGCAAGTAGAACCATCCCCGCTCCCAGCCGGCGTTGTTCGTCGTCATGGTGATGTAGACGTCCTTGAATTGCCCCCGCAGGGCAAGCGACATCCCGCCGGCGCGCATCGCGCGGCGGGTCCTCGGCTCCGTCGTGGGCTGCGTGATGAGCTCCGCGCGGAAAAGATGTACTCAGAGCTCCCAATTGACCGGGATCCCCAGGTACCCTTCGCAGACGCCCACGAATGTGGCCGCTCGCGAGATCGCGTTGGGGGCGAAGTTGTGCAGCTCCACTCCGTAGTGGTGGCACATCGCCCGCATGAAGGTGCTCGCCGGCGCGGTGAAGCCCCGCTCGTGATAACGGATGAAGCTCACCACGTAGCCCTCCGGCGGGTTGGGCTCGCGGTCCCCCGGCCGGCGGCACGATCCACTCCGCCGGACGTCCGTCTTCGTTGGCCGCCACCTGGCCGGCGGCGACCGGCCCTCGCCAAGGGCCGGCCCGCGTCACCGTCGACCTCTCCCGAGCATATGGCTCCGGGATCCTAAGGGAAGGGCGAGGCGGCGCCATGAGGAAGGACGAAGGAATGCGAGGACGGAGAACGAGGAACGGAAGAAAGGCTCTAATGGCGACACCGCGCGGTGGCAAGAGCTAGGCGAAGACGAAGGGGCGGGGGGACCGAAAATGGTGAGGCGTCAAGGTAAAAAACCGCCGTCTCTTCCACCCCTCGGATTTATAAGCCGACGGGGGCGAGCTCTCGGAGCAGACGCCCCGCTAGCATTAACTGCAGGAAATCTCTCCTTCGCGTCGACGGGCGGGCCCCACCACGACTGCAGCGGCCACGTCATTGCAGGCGGGCCATCATTACGGCAAAGACCCGCAGCGACCGAGGCGAAGCGGTCACATCCGCCTACCATGCCGCCCACTACGCGCGCGCGGCCACAGTGCCTAAAAAGGCGCGCCCGCGCTGCAAAACCGCGGCCACGATCGCAAGGCATTTAAAATAACTGGGTCCCTTGCCAAGCAAGGAGAACCCTCGAGCGGGGCGAACTCCTGGCTCAAGACCAGGGCAACCCTCGATGGGATATCGACGTGAGAAGGTCGCCGGGACTGCTCGATGTAGAGCGGGCACCGCGGGTACCCATGCCACGTAAGACCCTCGAGCGGAGCAAGCCCTCGGCTCAAAGCGAAGACAACCCTCGGCGGGATATCGACGTGAGAAGGTCGCCGGGACTGCTCGATGTAGAGCGAGCACCGCGGGTACCCATGCCACGTAAGACCCTCGAGCGGCGCGAGCCCTCGGCTCAAAACGATGTCAGCCCTCGAAGGGACACCGACGTGAGAAGGTCGCCCGGGACCTGCTCGATGTAGAGCAGGCACCGCGGGTACCCATGCCACGTAAGACCCTCGAGCGGCGCGAGCCATCGGCTCAAAACGATGTCAGCCCTCGAAGGGACACCGACGTGAGAAGGTCGCCGGGACTCGCTCGATGTAGAGCGAGGCACCACGAGTACCCATGCCACGTAAAACCCTCGAGCGGCGCGAGCCCTCGGCTCGAGACAATATCGATTCTTCAAGGAAGGGCACATACGGCGTGCTACCAACCGGCACCTCGAGGGCCGGCTCGCCCGAACCCCTCGATGGCCGCAAGCGTGAAAAGACGGGGCCGCCCGTGCGCCACCCCCGCACGGCCCTGCGATCGAGAGGTTCGAAGCCCGACCCTCGACGGGTTCGAACGGGCACCACAGATCGCAGAGTTAGGGACGACAAGGGCACGCGCATTCGAGCCGTTCCTCGAGCCCGTCGGCTCGGGGGTGCCCCACATGTCGTGTTCGAGAGCCAGCGAGGGCAGCTAGCCCGGGGGATCCCACCGAGGGAGAGCTTCCGCGCCCTCGGTCCCCATCGAACGGGACCGAGCCCCACCTAGCAAACCCACGCAAGTGCTTCCATGGACGTGTCTCCGGACCGCGCAACCTACCCTTATCGAACGGGGCATGGACGTCCACTTGAACCACCCGCTAGCGGCTCGACGAGGAATCCGCAATCCGCGACCCGCTCGATGGGGGTTGCGGAAACCTCACCCTCCGTCCCGCGGAGGGACGGCGAGGGCGCGTTAAAAAACAAGTCGCCAAGCTCTACCCGATCGCCTCGAACGGGCCAAGGCTCGGGGGCTTGGCGCACGGCTACACCTCCTTGAAATTGCACCCACCGAGACACGGTGCCGGCGGTGCGTGCACCCCCGAAGCCGGCTGAAATACCGCCGATGCCGGTTGGCATATGTGCCACGCCTCTCTGACCAAAATTCTCGCGGTTAACCCCTGCAGGAGAACCCACACTCCTGCAGGGCTTCGGGGGCTAGACCCGCGGGTCCGCTGACGCGGCCCCACGGAAAGCGTTCGCAAACAAGGAGGGAAGAACGTCCTATCAGTAGGTTCCAGCATCTGCGGGAGCCTCAATGGCAAACCCACAGATGCTCGGGGGCTACTGTCGGGGACAGCCCTAGGGGTCCCCTTAAACAATAGGGAAAACCTCACTTAAAACCCGCAACGAAACCCAAATACATTAAGCCTAACCATGCAGGCACCTAACCATGTAGGACACGGCCCACAGGGACTCCGACGGCCCATCGAGGCGGCCCACGGAAGGATCCCCTCGAACAGGCTGCGCCCCGCTCGAGGGGCAGCACTCCCTTCGGGCGGGCACCGCCCCGCTCGTGGGTACGCACTTCCCTCGAGCGGGCTCCGCCTCGCTCGAGGGTACGCCCCCCCTCGGCCGGGGTCCGCCACGCTCGAGGGTGCCCCTCACGCGTGCGTCGGCCCCGTACGCGGGCATTTAACGCCACGACACAAGGGGGCGGCGACATCATGCGGCTGTCACACCCGATTTCGGAGGGAAACCGGATAGCATCTCATATGTGTGCCGGGATCTAGTTCCACACATATGATAGACGAAATGAGTGTAATATCATAGACGGTAAAACGTAACAAGGGGTTTAACAACTTACTACACTCATTCGGAAGACACGAAGGTCTTTAACTTCGAAAAACGATAACTACACGTCGAGTCTTCGTCTTCCGCTTCCACGGGAGCACGGGGTCGGGGGAGACGCAAGCCTCGGAACTCCTCAAAGTCGTTGTAGAACTCTTCACCATTGGTCTCTTACGAACGGCGGTAAGCAAGGGCGAGTACACTTATGGTTGGTACTCAACAAGTGGGGGAAGATGCAAGGCTACCAAGGATAGGCTATGGTTTTGCGGCGGTTAGCATTTTAATGTTGGTCAAACTTTTAATTAAAGAACGCCTAATTACTAGATGTAAGTATATACCAACCCACTTAAGAAACTTTTAAGCCAAAACAACCCAAAGCTCATCAAGCTTCACCAAACCACGATTTATTCTCCTCTTCAAGTTTATTAATCATGTGAGGGTCCAAGCCGCTCATGACCGTGAGCACGGCCGATCGATCGGCTTTACACTCTGCGCAGGTTTGCACACTTTACCCACAGCTCGCGTAAAAGTTCCGAAGAACTTTGAACCCAACCATGCGATGCTGATCAGGCATCATACCACACTTCCGAGGTGTGATTGCATAGGGACGCTACGAAGCCTTTACAAAGGTATACAAAAGACTAATGACCCGCATAGTTACAGATCAGGGCGGACCATAACCCTCCCTAGTGGTTAGCACCTTAGCAAAGGCTGCTACCCCAAAAGGACCGGGCTATACCCCTGCAACCCGGATCCCCCTCTGCTCCTTTCGGAAAAGGGCCATCAGATCAATCGCACACCTAATTAATTGGCTAAGGTCAGAGCCATGTAACACTGTGGTTGCGCATGTTTTCTTGGGTGGTTCTCCATGTTCCGATTAAGTCATATGATCTTGTATTACCAAAAGCATCATCGTCATAAAACATACAAGCCTTTATCTTATAAAACCATTTTTATTCAACCCAAGTTGAGCAACTAGCATATTCTACCCAAAAACATTTATTAAACGGGGTTGATCCAAGGATTGTGGGTAAAAGTCTAGGTAAGTCCTTAAAAACGGTGTTCCCATCAATTTAATGCAATAACATCATAAAAGTAAACTTAATTGTAATGCAGTTATATAGGACAAAGATAGAACATGCGGGGGAGAAGACCACTTGCCTTCCTTGCTTAATCACTAAGGTTCTTCTTCTTCAAACACTTGCTCTTGATCTACTTCAACTGGTTGCTCGCTTGAAACTGACACGATGTCTACGAGCACACAAGAATACATACAATAAACAAAACAATACACCAAGCATGAAAAGCTTAAAGGGAAAACGAGGATTTGGGTCTAGGAAAGCGAACACAAGGAACACTCGGAACTATCGGGAGATTTGGATGATCACAAACAAGAGCTAGCTACGTGTTTGATATCTTTTAATTAAGTAAAATCATGTGTATAGGTTATTTCGAGAAATATCCTATTTATAATTAGGAAAGTTATATTTGTATTTAAAATACGATGTAGGCCTAGTCCAATTTTACTTATAAATATTCAAGTATGATTTATGCAAATTAAACATTTAATTTTAAAAGAAGCATGTAAAAACATCTAGGCGCTTATCATTATATTTCGTGTTATTCTAATCAAATTATAATTTAAAAACACATTTATATTCACTTTAATCAAATTAACATTTAATTAAGAAAACTCGGGATATAGCCTATGTTACATTTTAGTAGAAAGCAAATTGCATAATCATTAATCAAATTAAGTTTGATTATAAAACCGAGGTATACATCTAATTAACTTTTAATTAAAAGAAATGTTCATTTAATATTAATCATATTAACTTTCTTATGAAAACACGTGTTACACTTCTAATTAGATTTTAATTAGAAAAGCATGTGCAATAGGATTTAATCATATTTAATATTTAAATATAAAACAATGAACATGTACAACATTGGTCCTATCACGTAGTTTTAGTTGATATGAGCCTAACGCAACTTGAAACGGTGGAATCGGAGCTACAACGCAAAAGATATGGAGAAAACAAGATTCTAGAACTGCCGGGCTTGAAAAGACGGTCGCGTGGACACCAAGAACGCTTAAAACGGAGCTAGGACGGAAAAGATATGGCTAAAACAAGATTCAGGGACTAATTTGTGAATATCTGGAAGCTTAGGGGGTTTTCTGCAAGATTTCAGGGACCTAAACATAATTATGTGTAAGAACTCAAGGATTTTGGTGTAAAAGAATAGGGCTTGGACCTTTTGTGGAAGAAATAGAGAAGCTCAGGGGCTTCACTGTTAAAACCTGGGCTAAATTGTAAGAATCTTTGGAGGTGGAAGGGCATAGATGTGATATTAGAAAGGGCGGGGTTCTTTTTGTAAAATTACCAGGGCGGCCGGCGGGTGAGCTGCGGTGGAGCCACGTGGCGGGTTGCGGTTGGGCGTGGCGGCGCAAGGCGACGTCATCGGCCGACGCGGGGGCGGCGTGGCGGTGACGCGGCTCGTGGACCGCGGGCGTGGACCCGGTCCCATTGATCCACCGTGGGCCGGATCAAAGGGGTACGCCCCCTTTTGATCTAGACCGTCCGCCGTGATCGGACGGCCCCGGTGCTTGCGGGCGAGGCCGTTGGGGGGAGCGGCCGGCCCGCGGCGGCGCCCGGCGGCGCGCGCGGCGAGGCTCGCCGGAGAAGCCAAGGATGGCCTCCCGCCACCACCTCGCATGGCAAGAACACCGAGGAAGGAAGAGGAGGGGAAGGGGAACTTGCTCGGGGAGTTTGTAAAGGAGGGAGAGGCACCGGCGAAGGAGATCGGCGGCGAGGGGCGGCGGTGGTGGCGGTGCTCGCGCGGCGGCGGTCTTGTGGTGAGTGAGGAGAGAAGGGGAGGGGCGCGGGATAGAGAGGGGGGTCTCGGCGCATCCTTTATAGGGCGTAGGAGGGGGAGGATGGGGCGGCGAGGGCGGTGGCGGGTGCTCGCGGCGGCGGCCATAAATGGCGGCGGCGGCGGCTGCGTGGAGAGGGAGGAGAGGAAGGGAGGCACGGGTGAGGATGAATGGGCAACACGGGTGTGCTTTTATAGGGCAAGGAGGGAGGATAGGGCCACGGCGGGGTGATGGCCATCAATGGCCATGGCGGCGGCGGCCTTCAATGCATTCAAGAGAGAGCGTTTAATTGGAGAGGAAACCGAAGGAGTTAAGGAGGAGAGGCGGCGGCGGTGGTTTTAATGCGCCTTGATTGCAAGCTTGAATGAGGGAGAGGCGCGGGAGAAGGGGGGGAAACGGCGGCGGCGGCACGGTTGACTCGGCGGGGGAGGAGCTGGAGGTAGGGGGCAAAGCTGACATGCGGGGCCGGCCTGGCAGCGAGAGGAGAGAGAGAGGGGAGCGCTGGTGGGCCGGCGGCGGTGTTGGTGGGCTGGAAAGGAATGTGGGCCGCGCGGGGAAAAGGAAAAGAGGGAGGAAGGGGAGGTGGGCCGCGCAGGCTGCTGGGCCGCAGGGGTTGCTGGGCCACGGTTGGAAAAGAAAGAAGGGAGAGAGAGAAGAGAGGGAGGGGTTTAGGAAATTTTCTTCTCTTTTTTTTACCTTTTCAAACTCACATTTCAAACTCTTTTTAAATTCAAATCTTTTACACAAATTTTCACAAACTATTTCACAATTATTTTTAAGAACTTTTTCACAAGTATTTTAAGACTTTTAAAACCACACCACAACCAAAACTCATGCATTCAAATCATGATGCACAAGCACTTATTGCTTCTAAATTATTAAAATGATATTTAAATATTTTTAAGGCCAAATTTATTTGATAATTTAATTAATCCTTAGAAAATAAAATCTAAACACCATGTTGCTTACATTGTTTTGGTGATGGAATTTTTAGGGTGTTACAAATCTACCCCCCTTAAAAAGAATCTCGTCCCGAGATTCGGAGAGATTGACAAGAACTAAGGATATTATTCTGAGTCCATCTTGTACATTGAGTTCTTCCATCAGGCATAGCTCCTTCACCTACTTTCCTAAATCTTGATTCACTTTGCCTTCTTCTTTGGATAGGGCAGTAGCAACAACCTCAATTCTATCTCCTTGCGAGCTGGTTAAGAATACTGACTTATTGGCACACAGAATTATTCCGTCACATTCGCCTAACCAATCCATTCCAAGTATTACATCTAGTCCACTAGATGTAAGGACTACTAGATCAGCTTGAAAATCTATTCCCTTGATCTTAAGATTGACTTCTGAGCATACATATGCAGATTTCATTTCAACATTCGGGGAACTAACCAACAAATGTGTCTTCATAGAACTCATAGGTGTATCATGCTTTGACACAAATTGTTCAGTACTGAATGAATGTGATGCTCCGAATCAAATAAAATCGTTGCGTGCATAGAGTTTGACAGAAACGTATCCGACACAAAATCGGGAGCGTCCGGAACTTGTTCGACTGTCACGTGGTTCACTCTCGCCACGCACGTAATTCCATTGACCCTTATTGATCCGAGAATTTGCACTTCCATGGTGTATCCAAGATGTTGGTTGTCCGACCTTTGACCATTATCTTTACGGGGAGTCTAGATGTTACGATTTGGGAAGATACCGCGTATATCGTTCCAATTCTCCACAAGCGAAACAACCATTAGAGTGAACTTGAGTTGTTTCTCATTAGTGCACCTAAGCGATCTCGATGATGATTTGGAATATGTGGTGTCTGTTGGCTAGAATGTTAGGACTGCTGGGTTGAACGCTGCAACTGAGAATTTTGCAAATAATTTCCACTTGATTTACCAGAACTAAACTGAGAACTCTGTGATGAGTTGAAGCGGGGGTGTGTGTTGCTAGACTGTCCATGAGACCTGAACTTGCGCTTCTGTTCTCCAAGTTCCATTTGTTTATTCTCCAAACCTATATCTTTGTTCAGTAATATAGCGAAGTCCGGGAAGCTGTGACTCTGTAGTTGATAGTTGAGTGACCCTATCAGACCATCCAAGAAGCGTTCTTGCCTCTTTGGGCCAGTGTTAATTTCATCTGATGCATAGCTAGACAACTGAGTAAACTTGTCCAGATACTCGTTAACTGACATATTGGCTTGCTTTAGAGCAAGGAACTCCCTTTGCTTAAGCTTGATCACACCCCGGAGAATGTGGTGCATACGAAAATTATCCTTGAACTCCTGCCAGGTGATGGTGCTAGGTACAACATGTGTGACAGTGTACGCATTCCACCATTCAGCTATTAATCCTTACAAACAGCCTGCTGTATACAAGATCATCTCTCGATCAACTTCTTGGTGCCAGCCTTTAACCAATCATCAACATCCAATGTATCGGTTGAGTAGGAGTACGTGGGAGGACGGTGACTCATGCATTCCTTATGCTTGCCCACTAGTGCTGGTGGGGCTGCTGGGTGGTGATTTTTTTCCGAGCTTGAATGTTTTGAATAGTGGCGGTCGGAGTTTTGGATTAGCTGCATCTGAGTGACAAGGAACTGTTGTGTTACTGGATCCATTGCTGGGTTGAGGGGTGGGGTGGTGCTTGATTCTGCTGATTAGTAATATGAGCACAGACAACAAGTGGAAGGTCTTGACCTTCTCCTGACCTGATGCTTACCATTTTATAAACATCGCTGGAATACTCAACCTAACTCCACATGTAACAGTCCATTCTTTTTTTCTCGACTCGTTGATTTGCCTTTGTAGGATTTTTCTTCTTTTCTTGATAAAGTGATTTGAATAGAGTCGGATCGACTCCATAATTGTTTCTTTTCCTAAGCTTAGCCATCTCGAATCATACTTTGGGTCCTCATACACAACTTTTAATATTCTTCTCCATTTGATCCAAGGCTTCTAGGGTATTGATTTGCTTATTCTTTTTCTGCTGAGCTTTCTTTTCATATCGGTCAGTACGTTTGTTAGGACACCTGCTAATAAAATGTCCATGATCTTTGCAGTAGAAACAATCTCCACTTTCTTTAATGTTTCGACGATTGCGTGGTGGATCTTCATACTCATGTTCTGATCCTTGAGTCAAATGGTAAAGATGTGAATTGTTCTCATGTTGCTCGGAAAATTCATTTTCCTCTTCTTACTTATGATTTCCCGTAGTTTGCTCCCTAACTCAATAGCTTTGTTGATGACATCTTGCAAACTAGAATATTCATGTAAGCTTAGTATACTCGAAGGTCTTCATTCAACCCTTGAGGAAATGTTCTCGTTTCTTTTTGTCACTTTCGTACGATCTTGGTGCGTACATAGATAATCGAATAAATTTATCCCTATACTCATTCACCGTTATTTGCCCTTGCTTCAAGTTAAGGAACTCCTTCCTTTTGAGCTTCATCGTACTTACGGGAATGAAGTGTGTTATAAAGTTGTCCTTGAATTCTTCCCAAACAATACTTTGTGGTTGCTCATGTTCGTAGATGTAAGAATTCCACCATTCGAGGCGGCTCCTACAAGTTGTCCTGATGTAAACAAAACTTTCTATCGTTGCATTGCACCAAGTCTAGCTTCTGTTCAATTGTTGTGATCCATTCATCACCTTCTAGGTGATCCATAGCATTAGAGAACATAGGTGGCTCGGATTCCGAACTTTGTATGTGTATCCTCCGGGTTTGGATATGGTGACACATATTGATCACATCCCGTGTTGTAACTGCTATCATTTCTCTTGTTTTGATTGCCTTGACTTTCTTCACTTGCATGCTTCTTGAGTTGTTTGATTCCGTCAGGCTGAAATTCATTGAAATTTATACTCCAATCCTCAAGGTTGATAATCTGATTACTATCTACAGCTTGAGCAACTTCTTCTGGGACTGGATTTTTTTTTTTTTTGGGATACCTAACTTCCTCTTCTTATTGATGTCTAAATGATAACATTGTCTAGCCTCATCTCTCATTAGGCTGGCTTCTTTTTGGAGACGTGAACGACCATAATGCTCACGACATTGACATGTTCCTGTAATCTTCATATGTTCATGTTGTGCATTCATCCGCAATTCTTGTGCTCCATGACTTCTCTTATTATTTTGATGATTCCATGCTTCTACAACTTGCTTCTTTACTGGTCCGGCAGAAACTCCAGCTTTTGGTTATCTCTGTGTTATGAGGAGGTGACGTGTTGGTCTGCTTCTGTCCTGGTAAGACTTGAGCTTGCATGACTGATAGCTTTTCTTTGTCCAATGACGATGAAACAGTTGGAATCTGACGGTTTCACCCAAAACAAGGTTGGAGTTCTGAGGATTTGATGCTTGCTCTATAATATACTGATGGATGTTAACCATGGTTTGAGTCATTGCTTGAAGAGTCTGAGTTTGTGTTGCCATATGCTCTAGCATCTTGCGTTCAAATGCTGAGGTTGTAGATGGAATGTCGATGTTTCCTTTGTTGTCTTTATATTCATGATTTCCATTGGGACTCACCATCCGGTTGTGTGATAATGATAAGCTCGAAGAGGTTGGAAATAAACAGATTGAAGAGCAAGGTAAAATCATTGATATCATATCCATCTTTTCTTGTTGTGATTGTAATCACACCGTGGTAGAGAGGATAACAACAAGAGTGAAAGAAACTTCTTTCATATGTTGATGTCCGTATATGCTTGTAGATTTCTCGGTTGTTGATGTTGTTGTTGTTTCTAGGCTTTGATCTTTCGACATCAACCAACTTGAATGGCGATAAGGATAACCCGCATTTGAACCCAATCTAACTCTATTAGCCTAACAATTTATTTCTTGTTGCATCCGTGGCCATCACTCCACAATACAACTCACACAATCAAAATTCCAAATCAAACATGTGTTCAAACAACAAACATCAACACAACGTTCATCCTCACGAAACGTTTCTATCGAAGCCGATAAGGGGTAGGCAATCTAAGAACTTATATCGAGACAACCTCGGTGGTGAAGATCTAGGCGATAGCACAAGAAACGAGCTCGGAATAGATCAAAACAAAACGATGTGTTTTAACAAGAAGACAAGACTAAATTAGTTTTTATATGTAAAATAAGTCAATTTTGAAGGATGACGGGCTTTCTAGAACATGAATCCTTACTTTTCGACCATTTCTAACTTAAAGCTGCGTTCCTACGATCAACACCGCTCCGATACCACTGTCACACCCGATTTCGTGAGGGAAACCGGATGCATCTCATATGTGTGCCGGGATCTAGTTCCACACATATGATAGACGAAATGAGTGTAATATCATAGACGGTAAAACGTAACAAGGGGTTTAACAACTTACTACACTCATTCGGAAGACACGAAGGTCTTTAACTTCGTAAAAACGATAACTACACGTCGAGTCTTCGTCTTCCGCTTCCACGAGCCTCGGATCGGGGGAGACGCAAGCCTCGTAACTCCTCAAAGTCGTTGTAGAACTCTTCACCATTGGTCTCTTCTGAACAGCGGTAAGCAAGGCTGAGTACACTTATGGTTGGTACTCAACAAGTGGGGGAAGATGCAAGGCTACCAAGGATAGGCTATGGTTTTGCAGCGGTTAGCATTTTAATGTTGGTCAAACTTTTAATTAAAGAACGCCTAATTACTAGATGTAAGTATATACCAACCCACTTAAGAAACTTTTAAGCCAAAACAACCCAAAGCTCATCAAGCTTCACCAAACCACGATTTATTCTCCTCTTCAAGTTTATTAATCATGTGAGGGTCCAAGCCGCTCATGACCGTGAGCACGGCCGATCGATCGCCTTTACACTCGCAGGTTTGCACACTTTACCCACGACTCGCGTAAAAGTTCCGAAGAACTTTGAACCCAACCATGCGATGCCGATCGTGCATCATACCACACTTCCGAGGTGTGATTGCATAGGGACGCTACGAAGCCTTTACAAAGGTATACAAAAGACTAATGACCCTGATAGTTACGGATCGGGGCGGACCATAACCCTCCCTAGTGGTTAGCACCTTAGCAAAGGTCGCTACCCCAAAAGGACCGGGCTATACCCCCGCAACCCGATCCCCCTCTCGCTCCTTTCGGAAAAGGGCCATCGGATCAATCGCACACCTAATTAATTGGCTAAGGTCAGAGCCATGTAACACTGTGGTTGCGCATGTTTTCTTGGGTGGTTCTCCATGTTCCGATTAAGTCATATGATCTTGTATTACCAAAAGCATCATCGTCATAAAACATACAAGCCTTTATCTTATAAAACCATTTTTATTCAACCCAAGTTGAGCAACTAGCATATTCTACCCAAAAACATTTATTAAACGGGGTTGATCCAAGGATTGTGGGTAAAAGTCTAGGTAAGTCCTTAAAAACGGTGTTCCCATCAATTTAATGCAATAACATCATAAAAGTAAACTTAATTGTAATGCGGTTATATAGGACAAAGATAGAACATGCGGGGGAGAAGACCACTTGCCTTCCTTGCTTAATCACTAAGGTTCTTCTTCTTCAAACACTTGCTCTTGATCTACTTCAACTGGCTGCTCGCTTGAAACTGACACGATGTCTACGAGCACACAAGAATACATACAATAAACAAAACAATACACCAAGCATGAAAAGCTTAAAGGGAAAACAGGATTTGGGTCTAGGAAAGCGAACACAAGGAACACTCGGAACTATCGGGAGATTTGGATGATCACAAACAAGAGCTAGCTACGTGTTTGATATCTTTTAGTTAAGTAAAATCATGTGTATAGGTTATTTCAGAGAAATATCCTATTTATAATTAGGAAAGTTATATTTGTATTTAAAATACGATGTAGGCCTAGTCCAATTTTACTTATAAATATTCAAGTATGATTTATGCAAATTAAACATTTAATTTTAAAAGAAGCATGTAAAAACATCTAGGCGCTTATCATTATATTTCGTGTTATTCTAATCAAATTATAATTTAAAAACACATTTATATTCACTTTAATCAAATTAACATTTAATTAAGAAAACTCGGGATATAGCCTATGTTACATTTTAGTAGAAAGCAAATTGCATAATCATTAATCAAATTAAGTTTGATTATAAAACCGAGGTATACATCTAATTAACTTTTAATTAAAAGAAATGTTCATTTAATATTAATCATATTAACTTTCTTATGAAAACACGTGTTACACTTCTAATTAGATTTTAATTAGAAAAGCATGTGCAATAGGATTTAATCATATTTAATATTTAAATATAAAACAATGAACATGTACAACATTGGTCCTATCACGTAGTTTTAGTTGATATGAGCCTAACGCAACTTGAAACGGTGGAATCGGAGCTACAACGCAAAAGATATGGAGAAAACAAGATTCTAGAACTCGCCGGGCTTGAAAAGACGGTCGCGTGGACACCAAGAACGCTTAAAACGGAGCTAGGACGGAAAAGATATGGCTAAAACAAGATTCGGGGACTAATTTGTGAATATCCGGAAGCTTAGGGGGTTTTCTCGCAAGATTTCGGGGACCTAAACATAATTATGTGTAAGAACTCAAGGGTTTTGGTGTAAAAGAGTAGGGCTTGGACCTTTGGTGGAAGAAACGAGAGAAGCTCGGGGGCTTCACCGTTAAAACACAGGGCTAAATTGTAAGAATCTTTGGAGGTGGAAGGGCATATATGTGATATTAGAAAGTGTGGGGTTCTTTTTGTAAAATTACCGTGGCGGCCGGCGGGTGAGCTGCGGTGGCGCCACGTGGCGGGCCGCGGTTGGGCGTGCCGCCGCAAGCCGACGTCATCGCCGACGCGGGGCCGACGTGGCGGTGACGCGGCTCGTGGACCGCGGGCGGGACCCGCCCCCATTGATCCACCGTGGACCGGATCAAGGGGTACGCCCCCCTTTTGATCTAGACCGTCCGCCGTGATCGGACGGCCCTCGGTGCTTGCGGGCGAGGCGCGGCGTTGGGGGGGGAGCGGCGGCCCGCGGCGGCGCCCGGCGGCGCGCGCGGCGCGCGCTCGCCGGAGAAGCCAAGGATGGCCTCCCGGCCACCACCTCGCATGGCAAGAACACCGAAAGGAAGAGGAGGGGAAGGGGAACTTGCTCGGGAGTTTGTAAAGGAGGGAGAGGCACCGGCGAAGGAGATCGGCGGCGAGGGGCGGCGGTGGTGGCGGTGCTCGCGGCGGCGGTGCCGTGGTGAGTGAGGAGAGAAGGGGAGGGGCGCGGGATAGAGAGGGGGTCCCGGCGCATCCTTTATAGGGCGTAGGAGGGGGAGGATGGGGCGGCGAGGCGGTGGCGGGTGCTCGCCGGCGGCGGCCATAAATGGCGGCGGCGGCGGCTCGGTGGAGAGGGAGGAGAGGAAGGGGAGGCACGGGTGAGGATGAATGGGCAACCTGGGTGTGCTTTTATAGGGCAAGGAGGAGGATAGGGCCACGGCCGGGGTGATGGACATCAATGGCCATGGCGGCGGCGGCCTTCAATGCATTCAAGAGAGAGCGTTTAATTGGAGAGGAAACCGAAGGAGTTAAGGAGGGAGGCGGCGGCCGGTGGTTTTAATGCGCCTTGATTGCAAGCTTGAATGAGGGAGAGGCGCGGGAGAAGGGGGGAAACGGCCGGCGGCGGCACGGTTGACTCGGCGGGGGAGGAGCCGGGAGGTAGGGGGGCGAAGCCGACATGCGGGGCGGCCCGCGGCGGCGAGAGGA
The DNA here is from genome assembly GCA_947561735.1 of Cenchrus americanus. Lineage (NCBI taxonomy): Eukaryota > Viridiplantae > Streptophyta > Magnoliopsida > Poales > Poaceae > Cenchrus > Cenchrus americanus. The sequence continues at coordinate 88,615,942 of OX387240.1, read as the reverse complement.
GAGAGAGAGGGGGAGCGCTGGTGGGCCGGCGGCGGTGTTGGTGGGCTGGAAAGGAATGTGGGCCGCGCGGGGAAAAGGAAAAGACGGAGGAAGGGGAGGTGGGCCGCGCAGGCTGCTGGGCCGCAGGGGTTGCTGGGCCACGGCTGGAAAAGAAAGAAGGGAGAGAGAGAAGAGAGGGAGGGGTTTAGGAATTTTCTTCTCTTTTTTTTACCTTTTCAAACTCACATTTCAAACTCTTTTTAAATTCAAATCTTTTACACAAATTTTCACAAACTATTTCACAATTATTTTTAAGAACTTTTTCACAAGTATTTTAAGACTTTTAAAACCACACCACAACCAAAACTCATGCATTCAAATCATGATGCACAAGCACTTATTGCTTCTAAATTATTAAAATGATATTTAAATATTTTTAAGGCCAAATTTATTTGATAATTTAATTAATCCTTAGAAAATAAAATCTAAACACCATGTTGCTTACATTGTTTTGGTGATGGAATTTTTAGGGTGTTACATGCGCCGGGGCTCGCGCCCGGTGCCGCCGCACCAACTCCCCGGGGAGGAGCCCATCCCCACCACCGTGGGGAGGGACGCGTGCGGTACGGCCGGTGTCGGTCCCGTGACACCGCGCGCCTACCGCAAAGTACGGCTAACGCGCCCGACCCTCGAAGGGGGCGGGGGCGCACCCTCGATTTCACTTTCCCGTGACCCTACGGGGTTAGGTGGAGGCGCTAGGCCGGTGGATTGCCATCCCGGCCACCGTAACGGCGTGGCCGCCGTACCCGCGTGCGTGCGCGCACGCCGGACCCCGTAGCAACGACTCCGGCCCCGTGAGGCGCGTTGGGAAGGAACGCCGTTCGCCCGCCCCCTTGTACTCCGTACAAGCTTGCGTCGCGCACCGCCCCCGAGCCTATCGAGGACATCACCGCCATCCGTTGCTCTCCTACCTTCGAACCGCCACTGTTCGGGTACAAGTCAGGCCATGATGACCGGATCGCAGCGGGGATCGCCCGGACGGCCGCCCACTCTACACCGTAGCACGTCGCACCTCTCCACATAGCTAGGTAGCGCGGCGTTCATGTAACCCGCCGCCCCCTTGATCTATAAAAGGGGGGGCGAACCCCCAGCCGCGGGGGGAGACGGACGAACAGAGACACAAGAACACTTCACACACCACGTACTCATTCTCATTCTCCCACAATATCTTCGACCACTCCTCCGGGGACTTGGAAGCTACACTTCCTCTCCCGCCTTGCTTGTATTTGCCCCACTACAAGCACCCCCGGTGCTAAGTAATATAGTGCCCCGAGCACGCCCCTGCTGGACGTACGGCCCCCTCGGCCGGAACCAGGATAAAACCTCTGTGTCACTTGTTACTTAGCATCGACCATTGAGGGATAGACCTCGGCGCTATCTACTGGTTAGTGTCGGGACCATATTCCGCACCGACACATCGGCGGTACCCATACCGGCGGGTGCCCAAGGTGGACTTCCTGTCCCTCACAATCAGCTCGCTACTGTCGGTGCGGAATGTAGTCCCGACACTAACTAGTAATAAGCGCTGAGATCTTCCTCTCGATGGTCGGTGCTAAGCAACTAAGGATAGTTGGTTTATCCTGGTTCCGGACGGGCCGTACGTCCAGCAGGGGTGTGCTCGAGGCACTGTATTGCTTCGCACCAGGATGCCTGTAGAGGGGCGGCTACAAGCGAAGCGGGAGAGGAGGCGTGGCCTCCAAGTCCGAAAGGATGTGATTGAGGCGAGTGCCAATATCGTGGGGAAGGCGGAGAGCGTGTAAGCGTTGCTGTCCGTCATCCCGTCCCGTGTCGTGTCCCTGCGGCGGGGGGGATCGCCTCCCTTTTATAGGCCAAGGAGAGAGCGATTTACAGGCATGCCGCACTATTTCACTACGTGTGATGGTATGACGTACAGTTCCGTGGAGTTGACGATTGTCCTGGTGAATCTTGCTCTAGTTATGGCGTCGTGGCGTGCCCTTTGCTTGAACAGGGGCGACCTCGAGGGTGGAGGCGTGGTGGTTGACCGGGGCGTCTCCTAATGGGCTCGAGGGAGCCGTTGACGATGATCCGTACGAGGTGCAGTAGCAGGCGTGGCGGCGTCTCGTCCCCGCGTGCCTAACAGCGTCGAAGTAGTTGTAGCAGTGCGCGGCGTGGCGCAGCAGGGGCGGGGATGGCCGCACAGGATTGGGCGACGACGGGGATGGCGCTCCCGCCGGCCTGACGTCATGGTTTGACCCCGCGGAGTCACGAGAAGAGGGTTCGAGGGTGCGGCCGGCCCCCCTTCGAGGGCGCGGCGCGTCAGCCGTACTAGAGCGGGCGGCACAGTGTCATGGAGCTGACACCGGCCTCGTCGCACAGTTCCCCACAGTGGCGGGGATGGGCTCCCCCTAGGGAGTTGACGGAACAGTGCCGGGGCGTGATTCCCAGGCGCGTAGTGGCGCAGCTCTGCCGTGTCAGTGCATTAAATGCCTGTACACGCGTGCGGGAGCAGGTGCGCTCGTGAGGGACCCTCGAGCGAGGCGGACCCCGCTCGAGGGAGGCGGGGACCCTTGAGCGAGGCGGACCATGCTCGAGGGAGGCGGGGACCCTCGAGCGAGGCGGACCTTACTCGAGAGCGGTGTGAGCCCTCGAACGAGGCGGACCTCGCTCAAGGGGGCGTGAGCCATCGAGCGAGGCGGACCTCGCTCGAGGGGGCATTTTGCTGGGCCGCTTCGGTGGGCCGCGGGGGCCATCACGATGTGGATTGTGTTGTGTGTATGTTTTGTGCTAGGCCCGAGGTTGGGTTTGCGTTCCGCGTTTTTTTGCAGGTTTTAACCAGGATTCCCCCGGCCTTTTAGGGGACCCTCGTGGCCGTCCCCGACAGTAGCCCCCGAGCATCTGCGGATGTACCGGTCAGGCTCCCGCAGATGCTGGAGCCTACTGCTAGGACACTCTTCCCTCCCTGTTGCAAATGTCTTTCCGTGGGGCTGCGTCAGCGGACCCGCGGGTCCAGCCTCGAGCCCCGCGGGCAGAGCGTGAGTGCTCCCCGCGGGGGGGTTTTCTCGCGGAATTCCATTAGCAGCGTGGTACGTGTCTCAACCGGCATTGGCGATGTTTCAGCCGGTTTCAGTGACGCACGCGCAACTGATATCTTTCGCGTTCAGTGCATCCCAGGAGGTGTAGCCGTGCGTCGGGCCCCCGAGCCTAGGCCCATTCGAGGCGATCGGGGCGAGCTCTTCGTCTTGTTTTAAACGCGCCCTCGCCGTCCCTCCGCGGGACGGAGGGTGAGGTCTCCACAACCCCCATCGATCGGGTCGCGGATTGCGGATTCCTCATCGAGCTGTTAGCGGGTGGTTCAAGTGGACGCCCATGCCCCGTTCGATAAGGGTAGGCTCGTGGTCCGGAGACTCGTCCATTAAAGCGCTCGCGCGGGTTTGCTAGGTGGGGCTCGGTCTCGTTCGCTAGGCACCGAGGGCACGGAAGCTCTCCCTCGGTGGGATCCCCCCGGCTAGCTGCCCTCGCTGGCTCTCGAACACAACATGTGGGGCGCCCTCGAGCCGGCGGGCTCGAGGAAAGGCTCGAATGCGCGCGCCCTCGTCGCCCCTGACTCTGGTGATCTGGGGCACCTGTTCGAACCCTTTGAGGGTCAGGTTTCAAACCCCTGATCAGTAGGGCCGTGCGGGGTAGCACCTGAGTGCTCCCGTCTTTTCGCATCTGTGTATTTCGAGGGTTCTCAGCCGTGCTGGCCCTCGAACCGCTGATCAGTAAACTTCGTAGATCGAGGGCACCTGTGGCGCCTGTTGACTTTGAACAGTCTTCAAGGCCACTGGTCGGTAATCGCACCCTTCGAGGGTCGGTTTTATCTAAGACGGGGGCTCGAGCCGCTCGAGGGTCTCCCTTACTTGGTAAGGGACCGGGCCATTTAATGCCCGCAGTCGCGGCTGTAGTCAGGCGCCGCGGCCGCGCGCGTAGTGGGCGGAGTGGGCAGGCGGATGTGACCGCCTGCCGCGGCCCTCCGGTTACCGCGCCGTGATGATGGCGCGCGTGCAGACGTGCGGCCGCCGCGGTCGTGGTGGGCCCCGCTCGTCAGCGAGGGAAATTTTCACCTGCAGTTAATGCGTGCGGGGTGTGCGCTCCGGAGAGCACGCCCCGTGGATCTATAAATCCAATAGGGGGAGGAGAGGCGGTTTTTTACCTTCGCACTTAGCGTTTGCCATCCTTGCCTCTCGCGCTTCTGCCCCCGAGCTGTTCTTGCCTTTGCGCTTCCGCTCTAGAGCCGTTCTTGCTTCTCGTTCCTCGCTCCCCCGCCCATTCGTATGGCTCCCCAGCAGTCCATCACCGTCATCGACCCGCCGGCATGGGAGCGCTCGACGGCGACGACGCTGTCTCCGAATCTGCTGGTGGTCGGCGGCCAGCTGGCGGCGAATGTGGATGGGCAGCCCGCGGAGTGGATCATGCCGTCGGAGAGGGACCGAGTTCCCAACCCACCGTTTGGCTACGTCGTCAGCTTCGTCCTTATCCACGAGCGCGGCTTCGCGGCGCCGGCGAGCCGCTTCATGCGGGGTCTGTGCTATCACTACGGCGTGGAGCTACACAACTTCACACCGAATGCGATCTCGCAGGCGGCCACGTTCATCGGCGTCCGCGAAGGCTTCCTGGGGATCCCGGTAAATTGGGATCTCTGGGTCCACCTCTTCCGCGCGGAATTGCACAAGCTGGCCACGTCGGAGCCGAGGACTCGCCGCGCGGCGCGTGTCGGCGGCTTGTCGCTCGCGTTGCGGAGCTCGCGTAGGGAGGAGTACATCCCCTGCCCGATGACCTCCAACAACGCGGACTGGGAGCGGGGGTGGTTCTACCTCCGCAACGCCGACCCCGGCCTCCCCACTACACTGGCAAAGTGCTGAGGGAGAAGGCCATCTCCTGGCACCACGGGGTATCTCCGCCCTCGCACCAGGCGCGGCTGGACTCACTCGTGGCCGCGTTGAAGCACCTGGCGGACCACGGGCTGACCGCGGGGTGCGTTCTCGCCAACCTCCACCACCGGCTGATCGTCCCCCTGATGGAGAGGCGGCTCCGCATCTTTGAGATGGACGAGGACGCGGACTCCGTCGCGTTGGCGGAGTCGCGGCTGCTGCGGGACCTCTTCCCACGAGAATACGCGGCCACCCGGGCGCGGCGCGCCATCGACCTCAGGGCGGGGCGTTGCGACAACGCATCCCTGTGGGCGCTCGCCATGCTCCCACTCGGCCAATTGGTGAGTGAATTTCTTGCTTTCCTTTCTTGTCCTGCTGGTTTTTGGGTCGTCGGCGTATTTTGAGGCTTTGCCTGATCCCCGCAGATGGTGCGCGTGAACGTCGCGCGGTCCGACCCGCCCACGCCTCGATCTCGCGCGCGCGGCGCAACGGCGAGAGCAGGAGCGGGTGGAGCGCAGGAGAGAGCGGAACGTGCGGCGGCAGGAGCATCGGGAGCGGAGGAGCTAGGAGTTCCGGCTGCGCGAGCAGTAGGGGCTTTCCTCGCCCAGGACAGAGGAGTACTCGTTGTCATACGAGGAAGAGGAGGAAGAAGGGAAAGAGGATAGGGGGCAGGTTCTCCCCGACAGGTGGGAGCTTGCACCCCCGTCACCGGAGCCGACTCCGGTAGCAAGAGAACCATCGCCCAGGGCGGGCACAGGGGCGCCCACCGCCGGGCGATCTACGACGGAGGCGGCACGGGCCACGGAGGTGCCGGCGCGCGCCACGGGGGCGCCCGTGCATGCGGCGGAGCTTGCGCGCGTGGTGGAGGCGGCGGGGAGGCGCGGCGGCGGCCGCGCCGGCCGCGCCCGCGACGTCAGCGGGAACCTCGAGGAAGAGGAAGCGGGCCTTCTCCTCCTTGAGGTAAGGAGTTGCCTTTCGAGGGGTCGTGTGCTGGATGGGCGGGGACTTGACGTTTGGTTCTCGTGTTTGTAGGGTGACGCCAACTGTGCCCCCCTTGCGCCAGCCAAGGTGCTGAGGGCGCACGCGCCCATCCCAACCAGGCGAAGCTCGTCGAGGGCGTCGCGGGCGACCGTAAGCACAGCGGCGACGGCGAGCGGGGGCTTGCAAGGCGCGGCCCAGGGGCCTCGGGGGCCGCGGCCGGCAACGACGACTGCGCGGCGCGGCAAGCGGCGGCGCGAGGTGCGGCGGGGAGCCCGCCGTGGCCGAGGCGGCCGGTGGCGGAGGTACGGTGGCGGCGCCCGGTCACGGTGGCGCGGCCGGCGGCGTCGGCCGGGGAGGCGCGTCCGGCGCCGCGGCCGGCCGAGGCGCGGGCGGGAGACGGCGGTCGCGGTGGCGCGGCGAGAGCCGTGGCCACGGTGGCGCGGCGGAGACGGCGGTCGCGGTGGCGCGACGGGGAGCCCGCGGCCACGGTGGCGCGCGCCAGAGGCCGCGGCCACGGTGGAGCGAAGGGGCCCGCCTTCGCCGGCGGCTCCGGGCGACGGCGGTGGAGATCCTCGACGACGAGGTCCCTCCGCCCTGGGTGGGACCAGTGGGCAAGCCTGCCCACACCGCCCCGAGCCCCGGGGCGGGCGCTCGTGAGGAGGTGGGATGGCCACATGGTGGCCGAGAGCTCGGGGCACGGCGCCGAGGCTTCTTCGTCTCGCGCGCGCCGCCTGCTTGGAGCGACCCGGCGGCGAGCTCCGGGGCGGGCGGGGCGAGGAGCGCGTCGACGCGCCACCCCCTCACTTTGCCGACGCGCAAGAGGAGCATCAGCTGTGGGAGGAGTTCCGCGGCCACGGCGCTTCGCTCAACCGGGCGTTGAACAAGGCGCTGCGGATCCACGGCGGCCTGGTGTGGCGTGTCTTCCAGGTGCGTCGGCGTTCGTTAACTTGTTGCTTTCTTCTTTGCTCTGTTGTTTTTGCGGCGCAGCACTCATGGGTCCTTATCTGCTGGTGGCAGGAGCTGGAGCTCCGTGCCCGCGACAGGTACGGCGCCCTCGACCAGATGAGCGCTGAGCTCCGCCAGCTCCGGGAGCAGCGCGACGCTCTTGACGCCCTCGCCGAGGCCCTGAGGACCCGGGATGGCTGGTTGGCGTACCTGGCGGAGGCTCTACGCGACCAGCTCTTGGAGCTGGAGGGGCAATCCACGGCGCGCGCCTCTGCCGTTGAGCGGGTTCGCACGGCCCTCATCGACCAGGACGAGGCGTTGCGGCAGGCGAGAGGGGAGCTGGAGAGGGCGCGCACCGTGGCGGCTGACTGGGAGGCAGAGGTGGTCTCCGTCCGGGCTCAGCACCGGCAGAACCACGCGGAGCTCGAGGAGGCGTGGTCTCGGCGAAGCCAGGCCGAGGAGAGGGCGAGGGAGGCCGAGCAGAAGGCCAAGGAGGCCGAAGAGTTGAAGGCCGCCCTCGCCGCCAAGGTCACCGCGGTCGTCCCAGCGGAGGAGCAGCTCCGGCAGGAGCGTGCCGCCCGCCAGGAGGCCGAGGGTCAGCTCCAGCAGGAGCGGGCCGCCCTCATCGATGTCCGGACGGCGCTCGAGCGGGAGCATGCTGCTCTCGGGAGGGTGCAGGCGACGCTGAAGGAGCGAGAGGACGAGGTCTCGAAGCTCGATGGGGAGCTGATCGCCCTCAGCATCTCGAACGCAGATCAGCGCCGGACCCTCGCGGAGCAGAGCGCCACGATCATCAGCCTGCAGCAGGCAGTCGAGGGCGGGCACCAAGCTCTCGAGGGGAGAGGAAGCAGGTTGAAGGTGATCGTCGTTTTGTTCCTTTGTTTTGTTGATCTTCCCTTCGGGGGTTTGTTCTATTCGTGATTTCCTTTGCTCGTGGTATCCAGGCCTGCGAACCGCCTGGGGCGTGTGACCGATCGGGCCGAGACGTTGCAGGCGGCCTACGACTCCTCTGAGCGGGAGCTGGTAGAGCTGCGTGCTGCCGCCCTCGAGACCTGCCAGGCGGTCGAGGAGGGCGAGGCGTGCGCTGGAAGCTCGCTGGCAAGTCGTCTGCGCGCCCTTAGTGGGCATGTCTCGAGGCGCATGTGCCGTGCGCTTCACTTGGGCGTCTAGAAGGCCCTCGGTGTGGTGCGATCCCACTACGAGGTGAACTTCGAGGATGTGGCGTCGGGCTACGTCGTGCCGGAGGGCGTCGAGGACGAGGTGGCGATGGAGCACGCGGACGCGCTTGCTGTTGACGCCGCCGAGACGCTCATCGAGTACTTCATGGAGTTCTTGTTCCCGGACACTGCTGATGCCGACGCGCCTCAAGCCTGAAGACCGTTGGGCACTTGGCCCTTTTTTGTTCAAATGTTAGTACCTAGGACACGTGGCCGTGTAAATGAACAAGTATTTTGTTAAGGTGTTAAACACTTGTGAGTGGTGTTTCTTGTTTTATTTATCGCGTTGTTCTGTTTCTTCCTTTGCTTGGGCGAGTTCGGGTTGGGGGAGTTCGATTTTCGTGAGCAGCCCGCTGGGCCGGAGGCAAGAGAGAAGGGACGTATCCTCGCGGAGGCATAGGCTATCTCTGGCTCGCGAGTCCTTTCCGCTTGGACACCCGCGCCCCGCCTGGGTTCGCTCGAGGCCAAGGTCGAAACATACTTAGCGCGCTTACGAGTTAAATTTTTTGCGAAAAAATGGGACCATTTTTTGGGGGATACCCCCCGCAGTAGCCCCCGAGGGTGACTTGGTTTTCTGGGGAAAGCCAAGTTGCCCTTTAACTTTATTAACTTGCTGTTATTTACATTCGTGCTGCCAACTGGGGTGTTGGGCATGTAATTTACAACAAAAAACTTCGAACTCCTAGCTAACGGTAGAAGCGGCGTAGCTGCTGGATGTTCCAAGTGTTAGTGAGTTCCTCGCCGTCCTCGTTGGCCAGCTTGTAAGTGCTGGGCTTGAGCACCTTCACCACGACGTAGGGTCCCTCCCATGGGGGTGATAACTTGTGGCGGCCTCGATTATCTTGGCGTAGTCTTAGGAGGAGGTCCCCCTCGCTGAAGTCTCGCCGCCGCACCTTTCGAGCTTGGTAGCGTCTTAAGGACTGCTGGTACCTCGCGGAGTGCATCAGGGCCACGGTACGTGCCTCGTCCAGTTGGTCCAGCGAGTCTTCGCGGGCTTGTTGGTTGGCACCTTCGTCGTAGCCCCGGACCCAGGGCTTCCCGTATTCCAAGTCTGCGGGGAGGACGGCCTCTGCACCATGGACTAGAAAAAATGGGGTGAACCCGGTGGCCCTGCTTGGGGTGGTTCTAAGGCTCCACACAACCGCCGGCAGCTCCTGGAGCCATTTCCGACAAGACTTGTTCAGTCGGTCGAAAATTCTGGGCTTGAGGCCTTGTAGAATCATGTCATTGGCACGCTCCACTTGGCCGTTAGTCTGCGGGTGCGCCACGGCTACCCAGTCCACGCGGATGTGGAACTTATCACAGAATTCCAAGAACTTCCTGCCTGTGAATTGGGACCCGTTGTCGGTGATGAAGGAGTTGGGCACTCCAAATCGGTAGACGATGTCGGTGAAGAACGTCACCGCCTGCTCCGCCCTGAGATTCGTGATGGGGCGCACCTCCACCCACTTGGAGAACTTGTCGATTGCGACCAACAGGTGGGTGTAGCCCCCGGGCGCCTTCCGCAAGGGCCCGACGATATCCAGCCCCCACACGGCGAAAGGCCACATGACGGGGATGGTCTGCAGGACGTGCACGGGGAGATTGGTCTTACGGGCGTAGAACTGGCACCCTTCACAGGTGCACACGATCTCGCTGACGTCAGCGACCGCGGTGGGCCAGTAAAAGCCCTGGTGAAACGCGTTGCCCACGAGGGTGCGGGTGCGGCGTGGTGGCCGCATACGCCCGTGTGTATGTCCCGGAGGAGCTCGCACCCCTGGGGGATGGGCACGCATCGCTGCAGGATGCCGGAGGCGGCGCGCTTGTACAGCTCGCCGTCGACGAGAGTGAAGGACTTGGCCATCCTGGCGATGCGCCTGGCCTCGGACCGGTCCGAGGGGAGTTCCCCTCGGTCCATCCAGGCGATATACTTGTCGCGCCAGTCCACCTCGCTGGGGGCTGGTTCGACATCCATGGCTTCGGCCTCGTCGGCACCGTACCCCTCGAGCAGGGAGAGCACGTACGCATCGTTCGAGGGGTCCTCGTCCATGGGCTCTGCGCCCGCTGGATTTGAGGGAGCCCCCGAGGGTTCCGTGCAGTTCGAGGGGTGCGGTTCGAGGTTGACGGACGGCTGGGCGACGTCCCGAGCGAAGACATTCGGGGGACAGTGATCTGCCCTGACGTGATCTTGGCGAGCTCGTCCGCCTCCTCGTTATACCGGCGGGGCACGTGGTTGAGCTCGATGTCGTAGAACTTGTCCTCGAGGGCCCGCACGGCCTTGCAGTACGCCTCCATTTTGTCGTCGTGGCAGCTCGCGTTTTTCATGACCTGGTCGATCACGAGCTGCGAGTCCCCCCGCACGTCGAGGCGTTTGATGCCTATCTCGATGGCGATCTTGAGGCCGCAGAGTAGGGCCACGTACTCAGCCATATTGTTTGATGCGGGGAAGTGAAGGCGCACAGCGTACCGCATGTGCTCCCCGAGGGGCGAGACGAAAAGCAGGCCCGCGCCCGCACCTGTCTTCATCACCGAGCCGTCAAAGTACAAAGTCCAACATTCAGCCTGGATCTGTGGCGGCGACAATTGCGTGTCCGTCCACTCGGCAACGAAATCTGCCAAGATTTGGGACTTGATGGCCTTGCGCGGGGCGTAGGCGTGCGTTTCACCCATCAGCTCCACCGACCACTTGGCAATCCTTCCCGCCGCATCTGGGTTACGGATGATTTCCCCTAACAGAAAGGAGGAAACCACCGTGACCGGGTGAGCCTCGAAGTAGTAGCGGAGTTTGCGCCGAGAACCACTGCGTAGAGCAGCTTCTGTACTTGTGGGTAGTGCGTCTTGGTGTCGGACAAGACTTCGCTGATGTAGTATACCGGCCGTTGAACTGGCAAAGCGTGCCCCTCCTCCGCACGCTCTACCACGATGACGGCGCTGACCACTTGGGTGGTTGCGGCTACGTAGAGGTACAGTGGCTCGCTGTCTTGCGGCGGTGTGAGGATTAGGGCATGGGTAAGGGACGCTTTCAACTTATCAAGCGCCTCCTGGGCCTCGGCGGTCCAGGAGAAACGCTCATGCTTCTTGAGGAGCCAGTAGAGGGGCAAGCCCTTCTCGCCGAGCCGCGAGATGAAGCGGCTCAAGGTAGCAAGGCACCCCAGCACCCTTTGGACCCCCTTAAGGTCCCGAATCGGACCCATTCGTTCGAGGGCTGCAACCTTTTCGGGGTTGGCCTCGATGCCTCGCTGGGAGACGATGTATCCTAATAGCATGCCCCGTGGCACACCAAAGACACATTTTTCGGGGTTCAATTTTACCCCGTTGGCCCGTAGGCATCCGAACGCGATGCGAAGGTCGGTAACCAGGTCGTCCGCCTTCCTGGTTTTTACGATTATATCATCTACGTACGCCTCAACGGTTCGCCTGATGTGGTCTTCGAAGACGTGCTGCATGCATCGTTGGTATGTTGCGCCCGCGTTTCGGAGGCCGAACGGCATCGTTACGTAGCAGTACATCCCAAACGGCGTGATGAACGAAGACGCGAGCTGGTCGGACTCCTTCATTTTTATCTGGTGGTACCCGGAATAGGCATCAAGGAAACAGAGCAGTTCGCACCCAGCGGTCGAATCAACAATCTGATCGATATGCGGCAAAGGAAAAGGAACTTTAGGACATGCTTTATTAAGACTAGTGTAGTCTACACACATCCGCCACTTCCCATTCTTTTTCTTTACTAATACAGGATGAGAAGCGGCACCGGGTAATTGGAGTGGAGCTGCGGAAGCTCCTCGAGGCTGGGTTCATCAAGGAAGTGTTCCACCCCACTTGGCTACGGCGCAGCCGTTGCTGCACGGCGCGGGAGTGAGGTAGGATGTCAAGGGAGTGCTCGGCGACCTCCCTCGGGATGCCTAGCATGTCCGAGGGGCTCCACGCGAAGATGTCGGCATTGGCGCGGAGGAAGTCGACGAGCACCACTTCCTATTTCGGGTCGAGGGTAGAACTGACCCTCAACGCCTTCCCTCGGGGGCAGCGGGGTCGAGGGGCACCTCCTTGGTCTGCTCAGCAGCCTCGAAGCTGCCGGCGTGCTTCACGGCGGAGTCCACATCTCCGTTGACCATCTTCTCCATGTTGGCGATGAGCGCTTCGTCCAACGCCAGTGCCTCGGCGTGTTCCATGCACTCGACGTCGCAGTCGAATGCGTGCTCGATGGATGAGCCCACGGTGATGACGCCGTTGGGCCCCGGCATCTTCATCTTGAGGTAGGTGTAGTTGGGGACCGCCATGAACTTGGCGTAGCAGGGCCGCCCGAGTATGGTGTGGTACGCGCCCCTGAACCCCACCACCTCGAAGGTGAGTGTCTCCTTGCGGTAGTTGTCCGGCGTGCCGAACCAGACCGGCAGGTCGATCTGCCCGAGGGGCTGGACGCGCTTGCCTAGCGCGACGCCATGGAACGGCGTCGTGCTGGGCCACAACTGGTCCAACCCGATCCCCAGCAGGCGCAGCGTGTGCGCGTAGAGGATGTTGAGGCTGCTGCCTCCGTCCATCAGGACCTTCGAGAACCGTGCGTTCCCGATGACTGGGTCGACCACCAGCGGGTACTCACCAGGGTTGGGGATGCGGTTCGGGTGATCCTCGCGGCTGAATGTGATGGCGTCCTCCGACCAGTCGAGGAAGGAGGGAGGCGCCTTCTCCGTGGCGAGGACCTCGTGCCACTCCCGCTTGCGTTGGCGACTGGACATGTCGACGGTCGGGCCCCCGAAGATGAGGAAGACATTCTCCACGGCGGGGAAGCCGCCGGCGTCGCCGTCACCCCCGTCCTTCTTGGCCTCGTCGTCCTTCGCGGTGGCGCGGCTGTAGAACCGCTTGAGCATGTCGCACTGCTCGAGGGTGTGGTTGACCGGCGTTTTGTGGTAGGGAGATGACTTCTTCAGCATGTCGTCGAAAACTCCCGGGCCTCGAGGGGCCGGTCGAGGGTCCCGTCGAGCCGGGTCAACAGCAAGAGCTTCGCCGTCGTCGTCGTTGTGCCCTTGCTCGCGCGCCTCGCGGCGCGGCTTCTTTCCCTTCTTGCCCCTCTTGTTCTTTTGGCGGGGCTCCTTGGACTTGCTGCCCTCCGTGGGCGCGTCGTCCACACGTTTGCCCTTCTTGCCATCGAAGATCGCCCCCACCACCTTTTCGCCTGAGGCAAAGCTGGTGGTGATGTCGAACAGCTCGTTCGAGTCGACCGGCGGGCTGCGCCCGAGCTCGCGCACAAGATCCCGGCATGTGGTGCCCTCGAGGAAAGCGTGCACGATTTTGGACTGCACCACGCTTGGGAGCTCCGTACAGCGCTTGGAGAAGAGTCGTATGAAATCCCGGAGCGACTCGCCGGGCTTCTGGGTGCAAGAGCGCAAGTCCCAGGAGTTCCCAGGGCGCACATACGTGCCCTGGAAATTTCCCACGAATGTGCAGACCAGGTCGTCCCAGTTGTGGATCTGGCTGGCCGGCAAGTGCTCGAGCCACATCCGCGCCGAGTCGGCGAGGTGCAGGGGGAGGTTGCGGATGATGACCTCGTCGCTGGTGGCCCCGCCTAGCTGACACGCCAAACGGTAGTCGTTGAGCCACACACGGGGATTCGTCTCCCCGTTGTACTTGACTATCGTTGTGGGCTGGCGGAAGCGTTGGGGGAAGTTCGCCGTGCGGATCTCCCGGCTGAACACGCGGGTTCCCAGGGGCTCCAGCGTCGTTGAGCGGTCCTCCCCGCTGTCGTAGCGCCCATCCCATCGAGGGTGGTAGCCTGCTGCCGCCCGCGCCTCCGCGTTACCCGCTCGCCGGGCGTTGATGACGTTGCGGGCGTCGCCATCTTGGGCTTGCCCATGCGTGTCGAGGAGCCGTTCCTTGGCCGGCGTGCGCCCCGGTTGGCGGGGCGCTCGCCTGCGCCGCCCGCGTGCACCAAGGGGCTCGGGGCCTTGCGCACCCCCATCATCCCGCGCGCTCCCCCCGTTGGCGGATGCGGGATGCCGAGCTTTCGGCCCGTTGGATGGCCGCTTGCTCGATGAGTGCCTGCGCCTCGCGGTGCAGGTTCGCGCCTCGGGCGTCGAGGGGGCGGGCATGGCCCGCAGAAGTGTCGCGATGGCAATGAGCTTCTGGCTCGCCCGCGGGGCGTGTCCGGATCGTCGACATTGAAGTCGGCGTTGATGCGATCGCGGGCTTGCCTGCCCAACTCACGCGCGCGTTCGCCGCACGCGGAGGCTTCTCCCGCGATAGAGGCACGAAGCAACTGCACCGTGCGGTACTCTTCCACCAGCTTGGCCTCGAGCTCGCGCGCTTGGGCCAGCTGTGCGTTGATGTCGGCCCCCCTCGGGGCGCTTGGCCCCGCAGCCAGGCGTGCTCCAGTTCCCAGAGCAGGAGGAACCTCTCCGTCGCCGACGCCCGCCGCGTCGGCGGCGTTTGCTGGGTCGTTGGCGATTACGACGCAACACTCCCGCGCGGGGTCGTAGCTCCCGGCGCTAGAGTCGTTGGAGTAGCCGAACCAGTAGTCCGTGGCGTCGAGGAACTCACTGGGTCCGGCACGCCGGAGAAGTCCCACTCCGCGTATCCATGCGAGGTGGCGGGTGGCAGCTCGTCGATGGAGCCTAGAGATGACTCGTCGCCGGCGGAGGCGCTAGGGTCCCTAGCAACCAGGACGCGGCGGCCAGGGGGAACCCTGCGCATCGTTGTGTTGGCGTTGGTGTTGGCGGCGTACGCCGCCATGGCGCCGCGCAGACCGATAGGGAAGCGTGGTCCGGAGACCGAGCGCTCCCCCGCCGGGCGGCCGCCGTCTCGCCGGTGAGCGCGTCGCGTTGCGAGGCGACGCGCGCAAGCACGCCGGCGCTCCGACCGCGCCCCCGCGCGCGCCGGCCGAGCGATGGTGGCGTCGTGGCGCCGAAGGACCCGCAACGTCCGTGTTGGCAGGTGCTGGCATCGTGGCGATGTGTGCGGCGGCGGCCGGGACGGACCCGGCATGGCGCCGCGCACGGAGTTCCTCACGGTTAGTGAGGCGCATGAGGTAGCCGTTCCCCGTAGTCTGAAAGTTTAGGCCCCCGAACCGGATTTCGAATCCGGCCGGGAGGGGGTCCGAGCTGCCCATGGAGTAGCGCTGACCGCGGTACTCGGTGAGAATCACCATCGAGAGAGTTGGTGACGAGTTGATCTTCAACGCGCAGAGCCCCACGGTGGGCGCCAACTGTCGGTGCGGAATGTAGTCCCGACACTAACTAGTAATAAGCGCTGAGATCTGCCTCTCGATGGTCGGTGCTAAGCAACTAAGGATAGTTGGTTTATTCTGGTTCCGGCCGGGGCCGTACGTCCAGCAGGGGTGTGCTCGAGGCACTGTATTGCTTCGCACCAGGATGCCTGTAGAGGGGCGGCTACAAGCGAAGCAGGAGAGGAGGCGTGGCCTCCAAGTCCCAAAGGATGTGATTGAGGCGAGTGCCAATATCGTGGGGAAGGCGGAGAGCGGAAAAGCATTGTTGTCCGTCGTCCCGTCCCGTGTCGTTTCCCTACGGCGGGGGGGATCGCCTCCCTTTTATAGGCCAAGGAGAGAGCGATTTACAGGCATGCCGCACTATTTCGCTACGTGTGATGGTATGACGTACAGTGCCGTGGAGTTGACGATTGTCCTGGCGAATCTTGCTCTAGTTATGGCGTCGTGGCGTGCCCTGTGCTTGAACAGGGGCGACCTCGAGGGTGGAGGCGTGGTGGTTGACCGGGGCGTCTCCTGACGGGCTCGAGGGAGCCGTTGACGATGATCCATACGAGGTGCAGTAGCAGGCGTGGCGGCGTCCCGTCCCCGCGTGCCTAACAGCGTCGACGTAGTTGTAGCAGTGCGCGGCGTGGCGCAGCAGGGGCGGGGATGGCCGCACAGGATTGACAGCGACGGGGATGGCGCTCCCGCCGGCCTGACGTCATGGTTTGGCCCCGCGGAGTCACGAGAAGAGGGTTCGAGGGTGCGGCCGGCCCCCCTTCGAGGGCGCGGCGTGTCAGCCGTACTAGAGCGGGCGGCACAGTGTCACGGAGCTCACACCGGCCTCGTCGCACAGTTCCCCACAGTGGCGGGGATGGGCTCCCCCTAGGGAGTGGCGGAACAGTGTCGGGGCGTGATTCCCAGGCGCGTAGTGGCGTAGCTCTGCCATGTTAGTGCATTAAATGTCCGTACACGCGTGCGGGAGCAGGTGCGCTCGTGACGAGAGCGGCGTGAGCCCTCGAGCGAGGCGGACCTCGCTCGAGGGGGCATTTTGCTGGGCCGCTTCGGTGGGCCGCGGGGGCCATCACGATGTGGATTGTGTTGTGTGTATGTTTTGTGCTAGGCCCGAGGTTGGGTTTGCGTTTCGCGTTTTTTGCAGGTTTTAAGCAGGACTCGCCCGTCCTTTTAGGGGACCCTCGTGGTCGTCCCCGACAGCTGCCGCTCGCGTCGCTCTGGGAGAAATTCCTCACTAGCGTTGGCGCGGAGCTCTACTCCATCTACTTGCACGTGACGGCGCTGCTGCTAGCCAACGCGAAGCGGTGTTTGCTGGCGAAGCGGAGCTGCTGCTGCTGGCGAACACACTGACCCATGCAACGAACGCTTCTGCATCCCGCTCGAGTCCTGCATCCCGTCTCTGAGTTCCTGGATGCTATATCACCAAATTGACACGAAATAAGGGAGAATATGTGGCAATAGGATACAGATTTGATACAAATTGATGATTGTTTGAGAGGAATCAGAGGTACAGGAGGAGAAAATAGCAAGAACAGGGAACTGAGAGGAGGTAGAAGTCGATGAGCGACGAACGCGAGGAGGTAGAAGGCGATGCTATGTTCCTCTCCGTCCGCTTCTTTTTCTATGGATGACTGTTCTTCTCAGTCTAGCCCACTTGTCAGAGAGTATGGCGATGGTCTGTCCATGAAAACTACATCCAAAGTAGGTAATATTGTTGAGAGGTGTACGTGGATCACATGGTAGTATGTCACAGTTAATCAGCTCCTCTTGTGCTTAGTAATAAATGTTTTTATCTGTAGAAACTACTATTTTCAACTTTGCATTGGCGACCATAATTTCTGAGATATTTAACTATTTGCCACTCTTAGCTAGGGTCAATTAATCTCTCTCACATTCACTCCTCTCTCATAGGTGGCAAATCTGTTGCCACTCACCCCCATATGATGACAATAGGTTAAATATTCCATAATTTCTTGTGATAGAGTCTTGCAAGTATGGACTCTATAGATAGAGTCTGCATTGTGACTGCCCTTAGCACGGCACCCCTCTTCCATTCTTCAATAGGGGGTGGTAGCTCTTTACTCAGGTTCGGCACCTCAAAGTTGCTCACAATAAATTTGGAGATGAAGAGCACGAGCCTCTCACTCCTATAAATTTGGAGCACCGCACTCCGTTATGCAAGACGTCTGCTCGCCTCCCTCGCCGTCCAGCTGCGTCAGCTGGATGAGGTGTGCTAATTTTCTTTTCTCATTTAGCTACTAGCGAAGTTATTCTAGGAATTTTAGGACAGATTATTAAGAAGGTCAAATGATCTCGATTGCCTTTATTTATTTGCCATATTATGTGCTAATTGATTGTTGCATGCCTACATGCACATGCAAACATGCCAAATTAAGTAAAACGTCATTCTTTTTGGGACAAATTTTGAATCCTAAAACGTCATTCTTTTTGGGACGGAGGGAGTAAATGATTGTAACTTCTCGTGCATTTAAACTAAATGAAGCATTTCTTCCATCGCAAATACATTTTTTTAATTTTCAAACTTTATAATTAATAATAAGAACAATGGAAGTAACCATATGTTTTGTAGATAGGTTAGGTATTGTGCTACAGTGATAAACATGTTACTTTTCCGCAAAAGAATAATCCACTATTTGCAATGACCTACATATTTTAGTTTTCGAAATTCATAATAATTAGCAATAAGAATAAACTGAATTAATATGCATAAACGTCAAGATTCTCCAATCAAATGTTAAGCAAAATATTCATGGGTACTCTTATGGAGGGATCTGAACAGAAAGACACTAATCGGAAGGAAGGTGAATTACAAACGCCAACTATCATTACTAAAGCTCTTAATAAAAGATTTAGCATGGATAAATAGTTCCATTCATTCCAACTGGATAAAGCAATCACAATTAGTGCATCAATGGTGTACAATCTCAAACTAGCATCAATGTAAGCCTCTAGGTGATTGATTAAGAGTATAAAAAATCAGATTCACACAGGAAAAGGAAAAAAACTAAAATACAAGTACAAACAAGAGCTAGAGGCTGGGGTGTGCCCGTCGACATGGATTACGTGCACTTTGTTTGCTAAACCACCATGGCCTTCGAGATGAAAACTCATAATCCTCAAACCGAAAGCAGGGCATCACTTAGATAAGCTGTGGTCTGCTCCGAGGCCCGGAGAATCAGGTGCATCTCAAAACTGAAAGTTGAAATCTGTTTAGCATGCAGGGAGTAGATAGAGCTAGTCTGGCTTCTCAAAAACATGCAAAAAATGGGGAAACGTACCTGCTCCTATGTCAAAGACCCTTAACAAGATTCGGCCAGAGCCAAGTGGCCCATCAGACTATGATCAAACAGAGGGAAAATATCTGTAAAGTGTATCAACAGATTTTAAATTGTTGGTCCTTGAAGCACTTTGACAACTTCCTCTGCTCTAGCCCGTATCTCTTTTAGATACTCAATAAGTATGCGTTGCTGGTAAGAACCACCTTCCTGTTAGAGAAATAAATGAGGGGGGGGGTCAGTGTGAGAAAACAAGGCATGGCCCTGCTGCTCCCTGTACAAACCAGGTGCTTGCTTGCTGCTCTCACCGTGTGAATCAAGACTCGCTCGATTCTCTTGTTAATAACAGCATAAAAATCATCTGGCGAAACATCTCCTTTTCCGACTGTAAGTCCGTTCAAGAAGAGACCTTATTCCGGTCATTCTCAAGCGCCGCATTGCACAATATGTACCGATCGCTCCCCCGTACAAACCAGGTGCTTGCTTGCTGCTCTCACCGTGCGAATCAAGACTCGCTCGATTCTCTTGTTAATAACAGCATAAAAATCATCTGGCGAAACATCTCCTTTTCCGACTGTAAGTCCGTTCAGCAGCACCTTATTCCAGTCATTCTCAAGCGCTGCATTGCACAATATGTACTGACTGCTCCCTGTACAAACCAGGTGCTTGCTTGCTGCTCTCACCGTGCGAATCAAGACTCGCTCGATTCTCTTGTTAATAACAGCATAAAAATCATCTAGCGAAACATCTCCTTTTCCGACCGTAAGTCCGTTCAGCAGCACCTTATTCCAGTCATTCTCAAGCGCTGCATTGCACAATATGTACTGATCAGATTTGATGGCTAGTAGATGCAAAAGAGAGGGAAAAGAATCTTTGTATAGCAATACTAACCCTGTATTATGGATTCAAGAAACTGTTCAGGAACTACAACTTGACCCCCTGAAAAGGATGAGTACAAAATGAAAATGTAGTCCGTTCTCAACATTGATAGTTGAATAGCCTTAAAGTCATGCGTAAAGAAAGACTACCTTTGTATGCGTAACTACGTTTCTGGAGAGATCTGGAAGCATATAACTGCAACACCTTTTGCAGCACGGCTTGAAGCCTAGGTTTATCTCCATCTTGTTTAGCCTAACAACAGGTAAATATATACTGATCACAAGAAAACAAATTTAATTTATGTTGAAATGACACACAACTTGCTAGCATAAGAAGCAGAAAAAACACTTACTTGCCTCAACTGAGCATTAACTTCCGACAGAAATCCCTCATCGAGCTGCCTTTCTTGTTCTCGGCGTGATATTTCCCGGTAATATCATGATGGCATAAGAAAATCATATTAGAATTTTGGAAGAAAAATGGTAATTTCTAGGTACACAACATCATATAGAAAATTGCATATGATCAATCAAATCTATGAAGCCTAAATGAAATGTTGGTTCATAAATAGAGACAATGGCAACAACACACGTGTAAAGCATACTCAGAATGAAATTGTTGAAGAGATGTTTGAATCTTTGTACTGAAAATCACATGTTCACAGTTCATTTTTGCTAATTATTGCAGTAACAAAGACCATGGCAAAATGCAAGTACAAGCCAAGACCAACTAAATGTATGCAGAAAAAATTAGGGAGATGTGTCTTTACTTTCTCCATCAATTTAATTGTGTCTAGATCTCTTGGTGGCAATTGCACACCCCTTTCATGCATCACGGGACTAATAATTGCCTTCAGCACATCAGTTGATTGTTCAATCTTTTGCTGCACAGCATAAGGGTAAACTTAGCAAGGGTTTCCTTTCTTCACATCAAGACACAGTCAGTGTTTGAGTATGACCACTTTATCATAATGGAAACATGGTTCCTACATCAGTCTTGTGAACAAGCCAGTCAACAATGTTCATTACATTTTCAGCTAACTCTTCATAATCTGTCTGAAAAGGCAATAAAGAGAAGGAAATTGCAAAGTTAGACTAATTGAGACAGAAGAAAACAGCATGCACAGGAAGCAAAATTGTCTGCATAAGTAAAACCATGCTTTACCATCATCTGATTTGCAAAGATCAATTCTAGCTACCAGCCAAACCTAGAAACTAGCGTCGAATGCTAGAACATTTTCAACCACAATTTGATCAAGCTGCTAATAATCAAGAAAACAGTTAAGAATGCGGCCAACATGGGTTGGGGCATCACGCTGAAGTGGGACTTCACAGGCTGCCACTTACTGTGCTTGAGCTTCCTCGACAATGCCTTGTCAATGCAGTTACTGATGCACAAGAAGCTGTCTAGCATGTCACCTTTATCTGTTGTGTCCATATACACCATGTAGGAAACAACGCTGGACAACACAATAATTTGGTCGTGCTCCATGGTGTCATGAGCACCTTCCACAAGCATATCTCTCTCACACTGCATTTCGTCAAGCATCATCTTCTGGGCACTATTGGAGGGATTGGAGCACTTAGTGGAAACGGTCACGAGACCTGGTGTGACGCCCCAGGTTTTTAATTAACCCTAACAGCCGGTCAAAGTAGTCAACAGTGGTCAAACCACGGTCAACCTGGGCCCTCACCCCGAAAAACTCACTAACCTCCCCTAGTGACCCCTTCGAATAGTAAACACACTTGTGGGGCCAACCCATGGTCAAAGACTTGGTCAAACCCCCTTGCCACCCTAGTGTCCATAGGTGTCTGCCGGAACTTTTGCCGCGTTCTCCAAAATTCACCTAAACACATAAAATTCTACCTTTATGAAAGTTGTCCATCTTGATGAGGGACACAATTTTCATGTAGATTGGCATTTCAAATTTTGAGTGGAAAAGCTTGAAAGAGTGGTTGCAAGGCAGGATTCACTGTTTAAAAAGGCAGGCTGACATTCAAAGTTGGCGTTCATGTAATTCAAAATCTGTGAAGAAAAACCCTATATAGCCTTTTTAGAAGTTGTAGAGGGTGGTTGGATCTACAACTTTCATGTTCAACGCTTGGTCAACTTTTATACAAAATTTTGGAGAAAAATCGAGTCAAACAGTGCACCAGTGAAATGGGTTCGGGGCAGAGCGCCCGCGCGCCGCGACGTCGCGCGCCCGCGCGCCGCGCGTCGCCGGCCGCGCGCCGCCGCCCCCGGCGTCCACGCCCGTGCCTCCCGAGGCCGAGCACCGCCCGAGGCACGCACCGCCCGAGCCACCCACGCCCCGACGCGCCCTTGCCCGAGGCGCCTCGAGTCGGCGCGGTCACGCCGCCGTACGCGCGCGCGCGCGCGCACGGACCGCCGGTCCGTCGGCGGTTTCGCCGCCGTACGCGCGCCGCCCGAGCCCCGTAGCATGGTGGATCATCTCGCCGTCGCGCCGTCGTCACCACGGACCCCAAGCCACCTATAAAAGCGCCCTTTCTTCCCCTCCGCGCGCCATCCCGCCGCACCGTTCGCCATTGCCGCCGCCGCCGTGAGCTCGCCTCCCCGCTCGCGCTCGCCGCCGACCAACTGCTCCAGTAGCTCCACTAGACACCCGTGAGCCTCCCAAGTTCACTTATTGCCCAGCACAGCGCCTCCATCGCTGTTTTCCCCGAGCCGCCGCGGCCACGCCGCCGGCCGCCGTCGATCCCCCTCGTCGGCAGCTTCTCTGCCCTAACTCCGGTCACCCCTAGCCCCTAGGTGAGCATACCGTCGACCCCTGCCGCTTGCCCAGCCGGGAGCGCCGCCGGCTCGGCGGATTTGGGCGGAGCCGCGCCGCCCTCCCCGACCAGGGTCCCAATTGCTTGGCCAGGAATCTTATCAGGGTGTTTTGTGTAAAATTTTAGGACCTAGAAAATTGTAGAAAATTCAGAAAAATGTCAAACCAATTTTGTTGGGTTCAGGGAGAGAAATCCCACAACTTTTGTTATTCTTACATGACCTGATTCGAAATAGTTTTAACATGAAAAATAGGATTGTGAAATACCTAGATCTGTCATAACTTGAAAACTACAACTCCTCTGTATCTAAATTTTGGATATGTTGTGTATCTTGTTAGTACTAGCTCTTGTGCCAAACATTGCACAAAGTTATGAAGTGAATCTTGCTAAATAAATTGTTGTCCAAATCTGCAGAAACTGCTTAGATGATTTCTCTAGCTAAATATATTTATGTTTTTGTGCCCAACTTATGCACACTGTCTTGTTATATTAAAACACACCTCTTGTGAATTAATCATGATTTTTGGTTGAACATAAATATTTATTCTTAATTTGTGCATGTTTTCCTTTGTAAATTACTTAAGCAAGATCAGTAGAGCCTTGAGGTGTACATGCTGGTTCTTTAAGCTTGTTTAGGATCAGAGAGCACGCATGAGAAAGTTTGGATCATTTTGGTGCTTAATTATTTTTGTATGCATTTAATTTGAATCACTAGCTAGTCTTTGTTATTTTCCATAATGATTAATTTCCTAGCTTCCAAGCATCACATGCGGGTCCAATGGACCAGTTTAAGTGCTGATATGCTTAAGAAATACTCCTTTAAATTTTTGGTAATTTATTGCTTAATAAAAAGCTTTAAAGCCCTTTAAAAGATTAAAGGGAAATTAAATAAAGGAAAGCCTCTTTTTAATTATTTTTCCTTTTGGAAAGTATTACCTAATTTAATTAAAAGATAATTAAATACCTTTGATGATAAGAAATTAATTCATGAATAAAAATATTGTTCATACCCTTGCTTGTGAAAGGAAAAGGACTACACATTCACATGAAATAACAAGTACAAGAAACATTTATTCAAAGGTGCAATAAAAGAATAAATCACATATAACCAATAACCTCCCTAAAACCTCCCTAAAAGAGATGTACTACCTAGATACTTGTTAAGGTGAATATGACCAACAAGAGTTGGGCAAGATAACAAACTATCACAACGCCTGAACTTGCATTGCATTCCGTGTAGATCTTCCGGGCGGAGACTACTCCCTTGTCCTGAAAAACGAGGAAGGAGGAGCGGAAGCTTCGCTGCAATACGTGGAAGTGCTCGACGACACCGAGGGTGCCCAGGCTAACCTAACTGACGAAGGCAAGCTCCGGTGCATCTAACCTAGTTTTTAAATTCATTAATCAATTATCTATGGATGATTGTGCATTTGAGTTCAGGAGTTGAATGGAACCCTAGATGCATGATCCCTAGGTACCTTTGTCCTTAATAGAATGATAGGTCGATAGCTGCTAAGCTATAGGACCGTTACAAGTCGGGTGATGACCTCACTCGCGAGAATAGGTTCCTAGATAGGAATCACAATACATCCTTAACTGGATTGCTCATGTGGTAAGAGCATGGAATTTGGGCTCCGGTCCGGTGGCTATTGTGGGTTAAGTGTTTGAACGTACTAAGCACTTGTCGGGAATGGGACCGGTAAGCCTAGTACCTTAATGAGACGGCTAGGGATGGAACTGTCACTACTCTTGGGGTCTGTCTCACGGCTAGCTACCGGTGGTGTATGGTGATTCCGGGTATCTTGCGGGGTATTCCGGCTAGCCTGCACCAAAGACTGTGGCCTTTCATCCCGAACCAAGGATTTTTGGAAACGGCATGGGAAAGTTGTCCTTGCGGGGGCAGCCTACTGTGTGTT
Organism: Cenchrus americanus; assembly: GCA_947561735.1. Lineage (NCBI taxonomy): Eukaryota > Viridiplantae > Streptophyta > Magnoliopsida > Poales > Poaceae > Cenchrus > Cenchrus americanus. The sequence goes on along the minus strand of OX387240.1, from coordinate 88,591,820 downwards.
TAGATCTACCTTGCAAGGTGTGAATCAATCGATTGTCGGTCTCTCACCGTTATCTGAGACTACCTACTCCACTAGTCATGAGATCCCTAATGATGGAAGTTGACGAACTTTATGCTTGATTAATTGTATTGTACAACCTTATCTGTACTAGTTGGCTAATGTAGTAAAGATTAAACCTACTAGAACTTGTGCTAAAATCTTGAAACTAAGGTCCTACTCTTTATTACTTTTCAGCAAAAGCAACACAGTGGCCAAAAAGCCTTTTATGTCTAGATTTGGTGAAGTAGTTATCACTGACGGGTAAGACTTGCTGAGTATTAGTATACTCAGCCTTGCTATAATATGTTGATCCAGGTAATGCTTTCAGTGATGTGTGGCCCGGAGAGATCCCGCCCGGCTGGGAGCTGGAGTGGGTGGAGGACGACTACTGAGAGCATCATGGATGGCCTCCCGTGGTGTTTCTGCTTCCGTTAGTTTAAATTCCGCTGTTTTCAAAATTCTGAACCATTTCGTTATGGCAAAAACTGTGGTTTGTAATAATTAAGCCCCTCGGGGTACAAATTTGGATGTTAATGACGATGTATCTCTGGACTCGCCTTCGAGTGAGTTTTAATGCATATATTCGATCCTTGTTGCTAATCAAGTGATTTACCGGGCGTTAACCCGGCAACTAACGACAGGATGATACTTTATTATCGCTTAATGACCAAAGTGGATTGGTTTAGGCGATAGTACGGTATTTTCCTGGGCGGGTTGTCACACCTGGCAGGGTTGCATCCGAAGATGGAGAGCAGGTCGATGAAGCTGAGACGGATGACGAGGTGGTTAATGCCGGAGGACGCAGGTGCGACCGGCAAACGACTCGCTCTCCAGAACCCTCGGCGGCAGCGGTGTGAATCTCAGCCACGGTCTTGCCACAGACGTGGCCTTGCCACGGACGTGGCCTTGGCGTGAGTGCGCCATCCTGACTCGGGTGAATGAGGCCCCGCCTCGTGCAGCTCCCGGTGCGGGCGCGCCGGCCACGCGGGGGCAGACGAGGTCCCAACTCGGGACTAGGGGCTGGGGGCTGCGGGGGCCCTTGGTGTAGCAGACACAGGCGAGGTCGGAGGGGGCGACGTCGGCCTCGGACAGCGCAGCGCGGAGGAGAAGGAGGAGGTGGGCGAGGTGGTGCTGCACCGTCTCCCGGGGAAGGAAGCCATGGCCCGGCGTCCGGCGCGGCCCATCTCGATGTGCGTGACGCAGTGGTTGACCGCGATGAGCGGCTTCCTCCGCAGGGAGCGAGAGCGCGCGGGCGGCCGCGGCGGCGACCGGAGCGGGCCGCCCATGCGGGGGGGGGGGGGCTTGGTGTAGCGCGACGCGGGGAGCCGAGGTCGGAGGGGGTGACGCCGGCCCCGCCACCCTTGGTGCGGCAAATGCGGGCGAGGTCGGAGGGGGCGACGCCGGCCCCGCCACGCCGCGCGCGCGACGCCGCCGGGAGCCGCCGAGGAGGACGAATTGGCGGGGAATAGGGAGGAGAGGAAGCTCGAGACCTGCGTGCGGTATGGCGACGAGATCCACCGAGATCTTGGGCGAGAGGGGCGGGTGGGGGGGGGCTTTTTTCACAGCGCACGAGCGGTTGGGGGCAAGCGTGAGATCGGGCGGGGGAGGCGCGGATGGGCAGACTCGCGAGGGAGGCAGAATCGCCGCGGTTAGAGTGCTTTACGTACCACTTTTTTCTCCACTTCGTACTTTTTAGGAGTAGAGATTCTCCACTCACATATGTGATGACGGTAGTGAGTTTTTGGATTTCGATTTTCCATCCTTTAATGTGATAGACCTACAATTTGTACATAACCTATTGTAATTTTGAATTTCATGCACTTTGATGTCTGGAGCGATCCATTCATCACCCATATGCCGCCCAGCAAGATCTCGCTGATATACTGATGGATAGTCTAGAGACTATGTCGAAGTGGGTTGTCACGCGGAGGTCGAGAAAGAGTTTAGGGACTTCATCTTCAACCTGCTGACGCTTCGAATCAACGCCTTGGCGAGGTTTGCGTCCATGCACGACAACATGGGTGCCTATACAAGAGCATCGATTATTGTGTAATACTACGCTCTCTATTATTGTGTTTTATTTAATTTTTCATTAAGCACCTTTAAATCCCGCGGCAACGCGCGGGGCATCACCCAGTGGACATTATTCTGCCTGCCGGCCTTACCTCAAGAGTTCCAATCCATCATTTTGCCATGCACGTTTTCTTTCCTTTTCCACAAACATTTGTTTTGTAATCCGAAGTGCCTGCTGTTTAATTCTAGCCAGATCTTTTGAAAACTATGATGACTGGGTAAATGATAAAAAAAATATTCAACTTGACAACTCATTTGAAAGATCCAAGCGAATTGAGCCAAAGCTATGTGAAAGAACTGATCTGGCTCGTAGCTTCGTAAGCTTCAAACCTTTATACCTGCAGTCCAGCACTATCCGAACCTGCAGCCGTTTGAGCTATGGCGTGCAACCCAACTACTTGGAAAAGGCTTGACAACTATTGGCTTTAGGGCTTGTTCGCTTCTATGAGATTAAATCCGGTCGGAATAATAGATATATCAAAAAATTTGTGATAGAGACTCGGATTCATTCCGAATTGAGATTTAATTTACTCATCACGATAGGTAGAACAAGAGACCGAAGAGCCGGATTGATTCCACACCTCTTGACTAGTGGATTGATTCCGAGCCTCATGGTGTGCCTATCATGAGTAAATTAATTTTCGACCCGGAATAAATCCGGATCTCTTATAGTATCTATCATGATTTTCGTATTACATTTATCAATTCCGGTCGGAATTGGCCCGATGGAAACGAATAAGGCCTTAAGCAGTTGGACGGAGAGAATACGTGGACGGGGAGAAGAAGGGCCTTTTTGGGAGGACTTCAGCTCCGGCTCCTCCACCAGCTTCTGCTGGAGCCCTGCCAAACGCCCCGACAGACGACAGCTCTGACGGAGGAGCCCCGCAAAACCCGTTGACCGGAGCGGTTTGGGCGAGACGGAGCCACAAAACACCAGCTTCGTCCGGCTCCGCGCCTTTTCCAGCCTCACCCCTGGGTGGGGCCCGCCAGAGGAGCACACGACCGGAGCGAGGAGGAGGTCGAGGACGCGGTCGAGGTCAAGGAGGACGCGGTGGCGGGGCGGGGATCCAGCGCGACGGGACGGGATCTCGCCGACAGGGCGGGGCGGGCGAGAGCTCGCCGGCGGGCGGCAAGCCGGCCCGGCGGGACCGGATCTCGCCGGCGGGGTGGGGAGCCCGCGCGCGGGCGGGAGCTCGAACGCGGGGTGGAGCTCGGCGCGACGGGGCGGGAAGCTCGCCGGCGTGCGGGGGGCGGCGAGCGGTGCGGCAGGGCGGGAAGCTCGTCGGCGTGCGGGGCGGGTCGCTCGGGAGATGCTGCGGTGAATGGCAGATAGAAGAAGATGAATGGATAAGGAGAGGAGGGGTAAAGAAAGGAAAAGGAAAAAAGGGAAAAGGGGAATAAAGAAAAGGGGAAAAGGAAAAAAGTAAAGGGTAATTTAGACATTTTACTACCTCAATCCAACAGGTTAAGCCGTTTTGCCAAACGTTCTCCAAAACGGCTTCGTCTCTAGCTCCTTCGGGCCTATTTGGCAGGGCTCTGACTCCTCAAAAACGGTCGACCGAATTGCATACAAGTGATATTTTGTGCATCGATGCTATTGGTACATAAAACATAACTTTTTACCATAGTATATTGTGTTTTTTAGAAAAAGATAATACTCCCTCCCCTCCGTCCTTGAACATATGACATTTAGACAAACAAATTAGTTCAAAATAAACTAATTTGGTTGTTCTAAACGTCATATCCTTACAAACGAAGTGAGTATATTTTTAAATAGCAAAAAATAATAATTACTCCGTCCGTCCCAAATGTAAGGACTTGTTGACTTCTGCTGGTCACGTTTGACCGCTCGTCTTATTCAAAAAAAATTATGAAAATGTGAAAATAATTATGATATGCTTAAAATATATATGATTAAAAACATGTCGTAACAAAATAAATAACATTTTCACAAATTTTTTAAATAAGACGAGCAGTCAAACATGATCGGTAGAAGTGAACAAGTCCTTATATTTTGGGACGGAGGGAGTAGTAAACTACTTTTAGCTAGGTATATGTCTGTTTGTATCATTTCTAAATGTCCAAATTTGTCCTCAAAACTTGAGGCAACCGTAAAAATGTCGCTTATTTGTGACTGTAAGGGTAGCACATCGACAATAAGTCAATAACCTTAGCTACTTCCAGCAATAAATAATGTAAAACCATTCCACCGATCTTCTCTCTTTCTTTATAGCATTAAAAATTTGGTGAAACAAAACAACCTCATTACTTCTTCGATGTTGGTACCATGCTACCCGTGTAACTGTATTATTAGTGACGATTGTACACGTGCGGGTCAAAAACACACCGGTAAAATTGAGAAGTCAAATGCGCACGTGGGTAAATAGAGGACAAACTTTTTTTGTGTGAAAAAAGAACAGAGTTGGAGGCGTGGAAGAAAAAAATCATGCTCTGCAGTGGGCCAACTACCAGATCTGTGACAGCCAGGACTCACACGACACACTCCAATGCAAAACTTTTTTTCTAAAAAAAAATTAAATAGTGTGAAACCAAAACCAGACGCAGCAGTAGCCTTCCTCTCCGGGCTCTCCCTCCCTCTTCTTCCGCATTGGAATTCTCGCACACGCCCATCTTTATTTATATCCATCTACCGGAATCCGGAACCGAATCGAAGCAAGCAAGGTGCAGCCGCGACCGCGACGAGAGCCGGAGTTTGCAGTCGCCGAGTTGCTCCTCCTCCCTCCAGGCTCCAGGCGCCGCGGCGAAGTTCAGAGATGGCCATGGACGCGGCGGCGGAGGGGGACCACCTCGCCGCCGAGAGGGCCGCGGCGCGCTTCGACGTCGAGGAGATGAAGGTCGCGTGGGCCGGGTCCCGGCACGCCGTCGACGTCGCTGACCGCATGGCCCGCCTCGTCGCGTCCGACCCTGTAAGCAGCGACTGCTACCTCGATCCCCTTCCTATTCTTGTTCTCCTCCTCCGATCCCCAATTCCACCTCCTTCACGTAGATCAGAATTGGACGCGCCTCCCCTCCCCTTCGCCGTAGCTTTGCTTGCTTGCTGCATCTGTTTAGCTCGCCCCAACAGAGATTTCAAACCCCAACTTTTTTGAGCTTTATTCATGAGTTGACTTCCGTAGAATCAACCTTTTCCGTTCCTCAGAATCAATTCCTGCTCTCGCAACATAAGCATCTGAGTTCCTATTTTCTCTGTGCCGAAGGGGAAAACAAACAAACACGAACACGGATTTCGCATACCACGGTTTACCAGCTCAATTCAGCTTTGAACGCTTCAAAGATCTAGGAATATTCTTAGCTCCACTGCTGACTACCGATGTTTCAGCGTTTCGTATGTTTGCCTTGGTCACCTCACGATGCTGACCCTGACCGTAAACTTTTGTCTTAACAGTGTCGGCTTATTCTAGCATTACATGATTGCTTTTCGGCTCCATGTGTTTTGTTAAAAAAAGGCAACAGTAAGATAGTAACAGTCATGCTATGGGCTAAAATTAAATAGGCAAACACCCACCCTTTGTATATCTAATTTGTGCGCTCAAGATATATGCATCTCTTCTCATTACGATTATTAAATTCCCATACAGACAAGTTTCACTTACATTTATACCTCCTTAATACTTAGGTCTTCCGCAAGGATACCAGGACCATGATCTCCAGGAAGGAGTTGTTCAAGGACACGCTAAGAAAAGCTGCCCATGCGTGGAAGCGTATTGTCGAGCTACGTCTTACAGGTCCCAAGTCAACCCATGGATTCCAATATTCCAATACCACTCTAAGAGCTATTGAACCATTGTTCTATATACAACAGCCCTAACTGATGTTCTACTGCCTTCTTTTGTTGTGGATTGACAGAAGAGGAAGCAGGTCTACTGAGGCAATACGTCGATCAGCCTGGTTATGTTGATCTGCATTGGGTAAGACTATCAATTCTTTATTACATCAAAATAAATTCTGATGTTCTAGTGTTTCAGGAGTTAGTGCTAGTCTATCCTTAGCATATTGTTCTTGGTTTCTGTAAAAATCAGGGCCTTTTTTTAATAAGAAACAAAAATTACATACACGCTATTAGGTAACAGATATTTGCTTTGTGCAAGATTATCTATATTGCTGAACTTACAAAAATGCTGCCATCTTGCAGGGCATGTTTGTTCCTGCTATAAAAGGGCAAGGAACTGAGGAGCAGCAGAAGAAGTGGTTACCACTGGCTTACAAATTCCAAATAATTGGGTGCTATGCTCAGACTGAACTTGGTCACGGCTCAAATGTTCAAGGCCTTGAAACAACTGCTACATTTGATCCAAAGACTGATGAATTTGTTATCCACAGTCCAACTCTGACCTCCAGCAAAGTACGATTTTGATGAATAATCTGCTGCCATATTGATTTATTTAAAATATTTTTATTTTACTTTTTCCATTTTTAATGTTTCTAGGCATTTATATCTTCTTTGAGATCTTGTTCCACAATTTGTTACATGTTTTTTCATGTTGGCAGTGGTGGCCTGGTGGCTTGGGTAAAGCTTCCACTCATGCAGTGGTGTACGCTCGGTTGATTACTGAAGGAAAGGACTACGGCATACATGGTAAGGTGCTTTTTTTGTTACCTTTAAGTGCTCTCTTTCCTTGTGACTTATGCATGTCCGTGTTCCAGGTTTCATTGTTCAATTGCGAAGCTTAGAGGATCACTCCCCGCTGCCTGGTGTTACCCTTGGTGATATTGGTGGAAAATTTGGTAGCGGTGCATATAACAGTATGGACAATGGTGTTCTGCGATTTGACCATGTGCGCATCCCAAGGGATCAAATGTTGATGAGGTTTGTCTATTGGGTTATTATATTTCATTGTGGCACTATACTATATTTTATTCATGTTTTCCCTGCCCTAATCCTCTTCAAACTTATTACCTTTTCTTTCTAGGCTTTCACAAGTTACAAGGGAGGGGAAATATGTCCATTCTGATGTGCCAAAGCAGCTGCTTTATGGGACAATGGTTTTTGTTCGTCAATCAATTGTCGCAGATGCTTCTAAGGCTTTGTCCCGTGCTGTTTGTATTGCTGTACGATACAGTGCTGTCCGAAAGCAGTTTGGCTCTCAAGATGGTGGCCCGGAGACTCAAGTATGTTAATACTGATCCTTTTGTATTGTTATTTATTCATTTTTCTTTTTAATTTCTGAAGAAACACTAATATAATGTGCTACTCTGCTCAACTAGAGATTAAACTGGCAGTATGGAAAATGAATAATAAATGAGAGATCTATGCACCAGGCAGGCATTAAAGACAATTAGATGACAAGATCTGGCTGGTAGTAATAATTTGCTGACTGTTGACACTTGATACCATGTGGTTATAGCTCATATTCACCTAAAATACCGCTTACATTGTCGTAAGAATAAGAAGCTCAGTTGATGCTGGTTGATTTTCACTTTTATTTCACAACTTCACAGATAAACTATCCATAGGCCCTCTTAAAGTTTCCAAAGTTATGTTGAATCTGTAGTTGGATATTGCATGCTGCTGATTTTCCATGGAATGACATTTCTTTGAAGTGTTCACGATACATTTATTGTCATTTACATATTTGTGAATGGATGATGACCAATCGACCATTTGTGAATCAACTTCCCAGTGTTACTACCTATGATTTAACCATTCATACTTCCTGCATCTTTGGCTACTGATGACAGGTGACTCATGTATTCAAACTGGTTACAGGTTCTTAATTACAGGACTCAACAAAGCAGACTCTTTCCATTGCTGGCTTCAGCATACGCTTTTAGATTCGTGGGTGATTGGCTCAAGTGGCTGTACACGGATGTCACTCAGAAACTGGAAGCTAAAGACTACTCAACACTGCAAGAAGCTCATGCCTGTACTGCTGGTTTGAAGGCTGTGACAACATCTGCAACAGCTGTACGTACAGTTATTTAATTTCAGTGATGTGTTTTGCTGTCCATTTTTTAATAGTTTACTGGTTGCATTGGATGGGGTATATTCATTTACCCTCTTTTGGCATTAGTGCACAATTAGTTTGAATCAGAGTTGACTTAATAATGATTGTTCAATAGTATAAAGCGGGTTGTAGAAGTCTTTGCACTACTAAATGGGCAAATGTTGCCTTCATCACTTCATCATTCTTATGTTTTCGTAGTTCATAAGTTTGGACCAGGTGTAACCCAGAATGTCACTTGATACGAATTATCTGTCGATCTACCTGTATTCCTGAAGCTCCACTCTATTTCTCAACATACTAAATTTGGTCTTAAGTTTAAACCATACAAAGTTTAATGATCTAGTTGGTATGTATAACAAACATTTTCTGACAATTCATTGTTGTAGTTGTAACTCCTCTTGCCCTCTCTATTATACAGGATGCAATTGAAGAATGCAGAAAGCTCTGTGGTGGACATGGTTACTTGAACAGCAGTGGGCTTCCTGAATTGTTTGCCGTCTATGTTCCCGCTTGCACTTATGAAGGAGACAATGTTGTTTTGCTTTTGCAGGTTTGTATGATTCATAATCAACAATCATACTTTTGGATACTGTTATTAGTTGAGTGTGTGTGGCATGACATTGTATTCCATGGAAGCTGTTTTTTCCTTTTCCTCTACTCCAATACTCCATTTTGGTCAATTTTATAGTAACAGACAGCCTTTAATGGTATTTTTTGCCCCTGCAGGTTGCAAGGATTCTAATGAAGACTGTATCTCAATTGACCTCTGGAAAACAACCTGTTGGTACAATGGCTTACATGGGCAAAGTACAATATCTCATGCAATGCAAATGCGCTGTCAACACAGGTACTCATTTAGGCTGGTGCATTAGTCAAGTACATGTGGTATTTGTTCCAGGCCTCTTAAGGATAATGCCTGCATTGATGGTAAATTGGTCTAATGTTTGATGACCCTCAACAGCTGAAGATTGGCTTAACCCTGCTGCCATACAAGAGGCATTTGAAGCTAGAGCTCTCAGGATGGCGGTAAACTGCGCCCAGAACATAGGCCAAGCGACAAGCCAAGAAGAAGGTAGTATTTACATCAGTCAATATCACGTTCTTTTTTTTCCCTACTGAATTGTACTTGCCAAGTTCTCTTTATGAATCAACTGTACTAATGATGATGATGTGCCTTGCAGGTTTCTATGAGCGGTCCCCAGATTTGCTTGAGGCTGCTGTGGCTCACATCCAGTTGATCATTGTAACCAAGTGAGTGTTATTTTTTCAACCTTGATTATGAAGTGTGCGCCATTCCTTCTGTGGACTCCTAAAAGAAGTGATGATTCATTGTTACTCTTCTTCCCCATGTGGTGCTAGGTTCATCGAGAAGGTACAGCAGGACATTCCTGGACACGGAGTGAAGGAACAGCTCCAGAATCTCTGCAATGTTTATGCCCTCTACATTCTTCACAAGCACCTGGGCGACTTCCTGGCGACTGGGTGCATCACACCCAAGCAGGGAGCACTGGCAAACGAGCAGCTGGGCAAGCTTTACGCACAGGTATGCTGGTCTCTGTTTCATCTGCTAGTAGCATTACGATGATGATGATGATTGATGAAGTGTAAGTGCTGGATGGTGATCTGCAACAGGTGCGCCTGAATGCCGTTGCGCTGGTGGACGCTTTCAACTACACAGATCACTACCTGGGGTCAGTGCTGGGGCGGTACGACGGGAATGTGTACCCGGCTCTGTATGAGGAGGCATGGAAGGATCCTCTGAACGAGACGGTGGTGCCGGAAGGTTACCATGAGTACCTCCGCCCCTTGCTCAAGCAGCAGCTCAGGCTCTCCAGGCTCTGATCAGATCGGCCACCTCCACGAATTAATCCCACAGTTCTCAATGAATGATTTGATGGGTGGGTGAAATAAGCTAGACTATTCTTGTGAAAGCCAATAAATTGACATGTTTTCCTTAAGTGTGGATCATATCAGAGGTACATTGAATCAATAAAGAGCGGCGGGAGGTTGAGCATATCTACTCCTTTACAAGTTGTAGAATGGATATGTAAGTATGTACAAGTGTTCAATTAATGGTGATTGGTAAAGCTTCATTTATTTCCTAAAGGGAACAGTGACTTGTTGAAGTTATTATAGTAGCTATGTTGGTTGACCAGCAGCTCTTTTCCTGTCAAATTGTGTTTCTCTTCCCCGACTACTACAGTTTTACCATTGGTTGCTTCGACTAAATATGGCTCAACCAATATCTTGGTTGGTTGTTGTAAGTCCATGGTGTTGATAGAAAAAGACTAGTTGTCTACTTGCATCTCATGAAGCATCAAACGACATTTGTTAATAGACGATTGAAACATGTTGCAATCATTAGTGATATGAGAATATAAAATATGAAACTTATAATGTGCACATCGTCTTATTTCATCAGGCGGAGTCATAATATGAGATATGTCCAAGCTTAAGTAACTCATTAAAAAGTACAATCAATTGGAAACATCAAAAGTAAAATTTAATTCTTCTTGTCAACCCTTATGAGACGATTTAACTGATGCACAAGAGCAAGCTTTAGCCTTTTTAGGCCACACAGATTCAGCAACATAAACTTCACCCTTGTCGTTCGAACTATTGGAATCATAATCAAAATATGAACATTAGACCGACTAGGTTAAAAATTTTCCTTCTCTTTGTTTAATTTAATTCTTGTGCCATACCTCTCACAAGAACAGTAGCAAAAGAATAAAATTCCACACTTTCTAATCTTTCTCTAAGAGCTGATTTTAAACCTTTAGCAGCAAGATCAGCTAGGTCAGAATCGGAAAGGGAAAAATTAAAACAACGATTTTTTACTTCTTTAAAGCGCTTAAGTTAATCGGAGACCAACTCAACTTTACCTTGCTTAATTTTAATTGATAACTCTCACTAAAGAAGTGATCGTGCAGCTTTTGCTCTCATTGATCCGAAGAATCAATAGAGTTAGGAGCTAATAAAGAAAACCAAGCAAAAGTGGTATCCGTCAAAGACAAAGAAAAAAAGCACACTTTTAAAGAGTTATAAGTACCCACCACACCTAGCTAAGCAATGTATTGGCTTATGTGTTCCCAGGTTGTACGGTATCATCATCACTAAATTTAACAAAATCAGCCATGTGCTAACCGGGGGAAGCCGCAAGATCAGAATCGGCTCTATATGGTTTTCGATATAATCTAAAATTTTCATATCAATATGAAGTTTATTTTCCATCATGCTAGCTGCTTCTTCCTTAAATTGAGCAAATTCATTCCTAGCAACTAGTTGTAATTGCATTGGAGTTGATGCATTAACTCTATTCACAGGGGTAGATTAGGATTTTGAGTGTGGTGCAAGTCAGTAAACACATCATTAGTCACACCATAAGATGGACGCTCTGTTCATCTGGATTATCAGCCACCAGCCAACAGTACTTTTGTCTTAGAACAAATCAGCACCAACCACCAGTCGACTGAATAGGCTGGAAGTAGCTTGTGGATCGGAATAGGTGGTGATGTGTGAGCTATCGTGCTATACGTAGGTGATGCAATACCAAATACATTATCATGGCTAGGAACAAGTGTACTATGCACTAGCGACAAAGGCACTGGCTCAGCTTAAAATACGAATTGCTCCTATGATTCCCAGCGCTAGACCAGGGCAAGGGATCTATTTGTAATGTCATCCCCACAAGATGAAATAGAATAATGCTATCCTACGACATGGCTGTGGACTCACCAAAACAACAATACTATTAATCTGAAACAATCAACATAAGACCTGACTAGGCGGTCTGATCGGCTATGGGAGTGGATTAACCGAGGTCGGTTTTGAAAATGATGATTGTCCACGATAAAAACCAGTCGGCTTGCCATACACAGGTGCTTTAGCTGAAGTTTTCGGTGCTGTCGACAAGTTTGGTTGTAAACCCCTTGTGAATCCAATCGAGGGATAGAATCTTCAAGAATATCATAACTAATACATTTACCCTCTACTTTTTCAAGGTAAGTAATCACACTAACAACTAGATTATTCAGATCACTAAATGCATTATCAAATTTATTAGAGATATCAGATAATTACGTAAGAGATCAAATTCAGGTTGGCTTACCGTGGTTACTAACTCAACCTTGTCGTTGTTCAGTTTGATCGCCGACAACTCGAAGTCTTAAGCTATCGTCATCTTACCTGAACGATCCTTCTTGGCACCAGAGAGAAACTTCTCCTTTACGTACTCTTGAAGCTCCGTGCTTTTCCTCTCGTCCTCTTCGCCGAGTTCTTCAATGTTCACTATGATGAAGTTGTTTTGCCCAAGATCACAAAGTGCTTCCATCACTAGGCCAGAAACGATTTGTCCTGGCACTAGCAAATTAGCGTGCTGGCGGGTGCAACTATGAACCGCTAGCAAAGTGGGGCGCAGGGGCGCCGGGACAGCAACCGCCAGCATAGAAGTATCACTGCTGGCGGGCGACATAATCCACCCGCCAGCACAAATGGTACTATTTATGCTGGCGGGCGAGTTATGTCGACCGCCAGCATAGAAGCTTTAGTAGGGGCGGCCTACATAAGCCAACCGCCAGCATAAATGGTCTCATTTCTGCTGGCGGGTGGCTTATGTCGACCGCCAGCATGGATCTTTACTACTGGCGGTTTTCATATGCATCCGCCAACACAGTGAAGCTGAAAGAAGAGAAAGAAAAATTAATAAAGAATTACGAGAAATCTAAACTTCACGAGGTGTCTGTATACATTTCAACGGTCATGAGGAAAAACCAACATAAGAATTCTATCAAGTTTGCTTACAATTTTGAGTAAGATCCTTTAAATAACTATTTCATCATTTGCCTTCATTTTTAGTCTATTTATATTAATTATTTTAATTTTATGCAGTGATCATTTCATTTGCTTTCACATGTGTCCGAAGTTGGGTACTGTGGGGTCTTCGACTCATTACACTATTCATCGTCTTCTTACAAGACAATCATTGATATTATAAAAAAGTAAGACAACTAAGTGCAATATATAATCACTAATGCATGCGTGTATCAACTATATTTCAAATTGTATTACTAACTTATGTTTTTATATCCTTAAAGTGCGTATAGGCTATACATACTCAATGGCGGGGATCACAAGAAGAAAAAATTGGTGATACGCAATGCCAAATGGGTAAGAACACTTCTGTTAATAAGTATCAATCATTTTTATCAGAGTTGGTACACTTCTGTTAATTAGCACCGATCATTTTTTATTTGGTTGCAGTGCTACAAACAACCTCCTGGCAGTGTACTATGTGGATATTATGTGTGTGAGGTTTTGAGAAATAATGGGAGGTACCGGACGAATCCTGAAGACGTATATTTGGATTTGGCGGTTAAATACAAATTAAATTACTGTAAATTAAAGTGAATTTAGCATACAAATGCCAATGTGAAAAAAATAATAGACGAAAATGACAAATTATATAAAAATAATAAACAATTATGGGGAATTATATAGGAAATGGGAAAAATGCTTTCTGTGGCGGGCGGTCTAAGCAACCGCCAGCAAAGATGAATTTTGTGCCGGCGGGCGTCCTAAGAAACCGCCACGAGGTGATGGCAATTGTCTTTGGCGGGGCGCTTAAGTCACCGCCGCGCGATGACATTTGTGCCTGGCGGTCGTTTAAGTGACCCGCCGCCGATGACATTTGTGCTTGGCGGTCGTTTAAGTGACCTGCCAAGCACAAATGGCTCGTGCTGCGGGCCGGCCACCCGCCAGCACAAAGGGCCATTTCTACTGGCTCAAAGTTGCTGGCGGGTGCCTCGCCCGCCAGCAAAAACCGGTTTTAGCCGCCAGGACAAATCGTTTCTGGCCTAGTGCATACAATGTCCGACAAAACAGTTTTTGAAAACTAGATCTGTCTCCCAAGCGGGGTCCCCAAAAGTGCGTTGACGCTTTTTTTCGGTCGAACACACGAGTGTGCTAGATCGTGCGAAGATTGGAGTCGCACCTCGTCGAAGTTTTCTGTCACCGGCGATTAGACTGGGTTGGCCATGCGGTTAGACCGCCTTGGTCAGGAAATGCCATAAAAACCTAAGATTGGTGCCCCGGGAGGGACCCCGTTAGGGACAACATGTCTAGAGTTGCTCTGAGATCGGCAGGCTACTCAGAAACGCGCTAAATCGCCATAGAGACGGAGAAGGAAGCAAAATGGTTAGAAAAGTAGGGTTTGAAGATAAAAAAGTAGATAAGTATTTGTTTCTTTGGGTGATAGGCCTTTAATCGGTCACAGTCCTTCATATTTTATAAGTTGGGAAGGTCCCCCCCCTCGGTTTTTTTTACAACTCGAAACTTACCAGAACTCTCTAATTCTCCTCGGACTCAGACCGCCTGACTCCTTGCCGGACCGACTTCTGGGCACCCGGTACGGCCGCCTGACGAACTCGGTTTGACCAGCTGACCCAGGGCCAATTTTGTATGCCAACAAGAGCTTACTTCAAACACAAAGTACCATCTAGTTAACAATAAATAAATAAATTCACATACATAGGTCCTGTTTGGCGCAGCTCAGCTTCACCAGTAGAGCTATTTTTTGGAAAACAACTTCATGAGCAGGGAAGAGCTATGTTTTGCAGCTTGACCGTGTGCTTAGCTCTGTGAGAGAGTTTTCAGAGAAGCTGGCCAGATAGCTGGGCAGAGAGCTGGTCATTTGGCTATTGAAGTTGTGAAGCTGCTCGTGAAGCCGCTCATGAAGCTACACCAAACGGGCCCATAGACACATAATGATGATGGTGCAAGCTTCGGCTTATATGGGCGTGTTTGATACGCCGGCTCTGGAAGGCCTGGCCAGCGAACCAGGCTCTGGCCAGCCAGAGCTCGGTCCGGAAAGGTCAGAGGGTTTGTTTGATGTTTTTGCTCCAACTGAGCCTGGCTGAAGCCTTTTTCTTGTTTGATTCGCAGTGTGGAGCCTGGCCAAAGGGCAACTAACTGCAACTACCAATGTGTGATTGTGTTTGATTCGGGCCGAGCTCAGTTCGTGCAACCTTGCATTTCATAGGAAGAGGAGAAGGTAGCACTTGGTGGTTACATTACTAATTACAAAACAACATTACAAGGGGCCAAATAATTACGGAGAGGTGACATAAATGAACATAAGCAACCCTAAAATAATAATAAACTCGATAATTGCTATGAAGAGCGAGGCACAATTTACCACTACTAGGCAAATGCGGACCGATTTTAGGAACATCTCCTTCAACGAAACAACGAGTTCATCGGTGAACTCTAGATAAGAAGCAATTGCCTCTTCTTTGCGGTTGAAGCTCTTGTAGCGACGGTTGTGGAAGGCGGTAACTGTTGATGACATGCTACCCAATTTTGATAAACCCCGTGCTTCCGACCTCTCGTACACTACATACCACGTCATTGCTCCTTCAAAACCAAAGCAACAAAGAGTTTAGAAGCATAATGGAGATAAAAATATTGCCTCAGATATAGGAGATCAATGGGTACATGTGAACCATGGAAACGTCAAATTCACATGGTCCATAGTTGAATACTTGGACCATGGATGAATTTGACGTTTTCATGGAATGCATGAAAAAATAATCATAGATCATATCATCATAGGCTAAAAGATAGGAAAATGTGGCCTCAGGTAAATAAATCAGTAGCAAATGTTTCATGGCAGCCATGGAACCATGTGAGAGGTCCAGCCCCAGTTTGAGAAACATGGGCATGGACGTCTCACATGGTTTGATGGATGTCATGATAGATAAATGGTGAACAGGATCATCATCGTCCTGACAGTGCAACAGGAACATGCAAAAGTGGCCTCAGACTACTTGAAATTGGAGCAAAAGTGAAACAGAAGTTTCATGGCAGTCATTGAACCGGGGGACACATCCATTCCAAGTTTGGAAACATGGGCATGGATGTGTCTCACGGTTTGATGAGAGACATGAGTAATATATAAGCTCCAGTCATCATAGGCCAAAAAAAATGAAAGCACAAAAAATATTTGCCTCAGATTATATGTTTTTCAATCATTTGACATCGACTTGGAGCATAATGGCTACCGGTGGACGAGAGGAAACATAAGTATAAGCGAAGAGTACAAACATAAGTATAATGGCTCTTGGATAACAAGCCCAAAAGGTGAACAGATAACAAGCACAGAACCTTGTCAACCATGTGACCATGGGACACATCGATCCCAAGTTTGGAAACATGGGAATCGATGTGTCACATGGTCAGATGGGAGACAAGAGTAGGGATAACTGGTAGACTACAAGAAATAACAGCATCAAGTTCCTCACAAGGCCATGTCATCATTTATGGGGTACATGGAATCATCATAGGCAAATTTTATAACCCAGCCAAAAAGGTCAACAGATAACAAGCACAGATATAACTGAATCAGGAAAACATGAACACAAATGAAACAGACAGTAGCAAAAATGACGAAACGAGAAAATGGCGAGACAACAAGAACAAGGACGAAGCATCAACACATTCGGTATCGAGGAAGCCAACAGAGGCTCCAATTACATAGTTTTGCTCACATTGAGTGAGCCAAATGTAGTTTTCACTCACATAAAGTGAGCCAAAATGTAGTTTCTTTAGTTAGCCACAATCCCACTAACTAAACCAAAAGGTCGACCCTCCACCATGCAAAGGTTATACCCAAAATATACATCACCATCTAGACGAGTGCTGGTCGCCACTAACCATGCACGATTCTAGCCAAAATATACATCGAAAAGAGAGAGGCTAGCACGGAACTACATGCGGTAGTTCTTGGCAAGATAGGTCCTCAACCATATGGCCCCGTGTGGGCTTGACATCCGCACAAAACTAGTAGCGGTGGCCTTGTGCTCAAGTAGGAAGGTGTAGGCAACAATCAAGGCATCGATCTGCCGAACTCGGTCATTTCCATGACAAGAAAGATAGAGGTCCGGGTCAACATGTGCAGCACTGTCTTGATCATAGCATTGGCAACATTGTTGATAGCATCATTCATGTTAGTCATCATTAGGATCTCTTCTTCGGTGAAAGTGCCCCTCTTCCTCTTACCACACACACTTTCGGACACCGGAACGATGGTCTTGCCACACTCAAAGGTAGTTTTATCCCTATCGGCCTCCCCGCTTAAGCCCCACACTATCTTCCTCCGGCTTTACGATCGGACTATCCGCCTTGTTGACACCCAAAGGTTCATTAGAACCTAAGGCAAACCTACCGGTTGCCAAGGTACTACCAAAGAGAGTCTCCAACTCAAAGTAGAACCTAATTGGAGTGTTAAGGTACTCGGCATCCTTAGGGTGGTCCTGAAGAGAGGGCACACGGTTTAGAAGAGAGAAGCACACGAGTTAAGAAGAGGGGCACGAAAGAGATTCTTCGGACATGGTTAGGTACCTTGCAATGACCTAGGTAGTGGTCTTGTTCTAGCATTATGGCACAAGTATCTTCATCAAATGATGCCCCACTAAGTTCCTTGAGCCTAGCTATCTTAGACCACTTCGCTTCCACTTCCTCAAGTGATTCTACACCCGAGTTGCACTAATAGGCACCCCACCGTACTCGGTAACTAACCTAGCTACCGCATTAACATCTTTATCCTTGTAGGTCTTGTCGGTCTTAGACCCATTACTAACAATCCGGGCCATCCTCCCGAGGACAAACCCCGAAGTGTTGTTATTCCACCTCATAGGGCCTCGCCCGCCTGCGGCGAGGGGCGACCTCGGCATCTACCGGGTCTACAACAGCGGGGACAGCCATGTTGACAGCGGCTACAAACCCCTCTTGGGCATCAAGGTCAATTGCGGACATCCTATCATTATAAAAATTAGGGAATGAACAATAATTGCAGCTCAATAAATCAATCAATTACCGAATAAGAAATGTTTGGTCTCGGACATAGCATGCGTAAATACATAAATGTTACACTACATTAGTTCCATGTCCAGGGTCTACCAAATTATTTTACACATCCATAAAATGCAAAGTAATCAAGTCCTAGAAGAACCCCTAGCGACCCACATAGCATTGCAAATCTCCTCCCTAACATACACCATTGCAGGTTCCTCTAGAGGCAGTTCACCGGATCATCATCTGGCTCAGCACACTGGAATCCTTCCTCAACTGGAACAACAGAGTCCAACCCAAAACCAATTATCCAGTTGTGTAATATGCGACGGCTTGCACAAGTTTAACTTGTGTCTGGTAAGTGTGGAAAGATTTGTTGTCTATAATTCTGAACCTCCCTTTAAGTGCACCAAAGGCCCTCTCCACCGTCACCCTTAGTGAAGAGTGTCTAAGGTTGAATAGCTCTCTTGCATTGGTGGGTTGGTTTGTGCTTGAAAACTCACTCAAGTGATACCTAACCCCCCTAAATGGAGGTAAGAAGCCGCTTCGCATGAATATCCAAAGCATCTACCGGGTAGTAATGACCTACAATTAGTGGAGAATTAGTGTGGAAGTGTGGAATGTGTGAAAGTGACCATAAGTGCATGTACTAGCTAATGCAGTTACCTGCTGGGACTGTGAACCCATCATTTCTGGCAATGGCATCAGCCAAAATTAGTGCATCATGGGCTGACCCTTCCCAGCCAGCTAGAACATAAGTGAACTTTAGATCAAAGTTCACAGCAGCCATAACATTCTGTGTGGGGTTGGACTTCCTACCCCTGAAAGCTTGTTGCATGCGTCTAGGCACCCTTGCCAACACATGTGTGCCATCAATGGCACCAATGCATTTCTACAGAGATTAACATGAACAGATGAACATGTGTGTCAAACTTAAGGACGGATGTGCATGTGTTTGAATCACATAGATATGACTTTACCTTTAGATAAGGGAACCATCCGTGGTCGCCTACAATCTTAGGGTGTGTGACGGTTGCTTGGAGGCTTGATCATGTCGGCCCTTAATTCACCAATGGCAAACAACACTTGGTGGAAGATTCTGCTCACGGTCTCAATGGACCTCCTAAAGAATTGATGAACTACCCTAAACCTCACATTGTGTCCAACCACAAAAACAAACATTGCCACCGCTCCTCCACAGGACAACCTAATGTCTCGGGAACAAGTTTTCTCGCTCCTAAGAAGGTTGCACAAAGTAAAAAAGGGGACTCTTTTCATGCGTAACATGGCAATGCATTCTATATCATTGTAGTTGTACAACATCTCGAGTGTCCTCTCGTCTATGCCTCTCGGCTTCGGTCCTAGGGCCATAAGGAATTGGCTCATGTCTTCTAACACGTCTAAGCCTATTAAGCACAAAGGAAACCATCACAACAACCATGGCAAATGCTTGCCTAGCCATCAGATCATGTTCGCATTTTCAGCCATCTACAATGCATTACAAATGTATAAGCAAATTAAGTAGACCCTGGCTGGCCTCTGAATGTAAGTGCAAGCATTCAAACATCATCAAAAGGCACGGCTGCAACGCAAATATTGCCTCCCAGTGCGCATTGGCTAGTCATCATCGACCATTCATATCGCAAAGGCAAAAACAGTAACAAGATAACTGAAATGAACACTGTAACAGAGCAATAACAACGATACAGGAACAAATACGTCCAAGATTTATCATCACAAAAGGAAGGAACAACGAGACAACACATAGATCCGAGCAAAACATTGAACGGTGTAACGAAAGGGGGAGATGTGTACCTCGGTAAGGCCAGAAGGGGAACAGAAGGAGATGGGAAGGAGGTAGCAGATCTGGACGGGGAAGCACAACAGCCCACAGATCTACGACCAGCAACACCACCTAGCCGGAGAGGAAGAGGAAGAAGACCGCCTCGCCGGAGAGGAAGAGGAAGAAGACCGCCTCGCCGGAGTCCGTCGGAGAGCCGCGCCGCCTGGACGCAGATCCACGCGGGGGGACGGACGGGAAGCCCGGGAACACCACGGCCGCGCCGCGGCGGAGCTTACCTCGACGACGGAGCTTCTACGGGAGTGGACTGTGGAGAGGAGGAGAAGAAACCGAGGGAGGGAGGAGGGGTGGTATATGTAGGCCATGGATTTCGCCCGCAAGAAGCGCGCGCGGAAGTTTCACCTTCCCGCGCGAGCCCGCCTCGGCTCCCGCCGTCGCCCAAGATCCGCCCGCGCGCGCGCGCCGTCGAGCCGGCCGAGGAGGAACGAGGGGAGGGGGGGCGTGCGGCGCGAGCCGAGAGAGAGAGGGGAAAATGGCCGCCGCGGCCCCGGCTCCCGGCTAGGGTTTGCATATCAAACGAGCGCAAATGGCCCTAGCGGGCCCGGCCGGCCTTTTTTGGCCGCTATCAAACGGACCCTATGGGCGTGTTTGATACGCCGGCTCGGGAAGGCTCGGCCGGCGAACCGTGCTCGGCCGCCCGCAGCTCGGTCGGAAAGGTCGGAGGGTTTGTTTGATGTTTTTGCTCCAACCGAGCCTCGGTCGAAGCCTTTTTCTTGTTTGATTCGCGAGGTGGAGCCCGGCCAAAGGGCAACTAACCGCAACTACCAATGTGTGATTGTGCTTGATTCGGCCGAGCTCGGTTCGTGCAACCTTGCATTTCATAGGAAGAGGAGAAGGTAGCGCTTGGTGGTTACATTACTAATTACAAAACAACATTACAAGGGGCCAAATAATTACGGAGAGGTGACATAAATGAACATAAGCAACCCTAAAATAATAATAAACTCGATAATTGCTATGAAGAGCAGGCACAATTTACCACTACTAGGCAAATGCGGACCGATTTTAGGAACATCTCCTTCAACAGAAACAACAGGTTCACCAGTGAACTCTAGATAAGAAGCAATTGCCTCTTCTTTGCGCTTGAAGCTCTTGTAGCGACGCTTGTGGAAGGCAAGAACTTGTTGATGACATGCTACCCAATTTTGATAAACCCCGTGCTTCCGACCTCTCGTACACTACATACCACGTCATTGCTCCTTCAAAACCAAAGCAACAAAGAGTTTAGAAGCATAATGGAGATAAAAATATTGCCTCAGATATAGGAGATCAATGGGTACATGTGAACCATGGAAACGTCAAATTCACATGGTCCATAGTTGAATACTTGGACCATGGATGAATTTGACGTTTTCATGGAATGCATGAAAAAATAATCATAGATCATATCATCATAGGCTAAAAGATAGGAAAATGTGGCCTCGAGTAAATAAATCGGTAGCAAATGTTTCATGGCAGCCATGGAACCATGTGAGAGGTCCAGCCCCAGTTTGAGAAACATGGGCATGGACGTCTCACATGGTTTGATGGATGTCATGATAGATAAATGGTGAACAGGATCATCATCGTCCTGACAGTGCAACAGGAACATGCAAAAGTGGCCTCAGACTACTTGAAATTGGAGCAAAAGTGAAACAGAAGTTTCATGGCAGTCATTGAACCGGGGGACACATCCATCCCAAGTTTGGAAACATGGGCATGGATGTCTCTCACGGTTTGATGAGAGACATGAGTAATATATAAGCTCCAGTCATCATAGGCCAAAAAAAATGAAAGAACAGAAAATATTTGCCTCAGATTATATGTTTTTCAATCATATGACATGGACTTGGAGCATAATGGCTACTGGTGGACAGTAGGAAACATAAGTATAAGCAAGAGTACAAACATAAGTATAATGGCTACTTGGATAACAAGCCCAAAAGGTGAACGAGATAACAAGCACGTAACCTTGTCAACCATGTGACCATGGGACACATCGATCCCAAGTTTGGAAACATGGGAATCGATGTGTCACATGGTCGGATGGGAGACAAGAGTAGGGATAACTGGTAGACTACAAGAAATAACGAAAGCATCAAGTTCCTCACAAGGCCATGTCATCATTTATGGGGTACATGGAATCATCATAGGCAAATTTTATAACCCGACCAAAAAGGTCAACGAGATAACAAGCATAGATATAATCGAATCAGGAAAACATGAACACAAATGAAACAGACAATGAGCAAAAATGACGAAAACGAAAAATGGCGGACAACAAGCAACAAGGACGAAGCATCAACACATTCGCTATCGAGGAAGCCAACAGAGGCTCCAATTACATAGTTTTGCTCACATTGAGTGAGCCAAATGTAGTTTTCACTCACATAAAGTGAGCCAAAATGTAGTTTCTTTAGTTAGCCACAATCCCACTAACTAAACCAAAAGGTCGCCCTCCACCATGCAAAGGTTATACCCAAAATATACATCACCATCTAGACGAAGTCTTTGGTCGGCCACTAACCATGCACGATTCTAGCCAAAATATACATCGAAAAGAGAGAGGCTAGCACGGAACTACATGCGGTAGTTCTTGGCAAGATAGGTCCTCAACCATATGGCCCCGTGTGGGCTTGACATCCGCACAAAACTAGTAGCGTGGCCTTGTGCTCAAGTAGGAAGGTGTAGGCAACAATCAAGGCATCAGTGCTGAACTCAGTCATTTCCATGACAGCAAGATAGAGGTCTGGGTCAACATGTGCAGCACCTGTCTTGATCATAGCATTGGCAACATTGTTGATAGCATCATTCATGTTAGTCATCATTAGGATCTCTTCTTCAGTGAAAGTGCCCCTCTTCCTCTTACCACACACACTTTCAGACACTGGAACAGTGGTCTTGCCACACTCAAAGGTAGTTTTATCCCTATCAGCCTCCTGCTTAAGCCCCACACTATCTTCCTCCAGCTTTACAGTCAGACTATCCGCCTTGTTGACACCCAAAGGTTCATTAGAACCTAAGGCAAACCTACCGATTGCCAAGGTACTACCAAAGAGAGTCTCCAACTCAAAGTAGAACCTAATTGGAGTGTTAAGGTACTCGGCATCCTTAGGGTGGTCCTGAAGAGAGGGCACACGGTTAGAAGAGAGAAGCACACGCTTAAGAAGAGGGGCACGAAAGAGATTCTTCGGACATGGTTAGGTACCTTGCAATGACCTAGGTAGTGGTCTTGTTCTAGCATTATGGCACAAGTATCTTCATCAAATGATGCCCCACTAAGTTCCTTGAGCCTAGCTATCTTAGACCACTTCTCGCTTCCACTTCCTCAAGTGATTCTACACCCGAGTTGCACTAATAGGCACCCCACCGTACTCGGTAACTAACCTAGCTACCGCATTAACATCTTTATCCTTGTAGGTCTTGTCGGTCTTAGACCCATTACTAACAATCGGGCCATCCTCCCGAGGACAAACCCCGAAGTGTTGTTATTCCACCTCATAGGGCACCGCCCGCGGCGGGGCAGCCTCGGCATCTACCGTGTCTACAACGGCGAGGGGACGGCCATGTTGACGGCGGCTACAAACCCCTCTTGGGCATCAAGGTCAATTGCGGACATCCTATCATTATAAAAATTAGGGAATGAACAATAATTGCAGCTCAATAAATCAATCAATTACCGAATAAGAAATGTTTGGTCTCGGACATAGCATGCGTAAATACATAAATGTTACACTACATTAGTTCCATGTCCAGGGTCTACCAAATTATTTTACACATCCATAAAATGCAAAGTAATCAAGTCCTAGAAGAACCCCTAGCAGCCCACATAGCATTGCAAATCTCCTCCCTAACGGACACCATTGCGAGTTCCTCTAGAGGCGGTTCACCGGGATCATCATCGGCTCAAGCCACCTTGGAATCCTTCCTCAACCGGAACAACGAGAGTCCAACCCAAAACCAATTATCCAGTTGTGTAATATGCAAGAGCTTGCACAAGTTTAACTTGTGTCCGGTAAGTGTGGAAAGATTTGTTGTCTATAATTCGAACCTCCCTTTAAGTGCACCAAAGGCCCTCTCCACTTTGTCACCCTTAGTGAAGAGTGTCTAAGGTTGAATAGCTCTCTTGCATTGGTGGGTTGGTTTGTGCTTGAAAACTCACTCAAGTGATACCTAACCCCCCTAAATGGAGGTAAGAAGCCAGTTCTGCATGAATATCCAGCATCTACCAGGTAGTAATGACCTACAATTAGTGGAGAATTAGTGTGGAAGTGTGGAATGTGTGAAAGTGACCATAAGTGCATGTACTAGCTAATGCAGTTACCTGCTGGGACTGTGAACCCATCATTTCTGGCAATGGCATCAGCCAAAATTAGTGCATCATGGGCTGACCCTTCCCAGCCAGCTAGAACATAAGTGAACTTTAGATCAAAGTTCACAGCAACCATAACATTCCGTGTGGGGTTGGACTTCCTACCCCCGAAAGCTTGTTGCATGCGTCTAGGCACCCTTGCCAACACATGTGTGCCATCAATGGCACCAATGCATTTCTACGAGAGATTAACATGAACGGATGAACATGTGTGTCAAACTTAAGGACGGATGTGCATGTGTTTGAATCACATAGATATGACTTTACCTTTAGATAAGGGAACCATCTGTGGCCGCCTACAATCTTAGGGTGTGTGACGGTGCTTGGAGGCTTGATCATGTCGGCCCTTAATTCACCAATGGCAAACAACACTTGGTGGAAGATTCTCGCTCACGGTCTCAATGGACCTCCTAAAGAATTGATGAACTACCCTAAACCTCACATTGTGTCCAACCACAAAAACAAACATTGCCACCGCTCCTCCACAGGACAACCTAATGTCTCGGGAACAAGTTTTCTCGCTCCTAAGAAGGTTGCACAAAGTAAAAAAGGGGACTCTTTTCATGCGTAACATGGCAATGCATTCTATATCATTGTAGTTGTACAACATCTCGAGTGTCCTCTGTCTATGCCTCTCGGCTTCAGTCCTAGGGCCATAAGGAATTGGCTCATGTCTTCTAACACGTCTAAGCCTATTAAGCACAAAGGAAACCATCACAACAACCATGGCAGCTGCTTGCCTAGCCATCAGATCATGTTCTGCATTTTCAGCCATCTACAATGCATTACAAATGTATAAGCAAATTAAGTAGACCCTGGCTGGCCTCTGAATGTAAGTGCAAGCATTCAAACATCATCAAAAGGCACGGCTGCAACGCAAATATTGCCTCCCAGTGCGCATTGGCTAGTCATCATCGACCATTCATATCGCAAAGGCAAAAACAGTAACAAGATAACTGAAATGAACACTGTAACAGAGCAATAACAACGATACGGAACAAATACGTCCAAGATTTATCATCACAAAAGGAAGGAACAACGGACAACACATAGATCCGAGCAAAACATTGAACGGTGTAACGAAAGGGGGAGATGTGGATTTACCTCGGTAAGGCCGGAAGGGGAACGAAGGAGATGGGAAGGAGGTAGCGGATCCGGACGGGGAAGCACAACGGCCCACGGATCTACGACCGAAGAACACCACCTAGCCGGAGAGGAAGAGGAAGAAGACCGCCTCGCCGGAGAGGAAGAGGAAGAAGACCGCCTCGCCGGAGTCCGTCGGAGAGCCGCGCCGCCCGGACGCATCCACGCGGGGAGACGGACGGAAGCCCGGGAACACCACGGCCGCGCCGGCAGCGGAGCTTACCTCGACGACGGAGCTTCTACGGGAGTGGACTGTGGAGAGGAGGAGAAGAAACCGAGGGAGGGAGGAGGGGTGGTATATGTAGGCCATGGATTTCGCCCGGCAAGAAGCGCGCGCGGAAGTTTCACCTTCCCGCGCGAGCCCGCCTCAGCTCCCGCCGTCGCCCAAGATTCGCCCGCGCGCGCGCCGTCAGAGCCAGGCCGAGGAGGAACGAGGGGAGGGGGGCGTGCGGCGCGAGCCGGAGAGAGAGGGGGAAAATGGCCGCCGCGCCCACGGCTCCCGCCTAGGGTTTGCATATCAAACAGGCGCAAATGGCCCTAGCGGGCCTGGCCGGCCTTTTTTGGCCCGTATCAAACAGACCCTATATGCTGCTTCAGCCGAATACTCGTTGGACATGAATTAGGATGCTGTTATTTTTTCTAGAATAGGTTCCACCACACATACATTTTGGTTTAAAGCTTATAGCCACTCTATAAAGTCCCGCAGCACTTGCGAGCATGGCTTTCATGAACCACGATACAGTCAGTTCATGTCAATCCAGTAACCTCTACTTCCTGTACGTAAGCCATGCATGGAGATCTCATGAGATGTCCAATAGTTTGGATGATGCACCGGGATTACGGTCGTGCCATCCTCTCTCACACATGTATGTATGTATGTATGTATGTATGTATGTATGTATGTATGTATGTATGTATGTATGTATGTATGTATGTATGTATGTATGTATGTATGTATGTATGTATGTATGTATGTATGTATGTATGGGTGTGTGTTAGTTAGTTAGCACAACAGGTTGAAGATAGGGGGATATTTAACTATTTGCCACTTTTCGCTATGGTCAATTAATCCCTCTCACATTCACTCCTCTCCTATGGGTGGCAAATCTGTTGTCAGTCACCCCCACATGATGGCAACTGGTTAAATATTCCGAAGATAGAAACCATCTTCTTCAAGTAAAGGAAGCCAATAGGAGAAGAGCCTTGCCACACCAACTCCAAAGTCATGACGCTCAAGCATAAAAGAAACGTTAATATCAAAGATGTGATGTGAGGGGTAGATTATTGTCGCGTATCACTTAAAGGATAAAGGTGATGAAGTTGACAATTCCAAGAAAAATATTTAATGTAAGTTAAAGTTACCTATATATATTGATGTCGTCAACTCATTTATGTTTCACACACTTACTATTACTAATTGGAGGCACCTTTTGAGATCTTCACGTGAAGTCACATAGGATCCTAGGTGGACAGTCTAAAAAAAGGAAAAATAAAGAAGCCTTCACATGAAGCCACCTTGGATCCTAGGTGGATACTTACAAAAGAATAAAATTACCAATCTTTGCTATTATTGCATACTTAATTAAAATAACCCCTTATATCTATGTCAAAATTACCTAAATCGTGTTTTAATTGGAGGTTCCTTTTGAGGCCTCCACGTGAAGCCACATAGGATTCTAGGTGGACAGTCTAGAAAAAAAATAATTAAAGAAGCCTCCACATGAAACCACTTAGGATCCTAAGTGGACACTTAAAAAGAGAATAAAATGACTCACCTTTTCCATTATGCATACTTAATTAAAATAACATCTGCATTTTGTAAAATTAATCTAAATTAACTCTCTAAGTCTCTATCCATCTGTTCCATTATTAAAACATATAAATTTCATGTCCGCCCACCTGTAATCTTCAATGCAATCTTCGACTCCCAAGATGCGTCCTACACACGTAGGATCCAAGATCCTTAGTGGTCTTTGGATGAGCATGAAATCAGTCACAGCCCATAGTACGTAGTAATCCATAAGGCTGCCACAGATCGAGTAGACCACAAACAATCAAGCAAGGATAGAGCGCATGCTGCAAGCGAGAGTGCTATCCATGGCACAAGTAGCATGAAGGAATCAGATGATGCTCTAGGATGCGTTGTTGTTCAGCGTGCAACAAATGACAATGATCGAGAAAAATGTAGCCAACTGTGATGTTTGGGATTGGGAGAAAACATGCATGACTATTGATGGAGAAAAGTACACAATCGAGGGTTGTATTCCTGCATATTTACAGTGGTGACCAAATAAAACTGATTTTACTAACCAAAATATCAAGTTTTTATGTCCTATGATGATAGGGCTTGACGGACATAGGTGGTGGAAAAGTAGCTGACGCGGTTAAGATAAAAAAGAATACACTATTAGATTGATGATATCTTGATTTTAGGATTATGCTGAGTTGATGACATATGAATAGCAGTATATATTCACCAGCCGCTTAAAGATCTTATTGCCTCTTCATAGATACAACTCATTTTGACCTCTCTTTTTACATTTTTTTACATAATTTCCATGAAGCAGGTAATATTAGTACAAACAACTTTGCATGATCGATGATTCTTAATTAAATATATTAATGGGGCATCAGTAGTTACATACTTACATAATAAGTTCTTGCATTTGGGAAAAGTGATGAAATAAGACGCATTTACATTGAGGTGATTATTAAAAATATAAAAACATCTATGATACCAGATTTGTATCATCAAATTCACCCTGGAGTATGATTTGATAATGCATATATTTGGTAGAATAATATTTATATCTATAAATTTAGTCAAAGTTGACATATTTGATTTGTGATAAAGCAATTGTGATATGTGAAAAATGAGGATGTATTAGATCTTCAATATTAAGTCATTTTATTTAAATATTTTACTACTCGCTCTACAACAAAATGATCACATTTTATGATAGGTTAAATCAAATTGATTGGTGCAAGCTGTTGGATAAAATGCTGGATATATGAAAAATTAATGACATTTTTAGGTAATAAACTAAATATGTCATTATTTAGATTTATATAATGTTACCCCTTTCAACTGGCTGGTGGTTGATAAACCAAGCGCATAATTATGTTAAAGTTGCTAGGCTGTGCAGTGGCACGGGTTGATGGACTAGTGATATTAAATTTAAGGAAGAAGTCCATTTTTAGCCATCGAACTATTGTCAAAGTTTGGTTTTGACCATTGAACGCGAAAACCATGAATCATTGGCCATCGAACTCTTGAAATTGTTCACTTTTCGCCATCCCGCGGTTTTGCAAGGCGGGTTCGCTGACGTGGCTGCCACGTGGCGGTGGGACCACATGTCAGCCCTATGTCTCCTCCCTCTTTTCTCCTCTCCCACCTCTCTCTCTTCTGCTCTCTCCTTCGCCGGTGGCCAATCCCCGTGCCTTCGACTGCCTCTGAGCCTCTTGGCGACGGTGGAGCTCGAGCTCGCCCGGCGGCGTTGCCCGCGGTAGAGCTTGAACTCACCAGCCGGCCTCACTGGCCCGCAGCAAAGCTCTAGCTCGCTCCTTAGCGGCGCTGGCCTGTGGCAGAGCCGGTCGCAGTAGGGTGCGCCCCTACTCCTCGTTGACGTCGGCTCCGGTGGACCAGGGTACTGTGACACGAACAGGCGATCATGAGCACGCCTCCTTTGCCCGCGCACCAGTCCTTCCCCTGCTCATAGGATGACAACAGCTCGAGCGTGGCCCACCTCCTCCCCTCCCTCCAAGCTCGGCGACACAGTGGAGCTCGGTAGCCGAATCTCGTGGAGCTCGCACGCGTGGGTCCTGGTAGTGGCGGCGGCTTCCCTTCTCCCAGAGTTTGAAGCTCGTCCTCCTCACTCCCCTTCCCTCGTGTGCGCTTTCCTGCACCTGCAGCACCTAGTTAAGGGCTCGAGCTCTGCCACGGGCGGATGCGGCCGGCCGGCGAGCTCAAGCTCCCCCGCAGGCAACACCGCCGGGCGAGCGAGCTAGAGCGCCCCCGCGTGCCAGTGCTGTCGGCCGAGCGAGCTCTGGGCTCCGCCGTCGCTGGGAGGTGCGGGGAATGAACGCCGGTGGAGGAGAGAGGAGAGATGGGGCTATTATGTGGGCCTGCCGCCACGTGGAAACCACATCAGCGAAACCACCTTGCAAAACCGTGAGATGGTCAAAAGTGAACGATTTCAAGAGTTTGGTGGCCATAGATTCCCGATTTTCGCGTTCAATAGTCAAAACCAAACTTTGACAATAGTTCGATCACCAAAAATGGACTTCTTCCTAAATTTAACTTATCTGCAATAGTTTGCCAATTCGGCTTGGCAACTTTGATTTTTCGTAAGTTTTTTGAAAACACCTCTTCTATAATTTGGCAAATGACTTAGAGAATTTTTGGCAACTTGAAACAATTTTCCTTTAACACACAAAGATACAGACACGTACTCCGGTTGGCATCATCGTGTGAAGCCAGGTGGGAGGTTGGAAAAGAAATAACAAATATAAAGGGGTTCCTGATGCAAATGTATAAGAGAGAAATAATAGCTTAACACGTTACAAATAGAGAAAGCTTTTAGCTTGACAAATCTTTTAGAAGTTGACAAATCATAGGATTTGCCAAATAAAAAATAGTAAACTCTTGGAGAATAAAAATATAATAAAATGCAAGTGTGTATAAAATGAAAAGGACAGCGGATGATATGGTATATGAGTTAAGAAGTACTCCCTCCGTTCATTTATTCAAGGCCTATTTGTGCATGACTCAAAGACCAAGGAAAAGAAATTAAGTCCCTCGTATCATTAATATCCTGAAAATCATGTGAGAGAGATTTATGCTTCGCACGGATGCCAAAGCGTCGATTTAGTGTTTACCAATGAAAAAATACAAATAGGTCTTGCATAAATGGATTTTTCAGATTTTAAAATAGGCCTTGGATAGTTGAACAGAGGGAGTATGATATAGCTTATGAGGACAACTTTAGCCCAATTGTTAAAAGTGAAAATGCTACATCATATTGGTGTTTGAGATAAGATGTGTAAAGTGTGTTTTTACATGGTGTTTTGAAACCGGCTTTGAAAATGCTACTGAGGGAGTATGATTCCTCGTTGGAGCGAATTATGGGGTTGATTTTTTAAAAAATCCCCTCGCCGGTGAAACCGGGGTTCGGGGGTTTTCTAAGCCGGTAGAAGGTTTCTTCTTCTTAATGAAAACCGTGGGGCGGTCTTACCCTCACCGGCTTAGTTTTTTTTACATGGTGTTTTGAAGAAGATTTTTACAAGTCAGAGCTGTCAGGCTTTGAAAGTAATTAGGTCCCACATTGTGAGTAATTCGATAAAGCTTTATGTGACTTAAAGCGGGCACCTCGAACTTGGTATTCTAGCTTGAGCTCTAATTAAGCTTATTAATCTTGGGTTCAAGTCATCCATGCATGTTGGATTACTCATTGTTCATCTACAGGAAAAGAGAGAGGTAACATTGGTTATGCTTATTTATATTGATTGTATCATTGTTACCGGAACATCTCAAGAATTTATTACAACACTTCTTCAAGATTGACACAAATTTTGGCACAACACGTAAGGATCCATGTGACTAGCATTATTTTTTTGGGTATAGGAGTTAAGAAGGAGAAAGTCGGAATTCTCTTGTCAGAAGAAACAATATTGATAGATATTGATAGTCAAAATTTTAGATATGAGTTTTGGTTACTTAGCCGTAGCTATCGATAGATATTGATAGTCAAAATTTTAGTAAAATATCCATATTTTATTTTAGTTAACTAACTTATTCGATAGATATTGATAGTCAAAATTTTAGTAAAAATCATCATATGTTTAATATATTTAAGAACGGAGGGAGTAACTTTTTTGACAGCTCGTCGGATATTTCAATCATGAGGTAAGATTTATATGTAATATACTCCATGATTGATTTAATTTGCAATGGTAAGGTCATTCTTCTACATACCCTGCACATCCCATCTGAATTCGGTGTGATTGTAAAAAAAAGTTGATTAATTTATCTACTTGCTTCTTGCTTATTCCCTTTTGTAGTTGATTAATCAATTAATGTACCCCCTTCATTCCAAATTATTGTTCATTTTGATTTTTCTGCATGCATAGATATTATTATTAGGTCTTGTTTTACTTGAGAGAAGAAATTTATCGAAAATGTCACATTGAGTTTATATATGCTAATTGGGAAGAATAAATATGATCTAATTATAAAACTAATTACACAGATGGACTGGAAATCACGAGATGAATCTTTTAAGCCTAATTAAGCCATCATTAGACAATGTTTACTGCAGTACCACATTATCTAAACATGATCTAATTAGTCTCCATAGAAATTATAAAAAGAGATTGGAGACACTACTGTTGTTATTGCGGAAGTGAGTTGTGACTGAAAGTGTGACTCATATGGAGGTTATTAATATGTGAAGTGCCAGAGCAACAAAAGTATAAGGGCCAAGCATCAGGAGGAGTTGAGTTGCAATGCTATTGATGTGATTTGGGCATTGGTATTCTTTAGTATTGTCTGAATTTTTGTTACTCGTAAACATACGTATTTCTTTACCATTGCAAGAAGGTATGATGGTGTTATGCATAATGTATGAATAGAACGTTTCTTCTAGGTTCAATCTCTACCCTTTGTTATTTGTATTTTATTAAATATTTATGAAGGTATATATACCTTTTGGTAATATTTTCTCTTCCAAAGTTCAGAATTTTCTATGAATCCAAAACTTCTATTTACAAGATTTTCTATGAACCTAAAAGTTTGTCGCACGTCCATCCATACTAGTAAACATAAAGATCCATATTTTATTTTAGTTAAATAACTTATTCGATAGACATTGATAGTCAAAATTTTAGTAAAAATCATCATATATTTGATATATTTAAGAAGTGAGGGAGTAACTTTTTTTTTGAAAGATTAGGACGGTATAACTTGGTTGTGTTCCCTCAGCAGATAGTCAGATGCCCACTACCATGCCTGGCAACGGAAAAAACTAAATGAGCAGAAATGTTTCTTGTTTTAATATAAAAAAAAGTAAGGTAGGATAAAAATAGCGAGGAACCGAACCATTGGTTTGGTCTAAATGAATGAATCAGACGCACCAGC
Organism: Cenchrus americanus; assembly: GCA_947561735.1. Classification (NCBI taxonomy): domain Eukaryota; kingdom Viridiplantae; phylum Streptophyta; class Magnoliopsida; order Poales; family Poaceae; genus Cenchrus; species Cenchrus americanus. Next base: position 88,559,403 of record OX387240.1, on the reverse strand, counting down.
TGCTTGCATCCTGCACCTAATTTTCACCCAAATGCCCAAACTCGTGAATCAGGTGCTCGCTAACTTTTGATTTCCAGCCTACCCTTGGTCCCTTCCGTATATACATAATAATCAAAAAGAAATTGAGACGGATGGTGAGGAACGAACGAAGAAAAATACCCGGGTGTCCTTTAGCTTTTCGCCTTTTTCCTTAAAAAAAAGAGCAGAACGAGCTAGGACGCTAGAACTTGGTTGTTGGTTCCCTCGTAGCAGTGCCCGGCCACTACCACCATGCCTGGCGACGAAAGCATGCAGGTCATCCTCGTCCCGTTCCCGGCGCAGGGCCACTTCGCTGCCTTCCTCACCCTCGCCGGACGCCTCCACGCCGCACGGCCCTCGGCGGTCATCACGCTCGTCTCCACCCCGGCCAACGTGGCCGCCCTCCGGGCCAGCTCCTCTGCAGCGGCCGCGCCGTTCCTCCGCTTCCACGCGCTGCCCTTCTCACCGGAGGAGCACGGCCTGCCGGCCGGGGCCGAGTCTGCCGACGCCATCCACGTCCGCTACTTCCTCAAGCTCTTCCAGTCAACCGGGTCGCCCTCGCTCCAAGCCGCCTTGGACGCCTTCGCGAACAGCGTCCTCGCCGGCGCAGAGGATGGCGGCGCGCCGGCCGCCTGCGTCGTCGTCGCCGACCCCTTCATGGCATGGACCACCGCGGTGGCGCGCCGGCGCGGCGCGAGGCACGCATTCTTCGTCTCCTGCGGCGCGGTGGGCAGCGCGGTGTTCCATTCTCTTTGGAAACACCGGCCGCACCTGCGCGCGCCCGGCGCCGACGCGTTTGTTCTGCCGGACCACCCGGAGTTCACCGTCTACCGCTCGCAGCTGCCGAGGCACCTGCTCGTCGCCGATGGCACGGACCCGTGGTCGGTCTTCTATAGCCAGCAGATATCGCTCGGGTACGGCACGGACGCGCTCCTCGTCAACACCACGGAGGAGTTCGAGCCTGCCGGGCTGCGCATGCTCCGGCGAACAATGGGCGTGCCAGTCCTGCCCATCGGCCCGCTGGTACGCGTCCCAGCACAGCAGCAGTACACCGGGCACCGGGAGCCCGACAGCGACAGCATCGTACGGTGGCTGGACTCCCGTGACAAGTCGTCGGTGCTGTACATCTCGTTCGGGTCCCAGAACAGCTTACCCCCAGAGCAAATGATGGAACTGGCCGCGGCGGTAGAGCTCACGAGCCGGCCATTCGTCTGGGCCATCAGACCGCCAATAGTGCTCGACGACACCGACGGCAACACGGGCACGGTCACATCCGACAAGTGGCTGCCGGCAGGATTCGAGGAGAGGGCGCGGGCCAAGGACACGGGGCTCCTGGTGCACGGGTGGGCGCCGCAGCTGAGCATCCTGGCGCACCCGTCGACGGGTGCGTTCCTGAGCCACTGCGGGTGGAACTCGGTGCTGGAGAGCGTGGTGGCGAACGGCGTGCCTGTACTAGGGTGGCCGCTGCAGGGGGACCAGTTCTTCAACTGCAAGATGCTGGAGCAGGAGTGGGGCGCCTGCGTGGAGGTGGCGAGGGGACACGGGGACAGCTCGCCGGCGGTTGAGCGGGCGCGGCTGGCGGAGGCCGTGGAGACGGTGCTAGGAGACACCGCGAAGGGGGCCGAGATGCGGCGGTGCGCCAAGGAGATTCAAGAACTCATAGGAAGGTCACGGAGCGATGCTTTGGAGGAGTTCTTCACCTCGATACTGCATGGTACTGCTGCTGCAGATGGGTGCTGAGGTATCTAGGAAACACTGGTATGGGATGTTAAAAAAAAACACTGGTATGGAACGACCCACCTTTGATCCCGATTGATAAGAAAGTGACAACTTGCTGGTACTCTCATGCCGATGCTTCTGTTCCTTCAAAGAAAAAGAAGAAGAGCAAGGAAGAAAGACACCGTTGATCCAGAGAGCAGAGAGTGCTCAAAATGGGATGGTCCAGAAGCTGACAAGAAAAGAGAGAATAGAAAGAAGAATAGCCAAGATACAGAGAAGACTTGCGGCAGAAGCTTGAAATGCCTTTCTTGCTTGCTTTGTATCTCTTGCAACTGCTTGTACTGATATGAGAACCTTTTTCACATTGATTGATATATATATAATAATCTGGTTTACTAGCTTAGACAAATTATACCTTGCTTTGCTAAATGTCTCTTGGCCCTTAAGAGTGTGAAAGGGATGCTTGTGGTCCAGTAGTGCAAAACTCCAGACCATTTCTTTCTGTTTCTTGTACTCCTTCCATCCCAAAATATAAGGGTTTGAAGGGTTTAAATTTTGTACCAAAATATAAAGTCTTGTAAGGATAAGACAAAATTGAATAAGGTTGGTGAGTTGGTAGAGAGTTAGTGGGTAGTGTAAAATGAGAGGTATAGAGGTCATTTCCTCTCACTATTGTTTCTTGAGTTTGAATCTTCCAGGACCTTATATTTTGGGACGGAGGTGTTGAACAATGTAATGGAACAGTACAAAGTGAAGTAGGAAAAGTGATTAACTTTATTGATGAACATGGTTTACATATATATAGTACATGCCCAAGGGGCAGTTTGTAGGATGTAAAGGCACTTGGTAACTGCCATTGGCAGTTGCTAATCATCTCTTAATTATCTTATAATTGATCATTAGAATATTAAGAATATTCTCAACACTCCCCCTGATCAATTATCTTTTGGAATCTCCAATGTTCATCATAGTTATTAATTCTTAAAAAACCCTGTGGGAAAAACTTATATATACATTGATATATCAGGATAAAAGTCCTTAAAACCCAATGGAAAAATATAGGAGAAAACACCATGATAATCATGTGTATGCCCGTACAATATCATCTCTAAAAAAACCCCTGTGGGGAAAAACAAGATGATATGACATACATAATGCTGATATTGCCTCGTTAAAAACTTCATATGAGAAACCATCAAAGTAAAACTCATATAAAGAAAAGAGTACAATACGATGCACAAAGAATTTATTTATTCAAATTTACTCCCCCGGATTTCTGCAAGTCTCTCATACCTATTCTTTCAACACATTTATGAAATGATGAATATGGTAGAGATTTTGTGAATAAATCAGCAAGATTATCACATGACACAGTTTGCAGAATCTTTATCCCCCATCTTGTTATAACTCATGGGGATAAGATAACTTGGGAGTAACATACTCAGTCAAGTTACACTTGATGTAACATGATTTCATTTGTGCAACACAAGCAGCATTATCTTCAAAGATAATTGTTAGTGCATCAAATGCACCAATTCCACATGATTTTAATATGTGGTCAATCATTCTGCGAAGTCAAACACACTAATGTGATGCTTCATGCTATGCAATGAAGTCAGAATGGTTAGTGGAAGTGGATAATAAAGTCTACTTGGATGACTTCCAAGAGACAACAGTTCCACCACTCATAAAGGCAAAGCATGTCTGGGATTTGCTATTATGGGGATCAAATAGGTAGCCTGCATCCACATAGCCTAAAAGATTATGATTTGGATTTCTTTGATAGAACAATCCAAGATCTCTAGTGCCGTTAAGATACCTGAATACGATCTTAACTCCGACTCAATGTTGTTTCGTAGGAGCTGCACTATGTCTTGCTATTAGATTCACCGCAAATGCAATGTCCAGCCGGGTACTATTAGCAAGATACATCAATGCTCCAATGGCACTTAGATAAGGAACCTCAGGTCCCAAAATCTTTTCACCACCATCCTATGGTCTGAAAGGATCTTTCTCAATATCCAAAGATCTCACTACCATAGGAGTCTTACACGGGTTGGCTTTATCCATGTTGAATTTCTCCAACATTTTCTGAATATAAGTACCTTGGTATACAAATATCCCAGATGGTAAATGTTCAAGCTGTATGCCTAAACGAAATTTGGTTTCACCCAAATCTTTCATTTCAAACTCCGTCAGATGATGACGAGCTTCATTTATGTCATGTCTTTTACCAATGATATTAATATCATCAACATAGACAGACACAATGTTAATTTACAATGTAGTTCTCTTGATGAAACCACATAGACAATCATCATTGATTATGTATCCCTTATGCTTAAGGAATACTCAATCGATTGTACCACATTCGGCTTGATTGCTTTAAGTCATATCATGACTTCTGCAACTTAACACAAACATGTTGCTATTTGCCTTGGGATTTGATATACCTATTCCATCAGGAACATTCATGTATATCTTAGAATCCAATGACCCATACAAATATGTGGTCACTACGTCCATCAACTGCATAGATAGACGATTTTGTACTGCCAAAGATATTAAGTATCTAAATGTTATGTCACTCATAACTGGAGAATAAATTTTGTTGAAAATCAACATTAGGCCTTTGCGTAAAGCCTTTGCAACTAGCCTTGCATTATATCTCACCACTTCATCGTTTTCATTCCGTTTCCGGACAAAACAAGTTTATATCCAATAGGATGACACTAGGAGGTGTTGGCTTAACGCCAGAAAAAACTTCCCTTAGTGAGCAAGGCTATCTCTGTTTCTATTACATCCTTTCTATGTGTTCCAGTCTGAGCGCATCAGGCACTCTACCATGGATTTTAGACCTGGATCACTTTGAAGGATTTCAGCAATTTATCAGAGAAATAATTGTCGACAATGATAATAAGACTCTCCGGTCTTTATGTAGTTAATGGCAAACCCTTTAATAGATCATCATGATTTCCCAAAACAATCGATCTAGGGTCTTCGATTTCCCGCTCTCACAATTTATGCGCATATGTGAGCTGGGTAACAATCAAATCTCTCTCAAAAGAATTGATTACTAAAAGATTTATATCAACAAAAGTTGATCTTCGTTTACCACTTTCTTTTATTTCTCATCTTGCATCTTAGAATTGCCTCTCCCCCTCTTGCGTCCAAGAGAGATTATTCGAGTGATTATCTTTAGGATCTTTCACTCTTCCAAGCATGTTCCTTGCAAGATAAAAGGGTTTAACAACACCTTTGTAATTGGTAAACAAATCTGGCAGATTGTTTGCAACATTTGCAAACCTATAAGTCTCTAAACATAAATTTTAGTATCCATAGTACGTGGATCATAAAGGACATGCTTCTCGCATTCCAAAAGACATGCTTCTTGCATGACAATCAATTTCCAGGCATTCAAATTTATGGTACAATTCTCCCCCTTAATGCCGGAAAATGATCCTTATTAAAAATTCAATCAGCGAAACCGGCCGTACATAGATCACCTGTCATAGGTTCTATATACTTAATGATCGACTGAGATTTAAATCCCAGAAAGATCCCCAAATTTCTTAATGGCCCCATTGTTACCGCTGATGTGGTGAGATGGGTACATAAACAACTTACCCAAACGTACGCAAATGGGAAATACTTGGTTAATTTCCACGTACCAATTGTAAGGGGGGATATAATAATATGCAGTTAGTCATGGTTGGGTTGATTCAGCAGTGTGCAGTACTACTTGATCCCAACACGATGTAGGCAACTTGCAATTCCTCAATATTGGTCCTGATACGAGTTTAAAACTCTTTAATCAATGGCTTAGGCAAGCCATTTTAATGTGGATATATCGTACAAAATGCTTTGAACCCAAATTTCCGACAGGAAATTCAGCGAAGATTGTACATTCGAATCGATTGATTTCGATGTTCGAGAATAATGAGTCCCCAACTTCATTAGTTGAGACAATATTTTAGCTAGCTTTATGCATGGTTTCATGTCTAAAACAGACACATAAGATCATCTTATAGATGCATCTATACCATGATTTATCTGAACAATCCACTGTCATGCTGAATCAATCCACAAATATCACCTTGAATTCTTTCAAGTAATTTGTTTTGGTTCAGCATTTAATTTCCCTTTAGCACATGTAGCGCATACAAATCCGAAGATTTTGGGAACTTTGCTTTATACAAATCAAGACCAATGGGATTGCCAATAATCTTCCTCATCATTCCAACTCTAGGATGACTTAGACTATCATGCCATGCTTGGAATGAATTTGCATTTCGGAAGATTACCTTATATGCAACAAAAATATAGGTTTTATGTATGTATAGTGCAATCCATATTCAGGGGATGTAATTTTCATAAATTTGCTTGTCATAGCCCGTAAGATTAGTGAAGTAAATTAATTCTTCTTTTCCATCTACATGTATTTCCACATGAAGACCATTCTTACGGATATCTTTATAGCATAGGGTACAAGTTAATCCTGGATACAATAAGGTATCCTCTCTCATTAATTGAGAACTCTTAGGGAGAGTAATAGTGGTTCAAACTGAACCAACGATTGAAGCATCATACATTGATGATCATAATCTTTCCTTCTCTTTTCTCAAGAGTCCGGAAAGATTCAACTCCCAAAGAATATATTTTCAAGTACCACTATTAACAATATATAATTCCATCCTAAATTGGATTGACATCAAATGTATTCTATAGTCTAATAAGAATGCATTCTAAAAGAACTTCTTATTAAACATATAGAAAAACATACATAATTACACAAATGTATTATAATATCCAACATATGAGTATGACATTACAATACAAATGTACTCACAATACATCCATCACTAGCAAGTTTGCAATGCAACTCTTCAAATCACATAGAGTTTGCACAATGTAAATTATTACAACAATTCAACAATCCCACACTATAATGAAATAGATAGTAGCTTCGGCTTGAGACAATTTATTCTAAGTCTCCAAACATGTCATTTGAGGTGAACTCCATGAGCATGTCATTAGTACTTGGAAGCTTCTCCGTCATGAGATCTAGGTTGTCATTGTTGTCTGAGCAACCCACTTCCTTAGTCACAGCAGGAGCAAGATTGAAATGTGCTTCATATCTTGGCGATTTGTCCTTGCTTTGCTCTGCATCCTTTAAGGACTTTTGGTAGAGAGCTACCAAATGCTTTGGAGTACGGCAATCTTTAGCAAGGTGATTAAACGTGCCACATCTATGACATTTGGAGTCATTTTTGGCTCTAGCATCACCACCTCGCTTGCCCTTGTGATAAGGCTTGTGCTTTTTGTTGAAAGTTTTCTTCTCGGGCTTGTTCTTTGGGTCACCAAAATTGGAGCCCTTGAACTTTCTCTTATTTTTCTTTCCCTTACCCTGCACATTATGAACTTCAGGGAGAGGTGCTGCACCCGTCGGGTGCTTATGATGGTTCTTCATTAGAAGCTCATCATGTTTCTCGGCCTGAGTCAAAGTGTGGATAAGTTGAGAATATTGAGTGAATTTATTAGCCCAATACCGCTCGTTGCAATACTCGATCCGCGGAAGCATGGTAGAAAGAGTTTTCTCAATCTTATCGAGATCCGTTGGTTCTTTCTCACAAAACTTCAACTTAGAGCAAATTTTATGAACAGCATGATTGTAGTCTGCAACGGACTTGAAGTCATGCAAACGTAAATGGTTCCACTCATGATTAGCCTCCGGCCAAATGAGTTCTTTTTGCTGATCATAACGCTCTTTAAGCGCAAGCCACAACACATGAGGATTCATCTCCATAAGGTACTCTTGTTTGAGATCCTTGTGGATGTGAAACCTCAATAGCATAAGGGCGCCAAACTTCTTTTGTTCATCCAAAACGACACCTGCAGTAGGCTCGCTAAGGTATGGCAAAAGTCCACGGGATGCAAAGTTGATCTTTATATCCGAAGCCCAAGTGGGGTAATTGTGGCCATCAATGGCGAGTTCATCGAACTCCTTTACCATGGCCATAGCCTACAAAGTAGGACCACATGATTCAATAATTCATAAAAGAAATATAATCAAGTGGCTAAATAATGTTGTAATAAATGCAAATTAATTTAATAACATAACTCTCGAAGGATTAATAAAGGTACAAGGTAAACAAATAGCATGTAAACCTTCAAATTTTAATCTCATCAACTCGTATACATGGTTTAGATAGTCTCTAATGCCATAGGACATAGAGTACATCGAAATGATGGGCAATAATTTGCTGCCATAGCGTGGTCTTAATGCAAATATGCAACCTTTGCTAAGGATTCCATCACACCATGTGTACTCAAGTTAATGATTGAGCACTGAATTTGGTAATCACTACAATAGTGTAAACCAAAATTCTCAATGGTAATGAACACTGCAATAGTGTAATCCATTGTAATATTTTGATATTTAATCCTTGTTTTGGGAACATTGTATAGGTAATCATCAATCTTCAAAAATGAGCATGATGTAGACCTTTAGTAATAGACCGTCAAAATCCATATACATGGATATGATCTCTATCACATAATGTTTGTATCCCGAAATTTTAAGAGAAATGCATAAATTAATTGCAGAGATCACTAGTAATATTTTACTAGTGAGTAAAATCACATCGTTGAGATGGTGTATGTGATAAAAATTATTGCAATGACGAAATTGAGTATGAAAGTGCACATAAAATGACACAAACATACTTGCATTCTATAATAGAATTCGAAATTGTTTGTGTACAAATATAGTAAAACATTTGTACGAATCAATCATCACATGATAGATCTAAACTTAAACGAGTAGCAAGACTAAACAGTGATAAACAGCAGTAATTAACATAGACTAATATCTATTGATTGGAGTATATACTGCTGGAAATTTCTAAATGAAATAAGTAAAAGAAACAGGGCAACCGGCCCAGGATGCATGGCCTCATGGTCCGGCCCAGACGGCTTGCATTGCCATGGCCCGCGTCGCTGCCGGCAGGCCGGTGCCGCAGCCTGGTCCATCTGGCCCGTGCGGCGCGCGCGCGGCCGGCGGGGCTCGGTGGCCGTTTTGATGCGCGGCCGGTCCAACAGGCCGGCCTTGCCGCCCGGACCGGCGGCGGTGCGGTCGCCGGGCCCGGCCGCCGCGCGGTGCCGGCCCGGCTAGAGGCCCGGCCGGCCGCGCGGTCGCCCGACCCGGCCCGCAGGCCCCGGCCGCCGCATATAAGAGGGGCGGTTAGGGTTTCTAACCCTAACCGCCTCCTCCCCAACCCGCGGCCGCGAGCCGGGCATGGCCGCCGGCGCGCGCCGCCGCGCCCCCCCCCCCCCTCGCCGCAAATCCCACCGTCGTCCAACCATCGCCGGCGCCATCCCCGGCACGGATCAAGGGAGGTGGCCGCCACAGGCCCCCGGATTTCGGTCGCCGTCGACCATTTCTGGCCGGTGGTCCCCCCTTTTCGCTCCGGTCCTCGTTGAGGCCAAGGGAGGAGCGCGCCTCCACCGCGCGCAGGTCGCTCCTGCAACGCGCGGGTCGTCATCGCCGCGCGCGCGCCGTCGACGACGCCGGTCCCGGCGGCCGGATCCGTGAGCCCGCGCGTGACCGTTAGGGGGCGCCGTGCTCGCCGTTCCGCGTGATTGTGGGCCGTCCACGTGCCGCTTCGCTGCGCCGCCGATCCACCAACGGGCTCTCTGCCACTGGCAGTCAAGGCCGGCGCAGATCGAGGAAGGAGCCACCACGAGGCCCCATGGCTCGGTCGTAGTCGACGAGTCATGGCCGGTGTTTCCCCTTCCCTCAACGGTCGCCGCTCAAGCAGTAGGAGGGGCACGCCTCCCCCGGGAAGGAGAAGCGCCACCGCTGCCGCTCGTGCTCGGGCTGCCGTGGCCGTCTTCCCGCGGATGCGCGATGGTTCGCCAACGCGCGCGGGGACGGACTGGACGGTGCAGAGATCGTGGACGAGGGGGTGGATGCGATGGAGTCCGCAGTGACCACGAACATGAGTTGAAGAACAGAGCGTCGATGAAGGAACGTACTGCATCGAAGGCATGATTCTACCTTGCACTTGCGTGTTCCTTCTCCAGTGAGCAACTCCGACAAACTTCTTCACGGACGGACACCAATGATCGACACCGGCGATCTACTCCGGTCACGGATGAACTCCACGACGCCGATCGTTCCCCGGCCTCAGCCCAGCGGTAGAACGCTGATAACGTGTTGAACAATGTAGTGGAACAGTACAAAGTGAAGTAGGAAAAGTGATTAACTTTATTGATGAACATGGTTTACATATATATAGTACATGCCCAAGGGGCAGTTTGTAGGATGTAAAGGCACTTGGTAACTGCCATTGGCAGTTGCTAATCATCCCTTCATTATCTTATAATTGATCATTAGAATATTAAGAATATTCTCAACAGGAGGGAATATCGTATTTTGCAGTGGTAGCAATTGCTCAAGCAATAGTTGAACAACAAAACTAAAAAAACACCCCCTCAATTTTTGTTAAAACTGGAGTTCATATGCTGGGACACTCAATACCACATAGCCTTTTAGAAATTAGACTTACTGTTGTTACATCATGATTTTGAAGTACAAACCTAAAAATGGAATATACGCACTTCATAGATTATACCCGTCAAATTTGGTGAATTTAGAGGGTCATTAGTTATTTAAAATAAGGAGTGAAATACGCAAAGTGAGTTGTATTTTTATGCGTGAGTGTCACACCCGGCCCAATTTGGATGGCCCATGAGCGCAGGTGCGCGTGTTTAGTACCACATTGCTACTTGAGCAAGGGTGGAGCCAACTTATAAGCCTTCGTCCACCAGTCATACCACCCTCGGGTTAACCTTTTACACGAAGCGAGGACGAAAGTGTAAGCAGGGTGGTATGTGTATGTGTGCTCGCCCCTACGGAAGGGTTGGGCGGTGCGGCTTTGGTGGGCAGGGTGGTATCAGAGCCGACACTCGCGGTTGCGCGTACGGGTCAGTGTGCGAGCATAGTGCGCATGGTGTGTGTGGTCCTGAGATGGGACACACGCCATTCCATATGGGTCGGCACTGGACGTACGGTCGTGCCCTAAGAGGGTAAGGTTCCTGAACATTTGCTCGGGTCAGTGTGCGGATATATGCATGCGCGTGTGGGCCTGGGATGGGGCACACGACATGGTGTATGGGTCGGCACTGGACAGGCTTGGCGTGACTATAGCTTTTGAGTCACGCCCGACATTCTGGCACGACTGGCTCCGCCACATTAGCACCGCGTTGCAGTTGATTTTTGCGTGTTCCACCGTGTCATTTTAGTCACGCCGTGGTATGTAGTGTGACTCAATTATTAGTCACGCCAAACAACTTGTTGTGACCAAAAGGACTATTTCTTAGGAGTACAGATTATGAAAGATTTATAAAGTTGTAGAATCAAAAGGTTTAAAATATAAAAAATATCTCTCCGCCTGTCCCTCTGCCGTTTGCTCTGTAGTTCCCCACAACGCCTCCTTACTCCTACAGTATGGTCTCGCGTCCCCTTGCCATGCCAGCCATCGCGCGCTTGAGCGCTGCTGGCCTTGCAGCGGCTTCACGTCACTGCCAAGGGCCGCCATGACGGCAGTGGAGGAGGCGGCAACAAGAGACGGGGGCTTAAAGTTGGAAAGTTGTAAAGTTGTGATGTTTTCTAAATTTGTCAGAAAAGTGGAAAACAACACAACTTTCTAATTTTAAGCCTTCTTTAAACTATAAATTCTTTGCTTTTCTTATCATGAACCTATCCAAAATTCTCTATGAACTTCTAAATTCAATTATAGTCCAAAAATATTTAAGGTGTCAAGGCAAATTTTCTCAAAAAGTAGGTTTAAAGTTGACTAGCAAATTTGATGCGTTGATCCAATAATACTTAGGCTATTTCGAAGTTAGATATCTCTTTTTATACATCATGGTTTGGAGTGAAAATAGTTAAATGGAACATATGCACTCTATAGATCATACATCTCGAGTTTTTAAGGATCATTTGCTAATTACAATGAAGAACGAAACACGGCTAAATGTGAGTTAATTAGAGGCGCAGTTCAGGGATAACATGACTGGAGTCAGGCCACGCTTAGTAGCATGACTCGTGAACGAGTCACACCATGTGGTCTGGTGTGACTCCGTCCGTCACGTCAGCTAATGTCAACGTGTACATGAGTCACACCACCTCATATGGTGTGACTCATGTGTTAGTCGGGCCACGGACCTTGGCGCAACTAAAAGGACTATTTTTTACTAATACAATAAACTATAAAACATTTAGTTCATATGATATAATTAAAGTTTATCCAAAGTAGATGCACATACCCTACAACTTTCAGCACGGGTGTTAATTCTTGATATTGTCGTATGTATCTGTTGTACTACCTCCGGACGTGAATATATGACGCAGAGGGATAATTTTTTAGCCTGTCGCTAGCTCATTTCCCTTGTCTGAAACGTCATATATTCACGACCGGAGGGAGTAAGAATCTAGCTTATACATCCATCTACTGTCCAATTAACAATCTACGACTTGAGAATAGTAAACCTTTTGCAGCCAGCACTGCTAGCAAACTCACGAATGGTGCGGCAGCGTCGCCGCACCCCTGCATTTCTTAGTGTATCTGAAGATGGTTACATATATATAGCAGGTGACATTAGTTGTGGCTCGGGGTTTTGTTTGATTAACGAGCTGGTTCAGTTTGGCTCGGTTCGTTGGAAAAGCTTGAGCCAGCACGTTTTACTCACAGTCTGAGAAATTGTTCAATATCAATCTTAAGATTAAATCAAATGTTAACTATATAGTAATTTAAGCATGTTTATAATATCTTAAAGTACTATTATTCACGGAAATAAGTAACACAAGTTGATAAACTTGGGAAACATAGGCCTCCATAGACTCAAAATAGACTTAATTAGTGCTGTATTTGACTTTTTGTGAGTACAACTAAAATCATTTTAACCAGTTATAACAATAACAATGTATTAATAAAAGTTTATATTTATTGAGCCAATTGAATTACTCATGAGCAGTTTGCGAGAGGCTTGTTAATAAAATGAGGCAAAATCAAGGTTTGGCTTAATTCACTGCCGCCATCTTGTACTAGCTATTTAAAAGGGTATGTATAATTCCAGAAAACTTAACCCAAACTTAAAGGATATATATAATTCCATAAAACATAACCCAAACTTTGAAATGCCGCCATCTTAAAAAAAAGCAGGACCCGCGGGGGTATCACGACCCCGGGCGTTGTTTTAAGAAGAATATGATCTCACGCAGATTCAGAATATCTCCGAACCCCTACCCTACCCGTACATGGCGGCACCTACGCTCGTGTGAGCTTGGGCCGGGCCTTGCAGCATGCTTTGGTGTAGGATAGGCGAGGAGAGTTTTTTTCAATGCGCACATAAGTGCGCCACCTCCGGCCAACAAATCCGCCCAACTTGGGACTCGAACCGTGGCCGGCAGGGTGCGAGCCGAAGCCCCTGACCAACCGGTCTAGGCCTCGTTCGCTTGAAATGCCGCCATCTTATAGCCGACTGGGAGGACTACAAAGATATTGCTTGAATACAATTTAAGACCAGAAATTAGAAGAAAAGAAACGATGTAATAATGTACAACCGGCCGGGCATATATGAAGTAAATGGCCATTATTGAACAAGGAGCACGATTGCACGACACCTCCAGTTTACTAGCGTATGACTATACTGTACTGTACAATCGCCAACGCCTTCTTCTTTAGTGGATGCATTTGAGCATTTCAAAGGATGGGAGACATAAATCCGGGAAATGTAACCCAAACTTAACTTCTGAATTCAGAGCCGGAAATCGTAAATAGCTGCTTTGCGACCCAACCCAACAGTGTAGTAATGCGCTATGTAATCTTTTGCGAGTGTTTCCCTGTACAACGGGGGGTTCTCAGCAGACAGCAGCTCCTTGATAGGGCCATACATCCTTGTCGAATCTGAATGGCTGGTAAAGCACGCGATGGAGACCCTTGGTCCAGCCTTCTTCGCCACCACCCTGTGCTCGGCACTTTTGAACGTATCATTCGACATCATCTGTACATACACACAGCAAAAACTTAGTTCTGAAAAACGATGATTCAGATCTGGCACGGACGATGATCAATGAGCATATATACATGCCTGCATGAGATCGCCGATGTTCACTACGAATGCTCCCGGAGTTGGCGGGACATCGATCCACTGATCATCATGGAGGACCTGGAGGCCGCCGATGTCGTCCTGAAGGAGCAGGGTGAGGAAGCCGGTGTCGGAATGCCGGGTTATCCCGATGGTGAGTTCGGGCTCAGGGCATGGAGGATAGTAATGGAACAATATCATCTGCCCTTTGTTGCACTCTATGTCACTTAGGTAGGTCGGACCAAGCCCAAGAGCCTCCGACAGCAACCCGTACAATGTGCCAAGCAAACGCTTGGTGTGCCTGGCGTAGTCAAAGAACGCATCCCTGGAAAATCAACAGCAGGTAGGTAGCGTTCACTGTCTAGCTAGTACTATCTTTTATGTTTACAAATCATAGCTATGAGTACTTGAGTCCAAGTTTAGTCGTCCAAGTACTAGTAGCAGCAAAACAAATAGATGTGCATATCTGATGAAGATTACCCACAATGTAGACAGATGATAAAAAATGTCCTTACAAAGTTTGATACAACGGTACAAAGAACCACTCCACCAGCAAGGCAAATATCTATGATTGTGGTGTAGAATTTTTACTTGTGTGTGTTTGCGGGGAAGAAACGGAGAAATTAAGAAATGGGCAGCGGGCAGCCGTTCTCCGCCGGCAATTGAGTCGAGTGCCAAGTGGCACCAAATGGCAGGTGGCGTTCAGAGCACATTAGCCAGTATAGTTTGGACAAGCTTCTTTTAGTCAAAGTTTGGACAAAAGTAAACATGAGGATATGCGTGTCATGACTTTTTTTAGAATGGCACGGTACAACGCAGACGCTCACAACACACACATTCACCCCTATGAATACACGTACGCAAACCCTATCCTTATGAGCATCTCCGAAGGACTGAGCACCGGCAAATCCGGAGATTCCCGAAGTCACTAATGGCACTTCGTCGTCAACGGGAACGTCACTTACCACTTAACGCATAACGTCGGTAAATCCTGAAAAAATCCAGAAAAAATCCCACCAGACCGTCCTACCATTGGACTACAAGTCCAATCGCATGCGTGTCATGACTTAGCTGTGTTCAGAGGGGTTATCTACCACTACCACTCTACTGTGTACTCATAGTGTTTTTTCTTCTTTCACACTCAAATTTCTAGTACATCACAATTCACAAAGGGACGAGACTACTGAGATCAACTTATTCAATTGGTGTGCTTACGACTCGTGACACGTCGTCACCCCACCACACTGATGCCCTCCGCCTCAGCCCCGATGTGGCATACTAGCCTGCATTCCTCCACCGCCCCTCCCCCCTCCTCACCTTCTCTCTAGGGGGTTGTAGACTGCTTGAGTGTGCGGTTATGGAGCTTTTTGCCGCTCATGGATGGAGTTTCAGAAATAGAATTGCCTTTTGATTTCCTTATTAGTGAAGATGGAAAGTTTTATTTATTTGCCACCCAACTAGTTATGTTTTTCCTTCCCGTGAATTTGTTTTTTAAGAGTGTAATAAAAAATAGCTGTATGCATTGGTCGATGCAGCGGCTGGGATATTAATATATATTCCCTTTCTTAAAAAACTTCTCCCCTACCGCTGTTGCCGTCGGATTGGTCACCCCTTCACACATGTCCGCGCCGGTGCAGTGGTGCTTGCCTCCACCTGTCTGCCGCCCAACTGGGATAAACCGCCACCACCGCTCACTTCCGCGCCGACTTGGACCCAAGGTTAACAAAACCGGTAGGAACCGGGCCGGTTCCCGGTGATACCGGTCCGGCCCGGTTCCCACCCCCAAACCGAAACCGGCCAAACCGCGGTTTTGTTAACCCTGGACCTTCCTCCCTTCAGGTCCACCGAATCTATGTATAACCCAAACCCCCACCCCCGAACCCACTTGTCAAACCTTGCCGGAGGTGAATGCAGATGGGGCTGTGGTGGATAAACAAAAGTTCAGATGTGGAGAAACTGATTTCCACTCTAGTGTAGCATAAGTTTACCGGAGAAATGGTGTGTTTGTGATGTCTAGAACAGAAATAGGATTCTCTGTGAACATTCATGTCAAAACATAGTTCCAAATACCAGCATCGACTGCAACTTAGGGCGTGTTTGTGAGGGTGGCCGCGGCCGGCCCGGCTAGCCTAACCGGCCGGGCCTTGTCGAGCCCGGCCATGGGCGGCCACCCTCGGGTGTTTGCCCCGCTCGCACAGGGTGAGCCAGCCGAGCCGAGCCGTTGTTTGTGACCCACGGTTGAGCTCGGCCGAGAGGCCAACCGCCACCAACTCGCCGAGCCGAGAACATGTTTGGCGGGGTGGCTTTGGTGAGCCCGCCCAAGATAAACATACGTAAATTACATCTTAATCAATAGAGGGAGAAGTGTACATTAAAGTTACAACATCATCAAGTAGTGTTTGTTCCACAACGAGGGTACAACAACTAAATTCAAGAACATACATCAAGTAGTGTTTGTTCCCCTCCCTTCCCACATAGCATTGGAAACATCATCCCTTATTTGAGTCATGCCGGCGAGTCTTGATCCGGATGTCTTTGGGGGCGGGTTGGTTGGATCGGTGGACCCCGTGAAACCTTCCTCTGCCGGCACAACCGAATCGGTGCCAAAACCTAGGATCCAATTGTGCAAAATGGCACGAGCAACAACCAAACTTGACTTGTGTGGTATACTTGTGGAATGGTTTGTTGTCCAAGATCCTAAACCCGCCCTTTAGTGCTCCTATTGCCCTCTCCACAGTCACTCTAAGTGATGAGTGCCTAAGGTTGTAGAGCTCCCTTGCATTAGTGGGCCCGTTCCTTGGACCATACTCGGATAAATGGTACCTAACCCCCCCGTAGGGAGGTAGGAAACCACTTTTGCATGCATCTACCCAAAGTCTACCAAGAACATTTTACCTACACAAGACATCTACCGTGAGTGTGTATGTTTATTAGCCATTGAATATGTATTAAATGTGTTGTGTTATTACCTTGTGGCACATTGAAGCCATCCACCCCCGTCTACGGCATACGCCAAAACAGTGGCATCATGGGCCGAACCCTCCCGGCCCGCCAAGACATATGTGAATTTCATATCACAATTCACAACCACCATAACATTTTGGGTGGGATCCTTTTTCCTACCCCCCGAAAGCTTGTTGCATGCGCCTAGGAACCCTTACTAGGAAATGAGTGCCATCTATAAAGCCAATTACATCCTAAAAAGTTTGTGTCAGTGTTTGTAATATATTTACTTTGATCAATGATCCCAAGATATATATATATATATTTACCTTGAAATATGGATTCCACCTATGGCTTCCAAGTATTTTTGGGTGAGTGCTTGTGCTAGTTGGCTTTATCATTTCATTCCTAAGTTCACCCACGAGATATAACACTTAATGGAAATGCTTGTGGACGGTTTCGATGGACCTCCTAAAGGATTGGTGGACAACCCGATACCTTTGGTTGTGCCCTACAACATGTAAAAACATGGCAACTCGCTCCTCCACCGACACTCCTTCTCTATCGGAGACAAGACCCCGTCTCTAAAAGTGCTCACTAACCCAAAAAAGGCGACTCTCTTCATCCTAATCATAGAAATACACTGCGAGTGGTATATCATTTCTAGTGTTCCGTGTCCGTGTCTTTGCTCATTTTCATCCCTAATCGGGGCTAGAGCTATAGGATCGGACGGGGGGGTTTCAAATTCGGGGGTTTTCCTTTTCGGCCTCACCGGATACAAAGGAGACCATAACAATAGTCAAGGCAACTGCCTTCCTACACGATGTCACGGCTCAAAGAAAGATCCATCTACAAGCATGTAAGAATGTAACAAGAATTCAGATTTGTACCACTCGCTTAGGCATCAACATGAATGAGAAATGAATGCATATGAAAAGCACGACCGCATCTAGTACCGTGATGTCTCCCGGTGCTATCTTTGGACCACATCATCGACCAATTAACCAAAATAAGAACAACATGATACAAGAAATAGAAACAAATGAACAACATAGGCGAGTTCAACTAACGGATCGAAAACAATATGGCGAACAACACAAAACGGATCGGGAACAATACGGGACAACAAAATTAAACGGATCAAGAACATGGGTAGTAAACCTAATACATCAAGAACATGTACACACAAGAAACCGAACCAAATCAAGAACATGGGTAGTAAACCTATCACGCCAACAACAACATAGTACAACAAACCCTAACGCATCATCGGCAAGCGAAGAACCAAAGCACATCTCTAACAAACCCTAACGCAAATCATGAGAAAGGGGGTCGATTTCACCTTGCCTCGGGGTCAAAAGAACGAAGAGGAAGCGGATCCGGAGGTAGCGGACGCGGATCGAGAAGAAGAGGAAGCGAGAGCCGGGAGTAGAGGACACGGATCGAGACGAAGAGGAAGGCGGATCTCCGCCACGGAGTCCCGGCGGCGGCCCGGAGCGGGGACGCCGCCACGAACCTCGGGGCACGAGCGGGGACGCCGCCACGCACCAGCACTCACCGCCGGTTTCTCACGAGCAGGGTGGAAGAGGAAGCAAGAAGAGGAAGAAGAACAGCAGTGGGGAGTGGCGACCCTTATAATGGGAGACGGAAGCCATGGCGCGAAGAAGGTTTCACCCTCCCGCCCGAGCTCCATCGCGAGCGAAGGAGGTTTCACCCTCCCGCCAGAGCCCGCGCGAGCCACCCCGCCGCCGCCCAAAATCGCCAGCACGCGCCGCCACGAGCTCGGGCGCGCGGGGAAACGAGGGTTTCGGCGTTTCCCCGCGGCCGGGCCGAGAGGGCTCTTTTGGCTCTCGCGAGCCCGGCCAGCAAGCGGGCCAAGGCCACAAACACGGCGAGTTGCGGCCCACGAGCGCAGCCGAGCCCGTGGGCCGCCCTCACAAACGCGCCCTTAGAACTTCCACAGAATAATATATATGGGTGGCCCAGTTCATCTATACTTCACTGATCAGGATTCACGGCCGTATGCTATGCTACTATTACCACTATCAAACAAGATAGTGAGCAGTGAGCACTCACCTGCAGTTCTCCGGCATCTCACCGTCGGCCGGCTGGTCGGGCGCGATGCGGAGGTAGAGCGTGTCGCGCCAGTTGGCCACCGGCGACTCGTACAGGTCGAAGTTGCAGTTGTACTTGACTGCCTTGGTCGGGTCCCGCGTGTAGAGCCGCGCCTTCTCGCTGCCCTCCCCGCCGTCCGCGTCGTGGAACGCCCGCGCCGCGCCCAGGGCCGCGGCGGCCACCTCCGCGGGCACGTCATGGCCCGTCACCAGGAATAGCCCCCAGTCCGCCGCGGCACGCCGCACGGCTGCCACCACGACGTTGCGGTCCGCCGCCCCGAGGTCGACCGTGGGGATGAGCGGCGGCAGCTGGTGGCGGGGAGCGCTGGGCGGCTGCTCGGGGTCGTCCGTGACGCGGAAGATGCGCGGGACGCGCGTGGCGCCGGACGCGACGAGGCCGCGCACGCCGGCGAAGGTCGCGTCTAGCGCGCGGAGCTCGGCCAGGCGGTCGTAGGGAGCCGGGTCGGACGACATGGTGACGCGCGTCGCGGCGTTGGGCTGGCGGCCGGGGCCCGGACGCGAGTGCGTTCGGCTCTTGTGATTGTTTGAGCAGGTTGGTGCTGGGGCGAGGGGCGTGCAGCCGCCGGCTCTTCTTATCTGCTCGGTTGCTACGGGTGATGTCTGAGTGTCTGGATGAGCTGACGGACCCACACCCCTGGTTTCTTGACACGAGGCGGCATAAGAGGCGAGCACCTCCTTTTACGAGTGAAAGTTCCGTTACTTTGCGAGTTTCATGGCGTTGGGAAGCTGAAGGCTTTTACCGCCTAATGCCAAAGGGTTATATATAGATAGCCAAACGGGCCGCCCGGCCCTAGCACAGCCCTAGCACGATTTGGACCAGCCCGACCAGGCCCGGCCCTATGCAGGCACGACGACATTTCGTGTCGGGCCGTGTCGGATCACCGTGCCGAACCTCCAGCCCAGGCCCGACCCTAAGGCCCCTCGGGCCGTTCCGAGCTGGCCCGAAGCACGGCGGGTCACTGATGGGCTAGGGCCGAGCCAGCCCAGTTGCAAAACAATTAGAGGAAACAGAGGAGAAAATCTGAATCTAAGATGCACAAATCAACAAATTCGTCACAAGGATTCACACAAAACATAAATCCATCACACAAATTTGCAAGCGTCAAATTTTCTAGAGGCATCCCGCATCCCTGGCTCCTTGCAGCATGCATCGGCGACGAGCGCCGCATCTTGGCCGGTGGCCGCACCCACTCGGCCGCAACGGCCGGTGGTGACAGGTGCCTGTAGAGACCGGCGCAGAGTCCGGTGGGGACGCCGGCCATGCCTCTGGCCGGGGGCAACCGTAACATCCCCGATGTTTAATTGCACTAATAACATGAATTACATGAGTTAATCAAGGTTAATTACCTTCTAAGCATGTTTGACATGTTTTGTCACCAATTTGCACAAAAGACTTTGGTCAAAACCCCAAATCACGGTCAAAACCTAGATCTCCTTTAAGGTTGAAACGGTTTTCTTGCGCGTTCTCCAAATTTCACTATAGAAGTTAAAAATCGGCCGAAACGAAAGTTGTTCGTTATTTCCGGAGCACGTTTTTCGTAATTGGAGGACATTCCAATTTTGAGTGCAAATTGGCTAAAAATCGAGTTGAACGCGTTGTGAACGATAACTCGAGCCGTGGAAAAAGCCGCAACTTCGGTCGACGTTCCCGGGCAAACGGTTGCTCAAAACATATGACGCCCTTTGGGAAAGTTGTAGATCTATGGCTCCTCAACAACTTTGCTTTTTGGAGAATTTCAAGTTCTAGTCAAGAATATTGCGTTTCACTATTTTGAAGTCGGGCAAACAAAATTGAAACGAAGAATCGGGCCGGCCGGGCCGCCCGCGCACCCGTGCGCCGGTGCGCCAAGCGCCCCGCCGGCGTACGGCGCCGCCTCGGCCCATCCGAGTGTGGGGCCGGCCAAGACGCGTCGCCCGCGATCCCACGACCGGGACACGCGCCAACACCTCGCGGACGTCGAATCCCCGCCCGTGCCGCGTGCCGGCCCGCCCTCGCGCCACCGCGGACGGCGCATGCGCGCCGCACCACTTGGCGTTGCCATGGTCGAAGAACCCGCCTCGGAAGCCTCTCCCGACACCCCTACCTCGTCCTCGACGTTTCGCGGCGCCGTGTGCCAAAAAAAAATCACAAGTTCACAAGCCGCCGTGCCGTGCCGGGTGGACGCCGACGCCGTCCGCAGCCGACCGTCGCCCCCTTCTCTCCTCCGGCCGGCTCCGTGGTTCCTCCCATCTTCCCCTAGAGCTCCGCCTCATCTCCCCGAACTCCCCCACGACGCCGCCGGCCCCTCCGGACCGCGCCGGTGGTGGCCGCGAGCAACCGCGGCGGGCGGTCCCGGGGACGCCGCGCGCCGCCGCCGGCCACTTCGTCCCCGTGTCCGTGCAAGACCCCAAATCGGCTCCTACGGATGCCAATCGGCCGTAGGGCCCCTCCCCGGCGAACTCCGGTGACCGGACCACCGCCGGCGGCCTTCCCCGCGCCGGCATGGGTGACATTGCAAGAGTGAAGGTATTTCCGGGCGATTTGTGTAAGTTTCCGGGGACCCGATCTGTAAAGATCGTTTTAGGGTTACATCGGCAACTTCGGAAAATCATTAAAAATCGTAGAAAAATCAGCAAAATGCAAAACCAATTTTGTTGGATTCATGGTGAAGAAATCTATCTTTTCTAGAAAACATATATAGGGTTCTTCCGTACAGTTTTTGAATTAAAAATTCAAACTCGGTTTGGAGTGTTTTTAGTGTGATTTAAAATATACACATGCTATGAACTTGAATTTTGGATATGTTGCTCTTTATAGCATGTCTAGATCTGTGGCAAAAGTTTGAATGATTTTGATGTATATATTTTCAGTTATGATTTATTTAAGCTTTATGCTAGAATAAGTTTGATGCTTTTTATAACCCCTTTAATAACTTTCTGTAACCACAAGTGCACCCAAGGACCTTGCCTTAATGATTAGTACACCTGGTGTGATGGATGTAAATTTAGGGAATTGTTTAATAGATGTTTTGGATTTAATTTTGTGTAGGAGTTTAAATTCAAAATTTGAAAAATAATTTGAATCTGCAACCATGCTTTGGTCAGAAACTCTTTCTTGGCATACACGACCTGTAGGAGAAAGTTGAGATCAAAAAGTTTATTAAATATTTTTATATGAATTAATGTTGATTTACTAGGCTGAAATTTGTCTTTTTCGTATAAATTAATTTATAAATGATTTTAAGCCAAATTTTGGTTTGAGAGCTTAAATTAAGCATATGTTACCGTGTGCAAAACATTAGGCTCATTTGAAGTGTTTTTGATTTAATGTGGAATTATGGTTGAAAGGCTTGTTTTAAGTAATTAAAGAAAGAAATGGATATTAAAGTGTTAAATTTGTGAAATCATGTTTTGGTTCTGTTTTTTATATTTAGTCACACCCCCTTTCTGTTTGGTGAAGTTAAATAAGTTAATTTGCTTATATGTACACAATCACCATCAAGATTAACTTTAATTAATGCATATGCATGTATACGTGTAGATTTACCGGACGGGACGTACACGCTCACCCGGGAGAAGGAGGGCGCGGCTAGTGGAGAGCCGAACCAAATTGGTGTGCGGCAAGACCTGGACCAAAGTCCGGAAGAGCCCAAGGCTTGTGTTGGTGTAGAGTCCGAGGAAGGCAAGCACCGGTTTCATCTAACCCATTTTATAAATTAAAATCATGTCTTTTACTTTTCGGTATTTATGCTTTACTTTGTGCATTTAAGTTTCGGGAGTTGTTTTGAAACCTAGTTGCATGTTCCTTAGGACTCCTATGCTCTTTTACTAGTATGTCAGGAACGCTAGTGCCATGCTTTAAGGATACGGTAGAAGTCGAGTAATGACTCATTGCTCGCGAGATATAGGATGCTTATGTTGGAATCATAAGTTGGTTAAATTGACTCGCTCATGTGGTAAGAGCAATGGGTTCGGTCTCGACCGAGTAGCATGGTGCTGGTCCTAAGCTATTGAACGTACCAAGTGCTTGTCGGGAATGGGACCGGTAAGCCTAGTACCTTCGAACCGGGGCGGGATCTTTCTAGCTACCCGCTTGGGATGCGTCTCCGGCTAGCTACTCGTGGCATAGTGTGTGAGTCCGACTGGTCGGGTTAGACCCTCTCGGATAACCGTGTACCAAAGTTTGTAGCGTCCGATCCCAAACCGTGGGATGTTGGGAACCGCCTAGTCGGGTAGACCCCGCATTTGCTTTTATTTGAATTCTTGGGGTCTACTTCTTCCGTGTATCTTGGGTTTACCTTGCAAGGATATAAATCGATCGATCGTCGGTCACTCGCCGTTATCCGAGTCGGCTTGACCACCGGCTACCCCATGTTTAATTATGGAACATTTTGGATTAATATTGTTACTCGTTTAATATTGTTTGCACAACATGCTTGTTTAGTGCGGGTGCTCACCTAGAATGGTTAACATACTAGAACTTGAGCTAAAATCCGAAAATAAGGATCAACTCTTAGTCGCTTTTGGCAAAACATACCCAGCAGCCCAAAAAGCCTTGCATGTCTAGTTGTATTTTCTTTTATCGGGTAAGTCTTGCTTGAGTATTAGTACTCGGCCTTGCTTAATTTGTGGTTTTCGGGTAATCCCATCCGGCTCGGTTCTATCCCGGATGGTTGGGAGCTTGAATGGGAGAACGATGATGAGGAGTGATATGCATGGATAGCCTCCCGTGTGTATCATGCTCTAGTTTTATTTCCGCCGTTTAAACTCGATCATGTTTACTTTTATGTATGAAAAACCTGGTTTGTAATAATGTCGAACTTGTGAACCTTTATGTAATGTAATGGTGTACTCCGGTCCCGCCTTCGTGTGGGCTTAGCGCATATCGGCGGTCCCGTTGTATATGATTTACCGGGCTTTACCCGACGAGAGCGAATTAATAATTCTTTATTATTGCTTAATGGCCATGTGGACCGGCTTAGGCGATAATACGGAATTATTTTGGGTCGTTCTGTCACAACTGGTACCAGAGCGATGATATGCACCAGAGTAATTAAAATACCTTAACAAACTTGTTTTTGGAATAAAAGTTGCCAAGATTAATAATCTTGCTAAAAGAGTAGGACGTTAAGGTTTAATCTAGTCTGAGAGGCCCTAGAGGGAATTTTTGGGTTCTTTCAGGTGGCTAGTATTCTATGGTGTATTTAGTCTGACTTCCAGCACATTACTTTATGTCAAAACTTACTTTCTTGCACAACCAAACTAGATGAGCCACGTGTTTTATACGTGTGCTGTTCCGCATCACGGGAATTGCGAGGGTTGATGGAGTGATACATTCCACGAGATCCCATCTTCGCGTCGTTTATGAGTTGTGTGTCGCCACGTGTTTCATACGTGTGCATTCCGCATGTCGCTCATGCGAGGCAAGGGTACACTCCATTCAAACGGAGGGTGTCCGAGGTTGGACGCTGTCCATGCAGCGGCTTGATGCATGGATACCGTTTCTATAGTGAACGGTAATGAATGTGGACGCTTTTGTGAGTGCTGGCACAAAAGGTCTTGAATATCTGTGATTTTCTGCAGGTACACTAACCACGGTTGTTAGGCACGGTAATTAAGAAACGAATAGCTTCCGACTAGTTATTACGGGGAGAGACGTTTATATATGCCCCGCCACCGACACTAACTTCGTTTTTAAGCTTAAAAGCTTTGTGAGGAAGTTTAAGACGCTTTTTGCATCATGTAAAAGTTATTGAACCAAAAATAAACTTAAAGCATGTGTCATTTTGTCTTTAGTTAAATTGTGTTTCTTAAGGACCAATCATGCTAGTTTGATGCTTTGATGTGGTGATTAAGCGAAAATTTGACTAGTTGTTGTCCAAATCTTCCTAAGGATTATCTAGAAAATTTCTGGCTAGGTGCTCTTTAGGGAAATTGTTCATCACCTAGTTAAGTTTGCTTCCTGATTTTCTCATGATTTTAGGATGTGCAAAACTGAAGTTAGGATCAAAATGGCTAGCCTACGTCTTGCTGAATTGCTGTCAAAATTCTGAGTTAGGCAGAAAACTCGAATCTTTACCTATAGTTCCAAACAGAATTTGACCTGAGAATCTACAGCAAAAATGTTCATTATCTAGCATAGATCGTGCTGTAAAACTTTCATGGTAATTGGGTACTCATGTATTGAGTTATGGTCATTTTAGTGAAGCTCTGCCCTGCTGAATTTCTGGGCAACAACACTCTGAAAATGGACCTTTTGCACCTTTTTCCAGTCTGAATTGGTTCGACCTTTAAATACCGAAAATGTGAGTTATAACATTGTCGAGTTGCTCACAAAAATTTGGAATTTTTGGGGTACTGGTTTTTCAGTTATGAATTTTTGTTCAGAACTGCCAGTTTTGCCATATTGCATGTTAAACTCATATTTTTGGGTTCTAACATGTGTTTATAATTATTTTACGATGGCTGCCCCTGGGTTTATTGCGGTGGGCGCCGATGGCACGTTTGCCACCACCGGCTTGTAGTGGGAGGGCTTCACACGCATTGCGTGGAGAGCCTTGTGTGCTTTGTCGGCTACACCACCCCTCCCTTCTACGAGGGGTGGAGTACGAGGAGTTGGGCGTACCGAGCTGCGAGTTCGAGTGATTGTGCTCCCCCACCCGGCCACCCCAAGTGGTCGGACTTGAGAATGGAGCTCCTCTCGCTTCGCGGCCGCCGAGGCAATGGAGTCGGCAGCCTTGATGGTGCTCCACACTCTCTCCACCCACAGACTGCAGGGGATGCTTCAGACACCGTTGGGGTTGGTTCCAACTTTTGACCCCAACGACCCTCTGTGGCTAGGCCGGATGGCCAATATAGCCACACTTCTCGAGACTGTGCCACCCTACGACACAGTGCAGACTTTGGGCACGTGCTTGAGGGCCTTGTATGCTCTACAGGACCTTCTTCAAGTTATCGCGGATGACTTGGCTGGTCGTCTCACTGGAGCTACTTGGTACATCTACGCGGTTGTCGGTCTCTTTACCGAGCGTATGTTAAGTACACTCGGGCTTTGCGGACTATTGCCGACCTTCGGGATCGGATGCAGCAGCTCCAAGGTCGGGCACACCGGTTTCGTTTGAGCGAGGTGACCACTTGCGGCATATTTTGGACTTACGAGGCCGGGCGGCGGGGTCGCGAGGCTCGGCTGGATGATAGGGATGCCGAGAGGCTTGTGCACCTTGAGCACATCCAGGATTTGCGGGAGCGAGGTTGGGGACCTCGAGCTCGATATACGAGCCTTGGAGGGTGTTGTGGTTATGCTCCCGGCGGGTGCACCACCCACCGGCTATTGTTGATGATGAGTAGATGGAGATCCAAGCTGGACCCGAGAGGAGGTTGAGGACGTTCCCGAACTTGATTAGAGGAGCTTGGTGCTCTATTCTTACATGTCACGGGGAACTCTCCATAGTTTGTACATAGGACCTAGATCCTAGATGTTGTAGTAGAAAACTTGGCATGTACTCTTGTTAGCCCTTTTGGTTGGATTTTGGTGCTAGACTGACTTAGAGTATTCTTTTGTGTAGCTAGAAGCTACATAGTGACCCCTATGTAATGGTGATCCACCAAATTTTGTAATCTGTAATTATGGTGGAAAAACACCTTTCCGGCAGCAATCTGCCTAAGAAATGAAATGAAGAAAGCTAGGGTCATTTCTGGATTTTGCAATGACTACCAAAGTTGTTTGAAATTTTATAATGGTCATGCTCACCAAAATTCAGCATTTGGTCATGTGTAGTTTAAGAAATAGTGAAGTTTTAGTAAGTTGATAGCTGCTGTCCAAACTGCTAGACAGAACTTTGGAAACTGAATTTTTCGACCCCTGTAAAGGATGAATCTGATCTGGAGTTAAATACCAAAGTTGAAGCTTATAAAATTCTACACATTCTGATCAAATTTTATGAATTTTTGACTTCTGTACAGAGAGTTATGATTTATTTACTCAGGACTGTGATGCTGTCTGAATTCTGAAAATTTCTATAAGTTTCATATGCATATTCTTCTTGTATTCTTTTAAGCAAGCTTTGAATATGTATCTAATGAAAGTTCAACTTTTCAGATGTCTGATAACACACAAAATGACTCTCGGGGTGCGGGAGGCAGTGGGGATGTTCCTCTTCCTCCACCTCCACTCATGACACCCACGAAGCTTTCATCGGCTAGCGCGCGCCCGATGTGTTGCGCCAAATTCTGCAGACTCAGCAGCAAATTGCACAAAGATTGCAGCAGCTTGTGCACAATCAAGGCCATAATCAGGATGGGCCTAATGCAGTCATGTCCTATGAAAAATTCAAGGCAATGAGGCCACCCCTCTTCACCAAGGCAGAGGAGCCCCTAGAGGCTGATGCTTTCATCAGGGCCCTAGAGGCCATGTTTTCCATCTTCACACTGCCTTGCTCAGAAGAACATAAGGCGAGGCTTCGCGCTCAAAGAATCGAGGGGTGAAGCATTAATCTGGTGGGAGCATTTCAAATCCATGCAGCCACAGGGTCACCAGATTACTTGGGCAGAATTCAAGAAAGCCTTTAAAGAGCACTATATTCCTAAGGGGCTTGTTGATAGGAAGATGAGAGAGCTAATGAATTTCAAGCAAGGCTCGACTCGCCTCTATCGGTATGCTCGAAGTTTAATACTCTCCGTCAGTATGGGGACTATCATGTTGATACTGATAAGAAAAAGATGGAGCGATTCTGTGAAGGGCTTGATGGAGAGCTCTATGAGAGGTTGAACTTAGTCAAAATTGATAGTTATCCTGAGCTGGTAAATTTGGCCATCTCTCAGGAGGATGCCATGAAGAGAGCTCAACAGGATAGAAAGAGGAAGTTCAATCAAGCTTCAGGCAGTGGCCAAGGCAAGAAATTTAAATTTGTGAAGAAGAATGTGCGGGGGTGCCCCCCGCCCATCTTCGGTGGACGCCGGGTGATGAGGCAATCTCAGTCTAAGTCGTCTGGCAACTTTGGCTACCGCAAGCACTCGCCAGATCGCTCCCGGGCCTAGTGCACCCCACCCGCCCGCAACAATGATGATCGTCGTTGCTATAATCGCGGACGCGGGGCACTATGCTAACAAGTGCACACACCCTCGACAAAGAACATCAGCAAAGTCGGGGGCAAGGCTCTAAGGCCGGAAATCGGGGAAAGAAACAAAGCGTGCAAGTGAAGCAAGGCGGTTTAAACTTCACCACGGTGGTTGATCTACCGGAGGGAGCACCGGTATTGACGGGTACGTTTTCTATCCGTGGTCGTCCGCTTACTATATTATTTGATTCTCGGTGCTACTCATAGCTTTATTAATGTGAAAACCGTGAGAAATTTGGACTTGAAGTGGTGTCATACTAAGCGAGGCCTATATGATTGCCACACCGGGTGGAAAGGTTGCTTCAAATCAAGTAGCCTTAAGCGTACCACTTGAGATAGGTAGCAAAACTTTTCCAACTAATCCGGTCACTATGTACCTAGAAGGGGTAGATGTTATCTTAGGCATGAATTGGATGACTCAAGCACAAAGTTGTCCTGGATATTTCGAAAGAATGTTACAAATCAACTCACCTTTGGTCGGAAATTCAATTCTTTACCTTCCCCCAACAGCCATAAAGGCTCATGTGTGTATGCGATCATAACTACTCAACTTGAGGACATTCCGGTAGTATGTGAGTACATGGATGTCTTTCCCGATGAATTGCCCGGCTTGCCACC
Source organism: Cenchrus americanus (assembly GCA_947561735.1). Lineage (NCBI taxonomy): Eukaryota > Viridiplantae > Streptophyta > Magnoliopsida > Poales > Poaceae > Cenchrus > Cenchrus americanus. Next base: position 88,530,722 of record OX387240.1, on the reverse strand, counting down.
GACGAGAGATGTTGAGTTTGTCATTGAGCTACGGCTGCACCGCTCCTATTTCTAAGCGATCTTATAGAATGCCACCCAAGGAACTTGTCGAATTAAAGAAACAACTTCAAGAGTTGCTTGATAAGGGCTACATCCGCCCAAGCTCTTCTCCTTGGGGCGTCCCGCCCTCTTTGTGAAAAAGAAAGATGGAAGCCCGAGGTTGTGTGTGGACTACCGACCTCTCAATGCGGTGACTATCAAAAACAAATATCCGTTGCCCCACATTGACGTGCTATTTGACCGGTTGGTTGGAGCTAAGGTCTTCTCAAAGATCGATCTTCGATCTGAATATCATCAAATTAAAATCCGTCCTAGTGATATTCCTAAGACAACTTTCTCTACTCGCTATGGCCTATATGAATTCTTGGTTATGTCTTTTGGTCTCACAAATGCACCAGCCTACTTCATGTACCTTATGAATTCTGTATTTATGATGGAGTTGGATAAATTCGTCGTGGTTTTCATTGACGACATCCTTATTTATTCCAAGAATGAGGAAGAACATGTGGAACATCTTCGCATTGTCTTACAACGCTTGCGAGAGCATAAACTCTATGCTAAGTTCTCCAAGTGCGAGTTTTGGCTGGATAGTGTTAAATTTCTAGGGCACACTATTTCCCGGCGAAGGCATATCTGTCGATCCAAGCAAAGTGCAAGAGGTTATGGATTGGCAACCTCCTAAATCAGCTCATCAAATCCGCCTGCTTTCTAGGCTTGGTTGGTTATTATCATCGTTTTATTCCGGATTTTTCTAGGATTGCTAAGCCTATGACCGAGTTGCTAAAGAAAGGCGTGAAATTTGTGTGGAGTGAGGCTTGTGATAAAGCTTTCCAAAAATTAAGAGAACATTTAACTTCAGCCCCGAGTGCTAGCGCGCGGGACAATTCAAAGCCATATGAAGTTTATTGTGATGCGTCGGGCATGGGTCTTGGGCTGTGTTCTTATGCAAGAAAATCGGGTTATTGCCTATGCCTCACGAGCACTTCGCCCTCATGAAAAGAATTATCCCACACATGATCTAGAGCTAGCAGCGGTTGTTCATGCATTGAAACTGTGGAGGCATTATCTTATGGGAACCCGCTGCAATATCTTTACTGACCACAAAAGCCTCAAATATATTTTCACTCAATCTGATTTAAATATGAGGCAAAGAAGATGGTTAGAGTTAATCAAAGATTATGATCTTGAGGTTCATTACCATCCTGGAAAGGCGAATGTAGTTGCAGATGCTCTAAGCCGCAAGGCTCACCGAATTGCCTATCAATGGAACCTTACGGTGACACTCTATGTGAGGATTTGAGAAGGCTAAACTTGGAAATTGTTGAACAAGGAAGCCTAAATGCTCTTTCCGCGGAGTCTAACCTATTTGATAGAATTGTTAAGGCTCAACTTCAAGATGAGGGTATTCTCTTAATTAACCAAAAATTGCTAGAAAAGGATCCTAAACATGATTGCTTCCGGAAGGATGAGAAAGACATAGTCCGGTTTGGACAACGCCTTGTTGTTCCGGATAATTGGGAGTTGAAAAAGGAAATCTTTGATGAATGTCATCTCTCTAAATTCACTATCCATCCTGGGAGTAGTAAAATGTATCAAGATTTAAAGGAGAATTTTTTGTGGTCCAATATGAAGGTGGACATTGCCAAAAATGTATCGAATGCGATACTTGTCAAAGAATTAAAGCAAGTCATTTGAAACCTTCCGGTAGTCTTCAACCTCTACCCATACCTTCATGGAAGTGGGATGACATAAGTATGGACTTTGTGTCCGCATTGCCACTCACATCTAGGAAACATGATTCCATCTGGGTTATCGTGGATAGACTAACAAAAACAGCTCACTTTATTCCAGTCCACACTACATATGATGCCAGAGATTATGCAAGTCTTTATATTGAGCACGTTGTTCGCTTGCATGGTGTTCCAAAAACCATCATTTCCGATAGGGGATCTCTCTTTGTGGCACGTTTTTGGGAACAGTTACATAAGTCCCTTGGCACAAAAATCATACGTAGTTCAGCTTATCGTCCTCAGACTGATGGTCAAACTGAAAGAGTAAACCAGATTCTAGAGGACATGTTGCGAGCATGCGTGATTCATTTTGATAAGAGTTGGGACAAGTGTCTCGCCCGGCCGAATTTTCTTACAATAACGGTTATCAAGCCGGCTTGAAAATGGCACCTTTGGAGGCTCTTTATGGACGGAGATGTCGCACTCCCTTGAACCGGTCACGAGACGGGAGAGGAAATTCTTTGGTCCAGCCTTGGTTGAGGATGCCGAAGAAAAAGTAAGGGTAATCAAGGAAAACTTGAGAATTGCTCAAGAAAGACAAAAGAGTCATTATGACAAGGGAAAGGCACCTAGGGAATACAAAGTTAGTGACTTTGTGTACTTAAAGGTTTCGCCAACCAAGGGTGTCCAAAGATTCGGTGTGAAAGGGAAATTAGCTCCTCGCTACATTGGCCCTTATGAGATCATTTAAGTCTCGTGGGCCGGTGGCATACCGGATTCGGTTTGCCCGAACGATTCTCTCGCCGTGCACAATGTGTTTCATGTATCACGGTTGAGGAAATGTGCACATGAACCGGCTAGAGAAGTGATTGAAGAAGCTAACGCTTGGATTGAGCCGGATCTCTCCGTAGTGGAACACCCTTTGAGGATTCTTGATGTAAAGGAAAGAAAAACTCGAAGGCAATCGGTAAAGATGTATAAAATTCAATGGAGTCATCACACCATAGAAGAACCTACATGGGAAACTGAACATTATCTCAATGAGAATTATCCGGGTTTTCTTGAATCAAGGCAACGTAAGTTCCTTCCCCCTACTTCCATCTTTTAAATCCTAAATCTCGGGACGAGATTTCTTTTAAGGGGGGTAGGCTGTAACATCCCTGATGTTTAATTGCGCTAATAACATTAATTATATGCGTTAATCAAGGTTAATTAACTTCTAAGCATGTTTGACATGTTTTGTCACCAATTTGCACAAAAGACCTTGGTCAAAACCCCAAATCACGGTCAAACCCTAGATCTCCTTTAAGGCTGAAACGGTTTTCTTGCGCGTTCTCCAAATTTCACTATAGAAGTTAAAAATTGGTCAAAATGAAAGTTGTTCGTTATTTCCGGGAACACGTTTTTCGTAATTGGCGGACATTCCAATTTTGAGTGCAAATTGGCCAAAAATCGAGTTGAACGCGCCGTGAACAAGAACTCGAGCCGTAGAAAACCGCAACTTCGGTCGACGTTCCCGGCAAACGGTTGATCAAAACATATGACGACCTTTGGGAAAGTTGTAGGTCTATGGCTCCACTACAACTTTGCTTTTTGGAGAATTTCAAGTTCTAGTCAAAAATATTGCGTTTCACTATTTTGAAGTCGGACAAACAAAATTGAAACAAAGAATTGGTCGTTGGCCGCCCGCGCACCCGTGCGCGGTGCACCAAGCGCCCCGCCGGCGTACGGAGCCGCCTCGGCCCATACGAGCGTGGGGCCGGCCAAGCTGCTTCAGCCCCCGTGGTCCCACGACCGGGACACGCGCCAACACCTCGCGGACGCCGAATCCTCGCCCGTGCCGCGTGCCGCCCGCCCTCGCGCCACCGCGGACGGCGCATGCGCGCCGCACCACTTGCTATTGCCATGGTCGAAGACCCCATCTCGGAAGCCTCTCCCGGCACCCCTACCTCGTCCTCGATGTTTTGCAGGCGCGGTGCCAAAAAAAATCACAAGTTCACAAGCCGTCGTGCCCGGTCTGGTGAACGCCGACGCCGTCCAGAGCCCGACTGCCGCCCCCTTCTCTCTTTTGGGCGCTCCGTGGTTCCTCCCTTCTTACCCTAGAGCTCCGTCTCATCTCCCCGAACTCCCCCACGACGCCGCCGGCCCTCCGGACCGCGCCGGGTGGTGGCCGCGAGCAACCACGGCGGGTGGTCCCGGGACGCCGCCGCCGCCGCCGGCCGCTTCGTCCCCGTGTCCGTGCGAGACCCCAAATCGGCTCCTACGGTGCCAATCGGGTCCGTAGGGCCCCTCCCCGGCGAACTCCGGTGACCGGACCACCGCCGGCGGCCTTCCCCGCGCCGGCATGGGTGACATTGCAAGAGTGAAGGTATTTCCGGGGAGATTTGTGTAAGTTTCCGGGGACCCTACTTGTAAAGATCGTTTTAGGGTTACAACAGCAACTTCGGAAAATCATTAAAAATCGTATAAAAATCAGAAAAATGCAAAACAAATTTTGTTGGATTCGTGGTGAAGAAACCTATCTTTTCTAGAAAACGTGTATAGGGTTTTTCTGTACAGTTTTTGAATTAAAAATTCAAACTCAGTTTGGAGTGTTTTTAGTGTGATTTGAAATATACACATGCTATGAACTTGAATTTTGGATATGTTGCTCTTTATAGAATGTCTAGATCTTTAGAAAAAGTTTGCATGATTTTGATGTATATATTTTCAGTTATGATTTATTTAAGCTTTATGCTAGAATAAGTTTGATGCTTTTTATAACCCCTTTAATGAACTTTATGTAACCACATGTGCACCCTAGGACCTTTCCTTGATGATTAGTACCCCTGGTGTGATGGATGTGAATTTAGGGAATTGTTTAATAGATGTTTTGGATTTAATCTTGTGTAGGAGTTTAAATTCAAAATCTGAAAAATAATTTGAATCTGCAACCATGCTTTGGTCAGAAACTCATTCTTCGCATACATGACCTGTAGGAGAAAGTTGAGATCAAAAAGTTTATTAAATCTTTTTATATGAATTAATGTTGATTTACTAGGCTGAAATTTGTCTTTTTCGTATAAATTAATTTATAAATGATTTTAAGCAAAATTTTGGTTTGAGAGCTTAAATTAAGCATATGTTGCCATGTACAAAAGATTAGGCTCATTTGAAGTGTTTTTGGTTTAATGTGGAATTATGGTTGAAAGGCTTGTTTTAAGTAATTAAAGAAAGAAATGGATATTAAAGTGTTAAATTTGTGAAATCATGTTTTGGTTCTGTTTTTGATATTTAGTCACACCCCCTTTCTGTTTGGTGAAGTTAAATAAGTTAATTTGCTTATATGTACACAGTCACCATCAAGATTAACTTTAATTAATGCATATGCATGTATACGTGTAGATTTACTGGACGGGACGTACACGCTCACCCAGGAGGAGGAGGGGGCAGCTAGTGGAGAGCTGAACCAAATTGGTGTGCAGGCAGAAGACCTGGACCAAAGTCCGGAAGAGCCCAAGACTTGTGTTGGTGTAGAGTCCGAGGAAGGCAAGCACCGGTTTCATCTAACCCATTTTATAAATTAAAATCATGTCTTTTACTTTTCGGTATTTATGCTTTACTTTGTGCATTTAAGTTTCACGAGTTGTTTTGAAACCTAGTTGCATGTTCCTTAGGACTCCTATGCTCTTTTACTAGTATGTTAGGAACGCTAGTGCCATGCTTTAAGGATATGGTAGAAGTCGAGTAATGACTCATTGCTCGCGAGATATAGGATGCTTATATTGGAATCATAAGTTGGTTAAATTGACTCGCTCTTGTGGTAAGAGCAATGGGTTCGGTCTCGACCGAGTAGCATGGTGCTGGTCCTAAGCTATTGAACGCACCAAGTGCTTGTCGGGAATGGGACCGGTAAGCCTAGTACCTTCTGAACCGGGGCGAGATCTTTCTAGCTACCCGCTTGGGATGCGTCTCCGGCTAGCTACCCGTGGGATAGTGTGTGAGTCCGGACCGGTCGGGTTAGACCCTCCGGATAACCGTGTACCGCAGTTTGTAGCGTACGATCCCAAACTCGTGGGATGTTGGGAACCGTCGGTCGGGGTAGACCCCGCATTTGCTTTTATTTGAATTCTTGGGGTCTACTTCTTCCGTGTATCTTGGGTTTACCTTGCAAGGATATAAATCGATCGATCGTCGGTCACTCGCCGTTATCTGAGTCGGCTTGACCACTGGCTACCCCATGTTTCATTATGGAACATTTTGGATTAATATTGTTACCTGTTTAATATTGTTTGCACAACATGCTTGTTTAGTGCAGGTGCTCACCTAGAATGGTTAACATACTAGAACTTGAGCTAAAATCTGAAAATAAGGATCAACTCTTAGTCGCTTTTGGCAAAACAAACCCAGCAGCCAAAAAGCCTTGAATGTCTAGTTGTATTTTCTTTTATCGGGTAAGTCTTGCTGAGTATACTCAACCTTGCTTAATTTGTGGTTTTCAGGTAATCCCATCTGGCCTGGTTCTATCCCAGATGGTTGGGAGCTTGAATGGGAGAACGATGATGAGAAGTGATATGCATGGATGGCCTCCCGTGTGTATCATGCGCTAGTTTTATTTCCGCCGTTTAAACTCGATCATGTTTACTTTTATGTATGAAAAACATGGTTTGTAATAATGTCGAACTTGTGAACCTTTTATGTAATGTAATGGTGTACTCGGTCCGCCTTCGTGTGGGCTTAGCGCATATCGGCGATCTCGTTGTATGTGATTTACGGGCTTTACCGGCGGAAGCGACTTAATAATTTTTTATTATTGCTTAATGGCCATGTGGACCGGCTTAGGCGATAATACGGAATTATTTTGGGCGGTTCCGTCACGGCGACAAAGGCACGCGGCTGCCCCGCCATGCCTCCCGGAGGCGGAGGCGCACGACCGTCCCGGTCCGCCCCGCCCTTGGCGGCGGAGGCTCGCGCCGCCTCTTGCCATGCCTCCCGGCGGCGGCAGCGGCTTGGGTGGCCTCTAGCGATGGCGACCGGCTGGCGCGGCAATGGGAGGAAGGGTGGTGGAGTGGGTGGTGCTCGGTGAAGATGGAGGTGAGGGCGAGGGAGCCAAGAAAGGGATGGGAGGGGGCGGCTGCAGTTGTGGGGGAAGGGGAGAAATGAGTGAGATAGCTAGGCTTTCTTCTATTTATATGAGAGGGTGGTATTAATTATCGGGCTGCAGTCGGGCTGGCCTAAAATCGGGCCGTGCCCGTGCCGGGCCACCGTGCCGAGGGTGCGGCCCAGGCCCGTCCGACCAACGGGCCGGGCTGGCCCGAGGCACTATCCTCTTCGTGTCGGGCCGTTCTAGTGTCGTGCTTTTTCGGGCCGTGCACGTGCTAGCCCAACGTGCCTGGCCCATCTGGCCATCTATACGGTTATATATTGTGTGAGCATAGTGGCACCTGCCTCTATGCTCTCGTAAAATCCACTCTCGTCCTCTGTGTTCTTGGCTTGGTGCTCGACGCGAGCGGCCACGCTCTCAAGGTGATGGCTCCGCCTCTCGATGCGCGTCCCGCGCTCCGTTAGTCCGCTTCGCCTCTCGGCCGGCGTCTTGGGCTGCTAGAGGCGCCGAACGGCGTGCCACCTTGGAGGAGTTCGTCTTCTTCGTCAACAGCGTCCTTGCCCAGCGTACTCGATCCGGTTGCACTGCCATCGAGACCATGTAAAGCTGGAAACCATGCATTTGGCATGAGTGGATTTTATGAGTATGAAGATAGGTGCCACCCTATGACGTACTCTCAGCCGTTGATTTGGCATCGCCGGACTATGGTTGAGCCACATCACATCTAGACTGAGCTGACGTGGCTCAGTCTCAGCCATCCGATGGCAGAGAGTGTGAGTGGGCACCTACCCCTAGCTCACACAATATATAACCCACGGAGGACCATGTCGTCGTCGAGGCCACTAATCAGGTCGACGTCACCCGCTGACGGGGATTGGCCAGTGCGGCGGTGCCCCTCGCAGCCTGGCTCAGCTGGCGGCTAGGTTCATGCCCGTAAAATTTGGAACTACCTCGGCGGCTTAATCATACACCCCCGGGGAGGAGGGGGAGCGGGCGCTACGCGTATACTATAATGATGATTATCGTACATACCTACCCAAGCTGTAGCTACCTGTGTGCATTCGAGCATCAACTATTTTTACGCGTATACTATACTGATGATTATGGTACATACCTACCCAAGCTGTAGGTACCTGTGTGCAGGCGAGCATCAACAATTAAAAATAGTATATCTGATGGCGCGTTTGCTTGGTCAGTAAGAACGGAATTAGATGTCTTGAAATCCGAATTATCCCTAGTGGTATCCGCTTAAGGCCATTCTCGGTGTGAGTTTCATGAAGGATTTTGTGAGTATTAATTACCATGACACATCACCAATTTTGCTTATGTGGCAAGGTATTTATGAGGAGAGAGAAGGGAGAGTTTCATCACACGTGAGAGGAGTTTCATCACCATGGAACTCTTGTGGCACGCTTGCCTAGTTCCTAGTCTAGGTACCCGTGCAATGAAATCGTGCACCGAGACCGGCCTAATAATGGCCAGATCGCGCGATGCGGTGATTGCGAGCTCATCTTAATCGTGCCCGCCCCCACGTTTGCAAGAATTGCAACCGCGATCCAATAAAATAAAAAAAACTTCATAGGGCTCTCTGGCTCCTCCTGCACGTGGTTTCAGCTAAGCCTCGCCACCGGGGAGGGTATGGATAAATCCACTCTTGCTCATACCCAAATCCAAATAATTATTATCCACTTCTTACCCTCCCCAATCCCACCCATACCCAATGGATAATTAGTTTTGTACTAGATTATATACATACCCAATGGATTATTTGTACCCTCCCCACACCCACCCTACCCATTTCTTCAATGGATAATAATTTTCTACTCATACCCTCCCCATTTGAGATGGGTGTGGATTTGAATGTGGATAGTGGATAAAAACAACAGGCCTAGTTTCAGCTGAAGTGCTATCAAACAGTTTTTGTTAGAAACGACTTCACTTTGGAAGCGTTAGAGGAGCCGACGTCGTCGTTTTATAAGAAGAATCCGGTCAACAGAATTTGATTCATCCGACTCCTCCATATTATAGTACAGAACTATCAACTATGTCCGTGCGTTGCAACGGGAAAAATTAATGCTCGTCGCACAATCATCCATCTTGAACACATAGTCACACTGCCACCCTCTCGTAGCTCCCCTGTCTCATCATCGTCCCCGATGTGCCCGCGCCACTCCAATCTCGCTTGTCGTCGTTCCTGCCTCCTAAATCTCAGGGTCATCAGCCTAACCTCACCTTCTCCTATTCGTGTTTTTGTTCTTATCGCGCATGCACCATCCCGACTTTGCACATTACTATCTGTGTTGTCATCTGATCGCCTCCCCATTTCACTGTTGCGCCCATGCCACCTCGACCTCAGTCGTAATTGTGCTTGCCTCCCAAGCTTTGTCAACATATAATCGACTTCTCCTTTCCCATCTGTGTTGTCGTTTCATCGCGCACACGCCATACCATCGTTCGCCTCAAAACCTTGTCGTCGACCACCTCGATAGTGTTGTCATCCCCGCATCTCTGTCGTCATAGTCATGGTTGTGTCACCAACCTTGCCCGCCATCTTCTACCCTGACCTCACACATCATTATCCAACTGCTAATGCTCGCCCACGTCATCCTAATCTCACCAGCCATTGTCCGTACCTTCTAAATCTCGCTGTCATCTGTCTGACATTACATTCCCTGATCGTGTCATTGTGCCCATCGACACGCAGCACACCCCGATCTCATGCACTACCATCCGTGTCTCGTAGCCTCATTGTTATCCACCCTAGCTACAATGTCAAACCACCTTCTCAATCGCATTGTCATCCCCTCTTTTCCGGCCTCACCGTCACGCCTGCGCCATTTCAACCTTGCCCATTTTCGTCCACCTTGACCTCGTCTTTTTCAATCACATAGTTATATATCCTCACTACACAACCCGCGCGAGCATAAACGGGTCGACAAAATCTAGGTATCAATGGCATATGACACATCAAACATTAATATAATATCAATTGCCTACTACTGACGTGTGGATTGATTGTGAAAAATGTGAAAGATTTTTTTTCAAATCAACGAAGAGAACAAACAAAATACTTTAATATTATATGTTTAGATATGACTTTTCCCTTATTTTGTTAGATTCTCTATTTATTTTTACTTTTTCTCCCATGTATTTATTTCTCCTTTATATTATTTCTTTCTTACTGCTGCAGTTCGTTTTTTAAAATAAAACCACTGCAGTTCGTGACTCGTGAACAAGTGGCACATCCTACCTTATCTGTTCCCCATTCTTTTTCCCTGCCGCCACCGCATACCCACACGTTCGCGAGCAAGGAGCGCTCCGCTCCCTGGCCTTGCCTGGCCGCGCTGCTCCCTTGCCGTCAATCTGTCTTGGCCCAGCTCCGACGCCGCGGTAGCCTGCTGCAGCCGGATCTTTCCACCTGCTTTGACCAAGCTGTCCCGGCTAGCAGGAGGCCCGGAGTCCCCACCGCTTCATGCTCCACAAGGTTCGCTTCACTCCAAGGACAGCATTCTTGCCGCCGTGCCACCATCCCCACCAGAGGCCACCACTGGGAGGGTTTTATCCAAGATCTGGTTTCTCCAGCAAGAAAGAAACCAGCAGCAGGGCTCAGCGAGGTGCAAGCTCAATGAGATGGCTGCCTCCGGCGGGGGTTGCTTGGTGTGGAGGAAGAGCAGGTCCGGAGTTTTTTTACATCATGTTTGACTTCGATCTCTTTCGAATCGACGATGTGTTCGTTTTCTATTCTAATCGGGACATCATGCTCTTGTTCATTTTGATTTCAGTTTGTTTCTCCTTTTTATTCAATTTCAATTAGTTCTCTCATGCCTCGCAACAGCGAGGGGATCGTCCATGGCGGACGGAAGGGACGAGACGAGTAAGGGTGCAAAGGGGTAACCATTATGTGCACCTCCAAACCTCTTTAGTTCAATCATTTGTACTAATTTTTCAAAATTTTGAAGAAGTAGTACAAATAATTGCACTAACGAGGTTCGGAGGTGCACCACATTATAATCAACTTGCACCCCTAGAGACGAGAGAAGACGGAAGGAGAGACAGACTCTCTGACAGGTGGGGCCCACCTGTCAGGACGGACGAAAAAATTGGGTAGAAACCGTCCTTGCAATATTAGGTAGAGAAGGAGCTGAAGGCCTATCGAAAGGAATCTTAATGCATTTGAGTATGAATTGTTCAATTTATGTAATAAACTCCGTCTTCTAGTCTTTTTTTTGACTTTGAGTTTAAACAAAAGTTTTTGTGCGCTATTTTCATATAGCAACTTAACAATATTATGAACTAGCAAGGTGGTCCGCGCTGCTTTAATTTAATGTTTTTAATTTCTCATACTTCTATGTGGCTATGGATAACGGTCCTCGATGTACCAGGAGGCCGCATAGAAGCCAAATCTCGTTTTGTCATCATTTGTCCATGAGATCGTTGATTTGAAAAAGTCCTACGATGTTGTATGATGAAGTATTACTTATTGTGCTTGAGAAATATAATTATTTCTGAAAATGACAATGGGAGTTGAATTATAGTCTCATACGTTCCTTAGTTTGGTATTTTTAATTTATCTACTTTGCTTTCTAATTTCTATAAAATTAAACTATTATTTTTTAATTCTACATTATTTATCTACATTTTGTAATTTAGCTGCCTTTGATATTTGATATGTTTTTAATTCTAATTTATCTATATCTGTAATTTTGGTTCTGAAGTAGCAGCTACCAACCGCATGTACAAGTGGTGTAGATCATTTTATTTCTTTTTAATTAGCATGACGATATATAAGCTTGTCAATGACCATGATAGCTCACGGTAACACTCCCTCACTAATATATGAGATGAATAAATTAATAATTAAAAAACTTAAAAAGATATGTCCACACAACATTATCTTTTAAAAAACAAATGTCATAACGTGAAAAATTGGCTTTGTTAACGGGCATAGGTCGCCTTTGGTAACGGGCAATGCGCTCGTTATCGATTAAGTGTTACAAATAAGCCAAGAAAGGTAACGGTCGGATGCCCGTTACGATAAGACATATTAGTAATGGGCATTAAACAACGACCGTTACCAAAACTAGCCACCGGTCACGTGAAATGGCTGTTTTTCTGAACCCACTGGGAACTTTCGTAACGAGCACCAAAGCAAAGCCCGTTACAGAAGCTCAATATTAGAGACGCCTGATGTGCACTTACGTCTCCACTATCTTGACGAAATGAGACGTGTCTATTTCACGCGCGTCTCAGCACAACTAGTATTCGTAACGGGCATCAAACAACGACCGTTACCAAAACTAGTCACCAGTCACGTGAAATGGCTGTTTCTCTGGGCCCACATGGAACTTTGGTAACGGGCATGAAACAGAGCCCGTTACTGTTAAATTAACATCGGAGACGCATTATGTGAACCCGCGTCTCCACTTCTCGACGAAATGAGACGCTTTTGTTTCTAGGCGCGTCTGCTTTCTCTCTATTAAAAGAGATGCTTGCTTTCAACCTGTGTCTCCTATATCTCGATGAACGGCCAGGTCCTGGGACCCACCGGTCAGGACTGGTAACGGGCTTTTACAATGCCCGTTACATTGTGGGAATTTTTGTAACGGGTTTTCCGAATGAAGCTCGTTACTTACTGATCAGTGTTTGTAACGAGCTTTAATTAACGCCCGTTACAGATACGGCGGCCACCCCTATAGTAACCTGCCCGGTTGTCGGCGGCATCCTGGAACCAGCCAGGATTTGGCAGCCACCACAGCAAGGAGACATCACAAACACATTGTCACATCATAGATATTGGCACATAAAGCAAGATCACATTTATAGACAAGCTAGCTAGGATCACATCAAGTTTCAAGTTACTCTCATCAGAGCTTGTTTGGATGGAGTCATGAGAAAACAGACTGAACCAGGCAGTATCTGACCCCAACCAAGCAAGCCAACCAGGTTTCTCAAGCAACAACACCTGACTAAAGAAGACTGAATGAGTTTCAACTTTCTGGTCACAATAAACTCACGATGCACCACTATATAAGTTGCCCTTTCGGTCGATGGCCTCCTTAGGAATGTACTCGCACAACATCTCCCGGATACACTTTACATCTTCTATGGAAACATCTACAGGAGGTTTGAAATCCTGCAAAATACAATCATTTATGAGAATACAAGTAGAAATCATTTTCTAAAATCAGATGGATAATATGAGCAGAGACAAGGTTGAGCATTATTATGTACTTATAGCATCGAGTAGTCTTAACATATGGAATGCCACATGGAATCCACACAAAGAGGACCCCCATGGCTGCTGAGCACACTGCATCGAGGTACCAAAATGACAAGTTAATGCAGTATCAAATAGGTAAGAAGGGACCATAAAAAAACATCGGTTTTACAGCGAGATTTGTTCTGTACTTGAGTGTGGATTTTGGCTTTTTTTCCTTTTGTCACTCTGTAATGTGCATCACCAAAGGCCCTGCATGATCAGCAATACCAATTAGAAACACTAAGAGATTGATTTTTTGTGAACAAAAAATACTGTACCAAAGGCCCTGCATGGTCAGCAATACCAGTTAGAAACACTAAGAGATTGAATTTTTTGTGAACAAAACCTATAAGAAATTGACCAGTTCAAAACATTTTGGAGGTCTCGGAACTTTAGCGGGGGATGTTGTTTAGCAGAATCTAGATGCCAAACCTCTGTAAACTTCATACAGACATACACAGTTCAAATTTTACTTAATTAGCATACAGCGATAGGTGCTAACCATTTTGACAGGGACACAACAATATGATTATATAACAAAGCAGAGAATAAATTCCTTCAACTGGTTCCTTGTCCAACTTGAGCAGCGATGGATTGTGTGTTCAATATGTACATGCAACAGGAGGATAAAGCAATGGTCATTACATTATATATGACAGTAGTGAAACAACACTCACAACACATCATGACACCAACAATAACAATATATATGACAGTAGTGGAACAATTAACACTCACAACAAAGCACAAGAAAGTCTAGTTATCACTAACTTATAAACCACTACGATGCAATTCCCGCTGACATTATGTGGCCATCAGAATTAAAGTATGCTAACAGGTCCAAAGCATAAGTGTCGATCTGGTAGATTCAGCGCATAGCAGAATTAAAGTATGCCAACATCTTTTATGCTTTTCATGAATTTACAGTGCAAAAATTATAGCACCAGGAACATGAAAATGAATTTCAACATTTCATATAATTTCATCTGTTAGCAACAATTTATTCAAAACAAACTTGGAGCAACAAAATCCATCCATCAAATTCACAGTTAATCAATTGAACATGAACTATTAAGGCATGTCTCCCTAATCCACCTTGACATGAATATATAGCAGATTGGGTGGACTACATTATAAACCACTGCGAAGCAATTCCCAATGACATTATGTGGCCATCAGAATTAAAATATTCTAACAGGTCCAAAGCATAACTGTCGATCTGAGCATAGCAGAATTAAAGTATACGCTAACAGGTCCAAAGCATAACTGTCGATCTGGTACATTCAGAGCATATCAGAATTAAAGTATGCTAATAGGTCCAAAGCATAAGTGTCGATCTAGTACATTCAGATCATAGCAGAGTTAAATTATGCTAACATCCTTTATGTTTTTCATGAATTTACAGTGCGAAAATTATAGCACCAGGAACATGAAAATGAATTTCAACATTTCATATAACTTCATCTGTTAGCAACAATTTATTCAAAACAGACTTGGAGCAACAAAATCCATCCATCAAATCCATAGTCAATCAATTGAAGATGAACTATTAAGGCATGTCTCCCTAATCCACCTTGACATGAATATATATAGCAGATTGGGTGGACTACATTATAAACCATCGCGATGCAATTCCCAATAACATTATGTGGCCATCGAATTAAAATATGCTAATAGGTCCAAAGCATAATTGTTGATCCGAGCATAGCGAATTAAAGTATATGCTAACGAGTCCAAAGCATAACTGTCGATCCGGTACATTCGAGCATAGCGAATTAAAGTATGCTAACAAGTTCAAAGCATAAGTGTTGATCCGGTACATTCAAAACATAGCAGAATTAAAGTATGCTAACATCCTCGATGTTTTTCATGAATTTACAAAGGCAAAAATTATAGCACCGTAAACATGAAAATGAATTTCAACAGTTCATATAACTTCATCTGTTAGCAACAATTTATTCAAAACAGACTTGGGGCAACAAAATCCATCAATCAAAATCACAGTCAATTAATTAAAGATGAACTATCTAGGCATGTCTCCCTAATTAATCCACATTGACATGAATATATAGCAGATCGATTTTGGTGTCCGATGAGAGAGAGGGCGTTGGGGGTTCAAGTAGGACTAACCTCTGTCGCGAATGAAGTAGTTGTTCTCGTGATGGTCGGAGGGGCCGGATCCACGGTGTCTCGTGGCCTGAGGCGGCCGGCCGGCTCGTCGTCGTGGCCGGGGACGACATCGACGGATCCGTGTCAACTGTCTTTAGGTTGGCGGGACGTACGTCCGCACGCCAGTAACTGTGTCCTCATCACCGTCGTCACGCAGGGAGCGGTGGGGCTGGAGAAGAGCAGGGCTGCGGCGGGGAGAGAGCGGCGAAGGCGAGCGGGGCGACTGGCGGCGACGATGGGGAGAATTCGAGCGTTGTGGATCTGGCTAGCAAGGAGCCGAATATGAACGGCGCGCGTAACTGTGTTTAATGAAACTACTGGCGTGCCCTTGACGGCTCTGTGCAGCAATTGGAATTTCATGGGCACTATAGTAAATATAGGTGGGAATTTTGAGCAGCCCGCGCACAGTTCGCCTTCTAACGCTGACAAGTGGGCCAGTGTCATGGGCGACGATGGTTAGTGAACCCGGATCACCTTTGTTATCTTTTTTATATTGGCTGTTGACGCTGACGCGTAGGCGTGTCACAATTTTTTTTAATGAAACTTGCTTTCCTGATTTATTAGAGCCCATAAAACAGCACCTAAAAAATCATAAAATACGAACAATTCGTATTTGGACATTTAGTATTTGAATAAAATATCAACAGTCACACTTGTGTGCCCAAGATTCTTATAATCTGTTTTTACATCCCATGTTAATGATGTAATAATTATACTAACATCTAGTGTGCTCTAAAAATCTACAAATTGACATGCCAACATAATTTGGGTACCTAGGCTTGTCTTCAAAATTTCAAATGGTTTCGACGAAGGAATTATATACTTGTGTACAAATGTCTACATCTCTCACATAGTTTCCTAGAATGTTTGCTTGAACATTGAAGTTTTCCACACTTTGCAACATGTTCGAACTCATATGCATTTGAAAACGTAACAAAATCTTGTGTTCACCTTAAGCTTACGAAATGTAAAGTTTCATCACTAATGGTTGTGTAAAACAATTATTATTTGTATGTTGTACTTACAAAGAACAAAATAAGGCATATATACATCACTCGACAAATGGAATGTACACTAACCAATGAAATTAATGAATAGATGGTGATTTTAGAAAAAATAATTAAAAAAAGTATCAAATCTAGACTAATAATGATGAAGAAATACTTGTTACAACATTTGATTGCAGATTAAAAGGAGAAATGGGAACTGTTCTTCATTTGAATAGAACTGGGCCCCACAGTCATTAGCGACGCGGGGCTGATAACCCGCGTCGGATTTGCTACTCTCCCAAAATTTTACACAGATAATTCGAGCATCATACAAAAGCTAATCTACTACTGATTTCCAATACTCTGTGCGAACTTCACCATTTTGCAACGCAGCCTACAGTCTTCGCTGCAAAACAGAGAAATTCGAAGCCATCCTTTTTCCACGCCGCAGCCGCCGCCGGTGCCTGCGCACAGCTGATCGCCGTGCTCCTATGCCAGAGGCGGCAGCGGTTCACCCCAAATGCGCCAAGTCGAGTAGTGGAGCGCACGCGCGGCCTTCTCACGCAAAGGCAGACACCCCTCGTTGCTCAGCCATCTCGACGATGGGGAGAACGCGGGCGTTGTGGATCTGTCTAGCAAGGAGCCGAATATGAACGGCACGCGTGACTGTGTTTAATGAACCTACTGGCGTGCTCTTGACGGCTCTGTGCAGCAATTGGAATTTCATGGGCACTATAGTAAATATAGGTGGGAAATTTTGAGTAGCTCGCGCACGGTTCGCCTGCTAATGCTAACAAGTGGGCCAGTGTCATGGGCGACGATGGTTAGTGAACCCGGATCGCCTTTCTTGGGAGTCGGGTCAGCGGTTATCTTTTTTATATTGGCTGTTGACGCTGACGCGTGGGCGTGTCACAATTTTTTTGAATGAAACTTGCTTACCTGATTTATTAGATCCCATAAAACAGCACCTAAAAATCATAAAAATACGAACAATTCGTATTTGGACATTTAGTATTTGAATAAAATATCAACAGTCACACTTGTGTGCCCAAGATTCTTAGAATCTGTTTTTACATCCCATGTTAATGATGTAATAATTATACTAACATCTAGTGTGCTCTAAAAATCTACAAATTGACATGTGAACATAATTTGGGTACCTAGACTTGTCTTCAAAATTTCAAATGGTTTCGATGAAGCAATTATATACTTGTGTACAAATGTCTACATCTCTCACATAGTTTCCTAGAATGTTTGCTTAAACATTGAAGTTTTCCACACTTTGCAACATGTTCGAACTCATATGCATTTGAAAACGTAACAAAATCTTGTGTTCACCTTAAGCTTACGAAATGTAAAGTTTCATCACTAATGGTTGTGTAAAACAAATATTATTTGTATGTTGTACTTACAAAGAACAAAATAAGGCATATATACATCACTCAACAAACGGAATGTACAATAACCAATGAAATTAATGAATAGATAGTGATTTTAGAAAAAAAAATAGAAAAAAAGTATCAAATCTGGACTAATAATGACGAAGAAATACTTGTTACAACATTTAATTGCAGATTAAAAGGAGAAATGGGAACTGTTCTTCATTTGAATAGAACTGGGCCCCACAGTCATTAGCGAAGCGGGGCTGATAACCCGCGTCGGATTTGCTACTCTCCCAAAACTTTACACAGATAATTCGAGCATCATACAAAACCTAATCTACTACTAATTTCCTATTCTCTGTGCAAACTTCACCATTTTGCAGCGCAGCCTACAGTCTTCGTTGCAAAACAGAGAAATTCGAAGCCATCCTTTTTCCACGCCGCAGCCACCGCCGGTGCCTGCGCACGGCTGATCGCCGTGCACCTATGCCAGAGGCGGCAGCGGTTCACCCCAAATGCGCCAAGTCGAGTAGTGGAGCGCACGCGCGGCCTTTTCGCGCAAAGGCAAACACCCCTCGTTGCTCAGCCATCTCGACAATGGGGAGAATGCGGGCGTTGTGGATCTATCTAGCAAGGAGCCGAATATGAACGGCGCGCGTAACTGTGCTTAATGAAACTACTGGCGTGCCCTTTACGGCTCTATGCAGCAATTGGAATTTCATGGGCACTATAGTAAATATATGTGGGAAATTTTGAGCAGCCCGCGCACGGTTCGCCTTCTAATGCTGACAAGTGGGCCAGTGTCATGGGCGACGATGGTTAGTGAACCCGGATCACCTTTGTTGGGAGTTGGGTCAGTGGTTATCTTTTTTATATTGGCTGTTGACGCTGACGCGTGAGCGTGTCACAATTTTTTTTGAATGAAACTTGCTTCCCTGGTTTATTAGAGCCCATAAAATAGCACCTAAAAAATCATAAAAATACGAACAATTCGTATTTGGATATTTAGTATTTGAATAAAATATCAACAGTCACACTTGTGTGCCAAGATTCTTAGAATCTGTTTTTACATCCCATGTTAATGATGTAATAATTCTACTAACATCTATTGTGCTCTAAAAAATCTATAAATTGACCTGCCAACATAATTTGGGTACCTAGACTTGTCTTCAAAATTTCAAATGTTTTTGTGAAGGAATTATATACTTGTGTACTAATGTCTACATCTCTCATATAGTTTCCTAGAATGTTTGCTTGAACATTGAAGTTTTCCACACTTTGCAACATGTAGACGGGGAACTCAAAATAGAGAGCACGATGAATATAGAGGCATCTCTGGGTCTGTACAATGGATGTGCTCACCAGCGGACGGAAGAAGACCGAAGCGGACGGAGAACAGAGAACGCAGAAGATGCTCGGGATGGTCGAGATTTGGGGCACGACGGACGGAAGAGACGGCAGCCGGCAGCTCGGGATCCTCGAGGGACTGCGTTCCGGTGAGAGATGCTAACAGCGATGAGTGGCGAGCATGCGGTTCTAGCGTCGTTGTTCTCTTGTTGGCGGCGTCGGCTCGGGCTCTCCTGGCGGTGATGCTCCAGCAGAACGGCACATAGATGGGAAGGAGACCGGCCAGCAGAGCTGTGGCCCGACTTCGCGATGTGCCCGTGGTGTGTTGCTTTGGCCCGGCGGCATCCGAGCGCGGCGGACTGACCGGGTGGAGCGCAGCAGTTGCGCCCGGCCTCAGCAGTGCGCGTTGGCGTGGACTCGTGGTGCAGATTAGCGATATGGAAGCGAGCTAGGCAAGGGCGGCGTGAGCAGCAAGAGTGCAAGGGAGCAGCAGGCTAGGGGCACACAGGGTTCGGGGCCTCGAGCTTTATAGGCAACATAATCGTAGAACGGCATCCAGCCATTGAAGACGGTGGAGGTGGAGATGGTAGGTGGCCAGAATTGATGGCACGAGTCGTGAATGCAGCGGTTACTTGAGGAAATAGAGAAAGAGGAATAGCTGACCATCAATTGCCATGATGGGCGACTGCCGTTACTGGTGGAAGGGACTAGGAAGGGGAAACGGAAGCGGCAACAGCTTTAGGTGCGGCATGCATACAGGAGATGAGCAGACGCGTGGCTCAGAGCAGGCGCGCATAGATGGAAGAGGAGGAACGTAACGGCTGGCCATTAATGTCATGGCGGGCAGCCGTTTCCAATGTGTTAGCACTAATCGTGACTTGATGCGAGGAACGTGATGTGTTCACGTACGTGTGTTTTTAGATAAGACTGTTAGCTTGCTAGTTATACATGTGTGCGTGCATGGGTTTAGGCTTTGTTAGCATGTAACTCTGTACATGCTCGTGCGTGAGATGGCGGCATGGCGCGCATGTGTGGAAGGCGAGTAGGCACGGCCTGGAAGACGAGCGGGTGTGCGTGATCCAGGCAGGGGCGAGCACGAGCGGAAGGTGAGCAAGCGCGCAGGCTGCACGAGCGACATGGCCAAGCGCAGGGTGAGAGCGGCACATGGGCATGAGGATGCAGTCACGAACGGTGGAGCGGTGCGAGCACTGCGCGCACGTAGTGCGAGCGCTGACGCAATGCACGAGCACGTGAGAACATGAGCATGAAGCGTTGTTGGCCAGAGGTGGGAGGAGGCCTGACATGCGGTGCATGCAGGTAAGTGTGCGTGAGCTGACAGGCTCGGGATCGAGCGAGTATGTGTGCGAGGGAGCCGGGCAGATGAGGTGGCACACGACTCAGTCCGAGTTGGTTGTGTGTGCGAGACAAGGAAAACCGGCTTGATGCTGGCGGCGAGATAGAGGGGAAAGGTGAGCTTGTGGGTTAGATGGCCGGCAAACGTCATGTGAAGGCGAGCGAGCGCAAGGCTGGGGAGGCCAAGCGACGTGGGCATGAGCATGCATGGACGACATACGGAAGCTGGGTGGAGCGCAGGAAGCCAAGCGGTGCAAGGGCACGGGAATGCAGGCACGTAGCTCGTTTGTGAAGCCGACACGGGGGAGCTAAGCATGTGAGGTGGTAGCGCGGAACGGACTCCAGACATGCTGAGCGGCACGGGAGGTGAGCGGGTACGGCGGCTAGGGAGATACGGATAGCATATAGGAGCTAAGCGGCTCGAGCGCGGATGAGCACCGGTACAGCGCACGGGTGGGTAGAGCCGAGCCAGTCGTGAGGCACAAGGTAGACGGTCAAAGACGCGCAGACACGAGGCCCAATCAGGCGGCGCATTGTGCAGGCGCACGAGGGTGCACGGCTCAGGTGCGAAGCACAACACACGAAGCTCAGTGGATGTAGGAGCGCGAGTGCGACACTGTGCCGATTGGAGGTGGAGGATGGAACTGATGGGTGAGCCCGACTGTTAGTGACTATGGAAGAGATGAAGAGGTAAGGGAGATGGACTAAAGGAAGCTGGTGGAGGAAAAGGTGCCGAGCAAGCTGAGCTGCTGCAATGCTGGGTCGTGGAAGCGACCGGGAAAAAAAAGAGAAAGATGAGCTAGAAAAGATCGACTCAGCTAGATTAAATAGGCAAAGATATTTAGGGAAGCTAGATAAAGAGAGAGGACGAGATTGTGATCAGATCTTTTTGAAAGATTTTCTAAACACAACAAAACAAAATCAAAAGCAACCGAAAGATAGACAACACTCAAAGAAGCATTTTATTTATTTTAGAAAAATAACCAATCTTCTTCACTAAATTTTCTATAAAGAAATAAATGTTCGACAAATTTTTAAAATTATGAGAAATCATTATTTTTATTATTCTTCTTATTAATATTCTGAAATCTGAAAATTTCAGGGTGTTATAGTCGCCCGTCAGGTGGAACAAGGACCGGCCGGAGAACGTATACGATTGTCCGCCGCAGCACCACTCCACGGGCAAGCTGTTGCGATGGAACACCGGTGTTCAGGAGCCGAAACAAGCAAACAGCACTGATAACTGACGGTCTGACGCAATGAGAACAAAATGTTCAGAGTTCCGGAACAAGAAGAACCGCATTGGGCACTCCATGCTTTCAGAAGACCACGGGCTAATGCGGATTCACTAATGGAAACACAAATTCATAAACCAATCGTAGTTGTTAAGCCTACGTCGTGTTTAGGATATCTGGTACATAAGAAGCCGGAAAGGGCAATCCTTAAATGCAGAGGAGCAGGATTCAAGAACACTGTTAGAGAGCGCAGCGGAATCCGGACCGAGAATTTATACCTATGTGCCGGCGTCTCAACAGGCCTAGGTCCAACGGGGTTCACAACAAGAACGACTTGGGCCTAACTCAACCCAAAAGACTAGCCTTATGGGTGAGGATTGCCCCCACCTTTATGTTGAGCTCCCCCACAATCAATTTCCGATGTGGGACTAATTCAACAATCTCCCTCGTCACATATCGAACCCAACTCTTCCATCACATGACAACCCATGTGCACAACTTGGAAGGTTATTACAGGCTCAGAGTAGCGGAATCCGGCTCGGGAATTTATACCCATGTGCCGGTGTCTCAATAGACCTAGGTCTAATGGAGTCCACAACAACAAGAACATGAGCCTATAATTACCTAAACCCTAAACCCTAAACATGGGCCCAACTCAACGAAAAAGACTAGCCTGATGGGTGAGGATTGCCCCCACCTTACTCCCCCACCAACAATTTTCGATGTGGGACTAATTCAACAATCTCCTTACGGAGACATTAACGACCCCCCGTCAACGTGTGACCCAAAGATATTTTCACATATTTTTTTCGACCTTCGACTCTGATACCATTTGTTAGAGAGCGCAGCGGAATCCGGCATGAATTTATACCCATGTGCCGGCGTCTCAACAAGCCTATGTCCAACGGAGTTCACAACAACGGACTTGGGCCTAACTCAACCCAAAAGACTAGCCTAATGGGTGAGCACTGCCCTCACCTTTATGTTAAGCTCCCCCACAATCAATTTCCGATGTGGAACTATTTCAACAAACACAAAGCCACATCTGCTAGCAAAAATCAACCCAATGAACTTTTCAGAAAGTATAAGTGATCCTGTTACAAAATGTACTAAGAATTGCATCAACATCACGCGAAATTCAGTATTAACAGGTTCAGTGACAACGGAGGAACACAAATCATCAAGTCTCATGTGTTCACGTCTTCGTGCAATGACTATTGACTAGAAAATTCGCAGAATCGACAGATTCCAAGAAGGCAAGAAGCCAAGAACGTGCGCCGGGCGCCCAAATCAACAGAAGAGTGCCAAGGAAAGCGGACGGCGAGTTCACCTGACCTCGGTGGGGCCTGGAATGGCTGGCGGCGCCTGTCTGAGGGGGGTGGCCTCGACCGCCCACTGCATCATCGTGCCCGCGTTGTCGATGTCGACGTAGACGGGGGAGCGCAAGGCGGGGTTCCAGGGGGCGGCGTGGAGGAGGCGGTTCGAGACGTGGAGCATGAGGACGTCGGCGGCGTCGTCCGCCACCCTGACGGCCTCCCGCAGGATGTCGACCTTATAGATGGCCAAAAAGCACGAGGCCCATGGGCCGGCCCAAAGCACGAAATTTTGGCCCGACACGAGCACGGGCCCAGCACGATATTTTCGGGCCCGGGCCGCGCACGAGCATGACGTTGGGCCGTGGCCGGGCGCAACTCCGGCCCATAGTGCCGGCCCAGCACGGCACGAAATTGCCTGGCACGATGCGGCCCATGTGCCAGCACGAGGCCCAGTGGCCCAGGTGGCCCAGTAGACCCGACCACATATAAAGGGGCGCCCCTTTCCTTCCCCTAAACCCTAGCACCCCCACTCCTCCCATTTTACAGCCGCCCGCCGCCCCTTCCCGCACTCCTCCTCTCACTGCCTCCTCTTCCGCCACTGCCCCTTCTTCCGTCGCAGCTCCACCTCTCCCTCCCGCCTCTCGGCGCATCGAGGTCGCACGGCCGTGGCGAGGAGGACCGCCAACTGGATCTGTGGTGCGGTGGTGGGCAAGCTCCGGGCGCGATGATTGGGGGAGCTCCGACCTCCGAGCGTGGCGATGCGGTCGACGGTGGTGGAGCTCCGGCGTCCATGGCACGACGGCCTCCTCTTCTTCCTCCTCGCCGGTCGATCTGTAGCGCCGGCTACCTCCTCCACCTCGGCCACCTCCTCCCGACCTCCCCCCTCGCCAGCGATATCTACGGTGCCGGCCACCTCCTTTCCTCCCTCGCCGACCAGATGTACGACGCTGGCCACCATCGTCGGGTCGCGGGCTGGCACGGGCCAGATGGCCCCATCGTGCCTGCTGTCGTGCCTCGGGCCGGCCCAGCCCGAAAAATTAGCCTCGGGCTAGTGCTGGGCTGTAATCTCAGCCCATAGTGCCGCCCAGCACGAGCACAAAGTCCGTCGGGCCACGTCGGGCCGGGCCGTTTCGTGCCTGGGCCGCGTCGTGCTCGGGCCGGGCTGGGCTGGGCGGCCCATATGGCCATCTATAGTCGACCTGCTCCGGCGCGTCGAAGGCGCCCTGGACGGCGGCGTGGCCGGCGTAGACGAGCGACACCCGCTGGGGCGAGAGCGCGAGGTACCGGCCGTAGGCGGCGCCGTGGAGGGGGACGTAGCCGTCGCCGCGGCGCCGGACCCGGTGCACCCGCCACGCCGTGTTCAGGGACGCGCGTCTCGGGCTCAGGGAGACGCCGACCCCGTCCTCGTCGGCGTGGAGATAGTACGCGCCGTGCATGCGGAATGCGGTTCCGCAGCCGCACGTGCGCCCCGTAGGGGAGGAACTCCATCGCCGGCGCTGGTGCTGCTGCTGCGTCCGGCCGGGGCGGAGGCGGACGGCGGCGGGGGAGCGGGTTTCTTGGCGCTGTTGCGAGGAAGGAGAGGAGGGGTGGAGCAGGGGTTCGTTGCGACGGTTATGTTTCGGCGCCGAGGCAGGGGGGCAAATTTCAAGGCGGTGGCCTCTGGACTCCTGGAGGAAGGCTATGCGCCTATGCCGCGAAGGTCGGTTGGTTGCTGCACATCACAATCCACCTGCTGTGGTGGGCCCACTGCTGCAGCCACTGGCTTGTGGGGCCACGAACGACTGAGCTCCTACCTGTCAGGGATCAAGTTCGAGCCCGAGCCTCCGATAACACAAGCAGATCACATCGCGAACCTGTGAAGGCGATTGAGTTCAGCCTCTCGTGCTTCGGTTCTTCCTGCAGATCGGTCAAAACAGATCAGTCTCCACTGTAAATGCAGATCTAGTTGTGCAGTTGTGCTTGTAA
Organism: Cenchrus americanus; assembly: GCA_947561735.1. Lineage (NCBI taxonomy): Eukaryota > Viridiplantae > Streptophyta > Magnoliopsida > Poales > Poaceae > Cenchrus > Cenchrus americanus. The sequence goes on along the minus strand of OX387240.1, from coordinate 88,505,855 downwards.
ATTGGGTCATTGGACATCAAAGTGTTGTTGTGCAGTGCTTGCAAACGCAAGGAAAACACAAATTATACGTTCTAAAAATATCTACTAAGCGTTTTTCCAGCATCATGTTCCACTCATTTCCTGACAGTAAATCGAGAAACGATGTAGAACTGCGACTTTCAGTTCATAAAACACTCCTGTGCCATTTGATGGGCCAGGAGCAAGGTGCAGAGCGAACTCCAATATGTACCAGGTAATGCTTTCAGCAATCACTAAGACACAAAGTTCTGAAACTGAAAAGCCAGTTCAAACACTTCAATTCAGCAGAACCTATCGAACCTACTAGCAAAACCAGGAGTTCCTAGTTCTCTGAAGCAATCAGATTCAAAACAAAGAAGTACATCTAACTCTCTTCTCATTGTATCCAGAGCAACGGTACTTTCACTTTCTGAAGAGATGAACTGTGCTGTTGTTGTCAGAAGTCATGCTCTCATATATTCCTCTACGCATCAACGTCCGGGTACACTAGCTCCTGACCCTGAGCAGCTGAATTTACAAGGGAACAAGGAAAAACAGTGACACAGTTAGGCACTAGCCAACATGCATTATGTTGAAAATATTGCAATAGCTGAAAATAAGCGTTTCGGTAACAAGATCAACAAATTATAGGCACAACTTATTTTTTTTCTGAATTGACATGGTACTGTATGATTTCTCTTAGACACAAGTCGAACCCAAAAACCCAAGTATACATCATACTACCTGAAACAACTGCATAATCAAAACTTATATTCTAAAGAAAAACATATTCAAAGCTACAGGGCTTTCTGAACATCTGAACTACAACCACAGTAACAGTAAGGAGTTACAGATTCAGTTGTCATTAGTGCAACAGTTAATCTACTATTCATGTGACTTGCAGTAACAATTTTACCAATTTGTTGCAGCAAATACAGTATTGAAAGTTTGAAACTAGTTATCTACCCTGTTCTCGTCAGTATGAACAACTAGACACCTTTCATGATCAGAGAATCAGAACAGGTATTGCAGGATGCAGAGTGCACAGGCTACCGAAGAAACCTGCAAGGCTCTCAAGTCTCACCTGATGACCTGGCGCTGAGGACGACGATGTCCATGGTCTCCTCGTTGGCAGGCAGGTCGATGACGAGAGGGGTCAGCCGCCCCTGGGAGCCGGCACGCACGCAGAGCCTGATGTTGAAGAACCTCTCCCGCAGAAGGATCGACAGGACGCCCGTCAGCTGGAACACGGACCGGCCGTAGAAGATGAACCATCTCCTGGCGAGCGGGCGCGGGTCGAAGTTCCCGTCGTCGTCTGCACGCACGTACGCGATCGTCCGCCACAGCACCATTGGACGGGAAAGCTATTGCCATGGAAATCAAAACAAGCAGACGACAATTGTTAGCAGTGGTAACTGAATGAACAAGTCTGAAACTCTGAATTCATGGTGCTGCGGTAATTGATAGCAAATGCAGATTAACGGAAGGTAGACATGAATTCGTCAAAGAGATCATGATTGTTGAGACTAATTTGTGAGCAATAAACTCTCCCTGAGTCGATTTCTAAATCTGATCCAGGACTGCTCCCTAAAGCGAAGCACTGAACGCAATGTAGGTTCAAATTTCCAATCAGGCAATCACCGACATCAACATGAGAAGCAGAATGCAGTAACGAGAAGCTTCAGTAACAAAGGAGGAAAACCTAGCTAGAACGGAAGCTAAAATTGCTCCCCGTGAGAACCAAATCATCAAGTTCCAGTGGTTTCCACGAATCGGCTGAAATTCGAAGACGCAATCGATTCTAGGAACCCCTACTCCGTTCGGACCAAACGAATGCGAGGAGATCAAAGGAGGAGGGGCAGAGAGCTCACCGGAACCGGAGCTGGAAGGATCGGCGGCCTCTGTCTTAGGGGGATGACCTCGACCACCCAATGCCTTTGCCGGTTGTCGTGGCTGTCCACGGTGACGCCGAGGAACAACGTGTCGTCCCTGCCGTGGCGCAGGAGGACGTCGTCGCCCCCGTCCCCCGCCCTGGCGGCCACCCAGAAGACGCCGTCCTGCTCCGGGTCGTCGTAGGCTCGCAGGACAGGGCGGCGGACGGTTTGGACCAGCCCACGCGGCGCGGGCGGAGCCCAGACGGCGAGGTACCGGCCGTAGGCGGCGTTGCGGAGGAGCACGTAGGCGGATCCGCCACGCTCGAGGCGGTGCACCGCCCACGCCGCGCTCAGCGACGCGCTCCGCGGGCTCGGGGAGACGCCCACCCCGTCCGCATCGGCGTGGAGGTACGTGCCGTGCACGCGGCTCCGCAGCCGCACGTGCGCTCCGTCGGGGAAGAAATCCATCGCAGCGCGGGCGCGCGGTTGCTTCTGCTGCCTTGGCGGCGGCGGAGGCTGACGGTGTGGCAGTGGCGGTGGCGCGTGGGAGCGGCGCTGCAGCAGGGGAGGAGAGAGAGAGAGCAGAGGAGGTGTTTGTTGCGACGGTTACGTTTCGTCAAGGCGGGGCATTTCAAGTTTCCAACGCGATGCTGCACATGCCACCTGGCAACCAACAGGCAGCAGGTGGGGCCACCGGGCCAGAAGGCCGGGATTACCAGTCAGCCACTGGCTTGGGGGGCCACGAAGGCTGGAGTTTCATGCCTGTCGCGTTTCTTGTCCTGTGAACTGTGATGAGAAGACTCGTCTCTCCTACGGTTAACTCGCTTCACGAGCTCGGAGCTCCAATTTTAGTTATGGTTAAAGCTTGAGGCTAGATTTTTGGGGGTTTTGGAGTTGACAGGGCATCTATTGCTGTCAGGGGTGAAGCCAGACATAGAAAGCATCGGGTCTTAGGCAGAAGATTATGGGGTCAAATTGAACAATTAAAAGTTAAGCACAGTGATTTACTACTGTTTTCACAAAAGTCATCGGAGTCGGCGGACCCCCGATGCCAAGCCTGAGCTCTGCCCCTGATTGTTGTCGAATTAAAAAAGAGGAATAAAAGGATGGCTACCAGACTGACGAGCAAGGGTGGGGTGGTGAAGGAGGTGGTAGGAAAGGCTCGCAGGGTGATTATGTGAAGGTGGGGCTAGTGGGCAATTTGACGTGGGTGCGAACGGTGGTGGCAAGGGCAACTTCAACCGGTCTCTTATATTTGAACCCCTATTCACCCATAAAGGATCTCTCATCTACATTTGAGGGGTTTTGTTTTCATTCAACTCCAACCCAACTCTCATATGCCCCCTTACTTAAAAAAAATCCTTTTCTATTCCTCTTCTTACACATGGGGCCCACATATCAGCTCCCACCCACCTCTGTTTCTCTGACCCCATCGATTCCACCGGTTCTCCCGATTCGATCCCTATTCTTCTCTTTTCCTCCGATTTGCTCGCCTCAATCAACGACGTAGAGCGAGGGCGCCGCCGCCCGCACGGTCGCGACCTCCAGGAGAGGCGCCGCCGCCCGCACGGTCGCGGCCTCGGGCGAGGCGCCGGCGGCCCCCACGGCCGCGGGCGCGAGGCGGGCGCGCGTCGCCCCCCACGACCGCGAGCGCGAGGCGGGACGCCGTCGGCCCCCATGGCCGCGGGCGGGAGGCGGGGCGCCGCCGGCCCATGGCCGTTGGTGCGGGGAGCGAGGGCGGGACGCCGCCGGCCCCCTCGGGCGCTGCCACCTCCCATGCCGGATGTACAGGTATTTCGCTCCCCCCCTAGTCTACAGCGCCACTGGAGATGAAATCGATGCACCTCGCTCGGGAAACTGTCAGGCATGGCGCGGGGAAAGCTCCGGGGACGCGCGGGAGGGCGGCCGTTGGTGCCATCGCTGGATGAGGGGGTGGAAAAGGAGCTCCTACAGGTGAGGGTCGAGAAGGGCGGAATGAGAGTCCCTCATCCGTCGGGGGGCGGATAAGAGTTGGGTTGGAGACGATTTTTTGCCTTTAAGCTCTCAAAGATAAGGTAAGGGTGGAGAAAGGGAGTCGGTTGGAGTTGCCCTAAGGGGGCAAAGCGCCGCCAATCGCCCGAGGTGGCTGCGGTGGGGTTGACGGTGTGGAGGTAGCTCGAGAGGTCGGCTTGGGGTGTGTGTGTGGGGGGGATGGGCGTACGGGGGCTGCATTTGACGTGGTCACGTGACAAACACAAAGAAGTGGTGAGAAGGGTGCAGGTCACAAGAAGACGAGAGACAATAGTGTAACACCCTGAAATTTTCCAATTTCAGGATGTTAAATAGGAAAAATAATTAAACAACAATTTTCTCATAATTTTAAAATTTTGCTCAAGATTTATCTTTTTACAGGAAATTTAGAATAAGAAAATCAATTGATTGTTTTTCTTTTAATTAAATAAAATAAATGTGTGTAAGTGTTGCATTTATTTTGTTGGATTTGTTTTTGGTTGATGTGTGTTGAAAAAGAAAGAAAAGAAAAAAAACAAAGAAAACCCAAAGTCCCAAATCCACCCTCAAACTCCCCCTCCCTATCTCTCTTCTCTCCCTTTTCTTTAGCCCAGCCGCGGCCCAGATCCCTCCCCTTTTCTCCCCCCCCCGCGGGCCCGATCGCTTCAGGCCCACCCGTCTTCCGGCCCAAAAGGCGCAGCCAGCCCGCTTTACCATCTCCCTCTCTCTCACCGACACCGCGGCCCCACGCGTCATCCCTTTCCCCTACCTCCCACCGCCGCCTGCTCCTGGCCATGGCCGACCGCGCCGCCCGCTCCCCGGCCTCCCTCACCCTTCCCTCTCCCCACCTCGAGCGCGGAATTCAATACGCGCCAGCACGCACTCACTCCACACGCCGCCTCGCCCTTTCCTCTCCCGAAACCGCCGCCCACCGAAGTTCCCACGGACATCAATGGCGCCTCCACCGAGCTCGCCTCCCCCACCGCCTTAGGCGCCCCCTCTCCTCCCCTCAGCCCTATAAAAGGAGGAGACTGAGCCCGCCTCCAAATCCGCACCGCGCCCCCGCTCTCTCTTCGCAGCGGCGAGCCGCCCCGAGCTCCGCCCCTCGCCGGCCGATCCGCTCCTCCGCGCCTCTCCCTCCCTTCTGAGCTCCCGGGTGAGTCCCCTTGGCCTCCTCTTCATTTCGGTGTTTTCCCCATCGTGATTAGTGGCTGGGAGGCCCCGTTTGGCCGGCGCCGGCGAGCTCGCGTCGCTCGTCGTCCCCGCCCGCCGCCGCCCGCCGCCCGCAGCCGCTGCCAACCGTCCACGCATAGATCAGCGGTCCAGATTAGCCCAGCCAGCCGGTCAAAACTTCACATACCGGTCAACCCAGGCCCCTCCGCCGCCACTTTGCAAAACACAACCCTGCACTTTCTAATATAACAAAAAGACCCTTCCACCTTATAAGATCCCTTTAGTTAGGTCCAGGTTTTCTCAGTTAAACCCCTGTCTTCTCTGGTTTTTCCACCCGAGGTCCACCTTTAACCTTTTTACACTATAAACCTCATGTTTATATGTGTAATTGTGTTTGGGCCCCTGATTTCTTGCAGTAAAGCCCCTGGAGCCCTAGTTTTTCACATTTTAGCCCTTGTAGCTTTGTTTAGCGCGTAGTTTTCACATTTTAGCTCCGTTTTTAGCGTTTCAAGTTGTGTTAGGTTCATATTAACTCAAAGAACGTGTTAGAGACAGTGTTGACCCTATTCTTTGCTTTATAATTTATTTAATATTTTAATATGATTAAATACTTATATACATGCTTTTCTAATTAAAATTAGAGATCAACACGTGTTTTTATAAGAAAAATAATTTGATTAATGCTTATTGAAATAATCATTCCAATTAAAATCTAATTAGAGTTATATCTTGGTTTTCACAATCAAACTTAAATTAATTAATATATATTCAATTTGCTTTCTGAATAAAAGTAACATAGGTCTATCCCAAGTTTTCATAATTAAATATTAAATTGATTAATATGAACATAAATGTGTTTTTGAATTATAATTTACTTAGTACAATTCGAAATGTAAAGATATTCGTTTAGATGCTTTACATGCTTCTTTTAAATTAAAATGTTTAATTTGCATAAAATAATACTTGAATATTTATAAATAAAAATTGGAATAAGTTATACATCGTTCCTTTTATATAAATATAACTTGATTAATTATTAAATAGGGTATTTCTCTGAAATAACCTATGCACATCATTTTGAATTAAAATTTACCAAGCACATAATCTTGTGTGATATAATCCAAATCTTACGATAGTTCCGAGTGTTTTTGCGTTCGTGGTCCTAGAGCCAAACCTTGTCCTCTTTTAAAGCTTTTCATGCTTGGTGTATTGTTCTTAGTTGTTCTTGTTTGTTCTCTTTTAAAGCTTTTCATGCTTGGTGCAGTAAGAAATTAAAATCATTTACCTTTAGGTCTATATGCTTCAGTACCAATTTATATATTTACCTTTAGGTACAGTAAGAAATTAAAATGATTTTATAAAATTATGAGTACGATTATGAAATATTATCTTGTTACTGGGAAACTAGGATCGAACTTGATGAGTTATATGTATTGTCACAATTGGAAATAATTTATATGATATTCCTGTAACAATTTTGACATTTTACCTATAGGCTATAGCAGATATTTGTGTAGTGTTCTCTCACAAAATAAGAGTTGTCTCCTCATAATTTTATTTCTTTATGTTGGTTTTGTACCTTTACAGCCTATGATGAAATCATTTGAAGTTTCAGAACTGTCAGTTATGCAATACACTTACGTTGGGTTTTCTTACTTGGGTCATTGTCAAAGTATCCAGTGAAAGTGAAATTTTATTTAGGGTGACCTATGAATGGAGTGCTAATAAGGGGCGATGATGTTCAACCTTTTCTGAATTGCATGTCATTGAGCAATCAAGGCAGTTGTGGGTATCTATTTAATTTGAGTTGATCCCTCCCCTCTTGAAGCCTGAACCATCTCTTATTATTGTTTGTGGTTCTGTGCCTAGGATGGTCATTCAGATATGTGGCAACTAGCACAGTTCCACTTATATTACGATGAGTAAATTGTGCAGCAAGAGGTACGAGGGATTGGCTTGTATGATCGACCAAAGGTGAATCTGAGCCCACTTAGTGTTATTTCAATACTAACAATATTGTCTTGTTGTACAATTCATAGTTTTGTTTCTCTTGCCCCGCCGTGTTGCCCTCGGCCATGCGCCGGTGCTGCGGCAGCGGGTGGATTGGGGTTGGGGACCATGGGGGTGTCTGCGGCGTGTCCTGGTTGTTGGGGCGTGGCCAAATAGCACGGGAGCTGAGCCATTAGTTATGTTTTGGTACACTCGTTGTTTCCTCCTCGTCCTTCTTCGCCTCACCGTCGTCATCTCTCTGATTCATTGCGTTGGAGCCTTTTACCTGTATGCCATTGTAAAAGATGTATAGGATTTCCCTCAGTCGCCCCATGTTCCCATCTCTACGGTGCCGCCTCGCCGCCAATCCATTGTCTTGCACCGGTGGCGGCAGGGGTTGGGAACTGTGGGGTGTCGCCTGATGTGGCTTCTAGGTCGGGTTTGGCCGGCTGCGGTCTACTGCCTGGTGGATGGATGGATGCAAGGGTCTTGATGCCTTAGGCTATCCGCACTCGTCATACTCTATATATCACCCTCTACCTGTTCTCTGTTCCTATCATTACTGCAGCTTCTGTAGCAGCCACACTACCACAGCGGTGATCTCTTTTACCTGTTGTTGCCTTTGTGTGCTTGCTGGGTTGTGAATATGTGATCTCTTTTGCCTGTTGTTGCCTCTGTGTGCTTGCTGGGCTGTGAATATGTGATCTCTTGACTACTCTGCTTTGCTTTGAATATGTGATCTGCTGAATGAAATTCCTCAAAACACAAGGTTGGTTTCTTTCAACTAACATTAGGGTGCATAACCTTCACAGTTATCCCATTTTATTTGTTTATTACTGCAAAATAAGCAAAATAGTTTGATGCTAATCTACCATTTGTTTAGGAAGTGTGAGAATAAAGCCCTCTTGATATTGATCTGGCATGGAATGAGAGGCACGTATCAAGAAAGGTGGATGACATACTCTTGTGCCATCCAGGATAATATTTACAGAGCTTGTTCGAGTATTTTTGAGACATTTTTCAGGCTATCAGGCTATATATATATATAAATTTTGGGTCAATTTTGCACACTACCATAATTGATGCTAATATGTCAATTGTATAGAAGGGTAAAAATAAAATCTTGTGATTTCCATCTTGGATTTTGAAGGATTCATTATTTTCATGCTAATTAATTGTATGAGACTTCTGTAATAATGAAAACCTTGTCGTTAGCGTGGATATTATATTTATGAATGCCTCAGTTATGTGCATGGTCTTTTAGCTGTCCGTAGCAACGCACGGGCATTACACTAGTGATGGCTGATGCGCGAGATACTCGTCGCTAGTCAGAGCGTACGTCCTGCTGGCTGCTGCGGAGTCGCTTCTCGAGCACGAGGTCCGTCAGTTTGGTCGGATACTGATACGACGGCGGTGGCGAGAGGAAGGTAACCGAGCTTGACACGACTGACGACGGGCGCCCCTCCACCTGACCCTTCGGCAACCTTCAGGCCAGTCTCAGTGCATATGTCATGAACACGATTACCTAGAGTGACACATAATCTAAAAACATTTAAAACGATAATAAAACATCTCACTCTCAATGCATAATTTCATATATTGTTGTTTTCTAAATTGCATGCAAGACACAAGTTGTCTAGGTAATTGTGTATAGGGAGTGTCATCCTCGTGAAACTCATTTTACTTCTCTCTTCATTAATACACTGTCACATCATCAAAAGTGCTCACATGACAGCTTATTTAATGCCTATGAAACCCCCACTGAGACTGGCCTTAGGATCAGGTCATTTGTCGTGCAATTTTTTTTAGATTAAGGAAACAAGTTCCGGCCTCAACGGTGCACAGCACCGTCTACAGCCAAGATACAAAACCGATCGGCACTCAGGCCGCAAGAAAACACACTCACCCTTACACCAGGGACCACTACACAAGTCCAACCAACACAGCAACACGTCCAAACAAGGTGAAAGACAACCACGAGGATACTCAAAACCATACAAAGCAACAAAACTAGTTCTCAATTCGCTTAAGAATGTTCCAACCGGTCCCCTTAAATAACGCCGGAGCGACGGAGACTCCAACATACGGCCTCCGGCCCTCAAGCTATTCCTCCCATCATCATTGGCAACGAAAGCCCAACTTCGATCCAAAAAACTCCCCTAAAGATCACCCGCAAAATAGATACATACTTGTGATTTTTTAAAAACCAAATCATTTCTATCGATCCGGATAGCCCAACATAGGGCCGCCACTCCAATCACAACAAGGCTCCTTTGCTTTTTCGAAAAACTTCTAAGCCAAGGACCAAAAAGGTGTTGCACACAAGTGGGTCCGTTAAATCCAAAAGCAACGGCAACACAACTCCACACAAGTCTAGCCAATTGGCGATCGAAAAAGAGGTGTTGCACCGTTTCTTCTTTGCGCACAAAACCCACACTTCGTACACCCCTTCCACCCACGCTTGACTAAGTTATATTTAATGAGCACCACCCCATTGTTAAGAAACCACAGGAAAATTTTAATTTTCAACGGCAACTTAGCTTTCCAAGTCCAACAATTAACCCGAGCTCCCGCCCTTATAATTAAGTCATTGTACAATTTCTTGACCGAGAACGCCTTATTGGTCGTCCATATGAAGCGGTCCCCCGTGCTCCGTAAGAGACACATCCACGATCTTGCCTACCGGATCAAGCCACTCCTCCCAAAGCTCTCCCACCGGTGAGCGTCTAAACGATACGTTCAATGGTGTGGTACTTAGAACCCGAGCCACGGACATGTTCTTCCTCCCGACAACTCGTAAACATTAGGATACACCAACATCAAGGGAACTTTCCCCAACCACGGATCCTCCCGAACCTAGCCCGGGTACCATTCGAACCTTAAACTTACCCCTCGAGAGAACTAAGTCTTTGACCTCCATTAGGCCCGACCCGAAATGTGAATCTCCGGCCTTTTGACCACTTGTGAGAGAGTTTTCCCCTTTAAATACTTTTTTCTGAGAATTTGCTGCCATAAACCATCCTCATTCAACAACTTAATGACCCACTTACTTAGCAAGCATTTGTTCTGAATATCCAGGTCAATAATGCCCATTCCCCCCACACTTATAGGTTTATGGAGAATCGACCATTTGGCAAGCCTGTACTTCTTCTTGTGCTCATCACATTGCCAGAAAAATCTAGATCTATAATAGTCCAGCCTTTCCAAAACACCTTTAGGTATTCTGAAGAAAGACAACATGAACATGGGCAAACTGGACAACACGGAATTGATAAGCACTAAACGTCCCCCATAGGACAAGAGCTTGCCTTTCCAACTACTGAGCTTTTTTTGAAACCTCTCCTCCACCATTCTCCAATCCCTGTTAGAGAGTCTACTAGTACTCATAGGAATGCCCAGGTACCTAAAAGGAAACACCCCCTCTCTACAGCCAAACAACTCCACATACTCCTCCACCCTCTCCTTAGTCTCCCCAAACGGGTAAAGCTCGCTCTTGTGAAAATTGATCTTGAGCCCCGAGAGCCTTTCAAAGGCATTAAGCACCAGCCTCAACCCCCTAGCCTTCACCAAATCATCCTCCAAAAAGAGGATTGTGTCATCCGCATACTGTAAAATCGATAGACCATCCTCCACTAAGTGAGGCACAAGTCCATCAAAGAAACCCAATCTTTTAGACCTCTCGATTAACACCGCCAGCATATCCGCCACGATGTTGAACAAGATGGGGGAAAGAGGGTCTCCCTGCCTTAACCCTTTCTTAGTTTGGAAGAAACCGCCTTGCTCACCATTCACCTGTACACACACACTCCCTTTCGAGACAACCATCTCCATCCACTGACACCAAACAGCAGGAAATCCTCTCATCCTAAGAACCTGTAACAAAAAATCCCAATTAACCTTATCATAGGCTTTCTCAAAGTCTAGTTTGAGAATCACCCCGTCGTGCAATTGATGGTGTAAAAGTATCCAGGTTATTTTCAGAGAATATGCAACTATATACTCTCCGGCTGGCTAAATCTTGCGTGATTGTTCGCTTTGAAGTTCTTCCAGTTTGATAATCGAGCCACCAAACATGCAGATGCAGTTCTCTTGCCCGTAACTTCGACTGACAAGGAGTGCAATCTTACAGACAAAATTTGGCATGGTAAATTGTACAAAACATTATACATTGTATTTGCATAAAAGCTACAAGACTGCGATCAGGAGCAAGGTTAAGGGCACTTCGTTTCGGCTCTGCACGTACGGCTGGCGCTCGCACAAGTGCATTGCTGCGCAACTGACCGTGTAGTGTAAAACTCCAAGACTGACAACTACTTATCAGCTAGGAGAACTGATTACAAATACAGCTATAGCAGCCAGCAATATTAAAAACATATACTCCCGACTAGTAGGAGTAGTAAAACGGCATCCTTCATGAACTAGGCTGGTGGACACGTATCTGGTGCAGTAAAACTGCAGCCCGACTAACAATGCGTACAAATTTCTCCCTGAATGAGTGAATGTGAACGATTAACACGAACAGCTAGATATGGTAAGAGTCTAATGCTTGTTGCAGTGCGATCAGGTATTGTTATGACACACGAGGCCGATACTGTGAGTTGCTTCCTTGCTTGGACTTCGCAATGCACAGCCATGCTCTCAAATTTATGACTAGCCATGAGTAGGCATATATAATATATTCTCATATTGCCGCTCATATATGCAAGCACAAAGTACACATGGGGAGTTGTTCATACTGCATTATTCCAAAATGATGAGCATTTTGGCTCTGACCTGAGCAAGCCAAGAGCCTAAATTTGCCATGGTGTTTGAGTGTAGTGACATGGAATATATATAATGAAGGGAAATGTGGAAGTCATCCCTTTCTTAGAACATTGCACGTCTTTTTGTTCAAAAACAAGAACAATTGCATGAACATAGTACCATAAGGTTCCTCACTTCTACTTTTAGATGAGTTCAATGGTACTCCATTGGACGTACAAAATCAGCTTTGCGATAATAGCACCGATTGGCAAGGTACTAATGCAAGCACGGGATAGAACTCTCATCTGCCTACTGGATTCAGTTTCAGTTACAAAAAAAATAGTCGGCTACTGAATTTTCTTGAAGTTGGCCTACTAGTAGAGGCGATAGTAGTTACCCGTGCGTCGGCCCCCTCCATTGTCATAATGCCAATAATCTTGATTATAGGAAACGTCACTTTGTTCTTCAAGATAGTAAACATTTTCATCGTCCTCTTCATAATAGTAGTCATCCTCCTCTTCGTCATAGTAGTCATCCTCATCCCCACTATCATCACCGATTATATTACTTTCATCCCACAGCGGGCAGGAGCAGGTTGCCTTCTTCTCCTTCCATTCTTTTCCACATGTGTAGCAGAATTCATAGCCGCACCTGCAACAGGCAACATCAGAGATACAACAAAGGACTTTAACATCACCAAGTATTGTGACACAACACCCGCAAAAAAAAAGTATTGTGACACAAAAATTGGTCAATAAGAAACTTCATAAGGATTGTCAGTTAATAGTTTTCTTTTTTTGTACAATGATTATGACAATATGCAATCATCAAGACTGACGAGAAGAGGATGAGGCCTTACACACAGGTCATGTGGTAGCAACCCTCTGAGAGTTCAATCATGTGCTTGCATTTCACACATTGGCGCCACAGCTTCTGTTCAGCTAGATTCTTTAACTTTGCATCCTCTAGACGAGCATGGGGGTATCTCCTCCTGTAGTCATAGCAACTCATCCTATAATGCCATGGGACCCTACATCTGTAGCAAAACGAGCCTCTGCATTTCACACACTTCCTCAATGTGGTAGCATCATCAACCTTATACCTCGAGCAGGATTCTTGCATTGGATGTATCAGCTCACTCAAGGACATCAATGCTGAACACTTTGGATAAGGGCAATAAATCTTTTGAGATGGAGGGATCTGCCCTTCTCTGATACGTTCCACCATGATCTGTAACAGTTGCACTGATAGGAATATCTTTGAACCTTCCACACTTAGCTTGGTAGTGCAACCATCTTGTGGGCAAGATGGGAGCATCCCATGGAGAAGCTTAACCTTCACATGCTCCTTCATGCAGGAGAAGCAAAAATGATGTGCGCAACCTTCAACCACATGGATTTTAGAGACATCAGTGTCTTCCAAACAAATGGTACAGGTCTCTCTTTTATCCTTGCTAGTAGTGATGGCGAGAGCTTTGGCGATCTGAGAATACATGGAATCTCTTGCTAGTTTTTTGACATAGCTATCTTCTCTTGGCCGAACCAGCAGCATTTTACACTCCTCAAACTCCATCATCACTGAGAGAACTTGATCGACCATATCTGCAACCTTCTTCTGTGCCACACTCCAAATTCCAAGAATCTGCAACCACATGGTATTACCCCCAACAAAATTGAGAAGTTAAGTACGTGTATACCACGACAAACACATTCAGTAAGATATTGGGATAAAGACAAGCGTTAAAAGTTAAAACATCAAACGCCTGCATACAGAATGTTGACCGTACTACACCAAGTATTTTTTATTTTGAACTGGTAGTAACAGGGCTACAAAACCAAATACTCCCTCCGTCCCGAAATATAAGGTCTTGGAGAGTTCAAACTCAAAAACAACAGTGCGAGGAAATGACTTCTATACCCCTCATTTTACACTACCAACCAACTCTCCACCTACTCACCAACCTCATTCAATTTTGTCTTATCCTTCCAGGACTTTATATTTTGGCACAAAATTTGAACCCTCCAGGACCCTATATTTTGGGATGGATGGAGTACTTAGGGCGTGTTTGGGAGAGCTCCACGCAGCTCCAGATCCACAAAAATAGCTCCACTTCATTTTTTTTCCTGCCAAACACCCCAGCTCCAAAAACTCTAGATCCACCAAATCCATGGATCTAGCTCCCAACTCCACCAAATCCATGGAGTACCTCAAGGGGTACTCTGCGAAGGCTGGTTTCGTACTCACTCGTGGAGTTGACTAGAAATTACCCACCACTGCCACTGATTACACAAGCATACCGGTTCGTTTCTATTTTTTCTCCTCTCGGCGTCGCCGCCCAGCCGCTTCTCCACCACGGCAGCTGACTCGCGGTCGTCGTCGCAGAGGCTGGCCGGGAAGGTGGCCGTCATCACCGGCGCGGCCGGCGGCATCGGCACGGCGACGGCGCGGGAGTTCATCCGGGAACGGCGCCGGGTCGTCCTCGCCGACGTCCGGGACGACCTTGGCCGCGCGGCGGCCGCGGATCTCGGCGGCGCGGACGCGGCGGCGGTCGCTCGTGGCGGCGGCGCGGACGCGGCGGCGGCCGCGGACCTCGGCGGCGCGGACGCGGCGGCGGTCCGATCCGGGCGGCGGCGCGCGACGCGGCGGCGGCCCTCGCTCCGTGGCGGCGGCGCGGACGCGGCGGCGGCCGCGGACCTCGGCGACGCCGTGGCCGGGGAGGCGGCGCGCGGAAGGGGTGGTGCTGGAGCTCGAGGACGTCGCGAGGGCGGCGCTGTACCTCGCCTTTGACGAGTCCAAGTACGTCAACGAGCACAAGGAAAAAAAGGAGAAGAGAGAAGAGAGAGGAGAAGAGAGAAGAGAGAGGAAAAAAGAGGATGACATGTGGGTCCGTTTATAATGGATAAAATTGACTTTTCACAACATTATCTCTGTTTCCAGAGCTGGAACTGTTATTTCTGCCAAACACGTCTCTTCAACTCCAAATTGTGAGTCCAACTCCACGGTGGAGCTGCAAATCGGTGGAGCAGCAGCTCCAGAGTTGGTTTGGCGGAGCTGGAGCCCTCCCAAACACGCCCTTAATTTGGAACTGAGACTGCTAGAACCGAGCACCACAAGTCATTAGTGTTGGCCTTTTCATGTTGAATTTCTTGCTGAACTGAACATAACAGAGATTTGAATAAGTTGGAAAAGAACATGATGAAAGCAATATTCCTTGTCCTGCAGTTCAAACAGAGAAACTTGAGCTAAATAATATCAGTACTGACACTCTGCACGTGCTGATTGCTTCGTATTGACCAAAAAACAAGACCATAAATAAATGGAAGTCGGAGAGGTAATACAAGTATCGTTAGGGACCATGGATCGAATCGCGTACATGGTTATGCAGCGGCCTGTAATCGCTAACGATCCCGACGCTGCGGATATCCAACCCAAGCGCCGCGTGGAGGCCCTCCATGAGCGCCATCGCCTCCAGCACCTCGCGCCCACCGACGTATCCCTCCACCGGCTTCTGCACCCTGATCAGTACCTCCCCCTGCGGGCCGCACACGGCCGCAGCAAGGACCGCGACGCCGGGGTCCCGGCCCCGCGCGCCCACCACGTCCCTGCTCGCCATGCCCTTGTACGAGACGCGGAAGAGCGGGGCCGACGCCGCGCCCGGCGAGCCCAGAGGGCGCTCGAAGCAGTCGCCGTCGCGGGCCCATCGGTCCTCCGGGATGGCGGCGAGCTCCCGCGCAAAGCGGGCGTCGCGGCGGCCGAGCTCGGCGCGCACGAGGTCGGCGGCGTGGAGCGCGAGGGCGTAGGCCGCGTCCGACGACCCCGAGGACGCCTGGATGGCCTCGGCGAGCTGGAGCTGGAAGACGAGGTCGCGGTCGGAGGCGTGTGATGATACGCTGACCTGCTCCAGGAGGGCGGCGAGGTCGCCTTCGTCGTGACTGCCGCCGGCCATGGTCGCGGGCAACCGCTCGCTCTGCGATCGCCCGATTGGGGGCACTGGTGAAGGGGGAGGATTGAGCGATTGGCTCTGTGCCTCTGGAGTTTGCTCGCTGCCTATCCAGGGTTAGACTTACCGTTGGTGACCGGCCGGTTTACCGCGGTAACCGGTCTTACCGGCCTGGACCGGTTACGGTACCGGCCGGTAACCAACCGTTAGGGTTAGGGATATTTGAATTTGAATTTCAAAAATTGAAAATTGTGGAAGAAATCCCTAAAAATACTCCGTGATTTATGGAGTCTAATGGTGTCAAATTTGTTGCAAACTTAGTTCATTTAGTATAAATTTAACCAAAAGAAGTTAAACCAAAAATGAAAAATGAAAAAAATACGGTGGCCCAGGTCGGCCCACTAAGGCCCAACTATGGGGGGTGGTCAAACTAACCCTACCCCAGCTCCCCACCCCATTCCACCCGTGCCAAAACATCCAGAACCGCCTCCCCTCTCGCGTCCGCCTCCCCTGGTCCGCCGTCCGGCCGCCGCCGCCGCCCAACCGGCCACCGAGCGCGGCTTACACGCTTGGTCGGCTCGGTAAGCCGAGCGGCGGCCGGATCTACCGGACGGGCGGTTTACGACCGGACCGGCGGTTAGCCGCGGTAAGGCCGCGGTAAACCGCCCCGCGCGGTACTTCCTCCCCCTTTGATTTATCTAGTTTTTCAATATGTTTTGATATACAAGTGTAGAACATTTTGATTTAGGATGCGTATATGATTTGACTCAGGTGTTTACATGATTTAGGTTTGTAATTGTAGATATGTAGACCATAAATGTAGGATTTTGGTAGAGCATACTTAGGTGTATATTTGATTTCATTTAGGAGGTGTGTATGATTTAGTTGTATATATGATTTCATTAAGGATGCAGATATTTGGAGCATATTTAGGTATATGATTTATGTGATTGATTTGTGTAGATTTTAGGTTTGATTTTAGATATGTTATTTAAAACTTTATATGATTCATGTGATTGATTTGTGTGTGTTGTCCATTTATGCAGATACAAAATGACATCTAGAGATGTTGTGTGGGAACACGGTGAAAATCAACACCCCGGATGGCGATGCAACTATTGTCATATGCGGAAAGGTGGAGGTGGTGCGACTAGATTCAAACAACATTTGGTGGAAAAGGGACCCGGGTGGTACATTGCGGGAATGTGCCACCACCCGTGCGGGAATACTTTCGGCGTGAGATTGAGAGGACTAAGAAAGCTACGTATGAACGGAATAAAGAGAGGTTGAGAAAGGAGGCGGTTGCGGCCGAGGGAAACTATCCTACTTGCGAGAAGATGATGAGGAGGCTCAATTGGAGCGTGCCATCCACCTATCGAGAGCCGAAGAATTGTACCGTCGAGAGTGGAACAGAGAGGTGGTGCATATGAGCATGGAGGGGGTAGTGGTTCGGGTGACACGAGGGAGAATCCTTTGCAAAGGATGTTGCGAAGAAGTGGTTCGCGAAGGGATACTCCCGTGGTGGTGGAGGACTATAACTTGGGCTGCGAGGTGGGAGAAGAGGAATGACGCAACCAAGGATTGATACGAGCTCCGGACACGAAGGGTAAGAATGCAAAGGAAGCTATTGGTAAAGCTTGGTCAAAATTCTTCCATATCGCGGGAGTACCGGGAGACAGTCGATAATCCTTACTTTGTTAGTGCGGTCGAGAGAGACACGAAGTGGGGTAAGGTTTCTTTCATTGATATCACACACAAACTATGAGATTACATTGCCGTAACTAATCTTTTGATTTCCATATGGTTGCGGGTGAAGGTATCGCGTCACCCAGTGGAAAGGAAATTGATGGCAAGTACCTTGATCAAAACGAGAAAGATTTGATGGATAGGTACAAACAGTTTCAGAAAGAGTGGGACATCTTTGGCGTGACGTTGATGTGTGATTCTTGGACTGGTCTGACGAGGATGAGTGTCATAAACTTTTTGATATATTGTAATGGGGTCACGTGGTTCCACAAGTTCATTGATGCGACTGGTAAATCTCAGGATTCCAAATTTTTGCTCAAGGTAGTAACTACACACTTGACACTGACATTGATTATGTGTTCAAGGATTACTAAAGTTTGTGCATATTTTTTTTCAGGAGATTCGAAAGGTGGTGGATGAGATTGGTCCAGAGCATATCGTCCATATAGTCACCGACAATGGCTCCAACTACAAGAAAGCATGTAGGCAATTGAAAGAGGTGTATGAACACATTGTGTGGACACCATGTTTGGCACACACTTGTCAATTTGATGTTGAAGGATATTGGTCGAAGCCCGAACATAAAGGTATGATCACTAACGCAAGCGGATTTCGGCTTCGTTACATAATCATGCTCGGCTAAATGCAATGAGGGAGGCTATTGGTGGTGAGTTGGTCAAGTGGAATGCCACTCGATTTGGGACTAACTATATGTTCTTAGAGAGCCTACATCGCAAACGTGATAGATTCATGCGATGGATGACATCTCCGGCGTTTTTAGATAGCAAGTGGGCCAAAACCGCCGAAGGACGATTTGCGCAAGTGAGGTTATCAAGTATCGAGTTTTGGGAGGGAATGGATTATATCATCAAGACATATGAACCAATTTACAAGATGCTACGATTCACCGATCGGGACAAGAAACCCAACATGGGAGATGTTGTGATGGCCTTCCGGCGGATGAAAGCGGAGTTGGAGTCTTACTTTGGCTCCAATGTTCACACTTGGAATGAGTACAAGGAGATTTTGGACAATAGGATTCGTGATGTGTACTGGGGCACATATGTTGGTGCAGGTAAGATTGTATTAGTCCTCTTTTTTGAATCTCTACTCTCCACATGCATTGTTTCTGAATATTTGAAATGATTTATGTTTTGCAGTCGCTTGCTTACATCCAAGGCATGCTTTTATGATGGATCCAACTCCAGGAATGTTTCGGTCTCTGAAGGATACATTTCAGAGCATGACGGATGTCCAGACCGCTGTGCAAGCATTGCAGGAGGCTGAGGTGTTTCGCCAGAAGCTTGGCGAGTTTGGCACTGATATGGCAAGAAGGGCGGCGGTTGACCCTAGGACAAGCCCATGTAAGAGAACATCCGTACGCCATTGTTGTTTCTCTCGTTGCAAATTTCAAATATTTTGGTCACTAATTCGGTTGCACTTGCACCTGCGGCATCTTGGTGGATGATGTTCGGCTCAACCACCCCGGCGCTACGAAGCTTGCCTGTGAGGCTAGTTTCCCAATGTGTGTCATCAAGTGGATGCGAGCGTAAGCGGAGTACTTTTGCCTTGCCGCATACAAAGGTTCGCAACCGCTTGACGCACAAGAAACCGAACAAGCTTGTCTACGTGAACTACAACCTTCGCCTCGGGCTAAAGGATGTCTCCACCCCAAGTCATGATGAAGGTGATTTTGTTGACCAACTTGCCTATCTCTCATTCTATGACGAGCACCATCCGGTTTGGGAATGGTTTGAATATGGTAGATCTAACCAAGAACCGAGTTTTGGATGAGGATGATGATGATGACGAGAGACGTCCCTCTACCGTCTCATCTTGTCAGTGATCACGTAGACCCCTCTGATATACGTGACACTACGGGTGATGATTGCATCAGTGATTGGGCACGCGAGTGGTGGGAGACAGTCACCTTGGGAAGAGGAAGTTTCAGGAGGGGCCTAAGAAGGGTGACCCGGAGCGTCAACGAGGAAAAGGCAAAACAACAACAATTCCAGTGGACAGCGACACCTCCACTGATGATGGCGATGGTCAGCGTAGTCCACCGTATCAGGAGTCAGAGGATAGCAGCTCGACTGATGACGGTGATGGTGATGATAGTGATGGTGGTGGTGGTGGTGGTGGTGGTGGTGGTGCTGGTGCTGGTGCTAGTGGTGGTGGTGTTATTCGTTTCACAAGTATACATTGAAACCTAATATGCACACTTGTTTCTGACTATGAGTACTAATTGTGATATATGCTTGAATGCAGGGGAGACCGATTTCACACATGCTACTCAGGACCAAGACCGTGGAGCACTGGAATCGCAGAGGAGAACGGTTGGACCGACAGACTACGACACTCCTCAGTACTCTTCTTCCTCGTACGGCGATACCTCGGCTCCCGCCTCTTTTCATTATCACAGGCGGGACATTAGCACGCGACCACCGACAAGATGGGTGTATGAATGGGAAGATCCACATTTTTACAATATGTTACTTCAGCAATGGCAGACGACAGCAGCGTGGACGGGGCAAACTTGGCAAGACTACAAGGCTGAGCTGCTTAGAGTGCAAGGTTTGAATGTCATGTCCACTGCCGAGTACCAGATGGCGACCCAAATGGGGGTCTTCCCATTTCTACAGCGTTAATCTTTTATTACTATGAGTCTATGACTTTGGTATTGTATTTGTATGCAAGATTAGCACTATCATTATGGTATTGTATGCACAATTATTACTATGACATTGTTTGTATGCAAAACTATGTTATTTTTCCTTTGGTGAGGTTTTGTGATGTTCTTTACATTAAGTTATGCATAAAACATGCTAATATTTTCATTAATCCATCACCGGAGAAGCACAAATGCATGTTCGGTTTTCCTGTGTTTATCCTCGGCTTACCGCCCTTACCGATCGGTTACCGGTCCAAACCGATCGGTAAACCGCTACCGAACCGATTGAACTGGCTGCGGATTTGAAAATTTGAATTTGTTCGGTAACCACCGGTTACCGCGGCTTACCGGTCGGTAAACCGTTACCGACGGCCGGCGGTTCGGTCGCCCGGACCGGTAAGGTAAACCCTGTGCCTGCCTCGTGTTGTTTGAATTTTGAATTCGAGCGTCCCGATGATACCGGGAGAGAGGCCGTTGGCTAATGGTGCAACCTTTCACAGACAGGTGGGGCCTCCATTTGAAGGGAGGACTAGTCAGCGGTCTAGCCAGTGACATGTAGGGCCACGAAGGGTGGTGTCTGACTGGGCACGGACGACTCCTCCGTAGCTAAAAAAAGATCATTGACACGACACCGATCCATGCGACCATGCGTAGCGTAGCGTAGCGCAGTCGTCAGTCGACGGTCGTCGTGAACAATCTGCTTCTCCTAGCCGCTAGACCAGGCGTTCCATCGCGTGGATCAAGGACCTATCGGCCGGGACGACGCTGCCCCTCCTATCAATGGATCCTGGCTGCGCCCCTGCGTACGGCGATTCGCCTATCACCTTCACCGAGTTCATGGGTGCGCTCGACGAGGTGCGGAGGTACCTAGCGGCGCCGGCCGAGCACGGTGGAGCAGTCGTCGGATGTTCGGCGGTGATCAACGCGCTGGCCAAACCGACTCGAGCGCAACCGCTTGTAAAGTGATCAACTTTTTTAGACAAGTAGCAAACTTTATATTAGAGCAGCATTCTTACAACTATGCCCTTCACAAGGTGCCAAAAACAACAAGGTCCCTAGGGACGGGACACAACCAAACTCAACACCGGTGTACAGCTCGCCGGCGTACGACTGCAAATGCGTCACAGACGCTTGGAGCCAGGGCGGAAGGGCCTCACCGAGCGTAGGTTGAAGTGTACGAGGACGGCGTTGTATTGAAGTTTCGCCGGCAAACTGAAGATGTTGTTGAAGAAGTTGCCAACGATTAGATGGTCGCCATCCCCAGATCCGGTGGGTGGATTGCTGTTGAACCGGTGACGGAGGATCGCCTGGAATCTTGATGCATAAAACTTTTCTACGAGGACAGGGCGGTGGCTGGAACTGGTAGAAGCGTTCGACGAAGAGGAGGATGCCAAAGAGACGAGCTCATTGGAACAACCCAAAACCAGAGCAGCAACAGAGGCGAAGCAAAACGTGGCAGATCCGACCAAGAATAGACCAAAGCGTTCAACAATGGTGTGATCGACATCGGAACAACCTTTGAGAGTTCACTGCAGGGACGAATCAGTTCTGCCATGGAGGCAGGGGGGTAAATCAGTTCTGCCATGAAGGCAAAGGGGGAAGGGGGGCTGCGACCGAGAAACACTGATGCGTTCAACGATTGCAAAAGCACCTCACCTGGAGGAAGTAGTGGCACCGGAACAAACAAAGAGAAATCAAGCAACAAAGGAAACCCCAAATCCACAACAGTAACGAGATGATCGATACTCGAAATTGAAGACCACGACAAAATCGACCTCCACGGATCTCGGCGGGAAGATAAGCAAGGTGAGGTGAAGTGGAGTGGGTGGGGCAAGTTGGGGGAGACGGAGACGAGATCCGCTAGCGAGTACGAGGGAGCAACTTTAATTAGATTTACCTCAAAGGGATCGACAATGGCGACGACGAGGAGGACACCGAGGAGCTCGACGGCGACCATGTCGACGGGTACGACGACGAAGGAGGAGGCAACCTATACTACAAAGAGCAAATACTACTAGGAGCCAATACTAGAACTAGTAAGGAGCGGGGACCCCTACCCATTTCTCACCGCCGACGAGCTCACCGGCAAGGAGAAGAGGAGGGGCCCAAGAGGGCGGCGGAGGAGGAACCTAGAAGGAGAGGTAGCTTAGAGACGAAGCGACCCTTCCCCTCTCCAAACTTCGGTCGCTCTCTAAATTGATCAACTTTATTTTTCTCCGAAGATGTAAACTGATCGGTTAGAGTGTGTTTGGCTGTCCACTAAAAGTTAGAGTATATGCCCTGCTTTTAAATTAAAAAAAGAGGGGTAAAGATGCTATTAGTATCTCTTTCAAATTTATAATCAATTTGTGGGATGCAGTTATAAATTGTCGCTTGCAGCAACAGTCCAGCACCAATGCTACAACGGCTGAAGTAAAAGCTCACGAGCCATAGCCTCTTCTTCTCCCCACCCCCACGGTGCCCCCCCAACACACACCCACCCACCCAACACACACCTCCCTCATCTATATGTCTTCCCCGCCTCTGGCAACTGAAGCCACACTCTCATCCCGACCCCTAGACCACCTGTTGTCAAGCCGCTAACCCTATGAGCAGCATCGCAACCACTCCAACCTGCCCTCTGCCCCGGACTTCCCTAAGATCCTAGACCTTTTCTAATATCGACAACCATTGTAGTACATTTCACAGCAGCTCCAAACCCAAATCCCGAAGCCCCTAATCCACAGCGTCCAATGACAAGTAGAATAAGAGAGGAGGAAGACGACACTCGTATGCGACATGCCATGTTTTCATCATTCCTCTAGTGTAAACCTCTCGCTTCCAACTAGGCCTAAGCTACTTGAATAACTACACGAGCCTTGCATTTAAGGATGAAGTGGGTACCTGATAGTTTTTTTTTACCATTTTAGTTAATTTCTCCTCCAAAATTATTTACACATAATGCTATTCTAGTTCATTTTTTCAATTTTTAGATCAGTCCAATTATTCAAAATACATATAACTTGCCTCCCTAATTACAACCCAGCAGGCTCTCCTCTCCACGGAACTCCAAAAGGGCTTCGCTAAAATACTCCTTCCTTTTTTTTCATTTGAAAAACGAATTACTTGGTGACAACGTGAGCCATTTTGAGCCCCCGGCGGTGCCGAGCCGAAATGAGGCAAGCAGCAGATTGCAACAAGCCCGCAGGACGACGACACTCCATCGAAAACGCCCACCGCAATTGACGCCCCTCTTCCTCTCGCCACGAAACCTCTGCATGTTGCATGTAGACCCAAGCGACGGACAGGAGAAAGCACATGCATCGTCTTCCCGAAGACACGAAAAAGGCACGTCCCCGTCTCCGAGCGCGACACCGCTCCCCGGTCACGACTCACGAGCAACCGGTGAAGTGGTGTCCGTGAATCAACCAGTACCAGCCAAAGCCAAGCCGCCGCAGATTCTTCTCGCAGCCACTGAAAGCGCTTCGACTCCGTCCGTCCGTCCGTCCACTCCACGGCGCGCTGCGTTTCTGTGTGTGGCTGGCAGCCTGGCGCCACCCCACCTGTCCACCTCGGCGATCACCCGCCCCCACCCCCACCCCCGGATCCGTTTTTTGCTGTGGGTGGCTGGGTGCTTGTGCTTCCAACCAAAACCCCCTTCTCGCCTCCCATCCCTCTGCCACCCCGGGAAGCGCGCCCCAGGCGGCACCGTACCGCCCGCACTGCATTCCCACCCCACGGCGAGACGAGAAGAGACGGCACGAGACCCGCAGCCTCCTCGCTCCCCTCGCGCGATCCCCCGCACCCCGCCTCCTGACGCGCTGCAATAATGGCGACGCCGGCCGTGGGCGCCGCGTGCCTCCTCCTCGCGCGGGCCGCCGGGTCGGGGCCGGGGCCCAGGCGTGGTGACGGCGGCGGCCAGGCGAGGCCGCGGCGGCTCCAGCGGGCGGTGCACCGGCGCTGCGTAGCGGAGCTGAGCAGGGAGGGCCCCGCGCCCGCGCCGCGCCCGATGCAGCCGCAGCTGGCTCCCCCGCTCGTGCCAGGCTTCCTCGCGCCGCCGCGGGACCCCGAGAGCGAGCCGGCGTCGCCGCCGCCGACCGTGCCCGACGACGGCCTGGGGGACCTCGATCTCGACCTGGAAGGTAAGAGTGGCTCGTGCTCGTTCGAATCATGTTGGTTTGCAATTTGCATACGTCGGCCTGTGGTGTTTTCAGCACGAAATGGTCTGGGAGCTTTGGGTAGATTTTTTTTATTTGAAATAAAACTTGGGTAAATTTATGAAGGGTGAATTCGTGTCGAATTGAACTCACCGTTAGAATTAATCGAATATACTAAGTATGTGATTAATAGTATCGCCTCAACTGTATTGGATCATGAGATGATGGGGGTTCAGGGTGGTGTGTCGATGCCTCGGTATGATGCGAGGCACATTAGAGGCTTCGAGAGCCGTGCACGTGCACATGGCTGGATCTGAGCAGGGCAAAGCAGATAGTTTCATACTAGTAGATGTCCTTGGAAGAGGTGTGGGGCATGGGGCTAACTCACACATAAGTATGTCCTTGGAGTAGGGCAAAATTTACAAGTCTGTCTCCTCCGTGAGTTGGTGGTGCACTGGTGCCTGGTGAGCGAGCCGAACCTGCGTTGCAAGTGGTTGTACTCCACGGAATATGCCAACAGAACCTTGTGGTATCATATCAGTTTGCCTGAAGTTGACTTCACTGAATCAACAGCCCTCTAGGAAATGTGAAAATCAGGAGTGAGCGTCATTTGGTGAAATACTGAAACTGAAAAGTGGTATGACCAGATTTTAGCCAGTTGAAACAAACTAGAAAGAACTTTCACCAGAGAGGTAGTGGCGGAGCTTCACCAAGATTCCAGGGGTGGCCAACTTAAGTAATCACCATTCATTAAGTGTAAAGTTTGCTAAGCCATGGGGGGCCATGGCCTTGCCTAAGCTCCGCCAGTGCAGAGAGGTGTCATGGAATGACAGTATGTATATGTTTAGTTGCAAAATAAATAAATAAATACACACTCAGAATTTATTTTACAATCGTTAGATTGTTGATATCTTGTCAGCTACCATATTCTAGAAGGGCCATATGCACCTTTCACTGGTCTGCTAGTTCCAATTTAGTGTGAATCTATTCTTTTGGGTACTTGCAGGATATTTATTCATATGCTGTTGGCCCACCTTGCTCTCTTCCTTGGACCACGACACTTTTTTGTTTTCACGTATATATTAAACAACACTCTTTGAACATACTATCAAATTATTTAGGAAACCAGTGGGCATCTGGCAACCTTGATTTGTCATTTAGCTGAAAACAGAATGTTGGCAGCACCACTATTATTCAGCCCTAGACTTTGGCATTATAGATCAAGAAACCATCTTCATGTTTTTATTTGACATCCTGCTAATATTTTTCCTCTGCTCTGGCCTTAACAAATATATGAATCTTTCATTTCACATACAGTGATTGCTGAAGAATCCATCAAGGATACGGTAATTGTTGCAAGTGAGCAAGACTTTAAGATCCTGGTTGGAAAGGAGCAAGACTCTGAGATCATGGTTGGAAAGGAGCAAGCTCTAGCTAAAGTAACACATAGCATTGTCTTTGTAACTGGTGAAGCTGCTCCTTATGCGAAGTCAGGGGGTCTAGGAGATGTTTGTGGTTCACTACCAGTTGCTCTTGCTGCTCGTGGTCACCGTGTGATGGTTGTAATGCCAAGATATTTAAATGGTACATCTGATAAAAATTATGCAAATGCATTTTACACTGAGAAGCACATTCGGATTCCATGCTTTGGCGGTACTCATGAAGTAACCTTTTTCCATGAGTATAGAGACAATGTTGATTGGGTAAAGTATTCTATCACCTTATCGTTCCTGATGAAAATTAATAACTTTCTACCTTTGTCTGTTATACTGCAGACTTTTAAGTCCTGCTAGTTTCTTTGCATATACATGCTCTGATGTTACTTGTGTGCTTATGATGTTACTTGTGTGCTTAATGTTATTCGTTCAATAGTCTTGAGCATCATGGACACCATACAGTATTTTCCAGGCTAAGATGAGGAGGGTTCTGCAATTCTTAATATGACTAGGTGATACCGCGCACGTTGCTGCGGGAATTTCTACAAATTTTGAATAAAATTTTGAGGTAGAAATACTAAAGTGATTCAACGCAACATTCTACTGCAAACAACACATTGCATACATGGATGCTATTAGCCATAGAAAATCAGTAGAAGAAATAAATTGTTGATTTTAGTGGATGGTGATGTGGACAACTTGCATGTTGAGAGAAGACATAGTGGATGATGATGTGGCACGTTAAGGGTCGAGAGAAATCATAAGTGGGGTGCTTCTATATAGTTTTGTATGATGTGTCCATCAGTCCATGCAATTAGTATACTTGTGCCCCTGGTCCTAAAGTCTTGTGCACGGCAAAGATGGTACTGACTAAATATGACACTAGATGATAGGGTTAACAATTAATGATACGATCAAGGTAGCAGGAAACTTTCAAAAGGTTGCTTTGGTGGGATAGATCATGTTTCTTGATTTCCGCTATTTGCAGGAGTGTCTGGGTTTAATACATGTTTTTCTTCTTATTGTTATTGCAATTGTTGATTGAAGGATTCTCATATGTTTTGGGCTATTTATTTTTTTAGATCCAGTCTAATTTTGTCATTTGTTTAGGTGTTCGTTGACCACCCCTCCTATCACAGACCTGGAAATATATATGGAGATAAGTTTGGTGCTTATGGTGATAATCAGGTAAGAAGTTTGTTGCATTAAGCACCTTTTGATCTGTTTAAGTTCTATCACAAAATTAATCAAGTGCTATATATCTTGCAGTTCAGATACACACTCCTTTGCTATGCTGCATGTGAGGCTCCTTTGGTCCTTGAATTGGGAGGATATATTTATGGACAGAATTGCATGTTTGTTGTGAATGATTGGCATGCCAGCCTTGTGCCAGTGTATGTTGTGAATCTACTAATCTAAATCCTGCAAGCTTACACCTTTATTCGTTGTCCTCAGAGCTCTATTTTTCAATGCATGCCATATCTTTCATTGAACTCGTTTTCTACTTATCATTTCTGTTTAAAAATCCTGCAAGCTTACATCTTTATTCGTTGTCTTCAGAGCTCTATTTTTCATTGCATGCCATATCTTTCATCGAACTCATTTTTCTGCTTATCATTTCTGTTTTAACATTTGTAGGATTTACTAATAGTTTAGTGCAGCAAGGTAATTTTGTTAAAATAGCTAAATTTTGTAGTCAACTTACACTGGTAGTGCTAGTTCTTAGCCTATCAGCTAACATTACACATACTCTGAACCATCCATTTTACTTTGAAACAGGAAGATATGGTTTAGAGAGCAGTCACATGTCGTTGCACATGGTATCTGTTAAATGACAACCATTTAATTTCAAGAGACTGATTTTTGTGGTAAACAGTAAAATCTGATCCTTCATCTGGACCTTATAGGCTTACACAACACTAAGTGTACACAATGAACAAGAGTTTAGTAACCTTGCATCATTTTTTTTTCAAAAACGCTGGAGAACTGCGCTTCATTGTATTAGAGAAAAAAGTCCGCCTACATAGTCTTACTCTCATAGGGGGGACTATATATGAGAGAAAGGTACATCAACAAGGGCTAGTCTGTGCAAAAACGAAAAAACATGACCTGACCCTGAACACCTTGACCTAGGCCTTCAGATAACACCAGCCAAACCCAGGACTTGCAGCTTTCTAGCGCCGGCCAAGCACCATAGTGTGTGTTCATATTTAAGGATCCCCATGATGGTGTTGACTGAGGGAGTGACACCATCAAAGACACACGCATTCCGATGCTTCCATAAAACCCAGGCACCCAAAATAATATTGTTGTCATATTGTTTCCTTGCATCATAAAACCCAGGCGCCCGTAATAATATTTGTCATACAGAAGTATTCAGATGATACTTATTTATTTTTACACATTTCACATGATTTTTTTGCTTAGTATGAGTTAGTTGTATCACTTTGAAGTTCAATTTTAGATGCGTACCTTTTGTGTTCTGATGTTCCCCTTTTTATTATTCCCTTCATTATCTCAATACTAAATTAGCTTCATTATGTAATCAGTTTAGTCCTAACCTTGATTTTGTTTATTTCAGCCTTCTTGCTGCAAAATATAGGCCATACGGTGTTTATAAAGACTCCCGCAGCATTCTCGTAATACATAATTTAGCACATCAGGTTTGAGCCTATCAGTTTTTACTGTCTATACTCTATATACAATTATACAGGTTGCAATACAGTAAGCAGTTACTCAGCACTGTTTTTTCTCCCTCTGTTTTGGTAGGGTGTGGAGCCTGCAAGCACATATCCTGACCTGGGGTTGCCACCTGAATGGTATGGAGCTCTTGAGTGGGTATTCCCTGAATGGGCAAGGAGGCATGCCCTTGACAAGGGTGAGGCGGTTAATTTTTTGAAAGGTGCAGTTGTAACAGCAGATCGAATTGTGACTGTCAGTAAGGTGTGATATTACATACAAGAATTTTATGTAAATAGCTTTTGCAAGATTTTCTTCCCTCAATCTGGGTGTTGCCAGTCTTCCATTTTTACTGTTCCATTTCCAGGGTTATTCATGGGAGGTCACAACTGCTGAAGGTGGACAAGGCCTCGATGAGCTGTTAAGTTCCAGGAAGAGTGTATTAAATGGTAACGATATTTATGTATTTATTTTGTTCTTCAACTGTTTTGTGGAAATAACTGAGTGGGATGATTAGAGTTACCCCTTCCAGTCACAAATAAGTAAAAAAAATTGGGTTGTCTTGAGTCAATCATTCCAAAGTTTAATTACAACTTATTTTCAGTGTGTTGAATTCGGATATCTGAAAATGATATGAGTAGAATTGTCCTGAAATGTAGTTCCATAAAAGTATACTCTTGCAATGATTTCTAAATATTATTTAACAAAAATATACCCATATTTTGTGTTCAAGTGTCACTTATTTGTGATTGGAGGGAGTAATTCAATATAACTATATTGTGCAGGAATTGTAAATGGAATTGACATTAATGATTGGAACCCTGCCACGGACAAAAATATCCCTTGTCATTATTCTGCTGATGACCTCTCTGGAAAGGTGTGCTGCAGTGGTTATAACTGCCTTCTGTATTTCATCTCTCAAATTTATCTTGCTCACTAACTAATCCTTTGTGGTCTGGCATTGTTGCTTTAGGCCAAATGTAAAGCTGAACTGCAGAAGGAGCTGGGTTTACCTATAAGGCCTGATGTTCCTCTGGTTAGATACCAATGCTTTAGGTATCAATTTTTCTCAAAAATATAGTGGATTGACTTATTATCTTGACTTACAGATTGGCTTCATTGGAAGATTGGATTACCAGAAAGGAATTGACCTCATTAAACTTATCATGCCAGATCTCATGCGGGATGACGTTCAATTTGTAAGTATCATTTCTTTCGTGTGACTGAGTAAAAAATACATTCAGTTTGTGATGATTTTTTTTAGTATCCTTGCGCAGAATTGCTTTCTCCATTCCTGTCCTCTCTTTTCAACGTTGATATTTATGATGTTCACAAATGGTGCTAATAAGTTTTTGCATAAGAAACATTTATATAAAGAAGGGCTATGATTCGCTATGGTTTCCAACATGTTTCTTCCCGGAATACTGAATAACATTTTGCATGCATGCATGTGTGAACGCTTCAAAAAAACATAATTTATCTAACAATATCTCAGACGTAGCTGTGGGTTAGAGAAAATAGAGCCATGTTCATATTCTTCCCGCGAGTTCTTTGCTTTTGTACTTTTAACTGAAGGCTGATGAATGATAGGGGTTGATGCGGTTTTAGAAGTTTTGAGTTGCCCTCGTAATGCCCACAACTAGTGTGTTGACGAAAAAATTCTGATTTAATGTAGGTCATGCTTGGATCTGGTGACCCAGAGCTTGAAGACTGGATGAGATCTACAGAGTCGAACTTCAAGGATAAATTTCGCGGATGGGTTGGATTTAGTGTTCCGGTTTCCCACAGAATAACTGCCGGGTATGCAAACAACCCATTGCCAAAGAACTCACTTGTCAATTGTCATCTTGTAAACACAAATACATTTTATACTTATGATACTGATATCTCCCGTTTTGTACAGCTGCGATATATTGTTAATGCCATCCAGGTTCGAACCTTGTGGTCTCAATCAGCTATATGCTATGCAGTATGGTACAGTTCCTGTTGTTCATGCAACTGGGGGGCTTAGAGTAAGATAATTATCCTTTTATAATGGCTTGTAATATCAATACCAAGGCAGGATGTTTATTCACCCTTTTTTTTAATTGAACAGGACACAGTGGAGAACTTCAACCCTTTTGGTGATAACGGGGAGCAGGGTACAGGGTAAGTACCTCTCCATTTTAAAGTATCTGCAGGTTTTCCCTTCTGTCTGGAATCAGTTAAATGCTTATAATGGTTTCTGTAGCTTGCTTCCTTCATAAATGTTGATCAAGTTTCACTGCATACATATTTTACAGGTGGGCATTCGCACCCCTAACAACGGAAAACATGCTTTGGGTGAGTTCCTGTTAAACTTGAATCCTTGAATTCTGTTAGTATCTTGGCCATAGAATGTCCTTCTCCCTGTACCTTAATGGCCCATTTTGTGTGCCAAACATTGTTGAAGTCAATTGTGTTAACATCATCCATATAGTCCATTCTGCTAATTACAATTTGTAACTGTATTTACGGGGAAAGGTGCTTGATTCTTGTCTCTTGCTAGTATACGAGGAGTTGTACTTACTGCTGGGAAATGACACCCTGGAAAATGTAGTTCACACAAATCAAATATGAATGCAGCAGCTACCCCTTGCCCCTGGTTCAACATTGCTAATTTGTGCCAGGTGCATAATGTGCACTATGTGTTTGATACATGCTTCTGATGTGCTATTAGAGCTTTTATTTTATTTTTTCTTTTTATTCAATACTTCAATCGATACAAGTAATCTGTAAAGATTTTGATTCAAACTTCAACTCAAGCACATTTCACCTCAATTAATGATGTTATTACTCTGTAGAATGTGCAATGTACTAATTAATTGCTTTGACAACCATCAGTTACGAAAGCTGCAAGTTTCTTATAAAACAATTGAGATTTGCGTAGAGTTTATGCACCCTGTGTTTTAGGACTCATTTGTTTAGTGTTTTATTAAAATGCAATGCCTATTTTTTTTCAATCCAGCAACAGTAGAACAAATCACTATCGTAATGGGGCAAAACATTTCATAATTGTGATTTTGACACTTTAATGATGCTTTGCAGACATTGCGAACCGCAATTTCGACCTACAGGGAACACAAATCTTCCTGGGAGGGACTCATGAAGCGGGGCATGTCAAAAGACTTCACATGGGACCATGCCGCGGAGCAATACGAGCAAATCTTCCAGTGGGCCTTCATCGATCAACCTTATGTTCGGTAAAAAAAGGAAAGCGCAAGTGGCATCTGTTGAAGATCTTCGGTCCTTCATCCTTTCATGAGTAGAAGGATGAGTGAAAAACCCTGTACATACATGGAACTGCGGAAGCAAACTGGCTATACCTGCCACGATTCAGGTCAGCCTTGTGGCCCCTGCTGCTGTGGCAGGTTTGTCTCGAAGGACGTGTGATGCAGTGCCAAGTCCAGATGAATGACAGTTTTGAAGAATAAGGAGGATGCTGGAAGCGGTCCCGTGCAGGCAGCCTCGCAATGGTACATATGAAATCAAATGGATTCCGCTTAGGTTACACCACTCTGCTGTTTCATTCAGATTGTTGCTCATGTCATGTTGTCCTTTGCCCGTAAGGGTTTGTCACTTTTGACCCTTCTTTCTTGCTGAACTGCCTGATGAAATGGCCTTCTTGTGCGCGTTCGTGGCCATTTGCTAAAGATGGTCACTGCTGATGGCACATCGTCAGTGTCAAGGCCAACAAAGCGTGGCGTAGCTGTGGATGTGAATGTGATAGTATCAAAGAATCTTGTGAAGCACTAAAGCGCAAGACCGTTTGCCTGGTCACCTGGGTGCCTTGTATCCGCGGGCACGGGCTTCCCATGTTTCAGGTGCTTTATCCTTGGCGTGATCATACCCTGTCCGCTTGGTCAGTAACCTTCGACACAAGGGTACATAGGCCGCTACGCGAGAGTGTGCCATCGGGGCACCCATGCCTCCTAGTCTGGCGGGGAAACTTGCAGGGCCTCCATTCCCGGACCCAACATCAGTTTGGTATCGATCCGTGATCGTCGTGTTTGTCCAACCTGGATTCCTAAACAACCAGTTACCAAAACGTTAAATTTGGTTCGCGTGAATCAAATTCTTAATTTAAGATTTGACTGAACTTGACAAAGAAGAAACGCACATCGAAATTTCACCTCACCTGGTTAGTTTTAACTTTGAAGTTTTTTGACTGCCCAAAATTACCTCATTTCCCTTTGCGAAGAGGAGACCAAGAAAATTAATGAATTCGTATCATTGGAACGAAAGTTGCACAGCACGGATGTAAAAGCTTGCTGCAGCCTGCAGCAGCGTTCTTGGCGGATGTCACTTGCCTGGGTCTTTTATTTCTCTATGGAGTGGTGCTGGATGGGTTTGCCGTGTTGCTGTATGCCCTGTTCGTTTGGCTTTTCACTCGCAACAAGCCGATCTTTTCTCTCGAACAAAACCAAAGAATCGCCGCCAAGATCTTTCTCTCACAACAAATCAACAGAGCCACCATAACCTTGCCACCGGTAAACGAACATGCTGGTAATTTTTATTCCCCCACGCGCCGTTTGGCCCCTGTGGTGAATCCCTCCCTATTCCTCCATGTCACGTAAGCTGCTTTGCGTGCACCAAGAAAGAGATTACTGACGAGCTCAGAAACAAATGGAGTACTACTCCTAGTTCCTCATTGTCCTCATGGCCCTTGCAATTGCAAGGCCTATAAAACCCCCCACCGCGCCAAGTCACCAAAACCACCCGTCACCCTTCATTTTACCACCACCTAGAAGGCAGGAAGCCAGCCAGGATCCGAAGCGAAGATGAGCACACCGGCGGCCGCGCCCGCAGTGCCCGCACCAGAGCCCGCGCCCGCAGTGCCCACACCAGCGCTCGCAGTGCCCGCACCAGGGCCAGCACCGTTGGCCGCGCCCGCAGTGCCCACACCAGCGCCAGTGCCCGCACCCGCGCCCGCGCCCGCGCGGCCGGCGGCGGCGCCGCCGCTACCGTATCGGGAGATGCTGAAGTCGACGGCGTACGGGAGGATGCGCGGGGAACACCCCGAGGAGTTCGCGCCGGGGAGCGTCTTCTTCACACACGAACGGGAGAGCGCCATCGACCGCCGCAAGAGCTTCCGTGTCAAGGCCGCGCTCGTCTACGAGGCCGTGACCGGCCACCACGCTGACGACCACACGCGCGCCAACAGCCTGCTCCTCGCCCTCGCCAAGGAATGCCACTCGAAAATAATCCACGACCACGACCAGGCACATACGGGCGATGCAGCAGGTAATCCATTATTCGCCCAGCCTCCGGCGGCCTGCGCCCACCATTACCGTCCCTTCTTAATCTGACAGTGTTCATGGCATTCCTATCTGTCTCTACCCCAGACGCATCGGCGGAGCTCGTCGACGAGGGCTGGGACGAGAGGCGGAAGCGAGTGGTCGACGCGATCTTCCTCGTCGTCGGCTTCCTGCCGAAGCTCAAGGAGGCGATCGCCAAGAGCGGCGGCGACCGCAACGGCGTCGACGAGAGCTTCAAGTCGCAGCACATGCACGACATCGTCACGGACGTGGTCAAGCTCGAGAACCAGCTCCCGCTGCGGGACCTGCTCGACGTGGCCGACGTCGTCGAGGCCGCTGTCAGGGTGACGGCCGCCCGCGACGACTACAAGCTGCCCTTCGCCATGGACAGCTTCGGCGACGTGGTCAGCGACTTCTGCTGGTACTACTCCCCCTTCGCATCCTCGAGGAAGGCGGCGGCGAGCCACTTCAAGGACGTGGCCACCGACGACGCCATGGCGGCGCGCACGCTCCTGGACTGCCTGCACATGAGCGTGGTGACTGGTGAAGCCGCCGCCGCCGCCGCCGCAGGGGGCGGGCGCGAGCGGCGGCGTCGGCGGTAGCGCCACCGGCCGGCCGTCACGCATGCCGACGGCGCGGGAGCTCCAGCGGTCCGGGGTCCGGATCCAAGCCTCCGAGAGCGGCCGCGCCGAGGTCGAGTTCGCGCAGCCGGCGGTGCGGCTGCCGGTGCTAGTGTACGACTTCAAGCTGGCCACGGTGGCCCGGAACCTGCTGGCGCGGGAGTACGACGAGCAGAGCAAGCCGGTGACGCGCTACTTCCAGATGATGAACGAGCTCGTGGAGGACGCCGCCGACGTCCGGATCCTCCGCCGTGCCGGCGTGGTCCGCGGCGGCGCGCAGCCGCAGGAGGTGCTCGGGCTGGTCAAGGGCATCGACAGGCACGCCACGTACCCGTCCGTGTACATGGCCATGGACCGGGAGATCGAGAAGGTGAGGAAGTACCACGACCAGAGGATGACGCGCTTCTTAGTCCGCAACCGCCCCGGCGTGATCTGGGCATCGTCGGTCGCCGCCATCTCGGTGGTCGCCATCGTCGCCGCCAGGAGGAATCGGGGGTGAGCCGCCGGATCAGAAGACGAACAACGAATCAGTACATACGCAGCAAAAAGAAAAACCGTGCTGTCACGTCACGTATAATACGTACATTGTACATATTGTACATAGATATTGTCACTTGATGTGTTGTACTAATTAAGGTGTATCATGGTTCGTATGCGAATACACCCATTAGCGGAATTCGACTGCTGATACAAGGCAATAAAGTCGAACAAATGTGCTAGCAATAAGGGAAAACAAATTGAAAACTTAGACTTCGTCAAATTGCTATTCTTTGACGTGAGTTTCGCCGAGTTGTTGATACTCTTTACGTTTCATCAAACTAGCAAGATAGCCCGTGCTAATAGCACGGCTAGTGTGACTTCAGTTATTGTATAGTTGTGCAACCACACCAATCTTCTTTAGTGCACCCAAAGTCAATTTTCTTATTGATAATTACAATCTAAGTGTATGTATAATTCATAGAAATCATAAACTGAGCCTACCCTCTTTAGGTATCATTTGTTTCCATCGGATTGGATTCCGGCTGAAATCATAGATATAATAACATAATTATGATAGTTATTGTAAGATACTCAGATCTATTCTGGATCGGAGACTAATTTACTCATGATAAGTACACCAAGAGATCCAGATTGATTCCACACATCTCGACTAATGGATTAAATCCGGGTGGAAATGAATGTCTGTCATGAGTAAATTAGTTCCCGACCTGAATGAATCTGGATCTATTGTAGTACATATCATGAGTTTTTTTATATCCATCGGTCCCAGGCGAAGTGCACTCCGGTGGAAACGACTGAGGCCTTAATATTCTAATGGTCTATTTGGCCTTATTTAGTTTGACTTCTACAGCCTATGAAAATGCTTTTATCGCATATGTTTACATTTGCCTCCACCAATTAGTATTGTCTTATGAGCTTCCACCTCGCCTTTATCTTTGGTGTATTGTTTTTTTATTATGTTTTCTCTCAACCTTGCGTTTACGTGCTCCATCTTGTTATGTAGTGTATTTGCATTTACATCTATCGTGGAAAGCTTCACTTGCATCTCCCATTGTAATGCTCATGTCTTTTACAACGTCTTGAACATTACAATAGGGATTGATCATATGTGCTCTCTTAGTTACAACAACATTTTTCTCATATTCTGATCCCAAAGTTAACTTGAATTAATTATGTTTTGTATAGGCTTTTTATCTAGATATTTCAGGGTACTGCATTTCAGAGATGTCAATGCATCCCCGATATGCCCTTTCGAAATATATTATTAGCGACAATAGATTATTTACACCTTGCCCCAATATAATCATTTCATTATGTTTACAATATTTTATTATGCATAAATAGTTTTATATGATGTCTCTGCGATGAAATATAATTCTAAAAAATAATAAATCAATGACATAGAATAATTAAAAAGTTAATATATGATATGATTGATTAGATATTATGTAGAATGAAAAAAATTAATGTTTGACAATTTTCTTTCATGTGTACCTTAACTTTCCTTGATGCTATATTTTCTTACACATGGAGGGGTGTGATGGACATAGTTGTTTCATTGAATGAACAATTATTTATTCTTCTTTTTAACAGGATCACAGTTGTATTATCAAGTATTTGTCCTATTCAATTCAATCATCTTCAGGGGCTATCATCTAGATCATGGTGAGCATTCACTTGAATATGACGGTGGAAGGTGAGCTTGTTTAGGAATTAGGTCCATTTTCCTGGATTTTTTTATTGCAGTTTAAAGCCATTTAACCATCGACTCCTCTATATATGATCCAGCATATTTTTTTTCATTTCCTGGCCATCCTCATTCCTTTTTTGTTTCATCCATGATTTCATACTCCATGAAATAAATAAAATTGTTCCCAATGCAAATAAGGGGCAAAAAGTAAATCAAGTTGATACACCCCCAAACAATTTCCATTCTTATCTCTCCCCCTCTCTCATCCATCCATTACCCATGGCTTGTTACTGATTGAATCGAATCATTGTCTAGCAAAAATCGAGTTCATATCCTCTGAATTGATTATATGAACTCACACTGCTCATTTTTCTTAGTTATGAAAGGCTTTATTTTTTTCTCGTGCCAATCTTGGTAAAAAGTTTTAAGGCCTGTGATGAAACTAAAAACATCATGTTTTTTAATGACCATACAATAACAAACCCCCACCTTTTTCACTTACTTTAGTTCTTTAGTGCTTTATGATTCGTTGACACATATATGTCAATTTTTGTAGTGCATATGGTTATGTCCAATACAATAATCCCATAGCACCAGGCTATATCAGATTAAATTGGTACACAATTATATACACAACTTATTATTGATTTACTTTTGTTTTTACCTAATCTACAAATGAACATGGCTTACATATATGCACACTGATCCAAATTAAATTTGCTATTTGCCAATAATAGCAGTTCATGTGACAGGGCCTCTAGCATAGTGGGATTAGAGTACCTGACTAGCACCTAGTAGGTTCGAGTTCAACTCCAAAAATAGGTAGGGGATTTTTCTACCGACTTCGATCAAATAATAATAATAGTAACAATAGTAGTTCATCCGCAAATTTTTATCCATGTGGTATTTCTTTGTAAATCCCAAATAATGATTTTATACTTATATACAACCAAAACATGTTTCAATGACTGAACATAAAAAATATTAATGACATACCATGATATTGTTTTGAATTATATTTCTCACATCATTGAATATAATTTATGTAATTATTGTTTGAATTTTATTTAATCAATATTTAATGCCCATCGAAAGGACCTCTAACCTTGGTTAGAGAACCTGAGTAGGAGCGAATTAAATAAGTCAGTAATAATGGAAGTATAAAAAATAGGTATGCTTCCCCTGATGACTTCAGTCAAAAAAAAATTGAAAGATTATTCGCTTAGACTTATATCTAAAATTTTGAAGGTGTCACTTTTTAATTGAAGTTCCATTTAAATTTTGAGTTTTCTTGTGCGTACATGCAGTATGTTTCTTTCTATTTTCCCCTTTCCATCCATGCCTTTTTATTTCCAAATATATGAGTACAAACAGGAAATATGTGTGTGTCAGATCCATGCAAATGCATATGGACTTGTGTTTGACACTAACTCTTGTCCCTACTTCAACTGATGGCATCAAATTGTTTTTTTTTCAAATTAAAAAAAATATATTATCATATATGGATTTTGGGGTTAATGTGAAACGTTGGGTCTTCATAAAATCCAATGGTGTATATTCTTTTCTGACGTGTGAATTTTTAGACCCTCTCGGCAAATGTGGTGACTTATTTTAATATTGTAGTATTAAGATAATAGATTTGGTTATCTCCCAACCACCTGTTTCAAG
Organism: Cenchrus americanus; assembly: GCA_947561735.1. Taxonomy (NCBI): domain Eukaryota; kingdom Viridiplantae; phylum Streptophyta; class Magnoliopsida; order Poales; family Poaceae; genus Cenchrus; species Cenchrus americanus. The sequence goes on along the minus strand of OX387240.1, from coordinate 88,467,727 downwards.
GCAATCATATTCTTCAATCTCTCTTCTGACTAGATCTCCAGGCTCTAGCATATCCTTCCCTCTCGGCCCATCAGCTCTTTAATTTCCGTCAAAATCCCTGCTGCCTTCCCTTCATATTTGTTTCAATTTTAATATGAGGCAAACAAATAATTAGTTTATTTTATATGTCAATATAAATTCCTTGTGCTTAAAAATGAAGGGTATCAGAAGCTCTACCATAGTTGGAAGTGGTGTAAAAAATGACGTATGGGAGTAGGAGCAAAACGAAAAACGTTAAAATCCACGAGGATGAAAATTTTGATAAAGCATATAATAAAGAATAGAAGAAACAATTAAAAGCTTCTAATATAGGACAACCGTGCAAATGATACCAGATAGCCATATTGAATGGCTCAAGAACTCCAATTTCAAGGTATTTTCCAAAAGTTGAGTGCCTAGGCATGCTTGAAACTCTGCCACTTCCATCACTATGCATTTTAACTGAATTTATTAGGCTTAATGGAAGCAAAATTAGTTCACACACAAGTATGGCATGAAGATGACAAGAAAACGACAAAAAAACTTTTAAATAAAAATATTCTAGAAAAGTTTTTTAGAAAAAGAAAAAGGCTTTGTAAAATTTCTGGACAAAAAAATATCTAACCAAAAAAGGAACATTTCATGAAAACTTTTTATATATATAAAAACATTTTCCAAATGAACCTAGAAAAGTTTCATGTGGAGTTTCTTTTGGAAAGAATTTTTTCCAGTGAAGTTTTACAAAAAAAAATAGAGAAAGCTTGATGATGTTTTTCCTTTGCCTTGTGATGAATCTAGTCCTGGGCGAGTGAAATTGATCACGCCTTGCACCACAACTCCGGATGCTCACATGGATCCAGCTAAATTTGTGTTGGGGAATGAATTGACGTGGAGAAGACGACAATATGTGTGTCGTTGCACGCTTGTGGAGAGATTGGTATAGACAAATTAGCAGAAGCAAATGGAAAAATAACGCATGAAAGTAATGTTAATTAGTTGAATCCAACGTGTGCAGACCGAGGATCTGGTGTGTGGATTACATATATCCAAGTTTGCAACATGATTCATTTTAATGAGCATGCATGTTCTTATCGTAACGGTAGCATAGATATAATAATTGCATGAGCATAACAATCCGGTGCGTTGCATTCTCACAATTCATATCAAGATCTAGTGAAAAGGCATGTAAAATCTATAGCCCGCAATCAGCAAATTATTTGTAGATTTGTGAATTGCAAAACTATCAACATAATCCACAAGCTTGTTGAGCTTTGGGAGTTGGAAGTGCTGAAACTGAGTTACTACATGTCAGTATCTCGTCGGCCAGATTGAGATTGGCTAGAATTGGGGCTTGCTTCGGTATATGTCGGTCAAGCTACCTTGAGAGTTGGCTGTGCAAACGCTAGCAGAAAGTCATGTTTCCAATCAAAGACTAGCAACTATTCCAGGCTCGAACTAACCCGGAAGTGAATCACCGCGAGCGTTTTCGAAAGCAACAACCTATGATGCAGATCAATTTTTTTTCTCGAATACGCAGGAGAGCTGCGCATCATTGTATTAAGAAGAACAAATAAACGAGTTAGTTACAGCGGAGGTAAACCAACGCAAAGAAGACACCCGGGGAGTGCCCAAAAACAACCACAACAACCCAGGCTCTACTCCCTACTTAAACGACCTAGATGCTCTGCCCCTGCCTGCACCCAGAAACTAATGTGACACTTCACGTACAAGCTGCACCAGATCATAGGCTGTAGAGGATCCTCCACTGAAGAGCCATGCATTTCTTTCCCTCCAAACGCTCCAAATCACTAGCATGACTAGAGTGTTCACCCCCTTCGGCGATTGCTTGACCCTAGTCACCGCAGTTCCCGGAACGACGGGTCGAGAACGGGGACGAGGAACGAGGTACGCTGATTTTCAATAGCATGGAACGAAAGGGGTATACGAGCTTCAAAGACGTTCCATGTTAATTTAGGACGCGTTCCATGTTAATTTGGGACGATGTTCCCGGAACGACGGCAAAGAACGAGAGACACCTGAACGACGGCAAGTCCAGGACTATTTGATGGTAGGCTTCATCTCTTGTATTGACTCGAGAAAGAGGCTTATTAATTGCGTTTAGTGGTGCAGGCGGCCGGCGGCTGGCACTTGCCTTCCCGATGGGCTCATTAGTAGAGATTAATTGGGTGTTGGGCCGTTGCAGCAGGGGGTGATGGATTACGATTCGTATTCGTAGCAGAAGTTGGGTACGACGATCCAGGACGCGTTCCTCCCGCGAACCACATGGCGTACCCGCCCGTCCCCGTCCCGCGATCTGGAACAGAGTTCCCGGGACGCGGAACGCTGGCTCGTTCCGCGTTCCCGGTGACTAGGTGCTTGACTGGAGGCTCCTGAGTCGAGACCACCACTTTGACAGGGATCTCACTGGAGGGTTGAAGTTGCATTGCAGGTTCAGACCGGACAACACTCCCCACCAGACCTCCTTGGCGTGGGACAAGCGACGAGCATGTGGTCGCATGTTTCGGACACAAGAACACACAAACTAGTTACAACTTACAATATATTTTTCTAAATCAGATCCAATTTGAAGCTGATGTCTAATGCACCATGAACACACTGAATACATGTACTCAATCACTACTCATTACTCAACACACTGAACGAATGAGAGGAGATGTTGACGCGAGCATTTTTAGAATGGAGGAAAAGAATAGGCATCTGGCTCCATACATACAAGGCAAATGACAAAACTTTCTGGCGGCCGGGCCGGGTCGGGTGATCATTCAGACGGCAGGCAGCGGCTCGGCAGCGAAGAAGTCATCGCCGATGTCGCTGAAGCAGCAGCCGTCCTCGCCTGGCCACATCGGGAGATCGCCAAGGTTGCCGTCGTCGGGGAGGTGGTCGAGCCGTGGCGCAGCGATGTCGTCGAACAGGACGCCCAGGGCCGGGTCGTCGAACGGGGTGATGATGCCGGGGAACACGCCCTCCTCGAGCTCCGGGAGAAGTGCGTTTGCGTCGGCGGAGAGCGGGGAGGCGTCTTTCTTGGCGGTGGAATCAGTGGCGTCCGTTGGCTTTAGCGCCAGAGGGGCCACCGCGTCGTCCGTCGTCGTCTCGCCCGGCATTGCGGGGAGCACGGAGACCGGCGAGCCCACCAGCTGGGACGACTCGTCGCTGGACTCCTCGGCGGAGGAGAGGTCGACCACTACGGCGGGAATGGCCTGGGGCGGCGGCGCCACACGAACGGGCGTCGGTGGCGCCGCGGGGAAGTTGGTCGTCGCCGATGGCCCGCGCAGGCGGCGGGCCTCTCTGTCGTACATCCTCGCGGCCTCCTCGGCCGTGTCGAAGGTGCCGAGCCACACCCGCACGCTCTTGTGCGGGTCGCGGATCTCCGCCGCGTACTTCCCCCACGGCCGCTTCCGCACGCCCCTGTAGTTTGGCTCCGCCCCGCCCGCCGCCGGAGCGCCCGGCAGTTTCCTCTTGCTAGCACCGCCGGTAGCACCAACTCTCCCGGCGGGCGCCGGGGCCGACGTGGCGATCTTGCAAGACGGCCGGCGCTTCTCCACCACAATCTCCCTCACAAACTTGCGCGCTGCTCGCGGCGCGCCGGCGCCGGCCTCATCGCCGGAGGAGTCCGTGGCGTCACGGTCTTCACAGAATACGCGAACCAGTTTGGGGATTGTGGTCGCTGTCGCCTTGTGGGCTGCTTCGACCATTGCTCGCTCTCAGTGACTTGCGGAGAACGAAGCGGGGCGCGGGAGACAGATGACTCGGGTGGAGGAGACGAGGAGGCAGACTGGATCGTTGGCTCGTGAGAGATATAGGGGAGTTGTTGAGAGAAGGAAGGAGAGAGGGAGGGAAGAGATCCACGGTTTAATTTGGCAAACAGCACCCAATCATTAAGGATTTGTTTGCTGGGCTATCTCTTCATTAATACATTGCCTTTTATTCTGAGATACTTCTTGGCTCGCAAAATCTTCTCCCTCCGTTGGTTTTTTAGCGCGTTTTCAAATACAAATTTGGGAAGCAAAACATGAAACGTAAAAAATACATCATAAATTTTGGTCAATACGAGGCCCACATGTAAGAGTTGTGTTGCATAAAAAAATATATCTTTCCGTTCACTTTGAATAAAAAATTTAGAAAATATTTACTCCTCAAGCTGTCGTTGGCCAGCGGTGTAACCACGGGCTGTGCCAATGACATCTGGGACCAGAAGGATCCGCGTACTGGAGATGGCATGAATGATTGGCAGCTCATCATTTCCGTCTACTTATATATTTTCTTCCAAATTTGGATACGTTTTGGTAATGACCCGCTCTGTATGAATCTGACGTTCAGATTTGAAGGTTTCAGAAAATAATAACATACCAATAGCAAGTGTTGAGAATTGTGGTGCGCATTGAAATGTTAGAACGTTGGAAAAATTTAGCAGTATGGTTTATGGCAAATCGTTTCAAAGGATTTTTTTTTCAGAAATTAAGTTGATGACAAAACTTGGGATCAAATTTTCAGTATTTCCAATCGAAAATTTATGTTCAATATTATTAAGTTGAAAAGCTTAATACTTGATCATGTAAACTGAATTTCATCGACATAAAATCTTTTCATCGAAAATTAGGTTGATGACAAATTCATTTTCCCTATACGGTTGAAAGTATTTTCTAAATTATCTCCACTATTTTCATGGAAAATAACAAAAATGTAACTTTTGCATGACGAAGCAAATATTATTTTTTGTATAACCACATGTCTTTTAATTTGTCACCAATTTATGTATAGATGGTGACATGTTTTATTTCTTGTTTGGGCAAATTCAGATCTATTTGTAACAACTCACCATTTTGATATATTTTAAAAAATACCGAACAAAATGATGTTGAGTAGCCCGACGCGCAACAAATCCGTCCCACTAATAACGGAAACCCATGTCAATTAACTGCGGACCTTATATGTGTTTTGCATATCATGGACCCACATCCGCGCATGCGTATAAAAAACTAGTGGCGTTACTCGTAACGGATGAAGGGCATGTGTTGGTCTGCATCCAGCTGAGCTTTATCAACACACGTGCACACACACATTTTGCAAAGCTTTCCAATGCTCCGGTCCCACCCACCCGTGGGCCGGATGTGAAAAAGAAGAATTTTTCGGTGCTGAACTAAACGACGGCCCAAGCTGCATGGGCGCAGCAACTTTTGGCGGGACGCCGAACCAAACAGGCCCTAAAGAACTTTATTGCTGTAAATTACTTTTGTTAATATCATTTGGCAAAGCTCACCAAATAAACCGGTAACTCACTCTTACCCTAAATATAAATTGCATCAAATGCAAAGGGTTTTACAAAAAGGATAAATAAAAAGCATTGTTATCAGGCCAAAAGTGTGACGATGAGGAATAAGGGATTGGCATTCAGTAGAGGTGAAGACAGGACAGGGGGGGTACGAACCAATTGGTCACATACTGCACTATGTAATTTATTCAGATAACCACAAAATTTGAGAATGATTGGCCGTCCAAGAAGAGAGAATGAACAGAGCCAACCCAACTCAAGCGTGTCCACTCTTGTCCACTGCCGAGACGATCGAAAGGAGCCATCAAGGGGTGTTTATTGGGAGATGCACTGTCTAGCTACTCATTTTTCTTTAGTTTTTCGCGCTCACAAACACGACAAACGTTTGCTTTTTGCATCGCCACAGATTAACAAAAAATCAGGAGGATATGCTTATAGAACTTTGCTGTCATGAACAGTCGCTGGTTAGCTGGTAGTACACAGTATATATAGTTTAGAAGTGACATGGCCAGCCACGTTTGGATGTTCTCTGTCGTTCTTATATTTCTCAAAGGGCTTGTCGGGCACGGTACGTTGACGTTCGGACTCGGAAGAGCGAGCCGATTCGGTCGGGTTTACATCGTTTACTACAGGTAGTGTGTGATCGAGTCGATGAGTCTGATCATCAGCTAATCAGTTATCAACAGATCGTTCGGATCAATTGGCAGATTTGTCTTGGTCCGATTCACTTGTCGCTCGGGAAAGTTAGCAGCGATATCAAGCACGTCCAACAAGAATCCAAGGCCTTCAACTTTGTCACCACAGGGTGACAGGATTCCATCCTAAGCCTGATCATGTAGCTTAACTCGGGTCAATTTCTATGGGTGATGTGATCCGACTGAGTAAAACCGGAGCCAATCCCAGCGGCCAGTCACGTATCCAGCTTGTTTGGTGGCTCCGGGACAGCGGAAAAACCAAGCGCGGCGGGCACCAGGGCCGGGGGGAGCCAAGCGTCGTCGTCGGCACCAGCCGACGCCGAACCCGCAACGCAAGGCCAGGCAGGGGGGAATGGGATCCTGGAGATGCCGAGCCCGCCCGGGTGCGGGGGCGGTAGCGGACGAACGCGAGCCGGCCGGCCGCGCAGCGCAGCAGCCACCAGCCAGCGCAACGGACAAACGCGAGAGGCGTGCGGGGGTGGGGCTCGCTCGGACTCGTAAAAGGCAGGCGCTGTTGTGAGCTGTGACGCGACGCTGCCCCCCGCCCCGCGCGCGCTGGACGCGACGTCGCGACGGCCGCGGGTGGTGCAGGTGCACCGGGGGTTGTGCTGCGTTGTGGCGATGGCCGATGGTGACGCGCGTGCGATGTGGCCGTCGTCGGGGTGCGGCCGGGGAGGAAACGGACGAGGATTGACTGACCGGGCTGGCTGGCGGCCGTCGCTCCTTCTCCGGCCAGTGGGGAGCTAGTTTAAGGAAAGACGGCGCGGCCGGATGCCTTTTCTAAACCGGCGGACATCGGCGGACGGACGTGCCAAGTTTTGTTTCGTACCTGTACCTTTTACAAGTTGTTGCGGGTGGCTGCACCGTGTTCTCCATTGAATTCACGTCACTCGTGTGCTGCCGTGTACGAGACGGGCCGAACCGGAACGCGCCAACTCGTTACACGTCTCGCTTACCAAGTACCATGCGATTTCACGCAGAACTGCAGGACGCACGAGCGAGAACGAGCCTCACGCCGCAAAACAGGGCAGAGGAGCTCAGGCCGCGGCGAACCGTCGTCCGTCCCGACGCTTTCCACTCGAATCACCGCTTCACTTCCTCTCTCTCTCTCTCTCTCTGCACTGCACACACACCCACCGGAAGTGACTCGTGATCCAGTCATCACCCATCATCGTATTCGTCGTCAGTCCTCCGCAGGCCACGCGGATCGCGCGCGCGAATTGCCTCCCCCGCCAATTTGGTTGGGAGAGGGGGGCAAGGCCTCGGGGGGGGATCCGTCCGTGTCAAACAAAACGCGGACCGTGCATCATCAAACCCATCTGAGTGAGTAAGAGGAACCGGGCCGGAAGCAAGACCAGCCGTGCGGCCCAATAGCTGGATTGCTTCGTCGCGAACTCCTCTCTCTCCTTCACAAACACGGCTTCCTCCCTCACACCGAGTTTCCCAACCAGACCGCGTGATCCGACGACCCGACTCTCCTCCGACCCCGCTCGCTCTCGCCGGAGCGCTCCACCACCTCCAGGCTCCAGCGACCAGCCAAGCCCGTACGACCGCCCGCTCTCGCGGAGCCCCATGGAGTACGACTTCCGGGGCCGGCCGGGTTCGGGACCCTACGGCGCGCCTCCGGGTGCCGCCGCGCCCGGCGGCTCGTCGCTCTACCCGCGCGTCGGCCAGCCGACCCACGGAGGGGGCGGGGCCGGCACAGCGTCGCCGCGGGCCGCGCCCTACCACCACGGGCCCGGGGCAGGCTCCGGGTCATCGGCTCCCATCGTCACGCCGCTGGCTCCAACTTCAACATCCTCCTCGAGTAATTAGTTCTCCCCACTTTTCCACTTTTTGAAAAGATGTATCCGACTGGAGTGATTCCACGGTTGGTTCGAATCGCTCCCGGAGCGGAGAGCTGGGTTATGTTCTGGATTCAAAAAAATTGAAATGCAGCATGCTGAATCTTCTGTCGGACATGTCAGCAGATCTCTTGTTGGTTCGGGTTCTAATTGTAGGGTTCACGATGTGGGAACTGATAAAATCTAGCCCTGAAACTTGGGAACTGCAGCACTTTGCTTTGTCCATCTACTAGTAGCTAGTAGCTACTATACCCTTGTTGGATTACTAGAGTGAATGCTGGGGAGTTGAATGTCTGCAAATTTGAATGATATCAGCTGAATCGAATTGTACTTTAAATTGATCTTGGGACAGATTGGTACTATAAGGATTTGTTGGTGTTTGCCTGTGTTGAATTAGCATGTGTGTTTGCCTTTGTCTTCAGATGCCAAACACTTATGAAATGGTTCAGTTGAGATAAGGGGATTGTGTTTTGTGTTGAATAATGCTATAATTGAAGTTGATGGGATGCTAAACTTGCCTAAGGCTCATGGATGTATTCTATTTTATAATTTTCTAATTACCAATCACAGCAAAGTAGTTGGTAATTGTGTTCTACTGTTTCCATCTTGCAAAGTGTGAATAAATTGCTTACTAGCGTTCCCTCTATTCTTGCTGTCAGTAACATTTTTTTTTCTAATAACATCTTTTTATTATTGTGCAGAAGTGGGCATACAAGTTGCGATAAAACCTGAATTCCGCATTACCCCTCCTGTGAGTATTTAAGGAACTGCATTTTCTTTTACCTTATCAGTTGCTACTAATCTGCTCTTAGATGCAAAAGTATTACTCAAGAGAGATTGAATGTTTGCCTAGCTGTTGGACATATGTTGGTACGTTGGTAATCCATATGTAAATATGGAAGTTCTCAAGACATCCAACAAAAAGATGCATGTTTAATTAAACAATCCATTTTTTTGCTATTAGTTTATAGCTTAATTGGATTTTTGTGCAGTCCATGGCTGGGAATTGTACAGCAATTAAATGGTTTGTCGTTATTGATCTGTTGTGAGTCACCTTTAGCTGTCCAGTGATCGTCTTGTTGATCTCATTAATCTAAGCACAATTAGCAAATTCTCACTAGTTTATCTATTCCTTGATGAACAAAAGCCATTTTCTGCCAGCCCGTTGCATTTTGCAAGTGCAGCTTATTCCTTGATCAGTGAACAGCTGGGATGGAAATAAGCCTAAAAAATACAACAAACCAATATTTGTGCTAGTAATTCTGCTTTTGCTTATAATCATGGTGTTATAATTTGAAGCCAACTAAATTGAAATGTACTAGGATGCAATTCATACTATGTTTGGGTTCCATCGAATTGTCACACTATATATGGGCCTATCTAGTGCCTTTTCTGTTCCTAGAATTGTGCTTTACCATTCTTCAAGGTTCCATTCACATTATATGGTTATTGGGCAAACCCTGTTTGTTATGTGGCATTAGGTGTGTGCTATTCGAGCATTCCTCGTTCACGTGTTGATTTGGGAATCCATGATCTTCTAATTAGTGTTAATCTTTTCAGCCTCAATTGCCACCACAGATGGTGGAAATTCCTCGCAGCACCTTTAATTTTGATTTTGAGTATGAGAGAAGGATTCTTGCTGAGGCAGAGAAGGAGAACCCCAACTGGAGTAAGTTTGTGGTAGAAAGACAGGCACCACCACCGCCTGTGCCACAGCAGGCAAGTTACATAGTTCCCTCTATTTATGTCTTTCATGGTGAACATTGGATAGAGTTCCATTCATATGGTTCTTAGTGAAAAGGGTCTTAATTCTTAAAGTTGTTTATAGACTTGTTTGGTTATTACTATTGGCTTAACTGCTAGGTTTCCTTATGTAACTAATACCCACTAGTATTTACTAAACATTACCCTCATCTGCCTTGTCAATGTTGTTGATGGATTGGCAAGTTGTATGGTGTTAATTTGAAAGACTAGAAGTGATTATTGACCTGCTCATTGGCGCAACAGTAATTTGATACTACAGATCAGTAAATCACATATCTGGACATTTAACCTGATCTGCCTGAACACCTAGCACTTGAAACCAATTTGACTAATGTGGTGATAACTGATTCCATTTCTCTGCCATTTTATGTAGTTTACTCAGAAGAAAAACTAGTGTGTGTATATTCTCTGATGAATTGTTCATATTGTGTCATTGACTTTAGTTGTTCAAAATGCAGAACATACTGGTTGGTTGCCTCCTGTCCTTCACCTGTAATTGTAGATAGTTAATGTATTTGGTTATCTCAGGGTACCCATCATTTTTGTTAATGCATTTAAGTTCATTTAGTCTGTCCATGCACATGTGTGTCCAACCTCTTCTTCCCTCCTTCAACAAAAACATAGTAATAATATCCAACTTTTCAGTTGACTAAGTGAATTCCTAGTCTAAGTACAGCCATTTATTAAATTTTCTCTTTTCAGAAAGGCACTTAGTGATATTTGATATTACAATCTTGTGATTTTATTCGGAGCATCTCTTCAAGACAAATTCTATTGATTATGTATTAACATTTCATTTTCCTTTTGCAGGCTAGACCAGCATCCTCAGGATCAGGGGATCCAGTTGTGGACAAGTATGTCGCTATGGGCCTTGGGCGTGAAGCTGTCTCATTTGCTGTGTTGAATTATGGAGATAATCCAGCAAAGGCATGTTCTTGTCCTCCTATTGAATTTTTTCTTAATACTTATTCAGCACCATTAATCATTGGGAAACCTGACTCTCTCATAGCGTATCTTATCTCTAATCAAATTTGCAGGTAACTGAATCCACCTCTTCATGTTTAATGTGCTCATTCTTGTTTACCAAGATTATGGTGTCCTCCTTGTCCTTTTATTATTATTATCATCATTAGCAGATTTGCAACCAGTTTTATTCTTTGTCTGTTGGGGGTTTATGTTGCTCACCCATTGTTCATGAGTATCAACTGCCATTCGTCAGTATTACTTACATCAATTATATTGTTTTTCTTATAGAACTTAAAAATGGTGAACATGTTTTTGACAACTTCAGTCAGCTGAGATGATTCAGTTTGGCAATTGATCAAATTTGAACTGCAAAAATAATAAACTAGGAACATACAAGCTGTTTTTTACTGTAGGTGTGAGAAAAGAAACTCATGCCTTCTACAGCAAAGTCAATTTCTCTGCCATGAAGAAAAAATGTTGTTTGGTGAATGAACCCTGCTAATGAGCTTGTATCATGTATGCTATATATGCATTTTTTTTCTGTTCGTATGCTGTTGCTGTTTATTTGGCGGCTATTTACTCTTTCTGCTGCTCATGTCCATCAAACTGACAAGTTACCTTTATCGATCTTGTATCCAGGTGAAGGAGTTTGTGAAATCCTACAACATCCTCCACGAGATGGGCTTCACATCGCCAAACGTCCCCGAGCTACTGGCGATCCACGACAACGACCCTGACAAAGTTATCCAGCGCCTCCTGTCCTCGCCCTCCTGATCCCAGACAAAGACGCCCATCCACACAGTTGCATGCGCATGTAAACCGGACGACACATCCATGTACAGCTCTGCCCAGCTGCCCTACGCTGGCAACCACATTTTATGGAAGTTTCGTGTGCTGATCTACGTGGTACGTAGCTGCCACAAATAGCAAATAGCATGGTTGTATGTTGTATCTCGTCACTCATTCGGTGTTTGTTTGCCCCCCACGTTTTCCTTCATTCTTCTGGACCTTTTCATAGCCTATGTAGGAGCACAGCAGGATGCTGCTGAATGATGACTCGTTGAGATACGGCACAATTCACAAACACGTATATCTTTTGACCCAGATTTCATCCATTGTCTAGTCCATCGTTTTCAGCATCTTGCTGGCACCGCTGAGTGTCTGTCTTCTTCGCCTGATTCACTCTGTAGACTATTTCAAAGCGATGGAGCCAGACGTTTGCGGCGAGCCGGCGACGCACACGCTATGCCGATTTAGTCCCTCGACTATTAATTTTGGATCAATTTTGTTCTTGTGCTGATATAGGGTTCCTTATTAACATGAAACAATTTTGTCCTTGTACTAATATAGGGTTTCATGTTAACATCAAACTGATACGAAAAGTCATTTTTTGCCCTTGGCTCCTCCTCAATTATTCAAAATAGAAAAAAGCATCCGTGGACAAACATCACACCAAAACCCAAGCACTGCTTGGCTGCACGCCTGCACCTATTCCTTTGTTGCCGCTACAAATGTGTAGGTAGCTAGCTGCTGTTCGTCTCATCAATCACCTCTGCATGTAATTTTAACCAAAACAAAGAAACGGTAGCACTGATCTACTTGTACAAGTCATCAAGACAATACATAATCTATACTTATCATGCTAAATGTAACTAAAACTTCACATGTGAATGAATGCGCTGCGATCACTTGACACAAAACCAACTGGGCAATAGAATTGACACGCAATGATCCATGGAGTAAATCATGTAGCATACACTTTTATATATCAATTAATAAATGTTGTTATGTATCAAGGGATTATGAGCATTGACGAGGGCCTGGATTAGGGTCCCTTAAGCGGCGAGATAAGGACAGGGAGGGATGAAGATCTTCGTCAAGACCTTCACCGACAAGACATCTTATCTCCGACTAGCAAGCGGCTCGCATGGCAAGTTTCCGACTCGCACGACAACTCTCCGCCTCACACGAGAACATTCCACCTCGCCTCCGACTACTTGCTCGCACAAGAAGTCTCCGCCTCCTACCACTCGTTCGCACGACTAGTTTCCGTCTCCGACTAGGCCCACACACGGAGGTCGGAGCGCGGGACCAGGGGGCCCACACGAACGTGGCGCCGCCCTGACGCTCGAACTCCCCCACGGCGACACGCAAGGCTCCGGTTCTCCACGCCATGCAAACACCCCAGCTGGTAGGACGCGTGGCGGCTTGCTCTGACAGGAGCCGTAACGCCACACTGTACGCATGTGCGGCCTCCAACACACCATCTCGTCCAACCTCTGCGGCACGCCACCTTGTCAGAACAGGTACTCAATGACCCTCTACGGGCGGCGCCTACTTACATTTAGGCCGTAACGTGGCAGTCATAATACACACTCAAGGGAGCTGAGTCATCCACAAAAGAGCTCGGAGAGGGCGCCAAGTACTCAGAAACCACTGTGTCGGAACGCACACGCGGCGGTCACCAACGTCACTATAGCTCAGCGCCCTTCGTAGCGCCCTTCGTTGCCATCTAACGGACATCGACATGGGAAAAAACCTCCCAACACCATAGCATTGTAGCACATATTTGTATCCCTTTTTGCCCCTCACCCTTGCGTCTATAAAAGGGGGAGGAGGGCAACCGTTTCAGGGGTTGATGATTCGACACCCATACACACGTAGCCCGAGCTACACCCTCAGGGACTTAGGCTCCGACACCCTCTCCCGACAAGTTTGTAACCCCTACTACAGACTTTCCTAGCATAAGAACACGAACACTTGAGACTGGACGTAGGGTATTACTCTCAGGAGGCCCGAACCAGTATAAACCTTTGTGTCTCCTGTGCTAATCATCCGGGTCCGACACACGATCCGATACAAATTTACTACCGGTGGTAGAGAACCCCGACAAGCATATACATATTTAAGGGTAAAACTGACTTTTCACATAAGTCTTATACTAAAATATTGGATTGAGAATGAAAGTTAAGAGACTAAATTGACCTATTTAAAAGTTGAAGGACGAACTTAACCCTCGGTGCAAAGTTCAGAGACTGAAATGCCTATGATGCCTTATTTTTTTACTATATGGAGGGCAAGATACCACTAAAAATCAAAAATTTTCTATGGTAAGTTTGTAATGTCAGGATTCAATCAACCGATTAACTTAAGAAAGGAAATTGACCTGGACCTATTGAATTTGCAAATTATGTGGAGAAATAGAGAGTAATGATCATATTATCTGTCAATGTGCAGTTGCACAGGTCTGTTGGTATATCATCAAAGATGTATTAGAGTGGCATATACAAACAACTCATGTAGAAGATCTTTATGAAAAAATTGCTAGATGGGTTAAACAGATCCAATACACTATTTGCTTTTATTTTTGGCTCTATGTAGCTTGGAGCGTGTGACTTATTAGAAATGATTTAATCTTTAAGGATATAGTTGTGTCATCTCTTAACATAGGTGTATTTTGTGTATTAATTTTACGTTCCTCACCCAATTTAGTCTCTCCGTCTAGTGGGTGACAAATACCCATCCACCCATGCATATTGCATATAGCACTCAATCATCCAACCTTCGCCGCACTCAACTTCGAGATCTCCCGACTTAATGTACACACCCCACCATTTTGCTCATCCTTTGCACTCACCTTCGAGATCTCCCAACCTAATGCACACACTCCACTATTTTGCTCGTCCTTTGATCATCGTCGCACTCAACCCACATCGTGTGAGCACCACCGCCAACTTCGTGTATCTAGCATGGCTTTCCTATTGAAAGATTGTTGTGGCTTGGGACCATGTGCGACTCCAAGATTTGAGAGTTCATGGAGCAACGTCTTGAGTACATATACAACTGATTCGTCAACCCAACCTAATTAGATGTGTAGAAGATAGTAGAATCATATATACTGATAAATGTATAAACTACGACCATTCTAAGTGCAACAAAGCTGAAATGTTCAGAGATCTTTATATATTTTTTAATATATTTAGTTGATGCATACTATATCCTCTTTTTGACTTTAGTGTCTTTTTTAATATAGTGTGTACTTATGAATATTGTGACATTTTTTGATGGTGACTAATCAGAAACAAATTACATACAAGCACAGGTAAGATGATAGAATTAACTTCACTTTTTATATTTACAGTTTTCCAAGTTTTTTCCCATAGATTACAAATTAAGTTAGAATATTTTAATGGTTTGCTTCTTTTATTCTATCATCTCCAAATTCTAGAATTTGACTTTGTGTGTCTCTTGTCGGCAAACTTGTTTATCTTGTTACTAGTTCTTTTTTACCACTAGCAATCACATATGTGATGTCTATTGTATAAGGTGTTAGGCTAAGTACATAAGAAACTTGAGGTTCACAATTGTTTATGGGTTCAAAAGGTGTGAAGAAAGTTTTTTTGAAGTTGGGATGATTTAAATTGAATTGGGAAATCAAATTAGATTTTTGGAAGATGTTTGGATGGAAACTAGACTTCAAAAGATATATATCCTAATTCGTACAATATCATCAAAAAAAACTTGTCAGTGTTGTACTACTTTATATATTTTTTTTAGAAAATCACTTGTGTGAGTTAAGTTAATAGAATAGTACAACATAATGGCTATAATATCAAATGTGAACTTTGAAGGGAGAAGCGATGTGTTCCGATGGGCACTCGATAAGAATGATAATTTCAGTGTTCATTCAATTACAAATATCTCATTAGTAATAGTGTTAAAGTCACACGAGAGATTTAACAAATAAAAATAAAGAACAAGATATTTATGTGGTCTATAAAAAAAATAAAGGATTATTTGGGCATGGAAATTTGAACAATAACAAATATTATAGGTTTTTTGTTATGTGGAAACCATTAAACATCCTTTTCTTCGAGTGTTTAGAATTGCTCCACCAACTAGTTTCCCTATTTTGTTATATTTTTAAGAAACAAGTGGCAAAAAATACTATTATTATTATTGATGGAGCCGCATGGTTTGTTCTTGCGCTATTTAGAACACAAGGAACCAATTGTTTTTTTGATAAATGAAATGTCCATCTAAATTTTTTGCTTGTATTTGGACCAAAGTCAGTAGAGGAAATTACTATCTATTTTCATATTATTTATCTGTGTCTCGTTTAATTTACTCAAAAGGAGTCGAACTCAGGCATGTTGAATGCTAGTGAGGTGCTCTAAGAGCATCTCCAGCAATAACCCCTATTTTGGGCCCCTACTTTAGTGAGTAGGGGCACTCCTAATTTTTGGGGGATGTGGATTTTACTCCCAACTTCAGCAATACCCCCAACTTGGAAGCCCCTACTTTCCTATGACATACGGGACCCGTTTGTCAGTGGCTCGGTATTTTATTTCTCTCTCGTCGTTTCTTTCTCCCTACCCTCTCTCTCCTTTCTCCCCGATTTTTCTCGCTCTCTCCCATCTCCCCGAAGCCGATAGCGAGAAGGCGCGCCTCCTCCTGCGGAAAATCCGGCGGCGCCTGCCTCCTCCGGCGGTGCCTGCCTCTCCACCGGCAGATCCGGCAGCGCCGCGTCCCGTTCCTCCACCTGCCGCCCTCTTCTTTCCCTCCCTCCCGGAGCCACACAACGTGGTCGCGCGGAGGGATCTCCGGCCCGGTGCTTGGGATCCGGCGGGAGAGCTCGAACTCCGACCGCGGAGGCCACATCGCGGTTGGCGGAGGGATCTCCGACCCGGCGCGACAGGAGGGATCAGAGGCCTCCGCGGCCCGGCGGTGAGTGCGGGCGCAAGCGGCGCTCCTTCTTCCCCTCGCCGTTGGTTCTCGCGACGCGGCGGGAGCTCGACCTCCTCGCGACGAGCCGCGAGCGGGCGGCGCGGTCCGGGCGACGAGCCGCGCTCGGGCGGGTAGCGAGCTCCGAGCGGGATCCAACGGGGGAGGAGCGGGCTCCGCTCGGTGGCGCGCGTGCCGAAACGGCCAACCACCGAGTAGGGGCTCCCTTCTGCACCCCGCAGGAGAAGGGGCCAGAAGGGGAATTGGGGGCGTGAACAGTGCTAGGGGTGGAGTAGGGGCTCTGTTGGAGTGCGATTTTTCGCTTTCGGCCCCAACTTTTCGAGTAGGGGTGGAATAGGGGGTCTGGTGGAATTGCTCTAACAATTAGAATAGAGGTCCTTGTCCCAACTTTGTTTTGCAGGTATTATCCATGCCAAGGGGACATATTGGCTCAGATCATGGCATGGCGTTCATCGGAGATGGCTATCATGCGTTTCTTCATATGGTCATTTAGTTTATTGATTGGTGTTTAAAATTGATACTTGCAGATTTTTTTTTTATTATGTAATAGTCCAGGTGTGATATCGAAGCTGGACTTTTTCATTGTTATAAAGGAATTTAAAAAGCCTTTTTCAGGAAAAAAAACTAAAAAAATTCTGTTCAACTTCTCGTACTATCCAATATTAAACTCTCGATGTTTTTTTAAAGAAATATTAAAATTCTCTTTTCTCTGCGCCTGGACAGTTCAGACACACACCGCACCCCTCTGCAGTCTGCACACTGCACTATGAGGACCGTACGGCTGCTGCTCCTCGTGACAGCGGCGCTGCTGTGCTACGCCTCCGCCTCCTCACCCTCGGCGGCGCGTGCCGGCCCGGCCGGGAGCTGCAACAATTTCCCCGCCGTGTTCAACTTCGGCGACTCCAACTCCGACACGGGTGGCTTCTGGGCCGCGTTCCCGGCGCAGCGGGGCCCATTTGGCATGACCTACTTCGGCCGGCCGGCCGGCCGCGCCTCCGACGGCCGCCTCGCCATCGACTTCATAGGCGCGCAGCCACTTCACGCGTCGCGTATTCTTCGTTCTGAGATTACGAGTTGACAGTGTTCTTTGATCGACAGTGCAAGCCATGGGGCTGCCGCTGCTCAGCCCCTACCTGCAGTCCATCGGCTCGGACTTCCGGCGCGGCGCCAACTTCGCGACGCTGGCGTCGACGGCGCTGCTGCCCAACACGTCGGTGTTCGTCACTGGAATCAGCCCCTTCTCCCTCGCCATCCAGCTCAACCAGATGAAGGAGCTCAGGGACAGAGCCATCAGCTCCAACGGCAACAATGGTATGGCAAAAGGCTCAACCGCTCAAGCACTCTCTTGTCACTTTAAATCAAAAGTTTTAGAGTTCTACACAAAAGAAGCTCCCCCCAAAAAAAGTCTGAACTTCTGAAGGAAAGGGACAGATAAGAAACGGATAGCCAGAGGATCAGATCTATGTGAGTCAGGCAGGAGATAGGATATAGGACATGATTGTTGCATGACAACACTCATATGTGCACTGTAACTATAGAGGTAGCAACATTGGCATGGTGATGATATATTGGTATGGCATTGTTAAATTTGATGATTTCGTTACCTGAACAGCGAGTACTTATATTACAGACTAGACAGTTGTATGTCTTTCTGAAGTAGTCAACTATTGAATGCTTTGTAGGCCAACTCCCTCCCCCTGATATCTTTGGTCATGCTCTTTACACAATGGACATCGGCCAAAATGATTTCACCTCAAACATAGGATCCCTCGGTGTTGAAACAGTCAAGCAAATTCTCCCTTCAGTTGTCGACCAAATCTCTTGGACGATACAGGTAAGTAGAAAAGATGATTGGCTTAGAATGAAGTGATCAGAAGAATTGAGGAGTAAATTAACTTAATGGCACCTTTGAGGATTTGACCTACTCAATTTGTTTTTCAGGATCTGTACAACATCGGAGCCCGCAACTTCATGGTGTTCAACATGGCACCCATTGGATGTTACCCGGCATTCCTCACAGAGCTTCCACATAGCAGCAGTGACTTGGACGAATTTGGATGCATGAAAACATACAGCAGCGGAGTAGTCTACTACAATGAACTGCTGAACAACAGTTTGGCTGAGATCAGGAAGAAGCTGCATGATGCATTGATTGTGTATGTCGACAAACATACTGTAACACTCGAGCTGTTCAGGCATCCTGATGCTCATGGTAAGCTGTCCGAGACATTTTGCAACCTCTGATCAGCAACATGAGTCAGTTTTTTTTTCATTGCCAAATTTGATTCATATCCATATCCAGCAATGCACCTAACTGATCTTGTCATTATTTCAGGGCTGAAGTATGGGACTAAGGCTTGCTGCGGATACGGTGGTGGAGCTTACAACTTTAACCAAAATGTTTACTGTGGCAACAGCAAGACAGTGAATGGCCAAACTGTGACCGCAGCAGCTTGTGGAGATCCACAGAATTATGTGAGCTGGGATGGAATTCATGCCACTGAAGCAGCAAACAAAATCATAGCATCTGCAGTAATCAGTGGCTCCTATTCGTTTCCACCCTCAAAGCTCTGCAGCCCATAGACTGATCGCATGATAAAAGAATATGTTTTAGCGAAAGATGATGAAGATAGTACTATTGTACTAGTACAGAGATGACTTGGCTGGCAGATAAGGTGATCAAACTTCAAATTTTAAAATAAAGAATAAAAACTTGTTTCAATTCTTAATAGGATCACAGCAGGTTATACTTTTAGATTAATGTACACTGCAAAGTTCAGAATTCAGACCACAGAATCACATAGTTATGGTTGAATTTGCAATTCCTGCAAACAAACCCCAACTTTCTGATTTGTAAGAACCACTTGATCCAGGTTCTCAACATACGCACCCATCCACTTATTCAAAATTAGCAATTTTCTCAGAATTTAACTGAAGGTCGGTGTTGGTGGATATCGGGCCCGAAGGGTGGACGCCGACACAACAGTCCCTTGAACTCTCTCCCTTCCTTCGCCCTTTCTAGCGAGGTTCCTACTTCTACTTGGGCGAGGAAAGGGAACACAGAAACTTACGAAGACGAAGCACAATAGATTCACTGCAAGCTGAAGACCGAAGAACTGGCTAGGGCCTTCGGTGCTCTCTTCTCATTATAGGGTATCCGTTTCATTACAAGGGGTTCACTATTTATAGGAGACCCCTGGGCATAGTCATTTGCCTCAATTACACCTTTTCCGTCCCTGACAAACCGCTTTAAACACTTTACAAGGGCATAACAGTAAGTCCCCGCGTCGTACAGGCCTCCAGCGTGTCTTCGTACGGCCGAAACGCCTTTACACGCGGCCGCCCTTGTCTCTGCCCCGACCGGAGCCCACTTTACACGTCGGCAGTGGCCACGTGTCCGGGGGTTGTCGGCCCTTCGGGGCCGAAGTAGCGACCCCCGGGCCGGGGTCGTCGGGCCTCTTCGGGCGCTTCATCTGCGCCGCCGCTGGCTCCCGGACGCGACGTCCGGGGCCGGCGCTCTCGGCCCCTGCTTCCCTTGGGCCTCCATTACCGAAAACACCGATGCTGGCGCCTTCGGCGCCGAAGGTGGGTGCAACGATGATGGATCTTCCCTGCACAGCAAAACTTATAGGACAGGAGCGGCATTAGTGTTTCGTTAGTGCTCCTGTAGCGAAGGGTCTTCCCGCGAGACCGAAACCGTGTGCACACCGAAGGTTTTCAGCGTGGGCGGACGAGGGCGACGCTTCCGAAGACCGACTTCCCCAACGTAGCCCCTCGTCAGTGAGGGCCGTCCCCGGCTCTGCGCGGGGGCCGAACTTACGATCGTCCTTAAATCGGGTGAAGGCCGGTCTTCGGAACTCCCCCGGACGGCCCACGCTGACACGGCGTCCCGAAAAAAGACATCCGCTGCCCTTGGACAATTTTACCGTTGAGAGGGGCCGTCATCGGGTAAAAAGGTAATTTTGATCGAGGCCGGCGCGATTATCGGGACTCGTTACTATATAAGGGGGGGGGCCGTCCTTTGGTTTACCCCACCCAGCGGCTTCAGCCCAGATCTTACGACGCGCAAGAGCCCCGAAGGCCTACTGTAAGACTTGCTCCAGCCCCCTTGCTTCTGCTTTTGCTTCGTGCGTAGGTAGCGTTTATGGCGCCGAAGCGTAGACGCGATGCTGTCGCGAGGGAGATCGCGAAGACCTATACATTCGGTCGAAGCCAAATTGACAAGACCGACGTGGAGGCGTTGGTGAAGAACCGCATGGTCGGGGCCGGCCGAGCCCCCGGCCGTGAGACCGTGCCGCGACCGCGAGACAACGAGGTTGTCATCTTCCGAGATCTTCTGTACGCGGGGCTTCGGTTCCCGCTTCATCCCGCCGTCATCGACATACTGCGGTACTTCGACATCTACCTTCATCAGCTTACCCCTAATGCCATCCTTCGGCTGTCGGTATATATGTGGATATGCCGGACGACGAAGATCAAACCCTCCGCCGAAGGCTTCGCCTCGGCGCATCAGGTGCATCACCAGCGGCGGACGGTATTCGAGGATGAAGGGGATCAGTCCGTGGAGAAGGACTGTCAATTTGGCTGCCTCAATTTCTCTTATAAGGCTGGCGTAGTGAGCCCGGTCACCGCATACGAACAAGTGGCCTTCGGATTGGCAACAACATTGGTTCTACTATGCCTTGATTCCCCCTTCGTCCGAGGCACTCACCCGCCGGCAACGAAAGAGCTCCCGCCCCCGCACGAGTCTTATGCGAAGAACCCTTCGTGCCGGAGGGGGACGAGTTCGTTATGATGCTGCGTCGGTTCGCGCGAAGGTACGGTACTCGCGACATCGTAGAGGAGTACCGCAGCATCCCCGTGTGCCCGCTGGTCGACGGCTGGTCCGTGGCCGAAGACGAGTGGGCGGAAGACATCGGCGGCATTCCTTGCCCCGATTGGACGAAGGTCTTCGGCTTCACAGCCGATCGTAAGTTACTCTGCAACCTTGAATAGAATCGCCTCTCGCCACATATCTAGTGAACGAGAAGCTAACGGACTTGGCTTTTTTTCCGCAGTTTTGAGGAAGAGGAAGGTGGAGGCGCACGGGGACTTCATCCTCGGCCCCGTCTCGCCGAAAGAGTACAAGGACACCGTTGCAGAATTGAACGGGTCCCGGACGAACCGTATTTTTGAGTTTTTCAAGGTCGCACCGCCTGAACGCGTCGGCTTCGCCAAACACCGCGAGGCGGCCGAGAAAAAAGCCGCGGCGGTCGCGGCCGCCGAAGCGGATGCAGAGGAGACGGCGACGTCGCCGCGCGCCGCTCCGCAGAGCCGGCCGAAGGGCCGCACTGCCGCGGCTACCGCGGCCGCCGAGGGGAAGGCACGGAAGAAGCGGGGCGGGGCGGCTGCGGATTCACCCCCGTCCCCTAAGAGGACCCGCGTCGTGGACGTGGAAACGGCCTTGTTGGAGACGTGATAGCCGCCGTGCCGGCGCGCGCGGCCGCGCCTTCGGATGTACCCTCCGGCGCAGCTCCGGCGAGGGCTGGGCAGGGGGCCACCGGGCCGCTGCTTGTTCCCCTCAGCCCGCCGGAGAAGGACAGTGACGATGACAGTGATGTACGCATCGTGTCCTCCGTTGGCGATGCGCCACGCAAGCCAAGCCCTGTCGCCTTCGGCGCCGAAGCCCCCCCCCCAAGACAAAGGCAATTCCAGCTCCACCTCCAGCAGCTCGTCGGACACATCTTCCGATGGCACCGAGCAATCCGCCTCCCCTTCGGCCCCAGCCTCCGAGAGGAATGATGTCGTCCCCGAAGAGGAGGAGGAAGAAGATGAGGGTCCCGAAAGCGCAGCTGCGGGTGACGCCCGAAGAGCCCCGGGCCGCCGCTGTTCGTCTCCAGATCCCCGCCGAAACCAAGTTGATTGGCGGGAAGACAATTCGCTTCCTTGGGCTGACGAGCGGCGGTCATGAGCGCCGGCTTCTCGGAAGAGGCGGGGCAAGCTTCGCGATACCTCACGAAGAGGAGTACTTCGGGAGGCCGACCGCCGCGGAGCTCACGACGGCGTGCGGGGACCTGTCCTTGAAGGCCTTCATCGCCTCTCGGTGTCTCTCGCGAAGGTTGGAGCGAGGAGAGCAAGGAGGCGAAGGAGAAATCGGTAGCCTCCGTCTCTTCGCTTGAGAGCGAGTGGCGGAGCCGGGAGGGGCGTCCGGTCGCGGAGCGGAGAGCGCTCCCGGAAGCCGCAACAGGAGAAAGAAGATGCCGCGAGATCCTCCGAAGCTGTCCCTCGGCACACCGCGGCGCGATGTGGAGGTCCTTAGCGCGTGCCAAAGAAGACATGCGCGCTCGGCTTGCCGACAAAGAGGTCAAGCCGACCGAAGCGCGGCACGAGGTTAAGCGAACCGAGCGCAACGCCGGACCCGCACCGCACGGACCACATCCGGGCGCCGAAGCCCTCCGCGACAACATACCGCAGCTTGCTGGAGCAATGCAACTTGGATGCTCCTCTCGTCCCACTTCCTCGTTGCACCGTTGAGTCATTTTACGAATGGGTGAACGCACGCTTTTGACGTCATCTCGACGAACATAAAGATCTTCGGGGAGCTTGGGGGCTGCGGTGGGGGTTCGTACCCGGCGTATGCGGTGTGCTCGGCGGGTGCCGTCGCATCGCCCATCTTCGAGAAAGACAATCGGCAAGGGCGATCTTCGTCGGCTTACGAAGGAAAACTTCGAGTGGCCTAGCGACGCGGAGCTAGAGGTTGGACGCCTTCCCGTGCTTGCCGAAGAATCTTGCAAAGAACTTTATGAACACCTTCTTCGCCCGGCGCGGCTATCAGCTTACCTTGGACGAATCGGCTCGCCTCAGCGCCCAGGTACGCCGGAGCTGCTTCCTCCCCTTTGCTTACACCTCGGTGAGAAGACGTCATCGTCGATATTTTGACACATTTCCCTTGACGCTTTTGCAGATAGGATCGCAGCTGCAGGAACGTGTTTACGCCCGCTTTTGGCTCGGTATGGTCGTGCTCCGCCCTTACCCCGCCCTCATGATGGATGGAGACCGGATCGCCATGCCGGCGTTCCCCTTATCACCGCCGCAAGCCCGGAGCCGCGGCACCGGCGGAGGGGCGGCCGCCGGCACCGCCGGGGGCGAAGCCGGCGTTGCCGAAGGCGCGATGGCACCCGACGCCGAGGGAAGGCACGAGGACGCGACGGGGCCCTCCACCGAGGAAGAGCGCGCCGAAGCGGCCACGGAGGCCGCCACTTCGGCTCCCGCCGTCCCTGAAGTTGCTCCCGGCTCCGAGGGAGGGGTCGCCCCCGGCCCGGGGACGCCGAGGGGGCAAGGGGGCTCCGCCGGGGACGCCACGGTGGAGGCTTCGGACGCGGCGCACGCGGCGGAACTGGAAGCTACCTTGTTGGCTGCCAGCTCTCCTGGCGGGGAGCGCCCGACTGAAGCGGCTGTCGAGGCCACCGAAGCGAGCGCCGTTGTCGATGAAGCCGCCGTCGTCACCGAGGGTGCCGAGGTGTGAAAAACGCATCGCCGCGAACTTCGTGACAGGGTGAACTATTCTCCCATCCGAGGGGATGGAATTCTTGTAATATGAACTGATGCACGGTGTCTCTGCGCAGGTTCCTTCGGTGGTTCCTGCGCAGAGGGCCGAAGGTGCGAGCAACTCAACTTTGCCCCTTGAATCACTTTTTGTCGCGCCTAACGTGTGGACGAAGTTTAGCATTCGGCATCCTAATGTCTCATATGCGGAGTTTTTGTCGTACCGAGCGGAGCGCTATCGCCTTCACAACGAAGCGGCTAAGCGCTTTTTCGCTGAGTTTTCGAGGGATCCCGCACGCCGGGATGCCACTCTTAGAGAGCGGGCTGCCCGTAGGGCGGCCAAGCGTAGGTTAGTGGACCCCTCCGTAGCCGAAGGGGTCGTTCCGAAACGGAGCCGCTTGAAGAGGGGGTCCTTGGGCCACCCGAGTATGTATACTTAATTCCTGACGCCTCGTCGCAGAGCTTTGCAGCGGTGAAGGTGGAGACGGAGGGATCCCCTTCGTATAAACTCTGACACTAACTTCGGCGCAGGAAGGATGCCTACCGACAGCGAGCTTCGGGAGATGGCTTTGGAGATCATAGACATGGCATATCTTCGTTTAATTGGCGAAATCTGTGATGAGGTACTGAGCGAAGATTGATCGTTATTTGCGGCCGTGGGCTGGCGCGAAGACTTGAAGCACAGGACTTCGGAACTCCCCCCCCGGAAGTGTTCGCGGCAGGCCCGAAGCGGACTAGGGCTTTGTATATTTATTGTGCCGGTTAGCATATGTTGTAACTACACCGTTGTTTGATTTATAAAGTTGTATTGTTTTTACGGTGGCCGTTGTAAATTGGAGGCGTGTCGAGAGAGGTGTTTTTGCTTGCCGTTTTCGTGCTGCACGCTTGGTCGTGAAAACACCCTACGTTCGTTGGACGAAGCGGCATCGCGCTTCGTCTTTAGAGTTAACGCGCGATGTCTTGGCTTTGAGTGTACGCGCACTTCGGCTCAGACACGGCCTCGTCCTGTGCGCCGCCGTGAACGTGCGCTTTTCCTGGTCGTATTGCGAACTTGCTCCGCATCAGCGGTTTTCTCTTCGGTCAACTCACGACCGGCGCCTCGCTCGAGGCGTGCTACTTCGGCCGAATCATGGCCTTGACCCGCTTCGAGCGGTTTTCTCTTCGGTCAACTCGAGACCGACGGTCAACCCACGACCGACGCAACGCTCCAGACGTGCGCTTACTTCGGCCGAATCATGGCCCTGACCCGCTTCAAGCGGTTTTCTCTTCGGTCAACTCGAGACCGACGGTCAACTCCACGACCGACGCATCGCTCCAGGCGTGCGCTTACTTCGGCCGAATCATGGCCCTGACCCGCTTCAAGCGGTTTCTCTTCGGTCAACTCGAGACCGACGGTCAACTCACGACCGACGCATCGCTCCGGCATGCGCTTACTTCGGCCGAATCATGGCCCTGACCCGCTTCAAGCGGTTTTCTCTTCGGTCACGCCAATAAGTGACAGAATTGGTGTGCGTGCCCCCAAGGCATCCCGCGCCAAGGCTGTTACTTACCGCGCCGAAGGCCACTTCGGAGACTAGGCCCCCCCGGAGGCGGTGGCCTAGCTTCGAGAACATTCTTTGGAAAGAAATGCAAACTGCACACGAAAGAGATGGGGGAGAAACTGACTTATATTACACGTCAGGAGTCGAAGGGGTACAAAGGGCCGCCTCGTTAAAAACCTCACGCTTCGCGGGTCCGGAGGGGAACCACGAAGCTTCCCCCGTGAGGAAAAGAGTACGTCCCCCACTACGTTAATGTACATAGGATACAAGGTCAATATATTGACCTAAGGGAAAGAGAAAACTAAGAAAAGTCAGAGACTATGCTAAGAACTCGTAGTTGCTTCATACGAAGTATTTCTGAAGCATATCCACATTCCAGGTGTACGGCTCTTCGTCGCCCGACAGCCGACGCAGTTTGAATGCCGCTTCGTTTGCGGTGGCCGTTGCTATGAATGGGCCTTCCCATTTCCCGTGCATCTTGCCCTTTAATTTGCCCTTCGGCACTTTGCGTAGCACTAGATCCCCTGACCGAATGAGCTTCGGTTTGATTTTCTTGTTTTTCCACCTCCGGGTCTCGTCTTGGTAGGCCAAGAGGTTTTCGGCTGCCTGAAGGCGGACCTCCTCGATGTTCTGGACCGACGCCTTGAGGTCTTCGTCTCCGGAGGGCGTGCTCCTCCAAGTGCCCAGGCACAGTTCTTCGGGCAGCATGGCCTCCTCTCCATACAGCAGCTTGAAGGGGGAAAACTGGGTAGTTCTGGAAGTGGTGGTGTTGTGAGACCAAATTACCCTCGGGAGCTCTTCGGCCCACTTGCTCTTGGGCAAGTCAGTGATGTTCTTCTTGATACCGGCGAAGATGATTCCGTTGGCTCGCTCGACTGCCCCGTTGGACTGTGGGTGGTAGACCGAAGCGAAGCATAGCTTCGTTCCCAGGTATGCGCAGAATTCCTTGAACTCTGTGCTGTCAAATTGCTTGCCATTGTCCACCGTGACCTCGTGAGGAACACCGAAGCGGCACACTATGTTTTGCCAGAAGAACTTCTGAATGGTCGCCGAGGTGATGCTCAGCAACGGCTTCGCTTCGACCCACTTGGAGAAATATTCGACCGCCACAACTGCGTGGGTGTAGTTTCCAGGTGCCGTGGGCAGCGGGCCGACGATGTCAACACCCCACCGAGCGAAAGGCCACACCGGTGGTAACAACTGTATCTCGTTGGAAGCAAACTTGCTGTAGGGTGCGTGGCGCTGGCACTCTGGACAGTGGCGCACAATGTCGTGGGCGTCTGCCACTGCCGAAGGCCAGTAGAAACCTTGGCGGAAAGCCTTCTGCACCGCGCTCTGGTGCCGAGGTGGTGTGAGCACATGCCGCCGTGGATTTCGTGCGCAGTTGCTTCCCCTCGGTGACTGATATGCACTTTAATAATGGAGCGCACACCCCTCTTCGGTATAAGTTGTCGTCGACCAGGTGATAGTTCCTTGCTCTGATTGCCGCCCTCTTGGCGGTTACTCCATCTTCGGCCTCATAATATCCTTTGAGTGCCGCCACTATTGGGGCACGCCAGTCCTCGCTCTGAATTGCGTTCACAAACTTGGGGGGTGCTGCTTCGTCGGCAGCGGACCTCGAGGTGAGTGTCCCATAGAAAACATCTGGTGGTAGGGCCTCAAGTAGTGCAGCTGCCTTCGCAATGGCATCGGCCTCCTTGTTGTGATTTCTGGGGAAACTTCGTACTGTGATGCCAATGAAGAATTTTTCCATGCTTCGGACGGCTTGCAGGTACTTCATCATATCTGGGTTCTTTGCCTTGTAGGTTTTCCCAATATGGCAAGCGACAAGCTCAGAGTCCGTCAGGATGACGAGCCTCCTGGCACCTACAGCCCTGGCCTTCCGAAGGGCGAGCAACAGGCCTTCGTACTCTGCTACATTGTTTGTACAGTTATCGAAGTTGAGCCGCAGAGCATATCGGAGCTTGATGCCCGAAGGGGATTTTAAGACTGCTGCGGCCGCCGAACCGAGGTGGCAGTAGGCGCCGTCACACTGGACTTCCCACACTGGCTCTGTGACTACTGGTTCCCCCTTCGGCGCCGAAGGCGTCCAATCAGCTACAAAGTCGGCGAGGACTTGAGATTTTATTGCGCTGCGGGCGACGAAGCTTATGACGTGCTCCGCCAATTCCGAGGCCCACTTGCCCATCCTGCCTGTTGACTCTTTGTTCTCGAACATGTCCCGGAGGGGGAAAGTTGTGGGTACCGAGACGTTGTGGCTCTGGAAGTAGTGCCGAAGCTTCCTTTTTGCCATCACAACCGCATATGCCATCTTTTCCATTTCGGAGTAGAGCAGCTTCGAGCCGCTCAGAGCTTCGGAGACGTAGTATATTGGGAATTGCCTCAGGACATCTGCCTCCCTGCGCTCTTCGACGAGCACTGCACTAACTGCGGTGTCGGTTGCTGCGATGTACAACAGCAGGTCGGCCTTCGGTGACGGCTTGGTCATGATTGCAGCATCTTCAAGATATCTCTTGAGTTCATCAAAGGCTTGTTGCTGCTCTGGGCCCCATTGGAAGGCTGAGTTTGCTCGGAGGACTTTAAAAAAGGGCAAGCTTCGCTCTGCGGCTCTTGAGATAAACCGGTTCAACGAGGCGATTCTGCCCGTGAGCCTTTGGACTTCCTTTCGAGTGGTCGGGGCTGCATCCTTCGCGGGGCCTCGATTTTTTGGGGGTTCGCCCGAATGCCCCGCTTGGAGACCATGCAACCCAACGGCTTGCCCCCTTCGAATGCCGAAGATGCATTTCTCGGGTTAAGTTTGAGGCCGTTTTGCCTCATGTTGTCGAAGGTTTCGGTTAGGTCCGCAATGTGATCTTGCTCTTTCTCGCTCATGATGACGATGTCGTCGACGTACGCCGAGGCGTTGCGCCCCCCGGCTGCCCCCGGAACCGCCTTCATCATGCGGTTGAAGGTGGACCCGGCTGTTGCGCAAGCCTTCGGGCATTCGACGAAGCGAAGACACCGAAGGGGGTTGTAAATCCGCTTTTGCTTCGTCTTCCCTTCGCATCCACACTTGGTGATAGCCGGAGAAGCAATCTAAGAGGCTCAACATGTCGCGAACTGGGCCTGTTGATCAATGATGACGTCGATCCTTGGCGAGGAAAAGGGTCCTTCGGGCATGCCTTGTTGAGTTCGGTGAAGTCAATGCACATTCTCATATTGCCGTTTTTCTTCGGTACCAGGACCACATTTGCCACCCGCATGGGGTATTGCACTTCCCCCGATAATTCTTGCGTCGAGCGAGCTTTTGCACTTCGGCCTCCGCAGCCTTGACTCTATCCGCCGACATGGGCCGGCCCGCTCGTAGCTTCGGTTTGACTCTCGGATCGCATTGAGTGCATGCTCTATGACCGAGCGGTGAACGCCTGTCAGGTCAGACTTAGACCATGCGAAGACATCTTGGTTGTTACGAAGGAACTGCAAGAGTCGGGCTTCGTCTTCTGCGCTGACCTCAGCACCTATCAACACGGTTCTGCTTGGCACGTCCGCGCATAAGGGGACTGTCTTTGTGACGTCGACGGCCTTCATGCGTTCGGCTTCGGCCCCTTTCATGGACTGCCTCATCTGGGCTTCGGCCTTGTGCTCTTCGGCGCTGCGGCTTCGTTGCTTTCGTCCTCATTGATGACATGGACTTGTCTGTTGTGGACCGAAGTGTTGCGCTCGGCTCTTCGGGCCTCCT
The DNA here is from genome assembly GCA_947561735.1 of Cenchrus americanus. Lineage (NCBI taxonomy): Eukaryota > Viridiplantae > Streptophyta > Magnoliopsida > Poales > Poaceae > Cenchrus > Cenchrus americanus. The sequence continues at coordinate 88,438,622 of OX387240.1, read as the reverse complement.
CCTGGCTGCCGTAAACTGATATTACTCCTGCCGCCGTTGGTATCTTCATCAGCAGGTACCCTTGGTGGATAACCGCGGCGAATTTGTTGATGGTGTTGCGGCCGAAGATGGCGTTGTACGGGTATGCGAAGTCCACAACATCAAATGTTATGACCTCTGTTCTCATGGTGGCGTCTTGGCCGAAGGATACATTGACATCAATTTTGCCCAGGGCTTCGATTTTCTTATTGCCGAAGCCGTACAGCGGGTGCTCTGCTTTCTTCAGGTCTTCCTTCTTGAACCCCATGCTGGTGAAACATTGCCAGGTCAAAATGTCCGCCGAGCTGCCATTATCGACGAGGATCCTCCCTACGTCGTTGCCGAAGTAGTACTTCGTGTTCTTGCCAATGTTGGCTCTTATGACGAGCGGGTCGTTGTGGGGGTAGTGCTGCAACCGGATGTCGGCTGCCGTAAAGGTTATGGGGACATGGGACCATGGCAGATGAAAATACTTGCCGGAGCAAATGTGTGATACGCTTCGGTAGTAGTCTTGGCGCTGCCTCTTCGTCTCGTGGGTCGGCTCATTTGATCCGCCGGAGATGGCATTAATGATGTTGAGCATGCCCGTCATCCCCGAGCCGCTTGAGTCAGGGACCTCTTGCTTTGGTGGCGGCGGGGGTGGCGGTTGGGTGTGGGTGTAATGCACTTGGTGGTGGGCAGGTGGGTTCGGCCACGACGGCACGAACACCGAAGGTTGTTGCGCGAGCGGGGGAGGAGGTGGGAAGCAGCCGGGGCGGGAGGCGGCGCGGGAGGTGCGTATGGCTGTGGTGGGTGGAAAGCATGCGTCGGTGCCGAAGGTTGGTAAGGCTGGTGGCGGTAGGGTGGTGGCAGGGCCTTGAACTGACCCGCACTTTGGTACTTCATGACATGGTTCACGGCCATGCCAGCTGCCTTTGCCTTCTCCTCCGCCTCCCACTCCATCTTCATCTTGACCGCCGAAGGGCACTGGTGCGTGTGGTGCTGGGCATCGATCCCGTGGAGCCAGCGGAGAAAACGCTCGCCTCCGGCCCTCTCGCCGGTTATGCCGTGCCGCGGCTTCGGCCCCTTGGTATGTTTGTATCCGCCCTTGTGCCCACCGCCCCGTTCGGTTTTGGTCGGGGGTGCGGACACGTTGTTGATTCGGCGGTTCGCCCGGCTTCGGCGGGCGTGGTTTTGCCATCCCTTCGTTCCGCGTCCCATTGACCCCGTTGTTTCCGCTTCTTTGCCGCGTTTGCCGGCCGAGCTTGGTGGCTACGCGGCCTTTGTCCGACTTGCGTATTCTTGCATGACTTCGAACAATTCTTGCACGGACTTCGGCTTGACCCCGTCGAGCACATCTGCTGGCAGCTTCCAACCCTCCACACCGACGATGGCGTCGATGATGCCGCTTTCGACACGTTGGGCGCGCGTGCCGTTAGTTTGACAACCCCCGTGCATGTACTCTTGCGCCGACTCACGGTCCCCTTGGACGCACATGTTGACGAGGTCGTTGGAGTCTAACTCTTCGACTTGCATGCCCTTGAAGTCGGATGTGCAGCTTGTTCCGCAAGGTATCTCGGAACCATGATGTAATGTACCTCCTTCGGTATGTTGGCATACCAATTACCGGACTTCTCCCTTGAGCGCGAGCACGAGGGCCTTTGCCTTTGTCGTGGCGTCACCTCCGTTGGACTCAACCGCGCTTCAAACTTCATTAAAAACTCCTTGGGATCGTAGTCCCCGTCGCATCGCCGGGGCGGGGTGTTGGCATTGAACCTACGAGGCCACGGCGCACTCTCCGGCCAACCGAGAGCGGGGACACCGGGACCACGTTGCGGGGGGGCGTCGTCGGGAGCGAGGTGCTCGTGCACCCGCTCCCGTCTTGGCGGTGCCCTATGCTTTGTCCTTCGAGGCGTCCTTTTGCCGCCTCCACCGATCCGAAGCCCGAGCTCGCATGGCTGAGCGAGCCGAGCTTGTGTCGGGCCGCCGCGCAAAGATGCGGCGGCGGGTGTCGGCGGGCGGTGCGGCGGCCGAGGTCAGCCGTTGGCGGCGGCGGCCGCGCCGGCGATCCGGCTTTTGCAGATGGCGAGGTAGCGCTGGCCACCCCCGATGTTGAAGTCGATGGCGTCGGAAGCGATGTGTGGTGGAGCCGCATCCCGGTGCCGGGATGGTTGCATCCGCGAGGAGGGTGGGCGCGTCTCCTCGCTCGGCGGAGCCGCACGGACTTGCCGGGGCGATGAGGGCCCGAATCCTTCGGAGGGCCTCGATGTCTTGCGCCGAAGCCCCCCCCCCTCGAGGCCGACTTCGAACACCCCGCAGCGGTGTGCTCTACCTCGGCGCGCTCGGCCGGCGGCGGTTCCGCCGAAGGCCGGACGGCCGAAGGGGATGGGTTGGTGGGCTCCGACACGATTGGGGAGGTCGCCGCGCCGAGCCGTCGCCGCTTCGGCGCCCGCCGAACGTGTCCTAGCCATGTGGTCCCGAGATCTTCCACGAGGTGGGCGCCAAACCGTGGTGGATATCGGCCCGAAGGGTGGACGCCGACACAACGGTCCCTTGAACTCTCTCCCCTTCCTTCGCCCTTTCTAGCGAGGTTCCTACTTCTACTTGGGCGAGGAAAGGGAACACGTAAACTTACGAAGACGAAGCACAATAGATTCACTGCAAGCTGAAGACCGAAGAACCGGCTAGGGGCCTTCGTTGCTCTCTTCTCATTACGGGGTATCCGTTTCATTACAAGGGGTTCACTATTTATAGGAGACCCCTGGGCATAGTCATTTGCCTCAATTACACCTTTTCCGTCCCCGACAAACCGCTTTAAACACTTTACAAGGGCATAACAAGAAGTCCCCGCGTCGTACGGCCTCCGCCGTGTCTTCGTACGGCCGAAACGCCTTTACACGCGCCGCCCTTGTCTCTCGCCCCGACCGGAGCCCACTTTACACGTCGGCGCGGGCCACGTGTCCGGGGTTGTCGGCCCTTCGGGGCCGAAGTAGCGACCCCGGGCCGGGTCGTCGCCGGCCTCTTCGGGCGCTTCATCCGCGCCGCCGCCGGCTCCGGACGCGACGTCCGGGGCCGCGCTCTCGGCCCCGCTTCCCTTGGGCCTCCATTACCGAAAACACCGATGCTGGCGCCTTCGGCGCCGAAGGTGGGTGCAACGATGATGGATCTTCCCCTCCCACGACAGAAACTTATAGGACAGAGCGGCATTAGTGTTTCGTTAGTGCTCCTGTAGCGAAGGGTCTTCCCGCGAGACCGAAACCGTGTGCACACCGAAGGTTTTCAGCGTGGGCGGACGAGGGCGACGCTTCCGAAGACCGACTTCCCCAACAAACTCGTTCAAACAGGAAGCAGGAACCAACCACAATCCTGCATTAAGGTCACCATTCACCACAACATGAAGCATAAAAATACCAACATATGGTAAAGATAAGAAATTTGCAATTCATAAGCTGTGACATGCCATTGTTTTGCTTCTACTAGATCACAAGTTGTACAAATTTCAGATCCTAGCATCATATCTAACTGGAAATGAATTTCACAGATAAATCTAATCTTCACATTCACCTCGTTCATAATTGGAATATTCAAATCAAAATCTCAGCCAAATCCTAACATGCACAAATCAGCAACAATTCAAAATTTGGGACTTGGGTGCTTTGTTTGAAGCATAGATTAAGTGAACCGACACAGAAACTAGTGTTGGGGAAGTCGGTCTTCGGAAGCGTCGCCCTCGTCCGCCCACGCCGAAACCTTCGGTGTGCACACGGTTTCGGTCTCGCGGAAGACCCTTCGCTACGGAGCACTAACGAAACACTAATGCCGCTCCTGTCCTATAAGTTTTGCGTGGCAGGAAGATCCATCATCGTTGCACCCACCTTCGGCGCCGAAGGCGCCAAAGATCGGTGTTTTCGGTAATGGAGGCCCAAGGGAAGCGGGGGCCGAGAGCGCCGGCCCCGGACGTCGCGTCCGGGAGCCGCCGGCGGCGCATGAAGCGCCCGAAGAGGCCCGACGACCCCGGCCCAGGGGTCGCTACTTCGCCCCGAAGGGCCGACAACCCCCGGACACGTGGCCACCGCCGACGTGTAAAGTGGGCTCGGCCGGGGGAGACAAGGGCGGCCGCGTGTAAAGGCGTTTCGGCCGTACGAAGACACGCTCGGAGGCTCGTACGACGCGGGGACTTACCGTTATGCCCTTGTAAAGTGTTTAAAGCGGTTTGTCGTGGACGGAAAAGGTGTAATTGAGGCAAATGACTATGCCCAGGGGTCTCCTATAAATAGTGAACCCCTTGTAATGAAACGGATACCCTATAATGAGAAGAGAGCACCGAAGGCCCTAGCCAGCTCTCTTCGGTCTTCGCCTTGCGTGAATCTATTGTGCTTCGTCTTCGTAAGTTTCTGTGTTCCCTTTCCTCGCCCAAGTAGAAGTAGGAACCTCGCTAGAAAGGGCGAAGGAAGGGAGAGAGTTCAAGGGACTGTTGTGTCGGCGTCCACCCTTCGGCCCGATATCCACCAACAGCTTGGCGCCCACCTCGTGGAAGATCTCGTGGACCACATGGCTAGGACACGTTCGGCGAGCGCCGAAGCGGCGACGGCTCGGGCGGCGACCTCCCCAATCGTGTCGGAGCCCACCAACCCATCCCCTTCGGCCGTCCGGCCCTCCTCGGCCGAACCGCCGCCGGGCCGAGCGCGCCCGAGGTAGAGCACACCGCTCGGGGGTGTTCGAAGTCGCCCTCGAGGGGCCGGGGGCTTCGGCGCAAGACATCGAGGCCCTCCCGAAGGATTCGGGCCCTCATCGCCGGCAAGTCCGTGCCGCCGCCCCGGAGCAGGAGACGCGCCCACCCTCCTCGCATGCAACCATCCCGGCACCAGGATGCGGCTCCACCACACATCGCTTCGACGCCATCGACTTCAACATCGGGCGGGCCGAGCGCTACCTCGCCATGCCGCAAAGCCGGGATCGCCGGCGCGACGCCGCCACAGCCAGTCGCTCCGACGCCGCCCGCACCGCCACCGACACCCGCCGCGCATGCCGCGCCGGCGGCCCCCAACAACAAGCTCGGCTCACCCCCGCAGCCATGCGGGCTCGGGCCCGGATCGCTGGAGGCGAAGAAAAGGACGCCTCCGAAGGACAAAGCATAGGGCACCGCCAAGACAAGGGGGGTGCACGAGCACCTCGCTCCCGACGACGCCCCACTTCGCAACGTGGTCCCGGTGTCCCCGCTCTCGGTTGAGCCGGAGAGTGCGCCGTGGCCTCGTAGGTTCAATGCCAACACCCCGCCCCCGACGACGGGGACTACGATCCCAAGGAGTTTTTAATGAAGTTTGAAGCGCGGTTGAGTCCAACCGGAGGTGACGCCACGACAAAGGCAAAGGCCCTCGTGCTCGCGCTCGAGGGAGAAGTCCGGATTGGTATGCCAACATACCGAAGGGGTACATTACATCATGGTTCCGACTGCGGAACAAGTCGCCGTCCGGCTTCAAGGGCATGCAAGTCGAAGAGTTAGACTCCAACGACCTCGTCAACATGTGCGTCCAAGGGGACCGTGAGTCGCCGCAAGAGTACATGCACAGGGTTGTCAAACTAACGAAGACGCGCGCCCAACGTGTCCGAAAGCAGCATCATCGACGCCATCGTCGGTGGCCTGAGGGTTGGAAACTGCCAAGATGTGCTCGACAGGGTCAAGCCGAAGTCCGTGCAAGAATTGTTCGAAGTCATGCAAGAATACTGCAAGTCGGACAAAGGCCGCCGAAGGCTCGACCGGCAAACGCGGCAAAGAAGCAGAAACAACAGGGTCAATGGGACCAGCCGAAGGGATGGCAAAACCAGCCGCCGGCCGGTGAACCGCCGCATCAACAACGTGTCCGCACCCCCCGACCAAAACCGAATGGGGCGGTGGGCACAAGGGCGGATACAAACATACCAAGGGGCCGAAGCCGCAGCAGCATAACCAGCAGAGGGCCGGAGGCGAGCGTTTTTTCTGCTGGCTCCACGGGATCGATGCCCGGCACCACACGCACCGGTGCCCTTCGGCGGTCAAGATGAAGATGGAGTGGGAGGCGGAGGAGAAGGCAAAGGCGCTCGGCATGGCCGTGAACCATGTCATGAAGTACCAAAGTGCGGGTCGGCTCAAGGCCCCCGCCACCACCCTACCGCCACCACCCTTACCAACCTTCGCACCGACGCATGCTTTCCACCCACCACGCCCATACGCACCTCCCGCGCCGCGCCGGCTTCCACCTCCTCCCCCGCTCGCGCAACAACCTTCGGTGTTCGTGCCGTCGTGGCCGAACCCACCTGCCCACCACCAAGTGCATTACACCCACACCCAACCGCCACCCCCGCCGCCACCAAAGCAAGAGGTCCCTGACTCAAGCGGCTCGGGGATGACGGGCATGCTCAACATCATTAATGCCATCTCCGGCGGATCAAATGAGCCGACCCACGAGACGAAGAGGCAGCGCCAAGACTACTACCGAAGCGTATCACACATTTGCTCCGGCAAGTATTTTCATCTGCCATGGTCCCATGTCCCCATAACCTTTACGGCAGCCGACATCCGGTTGCAGCACTACCCCCACAACGACCCGCTCGTCATAAGAGCCAACATTGGCAAGAACACGAAGTACTACTTCGGCAACGACGTAGGGAGGATCCTCGTCGATAATGGCAGCTCGGCGGACATTTTGACCTGGCAATGTTTCACCAGCATGGGGTTCAAGAAGGAAGACCTGAAGAAAGCAGAGCACCCGCTGTACGGCTTCGGCAATAAGAAAATCGAAGCCCTGGGCAAAATTGATGTCAATGTATCCTTCGGCCAAGACGCCACCATGAGAACAGAGGTCATAACATTTGATGTTGTGGACTTCGCATACCCGTACAACGCCATCTTCGGCCGCAACACCATCAACAAATTCGCCGCGGTTATCCACCAAGGGTACCTTCGATGAAGATACCAACGGCGCAGGAGTAATATCGCTTACGGCAGCCGGAGGAGGCCCGAAGAGCCGAGCGCAACACTTCGGTCCACAACAGACAAGTCCATGTCATCAATGAGGACGAAAGCAACGAAGCCGCAGCGGCCGAAGAGCACAAGGCCGAAGCCCAGATGAGGCAGTCCATGAAAGGGGCCGAAGCCGAACGCATGAAGGCCGTCGACGTCACAAAGACAGTCCCCTTATGCGCGGACGTGCCAAGCAGAACCGTGTTGATAGGTGCTGAGGTCAGCGCAGAAGACGAAGCCCGACTCTTGCAGTTCCTTCGTAACAACCAAGATGTCTTCGCATGGTCTAAGTCTGACCTGACAGGCGTTCACCGCTCGGTCATAGAGCATGCACTCAATACTGATCCGAGAGTCAAACCGAAGCTACAGAGGCAGCGGCCCATGTCGGCGGATAGAGTCAAGGCTGCGGAGGCCGAAGTGCAAAAGCTGCTCGACGCAAGAATTATCGTGAAGTGCAATACCCCATCCGGGTGGCAAATGTGGTCCCGGTACCGAAGAAAAACGGCAATATGAGAATGTGCATTGACTTCACTGAACTCAACAAGGCATGCCCGAAGGACCCTTTTCCTCTGCCAAGGATCGACGTCATCATTGATCAGGCTGCCGGCTGCGACATGTTGAGCCTCTTAGATTGCTTCTCCGGCTATCACCAAGTGTGGATGCGAAGGGAAGACGAAGCAAAAACTGGATTTACAACCCCCTTCGGTGTCTTCTGCTTCGTCAGAATGCCCGAAGGCTTGCGCAACGCCGGGTCCACCTTCAACCGCATGATGAAGCTGATTCCTCGGCGCCCACCGGGGCGCAACGCCTCGGCGTACGTCGACGACATCGTCATCATGAGCGAGAAAGAGCAAGATCACATTGCAGACCTAACCGAAACCTTCGACAACATGAGGCAAAACGGCCTCAAACTTAACCCTGAGAAATGCATCTTCGGCATTCGAAGGGGGCAACTGTTGGGTTGCATGGTCTCCAAGCGGGGCATTCAGGCGAACCCCCAAAAAATCGAGGCCCTGCGAAGGATGCAGCCCCCAGCCACTCGAAAGGAAGTCCAAAGGCTCACGGGCAGAATCGCCTCGTTGAACCGGTTTATCTCAAGAGCCGCAGAGCGAAGCTTGCCCTTTTTTAAAGTCCTCCGAGCAAACTCAGCCTTCCAATGGGGCCCAGAGCAGCAACAAGCCTTTGATGAACTCAAGAGATATCTTGAAGATGCTGCAATCATGACCAAGCCGTCACCGAAGGCCGACCTGCTGTTGTACATCGCAGCAACCGACACCGCAGTTAGTGCAGTGCTCGTCGAAGAGCGCAGGGAGGCAGATGTCCTGAGGCAATTCCCAATATACTACGTCTCCGAAGCTCTGAGCGGCTCGAAGCTGCTCTACTCCGAAAATGGAAAAGATGGCATATGCGGTTGTGATGGCAAAAAGGAAGCTTCGGCACTACTTCCAGAGCCACAACGTCTCGGTACCCACAACTTTCCCCCTCCGGGACATGTTCGAGAACAAAGAGTCAACAGGCAGGATGGGCAAGTGGGCCTCGGAATTGGCGGAGCACGTCATAAGCTTCGTCGCCCGCAGCGCAATAAAATCTCAAGTCCTTGCCGACTTTGTAGCTGATTGGACGCCTTCGGCGCCGAAGGGGGGAACCGGTAGTCACGAGCCGGTGTGGGAAGTCCGAGTGTGACGGCGCCTCTGCCACCTCGGTTCGGCGGCCGCGGCGGCCTTAAAATCCCCTTCGGGCATCAAGCTCCGATATGCTCTGCGGCTCAACTTCGATAACTGTACAAACAATGTAGCGAGTACGAAGGCTCGTTGCTCGCCCTTCGGAAGGCCGGGGCCGTAGGTGCCGGGAGGCTCGTCATCCTGACGGACTCTGAGCTTGTCGCTTGCCATATTGGGAAAACCTACAAGGCAAAGAACCCGTATATGATGAAGTACCCGCAAGCCGTCCGAAGCATGGAAAAATTCTTCATTGGCATCACGAGTACGAAGTTTCCCCGAGAAATCACAACAAGGAGGCCGATGCCATTGCGAAGGCAACCCGCACTACTTGAGGCCCTACCACCGCATGTTTTCTATGGGACACTCACCTCGAGGTCCGCCGCCGACGAAGCAAAGACCCCCCAAGTTTGTGAACGCAATTCGGAGCGAGGATCGGCGTGCCCCAATAGTGGCGGCACTCAAAGGATATTATGAGGCCGAAGATGGAGTAACCGCCAAGAGGGCGGCAATCAGAGCAAGGAACTATCACCTCGGTCGACGACAACTTATACCGAAGAGGGGTGTGCGCTCCATTATTAAAGTGCATATCAGTCACCGAGGGGAAGCGACATCGCACGAAATCCACGGCGGCATGTGCTCACACCACCTCGGCACCGGAGCGCCGGGTGCGAAGGCTTTCCGCCAAGGTTTCCTGCGGCCTTCGGCGCTGGCGCACGCCCACGACATTGTGCGCCACCGTCCCGCAGTGCCGGCGCCACGCACCCTACGGCAAGTTTGCTTCCAACGAGATACGGTTGTTACCACCGGTGTGGCCTTTCGCTCGGTGGGGTGTTGACATCGTCGGCCCGCGCCCACGGCACACCCGGAAACTACACCCACGCGGTTGTGGCGGTCGAATATTTCTCCAAGTGGGTCGAAGCGAAGCCGTTCGTTGAGCATTACCTCGGCGACCATTCGAAGTTCTTCCGGCAAAACATAGTGTGCCGCTTCGGTGTTCCTCACGAGGTCACGGTGGACAATGGCAAGCAATTTGACAGCACAGAGTTCAAGGAATTCTGCGCATACCTGGGAACGAAGCTATGCTTCGCTTCGGTCTACCACCCACAGTCCAACGGGGCAGTCGAGCGAGCCAACGGAATCATCTTCGCCGGTATCAAGAAGAACATCACTGACTTGCCCAAGAGCAAGTGGGCCGAAGAGCTCCCGAGGGTAATTTGGTCTCACAACACCACCACTTCCGGAGACTACCCGCGTTTTCCCCCTTCAAGCTGCTGTATGGAGAGGAGGCCATGCTGCCCGAAGAACTGTGCCTGGGCACTTGGAGGAGCACGCCCTCCGAGACGAAGACCTCAAGGCGTCGGTCCAGAACATCGAGGAGGTCCGCCTTCAGGCAGCCGAAAACCTCTTGGCCTACCAAGACGAGACCCGGAGGTGGAAAAACAAGAAAATCAAACCGAAGCTCATTCGGTCAGGGGATCTAGTGCTACGCAAAGTGCCGAAGGGCAAATTAAAGGGCAAGATGCACGGGAAATGGGAAGGCCCATTCATAGCAACGGCCACCGCAAACGAAGCGGCATTCAAACTGCGTCGGGCCGTCGGGCGACGAAGAGCCGTACACCCGGGAATGTGGATATGCTTCCGTAAATACTTCGTATGAAGCAACTACGAGTTCTTAGCATAGTCTTTGACTTTTCTTAGTTTTCTCTTTCCCTTAGGTCAATATATTGACCTTGTATCCTATGTACATTAACGTAGTGGGGGACGTACTCTTTTCCTCACGGGGGAAGCTTCGTGGTTCCCCCTCGGACCCGCGAAGCGTGAGGTTTTTAACGAGGCGGCCCTTTGTACCCCTTCGACTCCTGACGTGTAATATAAGTCAGTTCTCCCCCATCTCTTTCGTGTGCGGTTGCATTTCTTTCCAAAGAATGTTCTCGAAGCTAGGCCACCGCCTCCGGGGGCCTAGTCTCCGAAGTGGCCTTCGGCGCGGTAAGTAACGGCCTTTGGCGCGGGATGCCTTGGGGGCACGCACACCAACTCGTCACTTATTGGCGTGACCGAAGAGAAAACCGCTTGAAGCGGGTCAGGGCCATGATTCGGCCGAAGTAAGCGCATGCCTGGAGCGATGCGTCGGTCGTGAGTTGACCGTCGGTCTCGAGTTGACCGAAGAGAAAACCGCTTGAAGCGGGTCAAGGCCATGATTCGGCCGAAGTAAGCGCACGCCTGGAGCGATGCGTCGGTCGTGAGTTGACCGTCGGTCTCGAGTTGACCGAAGAGAAAACCGCTTGAAGCGGGTCAAGGCCATGATTCGGCGGAAGTAAGCGCACGTCCGGGAGCGTTGCGTCGGTCGTGGGTTGACCGCTCGGTCTCGAGTTGACCGAAGAGAAAACCGCTCGAAGCGGGTCAAGGCCATGATTCGGCCGAAGTAGCACGCCTCGAGCGAGGCGCCGGTCGTGAGTTGACCGAAGAGAAAACCGCTGATGCGGAGCAAGTTCGCAATACGACCAGGAAAAGCGCACGTTCACGGCGGCGCACAGGACGAGGCCGTGTCTGAGCCGAAGTGCGCGTACACTCAAAGCCAAGACATCGCGCGTTAACTCTAAAGACGAAGCGCGATGCCGCTTCGTCCAACGAACGTAGGGTGTTTTCACGACCAAGCGTGCAGCACGAAAACGGCAAGCAAAAACACCTCTCTCGACACGCCTCCAATTTACAACGGCCACCGTAAAAACAATACAACTTTATAAATCAAACAACGGTGTAGTTACAACATATGCTAACCGGCACAATAAATATACAAAGCCCTAGTCCGCTTCGGGCCTGCCGCGAACACTTCCGGGGGGGAGTTCCGAAGTCCTGTGCTTCAAGTCTTCGCGCCAGCCCACGGCCGCAAATAACGATCAATCTTCGCTCAGTACCTCATCACAGATTTCGCCAATTAAACGAAGATATGCCATGTCTATGATCTCCAAAGCCATCTCCCGAAGCTCGGCCGCTCGGTAGGCATCCTTCTCGCTGCCGAAGTTAGTGTCGGAGTTTATACGAAGGGGATCCCTCCGTCTCCACCTTCACCGCCGCAAAGCTCGCGACGAGGCGTCGGAATTAAGTATACATACTCGGGTGGCCCAAGGACCCCCTCTTCAACTGGCTCCGTTTTCGGAACGACCCCTTCGGCTACGGAGGGGGTCCACTAACCTACGCTTGGCCGCCCCTACGGGCGGCCCCGCTCTCTAAGAGTGGCATCCGGCGTGCGGGATCCCTCGAAAACTCAGCGAAAAAGCGCTTAGCCGCTTCGTTGTGAAGGCGATAGCGCTCCGCTCGGTACGACAAAAACTCCGCATATGAGACATTAGGATGCCGAATGCTAAACTTCGTCCACACGTTAGGCGCGACAAAAAGTGATTCAAGGGGCAAAGTTGAGTTGCTCGCACCTTCGGCCCTCTGCGCAGGAACCACCGAAGGAACCTGCGCAGAGACACCGTGCATCAGTTCATATTACAAGAATTCCATCCCCTCGGATGGGAGAATAGTTCACCCTGTCACGAAGTTCGCGGCGATGCGTTTTTCACACCTCGGCACCCTCGGTGACGACGGCGGCTTCATCGACAACGGCGCTCGCTTCGGTGGCCTCGACAGCCGCTTCAGTCGGGCGCTCCCCGCCGAGAGAGGCGGCACCAACAAGGTAGCTTCCGGTTCCGCCGCGTGCGCCGCGTCCGAAGCCTCCACCGTGGCGTCCCGGCGGAGCCCCCTTGCCCCCTCGGCGTCCCCGGCTTCGGGGGCGACCCCTCCCTCGGAGGCGGGAGCAACTTCGGGGACGGCGGGAGCCGGCGTGGCGCCCTCCGTGGCCGCTTCGGCGCGCTCTTCCTCGGTGGAGGGCCCCGTCGCGTCCTCGTGCCTTCCCTCGGCGTCGGGTGCCATCGCGCCTTCGGCAACGCCGGCTTCGCCCCCGGCGGTGCCGGCGGCCGCCCCTCCGCCGTGCCGCGGCTCCCGGCTGCGCGGCGGTGATAAGGGGAACGCCGGCATGGCGATCCGGTCTCCATCCATCATGAACGGGGTAAGGGCGGAGCACGACCATACCGAGCCAAAAGCGGGCGTAAACACGTTCCTGCGGCAGCTGCGATCCTATCCGCAAAAGCGTCAAGGGAAATGTGTCAAAATATCGACGATGACGTCTTCTCACCGAGGTGTAAGCAAAGGGGAGGAAGCGGCTCCGGCGTGCACCCGGGCGCCGAGGCGAGCCGATTCGTCCAAGGTAGGCGATAGCCGCGCCGGCGAAGAAGGTGTTCATAAAGTTCTTTGCAAGATTCTTCGGCGGCACGGGAAGGCGTCCAACCTCTAGCTCCGCGTCGCTAGGCCACTCGAAGTTTTCCTTCGTAAGCCGACGAAGATCGCCCTTGCTGATTGTCTTCTCCGAAGATGGGCGATCTGACGGCACCAGCGAGCACACCGCATACGCCAGGGTACGAACCCCCACCGCAGCCCCAAGCTCCCCGAAGATCTTTATGTTCGTCGAGATGACGTCAAAGCAGGCGTTCACCCATTCGTAAAATGACTCAACGGTGCAACGAGGAAGTGGGACAGGAGGAGCATCCAAGTTGCATTGCTCCAGCAACTGCAGTATGTTGTCGCGGAGGGCTTCGGCGCCCCGGATGTGGTCTGTGCGGTACTGGTCCAGCGTTGCGCTCAGTTCGCTTAACCTCGTCTGCGCTTCGGTCAGTTTGACCTCTTTGTCGGCAAGCTGAGCGCGCATGTCTTCTTTGGCACTGCTAAGGACCTCCACATCGCGCCGCAGTGTGCGAGGACCGGCTTCGGAGGATCTCGCGGCATCTTCTTTCTCCTGTTGCAGCTTCCGGGAGCGCTCTCGCTCCGCGGCCCGGACGCCCCTCCGGCCCGCCACTCTCGCTCTCAAGCGAAGAGACGGAGGCTACCGATTTCTCCTTCGCCTCCTTGCTCTCCTCTGCTCCAACCTTCGCGAGAGACACCGAGAGGCGATGAAGGCCTTCAAGGACGGGGTCCCCGCACGCCGTCGTGAGCTCCGCGGCGGTCGGCCTCCCGAAGTACTCCTCTTCGTGAGGTATCGCGAAGCTTGCCCCGGCCTCTTCCGAACGGCGCTCATGACCGCCGCTCGTCGGCCCAAGGAAGCGGGTGTCTTCCCGCCAATCAACTTGGTTTCGGCGGGGGATGCGGGAGACGAACGGCGGCGGCCGGGGGCTCTTCGGGCGTCACCCGTGGCTACGCTTTCGGGACCCTCATCTTCTTCCTCCTCCTCTTCGGGGACGACATCATTCCTCTCGGAGGGCGGGGCCGAAGGGGAGGCGGATTGCTCGGTGCCATCGGAAGATGTGTCCGACGAGCCGCCGGAGGTGGAGCTGGAATTGCCTTTGTCTTGGGGGGCTTCGGCGCCGAAGGCGACAGGCTTGGCTTGCGTGGCGCATCGCCAACGGAGGACACGATGCGTACATCACCGTCATCGTCACCGTCCTTCTCCCGGCGGGGCCGAGGGGAACAAGCGACGGCCGGTGGCCCCCGCCCGGCCCTCGCCGGAGGCGCGCCGGAGGGTACATCCGAAGGCGCGGCCGCGCGCGCGCGGCACGGCGGCTATCACGTCTCCAACAAGGCCTCGTTTCCACGTCCACGACGCGGGTCCTCTTAGGGGACGGGGGTGAATCCGCGGGCCGCCCGCCCGCTTCTTCCGTGCCTTCCCCTCGGCGGCTGCAGTGGCCGCCGGCGGTGCGGCCCTCCGGCCCGGCTCTGCGCGGAGCGCGCGCGCGGCGACGTCGCCGTCTCCTCCGCATCCGCCGGCGGCCGCGACCGCCGCGGCTTTTTTCTCGGCCGCCTCGCGGTGTTTGGCGAAGCCGACGCGTTCAGGCGGTGCGACCTTGAAAAACTCAAAAATACGGTTCGTCCGGGACCCGTTCAATTCTGCAACGGTGTCCTTGTACTCTTTCGGCGAGACGGGGCCGAGGATGAAGTCCCCGTGCGCCTCCACCTTCCTCTTCCTCAAAACTGCGGAAAAAAAGCCAAGTCCGTTAGCTTCTCGTTCACTAGATATGTGGCGAGAGGCGATTCTATTCAAGGTTGCGAGTAACTTACGATCGGCCGTGAAGCCGAAGACCTTCGTCCAATCGGGGCAAGGAATGCCGCCGATGTCTTCCGCCCACTCGTCTTCGGCCACGGACCGGCCCGTCGACCGGCGGGCACACGGGGATGCTTGCGGTACTCCTCTACGATGTCGCGAGTACCGTACCTTCGCGCGAACCGACGCGAGCATCATAACGAACTCGTCCCCCTCCCGGGCACGAAGGGTTCTTCGCATAAGACTCGTGCGGGGGCGGGGAGCTCTTTCGTTGCCGGCGGGTGAGTGCCTCCGACGAAGGGGGGAATCAAGGCATAGTAGAACCAATGTTGTTGCCAATCCGAAGGCCACTTGTTCCTGTATGCGGTGACCGGGCTCACTACGCCAGCCTTATAAGAGAAATTGAGGCGACCAAATTGACGGTCCTTCTCCACGGATCGATCCCCTTCATCCTCGAATACCGTCCGCCGCCGGTGATGCACCCCGATGCGCCGAGGCGAAGCCTTCGGCGGAGGGTTTGATCTTCGTCGTCCGGCATATCCACATATATACCGACGAGTAGAAGGATGGCATTAGGGGTAAGGCGATGAAGGTAGATGTCGAAGTACCGCGGTATGTCGATGACGGCGGGATGAAGCGGGAACCGAAGCCCCGCGTACGAAGATCTCGGAAGATGACAACCTCGTTGTCTCGCGGTCGCGGCACGGTCTCACGGCCGGGGCTCGGCCGGCCCCGACCATGCGGTTCTTCACCAACGCCTCCACGTCGGTCTTGTCAATTTGGCTTCGACCGAATGTATAGGTCTTCGCGATCTCCCCTCGCGACGGCATCGCGTCTACGCTTCGGCGCCATAAACGCTACCTACGCACGAAGCAAAAGCAGAAGCAAGGGGGCTGGAGCAAGTCTTACAGTAGGCCTTCGGGGCTCTTGCGCGTCGTAAGATCTGGGCTGAAGCCGCTGGGTGGGGTAAACCAAAGGACGGCCCCCCCCCTTATATAGTAACGAGTCCCGATAATCGCGCCGGCCTCGATCAAAATTACCTTTTTACCCGATGACGGCCCCTCTCAACGGTAAAATTGTCCAAGGGCAGCGGATGTCTTTTTTCGGGACGCCGTGTCAGCGTGGGCCGTCCGGGGGAGTTCCGAAGACCGGCCTTCACCCGATTTAAGGACGATCGTAAGTTCGGCCCCCGCGCGAGAGCCGGGACGGCCCTCACCGACGAGGGGCTGCGGTTGGGGAAGTCGGTCTTCGGAAGCGTCGCCCTCGTCCGCCCACGCCGAAAACCTTCGGTGTGCACACGGTTTCGGTCTCGCGGGAAGACCCTTCGCTACGGGGGAGCACTAACGAAACACTAATGCCGCTCCGTCCTATAAGTTTTGTGCGGTGGGAAGATCCATCATCGTTGCACCCACCTTCGGCGCCGAAGGCGCCGGCATCGTGTTTTCGGTAATGGAGGCCCAAGGGAAGCGGGGGCCGAGAGCGCCGGCCCCGGACGTCGCGTCCGGGAGCCGGCGGCGGCGCGGATGAAGCGCCCGAAGAGGCCCGACGACCCCGGCCCGGGGTCGCTACTTCGCCCCGAAGGGCGGACAACCCCGGACACGTGGCCACCGCCGACGTGTGGGGTGGGCTCCGGTCGGGGCGAGAGACAAGGGCGGCCGCGTGTAAAGGCGTTTCGGCCGTACGAAGACACGCCGGAGGCCCGTACGACGCGGGGACTTCATCGTTATGCCCTTGTAAAGTGTTTAAAGCGGTTTGTCGGGGACGGAAAAGGTGTAATTGAGGCAAATGACTATGCCCAGGGGTCTCCTATAAATAGTGAACCCCTTGTAATGAAACGGATACCCTATAATGAGAAGAGAGCACCGAAGGCCCTAGCCAGTTCTTCGGTCTTCAGCTTGCAGTGAATCTATTGTGCTTCGTCTTCGTAAGTTTCTGTGTTCCCTTTCCTCGCCCAAGTAGAAGTAGGAACCTCGCTAGAAAGGGCGAAGGAAGGAGAGAGTTCGAGGACCGCTGTGTCGGCGTCCACCCTTCGGGCGATATCCACCAACAACTAGTTCTAGCAACTGAGGAGAGCATCACATATTTGCGGATTACTGACAAAAGTATATCAGTTCCACTGCATCTCTACAGGGACTCCTGATAATCATTGATTCATTGATAGCACCAACACATCACAAGAACCTAATAACTTAAGAACAACACAACACCTAAAAGAACACGACGACAACCTAAACACCTCTAGTAGCAGTAACCAAGCGTGGCGAAGCGAAACGCCTAGGCGCGCTCCCCGCGGATGCGGCGGGCGAGCTGGATGTCCTTGGGCATGATGGTGACGCGCTTGGCGTGGATGGCACAGAGGTTGGTGTCCTCGAAGAGCCCGACGAGGTAGGCCTCCGCGGCCTCCTGCAGCGCCGCCACCGCCGAGGACTGGAACCGGAGGTCGGTCTTGAAGTCCTGCGCGATCTCCCGCACCAGGCGCTGGAAGGGGAGCTTGCGGATGAGCAGCTCCGTGCTCTTCTGGTACTTGCGGATCTCCCGGAGCGCGACGGTGCCGGGGCGGAAGCGGTGGGGCTTCTTCACGCCGCCGGTCGCCGGGGCCGACTTGCGCGCCGCCTTCGTCGCCAGCTGCTTCCGCGGGGCCTTCCCGCCGGTGGACTTGCGCGCCGTCTGCTTCGTGCGGGCCATCGCCGGAGGGACTGGGGGGGCAGAGGCCGGAGGGACTGGAGGGGAAGAGGCCGGAGGCGACGGTGTGTGTGGTGGTGTGAGGATTCGGCGGCGGGGTTTGGGTGGATTTAAGTAGCGGTGGGATTTGGAGATTTGGCGCGCGGCCGCGCGGGGGCTTGAAATTTTGGTGGGGCCGGGCGCCGTCGGTTGCTCTTCTTGGGGGACGGGGGAGGAACTGGGTTTTCTGGAGCCGTTGGATCGGGTTGGATTGGACGGTAGAGATGGCTTCTGTAGGATTGCCACGGATCGCGATCCGAGTGCGAGTGCGAGTGCGATGCCTTCTGTAGGAGAAGGCATCGCAGCATTTGGTGGGGTTGGGCATTCGTGGGCCGGCATCTCCTCTATTGGGCTCAGTTTGTTGGTGCATTTTTCACACGTACAAGCCCGGGGGCATTTTTCTTCTTCTATGCACCTCCTTTTCACACTGACAGTATTCGAACTGTTTTATCGTTCTTGTGTTAATAAAATGAATTAACGATCGTGCGTGTATTACAGAAAACAAGAGCTATCTTGATTGTGCTTATTATTTCAACACATGAACGTGCTTTCCACCAAGTTCCACTGCAGGAATTAGAGTTTATTTTGATTGCGATTACCGTGTCAATAGATAAGCAAGTTTTGCAGCCAAGTTCAAATGTTTTTGCATCAAAATAGCACTATATCGTTTTTGCAACTTGTTTTTTAAATTAAAGTGGTGGTTAACCAAATCACTCAAAAACGTCAAGTTCTGACAAATAACCCAGAAACAGTTACAGTCTGAAGATACTAGCATTTTCACAGATCAGCACGGAGCAAAATATAAGGTAGACGTCTGAGATATCCAGCATGCTCTATAAAGTAAAATATAATTTACACACGAAAATCAATTCTATTGATCAAAGGTAACGGTGTTGTTATTTTACAGTACCGGAACTCTGCTGTACACACTTCTTGCTCCCTCAAACTGCAACTCATCTCAAAACCCAAAAAGAACACAGGAAGACAGGTTGATACAAAAATGCAAGCCTCGGAATCAAACCTGTGTGTGACCCTTGAATCAATGGAGGGCACTTGACAGAAAAAAAAATCACAACTATGAATTGAAGGAATAGAAGAAACCTAGCAAAACAAACTCAAGCTAGGAAAAACAAGACCGATCCAGGACAATGTGAAAATTGATGTGTCGTTGTGGATGGTGATTGCATTCTGCAAACTATGACGGTTGCCAAGGGCTATTGAGACAGAACAGAATTACTTTCACCAATCGACTATTTGACCCCCAAGGACTAAATGAGATATTTGAAGCTTTGACGACCAAGCTAAAAAAGTTGAAGAGCTATCTTTAGCCTGTTCTGCTTCCACTTTGGAAGCTTGCTGAATGCCTCTTTAGTCATCCCAAACTTCTCTTTGAATTCAGCTGATGATAAGTAGGTCTGCATCAAATTAAAAAATGACGTGAGTGTTACCTTCTTTCAACAACAAGAGAATAGTGTGAGGTCAGACAATCACCTCTCTCCTCGTGACATCAATTTCAGTAACAGGATCAGCAGCTGTGATCTTCAGACGGTCATATGGGTATATCGGAAGGCCCTCGTCATCTTCTGGTTCATTTTCTTTTACATCTTCATTTATGGTCAGAGATTCAACTCTACTGAACATGGTAGCAGCACCATCTTTAGCATCTTCATCTTGTTTTGCCCCCTCTGACTCAGAGCCATCTTAAATTGCACAGAATTTTCAGAGAACAAGCAACATTTATTTTATTTTTCTATCTTCAAGCAGAATTTTGGAGTAGTTATACCACATACCTTTCACAGATTCTGGTGTGGGGCTTTGAGTTGAGCGATCCAAAGAACCAGCCAGAGCCGCAACTGGAGACGACTTGGAAGAAGTATTTGACGAATCAGGCGTAAGAGATTTCGGGTAAAGTTTCTTAACAGTAGGTGGAGGAGTGGAGAGATTTCTGTTGCTTGAACTTTCAAAGTTAGCAGCCAATGCAGTGAATGCCGGAGACCTTCCCCTAACACGGACACGCTCAGGGCTAAAGGACATGCTTCTGGAGCGCTGAGATTTATCTTGTGCAGTACTCCTTCCTGAATACACCGGTGTTCGTCGTTTTGGTTTCTGATAACGCATGAGAATCAGCACAAGTTCTATCATTTATGTAAATATAAGGGTTCAGAAGTAATACAGAGCAGTCATATAGCTACAGGGACACAAGGGAAACTGCAAACATGCAAAAAGGATTGGCACTTTAGAAACATATGTCACGTTGTAAAACATACATGACCGAAGAAATGACAGACTATTCTGATTAAAAAAACTCAAACTGCAAGGGGCAAGCCGCTCCCAGACATTCTGATAAGAAGACCTTCTCACACAAGCCAATAAAACCCCTGAACCCCTACTCCACCCTTACACGGAGGCACCGTAACCCTGTGAGCACAGGCCGGGACCTACTACGTGCTTTGGGAATTGGTGGTGGGCGAGGGGATTTTTTTCCTTCTAGCCCGAAAATTCACTCCCACCGGGAGTTGAACTCGGGACCTAGAAGGGTGCCTTGCACTCCTCTAACCAGTCGGCCAGATGAGGCTTGGCCTATTCTGATCAAATAGTTTGGTGTTGATTAACATTAGAAGCAACAATGGATGGTAAAACTTTCATACACAACTAAAGAAACACAGGCATGTGCATCAAAGAACATGAAGAACAGGATATCACAAAAAAAATGTTGTGTTGTAGAGAAATGTTTGGAAGAAATGCATTAAGAAGACATGTTAGAATGGAGAACTAATATGAAATTATTAGGTTTCAAGCATCTTACATCCAATGCTGGAGCACCTCCACCTTTTACTATAGCAAGCTTCCTCTGGTATGAATTGCCATGCATCTAAAACAAAAGAGATTAAGTACTAAACAAGGGATTGGTCATGCTGTTTTCTTACTGTATAGACCACAAACTGCACATATATTCAAGAATAAACAATTGCAGAGGTCAAACATACACCTAATCTACTTACCAGGGATTTTGCTGAGTCCCAGGTGAAGAACCTAGTGAAAAAGGGAGGTTCACTCCCTTCCATAACAGTGAAAATCGGTGTTTCACGGGAAAGGTTTTCCATAAGGAAATCCAGCACAACAAATTTCTGGTGAAGACGTCAGGCAATAGCAAGTGAGAATGATAATGAGAGAAGACATGATGTGGCTTTTTTAAGCTGTTGCATAGAGATAAAAATTATCACCTCCCCAACATCCAGAGCTTGTAACCTCACTTTAACATCCACCTGTTGACCAACCCAAACGAATATGCTCGTGTGACAGTCCAGAATGAAAACATCTTCTGTCATTAGATCGTCTTGAGTAAAGTGGTGTATTTCCTTGACCTGCTCAATATATTTCAGATATAAATTATAAATGTAAAAAGGGTAAGAGTATGGCTAGATTCCAGTTTTACTGTGCTAACCTTCAAATTGCCTTCATGGACCCAACAGGTTAGGCACAATAAAGAGAACAACAGAAAGAGATCAGTATGTATTTAAACCACTAACGTGGATAACTTCCTAAGAAAACTACGAATCTATACATTCTTGATTACCTTTCGACAGTATGCATGAGAAAAGATGGGGATCACTTTCAAGTTCTCGCACCATTTTTTGGCTTGAATACTCGGACTTGCCTCCCAGTAAGCTCCAAAATTGGTCTGTTTCTGACCCTTCCTTTTGCGACTTTGACTGTGTATTTGGCTGTACAATGTAGAAAGGCATGGAAGAAAAACATAAGCCGAAAAAAAAGGCATAATAAACTATAACAAAGCTACCCCAAGTACTCGATAAAAAAATTTCTTATAATGACTTGTGAGTATGAGCAATGAAATTTCAGCTTATGTCTTCCTGAATATTCCCTGATGGAATACAAGAAGAGTTGCCAGAAATCAACACAGCTATCAGTTCCTAATATGTCCCAGTACAGCTGAATTAGTCCACATCCTGTACTAATATTTAACTCAGCCAATTTAAAATCTTGACAACTTCCTTAATTTGACTAAGGACAAATAAGACACGTAAATCAATATTTGTGATGGTTTTTGCCAGAAGCAGGCTGGTGAGTCCGTGAGTGTGGTAGCAAAGATATTCCAGCTGGACCAATTTCCATAACCACCAGATGCCAACTGGACACTGGTAATGCAAGCCTCCTCTAATCTAGGTAAGGCCTAAAGGGCTGTTAAGTACCTTCCCCTCCAAACAGGCTCAGATTTCACAGCGTAAATTTTGTGCAGAATCAAAGATCAACCATCAAATGTAAGTAATAAAAAATAAAATAAAATTTACAGAAAAAGTTAGAAAAGTTGAATAGTTACACCTCTACAATCGGGTTTATTAAATAGCTCAAATGGGATGATAGTTCCACACCTTAATCACATCAAGCTGCCTCTCCATTAACTCTTGATCCAATGCAGTGGACAGATTTCCAGCCCAAGTGAACACAGTGTTTCCATCATGCAGAATGTAACAGTAGGATGAATTCAATGATGAGGCCACCTAAGAATGGCGATAGTATATGACTGGTAAGGAAGATGTTATAATATTAACTGCGGTCATAATATACATTGGGGTATAGAAGTGCACTGTTACTTACAGGTTCAACTTGAATTGCTTGCATGTTTTCTGGTCCTGAACCTTGAACTCGGAAGAGTGCAAGCCCCTCTTCAGAATAACTATCATCATCAATACCATTTTCAGAGATAAATTTCTTGTATCCAGAGCTAAGACCACCCTGCAATGGAAAATGGAATGGTAAAACTACTGTGTAAAACCCAAACTAGTAATACCAATACAACTGAAGGCCATTTAACGCATGTAGACCTTAAACACTTGCAAGCTTTGAAATATCACAAAGAATTGGATCGGTTCTTTCCCCTCATACAGGCGCGCCTGAATGAAAAGCAAACATACATTAGAGATGACACAAGGGTTCTTATCAAGTTTAAATTCCAAAAAAAATATATATATATGATGAGTTACCTGGACAGCCTGAAACTTGGTGGATTCAACCATCTTGCTTGCAAGTGAAACTGCTGTTACTCTATCCTCCTGGACAAGAATTGACATCCTTTAATATTGAAGTGGATTTAACAAGTATAACTGACACTACATAATCAACAAGCATAAGGTTATTCAGATTTCAGAATCTCACTACTATGCACAAACAACACAGATAACCTTTTATTTTACTTCACAAAGCGAGAACATGAAATAGCTGTCAGCTGGTACTTCAAACCTTTTGAGTTATTATGATGAAATTCAACTAAAACCAAACTATGGGGCTAGAAACTCAAGAGATATTGATACAAACATCAGCTGACTTTAAAAAATTTGCAGCCAAAATTGATTTCTCCAAACTCTATTACCTCAACACTCTTTTTCCCAAACCAAGTTCCAATAAGGCATTCCTCCTTATCATCTCCAGCATACGTATACTGAAATATGTAGCAATCACCAGTGTAAAATTTGGATTGGTCAGAAGACGAGAGAAGTGCCTTGTCCTTATCATTTACACGCCACACCTATCAAATATAGAGGGAAAAAAGCATAAGTCAGAAAACTATCAATATGCATATGAAAGATAAAAATGAAGTGGATCATATGCACTTGTGCAGCATTAGAATGCATGACCATTTAGCCTTGTGTATTGAGGTATGCACCAACTTCCATTCTCAAAGTGAATTCCTAGCTAGCTGGCTTGCATGTGCTTTCCAAACCATTATTTGCAACAATGTTGGCCCACAATTGTTTCTAAGCATAAAATTGGAAGACAACTACTACAAAATGTTTACAAATCCAACATTGAGCACGGTAAAACCCAAAAATGATGATCTACAAAAGAAGAAGCTCATATAAGAAGTGCAGAAATACCTGCAGGTTGCCGGTGCAGTCAATATAGGACTGAGGTTCTTCTTTTGCAGGAGCAGCTTTCATCAAACCCTTAACATTTAAGCCCTGGCGTTTGAGAAGAGCTTCACAACGAACATAGTTGATAAAATTGTGAAGGGTGCAAAACATTTAACAAATTAAAAAAGATGAAAAGTTGAAGCTGGTAAATTTGTAAATAATAACCTGCAACTTTGCCTCTTCCATCCTCAGATGACAACTTCAAATCAGGTGTCTGTGGCCACTCTTTAAATTTTGATTTGAATGTAACAGTCTCAAATCCTTCGATCACTTTGATGATATGTGTTTTTGTTCGGTTTGAATCAGAGAGCAATTTCTACACATGCAATTAAGCAAATAAATAGTGAACATAGAAGAACATATAGTTCAACACACAATTCATTTTTAATATGTCAGAAAGATAAAACAATGTAACATCTCTTCAAATATTTCTTATCAGCACGAATAAGTAACCAAGCCTCTAAGGATAGAGGAGTCATAGATCTAATAAGCAGTTTAATAAACTGAAGGAACCCTATGCCATGTTAAATAATCAATGAGCGCATCAGGAAGTGTCAGCATTACCCCTCAGCATTTTCAAATAGTGTAACCTGAACCTGATGTTCGTAAGCATACAATGATAAAACATAACTAACTAGCTGAACAAATATCACCTCAGCAGCTTCACTAGCACTCTTTCTCTCCTGCAGCGATGAAGTTCTGCCCATCCAAACATACAATTCAGCACCACAGTCTAAGAAGTAACACTTGTTTGTCTCAAGTAATTCACGTGCCAAGGATTCGTAGTTGACAGGCTCCGGTTTTCCTTGGTCAAAACTGAAAAGTAAACACTTTATAATTAAATGATTTGTTTAGTTGGCAATCAAACAGCAGGAGCTTCCATCTATGGAATAAACCTCAGCCAACTACCATAGCAATTTGAAGGCAGTTTCCTCATGTTTCTCATTGCCTTCTGCAGGTGCCCTCCTTGGCAGCGGGGCAAAGCCACCGAAAAAACCCCAGAATTCACCAGCTTCCGCATCAGCCATCATTCTACCATCCTCTAAGAAAAATGCAAACAGTCATATCTAGATATTTTAATTCACGATACCACAAGAGGTGAATAAATGCTCACCAACAGATGCAATTTCACACTTCCCCTCGTGAAATGTATCTTTGATGTACTGTACAACCTCAAGAGCTTTTGCTCGCTCTTGGATGGATGAGTTTGAGCCATTGAACTGGAAAATTTTGGACTTCGTATCCAGAATAAATATGTCATCGTGATTAAGGGACGATCGAGCAAAAGGAACCTGGTTGTAGAGAGTGGCAAGTCTTTATTAATTAAGACAAGAATAGCTATGTTTGAATAAAGAGGACAGCCACGCAGATAACTTGCCTCTTTAACATGAACAACATGCTTTCCTTGGCAGACATATAAGCGGGTCTCATGATCCTGGGCGTTGACCTCAACATGCTTGAATCCAGATGCCACTCCCCCTGGCTGCGGCATGATGCATGGTCTAAAATAGGACAGGAATTTCTCTGTTTCATTGCCTTGTATTTCTCGGTACTGAACAGCACGTCCGCCAAGAGCAGCATCAAGCTCTACTGTTAAAATTGCAGCAGTTCCAGCTTCGTCCTACAACGGACAAAATTGGATTCAATACCCTTTCTGAAATAATTATTAAAAAAACCAAAACAGTATCACCAAATGAAATGAGAAAATACCTGACTAGTATCTTTACCAATCCAGTAATGGATATCATGGCGAAGAGAACCATTTTTCAAGGCTGTTGTCTGTAAGAAGCGAAAACATGAGAAAAAAGAATGCTTGCATCCTTGACCCCATAATCCATCTGAATCCCCAAGCATACAAAGTCACACAAAAAAACAGTGCTACCATATGCATACAGCAAGAAAAGAGCCTAAATGTTGATTATGTTACGAACCATGTGATGTGCTACCAAAAAAGTTACAGTTACAGAATTTAAAGTAGCATGCAACTATACCAACATAATAATATTTTTACAAAAAAATAACTATTTATTGCCCGTAACTCAATAAACCCAGTTTTGTGAACTGGAGTTTACTTAATCAAACCTTCTTTTATATGTATCTATCATGTCTATTAAGAAAATTCTTAAAGTTCAGTGTAAACTGAATCTTTACAATAACATGCTTGCTGCACGTAACATCTCTGTCAAAAAATAAGTAAAATTAAATTACATCTAAAGTATAACTTATTTTTTTAAAAAAAAAGTAGCTTGCATGTTTGCATGTAAAATGATTGAATAATACAGGAGTACTTCAGCTGGACCTCCATGGTACTGTTAACTTTTGTTAGTCTATATGCAATTCTTCCAGCCATTTTCATCTGTAGCTTTTCTTTCAAAAAAAATCATCTGTAGCCCACAAAATGTATTACATGATCGGTTCTACAAAAACACTCAGTGCACAATATCAGAATTGCACAGCAATTATCATAAGCCAATCAAATCCACAAGCTATTGTAAGTTGTATTATGGATATGATGGTATTTAAGGCTGCAACACTAGAAGAGATAAAACAATTATTTTACAAGGGTTCATCCACCAAGATGTTTGGCAGATTCCTCGACAAATAACGATTGCAGAACAAATGTGAATTCTAGCAACACATAAAGTGCATGACCAGTAAAAAAATCGTGATTGGATATAGGAAAGCAAACTGGTAACAGGAAAATATTAGAGGGGAGGAAGCAATGCACCTAAAGATCGTGCACTTTGGTACCTTCAAGATAATGTACGAATCGCCCATGAAAAACTTCCCAAATGAAGACGCAGGGACAGGAACTGGCTTGAAATCCTCGATACGCCATATTTCCAAGCCGCTGCAAGGTATTAAGGATAACACAGTGACCATTCATGGACCCATACCAAAAGCATAATGCAGTTGTAGACTAAGTGTGTGCTCCCTAAATATTTGATGAGCTTAACCTTGACAAACTTTAGCTATTATGACCTCATCCTTTACTGTAAATTGCTGAAATTGCTCAATATTTACCAACAGATTATTGGTTGCCATTTAGTTATAGAAAGTGCATGCACATTTTCCTGGCAATGAGCACCGACTTCTACTGTGTGTTAGATTTATAGAGCTTGTCAAGTACGCATATCGCAGGAAAATTCATTCATCTACACAATAGCATTAAAAATTAGTACACAAGTCTATGTCAAACAGGCACCACATTTTTCTCCTCAACAGGTCCCGTTTATGATATAAAAAATGTAATATCCACATCAAAACTGAGTGTCTGAGTGCTTAGTATTTTGTATGCTACCCGCAAAACACCACACATCGACGGCCAAAATCAGTTGCCAATACCCCAGGAAAGAGATTAGATATTGGACCAATATGAAGATAACAAAAGGCAAAAAAATCATAATGACAGATTGAAGTAAACAGAAGCTCGAAAGGATACTCTTTTTGTCCGGAGCCACGGAAAGCTGGGTCCAGGTCCTTCATAGAAACTGACATCTTCAATTTTAAAAAAAGCCCTTGCGGCCTTGCCTAATTCTTCTTTCAATGGAGATCTAAAAGGATGCTGGAACAAGAAACCAAAGTGCATGGATGGTAAGCAAATAAACAAACAAATGATGTCGCATTCTGAGAAAACTAAATTAGGCAGTTTGGCTTATGTGGAATAACACTTGCATGTAACAATTCCATCTGAGCATCAAGGTTTTACAAGTATGTATCGCTTTCGATGATATAATTACTACTGATAGAAAAGTAGCAAAATGGGCACACCATCAGATGATCATCTTAACTGCGATTAATAACAATATAGGCATGCCAACATAATTCCCTAACGAGAATTTGTATTTTTCAATTTCCATGCAGGAAAGGTCGGAGGTAAACTTAGAAGCAAGAACGCCAATTAACGATTTTCTGCTACGGCTCTATTTCAGCTACACGTTTGCATAAAGAAGAATCACTTCAGATGATAAAATGAATGCTACCATGAATATGCATACTCTGAAATCTTATACTTGGCAACCACTCATATCAGATAACGCATAGACTGCGGATAAAATGCAGTATGCTTGGTATGCATTTCCAAATTAAGAAATGTGCATCAATGTACCAATATGTGGCCTACGAGGCTCGCATGCAGCGCCGGTCACTGATCGAATCTGCCAGGAGGCCCAGAACCCAACACAGCAACCATTCCTTCTACAGACTCCTATTCCATCAGCACGAATTTCGCGGCTGAGCTGTTTCAAGTGCTAAAACAGTGCGCTAAGCATCGCAAACAAGTAAATATTACTCTCAATCTACCTCCGGACAAGCTAAAGTGAGCAAGCAGCTCTGCATCGTCAAGGCGCGAATCTGGATCAACCAAGCGGCAAGCAGTGGCGGACCCAGTACAGGATACATGTTCGCCCGGCCCGATAATTGTTGCAAAAAATCGAAGTTCAGCAGGTAAAACACAAGGTCAGATCCGAAATTCGGAATGCGCATAGCATACATCAGGGGGGGCGGGCTTTGGGCGTTCGATCCCGCGCAGCTGGAAAGAGAAGTGAAGGGGATAGGCGCGCGTACCTGTCCGATGCTCGGCGGCGGCGAAGCGCCCGGCGAAAGAGCTGCCCGAGGGTGGCCGCCTCGCCCTGTCGTCGCCGACTCGCCGCTGCGAAAGGGAGCCCGACAGCCGTGTGGAGCGGAGAAAGGAAAAAGGAAAGCGGCGGAGGACAGAAGAAGGAACGGAGACTCGAGGCCGTTCTTCTTCTGCAGAAAAAAAGAATCGGCGTGGCAGTCTGGCAGGGATGCAAACTTTTTCCCCCTTTTTCTAAGGAGGAGATGGAGTGTTTTCTTTCTTTTTTTTCTCTTTGCAAAAAAAGGCTTAAACATAAAACATGGTCCCTCGTTGTATAAATCTTTTGTAATTGAGGGTTGTATGCGGATATAGGAGTTAGAAGAATGCTGCAGGCCAGCTGGGGGTGGCAAATGACGGACTGAAGCGTGCGTGCCACTAAACAACTTCGTCTCTTGTATATTCATTTTTTTAGTTTTATTTTATAAAAAATGTCACAAAATCTAAATACAACCCACATACGCCATGACGTGGAGTCAAAACATGAAGGCACGGTTGTGTCAGCCCAAGATTAAGAAAAATATAGTTATTCAAGGGTATTGACTTGGACTATATATATTGCGTAAATTTTGTAGATAATTTTATCATTTGTGTTTGGGTATTTTGGCCTGAGGAGCATTTTTTGGGCAGTGTCGTGTGTGTCTCCTCTCCTCATTAAAACTTTTGACCTCCAGCTGATACGAGGGGAGCATTACTTAAGTCGTTGTCAAATGTGTCATGTGCAGATGTGCTACGTAAACCGGTGGATTAGCGCTCTACTAAGCGGGTTCATTTGGGATCGGAGGCATAATTTTGAAGGGATGGAGGCGTTGAGATTATACTTGGTTCCATCAGGGAAGTTTGTAGGGCAGCAGTGTGTGTTTGATTCCTTGATCATTTGCTCATTCATTCATCAGTCATCACTAAGACAGTTGCAATGGGGGACCATAAGACAACCTATCCTGATGGACTCTAGTGTACTCTAGTGTGGGATTATGGGCTGGCAAATCTTTTTCGCCACCGGGTCCTACTACAGCCACATACTTGATGCTCTGTCTTTCAGCGGGGAATCTCCAGCTAAACACGAAAACAGCTGAAAGGAAGCATATGTGGATCTTTTAAGGAAAAGGAATTGTTATTAACTATTTCAGTTGTAGGTAGCTTGAAAATGTACTATAAGGCCTTTTGAGTTGGCTCTTTGAATCATAAGCTCAAATTATTTTATCATACCTGGAGATGCGATTCGGTTTTAAAATGTTGTTTTGTGAAATCTAGTACATACTTAATAAAAAAACCCACTCGCAGTACCCCTATAAAAAGCTTCCAAGAGACAGCTGATCAATCTTGAGATTGACAAGTGAAATATAGCTTCGTTTAGACTTTTTCAATGTCAAATCTTTTCAACTCCCGCCAACAATAACTCTTAAACTAACTTAAATTAAATAGAGATGAATGCATATTTTTGATAGTTGATTTCACGGTAAATGTACCAATATTACTTTTATAATATCAGCATTTATGATTATTTCGTTATTTACTATCAAAGTTGAAATTTTTTTATACTTTGAAAAGGTCTGAACGAAACTATATTTTGAGATGGAAGAGTACATCATTTACACCGAAATTTTTTCCTCGATATAAACGCCATGCTAAGTTACGCTCGGTTCCTTCGATTGTAAAATATTGGCCCATGTATCTTTGTTATACTGGCCCAGATTTATGAAGGATTGGTGTTCGATAGATTATGAGCTTTGCCTTCACACATGGAAAAGCATCATTCTCAAACTATGGCAAAAGTAATAAGGCCCCGTCTTCCTATGAAAGCTGTCTGGAACAAAGGAATAGGAGCAGTGAAACGGAGGTAAGTTTCCCTACGGCAGTTCATTTCACCGGAACCAAAACATCCACTCCGATCTCGGGTTTTGGTGGAAGTCCAAGTCAAGCAAAAACGGCTTATCGCTACCAAGAGTAGTCCTTTCTCGAGAACAAAACAAACGCCACCAAGAACCACCAAGAAGATTTTTCTCTCACAAAGAATCAAGACTACCATCACCACCAACAAACGAACGAGTCAGTTGGTTAGACGTCTATCATCACCACGTCACGCGTTGGGCCTTGGATGAAATAGGAACGTGCAAACGTCAAAGGCAGAAAGAAAGTACAGCGTGGAAAATGAGAGATGCGGGAATTTTGTTTATATATTTTTAAATTATTTTGCAAAATTATACGACAGTTTGAAAATTTATCAAATTTGTCCAACAACCGTCGTGCGCCACGGCGGCCGCCATGGGTCACGGTGTTTACAAGCCAACCGTCGTGGCCCACGGCGATTGGTGGCCGGCCACGGCAGTTGGGGAACCTCCACGGCGGTTGGACCTAACCGTCGTGGACCACGACGGCTATGCCCAACCGCCATGGGCCACTGCGGTTGGGGTAATTTTTTATAAAATTTTATTAAATATGGTAAAAGGACCGCTGGTTCAATTATTACAACACAATAGGGTCAAGTTCAAATATTACACAGCACTGCAAAAAAGATAACAAAAATCTTAAAAAATGACAAACTTTAGCAATTCTTGCGATGTGACGACGAAGGTTTATCCTTGTACCATTTTAGCTGGTGGATTAGCAACACACGGGTCTGTTGGTGGAGCATAAAGACCACCATAAGGAGGTTCATCTCCTCTTGCAATGGCATTTGCAGTTTTTCTTTGCAAATAATGATGCACGTATGGTGGAGCATAAAAAGCATCTCAAGGAGGTCCCTCTCCTCTTGCAATGGCATCTGCAATTTTTACTTGCATATATCGAAGCATACCTCTTTCGAGCGTGCTCATTTTCTTCGGATCAGTTGTCGCATTTGTGTTTTTCCCCTTCAGATGACCACCACCATTACCATCCTCACCCCCTCCGCGCGGCAGAAGTAGACATCTCTAAGTACACAAAATCATAACTAATTTAACTAATTACAGTATTTTAAACTAACTACATAAAATAAATAAAGAGATGAAACTTACCTAAGAGGGAGGAGCAGCTCGTGGGGAGAGGGAGGCGGCAGCACGGTCGGGCGGGACGGCTTGTGTCGTCGCCCTTTATATAAGCGCAACATCCCAATCAACCGTCGTGGTCCACGTGAAGGCATCTAGGCCCCTAATTCGTGTTTTGGTAATTAATGACAATCATTATGTACTAACATTTTTATTTGAGTTATAAGAATAGGTTAGTCCGGTGAAATGATGAGATCATGCGGTATAAATGAGAAGGTCTTGTATGACTTGTGTTGGAAAGAACTCAAGGCAAAGGTAAAAGATAGGGTTTTATTTTTGTCGGTCATAAGGTGATTACAAGATGTTAAATGACCGGGTTGATAGGATAGATAGCCGTACTATCAAGAGGGATCAATTTCATTGGCTTGACTTTTCATAGTGCCACTTGGATCAAAAATTTGCATGCATTGCATTTAGATGAGTGGCGATTTCTCTTGGTAAAAGGAATTCATTGAAAAACTTAAGGAAAAACAGTTTTCAGGTATTGGGCGGACAGTCCGGGCCCTTGGGGCGGACGGTCCGCGAGTTTATGATATTTATTTAATATCTGACTTTTTTGGCAAAAGTTTTCGAGAAAATGTGCTTCCGGGCGGACTGTCCCCAGACTCTAGGCGGACGGTCCGTTATTCTTTACAGAACAAGGTGTTGCTCGGTGGACCGGGCGGACGGTCCGCGGAGTCCGCGGGGCCCTGGCGGACGGTCCGCCCGGCCCAATGGTCAGTCCCACCAGCCGTTGACTTCGCGTTTTTACCGTTGGAATTTAAACGCGGACAGTTCGCGAGGACATCGCGGACAGTCCGCAAGGTACGCGTTTTGCCCCTAACGGCTAGTAACGAGAAGGGCGAGTATATATGCTCCAAGCCCGGGGTTGGAGAGGCTCTCTTGGCACTTTGAAAGGTCCATACTCCCTTGTAGAGCTCTCCCTCTCCTCTCTCTCACTCACTTGGCTTAGTGATAGTATTCTTTGTGAGATTGAGAGCTTCTAGTGCATTGCATCAAGGTTTTGAGCTTTGTGGCACTATAGAATCATCAAGCAAGTGGTTGATTTGTTACTCTTGGAAGTTGCCGCTTCCTAGACGGCATGGTGGTGGAAGAATCCGTTAAAGCTCGCAAGAAGATTGTGCGTGGCTCCGGATTTCATGTTGTGAGAGGTATTGTGCTCACCTCACCGGAGCGGTAAAGAGCAACTCTAGTGGAATCGAGGTGTGGAGTGGTTCTTTGGTTCTAACCGGCTCAAGATCAAGTGGTGTCTTGATAGAGGAGCGGTTGAACATTGAATCCACCTCAACGTGGATTAGGGGTGACCGGCTAGTCATCGATACCACGGGATAAAACTCGTCTCATGTGCTCGGTTATTTCTTTCCTAAATTTCCTTTCAAGTACTTTTCTTTGAGCATTCAATTTCTAGAGATTGTTGTATATCTTGTCACCCTAGGCCGCAAAACCCCCAACATAGGAATAGAATAGGTAGAAATTTAATTCTCCTTGTGGTTCTAATTAATTTTCTCTAGTGTCGTGTTTTAGATTTTAAACCGCCTATTCACCCCCCTCTAGTCGGTATCCTAGATCCTACACCACGGCGGTTGCATTTCGACTTCAATGATACTTGATCTCGAACCTACTGCCTACCGTACTGCCATGGTTGCTTTATGACAAGTTGTTTTTTACTTAATGATTATTTTTTATTTTTTAACTTTATGACAAAGAAAACTAGGTTTTAATAATGAAAAGCAAAGTGATATACTAAAAAATAGTCAGGATCACATATAACATATGCTCCTGTACAAATAATATGCGACCTGATCTAGCATCTCTTGGTCTTCTTGAGGAGCCTGTCAGCTCGGTAATTTCTAAACAAACTAAAGTAATTTCGATAATTTTTATAATATCTATAAAAAAATTAAGTTTCTAGAATTTATAAATGAATTATATAGTATTTTCTAGAATTTCTAAAACATATAAACTAATTTTCTACATTTTATAAACAATTTCGAGTGAAATGCACTGTAGGCACCTGAACTTGCAGCGCTATGTTGAATAGGTCCATGGACTTAGAAACTAGACATCTAGCCCCTCAAACTTGCGGACCCGTTCACCCCGGGTACAACCCAGTTTTGCATGGCCTGCATGGAGGTTTTGCATGGGCACTGTAGCGATGCTTACGTTAGCGATGACATCTAACACTCCTTAGTTTGCGAAATTGATATCTTTTTACTCCGAGCTCCAAATATACCAAATAATATATCAATTTTGATCCTCTCGACGATCTCTTTGCAATGGTGTACTCCATTTTGTTATTTGAGACAATTTTATTTCATATGAATTAAATATTTCTATAAACAAGTGATATATTTTATTTGTGTAAAATGAAATATTTCTATAAAATGATGTACCGGACGGGCATTGTTGTTTTAATGAAAAACATGCATCACGGTTGTGAAGAAAGGATCCTCAAGAGCTTGCCACTGAGGGAGGAGCTAGCGTTGGAGAAAGTGCAGTGTCCGGCTAATCATGTTGCGCATTATTCAAGATTCCGTGGAAGCCCTGCAGAATCGTGTGCAAAGATGCCTCTTAGAATAATAATATATCACTTATTTTATAGAAATATTTAATTTTACACTAAATAAAACTATCTCAAATAACAAAACGGGGTACACCATTGCAAAGAGTTCATCAAGTCGATCAAATTTGATATATTATTTTGCAATATTTGGAGCTCCGAATGAAAAGATATCGATTTCGCAAAATAGGGAGTGCTGACTTCATCACTGACGTCATCATCGTACATTGCCCATGCAAAACCTGCCATGCAAAATCGGGTTGGACTTGGGGTGAACGCGTTCGCAAGTTCGAGGGGCTAGATGTCTGGTTTCTAAGTTCATGGACCTATTTGACACAACGCTGCAAGTTCAGGTACCCACAGTGCATTTCACTCTTTCTACAATATCTAGAACAAATAAATTAATTTTCTAGAATTTCTAAACGAATTAAAGTATTTTCTACATTTTCTAAACGAGATAAATTAATTTTCCAGAATTTCTAAACAAATTAAAGTATTGTCTACAATTTCTAAAAATAGGTAAACCCATTTTATACATTTTAAAGTAATTTCGATAATTTCTACAATATCTAGAAAAGATAAATTAGTTTTCTAGAATTCCTAAACTAATTAAAGTATTTTCTCAATTTCTAAACGAGATAAAATATTTTTATTGATTTTCTAAAAGAGACAAATTATTTTTTCTAGATTTTCTAAATGAGGTAAACTAATTTTCTAGATTTTCTAAACAAATTAAGTAAATTCAACAATTTCCACACCAGATAAATTAATTTTCTAGATTTTCTGCACATGGTAAAGTAATTTCTACAATTTCTAAAATGGATAAACTAATTTTCTATATTCTAAACTAAAAACCAATTTTCTAAATCTATACTAATTGAATTAACTAGTTTCTAAATGTTATAATCTAAAAACTAATTATCTAAATCTAAACTAATTAAATTAACTAAGAGAAGAAAAGAAAACATACCAGAGGTGGGTGGGGGGGACAGGGGTGGACGGCGGCCGCCGTCGCCCTTTATATAGGCGCGGTTGCCGCCGTCCGCCACGGCGGAACGAGCCTACCGTCGTGACCCACGACCGGTGCAGCCCACACCTTGCAGCGGACCGTTGGCGGCCACCTTACAGCCGTGGGTCATGGCGGTTGGAGGTGCTACCGTCATGTCCCACGACAGCCGTCGTGTCGTGACCCACGACCGGTGCAGCCCACACCTTGCAACGGACCGTTGGCGGCCACCTTACAGCCGTGGGTCACGACGGTTGGAGGTGCTACCGTCGTGTCCCATGGCAGCCGTCGTGTGACGCACGACAGTTGGTTGCCAAATCTGAAAAATTTTCAAACTATCGTATAATTTTGCAAAATAATTAAAAAATAATAATGTCGAGAGATGCGATGCCACCAGCACATATGAAAGGTTGAAAATTTGGTACTGTGATGTTGTTGTGTAGTGTGTGATGGGACTGCCTTGTTGGCCCACTTGTCGTTGAGGGGATTAGGAACCCAATAGTTTGATTATTTTTTTCTCTTTATTCTTTCCATACTATGATTCTTGTATTTCAAATCTTGCATTTCAAATAGCTATCTTCATCTCATTCATTTGTTTTTCATTCCTCTGTTTCGTCACAAACTCTACATATCATTCATGTGTTTCATTTCATTCCGGTTTATATTCCTTCATTCTAGAGCCTACGGTTTTAGCTCAATTCTTAAGTATCACTAATGAAGTTTGAATACTGAAGATCCATTTTATTATGATCTTTTGTAAGAAAGATTGCAACAAAGGTAGTCGAACCACGTCAGTTAGGTACCATAGATATTTCCATTGCAGTTGCTTGGGCATGGAGGCAAGGCACGACATAGACTACAACATGATGATGGCTTGATTCGGCAATATAGCACTGTACCATTTTTAGAAATAAAATGTTTAAACTATTAAAAATACCTATTAAACTAAACACAATTAAGCCTGTCGGTGCGGAATGTGGTCCCGACACCAACCAGTAATGAGCGTCAAGGTCTATCCCTCAATGGTCGATGCTAAGCAATCAGAGACACAAAGTTTATCCTGGTTCCGGCCGAGGGGCCGTACGTCCAGCAGTGGCGTGCTCGAGGCACTATATTGCTCAGCACCGGGGTGCCTGTAGTGGGGCTGCTACAAGCAATGCGGGAGAGGAAGCGTAACTTCCAAGTCCCTGGTGAAGTGACTGAAGATATTGTGGGAGAATTGGAGAACAAGTGCGTGGTGTGTCGTGTCCCGACTTGTTGTCTTCTATCTTGTCTTGTCCCCCGCGGCGGGGGAGTTCGTCTTCCTTTTATAGGCCAAGGAGAGAGCGAGTTACATGTATGCCGCACTATTTAGCTACATGGGGAAGTGTGGTGTGCTATGCCGTAGAGTAGGCGGCCGCCTTGACGGTCCTTGCCGCGATCCGGCCATCATGGCGTATCTTGTACCCGAACAGTGGTAGCTTCGAGGGTAGGAGTGCAGCGGACGGCCGTGATGTCTCCAGGCGGGCTCGAGGGGGTTGCTGACGTCGATCCGTACGGGATACAGTGGCAGGTAAGGTGGCGTCCCGTTCCCGCATGCTCCACAGCGTCGGAGCTGTTGCCACAGTGCCCGGCGTGGGATTGTACGCGCGGGGGCGGCCACCATGCCGGTACGGTGGCGGGGATGGCGCCCCGCCGGCCTAACGCCTTGGCCTAACCCTGCAAAGTCACGGGAAAGTAAATCGAGGGTGCGGCGGCCCCCCTTCGAGGGCTCGGCGCGTTAGCCGTGCCGAGTAGGCGGCGCGGCGTCACGGGCCGCGGCACCGGCCACGTCGCACGGTCCCCCACGGTGGCGGGGATGGGTTCCCTCCTAGGGAGTTGGTGCAACGAACCGGGCGCGAGTCCCAAGCGCATGATGGCGCCGCCCGCCGTTGTCGAACATTAAATGCCCGTGTGCGGGAACGGGCGTGCGCGTGCGGAGCGCCCTCGAGCGAGGCGGAGCCTCGCTCGAGGGCGGCGCGGACCCCTCGAGCGAGGCGGAGCCTCGCCGAGGTAAGCGCACCCCCTCGAACGGGGCGGAGCCCACCCGAGGGAGGCATGTGTCCTCGAGCGAGGCGGAGCCTGCTCGAGGGGATCTTTGAGTGGGCCGCTTTGGTAGGCCGTCAGGGCCACCGCGGCGTGGGCCATGTCCTGCGTGTTTAAGCGATGCGTGTTTGACTTTGGCCTGTTGCGGGTTTTAAGTGGGGATTCCCCAGTTGTTTTAAGGGGACCCTTAGGGCTGTCCCCGACAAAGCCTTTCTATGTAATATTGCAATGTTTTATAGCGTTCGTCTCTAACTGCATCAATGTCACGTTATACCGAGTTTGCGAGATCATAATTCTCCTCTCTTGGATCTCATTGTTCTCCTTTCCTTGTTTTTTTTTGGAATCCCACAATACAAAATGGAGACGCTTACATACACGCACACAGGTTTGCCCTCTACTAACCTCGAAGGGGGTTGGGTTGGGTTGAGCTAGGATGCACTTCACGTGGTGGTGGTGGTGTCAATTGCCACGGTCGTGCATGACTCCATGGTGCGCCTTGGAATGTCGCTATGTCAGAATGGGAGATGGGACCAAGATACCCGCTTGGAGCTCTCAGTCACGACAGTGACTCGGGGGCAAACTGTGTTGCTTGGTCGTGGCATCGACGTGCCATCATCGAGATGTGGTTGCAACTCGAAAGAGAAAGAGTAGACAAGCTCCGGATGTTTTATGCTTGGCGATTCACGAGCTCCCTTCTAGTTCAGCTAGCCAACGTCGCCGGGTGATTTACCTCCTTTTCCGTCTATGGTGATTTTTGTCCCTAGTTGTTCGTTCAAACTTTTTTTTTTGTCCCTAGCGTCAAAAACTCAAAATTAGACTACTGCCGTACTGCTGCTGTGCTTCTGCAGGAGCTGCTCGGCCTGAGTGGCCGTAGCACATCGCGCTTGCGAAGGCCGAAGGAGAAACCGAGCCTATCAATTCCGCACAGAAAAGACCTGCCAGCCAGCTGGCGGCGTGCCAATGGCTGCCGCTCACCACCCACGGATCGCGATCCGCGTGACACCCGCAAAATCGAATCGCCACCCTCCATCCCAACGCGATCCGACGGCCCGCATCCCCACCTCCACCCCGCGCCCAGCCAAATTCCAAACGAAAAATTTCCGCGCTCCGAGCGCCAAATCCACCCGCCTCCTATTTATAACCTCCCCGTCTCGCCCCAAATTCCCCACCGCAGAAGCAAATCTCCCATCTCCATCTCCATTTCCAACACCAACCTCTCCGGTTCCCCAGCTCCCAAACCCACCCCCAATCCCCCGGCGATGGCCCGCACCAAGCAGACGGCGCGCAAGTCCACCGGCGGCAAGGCGCCGCGGAAGCAGCTGGCGACGAAGGCGGCGCGCAAGTCGGCCCCGGCGACCGGCGGCGTGAAGAAGCCTCACCGCTTCCGCCCCGGCACCGTCGCGCTCCGGGAGATCCGCAAGTACCAGAAGAGCACGGAGCTGCTCATCCGCAAGCTCCCTTTCCAGCGCCTGGTGCGGGAGATCGCGCAGGACTTCAAGACCGACCTCCGGTTCCAGTCCTCGGCGGTGGCGGCGCTGCAGGAGGCCGCGGAGGCCTACCTCGTCGGGCTGTTCGAGGACACCAACCTCTGCGCCATTCACGCCAAGCGCGTCACCATCATGCCCAAGGACATCCAGCTCGCCCGCCGCATCCGTGGTGAGCGCGCCTAGGCGGCGCCGGATCTCCGATGAGGTTGTCCCGTAGCTAGATGGTGCTAGTTGTCGAAGGAATGGAGTAGTTTGGTAGCGGGAAGAGTGAATGTAATTTGCATCTAATGCCTGTTCTGTTAACCTGGTTGCTTGTTATGAATGGAAATCGTCCGTGTTGGATGCTTGATTTCTGTCCAGCGTTATTGTTGCTGTGATCTCGGTGTTTGTTTCGTTGCAGTACATTGTGGTCACGATTCGATGAAATTTTTTCATCTCGGTGTTTGTTTGGTTACAGGACACGGAGGATTGTCTGTCGATCTTGAATTTTCTGCTATTGACAGTATATGTTACTATTTGATTCTGAATCAGGCGTGCAAGCGCTGAGAAATTGGACCTGTGAACTGGACCTATGAATATTTTTCTTGGGCTTTATAATCGTCAATAGTGGGCTGACAAGAGGGGACATTCTTTTTTGCTAGCCGGCCCACTATACTGTGTCAAAAAACCCAACCAAGTTGTTTTTACCATCGTAACCGTGCAAGTGTCACTGTCCTCCCTCTAAAAAATGTATGTTGGAGCTTCGTTGGCTCACGAGATGCAGTATTAGAGCAACTCCAAGAGACTAGCTATCTTGGCTTAACTAGCTAAAATATATAAAACTTGTCCAAAAACTCAATCCAACAGACTAGCTAAACTTTCCCTCGCTATCCTCCGCTACCTAAACCGAAGGCTTCGCTAGCCATCTTTGGCTAGCCAGTCCCGCTAGCTATCCCCTCGTACATGAGTATGGCAGGCGGGACCCACTAGCGGTGGAGCATATGTAGAGTTGATTTTAGTGAGTCTGTTGGATTTTATCAACTTTTTGC
The DNA here is from genome assembly GCA_947561735.1 of Cenchrus americanus. Lineage (NCBI taxonomy): Eukaryota > Viridiplantae > Streptophyta > Magnoliopsida > Poales > Poaceae > Cenchrus > Cenchrus americanus. Next base: position 88,399,394 of record OX387240.1, on the reverse strand, counting down.
TAGCTATTTCATTTTAGACATTAGCCAAATCAGGATTTTAGCTAGTGATTTTTAGAGAGACTCTTGGAGTTGCTCTTATCCTAATCATAACACCATAAATGTTCTATATACAACGGAACACACGGATGTAGAGTTTTTCAATTACAGTGAAACACGAAATGGAAGATAAAAGTAATGAGATCAACTAAATCATGCTACCTGCCCGCACCAAATTAATTAGGGAGACATCATCTGTGACGCCGGTGACGGCTCTGCTCGTGCCAACCTGCTACCACCACGGCGGCGCGGCACCGAGATAGACCGGCCGACGTTCTCGTCCTGCGGCGGCAGCTGCAACGACCTCGCCCCGTCGATCTGCGTAGGCACGCGTAAACTGCCGAGCGCCTCGGGCGCGCGGGTCGGCACGGCGGCGGCGACGAGGCTCCATAACTTGGGCAGGAGCTGCACCGTGTACACGACGTATAGGGCGAAGAGCACGAGGAGGGTGAGCACGAGAGTGTACTTGGCCGTCTGGTCCGCGCGCGTGCTGCCCGCCCAGTAGGCGCGCATAAGGCCCACCACCATGTCCAGCACCACGATGATCTGTAGCGCCACCACCTTGGCCTCCGAGTGGTAGAACGACCTGTTCGGCAGCAGGATGACGATCGCCAGCGACGTGGTAGAACATGTAGTACCTGCATGCAACCAATATTTCGCCGAGAGCTCCTAGTCCTAGTTCATAAGCCAATAATTTAAGATTCATTATTCTATTCTTTTTTTTTTGCTTATTCTAATCTTCCTTAGAAAGAAGAAGAAAATATTTCATTCTAATAAAATGATGCATCGTGCAGCGTCGTCTATCTCTTGCTCTTGGGGATTTCGGACTTATTCTTATCCTTCAAGGTTCAAGCCCTCCGGCGGGTTGAGTCCAGCCTGGTAGGTGACCGAGGCGACTTGCACGGCGAGCACCACGAGCCAGCCGCGCATGTCGTTGAACCACTTCGCCCGCATCCTCTTGGGTCTTCGTCGTCGTCCTCGCTCTGTTGCCGCGTCGGTGGCCACTGGTGGCGCTGCTGCAGGTACAGCACGCCGGTGTACGCCGCCGGCTGTACCATGCCTGCAGCCGCGGAGCCGTCCGCGGCGGCGAGGGGAGAGACGAGGACGCGCACAGGCATGGCGCCGGCGCCCGGACCCGGCGGCGCTTCGCGACCGACATCCTCGACCTCGCTGGCGGTCGCGTCGTCGTCAGAGGGAGCTTGGCTGCCGCTACGATCGTCCATGGTGTCATCCGAAGGCATGATTCCTGCAATCAGGTGCACCGAGCGCGTGCGCGATCTATCTAGCTCTCTGGTCTAACAGGTGGAGCAGTCGATCGAGCCCGCGTGCAGTGATTCGATCGTGCGTGTTTGGCTCATGAAGTCAAATTGTATATAGCACGGGTATCTCCAAGCAATCGATCATAGTTACTGCTGAGCAGTGAGGAGCAAGCCTGCTATGCTAAAGTTTAATTGGAAGTTGGAACAGATACTAGGAAGTAGGAACCATGGAGCCAGTCAAATCCTGATCGACTTCGCTTCTGGTTGAAGACTTATCTATTACGCATCGCTAGCTGAATTTCAAGCTTGCGATTTATTAGCATAACTGTCAAGTGTTAATAACCTTCTTTTCGACGGCTTCGTATTCCTGAATGGTGACTTCGCCATTCGGCGGGTTCTTGCTTGTGTCGAGGAGTAAAACATGAAGGGGGATAGTAAATAGGGACATTTGTGTGTGGCACACTATGAATGTTTGCTTTTGTGTACCACACATCGCGAATGTGAAATTTCTTTTCAGCTGAAGAGGAGAGGTAAAAGGACCATGTTCCCCTTGGGTCCACCTGTCATGTTCTTCTCTGCTTTGTTTCATCTTCCCCGGCATTGCTCTGCAGTCCGCACAAAATCACACTCGTCCTAGTCTCGTCTGCCACGCTGCAGCAGGTCACTCTGTTTGATGGTGTCGTCGCTGCCGCGGACGACACCACCATCGTCGTGGTGGGCAGTGGTAGTTCCTCCTCCTCCTCCTGGTTCCTGCCGCCCGCAGGAGCCCGACGAGCTGCTGACGGGCAAGGGCGCAAGGCAGCCTGCTTTGACGCAGTGCTGACCGCGCGGGCACTCGCGCGGCTCGCTTGCCTCTCGCGCTCACACTCACGGAGGTGCCGCCGACGCTCGCTGGGGAATGGGACGCGGCCGCCATCGCCGTGCACCTGGGCGTCGGCATCGCCCTTGTCGACGCCGGCAATGCCATCACCGCGCACCTCGTCGGCCACCGCCTCCTCGTCCGCTTCGCATTCCACCTGCTCACGTTATCGTCGACGGGGCGCGCGTGTGGCACTCACAAACTGCGACGGCCGCAACTCGGCGTCCCCGTCGCTTCGCTCTCTTCCTTCCCGTTAGAGCATCCCCGACCTTGTGGCCGCCGTTGGGACTTGGGAGGAGAGAAAAGAACGGTGCAGGTAAGAGAAAAAAAATGGACGAACTAGAGGAGGGGAAGAACAGGACTGGTGGGCTTGAGTGTAACATGGTCTTGTCATCACTCCTCTTAGCTGAAAAGGATTAGTTTATCCAATGTGATATGTTGTAGACCAAAGAACATTTGTAGTGTGCTGGAGACTAGATACATATTCGGATGTGTCTTTGCACAAAAGCTCACATTCGAAGTGTGCTCTAGACAAATTTCCCTAGTAAATAAAGAGCATGATGCCACCGGTCGCCAGCAGTAAGGAGACGTCATACGCATACGTGGTGTCCCTGTTCCTAGTTTCCGGAGACCGCGGTGACGCGGGTCTGACATGTAATAAACGATGGTGAACAACGACAAAAGTAAAGTAGTCAAACAGCAAAGGAGACAAAAGATGTAACTTGGAAAATCCTCCTAACACGAGAGGTAAAAACAACAAGCTCCAACCAGCAAGAACCTCACGAATTGGAGTCCAGTTACAACACCAATGGCGCCGACTTACAAGAAGATGATAGAATCCATCCCCAATGGAAAACCGTAACGGGTATATATGACTGTATCGTACCGCTGTTGACGGTCCTTACAACAAAGAATCGACCATCAAAATCTCGAGTTTGAGAGGAGTATATGGCAAGTGTCATGCATATTTTTAGTACTAATAAAGTTCCACGAGTTGTGTTGTGATTTTCATGGGCAGATACACATTTTGGGAGAAATTGGAACCAACGTGCCACATGAGCAAGGCACGACCGGACCAGCTGGTCCGGCCGGCCCTGCAGGTGCTGCCGGCCATGCCCCGTGGATCATGCCTGGTCCAGAACACCTCCTCTCCCTCGAGCAACACTTGGAGGAGCACGATTCACTGAAGAACGTCGGTTTGATCCAAAGGTGGAGGTTAGGATCCATGGGTCCACTTGTCCGGCCGCTCAACCGCCACAACCGTCATTCCGAGGCGATCCTAGGCGTCCCTGAGCATAGGCGGTGCATCACAAGGCACGGAGGTGGGCCGGCCGCACCTATCCATCCGCGTGTCGGGCGAAACCGACCCAAGGAACCGACCTACAACCGCCTCAGGAGCAGTGATCAGGGGCGTCCAAGGCGAGAGGCAGTGGATCATAGGGCCGACCACACCTCTTGATTCGGCCGCACCTGACATATTGGCCCCACGCGCTCCACCGACCTTCCTTGCCTATAAAAGGCACCTCACACTCACTGGATTGGACACACAACGCAGGAGCATCTCCATTTCCCTCTTTTGTTCACTTAGAGTGGGATTAGTGTAGCTTGGGAGTTAAAGCCGAGTCGAGCTAGTCTCGGGGTTCTGGAGGAGTCTTCTTCAGAGTTCCAGTACTACTCTTGTATCCTTTCTTTATTTAGACTCAAGTACAATTCAAGTTATCTTTCTATCTTACCTTTCGAGTCAATTACATTCAGCTTTTACTTTGCTATAGAAGCTTTATTATTGGTTTAGACTAAAGTTAGTTTAGTCTTGGTTAGCATAGCTCTCTTGAACCCTATAGTGTTGTGGTCGTTCTTCGCTTGATCTCCGGTGTTTCACGGGAGAGAGAGAGAGACATTCTTCGTGATATCCGGGGAAAGGTTCTTTGGTTCGTTGTGAGCGCGGTGCTCAGAGCTTACCTTAGTCTTAAATTGGTGTCTCGTTCAACATGATAGTTGTGGTACCCTAAGGAGGTGATAGTTCCGGACGGGATCTATAGTCCACCACGTTAGTTCTAGCCGGTAGGATTCAACGCGTCGTGGTTCTCCCTTCTCATCCCAGTCTGAGAGCGCGCGCGGCTTTGCATGCCCCTGCAACACTAGAAGAGCTTGTCGAGTTTAGCTCGCCTTGGTTATCCTTTGCCTTAGTTCTTTGCCTAGAGTTGACAAGATTAGATAGATTGTGTTAGGATCCTTACTCGTCTCGTTGTCCTCCCAGCTCGCTAGATCCTCTCTAGTCCTTTATCAAGATCTCCTTGAGTGTGTCAAGTTATCCCCGAATAAAGATATTCGTTACCCCCGCTATAGCCCTTTACCAAGTCTTGTCTTTCTCCAGCGTTTATTTGATTATCGTTACCATAGTGCCTCCCTTGGGAAAATATAAATACGATAACCCGAATACTACCGGGTGAAGTGCTACAACAGTAATCCATGCGCTTGCGGACCTTTCTGTGATCGTGTGTTTTACCCAAAGACGTTCCCTAGCCACATTACTAGAGGTATAAACCCGGTAGAGATGCTTGCGAGTGCCAACAAGCATTCCTGGCGCCGTCACCGTAAGTGCAACCTTAGTAGTGAGGCTAAGAGCGTCAACAACTCGAGGGGGGGGGGTTGTCTCCCTGCACCCCCTTCCCCTGTCACGACCTCTGCGCAACCATCACGCCCAAGGACATCTAGCTCGCTCGCCGCATCTGCGGGGAGCGCGCCTAGGTGCTTTGCTCGCTGCCCTTGATTGCTGCCACTAGGTGTTTAGACTGTTGTTGTTGAAGAGGGGATAAGCTAGGAGTAATCATCTTAGCCCCTAAATCCCCTCAATCATGAAGGATAATGATGAGCCGCATCCGTGAAGGGCCAACATCTGCGACCAGCAAGCCAGGCCCAACTCCCCTTTCTCAAAGGCAACGGCCTGACACCATCTACAGGGCCACCTCCGACCTAGGTGGACGTCCCAGCTACCTCGACAGCCGGCTCCACCCGCACGACCTAACGTTCCTTCTGTTGCAGCCCGCTATCGGGCCCCCCACCCAGGATGTGCAGGAGTAGCAGGGCAAGTGGATCTACGTTGTCAGACGGCCAGGCCATAATGAGATTTTCCCCGGCGTGGGAAGCGGACTGCCTCGAGATCCCATCACCTGGATAACGAACAGTAACGAACGACAGACGAATCCTTTGATTGTAAGTCATCGAACGGCGAGACCCGACCTAGCAGGTATCATAAGGAAGGTCGGGGCTTGCATGAGAAGCCTCGACCCAACAAGACCTGCACATCTCTAAGTCGGGGGAAGCCACCTTAGAAAGGGAGCCGCAGTTACGCCGCCCTATAGGGGCTATTGCAGCTAGCACAACGTACGTCGCCAACCGGAGACAAAGACCCATGGCGTGACACTGTTCCAGCACTGTAGCAGGACGCTATTTTACCATCCTAACCCTTGTAAACCAGCCCTCCTTGGGCTATAAAAGGTGATGTTGTTGACGGTCGATTTTGGTACACCTAGCTATGAGTTTACCGTTCACATTTTCACGTATTTGGTATTCTAACCAATGGTACTAAACCTCCGGAGGTATCAAGTTCACTCTCGCATGTCGATTTTGGAGTTTGTTGTTTACACAGGAAATTAACGTTAAAGAGGAGACTTTCGGGATAAGTTCATCAAGCACTTCAAGAGAAGATCATGAAACCCGACACAAGTCAAGACACATCATGAACATGACTCCAAAGGGCCCAAGGACCGAAGCATGAAGCCAGACAACTCCAGGGACCTAGACAGAAGATGCTAAAGCTTGCGCGACAAGGAGCTCTGTCTAAACCATGGAGAAGACGACGTCAAGGGCCCACATGCATAAGGGAGCAAGTCAACAATTAACCGAGAAGCATCGAGGAGCGAGACGAGGCCGAACCGGGCCAAAATGGGCCTGGGCCAGTCGGCCCAGGCCAACCGACCCAACCTGTTTCAGGCCCGGTTCGCGACCCCCTTTTGCCCTAGGTGCTTGTCTATTTATTGCCTTTGCCTCCGCCGGCCGCCACATCCATCCATTCATCAGAGAGTCACCGAGACGAAGGAGAAGCACCGGGAGGAAGCCGACGACCGCCGCGAGTCCTCGAGTTGCCTAGGAGATGGCTTAGGCCATGCCCTAGCCGCCATGGTTGGCCCTGCGTGGTAAAGCCATGGTGGAGTTCCGGAGCCGCGACTTGAATTCGTCAAGTCGTTTGTACCTTCAACATTCGGTGATGTAACCATATCTTGTCATACTTTGATCTACTACGAGTTATGCTTATTCATATGTGTAGCTACCATATGCCTTTAGTAGGACTAGATCGAATCATGGTGATTAGTCTTGTCTTGCGGATACACCGTAGTAGTGCACGGACCGAGGTTTATCGCTCAGTGTTGAATATCCTTGCGTAGTGACAGTACGATGGAGGAGAAAGCGGCGAGTGAACATGCATCGGACCACTCCATATCGGGTTACTCCATATCGAGTGTAATCCTCATCATAGTATAGGTTTAGATTGGTTTACCACCTTGGCCGGAACAACAAAAAGAAGACGACAGGCTAGGTTTACCTTTGGTTTGCTTACCTTTATGGCTAGGTGGATGTGATCCATACATCCCTTCATGTTTGTATGATTACCTTTATGCAATCAATGCTTGCAGCGAACTTGAGCACGGTTTTGAACCGTCAACAGATGCTGACACCATAAAACAGTAGAGCAACTCGGACAAAAAAAGCAACCAATAGAACGGATAGGGCTCAACGATCACGACACGGTCAGCCCAACTCCACTCACACACCGAGCATTTGTAGCTCACCTCCACACTCAGATACTTGGGATACTCTCCCTCTCTCGACCTAAGCTAGTATCCCCTACTACAAACCCCCGTGGGCATATAGGACACACCTTCAAACTGGACGTAGGGCACATCCGGTGCCTGAACCAGTATAATCCCTGTCTCTAAGCCAACCATCCGTATAAGATGCACGAACATACCAAAATTTACTTGCTGGCGGTATCAAACCCCGACAGTCGTCGTGTTCTTCTAGGTGTTGCGTTGTTCTTAGGTTATTAGGTTCTTGCAATGTGTTGGTGCTATCGATGAAGAGTCTGTGCAGAGATAAATGCAGTGGAAGTGATCTACTTTTGTCAGCAATCCTCTAAATTTGTGATGCTCTCTGAATTTCAAGTACTAGTTTTTGTGATTATGTCTTGGCTCTCTGATCTATGCTTCAAATGACCCACCTGAGTTCTAGATTGTTGTTGATTTGAGCATGTTGCTTATGATGACTATTTGGATGGGGTGAGATTTTTATGTGTCTATTCTAGTTTTGAACAGATCAGTGAATGTGAACATTAGATTTATGTACAAAATTCATTTGAAGTTAGGTATGACGCTGGGATCTGCAATTTGTTCAGTTTGTAGTGATCTAGTACAAGTGAAACAATGGCACGACACAACATATGGCCTGTAATTCCCTTTTATCTTTATCATTTGTTGGTGTTTATATGCTTCAAGTTGTGGTGAATGGTGACTTTTATGCGGGATTGTGGGTTAGTTTGTGCTTGCTGTTTGAATGGACCTTCATTTTACTTCTGAGGCCATTGCGGCAAGGAGACTGATCGCCAGCAGTAAGGAGACGTCATACGCATACGTGATGTCCCTGTTCCTAGCTGCCGGAGACCGTGACAACACGGGTTGACATGTTATAAACAATGACGAAAGTAAATGAATCAAACCGCAAATGAGACACAAGATTTAACGTGGAAAAGCCTCTCAACACGAGAGTTAAAAACTACAGGTGCCAGTCAGCAAGAACTTCACTATGGTCGGAGTCCAATTACAACACCATCAGCGCGGCTTACAAGAAGATGATGGAATCTATCTCCAATGGAAATCCCTAACGGGTATATATGACACGTACCGTACCGGGAGGTCCCCTCTGCACCCCCTCACGATCGTCCGTCGGCTGCCGCGCACTCATGAGCCCCAAGAGGTGAGCTACGATGATGATCTCTGTTGCGAAGACCTTGGCCTTGTTGGAATGCTGGTGGATAGATAATGCTAGTTCATCAGCAGGACGATTGCGAACGACAACTTCACCAAGGTCGTCGTGTTGAAGTTGAAGACAGTGCAGTACCTGCACAATAGTGACCAAATTCAATTTTTTTTGCCAAAAACTAGTTTGTGAGCTATAAGACTGTGTGCAACGTCTCAGAGTCATGAATCACGCATCTGATGGGAATATCGTCGACCCAACCCTGATACTACTGAATTTCAAGCTCGTTGTTACAATCAGTGTTAGGTGTCTCTCCGTATCAACTTTTGTCGTCGTTGATTTTTTTCTTAGAACTTTAATCATTTATCTTATTAAAAATTTATTGTAAACATTAAAAATAATGCTTACAACACCTACGATAACAAAACACATCATAAACAAATTAGATGAGTTTTATATCATTTTTTGAGTAGGACGAATGATCATAACTGTATTAGAATGTCATCACTGATTTTTTAAAAAAATTTAGCCTCCGTTGACTTTTTAGTTCACTTCCCCATTTCACGCGACGGGGTTTTTTATTCTGCAAGAAGTTCCCATTCGGGGATTGGGCTCTTGATAGCCGTTTGCTCTTCCCTGTTTGAATTGGTCAAACTTCGCTGCAAAAAAAAAGAAAAAGCCCAGCATTGTCTTAGTTGGGCTATATCTGCCCCAACACGTAAAGTGGCAACCGAAGATATTTTTGGTGGATATGGCCTGCAAAAGATATTGGTTTGTTTCCGGTCCGGCCGGTCCCCCCGGCGCACCTCTACTCCTCGAACTAGCCGTCGGCTCGCCGGCGCCGCCGTGCTACCCTGCGCTTGAGCGCGTGGTGAGTGGTGATTCATCACTTGCTGTTACCTTTCTGGTCGAGTGGTCGTCGCCGCTTGCCGGCTTGCGTTTGGCCTCGGCACTGGAGGGTGGCCTCACACTCAATGACTGACCAGGTGCTTGGATCCATGGGACTAAATTTAGTTTGACTAAAATTAGTCTATTTGAGAGGCTAAAGTTCCAAGACCCTTTTGACTAAAGAGGCTAAAACTACTCTTGAGACTAAAATGTTTTAGTAAGGAGAACCCTACTAAACTTTGTTTTAGCTCTCTCTCTTCATTTATTCTCATAGAAATCATAGCGATGCCCCATCTATTGGCTAGAGAGGGAGAAAAGGGAGAGAGGAAGAGAGATAATTAATGCTCATTTACTACATTTTAGTCTCTTTAGGATTTGGATCCAAGCATAAGTGAGACTAGCAACTTTTAGCCTGACTAGTTTTAGTCATGGGACTAAAAGGTATCAAGCAGCCTCTGAGTGACTGGGCTGGCTTTTCGTTTGGACGCACTAGGCAGGGGGAACATTTCCGCACACCAACTAGTCCGCGGGGACACCGAAAGTGAAATCATTTTTTCTCCCAACGTACAAGCTGATTGGATGATTGGGGTCTAGTACTCCATCCGATCTGAAAAAAACTAATGTTTAGGACAAAGTTTGAGTCAAATATTGGGAATATAAATCATTAATAACTTTTGAGTTGTTGAGTTTGCAAATGTGAAAACTATATGACTAAAAATACTTTCTTAAAAGTATATATACATCACTATTTGATAAATATTTTTGTAACAACAAGAGGTTAATGTTGTATTTTGGAGACCGTGTCGCTGTCCTAAACGTCAGTTTTTTCAGAAGAGAGGGAGTATACAACAGTATCAATTCTGAGAGTTGGCAGCTCTTTCGACACAATTCAGTATTCACGGGGAAAAGACAGGATCAGCTGCTGCTAACTAAAGTGCTAATCCTTTCGGCAGTTGACAGGGTTTTTTTTTCTTTGTCCCGGTCCTGACTGAAACTTGATCTAGTCAGGTTGTCATTTCATGGATTATTTACCTTAGGGTATATATGCTCCTAATGAACTGTCGTGCTCACTTTATTTCGCTAACGCCGTGATGTGCACACATGCTTCCAAAAGTAGAGTTGAGCTTTGTTCGATGGCTTTGGCCTTTTGATGACATGCACGGAGAGTTGTCGAGCATCTCCAGGCTTCAGCAGTCAGTCCTGCTTTCTCTAATCCCGCTTATAAGCATATAACTTCATTTAGACTTATTCAGAGTCAAATTTTTTGAACTTTGACCGTGAATAACAAAATAAGCATAAATAGTAATAACATAAAAATGATACTAGTAGATTTATCACGAAACCAACTATCAAAATGTATAATCTTCTCTATTTGAAATAAATCATGTTAAGATTTATTGTTGGTCAAAGTTCAAAATGTTTGACTTTGAAAAAAGTCTAGATGAAACTATATTTAGGGACATAGGGAGTATCAGAGAATCCTCGGTACTCCGTAAGCATTTCAGTACTGTATATGGGTGTTACCTGTTTTAGTGAAAGCCTTTTTCTTTCCTTTTTGTGTCGACTGACTTTTCTCGTTCTGATGACAAGTGCGAAAAGTGCCTTTTCATCATTTTTGACACAACGGGGCCGGGTGAGCAGCGCGGCTTGTTCAACAGTTGCGTGCCTAGCTAGGAACTTGTCGCGTCTGATCGATCGACCAGCGTCGTCGGCCGCGCGCGGCGAGTGTGCCGGTGCCCGGTGTTCCTTTCGCGCGCGCACGCGATGACGACGTGATGGACAGTGGCGGCGACGGCCCGCTCCCAAAGTTCCCACTTCACATGCTCCTCGCGCGCACGGGGGGTCGTCACGGGCACTCCTCGTCCCCGTCGTGCTTAATTTCGGCCGGCGGGCGTCCCTGGCGGCGACGGCGACCGCGCACGGCATGATGGGGGCAACACGTGCGGTCGATCGCTGCTTACAACTAACCGCCCGACGAGCCGACGACGGCGTGCTCGCGTCTAGTCGTCTTTGGTCATCCACACGTGGCCACGCGTACGTACGTCCCAGGCCACCAGCTATGTGTTATGGTCGCCGTCCTTGCTCCTCGCGTGTCCCATTGAACAACGGCGTACGGCCGGGGGACCGCCGGACGGCGGTAGATGAGGGCGAAAGCGACTGTGCAGATCATGATCACCGTCTTCCGTGTCCGGTAGAGACGTACCGCCTGTCCGCCTCGCGTCAGCTACTATAATAAAAGCCAGACTAGCTAGTACTGTGGCTCGTGTCGCCCCGCCCGTCCGGTGTCAGCGTTGCTGCCTAGGAGTACTCCCTGTACTATATGAGCAAATGATTCATCGATGATAGATCACTGATGGCTGCACTGCACGCCGGGCCGTACGTGGGCGGCGACACAACGTTTTGAATCGTCATCGACTCGTCGTGGTGGCCTGCCGGTGCCGGTGATGGAAGTGAAGCCGACGCGCGCTCCGGCGATCGGCATGGAGCACAGTACATCAAGGCTCTTCTCTTTCACTCTATGCAAGAATCTGTATCTCTTACACGAACATTTATTTCCTCACTCCAGTTCCCCTCGTTTTCGAAAGGTTGTTAGCTGTCGACGGTCAGATTGGAGAGGATCCTTTCGTGTCCCGTAGCATCGAATAGATCTGAGATCGAGCGCAATTATTGGTGCCTAGTATGCACGTTTTCAGAAACTGAATGAAAACAAATCCAAAAGATACTTCGATCGTCTGCCAATTTCCTGCTGTACGTTGCTAAATCGTGTTGTTTCCCATGGCACTATAGCTAAATCGTGTTGCTAAATCGTCTGCCAATTGAACGAGTGTCGTCAGTACGTGAAGGAGTGCACGGCGAGAGACGGTGATCGACGGCGGCGACCGACGAGGAGTGTGCTTATTAAATGGTCATCGGCGTCGTCGCCGTCGCCGTCGTACGCGTACGTTGCTCTGCCATCGTCCTTGTTGCCCGCGCCAGACGCTGGTGGACCGGTGGATACGTGTACGTGGTCGTGGCTTTTGGATCCAGCGTTAGTTGGCGCCTATTAGTAGCACGGTACGTGTACATAAGTACGCTATCTAGTTAGATCTCGATGATCTACCAGCTAGCTCTTGTTGTTAATTATCGTGCGTTTGACGTCGCCGTCCTTGGTGTTAGCCAGACAGAAACACACGGCCAACGGCCTAGCGTAACAGCCGCGACTTGACTCTGTCCAGCGCGTGCGCGTCCGCTCGCAACGCTCTCTCCCCCAAGACTCGCTCCGCTCAGTTCCTGGCCGCAGACCTTGTAATGTATAAGTACGCATATGTGTGATCAATAGAAAGTGTGCAGTTGATCCTCTCTCTGAGTCTCTACTCTTTTCATGGTATCAGTGACCGGCGTTTCGTCCTTGGTCAATCCATTTGCCACAAATTCAGCTTCCGCCTCCCTGCTTCACCTGGTTCCATGGCCTCCTCTGCTTACTCTTCTGATTCCGACGAGGAACTCGATCCCCCTCAGCCTGTCTCTGCTGCCGTTCTCCAGACGGTGAACATCCGTTCTCATGTCTCCGTCCTCCTTGAGTTCGACGACTCCAATTACAGCCAGTGGCGCTGTTTCTTCGAGTCCGTTCGTAGCAAGTTCGGGATTACCAACCACGTCCTTCATTCCCTTTCTCCCCTTCACTCTCCATCTTCTGTTGTCGTTGGCAATGGCGCTCACCTGCCGGTCTCACACTCGGCTGCAGCAACCATCGCCACCCCCTCTTCCTCAATTCAACTTAATAATGTTCTTGTTTCTCCATCTATGGTTAAAAACCTTGTTTCCATTCGTAAGCTTACTCGTGATAATAACATATCTGTTGAATTTGACCCTCACGGCTTTTCCATCAAGGATCTGCAGATAGGCACGGTGATGCTCCGCTGTGACAGCTCCGGGGACCTGTACCCTCTGCGCTCGCCACAACACTTCGCCCTCACTGCGTCTCCTGTCACTACCGACCTTTGGCATGCTCGTCTAGGTCACCCGGGCAATAATACACTGTCTCAGATTCTTCACTCTTTTGATTTCAGTTGTAATAAGTCCGCTGCTCATGTCTGTCACTCTTGTCAGTTAGGCAAGCATGTCCGGCACCCCTTTCATTCCTCTCAGACAGTCACTTATTTTCCTTTTCAACTTGTCCATTCTGATGTTTGGACATCACCAGTGTACAACAACTCGGGTGACAAGTACTATTTGGTTCTCCTGGATGACTACACCCATTACGTCTGGACCTTTCCCATTCGAAACAAATATGATGTTCTACCCCTTCTTCGGTCATTTCATGCATATGTCACCACTCGGTTTGGCCTACCTTGGCTTGTTCGCGAGGCACGACAATGGCCGTGAATTTGACAATGCAGCCCTCCGTTCTTTTTTTCTCATTCACGGTGTCACTCTGCGGCTCTCTTGCCCATATACATCACAACAAAACGGCAAGGCCGAACGCATACTCCGGACGCTTAACGATTGCATGCGCACAATGCTTCTTCATAGCGCCACCCCGTCGCAGTTCTAGGCAGAGGCGCTCACGACGGCGACGTTCCTTCTCAACAGGCGCCATGTCGCAGCACAGGCATGGTTACTCCCCATGAGCTTTTACTTGGCGTTCCTCCTAACTACGCCATGCTTCGTGTTTTTGGCTCGTTGTGCTATCCCAATCTAACGGCCACCACTCAGAATAAGCTAAGTCCTCGCTCTGCGGCTTGCGTGTTCCTCGGCTACCCGGCGGACCATCGTGGCTACCTGTGTTACGAGCCCAAATCCCGGCGGGTTTTCACCACCCGGCATGTTGTTTTCGATGAAACAGCATTCCCGTTCCGGGCACTGTCAACTCATGGCACATCTCCGGCTCCCACACCACAGGCACTCTGTGATGACGACACATGCGCCTCACCCCTTGTCTCGCGAGGCACCGGGACACCACCCGGCTCGCCGGCCGCACCGCACCGGCTCGTGCTCGGGCCTCGACACCCACGGCGTCCCCGCCCTCTGCATGGACTCCACTGTCCACGTCGCCGGTGCCGGCGTCCTCGCCGTGCGTGCTTTCCGGCCCTCCAACGACACCGACCATGCCCTCGTCCTCAACGCCGCCCGCGATGCCACCCGCATCGTCGTCCTCGACGCCGACCGCGCCGGCGACGAGGCAGTCCGCACCGGCATCCTCCACACCTACCGTGTCGTCGCCAACGTTGCCCGTGCCACCGTGCTCGCCGACCGAGTCACCATCGTCACCGCCGCGTCCAACGTCAACGTCGATGCCACCCGTACTGCCGTCCTCGCCGAGGTCCACATCGCCCTCCTCACCGCTTGTTGCGTCGTCCGTGCCCACGATGTCACCGAGAGCGCCTGAGATCCCGACTGCCCCGACGAGCACTGATGGTCACCCAATGATCACCAGAGCGCGTGCCGGTGTGTTCAAGCCGAATCCTCGGTACGCGCTCACCGGCACGTCCTCACCCGCGCTGAGATATCACCAGTGCCCACGTCGGTCCGCGCAGCGCTCAAGGATCCCAATTGGCGCGCTGCGATGCAGCTCGAGTTCGACGCCATTCAAGCTAAGCACACCTGGCGCCTTGTCCCGAGACCACCCGGCGCTCGTGTCATCACAGGAAAATGGGTGTTCAAGATCAAGTACCACTCGGATGGAACCTTGGATCGCTACAAGGCACGCTGGGTGGTACGAGGATTCCATCAGCGCCCGGGCATTGATTTCGGAGAGACCTTCTCCCCTGTTGTCAAGCCTGCTACGATCCGGACCGTGCTCTCCGTCGTTGCCTCCAAGCAATGGCATGCACATCAACTAGACGTGACGAACGAATTCCTTCATGGGCATCTCCACGAGCACGTTTTCTGTCAGCAACTCACGGGGTTTGTCGATCCCAACCAACCTGACGTTGTCTGCCTGTTGTCACGTTCCTTGTATGGACTTCGCCAGGTGCCACGGGCTTGGTTCGACAACTTCGCCGCCTTCCTCACTTCGATCGGCTTCAAGCAAACCCGCTCGGATGCGTCGTTGTTCGTGTACCATGCTGGGAACCAGATGGCGTACCTTCTTCTCTATGTGGACGATATGGTACTCACCGCCTCGACATCGGCTCTTCTTCAACACCTGATCGCCTGTCTCCATTCGGCGTTCGCAGTAAAGGACATGGGGCCTCTACACTACTTCCTTGGCATCAGCGTGACACGAAACAAGGACAGCTTCTTCCTTTTGCAGAGCCAGTACACCGATGACCTACTCGAACGAGCGGGCATGAGCAACTGCAAGGCAGCTGACACACCCGCGGACACCAAGCCGAAGTTGTCCAGCACCGATGGCAGCATGGCCGGTGCGCTACAATACTTGACGATCACGCGGCCGGACCTTGCATACGCCGTACAGAAATGTTGTTTGCACATGCATGCACCACGTGATTGCCATGCAAGCATGCTAAAGCGTGTTCTACGGTATGTCAAGGGGACGACATCGTTCGACATCCAACTACAAGCCTCCTCCACGCCGACGATCACCGCATATACCGACGTGGATTGGGAAGGCTGTCCCGATACTCGGCGTTCCACTTCAGGCTACTGCGTCTTCGTTAGTGATTCGCTCGTGTCGTGGTCTTCCAAGCACCAGCCGACGGTGTCCCGCTCCAGCGCCGAGGCCGAGTACTGCGGAATCGCGAACGCCGTCGCCGAGTGCACCTGGATCAGGCATCTCCTCGGCGAGCTCAACGTCGACGTTCCCAAAGCCACCATTGCGTACTGCGACAATGTGTCGTCCATCTACATGTCGAAGAACCTCGTGCATCATCGTCGAACCAAGCACATCGAGCTCGACGTCCACTTCGTCCGAGAAAAGGTTGCACTGGGAGAGCTCCGCGTTCTTCACGTTCCCAGCTCGCGCCAGCTCGCCGATATCTTTATGAAGGGCCTTCCCAGGGTTTTGTTCACTGAGTTTCGAGACAATCTCGCCGTCAGTTCACCGGACGGTGCGATTGCGCGGGGAGGGGGTGTTATCCAGATAGAAACACACGGCCAACGACCTAGCGTAACAGTCGCGACTTGACTGTGTCCTGCGCGTCCGCTCGCAACGCTCTCTCCCGCAAGACTCGCTCCGCTCAGTTCCTGGCCGCAGACCTTGTAATGTATAAGTACACATATGTGTGATCAATGGAAAGTGTGCAGTTGATCCTCTCTCTGAGTCTCTACTCTTTTCACTTGGATCGTCAGGCTAGGGAAAGCGGTTGGTTGTTGGGACAATGACGGCGTCGCGGTTGGGACACCGGGAAAACAACGACCGACGGCGACGCGGCGGCCAGTGACGTCAGGGGAGCTTGGGCGAGGAGATCAGGAGCTGGCGGTGGAGAAACTTGGCACCGGCGCACCGCCGCCACCCGCTGGAGGTTGGAGTATGGACAGACCACAGGCATCGATCCATCCTTGGATCATGCGCATTATCATCTGCCACACACCATTTTTTATTCACATAGTACAATGCAGACGCTCACAACACGCGCGCACACTCACCCCTATGAATACACGTACGCAAATCCTATCCTTATGAGCACCTCTGAATGACTGAGCACTGATAGATCTGGAGATTCCCGAAGTCGCCAATGGCGCCTCGTCATCGACGGGAACGTCATAAGCAGCCCATGAGGTTGTAACACATTATAAAGAAATCCATTGGAGGATGGGCGCGTAGCCCAGTGGTAGCGACTCAGGTGGGAGCGCTACCCGCCCGAGTTCGATCCGTGGATCGGACTTTGGGTGTCTCATCAGGGATTTACTCCCTAAATATAAATTTCGCAGGTCCTGGACGTACGCGTGGAGCCACAATGGTACTGTGACGTGCCCGTCACCTGCGAAGTCGGTTCGGCTTCGTCGATCTCCAGAAGGATGTGTGGTGTTGTATAGTTTGTAGGTCTAGCGTGCGCATAGGGGTGCGCGTTGGCGTGAGTGGGAGTGGTGTTGGTGTGCGTTTGTGCGTGCGTTCAGCTACTACAGCTGTACCCTAGGAGTCCAGGCTCAAAAAAAAGAAAGAAATCCATTGTTACCCTCCTAAACCACACACAACTCAAATTGCTAAGAAGTCAAACCCAAATCAAACCATTCTGTTAACAGAGTTGGCCCATTAGCACCAACCCAATAAGTAAGTCCACAACAAAACCCAATCCATCAAATTTGTTTGAACCCAAACCATTTGCAGGGCTACATACCGACGCCTGTACGTGACACGCCCGTTGTCGATCGACATGGGTATCACAATATAATCGTACTATATACAAGAGATCCCGGGCGACATGGAACGTATATACCGCGTGCGTAGCCGACATACCTAATTAATAACCCAGCGAGGGCTACTATCGGAAGATTAAACTAGCTACCCAGACAGTTTCTCTTATGCCTGAGAATTTTAGGAGCCATCCATAGGTTTAGATCACATGGTTTAAAAATAGGAGGAACCTCTAACAAGAAACTAAAATTGTGAACTGGAATCAAATATTTGTGGGCCAGGAACTCACTTTTTGTGAGCCCGGAAGTAATTCTGAA
Organism: Cenchrus americanus; assembly: GCA_947561735.1. NCBI lineage: Eukaryota > Viridiplantae > Streptophyta > Magnoliopsida > Poales > Poaceae > Cenchrus > Cenchrus americanus. The sequence continues at coordinate 88,381,763 of OX387240.1, read as the reverse complement.
AATGAAGGAAAGGGTTTATTTGTATTTTCACTCGCCCACCCATCTATCTGGGTGTTGGCCCGTTATTGTCGGCCCATATGTTTGATCCATCCAAATGCCGGCCAACACACTAACTCTCGTCTGTCGCCGTACACATTGGTTCGTCGCTAAAACAAATAATTGGTGAGCCACTAACTCACTGACGCTGAGATCCCCTCTTGCTCGTCGGGCGGCAGCTCTTAGCGGAGACCAAAGCTAGTGATCATTTTTTCAAAATCGAAATCATTTTCACTATCATCATTTAGGGGGCGGGGTGGGAGTGTCTACCTTGGAGCCCCTAGCCATGATGCAAGTGTGGGTGAAGTCATCTTCATCATCGGTGAGATCTTCAAATAGTGATGACTTGTTGATTGGATCCCTAATGGTTATGGTAGCAAGACCGGCTTCCATGTCGGAGTCGGAGCTATCATCATTTGAATCCCATTCTTCACCCAAATGAGCTTCACCAACTTCCTTTTTCTTGTTCTTGTCAAACTTGTTGGTGTCTCTTCTTCTTACTTTTATGTTAGGGCACTCCGCAATGAAATGTCCCTCCTTGCCACACCCAAAGCATGGTCTCTTGGAAGTTCTCTTCGTCTTGATCTTGTCCTTGTTCTTGTTGAAGAAGCCACTCTTCTTGAACATTTTGTTGAACTTCCATACAAAGAGAGCCATTTGTTCGGGAGTCATGTCCATGTCACTATCTTCATCATCATCTTCCTCGACCATGGTCCTTGAGGTTGATGAGCTTGACCTTTTCTCCTTGCTAGATGCCTTGAGGGCCACTCCCTTGTTCTTCTCAAGTTGTTCATGCATCTTTGACATTTCTTGTGAGAGCTTGGACTCCTTGACGGTGATAAGGTGTTCTTCCATTCTTCCAATCACATCCGCCGGAGTGAACTTGTTGAACCCTCTCTTTTCCCTTATGAGAGTAGGGAGTTGAACATCCCTTGCCATGTAAGCGGAGAGGATCTTGTCAACCACTTCACTTCTTCCCCATCTTGTACTCCCAAGTGATTTGATTTTGTTGATGATCTTGTTCAATCGGTTGTACATGTCTTGAGGTGATTCATCATCCTTGATGACAAACCGGTTGAGCTCACTTTCCAAGGATCGAATCCTTCCTTCCCTTACTTGCTTTGTCCCTTCATGGTTGACGAACAAGGTGTCCCACACTTCCTTGGCGGACTTCAAACCATCTACCTTGTCATATTCTTCGGACGTGAGTGAACTCTTGATGATGCGTATTGCTTGATAGTTTTTTTGTATCTCGTTTGCTTGATCTTGAGATAGTGTCGCGTCACCACTCGGAAAGGTAATACCCCTATTCACAATAGTCCAAAGTGCGGGATTCACCGCTATCAAATACTCCTCCATCGAGTTCTTCCACTTGGAATAGCCGGTTCCATCAAATTGGGGTATCTTCCCAATGTGGCTAGAACCCGATGGATGGTTAAAGGATAAGCGGGAGTAATCGAAAGAGGTTCGAGTATAGTCCCTTGATGGTCGTTGAGCGGAGCGGGTGGACCTTGCATCATCGAACTCCTCGTCCTCACTATCGGAGGACTCATCACCTCGTCCATGCGCTTGATGACTAGTGCTTGCACCACGGGTGTTGTCTCCTCGAGGAAGAGGAGGCATGCCAACAAAATTGTTGATGGGATCACCTTCGGCGAGAGGTAGGGCTTGATCATTTGATTCGACATCTTCTCAACTCCAAGCGGTTAAGCTTCAAATATGGAGCACTTGGCTCTGATACCAATTGAAAGGATCAAGATGTCGACTAGAGGGGGGGTGAATAGTCGAACCTGAAAATCACAAACTTTTTCGCAGCTGTCAAATACAGGTCGGATACTCTGGGAAATCTGGAGAATCCGGGAAAATGTCCGGATATTCCGGCATGTTAGGGAGAGATTAAATCGACAGAAATTAAACTTGCTCAAAAGTAAATCTGTGAAAATAGGTTATGCACTGGGACGAGACAAGCCTGTTTATCCACTCAAATCTTGTAGGAACCTCAACACGAAGTAGATCGGCACCAAACCCTAGATGTGAGTTCAAACAAGAAACAAGCATACAACGAGATGAACAAGCACAAGGGACACAAGGATTTGTTACCGGAGTTCAACCTCACACCTTGAGGTCTACGTCTCCGTTGAGGTACCCACGAAGGGTGGACCTTTACACCTAGGTCACATTCCTCCCTCTAGCGACCACAAAGATCGAGCTAGAGTTACTTACTCAATGTAGGGGTGATACAAACTTCCTTGGGCAGCCACAATCTTTGGATGCTCCAAGGCAACGCCTATCCGGCTAAGAGCTCAAGGCTCCAAGAGTAACACACACGAATTTTGCCAACTAAGCGAAGAACGAGGTGCTCTAGAGATGAAAAATCAGCTCACTAGCACTCTCCAAGCCCTTGCTCTCAAACCCTCTTAAATCCCACAACAAATCTCCCCAATCTTGAGCCAAGGGGAGAAGAAGGGGAGTAAATGAGGTTTGCAACTGTTCAGCACGAAATGACAGGGGGAGGAGTAAATGAAGGGGTGAAGGGGGCTTTTATACCCCCCTCACCAAGAATATAGGCGTTGAGGCTTTATGACCCGGAGTATCCGCGGTTAACCCGGAATCTCCGGGAAGTCCGGAGTCTCCGGGGTAAACCCGGACACTCCGGCCTTCCAAGGCCAGCACCCAAGAAAAGATCCCCGTGAATGTGTTGGTGCAAAGGTGTCTCTCATAGGTTTTGTTTTAGCAACTAGAGCACCTGTTCGACTCTTGGAAGACATAATTCATGTCCCTCTTGATAGTACGACATTCCTAGGACTCAAATTCAAAAGTGTAAAATAGATAAGTCTTCTTAGGAATCCTTTAGAGCACCACTTTCCTTTTTGCATGGTCAACGAGCAGTGCTTGATGCCATACATAATTTTAATACCTGCTCATGGACTAGGTAAATAATTAGCCACTTAGGTGTGTGTCATTAAATCACCAAAACCCACTTAGGGGGCCAAGATACTCTTCACCAGCCGCCAGCGCGGCGGCCGACAGCGAGACGACGACGACGTCGAGCTGCGGGACCACAACGAGCAGTAGGATGGCGGGGTCGGCACAACGCCGAGCACCGTGGCGTCCCCACCTGGGAGAGGGAGTGGCGACAAGTTGGTGAGTGGTGGCGGTAGCTAAGGACGCGTCGGCCAGGCTGGTGGGCGGCGACAGACAACCAGAGCGTTGGGGGCGGCAGACGATCGGAGCGTTGGGTGTCGTGACCGAGGATGCGTAGGGTGGTGAAACAACGCGAGAGCAGCAGTCAGCAGACCGCACGCGATGTAGTGGCAAGTCGTAGGAGGTTGAAGATAACCTTACACATGGGTCCCATGCGTCTGTGTTAGGAGAATGAAGAGGACTAGAAGGGAAAGGATAAAGGGACGACACTATGGTCATTTCACGTGCCTGAGCCACACTGGACGGAAGATCTGAACTTGCCACCATTCCAAAGATCCTATCTATCTCAATGAACGATTTTTTTGTAAGTGATTATCCTGTTGGGGTGGGATTCTGTGGCGGCAGAGCGCGTGGGAACTCGCGCGGCGCGGCGTGGGCCGGGTTCCTTTTCCTCACTTCACCCCCCGCGCGCGGTGAAAACGACGAGATGGATGCGGCGGTGGCGGCAACCCGGTAGCAGCGGCGGCGACGGGAGGCGCTCGGTTGTCACGACCGGCGACGTGGGTAGCTGCCCGTATCGCATGCGCAAATTGATTAATGATATAAAGAATGGAGGACACCACGCTCTTGGAGTGGTTGATTCCTACTAGCTCACCTCGATCCAGCTATCAGCTCGATCTTGCAATATAATTATTGCTTGGCGTCCTCGTCAGCCTGCTAGTCTTGGTTAGAAGGACGACGACGGCGTCGGTTGGGACACCGGGAAAACGACGGCGACGGTGGCTGACGATGGCCGAGGAGGAAATAGGAGCGGCGGGCGGAGGAGAGAAACTTTGGCACTGCACCGCCGGCCGGCGCGCGCCGCCACCTGCATGCCTCCAGCACATCACATCAGCAGCCTCGCTCCAAATTAAAATGGAACCTTAGATTTTTCTCCATCATAGTGCAATAAGACTTACTTTTCCTTGAGACGGGACCACCATGCATGCATATATGCTGTTCGACGAATGTCATCGTGAAGGTGGGCGCCCGCGACCGCGAGAATCGCTCCGGGCACGTACGCCGGCCACTGCGCCAGGCCATGCGCGCACATCATTACTTCGGTTGTCATTTGCCATAACCACGTGCTAGCTACCACTACGGAGTATATAATCCGGTTGACGACTCCAAGGGGCAAAAGTTTTTGTTCGCACGAGGGCGCAACGCACAGTCATCATTGCCACTGGATGTGTCCATGCATGGCCACGCAACTGTGCACTGGATGTCCATTGTCCATGCAGTACACTGTACGTACGTGTCGCAGTGCAGGGAGCCGCGTACGGACGAAGGTAAATGTTTACATGAGTCATGACGACGACACCGTACGTGACACGCTGATCCACACAGCTACAGTACGTGATCACGGTCGCAACACTAAGCATCTAAACTAAAGGTTGTTTAGTGGGTATGATTAGTGCTGAAATAGTACTTTATATATGTAAGAGAAGATGTGATGGAGGTAAGAGAAGATGTGAGGGCGGATGCATGGGCGTGGCCACGGGGGGCAACAAGGGGAAGCGATGCGGGGCACGGCACGTCGGCGTCGGCGTCGGCGTCGCATCAGCATCGCCCGCGCGCATAAAAGCGGACCCGCGGCGCCCTCCCTCCCTCCAGCGCGGCGCGCGACGTGAGCGGTGACAAGACGACGACGGGGGGCGGCACCGCGGCAGGCCTCGTCACGTCTCCGGACACCATCACCACCAACCAACCCAGTGGCAGGAATTTACCACAACCAGCCACACGCTCCTCCGTCCTCTAGGCCTCTACTCCAGCGAGAGCTAACCGGCCCGGCCGTGGCCGATCGAGCGAGGCGTCGTGCGGCGACCGACGGCGAACTCCGCTCCGGCGCCGATCGATACAACAATACAATACGGCGCACGAGGAAGTGGTATGGGGACTCGTGCCTGCGCATGAGTATTTATACAAGATATAAATGCAGTTGTTGATGGGAAGGTTCAGGATTTCAGGGTCCGGGCCGGCCGGGGATTTCCTTTGTTTTTTTCTCTCCTCTTTCACCGACCCCCCGATCGTCGCTGATCGGTCTTCGCCGAGCCGCTGGCTACCTGCTCCTTTTGCATCGTCTTCTCGGGCGGCGGCTCCGCGTTTCGTGGGGGGTTTTGGGTTGGGGTTTTCTCCTCCAGAGCCACAAGCTGCTCGATCGCCCACGGATCTGTTAGTGGCGGCTGAGGGCGACCAGGCGATCGCACGTTTCATCCTTGTTCTCCTTTTCCCCCTTGTGAGGCATGCAGATCGATCAGGTGAGGTAGCTGCTGATGAACACCTCATCAGTCGTGGATTTTTTTGAGCCAAACTTTTATTCCTTTGTCAGTCTGTCTTGTGCTGCCCAAGTTTAATTTGTGCAAATTTACAGTATGAATTTTAGATACTTTTGATCTGTCCTTTCCTCTGACCGGAGCACCTTGTTCACAATGATCGCAGCAGGGCGCGTGAAGGGCACACACGCGACGGCGTAACGGCTGCGGATTGCACTGCACACACGGGTTCCCCAACTGCAGGTTTGTCCTCTTGCTCGCCTCTCTCTCACTCTTCGTCACGCTGGGAAAAGTGGTTGATGGTCGGGACGACGGCGTCGGTCGGAAGACCGGGAAGACGACGACGGCGGCGGCCGGTGACGACGATGGGCGAGGAGATCAGGAGCGGTAGAGAAACTTGGCACCGCCGCCACCCGGCCGCCGGAGTTTGGAGTATGGACAGGCATCGATCAGTCGATTTGGCTGGCCACCAGACACACACGGGCAGGCAAAACTGAATTAATTTGCGCCAGCACGACCCAGAATCCCAGATGCAGCAATTTCTTTTTTTCCCTTGGGAGCCAAAGCCATACTACATCCGCGCTCGTCGAATCTCGCTCCCTCGTCGTCGTGAATGAACGTGCGACCGATCCGATCGAATCGATCGCGTGGCCCATGGAACCGGCCGGGCTACCACCCACGCATGCACACGGCGCACCCCGAGCCAGGCAGGCCGCGCCACCATGCACATTACTGTCTGGAACGTACTAGCCGACAGAGCTAACCCGGCGAGAGGGCCACCGGAAAAGCACGCGGCTCGCGTGTGCCGGCCGGCCGCCACCAGGTACCGGAACACGGCGGGGCCAGAACCCCCCGCGGCGATTGGACGGACGGCGAGGGCCGATGCGGGGGCGCCGGGCACGTCGGCATCGGCATCGGCGGCGTGAGCGGTGACGGGGGGCATCCTACCCCGCCAGGCATTGAAGGCGTCTGTCACACGACGCCATCATCGCCAACCAGAACCAGCAGCCAGCCACATCGCGTCCACGAGCGCGCGCGCTCCTACTCCGTCGATAAACTAGCCGCCCACGCCCATCTCTTTTACTACTCCAGTCAGTGAGATCATCAGAAGAGACAGAGAACCAAACAAATAATCCCCTCTCGTGGTCGTTGGCGACCGATGCGAGCCCGGCGAGGCGCCAGGCGGCGGCTTGATTCCCCTGCAGCACTCCAATACAATATTGCGCACGAGGAAGAACACGAGGTGCGCGACGACGACGTGTCCTCCCGCCGCGCGCGACGTCGGCGAGCACAGATCAAAGGGCTCTCCTCGTGCGGCAGGTTGCTGCGTGCGTGCGCCGCGGTATAAATCCCGTGGGGGAAGGTACAGGCAGGATTCGAGGGGATTTTTTTTCCTCCCTTCTTGCCGACCCGATCGTTGATCTCGGTCGCTGGCTTCCTTCGTTTGGGTCGTAGTCGTAGTCCTGGAGCAGCGGGCGGCCGGCTGCGGGTGCTCTCCGTTCTCCGGGCTCCGGCGGTCCGGCCGGTGAGGTGGGGATCGTTTCTGGTGGTGGTGGTGGTGCTGCTGCCGCGCGCGCGTTTCCTGGTGGGGTTTTGGGGTGGGGTTTCTCCTCCGCGTGTCGGAGGGTGCTCGCTCATCGATTCGAGCTCTCGGTTCGGATCTATCAGTGGCGGCGGAGGGCGGCGAGGCCATAGCCCGTCTGATCTTTCTCTTCTCTTGTCCCATCGCCAGGAGGCAGATCGATCGCAGGTAGCTGGCTGATGATCACTGGTGCGTGCGTGCATGTTTATAGGAGTATTTGTTTTTTCTTCTCTCCATTGCGTTGTCTTGTGTGCTGCCCAAAATCTATGTGCATGCATTTCTTCTTCTTCTTCTTCTTTTTGTTTTTTTTAACGAACTTCTCTGTCCTTTTTGTTTTGCTAACGGATTCTGCAGAACACCGAGTCATGGGTTTTAGTGAATTCGTTCGCGTTCACTGTGCGTGATTTTCGGCATGTGTCGCTTGTGCTCTCTGTCTTGCCGTCTGCAATTGATAGCATGAATTTTGAGATACTTGTTCACCATGATCGCAGCAGGGCGTACGTGAAGGGGACCTGACACACGCGACGGCGTAACGGGGATTGCACTGCACACTCATGGGTTCCCGAACAGGTTTGTCCTCTTTGTCACCTTCCTCTCCCGGTCAGGTTCTAATGGGTTTCCTTTTCCTTTTCCTTTTCTTTTTGAAATTGCCCGCCAGGTTCTTGGATGGCGGACTTGTGCGGGAGCCCGGTGTGCTCCGAGCAGCAGACTGCGGCCTCCTGCGCGTGGGAGGGACTGCTCGACTCCTCCACTTGCACCAACCATATCCTGGTGATCGGCGTCGCGGCTCTGATCGTCGTCGCGGTCGCGATCCAGCTGCTCGTCAGGATCCCGAGTAGCGGAGCGCCGGCGCGGCAGCTTTTCGCGCTCTGCGGCAGCTCGCCGCTGCGGTTGGCTGGCGTGGCGTTCAATGGCTGCTTGGGTCTGGCTTATCTCGGCCTTGGACTGTGGATGCTGGGGAGGAACTTCTTCAGTCTGGACGATGCACATGTCGACATGCTGCACTGGTGGTTGGTGACCTTGTTGCAGGGGTTCAGTTTGATCATTGTCAGCGTCGCTTTCAGCATCAGAGCACGGTTTCTTGGAGTGGCTTCTGTTCGGATTTGGTCAGTTGTGCTGTTCATTTATGCTGCATTTGTTTGCTGCTCCTCGGTTGTTAACATGGTTGCGCATAAGGCCGTCACAATGAAGGGTTGTTTAGATGTTCTAGTCCTACCAGGTGCACTACTACTCATTGTCTATGGAATTTGGCACATCAGAGAAGATGGTAATGGAGGAACTGGAAGTGCTTTATATAAGCCACTGAACGAAGAGGCTGCTGATGATACAGATGATTCAGAGAGTCATGTCACTCCTTTCGCTAAAGCTGGGTTTTTGAGCGTTATGACGTTTTGGTGGTTAAATCCTTTAATGAAGATGGGTTATGAGAAGCCCCTTGAGGAGGAAGACATGCCACTACTAGGTGCCTCAGATCGAGCATATAACCAGTACTTGATGTTTCTCGACAAGCTGAACAAGAAGAAGCAGTTGCAACCACATGGGACTCCCTCAGTCTTTTGGAGTATCGTTTCCTGTCACAGAAGTGGGATCGTGGTCTCAGGTTTGTTTGCATTGCTTAAGGTGCTCACACTATCTTCAGGTCCAGTGCTTCTGAAAGCATTCATCAACGTATCACTTGGAAAAGGCTCCTTTAAATATGAAGGCTATGTGTTGGCTGCTACAATGTTCATTTGCAAATGTTGCGAATCTTTGTCACAACGGCAGTGGTATTTCCGCACTCGGAGGTTAGGACTCCAAGTGAGATCATTTCTATCAGCTGCTATCTATAAGAAACAGCAGAAGCTATCAAACTCAGCGAAAATGAAGCATTCTTCTGGAGAGATTATGAACTATGTCACCGTTGATGCCTACCGGATTGGGGAATTTCCGTACTGGTTCCATCAGACATGGTCAACAAGTGTCCAACTTTGCATTGCACTTGCAATTCTGTATAATGCAGTTGGTCTTGCTATGATTGCATCACTGGTTGTCATCATCATCACTGTACTTTGCAATGCTCCACTGGCCAAGCTGCAACACAAATTTCAGACTAAACTCATGGAAGCACAAGACGTGAGACTAAAGGCAATGACAGAGTCCTTAATTCATATGAAGGTCCTGAAACTTTATGCATGGGAAGCTCATTTCAAGAAGGTCATTGAAGGATTTAGAGAGGTTGAATACAAGTGGCTATCAGCATTCCAGCTCAGGAGAGCATACAACAGTTTCCTGTTCTGGTCATCACCTGTTATGGTTTCGGCTGCAACATTCCTGACATGCTATCTGTTGAAAATCCCTCTCGATGCTAGCAATGTCTTCACCTTTGTAGCAACTCTCCGCCTTGTTCAAGATCCAATTAGGCAGATACCAGATGTTATTGGGGTTGTGATACAAGCTAAAGTTGCTTTCTCTAGGATAACAAAGTTTCTTGATGCACCTGAGCTGAATGGACAAGTTAGGAAGAAATACTGTGTGGGCACTGAGTTTCCAATAGTGATAAACTCCTGTAGTTTCTCGTGGGATGAGAATCCATCAAAACCAACTCTAAAGAATATAAATCTGGTAGTCAAAGCTGGAGAGAAGGTTGCAATCTGTGGTGAGGTAGGATCAGGAAAGTCAACACTTTTGGCTGCAGTTCTCGGAGAGGTCCCGAAAACTGAAGGCACGGTATGCTTTTATATTAATGAAATAGAAAATACTAGATTTTTTTGAATTTTTTACAGTATGATATGTCCACTTCCTCCAAGAAAATGAACTTCCATCGAGTTCCCTTTTCTCATAGTGCCAACATATGTTTTTTATAACCTTAATTGCCAATTTCTTTCTCAAAATACATCACATATTCACATGAGAATAGCATCATGAGTCTGGCATCATTGTTACAGTTCTTTTGCTCGATAATAGGAAACATATGTTAATTTATTCCATTTTTACTAGGAACTTAAATTCAAATAAATTTACATGCTGCCATATATTTCAGATTCAAGTTTGCGGAAAAATTGCATATGTTTCTCAGAATGCATGGATCCAAACAGGAACTGTGCAAGACAATATTCTCTTTGGATCTTCAATGGACAAGAAAAGATACCAAGAAACACTTGAGAGGTGCTCTTTAGTAAAGGACCTTGAAATGTTGCCATATGGAGACTGTACTCAAATTGGAGAGAGAGGGATAAATCTCAGTGGTGGCCAGAAGCAACGTGTTCAGCTTGCTCGTGCGTTATACCAAAATGCAGACATCTACCTTCTTGATGACCCTTTCAGTGCTGTTGATGCCCACACAGCAACAAGTCTGTTTAATGTAAGGAACAAAGAATAATTGTGAATTGCAAAATACTATTTGGTTGTACTGTTTTTAATTGTTGACCTTTTCTATAGGAATATGTCATGGAAGCTCTATCAGACAAGACTGTTCTTTTGGTGACTCACCAAGTCGATTTTCTACCTGTTTTCGATTCCATTCTGGTAAGCTTTCACATACGTGATCCTAATGACTCTTTGAGCGAACGTGTATTTTGCAGAAGCAAGTTTTCATACAAATATGAATCTTGAATTTATTGGTTTAACTTTCAACCTAATAATTGAACAATAGTAGAAATGTCAGCATTAAGCATGATGAGTTGAGTTTCAGAACCAATAAACACTAAGAGAGAAAAAAAGGCACGGCATGATTCTCAGCCCCACCACCAGACCATGATGTATATTTATTTTAGCAACTGTTTGTTGATGTCATCTAAAGCTAGTGTTGTTTTTTGACAGCTAATGTCAGATGGTGAAATTATTCGATCTGCACCTTATGAAGATTTATTGGCATATTGTCAAGAATTTCAGAACCTTGTAAATGCCCATAAAGATACTATTGGTGGCTCAGATCTTAACAAAGTAGCCCTCAACAGATCAAAGGAAATATCAATCAAGGAGACAAATGATACTCATGGAAGCAGATATAGAGAGACTGTAAAGCCATCACCAGCAGATCAACTGATCAAGACAGAGGAAAGGGAAATTGGTGATACAGGTGTCAAGCCTTACATCCTCTACCTGTGTCAGAGCAAAGGGTACATATATGCCTCTTTTTGTGTTATTTCCCACTTGGTTTTCATAGCTGGGCAGATATCACAGAATTCATGGATGGCAGCTAATGTCCAGAGCACTGATGTTAGTACACTGAAGTTGATTTCTGTTTACATCGCTATTGGAGTTGGTACAGTGTTCTTCTTGCTATTTAGATCATTAGCGATGGTTTCTCTTGGGGTTCAGACATCAAGATCCTTATTTTCACAGTTACTCAACTCATTATTCCGCGCACCGATGTCCTTTTTTGATTCTACCCCTTTAGGAAGAATACTTAGTAGGGTAAGAATCCTAGATGAATCGGAAAGACAAAATTTCTATTTACATTTGGAACAATTCTATTGATTGATTAACTTGATATTTTTCTGTGTAGGTTTCTTCAGATTTGAGTATTGTTGACCTTGATGTTCCATTCGCCTTCATGTTTAGCATTAGTGCCAGCTTAAATGCTTATAGCAATATGGGGGTATTGGCTGTTGTCACTTGGCAAGTTTTGTTCATCTCAGTGCCAATGATAGTTTTGGCAATCAGGTTGCAGGTAAATTTGTGTGATTCGGTTGGCTACAATTTTGTAGTTATTTCATATACCAGTTATCAATTAGTGTGATTTGCTGCTATTTTTTGAACAATGATTTGCTGCTATTTTCATCCAAGGGTTTCAGCAGTCAACTGTTCACAATCTCAATTGATTAAATTTTTTTTCATGCAGCGGTACTATTTAGCCTCAGCTAAGGAATTGATGCGGATCAATGGCACTACCAAATCTGCCCTGGCTAATCACTTGGGCGAATCAGTTGCAGGGGCTATAACTATAAGGGCCTTCGAGGAAGAGGATCGTTTCTTTGAGAAAAATTTGGAGCTTATAGACAAGAATGCTGGTCCATACTTCTATAACTTTGCAGCAACTGAATGGCTGATTCAACGTCTGGAGACAATGAGTGCTGCAGTTCTTTCCTTTTCTGCCTTTGTCATGGCTCTTCTTCCTCCGGGAACTTTTAGCCCTGGTGAGCAACTATCACCGCACACGCAAATTGTTAAAATAACAGCACGCCCAACCTTTCATTCTTTGCATTTGATCTGCAACAAATTGTTGGATGCACTGTTTTTTCCATGTATGTTTCAAAAATATTTGCACCACAACTAATTGTTGGATCCATCACAAACTGTTTTATTTGATAAGTCTCAATAGCTTCTTGAAATAAAGCCATGAGGTATCTTTCTATCTATACTTGAGAATGATGAATCATGACTAATATAAGAATTTTTCAAAGCCTGCTAGGCAGGTCATATTTAGTGAATAATGCAGAACCTTTCTCAAGGTACAAACCTCCTAGCCACACAAATTTGGACCTAAGAAGTGCAAAATGACAAAGCAGAGATGAAGCATGAATCAGCAAACAAACTATATTAACTTGAATTATTCATGTTATGAAGATCGCGGTATTGCAACCAGAAACACTAATTATTCCAATTCATACTTTTGCAGGCTTTGTAGGAATGGCATTGTCATATGGCCTGTCCTTGAATATGTCTTTTGTTTTTTCCATCCAAAATCAGTGCCTGCTCTCAAATCAAATAATCTCTGTGGAAAGGGTGAACCAATACATGGACATACCAAGTGAAGCGGCAGAGAGTATTGAAGAAAATCGGCCATCACCAGATTGGCCCCAAGCTGGCAGGGTGGAGCTTAGAGATTTGAAGGTAACAGAGAGATAAATATTTATATGTATGCCTCATATGGCTCCTAACATGAATTATTTTCATTCGACAGATTAGGTATAGACAAGATGCTCCTCTAGTACTACATGGAATCACTTGCACATTCGAAGGTGGGGATAAGATTGGCATAGTTGGTCGAACAGGAAGTGGCAAGACAACTTTAATTGGTGCATTGTTTCGTCTAGTTGAGCCAGCTGGAGGGAAAATAATAATAGACTCTGTAGACATCACAACAATAGGTTTACATGATCTGCGTTCTCGTTTGGGCATCATTCCACAAGACCCAACACTTTTTCATGGTACCATAAGATATAACCTAGATCCACTTGGACAGTTCTCAGACCAACAAATATGGGAGGTAACGTGTCATTTTCTTGAACGTTGAAATATTTTTCTCTCAGCCTACTAACTGTTCAGATAAGTTATAGTGACAAAAAATTAATTTGATGGAACCACATGTAATGTTGAAATAGTGAGGTCACTTCTTCTATTGTTGTCCTCGACAATTTAGTTCAGTTACTGTGAGATAATGGTCGTCAATCCTGGAAATTCAAAAATATTATCAAAATTGAGTGGATAAAATAATTTATGGCATGTGTACATCTTCTGATGGCATCTGTACATCTTAAAACTTCGAATGGATCCCTAAAGTGGTTAAATGCTACTCTGATACAGGTTCTTGAAAAATGTCAGCTGCTTGAAGCTGTCCAGGAGAAGGAACAGGGATTAGATTCACTTGGTAGGAGACCTTCTTTCCTCTGGAACTCTGCTGGCACAGTGTATTTGATTTATACCAAGAAAATGGGTTTTTCATTACCTCAGAAACAATTGTTGGCAAAGTTTTTAGGGATGGTGTATTTTTTTTAGCATCTTCAATTATCTTAGATGTTGTACTGACAGACATCTTGCTGTATAGTTGTCGAAGATGGGTCAAACTGGAGCATGGGTCAAAGGCAGCTCTTCTGTTTGGGACGTGCACTTTTGAGAAGATGTCGTATCTTAGTTCTTGATGAGGCCACAGCTTCTATAGACAATGCAACTGATGCTATACTTCAGAAAACAATCAGGACAGAATTCAAAGATTGCACTGTTATCACGGTTGCACATCGTATACCAACTGTGATGGATTGCTCCATGGTACTTGCAATGAGTGATGGTATGTTTTCTTCTCATCAATTTAGTAGAGATATCATGATCCTCTTGTAGTGCTTGTCTACTGAATCAGCACAAGTTAAAGTCTAGAGTATGGGTGGCTGAAACCAAGAATATTGTTGGTAGTTAACAAAACCCTTTTATCTTCACTAATTTAGCCCTTTCTACATCAATCAACTCTCTACCAAGTTTTCCAGAAGTGAACAATGTTGTTGTTTTTTAGAAGCAGAAAATAGACTTTCTATGCTTTTCTTCTCATTTTTTTTCACTATGAAGAGGTCTTTCTCAGGATAGTATTACAATACAGCATATATTTGATAGTTGATACTAAAAAGTTTAATTTTTCTCCCAGGGAAAGTAGTGGAGTATGACAAACCTATGAAGCTCATGGAAACAGAAGGATCTCTCTTCCGCGAGCTTGTGAAAGAATACTGGTCATACACATCGAATGGGAACATTTAGAGCATATGCAATCATGTATGTTTATACTCCCTGCAGTCTCTAGAGAGAGATACAAATTTTGTGCTCACATCCCATATGTTATCCAGTTTGTGCCTGATTTTTTTTTGTTTGTAGAGCAAACATGATAGGTGCTCTACCTTTTCATGATAGTAGGAAGCAGAAAGTTGTTTGTACAATCCTGGAAGCTAACCAGGTATGAAGAAAATAAAAGGTGATGATTTTGGAGAACAACAATCACGCAACTGTAAAGAACAAAAAGGCTACTGTATGTTGCTATTGAACTATCCTGTTCACTGTCCTGTATGCTATAACGTCTTGCTTGATAATCCCCAGCAGTTCGGGATCCATTGTTTTGCTATCAAACACTCTTCTTCACCTTTCTGTTCAGATACAACTCTTCTGCTTGATGATCCCCAGCTGCACTGAAATTTCGAGAAACTTGTTTCCATGGTGATTGCTGGGTCCTGAACAGAGCGTGTTTTCCCTGCAATACTAAGCTGCTAAATGCTGGTGGGAGGCAATTCAAATCTGCAACCACGGTTTCTTTTCATACTTTGCAAGCTCGGGTTGTTACTTGAATTTTTTTAAGGGGACACTCCAAACTTTAAGATGTATCTTCTATTTCTAATAAATCATGGTGTATATAAATTTTTTGCAACTAAGTCTTCTTTGCTCTGTTTTGTGCGCTCTGTACCTGGAGCCATATGATGCATGACGCTTCTATGGTGGCAAATATTTTCTTATTGAGTTTGCATCCTTGTTAAGTGACATCTAGTGTAGTGAGAACTATCTTGGTTTAAAAACAAATAACAATTCCTACTGCACTGGACCGTTTTTTCTTAGTACAGTGTCACACAATTCTCCTTATGTTCTGGAGAAATTGTTATAAACTGTCATAAGATGGGTTGAAATGTTGAATGAAGTGTTGCAGTGTACTAAAGAATCTCTGTTTTACAGTAAACTTCCATGGCTCCATTTCAGTGGTAAACTGGTAATGGAAGTTGAAGTTGGGATAAAGTACATTCTGCTATACAAGTATGTGATGCTGTGACTGTAAGCCTCACACTTTTTTTCCGGGAATCTTTATATTAAGAAGAATGGAATAGAGTTTTACAACGTGGGCCAAGGGCACACGCACACAGAGTTTTACACCTTAGAGGACTATAGGATCAAAGAAACAACTCGACTGCAGCTCATAGAACATGCTGCTACAACTCCTGCAACCGACGATGACCAACCAAGTGCAGCTAGCCATCAAGCTCCCGCCTGCACCCAGTGAAGCATGCCAGTGCTGAACTGGGGCACCTGGATGGACAAGGCGGTGAGGACTGTGTGCCAGACCTGTTGGGTGTAAGTGCACATGATGAACAAGTGGTCAGCGGTCTCGAGCTCCTGGTCACAGAAACGGCAGTTTGCGGGGTCCTGTAGCCCATGGCGATGGCGCCGGTCTGCAGTCCACAGGCGTTGTTTCACTGCCAGCCAAGTGATAAACTTGACTTTCAGCGGCGCCCAAGCCCTCCAAATTGGCTTGGCTGCAGCGAAGCGAGTTGATCCCTCGACGAATTTCTTGCATGTGGATCGCGCCGTGTAGGTGGTCGTACAAAAGCCTCACACACAAGCTAGCGCCGGTCGGTGCCACTCGGAGAGGTGCTCAGCGACGGCTTACCGCCATGACATGCTCTCCTCCACCTCCGGCCGCGTCCTCGTCACCTTCCCGGACGGCATCCTGCTCCCGCGCACCGTCATTCTCCCGAGCTCCTCCCCGGCCCTCGCCCGCCGCTCCATCTCCTCCCTCCGCCGCCTTCTGCTCCAGCTCACCGCGCCGGCCACGGAGAGCGCCAGGCCGCTGGCTCCCACCACGCCGCCGGCGCCGACGCCCACCGTCCACGCCCACCACCTTGCCCTCACGATCGAGGCCGAGGCCTTCGGTGGCGTCTCGGCCGCCCGCACTGCTATGCCGAAGTAGCCCGTGCCGGTCACCGTGCACGCCGCGCCCGACGCCACAGCGTGCGTGGCAGCGACGTCCCCGCTGGCCGTGAACGTCACGCACCGCGCGGCGGTGGCGTTGAACTGTTTCCCCGCCGCCGATGGCAGGTTCTTGAACTCGACACGCACCGGCGCGCCGAGCGTCCTGAGCGAGACCGAGGCACCGTCGCGTCCCGCCGACGCGTCGAACGCAAGAAGGCCAGCCACGGGCGCGGCCAGCGCGTACCCGGGCGGCGCGGCGAACGCGGCCGTCACGTTGCTCCCGCCAACGAAACGCACGAAGACGACGGCGACACGGCGCGCGAACGGGGCCGGAAGGACGCGTGGTGGGATGGCGAACGCGACACCCGACGGACTGGCGCCGGCGGTGGCGTTGACGCCGCCGGCCCAGAGCGCGTTGCTGTGCACGCGCAGCGCCGAGGCCTCGATGCCCGCTCCGGATAGGCTAGACGGGAGGGTCACGTCCACGAGCCGGCCCGCGCCGCCGCCGCGGAGCAGCTGGAGCGCGCGGTCCCGGACAGCGGCCTCGACGGCCGAGATGTTCGCGGCGCGACTCTGGGCCGCCACGCTGGGACGCAAGAAGAACGCGGCGAGGACGACGGCGTGCACGAGCAACGACAAGGACGCCCTGGCCATTGACGCGCCTCGTCTTCCTCGATGGCTAGCTCCGGGGTGGCGTGTGACGACGGCGGCGGCGGAATGCCGCCATGCCGACGGCGAGGGCGAATCGAATGGTGGTGGTTTGGAGAGGAGAGGAGAGGAGGTGGCGAAGCTGGCAAAGGAGGGAATTCAGGTTGCTTTATTTAGGAGGCCATGGGTGTGTCAATGGCCCTGAACGATCAGTGTCAAGGCACGCAGGTCCGGTTTGGTTTCGCCTGAACTCTTTCAAGCTCATCGAGCACCAAGGAGCACGAGAGAGGTGTCGCTTGGCCTCACCAGAAACAGAGGGCAGATGCTATGATCAAGCTTCCCTTTCCCTCCGGCAACGGCAACTGCCGAGAACAAGTGGCCAAACCATCCGACGGAGTAGCAGGAACACAACCCCATTGTCTTCAGCTAGCACAGGGAGGTTATCTGACGACAAGACAACCACATATTCCATATTTTTCTCCATTGAGGAGCAGTTGATGCTACAGCTCTAGGCTCTCGTCCAACTCTGCAATTGCAGCAGCCTAGCAGGTGCAGTGTCTAGTGGATGACTGCAGCAGAATGATTGGAGGCGGCAGCTTTGTTATATGCGATGACGGCCATGGACCAAGCCACCGAGGTAAAAGTGATTGGCATTTGCAGGGCGGCGCCCCGTTGACGACGGGGTGCGTGCGAGTGGGAGCAGGTTGGCTGCTCGATGCCGACGCCATGGAGTCCTGGATCTCGTGATGTTTTTTTTTGCTTGGATGGAGGTTGGGGGTCAGCTGTAATCCCGGTGCACGTTCTTCGCAAATACTTGTGCCTGTCTGGCCGGGTTTTCTGGTGACATGAGAAAAGTGGCATGCTCAATTGCTCATACAGCCATGATGCTATGCAGGACCATTCTTTCCATTCTGGCAACCTCAAGTGAAGAAAGAACAGAGTGCGCAGTAGATTGCAAGTTTAATCAGATAAAGAAAAGGGTGACTGAAGTGAAAAGCAATTGTTCGGCGCACAACTGTTAAAGCAGCAGGTGCTTATATCGGATTTTCAGTTACATGATATCCAAAGGCGATACATTGAACTGACGAGCAGGGACAGGACATTCCCGCAGTAGATCAAACGTTGACTTCGGTGGTTGTGATCAATTTTCAGTAGTTGCATCAGTTACTGTTCCAGCTCGTTGGATGTGATCCAACTATCCAAAACCACCCCACCCCCTTCTCTTCTTATCTTTTTCTTTAGGAAAAGCTATATGTCACTCGGGCAAAATATTGTTATTGCTCACACGAATTTCATGTCCGTTCGATCTGCTATTTGTGGATGGATGTGCTACCGCCGCTTCCTCTCTGCAATTGTGTGTGACATGTGGGGCCCATCTGTCGGTCGGCACTGTCATCTGTTTCTTCTGTTTTCGTCTTCATTTCGCACCCGTCGGCTTCTCTGGAGTTTGGCGGCGCGAGATGATTTCTAGGGTTCCGGCCACCGTGGTGATTCCCCTGCTTAGTCGTGAATCCATTGTGGATCCTCTGATTGATGTCGTTGTGCTTCACCATCTGGTTTGTTTGCTCGATTTTCCCTTTTGCCTTTTCTAATTCTTGATCTGGCCACCGCACCATGGCCGCCTCCACCTTCCTCTCCTCTCCATGCAGGGCGGGGCGCACGTCTTACGGCTCTAGGTGTCGCGCCCGCGTGCACCACCGCCTCTCAGTGGTGGCCGTGCAGACGGGCCTGCGGAACCCGTCCCCATCGTCGTCCCAGGCTGCGGCAGCGGAGGACGAGGCGGACGTGCTGCAGAAGCGTCGTCGTCGCTCCGGCCTTGAGATTTGCGGCTGCCCATCCTGGACGACGTGCACCAAGTTCTCCTCCCGCAGTTGTAGCGTTGAGCTGCCTTCCCTTGATGACCGCCGTCGACCCCGGTTCCTCTCGTGCTGCTATTGTCTGGAGCTCATCATCCTCGATGATACACTGCAGTTTCAGATATTCATGCAATTTCTGTGCTCTTTGCAGATTTGATTTTGGGGGTGGATTCATCCTGCTGGTTTGGAGATTCTATGGTACCTCCCATCTCCCCATCTCTATCTGTTAGCTTATAGGGGGTGGATTCATCTTCCTAGTCTAGTTGCGAGTTTGTGCTGTAGGTTTATTTATAGTTGTTGCCATTGTTGTCTCCCAAACGTTTTGATTCCAGTATAGTCTTAGCATTTTATTTCGATTGTTAGCTTGGGTTGTTTCACAAAAAAAAGCTTAATGATTTGTTTTGGTTCTGCCCATTTTTGCATGGTGTATATGTCAGCACGGCAATTAGAAGTGTATCCAGTGTGAATAGCAATTTTCTTCATAGGTTAAGCATGTGGAATCTTTTCCTGTATGTGCCAGTTGCATGAGAAATATTCATCATGCTTTTAATCCTTAACCTCTGTGTGAATTACAACCTTCATAATTTTATGTTAGTCTAATTCCATGGCTCAATTTGCAAGACTGCTACACATTTGAGATGGTTCATAACTAGATGCAGGTCCATAGTATACCTTAATATCAATATTTTATAAGTTCACTTGTTATTTATTTAGATGTCACAATTTAAGTCCCATATAGTCATAATTCTAGGCATTAAACATGATGAGGCAAGTTGCAATTTTCTTTGTCTCTAAATTTCTGAATTAGTGAATGATGCAGTCTAAGCTGGTAGGTATTTACAGTCTGCAATATTACTCGGTTGGAGTTTCAAATTTTATCCAACAATTCTTGAAATATTTTAATATATTCTTTTGTAAGTTGTTCTTCATTGAGTGCTTGGAGATGTTCTTTGCATCTGTACCTATTTCTAGCAAATCTCCATTCAGTCATATTTGATGGCATGTATGTCTTAACTCTTAAGGCCTTCTATATTGGGATATTTAGTCTTTCTTCATGTTACAATTACCTAACTATATATATGTAATATTTTTTCTCTTTTTTCCATTTAATAATGCAATTTCATCTTGTTCTAATTCCAAAGCTGTTAGTTTCAGCTCTTATCGGAAGCTCCCTTCTGCCTCTACTGATCATCATGAATAACTTGATATGTGAATGAGATAGTTCAGTTAGTTTTTTTACAAAACAAGTACCATGTTTTCTTCTTTTGTTTTGTGCACTTTTAATACCTGTACCTTAAGATGGAATAGGTTACTGAGTTCTTCAACCATGTATTAAACTTTCCATCGGTCTTTGCATCATTGGTTGCTAAAAATTTGCTTGCAGATTTTTTTCATCCTTCATTCTTTTATTTTACATTGTACTGCTGGCAAAGCTATTTGTACATAAGTTGTGAAGTGTTGCATCTGTCTTGTATGATACTATGAATCTATGATGTTGGTTCCCTCTTGTGACAGTAATATCTTAATAAAGTGTGGATGGCAAATTTTTATTTAGTAAAAAAAGAGTGCTTCAAGTGGTTGTCCCAAACTTCTAATGTAGTATGTTCTAAGTAAAATTTGTGTGCACATATTGTTCACTAATCATCTCTAGTTTTTATATTTTTTCATTTGCAAGCGATTCAAAGACGTAGTTTATGGTGTTTTTTTATTGTTTGTGTGCTATGTTTTTTTGGCATTTGCATTTGGGAGGTTAACTGCATCCCTCAAAATTTATAATTTTCATCTGCTACTACATCTTTATATATGTATGGCTTCAGACACAGTTTAAATTGTTTATGTATTTCATTTTGGTATCTACAGCTTGTGCGGACATATAGGGTATATATTTTTAAAATTTGACAGTACTTTATTTAGGATTTGACACTTCATGTGGCACTGTCATTCGCATTATGTTCATGTAAATCTGGTCAACATAAGTATAGTGCATATAATAGCATACATTATACCAGTATGTTCCTGTCCTTTGTTACATTAGTATATAAATGTATTCTATCATATTTTTAAATAGTGAACATTCAGCACATTCGTGATACCAGTTCATAGTTCTTGCTTGAGTTTGGTTTCATCTTTGCTTGTTAGGGATGTTTGGTGTGATTGGATCAACGCTTGTATGAAAATTTGCTCTCTACATTACATTTCTACTACTGATTTCTCGACTTGTTGACGAGGACCCTCGTTTTTGTGGGTAGGGTTGATCACGGTGCTTGCTAAAGGCTGTGTGTAGCCAGATTTTGTTTTTTTCTTGCAATCGTGATGGGCATGATAGGTTCTTTGAGGGGCAACCCGAATTGAAAGCCTCATTCATGTTTGGTCATGAGCTCCTCATGCCATTGGTATTTGGTTTGAATGAGAGTTTAGGGTTCTCTTGGGAATCCTAATTCAAATAGTTTCCTTGCCATTAGTTTGTTCACTCTGTCATTTGGGGGTTTCCCTTATACCTCCAAATTTCATATGTTAACATGTCATTTGGGGGTTTCCCTTATACCTCCAAATTTCATATGTTAACATGCAATTTTGAATGAAAAATCTGAGTTATTTGAGAAATCTGACTTCTGTTCTCTGCAATTTGGATGTTTGTTCATTATGTCATTTGGAGGTTTCCGTTATGCCCCCAAATTTCATATGTTAACCTGCTATGATAAATTAATGTTCTGAGCTATTTGAGAAATTTGACTTCTATTTTATGCAATTTAGATGTTGCCATATGTATTAACAAGCTATGTCAATTTGATTTAGCTTTTGAATACTAATTGTACACAAATATATGTGTTCACTGTTTCTAGATATTTGAAATTTTAGTACTTTAATTTTGTCTAAATTTTCAAATCTTAACCAGTTGAATAACATAACCGTATCAATTTTATATGTATTGGGCCTAATTATGCATGCTTAGACCTTTTACAGCTCATTATAATTTAATTGACAGTTGTTCGATAACTGTAATTTGTAATATTATATCACGTAAATAAGGATGTTTATTTTTTTGGAAAGTTGTGGGTTGCTCACTTTTCGGAATAAATCTGTTATGTTACTGATTGTAGATATGTCTGGTGTTATCTGTTATCTTACCCTTGTCCTTACGACTCTTCTTCAATGGAGCTACCGTCTGATCATGATATGATTAGTGATACAAATAACCCCATCTCGTCTCTCTTTTCCCCCAATCCACGCACACCCAAGCTGAACTTAATATGCCCTCTAGTTAGTGATTCACCTCATTTTGTAGTTTGCTTTTTACGCTCTGGCCTTTGTGTATTATATGTCGTCCTCATACGCGCCATCTGCTTAGAAGGTTGATTTATTTTTGTTCAGTTGTGTAACTGTGTTTTTTGCCAGTCATAAGTCCCTTATTTTTTTATAGATTTGTTTATAATGGATCACTGGTGCATTTATCTTTTGGGGCTGCAAAATGTTACTGGTTGTTTTGGATGCATGGTATTACTTTTATCTTGTCTGCACAATAGTTGCTGCTTTTGGTCTTTGACTCTTTGGTATTTTAGTCTATTGATTTCGTGTGGTTGATTGCATCATGGAAGGTTGCAAGTAATTAACTATGCCATATGATTAGCACAAGATCACTCAATTCATGCTCTTAATGCTTTGGGAAGTTTTTGGTTTCTGTATGTTAAATGGAAATAGTTGTTATGTAGGGGGTAAGTAGGCTGGGTGTTCAGAAATGGAAATCACATTGAAGTTTTACTTATTGTTTGCTCAACTAGCATTTGCACTACTCTTACTGTAATTTCTTTTGTGTCATATAGCTTCCTAACTCTTACTATACTTTCTTGTGTCATATAACTTCTTAATGTAAAAATTTGCTATGATATATCATTGTCATTTTCTTGTATTGAAGTTGGAATCACACAAATACTATGGTTAGTTTGATTTATGCATCATGTTTTATCATTTTGAAGAATTATGCCATTTTCATAATTTTGAAATGGTGACATTTGGATATGGTTTCCAGTTTTTTTACCTTTTGAATCCATAGAACTATTTTGAATTAGTATGCATATTTTTTAAGATTTTGACTTTGATGCACTGTCATTTGTCTTAATGTTGTTGGGCACTAGCTCCATTTATTGACCATTATGAATCAGTACCCTTTGGAACCAATGCATATATTATATTATTTTTTTGGAAAAACTAACAATTATTTGAGCATTGTGTGACACTCCATCAATTGATTTTGGAGCCATATGATATAGCTTGCCAGGTACTATGGGATTCTTTTCTTCTTCTTCATTACTGTTTCTGGTAGCCAGCAAATGTTGGATGGGAAGAGCTGCATATTGAAGTTGCTACCTCACTTTGGATTCTTTTTTTTGTTTTTGTTGTTTGGATCTGTATCTTATTCATTCGAATCTGTGGCTTGTAGTTCAGTTTTTTCTTTAAGGGATGAAGGTTATAATTTTACTTTGGGGTCTAAATAAAAATTTACGTATCTTGTTCATCATTGCAACTCTAAGTTTAAGTTCTTATGAAACTTATGAAAATTTTAATTTGTAAGCTTCTTGTGACAGTACATAATCTGAGTTAGTTCCCTAGTCTCCAATTTTTTAATCTGATCTTTAACCTGTGGATGAATTCCTTTGAGAAAAGATGATGCATATTCCTTAGAGAAAAGATGAGATTAGTTTGCAATTTTTTGCAATACTGGACGTCTTGGAAGGTTAACCTGCTTGGCTTAGAAAAAAAATCTTTGTGAGTAGTTGATCTTGTTTTATCTTGAACCTTGCCTGTGTTGTTGTATCATTCTCTTAGTTTTGACATGTCTGAACCTTATTTGAATATGTTACTTGGGGGTTTGTGTTCTGCTTTTTTATTTCGGTATTTGGGTTGTATTTGGCATCTTCTGTTAAGTTTGTCATTTGAAATTTGTATTTGATTTTCTTTATTTGGATCTGTTAAATAATTTTGTCATTTGTTGAATTTGGTATTTGGAATCTCTCATTTCAATTTGCTCTGTTACCATAGGTCTATTACTAATTTGTCATTTGAATTTGAATTTGTTAGATCTGAACACTAAGCACTCACAATCGGGATGTTATTGACTAAGATGCATAACTTTGTTGGTATAGGTTTTAGGATGCAGATTAAGTTACATTTGTCGCTTGGTCTTTTTACTATAATATGTTTGCTGTAATTTGTCCATTCAGCATATGTAAATTTGGCACTTAATTTGTGTAATTTTTTATAGATCTAAATCTGTGTGATTTTCTAATTATTTGTCTCTGGAAATCTGTATGATTTTTTCTATCAAACAACTGTGTGATGACATGATAAAAATCACACATTGGGGGTTCTATGAAAATCTGGATGTTAGGTTGGGTGGATCTGTGTGTTTTGACTTCTCTGAAAATTTGTGTGATGGCATGCCCAAAATCACATAGATTTGAAACCGAGACATATTTGTGTGATTTGAGGGCTCAAATCACACGTGTGACAGGGACCCTCAAAATACACATGTGACACGTAGACAGACCCTTTTCTTTTCGTTGCACCTTTGCCTTCCTCCCCGTCTCTACCAAAACCACCACTTTGCGGACCAAAACCACCACTTTGCGGATCACTGGTTGTGTTGGAGTGGATGGGGAAGGAAAATATGTCTCTTTTGTTTTAAATTTTTTAAAAAAGGATCAACAAAAAAAAGATACGGGGATGACTTAGGCAAATAGCTAATCGGTTCCGGTCTGCATCTGCGCACTACACTAGCCTAAGTAAATGTTCACCTAAATATTAAATTGTAGTTGTTCGGTCAACCCTCGTTTAGTGTGTAGACCTTGTGTATACATATTGTACAACTGTGTCTCACAGTAGTTTCAAAAGCTTTTGGACAACTAGTTTTCCATATAAACAGACGGAAGAAGCAATTTTCTACGAGCTTTCCAGTTGTCCACTTTTACAGGTATATGTCTTTTGGATATATATAAAGCTAGGTGTCAAAAGATCCCCCATAAATTTTAAAAAACAAGGCCTAAAAACTTATCTAGCTAGTGTTAGCATCATATTTCTTGCTACAACTCTAGATGTCCCATGACCATGGGGTTAGTGTTGTTTCCCCATTGGGGGTACCAGCTTCCCAGTCGTATTGTGAACCTAGGCGAAGGTGGCTCAGTACCATTACCAAGCCCTTCGAAAGCGGTAGAATGTCGCCTGCATAGTGAAAATTATCACAATCCCTGGACTCAAACTCAGAGGAAAATATAGTACAATGACATTCAGAACTAGATGAGCAAGTTATAGAAAAAAATTAAAGATAACCAAATATGTTTTTAACCTAACATTTTAACACAAATACTCTTAGGAAGGTACCTATAGGATCAACTAGCCTTTTCCAATCTATACATTTCCTCATATTCGCAAAAGTAGCAAAAACTAGTTGAGACGACTTCCCCTTGTTGCTATTGTTGTCTATAGTTAAGAGTCACCGAAAATTAGAAAAAAAATTAGTTAATGATGCATGCAAATATAAAGAACATGTACATTTACCATCTTCACCAAAACCACCCCTTTGCGGATCAATGTCCATGGAGGAGTGGATGGGGAAGGAAAATAAGTCTCTTTTATTTTAAAAATTTTAAAAAGGATTGACAAAAAAGATGCGGGCAGTGCTTGAGGCAAAGAGCTAATCGGCTTCAATCTTACTTTATAGCGGTGAGGTCTCACCTAATACTCCTTCAACTCTTCGTCTGCACTCTCTGCACTATTTTCAGTCAATTTTCACCTAAAGCTAAATGACAGTCATTTGATCAACCCTCATTTAATGTGTAGGCAGTGTAAACGTTGTGTACACACTGTGTACATGTCGTGTAAATAAAACTTGCACATCGTGTACACACCATGTAAGCATTGTGTACATCCTGTGTCTCACACTAGTTTTTGCTTCTAAGAGTTTTTGGACAGCTAATTTTCCAATATAAACAAAAGGCAAAAGCAAATTTCTATGAGCTTTCAATTTTTCGACTTTAAAAGGTATATGTCTTTTGGATATATGAAAAGTTAGGTGTCAAAAGCTCCTCATAAGTTGAAACAAACAACTCATAAAACTTATCTAGATAGTGTTGTCGTCATGTTTCTCGCTTCAGCTCCAGATGTTCTCTAACCATGGGGTTGGTGTTGTTTCCCCGTTGGGGGTACCGACTTTCCAGTCGTATCAGTGAACACAAACGGAGGCGGTGACTCTGTCCCATAACCAGGCCCTTTCAAAAGCGGCAAAGCGTAGCCTAGACAGTGAAGGTTGTCACAGCCCATGGACTCGAATTCACAGGGAAACATAAGGTGAACAAATTGGTGACATTCAGAACCAGACGAGCATGTTCTAAAAAAATCAATTAAAGATAACCAAAATATGTTTTGAACCACAACAAAATATTTTACGCAAATACTCTTAGAAAGTTACATATATGATCAATCGACTTTTTTCAATCCATACATTTCCCCATATTCAGAAAAACAGCAAAACCCAACAAAGATGACTTCCCCTTGCTGCCACGGTTGCCTATAGTTAAGAGTAACCGACAATTAAAAGAAACAAATAGTACACGATGCATGCAAATATAAAAAAAACTCGTACCTTTGCCATCTCCACCAGGACCACCACTTTGTGCATCACTGGCAATGGAGGAGTGGATGGGGAAGAAAAATAAATCTCTTTTAGTTTAAAATTGTAAAAAAGATCAACAAAAGAAGATGTGGGCTAGACTTGAGTCGAAGAGCCAATCGGCTCTGATCTTTGCTTTATAGCTAGCGGTGAGGCCTCACCCAATACCCTCTGACTCTCCATGTGCACTCTGCACTACCCTCAATCAATGTTTACCTAAACGCTAAATGGTAGTCGTTTGGTCAACACTCGTTTAATGTGTAGGTCGTGCAAACATTGTGTACACGTTGTCTAAACATTATGTACACATCGTGTACACACCATGTACATGGGATACACATTTTGGTATGGATGAGGAAAACTAAAATGCTAAAACCTACATTACATGTATACACGTAGACATAGATATGATACACAATTTTGATAGTTTCGGTAAAAAAAAATTCAAACTTCCGCCTAGAAACATGATTACCAAAATAGCTCATTACACACCTACACACTAGGTAAAAATGTTTTTTTCTATTTTTAATCCGTTAACTTGTATTTGATAGTGTACATAGGCTAATCGTGTAATAGACCACTTATACCCTATACTACAGGGTCGGTCACCATGTAGCGTTTACGTTTACACATGCTACACGATCGTTTATGACAACATCAGAGCCAACCAGCGACAAGTGAATCGTTGCTGCATATCCCGATTAGTAGTGAGCCTAAGCAAATTAAGACAAATCTACAACAAAAGAGGTAGGTGTATGTACTGTAAACATAACAAAACCATAAGTACAATGTCAAGACAATAGAGGTCTAGTGATGGTGGTAACGTTATAAGCTATCACACATGTGAACAAAACATGATGATTCAACAAAGACAACACATTCACGCCTGCCTATTTGATTCAACACAACATTGTGAATTTTATTAACGTTCAACCAGTCTGTGGAAAGGACTTCATGGCATGAAAGCTTTTCAAAGAAAAAAGAGTCACAACTCACACAGTACAATTGACCTTGAACTAGGCAGTGTGCGCTAGTCCTCGACCGTGGACCCTATGGTGCGACCTGCAATATGTTGCGGGATCTGTTGCTATTGTGAGGGGAAGCATGGCACATAGGTCTCAGACGATGTCAAATCTGATGGAGTGTTTTTCCTTTCTTTGATCTAGGTCAGGCAAGGTAAGGGGTAGGAGTAAAACCAGATGACTAGGCGGTCCCACACCAATTCCCATTCTCTGTTAACAGTAATGCTCAGGCTAGGAGTAAAACCAGATGACTAGGCGGTCTCTGAGTAGGCCATCAAAGCTCACCTAAGCTTGCAGGGGTCGAGTTTGCAATTGCATAGACCTTATTTTATCACATTTGTATTCTTTCTCTCACTTGGTCAGCTTGATGCAGTGTAACACATGGTGGTAAGATGGTTGTCCAATTTAACGAGTCAATGTTATTAACTTGCTCTAACTAGCTCATGCATGACATGTTTCATTTCTCTCAACATCTGTTTTAATCATGAAAGTGTGAACTTCGCGAGTAACTCAATGTACTATTTCTACAGCAACACAAGTATTATAGCACACAAAAATGGTACCTAGTGTAGATCCCATGTTCCAAATGGATTTCTATGAGTTGAATGCATGGGTACTTTTGTGCAGCCAACCTAATAGTACTCTTAAGGGCCAACATAATAGTCCACTTAAGAGCCAACATAATAGTCCATCAAAACCCACTTATGGGCCTAAGTTCTATTTCAGTCTATCTTCTTTCATTAATCCATGACAACACAATTAAAACTTACAAAACAAATAGGCAATTCTCAACAAGATTCTAATATACTAGACAAACTCTTCCTTAATGCATGACATGAATTTAATGTCAAATGGCATAAAAGGTACGACCATGGAAATTCTTCGTAGTCTAGCTATGGTGGGATGTGTGTGCTCAAGTGTGTGACTAAGATATATGTGATGCATATGACATATTATTCATCCCAACAATATGAATCAAATTGAAATATGGCAGAAAATTTGGAGAATTCACAAATACCTCTAGATTCTCTGCAAGTTGAAGAGTCTCCACAAATATCTCAGAATTATCCACACTCTCAGTCACCTTAAATAGAACAAGCACCACATAATTGTTCACGCTAACACAAGACGTTAGATAGTCTAAAGCAGTTTTAGAGCATCCATAACACACAATATAGATTTCTAATGTCCACAAAGTCTTACACATCATAAGTTAAAATGATTTATATTTGCCTTGTTCGTCTGACTTATCAGCCACCAGCCAACAATATTTTTCCCTCATAATAAATTAGCACCAACCACCAGCCGCACCAGTCAGCTAGCGATATTTTTCTTTCACAACAAATCGACACCAGCCACCAACGACTAGGCAGCCGAACAAGCTAACCCTAGAATTAAGTTTAGCGGCCTCAAATGGAGGGCTAAAGTTTAACCCCTTTTGGTGTTTGGATACAAGGGTTAAAGTTTAGTACATCATATGGTGTGCAAGTTTAGCACATCACATGGTGTTAAAGTTTAACCCTATACCACATACTTTTATCACATTTTTTAGTCTAATCTTGGAGGGGATAAAGGGTTGATGGTGCTAAAGTGTGACACTACCCTTTTAGAGCAAATTCAGCAGATTGCTCATCCTTTACTACCAAACATCTTGTCTTTTCGTCTCCTATAGTTGCTTTCACAATTTTGGTAATCACCGTTGCAGCAGACTGCCAAAATTAATCTCCAATAGATCAATACCTCCTCCCAACACATGGGCCCACATGTCAGCCAATACTCCAATAGGGAAGAGGCTTTGCATCCCCCTGTATCAAGGGGAGAGGTGAGTTTTTGGCGATTGCTGAAAAGTTGTAGTATCAGGGTACCTATTGGTAATCTGTTGGAGCTCTCTCTTTCGTCTCCAAAGTCTCTTAAAGGGTAGTTTTTGTTAGTATTGGGAGTGAATTTGAGCGATCTGCTGGAGATGCTCCTAGCACATTTTAACCCTCCTGTTTGGTTTGAAGTGTTAAACTTAAGCACCATGGATCAAAATATGCCCGAAATAACCAAGTTCGATACAAGATGATAGAGACATAATTTATCTGCAGGACGAAGCACACTGCATGTTCTGGCACCTCAAGTGACGAGGCCCCAAGATGACCTCAAGTGCACTAAAGATTGCAAGTTCAATTAGATGCACAAATGATGATTGAAGTGAAAAGCAATTGTTCAGTCCACAGTGGTCAACACAGTAAGTTCTTATATCATATTTCCAATTACATGATATCCAAAAGTGATACATTGCACTAATCAATGTGGAATGGACATTGATGCACTGGTTGATTGTTGAATTAGATACAATATTGCTACGTCGACGCAGCCAGCTTCACGACCAAGCAAAACCATCAAAGATACTACAAATAACTGACCGTCCTGAACTGTGCATTCAGTTCTAGAAAATGTGCAGCACAACCAGCTATACAAGACAGAGTCTGATATCTATTCTCTATTCCTATAGGTTATCTCACATGATTTTGCTAACAAAGGACCCTGGTAGCTGGTACTTCAGAAAGCATTCAGGTCCAGTCAGTTGACTTAATAGCAAAAGTTCTTGGGAACAAATGAGCACACACATCAGTCATTTGCAAGTAATTAAACAAGCCTTTTGTCACTTTCATTATGGCACAGGTTCTTCAAGCTGGCTCGTAAAGACCTAGCATGTGCCCGTCGATACATTGTAAGGCTGCAACCTGCATACAAACAAATAAGAATTCCAAGGAAATGTAATGCCATAAGATAAGGGAATTATGGGCATATATAAGCACAATACCTTTCCATGGATCTCATATTTGATCGGTCCATCCAACTCAGCTCCCAGTGACATAAGTTTTGAAACTGTACTGTTAATGTCTGGTACAGTGAATGATAGCATTGAAGAATAGGTACGCTGCGACGCAAGGTAACTGTAAATATGCACGAACCATTAGACACAGTTAAAATTTCATACATTAGTCAACTCAAAAACATGCTGTAGTATCTAAAGAACATGCATTTTACAATTGGAAATTTATCTTTCTTAACATATAAGTATCCTATACTCCGTATGAACAAGATGTTTGCCTATCTTATATTCATATGGGGGTGAAATTTTGAGTCCATGACAAAACTGATAAAAGCTTCAAGGATGAAAAAATAATTCAATAATTAATAATTTGTTTTCATATACAATTTACCATAACTGTTATTGAGCTGCCAAGACTGCAATAAACACTATGAAATATGTTGAGGTATATCTTGAATCAATATTTTGGAATGTAGAGTCATCACTCAGCTCAGTCATTGTTTTCTCAAGAATAGGCAACCTCACAGATCCAACACTCCTTCCATAGACCAAGAACATCAGCAAAAAGGTCCTTTTACTCCAAAAGGCTCAAACTGCAGAGCCCGCTAGCAACCTGTAAAGTGCAAATCATTGCCCAGAAAAGAAGGATCCATTGACATGTGTCATGCACTCCTGCACACTGAAACAAGACCAATTTACCGCTTTACAAGGGGGGCAAGAGAGCAAAGAGAACACTCACTTAAGCTACTCACCTGCAAAGCTACTCACCTAAGCTACAAGGTGCTGATGGAAAATAAAGTGTTTGGAAAGAAGGAATTTTGAACCCCAGTTCATATGCACAGGATAAGAATTTGAGGACAAAATTTTCAAGGCTGGATGAGATGAAAATCAGCCGTCTCCTTTGCCCCCAGCATCTCACAGCGTGGATTCTTGCATGCCATTACCTACGTTTACTGTATCTGACCAAAACACGAGTGCCCACACGCATTTCATCGAACAAATAAACCTCGTACCACGTAGCACCACCGGAGCAGAATGCCGCTCGATCGGACCCCTCAGCCGCCGCATTTCGTCAACCAACTCCAAGGACTAAATTGTTACCAGAACACGACGGGAATAGCGCAGAGCGGTAATCGAACCTGTCGTTGGTGTGCATGAGCGCGAGCTTGAGCGGCCCCGACTGGAGCTCGGCCCAGCGGAGCGTGCAGACATTGACGCTGAAATCGAGCCCCTCCGCGTAGAACCGCGCCGCACGCGGCACGTCCCGGTGCATCTGCAGCACCCACCGGAGCGTCGCCGTCGCGGCCCCCGCCGCCATCCTCCGCCTCTCTCCCTAGCCAATGAGACGGCGCGCACGGCGCACAACACTCCCACCCAAACAGTCCCTCAGTTTCCCAACCAGCTACCCATCAAACGTCCCTAGAGAACATACATCTTCTTGGACCGGATCGAGCAAAAAAGGCAAGCCTCCATGACAATTGGGCCCAAAAGTTTCTAAAATAAAACTGGGACAACATCACCAGCCTTGAATTTTTAAAAATATTTTTTCGTGAATTTTTAAAAATAAATGGCCGATTCAAAAAATTCAAATTAGTCACCAACCGAACGGCGATGGGTCCTGCTGCCACTAAAAGTGGCGGTTGGAGGTCCCAACCGCCGATGAGAACAACAGCTGGATCACCCGCTAACTGTAGGGTTTTTTATACCGACTGGTGGAGTCGAACCGTCCGGGTCCGGTACCGGTTTAGCGGTCTGGTTCGTCCGGAAACCGGTAAAAACAAGTGGAATTCGTATTTCAAATAAAAAACCCCGGTGCAAGCGGTTCCAACCGGTGTACAGGACCGGTTTGGTGGTAAACCGAGGAAAAAAACCGATGCGAGAAAAATGGTTCTCCGGAGTGAAATAAATGGAATTTTGACATGAGTTATGCACATATTAATGTAAAAGACCACACCAAAGCAACAATGATATAGTCTCATACACAATTGCAGTCTCATACCCAAATACACAATGACATAGTCTCGAACCCAAATACACAATGGCATAGTCTCATACCCAAATACACAATGACATAGTCTCATACACAACACATCAATAAAAGTTCAACGTTGAACTTGGAAAGGGAAGACCCCCATTTGGGTCGCCATCTGGTATTCTGCGGTGGACATCACATTTATACCTCGCTCTCGAAGCAGGTTAGCCTTGTAGTCTTGTCAAGTGTAGCCCGTCCACGACGTTGTTGTCTGCCATTCTTGAACTAACATAGTGTAAAAATGGGGGTCTTCCCATTCATACACCCATCTCGTCTCTTGCTGCATGCTTAGGTCAGGTATGTGATAGTGAAAAGACTGCGAGATATCACTGTAGGAGGAAGAAGAGTACTGTGGAGTGTCATAATTCATCGGTCCAACTGTTCTCCTCTGTGATTGTGGTGCTCCATGGTCGCGGTCCTGAGTAGCATGTGTGAAATCAGTCTCCCCTGCATTCAACCATATATCATAAATTCATAATTAGTACTTAGAGTCGGAAACATGTGTGTGTATGCAGGTGTAATGTATACCTGTGAAATGAACACCTCCACCTCCACCACCACCACTACCACCAGCACCACCGGCACCACCACCATCACCGTCACCGTCACCATCACCATCATCGTCATCACCATCATCAGCTGAACTGCTATCCGCAGACCCCTGATATGGTGTACTACACTGACCATCCCCATCATCAGTGGAGGTGTCACTAGTCACTGGTTTTCCTGTTGCTTTGCCTTTTCCTCTTATTTGTATTGGTTGTCGTTGACGCTTCGGGTCACTCGTAGTAGGCCCCTTATGCAACTTTCTCTTCCCCAGGTGAGTGTTGCCAACATTTTGACATGCCCAATCACTGATGCACGCATCCCCGGTAGCATCACATAGATTTGAGTTATTTATATGACCTGTGACAATATGGGACGAGATAGGGACGTCTCTGTATCATCATCCTCATCTAGAACTAGACCCTGGTTAGACCTACCATATTCCATCAACTCCCGCAGCAGATTATTATGCTCATAGAATGAAAGATGGACAAATCGGTCAATGAAATCACCTTCGTCATGAACTAAAGGGCCAACAACTTCCGCAAGTCGCAAACGAAGGTTGTAGTTGACATAGACTAGCTTGTTTAGTTTCTTGTGGGATAAGAAATTCCGGACCTTTGTATGCAGCAAGGCAAAAGTACACCAGTTACGCTTGCATCCACTGGTCGAACAACATTGTGAAACAAGCCGCAAAGCAAGCTTCGTAAGGTTTGGAGTGCTTGATCTAAACAACATCTACCAAGCCGTTGCACGTGGAAAACGAGTATGTAAGCAAGATATTCCAATACAGAAGTAAGAAGATGTTGTGGGAGAATAATTCTTACATGGCGTTGTGTGACACCCTAAAATTCCATCACTAAAATTTACTTAGCAACTTAAATTTGTCTTAGGGATTTAAGGAGATCAAATTGCTATTTAAATTGAGCTCTAAAAATATTAAAGATAATTTAATAAACTTAGAGACAACAAGTGTATGTGCATCATCAGTTGGCTTGCATGGTTTTTGGTTGCTTGTGTGGTCTCTAAAAAGTCTATAAAATTTTTGAGAAAAGTTTGCAAAAGTTTGATTTGAATTTGAGTTGAAAATGGGTCTGAAAATGAAGTTTGAAAAAGAAAAAGAAAAAAAAAACAAAAACGCCCCGGCCACCCTTTCGGCCCAGGCGGCCCAGCCCAGCTCCCCCGCCGGCCCACCGCTCTCCCTTTCCCTTTCTTCTACACAGCGGCGCCGACAGGTGGGTCCCACCTGTCAGCCCCCTTTCCCCCTTCCTTTCTTCTTCCCCCCTTCCTTCCTCTGCACGGCGGCGCCGCCGCGGATCCCGTGCGCCCGCCCGCCTTCCCTTGCTCCCTCTGGCCATCAAGGCAATCAATCAAGCGCCGGAGCACCAGGGATTAACCCCTCCCTTTAATTCCCATCGGTTTCCTTTAATTCCGCCCCAAACCGCTTGGAATCCGGCCGCCGGCGCGCCCATGGCCATAGGCACGGCCGCCGCTTCCTTTCTTCCCCCTTCCCGTCCTCTGGTCCTATTTAAGCTCGCGCACACGCTCCCGCCCTTCCCTTTTGCAACCCCAGCTCACAAATACACGTGCCCGAGCCCAACTCCACCAGCGCCGCCGCCTCTGTTTCCGCCGCCGCCGGAGCAAGCGCCGACGGTGAAGTACCCCGTCTCCCTCCCTTCTTCTCCTTTGCACGCGTGGCTTATCTCTCTCTCTCTCTCTCTCTCTCTCTCTCTCTCTCTCTCTCTCTTTGCTCCAGGGACACCTCGTCGTCTCGGGGCCGAGCTGCGCCGTGTCGCCATCCGCCGGATCGCCGCCCGAGCTCGCCGTCGACGTCGAACTTCCCCTTCGCCGCCTCCTCGTCAACTGTGTGCTCGCTCCCGTTGCCTCTGCGTGGTGAGCAAAACCGCCCCGCCTTTTCCTTTCTCTCTTGTGCACAGCAGCACCCGCGCGGGCTTGCCGGAGTAGCGGCTCCGCCCCCTTCCGGCGCCGGCCGCCGTAGAAGCCCGAGCCCCTCCCCCCGAACTCCTAGTTGCGTGCGCAAGCTCCCCCCGCTACGTGTAGCACCCGCTCGTGCACGAAAAGATGGCCGGGAGCTCACTCCGCAGCTCGCGCCGGCGAAGCGCCGCCGCGCGCCGCCGCGCCGCCCATGTTTCCGGCGTCGTCGCCGCCGCCCGCCGCACGCACGCGTCCGGGCCGTTAGATCACGCGCAAACGGCCGGGATCGCGTACCCCTTCGATTTAAGAGGGGTGGTCCACGCGTGGACCCATGGACCGCGCCCACGGCCGGTCCACGCGTGCACGCGTGCGACGCCTCGCCGTTGGATCTAAGATCCACGGTGCGGAGTGGCATATTTGATTAAGAGCCCCCGGGTTTTCAAATATTAGCAAGCCGGTCCTTCCACCTTTAAGAATATTCACGGTTAGGTCCCGATCTTTGCAAACTAACCCCCGTCTACCCCGTTTAATTCTTTTTTAAGCCCTTTTCACTTCTTTTTGCATATAGACCCTCTCGATTTAATTTATAAAAATGTTTTAGCCCCCGATTTTATTTATAAACAGCCCCGTAAACTTAGTTTTCTTGCAAATAGGCCCCCGTAAACTCGTTTTAATCATATCTTTCTCGTTTTAACTCCGTTTTTAGCGTTCTATATACCGAAATGATCGTCTCGACGAGTAGAATCTTTTAAACAGTAAATTTACCAGTTTTGTTACTGTTTGGTGTACTGTTTTGTTTATTATTGTTATCCATGTTTGACTCGTAGATATCGTGCTCGTTTCGTCCGAGCTCCCCGTCGGAAGTGATCCGAAGAACCCGTCTTCGAGGAGGATTTCACCCACTTGTAGAGGAAGGCAAGTGGCTTTCCCCTCTCGCATAATCTTTTTGAACCATGTCACTGCATGCTAAACAATATTTACTATTCCTGTTGATATGCATAAATCTGATGGGCAAACACCTAGCTAAGGACTTGACTAGATGCTTTACCACTTTACCTTGATCAACCCTGTTTATACAAATGCTTGGGGTAGATAAATGCTTAGTTGGCTCAACATAAGTATGGTTATGCTTTGTTTATGTTATACATCTCAAGTCTTGCTTATGTATGTGTTTGTGTTTAAAACAAGATAACTTGGTTCATAATCGGAACATGGAGAACCACCCAAGATAACAGTACAACCACAGTCCACATGGCTCTGGCTTAGCCAATTAATTAGGAGAGTGGGGTAGCTGATAGCTCTTTTCCGAGAGGGGCACAGGGGGCCGGAGTTGAAGGGGTATAGCCCGGTCCTTTTGGGGTAGCGACCTTGGCTAAGGTGTTGACCACTAGGGAGGGTTATGGCTCGCTCCGCCGCCGAAATCGTTGCGGGCGTTGGTTTCTCTTCTTTCCTTTGTAAAGGCTTCGTAGTGGACCCCTAGCCACTCACCTTGGAAGTGTTTAAGGGTCTAGCTAACCCGGCAAGATGGGGAACACGAACCGTGGGTAAAGTATACAACTTCGCAGAGTGTAAAACGATCGATCAGCCGTGCTCACGGTCACGAGCGGCTTGGACCCTCACATGATTAATAAACTTGAAGATTAATGCAAATCATGGGTTGGAGGTTTGGTTTGAGGTTTCTTTTAAAGGTTAAGTGGGTTGGTATATACTTACATCTAGTAATCTAGGTGCTTGCTAATAAAACTTGATCAACTTATAAAATGCTTACCGCTGTGAACCATAGCCTATCCTTGATAGCCTTGCATTTTCCCCCACTTGCTGAGCTCCAACCATAAGTGTGCTCACCCTTGCTTACCGCTGTTCAGAGGAGAACGTCGGAGGCGAGGACGAGTATTGGAGCGACTTCGAGGAGTTCTAGGCATGCGGATCCCCCGCCATCATGCCCGTGGATGTCGACGATGGAGTTACTCGTCGTCGTTTAGTTATCGTCTTGTTCGGACCTTCGAGTCCACCCTTATGGATGTAATAATGGATATCATACTTGGTTTAAACTCTTGCACGTTTTATTACAGCAATGGTATTACTCTCGATTTGTCTAATCATGTGTGTGTAAATGATCCCGGCGCACATGTGAGATGCATTCGGTTTTCCTTGTAAAATCGGGTGTGACAAAGTGGTATCGAGCCGTGATGACCGTAGGTCGCGCCTTAGTTAGAAATGGACGAAATTAAGGATTCATGTTCTAGAAAGCCTTGTCATACTTCAAATCATATTATTTACGCATTAAAAATCTAATTTAATTTTGTTTATCATTTTAAAATATCATTTTGATTTATTCCGTATTCCGAGATCGCTTTTGCTTTGACGGATGGCCGGGACTTACATGACCCCTCGCAAGAGCACCGGTGGGCGTTTTCCTACCGGGACGCCGGCCCCTCGCCACCGTCTTGAAGATGTTGAGGAGGAACAGGAGGAGATCCGGCCCGCAGGTTGAGGTTGAGGAAGACCCGCAGGAGGTCCAGCCGAAGAAGAAGAAGAGGATCCCGACGAAGTCGAGATGGAGGAGGAGGAGCCGGAAGAGCCATTGGAACGCCCACACCGTATGATGGCACAAGCTAGAGGCGCACGCAGATGGTGACATCGTGATCCCACCGCGCCCTGCAACCAATGAGGAAGCACCCCCCGCACCTCGCCGATCCCGTGCCGAAGGTGACCCAGAAGACTCCAGTGATGACAGTGTGGGTGAGGATGATGGTGACAATGCTGCTGGCAACCCAGAGGAAGATGAGGATCCCCGCTACCATGGAGCTGAATACCATAAACACTCTACTGAAGCTGAGAATGGACGATTCTGCATTCTTCTGTGGGATGTTCTGAGGTATCTGGGGTATACCATAAGGCCTCTCTATGTGACCAAGCATTTCAGTGAGCCTGGAATGAGGGATTACTACACTTGCAAAGTTTACATCAGGAAGCCTCTGAATGATACTGAAGGATGGAGGTATCGCTCATCTCATCATAGCACGCTCGCTCTCTCTACGGATGACGCCGTGGTGAATGATGCAGCAAGGAGGGCGCTCGGTCGGTCCGCCATGCTAATCGAGTGCGGTTGTTCCAATCGAGTACCGCCATGTGCCTCGACGTGCAAGTGGCACGAAGTGACCGTGGTGCCGGCAGGAGGCGATGACCGCATCGATGTCTTGGCACGGTGACTCGCTGCTCGAATGCAGATCCGGAAGGAGCAACTTTGGAGATAAACAAGTATCATGAAGAGCTACGAGTCGCTCGTGCAAAGATAGCACGTCCGGAAGCACAACTGGCGGTGACGACGACGCCTCAGAAGTCATGCCATATCGTACTACAGCTTCCCCTCCGCGCAAGAGGCTTCGTTACGGCACCGATGAAGCTACCACTCGTCTTGGCTAGGATCCTAGGATGCTCGCCCTTATCATTTACCTTTTCGATAGACCGTTCCCGCGTGAACGTATTTGCTTGTAATAATGAATGCCGTTTGCAAACATGCTTGGGTTGGATCTTTGCTTGATTGTGAATTGTATGGTGGAGTGATGGCCACTATGCAATCTGAAATCTTAAGTTAATTAAAGTTTGGTTTGGGTTTTATCGGTTGTCATTGCTTAATCTCTCATGCAAGTATGATTGGATCAAATCTGTTTTCGCAGTCATATGACATACCAGTAATGTTTTGCTTATAACTCAAGCTACAGAACTCCAAATGACATGAAACCAGTTGGGTTAGTTCACAAATTTAGAGGATGAATTTCTGTCAAAAATTCAATAGTATACACTACATATTCCGGGAGTTATGCACGAAGTAATGAACAAGTCAGAATCTGTAAATTTCTGCTGATATAGCTGTACAGTTTGAATTATATTTCGAGTTATACATATCCAAATGAGGTGATTCCAGTTGGGATGGTTCCATAATTTTATACACTATAATCTGGTAAAAATTCGTGGTCATTGGACAATTACACAGAAAGTTATTCATAAATATTTGAGGTCAACAGAATCTGTCTTAACTGAAGTACATGCTGTCATTTTATTTTGAGTTATTCTCTTATGCAATGATTCAAGTACAATTATCCGAGATATGATTTTTCTAACGATCAGATGGTAAACACCAGGTCCGGAGGAGGTCAAGACGTGCCACCCGTGATCCGGGCACATATTGCAAATCAGCAAAACCCAGCACCACCTCCACCGATCAACCAAGCAATGGACCCGAACATGCAAGAGTTCTCGGCAGCGCGCGGATGCAACCGATTCAAAACCTTACTAACACAAAGTGCAGCAGATGCAAGCCCAACCGAACCAGCCACCACAGCCGATCCCTCCACCACCCCCGCCACCAAGGGACGAGCACAAGGAGTTCATGAGCCACCATCCCCCTACATTTTCCCACTCACCGATCCACCGGATGCCGATGACCGGCCGAAAACTATCACCAAGAAGCCGGAAATCGTGCGGTGCACCGATAGAGAGATGGTTCCGTATGCTGCCGGAAGACTTGTGGGGCAGCCGCAGATTGGTGGGATGCGTACTCAACTCGCTCATCCCAACAGGCATAACATCACCCGGCAGGAGTTTCGTGACAACTTCCGTACTTATCACATTCCTTCGGGGTTCTCAAGCTTAAGCGCAGGGTGTTCTTGTCGCCGAGGCAAGGCAATATGTCGCTGATCGAGTATCCGGACAAGTTCACTCACTTGTCACGCTATGCACCCGATGAAGTCAACACCGATCCAAAGAGGCAAGAAAGGTTCCCGGATGGCTTGATTGGTCCTCTCGAACTATCTACTCGCAGTCACATCTTCCCGGACTTTCGTACGCCGGTGAACAAAGCTATTGGGCCGGAAAGCAAGAGGAAGGAGATGGGCGAACGTAAACACAAGTTTCGGCCTCATGGGCGCCTAGCAAGAACACCCGTCCCCGTTACAGCTTCTCGGCAGAGCTTGACTCCATATCGTCCCGGTGGTCAAGCCGGGAGGTACCCACGAACATGCAACTCCGGCGCTCGTTTCGGCCTACGCCGCTTAAATCCTCGGACACCCGCAGCTCCTACCCCTCGCCCGAGTCGTCCTAGCAACAACTCGGGGCACCCGTCGAAACACCAATCCTCGTTCAGCTCGGTGGATGCTTCAAGTGTGGAGAGCCGGGGCATTATGCTAACAACCGTCCTAAGAGGGTGATGCGGACTCCGCAGAGGGACATTGGGAACGGGATCGGGCAGCCATCTTCGCAGCTCGTACTCCACGGACACCCAGCAAGAGAGGCCAGCGAGTCATGTGCGTGGCCGAGTCAATCATGTATCGGGGAGCAAGCTCGAATGATGCCGCGTGGTATTGGGTACGTTTTTCGTCAACTCCGTACCCGCTACCGTATTATTTGATTCGGAGCATCACATTCATTCATAACCGATCAATTCGTGGCAAAATATAACTTATCTATGAGTACAATGAAGAACCCACCGATAGTTAGCACTCCCGGGGGAGAAATGAAAACTGGTCATATATGCCCACAAGTAAAGATTAATATCATGGGGGTAGACTTTCTTGCTAATCCGGTAGTTCTAAAATCATGGGGAATAGATGTCATTCTTGGTATGGATTGGTTAAGGAGTTGTGATGGAGTTATTCGGTGTCGGAAGAGGTCGCATCGTTAACCGGTCCTCAAGGGGAAAGAGTAGAATATGTGAGTGCACCCTCATCCGTCAAAGGAGTTATGAACTCGTTGAAGGCAAGGCCTTGGAGGATATAAGGGTAGTGAATGAATTCCCCGATGTGTTTCCGCAGGATTTGCCGTGTATGCCACCCGATCGTGACATTGAATTTAGTATTGAACTTATACCCGGTACTCGCTCCCATATCTAAAAGACCATATAGAATGGATGTTAAAGATCTAGCTGAATTAAAGAAACAAATTGAAGAATTACTTAGTAAAGGGTTTATCCGTCCTAGTTCATCACCATGGGGAGCCCCCACACTCTTCGTTGATAAGAAGGATGGATCTAGGAGGTTGTGTATAGACTATCGATCACTTAACGAGGTTACTATCAAGAATAAATACCCTTTACCTCGGATTGAGGATTTGTTTGATCAAATGAGAGGAGCTAAGGCCTTCTCTAAGATAGATCTTAGATCAGGATATCACCAGTTAAAGATCCGTGTGGAGGATATACCAAAGACAGCATTCACATCTAGATACGGGTTATATGAGTTCACTGTGATGTCCTTTGGCCTGACCAATGCACCAAAGATACTTTATGTATTTGATGAACAAGGTATTCATGGAGTATCTAGATAAGTTCGTTGTGGTATTCATTGATGATATACCGGTATTCTCTCGGAGTGAGGAAGAACACGAGGAACATCCGAGGCTTGTGTTACGAAGCTACGGGAACATCGACCGTATGCTAAGTTCAGCAAGTGTGCTTTCTGGTTGAAGGAGGTCTCTTTTCTCGGACACATCATCACAGATGGAGGCATAGCAGTCGATCCAAGCAAAGTTCGGGATGTATTGAACTGGAGCCCGCCTAAGAATGTGCCAGAGATCAGAAGTTTCCTTGGACTTGCAGGATACTATCGCAGGTTCATTGAAGGGTTTTCTAAGATAGTGAAGCCACTTACCACTCTTCTCGAGAAAGGAAGAGAGTTCAAGTGGGATGAGAAGTGTCAGGCTAGTTTTGAGGAGTTGAAGAAGAGGCTGACCACAACACCTGTGTTGATCATGCCAGACATACACAAAGGGTTCGATGTATACTGTGATGCCTCTCGGCAAGGTTTGGGATGTGTGTTAATGCAAGAAGGAAAGGTAGTAGCTTATGCTTCAAGACAGTTGAGGAAACATGAGCAGAACTATCCTACTCATGATCTTGAGTTGGTTGCGGTTGTTCACGCATTGAAGATCTGGAGACATTACATGATTGGGAACAAGTGTAAGATCTTTACTGACCATAAGAGTCTGAAGTATATCTTTACTCAGAAGGATTTGAATTTGAGGCAAAGAAGATGGTTAGAGTTGATCAAAGATTATGATTTGTATATCCAAGTATCATCCAGGAAAAGCAAATGTTGTGGCAGATGCTTTGAGTCGGAAGGGACAAACTAACATGCTATTAGGACACCTGTTACCTCAGGAGCTATGTTGGGAGATGGCACAACTTAACTTGGGAATGGTTGCTTCAAGTGAGACTCTGACGTTAGAGATCGAGTCGACCCTTGAGCAGGATATCAGGAAGGGACAGTTGACTGATGCCAAGATTGCGTAATACGGGAAGCCGATTAAGTTAGGCAAAGTTCCGGAATTCGAGAAGATGAGCAAGGAACAAAGTGTGGTTTAAGAACGTAATCTACGTACCCGAGATCAAGGAGTTGAGAGAAGCTATCTTGAAGGAAGCACATGATTCGCTTACTCTATACACCCCGGTAGTACCAAGATGTATCGGGACTTGAAGCAGAGATATTGGTGGTATGGGATGAAGAAAGATGTGGCGGCTCATGTAGCTTTGTGTGATGTGTGTCAAAGAGTGAAGGCTGAGTATCAAAGACCAGCAGGATTGCTACAACCTCTGAAGGTACCTGAGTGGAAATGGGAGGAAATCGGTATGGATTTCATAGTGGGATTACCTCGTACTCGTGACGGGTATGATTCTATTTGGGTTATTGTGGATAGATTAACCAAGGTAGCGCACTTCATTCCAGTGAAGACGACCTATACAGGAGTGAAGCTAGCTGAGTTGTATAATTCAAGGATAGTGTGTTTGCACGGGGTACCGAAGAAGATAGTGTCAGATCGAGGCACACAGTTCACCTCACGGTTTTGGCAGAAGTTGCATGAATCAATGGATACAAAGTTAAACTTCAGCTCAGCATACCATCCTCAGACAGATGGGCAGACAGAGAGAACAAATCAGATACTCGAGGATATGTTGAGAGCTTGTGCGTTAAAGAACAGTGGCAGTTGGGATAAGAGTTTGCCTTATGCAGAGTTTGCTTATAACAACAGCTATCGATCCAAAGATCAAGATGGCACCTTTTGAAGCTCGTATGGAAGGAAGTGTAGAACACCGTTGTTTTGGAATCGGACCGGTGAAAGGCAATTCTTTGGACCGGACAAAGATACGACAAGCGTAAAAGCAAGTTGAAATCATAAGGGAGAATCTTAAGGCAAAGACAGTCAAGACGGAGAAGAGTTATGCCGATCCTCGGCGAAGAGAGGTGATTTTGGAAGTCGGTGATTATGCATACCTCGCAGTATCACCTATTCGGGGGTTACGAAGGTTTAATGTCGAGGAAAGTTATCACCTCGATTTATCGGACCTTTCAAGATTTTGGAACGGAAAGGAGAAGTAGCATACCAGCTTAGAGTTGCCAAGACAGGTTGTCGGGAGTTCATGACGTG
Source organism: Cenchrus americanus (assembly GCA_947561735.1). Lineage (NCBI taxonomy): Eukaryota > Viridiplantae > Streptophyta > Magnoliopsida > Poales > Poaceae > Cenchrus > Cenchrus americanus. Next base: position 88,338,331 of record OX387240.1, on the reverse strand, counting down.
TTTCATGTATCTCGGCTAAAGAAATGCACAAGTGAGGTTAGAATAGAACCGCATGCTTAGAGGATATTCAAATGGAGAATGATCTGACGTACAAGGAATACCCTGTTAAGATCTTGGATGTGTCAGAAAGAGTTACCAGGAGTAAGATCATCAGAATGTGCAAAGTGCAGTGGAGTCATCACACCGAGGAAGAGGCAACTTGGGAAAGAGAGGATGAACTCAAGGAAGACTTTCCTCAGCTGTTCTCTAAGTCTTCTGAATCTCGGGACGAGATTCTCTTTAAGGGGGTAGGATTTGTGACACCCTAAAATTCCATCACTAAAATTTACTTAGCAACTTAAATTTGTCTTAGGGATTTAAGGAGATTAAATTGCTATTTAAATTGAGCTCTAAAAATATTAAAGATAATTTAATAAACTTAGAGACAACAAGTGTATGTGCATCATCGATTGGCTTGCATGGTTTTGGTTGCTTGTGTGGTCTCTAAAAAGTCTATAAAATTTTTGAGAAAAGTTTGCAAAAGTTTGATTTGAATTTGAGTTGAAAATGGATTTGAAAATGAAGTTTGAAAAAGAAAAGAAAAAAACAAAAGCGCCCCGCCACCCTTTCGGCCCCGGGCGGCCCGGCCCAGCCTCCCCCCGCCCGCCCACCGCTCTCCCTTTCCCTTTCTTCTTCACAGCGGCGCCGACAGGTGGGTCCCACCTGTCAGCCCCCTTTCCCCCCTTCCTTTCTTCTTCCCCCCTTCCTTCCTCTGCACGGCGGCGCCGCCGCGGATCCCGTGCGCCCGCCCGCCTTCCCTTGCTCCCTCTGGCCATCAAGGCAATCAATCAAGCGCCGCAGCACCAGGGATTAACCCCTCCCTTTAATTCCCATCGGTTTCCTTTAATTCCGCCCCAAACCGCTTGGAATCCGGCCGCCGGCGCGCCCATGGCCATAGGCACGGCCGCCGCTTCCTTTCTTCCCCCTTCCCGTCCTCTGGTCCTATTTAAGCTCGCGCACACGCTCCCCCGCCCTTCCCTTTTGCAACCCCCGCCTCACCAATACACGTGCCCGAGCCCAACTCCACCGGCCGCCGCCGCCTCCCGTTTCCGCCGCCGCCGGAGCAAGCGCCGACGGTGAAGTACCCCCGTCTCCCTCCCTTCTTCTCCTTTGCACGCGTGGCTTATCTCTCTCTCTCTCTCTCTTGCTCCGGGGACACCTCGTCGTCTCGGGGCCGAGCCGCGCCGTGTCGCCATCCGTCGGATCGCCGCCCGAGCTCGCCGTCGACGTCGAACTCCCCCTTCAGTGCCTCCTCGTCAACCGTGTGCTCGCTCCCGTTGCCTCTGCGTGGTGAGCAAAACCGCCCCGCCTTTTCCCTTCTCTCTTGTGCACGAGCGGCACCGCGCGGGCTCGGCGGGAGTAGCGGCTCCGCCCCCTTCCGGTGCCGGCCGCCGTAGAAGCCCGAGCCCCTCCCCTGAACCCCTAGTTGCGTGCGCAAGCTCCCCCGCTACGTATAGCACCCGCTCGTGCACGAAAAGATGGCCGGGAGCTCACTCCGCAGCTCGCGCCGGCGAAGCGCCGCCGCGCGCCGCCGCGCCGCCCATGTTTCCGGCGTCGCCGCCGCCGCCCGCCGCACGCACGCGTCCGTGGCCGTTAGATCACGCGCAAACGGCCGGGATCGCGTACCCCTTCGATTTAAGAGGGGTGGTCCACGGTGGACCCATGGACCGCGCCCACGGCCGGTCCACGCGTGCACGCGTGCGACGCCCGCCGTTGGATCTAAGATCCACGGTGCGGAGTGGCATATTTGATTAAGAGCCCCCGGGTTTTCAAATATTAGCAAGCCGGTCCTTCCACCTTTAAGAATATTCACGCTAGGTCCCGATCTTTGCAAACTAACCCCCGTCTACCCCGTTTAATTCTGTTTTAAGCCCTTTTCACTTCTTTTTGCATATAGACCCTCTGATTTAATTTATAAAAATGTTTTAGCCCCTGATTTTATTCATAAACAGCCCTGTAAACTTAGTTTTCTTGCAAATAGGTCCCTGTAAACTGTTTTAATCATATCTTTCTCGTTTTAACTCCGTTTTTAGCGTTCTATATACCGAAATGATCGTCTCGACGAGTAGAATCTTTTAAACAGTAAATTTACCAGTTTTGTTACTGTTTGTTGTACTATTTTGTTTATTGATTGTTATCCATGTTTGACTCGTAGATATCGTGCCTCGTTTCGTCCGAGCTCCCCGTCGGAAGTGATCCGAAGAACCCGTCTTCGAGGAGGATTTCACCCAACTTGTAGAGGAAGGCAAGTGGCTTTCCCCCTCTCGCATAATCTTTTTGAACCTATGACACCGCATGCTAAACAATGTTTACTATTCCCGTTGTTATGCATAAATGCGATGGGCAAACACCTAGCTAAGGACTTGACTAGATGCTTTACCACTTTACCTTGATCAACCCTGTTTATACAAATGCTTGGGGTAGATAAATGCTTAGTTGGCTCAACATAAGTATGGTTATGCTTTGTTTATGTTATACATCTCAAGTCTTGCTTATGTATGTGTTTGTGTTTAAAACAAGATAACTTGGTTCATAATCGGAACATGGAGAACCACCCAAGATAACAAGACAACCACAAACCACATGGCTCGGCTTAGCCAATTAATTAGGAGAGAGGGTTAGCCGATAGCTCTTGTCCGAGAGGGGCACAGGGGGCCGGAGTTGAAGGGGTATAGCCCGGTCCTTTTGGGGTAGCAGCCTTGGCTAAGGTGTTGACCACTAGGGAGGGTTATGGCTCGCTCCGCCGCCGTAATCGTTGCGGGGCCGTTGGTTTCTCTTCTTTCCTTTGTAAAGGCTTCGTAGTGGACCCCTAGCCACTCACCTTGGAAGTGTTTAAGGGTCTAGCTAACCCGGGCAAGATGGGGAACACGAACTGTGGGTAAAGTGTACAACCTCTGCAGAGTGTAAAACTGATCGATCAGCCGTGCTCACGGTCACGAGCGGCTTGGACCCTCACATGATTAACAAACTTGAAGATTAATGCAAATCATGGGTTGGAGGTTTGGTTTGAGGTTTCTTTAAAGGTTAAGTGGGTTGGTATACACTTACATCTAGTAATCTAGGTGCTTGCTAATAAAACTTGACCAACTTATAAAATGCTTACCGCTGTGAACCATAGCCTATCCTTGATGGCCTTGCATTTTCCCCCACTTGCCGAGCTCCAACCATAAGTGTGCTCACCCTTGCTTACCGCCGTTCGCAGGAGAACGTCGGAGGCGAGGACGAGTATTGGAGTGACTTCGAGGAGTTCTAGGCATGCGGATCCCCCGCTCATCATGCCCGTGGATGTCGGCGATGGAGTTACTCGTCGTCGTTTAGTTATCGTCTTGTTCGGACCTTTGAGTCCACCCTTATGGATGTAATAATGGATATCATACTTGGTTTAAACTCTTGTACGTTTTATTACAGCAATGGTATTACTCTCGATTTGTCTAATCATGTGTGTGTAAATGATCCCGGCGCACATGTGAGATGCATTCGGTTTTCCTTGTAAAATCGGGTGTGACACGTTGTGTTTGGGTCCATCACCATTTGCCTAGCCATATCGGTGCCAAACTCGCCAACCTGCTGGTGTTGACACCGTTTTTGGAAAATCAGGTCAAACAAGGTCAAGAGAAGCAACTGATGAAAGATAGAGCATAATTGGCGGATTGAAGGAAGAACAGAGCAGTCAACGAGATCTGCCGATAGTCAGAAGGGTTCAGCCCTGACAGCGGGCCAACAGGTCAGAGTAATCGGCCGATGGCAACCAAAGGATCGGCCGATGGACATAAAGAAGGCAGTATTTGAAGGAATACGCTAGATGGAAAGTACGGTGGAGGCGGGCCAATCCACGATTGACAACGAGTCAAGAGTTAGTTTTTAGAAAGTCTTAGACCCATGCGAGAGTCTTTTTCTATTTTTAGTAGTTTTTATCTTTAGATACAAGTAAACAATGCCGTGATCAGTTAGGAGTCGAGTTCGTCCCCAGGACATAAATAGCGACCCTGCGTGGTCGGGAAAAAGGGTACACACCAATATCAAACAAACCGCCTCCGGGAAAACTCTTTACCTTTACTGCATCTACTTTACAACATGTACCTTTACAACATCTACTTTTCGGTGACTTCGCCATTGCGATTTTCTCTTTTTCTACAACGTCGTGCTTCGAGTTCGTCGGGCTGCATCAACTGATCTCCGACAAGCTTTGTGAGTACCGTTTTACCGAATAATCCTAGACTTTAACCTCCGAGCGCATCGCTGAGGTTTCGTCTAGTTCTTTATTCACCCCTTACCGATATTAGCTGATCTGCAAGTTTTTGTACCAATTCTTCTGGTTTGAGCTATTATCATTATCATCCGTTCGATCTAGATCTATCAACTTCTACCACAGCTGATTCCGACCTGTTTCGAGCGCTGACATCACGATCGGCCGATCCAGCTGATCGCATCCGCGCTTCGGTTGCTTTTTAGTCGGCCGATCCCGCTTTCACTCGTATGAGCCGATTGGCTGGTATACGCGTTGCTGAGAGGCCATCAGTTCTCTAGCCGATCCTTAATATTTTCCATTGTTAATCAATAAGTCAGATTGGCTGGCACGCCTCGCTACAAACCGGGGAGTCACGTGTGTCGCGCGCAGAGGTGACGTCCTATTTTTGCGTCAACACACTTTTGGCACGCCTGGTGTGACACGAAAAAGTCAACAATGACGAAGCCTACGAAGACTGGTTCTCATGAAGTCGATCTAGAGAATGTTCAACCAATCACCAAGGATCAGCTGAAAGATTCAGACAAAGCTGAGCTCGAGGCTTACATGAAGCATTATGAAGAGATTTGTCTGGCATCATATGGTCAGACTAAAAGCGGTGGTTTCAAGAAGAATCCTTTGCCAACACCGAAGCAAGTCACCTTCTCAGCCGAACCTGAAGGACTTCAAGACATGATGACCAAGGCTATGCATCAAACAATGATTGATCAATCAAAGGTATTCACGAATACAATTCAGAATGCCATAATTGATGCACTCAAGAAAGGAGCAGAAGGAGGATATCTAGGACCTGTATATTACCAACCTAAGCAAACTCCTCCAGTGTTCCAGCAAGGCCAATCGGCTATACTGCCGATTGATGATCCAACAGCGAAAGCTTCACCATCTCCATAAGCTGCTGCTAGTTCTACATCGGACACCCAGCCGATTCAGAATCAAAGTGGTATGGAAAAGAGAAAGATTCTGCTGTCACTGTCACATCACCAGAGCAATCTTCTATCTAGGGTCAAGTGCAGAATCAACAAAAATATCCTGCTATGAGGGATTCAGATGGGAATCTTGCAGGATGGGATTTACCTCGTGATCACTTCGTGATTGAAGAAATTTCAAAAGTAAAGTATCTACAGTCTTACCAAGCTACATTTGGAGGTACTCCGGAAACTACACATATGACTGGAGAAGGAGTAGTGTTTGTCTACTTCAATCATGGGAGCAAAAGTTTTGAGAGATTCAAGATCAATCCAGCTCATACTCACATGGTCATACCGACAGAGAAAAGACCTCATATTCCTCCTCAAAGACCAAATCCCATTCTACCTTAGGGATCGACTCAACCACCAACACTTGGAATGCCCATACAGACAGCTCCACCTCAACGGTCAACAACAATGCAGGCTGTCTTAACTCCTGCTAATACAGTGGCTCATACAAGATCTTCACCTCAGCAGCCGATCAACCAAGGAGCTGCAGGACAGCCGATGTTTCCACAAGTAGATTCTGCACAATTACTGCAAACACTTCTGGATCAATTGGCTATTTCAAGCCAATTGAGTACATAGCAGGTAGCCCCATCGGCTAATCAGCCGATTGAACAGGCTACACCTATTACAGGTCATTCAGACACTCAAGATTCTGCTGAGGCAAGGACAGCTCCAAGTCCAAAGACTAGAATCTTAGAAGAACGACCTCCAGTAACTCCAGCTGAGATGCAAGCGATCGAGCAAGTGGCTATAGAGTTGAAATCTCATATGAACCAGGAGATAATTGACCACATGTCAGAGACGCTACTAAAGCAATATGGGATAAAGCCCAAGTAGCAGTCCTGCATGTACAGGACACCGTATCCTTCTGGTTATGATCAAATACCGTTCCCTCCAAGGTTCGAAGTGCCAGACTTCCCCAAGTTTTCAGGGCAAGATGAGACATCCACTATGGAGCACATCACGAGGTTCATCATCCAATGTGGAGAAGCAGGGAATGTTGATGCACTCAGGATACGATTGTTCTCTTCATCTCTGTCAGGACCGACGTTCCCATGGTTCACCTCACCGCCGGCCAATTTCATCATCAAGTGGTCTGATTTGGAACAACAGTTCCATAATCATTTCTTCTCTGGCATCAATGAGATGAAGATCGCTGATGTAATCAGACTCAAGCAAAGGAACGATGAAACAGTAGCTGGATTTGTTCAGAGATTCAGAGAAGTCAGAAACAAGTGCTATAGTCTAAATCTAGGAGACAAGCAACTAGCTGAGTTGGCTTTCCAAGGTCTCTTACCAACCTTAAGGGAGAAATATGCATCACATGACTTTGAGAGTCTCAGCCAGTTGGTCAGTCGGATGTGTCAAGAGACAGCAAAGTCCTATGAGCCTAGAAGGAACTTTCAAAAAAATATCATATGTGGACTACTCTGATTCAGAAGACGAAGACAACATGATAGGGCTTGCAGAATGGGTCAAAGGCAAGAAGACAATGTCCTGTCCCTTTGGCAAGAAAGAGCTAGAGAAATTCGGCTTTGACATTACTAAAGCTGATAAGATATTTGATCTGTTGCTTCAACAAGGACAAATCAAACTTTCCCAGTTCCATACCATACCATGTGCAGAGGAGCTGAAGAGAATGAAGTATTGCAAGTGGCACAATGCAACGTCACATGACACCAATGATTACAAGATCTTCAGACAATAGATGCAATCAGCTATTGAGCAAGGGAGGCTTAAATTTGAAACTCCTACCAAAGCAGAAAAGTTGATGAAGATTGATTAGCATCGCTTCCCAACTAATATGGTCGAAGTGTCTAGCAAAGACACATCACGCGTTAAGTTGCTGACGTCTGATTCGGCTCAAAATAAAGGAGTCGTTGATCCCAAAGTACAAGTAACTGATGTCGATGCCAAAGGAAAAGGGTTACCGCTTGAAGAAGATTTGAAGCCACGTCGGCCTGTCACGTCGAAGATGCTGATCAATAAGTTCTAACGCCGACAAGAGAAGGCGAAGGAAAGAGAAGATTGGGCATGACGTAATGAAGGACATTGGAGATGTCTGTTCTTCAAGTATTGCTGGGAAGAAGGGATCAAGCTGCTAATGGCAGAAAATTGTCCAGAGTGCAACGGAGCTTACAATAATAGCAACTCATCCAAAAGGGCTTGCTTTGATGACAGGATACCTACAGCTAATGATCACCGTGGATTTGACAATCAACGGGTCTCGGTTCACGATCGGTTGGGGGGCGAAGCCAGCGTCCACGATCGCCTGGGGGGGGCAAGGCCAGCATCCATGATCGGTTGGGAGGCTGAGTCAATGAAGAATCAAACGATCGACTAGAAGAGATGGCCGATTCTCTGGTCCCTGATGAGGATATCATGTGCCGAGCTCCCGAACATCGACGCACGTTACAACTAGATGATCAAGGATCAAGCCAAACATGCAAGAAGCCCAATCCACAATGGTGTCCAGATGGCTTGACCAAATCCCAAAAGAGGAGAGTCTAGCGCCTACGTCAGCTAGAAAAGCATGAGGACTTATGTTGGACAAGAAGAAGGTTCGGTCTAAAGTCTGGCGCCCAAAGTCATGACAGCCAATGGATTAGTTGCCCAAGTGCATCTTATACAAACAGATTGTCTTATCGTGCCTATCGACCGATCGAGTTTTCGAGCTACAGCCGATTGCTGATGTAATCGTAGAATAGCCGATGTCTGTAAAGAATCACCTTTAGAACAAAAAATGTAAAACCGATATGCAAAGTCAGTATATTCAGTTATAGCCGATACATATATCACATTCAACATAAAAAATACATGTTTATCTCTTCTGCTTTGGATTACAATGACATTACAACTCAGATCTATAGGTTACATATATTCTCAAGAGATTACAAGAAGGGTACTATCCTAACTCCTGATATGATGATGATATTGAATTGATGAATGGGAGAGAGGCACACGTGAAGAGGAAATGAAAGATTAAGATCGTCACCCGATTCTGTAATCCTCTGCCGGAAGGAGCCCGAGTTGATGACTAAGATGGTCGTTCCTTTGGCACGCTCTTCCTCTGATAAATGTGTAGCAAGACACCTACCTATCTTCTTTTCTCAAAGCCAGATCCTCACAAGGATTCTTCTGGCTATGATGCCTCCTGAATTTTCAAAAGGAGATGAAGAAGAAGAGGGTGTACTACACAACTTCACAAGAATTCTTCTAGCTATGAGGAAGAAGAGAAAGAGAGGGACAATCTGTCGGGCATACACCCCGGTACTCATGCAAGGAAGGAAGAATAGTAGAAGACGGACTCCTGGTAGAATTCCCCCCGTACTCCTACTAGGACTCGCTCTCGTGTACTCCTACTAGGACTCCCGCCTTGTAACCGACTAGGAACCCGCCCCCCGGACTATATAAAGGAGGGTCGGGTACCTAGCCGCACATCCCCAATCCCTCCGGAACAACCCAACACCAAGCGCGGGCGCCATACTTGATCCCCCAAACGGGACGTAGGGCTCGCCACCTTGGCGGTCCGAACTCGTATAAATCTTGTGTCCCGTGTCCTTGCGCATACCTTCGAGTTCTCGGTCTCCCGATCACGATCCTCACCGCACAATCTACTACCTCGGGTACCCCCTTGGTAGGTTTGCCGGTCTAAAACATCGACACAATCATACAACAAGAGACTGTGATCTATCTGAGTTAGTTGAAACATGGACGACAGGAGTGGGTTTCCTCCATCAAGCTTCAGGCCTATTTATAGCCTCAAGATACAGAAGAGATAACGACAAGAGGGAATTGAAAAAGGGAAAATGAAGAGCATCCGATGCGGTCAAAGCAAGAACAGTTTCCCCATGAAAGTCTCAGACCGGACAATGGGTAGGCATGTAGTGATACATTTCCCAAAATTCAGTAGCTGGTTTTGAAGGAGAATTGAATAACCATGTGTGACCCCACTTTGTACTCCAGAAGAAGAAACTCTCAAGATGCCTCTCTATCTAATTTTCCAGCAAAAACGATAAGCTTTGTTGCATCATTGTGATACAATGGATCTTCAAGAAGAAACTTGTCAAGGGGTGGGAATAATTGTGTTTTCCTGAAGATTCTCTCGGAGGAACATGCCTCTCATTCCTAACAAAAGGCCGATTTGGTTCATGGGTAAAAGTGATGATACATGGAGAACAGAATGAGTTCTTATAGTAGTAAAGTTGAACCAAATCATAAAGAAGCCCCCACAAATATGGATGATAATTCATTCATCAGGGAGTGATACATCGAATCAATTAGCAATCAAAAGGTGGAGGTTCTCATTCATAAAAAGCCAATTGCATCGTCTAGCAGTACATTAGAATTTAAAGAAGGCTCTTGGCCTTATCTAATTCTACCTTGGTCCGGGTTATTTCTTCATTTATACGATCCAGTTCTCGGAGAAGAGCTGTCCTCCTGGCTTCAAGAGTCTCCAACTTCTCCTCTTTATTGGCAACTTTATTGGCAATCACTAGACGAAGGCCATGTTCTTGCGTGGATGGATGATTTGGTCGATTTGCACCAAAAGTGTTGATGTTTGAAATAATCTTCTCTACGGCACCACGATTTGGAGACTGAAAGAAGAAAAAACATCTGGAAAGAAGAAATCATGGGAACTAGAGAAGGAAGAGAACCGACCTGATTCACAGAGGAGGAGGAGGAAGAAGAAGCCATTGCAAAAGAAAGACGACAAATCTAAAGGACTAGAAGGAGGTCGGCGATATATAAAGACCTATGGAAGCATTCGGTCAAAATGTTCAATGCAGAATGTTGGAAGTTGGCCAATAAAGGCCAGTCACAGCTTATAGAATTACAAATAAAGTTTAAACTATGCCTACGAGTTGGATGTCATTAATAAGATCCAGGCGCAACTGGTCAACCGCCTTTATCTCCTGACAGTCAACATCAACCGAACCAGGAATCGACTGCTCCTCACTGCGAAGAGTTTGAGCTGGACGGGCAAGGGAGTCCCTTTGTTCCTGCATGGTAGTAATGGTGCCTGGGAGATCGGCCAACTTCTGCTCTTCGGTTGACAAATCTTGGCCAACCTGATCAAGCTCCTTCATCAACTCGGCACGACGTTTCTTCAAGCGATCAATGTTGCTAACGATGTCAGGATGAGAAGAAGATAGGAATTCAATCCTGTTGTCAAGATCCGCCATGCTATCGTCCAACTTCTCCTTCTCTTGAGTGAGTTGCTCTTGACGCCGACTTTCTTCCAGCCAATTTTGAGCCTCTTGAACTATGAGCTACCGAATCTCAATGAAAGCAACCTGGAGCATCTTCTCCTTGAGGTCTCTAGGTAATTGGTTTTGAATTTGCTTAAAAATGGCTCTGATCGGCTCAACATCTTGTACAAGTTGGCCAACGCCCTGGTTCAGCAATGGCAGCACTTCAATCAACTTAGCTTTCACCTCGTCTGGAAGGGTGATTGCCAATATACCCTGAAAAAAGAAGCAAAATTGTTAAAGTATGCAGAAGAGGTACAAGAGATAAAAAAGAAATGTGTCAAGGAATCTACCTCTACGGCAGGAGGTGTTGCTTGAATCTGAGCAAATGGATTTTCAGCCGATTTAGGAGCTTCAACGATCGGCAACTATGATTGATCACCAACATCTTGTGGAAGATCACTCAAAGACCTGTCATGAGCTATATCCTGAAGCAAAACGAAGAGTCAGAAAAAATGAGGACGATGGAAAATTAGCCAACAAAGATTATACCTCAGTTGGTTGAACATCAGGTTGTTCAATCAAAACAACATCCATTATATCCTCCGTAGTTTTGTCTGGTCTAGCTTGTTCAGAGGACTCAACCAAGGTATCATCAGCTGAAGCTTCTTGAATTGGATCCAATATTGGGCCCCTATCGGAATCAGTAACATTGGTTTGTTCTGACTGACCAATCAATCTCGAAGACTACAGAGAAAAGGGATGATTAACCACAAGATGCAGAAGGAAAGAGATAGGACTAAGAGTCATTACCTGAAAAGCACTTGCCAATGCTCCTGCCATAACTGAGACATTGAGGACTTTGGTATCAATCCTTTTATTTGCTCCATGAGTAAGAACCTTGCTAGATCCACAATTCCTCTTAAGAGTCGACAAAAGAATGCTATCTGGAGGAGGGATAATCTTGGGGCCCTGCATAACTGAAGAGATTGAAGGGGCATTGTAACCAATATATGGAGTTCATCTTGGTGGCCAGTAATAAATCTTATTGCCACTTTTGCTGGTAGCAGGAGGTTCAGTGGTGTCAGGCTGAAAGGGAAAAGAAAACAAGTCAGCATGTGTTAAAGAACTTGGTGAAAAAAACACATAAGGCAGTCAGATACCTCATAAGCCGATGCCACATAATCAGGATCTAGTTTTCACAATAAATTCTAGGGGATACACAGAAAAGATGATCATACCATTCTGCCCACCAGATGTTGAAGAGGGGAGAAGAAAAACTGGAGAATCTCCAAGAATCAAGATTGATGGTAGAGGAGTCAGGGACCCAATCTAGAAGACGACGATAATGGATATCATCGGGACCAAATCAGAGAAATAAAGACCAATCGGCAGCTGACCAAAACTCAACTGACGAGCACTTACTGATGGGTTATAAAATTCATAAGAAGTCAGTTGATCTTTACCAAAGACACAGGAAGGAAGGATTCCTGGTTTAATTATCTCCACAAAGGCGATCATGTTCTCATCATCTCTAAGGATGTCATCAAAACTGAACAAGGCCTCAAAGTTGGTATCATCATCTCTGTACGCAAACCAGATGATGGATCCCAAGTTGAAGTCAAGGTAAAAGCTCCTAAAGTGTTCTGCTATACGGGATGGGGTTTTCTTATGTCCAGGAAACATGGAGGCAGCTTTTCCAAAGTTCATGCATCGACGTTTGACGACTGGAACACCATCTGGTTGGTCCCTGGGGAAGCGAATGTTGAAAATATCTTATTCTAGTTTGTCTCGGAGGTAGAGATTCAACCTCAAATTGATGAACACCAAGGACCTCCTGGAGAACCTGTTGGAGATTTAGTCGACAAGCTAACAGCCACTTGATGAAAGAGATTATACACAACCCCTAAGAGATTTGCCAAGAGGGATGGAGGAACCATGGGCCAATCGCTCGGCTATAATCTGACAATTGGAGGTGGGGCCGAAAGATTTTCCGCAGAAGACAAACTTTTCAAGCCACATATTCAGGAAGGCCACATGTTCTCTGTCACCGACATGACCATCCTTCATATGCTCGGTGATATATCCAGACCAGCCGCCCACATTTTTGGTTTTCAGACGATGAGAGGGTTTGACACCACGATAACTGAAGAGAATATCTGAAGAAGATATGTCCAGACCAGTCAACAGAAGAACATCATCCAGAGTCAAGGTCATCGGTCCATGACTGAATAAGAACGCATTGAGTGCATCGGACCAAAAATAAGAAGCAACTTTCAGGAGGGATTCATTCCAAGACATGTCAGATAAAGATAGAGTAATGCATTGGTTGATCTTGTACTTCTCCTACAGTACCATTCTCTCCACCCTTTGACATAGCGTGTCCAATACCTGAAGCAACCATCCCAATCGGTCAAGTTCAGAGAAGCATGTTTAAAGGGATTCAACCGGTTTCAAGAAAGGTGAACCCTGGTTTATCATCTAAGGGAATGGTAAGGTGAGACCTAAGTTCCTGGAAAAGACAGATAAATCTGAGCTTCAAGGCGGAAAGCGACGACAATATTCAAAGGAAAATAATAGCAAGGGACTGAGAAAATACCAGAGGAACCGAGGAGAAGGATGGCTTCAGAGGTGCAGGAACTAAGCTAGAACCTTCATTGGAGCTTGAAGATGCCATGAATCAGCAAAAGCTTTGAAGCTTAGGGTTCGTCACTTGAAAGCTTGAGCTATTGGAGCAAACAAGATTTGGGGAAGAAGGAAAAACCAATGCGGCTGTATTTATGACCTCGAAGATTCATTGAGATCATGTGGCCGACTTCGAATCAAGGGAGATAACAGATTCAAGGAAATTTCGTAGCAAAATGATTATTTACTCCGAAACTAGGGGCATGTGTTGACACTATTTTTTTGGAAAAACAGGTAAAACAAGGGTCAAGATAAGCAGTCGATGAAAGATAGAGCATAATTGGCCGATTGAAGGAAGAACAGACCAGTCAACGAGATCTGCCGATAGTCAGAAGGGTTCAACCCTGTCAGTGGGCCAACAGGTCAGAGTAATCGGCCGATGGCAACCAAAGGATCGGCCGATGGACATAAAGAAGGCAGTATTTGAAGGAATACGCTAGATGGAAAGTACGGTGGAGGCGGGACAATCCATGATTGACAACGAGTCAAGAGTTAGTTTTTAGAAAGTCTTAGACTCCCGCGAGAGTCTTTTTCTATTTTTAGTAGTTTTTATCTTTAGATACAAGTAAACAGTATCGTGATCGGTTAGGAGTCGGGTTTGTCCCCAAGACATAAATAGTGAACCTGCGTGGTCGGGAAAAAGGGTACACACCAATATCAAAGAAATCGCCTCCGGGCAAACCCTTTACCTTTACTGCATCTACTTTACAACATGTACCTTTACAACATCTACTTTTCGGCGACTTCGCCATTGTGATTTTCTCCTTTTCTACAATGCCGTGCTTCGAGTTCGTCGGGCTGCATCAACTGATCTCCAGCAAGCTTTGTGAGTACCGTTTTACCGAATAATCCTAGGCTTTAACCTCCGGGCGCATCGCTGAGGTTTCGTCTAGTTCTTTATTCACCCCTTACCGATATTAGCTAGATCTGCAAGTTTTTGTACCAATTCTTGTGGTTTTAGCTATTATCATTATCATCCGTTCGATCTAGATCTATCAACTTTTACCACAGCCGATTCCGACCTGTTTCGAGCGCTGACATCACGATCGGCCGATCCAGCCGATTGCATCCGCGCTTCGGTCGCTTTTGAGCCGACCTATCCCACTTTCACTCGTATCGGCCGATTGGTTGGTATATGTGTCACTGAGAGGCCATTGGTTCTCTAGCTGATCCTTAATATTTTCCATTGTCAATCAACAGGTCAGATTGGCTGGCACGCCTCGCTACAAACCGGGGAGTCACGTGTTTGCGCGCGGAGGTGACGTCCTATTTTCGCGTCAACAACTGGTGAAACAACTCAGCCTCCTGCAATGCTTGCACTGCGGTCTAGACATCCGTCATGCGCCCAAATGTATCCTTGAGTCCACGGAACATCTCTTGACTTGGTACCATGGTATATGCATGCTTAGGATTTAGGACAACAACTGCAAAATTTAAATCGAGTCAGTTAAGCACAAAGTCAATTGTTTTGAAAAGGAAAGCATAAAGTCGATAGAATCATACAGGCTTACCTGCACCAACATATGTTCCTATGTACACGTCACGAATTCTGGCTTCTAGAATCTTATTATACTCATTCCAAGTGGAAGTATTACGACCGAAGAAAGACTCCATCTCCGCTCTCATATTTTGGTATTCCATCACCACGTCACAGAGGTTGGGCCGCTTGTCCTGATCAACAAAACGAGGGAACTTGTATACGATATGCTCTGGTCCAATCTCCACCACCACCTTTTCAATCTCCTGGAAAAATAGAAACAATTTTTAGTTACTTCTAAAAAATACCCGACTTGTAGAAATGAGTTACAGGGCTACCTTCAGCATGAATGTGGAATCTTGACTTTTTCCAGTTGCATCCACAGACTTGTGGAACCATGTGATCCCATTGCAATAGACAAAAAAGTTGATCACACTCATCCTGGTCGGTCCAGTTTAGGAATCACACATCAATGTCACACCAAATATGGGCCGGTCCTGCTAGAACTTTACGTATCGATCCTTCAAGTCTTTTTCATTTTGATCACGGTACTTCCCATCAATATCTCGGCCACTGGGTGATGTGATACCTTCACCTAGAACAATATAAAATTCATGAGAAACAAAAATGTAAGCTCATATGTGTCATTGCAATGAAAAAACTTACCCCACTTCTGTGTCTCCTTGACCATGCTGACAAAGTATGGATTGTCAACTTGTCTTCCGGGTACTCCCGCATTATGGAAAAATTTTGACCATGCTTTGCCAATAGCTTCCTTTGCATTCTTCCCCTTTTGCGTCCAGGAGCCTGTATCAATCCTTGGTTGCATCATGCCTCTTCTCCCACTTGTAGCCAAGTTATAGTCTTCCACCACCACAGGAGTGTCCCTTTGCGGCTCTTCTAAGCATCCTCTGCAAGGGATTCAACCCCAAAGAACCACTACCCCCTCCATGCTCGTAAGCACTTCCTCTCTGTTCCCACCCTCTGTCGGTACTCTTGTCCCGCTCTCGACTGTTCCATGGCACACCGCACCTGAGCCTCCTCCTCATCTTCTTCACCCCCATTGTTTCCCCGACCTGCAGCCTCCTCCTTAGCAACCTCTCTCGAGCTCGAGCATTACTTGCATTCTTAGCCCGGTCCAGGTCACGCTGTAAGTACTCCCGAACATTTGGTGGTACATGTCTGCAATGTACCACCTCCGCACCACCGCCTCCTTTCGTCGTAGTACAACACTTGCATCGCCAGCCCGGATAAAGTTTTTCACCATGTTCCCATACAACATCTTTATCTCTGCCTGACATTGTCTACCTGCATACATAGACAATGACCAAAAATCAACCAAATAAATAAAATTTATGTAAATAAAACCTCCCTAAAAGAGCACAATACACCTAATTCATACATACAACTAAATCATACAAAATCTTAAATAAGTCATATACTCATATATATATATAGTCAATCTACCTAAATAATGTGTACATCTAAATCAAACATACAAAAAATCCATTTAGACATCTAAATAATATTTCCCTAAATGATATATTCACCTAAACCAAATCTAGCTAAACCATATATATATATACAAATAATAGGTTAGCTAAATCCTAACTGAAATAATTCATATCTACATGAAATGGAATCTAAATCAAGAAATTTGGACATCACCTTAGCTCAGGCTGCTCAGGAATTTTTAAAAATTTTATCTTTTTTATAGTGTCCACCTAAGATTACTATGTGGCTTAATGTGGAGGCTTCCATGAGTTTTCTCTCTTTTTAGAGTGTCCACCTAGGATTCCTAGGTGGCTTCATGTGGAGGCTTCAAAATGAGCCTCCAATTAGTAATAAGTAAGATAGGAATCCTAGGTGGACACTCTAAAAAAAGATATTTTTTTTTAAAATTCCTAAAAAATGAACTTTGTTTCTAAAATTACCCACCTATGCCATTGTGAAAAATTGAAAATAACCCGCTATATTTATGTCTAAATTACCCACATATGCCACTATAAAAAATCTTTATACAGTTACTTATATAAAATATTAAAACAAGTAAGGAATTATTCTCCTTTTAGTTTTGGTTCGTCAGCCTCCCTCCTTAAAAATGATTAACAATTGTGCCACTAAATAAACTTTCATACATCTTCCTCATCCTTTGGCACTAACATGTGGGTCGAAGTAGCCTGAACTGTATGTAGTAGCATTGTCCATATCAAGAATCCAAACCAATTCCGAATCAAACCAACTAATCATATCTAATTCTACTCCTACATATTAATTGTAATACACGTAGAGACTAAAACTAATATAGATTCCAACTCTAGCAAAAAAAACTCCAACTCAAGCAAAAAATAGCCTCAATCGGAAAGGTTAAATAATATAGAGAAAAGAGTAGGATCAATGAGACTAAAGATGAAAAATCCTTCGAGCATCTAGAAGGCAGCTACATCTATGGGACGTGCGAGTGAGGTTCATCGAGCCGATGAGATCCATCTACGACTGCAGTCCAGAGGCTCGGTTCAGCTTTGCTGCTCTTGCACAACACATTTCAACACCGCTTGACAGAGGTACCGCTGCAGCCGTGCACCAGAGTTTTCGTTTGACAACATCAGTAGGATCATCGATGTGCAGGAGTATGCACCAGCGGCCGAGACAGACAATGGTGAGGTTATTTTTTTGACGGGAATCTCTACGGGAGGCCCCTACGCCTATTTTTTATATATATATAAATAAAAGATATGTACATATTACAAAGCCACAGGACCAAAGCAAAAGACCAAAAATCACAAGAGATTACTCAGCCACAAATTTATTCGTTCACCTAAATGCAACTTTACCCTCAGGATAACCGCCCTCAACTCCTTAACGGTGAGGTTAATTGGGACGTGCGGACAATGATGGCACAACCGGGGCGGACGATGGCGAGACGAGAATTGTTTTCTCCCGTTGCAACGCAGCGGCATAATTGTTATTAAATCTAAATGGTCAACCGCTTATATCATACATAATAAATATCTTTTCTTCAAATAAAATAAAAATCATCTAACTATCCTGTTATGTCGGTCATGTGTGTCGCAATTAAAAAGAATCATAAAAAGAATATATCATTATAGGATCTTTAGCCAATACACATTAATGTATTATACACTACTTAAATAAAAATATTAGCGCGTGTCCTTCCTAATTTAAATAATAACTTATAATATTTATTGTACGTCAACTAAAAATACTAGCCCGTGCGAATGTACGTGTTGATGGACTAGTATATATTCGAGCACTTCAAATTAGAGGTATATCTAATACTGGGAGTAAAGCCTAAAAAATATTGGGAGTTAGTATTTTATTTGAAAATTGATTAAAATTTTAAATGAAACTAACTCCCAGTATTTTATTTCAAAATTGATTAAAATTGCAAAAATCCCAGTGTTTGGGTTTTTGTAAGGCCCAGATTTGGGTAAGGAGCCCATGGGTTTGCTATTGTTTTCCATGGATTTTTATATTTTTTCACGATTTTTCAAAAATATATGCCGGATAAAAAATATCAAAAGTAGCCTCTAACCGCCGTTTAAAAGGGTGGTGGGGCCCAACTGCCACCGTAAACGTCGATTGCTACAGTGCCCAACCGCCGGCAATTGGAGGTTACTTTTGAAATTTTTTTGATCCGGCAAATAGTTTTTGAAAAAATATAAAAAATTTTCTTTTCCGTGCGGCTAGTTTGTTGGGCTGGTTTTATTTTTTGGTTCACATGGGCTCGATTTTGAGACATGTTCGGAGAAATTAAAGTAGAATGCGTGTGATTTTAAATTTTGTATGTACTATCTCAAAATGCCATAGAATAGAACCTGCAGTATCTTGGTAGCACGCTGTTTAGTAGCTGCATCACTGCATGCATTTGGCGCCAATTTTGTGATTTTAAATTTTGTATGTACTATCTCAAAATGCCATAGAATAGAACCTGCAGTATCTTGGTAGCACGCTGTTTAGTAGCTGCATCACTGCATGCATTTGGCGCCAATTTAGAGTATCATTGTTATCCGTCCGGCGATTTGCCTGGATCCGGTTCTTAAATGGAAATGCGCTTCCCTCTTAAAACGGGCGAGCAGCGGCTCCGTGCCGGAGGAGGCGGCCACTGCCTGCCTCCACCCCCGGCGTGCCATATCCTTGCCGATCGAGTTCGAAACTCCGGAGTCCGGATCAAGGATCAAGTACCATGCCCGGCATGGTGGTCCCGTCGCCGGGCGAATGTGCCCCGTGCTCCGTGCTCCGTGGTCCAGTTGTTCGACGAAATGCCTTAGCGAGCGCATGGCGTGGACGCAGGCTGCGCTCTCGGCACGGGCAGCAGCTGAGCGTGGATGGTTTAAATGAGCGATTTCCATACTCATGTAGGAGATGAGCTGAATAGCTAATGCCTGATGGCATATTGGCATCAGCTCGTTGTACTGTAGGGCTGGCTTTCCGTCCAACAAATTGGCCCTCCCAAGTCGCGTGCCACTTGATGAAATGCCTCGTAAGCCAGGTGCTTGTCTTCTTTTTCCTCCCACTTACTCCTAAACTTCTCTTCAACTTTTTCCAGATGGAATGATGTCAGCTTCACAAATAATTTAAGTGTCAGTGAGTGTGCTTGTTTTTGTTGAAAGTTCAATGCAAGAACGAACCTCACCTGTTCACGAAATTAATAATAAATATACACGGTCTAAAGTCTTAAGTAAGAAAATGTTCCTTTATTGACAAGGATTCTCTTGATTTGTTTTTATTTGCATTTTTCCTGGCTGGCAATTTTCTTGTAATACATGACAACTAGATACAAATAGAACTGACATGCTTCAGAATCTTTTTTTATCGTGTGCGCTCACTGCTCATTAGGATGTGAAGCACGTGGAATCTCTTCAAGACTTCAAGTAGTGTGTTCTCTGGCACTCGTTTAAATTATGTTTGCAACCTGGTTTTAATATCTGAGTTAGTGAGTATTAATATCAAGCTAGCTAGCTGTACTTTTTGGGGTTTCTCAGGTTTATAGTACATATGGTTAATAATTCAATAACCAATACTGTGCTTCTTATTAACTAAACAACTATCATGTAAAAATGGTGTTTCTTTTTTCTTTGTCATCATCACGTTATATGAATTGAGCCTTCTTATAGAGTGGCATTTTTTTGTTAGTATTTTCATATGTGAATAACTCTTCTCCATCTAGGTTGGTAGTATTAATATATGACGTTACTAGGTAATTCCTTTGAGTCAGATAGTTGGTGCCTGTCCTAGTAGTCCAGAGTTTGAATTCTTGACAACCTCTAGTACCAGGTAATTCATCATCAGAGTGTGCTTACTTTCCTGCACAAATGACTAAATAATGTTGAAGTGCAGTATGCGATTTCCTAGCAGGTGTCAGTCATCTTCTCTTGGACTGTCTGATTCGGTGATATTGTTTGTGTATGTTTTATTTGGACATGAATCTTTTGAGTCACTCTTCCATCACTGTGTATTTGGTATTGCTGTTAAGCTCAATATTGACTAGAGTGTGAGTGTGATCTTCTGGATAGTGACGTCTTTTTGGCACTACTAGAATAATATGTTGTGCTGAGTAGATTATAGAGAAAGTTGCCCAAGATCCTGGCCATTTTTGGGATTCTGCTGGAGTGCTGGTGATCTGTCATGAACAGGAAGTCATACGTGCCCTGTCATCAACTTAGACTGCAGTCAATATAATTCCCTTTCTGCAATTGTCTTTCTATTATGGCTTCCAAGTTACGCCTATGTGGAACTGGAAGTTATCTAGGAAATTGCGGTTCAAAATACTCTTATGCTGCCTGCTACATATCAGAATTTATCCAACTAAATGTCCTATATATACATAGCCTAAGCAATCAGACTCCAACAGAAGAAGCATTTCCATTTCCATTCTCCATAGTAAAACATGGAAGCCACTATCTTCAGTTTGACTGAGGGCGCAGTGAGGAGTCTTCTGTGCAAGCTTGGCTGCCTTCTCTCCCAGGAAAGGTGGTTGGTACAGGGTGTCCATGGGGACATGCAATTCATCAAAGATGAGCTTGAGAGTATGAACGCTTTCCTCCACACCCTCACCATGTCAGAAGGCCATGATGATCAAGTGAGAATCTGGATGAAGCAAGTGAGGGAGATTGCATATGATGCTGAGGATTGCATTGATGAGTTCATCCATCACTCTGGTGACTCATCAGGATTGAGCTTTCTTTGTCGGTTAATGTGCATTCTTGGCACGATTGGTTGTCGTCGTCGCATTGCCATCCAGCTACAAGAACTGAAGGCCCGTGCCCGGGATGTTGGTGAGAGGCGCTCACGTTATGGGGTGGTGCTAGAAAAGAACCTATTTAGGGAAGCTGGCCCGCAACTTTTGAAGCATGCCTCTCTTCATCTTGATCCACAGTTGCACGCTCTCTTTACAGAGGAGGCACAACTTGTAGGCATTGATGAACCGAGGAACACACTTGTAACATGGCTAATAGAAGATGATCCTCAGCTTCGCGTGCTAGCCATAGTCGGATTTGGTGGCCTAGGAAAGACCACACTGGCACGGATGGTGTGCGAGAGCCCAATGGTGAAAGGAGCTGATTTTCAGTGCTGTTCATTATTCATTGTGTCACAGACCTTCAACATCAGGACCCTGTTTCAGCACATGATAAGGGAATTGATCCAACGACCTAACAAGGCCATGGCAATGGCAGGAGGCAAGTATGGCCATTTCACAGAGTCAAACTTGGAAGGAATTGAAAGGCTGGAGGTTGCAGTACTGGCTGAGATGCTTAGGGGATATTTGCAAGATAAAAGGTACAGCAGCAATTTTTGTTATATTTCTCCCTAGGAATCAAACATTATATATTTTTTGATCTGGAGAATAATCCACTATCAGTATATTCTTGTGAAATGTGCTACATAAATGGTTACATGCCTTTTACAGGTACATGTGTGTTCAACATTTCTATTACATATAAAGTTACATTACGTTTAGTTCAACTATGCCTAGGAATTTGATCCCTTTTATCTTAAGTCCAGTTTTGTACCTGTCTGAAAAAAAGGCAAAAGGTACATATTCTTCCCTGTGCTGTGCTAAGTCCTGCAATTGATTTGGAAAAGTCAGCTATCACCCTGTTCTTTTCTGAAGATGGTATCTTTTCCATTGCACAATGGCAGTTACTTAGTACTTACTACTTTCAGGTGGCCGTTGCTTGCACATTAACTGTCAGGATATTTGATATGTGTATGCCTGGTTAATGGCCCACGTTGTAATCACTTTATTTCTTCTTAATACAAATGATGCGCAGATCTCCTGCATATTCTCGAAAAAAAGGATTCTATAATTTTCCCTTGCATTAAAAAAACGAGATTCCAAGTACAACATTATAACTCGTATGCTTTCTACGCCTTAAACCCAGGATCATCTTGAAATCAAGTCTCAACTGCCTGTAATTACTTATATTGGATTTGTGTGTGACCTTTTCACAGTCAGTAGCCTCGATGTTAAATGTTTTGAGGGTCAAATAATGCACGAGATTTAGTTCACTCCATTTATTATTTTTATGGATTACTCCCTCCATTCCGCAAAACCTGACGTTTAGGACAGCGACATGGTCTCCAAAACATAACTTCGACTTCTTATTTTTGTAAAAATATTTACCGAAAACTGAAATATAGGATTTGATAGAATGATAGTTCTTAGTTAATCACAGAACTATAGGAGTGTTCTTAGCTACCATCTCTTCATTAACAAATATTAATTAGGTAAGGAAAGGATATTTATAAATTTCAGGTTTGTAGTTGTTCCATAGCTCGTCAAGTTCTCTTATATTTTTTATTTGTTTTTTAGGTACATTATGGTTCTGGATGACATATGGTCCATATTATCATGGGAGAGCATCAGATGTGCATTGCCTGACAATAAGAAGGGTAGCAGGGTAATAGTAACCACCAGGAATGAAGATGTGGCCAAAACATGTTGTTCTCATCGCCAAGATTGGATATACAAAATCCAGCGACTATCTGATGCTACATCAAGGGAACTGTTCTTCAAGAGGATCTTTGGTTCTGAAGATAAATTACCAAATGATGAGTTGGAAGAAGTATCAAATTCCATTTTGAAGAAATGTGGGGGTTTGCCTCTAGCAATAATGAGCATCGGCAGCCTTCTTGCAAGAAAGACAAATAGAACAAAGCAGGAATGGCAGAAGGTCTGCAACAACTTAGGCTCTGAACTTGAAAGTAATCCTACTTTGGAAGGTGCAAAGCAAGTTTTGACCTTAAGCTATGATGATCTACCATACCATCTGAAGGCTTGCTTCTTATATCTAAGTATCTTCCCTGAAAGTTATGAGATCAAGAGGGGACCTTTGGTGAGAAGGTGGATAGCAGAAGGTTTTGTCAGTCAAAGGTATGGATTAAGCATGGAGCAAATCGCTGAAAGTTACTTTGATGAGTTTGTTGCCAGAAGCATTGTGCAGACTGTGAGAATCGATTGGAATGGCAAGGTAAGGAGCTGCAGAGTTCATGATATAATGCTGGAAGTCATCATCTCCAAGTCACTCGAGGAGAACTTTGCATCCTTCATACGTGATAATGGAAGATTATTAGTGTCTCATGACAAAATTCGTCGCTTATCCATCCACAGTAGTCATAATTTGTCCCAGAAAACAAGTACCAGTGTATCTCATGTTCGCTCCTTCACAATGTCAGCTTCTGTCGAGGAAGTCCCTGTCTTCTTTCCACAGCTACGTCTGCTAAGAGTACTTGACATGGAAGGTTGCATCTGCTTGAGCAACAGTGCCTTGAACAGTATTTGCAATTTTTTCCAGCTGAAGTACCTAAGCCTCAGAAAGACTAATATCTATAAGTTGCCACAGCGACTAGGAAATCTGAAACACTTGGAGACCCTGGATATTAGGGCAACACTCATCAATAAATTACCAGCCAGTGCAAACAACCTCAGTTGTATGAAGCATCTATTAGTTGGGCACAAGGAGCAACTTACAAGGACAGGCAGCGTTAAGATCTTAAAACATAGCTCATGTTTGGAGGTGGCTCCTGGGGTGGTCAAGAATATGGCATTTCTGCAATCTCTTGCCCATATTTTGGTCAAGGACCAGCCTTTGGTTCTACAGGAGATTGGTCTGTTGCAAAAGCTAAGGAAGCTTAAAGTCCTCCTCCGTAATGTGGAAGTTAACTGGAAGGTGTTTGTTGGGTCTTTGGGGAAGTTGGCAAGCTCTCTAAGCTCGCTTTCGATTCACATTCCAGATGAAAAGGAGTATGGTTCATCACTGGACATTCTAGCCTTTGTAGAGTCACCTCCCTTACTCATCACTAATTTTAGCCTCACCGGTAGGTTGGATAGTCTGCCTCTTTGGATATCATCACTTCGGTGTGTCTCCAGGTTTACTCTTCGCAACACAGGACTCCATGCCGATGCCATAAAAGTTCTTGGGGACCTGCCAAATCTGCTCTGCCTGAAGCTCTATCACAAGTCATATGCTGACGACTGCATAGTCTTTCCCTTCGGCAAATTTGCAAAACTCAGCATGTTGGTCATTGATAATCTGGATAATATTGATAGTGTGCACTTTGAGGAAGGTTCGTTGCCAAATCTTGAGAGGCTAACATTGTCATTCCTACATGAACCACAGGATGGGATCTCCGGTCTCAAATACCTCCAGAGCCTGAAGGAAATAGAGTTCTTTGGTAACATCATATTATCTGTGGTGAACAAAGTGGTTTCATGCGTGAAGACACATCCGAATCACCCAAGAGTTATAGGTGACAGATGGAATATTGTAACCGAGTATGCCTAATAGGCTAATAAATAACTAAGGCTCGATAGAAATTGTTCTTTCTAATGTTAAGGTAGTAGCAGGTGTGCAAAAATCGATGTACAATGTAATGTACTGAACTAATGAAGTAAGTTCCACCCCTTTTTGTATTGCAGTGTATGAGTCAAGCTTGCAGCAAATTGTTGCACATAGTTGGCGAGCAGAATTTCAGTAGTACATGTATGGTTTGAAGTGAATCTCTGCAGTCATCTCCATTTCATTTTACATATAGTGATACATCTGTGGGAGGTTAGTCTGACCATTTATCAATCAAACTGTCTCTAAGATTAAGTGGCTACCTTGCTTATTAGATGCATAAATTCATGTATCGTTATAGCCATTCTGATGACGATGCACAACCCAGTCGCTGTCAGCTCTTGTAAAGTTGGTCACAAGAATTGCTAAAAGGAATGTAACAAGACACATAAAGAACTGTGAGAAGCAAAAGGGAAAAAAAAAGGGGCCTGTCAGACAACCTGTGAGCCACCCTGGCCAAGCAGAAGCGCGACCGAGAACGATCCTCTACAGCTGCAGATCAGACAACAGCCTAATCCGAGCCATTAATCACGCTCTGGCCCACAGGTCAGATGTCATCCACCAAGCTTAAGTGCTTGCCTCCTTATTAGTCAAGGATGCAGCGGTACGATCCTATAGAACAGATCCTGTTCAAGTAAGGTCGTGCCGCATGTGCCGAGGCTCTGGTTTATAAGTTTACTATCAGTGGCCTAAGCCTCCGAGGTGGGATTATTTGTTTAGCGCCGCGCGTGCCTCTGCCTCGGTTGTGCTCCACGTCACGGCTCGCCAGAGCAAACCGGCCGCGTTCGAGGCGCTAGTTGCTCGCCGGACGCCGGATTGTAGTACGGCACGCCACGTTGTACATCGTGAGATCATGGAGCACCTGTCCAGCTCGGCTGCCTCCATGACGTCGTCGACAGCGAAAGCTTCGTAGGTCTCTTGGAGACTTGTCGGAGCCTCAGAGGGACGAACGCAGCGCTGGCTGGTGCGCTCTGCGAGCCTAGTCGGTGGTGGTTCCATCAAGTTCCGACGTCAACACTCAACACCGACGGGGACGATCGAAACCGGTCGGGTGGCCGGTGCAACGCCATATGTCGCGTAATGGCCACTCTTAGTGCACAATTTCATAGACACCTTGTAGCATTTATTTTTTGCATGGAATTAATGACTATGTTTAATGTGATGAAACTATAACATCCTCAATTTAAGTTTTATTGAGTTTCATGAGACTAGGTAAAGTGTGTCATATGAGTTTCATGGTGATGAAACTTCCCCTCTGTTTTTTTCCTCAAAAAGTGGCAAAGATGAAGTCAACGAAGCGAGCCTAGCTGCACAGTGGGAAGATTTCATGTGATGAAACATATACTCACCTAGTTTTGAATCTTTGACTCTGCTTGTATTTTTTCTAAATTTATTCATGATTGAAGTCGCACGTCAATAAGGAAACTAGCTCCTAATTAAGGTGACTTCATTAATCTTGACATCTACTGCCTCAGGGTAAGACATTTGGATCATGCAACGGATTTTTTTAATTAAGGAACAAGAGTTCCAACCTCAGTACTCAAATAAGTGCCTACAACCAATAGTTAGATCAACATCGTCATAACTACAACGCACCAGGACCTCAAGTCCTGCAACAGTTCGCCTACAAGCGATCGACATAATACATGAAGAAACTACACCTTCTTGTTAAGACCAGCAAGGGTCACAAAGACTCAAAACAAATTAAAAGAATTCCAACCAAAGTACTATAAGACCGGGACTAAACCATAATTCGCTTCCGAACATTCCAACCACTCTTGTTGAAAAACTCCAACGGCATTGTCTCTAACCAATGACTTCCCTCCTTCAAAATGCTCTTCTCCTCTTCTTTGGATAGGATGGACCAACTCCTTATCCAAAAGTTCCTCTAAACATCACCTGCAAAATTGATTTAAATTTTTATCTTTGAAACACAACTTTATTCCTGCAGAGCCATAAAGCCCAACAAAAAGCTGCCGCCCCAATTAATTCTTGATTCCTTTGCTTAATTGAAAAATTTCTAAGCCAATGACCAAAGAGATTAGTAATTTTTGCAGTGCTCTAATACCAAAAGTAATACTTATTGTCGTCCACATCATCCTAGTCATTGGATAATAAAAAAAGTATTAAATAGTTTCTTGCTTGCTACAAAAAACAGCAACGAGTGCACCCTTTCCATTGCCTCCTAGATAGATTGTCTTTGGTCAAGACTACACGCTTTCTAAGATACCAAAGAAATATTTTTATCTTTAATGAGATTTTGGCCTTCCAAGTACAACAATTAAAAGGTATCCCTGTCTCATCACCAAGTCATTATACAAGCTTTTAACTAAAAAAATCTTGCTAGCAGTCCACATAAAGGAATCCTTGTGTTCATTAAGGCGTATAGTAAGAATACATCCTACCAGAAGTAACCAATCGGCCTAATTTCCCCCTACTAAATCTCTTCTAAAAGAGACATTTAAAGGGGTGGTACTTAGTGCTTGAGCCACTGTAGCATTTTCTTCCTAACTATATTGTAAAGTGCCGGATATTTTTTTTTCATCAAAGGTTCATTACCAATCCATAGATCCTCCCAAAATCTAGTTTGGGTTCCATTCTGTACCTTAAACCTACCTCTTTCCATTAGCAAGCTTTTGACTTCCATTAAACCCGACCAAAAGTGAGAATCCCTTTTTCCTCTCTACCTGAGAGAGCATCTTATTTCTATAATATTTTTCTTCAGTATTTCTTACCATAAACCCTCTTCATTTGCTAACTTAAATAACCACTTACTCAACAAGCATTTATTTTGGATGTCCAAGTCTACAATGCCTAACCCCGCGATATTCTTAGGTTTATGAAGGATACTCCACCTAGCAAGTCTATATTTCTTTTTTTGATAATCACATTGCCACAAAAATCTTGACTTGTAATAATTCAACTTATCAAGAACACCTTTAGGTATTCTAAAGAAAGACATCATGAACATTGGTAGACTCAAAAGGACCGAAGTAATTAGGACCAATCTCCCCCTTGTCGAAAGCAATTTGCCTTTCCAGCTGTTGAGCTTTTTCTGAAATCTTTCCTCAACCCCCTCTAATCTTTATTTGCGAGTTTGCGAGGACTCACCGGTATACCCAAATATCTAAAGGGTAAAGCCCCTTCTTTACAACCAAAAAGTTCTACATATCTGATGTCCTTTCCATTGTTCCCCTAAAGCTGAACAACTCACTCTTATGGAAGTTGATCTTAAGGCTTGATAAATTTTCAAAAGCACTTAGTACTAGTTTTAAGTTCTTGGCCTTTTCTAAATCATCTTCCAGAAGGAGTATTATGTCATCTACGTATTGTAAGATGGAGAGGTCGTCCTCCACTAAGTGAGGGACCAGACCATTGAAGTAAGCCAAATTTTTTGATCGCTCAATCAGAATAGCCAGCATATCATCTATCAAGTTGAAAAAGGATAGGCGACAAAGGATCGCCTTGTCTCAAGCCTTTCTTAGTTTGAAAATAATGCAACGGATAAAACATCAAAATAGCATTAGAAGGGGGAAAGAAAAAGGGGGGGGTGTAGCTGGTGCTTGTCGTGCTCCTCGGTGGTGGTGGCATCCCCTTCTGGCTCGTCCGGCTGGCGGATTTCCTCCCCATCTCCACTGTTGGGGCTGCTCCGAGCTGCAGCTCCGTGGTGGGGCATGGTGTTGGGGAGCCAACGAGGGTGGCTTGATGTGGCGCTTCATCCTGTGGCTCTGCATCCATGGATAGATGCTAATGTAGTTTTCGACTCCCTTTCACGTCACACATTACGGCGAATTTCTCAAGGTCTCACCTTGGAGGTGTGGGGTCTCCCTGGTCGCATCCCGGTTGTTCTTCTGGTTGCTCCCACTGTTGTCGATGTTGTCTGCCACTGGGTTGGATGACGGCTGTTGTCTTGTTCCCATGAAGCTCAGGGGAAAGCCTACCCAACTTTGTGCTAGGCCAACAACGACGACGCTCGAGGGCGTCATTCCCCTTGTTGGAGGTGTTGTTGTGAGGTCTTGGGAGATGTCGCCTGTCTTGTTCACCTTTGTGTCGCATCTTTCGTCGAGGGCTCCACAATAGCTTGGTTGTCTCCACTGGCCTACATTGTCATTACTAAGCTAGTTGTTGGATCTTGATTATCGCTCACGGGATCTTGCCCCTCTAGTTGTCTTCCCCACTGGAAGTTTGGAAGGACGAGTCTTCGTCTTTCCCAAGATCCCTCAGGTTGTCACTCATCCTCAGAGAATCACCGTAGTGGCCGACGCTGGGTTGGTCGGTTATGTGGAGTGGGGATGTGGGAGAGTTTTGGCTCTTTCCGTCCCCTGGTAGTTGTGGTCTCTCTTTGCCATCCTTCCTGCTTGCTGAAGTTTACCACCACCACCACCACCACCACCACCACCACCACCACCACCACCACCACCACCACCACCACCACCACCACCACCACCACCACCACCACCACCATCATCATCATCATCATCATCATCATCAAGAGTTGCTTATCGTATTGCCATCGATCGACACCTCCTAGGCTTTGGCGGTCGACTATGAGAAGTTGGTTCTGGAGGCCGGTTGTAACACCCATGGTGTTTAATTAACCTAATTTAAGGAATTAGGAAAACCAATCAAGTGTTAGTCTAATCCTTTGTTAACCTAAATAAATCCAAGTTTGCAAAAGAAACCCTAGTCAAAACCTCTAATTGTTTGATCAATATGATAGGGTTCAATATTTTTTTAAAGATCCAATCACCTGAAATGATGAGGCCAATTAGAGTTTTAGGTTAACCAAGGAGTTTTATTAGCCCAAATAATTCTCTATGCTAATTAAAGGAATTTTTACCCAAGAACCCTTGGTCAAAGCCCAGTTTACTTGGTCAAACCCCATTCACTCTAGACCTCTCTATGCACATTCTCAAAATTTCATATAACAACTTCAAAATCGACCCTTATAGAAGTTGTATATCTTTTCCGAGAACACAACTTTCATAATCGGTAGACATTCAAATTTTGAGTGGAAAACATTCAAATTTTGGTTTAAACTCTGGAACTACAGAAATGCCGCGCCGAGAAAAGGCTGACTTTGGCATGGATTTTTTCGCATCAATTCTTTGATCAAAACATAGGTCGGCCTTTGTAAATATTGTAGATGGTTAACTCCTCTAAAAGTTTTACATTTGGAGATTTTTAACTCCTATTCACAAATCGAGAGTTTGAATCAGTCAAACATTAGTAAATCGAATTGAAAACAACCGGGACGACCGGGGCGTCGCGCTCTCGCGCCGGCCGCGCGCGATGTCGCCCCGCCTAGTGCTCTAGTGTACACACCATTGCATCCTCCGGACTCGTGCTTCGGATTGACTGCGCACCCTTGCCCAGTGTACGCCGCACCCAGGGGCCACATTGGCCGTCCGCCACCATGCATGCCGCCACGTGCTGCGATCCGCTGTCGACGACACCGCGCCCTCATGTCGTCTTGCCTCCACGCCAGCTGGTCCACCGCGTGACCTGGACATCCTCTGGGTCGCCACACACCTTTCTCCCCTCCTCTTTCGCAGCAGAACGAACCGAGCGTCGTATGCCCTTGTCCGCTCCGCTGCCAGTGCTCCGCCGCTGCCAAGCTCACCTTTCCACTCCTCTCTGACGAGATTCCATCACACCTACACCTTCTCAACCATCCACTGAGGGTCTTGTGCATCGGTCTCGCCCCACCGAGTCGTCTGGTCGCTGACAATTGAAGCCGTGGCGGGCGCTCCGCCCTTGCACTGCCGCCGGCCGTCGTCGGAAGCCTCACCGCCCCGACCATCGCCGGGAATCGACCAAGGGTGAGCCCAAACCTATCCCAGGCCACTCACCCACCCAACTCCGTCCGACAATCGCCACCGGCGAGGTCCCCGTGGCCGCTGGGGGCGACATTACTAGGATTGAACTCTTCCTAGGGTGTTTTTCGTGAACCAAGGGTATAAGCGTAATATCAAAAACCTATTCCAGGGACTCGGTTGTAAAAGAGATCTTAGGGTTTTAGGTGAAACTTAGAAAATTCATTAAAAATCATAGAACAACAGAAGAATGCATATTCAATTTTGTTGGGTTCCTGGTGATGAACCTTACCTTTTCTAGAAAGGTTGTATAGAGTTTTTGTCTGTAGTTTTGGATTAAAATTCAAACTCAGTTTGAGATGTTTATGTTGTAGTTTAAAATGTACTTATGATATGCAAGTAAATTTTGGATATGTTGTTCTTTATGGCATGTTTAGATTTGTAACCAAAGTTGATAGAAGTTTGATGTGTAGATATTTAGTTATGATTTATGTAAGCTTTATGCTAGTTTAATCTTGACGCTTTTTATAGCCCTTTTAATAAACTTTTATTTAAGCACAAGTGCACCCTAGTTCTTTGTCTTGATGAATAGTACCTTTGATAGGATGGATATGATTTTAGGATGTGCTTTGGTATATGTTTTGGATTTAATCCTGTGTAGGAGTTTAAATAAAAAAATTGAAAAATAATTTCAATCTGCACATATGCTTTGGCCAGAGGCTTAGTTTTGACATATATGAGTTGTAGTGGAAAGTGGAGATAAAAAAGATTAGTAAATTTTATATGATTTAATTAAGTGAATCTGGACTGAATTTTGTCTTTTTCATATAAATTAATTTATATGTGATCTGGAGCTAAATTTTGGCATGTGAGCTTAGTTTAGGTATATGTTGTTGTGTACTAAAATTTAGGAGCAATGGATGTGTATTTAATTTTATATGAATTTTGAATGAATGGCTAGCTTGGAGTTGAATAAATAGGTTTATATTTATTATTTATGTTTAATTAAGTATTTCATGAAGTAATTCTGTTTGTAAGGTTTTAACACCCCCCATACTGTTTGGTGAAGTTTAGTAAGTTAACTTGTTTAAATGTGCACACAATCACCATCAAAATAGTAGTTAGTTCATCCTCACATCACACCCCCTACTTTTTGAGAGAGTTTATAATTCTTTAGATGAATGTGGCCAACAAGAGTTGATTTGGTAGTAAATATGTCACCCTCACCATAACCTAATGCATATGTATGTATACGTGTAGATTTGCCAGATGGTACATACACACTCACCCAGGAGGGAGACGGGACGGTTGATGGTGAAGTGCATGAGTTGGGTGTTCATCAATACCTGGACCAAAGTCCGGAAGAGCCCAAGGTTGTTGCTAACATAGAAGAACGCAAGCACCAGAGTGCATGTAACCTTTTTGGATAAACTCATACCTTTTATTTTTCAGTATTTCTGTTATGTTTTGTGCATTTAAGTTTCAGGAGTTGAGTTGAACCCTAGATGCATGATCCTTAGGTTCCTATGCTCTTATACAAGTATGTTAGGTCGCTAGTGCCAAGCTTTAAGGACACAGTACAAGTCGAGTAATGACTCATTGCTCGCGAGATATAGGTTACTTATGTTAGAATCATAAGTTGGTTAAATTAACTCGCTCATGTGGTAAGAGCAATGGGTTCGGTCTCGACCGAGTAGCATTGTGCTGGTTTAAGCTATTGAACGTACCAAGTGCTTATCAGGAATGGGACCGGTAAGCCTAGTACCTAATGAAGTAGTGCGGGGACTTTATCGCTACTACTCTTGAGATGCTTCTCCCTATTTGCTCCCGGTAGTGCAAGTGTGAGTCTGGACGTGCCGTGTGAGGGCGTTCCATTAACCTTGTACTTAGGACTGTAGCGTCTGTCCCTAATCTGGGGAATGACGGGAACCACCTGGTTAGGGTAGACCCCGCATTCGCTTTTATTTGATTTCTTGGGGGTCTACCTTCTTCCGTGTATCTTGGGTTTACCTTGCAAGGATATAAATGATCGATCGTCGGTCACTCACCGTTACAGAGTCGGCTTGACCACTGGCTACCCCATGTACTTATGGAACATTTGGATTAATATTGTGGCCTATTTAATATTATTTGCACAACATGCTTGTTTAGTACAGGGGCTCACCTAGAATGGTTAACATACTAGAATATGAGCTAAAATTTGAAATTAAGGATCAACTCTTAGTCGCTTTTGGCAAAATAAACCCACCAGCCAAAAAGCCTTGCATGTCTAGTTGTACTTTCCTTTTGTCAGGTCAGTCTTGCTAAGTATTAGCATGCTCAATCTTGCTTAATTTGTGGTTTTAGGTAACCACATCTGGCCTGGTTCTATTCCAGATGGTTGGGAGCTTGTGTGGGAGCAGGATGACGATGAAGAGTGGTATATTATGGATGGCATCCCATATGTTTCCGCCGTGTAGTTTTATTTCCGTTGTTTAAACTCTGAATCACCTTTACTTTTATGTATGAAAACCTGGTTTGTAATAATGTAACTTTGCGAACTTTTTATGTAATATTGAACTTGTACTCTGGTCCCGCCTTCGTGTGGGCTTTGTGCATAGCATCGATCCTGTTGTAAGTGATTCACCGGGCATGATCCGGCAGAGGTGACAGAATAGTTCTTTATTATTGATTAATGGCCACGTGGACATGCTTAGGCAATAATACAGAATTATTTTGGGCGGTTCTGTCACACCGGTGAAAGCATGGCCCGATTTCATTGGGCTGACAATAGATGCGTCTCCTAAACATATCTCACCTCGCTGGAGGCATTTTCTCAACCTCCGTCCATTTGTCTTGCCAAGTGAAAGCTTGGTTTGCACCTTCGTGGGTAGATGGATGTTGTTGGCGATAGCATCGATTCCCTCCTTGGAGGCATCATCTTACATGTCCTTCTCGCGCCTCCTCCGCTGTCACCTAGTTGTGGGTCGGTCGATGATGTGATTGCGCTCTTGATGTTCTTTATCATGTAGGTTTAGACGTCGGTGATAGTAGTGTGGTTTCCCTTGTTGGTGTTCCTCGGTGTATGTTGTTCGTCGTTGTTGTTCACCATTGGTAGTTGTGTTTGTCCCTTGTAACTTCGTCTTTTGGTGTAGAAAGGTAGGATTAAGGGAAACACCACCCACCCTAATCAAGGGGTGACCTTCATTATATGGCCAAGATGGCTTGTAGTACAAGGATACAATCAAATGTACAAGGTAAGCATATCAGCTATACATGGAAAGCTATAAATATCTATATCTACAATATCTCTAATACCCGCCCACAGTCACAACGGGAGGATCACAGACGTAAAGACTGGATCTAAAATCAGTGAAGAGCTGAACCAGAAGACCCTTCGTCATGATGTCCGCAAACTGATGAGAGGACGAAACATGAAGTACCCGAACCTCTCCCAAAGCCACCTTCTCACGGACGAAGTGGAGGTCGATCTC
Organism: Cenchrus americanus; assembly: GCA_947561735.1. NCBI lineage: Eukaryota > Viridiplantae > Streptophyta > Magnoliopsida > Poales > Poaceae > Cenchrus > Cenchrus americanus. The sequence goes on along the minus strand of OX387240.1, from coordinate 88,304,560 downwards.
AATGTGCTTCGTGTGCTGATGGTGGACAGGGTTTGCTGTCATATAGATAGTGCTCACATTGTCATAATAGGTGATCATGGCTGAAGTGAGAGGAACATGAAGCTCCCCTAAAAGTTGCCGAATCAGAAGCACTCGGCGACCGCATGAGCAACATCTCGATACTCAACTTCAACACTAGACCATGACACTGTGGTGTGGCACTTAGAGGGCCAGGATATGAAGTTGTCACCGAGGTAGACACAGAATCCAGATGTAGAGCATCGAGAGTCCGGACATCTGACCCAATCCGCATCTGAGTAACTAGCCAAGGACTGGACAGAACTAGCACCGATGTGAAGTCTATACGAGAGAGTGCCCATGAAGTAACGGAGGATGCGCTTGACCAGCACAAGTGAGGCTCACGAGGAGCATGGATGAAGAGGCACACCTGCTGGACTGCGTACGCCGAGTCGGGATGAGTCAAAGTAAGGTACTTGTCACTACTAGGAATCAACCCTTTGCCAACACCTATATATGGTCGCAATATGGCTGTTTTGGTTGCATCCGGAATCGGTTGCATCGAAGTGAGGTGGGCGACGGATGGTTACAATTGGAACGGTGCAATAGCTTGAGGCAACTGTAAGATGATGTGTTGCAATAGAGTTTGTTAATGCAATGACCAAAAAATCCTATTGCAACCAATAGTTGGTTGCTAGAAAAATATTGCAACGCAAAAGAAGCCTAATGCAACCTATACTAGGTTGTAATAACAAATATGGCAACGAACAAAAAAGGAAATGCAACCAATTTTTGGTTGCAAGAGTAAATATTGCAACGACTTTATTGGTTGCCTAAGGTTATATTGCGACCAAACGCTAGGATGCAATAGTTCGTGATTGCCACGACCAAATGTGTTGCAATAGAAAAGTATTGCCACACCAAAACTATGTAGGCATATAGTCTTATTACCACGAATTCGATCTATTGCATTACAATGCTTTTGCAACAAATCAGATATGGTGGCAATAGATGGTATGGTAATGCAACGAACTAGTCTTCGAGGTAATATACATATGTTGCAACGAATTTGTGTGGGTGGTAATAAAGGTTAGATGCAACAAACAATGGTTTGTGGCAATAGATGTTATGATAATGCAACACTTAAAGTTCTTAGCAATAATGCATATTGCAACCAAAATGAATGGTTTCCTATTATTCTATCGCAACACGGTGAATTTGAATAGTAGTTTACAAATCAATTGCACAGCATGCACATCACATTACATAACTGAGTAATTCTTTATTTAAGATTGTCTCAAAACATAGTAACGTAATAATGACCAGAATTCTTTTTGATTGAACATGACCACAACTAACAAAATAAAGACAACACATTTAACTAAGTTCACTACATTGTTTAGCATATAATAAATGGTTCTAAAATGAGTCCCATGGTTGCTCCACATTCATCGGCTCCACGTACATAATTCTTGTTGGCCGCCTATCAACGTAATCCGTGAAAGCTTTCTCTAATTGTTTTGGTACATCCGAGTTTCTCTGCGAAGCATGAAAGCATATATGATTAAATTAGCATACACCAGATTAGTTCTTATAAAAAAGGATAATAAAAAAGGATGCACATGGCAAGTAACTCTAGCATCGGACTTGGATAATAAAAAAGGATGCATCAACTTAGGAAGTACATATTCCTATAAAAAAGCGTGTCTCGTTCACTTGAAGATATAAAATATATGACAATCCAATGGGACACTAAAAAATGTAATTTAGTTTATTTATTCTCACACATTAAACAAAACCAATAGCAACAAAAAATTAATATGTTGCAGCATACACCAGATTAGTTCTTCAATATTATTAAATGTCAAGTTTAACTAGTTAGTAAATAAATTGGATAACATCGGTTATTATTTTTTTACTTGAGGGCATATAGAACACAAGCCATAGGAATAAATCAAGAAATTACATGGTAAACATCGGGTGCAAATTTAGTTATGACGTTATTCATACCCGCCGATTCTTTTTCGATTACGAGTCCTCAATAGGCTGTTTGAAAGTAACAAAACTAATCGTTGATCCTGGAGCGGCATTAGTTATTGAGAAAATATTCCTAGCCGAGGTATTCTTAGTTTTTATGGTCCGAGGTGGTACAACATCCTTTTACGTAGTCATCACACTTTGTGGTTCGAGTCTGCCACAAAGAAAATTTGGTGTAAACAAAATGCAAAACATTTTGAAGCATGTATGTGTATCACCCTCTCCAACGAATTACCTTTGCGGGTTCGGCTTCTACACGTGGTGGTGTGATGAACTCTGGGAAGTAGATCCATTTGACTCATGTGTGATGATCATGGTTCTAGACATAGCTTTGTGCGGGAAATGGAAAGGGAAATTATAGCAATTATGGGCTAAAACAATAGTTCAAGCACATTTGAAATGGGTACCTATTGCAAAAGGCGACGAATTCTTCCCTCATATCATCCATTTGTTTCTTACTTTATTCCTTATCTTTTTCCCTTCTTTGAAAGTACATTTGCAAGGCTTTCTTTCGAGTTCTCGTACCTCTTCTTGGTGCTGCAATCTTTCTTCTTGGGCATCCAATTCAACATGTGTTGCATCTTCTTCCCTTTGTTTTAGTAGCACTCTTCGTGTTTGATATTTCTCCATGTACCCACGACCATGTGTCTTGTATGATTTTATTCCAAGAGCCATTCAATAGTTGACTTGCAAAATTGTGTTCTCCTCCTCAGCAGTAAGGAAATGCCTATCCTTCCCTTTTTCTGCATTGGTAACTTCGATGTAAGCTTTTTCCTAGGTGTAACATGTTGAATAAATCAGGAGGATGCGAGATTAAACAGTTCCAAATTATAAGGAAAAAATGTTCTAAATTTAATGACGCAAACATAATCACTCACATATACATCCCTAGCTTCATCACTTGTCCATTCCCCATTCTCGTCGACGTGAGTAGTCATCCAAATTTGCAGATGAGTTGGTTGTTGACCATTAGCACAGTTTGTCTAAGGTTCCAAAAATGTAGCATTAGGTGATGACCATATATATCAGAAAGTAATATACACATTAGTTAATGTAGTTATAACTTTGTTCATAACGAATTTGGGAATATGGTTTTGCCCCCATCACATGCTTAGTCTTTTGCTTCTTTCGACTCCTCGAATTCTTTGTACTACTTTTCTCCAAAAGGAGTATGAGCAAAACGTTGTGAATTGCATTAAAAAGCTGGAATTAACAACGAAATTTGTTTGAAACAAACACGAAAGCTTTGTCGGATCCAAAGTCTTTGGATCAGGTAGTACCACTCCACAATGTCTAAGTCCTCAGGCTTATGCTTTATACGTTCTGCATTAGTGGAGTATGCCTTGTATGTAGAACTAAATGAAGATCTCCATCCTTTATACCTCTCCTGTTCTATTGTCAATATCTTATCACTAGCATCTTCAACATCGTCTAAGTTCCTAATTTTCTGTTTCAATGTGAATGACAAATATAACATTATAGTAGAGGAAATGAATTAATTAGATGTGGCTAAAGCTCATAATTTACTTACCATCATGCTGTCAACTATTGAATTTTTTACAACTTCCCTGACTTTCTTCCAAGATTTCACTCCTATAAGTGGAGTCCTTTTCCTAGTGAACACTACAATCTCATCCACAAATGTACGGCCGTTCTCACCATAGACTCCTCCCGTCAAGGCATGAAACTGAATTTGTAATTTCTGATTTTCGTTCCTGATTCTCTTGGCAGTTGCTTTGTAACCTTTGAGAACTCCACGTCGATGGGTTTTGGATACACCTAATGGCCATTTGAGACAAATATAGCATGCATTATCATCAAAAGAGTTTACAATGCACATTTTAAAAGTAAAGGAGAAATGCAAATACCATTCCCTTCTTTTGCTTTCTTTCATGACTTGGCCTATTATTATTGTATGTTGTCCTCTTTTCATGATTTTCCCCACCTTCCTCACCTTCCGACTGATCATTATCTATTTCTGACTCTTCTTGTAGTAACGATACTACACACAACACAAAAAAAGCATATATCAAATAATTTATGCAATGAACAAGTATTTCTTGATGTGACGAAAGAAATTTATTTACACATATGGAGATGTTTTCTTGTGTGCCCGAGCCATTTGTTGTATGTATCGATTGTTTCGTCCCTAAATTCATCCCTTAAGTCTGTGAATCATGATCCCCCGTATGCAAGTGTCTAAACAACTTTATATCTGATCCTAATCAATTTAATTAGTTATGCAAATAATGAGTGTACCTATTTCTGGGTCTTCCTCTTTAATATTAAGTAACCAAACCTTGTAGGCATCTAACTATTGATCTGAACTAGTTTCAGCATTTCTTCACTTCCCCCTCCGTTGTTTATTTGACATTATGCTTAGAGTATCTTGAAATTGGGCCTCCTTTGACATTATCAACCCGATATAATGTAAATGCGGAATTGAATTTTGTTGAACACGGGCATGCGGCGGCTAGTCATGTATAAACTGGAATTTATTATGGTTGAACATGGGCATGAGGCAGCAATTCATGTATGAAAGAGTGATTTAAGAACTGCATAAGTAAAGAAATTATGAACCTGATTTCCTTTTCATTGGCATTGTGATGTAGCATTTGTTTTGCGTGTTGGGAATAATCAATGGGCTCAATTGTAGCTACATCGACTTCGCAACGCTTCTTGTAGTATAAATAGTCCCTTGATCCATAGCCAAACTGTTCCTTGAAACATATCAGGTAAGGATAAGTTAGATGAACTCTATCGATTTTACATTCGATAAAATCATCGCCCTGATATACACAACCCTTCAATTGGAAATAAATTGTCCAAATTTCATTCATCAAAGGTTCTGCATATAGAACATAGAAACATTAGCACGACCCTTCATAATGTGATCTGATTATAAAACTATAATTAAATCTGGTTTAATAAGGAGCTGCATGCAGCAGTACAATTGACGATACAATTCAACCATCCAAAAAGGTACATAATTCTGGAATATACATGATGCAAAAGATCTATTAAAGCATGTCATAGGCCCATATAAAATCAAGAAACTCCGTTATTATGCCCCGATTGTTGTAGTTTTTCCCCTAAACACAAGAATTATCATGTACTCGATCTTGAACTAATCAACCGGTGAAGATCAAGTTGCCTACTCGCCTTGAAACTTTTTTTTAAGGAAAGAACGAAGGGGCAAGCCCTAACTGAAAATTAATTAAATCGAAAATACAACTCGCCAAACTTGATTGCATACTAATAATAGGAAACTATGGTAGCTAACATTCATAAATGTTTGAAACTATAAGCACAAGTACTCAACTACTCTAGCTCGGGGCAATGATACCCCGCAATCAATGGAAAAAGCGCAAACCGTAGAACCAAGATCTTTTTGGCTACAACCCAAATAAAAGTGGTAACCCTAACATAGGAAAAACATATGCACAACAAGAAGAACATCCAGGAGCAATGAAGGTCCCTAGCGGATTTATTAAGTACCTTGTTTTGACGTATCGTAGTACCCCCGCTTCTTCAACGCCGGGTTCGATATCCTCTTCAACGTGTAGATGTGAGTGCACCGCCCTTGGGCCCGAGGATGTAGGCGCAAAGGATGGAGTCTCGGCGAAGGTGACGCTCCCGCATGCGGCCGGCGGATGAAGATGCACCCGTCGTCTTCACGCGTGTCCATCTAGGTGGTCGCGGGCGCCGTAGGAGAAGCCGTCGCCGTCGTTTTGCAAGGCGTCGGGTTGCGATGCGGCGGCCGCCGTCCTCCTCCCCGACCTAACTACGGAAGATGATGAGTTGAGGAAGGGGGCGCAGTTTCAGGAGTCGATCACGACGCCAGGTAGTCAAAAAAGGCCCACGATGTCGCGCGGTACGCGGGTGTAAGGTGGCAGGGCGCACAATTTTCACAGCATCAATTGGATGCTTTGGCGGGCTGGGAAAAAACTGAAGGAAATTCAGAGACTTGGTATACATATGAGACGAAAACATTATGATATATAAAGTTTCACAAAATTTTATGCGAAATTACAAAATAACGAAACTATCATATATAACGTTACACTATAACTAAATTGTTATGTGAAATTACAAAATATGTTAGCGTGTCGACTATCACTGTCCAACTTAAATGCGGGACAATTAAAACAAGATCGAAGGTGAAACTGCAAAAAATATGTTGTGGTGAGTTTTGTCTCGTGACTCGAGCATAGATATAACTCGCGAGCACGAGAAGTAGAGCTAGTTTCGTGGATGAGCTCGGGCACCGGTACCTAGCTAGACATGAGAAGGAAGCTGCATCAAGTCTATGAGGTATTGATAATCGAGCTTTGCTGTTTATGAAGGTGGATTATGTAGGGATCCAAAAAGCATTTCGACGAGGCAAATTAGGCTACACACAAACACATATGGTGTTACTAGCCTAGGTAGACACCGTTGCCGGGCACGGTGCCTAGCTACGTGCACCGGTGCCTAGCTAGACACGAGAAGCAAGATGCAACATGTTTATGAGCTATTGATAATCAGAGCTTTGCCTGTTTATCCAGTTGGCCTATGTAGGGAGCCAATAAGCATTTCGATAGGCAAATTAAACTACATACGGACATATATGGTGTTACTAGCCTAGCTTGGCACCGTTGCCGGGCACCGGTACCCGGCTACATGCACCGGCACCTAGCTAGACACGAGAAGGAAGATGCATCATGTTTATGAGGTATTGATAATGAGAGCTTTGCTCGTTTATGAAGGTGGCTTAAGTAGGGAGCTAAAAAGCATTTTTGACGAGGCAAATTAAGGTACACACGAACATATATGGTGTTACTAGCCTAGGTAGACACCGTTGCCCGAGCACCGGTGCCTAGCTACATGCACCGGTACCTAGCTAGACACATGAAGGACCATATATGTCAGTGACTCTCATGTAACGTTTGTCAACTAGTTCTACATGATGTACAATTGTGAGTGTAATGCATGGGCCCTAAACTTGTTTATGAGCTATTGATAATAGTCCAAAGCCCGACCATAGTGTACTGTAGGCCCTGTAACTATGTGGACCATATATGTCAGTGATTCTCATGTATCGTTTATGAACTAGTTCGACAAGATTCAAATTGAAGTTGTAAAATTAAGATGTACCATATGACAAGGAAAAATAGAGTGGAATTTATAATGTGAATTCATAGGGTAATGTTATTTTGAAAAAGATGAATTTTAATAATTGCTTTGACCTATAAGAAATATGAAAAAATATGAATTAACAAAATCAGATAAACATAGAGGGAATTTTAGAATGTGATTTATTTGCTTAAATGTTAATAAGAAAAACTGAATTTAAAATATGAAATAAAAAATTGCTAAGGGGCTCTAGGGCCAAGCCAGGCCACAAATAGGCTCAACCGGCGAGAGGGAGCCCGATTGGGCCCAGCAGGACCATTAATCCCCTTAGCAGATGTAGCGAGCAAGCAGTGCTGGATGTTTCAGAATTAGGAGTTCGGCAGGGTGTAGACGTCTTCACTTTTAAGCAGGGTCACACCCTTCTTCCTCTCCGATGTGGTACTAATGGTTGCAGTTGCCCGCCGCTGCACACTTCTTGTAAATGGGCCGATTGTAGCGTATCGAAATGGGTTGGCTGTTATGTCTATATACCTACCATCGGCACTCCCTCGCACTCCCCCCGACCCCCCCCCCCGAGATCTCGGCCCCCTCAGTTCCCCATCTCCCCTCGGTGCCTCTGACGCACCACCTTCACATGGCGGCCGGTCGGAGTGGCCGCATCGTCGCATCGCAGGCGAGCGGCGCAGGCAGAAGGAGGGGTGGCATCGAGGGATCGAGCGGTGGAGGCGGGAGGAGTGGCTGCATCGAGGGATCAAGTCATGGCGCGCGGGCGGTCGGAGGGGAGCCATCGATGGTTGCGGCGGCGACGGAGGATGGAGGAGGGGCCACAACGCCGCCACGTAGTTGTGCGATGCACGCGGGCGATTCAAGTCTCCTACACCGCGCGATCCACAACCTCGTTGTCCTCCCGGTGGCTACGGTGGCAACCCTACCTCGTCAATCTCCGGACATACACCGCCGAGACCTCCTCGTCGTCCGACGGGCCGCATCGCGTAGTGGCACCATCGGGTAAGGGGAAGGAGGTCATAGTCGGATGACGGTGCACGCGTCGTGAAGGTAGGTAAATTGGCATCTCCTCTTTTTCATCTTTCTCTTGCGCGACATAGCAATCTTCACAAAGCAATCATGTGATAGTATCATAGTGGTATACCTCCTTTTATAATTGTTTACATGATCTATTGTGATGGCCATCTTAACATTGCTTTTAAATAATACCCGATGCATAGTAGTATTTGTTCGTTAAATTGCTGCTCTCGGTTTTTACTAGAAACTTCGGCGCGGCTTTGCCGTGCCTTTATAGGATTGTGGCCAATATTTGTTTCTTAAATTTTTCCCAATAGTGTTACTTTAGCATAAAGTGAAGTAGACTTTTTCTAGTTGTCATCATTTTAACACTTAAATAATCATATTTTCATGGAAGGATCAAAGGTTGTATTTTAGAAATGATTGGGAAATTGAAACTAAATTAAAGTTAACTTCCCCATATTTGAAATTTGAAGGAAAAAATATGTCATATATTTTGATACAAAACAACAATTCTTATTGGCAACAATGATTATGCATGTTATGCGATTCTTCATGAACCTTTGTATATATGTATCAAAGTATAATATCGGTGACCTAGAGCTGAGTTTATATATGTTACCATGGCCTAGCTAGTTTGTGGTAGTAATTCCGGAGTGTAAATGTCATGCTTAAAGGCCTTGTGCATCTCTGTAAGAGTATTGTCAATTCTCGTTTAATCGACAAACATAGGGCCATGCATAATTAGTGTCAACCTATATATGAAAACAGAAGGCTTGAGTAATGCATGTACATGGATGAATGAATATATCACTAATACTAAATGTCAAGCATAGAAGCAGCCAAATTTATGGGCAAGAATATGGTAGATCAAGCAACCAATATGAAACTTGTGGGCTCAAAAGGTTCCTTATTACAGCATGGATAATTAAATTTGTGCTTACATACTTTAGATGAAAGAGAGAATTCATCAGAAACTTAATGCCCATATTGGTATTTCAATATCGAAACTTAATGCCATTTTATGTCATAGCTGTTGCATTGCTTATTTTTACTATTTTCTAGTCTCCATGTGGGAGGAAATTAGATAGCAATTTAATCGAATGGATGGCTTTGTTTCAGATTTAAATTAAGATATTTACGTACTCGGGTTTTGAAAATAGTGGGATCCATTTGCTATATCAAAATAGGTACATAAGCAATTACGGTTTAGATACATGGCATGTTCATTTTCTATATAGATTAATGAAATTTGTAGCCGTGAATGCTTTTGTCTTTGCTTCAAGTTGGCAAATAACCATATCTACATTTGTATGTACTAGGCGTGAATGTAACCAGGACAAAGTGGTCGACAAGTCCGTGAATAAGGTGCAAATCATCATTCCACTCGGATGATGAAGAACCCAACGACAACGGACCATCGTCCTTACCCAAACGAAAGATGCGGGATCATAAAAAACAAAGGTGACTACTTGTAAATAAATTAAGCTTGTTCACCGATGATCCGAGTCGTTTCATGTTAATAACTTAATCTTGTTGATCGCCGCAGAAGGTGAACTTGCGCCGAAGGTTGAGCAAGTGAACGATCGCTATGATGATACGAGTGAGCAGATTGAGAGCCTAGGCTTGCAAGTTGATGGAGCTCGGAAGCCATGGAAATGACCCTAGAGGAGTTCATGGAGAATGTAGCTAGCAAGTTAGAAGCCATGGATAAGAAGATCTCCAAGCTTTACGAAAAAGTCAATCGAAGTAGTACTAAATGCTTAGTATTTAGCATAACCAGTACCTAGGTTAAGTATGGTTGTGTATGTGCCATGTACTAAGTGTGGCTACTTGTAATTAGTGGCAAGATCTAAGTAATGACTCTGGTCGAACTTCTAAGTTGCACTAGCAGTACTTAATCTACGTATGGCTGTGTGCTGTTCATATCATCCATGCATTTATGTGTCACTTTGTCCATCATGTTCATTGCATTTATGTGTTTCCCCTCCTTATGCAAGAATGCAATCATAGGCAAACCTGCTCCAACCTAATAGCAAGGACGCCTAGTGAAAGTGCAAAACTGAAAACACCATAAAGTAGAGGAAAATGCTAAGTAGAGCTATCTTTATATTATATGTATGTTCTTGTTTGTACCTAATAAGATAAATGTCTTGCTTAAATTTAGTTCAAGTACCAACATGAGTCGCATACCATTTACTACATAATCTTGAGGGACCATAATCTGCTCCAAACTAAAATAAAAATCAAATTACTACATATATGATCACAACTATGTAAAAAGCTCATCTTCCTCGCATTGGCCTAAAGTGTTCACGGTGTGCAACATGCCCGTCATTGACGTAGGTATCATCATTGTCATCATAATCATCGGGTATGTCATCTAAATCCGGTTCCGGCACAGTACAACGGTTTGAATTATGTTGGCACCTCCGGTCGAGTCCATCAAGGTCATTCCTTGTCCAATTTGACAACTCACTAATCCGGCCGACCATGACCATGTCCTCCACACCTACATCGACTGAGTCAATGTCAATATGTCCTTGCTTTGTTCGGTTTCTCCTTGTTCCGGCATGGCAAACAAGGTCCTAGGCTTCATTCTAACAACACCTTGCTCCAGCTAGGGTTATTTGCACATTTGACATAAAAAACTCGCTCCACTTGAGTCCCCGTAATGAAGGTGATCCATATATCGACGACGACTTGTTTCAATATCTATAATCCCATATTGATCTTTATTGTACCCTTTACTTTTACTCTTGTTACTCTTCGATGCGTCAGGAACATCAAACCAATCACACTCAAACAATATGACCTCTTTTTCACCAGGGAAATCTAGTGCGATTACCTTTTGAAGGACACCGTACCAATCCATATTGCTCTGTTTTTCATCAGCCTTCACTACAACTCCAGAATTTTGTGTATTGTAGTTAGCCTCTATAGTAGCCGTTCGGAAAAAGAAATCATGAATCACACATTTGTTGAAAACCCGAGCCACATAATGAGGACCCCGCGAAAGGTCAAATAGCTCTTCGCCGATCTTCCGTTCTTCATAAAGGACCTTAGTGTGCACTCAAGAGAAAACAAATTTACACCGAAATATTTTAAAAGTGGAGTACGCAATATGTTTTTGTCATGTATGTTATAACATTACTCACCTTACGTTCAAACCATCCAACAAAGTGCTCCTTGTGACGCTTCTCAACACCTTGTGCACTAGTTTTTTTCAACACCGCCTTATGCTCACTATAAATTTTAATTGAAAACAATATTACTATACATTGAACTATAAACTATTGAAAAACAAAAAAATGTTTGTAGTAGCGTACTTGATCCAACACAGTGCCTCATCACAATTTGCCATAATATAGTGGCGCATCCTCAACATTTCAGATTTAGGAAGATGTCGTAATTTGCAGGATTTCTTACTGTAGTCGATGCTGCCAAGTATGTTAGAACCAGCCGGTTGTTCATTTACCACACTCCTCTCATGGCGCATTGGCCTATCCAGCTTCGTTTCAATGTCTTCTACAAAGCGATAGCAGAATGTCATGCACTCCTCTATGATATATCCCTCTCGCTATCGAACCTTCCGGATGTGCCTTGTTCCTAACATATCCTTTAAGTGTACGTAGATACCTCTCGATTGGATACATCGATCGATAACACACTCGGTCCACCAAATTTAGCCTCCTCGGCTAAATGAACCAACAAATGCATCATAATGTCAAAGAATCTTGGTGGAAATATCATCTCAAGCTTACATAAAGTCTCGGCAATTGAAGAGCTTAGTTTATCCATGTCGGTTTGCACAAGCTCTTTTGAACACGGTGCATTGAAAAACCTTCTAAGCTCAACCAATGGTCCGGCAATAGCTTCGGGCAAGATATGCCTAGCAACTATGGATAACAATTTTTGCAATATAACATGATAGTCATGTGATTTTAGTCCGAAACCTTGCATCCATTCACATCCACACACCTCTTAATATTAGATGCGTAACCATCGGGCATCCTCACTCCTTGTAAGAATATGCATAACATCTTCTTTTGGTCCTCGTCTAAGGAGCATAATGATGGAGGCAAAGTATACTTTCCATTCTCCACGACCGGATGTTGGTCTCGCTGTATCTCAAGATTTTGCATGTCAAGCCGCGCCTTTTCACTATCCTTACTCTTACCATCTATGTGAAGCAACGTCCCAATAATGCTTTCACGAGATATTCTTCTCGATGTGCATAACATCCAAGTTATGCCTTACTAGCAAATTTTTCCGGTAGGGAAAAGTTGAAAAAATATACTCTTCTTCCTCCGGTTGTGCCACCTATTGTCTTCTTCACGTTGCTTCCTCTTCTTTGATGTTGTCCCAAATTTTGGTTGATCAAAACTTTCAAACTACTTGCGAACCTGATCACCAGTCAGTGGCACAGGTGCCTCCCTCATCTCTGTCATGTTGTTGAAGCTACTTTTGCTCTTGCGCCACCTATGGTTCTGAGGGAGAAATCGACGATGACCCATATAACAATGCTTTGACCCAAATTTTAACCATAAGTACTCTGTATCTTTGTGGCAGTATAGACATGCAAATTTTCCTTTAGTACTCCAACCAGATAGCATGGCATAGGCGGGGAAGTTATTAATGGTCCACACCAAAAGTGCACGAAGAGTAAAATTCTTCTTCTTATCCTCATCCTATATTTTCACACTGTCACCCATAACTCAATCAACTCATCAATTAGGGGTTGCAAATAGACATCAATATTCATTCCATGTGATTTTGGCCCTGGTATCAGCATAGACATCATCCAATAGGGTTGCTTCAAACACAACCAAGGAGGCAAGTTGTAAGGGATTAGGATGACATGCCATGTAGTATATGCAACATTCAACATCCCAAATGGATTAAAGCCATCGGTACGCAAGACCGAGTCGGATGTTGCGAGGGTCATCGACAAAATACTTATAGTACTCCTTATTCACATGCTTCCATGCCAATGAGTCTCTTTGGGTGACGCATTTTCCCATCATTTACTAGTTCTTCCTCATGCCAACGCATCAACTTCGATGTCGATGCTCTCATATACAATCTTTGCAAGCGAGGAATAAGTGGAAAATAATGAAGGATCTTATGTGGAAAATGCTTTTGCTTCTTTCCACTTTCACCTTGTCAACGGGATCATCCTTTTCGGTACCCCCTGTCTCTTTCCACCTAGATTCATCACATGTTGAGCACTTATCCAAATTAGCATAATTCCCACGAAATAACACACAATCATTAACACGGGCATGAATCTTATCATAATACGGGCCAAGATCTCGAATAACCCTCTCCACTTTGTCCAAGGAAATTGGGAGACAATGTCCATCGGGAAGCACAAGCAAGAACAACCAAAGTATGCGTTCTAGACTTTTGTTACTAATACCATCCGTGCATTTAATCCGAAATAGCATGACAATGAAAGAAGTCTTTGTAACCTCTTTGCGGCCGGATACAACTCCTTTTTTGCCTCATCTAGTAACTCGAAAAGTTTTTTTGCGGTCACATTTTGCTCTTCCTCTTCTCTTCCCCGTGACTTGTCCATGTATAACACCTACGATCGGTGAAGAAATTAATTCATTTGAACTCTCGGCATGATCTAGTGCGGGGACATCGTCGTCGTTATCATTCTCAACTAATGCAAGCTCACAATTACCTTCTCCTTGAATAAAACTATCATCAAAACCTCTCAATGCCACGTGAGTTCGAACCTCCTTTTCACTTCGATAAGACATGCATCGGCAACGAGTACATGGACATGGAGTTGTTTCTTCACTAGATCCGCCACCAAAAACACTCTGTAAAAAGTTCTTGAATGCGCACCGCCATTCGAAGTTGTCGGGGACCGCCCTAGGGGTCCCCTCAAATAATGGGGGAACCCTCACTTAAATTCTCGCATCAAAATGAACTAAGCCTAACCATGCGAGAGAACTAACCATGCGGGACGTGGCCCATGCGGCGGGGACTTCGGAGGCCCACCAAGACGGCTCGCCTATGAGACCCCTCGAGCGGGCTCCGCCTCGCCCGAGGGTACGCTCCCCTCCTCGAACGGGCTCCGCCCGCTCGAGGGGCAGCCCCCTCCTCGAACGGGTTCCGCCCCGTTCGAGGGGCGACCCTTCCCTCGGCGGTCCCGCCCCGCTCGAGGGGCTCGCTCCCCCTCGGCGGGCCTCGCCTCGCTCGAGGGTTCGCTCCACCCTCGGGCGGGGCCCGCCACGCTCACGGGCGCCCCGCACGCGTGCGCCGGCCCCGTGCCTGGGCATTTAACGCCACGACGCCGCGGGGCGGCGCCATCATGCGCCGGGGCTCACGCCCGGTGCCGCGCACCAACTCCCCGAGGGAGGAGCCCATCCCCGCCCGCGTGGGGTGGGCCCGTGCGGTACGGCCGGCGTCGGTCCCATGACACCGCGCGCACGCCCGCGTGCGGCTAACGCGCTCGACCCTCGAAAGGGGGCCGGGCGCACCCTCGACTCCACTTTCCCGTGACCTGCGGGTTAGGTGAGGGACGCTAGGCGGTGGGTGGCCATCCCGGCCCCTTGTGACGGCGCGGCCGCCGTGCCCACGCGCGCGGGCACACGCCCCGACTCCGCGGGCGCACGCCCCGACCTGCTGCAGCAACCACTCCACCACCGCGAGCTCATTGGGAAGGAACGCCGTTCCGCCGCTCCCCGTGCCCGTCTCCGAGCCATCATCGGCACCCCCCTCGAAGCCTATCGGGGGACGCCATCGCCATCGCCGCCTCCTACCCTCGAACCGCCCTCTGTTCGGGTACAAGGTAGGCCATCATGGCCGGATCGCGGCGAAGATCGACCGGACGGTCGCCCGCTCTACACCATGGCACGACGTGCTCCCGCACGCGGCTAGGTAGCGCGGCGTGCATGTAACTCGCCGCTCCCTTGGCCTATAAAAGGGAAGGCGAGCCCCCCGGCCCGCGGGGGACGGATCGGAGGAACACGGCGCCTTGTGCACTCACTCTCTTATTCTCCCACAACATCTTCGGCTACTCACCGGGGACTTGGGAGCCACGCTTCCTCTCCCGCCTTGCTTGTATTTGCCCCACTACAAGCACCCCGGTCTTGAGCAATATAGTGCCACGAGCACACCCCTTTGCTGGACGTACGGCCCCCTCGGCGGAACCGGGATAAATCCTTGTGTCATTTGTTGCTTAGCATCGACCATTGAGGGATAGACCTAGGCGTTATCTTCTTGGTTAGTGTCGGGACCATATTCCGCACAGCAGGTTGGCGCCCACCGTGGGGCAAGCGAGCGCCTAAGGTCATTTCGCTAACTCCCTCCATGGTGATTCGCCGAGTGCCGTCGCACCCGCTACAACATGGGTAGCTCGGACCCCCTTCCGCCGGGCTCGAGATCCGCTTCGGGGGACTTGAACTTCCGGGCCACGGGGAATGGCTATCTCATGCGCCTCACCAACCGTGAGGAGCTACGCGCGCGGCGGGGAGGCCGGAGTCCGCTCCGGTCTCCGCCGCACGCACGACACCGGCGCGGGCGCCGGCGGACACGGGTGCGCGGGACCCGTCGACGCCGCGGCGTCGTCGCCGCTGCGGGCGCGCTCGCGTCGGGCGCGGTCGGCGGCGGCGGGGGAGCGCGCCGCCGCCCGGCGCGGTGCGCCCACCGTCACGGCGGCCGCCACCGCCCCGGCGGGACCGCGTGCGGTCTCGGGACCACGCGTCCCCATCGGGGCGCGTGGCGCCACTACGGCCTACAACGCCAACGTCAACACGACAATGCGCGGGGGTTCGCCTGGTCGGCACGTCTTCGTCGCCGGTGATCCCGGCACTTCGGCGGCGGACGAGTCGTCCACCGGGCTCCGTCGACACGATGCCACCCGCCAACCGTCATGGGTGCGCGGAGTGGGACTTCTCGGTGTCTTGGGACCCGGTCGCGTTCGGGCGCTTCCTCGACGCCACGGACTGCGGTTCGGCTGCTCCCGCCGACTCCCGACGCGGGAGCTGCGACCCCACGCGGGAATGCTGCGCCGTCATCACCAACGACCGGCCAACGCCGCGGTGCGGCGGGCGCCGGAGATGGGGAAGTCACGCCGGCCCCGGGGGTTGCCACGCGCACGGCCGTGGGGCCGGCGCTCCCGGCCCGGGGCCGGCGTCGACGCGCGGGCGGCCCAAGCTCGCGAGCTCGAGGGCCAAGGCGGCGGAGGAGTGCGGACGTGCGGCTACTCCGCGCCTCGATGGCGGGGGAGGCCTCCGCGCGCGGCGAACGCGCGCGGGAGCTGGGCCGACAAGTCGCGGCCGCCTCAACCCCGGTCCCCAACGTCGACAACGCGGATACTCCGCCGCGAGCGAGCCAAAAGCTCATCGCCGCCGCGACCTTCTTGCGCGCCATGCCGGCACCCTCGACCCCCGAGGGCTCGAGACATGCACGCGAGGTGCGGACCCTCCTTGAGCAAGCGGCCGTTCGGCAAGCGAAAGCTCGGCCTCACGCATCCGCCAACGGGGGGACGCGCGGGGGTGATGATCCGGCACCGAGGGGCGAACCCTCGGTGCATGTGGGTCGACTCTGGCGACCGAGGGACGCATGCGGCCAAGGAACGGCTCCTCGACACACGCGCGGGCGGCGGATGGCGGCGCCCGCAACGTCATCAACGCCGGGCGCACCGGCAAGGCGGACGCGCGGGCGGCCGAGGGGCTACCACCCTCGAAGGGGTGGGCGCTACGGCGGCGGTGAGGATCGCTCCCCGGCCGCGGGAGCCCCGGGCACCGGTGTGTTCGGCGGGAGATCCGCACGGCGGCGTTCCCCCAGCGCTTCCGTCAACCCTCGACGATCGTCAAATACAACGGGGAGACGGACCCTCGTGTTTGGCTCCACGATTGCCGCACCGGCTGTCGGTGGGGCGGGGCCACCAACGACGAAGTGATCATCCGCAACTTGCCCCTGCATCTGGGCGACGCGGCCGGGACATGGCTCGAGCACTTGCCGCCCGGCCGGATCCATAAGCCGGGACGATCTAGTCCACACTTTCGTGGGCAACTTCCGGGGGCACATACGTGCGCCCAGGGAACTCCCGGGATGCGCTCCTGCACGCGAAGCCGGGCGAGTCGGCTGCGGGACTTCATACGGCGCTTCTCCAAGCGGCGCACGAGCTCCCCGGCGTGGCACGGTCGAGATCGTGCACGCGTTCCTCGAGGGCACCACGTGCGGGACCTTGTGCGCGGGCGGGCCGCGGCCCGCCCACGGACTCGAACGAGGCTTCGACATTGCCACCGGCTTCGCCTCCGGAGAGGAGGCCGTGGGGGCAATCTTCGATGGCAAGAAGGGCAAGCGCCACGAGGACACGCCCGCGGAGGGCGGCGGGTCCAAGGAGCCGCGCGCAACGACAAGCGGGGCAAGAAGGGGAAGAAGCCGCGCCGCGGGCGCGCGAGCGAGGGCGCAACGGCGGCAACGCCGGGGCCCTCGGCGGTGACCGGCCGACGGGGCCCTCGGCCGGCTCCTCGAGGCCGGGGGTGTTCGACGACATGATGAAGAAGCCATGCCCCTACCACAAGACCCCCGTGAATCACACTCTTGAAGCGGTGCGACATGCTCAAGAAGTTCTATGGTCGTGCCGCCGCGAAGGAGGCGAGGAGGCCAAGAAGGATGGGGGCGACGGCGGCGCGGGTGGCTTCCTGTTGTCGAAAATGTGTTCCTCATTTTTGGGGGACCTACTTGTCGACATGTCAACCGGCGGCGCAAGAAGGAGCGGCACGAAGTCCTCGCCGCGGAAGGGCGCCTCCGGCCTTTCTCAGCGGTCGAAGGATGCCATCACCTTTAGGCGGGATGATCATCCAAACCGCATCCCGAACCGGGCCGGTACCCCACGGTGGTCGATCCCATCATTGGGAACGCCGGTTTTCGAAGGTCCTTATGGACGGAGGCGGTAGCCTCAATATCCTCTTCGCGCATACATTGCGCCTAATGGGGATTGGGGCTGGACCGAGCTGCGGCCCGGCCGCGAAGCCGTTTCACGGCATCGCGCCGGCAAGCGGGGTTCAACCCCTCGGGCGGATCGATGCGCCGTGCGGTTCGGGACCCCCAAGAATTTCCGCAAGGAAACCCTCACCTTCGAGGTGGTGGGATTCAAGGGGCCTACCATGCCATCCTTGGGCGACCATGCTATGCCAAGTTCATGGCGGTTCCCAACTACACGTGCACGAAGATGAAGATGCCGGGTCCAAACGGCGTCATCACCGTCGGGTCGTCGATCGAGCATGCATTCGGCTTGCGATGTCGAGTGCGTGGAACATGCGGGCGCTAGCGGCCTGGATGAAGCGGGTAAACACCTGCTTGGAGAAGATGGTCAATGACGACCTCGGCTCCGCCACCAAGCACATCGGCACGTTCGAGGCCGCCGAGCAAACCAAAGGGGTCCCACTCGACCCATCGGCCCCCGAGGGCAAAGCATTGAGGGTCGGCACGACCCTCGATCCTAAATAGGAAGCGGTGCTCGTCGACTTCCTCCGCGCCAACGCCGACGTTTTCACGTGGAGCCCCTCGGACATGCCGGGCATCCCGAGGGAGGTCGCCGAGCACTCCCTTGATATCTGCTCTAACGCTCGCGGCTGTTCGGCGGCGGGCCGCGCCGCTTCCGACGAGGAACGGCGACGGGCGATCGGAGTGGAGGCTGCGGAAGCTCCTCGAGGCCGGATTCATCAAGGAAGTGTTCCACCCGACATGGTTAGCTAATCCTGTGCTTGTAAAAAAGAAAAATGGGAAGTGGAGGATGTGTATTGACTACACCAGTCTCAATAAAGCATGTCCAAAAGTTCCTTTTCCTTTGCCACGCATAGATCAGATCGTTGATTCCACTGCCGGGTGTGAACTACTCGTTTCCTTGATGCCTATTCGGGATATCATCAAATAAAAATGAAGGAGTCCGACCAGCTCGCGACTTCGTTCATCACACCGTTCGGGACGTTCCGTTACGTCACGATGCCTTTTGGCCTCGAAACGCGGGCGCAACATATCGGCGCGCATGCGGCATGTTTTTGGGGACCATATCGGGCGGACGGTCGAGGCTTACGTAGACGACATCGTCGTCAAAACCCCGAGAAGGCGGACGGCACTGGTCGGCGATCTTGGCATCGCATTCGGTTGCTGCGGGCCAACGGGGTCAAGCTCAACCCCGAAAAATGTGTCTTTGGAGTGCCGCGGGGCATGCTCCTAGGATACATCGTCTCCCGACGGGGAATCGAGGCCAACCACGAAAAGGTCGCGGCCCTCGAGCGAATGGGTCCAATTCGGGACCTCAAAGGGGTGCGAGAAAGTGTTGGGGTGCCTTGCCGCCACGAGCCGCTTCGTCTCGAGGCTCGGTGAGAAGGGCTGCCCCTCTACGGGCTGCTCAAGAAGCACGAGCGCTTCTCTTGGACCGCCGAGGCCCGAGGAAGCGCTCGACAAGGCGAAGGCATCTCGACGCACGCCCCAATCCTTACGCCGCCACGAGACGGCGAGCCCCTCCAACTCTACGTGGCCGCAACCACCCGGGTGGTCGGCGCCGTGATCGTTGTGGAGCGCACGGAGGAAGGACATGCCTTGCCGTGCGGGAGGCCGGTCTACTACATCGGCGGAGGTCCTATCGGACACGAAGACGCGCTACCCCCGGGTCCGAGAAGGGCTTGTTGTATGCGGTAGTCCTCGCGCGGCGCAAGCTCCGCCACTACTTCGAGGCCCACCCGATTACGGTGGTCTCTTCCTTCCCGTTAGGAGAGATCATTCGCAACCCCGACGCGGCGGCGGGGGTGCCAAGTGGTCCGTGGAGTTGATAGGCGAGACGCTCGCCTACGCCCCGCGCAAGGCCATCAAATCGCAAATCCTAGCCGACTTCGTCGGCTGAATGGACGGACACGCGGTGCCCGCCCCCTCGGATTCCAGCGAGTGCTTTGGACTCTGTTCTTCGACGGCTCGGTGATGAAGACGGGGAGCGGGCGCGGGCTGCTCTTCGCGTCACCCCTCGGGGAGCACATGCGCTACGCAGTGCGTCTCCACTTCCCCGCATCTAACAACATGGCGGAATACGAGGCCCTCCTCTCGCGGCCTCAAAATCGCCATTGAGTTGGGCATCAAGCGCCTCGATGTGCGAGGGGATTCGCGGCTCGTGATCGACCAAGTCATGAAGAACGCGAGCTGCCACGACGACAAGATGGAGGCCTATTGTAAAGCCGTGCGAGCCCTCGAGGACAAATTTTACGGCATCGAGCTTAATCATGTACCCCGCCGGTACAACGAGGAAGCGGACAAGGCTGGCAAAGATAGCGTCGGGCGGATCACCGTTCCCCGAGAACGTTTTCGCGCGCGACATCGCGCGGCCCTCGGTAACCTTCGAGCCCTACCCCTCGAGCGACGGCGGACCCTCGGGGGCTCCCTCGAATCCAGCGGGTGCGGACCCCATGGAAGAGGACCCTTCGAACGAGGCGTACGTACTCTCCCTTCTCGAGGGGTACGGCTCCCACGAGGGCCGTCGCAATGGACATCGAGCGGCTCCCGGTCCGGGCGGACCGGCGGGAGAAGTACATCGCCTGGATTGCTCGAGGGGAGCTCCCCGCGAGGCCGGGCCACGGCCCGGGCGCATCGCCGGGATGGCCAAGTCATTCACCCTCGTCGACGGCGAGCGCGTCCAAGCGCGCGCGCGTCGGGCATCCTCCGGCGGTGTATACCCATTCCCGAGGGCGCGAGCTCCTACGGGACATCCACGCGGGGATGCGTGGCCACCACGCCGCGCCGCGCACCCTCGTCGGCAACGCGTTCCGCCAAGGCTTCTATTGGCCCTCTTTGCGGTCGCGGGCGCCAACGAAATCGTGCGCACTTGCGAAGGGTGCCGGTTCTACGCCCGCAAGACCAACTTGCCGGCTCAAGCTGCGCAAACGATCCCCGTAACATGGCCGTTCGCCGTGTGGGGATTAGACATCGTCGGGCCCCTGCGGAAGGCGCCGGGGGCTTCACCCACTTGCTCGTCGCGATCGACAAGTTCTCCAAGTGGGTGGAGGTGCGCCCCATTACGAATTTGAGGGCCGAGCGAGCGATCACGTTCTTCACCGACATCGTCTACCGCTTTGGAGTGCCAAACTCCATCATCACGGACAACGGGTCCCGGTTCACGGGCGGAAGTTCTTGGAGTTGCGACAAGTTCCACATCCGAGTGGATTGGGCGGGCCGTGGCGCACCCACGGACTAACGGCCAAGTGGAACGTGCCAACGGCATGATCCTACGGGGCCTCAAACCCCGAATTTTCGACCAACTCAACAAATGCGGCCGAAAATGGCTCCAAGAACCGCCCGGCGGTCGTGTGGAGCCTAAGGACTACCCCAAGCGAGAGCCACGGGTTCACCCCGTTTTTCCTAGTCCATGGCGCGGAGGCCATCCTCCCCACGGATGCGGAATACGGGTCGCCCAAGGTTCGGGGCTACAACGAGGATGCTAACCGGCGAGCCGCGAGGACTCCTTTGGACTAGCTGACGAAGTACGCCTTGTGGCGTTGATGCACTCCGCAAGGTATCAACGATCCCTACGACGCGCAAGCGCGCAAGATACGTCGCGGGGATTTCGGCGAGGGGGATTTGGTCCTAAGGCTACGCCAAGACAACCGAGGGCGCCACAAGCTATCGCCCCCATGGGAGGGACCCTACGTCGTGGTGAAGGTGCTCAAGCCGGGCACGTACAAGCTTGCCAACGAGGACGGCGAAGAACTCACCAACGCTTGGAACATCCAACGGCTACGTCGCTTCTACCCTTAGCTAGGATTCCCAAGTATTTTCCGTTGTAAAAACGCACGGCCAACGCCCCAGTTGGTGTCACCTATGTAAATACTCCGAATCTAATAAAAGGGCAACTCGGCTTTCCCCGAAACCCAAGTTACCCTCGGGGGCTCTTGCGGGGGGGCACCCCCCCCCCAAATGGTCCCATTTTTTCGCGCAAAAAACGTAATAACACGCGCTAAGTTTGTTTCCTACTTCAACCACGAGCCACGATTCGAATGGGGCGTAGGCGGCACGGCGGAAGGAGCGCGCGAGCCGAGAGACGGCCTACGCCGCGCGCGCTATGGCCCGTCTCTCTCGCCTCCAACCCAGCGGGCCCCTACGAAAGGCGGACTCCCCTAACTAGAATCTACTCGGGGAAGAAGAAGAAGCAAAAAAGCGCAATAAGCAAGCGATTTCATTTACAAGCGGCCATGTTCACGAAACGACTTGTTTATTTACAAGAGGCCACGAGGCCAGAGTTCTGATACACATAAACAAAAAACGGGCCTAGCGCCCAGGTGCTTTCAGGCGGGTGGAGCGGCAGCGTCAGCGGCGTCCGGGAAGAGGAATTCTTCGAAGGCCTCGGCGAGCGACTCGGCGGCGTCAGCAGCAAGCGCGTCCGCGCGCTCCATGGCCACCTCGTCCTCGACGCCCTCGGGCACGATGTGGCCTTCCGCTACGCCTCGAGGTTGACCTCGTGGTGGGATCGCACCACTCGGGGGCCTTCGCACACCCGGGTGCAACGCCGGCGCACCCGCCCGGTGACGTGGCCACCGAGGAGCGCGTAGGCGGGCGGCCGGCCGAGGGCTGCCGGCACGGGCCTCGCCTTCCTCGACGACGCGACGGTCTCGAGGGCCGCGTCCCGCCGGCTCTGCCGGCTCTGCTCCGAGGAGTTGTAAGAAGCTTGCGGGGCCTCGGCCGCCCGGCCCGGCGTGTCCCGGGGCGGTGCGCAAGCACAGAAGCGACAAGACGACAAGAAATCGAAAGGGGGAAACGAACCCTCTAAAGCAAGAACTAACAAGCGAGGGTCGGACGGTAGCTTACCTTCGATTGTCTCCTCCCCGGATCGAGGTCGCGGCGCGCGGACTCAAGCGCCGCCTCGAAGCTGCGGACGGTCTCGCCTTGCTCGACGAGGGCCATCTCTTGGGCGGCATTGCGATGCGGCGCGCCAACGCCTCATCCTCAACCTCGGAGAATGCGGCGTTCCGCTCCTCCGGCGACTTCTCCGCCGCCTCACGAGCAACGCGCTCCCCGCTCCGGCGCCGTCGGGCGTCGCCAGGGCGGCACCGCTCTGTGCGGAGCCGCCCCTCGGCCCCCGGCGGGCGATGCGCTCTCTGCGGGCGCCGCCCCTCGGCGGCGACGAGAGCCGCGACCCTTGGCGTCGAGGGGCGGCCTTCGGGTCATCGGCCTCCTTGGCGCGTTGCTCCCGGCCCCGCGCGCCGGCTCCTCGGCCCCCGGCGGCTGCTGCGCCCTGCGCTCCCTCGGCGACGTGCGGAGCTCCCGGGCCTCGGCGCGGCGGTGGCCACCTCCGCCTCCCGGGTGGCGGCCAACGTCCGCGTCTTGTCCAGGTCCTCGCGCGCGTTCCACAGCGCCTCGTCACGATCGACGAGGGCTGCGCGAATCCGCTCGAGACTCGAGTGATGCGCCGCACCCCACGCGCGCAGCTCTCGGGGAGCACGTCGCACCACGCCATCGCCGGTACACCAGCCAGCTGTCTGGCGTCCTGAGAGCTTCCGCAAGCGCGTCGAAAGCGCTGCATCGCTCCCGGAGCTGGCGGGCCTCGGCGTTCACCGGTCGAACGCGCCGTCTCTCATGGGCGCGGCGCTCGAGCTCCTGGCATCCACACATCGAGCCTCGTAAGCGCCAAGTCCTGAATGCAGCACGCGAAAGAAGAAGAGCAACCGTGGCTCACCTGGAAGACGATCCAGGCCGGGCCGCCGTGGACCCGCAGCGCCTCGTTCAACGCGCGGTTGAGCGTGGCGCCGTGGCTCCGAAGCTCGCCCCAGAGCTCCTGCTCCCTCTGGGCGTCAGCAAACGCCGGGGGGTCCTCCACGGCCCCCCCCCCCCGGGCGGGGGCGGCCGGCGTGGGAGGACGAGGCCTCGGCGTCGTGCCCTCGGCCCCCCACTATCACGTGACCCTCGTGCCGCCTCACGAGGGCCCCCTCTGGGGCTCGGGGGAGTTCACGGGCCGGCGGCCCCCTCGGTTCCACCCGGGCGGCGGGGAGTCATCCGAGAGCTCCACCACCTCCGCACCGGGGACCGCCGGCGGGCGGGCCGCCCGCGCGCCTCCGCCGGCGCCCCCACCGCGCCTCCGCGGCCGCGGCGCCCGTTGTGGCGCCGTTGCCGCTGCCTCCGTCCGCGCCGCCACATCCGCGGGCGCTCCCGTAGGTTGCGCCCGCTCCGCCTCCTCGCGGTGGCCGCCATCGCGGGCGGCACCTCCCCGTGCGCCGCCGGTTGCGGCCCGCGCCTCCACGGCGGCCGGCGCCGGCCGCCCCCGGCGACCTGCGGCTGCGCCGCGGCGGGCGATCCACCGGCCGGGGCCTCGAAGCCCCGGCCCGGCGCCTTGCGCGCTCGTGCCGCGCCGCCGCGCGCGGTCCCCGGGCGCGACCCCCTCGACGAACGCCGCCGGGTGGGGATCGACGCGTCCGTCCTCGGCACCTTGGCCGGTGCAAGAGGGAGGGACGGTTGGCACCGCCTGCGCGCGAAGCACGAACGGAGGATTAGAGCGTCTAATAACCAGCAAACTAAGGCCAAGCAAAGGAAGAACGGGTTCCTTACCTCGCGGAGGAAAAGGCCCGCTTCCTTTTCCTCGAGGCCTCCCGACGAGGCCGGCGCGGGGGCCGCGCCGCCGCGGCACCTCTGACGGCGCCGCCGCGCGCGGGCACGCCCGCCTCACGCGTGGGCGCGCCCGGCGCCGCCACCACGCGCGGGGGCACGCTGGCCCCGCGCGCGGCGCGCGCCCCCCGACGCGCGCCCCTCGACGAGGACGCCGCGCGCGCGGACGCGCTCCCGCCACGCGCGCGGCACGCTTGCGCGCGCGCGCGGCACGCGCCCGCGCGCGCCTCCGTGGCGCGCGCCGGCACCTCGCGGCGCGTGCCGCCCCCGACGACGAGCGCCCGGCGGCGGACGCCGGCGCGCCCCCCCGGTGCAAAGCCACCCCCGACGCCGGCGCGAGATCCGGCGACGGGGGCGCGGGCTGCCACCCGTGCGAGGGGCCCTCCCCCTCCGGACTCTTCCTCCTCGTCCGGTCCGGGGACGAGGGCTCCTCGATGTCCGGGGAGGAGAGCCCCAGCTCCTCCCGCCGCCGGTACTCCGCGGACCGTGCGTCGCGGCGCGCTTGGCGCCGCCTTGCGTGCTCTCTCCTGCGCGCCGCTCGCTCCTGCTTGCTCCCGGCTGCGCCGCCGGCCGAGCGCACGGGAGTCGGGGGGTGGGTGGAACGGACTTGGCGGCGTTGAGCCGCACCGGTCGCGCGCGAGAACAACGATGGCACATCGGGGAAACGGAGTCGAGAACAAGGATTAAAACGAATCAAAAAACCACACTCACCAACGGGCCGATGGGGAGCATCTCGATGTCCCACGGGGGTCCGACCCGCGGTGGCGGCGTCCCCGGTGTCGACGGCGCTCCGCGCCCGGGTGAGCGCGTACGGCCGCTCCGGCGGCGTCGGGAGCATCCGCGACCTCGCCACGTCGACGAGGGTTGGCCGCCTCCGTCATCTCGAAGATGCGAGCGGCCTCTCCATCAACGGCACGATTCGCCGGTGATGAAGGAAGGCGAGGACGCCCATCGCGTTGAGCCCTTCCCTCGCCCGGCCGGCGCAAGGCGGCGAGGACGGACCCCCGGCGCGCCCGATGGTTGGCCGTGGGCAACCCGTAGCCCCGCCAGTCCGGCCTCTTCTTGAACACCGGCCGGTGTAGGGAGGAAGGCCGGGCTCGGCGTTGCGCGGATAAAACCATCCCGCTCCCGGCCGGCGTTGTTCGTCGTCATGGTGCAGGGGATGTAGAACTCCTTGAGCTGCCCCCGCAGAGCGAGCGACATCCCGCCGGCGCGCACCGCGCGGCGGGTCCTCGGCTCCGACGTGGGCTGCGTGATGAGCTCCGCGCGGAAGAGGTGTACCCAGAGCTCCCAGTTGACCGGGATCCCCAGGTACCCTTCGCAGACGCCCACAAATGTGGCCGCTCGCGAGATCGCGTTGGGGGGCAAAGTTGTGCGGCTCCACCCCATAGTGGTAGCACAATGCCCGCATGAATGTGCTCGCCGGCGCGTTGAAGCCGCGCTCGTGGTAGCGGAGGAAGCTCACCACGTAACCCTCCGGCGGATTGGGCTCAAGGTGCGACGATGGCGGCACGATCCACTCCGCCGGGCGCCCTTCTTCGTTGGCCGACGGTGGCCGGCGGCGACCGGCTCGCCCGGGCGGCGCGGTCACGGTCGACCTCTCCCATGCGTACGGCTCCCGGGACCCTAATCGGAAGCTGAGGCGGCGCCATGGGGGGGAACGAACGAGTGCGAAGGCGGAGGACAAGGAAGCGAAGAAAAAGCTCTAAACAGCGAGCCCGCGCGACGGCAAGAGCGAGGCGAAGGCGAAGGGACGGAGGACTGAAAACGGTGAGGAGCCAAGGTAGAAAACCGCCGCCCCTTCCTCACCGCGGTTTATAGGCGACGGGCGAGTTCTCCGGAGCGCACGCCCCGCCAACATTAACTGCAGGAATCTTTCCATCGCGTCGACGGGCGGGCCCCACCACGACTGCAGCGGCTCTAACACTTTGCGGGCGGGTAATCATCACGGCAAGACCGGCGACGACCGAGGCGAAACCGTCACGTCCGCCGGCCACATCGCCCACTACGCGCGCGCGCGCCGCGGCGCCTAAAAAGGCGCGCCCGCGGCTGCAAAACCCGCGGCCACGCCCCGCAAGGCAATTAAATGCCGGGCCCCTTGCCAAGCAAGGAGAGCCCTCGAGCGAGGCGAATCCTCGGCTCGAGACAAGGGTGACCCTCGATGGGATGACGGCGTGAGAAGGTCGCCGGGACCTGCTCGGTGTAGAGCGAGGGCGGCCGCGAGCACCCATGCCACGTAGGACCCTCGAGCGGCATGACCCCCAACTCGAAACAAGGCGACCCTCGATGGGATATCGGCGTGAGAAGGTCGCCGGGACTGCTCGATGTAGAGCAGACCACCGCGGGCACCCATGCCACGTAAGACCCTCGAGTGGCATGACCCCCAACTCGAGACGATGTCAACCCCCTAAAGAAGGCACGCGCGTAAGAGGATCGCCCAGGTCACGCTTGAAATAGAGCGACACCGAAAGCACTCATACCGCGCCATGCCACCAACCAGCACCTCGAGGGTCGGCACGCCCCGGACCCCTCGACGGCCGCAGACGCGAAAAGACGGGGCTGGCCAAGGCACGGCCCCGCACGGCCTTGCGATCGAGGTTCGAAGCCCGACCCTCGACGGGTTCGAACGGCGCCCCGCATCACGAGTTAGGGACGACGAGGGCACGCGCATTCGAGCCGTTCCTCGAGCCCGTCGGCTCGAGGGTGCCCCACATGTCGTGTTCGAGAGCTAGCGAGGGCGACTAGCGGGGGGATCCCACCGAGGGAGAGCTTCCGCGCCCTCGGTCCCTAGCGAACGGGACCGAGCCCCACCTAGCAAACCCACGCAAGCGCTTCCATGGACGTGTCTCCGGACCGCGCGGCCTACCCTTATCGAACGGGGCATGGACGTCCACTTGAACCACCCGCTAGCAGCTCGAAGAGGAATCCGCGATTCGCGACCCGCTCGATGGGAGTCGTGGAAACCTCACCCTCCCGACCCGCGGAGGGACGGCGAGGCGCGATAAAAAATAAGTCGTCGAGGCTCGACCCGATCGCCTCGAACAGGGCCAAGGCTCGGGGGCTTGACGCACGGCTACACCTCCTTGGAATTGCACCCGCCGGGAGATAGTGACGGGGAGCGTGCACCCCCGATGCCGGGCCGAAATACCGCCGATGCCGGTTGGCATATGTGCCACGCCTTTCGACCGAATTGCTCGCGGTTAACCCCCCTCGCGGGGAGAGCCCACACTCTGCCCGAGGCTTCGAGGCTAGACCCGCGGGTCCGCTAGCGCGGCCCCACGGAAAGCGTTCGCAAACAAGGAGGGAAGAACGTCCTATCGATGGGTTCCGGCATCCGCGGGAGCCTCAATGGCAAACCCGCGGATGCTCGGGGGCTGCGTCGGGGGACCGCCCTAGGGGTCCCCTCAAATAATGGGGGAACCCTCACTTAAATTCTCGCATCAAAATGAACTAAGCCTAACCATGCGGAGAACTAACCATGCGGGACGTGGCCCATGCGGCGGGGACTTCGGAGGCCCACCAAGACGGCTCGCCTATGAGACCCCTCGAGCGAGGCTCCGCCTCGCCCGAGGGTACGCTCCTCCTCGAACGGGCTCCCCCCGCTCGAGGGGCAACCCCCTCCTCGAACGGGTTCCGCCCCATTCGAGGGGCGACCCTTCCCTCGGCGGTCCCGCCCCGCTCGAGGGCTCGCTCCCCCTCGAGCGGGCCTCGCCTCGCTCGAGGGTTCGCTCCACCCTCGGGCCGGGGCCCGCCACGCTCACGGGCGCCCCGCACGCGTGCGCCGGCCCCGTGCCCGGGCATTTAACGCCCGACGCCGCGGGGACGGCGCCATCATGCGCCGGGGCTCACGCCCGGTGCCGCCGCACCAACTCCCCGGGGGAGGAGCCCATCCCCGCCACGCGTGGGGTGGACCCGTGCGGTACGGCCGGCGTCGGTCCCATGACACCGCGCGCACGCCCCTCGTACGGCTAACGCGCTCGACCCTCGAAAGGGGGCGGGGCGCACCCTCGACTCCACTTTCCCGTGACCCCGGGGTTGGGTGAGGGACGCTAGGCCGGTGGGTGGCCATCCCGGCCACCGTGACGGCGCGGCCGCCGTACCCACGCGCGCGGGCACACGCCCGACTCCGCGAGCGCACGCCCGAACACTGCGGCAACCACTCCACCACCGCGAGCTCATTGGGAAGGAACACCGTTCGCCCGCTCCCGTGCCCCGTACGGCCATCATCGGCACCCCCCTCGAAGCCTATCAGGGGACGCCATCGCCATCTGCCGCCTCCTACCCTCGAACCGCCCTCGTTCGGGTACAAGGTAGGCCATCATGGCCGGATCGCGGCGAAGATCGACCGGACGGTCGCCCGCTCTACACCATAGCACGACGTGCTCCCGCACGCAGCTAGGTAGCGCGGCGTGCATGTAACTCGCCGCTCCCTTGGCCTATAAAAGGGAAGGCGAGCCCCCAGCCGCGGGGGACGGATCCGGAGGAACACAGCGCACTGTGCACTCACTCTCTTATTCTCCCACAACATCTTCAGCTACTCACCAGGGACTTGGGAGCCACGCTTCCTCTCCCGCCTTGCTTGTATTTGCCCCACTACAAGCACCCCCGGTCTTGAGCAATATAGTGCCACGAGCACACCACCTGCTGACGACGTACGGCCCCCTCGGCGGAACCGGGATAAATCCTTGTGTCATTTGTTGCTTAGCATCGACCATTGAGGGATAGACCTAGGCGTTATCTACTGGTTAGTGTCGGGACCATATTCCGCACCGACG
This sequence comes from Cenchrus americanus, assembly GCA_947561735.1. NCBI lineage: Eukaryota > Viridiplantae > Streptophyta > Magnoliopsida > Poales > Poaceae > Cenchrus > Cenchrus americanus. Next base: position 88,275,002 of record OX387240.1, on the reverse strand, counting down.
AAGTATATCTGGACATCTGCATCCAACTCTTATCTTCATTTGACATTCTTCACGGTATCCCTACATTGAACATGAATCCATAGAATAAATACCTACTACTACCTTCTCGCAAAAAAAGTGCTACTACCAACCTAACATTAGGAATTGACAATCTATTTGCTATGCTTTTGCAGCTCTATAGAAAGTTAAACTTCGAACTAGTTCACCAGCATGCTAGACAATTAAAACCTGTTGTTTGCTCACCTTTTGTTCGAAGGCGGTGCCGAGGGGCGGGGGTTGGGGAGGGGGTGGGGGGCATAGCAACGGATGTATCAAGCCACCGGAGGGGGGCGGTGGCGGCCACCTCTTTGCCGGCCGCAGCCGCCGCCGTCGCCAGGCTCAGGAGCGGTGCGACCGACACACGGGGCGCGGCACGGCACGAGGGAGTCGGCCTTTTTTTCCTTCGCAGGTTTCCCCTCTCCTCATGCACTGGTGGGCTGGGCTAGACGGTTTTTTATTTTTAATTTTGTTAGCCAGCCACAACAATACAAAGAAATTGGGCTTGCTTATTTTTTTTTCTTCAAAAGTGAGGTGGGCTAATGATTTTTTTATCGCAACCAAAAAAAAGTCTAATGAATTAACATAATTCATCGTGGCAATAGAAGCTAATTGATGCAACGATTTGTTTTCTGGATGCAACAGTCACATGACCTATCGCGATCAAGTTTAAGTTTTAGGCAACATAAATTCACCGTGGTTGAAAGACGGCATAATCGCAACCAAATATATATTCGTGGCAACATACACACATCAAATGCAATGAATGATTTTTTGGACGCAACAGCCACATCAGCTATCGCAACAACGTTTACACTCTAGACAACGTAATTTCATCATGGCCATAGGCATGTATTATCGCAACCAATTAAATATTCGTGAACACATATCTATCGCAACATTAAATCAATACTATCGCAATGCACAAGTAGTTGTGGCAATAGGTACCCATAAAGGCAACCACCATTTTCACAGTGGCATTAACACCAACTCGTTGCAACGATTGTTTCAACAAACGCAACCCACATGTTTTGGTTGCCATAACATCCGGATATCGCAACCCATTAATACGTATTGCAACCAAAATACGTGGTGTTGCAAAAAAATTTGGTGCTCTAAGGGTCAATTCCTAGTAGTGTGTAAAGCGCACCCACAAGACTCTTGTAACAGAAGCGTCGACCGTGGAGAGGAAGGCCCTATCAGACGCCGAGAACTTGGTATGAGTGTGAACGGGAGTCGCTGTAGAGTGACACTCAACCATGCCGGCGCGTCGAAGGATGTTGTAGAGTGACACTCATCATATGTCGCTGGGACAGAAACATGCTGTCTGTGGAATGGTTGATGGTGATGCCGGGGAAGTGATGGAGGTCGTCGAGGTTTGTCATGGAGAACTCAAAGCTGAGTTTGTCCATGATGTGTTGAAGAAGAGTTGAGGATGATGCAGTGAGGATGATGTCGTTGACGTAGAGCAGCAAATAGGTGATCTGGTCACCCTCCTTGTAAACAAAGAGGGGGTGTCGGAGGTGGAAGCAATGAAGTCGAGATGACAAAGAAATGTGGCAAACCACTTGTACCATGCATGGGGAGCCTACTTGAGCCCGTACAAGGACTTCTGAAGGTGGCAGACATGGTCAGGAGCAGCCAGGTCGACAAAAGGAACAATACTATGAGAGCTAGAGGAATAAAAGGTAGGCGCACATGTTTTCCTAGCTGACATGAATGGCATAAGGTGTGATGTTCTTTGTTACAAATAATATAGGAATTATTTCTAAGAGTATCAATGGCAGCCAATCTAGGATGACCCAGACGAAGATGCCACAAGCTAGAGGAGTTGGCGAGCCCGATGTGAGGGATGGTGCTGCTGGCTGGTGGTGGGATGGTGTAAATGTCACCGGAACTATTGCAGCGCAGGATCACACATCTGGTCTGGATATCCTTCACAGAAAAACCAAAGGCATCAAATTCTATGGTGCAATTATTGTCTTTGTAAACGGACGAACGAAAGCCAGATTACGAATTAAAGAAAGAACAATAAGAACATAATTGAAGTTGAAATTGGAGTTTGCAGCAGGAAGAGGAGGAGTTGCTAAAACACGAGACAGGAAGTGCGTGACCATTGCCTATAGTGATGAAAGAGTGAGAGGGAGGAAGGTGAGAGAGCAGTATACCATCATTGGTAGCCATGTGACCAGATGCGCCCGAGTCCACACCCAGCCACCAGGGTGCATGTTGTTCAGCACAGTGATGAGGCCGGAGGCATCCCACACCTGGGACGACGCCCCCTGCGATGGTGGAGAAACCTGCAGGGGTGCGAAGGCGGTGTGGGCTTATGGAGGTGCACTAAAGAGGTCCGGGCTAGATGCCCCACACCAAGCCCCGCCACCAAAGTGTTGCTGCTGACCTCTGTGCTGCTCCTGGCCGCCAAACTGCTGCTAGCCAGATCCTAGACTGAAATAGATCTAAGGACCGGTCGGGTGAGGCTGGAAGCCACCACCCTACTGGAAGCCGCCTCCGGACTTCTTGGGCACCCACCTCTTTATTGCCTCCATGCTATTAGCCACCATTATTGCCTCCTTATGCGCCAGTAGGGGGCTTCATCTGCTACTGTCCACCACCACCACTGGAGTGGACAGGGGTAGATGAAGAGCGACACCCGCCCGGGCTAGTGCAAGACGAACCAGCCCCAACAAGTAGAGCGGTGGAGTTGGTGACCTTGCCCTCGTTGGCGAGCCGGAGCTCCTTCAAGGACAAGATGTCATGGGCCTTGGCGAAGGTGGGGAAGCCGCCCTTAGTATTAGCGATGTCGTCAGCGGTGTTGGTGTAGCGAGGATTGAGGCAACACAGTAAGTTCAAGACGATATGGGAGTATTGGACAGGGTGACCTATGACACCCCAGGTTTTTAATTAGCATTATTAGTGCTAATGTGAGGATGGGAGTGTCCGAGGACCTGTGGATGGTTGCTCCTTGCTGTGATGATTGATTGACAATGTGGTGTGGACTGACTCTTGGCCGAGTATTGCAGGTGAAGGTTGCGGCTTGATTTGTGTTGGTGCAGATGAAGAGCGGGCGTGAAAGGTCTTAGCCTTGCGGGGCTTCTGAGGAGTGGAGAGACAAGTAGGCTCGGCTCGATGGACCCGGTGTCCGAACGGAATCAAGTGCGAGCCGCATGGTGGCAAGAAAAGCAAGATGAAGTCGACTACTAGAGCTGGTGCAGGGTAGCGGCTCACGACCGGAGTCTGCATGCGGGGTTTGCGATGGTTCACCACAAAACCGTCAACTTAATTGGTTGAGCCACAAAACCAAGACCAGAGACTCGGCTAGTGGAGACGGGATCCGGGCGGGTCGAGAAGCTTCGATGTCGGGGGACACGCAGCGGGATCGCGGGGCTTGCGTCGGGAGGACGCGGACTGCGGCGAAGGCATGGCCACTCGATGAAAAGGAGTGCTACTTGAACATATTGCCCCTGAGGGGTTTGTATTTCAGTTTAAGTTCTAAGGGTAGCTTGGTCATTTGCCAACCCAGAGGGACTCCATATATATAGCTCTAGGGTTTCTGGCCAAACTATCCTCCCGGACCGCTTCTCATTTCCCTCCTCCATAGGCTTAGATTTTCTTCACCGTTTTGTAGAGAATCTGACCTCCGAGTGTATGGAAGCTTTCATGGTTGCGTTGATTTCCTTCTTGTGGCTCGAGTGACTTTCGTGTCTTTTTCAGGATATTTTCATTGGATTTTGGTGCGCGACTTGTTCCTCTAATTCTGAGGTGTTTGGGTTCAGATTTCTTTGTGTGGATCATGGATAGATGCCTTGTGCATCTTTGTGCTCTTGACCCCTCAAACTCCGGATTTGGCCTTGGATTTGAGGATTTCGGCTGGAACCCAAGCTTTTTGGTAGAGCTCGGTTCGTGATCGATTCCCGGTGTTTTAGTTGGTTTGAGGCCTCAAGTTTTTGGGCATAGAATCCCCTAGGGACGCTTCACATCTCCCCCAAATCTTGTTTCAATTCATTCAACCGTTTGGGAGATCCATGGATGGGTAGGAGGAGTTGACCTATCGAGCTCGGGCTTTTCTGCTTCTGTCCGCAAGGTACGGATTGTCCACGCAGTGAGGATAGACTGTCTGTGGTGTCCGTGTTCATCACATGTTCGTCATGTGTTCTTGCAAGGAGTCGGTTTGATTCGCTGGGACGTTCGATTTTGTTTGCAGGAGCTTTTCGGATTGTCCATGGGTGTCAGCTGGACTGTCCGTCTGGGACGGACTGTCCATGGGGTCGGAACGGTTTGTCGGTTCTGTTGCAAAATACGGACCATCCGCAAGGCCGGTACGGACTATCCGCGGGATCAGGTCGAACCTTCCGTCGCGGCCAGGCAGAGTTGCCTAAGTCCTTTGCATCGTGAGTTGTGCTTCCGCTTTGGGTTATGTTGACGGTGAAAATTTGTCAACCTAGCCATGAGTTTACCTTCGATGTTGGCATAAGTTTTATACCTTATCCATTGGTACTAACCCCGTGGTATAACAAGTTCACGTGTGCATGTCGGTTTTGGAGTTTAGTGTTTATGCAGGGTTTTAGCGTTGAAAGCAAGACTTTCGGGATAAGTTCATCAAGCACCTTATGACAAGACCTTGAAGCCCCGTACAAGTCATACAATGAAGCAAACTTAACTCCAAGAAGCCGGGGACTTGATCCGAGAAGACGACAAACTCCGAGGACCCGACCGAGAAAGAAATCCGAATCTTGCAAGACAAGGAGTATTGCCCAATTCGGAGAGAACGACGACATGGACCTACATGCGAAGGGGGAAACATCCGGGAAGCAAGGGAACCGACGTAGAGCAAAGGAGGCCTCGAGCCGGGCCTCCGGATGGGCCCGGCCGGTTGGCCCGGCCCATTCCAAGTCCCGTTTGCCCCCTCCTTTGCCCTAGTCGCCAATCGTGCTATTTATAGCCCCGTGGCCGAGAGCCACGCATAATCCAATTCATCATCGACCACCGAGGAGCGAGAGAAGAGAGGGACACCATCTCGGAGAGGAGAGGGTCGAGCTAGTTGACTAGGGTTTCCCTAGCCGACGTGGGAACCTTGCATGGAAGACCACGTCGGAGTTCCCGGAGCTAGAAGCAAGATCAAGGAAGGATCCCGGTGGTGATCTTGTGTATGTATCATTATCATAGTTGAATTATCAAGTTGAATCTATTCTTAGCGATCAAGTGTTTCCTCGAAGATTTCGTTTTTCAATCGGTTTGCTTATTCTAAGATCTATTCGCGCAATAGATCACATAGGGTGTTCTTGTAGCCGCGGTGGCTAGAGGTACATGCCAGATCTTCCGAAAGAATCTCGACTTGTCTTTTGACTCGCCCTAGACTCCCCGCATGAGTAGGGATTCGTTGTGACAGAACGGGGGTTCCGAAAGGCGGATGTTTTCGGATTTGGACGGGAAACCATGGTTTGAAGAGGCTTCTTATAAGATTCGATTTGCTACTTCTTCTCTTGCTTGGAACTTCAACAAAAGGCTTATCCCGATCTCTCTAGATCGGTTTATCTACCCAATCTTACTTTGTTATCTCCGGTCTTTAGTAGATTAGATTAGTTTCGTGTCTTTTACCTAGATGCATTTGGGTTTCTCTTTTACCGAAGATTGAAGTTACTTGGCTTTACTAGATTAACTCTTGCGTCACACATTTGTTCCACGGATTCGATACCTTGGGTTCACCAATCGAGGGAAGAAGGGTCCCTTGACTACGACGGGAGACTTGTCTCGCTTGCAAGTCATAAACAAACTTTGATATAACCGTTAACCGTCAACGGGTTAGTTTGGGACTTGTTCCTAGGGTTGGTAGGTCCATTGTGACTACGCGACCTTGGCAAGCTCATGTGCAAATCCTTGGTTGTGAATTTGGGACATAGTCAAGTTCAACTCTTTGGAGAAGAATTTTTATTAGCTCCCATTCACTCCCCCCCTCTGGTCGCCTAATCGGTCCTTCTAATGACCTTGTTAACCAAGTCAAACCCTTTGTCTTCGGTCAAACTCTTGGTCAACATTTGGTCAAAACCCAAAAACCCTAGTTAACTGATCATTAGTGCCTAATCACACAAGTTGACCTTTGGTCAAACCCCTAAAACCCTATTCAAACCCTAGTGACCATGACCTTTCCTAGAACTTTTACCGCGTGCTCCAAATTTCACTTAAACACTTCAAAATCGGCCAATATAAAAGTTGTCCATCTTTCCAATGGACACAACTTTCATAATTGGTGGCATTTGAGATTTTGAATGGAAGACGCACAAAAACTTGGTCAACTTCAGCACCTCCATTTTGACCGCATCTAGAAAGACATCAATTGCCTCTGCAGTTCATGCTCAAACCCTTGATCTAAACATTGGTCGGCCTTTACAAAAGATGGTCTCCTATAGTTTCTCTACAACTTTGCTATTCAAAGTTCGTGGAGTTTAGTTTGAAAATTTTGTGTTTGCGTCAATCGAAAACGGTTAAACGAAAGTGTGAATCGGCGCTATCGCGTCCGGTTGAGCGCGTGCCCGCGCGCCGCCATGTCGTGTCCACCACGTTTTGACGTCTGGGCCCCTCTTGACCATGGGTACGGCAAGGACGCCGACTGCATCATCATGCGCCCTACTGTGCGACTGAATCGGCTGAGGAGATCCCGCCACGCCACACGTCGCACGCACCCGCACCGCTGTCGTGCCCTTCGCCGCGCCGCACGGTCGATCGGTAGCGGCCGCGCCGCGCTCGCGTTGACTTGTCCTTACAACAAAGGCTCGGCCGTCAAAACCTCGGATTCGAGAGGAGTATACAACAAGTTTCATGCACATTTTTATACTAATAAAGTTCCACGAGGTGTGTTGCAATTTTTATGGACGGTACACATTTGGGGGGGAAGGAACCAATGTGCCACACGAGCTAGGCATGGCCGCACCACCGAGCACGGCGGCCCCTGCAGTGTGACCAACCCTACCGTGTGTGGCCGCACCTCGCCCCGTGCCACGTCCTCGGTCCCAATCAAGTCCTTCCCCGCGTGCACAACTTGGATGAACAAGATTGATCGAGGAAACATTGGTTTGATCGAATGGATGAAGTTGTGATCACTTGGATCAATGGGTCCACCTCTCCGGCCGATCAACCGCCACAACCGTCACTCCAAGACCATCCTAAGCGTCTCTGAGCGAAGACGGTTCATCCCACGGCATAGAGGTGGGCCAGCCGCACCTAGAGGGCCGGCCGCACCTCCCAACCGTCGTGCCGACCAAAACCGACTCAAGTTACCGAGCTTCAACCGCCTTAGGAGCAAGGATCAAAAGCATCCAAGTCAAGAGGCGGTGGATCATAGGGCTGGCCGCACCTATGAAAATGGGCCCACGCGCTCAACCGACCTCACTTACCTATAAAACGAGCCTTACACCCGCTGGATTGAACACACATCGTTGGAGCATCTCATTTCCACTCTTTTGTTGACATAGAGTGGGAATAGTGTAGCTTGAGAGTTAGAGTCGAGTCGAGCAAGTCTCGGGGTTCCGTAGAGTCTTCTTCGAGTTCCGGTATTGCTCTTGTATCCTTTCTTTGTTTAGACTCAAGTACAATTCAAGTTACCTTTCTATCTTACTTTTCGAGTCAATTACATTCAGCTTTTACTTTTCTCTAGAAGCTTTATTCTTGGTTTAGACTAAAGTTAGTTTAGCCTTGGTTAGCATAGCTCTCTTGAACCCTATAGTGTTGTGGTCGTTCTTCGCTTGATCTCTGGTGTTTCACCGGAGAGAGAGACCTTCCTTCGCGGTACCCGGGGAAAGGTTCTTTGGTTCATTGTGAGCACAGTGCTCAGAGCTTACCTTAGTCTTAGATTGGTGTCCCACGCAATGGAATAGTTGTGGTACCCTAAGGAGGTGACAGCTCCGGACGGGCTTTGTAGTCCACCACGTTAGTTCGGGTCGGTAGGATTCAACGCGTTATAGTCCTCCCCTTCTCATCCCGGTCGAGGGCACGGCTTTGCATGCCCCTGCAGCACTAGAAGAGCTTGTTGAGTTAGCTTACCTTGGTTATCCTTTGCTTTAGTCCTTGTCTAGAGTTGACAAGAATAGATATATTGTGTTAGGATCCTTTCTCGTCTCGTTGTCCTCCCAGCTCGCTATCCTCTCTAGTCTTTTATCTAGATCTCCTAGCGTGTGTCAAGTTATCTCTGAATATCTTTATTCATTATCCCCTGCTATAGCTCTTTACCAAATCTTGGTTATTCTCCACCATTTGCTCAATCATCTTTGCCGTAGTGCCTCCCACAAGTAAATATAAATTCGACAACTCGAATACCACCGGGTGAAGTGCTACAACAGTAATCCGTGCGCTTGTGGACCTTTCTGTGATCATATGTTTTACCCCAGATGTTCCCTAGCCCTGTTACTAGAGGTGTGAACCCAGCGACGACGCTTGTAAGCGCCAGCAAGCATTATGTTGTCGTCGTCGTTTGTGCCAACCTAGTGGTGAGGCTAAAGAGCGTCAACACCCGCTGTCGCCGGGTCTCCTCCAGCGCCCTCACTTCCTTTGCGGTGAAGGTAGGGACTCCCTCTCCTACTCCCTCAGCTATAAAAAGCCTCATCCTTCTCTCCTCGCGCACGTACAGAGCTCCATCGGTCGCCATTACTGCCGCCGCCGCCGAGCTCACTCGTCGTATGGACCTCCCTGGGCCCACTACCTCGGTGGGTACCGGGACCGACTACTCGGTGGGCCCCTGGGACTACCCGACTTGCACCGCACGGCACCCGCCGGCGTGAAGCACAAAGACTACGGTGGAGAAGTACTCGGATAGGAAGCTGTACATGTTCCGCACTGTATAGAGGACTCCTAGACGTACTCGACTAGTACTCTCTCCCTAAGCTGACTTGTAGCCCTGCCTCCCAGGCTTTACAAGGCGAGGCAGGGACCCCTCTCTCTATCTCATCTCATACGGCTTAAGATTACGCATCATATTGTAATCGCACCCAATCAATCCAGAGCCACGCAGCATACAGGACGTAGGGTATTACGCAGCTCGCGGCCCGAACCTGTCTAAATTGTGTGCCACGTGTCTCTTCCTTCGAGTTACCGATCTCGGCGAGACCACATTCATCTACTTCGGGTACTCCCCTTAGTAGGTTGCCGGTCTAAAACACCGACAGCTGGCACGCCAGGTAGGGGATCTCGCCGAAGATCACATGGCGAACTCGACGGCTTCAGTCTACATCAAGCCAACCATCGCCTTCAACCGTGGCGACACCTTCGTCTTCGGCTCCTGGGTCTGCACCGCTGACGGCACCGGATCCTTCCAGCGCCGCCTCACCATGTCGCCCAACCCGAAGACTGGGCTCGTGACGCTTCCCGATGTAGTCACGGGCGAACTCGCCGGAAAATTCGGAGAAATTTCGCTCTTCAACCAACACGCCGACTTCGAGTTTGGATCCGCCTCTAACTCGAACTCGATGTCCCCGTGGGCTATCGTGTGCGAGCCGGCTACTCAGCCATCGCATGCGAACTCCCCGCTCCGCAAGCGCTTCACACGTGGCCCCCGCAACGTCAGCAGGGCCCACGCGAAGGCTCCCACTACCCGCTGGGCCGGCAAGGAGACCGTACCCGACTACGACTCGGACTCCAACACCGCCCCCGGCTACACCTCGGACTCCAGCCCCCTCTTCGGCTTCTACTCGGACTCTGCCTACGAGTTCGACTTCGGGTCGGACACGAGGAGCCCGAGTCCGAGGACAACTCTATGGAGCAACCTTTGTCGGGGACCGGCTTCCGGCCCGGTTATAACATCTACACCCGCGGGAGATTCGTCTCTCGGCCGGACCGCAAGCCCGCGGACCGACGGATGGGAACTCACGCTACGTCGCCTACCTCGACTCACTTCCCTTCCGGGAGGGAACACCGCTTACTCCCGGTCGAGGAGTACACTCCAACAAAGGTGGAAAGCTCGACTCCGGTCTTGGTAATCCCGATCGCCAAGTCTTCATGGCTGCCGGCAACACACGGACCCTCAGGGGATGCTGACCGATATCTCGAGGACATCTCCGCAGACGAGCTGTCTGCCAACGCACCCGCGGATGAAACCGACGAGAACAAGACCGCCCGATGTGAACGCAACAGGAAGCGGAACGAACGACTTCGACGTATTCGAAACAACTTGCCCATCCGCAACCTCGTAGAGGCTCTCGACCAAGTCAAGAGTCGGGTGCACATTACCCGGAGCAATGCCTCATGTCCATCACGGCGATCGCACACCAAGCTCGGGGATGCGCGCAGGAGAAGTCATCGCCAAGCTTGCAGAGGACGCCTACTTCATGCGAGTTGACAACAGGGTCACTCAACCGCCCCCCGTCAGGAACCTCGACAACGAAGCCACAAGCCGCAGTGCGGACCTCAGTCGTAACCGTACTCGAGTTGAGCTACCAGCTAACCCAAACCGTACTCGGGCAACGGCCGGCGGGCCCTCTCAAGGTGGCAACAGCGCTGCAGCTACAGGCGGCGATCGTGAGATCGTCCCTCACTGCGACCCTGGCGGTGGAGGCAGCGGCGGCGGGAGCTCCACACACGGAGCTGACAAGAGGGCCGGTGGCGGAGGCGATCGCGGCGGCCGAGGCCACGCGAACAACCACGTCTCCGGAGCCTCACGGGGCGGCTTCGATGCCCGCCGAAGATTGAGGAACTGCGACGGAAGAAGTCCGCCACCTGCGGCGACAACGACGGCTTCCCCGCCTTCTCTCCTCGGCTTCGCAACCTACTCCTCCCCGACAAATTCAAACCCCTGGGGATCACCAAGTACGACGCGAAGCAAGACCCCATCCAGTGGCTCAGGTGCTACGCTCTCTCCATCGAGAACGCTGGTGGCAACAATGACACGAAGTGCCTCTACTTCCTCTTCCGCTCGGACCAAGCTCCGCTTACATGGATCAAGTCACTCGAGAAGTACTCGATCGACAAGTGGGACCAGCTCAAGGAACGGTTCACCGGCAACTTCGCGGGCGCCATGGGCCGCTCGGGTACTCGCATGGACCTTGCAATGGTGAAGCGAGAACAAGGCGAGACCCTTCGCAAGTACATGCGGTGCTTCTTCGACAAGCGCGCTATCGTAGTCGATGTCACCGACAAGGAGGTCATCGACCTCTTCCAGGATGGTCTCTACCATCACCGCACCTTCGAAGACTTCGGCCGTCGCCGCCCCAGCTCCATCACCCATCTCAAGGACATGATCACCTCCTGGGCTGATGAAGAAGACAAGGCCAACGCCAAGTACGACGCCATCCGTGGCAAGAGCAAGTAGAACACGGGCGGCAGCGGCAACAACAACAACGGGAACCGAAGTAGTCGCAACAGCAACTACTCGGGTCCCAATCGCAAGCGCAAGCCAGACAACACTGTCGCGGCTATCCGAAAGTGCATCTAGGCCCCTAAGTGGATTTTGGTGAATTGAATGACAAGGCGACTAAAGGACTAATGATCGTCTAAGATTGTGAGCAGGTTTTCATTATATATTCATGAGCAACCATTGAAGTATTTTAATTATGGATGTATTTTATGGCTCACATTTACAAAGACAAGTCTATGGTGCAAGACTTCATGAGTTTATCGAAAGAGAACAAGATGATGAGTGTACACACCATGGTTCTAAAAATGGAAGCTTGCATATCCGTTGTCAATCAAGATCAAGCATTTGAAGTGGGATTTTCAAATGAAGGTTAATTGCGGGTGAAGCAAAGTTGAACTCAAAGTGGATTGGATAAGTGATAAAGAGATCAACCGAGATGGCTAGGGTGAGGGACTAAGCAATCTTTGGGGTCGTAGCTAAGCCACCATTCGTGTTTTGCTAGGGTGAAGGTCTAGCATCCGTGGGGTCTTCAAGTATCATATTCAAACCTTAACCGAGGTAAGCTTTGCAAGTCATCAACTCGTTAAGATTGGAAACATGAAGTGACCATGGATCCAAGTGTGCATTCTTATGCTATATGGAAAGGTCCTAAGTCACTAGCTCAAGTATGGACGTGCTCAAGTCAAAGGCTATGTTGAAAGCCCTCAAATGGTTATTGATCAAGTATGGCAAGAATTAAAGTTGTTGCTTCTAGTGTTTTTTTCGAGGTCCCAAGCCATTTCTAACTAGCTCTAAGCCTTAGTGGCTCTCCCCAACCATCTCTTTGTGAGATTTGTGGATTCAAGCCATCATCTTTGTGTTGGGTTGAGAAAGTGAGCTTAGGAGTGACTTTGTGAGCTAACAAGAGCGGTTTCTATAGCTTGAGCACTTTGATTTCGCGTCTACAACCCTTGAAGCATTTGTTACTCTTGGAGGTTCGCCTCCTAGACGGCTAGGTGTCGCCGGCTAGCTCCCAAGGTTGTGGTGAGCAGCGGGAAGTTTGTAAGGGCTGCGATCTTGCCTCTTCGTGGAAAAGATCACCTTAGTGGAAAGGAGGAAAGTGGTTGAAAGAGACTCGGCTTGTTGTGGGAATTGTCCCTTACAAGCTCCTCAACGGAGACGTAGCCATTCCTCAGTGGGTGGTGAACTTCGGGAAACAAATCCTTGCTTCTTCGTGTGGTTCGACTCTCTAAGTTGTTTTTCTAGCATATTTCATTTGCTTCCGCTTCGATCTAATTGGGTGTGTTACTTGTGTGTGCGGGGCTCATTACTGCGCTTGTGATCATCTACAAAAGCCACACCCCGAGTTTGATTCGTGCTAGAAGCAAAAAGGTGCTTGAAGTTGTTTTTGCGGAGTTCACCGTGCTACATCGGTTTGACCGGGTGAGGCGCACCGGTCCGACCGGTGTCACTGTGAAGTCCGAGTGCTCGACCGGGTCGACCGGTCACTACCACCGGTCTGACCGGTGGAGCACTGTCAACTCAAGTGTTTGGGGAGAAAGAGTTCAAATTGGTCGTCTCGCCTATTCAGCCCCCCTCTAGGCGACATCAAGGTCCTTTCAATTGGTATCAGAGCCAGGTTCTCCGATTCGAGCTTAACCGCTTGGAGTTCTTCGATGTCGACAACTTGTGAGGTACCGTTTGAGCCTCTAGCTCTAGATGGCTCAAACTATTCTTCTTGGTGCTCTAATGTTCTCATTGCACTTAAGGTTTTGGGCCCTACCGCTGAGAGCATTATGGTTGCGAGTATCCTTCCAAAGGATGAGACATGTGTCTCTCCAATGGACTTGGAGAAGAAGCAACTTAATGCCGTTATTACTAACCTCTTGTGTAGGCGTGTATGTAGAGAACTAAAGTACATTATTTTGAAGAGCAAAAAGATTTCCGAAGATGCTCATCTCATTTGGAAATTACTACTTGAGTTGGTAAACACCAAATGGGATGAACTCGAGAGCGATGATGAAGATGAGTCAGTGGAGATGTGCCCTACCTCTACAACATCCACTGATCATCAAGCATCAAACCCCAAGCAAAAAGAAGATCAAAGAAGCGAAGACGCTGTCCCTCTGCAGGGGACCGGTCACACCGGTGCCGGCGAGGGGCACACCAACTTGCTTGATGGCCAAGAAGGAGAAGAGAAGCAAGAAGAAGAGACAATGTAACACCCTAAATTCCACTTCTTGATTTGGGTTAAAATTTACTTAGCAACATTTCGATTTCGCTTAAGGAATATAAGGATGTTGTGCGCTTCTAGGCATTTAATCATTTTTATTAATTAATTAAAGAAATTAGGAGTTTATTTCGCATTCATCTTTGGTGCATTATTTTTTTTGGGTGTTGGATTCAAACCTTGGTTTGAATTCAAAGCTTGATTTCTGGTTTTATTAGGATTTGAAAAACAGGAAAAAGAAAAGAGAAACGCCCGGCTTCCGGTCTCGTTTGCCGCGGCCCGGTGCGCGAAGTCCACCCGAGGCCCTCCAACTCTCCCTCCGCGTCCGCTTGCCACCGCCCGCTTGCGGCCCAACCCGGCGGTTTCGGCCCACCGCCTTCCCGCGAGCTCGCCGCCGCCCGGCCGAGGGCGGCCGGCGGGGCCCGCCCGTCGGCGTCAACCTCGCGCCCGCCGCGCTCGCGACCGAGCCGGGGTCGAGCTCGGGTTGAACCCCCCGACTCGGCGTCCGTGCCATGGGTCCGCGTGCCGGGGGGGGCCCCACGCCCCTATTTAAGGCGCCGCCGACCTCTCGCACCGCCCTATCCCAAGCCCGCGCGACCGCCGCCCCCAAACCCTAGCTCCTCTAGCGCCGCCCGCCGCCTTGGTCCGCGCCGCCGCCTCGAGCCCGTGTCGCCGCCGTCGCTCGCCCGCCTCGGAGTTGCTCTTTGGATCCGCTGCGAGGTAAGGAAGCCGCCGGTACCGCTTGTCGCCAACCCCGTGCATCACCCCGCCGCGGTACAAGGTTTTCCCCCTATTGCAACAAATCCCTTAGGCAACACCACTATTTCGGTTGCAATAGGGGGGTACTATTGCACCGAAACGGTGATTTGGTTGCAATTTGTGTGTCTATTGCAACACAAAATTTGAGATGCATTATCTATTTGTTCGGTTGCAACATGTTTACGCTAATGCGCCCTTTTTTAGGATTTCCGTTGCATTTGGTTGGAACTAATGCCACCCCAATTTTGTGTTGCATTAGCATTTCTTACGTTGCAACGAGAAAGTTGCTATAGCCACCATACTAGGGATGGTTGCGTTTGAACAAGTATGTCGCAACGTAGAATTTTGGTTGCAAATATATCTTTGCGATGTTGCAACAAGTTGGCGCTAATGCACCCATTATTCGAATTGTGTTGCATTTGGTGGGAAATATTGCTACCCTACTTCGCGTTGCACTAGAAATTCGAGTGTTGCAATATAAACTTGCTATGGCTACCATACTAGGGTTGGTTGCGTTTGAACGGCCTTACGCAACGTCTTATTTGGGTTGCAAATATCTCTTTGCGTTGTTGCAATACAAGGAAGGCTACTTGCTTCGTTTCTAGCCTCAAGGAGGAATATTGTGTACGTATTGCCACAAAATTTGTTTAGATGAAAAAAAATCTGCTATGGGGTTGTAGCGAAATTTAAAATGCGATTTAATAAATAAATTTTATTATGAAAAAAAGAGAGGAAAAAAAATTGTGTTCTATGGGGATGTGGGCTAAGCCAGACCACAATAGGCTCAACCGGCGAGCGTAAAGCCCAGCGAGCGGGAGCCTGAGTGGACCAGCCAGCCCATTAAGCCCCAGAGCGCAAGTAGCAAACATTAGTTGATGATGGTAATACGGAGTTTGAAAGCGCAAGCATGCCTCTTTTTTAAGCTGGGATACCCCCTTCTCAGTTTACGGGGTGGCACTAAAGGTACTGGAGACTAGGATGTGAAAATGTCAAATGGGCCGATGAGAGTACTAATAAAAACAAGGATATGCCGGCCCAAATCGTCTATAACTTACGACTCCCCCACCCCCCAATACACTTTTGCTCCCAACCATCCCCCCTCGTCGGCTCGACCGTCGCGTCCACATCGAGATGCCCCGCATCGCGGTTTCCCTGCGGCAAGTGGCGACGGCGGCCGGAGTGGCCGCATCGAGCCTTCCCGGACCGGTGGCGGGCGCGGACGAAGGGGGGCCGCGGCCGCCGTAACACGGCCCGAGCGGCCGCCACGGCGGCGGGGGCCGCATCGAGGGGATCCCGGAGAGCGGCGGCGGCGGACGGCGGGGCCGCACCGAGGGTTTTCGGGCGGCGGCGGCGGCGTACGGAGGTGCCACTACTCCACCACGCGAAGCGCGATGCACGCGGGCGGTTCAAGTGTTCCACACCACCTACCTCGTCGTCCTCCGGTATGGTCGGCGGCACCCCAACCCCCGTCGTCCTCGGGTACGGACGACACCGCCACCTCGTCGTCGTCGTCGACGGCCCCCGCATCGCCAAGTCGATCCATCCGTGTAAGGGTAAGCGAGGCCCTAGTCGGATGCAAGCGTTCCCGAGAAGAGAAGTGAGGTACATTGCCCTACCCTCTTTGATTTTCCGGGAATCGTGTGACTCCTTTTGCAATTAGAAAAGTGTTAGTAGTTCATAGTAATCAAAATTTCATACTAGATAATGGTAATTGTGTTTTTTGTGTGCATCCATCTCACCCCATACTAGATAATGATAATGATAATTGGCTTGATTTCTTGCCATCTTTTGCTGTGAATCTGACTTGTGTACATTTGATCACAATCCTGAAAACAAAGCCAGCCAAATGAACGCAGGCTGTCCCATTTAGTAGGTTAGGCCTTTTCTGGCAGGTAGTCGGGGGATCACGGGTAAATTGGTATACATTATGAGTCAAGAGATTGAATAGGCTGTTTAAAACTGAAAAACAACAAATTGTTTTGTTTGCTCAGGCTAGTGAACACCGCTAATCGGTGAGGATCATCATTCCGGACTCGGATCTTTGAGCGAGGACAATAGCAAGAAACCGTCTCCATCAAAAGCTTCGGGATCATCGAAAAGAAAGGTGCATTTTTTTGACTAATTTGTTGCATTGGCCACAAATTTGTTGTAACACATTTCATGTTAGTAACTTGTGTTTGTTGTCCGCCATAGCAAATGCCCTTGCGCCAAATGGTTCAACGAATGAAGGAGCGCTATGATGATTTGCGGGAGCGATTGAGAACCTAAGCTTCGACATTGCTTTGGAACGCAGGAAGACATGGAGATGACCCCGAAGGAATTCATGGAGACTGTTGCGACAAGTTAGAAGTGATGGCGAAGAAGATCCGCAAGCTTCGGGATAAAGTCAATCGCAAGTAGTAGTAATCTAGCTTAGTACGTAACATAACCGAGGTCCTAGGTGAATGTTATGCGATGTCTTTGGTGAATGGTCTAAGAATGGATGTGTATGTGGCAACATCTAAGTAATAACTTTGAACATTTATACATGCATCTTCGTATGTCTATGTGTTTGGATCTGGACGAGCCCTTGCAAAATATTTGAACTCATGAGTGACACAAATTGAAATCTGTTGGGTCCTGTCATGCATATTTGGACTAACCATCTGTCTGTTTTCAGAATTGCGTCATGCTATTGTTTATGCTATTCATGTGAATGTTCACAAAGCATTGTGATCAACAATTTGGAGACTCTTCACTAGAACTCCTGAATTTTGTGTATTATTGTTAGCCTCTATAGTAGCCGATCAGAAAAGAAAAATAATGAATTACGCATATGTTGAAAACCCTGAGAAAGGTCATACTACGTACAACCTCGAAATATTGAAACCGGTATTCCTTGGTTGTACTAAAATTTTGTCTATCGTGTATGTATTGCCACGATCGGATAGGGGCTCTTCCGATCTAGACCATTCCAAAATTCCTTCTTCGACAACCTGGTTATTGTTGCGGAGATCTCCACGAGGGCCTCTAGGGGATCGATCTCCACGGCGATCTCCACGTGATTATTGTTGCGGAGATCGAGCGGCGCTACGGCCACGGCCGGTACGTACCGATGTCTTGATCTCGTATATATATCCAATCGTTCGTCGCATATATATGCATATTGGTATATATATCGTGATCAAGGTCGATTGAAATTAAACATGAACAATGCGGATTAACTAATGGCATCGGACGAAGATCAAAGTTGGATGCGCTTGCCTCGACACTCGGCGGATTGGCGAGAACAATTTTCGAATTTTTTTGCAAAAATTTACGGCCTCATCAGCGCGAGGTGGATCTATTGCGTGTCCATGTAAATTGTGTCAATGCATGATCAGACATTCCACCGTGGGTCGCATTCAAATTCATTTACTCAATAGAGGGTTTGCTGATTGTTTCATCGATGCTGGTAACATTCAAGACCAAACTAATACTTCTTCTCAGGGTCCTGTGAATCAAGATGTTACTGCTGATCTCAATAATCATGATGCACTACCTACAGCTGATGATACAACACATTTATTTGTAGAAGACGATGAAGAAGATGGTTTGGATGATAACCCTGCTGCCACCAATACTCTGATTAGAAACATTATCAGTGGCACTATACATCATGGACAAACCGGAGATGAGGAAGAGGCAGATAAGCGGTAGAGATCTTTTTGAAACTATTAGAGCGAGGCAAAGAAGGAATTGTATCCAGGATGCAAAAATGCAACGAAGGTCTCTTTTATTGTGGAGCTTTTTCAGATAAAGTGCATGTATGGCTTAAGTAACGTGTCATTGGAGGCCATACTTAAGCTCTTTGGAAAGGTTCTCCCTGACCGGCATTGTATTCCTGACTCCTTGGATAAAGTGCAAAGGGTGATTCGAGACCTGGGCTTGGACTATGTCAAGATACACGCATGCCAAAATGATTGTGTGTTATTTTTTGATAAATACGCAAATGCGGAAACATGTCCCATTTGTAAGGAATCAAGGTGGAAAGTTGTAGATAAAACCTCGATAATAATTGCGGTGCGGTGGGTGCTACTTCGTTAAGAAGCGGTTACCGATTAAGATCCTACGCTACTTTCCTCTTATTCCTCGGCTTCAAAGAATGTATATGTCAAAGCAAATGTCAAAGGATATGCGGTGGCACAAGAATGAATTGGTGAATGATGCGAAAATGTGTCACCTCGCCGACTCAAAGGCATGGAAGCACGTGGATTCGCAGTTTACATGGTTTTCGAAGGAGGAGGTCGTAACGTTAGGCCGGGTCTTGCTTCGATGGGTTCAATCCCTTTGGCATGCAAAGTCTTACGTATTCCATTTGGCCCGTCATCCCGGTTCCTTACAATTTGCCTCCATGGATGTGTCGAAACAATCTAACCGGATTTTGTCAATGTTGATTCCTGGTCCAAAATCTCCTGGAATGGATATTGATGTATACTTGAGGCCCACGATACTGGAGCTCAAGGAGCTTTGGAATAATGGTGTTAAAACAAGAGATGCGGGGACTAAGGAGAATTTTAGATTGCGTGCTATACTTCTTTGGACAATTAATGACTTCCCGGCCTATGCTATGTTGTCCGGTTGGAGCACTAAAGGAAAGTTTGCATGTCCATACCGCCACAAACATACCGAGTATTTGTGGTTGAAACATGGGCGGAAGCACTTGCTACATGGCACATCGACGTTTTTGGCCCCCGACCATCCATGGCGCAACAATGCGGTCGGCTTCAACAACAAGGTCGAAACCGGGGAGGCACCGGAACCACTATCCGGTGCACGGGTACTTGAGCGATTCTATTCTACTTTTGAACAAGTAGAATTTGGAAAGACATTGTTATCAAAAAAAGGAAGCGTGACGAAGACAACGGATGGCACAACCGGAGGAAAAAGAGTATTTTTTTTGAGCTCCCTTGCGGTCTTCTTTGCTCATCGGGCATAATTTGGACGTGATGCACATTGAGAAAAATATATGCGAGAGCATACTAGGCACTCTGCTTAAGTTGGATGGCAAATGTAAGGACGGGGAGAATGCTCGGCTTGACATGGAGCATCTACGGATACGACCGGATCGGCACCCCGTGATTAAAGATGATAAGTATACCTTGCCATCGGCCTTGTACGAGTTAGATAAGGATGCCGGGGAAAGTTTGTGTGAATTTCTATATGGAGTGAAGATGCCGATGGGGTTTCCTCGAATATAAGAAGATGTGTTGATGTAAAGTCACGTAAGGTGTCGGGCTTGAAAACGCATGACTACCATCTAATTCTACGAAACTTTTACCCTTAGTGGTGCGTAGGATTTTGCCGGAATTGCGTTGTCATTGGATTGATTCGGCTTAGTAATTTCTTCGATGCACTATGTTCAAAGGAGTTGGTGGAATCAAAATTGGACGAGCTCGAATTTGTTCAATTAGGGAGGCGGTTTGTCGACTTGAGATGATATTCCCACCCGCATTTTTTGATATCATGATCCATTTGCTGTTCATCTAGTCGAAGAAGCTAAACTTGGGGGGCCGGTGTGTTACGGATGGATGTACCCGGTGGAACGGTACCTACGCCCTTGTGAAAGGATATGTGAGGAACAAGGCTCACCCCGAAGGTTCAATTCTTTGAGGGATACATACTCGAGGAGTGCCTTACATTACGCTCAAGATTCTTGGACGTGGACACCAAAGACAATCGTGTTGATCGACATGAAACGATTCTTGTTAATGAGCCACCATCCGGTTTGAGCATTTTTTCGAAATGGATTACAAGAGGAGAGGACGGACGGTTGAAGAAATACCACCAAATGAGTTTCGGAAGATGAGGCACTACATAATTTGCAATTGTGATGAAGCTAGACCATATGTCGAGTAAGATGCACTACTCAACATCATTATTGCTTTTAATTTTAAATATCAAACTAACGGTAATATTCTTTTGTGTGCGGCGAGCATTTGGAAGAGCGAGGGCACATGGATCCGGAAATCTTGATAAGCGACATGAGGCTCAACTCGTAAGATGGTTTGAAAGCAAGATCACGGGTTTACATGCTAGAGGGGAAGTAAGTTCGGATTTGTTTGCACTTGCTCAAGGACCGGATCCCCGACCTCGTACATTGAATAGATGTCATATCAACAATTGGTCACACCGTTAACATCGAGAGAACCCTTGTGACACAAAACGGTGGTGTGCTTGTCAAGGGTGAGGCGGAAAGGCACAAATTGGTATGGGGTGATTAAAAGAATGATCTCACCTGGAATTCCCTGGACAAAAAGAAGTTATTCCGTTCCGGTGTGACTGGTTTGATGTGCCTCTTGTCACAAGTACCAACGAGAGGCGAGAGGATACGGTAAAGATAAATATGGGGTCATTGACATCGATACTACTCGACACAAGTTTAGCAATGAACCCTATATTCGGCAACACGAGCGAGAATTGGTGTTTTATGTGAATCGGTGAACAAACCTGGATGGAGCGGTGTTATTTCAATGAAACCAAGGAACTTGTTTGCCATGCACGAATTAGATCTCGAGGGACTCACTTGTTGTGGGTATCGAAGGTATTAATTTTCTCGGTGAACACCGAGTTTTGACAAATTGGTCTAGATCGGACAAGGAAGGCACAACCGGCGATGTCTCGATTATTAATCGGGTTCGGGCCGAGGCGGTTGACGAACCGGACGACGAAGTATTTGATGTTGATGATGAACATGATGCGGATGACACGTACATTGATGATGGAATTGTTGCACCAATAGTTCAAGATGCCCAAGATGATGAGTTTTTCAATTGATACTTACTCGACCGTAGTCATGACTTCTATGTTGCCATTATTTACTACTTCGGAAGACTTTTGCATAAATCTTAATATTTAAAATATGAATCTAAAAATTGGTATGACAAACAAAAATAGGGGGCCGTAGGGCGAGGCCGGGTCACCAACGGGCTCTACGGCGAGCGTGAAGCCCGGCGAGCGGGAGCCCGATGGGCCGGCCGGCCCAACAAGCCCGAGGTTAGTAGAGAGGAAGCCGTGTGTTCGAGGAGTTCGGGATGGCAAGCACGCCTCGCCTTTTAAGTTGTGGTGCGCCCGCTTGAGGTAGCGGTGTGGCACTAAAGATTTTGCTGATGTCTTTGTTGTGCGGCGCTTCGCACACACCGGAAGTAATAAGGACAAATGGGCCGGCCCAATCTCGGATGCAATCCTTTTCTAACAAAAGGGCACATTGATAATTTGCATATGTCTTGTTGCTTTTAATATGTTGATATAGAAAATAAAAAATTGACTAACAAATGATACAAATTAATCTTTAGTAAATCAACAAATGATTAGAGTAATATGGAAGTTATCTGTCAAAATTGCCCAAATAAACAAGGCCTCCTAGTTTCAATCCATCACTGAATTACTACTAATATGTACACATATACTTGTTCCGAAAACCAAGAAATTCTACTTGCTACTTTTGGTTAGTACATTATTTACATGATTCTACAAATGAGCATACGGCGAAATCGGTAACCATGCTTGATCTCAAGGCCGATTAGCAATCTCAAAAGACAGAAATGCATCCTTGGCGGCGTATTTCACCCGCCATTCGTGCAACTCCCTCAAACCCCAAAGCCTCGTGGTTCACATTTCGTCCTTGTACGGAGGTAGCTCCGATACTCGATTTCCAATCTTCTCCGGTGACGACCCGTAACCATTTCGGTACGGATGGCTATACTTCTCATCAACATCGGCAACAATCGGTTGAAGGTCTTTCCAATTAGAAATCTTGACGCCGCGGTCCTCCCGTAGGCGTTCGGCATCGTTGGTGATATGCGCTCCCACAAAGATGTGGCCTTCCTCGGCGAGAAACTTGCTCGGGACATCGGGAAGCTTGTAGCCGGCATGGTGCACCCGGTAAATAAGGCGGCTCGAACCGACACACAATTGCGGCAATGCGAGCTTGTACCCGCCACCTGCGAAGCCGAATCCACTCGGTGTCCAATCCAACGAGCAAACGTTCTGGAGGTGGGCTACCTTTGATTTCGTCGATGTACTCCGCCACTACTCCGCGTCGCAAGTGACGATGGTCTTGATGCTCGGGTACCGCTCCTTGAAGAATTCAACCTCGTGCATGGTAGTTGGGGGCGGTCCCTGCTCCTCCGAAAGTCGTGGACGGACGACGGCGGGCGCCATTCGTCCCGGCCCGCTCCGATCTCGAACGTCGGGCCGGATCAACGGCGGCCTCCCACGGGTTGAGGGCGACACGCTTGCCACCCTGCAGTCCCAAACCAAGAAAACAAAGTTCGAAATCGTCGTCGAGGGACAAATCCACGACTAGCTAGCAACTGATTGTACTGTGCCTTGCAGGACTAACCTTCGAAGCGACGCTCTCTGCGACAACGCGGCGGGATTGCTCCGCCCGCATCACCTAGGTTACACGTGTACAGCCGGCGGCGGCGGTGGCCTCTACGGCATCCCCCTTCATTTGTGGGGCGCCGCCGTCACCCGATGCGTCGCTTCGGGTCATCGCCGCTGTTTCGAGGTCGCTTGCGATGGCGGTTGCGGAGATTGCAAGCTTTGGGGGGGGTCGCCGCAATGGCGGCGAGCAAGAAAACCCCCCTTCTCCTTCGATGCGACAGTGGGTGGGAGCGAGTGGGTGGGGGCGGGGGTAGGGAAGTGGCTAAACTAGTATATTATATGCTTGTCGTTTCGGCTTCATATACGGGTCAAATCGACGTCTTGGTTGCCGAAGCAATGGGCATGGCAAGATTTGAAGACAACCGGCAACACGAAGGGGCGGCGGTTCCTAATTAATTGCTACACACACGCGCGCACGGGGAGTCGTGGTCTGGCCGCAACGCTTCGCCGGCACCGGATATTTGCATGCAAAATCACACTAAGGGGTTTGATGTCTGAAAAGGTTTGCGTAAAGCTCTGTATCGCAAAGTAGATCCAAATTATTTATGTAGTTTTAGATTTCATCTACATTTACTACTCCATGGAGGTGCACCATTAATTACAAGTATTATAGTAAGTTATTTTCAAAACTACTTTCAAAATCTGTAGCTAAATACTGGATTAAGTAGGTTCATTAGATTCGTCACACAAAGTTACGGCCGACACGTGAAAAGGTTTTACAAATAAATTATATTTAGTGTTCCATTTATGAAAGATTCTTGGGGCTAATTTTATTTAGATGCGAACGGAAGAAGAAACGCGGCGCGGCGCCTCGCGATCTCCCACGCGTTCAGTCCTACGTACTCTACTCGAGTGCCCTGGACGCCTGTTCAACGAAGCTCCTAGCCTCCTACTGCGCACGCGTCGGCCCGCGTGACGGGTGACAAGACGGCACGGGGGCCGGAGTAGTTTGCTTCGTACACCCGACCACGCCCCCCCCCCCCGCCGGCGGTGAACAAAAATCGCAATGGCACAAACAAGGAACAATGTGAAGTTCGATTTCCTCGGCCACGAGGGGCGGTGCAGATTAATCTTAGAAAGGTGAGTTACGGGCCGCCAATGTCGGCGGCGGCGCCGTCGCGAAGCACGCCGTCGATGTCAACCCCGCGGCGGCGGCATCGGCCGCAATGGGGAAGTGCGGCGCGTAGTGCCGGTCTTCGCTCCGGCGGGAACGGCCACTCCGGTGCGGATCAGCCAAGGGAAAGTCGACTTGCACGTCCACCGTCGCGAGCGCGCGGGCGGCTCCCTGGCACGCACCGGCACGCACCGCCTCCTTGACACGACTTGGGAGCGCGCGAAGACGGTCGGGCGGCCGGCCGGAGCCCCGGGCCGACCACCGTGACGGCGACCTCCGCCGCGCGCGCTAAGTTCATCGTGGCGATCCTCCGGATCGTTCGGGCGGCGGCGCGGCTCCTCCGCTCGCTCGTGGCGGAAAGACGCCTCCGCCTCCTCGGGCGAGGCAAGAAACAATGGCGACGAGTCAAACAAGAGCCTAGTGGGCGGTGTGCCGCGACGGAATACGGGGAACTCACCAAAGCGGCGGGCCTCCACATCGGCCTTGGCGGCTGCGAACTTGGGTTGTCTCCGTCTCGGCCGCTCGAAGGGCGGTGTGCATCGCATCCGGGTCCCCTCCGGGTCCCGTACCTTGCGCGGCGCGTCGTCTAGACGACGCCGCGTCGTCTAGACGACGCCGCGTCGTCGCCGGTTCCTCCGCCGAGTTCCCGGCCTCCCCGACGAATGGGGGCGTCGCCCGAGACGAGGAAGAAGACAAGCTCTAGGATTCCGATGACGAAGATCCACGGGACGGAGGCGCCGCGCCGGGCCGAAGGACCGGGCCATATGTCACACTAGGAAACGAGAAGAAGAATGACGAGCATCGGATCCTCGGCGAGCACAAGAAATTATGGAGACGGGGAAGACACTCACCCCGGCGAAAAAGCAACCGACGGAGACGCGGCGGGACCGACGGCGACGAACCCCCGGGGGCCTCTTCCGTGGGGCGCTTCTCTCCCGGCCATAGATGCGCGCGAGGGGAGTCGAGGGGGCGGGAGACGAGCGGCTACTCAAGATCGACGAGAGCGGCGCGGTGCAAAGGAGCGGGATTGGAAAACACGGCGAGGCCCCGCGGTTATATAACTCGCGTCGGGGCAAGCGCATTCGTACCCGCTGCCGTGTGGGGCCCACGGATCAATGACTAAAAGGCGAATATCCCATTGCGGGGACGCGACCCCACTAACTCGGCGGGGTGGGGCGGTTACCAAGGGTCAATGACGGGTCTACCCGGCCACTTGTTGGCCCACAAATCGGTACGTACGGAAATTTGACCCCATCGTGGACGGAGTTGTGGGACCCACCTGTCGGTAGGATTGTTGCGCCAAACGTCGGCTTCGAACCCGCGAGAGATTTCCCCATTGGACGAGTTGTGGGCCCCACTGTCGGCACCCGGATTGGGATGTGTTCTTGAGTTGTTCATGTTCATAATGAACTTGATCATTTGTATCGTTTAATCATAACTTCAAAGTTGTTTATATTTGTCAAATGACGTCCAAATCGGGAAATTTTTTTCCTACATTCTTATGACAACATAATCTAGATCATGGTGTCCACTCCATATCGTGTCACGGCGTACGAGCAATAATAATTTGAAAATAGAACATTTCATAACTAGATTCAAGATTTTCAATCGATGAGACGACGTCAATTTGAAATGAGATGAATACCAAAGTTTCATAGCTCGTCGAGATGAACAAACTTTATATTGGTTGGATTCTCATTTGAAGAAGGGGTACGATCACGTAGAACAAAAATGACATGTCTCCGAGCCAAGTTTCTTAAACAATGAGAGTGAACCTAGGATTAACTAACAATGTGTAGGACCACTTCTTCAAATGAGAATCCAACCAATATAAAGATTGTTCATCTCGACGAGCTATGAAACTTTGGTATTCATCTCATTTCAAATTGACGTCGTCTCTTGATTGAAAATCTTGAATCTAGTTATGAAATGTTCTATTTTCAAATTATTATTGCTCGGTATGCCGTGACACGATATGGAGTGGACACCATGATCTAGATTATGTTGTCATAAGAATGTAGGAAAAAAATTTCACGATTTGGACGTCATTTGACAAATATAAACAACTTTGAAGTTATGATTAAACGATACAAATGATCAAGTTCATTATGAACATGAACAACTCAAGAACACATCCCAATGCAGGGTGCCGCAGTGGGGCCCACAACTCGTCCAATGGGGAAATCTCTCGCGGGTTCGGCCGACCGTCATTAGCGCAACAATCCTACGAGTGGGTCCCGCAACTCCGTCCACGAATGGGGTCAAATTTCCGTACGGACGCGATTTGTGGGCCAACTAGTGCTGGGTACACCCGTCATTGACCCCTGTGATTCCGTGTCCTCCCTATGAAAGCGCAGTTTCCTTAAAACCCAATGAACCCTGCGACCCCCCAAATTCAATCTACAACATGATCTGGAGGCGGCGGTTCTTTTCCATCTCCCCTCATCCTCGCCGGGGATAACAGCGTCGCACATCCAATTACCCACCGTGCGTGACGAACTGCAACCACTCCATGGAAAAGATCTCCGTGGCTCGCTACGAGGCGTCGTCGAGGCTGCTGGAACTACCGACGGAGCTGACGATTGACATCGTCTCCCGCGTCGGCCGCGCGCGGTCGAGAGGATGCCATTGTGGATCTCCGCAACCTGCGCGCAACATGCAAGGCAATGTGCGTGGTGGGCGGCGCCGCCACGGTCGGACGACGCCTAGCCACGAAACGCGTCTGCGGCGTCGATTCTACCTCGGCCACGAGTATCGCACGGCGCTCGTCAACACACCGGCCAACGTCGGCAACCGGAGGCCTTGTTCCCGGAGCGGCTTGCGCCGCGCGGTCTTGGGGAACACACGTGGCGTCATCACGCCGGTGCCTCGACCGGCTACGGCGCGCCGCGGAGGGCGGGGTCACAAGGAATCGATGTACGCCCTCTCCCTCTTCCTCTACGGACCCAACGGCGGCGAGGCGCGACGACGACGAGGCCGGGCGGCTCTGCGCTTGGTCGAGGCACCCCAAGAGGGGGCGACGGTGCTTCCTTGGATAAATTTGACTTGCACAAAACGCCGCTCCCGGGATCATTGCGTCGACGTGGCACTACCCCTTACGGATGCGAATGCGATTGCCGTGTCGCCGGTGCGGCGCCGTACCTCGCCACGACGATTTGCGGTGTGCGGGTCGCGGGTGTGGCGACCACGCGGATGGCATGCTTGGTACTCGTGGCGTAGGTTCCGCGGCGAGGAGTGTAGGATCCGAAACGAGTGTGATTGGTTCTTCTACACACTCAAGGAAGCGTTAATGATGCGAAGGAAGGTATAAAAGTTGTGATTGCTTGATATTTCTTGATAAATTAGTTCCACACATGATGCACCCTAAAAGACATTACGGATTTCGGTGTACATGTTTGCGTTCTTTCTTGTGTTTTACAAGTTCGGTGATTGCTAAACATTGTTTCGGTGCACAAGATTTGAGTTATCATTTGTTACGACGGTTCGTTTAATGCTTTCTTCATGTTCGGGAAATTTATACGCAAGTGACGAGGGACCTTGCGAGAGAGGCTCGGCATCATTTCGAGTCACATCTTTGAAGAAATCCGGCTAATAAACACAAAGCATGTCTCTCAAGTTGTGTCTTTCGACTATGTATGTGTCTTTACAATTTGTGTCCTTGTAGAGCATGTTTTTGATGATCCTTAGTTGGTGTGGTGTCAACGTGACTCGGGTAGCTAGCCTGTGAAAACTCAGTTGTCATAAATCTTACCGATTGCTACCCGATCTTTATGTTTGTTACACATATTTGTGTGATGCATTTTACTCTGGTACAAATCTGATAAAGGGTTTATGGTAGTCTGCTAAAGTTTATACAAATATGACATTCGTAAATTTACTCTGACCACATCAAAAAATGTGTAACCAATATACAATAACTTTGTGGTAAACAAGAAGTAAACTTTGTGGGACCCACCCGTCAGTGGCCACACCAAAATGCATCCCTCAAATACGCCAAACGTTCGAAAAAAATGGGTAGCCGGCGATTTGGAATGTGGCGCCGCTTTTTTTCCCATCCGAATTATTTAACTTTCGCCCAAACTACCGCGCAACCATGACTGGGGCCACCACGCCGGGTTACAAGAGTAAAAAGTCGCGCGTCTTTACTTTCCCTCCCCGAATCCCCTCGCAAAACAAATCTACAACTCGGTCAGTTAGGGGCCGGGTAGACGATACGACTACGCCGCCGCCGCCGCCAAGCTGCTTCTCGCCGCGCGTACACGAGGATGCCGTCGTCGAGGGAGCCGCAAGGGTGACCCCTACGTCCTCGAAGCGCGGCGCACACCGTCGTCGGCCATGCTACCTAGAATGTTCACAACCCCCCAGTGCGGCGATTGGTGAACCTACCGCCACCATGGCCCCTAGGCCTAGGGCGACGGGGGCTCTCTTTGGGTCATCATCACCTTCGGGCGACGATGAAGCACGCGTCGACGTGGACATAGGTGCAAACCCGATGTTTTACCTTCATCTCGGGACGAGACGACCGAGGCCGGTACGGCTGTATCGTGGTTCCATCTTTCCCCTCGTTCGTACTGCATCCAACATCTCATGCATCTGTGCACGCACTGGTACCCTAGATTTCATGCATTTGATCACACGATTTGCACACCAAATTTCTTCACATGTTATTGATATGACATCGAAATGAATGCGCAGATCATTAGATGATCGATCTTGGACCGTATATATGATTGAGAAGGGTATAGATGGGGAGCCGGATACAACACATACTTGTCACCCTCGTGGTTCACAAATCACCCTACAAACCATAAACAACCTGAAACAAAAGCCGGGGTACGGGATGAGGGACATTGTTTACTACAAGACTAGAATTCACGACTCTCTTGCGGAAGCAACACTCACTCGAGATCGACTACGACGTCGACGTAGAAAGAATGAAACAGATTCACGAGGAGGAGATGGTGATCGGATTAGTTGTCTCCGGAGAGAGCCAATACCTATAAACCATACCATGGCCATAACACCTTTGAAATCCAAAAGTGCTTACATAAATGCCGATGATGAAGAAGAAGTAGAAGAATGTGACTTAGATGAATACAAACTTTGGCTAGCTGATTTGCATCAAGAGAAGAAAGCCTTGGGTAAGATATGCTTCACCAAATATTTGTGTACTTATACTCCGAATTTGCATGTTCGGTCACATGAATGAAATTAATTATGGATTATATTTCAGAATTAAAAGACATTTTCAGGGATGACACAATCGATACATACGAGAGAATACCCGAATGTTGCGGGACTACTTGAAGACATCGGTAATATCCCTCTCCTAATTTGCAAGCAAATTACCATTTTTTTCATACTACAAACTATGATCGGTCATCATATGCCACTAAATTCTGCTGCAGAACGGTACGTGGACCCCACCTTCATTTTGCAACACGGGAATGAAATGAACCCAACACTGCGCAGTGCGGCCTCCATCTCATGCTCGGCGTTGGAAACAACGGGAGCAAGGATCCGGTAACATGTGTTCCATAGAAATTACTCAGTCTGTGCATACGGTTATTTTGTGGGTATTATCACATGCATGTTGTTCGCATGGAATAGGCTCACAAAAAGTTAAGAAAAGAGGACGCGGTCCCGTAAGAGCATTGACGGTAATCGCCAAGAGAATCAAGGCGGGCAAGCGGCGATTAGACATTCAATTCTCTAAACATGGAGGACCGGTAGGTGATAACTACCGCTCATTCGTTGATGAAGTGGTCATGTATACAAGGAAAAGGGCTCCTATCATTGGAGTGAAATCATGGAAAAATGTTAGGGAAGAAGTCAAAAACGCAATAGCAACTCGATGTATTGGTAATAATAGACTTTGCTTTTCGGTACAATTCAAATAAAAACTAACATATGAACTCACACAATATTTGAATGCTATTGTGATTATATAACGGGGCAAAGTGGGACATGGAGGATAATGTTGAATCAAGGGAAAAGATATGGGCCATTGCTAGGGAGCGTTACAAAGGATGGCGTTCAACTTTCAGTGCTACAGCCAAGACATACAACAGCTACCACTAGAGAATGTTACATAAGCCTACGAGAATTAGATATTGTTGAATGGCACTATCTGTTGAAGTATTTCGATCTTGCTAAATTCAAGGTTTGTTCCACATTGTTAATTACGATTTCTGACCACTACATTTTTCATTCAAATGGCAATGTCTGAGTCTTTAAGATTTTTGTTCACAACTTTTCATTGTATAGGAAAGGAGCACACAAAATTCTGCGATTCGATGCCAACAAATGACAAGACATTTGTCAGGCGCTAAGCCTTATTCTCGACGCTATGAGAAGGTAATAACCGGACAAGCACATCTCCAATCTGTCTTGCGGGATGAAGAACATTAATTTGTTATTTTCTTGGCATAACGAGAGAGACCCGAAACCGGTGAAGAGCCGAATGATATGGAACTTTGGTGGATAACTCACACTAACCGGGGGGGTCTTGGACGGACGAACAATCTAAAAATGTCTATGTGAGTTCTCAATGAATTAGTACATACATTACTATACATAAGCTTATGCAACTATGGAATGCAACCAATCTCTTGTTCAACTAACTCCTCCACCTTTCGTGCCTTGCAAATGTTAGGACACCGCAAGCGGCGTTATTCTTGAGGCGGAATCAAATGCGAGACAACAACTTTGTTTCCCAAAAGGAAAAAAACGAGATGTTCCAAAAAGCCTACAAAGATGTCACGAAGTGCAAATCAACCAAGTTGCATGGAAACGGGTACACGGCAAAAAACCCAACTAGAAGGCAATAGCTCAATGCGGAGCGCGAGGAACAAATTCGTAGGGAAGAGCTACAACATGAGGAACACGTCGAGCTCATGGACGCATTTGGGCAGCTACAAGAAAAAATGTCAGGATGGGAAGAAGAAAGGGAAGCAGAAAGGAGAGAACATGCACGCCAACTTGAAGAAAGTGAAAAGAGAAGGCAGGCAGAACTACAACAGCTTAGGCAAGAGTTCCTATCAATGCTGCAAGCATCAAATGGACAGTCACAAGTTCCACTACAGGTACTGGTCAAGCTATTTGCATGAATGCGTTTCTTTCCTTGGGTTCTATATATGAATGTTTGTATCCTTTGGTAGGTTGACCAGCCAATATCTGTACAACCATGCCCAAGCAACAATGTCACGAATCCGCCGACGTGGCGGCGGTTGCATCAATCACCCGACAAAACAACCTTGTCGGCCGAATCCGCGGACAACGTGGCGGCGGAACCATCAATTCCTACATGCGGGAATGTACAAGCGAGACTCCGGGAATGTGCTCTCGTGTACTCGGGTTGTTCTCGAATTCACAACTTTTTACTAGTACATATCATCGATTCTTGATGAAATTACGCCTAATCTTGTCCTTCCAAATGATTGGTTCATAGGAGAAGGAATGCGAAGAAGCTCGAAAACAAGTATTTCGCAAAACCGAAGCACTAAAGGTGGTGTTAACAATCCCGAAACTCAATCCACCGTTAGACAAATTTCTTCTCAACGGCTACGGTACAAGTTGCACAAAGGAGACGACAAAGCACCAAAAAGACAAGAGGTGAAGCTTTTTTCAACAACTCTTACCGCCGTGAATGTAATTCATGTTTCAGCTTTGTCAAAGTGTGTTTATGGTTGTGGTAATTATTTGATGTCATTATGCTATTTTTATGAATCACAATCAATCTTTGGTTTGCTATATGTTGTTGTTTCACAAATTCCAATATTAGAGATTAATTGATGCTAGCATAAAAATTTTGTTGATTCTTTACGGTGATGACACCTCCTTGCATTGAATCCCCCTTTGCTTGATCAAGTGTTGGGATCATCTCCAAGTAACAATTGGCGGACCAAGTTCTTCATGTCCTAGCAAATTTGTCTACTATGTGTTGAAACAATGTCCCGTGCCAAACTTTTCGGTATTTAAGTACTTCATGAGTCATGTAATTAACTCAGTGGATGGTTCAATGTTGGTTAATTAACTATAGATGCATTGTTATATTTATCTGCTGATGTTAATTAATGCTGCAATTACTGTTGCTACATAAATGAGCGTGGCAGAATACATCAGTGTTTTTCGTTGCCAAAAAGTAGCGTGGCAATAGTAAGGTGCACTTGTAGCACCCCTAATACGAACGTGGTAATAAGAAATTCAACTTGTAGCAACACAAAGGGAACGTGGCAATAGTATGGTGTACTTGAAGCAACCCTAAATAGGAACGTGGTAATAAGAAGTTCAACTTGTAGCAACACAAAATGAGCGTGGCAATAGATAGTGCACTTGTAGCAACCCTAATAGAAACGTTGTAATAAAGACTTTAACTTATGGCAACCAACCAAATGTCGAAGCAATAATAGAGGACCACATATTACAACCAATCAAATTACGTGGCAATAGAGGATACCACCTAAAGCAACGTAACCAATATCGTGGCATCGACAATGCTACCTATCACATCGAAATCAACTTTTGTGGCAATAGAGGAGACCACCTATAGCAACTAACCAATTTCGTGGCATCGAGACAATACTACATATTCCAACCAAATTACTTTCGTGGTAATAGACAAGGTTCAACCAATAGCAACCAAAGTCGGTGCGTAGCAATACTATAACTTGCAACGAAACGAAACGTTGCAATTGCACCTTCGGCAACACCGCAGATGTGTCGCAATAGTACACTTTGCAACCAAAACAAGTGTTGTAAAAAACCCTAATTGCAACGTTGCGTTACGTTGCAACAAAAAAACTTTGGCAACCACTAGATGGACAACGACGCAATACCCTAATGCAACGCGGCCTTTCGCATCCCATGTCCCACGGAACAATTTGGTTGCAATTGTGTCTATTGCAACCAAATATGGCATATTGCAACACATTTTGTGCGTTGCATTAGGGGGAAAATCTAGTAGTGCCGGCTTGTTGTGGGAATTGTCCCTTACAAGCTCCTCAACGGAGACGTAGCCATTCCTCGGTGGGTGGTGAACTTCGGAAAACAAATCCTTGCTTCTTCGTGTGGTTCGACTCTCTAAGTTGTTTTTCTAGCATATTTCATTTGCTTCCGCTTCGATCTACTTGGGTGTGTTACTTGTGTGTGCAGGGCTCATTACTCTGCTTGTGATCATCTACAAAAGCCACACCCCGAGTTTGATTCGTGCTAGAAGCCAAGAGGTGCTTGAAGTTGTTTTTGCGGGTTCAACACTGTGCTACATCGGTTTGGAGCCGGTGAGGCGCACCGGTCGACCCGGTGTCACTCGAGGAAGTCCGATGCTACGAGCCCGTCGACCGGTCACTACCACCGGTCGATCGGTGGAGCACCGTCAACTCAAGTGTTTGGGGAGAAAGAGTTCAAATTGGTCGTCTCGCCTATTCAGCCCCCCTCTAGGCGACATCAAGGTCCTTTCAATTGGTATCGAGCCAGGTTCTCCGATTCGAGCTTAACCGCTTGGAGTTCTTCGATGTCGACAACTTGTGAGGTACCGTTTGACCCTCTAGCTCTAGATGGCTCAAACTATTTTTCTTGGCGCTCTAATGTTCTCATTGCACTTAAGGTTTTGGGCCCTACCGCTGAGAGCATTATGGTTGCGAGTATCCTTCCAAAGGATGAGACATGTGTCTCTCCAATGGACTTGGAGAAGAAGCAACTTAATGCCGTTATTACTAACCTCTTGTGTAGCCGTGTATGTAGAGAACTAAAGTACATTATTTTGAAGAGCAAAAAGATTTCCGAAGATGCTCATCTCATTTGGAAATTACTACTTGAGTTGGTAAACACCAAATGGGATGAACTCGAGAGCGATGATGAAGATGAGTCGGTGGAGATGTGCCCTACCTCTACAACATCCACCGATCATCAAGCATCAAACCCCAAGAAAAAAAGAAGATCAAAGAAGCGAAGACGCTCGTCCCTCCGCAGGGACCGGTCACCTTTGGTGCCGGCGGGGGCACACCAACTTGCTTGATGGCCAAGAAGGAGAAGAGAAGCAAGAAGAAGAGGCAATGTAACACCCTAAATTCCACTTCTTGATTTGGGTTAAAATTTACTTAGCAACATTTCGATTTCGCTTAAGGAATTTAAGGATGTTGTGCGCTTCTAGGCATTTAATCATTTTTATTAATTAATTAAAGAAATATAGGAGTTCTATCTTGCATTCATGCTGGTGCATTATTTTTGGGTGTTGGATTCAAACCTTGGTTTGAATTCAAAGCTTGATTTCTGGTTTTATTAGGATTTGAAAAACAGGAAAAAGAAAAGAGAAACGCCGGCTTCCGGTCTCGTTTGCCGCGGCCCGGTGCGCGAAGTCCACCCGAGGCCCTCCAACTCTCCCTCCGCGTCCGCTTGCCACCGCCCGCTTGCAGCCCAACCCCGGCGGTTTCGGCCCACCGCCTTCCTCGGAGCCCCCGCCGCCCGCCGAGGCCGACGGCGGGGCCCGCCCGTCGGCGTCAACCTCGCGCCCGCCGCGCCCGCGACCGAGCCGGGGGGTCGAGCTCGGGTTGAACCCCGACTCGGCGTCCGTGCCATGGGTCCGCGTGCCGGGGGGCCCCACGCCCCTATTTAAGGCGCCGCCGACCTCTCGCACCGCCCTATCCCAAGCCCGCGCGACCGCCGCCCCCCCAAACCCTAGCTCCTCTAGCGCCGCCGCCCGCCTTGGTCCGCGCCGCCGCCTCGAGCCCGTGTCGCCGCCGTCGCTCGCCCGCCTCGGAGTTGCTCTTTGGATCCGCCGTGAGGTAAGGAAGCCGCCGTGCCGCTTGTCGCCAACCCCGTGCATCACCCCGCCGCGGCCGGCTCGCCGGAGTTTCCCCCGCCGCCGCGGCTCGCCGTGCGCCCCCGCGCCTCGCCGTCGCCGCTTCGGGATGCTTCGTCGGGTTCGCACGCGCTCGCTCGACGTCCCGGTGAAGACCCCGTGATTTCGGTGCACCCCGGCGCCGCGCGGCCGTTGCGCCGCCGCTCGCCGCGGCGCGCCGCCGCCGCCCCGGCCTCGCCGGCGGCCGCACCCCGCCGGGCCGCCGCCGCGTGCGCGGATCCCCCGGCCGCCCGATGGCCATCCGACGGCCCCCGCTCGCCCCTAGCCGCCGGTCCGACCCCGCTCGTACCGGTCAACCCTACCCCGCGCCCGCGTTAGATCTCGGCCGCTCGATTTAGATCCGGTGGCCCGCATCCACCCCCATAGCTTTAATCGCGCTCGTTTTGCTTAAAAACCCCCGAGTTTTCCCTGTTTCACAAAAATATTCTTCCACCTAGGAAAACCCTTACGTTTAAGCCCCTGTTTTCTTCTCGTTTTAGCCCGAAAGCTCAAGATTCTTTACTGATTAGTACTAAAACTTGTTTTATCCATAACTTGGTCGTTTTAGCTCCGTTTTTAACGTTCTTTATGTCCACGCGATCGTCTCGACGAGTAGAATAGTTTTCTGTTGCTTTTGCTACTGTTTGAGATGATTGGTGTACTGTTTCTTATATGTTTCTATTGTTTGCTTGTATGTGATGTGTGGAGCGTAGCGTACGAGCAATTCGGGGGACTTCGCTTTCGTTGAAGAGTATCAAGACCCCGAGCAGTTTCGGTGCTGGTAGAAGGCAAGTCCTTGCTGCATTCCCGTTAAATTCCTATTACAACATGCATTTTAATTACACTGTTGTTTATTATTGCTATGCATTAAATTGATGGGTCCTATTGCTAAGGTTCGACTAGTTTTGTTATCCTATGCCTTGATCAACCTGGGTTTACTTTATGTTGGGCAGCACATCCTAGCTTTACGTGGTTTGGATGGTTTAATGAACACTTGTTAATATGGCTTTATGTATGCTATCATTCATGTAATGCAAGAACACTTTATACTTGTTAATCGGAACATGGAGAACCACCCGGAAAACAAGACTACCACAAGACATATGGCTCTGTCTTGGCTTATTAATTAGTGAACTAGGTGTTAGGTATGATTTACCCGATAAGGGTTGGGGGTTGCCGGTAGTTGGTGTATAACTCGGCCCTCAGACTGATCTGCTCTGTGGTAGCTTCGCGGTTGAGAGAGGTTTATGCATTGCGCCGTCAAGTAACCTAGCGGGCGACCTACATCTAGGGATCTTTGTAACGGCCTCGTAGCGTCCCTATGCAATCACACCTCGGTAGTGTGGTATGGTGCCTAGCTAGCATCGCATGGTTGGGTCTAAAACTCTTTTGGGTTTTTACGCGACTTGTGGGTAAAGATGTACAACCTCTGCGAGTGTAAAACTAACTAGTTAGCCGTGCTCACGGTCTAGAGGGGCCTGGACCCTCACATGATTAATTCTATGGAAGATGGAACTTTTAAACTTGTGCATTACATTTTATGGATCTGTTGCATTTTATTATCCGGGTTTGGTATATACTCACACTTGCTAGTAACATTTGCTTAATAAAACTTGACCAACTAAAATGCTTGACTTGCTTATGAACCATCGGCTTCCACCATAAAGCCTTGCATGTTGTTATAGAACTTTTCCCTTGTTGAGTACGACATGTGCTCATGCTTGTTGTTCATTTATTGCATCTACACTACCCGCCGTTTGCTTTGCTCGGATGGGCGTTTTGAAGACTACTATGATGAGTTCGATGGGTTCTAGGCGTTCGTTCTCCAATCGGTACTCGTGGAGGACTTCTACGTGTGTTTCTTTTCCGCCGTTAGCTACTCGAACGATTGTTTAGTTGAGACATTCGGTCATGTAATAACTATTTAATACTCTCTTTACGCTTTACACTGTGTTTTGGTATTCACCGCGTCGATGCATGTGTGTAACTTGATCCTGGCGCACATGTATTCTTGCATTCGGGTTTGTCCTTAAATCCGGTGTGACAAAGTGGTACCAGAGCCGTGTTGACTGTAGGACGTTAGCCTAGTTAGAACTGGTCGAAAACTAAGGATTTTATAATATTAGAAGCCACACATAGTTAGCTTGCTTTATTCTATTTTATTACATCTAATCTTGGTTTAATCTTATCCTTGTTTGCTTTTGTTATCTAAGCTTGGTCTTGTCTCTTTTAGTAATCTGCACTTGTCTCATCTATCTTAGATGGTTCGCCGACTGAAGACCACTCGTTCAGGTGCCTACCACTTTCCAAGGTACCGGAGGACTAGGACTTCTATTGCTACTCCACCGACAAGGAGAAGCACCGAAAGCTTCGGGAGAGGGAGGTGAAGTGCACTGCGCCGGGGCAAGCTTCACCGCCCGCCGTTATTGAGCTATCGGATGATGAGCCGGAAGATCCGGATGAAGAGCAAGAGCCGCAGGAGGAGCCAGCGAAGAGCCGAGCAAGGAGGTGATCCGGCGACCACTCGGACCCGAGGACTCGACCCCGAGAGGATGGAGATGCTGAGGATCACCCAGCGCCAGAGAAGTGGAAGGTGGTCATTTGTCACCATGATGGAGGGCATGCACGCTTTCCGTCCAAGTTGAGGAGGCTC
Source organism: Cenchrus americanus (assembly GCA_947561735.1). Taxonomy (NCBI): domain Eukaryota; kingdom Viridiplantae; phylum Streptophyta; class Magnoliopsida; order Poales; family Poaceae; genus Cenchrus; species Cenchrus americanus. The sequence continues at coordinate 88,237,650 of OX387240.1, read as the reverse complement.
TTCCAGCGTCTTCGGTGCTCGTGACGATCGACTACGTTGGACTGAAGAGGACTCACCCTCGCTATCCAACCCAGTGGGATGTGTCTGTGCGCATCTTGGAGGATAACCCGCTGGATGGAGGACTGTATGAGGTTGTTGTCCACCGAGGCTCTAGCTACCGAGCTACCTTCGCCGCCGGGAGAGATGATGCGGCTAGGAGGGCACTATCCGCATGGTGTTATGAGGAGGCTCATCACCTCACCAACTCCGTGTGGGGTGATCTACCCCGTCGTCGCTCCGGAGCCGTGGCGGTGAGATTCCAATGGCCAATGAAACTTTGGGAGCACGCTATGCCATGCAAGTGGGGCACGTAGCAGCTCTCAATACCAACTTGGATGACACCCTCATGGAGCTTCGGACCTCCGCGACCAGCAAGATGAAGACCGTAGGGAGATCAAGAGGCTCAAGGTAGTGATCGCGGGACAAGATGAAGATGAGGTGCAGGAAGATGGAGAGGACTGGCCTGCCATGTCACTAAGACCCGCAAGGACAAGCTATGGGTCACTTGGATCCCACACTAGGATCATTTGGCCATAGGTGTTAGGTGTTAGGAGTCTTTACCTTTCAGTTATCGAGTCTGTAAACGTTAGAACGACACGTTGGATCGATGAGTTAGCTAGTGGTGTGTTTGAATGCTTGGTTTGTGAACATCTGTGAGTTGAATTTTTGTTTGATTGCAATGTGTTGTGGATTACTGCCACAATGACATTGGTTTAGTAATAGAGTTTGATTAGTGGATTTAAGTTCTGTTCCACCTATTTTTATCTCACAAATTCGTAATTCTTTATCTATCATATTTTATCTATCTTAAGGAGTATTGTAGTGCTGAATCTGTTCGCGTTACTTCCTGACACAGCAGTAGTGTTTTAATTTTATCTCGAGCTACAGAACTCCGAATTAAGTAAAACCAGTGGGGTTAGTTCACAAATTTCATACCTGATTTTCTATAAAAATTTCAGCTCTATCCAAATTATATTCTGGGAGTTATGGATGAAACATTAAGCCAACAGAAATCTGTCAATTCCGGATGACATACCTGACTTCATTATTTTATATCTCGAGTTGTAGACCTCCGATTGAGGCAAAACCAGTTGGGTTAGTTCAGTAATTTCATACACCATATCTCCAAAAAAAAATTCGTGGTTTTTGGTTACTGGTACAGAGAGATATCTTGGTTTATTTACAGCTATTAGAATCTGTCATAATCTGGAATTCAGCATTGTTTATCTTTTCAGTTTTTTCAATTGTTGTCATCATCTAAATCAGTGTTTCTAACGCTCGGATGGTAAACACCAGGTCCGGATCAGGGGTTGATCAGCCTCCGGTGGTTCGTCAAGGTCGAGGCAACGGTTCGGGCGGTGCACCGCCACCTCCACCACCACCAATGGATCCTATGCGGCGGCTTCTTTCGGAACCGGATGCGGCCTCGGAGAACCCGACGAACACCGTGGCCAACCCGCAGGCCCAAGATAACAACCCGCCTCGGCCCACCGCCTCGGCAGCCGGCGCCCATGAACAGCACCGGGAGTTCATGAGTCACCGTCCGCCGGTGTTCACCCATGCTGCGGATCCACTTGATGCCGATGATTGGTCGAAGACCGTGGGCAAGATGCTCACCACGGCTCGGTGCGATGACGGGGAGAAGGTCCCGTTTGCTGCGGGTCGACTCCAAGGATGCGGGAGCATGGTGGGATGCTTACACTACCGCCCATGCTGCACCCGACACCATCACCCCCGGCAGAGTTCACGAGAGAGCTTCGTGAATCACCATATTCTGCCGGGGTGATGAGGCTGAAGAAGAAGGAGTTCCTCTCTCTTAAGCGAGGGGGGAATGTCAGTGGCAGAGTATCGGGACAGGTTCATTGAGTTGTCTCGATATGCACCGCAGGAGGTAGGCGATGATCCTAAGAAGCAGGAGCGCTTCTTGGAGGGTTTGGCTGGACCGCTTCGTTACCAGCTGACGTCGCATACCTTCCGGTCTTTCCGGCAAGAATCGCTAGACAAGGCTATTGTTTTGGAATCAATGCGCGAGGAGCCGGGGGAGCCGAAGAGGAAGGCTGCTACTCCGGGGCGGTCCGGAGCCACACTCGTCCCCGCTTCACCTCACCGCCGGGAGCCCCCGTTCCGTCCGGGAGGCCCGTCGGGGAGGTTATGGCCGGCAGCGGTAGTATCGGTACCGGCCACGGCGGTTCCGGCGGTTCCGGCGCACTCCTCGGCGGTTTCCGCGCCCGGGGCCACGTACTCCACGCCCGCATACCCGCAGACATCGTCCGATGACCCCGATTGGCACGCCAGCGAGGCCCAGTGCGCCCCGTACTCCCGCGAACAACAGCTGCTACCATTGCGGGGAGGTTGGTCACTACGCCAACAACTGCCCCAAGAGGCCTGCTCCCAACACCCCCGTTCAGAATCAGCAGATGCAGCAGATGAGGAATGGGAATCAGACGCCGCAGAGCAACAAGGGACCGCAGAGCTATTCACGTGGTAAGGTCGCTCATGTGAGTGTTGAGGCTGCCCAGGAGAACCCGCAGGTGGTGCTTGGTATGTTCCTTGTCAACTCCATTCCCGCATCAGTCCTATTTGATTCTGGAGCTTCTCATTCTTTCATATCTGCTCAATTTGTGGCTAAACATAGTGTACCCATGCAACATATGAAACAAACCATGCTAGTTACCTCACCAGGGGGGAAATGAGAGCCAAATACTTGTGTCCTAATGTTAATCTTAAAATCATGGGAGTAGACTTTCAAACCACTGGTGATAGTTTTGGAGTCAAAATATCTTGATGTTATTCGGGTATGAATTGGTTGTCCGGCCATGATGCAACGATTCGGTGTGCTAAGAGGACAGCTTCTTCTCACCGGTCCCAATGGAGAAAAGATTGAGCTTGTGGGCGATACACCTTCGGGTTCGGGGGGTTACGTGCGGCGGCTAGATGGCAAAGCTTTGGAGGATATTAGGGTGGTCAATGAGTACCGGACGTGTTTCCGGAGGAGTTGCCGGGTATGCCACCCGACCAAGATGTTGAATTTGTTATTGATCTATTACACTGGTATCGCTCCTATTTCTAAACGTCCATATAGAATGTCTAGTACACAATTGATAGAACTTAAGAAACAGATTAAAGAATTCTCGGAAAAGGGGTTTATCCGTCCTAGTTCATCACCTTGGGGGGCACCGGTTATCTTTGTTGATAAGAAGGATGGTACTCGAGAGGATGTGTGTGGATTATCGATTGCTTAATGAGGTCACCGTCAAGAATAAGTATCCATTGCCTCGCATTGAAGACCCGTTTGATCGGGTGCTAAGGTGTTCTCTAAGATTGATTTGCATTCCGGTTATCATCGATGAAGATCGGATGGTCGGATATTCCTAAAACTGCATTCACCACCGGGTATGGACCGTACGAGTATCTTGTTATGTCCTTTGGGTTGACAAATGCACCGCCTACTTTATGTATCGATGAACAAGGTGTTTATGGAGTACTTGGATAAGTTCGTTGTGGTGTTTATTGATGATATTTTGGTTTACTCTAAGACCGAGGAGGATCATGAGGAGCATTTGAGGCTTGTTTTGCGAGAAGTTGAGAGAGCAACGAGCTTGTATGCCAAGTTCAAGCAAATGTGATTTCTGGTCGAAGGAAGTCTCTTTTCCGGGGCGTATCATCACGGATGGAGGTATCTCGGTCGATTCGGCTAAGGTAGAAGATGTGTTGAAGTGGGAACCGCCGAGGACGATTAAGGAGATCGGGGAGTTTCCTTGGACTTGCGGTGGTACGATCGACGGTTCATCGAGGGGTTCTCTAAGATTGTGAAGCCTCTCACCACCTTACCGGAGAAGGATAGAGAGTTTAAGTGGACCGATGCTCGTCGGCGAGTTTTGAGGAGTTGAAGCGAGAGGTTGACAACCGCTCCGGTGCTTGTGATGCCGGACTTGCGAAGGGCTTTGATATCTACCGTGATGCATCGAGACAAGGTTTGGGTTGTGTTCTTATGCGGGAGGGACACGTCATAGCTTATGCATCAAGGCGGTTGAGGAAGCATGAGCAGAACTATCCTACACATGATCCGGAACCGGCGGTACCGTGGTTCATGCGTTAAAGATTTGGAGACATTACATCATGGGGACCAAGTGCCGGATCTACACGGACCACAAAAGCTTAAAGTACATCTTTACTCGAAGGATCTTAATCGAGACAACGCCGATGGTTGGAGCCGATCAAGGATTATGATCTAAACATACGGTATCATCCCGGGAAGGCTAATGCGGGTTGCGGATGCTTTGAGTCGGAAGGGACAAGCCAACGCAGCTTTGGTGTTCCAAATGCTGAAGAGCCGATGAAGGAATTCGAGGGACTCAATCCGGGGGTAGTCGCTCACACCGAGGGAGTAACTTTGGAGGTAGAATCTACTCGGAGCAGCGGCGGATTCGCGAGGGATAGCCGGAGGATGAGGAGATCAAGGAGATCGGGGACACCATGGAGAGGGGCAAGGCCCCGGATTTCACTGAGGATGATCAGGGTATGATATGGTTCAAGAATCGGATCTGTGTGCCTGATGTGGGAGATCTTTGGAAGACGATCTTGAGAGAGGCCCATGATTCAGCTTATTCCATCCACCCAGGCAGTACTAAGATGTATCGGGACCTAAAGCGAGAGGTATTGGTGGTATGGGATGAAAAGGGATGTGGTCACTTACGTTGCGTTGTGTGACACGTGCCACAAGGTCAAGGCCGAACATCGCAGACCAGCAGGATTGCTTGCAGCCATTGAAGGTGCCAGAGTGGAAGTGGGAAGAGATAGGCATGGATTTCATCGTTGGGTTGCCCCGCACTCGTGATGGATATGATTCAATATGGGTTATCGTGGATCGATTGACAAAGGTTGCTCACTTCATACCAGTGCGTACTACTTATACGGGGGCAAAGCTAGCCGAGCCGTACATGACCGGATCGTATGCTTGCACGGTGTTCCTAAGAAGATAGTCTCCGACGGGGAACTCGGTTCACGTCACGTTTCGGGAGAAACCGCATGAGTCTATGGATACGAAGTTGAACTTCGGCTCGGCCTATCACCCGCGTACGGACGGACGGACGAAAGGACAAATCGGATTCCGGAGGACATGTTAAGAGCTTGCGCCCTTAAGCATGGTGAGAGCTTGGACAAGAGCTTGTCGTATGCCGAGTTTTCTTACAACAACGGCTATCGAGCCGGTTTGAAGATGGCACCCTTCGAGGCACCGTATGGGCGAAAGTGCGGGACACCCTTGTACCGGAGTCGGACGGGGGAGAGTCGGTTGTTTGGGACAGACATCATCAAGGAAGCGAGAGAGGCGGGTTCGGATCATCGAGAGAGAACTTGAGAGTTGCTCGGTCCGGACGAGAAGAGTTATGCGGACGGGAAGAGAAGAGATGTATCTTTCCAAGAGGGCGACTATGTGTATCCGAAGGTGTCACCTATCGGGGGTTTGCGCGAGGTTTAAGGTGAAGGGAAAGTTGTCCCCTCGCTACATTGGACCTTTCCGGATCTTGCAACGAGTCGGAGAGGTAGCATACGGACTTGAATTGCCCGCGCGGCTTGCGGATGTGCACGATGTGTTCCATATCTCTCGGTTAAAGAGAGGTCTCAAGCCTCATGATAAGGAACCGTTGCCTATGGATGGGTTGGATGTGAAGGAGGACCTCACCATTACCGAGCGCCCTATCAAGATTACGGGCGGATTGACACGGGTTACAAGAAACCGGACTTTTACAATGTGCAAGGTGCGGTGGAGTAATCATGCGAGAGGATGAGGCAACTTGGGAAAGAGAAGAGGAGTTGAAAGCAGAGTATCCACATCTCTTTGATCCATCCGAATCTCGAGGATGAGATTCATCTTAAGGGGGGTAGGATTTGTAACACCCTAAATTCCACTTCTTGATTTGGGTTAAAATTTGCTTAGCAACATTTCGATTTCGCTTAAGGAATATAAGGATGTTGTGCGCTTCTAGGCATTTAATCATTTTTATTAATTAATTAAAGAAATATAGGAGTTTACTCGTTGCATTCATCTTTGGTGCATTATTTTTTTTGGGTGTTGGATTCAAACCTTGGTTTGAATTCAAAGCTTGATTGCTTGTTTTATTAGGATTTGAAAAACATGAAAAAGAAAAGAGAAACGCCGCCTTCCCGGTCCCCGTTTGCCGCGGCCCGGTGCGCGAAGTCCACCCGAGGCCCTCCAACTCTCCCTCTCGCGTCCGCTTGCCACCGCCCGCTTGCGGCCCAACCCGGCCGGTTTCGGCCCACCGCCTTCCCCGTAGCTCGCCGCCGCCCGTCGGCGTCAACCTCGCGCCCTCCGCGCCCGCGACCGAGCCGGGGTCGAGCTCGGGTTGAACCCCGACTCGGCGTCCGTGCCACGGGTCCGCGTGCCGGGGGGGCCCCACGCCTCTATTTAAGGCGCCGCCGACCTCTCGCACCGCCCTATCCCAAGCCCGCGCGACCGCCGCCCCCAAACCCTAGCTCCTCTAGCGCCGCCGGGCCGCCTTGGTCCGCGCCGCCGCCTCGAGCCCGTGTCGCCGCCGTCGCTCGCCCGCCTCGGAGTTGCTCTTTGGATCCGCCGCGAGGTAAGGAAGCCGCCGGTACCGCTTGTCGCCAACCCCCGTGCATCACCCCGCCGCGGCCGGCTCGCCGGAGTTTCCCCCGCCGCCGCGGCTCGCCGTGCGCCCCCGCGCCTCGCCGTCGCCGCTCGGGATGCTTCGTCGGGTTCGCACGCGCGCGCTCGACGTCCCGGTGAAGACCCCGTGATTTCGGGTGCACCCCGCCGCCGCGCGGCCGTTGCGCCGCCGCTCGCGGCGCCGCGCGCGCCGCCGCCCGGCCTCGCCGCCGGCCGCACCCCCGCCCGCCGCCGCCGCGTGCGCGGATCCCCGGCCGCCCGATGGCCATCCGACGCCCCCGCTCGCCCCTAGCCGCCGCCGACCGGCTCGTACCGGTCAACCCTACCCCCGCGCCCGCGTTAGATCCCGGTCGCTCGATTTAGATCCGGTGGCCCGCATCCACCCCCATAGCTTTAACCGCGCTGTTTTGCTTAAAAACCCCCGAGTTTTCCCCCGTTTCACAAAAATATCCTTCCACCTAGGAAAACCCTTACGTTTAAGCCCCGTTTTCTTCTCGTTTTAGCCCGAAAGCTCAAGATTCTTTACGGATTAGTCCTAAAACTTGTTTTATCCATAACTTGGTCGTTTTAGCTCCGTTTTTAACGTTCTTTATGTCCACGCGATCGTCTCGACGAGTAGAATAGTTTTCTGTTGCTTTTGCTACTGTTTGAGATGATTGGTGTACTGTTTCTTATATGTTTCTATTGTTTGCTTGTATGTGATGTGTGGAGCGTAGCGTACGAGCAATTCGGGGACTTCGCCGTTGTTGAAGAGTATCAAGACCCCGAGCGCTTTCCGGTGCTGGTAGAAGGCAAGTCCTTGCTGCATTCCCGTTAAATTCCTATTACAACATGCATTTTAATTACACCGTTGTTTATTATTGCTATGCATTAACTTGATGGGTCCTATTGCTAAGGTTCGACTAGCTTTGTTATCCTATGCCTTGATCAACCTGGGTTTACTTTATGTTGGCTAGCACATGCTAGCGCTTTACGTGGTTTTGGATGGCTTAATGAACACTTGTTAATATGGCTTTATTTATGTTATCATTCATGTAATGCAAGAACACCTTATGCTTGTTAATCGGAACATGGAGAACCACCCAGGAAAATAGTACTACCACAAGACATATGGCTCTGTCTTGGCTTATTAATTAGTGAACTAGGTGCTAGGTATGCTTTACCTGATAAGGGTTGGGGGTTGCCGGTAGTTGGTGTATAACTCGGTCCTCAGACCGATCCGCTTCCGTGGTAGCTTTGCGGTGAGAGAGGTTTATGCATTGCGCTCGTCAAGTAACCTAGCGGGCGAGCCTACATCTAGGGATCTTTGTAACGGCCTCGTAGCGTCCCTATGCAATCACACCTCGGTAGTGTGGTATGGTGCCTAGCTAGCATCGCATGGTTGGGTCTAAAACTCTTTTGGGTTTTTACGCGACTTGTGGGTAAAGATGTACAACCTCTACAGAGTGTAAAACTAACTAGTTAGCCGTGCTCACGGTCAAGAGCGGCCCGGACCCTCACATGATTAATTCTATGGAAGATGGAACTTTTAAACTTGTGCATTACATTTTATGGATCCGTTGCATTTTATTATCCGGGTTTGGTATATACTTACACTTGCTAGTAACAGTTGCTTAATAAAACTTGACCAACTAAAATGCTGACTTGCTTATGAACCATCAGCTTCCACCATAAAGCCTTGCATGTTGTTATAGAACTTTTCCCTTGTTGAGTACGACATGTGCTCATGCTTGTTGTTCATTTATTGCATCTACACTACCCGGCTGCTGCTCAGATGGGCGTTTTGAAGACTACTATGATGAGTTCGATGGGTTCTAGGCGTTCGTTCTCCAGTCAGTACTTTCTGTGGAGGACTTCTACGTGTGTTTCTTTTCCGCCGTTAGCTACTCGAACAATTGTTTAGTTGAGACATTCGGTCATGTAATAACTGTTTAATACTCTCTTTATGCTTTACACCGTGTTTTGGTATTCACCGCGTCGATGCACGTGTGTAACTTGATCCTGGCGCACATGTATTCTTGCATTCGGGTTTGTCCTTAAATCCGGTGTGACGGACAAGCCAAAGGGGCTAAGGACCAAAAGATTGAAGCTTCAAGCTCTTCGTCAAGAGAACTTGAGCTTCTCAAATCCGAACTTGCATCTTTGGTTTGTAAGTATGAAACATTGTCTAACAAATATGATCATGACATCAAATCCTTTGCTTGTAGAGCCAAATTAGAAGAAGATGCCAATGATGATCTAGAAGCCAAACTAGCGAAGCTCACTAGCGAGCATATGGTCCTACAAGCTAATCACAATGAACTTGAACTTTCCTATGAGAAGCTTGTTGACTCTTATGCAACACTAGAGATAGCCCATGGGGTTGTGCTTTCATCGGTAAAATCTATACAACCTCTATCTCACACATGCACATGCTCACAATTTCAAGTTAATTTATCTTGCGCTAATGATTGTTTGTCTCAAGCAAGCCAATCTAGCATTGAGCATGTACTTGTAGAATCTTGTGAAGACCTCATTGCTTGAAGAAAATGATAAACTAAAGCAAGAGGTTGAAAAGCCTCAAAAGGACTTGTATGTGTTGAAGGAGAAAAGCAAAGTGCAACCTTCTCAAGGTAACCGTGAAAGCATGGTGAAGAAGCTTGGGAAGGGATCAACCGCCACTAGCTCAACCCCTCAACAACATACAACATCCCACAAGAACAAGACTCAAGAAAAGAGCAAGACCGGGGAAATCAAACCCCAATATCGCCCGATCAAGCACAAGGCACAAGAGTCACTCTCCAAGAAGTCTAGAAGCTCCAACAAGTGGAGGGTGTGCTACAAGTGCGAGAAAAGGGACACCTTGCCGACTCGTGCCCAAAAGCAACAACGGGGCGGTGGCTCGACCATGACCGGTCGACCGGCATGCATGCCACCGGTCGGACCGGTCGGCCAGGGCAACCCCACTTCAAGCAAACAAGGCAAGGAAGCCTCCTTCTCTAAGAACAAGACTCGAAGCAAGGGTAGAAAAGAAATTGCAAGAAATGGTGTGACCAACAAGAACAAAAGTGGAATTTGCTATGAATGCCGTCAAAAGGGTCACTTGGGCAAGGATTGTCCAAATGGTAACATTCCTAAATCAAACCTTGTCCATTATGATTTCCATAAGCTTAGGAACGATAAGAATAGAACCCGTGCTATGAGGGAGATTAGTTCACCTCATTGTAGCATGAGAGCTATTTGGGTTCCTAAGCACCTTGTGACTAACCCAATAGGACCCAACAAGTGTTGGGTACCAAGAAATGCTTACCGAGCTTGCATGTTGAAAGAGATGCATTGAGCACATGGTTGGAGGACTTGGAAATCTTGATGGACTCAATTGACCATGTGAAGAGCAAACTCATATAATTCGTGAAATCAATGTCATCTCGGTAACTAATGCGCTCGATTGAGTCTAAGTCACTTTTGGTCCTTGGTGAACACTCATGTGATGCTCTTCTTGCATGAGCAAAGCATGAGATGGTGGCTTTGACTATTTTTATGTAAATTTACTTTCTCATGCCATTTGATGCTTTTAATGGCTCTCTAGTAGAGAAATACCTTATCCTTGGTTGCAGGACTGAAATTAGTGATACATTCACTCACTCAAGGAAAAGGGAAGGAAAAATCACCAAAATGGGTCAGGTGGTGGTCACCGGTCTGACCGGTGCCAACGCAAAGAAGTGCAAATTGGGCGGGTGACCCGCACGAGTGCCGGGTGACCCGTACGCCTCGTATGCTGCGGGGTGACCCGCACGAGTGCCCGGTGACCGGGATTGTCAAAACCCTCAAGAAGAAGGGTGATTTGGCGTCAAAGGTTATGAGAAGCTAAACACATGTCAATTATCAAATCATTCATGTGTTGTGACCAAGTTTTGGAATGAGCCTCAACAAGTTCTTAATTGAACAAAGTGCCTTGGTCGAGAAATTCAAATTCTCTAGCACTACTTAAGGGGGAGCTCATTACAACACTTGAGTCACTTGTGGGACTAACAATTTCTTCTAAGTGATCTTGTAGTCTCATTCGTTTGTGCATCTCAAAGGAAGCTCTCGATAAGCGTAACTTCCAAAAGAACCAGTAAGAGCTAACACCGATCAAAATTTAATATATGCACAAATGAAATGGTCTTAAGGCAAAGGTATGTTTTCACGAAACTCATTGAAATACCGTAATGCATCTAGGCCATAATATCATGCTAGTGTGCTTTCCTTAGCATGTAATTGCTTCAAGTGAACCTCTCGTGCTCCTCTCTAGATGTTTGGTTGATATCTTTACTTCCACTCGTCTTTGTGTCTCGAGGATGAAGATATGAGCCAAATATGATTGTTAGGGCATTCTCTTGAAGTGGATGCATGCACTTTGTGACATAGGATAGATTTTTCGAAAAATCGACTAGCATGTATAGGAAGTGTGCTCACTTTGAAAATATTTGGTTCTTGGTCTTAGTGACCCAATCAACTTAGTTGTGACTATAGTTCTACTTGTTTGGTTGTTGGCTAGTCACAATTAAGAGGATTTTCTCAAGTCCCTAAAATCCATTCTTATTTTTCTCTCTCTCTCGGAAGGATCAAGAATTCTCGATTAAATTCGTTAATCCTTCCTTCTTCTAAGAATTGATGGTTTTTGGATCAATATCATCTTTCTATCTCATATCCAAAACATCTCTAAAGGTTGAAATAGAAATCTATTGTTGTGGCTCAAAATCTGTTTCTCAAGGGCGCACCGATCTGACCGGTGCAAGCCACCGGTCTGACCGGTGGTGACCTTGAAGTCACATAATCCTTTTTCTGCGACCTAAGTGGATGCCAATTGTCCTATAACATGTTTGGAGAAGTTTTAAGGAGCAAAATCTCAAAAAGGAGAAAAAGGGTCGGTACTACCGAGGGCGTGTCGGTTCTACCGATAAGGACTCTCTCGTTGAATTTTATCGGGATCTTCGGTTCTACCGAGGGTGGGTCGGAAAAACCGATAAGGGCTCTCCGACTCGACCGGCGGCGGTCACCGGCTCGACCGGTGCCGTCACCGGCTCGACCGGTGACGCCGGCGTCGGTCCGTGGGGCCACGATAAAAGGAATCCTCTTTTACCCCTCCTTCCTTCTCTCTCCTCTATCATTTCACCCGGCTCTCCCCCGCCAAACCGTGAAGCTCCTCCCCTCCTTCTCCTCTCTTTCACCTCTATCAACCCCCATGGAGATTTGAAGATTCAACCAAGGAAAGGCCTCAAGATTGGAAGCAAAAGGATCTCCCAAGGCCCCTCTTCACTTTCCCCTTCGATTTTCTTGGATTCAACTCGAGTTCCACTCTCCAAAGGTATTCAAACCTTTCTTTTGCCCGATCTCCTCACATGGTGCAAAGTTTTGAATTTCCTTTGGTAGAACATCTTCTGAGATCACCTAGAAGACATTCCTATAGATCCATAACGTTTTGTTGAACACATTGTGAGAAATCACGAATTGGGGTCGGACGGCCTTCACCGGTCTGACCGGTGGCGCATGTCCACCCCCAAATTGTGTTTTCTTCATGTTTTTCAACACATATCTATTCTAGGATGTCTTTTGTTCATCTAGACCAAATCTTAGAGTGATAGCTGCTCGGATTGAATGTGGGAGCAATTGGCTGCGTTTCGGGTGGCACCGGCCCGACCGGTGCCCCCTCACCGGTCCGACCGGTGTGGCCCGAACGTACCCAATTGTTCCGAACTTTCAAGATTCAATTCCATACCAATTCAATCTTTTTCCTAGAGTCTTATACACTCTTGTCATCCTATTTGTGACTCGGGACGGCGGCTATGGTACGGGAAAAGGAAGGGGCAAAGAAAAGAAGAGAAGTGCTCTCTCACCGAGGAGCTATCCCCGTGATTTTGGGGAAGGGGGCAGCACCGTCAACGACGCCGCTCGGCTCAAGCAAGTGCGAGAGGATCCCGATCTAGGAGGTGACACCGAAACGAGCAATGATGACAATGTTGAGGATGAGACCTTTCCGAGTCGGTTTGAGCCGAGGAGGCACCGGGAGGCCGGGTCCGACGGCGATGAGGATAATGATGAGGATGAGGAGGATGAGGAAGAGGATGTGGACACCATGGATGAGGATGAAGACGATCGGGGTAGGTTGAGAATCATGCCACCCACTTACATTTACCCCGACAGCCGTTGAAGTACCACGGGGCGAGGCATGACCAAGGCCCTAAAGAAGTTGAGGGGTAAGAACCCTTATGAGGAGGGTAAGACCGCGTCGGATCCGAGGTTTTGGGCTAAATTTCAGCAGGATTACTATGCCACCGTAATCATAAAAAAGCCCAAAAATCACTCACAAGGCACAATTTTGGATTGGGAGCACATGGCAAGAAAAGGTGATCCTATATTTGATGAAGTCATTAGCAATTGTGAGAGGCAAAGGGTCAAGACACTTATGGGGTTCCGACAGGATTGGAACAAGGAAATCATCACCCAGTTCTTTGCTACAGTGCACTTTGGTCACATTGAGGCCGATAGGGCTATGACTTGGATGACCAATGGCCAGAAGTACTCCATCACATTCCATAGGTTTCTAAGGTGCTTTGGGATCATGGTGGGAGATGGGGAGTTAAGGAAGCTCCATGATGAGGGAGAGCCGGAGAAGGATGCCTTGCATGTGATGTACCCTCGTGGTGAGCATGCCAACTATGGGAAGGTGAAGAACCTCTACACATACTTTGCTGTCCTAAATAGGCTCCTTAGGGTGTTTATTACACCTAGAGATGGAAACCCCTCAGAAATCACAAAGTTCCAGAAAAACTTGATGGTGGCTTTGAGGCTGGGAGCTCCGGAGTTTAGTGTTGGGGATTTCATTTGGCAGGAGATCAAGCACCTATCCGAGGACCCCAAGAAGATTTGCAGCTATAGTCCCTACATCATGTACATGATTGAAAAAGTTGCAAAGACGGAGTTTCTGAAAAACGTGACACACAAGCCTCTGAAGCTCAATCCTAGCAAGAATCCTCGGTTTCCATCACCTAGAGTTGAGCATGCACCGGCCATGAGGAAGAAATTTTTGAGGAGGGAGCAGCTCGGCCGGACACCGCCTCGGGCGGGGGGCTCGGACCGTCATCGGTCCGGCCGGTGCCGAGCACCGGTCCGACCGGTGGGGTGGCCGGCGCCCGGACGAGCCACGCGATCCACCTCCCCTTTGAAAAAGTTTCTCAACTTCATATTTGGGATGTGCGGGAGCCGGCATGACATCCAAGTTGAGCAACAAAGGTCGAGAAGGGCTAATAAGCAAATGAGGGACACGATGAAATTGATGCACAATGCCCAAGGTTTTCAACCTCCTCGCTCTCCACCATCTCCAGAATCTCCACAGGTTGAGATACCTTCCTTTGAGGAAAGGATGAGAGGATGGGCCAACTCCGACTTGCTTAACCAATATGGCCCCATGTTCTTCGAGTCCGGGCAAGGACAAGGATCGTCCTCATCAGTTCCTCCTCCACCTCCACCATTTGTACCTCCTCCTCCGGATGTGGCTGGATCGTCTCACTTCATGGATGAAGAGCAAGCACCCCCACCTCCACCTCCCGAGCAAGTACAAGATTGGGGCGTTCGCTTCTCCGCCGAGATCTTTGGCTACAACCCTTACTTCTATGGTAAAAACTGCGCTCCCATAGCTCATCCATCTCAAATCACCGTCTCGGAGTCTATTTATCTAAACTCTCCCTTCATTGGATTCTTGACAAATCTCAAATAGGAGGGAGCTCTCACCCGGGAGACGGATCTCAAGGACGGTGATCGGCGGTGCTTCTTCTCCGGGCCCTTCTTGGATGCTTGATGACAAAGGGGGAGAAGAATCAAGATTAAAGCCACAAGTTTGTGTTGTCGTGTTGCACCGGCTCGACCGGGTCTCCCCGCACTTGCCGTCCGACCGGTGCTCGCCGGGCTGTTGAGAGAAGCTATGTAATAAGTTAGAAATTTATCTTAGTGGACTTGAGAACATTTGTGTGAGTGCTACTGGGTGTTTTAAACTTTATTGTAATATTTAAGCGACTTTATTGATAGGTTGTGATGCATGCTTTGAATGGTGTTTGTTTGTGTTGGCTAAATGGGGCAAAGTGATCAAAACCAGCTTGCAACCCTGGCCCGATCACCTTGGACCAAATAGCACGCACTTCGATTCTTGTCTGTAGGCCGACCGGGACTCGACCGGCCGACCGGCGGGGCACCGTCCCCGACCGGTGCCGCCCGGGCCGTGTGTGTTGGCCGGATCCGACCGGCTCGACCGGTCGGTGCACCGGTCGACCGGTCTTTGCCTAGCCATACATTTCCCTTTGCTTTGTGCATATCTTGTCCTACGCATCACAGATTTTATTTTGTCGCTCACACATGTTGCACTCCACTGATTCTAAGATATAGGGGGAGCTCACACGTCTTTTCTTCCAAATTTGTGCTAATGGCATTTAAGGCCAATTTTTGAAATCCAACTCAAAGCACAAATTAAGGGGGAGCTCTAGCTATATCTAAGAATCTAAACACGCTTTATTGTTTTATTTGTAAGCTTTAATTGAGTTGTCATCAATCACCAAAAAGGGGGAGATTGAAAGTGCATCTAGGCCCCTAAGTGGATTTTGGTGAATTGAATGACAAGGCGATTAAAGGACTAATGATCTTGTCTAAGATTGTGAGCAGGTTTTCATTATATATTCATGAGCAACCATTGAAGTATTTTAATTATGGATGTATTTTATGGCTCACATTTACAAAGACAAGTATATGGTGCAAGACTTCATGAGTTTATCGAAAGAGAACAAGATGATGAGTGTACACACCATGGTTCTAAAAATGGAAGCTTGCATATCCGTTGTCAATCAAGATCAAGCATTTGAAGCGGGATTTTCAAATGAAGGTTAATTGCGGGTGAAGCAAAGTGGAACTCAAAGTGGATTGGATAAGTGATGAAGAGATCAACCGAGATGGCTAGGGTGAGGGACTAAGCAATCTTTGGGGCCGTAGCTAAGCCGCCATTCGTGTTTTGCTAGGGTGAAGGTCAAGTATCATATTCAAACCTTAACCGAGACAAGCTTTGCAAGTCATCAACTCGTTAAGATTGGAAACATGAAGTGACCATGGATCCAAGTGTGCATTCTTATGCTATATGGAAAGGTCCTAAGTCACTAGCTCAAGTATGGACGTGCTCAAGTCAAAGGCTATGTTGAAAGCCCTCAAATGGTTATTGATCAAGTATGGCAAGAATTAAAGTTGTTGCTTCTAGTGTTTTTGCTTTGAGGTCCCAAGCCATTTCTAACTAGCTCTAAGCCTTAGTGGCTCTCCCCAACCATCTCTTTGTGAGATTTGTGGATTCAAGCCATCATCTTTGTGTTGGGTTGAGAAAGTGAGCTTAGGAGTGACTTTGTGAGCTAACAAGAGCAGTTTCCATAGCTTGAGCACTTTGATTTCGCGTCTACAACCCTTGAAGCATTTGTTACTCTTGGAGGTTTGCCTCCTAGACGGCTAGGTGTCGTCGGCTAGCTCCCAAGGTTGTGGTGAGCAGCGGGAAGTTTGTAAGGGCTGCGATCTTGCCTCTTCGTGAAAAGGTCACCTTAGTGGAAAGAAGGAAAGTGGTTGAAAGAGACCCGGCTTGTTGTGGGAATTGTCCCTTACAAGCTCCTCAACGGAGACGTAGCCATTCCTCAGTGGGTGGTGAACTTCGGAAAACAAATCCTTGCTTCTTCGTGTGGTTCTTCTCTCTAAGTTGTTTTTCTAGCATATTTCATTTGCTTCCGCTTCGATCTACTTGGGTGTGTTACTTGTGTGTGCAGGGCTCATTACTCTGCTTGTGATCATCTACGAAAGCCACACCCTAAGTTTGATTCGTGCTAGAAGCCAAGAGGTGCTTGAAGTTGTTTTTGCAGGTTCACTGTGCTACACGGTCGATCGGTGAGGCGCACCGGTCCGACCGGTGTCACCCGTGAATCCGGTGCTTGACCGGTCGACCGGTCACTACCACCGGTCTGACCGGTGGAGCACTGTCAACTCAAGTGTTTGGGGAGAAAGAGTTCAAATTGGTCGTCTCGCCTATTCACCCCCCCCTCTAGGCGACATCAAGGTCCTTTCACTATCCGGCGCCACCGCAAAGGAGAACTCGAAGAAAACCTCCGGCGGCTTCAATGACTTGTCGAAGGAGAAGTGCCCGTGGCATCTGGACGGCAACCACACCACCGAGCAGTGCTACCGACTCAGGCGAGCACTCAAGGATACTCCAGAGCGACGGCACCCTCACGACAAGAAAGGCAAGAAAAAGGCCAACGACGACAATGACGACTTCCAGGAACCCGACAAGACGGTGAACGTCCTCTTCGGCGGACTACCCGGCGGATGGGTCCCGAGAAAGCTACACGGCGAGAAGTCATGAACATTGAACCGGCGGTCCCAACACCTCTCGGGTGGTCGGAGGTGCCAATCACCTTCTCCCGCGCGGATCAATGGACAAGCTTCTCCGAACCGGGCGGTTCCCACTCGTCCCGAACCGGTGGTCGCGGGCTTCAAACTCAACAAGGTCCTCATCGACGGTGGAAGCGGGCTCAACGTCCTTTTCACCAAGACCTTGAAGAAGATGAAGCTCGACATCACCCACATGCTCACTAAGAGCACCTCAACTTTCTACGGCATCATCCCCGGGAATGCGGCTATCCCACCGGGCTCGGTGGTCCCGCCGATTACCTTCGGGGAAACAAGGGACAACTACCGTACCGAGTACGTCAAGTTCGAAGTCGCGGACTTCGAGACGTCCTACCATGCCATCCTCGGCGGGCCATCGCCAAGTTCATGGTGGTACCCCACTACACCTACTTGGTACTCAAGATGCCAAGTCCGGCGGTGTACTCTCACCGCAAGGGGACTTGAAGATACCGCACGATTGCGACACGAAGCCGTGGAGATTGCATCCACGAATCAAGTACCCAACGCAATGATGGAGATCTATGTTGCGTCGAAGAAGCTTGCTCCAAGTGAACTCTACATCCCGGAGAAGTCGGACAAAGCCAACAAGCCTCGGCCACCGAGGAAGTTCTAGTCAAGACAATTGACCTCGGGACGAGGCGACAACGGCAAGACCACCACCATCGGGGTGGGCCTCGACCCAAAATAGGAAGACGCACTCATCAACTTCCTCGGGCTAATCGCGATATCTTCGCGTGGAAACCAACGGACATGCCGGGGGTGCCCGGGGGTTGATCGATCACTCACTCAACGTCGACCCTAAAGCTACCCCGAAGCGACAACACCTCCGCCGCTTCGCCAACGACGGACGGGACGCCATCAAGAAGGAACTCGCCAAACTACTCGTGGGCCGGCTTCATCGGAGAAGTCTTCCATCTCGAGTGGCTCACCAACCCCGTCCTCGTCCACAAGAAGAACTCGAGTGGAGGATGTGTGTCGACTACACCGACCTCAACAAGCACCGCCCCAAGGACCCCTTCGGGTTGCCGCGGATTGACCAAGTCATCCACTCCACGTGGGCCGCGACTGCTCTACTTCCTCGAGCCGCTACTCCGGTACCACCGGATCGCTATCAAGGAAGAAGATTAGGAGAAGACCGCGTTCATCACCCCGTTTGGCGCGTACTGCTACACGACCATGTCTTTCAGGTTGAAGAATGTCGGCGCTACATACCAACGAGCTATCCGGGCACGCTTCAAGGAGCGGCTCAACAAGAACGTCGAAGCTTACGTGGATGACGTGGTCGTCAAGACCGGAAACTCCAACACGCTCATCGTCGATCTTGAAGAGACTTTCGCATCCCTGCGAGAGTACCGCTGGAAGCTCAACCCGAACAAGTGTGTCTTCGGTGTACCCTCGGGCAAACTACTCGGCTTCATCATCAGCCACCGCGGCATCGAAGCCAATCCCGAGAAGATCTCCGCCATCACCAGCATGAAAGCTCCCACGTGCATCAAAGACGTGCAGAAGCTAACCGGATGCATGGCGGCTCTCAACGATTCTCCCCGTTCGCTACGGCGTCACCCAAACCATTGAGCCGCTTCTCCAGGTGCCACTCAAGCTTTCCCCACTACTTGTTGCCCCGCATTTTCTCAAGCCTCACCGTCGGTGCTCGTCGGCGCCATCTCCGACCACACTACTGCTGCCAATCGAACCCCGGTGAGGTACTAGCCACCCTTGACCACTCCTCCGGCCAAGTCTGGCCGCCGTCGCTGATGGCGAGCCACCTCTGCACCAGCAAGGGTACACTTGTGAAGGTTGAGATCTTATAAAGACTTAGGTGCTAGAGCCGAGGGTATATATGGGAAGTTCCAAATCTTTCCAGGGACTTCGGTGTAAATAGATTCTTCATCCCTTTAGTATGTTCTGATAGATCTTAGAAAATTCATAGAAAATAGTATAAAAATCAGAAAAATGCAAAGCAAATTTGTTTAGGTTCCTTATGACAATATATACAACTTTTGAAAAGCATGACCATACTTTGGACTGGTAGTTCTTGAATTAAAATTCAAACTCAGTTTGACTTACTTTTGTTGTAGTTCAAAATCTAGATGTGATCTTTAGCTGAACTTTGGATATGTTGTTAGAGATTCCATGTGTGGAATATTTACCAAATTTTGAACAAAGTTAATGGGTAGATCTTTTAATATGATTTATTTTGTATTTATGTTGAATCCGACTTAATGATTTTTGTAGCTTAATACAAATAGATTTTTGTATCCAACTTCTGTTTATAGTCTTTTTATGCCTAGATTCACGTTTTGTGAATTAATCATGATTTTAGGACTGTTGTAAATATTTATTCTTGATTTATGCTTAGTTTAAAATATGATTGCATATTTCAAAATCTGAAATAGCCCTTGATCCATTTGTTGGGTTTGTAGCCTAGTTTTGGGCTAGGGACCAAGTGTGAGAAACTTTGGATCAAAAAGTTGTTTATTTATTTTTATATGCATTTATCTTATTTTGGTAGCTAGAAATTGTCATTTTCGGTATAATTAATTTATATCTCTTTTAAATGTGAACTTTGCTCGGTGGCTTTGATTGGAGTTAGAGAACTTATTAAACACCACTCACTGTTATTTTATGAATTTAATTTATGAGTGATGATATTGGAGGCTAATTAAGCTTGACAATAGGTTTAAATGGAAAGCCCCCAATTCCACACTTAGTTAACCCTATGGATGTGTTGTGTAGCATACTAGGGAGCTTAGGATCACTCTCTTGATGTTGTGTGAACTTAATTTAATTTATTTGCATAAATGTGTACATAGTCACAATAAAAAAAGAATAAATAATAAAGCACCACATGTTATTCCTTTATAGGAAGAATATGTTGAATATATGTTTGTCAAGGTGAATGTGGCCAACCATGCACTTCATGGTTTTCATGTGTTGTTTTGTAATTAATTAAATTAAAACTGCCAGTTAAATCTTGCATATGCATCCTCATGTAGATCTTCCCGACGGTTGCTATACGCTCATCCCGAAAAGAGGAGACATGGGAGCTGATAGTGAGCTGCAGTACGTGAGAGTGAGCTGCAATACGTGGACGTAGCTCAGGACCTGGACCAAAGTCCAGAAGGGCACAAGGCCAACCTTGCCCATAAAGGCCAGCCTCGAATCATTAACCCATATTTTATTTATTTAAATTGATGCAACTATCTTTGCTATGTTTATGCATTTATGTTTTAGGAGTTGAAATGAAACCCTAGATGCATGATCCCTAGGTACTGATGCTCTTTTACTAGTATGCTAGGTCGATAGTTGCCATGCTACGAGGACACAGTACAAGTTGAGTGATGTTCGTCACTCGCGAGATATAGGTTCTTATGTTGGAATCATAAGATATGATAAATAGATTGCTCATGTGGTAAGAGCATGGGATTTGGGCTCCAGTCCAGTGGGTTTCATGGGCTAAGCTTTTGAATGTACTAAGCACTTGTCGGGAATGGGACTGGTAAGCCTAGTACCTGATTGAGGTGGCAAGGGATATTTTCTTTTACTAATCTTGAGTATTCACCTGCCTGGCTCGCAACCGGGATGGGAGTACATGTGTGAGGTTGGACGTACTGTGTGGGTCATACCAGATAGCTTTGTACCTAGTACTGTAATCCTTATTCTGAACCGAAGATCGACGGTAACCGCCTGGTCGATGCCAACTCTGTTGGGGCACCGTTCCGTGTGTTTAGGTTTACCTTGCAAGGTTATTAATCCATCGATCATCAGCCTCTCACCATTATCTAAGGCTGCTTAATCAACTGGCCATGATATCCATTAATGACGGAACTATGTGAATTTTGAGGCTTGATTAATTGTATTGCACAATTCTTGATTGCAATAGATGGCTTACTTAGAATGGTTAATTCACTAGAACTTGAGCTCAAATATTAAAAGTAAGGATCCATGATCTTAGTTCCTTTTTGGCAAAACAAACCCAATAGTCAAAAGCCTTACATGTCTAGAGGTATCTTTTAATTTTTGGACGGTTAAGTCTTGCTAAGTATTAGTATACTCAACCTTGCTATATAAATGTTGTTTTCAGGAGATGTTGTTAGTCCTGGAGAGATTCCACCCGGCTGGGAGCTGGAATGGGTGGATGACGATGAGTGATTGCATCATGGATGGACTCCTATGATGTTTATCGTATCGCTAGTTTAATTATCACTGTTTTTGAACTCTGATCCATTACTATCATGTCATGAACCATGGTTTGTAATAATTAAACCCTTAGGGGTAAATTTGGATTTAATTTGTGTAATGTACTCTGGACTCGCCTTCGTGTGAGTTTTAAGGCATATGTTCGATCCATTTGTGCCATGTAAGTGATTTCACCGAGCTTGACCCGACAACTTATGATAGGATGATACTTTATTATTGCCTAATGACCAAAGTGTATTGGTTTAGGCGATAGTACGGTATTTTCTCGGGCAGGTTGTCACATGACCAAAATCATGGAGGGGGTCGGTGAGGGACTTCATGCGCTGGCAGTATTCATCGATGGAGGAGTCACCCTGCGTCATGGAGTGTAACTCTGGCTAAGAAAGATTGCCCAAGATTGCTTATTAGTGCAGAAGAGCCACTCAATGGCAAGCCAGAGCTCCCGGGCAGCGGGCTCCTCATCCTCCATGGCAAGGCCAAGGACGGAGTCGTCAACGGAGCAGAATATCCACGAGCGGAAGCAGCAGTCTGCCCGATCCCAGTCAGGGTCCTAAGGACGTGCCTCCTTAGTGTTGTCCGAATTTGCCGCACATGGACTTGAGGAACAATGCCCACCGTTGACGGTTAATAGTTGTATCAAAGTTCATTTAGACTTGCAAGCGGACAAGTCTCCCGTCGTATACAAGGGACCCTTCTTCCCTCGAGTGGTGAACCCAAGGTATCGAATCCGTGGAACGGTGTGCAACGCAAGGATTCAATCTAGTAAAGCAAGTAAAGCTATCTATTGAAGAATCAAGATGCATCTAATCTAAGATATGATCAAGAAAACGAATCTAATCTAATCTACTAAAGAGGTAGCAAGAGAAAGCAAGAGATAACCGATCTAGAGAGTCTAGATCATGCTTATGTTGTAGCTCAAAACAAGATAGATGAAGATAGAAAAGCGAATCTCATCAAAAGCATCTTTAAATCGTGACCTTCCATCCGACTCCGAAAACGCCCCGCCTTTCGGAACCCCCGTTCTGTCACAACGTATCCCTATTCATGCGGGTAGTCTAGGGCGAGTTCGATAAGAACAAGTTGAAATCACTTGGCCGGTCCGGTATGCACCTCTAGCCACCGCAGCTACAAGAGCACCCTATGTAATCTAGCTATAGACTAGATCGTAGAAGAAGCAAAACCAAGAAGAAAACAAAATCATCGAGAAGGCACTTGATCGCTAGGAATCGGATTCACTTACAAACTTCACCATGAATGATTACATGAACAAGATCATCACCGGGGCCCTACCTCGATCTTGATCCTCGCTCCGAGCTCCGACGTGGTTTTCCATGCAAGGTTCCCACGTCGGCTAGGGAAACCCTAGACAACTAGCACGACCCTCATCTCCGAGATGGTGTCCCTCAAGCTTCTCGGCTCCTCGGCGGCGGATTACAACTTGATTGATGCATGGCTCTCGATCGGGGGGCTATAAATAACCCGAGATGCAATTAGGTCAAAGGGGAGGCCGGCGGGCCCGGAACAGAGCCGGGCCGCCGGCCTGGGCCGACCGGCCTGGGGCCCTTCCCGGCCCGGTTCGTGTCTTCCTTCGTCCGGTATTGCTTCCCAAGTCTTCTAGATCCTCTCCCCTTTTGCATGTGGGCCCTTGACGTCGGTTTCTCTCCGAATTGGACGAAGCTCCTTCTCTTGCAAGATTCGGCACTTTTATGGCTAGGTCCTCGGAGTTTGTCATCTTCTCGGGCTTGGTCCTTGGGCTCTTGGAGTCATGTTCACTTCATTGCTTGACTTGTACCGGGCTTCAAGGTCTTGTCATGAGGTGCTTAATGAACTTATCCCGGAAGTCTTGCTTTCAACGTTAAAACCCTGCGTAAACACTTAACTCCAAAACCGACATGCACAAGTGAACTTGTTATACCACGGGGGTTAGTACCAATGGATAAGATACAAAAGTCATGCCAACACCGAAGGTAAACTCATGGCTAGGTTGACGGATTTTCACCGTCAACACCCACTTGGTGTAGGTAGGATTCTTCATCGTCGGAGTCATCAGAATGCAAGCCTTGACGTTGACAGAGGTGTAGGGGTGGGTGACTATTGGCAGCGCTGGGTAGAGGATGAAGCCGCCCACACCGACATCCTTGGCTGGTGCAGATGGAGAACCAAACACCGGCACAGAGGGGGTGCCTAGAACCTGCGCGAACAAAGAGAGAGCGGCGGCGACAGTTCCGTCGCCTAGGGCTGGAGCGGACGAAGAGAGGGCGGTGGTGGCAGTTCTGTCACCCAGGGCCAGTGCAGACGTAGAGTTGGAGGTGTTGATGGTCCCGGACGTGGCCGATTTGGTAGTAGAGTCCAAGGATATAGCCCGCACGAGCCAATCAGGGGAGACGCGCCACCGGAAGGCTGCGTGGAAAAAAAGCCCACGCAGAAGGGGGGTCACGAGGTGGAAGGAGGGTGGGCGCGACCACGTGAGTGAATCGCGAGCGGAAGACGGCAGCGGCGCGAAATCGTGCGGTTTCTCGAAAAACAGAGGAAGATGGGGTGGGGTAGCGGAAGGAAAGGGGGCCAAGAGATAGGCCTAGTCTCTTGATACCATGTAGAAAGGTAGGATTAAGGGAAACACCACACACCCTAATCAGGGGGGTGACCTTCATTATATAGCCAAGATGGCTTGTAGTACAAGGATAGAATCAAATGTACAAGGTAAGTCGATCAGCTATACATGGAAAGCTATAAATAGCTAAGTATCTACTATATCTCTAATACTTGCTGGCTCTCCTAAGGTTGCTTAGTTGTAATTCTCCTCTTCCTAATGAAAAGTGTGCTTTGCATGTCTTAAAAAAGAAAAGGGGAAAGTAAGATAAACGGGGAAAATAAAGAAAACTAAAAAAGGAAAAGAGAATAAATGGGAAAATGAAAAATAGAACATGGGTTGTCAGGCCCACCATGGCCCAACACCGCCACTCGCGCTGATCCCAGCGTGGACAGCAAGGAAGACGCGGAGGCGGAAGCACGAGCTCTCTGCCCATCGCCCCCCAGTGCCATGGCGTCCGCGAGTGCTCCGAATCGTTGCTCCGACTCCCACGAGATCGACATGGAAGTGGGTGTAAGCTACCCGTGGTCTCTGTCCACCTTCTCATGGGTTTTCTGTTATAGTTTATGATTGATGCATCAAAATTTCTATGAGCTAGCTCGTCACCGGTTATGCTCGGCCATCGTACATGAGGGATGTGATGCGTATTTCTGGGGTGTCATCTGTTTGTTGGTGGTTTTCACTAGATTGCAGAGTTTCTCGAGGGGCATGAGATGAGGTTTTCTGATGCGGTTTATGATGGATTCATTAACATTTATGGGAGCTAGATCGTTGCCGGCTATGCTCGGCCGTTGGAGATGAGGGATATGAAGCATATTTCTAGAGTGGTATCTATTTGTGGGTTTTCCCCTGGTGTCATTTGGGAGGGGCAGGGATTGCAGTGTCTCGATTCTCAAGGTGCCTGGAATGGGGTTTTCTGGTGCAATTAGGATGGTTAGGGTCGGAATTTGTGAGGGGTAGATTGTTGATGGCTACGCTTGGCCGTTGGAGCCTCGGAGGCGAGGGAATCGTATTTGTTGAGTGGTTTCTATTGTGATTTTTGTGGGGTTTGGAGATACGAGGATTTCTCGGCGTGCATCGTCGCCGGACTACGATGAAGGGAGTTTTTGCAGTGAGCTTGGGGAGTTTTCAGCAGCTGAGCTTGAGCGTACCTTATTGCATTTGCTTTTGCTACAGCCCGAGTATCACACTTTGCTAGATATAAAAAAATTAGGAGACAATGTCCACAAGTCCAGCAACAGGAAGCAAGGTCGAGTCGAGCTTTGACTTGGTTGCAGAGTCCATTCAAAAGCACTAAATCAGTAAGTACTTTAATTTATGATTTTCTTGTGCTCTGTCACCTGTTGCATGTTGCAAAGGATTTTAAAATTAGGTGTAAATTTATAATTGAACCATTGCTCTAGCCTATACCGAAGTTTGTAGGCCCTTTACGAAATATAAAATAGGAGTGTATATTTATGATTTACTTATTAATTTTCTAAAGTGTAAGCCTTATTGGTGTTTGTTTTATCATATTGATCCTCATCATTATCTACTTACGAGCACCATTTTGAGTTTGAACAATTTAAGTTTTTTACTTCTTTCACTTTTTGTTAATGAAATTATATTTCCTAATAGCATAGAACATAAGAATACAATTAAGCACGACTTCTTATTTTACAAATAAAAGTTGATGAAATTAAATCAGAAAAATATCAATGACTTTAAAGATAACTAATAAATGGTAAAAAATGCTAGTGGTTAAATCCTAATTTGATGAAGCGGGGTGTGAGTATGTGGGCATCGAAGGAAAGAGCCCTTTATTTATAACGCTACAAAGCCGCAAATATCCATGGTTTCATACTCTTCCATGGTTCTACACTCTTTTAAAAGAAAAATGTAGAAATATTCCTAGGATTAAAATCCTAACTCTCTGATTAGCAGCCCACAAAGACAAATGCGTAGATGTTTCACCCATGAGCCATTTAGGATTTTGTTATAAATCGTTAAGACATAAAGGATTTGACAAAATGCAAACAAATCAGGGTGAAACTCAGCCTTAGCCATGTAGTACCCACAAACTGATGTCATGCGCTAGTGTGTTGTTGTCTTCTAGGATCATCTGTGTTGCGGTGTGACATCAGGCAGGACACAAGTCTATTCGTGATGAACAACTTGAAGGCCAGCACTGGGACCTCCTAAAATATGGGGGGCTAGTAGGGACGCCCCATTAGCACTAGTTCATATACGACCCTGAATTGCCACATGCCACCAAGAAAAAAAGTTCATGAAACAAGATGGTAGAGTATGAATACTTCCTTAATCCGTACTCCTACACATCTCAACTCTTAGGCCTCATTTGTTTCCACCGGATTGATTCTGACCGAAATTGATAAATATAATAAAAAAATCATGATAGCTATTATAAGATCCGGATTTATTTCGGGTCAAAAATTAATTTACTCATGATAGGCACACCATGAGACTAGGAATCAATCCACTAGTCAAGAGGTATGGAATCAATCCGACTCTTCAGTCTATTGTTCTACCTATCATGATGAGTAAATTAATCTCGATCTGGAATGAATCTAAATCTCTATCATAAATTTCTTTATATATCTATTATTGCGGCCAGATTGAATCCGATGGAAGCGAACAAGCCCTTAAGTAGCTACATGAAAAATTGCAATTGGTTTGATGAGGAGGCTTTTGAAAATCAGAGTTTATGTGTTCATCAGCAATACGTAAAAAAACCTCTCAATAAATATAGTGACAAGTCATTCAAGTATTTTATCTATCATGCTATCCTTAACTTCTTAAAAAATTAATTGCAAACAATATCATTAAACTCTTGAGAGGACAGAACACTAGAATTAGAGATGGGTGTCAGGTTCTCTCACAGCCACGCTAGGAAGGTCAATGACGTTACTATGGGTATGTATCCTATGTGGTATGGGTTGTTTAGTTTATGCTATGTCTGTCATTCATTGTGTCGCCATGCATTTTTTCTCAAAGGATTCCGCCACTGTCGTGTCGCCCTCATACGAGTGCCAAATTAAATTAGCAACGACGGCGGTGGGAACAAGACTATTGATGTTGATGTTTTGGTGGGTGAATGAAAGAGAAGAAGAAGTGGCTGCAGCAGAAACGACGGCGATGGCGACTTCGGAGATCAACGCGGCCATGGAGTCGGAGGAAAGAGCGGCGGAGCTCATGGCGACTCGTAGCAAAAAAATGGAAAGATGGAAGGCTCAAGAACGATTGGCTCTGGTACCATGAAGAATGGCAGTACAAGAATAGGAAACGTTATATGCACAATGTTGCCAATCAACCTTGAGAGAAGCTATAAACAAGGAGGACCAAGAGAATATCTAGTTGTGGACCGGATCTCCAGGAGTAGTAGCCGCCAGGGACTTTGTCAAGGCGTGAGACGTGGTGAGGAATGTTAGGAACATGAGTTCCAATACTGAGGCCTCAGGTACGTGGTCAATCTCTTGCCATCTTACCATCTATCTAATAAGGTCGTGCATGTAGAGATATTGCTGCCCTCCTAGCTTAGAGCAACTCCAAGAGCTTCTCTAAAAAGAACTAGCTAAAATCATGATTTGGCTAGTACGTAAAATGAAATAGCTAGCAAAAAAGTTGATGAAATCCAACCGACTAGCTAAAATCAACTCTCCATATACTCCACCGCTACTGAGTCCCACCTGCCACTGCCATACTCATGTACGAGGGGATAGCTAGCGGGATTGGCTAGCCAAAGATGGCTAGTGAAGCCCCCGGTTTAGCTAGTGGAGGATAGCGAGGGCAAGTTTAGCTAGTCTGTTGGATTGAGTTTTTAGACAAATTTTCCATTTTTTAGCTAGTTAAGCCAAGATAGCTAGTCTCTTGGAGTTGCTCTTAGGCACATGTTACACACTTTTGTATGCTATTCCGAAATTCAGAAAACACGTTCTTCCGTTACTGATTGGGTGTCAGCAGTCCCACATGCTGACTAATTATGTTCTTTGTATGGCCAACAATATCATTGTAATGCGCGATTGGGCTGCTAGTTCAATGGTAGGACGGTCCAGTGGGACGCTACCCACCAGGGTTCAAATCCTGGTGCTCACACCTTTTTCTGAATTTATTACAGGATTTTCCGGCGTTATGCGTTCCCGACGACGACAAGGTGCTAGTGGTGACTTCGAGAATCTCCAGATCTGCCGGTGCTTAGTCCTTCGAAGGAGCTCATAGGGTGTGCGTGCGTGTTGTGAGCGTCCGCGTTGTCTTGTGTGAATCTAAAAAAAATATCATTGTAATGCAAATTAGGGAGGATCGTTATAGAGAGAGATATATGAAGACATAGCGATAGCATAATATATGAAAAAAATGTGAAAGTTTATTACTTCATTTATGTAGATGTACATATAATGCCCATACAACAATTTACAAACTGCAAACATATAATATAATCTACCACTTAATTAATATTAAGTATAGTTATTATAATCTATTACTTAATTAATATGTTTGATGTTGTAGAATATCCTTTGTGTATAATAATAATAATAATAATAATAATAATTTACAATTTTACTTGCAAACCATAAACTCTCCTACAAAATCCACCTAATTCGCCATGTCCTATGTGCGCCATTAAAAAACAGTTAAGTACCCTAATATATGATTCTAATTACCTATTTAGGTCAATGCTAAGATAGAAATTACTGACTCAAGATCTACATGCATTTTTTAGGAACCAATGAGGGGTTATGAGCCGACCTAAAAGTTTTGCATTCCATCAAGGTGATCTGCATGCATGATCAGTGTCACCATGTTGACATGTATGTATGAAGTGGTCAGAATTCCAATGTATATGTTATAAACCCAATGCTAAAACAAAGAATTCAATTAAACAAACTACGAAACATGTATGAAGGAGCGATGCAAAGTGAATAAAAACATTAATGCAGATAAAAAAGTATGAGTAATTGCAAACTAAGTTCTATAAAGATAACTAGATATATATGGACACTATTTTAGAATATTTAAGAAATTAGAGAAAGAAAGCTAATCAATTTTAATTATGAGCCCTTATTTTCCATGAAATTAATTTTTCAAAAAATATAATACTTATGCCTAACCTACCGCACGGGTTGATAGATTAGTATCTCATAATTTCTGTTGGCTATCTCACAAGGATTGAGGTATTTGGTGCTTAGCAAATGCTGTTGTCCATATGTTGATGAGGATGCTTGAAGACGGTGGTCAGGCGGATTTACTTGGGTCTATTGAGTAATCCTAGGATGCATTAGTGCCAGAAAGGACAATACACGTTTTTTCCTAGGAAAAAGTTAGAAATGATCACGCTCATGCGGGATGTGATAATTGGCTCAACTAGCCTCCGGATTATCTGATATCAGATTGGATGCCTTCTCAATGCAGTTGTCCAAGATGACCAATAAAAGAACAATCATGTTGAGTGTTTTTTTGGAGGGAAATCGTGTTGAGTGTTGATGCCTGTATGGTTGTATTTATTATGACTACTGTGAATCAATCATATTGATGAGGCCTGGCTACCTCTTGGATATTTTCACTTTGCCTACTTGTCAAGATTCAAGAACAAGAAGGGAGCTCTTCACTGAGAGGCACAGCTAGCTTACCTTCAAAACAAGAGTGGCTTGCATGATCAGGCTGGCGCGGGACTACTAAAATTTTCTTGTATCAACAAGTTCTTATTTGTGGCAGAACTTCTCCAACATGGAAATGGAAACATATGGTTGTGGCTCAACTAGCAAAATAAGCCCACATATTTTCCAAGAAACAGAAGTTGTAGGGGTGTTCGCCTTCGGCGCCTTCATCCTCAAGGTCGTCTGCGGGTGCCTGTGCTCGCCTCGTGCCGCGGCTAGTGGCTGGACCTCTTCACCGCTTCCCGACACCAGCACCGATGCACCACCCGTCGCTTGCCCAGGTTGGACGCCCTCACCCTCAGGAGTTGGGTTTCACCATCGGCGGGAACAGCTGATGGCGGAGGCATGCCTCTATGCAAGCAGCTAGGGTTTCCTCTTGATACCTCGACGATATCGTTCCGGCGGGCTTGATCTGAGCCACGCTTCCCAGTCGAGCTTGAAGGAGATGTGGTACAATTGAAGGACATCCCAATCTGATTTCAATGGAGATTGGAGAAATCAACGCAGGTGAAACGGAGACAGGGGAAGGGACCCTCACCGGAGAGTTCGCCAACGGCAGTTGAAATCTCTAGGAGACCGTTCTGGGACCCGCACAGGGCTGGATTTTTGGACCTTTACCCTCCAGAACGAAGGACTCGGAAGCCGCCATTGATGAGAAAGATGGAGGGGATAATCAGAAATTTCCCGGGAGAGGAGACACGTGTCGGAATCCAGACGGGGGAGGGAGCAGATGCTGCGCTCCGAGGATAATGGTGATGCCCCCCCCCCCCGGTTCGGATACTTTCATCGCTATCGGCCTAAAACCTCCAATCCCACAAACCTACGCCCAGGTGGTTCGACTCGAATCACCTCGGGAGAAGATGGGGCATCCAGCTGCGAGCCGTGCTGGAGGTGGTGGAAGGGGAGGGCTTGGAGCTGGTCGGGGCGGCCGTAGGGCTGGCCGCGACGACCGTGGAGCAGGAAGAATCGGGGCGCGCACGTTCATCTGGCAGCGTGCAGGCGAGCGTCGTCCGAAAGGCGAAGATGGTGGACCAGAAAGTGAAGTCCGAGGTGAAGAAGGTACGTACCATAACCCCCAACATGATGATGAAGAGGATCAGGGGATGCAGATAGATGAGGGGGAAGAGATCCGGAAAGAGGACATATCTTCATCCAATTGGGAAAAGCCGCCGAGAAGGGGAAGAAAAAAACGGGATTCGATGATGGCCAAGATCAAGCAAGATGGGGGCGCCAATCTTCCGATGTGCATGACAAGGCTTGAGACACCCGGGTGAAGAAGAATCAACAAGCGGATGCAAGGGATCCCCAAGCTAGACAACAACAAGGAAGAGCCGGCCGCGTGCATTGTGGGCTCAAAAACCATCGGTCCCGAAGATTGTAGGAGGAAGACTACTTGTGAAATGTGTGGGTTGAACAATCACAATGCCTATGATTGCGGGAGGGAACCTTTGTGGAATTTGGGACCGAACTCTGTGCTGCTCAAGTCCCCAATCAAAGTTTCTTTTATATTGATGAACATATTGACCGAGAGAGTCCCGAGAGAAAGAGCAAGCACCGCAATCATCACCGTGTCTAGAGGGGAAATGACCGCAAAACAGCTTGGAGACGAATTTGGCAACATCATTGACTCGTGACTTGGAGGTGGAGTGCCAAGAAGGTTAATGACAATAAATTTGTGATGAGGTTTCCATCACAAAAATGGTCCAGGAATACAAAGAAATTCAACTTGGGAATTAAAAGTGTTGATGCTCGATTTCAATATAAAGTTGGACCTCAACCGTGGGAGCCAAAGGGAAACTGGAACAGGCTTGGTTCAAAGTGAAAGGAATTCCAAGTGGACCGGAGAGGAATAAGAACAATTGCAAAAGTGGGTGGCTTGGTGAGGAAGACAGTTGAGATTGATGAGAACACCGGATATAACCCCGACTTTGTGAGAGTTAAAATTGCTTGTAGGGATGTGATGGAAGTCCCTGAATCTCATGAAGGCAATCTAGGCTTGTACATCTATGACTTCTTGTATGAAAGAGAAGAAATAAACTCCTTTTAGAAAGATAAACAGAAAGAAAGCTTCAGAATTGGGGACTCTGGAAACCAACCAACCCCTAAAAAATTGAAAACCCAACATGAACAAAAAGGTGATACTTCTAAGAAGACACAAGAGGGGTGTGTTTTGAGAAAGGTGGGACTGAAAGTGGAAAAAATATGATACAAGATATCAATCTTTCTCTGCTCTAGGGAAAATGGTTGGTGGGAAAATGATACTTGAGGGAAATTTTGAATGAAGACATTATACCAGCTGTCACTTATGAGCCTAGTGACAACACTGAGGAATTTCAAGTTCAAGTAAATAAGATGTTTGGGAGTGAACCTGGATCTTCCAAGCAAAATGACAGAGTGGGTTTAGCTAGTTGTGAATACTCACAAATAGCTAGCAAGCAAGCAGAAAAAGCTAATGAAAAAATCATGGGAAATCGAGTCTTGGAATGGTGGAAGACACCAATGTAAACAGAGATAAGGGAGATCAGTCACCTGGCAAAAGAACTGAGGAAGCTGAGCTAACCCAAGAGGGGGCTGCAGAATTTGATGTGACAAAACTCATTAATCCTTGTGAAACAATGAAAGAAAACAGAATTGAAAGGAAGTGGAGTGAAAGGGTGCAATACCTAGCTAACAAGAAGAATCCAGAAGACACAACTGCTGAGGAAATGGGGTATGGAGGTAACAACACTTCCTGCAATTCCTTTTCTGCTCTTAGTAATGATGAAATAGTTGATAGATCTATAAGTATGGGTGTTGTCATTGATAAGAGTATGAGGACCGGGAGCGTCCCGGTGGTCGGTGGATGACCGCTCCTCGGTGATGAGTGATTGACAACGGGTGTTGGACCGACTCTTGGCTTAGTGCGCGGTGTAGGCCGCGGCCTAGTTCGCGTTGTTGCGAGGTGAAGAACGGGCGCGAAAGGTCTTCGACCTTGAGGGGCCTCCGGGAGATGGAGAGACAAGTAGGCTCGGTTCGAGGGACCCGGCGGACAACGGGGCCCAGGGTGCGGGCCACATGGTGGCGACACGAGCAAGACGAAGTCATGGACGGACGAGCCGGTGCACGGTGGCGGCCGAGTCAAGTGGTTTGGCGGGGAGGCCGGACCGGGCACGCGGGGTTTGGTGGTTTGCCCACAAAACCATCGGCGGACGGTTTCTTGGTTTGGGCCCGAAAACCAAGTCCGAGGGCCCAACACGACGGAGACGGGATCCGGCGTGTCGGGAAGCTTCGAGGCGGAGGACACGCGGCGGGATCGCATGGCTTGCGTCGGGAGGACGCGGGGTGCGGCAAAGGCGTGGCCGTCCGATGGCAAGACCCACAAACATTACCTAAATGCCCCTACGTGGGTTGTATCGCCGTAGTTAAGTTAGGGGTAGTCGAGTCATTTACCACTCCGGCGGGACTCGATATATAAGCCATGAGTGTGTGTGGATGGCTCTCTCTCTCCGCGACTTAGGGTTTCATTTCCTCCCTCCCATTTCTCATTTTCGTAGCTATTTTTCTTCCATTTTCTCTAGGCTAGCATGAGAGCTTCATGAGAGATTTGTTGAGAGGGATGGATGCTAGGGCGGCATGCTAGACCTTGTGAATCTTTCCCGGTTTGTATAGAAGATTCGGGGTTGTGTTTTCGTGGCCTTTTTGTGCTTGTTTTCGTGCCTTTGTTCCCGGTTCGATTCCGCGGATTTGAGTGGGTTTCTCCCCGGGTTTCCTTGAGGAAAACATGGATAGATGTCTCGTGCATCTTTGTGATTGATCTTGTGCCCTCAATCGCCGGAAACCACTTGGATTCGCGCTTTTCGTTCGGTGCTCTAGCTTTTGATGGTGCTCAAAGGATTCGCGATTCCCGGTGATTTAGGGAGTTAGGAGGCAAGATTTTTGGGCTATAGCATCCTTGTGTGACGCTTTTCAAGTCCCCAAACCCTTGTCTCCATAGCTTCAACCGTTTGGGAAATCCGATGATGATTTGGGGGAGTTGACTTTCGGGGTCGGGCGTTTTCTGCTCTCCGTCCGCACTGGCGGACGATCCGCGGGGTGCCGCGGACGGTCCGTGCGGCTAGGGTTCGTCTCGTGTTCGTCGTGTTCTTGCTCGTCCTTGCTTTCGATCCGGTTTGGCTTTTGGTTTTTGTTGCAGCCGGTTTGCGGACGCTCCGAGCTCGAGTAGTGGACGGTCCGTGGTTGGCGCGGACGGTCCGCCCGGCCTTGGCGGACGGTCCGTTTTTCTCGGGTCGCTTCTGGTGGTTCTGTGTGCTTTAACGGACGGTCCGCGGTGTAGGGCCGGACGGTCCGCAGGGTTGGCGCGGATGGTCCGCGGCTTCAGGTCGGACAGTCCGCGAGGCCTGCGCGGACGGTCCGCCCCTCTCGGCCGGACGGTCCGCCGCAGCCCGTGCGCTTTGCTTCTTGGTTCGATTCCTCCCCTCCTTCTTTCGTGATTCCGCGTGTGCTTCAAGGAATCGTTCCTAAGGCTAGAGGTTGATCCATAACCTCGTGGTCTTGGCGATTGGTGTGTGACTCGATCTATCGCTCGTGTGTGACCGGGGTTTGACTAGGGTATAGGTCGGGTTCTTTGGGAAGAATTTTTACCGGCTCCTATTCACTCCCCCCCTCTCTAGTCGCCATCCGATCCTTCGCAGTAGCTTTGATATCATTGATATGTTTGTAGCGAACATGACCTCATATGCCATTAGTTCGGAGTTTGATTTTGGTGATTCATGACAACATGATCATTGGGACTAACCATATTATTTGAGCATGTCTTTGTAGACATTTCTAGGTCCCAAGGATACAAGAAAACCACATTCAGAAATGCCAAAACAAAGGGTCAAAACCAAGCAAGAAAAAGAAAAGAGAAGACACCGTCGGATGAACCGACGGTCCCTCAAATACAAGTGTCGGTGCAATCATCGGACGAGTTGGTGCACGGGGTCCAACCCTAGGTACCGTCGGATGAACCGACGGTCCGTTATTTAGTAGCGTCGGACGAGTTGCACAAGAAGAGCAAGGAAGACAAGTAGCACCGATGATCCGACGGTCCGAGTGGGGACCCCGTCGGTCTATCCGACGCTCGGTTTGAATTCATACGCAGGCGCGCCAAGACGAAGCCTTCGAAGACCGGATGATCCGACGCCGTGGTCAAGGTGAAGCGTCGGTCTATCCGACGGTCGCTTGGAAGCTAACGAGGCGACTTGGACGCGAGGTCTTCAAAGACGGATGATCCGACGTAGCGTCGATGCATAGCGTCGAGCAGCTTGTGTCGCAGAACCTCAACGGCTACGTGACGTGGGAGGGGCACCGGATGAACCGACGCCCGGAAAATATAGCGTCGCATCATCCGACGGTACCTTTTTCGGTGTACGTTAGACAATGGCTAGTTTGATGCCTTGGGCTATTTATACCCCCTCCACTCACCTATTTGAGGTTGCCTCGGATTGAGTGGAAGTGCGAAGAGTTCAAGACACATTGAAGATCATATCCAATCCATCCAAGTGCTTAATTGCTCATCTTTAGACTTGCATATACTTTGTGTATGTGCTTAGTGCTAGGCTTAGCTTAGAGTTGAGTGAGTGCAAGGTTGTGCCAACCTTGTGAGGTGATTCTTGAGTGAATCCTGGTGTACAAGGTTCGCTGGAAGCCTTGGGGCCTAAGTGGATCACCGGCAACCGTCATCGACCCTCCGGCTTGGTGTGGAGTGGCAAGGACACTTTGTGCGGGGGACGTGGAGACCCCCTTCCTTGGTGGAGAAGCTCCTTAGTGGAGGCGGCATCAAGGTGACCAAGGGAGCTTGACAAGTGCCTAAGTGGCTAGCCTTTGTGGCAAGTCAAGTTGGTGCTCTTTGGAGAGACTTGGTTACCGGAAGCAATACTCTTGTGTGAGTGCTTCAACAACGTGGACTAGGGGTGGCTTAGTGCCTACCGACACCACGGGATAAATCGCGTGTCAAGAGTTTGCTTCCTCTCATCCCCTTTACGTTTCCGCATTTACTCTATTGCAATCTTTGCTTGCCTCTACTTTCCTAGAGTAGTATCATGCTAGGATTGGCTATAGGTTGCAAACCTTCTTTTGGGATGGGAGTTTCACACTAGAACAACCGTAGTTGCACATATAGATAGTATGTTCTAGTTTACTTTGAGAAAAAGTAGTGAAGCCATAGGTTAAGGTTTTAAGTTGCCTAATTCACCCCCTCCCCCTCTTAGGCTAACACGCATCCGATTCCTTACAAGTGGTATCGCAGCTAGGACTCACTTCCTTCACAAGGAAACGCCAATTCGATTGGTAAATTGTGAAAACCGGCTCATTGGAACGTTTAGGCTTCACCGCCTAGTGAGTTGCTCTATAGAGGTATGAAAGGGGTGGATACCTTAGGTTTGGCTCCACATTTCGATGGCACGGGCTATCATCGGTGGAAGGTCCTCATGGAGGCCTATCTCCAAGCAAGGGACCTTGATGTTTGGAGAGTTACCGATGAGGGCATGAAAAAATGGTACTAGAAAGGAAAAGCAATTTGATGAAATTGCTAAGAGTATCATTTTGTCCTCACTAGATGTAGGCGTTTTCAATAGAGTTTTTATTTGTGAAAATGCTCATGAGCTATGGAAAACCATCAAGGAGAAAAATGAGGGTCCAAAAGAAGTTGCTAATGAACGCTACAGTTGTCTCCTTGAGCAATTCAATAGCTTTAAGCAATTTGCTAATGAAAATGTCGAATCTATGTACTCACGCCTAAATGTGCTTGTCAATGAGATCAATGCTTTAGGTGTGAAGGACACTTCACGGACTTGAACATCAACCGCAAGATCCATCAAAGTCTCCGGAAGCCCGATTATGACGTTGTGAAGGCAATCATCTACGAGAAGAAGCTCGAAGATTTAAAGCCATCGCATATCTTGAGCAAGATCATGGCACATGAGCTTCAACTCATGCCCAAGTCAAAGAAGGCGCCCCAAGAAAAGCCCCAAGAACCATCTTCTCCAACCACAATCCATGCTCTCTCAAGCCAACAAGGGAAGGTGTTGAGTAGAATGGCTACTCATGGAAGCACAAGTGAGGATGATTGTGATGATGGTGACGGTGGATATTCCTCAAGTGATGAAGAGGTTGAATCCATGGTGGACGAGTACGTAAAGAAGATCTTCAAGTATGTGAAGAAAGTCAACATGTACGGCTACAATGTCCACTTGAGAGAAGGGCGTCATCATCAACACATCAAGTTCACCAAGATCGTGCACAAGCCCAAGAAGAAGGTGGTCAAGGAGAGAAGACCAAGGAAAGAAGCAACTATAGCCGTCCGTGAGTGGACAAGTGGTGGATCAAGTTCTTCTAGCTCAAGTGATGAATCAAGAAGAACTTTACCACCCGCTTCATGCAAGGTCCTTCATCATCACACATGTACCTTATGGACAAAGGTATGGAAAGCAATGTAAGTGATGACGAATCCGACACCACCTCTCTCAATGATCTTGTTGAGCTAGTCCATGAGCAAAAAGGAATGCTTGAAAAACAAGCTAATGAAATTAAAGAACTCAATGCTCTCAATGATCTTAGTGACACCCTTGCTACAAATTATGAATATTTGTTGTGCAAATTCAAATTGCTTAGCAAGGAGTGTGAGGAGCTAAAATCTAAGCTTGAGAGCAATGAGACTAAAACAAGTAATTCCTTTGAGCTTGATGAAACATCTATCCCTTGTGCAATTCCTATCTCCAAGGTAGATTCTTCAACTTCTTGCATTGATTTAATTGATGAATCTTTCTCACCATCTTGCCATGAGAATGTTGTTGTAGAAACATGTGATTACCTCATAGGCAAGGAAAATGATAAGCTCAAGCGAGAAGTGAAATGGCTCCGAGAGAGGTTTGCAAACTTGATGGGCAAGGGCAAGAACGATGAAGAACAAGTGGACATCTCTCAAGACGTGAAGAGCCAAGTCCAACCTTCTCAAGATAAACGTGATCACATGGTGAAAAAGCTTTAGAAGGGTGCAACTGTGACTTGCTACAAGTGTCATGAGGAAGGGCACCAGTTCTACAAATGCCCTCAACTTGTCAAGAAGATGGACAAGGGCGCAAAGAAGAAATTGAAGCCCACCATCAAGAGCTCCCTCATCTACACCAAGCCCAACCGCAAGAACAAGACAAATAGCAACACCTACATCATCAAGAAGAAGGCAAATGGAAAGGTGGTTGCTCACAAGGTTGGGAAGATGAAGCAAGAGCAAGGTAGGAACCAACCCATTTGGGTGCCCAAGGAAGTCATCACCAACATGAAGGGACCTCAAATGGTTTGGGTTCCGAAGGCCACTTGAAGGCCATGAAGTACATGGACTTGGGAGGCTTGGCACAATCAATATGAGAAGATTCAAGCCTATAAGCCAAGCTTGCAAATTGTACATGTGTTGCCCAAGTTCCCCAATTGAGGTAATGGAAACTAGTACTTATCTCTTGTATCATTGTAGGTCCATTGCCTTGTTTAGGTTGCATTTGTTGCAATGTTTACATATGGTAGGGTGCTTGTGTCATGTGCTAACCCATGAGCAACCTACATGGTTTGATTAGTGTGTAGGAAAGCTACACTTGTTCTTTCATGGTGCATGTTTTCATATATATCCCTTTGCATCATGAGCAAGCTATAGGGTTAGCTTTCCTTTTGTTGTCATAAACATTGTGCATACATTTGGTTGGTGATTCAAAACACTAAATGCACACATTTAGGGGGAGCTCATCCTATGGTTTGGTTATGGGACTAACATTGTTTCAAGCTTATCTTATGTAGTCCCTTAAGCGACGCGTTCCGGTGCGGTGTTTCATTCTAAGAGAATGCTATTTCACTCTCAATGTGATCTAACATCTCTAAAAGAGTGAATATAGCAATAGGAACTTCATGTTATTGAGTCATGTCCTTGCGATCTTATATATATAAGTTCAAAGGCAATGTACTCATACATTCCTAATCCTTGTGGTATCCCAAGTGTCTTCTATGCAAGCTTCTTTCAAGTGGTTTCACCTAGTGATATCATTTCCAAGTGGCTCATCTTAATGTGGTGCCAACAAGGTAGAGAGGATCATCCCCCGGAGGTATGCAATGATCAAAAGACTACAAGTGGTAATGTAACAAGAACCTACTTGTTCTATCTCTTGTCCTTTAAGCTACCTCTTTGCAAGATATGCTCTAAGCTTCCTTGTTTTACAAGTTTGTAGTTGTGCACTTGTTTCTCACTACCCTTGTCCTACAAGTGGTATTCTTTTTGTGCACACACTTAGGGGGAGCTTAGTTTCGTATCATGTTAGTCTCATGAGCTTGTGATCCACCTTAGTTTTTCTCACATGTGGTATCTTCATTGATATCATACATATGGATCATGGTTCATGCGTCTTTCTCCCTTGCATTTAACATCTCTCCTTTGAGTTATGTTTGCTAGGTCTTGCTAGTTTCCTTGGACCATTTTTGCTTTGGGGCTTTTTGGAGATTTTATTCCAAAGGGTGAGAATGTGGGACCAAAGCAAGCTTGTGGCTTAAGCTTACAAGTGGGTTCAAGGATGCTTACAAGCGGTTTCAAGGATATGAGACCAAAGGGGGAAAATGTGATAATGAAGATCAAAAAGGCGGGAGTTTGATCTAGGAGGAGTTTGGATCATGGTAAGCATCCAAGCAACTGTAAGTGGTTCTAACCTTGTCAATTCTTGCAAATTTATGCTTGCTTTGGTTGTGTTGTCATAAATCACCAAAAAGGGGGAGATTGTAGCGAACATGGCCTCATATGCCATTAGTTCGGAGTTTGATTTTGGTGATTCATGACAACATGATCATTGGGACTAACCATATTGTTTGAGCATGTCTTTGTAGACATTTCTAGGTCCCAAGGATGCAAGAAAACCACATGCAAAAATGCCAAAACAAAGGGTCAAAACCGAGCAAGAAAAGGAAAAGAGAAGACACCGTCGGATGAACCGACGGTCCCTCAAATACAAGCGTCGGTGTAATCGTCGGACGAGTTGGTGCACAGGGTCAAACCCTAGGTACCGTCGGATGAACTGACGGTCCGTTATCTAGTAGCGTCGGACGAGTTGCGAAGAAGAGCAAGGAAGACAAGAGCACCGGATGATCCGACGGTCTGAGTGGGGACCCCGTCGGTCTATCCGACGCTCGGTTGAATTCATACAGAGACGCGCCAAGACGAAGCCTTCAACACCGGATGATCCGACGCCTTGGTCAAGGTGAAGCGTCGGTCTATCCGACGGTCAATTGGAAGCTAACAGAGGCGACTTGGACGCGAGGTCTTCAGCACCGGATGATCCGACGTAGCGTCAGTGCATAGCGTCGGAGCAGTTGTGTCAGAGAACCTCAACGGCTACGTGACGTGGGAGGGGCACCGGATGAACTGACGCCCTGGAAAATGTAGCGTCAGATCATCCGACGGTACCTTTTTCAATGGATGTTAGCCAACGGCTAGTTTGATGCCTTGGGCTATTTACACCCCCTCCACTCACCCATTTGAGGTTGCTGGATTGTGTGGAAGTGTAGAAGAGTTCAAGACACATTCAAGTTCATGTCCAATCCATCCAAGTGCTTAATTGCTCATCTTTAGACTTGCATATACTTTGTGTATGTGCTTAGTGCTAGGCTTAGCTTAGAGTTGAGTGAGTGCAAGGTTGTGCCAACCTTGTGAGGTGATTCTTGAGTGAATCCTGGTGTACAAGGTTCGCTGGAAGCCTTGGGGCCTAAGTGGATCACCGGCAACCGTCATCGACCCTCCGGCTTGGTGTGGAGTGGCAAGGACACTTTGTGCGGGGGACGTGGAGACCCCCTTCCTTGGTGGAGAAGCTCCTTAGTGGAGGCGGCATCAAGGTGACCAAGAGAGCTTGACAAGTGCCTAAGTGGCTAGTCTTTGTGGCAAGTCAAGTTGGTGCTCTTGGGAGAGACTTGGTGACCGGGAAGCAATACTCTTGTGTGAGTGCTTCAACAACGTGGACTAGGGGTGGCTTAGTGCCTACCGATACCACGGGATAAATCGCGTGTCAAGAGTTTGCTTCCTCTCATCCCCTTTACGTTTCCGCATTTACTCTATTGCAATCTTTGCTTGTCTCTACTTTCATAGAGTAGTATTATGCTAGGATTGGCTATAGGTTGCAAACCTTCTTTTGGGATGGGAGTTTCACACTAGAACAACTGTAGTTGCACATATTGATAGTATGTTCTAGTTTACCTTTAAGAAAAAGTAGTGAAGCCATAGGTTAAGGTTTTAAGTTGCCTAATTCACCCCCTCCCCCTCTTAAGCTAACGGGCATCCGATTCCTTACAATGTTAACTGAACTAGAAAAAGCCAGACAATGCTTGTGTGATAAAGCTCTAAATAATACAGCAAATATGATCAAAACTGACAATGATGATATTAATCTGGATGAAGTAGATAGTGAAAAAGAAAATTAAATTTCAGATAATAAAAGTATTATGGAAGAGACAGCATTTGAGTCAGATGGCTTCACCATAATCACTACTAAGAGGCAGAGGAAAACTACAAAAAGACTTTCTCTATCAGGGAAAGCTCCAAAAAGAAAATCAAAAAACAAAAGTAAGGGAGACCCTTACACAAATATTAGAAGGGGTGGGGAGAGTCAGGGAGACCTTGACATCTCTAAACACATCCCACATAAAAAAAAGAAAAGTATAAAAAATGAGAGGAATCACTTGGAATTGTAGGGGTATCAAGAAAAAAGGTGTCACCTCCTTCCTCAGAAACCTTATTCTGGAACATAACTTCCATCTAATTGCTTTGCAAGAAACAATGCAAGAAAGCAATGAGGACAAAATAATCAGGAGCATAGACCCTAACCAAGAATATCTCTGGAAATGGATCTCCTCCAAAGGGAGATCTGGGGGTATTCTAAGTGGGGTTAACTTGGAGCTATATGATGTAGGTTCCTTTTTTGAACGCAACTTTGCCCTTCAATTAAACTTATGGTACAAAAAGAACAAGGTCAAATGGAACTTCATTAATTTGCATGGGGCAGCCCAGGAAGAAAACAAAAATGATTTCCTGGTAGAACTGGCAAGCATGTTAGAACCAGTTCTGGTGTGTGGAGATTTCAATATAATAAGGTTCTCTAGTTAAAAAAATAAGGGTGGAACTCACAAACCTACAAATCTTTTTAACTCAATCATTAATACCTTTGGGCTGACTGATATACACATGACAGGGGGAAAATATACTTGGTCAAATAACCAAGATAACCCAACTCTGGAAAGGCTTGACAGATACTTGGTCAGTAAAAATCGGGTAGACATGTTTCCTATGTCATTAGTATATAAACTACCCAGGGAGCTCTCTGACCACAATCCCCTGATTCCGACCATACATAATAGCCAACCCTGAGGAAGCTTAACTTTAAGTTTGAGACATCATGGCTGAAACATGCTGACTTCCTCACTAAGGTGGAGGAGATTTGGGAGAAAGATTGTCATGTTGATACAGCATTTGACAGAATCCAAACCAAATTAAAGAGATTTAAACAATACTTTAAAGGTTGGGGGTTCAATAAACAAGGGGAAATGAAGAAGAAAAGGACCTTGTTCAGGTAAGAATTGCTGAACATAGAACAAAAATACAATTGCTGACTTCTCTTCTTGCAATAATGGAAGAGGAGGAAATGTACTGGTATAAAAGTATCACATGAAAACTGCTTACACAAAGGAGATAATAACACTGAATATTTCCATAAGATTGCTAATGGTAGGAGGGAAAATACCATCCTATCCTTTACTAGTGACAACGGGATCATAGAGGGGGATGACAACCTCTTAACTCATGCAACTGATTACTATAAAAACCTTTTTGACCCAGGAGAAGGAAATGCTTTCCCACTTGATCCTGAAATGTGGAGAGGTGGAGAAAAAGTAACAGATGAAGATAATGCTGAGCTGGCAAAACTTTTTCTGAAAATGAAATAAAAGAGGCACTTTTCCAGATGGAGAGGAACAAAGCTGCTGGACCTGACAGCATACCATTTGAATTCTATCAAACATGTTGGAGGATCATCAAAAAAGACATTGTTGAAATGTTTGATGATCTTCATCAAAGGAGGTTAGATGTTAACAGATTAAACTATGGGACCATTACCCTCTTAGCAAAAGTTCCTGATGCAGTAGGCTTGTCCGCTGCGAGATTATTTGCAAAAGCAAAAAGAAGGGGAGTTTGGGGATAAAAGACATTAGGAAAATGAATATTAGTCTCTTATCCAAATGGTGGTGGAGGCTGGAGAAGGAACAAGGGCTCTGGCAAGACATGATTAGAGCAAAATACTTACACCATGAGGGGATTAAAAATGTCAAACACAGGCTGGATTCTCCAGTTTGGACAGATTTATTAAAAGTTAGACAATTCTACCTAAGGGGAAGGAGAATTGAAACATGAAATGGCAAAAGCACACTGCTATGGCAGGATACTTGGCTGAATGAGAAGCCCGTATGCATTATGGCACCAGTTCCATATGATCTCTGTCAAAACAAAAACATCACAGTTCGCCAGTTCTTAACACGGGGGGCAAGTACATTTTGATAGGTGGCTGCCTCCTTTCCTTTTTGAACAATGGATTAGGATTATAGATCAAATTTATCAGTACAAGTTTCAAAATACTGATGACAATATATCCTGGAGGTGGGGAGGGAAGAAATCCTTTACCACAAAATCTGTATATGACCACCTAACTGCTAGTGATTGTGGAGAGTCCTTCAATCACATATGGAAAGCTAAAATCCCCCTTAAGATCAAGATCTTCACTTGGTTGCTGGAGCAAAATGCAGTTTTAACTAAAGACACATGATCAAAAGGAATTGGGTGGGCAACCCTTCATGTTTGTTCCGCAGCCAAATTGAAACTGTTGACCACTTGTTCTTTCAATTCCCTGCAGCTAAGTGCATCTGGGGCATTGTTAGCTTCTGTTTAGGAGCAAACACGATACCAGGAAATAACCAACAATTCAAGCTCCGGATACAAAACATATTCCCTCAGGGAAAAGCTTTTCACCACTTTGGCTTCTCAGCGATTTGTTGGGCCATTTGGAAATGCAGAAACAAAGCGGCTTTTGATGGGAAGAGGATTAAGCACCCTGCTGAAATCATTATACATGCATGTGCTTTTATATCTTACTGCTCGCAGTGGAAGACCAATCCCAGGTGGCTGCTAGAGTTGAGACGATGCTCAAGATCGCCTACAGCCTGTTATCTTTCCAGTCCAAGCCTCCTGGAGCTCAGATGCTGTCGGCGCCACAAGACAGATCAGCCGATGAAGAAGAAGAAGACTGATCCTGTTCCAATTCTGTTGGGCTGATGTTGCAGGCGTTTAAACTTTTGTTTTGGTTG
This sequence comes from Cenchrus americanus, assembly GCA_947561735.1. Taxonomy (NCBI): domain Eukaryota; kingdom Viridiplantae; phylum Streptophyta; class Magnoliopsida; order Poales; family Poaceae; genus Cenchrus; species Cenchrus americanus. The sequence continues at coordinate 88,193,690 of OX387240.1, read as the reverse complement.
TTGTGAAGTTCATCTCCGAAAATTGTAATAATTGTTGCTAAACTCTTCTTTGGTTGCTGGCCAAACTGTTTAGTACCCTGAGAGACCTGGGACTCTAAGGGCCCTTGATCTTGCTTAGCTTGAGTCAGGTTAAGTGAGTAGACTCTAGTTCTGCTTCCCCCCTTGCTTCTCAAAACTTCTTGTATTTCTGTTTCGAGTAATGGAAATGGGGGCAGATCCCTCGAGTCGAAAAAAATAGAGGAAGAAACAGAAATGTACTGCTCCCAAACCACCAAGAGAGTCTGCCAAAACACATTCAGCTACTGCCTGTCCTGCCTGAAACTCCAAATCGTTTTGTAATGCAGAAGTAATCATTTCTCACTTGATATCAAATTGGATCACCCAAATTCTCTAATGATATCCATGCAGAACTCTGAAGAATAGGCAATTAGACTGTAGCACATCTGACTATCACAACAGACTCGCTTGGATAGTGAATAACTGCAATGCAGCTTTGTCAAGAAGTAACTGTATTTTTTCCAAAAAAAAAAAGAAGTTACTGTATTTACAAACATGTTCGGTTACACACGTGAGGCTTTATCTCACGTACAGGCAACCAAACATCCACTTACCCACGTTGCCCAACATATCTAATAAGATAACCAGACCAGCTCTCTTGATGTGCCTATGCTCTACACCATTTTCTGTTCTGTTCAGCGAGGAGGTCATTCCAACACAAACCTCCCTGAGGCTATGGCACTGATGCATGTCAGCCAGAGCTAGTGAAGTAGCCACGTCCTCAGCACTAACGCTCTTGCAAAGAATGCCTTCGCAGATCAATTTCAGGCGTTCCATGGCGTACCTATCTGCAGCCACGAGCAAGTGCCTAACCATCTCCTTGCTGTCAGTAGCGTCGAACTCCTCCAGAGAAGGCTCCGAATCCGTGTAGATGAAGTGAAGCAGTGCTCTGAAGACATCGGGGTGCATGTCCACGATGGTCAAGCCCTGCGTCGCGTCCTCGCCAGCGGCCATTGGCCCGTAGAACTGGGCGTCGAAGACAGGTGACCTCATCGCAAGTACAATCTTGTGGGCATGGAAGAGCTCATCTCTCACTTTGAAAGTGACATCCGCTCCTTTCTTCCCGTCTAAAAACAGTTTCCCAAGATTATCCGACAGGTCCGAAGGCGGAACTTTCACCTCGAATTCAGGCTCCACCGTTGGCTCTTTCATCACGGTGACGGTGCACTGGATAATGAGAGTGTCGTCTCGCAGGTACGACGACGCCTCGATCTCGCTAGACTTCTTCTTACTGTAGGTGCCCCAGGAACCTTGGCTGGCGAAGCACATGGTGCGGAACACCACCAACGGCGGCACCCCGGAGTGGATAGGCGTGGCGTGCCCCGTCGCCTGATCGACGAGCCTGAAGTCGAAGAGCACCCTCACATAGGCTTTCTAGCTCATGAGCTCCAGGTAGACGACGATGTAGTCCGCGTACTTGCCCGACATGTCCCCGTCGGGGTAGTATTTGATGCTCCAGTCGTAGCCGCCGACGGTGAACGTGCTGGACCGGACGAAGCGGGACACGCCGATGCCCTTGTGCAGGCTGTACCCGACGACCTTGAGCACGTGCGTGCCCCGCGCCGTCTCCGGAGCGTACCTGAACCTGGACGCCGTCGTCGTCTGTGGCCAGGTTTGGGGTGTTGCCATGGCCGGGACTCGTCGGAGAAGTGGGCGGCGCGAGGGTTTGGAAGTCGTCGGCTGCGCGACGAAGAGGGATTAATTTGTTGAACCGGGCCGGAGGACGACGCATCCGAGACGGAAACGTTCCATGGCGATTCCGATTCAGACGTAGCTCAAAACCATGGGCAGTTGGGCACCTACCGTCCACCCCTGGGCCCTGGGTCCCCAGGGCCGTCTGATGATCGAACGCCGTGGCCCGGATCCGGCAGAATAGCGATCGGAATCGTTGGTTTTCTCGATCCGGAGCCGCGGGGCGGGTGGTCTGAGCAAGGACCACGTCGGGTGGAACGCGGGAGCACGAAGCGGCGGCGGAGCTCGACGGCGGCGACTGCTCAGCTCGAGGACGCTGGCAGTCTCGCCGCCGTTTTCTTCGACACCGCCTCCGTCAGGTGACGCGCTGTTGGACGGCCAGTGCAGCTGCACGTACTTGTTCATGTGGGGGTGTGAACGCGTCAGCGGCGCGCGGCCAGCACCAGCAGCCGGCGCGATGAGGCCATCGTCCAGCAAGAGTCGCGCCAAGCTGGTTTTCCATCGTCCCGTGGTGCTGACGCTGGAACTTGGTCCATCCGGCGCCGCCTCCATTCGTCCCTGCGATGGAAGAGATCGAGCTACGAAGGTCAGCGGCTCCATGCCAGCTGATGCGAGCCCCGGTCGTGGCGTCAACGGCACCAAGCACGCTGATCGAACCCTCTTCGGCAATCGGCAGCCCGTGGGCACGGTGACGACCTCGACCACGGATGGCATTGCAGAGAGCTGCAAATATTTTCAATCGCGAGAGCAGGAGCGGTAACGCGGTGGCGCTATGGAGAGCGTTCTTTTTACCGACAGCTACGTTTTTACCGCTGACCAGCAGTAACGGTAGCAACCGCGGTATACCGCTAAATACCGCTCGAATTCAAATTTCAAATCAAAACCGCTAGTTCAAACGGTACCGAGGGGTATACCGCGGTATAAACCGCGGTATAAATGGTTTTTACCGCGCGGTAAGGAACTTATACCGGTCCACAGAAAAAGACCCTCCGGCTTAGAATAAATGAAAATTCTGGCATGGTGTTGGCACAAATTAGTGTTAAATAGCACCCCCAATCAATGATTTATAGTTATACATAGAAATACTACACCAAACACAATAATACTAGCCGTGCATAAGTGAGTTGGTAGTTCAAATACAAATAGTTCATACAAATAGTTCATACAACACAAGTTCAATGGTAGAAAGGAAAGATCGCCACCGGGTCGCGGAGTGGTACTCGGCGATGGACATGACATTCAAGCCTCTCGTCCTAAGCAACTCACCCTTGTACTTGTTGCCAAGTTAGGCCCGTCCACGCCGCCGTTGTCTGCGCCACTCACCGACTAACAAGTTGTAGAAATCGGGTCTTCCCATTCATACACCCATCTCGTCCGTGGCGCGCGTTGATGTCGGGAATGGGATAAAAATACCGCGACCGGGAGGTATCACCGTGGGAGGAAGAAGAGTACGTTGGGTTGTATTGTGACGCTCCAACCGTTCTCCTCTCGCGATTTTGGTGCTTCATGGTCGCGATCCCGAGTAGCATGTGTGAATTCGGTTTTCCCTACGATCAACCATGGATCATAATTAGCACATATAGTTAGAAACATCATACGTGTGTGTAAATGTACATGCTATACCCGTGAAACGAATTCCACCAAAGACTACCACCACCACCACCAGCAGCATCATCACCATCACCATCACCATCACCATCGTCATCACCACCACCGTCGTCATCACCATCACCATCATCATCACCATCACCATCATCATCACCACCACCGTCACCATCACCATCACCACCACCGTCACCATCACCACCACCATCACCATCACCATCACCATCACCATCACCATCACCGTCATCTTCACCCGAGCCGCTATCCCCGCACTCCGAAACGGTGGACTACGCCGACCATCATCATCATCGGTGGAGGCGTCGCTTGTCACTAGTATTGGTGGTGCCTTTGCCTTGCCTTTTTAACGTTTTGGGTCACTCGCTTGGCCCACTCTGGAACAACCTCTTCCCAATGTGACTGCTACCCACATTTCTTCGTGCCCAATCACTAATGCAATCATCACCCGTAGCGGTTTCGAGATCTCTGGGGTCTATCTGATCCCTCACAAGCTGGGACGGGATAGGAATGTCACTGTCTTCATCCTCCTCATCAAGAACCGGCTCCCGGTTTGATCTACCATATTCCATCCATTCCCGCACCGGATTTTTCTCATCATAGAAGCTAAGTTGGCCAAGATGCTCAATAATATCACCATGTTCCCATACGGGGTCTTTAGGTCCGTCCGACATTGTGTACCCGCATAAATGGCAACATAAACTAAATTACAAAACACTTCCTTAATACTATACCTAATGAAAATGTACCTAATTCCGAAACAAATCCTAACTAAAATTGGATGCTACCACAAATCCTACATTCCTACCACAAATTATACTCCTACGCCTAAAGGCTAAAGCAACAATTTCATTTCTACCTAAAGCAACAATTATATTTCTACCTCTAACTCACATCCTAAATCCTACCAAAAATCCTAAACCAAAGTTAACCTAAATCCTAACACAAATCATAAATCCTAACACAATTCCTAAAGCCTAAAACTACTCAAATGCAAAAAAAAACTAACCGCGGTATACCGCGTCTCCCGCGCGGCTAACCGCCCCGCCCGCGACGCGGCTCACCGCCCCTACCGCGCGGTATACCGCGGGCCGGGCGCGGTAAACCACCCGGCGGCGCGCGCGGCGGCGGACAGGGGAGGAGGAGGCGCGGACGGGGGAAAGGAGGGCGAGTTCGTTCACGAGAGACACGGTTTGGCGAGATCTAGGTCATCCCGGTGTTTTGGGCTTCATGGGCCTTAACGGGCCGGCCCATGTTTTTTTCTTTTTCTTTTTTGTTTCAACTTCTAAAGCTCCAAATAAATACCAAATGCACTCAAATTTGAAAACTTTCGACACCATCGGACTCTACAAATCATGAACTATTTTTTGGTGATTTTTATTAATTTTTTCATTTTTTGAATTCAAATTCAAATTTGAATTTTGGGACGGTTGCTACCGCTTCGGTACCGTTACCGCACCCCAGCGGTAGCAACGGTTACCGCGGTATACCGCTGCGGTAACCAGCGGTAAAAAAACCCTGCTGCAGAGCCTATGAGCTGCGTGCACATGGGCCTGTGTGGACGGGAGGTTCGAGCTGAGGCCGCCGGTCCAGGTTCGGTGAACATGGAACGCGCGACGGCGCGAGCAGCCGAGCACGGCGCAGCGGACCTCGACGGCGACGATCGCTCTACTCGATGACCCACGCCGTGCGCACAGAAGTCGTCTTGCTGGTTTCGATCACTCTTGTCTGTCAACACTGACGTCGCGGTGGCGAGATCCTCGGGGCGACCGCGAACACGCATACCCCGGGAAAGCGGCGACGTCGATGCCGGGGCCGCGGCGGCGAGCCGGTGCTGCGTGGCGTGGTGGGTAAAGAGCCGAGAACAGAGGAAGTCCCGTGTGCTGCAACCCAGCATTACAGAGTCCCGGACGAAAACCTGCCTGCCTGGACGGGAGGCCAGCGCGGTGCTGAACAAAATCCCACCTCGGAAGCTTGGACCACTGATAGCCAGCTTATAAACCAGAGCCTCGGCACATGCGGCACGACCTTACTTGAACAGGATCTGTTCTATAGGATCGTACCGCTGCATCCTTGACTAATAAGGAGGCAAGCACTTAAGCTTGGTGGATGACATCTGACCTGTGGGCCAGAGCGTGATTAATGGCTCGGATCAGGCCTGATGCCTGATCTTTAGATGTAGAGGATCGTTCTCGGTCGCGCTTCTGCTTGGCCAGGGTGGCTCACAGGTTGTGTGACAGGCTCTCTTTTTGCACCCCTGTTCTGCTTCACATTTTTCGGTTGAAGGTTGAGGGTGGCACTTGCACAAGACGAAAACCGTTCCATGGCGAGTCCGATGCAAACGTAGGAACTGGGCACCTGCACAGGGCGTCACCAGAGTGAGGCGGTGTCGAAGGAAATGGCGGCAAGGCTGCCGGCGTCCTCGAGCAGAGCAGTCCCCGCCGACGAACTCGCGCGTGCCACCCGACCTGATCCTTGCTCACACCGCCTGCCCCGCGGCTCCCAATCAAGAAAATCAACGAGTCCAATTGCTGTTCTGCCTGCGAGGGCGCGCAGTGGAATGGAGGACGCCGCGAACCAATCCGGCACCCCCACGAGGGGGCACACACCAGAGTCCAGAGCCGCGGTTTCTTTTCATTTTTTCTTTAAAAATATCAATATTTTTTTAGAAAAAAACGGAGTACACCAATATGTACCACTGAAATGCAATTTCCGTACCATCAATATTCAAATGCCAGACATTTTTTTGTAAGGTCAAGTCAGGATCCTCAGTCGTTCTATAAGCCTTGGAACTTTTTGCCCCAGTTTAAGTGATTGGTTTTGCGTCCGTACCTCGACGCCAAGCCATCTGCTATCCCATCAACGAGGCATGTTAGATTGCTGACAGTGACACCGATACGGGTATACATGACGATTCTGTGGATGTTAACATCTTTTGCCCGAGAGAATGCCAAGGGTGACGTCTCGGGGCATCATCAGACTGTACATCAAAAGTTTAGAGACTGCCTCATGAATCATTGTTAAACCTTAAGTTTTGACGTTCTTCTTTTCGTCGTTACAGCAAATGAGACTAAAGCTATGATCGCTGCGATCCCTAGGCCAAGCATGACCACCATCCAAGGAGAGCAAACCCCATCGCTGCATATGAAGTCTGTCCACCCCTGAAAGAAATAAGCCAAGGCACACTAATCTTAGCACAGCTATAGCAGAAGTATGTCCCGAGTATTTCTACACTTCCACAGTTCTACTGTGAACTCAAATTTTATACTCCACTGTAACATTTGAAGTGTTTGTGTTATACCAAAACCAATTGTGTAGCTAACATAATCAAGCACATGATTGTTGTTGAGAATGAATCTAAAGTACCTTATTTGCCTGAGTTATCTAACATACTATTGCAATGCTTTTAACAAAACCACATGAATGAAAACAGTTAACACACATAGCCACAGTGCACACTCTAGGCCTCACAATGGTCTAACCACGAATCATTGAGGTTTTGGATTCTGACGGGAAAGTATGTCAAATTAAAACAAACCGCATAACGAAGAATTGGTCTTTGAATCCAAACATACCTTTTGTTCTGCCAACGGTGTGTGCTGTCCAACCGTAGATTGTTGTGCTTTTCGCATCAGATGCTCCTGGGTCAAATTTTTCTTGGCGTGATCATGAAGTTCCATGTCAAGGTTGTCCAACGAGATAATTTGCTTCAAATCTGCCTCCGGTTCTGGATTCTGACAGGAAAGCTTGTCAAATTAAAACAAACCACATAACGAAGAATTGGTCTTTGAATTTAAACATACCTTTTGTTCTGCCAACTGTGTGTGCTGTCCCACCATGGATTGTTGTGCTTTCAGCATCAGATGTTCCTGGGTAAAAATTTTCTTGGCGTGATCATAAAGTTCCATGTCAAGGCTGTTCAACGAGATAATTTGCTTCAAAATTGCCTCCGGTACCAGTTTCCGTGCCTGCAAACAGAACTTCATATGTCATTGCTGAAACAATATAATAGAAAGCACTCCCTATAAGCTAGAAACACAAGCAGAAATTTTCAGCTATTATTGTAATTTAGTGTTACAACAAAAGATAAGGACATGCGACTGTGATTTTTCAGACGCACCAGGCTTAGCAATTATATTATATTTCTTTTTTTAGGCCTCAATTTGTGCTTGATATTGATAAGAGGCAAAGGATCAGACATCCACATTTGCTCAAATTTGTATCATTAGCAAAGCAGAAAATAAATCAGAATAATCTTCAATGTACATTAATTTCACTTTCCTTGGTTCTTACCTCTTTTGAAAAGTTTGCTTCCTCAACTTTCTTAAGGGATATTTTACGACGGTTAGACTGAGACTTCCTCAGTTTAGCAATGCAAGTTTCATAAGCTTCCATCAGTTTACCAACAGTCATCTGGCATCAGCAATAAATTAACATTGTGATCAAAATATAATAATAGAAAACCTCTGCACAGATAATTGAGCAGGTAGTGTATTACATTTCCTTTTTCCTGTTCATCGATGGTGGAGTTCAGGGCTTCATTAGTTTGCCAACCATGGGTGCTATTCTATCAAGAAAATAGAAATATGAGATGGAGTGCCACTGTACAGATTTTACCATCTAAATATCTAACCATGGAAACTAAACAATGCAATATCAGGTGTAACCACCCTCATACCAGATGTTCATTTGTTTCTTCATCCTCCGGCTCCACCATGGATGGGTGAGAGTCTGAACAGAGTATGAGATTAGATCCTCATGTATCACCTTTGCATTGGCAAAAGTGTATAAAAAATATGGAGAACCATATACCCAGAATAAACATAAGGATTTTTATATTTTTCCAAGTCGCATTTTCCAGGCATGTAGCTTTCCTGCCCTAATGTTTTAAATGTGCAGCAAATCATGCACAGAACAGTTTTCCACTTAAACAGCTACACCAACCAGTTAAAGCTGCTATATGCATTTAGTGGTTGATCAGCAGATTCATTGGTTTGAACTTCGCTGAATGTTATGCTGGTTCAGATTAATTTGTTTTAAGTTTGTGACATGAGGGATGCACATACTATGCCTCTATTGCAGTATGATTCTATGCTTGCGATTCGAGAATTTCAGCTGTTGCATTGCTAATTTGTTAGGGAATGTTTGAACCACAAATGTCATATTATCTTTCAGTTTCAATAAAAGATTAAAGCTTTGGATTTTCTGACCTTTGGTTCAAAGTAACATAAATACAACTACTGAAAGCAAAATTATAAGTTAAAAACACCAGATTGTAACATATATTACCATTCTCGCTGGGTAGATCTTCCTTCAGATCTAAGTTCAACGTCCCAGATTGTGAAAGCACCTGTGCTCCTACCATATGAGCAAACAACCTCGCTGATTCTTCATGATCCTCCGTAAGTCCTACATACAGCATTTGGTCCAGCCTATTCTGTAATTGAAAATAATGGCATTACTTTTAGGAGGAAAGTATACAAGAAATTCTAGGTAACCATTGCATAGTGAATGATATATTTGTTTTAGTAAATGTTATTGGCATAATGCATTTATCTACTGTTGCCTTCTGCATGACAGTATAGTCAATGGCTCAATGCAGTGGTGTTTTGCATGTCAGAGAAAGCAATAATGTATTGTGTGCTTTGAGCCTTTGACCATTGGAATGCACACCCAAAACAGCCTTTCAGAACATTCATCTATTTGGTTTATACCTTAGCAACTTCAAGCACAATACGACCAAGATCTGGATGCTGTCTGACACAATGTCGAACCTCATGTGCTCCATCAAAGTATGAATTGTTTGTTAGCCCAGTAATCTGCCAAGATAACATGAGTACAGAGAAACAAATTAGAACCATATTGTTAAAGCTGGCTGGGAAATCATCAGCATCCAGATGTTTACTACAGCTTCTTCCTGGAAAAGAAGATATAACACATAAACATGCATAGGAGTATGGGACAACACATTATGAGTGCAGACTTTGCAACAGAATTACTGAACAAATTGATCAGTTTTGACAGGACAGTGTGTACTGGGAAATTGATATGGAAAATGCATTACTATTTCTGTCAATCTTTCCACAATGGTTTTTCTCCCAGGGGTTCTTGCATATGAAAGAACTGACATGGTGTAGAGGTTTAACTGTGCTGGATCTGTCATATCATTGTCATCTGAGTTCTGAGTTACAAAAGGCGTCTCCGTGCGATGCAGTGGCTGTTTATAAATTTTGGACAATTATCCCCAGCCTTTGATGAAGGCAATAGTTGTCACTAAAACTTGATTGCTTGTGGTCTGCCCCCCAGACTAGACAAAGGTCCTCATGCAATAAATGGCTTTTCAAGTTGCAGAAATAGAGTTGTTAAAAGAGTGCAGCATCTGTTTACTATTGCCAGGCTACATTGCATGACATGTGCGGATAAGTCAAGTAAGGAATGATCTACACATGTGAATGTATCATCTTCAGAAAATAGTTACAATATACAAAATTGACAAAGTGGCTTTCGTAAAAAAAAATGACAAAGTGGGTGAAAATTGGAAATCACCACTACAGCATATGTAATTTGTTACCATGGAGAGAGGCCACAATTTACAGTTTTTAATAACATAGCGTAAGCCAAGCAGGAATAGTACAACAGAAGTTAGAAGTAGATATAGATGTGAAGGACAAGTCATCATACCTGAAAGGTAGCGCCGTTATGAATGATTTCATGGGCAACTGGATCATCAATGTACTGGTGTAATGGCATAACCATATCCTCCACATCATATGCATTAACCTTCTTGCTACTATGCACTTTGTCAACCCCCCTGGCATCTCTCTGGAAAATTAAAGTATATGTTGAACTTAATGAAGTAATATTATAAGTTCATTGATTCCAAGATAAATTTTGAATCTATACTCCTTGTTGTTCAAATCAAATATGCCTTAAAAAATTAGATGTAAAGTGGAACTAATGTTGAAGCTAAAAAAGGGACGCACTTGAAACGCTCATATTCACAAAACTAGGACGTTGAATCACTACTCTGGAACACTTTAAAAAAGGTAAATGGATGGTAGGGAAACTTCAATATCCAGAAGCTCTCTAAGTAATTTTCACAGTGGACCAAATGATTTAACTCCATTACAACTGTTGTTTGCTTTTTGTTGCTACCAGATTACAGAATTCTATCCACTATGTACACATATAAGAAAAATGTTGAATTGAAGTGAATAGTCATACCCTGGCAAACAGATCTTCTCTCATCCATGGAACCAAGTACTTCCAAGGCCAGATGTCCAAAGTGCTTACAGCACGAGACTTTGTTAACACACGGGTAGTCATTAACTTTGCAGAAGTTAGATTTGGGTGCACAAGGAATCTGGCTGCAACTTCAACTGAGAACTCATATGTGCTAAATACACGATCGACTGGATTTCTCAGTATTGTTACAACAGAAGTTCTCTCCCTTGGCAGCTTGGAAGTTAAGCTATAGTCATCATGACTGACAACCAGCTTGCAGTCAGGATGGCTGATAAGAAGACAAAAATGTCATTGGTAATTGTAAGCAAATTATCATGAGCAAAATCTAGAACTAAACTCAGGACGAATACTGGTCACCAGTTAGTTCATAAAGAATAACAATTGGATTTTCCATTTTCTAAAAAAAAAGACATTACTAATGAAAACTGCACCTTTGCTACCTAGAAATTTGTTGGTATGACTCATAGCTAGGTTATAACATCCATGCAAAAATGTTAGTACTGATTTCACGATGTGGTTCCTACACATATACTTGAATGCAGTTATATACAGGTAGACCATCCAAAAACACATGTCAATATAATTTTCACTCGACTAGATAATTTAAATTTGAAAATAGAAGATAATTTTCCTGGAGAGCGTTTCCGTAAAATAGATAATTTGAAAGATTATCCAAATTTGAAAGTACTTTCCCATAGAATTAACTGATCTTTCGAAGAAGACACCAATTATTTTTACCAGCATTCAGAGAAGACACCAATTATTTTTACTGATTCAGACAGTTCACCAGAACACTAGTATCATAGTGGTTCAGAACTCAGAAGTGGTCATGAAAACAGGTACTTTTTTATCAAATTGCCCAATCAACAACATGATACAGTTGAGCAAAGTAAGAACTAAACTTTCCTCACCTTGGGTCAAACCGCAGCTTATCATAAGACCGTGGGCATTCCTGCGCATTTGTGTACAGCTTCTTAAGGAAGCTGTCAAAAACTAGAAGAGTCAGCGGGATACACCTCAGGCAAGATAACGGGGAACCAAACGGTCCCAAGTGGAAGTCCAGCGAACGTACCAGTGGAAGTAGGTGCGTCCTCCGGTCCGAGGAATGTGGAGGAAGAAGAGCAGGTCCTTGAGGCTGAGCTTGTCCCCGTCCCTGTCGCGCCCCGTGGAGGAATCCGCCCAGCCCCTGACGACCCCCTCGCAGCGCCTGTACCCGTCGTCGGAGCTGACGAGTGGAAGCAGCGCCACTGCATCAACGGAACGGGTGGGGGTGATTAGTCCCCATGACCATCCTAAATCGTCCAATCGATATAGCGAGCGAGCGCACGCGTGGGTGGGGCAGAATTCAGAAGCGCGGAGGGTACAGGAGAGAGCCGGGAGGGATGGAGTGCGCACGCACCTGAGGTGATGGCGAGAAGCGCTAGCGCGCCCAATCCGAACGCCGCCCGCGCCATCGATCCGTCAGGGTGGGGCACCGCCGCCACCGCCGCGCGGCCAGATCCAGCGGGCGAGCGCTGCGCCCTCGCTCGCGGCACGGCGGTTGGGGACGAGGAGGGGAGAAGAAGAAGGACGAGGGGCGCGGGGCACGAAACCGCAGAAGGGGGGCGTTAAGAACGGCGTGGGGAGTGGAAACGGAAGGATCGCGAGAGAGGGCGGCGGGCGGGCGGGCGGGCGGGCGGGGACCTCTCAGCTCAGCTCACAGGGGCGGAGGAGAAGTGCTCCTGCCTCGGCACCGGCGCGGGCGGCCCGGCACCCGCCGCGCTTTCCCCTCGGCCCCCGTGCGCCCCGCCCACTCGGTTTCTGCTCTGCTCCGTGGGCGTCGTGTTGTTTATTCCGCTCGCACGCGCAGCGGCGCTCCTGCGCTGCGCTAGTGCCGGTCGCTCTCGCCTCGCCTCTCAGAGCCGAGGCGGGCGTAAATAGTGGGCACGCAGTGGCAGGCGCGCGCGCGCAGGCAGGAGAGGCAGCGGCGGCCGCCGGCCGGCGGGTGGGAAAGCGCGGCCAGTTTTCTCTCGCCACTTGCCGGCCACGGACGGCCTCCTCCGAGATTCGCAGCCGCGCAGCTAGCTCATCCGACGGTGGACCTCGCCGTGCCGGCGGTTTTTACTGCTTCCCACCGTTTTCTGCAACGCGATTGGTTGGTGCGCGTGTCATCTCTCCCGCACTGGCGACGACAACGGAAAATCCAGTCACTCTGTTTCAGAAAAAAAATCCGGGCACTCTTGCCATGAACCTACCTGAAAGCAACAGGTTTGGCACGCCTAACCCGTGCCCTACAATCAGAGCGTCAACTCTGCAACATCTTTTTATTCGTCTTGCTAACTGTCAGCTGTACAAGATCTCTTCTGTTCATAAACAAGGCTTGACAAAAAAAAATGCCCGGCAAACTTTGGTTTTTTTTTTTGAGTCAAAGACTGAACGCCAACCATATGAGGATAGGATAAACCACCTGGGTCAGAGTCAGACCGGCCTTCGACAGTTGACACATGGAGAGGTCGACGGAATTCAATCTGCGGCCGGTGCATCAATGCATCATCACCCTGTGATGAGAATGACCGTGCTCTGCTGCTTATCATAATCCGGGCTCCGCCCGGATTCCTGCTGCAACCGCAACTCGTGGTGCCCTTTGCCTCTCGCCGCTGCTGCATGTGTCGTGTTGGTTGGTGCCGGAAGTGAGTGAGTGGGCGCTTTGTGTTTGTGGAAGCAGAGCCGCCGGATTCAGGCGCCCGCTGCCTGCCTAGTGCTGTTCGGTGGACGACGATGGTTGCCCACCAATCGGGGGCTCCTGTCCTGCAACTTTTCCTCGTGGTGTTCTCTCTCACTCTCTGTTGTTTGTTCCTGCTGCTGCGTTGGAGAAAGGTAGGAGTAAACAGAAACACAACTGGTGCGCGTCCATCTTCTCATGCAAACCTTTTTCACACAACTTTTCTTTTCTCTCGAGAAACCCAAGTTCTTTTTTTTAATATTTTTTTCAAATAGTTTGTTCATTTTCTATGGAGGAAGAGGAGGAAGCGGATGGGCTGAATTTGTGTTAACAGTTTTTGTTTCAGAAGTTGGCATGATCGTTTTTCTTTTAGACTTCAACGGGGGCGGAGATCCGACCCGGTTTTCTCAGAACGGGGAGCGACCGCATGGGCTATTTTGGCAGCTGGCGGCGCGTCAAGATTCACGCGCGGCCGTTTCCCGAGCCCCACCTCGCGCCGGCAGCACGACGCTAAAAGGGTCTGGCAGTATAATAGCACGGTGCCACAGGATAGCGTTTTCGGTCGTTTACCATTGTGAGAGTGCTTTTCCGTGGAGATAGCGCACCTGAACTCCATTGCAAAAGGCAAAGCCTTGGTGTTTTACATCGCCATCACAACGCAACAGAGGCGGCACTACCAGAAACGCGGCCTTTGCCATGCGTTCAAATCTTTGATGTGCGTCTTTTATCAGGCGCACGACAAAGAGCGTGCGTCGTCCAAAAAGCACGGCAACGAATATTTGTTGTGCGTCTTATTTTACGACGCACGGCAAAGAATCTTTGCTGTGCGTTTTAATTGCCAATCAGCAAAGATTTATTTTTCTTCCTCCGCTCTTGCAATAAACGGCCGTTAGTTTTTGACGTGCCCGCTTGAAAACGCGCGACAAAGATAAATCTTTGTCGTGCGTTTCCCTCAGGCGCACGGCAAAGAGCCCTCTTTGCCGTGCGTTTTGCTACGACGCACGGCAAAGATTTTTTTTAAAATTTTGATTTTTATACTTCTTTTTATTTCTCCACTAGATACATTATTTTGTACTCTATATTTCAAATTCATACATGGATCAATAAATTTACTATTTAAAAAAATATGTGTCACATAAAGAATCATTGTCGTATACGTCAAATTTGAACTGCAAGTGCATAAAGTAATGAAGTAAAGTTTGTGAAAAATGATATTCGTGTAATTGAGTCCTTTTTAAGACCTTACACATCAAATTAGTTGTAATTTTGAACATTTTATCACGAAGTATGAAAGTCCACATGCTTTAGAAATGTTTTTTAATTGTATAAAATGTAAACTAAGTTAGAAACTCATGAGATTCGTCGAGAGCTCATGATATCCTATGCGAAGCCCGCGATAAATCATATAAAGCAAGTCGTCGTGGATAGTTTTTAGAAACCGAAGTATCTCACTAGAAGTTTCAGAGTGTTGAGAGCTACTTGATTAGGTTTATAGTTGTAATAAAGTTCAAATTTGAATTTGAATTCAAATTTTTTTATGTAGGCAATATACAACTTATAATGTCTCATCCTAATATATGGTAATTTTTCGGACCCTTTGATAATTTTAGTACATTAACTCTATTTATGAAACGTAAAAAGGCATAAATGAAAAAGGAATTTGTCGCCTCCTAAGCTCCAAATCCATTGCCCCTCAAAAATGTAAATGAAGTTTAAAAATTATGAAACTTGTTTATATCTTAAAAATTCAAATGACTTCACGTTAAAAATTGGTACAAGAATTTTTTGCTTGCTACATTTAACTCATATAATTCATTTGCAGCAATTTTGAAAAAAGAAAAAAATTGCCGCACGGCAAAGACTAATTGGGCCAATCGGCCCATCAGGCCGGCTGGCCCATCATGCAGCAAACCGGCTGACCTCTAGAGGCCGTCGGATTGGATCCTACGGCCACCAATCATCAACCTGATCCACCCTTGTATAAAAGCATCCAACCCCCCTCCCCCAAACCCTACCCTGCCCACACCCCTCCCTCTCCCCAGCCGCACGCGGAGCCCCGGCCGACCGGCCCCTCCCTCGTCCTCCGCCCCTACACGCGGTGCCCTCGGCCCCCCCCCCCCCTTCCCTCCGCCCCCGGCCCCCCCCCCTCCTCTTCCTCCGCCCCGGCCCCCCTCCTATTCCGTCGGTGGCGGCGGACGCGGGGGTGCGGATCCGCCGCGAGCGTCGCCGGCCATGACGCGGTGTCCGGCCTCCTCCTCCCCCACAACGCGGCGGCCCGACCTCCTCCTCCCCGGGCGCGGCGGTAGTGGCGGGGGCACCGTCCGGCACCGGATCCGGCCGTGTCGGTTCGCCTCCTCCTCCCCACGAGTCTCCTTCTTCCCCCCGGCGCGGCGGTAGTGGTGGGTCGCCGTCCCGGCGCTAGATCCGGCCGCGACGTCGTGGCTCCCTCTTCGACCCGGCCGCGGCGGCGCCGGCCCGCCCGGCCGCGGCGGTGGCTCCCTCTCTCCTCGTCCCGGGCGTGGAGGTGGAGGCCGGAGATCCGGTCGCGACGTGGCGACTCCCTCCCTACTCGTGCGGCGGCCCAAGTTCCGGCGGCCCGAGCTCCCGGCGGAGGCCGCCGAGGTGAGGCGCGGCGGCGGACCGAGCGGTGCGGCCGGCGTGTGGTGGTGGTGGCATCGGCGGCGTGGGGAACGGAGGACCGGCGGCCGGCGACGGCGTGGTCGTGGCCTCGGCGGAGGCGGGCCCCGACCTTTGGGTGGCGCACGACAAAGAGCGGGTGACGCCGTCTCGCTGGGGACGGCCGTCAACCCCTTTTCTTTGTCGTGCGTCACATGTTGCACACGACAAAGACCTATGTTGTGTGTTGCCTTTCCTTACGGCGCACGACAAAGGTCTTTGTCGGGCAAAAGTGCGTCGTGCGCCCTTTGCCGTGCGCCCAGGCAGAATCCGCACGGCAAAGGTTGTGTCGTGCGGGTTCTAGCCTCTATTGTGCGCCCGTGACGCACGGCAAAGCGTGCGAATCCGGTAGTGTGGGGTGGGTGTGGTGGGTGGGGAGGGGTACATCTAGTTCGGGGATTACAAAGCAACAAGAGAGCACCATGAATTAAGAGGGGTACAATCAAGCCGCCGGGGATTACAAAGCAACGTCGGCATGATCGTTGATTGATTCATTGTGAAATTGTGGTGTCATCATTCAGAATTGGCTGATTCACACTAAAGTACTCCTCTGTCCCGTTTTGAGTGTCGTTAGAAGTGGTGCCCCTCTCCCGAATTCCTGTTCCGCCCCTCTCCTATATTCCTGTTCCCGGGCGACTTTGTTTTCGGGACGGAGGGAGTATGTACTGAGTAGTGTTTTGGCAGCCTTTTGTTTGCATATCCCATTTCTTTCGCAGTCTACGAAACATGCTTCAGGAATTATGAGCAGGAGCAAGGAGACGTGCCAGGAAAGCGGCCATCTCTGCCACTGCCACGGCGCAACAAAACACTGCCAAACAACTATCCAGTCAGCCTAGAACACTTGTTCGTTCTGCTACTACCCATCGGCATTCTGAACTATTCTCCCTTGTGGTCGCCATCATCAGGCACCTGGCAGGAGAGGAAGGATGATTCTGACGGCCGGCCATTTGGCTAGCGACAACGCCACTACCCAGCGGTCAAAGCCATTTGGCTAGGAGAATCGTCTTTCAGCAACTCTAAAAAATACTAAAATAGTCCATAAAGTGTATACGGTCGTGTTTGGAATAACCCAAACAAGAATCATCCCTTTTAATTTTATATATTTTACAAAAAAAATTCTTACTTTTTAAACAGACCCTACTCGGTGCTCCCTCCATCACAACACCGAGTTATTCTGATTTTATGTAGTAAGTCAAACTTTTTAAAGTGTAACCAAGTTTACAAACACACACACCAGATACATCAGATACTGACATTATTAGAATTATCATGAAATTTATTGTCCCACATACTGTTTGATTTAATCAAATTTAAGTTAGTTTAAATCACTACGGGATAACTGATATTCCCCGAGTGCCAAACTCTTCCCCGAGTGCCAAAAATCGGGCACTTGGGGAAGAGGGGCACTCACAAAAGGAACTTCGCACTTGACGGTGCCTTTGGACGGAACCATTTGGCAAACAAAATGAAAAATGTCTTCCCCGAGTGCCATGCTCTAGCACTCGGGGAAGGTGGCATCTTCCCTGAGTGCCATGCGCCAACACTCGGGGAAGGAGCCTCTTCCCCGAGTGCCTTTTCCTGGCACTCGGGGAAGGGTCTCTTCCCCTAGTGTCACGCAGAAGCACTCGGGGAAATATTTTTATTTTTTTTAGTTTTTTTGCTCCATTTTTTTGTGATGCCTTGCCACATTATTTAAAACTATTTGCTCAAGTTTGGTTCAATTTTGAATTTTTAGGTATATTTCGTTAGTTTTTTTCGTTTTCTCAAATTTTTGGGGACACTTCAAATTTGAACTACAGGTACATGAAATCATATAATTTGGCATTTCAAAAAATGATATTCATGATATTTGGTGTATATTGAGGCCATATCTAGGAACTCACATGAAATGTCGAGCTTCTTGTTACGGTGACATGACGAACAACTTACGGGAAAAGTGTTTCTAAATTACAGAAAATCCGGACGAAATCCGAAAATCATGAAACTTGTCGGGACATCGTGTTATCACATGTAGAGGTTGTGCGCAATAGTTGAGAAGATTTCGAGCAAGCTGCGATGTCTGATGCCTAAAACTCAGACATGTCCACATGTGATCAATGTGATAACACACTTGGAGATGTCTGGGTTTTAGGCATTAGACGTCGCAGCTTGCTCGAAATCTTCTCTATTCTTGCACACAACCTATACATGTGATAACACAACTCCCCGACAAGTTTCGTGATTTTCGAACTTCGTCCGGATTTTCTGTAATTTAGAAACACTTTTCCCGTAAGTTGTTCGTCATGTTACGACAACAAGATGGTCGATATTTCATGTGAGTTCTTGGATAAGGCCTCAATGTACACCAAATATCATGAATATCATTTTTAATCACCAAATTATATTATTTAATGCACCTGCAGTTCAATTGTGAAGTGTGCCCAAAAATTCGAGAAAATGAAAAAAACTAACGAAATATAACAAAAAATTCAAAATTACCCCAAAATTGACCCCGAGTGCGAGATCAGGACTCTCAGGGAAGAGGGCAGCTTCCCCGAGTGCCATCATGTCCTGCCATTCGGGGAAGTGGGGAGAACCCTAATGGGCCGACCGGCCCACATTAATCACCCACCCACCCACACACACACACGCCGCACAGACACCGCACCCACACACGCCGCCGCCCCTGCTTTGCCCGCTCCGCCTCCGCCCCGATCCGCCGCCCCCCGCCCTCCACCCTTGCTCGGCCGACGCTCACGGTCCGCCGCCTCTTCCCTCGGCTCCCCGCCCACCGCGCGCCCTCCCCCACTCCCCGGCTCGTCGGCCACCACGGGCCCTCCCCGGCTCCCCGGATCGCCGCCTCCGTGGGCCATCCCCGGTTCCGCGGCCACCGCGGGCCCTCCCCGGTGAACATGCACGATCTTGGCCGGCGAGCTCCCGCGCGGCCGCGGGCGTGCCCCGGCTAGGTGTCGTTCCGCCAAGATCCCGACGGCCGGCGAGGTCCCTTGCCCCGCCACGGCTGCCCCAAAGCTCCCCCGCGGCCATCACTGGCGTGCACGAGCTAGCCACCACATTGGTGCCTCAATTGATATTTTCTTGCATATTTTAATACCTTTCATCCTTTTTTATTTTCTTGAATTTTCTTGCATATTAGAGGAATTTGCATTGATTTGATTCCCATTGCACAACTGGAACATGCATATAGTGGCGCAGTAAGATATTTCTGTGCATTGAAAATTCATAAGCTTATATATTTGATCAGCTACCAGCCTTTTCTAGCAAGGAATCAATCTTATTTGTGTTAGGCAATAGGTTCACTGATGACATTATTTTTCTTGGTTGATAAAATTTGTTTTGCCATTACTGCACACCTAAACACTAAGGAACACATCATCTGGAGAAATACATATTCAAATTACAGTAGATAGTGCTTTATTCCTATGTATACATAAAATTTCTTATGTCTTGAAGTCCATTGTTGATGCAGTGTTTTTTATTCTAATCCTTCTTTTTTAGATTGAGATAATTGAAACTTGGGTTAAAAGGGTGGCTGATCAAGAGGTAACTCATTTTTCATATATTTTTTTTGTGACTCTGTCTTCTTGCTACTCCAACTATTCACCATTTTGAATTGAAACGCCTGAGCTATTTATATCCTTAGAAGTATATGTTGGTTTATTTGTATGTTCTATCTGTAGCTCAACAAAGTCACAACAAAGTCAAAACATATCTGCTAGGTGACTAGTTTCATACATATGGTTCTTCAATTGTATCCCTTCCAGAAGACATGGTCATTCCACTTATGAATAGGTTCAGAGTCCGGACTCCAGAAGACATAGTCATTCACTTATGATTTGATCTTGATTATTCTAGCTGTGTGATGGAGGGTGGTAGTAGTGTATGTGTTTTCTAGCTGCTAGCGATACGATTTGTGGCAAATCTTTAGGCTGAGCAATTTTTTTTACTTTAGTCTATTCTTATCACATCAAAGTTTCATTGATTATGTGACTAGTTGTAGGGGAAAGATCATGTGAGGCGATAAAGCATATTCAGGAAGTTCGAATTATGCACAGCCTGCACCAAACGTTGCTTTTTGTTGTTGAGTTTCTAGAAATGATTGTGTAGGTCGTAAGGCAACTATGGGTGTGTGAGAAATATATGGAGCTTGCTGTCATGAGATGTGACGATAAGCCAAAGCTTCTTAGTCAGGTAAACCATCAACTTTTTGTTTGAACTGGGCACTATTATTTACATGATAGTAGCATTTTAATGTGATTGCATCCTCTGTGGCAACTTTATATAAGTTATATTATGGCTTCAAAATTATCAAGACCTCAAACAGCATGGAGCCACATGAGCGATGTTTTACTTATTGTGTTGTAGTGAGATATACGACATATTTATAGCTGCTATTCATAAAGTAAATTACATGACTTGGCCTTTTTCCCTTTTACCTGAATGGCTTACATTTATGCTGGAATGCATTATGCATCATTGCAACTTAGATATATGAAAAACAATAGTCTATATGCATCATTTTTTTTGTGAAATGCTATATGGAGCCCATGAGTCATGATCAGCTTAAACAGAATTTGGCTTATTGGTACTATGTTCTACCTTTTTTATGGACTACATTTTTTTATCAAGCAAAGAAGGGCTACACACTTTGTATGGCTTTTTGGATCTGGAACTTATCATGGTGAACTGAATTTTGGAGCACAACATAGATGAACCACTGGATCAAGCTTATTCTCTACTACACATAGATTCTTCTTAGTAGGTGAACCACTGATTGTGACTTGTGTAATTTTTTTCATTTTGTCCATTTGCCTAATGTTTAGTGCTAATGAAAAAGCACTTAAGTGGTAAAAAGCTGAACTTGGAATATTTATACTTTTGTCGTTTGTCTGTTCATAAATGTGGTTTGTGATATATTGTTGTTGATTTGTGGTTTTGTGATTGTGTGTGTATATATATGAATTGTTCACACGGAAAAGCAAAAAAAGTGGCTTCTTCGAGTGCCTAGGAAGGGGCACTCGGGAAGAGCCTTTAAAAAGAAAATCCAGCTTATTTCTTCCCCGAGTGCCTAGGAAGGGGCACTCGGGGAAGGTTTTTAAATAAAAACGGGAAATATTCTTCCCCGAGTGCCTGGGATGGGGCACTCGGGGAAGATGGTTAAAAAAAATTCTTCCCCGAGTGTTGCACTCGGGGAAGAGGTTTTCCCAAAAAAAAAAACGGACGGCGCCGACGGTGTCAAATCTTCCCCGAGTGCTAGGACGACACTCGGGGAAGGCTTCCCCGAGTGTACGATTTTTGGCACTTGGGGAAGACCTCTTCCTCGTGAGAGGCATCCCCGGAGGCTCTTCGCCGAGTGTTGCACTCATGGAAGGCTTGCCCGAGTGTTTTTGCCCCTTCCCCGAGTGCCAGCATCTGGCACTCGGGGAAGCCAACATCTCCCGTGAAAAAAATGATTTTCTTTTTGGAACGGGTAGTAAATGACAGATTTACATAGAAAGTACATCAATCCTCTTACATTAATGATCAAGCAAAACTAATAATAGAGGACAAGTAGTGCTAAGGACACCGAACTAAGATACGGCTTCTACTATTACCTGTCGTGTTAAGGTGGCAAGTGAGTGAAAACTACGGCCGCGGAAGCAAGAAATAAACCCAAGCAAAATCTTGGAAATTGATGAAGCGGGACGTGTCCTACGAGCCGCATATTTCGAATCATTCCTGATCACGTCACT
This sequence comes from Cenchrus americanus, assembly GCA_947561735.1. NCBI lineage: Eukaryota > Viridiplantae > Streptophyta > Magnoliopsida > Poales > Poaceae > Cenchrus > Cenchrus americanus. The sequence continues at coordinate 88,171,970 of OX387240.1, read as the reverse complement.
GTCCATGCTTGGACAGTTCGACGACCTCCTTACTGGAACGGGCCATGGGACGGCCCGCCAAATGGCGGGAACGGCTGGTGCGGGTCGAGCCCAGCGTGGTGGTAGAGCGACGACGACGAGTAGTCACACCCGGTCGCCCGGGACACGACCTCGCCGAGCTCCGACGACTCCGCGCCCCGGCCGCGCACGCGCGCCGTCTCCCCGTAGTCGTAGACAACATCGTAGCTCCCGCCAGCCACCGCCGCCGGGCAGTGATGCGGCGGCGCGGAGAAGTAGCTCGACCCGGGCGGCGAGAAGACCGCCGGCGCCGCCGCCTCGCCGAAAGGCGCGGAGGGGAAGGAGAAGGTCGCGGCGGGCGCGGAGGCCGGGCCGTGGTCGTAGTAGTACTCGCGGTCGTGGTGGTGGTGGTGCAGCGGGCCGGGCCCCGTCTCCACCTTCAGGGCGTCCTTGAAGCACATGAGTAGCTGCATGCTCTGGTCGTCGTCGTGCTCGTGACGCGACGGCGCCGGCGCCGGTGGGGATTGGCTCCCGCCGCCGCCATGCGCGGTCGTCGCCGCTGCGGCCTGGTGGCGCTGCTTCTGGTGGCAGGTGTGCTCGCCTTGGTACGTGACGTCGAAGACGCAGAGGTCGGCGTCGGAGCGCTGCACCTGCTTTGTCGCCTGGCACCCCTGCGCCGTGCGGTACGTGCACCGGTAGTAACCCCTGCAAACGAAGGACATCGTCAGCGTGAAACACTACAGATTCAAAACTTTCTTCAAAGAAGTTTTTGCACAAATCTGCTGATGTTTCTGCACATGTACGAAATTTATGAGGATTTTCGAATTTCGATGTTGATGTTTGACGGGTGTTTACCTGGGAAACTTGGCGCCGAGGATGTCTTTCTGGCCGTACTTCCTCCAGCTGAAGCCGTCGTCAGGTGTGGCATCCAAGTTTGCGTCTGGCACTCGGAATTTCGTGGTCCATCTCGGCAGACCTTTCCTGTATTGTTCATGACCAAGAAAATGAGGGGTCAGAGTCAGATGTTCAGAATTGTTTTTTGCGTTGACTTGCAAGTGCCGATGTTTGACTGAGTGTGTGCCTATGATGGTCTTAAAAATGCCAAATCTTTTTGACCGAACAATCATCACCTATGAGTCAAAGAAGAATAATGCTACCGATATTTTTTCAGGTTTACTGTATGTACCCATCCTTAAGCATTTTTACTGTGTTTTTTTTAAAAAAAAAATTGATGAAGTCTATCGTGGAAATGATATCTGAATTCTGAATAAGATTTTTCACGCAAATCTGAACTACTGGATAGCAATTGACAGCTACATGTATCTGTCTGACGCGACGTGCGTGTGTGAATTGTAATGTTGTGTTCGCCTAATTTGGTTTAGAGGCTTAATTAGAGGCACAAGATGTTGTTTTTGACACTCGAAGCAAGGTTGGTAGAGTAAAAATCCAAGTTCAGAGAACCAGATGTAAAAGATACGAGGTAAAAGAAGGGAACAAGTACACCACAAATACAAAAAAAAACTGATACCACTAGTTTTTATTCCTGAAACATTATATATATTGTATTTTTAATTCCAAATACTGACGTTCATGTACACATGCACAACTAATCGATCCTGAAGTCTTTTTTTTTTGGGGAACAATCGAGCCTGAAGTCTGAAATTGCATACTAGCGTGCGCATAAAAGTAGAACACGGCCATAGATACGTTTTCTAAGAATGTTTTACGTGAAATTTTGATGGGTTGTCCAAATTTTGTGCCACTTTCAGTTTTCACCACAAGTACTGTGGCAGCTCATTTGGCGGCACGTACGGACGTGCCACGACATGCTGTAGGCTGTAGCTGTAGTGTTTTCAAGTTTCAAAAGTGAACGCACCTTCTCTTGCAGAGGCCTTGGCGCTCCTGCGGCTCCACCGCAGCGGCCGCCGTCGCGCCCGAGCTCTCGTCCGCCGACCGCGGCGAGTCGGAGCGGTCGGTTCCCCGCGACGAGCCCCCCGACGCGGCCTCGACGGCTTTGGCGACGGCCACCGCCTTCCCGAGCGTGCACTGCAGCCGCCGCGCCGCGCCCCGGTAGTGCTCCGCCCGCGACCGCGGGTCGTCGGCGAGCTCCCCGAGCTGCCGCGCCTGCTCCTCGCCGTCGGCGAGGATCGTCAGGAGCATCTGGATTCCCCCTTCTCCTCCCGCTCCGTGATCTTGCATGGCTCTCTCCTGCACCGCTGGCGCTGCACACGTACAGAAGCTTTCAGGGATCGGGAACTCGATCGCAGCAGCCTACTCGATCCGCGAAACAGCCACTGATCCGATCGGCACTCGGAAAACTCCGGTGTTCTTGGACAGTCTCAGCTCGCTAATCTATCAACAGTTCAGCAGCAAGGATGAGCTGTCGGAGGCGGGGAAGAACAGCTTGGATGCGACGAAGCGCGGCGGTGGTGGACGATTTGAAGAGCGAGGCTGGCAGGGAGGAGCAACGGAAGGATCATGACAAGTTCAGCGAAGCAGACTGGCTAGCAGAGGAAAGAACTCTCTATGAACAGGTGGTCATTTTCATCCGCCTCACTCGGAAACAGTCACCTCTCCTTTTGCAGCCAACAATGGCGGCGGCAACGACGATCGCGCGAGCTAGCTGGCAAGGTGTGGGTAGGTACAGATCAACGGAGAAGACGATCGATCGAGACGAAAGGATCGGAAGCAATGCTCGTTTCAGAGAAAGGATTACTAGTTATAGAAAGGTGCGCGCAGAGAGGCCGGCTATAAGACCATGAGTCCAAGCTGGTTCTTGTGCTGGGGGGGATACTGCAACGCTTCTGGTCTTCTAGATGTTGGTAAGAGAGGGAGGCCGGGGCACGTTTGACCGGGGGGAAACCGAGTGAAATTCCGGCTTCTGATTTGGGTGCTCGTCCGCCCATTGACCAGTCTTTGGTCAGACTCGTTAGCATACTGGAGAGGAGCTGGGGCGAAATTGCTACGTTCACCACTAGGCAAAGGGAAAGGCGAAGGCGAAGGCGAAGGCCGCAGCTGAAAATTTTTTGGCATCTTTTTTAGTGGGCAGGAAATTCGGGGACCTCCTTTAATTTTTTTTCTTTGCCTGGTAAATTCTTGTGATTTCCTACTTATTTACTTTTACTTTAGACATATCGGTACAAATGCTTGATTTGTGAGTTTAGACTTTAGAAGTCGACGAGTTTTTTTGCTAGTTTTGCTTTGAATCGCGTCGTGTAGCTTCCGTATAGGCGATTTTAGCTGGAGAGCAGCTGGGAAAGTATTTTCTATTTTTTTACCATGATGGTGCAAAAGAGAGGAATACAAAATGATGCCACCCTTCTTTGTTGGAGCCTAGGGGGAAATTCATTGCATCAGAACAGATGCCTAGTCAAAGTACGAAAACTGAGAGAGAGAGAGTAATCACTTTGATGGCGATGGCATCCACTGAAAGCCAAAACTTTTTTTTTCGAGAAACTTCTAAAGCCCTTAGATCATTCACTCAGCATAGGATGAAGAGTTTCGCAAAAAAAAAAAAGTTCAACATAGGATGAAGAAACTGAAGTTGTCCGGCTACTATGTGTTTGTCTGAAAGCATGCGGATAGTACAATGAAAATTTCAGACCGTAGACATCCCAAGCAAATACAACCAAAAACAAAAAACCAGAAAGAGTCGCATATGCACACATCTGTACTTCACTTTGATACCCCTGAAGTAGAACTAGTACGCATGTTCTCACTGAGACAGGGACACATAATTGTGTGTGTGTGGTGTGTTGGCACTCACTCGCCTCACCAAAGGAGATTGCTTTTGGAAAGTTCGGTAGACCTAGGAATATTCAAAACCAAGCAGTGCCGATGCCCGATCGTGTGCTGACCGTTCAACCCCGCGACGCTATTGGTCCAGAGAACCCAAAAGGATTCTGCAGCAGGAGAGAGAGAGAGAGAGAGAGCGAGCACGAACAGTGAAGGCACTTGGCAGAGAGGTAGGAGGGGAGAGGTCAACGGCGAAGCTGGGACGAGCTGGCGTCGAATCTTCAAACCCGTTTCCGCGTACGTGGACTGGGAGTAAGAGCGAGTGACAGTGACGTAAGTGTCATGGCGTGTGCTGACGACGTGGGGGAGCTGACCTGACAGGAGGGAAAGAGGCAAGCCAGCCGCAGAGGGAACAGTTTTTGTCAGCTCTCGCCGAGAAGAAGAAATGCTTTGTTCGGGTAGTGCCGAATACGATTCCGAATTTCCAACATTCCCAAGAAACTTGCAAAATTGCAAACAGCGATGTATCGAATCGAACAAAACGTTAACAGTTCAAAGATGTCGGCAGGCATGTCGCAGCTACTAAACCTCGTATGAGTAGTGGAACGATTCAAAAAAAAAGAAAAATTGTGCGAGAACAGGTAGGAATTTTACGAGGAACAATCCAATTTTCGTGCCTTGCCGACACACAAAGAGCCGCGAGAGGAGCTGACTGCCGACTTGGCAGGGGACACAAACCTGTGGATCGCATCGCATGAAACGCAAAATGACGCTCTTGCACAGCGATTGGCTGAATAAGTGGAACAAGGCAAGAGCGGCGTACACCAAACGGTGCATTCCAACAACATAGTAAGTTGGCCCGTGCTAATAGCGCGGCTAGAGATTCGATGAACTATATTTTAAAGATGTTATGTTAGCAATGGATTTTTTAATTCCTCTCAATTCGTTATTCATCATTTGAAATCCCTAACACTGATGTAGATATTGGAGCTAGAAATTCAAAAATGGTATTAATACACTTGAATTTTGCTATTTGGATAGTGTTTGGATTGGCAGATGGAAACTGACCCAATAACGAATGTCATTTGACGCTCCACTTTACTCCCACATAGAATGTGAAGCTCTACATCTCTGTATTGGACTGAAATTGTTGTTCACTCTCTCATCATTTAGTCCCCGCTTCGACCGACAACACCTCTCGCTCTCCCACTCTCGAGGGTCGAACTTTGCCTTGCCGATTCCGTGGTTCCAAGTTTGTCTCTGGTGTTGACCTCACGCAGAGTGGGTGCTCCACTTCCCGATGCCGAGATCCAACTCCTCCGACGAACTCGTCATACCTGGTGGTAGCACTCCTTATCGATGTAGGTCACCTTGAAGCATCTTCTCGATTTGGGTGGGCTCAAGCAATGGCAGCACAGGCTTGCCTCCCTCTCTCTCTCTGCATCCCTTTTTTCTTCTCATCCAAGGGTACTTTTTCCCTCCCGTTCGGAAGTTCCTTCTTCCTCACGGTCATTGGCTGACGCCCCTTTCATTTTCTTCTTCTTGTTCACCGGTGGCCCCTTCTTGCTTACATGGCGAACGACTCTATCTCTCTCTCTCTCTATTCTAACGTGTGATCCTGATAAATACATATGATGTTTATTATATGTACGTATTGTATCATGTCTCCTAGAACATATATTCAATCCTAATTTATTGCTTGAATTCTATTTCCTTCGTCATTGTTGAATATACCTTATGTCTTCTAAAGTGAAACCATTGTGTTTGATAGTACCTTTATTACTTCCTATTGATCTTCAATAGTAGTTTGGTTCTTCACGCAGCACATACCAATCTGATTACAAAAGTTTCCAAGAGATTAGAAAATATATGACAAACCAACTTGATATCATCCCTTCCATTCTTGTTTGGAAGCTTACTATGCTTATAGATACGTGCAGTCAGAAAATTGGTCCTCTTTAGTTACTGCATAGGACCTCATGTCACTAACAGGGGACTATTCAAAAGTAAGCTCTATAGGAACACAAAGTTCCTCTACAACAAAGGAGGCTTATACTAAATGGTGACACCATGCTGATTATTCAATTTATTTTCCTCATGTCTATAGTGCAAGATAGATATTTGCATTGAGTGACTTAGATTTCTCAGCACATCGTGCTAGTTGCTCGGTTGTATCACAATATTGTCCATATCACAATGTCTTTGTTCTCTTGTTCCCCTCCCGGCCTCCCCCTTCTGCCAACCTTGCACCTTTTTGTTTTTCGAGCATATTGCCAATTTGTTGTAGTCATTTATGACAACCTTAGTTCCTCTTTGACCAGAGTAGTTGTATCATGTTGCCGATGCCAAACCATACATAACACCTTCTTTGTCAAATTACTGCTACGCAAACCTATATGCATTGTCCATCAAGTGTATCATATCTTATCAACTCCCGTGACATCTGATTTTTGTGTCCCATCACAGAAGTAAGTTGTGCATTCCAGAATCAAGTATTTCCTCTAGCCTTCTGCCCATGTTGTATCTTTTACCGTCTATCTCAATTGCCCATGTTGTATCTTTTACCGTCTAACTAAAAAAATCTAAGATATTTAGGGTGTACTCGGTACGCTTGCTGCCTCTTGTTCGTCTCGTATGATTGCCTCACCTTGCCAGGCAAAGCAAGGCGAGCTTCGATGGGAGCGTTTGCTTTATCCTTGCCCTACTCACCTTGTAGCTCGATCTAGCAGTGTCATCATAGCTAGCTCGATTGGAATTTTTTTTTTTTTTAATCCTTTTTAATCTAATTTATTAAAAATAACCCGGGCCCAACTAAAATTCCAAAAAGTAGCCCTTTTGGTCGCGCCGGGCCGCGTGGCGCGACTCCTCATTGTGAGTCGCGCCACATGCCCCGGCGCGACTCGGGCGCCACGTCGGCCGGCGCGCGCCGTCGTTGCCGAGGTGGCGAGTGAGTCGCGCCGGGGCATGTGGCGCGACTCAATGAGGAGTCGCGCCACGCGGCCCGGCGCGACTCACTAAGGATACGGGGGGCCGCCGGCCCCCTTTCTTTCTTCCTCCTCCTTTCTTTCTCCCAAACCGAGCTCCCTCCCATGGCGTCGCCCCCCTCCGCCCCCCTCTAGATCCACTCCATCCCTCACCCATTTTGAAGAGGAAAGTGTGGGAAATTGCTCGTGGAAGGTAACTCCTCCATTCTAACCAATTAGTTTTCGCGGATTCCATCATTTTCGTTGGATTTGAGGTGGTTAGGTTTAGTGAATGATTTGAGATAGATAGCGTGATTGAGTACGAATCGGGTATGATTTAGTGAAGTGTATCGTTCAAGTGACCGATGTTAACCTCTTCTTATCGTCTAGTTTCTCTTGCATGGTAGGATTTCATCATTTTCATGTTGGATAGTGTAGATGCTATTGATATGTGAGATGAGTGTTGGTATAATCAATTTAATTTGTGGTTGTGTGTAGATGGATCGTTTAGTACGTATATTTTCGGGTGGCATAGTTGATGACAATGGGGAGTTTAAAAGCATGAGGCAACAAGTAGCAAGATTTGATAGTCCTCCAACTTTTGAAGATATTAAAACCCGAGTGAGTACTTTGTTCAAGGTTGGTAATGAGGGGGAGGAATTAAGGATTCACGGAAGGTTTGACTCCGGTGAGAAAAGAAGTCACTATGTGATGATGCCTATTAGTTGTGGCGATGATTGGTTATTTTACAAAGAGTGTGTGAAAGAATCTCAAGTTCGTTGTCTTGAGTTAGTTGTTGATGTTCACTCTCCGGTTGATTCACCGCATAATGATGAGCCCATGGAACACTTAACTCGGAAGATATGGTACCCCACAATGAGGTTCATGATAATGAGGATGATGAAGAAGGTGGTGATGATGAGGAATGTTCTTATGGTTCAGATGGGGAAGATGACTTTGATAGATGTGGGTTGAATAATAATTTTGGTGAGTATCAGGATGATGAGGAAGAAGATGGGGATGATATATCTGTGAGCTTTGAAGAAGAAGAAGAAGAACCAACTCCAGTTAGCCAACCAACCCCATCTCCACATAGTCAACCAACCCAACCAACACATATGGCTCGAGCAAATCCTATACGCCAATTTAGTTCGTTGGGTGAAGAGCCTCCATTATTTGGTGAGATGGTAGATGAGGCGTCTAGAGGGTCGGTGTACACTCTATCTGGATTTCGAGTGCCAGAATTCACTCAAAGAGAGTTGAGGCAATTGGAAGCCTGTACATGTTGATGTACCGAAGTTTCCGTTTTCCATTCGGTACCGAGGAAGGCATATTGTGATTCGGGGTTACATCTAAGTGAAGTAGATCCCGACAGTGGTGAATTGTTTATAACCAAGGGAATGCAATTTGATAACTTGGAAGAATTAAAGTTTTTCTTAAGGGATTACTCGGTGTGGCACCATAGGCCATATAATGTGATTCATTCATCGGCCAAAACAAGATACACGATTGCTTGCCAACAAGATTGTGCTTGGAAGGTGTGGGCGCGTCCACTTCCTGATGATAGGAACAAATGGAGAATCACAAGAGTTGTCCAACCTCATACATGTGGGACGTCGGAAGTGGCACAAGAACATTCTCAATGCACGGCTCGTTACATTTCGAGACGGATTGCTGCCATGGTTTATAAGGATCCCGATGTTTCTATAGCCGCCATCATTGAGTCCATCAAAGCTTTCGAGCAACTACACGGTGAATTATGGAAAGGCATGGAGAGCTAAGCAGCATGCAATATCCATGTTGTGGGGTGATTGGAAGGATGCTTATGGTAGGGTGCCAAAAATCCTACAAGCAATAACACACTTCAACCCGGTACGAAGTGGTGCACTCATACTACGGGAAAGGAGGAGCTCCACAAAGGTGTAATGAAGCCAGTAATGGAGCGGGTGTATTGGTGTTTCCCCCAATGTGTAGAGGCATTCAAGCATTGCGGACCGGTGATAAGTGTCGATGGCACATTCTTAACTCGGAAAGTACGGGGGTGTTTTGTTGATCGCCACCTGGTGTTGATGGTGAGGATAGATTGGTACCCCTTGCATTTGCCTTAGCCGAAAGTGAGAATATTGAGAGCTGGTCTTGGTTTTTGCATTTGGTCCGTCGGGACGTTGTGGGACGTCTCGGGAAGGTGTGTATAGTTTCGGACCGCCATCAAGGAATACTAAGTGCGGTTGAGGATTACATGGAAGGGTACGAACTGTCGTGAGTCGCCGGTGCATGCGACACTTTGCGGCGAACATATGGCATAGGCAAGCTAACAAGAAAGTTAGAGAGCAGCTCAAATCGGTGTGTGCAGCCAAAGCGGAGAGGACTTTTAATATTAGACTAGAGAAACTAAAACAAATGATGAATCCGGAAGCAAAAGAGTGGTTGGAGGAGCGGATGGTCAATAAACATAAGTGGGCCAACGCATTTGATGAAGGTGGTTGGAGATATGGTGTGAACAATACAAATCTTTCGGAAGTGCTCAACAAGGTCCTCAAAGGCATCCGTGCTATGCCGGTATCGGCTATTGTGGAGTACACTTTCTACAAGATCAATTCATATTTTGTGCATAGGTGGAATAAAGCAAAAGTGCAAATAGAAAGAGGGTTACGTGGGATGAATATTTTTGGTAAAGCCGCAAAGAAGCACTTAACCGAGCAAGGCAAAAAAGCCGCGAGCATGAGGGCCGAGTTGTTTGATCCCACATTGTATGTGTACTCGGTGAGAACGACTTCCGCTTTGAATGTTGGAGGTGAGATGACGGGCGGACGCATATATAAGGTGGACCTCTCTCGGAGTGTCTTGCACTTGTTGTATACCTCGGTTGCTACATGTTCCATGCTCTCATATGATTGCTTGCATGCCTTTAGAGGGGTGTCTTGGCTAGCACCGGCGTACACGACACAATTGTATTCTAAGGATTCAGTATTGAAGACATGGGCGGCTCGTTTTGAGCCAATACTAGACGAGACACATTGGCCTGAGTACAATGGTCCTGACTACGTCCCAGATGACGAGAAGAGGAAACTTGGTGTGGGAAGGAGGAAAAAAAAGCGATTACGCAATGAGATGGACCAAACAAGTGGGTACGATAGGGATATTTACGGTGCGGGGAGTTTGACCAAGACAAGTCGAAGAACCGATGTAGTGTCTGCCACGAGGAGGGTCATCGGAAGGAACGACATAAACAATCTAGTGGAAGCGGGCATACGGTAGCTACTTAGGATTTCATGTCTCTATTTCTTAATTATGCAAATAACATTTTTGTCATTTCCTTTTGTATAAATAATCTGATGAAAATTTATGTTTTTTCAGGCAAATGGCGGCGAGCAAAGGCAGGCGTGATGATCCCATCCCACCACCTCTTCCGGTTCCTATGTGTCATTGTGGCATTCCAGCACAAGTGAAGCAATCAAGGGATGAGGCAACAATTTGGAAGGGCGTTCTACACATGTGCAAGAAAGTGGATACTAAATGAAGATGGCGGCCCAAGTCAATACAACATGGCACCTTGCTTTTTCCACCGGTGGATTGATGGACCGGAAAAATTTGACCCTAGGATCCGATTATTTCCGTGGATAGAATCGGTGGTGCAACCATATCATGAGTTCAGACGGTGGGTGCCACCACCACCAAATCCACCAGAAATGACATTCCAAGAAAAACAAGAGGCGGGATGCAAGCGTGTTAGCAACCCTCCATTGTGTCATTGTGGGAGGCCAAGCAAGTTGCAACTACCTGATCTTGACCTTCCCGATAAATTCACACCATTCTTTCGGTGCAACCAAAGAACACATGTAAGGGTCATTGCTCTTCCCGACAAATTCATTCTGCTCGATATTTAGATGTATAGAGGACTTTATTGAATTTGTTGTGCAGGATGGATGGCCCCAATGTGATTTTCAAGAGGACATATACGGGCCGAAGTCTCATTGGCCGTCAAAAGAAGAAGTGCAAGCATTCGAGAGTGGGGAGAAGCCATGGCCATGTGATGAGCCTTATAGGCCTCGTTGCAAGTGTGGAATACTCGCTCGAAAGGGAGTGGTTCCATCTGAGCTTGGATATGGTTGGTTTTGTGGTAACTCGTACGGAGATTATTGGGTAAAGTCACTTTCCTAAATTTTTTATCCATGTGTTGTGCCCACTTAAATGGTTGTGTTGCCTAAAAATGGACATTAATTTTGTAGGAGGGGAGAACATGTGATTGGGAGAGCTTTGCAGGGAGGGAAGCACTGCGTCTACATTTGGGGCAATGTTCCGGGTATTTGAAAATCAAGGAAACAGCCATGAGGAAAAATAAATTAAGAGAAAAATATGATATCCCAATTCCATCGGATAAAGAGTTGTTTGGACAAATTGCAAAGGATAAACTTGCTAGAGAGGAGGGATGTTCACAAACTAGTGTTGGAGAGGGCATTAGAGAGGGCCTCATTGAATTTTGGAGGCGGAATAGGATGAATTATCCACCGCCCCTAAGTGCAAGTGAGAGGAGGAGGAAGAGGTTGAGGGAGGAGGAAGAGGAGAAGGAGAGAAGAGGGAAATGCATGCGTAACATGAGGGAAAAGTGGCGCCGTGATTGGAGTGAGTTTGATCCATCAAGGATATTTGCAAAGGATTCCATAGCCGAGTGGTTCCAAATGGCGGAAGCAAAGAAAAGAGGGATTAATTTGAAGTTGGCTAGAATTGAGGCAAAAATGGCACAATTGCGAGGCAATGAAAGCTCTTGTGAGAGAATTGCCAAAATTTACGACACAAAAGAAGTGTAGCAACAATGTAGAGGAAATTGTGGATGCGACTACCAAATTTCAATGGGAGGCGATAAAGAGACTTGCTACCAAGGCGCAAGAGGTGGAGGACAATGGCAAGGGCAAGGAACAAGAGGTGGAGATCAACGACAAGGGCAAAGCCAATATAATTGAGGTGGACGATGACGATTGGAGTGACGATGAATTATTGTTTGATTTTGGGTTTGAGTAGTGACCTTGTGTAGTAATAGACTTAATTATGCCATGTAATGAACTTATGTCGTGGACCTTATGTAATGTTTCAAAAATGTGGCTTCGGGAAATGTTGAATGTTTGGTGTATTTGAACGTTTGGGGTTTGTGATTGAATTGAACTATGCCGGATTTGTGATCGATGTATATATGTGTGAATTGATGTTTGTTAGCCATGTAAATATTTGTGGTCGTGTTCATGAACTCACTCCAAAAAATGGCACGAATTTATCAAATTTCGAACTCACCAAAGAAGCTCCCAGACTTAACCAAATTTCAGCCCCCCCCCCGCCGTGCGATCTTGGTTTTGGCTCTCGCCCGGCGCGACTCCTTCATGGGTCGCGCCGGGCGGTTTGGCGCGACTACTTCATGAGTCGCGCCAAGTGATGTGGCGCGACTCATGAGGTAGTCGCGCTGCCGCGCAGCCAACACCCGCATGCGGCATAGGGCATATGGCGGGCGAGAGTCGCGCCACATCACTTGGCGCGACTCATGAAGGAGTCGCGCCAGGTGATGTGGCGCGACTCATGAAGTAGTCGCGCCAAACCGCCCGGCGCGACCCATGAAGGAGTCGCGCCGGGCGAGAGCCAAAACCCAGATCGCACCGGCCGGGGGGCTGAAATTTGGTTAAGTCTGGGAGCTTCTTTGGTGAGTTCGAAATTTGATAAATTCGTGCCGTTTTTTGGAGTGAGTTCATGAACACGACCACAAATATTTACATGGTTAACAAACACCAATTCACACAAATATAGATCGATCACAAATCCGACATAGTTCAATTCAATCACAAACCTGCATAGTTTGATCACAAGCCCGTCTACAAAGTCCGATCACAAGCAACAAGCCTACATAGTTCGATCACAAGCCACATAGTTCGACCACAAGCCACATAGTTCGACCACAAGGCACATAGTTCGACCACAAGCCTAAGGGAACGTTCAACCACTCAAACTTAGCACAAGCCTAAGGATGCGGAGTGTAGACTTTCTTCGCCTTTCGAACCCGCCCAGGTTGCGTGTCAACGACATTATGGCTGCCCACATCCGCACGCTCCCGCCTCACACGCCGCTTCGGTTGAGTTTCTTGTGTGGCAAGCCGGAGCACCCGCAAGTTGAGAGGACCCAATCTCCGCTGCTTCAGTGTAAGAGGGATCTCCCGGCTCGCTGTCTACACTGGCCTCGGACTCGGTTTCCGGCTCTGGGGTACGTGGAGGGGATCTAATTACAATCCCCGGTGCACGGCGACGAGATCCTCCTACAAAAACCATATTTTCATCATTGAGGTACCTAACCATATATTAAAAAAAAAGACAAACCTACAACTACCAAGGCCACACACCTGAAGTTGATGCACTTTGTGCTCGTCTCGTGGATCTTTGTGCGGACTCTGAAGCTCCAGCAACATGTCTGGGTCCTGGTGCCGGTCTTGCCAAGCAATTCAACTTGAACGCCGCTTTTCTACATCCCCGTCTAATCCTCTGTAAAGCACCATAACCAAATTGAGCATTCATCCATAACAACCACAAAACTCCTGCTGAAAATGGATATTACCTGCACAAAACTCCTCAACACACCGGCCTCCTCCGAGATCCGATCGGGACAGCCAAAGCTTGCTCCGCTTCATTAGCAAATCTTCCTAGTTGTTGCCCCTACACGTGGTTCATAAGTTAACATTATGTCACAATACCAAGTGAAATTGCAAACTAGTGAAAAGAGTATCATCACTTACAATATAATCCTCGAACGGACCACGCTCTGGCTGCCTCCCACGTCTAGTGATTTCGTCGTACTCGGGTAAAACATCTTCCGGATCGGAAGGTAGGTCCTCAATGTACTCTTCATCCATTGCAACCCTTAACTTTAAGCGGGTGTTTAGTTTTAGCCAATCCAAATACTCATTGAACGGACCGTCACGGTGTCGTGCCCCCCCATGCACTATGTTGTTCGCTCTCGCATTCCATGCATTGACCGCGTGGATGTGATGCTCCGGCCAATTCTTGGCACCCCTTTGCTTACGACGGTCGCTTCTGCATTTACGGTAATTAATCATAGTGAGTAATTTCGTAGACAACCAACAATTTGAAGGGTGTGAAACAAAAAGTACATACTCGTGGAGGCCGTGGCTAGTGTTGTAGTAATCCGGAGGGTAGTTTTGAAGATGCCCAAATTGCCGTCGCACTCTATGTGGCGGATGGTACTCCACAACATAGAAGCAAATCAAAGGGCAAATGTTACGCCAATAATGTTCATCAATTGTGCACATCGGGCTAAAATCTCCCTCAGCAATCTCATTCCTTATATATGGCTGCCAAGTAACCTAGATACACATATTCATTTATCTAAGCAAATGTTGTAACATATATAAGCAGTCCTTAAGAAAGAAAGGAGTAGTGGTGAAGTGTATCACTTACATGACTTGGTTGAAGGCAGTCTATGGCGTTGGTGTAGTCTGTGTAGCGCCGTCCTGGGTTCCCATGGACCCTTGCAATGTTGGTCCAAAGATACCCGACAAGGTGGCCAAGGGAACCTCACCGTCATATGGCAAATCCTACAACATAGTGTCAAGTCTAAATAAGAACTCAAACGGACAAATGCTTAAGAACATTAGAGTTGCAAATTACGTACACCAAATGTGTAGCGCTCTGGCCGACCAATTGGAAGCCGCTCCCACATCCACAACTGGAGAAGGTAAGCACACCCACCAAGATTAGCATTAGGTCCACTTCTCCTCGCATGCATCACACATCTGCCGATACAACCATGCCAGAGTCGCACTCGCCCAACTATAAGTTGCAATGCCATCCCATTCTTGCCCGATGATCGGTATCCACATCCAAGATATTGTATTCCCGCTAGAATCGGGAAAAAGAAATCCACCCACCATATGCCACAACCATGCACGAGCATGCATCTGAATCTGGAGCTCATTAGCATGCTTGTGGTGGCCGATGACCAAAGTGCTGGGCCAACCAAGACGAGTTTACTCCAGTGGTTTTCCTGTCCTTCACACCTTCTTGCGGTTCTTGTGGCCGCACTCCTAACAATGCCTCGACAATATCCCTCCAATCTTGTGGGTTTATGTGACCGGTCACAGCATACCCGTCAACACGGAGGCCAAACAGCATGGCAACATCCTCCAATGTCACAGTCATCTCACCACAGGGGAGGTGGAAGCTATGTGTCTCGGGCCTCCACCGATCCACTAGCGCAGTCAAAGCAGCATTGTCCATCTTCGGGAGCCCAGTCTTGATCAATGTCGCAAGAGGGAGGAAACCCGATCGGCGAATGAAAGGAGTGTACCTCTCATCCCATTGTAGAGGAGTGTGAGTACGGGGTCGCAAAGGCTTCAAAACCTACAAAAAAATCACATTCACAAAAAATGATTAGTACACGACAATCCAATTTCAATCCTTCCATGATCAAATTAACAAGTGCTTCCAATCCTACCTCCAAACGCTCTTCTAGCTTCCGCCCACGGTGATTGTCATCGTAGTACTTCTCAAGGAGTGGATACCTTGGATGGTACTTGCTCTTGTTGAGCCATGGTCCTAAATGAAGAAAATATTATTTATAACCCACCTAAAAAATGCATGCATATGTGAAATAAAATTAAAATACATAAGAAAAGCTAGCGAAGAAAATAAGCAACAAGATATATACTACTATCTCAAACATGCATCAACTTGTGAAGAAAATATTTCAATCTCCAACATACATACACATAGTGAAAGAATTACTAGTGAAAAAAACTACTAAGTCATGACTAAAACTAGTACCATCACTTGCATTTCAAACATCAATCAAAGGAAAGTAAGTATTGATTTATTCAATTGCAAATCAAATTTCATTCTAAATACAATAGACAAGTGAAAGGTAAGCAAAGATATACTAGTGAAAAATAAATACTACTAAGGTAAGTAACGAAATACTAATGAAAATACTACTCAAAGCTAGTACTACTAATAAAACCAACTACATGAGCCTACATTGCAATTTCAATCGTTCATAGTGCTCAACATTACTTCAACATCTACACCACCAAAATCCATTGAAACCGAAGCATGCATTGCAAACTACACGATAGATCGGTGTTACAATCAACCAATGCATCGATACAAGCCAACTAAAAGTGACCGATTCGTACTCAATCCACCATTGGAGCCACATAGTCAACAAACCCTAGCAATGACTAAACCCTAGGTAAACAACCAAATCGAGAAAAACTAGCCGGTTAAAGTGGAGGAGGTACCTTCAATGAGTGATTTCCCACCCAAAACGACTTGAATCCGGTGGAGGAGGAGTGGATCCGGAGGGGGAGGCGGCGGGGCGACGGCAAGGCCGCGGCTCGGGTTGGGAAGAAAAGAAAGGAGGGAGGAAGAAGAAGGGGCCGGCGGCCCCGGGGATATTAAGTGAGTCGCGCCACGCCGCCCGGCGCGCGACTCGGTCGCGCCGGGGCATGTGGCGCGACTCACTAGCCACCTCGGCGGTGGCCGGCGCGCGCGCGGCCGACGTGGCGCCTTAGTCGCGCCGGGGCATGTGGCGCGACTCAATGAGGAGTCGCGCCACGCGGCTGGCGCGACCAAAAGGGCTAGTTTTTGCAATTTTAGTTGAGCCGGGTTATTTTTAATAAATTAGATTAAAAAGGATTAAAAAATAAAAAAAATTCGCTCGATTGGTAGCAGCGGAGGTCCATCCAGCCAAAGTGGAGGTCAATCCGATAGTGGTGGTGGTCGAATAGATGATAATGTAGGTCAAATCGATAGTTGCGAAGGTCAATTCAGTGACTGAAGAGTTTGATAAATCGGGGGCAGAGCTTGATTCGACGGAGCTCATGTGTCATAAGAAGCTTATTTTGGCAGATGTGGTGTTGATTCGACAGTCTCATGTGTCGTAAGGATTTTGCAGCATGATTCACCAACATCGTAGCTCAATTCAGCAGCAATGAAGATTGATCCGGTCGCAACTGAGGACAATCCGACAACACTGGATGTCGATTCAGTGGCTAAAGACTTGGCTTTCGCGAAGGCATGGCATGATTTAGTTTTGGTGTGCCTAGATTTTATGACAACAGAGCTCGTTTCGAAAGTTGCGGCGTCGATTCAACAATCTCCTACACCAGCAAGGATTTTCTTGCTTAGACGTGCAAGCTCGTCGAGCAAATCGGCGAGGCGAGCCGCCGGCAAAGAACACCCTATCATATTATCGAAAAATATGCTTTGTTTGTTAATTAAAGTTAGAGTTGTATTTATATATATTTTATAAATGTATAACTTCGTCTAGAGGTTCATTGGGAATTTTAAAGTTTAAACTCATGTACTCTATTCCTACTATATATCTTTTCTTTTTAATTCCAAAATTTTCTTACAACATAGAGAGGGTGAGACGGACTTTGGTTTGGACTCATGACACTTCGGCAGCATATTAGTGTTTTCTTTTTAATTCTGGATTTGTATTTTTTTAATGTAGATTCTTTCGAAAAACGTGATACCTTTGTTAAACTATGTTGTATTAAGATAATAAATAGATTAATTTATATGAATAGCTTGCCAATGCAATTAGCATACTCCGTATGGGCGCATGACTAATTAGGCAAGTATGCAGTGGTTAGCGAGGTGTATTGCAAGATGTGGAATCACACAGGGTGACAATTGGTCACGAAATTAATGTGTACCGTGGGCCAACATATTCAACATACTCTTTTCTATTTTGAGTAGTTATTAATTCAATTTGGCATGAACTCTTTATGTTTTTATAAACCGTTAGACGTTCATATTAATTATCTGACGGTGCATATCTTTTTCTTTTTTAGATTAATGTGAGAATTTCTAAGCCATTAGATCTTCATAAAATCTAACGGTGCATATTCTTCTCTTTTTTTGGATTAATGGTGCATATTTTTTTTGCTTTCCCAATCTGTATAAACATTAACTACTATTTTTCTTATTTTTTATTCCGAATTTATGTATTTATTAATTGTAATTATATTTGTATTGAATACGAACTCCTTGGATTTCCTTATTTTAATTCTGAATTTATGTATTCTTTGGATTAATCTAGACCTTCAAATCTTCATAAAATCCAATGGTGTATATTCCGCTTTTTTTTATTAACGTGAGAATTTCTAGACCCTTTCGGCGAATGTGGTGACTTCTTTTAACACTCAAGTATAAAGATAATAATAGATGCATGACGGATTGACGAGCCATTTCGGTGTGCATACATACATTGCTCCCACATAGATGTCGATGGCTTAAGAGGCTCCAGAATCCAACTCTCTGTTCATGTGAATATAACAGCCTGTTCGTTTGGCTTATCAGCCACCAAAAATCAGTCATCAAGAACTGGCCAAGTATTTTTCTCTCGTAACAAATCAAGCACTACCATCAACCACCAGCCCAAACGAACAGTTGTAAAGCAATGCAAAGACATTGCATATAAATCATCAGCCTGTTCGGTTTGTTTCGAGAGAAAAGATCTAGCTAACAGGCTGCATGTTTGAAGTTTCAAGAAAGAAAAAACATCTTGATACTACTGAGTCGCTGCAAGAGCTTACCAGCGATTATTTCAGAACATCTGACGCGTGGCACAGCCGCACAGCTACTGACAAAGTTTCAGCTACGTTAATTAACAGTGTAATTATGGGACAGTAGGAACACTCACGAAGAGCGAGATTTCTACATTTCAAGAAGATCAAAACCATGACAACTGCACCGTACAGCACGAGAAAGATGTCAAAAGTTCATGTACGAGTGGATACTGGATAGTTCAGTAGCAGATGACAAAACACGAGAAACGTCACAGCTTGTATAAAAACTAGTTTGCATACACCTCTGCACTAACTAGCTACCACAAAACTACAAGAATTGCTGCTCAGCTCTGATCTGATACCACGTCAAAATTTCTTTCTTTAGTCGAAAAACCCTGGTACTTCTCCAGGCATAGGAGCAAGTTCGTTCCTTGCAAACTTTTCCTCGTCAAAGAAGGATGACTGCACCAACCGCCCGCCGAAGAATCGCCCTTGCAGATCGATCAGAGCCTTTGTTGCTTCTTCTGCCCGCTCAAACTGGATGAATATCCTTACAGCTTCCTCAGCTGGGAAGTCTGTTTGCGTGATCTCAAATATTAGTACACGAGTCACTGTACCATACTTGGCACACTCAGATGCCACTTCATCTT
The DNA here is from genome assembly GCA_947561735.1 of Cenchrus americanus. Lineage (NCBI taxonomy): Eukaryota > Viridiplantae > Streptophyta > Magnoliopsida > Poales > Poaceae > Cenchrus > Cenchrus americanus. Next base: position 88,153,062 of record OX387240.1, on the reverse strand, counting down.
CCAACTCGTCGTCAACCTCGCCAGGACCAACCTGCACATGTTACAGATTCATGCATAAGAATGGTTCACATTTTGGTTAAGGGATGATGTATCCTTGCTGAACAATTCAGTGCTTCTAAAGTAAGTGGAAATGAATATTCAGACTTTAACAAATCATCCCACTACTGCAGTCACCAAAAGTGCCTCATACAGACTTTAAGCAAGCAGTGTCAGGATACAAGAAGTCACAAAATTCAACAAGATATCTTCATGAGTATTTTTGCCAGACTTTTTTTAGGGTCACACAACCATGTACTGCTTCAGAGTAAAATTGTAAGGCACATATTGTTTTGTTAGGACAAGCCTTTGACTAACAATCACTCTGCCAACATGTCTTAATCATAAGTACTTTTGAAAACAAATCTAACACTGATTTTGTATCACAAAAGTTATACGATAATATAGTAATTGCTGGTAAATAAAAGGGTTGTCCTAACGAAATAAAATACACCTTATATTTTTGACAAAGGGAGTACAATCAAATATTTATTATCTGATTCATCAATTTTCTTAACATTACATTGAGTGAGTAGTCTGTGTAAAAGCTGAGTAATGAAGTCACTTGAGAACTAGCTTCAATCAGGTAAAGCAGGTTTCAGAACCATTGCCAAATCCAAATATCAGATTAGAGTATTTTGCAGTGCTATAGTCAAAATCATACATAGAAGTCTAGAACTCATCATATGCTCGACTTTCTTCCTGTTGGGAACTCAATTATGTCCGAGTTTTAAATAAGTTGAACTAAAACCCCCAAAATGCATGAAATCATTAGGTGTAAAAAAAAGCTTGGGAAACCATGTAGACAAAAATCACACATAGGGCCGAGTACATTAGCTACTCCTGCTTGCATCTATAAGCTAAGGGACCACGGAAATCATGTAGTTCAAACTATTTTAACTATCTCTGTTTTTTTTGGAAAAAAAGAGTTCTGAACTGCAAACTTTCCGATTTACAATACCGACATATTCCACTATTGCCGAGAATAAGGTAACCGCTAATGATATACTAGAGCAGACAGTACTAGAGGACTAGAGGTGATTGATAAAATTGCAGAACAAGCAAAATCATTTTTAGATCAGCTAACAATGTACAACTCATCAACCAATCCAAATCCCTACAGAAGATTAACTATGCATCATGCTAGTTAAAAAATCATACAAAACTGAAAGCAAGTTGTTCAAGCTATTTTCTACTATTTTGTTTTAAAAGAGTTCTGAACTCCAAACTGGACACATTCAATTATTGCTGAGGTTAATATACTAGAGCATTGCAAACTATGGCACCACAGGCAGGCTGTAGTAAAGGCAATAGATAATGAGCAGCAGACAATTAATCTGCAATTCATCAACTGGTCTAAATCCTTTGAAACTATTACTCATGCACCATGCTAGTCAAGTTTCATTCAAAACGAACAAAATGTAGCATATGATCAATTGATGCAGATCTCTTGGAGAATGTATTTACCATGTTGCGAAGCAGCAAAACTCGTGTTGGTGGCCCATCAAAGGTGACAGATTTCGGCTTCTTTTCTGGTGGCTTGGAACTGCTCTCATCAACAATAACCCCTCCCCTTCTATCTGTCTTCTTGGCCACTAGAGGTGCGGTGATCCCCTGCTCCTGCTTACCAAGCCCCTGACCTTCCTTCCACCCCATCTTGGCCATCATCCTCTGGGCAGCGGTCATCTGTCCACCGGCACCCAGGCCCAACCCAGCGGAAGATGAGCTTCCAATGGCAAACCCGTCCCCGTGCGGCGGGGACGAGGGGGTCCTCTGTGCAGCGGCAGCTCCGCCGCTGCCGCTCATAGCCGCCCTCCGCTTCCAGGCCTCCTCGCCGGATATGTTGAGGGAGGACGCCCTGGACTGGTGGTCCCTCTCCTCGCGCTCCCGGGCCTCCCTCTCCCGCTGCTCGCGCTCCTTCTCCCGCTCCTGCTCCTCGCGGCGGCGGCGCTCGAGCTCCTTGCTCAGCTCAGCCTCCTTGGCCCGCCGGAGCTTGTCCTTGCGGTAGTCCTCGTAGTCGTTGGGCCTGGCGGGGTCGTACTCCTCCATCACGGACTGTACGGCGACGAACGCCGGCTGGAAGGACGCGGCGGGGGTGAGGACGGGGGCGGGCTCGCCGGCGGGAGCCGCGGAGGCGGAGGCGGAAGCAGCCTTGGGCGGGCGCAGGTGCTGGTTGCGGAGGAGCGACGGGGGCGGGGCGAAGGTGGTGGACGGCTTGCGGAGGGTGGGCGGCGCCATCTTGGTGGCGCTGGACCAGACGGAGGCCGTGGAGGCCTTGTCGTCGTCGCCGGACGACGACGGCGGCGGGAGGTCGCCGTACAGGCCGCCCAGCATCTCGCCACTACCTAGGGTTTGGCTGGGAGACGGGAGGAAGAGTCGGAGAGATGCGATTTCGGGAAGAAGACGAGGGGCCTCGATTCGATTAGTGGAAGTGGTTGGGGTGTTCTCTGCTACGGTTCTTCCAGTTCTTGCGGGGGGCCGCTGCAAAACGTGCGCCTTGGATTTCGAACCCACGGCTCGGATCGGATTCGCAGGAAGCCATCCAAACTTCGTGACTTCTTGTGGAGTCCAGCTCGGCCAGGCTCGCCGGGGACGGCGTGTTTGAGTGTGCGTTTGATACGGGCCAAAAAAAAAGGTCGGCCTGGCCCGCTAGGGCTATTTCCACGTGTTTGATATGGAAATCCCACGCGGGAGCCGGGGGCCGCGGCGGCCATTTTCCCCTCTCTCTCCTGGCTCGCGCCGCACGCCCCCCTCTCCTCGTTCCCCGCTCGGCCGGCTCGACGCGCGCGCGCACGGCGAATCTTGGGCGACGGCGGGAGCCGAGGCGGGCTCGCGTGGGAAGGTGAAACTTCCGCGCGCGCTTCTTGCCTGGCAAAATCCATGGCCTACATATACCACCCCTCCTCCCTCCCTCGTTTTCTTCTCCTCCTCTCCATAGTCCACTCCCGTAGAAGCTCCGTCGTCGAGGTAAGCTCCGCTGCCGGCGCGGCCGTGGTGTTCCCCGGCTTCTCGTCCGTCCCCCCGCGTGGATCTGCGTCCAGGCGGCGCGGCTCTCCGACGGACTCCGGCGAGGCGGTCTTCTTCCTCTTCTTCTCCGGCTATGTGGTGTTGCCGGTCGTAGATCCGTCTGCCGTTGTGCTTCCCCGTCCGGATCCGCTACCTCTTTCCCACCTCCTTCGTTCCCCTTCCGCCCTTACCGAGGTAAATCCATATCCCCCTTTTGTTACACCGTTAAATGTTTTCCTCGGATCTATGTGTTGTTTGTTGTTCTTTCCTTTTGTGATGATAAATCTTGGACGTATTTGTTCCCGTATCGTTGTTATTGCTCTGTTAATATAAATGGTCGATGATGACTAGCCAATGCGCACCTGGGAGGCAATATTTGTGTTGCGGCCGTGCCTTTTGATGTTTTTTGAATGCTTGCACTTACATTCAGAGGCCAGCCAGGGTCTACTTAATTTTCTTATACATTTGTGAATGCATTGTAGATGGCTGAAAATGCAGAACATGATCTGATGGCTAGGCAAGCAGCTTCCATGGTTGTTGTGATGGTTTCCTTTGTGCTTAATAGGCTTAGACGTGTTAGAAGACATGAGCCAATTCCTTATGGCCCTAGGACTGAAGCCGAGAGGCATAGAAAGAGGACACTCGAGATGTTGTACAACTACAATGATATAGAATGCATTGCCATGTTACGCATGAAAAGAGTCCCCTTTTTTACTTTGTGCAACCTTCTTAGGAGCGAGAAAACTTGTTCCCGAGACATTAGGGTGTCTGTGGAGGAGCGAGATGGCAATGTTTGTTTTTGTGGTTGGACACAATGTGAGGTTTAGGGTAGTTCATCAATTCTTTAGGAGGTCCATTGAGACTCGTGAGCACAATCTTCCACCAAGTGTTGTATGCTATTGGTGAATTAAGGGCCGACATGATCAAGCCTCCAAGCACCATCACACACCCTAAGATTGTAGGCGACCACGGATGGTTCCCTTATCTAAAGGTAAAGTCATATCTATGTGATTCAAACACATGCACATCTCGTCCTTAAGTTTGACACACATGTTCATATGTTCATGTTAATCTCTGTAGAAATGCATTGGTGCCATTGATGGCACACATGTGTTGGCAAGGGTGCCTAGGCGTATGCAACAAGCTTTCGGGGGTAGGAAGTCCAACCCCACACGGAATGTTATGGCTGCCGTGAACTTTGATCTAAAGTTCACATATGTTCTGGTCGGGCCGGGAAGGGTCGGCCCATGATGCATTAATTTTGGCCGATGCCATTGCCGTAAATGATGGGTTCACGGTTCCGCAGTAACCGCATTAGCTAGTACATGCACTTATAGTCACTTTGACACATTACACACTTGCACACTAATCCTCCACCAATTGTAGGTCATTACTACCTGGTAGATGCCGGATATTCATGCGAAAATGGCTTCTTACCTCCATTTAGGGGGGTTAGGTATCACTTGAGTGAGTTCTCAATCACAAACAAACCCACCAATGCAAGAGAGCTATTCAACCTTAGACACTCTTCACTAAGGGTGACGAAGTGAAGAGGGCCTTTGGTGCACTTAAAGGGAGGTTCGTAATTATAGACAACGAATCTTTCCACACATACCGGACACAAGTAAAACTTGTGCAAGCCTCGCTGCATATTACAACCGGATTATTGGTTTTGGGCTAGACTCTGTTGTTCCAGTTGAGGAAGGATTCCAGTGTGCTGAGCCAGATGATGATCCTGGTGAACTGCCTCTAGAGGAACTTGCAATGGTGTCTGTTAGGGATGACATTTGCAATGCTATGTGGGCTGCTAGGGGTTCTTCTAGGACTTGATTTCTTTGCATTTTATGGATGTGTAAAATAATTTAGTAGACCCTGGACATGGAACTAATGTAGTGTAACATTTATGTATTTATGCATGCTATGTCTGAGACCAAATATTTGTTATTCGAGAATTGATTGATTTCTTGAGCCGCAATTAGTTGTTCATTCCCTTATTTTCATAATGATGGGATATTTAACTATTTGCCACTTTTAGCTATGGTCAATTAATCTCTCTCACATTTACTCCTCTCATATGGGTGGCAAATCCGTTGCCACTCACCCCGACATAGTGGCAACCGGTTAAATATTCCCATAATGATAGGATGTCCGCAATTGACCTTGATGCCCAAGAGGGGTTTGTAGCCGCTGTCAACATGGCCGCCCCCGCCGTTGTAGACCCGGTAGATGCCGAGGTCGCCCCCGCCGCAGGCGGGCAGGCCCTATGAGGTGGAATAACAACACTTCGGGGTTTGTCCTCAGGAGGATGGCCTAGATTGTTAGTAATGGGTCTAAGACTGACAAGACCTACAAGGATAAAGATGTTAATGCAGTAGTAGCTAGGTTAGTTACTAAGTACAGTGGGGTGCCTATAAGTGCAACTCAGGTGTACAATCACTTGAGGAAGTGGAAGCAGAAGTGGTCTAAGATAGCTAAGCTGAAGGAACTTAGTGGGGCATCATTTGATGAAGATACTTGTGCCATAATGCTAGAACAAGACCACTACCTAGGTCATTGCAAGGTACCTACCCATGTCTGAAGAATCTCTTTCTGTGCCCCTCTTCTTAACTGTGTGCTTCTCTCTTCTAAACTGTGTGCCCTCTCTTCAGGACCACCCTAAGGATGCTGAGTTCCTTAACACTCCAATTAGGTTCTACTTTGAGTTGGAGACTCTCTTTGGTAGTACCTTGGCAATCGGTAGGTTTGCCTTAGGTTCTAATGAACCTTTGGGTGTCAACAAGGCGGATAGTCTCACCGTAAAGCCGGAGGAAGATAGTGTGGGTCTTAAGCGGGAGGGCCGATAGGGGTAAATCTACCTTTGAGTGTGGCAAGACCATTGTTCTAGTGTCCGAAAGTGTTTGTGGTAAGAGAAAGAGGGGCACTTTCGTGAAGAAGAGATCCTAATGATGACCAACATGAATGATGCTATCAACAATGTTGCCAATGCTATGATCAAGACGGGCCGCACATGTTGACCCGGACCTCTATCTTGCTGCCATGGAAATGACCGAGTTCAAGACCGATGCCTTGATTGTTGCCTACACCTTCCTACTTGAGCACAAGGTCACCGCTTCGGTTTTGTGCGGATGTCAAGCCCACATAGGGCCATATGGTTGAGGACCTATCTTGCCAAGAACTATTGCATGTAGTTCGTGGTAGCCTCTCTCTTTTCGATGTATATTTTGGCTAGAATCTCGTGCATGGTTGAGGGTCGACCTTTTGGTTTAGTTAGTGGGATGGTGGCTAACTAAAGAAACTACATTTTGGCTCACTTTATGTGAGTGAAAACTACATTTGGCTCACTCAATGTGAGCAAAACTATGTAATTGGAGCCTCCGTTGGCTTCCTCGGGTTGATCACAAACACCGAATGTGTTGATGTTTCTGTCGCTTTGCTATTGTCCGCCATTTTCTCGTTTCGTCATTTTTTCTACTCGTCTGTTTAATTTGTGTTCATGTTTTCATGATTCTCGTTATATCTGTGCTTGTTATCTGTTTACCTTTTTGGCTGGGTTATAAAATTTGCCTATGATGATTCCATATACCCCATAAATGATGACATGACCTTGTGAGGAACTTGATGCTGTTATTTCTTTTATTCTACCAGGTAGCCCTACTCTTGTCTCCCATCTGACCATGGGACACATCGACTCCCATGTTTTCAAACTTGGGATCGATGTGTCCCATGGTCACATGGTAGACATGAACTGTGTCATACTCTTCTTATACTTATGTTTCCTACTGTCCACCAGTTGCCATTATGCTCCAAGTCCATGTCAAATGATTGAAAAACATATAATCCGAGGCAAATATTCTCTCGTTCTTTCATTTTTTTGGCCTATGATGACCGGAGCTTATATATTACTCATGACTCTCATCAAACCGTGGGACACATCCATACCCATGTTTCCAAACTTGGGATGGATGTCTCCCCCGGTTCAATGACTGCCATGAAAGTTCTCGTTTCACTTTTGCTCCAAGTTCAAGTAGTCTGAGGCCATTTTTGCATGTTCCCGTTGCCTTCGTCGCCGATGATGATCCTGTTCACCATTTATCTATCATGACATCCATCAAACCATGTGAGACGTCCATGCCCATGTTTCTCAAACTGGGGCTGGACCTCTCACATGGTTCCATGGTTGCCATGAAACATTTGCTACTCATTTATTTACCTGAGGCCACAATTTGGACCTATCTTTTAGCCTATGATGATATGATCTATGATTATTGCTTGTCATGCATTCCATCAAAACATCAAATTCATCCATGGTCCAAGTATTCAACTATGGACCATGTGAATTTGACGTTTCCATGGTTGACATGTACCCATTGACCTCCTATATCCGAGGCAATATTTTTATCTCCATTATGCTTCTAAACTCTTTGTTGCTTTGGTTTTGAAGGAGCAATGACATGGTATGTAGTGTACAGAGGTCGCAAGCCTGGGGTTTATCAAAATTGGGTAGCATGTCATCAACAGGTTACTGCCTTCCACAACTGTTGCTACAAGAGCTTCAACTGCAAAGAAGAGGCAATTGCTTCTTATCTAGAGTTCACCGGTGAACCTGTTGTTTCTGTTGAAGGAGATGTTCCTAAAATCAGTGCGCATTTTCCTAGTAGTGGTAAATTGTGCCTGCTCTTCATAGCAATTATCGAGTTTATTATTATTTTAGGGTTGCTTATGTTCATTTATGTCGGCTCTCCATAATTATTTGGTCGCTTGTAATCTTGTTTTGTAATTAGTAATGTAATTACATTGATGAAAACTGCTATCTTCTCCTCTTCCTATAAAATGCAAAGTTGCACCATCCGAGCTCGGCCGAATCAAACACAATCACACATTGGTAGTTGCGGTTAGTTGGCCTTGGGCCGGGCTCCACACTCCGAATCAAACAAGAAAAAGGCTTCGGCCCGGCTCAAACCATACAAAAACATCAAACAAGGCCACCGGCCGTTCCGACCGAGCTCGGTTGGCCGAGCCCGGTTCGCCGGCTAGGCCTTCCGGAGCCGCATATCAAACACGCCCTAATACTCCCTCCGGTACCGTAAATAAGGGCATAAGGCCGTCTAGGACCCGATTACACATACTAAGGAGTGATTAATTAGAGTCAAGTTTTCTCTGTTTAACCTTATTTAATAAAGGCGGAGATGCTCATAGCCAACAACACATCGCTGCTTGGATTGGTTAGGGCAGCTAGGCTTGGTCAGTTCCGAGGCAGGAGTCACGAGTTCGACTCCTGAGCCTCACTTTTTTTCGCCTTTGTTTTCCGAGGAAGTAGGGGCAAAGACGTCCGGGTTCCATCGTGTGGTACAAAACGACTTCTTTTCTTGCAATCGCACTCCTCCCCAGAACGACTTTATTTAGTGTAACGGAGGGAGTACACTTGCGTAAGGTCCAAAACCGCACTCCAGCAGACCCCCAACTCTGGCACCCAACAATGTTCACACCCCCTGCATCCCCCTCCGGGCCCTTCTCCTGCTGGTGGAGTGAGGAGCCCCCATCCGGTGGTTGGCCGTTTTCCCTCTACCCGCGCCCCACCGGAGCTCGGCCTGCTGCAGCGGAGGAAGGGCGACCACCAACGTTGCAGGTGCAGGATTCGATGGAGCTCGATTCGCGCCTAGCCCGGTCGCAGCTTCGGCGCTCCGCGGTCAACGACTTCGGGACTGGCCGCACCAGGGAGGGGAAGCGGATGGTAGAGGAAGAGAGGAGCACGGGAGGAACCTTCTCGAGGCCATCCACCACCGGTGCTGCAGGATCCCATCGCGGGGGGGGGGGGGGGGGGTGCGCCGCCTGCTTGCTTCGCCGTTGGTAGGATGTGGAGCTCGCCGCAGAAGATGAAGACGTGGTTGGGGGTGGATTCCGGGATCTCAAGCTCCTCCACCGCCGTCGTGTCGACCTCCTCCACCTCCACGGGCGTCGTCGCCGCGCCGGGCACTTCCCACCGCCGCACCCCCGGCAAATCCCGCCGCCGCGGCCGGGGCACCTCCCACCGTCGCGCCCGGGGACGAGATGGAGGCCGCCGGAGCCGCGCCGCCGCGACGGATCCGCCGGACCTCGAGCACAGACGACGCGGGAGGTGCACGGCGTGGGCTGAGGCCGAGGCAGCTGCAGGGGCCGTGGGATTTCGACTCGGGGCGAGAAAAATCTTGGGGAGAGAGGATGCGTGGGGGAGAAGGAGGAATAAGTCACCGATGAACCGGTCCCACATGTCATACTAAAGTAGGGGGTTTTCAAATAGGTGCTCTTGCCGGAGTTGGGTGCAAATAATTGGCCCAAAAAAAGTTGGGAGAGCCCCTATTCAACAATTAGGGGCTATGAAATAGGGTCCATTGCTAGAGATACTCTAATTTTGCCCGGCCAAGCCACCAGGACCAATCTCACTTGTTTGATATGGGGCAATTTTGCCCGTCCAAGCTTCCGAGGCCAATCTTGCTTGTTTGATATCCTTGTCCAAGTTGGGAGACAGGCACTTGACATCCATTTTCCCATCTCGTTTTCCAGAGCCAAGTCGTGGCCGGCTCTCGCGGGCTGACCCTCGGATCCTGTCACCTCCCTCACCCTCTTCTCATTCCCCGCGGTGGTGGTCGGGGCGAGCTCCCACGAGCCCGCGTGTGGCGGCAATGGCCCGGGGGGGCTCCCCCGCGCATGCAGCGGCGGCTGGGGCGGAGCTCTCTAGTGCCCACGACCGTGCTCCCACCACTATGGTGGGAGTGTTTGACGAAATGCCGAAGAGGGGGAGGGGTGGTAAGAGCCACCGAATGCCAATTGCAAGGTTACCCTATCCCTCTATGTAACATATCAAACACAAATATGAACTCAACATGACTCCATGGAGAAAAAGAATCAAACAACAAAGTTGTATGGTGGGGTTTGGCTCTGGCTGGCCCCAGCCGAGCTCATGGGCCAGGCTCGGCAGGACCAAGAAATCAAACACGCCTGAGGATTCTGCGACTCGAGACCATATCCGATACACGGTGCTACCACACCTTGTTCCTACCATGCTATCACATTTTAAAATTTATGTCTACATTGTTGGAAAAATAGAATAAAAATTTCAATGAATGCTTCATGTCATCTTCTACCATCTTGCAAAATTTGATACACAACAAAAAAATGGAAAAAGTCTACTTCACCCCCCAACCTATGAGGGTTGAAACACATCACCCCCAACCTATGAAAATGGATTTTTTACCCCTTGGACAAATCACCCCCTGAAGAAGTTTTGAAAAATCATAATAAATCACAGAAAAATCATAAAATGAAAAATCAAAATGTGTTGGATTCCAAATGAGTACATCTACACAACGAACATATAATATGGTACATTTAGTAGATTTTGTTACAATTATGGAGAAAAGCATATATCTAAAGTTACAACAAAAAAATATGTACTAAAAGCATTCCACATTGTACGTTCACTGCGTAGAACTACTAATTTGAAGTCCAACACAATTTGAATTTTCATTTTATGATTTTTCTGTGATTTAGTATGTTTTTTCAAAACTGCTTCAGGGGGTGATTCGTCCCGTTTTAGAAAGTTCAGGGGTAAAAAATCCATTTTCATAGGTTGGGGGGTGATGTGTTCCAACCCTCGTAGGTTGGGGGTGAAGTAGACTTTTTCCAAAAAAATTGTACAAGATAGTACAAGATGACATGAGAAATTCATTCGTATTTTTGTTGTAATTTTTCAAGCACTGTAAACAAACGTTTGAAATACGGTAGCATGGTAGCATCCAAAGGTGCGTTAGCACCAGATATGTTATCCTATGAGAATCTTCTCACCTGGCCAATTGCCATCACCACCACCGATAGCGAGCTAGGGTGATCCACAGTTCATATAGAGAAGCAGCCAGTTTAAAACTGAGCCCCATGTACTCCCTACCAACAACCAAAGGTATGACCATCAGAGATTCAAAGACAGCCGTATTTACGCTAACATGGAAACAGACACTTTTCTGGCGAGTAAAAACTAACCGTAATACAGTAAAATTGTGTCAAAAATGCAAAAGTGATTGACGGTCGTCAAAGAATCGAAGCCAAGCATTAAACTGTAATAATTTCAAACAAATGAAATGTATGGTCTTATAAGGTTTATATGTACACAAACACAGCACACGAGTGTGATTACCATACAAACAGTAACACCTATAGTATTGACAACTGAAAAAAAAGCATGACGGCAAACTGTTGGATCACATGAACGGCAAATTTGCTCAGCAATGTCGCCAGCTACTTCAAGCCCTTGTAGAGCCCATCAATCTCCCCCTGAGAAACATTAATCAAATAATTATAGCCTGTGGAGGTTTGTCTTACTTTCCGGGCAAGAAGGTTATGAATAAATAAACATTAAGGTGAAAATAAAACTTTGCGGAGTGGAACAGTTAGATATGGATCTGACCTGGTAGTACTTGAGCAACTGTGGCCGTTTCTTCTTGTATGTTGGGGTGATGAGGTCACGCTCGATATCAAACGGTAAATGATCGAGATGTATAGCTTTTATCAACTCAAAGCCTCTCAGCTGGCAAGGCAAAAATTACACGGAAATCGTTTAAAGTACTATTTGCATAGTAGACATCTAGATGCATCAAGCAATAGTAGAAGTAATGTAATTAGAATACTTTACCTTCTTTTCCTTCCCAATCTTAGTGAGTTCTGAGAGAATATGGTCTTTGGCTCTTGAATTTTTGCATAGTTCAGCAAAACTTCCGGTAATACCGTTTTGTTCAGCCCAATGCTCAAGCACTTGTTGGTTCGGATTGACAACGGCAACAAGAAAAGATTCAAAACTATTCCCGTATACCCATATCTGAAATAGATTAATAGAATCATAAAAAGTGGGGCATATGGTAAAATGGATACAAGAGATACAGAGGAATAAATTACTCTTTGGGTGTTTATCAAGTAAAACGACATGAGACTATGGGAGACAGGCACAAAAGAATTATTTTCTCTTCGCAGTTTTAGAAGTTAGAACTCCGCATTTGACATGGATGCTCCAACAAACTACTGTTGTAGGACTGTATTTCAGTATATTTATTTTTTAGATACACATAATAGAACTACCAGAGATAGCAAATATTTATAATGCCCAGAAACCTATTTGAAATCATTATATGCACCAGCAATTATTTGCCTTATAATGAGCTTAGTTCCAACCAAACACCGTTTAGTAGTTTCCCAACAATGTCCTAATCAGACGACCTTGACAAATATTTCAGCAAGTGCCAAAAATACACAGAGCAAATGAAGATGTAAACTTCATGTCTGCAGCATATAAGAGAAAAAAAACGGTGCCTTTTTAAGAGATTAAGGGAGTAAGTTATTTACCGAATCTATCTCCTGAAGAACACCATACACATTCTCTAGATTTTCCACAGCAACGTACTCTCCCTGAGAAAGCTTGAATATATTCTTCTTTCTATCAATGACTTTCAAGGAGCCATCTGGTTGCCACTCACCAACATCTCCTGCATAACAAATGACACACTACTTAGAAACATTATCTAAAAGTTTTGATATCCAGCTGCGTAAGAATGTTAACTGACACATCATGTTGACTTTATGTAAACAACTAACCTGTGTGAAACCATCCATCAATCATGACTTCCTGTGTAAGGTCCTCTCTTTTGTAGTATCCAGAGAACAGAACACTTCCCCTTATGCATATCTCTCCACGTGGAATGCTAGACAGAGCATCATAACCCATCTCTGGAACTGACTCGAGGCGAACATCTATATGTTGGATAGGTGGACCAACAGTTCCAAGCATGGAGTATTCATTTGGTATTGAAACTATTGAGCCGGCACAAGTTTCCGTCAGTCCTAAACATCAAAACGTGCACAACATTATTTGAAAGCATCAATTTGTACTATGCAAACATTTTATCTCATCAGGTGCCTAACTACTCAATAAAGAAACTGAAAGGTGCATACCATAGCCTTGAATAACATAAGCACATGTCACTACCCTCAAAAATTCTTCCACCGGTACAGCCAAAGGGGCACCACCAGACACAATAACTCTCAATTTTCCGCCAAGCCTTTCTTTCACCTTAAAGATAAGAACCGAGTTATAACAACAATGTACTGTCACAGCTGTGTTGATATTTCCAGTTGAATCTGATGGATTACTAAAAAATATTGAATTACCAAGTTGTACCTTGCTGAAAACTAATTTATCAAAGAATGGAGCCGCTTTCTCATGTTTAATTCCTTTCCTCATGCTGTCCAGTTTCCTGATGATATGCTAATTTCTAGTAACTCAGAAATTATATCATGCATGTAACAAAGTTTACTCAAATCACTTATGCGCATGCATGACAAACGTTAAAATTAGGAAAACAATAAAAGGATGTGAAAGCACATAAGAAAAACACCATAAGAAATTAAGTGGCCCTCCAGCAATCTTTGAGTACTCCATAAGAATAGCAGTGTAAGTATTAACTATTGCGAACTTACATCTTGTAAGCAATGTTGAATAAAGTTTTCTTCAGTATACCACCAGAGGAAATCTTGGCTGTAAGACCTACATAAACATAATAAATGCATCAAAAGTTAATTAATTCAACAGGAGGGAGCAAGCACAGGAATAAATTGAATATGACCTTCCACTGAGGTTGTTCTATATGCATGATCTCTGTTTCTTAGGACTTCAATAGTTGGATGATTGATGATTGTAAGACATTTTCCCTATATGATAAGTTTATAAGTTTTTGTATCTTTTGCAGCGCTATCAGTTTTTTTTAAAAAAAATAGAAATACAATTGTGACAGATATTTGAAGTATGATATCCGTGACAGCTGCAACTATCTCTGCTACAACTAAACTCATTATCAAGCTACAATGGTCTAGTGCAACCTTTATGCGTGAACTTTATGAATGGCTTTGATGAAATCATAGGAAATACTGTAGTTTAAACATATTGACATCACATACTGTCAGACCAACATATATAAGGGTACTGGATTGAATAAATTAGAGAGAGATTTCATTGCCATAAAAATATTCTCATTCAGTTTACTTCATACGCTATATAGATCAACTAGAACCCATTCAGTTATTTGACAAAAAATTTGAATAGCTAAACATGTGCTAACACATGATATCTGGAACTTACCTGAATAAATCCTGTCAAGCACACGTGGAACAGCACAGAATACTGTTGGTTTTAGTGCAGCAATATCATCAACCAATAGTTTGACATCCTACAGATGCAGAACAACACAGATATCAGTACACATTTTCCCCAAAAGGCATACAAGAAGTACTCAAGAATCATACCCCGCGCCAAAATCCAATTTTCGATCCATGGTAAATGAACACTTCCTCAAACATTCTATCAAAGACATGAGCTAGTGGCAGATACGACAAATAAACATCATCTTGATCGAACTGCAATACGAAAGTGGAGTAACGAACATGAATTCTATGCATTTAGGCATCAGCAATTCTTTCACAAAGAAAATTTGCAGTTCATACTTACAACTTCACCAACATATTGAACTACAGAATCAGGGCCCACAACGTTTAAAAGAAGGCTTTCATTTGATAACATAACTCCTTTAGGGTCTCCTGTTGTGCCGCTTGTGTACATTATGGTGCAGATGTCTGATCTCTTCTTTTCAGGCAGATCAAGTTGATGGGAGCCACCCTATAAATGTGCAAGTCAAGAGTTTGTGCATTATATGATATGTCTGTAGATCGACATATAACTTGAAAAATATATATGGCATGTACTTTAACTTGTTATCATTTAGTCTTGAACTTGTCAAAACAAAGCAGCAAGCACTTACACAAATTTTACCTTTTCCATAGCAGAACATAACAGTAAAATTAGTGACACCGCACAAACTTCTATTATATAATATGTAAAACCAGTAAGATAAAATTAAGTGTGGGCCTTTGCAATAAGGATTAAGTAACAACTAGGGAGTTCCAGGTAAAAATAAAAGCATAAATATGTATACACTACTAGGTGAAAGATATGATGTATCTACACAAATTTGAAAAAGGTTTGCTACTATTACCATACCACATGCTAATTTCTGCTCTTGGTATGTAGTTCATTTTTTGGCTGATATGTTGAGCTTCTACTCTCCTTTTGGGATGTGGTTCTTCACATCAATTGTTTGCACATACCTTTAGTGCATACAAAATTAATCGTCCATGAAGGACTATTTTTGGGGTCCAATTTCTTAGAGGTAATATCAACACATTTCAATAGATAAAATGTGTCCTGAGGCACTTATTAACTGGTTATTCGGAACAAGAGTTTATAGATCAGCTTAAATAAAGGTTCTAGGAAAATCAAATTGATTTGTTAGTTAGTTAGTATCCTGCTTAATGAGTACTACTTTCTTTTGGTAACTGGTAGAGGGTGTGTTCTACATTTCCAGCATCTAGTTTTACATAAAACAACTCAGAATCGTTTTTTTCTCACAAAACTTGTTATTTTGAATCTTCAGAAAACCAACTATTCTTGTCCAGGTTTTATCCTCACAGACTCATATAAACATAGTTTTCGACGGTTAGTGAAAATGTTGATATAATAGGAACCGGCTTTGTAAAACAAAGTATCCAAACAACCCCTGAGGTTCTACTGGAACACCTCAGTAGTCTGCAACGCAGACTGAAGAAGCCCAATGCTTTGCTTACCATGATCAGGAATTCCTCCCAAGAGAAAATGGACAGGCCATGGTTTTTAGCTTCCTCTTTATGGTCATTTGTGACTCCTCCAAAGCTTATGATCGCTGGCAAATGAAGTATATATAAAAAAATCACACGTCCCACATGCCACATTGATTAAACATCTAACCAATCAAATACCATGTTATGGAGGAACTTACTTTTCAGATACTTTGAAGTGGTATGGCAAGTCTTCAGGAGCTGCCATCATTGCAAGAATTAACAAACAACTGTCAAACACTTAGTATAAAGCAACTGCGGAGCTAGTCTACAAAACAGTAGTACCATACTGCAATAATCGCCACACTACATGCACATTTCCTCGAGAAACAAATTTCACTAGTCCGTGCTTCGATCTGTTGGGTGGGCTATTTGGCTATCGGAGTAACAACGGGGCAAAAGTAAAAACCAACACCTGTAAATCAGATTTCACCACGCCGCTTCAGCTCGTCTATCCGAAGCTGGAGGACGCGCGGCAGGCCATCCCGGGGACTACAGGTAAGCAGACCCTTCCGCTCCTGCCGTCTTCACCTTCCTCGCGCGACAGGGCAGGCCCCTGCGGCAGCATCGCGGCGGCGGGGAGCTGATTCGAAGGGCGGCGGGCACACCCGGCTGGCTGACCGCCGGCTGAAGGCGCACGTGGGGGCGGCGGGTTGGGCTCTTGTTGGGCCATCTCATTTTGACCCAACCAACTTGTTGTGCTTCGATCATTTATGTCGGGCCACTATTGGGTTGATGCGAACAGATTTTTTTTATTTTTTACGATTACGATTTTGCAAATATAATTTGGCTGACTAAAATTTTCAGTTTTGGCATTCAACTAGCGGTAGAGATGCTGTAGGCAACCGACAGCAGGGTACTGTAGCAGAGCAGCAAGATCGAAAAAATTAAAAATCCATGCGAACAAGAGTACACCAGGTTTTTTTTTACCAACTGTTAGGGTGAAACCGTCGGCCTCTGGTGACAGTTTATCGGGAACGGTTGGAGCGGTAAACCGCACCGGTTTGACCGGTTACCGGTCTCTGGGACAAAAAAATCGGCGCAATGAAGAATTTGATGTGTTTTCAAATTTAAATTAAAAAATAGAAAATACAAGAAAATTTTGAAAAAATATTTTAAGGTGTGTAGAATCTAATGGTGTCAAATTTTTTAAAATACTACTGCATTTAGTATTTACTAAACGAACAAATATTTGAAAATTTTTGATAACTGTGACAACTTGATCTATTTTTAGGAACTTTTTAGATTTTTTTTAAAAAATTCAAATTTACAATTTTGAATAAGGTCGGTTACCAGCTGGCCGAACGGACGGTTGCTGTAAGGCCAGTAACCGTGTTTTTTTCGATATTTTTAACCCTGTTTCACTCGGCTAATATACATGTTTTGTGCTTATCCAAGTGCGTGGCAATTTTGTCCTCTATGTGAGGGAACTGGTAAAATGCTAATTAAGGCTCGGTTTGGAGTTTGGAGCTTGAGATTTTTCCTCATCTAGTTTGAAGATGCTTCCAGTATCCAGGCATTAATATTCGAAAAGGACCATGCTACACGGAGAGGGCTCTCCTGTTTGCCTTAACGCGAGAACCCCGCCGCAGAAGATCCTGACGTGGGCCCCACCAACGTTGTCTTATCTTCACACCGCATCACCAGCCCATCGGACGCGAGTCGTCTTCCTCCCTTCCGACCTCGCGCCCTGCCCTCCCCTCCACTGCCGGCCTCCACCACCACCTGCGCCCAGAGGCGACCTCGCCCCCACCCATCAATCGCCCCTCCCCCCTTAATCCTACCCTTCCTCACCTCTCTCTTTGCTTGCCCCGCCGCCGATTCGTCCCTCCCGGCTCCGGCGGCGCCTCCACCACTGACCCTGCCCAACCGACCTCCTCCACCACCTCGGCGGGTGGCGCCGCCGCTGGCCGTCTTTCCGACCACACCCCACAACCACCGCCGGTCCGGCAGCCGCCCCGACCTCTCTCTAGGTCCGGTTGCCATGGAGTATCCCCCAACACCAAACCCTAACCCGAACCCTAAGGTTGCCTCCCTCCGCCACCACGTGCACCCGACGGTGATTTATCTCCACCAGTTTCTGTCGCGAGCTCTCTCTCTCTGTGTGTGTGTGTGTCACTTGCCCTTCCATGTTCTCCCCGTCCCGGACCTCTGCGCGCACGGAGGAGCCACTGGAGTTGGAGAAGATTGCCAAAGGAGCACTAAGTTACTTCCTCGAACCCGTTGTTAGTTCTCCTTCCTCTTTCGTTTTTTTGTCATTCGATTCATCCATGACTTCCTCATCCTCTCCAAATTGGGAGGGCTCTCGGGCTAAGCTTAAATCGAGAGCCCTCTCGATTTAGCTTTTGCAATTCGAAAATTAACGCATGCATTGATTTCAATGGTGGGTGGAGTAAGCTGCTCTACATACCTCTGCGATCTTCTTCTCCTCCACGAAAACGATCTGGATTTCGGCATGGCATATGATGAACTCTACCGCCCCAGCACCTGCACGCGCGCAGAGAGGATCGCGTGTGTTGGAGTAGATGATTATTTGCAACTTGGCAATTACTAATTTGCTAATGACTTTGTCGTCTAGTTAATCTGCCTTGCAAGATCGCTGATGAGCAGTGAGCATATTTACCGAGAGAATCGTAGAGCGGCACGCAGGAAACTCCCAGCGCATTGCAAGCCTGACGAACGGACAAGATTGAAGCTAGCTATGTTTTATTTTATTAAAAAAAACTCTATGGATAAAAGGGTAAAAATCTGCAGGTAATTTACCTCCATGCTGATGATCCATTCGGGGCAGTTTGCGCCGTAAATGCCGCAGCATTCACCCTGAATTTGGTAAATAAAGACCCTTCGATCAGATGATATGTTATTTCATTTGACGTGATCAAATTTGGATTCTACTGTGTTATCTGAAATTTAATGGTCATTGAACGAACGATCGACCAGTATAATCCGATTTGGCAACTGCAATAATACTCACTCCGGTTAAATAAATGAAGTAGTTTTGGATAATGTTTGAGTCAAACATTGGATATATAAATCATCAATAACTTTTAATCGTTGAGTTTGGAAATGCGAAAACTATATGAATAATTTGTCTTGTAAAATGCTTTCATAAAAGTATACATAAGTTAGTTTTTAATAAATTTTTTTATAAAAATAAGAACTCAAAGTTGTATTTTGGAGATCGTGTCGTTGTTCTAGACGACTCCAATTTTTTTTCAAACCGGAGGGAGTATGATATCTCCGGCCGAACAGGAGGCAGCTGGGGATGAGGATCGATATGCCAGCTTAGCTTAATTGCTAGTTTGCTACTAGCACGCAAGTGACGACAGATGAATCTCGGTCAACTATTCTAATGATCAAACCATATAGAGGATTAACTATAGTAATAGTTTGAACTTTGAACGGTAAGAGTGGACTTTCGGCTACGGGACAAGTAGCCCCGGTCACCCTGATTGAAATCAAACTCTGTAAATCCTCAGCTCGGACAACAGCTAGCGTGCGTGTGAGGCAAAAACTCATCAACTGATCGAGCCAACTAACACAGATCTCTGACCCACCGCATTCCACGTTCTGACTGAATAATTGATGTTGAGGCAGCACTAGCTATTTCAATGCCCAACTTGGAGTTCGGATTATTATTGGCAGCTCGATCATCAGCAGTCATGCGTCCAACTAACCAGATGCATGCAGGTGCAGGGATTATCAATAGAAAACGTGCAGCGCAGTGTGTTTATGTTACCTGCTTGATTCCGGACTTGCTGATGGAGGCTGCGAGCTTCATCACGACATCGTAGACCTCCTTGTAAGTCACCCAGGTGTACTCACCTGCCTGCAGCTCCAGAAAAACCATCAATTAATTAATCATAATAAGCATCAAACAATTCACCATGTTCTTTAGGAAAACATTGATCATTGCATCAGATATTTTTGAACTTTGAACGAACCGCAGCGAACAACTAGTACGGAAATTATGCACGCTTTTGAATTGTTCTACGCCATGACATGTACGGAACTGCAGCGTTGACCTTACTGTATGTTTAGACGACCGTCCTTTTGGAGGATGTCACTTTCGATGACAAGCTTTCAAACTTCCAATCGAAAAAAATATACTGGTCGTACTTGCAAGATAGTACATACTAGATAAGATAGTTACAGGCTTATCCTTGTAGAAACGCGAAGCAGATGGCCAGAAAGAGATGTGTGAAACGGTAAATTAAACCGCGCCTCGTGCTAACGAGCTTCAATCCATTGGCTTTCCTTAATTACCTTGCCGTCGACCACTCTCCGGCGACCCAGCATCGGGTTGTCGGGGTACTTCTCCACGGCCGTCCTGCAAAGCCAAGCCAGAGCAATCTGATCAAGCAATGAACCGCGGTCGCCGGAGCACGCTAGCTAGCCAGCCATGCATGGCCGCGCCGCCGTGTGATAAGATCAGCAAATTAAACAAAATAATCCGCGCGCGCCACGATCGAAGCATTAACATAATCCTTCTCGCGCGCGGCCGGCGGGCGGATCGGTCGGTCGCCGTGGATTATTCCGACGTGAAGTTGATTTCCCGGCCGACGAGAGCCGAGACGGGGTCGATCGTCGGCAAGGTGGGTAGAGAGAGCGGCGGCAAGCCGGCAACAGTGTTGGAGGAGATGACTCACCGGAAGATGTCCCAGCAGCTCTGGAGCCCCGGCGGCGGCTGCATGAGGCCGTCCTTGGCCCGCACGTTCCGGTACGCCGGGCCGGCGGTGGCCGTCGCCGGCTCCACCTCCACCAGGTGCTCCATCTTCTTCTCCGACGACGAGACACGAGAGGGAGCTGAGGGAATTGAACGAACCAGAGAGAAGCAGAGGGAGGGAGTCTGACAGTCTGTGATGGACGATGATATGATATGATGCCTGCAGATACAGTTTTGTGCCGGGAGAATTGGAGATATCACATAGCCAGGCAGGAGATGCCCCTACGTTTTGCGCTGACCGTTGACTTCCCTCCCTCCCGCTGCCACGAACTCACATAGGCTCCCCACAATCACAAGGAAGGCCACAACACACGTGGATGGACTTTTAGTGAAATCAATCACTCGACGACACACGTATTGTTGCTTGGATCTTGATACATACCGTATCCGTAACACGTAGTGTACATGCATGCTGGCTCCTACGGCATATACCGTTACCGTATCCGTAACATATAACGGTATGCGAAAGTTGACTTCTCTCGCTGCTGATGAACGGGTAAGCACCTCGGACTTTTGAGTTTTGACATAATCATGTACCGACAAGTAAAAGACGTGCTCAATTACGCAACCATAGATGCTCCACGAAGATTTTATTCCTAGTAGTCTCTATATAGTATGTGCATAAGCGTACGTATTAGCGTGTTCATTTATTGCAAAAAGAAAAGCACCTAGTATATGTATACTATGGAGTACAACCTATTTGTACAAGTACAACCGCGTTATTATAACTATGTGGATCAAATTAATGATCAAATGGGTGGTGGTTCAATTATTTATCAAACAAAGAGCTTATTATTAACTAGCTGTGCGGTTAGCCAAATATTGGGGTGTCCTTGAAATACTCGAATAAATATGGCTCATGTGTGAATAATTAATTAAAATTCATGTGTCAATGAACTGAGGTATTCACATTTTCCTGAATTTATTCAGAATTTAACATACATTATGCATTCTTAGTGGTAGGAGACATGTCCTTCGCTATATATACCTGAAAAGCATAGATCTAAAGTTATAACAAAAAATATGTACTAAAACATTACATATTGTATGTTCACTGTGTATAACTACTAATTTTAAGTCTAACACAATTTGATTTTTCATTTTATGATTTTTTTGTGATTTATTATGATTTTTCAAAACTACTTCAGAGTTGACTTGTCCTATTTTAGAAAGTTGAGGGGGGTAAAAAATCTAATTTCATAGGTTGGCGATGAAGTAGAATTTTTCCGCATTTGTAATGTGTGATAAAAAAAGTCATGCATGAAGCGAAATTTCCACACAAACTTAAATGTTTTATGTTACACTTAGCGCATGCGATCCATTGCGATATTCGGTGTCATGGCCATAGGTTCTGAGTTTGAGTCGTAAGGCACGATTCGATAAATAATTTGCTTTTATTTCGCATGTTTAATACCCGAGTAAGCATATACTTGCATTTTTTAACATTTAACTCGATACATGCAACCTACTTACCTACTAGGTCTTTATCATTTTAACAATTCATATTCTTAAATCTTAATTAAGGGAGTTAAACAAGACTCTCTAGTAAACTTATATTTGGCTCTCTTTTTACTTTCTTGGTGAAATTATAAATACTTAATTACGGGCTTCGGGTGAAAGAAAACAAACGTGACAACTGACTGTCTGTAACATGGCCCACCCACAACGTACACTAGTACTTTTGACACTTGACTTTGGGCATTGCCGTGCAGAAGCAGCACAGAGCTTGCTGGATTGGTTGTTTTTCAACAACACACTCTTGTTTCTTATACATATCTACATGTACTCTCTTCCTCCCAAAGTTATTTGTCGTTTTGACTTTTTAGATATGTTATAAAAAAGTATCTAGAAAAGTCAAAACGACAGGTAATTTAAAAGGGAGTATTACTTTGGAATAATATGGAAAAAAGAATAATATGCAGCTGGCTTGCTGGCTTGGAATGCGAAAGTTGAACTTGCTGGCTGTGCACCTTGGATTTTGGGATATGTCAAACTGCAAGACTTACAAGAGTTGTCTTCTGGGGAGAAGATTCAATTCCTACGTATGTGGACCGTGTACGGATCACGCACAGGACAAAGTCAATCAACTGTAAGAAGAGCCTCCAACATTCCTTATAAAAGAAACTTTATTGATCTTGGCCAAATATATCAAGGACGATCTCTACTACATGGCTAAGATATACACATCTAAATATACTTTTTAAAAAGAAAAATGTCTCAAGCAATAGCACAACATATCCTTCACGGTCCGTTTAGTTCCGAGAAATTTTGGACCCTAAAACAAAGCCATATTAGGAGGACTATACATAGACTAATTACAAAATTAAGTGCACGAATAGACTAAAAATTGCGAGACAAATTCATTAAACCTAGTTAATCTGTCGTTAATTGGTTACTGTAGCACAACATTATCTAATTGTGACATATAGGCTCATTAGATTTGTCTAGTTTTGGTAGGAGTTATGAAATGAGTTTTACCATTAATCCATATTTAGTGCTCCGGGTGGATAGAGAAAATTTTTTGGAACTGAATAGGGCTGCGGCCTCGTTCACTATGTATGACAAATACTAGCTCCATCCATATATCAAATTACTATTTAATTTGATTTTTCTAAATACAAAATTTTAGATATGCACTAGATATCTATACACTATACTATGTGTAGATATATAGCAAAATATTATGTATTTAGTCTAAAAAATGAAAACAAAAGCAGTCATTACTAGATACAACCAATTAAGTACTTATGGTCAAATGGATTATTCATGCAGGAAGGCAGACATCTAATAATCTATAACTCTTATATAGGAGCTCCCCACTAGAGAGTTCTCTCAACATGCAATCATCCACCACAACAGCCTCACTAAGACCATAACATTCAGTGGTGGGCCCCATGTTTGAACTAGCTAAAAATTGTTATAACTCAAAAATCAAAAAACCAAATTAAATTCTGATTACACCATTGGATTCCTTTTAATAAATCCTTCAAAACAAGATCTCATATGCATATATTTTGATAAATTGACAAATAGGCATCATCGATGGTACTTGGTATATAGTAAAGTGAAAAATAAAAAAAAATGAAAAGGGAAAAGGAAAAGGAAAAAGAAGAAAGAAAAAGAATATGAGGGTGATGGTAATATTCTAACTCATAGATTTCTCCTACATACTCGCGGCAACACGCAGGGAATTGAGTAATATAAAGGAATAGCAACGTAGATAGTCCTAGCATAAACATAACAATCAGATCTTTTTTCATTTGACATCATGAAATATATCCATTTTTATACTAAATAGCTAGTCAACATGTGAGTAGGCCCGGCACCACTCCTAAACTACGTTTAAAAAAATATAAGTTATGGTTTCTAAAGTTCCTTTTGGACACTGACAATCCGTGAAAGAGAAATGCTATTGTAAGAGAGATATGTTATTGTAAGAGAAATCGTGCAAACTGAAAATAAAGCTAGGTGATTTTTGGTGAAATAGCACCGTGACTTTAGTATGTCATCATGCTAACACACGGTAACACCGATTACTCTGGGGTTTAGGGCCGCAACATCGCACGTTGTGTTCAAACCTAGATCAAAGAATTACCAACGACGCGACGAGGTAGCCGAAGTCGCCAAAATTTTCTCTTATGATCAGACGTGTGAGGTTGCCGAAATTCTCTCTTACGATCATTGCATTTTTTCTTAATTCCTGCAGCAACGCGCAAATGAGATAAATTTGAACTCCACTACTTTTATTTGCATAGTCGTTTTGAATTAGACAAAGTATTAGACAAAGTAGGAAGGCATTATTGCTACATGAACTGTTGGACGGTAGCCCTGGCAGTAATAAGAGCCGGCAAAATAAGATTCACACAAAAGTTGTGCAAATATGTAGAATAATAATGAAAAACAGAATTATTACCGCATTCAACTATGCTTATTTGACCGTGCAAAGTTTTAAGTGTTGCAGTGCATGATAAACAAATACACAATTCATTAATTTGAGTACATACATACAAACCAAAGTGAGATCCCATTTAGTGGTGGATATAGAAAAAATTACTAGGAAGGACTTTTCCCTTCATCTTCTGCCTTTAGCTTGTCCTTCTAAACTTTAGTGGATTTATAATTTGTGGAAAAAGTCTATTTTTGCCCATCCAACTCTTGCCCGAGTTTGGTTTTGGCCATCGAACTGCAAAATCGGGAATCTTCGACCATTCAACTCTCGAAATCGTTCATTTTTGACCCCCAGCGGTTTTGGCAGACGGTTTTGGTGACGTGGCAACCCTGTGGCAATGGGACCCGCACTCCAGCCCTAACTCAGCGGTTTTGGCAGACGGTTTTGGTGACGTGGCAACCCTATGGCAATGGGACTCACACTCCAGCCCTAACTCTCTCCTCTCTCTTATCTGTTCTCTCCTCTCTCTCCTCCGACTACCAGTGGTGGATCCAAGGACGCCGACGGCCTCACTTCCTCCCCTCCTCCTTACCTCTCCGGCGGTGGCCTCGAGCCCTCCTCCAACACGGGCGGGATTCGGCAAGCGCGCAGAGGCCGCGCGTGGAGTTGCCCGCGCAGCCCTCCTCCCGGCGGCCATGGTCGTGCCCCTCCTACCTTCTCCGACGCGATTGGGGAGAAACGCCCACCCTCTATGTGTCGGGCCAACGAATCGACTACGCCAGCCCAGTCCAGCACGAGCGTTGGAGAGCGGAGACGGCAGGCCGACTCCGCTTCCTCCTCAGGCACGGCTCGCCCCTGCTTCTCCTCCGCTGGCAAGCGCACAACACATTTGGTGGCAGCGGAGCGGAGTACGACGTGGAGGCTTCCCATCTCCACCGCACCTCCTCTACTTCTCCGCCGACTCAAACCCAAGCCGCCTGCACCCTTTCCCGCGGCGGTGTGTCCCCTCTTGTGTCTCGGTGCGGCCCCCCTACTACCATTTGCCGGCGAGCCGCGCACCCCTCCTCAATGACTGGTCTGAGCGATAACTTGCCATGGATGCGACAACTAGAGGTCGCCACCGCCAACCGTTCGGAAGGAGGAGCCGGCGTAGATTAAGACTGGCTCGTCGTCGGGGGTTGGCCGCGGAGCCCTGCTCCTCCGCCGCCACGGCAAGGAGCTCCATCGGAGCCGATGACAACAAGGAGTAGGGGCACACCCCACCGCGGTCGGTCCGGCGAGCCCTCCTCTGCCACAGGCCAGCCGTTGCCGGGAGATGCAGGGGCAATCAGAGGCGCAGTGATGGCCGCCTGTTGTCGGAGGAGAGAGGAGAGTGGAAAGAAGAGAGAGGAGATAGATTGGGCTGGAGTGTGGGTCCCATTGACACATGGCTGCCACGTCACTGAAACCGCCTTCCAAAATAGTCGGGGGGTCATGAATGGTTTCAATAGTTGAATGGTTGAAGATTTATGGTTTTGTGGTTCGATGTCCAAAATCAAACTTGGACAAGAGTTGGGTGAATAGAAATAGACATTTTCCTTAATTTGTAGGGAGGCTTATTAGGAGAGGTTCCATGAGAACGGTAGGAGGGGCTCGAGCCCTGTCCGCCCCAGTGCTAGATCCATCTCGATCCTATTGTTAAATCACTAACTAACCAAGTAACATGTGAACATTGAAATGGTTGGATCACATTAAAATCGGAAAATTCACAAGTGTGCGCGCATATCTAACATTTGTGTTGAAAGACAAAAGTGTGGAATGAAATGGAATGGAAGCAAATGAATTGGATTGATTGATGAGGGGGGTGGACCCCTGAATATATACACAGGGAAAGGGTGTGTAGGCACCCCTTCGGGATGACCCTTCAAAAAAGCAGTTGTAACTTCCTAATTACATCACTAATGATTCCCCTAGTTACATGGTTATGCTAATTGATCACTAATCAATATTTCATAACACTCCCTCTTGATCAATTGCTTCTTGGGATCTTGATGTAATTCTTCTTCAATCATCTTTGGATATTGTCTTGTAAAACTCCTCCAAAAACCCTACGGGAAAAATCTTGAGGAGAAACCAATCTGTGTGTATGCCATTAAAACTCCTTTAAAACCCAGTCAGAAAATATAAGGAGAAAATGATATGGCATTTTAGATTGCTGTCTCATTGATGACTTATATGAGAAAACCTTAAAAAGGGAAAACTCATAAATACGTTTAGAGATCAATAATGTTATGATCTGAGGATCATATTTGAATAACCTTCTCTAAAACCCAATGGGAAAAATATGAGAAGGGATTCTATATCTTCTTAAAAACTCTTGTAGAGAAAACAGAAGATATGACATAGAATATGTCTTGAAAACCACCCTTAAAACCTTAGTGGAAAAATTAGGTGATGTGTGATATGTTCTTGTATTGATATTGCCTCATTAAAACCTTTTATGAGAAACCTTGTAAGGAAAACTCATATAGGAAAAAGAGTACAATATTCGTAATCAGATGATTATGTGTAGGTTATATCAAAGGAATGTCTCCCCCTGATTCTTGCAAATCTTTGAGTTGTCTCATACCTATTCCAAAAAAATATTTCTGGATTAATATTGTTGATAAGGACTTTGTGAATCAATTTGTAAGATTATCACATGATTTAGTATGCAAGATTCTATCTCACCTTTCTTTTGTAATTGATGAGGATATCTCCTCTTGAACCTTGCAAAGTTTTAAGTTGTCACTTACCACTTACCATGAATACCATTCTACGATGTAGTGGTGGATATATACATTAGTAAGTGCCTTTTGCAAGATATTTATTCTCTCATTTTGTAAAATGAGGATAAACATTTTGATCAATACAAGATGCATTATCATTTATGGATCATATTAGTGATTATATAGAATCACATTTTATCATTCATTAAAGTCAAGCATATGAATATGATGCTTCAGAATGATAGATAAAAGTTTTGTTGTGGTGTCCATTATAATGAGTACCATGAAAACTTTATTATTTGTATCAGTCTATGATCTGGCAATATACATGGGGATCAGTTAGCCAGCATATTGATATCCTATTTGGTCAAATCTCGAAATATTAATCAAGACTTTTAGTACCATTTGATATCTATGGATATCATTTTTCACTCCCACCAGTATGGTGTTGTTGGAGTTGAATTATAGCAAGGTATCTACAACTGCAATATTAAGCATGTTGTTATATATATGATACACAAGCACTTTATTGGAACTAAATTCATCATCCCAGGGTCTAAATGGATATTGATCCATCTTTAGGGATTAAATGACCATAAGTGTTGATGGATATGTTTGTCCAATATTATTTGAATATTGGTACACATTATCAATCTAATACTGATAAAGTGATATATATGCACAAGCTGTAAACTTAAGCATAGTTTGGTTTTACCAAAGTTTCCATCTCAAATTCCGTCATGAAATGATTGCTTGTTTGTTTATGTATGTTAAAGATGATGATGGAAAATCTAAGTTGGATTTATTTATGAACACACATGCAAACATAGTAGTTGGAGTAATCCTTCTGTGTAAGATACTCGTATAGTCAGTTGTACCACAATCAACTTGACTATTTCAAGTCATGGAGTGGCTTGAGTGATACACAATATATGTTGCGATTTATATTTACATATATAATATGGAATAAGTCGAAGACTTGTATATCCAAATATATGAAAGTTATTTGATCTGCCATTGATAAAGTTTAGGAACATAATTTTCACATATACCACAAGGGTATGCTGCTCGGTCTCTGCGTGAAACCATTGCTACAATATCTCATTATATCACCACCTTTCTTTCATAAAGAATGCATTTGTGAGAAGATAGTATTACTATGGTAAATACCTTTCACTAGTGAATGAAATAAATTCTCCATAATTTTCACCTCTTTATTTGACCCAATTTGAGTGTTGATACACTCTGCCTAGGACTTTTGGTCTGGATCCAGTTTAAGGTGTATAACAATTTTGAGGAGTATTTGTCGACATTTTGTGGACTTTGTATGATCGATTCAATAGAACCAATATAGCATGGAAATATGAATACTTTAGAACTCTTATCTCATTTCCCAAGATGATAGAGTTAGGATGTTCCAATAATGCCTCAGTGCCTAAATTTATGTGCACATGTACGGGGCTTTTGAATGTTAAACATTCATAGGCTTTGAATTTTCAATTATTCATAAAGTGTCTAACAACATGTATGATGTTGATTTGCATTTACTATTTTAGAGAATATCTCCCCCTGTTTCTGCGGATGCTTATTAACAAGCTTCATCCCTAGTGACCATACTTCTCCCCCCTTTTATTTTAATTTGGGAGTTGAGTGATCTTGTTAGATTTCCACTCTTTTCTGGTACATTAAATTGTAGGGATTGAATACGATGACACTTTTGATAAGTAAATGCATTTGGCAGAATATTTGTAATATGTTACAAATATATAAGATGTTCCGAACTGATAGTTCAAATATTCTTTTGTATGTACGTGAATGTGAGGATTGAATGTGATGCGTAACATTCATTTTGTATTCCTGGCATTCTATATGTGGTATTAATCTCCCCCTAATGCCTGGAATTATCCTCAAGGTGTGATCAACATACAGGCTTTTTGTGTAAATCCCCATAGAGACCTAAGGTATTATATGAATGACGGGTAATACCTTTTATGTTGGTCCCTATAATGCCCATGATGTATGTTGTGAGGTGGTGATATCAGTATGTGCAAAACATACCGACACGCAGATGGGAAATATTTGGATGTGGCCAAGCTTTCACGTACTAATTGCGACGGAGGGAGCCGTATGATTGCAGCTTGAAATATGTGGTGTGTAAATCCACATATTAACAACTTGATGTTGATATATTGAATTCTATTTTGGTGGTCATACAAATAAGTTATCTCAATAAGAGAGTCAATTAAGCCATAATTGATATGGACAAGTGATATAGTTCTCAAAACCAAATATTCCATATGAATGGATGTGATCCTGCGTACAGGAAAATTTTTACTCAAAGTTGAAAACTAGAACAATTAATTTGGTAATTTTCTATGCCTTATGATCAGTAAGGGACACAAATGTAACTATTCATAAATGACTTTATCAGCACTTGATAGTGCTTAGATAATCCATAAATGCCCGAATATGCCAACTTATCTTGAATGCATTCAAGAATTTGTGTGGCTTATTATTTATAACTAGAACAGACGGCGCGCTATGCGCGCCCTATCATGCCAACAATCAAATATAAGTGAACAGAAGCAACATCTAGTTCTGTGTGATATCATGCCAACATACAAATATAAGTGAATAGAAGCAACATCTAGCAGATATTGGATAACATCCGTGTGGATTATCCATGTGGATATATGTAGCCAACAAATACATGATCAAGAACCACATATCATGAAAGCACATGAGTACCATACAATCTTAAAGTTTACCACGGAGTCATCTGGGCAGGATCAGTGGTGATGTAGCATGTATTGCTGTAGCTTAGGAGGATCCTACTCAAAGTTCAGTACCAAAAGGTGCAGCATACCTACAGTGCCACCATGTATTTTCATCCCCAAACAAAAATTCCTGCACATAAATCCCAACAAGGCGTGTAGATCAGGACTCAGGATTGAGCACTCCAAGGGTTTAACTCATCGAGCTTATCGCAAATAAATGATCTCCTACAGTGAACAAACTCAATCACAATCCAGAAGTAGAAATCATATTGGTGTCTGAATGAATTATAGAGGACCTGGGACAACGCCAGAATGGGGCACATGCCTAGAAGAAGATGCTGCAGCGGGAGGGAGTAGCAAAAGGCAGCTGCAATATTTAGTAGCAGGAAGCAACCATCAGCCCCCCAAGAGTTCCATGTGTGTCCTCTGCACACAAACACAACCATAATCATTAAGAAT
Organism: Cenchrus americanus; assembly: GCA_947561735.1. NCBI lineage: Eukaryota > Viridiplantae > Streptophyta > Magnoliopsida > Poales > Poaceae > Cenchrus > Cenchrus americanus. The sequence goes on along the minus strand of OX387240.1, from coordinate 88,122,699 downwards.
CAAGATAATCAGCCAGTGTACCGTAAAACTGGGTACAACCAGTCAATTAGAATCCATATTCTTTGCAAGATAAGAAAACATCACTTTGCACTCTTAAGTTACAAAGACAAGTGTTCTAGCCTCCTACACTCATTTCATAGCTGACTCAATGACATTTAAAATTGCATGCAAACAATTGGATGAGTGAAGCCACATATACCATTTATCTTTATAAATACATACCAGCATGGCCATGTACAAGAGCATATGTAACAGCATGTGTCATACAGAATAATTGCAAACCCTCGGCCCCGGGGTCATAACAAAGAAGGATAAAAATTGAAAGCAAATGTCAATGAATTTATCTTCTGTAATTTTTGCTTTTATAAGTGTTCTTTTTGCCTGGCCAATATCAACTCCATATATATCTTCTTGATCGTATGGGTGGTAAAAAGCTGGTGGCATTGGGGACCATTCAGAAAACTGATAGGAAAGCTAAAGCTAGGGATGGCCAACCATTGGCGGATTACATTGAGGTATTTGTTCCATACCATGGCCTCAGTAAAATATCTGATCCCTAAACTCAAAACAGTTATTTTGTAGACCATTTTGTTAATTGCTAATCACTGCAGGCACCAGACAAAGGATTAGACAGGTACTCAATTATGATAAGATGTCATCAAAAAACAAATAGCATCAATACACAGTGATCAGTTTGACATGCACACATGATAAAAATCATGATAACAAAGCAAGAAAGCATGACTTTCTAACTTACAATGAGGACCTTAAGGGCCATCATATGTGTTCCTGGCTTCACATTTTTTTAGCAATCATTTTATCACATGCACATTGGGGCACTTTATCCTCTAATCTTGCCATTTCTTTTTCCTCTATCGACACAAAAAACTAAATACAAAGAGGAAACATGTCAAATTACTGGAAGAACTCGTTTTTGAATCTAGATTTCGATTTTATCCTTTAATTATCTACATTTGAAAGAGAATGATTTAACCCTGGCATCCAACAAAAGAGATGGAGGGAGTTACACACCTGGCTGGAGGAGTAGCAGCAGCAGCAAAAGCTGCCGCCATCTGCTGAAACCTAGCAAGAAAAAAAAAGAAGATAGATGAGAAAGGAAATAGGAGGGGATGAAGTGGAGGTGGAGATGGAAGGAAGGGAGGAGGAGGACGAGGCGTATCTGCCGTGATGCGCTCCTGCTGGCTTGACCCACCCACTGAGGAGAGAGAGGAGCACGTCGCCTTCCAGGGGGCGAGAGGCTGTTGAGCCACCGCGTACCGACGTCGAGGAATAGGAGCATGGCACCGATGACGACCGCTGCCACTGCAGTCCACCACGACCATCTCCGCTGCCTCCCCTTTCCTGCCATCGTACCGCGCTGACCTGCCCGCGCTCGCCTGAAATAGCAGCCCATCAAAAAAGTGCAGATGGGAACCGGATCTGAGATGTGTGGAAGAAAGGGAGGGGAGAGTAGGACCCGGTGATGCCACACACCAGGCGAAGGTCGATCCGCCTCCCACAGAGGGAGGGGCGCTGGAGCAACTGCGGCGGCCATGCTAAAGCGGAAGCCTGTGCTAAGAGGCGACATCGATGGAGAGAGGAGAGCCGCGGCGGCGCGGGGGATCCGAGGCAGGCGGAGGGGCGGCGCAGGGAGGCCGGATCCGCCTCCGCATGCCCATGGAGGCGAGCACGGGCGGTGCGGCACGGCGGGGAGCGCGAGGTGCGGGGCGATGACATGAGAGGCGAGGGTGGCGGCGGGGAGGAGGAGAGAGGGACGGGTCAGGCGACTGGTGTGGGGGCGAGTTAGGGTTCGGGGGGTATTAGGCGGGGAGGTAGGGTGGTGGGAGGGTTTTTTGTAAAAGTGTCGCGGGGGTATTTGTAAATCTACCATTCCCACTTCTTTTTGTAGAGATAAATTTTAGATCGAGGGCTTGCCCGCAAAACATTTGAACATGGTTACTGTGCGGTATGAACTTTCTGGGTCGTTTCACGATTACTAACAAAGCGGAGGGCTTTTTTGCAAAATCGCCGAATTCGTGGTTGCGCGCCACGTACCCCTTGGATCGTACCCGTGCGAGCAAAGTCGAGCAGGTTTTAAGAATCCGATTCTAAGGCAAGAGGACCTTAAAATTAATTCTCAAGTGACAATGTACAAAATCTGAGGATTTTGGGAATGTATGCTATGACCAATAAGATTGATAATAATTTTTTCTTATCATTCATGAGTTAGAATGACCAAGGCTATCATGCCAATTACTGATATAATTAATCAAGACTGAAAATTATTTGGTACGCAACATATCAAACGGGATTTATGTACCTTGGTAATGGGTCTCAGTATGAAACCATATACAAATGGATGTCACAAAGTTGGGTATTTGTAGAATACGTTAGTGCATCTATAATAGGTAATTGAATACCCGTGAGGACAGTAAATTTCTTACAATTGTGATAGTGGTGATCCACTTTGTGAAATTCCTTTACTTTCTGGGTGTATCCCGAATAAATACCATGTATGAAGTACATGATATTAATGATGGACAATGTACTACACATGTAATATAATATTTAACTAATGATAATTTCATGAATTTATATGGAAACATATGGAGATCTAATTTATTAATTTATTGAAGTGTGCTTCAAATTGATCTCCTTGAATTCACTTTCCTCCACTGGGTGGAGATTTTGTTTGAACCAAATATTTTATTTGAAAATCATGTGTACATGAATGTACAACCACACTATAGACAAACTTGAGGTTAGTCATTATGGTCACTTGATTTGAAGGAAAGTGACATTTTATAGATGAGATCCATTGTGTTGTAAATACCATGAACAAAAAGTTCTATTATTTGTTGATAACTCTACGTGGAGTTCAAAGAAATAAATGGATCTTGTTCCTATGGTTACTCAGATTTGTAAAATCTGAAGAGGAAATTTAGTAACACCAAAGGTGTATGTGTGGTAATTCAATTATGAATGGTATTGGGTACTTCTTTAAAGTAGAACTATGGTGGCTTGGATGCCATGAATCTTGAAATGATATCATTGATATCATGTACCCATATTGGATAGTAAACTCAATCGAATGCAAATTCAACATTTCCATTTTGGAAACATTAGTCATGTCCTACGTGAGTTAATCATGTATTTGAATGAATTTACTCGATGAGTAAATTATATAGCATGAAATATATTGTAGTGCAAAAATTATTTAAATCAAGTTGATACTTGATTATAAGTGGACTATTCTTATAATTGACAAGCGACAGAAGTCGTTGCATATGCTTTTGGATTCTATTCTTGTGAGAATAAATGATCTCATGATCATTGCCAAAACATACTTTCTAATATGTTGCACATTTTTTGCTATTATTTAAGCCAAAATTGATGCTTAAAATTATGTATTCAAGATGGATCTTGAATTATTTTATGTATAATCTTGTATTTTATAGGTGATGAATTCGCTTTTCTTATCGAGTGTGACTCGATCATCACGTACTAGTGATGAATTAACACATCAAATGGCAATCACCAGAATGGTGTACACTTGGAATGGTGGACGAGGAACTCGTTGCTATAGGTATAATTTGCATGAGTGCCATACCTTAGACTCTGTTAGACTAGTAATATTAGGTCATTTTTAGGAAATAATTACCATGTTGGTGATATAATTATGCAACAATTAGTGAAGGCAAGATGATTCTTGCAACAAAATTTACTTTACTGCTGTAAAATTCTGTTGTAAAATAAGCAAAATAATGAATGTAAGATGGTTCTTACAAAAATAAGGTATAAGACATTTTAATTCTTGTAGGAATATTTGACTTGATAGTCATGAAAAATTTTGTCCACATGAATGAAATTTGAATATACACTTTGAAGGTAATCATCATAAAGATGTAGACCTTTCAGTGATGAGCAAAAGCTGCCTAAAAGCATGAATCTCAAGGCAAATAAGCTCTTGGAAAGAACTTATCGCAGCCAGTGCCTAGGTCGCATCACCTTGTGTTATTCCAAATCATATGTTTAGGCCTTAATTTTAAATTTTCTTTTGCTTGATATTCCACTCGAAGTCGAAATTTGATTAAGCATTAATCATGCAAATAAAATTAAATTGCATATGTAAGAATTGTTCTAACACAAATAAGATGATCTGGAGATCATAAAAATGCACAATTACTGTGGTAATATTAGCATCCAAATACATAGGTGCAAATACCGGAGGGTACATATCATAATGTGAATGGCAACACATATTTACAGAACAATTCAGAGGTTAAAATATAAACATGCAGAATTGAGAATTCTAAACATGTAAGTGAATTAAAGCCTGAAGGCTATTGTGTAAGACTACCCGCACTGGGGGACGCCATCCCCGCGCCATCCTTTTGCCGTAGCTTTTTCCCGGAAAGGTGGCTGCAGCGGGTCACGGGAAAAGCTACAAGAAAATCCCGTCCACCCCCGATTACTCGAGATCTAGAGGAGTAGAGAAGCTCCTTCATCGTGCCACGCTGGCACGCTTCCGCCTCGCGCTCGTGCTCGGAAGCGTCGTTGTTGCTCATGTGGTGGAGCAGGGGGTGGAGGGAGCAAGGCCGCGAGAAAGTGTCGGCGGTGGCGGTCGGGAGGCAGGGGCGCCGGCGGCCTCCGCGCCCGCCTCGACGCGATGTCGCCCGCCGTCCGCCGGCGGGCAACACGAGGCGGCGCAGACCCCGCAGAGAGGAGGGAGCTCCTCCGCCACCGGCTTGGGGGCCTCCCCCCGCCCTCGGCCGCCACAGTCCCGCCGGCCTCGGACGCACCGCCCCGCCGGCCAGCCCACCCGCCGCCGCGCGGCCGCGCCACCTCTCGCAGCTCGGCGGCTCCTCCCTCCCCGCGCCACCCGCCCGAAGGAGAGACAGAGGAGCTGCTCCGCCGCCTCGGCCGCAGGCTCGCTCATCCGCCCGTCTTCGATCCGATCGGCCGCGGACGGGGCTCCGCCATGGCTCCCTCCGCCCGAGGGCGGCGGCGGACGGGGCTCCACCATGTGCACGAGGGCGACGGCGGACGGGGCTCGCCATGGCTCCCTCCGCCCCGAGGTCGCCCTCCTTCCACCACCGCCATCCCGACGACGAAGGGGATGGAGGCCCGGCCGCGTCGGCTCCGAGCTCGAGAGGGAGATTGGCGGCCGCCGACGCGAGGAGGTTGGGGAGGGAGGATGGCCATCACCGGCGGCAGGAGCAGGGAGGCTTGGGCGGCGGCGGGAGCAGGGGAGGGGCCGGCGTGCCATGGTGCAGGGGAGAAAGGGAGGATGGGGTCGGTAGGTGGAGTGGGTGGAGAGAGTGGAGAAAATAAAAAAGCTGACATGTGGGTCCTTTTTGTTGGTAGTTGGGATGGAGTGAGAGATATAAAGGATGACGAGTGCGGGAGAAGTGAATATAAAGGAGAGAATCACGCTGAGTAGTCAGGAATATTCTGTTTTGAAGGAGGATATGAAGGAGCACCGATGTGGGTAGTCTAAAAGTAGAGCAGGCTGGCCTGGCCTGCGGGCCCCTGCGTCAAAAGTTTGAGAAAGCCTGGCCTGCAATTCGGTTGCTGCCATTGAGAGCCCAAGGGGCTGGACCGGATGGCCCATATAGGAGACGACGGGGAATCCCAGTCGGCCATCCCAGGAACTGCCCGTCTCAGGTGTCCAGTGCTGATGCATCGGCAGTGTCGCCTATAGACCAGGCCGTTGCCGGCGGTTACCGACCGGACTGAAGGCCGTGCGTGGATCCATGCCGGAGTACCGAGCGGTGGCCATGGCCTGAAAGTGCATCTAGGCCCCTAAGTGAATTTTGGTGAATTGAATGACAAGGCGATTAAAGGACTAATGATTTTGTCTAAGATTGCGAGCAGGTTTTCATTATAGATTCATGAGCAACCATTGAAGCATCTTAATTATGGATGTATTTTATGGCTCACATCTACAAAGACAAGTATATGGTGCAAGACTTCATGAGTTTATCGAAAGAGAACAAGATGATGAGTGTACACACCATGGTTCTAAAAATGGAAGCTTGCGTATCCGTTGTCAATCAAGATCAAGCATTTGAAGCGGGATTTTCAAATGAAGGTTAATTGCGTGTGAAGCAAAGTGGAACTCAAAGTGGATTGGATAAGTGATGAAGAGATCAACCGAGATGGCTAGGGTGAGGGACTAAGCAATCTTTAGGGCCGTAGCTAAGCCGCCATTCGTGTTTTGCTAAGGTGAAGGTCTAGCATCCGTGGGGTCTTCAAGTATCATATTCAAACCTTAACCGAGGGAAGCTTTGCAAGTCATCAACTCGTTAAGATTGGCAACATGGAGTGACCGATCCAAGTGTGCATTCTTATGCTATATGGAAAGATCCTAAGTCACTAGCTCAAGTATGGACGTGCTCAAGTCAAAGGCTATGTTGAAAGCCCTCAAGTGGTTATTGATCAAGTATGGCAAGAATTGAAGTTGTTCAAGACTCAAGAGGTCAACGAAGCTCTTCTATTCTTTTCTTGAGTATAGGTATGCCGTACTATCAAGAGGGATGCAACTTAGCGAGTTGACCAAGTCAAAGTGCTCTTTAGTTGACCTAAGTGAGAATTAGCCTTAGAGTGTGCTAACAAACCCTTCTAACCTAACCTGGGTCGTTTCATCTTGGTGGTGAAGTGCTAGTTTCTTTAAAAGAGGTTTTGGGGGTAACTCGGGCCTAACCGGTCTGACCGGTCAGAGGCACCGGTCTGACCGGTGCCGCTAGCCCAACGGCTAGTTTTTTGAACACCGGTCTGACCGGTGTGAGGCACCGGTCTGACCGGTGCTGCCCGGGGACTAACGGCTAGTTTTCTCCTTTCAGGGGTATAAATACCCCAAGCCTTCTTCAAGTGAGGGTTGCTGTTTCTAGTGTGTTTGCTGAGGTCCCAAGCCATTTGTAACTAGCTCTAAGCCTTAGTGGCTCTCCCCAACCATCTCTTTGTGAGATTTGTGGATTCAAGCCATCATCTTTGTGTTGGGTTGAGGAAGTGAGCTTAAGAGTGACTTTGTGAGCTAACAAGAGCAATTTCCATAGCTTGAGTACTTTGGTTTCGCGTCTACAATCTTTGAAGCATTTGTTACTCTTGGAGGTTTGCCTCCTAGACGGCTAGGTGTCGCCGGCTAGCTCCCAAGGTTGTGGTGAGCAGCGGGAAGTTTGTAAGGGCCGCGATCTTGCCTCTTCGTGGAAAAGATCACCTTAGTGGAAAGGAGGAAAGTGGTTGAAAGAGACCCGACTTGTTGTGGGAATTGTCCCTTACAAGCTCCTCAACGGAGACGTAGCCATTCCTCAGTGGGTGGTGAACTTCGGGAAACAAATCCTTGCTTCTTCGTGTGGTTCGTCTCTCTAAGTTGTTTTTCTAGCATATTTCATTTGCTTCCGCTTCGATCTACTTGGGTGTGTTACTTGTGTGTGTAGGGCTCATTACTCTGCTTGTGGTCATCTACAAAAGCCACACCCTAAGTTTGGTCCGTGCTAGAAGCCAAGAGGTGCTTGAAGTTGTTTTTGCGGGTTCTCTGTGCTACACCGGTCTGACCGGTGAGGCGCACCGGTCTGACCGGTGTAACCTGTGAAGTCCAGTGCCCGACCAGTAGCACTGTCAGCTCAAGTGTTTGGGGAGAAGGAGTTTAAATTGGTCGTCTCGCCTATTCACCCCCCCTCTAGGCGACATCAAGGTCCTTTCAATTGGTATCAGAGCTTGGTGCTCCGATTCGAGCTTAACCGCTTGGAGTTCTTCGATGTCGACAACTTGTGAGGTACCGTTTGAGCCTCTAGCTCTAGATGGCTCAAACTATTCTTCTTGGTGCTCTAATGTTCTCATTGCACTTAAGGTTTTGGGCCCTACCGCTGAGAGCATTATGGTTGCGAGTATCCTTCCAAAGGATGAGACATGTGTCTCGCCAATGGACTTGGAGAAGAAGCAACTCAATGCCGTAATTACTAACCTTTTGCGTAGCTGTGTATGTAGAGAACTAAAGTATATTATCTTGAAGAGCAAAAAGATTTCCGAAGATGCTCATCTCATTTGGAAATTACTACTTGAGTTGGTAAACACCAAATGGGATGAACTCGAGAGCGATGATGAAGATGAGTCAGTGGAGATGTGCCCTACCTCTACAACATCCACTGATCATCAAGCATCAACCCCCAAGCAAAAGGAAGATCAAAAAGGCGAAGACGCTGACCCTCTGCAGGGACCGGTCAGACCGGTGACACCCACCGGTCAGACCGGTGCCAGGCGAGGGCACACCAACTTGCTTGATGGCCAAGAAGGAAAAGAAGAGCAAGAGGAAGAGACAAGCCAAAGGGGCTAAGGACCAGAAGATTGAAGCTTCAAGCTCTTCGTCAAGAGAACTTGAACTTCTCAAATCCGAACTTGCATCCTTGGTTTGTAAGTATGAAACTTTGGCTAACAAATATGATCATGACATCAAATCCTTTGCTTGTAGAGCTAAAATAGAAGAAGATGCCAATGATGATCTAGAAGACAAACTAGCGAAGCTCACTAGCGAGCATATGGTCCTACAAGCTAATCACAATGAACTTGAACTTTCCTATGGGAAGCTTGTTGATTCTTATGCAACACTAGAGATAGCCCATGAGGTTGTGCTTTCATCGGTAAAATCTATACAACCTCTATCTCACACATGCACATGCTCACAATTTCAAGTTAATTTATCTTGCGCTAATGATTGTTTGTCTCAAGCAAGCCAATCTAGTATTGAGCATGTACTTGTAGAATCTTGTGATGACCTCATTGCTTGAAGAAAATGATAAACTAAAGCAAGATGTTGAAAAGCTCCAAAAGGACTTGTATGTGTTGAAGGAGAAGAGCAAAGTGCAACCTTCTCAAGATAACCGTGAAAGCATGGTGCAGAAGCTTGATAAGGGATCAACCGCCACTAGCTCAACCCCTCAACAACATACAACGTTCCACAAGAACAAGATTCAAGAAAAGAGCGAGATTGGGCAAATCAAACCCCAATATCGCCCGATCAAGCACAAGGCACAAGAGTCACTCTCCAAGAAGCCTAGAAGCTCCAACAAGTGGAGGGTGTGCTACAAGTGCGAGAGAGAAGGGACACCTTGCCGACTCGTGCCCAAAAGCAACAACGGGCGGTGGCTCGACCGTGACGGTCGGGACCGGTGCATGCCACCGGTCAGACCGGTGCTGGCCAGGGCAGCCCCACTTCAAGCAAACAAGGCAAGGAAGCCACCTTCTCCAAGAACAAGACTCAGAAGCAGGTTTAGAAAAGAAATTGCAAGGAATGGTGTGAACAACAAGAACAAAAGTCGCATTTGCTACGAATGCCGTCAAAAGGGTCACTTGGGCAAGGATTGCCCAAATGGTAGCATTCCTAAATCAAACCTTGTCCATTATGATTTCCATAAGCTTAGGAACGATAAGAATAGAACTTGTGCTATGAGGGAGATTAGTTCACCTCATTGTAGCATGAGAGCTATTTGGGTTCCTAAACACCTTGTGACTAATCCAATAGGACCCAACAAGTGTTGGGTACCAAGAAATGCTTACTGAGCTTGCAGGTTGAAAGAGATGCATTGAGCACATGGTTGGAAGACTTGGAAATCTTGATGGATTCAATTGACCATGTGAAGAGCAAACTCATATAAATCGTGAAATCAATGTCATCTCGGTAACTAATGCGCTAAATTGAGTCTAAGTCACTTTTGGTCCTTGGTGAACACTCATGTGACGCTCTTCTTGCATGAGCAAAACATGAGGTAGTGACTTTGACTATTTTTATGAAAATTTACTTTCTCATGCCATTCGATGCTTTTAATGGCTCTCTAGTAGAGCAATGCCTTATCCTTGTTGCAGGATTTAAATTGGTGATACATTCACTCACTCAAGGAAAAGGGAAGGAAAAATCACCAAAATGGTGTCAACTGGTGGTCACCGGTCTGATCGGTGACAGGCACCGGTCAGACCGGTGCCAACGCAGCAGGTGCAAATTGGGCGGGTGACCCGGTACGCCTCTGTATGCTGCAGGGTGACCCGACACGAGTGCCCGGGTGACCCGGGGTTGTCCAAACCCTCAAGAAGAAGGGTGATTTGGCGTCGAAGGTTATGAGAGGGTAAACACATGTCAATTATCAAATCATTCATGTGTTGTGACCAAGTTTTGGAATGAGCCTCAACAAGTTCTTAATTGAACAAAGTGCCTTGGTCGAGAAAATCAAATTCTCTAGCACTACTTAAGGGGGAGCTCATTACAACACTTGAGTCACTTGTGGGACTAACAATTTCTTCTTAGTGATCTTGTAGTCTCATTCGTTTGTGCATCTCAAAGGAAGCTCTCGATAAGCGTAACTTCCAAAAGAACAAGTGAGAGCTAACACCAATCAAAATTTAACATATGCACAAATGAAATGGTCTTAAGGCAAAGGTATGTTTTCACGAAACTCATTGAAATACCGTAATGCATCTAGGCCATAACATCATGCTAGTGTGTCATCCTTAGCATGTAATTGCTTCAAGTGAACCTCCTGTGCTCCTCTCTAGATATTTGGTTGATATCTTTACTTCCACTCGTCTTTGTGTCTCGAGAATAAAGATATGAGCCAAATATGCTTGTTAGGACATTCATTTGAGGTGGATGCTTGCACTTTGTGACATAGGATAGATTTTTCGAAAAATCAACTAGCATGTATAGGAAGTGCTCACTTTGAAAATATTTGGTTCTTGGTCCTAGTGACCCAATCAACTTAGTTGTGACTATAGTTCTACTTGTTTGGTTGATGGCTGGTCACAATTAAGAAGGTTTTCTCAAGTCCCTAAAATCCATTCTTATTTTTATCTCTCTCTCGGAAGGATCAAGAATTCTCGAATAAATTGGTTAATCCTCCATTCTCCTAAGAATTGATAGTTTTTGGATCAATATCATCTCTCTATCTCATAACCAAAACATCTCTAAAGGCTGAAATGAAAATCTACCTTTGTGGTTCAAAATCTGTTTCTCAAGGGAGCATCGGTCTGACCGGTGCGCACCACCGGTCTGACCGGTGGTGACCTTGAAGTCACATAATCGTTTTTATGCAATCTAAGTGGATGAGAAATGAACTATAACATCTCTGGAGAAGTTTTAAGGAGCAAAATCTCAAAAAGGAAGAAAAGGATCGGTACTACCGAGGGTGTGTCGGTTCTACCGATAAGGATTCTCTGTTGAATTTTATCAAGATCTTCGGTTCTACCGAGGGTGGGTCGGAAATACCGATAAGGGCTCTCTGGCTTGACCAGCGGCGGTCACCGGTCTGACCGGTGCCCGTCACCGGTCTGACCGGTGACGCCCGGCGTCAACCCGTGGGGCCACAGTAAAAGGAATCCTCTTTTAACCCCCTCCTTCTCTCTCCTATGTCATTCACCACCCCTGCTGCCTCAAACCGTGGAGCTCATCCCCTCCTTCTTCTCTCCTTCACCTCTCTCAAAATCCATGGTGGTTTGAAGATTGAACCAAGGAAAGGCCTCAAGATTGGAAGCAAAAGGATCTCCCAAGGCCCCTCTACACTTTCCCCTTCGAGTTTTTTGGATTCAACTCGAGTTCCTCTCTCCAAAGGTATTCAAACCTTTCTTTTGCCCGATCTCCTCACATGGTGCAAAGATTTGAATTTCCTTTGGTAGAACATCTTCTGAGATCACCTAGAAGACATACCTATAGATCCATAAGGTTTCGTTGGACACATTGTGAGAACCCACGATTTGGGGTCGGACGGCCTTCACCGGTCTGACCGGTGGCCGTCACCGGTCTGACCGGTGGCGCATGTCCACCCCCAAATTGTGTTTTCTTCATGTTTTTCAACACATATCTATTCTAGGATGTCTTTTGTTCATCTAGACCAAATCTTAGATTGATAGCTGCTCAGATTGATTGTGAGAGCAATTGGCTCTCGTTCGGTGGCACCGGCTCGACGGTGCCCTCACCGGTCCGACCGGTGTGGCCCGAAACGGACCCAATTATTCTGAACTTTCAAGAATCAATTCCATATCAATTCAATCTTTTTCCTAGAGTCTTATACACTCTTGTCATTCTATTTGTGACTCAGGATAGCAGCTATGGTACGGGAAAAGGAAGGGGCAAAGAAAAGAAGAGAAGAGGTGCTCTCTCACCGAGGAGCTATCCCTGGTGATTTTGGGGAAGGGGGCAGCACCGTCAACTTCAGTGGCAAGAGATTGAGACGCCTCTCAGCTCAAGCAAGTGCAGAGGATCCCGACCTAGGAGGTGACACCGGCACTAGCAGCGATGATAACGTTGAGGATGAGACCTTTCCGGGTCAATTTGAGCTGAGGAGGCACCAGGAGGCTGGGTCAGACAGCGATGAGGCTGAGGATGAGGATGAGGAGGATGAGGAAGAGGATGTGGATGCCATGGACGAGGATGACGATGACTAGGGTAGATTGAAGATCATGCCACCCACTTACATTTACCCTGACAGGCCGGTGAAGTACCACGGGGCCGGCATGACCAAGGCCCTAAAGAAGTTGAGGGACAAGAACCCATATGAGGAGGGTAAGACCGCGTCGGATCCGAGGTTTTGGGCTAAGTTTCAGCAGGATTACTATGCCACAGTGATCATAAAGAAGCCCAAAATCACTCACAAGGCACAATATGTGGATTGGGAGCACATGGCTAGGAAAGGAGACCCAATATTTGATGAAGTCATTAGCAACTGTGAGAGGCAAAGGGTGAAGACACTTATGGGGTTCCGACAAGATTGGAACAAGGAGATCATAGCCCAATTCTTTGCCACAGTGCACTTTGGTCACATTGAGACCGATAGGGCTATGACTTGGATGACCAATGGCCAGAAGTACTCCATCACTTTCCATAGGTTTTTGAGGTGCTTTGGGATCATGGCAGGAGATGGGGAGTTGAGGAAGCTCCATGATGAGGGAGAGCTTGAAAAGGATGCCTTGCATGTGATGTACCCTCGAGGTGAGCATGCCAACTATGGGAAGGTGAAGAATCTCTACACCTACTTTGCTGTCCTAAATAGGCTCCTTAGGGTGTCTATTACACCTAGAGATGGAAATCCCTCCGAGATCACAAAGTTTCAGAAAAACTTGATGGTTGCTTTGAGGTCGGGAGCTCCGGAGTTTAGTGTTGGGGATTTCATTTGGCAAGAGATTAAGCACCTATCCGAGGACCCCAAGAAGATTTGCAGCTATAGCCCTTACATCATGTATATGATTGAAAAGGTTGCAAAGATGGAGTTTCCCAAAAATGTGACACACAAGCCTCTGAAGCTAAATCCTAGCAAGAATCCTCGGTTTCCATCACCTAGAGTTGAGCATGCACCGGGCCATGAGGAAGAAATTTTTGAGGAGGGAGCAGCTCAGCCAGATCTGCCTCAGGCAGGGGCTCAGACCGTCACCGGTCTGACCGGTGGGGTGGCTGGCAGCCAGACAGGCCTCGCAGGTCAACCTCTCCTTTGCGGAAGTTTCTCAACTTCATATTTGGGATGTGCAGGAGCCAGCATGACATCCAAGTTGAGCAACAGAGGTCGAGAAGGGCAAACAAGCAAATGAGGGACACGATGAAGTTGATGCACAATGCCCAAGGATTTCAACCACCTCGCTCTCCACCATCTCCAGAGTCTCCACAGGTTGAGATACCGTCCTTTGAGGAAAGGATGAGAGGATGGGCCAACTCCGACATGCTTAATCAATATGGCCCCATGTTCTTCGAGTCCGGGCAAGGTCAAGGATCGTCCTCATCGGTTCCTCCTCCAGCTCCACCATTTGTACTTCCTCCTCCAGATGTGGCTGGATCGTCTCACTTCATGGAAGAAGAGCAAGCACCCCCACCTCCTCCACCTCCCGAGCAAGTACAAGATTGGGGTGCTCGCTTCTCCGCCGAGATCTTTGGCTACAACCCTTATTACTACGGTAAACACAGCGCACCCATAACTCATCCATCTCAAATCACCGTCTCGGAGTCCATTTATCTAAACTCTCCTTTGCATTGGATTCTTGACAAATCTCAAATAGGAGGGAGCTCTCACCCGGGAGACGGTTCTCAAGGACAGTGATCGACAGCTGCTTCTTCTCCAGGCCCTTCTTGGATGCTTGATGACAAAGGGTTTGTGCTGTCTGGGTTGCTGTCTGTGTTGCACCGGTCTGACCGGTGCCTGCTGGCTGTTGAGAGAGTGGCCATGTAATAAGTTAGAACTTTATCTTAGTGGACTTGAGAACATTTGTGTGAGTGCTACTGTGTGTTTTCAACCTTATTGTAATATTTAAGCGACTTTATTGCTAGATTGTGATGCATGGTTTGAATGGTGTTTGTTTGTGTTGGCTAAATGGGGCAAAGTGATCTAACCGACTTGCAACCCCGGCCCGATCACCTTGGACCAAATAGCACGCACTTCGTTGCTTTGTGCGTCGACCGGACTCGACCGGTCCGACCGGTCAGGGGCACCGGTCTGACCGGTGCCGCCCAGTCATGTGTGTTGGCCGGACTCGACCGGCTCGACCGGCCGGGGGCACCGGCTCGACCGTCTTTGCCTAGCCGGACATTTCCCTTTGCTTTGTGGATATCTCGTCATACGCATCACGGATTTTATTTTGTCGCTCACACATGTTGCACTCCACTGATTCTGAGATATAGGGGGAGCTCAAACGCTTATTTCCAAATTTGTGCTAATGGCATTTAAGGCCAACTTTTTGAAATTCAATTCAAAGCACAAATTTAGGGGGAGCTCTAGCTATATCTAAGAATCTAAATGCGCTTTATTGTTTTGTTTGTAAGCTTTAATCGAGTTGTCATCAATCACCAAAAAGGGGGAGATTGAAAGTGCATCTAGGCCCTTAAGTGAATTTTGGTGAATTGAATGACAAGACGATTAAAGGACTAATGATTTTGTCTAAGATTGTGAGCAGGTTTTCATTATAGATTCATGAGCAACCATTGAAGTATCTTAATTATGGATGTATTTTATGGCTCACATCTACAAAGACAAGTATATGGTGCAAGACTTCATGAGTTTATCGAAAGAGAACAAGATGATGAGTGTACACACCATGGTTCTAAAAATGGAAGCTTGCGTATCCGTTGTCAATCAAGATCAAGCATTTGAAGCGGGATTTTCAAATGAAGGTTAATTGCGTGTGAAGCAAAGTGGAACTCAAAGTGGATTGGATAAGTGATGAAGAGATCAACCGAGATGGCTAGGGTGAGGGACTAAGCAATCTTTGGGGCCGTAGCTAAGCCGCCATTCGTGTTTTGCTAAGGTGAAGGTCTAGCATCCGTGGGGTCTTCAAGTATCATATTCAAACCTTAACCGAGGGAAGCTTTGCAAGTCATCAACTCGTTAAGATTGGCAACATGGAGTGACCGGATCCAAGTGTGCATTCTTATGCTATATGGAAAGATCCTAAGTCACTAGCTCAAGTATGGACGTGCTCAAGTCAAAGGCTATGTTGAAAGCCCTCAAGTGGTTATTGATCAAGTATGGCAAGAATTGAAGTTGTTCAAGACTCAAGAGGTCAACGAAGCTCTTCTATTCTTTTCTTGAGTATAGGTATGCCGTACTATCAAGAGGGATGCAACTTAGCGAGTTGACCAAGTCAAAGTGCTCTTTAGTTGACCTAAGTGAGAATTAGCCTTAGAGTGTGCTAACAAACCCTTCTAACCTAACCTGGGTCATTTCATCTTGGTGGTGAAGTGCTAGTTTCTTTAAAAGAGGTTTTGGGGGTAACTCGGGCCTGACCGGTCTGACCGGTCAGAGGCACCGGTCTGACTGGTGCCGCTAGCCCAACGGCTAGTTTTTCGAACACCGGTCTGACCGGTGTGAGGCACCGGTCTGACCGGTGCCGCCCGGGGACTAACGGCTAGTTTTCTCCTTTGAGGGGTATAAATACCCCAAGCCTTCTTCAAGTGAGGGTAGTCGTTTCTAGTAAGTTTGCTGAGGTCCCAAGCCATTTCTAACTAACTCTAAGCCTTAGTGGCTCTCCCCAACCATCTCTTTGTGAGATTTGTGGATTCAAGCCATCATCTTTGTGTTGGGTTGAGGAAGTGAGCTTAAAAGTGACTTTGTGAGCTAACAAGAGCAATTTCCATAGCTTGAGCACTTTGGTTTCGTGTCTACAATCTTTGAAGCATTTGTTACTCTTGGAGGTTTGCCTCCTAGACGGCTAGGTGTCGCCGGCTAGCTCCCAAGGTTGTGGTGAGCAGCGGGAAGTTTGTAAGGGCTGCGATCTTGCCTCTTCGTGGAAAAGATCACCTTAGTGGAAAGGAGGAAAGTGGTTGAAAGAGACCCGACTTGTTGTGGGAATTGTCCCTTACAAGCTCCTCAACGGAGACGTAGCCATTCCTCAGTGGGTGGTGAACTTCGGGAAACAAATCCTTGCTTCTTCGTGTGGTTTGTCTCTCTAAGTTGTTTTTTTCTAGCATATTTCATTTGCTTCCGCTTCGATCTACTTGGGTGTGTTACTTGTGTGTGCAGGGCTCATTACTCTGCTTGTGATCATCTACAAAAGCCACACCCTGAGTTTGGTTCGTGCTAGAAGCCAAGAGGTGCTTGAAGTTGTTTTTGCAGGTTCTCTGTGCTACACCGGCTCGACCGGTGAGGTGCACCGGCTCCGACCGGTGTAACTCGTGAAGTCCGGGCCCGACCGTAGCACCGTCGCCTCAAGTGTTTGGGGAGAAGGAGTTTAAATTGGTCGTCTCGCCTATTCACCCCCCCTCTAGGCGACATCAAGGTCCTTTCAATTGGTATCAGAGCTTGGTGCTCCGATTCGAGCTTAACCGCTTGGAGTTCTTCGATGTCGACAACTTGTGAGGTACCATTTGAGCCTCTAGCTCTAGATGGCTCAAACTATTCTTCTTGGTGCTCTAATGTTCTCATTGCACTTAAGGTTTTGGGCCCTACCGCTGAGAGCATTATGGTTGCGAGTATCCTTCCAAAGGATGAGACATGTGTCTCGCCAATGGACTTGGAGAAGAAGCAACTCAATGCCGTAATTACTAACCTTTTGCGTAGCTGTGTATGTAGAGAACTAAAGTATATTATCTTGAAGAGCAAAAAGATTTCCGAAGATGCTCATCTCATTTGGAAATTACTACTTGAGTTGGTAAACACCAAATGGGATGAACTCGAGAGCGATGATGAAGATGAGTCAGTGGAGATGTGCCCTACCTCTACAACATCCACTGATCATCAAGCATCAACCCCCAAGCAAAAGGAAGATCAAAAAGGCGAAGACGCTGACCCTCTGCAGGGACCGGTCAGACCGGTGACACCCACCGGTCAGACCGGTGCCAGCAGGGGCACACCAACTTGCTTGATGGCCAAGAAGGAAAAGAAGAGCAAGAGGAAGAGACAAGCCAAAGGGGCTAAGGACCAGAAGATTGAAGCTTCAAGCTCTTCGTCAAGAGAACTTGAACTTCTCAAATCCGAACTTGCATCCTTGGTTTGTAAGTATGAAACTTTGGCTAACAAATATGATCATGACATCAAATCCTTTGCTTGTAGAGCTAAAATAGAAGAAGATGCCAATGATGATCTAGAAGACAAACTAGCGAAGCTCACTAGCGAGCATATGGTCCTACAAGCTAATCACAATGAACTTGAACTTTCCTATGAGAAGCTTGTTGATTCTTATGCAACACTAGAGATAGCCCATGAGGTTGTGCTTTCATCGGTAAAATCTATACAACCTCTATCTCACACATGCACATGCTCACAATTTCAAGTTAATTTATCTTGCGCTAATGATTGTTTGTCTCAAGCAAGCCAATCTAGTATTGAGCATGTACTTGTAGAATCTTGTGATGACCTCATTGCTGAAGAAAATGATAAACTAAAGCAAGATGTTGAAAAGCTCCAAAAGGACTTGTATGTGTTGAAGGAGAAGAGCAAAGTGCAACCTTCTCAAGATAACCGTGAAAGCATGGTGCAGAAGCTTGATAAGGGATCAACCGCCACTAGCTCAACCCCTCAACAACATACAACGTTCCACAAGAACAAGATTCAAGAAAAGAGCGAGATTGGGCAAATCAAACCCCAATATCGCCCGATCAAGCACAAGGCACAAGAGTCACTCTCCAAGAAGCCTAGAAGCTCCAACAAGTGGAGGGTGTGCTACAAGTGCAGAGAGAAGGGACACCTTGCCGACTCGTGCCCAAAAGCAACAACGGGCAGTGGCTCTGACCGTGACCGGTCAGACCGGTGCATGCCACCGGCCGGACCGTCCGCCAGGGCAGCCCCACTTCAAGCAAACAAGGCAAGGAAGCCACCTTCTCCAAGAACAAGACTCAGAAGCAGGTTTAGAAAAGAAATTGCAAGGAATGGTGTGAACAACAAGAACAAAAGTCGCATTTGCTACGAATGCCGTCAAAAGGGTCACTTGGGCAAGGATTGCCCAAATGGTAGCATTCCTAAATCAAACCTTGTCCATTATGATTTCCATAAGCTTAGGAACGATAAGAATAGAACTTGTGCTATGAGGGAGATTAGTTCACCTCATTGTAGCATGAGAGCTATTTGGGTTCCTAAACACCTTGTGACTAATCCAATAGGACCCAACAAGTGTTGGGTACCAAGAAATGCTTACCGAGCTTGCGGTTGAAAGAGATGCATTGAGCACATGGTTGGAAGACTTGGAAATCTTGATGGATTCAATTGACCATGTGAAGAGCAAACTCATATAAATCGTGAAATCAATGTCATCTCGGTAACTAATGCGCTAAATTGAGTCTAAGTCACTTTTGGTCCTTGGTGAACACTCATGTGACGCTCTTCTTGCATGAGCAAAACATGAGGTGGTGACTTTGACTATTTTTATGAAAGTTTGCTTTCTCATGCCATTCGATGCTTTTAATGGCTCTCTAGTAGAGCAATGCCTTATCCTTGTTGCAGGATTTAAATTGGTGATACATTCACTCACTCAAGGAAAAGGGAAGGAAAAATCACCAAAATGGTGTCAACCGGTGGTCACCGTAGGATCGGTGGACGTGCACCGGTCGACCGGTGCCAACGCAAAGAGTGCAAATTGGGCGGGTGACCCGGCACGAGTGCCCGGTGACCCGTGACGCCCGTATGCCGCAGGGTGACCCGACATGAGTGCCCGGTGACCGGGGTTGTCCAAACCCTCAAGAAGAAGGGTGATTTGGCATCGAAGGTTATGAGAGGGTAAACACATGTCAATTATCAAATCATTCATGACCAGTTCAAGAGTCATATGCAAAAATTCCAAGGGTCTTGAGAGCCATGAACCACTTCAATCCCGGGTTAAATGGTTCCCTTACATGACCAGTTCTCGTGTTCTCGACGGTTGTGTTTTGAAGCCCGTCCTTCTACGTGTTTTTTGGTTCTTTCCACAATGTAAAGTGGCTTTCCAACACTGTCGTCTGGTGATACTTGTAGACGGAACCATCTTGACCGGCAAGTACGAGAGGTACACTCATGACGGCGCTTCTCGTAGATCCCGAACAACAACTTGTGCCTTTAGGTTATGCCTTGGCGGAGAATGAGAATGACGACGGTTGGTCATGGTTCATGAGGCTCCTTCGCATTAACATACTTGGTCCAACGCGACGGTATGTATGATCTCGAGATCGGCACCATGGTCTCATCAAATGTGCGAGCGACCACCCGGATGGGTATCCACCACTTGTTCATCGGTGGTGCATTAGGCACTTTGCCGCCAATTTGTGGCGTCGTCAAAAGAACAAGGAGGTAATAGGACGGTTGAAGTTGCCGGCATCGGTACATACGAGAGGACAAATTTAAGGAACTGCACAAGGACTTAGTTAAGAACTTGAACGAGGAAGCTAAAGATTGGTTGGAGTATGAAATGGAGGATAAGGACAAATGGGCTCAAGCATATGATGCGGGGGTATGCGTTGGGGTATCATGACAACAAACTATTCGAAAGTTACAACAACATATTTAGAGGAATAAGAAGTAGACCCGTCGCGGGGATCATTGAATACTCATTTGAAAAATGCAATGAATACTTTGTGAAAAGATGGAGGAATGCACGTGATTTGTTGGATAATGGGGGTAGAATTGGATCCTTTGCGATGATATAATGTATCTTCGCTTTAAGATCCGTGAACCAACATGCGAAGCATACGGTCCGGACAGAATGATTTATTCTATTCGAGGTTCCCCGTACTACTAATGTTGGAGGGGAGAGTCATGGCGGTCGACACTATAGGGTGGACCTCCGGGCCGGTACTTGCACCTGTAACGGTCCTCAATTGTTGCATCTTCCTTGTTCTCACTTGATGACAGCTTGCACTGCTAGAGGTCTAGACTATGAAAATGCCATGTACATGTCTCCTTTGTTCTTTAGAGAACACACCATTAAGATTTGGGCAGCCTGCCGCACCATGGGCGACGACGCGGCAAAGCTGCCCCCGCCGCGCCATGCGGTGTGGCGCGGCAGAGATCCTCTGCCGACGTCACCTGTGCATCCGCGCGTGACCTGCTCGCCGCGCCACACCGCATGGCGCGGCGGGGCGCCTTTGCCGCGCCGTCGCTCATGGTGCGGCAGGCTCGTGTTGCCGCGCCACCAGGTCAACTTGAATCTTGGCCGAGGGAGCGTACTGGTTTTCGTAAAACTTAAGCGCGGTAAGGGAGTATTGCCGCGCCATGCGTGTCGGCGCGGCAACGTTAAGCTGCCGCGCCAAGCCCTGTGGCGCGACAAATTTAATCCATGAGGACCTTGTTAATACAATTCCATGACTTTCTTGCAACTGCAAATGCCCGTCTCTTCCGTCCTAGTTGCCTAATCGAATGCCGGGGTCCGAGAATCCAATCCCACACCGATTTAGAGAAATGGGGTCCACCACACCCACCTTCTCTATATAAAGGGGGGTAGCCTCCCCACTCATCACTCACCTCCAATCCTCACAGGCAACCTCCACTCGTACCTCACCTCCATTCCTCCGCCGTTTGAGAGTGTTGGTTGTCCGAGATGGGCTCGGGGTTTGGGTTTATGGATGTGAGGAGGGCCATGGAAGCCATGGAGGGGGCATACCCAAATGATCCCAATAGATCCATACTCGCTTGAATAAGAGGCCGAAAGGCGAGATCCCCCCCGCAGTGCCATTGTGGCATGAATGCGGGATGCAAGGTCTCACGTGAAGATGAAACGTTTGGCGAAGCGGTTCGGTGTTGTCAAAACATCGATCAAGCTAAAAAGGAGCTTGCGGCATTGGCGAAGTGATACCGTTAAGTAGCATTGTACCTACTTCGTGGTGTTCATTTCTGACTTTGTATCTACGTGGCATATATTGAAGGGAAGCAGAGATCCGTTGCTCCAAAGGTGACGAGGGCGTGCCACTTCGAGCGGGGATCGACGACTTCATTAGTGGTCCGGATGCCGCGTTTCCGGCGAGGGGGAAGAAAATCGATGGAGACCCCGAGACCGAAGCTCTTGTGAAGAAGGAACTTGAGGACTTCAAGAAGTGAAGCGATGACTTCATCGGTGGTGCATGATTGTTGATATGTGTAACACGTGCCATTGCTTGTGTGATTTAAATTTCCTAAGGCGTGCTAGGATTAGTATTGGCACATGTGCCATGCATGTCATTGGAAACTCGTGTGATTTAAATTACCTAAGGCGTGCTAGGATTAGTATTGGCACATGTGCCATGCATGCCACTGCAAACTTGTGTGACTTAAATTCCCTAAGGCATGGTAGGATTAGTTGTGGCACATGTGCCTTGCATGCCACTGCAAACTTGTTATGTAAGAGAAATGTCTAATGAAATAGCAATGGCCACAGTGTTGACAAAACAATTTGTAGTTCTTTAGACTTTTCAGTTTTTGCAGTTGAAATGATGCCTCACTGAAAAGGCTAGAGATTCCAAGGACCCTAGGGTTTCAGGGTGCATAGATTTTTTCAGGGTGTTGTCAAATCAAATGTTGTACTGGACAACATGGCTCACTGAAAAGGCTAGGGATTCCAAGGACCCTAGGGTTTCAGGAGTGCATAGATTTTTTCAGGGTGTTGTGAAATCAATTGTTGTAAAGGACAACATGGCTCACTGAAAAGGCTAGGGAATCCAAGTAGGCTACTGTTTCATGACTGCAAAGGCTTTTTCAGAGTGTTGTCAATTCAAATTTTAAAGCACACGTACATGACATAAGAGGAGCCCGGGGGCCGACATTCTTTGTAGTTGCAAGCGGTAGCAACAACACCTTGGAGATTAACATTATCGACCGGTGTTCTAGGTTCGAGCACATAATTGCTTGGAGTGTTGAACACACAAGGATTCTTTTGTTTAGGATGGCTTCTAACGGTAGGCCGTGATTCGGACTCGGACCAACTTCTTCGCACGAGCAACATATTTGCACATATGAAAAGTCATGTTTAACAAGTAAACACTTCGTCAACTATACATTTGTACGAAGGCAAAACAAGAACCGGCATCACAAAGTCTCAACAAGCCTCCCGAGTGCCGACAAAGGTCATCAAACTCCCCCCCGGACCACTACATTCCACCCAACTCGACAACCAATTCAAATTTTAAAGCACACATACATGACATATCATGTTCATCACGATGGGGTTCTCGAATTGAAAGCCGCAAATGGCATAAGGTAGTTTACACAACAATTACAACACTAACAATCTACTTGTACGAGAACCGTCCGATAACATAGAGCCAAAACCACTCGATTCCCGGGAAGGCATGTAGTAGTTCCCAAACGGGGGTGGAGGTGGCGGGGATGGACTTGACGGTGGACTCGTTCTTCATGTGACATCCGCAGTGCATAGCGCGTCGTCGCTAGATGGTGGATCCGGAGGAGTAAGTGCCTCCGCGAGCTCATGCTTCGCCTTCTCGATGCGTCCTTCTAGGTACGTGATGTACTCTTCATATGGATGAATAGTCGGCGGATCGACCCATTGCGAGAAACCACAGCTTGTTAGGGTCATACGAGTACCGCAAGCAACAATAGTATGTTAGTTACCTAAATAAACCGATGGAAATACTCGTGGTAGTGTTCCTTACCCGTGCACGTGGACAAGGCCAAAAGCGACGACCGGAGTAGTAAAGTCCAACTCCCTCATAAACTTGCATTACACACAACTCATTGTGCATGCATCTTGGCCACTTTACTGGTTTCTTCGAATCGTACGGTCTAACATCCCGCAAAGATCGGAAATAATTCTTCTCTCTTGGTGGGAAGTACTCCTTACATTCGGGATCCTGTTCTGTCCACAAGTCGGGACCGAGAGAATTATCCTCACCTGACAAGTCATCCATTGCTGGTTATTGTGAACAACTTACCTGAAGGGTGACATATATAGGGAAAGAAAAGAAGTGGTGGGCCATTCAATCCGTGGGAGAAAACACACCCTACCCCCTACCCTACTACATGTGATGTGAGTACAAGAAAACACACCCTACACCCTTCGCCACGGCTATATAAAGAGCGACGACGACCGCAAGTACTACCATCGCCACACCTTGCGTGCTCCTCCCTCTCCTCACGGGCTCATCTTCTATCTTAGGTACGGTTCCTCTCTTTGTTAATTTAATGTAATCGGTTTAACTACTTCAAAATAATGTTCATTTTTTAACAATAACTAGAGATGTCTACGGTACACTGCCGGAGGGGGCGAGGATGGTAATGGTGGTGGTGATCCGAAGGGCAAAAACACAAATACAACACCCGATCCAAAGAAAATGACCACTTTTAAAAGAGCCATGCTTCGTTATCCGCAAGGAAAAAGCTGCGATGCCATTGCAAGAAGAGAGGACCCCCCTTGGAATGGTCTTTATGCTCCGGTGGTCTTTACGGTCCCAAAAAACCCGTCTGTTCCTAATCCACCAACTAAAAAAGGTACCAAGAAGGATAAACCTTCGTCATCACATCACAAGGATGGCTAAATATTGGAACTTTGTATGAGGTCGTTGTCTTTGACCATGCGGAGTTGTAATATTTGAGCTACTATTTCGTTTACATCATGGTAGTGTAATATTGTTCTAAGAAAACTACATCCTGAATATGTTGTAATAATGGAACTATTATTCCTAAATTTTTAATTTTTCTAATCTCCTGCACCATTAATAAATATGCATGCAACACAACCAAACACATTTTTTCATTGAAAAAATAGTTCACTACAACACATACAACTGATTCTTAAGGACCATTCATCATCAACTACATCACATAACAAAGTGTTCACTTAACACAAAACTACCAAACACACTAGTTCATTGAAAAAATATTACACTGCAACACATGCAACTGACACTTGAGCACCATTCATCATCCTCCCACAATCCTCTTACCTTTTCCGTCCGGCCTCTCCGCCTTTCTAGCCGCTTCATCCCTCGACCTATCCCTGGACCTCTCCATCAATGCCTTCCACTCCTCTTCCTTTTTCCTCTTCTTCTCACTCTTCTCCTCTGCAGTCAATGGACGTAACCCCCGTTCTAAGAACTTCTCCCTGTTACAACGCCAATATGCCACAACTTTCTCGTAGTTGGCGTAACCAACTACAAATTCTAGCTCCACTCCAGTTTCACGAACCATCTCATCACAAATTGGACCACTTAGATCCTCCTCTTCCGGTAAGGGCACACCATATTTTGCTCTTATCTTGTTTTTAATAGATTCAGCTTTTAAACCTCCTCCCGTGTTCGAAGTTCGTCCCAACTCTAACATTAACTCACGGCGACCAAGAAATTGCTCCCAATCACAAGTCCGCCCCTCCCCGCAAAATATAAGACCGTATCATACAAAGTTAAATCAAAATGAAGACAACCACAACGGTAGTGCTACCTAAATCAAAGAAGTTCACATCATGCTCACCCAAAAGTCTCCATATGCAGTGCCACAAAACATTCCAAAACCGAGCTCGGATGGCACAACACCTTCCGTGGCTACTATGCCACACTTGCACCATGAAGGTGGATAGCTAAGGCAAGGCCAAGCCTTCGTCCCGGACTCGAACTCTTTCACTTCAGATTCAGTTGGCCACTCCGATCTTGGTCCATGTATGTATTCATTGAAGTCACACCTAGGCCACCCACTCTGAAATGCAGAACAACCATTAATAGCAATGAGTCATGGACATTTATAAAACTTAAATGATAACAAGGAATGAAATGCTTTTTACTTACACCAGTCTTTAGGGAGCAACGAAAGAATGGTGTAAACTTATTTGGGGCCTCAATGTTTGGTCGTTGAAGATACGCACGCACTCCACAATCACACACTAGAGGGTTGTTAACTCGCTCAATGGCGACCAACTGCTTCTCCTCATAAGTCATCGGTGGAGGATTAGGTGGGGGAGGAACCCATCGTTGAAACTCATGATATGGCTTCAAGACATGACTCGCATACGGGAAGAGACGTATCCTAGGATCAAACTTGTCGGGCCCGTCTATCCACTGCAAAAAATAACAAGGAGCTGCCGGGGGTGGTGCTTCCCTAATCCAACAACGCGTTTAATGCTCTACCCGCAAATCCCGGCACACCTAGATTGTTTCACATAAGCCGGCACACCACATAAACAATTGGGTACGGGGAGAGCTCGAGGCACAGGGACCGTTTTCATCTCACTCTTCGGGAAAACTTCCTTTACCCCTAACAATGGCACAATAACGTGGGTTTTGGTGGCTCATGTCTACTAATCCCGCAACCAATGATATCAAAATGAACAATCACTTTCAACATATTTGCAACATTGTATTAAGCATGTAGTAAAGCAAACCTACACTAAAGCATGTAGTAAAGAAACGTATTTTCAACATATCAATAGATGGCACATTGTCTAATGAAACTTCCCAAAGCATAACTTTCAACACACCCAACATCTAACACATCACAATTACAAATTATTGTCAAACCCTAGCTCACCTATACATGCAAAATACGGCAAAATTAAGTGCTAAAACTGAGATTAAATAAGGGCAATACCTTCCAAGGATACAGGGATCTATTTCCCACACTATCCCCGCCACAAATCGCCGGATACAAGGGGGCGGCGGCCGGCGGCGGCGCTGCGCACAGACGCGAGCTCGGGCTGGGAGAGAAGAGAGGGAGGAGGAAGAAGAAAGGAGCCGCGCGGGCCCTCTTGACCCGGCAGCGCCGCGCCGGCGGGGTGGCGCGGCGGCCCCCGCCGCGCCGGTGCATGTGGCGCGGGCAGACCGGACCCACGCCCCGGCGCGCGCGCGCGCGGCCGGCCGGCCGTGGCGGGGCCGCCGCGCGCGCCGCATGTGGCGCGGCGGCAGCGGCGTGGCGCGGCCAAAAGGGTCACCGGGTGCAAATAAAATTCGCCTGGGTTATTTATAAAAATAATTTTTAAAAAAGGTTAATATTAAAAAATTATCCGCGAGGCTGCGACCATCACAGAGACAACGACTATGATATCTGTGACGTGAACCGCCCCTTCTGCAGAAGCAAGAAGCAAGAACCAGGGCGACATATGGTGAGAGAAAACAGAAATCTTCTTTTCCATGGCCACCACTAGTCTCTGGATGTGGCCGTTGTTGTGGTTTGTGGCCATTGGCCATGTCCTTCCATGAGTCTGGTGAGTGGTAACTGAAGCCACCAAAACGAATACCACAACAAACAGTCGGCCATGGTGCAGAAGTACAATCCATGGTGGTAACCTGTGCACCGTCTGCGGCCACCGGGACATGGTGCCAGCAAGGTAATGTATTAAAGAAGACTTCTCCGATGCTTACAGAGTGATTTGGTAAACTCCATCAATGTTCATGGCTATACCACAGAAGCGGTGGTCACCTGCACCGTAGTGTCCTGCTGGACAACATCCATGGCAGAGGAAGAGGCGGACGCGCCCTGCTGCTGAAACAGGACCTGAGGATCTTGCCGCCATCTAATAATCTACTGAAGCGGCGACTACGACGGCCATGGTGTCCTTGCTGTTGAGGTCTTTAGCCTTCGTTGGTTGTTTTGCAGTGGGTGATAAACTCCATCAATGGAGTTCTTCATTGATTTGAAGGAACATAAAAACCTCTGTTGATGCAGATCTTCGTGTCTTCTATTTGTCTTGCGCTCTATAGAAGCATGGAAAGGGCTCCTCCGGCGAGAACTTCAATTGTGTGACTCCATCCAGGAACCCCAGACGTCCAGGGCCATCACGGGAGCGGCAACCATGTCAAACATGGTGTCCTCCAGTCCCGTGATGGACGCGAGGCCTTCAGGCCTCCTTTCGCTCCTACGCTCAGTGGAGAACAAAATGCGTGATAACGTGTTGAAAGACAAGAGTGTGGAATGAAATGGAATGAGAGCAAATGAATTTGATTGATTGATGAGGGGTGGACCCCTGAATATATACATAGGGAAATGGTGTCTAGCGAGGGTGTGTAGCGCACCCCTTCGGGGTGACCCTTCAAAAAAGCGGTTGTAACCTCCTAATTACATCACTAATGATTCCCCTAATTACATGATTATGCTAAATTGATCACTAATCAATATTTCACAACAATCTGCGATAACATAAAAAGGAGAAGGCACGTCGGAGCTAGAAAAAACACAGCAATGTTGTCATGATGTGGTAAAACTCAAAATGATCTTTCATTAAAAAAATCATTGTCATTCTCTCTCAGATAGACAAATCATTGTCCTTGTTGTTGAACCGTACACTAATAACCAACTTCTCCTCACATAACCCTGCAACGAAAAGAACAGGAGGAGTGTTGCGTCCAGACACAAAGCAGAAAGCAAAGGAACTTACAACAAGCACGGTGTCACGGCTCTTCCTTACCTTGAGCAGTCGAAGTCGGGCTTGGTCGGGACGAAGCCGATCGGGACCTTGCACGAGGCGGGGAGCCGGGCGGCGCGGCCGGGGTGCATCCTGCCGGCGGCGGCGGCGGCCCTCACCTCCGACAGGATGCAGACGCAGAGCGCGTTCCGCTGCGCCGCCGTGCCGCCCATGCGCACGATGTCGCCGAGGCCCCTGCAGCACCTGGGCGTCACCGCGGGCTCCTCGCCCACCACGTACGGCACGCACTCACTGAAGGCCTGCTGCGCCGTCTCGCAGGCGTCGTGGTGCCGCGCCGCGGCGAGGGCGGCGAGGACCGCGGCGACGGCCATGAACGCCGACACGTACCTGGTTAGCGTCTTTCCATTATAGTTGGGAATTGGAAATCACCTGTTTCCTAGCAAAGCAAATGTCTAGAAAAAATTAATAGCACAATTCAAATTAATATGTCTACTAGTACTATTATCTTAGCAACTGATAAAGTTAGCCTGCACATTTAGTCTCAGAGTCAGACGTAGGAAATAACTACTTAATTTGTCATAGAAAAAAGAGTGTCATTTATACCTTTTTTTTTACTGAAGACAGGAAGCATGATGGAGGGATTGTTCTCAGATACATGATGGAGACGTCGTCGTTGGAGGTGCAAGAGAGATCTCAAATGTTGTCGACTCGTATGAGCTAAAAATACTAGTAGCTTTGTATGGAAAGAAATCAAAGCAGCACAGCAAGCTGGCGCACAAAGGATTGTGGTCGAGGTCGATGCTGTTAACGTTGTAGCAGCAGCGTTAGGTTAAGATCTATCGACTATTGGCAGCTGGAGACTGGGGTCATTATCAAGCAAGACAAGAGTACCCAAGCTGAACATTTCATTCAGGTTATCCTGCCTAGGCATGTAATAAGATAGGCCATGTACTCTCATGCTTAAGGTTACAGGCCCCACGGTCAAAATATGACTGTGAGCAAACTCTGAACTTCAGACTTCACCAGCCAAATGACTCGCTTGATTTGCTTCAGACTACAGAGTACAGACTCTGAACTTCAGACTTCACAAGCCGTACTCCCCTGCTTCGGGCTATTACATACCATCCTGAAGCAAACTCTGAACTTTGGATTTCACCCCCATCGAAGCCGGTCCTTCTAGCTGTGTGCTGGCGTTGCTCAGATTTAACATTGCAAACAGAGCGTAGCTAAATATACACATCTGAAAAATCCATGTTGGTGAATGATCGATCCCAATGAGATAATAGATACATGTCGCCACTAGTCTCTGTCTGAAAGACTGAAAGGCGTCACCCACTACAGTCTCAACTATCAACAGGCTTCGGTTGCCCGAATGGCTGAATATGTGAAATGCAACGCAGAGTAACCCAAAATCGCTCCCAAAGCAAACAAAATAGCAACCCTCGGTATCAACAGAAAGCTCAACTATGGAATGCGATAGCTCTATACGAAATTTGTGGGGAAAAAACATACTAGGGATGTTTAGCCAGTTCGGCGAGGTAAAACCAGAGAAAGGGATTTTTTTTAATCCTTCCCTCATTTGAAATTCAGAAGTCAACAGAGATCTGCTCTGCATTCCATTGTTTCTGTTGTTATAATTAACGAGGATGCAGTAACCAAATAACCGTACTAGTTCAATGTAGCAGCAAGAAATTGGAGAATCTTAGGCACCAATGCAAGCAAAGATCATCAAGATGCTGTGAACTCATCTTATCCCCAGGAGAACAAAGCAGAACACATTTTCAATAGTATGCATATCACACCACTCATTTGAAATTCAGATCACTGTGATCTGCTCTAGTGCTCTGCATTCCATTGTTTTGTTCTTATAATCGCTGAGGACACAACAATATTGTTTTGTTCTTATAATTGTTGAGGATACAGTAACCAAATAACTGCATATGTTCACTCTAGCAAAGATCGTCGAGATGCTCTGAACATTCTGAATCCAGTGCTGTCAACTCATTTTATTCTCTCCCAAAGGACAAAGCAAACCGCATTTTAACAGTATTACATATCACACGATCCTTGCACAGATTACTAAAACGACTAGCATCATAATCATAGGGTTAAATCCAGCACGACACGCACGCAACCCGCTGCCCACGATCTCACCTCGCGGGGGTTCGCGGCGGAGCAGTTCAGAAATCGGAGCAGCGGCCGCCGCGCTCCCAGTCGCCGTACCGCGTCGGTTCGGGCCCGCGCGGGCCGCCGATCTCGCCGGTGGCCTTGTTCACGTGCTCGCCGCCGTCGCTGCCCTCCTCCTCCTCCTTCCCTTCGCCAGCGTCGGCAGCGACCTTGCCTCCCGCGGCTTCCTCTCCCTCTGCCTTCCTGGCGGCCTCCGGCGCCGGCGGATCCGGCGCGGAGGGGGCGGAGCTGGAGAGCGCGACGCGGAGGAGGAGGGCGGGAGGAGTACCAGGAGGTTGGGGCCGGCGGGAGAGAGCGGAGGCGGACGCCGACGCGAGGCGGCGGAGGTTGGCGGCCATGGCTTGGCTTCGCGTTTCGCTGCAGAGTTGGCGGCGTGCGGTGCGGCGCTTCCTTCCTGCGGCTCTCGCGTCGCCTCGTGTGTGCGATCGAAAAAAATAAGAAAGGGAAGTGGGTGCGTAAAAGAAATGTGACCCGACCTCTTTCTGGCCCAGTCCAAGCGACCGACCTCTTTCAGACCATTACGAAACGGGCTTTACGGGGCCGTGGATTGATCCTGTCGCTGATTTATTTATTTTAACATTTTTAATCTAATATTTTAATAATAACTCATCCCAAACTAAAATATCACGAACCATCCTTTTTGGTCGCACCAAGATTCGTTGTGTGACTAATATTTGAGTCACGTCATAGGATGTGGCACGACTAAAGTACACAGTGATATTAGAAACCGTCACGCCAAGCTACATGGCGTGACTAGAGTCACAATATAGCATGAGGTGTGACTACCGCTTTCATTTAGCCGTGTTTCATTTTTCATTTTAATTAGCAAATGAACTTCTAAATTTGTAAAATTCGAGATGCATGTATGATCTATAGAGTGCATACGGTCCATTTTAACAATTTCCACACCAAATCATGGTGTATAAAATGAAAAATCTAATTTTGAAATAGCTTAAGTATTATTAGATAAACACATCAAATTTGCTAAGATTGAAAATAGAGCCAATTAGTCAACTTTGGACTTATTTTTTGAGAACTTTTACAATACACACCTTACACATTTTCGGACTATAATTCAATTTGGACATTCATAGATAATTTTGGATATGTTGATGGTAAAAAAGCAAAGAAGTTATAGTTTAAACGTGGCTTAAAGTTGAAAATTTGTGTAGTTTTCTACTTAGCTGACAGGCTTGAAAAAACAACACAACTTTCCAACATTAAATCTCTCTTAAACTATACATTCTTTATGTTTTTTATCATCAACATATCCAAAATTCCCTTTAAACGTCCAAATTCAATTGTAATTCAAAAATAGCTAAAGTCTTAGTGTAAAAATTCTCAAAAAGTAGGTCCGAAATTGACTATTTAGTTTTACTTTTAGACTTAGCAAATTTTATGTGTTGATTCAATAGTACTTAGGCTATTTCAAAAATAGATTTCTCATTTATACCCCATGATTTGGAGTGCAAATAGTTAAAATGGAACATATGCACTCTATAGATCATACATCTCGAGTTTCACAAACTTAGGAGTTCATTTGCTAATTCAAATGAAGAATGAAACACGACTAAATGAAAGTGGGAGTCACACCTCAGGCTATATGTCCATGCCGCATGGCATTACTTCGTTCGCCACGTCAGATGTGACATTTTCTAATGCCACCGTGTACATTAGTCACGCACACCATATGGCGTGACTGAAGTATTAGTCGCGCCATGAATCTTAGTTATTAAAACTTTAGATTAAAAAGAGTTAAAATAAAAAAAATCCGTGTCACATGGGCTCACTAGAAAGAAGGCTAAGAGCAACTTCAATGGGATTTTGTAACACCCAAAAATTCCATCACTTAAAAAAAATGCTAGCAACAAATTAGAATTTTAATTCTAAGGTTTAATAAATTTGACTAGTTAAATTTGCCTTTAATATATGAAATGATAATTAATTAATTTAGAGAAACCAAGTGATTGTGCATCATGTTGAATGCATGAGTTTTGATTGATTGAGTGGTTCAAAGATTTTTTTAAAATTTTGAAAAGGTTTTGAGTAAAAGTTTGAAAAGGAAATAAAAGAAAAGGAATTGAAAAAAAACAAAACAAAACCGACCATCCCCTCTCTCATTTCAGCCCACCTAGCCATCCTGTTTCTTTTTCTTTACCCGCGCAGCCCAATTCTATTCCCAGCCCACCTTTCCCATGCGGCCCGTTTACACTCAGCCAGCCCACTAACCCACGCCCCGCTGACAGGTGGAGCCCACCTGTCAGGGCCGTCTTCAACCCTCAGCGTCCGCCTCACTCCCTGGCCGCGCCGACCGCACCGCGTGCCCCCCGCGCGCCCCCTCGCCTCCCCGCGCCGCCTCCCCTTCCCTCCCGGTGCGCGGAGCACTCAACCGTCACCGCCTCAAGCCGCCCCGCCTCTTCTTCTCCCGAAAACGGGCGCCCCACCGAGCCCACCGGCCTTAATGGCGGCCGCCGCGTGCCCGCCGCCCACCGCCTTGCCCGCGCCTCCTCCCCTCCCCTCTCCACCTATAAAAGCCGCCCCGAGCATCTCTCCACCTCGCACCGCTCACTCGAGCTCTTCTCCTCCTCTGCACCGCCGCCCCAAGGAAGCTCGCCGGAGCAGGGACCTGCCGGCCGCACCTCGACGCCGATCTGCACCACCGCCGCCTCTTCTTCCCCTTCAAGTAGCTCGGTGAAACCCCCTGTCCTTCCTCTTTATTTTGGCGTCTTCGCTCTGTTGATTAGTGCCCGGTAGCAAGTTCTTGGCTTCTCCGGCGAGCCCGCCGCTGCATGGTCAGCGCCGCCGTCGCTTGTAGCTCAGCGCCGCCGCCGCTCTTTAGCCTGCAGTGAACCGCGGCCATCGGATCTAAGCCAACGGCCCAGATCAACTCTAGCCGCCGGTCAACAAGAGCATACCGGTCAAAGCTAGGGTATGCGCCGACATTTTTGCTAAAGAATCCCTGACCTTTTTGCTATTTACAAGCCGGTCCTTCCACCATACAAAACCCTTGCAGTTTAGCCCCTGGTTCTTATAATCAAGCCCTTGACCTTTCAAATTTATTCACCCGCAGTCCAAGGCCTACTCTTTTGCACCAAAGACCTCTAGTTTATACCTATAATTATGTTTTAGCCCCTGGATTTTTATGGAAAACCCCTAAGGATCATTTTTCTTTTACAAAATAGTCCCTAGAATTTGTTTTAATCATAACTTTTCCGTCCTAGCTCCGATTTAGGCGTTTTTGGTGTCCACGCGATCGTCTCAACAAGAACGTTGGTTTTAGAAGCTTGTATTAGACTTTTAGCAATGTTTGATGTACTGTTTTATTTATTGCTTGTTTCCTCTTGTTTGATCGTAGAGGACGTGCCGTTCGAGGTCGGGCAGGAGCCATCTTTTGAAGAGGTTGAGCCCCAGCTTTTAGGAGAAGAAGGCAAGTGGATTTCCCCCCCTGCATACTCTTTTTGTCCTAATAACATGCATATTATCACACTTTAAATTTTAATTGTTATGCATAAATTTTGATGGGAAATGCCTATTAAGGAAATGACTAGATTTTAATCCTTATACCTTGCATACCTTGTTTTAAATAAATGTTTGGGTAGATAAATGCTTATATGCTATACTTTGGGAATGAAATTTAACTTTACAAAATTTTGGGATTTGGTGTTTATGGTAATTCAAGAGCATATAAATTAAAAACATGGAGAACCACCCAGGAAAACAGTGCAACCACAGTCCACATGGCTTTGGCTTAGCCAATTAATTAGGAGTGTAAATTATCTAATAGCCCTTGTCCCAAGGAACACGGGGGGCTCGGGTTGCGGGGGTATAGCCCGGTCCTTTTGGGGTAGTAGCCTTTGCTAAGGTACCGACCACTAGGGAGGGTTATGGTCCGCCCCGAGTCAGAATCGTAATGGGTTATTGGTACTTTTCACACCTTTGTAAAGGCTTCGTAGTGAACCCCTAGACACTCACCTCGGAAGTGTTTAAGGGCTTTGCAAACCCGGGCAATATGGGGAACACGAACCGTGGGTAAAGTGTACAACCTCTCGAAGAGTGAAAACGATCGATCGGCCGTGCTCACGGTCAAGAGCGGCTTGGACCCTCACATGATAGTTAACTAGAAATGGATTTCAAATTGTGGTTTACTTATGATTTGGAGGAATAGTCTTGAAAAGCTAAGTTTTGGGTTGGTATACACTTACACTTAGTAAATAGGTGCTTGCTAATAAAATTTGGCCAACTTAAAATGCTTACCGCTGAAAACCCTAGCCTACCCTTGATAGCTTTGCATATTCCCCCACGGGCTGAGTACCAACCATAAGTGTACTCACCCTTGCCATATGTGTTCGAGAGGAGGATCTTTGGAGCAGAGTTCTTCGACGAGTTCGATGGATTCTGAGGCTCGCGTTACCCCCAGTCAGGAGCTTGTGAAGTTGGAGACGGTGTTTCATCGTCTAGCTATCGATGTTCGTGTTAAGACCTTCGAGTCTATTGATGAGTGTAATAAGTTAATAAACCTCTCTTTGTACATTTGAGCATTGTACTATGATATTACACTCATTTGTCTATCATATGTGTGAAATTGTGATTATGGCACACGTATGAGATGCATTCGGTTTTCTTCGGAAAACGGGTGTGACAGTGGTATCGAGCAATGCCGACCGTAGGACGCAACGCATTAGATAGAAATGGTCGAAATAAGGACATTATCTAGAAAGACATTTCAGCTCCCTCATTCAAAAAAAATCCCCTAAATACACTTAAAAATCTATTTTATTTGCTTTTGGTTAAAATTTTGTCTCCTTTATTGTTTTATTCTGCTCTGAGTTCAGTTTTCATCTCATAGATGGCTAGGACTCAGCCGTTTGGAGCGCAGCTGCCCCCTCCTGTCCAGCCAGAGGAGGAACCGGAGGACCCGTACTTCTTCATTGAGGCAGAAGATGGAGCGATCCTGGAAGTTTACTCTGATGGAGAGATAGGATCTCCGCGAGCTCTGCCTTCCCCGCCAGCAGAGGAGGTGCCGCCACCAGCTGCCCCTGCCACACCAGTAGCTCCTGTCGCTCCTGAGGATCCTGCACTAGTTGCCGCGGAAGGAGATCCAAACGACTCTGGCGACGACACCGAGGATAGTGAGGCGACAGAGGATGACAACGAGGAGAGGGACGACGCTTACTACGAGGGACCTCGCGAGGGAGACCCGTACTGCACCATGCACTCGTCCGAGGAGCACTTGGCTACTTCCCTTGGCTGCTGCGGAAAACTCTCTTCGGAGGGCGGGGAACACCGTGTACCCCATGTATGTCACCCACGACTGGAACGAACCGCCACTGGGCACCTACTACCTGACCAGGGTCCACATCAGGGTGCGCAACCATGCCGGAGGAGGTTATATCTCGCGCACGACACATGATTCTACTACACCTCACTCTACCTACTAGGCATCTGTCAGCAATGCGCCAGGAGGGCCTTGTTCTCTCTTCGTTTCAGGCATGACCAGGAGTTGAGCCTCAGCGACTACCGCCACATCCCTCGTCGTACCAGTGGCACTGAGCAGACGGTGGTACCACTGACCGGCTCCGAGGACCCACGCCTCCACACTCTTGCCCAGGTCACGGCAGCACTCAACACTGACCTGGAGGGTGCTACGTCCGAGCCGGGAGCGGACCCACGGTGAGGGCGAAGGACGCCTACGCCGAGATTGCTCGGTGGGAGGCCGAGCGTGACGGTAGGGAGCCACCCGTCCGGCCCCGACGAGACCCCTTTCCCGCGCGAGTCACCACCCCGCAAGAGGCTTCGTTACGGCTCTTCGTCCGCTACCACGGGTCTTCGGGTTAGGATGCCACCTTGAGTTGAGATCGTTAGATCCGTCCCTCGCGAGGACGTAATCGATGTAATAATGCTTGTTGGTTGAAAACATGGTTGATTTGGGTCTTTGCTTGATCGAAATGCTTTGTGGTGTGATGGCCGCATATGCATTAATAAAATAATTAAGTTTAAAATTTAATCTTAGCCCATTTCTCTCTTACTCATGTTTATCGATCTTGCTCTTTATACGAAATGACTTTCTCTAACAATCGGATGGTAAACACCGAGTCCGGAGGTGGACAGGACGTACCGCCCGTGATACGTGCTCACATCGCCAATCGAGCGAAATCCCGCCCCGCCTCCACCTCGGGGATTAGCAATGGATCCAACCATGCAGCGAGTTCTTCATGGCACAAATGCGGTTGATTCGGGATCTTACCGCCACCGTCCCGAACTCCGGGCACAACAAAACAATCCGCCACCACAAGGACCTCCACCACCTCCACCGGTCAACAAACACGAGAGAGTTTATGAGCCACCATCCACCTACCTACTCCCACTCGGTGGATCCTCTTGACGCCGATGATTGGCTCAAGACTATCAATAAGAAGCCGAACATCACTCGGTGCAATGACCGAGAGAAAGTCCCGTACGCCTCGGGACGCTTAGAGGGTGCTTTGCGGCCCGATTGGTGGGATGCCTACACCGTAGCACATGCCGCTGCGACACTATCACCGGGGCAGAGTTCCGGGAAGCTTTCCGTACTCACCACATCCCGTTTGGAATAATAAAATTGAAGCGAAGGAGTTTCTCGCTGCGAAGCAAGGCGACATGTCCATCGGCGAGTATCGGGACAAGTTCACCCAAGCTGTCTTGGTATGCTCCGGATGAAGTGGATACCGACCCGAAGAGGTAGGAACGATTTACGGATGGTCTCATAGGGCCACTAAACTATCGCCTTCGAGCCACACTTTCCCCAACTTCCGGACCCTATTAGACAAGGCTATCGGTCTTGAAAGCAAGCGTAGAGAACTTGGAGACCAGAAACGCAAGTTCCAGAACCAAGGGCAATCTAGCAGCAACACACGTCCCCGCTACAATGCACCACAGAATCCTCAGTTCCGCTCAAGAGGATATAGTGGAAATTTTCAGCAGAACCAGTCATTCCAGCGTTCGGCCTCGGCGGCCCCGAGCGCTTCCATCGGCGGACTCCTCGTGCCCCAATTCGGCGGCGAGTCGCCCGAACAATGCCCCGGGTGCTCCAATGAGAAACACCGCACCCGGTTCGGCCTAGTGGATGCTTCAAGTGCGGAGAGTTAGGGCATTATGCCAATAATCGTCCCAAGCGTGGAATGCAAACTCCACGAAGGGCAATGGTCGAAACACAGGCGACCATCCTCTCGGGTTCGCACCGGGAATTCTACTCCTCGGGGCGACGGGGCTCAACAAAACTTTGTGCGTGGGAAAGTAAACCACGTGACGATTGAGCGAGCACGGAAGCTCCCGAGGTCGTGCTTGGTACGTTCCTTGTCAATTCTGAACCTGCATCTGTTTTATTCGATTCCGGAGCATCACATTCATTTGTTACCAATCAATTTGTGGAAAAATATAGCTTGCCCATGAGCCTTATGAAGACACCATTACTAGTTAGCTCCCCAGGCGGTGAAATGAAAGCCAGACACATATGTCCACGGGTGAACCTTAAACTTAATGAGATAGAATTTCTAGCCGACCTAGTAGTTTTAAAATCCTGGGGAATAGATGTAATACTTGGAATGGATTGGTTACGCAAACATGACGGGGTGATTCAGTGTCGCAAGAGATCAGTGGTTTTAACTAGCCCACAAGGAAATAGAATTGAGTTCAAAGTGGATAACTCATCCGAAGAACAAGGAACAGTGAATTCAGCAAAGGGCAAATCCTTAGAAGAAATCAAAGTTGTGAACGAGTATCCCGACGTATTTCCAGATGAGTTACCAGGTATGCCGCCTGACCGCGACATTGAATTCAGCATTGAACTTTTACACGGATGCTTGCTCCTATTTATAAAAGACCATATGGAATGAATGTTAAGGATTTGGCCGAATTAAAGAAACAAATAGATGAGTTGCTTAGTAAAGGTTACATCCGACCTAGTTCGTCACCTTGGGGGTCTCCCATTCTCTTTGTTGATAAGAAAGATGGTACTAGAAGAATGTGCATAGATTATCGTCCCCTTAACGATGTTACCATCAAGAATAAATACCCCTTACCCAGGATTGGAGATTTGTTCGATCATATGAAAGGTGCTAAAATATTCTCCAAGATCGATCTACGATCCGGGTACCATCAACTGAAAATCCGATTAGAGGACATTCCCAAAACTGCTTTCACATCTAGATATGGCTTATACGAGTTCACGGTTATGCCCTTTGGATTGACAAATGCACCAGCATACTTCATGTATCTGATGAATAAAGTATTCATGGAGTTCCTTGATAGGTTTGTGGTAGTTTTCATCGATGACATTCTGGTGTTCTCCCAAAATGAAGAAGAGCATGAAGGACACCTGCGACTCGTGCTGCAGAAACTACGAGAACATCAGTTATATGCCAAATTCAGCAAATGTGATTTTTGGCTAAAGGAAGTTTCCTTCCTTGGGCATATTATCACAGAGGGTGGAATAGCGGTAGACCCGAGTAAGGTGAAGGCCGTCTTGGATTGGAATCCGCCTAAGAATGTGGTCGAGATCGAAGTTTCCTTGGATTAGCGAGGTTATTACCGTCGATTCATCGAAGGATTCTCGAAGATTGTAAAACCTCTCACCTCATTGTTAGAAAAAGGAAAGGAATTTAAGTGGGATGCCAAGTGCGAGGATAGTTTTGAGGAACTAAAGAAGAGATTAACCACAGCTCATGTACTAATAATGCCAGATATTCACAAGGGCTTTGATGTGTATTGTGACGCTTCACTTCAAGGTCTTGGCCGTGTATTGATGCACGAGGGAAAAGTGATTGCTTATGCTTCTAGGCAATTGAGAAAACATGAGCAAAATTACCCCACTCACGATTTGGAGTTGGCTGCCATTGTGCACGCTCTAAAAATTTGGAGGCAATATATGATCGGAAATAGGTGTCGCATCTTCACTGACCATAAGAGCTTGAAGTACATCTTCACCCAGAAGGATCTAAATCTCAGACAGCGTAGATGGTTGGAATTAATCAAAGACTATGATCTGGACATTCAGTATCACCCCGGCAAGGCAAACGTTGTGGCAGAGCCTTGAGTCGGAAAAGTCAGGCAAACACACTGATAGCTCATGTGATGCCTCAAGATGGCACGTCTCAATCTGGGAATTGTCACCCAGAGTGAAGCTATGACGTTGGAAGTAGAATCTACACTTGAACAAGAAATCAGGAAGGGTCAAATGACAGATGAGAAGATTAAGGAGTATGGACTGTTGATTGATGCTGGCAAGGTTCCAGATTTCAAAAGGGATGACCAAGGAACTATTTGGTTCAGGAATAGAATCTGTGTGCCCGAAATTGCCCATCTCCGAGAAACTATACTAAAAGAAGCACATGACTCTGCCTATTCAATTCATCCCGGAAGCACCAAGATGTATCAAGATTTGAAGCACAAATATTGGTGGTATGGAATGAAAAAAGATGTTGCTGCTTATGTAGCTCTATGTGACATATGCCAGAAAGTAAAAGCAGAATACCAGAGACTGGCAGGTTTGCTTCAACCATTGAAAGTACCCGAGTGGAAATGGGAAGAAATAGGCATGGATTTTATTGTGGGATTGCCACGTACCCGTGATGGATATGACTCCATATGGGTCATTGTGGATAGGTTAACCAAGGTTGCTCACTTTATACCTGTCAAAACTACTTACACCTGAGCCAAGTTGGCGAGAACCGTATATGTCCAAATTGTATGCTTACATGGAGTTCCAAAGAGGATAGTATCGACCGTGGGACACGGTTACATCACGTTTCGGGGAAAGCTACATGAATCAATGGATACAAAGCTTAACTTTAGTTCGCGTATCATCCACAAACGGATGGTCAAACCGAAAGGACAAATCAAATCCTAGAGGATATGCTTAGGGCATGTGCCTTAAAGCATGGAGGTAGGCGGGATAAAAGTTTGCCATACGCGAGTTTGCCTACAATAACGGCTACCAAACCAGCCTTAAGATGGCTCCTTTTGAAGCCTTATACGGGAGAAAGTGCAGAACACCATTGTACTGGAATCAAACAGGGGAGAGTCAACTTTTTGGACCAGACATTATAAAAGAAGCTGAAAGACAAGTTGAGATAATTCGGGAAAATCTCAAGACTGCTCAGTCACGAAAAAAGAGTTATGCTGATCCCAAAAGGAGAGTTGTGTTTGAAGTAGGAGATTATGTGTATCTCAGAGTATCACCCATTAGAGGTCTACGAAAATTCAAGATTAGAGGGAAGTTGTCACCACGATTCATTGGACCTTTTAAGATCTTAGAAAGAAAGGGAGAAGTTGCCTATCAATTAGAACTCCCAGCTCGATTGTCAGATGTACATGATGTGTTTCATGTATCTCAGCTCAAGAAGTGTTCAAGTGAGACTAAAGTAGACCACCTACCTTTGGAAGATCTTGATGTGAAGGATGATCTAACCTATAAGGAACACCCTATCAAAATTCTAGACACATCACAAAGAATTACCCGAAGCAAAGTCATTAAAATGTGCAAAGTCCAATGGAGTCACCACTCAGAGGAAGAAGC
Source organism: Cenchrus americanus (assembly GCA_947561735.1). Taxonomy (NCBI): domain Eukaryota; kingdom Viridiplantae; phylum Streptophyta; class Magnoliopsida; order Poales; family Poaceae; genus Cenchrus; species Cenchrus americanus. The sequence continues at coordinate 88,082,258 of OX387240.1, read as the reverse complement.
TACTTGGGAAAGAGAAGATGAGCTTATGGCGAGAATTTCCTCAGCTGTTTCCCAATTTTCCTGAATCTCGAGGACGAGATTCTCTTTAAGGGGGTAGGATTTGTAACACCCAAAAATTCCATCACTTAAAAAAAATGCTAGCAACAAATTAGAATTTTAATTCCAAGGTTTAATAAATTTGACTAATTAAATTTGCCTTTAATATATGAAATGATAATTAATTAATTTAGAGAAACCAAGTGATTGTGCATCATGTTGAATGCATGAGTTTTGATTGATTGAGTGGTTAAAAGTTTTTTTTTAAAAAATTTTGAAAAGGTTTTGAGTAAAAGTTTGAAAAGGAAATAAAAGAAAAGGAATTGAAAAAAAAACAAAACAAAACCGACCATCCCCTCTCATATTTCAGCCCACCTAGCCATCCTGTTTCTTTTTCTTTACCCGCGCAGCCCAATTCTATTCCCAGCCCACCTTTCCCATGCGGCCCGTTTACACTCAGCCAGCCCACTAACTCACGCGCCGCTGACAGGTGGAGCCGACCTGTCAGGGCCGTCTTCAACCCTCAGCGTCCGCCTCACTCCCTGGCCGCGCCGACCGCACCGTTGCCCCGCGCCCCCTCACCTCCCCGCGCCGCCTCCCCTTCCCTCCGGTGCGCGGAGCACTCAACCGTCACCGCCTCAAGCCGCCCCGCCTCTTCTTCTCCCGAAACGGGCGCCCCCACCGAGCCCACCGGCCTTAATGGCGGCCGCCGGCGTGCCCGCCGCCCACCGCCTTGCTCGCGCCTTCTCCCCTCCCCTCTCCACCTATAAAAGCCGCCCCCGAGCATCTCTCCACCTCGCACCGCTCACTTGAGCTCTTCTCCTCCTCTCGCACCGCCGCCCCCAAGGAAGCTCGCCGGAGCGAGGACCCGCCGGCCGCACCTCGACGCCGATCTGCACCACCGCCGCATCTTCTTCCCCTTCAAGTAGCTCGGTGAAACCCCCTGTCCTTCCTCTTTGTTTTGGCGTCTTCGCTCTGTTGATTAGTGCCCGGTAGCAAGTTCTTGGCTTCTCCAGTGAGCCGGCCGGCGAGCCCGCCGCCGCATGGTCAGCGCCGCCGTCGCCTGTAGCTCAGCGCCGCCACCGCTCTTTAGCCTGCAGTGAACCGCGACCATCGGATCTAAGCCGACGGCCCAGATCAACTCTAGCCGCCGGTCAACAAGAGCATACCAGTCAAAGCTAGGGTATGCGTCGACATTTTTGCTAAAGAATCCCTGACCTTTTTGCTATTTACAAGCCGGTCCTTCCACCATACAAAACCCTTGCAGTTTAGCCCCTGGTTCTTATAATCAAGCCCTTGACCTTTCAAATTATTCACCCGCAGTCCAAGGCCTACTCTTTTGCACCAAAGACCTCTAGTTTATACCTATAATTATGTTTTAGCCCCTGGATTTTTATGGAAAAACCCCTAAGGATCATTTTTCTTTTACAAAATAGTCCCTAGAATTTGTTTTAATCATAACTTTTCCGTCCTAGCTCCGATTTAGGCGTTTTTGGTGTCCACGCGATCGTATCAACTAGCACGTTAGTTTTAGAAGCTTGTATTAGACTTTTAGAAATGTTTGATCTTCTGTTTTATTTGTTGCTTGTTTCCTCTTGTTTGATCGTAGAGGACGTGCCGTTCGAGGTCGGGCAGGAGCCATCTTTTGAAGAGGTTGAGCCCCAGTTTTAAGGAGAAGAAGGCAAGTGGATTTCCCCCCCTGCATACTCTTTTTGTCCTAATAACATGCATATTATCACACTTTAAATTTTAATTGTTATGCATAAATTTTGATGGGAAATGCCTATTAAGGAAATGACTAGATTTTAATCCTTATACCTTGCATACCTTGTTTTAAATAAATGTTTGGGTAGATAAATGCTTAGATGCTATACTTTGGGAATGGAATTTAACTTTACAAAATTTTGGGATTTGGTGTTTATGGTAATTCAAGAGCATATAAATTAAAAACATGGAGAACCACCCAGGAAAACAGTGCAACCACAGTCCACATGGCTCTGGCTTAGCCAATTAATTAGGAGTGTAAATTATCTAATATCCCTTCTCCGGAAGGAACACAGGGGGCTCCGGGTTGCGGGGGTATAGCCGGTCCTTTTGGGGTAGTAGCCTTTGCTAAGGTGCCGACCACTAGGGAGGTTATGGTCCGCCCGAGTCAGAATCGTCGTGGGTTATTGGTACTTTGCACACCTTTGTAAAGGCTTCGTAGTGAACCCCTAGCCACTCACCTCGGAAGTGTTTAAGGGCTTTGCAAACCCGGGCAATATGGGGAACACGAACTGTGGGTAAAGTGTACAACCTCTGCAGAGTGAAAACTGATCGATCAGCCGTGCTCACGGTCAAGAGCTGCTTGGACCCTCACATGATAGTTAACTAGAAATGGATTTCAAATTGTGGTTTACTTATGATTTGGAGGAATAGTCTTGAAAAGCTAAGTTTTGGGTTGGTATACACTTACACTTAGTAAATAGGTGCTTGCTAATAAAATTTGGCCAACTTAAAATGCTTACCGCTGAAAACCCTAGCCTACCCTTGATAGCTTTGCATATTCCCCCACGGGCTGAGTACCAACCATAAGTGTACTCACCCTTGCCATATGTGTTCAGAGGAGGATGCTGGAGCAGAGTTCTTCGACGAGTTCGATGGATTCTGAGGCTCGCGTTACCCCCAGTCAGGAGCTTGTGAAGTTGGAGACGGTGTTTCATCGTCTAGCTATCGATGTTCGTGTTAAGACCTTCGAGTCTATCGATGAGTGTAATAAGTTAATAAACCTCTCTTTGTACGTTTGAGCATTGTACTATGATATTACACTCATTTGTCTATCATATGTGTGAAATTGTGATTATGGCACACGTATGAGATGCATTCGGTTTTCTTCGGAAAACGGGTGTGACAGATTTGCAAATTGAGGCCTCCAAAACTCATTTGCAGACCGGAATGTAAAAAAATAGAGGCTCACAACACTCAACTCCAGTAGGAAATCAGTTTAGACCTCTATTTGTCTGTGGTCCACGACTATCAAAGACAGCTGGGCCGCTCTAAAAGTGCATCTAGGCCCCTAAGTGGATTTTGATGAGACAAAGTGATATATTAATGGTCCAACTTATTGTTTTAAAAATATGAGTAGGTTTTAATTTAAATATTTATGTAAATATATTGTTGTCACATGAATATTGTATGACTCACATCAAGGAAAGCATGCAAGTGTGTGATCCCACGTGCAAATGTTGATCAATGACAATATGTTTCAAGAATGATGTACAAGGTCTCTAATTCATGTGATAGCTTGTGTACAAATAAAAGGGATCACTTAGAGTGAAATGATGTTTTTCACTAGTATAAATGCAAGACTTCATATGGTGACTACAAAAGGATACAAGGATGTTTCTTTATTTAATGATCCTCAATTGGAAGCTTGCATACTCATTGTCAATCAAGATCAAGCATTTGAAGTGATTTTTCAAATGAAGAATAAATGTTGATGTAAAGCCAAACTCAAAGTGGATTGGATAAGTGATGAAGAGATCAACCAAGATGACTAGAGATAGGTACTAAGCAATCTTTGGTGTTTTTGTTAGGGCCAAGCCTTACCGAGGGAAGCAATGTGACATGTTGGCAATATGGAGCGACTTAAAGATTCAAGTGGGCATTCTTATGCTTAACAGAAGAATATCAAGTCATTAACTCAAGTATGGATGTGCTCAAAAAAAGCAAATGTTGGAATCCCTCAAGTGAACATTGTTCAAGTATATGGCAAGGTTGAAGATATTCAAGTTGAAGAGGTTGACATGGTATTTTTATTTATCCCTGAGTATAGGAATGTCGTACTATCAAGAGGGAGGCAACATTAGCTTGATGACCAAGTCAAAAGTGCTCTTAGAAAACCTTTGTGATAAATAGTCTTGAGAGCCTTATTAGACTGTGCTAACAGTCCCTACTAACCTAACTGAGCAACTTCATCTCTTTGGTGAAGTGTTGGAGAGAAAGCAAGGTTGTGGGACTAATTCTGGCCTAACCGATCTGATCGGTTAAGGCCCTTAAGGGGACCGGTCTGACCTGTCACCCTAGGCCAACGACATGTTCACCAATCTGACTGGTGCCTCCAGATAGCTAATGGATAGTTTCCCTGGGAGTGGGGTATTTATACCGCATGACCTCTTTAGTGGAGAGGTATTGTTCCTAGTGTCATTGTCGAGCTTCTAAGCTTTTCTTTGACAAGACAAAGCCTTTGTGGCTCTCCCCAACATCTCTTTGTGAGACTAGTAATGATGCACGTGCGACACACACGTGTCTATCAAATAATATTTCAATATGTAATGATTTAAAATACAAATCAACAAAAGTTATCGTGTTTGTTCATGTTCCAACAAGATTTGAGATGTTAAAAAAACAAATACGTTTGGTCTAGGTAAATTACATTATTATGAGACGAATTGGACAAGAAAATATGTTTCCCAATTAGTGTATTTTTATTTAAAATGTAATCTAATGTTTGAATTAAGAACACGTCCCAACACATGAAAACTAATCATCCAACCAATTTTTTCTCACATAAAAACTTCAAAATCAATTAGTTTCTGCACTAACTGAAGAGAGTATAAATTGGACAGGAACCAGTAGGACTCCGTAAGGTGTATGTTTGGCAGGCTAAACATCGCATATGATATTTGGAAGGATGAAGTCTGAGCATTGCTTGAGTTGTGGTTGAATGGTAGCTCAGATGAGTGCATGAGGCAAGGAAGATCTGACATTACTACTCTCTTTGACCGCATGCATTTCTCGCAGATGATTCAAACAACATGGAAGAGAAGAACACCTCCATTTGACCCCGTAGCTGAGACATGTGTAGTGTTGCTGCACGCTGAATTGCTGATCCACGTTGGGGTTAACGTTGCTGACACAACGAGCAGATGTATTTTATCGGACCAAGATGGTGTTTGGATTTCGAAAAGCCGGGACGTACACCTCTTGTTATCTACAAATGTTGAATAAAGCAGGATTTGGTATTCTAAGTGTCCACATCATTATGATTATTTTTGATATATGTTGTGATGGTTTATTGTTTTTAGTAAAATGAAACATAAATCACTCCAGCATATAGCTTGAGTAAAATGCAAATTGTGGCAATTTCACAAGAAATATTTTGTCACTTGTCCATACGCCAATCCGAGTACATTGCATGAATATACAGGAAAACACAAGTGTCAGCTCTTCAACTAAATCCTAATGTGAAAACACCTCATACTCGATAAGTAATTGTATGGATTAGTGTTTATGCGAATCTAATTTAATCAGAGCACCCAACCCGATCAGAGCAGGTAAGCAATGACTTTTGGACGACAGTGGGGTGGATGATGACGACTCGCGACCGCGTGCTGGCACTGCCGCCCTAGACCAATGATATACTCTAGACAAATTAAATGAACAAGTTGTGGCAACTTCAGATGTGAAACAACTTTAGAAAAACGTTTGGCAAAACAACTTCTTCTGACCGTGTAATGTGGATAATAAGGTGAAATGTCCATGATACCCTTCTCTTGTCTTTTTTTCTTTTTTCTATTTTCTTTCCTATTATTTTGTTCTTTCCCCCTCCCTTTCTCTTTTTTTTTTCCTTTCATGCTATGTTCACAACGAGTCGCTCACCAAAATTTTCTTGCTACGTGGCTCCGTCCTCCTCGACAAGTTGCTCACCAAAATATCTAGATGTCATCTATTCATTTTTTGACCATACGCTGGAAATAGAGAGCAGAGGATAGGAAAGCTTGCTGTGCGGCCGCCGAAGGAAGTTGCTCCGCCGCTCGAGTGCCAGGTCGCGTCCAAATGCAAGGCGCTCCTCCCCTGCGGCCATGGGAGGATGTCGCGCCGGTCCCCGCTTTCCCGCGACCCGTGGCGAGTCGAGCTGCTTCCCTATGGCCAGCGGTACATATGTACCTTGATTGGTAGGCATTTGTCGTTGGCAAGCATTATTTGCGATGGCCATAGCAGCTCGGATGCGCTGGGCGACCTTGCTTCTTTTCCTGGTCGTGGCAACGATCCTGTCTAAACAATTGACCCCGAGGTGGTGGTGGTGCCCAGGTACGCCAGCAACGAGCTCGATGCGCGCCTCACCGAGGTCTACTGCCTGTCGTCGTTGCCACGTTGTGCTACATGCAAAGGCTGGTTCCGCCTCTACCTCAACCACAAGGCCCTCAAGGACCCCGTCGAACTCCGCTGCTTCACCGAGCAGATGAGCGCGATGTACGACACCACGTCCGGCGGCGACTACCGCAACGTCCCCACGTGGAGACCCGTGTCCCCTACTTCGGATCCACCTGCGCCTTCCGCTACCCGGACCCAGATCGCAAGAACTTCTCGTACATGGACATATTCCTATCGCGGCTGGAGCGAGCTGGCTTTCGCGATGGCGAGACCCTATTCGGCGCGCCCTATGACTTCCGCTATGCCGTGGCGCCGCCGGGCCACCCGTCCAAGGTCAGCGGCGCTTTCTTCACGTGCCTCTAGGGCCTAGTGGAGCGCGTGATCCGGCTCAATGTTAGGCAGCCGGTCACGATCGTGTCCCACAGCTTTAGCGGCATGTTGGCGCACCAGTTCCTGCTCCGGCGGCCCCTGCCTTGGTGTAGGCGGTTCGTCCAACACTTCGTACTGGTGGCGACGCCATGGGGAGGCGTCGTCCTGGGCATGTTCACGCTCGTCTCCAGCAACAACCACGGCCTTCCCTGTTCATCGACCCAGCGACACTCAGGAGTGAGTACCAGAGCCTGCGAAGCTTCTGGCCGCTGCAGATCCCCAGCGTTTTCCGCACCACGCAGCCACCGGTAACCACCAGGAGCAGGGCCTACACGACTGGCCACATGGCGGGCTTCCTCAGGGACATCAGGATGGGCGACGACGTCCTCCTACTTCGTCGCGCGGGCACCAGGAGGGAGCGCGGGTCTCCTACGCATCCGCCAGAGGCCGGGTGTGGCGGTGCGCCGGGAGAGGGAGGGCCGCAGAGTAGAGGAGCTCTGTCACCACAAAGGCCGCTGCCGCCACCTCCACCGGTGGAGAGGGGACCGGTGGGAGGTCCGGCAACCGATGTGGGGAGAGAGGCGAAGGGGGCAGGGGAGGGTGCCGCGGCCCGCAGCAGGCCGCCGAAGAGGAGGAAGAAAAGGGGCCCCTCTCAGCGACGACCGACGGTGGGTAATAGTTTGTGTGACGCAACACAGGAAAGCGTGGGCTCAACAGATACACGAGGGCGGGTAGAAAAGGTCTAGGTGAATTTTTTTCCGTTTTTTTGGCAGAAACGCTCTCTAAATTGCACTTTTTTGGGTACTTTATAGTCCTTCCACCCTATCCACTTCCAAAAACATATGACGGGTGGGTCCGACGTGAGGGGTAAGGCGGACCTGAATTGGGTGAGAAAAGTTTTCAATTGTCTTTGCTCCTTATAGTATAGATTTGTGTGATTTAAGCCATATCTTTGAGTTGGGTTGAGATAGTGATCTTAAGAGATCCTTTGCGAACTGAGAAAGATCCTTCCGTAGCTTGAGCACTTTGATTCGCGTCTACAAGTCATTGAAGCATTTGTTACTTTTGGAGGTTTTCCTCCTAGACGGCTAGGTGTCGTCAGGTAGCTCCCAAGGTGTGTAGTGAGCAGCGGCAAATTTGTTAGGGCTGTGATCTTGCCTCTTCCTGGAAAAGAATTGCTTAGTAGGAAAGAGGAAAGCGGTCGAAAGAGAATCGTCTTGTTGAGAAGCAGTTGAAAATGACTGGTATCTTGAACAAGCTCATCAACAGAGACGTAGGATTCACTTAGGTGTGAGTCTAAACTTCGCGAAACAAATCCTCGTGTCTCCTTGTGGTTTTCCTCTCTAAGTTCATTTTCTAGCATATTTAATATTCTTCCGATTTGATCTACTTGGGTGTGCTTATTGTGTGTGCAGGGATCATTATCCTACTTGTGATCATCTACCAAGGTCATTCTACAAGTTTGGTTCGTGCTAGAAGTCAAGAGGAGCTTGAGCTGTTTTTGCAGGTTCTTTGTGTGTCACCGGACAGGTGAGGGGAACTGGTCTAACTGGTGCCTTCTGCATGGAGAGCTAAGACCGGTCTGACCGGTTGTGAGACATGGGTACCCCTGGGTGTCCACCGACCAGGCTAACGGCCGTTCCCGACAAGTGGGTCCGGCCTACCAGAAGACCAGCTAACCTGTCAGTGGGCCCAAACCGAGTTAGTTGGTAGCCCATACGACCTCCTGAAGACCTTCCAGAAGATTCCTAGACGACCTTACCCAGAATGAACACAAGACTTAGCGTACAAGACAAGACATCAGTGGATTCCAACTAAGCATATCGACGGATATGGCAAGTGTTGTGATCTCGATTTAGGTCTCCAGGTCGTAATCGACCTAGAGTCGGGGAACCGACCTTGTCCGCTGGCCAATATAAGGCGGGAGAAGGCGACCCTTGCACAATCATGCAATCCTCAAGCAATCTACATCAATAATTGGACGTAGGGTTTTACTCTCTGGAGGTCCAAACCAGTATAAACTCGCAGTGTTCTTTGTGTTCCGTGTGCTCATGCGCAACCTTCGAGAGCCTTAGATTCCACCTCACCGAACAACTAAACCACATGGATTAATACCCCCATGGGTTGTCTAGATCTCACCATCGGACACTTGTCAGTCCCACCAGTCTAACCGGTGGCACCTAGAAGCTCAAGATTTTGGGGGAAGAAAAGTTTAAATTGGTCGTCATGCTTATTCACCCCCTCTATACGACATCAAGGTCCTTTCACGCTCATCACTCCATCTGCGATTTATTCTCATCCGTTCTCTCATCTATGCCCCCCTTCCTACCACCAATGGCCCTTTCCACCACCGCCACGGCCTCCACGGCCACCGCGTTCGCGTTGGACCGTCGCTTCTTGGAGTCTTCTATGCTCCTCATTGCCTCAACGAGCTCCGGCACGCCCTCCTCCAGTGAGTCGACTACGCCGACTGTCGACACGCCACTTCTCCCCCTCCCTCACCATTGCAGCGGCGGGTGAAGCACGAGCGCGGCGGCCCTGCTACTCTCCACAGCGGCTGGCGAGCACCCGCTCTTTGCGCGGAGCAGGTGTGCGACGACGTGCAAAGCTCTATCCTTGCACTCACAAGTCGACTTCCTCCCTCCCGACGCGGCGCCCTCGTCCCTCCTTAAGCTAGACGTGGCGAGGCGAGGGGCGTTGACAGCGGTGACATCCATGGAGGTCTCACGGGGCAGCGGCAGGAAGCAGCGGGCTGATTGGAGGAAGAGGTCGCGGCATCCTCCTGGCGGCTATGACTGCTCGTCTTCTCCTCACGTTGATCGTGTCGCCTCCACGCCCCTACCTCTCTCTCCCGGCATTGACCCAACGATTCTTTTTCATTTGTGACTTGTATGTGGCACTAGTGTTGGTCTGGACCCGAAATATGGCATTGGCCAGGGCCGGCCGCACCTGGCTGGTAGGGCCAGGTGCGGGCGCACCTGCCTGGTGTGCCTCGACAGTCCGTGGTTTCTCCTCAAATGCAGACCTACATACCTGCATATAAAATTTGTAGCATAACTCGTGGAACTTAATTACTACTTAAAATGTGCATGTAATTTGTCGTATACTCCTCTCATTTATGAGATTATGATGGTCAAATTTTGTTGTACACAGGTAGGGAGAGGGGCTTTAGTCCCGGTTGGAGAGGAGTTTAGGTCTCTCAAGTCCAACCGGGACTAAAGTTCCGAGACAAAATCCCCCCCTTTAGTCCCGGTTGAACCAACCGGGACTAAAGGCTCCTTTAGTCCCGGGTGGCATCACGAACCGGGACTAAAGTGGGGGGGGGGGGCATGCCAGCACCTGCGCCCACCCCCTTTAGTCTCGGTTGGTGTCTCGTTTCTCTTTTTTTGGTTTTCCATTTGAGCGTATATTCTAATTGTTGTCTAACCTGTATATACACGTATACGTATTTGAACATGTATATAGGTATATACCTGTCTATATATACCATATACACAGTTAGACTTATATATAAAGTTTTTGAAGTTAGACTTATATATAAACTTACATAAACTTAGAAATATACACATCAAAATAGATAGTATTTATACATCAAAATATTGTTCACTTCAAATTTCTAGTCTCTATTAGATTTTTTGGATGCATCATAATAATGTTTTCCTGTTGGCATAACCACCTCCTCATGTATGAATCCCAAGAGACTTTCTTGAGTCGCCAAAAGATGATCCTTCTGAACGACCTCGTCCTTAACCATATCCATCTGTATAATGTGCAAATATGTTAATATATTACACCCAACGATTTAATATAGAAGCATCTGTATAATGTGCAAATATGTTAATATATTAGGAAATAATGTATTATTAATAGGTTTATTTAATTAACTTACATCATAATTTCCGGACTTTGCACTTGCCAAACATCGTATGTGCTCACAGACATAGTATCCACAAAAATTATTTCCTTGTTCCTGTCTCAAACACTAAAGTGGATAGGAGAAAATGTTATGAAATATAAGTGTGATAAATTTTAATTTTCTCAAATCTAATGTTGTTATTTGGATTACGTACCGGATAATCAGTATAGAATGTAATTGTTGGGTTAAATTCACCTTCTTTCTCTGCAATGAATTTTTGCCAAGCTCTGAGGAAAATTAATGAGAGATGATGTGTTAGTAAAAGCATATCTTGAAACAAATATTGAAGGTTTTGGTAACTTGCGGGTAAAGGAATATATATATATATATATATGAATAAATAAATAAATAAATAAATAAATAAATAAGTAAATAAATAAATATAAACAAATAAATATTGTATTTAAAAGAATGTCTTAGGTAGAATTATTACACTTGAAACATATCTTGAAGGTTTTGGTAACTTACGAGGTTTTTTCTTAATGAATCCCACACCATGACGCTGCTATTGTCGACTTGAATGATCATAAGAATCCAGTGGAAACTGTACATACATGGTCATAATAGTCATACAAATTAGAACTAAATAGAATTAGCAAAGACAATTAGATGGCAGTTGCACATACTCGCAGCTGTAAGTGCCGGGGACAGCCCTAGGGGTCCCCTTAAAACAACCGGGAAAACCCCACTTAAAACCTGCAACGAAGCAAAACACGCTTAGCCTAACCATGCAGGTGCCTAACCATGCAGGAAACGGCCCACGCCGCAGGGACCCCGACGACCCATCAAGGCGGCCCTCTCAGAGATCCCCTCGAGCAGGCTCCGCCTCGCTCGAGGATGCGCGCCCCCTCGGGCGGGCTCCGCCCCGTTCGAAGGGCAGCACTTCCCTCGAGCGGGCTCCGCCTCGCTCGAGGGCTCGCTCCCCTTCGAGCGGGCTCCGCCTCGCTCGAGGGTACGTCCCGCCCCCGACCGGGGTCCGCCACGCTCGAGGGCGCCCCTCACGCGTGCGCCGGCCCCCGTACACGGGCATTTAACGCCCGACACCGTCGGGGATGGCGCCATCATGCGCCGGGGGCTCGCGCCCGGTGCCGCCGCACCAACTCCCCAGGGAGGAGCCCATCCCCATCACTGTGGGGAGGGACTGTGCAGCGCGGCCGGTGTCAGTCCCGTGACGCCGCGCGCCTGCCCCAGTACGGCTAATGCGCCGAGCCCTCGAAGGGGGGCCGGTTGCACCCTCGGATTCACTTTCTTGTGACCCTACAGGGTTAGGTGGAGGCGCTAGGCCGGTGGAACACCATCCCTGCCACTGTAACGACGTGGCCGCTGTTCCCGCGCGTGCAGGCGCACGCCAGGCGCTGTAGCAACAGCCCCAACACTGTGAAACGCGTCGGGAAGGGACGCTGTCTTACCTACTCCTGTGCCCCGTACAGGCCAACGTCAGCGCCTCCCTCGAGCCTATCAGAGGACATCGCCACCATTCGCCGCCCTTCCACCCTCGAACCGCCACTGTTCGGGTACAAGGTAGGCCATCATGGCCGGATCGCTGCGAGGATCATCCGGACGGCCGCCCACTCTACAGCATAGCACGTCGTGTTTCCCCACGTAGCTAGATAGCGCGGCGCGCATGTAATCCGCCTCCCCCTTGATCTATAAAAGGGGGGGGGGGGGCGAACCCCCCAGCCGCAGGGGAACAGACCCAGAAGCATACGAGACAGGAACATACCGCACACCACGTACTCATTCTCCAATTCTCCCACAATATCTTCAGCCACTCCTCCAGGGACTTGGAAGCCACGCTTCCTCTCCCGCCTTGCTTGTAGCAGCCCCACTACAGGCACCCACGGTGCTAAGTAATATAGTGCCTCGAGCACGCCACGCTGCCGGACGTACGGCCCCCTCGGCGGGAACCGGGATAAAAACTCGTGTCACTTGTTACTTAGCATCGACCATTGAGGGATAGACCACGGCGCTTTCTTCGGTTAGTGTCGGGACCACATTCCGCACCGACGGTTGGCGCCCACCGTGGGGCGATCGAGCACCTATGGTCATTCCGTCAACTCTCTCCATGGTGATCCGCACCGAGTACCGTGGTACACGCTACTTGCATGGGTAGCTCGGACCCCCTCCCGGCCCGGGTTCGAAATTCGCTTCGGGGACTGAACTTTCGGGCCACGGGGAACGGCTATCTCATGCGCCTCACCAACCGTGAGGAGCTCCGCGCGCGCGCGCCGGACGCCGGGCTCCGGCTTCCGCCGCACGCACCACCACGGCGCGGGCGCTCGCGGGCGCGGATGCCGCGGGCCCGTCGACGCCACGACGCCGTCGTCGCTGCGGACAACGTTCGCGCCGAGCGCGGTCCGAGCGGCGGCGGCCGAGCGCGCCGCCACTCGGCGCGACGCGCCCACCGTCGCGACGACCGCCACCGCCCCGGCGGAACGGCGCACGGTCTCCGGACCACGCATCCCCATCGGCCGAGTGGCGCTACGTCGGCCTACAACACCAACGTCAACACCACGATGCGCGGGGTTCCGCTCGGCCGCCACGTCTTCGTCGCCGGGGACCCCGCGCCTCGGCCAGGGGACGAGTCGTCCCTAGGTTCCATCGACGCGTTACTACCCGCCACGGCTACGCGAAGGGGACTTCTCCCCGGCGTGCCGGACCCGATCATGTTCCCGCATTTTCTCGACGCTACGGATTGCGGTTCGGCTGCTCCAACGACTCCGGCCGGGAGTTATGACCCCGCGCGGGAGTGCTACGCCGTCATCACCAACGACCCGCCCAATGCCGCCGGCGCGGGGTGGGCGTCGGAGACGGGGAAGTCACGCCCGCCCCGGGGGTCGCCACGCGCCGGCCGCGGGGCCAAGCGCTCCCACCGGGGCGACGCCGATGCGCGGCGGCCCAAGCCCGCGAGCTCGAGGCCTCAATGGCGGGGGGAAGCCTCGCGCGCGCGGCGAACGCACGCGGGAGCCGGGCCGACAGTCCGCGACCGCATCAACACCGTCCCCAACATCGACAACGCGGACACGCCCCCGCGGGCGAGCCAAAACTCATCACCGCCGCGACGCCGCCGCGGGCCATGCCGCACCCTCGACCCCCGAGGCTCGAGACCCGCACCGCGAGGTGCAAACTCTCATTGAGCAAGCGGCCGTCCGGCGGCCGAGAGCTCGGCCTCACGCATCCGCCATCGGGGGGGGATGCGCGGGGCGACGAAGCTGCACCGGGAGGCGAACCCTCGGTACACGCAGGGGGACCGGCGGGGGTGACCTGCCGACCAAGGACGCACGCCGGCCAAAGAACGGCTCCTTGACGCACACAGGGCGCTGGAAGGCGACGCCCGCAACGTCATCAACGCCAGGCGCACGAGTAGGGCGGATGCACGAGCAGCAGGGGGCTACCACCCTCGACGGGGTGGACGCTACGACAGCGGCGAGGACCGCTCCCCGACGCCGGAACCCCCGGGGACCCGTGTGTTCAGCCGGGAGATCCGCGCGGCAGCGTTCCCCCAGCGCTTTCGCCAACCCTCGACCATCGTCAAGTACAACGGGGAGACGGACCCCCGCGTGTGGCTTAACGACTACCGCTTGGCTTGTCAGCTGGGCGGGGCCACCAGCGACGAGGTCATCATCCGCAACTTGCCCCCCGCATCTTGGCGACGCGGCCCGACATGGCTCGAGCACTTGCCCGCTAGCCAAATCCACAATCGGTGGACGATCCGGTCCGCACGTTTGTGGGCAACTTCCGTGGGCACGTACGTGCGCCCGGAAATCGTGGGACTCGCGCTCGCACACGAAGCCCGGCGAGTCACTGCGGGACTTCATACGGCGCTTCTCCAAGCGCTGCACGGAGCTCCCCAGCGTGGCGCAGTCCGAGATCGTGCATGCCTTCCTCGAGGGCACCACGTGCCGGGACCTCGTGCGGGAGGTGGGACGCAGCCGCCCGCGGACTCCAACGAGCTGTTCGACATCGCCACCAGCTTCGCCTCCGGAGAAGAGGCCGTGGGGGCGATCTTCGACGGCAAGAAGGGCAAGCGCTCGGAGGACGCGCCCGCGGAGGGCAGCAAGTCCAAGGAGCCCCACCGCAACGACAAGCGGGGCAAGAAGGGAAAGAAGCCGCGCCGCGAGGCGCGCGAGCAGGGTGCGGCGGCGGTAATGCCGAGGCCCTTGCTTGTTGACCGGATCGACGGGGCCCTCGACCGGCCCCTCGAGGCCCGGGGGGTGTTCGACGACATGCCGAAAAAGCCATGTCCTTACCACAAGACCCCTGTGAATCACACCCTTGAGCGGTGCGATATGCTCAAGAAATTCTATGGCCGTGCCGCCGCGAAGGAGGCGGAGGCCAAGAAAGACGGAGGCGATGGCGACGCGGTGGCTTCCCCGCCGTTGAAAATGTGTTCCTCATCTTTGGGGGGCCAGCCGTCGACATGTCGACCCGCCGGCCGCAAGAAGGAGCGGCATGAGGTCCTCGCCGCGGAGAGGGCGCCTCCGTCCTTCCTCAATTGGTTGGAGGACGCCATCACCTTCGGCGGGAGGACCACCCGAACCGTGTCCCCAACCCGAGCCGGACCCGCCGGTGGTCGACCCCATCATCGGGAACGCCCCGGTTCTCGAAGGTCCTCATGGACGGAGGCGGCAGCCTCAACATCCTCTACGCGCATACGTTGCGCCTCATGGGGATCGGGTTGGACCAGCTGCGGCCCAGCACGAAGCCGTTCCACGGCATCGCGCCGGCAACGCGGGTCCGGCCCTTGGGCAGATCGACCTGCCAGTTTGGTTTGGCACCCCGAAGAACTTCCGCAAGGAGACCCTCACCTTCGAGGTGGTGGGGTTCAAGGGGGCCTACCACGCTATACTTGGGCGACCCTGTTACGCCAAATTCATGGCGGTCCCCAATTATACCTACTTGAAGATGAAGATGCCGGGGCCGAACGGCGTCATCACCGTTGGCTCATCCATCGAGCACGCGTTCGACTGCGACGTCGAGTGCGTGGAGCACGCAGAGGCACTGGCGCTGGATGAAGCGCTGGTGAACACGTTGGAGAAGATGGTCAACGAAGACCTCGACCCCGCCGCCAAGCACGCCGGCACCTTCGAGGCCGCGGAGCAGACCAAGGGGGTCCCCTTCGACCCGTCGCCCCCGAGGGCAAGGCGTTGAGGGTCGGCTCCACCCTCGACCCCAAATAGGAAGTGGTGCTCGTCGACTTTCTCCGTGCCAACGCCGACATCTTCGCGTGGAGCCCCTCGGATATGCCGGGCATCCCGAGGGAAGTCGTCGAGCACTCCCTTGACATCCTCGCCAAACGCCCGCGCCGTGCAAAGAACGGCCGCGCCGCTTCGACGAGGAGCGGCGACGGGCAATCGGAGCGGAGGCTGCGGAAGCTTCTCGAGGCCGAATTCATCAAGGAGGTGTTCCACCCAACGTGGCTAGCAAACCCCGTGCTTGTAAAGAAAAAGAATGGGAAGTGGCGGATGTGTATAGACTACACTAGTCTTAATAAAGCATGTCCTAAAGTTCCTTTACCTTTGCCACGCATTGATCAAATCGTCGATTCAACGGTGCGGTGTGAATTGCTTTGCTTCCTTGATGCTTACTCCGGTACCACCAATTAAAGATGAAGGAGTCCGACCGACTCGCGACTTCGTTCATCACACCTTTCGGGACGTTCGCTACGTCACGATGCCGTTTGGCCTCGAAACGCGGGTGCAACATACCGGCGTTGCATGCGGCACGTCTTTGGGGATCACATCGGGCGGACGGTCGAAGCATACGTGGACGACATCGTCGTAAAGACCGAGAAGGCGGACGACACGGTTGGCGACCTTGGCGTCGCGTTCGCGTCCCTACGGGCCAATGGGGTCAAGTTAAACCCCGAAAAATGTGTCTTTGGAGTGCCGCGAGGCATGCTCCGGGATACATTGTCTCTCGACGGGGAATCGAGGCCAACCATGAAAAGGTTGCGGCCCTCGAACGAATGGGTCCGATCGGGGACCTCAAAGGGGTGCGAGAAGGTGCTTTGGGGTGCCTCGCCGCGTTGAGCCGCTTCATCTCGCGGCTCGGTGAGAAGGGCCCGCCCCTCTACCGCCTACTTAAGAAGCACGAGCGCTTCTCCTGGACCACCGAGGCCCAGGATGCGCTCGACAAGCTGAAGGCGGCTTTAACGCACGCCCCGATCCTCACGCCGCCGCAAGATGGTGAACCCCTGCAGCTCTACGTGGCCGCAACCACCCAGGTGGTCAGCGCCGTGATCGTCGTGGAGCGCACGGAGGAAGGGCACGCCTTGCCTGTACAACGGCCGGTCTACTAGATCAGCGAGGTCCTGTCAGACACAAAGACGCGCTACCCCCAGGTCCAGAAGTTGCTGTACGCGGTAGTCCTTGCGCGGCGCAAGCTCCGCCACTACTTCGAGGCCCACCCCGTCACGGTGGTTTCCTCCTTTCCGCTAGGAGAAATCATCCGCAACCCTGACGCCGCAGGCAGGATTGCCAAATGGTCCGTGGAGCTGATGGGCGAGACGCTCGCCTACGCCCCGCGCAAGGCCGTCAAGTTGCAAATCCTGGCGGATTTCGTTGCTGAGTGGACGGATACGCAGCTGCCGCCCCCACAAATCCAAGCGGAGTCTTTGGACTCGTTCTTCGACGGCTCGGTGATGAAAACGAGGGAGCGGGCGCGGGCTGCTCTTCGTGTCACCCCTGCGGGAACACATGCGATACGCGGTGCGCCTCCACTTCCCCGCGTCCAACAATATGGCTGAATACGAGGCCCTCCTATGTGTCCTCAAAATCGCCATTGAGTTGGGCGTTAAGCGCCTCGACGTGCGGGGGGACTCGCGGCTCGTGATCGATCGGGTCATGAAGAACGCAAGGCGCCACGACGACAAGATGGAGGCCTACGCAAAGCCGTGCGAGCCCTCGAGGACAAGTTCTATGGCATCGAGCTCAACCATGTGCCCCGCCGGTACAACGAGGAGGCGGATGAGGCGGCCAAGATTGCGTCCGGGCGGATCACCGTTCCCCCGAACGTTTTCGCCCGCGACGTCGCTCAACCCTCGGTCGTCTTCGAGCCCTACCCCTCGAGTCACAGCGGGCCCTCGGGGGCTCCCTCGAATCCAGTGGGTGCGGAACCCATGGAAGAGGACCCCTCGAACGAGGCGTACTTGCTCTCCCTCCTCGAGGGGTACGGCTCCCACGAGGCCGACGTGATGGACATCGAGCCGGCTCCCCGCCCAAGGGGCCGGCGCGAAAAATACATCGCCCGGATCGCTCGAGGGGAACTCCCCCACGGACCGGGCCGCGACCGGGCGCATCGCTAGGATGGCCAAGTCTTTTGCCCTCGTTGACGGCGAGCCGCACAAGCGCGCCGCCTCGGGTATCTGCGGCGGTGCGTGCCCATCCCCGAAGGGCGCGAACTCTCGCGGGACATCCACGCCGGGATGCGGACATCACGCGGCGCCTCGCACCTTCGTTGGCAATGCGTTCCGCCAAGGCTTTTACTGGCCTACCGCGGTTGCAGACGCCAGCGAAATCGTACGCACCTGCGAAGGGTGCCAGTTCTACGCCCGCAAGTCCAACTTGCCCGCCCATGCCCTGCAAACCATCCCCGTGACATGGCCATTCGCCGTGTGGGGGCTGGACATCGTCGGGCCCCTGCGGAAGGCGCCCGGGGGCTTCACCCACTTGCTGGTCGCGATCGACAAGTTCTCCAAGTGGGTGGAGGTGCGCCCCATCACGAATCTAAGGGCGGAGCGAGGGCGATAACATTCTTCACCGACATCGTCTACCGCTTTGGAGTGCCAAACTCCATCATCACGAACAATGGGTCCCGAGTTCACGGGCGGGAAGTTCTTGGAGTTCGGCGACAAATTCCACATCCGTGTGGATTGGGCGGCCGTGGCACACCCACGGACCAACGGCCAAGTGGAGCGTGCCAACGGCATGATCCTACGGGGCCTTAAGCCCGGAATTTTCGACCAGCTCAACAAATGCGGCGAAAATGGCTCCAAGAACTACCGAGCGGTTGTGTGGAGCCTAAGGACCACCCCGACAGAGCCACCGGGTTCACCCCATTTTTCCTAGTCCATGGCGCGGAGGCCGTCCTCCCCACGGACTTAGAATACGGATCGCTCGGATTCGAGGCTATGACGAGGATGCTAACCGGCCGAGCCCGCGAGGACTCCGCCGGACCGGTGGGACGAGGCACGCCTCGTAGCCTTAATGCATTCCGCAAGGTATCAACGGTCCCTAAGACGCTACCAAGCACGCAAGATACGTCGACGGGACTTCGGTGAAGGGGATTTGGTACTAAGGCGCGCCAAGACAACCGAGGGCACCATAAGCTATCGCCCCCATGGGAGGGACCCTACGTCGTCGTGAAGGTACTCAAGCCGGCACGTACAAGCTGGCCAACGAGGACGGTGAAGAGCTCACCAACGCTTGGAACATCCAACAGCTACGTCGCTTCTACCCTTAGCTAGGATTTCCAAGTATTTTTGTTGTAAAAACCGTACGACCAATGCCCCAGTTGGTAAACAACTATGTAAATACTTCAAGTCTAATAAAAGGGCAACTCGGCTTTCCCCTGAAACCCAAGTTACCCTCGGGGGCTACTGTGGGGGGCACCCCCCCAAAATGGTCCCATTTTCGCGCAAAAACGGAACAACTCACACGCGCTAAGTTTGTTTCCTACTTCAACCTCGAGCAACGATGCGAACAGGGCGCAGGCGGCCCAGCGGAAGGAGCGCGCGAGTCAGAGATAGCCTACGCCGCGAGGATACGGCCCTTCTCTCTCGCCTCCAACCCAACGAGGCTCCCGGCGAAAATCGAACTCCCCTAAGTAAAATCTACTCAGGAAGAAGGAGAAACAAAAGAGCGCAATAAGCAAAAGACTTCATTTCGTATCGTCAAATGTTTACGATTGAGATAATGTGCTTATTTACAAAGGCCCCATGGCCGGAATGCGATGCTCGAACAAAAAACGGGCCTAGCGCCCAACCCCGTTTTCGAGGCGGGAGGAGCGACAACGTCGGCGGCGTCCGTGAAGAGGAACTCCTCGAAGGCCTCGGCGAGCGACCCTGCGGCTTCGGCGGCGAGCGCATCCACACGCTCCATCGCCACCTCGTCCTCGACGCCCTCGGGAACGATGTAGCCCTCCACCAGCGCCTCAAAGTTGACCTCGTAGTGGGACCGCACCACTCCGAGGGCCTTCTCGGACGCCCAGATGTAACGCCCGGCGCATCCGCTCGGTGACGTGACCGCCAAGGGCGCGCGGGCGGGCGGCCGACAAGGCTGCCGCACCGTGCTTCGCCCTCCTCCACGGCACGGCGGGTCTCGAGGACCGCACCACGCGGCTCCCACCGGCTCTTGCTCGGAGGAGTTGTAGGAAGCTCGCAACGCCTCGGCCGTTCAGCTGCATGCCCCAGGGCGGTGCGCAAGCCTGGAATCGCCAAGACAGGAAGGAAATCAGAAAGGGGGAAGCGAGCCCTCTAACAGAAAAACCAACAAGGCAAGAACCAAGCAGCAGCTCACCTTCGACTTGCTTCCTCTCCGTCTCGAAGTCGCGGCGCGCAGTCTCGACCATCAGCTCGAGGCGCTTGACGGTCTCACCTTGCTCCTGGAGGGCCAGCTCTTGATTGGCGTTGGTAATGCTGAGCATGATCACCTCGCCCTCGGTCTTGGAGAGCTTGTCGTCCCGCTCCGCCAATGACCCCCCGCGCGCCTCGCGGGGCGACACGCTCTCGCTCCCGGCGCCGTCCGGCGTCGACGAGGGCGGCTTCGCTCCTCGCCGGAGTCGCCCCTCGGCCCCTTGGCGGGGCGGTGCGCTCTTGCGGGGGCGCTGCTCCTCGGCGGCGACGAGCGCGCGGCCTTGGCGTCGTGGTCGGCCTTCAAGTCGACGGCCTCCTTGGCCCGCCGCTCCCGGCCGCGCGCCCGCTCCTCGGCACGGCGCCGCCGCGCCCGCGCCCCCTCGAGCGACGAGCGGAGCTCTCGGTTCTCGCCACGGACGTTGGCCACCTCGCCTCCCGGTTGGCGGCCGACATCCGCATCTTCTCCAAGTCCGAGCGCGCACCGCCGCGAGCCTCATCACGATCGATGAGGGCGTGCGGACCCGCTCGAGGCTCGAGCGGTGCCGGGGGTCTGCCTCGAGCTCTCGGGGAGCTCGTCGCGCCACGCCATGGCCCGTACGCCGGCCCGGTGTCCCGGCGTCCTGAGGGCGTCAGCAAGCGCGTCGAAAGCGCTGCACCGCTCCCAGAGCTGGTGGACCTCGGCGTTCACCCGGTCGAAGGCGTCGTACTTGTCGTGGGCACGGCGCTCGAGCTCCTGGCACCCACAAAATCAAAACCTATGAGCGCTACAACACGGAGGCAACACGCAAAAACGAGAGATGGAAGAAAAACAAGCAACCATGCCCTACCTGGAAGACGCGCCATGCAGGGCCGCCATGGACCCGCAGCGCTTCGTTCAGCGCACGGTTGAGCGTGGCGCCGTGGCTCCGGAGCTCTCCCCAGAGCTCCTGCTCCCCCTGGCGTCGGCAAACGCAGGGGGATCGTCAACGGCCCCCTCCACCTGGGCGGGGTGGCCGGCGCGGGAGGACGAGGCCTCGGCGCCGTGTCCTCGGTCCCCCGCCACCATGTGCCCCTCGTGCCACCTCACGAGGGCCCCCTCCTGGGGCTCGGGGGAGCGAGTGGGGAAGCTAGCCCACTGATCCCACCCGGGCGGCGGGGAGTCATCCGAGACCTCCACCACCTCCGCCCGGGAACCGCCGGCGGGCACCGGCCCTCGCGCCGCCTCCACCGGCGCCTCCACTTGCGCCTGCGTGGACGCGGGCGCCCGATGCGACGCCGCGGCCACCACCCCCCGGCCGCGCTTCGCGACCACGGGCGCCGCCATGGGTTGCACCCGCTCCGCCTCCTCCGCCGGTGGCGCCACGGACGGCGCCTCCGTAGCGACGGCCTCCGCGGGCGCGCCTCCGCCACGGCCGCCGCGCGCTCGCGCCTCCACAACGGCCGGCGCCGGCCGCTCCTCGGTGACCGCCGGCCGCGCGGCGGCGGGCCGATCCGCCGACCGAGGCCTCGAAACCTCGGCCCGGGCCTTGCGAGCTCTCCCCGCCGCCGTGCTTGCCCCCGCCGCGACGCCCTCGACGAGCGCCGCCGGGTGGCGATGGACGCGTCCGTCCTCAGCACCTTGGCCGGTGCGAGGGGAGGCACGGTTGGCACCACCCTGCGCAGGCACAAACAGAGGGTTAGAACGCCTGATCATCAACAAATCAAACCAAGTAAAGGATCGAGCTCCTTACCTCGAAGAGGAGAAGGCACGTTTCCTTTTCCTCGAGGCCTCAGCGGATGAGGCTGGCGCGGCTGGCACGCCCGCCGCCGCGCCCCCTGACGGCGCGCCGCCGCGCGCGCGCGCGCGCGCCCGCGCGCGGCACGCCCGACGCCGCGCGCGCCTCCGAAGGCGCCGCGCGCGCGCGCACGCTCGCCCCGCATACGGGCACGCCGCCGTCGCGCCTCCCCGACGACGTTACCACGCGCGCGCGGGCACGCTCGCCCCTCGCGCGGGCGCGCACGCCCCGCGCGTGGGCACGCCGACGCGCGCACGGGCGCGCTTGCCGGGCGCGCCTCCGCGCGCGCGCGCCGGCGCCTCGCGCGCGCGTGCCGCCCCTGGCGTCGATTGCCGGCGGCGGGCGCCGCCGCGCCCGCCCCAAGCGATGCTTTGTCCTTGCCGCCGGCGCGGTTCGGCGCGCCGGGGCGCCGGCGCCACCTATCGGAGGGGCCCTTCCCCTCGGCCTCTTCCTCTTCGTCCTCCTCCGAGGACGAGTACTCCCTCGGTCCCCGGGAGGAGAGCCCCGGTTCTTCGCGCCGCCGATACTCCGCGTTCGCGGTCGCGGCGCTCTTGATGTTGCCTCGCGCGCTCCCTCCTACGCGCCGCCCACTCCCGCTCCCGGCCGCGCCGCTCGGCCGAGCGCGCGGGGGTCGGGGGTGGGCGGAACGGACTTTGAGGCGGTAAAGCTCACCAGCTGCATACAGGAACCTCAAGGACGCGTCAGGAGGCAGAAGCAACACCAAGAACTAAAACAAAATCAAGAATCAAACTCACCCGGCGGGCCGGTGGGGAGCATCTCGAGGTCCCATGGGGTCCGATCCGGATGCGTCGGCATCCGGGTGTCGACGGCGCTCCGCGCCGGGTGAGCGCATATGGCCGTTCGAGGGGCGTCGGGAGCATCCGCGACTTCGACGGATCGACGGGGTTGGCCGCCTCTCGTCATCTCGAAGATGCGGAGCGGCCTCTCCATCGAGGGCACGACCCGCCGGTGATGGAGGAAGGCGAGGACGCCCATCGCGGTCAACCCCTCGCGCCGCCGAGGCTACGCAGGGCGGCCGGGACCGAGTCCTCGCCGCCTCCGTCTGTGGGCGTGGACACCCCGTAGCCCCAAGAGCCGGGCTTCTCCTTGAACACCCGACCGGTGTAGGGGGGGGGGCCGGGCTCGGCGT
This sequence comes from Cenchrus americanus, assembly GCA_947561735.1. Taxonomy (NCBI): domain Eukaryota; kingdom Viridiplantae; phylum Streptophyta; class Magnoliopsida; order Poales; family Poaceae; genus Cenchrus; species Cenchrus americanus. Next base: position 88,059,324 of record OX387240.1, on the reverse strand, counting down.
TGCGCAAGTAGAACCATCCCCGCTCCCGGCCCGGCGTTGTTCGTCGTCAAGGTGCGGGGGATGTAGACGTTCTTGAACGCCCCCGCGGGCAAGCGACATCCCGCCGGCGCGCACCGCGCGCGGGTCCCTCGGCTTTCCGTCGTGGGGCTGCGTGAAGAGCTCCGCGCGGAAAAGGTGTACCCCGCAGCTCCCGGTTGACCGGGATCCCCGGTACCCTTCGCGGACGTCCACGAACGTGGCCGCTGCGAAATCGCGTTGGGCGCGAAGTTGTGCGGCTCCACTTCATAGTAGTGGCACAGCGCCCGCATGAAGCGGCTCGCCGGTGCGTTGAAGCCTCGCTCGTGGTAGCGGATAAAGCTCACCACGTAGCCTTCGGCGGGTTGGGCGCGCGGTCCCCCGCCGGCGGCACTATCCACTCCGCCGGGCGGCCATCCTCGTTCGCCGCCAGCTGGCCGGCGGCGACCAGCTCGCCAAGGGCCAGCCGGGTCACCGACGACCTCTCCCAGGCGTACGGGTCCAGGATCGTGAGGGGCTGAGGCGGCACCATGAGGAAGGACCAGGGATGCGAAGAACGGAGGACAGGAAAGGGAGGAAGAGCTCTAATGGCGGAGCCGCGCGGTGGCAAAGGCGAGGCGAAGACGAAGGCGCAGGGGGCTGAAGTGGTGAGGCGTTAAGGTAAAAAACCGCCGTCTCCCCCTCCCCTCAGATTTATAAGCCGCGGGCGAGCTCTCCGGGGCGGACGTCCCGCGCGCATTAACGCGGGGAATCTTCTCTTCACGCCGACGAACGGGCCCCACCACGACCGCGGCGGCCACATCCTTGCGGGACGGGCCATCATCACGGCGAAGACTTGCGGGGACCGAGGCGAGCGGTCACGTCCGCTCGCCACGCCGCCCACTACGTGCGCGCGCGCGGCCGCAACGCCTAAAAAGGCGCGCCGCGTTGCAAAACCGCGGCCCTCGGCCGCGAGGCATTTAATGACCCGGTCCCTTGCTAAGCAAGGAGAACCCTCGAGCGGGGCGGACCCCCGGCTCGAGACAAAGACAGCCCTCGAAGGGACATCGGCGTGAGAAGGCCGCCCGGGGCCTGCTTGAAGTAAAGCAGACACCGCGGGCACCCATGCCACGCAAAACCCTCGAGCGGCACGAGCCCTCGGCTCAAGACGATGTCAGCCCTCGAAGGGACATCGACGTGAGAAGGCCGCCCGAGGCCTGCTTGAAGTAAAGCAGACACCGCGGGCACCCATGCCACGCAAAACCCTCGAGCGGCACGAGCCCTCGGCTCAAGACGATGTCAGCCCTCGAAGGGACATCGACGTGAGAAGGTCGCTCGGGGCTCGCTTGATGTAAAGCGGGCACCGCGGGTACCTATGCCACGTAAAACCCTCGAGCGGCATGAGCCCCTGGCTCGAGACAAAGACAGCCCTCGAAGGGACATCGGCGTGAGAAGGCCACCCGGGGCCTGCTTGAAGTAAAGCAGACACCGCGGGTACCTATGCCACGTAAAACCCTCGAGCAGCACGAGCCCCTAGCTCGAGACAATATCAACTCTCTAAAAAAGGGCACATGCGTGAGAAGGTCGCCGGGGCACCGCTTGAAGTAAGCGAGGCACCGCAAGCACCCATGCCGCGCCGTGCTACCAACCCGGCGCCTCGAGGGCCGGCTCGCCCGAACCCCTCGACGGCCGCAAACGCAAAAGACGGGGCCATCCGGGCGCGGCCCCGCACGGCCCTGCGATCGGAGGTTCGAAGCCCGACCCTCGACGGGTTCGAACGGGCGCCTAAGATCGCAGAGTCAGGGACGACGAGGGCACGCGCATTCGAGCCGTTCCTCGAGCCCGTCGGCTCGAGGGTGCCCCACATGTCGTGTTCGAGAGCCGGCGAGGGCGGCTAGCGGGAGATCCCACCGAGGGAGAGCTTCCGCGCACTCGGTCCCTATCGAACGGGACCGAGCCCCACCTAGCAAACCCACGCAAGCGCTTCCATGGACGTGTCTCCGGACCACACAACCTACCCTTATCGAACGGGGCATGGGCGTCCACTCGAACCACCCGCTAGCGGCTCAAAGAGGAATCCGCAATTCGCGACCCGCTCGATGGGGGTTGCGGAAACCTCACCCTCCGTCCCGCGGAGAGACGGCGAGGGCGCGTTAAGAAACAAGTCGTAAAGCTCTACCCGATCGCCTCGAACGGGCCCAGGCTCGGGGGCTTAACGCACGGCTACACCTCCTCGAAATTGCACCCGCCGGAGACAGTGCCAGCAGCGCGTGCGCCACCGAGGCCGGCTGAGATATCGCCGATGCCGGTTGAAACATGTGCCACGCCCTCTGACCAGTTCTCACGGTTAACCCCTGCTGGAGCGTCCATGCTCTGCCGGGGGCTCGAGGCTAGACCGCGGGTCCGCTGACGCGGCCCCACGGAAAGCATTCGCAAAACAAGGAGGGAAGAACGTCCTATCAGTAGGTTCCAGCATCTGCGGGAGCCTCAATGGCAAACCCGCAGATGCTCGGGGGCTACTGTCGGGGACAGCCCTAGGGGTCCCCTTAAAACAACCGGGAAAACCCCACTTAAAACCTGCAACGAAGCAAAACACGCTTAGCCTAACTATGTAGGTGCCTAACCATGCAGGAAACGGCCCACGCCGCAGGGACCCCGACGGCCCATCAAGGCGGCCCTCTCAGAGATCCCCTCGAGCAGGCTCCGCCTCGCTCGAGGATGCGCGCCCCCTCGGGCGGGCTTCGCCCCGTTCGAAGGGCAGCACTTCCCTCGAGCGGGCTCGCCTCGCTCGAGGGCTCGCTCCCCTTCGAGCGGGCTCCGCCTCGCTCGAGGGTACGTCCCGCCCCCGACCGGGGTCCGCCACGCTCGAGGGCGCCCCTCACGCGTGCGCCGGCCCCCGTACACGGGCATTTAACGCCACGACACCGGCGGGACGGCGCCATCATGCGCCGGGGCTCGCGCCCGGTGCCGCCGCACCAACTCCCCGGGGAGGAGCCCATCCCCATCACCGTGGGGAGGGACCGTGCGCGCGGGCGGGTGTCGGTCCCGTGACGCCGCGCGCGCCCGCCCCGTACGGCTAACGCGCCGAGCCCTCGAAGGGGGGCCGGTTGCACCCTCGGATTCACTTTCTTGTGACCCTACGGGGGGTCGGGTGGAGGCGCTAGGCGGGTGGAACACCATCCCCGCCACTGTAACGACGTGGCCGCTGTTCCCGCGCGTGCAGGCGCATGCCGGCGCGCGCGCGCAACAGCCCCCGACGACGTGAAACGCGTCGGGAAGGGACGCCGTCTTACCTACTCCCCGTGCCCCGTACGGGCCAACGTCGGCGCCTCCCTCGCATCGCCACCATTCGCCGCCCTTCCACCCTCGAACCGCCACCTGTTCGGTACAAGGTAGGCCATCATGGCGGGATCGGCTGCGAGGATCGTCCGGACGGCCGCCCACTCTCCGACATAGCACGTCGTGTCTCCCCACGTAGCTAGATAGCGCGGCGCGCATGTAATCCGCCTCCCCCTTGATCTATAAAAGGGGGGGGGGGCGAACCCCCGGCCGCGGGGGAACGGACCCGAAGCATACGAGACGGGAACATACCGCACACCACGTACTCATTCTCCAATTATCCCACAATATCTTCGACCACTCCTCCAGGGACTTGGAAGCCACGCTTCCTCTCCCACCTTGCTTGTAGCAGCCCCACTACAGGCACCCACGGTGCTAAGTAATATAGTGCCTCGAGCACACCACTGCTGGACGTACGGCCCCCTCGGCCGGAACCAGGATAAAAACTCTGTGTCACTTGTTACTTAGCATCGACCATTGAGGGATAGACCACGGCGCTTTCTACTGGTTAGTGTCGGGACCACATTCCGCACCGACAGTAAGGTAGTAGTATGAGATCCTTGTCATGAAACCTAGACAAGGTCCTATAGATTGTCGCGATTGTTGTGTCTGGTTGATGCTTGACCTCAAACTCGTTGACTTTTGATGGGTCCGTGAAACCAATACTGGCAATATTCTTTTTTGTATTAGTAAATCCACATATGTAATAATTTAATTAATAAACATAAAAAAGACGCCACTTACAGACACCAAGCGACGATAAGATCGGTATTCATGGCGTCTTGATGGTAAACTTCATAAATATCTTTGAAATCCAGCCAGACCACCTTGTTGACTTCAGTGGCAAAATCTTCAGGTGCAGCAAGCATAGCTATGTTATATACACCTTTCAGTGATTGCCGCATGTACCACTCATGAAAGTTGTACATCTTAGGTGAGAGCTTAAGTACTAGTTCTGGCTTGACAAGAGGTTTTCCTAGCTGAAAGGGCCATCTATACTCGAAACTTGGATCCTGGGGTGGTTCTTCATGGCCGAGTGTAACACCTAAAGGCATCCTTATTTCTTCCATGAAACCAAGGAGCTTCACTACTTCTTGTGTAGACATTTCTACTATAGCTCGTTCCTGTGCATTGAGGCCGGAAGGAACGTAAGTCTGTTTCCTCATCGACGCATCTTCTTTAGACGACGTCGACGCCAGTATGGGCACCATCAATTTCTTACTGTTTTCACTCATTAGTTTGAAAAAACAAGTTTTGACAGATCTAGTTGTTTGGTCTTCTCTAGCTCCCTCCGTTGCTGTTTTGTATTCAGATTGCTGAAAAATTCATGCACATGTTGGGCACCGATCGTTGTTTTTCCTTCTTTTTCTGTCGTCTCCCATGCTAGCTTCCTTTTGCTGATGGGCTCAACCATTTTCTCTATCGTTGGTGGTTTTGGTGGTTGCACTGGGTTTGAAGATTGTGCTCTGACGGTTTTTCGGTTGTGCTTTTGTGGCTAAGTGGTGTTTTCTGCGGTGGTGTTGACGGTGAAATTCCGTCAACCTAGCCATGAGTTTACCTTTGGTGTTGGCATGAGTTTTGTATCTTATCCATTGGTACTAACCCCCGTGGTATAACAAGTTCACTTGTGCATGTTGGTTTTGGAGTTTAGTGTTTATGCAGGGTTTTAGTGTTGAAAGCTAGACTTCTGGGATAAGTTCATTAAGCACCTCATGACAAGACCTTGAAGCCCGGTACAAGTCAAGCAATGAAGTGAACACGACTCCAAGAAGCCCAAGGACCAAGCCCGAGAAGATGACAAACTCCAAGGACTTAGCCAAAAAAGTGCCGAATCTTGCGAGACAAGGAGCTTCGTCCAATTCGGAGACAAACTGACGACAAGGGCCCACATGCAGAAGGGGGGAGGATAAAGAAGACTTGGGAAGCAACACCGGGCGAAGGAGGCCACGAACTGGGCCGAAGTGGGCCAGGCCGGTCAGCCCAGGCCGACCGACCCAGCCCATTTTGAGGCCCAGTCGGCCTTCCCTTTGACCTAGGTGCCTCTCGGGCTATTTATAGCCCCCTGATCGAGAGCCACACATAAATCAATTCGTCATCCGCCGCCGAGGAGCAGAAAAGCTTGAGGGACATCATCTCGGAGATGAGGGTCGTGCTAGTTGTCTAGGGTCTCCCTAGCCGACGTGGGAACCTTGCATGGAAGACCACGTCGGAGCTCCGGAGCAAGGATCAAGATCGAGGTAGGATCCCAGTGGTGATCTTGTTCATGTAATCATTCATGGTGAAGTCTTTAAGTGAATCCGATTTCCAGCGATCAAGTGCCTTCTCGATGATTTTGTTTTCTTCTTGGTTTTGCTTCTTCCCCAATCTAGTCTATAGCTAGATTGCATAGGGTGCTCTTGTAGCCGCGGTGGCTAGAGGTGCATAGCGGACCGATCAAGTGATTTCAACTTGTTCTTATTGAACTCACCCTAGACTACCCGCATGAATAGGAGTACGTTGTGACAGAACGGGGGCTCTGAAAGGCGGGTGTTTTTGGAATCGGACCGGAGGCCACTGTTTAAAGATGCTTTTAATGAGATTTGTTTTTCTATCTTCATCTATCTTGTTTGGAGCTACAACATAAGCATGATCTAGACTCTCTAGTTCGGTTATCTCTTGCTTTCTCTTGCTACCTCTTAGTAGATTAGATTAGATGTGTTTCCTTTATGAGTTAGTAGATTAGATGCAATTTGGTTCTTCATTAGATAGCTTTCCTTACTTTACTAGATTGAATCCTTGCGTTGCACATTGTTCACGGATTCGATACCTTGGGTTCACCACTCGAGGGAAGAAGGGTCCCTTGACTACGACGGGGGATTTGTCTGCTTGCAAATCCATATGAACTTTGATACGATAATCTACCGTCAACAGGATGTTTCTTCTATGGTGTTTTTGCGGTTTTTTCAGATATGCTTTGGTGGTTGGGCGGTTTTTCTGATGTGCTTTCATGGCTGGGCGGTTTGTTCTGCGGTGCTACGGTGTTTTTGTGCTTTTTATGGCGCTTGCTTTGCCGCCATTGGTTTTTTCTACTTTTTTGAAGGTGATTCGTGATTGATGTCAATATCATGGCTGGAGCTCGCGCCTCCGGAATTGTATAATGGTTCTTGTGTAGACGGTGAGCGAGGTGATATTGAAGGTTGTGAGGATGACCTAGGAGATGATGATGGTCGCGACTGCGGGGGATCTGTAGGAGGGATTGATCCCTCCTTCTGGGGGATTATAATGTAACATTTGGGCCACAATATGATACCATGAACCGCATCCTTGAGTGTCCTTTCCCCGTCACCTCCTGGGATGTCTAGCTCTAAATCTTCAAATTGTGGCTGACAAATCTCCTCCACAGAAACCGAGGCGTAGCCAGGTGGAATCAACATGTCGTGGCTAATCTATCCAGGAAAATGCGCAAAAGTACTTCCGTACGCCACCTGCATTGTGATGTTGCCGAATGGCTTGTGCAGCTCACATGGGGTGCACCGACAGAGAAAATCCACCGGGTATTGTTGGTTGTCATCCACTGGAACTCCTTCGATTGCCCTCGGCTCTTCAGGGCCTTCTGCGCAAGCACCTAGTGTGACCTCTATGCAAGAACCTGGTGCAACCTCAGTAGAAGCACAACTGCTTTTCCGAGCGAAAGGGCTAATGACGGGATCCAGAGATACTTCAGGCAGTGCTCCAGTTTAGGCTATTTTAGATATTGTTACGGCCAGTCGCCTTTTCATCTTGTTCTTTAAGTCTTTGCTCCATCATTTGGCACCAATGATCCTCTTCGTGCTCTTTTCTTCTTTTGCAGCTTCTATAGCTATCGAGGTTTCCCTTGAAGGCATACTTCCACGGCACCACCCCGTAGCCCCTGCAACGTCCTGGGTGTTCTGGATTCCCGAGTGCCATAGTGAGCTCATCCATTTCTCTGTAACCTTCAATCTACCAGCTTTGACATCTTCTATTTTGTTCATTAACTCAAGTGCCTTCTCTCGTAATGTGGGCGAGAATTCAAGGGTACCATCATCCGGGTTCAATCTGCCTCCATGCGCATAATACCAATTCTTTGATCTTTTGGGCCTGTGAAAGACTACTGATATGATACCTTTGGCGATAAGGTCTTGTTCCATCTTCCACCACTTGGGAATTGCTACCGCGTAACCACCTCTACCAAGACGATGGTTGTACTCCCCTTTCTTACTAGCACTGTTCTTCGCTTGGGCACTTTTTTGGGCAAAAGTTTCACTTTTCTTGTATTCAACAATGGATTTCCAGTGATCTTATCCCAATTTGGAGTTCGGTTGTTCTTGATAAAATCTCTAGTCAACTTCTTCTTGAAATTCTGAAATTGAGTTGCCATCTTCATTAGAGTCCATCCTTTAACAAGGTTTGGGTCGACGCCTTCAGGAAGTGCGAAGTGTTTGAGCACATCATTCCACAGCTGGTCTTTTACTGAGTCTGGAACCACGTATGGATTACTTGGTTTTCCCTTCCATTCTCTATACTTGATGGGCACGTTGTCCCTTACAATTGCCTCGCATTGAGACACGAACTTGTCCTTGACTTTTTTTTGGAGCAATAGGCTGGCCAAGCTCTGACACCTCCATGATACGATACATCACATCGTGGACGATTAGTTGTGCACGACCTCTCTTGGACTTTTTTGTCGTCGATCCAGAAGCCTACAAGAATTAACATTAATTTTCCATGAATCGACATAAATTTATGAGAATATACAAGAAATGGGGTTATCGAATTAATACTAATGAACTTAATGCATGATATGTATACCTCGTTGGAACCTTCTGCATTAGCATCCTCAAGGTCATCATTATTTTCTGAGTTGGCGGCTATGTCTTCCTCGTTATTTGCAAAGTCATCAGCGGCGACGCCTCCTTGACCAATCATATTTAGAATAATTTCCTCATCCGTGTAGGATGCAAAGGCATTTGCACCGCCAACAATAATCTCCTCCATAATCGTTTCATCGTTGTCATTGTTATCCATCTAGAATTAACAGAAATTTTCTATGAATCGACACGAATTTATAAGAATATACAATAATTTCTATGTATTTCTAGTATCCATATAGAATAAACACTAATTTTCTATGTATTTCTAGTATCCATGTAGAACAAACACTAATTTTCTATGAATTGACACGAATTTATCAGAATATGCAATAATTTCTATGTATTTCTAGTATCCATGTAGAATAAACACTAATTTTCTATGAATCGACACGAATCATAGAGAATATACAATAATTTCTATGTATTTCTAGTATCCATGTAGAATAAACACTAATTTTCTATGTATTTATAGTATCCATGTAGAATAAACACTAATTTTCTATGAATCGACTCGAATTTATGTGAATATACAATAATTTCTATGTATTTCTATGAGAAGGGGAATATACAATAGTGTCGCCTACCGCAGTCGGCGAGGAGAAGGGGAGCCGGGATCCTAGGGTGCGTCGAGGGAGGCAGTGGGGAGCCAGGGCGAGACAGCGGCGGGATCTTGGGTGCGTCGAGGGAGGCAGTGGGGAGCTGGGGCGAGACGACGGCGGGATCTTGGGTGCGTCGAGGGAGGCAGTGGGGAGCCAGGGTGAGACGACGACGGGAAGTGGGTGGTGAAGCTTGCCCTGAAGCAGAGTTTACTTCACTTCCCTCCTCAGAAGCTTCATGGTGCTCATCACTGTCCGTGGAGTAGCAGTAGAAGTCCTGGTCCTCCAGGTACTTTGGAAAGCGGTAAGCACCTGAGCGAGTGGTCTTCAGTCGGTGAACCATCTAAGATAGATTAGACAAGTGCAGATTACTAAATGAGACAAGATCAAGCTTAGATAACAAAAGCAAACCAAGGATGAGATTAAACCAAGATTAGATATAATAAACAGAATAAAGCAAGCTAAACTATGCTTGGCTTCTATTATTATAAAATCCTTAGTTTTCGGCCAGTTCTAACTAGGCTAACGTCCTACAGTCAACATGGCTCTGGTACCACTTTGTCACACCCGGATTGAAGGGCAAATCCGAATGCAAGAATACATGTGCGCCAGGATCAAGTTACACACATGCATCGACTCACTGAATACCAAACACAGTGTAAAGCGTAAAGAGAGTATTAAACAGTTATTACATGACCGAATGTGTCGGTGCGGAAAGTAGTCCCGACCCTAACTAGTAATGAGCGCTGAGATCTGCCTCTCGATGGGCCGGTGCTAGCAACTAATGACACTGGGATTATCCTGGTTTCTGCCGGGGCCGTACATCCAGTAGTGGTGTGCTCGGGGCACTGTATTGCTTCACACTGTGGTGCTCGTAGAGGGAAGGCTACAAGAGTGGTAGGAGAGGAGGCCTGACCTCCGAGTCCCAGAGGTGTCGATTGAGGAAAGTGCCAATATCGTGGAGAAGGCGGAGAGCGTGAGAGTGATCTCTGTCCGTCGTCCCGTGTCCACGCGGCTGGGGGACTGCCCCTCCTTTTATAGGCCAAGGAGGGAGCAGTTTACATGCGTGCCGCACTATTTCCCTACGTGTGGAGGCATGGCGAGCAGTGCCATGGAGCTGACGGCCGTCCGGGCGAGTCCTCCCCCTGCCGGGGCGTCGTGGTGCGTCCTGTGCTCGCGCAGGAGCGGCTTCGAGGGTGGCGGCATAGTGGTTGGTCGTCGGGTCGCCGTCCATGAGCCGATTAAAGGGTGCCGTTGACGGGGGATCCGTACGTGGTACAGTGGCCGTCGTTGCGACGTCTTGTCCCCGCGGACCCTAACAACATCGAGGATGTCGTCACAGTGCCCGGCGTGGTGCGACAGTGGCGGGGATGGCCACACAGGGCTGACAGCGACGGGGATGACCGATCCCGCCGGCCTGACGTCACGGCGTGGCCCTGCGTAAGCACAGAAAAGACATTCGAGGGTGCTGCCGGCCCCCCTTCGGGGCTCAGCGTGTTAGCCGTACGGGGGTAGGCGGCACAATGTCACGGAGCTGACACCGGCCTCACCGCACAGTGCTACACAGCGGCGGGGATGGCCTCCCCCAGGGAGTTGGTGGAACAGCGTCAGGACGCGATTCCCAAGCGTGCCAAGGTCGTGGTGTGCGTCCTGCAGTGTCAGGGCATTAAATGCCCGTACACGGGGGCAGGAGCGCAGGCAACGTGCGTGCAGGTGCCCTCGAGCGAGGCGGACCCCGCCCGAGGGGGCGTTAAGACCTCGAGCGAGGCGGAACTCGCCCGAGGGAGCGTCTAACCCTCGAGCGAGGCAGACCTCGCTCGAGGGGCGTCCCGCTGTGCCGCCCTACGGGCCGCGGGGGCCACCAGGGTCGCGGTCGCGTTGTGCATGTGTTTTAGGTGCGTGAGTTGATCCGTGATTCACGTTTTTTGCAGGTTTTAAGCGGGTTTCCCCTGGTTATTTAGGGGACCCTTGTGGCTGTCTGAAGGACCGATTAGGCGACCAGAGGGGGGGGGAGTGAATGGGAGCCGATAAAAATTCTTCTCGAAGGAGATTGAAACTCTGACGAGGTGAACTCGCTCAGTCGGACCCCCAAAATCACATGCTCCGTACTTCTACCTTCCGTTTGCCAAAACCATGTAGCCACTGGAGTGCTACTAGTCCTAGGAACAAGCTCTACCAGTAACTTCAACACACACACACACCCACGACAACGGAAACAACTCGAAAGCCGGCTGTCTAGAGGGGGGCGGTTAGACCGGGTATAGGGGGCGGTTAGACTGCCTCCACCAGGTAACCAAGAAATCCTCCGAAACATCTCTTCCGAGCACCAAAACGCACCACGATTTCACCAATAGAGATCTCTGGTCAGGGCCATGCTAGCTACCAGAAAAACTTGGCGAAAACCAAAACTTCACCCAGGGGCCTAGGGGCGGTTAGACCGGCTACCCGGGGTGGTCTAACCACCTGTACCCAGCAACGAACTCCAAACAAGAACACCTAGCAAACGGCACGAGAACGACCCGAAATTTCACCCAGACGCTCCTCTCGATCAAGGCAAACAAACTCACGAGAGGAAAATCCGGCGAAACAAAACTTTGACACGGAAACACCCGGGCGGTTAGACCCCCCTCCAGGCGGTTAGACTGGCTCTCCCAGAAAAACAGCCCGCGGGTCAAACCCTAACTTGCTCGCGCCCGATCTCCCGAATCACTCCACGGATTGCAGCGAAACTTCGGGATTAGCTAGGTTACCTCCTAGGCAACCTCTACCTCAAAGGAATCGACCCGAAACGCTCACAATAAAGAGGAATCGAAGAAATCGCCTCTCTAGGTCAACAACACGCCCAACTCGAAAAACCACCAAATCGAGTCCGATTCAAGAGAGATTTGGGGGCAAAGTCACCAGTCAAAGAGGCACAAGATCCTCATACGTGACACCCACCAAAGACCCCAAGAAATCGTCCTCAAAACACCGCCAACAAAGAGCTCCGAAAATCAACACAAAGGAGAGCGGGAAAACCACCTTGAGGAACAACGCCGAACCATCTATACATACCATGAAGGTTCGTACAAGGTCTAGCTTGCCACCCAAACATCCATCCCTCTCTCTAGATCTCACATGAAGCTCTCAAGCTAGTCCTCTAAAATCCTAAGGAAAATAGGAAGGGAAAATAGCAAAGCAAATGAACTAGGGTTCTAAGAGTTGGCTGCCATCCATCCACTCAAGAGTATATATGGAGGCACCCAAAAGACTAAACTACTCTCACCTAATAACTAGGGATACAAGCCCCTCGAGGGCGGATTTGGAAGTCTTCGGAATTTCTTCATCGGACGGATGCCCGGCGAACGCAACCTGCTTAGCCTCGACGCAAGCCTTGCGATCCCGACGCGTGTCCTCCGCTTCGAAGTATCTTGACGGCGGCGGCCGGGGCGGTCGAGCCGCCCCCACGGGCGGTTAGGACCGGCCCGGGAGATCGACCGGCCCGGGCGGTCCGACCGCCCCTCCGGGCGGTTGAACCGGCCTGGGTGGCCGCACCTCCTCGTCGAGTCTTCGGCCTCGGTTTTGTGGCTCAACCGAGTAACCCAGTGGTTTTCTGGTGAACCACTGCAAACCCCGCGAACTCGGTGTAGCCTCCGCCAATCTCCACTCATGACTTGGCTCCCACGTAGTCCCGGCTCGACCTTGGTTTTGAGGCTCTACGAAGAAACCGTCCACGACTTCATCTAGCTGTTCATGCCACCATGCGGCCCGCACTTGACCCCACTGGCCACCGGGTCCCTCGAACGAAGCCTACTTGTCTTCTCCACACACCGGAGGCCTCACCGCAACGACCTTTCGCACTTGTTCTTCACCTGCACCAACACGAGTCAAGCCACAACCTGCACCTGCAATACTTAGCCAAGAATTAGTCCACACAACGTTGTCAATCACTCATCACACAAGGAAGCGACCATCCACCAGTCCTCGAACCACACATGGTCCTCAATCTCCCCCTTGATGAGTGCATTGACAACACCCACATGCAGTAACACAAGAGAAAAGGAAAAGAAAAGAAACAAATAAAAAGAAACCTCAACAAGCGATCGAAAGCCAAAGAAAGACAAAGAGCAAGATCACTTGAAGAAGACAAGTCTCGGACCCCTTAGGCAAGGGCAACGGCTCGACACATCCGAGACAAAGAAAAGCTCAAGCAAAGAGTGCAAACCACCAAAGCGAAGCTCGAACACCACAAAGAGCTCCCCCTGCACATATGCAAGCTCCCCCTGAGCCAAAGCACACTCCCCCTGAACAAATGCAGCAATGCAACATGGGAATGCAACAAAGAGCAAAAACTTGCTCACTCTGCCCAGGGCGGTTGGACCGCCTACCCCTGGCGGTTAGACCGCCTACCACTAATCTGACCGCCTGGGGGCGGTTAGACCGCCCCATGTGACCGGCCCTGCACCAAACTGCTCAAAATTTGCCCGAACCAATTGGAACACCTTCCAAACACTTCCAAGTGCCCAAAGCATGCACAAACTTCTCCCCCTTGTTGACAATGCATGAATCAAGGCAAAATGCGAAAACTTTCAACATATAGCTTCTCAAATATACAAAATTCATCACAAGGAGCTACACAAGTCCAAATGAGCAAGTTAGATACTCTACAGGTTCGTAATGACCTCAACTACATGATCACCAAGTTTCACAACCATTGGACAAGGCTAAAAAGGATTTGGGCAATTTTGCGAAAAGTTACTCTCTCACAAGCAAAAACCTAAACATGAGCAAAACATGTCAAAATGGCAAAGCCACACAAACTTCATGCTAGGACAGCCATTCTAATCATAAGACCATCACAAACACCCACAAGCACCTCATGTCATGTCAAAGCCACCGAGCCATGTGCCTACTTCTATGTATGAGACTTCTCATTGGTAGGCATCATGCAACGGTTTAGCACCCAAAGCAAATTAATTTCAGCACATATAACATGGGAGCATATTTTCCAAGCATTTTTATATTTCATTTTCAGATTTATAAATGGTACATGAAATGTCTTTGTGACAAAAAGGAACTTATGCCCCTCCATAAGATAAAGCAAGAGGGCTAAACATTCATGATGGAAAATGAGCCTTTGGCCCCATATGATCAATAAACTAGCTATCCAACCACAAATTAAGCATAGCAAAGCCACTAAAACATGTCAAGATCATATAAAGGCGTTTACACATGAGAGAGCATATATGTGACATTTTTCAAAAATATAGCCATCAACCATGGATCATTCATCAAGATCATCAAGAGCTAAGCCAAACTAACCATAGCATACCAAACAAGCTCACAAAAACATATATAGCATCCCATGGTGAACAATGTATATAGGAGAAGCTTTTCCTATCCAATGCATATGATACAAAATGCATGCAATCTAAGATACAAGGATGCCTATACATCATGTCACATATGCCATGCTTTGTTGACGGATAAAAGACGTATCCCTCTACGATCCGCAAGCGTACGGACCCCACACCTTTTTCACCACGGGATTCCCAAGGTTCTTGTCAATCCGCGGAGCAAGGGGATTACAAGCGTTCGATCAACAACGACACACTAGCTACTAAAACCCTAACAACTATTATACTAGAAAACACTAAGTTACACTAGAGAGAATGATAAACGATCAAGAGAGAAGACACTCGCCCATGGGTCTACGATACTAGAGCATGCAATCGCTTAAAGACATGAAAAACCAATCTAATCTATCGGGGTTGTGACCACGGTTTCGCCCTTTCCCTCCTCTCGTACTGTCACTACGCGAAGGTAATCATGACTAGACCTTTGATGGCCACGGCGTATTGAATGGATCCAAGGAAGCATTGAGGCCTATACTCCCTTTACGGCACGGTAGCTAACCTTTAAGCATTAAAGTATATTCAACACAAGATGATAGACAGATAATCCGACAAAGTGCGATTACATCTCAATATCGATTACAACCCATGGACGAATGAGAAGATTACCCCATCAAGGTGCTGATCATGGCACCGTTGATCATGGTTTCCCTTCCGCCGGTGTCTTCCTCCTCCTCCACGAGAGGGTGCTTCCTTCGAGGTGGTTGATCTCCAGCCGAGATCCTCCTCCTCTCTCTCTAGCTTGTAGATGGCCTTCGGTGCGAATAAACTCCCCCCCGTCCGTTGGCGGCGCGTCGGGGGTTTTAGGGTCGAAGATCCTTCGAGGGCAAGGAAGACGGGACCGAACCGGTGCCCGAAGTGGGCCGGGCCGATCCGACCGGGCCGGCCGGCCCGGTGCCCGGTTCGGCCGGTTCGGTCGCCCTTTTTGCTCCGTGGGTCCTCGTGCACTTATCTACTTTGCCCCTTCCACTTGGATGATTTTGACGCTGTTATCCTCGCGATCAAGATGGAGGCTCTCTTTGCATGAAGTTTGATCTTTTACGCTTCAATCCCGGGGGTGTTCCTCGTAACACTTCGGTCCTCACCACCATTGGAAGTAATTTCGGCGAACTCATGAACACGAACAAGACTCCATGAATGCTCCTTTGAACTTATTGTGAATCCGTCCTTTATGTCCATGTTTTCCTACATAAACACAACACTTCCAAATGCATGCACAAAGATGAACTTGTTATATGATTAGTGTGCCTAGTGGCGGGTTAGTTCAATAATCAAATCCAAACCAAAGTGTAATGAACATGCTAGGTGCACCAAAATACACCGTCAACATCTCCCCCACACTTAGCTCTTGCTCGTCCTCGAGCAAGTACTCGTAAAAGAACTTCGTCCAAGGTGTGTAATCGTGTATCACTTATCCTTCTTCACAAGTTAGTCAATCCCTTCATTTTTAATACATAAACACAAATTAATGATAATCAAACATAAACATGGGCGTTTAGAATTTTTACCACGTCAAGATTTACCCCACAACTCAAACTCTTCACTCGAAGTCTTCAATTTCAGCCATACTTACTTCTTTGCTTCCATCGGAGGGTTTTTATGGTTTTCAAAACAAAAATTCCTGCAACAAGTGTTAGACAAAAACCTTTCTCCAAGCTCTCTCAAGTCGCTCATGAAGTGTCTATCCTAACCAAATTTCATAAAACTCTCACCTCCCATTAATCTCTCATATATCATGTAAAAGTGGAGCTATAGGTAGGGCTAGCGCAATCAACACAAGTATTGTCAAACTAAGAACTTCCTCTAATGGTTGTCTACCTTTCGAGCCAATGATCATGAGAATTAACCATATGTAGGGATATCAAGGATGAGAAGATTTAGAATGGTGGACATGTGCAAGGGCAAAAGAAAATTGTGACTTCAAGGCACCAATGATGTCCTCGTTGTCGGATTGCACATGGTTGGAAATAGAGTAAAAGTTTCGTCTCACAATCAACGTGACATCCTTCCTTACACTTTATTATTTTTCTTTTCTTTCACTTGATCCATCCCTCTCATATCTTCATTGCTAACTCATCTTTCTCTTTTCTTTTTCTTCTTTCATTCACATATGATATATTTTTTTTTCTTTCTTTTCCATACACATACTTTTTCTCTTTATTTTTCTCTCTCTTGACATCTTTTCAAAGCTTTCAATTCTCCCTTTTCTCGCATGCACACAATCTGAAATTTTTAAATAAATCATGCTAGAGACGAGACGAAACTTTGAAAATAGGTTGTGTTCAAGGAATACGATGTTCAAAAGAGATGTATAAGGTTGGGTATGGAATTCAGTGATATGCATGACTTTCGTTGCGAAAGTCATGAACTGAATATATGACGAGGCTAGCAACAAAAGATAAGCACAAGGACATGATCATTGCTCGAAATTAAAACTCACCAAGAGAGAAGGGTCCTAGCCTAACTCATCGTGCTAATCACACTTATGGTGGAGCGAAAAAAACAAACTTGGCTTTGGATAGGAATTTTTTTTATACTCTCAACTTGGAAAAAGAGGTTTTGCTAACCTTTATTACAAGGGTTTTAATATAATTTTCAGAACTGAAATCCTCCAATTTTTAGCATCGAACATAGCACAACTAGCATGTGAAGCTCAAGATCGAAGTGCGGTATGGGTACTTTAAGTAGTAGCGATTCCACTAAGCACCACGGTAAACGATTTTCAAACCACATACTTGTGTTCATATATCAAGAATCGAAGATTAAACAAACAAGTAAATAAAGATAAACAATACATAAAACACAAAGATATATATAAGACCCTTTTTATTTGGTTTTCTTGACTCAACACTAATTTAATATGCTTGCAAAAATTTAAAAACAGACTCGAAAAAACTAAAGACTCATTAAAACACTAAGACTCTCACACGAAGATTAAACCGAACCTAAACTTGAAGTTCAAAAGCTAAGGCTAGCGAGCTAGCTCTCCCCCACACTTAAAACATACGACGTCCTCGTCGTACCTTACAAAAATCCTAAGGGGAAAACTAGATCCGATGGTACTTCGAGCAAGCTTTGCACCACTTGCCTCTCATGTTTCCAACCATGCCGAAAAGCTTGCGCACGTTACGGTTAAGGAACTTGTAGTCATCTTCAACTACGCGCTCCAAGTCCTCCATACGCCGCTTCATCGCTTCCATGGTTTGAAGACATTCGTCGGCCGACGCGTAGAGAGCTGCGATGGATTGACGGCAAACTCGACAGCACACCGGATGCAATCCGAAGGGGTCGTCGTCGCCATAATCTCCACCGTTGTCACCACCGTCGTCGCCGCCTCCATTGTTGTCGCCTTCGCCATCGCCGTTGCCATCGCCGTTGGGGCCTTCGGGAGTCCTTTCATAAGGATGCTCATCCCAATCATCATCATCTCTACCGGCGGCCGCCCACGAGCTCGGGCTACGATCGTCGGAGTAGTCGCTATCCCCATATTCCTTAGGCTCCGGCGACACCTCCTTGTAATCCTTACGCTTGATGCCTTGGAGACGTGCCGACCTTCGAACGGGTGTAGGGACCTTCTCTCCTTTGACGGGGTGGCGAGATGCAAGAGCTCCGGTCGGGACACGTCCTCCGCAACGGATACGTGCGGTCCTCTTGACGGGTAGCTTGACCTCGCATCGCATCGCCTCCTCCATCGATGGCTTCTTGGCTTTTACCTTCAACTCTAAGCTTTTTGGAGGCTCAATGGTCGCTACAAGGGTGCAACACATTGCTTGAAAGGATTGATTCTCGAGCTCCCAATTCGGCCAAATATATAATCCCGAGAGAAAAGCCACCGGGAACCTTATTTTCCTTTTTTACACTTCCCTTAAAATTTTCCGACCGAACAAGGAAGTCAAAAAGGAGCAATTCGGGCGAAATTCGGGGACATCGGGCGTCGGGCCACCCCCGGGCCGATCCGATCGGGCCGGCCGGCCCACCCCCGCCTCGGGGGCGGCCGGTCCGGTTTTTTTGCACACCCCCTATTTTTTTTCGTCCTCGGCCCATGGAAAAAGTTGGCCCGGGAAATCTTCGCGAAAAACTCCGGGAGAACTAAAAGAAAAATTATTTACGAGAAGTTGGTGCCTTGTTTTTCGTCCTAGGCGGGACGTTCGGGCTCTTCCTCCATGGTAAAGACGTCAACATGATGAACGGGCACGACATCGGGTTCGTAGTAAACCTTAAGCCGCTGTCCATTCACCACAAATTGATCGCCGTTTATATCCATAATGGTTACCGCTCCGTTGGAGAACACCGAATGCACAACATAAGGTCCGTCCCACTTGCTTTGCAATTTCCCCTTTCCGAAGGTTTTAAACCTCGAATTGTAGAGGAGGACCTTATCTCCTTCTTTAAATTCTTTTTTCTTCAATCTTTTATCATACCACCTTTTGATTCTCTCCTTGTATATGCGTGCATTTTCATAAGCTTTCAACCTCAACTCCTCTAGCTCGCTTATTTGAATTCTCCGTTTCACCACCACGGCATCGAGATCAAGGTTCATCTCTTTAATCGCCCAATAGGCTTTATGTTCTAACTCAACCGGAAGGTGGCAAGCTTTTCCATAGACGAATTGATAGGGGGTCATACCTATCGGTGTTTTAAACGCCGTTCGATAAGCCCATAAAGCTCCGTCTAATTTCTTTGACCAATCCTTGCCTCCCTTCTCTATGGTCTTGTTAAGTATGCTTTTTAATTGCCTATTTGACGTCTCCGCTTGTCCGTTGGTTTGTGGGTGATAGGCCGTGGAGACCCTATGCTCAATTCCCAACTTGGACAAGCACTTTTTGAAGTTCTTCCCGGTAAAATGAGTTCCTCCATCACTTATCAAGATTCTCGGTGTACCGAAACGGGGAAAAATCACGTTCTTGATCATAGTGATGGACTCCTCCGTGGAAGCTTTACGACATGGTATAGCCTCTACCCACTTGGATACATAATCAACCATAACAAGTATATACTCGAATCCAAATGAGTTTTTAAAAGGCCCCATGAAGTCTATGCCCCATACATCGAATATGTCGATTTGCAAGTTGTATTTCAAAGGCATAGAATTTCTTTGAGAGATGTTTCCGGTTCTTTGGCATTCGGGGCATGACGCAACATATCTTTTAGTATCTTCATGCATCTCCGGCCAATAGAATCCGCTCGACCATACTTTGGCTTCGGTTCGAAAATGGCTATAGTGCCCACCGTACTCCGCCGAGTGGCACTTCCTTAGAATCTCAAGCCTCTCTTCTCTTGGCACACATCTTCTCATCACTCCATCATTGCCAAGCTTGAAGAGGTATGGTGCATCCCAAAAATATTTCTTACTTTCAGAAATTATCTTTCTTTGAGTGTTTTTGTCTAGATGATCGAGGGGCATCTTTCGAATTGCTCGAATGATGTCGATCATCCAAGTGTCTTTATCAAGCACTCTATAGAGGTGGTCATCTCTCATCTTATCTTCTATGGGCTCTTTATCATCTTGCCCACGATTCATCCTAGACAAATGATCGGCCACAACATTTTCCACCCCCTTTTTATCACGAATTTTAACATCGAACTCTTGGAGAAGAAGGATCCAACGAATCAAACGTGGTTTAGCTTCCTTCTTAGCCAAGAGATACTTTATAGCCGCGTGATCGGTGTAAACAATGACCTTCGAGTTCACGATGTAAGATCTGAATTTTTCGAA
Organism: Cenchrus americanus; assembly: GCA_947561735.1. Taxonomy (NCBI): domain Eukaryota; kingdom Viridiplantae; phylum Streptophyta; class Magnoliopsida; order Poales; family Poaceae; genus Cenchrus; species Cenchrus americanus. The sequence continues at coordinate 88,039,415 of OX387240.1, read as the reverse complement.
AGCGAATACCACCGCTAGCAACTCTTTTTCCGTAGTGGCGTAATTTAATTGTGCCCCACTAAGAGTTTTGCTAGCGTAGTAAACGGCGTGAACTCGGCCTTCCTTTCTTTGTCCCAAGACCGCGCCTACGGCGTAGTCACTTGCGTCACACATGATCTCGAAAGGTTGGCTCCAATCCGGAGGTTGGATGATGGGAGCACTCACCAACGCATTTTTCAAGGTCCGGAATGCCGCTAGACACTTCTCATCAAAGTCGAAAGCCACATCTTTTTGAAGAAGGTGCGTTAAAGGCTTGGTGATCTTTGAGAAGTCCTTTATAAATCTTCTATAGAATCCGGCATGGCCCGGAAAGCTCCTTAAGGACTTAATATCCGTAGGAGGTGGGAGTTGCTCAACCGTCTCTACCTTAGCCTTGTCCACTTCAATTCCTCTCTCGGATATAACATGTCCGAGCACTATGCCTTACTTAACCATGAAGTGGCACTTTTCCCAATTTAAAACCAAATCTACCTCCGCACACCTTGTAAGGACCTTTTCTAAGTTTGCTAAGCAATCCATGAACGTCTTCCCGTAAATGGAAAAATCATCCATAAACACTTCAACAATTTCTTCGATGAATTCCGAGAAAACGGCCATCATGCAACGTTGAAAAGAGGCCGGAGCGTTGCATAGGCCGAAGGGCATCCTCCTATATGCAAACGTTCCGTAAGGACACGTAAACGTTGTCTTATGTTGATCTTCCGGTGAATAGGAATTTGCATGAACCCCGAGTATCCATCGAGAAAGCAAAAATAAGCGTGGTTTGCTAACCTCTCGAGCATCTCGTCTATGAACGGTAGGGGGAAGTGATCTTTCTTCGTCGCTTTGTTAAGCTTACGGTAATCAATACACATCCGCCACCCGGTCACGGTTCTTTGCGGTATTAATTCATTCTTCTCATTCTTCACCACGGTTAAACCTCCTTTCTTCGGTACACAATGTACCGGGCTCACCCATTCGCTATGCGGAACCGGGTAGATGATTCCGCATCAAGTAACTTGATAACCTCTTTCTTTACTACCTCTCGCATGGCATGGGTTAGCCTCCTTTGATGGTCCACTACGGGCTTACATTGGTCTTCCATTGGTATACGATGAGTGCAAAAGGCTGGGCTAATACCTTTGAGATCATTAATTGAATATCCAATCACCTTCCTATGTTTTTTTAATAAAATCAGCAACGCTTCATTTTCTTCGGGGCTCAACTCGTCGCTCACAATGACCGGATAAGTTTTGTCTGGCCCCAAAAATTCATATTTTAATCCCTTGGGCAAAGGTTTAAGGTCTACTTCGGGCACTTGTGGCTCCTCGGGTTTGATTTCTCCTATGTCTTCGAACTTCTCTTCCTCCACGCTTCCATCATGCGGCTCTAAGCCTTTTGTTGCTTCCTCTAGTTCTTCATCTTGTTGATTACTAATTTGATTTTCCATCGCTCTTTGCAGCGGGTCTCTAAGGGTTTCAACAAAACAAAGACTATCTATCTCTTCTATTTCTTCATCTTCGGGAGGAAAAGGAGTAGGGTGTTTAGAAGCACGAAGAAAGTTATATGTGTACTTTGTTCCATTAAGGTTCATTGTTACTTTGCCTTCTCCGGCATCTAACACGGCATCAACCAACTTAAGAAAAGGCCTACCTAAGATTATATGATCAGAATTACTATGGTAAGCATCAATAACAAAGAAATCGGTTGGTATATAGTTTCTAGAGATTTTTACTTTCATGTTGCAAGCAATACCTAGAGGTTTGATAGTTCTACCATCTCCCATAATTAATTTCGTTGATGTTGGAGCTAAGTCTAGGTTGTGGTATTGAACTTTATCGTAAATTTTAGAAGATAGAACACTTACTTGGGCTCCGATGTCGCATAAAGCTTTGCATTGAACTCCGTTGATCTCGCAACTCAAGTGCGGCGTCATCTTCTCTTCTTCTTCGGATCCGATCGAATAAATTTCAGCAAGGCGAGCGTATGGCGATGCTTCGGGCTTGATCCCCATGATCCTCTTTACCTCGGCAATATGTTCCGGATCCACCACATCATCTCCAAAGAGCTTTTCAAAAATCTCACCGGTGGTTTCGAGGTCGTATGAATTTTCGGCTTTCCTCTCCGGTGGGAAATCCACTTCCAATGCTCTTGCCATTACCTTTTGATTAGGGAACGGTCTTCTCTTGTCGAATACTTCTCCGTAATCAATAGGAACCCAATCCATTGGCTCGAACTCCCTTAGTGGCTTCGCGCTTGACATGCTTCTCTTGTTCGTCTCATCTGGTGCGGCGAAGTCGACGTTTGGTGTAGTTCTTTAATTGATATGTTCTTGCTCAAGCTTCTCCATGATTGGCTCCTCTCTTGTGACTTCTGGGGTTGCCTCTTTAGAAAAATCAGCAAGCTTCTTCTTCCTTGAATTGAATTCCGGCTCTTCCGCAAGTCTTGTTTCCCAATCTCTTCGCATGGCAGCCGCTTTACTAACTTTTTGTAGAAGTTGGGCGGCTTCCGTGAGTGTTTTCTCCATGAGATCCCCACCCGCACACATTTCGACGTGTCGCATGCAACTAGGGGTTAGGGAAAAGAAAAATGTATGCAAGAGTACGTCACCGGTGAAGCCGAGTTTTGGTCCTTGTTCGATTAATTCATTAAACCTATCCCGTGCTTGGTCTATCCCTTCCTCTTCTCCTTGCATAAAATTGATCACTTGCCTCCTTAGATGTTGAACCTTGCTCATTGGAAAGAACTTCTCGCAAAACTTCTTTGTCAACTTGTTCCAATTGCCTTCAACTTCAAAGGACGCAACCGAATACCATGTCTTTGCTTTGCCGGCAAGTGAGTAGGGAAAGAGATTCCATTTGAACCATTCATCGGGAACTCCTTCTTGACGCACCGTGTTGCATATTGTCGTGAAATCCCTTATGTGTCTATATGGGTTCTCCTCAACCATCCCTTCAAATGGGTTTTCCGCCACCATCTTCATGATCTTGGATTTAATTTCATACTTGGTCGCTTCGAGCTTCGAATCCGACTCTTGTACCTTTATGTCTTCACATCGAGGGCTAGCGTAATCCCTTAATGATTTCTCCGGTTCTTCCACGGGTTGATTAACGAACTCCATCTAGACAATAAGATAAAAACAAAAACAAAAAAGAAACAAGTGTTTTTCGATAATATATGTTAGATAAAGCAAATAAAAGATAAACTAAAATATAAAACTAAGTTAGATGCAAATCAAACGATGTAAACTAACTTGCTCCCCGGCAACGGCGCCAGAAAAAGGGGCTTGTTGACGGATAAAAGACGTATCCCTCTACGATCCGCAAGCGTACGGACCCCACACCTTTTTCACCACGGGATTCCCAAGGTTCTTGTCAATCCGCGGAGCAAGGGGATTACAAGCGTTCGATCTACTATGACACACTTAGCTACTAAAACCCTAACAACTATTATACTAGAAAACACTAAACTACACTAGAGAGAATGATAAACGATCAAGAGAGAAGACACTCGCCCATGGGTCTACGATACTAGAGCATGCAATCGCTTAAAGACATGAAAAACCAATCTAATCTATCGGGGTTGTGACCACGGTTTCGCCCTTTCCCTCCTCTCGTACTGTCACTACGCGAAGGTAATCATGACTAGACCTTTGATGGCCACGGCGTATTGAATGGATCCAAGGAAGCATTGAGGCCTATACTCCCTTTACGGCACGCGTAGCTAACCTTTAAGCATTAAAGTATATTCAACACAAGATGATAGACGGATAATCCGACAAAGTGCGATTACATCTCAATATCGATTACAACCCATGGACGAATGAGAAGATTACCCCATCAAGGTGCTGATCATGGCACCGTTGATCATGGTTTCCCTTCCGCCGGTGCCTTCCTCCTCCTCCACGAGAGGGTGCTTCCTTCGAGGTGGTTGATCTCCAGCCGGAGATCCTCCTCCTCTCTCTCTAGCTTGTAGATGGCCTTCTCGGTGCGAATAAACTCCCCCCCGTCCGTTGGCGGCGCGTCGGGGGTTTTAGGGTCGAAGATCCTTCGAGGGCAAGGAAGACGGGACCGAACCGGTGCCCGAAGTGGGCCGGGCCGATCCGACCGGGCCGGCCGGCCCGGGCCCGGTTCGGCCCGGTTCGGTCGCCCTTTTTGCTCCGTGGGTCCTCGTGCACTTATCTACTTTGCCCCTTCCACTTGGATGATTTTGACGCCGTTATCCTCGCGATCAAGATGGAGGCTCTCTTTGCATGAAGTTTGATCTTTTACGCTTCAATCCCCGGGGGTGTTCCTCGTAACACTTCGGTCCTCACCACCATTGGAAGTAATTTCAGCGAACTCATGAACACGAACAAGACTCCATGAATGCTCCTTTGAACTTATTGTGAATCCGTCCTTTATGTCCATGTTTTCCTACATAAACACAACACTTCCAAATGCATGCACAAAGATGAACTTGTTATATGATTAGTGTGCCTAGTGGCGGGTTAGTTCAATAATCAAATCCAAACCAAAGTGTAATGAACATGCTAGGTGCACCAAAATACACCGTCAACACATGCCAAATGCAAGAAAATGCACAAAGGAAACTATACATATGCTACAAAGGAGCTCCCACACACCCAACTCAAGAAATCAAACACACACCAAGTTCCCCCCGCAAACGAGTGAAAGTTGCTTGATCTAGGGGTTTGGTGAAAATATCGGCTAGTTGGTCATGTGTGGGTACATGGATCAAAGCTATCTTTCCTTTCTCTACGTTGTCTCTCAGAAAATGATACCTCACTTCTATGTGCTTGGTTTTGGAATGGAGCACTGGGTTCTTTGCAATGCTTATGGCACTGGTGCTATCACATTGAAGTGGGACATGGGTATACTCCTCACCAAAGTCACTCATGGTGTATGAAATCCAAAGGAGCTGAGAGCAACAACTAGCAGCGGCAACATACTCTGCCTCGGTAGTGGATTGAGCAACACTCGACTGTTTGCGGGAAGACCAAGACACCAAAGAAGAACCCAAAAACTGGCAAGTCCCAGAAGTGGACTTCCTATTCAACCAACACCCGACCAAATCCGCGTCTGAAAAACCATGAAGCGCCAAAGAAGAGGACGCGGAGTACCAAAGGCCGAAGTCGGGAGTGTGACGCAAGTACCTGAAAATTCGCTTCACTGCTTGCCGATGCGAAGTCCTCGGAGACGCTTGAAAACGAGCGCACAGACACACCGATAACCGTATGTCCGGCCTCGTCGGCCGTTAAGTAGAGGAGTGACCCGATCATGCTCCGCACTCCTTCGGTCCACGTGTTCACCTTCCTTGTCCGCATCAAGAGCCGTAGTCGTACTCATCGGCGTCGTCATAGCCTTGGAGTCCTCCATCTTGAACTTCCGCACAATGTCCTTGGTGTACTTAGCCTGGTGCACAAATGTTCCTTCCTTTGATTGTTTGATTTGTAGCCCTAGGAAGAACTGCAACTCACCCATCATGCTCATCTCAAATTCCCTGTTCATATCTTCTGCAAACCTTGCAACAAGAGAGTTAGACGAGCCACCAAAGACAATATCATCCACGTACACCTGCGCAATTAGGATATCTCTGCCCTGCCTCAGCAAAAACAAGTGTCGGTGCGGAATGTGGTCCCGACACTAACCACTAATAAGCGCCAAGGTCTATCCCTCAATGGTCGATGCTAAGCAATAAAAGACACAGAGTTTATCCTGGTTCCGGCCGAGGGGCCGTACGTCCAGCAGTGGTGTGCTCGAGGCATTGTATTGCTCAGCACCGGGGGTGCCTGTAGTGGGGCGGCTACAAGCAAGGCGGGAGAGGAAGTGTGGCTTCCAAGTCCCTGGTGAAGTGGCTGAAGATGTTGTGGGAGAATTGGAGAACGAGTGTGTGGTGCGTCCTGTCTCGTGTTGTGTTGTCCTCTGTTGTTCCTGCAGCAGGGGGGTTCGTCTTCCTTTTATAGGCCAAGGAGAGAGCGAATCACATGTATGCCGCGCTATTTAGCTACATGGGGAAGCGTGGTGCGCTATGCTGTAGAGTAGGTGGACGCCTGGACAGTCCTTGCTGCGATCCGGCCATCATGGCGTATCTTGTACTCGAACAGTGGCGTCTTCGAGGGTAGAAGAGCAGCGGATGACCGTGATGTCTTCAAGCGGGCTCGAGGGAGTCGCTGACGTCGGTCCGTACAGGGTACAGTGGCAGGTAAGGCAGCATCCCGTTCCCGCGCGCTCCACAGCGTTGGAGCTGCTGCCACGCGTGCCGGCGTGGGTTTGTACTCGCGGGGACGCGCCACCGTGCCATTAACGGTGGCGGGGATGGCGCCCCGCCGGCCTAGCGCCTCCACCCTAACCCCCCCCCGCAAGGTCACAAGAAAGCAAATCGAGGGTGCGGCCGGCCCCCTTCGAGGGCTCGACGCGCTAGCCGTGCACGGGAGTAGGCGGTGCGGCGTCACGGAGCGGCGCCGCCACGTCGCACGCTCCCCCACGGTGGCGGGGATGGGTTCCCTCTCGGGGAGTTGGTGTGACGGCACCGGGCGCGAGCCCCCGGCGCATGATGGCGCCGCCCCCGCCGTTGTTAGGGCATTAAATGCCCACGTACGGGAGCGAGCGCGCATGTGCGGAGCGCCCTCGAGCGAGGCGGACCCCGTTCGAGGGCGGAGCGGACCCTCGAGCGAGGCGGAGCCCGCTCGAGGTAAGCGCACCCCCCTCGAACGGGCGCAGCCCGCCCGAGGGAGGCGTGCACCCTCGAGCGAGGCGAATCCTGCTCGAGGGGATCTTTGAGTGGGCCGCCTTGGTGGGCCGTTGGAGCCACCGCGGCGTGGGCCATGCCCTGCATGCTTAAGCGAGGCGTGTTTGGCTTTGGCTTGTTGCGGGTTTTAAGTGGGGATTTCCCAGTCGTTTAAGGGGACCCCTAGGGCTGTCCCCGACAACAAGGTCTGATCGACCTTCCCCATCTCAAAACCTTTCTCAAACAAGAACCCCCTCAACCTACCATACCAAGCTCTAGGCGCCTGCTTCAACCCATACAGCGCCTTCCTCAACTTGTACACCCGGTGGGGGTACTTCTCACTCTCAAACCCTGGAGGTTGCCTCACATACACTTCTTCCTCCAACACACCATTCAGAAAAGCACTCTTCACATCCATTTGGTGCAACTTGAACCCTTTAGCCAGGGAAAAGGCTAGAAGGATCCTTATTGCCTCCAAACGGGCTACGGGAGCAAAGGTGTCCTCGTAGTCAATCCCCTCCTTCTGACTGAACCCTTGAGCAACAAGCCTCGACTTATTCCTCACAACCTCACCTTTCTCTCCTTCTTTGTTTTTCCACACCCACTTTGTACCAATCGGCTTACACCCTGGGGGAGGGTCAACCAACTCCCAAACCCGATTCCTCTCAAAGTTCTCCAACTCATGCATCGAATTAACCCAATTGTGATCAGATAGTGCGTGTCCAATGTCTTTGGGCTCAAAATTAGCAACAAATGCAGCATAAGCAAAATGAGAATTGTTTCGAACCCTCGACCGTGTAGTGCGTTCATTCATGTCGCCGATGATCCTCGAAGCTGGGTGATCCACTTGTACTCGCCGGGGAGGTTCTCGCCTCGATGCTACCTCCCCCTCAACATCAGCTTCTCCTCGTTCTTGATTTGTCGTCGTAGGAGTAGTAGAGGGTCCGTCCATCACCGAAGTCGTAGTAGTGGGTAAATGTTCAGCCCGGGGCACCGCACCGCCATCTTCATCGTCTCCATGTTCATGCTCCTCCTCCTGAAAGATCTCCTCGCCAAGCTCATCATCACCTGCACACTCAAAGACAAGCTGACTACGTGGCTCTGTCTCGTCGAAGGTTACCTCGCAAGTCTCCACGATTTGGTTAGTTTCAAGATTGAGCACATGATATGCTCTAGAATGAGATGCATAACCAAAGAAAATACCATCGACAGACCTAGCCTCAAACTTATCCAACTTCCCCGCCTTTCTTCGAATAAAGCACTTGCAACCAAAGACATGGAAGTGACTCACCTTGGGTGTGCGACCATGCATCAACTCATAGCATGTTTTCTTCTTGTGCACTCGAGGTTGATCTCGTTTGACACATAGCACGCGGTATTCACCGCCTCGCCCCAATACCTCCTCGGAGTCCTATGCTCATCAAGCATCGTCCGAGTCATCTCGCACAAGGTCCCGTTCTTCCTTTCCACAACACCATTCCGGGGAGGCGTATACGGACTCGAAAACGGGTGTTCAAGACCCAAGTCATGGCAAAAGGTTTCAAAACGAGAGTTTCGAATTCTAAGCCATTATCACCGCGGACGGCTCGTATGGCATCTCTGTGCCTCTCGTTCCTCAACCTCAAGACTAGATCTCGAACAAAACCAAACGTCTCCCCCTTATCCTCAAGAAAGAACACCCACGCATACCGAGAATAGTCGTCCACCACAACAAGGACATACCACTTCCCACCCGCAGACCGCACACGAGCTGGGCCAACAAGGTCCATATGGAGCAGCTCGCATGGACGCTCAGTCATCACATCGGTGAGAGGCGGGTGAGAAGAGGCTACCATCTTGGCATGCCTACACGGCGCACAAACCAACTCTTTCTCAAGCCTCAACCGTGGCAATCCTCGAACCAAATTGAGTTTACTCAAGCGAGACAAAAGGTCAAAGCTCAAGTGACCCAACTTCCTATGCCATTTCCACAACTCACTTGAAGAACCAGCCAAGAAACAACGATCCACACCCGAAGACTGAGAAAAATCAAGACGAAACACCCGACCCTCGGGAACGACCATACAAACAAGATCCCCTCGAGAGTCTAAAATCCGAGAATCACCGGCCGAAACAACACCTCAAAGCCCTCATCCAACAAGCCGGGACACGAAAGCGGATTGTACCCCCGGCGATTGAACAAGAGCAACACGCCTCAGAGTGATCTTGTCACTCACTTTTATCTCACCTTCTGAAAGCACACGCCCACACCCATTGTCCCCAAAGGTGATGTACCTCTTTGTCACCACCGGGACGAGACTTGAGAACCACCCCCTGTATCCGGTCATATGCCTCGAGCAACCGGAGTCAATCAACCAAATGTTCTTCAAGTCTCCCACCTGAAATTCAAAAACGAGCACGTGAGCGAACAAACGACTCAGCACTAGGGTTAGTACCAAAATAGTAAAACCAGTGCCGAGCCATTTGCTCGAAAGTGGGGTTAGCACACATCAAGCCATCTTTCCTACCATAACTACCACCACGAACACCACCTCGGTAACCACTCCGAGGAAACCACCCCTCGCTGCCTAGAGGAGGACCAAAGTCACGAAACACGACTCGTGGACCGTCCCTCCTCTCCTTCTCAAAGCTACGACTCCTCCCATCCCCGTAGTGAACTCGAGGGGGAGAATGCCTAGCAAACTGACCACCCGCCGACTCTTCGGACCAACCACCGGCAACACCACCTCCCGGACACGAAACCTCTCGACTCACCACCTCGAAAACCACTCCGCCCGCACCGGGGGGGGGGCGGTTGAACCGCCTAGCCGGGCCGGTCCTAACCGCCCCCTTTGGGCGGGGCCGGTCGACCGCCCCCTCCAGATCGCTCCTCGGCCGCGGGAACTCGCATCTCCCCATGCCGAACACTTCTCACCACGGCTTTACCCCCCGGCGCAGTGGCATACGAGGCTTAGGTACACCATGGGAAGGGTTGTACCTATCCTTGTTCGTCCACTCCTTTGCCATCCTCTCTTCTGGCTTCCTCTTGAAGCAAAACTCATCCTTGTGACCCTCTTTCCCACAATAGCCACAACGGAACCTCACAAGCTTAGGCTTAGGCTTGGATTGGGGCTGCTCACTTGGTTTCTCTCCACTCAAACTCCTCCACCGATTTCTCCTCACTAGCCTTCTCACTCACTTTCCCAAAGAACACTTTCCCGGAAGTGCTCACAAACTTGATAGGCTTTTGGAGATCATTTGTGGGTGTAGGAAATATGGGTGGAGCTGGGGTTGTGTCTAGTCGGTTCCTAAGATGGTTAGGTTTTGGGGGAAAATCATTCTTGTGGTGGGTTTTTGGTGGCTCTGGGATATTCTCTCCACTTCCCTCACCAACCTTGTTTGCCCCAAGTCCCTCACCATCCTGCCTCTTAAATGCCTCGATCATCATTCTCAACTGAGGCTCATGACCCGACAACCAACCCATCAACTTTCTCAACTCATCATTCTCATCCTGCAAACGATCAACATAATGTGCAAGTTCCAAATTTTTCAAAGCATGCATTAGACAGGTAGAGCATGATGTAGGCATGGGTTCCTTCAATTTAGCCTCAAGAGAACTAGTGTAAGCATGCATCTCATCAATCTTAGCATGCAAAACAGGACAAGAAGTGCAAGCACCTAGCAAAGCAGGTCTAGACTTAAGCTCAGCCACTTCAACCCTAAGCACATCTAGTTCCTCACACTTAAGCAAAGCAAGACCAGCAAGAAATATGGAGCAATTAGCACAATCAACCTCATCCGAAACAACAGGGATCGCCTTAAGGGAATCAATCTCAAGCTTGCTATCAAGCACTTGTGTCTCTAGCTCAGCCACTCTAGTCCTAGCATCCTCGAGTGAAGCCCTAAGCTCTTTTCTCATTTTCTTTGCCTCTCTAAGCATGTCATCACGATTATCAAGCAAAGTACCGAGCCGTTCATTCTCCTGGCGCAAGAAGGGAAGCTCATCACGCACCTCGTCGTCGGACTCGCATCCGAGTCGCTCCGTGTGCTCTTCTTGCGCCGCAGCTCGGCCGCCATGGTGCAGAAGCCGTCTCTAGCGAAGCAGCTCAGCCCGCTCAGGTTCTTGGACGCCTTCTTGCCCTTGCGACGATCACCTTCGTCTTCACTGCTACTCGAGCTCGAGGTGGAGTACACGGAACTGGAGTCGACGTCGCTCGCACCAACCATCGCTCGGGCCTTGCCTCGGTTCTCCTTTTTCCTCGATCGTCGCTCGTCCTTGTGCTTGTTCTTGTACTTGCTCTTTTAGTCGCGCCTCGACCGGTACTTGCCATCGTTCCTTGTCTTGTGCTTGTAGCTGTCCTTGTTCTCGACCTTCTCCGGGCAATCGGCGACGAAGTGTCCTGGCTTGCCGCACTGGAAGCATGTCCTCGTGTTCCTCCTCATGTTCACTCGGTTCTCGTGTAGCCTCTTGAACCACCTCGTCAGGAGCGCCAGCTCGTCCTCTCCTAGCACGTCGAACTCCTCATCTGGCATATACATCAAAGAGGACAAAGAGAACATCCTGGTGGATGGGTTAGTGTTAGCCTTTCCCTTCGAACCACCAACGAGGGCGAGACTATGGGAATCAGTCGGACCCTCGATCTTGGCAGTCATGCCCCTATCCGCCTCAGCCGACTTGAGCTTCGAGAACAGCTCGTTCACTGTCAGAGTGTCATACTTCTCCGACTCCATAATGGCCTCGAACTTCCCGCCCCATATTGTACGATCCAAAGAGTGTAAGAGCTTGACCGCTCTATCATGATCATCGTACGGGAGCATGTCCACATTGGCCCTCATGTTGTTCACAACCACCGTGAACCTCTGAAACAAGGCATCGATAGACTCACCAGGGAGATGAGTGAAGTTCTCGTACTCTCTCCGGTAGGTCGCATACATCCGTGCCTGAACCTGGGCATTCCCAACATGAGCCTCCTTCGAAAGACCGTCCAAATTCTACAAGCCAAGTGCTCGGTGTGCACCCGATCGAACTCAGGCTGACACAAAGCACGAAACAAGTAGTCGACCGCCTTATTGTTGGCGTCGAACCTATCCCTTGATCCTGGAGCGAGGAAGTCCATCGGCTGGACATATCCTGTGTCCACCGTGACATCCCAAAGGATTTGACCCTTTCCGCGGAGGAACGCACCCATCCGCTTACTCCACATCTGGTAGTTCTTGCCATCGAAGTGTGGAGGACCCGAACCCCATTCCTGGTACGCCATCCTTGGATCTTAGACTGGTTAGAGTCAACAAAGACCCGAACCTGCTCTGATACCACTTGAAGGACCGATTAGGCAACCAGAGAGGGGGGGGGGGGGAGTGAATGGGAGCCGATAAAAATTCTTCTCGAAGGAGATTGAAACTCCGACAAGGTGAACTCGCTCGGTCGGACCCCCGAAATGACACGCTCCGTACATCTACCTTTCCTTTGCCAAAACCACGTAGCCACTGGAGTGCTACTGGTCCTAGGAACAAACTCTACCAGCAACTTCAACACACACGCACCCACGACAGCGGAAACAACTCGAAAGCCGGCTGTCCAGAGGGGGGCGGTTAGACTGGGTATAGGGGGCGGTTAGACCGCCTCCACCAGGTAACCAAGAAATCCTCCGAAACACCTCTTCCGAGCACCAAAATGCACCACGGTTTCACCAACAGAGATCTCTGGTCAGGGCCATGCTAGCTACCAGAAAAACTTGGCGAAAACCAAAACTCCACCCAGGGCTCTAGGGGTGGCTAGACCGGCTACCCGAGGCGGTCTAACCTCCTGTACCCAGCAACGAACTCCAAACAAGAACACCTAGCAAACGACACGAGAACGACCCGAAATTTCACCAAGACGCTCCTCTGATCAAGGCAAACAAACTCATAGAGGAAAATTCGGCAAAACAAAACTTCAACCTGGAAACACCCAGGGCGGTTAGACCGCCCCTCCAGGCGGTTAGACCGCCTCTCCCAGAAAAACAGCACGCGGGTCAAACCCTAACTTCCTCGCGCCCAATCTCCCGAATCACTCCACGGATTGCAGCGAAACTTCGGGATTAGTCAAGTTACCTTCGGGCAACCTCTACCTCAAAGGAATCGACCCAAAACGCTCACAATCAAGAGGAATCGAAGAAATCGCCTCTCTAGGTCAACAACACGCCCAACTCGAAAAACCACCAAATCGAGTCCGATTCAACAGAGATTTGGGGGCAAAGTCACCAGCCAAAGAGGCACAAGATCCTCATACGTGACACCCACCAAAGGCCCTAAGAAATCGTCCTCAAAACACCACCAACAAAGAGCTTCGAAAATCAACACAAATGAGAGCGGGAAAACAACCTTGAGGAACAATGCTGAACCATCTATACATACCATGAAGGTTCGTACAAGGTCTAGCTTGCCACCCAAACATCCATCCCTCTCTCTAGATCTCACATGAAGCTCTCAAGCTAGTCCTCTAAAATCCTAAGGAAAATAGGAAGGGAAAATAGCAAAGCAAATGAACTAGGGTTCTAAGAGTTGGCTGCCATCCATCCACTCAAGAGTATATATGGAGGCACCCAAAAGACTAAACTACCCTCACTTAATAACTAGGGATACAAGCCCCTCGAGGGCGGATTTGGAAGTCTTCGGAATTTCTTCATCGGACGGATGCCCGGTGACCGCAACCTGCTTAGCCTCGACGCAAGCCTTGCGACCCCGACGCGTGTCCTCCGCTTCGAAGTATCTTGACGCTGGTGGCCAGGGCGGTCAGACCGCCCCCCCGGGTCGAAACGACCCGGATTTCCGCGAACGGAACCCCGAATCTTAGCACCTCGGTGGTAGTCCCGGAGGCTACCACGTGCAATCCCCGTCTCGCCGATTCCAAAATCCATACGAAAAAGTAAAAACAAAGAATAGAATACAACATTTATTTTATTACATTAATCGTAGTACATCTCTTCGGCACATGCCGGGTACAAGTCCATCGGGGATCGAATCAAACGGAAACAAATCGTCTAGCGGCGGCTCCATGAAAGCGCGGAAACTCCATATCCGCGGGCGGCTCAAGTGTAGGAAGAGCTCGGTCCACCCGGCCGTCGTTGTCGAAGTCGTAGTCCGGCTCGCGTCGAGTCACCGGTGGTCTACCCGATAAGCGGGTAGGTCATGTCGACTTCCCAACAAAGAGGCAAAAGCGGTGTATATTCTACTATGCATGAGGTAACCCTAATCGGGCCGTAGAAGGCTTAAGCAAAGCAACGAAGTGCAACATTCAAGGTAAGCGAGTATAGCAAGGAGGTCCACACCTCGGGAAGCCTTCGCTTCCGAGGTCCACACCTCGGGGGTCCACACCCCGCTCAAGGAACACCACACCAAAGCACCGGATCTCAACCACGATCCGTAACCCAACTCTCATCCGCGATGTGGGGCCCACCGGCTCCTATCCCCACATCTCAACGGCCGGCCGGGCTCACACACTCGGGGAGAGAAGAAGCACAAGAGAAGTGTATCTAGTCGGGTGAGAGATCGAAAGACTGTCCATAACCAAAGGACACGGACTATAGCTATAGGTTTAACACTGCGAGAGGTTGTACAACCGTACCCGCCCGAATAGGTCCGGAACCGGCCGTCACCGTGTCCGACCCTACCATACGGCCGAAGCCCAAGTAAGTGGATAGAACCCTTCGCATCTCCGAGCCCGGCCCCGCCCTCCGCGGCGAGCTCGTACTACCCGCGAGAGGTCCCTCGAAGCTGTGGAACCCTTCCCTGGCCTCGCCAGGGCAAAGTCTACTAAGGAGGGACGGACCACTCCCGACACGATCACACCGATCCTCCTACAGGAGGGGTGCTATCCACTACAAGTCTCACCCCGCACCCCCGCCCAATACAAGGCGGGCGGTCTGTACGAAAGTAGTCATTCGAAACAAGGTCAACTGACGATCGGTCCTTAAGGGGCCGAGAGCGAGCACTCAACATCTCCATCCCACACGACACGACCCTTGGGTAAGAGGCCGCATCGCATCTTCCCTTGGCGGCCGTTCACAAGTAACCGGCGGCTCGCTCCCGCCAAAACACAACAAGGGATACACAACCCAGGACACACGCCGGAACCACACCGAGATACCCACATCTCGGCTCAAACCCGCAGCACCATCCATAATCAAGCAACAAAAGTATGGATAGTTGAAGTATGGGACTAGCTAGGGGTCCGTAGCTAGTCCCGCGGTAGTAGATCAAGGAACAGGATATAATAAACATCAAGGCATGGCTAGTAAACAGGTTATGCAATTCATCAGAACAATGCATAAAAGTAAAGCACTAGCAGCTAAATATCAACATGGGATCTATATGGTTGGGAGTGACATGACACCTTCTGTGCCGTTGAAGCAGTCGCTGTCCGGTGCAGTGTACTCGGGGTCCTCCACGTCCTCCTGGTCGAAGCTCGGGTCTGCGGCACGAGATTCGACGCGAAAATAAGACATCGGTGCACATCTAAGCAATAACTCCAAATAAAATCCAACTTAGAAAATCCAAAAGAGCCCGAACTACCTACAATCGCAAGGTTTTGCAAATACGGATTTATAGAAATTAGTTTTGTATTTTTTTCGAGCATCCTAGAATTTATTACTAATTTTTAAAGGTCTAAAACATTTTCTCGGAGATTAAAACGAGAAAAAAGGAAAGGGGTTTTTCAGAAAAACACTGCTGACGTCAGCATGACGTCAGCGTCCTCGGTTAACAGGCCGACTGGAAGGCCGGATGTGCGGCTGGGCCGTGGGCGGCCCAGCGGCCTCCAACCCACTCGCTATCGGTTTTCAGCCCAACTCCCGTCAGAGGTCAGAGCCCACCAACGAATTTCACAGGTCTGAGTTCAGCCCCTCTACTACAACCCGCTTCGGGCCGACGGCCTGCTAAGGAAAAGGCGTTTGGGCTCAAAGCCCAGTTTCGGCCAACGGCCCGTTTTTCAGGAGTCAGGCGTTTAGGAAGTGCCATGCACCCCAGGTGCTCGACGGATCGCCAGGCGACCCGCGGCCGCGCGGCGCATCCCCGCGCGCGGCGAGCTCCCCGATGCCGCGTGTCCCCTCCCCCTCGGCGGGGTGCTAGCGGAGGGTACGCCTTCGCGTTCTTTCCCCGAACAGCACGATTTGTCACACACCGGACCGCGGCGGGGAGGCCGGCGGTGCGCGCGCGCGCGCCGGGCACGGCGGCGTCGCGGCCGCGCCGCCCGATCGTTAGCGCGGCAAGCCCCCAGGTCTACGCGCTGGGGTGCGCCTGACCCCGGCTTCCGCCTAACCAACCTGCAAGAACGCCCTTTTACGGCACGACGGCCGGTTTCCAGGAAAAACCACGTTCAACGCTCGGCGCGCCACGGGTTTCCTCACGATCCAGCTCTGCCGGATGCGGCGTCGACGCGCGCAAGGAGTGCCTCGCCCTCCGGCTTGGGGTAGCCGCGGCGCACCGACCCTCCTCCTCTGCTCAACCACCACACAGCTTGAGACCGCGTCGCCCTTCGCACGGCGACGGCGGCGCTCAGGGGCACAACCGGCCCAAGAGCCCCAGCCGTCGCGGCGCGGCAGTACTGCGGCGCGAAGGCCAGCAACCAGGCAAGGAAAAGTCACGGCGACGCGTCTCCACTCACAGGCATCCAACACAGGAAGGGGATTCCAAGGGGGAGAAGAGAGAAAGTGGGTCGCGGTGCTCACGGTGGGGCGACGGTGTAGGCGTGGCCGGCTCGTCGATGGTGCGGCGTTGATGCTCCGGCGTGGTAGACGTCCTCTCGGTGATGCAGGTGTTCACGCCGTTGCGTTCCTCCCCCGGCTCGTCGTCGCGGTCCGTGCTTCCGCGCCCCTGGTTCCCGGCTCGTCCTCCTCTCGGTGCGGTGCGACGGCGCGCGCTTCCCCCCCCCCGGCTCGTCGTCGGCGTGCCGCGTGGCCGCCTCTCCTCTCGGCCGGCGTGGCGGCGGCGCCTTGCCCCACACCCTCTCACGGCTCCCTCTCTCAACTTGGGCGGAAGAGAAAACCCCAATGGGGTTGGTGGCGGTGGTCAACAGGCGATTCGCCTCTCCCCTCGCTTTTGAAACCCCGGCGTCGCGAGGACGGGGTGAATTCCCGTGTGCTCGCCCCCGGTGTGGACCGCCCCCGGCACCCGAGGTGGCGCCGCTCAACGTCTCGCTCGACCGCGCGGTCCGGGCAAGGCGTGGGGGTAGATGCGGGATTTCCCTCCCCCGGCTCGGGTTCGACTCGCGCGCGCCGGCGCGCCTAGGGCCTCGGCGTGCGCGCCGGCCGGGCGACCCGGCCGCGCCCCCACGCCGTGCGTGCCGGCTAGGCGGGGCCGCGGCGCGAGGCGGCTCGGTGGACGGGCTAGCGGACGCGGGCGAAGGGGAAAAGGGGCGAGAGGATAAGGAGAAACGAGGACCGACCGGTGGGTCCGGCCCGGCGAGCGACACAAGCGCGCGCAGAGGGTAGGACGCGGTGGGCGACCCGCGGGTCCCACATGCCGCCGAGCACGGCGGGGGCTGCCCGCGGGCTCGGTGAATGCGCAAGCCGGGCCGGGGCCGCTAGTTAGCTCGGGTTGGGCCGGCCGCTATGCGAAGGCAAAGGAATGCCGCCCAAGATCCGTGCTTCGAACCTTGTCTAGTTAAAAGCTAATTAAGGGTTGAAAAAGAGTTTGAATTTGATCCCCTTTCAAATTCAAACATCACTCAATTAAACTCCAAGAAAACCAAAGAAAACCAACTCACAAGTTATACCATATTTTAAATATAATTTTTATGAATAGGATAAATTAGTGGAGAATTTGGTGAGAGGCTAGCAATTTGGCTAAAAATTGATAGCACTCCAAAGCAAACAAAAAGTTTTAAATTTTTCGCAAAATTTCACACACCTAGATTCCCGGGTTGTTACATTCTCCCCCACCACCGAGAATCTCGTCCTCGAGATTTAGTCCTCGACCTCCTCCGCGAACAAGTGAGGGTACTCCTTCCCCGAGATCGGCTTCCTTCTCCCATGTTGCCTCTCGCTCGGTATGGTTGCTCCACAACACTTTACGAAGGGAATGGTGGTTCTCCTTGTTTCCTTGACGGCTCCGTCCAAGATTTTCTCCGGATATTCTCGTATACTCTAGGTTGTCTTGCAAGTCAAGCAACTCCATGGGCACTTGCTTTGCCTCAACTCGCCTTCTCACTCTTCTTCGACCGTGACACGTGAAACACCGGGTGAACTCCCGCCATTGTCTCGGGTAGTGCAAGCCGGTAGGCCAAACTCCCAATCCTTCGGGTGATAGGGTACGGTCCCACGTACCTCGGTGCAAGCTTTCCCTTCACCAAGAATCTCTTGGTTCCTCGAGCGGTGAGACTTTCGGTACACTCGGCCGCCAACCGCGAAGGTCAACTCTCTCCTCCTCTTGTCGGCATAGCTCTTCCGACGACTTTGAGCGATTTTCGTGTTCTCACGAACTTTCTCAACCTTCTCCTCTCGCTTCCTCAATGATTGCTGGTCCGAACGTAGCTCGCTCCCCAACCTCCGACCAAGCTAGCGGGGTCCCGCACTTCCGACCGTAAAGTGCCTCAAAGGGTGCCATCCGGAGACTTGCTTGAAAGCCGTTGTTATACGAGAACTCGCAAACGGCAAACTCGCTTCTCCCAATCGCACCATAGGTGAGTGCACAAGCTCGTAGCATGTCCTCCAGACCCGGTTGACTCTCTCCGTCCGCCCGTCGGTCCGCGGGGTGAAAAGCCGTGGCCGTAGCCGAGAGTGGTGCCCATAAGCTTGTGGAAACTCGCCAAAACTTGGAGACAAACCGTGACCCTCGATCGTACACGATACTTCGGGTGCCCCGTGTAGCTCGAGTATGTGTTCTACGAACAGCTCTCGCTAACTTCTCGGTTGCATACCCGGTCTTCACCGCACAAAGTGAGCCACTTTAGTCAGCTCGTCCACTATGACCCGGACCGAGTCGTTTCCTTTTGGTGTTCTAGGGAGTCCTACCACAAAGTCCATGGAAATGTCCTCCCACTTCCACACCGGGATATCCAACGGCTTCAACAAACCAACGGGTTTCGATGTTCAATCTTTACTCGCTACAGTGTGTCGCAACAGCCACGTAGTGTGCTATGTCCTTCTTCATATCCTTCCACCGCACTCGACCTTCGGATCTCTCGTACATCTTGGTGTCGCTCGGGTGAATCGAGTACCTCGAGTCGTGAGCTTCCCTCATGATCCGATCTCGGAGCGTCTTGTCTTGTGGTACACGGATCCGTTCTTTCAACCACACAAGGCTCCTGTTCATCAACCCGATAGTCCTCTCGCTTTGCCCTCGCTTCATTAGTTCTCGCAACGACTTTGATTTCTCGCACACTCTTTCGGGCCGTACGGATTCGCTCCTCCAGGTCATAGGTCACTTGCATCACGTTGACTTGGCCTTGATCTACAATTTCGATTCTCAGCTTCTCTAGCTCTTCATGCAAAGCAGTTGCTCTTCCTTTATCATGAGGTTGTTACGTATGTTTTCCGGCTCAGTGCATCTGCCACGACGTTAGCTTTGCCTGGGTGGTAGTTGATCTCAACGTCGTAGTCCTTGATCAGCTCTAACCACCGTCTCTGCCTCATGTTCAGCTCGGTCTGTGTAAAGAAGTACTTCAGGCTCTTGTGGTCGGAAAACAGCTCACACTTGTTCCCTATCAGGTAGTGTCTCCAAATTTTGAGCGCATGCACAACAGCTGCCAACTCCAAGTCGTGTGTCGGGTAGTTTTCCTCATGTTTCTTCAGCTGTCTGGAAGCATAAGCCACAACTTTCCCTTCCCCGCATCGAGCACACAACCAAGTCCTTGCTTCGAAGCGTCACAATAGACCACAAAGTCTTTCTTGATGTCCGGCAAGGTAAGCACCGGGGCCGTGGTGAGTCTCGTTTTTAGCTCTTGAAAGCTCTTCTCACACGCTTCGACCACTCGAACTTTGTGTTGTTCTTGAGCAACTCTCGTCATTGGCTTTGCGATCTTGGAAAAGTTCTCAATGAACCTCCGGTAGTAACCTCGCCAACCCAAGGAAACTCCCCGACATCCGTCACGTTTAACGGTTGCTCCCACTTGGTCACCGACTCAACCTTGGACGGATCCACGCCTATCCCCCTCCGCCGACAACACGTGTCCCGAGAACGCGACCTTCTCCATCCGTAACTCGCACTTGCCGAACTTGGCGTACGCTTCGCCGCCTCGGCCTCTCTAGCACAACTCTCGTGTGCTCCTCGTGCTCCTCGCGGTCTCGCAGTAGATCAAGATATCATCGATAAACACCACTACAAACCGGTCCAACTCTTCCATGAAGACCTTGTTCATCAAGTTCATGAAGTAGGCAGGGGGCGTTGGTCGCCCAAAGGAAACCACCACGAACTCGTACAAGCCGTAGCGTGTGGTGAAGGCCGTCTTGGGTATGTCCCGCTCCCGGATCTTCATCCGGTGGTAGCCCGACCTCAAGTCGATCTTGGAAAAGAACCTTGCCTTTTTGAGTCTATCCAAAGAAATCCTCGATTCGGGCGGTGGGTACTTGTTCTTGATTGTCATCGAGTTGAGCGTGCGGTAGTCAATGCACATCCTCTTCGTACCGTCTTTCTTCTCCACGAAGAGCACCGGTGAACCCCACGGTGAGGCACTCGGCCGAACAAACCCTTGCTCGAGCAACTTCTTGAGCCGTTTCTTCAACTCGTCCGGCCTCGTCGGACGACATCCTATACGGACTCTTAGCAACGGCCCCGCCCCCCGGCATCGCCTCAATCACGAACTCCACGTCCCGGTGCGGGGGTAACTCCGTAAGCTCCTGCCCGGGAACACGTCCGGAAACTCACGGACCACCGGGATCTCTTCGATCTCTTTCCCACTCATGTTGCACATCATCGTAGCAACCTTCGGACTCGCGGCTCGATCCGTACGGTAGTCCCGCTGGGGTGTTCAAGCCGTATCACTCGGGGTTGCAAGAAACTATCCCGTTATGCTTTGCCAACCAATCCATCCCTAAGATCACGTCTATCCCGAAGACTCCAAAGCCGTCAAGTCCGCCGTGAACGGTAGCCCCTCAAACACCATCCTCACTCCCCCGCACTCTAACGTACTCCTCTTCTCTCCTAGCGGAGAGCTAGTCAAGATAGGCCTTGGTCGAGGCTTAGTTGGTAAAGACCTTTCTTTAGCAAACTTGGTAGAAATATACGAAAACCGAGCTCCGGTATCAAACAAAACAAGAGCCAAAACCGAGTCAACAAGGAACTCACCAAGTGTGACGTCGGGGTGCGAGCCGCCGCATCCTCGGCGGTGAGGTGGTTCGCACGGCCTCGAGTAGCCGGCGGCCGAGTAGACCTCTCGCTTTGTACGAGGTGGCCGTCCTCCCGGTGCCGGTGGCTTCGCCGGGGTCCGGAACCGCGTGCCGCGGCTCCGACTCCTCGGTGGTACCCGCCGGGGGCACTCAAACGACTTATGCCCCACCCGACGGCGCTTGAAGCACGTCACCTTGGATCCGTCCGCCGCCCGCGGTGGTGGCCTCGGCTTCCGGCCGTTCGACCTCCACTCCCACCCGGTGGGGTCTCGCTTCCGTGGCCGAGACCGAGAGGCGTGGTGCCTCCGCCGAGTCCGGTGGCCCCGTGCGTAGCTCCTCGTCCTCTCGCCTCGGGGTGGACCCGAGCGTCTCCGCCCGGTCGGTGCGCTTGGACTTGCTCCCTCGTACCTCCATGTACTCCGGCCGGACCTCTCCACTATCGAGCCTTGTCGATTATGGAGCGAAGTGTCGGGCGGTCGTGCGCGGACAAGTGGTGTGCCATACCCTTGTGCGGCCCCTTTCGAACCGCAGACCTTCTTCTTCTCTCGTGTCGGTGTCCTCCGGCACGTACCTCATCGCCTCCTCGGTAGCGGTTGGCGTACTCCCCGTACCGACATGTTTCCCATCTTGAGGTGCCTCGAACTCGTCGGCCTTCCTATCCATCACCGCGTCCGGGATGTGGTGACTCCCGAAGGCCTCCACGAACTCGTCCCACCCGATGTGCAACGGGTCCCGTGCGAGTCACGCAGGCCGTCCCACCACGCACCGGCCGTGCCGATCGGCCGGTGCGCCGCCACGCTCACACACTCCTCCTCGGTAAGCTCGGTCGGCTCCGGCCTTCTTCTCGATCTCACGCAACCGCTATCCGCATCCATCGGGTCCGCCGAGTGGTCAAAGGTAGGCGGGCGCGCTTGTTGAAGTTTTCAACCTTCTTCCGGAAGCCCTCCGGGAGCGTTGCGGTTCGGCCCCCGTGGTTGTTGTGGTTGTTGTTCCGGGCCAGCATCCGGGTGACCGTCCGCATCGCCCGAGTTTGCACCGCCATCACTTCGGCCAAGTTCGGGGGGGAGGTGGCGGTGGTGGCACCTCGTGTCCCCGAGCCCGGCCTCGCTCCTCCCTCCGGGCCGGGGTACCGCTCGTGCTCGAGCTCCTCGCTCCCCGAGCTCCCGCGTCGTCGCGCGCGGCTCCTCGACCGCCGACTCGGCCTCCCCGGCCTCCGCGGAGTCCGCCTCGTGGCGCGAGACCTCCACGACGTCCACGGCCTCTCGCTCCCGCCGGGTTAGGGGCATCCTCCCCTCCGTCGTCCCCGGCCGACCTCCCTCGAAACGGGCCAGAGTCGCCGGACCTCCTTGCTCCCGACATCCGTTCCGGTTGCAAGAGTTAGTAGCGGTAGGGAGAATGTATTTAATCAGGTTATAAACTATAATGGAGTAATCCTTCTAACAATCACAAAATTTCAGACAGACGATAAGAAGCATGAAATCCGAAAGAAACTATGAAGATCCATGTCACTCAATCAATGCCACCATACAAAAGAGGTGCACCTCGAGGTTTACTCCTACGACCTTCGAGGGTACACGGCAACACATCCTGCTAACGCATGGTACATCATGGGGTAGCTACTACAGGCATGTCACATGAACGGTAGCATTACATCTAACTCATTACATCTACTCTGAATCTGCTACAAGATCTCTACTCCCATCACTGAATACTCTGAGGTGCCTCGGAGCCGGTGTCCTGTGGAACTGAGTAGAACGGTGGTGAGTGGACTCCTGGGTAACCCGGCACCCTGATCGCCGGTCCCCCGTAGTAGTCACAAGTGTCTGCGCAGCACGATCCATCTCCGCCGTGTCCTCGCGAGCCACTCGGGTACGGCCGCACTCGTGGAAGGAGTGTCGGGGGGAAGCTCGAAAGTCTCCATCCTCGCTCCGGGCCTCTTCTTAGGTGGTAGCCGTGCGGAAAGCGCCTCCCGGCTACCGCCGGCCTCTGGCCGGTCGGAGCGCTCCCGGCCGCGCGGGTCTCCGTCTCGCTCGGTCCCTCTCCCTCGAAGACCGCTCCTCCCGGGTAACACATGTGGTGGTAGTTGTGTCGGCTCGCCTCCCCGTAGATCCCACACCTTGACCTCGGTAGTCGACCGCCGCGGCTCCGATCGACTCAACCTCGGTCTCGAGCCTCTGCCCGCCCTCACTCGATCCTCTCGCGCGGCCTCCACCGAAGCCCGGTGAGCCTCCCCGCTCCGCCCTCAACCGTGCCTCCAACGTAGCGATCCTCCGGAGTCTCTCTCTCGGTCGCGCCGCGGCCGCTGCCGGTCCCCAACCGTACTAGCTCCCCCATTCCTCTCGTGCGCCGCCTCCGGCTCGTCCCGCAAGTCCTCTCTCGTCCTCCTCCAAGTCCCGAACCCGCCGCGGGCAACGTCACACCTCCACCGAAGGTACAGTGTCTCTCCGTCCGCCCAGAACAGTGCCTGGTCCTGGGCCAGGATGCACCGCCTGGCTGCGAGCATCGCCCTCGGTCCTCCCCGTCCACGGGAGTCACCTCCTGGTACCGTGCCCGGTCACTCGAGTCCCAGCGACCGTGGTCGAAGATCTCTGCCGGAAGTACCCCGAACGGTGTGTCCTTCGACCTCTCTCCGAGCGGGTCACAAACCTTCTTGAGAGCCCCTGCGTGCACCGGTCGGTGCGCCTCCGTGACCGAGCTCTCGAAAGCGACACCACTACCTCCTCAAACTGCGGCACCCGTGGGTCTGCCGGTACCGTGACGGTCGTGTACGTGGGAGTCCGCTCCAAGTGCCCCATGGCCCTCCCCCCGTAGGGCCGACACCGTCGGTCTCCACTCTCGCCGCCTCCGGCACTCCCTCGACGGTGGCGAAGCCTCCGTAGCTCTTGCCGTCCGACTCCAAGGTAACCCACGTCGTCTCCACCATCTGCACAACGTTGTTAGAGCGTAGTTAGTAAGGCAGTTAGTGAAAGTCAATCAAGGTAATGCATATATATAAGTATAGTTATATACATACGGAAGCCAAGGAGTTTATATAAAGTTTCAAGGTTCAGAAACGGCTTCCTATGCTATCGACCATTCCTGGGGCTCGTCCTACAGTCAAGCATGGCTCTGGTACCAACTGAAACGACCCGGATTTCCGCGAACGGAACCCCGAATCTTAGCACCTCGGTGGTAGTCCCAGGAGGCTACCACGTGCAATCCCTGTCTCAGCGATTCCAAAATCCATACAGAAAAGTAAAAACAAAGAATAGAATACAACATTTATTTTATTACATTAATCGTAGTACATCTCTTCGGCACATGCGGTACAAGTCCATCGGGACCGAATCAAACGAAACAAATCGTCTAGCAGCGGCTCCATGAAAGCGCGGGAAACTCCATATCCGCGGGCGGCTCAAGTGTAGGAAGAGCTCGGTCCACCCGGCCGTCGTTGTCGAAGTCGTAGTCCGGCTCGCGTCGAGTCACCGGGGTCTACCCGATAAGCGGGTAGGTCATGTCGACTTCCCAACAAAGAGGCAAAAGCGGTGTATATTCTACTATGCATGAGGTAACCCTAATCCGTCGTAGAAGGCTTAAGCAAAGCGACGGTGCAACATTCAAGGTAAGCGAGAGTATAGCAAGGAGGTCCACACCTCGGGGAAGCCTTCGCTTCCGAGGTCCACACCTCAGGGGTCCACACCCCGCTCAAGGAACACCACACCAAAGCACCGGATCTCAACCACGATCCGTAACCCAACTCTCATCCGCGATGTGGGGCCCACCGGCTCCTATCCCCACATCTCAACGGCCGAAGCCGGCTCACACACTCGGGGGAGAGAAGAAGCACAAGAGAAGTGTATCTAGTCGGGTGAGAGATCGAAAGACGCGTCCATAACCGGTGGACACGGACTATAGCTATAGGTTTAACACTCGCGAGAGGTTGTACAACCGTACCCGCCCGAATAGGTCCGGAACCGGCCGTCACCGGTGTCCGACCCTACCATACGGCCGAAGCCCAAGTAAGTGGATAGAACCCTTCGCATCTCCGAGCTCGGCCCGGCCTCCGCGGCGAGCTCATACTACCCGCGAGAGGTCCCTCGAAGCCGTGGAACCCTTCCCCGGCCTCGCCGGGGCAAAGTCTACTAAGGAGGGACGGACCACTCCCGACACGATCACACCGATCCTCCTACGGGAGGGGTGCTATCCACTACAAGTCTCACCCCGCACCCCCGCCCAATACAAGGCGGGCGGTCCGTACGAAAGTAGTCATTCGAAACAAGGTCAAGCGACGATCGGTCCTTAAGGGGCCGAGAGCGAGCACTCAACATCTCCATCCCACACGACACGACCCTCGGGTAAGAGGCCGGATCGCATCTTCCCTTGGCGGCCGTTCACAAGTAACCGGCGGCTCGCTCCCGCCAAAACACGGCAAGGGATACACAACCCAGGACACACGCTGGAACCACACCGAGATACCCACATCTCAGCTCAAACCCAGAGCACCATCCATAATCAAGCAACAAAAGTATGGATAGTTGAAGTATGGGACTAGCTAGGGGTCTGTAGCTAGTCCCGCAGGTAGTAGATCAAGGAACAGGATATAATAAACATCAAGGCATGGCTAGTAAACAGGTTATGCAATTCATCAGAACAATGCATAAAAGTAAAGCACTAGCAGCTAAATATCAACATGGGATCTATATGGTTGGGAGTGACATGACACCTTCTGTGCCGTTGAAGCAGTCGCTGTCCGGTGCAGTGTACTCGGGGTCCTCCACGTCCTCCTGGTCGAAGCTCGGGTCTGCGGCACGAGATTCGACGCGAAAATAAGACATCGGTGCACATCTAAGCAATAACTCCAAACAAAAACCAATTTAGAAAATCCAAAAGAGCCCGAACTACCTACAATCAGCAAGGTTTTGCAAATACGGATTTATAGAAATTAGTTTTGTATTTTTCTAAGCTTCCTAGAATTTATTACTAATTTTTAAAGGTCTAAAACATTTTCTGGAGATTAAAACAGAAAAAGGAAAGGGGTTTTTCAGAAAAACACTGCTGACGTCAGCATGACGTCAGCGTCCTCGGTTAACAGGCCGACTGGAAGGCCGGATGTGCGGCTGGGCCGTGGGCGGCCCAGCGGCCTCCAACCCACTCGCTATCGGTTTTCAGCCCAACTCCCGTCAGAGGTCAGAGCCCACCAACGAATTTCACAGGTCTGAGTTCAGCCCCTCTACTACAACCCGCTTCGGGCCGACGGCCTGCTAAGGAAAAGGCGTTTGGGCTCAAAGCCCAGTTTCGGCCAACGGCCCGTTTTTCAGGAGTCAGGCGTTTAGGAAGTGCCATGCACCCCAGGTGCTCGACGGATCGCCAGGCGACCCGCGGCCGCGCGGCGCATCCCTGCGGCGGCGAGCTTCCCCGATGCCGGCGTGTCCCCTCCCCTCGGCCCCGGGGTGCTAGCGCAGGGTACGCCTTCGCGTTCTTTCCTCGAACGAGCACGATTTGTCACACACCGGACCGCGGCGGGGAGGCCGGCGGTGCGGCGCGCGCGCGCGCGGCGCCGGGGCACGGCGGCGTCGCGGCCGCGCCGCCCGATCGTTAGCGCGGCAAGCCCCCGTGTCTACGCGCCGGGGTGCGCCCCGACCCCGGCTCCGCCTAACCAACCCGCAAGAACGCCCTTTTACGGCACGACGGCCGGTTTCCGGGGAAAAACCACGTTCAAAGCTCCGGCGCGCCACGGGTTTCCTCACCGGTCCCGGCTCGCAGATGCGGCGTCGACGCGCGCAAGGAGTGCCTCGCCCTCTCGGCTTGGGGTAGCCGCGGCGCACCGACCCTCCCCCTCCTCTCGCTCAACCACCACACGGCCTTGAGACCGCGTCGCCCTTCGCACGGCGACGGCGGCGCTCGTGGGGCACAACCGGCCCAAGAGCCCCAGCCGTCGCGGCGCGGCGTACTGCGGCGCGAAGGCCAGCAACCAGGCAAGGAAAAGTCACGGCGACGCGTCTCCACTCACAGGCATCCAACACAGGAAGGGGATTCCAAGGGGGAGAAGAGAGAAAGTGGGCCGCGGTGCTCACGGTGGGGCGACGGTGTAGGCGTGGCCGGCTCGTCGATGGTGCGGCGTTGATGCTCCGGCGTGGTAGACGTCCTCTCGGTGATGCAGGTGTTCACGCCGTTGCGTTCCTTCCTCCCCCGGCTCGTCGTCGCGGTCCGTGCTTCCGCGCCCCTGGTTTCGGCTCGTCCTCCTCCCGGTGCGGTGCGACGGCGCGCGCTTCCCCCCCCCCCCGGCTCGTCGTCGGCGTGCCGGCGTGGCCGCCTCTCCTCTCGGGCCGGCGTGGCGGCGGCGCCTTGCCCCACACCCTCTCACGGCTCCCTCTCTCAACTTGGGCGGCAGGGAAAACCCCAATGGGGTTGGTGGCGGTGGTCAACAGGCGATTCGCCTCTCCCCTCGCTTTTGAAACCCCCGGCGTCGCGAGGACGGGGTGAATTCCCGCGTCGCCCGGTGTGGACCGCCCCCGGCACCCGAGGTGGTGCCGCTCAACGTCTCTCGCTCGACCGCGCGGTCCGGGGCAAGGCGTGGGGGTAGATGCGGGATTTCCTCCCCCCGGCTCGGGTTCGACTCGCGCGCGCGGGCGCGCCTAGGGCCTCGGCGTGCGCGCCGGCCGGGCGACCCGGCCGCGCCCCACGCCGTGCGTGCCGGCTAGGCGGGACCCGCGCGCGAGGCGGCTCGGTGACCGGGCTAGCGGACGCGGCGAAGGGGAAAAGGGGCGAGAGGATAAGGAGAAACGGGGACTGACCGGTGGGTCCGGCCCGGCGAGCCGACACAAGCGCGCGCAGGAGGTAGGACGCAGTGGCTGACTCGCGGGTCCCACATGCCAGCGAGCACGGCGGGGCTGCCCGCGGCTCTGGTGAATTCGCAAGCTGGCTGGGCCGCTAGTTAGCTCGGGTTGGGCCGGCTGCTATGCGAAGGCAAAGAAATGCCGGCCCAAGTTCTGTGCTGATCCTTGACTAGATAAAAGCCAATTAAGGGTTGAAGAAGGGTTTGAATTTGATCCCCTTTCAAATTCAAACATCACTCAATTAAACTCCAAGAAAACCAAAGAAAACCAACTCACAAGTTATACCATATTTTAAATATAATTTTTATGAATAGGATAAATTAGTGGAGAATTTGGTGAGAGGCTAGCAATTTGGCTAAAAATTGATAGCACTCCAAAGCAAACAAAAAGTTTTAAATTTTTCGCAAAATTTCACACACCTAGATTCCCGGGTTGTTACATGGGCGGTTAGACCGGCCCGAAGATCTGACCGGCCCCAGGCGGTCTGACCGCCCCTCCTAGGCGGTTGAACCGGCCTGGGTGGCCGCACCTCCTCGTCAAGTCTTCGGCCTCAGTTTTGTGGCTCAACCGAGTAACCCAGTGGTTTTCTTGTGAACCACTGCAAACCCCGCGAACTCGGTGTAGCCTCCGCCAATCTCCACTCATGACTTGGCTCCCACGTAGTCCCGGCTCGACCTTGGTTTTGAGGCTCTACCAAGAAACCGTCCACGACTTCATCTAGCTGTTCATGCCACCATGCGGCCTGCACTTGACCCCACTGGCCACCGGGTCCCTCGAACGAAACCTACTTGTCTTCTCCACACCTGGAGGCCTCACTGGCAAGGACCTTTCGCACTTGTTCTTCACCTGCACCAACACGAATCAAGCCGCAACCTGCACCTGCAATACTTAGCCAAGAATTAGTCCACACAACGTTGTCAATCACTCATCACACAAGGAAGCGACCATCCACCGGTCCTCGAACCACACATGGTCCTCACTGTCCCTGACAGTAGCCCCCGAGCATCTGTGGGTGTACCCGTCAGGGTCCCGCAGATGCTGACGCTTGCTGATGGGACATTCTTCCCTCCTGGTTGCCAATGCTGTTCTGTGGGGTCCGCGTCAGCGGACCCGCGGGTCTAGCCCCAGAAGCCCTGCAGGAGCGTGAGTGCTCTTGCAGGGGTTTTTTCGCGAGTTTTTACCAGTGTGCGGGGCATTTGTTTCAACCAGCATCGGCGATGTTCCAGCCGGCTTCGGTCACGCACACATGACTGGTACTTCTCACGTCCGGTGCACCCCGGGAGGTGTAGCCGTGCGTCGAGCCCCCGAGCCTGGGCCCGTTCGAGGCGATCGGGGTGAGCTCTCCATCTTGTTTCAATGCGCCCTCGCCGCCCCTTCGCGGGGCAGAGGGTGAGGTTTCCACAACCCCCATCGATCGGGTCGCGGATTGCGGATTCCTCGTCGAGCTGTTATCGGGTGGTTCGAGTGGACGCCCATGCACTATTCGATAAGGGTTGGCTCGTGGTCCAGAGACTCGTCCATGAAAGCGCTCGCGCAGGTTTGCTAGGTGGGGCTCGGTCCTGCTTGCTAGGGACCGAGGGCGCGGAAGCTCTCCCTTGGTG
Source organism: Cenchrus americanus (assembly GCA_947561735.1). Lineage (NCBI taxonomy): Eukaryota > Viridiplantae > Streptophyta > Magnoliopsida > Poales > Poaceae > Cenchrus > Cenchrus americanus. The sequence continues at coordinate 88,009,970 of OX387240.1, read as the reverse complement.
GGATCCCCCGACTAGCTACCCTCGCCGTCTCTCGAACACGACATGTGGGGCGCCCTCGAGCCGGTGGGCTCGAGGATAGTCTCGAATGCGCGCACCCTCGTCATCCCTGACTCTGGCGATCTGGGCACCTGTTCGAATTCTTCGAGGGTCAGGTTTCGAACCCCTGATCAGTAGGGCCGTTGCAGGGTGGCAACTGGTTGCCCCCAACTTCTAACATCTGCAGGTTTCGAGGATTCGCAGCCGGGCCGGCCCTCGAACCGCTGATCAGTAATTTTTGTAGGTCGAGGGCACCTGTGGCGCCCGTTCACGCTGAGCGGGCTTCGAGGCCACTGGTCGGTAATCGCACCCCTCGAGGGTCCGGTTTTTCGAGCCTGGCGCCCGGGCCATTCGAGGGTCGTCCTTACTTGGTAAGGGACCGGGCCATTTAATGCCCATAGTCGCGTCCATAGTCGTGCGCTGCGGGCGCGCCTTTTCAGGCGTCGCGGCCGCGCGCGTAGTGGGCGACGTGGGCGGGCAGATGTGACGGCCCGCCGCGGCTCTTTAGTTGCCCCGCCGTAATGATAGCGCGCGCGTGCGCCTGGCCACTCCGGTCGTGGTGGGTCCGCCTGTCAGTGGCTGGGCCGTTCGCCTGCAGTTAATGCATGAAGAGCGTGCGATTCGGGGAGCGTGGCTCCATGGATCTATAAATCTGGGGGGAGTGACGAGGGGAATCTTTACCTCAACACTTAGCGTCTGTCGTCGTCGCCCCTTCCGCTTCTGACTCAGAGCTGCGCTCGCTCCTTCGCCATCGCATAGCACTCGCTTCGCGCTCCACGCCCCTTCGCCAATCCACATGGCTCCTTCGTAGTCCATCACCATCATCGACCCGCTGCCGTGGCCGCGCTCGACGGCGACAAGGCTGGCCCTGAGCGAGTGGGTCGTCCCGCGGCGTGGATCGTCCCGCCGGCGACGGACCGGGAGCCCAACCCGCCGTACGGGTACGTCGTCAGCTTCATCCGCTTTCATGAGCGTGGCTTCGCGGCGCCGGCGAGCCGCTTCTTGCGCGGTTTGTGCTTCCACTATGGCGTGGAGCTGCACAACTTCGCGCCGAATGCGATCTCGTAGGCGGCTACATTCGTCGGCATCTGCGAAGGATTCCTGGGGATCCCGGTGAACTTGGATCTCTGGGTCCACCTCTTTCGCGCAGAGCTGCACACCGCCACCACGCCGGAGCCGAAGACCCTCCGTGCGGTGCACGCCGACGGTGTGACGATCGCGGTGCGGGAGACGCGCAGGGAGCTCTACATACCCTGCACGATGACCTCCAACAATGTTGAGTGGGAGCGGGGGTGGTTCTACCTTCGCAACGACGAGCCCGGCCTGCCGCCCTGGACCGGCAAGGTCGTGAAGGAGAAGGCCGACTCCTGGTGGCACGGCCTGTCGCCTTCCTCGCGTCAAGACTGGCTGGACTCAGCCTTGAAGGCGTAGAAGGCGTTGGCGGACGCCGGGCTGACCGCGGCCTTGGTTCTTGCCAACCTCCACCACCGGCAGATCGTCTCTCTCATGGAGAGGCGGCTCCGCATCTTCGAGATGGAGGAGACGACCGACCCCGTGGCGCTGGCGCAGTCGCGGCTGCTGCGCGGTCTATTCCAGCAGGAGTATGCCGCCACGAGGGCGAGGCGCATCGTCAACCTCATGGCCATGAGGGTCGATGACACCGCACTTTGGGCGTTCACCATGGTCCTGAGGGCCCGCTGGTGAGTAGGGTTCCCACCCCCCTTCGGTCTTTTGGTTCGTGGAGAATCGTCGTGATCTGGAGTTCTACTCGCCCCCTGCAGGTGATGGCTGTGAACGTCGCGCGGTCCGACCCACCCACGCCCTGAGCCCGAGCGCGCGCGGCGCAGCGGCGGGAGCAAGAGCGGGCGGCGCTTAAGAAGGAGAAGAGGATCCGGCGACGGGAGCGCCGGGAACAGAGGAGTGAGGAGTTCCGGCTGCGCGAGCAGCAGGGGCTCTCCTCCCCTGGGACTTCGGAGTACTCGTCGTCGGACGACGAGGAGGAGGAGTGTCGGAGACAGCCCTGGGGGTCCCCTTAAACAACTGGGGAAACCCCACTTAAAACCTGCAAAAAAGGCCAAGGCCAAACACGCCTCGCTTAAACACACAGGGCATGGCCCGCGCCACGGTGGCCCCGACGGCCCACCAAGGCGGCCCACTCAAAGATCCCCTCGAGCAGGCTCCGCCTCGCTCGAGGGCACACACCTCCCTCGGATGGGCTCCGCCCCGATTCGAGGGAGTGCGCTTACCTCGAGCAGGCTCCGCCTCGCTCGAGGGTCCGCACCGCCCTCAGCAGGCCCCGCCTCGCTCGAGGGCACTCCGCACGCGCACGCCCGCTCCCGTACGCGGGTACGGGCATTTAATGCTCTGACAACGGTGGGGCGGCGCCATCACGCGCCTGGGACTCGCGCCCCGGTTCTGTTGCACCAACTCCCTAGGAGGGAACCCATCCCTGCCACAATGGGGGACTGTGCGACGTGGCCGGTGCCGGGGCCCCGTGATGCCGCGCCGCCTACTCCGCATCCCCGCGGCCAACGCGCCCGATCCCTCGAGGGGGGGCCGGCCGCACTCTCTCGATTTGCTTTCCCGTGACTTTGCAGGGTTAGGTCGTGGTGTTAGGCCGGCGGGGCGCCATCCCTGCCACTGTTAACGACATGGCGGCCGCCCCCCGCGCGTACAACCCCACGCCGGCACCGTGGTAACGGCTCTCCGCGCCGTGGAGCGTGCGGGAACGGACGCCGCCATGCCCGCCACCGTACCCCATGCGGATCGACGTCGCAACCCCCTCGAGCCCGCCCCCGGGGACATCACGGCCGTCCGCCGCACTCCTACCCTCGAAGCTACCACCTGTTCGGGTACAAGATATGCCATGATGGCCGCATCACGGCAAGAACCGTCAAGGCGGCCGCCTACTCTACGGCGCAGCACACCACACTTCCCCATGTAGCTAAATAGTGCGGCATACATGTAATTCGCTCTCTCCTTGGCCTATAAAAGGAAGACGAACTCTCCCGCCGCAGGGGACAAGACGGAAGAGACAAGGCAGAACAACAACAACAACAACAACACACGACACATCACACACTTACTCTCAAATTCTCTCACAATATCTTCAGCCACTTCACCAGGGACTTGGAAGCCACGCTTCCTCTCCCGCCTTGCTTGTAGCAGCCCCACAACAGGCACCCCCGGTGCTGAGCAATACAGTGCCTCGAGCACATCACTGCTGGACGTACGACCCTCGGCCGGAACCAGGATAAACCTTGTGTCTCTGATTGCTTGGCATCGACCATTGAGGGATAGACCTTGGCGCTCATTACTGGTTAGTGTCAGGACCACATTCCGCACCAACAGTTGGCGCCCACCGTGGGGCTAGCGAGCGCCTAAGGTCAATCCACCGTCAATCCGCACTGAGTACCGCGGTATGCGCTACTCCATGGGCAGCTCGGACCCCCCCACCGGGTTTGAAATCCGGTTCGGGAGCCTGAACTTTCAGGCCACGGGGAACGGCTACCTAATGCGCCTCACCAACCGTGAGGAGCTCCGTGCGCGGCGCCAAGCCAGGTCCGTCCCGGCCGCCACTGCGCACGCCATCGCCACGCGCACGCCCGCCGGCACGGATGCCGCGGGTCCGTCGGGGCCGCCGCGACGTCGCCGCCGTTCGGTCGCCGTTCGTGCCAAGCGCGGTCGAGCGCCGGCAAGCCGAACGCGCCGCCTCTCAACATGACGCGCCCATCGGCGCTACGACCATCGCCCCGGCGGGGCAGCGCACGGTCTCCGGGCCGCGCTTCCCATCAGTCTGCACGGCGCCACGACAGCCTACAATGCCAAAGTTAATACCACGATGCGCAGGGTTCCCCCTGGCCGCCACGTCTTCGTCGCCAGGGACCCCGCGCCCTCCGCCGGCGACGAGTCGTCCCCGGGCTCCCCTTGACGCATTGCCACCCGCCAACCCGCATGGGTACGCGGAATGGGGACTTCTCCCGCGTGCCGACCCGCGTGATGTTCGGGCGTTTTCTTGACGCCACGGACCACCGGTTCGGCCGCTCCGACGATTCCAAAGACCGGAGCTACGACCCCGCGCGGGAATGCCGCGTCGTCATCGCCAACGACCCGGAAACGCCACCGGTGCGGCGGCGCCGGCGACGGGGGAGATTACGCCCGCCCCCGTGATCGCTCCGCGCGCCCCGGCCGCGGGGCCCAGCGCCCCCCTACCGGGGCCACCGTCGACGTGCGCCTAGCCCAAGCTCGCGAGTTCGAGGCCAAGCCGGCGGAGGAGACGGACGGTGCGGGCGCTCCGCGCCTCCATGGCGGGGGAAGCCTCCCGCGCGCGGCGAACGCGCGCGGGAGTTGGGCATACAGGTCCGCGACCGCATCAACGCCGACTTCAACGTCGACAACCCGGACACACCTCCGCGGGCAAGCCAGAAGCTTATCGCCGCCGCGACGCTGCTACGGGCCATGCCGGCCGCCTCGACGCCTGAGGCACAAAACTTGCACCGAGAGGTGCAGGCACTCATCGAGCAAGCGGCCGTTCAACAGGCCGAGAGCTCGGTGTCACGCATCCGCCAACAAGGGGACGCACGAGGCGACGGGGCCGCGCAGGGGGGCGAACCCTTGGTCCATGCAGGTGAAGCGGCGGGGCGACCCGCCAACCCGGGACGCACACCGGCCAAAGAGCGGCTCCTCGACAAGCGCAGGGCACTGGACGGCGACGCCCGTAACGTCATCAATGCTCGGCGGACAAGCAAGGCGGATGCGCGAGCGGCGGCAGGCTACCACCCTCGGCGGGGTGGATGCTACGAAAGCGACAAAGACCGCTCTCCGACGCCGGAGCCCCCGGGGACCCGTGTGTTCAGCCGGGAGATCCGCGCGGCGGCCTTCCCCCAGCGCTTCCGCCAGCCCACGACCATTGTCAAGTACAACGGGGAAACGGATCCCCGCGTGTGGCTCAACGATTACCGCCTAGCATGCCAGCTGGGCGGGGCCACCAGTGACGAGGTCATCATCCGCAACCTCCCCCTGCACCTCGGCGATTCAGCCCGGACGTGGCTCGAGCACCTGCCGGCCGCCCGCATCCACAATTGGGATGATCTCGGTCCGCACGTTCGTGGGCAACTTCCGTGGGCACGTACGTGCGCCCCGGGGAATTCCCGAGACTCGCGCTCCCCGCACCCCGGAAGCCCGCGAGTCGCTCCGGGACTTCATACGGTGCTTCTCCAAGCGCTGCACGGAGGTCCCGAGCGTGGCACAATCTGAGATAGTGCACGCCTTCCTCGAGGGCACCACGTGCCGGGACCTCATGCGAGAGCTGGGGCGCAGCCCGCCTGTGACACCCTAAAATTCCATCACTAAAATCACTTAGCAACTTAAAATTAGACTTAAGGATTTAAAGAATTTAAATTGCTATTTAAATTGAGCTCTAAAATATTAAATATAATTTCATAAACTTAGAGACAACAAGTGTTTGTGCCTCATCAGTTGGCTTGCATGGTTTTTGGTTGCTTGTGTGGTTTCTAAAAAGTTTATAAAATTCTTGAGAAAAAGTTTGAAAAAGTTTGATTTGAATTTGAAATGAAAAATGATTTGAAAATGAAGTTTGAAAAAGAAAAAGAAAAAAACAAACGCCGGCTTCCCTTTCGGCCCCCGTACGGCCCAAGCGGCCCGTCAAGCCTCCCCGCGCCGCCCACCTCTTCCCCTCTCCTTTTTCTTTTTTTCACCGAGACGCCGACGCCCGGGCCCCGCCCCCGTCGCCCTCCCCCCCCTTTCTTTTCTTCTTCCTCCCGCCGCCCACCCGAACCGGCGCCGCCGCGCAATCCCCGCCGCGCCCGCCCGCCTCCCCACCTTCCTTTCCTCTCCCCGCGCCCAATTAAGGCAATCAAACCCCCCGTGATCAATTGGGACCGTTACTTCCCATCCTTAAACCCTAGCCGTGATGGCCGCGGCCATCAATGGCAAGCCGCCGCCACCCCGTCCTCTCCCCGCTTCACCTGCCGCCCTGCACCCCTATTTAAGCTTGCACACGAGCCCCTGCGCCTCCCTTTGCCTCCGCAACACACCAACACACGCGCTCGAGCACCAATTTCCCCGCGCCGCCGCCTCGGGTTCCCGCCGCCGCCGTCGATTCGTCGCCGCCGGTGAAGGATTGGTCCCCCCCGCCCGTTCTCTTTGATTTTTGGGATCGCCATGAGCTTAACGAGCACATGCTGTCGCAGGTTCTTGTCCCCGACGCCCGTGGCAGCCGCGCCCCGAGCTCACTGGAGCGCCGCCCGAGCCGCCGCCGCCGTCGAGCTCCTTCGCTGCCACCTCCTCTCCGCCTGTGAGCCCGCCTTCTTCCTCTGCACGCGGTGAGCAAAAACCCCCGCCCAATTCCCCTTTATTTCGCGCACAACAGCGTCTCCCCGAGCTCGCCAAAGTGGCCGCGCCGCCCCCTTCCGATGCCGGCCGCCGGTGAGGCCCGATCGCCCCCCTGACCCTTTGGTCACGTGCGCAAGTGCACGCGCTGCATGTTGCCCCAACCCGTGGTCAAAAAGATGGCCGGGAGCGCCGTCCCGGGCTAGCGCCGGCGAGCCCCCGCCGCGTGCCGCCGCACTCCCGCGTGCTCGCCATCGCACCCACTCGCGCACGTCCAGGGCCGTCAGATTTTGCGCGGACGGCCCAGATCACATACCCCTTCGTTTAAGTGGGACGGTCCACCGTGGACCCGTGCACCGGGTGCACGGCGCGGTCCACGGTGCACGCGTGCACCTGTGACCGTTGGATCTGAGATCCACGGCGCTGAGCTGGCTGTTTTGTTTAAGAGCCCCTGAGTTTTTATGTTTTAGCAAGCCGGTCCTTCCACCTTTGAGAATCTTTATGGTTAGGTCCTGAGTTTTATGTTTTAGCCCCTGGCCAGCCTAGTTTTCTTTAATAGAGGTCCTTTTTCATCCTTTTAGCAATTAGACCCCTCTGTTTTATTTTATAATTATGTTTTAGCCCTGATTTTATTTATAAATAGCCCTGTAAACTTAGTTTTCTTGCAGATAGGTCCCTGTAAACTGTTTTAATCATATCTTTCTCATTTTAACTCCGTTTTTAGTGTTCTTTATACCGAAATGATCGTCTCGACGAGTAGAATCTTTTAAACAGTAAATTTACCAGTTTTGTTACTGTTTGGTGTACTGTTTTATTTATTGTTTGTTGTTCATGTTTGACTCGTAGATATCGTGCCTATTTCGTCTGAGCTCCCCGTCGGAGGTGATCGGGGAAGAGCCTCGTCTTCGAGGAAGATTTCACCCAGCTTGTAGAGGAAGGCAAGTGGCTTTCCCCTCTCGCATAATCTTTTTGAACCTATGACACTGCATGCTAAACAATGTTTACTATTCATGTTGCTATGCATAAACCTGATGGGCAAACACCTAGTTAAGGACTTGACTAGATGCTTTACCACTTTACCTTGATCAACCCTGTTTAAACACATGCTTGGGGTAGATAAATGCTTAGTTTGCTTTACATGAGTTTGGTTATGCTTTGTTTATGTTATACATCTCGGTTTTGCTTATATAATGTGCTTGTGCTTAAAACAAGATAACTTGATGTGTAATCGGAACATGGAGAACCACCCAAGATAACTGTACAACCACAGTCCACATGGCTCTGGCTTAGCCAATTAATTAGGAGAGTGGGTTAGCTGATAGCTCTTTTTCGAGAGGGGCACAGGGGGGCGGAGTTGAAGGGGTATAGCCCGGTTCTTTTGGGGTAGCAGCCTTGGCTAAGGTGCCGACCATTAGGGAGGGTTATGGTCCGCTCTCGCCCTCGTAATCTTGTTGCGGGCGTTGGTTTCTCTTCTTTCCTTTGTAAAGGCTTCGTAGTGGATCCCTAGCCACTCACCTTGGAAGTGTTTAAGGGTCTAGCTAACCCGGGCAAGATGGGGAACACGAACCGTGGGTAAAGTGTACAACCTCTCCGCAGTGTAAACCGATCGATCGGCCGGTGCTCACGGTCATGAGCGGCTTGGACCCTCACATGATTAATAAACTTGAAGATTAATGCAAATCATGGGTTTGTGGTTTGGTTTGAGGTTTCTTTTAAGGTTAAGTGGGTTGGTATACACTTACACCTAGTAATTAGATGCTTGCTAATAAAACTTGACCAACTTATAAAATGCTTACCGCTGTGAACCATAGCCTATCCTTGATAGCCTTGCATTGTTTCCCCCACTTGCTGAGCACCAACCATAAATGTGCTCACCCTTGCTTACCGCTGTTCAGAGGAGAACGTCGGAGGCGAGGACGAGTACTGGAGTGACTACGAGGAGTTCTAGGGTATGCGGATCCCCCAGTCATCATGCCTGTGGAAGTCAATGATGGAGCTGCTCGTCGTTTAGCTATCGTTGTGTTCGGACCTTCGAGTCGACCTCTCTGGATGTAATAATGGATATCATACTGGTTTAACTCTTAAACGTTTTATTACTGCAATGGTATTACTCTCGTTTTGTCTATCATGTGTGTGTAAATTGATCCTGGCGCACATGTGTGATGCATTCGGTTTTCCCTGTAAAATCGGGTGTGACACCGCCTGCGGACTCGAACGAGCTGTTCGACATCGCCACCAGCTTCGCCTCAGGAGAAGAGGCCGTGGGGGCGATCTTCGACGACAAGAAAGGCAAGCGCTCGGACGATGCGCCCGCAGAGGGCAGCAAGTCCAGGGAGCCCCACCGGAAGGACAAGCGGGGCAAGAAAGGGAGGAAGCCGCGCCGCGAGGAGCGCGAGCAGGGGCGCGACGACGATGACGCCGAGGCCCTTGCTGTTGACCCGGCTCAACGAGGCCCTCGACCGGCCCCTCGAGGTCCGGGGGTGTTCGATGACATGCTAAAAAATCCATGTCCATACCACAAGACCCCGGTGAACCACACCCTCGAGCAATGCGACATGCTCAAGAAGTTCTACGGTCGCGCCGCCGCGAAGGACGCGGAGGCCAAGAAGGACGGAGGAGATGGCGACGCCGGCGGCTTCCCCGCCGTGGAGAACGTGTTCCTCATCTTCGGGGGACCGACCGTCGACATGTCGAGCCGCCAGCGCAAGCGGGAACGGCACGAGGTCCTCGCCGCGGAGAGGGCGCCTCCCTCCTTCCTCGACTGGTCGGAGGACGCCATCACCTTCAGCCGTGAAGACCGCCCGAACCGCATCCCCAACCCGGGCCAGTACCCATTGGTGGTCGACCCGGTCATTGGGAACACGCGGTTCTCAAAGGTCCTGATGGACGGAGGCAGCAGCCTCAACATCCTCTACGCGCACACGCTGCGCCTGCTGGGGATCGGGCTAGACCAGCTGCGGCCCAGTACGACGTCGTTCCATGGCGTCGCGCCGGGCAAGCGCGTCCAGCCCCTCGGGCGCATCGACTCCGCCGGTTTGGTTCGGCACTCCGAGCAACTTCCGCAAGGAAATGCTCACCTTCGAGGTGGTGGGGTTCCGGGGCGCCTACCACGCCATACTTGGGCGGCCCTGCTACGCCAAGTTCATGGCCGTCCCCAACTACACCTACCTCAAAATGAAGATGCCGGGGCCAAATGGTGTCATCACCGTGGGCTCGTCCATCGAGCACGCGTTCGACTGCGACGTCGAATGCGTGGAGCACGCGGAAGCACTAGCGCTGGACGAAGCGCTGGTGACCACCTTGGAGAAGATGGTCAACAAAGACCTCGACTCCACCGCCAAGCACGCCGGCAATTTCGAGGCCGCGGAGCAGACCAAGGAGGTGCCCCTCAACCCCCGCTGCCCCTGAGGGCAAGGCGCTGAGGGTCAGTTCCACCCTCGACCCGAAATAGGAAGTGGTGCTCGTCGACTTCCTCCGCGCCAACGCTGACATCTTCGCGTGGAGCCCCTCGGATATGCCAGGCATCCCGAGGGAGGTCGCCGAGCACTCCCTTGACATCCTGCCTCATTCCCACGCTGTGCAGCAACGGCTCCGCCGCTTCGACGAGGAGCGGCGGCGGGCGATCGGAGCGGAGCTGCGGAAGCTTCTCGAGGCCGGGTTCATCAAGGAAGTGTTCCACCCTTCGTGGCTAGCGAATCCTGTACTTGTAAAAAAGAACGGGAAATGGCGGATGTGTTAGACTACACTAGTCTTAATAAAGCATGTCCTAAAGTTCCCTTTCCTTTGCCACGCATCGATCAAATTGTTGATTCAACAGCAGGGTGTGAGCTACTTTGCTTCCTTGATGCCTACTCCGGGTATCACCAAATAAAGATGAAGGAGTCCGACCAGCTCGCGACTTCATTCATCACGCCGTTCGGGATGTTTTGCTACGTCACGATGCCGTTCGGCCTCCGGAACGCGGGTGCAACGTATCAACGCTGCATGCAACACGTTTTCGGAGATCACATCGGGCGAACGGTTGAGGCGTACGTAGACGACATCGTCGTAAAAACCAGGAAGGCGGACGACCGGGTTGGCGACCTCAACATCGCGTTCGGTTGCCTACGGGCCAACGGGGTAAAATTGAACCCCGAAAAATGTGTCTTTGGTGTGCCGTGGGGCATGCTCTTAGGATACATAGTCTCCCAACGAGGCATCGAGGCCAACCCCGAAAAGGTTGCGGCCCTCGAGCGAATGGGTCCGATTCGGGACCTCAAAGGGGTGCAAAAGGTGCTGGGGTGCCTTGCCGCCTTGAGCCGCTTCATCTCGCGGCTCGGCGAAAAAGGCTTGCCCTTCTATCGCCTCCTCAAAAAGCACGAGCGCTTCTCCTGGACCACAGAGGCCCAAGATGCGCTCGATAAGCTGAAGGCATCCTTAACCCACGCCCCGATCCTCACGCCGCCACAGGACGGCGAACCTCTGCAGCTCTACGTGGCCGCGACCACCCAGGTGGTCAGCGCCGTAATTGTGGTAGAGCGCATGGAGGAAGGGCACGCCCTGCCAGTCCAGCGGCCGGTATACTACATCAGCGAGGTCTTGTCCGACACCAAGACGCGCTACCCTCAAGTCCAAAAGCTGCTGTACGCGGTGGTCCTCGCGTGGCGCAAGCTTCGCCACTACTTCGAGGCCCACCCTGTCACGGTGGTCTCCTCCTTCCCGCTAGGGGAGATCATCCGCAATCCGGACGCAGCGGGCAGGATCGCCAAGTGGTCGGTGGAGCTGATGGGCGAGACGCTCGCCTACGCCCCGCGCAAGGCCATCAAGTCCCAGATCCTGGCGGATTTCGTCGCTGAATGGACAGACACGCAATTGCCGCCGCCACAGATCCAAGCAGAGTGCTGGACTCTGTATTTCGACGGCTCGGTGATGGAGACCAGGGCGGGCGCGGGCCTGCTCTTCGTGTCACCCCTCGGGGACCACATGCGGTACGCAGTACGTCTCCACTTCCCCGCGTCAAACAACATGGCTGAGTACGAGGCCCTCCTTTGCGGCCTCAAGATCGCCATCGAGATAGGCGTCAAGCGCCTCGACGTGCGGGGGGATTCGCAGCTCGTGATTGACCAAGTCATGAAAAACGCGAGCTGCCACGACGACAAGATGGAAGCGTACTGCAAGGCTGTGCGAGCCCTCGAGGACAAGTTCTACGGCATCGAGCTCAATCACGTGCCCCGCCGGTACAACGAGGAGGCGGACGAGCTGGCCAAGATCGCGTCCGGGCGGATCACCGTTCCCCCGAACGTTTTCGCCCGAGACATCGCCCAGCCCTCCATCCCCCTCGAGCCACACCCCTCGAGCCACGCGGAACCCTCGGGGGCTCCCTCGAATCCAGCAGGCGTGGAGCCCATGGATGAGGACCCCTCGAATGAGGCGTACGTGCTCTCCCTCCTCGAGGGGTATGGCGCCTACGAGGCTGATGTGATGGATGTCGAGCCAGCCCCCGTCAAGGCAGATTGGCGCGACAAGTATGTCGCCTGGATGGCTCGAGGGGAACTCCCCTCGGACCGTTCCGAGGCCAGGCGCATCGCCAGGATGGCCAAGTCCTTCGCCCTCGTCGACGGCGAGCTGTACAAGCGCACTGCTTCCGGCATCCTTCAGCGATGCGTACCCATCCCCGAGGGGCGCGAGCTCCGCCGGGACATCCACGCGGGGATCTGCGGCCATCACGCCGCACCCCGCACCCTCGTTGGCAATGCGTTCCGTCAGGGCTTTTACTGGCCTACCGCGGTCGCGGATGCCAGCGAGATCGTGCGCACCGCGAAGGGTGCCGCTTCTACGCCCGCAAATCCAACCTTCCTACTCACGTCCTGCGGACCATCCCCATAACATGGCCTTTCGCCGTGTGGGGGCTGGACATCGTCGGGCCCCTGCAAAAGGCGCCCGGGGGCTTCACCCACTTGTTGGTTGCAATCGACAAATTTTCCAAGTGGGTAGAAGTATGCCCCATTACGAATCTCAGGGCAGAGCAAGCAGTGACGTTCTTCACCGACATCGTCCATCATTTTGGAGTACCAAACTCCATCATCACCGACAACGGGTCCCAGTTCACGGGCAGGAAGTTCCTGGAGTTCTGCGACAAATTTCACATCCGTGTGGATTGGGCAGCTGTGGCACACCCATAGACTAACGGCCAAGTAGAGCGTGCCAATGGCATGATCCTACAAGGCCTTAAGCCCAGAATTTTCGATCAGCTGAATAAGTCTGGTCGGAAATGGCTCCAGGAGTTACCAGCGGTCGTGTGGAGCCTAAGGACCACCCCAAGCAGAGCCACCGGGTTCACCCCGTTTTTTCTAGTTCATGGCGCAGAGGCCGTTGAAGGACCGATAAGGCGACCGAGAGAGGGGGGGGAGTGAATGGGAGCCGATAAAAATTCTTCTCGAGGGAGATTGAAACTCCGACAAGACGAACTAGCTCGGTCGGACCCCCGAAATCACACGCTCCGCACTTCTACCTCCCGTTTGCCAAAACCACGTAGCCACCGGAGTGCTACCGGTCCTAGGAACAAACTCTACCAGCAACCGCAACACACGCACGCAGACCGACGGAAACAACTCGAAAGCCGGCTAACCCGAGGGGGCGGTTAGACCGGTATAGGGGGCGGTTAGACCGCCTCCACCTCGGCAACCAAGAAATCCTCCAAAACGCCTCTTCCGAGCACCAAAACACACCACGGTTTCACCAACGAGAGATCTCTCGGTCAAGGCCATGCTAGCTACCGAAAAAATCTTGGCGAAAACCAAAACTTCACCCAAGGGCCTAGGGGCGGTTAGACCGGCTACCCGGGGCGGTCTAACCTCCGTACCCGGCAAAGAACTCCAACCAAGAACACCTAGCAAATTGCGCGAGAACGGCTCCAAATTTCACCCCGACACTCCTCCGATCAAGGCGAACGAACTCACGGAGGAAAATCCGGCGAAACAAAACTTTGACCCGGAAACACCCCGGCGGTTAGACCGCCCCCTCGCAGCGGTTAGACCGCCCCTTCCAGAACAGAAACCCGCGGGTCAAACCTCAACTTCCTTGCGCTCAATCTCCCGAATCACTCCACGGATTGCAGCCAAACTTCGGGGATAGCTGTGTTACCTCCTGGGCAACCTCTACCTCAAAGGAATCGACCCGAGACGCTCACAATCAAGAGGAATCGAAGAAATCGCTTCTCTAGGTCAAGAACTCGCCCAACTCGAAAAACCACCAAATCGAGTCCGATTCAAAGGGGTTTTGGGGGCAAAATCACCAGCCAAAGAGGCACAAGAACCTCATACGTGACACCCACCAAAAACCCCAAGAAATCGTTCTCAAAACACCGCCAAAAAGAGCTCCGAAAATCAACATCAAAGAGACGGGAAAACCACCATCAAGAACCACGCCGAACCTTCTATACATGCCATGAATGGTTCGTACAAGGTCTAGTTTGCCACCCAAACATCCATCCCTCTCTCTAGATCTCACATGAAGCTCTCAAACTAGCCTTCTAAAAACCTAGGGAAAATAGAGAACGAAAATGGAAAAACGAAATGAGCTAGGGTTCCAAGAGTTGGCCGCCAACCTCTCACCTCTTGGGTTATATAGGCGGCAACCGAATGTCTAAAATGCCCCTCTCTAATAACTAGGGATACATGCCCCTCAAGGGCGGATTTGGAATTCTTGATATCTTCACCATCGGACGGATGCCCGGCGACCGCACCCCGCGTAGCCTCGACGCACGCCTTGCGATCCCGACGCGTGTCCTCCGCTTCGAAGCTTCTCGGCGCCGGCGGCGGGGCGGTCGGACCGCCCCCCCCGGGCGGTTAGGACCGGCCCGGTGGATCCGACCGGCCCCGGGCGGTCCGACCGCCCCTCCCGGGCGGTTGAACCGGCCCGGGTGGCCGCACCTCCTCGTCGAGTCTTCGGCCTCGGTTTTGTGGATCAACCGAGTAACCCGGGTTTTTCGGTGAACCACTGCAAACCCCGCGAACTCGGTGTAGCCTCCGCCAATCTCCACTCATGACTCGGCTCCCACGTAGTCCCGGCTCGACCTTGGTTTTGAGGCTCTACCAAGAAACCGTCCACGACTTCATCTTGCTGTTCATGCCACCATGCGGCCCGCACTTGACCCCGCTGGCCACCGGGTCCCTCGAACGAAGCCTACTTGTCTTCTCCACACCTGGAGGCCTCACCGGCAACGACCTTTCGCGCTTGTTCTTCACCTGCACCAACACGAGTCAAGCCGCAACCTGCACCTGCAATACTTAGCCAAGAATCAGTCCACACAACGTTGTCAATCACTCATCACACAAGGAAGCGACCATCCACCGGTCCTCGAACCACACATGGTCCTCAATCTCCCCCTTGATGAGTGCATTGACAACACACTCACATGAAGTAGCATAAGAGAAAAGGAAAAGAAAAGAAACAAAATAAAAGGAAACCCCAACAAGCGATCGAAAGCCAAAGAAAGGCAAAGAGCAAGATCACTTGAAGAAGACAAGTCTCGGACCCCTTAGGCAAGGGCAACGGCTCGACACATCCGAGACAAAACGCAGCTCAAGCAAAGAGCGCAAACCACCAAAGCAAAACTCGAACACCACAAAGAGCTCCCCCTGCACAAATGCAAGCTCCCCCTGAGCCACAGCACACTCCCCCTGAACACATGCATCAATGCAACTCGGGAATGCAACAAAGAGCAAAAACCTGCTCACACTGCCCAGGGCGGTTAGACCGCCTGCCCAGGGCGGTTAGACCGCCTCTGCCTGACTTGACCGCCTGGGGGGCGGTTAGACCGCCCAAAGAAACCGGCCCTGCACCAAACTGCTCAAAAACTGCCCGAAACAATTGGAACACCTTCCAAACACTCCCAGGTGCCCAAAACATGCACAAACTTCTCCCCCTTGTTGACAATGCATGAATCAAGGCAAAATGCGAAAACTTGCAACATATAGCTTCTCGAATATACAAAATTCATCACAAGGAGCTACACAAGTCCAAATGAGCAAGTTAGATACTCGACAGTTCGTAATGACCTTAACTACATGATCACCAAGTTTCACAATCATTGGACAAGGCTAAAAAGGATTTGAGTAATTTTGCGAAAAGTTACTCTCTCACAAGCAAATACCTAAACATGAGCAAAACATATCAAAATGGCAAAGCCACTCAAACTTCATGCTAGGACCGCCATTCTAATCATAAGACCATCATAAACACCCAAAAGCACCTCATGTCATGTCAAAGCCACCGAGCCATGTGCCTACTTCTATGTATGAGACTTCTCATTGGTAGGCATCATGCAACGATTTAGCACCCAAAGCAAATTAATTTCAGCACATATGACATGGGAACATATTTTCCAAGCATTTTTCATTTCACTTTCAGATTTGTAAATGGTACATGAAATGCCTTTGCGACAAAAAGGAACTTATGCCCCTCCACAAGATTAAGCAAGAGGGCTAAACATTCATGATGGCAAGCGAGCCTTTGGCTCCATATGATCAATAAACTAGCTATCCAACCACAAAGTAAGCATAGCAAGGCCACTAAAACATGTCAAGATCATATATAGGCATTTATGCATGAGAGAGCATGTATGTGACATTTTTCAAAAATTAGCCATCAACCATGGATCATTCATCAAGATCATCAAGAGCTAAGTCAAACTAACCATAGCATATCAAACAAGCTCACAAGAACATATATAGCAACCCATGATAAACATTGTATATAGGAGAAGCTTTCCCTAAAAATGCATATGATACAAAATGCATGCAATCTAAGATACAAGGATGCCTATACATCATGTTACATATGCCATGCCAAATGCAAGAAATGCTCAAAGGAAAGCTATACATATGCTACAAACCGGCTCCTCGAGGGGAGGCAAAATGGGCTCGACACCACCGGCAAAGGAAAGCCCCCCACACACCCAACTCAAGAAATCAAGCACACACCAAGTTCCCCCCGCAAACGAGTGAAAGTTGCTTGATCTAGGGGTTTGGTGAAAATATCGGCTAGTTGGTCATGTGTGGGTACATGGATCAAGGCTATCTTCCCTTTCTCTACGTTGTCTCTCGGAAATGATACCTCACCTCTATGTGTTTGGTTTTGGAATGGAGCACCGGGTTCTTTGCAACGCTTATGGCACTTGGTGCTATCACAATGAAGTGGGACATGGGTATACTCCTCACCAAAGTCACTCATGGTGTAGGTGATCCAAAGGAGCCGAGAGCAACAACTAGCGACGGCAACATACTCGGCTTCGGTAGTGGATTGAGCAACACTCGACCGCTTACGAGAAGACCAAGACACCAACGAAGAACCCAAAAACTGGCAAGTCCCAGAAGTGGACTTCCTATCCAACCGACACCCGCAAAATCCGCGTCTGAAAAGCCATGAAGCGCCAAAGAAGAGGACGCGGAATACCAAAGGCCGAAGTCGGGAGTGTGACGCAAGTACCTGAAAATTCGCTTCACTGCTTGCCGATGCGAAGTCCTCGGAGACGCTTGAAAACGAGCGCACAGACACACCGAGAACTGTATGTCCGGCCTCGTCGCCGTCAAGTAGAGGAGTGATCCGATCATGCTTCGGTACTCCTTCTCGGTCCACGTGTTCACCTTCCTCATCCGCATCAAGAGCCGTAGTCGTACTCATCGGCGTCGTCATAGCCTTGGAGTCCTCCATCTTGAACTTCCTCACAATGTCCTTGGTGTACTTAGCCCGGTGCACAAATGTTCCTTCCTTTGATTGCTTGATTTGTAGCCCGAGGAAGAACCGCAACTCACCCATCATGCTCATCTCGAACTCCCCTGCTCATATCATCCGCAAACCTCGCAACAAGAGAGTTAGACGAGCCACCAAAGACAATATCATCCACGTACACCCGCACAATCGGGATATCTCCGCCTCTCGCCCTCTCGCAAAAACAAGGTCCGATCGACCTTCCCCATCTCAAAGCCTCTCTCAAACAAGAACCCCCTCAACCTGCCATACCAAGCTCTAGGCGCTCGCTTCAACCCATACGGCGCCTTCCTCAACTTGTACACCGTGGGGGTACTTCTCACTCTCAAACCCCGGAGGTCGTCTCACATACACTTCTTCCTCCAACACTCCATTCGAAAGGCACTCTTCACATCCATTTGGTGCAACTTGAACCCTTTAGCCACGAGAAAAGGCTAGAAGGATCCTAATCGCCTCCAAACGGGCTACGGGAGCAAAGGTCTCCTCGTAGTCGATCCCCTCCTTCCCGACCGAACCCCCGAGCAACAAGTCTCGACTTGTTCCTCACAACCTCACCCTTCTCTCCCTCTTTGTTTTTCCACACCCACTTTGTACCAATCGGCTTACACCCCGGGGGAGGGTCAACCAACTCCCACACCCGATTCCTCTCAAAGTTCTCCAACTCCTCATGCATTGAGTTAACCCAATTGTGATCAGATAGTGCGTGTCCAATGTCTTTGGGCTCAAAAGAAGCAACAAACGCAGCATGAGCAAAATGGGAATTGTTTCGAACCCTCGACCGTGTAGTGCGTTCATTCATGTCGCCGATGATCCTCGAAGCTGGGTGATCCACTTGAACTCGTCGGGGAGGTTCTCGCCTCGAAGCTACCTCCCCCCTCAACATCGGCTTCTCCTCGTTCTTGATTTGTCGTCGTAGGTGTAGCGAGGGTCCATCCATCATCGTAGTCGAAGTAGTGGGTACATGTCCAGTCGGGGGAACGACACCGCCATCTTCATCATCACCATGTTCATGCTCCTCCTCTCGAAAGATCTCCTCGCCAAGCTCATCATCACTGCACACTCAAAGACAAGGCGACTACGTGGCTCTGTCTCGTCGAAGGTTACCTCGCAAGTCTCCACGATTTGGTTAGTTTCAAGATTGAGCACACGATATGCTCTAGAATGAGATGCATAACCAAAGAAAATGCCATCGACGAGACCTAGCCTCAAACTTATCCAACTTCCCGCCCTTCTTCGGAATAAAACACTTGCAACCAAAGACATGGAAGTGACTCACTTTGGGTGTGCGACCATGCATCAACTCATAGCATGTCTTCTTCTTGTGCACTCGAGGTATATTCCGTTCGACACATAGCACGCGGTATTCACCGCCTCAGCCCAATACCTCCTCGGAGTCCTATGCTCATCAAGCATCGTCCGAGCCATCTCGCACAAGGTCCTGTTCTTCCTTTCCACAACACCATTCTGGGGAGGCGTATACGGACTCGAAAACTGGTGCTCAAGACCCAAGTCATGACACAAGGTTTCAAAACGAGAGTTCCTGAATTCCGAGCCATTATCACTGCGGATAGCTCGTATGGCATCTCCGTGCCTCTCGTTCCTCAACCTCAAGACTAGATCTCGAACAAAACCAAACGTCTCCCCCTTCTCCTCAAGAAAGAACACCCACGCATACCGAGAAAAGTCATCCACCACAACAAGGACATACCACTTCCCACCCGCGGATCGTACACGAGCCGGGCCAACAAGGTCCATATGGAGCGAGCTCGCATGGACGCTCAGTCATCACATCGGTGAGAGGTGGGTGAGAAGAGGCCACCATCTTGGCATGCCTACACGGAGCACAAACCAACTCTTTCTCAAGCCTCAACCGTGGCAATCCTCGGACCAAATTGAGTTTACTCAAGCGAGACAAAAGGTCAAAGCTTAAGTGACCCAACTTCCTATGCCACTTCCACAACTCACTCGAAGAACCAGCCAAGAAACAACGCTCAACACCCGAAGACTGAGAAAAATCAGCACGAAACACCTGACCCTCGGGGACGACCATACAAACAAGGTCCCCTCGAGAGTCCACAATCCGAGAACCACCAGGCCGAAACAACACCTCAAAGCCCTCATCCAACAACTGAGACACGAAAGCAAATTGTACCCCAGCGATTGAACAAGAGCAACACGCCTCAGAGTGATCTTGTCACTCACTTTTATCTCACCTTCGAAAGCACACGCCCACGCCCATTGTCCCCAAAGGTGATGTACCTCTTCGTCACCACCGGACGAGACTTGAGAACCACCCCCTCGTCTCCGGTCATATGCCTCGAACAACCGGAGTCAATCAACCAAATGTTCTTCAAGTCTCCCACCTGAAATTCAAAAACAAGCACGTGAGCGAACAAACGACTCGACGCGGGGTTAGTACCAAAAGAGGAAAACCAGTGCCGAGCCATTTGCTCGAAAGTGGGGTTAGCTCCAACCAAATCATCTCTCCTACCAAAACTACCTCCACGAACACTACCTCGGTAACCACTCCGAGGAAACCACCCCTCACTTTGCTCGGAGGAGGACCAAAACCACGGAAGACAATCCGTGAGACGTCCCTCCTCTCCTTCTCAAAGCTACGACTCCTCCCATCCCCGTAGTGACCTCGAGAGGGAGAATGCCTAGCAACCGACCACCCGCTTTGTCTTTCCGGACCAACCACCAAAGCAACTCCACCTCCGGACCCGAAACCTCTCGACTCACCACCTCGAAAACCACTCCGCCCGAGTGCCGGGGGGGCCGGCTAAACCGCCTAGCCGGGCCGGGCTCCGACCGCCCCCCCCTGCAGGGCCGGGCCGGTCCGACCGCCTAGCCGGGCCGGTCGGACCGCCCCCTCCGAACGGCTCCTCGGCCGCGGGAACTCGCGTCTCCCCATGCGGAACACTTCTCACCACGGCCTTACCCCCCGGCGGTGGCATACGAGGCTTAGGTACACCATGGGAGGGGTTGTACCTATCCTTGTTCGCCCACTCCTTCGCCATCCTCTCTTCCCGCTTCCTCTTGAAGCAAAACTCATCCTTGTGACCCTCTTTCCCACAATGGCTACAACGGAACCTCACAAGCTTAGGTTTTGGCTTGGATTGGGGCTGCTCGCTAGGTTTCTCTCCACTCAACTCCTCCACCGATTTCTCCTCACTTGCCTTCTCTTTCACTTTCCCAAAGAACACTTTCCCCGAAGTGCTCACAAACTTGATGGGCTTTTGGAGATCATTTGTGGGTGTAGGAAATATAGGTGGAGCCGGGGGTTGTGTCTAGTCGGTTCCTAAGATGGTTGGGTTTTGGAGGGAAATCATTCTTGTGGTGGGTTTTTGGTGGCTCAGGAATGTTCTCTCCACTTCCCTCACCAACCTTGTTTGCTCCAAGCCCCTCACCATCTTGCCTCTTAAAGGCCTCGATCATCATCCTCAACTGAGGCTCGTGACCGGACAACCAACCCATCAACTTCCTCAAATCATCATTCTCATCCTGCAAACGATCAACATAATGTGCAAGCTCCAAATTTTTCAATGCATGCATTTCACAAGTAGAGCAGGATGTAGGCATGGGTTCCTTCAATTTAGCCTCGAGTGAACTAGTGTAAGCATGCAACTCATCAATCTTAGCATGCAAAACAGGGCAAGAAGTGCAAGCACCTAGCAAAGCGAGTCTAGACTTAAGCTCGGCCACTTCAACCCTAAGCACATCTAGTTCCTCACACTTGGAGGCATGCTTCTCCTTAAACAAAGCAAGATCGGCAAGGAATATGGAGCGATCGGCACAATCATTTTCATCGGCTACAACAAGGGCTAGCCTTAAGCGAATCAATCTCAAGCTTGCTATCAAGCACCTGTGTCTCTAGCTCAGCCACTCTAGTCCTAGCATCCTCGAGTGAAGCCCTAAGCTCTTTCCTCATTTTCTTGGCCTCTCTAAGCATGTCATCACGGTTATCAAGCAAAGAGCCAAGCCTCTCATTCTCCTGGCGCAAGAAGGGAAGTTCATCACGCACCTCGTCATCGGACTCAGAGTCCGAGTCGCTCTGTGTGCTCTTCTTGCTGCCGAAGCTCGCCGCCATGGTACGAGAGCGGGCCTCTCTCGCGAAGCGGCTCGGCCCCGCTCGGGTTCTTGGACGACCTCTTGTTCTTGCGGCGATCTCCCTCGTCGTCGCTGCTGCTCGAGCTCGAGGTGGAGTACGCGGAACTGGAGTCGACGTCGCTCGCTCCAACCATCGCTCGGGCCTTGCCTCGGCCCTCCTTCTTCCTCGATCGTCGCTCGTCCTTGTACTTGTTCTTGTGCTTGCTCTTGTGGTCGCGCCTCGAACGGTACTTGTCGTCGTTCTTCCTTGGCTTGTGCTTGTAGTCGTCCTTGCTCTCGGCCTTCTCCGGCAATCGGCGACGAAGTGTCCCGCTTGCCGCACCGGAAGCAGGTCCTCGTGTTCCTCCTCATGTTCACACGGTTCTCGTGCAGCCTCTCGAACCGCCTCGTCAACGGCGCCGGCTCGTCCTCTCCAAGGTCATCAAACTCCTCATCCGGCATAGACATCAAAGAGGAAAACGAGAACATCCCGGTGGATGGGTTAGAGTTAGTCTTTCCTTTGGAACCACCAACGAGGGCAAGACTATGGGAGTCGGTCGGTCCCTCGAGCTTGGCGATCATGCCCCTATCCACCTCGGCCGACTTGAGCTTCGAGAACGGCTCGTTCACCGTCGCAGTATCGTACCTCTCCGACTCGACTATGGCCTCGAACTTTCCGCCCCATATCGTACGATCCAAAGAGTGTAAGAGCTTGACCGCTCTATCATGATCATCGTACGGGAGCACGTCCACATCGGCCCTCATGTTGTTCACAACCACCGTGAACCTCGGAACAAGGCATCGATGGACTCACCGGGGAGATGAGTGAAGTTCTCGTACTCTCTCCGGTAGGTCGCATACAACCGTGCTCGAACACCGGGCGTTCCCAACATGAGCCTCCTTCAACACCGCCCAAATCCTACAAGCCAAGTGCTCGGTGTGCACCCGATCGAACTCAGGCTAACACAAAGCACGAAACAAGTAGTCGACCGCCTTATTGTTGGCGTCGAATCTGTCCCTCGACCCTGGAGCAAGGAAATCCATCGGTGGACATATCCTGTGTCCACCGTGACATCCCACAGAGTCTGACCCTTTCCGCGGAGGAACGCACCCATCCGCTTGCTCCACATCTGGTAGTTCTTGCCATCGAAGTGTGGAGGACCCGAACCCCGTTCCTGGTACGCCATCCTTGGATCTTAGACTGGTTAGAGTCAACAAAGACCCGAACCGGCTCTGATACCACTTGAAGGACCGATAAGGCGACCAGAGAGGGGGGGGAGTGAATGGGAGCCGATAAAAATTCTTCTCGAGGGAGATTGAAACTCCGACAAGACGAACTAGCTCGGTCGGACCCCCCGAAATCACACGCTCCGCACTTCTACCTCCCGTTTGCCAAAACCACGTAGCCACCGGAGTGCTACCGGTCCTAGGAACAAACTCTACCAGCAACCGCAACACACGCACAGACCGACAACGCGGGGGAAACAACTCGAAAGCCGGCTAACCGGGGGGCGGTTAGACCGCGGTATAGGGGGCGGTTAGACCGCCTCCACCGGCAACCAAGAAATCCTCCAAAACGCCTCTTCCGAGCACCAAAACACACCACGGTTTCACCAACGAGAGATCTCCGGTCAAGGCCATGCTAGCTACCGGAAAATCTTGGCGAAAACCAAAACTTCACCCAAGGGCCTAGGGGCGGTTAGACCGGCTACCCGGGGCGGTCTAACCTCCTGTACCTAGCAAAGAACTCCAACCAAGAACACCTAGCAAACCCGCGCGAGAACGGCTCCAAATTTCACCCCGGACACTCCTCCGATCAAGGCGAACGAACTCACAGAGGAAAATCCGGCGAAACAAAACTTTGACCCGGAAACACCCCGGGCGGTTAGACCGCCCCCTGCAGGCGGTTAGACCGCCCCTTCCAGAACAGGAACCCGCGGGTCAAACCTCAACTTCCTTGCGCTCAATCTCCCGAATCACTCCACGGATTGCAGCCAAACTTCGGGGATAGCTGTGTTACCTCCTGGGCAACCTCTACCTCAAAGGAATCGACCCGAGACGCTCACAATCAAGAGGAATCGAAGAAATCGCTTCTCTAGGTCAAGAACTCGCCCAACTCGAAAAACCACCAAATCGAGTCCGATTCAAAGGGGTTTTGGGGGCAAAATCACCAGCCAAAGAGGCACAAGAACCTCATACGTGACACCCACCAAAAACCCCAAGAAATCGTTCTCAAAACACCGCCAAAAAGAGCTCCGAAAATCAACATCAAAGAGACGGAAAACCACCATCAAGAACCACGCCGAACCTTCTATACATGCCATGAATGGTTCGTACAAGGTCTAGTTTGCCACCCAAACATCCATCCCTCTCTCTAGATCTCACATGAAGCTCTCAAACTAGCCTTCTAAAAACCTAGGGAAAATAGAGAACGAAAATGGAAAAACGAAATGAGCTAGGGTTCCAAGAGTTGGCTGCCAACCTCTCACCTCTTGGGTTATATAGGCGGCAACCGAATGTCTAAAATGCCCCTCTCTAATAACTAGGGATACATGCCCCTCAAGGGCGGATTTGGAATTCTTGATATCTTCACCATCGGACGGATGCCCGGCGACCGCACCCTGCGTAGCCTCGACGCACGCCTTGCGATCCCGACGCGTGTCCTCCGCTTCGAAGCTTCTCGGCGCCGGCGGCCAGGGCGGTCAGACCGCCCCCCCTGGGCGGTTAGACCGGCCCAGTGGATCTGACCGGCCCCAGGCGGTCGACCCGCCCCTCCCCGGGCGGTTGAACCGGCCCGGGTGGCCGCACCTCCTCGTCGAGTCTTCGGCCTCGGTTTTGTGGATCAACCGAGTAACCCGGTGGTTTTCGGTGAACCACCTGCAAACCCCGCGAACTCGGTGTAGCCTCCGCCAATCTCCACTCATGACTCGGCTCCCACGTAGTCCCGGCTCGACCTTGGTTTTGAGGCTCTACCAAGAAACCGTCCACGACTTCATCTTGCTTTGTTCATGCCACCATGCGGCCCGCACTTGACCCCGCTGGCCACCGGGTCCCTCGAACGAAGCCTACTTGTCTTCTCCACCCCTGGAGGCCTCACCGGCAACGACCTTTCGCGCTTGTTCTTCACCCGCACCAACACGAGTCAAGCCGCAACCTCGCACCCTGCAATACTTAGCCAAGAATCGGTCCACACAACGTTGTCAATCACTCATCACACGAGGAAGCGACCATCCACCGGTCCTCGAACCACACATGGTCCTCAATCTCCCCCTTGATGAGTGCATTGACAACACACTCACATGAAGTAGCATAAGAGAAAAGGAAAAGAAAAGAAACAAAATAAAAGGAAACCCCAACAAGCGATCGAAAGCCAAAGAAAGGCAAAGAGCAAGATCACTTGAAGAAGACAAGTCTCGGACCCCTTAGGCAAGGGCAACGGCTCGACACATCCGAGACAAAACGCAGCTCAAGCAAAGAGCGCAAACCACCAAAGCAAAACTCGAATACCACAAAGAGCTCCCCCCCGCACAAATGCAAGCTCCCCCCGAGCCACAAGACACTCCCCCCCGAACACATGCATCAATGCAACTCGGGAATGCAACAAAGAGCAAAAACCTCGCTCACACTGCCCGGGCGGTTAGACCGCCTCCCCGGGGCGGTTAGACCGCCTCCGCCCGACTTGACCGCCCGGGGGCGGTTAAACCGCCCGAAGAAACCGGCCCCGCACCAAACTGCTCAAAAACTGCCCGAAACAATTGGAACACCTTCCAAACACTCCCAGTGCCCAAAACATGCACAAACTTCTCCCCCTTGTTGACAATGCATGAATCAAGGCAAAATGCGAAAACTTGCAACATATAGCTTCTCGAATATACAAAATTCATCACAAGGAGCTACACAAGTCCAAATGAGCAAGTTAGATACTCGACAGTTCGTAATGACCTTAACTACATGATCACCAAGTTTCACAATCATTGGACAAGGCTAAAAAGGATTTGAGTAATTTTGCGAAAAGTTACTCTCTCACAAGCAAATACCTAAACATGAGCAAAACATATCAAAATGGCAAAGCCACTCAAACTTCATGCTAGGACCGCCATTCTAATCATAAGACCATCATAAACACCCAAAAGCACCTCATGTCATGTCAAAGCCACCGAGCCATGTGCCTACTTCTATGTATGAGACTTCTCATTGGTAGGCATCATGCAACGATTTAGCACCCAAAGCAAATTAATTTCAGCACATATGACATGGGAACATATTTTCCAAGCATTTTTCATTTCACTTTCAGATTTGTAAATGGTACATGAAATGCCTTTGCGACAAAAAGGAACTTATGCCCCTCCACAAGATTAAGCAAGAGGGCTAAACATTCATGATGGCAAGCGAGCCTTTGGCTCCATATGATCAATAAACTAGCTATCCAACCACAAAGTAAGCATAGCAAGGCCACTAAAACATGTCAAGATCATATATAGGCATTTATGCATGAGAGAGCATGTATGTGACATTTTTCAAAAATTAGCCATCAACCATGGATCATTCATCAAGATCATCAAGAGCTAAGTCAAACTAACCATAGCATATCAAACAAGCTCACAAGAACATATATAGCAACCCATGATAAACATTGTATATAGGAGAAGCTTTCCCTAAAAATGCATATGATACAAAATGCATGCAATCTAAGATACAAGGATGCCTATACATCATGTTACATATGCCATGCCAAATGCAAGAAATGCTCAAAGGAAAGCTATACATATGCTACAAACCGGCTCCTCGAGGGGAGGCAAAATGGGCTCGACACCACCGGCAAAAAGAAAGCCCCCCACACACCCAACTCAAGAAATCAAGCACACACCAAGTTCCCCCCGCAAACGAGTGAAAGTTGCTTGATCTAGGGGTTTGGTGAAAATATCGGCTAGTTGGTCATGTGTGGGTACATGGATCAAAGCTATCTTCCCTTTCTCTACGTTGTCTCTCGGAAATGATACCTCACCTCTATGTGTTTGGTTTTGGAATGGAGCACCGGGTTCTTTGCAACGCTTATGGCACTGGTGCTATCACAATGAAGTGGGACATGGGTATACTCCTCACCAAAGTCACTCATGGTGTAGGTGATCCAAAGGAGCTGAGAGCAACAACTAGCAGCGGCAACATACTCGGCTTCGGTAGTGGATTGAGCAACACTCGACTGCTTACGAGAAGACCAAGACACCAACGAAGAACCCAAAAACTGGCAAGTCCCAGAAGTGGACTTCCTATCCAACCGACACCCGGCAAAATCCGCGTCTGAAAAGCCATGAAGCGCCAAAGAAGAGGACGCGGAATACCAAAGGCCGAAGTCGGGAGTGTGACGCAAGTACCTGAAAATTCGCTTCACTGCTTGCCGATGCGAAGTCCTCGGAGACGCTTGAAAACGAGCGCACAGACACACCGAGAACTCGTATGTCCGGCCTCGTCGCCGTCAAGTAGAGGAGTGATCCGATCATGCTTCGGTACTCCTTCTGGTCCACGTGTTCACCTTCCTCATCCGCATCAAGAGCCGTAGTCGTACTCATCGGCGTCGTCATAGCCTTGGAGTCCTCCATCTTGAACTTCCTCACAATGTCCTTGGTGTACTTAGCCTGGTGCACAAATGTTCCTTCCTTTGATTGCTTGATTTGTAGCCCGAGGAAGAACTGCAACTCACCCATCATGCTCATCTCGAACTCCCTGCTCATATCATCTGCAAACCTCGCAACAAGAGAGTTAGACGAGCCACCAAAGACAATATCATCCACGTACACCTGCACAATCAGGATATCTCTGCCCTGCCTCTGCAAAAACAAGGTCTGATCGACCTTCCCCATCTCAAAGCCTCTCTCAAACAAGAACCCCCTCAACCTGCCATACCAAGCTCTAGGCGCCGCTTCAACCCATACAGCGCCTTCCTCAACTTGTACACCCGGTGGGGGTACTTCTCACTCTCAAACCCCGGAGGCTGTCTCACATACACTTCTTTCTCCAACACTCCATTCAGAAAGGCACTCTTCACATCCATTTGGTGCAACTTGAACCCTTTAGCCACGAAAAAGGCTAGAAGGATCCTAATCGCCTCCAAACGGGCTATGGGAGCAAAGGTCTCCTCGTAGTCGATCCCCTCCTTCTCGATCGAACCCCGAGCAACAAGTCTCGACTTGTTCCTCACAACCTCACCCTTCTCTCCCTCTTTGTTTTTCCACACCCACTTTGTACCAATCGGCTTACACCCCGGGGGAGGGTCAACCAACTCCCACACCCGATTCCTCTCAAAGTTCTCCAACTCCTCATGCATTGAGTTAACCCAATTGTGATCAGATAGTGCGTGTCCAATGTCTTTGGGCTCAAAAGAAGCAACAAACGCAGCATGAGCAAAATGGGAATTGTTTCGAACCCTCGACCGTGTAGTGCGTTCATTCATGTCGCCGATGATCCTCGAAGCCGGGTGATCCACTTGAACTCGTCGGGGAGGTTCTCGCCTCGAAGCTACCTCCCCCCCTCAACATCGGCTTCTCCTCGTTCTTGATTTGTCGTCGTAGGTGTAGCAGAGGGTCCATCCATCATCGTAGTCGAAGTAGTGGGTACATGTCCAAATTGGGGAACGACACCGCCATCTTCATCATCACCATGTTCATGCTCCTCCTCCCGAAAGATCTCCTCGCCAAGCTCATCATCACCGCACACTCAAAGACAAGCCGACTACGTGGCTCGTCTCGTCGAAGGTTACCTCGCAAGTCTCCACGATTTGGTTAGTTTCAAGATTGAGCACACGATATGCTCTAGAATGAGATGCATAACCAAAGAAAATGCCATCGACAGACCTAGCCTCAAACTTATCCAACTTCCTGCCCTTCTTCAGAATAAAACACTTGCAACCAAAGACATGGAAGTGACTCACTTTGGGTGTGCGACCATGCATCAACTCATAGCATGTCTTCTTCTTGTGCACTCTGAGGTATATTCTGTTCGACACATAGCACGCGGTATTCACCGCCTCAGCCCAATACCTCCTCGAGTCCTATGCTCATCAAGCATCGTCCGAGCCATCTCGCACAAGGTCCTGTTCTTCCTTTCCACAACACCATTCTGGGGAGGCGTATACGGACTCGAAAACTGGTGCTCAAGACCCAAGTCATGACACAAGGTTTCAAAACGAGAGTTCCTGAATTCCGAGCCATTATCACTGCGGATAGCTCGTATGGCATCTCCGTGCCTCTCGTTCCTCAACCTCAAGACTAGATCTCGAACAAAACCAAACGTCTCCCCCCTTCTCCTCAAGAAAGAACACCCACGCATACCGAGAAAAGTCATCCACCACAACAAGGACATACCACTTCCCACCCGCGATCGTACACGAGCCGGGCCAACAAGGTCCATATGGAGCGGCTCGCATGGACGCTCGGTCATCACATCGGTGAGAGGTGGGTGAGAAGAGGCCACCATCTTGGCATGCCTACACGGAGCACAAACCAACTCTTTCTCAAGCCTCAACCGTGGCAATCCTCGGACCAAATTGAGTTTACTCAAGCGAGACAAAAGGTCAAAGCTTAAGTGACCCAACTTCCTATGCCACTTCCACAACTCACTCGAAGAACCGGCCAAGAAACAACGCTCAACACCCGAAGACCGAGAAAAATCAAGACGAAACACCCGACCCTCGGGGACGACCATACAAACAAGGTCCCCTCGAGAGTCCACAATCCGAGAACCACCCGGCCGAAACAACACCTCAAAGCCCTCATCCAACAACCGAGACACGTAAAGCAAATTGTACCCCGCCGATTGAACAAGAGCAACACGCCTCGAGTGATCTTGTCACTCACTTTTATCTCACCTTCGAAAGCACACGCTCACGCCCATTGTCCCCAAAGGTGATGTACCTCTTCGTCACCACCGGACGAGACTTGAGAACCACCCCCCTCTCCGGTCATATGCCTCGAACAACCGGAGTCAATCAACCAAATGTTCTTCAAGTCTCCCACCTGAAATTCAAAAACAAGCACGTGAGCGAACAAACGACTCAGCACTGGGGTTAGTACCAAAAGAGGAAAACCAAGGCCGAGCCATTTGCTCGAAAGTGGGGTTAGCTCCAACCAAATCATCTCTCCTACCAAAACTACCTCCACGAACACTACCTCGGTAACCACTCCGAGGAAACCACCCTCACCGCCCGGAGGAGGACCAAAACCACGGAAGACAATCCGTGAGACGTCCCTCCTCTCCTTCTCAAAGCTACGACTCCTCCCATCCCCGTAGTGACCTCGAGAGGGAGAATGCCTAGCAACCGACCACCCGCTTGTCTTTCCGGACCAACCACCAGCAACTCCACCTCCGGACCCGAAACCTCTCGACTCACCACCTCGAAAACCACTCCGCCCCGAGTGCCGGGGGGCCGGTTAAACCGCCTAGCCGGGCCTCGGCCGACCGCCCCCCTCTGCGGGGCCGGGCCGGCCCGACCGCCTAGCCGGTCGCCGGTCCGACCGCCCCCTCCGAACGCCTCCTCGGCCGCGGGAACTCGCGTCTCCCCATGCGGGAACACTTCTCACCACGCCTTACCCCTGGGCAGTGGCATACGAGGCTTAGGTACACCATGGGAGGGGTTGTACCTATCCTTGTTCGCCCACTCCTTCGCCATCCTCTCTTCCCGCTTCCTCTTGAAGCAAAACTCATCCTTGTGACCCTCTTTCCCACAATGGCCACAACGAAACCTCACAAGCTTAGGTTTTGGCTTGGATTGGGGCTGCTCGCTAGGTTTCTCTCCACTCAACTCCTCCACCGATTTCTCCTCACTTGCCTTCTCTTTCACTTTCCCAAAGAACACTTTCCCCCGAAGTGCTCACAAACTTGATGGGCTTTTGGAGATCATTTGTGGGTGTAGGAAATATAGGTGGAGCTGGGGTTGTGTCTAGTCGGTTCCTAAGATGGTTGGGTTTTGGAGGGAAATCATTTTTGTGGTGGGTTTTTGGTGGCTCCGGATGTTCTCTCCACTTCCCTCACCAACCTTGTTTGCTCCAAGCCCCTCACCATCTTGCCTCTTAAAGGCCTCGATCATCATCCTCAACCGAGGCTCGTGACCGACAACCAACCCATCAACTTCCTCAAATCATCATTCTCATCCCGCAAACGATCAACATAATGTGCAAGCTCCAAATTTTTCAATGCATGCATTTCACAAGTAGAGCGAGGATGTAGGCATGGGTTCCTTCAATTTAGCCTCGAGTGAACTAGTGTAAGCATGCAACTCATCAATCTTAGCATGCAAAACGGGCAAGAAGTGCAAGCACCTAGCAAAGGTGTCTAGACTTAAGCTCGACCACTTCAACCCTAAGCACATCTAGTTCCTCACACTTGGAGGCATGCTTCTCCTTAAACAAAGCAAGATCGGCAAGGAATATGGAGCGATCAAGACAATCATTTTCATCGGCTACAACGGGGCTAGCCTTAAGCGAATCAATCTCAAGCTTGCTATCAAGCACCCGTGTCTCTAGCTCGGCCACTCTAGTCCTAGCATCCTCGAGTGAAGCCCTAAGCTCTTTCCTCATTTTCTTGGCCTCTCTAAGCATGTCATCACGGTTATCAAGCAAAGAGCCAAGCCTCTCATTCTCCTGGCGCAAGAAGGGAAGTTCATCACGCACCTCGTCATCGGACTCGCAGTCCGAGTCGCTCCGTGTGCTCTTCTTGCCGCCGAAGCTCCGCCATGGTACGAGCCGTCTCTCGCGAAGCGGCCTCACCCCGCTCGGGTTCTTGGACGACCTCTTGTTCTTGCGGCGATCTCCCTCGTCGTCGGCCGCCGCTCGAGCTCGAGGTGGAGTACGCGGAACCGGAGTCGACGTCGCTCGCTCCAACCATCGCTCGGGCCTTGCCTCGGCCCTCCTTCTTCCTCGATCGTCGCTCGTCCTTGTACTTGTTCTTGTGCTTGCTCTTGTGGTCGCGCCTCGAACGGTACTTGTCGTCATTCTTCCTTGGCTTGTGCTTGTAGCCGTCCTTGCTCTCGGCCTTCTCCGGCAATCGGCGACGAAGTGTCCCGCTTGCCGCACCGGAAGCGGTGTCCTCGTGTTCCTCCTCATGTTCACACGGTTCTCGTGCGGCCTCTCGAACCGCCTCGTCAACGGCGCCGCCGCCCGTCCTCTCCAAGGTCATCAAACTCCTCATCCGGCATAGACATCAAAGAGGAAAACGAGAACATCTCGGTGGATGGGTTAGAGTTAGTCTTTCCTTTGGAACCACCAACGAGGGCAAGACTATGGGAGTCGCTCGGTCCCTCGAGCTTGGCGGGCCATGCCCCTATCCACCTCGGCCGACTTGAGCTTCGAGAACGGCTCGTTCACCGTCGAGTATCGTACCTCTCCGACTCGACTATGGCCTCAAACTTTCCGCCCCATATCGTACGATCCAAAGAGTGTAAGAGCTTGACCGCTCTATCATGATCATCGTACGGGAGCACGTCCACATCGGCCCTCATGTTGTTCACAACCACCGTGAACCTCGGAACAAGGCATCGATGGACTCACCGGGGAGATGAGTGAAGTTCTCGTACTCTCTCCGGTAGGTCGCATACAACCGTGCTCGAACCCGGGCGTTCCCAACATGAGCCTCCTTCAACACCGCCCAAATCCTACAAGCCAAGTGCTCGGTGTGCACCCGATCGAACTCGGCCGACACAAAGCACGAAACAAGTAGTCGACCACCTTATTGTTGGCGTCGAATCCGTCCCTCGACCCCCGGAGCAAGGAAATCCATCGGCCGGACATATCCCCGTGTCCACCGTGACATCCCACGCAGTCCGACCCTTTCCGCGGAGGAACGCACCCATCCGCTTGCTCCACATCCGGTAGTTCTTGCCATCGAAGTGTGGAGGACCCGAACCCCGTTCTCGGTACGCCATCCTTGGATCTTAGACCGGTTAGAGTCAACAAAGACCCGAACCCGCTCGATACCACTTGAAGGACCGATAAGGCGACCGGAGAGGGGGGGAGTGAATGGGAGCCGATAAAAATTCTTCTCGAGGGAGATTGAAACTCCGACAAGACGAACTAGCTCGGGCGGACCCCCGAAATCACACGCTCCGCACTTCTACCTCCCGTTTGCCAAAACCACGTAGCCACCGGAGTGCTACCGGTCCTAGGAACAAACTCTACCAGCAACCGCAACACACGCACAAGACCGACAAAGCGGAAACAACTCGAAAGCCGGCTAACCGTAGGGGGGCGGTTAGACCGGGTATAGGGGGCGGTTAGACCGCCTCCACCCGGCAACCAAGAAATCCTCCAAAACGCCTCTTCCGAGCACCAAAACACACCACGGTTTCACCAACAGATCTCTCGGTCAAGGCCATGCTAGCTACCGTAAAAATCTTGGCGAAAACCAAAACTTCACCCAAGGGCCTAGGGGCGGTTAGACCG
Organism: Cenchrus americanus; assembly: GCA_947561735.1. Lineage (NCBI taxonomy): Eukaryota > Viridiplantae > Streptophyta > Magnoliopsida > Poales > Poaceae > Cenchrus > Cenchrus americanus. Next base: position 87,977,316 of record OX387240.1, on the reverse strand, counting down.
GCTACCCGGGGCGGTCTAACCTCCCGTACCTAGCAAAGAACTCCAACCAAGAACACCTAGCAAACCGCGCGAGAACGGCTCCAAATTTCACCCGGACACTCCTCCGATCAAGGCGAACGAACTCACGGAGGAAAATCCGGCGAAACAAAACTTTGACCCGGAAACACCCCGGCGGTTAGACCGCCCCCCGCAGGCGGTTAGACCGCCCCTTCCCGAACAGAACCCGCCGGTCAAACCTCAACTTCCTTGCGCTCAATCTCCCGAATCACTCCACGGATTGCAGCCAAACTTCGGGGATAGCTGTGTTACCTCCTGGGCAACCTCTACCTCAAAGGAATCGACCCGAGACGCTCACAATCAAGAGGAATCGAAGAAATCGCTTCTCTAGGTCAAGAACTCGCCCAACTCGAAAAACCACCAAATCGAGTCCGATTCAAAGGGGTTTTGGGGGCAAAATCACCAGCCAAAGAGGCACAAGAACCTCATACGTGACACCCACCAAAAACCCCAAGAAATCGTTCTCAAAACACCGCCAAAAAGAGCTCCGAAAATCAACATCAAAGAGACGGGAAAACCACCATCAAGAACCACGCCGAACCTTCTATACATGCCATGAATGGTTCGTACAAGGTCTAGTTTGCCACCCAAACATCCATCCCTCTCTCTAGATCTCACATGAAGCTCTCAAACTAGCCTTCTAAAAACCTAGGGAAAATAGAGAACGAAAATGGAAAAACGAAATGAGCTAGTGTTCCAAGAGTTGGCTGCCAACCTCTCACCTCTTGGGTTATATAGGCGGCAACCGAATGTCTAAAATGCCCCTCTCTAATAACTAGGGATACATGCCCCTCAAGGGCGGATTTGGAATTCTTGATATCTTCACCATCGGACGGATGCCCGGCGACCGCACCCTGCGTAGCCTCGACGCACGCCTTGCGATCCCGACGCGTGTCCTCCGCTTCGAAGCTTCTTGGCGCCGGCGGCCAGGGCGCGTCGGACCGCCCCCCCCCCGGGCGGTTAGGGACCGGCCCGGGGATCCGACCGGCCCCGGGCGGTCCGACCGCCCTCCCGGGCGGTTGAACCGGCCCGGGTGGCCGCACCTCCTCGTCGAGTCTTCGGCCTCGGTTTTGTGGCTCAACCGAGTAACCCGGTGGTTTTACGGTGAACCACCGCAAACCCCGCGAACTCGGTGTAGCCTCCGCCAATCTCCACTCATGACTCGGCTCCCACGTAGTCCCGGCTCGACCTTGGTTTTGAGGCTCTACCAAGAAACCGTCCACGACTTCATCTTGTCGTTCATGCCACCATGCGGCCCGCACTTGACCCCCGCCCGGCCACCGGTCCCTCGAACGAAGCCTACTTGTCTTCTCCACACCCGGAGGCCTCACCGCAACGACCTTTCGCGCTTGTTCTTCACCCGCACCAACACGAGTCAAGCCGCAACCCGCACCCTTGCAATACTTAGCCAAGAATCGGTCCACACAACGTTGTCAATCACTCATCACACAAGGAAGCGACCATCCACCGGTCCTCGAACCACACATGGTCCTCGGCCGTCCTCCCCACGGACTTAGAATACGGGTTACCCAGGGTACGAGGCTACGACGAGGACGCCAACCAGCGAGCCCGCGAGGACTCACTGGACCAGCTGGACGAAGCACGCCTCGTGGCCTTGATGCACTCTGCAAGATATCAACAGTCCCTCAGGCGCTACCAGGCATGGAAGATACGCCGGCGGGACTTCAGTGAAGGGGATTTGGTCCTAAGGCTACGCCAAGACAACCGTGGACGCCACAAGCTATCACCTCCACGGGAGGGGCCCTACGTCGTAGTAAAAGTGCTCAAGCCCGGCACGTACAAGCTGGCCAATGAGGACGGTGAAGAACTCACCAACGCTTGGAACATCCAACAACTACGTCGCTTCTATCCCTAGCTAGCATCTCCAAGTCTTTTGTTGTAAACCACGTGACCAGCACCCCAGTTGGTGACAACCATGTAAACATCACCAGTTCAATAAAAAGGGCAACTCGGCTTTCCCCTGAAACCCAAGTTACCCTCGGGGGCTACTACGGGGGGCATCCCCCCAATAAAAATGGTCCCATTTTTTCGCAAAAAAGAAACAATTCACGCGCGCTAAGCATGTTTCTAGTTCGGCCTCGAGCAAAGTTCGAACAGGGCGTAGGCAGCCTAGCGGAAAGGACGCGCGAGCGAGAGATAGCCTACGCCTCCGCGAGGATACGGCCCTTCTCTCTTGCCTCCAACCCAGCAGGCCACCTGCGAAAATCGAACTCCCCTAACTAGAATTTACTCTAAAAGAAGGAGAAACAAAAAAGCGCAATAAAGTAAAGAACATCATTCCACTTTGACAAACATCTGAAGCAAAGTAATTTGTTTTATTTACAAGGCCACATGGCCCGCACACTAATACATAAACAAAAAGGGCCTAGTGCCCAGCTATCTTCAGGCTGGAGGAGCGGCAGCATCAGCAGCATCTGGGAAGAGGAACTCCTCGAAGGCCTCGGCAAGTGCCCCGGCGGCGTCGGCGGCTAACGCGTCCACTCGCTCCATCGCCACCTCGTCCTCGACGCCCTTGGGGACGACGTAACCCTCTGCCACCGCCTCGAAGTTGATCTCGTAATGAGACCGCACCACTCCGAGGGCCTTCTGGACGCCGAGGTGCAGCGCCCGGCGCATGCGCCGGTGGACGTGCCCGCCAAGGGCGCGCGGGCGGCCGGCCGGGCCGAGCTCCCGGCTTGCGCCTCGCCCTCCTCTACGGCCTCGGCGGGTCTCGAGGGCCGCGAGGGCGAAACTCCGGCGGCTCTGCTCGGAGGAGTTGTAGGAGGTCTGCAGCGCCTCAGCCCGCTCGGTCGCGTGCCCCAGCGCGGTGCGCAAGCCTGAAGTTGTCAAGCAAGAGGGGGATCAGAAAAGGGGGGCGAACCCTCTAAGGGGAAATCAGCGAAACAAGAGATAAACAGCAACTTACCCTCGACCTGCTTCTTCTCCACCTCGAGGGCGCGGCGCCCGGCCTCGATCGCCTGCTCAAGGCCCTTGAGGGTCTCGCCTTGCTCCTGGAGGGCCAACTCCTGGCTCGCGCTCGTGATGCTGAGCACCATCAGTTCGCCCTCGAGCTTCGAGAACTCCGTGTTCCGGCCCTCCAGCAATTTCTGCGCCGCCTCGCGTGCGACGCGCTCCTGCTCTAGCGCCGACCGGGCGTCGGCAAGGGCACCCCCTCTCCCCCGCCGGAGCCGCCCCTCGGCCCCCGGAGGGCGGTACGCTCTGCCGGGAGAGCCGGTCCTCCGCGACCGGCGAGCGCCGCAACCTTGGCGTCGAGGGCGGCCTTCGGATCGTCGGCCTCCTTGGCCTTCTGCTCGAGCGTGCGCGCCGCTCCTCAGCCTGGCTCTGCTGAGCCTGCGCCCCCAGGAGCAACGAGTGGAGCTCCAGGTTGTCGTTGCGGACGCCAGCCACCTCCGTCTCCCAGTTGGCTGCCAGGGTGCGCATCTTCTCCAAGTCCGCCCGCGCCTGCCGCAGCGCCTCATCCCGGTCGATGAGGGCTGTGCAAATCTGCTTGAGGGTGGAGGGGTGCGCCGGGTCCTGCCTTGCGCTCTCATGGAGCTGATCGCGCAGGGCCACGGCCCGGTATGACAGCCAACCGTCCGGAGTCCTCAGGGCGTCGGCGAGCGCGTCAAAAGCGTCACACCGCTCCTGGAGCTGGCGGAGCTCGGCGCTCACCTGATCGAAGGCGCCATACTTATCGCAGGCGCGGTACTCGAGCTCCTGTCACCAACAAGCCGAGACCCATGAGCGTCACGCTGCAGGGATCGCGCGCAAAAACGAGAAAAACAAAGAAAGCACACGACGGCGCCCCACCTGGAAGACGCGCCACGCGGGGCCGCCATGGATCCGCAGTGCCTCGTTCAACGCTCGGTCGAGCGCGGCGCCGTGGTTGCGGAGCTCTCCCCATAGCACCTCCGCTCCCCCCCGGGCGTCGGCGAACGCGGGCGGATCGCCAACGAGCCCCTCTCCCGGGCGGAGCGGCCGGCGTGGGAAGACGAGGCCTCGGCACCGTGCCCTCGGCCTCCCCGCCACCATCCGGCCCCTCCCGCCGCCTCACGAGAGCTCCCTCCCGGGACTCGGGGGACGGCGTGGGGAAACTCACCCACCGGTCCCACCCCGGCGGCGGGGAGTCGTCGTCCGGGATCTCCACCACCGCCGCCGGGAGCCGCGGGCGGGTGCGCGCCCCCCCGCGTCGCCTCCGTCGACGCCTCCGCCCGCGCCTCCGTAACCGCGGGCTCTCGCCGCGGCGCGCGCGGCCACCGCTTCCGGCCGCGCCTCCGCGACCACGGGCGCCGGCTCGCCCTCCTCGGCGGCGCCGCCGCGCGCGCCTCCCACCACGGCCGCGCCGCGGCCGCGCCTCCCACCACGGCCGGCGCCGCGGCCGCGCCTCCGCCACGACCGGCGCCCGCCGCTCCTCGACGGCCGCCGGCCGCGGCGCGGCGGACGGCATCCGCCGGTGTGTCCTCGGGGCCTCGGCCCGCGCCCGCGTGGTCTCGCCCGCCGCGGCCGCCGCGCTCGCCCCCCGCCCGCGGTGCCCTCGACGAGCGCCGCCGGGTGGGGACGGACGCGTCCGCCCTTAACACCTTGGCCGGCGCAAGGGGAGGCACGGTCGGCACCACCCTGCGTAAACACGAACACGAGGTCAGGCCCTTGGTTATCAAAAATGCAACACCGCAAAAGAGCAAGCCCCTCACCTCGAAGAAGAGAAGGCGCGCTTCCTCTTCCTCGAGGTCCCGGTAGATGACGTCGGCGCGGCCGGCGCGGCCGCCGCCGCGCCTCCGGCCACCCGCCGCACGCGCCGCTCCGCCGTCGCGACGCACCTCGGGGCGGCGCGCGCCTCCGCACCCGCCCCCTTCGTCGACGCGGCGGGCGCCTTGCCCGCCCCAAGCGAGCTCTGGCCGGCCGGCGGGGGGCACGTGCTCCCACCTATCGGGGAGGCCCCGCCCCCCCGCCTCTTCCTCCTCTTCCTCCTCCGAGGACGAGTACTCCTCGGTCCCCCGGGAAGAGAGCCCCTTGCTGCTCGCGCGGCCGCACTCCTCGTTCCACCGCTCGCGACGCTCGCGGTGTCGCTTCGCGCGCTCCTTCTTGCGCGCCGCCCGCTCCCGCTCCCGTTGCTGCGACGCTCGACCGAGCGCGCGAGAGCGGGGAGTGGGCAGATCAGACTTCGCGGCGCTCAGGCTCACCAGCTACGAGCGAAACGTCGAAGTGTGTCATCAACCTGAAGAATCAGTGGAATCAAAAACGAAACCAAGAATTATACTCACCAGCGGGCCGGTGGGGAGCATCTCGAGATCCCACAGGGACCGGTCACTGCGCAGGGACCGGGTGCCGACGGCGCTCCGCGCCCGTGTGGCCGCGTACTCCCGCAGGAGGGGGCTCGGAAGCATCCGCAACCTCACCAGCGCGACGGGGTTCGCCGTCTCTGTCATCTCGAAGATGCGGAGTGGCCTCTCCATCAGGGGGACGACCCGCCGGTGGTGGAGGAAGGCGAGGACGGTCGCCGCGGTCAGCCCGCGCCCCGCCAGGTTCCTCAACGCGGCCAGCAGGGAGTCCAGCCGCCTCCGATGCTGGACCGGAGACACCCCGTGGCTCCAGGAGTCGGGCTTCTCCCGGAGCACCAGGCCGGTGTAGGGGGGAGACCGGGCTCGTCGTTGCGAAGATAGAACCACCCCCGCTCCCAGCCTGCGTTGTTGGTCGTCATGGTGCACGGGATGTAGTCGTCCTTGTACTGCCCCCGCAAGGCAAGCGACATCCCGCCGGCGCGCACCGCGCGGCGGGTCCTCTGCTCCGTCGTCGGCTGCGTGAGCAGCTCCGCACGGAAGAGGTGTATCCAGAGATCCCAATTCATCGGGATCCCTAGATACCCCTCGCAAACGCCCACGAACGTGGCCGCCTTCGAAATCGCATTCGGCGCGAAGTTGTGCAGCTCCACGCCGTAGTGGTGGCAGAGCGCCCGCCTGAAGCGACTTGCCGGCGCCGCAAAGCCGCGCTCGTGGAAGCGAGTGAAGCTAACCACATAGCCGCTCGGCGGGTTGGGCGCGTGGTCCCCGGCCGGCGGCACGATCCACTCGGCCGGCCGGCCCTCCTCGTTCGCCGATAGCTGGCCGGTGGACACCAGGTCGCCCAGGGCCAGCCGCGTCACCGACGAGCGCTCCCACGCGTACGGGTCGACGATAACGAGAGGCGGAAGAGGCGCCATGAGGAAAGGCAAAGGATCGGGAATGAAGGACAGGAAGGAGGAGAAGAACTCCGAAGACGGGAAGGCGCTGCGGCGAGAACGAGACGGGGGCAGGAGCGCAGGGAGCAAGAATGGCAATTGCTAAGGTAAAAACCGCCGTTTTCCCCTCTCCTCAGATTTATAAGTCACGGGCGTGCTCTCCGGAGCGCACGTCCCACGCGCATTAACTGCAGGGGGAATCTTCTCTCACTGACGGGCGGGCCCCACCACGACCACAGCGGCCACGCCACCGCTGACGGGCCATCATCACGGCGTAGAACCAGGGGGGCCGTGGCAAGCGGTCACGTCCGCCTGCCCACACCGCCCACTACGCGCACGGCCGCGGCGCCGAAAAGGCGCGCCCACGGTGCGAAACCGCGCCCGCGGCGAAGCATTAAATGGCCCGGCCCCTTACCAAGTAAGGAGGACCCTCGAGCGGCGCGAGCCCCTGGCTCAGAAAAACCCAACCCTCGAAGGGTGCAGGCGTGGAAGGGTCACCTCGGGGCCCGTTTGAGACAAAGCAGGTACCACAGGTACCGTTGACGCACCATTTTACTGATCAGCGCATCGAGGGCTGACGTGGTCAGGGACCCTCGAGGACTCGCAGATGCCAAGACGGGGAGCGCTTAGCCGCCACCCCGCACCATTCTACTGATCAGCGCCTCGAGGGCTGACGCGGTTAGGGACCCTCAAGGATTCGCAGATGCCAAGACGGGGAGCGCTTAGCCGCCACCCCGCACCATTCTACTGATCACCGCCTCGAGGGCTGACGCGGTCAGGGACCCTCGAGGATTCGCAGATGCAAAGACGGGGAGCGCTTAGCCGCCACCCCGCACCATTCTACTGATCAGCGCCTCGAGGGCTGACGCGGTCAGGGACCCTCGAGGATTCGCAGATGCAAAGACGGGGGGCGCGTAGCCACCACCCCGCACGGCCCTACTGATTAGAGGTTCGAAGCCTGACCCTCGAAGGGTTCGAACAAGAGCCCCAGATTACCAGAGTCAGGGACAATGAGGGCACGTGCATTCGAGCCGTTCCTCGAGCCCGCCGGCTCGAGGGTGCCCCACATGTCGTGTTCAAGAGCCGCCGAGGGCGCCTAGCGGGGGATCCCACTGAGGGAGAGCTTCCGCGCCCTCGGTCCCTAGCGAACGGGACCGAGCCCCACCTAGCAAACCCACGCAAGCGCTTTAATGGACGTGTCTTTGGACCACGCAGCCTACCCTTATCGAACGGGGCATGGGCGTCCACTCGAACCACCCACTAATAGCTCGACGAGGAATCCGCAATCCGCGACCCGACCGATGGGGGTTGCGGAAACCTCACCCTCCGTCCCGCGGAGGGACGGCGAGGGCGCGTTCAAAACAAGTCGTAGAGCTCTACCCGATCGCCTCGAACGGGCCCAGGCTCGGGGGCTCGACGCACGGCTACACCTCCTGGATTGCACCCGCCGCGGATAGTGCCAGCAGCGTGTGTGTCACCGAAGCCGGCTGAAACATTGCCGACGCCGGTTGAGATATGTACCACGCCCTCTGACCAAGTCTTGCGGTGAAACCCCTGCAGGAGCGCCCACGCTCCTACAGGGCTTCGGGGGCTAGACCCGCCGGTCCACTGACGCGGCCCCACGGAAAGCGTTCGCGAACCAGGGGGAAGGACGTCCTATCAGTAGGCTCCAGCATCTGTGGGAGCCTGGCCGGCGAACCCGTAGATGCTCGGGGGCTACTGTCGGGGACAGCCCTGGGGGTCCCCTTAAACAACTGGGGAAATCCCACTTAAAACCTGCAAAAAAGGCAAAGGCCAAACATGCCTCACTTAAACACAAAGGGCATGGCCCACGCCACGATGGCCCCGATGGCCCACCAAGGCGGCCCACTCAAAGATCCCCTCGAGCAGGCTCCGCCTCGCTCGAGGGCACACACCTCCCTCGGGTGGGCTCCGCCCCGTTCGAGGGAGTGCGCTTACCTCGAGCGGGCTTCGCCTCGCTCGAGGGGTCCGCGCCGCCCTCGAGCAGCCCCGCCTCGCTCGAGGCCGCTCCGCACGCGCACGCCCACTCCCCGTACGCGGGTACGAGCATTTAATGCTCGACAATGGCGGGGCGGCGCTATCACGCGCCCGGGACTCACGCCCCGGTTCCGTTGCACCAACTCCCTAGGAGGGAACCCATCCCCGCCACTATGGGGGACCGTGCGATGTGGCCGGTGCCGCACCGTGACGCCGCGCCGCCTACTCCGGTACGGCTAACGCGCCGAGCCCTCGAGGGGGGCCGCCGCACCCTCGATTTGCTTTCCCGTGACTTTGCAGGGTTAGGTCGTGGTGTTAGGCCAGCGGGGCGCCATCCCTACCACTGTTAACGGCATGGCGGCCGCCCCCCGCGCGTACAACCCTCACGCCGGGCACTGTGGTAACAGCTCCGGCGCTGTGGAGCGTGCGGGAACAGGACGCTGCCATGCCCGCCACTGTACCCCGTACGGATCGACGTCAGCAACCCCCTCGAGCCCGCCTGGGGACACCACGGCCGTCCGCTGCACTCCTACCCTCGAAGCTACCACTGTTCGGGTACAAGATACGCCATGATGGCCAGATCGCGGCAAGGACCGTCAAGGCGGCCGCCTACTCTACGGCGCAGCACACCACACTTCCCCATGTACCTAAATAGTGCGGCATACATGTAATTCGCTCTCTCCTTGGCCTATAAAAGGAAGACGAACTCCCCCGCCGCAGGGGACAAGACGGAAGAGACAAGGCAGAACAACAACAACAACAACAACACACGACACATCACACACTTACTCTCCAATTCTCCCACAATATCTTCAGCCACTTCACCAGGGACTTGGAAGCCACGCTTCCTCTCCCGCCTTGCTTGTAGCAGCCCCCACTACGGAGGCACCCCCGGTCTTCCCGAGCAATACAAAGGCCTCGAGCACATCACTACTGGACGTACGGCCCTCGGCCAGAACCAGGATAAACCTTGTGTCTCTGATTGCTTGGCATCGACCATTGAGGGATAGCCCTTGGCGCTCATTACTGGTTAGTGTCGGGATCACATTTCGCACCGACAAGGAGAGCGATCGGGGACGGGCTCCTGGGAGCCTTCGCCCCCTCGCCCAGAGCTGCGGAGGTGGCGGAAGAGATAGCGCCTGGGGTGGGTGCGGGAGCGCCCGCCGCCCAAACCGCGGCGGCCCCCCATACCCACAACCCTACATCCACCAAAAAGAGAGAGAAGCGAGAGAGGGAGGTGAACACGCGCGCGTCGCCGCGCGCGCGTCCACCGGCACGGTGCGTGGCGTGCGCGGAGATGGCTGGGGGTGCGGCGGCAACCACGCCGGCGGCGGCAACAACATCTACCGAGCCTCCGAGGAAGAGAAAACGAGGGTTTTCCACCCTGAGGTTGGCGATTGCTTCCCCATAGCCGCGTCTTTTAGATCGGTGAGGGCTTAACTCTCTCACCTTCGTGTTCACAGGGTGGCGCCCACCGTGCCCCCTCTTGCACCTTCCACCAAACCCAAAAAAAAAAAAAAAACCGAAACACGGGTAGGTGCCGAGGGCGGATAGATGCGCGACCACCTAGTCTGATCCCTACACCTAAAACAACTAATAAGGTAAAACGGGGGAAACGGGGACTCGTCGAGGGTCGGAAGCCATTCGCGGGCGGCCGCGAGCACGGCGGCGACGCGGGAGCGGCGAGCGGGGACGGTCGTGTGTTGCGGCCAAAGTCTCGGAGCCGCGGCGGCGGCCGACGACTACGGGCGGCGCGGCGAGCTTCCCGCCGGTGGCACTGGGTCGGAGGGTTGTGGGGTGGGGTGTGTGGGCGGCGACGGTCTGCGGAACCGCCCCTCTTATAGCAGGCGGGGCGCACGGACCATGGATTGGGTGGAGCCCCCCGCCAGGGGGGCCCGTTCGGCTTTGGGCCAACGGTGGAGATCGAACAACCACGTATGCCATGGCGGGGGTCGCGCGACAGCGGGATATTTAAAACCTTGACTAAAATACACAGCGGAAAAAAACCGGCCTGGTTTTCAGTCCCCGAGGAGTTGCGGCTGGTGGTGGGGCCAGAGATCCCCGACAGACGACGTCCCACCAAGTGCCTTACAATTGTGAAGCATAGAATAGCACGGGGAGCTGGTGCTTGCTGGGCATGTGGCCAACACATAAGAGGCTGGAACCCAGTTGGGTTGGCAGCCGTCCGACCTTTGGCCATTCTCGTGAGGGATTTGTGGGTGAATCGTGTCTCAGTGGTTCTAAACGAAAGAGTGGTGAAACTAAAATCACCCAAGAACGTCTCAAGCAAGAGCATATATGGGCTTGCTATGTAAAAACTATATTTTGAAAGGGACTTCCTTGTTAGTCCAGGCCAGAAGCCAAACCATCATATGGCACTTCCTATTTGGAATAGCAAATAGGCATGTTGCCATGTTGGTACTAACGTGGAAGGCGATTGATCCTGAAGGTGACAGTTGAGGAGACTAAAATAAGTGAGTGCGGACGATGATATATACTCTGAGGTGCTTGCATCCAAAATCTCCATGCAGACATGCACCAATTCCATTTGTTCCAGCCTATGAACATATATCTTTGGATTACAAGAAAAGAGCAAACATAACATCTGATCGTTTATAGAAGGTACAATGGCACCTGAATATTTTAGACATGGATAAAATTTGAACTGTGCCAAGGAAAAGGTAGATTCAACTGATCTATTATTATAAAAAGCACAGCAGTTGCAGTACTGGAACGGAGCTCCCCCCCCCCCCCTTCCGACTGAAAAAAATCACGGGCGCCTCGCTCTTAGTCTTCACAGTGAAGGCGCTCTTTATTGCAATTTCCTACATAGCAGGCAAAGAAACGAGGCGCTTTGCGGATTTTTCTCCAATACAACAATTATAGAACAACATCAATTTCACAAGTTTTTCATACCACATGCCTCATAACAGAATATTATGCAGATCATTCACTGCCAGTTTGCAAGATGTACATGTAAAGGAAGCAATATCACACATATGAAGTAAAATAAGCATTACTACAAGCCAAGGCAAGTTCCGTCCGTTCCCGTGATATGAACTTTTTCGCAGTTCGGTGCTTTATAAAGGCAGAAAACCACTTCTGCACATATAAAGCCTCTTCTCCGCCTTTGCTCGTTGGCGGCCGGAGGTGGAAAAAAAAAGGGGATCAAGATTAGAAGCGCCGGTGTCATTCATCAAAATCCATCGGAGAGACCCCCCCTACGACACCCTCGACCGCCTCGACGCCGACCTTACCAACTCTAACAACACAAAATGATTAGATGTAAACAGATCATATACAATGCAAGTGTTTTATACTGCAAACTCTACAATTTTGATCCAGCATCACATTGAGTTCTTAACGAGGCCATAACCGACGCCTTCTCGTCGAGGCCCTTTCTTAATGTCGCTCAATTTATTGAATTTCAGTTGCAGATGGGATGGATCGAACATGGCGTTCGTCTGCTGACAAAGAGTGGTCAGCCCGACTCGCTCGCAGCATCGCACTCAATGTAGCAAATAATGAACATGACATGAGGAGGACTCCACGGCAGCGCGCCCAAGCCGCGGGCGGCGGAAGCGCCTCCGGGATGAGCAGGGTGAGGCCGGCCGCCGTTCTAGCAGGAACATAAAAATTGAAACGGCCAGCAGCCCATTTCAAATTGGAACGGCGCGAGACAACGCCTTGCGCGGGGCCCGCGAAAACACACACACACACAAAACAAAAAAAAAAAAAAAAAAAAAAAAAAACAATACAAAAAACAATGACAACAAATTGAACCCACAAAGTACACAGCAAATATGACCATAATCAATTAAATTCCAATATCCAAGTTCCAAATCAACACAAGTCTGCTACCAATGCACTACAAGTTCATTTCTCCTACCCACACAATGCAAATCCACATGCAATCCTCTGCTGCCCAGTGCTCAAAATGTCCTGTAACAATTCGATTGTCCAACCAAATGACACCTAAAGAAACAAAATCTATGATAAGAAATCCACATAATAGGCCAAAAAATAGTTACTCTAAGCATCAATACTGATAATTGCTATTGTAACACTGATAATTTTCCGCGCCGCGTCCAAATTTTTTTTTTGATTAAAAATTATGGGCGTCCCCCCTCTTAGCGCCGACGTTGACATGCCCTTGTGCAAATCCACCAAGGGAGGCCGAGGATCGTCACCACCCGCGCCACAAAAAGTTATCCATAGCCCAAAGCCAACGGGACCGCGCGGCTCCTCGAGGAGGCCGGGGGATTCGATGTTTACCCCCTCAAAATGGTCTAGATGCAACCTGTGATAACAAATATTTAGTGGGAATACTACATGCATTGTTCATCATCAGAAGAAATAAGAAGCATTTTTCATCCCGCTGCGGCGGCAGGAGTGTTGACGAGAGGGGGGAGTGAAACCCCCCCCCACCCCGAATCCGTCAACCTAGCCATGAGTTTACCTTCGGTGTTGGCATGAGTTTTATACTTTATCCATTGGTACTAACCCCCGTGGTATAACAAGTTCACGTGTGCATGTCGTTTTTGGAGTTTAATGTTTATGCGGGATTTAGTGTTGAATGCAAGACTTTCGGGGTAAGTTCATCAAGCACCTCATGACAAGACTTTGAAGCCCCGAACAAGTCATGCAATGAAGTAAAATTAACTCCAAGAAGCCGGGGACTTGATCCGAGAAGACGACATACTCCGGGGACTCGACCGTAAAAGTCTCGAATCTTCCAAGACAAGGAGTTGAGTCCACTTCGGAGAGAAACCGACGACATGGACCCGTTGCGAAGGGGGAAGCATCCAGGAAGCAAGGGAACCGACCTCGGCAAAGGAGCCCGCGGGCCGGGCCTAAATGGGCCCGGGCCGGCCGGCCCCGGGCCCGGTCGGCCCGTGCCCATTTAGGGCCCAAACGCGTCGTCCTTTGCCCTAGCCGCCAATCGGGCTATTTATAGTCCCCTGACCGAGAGCCACGGAGAGAAGATTTCGTCTTCGGCCGCCGAGAAGCAGAGAAGAGAGGGACACCATCTAGGAGAGGAGAGGGTCGAGCTAGTTGACTAGGGTTTCCCTAGCCGACGTGGGAACCTTGCACGGAAGACCACGTCGGAGTTCCCGAGCTAGAAGCAAGATCAAGGAAGGATCCCGGTGGTGATCTTGTGTATGTATCATTGTTATAGTTGAATTATCAAGTTGAATCTTTTCTCGCCGATCAAGTGTTTCCTCGAAGATTTCGTTTTTCGATCGGCTTTGCTTATTCCAATTCTATTCTCGAGATAGATTACATAGGGTGTTCTTGTAGCCGCGGTGGCTAGAGGTACACACCGGATCCTCCGAGAGAATCTCGACTTGTCTTTTGACTCGCCCCTAAGCTCCCCGCATGAATAGGGATACGTTGTGACGAACGGGGGTCTCGAAAGGCGGATGTTTTCGGATTTGGACGGGAAACCACGATTTAAAGAGGCTTTTATTAAGATTCGATTTGCTACTTCTTCTCTTGCTTGGAACTTCAACAAAAGGCTTACCCCGATCCCTCTAGATCGGTTTATCTACCCAATCTTACTTTGTTTTCTCCGGTTTTTAGTAGATTAGATCTGTTTTGTGTCTTTAACTTAGATGCATTAGGTTTTTTTATTGAATATTGAAGATTACTTGGCTTTAATAGATTAAGTCTTGCGTCACACATTTGTTCCACGGATTCGATACCTTGGGTTCACCACTCGAGGGAAGAAGGGTCCCTTGACTACGACGGGAGACTTGTACGCTTGCGAGTCACGAACGAACTTTGATACAATTATTAACCGTCAACAAGCCCCTTTTTCTGGCGCCGTTACCGGGGAACAAGTGATCAAGATTTGATTTTTTATTGCTTTTTTTTTGTAATTTTCAGTACTGATTTTGTTTTATTTTTGCATCTAATAAATTTCGATCATCCCCCGAAATACATCTAATCTAGTTTGTCTAACTCTAGTCTTTATAGATTTGTTTTGTTTTCTAGTTTTTTCCGCATACTTTGTTTATTGCTAACCCTAACAGAGATGGACGGCTGCCTCTCCAACAAACCCAATAATTTTGTGGATGATCCGAAAAAAACTTTACAAAGCTAAGGAGACGCGAAGCACATCAAGCTAAAAAGCCGGATTTTGTAGATTCGGAGTCGGAAGACAAAGGATCGCAGGAATCTCCGGAGAATTCACCACCTCAAAGTCCGCGGGAGAACCGACGTCCACCGATGGGTGACCAACCACCGAAGAACGCAAGATTGGGGAGCTATGCACCCCAGACATCATCGACCTACCAATCTTGAACCTCGACGAGATCGGAAGACCGTTCGAGATCAAGACCTCAACAATCCGCATGGTGCAACACTCACCCTTCACCGGCAAAGAGGATCCGAACCTTCACCTCCAAGCATTCATTCAACTATGTCGACTTTCAACATGGAGGGGTGACTCAAGATCAAATGAGGGCAAGGCTTTTTCCGTTTTCACTACTCGGGAAGGCGTTGCAATGGTTCCACTCTCAACCGGCGGAGACGGTGCAAAATTGGAACACGTTGATGAAGGCTTTCATGAAGGAATACTACTCGCCGGTAAAACTCAAAGCTTGCGTAATAAGATTGCCACCTTTGTTCAATATCCTACGTAAACTATCTCGGAGGCATTCGAGCGCTTCAACGAGTACACTCGGGCGGTTCCACATCACAAGTTCCCGAAAGAAGACCTCATGCAAAAGTTCTATCAAGGACTCACCATGGCGTCAAGGACGATCATCGATGCATCGGCGGGAGGATCTATCATCGAGCTTACACCGACGGAAGCTTTCACGCTATTCAAGAAGGTCGCGGATAATGACACGTGGGCGTCATCCGGCGCCTACACCCGGCTCAACCTATGAGGAACGTCAAAGGAATCTTGCAAGTGGAGAAGGAAGACATACTCGAAGGCAAGATCGACTCGCTCATGAGGAGGTTGGAGAAGATGGAGATAGAAAAGAAAGAGGCTCAAGACTTGAAGGCCGCCGAAGCAAGGTCCACATGCGAAGAATGCGGAGAGTATGGCCATGTCCGCAAAGATTGTCCTGAGGAAGCCAAAGTGCTCGACTACATGAGGAAGGGAGAATTGCCGAACTTCCGCTACGGCAAGGTAGGCCTCAATTTAATGCAAGCTCATCTATTCCTAACGCGGTTCCACTTCGGATACAATTGAAGGAGTTCATGGATGAGCAAGCTAAGATCAACAAGGACACCGTCACCAAGTTCAAGACCATAGACAAGGTGTTGGAGAACATCGATAGCAAAGTGACGGAGGTCGGAAGTTCCAATCATCAAGTGCTCAACATGATGAAGATGCTCGAGACGCAAGTTGGACAACTTGCGGGGCGCCCTCACTAATGATGAAGGGAAGCTTCCGGGACAACCCAAATGTCCCGAATCGGCGAAGGCCATTCAAACACGTTCGGGGAAGGAGACCGAAGATCCGAACGTTCCGCGGGAGCAAGGAAGCCTAAACCGTCCACCGAGGTGGAAGGAGCTCGCTAAAGAGAAGGTTACGGGGATCGTCACCGAGGAACCCGAATTCGAGATGCCGGAAGATGACACGAGGATACCGCAACTCAAGCCACGCTACTTCCCCCCTACATACTGCAAAAAAAGAGAAGCAACACTCGGGGTAGATCATGTCAAGATGTCCGAGGAGTGTAGTGCGGCTATTGCTTATGGGCTAGAGAAGCAAAAAGACCCCGGTGCCCTACAATTCCATGTTCGCTTGGTTCTTTCAACTTCGAGAAGGCGTTATGCGACCTTGGAGCTAGTGTGAGTGTCATGCCGAGGGATGTGTTCGAGAAGCTACGCCTACCGATGGAGCCTACGGGAATATGTTTGGAGCTGGGTGACAACTCCATTCGCTACCCCTTGGGCATTGCGAAGATGTACCCGTGAAGATTGGACACCACTTCATCCCCGTCGACTTCGTTGTGCTCGAGATGGGAGAGAGGGAGAAGCCGCCGCTCATCCTAGGGAGGCCGTTCCTCAAGACCGTGGGAGCAACTATTGATGTTGGCAAGGGGGAGATCATGTTCGATATCAACGGAGAAAGGAGTTCCTTCAAGTTCCGTCCAAGGATTGAGGCATGCAACATGATTGGAGTGAAGATAGAACCAAAACAAACGGAGGGGCTGAAAAAGAAGAAGGAGCCGAAAAAAAGTGAACGTAACGAAAATTAAAGAAGGTGTTGCATCCGTCAAGACAAAGGAAGAAAAGCCGCCCGTGAAGACCAAAAAAATGACTAAGCCGACCAAGCCAAAAGACAAGCCCGCGCCCAAGATGGTGCGGAAGTGGGTACCCAAGATTGCAACGCCCGCAAAGAGCGTTGATCCGGAGTAATCAAGTGAAGAAGTCTAGCTATAGACTATAAACGAAGCGCTAGGCGGGAGGCAACCCGTTTCGTCAAGTCGAGTCAAGAATAAGCTACGGGAGGACAACCCGATTCCAGGTTTTTTGAGTATTTTTCATAATTTAGTTTTTGAGTTTTACTACGCAAAGACATTAGACTTAGAAGTGGTTGAACAATATTAGAGACATAATTCTTGATTGAATGTTTGCTTTATCATAAACCCTTTGCATGAACCCTCCTATGTGCTTGTTTGATTCTTTTCTTTTCGAGAAACCCCCCAACCAAATAATTTCAGAACCTTAACTCAACCTTTCACCCTCATTATGGTGCTGAGGTTGACTTATTTTTCATGCTAAAACCACACGAGTAGAGCCACGATTTATATCCAAGTGTTATAAAAATTCAGCACGTGGTAGGACTCGCGTGAACCTAGAAATCAGCTTTTGGTTGGTTTTAAAATTTTTTTTATCCTTGGTTTCTCTAGAATTAGAATTTTTCTAAGCCTATTCTAATTTTGTTCTGTTCAAAATCTTTCTTATTTAGCCAAAATTAGAACCTAAACCTATGCCCCCATGATCAAGCCGGGAAAACGTTCGCTCTCAACCGATGAAAGCGAGACTTTACCGGTAAGACCAAAATCGACGTAGTCGAAAAATATTTTCGACTTACATTTGTTTTTAATGGTTTAAAAACTTCTCTAAAATTATGCTCAAGCTCTTGCATGGCTCTGAAAAATATTTTAAAATTCGAATTAGAGGAGTGCTTAACCTTAAACACACCTAAATGGAGGCAATCAAGTTTGAATTAATCATGCATGCACCATTGGATTCCCTTTTATCAACTTTCACCAATTCCACATGCAAAGGACAAGCATGGTGGGCAGCAAGCATCAACTTTGCAGGATTTTCATGGTGGCATGTGAAGCAAGTGGAGCTAGGGAGCATGGACATGACCCAAAGCATGGAGCATCAAGTGGGAGGACCAATGATTCAAGAAAAGGAGTGGACGAGAGCGTTTGGGCGGTGCAACTCGTGGAGCACGCGGGCAGGGAAAGTTGCAGAGGCGAAATGATCGTGCCGGGAGAAAGACGCGCCGAGGAGGAGCCGGAGCACCCCCCGGGCCGGCCGGCCTAGGCCGGCCGGCCTGCCCTATAAATGGCGTCCCCCGGCGCCCGTCTTCTGCAGCAAGCTTCCCTCTCCTTCCCTTGTTTGTGTGTTCAAGTTTGTGTGCTCAGAACCTCCGTAGACTTAGCCAACCACCCAAGCTTGAGAGCTCAAGAAAAAAAAAATCCACCTCCTTAATCCACTCCAAGTCCACATCCGAAGCAAAGAGTTTAAGTGCCTAGTTTACCGGTTGCAACCCGGATTTTTAGTTGAAGAGAGAGTGCAACAAACATGTGGAAGAAGACCACAAGTCTCTTCTCTAAGAAGAAGAGTTCGTCGTCGTCCAAGCCGTCATCAACCACGTCTTCGAGGAGGCACTCGGTTTCCGAGTCTCCCCGGAGCATGGAGACGGACATGGCACCACCGAGGAGGAACGACGCTCTCCTCCTTGGTGGTATGAGGGCTGCGAGAAGCACTTCCATGAGGTTCACCGAACCTCGTGGGCACACGGAGGAGCAGCCCGCGCCACCACGACGATCGACTCGCTCGACCGCACCACCTCCTTACACCCCGACACAATCTTCGTACGGCTTCATCATCTTGTCGGCGGAGGAGGAGGATAGGCTCGCAAATCTTGAGAAGAGGCTTGTGCCAAACGTCGAGCTCGACGACCAAGCACTCCACACCTTGGGTTTTCGCACCGACATATACTACATGTTGGGGCACCTCGGGTGGGTTCAGTTCTCCAACGGAATATCGGTGGACACCCACTTGGGTTACACCTTGGAAATTTTAATGACTATTGCACCCATCGTTGATGATGATGGGGTGCAAAGCTTGTCATTCCGTTTGGAGGGAATCCAACAAGTGGTTCCCTACGAGCACGTAAGGGAGCTGCTTGGATTCCACAAGGGCGCTCCGGAGAAAGTTGACGTGCCTCCCGGCATGTTGGCGGAATTTTGGGGCATGATCTCCGGAGATGCCCATCAACAACGCAAAAGCATCCGCAACCCCATTATCCGGATATTTCACTCTTGGATGTGCAAGAGGGTATTGGGGAGGATGAGGGAAACAAAGGTGACCGACACGGAGTTAAATTGGCTATACTCGGCTTTAATTGCCAGGCAGCCAATTGACCCCTCTTACCTCATGATCAACCGTTGGTGTTGTGAAGCAACATCGGGGGCGGTGATATTGGTTCGGGGTGTTACCTCTCCATGTTGGCCTTTTCCTTGCGACCGGGGATCGCAAGAAACCCCGCTCACCTTTTGCGCGGTACCTCTCTCGGTTTTGAGTACTTGCGGCAAGGCAAGTACATTAGTGGAGACGAGAGAAGAGGTTACCGATTGACCATTGTGAACCTCCCCCTTCCGGATGAGAGGCTTAGGCTTTTCACCGAAGGAAGGGAAGATTGGTTGGAAGAGGGACTACTTGTCCCCGCAAGGAAGAACAAAAGAGGAAGAATCGTAGAAGAGGGAACATCCTCCGCACAAGCGGGTGGAGCACAACCCAATGTGCAACCATCCGGCGGGGTTCCTCCTCCGCCAAGTTATTACGGAGGGTCTCAACAACAAGCATGGGGGGGTGGTGCACCGGTACCCCCACAAAATTATGTTGTGCCCAACGCTAACTTCGCGGAGTCCTACGCTCATCATCCCCAACCACAACAAAGCATGGCTATTATTGGAGGGTATGCTGCAAGAAATGCTCAAAATATCGCAGCCATCCAATCCAACGCAGCTCAACTCGGTGAAGGCAACGCAAATATTGCCTTTGAACTTGGACGCCTTCACCTTGTGGAGCCAAATCAATTCGACGGAGGAAGCGTTCATTCATATTATGAGCAAGGGTATTATTATCAAGACTACCAACATCAACCACCGGCGGAGGACTAGAAGATTTAGGAACTTTAGTTTTCTTTTCTTTTCTTTTTCTCTCGTAATTTTCAGCTTTTGCTTATGTGTGTTTGCGTAGTATTTTTCTGTTTTTATTTAAATTTCAGCAAGCATGTTTGTTTATTTTCAGTGTGAATTTCAACTTGATATCACCATTAATAAAGTCACCACCTTGATTATATCATTGGAAAAGTTACGAAATTCGTGCCATGATGATGTATGATTAAAATTGCAGCTTTGTTCATCTTTGTAGTTGATTTATGCATGTTTAAGCTAGTGCTCTCTTAAAAATACAGATCTGAATTTATTTAAATGCTAGCTTAATTTTCAGCGGAGGTTATGGTTAAAATAAAGACCCATAGTGTTTTATGTGCTCTCAAGTTATGAATAGATTGAAGATGTCTTTTATGCTCAAAAATATTGCTAACCTTGTCACAAATATCACTTGTGTGTTGCTCAACCTATCCAAAGCCTTATATATATTTGAGTGCATGAACCTTAGTGTACAAGATTTATTTTTGAGTGAGTTATTGCAGGCCATGATTTCTCTGGCCCGAGACTAAGAAGCTGGTCATTCCGTTTTTGCGTATCTATCTTTTTGCTAGCCTTTTATCCGTGCATTGTGTATCCCCGCATCGGTGATCTCACAAACTTCGCCGGATATCCACCCTTAAACCAAATATCATCTTTTTGTGATTACCTCCTTGACCACAACCTATCCTTGAGGATGGATCATCAATTCAAGGAAGATCGCAAGACGGTGCCAACGTTGAAGATTTCAAGTATCTCTCCAAGGAAAAATATCTCCGGTACCTACCTTATTTTTCGCCTCTTTGCTCGAGGACGAGCAACGTCTAAGCATGGGGGAGGAGGTAGGTACGGTGCAGTTTTAGAGTTCAAAAGGGAGTATTTTAAAAAAATATATATATAATGATGAAAGAAAAAAAAATCCAGTGATATTCATGACTTTCAAGGTATAAAAAAATCAAAACTTCGTTGTGAAAGTCATGGACTGAATATATGACGAGGCAAGAAAAAATGAATGAATGAAAGAAAGAAAAGAATGAGAAAGAAAAAAATATATTTGTGCGTAAAGTGAACTCCCCGGTTCTCTAAGAGTGCATTCAAGGCTTCAAGATAAAAAGATCCATTCTCAATTTTCCAACCATGTGCAATCCGATAACGAGGACTTTCTTTGTGCCTCGGGATCACTCTTTGCCATTTGCACATGTCCACTCATCTAAAGTGTGTGTATTTTTCTCTTTCCCCTCCTTGATTTAACATTATTTTCCAATGACCTTTTTGACGAGTCTCGGTAAGACCATGAGAAGCTTGTCTTGTTTTGACAACACCTCATTTATAAATTCTTGTTAGGACTAAACTTTCCCAAAAGCTCCATATAAAGCCTACCACATATATATGAGAGGGAAAGGAGTAGAATATATAGGCTTGAGAGACAAGTGAGATGAGAGTTTATGAGCAATACATGAGATGATTTAAATTTGTGAATTTGGTTTAGCTTTTCTTTATCTCGTTCTTCATTTCAAAAAAAAAAAATTCTGAGATCTATTTAAAACTTTGTGAGCATGTTAATACTTGTGGGATAAGCTTAATAAGAATCTACCCTCCGTAGAGATGAAGGCTAGTGCATTATGGAACTTTAATGAATTAAATTTTGAGAGCATTATGTTTTCTCATGTATGATCAAATGCAAAGTTTAAACATTGTTTAGCAATGATGATATCCATCGAAGGCTTACTCGAGGACGAGCAAGGTTTAAGCATGGGGGAGATGTTGATGGTGAAAATCCGTCAACCTAGCCATGAGTTTACCTTCGGTGTTGGCATGAGTTTTATACTTTATCCATTGGTACTAACCCCCGTGGTATAACAAGTTCACGTGTGCATGTCGTTTTTGGAGTTTAATGTTTATGCGGGGATTTAGTGTTGAATGCAAGACTTTCGGGGTAAGTTCATCAAGCACCTCATGACAAGACTTTGAAGCCCCGAACAAGTCATGCAATGAAGTAAAATTAACTCCAAGAAGCCCGGGGACTTGATCCGAGAAGACGACATACTCCGGGGACCCGACCGGAAAAGTCTTGAATCTTCCAAGACAAGGAGTTGAGTCCAATTCGGAGAGAAACCGACGACATGGACCCGTATGCGAAGGGGGAAGCATCCGGGAAGCAAGGGAACCGACCTCGGGCAAAGGAGCCGCGCGGCCGGGCCTAAATGGGCCCGAGCCGGCCGGCCCGTCCGGTCGGCCCCGAGGCCCATTTAGGGCCCAAACGCGTCGTCCTTTGCCCTAGCCGCCAATCGGGCTATTTATAGTCCCCCGACCGAGAGCCACGAGAGAGAAGATTTCGTCTTCGGCCGCCGAGAAGCGAGAGAAGAGAGGGACACCATCTAGGAGAGGAGAGGGTCGAGCTAGTTGACTAGGGTTTCCCTAGCCGACGTGGGAACCTTGCACGGAAGACCACGTCGGAGTTCCGCGAGCTAGAAGCAAGATCAAGGAAGGATCCCGGTGGTGATCTTGTGTATGTATCATTGTTATAGTTGAATTATCAAGTTGAATCTTTTCTCAGCGATCAAGTGTTTCCTCGAAGATTTCGTTTTTCGATCGGCTTTGCTTATTCCAATTCTATTCTCGAGATAGATTACATAGGGTGTTCTTGTAGCCGCGGTGGCTAGAGGTACACACCGGATCCTCCGAGAGAATCTCGACTTGTCTTTTGACTCGCCCTAAGCTCCCCGCATGAATAGGGATACGTTGTGACAGAACGGGGGTCTCGAAAGGCGGATGTTTTCGGATTTGGACGGGAAACCACGATTTAAAGAGGCTTTTATTAAGATTCGATTTGCTACTTCTTCTCTTGCTTGGAACTTCAACAAAAGGCTTACCCCGATCCCTCTAGATCGGTTTATCTACCCAATCTTACTTTGTTTTCTCCGGTTTTTAGTAGATTAGATATGTTTTGTGTCTTTAACTTAGATGCATTAGGTTTTTTTATTGAATATTGAAGATTACTTGGCTTTAATAGATTAAGTCTTGCGTCACACATTTGTTCCACGGATTCGATACCTTGGGTTCACCACTCGAGGGAAGAAGGGTCCCTTGACTACGACGGGAGACTTGTACGCTTGCGAGTCACGAACGAACTTTGATACAATTATTAGCCGTCAACAAGGAGCAACTCCGGCGGGGAGCGAGCCACACGCCAAGAGGCGGAAGGCCGGCTTCGGCGGGAGCGAGCCGCTCTCGTCGAGGCCCGACCGCACTCGAGCAGGAGCGCATGGCGCGGGAGGAGGCGCTGGGCCAACTCCAGCAGGAGCGCGCTGCGCTCGAGGGGGCGCAGGCCACGCTCAAGCAGCGGGAGGACGAGGTGTCGAGGCTCAACTGGGAGCTGGTCCAGATCAGCATTTCGCACAAAGATCTGTGCTAGTCCCTCGAGGAGCAGGAGGCCACGGTCCTCAACCTTCAGTGCCAGGCCGAGGAGGTGCGCCAATCCCTCGAGGGGGAGAAGAAGCAGGTTGAAGGTGAGTTCGCCTTCGCCTGCTTTTTGCTTGTCGATTTGTTCTTTTGGGATTCGCTCCCAACTTTGTTTCTCTTTGTTCGTGGCTTTCAGGCCTGCGGACCGCCCTGGGGAACATGACTACCCAGGCCGAGGTGGTGCATATGGCCTACAACTCCTCTCAACAGGAGTTAGAGGCGCTGCAGGCTGCCGCCCTCGAGACCTGCCAAGGGATCGAGGAGGGCGAGGCGCAGGCCGGGAGCTCGCTGCCGAGCCGCCTGTGCGCCCTCGAGGGGCACGTCTCCCAGCGGATGCGCCTTGTCCTCCACCTTGGCGTCAGGAAGGCCCTCGGCGTGGTGGGGTCGCATTACCACGTGGACTTCGAGGCCGTGTCCTCCGGCTACGTCGTCCCGGTTGGTGTCGAGGATGAGGAGGCGATGAATCGTGCGGACGCGCTCACCGCCCTTGCTGCTTATGCGCTTGCCGAGGACTTCATGGAGTTCTTGTTCCTAGATGCCCCCGGCGCCGACGACCCTCAAGCCTGAAGACCACCGGGCGTCGAGCCCTTTTTTTTGTCTAAGTGTTACTGTTTGGGCCTCGTGGCCATGTAACATACAATCACTTAATTGAGACATTATTGTAAATATAACTAAAGTTTCTTATTTCGCTTGTCATGCCATTCCGCTACTCTTTTCTTGACTTAGGCAAATCTGAGGTAGAGAATTTCGATTTCACGAGTGGCCCGCTGGTTCAGAGGCGAGGGAGAAAGGCCGTATCCTGCTGGAGGCGTAGGCTATCTCCGACTCGCGCATCCTTCCCACTTGGCTACCTGCGCTCTATCCGAACTTGCCCGTGGCTTAGGTTGAGGTGTAGTTGGCGAACTTGCGAGTTTTTGCGAAAAATGGGACCATTTTTTCGGGGGGGGGGGTGCCCCCCATAGTAGCCCCCGAGGGTGACTTGGTTCTCTGGGGAGAGCCAAGTTGCCCTTTAACTTTATTAAATTGCTCATATTTACATCTAAGCCGCCAACTGGGGTGTTGGGCGTGTAATTTACAACAAAAAACTTGGAAATCCTCTCTAAGGGTAGAAGCGATGTAGCTGCTGGATGTTCCAAGTGTTGGTGAGTTCTTCTCCGTCTTCGTTGGCCAGCTTGTATGTGCCGGGCTTGAGCACCTTCACCACGATGTAGGGTCCTTCCCACGAGGGTGACAGCTTGTGGCGGCCTCGGTTGTCATGGCACAGCCTCAAGACCAGGCCCCCTCGCTGAAGTCTCGACGTTGTACCTTTCGAGCTTGGTAGCGTCTTAGGGCTTGCTGGTACCTTGCGGAGTGCATCAGGGCCACGATGCGGGCCTCATCCAATTGGTCCAGCGAGTCCTCACGGGCTCGCTGGTTGGCGCCCTCATCGTAGCCCCGAACTCTGGGCGACCCATATTCCAAGTCTGTGGGGAGGATAGCCTCCGCGCCGTAGACCAGGAAGAACGGGGTGAACCCAGTGGCCCTGCTTGGGGTGGTCCTGAGGCTCCACACAACTGCTGGCGGCTCTTGGAGCCATTTTCGACCAGACTTGTTCAGTCGGTCAAAAATCTTGGGCTTGAGGCCTTGTAGGATCATGCCGTTGGCACGCTCCACCTGACCGTTGGTCTGTGGATGTGCCACGGCTGCCCAGTCGACGCGGATGTGGAATTTGTCGCAGAATTCTAGGAATTTTCTGCCCGTGAATTGGGACCCGTTGTCGGTGATGATGGAGTTAGGCACTCCAAAGCGGTAGATAATGTCGGTGAAGAACGTCACAGCCTGCTCCGCCCTGAGATTCGTGATGGGGCGCACCTCTACCCACTTGGAAAACTTGTCGATAGCGACCAGTAGGTGGGTGTAGCCCCCGGGCGCCTTTCGCAAGGGCCCGACGATGTCCAGCCCCCACACGGTGAAGGGCCATGTGACGGGGATGGTCTGCAGGACGTGCGCAGAGAGGTTGGACTTGCGGGCGTAGAACTGGCACCCTTCGCAGGTGCGCACAATCTCACTGGCTTCGGCCACAGCGGTGGGCCAGTAGAAGCCCTAGCAGAACGCGTTGCCCACGAGGGTACGTGGCGCTGCGTGGTGGCCGCACACGCCCACGTGTATGTCCCGAAGGAGCTCGCGCCCCTGAGGGATGGGTACGCATTGCTGCAGGACGCCAGACGTGGTGCGCTTGTACAGCTCGCCGTCGACGAGAGCAAACGACTTGGCCATCCTGGCGATGCACCTAGCCTCGGATCGGTCCGAGGGGAGAAACCCTCGATCCATCCAGGCAATGTACTTGTCGCGCCAGTCCCCCTCGTTGGGGGCCGGCTCTATATCCATGGCCTTGGCCTCGTCGGCGCCGTACCCTTCGAGCAGGGAGAGCACGTACGCCTCGTTTGAGGGGTCCTCATCCATAGGCTCCGCGCCTGTTGGACTCGAGGGAGCCCCCGAGGGTTCTTCGTGGCTCGAGGGACACGGCTCGAGGTTGACGGACGGCTGGGTGACGTCCCGCGCAAAAACGTTTGGGGGGGATGGTAATTCGCCACGACACGATTTTGGCGAGCTCGTCTGCCTCCTCGTTGTACCGGCGGGGCATGTGGTAGAGTTCTATGTCGTAGAACTTGTCCTCGAGGTCCCACACAGCTTTGCAATACGCCTCCATCTTGTCGTCGTGGCAGCTCGCGTTCTTCATGACCTGGTCGATCACGAGCTGCGAGTCTCCCCTCACGTCGAGGCGTTTGATGCCTATCTCAATGGCGATTTTGAGGCTGCAAAGGAGGGCCTTGTACTCAGCCATGTTGTTTGACGCGGGGAAGTGGAGGCGCACTGCGTATCTCATGTGCTCCCCGAGGGGTGAGACGAAAAGCAGGCCCGCGCCCGCGCCTGTCTTCATCACCGACCCGTCGAAGTAGAGGTTCCAACACACGGCCTGGATTTGTGGTGGTGGCAACTGCGTGTCTGTCCACTCGGCGATGAAGTCCGCCAAGATCTGGGACTTGATCGCTTTTCATGGCACGTAAGCGAGCGTCTCGCCCATCAGCTCTACCAACCACTTGGCAATCCTGCCTGCTGCATCCGGGTTCCGGATGATCTCTCCCAATGGAAAGGAGGAGACCACCGTGACCGGGTGAGCCTCGAAGTAGTGGTGGAGCTTGCGCCGCGCGAGGACCACCACGAAGAGCAGCTTCTGGACCTGCGGATAACGCGCCTTCGTCTCCGACAAAACCTCGCTGATGTAGTATACCGGTCGCTGGACTGGCAGGGCGTGCCCCTCCTCCATGCGCTCTACCACGATGACGGCGCTGGCCACCTAGGTGGTCGCGGCAGCGTAGAGGTACAGAGGCTCGCCGTCCCGGGGCGGCGTAAGGATCAGGGCGTGGGCGAGGGTCACCTTCAGCTTGTCAAGCGCCTCCTGGGCCTCTACGGTCCAGGAGAAGCGCTCGTGTTTTTTCAAGAGCCGGTAGAGGGGCAGTCCCTTCTCGCCGAGCCGCCAAATGAAGCGGCTCAAGGCGGCAAGGCACCCCAACACCTTTTGGACCCCCTTGAGGTCTCGAATCGGACCCATTCGCTCAAGGGCGGCAACCTTTTCAGGGTTGGCCTCGATGCCTCGCTGGGAGATGATGTATCCTAACAACATGCCTCGCGGCACGCCGAAGACACATTTTTCGGGGTTCAATTTTACCCCGTTGGCCCGTAGGCAGCCGAACGCGATGCGAAGGTCGCTAACCAGGTCATCCGCCTTTCTGGTTTTCACGACGATATTGTCTACGTATGCCTCAACTGTCCGCCCGATGTGGTCCTCGAAAACGTGCTGCATACATCGCTGGTATGTAGCGCCTGCATTTCGGAGACCGAATGGCATTGTCACGTAGCAATACATCCCGAACGGAGTGATGAACGAAGTCGCGAGCTGGTCGGACTCCTTCATTTTTATTTGGTGGTACCCGGAATAGGCGTCAAGGAAGCATAAAAGCTCACACCCTACGGTCGAGTCAATGATTTGATCGATCCGTGGCAAAGGAAAAGGAACTTTAGGACATGCTTTATTTAAACTAGTATAGTCTACACACATCTGCCACTTCCCATTCTTTTTCTTTACTAATACATGCTTTATTTAAACTAGTATAGTCTACACACATCTGCCACTTCCCATTCTTTTTCTTTACTAATACAAGGTTAGCTAGCCATGTAGGGTGGAACACTTCCTTGATGAACCCAGCCTCGAGGAGCTTCCACAGCTCTACTCCGATCGCCCGGCGTCGCTCTTCGTCAAAGCGGCGCAGCCGTTCCTGCACGGTGCGGGAGTGAGATAGGATGTCAAGGGAGTGCTCGACGACCTCCCTCGGAATGCCTGGCATATCCGAGGGGCTCCACGCAAAAATGTCGGCGTTGGTGCGGAGGAAGTCGACGAGCACCACTTCCTATTTCGAATCGAGGGTGGAACTGACCCTCAACGCCTTGCCTTCGGGGGCAGCAGGGTCGAGGGGCACCTCTTTGGTCTGCTCGGCAGCCTCGAAGCTGCCGACGTGCTTGGTAGTGGAGTCGAGGTCCTCATTGACCAACTTCTCCAAGTTCGCCACGAGCGCTTCATCCAGCGCTGGAGCCTCTGCATGCTCCACGCACTCGACGTCGCAGTCGAATGCATGCTCGATCGACGAGCCCACGGTGATAACACCCTTGGGCCCCGACATCTTCATCTTGCGGTAGGTGTAGTTGGGGACCGCCATGAACTTGGCATAGCATGGCCGCCCAAGGATGGCATGGTACGCGCCCCTGAATCCCACCACCTCGAAGGTGAGCATTTCCTTGCGGAAATTGTCCGGCGTGCCGAACCAGACTGGCAGGTTGATTTGCCCGAGGGGCTGGACGCGCTTGCCGGGTGTAGCGCCATGGAATGACGTCGTGCTGGGCCGCAGCTGGTCCAACCCGATCCCCATCACGCGCAGAGTGTGCGCGTAGAGGATGTTGAGGCTGCTGCCTCCGTCCATCAGCACCTTCAAGAACCGCGCGTTCCCGATGACCGGGTCGACCACCAGTGGGTACTGACCCGGGTTGGGGATGCGGTTCGGGTGATCCTCGTGGTTGAAGGTGATGGCGTCCTCCGACCAGTCGAGGAAGGAGGGAGGCGCCTTCTCCGCAGTGAGGACCTCGTGCCACTCCCGCTTGCGCTGGCTGTTGGACATGTCGACGGTTGGCCCCCTGAAGATGAGGAAGACGTTCTCCACCGCGGGGAAGCCACCGGCGTCGCCGTCACCCCGTCCTTTTTGGCCTCACCGTCCTTCGCGGCGGCGCGGCCATAGAACCTCTCGAGCATGTCGCACTACTCGAGGGTGTGGTGGACCGGCGTCTTGTGGTAGGGACATGGCTTCTTCAGCATGTCATCGAAAATCCCAGGGCCTCGAGGGGCCGGTCGAGGGCCCCGTCGAGCTGGGTCAACAGCAAGGGCTTCGTCGCCGTCGTCGTCGCGCCCCTGCTCGCGCGCCTCACTACGCGGCTTTTTCCCTTTCTTGCCCCGCTTATGCTTCTGCTGGGGCTCCTTGGACTTGCTGCCCTCCACGGGCGCGTCGTCCACGTGCTTGCCTTTCTTCCCGTCGAATATCGCCCCCACCGCCTCCTCACCAGAGGCAAAGCTGGTGGTGATGTCGAACAGCTCGTTCGAATCGACCGGCGGACTGCGCCCGAGCTCGTGCATGAGGTCTCGGCACGTGGTGCCCTCGAGGAAGGCGTGCAAGATCTCGGACTGGGCTACGCCCGGGAGCTCCGTGTAGCGCTTGGAGAAGCGACGTATGAAGTCCCGGAGCGACTCGCTGGGCTTCTGGGTGCATGCACGCAGGTCCCAGGAGTTTCCAGGGCGCACGTACGTGCCCTGGAAGTTCCCCACGAAGGTGCGGACCAGATCGTCCCAGTTGTGGATCTGGCTGGCCGGCAGGTGCTCGAGCCACGTCCGCGCCGAGTCGGCGAGGTGCAGGGGTAGGTTGCGGATGATGACCTCATCAGTGGTGGCTCCGCCCAGCTGGCACGCCAGGCGGTAGTCGTTGAGCCATACGCGGAGGTCCGTCTCCCTGTTGTATTTGTCAATCAACGTGGGCTGGCAGAACCGCTGGGGGAAACTCGCCGTGTGAATCTCTCGGTTGAACACACGGGTTCCCGGGGCTCTGGCGTCGGTGAGCGGTCCTCCGGGCTATCGTAGCGCCCACCCCGTCGTGGGTGGTAGCCCGCCGTCGCTCGCGTCTCTGCGTTGCCCGTCCACCGAGCATTGATGACGTTGCGGGCGTCGCCATCTTGGGCTTGCCTGCGCGTGTCGAGGATCCGCTCCTTGACCGGCGTGCGCCCTGGATTGGCGGGGTGTTCTGCTGCGCCCCCCGCGTGCACCAATGGTTTGGGGCCTTGCGCGTCGTCGTTGTCCCGCGCACTCCTCTGTTGACGGATGCGGGACGCCGAGCTTTCGGCCTGCTGAATGGCCGCCTGCTCGATGAGCGCCTGCGCCTCGCGGTGTAGGTTCCGCGCCTCGGGCGTTGAGGGGGCGGGCATGGCCCGCAGCAGTGTCACAGTGGCGATGAGCTTCTAGCTCGCTCGCGGGGGCGTGTTCGGGTCGTCGACGCTGAAGTCGGCGTTGATGCGTGTCGGGGACAGCCCTAGGGGTCCCCTTTAACAACTGGGAAATCCCCACTTAAAACCCGCAACAAGCCAAAGCCAAACACGTCTCGCTTAAGCATGCAGGGCATGGCCCACGCCGCGGAGGCCCCAACGGCCCACCAAGGCGGCCCACTCGAGGATCCCCCCCGAGCGGGCTTCGCCTCGCTCGAGGATGCGCGCCTCCCTCGGGCGGGCTCCGCCCCGTTCGAGGGGGTGCGCTTACCTCGAGCGGGCTCCGCCTCGCTCGAGGGGTCCGCTCCGCCCTCGAACGGGGTCCGCCTCGCTCGAGGGCGCTCCGCACGCGCTCGTTCCGCTCCCGTACGCGGGCATTTAATGCCCCGACAACGGCGGGCGGCGCCATCATGCGCCGGGGCTCGCGCCCCGCTTCCACCGCACCAACTCCCCGGAGGGAGCCCATCCCCGCCCCGTGGGGGGCCGTGCGGCGTGGCCGGCGCCGGTCCGTGACGCCGCGCCGCCTACTCCGCTCCGGCTAACGCGCCGAGCCCTCGAAGGGGGGCCGGCCGCACCGTCGATTTGCTTTCTTGTGACCTTGCAGGGTTAGGTGGAGGCGCTAGGACGGCGGGGCGCCATCCCCGCCCTTGGTTAACGGCATGGCTGCCGCCCCTGCGCGTGCGAACCCACGCCGGCGGCGCGCGTGGGCGCCTCCAAAGATCGTGGAGCGTGCGGGAACGGGACGCCGCCCTTCTGCCACCGTGCCCCGTACGGGCCGACGTCAGCAACTCCCTCGAGCCCATCTGAAGACATCACAGCCGTCCGCTGCCCTTCTACCCTCGAGGCCGCCACTGTTCGGGTACAAGATACGCCATGATGGCCGGATCGCTGCAAGGATCGTCCGGGCGGCCGCCTACTCTACAGCATAGCACACCACGCTCCCTCACATAGCTAAATAGCGCGGCACGCATGTGATTCGCTCTCTCCTTGGTCTATAAAAGGAAGACGAACCCCCCTGCCGCAGGGGACGACGAACACACGACACGACACAACACAGCACGAGACAGGTCGCACCACGCACTTGCTCTCCAATTCTCCCACAACATCTTCAGCCACTACACCAGTGACTTGGAAGCCACGCTTCCTCTCCCGCCTTGCTTGTAGCGGACCCCCCACTACAGGCACCCCCGGTGCTGAGCAATATAGTGCCTTGGGCACACCACTGCTGGATGTACGGCCCCTCGGCCGGAACCAGGATAAACTCTGTGTCTTTTATTGCTTCGCATCGACCATTGAGGGAGAGACCTCGGCGCTTATTATTGGTTAGTGTCGGGACCACATTCCGCACCGATAGTTGGCGCCCACCGTGGGGCAATCGAGCGCCTAAGGTCAATCCACCACAAACTCCCTCCATGGTGATCCGCACTGAGTACCGCGGTACACGTTCGCATGGGCGGCTCGGACCCCCCTCCCCGCCGGGTTTGAAATCCGAGTTCGGGGGCACCGAACTTTCCGGGCCACGGGGAACGTCTACCCGATGCGCCTCACCAACCGTGAGGAGCTCCGTGCGCGGCGCCGGGCCGAGTCCGCTCCGGTCTCGCCGCGCGCGCCACCACGGCGCGGACGCCCGCCGGCACGGATGCCGCGGGACCGTCGACGCCACGACACCGCCGCCGCTCCGGCCGGCGCTCACGCCGGGCGCGGTATGAGCGACGGCAAGCCGAACGCGCCGCCTCTCAACGCGGCGCACCCGTCGCACAACAACCACCGCCCGGCGGGCGCGCGCACGGTCTCGGGCCGCGCTTCCCCATCGGTCTTTGCGGTGCCACGACGGCCTACAATGCCAACGTCAACACGACGATGCGCCGGGTTCCCCCTGGCCGTCACATCTTCGTCGCCAGGGACCCTGGCGCCTCCGCGGCGATGAGTCGTCTCTGGGCTCCCTTGACGCGTTGCCACCCGCCAACCTCCACGGGTACGCGGAGTGGGACTTCTCCCGGCTGGGGACCCGTGTCATGTTCGAGGCGCTTCCTTGACGCTACGGACTACGGGTTCGGACGCCGTCCGACGACTCCCGGCAAGACGGGAGCTACGACCTCGCGCGGAAATGTTGTGTCGTCATCGCCAACGACCCGGCCAACGCCACCGCGCCGTGGGCGCCGGGAGACGGGGAGGTCACGCCGCCCCGGGGGATCGCCCCGCGCCTAGCTACGGGGCCAAGCACCCCCGCCGGGGGCCGACGTCGATGCACGCGCTAGCCCGTGCTCGCGAGCTCGAGGCCAAGCCCGGAGGAGGAATATCGAACGGTGCGGGCGCCTCCGCGGCTCGATGGCCGGGGAAGCCTCCGCGCGCGGCGAACGCGTGCGGGAGCCGGGCAAACAGCCCGCGACCGCATCAACGCCGACTTTAACGTCGACAACCCGACGCGCCTCCGCGGGCAAGTCGAAGCTCATTGCCGCCGCGACACCGCCACGGGCTATGCGGCACCCTCGACCCACGAGGCGCGGAACCCGCACCGCGGGTGCGGGGCTCTCATCGAGCAAGCGGCCGTCCGGCGGCCGAAAGCTCGGCGTCGCGTATCCGCCGGCGGGGGGGATGCACAAGGGGACGGGGCCGCACGGGGGGGGCGAACCCTCGGTCCATGCGAGCGAGCCGCGGGACGGCCCGCCAACCCGAGACGCGCGCCGCCAAGGAGCGGCTCCTTGACATGCGCGGGGGCACCCGGGACGGTGGACGCTCTCAACGTCATCAATGCCCGCGCACGAGCAAGGCGGATGCGCGAGCGGCGGTAGGCTACCACCCTCGACGGGGTGGACTCTACGACAGCGATGAGGACCGCTCTCCGACGCCGGAGCCCCCGGGGACCCGTGTATTCAGCCGGGAGATCCGTGCGGCGGCCTTCCCCCAACGCTTCCGCCAGCCCTCGACCATCGTCAAGTACAACGGGGAGACGGATCCCCGCGTGTGGCTCAACGACTACCGCCTGGCGTGCCAGCTGGGCGGGGCCACCAGCGACGAGGTCATCATCCGCAACTTGCCCCTACACCTCGGCGGATTCGGCTCGGGACGTGGCTCGAGCACTTGCCCGCCGGCCCGGCATCCACAACCCGGGATGATCCGGTCCGCACGTTCATGGGCAGACTTCCGGGGCACATACGTCGCCCCGGGAATTCCCTCGGGACCTGCGCTCCGCACCCGGGAAGCCGGCGAGTCGCTGCGGGACTTCATACGACGCTTCTCCAAGTGTTGTACAGAGCTCCCAAGCATGGCGCAATCTGAGATTGTGCACGCCTTCCTCGAGGGCACCACGTGCCGGGACCTCGTGCGAGAGCTGGGACGCAGCCCGCCCGCGGACTCCAACGAGCTGTTCGACATCACCACCAGCTTCGCCTCAGGAGAGGAGGCCATGGGGGTGATCTTCGACGGCAAGAAGGGCAAGCGCCCGGACGATGCACCCGCGGAGGGCAGCAAGTCCAGAGAGCCCCACCGGAAGGACAAGCGAGGCAAGAAAGGGAAGAAGCCGCACCGTGAGGCGCGTGAGCACGGGCGTGACGGCGAGGATGCTGAGGCCCTTGCTGTTGACCCGGCTCGACGGGGCCCTCGACCGGCCCCTCGAGGTCCGGGGGTGTTTGACGACATGCTGAAAAAGCCATGTCCTTACCACAAGACCCCAGTAAACCACACCCTTGAGCAGTGCGACATGCTCAAGAAGTTCTACGGCCGCGCCGCCGCAAAGGACGCGGAGGCCAAGAAGGACGGGGGAGACGGCGACACCGGCGGCTTCCCCGCCGTGGAGAACGTGTTCCTCATCTTCGGGGGACCCACTGTCGACATGTCGACCCGCCAGCGCAAGCGGGAGCGGCACGAGGTCCTCGCAGCGGAGAAGGCGCCTCCCTCCTTCCTCGGCGGGTCGGAAGACCACCCGAACCGCATCCCCAACCCGGGCCGGTACCCGCGGTGGTCGACCCGATCATTGGGAACGCGCGGTTCTCAAAAGTCTTGATGGACGGGGGCGGCAGCCTCAACATCCTCTACGCGCATACGCCGTGCGCTTCCTGGGGATTGGGTTGGACCCCGCCTCAAACCCGCCCGCACGACGCCGTTCCATGGCGTGGCGCCCGACAAGCGAGTCCACCCCTCGGGCGATCGATCTGCGGCGGCTTTGGTTCGGCACCGCGAAGAATTTCCGCAAGGAAATGCTCACCTTCGAGGTGGTGGGGTTCAAGGGCGCCTATCACGCCATACTTGGGCGGCGCCGCTGCTATGCCAAGTTCATGGCGGTCCCCAACTACACCTACTTGAAGATGAAGATGCCGGGGCCAAACGACGTCATCACCGTGGGCTCGTCCATCGAGCAAGCATTCGACTGCGACGTCGAGTGCATAGAACAGGCAGAAGCACTGGCGCTGGATGAAGCACTGGTGACCACCTTGGAGAAGATGGTCAACGAGGACCTCGACTCCACCGCCAAGCACACCGGCAACTTCGAGGCCGCGGAGCAGACCAAGGAGGTGCCCCTCGACCCTGCCACCCCCGAGGGCAAGGCGTTGAGGGTAAGCTCCACCCTCGATCCAAAATAGGAAATGGTGCTCGTCGACTTCCTCCGCTCCAACGCCGACATCTTCGTGTGGAGCCCCTCGGATATGCCAGGCATCCCGAGGGAGGTCGCCGAGCACTCCCTTGACATCCTGCCTCATGCCCGCGCCGTGCAACAACGGCTCCGCCGCTTCGACGAGGAGCGGCGACGGGCTATCGGAGCGGAGCTGCGGAAGCTTCTCGAGGCCGGGTTCATCAAGGAGGTGTTCCACCCAACGTGGCTAGCAAACCCCGTACTCGTAAAGAAAAAGAACGGGAAGTGGCGGATGTGTATAGACTACACTAGTCTTAATAAAGCATGTCCTAAAGTTCCTTTTCCTTTGCCACGCATCGATCAAATTGTTGATTCAACGGCTGGGTGTGAGTTGCTTTGCTTCCTTGATGCCTACTCCGGGTATCACCAAATAAAGATGAAGGAGTCCGACCAGCTCGCGACTTCGTTCATCACGCCATTCGGGATGTTCTGCTACGTCACGATGTCGTTTGGCCTCCGAAACGCGGGTGCAACGTATCAATGCTGCATGCAACACGTTTTCGGAGATCACATCGGGCGAACGGTCGAAGCGTACGTAGAAGACATCGTCGTAAAGACCAGGAAGGCGGACGACCTGGTTGGCGACCTTGGCATCGCGTTCGGCTGCCTACGGGCCAATGGGGTCAAATTAAACCCCGAAAAATGTGTCTTTGGAGTGTCGCGAGGCATGCTCTTAGGATACATCGTCTCCCAACGGGGCATCGAGGCCAACCCCGAGAAGGTTGCGGCCCTCGAGCGAATGGGTCCGATCCGGGACATCAAAGGGGTGCAAAAGGTGCTGGGGTGCCTTGCCGCCTTGAGCCGCTTCATCTCGCGGCTCGGCGAGAAGGGCCTGCCCCTCTATCGCCTCCTCAAGAAGCATGAGCGCTTCTCCTGGACCGCCGAGGCCCAGGATGTGCTCGACAAGCTGAAGGCGTCCTTGACCCACGCCCCGATCCTCACGCCGCCGCGGGCCGGCGAGCCCCCGCGGCTCTACGTGGCCGCGACCACCCGGGTGGTCGGTGTTGATGCTTAATAATTGTATCAAAGTTCGTTCGTGACTCGCAAGCGTACAAGTCTCTCGTCGTAGTCAAGGGACCCTTCTTCCCTCGAGTGGTGAACC
This sequence comes from Cenchrus americanus, assembly GCA_947561735.1. Classification (NCBI taxonomy): domain Eukaryota; kingdom Viridiplantae; phylum Streptophyta; class Magnoliopsida; order Poales; family Poaceae; genus Cenchrus; species Cenchrus americanus. Next base: position 87,941,818 of record OX387240.1, on the reverse strand, counting down.
CAAGGTATCGAATCCGTGGAACAAATGTGTGACGCAAGAGTTGATCTAGTAAAGCCAAGTAACTTCAATCTTTGGTAAAAGAGAAACCCTAATGCATCTAGATAAGAGCACAAAACAAAGATAAATCTAATCTACTAAAGACCGGAGAAAACAAAGTAAGATTGGGTAGATAAACCGATCTAGAGGGATCGGGGTAAGCCTTTTGTTGAAGTTCCAAGCAAGAGAAGAAGTAGCAAATCGAATCTTAATAGAAGCCTCTTTAAATCGTGGTTTTTCGTCCAAATCCGAAAACATCCGCCTTTCGAGACCCTCGTTCGTCACAACGTATCCCTATTCATGCGGGGAGCTTAGGGCGATTCAAAAGACAAGTCGAGATTCTTTCGGAAGATCCGGCGTGTACCTCTAGCCACCGCGGCTACAAGAACACCCTATGTAATCTATCGCGCGAATAGAATTGGAATAAGCAAAGCCGATCGAAAAACGAAATCTTCGAGGAAACAGTTGATCGCTAAGAAAAGATTCAACTTGATAATTCAACTATGACAATGATACATACACAAGATCACCACCGGGATCCTTCCTTGATCTTGCTTCTAGCTCCGGGAACTCCGACGTGGTCTTCCATGCACGGTTCCCACGTCGGCTAGGGAAACCCTAGTCAACTAGCTCGACCCTCTCCTCTCCGACATGGTGTCCCTCTCTTCTCTTGCTCCTCGGCGGCCGAAGACGAAATCCTCTCTCGCGTGGCTCTCGGTCGGGGGACTATAAATAGCCCGATTGGCGGCTAGGGCAAAGGAGGACGGATTTGGGCCCAAAATGGGCTCGGGCCGACCGGATCGGGCCGGCCGGCCCGGGCCCATTTAGGCCCGGCCCCGTGGGCTCCTTTGCCCGAGGTCGGTTCCCTTGCTTCTCGGATGTTTCCCCCTTACGCATGTAGGTCCATGTCGTCGGTTTCTCTCCGAATTGGACTCAACTCCTTGTCTTGCAAGATTCAGCACTTTTCTGGTCAGGTCCCTGGAGTCTGTCGTCTTCTCGGATCAAGTCCCCGGCTTCTTGGAGTTAATTTTGCTTCATTGCATGACTTGTTCAGGGCTTCAAGGTCTTGTCATGAGGTGCTTGATGAACTAATCCCGAAAGTCTTGCATTCAACACTAAATCCCTGCATAAACATCAAACTCCAAAACCGACATGCACACGTGAACTTGTTATACCACGGGGGTTAGTACCAATGGATAAGGTATAAAACTCATGCCAACACCGAAGGTAAACTCATGGCTAGGTTGACGGATTTTCACCGTCAACATCTCCCCCATGCTTAAACCTTGCTCGTCCTCGAGTAAGCCTTCGATGGATATCATCATTGCCAAACAATGTTTAAACTTTGCACTTGATCACACATGAGAAAACATAATGCTCTCAAAATTTTAATTCATTAAAGTTCCATAATGTACTAGCCTTCATCTCTACGGAGGGTAGATTCTTTTTAAGCTCATCCCACAAGTATTAACATGCTCACAAAGTTTTAAATAGATCTCGAAATTTTTGAAATGAAGATCGAGATAAAGAAAAACTAAACCAAATTCACAAATTTAAATCATCTCGTGTATTGCTCATAAACTCTCATCTCACTTGTCTCTCAAGCCTATATATTCTACTCCTTTCCCTCTCATATATATGTGGTAGGCTTTATATGGAGCTTTGGGAAAGTTTAGTCCTAACAAGATTTTATAAATGAGGTGTTGTCAAAACAAGACAAGCTTCTCATGGTCTTACCGAGACTCGTCAAAAAGGTCATTGGAAAATAATGTTAATCAAGGAGGGGAAAGAGAAAAATACACACACTTTTAGATGAGTGGACATGTGCAAATGGCAAAGAGTGATCCCGAGGCACAAAGGAAGTCCTCGTTATCGGATTGCACATGGTTGGAAAAATGAGAATGGATCTTTTTAACTTGAAGCCTTGAATGCACTTTTAGAGAGCCGGGGAGTTTACTTTACGCACATATATTTTTTTCTCTTTCTCATATTTCTCATTCTTTTCTTTCTTTCATTCATTCATTTTTTTCTTGTCATATATTCAGTCCATGACTTTCACAACGAAGTTTTGATTTTTTATATCTTGAAAGTCATGAGTATCACTGGATTTTTTTTCTTTCATCATTTTTTTTAAAATATTCCCCTTTGAACTCTAAAACTGCACCGTACCTACCTCCTCCCCCATGCCTAGACGTTGCTCATCCTCGAGCAAAGAGGCGAAAAATAAGGTAGGTACCGGAATATTTTTCCTTGGAGAGATACTTCAAATCTTCAACGTTGGCACCGTCTTGCGATCTTCCTTGAATTGATGATCCATTCTCAACGATAGGTTGTGGTCAAGGAGGTAATCACAAAAAGATGATATTTGGTTTAAGGGTGGATATCCGGCGAAGTTTGTGAGATCACCGATGCGGGGATACACAATGCACGTGATAAAAGGCTAGCAAAAAGATAGATACGCAAAAACGGAATGACCAGCTTCTTAGTCTCGGGCCGCAGAAATCATGGCCTGCAATAACGCACTCAAAAATAAATCTTGTACACTAAGGTTTATGCACTCAAATATATATAAGGCTTTGGATAGGTTGAGCAACACACAAGTGATATTTGTGACAAGGTTAGCAATATTTTTGAGCATAAAAGACATCTTTAATCTATTCATAACTTGAGAGCACATAAAACACTATGGGTCTTTATTTTAATCATAACCTCCGCTGAAAATTAAGCTAGCATTTAAATAAATTCAGATCTGTATTTTTAAGAGAGCACTAGCTTAAACATGCATAAATCAATTACAAAGATGAACAAAGCTGCAATTATAATCATATATCATCATGGCACGAATTTTGTAACTTTTCCAATGATATAATCAAGGTGTCTTTATTAATGATGACATCAAGCTGAAATACAAACTGAAAATAAACAAACATGCTTGCTGAAATTTAAATAAAAACAGAAAATACTACGCAAACACACATAAGCAAAAGCTGAAAATTACAGAGAAAAAGAAAAGAAAAGAAAACTAAAGTTCCTAAATCTTCTAGTCCTCCGCCGGTGGTTGATGTTGATGATCTTGATAATAATACCCTTGCTCGTAATATGATTGGACATTCCCTCCGACGAATTGATTTGGCTCCACGAGGTGAAGGCGTCCAAGTTCAAAGGCAATATTTGCGTTGCCTTCACCAAGTTGAGCTGCGTTAGCTTGGATGGCTGCGATGTTTTGAGCGTTTCTTGCAGCATACCCTCCAATAATGGCCATGCTTTGTTGTGGTTGGGGATGATGAGCGTAGGACTCCGCGAAGTTAGCGTTGGGCACAACATAATTTGGTGGGGGTACCGGTGCACCACCCCCCCATGCTTGTCTTTGTGACCCTCTCGTAATAACTTGGCGGAGGAGGGACCCCGCCGAATGGTTGCACATTGGGTTGTGCTCCACTCGCTTGTGCGGAGGATGTTCCCTCCTCTACGATTCTTCCTCTCTTGTTCTTCCTTGCAGGGACAAGTAGTCCCTCTTCCAACCAATCTTCTCTCCCCTCATTGAAAAGCCTAAGCCTCTCGTTGGGAAGGGGTAGGTTCACTATGGCCAACCGATAACCTCCTCTCTCATCTCCACTAATGTATTTGCCTTGCCGCAAATACTCAAAACCGAGAGAGGTACCACGCAAAAGGTGAGCGGGGTTTCTTGCGATCCCCGGTCGCAAGGAAAAGGCCAACATGGAGAGGTAACACCCCGAACCAACATTACCCGCCCCCGATGTTGCTTCACAACACCAACGGTTGATCATGAGGTAAGAGGGTCTATTGGCTGCCCGGCAACTAAAGCCGAGTATAGTCAATTCAACTCCGTGTCGGTCACCTTTGTTTCCTTCATCCTCCCCAATACCCTCTTGCACATCCAAGAGTGAAATATCCGGATAATGGGGTTGCGGATGCAATTGCGTTGTTGATGGGCTTCTCCGGAGATCATGTTCCAAAATCCCGCCAACATGCCGGGTGGCACGTCAACTTTCTCCGGAGCTCCCTTGTGGAATCCAAGCAGCTCCCTAATGTGCTCGTAGGGAACCACTTGTTCGATTCCCTCCAAACGGAATGACAAGCTTTGCACCCCATCATCATCAACGATGGGTGCAATAGTCATCAAAATTTCCAAGGCGTAACCCAAATGGATGTCCACCGATATTCCGTTGGAGAACTGCACCCATCCGAGGTGCCCCAACATGTAGTATATGTCGGTGCAAAAACCCAAGGTGTAGAGTGCTTGGTCGTCGAACTCGACGTTTGGCACAAGCCTCTTCTCAAGATTGGCGAGCCTCTCCTCCTCCTCCGCCGACAAGATGATGAAGCCGTACGAAGAGTGTGTCGGGGTGTAAGGAGGTGGTGCGGTTGAGCGAGTCGATCGTCGTGGTGGTGCGGGCTGCTCCTCCGTGTGCCCACGAGGTTCGGTGAACCTCATGGAAGTGCTTCTCGCAGCCCTCATACCACCAAGGAGGAGAGCATCGTTCCTCCTCGGTGGTGCCGTATCCGTCTCCATGCTCCGGGGAGACTCGGAAACCGAGTGCCTCCTCGAAGACGTGGTTGATGACGGCTTGGACGACGAACTCTTCTTCTTGGAGAAGAGACTTGTGGTTTCTTCCACATGGTTGCTGCACTCTTTTCTTCAATTAAAACTCCGGGTTGCAACCGGTAACTAGGCACTTAAACTTTTTGATTCGGATGTGGACTTTGAGTGGATTAAGGATGTGGATTTTTGTTTTTTGAGCTATCAAGCTTGGGAAGGTTGGCTATGTCTACGGAGGTTTTGAGCACACAAACTTGAACACACAAACAAAGGAAGGAGAGGGAAGCTTGCTGCGGGAAAACGGGAGCCGGGGGGGCTCCTTATGTAGGTGAGGCCGGCCTCGGTGCTCCTCCCCGCCTCGTCTTTCTTCCAAAGACGATCATTTCACCTCTCGCAACTTTCCCCGCCCGCGTGCTCCACGAGTTGCACCGCCCAAACGCTCTCGTCCACTATTGGTCCTTCCACTTGATGCTTCATGTTTTGGGTCATGTCCATGCTCCCTAGCTCCACTTGCTTCACATGCCACCATGAAATTCCTACAAAGTTGATGCTTGCTGCCCACCATGCTTGTCCTTTGCATGTGGAATTGGTGAAAGTTGATGAAAGGGAATCCAATGGTGCATGCATTCAAACTAGATTGCCTCCATTAAGGTGTGTTTAAGGTTAAGCACTCCTCTAATTCGAAATTTAAAATATTTTTCAAAGCCATGCAAGAGCTCGAACATAATTTTAGAGAAGTTTTTAAACCATTAAAAACAAATGCAAGTCGAAAATATTTTCTTTTTACGTCGATTTCGGTCTCACCGGTATAGTTTGCCTTCATTGGTTGAGAGCGGACATTTTCCCGGCTTGATCATGGGGGCATAGGTTTAGGTTCTAATTTTGGCTAAATAAGAAAGATTTTGAATAAAACAAAATTAGAATAGGCTTAGAAAAATTCTAATCCTAGAGAAACCAAGGATAAAGATTTTTAAAACCAACCAAAAGCTTTGATTTCTAAGTTCACGCGAGTCCTACCACGTGCTGAATTTTATTAACACTTGAATATAAATCGTGGCTCTACTCGTGTGGTTTTAGCATGAAAAATAAGTCAACCTCAGCACCATAATGAGGGTGAAAGGTTGAGTTAAGGTTCTGAAATTATTTGGTTGAGGTTTCTCGAAAAGAAAAGAATCAAACAAGCACATAGGAGGGTTCATGCAAAGGGTTTATGATAAAGCAAACATTCAATCAAGAATTATGTCTCTAATATTGTTCAACCACTTCTAAGTCTAATGTCTTTGCGTAATAAAACTCAAAAACTAAATTATAAAAAAAACTCGAAAAACCCGGAATCGGGTTGTCCTCCCGTAGCTTATTCTTGACTTGACGAAACGGGTTGCCTCCCGCCTAGCGCTTCGTTTATAGTCCATGGCTAGACTTCTTCACTTGATTTCTCCGGATCAATGCTCTTTGCGGGCGTTGCAATCTTGGGTACCGACTTTGGCTTAGTCAATTTTTTTTTGGTCTTCACGAGTCGGCTTTGTCCTTGGTCTTGACGGATGCAACAACTTCCTTGTGGCTCGGCATCTCGAACTCCGGTCCTTCGGTCGTGATCTTCATGGTCTCTAATGTGATCCTTCATCTCTCCCGAATGAGCTTGAGTAGCCTTCGCCGTCTTGGGACCTTGGAGTTGTCTCGGATATTCTTCTTCGTTACCCATCGGGCGCCCGCAAGTTGTCCCACTTGCGTCTAGCATCTTCATCACGATGAACACTTCACGTATAGAGCTTCCGACCTCCGTCACCTTGCCATCTAAATTCTTCAATATTTTCTCCATAGCCTCGAACTTAGTGACGGCGTCCTTGGACATGGTCGTACTCCACACACTCCTTGCATGAGGATCTTGCTTCGGCGGCCTTTAGGTGTTGAGCTTCTTTCTCCATCTCCATCTTCTCCATCCTCCTCTTAAGTAAACCGATATGCCACTCAAGGAATCCGACTCGTATACATTCAGCTCTCGCAATCGTCATGCGGATAGTTGAGACTTTGATCTTGAACGGCCTCCCGGCGTCTTGAAGGTTTATGATAGGTAGATCAACGATGTCGGTAGGTTGATCTTCCTTTGGACTTGGAGGTGATGATTCCCTTGGAGATTCCGGCGGTCCTTCAACTTTTGTGTTGCACGTCTCCTTTGCCTGTAAAGTTTTCCTGGATCATCCACAAAAAAGCTTGGGTTTCTTGGAGAGGTAGCCAACCATCTCCGGTTAGGGTTAGCAATAAGCAAAGTATGCAAAAACTAGAAAGGAAAAATAAATCTATGAAAACTAGGGTTAGACAAACTAGATTAGATGTATTTTGAGGATGATCAAAGTTTAGTAGATGCAAAAAGAAAGGCAAAAAGAAAACTGAAAATTACAAAAAGGCAATAAAAAACCAAATCTTGATCACTTGTTCCCCGGCAACGGCGCCAGAAAAAGGGGCTTGTTGACGGTTAATAATTGTATCAAAGTTCGTTCGTGACTCGCAAGCGTACAAGTCTCCCGTCGTAGTCAAGGGACCCTTCTTCCCTCGAGTGGTGAACCCAAGGTATCGAATCCGTGGAACAAATGTGTGACGCAAGAGTTGATCTAGTAAAGCCAAGTAACTTCAATCTTCGGTAAAAGAGAAACCCTAATGCATCTAGATAAGAGCACAAAACAAAGATAAATCTAATCTACTAAAGACCGGAGAAAACAAAGTAAGATTGGGTAGATAAACCGATCTAGAGGGATCGGGGTAAGCCTTTTGTTGAAGTTCCAAGCAAGAGAAGAAGTAGCAAATCGAATCTTAATAGAAGCCTCTTTAAATCGTGGTTTCCCGTCCAAATCCGAAAACATCCGCCTTTCGAGACGCCCGTTCTGTCACAACGTATCCCTATTCATGCGGGGAGCTTAGGGCGAGTCAAAAGACAAGTCGAGATTCTTTCGGAAGATCCGCGTGTACCTCTAGCCACCGCGGCTACAAGAACACCCTATGTAATCTATCGCGCGAATAGAATTGGAATAAGCAAAGCCGATCGAAAAACGAAATCTTCGAGGAAACACTTGATCGCTAAGAAAAGATTCAACTTGATAATTCAACTATGACAATGATACATACACAAGATCACCACCGGGATCCTTCCTTGATCTTGCTTCTAGCTCCGGAACTCCGACGTGGTCTTCCATGCACGGTTCCCACGTCGGCTAGGGAAACCCTAGTCAACTAGCTCGACCCTCTCCTCTCCGACATGGTGTCCCTCTCTTCTCTTGCTCCTCGGCGGCCGAAGACGAAATCCTCTCCGCGTGGCTCTCGGTCGGGGGACTATAAATAGCCCGATTGGCGGCTAGGGCAAAGGAGGACGGATTTGGGCCCAAAATGGGCCCGGGGCCGACCGGACCGGGCCGGCCGGCCCGGGTCCATTTAGGCCCGGCCCCGTGGGCTCCTTTGCCCGAGGTCGGTTCCCTTGCTTCCCGGATGTTTCCCCCTTCGCATGTAGGTCCATGTCGTCGGTTTCTCTCCGAATTGGACTCAACTCCTTGTCTTGCAAGATTCGAGCACTTTTCCGGGGTCGTGTCCCCGGAGTCCGTCGTCTTCTCGGATCAAGTCCCCCGCTTCTTGGAGTTAATTTTGCTTCATTGCATGACTTGTTCGGGGCTTCAAGGTCTTGTCATGAGGTGCTTGATGAACTAATCCCGAAAGTCTTGCATTCAACACTAAATCCCCGCATAAACATCAAACTCCAAAACCGAGATGCACACGTGAACTTGTTATACCACTGGGGTTAGTACCAATGGATAAGGTATAAAACTCATGCCAACACCGAAGGTAAACTCATGGCTAGGTTGACGGATTTTCACCGTCACCGCCGCCGTAATCGTGGTGGAGCGTGCAGAGGAAGGTCACGCCCTACCGGTCCAGCGGCTGGTCTACTACATCAGCGAAGTCTTGTCTGACACCAAGGCGCGCTACCCCCAAGTCCAAAAGCTGCTGTATGCGGTGGTCCTCGCGCGGCGCAAGCTCCGCCACTACTTTGAGGCCCACCCCGTCATGGTTGTCTCCTCCTTCCCGCTAGGGGAGATCATCCGCAATCCAGACGCGGCGGGCAGGATCGCCAAGTGGTCCGTGGAACTGATGGGTGAGACGCTCGCCTACGCCCCGCGCAAGGCCATCAAGTCCCAGATCCTGGCGGATTTCGTCGCTGAGTGGACGGATACGCAGCTGCCACCGCTGCAGATCCAAGCAGAGTGCTGGACTCTGTATTTCGACGGCTCGGTGATGAAAACAGGGGCGGGCGCAGGCCTGCTCTTTGTGTCACCCCTCGGGGAGCACATGCGGTACGCGGTGCGCCTCCACTTCCCCGCGTCGAACAACATGGCTGAGTACGAGGCCCTCCTCTGCGGCCTCAAGATCGCCATCGAGTTAGGCGTCAAGCGCCTCGACGTGCAAGGGGATTCGCAACTCGTGATTGACCAAGTCATGAAGAACGCGAGTTGCCACGACGACAAGATGGAGGCCTACTGCAAGGCCGTGCGAGCCCTCGAGGACAAGTTCTATGGCATCGAGCTCAATCACGTGCCCCGCCGGTACAACGAGGAGGCCGACGAGCTGGCCAAGATCGCGTCCGGGCGGATCACCGTCCCCCCCGAACGTTTTTGCTCGCGATATCGCTCAGCCCTCGGTCGTTCTCGAGCCTCACCCCTCGAGCCACGCAGAACCCTCGGGGGCTCCCTCGAATCCAGTGGGCGTGGGACCCATGGACGAGGACCCCTCGAACGAGGCGTATGTGCTCTCCCTCCTCGAGGGGTATGGTGCCTACGGGGCTGATGTGATGGACATCGAGCCAGCCCCTGTCAAGGCTGACTGGCGCGACAAGTATATCGCCTGGATGGCTCGAGGGGAACTCCCCTCGGACCGGGCCACGGCCAGGCGCATCGCCAGGATGGTCAAGTCCTTTGCCCTCGTCGACAGCGAGCTGTACAAGCGCGCCGCCTCTGGCATCTTGCAGCGGTGCATCCCCATTCCCAAGGGGCGCGAGCTCCTGCGGGACATCCACGCTGGGATCTGTGGCCATCACGCCGCGCCTCGTACCCTCGTTGGCAATGCTTTCCGCCATGGCTTTTACTGGCCCACCGCAGTCGCGGACGCCAGCGAGATCGTACGCACCTGCGAGGGGTGCCAGTTTTACACCCGCAAGTCCAACCTTCCTGCTTATGTCCTGCAGACCATCCCCATAACATGGCCGTTCGCTGTGTGGGGGTTGGACATCGTCGGGCCACTGCGGAAGGCGCCCGGGGGCTTCACCCACTTGTTGGTCGCGATCGACAAGTTTTCCAAGTGGGTGGAGGTGTGCCCCATTACGAACCTCAGGGCAGAGCAGGCGGTGACGTTCTTCACCGATATCATCCATCGCTTTGGAGTGCCAAACTCCATTATCACCGACAATGGGTCCCAGTTCACGGGCAGGAAATTCTTGGAGTTCTGCGACAAGTTCCACATCCGTGTGGATTGGGCAACTGTGGCACACCCGCAGACTAACGGCCAAGTAGAGCGTGCCAATGGCATGATCCTACAAGGCCTTAAGCCAAGAATTTTCGACCAGCTAAATAAATCTGGTCGGAAATGGCTCCAAGAGTTACAGCGGTCGTGTGGAGCCTAAGGACCACCCGAGGAGCGAGCCACCGGTTCACCCCGTTTTTCCTAGTCCATGGCGCGGAGGCCGTCCTCCCCACGGACCTAGAATACGGGTCGCCCAGGGTTCGAGGCTACGACGAGGACGCCAACCAGCGAGCCCGCGAGGACTCACTAGACCAGCTGGACGAAGCACGCCTCGTGGCCTTGATGCACTCCGCAAGGTATCAACAGTCCCTCAGGCGCTGCCAAGCACGGAAGATACGCTGGCGGGACTTCAGCGAGGGAGATTTGGTCCTAAGGCTACGTCAGGACAACCGAGGACGCCACAAGCTATCACCTCCGTGGGAGGGACCCTACGTCGTGGTGAAAGTGCTCAAGCCCGGCACGTACAAGCTGGCCAACGAGGACGGTGAAGAACTCACCAACGCTTGGAACATCCAACAGCTACGTCGCTTCTACCCCTAGCTAGGATTTCCAAGTACTTTTCGTTGTAAAATCACGAAACCAGCACCCCAGTTGGTGACAACTATGTAAACATCGTAAGGCTAATAAAAAGGGCAACTCGGCTTTCCCCTGAAACCCAAGTTACCCTCGGGGGCTACCGCGGGGGGCTTCCCCCCCCCCCCCCCCCAAAATGGTCCCATTTTCGCGCAAAAATGAAACAACTCACGCGCGCTAAGTTTGTTTTCTACTTCGGCCTCGAGCAAAGATTCGAACAGGGCGCAGGCAGCCTAGCGGAAGGAGCGCGCGAGCCAGAGATAGCCTACGCCTCCGCGAGGATATGACCCTTCTCTCTCGCCTCCAACCCAGCAGGCCACCCGCGAAAATCGAACTCCCCTAACTAGAATCTACTCAGGAAGAAGGAGAAACAAAAAAACGTAATAAACAAAGGACATCACTTCACATTGACAAATGTTTATGGAAAAAGTAATCTATTTATTTACAAGGGCCGCACGGCCAGCGTACTGATACATAAACAAAAACGAGCCTAGCGCCCGACTGTCTTCAGGCGGGAGGAGCGGCGGCATCAGCAGCATCCGGGAATAGGAACTCCTCGAAGGCCTCGGCGAGCGTCCCGGCGGCGTCGGCGGCAAGCGCATCCACGCGCTCCATTGCCACCTCGTCCTCGACACCCTCGGGAACGACGTAGCCCTCCGCCAGCGCCTCGAAGTTGACCTCGTAGTGGGATCGCACCACCCCAAGGGCCTTCTGGACGCCAAGATGCAGCGCCCGGCGCATCCGCCCGATGACGTGGCCGACGAGGGCGCGCAGCGGGCCGGCCGCCGCGCTCCCGGCCTGTGCCTCGCCCTCCTCCACGGCTCGGCAGGTCTCGAGGGCCGCAGTGCGCAACTCCTGCAGCTCCCGCTCGGAGGAGTTGTAGGAGGTCTGTAGTGCCTCGGCCCGCTCAGCCGCGTTCCCCAGTGCGGTGCGCAAGCCTGGAGTTGCCAGACGAGAAAGAAATCAGAAAAAGGGTGCGAACCCTCTAAGGGAAAACCAGCGAAACAGGAGTCGAACAGCGACTTACCTTCGACTTGCTTCCTCTCCATCTCGAAGGCGCGGCGCCCGGCCTCGACCGCCTGCTCGAGGCCCCTGACGGTCTCGCCTTGCTCCTGGAGGGCCAGCTCCTGGCTCGCGCTCGTGATGCTGAGCACCATCAGCTCGCCCTCGACCTTGGAGAACTCGACGTTCCGGTCCTCCAGCGACATCTGCGCTGCCTCGCAAGCGACGCACTCCCGCTCCAGGGCCGATCGAGTGTCGGGAAGAGCGGCCTGCTCCTGCTGGAGCCGCCCCTCAGCCCCTTGGCGGGTGGTACGCTCCTGCAGGAGCTAGCCCTCAGTGGTGGCGAGCGCCGCGACCTTGGCGTCAAGGGCGGCCCTCAACTCATCGGCCTCCTTGGCCTTCTGCTCGAGCGCGCGCGCGCTCCTCGGCCGGCGCCGCCGAACCCCGCGCCTCCCCGGAGCGACGAGTGGAGCCCCCGGTTGTCGCCGCGGACGCCGGCCACCTCCGCCTCCTAGTTCACCGCCGAGGGGTGCGCGTGTTCTCCGGTGTCCGCCCTCGCCCTGCCGGTGCCGTGCCTCATCCCGATCAATGAGGGCCGCGCGGACCCGCTCGAGGCCGGGAGGGGTGCGCGGGTCCTGCCTTGCGCTCTCGTGGAGTTGATCGCACAAGGCCATGGCCCGGTACGACAGCCAGCCGTCCGGGGTCCTGAGGGCGTCGGCGAGTGCATCGAAGGCATCGCACCGCTCCCGGAGCCGATGGAGCTCGGCGGTCACCTGATCAAAGGCCCCGTACTTATCGCGGGCGCGGTGTTCGAGCTCCTGTCACCAACAAGTCAAGACCCGTAAGCATCACACCACGAAGATTGCGCGCAGAAACAAGGAAAAAAGAGAAGCAAGCAAGGACACCTCACCTGAAAGACGCGCCACGCGGGGCCGCCGTGGATCCTCAGCGCCTCGTTCAACGCTCGGTTGAGCGCGGCGCCGTGGCTACGGAGCTCCCCCCAGCTCCCGCTCCCCCGGGCGTCGGCGAACGCGGGCGGGTCGCCAGCGATCCCCTCTACCTAGGCGGAGTGGCCGGCGTGGGAAGACGAGGCCTCGGCGCCGTGCCCTCGACTCCCCGCCACCATGTGGCCCTCGCGTCGCCTCACGAGGGCCCCTCCTCGGGACTCGGGGAGAGCGTGGGGACGCTCGCCCACTGGTCCCACCTGGGCGGCGGGGAGTCGTCGTCCGGGATCTCCACCACCACCGCCGGGAGCCGCCGGCGGGCGCCGGTCCCCCTGCGTCGCCTCCGCCGGCGCATCCGCTCGCGCCTCCGTAGCCGCAGCCCCCCGACGCGGCGCCGCGGCCATCGCTTCGGGTTGCGCCTCCGCCACGACGGGGGCCGGCGCCCGACCGCCCTCCTCGCCCACCGCCGCCCGCCGCGCTCCACCACGGCCGCCACCGCGGCCGCGCTTCCACCATGGCCGTCGCCGCGGCGGCCGCGCCTCCGCCGCGACCGACGCCCTCGCCGCTCCTCGGCGACCACGGGCCGCGCCGCGGCGGGCGATCCGCCGGCCGAGGCCTCGAGGCCTTAGCCGCGCCCCCGCGAGCTCTCGCCGCCGCCGCCGCCGTGCTCGCCCCGCCCGCGCGCCCTCTACGAGCGCCGCCGGGTGGGAACGGACGCGTCCGCCCTCAACACCTTGGCTGGTGCGAGGGGAGGCAAGGTCGGCACCACCCTGCACAAGCACGAACGGATAATCAAAACACTTGGTCACCAAAAAACCCAACCCCGCAGAAGAGCAAGCCCCATACCTCGAAGAGGAGAAGGCGCGCTTCCTCTTCCTCGAGGCCTCGGTGGATGACGCCGTCGGTGTTTTAGACCGGCAACCTACTACGGGGAGTACCCGAAGTAGATGATTGTGACTCGCCGAGATCGGTAACTCGAAGGAAGAGACACGTGGCACACAATTTAGACGAGGTTCGGGCCGCGAGGTGCGTAATACCCTACGTCCCGTATGCCGCGTAGCTCGGATTGATAGGGCACGATTACAAGATGGTGCAATAGTGCGCCGTGGGTTGTATGAGAGGAGATTGGATGAGGAGATCGGTCCCTCGCCTCGCCTTATATAGTCCGGGAGGCGGGATTACAAGTCGAGTAGGGAGAGAGTACTAGTCGAGTACGTCTAGGAGTCCTCTATACGGTGCGGAACATGTACGGCCTCCCTAACCGAGTACTACTCCCCGTGTAGTCCTTGTGCTCCACACCTTCGAGTGCCGTGTAGCGCAAGCCGGGTAGTCCCGTGGGCCCACCGAGTAGTCGGTCCCGGTACCCACCGAGGTAGTGGGCCCGGGGAGGTCCATACGACGACGCCGGCACGGCCGACGCGCCCGTCGCCGCGCCTCCCCCGACGTCTCCCGCCGCGCGCGCCTCCGCGGCACGCGCGCGGCACCTCCGCGGCTCGCGCCGCCCTCGTTGTTGATTGCCGCGGCGGCGGGCGCCGCCGCGCCGCCCCGGGCGATGCCGCCCTTGCCGCCGGAGCTGGCTCCGGCGACGGGGGCGCAGGCTCCCACCTATCAGAGGGGCCCTGCCCCCCAGCTTTTGCCTCCTCGTCCTCCTCCAAGGACGAATACTCCTCGGTCCCCGGAGAGGAGAGCCCCTGCTGCTCGCGCAGCCGATACTCCTCGTTCCGCCGCTCGCGACGCTCGCGGTGCCTCCTCGCGCGCTCCCTCTTGCGCGCCGCCCGCTCCCCGCTCCCGTTCGCTCGCGCCGCCGGCCGAGCGCCCGGGAGTCGGGGGGGTGGGCGGAACGGACTTCGCGGCGCTCGAGGCTCGACATCGCAGGCGAGAACGTCAAAGGCGCGTCAGGAGCCAGAAGCATCATCAAGAACAAAAACAGGGCCAAGAATCATATTTACCAGTGGGCCGGTGGGGAGCATCTCGAGGTCCCACGGGGATCGGTCTTGGCGCAGCATCTGAGTGTCGACGGCGCTCCGCGCCCGTGTGAGCGCATACCCCCGCTCGAGGGGGGTCGGGAGCATCCGCGACCTCGCCAGCGTGACGGGGTCCGCCGCCTCCGTCATCTCGAAGATGCGGAGCGGCCTCTCCATCGGAGGCACGATCCGGCCGGTGGTGGAGGAAGGCGAGGACGCCCGCCGCGGTCGCCCCGCTCGTCGCCGGGTTCTTCGGCGCGGCCGGGGAGCGAGTCCGGCCGCCTCCGATGCTTCGGACCGTGGACACCCCGTGGCCCCGGGAGTTGGGCTTCTCCCGGAGCACCGCACCGGTGTAGGGGGGAGGCCGGGCTCGGCGTTGCGAAGGTAGAACCACCCCCGCTCCCCGGCCGGCGTTGTTGGTCGTCATGGTACAAGGGATGTAGTCATCCTTGTACTGCGTCCGCAGGGTGAGCGACATGCCGCCGGCGTGCACCGCGCGGCGGGTCCTCTGCTCCGTCGTCGGCTGCGTGAATAGCTCCGCGCGGAAGAGGTGTATTCAGAGTTCCCAATTCACTGGGATCCCTAGATACCCTTCGCAGACGCCCACGAACGTGGCCGCCTGCGAAATCGCATTCGTCGTGAAGTTGTGCAACTCCACGCCGTAGCGGTGGCAGAGCGCCCGCATGAAGCGGCTCGCCGGCGCGGCGAAGCCGCGCTCATGGAAGCGAATAAAGCTCACCACGTAGCCTTCCGGTGGGTTGGGCGCGTGGTCCCCTGCCGGCGGCACGATCCACTCCGCCGGCCGGCCCTCCTCGTTCGCCGCCGCCGGCCGGCGGAGACCCCGAGTCGGCCGAGGGCCAGCCGGTTCACCGACGACCGCTCCCATGCGTACGGGTCGAGGATCGTGAGGGGCGGAAGTGGCGCCATGAGAAAGGACAAGGGATCTGAGATCGGAGGACGGGAAGAAGAAGAGCTCTAATGGCAAAGGGGCGCAGTGGCAAGAACAAAACGAAGGTGAGAGCGCAGGGGGCAAGAATGGCGGAACGCTAAGGTAAAAATCGCCGTTTTCCCTCCCCTCAGATTTATAAGTCGTGGGCGTGCTCTCCGGGGCGCACGTCTCGCGCGCATTAACTGCAGGGAATCTTTTTCTCGCTGACGGACGGGCCCCACCACGACCGCGGCGGCCACGCCACCGCAAACAGGCCATCATCACGGTGAAGAACAGGGAGGGCTGCGGCAGGCGAACACGTCCGCCTGCCCACGCTGCCCACTACGCGCGCGGCCGCGGCGCCTAAAAAGGCGCGCCCACGACGCGAAGTCACAGCCTCGACTGAGGGGCATTAAATGGCCCGGCTCCTTACCAAGTAAGGAGAACCCTCGAGCGGCATGGGCTCCTGGCTCGGGAAATTTCAACCCTCGGAAAGGTACAGGCGTGAGAAGGTCGCCTCGGGGCCCGTTTGAAACAAAACAGGCACCACAAAGCACCCATGCCGCGCTGTATTACTGATCAGCGCCTCGAGGGCTGGCTCGCCCAGGCCCCTCGAAGGTTCGCAGATGCCAGGCCGGGAGCGCTTAGCCGCCACCCCGCACCACTTTACTGATCAGCGCCTCGAGGGCCGGCTCGCCCAGGCCCCTCGAAGGTTCGCAGATGCCAGGCCGGGAGCGCTTAGCCGCCACCCCGCACCACTTTACTGATCAGCGCCTCGAGGGCCAGCTCACCCAGGCCCTCGAAGGTTCGCAGATGCCAGGCCGGGAGCGCTTAGCCGCCACCCCGCACCACTTTACTGATCAGCGCCTCGAGGGCTGGCTCGCCCAGGCCCCTCGAACGATTCGCTGATGCAAAGACGGGGCCGCCTAGGCGCCGCCCCGCACGACCCTACTGATCAGAGGTTCGAAGCCTGACCCTCAATGGGTTCGAATAGGCGCCCCAGATCACCAGAGTCAGGGACGACGAGGGCACGTGCATTCGAGCCGTTCCTCGAGCCCCACCAGCTCGAGGGTGCCCCACATGTCGTGTTCGAGAGCCAGCGAGGGCAGCTAGCCGGGGGATCCCACCGAGGGAGAGCTTCCGCGCCCTCGGTCCCTAGCGAACGGGACCGAGCCCCACCTAGCAAACCCACGCAAGCGCTTCAATGGACGTGTCTCTGGACCACGTAGCCTACCCTTATCGAACGGGGCATGGGCGTCCACTCGAACCACCCACTAACAGCTCAACGAGGAATCCGCAATCCGCGACCCGACCGATGGGGGTTGCGGAAACCTCACCCTCCGTCCAGCGGAGGGACGGTGAGGGCGCGTTAAAAAACAAGTCGTAAAGTTCTACCCGATCGCCTTGAACGGGCACAGGCTCGGGGGCTTGACGCACGGCTACACCTCCTGGATTGCACCCGCCGGAGATAGTGCCCGGCGGCGCATGCGTCACCGAAGCCGGCTGAGACATTGCCGATGCCGGTTGAAACATGTACCACGCCCTCTGACTAGGTCTCGCGGTCAACCCCTACGATGCACCCACGCTCTCGCGGGCTTCGGGGGGCTAGACCCGCGGGTCCGCTGACGCGGCCCCACGGAAAGCGTTCACAAGGCCAGGAAGGAAGAACGTCCTATCGGTAGGCTCTAGCATCTGCGGGAGCCTCAATGGCAAACCCACAGATGCTCGGGGGCTGCGCGGGGACAGCCCTAGGGGTCCCCTTTAACAACTGGGAAATCCCCACTTAAAACCCGCAACAAGCCAAAGCCAAACACGTCTCGCTTAAGCATGCAGGGCATGGCCCACACTGCGGAGGCCCCAACGGCCCACCAAGGCGGCCCACTCGAGGATCCTCCCCCGAGCGGGCTTCGCCTCGCTCGAGGATGCGCGCCTCCCTCGGGCGGGCTCCGCCCCGTTCGAGGGGGTGCGCTTACCTCGAGCGGGCTCCGCCTCGCTCGAGGGTCCGCTCCGCCCTCGAACGGGGTCCGCCTCGCTCGAGGGCGCTCCACACGCGCGCGTCTGCTCCCGTACGCGGGCATTTAATGCCCTGACAACGGCGGGGCGGCGCCATCATGCGCCTGGGGCTCGCGCCCCGGTACCACCGCACCAACTCCCCAGGAGGGAGCCCATCCCCGCCACTGTGGGGGGACTGTGCGGCGTGGCCGGTGCCAGTCCCGTGACGCCGCGCCGCCTACTCCGGTACGGCTAACGCGCCGAGCCCTCGAAGGGGGGCCGGCCGCACCCTCGATTTGCTTTCTTGTGACCTTGCAGGGTTAGGTGGAGGCGCTAGGACGGCGGGGCGCCATCCCTGCCACTGTTAACGGCATGGCTGCCGCCCCCGCGCGTGCGAACCCACGCCGGGCGGCGCGGCGCGGCTCCCGGCCCGGCCGTGGAGCGTGCGGGAACGGGACGCCTTACCTGCCACTGTGCCCCGTACGGACCGACGTCAGCAACTCCCTCGAGCCCATCTGAAGACATCACAGCCGTCCGCTGCCCTTCTACCCTCGAGGCCACCACTGTTCGGGTACAAGATACACCATGATGCCCGGATCGCTGCAAGGATCGTCCGGGCGGCCGCCTACTCTACAGCATAGCACACCACGCTCCCTCACATAGCTAAATAGCCCGGCACGCATGTGATTCGCTCTCTCCTTGGTCTATAAAAGGAAGACGAACCCCTCTGCCGCAGGGGACGACGAACACACGACACGACACAACACAGCACGAGACAGGTCGCACCACGCACTTGCTCTCCAATTCTCCCACAACATCTTCAGCCACTACACCAGGGACTTGGAAGCCACACTTCCTCTCCCGCCTTGCTTGTAGCAGCCCCACTACAGGCACCCCCGGTGCTGAGCAATATAGTGCCTTGGGCACACCACTGCTGGACGTACGGCCCCTCGGCCGGAACCAGGATAAACTCTGTGTCTTTTATTGCTTAGCATCGACCATTGAGGGAGAGACCTCGGCGCTTATTACTGGTTAGTGTCGGGACCACATTCCGCACCGACAATGCGCTCGCGGGCTTGCCTGCCTAGCTCAGGCGCGCGTGCGCCGCGCGCGGAGGCTTCTCTGGCGATGGAGGCTCGAAGCAGCCACACAGCGCGGTACTCCTCCGCGAGCTTGGCTTCAAGCTCGTGCGCTTGAGCGAGCTGCGCATTGACGTCGGCCCCCTCGGCGGTGTGGAGGGAGGAGCGCTTGGCCCCGCACCCTGGCGCAGTCCAGTTCCCGGGCTGGGGGGAACCTCTCCGTTGCAAGCTTCTGTCGCATTCACCGCGTTTGCTTGGTCGTTGGTGATCACTATGCAGCACTCCTGTGCGGGGTCGTAGCTCCCAGCGCTGGAGTCATCGGAGTAGCCGAACCAGTAGTCCGTGGCATCGAGGAATCGCTAGAACATCACAGGGTCGGACACATCGGAGAAGTCCCATTCCACGTACTCGTGTGAGGTGGCGGGTGGCAGCTCGCTGGCGGAGCCGTGGGACGACTCGTCATCGGCGGAGGCGCTTGGGTCCCTGACGGCCGGAAGATGGCGGCCAGGGCGAACCCCGCGCGTCGCCGCGTCGGTGTTGGCGGAGGCGGCGGTGACGGTGAAAATCCGTCAACCTAGTCATGAGTTTACCTTCGGTGTTGGCATGAATTTTATACCTTATCCATTGGTACTAACCCCCGTGGTATAACAAGTTCACATGTGCATGTCGTTTTTGGAGTTTAATGTTTATGCGGGGATTTAGTGTTGAATGCAAGACTTTTGGGATAAGTTCATCAAGCACCTCATGACAAGACCTTGAAGTCCCGAACAAGTCATGCAATGAAGTGATATTAACTCCAAGAAGCGGGGGCTCGATCCGAGAAGACAACAAACTCCGGGGACACGACCGGAAAAGTGCGTGAAGCTTGCAAGACAAGGAGTTGAGTCCAATTCGGAGAGAAACCGACGACATGGACCTACATGCGAAGGGGGAAGCATCCGGGAAGCAAGGGAACCGACCTCGGGCAAAGGAGCCCGCGGGCTGGGCCTAAATGGGCCCGGGCCGGCCGGCCCGAGGGACCGGCCCGGGCCCATTTAGGGCCCAAATCCGACGCCCTTTGCCCTAGCCGCCAATCGGGCTATTTATAGTCCCCTGACCGAGAGCCACGGGGAGGAGATTTCGTCTTCGGCCGCCGAGAAGCGAGAGAGGAGAGGGACATCATCTAGGAGAGGAGAGGGTCGAGCTAGTTGACTAGGGTTTCCCTAGCCGACGTGGGAACCTTGCAAGGAAGACCACGTCGGAGTTCCCGGAGCTAGAAGCAAGATCAAGGAAGGATCCCGGTGGTGATCTTGTGTATGTATCATTGTTATAGTTGAATTATCAAGTTGAATCTTTTCTCAGCGATCAAGTGTTTCCTCGAAGATTTCGTTTTTCGATCGGCTTTGCTTATTCCAATTCTATTCTCGAGATAGATTACATAGGGTGTTCTTGTAGCCGCGGTGGCTAGAGGTACACGCCGGATCTTCCGAAAGAATCTCGACTTGTCTTTTGACTCGCCCTAAACTCCCCGCATGAATAGGGATACGTTGTGACGAACGGGGGTCTCGAAAGGCGGATGTTTTCGGATTTGGACGGGAAACCACGATTTAAAGAGGCTTTTATTAAGATTCGATTTGCTACTTCTTCTTTTGCTTGGAACTTCAACAAAAGGCTTACCCCGATCCCTCTAGATCGGTTTATCTACCCAATCTTACTTTGTTTTCTCCGGTTTTTAGTAGATTAGACTCGTTTTGTGTCTTTACTTAGATGCATTAGGTCTTTTATCGATTATTGAAGATTACTTGGCTTTAATAGATTAATTCTTGCGTCACACATTTGTTCCACGGATTCGATACCTTGGGTTCACCACTCGAGGGAAGAAGGGTCCCTTGACTACGACGGGAGACTTGTACGCTTGCGAGTCACGAACGAACTTTGATACAATTATTAACCGTCAACAAGCCCCTTTTTCTGCGGCGCCGTTGCCGGGGAACAAGTGATCAAGATTTGATTTTTTATCGCTTTTTTTGTAATTTTCAGTACTGATTTTGTTTTATTTTTGCATCTAATAAGCTTCAATCATCCTCAAAATACATCTAATCTAGTTTGTCTAACTCTAGTCTTTATAGATTTGTTTTGTTTTCTAGTTTCTTTTGCATATTTTGTTTATCGCTAACCCTAACGGGAGATGGACGGCTACCTCTCCAACAAACCCAATAATTTTGTGGATGATCCGGAAAAAAACTTTACGAGGCTAAGGAGACGCGAAGCACATCAAGCTAAAAACTTTGGATTTTGTAGATTCGGAGTCGGAAGACGAAGGATCGCAGGAATCTCCGGAGAATTCACCACCTCAAAGTCCGCGGGAGAACCGACGTCCACCGATGGGTGACCAACCACCGGAAGAACGCAAGATTGGGGAGCTATGCACCCCAGACATCATCGACCTACCAATCTTGAACCTCGACGAGATCGGAAGACCGTTCGAGATCAAGACCTCAACAATCCGCATGGTGCAACATTCACCCTTCACCGGCAAAGAGGATCCGAACCTTCACCTCCAAGCATTCATTCAACTATGTCAGACTTTCAATATGGAGGGGGTGACTCAAGATCAAATGAGGGCAAGGCTTTTTCCGTTTTCACTACTCGGGAAGGCGTTGCAATGGTTCCACTCTCAACCGGCGGAGACGGTGCAAAATTGGAACACGTTGATGAAGGCCTTCATGAAGGAATACTACTCACCGGGTAAAACTCAAAGCTTGCGTAATAAGATTGCCACCTTTGTTCAATATCCTACAGAAACTATCTCGGAGGCATACGAGCGCTTCAACGAGTACACCCGGGCGGTTCCACATCACAAGTTCCCGAAAGAAGACCTCGTGCAAAAGTTCTATCAAGGACTCACCATGGCGTCAAGGACGATCATCGATGCATCAGCGGGAGGATCTATCATCGAGCTTACACCGACGGAAGCTTTGACGCTATTCAAGAAGGTCGCGGATAATGACACGTGGGCGTCATCCGGGCGCCTACACCCGGCTCAACCTATGGGGAACGTCAAAGGAGTCTTGCAAGTGGAGAAGGAAGACATACTTGAAGGCAAGATCGACTCGCTCATGAGGAGGTTGGAGAAGATGGAGATAGAAAAGAAAGAGGCTCAAGACTTGAAGGCCGCCGAAGCAAGGTCCACATGCGAAGAATGTGGAGAGTATGGCCATGTCCGCAAAGATTGTCCGGAGGAAGCCAAAGTGCTCGACTACATGAGGAAGGGAGAATTGCCGAACTTCCGCTACGGGCAAGGTAGGCCTCAATTTAATGCAAGCTCATCTATTCCTAACGCGGTTCCACTTCGGATACAATTGAAGGAGTTCATGGATGAGCAAGCTAAGATCAACAAGGACACCGTCACCAAGTTCAAGACCATAGACAAGGTGTTGGAGAACATCGATAGCAAAGTGACGGAGGTCGGAAGTTCCAATCATCAAGTGCTCAACATGATGAAGATGCTCGAGACGCAAGTTGGACAACTTGCGGGGCGCCTCACTAATGATGAAGGGAAGCTTCCGGGACAACCCAAATGTCCCGAATCGGCGAAGGCCATTCAAACACGTTCGGGGAAGGAGACCGAAGATCCGGAACGTACCGCGGGAGCAAGAAAGCCGAAACCGTCCACCGAGGTGGAAGGAGGCCGCTAAAGAGAAGGTTACGGGGATCGTCACCGAGGAACCCGAATTCGAGATGCCGGAAGATGACACGAGGATACCGCAACTCAAGCCACGCTACTTCCGAGGTAAACTTGACAACCACTTTGAGAAGTTTGTGGAAGTTGTGCGTAGACTTAGCATCAACATGCCGTTACTAGATGCCCTACAAGTACCTACATATTCTCGTTACTTTAAAGACATTCTTGCAAATAAATATGAGATAGCGACACTCGGGGTAGATCATGTCAAGATGTCCGAGGAGTGTAGTGCAGCTATTGCTTATGGGCTAGAGAAGCAAAAAGACCCCGGGTGCCCTACAATTCCATGTTCAGTTGGTTCTTTCAACTTCGAGAAGGCGTTATGCGACCTTGGAGCTAGTGTGAGTGTCATGCCGAGGGATGTGTTCGAGAAGTTACGCCTACCAATGGAGCCTACGGGAATATGTTTGGAGTTGGGTGACAACTCCATTCGCTATCCCTTGGGCATTGCCGAAGATGTACCCGTGAAGATTGGACACCACTTCATCCCCGTCGACTTCGTTGTGCTCGAGATGGGAGAGAGGGAGAAGCCGCCGCTCATCCTAGGGAGGCCGTTCCTCAAGACCGTGGGAGCAACTATTGATGTTGGCAAGGGGGAGATCATGTTCGATATCAACGGAGAAAGGAGTTCCTTCAAGTTCCGTCCAAGGATTGAGGCATGCAACATGATTGGAGTGAAGATAGAACCAAAACAAACGGAGGGGCTGAAAAAGAAGAAGGAGCCGAAAAAAGTGAACGTAACGAAAATTAAAGAAGGTGTTGCATCCGTCAAGACGAAGGAAGAGAAGCCGCCTGTGAAGACCAAAAAAATGACTAAGCCAGCCAAGCCAAAAGACAAGCCCGCGCCCAAGATGGTGCGGAAGTGGGTACCCAAGATTGCAACGCCCGCAAAGAGCGTTGATCCGGAGTAATCAAGTGAAGAAGTCTAGCTATAGACTATAAACGAAGCGCTAGGCGGGAGGCAACCCGTTTCGTCAAGTCAAGTCAAGAATAAGCTACGGGAGGACAACCCGATTTCAGGTTTTTCGAGTATTTTTAATAATTTAGTTTTTGAGTTTTACTACGCAAAAACATTAGACTTAGAAGTGGTTGAACAATATTAGAGACATAATTCTTGATTGAATGTTTGCTTTATCATAAACCCTTTGCATGAACCCTCCTATGTGCTTGTTTGATTCTTTTCTTTTCGAGAGACCCCTCAACCAAATAATTTCAGAACCTTAGCTCAACCTTTCACCCTCATTATGGTGCTGAGGTTGGCTTATTTTTCATGCTAAAACCACACGAGTAGAGCCACGATTTATATTCAAGTGTTATAAAAATTCAGCACGTGGTAGGACTCGCGTGAACCTAGAAATCAAAGCTTTTGGTTGATCTTAAAAATCTTTATCCTTGGTTTCTCTAGGATTAGAATTTTTCTAAGCCTATTCTAATTTTGTTTTATTCAAAATCTTTCTTATTTAGCCAAAATTAGAACCTAAACCTATGCCCCCATGATCAAACCGGGAAAACGTTCGCTCTCAACCGATGAAAGCAAACTATACCGGTAAGACGAAAATCGACGTAGTCGAAAAATATTTTCGACTTACATTTGTTTTTAATGGTTTAAAAACTTCTCTAAAATTATGTTCAAGCTCTTGCATGGCTCTGAAAAATATTTTAAAATTCGAATTAGAGGAGTGCTTAACCTTAAACACACCTAAATGGAGGCAATCAAGTTTGAATTAATCATGCATGCACCATTGGATCCCCTTTTATCAACTTTCACCACCTCCACATGCAAAGGACAAGCATGGTGGGCAGCAAGCATCAACTTTGCAGGATTTCAATGGTGGCATGTGAAGCAAGTGGAGCTAGGGAGCATGGACATGACCCAAAGCATGGAGCATCAAGTGGGAGGACCAATAATTCAAGAAAAGGAGTGGACGAGAGCGTTTGGGCGGTGCAACTTGTGGAGCACGCGGGCGGGGAAAGTTGCGGAGGCGAAATGATCGTCTTTGGGAGAAAGACGCGCCGAAGGAGAGCCGGAGGACCCCGGGCCGGCCGGCCTAGGCCGGCCGGCCCGCCCTATAAATGGTGCTCCCCGGCGCCCGTCTTCTGCGCAGCAAGCTTCCCTCTCCTTCCCTTGTTTGTGTGTTCAAGTTTGTGTGCTCGGAACCTCCGTAGACTTAGCCAACCACCCAAGCTTGAGAGCTCAAGAAAAAAATCCACCTCCCTAATCCACTCAAAGTCCACATCCGAAGCAAAGAGTTTAAGTGCCTAGTTTACCGGTTGCAACCCGGATTTTTAGTTGAAGAGAGAGTGCAGCAAGCATGTGGAAGAAGACCACAAGTCTCTTCTCTAAGAAGAAGAGTTCGTCGTCGTCCAAGCCGTCATCAACCACGTCTTCGAGGAGGCACTCGGTTTCCGAGTCTCCCGGAGCATGGAAACGGACACGGCACCACCGAGGAGGAACGACGCTCTCCTCCTTGGTGGGATGAGGGCTGCGAGAAGCACTTCCATGAGGTTCACCGAACCTCGTGGGCACACGGAGGAGCAGCCCGCGCCACCACGACGATCGACTCGCTCAACCGCACCACCTCCTTACACCCCGACACAATCTTCGTACGGCTTCATCATCATGTCGGCGGAGGAGGAGGATAGGCTCGCCAATCTTGAGAAGAGGCTTGTGCCAAACGTCGAGATCGACGACCAAGCACTCCACACCTTGGGTTTTCGCACCGACATAAACTACATGTTGGGGCACCTCGGGTGGATTCAATTCTCCAACGGAATCTCGGTGGACACCCACTTGGGTTACACCTTGGAAATTTTAATGACTATGGCACCCATCGTTGATGATGATGGGGTGCAATGCTTGTCATTCCGTTTGGAGGGAATCCAACAAGTGGTTCCCTACGAGCACGTAAGGGAGCTGCTTGGGTTCCACAAGGGCGCTCCCGGAGAAAGTCGACGTGCCTCCCGGCATGTTGGCGGAATTTTGGGGCATGATCTCCGGAGATGCCCATCAACAACGCAAAAGCATCCGCAACCCCATTATCCGGATATTTCACTCTTGGATGTGCAAGAGGGTATTGGGGAGGATGAGGGAAACAAAGGTGACCGACACGGAGTTAAATTGGCTATACTCGGCTTTGATTGCCAGGCAGCCAATCGACCCCTCCTACCTCATGATCAACCGTTGGTGTTGTGAAGCAACATCGGGGGCTAGTGATATTGGTTCGGGGTGTTACCTCTCCATGTTGGCCTATTCCTTGCGGCCGGGGATCGCAAGAAACCCCGCTCACCTTTTGCGCGGTACCTCTCTCGGTTTTGAGTACTTGCGGCAAGGCAAGTACATTAGTGGAGATGAGAGAAGAGGTTACCGATTGGCCATTGTGAACCTCCCTCTTCCGGATGAGAGGCTTAGGCTTTTCACCGAAGGAAGGGAAGATTGGTTGGAAGAGGGAATACTTGTCCCCGCAAGAAAAAATAAAAGAGGAAGGATCGTAGAAGAGGGAACATCCTCCGCACAAGAGGGTGGAGCACAACCCAATGTGCAACCATCCGGCGGGGTTCCTCCTCCGCCAAGTTATTACGGAGGGTCTCAACAACAAGCATGGGGGGGTGGTGCACCGGTACCCCCTCAAAATCATGTTGTGCCCAACGTTAACTTCGCGGAGGCCTACGCTCATCATCCCCAACCACAACAAAGCATGGCTATTATTGGAGGATACGCTGCAAGAAATGCTCAAAATATCGCAGCCATCCAATCCAACGCAGCTCAACTTGGTGAAGGCAACGCGAATATTGCCTTTGAACTTGGTCGCCTTCACCTTGTAGAGCCAAATCAATTCGACGGAGGAAGCGTTCATTCATATTATGAGCAAGGCTATTATTATCAAGACTTTCAACATCAACCGCCGGCGGAGGATTAGAGGACTTAAGGAACTTTAGTTTTCTTTTCTTTTCTATTTCTCTGTAATTTTCAGCTTTTGCTCTTATGTGTTTGCGTAGTATTTTTCTGTTTTTATTTAATTTTCAGCAAGCTTGTTATGTTTATTTTCAGTATGTATTTCAGTTTGATATCACCTTTAATAAAGTCACCACCTTGATTTTTATCATTGGAAAAGTTACAAAATTTGTGCCATGTTGATATATGATTAAAATTGCAGCTTTGTTCATCTTTGTAGTTGATTTATGCATGTTTAAGCTAGTGCTCTCTTAAAAATACAGATCTGAATTTATTTAAATGCTAGCTTAATTTTCAGCGGAGGTTATGATTAAAACAAAGACCCATAGTGTTTTATGTGCTCTCAAGTTATGAATGGATTGAAGATGTCTTTTATGCTCAAAAATATTGCTAACCTTGTCACAAATATCACTTGTGTGTTGCTCAACCTATCCAAAGCCTTATATATATTTGAGTGCATGAACCTTAGTGTACAAGATTTATTTTTGAGTGCGTTATTGCAGGCCATGATTTCTCTGGCCCGAGACTAAGAAGCTGGTCATTCCGTTTTTGCGTATCTATCTTTTTGCTAGCCTTTTATCCGTGCATTGTGTACCCCCACATCGGTGGTCTCACAAACTTCGCCGGATATCCACCCTTAAAACCAAATATCATTTTTTTTTTTGTGATTACCTTCTTGACCACAACCTATCATTGAGAATGGATCATCGATTCAAGGAAGATCGCAAGACGGTGCCAACGTTGAAGATTTCAAGTATCTCTCCAAGGAAAATATCTCCGGTACCTACCTTATTTTTCGCCTCTTTGCTCGAGGACGAGCAACGTCTAAGCATGGGGGAGGAGGTAGGTACGGTGCTGCCTTAGAGTTCAAAAGGGAGTATTTTAAAAAAAAAATATATAATGATGAAAGAAAAAAAAATTCGGCGATGTACATGACTTCCAAGGTGAAGAAAGAAAAAATATATATATATAATGAATGAAAGAAAGAAAGAAAGAAAGAAAGAAAGAAAAGAATGAGAAATATAAGAAAGAGAAGAAAGAGAAAAAATATATTTGTGCGTAAAATGAACTCCCCGGTTCTCTAAGAGTGCATTCAAGGCTTCAAGATAAAAAGATCCATTCTCATTTTCCAACCATGTGCAATCCGATAACGAGGACTTCTTTTGTGCCTCGGGATCACTCTCTCGCCATTTGCACATGTCCACCTATCTAAAAGTGTGTGTATTTTTCTCTTTCCCCTCCTTGATTTAACATTATTTTCCAATGACCTTTTTGACGAGTCTCGGTAAGACCATGAGAAGCTTGTCTTGTTTTGACAACACCTCATTTATAAATTCTTGTTAGGACTAAACTTTCCCAAAAGCTCCATATAAAGCCTACTACATACATATGAGAGGGAAAGGAGTAGAATATATAGGCTTGAGAGACAAGTGAGATGAGAGTTTATGAGCAATACATGAGATGATTTAAATTTGTGAATTTGGTTTAGCTTTTCTTATCTTGTTCTTCTTTTCAAAAATTCTGAGATCCATTTAAAACTTTGTGAGCATGTTAATACTTGTGGGATAAGCTTAATAAGAATCCACCCTCCGTGGAGATGAAGGCTAGTACATTATGGAACTTTAATGAATTAAAATTTTGAGAGCATTATGTTTTCCCATGTGTAATCAAATGCAAAGTTTTAACATCGTTTAGCAATGATGATATTCATCGAAGGCTTACTCGAGGACGAGCAAGGTTTAAGCATGGGGGAGATGTTGACGGTGAAAATCCGTCAACCTAGTCATGAGTTTACCTTCGGTGTTGGCATGAATTTTATACCTTATCCATTGGTACTAACCCCCGTGGTATAACAAGTTCACATGTGCATGTCGTTTTTGGAGTTTAATGTTTATGCGGGGATTTAGTGTTGAATGCAAGACTTTTGGGATAAGTTCATCAAGCACCTCATGACAAGACCTTGAAGTCTCGAACAAGTCATGCAATGAAGTGATATTAACTCCAAGAAGCGGGGGCTCGATCCGAGAAGACAACAAACTCCGGGGACACGACCGGAAAAGTGCTTTGAAGCTTGCAAGACAAGGAGTTGAGTCCAATTCGGAGAGAAACCGACGACATGGACCTACATGCGAAGGGGGAAGCATCCGGGAAGCAAGGGAACCGACCTCGGGCAAAGGAGCCCGCGGGGGCCGGGCCTAAATGGGCCCGGGCCGGCCGGCCCGCAGGGACCGGCCCGGGCCCATTTAGGGCCCAAATCCGACGCCCTTTGCCCTAGCCGCCAATCGGGCTATTTATAGTCCCCTGACCGAGAGCCACGGGGAGGAGATTTCGTCTTCGGCCGCCGAGAAGCGAGAGAGGAGAGGGACATCATCTAGGAGAGGAGAGGGTCGAGCTAGTTGACTAGGGTTTCCCTAGCCGACGTGGGAACCTTGCAAGGAAGACCACGTCGGAGTTCCCGGAGCTAGAAGCAAGATCAAGGAAGGATCCCGGTGGTGATCTTGTGTATGTATCATTGTTATAGTTGAATTATCAAGTTGAATCTTTTCTCAGCGATCAAGTGTTTCCTCGAAGATTTCGTTTTTCGATCGGCTTTGCTTATTCCAATTCTATTCTCGAGATAGATTACATAGGGTGTTCTTGTAGCCGCGGTGGCTAGAGGTACACGCCGGATCTTCCGAAAGAATCTCGACTTGTCTTTTGACTCGCCCTAAACTCCCCGCATGAATAGGGATACGTTGTGACAGAACGGGGGTCTCGAAAGGCGGATGTTTTCGGATTTGGACGGGAAACCACGATTTAAAGAGGCTTTTATTAAGATTCGATTTGCTACTTCTTCTTTTGCTTGGAACTTCAACAAAAGGCTTACCCCGATCCCTCTAGATCGGTTTATCTACCCAATCTTACTTTGTTTTCTCCGGTTTTTAGTAGATTAGACTCGTTTTGTGTCTTTACTTAGATGCATTAGGTCTTTTATCGATTATTGAAGATTACTTGGCTTTAATAGATTAATTCTTGCGTCACACATTTGTTCCACGGATTCGATACCTTGGGTTCACCACTCGAGGGAAGAAGGGTCCCTTGACTACGACGGGAGACTTGTACGCTTGCGAGTCACGAACGAACTTTGATACAATTATTAACCGTCAACGGCGACATACGCCGTCGTAGCGCCGCGCGGACCGATGGGGAAACGTGGCCCCGAGACCGAGCGCTCCCCCCGTCGCGGCGACCGTCGTCTCGCCGGTGGGCGCGTCGCCTGCGTGGCGGCGCGCGCGGCCCGTCGGCTCCGTCCGCGCCCTCGTCGAGAGCGCCGACCGGTACATCGGCGGCGTCGAGTCGCCGAGGGACCCGCAGCATCCGTGCTGGCGGGTGTCGATGTCCCAGCGATAGGTGCGACGGGGACCGGGGCCGGCCCGGTTTGCCACCGCACACGGAGTTCGTCGCGGTTGGTGATACGCATGAGGTAGCCGTTCCCCGTGGCCTGAAAGTTCAGGCTCCCGAACCGGATTTCGAATCCGGCTGGGAGGGGGTCCGAGCTTCCCATGGAATACCTCTGGCCGCGGTACTCGATGCGAATCACCATCGAGAGGGCTGGTGATGAGCTGATCTTCAGCGCGACTCCCCTACCTGGCACGCCAACTGTCGGTGCGGAAAGTAGTCCCGACACTAACTAGTAATGAGCACTGAGATCTGCCTCTCGATGGGCCGGTGCTAGCAACTAATGACACTGGGATTATCCTGGTTCCGGCCGGGGCCGTACGTCCAGCAGCGGTGTGCTCGGGGCACTGTATTTGCTGTGGCGGTAGCCGAAGCTACAGTGCACAAACAATGAGAGAAAACAAAAGCTCAAGAACCAAAACCAGAACACAAAACAAAGGACAGCTGAAAGCTCTTTACTCAACAGTAGATTTCTCAAAAGCCGATCCCCTTTGCAAGTGTCGTTCGTCTCCTTTTATAGGGAGGTGGACGGACTTTTTACATTCCGAGAACACCCTAGTGTAAAACGGATCTAAACAGAATGTGCTAGGCTATTTCTGGGAAATCTCCAATTAGGTCTCCATGTAATCGGCGCTTCATGATGTCACACCGCAAATCACGGCGTCTTTCTTGTTGTCATCACGTGCGCCTGTCGGGAGAGAACCTTCAATCCTTTGGATATTCCCCTTTCGCCTGGCACCTTTCGTCACCTGAAACGTGAATCACATTCAAACTTAAAATTGTTAGGTGTTAGAAGTGACGAACCCCCCCCAAGCGAATCCCAGGCCGAGACTATCTAGGTGAGCAAGATTCGCCTCTGGGGTTTCGTCGCAGAAGAAGAACATCAGCCTGACCGAGACCCTAACGTCCTGGGTTATTCTGAGCTCATTTGGCGGCTCTGCTGGCGACGAAGGGTATTGGTCAAAAGACGGATTCTGAAAGACAAAAATAGATTCAAGGGCTCCTGGGGTTTCACCGCTGGGTCTTTCGTATAAAAACTTGGACAACTGAAGACACTTCTTTTATTTTTGGTATATGAAAGGCTTGATTCTGAATCCCCCCCAACAGTATTGCTTCGCACCGTGGTGCTCGTAGAGGGCAGGCTACAAGGGTGGTAGGAGGGAGGCCTGGCCTTCGAGTCCCAGAGGTGTCGATTGAGGCAAGTGCCAATATCGTGGAGAAGGCGGAGAGCGTGAGAGTGATCGCTGTCCATCGTCCCGTGTCCCCGCGACTGGGGGGACTGTCCCTCCTTTTATAGGCCGAGGGAGCAGTTTACATGCGTGCCGCACTATTTCACTACGTGTGGAGGCATGGCAAGCAGTGCCATGGAGCTGACGGCCGTCTGGGCGAATCCTCCCCCTGCCGGGGCGTCGTGGTGCGTCCTGTGCTCGCAAGGAGCGGCTTCGAGGGTGGCGGTGTAGTTGTTGGTCGTCCGGTCGCCGTCCGTGAGCCGATTCGAGGGTGCCGTTGACGGGGGGATCTGTACGTGGCACAGTGGCCGTCGTGGCGACGTCTTGTCCCCACGGACCCTAACAACATGGGGGATGTCGTCACAGTGCCCGGCGTGGTGCGGCAGTGGCGGGGATGGCCGCACGGGGCGACGCGGCGGCCGACGGGGATGACCGATCCCGCCGGCCCGACGTCACGGCGTGGCCCTGCGTAAGCACTGAAAAGACATTCAAGGGTGCTACTGGCCCCCTTCGGGGGCTCGACGTGTTAGCCGTACGGGGGTAGGCGGCACAGCGTCACGGAGCTGACACCGGCCTCACCGCACAGTGCTACACAGCGGCGGGGATGGCCTCCCCCAGGGAGTTGGTGGAACAGCGCCGGGACGCGATTCTCGGGCGTGCCAAGGTCGCGGCGTGCGTCCTGCGATGTCAGGGCATTAAATGCCCGTACACGGGGGCAGGAGCGCGGGCAACGTGCGTGCAGGTGCCCTCGAGCGAGGCAGACCCCGCCCGAGGGGGTGTTTATCCCTCGAGCGAGGCGGACCCCGCCCGAGGGGGCGTTAAGGCCTCGAGCGAGGTGGAACTCGCCCGAGGGAGCGTCTAACCCTCGAGCGAGGCGGACCTCGCTCGAGGGGCATCCCGCTGTGCCGCCCTGGCGGGCCGCGGGGGCCACCAGGATTGCGGTCGCGTCGTGCATGTGTTTTAGGTGCGTGAGTTGATCCGTGATTCGCATTTTTTGCAGGTTTTAAGCGGGTTTCCCCTGGTTATTTAGGGGACCCTTGTGGCTGTCCCCGACAGAATGTCTCAACTAAACAAACGTTCGAGTAGCTAACAGCGGAAAAGTAAACACACGCAGAAGTCTTCCACAGGCAGCCGACTAGAGAACGAATGCCTAGAACTCATCGAACTCTTCATGGAAATCATCACAGCATCCATCTGAGCAGCAGCCAGGTAGTGTAGATGCAATAAAGGAACAACAAGCATGAGCACATGTCGTACTCAACAAGGGAAAAGTTCTATAACAACATGCAAGGCTTTATGGTGGAAGCTGATGGTTAATAAGCAAGTCAGCATTTTAATTGGTCAAGTTTTATTAAGCAACTGTTACTAACAAGTGAAAGTATATACCAAACCCAAATAATAAATGCAACCGATCCATAGAATGTAATGCACAAGTTTAAAAGTCCATCTTTCATAAAATTACTCATGTGAGGGTCCAGGCCGCCCTTGATCGTGGGCATGGCTAACTAGTCAGTTTTACACTCTGCAGAGGTTGTACATCTTTACCTACAAGTCGCGTAAAAGTCCCGAAGAACTTTAGACCCAACCATGCAATGCTAGCTAGGCATCATACCACACTACCGAGGTGTGATTGCATAGGGACGCTACGAGGCCGTTACAAAGATCCCCAGATGTAGGCTGCCCGCTAGGTTACCTGATCAGTGCAACGTATAAAGCTCCCGGACGAGTACCGTGTCTTAGCTAAGCCCACATCTACGCCCGAGTAGGTCCATACGCCACTACCCGTCAGCCACCAACCCTTATCAGGTAAAGCATACCTAACACCTAGTTCACTAATTATTAAGCCAAGACAGAGCCATATGTCTTGTGGTTGTACTGTTTTCCTGGGTGGTTCTCCATGTTCCGATTAACAGGCATAAAGTGTTCTTGCATTACATGAATGATAGCATAAATAAATCCATATTAACAAGTGTTCATTAAACCACCCGAAACCACGTAAAGTGCTAGCATGTGCTACCCAACATAAAGTAAACCCAGGTTAATCAATGCATAGGATAAAAAAGCTAGTCGAACCTTAGCAATAGGACCCATCAAATTAATGCAAAGCAATAATAAACAACAGTGTAATTAAAATGCATGTTGTAATAGGATTAACGGGAATCCAGCAAGGACTTGCCTTCTACCAGCGCTGGAAACTGCTCAGGTTCTTGGAAATCTTCAACAGCAGCGAAGTCCCCGAACTGCTCGTACTCTACGCTCCACACATCACATACAAGCATACAATGGAAACAAATAAGAAACAGTACACCAATCATCTCAATAGAGGTAAAAACAACAGAAAACTATTCTACTCGTCGAGACGAACACGTGGACATAAAGAACGTTAAAACGGAGCCAAAACGACTAAGATACGGTTAAAACAAGTTTAGGGACTAATCTGTAAATAAAAAAATTAAGCTTCGGGCTAAAGTGAAGAAAACATGGCCTAAACCTAAAGGTTTCCTAAGGTGGAAGGACCGGGTTATAATTTTGGAAAAACTTAGGGTTTCTTAAAGAAAAGCGCGCGGTTAAGCCGGGGGAAGCGGATCTGATCCGCCGGATCAAGATCCGACGGCCGGGATCAACATGGGCGCAGGTCGCGAGTTGACCGGTGCATACCGGTTTGACCCGGGGGGGGGTCCATCTAATTTGGACCGTGGATCGGGGATCTGACGGCCCAGGTCCTGCGCGAGCGGCGGCCGGCGGCGCGTGGTCGGCGGCGGCGCGACGGCGAGCGGCGGCGCACGGCGGAATAGGCGTTGGGGTGCACCATTCATCACGGGATTGCACTAGGACGTTCGGCGGCGCACGGCGAACACCACGGCGACCTCCAAGGGCGGCGAGGACGGAGCGGGACGGCGGACGGCGGAGTCCCGGCGAGGCCAACCCGGCGACGCGGTGCACAAGGACGCAAATAAATGGCACGGTCTTCCTCCTCACCTCCTCGCGAACCTCCCGAGGGTGACCACGACGGTTGGGCGACGGCGTCGGAGTGGAGCAACGGCGGCGGCGCGCTAGGGTTTGGGAGACGGTGGCAGGAGGCGGCGCGGCTGCTAGGGTTTGGGCATGGAGGCGGCGCGGCTGCGCGGGGTGCATTAAATAGCCTGAGGATGCACCCTGGCAAGCGGGCCCGCGGGGAAAGGCGGCGGGGGCACGGACGCCGAGTCGGAATCGGCCCCGACTCGGTCGCGACGCGGGCGGCGGTGCGAGGAAGAGGATGACGCGCGAGCCCCGCGCTTCGGTGGGCGGCGGCGGGCGCGCGGAGGAGGCGGCCGGTGGGCCGCGCGGGCCAAAAGAGCGGCTGGGCCGGCGACAGGGGGAGGCGAGGCGGACGGCGGGGAGAGGCTAAGGAGCACGAGCAGACTCCGGTGGATTGGGCCAGAAATCGAAACGGGCCAAAAGTGAGGGGGAGGGAAGCTAAAGGAAATGTTTTTCTTATTTTATAAAAACAATCAAACACATGAATTCAAACATGAGTTTGAATTCAAACATTCAAAAACAATGCAAAAACATGTATGCAACATTAAACTCCTTTATTTTATTATTTAATTACGAAAAATGATTAAATGCCAGAAAAGCACAAACACCTGATATTCCTTAGACGAGAGCGAAAGGTTGGTAAGCAAAATTTTAATTAAATTCAAAAGTGAATTTTAGGGTGTTACACCCTGGAGGCCGGCGCGGAGGAGGAGGACGACACGGAGGAGGAGGACGGCGCGGAGACGGCGGAGCCCCGGAGGCCGGGGCAGGTCGGGGAGGAAGCCGCCCGCGTTCGGGGGCCGACGGCGGCGGGACCGGCGGCGTGGCGCGAGGGGGGGGGGTGAGGGTGTCGACGGATTTCGGGAGGCCGGCGGTGGCAGAGAATCCTGTGGGGCAGAGGACGGGGGGTGCCGCGGAAGGCGGCGGTCGGGGAGGATGACGGCGGCGATGGCGGAGGAGGACACGACGACGACGATGGTGGCGGATCGGGGACGAAAAAGTGGCTAAGTGCTAGAGGGGGAGGGTCGCTGCTTTTATATATAGACACACCTTGTAACACCCTAATTTTGCTAAATTTGTCTTTTATTAAAATTGGCAAGAAACCTTTAAATGCTCTTAAGGACTATAAGGTTGCTTTTAATTTCTTTTAGGCATTTAAATTTTTTCTAAGTAAAATTAATGAACTATAGGGTTTAATTGTTGCATTCATGGTAGTGCATTGCTTTTGATTGTTGGAATTCAAATTCAAAGTTTGAATTCATGTGTTGGAAGCGTTTTTCAATTAGTTAGCCCTACCCTTTGCCCCGTTCTCATTCCAGCCCAACACTTCTAGTCCAGCGGGACGTTTTTCTTTTTTTCGCATCGCAGCCCATCTTCCTGCCGCGGCCCAGCTAGGCCTTTCTGGCCCAAGCCGCCGTCGCCAGCACGCTTCCCCCGCACGCCCGCGCCGCTACGGGCCGACGGACGGGGCCCCGCTCGTCATCCCCGCCGCGGAGTCGTCTCCGCGCCGGACTCGGCCGAGTCCGAGGCGCCGCCGCTCGAGTCCGCCTCCGGCACGCCCTGTTGCCTTGGCCCGCACGTCGAGGAAGGCCTCCCGGGGCTATTTATGCCATGCCGCACCCCTAGGATCTCCAACCCGAGCTCTAGCCGCCGCCCGCCGACTTGTGCCGCCGGAGCCCTAACCCTAGCGATGCCGCAGCCGTTTCGCGCCGTCGCCGTCTTCCCGCCGTCGAGGAGCCGCTCAGGAGCTGTGCCAGGAGGTGAACGTCACGCCGGTGCCGCTTGTTGTCGAGTTCGTGGACCGTAGCACCCTAGAGCCGTCGCCGGAGCTTCCACCGCCGCACCGAGCCGCGCCGCCGCGTTGCGCGCCGTCGTCGCCGCTTCCTAGGCGCTAGCGCCGCTCTAGTTAGGTTCGCCGCATCGCGCGCCGCGCTTAGGTGCTAGCCGCGTGCCAAATTGAGTCCCCTAGCTCGAAATCAAGGTACACCGGCGAGAGCGCCGCCGCTCGCCGCCGGCCGCCGCCGCTTACCGTTGCTCGCCGCCGCTAGCGCGCTCGCGTGCGTCCTGAGCCGCTAGATCTAGATCGAGCGCTCCTGCTCAACCCGCCACCCGGCTACCGCTAGGAGCCGTCGGATCTAGATCCGACGGATCCAGATCGAGCCGATCCGGGTCAAGCCGGTCAAACCTGGCAGGCCCTAGCACTTTTGAAAACCCCCTATGCTTTCTGGAATTCACAAAAATACCCTCCCGCCTTAGGAAGTTCCTTACGGTTTAGTCCTTTTTCTTTGTTTTAGCCCAGATTCTTTTCAAATATTTACAGATTAGCACCTTCTATAGGGCATATCTTGGTTGTTTTAGCTCCGTTTTTCATGTTCTTTATGTCCATGTGATCGTCTCGAAGCGTAGATTAGTTTTATGCCATTACTTTGTTCTGTTAGTACTATTTGGTGACTGTTTCTTATTTATTCTTGTTGTATGCTTGTATGTGATGATTGTGGATCATAGAGAGCGAAGTGTTCGAAAGATTTGAAGATCAAGACGCGCCAGAGTTTCAGCAGCCGAGTTCTGTTGAAGGCAAGTCTTCCTTGATGCATGCCCACTTGTCCTACATAACTTGCATTTAATTTCACTGTATTTACTTTTCTTGCTTGCATTAACTTGATGGGAACCTATTAAGGATCATGCCTAGTCTTTCACTACCTTTACCTTGTAACTGGGTTAATTAAATTAATATTGATGGTAGCTATGGCTTAGCATGCTTAACTGGGATGGTATTAACCAACTTGGATACTTTTACATTCTATCTTCCGCTTTATGTTACTTTACTTTGCAAGACCACTTTGTTATATTAATCGGAACATGGAGAACCACCCAGAAAAACAGTGCAACCACAAGAACTAACGGACAATGGTCTTGGCTGATTAATTAGGAACTTTAGCTTGGGGTGATCTTACCTGATAAGGACAAGGGATCGACGGTACTGTGGGGTATAGACTCGCTCAAGCAGGGGGCTGGGTCAGTTATTCTTTTTATGGTGGGGTATCGATCTGCTAGGGGACTTTATACCTTGCTAACTGATCCGGACCTTGTGCGTCATAACTTGCTAGGGAACCTTTGTAAAGGCCATGTAGCGTCCTTATGCGATCACACCTCGGTAGTGTGGTATGGTTCCTTGCAAACACCGCATGGTTGAGTTCAAAGTTCTTCGGAGCTTTTACGCTGCTTGTGGTGAAAGTGTACAACCTCTGCAGAGTGTAAAACTAATCGATTAGCCGTGCTCACGGTCAAGAGCGGCCTGGACCCTCACATGATTAAATTATGGAATTTAAATATTCAATTGCTGTTTTATTCTTTATTTATGATGCTTATACCTTATTAATTGGGTTGGTATGAACTTATACTCTTAGTAATCAGGTTGCTAATAAAACTTGACTCACTAAAATGCTAAACTGCTTGAACCTTAGCCATCCACCATATGGCCTTGCATGTTATGTTGTTTCCTCTTGCTGAGTACGTCATGTGCTCACGCTTGTTACTCTCTTGCATCTACAATACTCGGATTGCTGCTCAGACTGGGAGAACTTTGAAGATTTCCCCGGAGATTTCCAGGAGTTCTAGGTGTGCGTTGTCTTCAGTCAGCTGCCTGTGGAGGCACTTTATCCGCTGCGAGAACTCGTTATTTATGTTTCGATTAAGACTTTGGATATGTAATAACTCTTTATTCGTGTGGCACTGATTTTGGTATTCACAATGTCTAACCGTGTGTGTAACTTGATCCTGGCGCACACGTGATCTATGCATTCGGTTTTGCCTTTAAAACTAGGTGTGACACACCTTTAGTCCCAGGTCGTGTAACGAACCGTGACAAAAGGGGTGCCTTTTGTCACGGTTGGTGATACCACTCGGGACTAAAGGGTGATTTCGCGCGGGAGTCTCAAAAGGGAAAATTTCCCTCTTTAGTCCCGAGTCGTGTAACGAACCGTGACAAAAGGGTGGCCTTTTGTCTCGGTTCGTATAACCACCCATGACTAAAGGTGTATTTGGAGCGGGACTTTTATTCTTTTCCCATTTTCCCTCCTCATTTTCTCAATCTTTCTCTCTGCAACATTTTACAAAATGGTAAGTTTAATATTTGAACCATGCAAAATAATATTTAGTTAAGTGTTAACAACCTTAACTTTCCAATATAAAAAATAATTTAATAGTTGAAATAATTACTTTCTTTTCAGACTCGACAATATTTGTCTCCTAGAACATAAGAAAAATGTCAAACTTTGTGGTTACTTCTCACAGGGCATCTGAAAGGCTTTAACAAGTTTCAGTTCAAATAACTAAAGGAATACACTCATAGAACATTACACAAATGATTTGAACATTAATCATTACAATACAGTATTGAAGTTTCTTTTCTTGACGAAAGTTCCTTGGTCATGGTTGTGACGTATGCTTGGATCAACTTCAACAGCGAATGGAGGCATGCCATCGAACTGATCATAGTCATCTGATTTGCCTGTTCTGTCCTCGACTCCCATGATTACTCTTTTACCTGGAAGAACAATGTGTCACTTTGGCTCTTGTGGTCCTTCGGGATTTTTATTCTTCGGTTTGCTAGTCATATCCTTGACATAAAAAACTTGATGCACATTTTTGGCAAGGACGAATGGTTCATCTTTGAAACCAATCTTGGTCAGGTCGACTATTGTCATTCCATATTGATCTTTCCTTATGCCACCTCTAGTTAGTTTTACCCATTGGCAAAGAAACAGAGGGATGTTAAGTGGCCCGTACTCAAGCTCCCATATCTCTTTTATGACACCATAATATGAGTTCTTGTTATTGTTGCTGTCCATGGCGTCTATACGGACACCACTATTTTGGTGTGTGGTTTTCCAATCTTGGTCTCTTGTGTAAAAAGTATAACCATTTATATCGTAAGCTTGGAATTTGACAATTGTGCTAGAAGGTCCCCTGGCTAACAAAGCGAGTTGTGGATGAATTGTGAAATCACCAATAACTTGTTCACTCAACCACGAGGGGAAATTTTCCAGGTGATGGCGTGTAACCCATACTTCGGTTTTGGATGGATTTTGTGAAGAAATAATCTGCTTGTGTTCCTCAATCTACGGAGTCACCAAGGTTGATTGTTGCAGAACAACTAGGTGTGCTTTATTGAACAAATCAGTATCATTGCTGAAACATGCTTTCCTTCCAATGGTGCCCTTTCCTAGTAGCCTCCCCTCGTGTCGTGACACTGGAACCCCAATCGAGTCAATTGAGTCGACAAAGTCCACACAAAACTCAATGACCTCCTCAGTTACATATCCTTTGGCGATGATTCCTTCCGGACGTGCGCGGTTAAGAACATATTTCTTGAGGACTGACATGAACCTCTCAAAAGGCCACATGTTGTGCAATTATACTGGTCCAAGAATAGTAATCCCTTTCACAAGGTGCACCAGGAGGTGAGTCATAATATCGAAGAATGAAGGTGGAAATGCCAACTCAAAGCTGACAAGACATTGCACAACATCATTTTGTAGCTTCACTAGGTTCCTTGGATCGATTTCCTTCTGTGAAATTGCATTGAGAAATGCACAAAGCTTTACGAGCGCTAATCTACTTTCTCTGGTAGAACACCCCTCAACGCAACTGGAAGTAACTGTGTCATCAACATGTGGCAGTCGTGGGCCTTTAGATTTGTGAACTTCTTATCTTTCATACTTATTATCCCTTTTATATTCGATGAGTAGCCAGATGGAACCTTCATACTATTTAGGCAATCAAACATGATGTCCTTCTCTTCCTTGCTCAGGGTGAAACTAGCAGGACCTAAGTAATCTTGTTCTTCCTTTTCAACCTCTTCAGGATCTACTTCTTCCTCATCAACCTCTATCGGAGGTGTTCATTCCTATGGATATTTTTCAGGTCCCGTCGTGCTTCCAATGTATCCTTAGAGTTCTTGTAACAACCCAAGAAGCCTAGGACATTCAGACATAGATTCTTCGTCAAGTGCATCACGTCAATAGCATTCCGGACCTCAAGAATTTCCCAATAAGGTAACTCCCAAAATATAGATTTCTTCTTCCACATTGCTGCACGCCCACTAGCATCATGTGGAACAGGTTCATTACCGCCACCCTTTCCAAAGACAACCCTTAGATCCTTTACCATCTCAAATATCTCCTCACCTTTAAAATGGGGGGGGGGCTTTGTACGATGATCAGCCTTTCCTTTCCAATGCAAACCTTTCTTCCTTAAGGGATGCTTGTCAGGAAGAAAGCGATGGTGACCCATATACACAACCTTCTTATAATTTTTCAGATGAATACCGTCTATTTTGTGTAAACAGTGGGTGCAGGCCCGATATCCCTTGTTTGAGTGCCCAAATAGGTTACTTAAAGCAAGCCAATCGTTGATGGTAATGAATAACAATGCTCGTAGGTTGAAGTTCTCTTGCTTATTCTCATCCCACACACGTACACCTTCTTTCTTCCATAGCAGTAATAGTTCATCAACCAATGATCTTAGATACACTTCAATGTCGTTGCCAGGTTGTTTTGGACCTTGGATTAGCACCGACATCATAATGAACTTTCGCTTCATGCACATCCAACCAGGAAGGTTGAACATGCATAGTGTCACAGGCCAAGTGCTATGACCACTGCTAAACTCACCAAATGGATTGAAACCATCTGTGCTTAAACCAAATCTTATGTTTCTTTCTTCCCCACCAAAATCTTTGTATTTTCTATCAATCTTTCTCCATTGAGACCCATCTGCCGGATGTCTCAACATGTGGTCTTGCTTACGATCGCTTTTGTGCCATGTCATAAACTTAGCATTTTCTTTGTTCCTGAACAAATGCTTCAAACGTGGTATTATAGGAAAATACCACATAACCTTCACCGGTACTTTCGTCATCTTGGGAGGTGTCTCCTTGGGAGCACCAGGATCATCATCTCTCCGGATCTTATAACGTAGCGCGTTGCACACAGGGCAAGCTTCCAAATTTTCGTGTTCCGTGCCTCGATATAGGATGCAATCATTAGAGCAGGCATGGATCTTCTGAACCTCCAACGCCAAAGGGCACACAGTCTGTTTCGCTTCATATGTTGTCGATGGTAATTCAATGTTCTCGGGAAGCTTGTCCTTCACAATTTTTAGCATCCCCTCAAATGCTTTATCAGACACACCATATTTTGCCTTTCATTGCAACATTTCAAGTGTAGTATTAATCTTTTTGTGACCCTATTTGCAATCTGGG
Organism: Cenchrus americanus; assembly: GCA_947561735.1. Lineage (NCBI taxonomy): Eukaryota > Viridiplantae > Streptophyta > Magnoliopsida > Poales > Poaceae > Cenchrus > Cenchrus americanus. The sequence continues at coordinate 87,900,555 of OX387240.1, read as the reverse complement.
TACAATAGTTTTCTATGATCTTCTATCATACGACGCAACTTTGCCTTTTCATTATCATTTTCACAGTCCCTTTGTGCATCTTTTAGAGTTTGACCAAGATCATCAACATGGTCGTCTTCCGGTATCTCTTCTTCGTCAGCATCTTCCATTAAAGTATCTGCAAAATCTTGCCCCGCGGCTCAGTCAGGAATGTTATTATCATCCTCCTCATCTTCGTTCTCTTCCATCACAACCCCTCTTTCACTGTGCCTGGTCCAAAGCACATAGTTCACCATGAATCCGTTTTTAATGAAGTGGAGGTGAAGAGTCCCCCAGTCAGAGTAGTCTTTGTCGTTTCTGCACAAAGAGCATGGACAACACATGAATCCCTTTGGGTTCTTGTTGACTTTGGCCACTTCGAGAAAAGCTTGCATGGCAGCAATGTACTCCGGGGATCGTCTGTCGGCATTCATCCATTGACGATTTATCTGCATCATATTAAGTCCAATTTTTATATTAAAAGTAAATTAACAAAGAGAAAGATGAAGAAGGGTGAATTCGATGATGTATTCCGTTATGAACTAGATGATGAGAACTGGAGGCCTACCTACATTCTTCCTTAACATGTTGATCATCTCAACACAATACGTGAATTCATAAATGTGTTTGAAGCAGAGGTTCAAAAGCTAGAAGCTGACTAGTTTTTAGCTTGGGGACTTGTGATACAATGACATACAGAGGTCACTTGATGGCCATTTTGATCTCCATTATCAGTGACCATACTTTTTATAAACTAACTTCTATAACATTAGCTAAATGCAAAATTAAGATTAGTTATATGTTCCGTCATATTAAAAAAATAAACAAAGAGAAAGATGAAGAAGGGTGAATTTGATGATGTATTCCGTTATGAATTAGATGATGAGAACTGGAGGCCTACCTACATTCTTTATAAACTAACTTCTATAAAATTAGCTAAATGTAAAATCATAAGTAGTTCTATGTTTCTTTTTTTTTGCGAAAAAGTAGTTCTATGTTTCATTATATCAAAAAGTAAAATTCAATTTTCTCTACATCAATATAAAAGATAACAAGACAATGCTAGTGTTTAGCCAACCACATTTTTCTCAATCTAAAGTATATAGATAATAACCTCATCTCTCATTACCTCCTCCCACCTAGGATTTAAGATTTCTATTTTCTCCATCAAAATATATCAAAACAATCAATCACAAAAAATGATGGGAGGAAGAAGAATCAAACCTCGGAAACACTTTAGAGGAGAGAAATCTTCACAAATACATGAAGAAAAAAATTCAGCAACACCTCTCTAAGGTTGAGGTGCCATGGAGGAGGAGCTTGAGCTCTTGGTGAAGAATGGCTCGGGCAAGAGAAAGGGGAAGAAGAAGTTGGATTTATAGGGTGTCGACTATTTGTCCCGATTGGAGTTACCAACCGAGACTAAAGGGCACACTTTGGTCCCGGTTGGTAACTCCACCCGGGACTAAAGAATTAGCACCGGGTGGAATTACCAACTGAGACTAAAGGGCACACCTTTAGTCTTGGTTGGTTCCACCCGATGCTAAAAGCCCGCGTCAATCATTGCGGGGAAATGCCGTTGGGAGGTAGCCCTTTGTCACGGTTGGTATCTCCAACCGGGACTAAAGAGGGGGGGTGTCTCCAGCGAGCATTTTCGGGCCACGTCGACGAAAGGCCTTTAGTCCCGGCTCCAAAGTTGAACCGGGACTAAAGGCCCGAACAAAATCTTCGCTCTCCACCAGTGGTAAGAACTTTCAACACTTGGCTCGCCATCTCCGTGTGGCTCCACCCTCCTCCGTGCCTACAAGCCCCAACGCCCAGGAGGTGAGCCCTCCTTCACTTCAATGACGAACGATATCCTCTCTACTCTTATTTTTGAGGGGGATATATCCTCTCTACTCTCTGTTAGCTTTACCTATCCGAACCGAGATGCGAGTGCCTGGAGAAGGGCACCAGGGTGTCGAGCATGAAGGGAAAGGGAGGGTGGATGTGTGGTCCACCTATTGGTGTGCGAGGGAACATCTTAAAAAAAGTCGATCTGCATGGGTAAGATCACCTCACGAACATTGTATCAAGAAAGAATACCTTTCTTGCATAGGTCTTTGATTGTATATTGATCCCTATACCCTGCACAGCCTTTGGACGGACTCCATTTGACGCTGTGGTCTCCGCGAGTCTTTGCTTGGAGGCTTGAAGCTAGCGTAGCGGCCATGATGCGCATACAGTGATACAGCGACCGCGGAATCGGTCCGGCTGCAATTGGGTGCCTCCCCCTGATTCCTCGTCATGGCATATGTGAGTCCGATCGATCCCAGACGGCACCCGGACTGTGAGCGCGACACTCCGCGCTCGCATATATGGCCCGAGATGTGCTGAGGACGAGCGAGACCGCAGTGTGGCCTGCCGGCCGCCCGTCAGGCAGCAGGCTAGGTGAAGCTCTCACCGCCGCCGCCGCCGCCGCCGTATCTCGATAAGTTTAGCCAACTGAAGCTGCGGCCTAGCTCTGCCGGCCGGCCGGCTGAGGCTGGTGGGCGGCCGCGCGCGGGCGCACACAAGGTATTCTCACACTCCGTGGAGATCTCTGCTGTGCTTTTCTCTGGAATCTCGTATGTACTTTGTGTTGAAAGCGTGCAGCCTCTAAGGTATAGCTGCTACAGTTTTTTCTCCTCGGAAATAAAGGTCGGCAAGAGATTTGGCCCGATATCATTAGAAGGAAAGGATGAAAAAGATAACACCATTCATGCTTTTTCTCTCTCTCAATAAAGGACAATAAAAGTTTTGACGTGATCTAGAAAATAAGATGAAACAACAATGTTAGTACCATCGTTAGTGGCCACCGTACCATAGGGCATCCTTCTACAGCAATGCAGCTAAGAAGAACTTAATTACCGACGTTAGCCACACGCGAGTAACCCAACCAGCAAAACGCCACGGCAAGCCGCGAGGGAACAACAAAAGAACACTAAGGACGATATAAACCCTCTTAGGAGTAGTGTTTACGACTGTGTTGATGTCTCATTCCAACCGGTCAGCATGTTAAAGTGATTTTCGTGTTGATATCTCAATCCATCTGGTTTAGGTTATTTTTATATTTTTTCTTTTTCTACCTATGATCTCTCCTAAGGTCGTAGTCTTGTATTTTTCATATTTTGTATGGTTCATTCAAAAAAGTATACACCAGCACAACCAAAATTTGGGAAGATATAACTATACTAAAGCGATAATATATGATGCACGCTTCATAGCTGATTGTCCACATCGAACGCATGCCGTAAAAAACGGCCTGGGAAAGAGAAGAAACGGTAGCCTGATAGGGAACCGAGCATAGCTCGGTTGGCAATATGCAGCAATGGTGGTGCTGCTGTTCAGGGCTCACCCGCAGGCCTCCAAAGAAGGCCGAGTCGTGGAGAATCCTTTAAAAAAAAAAGAAACGGTAGCCTGGCAGACCGCGGCGAATTTTACTCGTGCGCGGGATTGTTTTGTGACTCTGTTCGGCATACTATGTATATTAGACTAATTTGTACAATTTATTTATTTTGAAAGAAAAATACTATAAACTGATTTGTACAACATATATTTGTTCCGAGAGAAAAATAATGTACAAGGAGCTGAAAGAAGATAATTAGAAGAGGCTATGTCCTATGGGCCGTTGAGTAGGCCCGTGATTGATCGAGATGAATGTTATTTTCTTTCTAGCCATATATATATATATAGTTGTATACATAGGATGGAGGGAGAGATGCGCTCTGGAAGTAAACAAGTCTAGTTTATTTTAGCCTTGTTTATATCCATAATTCATATATATTTAAATCCACACCCACCACAAATAGTGGGGAGTGTGTATGAGTAGAAAAAAATTATACATTAAAGAAATGAGTAAAGTAGGATGTGAGAGGGTACAAATAATGTACAGAATCTACTACAAAATTAATTATCCATCGGGTATAGGGGGATTAGGAAGGGTAAGGAGTGGATACTAATTATTAGGCTTTGGGTACAAATAAGAGTGGATTTGTCACCCTCCCCAGTTGCAGCTTTAGTTTATTCTCAAACATTTATAACTGATTTAGTTTAAAATTTAAAATATTATATGAAACTGATAGCACTTTCATCTTCTTAAAAATGTACCCTATCTACGTTGGTGTTCTTAATCCTAGTGTTTTATTGCTTGCAGTCACGCATGCTATTTTTTTAAATTGTCATTTGTAATCTACTTTACATACGGTTGACTGCATGATAGTTGATTACATGATGTTTGAGCCATATTGCCTTGTTGGGAACATATATATAATGCCTATGCATGCTCTATATACCTGTTTCACACAATATATTACAATTTTAGAAAAGAATGATTAGACCGTATGCTACAATTTCTGGAAAGTATATAAGAAACAACGTTTGAAACCGTTTAGAGTACCTAATTTTTCAAATTTTAATAGCCCTCCATTTCAAATTGTAGGTTGTAGTGTGTGTGTGTAGGAAAGTGAAATACAGCATGTAGGGGAAGGTGGATCTTAAATAAAGCTGCTCATGAAGTTGTTCTTGCAATATTGGCATCAGGCGTCAGGTGTAAATCTTCAATTTGCCAAAGGGAAACAACAAAGGCCGCTGCGCCCACCGGTCTCACATGGCGAGAATGTATTCACTTCACCAACAACTTTTATTTGTGCCCCATCCTTCCTTCGATCGATCACCCGGCCATATCCTCCCACTTTCCCGTAGTGAGCTTTAATTTGTTGGTTTTAACAGTACGCATAGTACTGATAATTGTGGATGTGATCGATGTGCATATATGCCTCTGACTCTGAGAGGGCGCAGAGCAAGACATACGTGATGTGCTAGAGAACATGCCCTCGGCCGACCATGGGATCCACCGCCTTTTGTGTTCGTGCGTGCTCCTCCAGCTAGTAGCTGAGCTTAACTGCATATGCCTGGTGGCAGACCTTACTAGTGCGCTTGCATATATAATTACACATGCATGAAATATAAGTACCAACTAACAGAGAACTGATGCTCCATAGAAATTAAATTAAAAGCCAGTTAATTAACAGTATATGACATTCCACTGACGATCGACTTATTATATATATCAAGTATATATAGTACATTCAGGCAACTTATAGCAGCCTCTGTTGTCATCATTCACATGCTAATAACTTATTTTGTCTCCCATGCATATGATAAATTAAAACACACGCCCATATATATGGTGGGTACCTAATTAATTTAAATAGACGACACTGCACGTACACTTAAGGAGTGGCTACCGTACGTACGTGTCGTACTGCTAGCTGTTTATTGCCCACAAACCATAATACTAAGCTAGGCTTCGTCTTCCTTGGCAGCTGCTAGCTATATACTCCATGAATTGCTAGCTAGCTAGATAGCTAGACAGAATCATGTCTTGATTAGTTGAGCTTGCATTGTGGTTTGATTTGATAAGATGGTGGGAGTGCTTTGTTAATTAGGGTACATCCTCCTGCCGCCGGAGCCGGCCTCGCGCTGGCAGTTGAAGTAGACGGCGGCGACGGGCGAGCCGAGGTTGTAGAGCTCGGCGAAGTCCCTGGTGTTGAAGTTCTGGCGCCACCCTGGGGCGTACACCGTCTGCCGCCCCAGCTGCTGGAACAGCACGAACACGAAGCGGTGGATCCCCATGGTCGGCCGAGGGGCCTCGTAGGGAGTCACTTCTTGCCCTGCGATGACGAGTGTTTTGATCACATCTATCCACAATAATCGTTAACCCATACTACATCCAATACTGTTTTGAAGTAATTAACCTAAATTACGTGTCTGTAATCTACATATATCATCTGTTTCTAGCAGTTCTACAAGATGCTTGTGCATATATATATAGCTTGTGCATATATATATATATATATATATATATATATATATATATATATATATATATATATATATATAAGAGAGAGAGAGAGAGAGAGAGAGAGAGAGAGAGACACATATGAGCTGTGCCGTGTGCGTTTGATCGATTTGCTCTCTGTTCTTTTTCCCCGTGGTAAAAAGCTAAGCTTGTCGATCTGGTGGACAACACAGAGGGTAGAGACAGATTAAGACAGGGAGATGATGGCTCACCAAATGTTGCCCCGGTAGTTCCTGGAATATCAGTGACCAGCCTGCAGCATGATGAGAAAACAAGAGAGTGGATCAATCCGTATATATATATACCACCATCATATATTATCACATGACAAGATGTACATGCACTACCTGCATACAATTCTCTAGCTAGCATATACGCGTACCACAGAGTCTGACAGAAAGAATATAATCATCTGAATAAGCTTTCATTAATTACCAGTGCAAATACTCCCTAAGGTTGGGGTCGCTTGGGCTTGGAGCATCCGGGTCAACCATCGCCTGATAGATAAATTAAGAAGCACGTACGTACATACTTTAGAACACAAACAAAATTTAGTTAGGGTCATTCAATTTGTTCCTTTTAATTTTCATTCAGGCACGTACTACGTACACGTACGAAATTAATCACTAGTTATAGTGCATATATAGAAGGCAACTAATTAATTAATAATAATGGTTATGTGGACGATCGAGGACGACGACGTACGAGGGTGTAGAATGTCCTCATGTCGGGCCCGCCGACCTCGACCCTGGGCTGGTGCGAGACCATGGACGGCCTGAGCTCGCAGCCGTTGGCGACGGTCCTGGCGCCGAAGCTGACCCTGAGGTTGGTGGACCGGGTGAAGGGGTCTAGCACGTCGCCCACAACCCTACCAACGACCAACGGGTCCCTGTCCCTGCCGCCGGCCATGTCGCAACTTGCTCGCACGGGAACAGGGGGATGTTCTGTACTTAATTGCTGCTGGCTGAGACTGCAGCTAAGCTAGTAGCACTACTAGCAGGAAAGCTTCTCTTCTACCTGCAGTAGCGCTAGCTACTAGCTAGCTTGTTTGGCCCTACAGCTGGTTGCTGTTGTTGGTTATTTCCCTGCTTGTGTCCTGGCCACTTTATATAGGAGTCCGTCAAGCTCAGGACCCGGACATATATGCTGGCCCGGCCCGGCCGGGATCGATCGAGATTGGCTCATCACACACTGCTCTCTGTGTGTGCTAGCTTGTGCATGGACGGCATGATGAATTGGGTGTTCTGAACAGTCAATAGAATCTCGCAGCATCCCTTTCTATCTTCATGTGACTTCATGTGGACGTGTTGGCCACATGTAAAGTTAAGGAACTGTTAGGAAAGATAGAATTTATTCAAAAAACTTTATGCAAAATTTGGGTGAGGAGGGGCTCTATTTCACCGGGTGAGGTTTAGCTTTAATTTCCCCTTAATAAAGTTTTCTTTATCGACTTAATTATTTGATATCATCCCTGGACCAGTTGTCACCGGAAACGGCACTATATATATAGTGTCAAACATGTGCTTCGATCCGATCCATATCTGTTGCTTTTGTTTGTTGAGACTCCATATCTCTTGATGCAGATGTAGAAGAAATTAAACCCAATCACTGTTTTTGTTTTGCTTTTCGTTAACAGTTGGAGTCCCATCTGATACATCATGGAGCATCTAATAATGTACGTACATTTAGCCGACTTGAAAAGAAAGGCATCATCTATCTTGCTACTGCACAAACACACAGTCAAGTCATTTTCTCCTGTATTGTCATCTTCCTTTTACCGATGCATGATTCATCTTCTTGCTAATTGGTTGGCTAGAGATGCTAAAGTTTCAAGGGAATCAATTTTTACATTTACTTTTAGCCACCTTTTTTTGGTACCACCTGGCCTTTTTTTTTCAATTTACATCAACGTCAAATGCATCTGCACCTAAAGCTGGGTTCAAAATTTCATCCGAGCCGGTGATTTTCTATTCTATCGATCACCCCCTTAAGAATGTATATATCTGTAATTCTGTTGAAAGAATTCTCTCAAAACCATTAAAAATTATACCACTTCCCTCATTGTCATTGAAATTCTTCAGTTCCCTTCTTTGCCACTACATCCATTTTCATTGCCTTCACTGCCATTTCCATCTACTAGCTGATGTTCAAATATCTCCTCACGTAATGAAATTTGTTCAAAATTTTGAAATCTTTGGTTGGTTCACTAGTCTTAAATAATGGTATAGGCTGAACCCTGAACCAAAGACTCAGCTACTGTGATTTAGAATTCCAAACAATATAATTAAAAGGTGATCCACCAAGAAGCTGACTTGGGGAGTGTTTATTTCAGTCATAATATTACATGTCATTAATATTTTTCATTTTTATTTCGTTTCCTTTAGGCTTTAGGATAACATCAAGGACAGGATATGCATGGCCGTTAATAACTTCATTGTTCGCAGAGGGTTACGTGCGTGGATTTCCCAGGAACAAAAGGTATAACCCTTTTCCTTGTGCCTTTCTAGTGACAACAGGCATGACGGTTTAGAATTCTCCTGCTCCGACCGGCCGGCACAAGCTGGTATATTTGTCGATGAGCTTCCATGTGCGTGTGTCGCAGCGCGGCGCGTCCACCGTGCTGGATCAGCACGGTTACCTTGGCGCGGGAGGATGCGTTACCAATTCATCATTCTTGTAGGCCAAAATTAAAGAAGACTGCCGGTCAAATCATTCACAGTACTAATGCTGCAGCATACAAGGAAGAATGAATGTGTGCCATACTGCGTGGATCATATCTGCATGCCTAGGAATCTTGAAGAAAGATGATGCACATGCAAAACGAAATATTTTTAAAAAAGGCTAAAAATTATACCATCTTTTACATTTATTCAGGGAAATTTTACACAAATGAGAATTCGACTATTTTCTACGCCGCGTCATTGTTTGTAGTGTGTTTCTAAGAATTTTAGTATGTACGCGTATCTTTTTAGTGTTTCATTTGTTTATGGTAAGTTGTAATGGATTCTATGTTCAGACTTTTTTTTTGAAATTAAAGTCAGGAGCACTGCTATATCATTTAAGAAGAAAGTAGTTGTACATCACAAGCCGAAGCGAACGCCACCACCACAAATACAACACACACAACAACGCACCCAACAAAACACTACACCACCTCAACCTGGAAGAGAAGCCAGAAGCTGCCACCATGAACTGCGCCGCCGTCACCAACGTTGTGCCACGCCAACAAACGCGGCCCGCTGCAAGCCAAAGCGACAACTCGAGCTCCTCCACCACGGGCCCATCAACCTCAAGCCGCACAAAAAAGGTCGCCGATCCCCCTGCTCCAACAAAGCGTCGGCATAGAACTCCCGTCATGGCACCAATGCAAGCCACTGATCCCGGCCACTCTGCGTGGGGGCCTCGCCTCATCCACTGCCTCACACTCCACTGCCAAGGACTCAGATATCTGAAGCCAGTATGGAAGCAACGCACTCGGCCTGCTGTCACCGAGGTCACCACCGCCCCAAGTCTGCCCACTCAAGACCTCTAACACCCATGGATCCTCTGCACCTCCCTGCCACCACGAATCAAGCACACGACCTCTGCTGCTGTGCACGAGCAACACCACCTACCAACCACCACCACTACTTGACCAAGACAGGCCTCAGATGCGGCGCCTTGAGGAAGGGCACGACACCAATGGCGCCGCCGTCGCACGTCCAGAGATGGACATGACTTACACCCCTGAGAATCCCATGCAGTAGGGATATGGTGCCTCACAATGGTACCCTAGCAGGTAGCACGACACCAAAAGGAACCGCCACCATCGCCACCGACAGAAACATCGGTGAAGGCTTACACCCGACTCAGCACCATGCCAGCCACATGTTCTTGACCAAGCACCTCCTCGCCTCTGCATCGCCTCCACCGGAAGAAGCTCGGCACAGCCTGAAGCACCACCACGGCGCCACCTGCGAGCACCAGCCAGCCCCCCAGCCCCACCTCCAAGGTAGACAAACATCAGCATGGAGAAGCGCCAGCCGTCTTCAGTGCCCGTTGCCCACATGCTATCCCCAGCCAACTATAGCCGGCCACGGCCAACACGGCCCGCCACAGCCATAGCAATGGCCAGCCGACCGCTTGCCAACCAAAGCGGAGCCGCGGCACAGCCACGACCAAGGGCAGCCCCATACCACGACCGCCAAGGCAGCCACAGCCACCGAGGGCAGCCCCGACTGTCGGGCATACACCCCGGGTACTCAAGCAAGGAAGGGAGAAGACAGACTCCTACTAGAATTCCCTTGTAATTCTACTAGGACTCGTTCCGTGTAATCCTACTAGGACTCCTGCCTTGCCGACTAGGAACCTGCCCCTGGACTATATAAAGGAGGGCCGGGTACCTAGCCAAACATCCTCAATCCCTCCGGGGACAACACCAAGCGCAGGGCGCGATATACTACTCCAAACAGGACGTAGGGTAGCTACTCTGGCTACCCGAACCTGTATAAATCTTGTGTCTTGTGTCCTCGCGCAGACCTTCGGGTTCCAGATCATGACGATCCCCACCTTCTACGTTGCTGCGGGTACCTCCTATGGAGGTCGACAGGTTTAAACACCGACAGCTGGTGCCCACCGTGGGGCCATCGTCACGATCATCAGGCGAATTCGAACGACCTCATCTGCAAAATCAATCTACTGCAAGGGTTGTTGGCTGATTCGATCAACTCGCCGCATCAATCAGCCTGACGGATCAGCAACTCGTCGACTTGGTGGAGTTTCGCTCGAGTTCAAGACCGACACAAAATCAGTTTCGTATCAATCGTCCAAGCAAACTTCGATGCGTGGCCATCAAGTCCCAGTCAAAGTGGAGCAACTCCCCGACTGTTCCGGAGGAATCAAATCCGAGTACGAGTAGGAGCACATTAATATCAAGCTGTAGTCCTACCGCTACTGGGAATCGATTTACTCAAAATCCCAAACTGACATCGCCGTGCAGTACTTGGCCTCATTGGTCTCCATGGCAAGTTGTAGGCGGCTGGTCAAAATCTTTTGCAATCATTACATACCAAAGCAACGGACGTTTCTTGCTAGCTGAAAATCAATTTGATGGAGAATTTCTAGTCACACACGGGAAGATACCTATGGATGTACGCGAGTACGATTACATCAGCCGCCGACTACTTCAACTCCTCGAGTACAACTACATCGACGCTCGGCAACGTCAACTCGTCCTCGACAACACCGTGCGCCGCCCCGCGACATCGTCTCGTGGCCGCACAAGCTCATTGTTGACTACTTCATCTACTTATCTCGGCTAGTTTCGACTAGTAAACTAGTCGAGAATGGCTTCCATGCCATCGACAACTAGTCAGATCCACCTCCGAGTAGTTGACTTCACCAGCAAATATCGCGACTCCATCGCCGACCGCCACGACTTCGTCGATGGTCGTCCATGAATCAAGCTAAGTCACTTATTTCAATAATTATTTTTTCTTTGGCTTGTTTTCCACATACAGGAACCAACATTGAAGACTACTCGTGTACGCCTCTCGACGGCTACCTGCCAGCAGAGCTACACCGTGCCAATTATTCCTTAGGGGTTGTTGACCGACTGTCACAGGCTTGGTGCACCAAATTAGGAGGCTCTTGCCACGACGTTTTGTGTACTAAGTGCTGGAGGCGCACAACGACTACACCCTGAGGAGGCACTGCGCCATCTTGCTCTCCGCCATGTGGAACAACGAGCAAACACGCTCTCTCTTGTCGCTTCGCCGACTACTTTCGTCTACCTCTTAATGGTCTCGCTCCAGTAGCACACGCCTTGATCCGCGCAAAGCCTCGGCTCTCCTGTCATGCCTCCACGTCCCCAGTGACTATGGGTAAACAGGCTCCTCAGAGACCAGGCGCTTAAACCAGTCTCTAGTCATGCCTCCACACCCCCAGCGGCTATGGCTAAACAGCGACCAAAGAGACTGGGCGCTAAACCGCATCAGGCTAACTACTCGACGCCTTACGACCAAAACAAGAGAATGACACATGACATTTACATCTATATTCATATTTGTATTTGTCATTAGTAGATTCAAATTCTACAAAAAATGCTACATAATGTACGCATCTCTACTTTCAGGTCAAGCTCCGGCGACGACTTTCCAGTACGCTCTGTGTACCTCCATCGGCGCGGCTAGTTCCCAAACTCGGGGGCTACGCACCAAATTACTACTCGACGACAACTCGAGTAGTCTCTGCTACTCGACGTGGCTCCTACGGCTCTCCTGGCAACAAGCTCGGGGGCTGAATTCTACAAGAGTACTCAGATGATGACTTCCGCAAATACTGAAGACCCTTGGATTGATTCATCAATCGTTCCAAGGCTCGAGGGCTACTAGGCTACACCCATCAGTTGATTTTTTTTCAAGACGGAAGCAGAATCAAGATTGACCCTTAGCCAGAGTCTACAACTCAAGCTAAGGCTCGGGGGCCACTCCATATGGAGTGCAATTTCGCAATCGCACTTCCATACAATCTCGACTTCAAGACTGATGAGCTGGACCACCTTCCAGCCTCGCGGCAGTTCAAGTACTATTGAAGACTTCTCCAAGCAGTACTCGAAAACGCTCAAGAACTACTCGAAGAGGCTTCAAGACTACTCGAACTACTACTCTCGACTCCAACGTGCTCGGGGGCTTGTCGGGCATACACCCCGGGTACTCAAGCAAGGAAGGGAGAAGACAGACTCTTACTAGAATTCCCCGGTAATTCTACTAGGACTCATTCCGTGTAATCCTGCTAGGACTCCTGCCTTGTAACCGACTAGGAACCCACCCACTGGACTTATAAAGGAGCGCCGGGTACCTAGCCATACATCCTCAATCCCTCCGGGGACAACACCAAGCGCAGGGCGCGATATACTACTCCAAACAGGACGTAGGGTAGCTACTCTGGCTACCCGAACCTATATAAATCTTGTGTCTTGTGTCCTCGCGCAGACCTTCGGGTTCTAGATCATGGCGATCCCCACCTTCTACGTTGCCGCGGGTACCTCCTATGGAGGTCGACAGGTTTAAACACCGACACCAACCACGGCCGCCAACAGCCACCACCTGCGCTCACACACCGACCGCCGCGCACGCCGTCGTCTTGCGCCGACCCCCCGTCGCCACCACTAGTGCCTCGTCCGTGTCGGCCGCCGCCGCCACCGCCGCATCCCGGCGCCGGCGCCCGCCCCCCACGCAAAGCACCGCGCCCCCCATGCACGGCCATCGGATCCGGTCGGGGCGACCCCGGATCCGGAGGCTCCCGCCGCCGCCGCCACGAAGACGGCCGTCACCGGCGAGAGCTCGGGCGGCCGAGGCGCCCGCGCCCACCCCTATCCACCACGAGAGAAGGGAGAAACGCCCCGCCGCCGCCTTCCCCGCGGCCGCGCGGGGATCCCGCGACTCGCTCGGGCGGCGGCGCGGCGGGGGAGGCGAGGGATGGGTGGCGGCGGCGCTAGGGTTGGGGACCTGCTCGATCGCTCGCGCGGGGTGCGACGCGAGCAGGCTTCGTCCTCGTTGCTTCTTCTTTTACCTACAGAATCCAGACTTGAGAGAGAATGGTTTTACCGATGGTCACAACACCAGTAGAGAATCGACATTTGGTTCAGAACTTCAGTCTCATATGAATTTTGAAGCCAGGATTAGAGGCTCCTTTAGTCCCAATTGGTAATACCACCCGAGACTAAAGGCCCACGTCCAAATATCTAATCGGTGTGTCACTGACATGTGGGCCCACATGTCAGTGACTATGGTGGCACCCACATGTCAGTGACTCGGATGGCCAAATGTAGCAGAATTGTAATGGCATGGTTCAAATTTTACCTAAATCTTTAGTCCCGGGTGGTGTTTCCACCTGAGACTAAAGGGGACCCTAGCCACTTCCCTCCCACTACAGGACTCCTCCCTCCCTCTCCCTTGTCTCTTTTCATCTTCTCCACCCCCATCGCAAGACACACTCTTCTTTTTTTCTTTCTTCTCCATCGTTATCTTCTCCAGACTGGCATGGAGGCACGTGGCAGCACAGGCCTCTCTCCCAAGCCACCGCACGGGGGCGTCGTAGCATGCGACGTCATGGGCCTCCCACCCAAATCGGTGCGCAGCGGCGCGGGCCTCCCGTCCAGACCGGCACGTGGTGTAGTGTGGGGCCAGAGCATGCGACGGTGCAGTCCTTCTGCTCATAGTTGGTCAGCGCTGAGCGCACGGTGGTGAGGGCCTCCCGACCGACAGGGTGCAGCGAGGGAGACCTAGCACACAAGCAGGTGCGTTGACAGGCGCAGTGACGGCCCGGCCGCACGTGAACTTTTTGTCCAATTCACTGGTTGACTGAAATCAATTTTTGTGTGAATTGATCGTTGTGTGTTCTTGCTTGTGTGATGATTATGTGTGTGAGATGAAACTTTTCCTGTGTGGAAATATGAATTTGGAGCTTATGTAATGTCATGAATGTGAGATGGTATGTGAGATAATCTTGTGTGAATTTTGGACCTCGAGGAGGTTGAGGTGTATCTTCGATGAGGTCGTCGGAGGGAGGCAGGGGCCGATGGGGTAGGCAGGTGTCGACAGGGTAGACAGGGTGGGTGTTTTTTATTTTTAGTTTTTGGAACCTCTTTAGTCCGGTTGGTAATCCCCTTTGGTCCCGGTTGTTCACCTGGGATTCAATGGGGCCTTTTGTCTCTACGTATACGGTTCCATACTTTTACAACATGTGCTTTCCTATTCTATTACTAGTCCTGTAGTTTCCATGTTGACTACGTTATCCCGTACCGTCATGTCCGGGATGCCAATTGGAGCCTCATCACCAAATTACTACTCACCGATGGCTCGAGTAGTCTCTGCTACCTCTCAATCTCGGTGGCTACACTCAAAATGCTACTCGAAGGCCTCACTCACTCTCAATCTCGGGAGTTGTGCTCAATCACTACTCAACATGGCTCATACGGCTCACCTGGTGCACAATGCTCCGGGGCAGGATGGTGCAGGAGTATTTTGATGATGACTTTCGCGGACACTGAAGTCCGTTGGATCAATTCTTCAATCATTCCAAGGCTTGGGGGCTACTAAGCTACACCCATCAACTGTTTTTTTTTCAAAATGGAAGATGTAGATTCAAGATTGACCCTCAGCCTGATTCTTTGATTCAACCGAGGCTCAGGGGCTACATCATACCAAATGCGATTTTGAAGCCACACTTCCATATGATTCTTTTGTGGGAGGAGCTCGACTAGAACTAATGAGTTGGAGCACATTCCAGCCTCATGGCGATTCAAATACTATTAGAGACTTCAACCGACAGTACCCGAGATAGAGTACATTCTAGCCTCGTGGCGATTCAAGTACCATATAAGACTTTAACAAGCAATACTCGGGGACGCCTGAGAACTACTCGAAGAAGCTTCAAGACTACTCAAACCTGCTACTCTCGACTACAAAGTGCTCAGGGCTTGTCGGGCATACACCCTGGGTACCTGGAAGGGAGGAAGTAGGCGGACTCCTAGAATTCCTTTGTATTCCTATTAGGACTCCTACCTCGTAACTGACTAGGAACCCACCCCTAGACTATATAATGGAGGGTCTGGGTACCTAGGAGGACAGACACCATGAGGCAAACACCTCAACACCAAGCGTAGAGCGCCACATATGGTACTCCAAATAGAACCTAGGGTTCGATACTTTGGTGGACCAAACCTGTATAAATATGTATCTCGTGTCATCGCTTTAACTTTCGGATTTCAGGTCTCATGATACCCCACCTCAAAATCTACTACCTCGAGTACCCCTTTGGTAGGCTGCCGGACATAAAAAGCTAATAGCCTTGGTTGGTTTCTAGGTTCCTAAGGCCCTTATGAACTAGGACTAAAGCTCGCTTCCTTACCACTATACAAATTTACACCTAAAAATTTGTAACAACATGAAATGAAAAGAAGTTGAATAACAAACTAAAGAAATAGCCTGAACTAGATCAGATAGAAATGATGAAATTTTGTTTTATTATTATCTCAACCGCCTAACGCTATTTGATGTGACAATGAACCAGGTCGGCAAACGGTAAGGGCACAATTTATTTAGCTCATGCAGTCATGCGAATGAAGAATAGGCTACTGTAGTAGTTTTTAATAGAATCGAGTAGAAACGAGAGACAAATGAGAGGAATGAATTGCTTGTATTCATTGATCAATGTGTGTGTATATATATATATACACACACACAGTGGATGGGGGGAACGACGTATGGATGCCGTGACAACCGCCGCGTCCATACGCCGGAGATCTAGGTGGCGGTTGCCACCTTGTGATGGATGGATGAGATCATCTTGATCTCATTATTTGTAACACTCCTCCTTGATCGAATCCAGCCTTGAACAACCTCCTATTATGTCTTCAAGATATTTGTTTAGAATCTTAGAAATATAGATATGTATATTAAGTAAAACTCCTCAAAAAACCCAGTGGGAAAAATAAGGGGAATAATCATGATATATAGCTTTGTATTGATATTACCTCATTAAAAACTTTGAATGAGAAACTCAAATGATAAAACTCGTACAAAGAAAAGAGTGTAATATGATGGTATAACAAGTTATGTGTCATGTAGTGACACCCCCCCTGATTCTTGCAAGTCCTTGAGTTGTCTCATACCAATACACATGATATATTTATGAAATGAAGAGTATGTAAAGACTTAGTGAATAAATCAGCAAGATTATCACAAGACTTTATCTGCAAGATGTTTGTATCCCCATTTTTCTATAGATCATGGGGAAAGAATAATTTAGGGGCTATATGTTTGTTAAGATTAGTGTTTCCATCTAAACAACACAAGTTGCATTATCTTCATAGATAATGGTTGGTGATTCCAATGAACCAATACCACAAGATGTTAGTATGTGGTGTACCATTCTGCGAAGCCATACACACTCACATGTTTCTTCAATTAATGCAATTATTTCAGAATGGTTGGTAGATGTAGCTACCATAGTTTGTTTGGATGATTTCCAAGAGACAACGGTTCCACCATTCATGAAAAAGAATCATGTTTGTGACTTGGCTTCATGGGGATCAAATAAATAGCCAGCATCAACATACCCTATCAAAGTTTGATCATCATTCCTCTTAAAGAAGAGGCCAAGATCTTTCATGCCATTGAGATATCGGAAGACATTCTTAACTCCAACCCAATGACATTTGGTAGGAGCAGCGTTGTATCTTGCCAACAAATTTACTACAAAAGAAATATTCGGCCAGGTACTATTAGCTAGATACATAAGCACACCAATGGAACTTAGATATGGGAATTCACTACCCAATATCTCTTCTCCATCTTCCCTTGGTCTAAATGGGTCTTTCTCTACGTCTAGAGATCAAACCACCATGGGGGGTCTTAGATGGATATGACTTATCTATATTGAATTTCTCCAATATCTTTTGTTTATAAGCACTTTAGTGCACAAGGATTCCTGAAGGTAAATGCTCAAGTTGTAGGCCTAAGCAAAATTTGGTTTGGCCCAAATTCTTCATCTCAAACTCTATCTTTAAATGATGACGTGCTTCATTAATATTTTCCTTATTGCCAATGATATTGAGATCATCAACATAAACTGAGATAACGCAAAATCCATTGGAAGACTTCTTAATGAAGACACATGGGCAATCATCATTTTTAGTGTATCCCTTCATTCGAAGAAATTCACTTAATCGGTTGTACTACATTCTGCCCAATTGTTTTAAGCCATAAAGTGTCTGCAACTTGATGCAATACATGTTGTGATTTGCCTTGGGATTCGACATATCGATTCCATCTGGAACCTTCATATAGATATCAGAATCCAATGTTCCATAAAGATATGCGGTCACTACATCCATCAACTACATAGATAGATGATTTGTACTGCCAATGATATAAAGTATCAGAAAGTTATTGCACTCATGACAGACGAGTATGTCTCGTTGAAATCAACACCGGGTTTTTGCGTAAAACCCTGTGCTACAAGACTTGCTTTGTATCTCTCCACCTCATTATTTTTGTTCTATTTTGAATGAACACCCACTTGTATCTCACAGGAAAGATACTAGGAGGGCTAGGCATTACAGTCGAGAATACTTCTCTTTTGTAAAGCGAGGCTAATTTCGCTTCGATTGCTTCCTTCCATTTATTCCAGTCCGAGCGCTACATGCACTCTGCCATGGTTTTGGGATCTGGATCATGTTGAAGGGATTCAACAATTTTCGTAGCGAAATATGAGTCGACAATTGTAGCATTTCTGTCAAAAAATTCTCTTGTTTCAACGTAGTTGATGGCAATTTCATCTACCCTTTATAGACTCATTGTGATTTCCCTAAATGATGTGTCTTGGGTCTTCCGATGTCCCAGTCTCAACAACGTGCACTACTGAGCTAGGTTGTGGATCATTACAATCCACATGGTGTCTATCAACTGATGGTTGATTTGCTTTCACCACTTGTCTTTTCTTGCTAGCATTAGAATCTTTCTAATTGTCCATACTTCTCCCCTCTTACTATTGAGTGGGAGTTGAGTGGTTTTATTTTGGCACATCCACTCTTTCTGGCGCATTCCATGCGGGAATGAAAGATTTAGTGACGCCTTTATAGTTGGTGAAAGCATCTGGCAGTTCATTTGCAATCTTCTGCAAATGTATGATCTTTTGAACTTGTAGTTCACTTTCTATACTACGTGGATCAGAGGCTGGGATACCTTCGGCATCCCAATCAATTTCCTAGCATTCTTTTTTGGTACTTAAAGTCTCCCCCTAATGCCGGGAAATGTTCCTCATAAAAAATTGAGTCAGCGTACCGGGCAATAAATAGATCTCCTGTTAAGGGTTCTAAATACTTAATGATCACCGGAGATTGAAATCCCACATAGATCCCCACTTTCATGTGTGGGCCCATAGATGTACGCTGTGGTGGTGAGATCGGGATGTAGATCGCACATCCGAACTTACGCAAATGGGAAATACTTGGAGGATTTCCATATACTAACTGCATTGGGGAAGTATCATGATATGTAGTTGGTCGTAGTTGAACCAAGTCGACAGCGTGCAGAGCTGCATGACCCCGACACAATGTAGGCAATTTGCAATTCATTAACAAAGGTCATGCAATGAGTTTGATCCTTTTGATCAATGATTCAGCCAAACCATTCTGAGTATGAACATATGGAACATAGTGCTGCACTTCAATCCCCATAGCTATACAATAGTCATTAAAGGCATGAGATGAGAATTCGGCAGCATTATCCATACGGATCGATTGGATCCTATGTTTAGAAAAATTTGCCTTTAACTTTATGATTTGAGACATAATCTTGGCAAATGCATGGTTACGTGTCGAAAGAAGACACACATGCATGTGACCATCTAGTTGATGCATCAATTAATACCACGAAGTACCCAAACAGTCCAGAAATCAGAGCAATTAGACCACAAATATCACCCTAAATTCTTTCAAGGAATTTTAGTGGTTCATTTTTGATCTTGAGAGGTGATGGCCTCACGATCAGTTTCCCGGTGGTACATGCGGTGCACACAAAATCTGAGGATTTAGGAAACTTTGCACTTAAATTGTGACCTATGGAATTACCGATAATCTTTCTCATCATCCCTATTCTAGGGTTCCCAAGTCAATCATGCCAAATTCAGAATGAATCAACATTTTGAAAGATTATCTTATATGCAACATGTGCAGTGGGCTTGATGTATGTGTAGTACAACCCAAACGAGAGTGAGGGAATTCTTTCACACGTGTGTTTTCCATATCCATCTGTTTTAGTCAAGGGAAGAAATTCCCCTTGCTTGTCATCATGGGTTTCGACATGAATCCCATTATGACGGATATCTCTAAAACTTAAGAGGGTACGAGTTGAATCGGGATACAGGAGTGCATCCTCAATTACGATTTGTGTACCCATGGGGAGTGTGATAGTGGCCCATCCAGATCCAATAATCATAGCATGGTGTCCAGCGATGGTCAAAACTTTTCCATCTCTCTTCTTGAGAGTTTAAAAGTATTTGATCTCCCTAAGTATAGAGTTAGTGGTGCAACTATCCACTAGGCATAATTCCTCCTCCGTTGGGTCGACATCATGAGTATAGCTTAAACAAGAAATTCAACTTTAAGAATTCATTATTCAACATATAGACACATATCACATACATATTCAAATATTATGTTACACCTGTTTTTCCAAAGAAAACCAAATGCAATCCTACATGCATGCCAGGATCAAGTTTCATGCATATAGTAGACATAAGTGAATAACAGTAACAGTATCACGTAAGAAAAAGAAAGATTATCAGAGATTTACGCTTAATCCTGGAAACGAAGGCTCCAAACATCACAGGCAGTTGACTGGGGGTTGCGTATGCCTAGCTCCAATAACATCTTCACAAGACTTCAAAGCAGCTTCCTCTTTCTGAGCAACATTGTTTATAGCATGTGTGAGCACTTGTCGTACTCAGCAAGTGTGGGGGAACGTATGAATGCAAAGGCTTTATAGTGGACTGGGCTCTAAGCATTTAGCATTTTTACTTGGTCAAATTTTATTAGCACCTGATTTCTAATACAGTATAAGTTTATACCAACCCACATTAAACATAAAGATAAGAGATACGCCATAAGCATATGGCAAGCATAACCAGAGAGCACGATTTAAGTCCATCTTCAAGTTTGATTAATCATGTGAGGATCCAGGCCGCACTTGACCGTGAGCACTGCTAATCGATTAGTTTTACACTTTGCAGAGGTTGTACACTTTCACCACAAGTCACGTAAAAACTCCGAAGAGCTTTAGACCCAACCACGCGATGCTGAGCAGGCATCATACCACGCTGCCGAGGTGTGATTCCATAGGGACGCTACGAGGCCTTTACGAAGATCCTCCAATGAGCAACAACCCACTAGGTTTCAGGTCGAAGCGGGGCACAAAGCTCCCTAGCGGGTCAATACCCCACCATAAAATAACAAACCCAACTCCCCGCTAGAGCAGGTCTATGCTCCATCAATGCCTCCCCATTTGTCCCTTTCGGGTAAGGTTGCTACAACACTAAAGTCTCTAGTTATTCAACCAAGGTAGAGCCATGTGCCTTGTGGTTGTACAGTTTTCCTAGATGGTTCTCCATGTTCCGATTAAGCATATGATCTTGTATTAAGCAACCAAAAATATAACATTGAAACATAGAGCATAAAAGGGTAACCATGTTGATAATTACCATCCCAGTTGAGCAAGCTAAGCATCATCTACCATCAAGATTAATTAAACAACCCGGTTATACAAGGCAATGGTAAAAAGAATACTAGTCATCATCCTTAGTAGGAACCCATCAAATTAATGCAAGGCACATGCAATAGTGATTAATAAAGTTATTGGGACAAAAGCACAAGGACACACTTGCCTTTAACCAAAGTAGTTGCTCAGAATCTTCAACTTCTTGCTCTTCAAACTTCTCGAACCACATTCACTCTAAGCGCATCAATCATCGGACAAGCATACATAAAGCAAACAAGCAAGCAAACTAAGAACAAGGCACAAATCAAAAGAAAAGCTTTAAAAGAACGCACTAAAGGATAGGCTCGATTAGATGGATCACTAAAGCACACAAACCGTTCTTGGAGGAAGAAAGGCTTGGTTAACTTTAAAGAGACGGTTGTGGAAGATTGAGCATGAACTAGGATCAGAAAGATCACATTGAGATAGAGCTTGATAAAGAACGTCTATCGAACATTTTGCATATGTGAAACACAAAAGACTATAAGCTTAGGTTTGTTTTAATTAGCAATGTATAGGGTATCTTCATAAAGAAAAGTACACTAAGTTAACATTAAGGCAAATTAAACTTTATTTGCAAAACTGTAGGAGAAAGAACCTAGTCAAGTTTTATTTATAAATGTTTATGTATAAATTATACCAATTAAACATTTAACTTAGAAAAGATAAACTATATGAATAATCTAAACGTAACTTTGTGAGTAGATCATGTTATTATTAAAAACAACATTACATTGGTATTAATCAAATTAACATTTATTTATAAAGCCGGAGCAAAAGCCTAATCAACTTTTAATTATAAAGTTAATTAATCATTAAGCAGATTAATATTTGACTTATGGAAAACCGGGTAAAAGATCTAATTAGATTTTATTTACGAAAGCATGTGAGAGAAACATTAATCAAATTAAATTTGATTATGAAAAACGGTGTATGGATCTATATAGATTTTATTTAGAAAAGACATGTTTAATAAGCATTAACAAGATTAATATTAAATTAATTTTTAGAAAACAAAGATGATGAAAACACTCCACTAATACATGCTTTTGTATTATGAACCTACCGCAACTTAAACGGATAGAAACGGAGGTAAAACAAAGAATCTATGGAGAAAACAAGATTGGAGGCCCTAGTTGTGATTAACTATAGACCTCAGGGGGTAGTAGAGGAAATTTCCGAGACACAACAAACAGTGCTCGTGAAACAGATAAAGCTCGGGGTTAGATCTACAAAAGCTCTCGGGTTGGATCTAGTTGTGAAGATCTAAAAAAATCTAGGGTTTAACTCGTAAAAGATGCAAGAAACAAAACTAATCTAAAGATTACAGGAGAAGACAGGGGCCTTACTGCAAAACCGTCAGGTCTTCTTCTTCCTTCAGACCCGCGCGCACAGGAGCTCCTACCGGCTTCAAAACGCCGGCCGTCCGGGCGATGGGGAGCTCGGGTGACGCGTGCAACGGGCGGAGGAGAAGCAGTAGGGGTCTAGGGAGTGCTCCCCTCGGGCGGAGAAGGACGGGGGTGGCCAGATTTCGAAGAGGGGCGGCCGGCGGTGGTGCTCTGGAGGTGGCCAGTGGTGCGGTCTCCGTGCACGGGCGATGCTCCGGCGGAGGCAGCAGGGGCGAGGCGCGTGCGAAGGCTCGGCCTCGCCCTTTATAGGGGTGCGGACCCCGAGGAGCCCCCGGCGCGCACGCCCGGGCGGGCGGCGGCCGGCGTGGCGGCCTCGGCCTCGGCCGAAGGTCGGATGGGCCTCGCCGGGCCTAGCAGGCTGGAGCGGGTCGGGCCTTCGGGCTCGGCCCGGTAGGATAGGTTTTGTTTTTTTTTCAAATTTATTTTTAATGCAAAACAATTCTAGAAAATCTAGAAATTGTTTTAAAGGCACGAAAAATACTCGAAAAATTCCAAAAATTCCAGGAAAATTCCTAGAGGTAGATTGAAGTATGAACAACCCAAATAAAGTATTTGGAGTTCATGAAAAAGATTTTAGAGCCTTCTAATAAATAGAAGTAGCTCAAGGAAAATGAGAATAAATTCTAGAAAAGTCCGGAAAATTCTCGGAAGGATTTGGACAACCCCTAAATGTATTTTTGATACCTTTTGCACTCAAGAAGCACCAAGATGCATCGGCATGAATGCAACACTCACAACTTTTTATTTGATTTAGAAAATCAAACAAGGATGTTTCCTATACTATATTTCCCGTAAAGAAAATAAATGTTGGAAAAATTTTAAAATTATGAAAAAATCATTGTTTAGTTGTTCTCTCTATTCATATCCTGAAATTGGAAATTTCAGGGTGTGACATATTACAACAATGAAGAGTTTATATGCCTCAAATCGATGAAGGCATATAGCTCTATGTACTAGCAAACAATATTACTGAAGTTTGTACAACTCATGGAGTGAGTTTGTACATCTCTATTTATTACAACATTATTACATGACAAGTATAGGACATAATCAATTGTTTCGAGATTATTCTTCTAATGGACCAATACACCGAGATTATGCTAAATCACCAAGTGGATCCTTGGAGAAGTACTCGATAAGTATGTCATCGACAGTTTCTTCATGTGAAAGAGTGAGCATGCCTCCAGTTGTATTGGTGTTCTCTTGACCAAGAGTGTTCTGCGGTTCCAAAAGAGCCAACGTAGAACCTTGAACCACTTGTGTAGCCTTAGTAGAGTTGAAGTGATCTTCATATCTTGGATTGTTGGACTTTGGCTTCTTAAGGGAGTTTTGATACAAAAGTACAAGATGTTTTGGGCAACGACATTCCTTAGTAGTATGGTTGTAGTAACCACACTTGGAACAAGCATTGCGACTGTTGTCGCGAGGTGATGATGCTTTGCCACTGCCTTTATCCCCTTTTCCTCTCCTGAAGAATTTGCGTCTGTTGTTGAACTTGCATTTTCCATCCCAACTCTTAGAGGAATTATTTTCCTTGGAATTCTTCTTATTCCCAGCAGGTGAATGAGCATTGTAGTGAACCTCAGGCAAAGGAGCAAAACCCGAAGGGCGCTGATGAGCATTCTTTAAAAGAAGCTCATGATGTTTATCCACCTGAGACAATGTATGAGTAAGCTGGGAATACTGCTGGAAATTGTTGCTACAATATTGCTGATGCAATATCCAGTCCTCTGAAAGCATATTGGATAGAGTTTTCTCCATCTTTTCTACATTTGTTGGCTCTTTTTCGCAGAATTTCAACTTCGAGCAAATGGTGTGAACATCATGATTATATTCTGCAATAGTTTTAAAGTCTTGCAGACGAAGGTGATTCCACTCATGATTGGTTGAGGGCCAAATGATCTCCTTTTGCTGTTCATACCTTTCTTTGAGGGCTTTCCATAAAGCAAGTGGGCATCTTTCCATTAGATACTCTTGCTTGAGATCCTTATGGATGTAGAGTCTTAGGAGAAAAGGGGTAGAAAATTTCTTCGTGTCCTGTATGGGGGGAGCCCCGGCTACAGGTCGCTCCCCCTGGCCGCTGCAGTATAACGTCCCACTCACACACCGCCACAACCCGTAGCTAGTAGCGTTGGCGCCGCCGCCCACCGCGCCACCATCCTCTGGTCCGCCCGCAGCCCCACAAGCCATAGATCTAGTGAGGACTTAGGCCTCTGTGTCAGAGATGAGGGAGTGTGGCCCCGAAGCTGTTGGAGAGGTGGTGATGGCCGGTGAAGATGACATGACGACAGCGAGCGGAGGCGGAGCTAGCAAGTGGAGGCGAGGAGTTGGGGTTGGCACCGGTGCTCGAGTCGGGGACAGATGCGGTTGGCTGTCCACGTTGTGCTGCGATGGTCCAAACGGAGGCGGATCCTGACGTCGGCGGCGGCCTGCGACGGGGGAGGGAGCCCATGTCGAGTCCATTTGGATCTCCACGGGCTCCTCCGCCGGTGGTGCAACAACCGCTCCGGTGGCCGGCAGCGAAGAGACGTCGAGGGGCAGGGTGCACTCCACCACAGGCACCTGGACTACGGTCGTCCACCCGTGCGCGTCACGTGGGCCACGTAGGCCACCTGGATGTGGATGGGGCGACGTCTATGGCGCCGGTTGCTGGGGTTGCCCGGCGGTGATGGTGGCGTTTGCTGGCGGCCCGCTAGGGCCGGCGTCGGTTGAGGTGCCCGGCGGTGGCGCACTCAGGCTTGCGACGGTGAGTGGTTGTTGACGGTGAAAATCCGTCAACCTAGCCATGAGTTTACCTTCGGTGTTGGCATGACTTTTGTATCTTATCCATTGGTACTAACCCCCGTGGTATAACAAGTTCACTTGTGCATGTCGGTTTTGGAGTTAAGTGTTTACGCAGGTTTTAACGTTGAAAGCAAGACTTCCGGGATAAGTTCATTAAGCACCTCATGACAAGACCTTGAAGCCCGGTACAAGTCAAGCAATGAAGTGAACATGACTCCAAGAGCCCAAGGACCAAGCCCGAGAAGATGATAAACTCCGAGGACCTAGCCAGAAAAGTGCTGAATCTTGCAAGACAAGGAGCTTCGTCCAATTCAGAGAGAAACCGACATCAAGGGCCCACATGCAAAAGGGGAGAGGATCTAGAAGACGCGGGAAGCAACACCGGGCGAAGGAGGCGAAGAACCGGGCCGAAACGGGCCCGGGCCGGTCGGCCCGGAGCCGGCCCGGCCCGGCCCTTTTCGGGGCCCAGTCGGCCTCCCCTTTGACCTAGTTGCATCTCTGGCTATTTATAGCCCCCTGACCGAGAGCCACGCATCATCCAAGTCGTAATCCGCCGCCGAGGAGCAGAGAAGCTTGAGGGACACCATCTCGGAGATGAGAGTCGTGCTAGTTGTCTAGGGTTTCCCTAGCCGACGTGGGAATATTGCATGGAAGACCACGTCGGAGCTCCGGAGCGAGGATCAAAATCGAGGGAGGGCCCCGGTGGTGATCTTGTTCATGTAATCATTCATGGTGAAGTTTGTAAGTGAATTCGATTTCTAGCGATCAAGTGCCTTCTCGATGATTTTGTTTTCTTCTTGGTTTTGCTTCTTCTACGATCTAGTTTGCAGCTAGATTACTTAGGGTGCTCTTGTAGCCGCGGTGGCTAGAGGTGCATACCGGACCGACCAAGTGATTTCAACTTGTTCTATCGAACTCGCCCTAGACTACCCGCATGAGTAGGGATACGTTGTGACAGAACGGGGGTTCCGAAAGGCGGGCGTTTTCGGAGTCGGATGGAAGGCCACGATTTAAAGATGCTTTTAATGAGATTCGCTTTT
This sequence comes from Cenchrus americanus, assembly GCA_947561735.1. Taxonomy (NCBI): domain Eukaryota; kingdom Viridiplantae; phylum Streptophyta; class Magnoliopsida; order Poales; family Poaceae; genus Cenchrus; species Cenchrus americanus. Next base: position 87,874,124 of record OX387240.1, on the reverse strand, counting down.
CTATCTTCATCTATCTTGTTTGGAGCTACAACATAAGCATGATCTAGACTCTCTAGATCGGTTATCTCTTGCTTTCTCTTGCTACCTCTTTAGTAGATTAGATTAGTTTTGTTTTCTTTATATGTTAGTAGATTAGATGCAACCTATCTTCATAAGATAGCTTACCTTGCTTTACTAGATTGAATCCTTGCGTTGCACATTGTTCCACGGATTCGATACCTTGGGTTCACCACTCGAGGGAAGAAGGGTCCCTTGACTACGACGGGAGACTTGTCCGCTTGCAAGTCTAAATGAACTTTGATACAACTATTAACCGTCAACAGTGGTGGAGGAACTTCCACGCGACGGTTAAAGGCGTGGTGACCCCCTACAGTGATGTGAGCACCACGACAGCAACAAGGAGCGGCCACTAGAGTCACTAGAGGCGTGGCGACGTCGTTCCAGAGGTGCAAGGCCTGGCGCGCGACAGTAGGTGTCGCCGTTTGGTGGTGGACGAGGGAGCGACGCACATGGCACTGGAGGCGCTCCCTCATGCGGCGTGCACGGTGGTGAGGGGGAAGATGCAGCATGGAGGCGACAAGTTCATCAATGGTAGGCATTGTACCTCTTCTCATCGGAGGCCGACGCCTCCCTTTCTCGCCGGCGAACTGCAACTCCCTCCTTCTTCTCTTTCTCCCGGAGCAAGTGCTGATAACGTAATAGAATCTAGTAGGGAGTAGGAACAAGAGACAAATGAGAGGAATGGATTGCTTGTATTCATTGATCATTGTGTTTACATATATATATATATATATACAGTGGATGGGCGGAACGGCATACCGACGCTATGGCAACCGCCGTGTCCGTACGCCGGAGATCTAGGCGGCGGTTGCCACCTTGTGATGGATGGATGAGATCATCTTGATCTCATTGTTTGTAACAGTTTTTGCTTGACTGAAGGTTCAATGATATTGTGGGATTATTTAGTATTTTCCATATTATATATTTTAAATTGAGGGCTGATGGATGGTATTTTTCTTACGAAATAGGTTTCCAATGTTCGATACTCCCTGAGGATGATTCATGAGTGGGCGATGAGTCTTTCAGCATGCCTCTTTTGGAAGTAGCAGATGTAGCTTCTTTGGTCTTAAACGACACTCAAGGCTTCCAATATAATCTTTGTTTTCGGCACAAGCGGCGGTGGACTTGCTCGTTAGTTGTGTTTTCAGTCATTTTTTATGGTTTGCTCTTCTCTTTTCACGACAGTTGTTTCTGCCTCTAGTTTTCTTTTTTTAGTTGTGCAGAGTTGCCTTTGTTCTTTTTACTTTTATTTTTCTTTTGAGGTTTCTTGTACCTCCTTTTCCTTCTAATAAAATTTACGGCAAGTCTTTTGCGGTTCCGTTAAAAAAACAGAGTCAAGGGAGCAGAATAGTCATCTATTTCGTTCTTTCCAAATATTCCACCAAAAGTAAAGAATGAGTCCATCGATTAGAGGCCTTTGTTTCTTGTAAAAAGGTCACCGTAAACGTTTTCACCAACCATTAATAGTGCGTGCAGATGGTTGTTGTAGATCTTGTCGTTGCAGTTGTGCGGTGTGCGGTGTGCGACCAGACCGCCCTAGTGAATGGGCAGTCCATGCATAGGTGCATCAGAGTCTCTGGAGAAGTATGGCATAGTTTGCATACCGGATTGTGTGGCCATCCTCGCTTAGTAAGTTTATTAGCGGTGAGAATTTTATGTTGGAGGAGGATCCAAGAAAGATGCGGCACTTTGGTTCAGCTTTCGCTCTCCAAATCGGTGCGGAGGCTAACTTCTTGTATCGTCTCCTGAATTGTATTTGATAAGCGCTTTATGTACTGTACTTCCCATCTGATGTCCATTTCCATGTAGGCAACATATCAGGTGGAAAACAACCTCTCCATGCAAACTATAGAAACTTCAATCTGAGTTACATGATCTATCCAACGGGGCGCTCAGAGGAGGTGGGAGTAGTGATTTGCACAATCCCCCTTTGCAAATCACTCCTCCCACCTCCCATGAATTTTGCAAATCACCCCTTCCACCTCCCATGAGCTCTCCCTTGGATCAAGATCGTGTGATTCATATTGAAGTTTCCATAGTTTGCATGGAAAGGTTGGTTTCCACTAGACATGTTCCCTTCCATGTAATCTCATCTTCAAAGTCCTCCACTCTTTCAACTGTCGTGACTACTTCCCATAGAAAAATGAACTCCTGCAGCTCGGCAACCGTGAGAATTGGAGTGATGTGGTTAATCCATCTATTATTTTGAGTAGTAGTTTTTAGCACCGTTATTTTTTCCTCTTGGATTTCTGGAATAGGGACGGAGCCAAATTTTTTTGGGCTCGTCCGTTGATCCAATTTGAGGCTTCCTTGCCTTTGTGTGGAGGATATTTCTAGCATACGATGGTAAAATAAAATCTGGTACAGAAGAGATAAGAACAGACTGTAGCTACCGTTGACCACCTTGAAATATGCAGGGAAATGTTCCAATGAATTAAAAATATAATTAGAAATTTATACTGAAGGAACTTCTGTTGCATTAGTTGTAGAAGACATGACATATATTTAACTTAGAACTAATTATTTTTGCTTTAAAGAAGAAGGTTTATATGGTAGCTGTCAAAAGTAATCCAACTTCAATAGTAGATAGTATGTTGACTATGTTGAAATTTTCACCTTGGATTTCAAGAAAAAAAAGATTGACCATGTGAAATATATACTCCTTAATTTATTTTCTACTGCATGCGTGTTCATGTAACCCAAGATTAATTCAAAACTTTGTAATTTGAATTTTGTATTACTGTATTCACATTTGAAAACAGTTTCATATACTATGTTGATGTTTGAATATACAGGATATTATAAACGTGGCATCGATCGGAGACCTTTTTTTTTAGAATCATCGGAGACCTAATTACATTAGTACCAACATAGCTGGATGCCTGGATAAGCTTATGCTATGGCTGAGGTGACTGGAAGCCCGTCGCGTCATCAGATCAGCTACGTACGTGTCGTAACCGCCGGATGGAAGCGCAAGTCAATTCATGTAAAAAATTGCACCGGCGCCACAGCCTTATCCCGGCGGCCGTTAGCCATCGAGGATGTCGATCCCTCTTGCATTGCCACCGGCCGGCGGCTTTGCTCATCCGACCCAGAGATTCCAAAACTTTCCGAAGAGGATCAAGAAAAGGAATTTCGATGGCCTGAGCTAGAGGATCAAAACGTTGCAAATTATTGGACAGGGACGGCTGCCGGACGAGAGAGCCCAAGAATCGGATTGCATTCAATTTGCCTGAGGAACTTTGGGTACGAGATAATGCCTGCAACCAGCAGTCACTTTCTGGGGAAATGCTTGGATGGAAGATGCATGTCCGTTATGCTCACAGGTCATTTCATCAGAGGAAATGGTAACGCAGACGCTGTCGTGCATATTCTCTCTCAATTGAAAGCTTGAAACTTCACATGCGGACGGAGAGCTGCAGCAAACATCGTCCAGATGCATGCTCTGTATATGTCTCTAGCATATTGTTTGAAATCTAATATGATACATGCAGAGGCGTGGCCCGGATTTAAATTCAGGCGCGTGCGAGATGCTGAGGACAAAACAATTAGAAAAATTTTCGTATAGTTTCAATATAATAAGGACACTAACGGTGTGTTACTATTACGTAACAAATTTATTGGACCATGTAACGATAGGGTATGGAACATGTCCTACATTTTTCTATGCGCTCCTAGTTACTTGTATAACCCAAATATATATTGACAACAACTAAATTTTACTATTCATCAAACACTAATAAAAAAAGATGTATTGGATAACATAGAGTCCGGTGGCACAAATAAGCATTGTATTTGGGTCAAGTTAATTTGCTTCATCAAAATAGAATGAAATACAAGATATGAAAAAAAACATAAGAAAACTACATGCCGATTATGAATTTTCTCAATTGGACTTAAATGAATTATTTTCTTGGCTCCGCGTCCAGAAGAATTGAAAAGATTTGACATCTATCATCTAACAATGCCATACTGCATTAGAAAAAGTGGCCTTGTATGTGGGTAATTTGTGTCTTAGTGGACCCTAACCCTGTTATTAGAAAAAGTAATTAAGGAGCTGTACATGGATGTGGCGACAACATTAGGGGGGGGGGGGGGGGGGGGGGGCTGCGCCCCCTGGCTCGGCCCCTGGATATATGCCTAAGTGTATAGTGTATGGCCTGTTCCTAAACTATCACACAGGTGTGTTATTCTAGTCCATGAACTCTCAAAACGACCGTGTAGGTCTTCAAATATGTTCGGTTGGACATCTCACTCCCTAAATTAAACTTGTTGGGTTGTGTCATCTCAGTCCATAAACTTGCAAATAAGATGTTTAGGTCGTCAAAATTGTTCTGTTGTGTCATTTCTGTCCCCAATCTTAATTAGTTTTGAATCTCATGGGTCAAATCAAGGTGATCTAAAACCTTTATATCAAAAAATAATTCATAATTCTTCATACGAACTCGAATGAAGACAAACTTTATAGCAAAATGGTAGCCATTGAAGCAATCTATAACTTTGTAGTTGAAAAGTTTTTGCATTAAAATTGTGTAGGGTCCACAGATATTGTTGTATGTTTATAGACTTTGAAATTTAAAATTAACAACAAAGTTGTAGATCATGTTGAGGGCTACAATTTTAGTTCAGAAACTTTTCAACTACAAATATCAACAGTTTTAGTTTAAAAACTTTTCAGCTACAAAGTTGTAGATCATGTTGAGGGCTACAATTTTGATATAAAGTTTGTCTTCATTCAAGTTTGTATGAAACAATTATGAATTATTTTTGATATAGAGTTTTTGGATCACCATAGTCTGGCCTAGACGAGACTCATAACCAAGTTTGAGGACCGGGGGATACAATTGAACAAGTTTGAGGACCTAAACGAGTGATTTGTACATTTAGGGACTCAGATGACATAGCAAAATACGTTTGAGGACCTAAATGGTCAATTTGAGAGTTCATGAACCGGGATGACACCCGTGATAGTTTAGGGACCGACCATACAATTTACTCTATGCCTAATATTTTTCATGTGGCACGTGCAAGTAATGCATGTATATGCTACGTCCAAAACTTAAGAATTGACTGGTGCAGGCCACGGAAATTTGTTGTCAGCGAACAGCTTTGACACATGCATGTTACAATCCAATATAATATGGATCTATTGGATTTGTTTTAAATTTTTTTGACAAAATATAGGGGTTGTGACGGCCTTGTTCTAGAACTCTAAACAAGAAGATAAATAGAGAATGGGACACAATAGGCAACAATTTTTGATAGCGTGTGATTATATACTTACAGTACACTACTATAGAAGACATCATCACCGCCAGTTTGAGTTCCATCGTCTTCAATTCAACGATGATAGGAGTACCCCATCACCCAGTGGCGGAGGGAAGGGGGGGCTGAGGGGTGCCTGGCACCCCCATGCTCTACTAATACCTCTAATGTATCTTTAATTTATGTATGTATATATGGTCACTTACTTCTAATTTAGCTTAATCAGATTATGCTTAAAACTTTTAGTATCGACTGTAATCACGAAAAGATATTTTTCATCTATAAAACTTGTGAGGACATGTCTTAGATGTATAGTGGAATGTGAATTCTTGCCAGATTGTTTGGTACTTTATACTGTGAAAGAATTGGCTACATCAATTAGTAATGATAAAAGTACCGAAGAATGTGATCTTGCTACTAGTCGCTAGTTTTAAGTTGATACATATGTAATTTTGTTTTGGATAAAACTTGTAAAAATATGCCACTATAATATATAACTAAAATCACGTGACATGAAAGTTAGTTCTATTTTTTTCATGGCACCCCCTATTCTTAAATCCTGGCTCCGCCCTTGCCATCACCGCCTTACAGTCGGTTTGTCTAAGGCTGGTGGTTATGATAGAGTTCGTCAATGTCAGTTTATTCTATAGGCTGGTGGTGATGATGGAGAAAGCATACAACAAACCAAATTCAAAAAGATGCTACATTCACTAAACTTAAATCATACGTGGTTTTGTGATAAATTCAAACTTGACCTAGAGTCAACAAAAAAGTCTCTCCATCACATTTTCTCATCGGACTAAGCATACGTGAAGTGATGAGCAAGATACTAACCTTCAAGTAAGACGGTGACGAGCAACCTTCAAATTTCAGCTCACTCCATTGAAATTCCACCACTAACGAGCTCGAAAAGGAAGCAAGAGAGCCTCTCCACCAATTGATTCCAAAATTAAAAAATAGCAATATAAAGAAGCTAGAAATTTAAATGGATGTTAATTACTCGTCTCAAAATAAGATGGTTATTTTAAAAAATATTTTCTTGTGCAATTGAAACAAAAATGGCGGAGCAATGGAGGAAGGAGAAGAGGTCATTGTAGCGAACATGGCCATCTAGCCATTTGTTTGAGTATGATTTTGGTGATTCAAGGCAACATGATCAATGGGACTAACCATTGTGGTTGGGCATGTCTTTGTAGGCATTATTATAGGTCCCATGGGTGAAACCTCAATCAAAGCTAACATACCACCAGTTAATCAGAGCAAAAATCCAGAGTGGCGACAAGTTCAAAAGGAAGAAAAGAAAACAAGAGCACACCGTCAGATGAACCGACGATACCAAGGAAGCAGCAGTGGGGCAAGCATCAAAGGAACTGGTACGCTGTGAAAAAGACTCTGACAACATGGACCGTTGGATGAACCAATGGTGGGATTTTTAGTTGCACTGTGGATGATTGCCTGAGCCACTGAGCGTCGGTGCAAGCATCGGACGAATGAGCCATAGAGGAGAAAGTTGTCAGTAGCACCGGATGAACTGCTGGAATGCGTCGGATCATCTGGTGCCCTACGACAGAAACAGAAAAGCCAATTTTGGGTGTGGAAGTGTGCAATGGCTGGCAGCACTAGATGAACCAACGGTGCCCCCTACAGCATCAGTTCATCTGACAGTACAAGTGTGGTAGTCGTTGCCCAATGGCTCTATTGGAAGTGAGCTGAACTCCAGAGGAGTCCAACACACATTAAATATCACATCCAAGCCATACTAGTGCTTAAGTGCTCATCCTATTGGGGTGAAAACCTTCCCCGAAGAGGGGCCAATAGCTATGGAAAGTAAAATGCAAGAAAGTAAAGAACACCGAAGACAAACTAAGGAACTCAACTTTGACTGAGTGTGATGAAACTCAACCACCAAACAATCGCCCTGTTTCATTCCCAGTGGGCTCCTTTTATAGGCCCGTAACACTTTCGCTTTACACCACTTTCCCTCGGTTTTTTTCATCGTGCAAGGTATCTTAAGAGTATTTTGATAACCTCACAGGGCCTGTACACACACTTTACAAATGTTCACTTTACACTCTATCGATCTACGTGTTTGCCTACGTGGACGGGTGATCTTCGGTAACTCGTTCATGTGTCACTATCTTTTTTTTTCGAACAAAAACCTCCGCCCTCCGCACAGGCCGAACCGTACCGTCCAATTTTGGTGGATCTCCTTCCGCTCCTTTTCGGACCCCGATCTTCGGTCCCGGCATGAATTCCGCTTCTAGTGAATATTGCATCTTCTTCCCTTGAACTCGAACTCGTCATGTCCTCTCTTCGCACGGACTCAGCTCTTTCTCACCACGACCCCATCTCGTGCCTTCGTGTAACAAAGCCAGGCCTTCGGCCGAAGGTTCCTGAATCTTCTCCTATCAACTTTGGTTCACACCCTGAAATCGCCATCACCAAGATAGACACGATATCCGCTCCTCTTCGGTGAGCCGAAATGTAGGGAAGGGGGTTAGCTGTGAAATATTTACCCCAACACATCCAAAGGCTTTACACATGCTTAGTGAGTGTGTTTAGTGCTAGGCTTATCTTAGAGCTGAGTTGTATGCAAGGTGTGCCAACCTTGTGAAATGATTTTCGAGTGAATCAAGTTGTAAGGTACATTGAAAGCCTTGGGGCCTCCGGAGGAGTCTTCGACCCTCCTACTTGGTGTGGAGAAGCGATGACACTTTGTGCAGGAGATGTGGAGACCCCCTCCCTTGGTGGAGAAGTTCCTTAGTGGAGGCGGTATCAAGGTGACCAATGGAGCTTGACGAGTGCCATCATGATGAACCTTTGTGACAGGTCAAGTGATGCTCTTGGTTACTGAGAAGCAATATTCTTGTCTGGAGTGCTTCAACAACGTGGACTAGGGGTAGCTTAGTTCTTACCAATACCACGGGATAAATCATGTGTCAAGAGTTTACTTCCTCTTTATGTTTCCGCATTTCATACTTACAATCTTTGCTTGTCTTTACTTTCATAGAGTAGCGTCTTAATAGGATTGGCCATATCTTGCAAAACTCTTTGGGATAAGTGTTTCACACTAGAACAACCATAGTTGCACATCTAGATAACATATTCTAGTTTATGTTTTGATCAAATATTACTTACAGACATCGGGTGGAAGGAGGAAGGTGGTTTTATCGATAGAGGGGAAGCACTATGTTTGTTTATTTTAAAGAACAAAGCAGGCTGTGTTTAGATTCAGCCCAGCGGGATTCCTTGTCTTAGGAACCGTTGCGGGTGGAAAGGAAAAATGATTATTGTATTGATCGATCTACAGTAAACTGGGTATATATGTTATAGTAAATGGCAACTGCCAATGGGCAAAACGGTGCCTTGGTGGTAACGATGCCTCTTTGGTAGAGGCTTTCGTGCCTTGTGCGATACCTATTGGCTAATGCTAATCCTACCACTAATTAACTATATTTATCTATTGATCACCTATTAATTAACTCTAATTAATCTCAACACTCCCCCTTGATCAATGGATCTCGTGTAGGCGCTGTTTAAACTTGTAGAATCTTTGAAAGCTTTGGAAAACCCTGTGGGAAAAAACCAAAGTATATAGGTATATCTGGTAAAACTCCTTATAGACCCAGTGGGAAAAATAAGGAGAAACTCCATGATATATATAATTCCCAATGTCTATAGACCCTTCAAGTAAACCTAAAGACTTAGTCTAAAGACAATTTGATCAAAGATCAATATGTCATATATTATCCTTGAAAAACCTCTATGAGGAAAAATGGATAATATGACAATTATCATGTGTTGACATTACCTCATTAAAAACTTTATATGAGAAAACTCTGAGTAAAACTCATAAAAGAAAAGAGTGTAATGTGATGTTTTGTGTAGGTTATATTTTAATGTGATTCTCCCCCTGATTTCTACAAATCTCTAAGTCTTTTCATACCAATTCCTTTAACGCATTTAGAAAATGATGAATATGGTAGAGACTTTGTAAATAGATCTGCTAAATTATCATAAGACTTAGTTTGCAAGATTTCTTTCTCTCCATTCTTTTGGAGTTCATGGGGTAGAATAACTTAGGAATAATATGCTTAGTCATATTACTCTTAATATAACCTGACTCCATCTGGGCAACACATGCCGAATTATCCTCAAAGATAATTGTCGGTGTATCAACCATTCCAATACCACAAGATTGTGTTATGTGGTTCATCATTCTACGGAGCCATACTCATTCGTGTGATGCCTCATATAATGATATTATTTCAGAATGATTGGTAGATGTAGATACCAGGGTCTACTTTGAAGATTTCCAAGATATTGTTGTGCTACCTTGCAAAAATACAAAGCCTGTTTGGGATATGCCATTGTAGGGATCTGATAAATAACCAGCATCTGTATATCCTATTAGATTAGAATATTGACTTCTACTATAGAATAATCCAAGATCTCTAATGCCATTGAGGTATCTAAAAATTGATTTAACTCCTACCCAATGACGTTTGGTAGGTGCAGCACTATGTCTTGCTAATACATTTACTGCAAATTCAATATCCGGTCGGCTATTGTTAGCAAGATACATAAGTGCTCCAGTGGCACTCAGGTGTGGGACTTGTGGTCCTAATACTTCTTCTCCTCCTCTTGGTCTAAAAGGATCCTTCTCAATATCTAAGGATCTTACTACCATTGGAGTCTTTATAGGATATGACTTGTCCATATTGAATTTATTCAATATTTTTACAATATAGGCAGATTGGCATACAAATATACAATTGGGTAAATGCTCAAGTTGTAAACCTAAACAATACGTTGTTTTTCCCAAGTCCTTCATTTCAAACTCCGTCTTTAAATGATGACGAGCTTCATTAATATCAATCTCGTTGCCAATGATATTAAGATCATCGACATATACCGATATGATACAAAATCCTGTTGAGGACCTTTTAATGAAGACGCAAGGACAATCATCATTATTGTGTATCCTTTTGACTTAAGGAATTCACTTAACCAATTGTACCACATTCGGCTTGACTGCTTTAAGCCATATAATGACTTAAGCAATTTGATACAATACATGTTACGATTTGCCTTATTATCTGGTACATGAATTCCATCAAGAACCTTCATGTATATATTAGAATCTAGTGACCCATATAAATATGTTGTCACTACGTCCATCAACTGCATAGATAGACGATTTTGTACTGCAAAGGAGATGAAATATCGGAACGTTATTCTGCTCATAACTGGAGAGTATGTTTTGTTGAAATCAACACCACGACTTTGCGTAAAACCTTGTGCCACTAGCCTTTCTTTATATCTCACCACTTCGTTGTTTTCATTTCTCTTTCGAACGAAAACCCATTTATATCCCAAGGTAGGATACCAGGAGGTTTTGGCCTAACAGCCGAAAATACCTTTCTTTTATTTAGCGAGGCAATCTCTGCTTCAATTGCTTCTTTCCACTTATCCCAGTCCGAGCGTTTCTTGCACTCAATCATAGACTTGGGATCTAAATAAGTGTGAAAGACATTTGCAATTTCTTTAGAGAAATAACAGTCGACTATTATGGACTTACGATCATAAGATTCTCCGGTCTCAACAAAATTGATAACAGTTTCTTCAACCCTTAAAGATTCATCATTATTTCCCTCAATGGTGGATCCAAGGAGTTTCGATGAACTAGCTCTGGTGTTTATGCGCATAACTGAGCTAGCTTGTGGATTATTATTATCCATAGGACATACAATATCCTCTAGGTGTCTTGTAACCAAATTTGTATTTGATTTAACTATCTTTTTCTGCTTATTAACAGACTCATCTTTCTTCTTGGAGTGCTTCTCCCCCTCTTGTTATTTATCGGGGGTTGAGTGGTTTTATTTGGTACCTCCACTCTTTCAGGCACATTCCTTGCAGGATGATAAGACTTTGTGACACCTTTATAATCTGTAAAAGTGTCTGGCAGATTATTTGCAATATTTTGTAAATCAATGATTCTCTGAACTTGTTGTTTAGTATCCATAGTACGTGGATCTTGAAATGAAATACCTTCAGCATTCCATTCTATTTCGGGCATTTATTTTGGTACGATTCTCCCCCTAATGTCGGGAAATGATCCGCATTAAACATGCCATCAGCGAACCTAGCAGTAAAAAGATCCCCTGTCAAGGGTTCTAAGTACTTGATGATTGACGGAGAGGAATATCCAATATAGATCCCCAACTTCCTGTGTGTACCCATTGATGTTCACTTAGGTGGTGAGATGGGTACGTATACAGGCACCCAAATTTATGCAAATGGGAAATATTAGGAGGATTCCCACGTACTAGGTGTAAGGGAGAAGTATCGTGATATGCAGTTGGTCGTAGTTGAATTAAGTCTGCAGCATGCAGAACTACATGACCCCAACACGACGTAGGCAATTGACAATTCATGAGTAAAGGTCTTGCTACAAGTTTTATTCGTTTAATCAATGATTCAACCAATCCATTTTGAGTATAGACATAAGGAACAGAATGCGTAACTTGAATTCCCAATGCCATACAATAATCGTTAAATGCACGGGATGAGAATTCAGCAGCATTATCCATACGAATTGATTGTATCTGATGTTCAGGATATTGCGCCTTCAATTTTATGACATGAGCCATAATTTTAGCAAAGGCGTGGTTACGTGTCGATAACAAAGACACATGAGACCATCTAATAGATGCGTCTATCAAAACCAGAAAATATCTAAATGGCCCCGATGAAGGCTGAATCGGACCACAAATGTCTCCTTGAATTCGTTCAAGTAATTTTAGTGGTTCTGCTCGGATTTTAAGATACCATGGTCTTAAAATTAATTTCCCAGTAGCACAAGCAGTGCAACAAAAGTCTTTATTCTGGGGAAATTTAGCTTTTGCCATGTCATGACCTATTGAATTGTTTATAATTTTCCTCATCATCGCTATTCATGGATGCCCAAGTCGATCATGCCAATTTGGAAATGTACCGACATCTTGGAAAATTATTTTATAAGTAACATGTGGAACAGTTTTAATAAATGTATAGTACAATCCAGTTTGGAGTGAAGAGAATTTTCACATATTTGTTTGCCATAGCCCGTAAGTTTGGTCAATAGGAGATATTCCTTATGACTATCTACATGTGTTTCTGCATGTAGGCCATTCTTACAGATATCTCTAAAACTTAGAAGGGTGCAAGTAGAATTAGGATACAGTAATGCATCCTCTATCATTATTTGTGTACCCATAGGCAATGTAATAGTAGCTCGTCCAGAACCAACTATCGCAGTGTCTTTACCATTAATGGTCATAATATTTCCTTCCTTTTTCTTAAGAGTTTGGAAATATTTAATTTCTCTAAGTATAGAATTTGTGGTGCAAGAATCCACAAGGCATAATTCTTCCTCCGATGGATTGCTTGTTATCGACATCTAAATGTCAGATAATATAAGCAAAATAAATATACAATGATAATATAGCAAAAGACCAAGTGTATATAAATATTATCTATAAAAGAATGTACAAAATATAGATGATTTATTTATGTACAAAAAAAAGGGTATAAGATTGTTATATTATAGCTACTATTATTATTATAACACTAATTGTCAAATCTGGACCAAACCACTCTAGATCTCCAAATATGTCTCCAGATTCAAAATCTATGAGCATATTATCTGTGGATGGGAGATCCTTAGTGGTGGTGTTTTTTCTTTTAATCGGGGCTTCCCGAGAACAACCCACTTCTTTATCCTTAGAGACAAGATTGAAATGAGTTTCATATTTTTTCTCTTCTGCTGGTTTGGTCTCTTTTAATGACTTCTGGTATAATGCAACCAAGTTCTTAGGGGTCTTGCAAGCCTTAGCAAAATACGAATAATCCCCACAACGATGACACTTTTTGTCATTCTTGGGTTTCGCATTGTCTTTCTTCTTATTATCCAAGTGAGGCTTGTTGCCTTTGTTGAACTTGCGCTTATTAAACTTGTTCCGTGGATCTCGTCGTTGGAACTTCTGTTTATTCCTATTGTTCTTCTGTACATTATGAACCTCGGGGGGAGGTGCCGATCCAACAGGATATTTATGATGGTTCTTCATAATATGTTTTTTGGCTTGAGATAATGTATGGATAAGCTTGGAATGTACTGTATATCCATGAGCCCTATATTGTTGTTGAATAACTCGATCAGAAGGGTGCATAGTAGAGAGGGTCTTCTCTATCTTGTCAGCATCAGTAGGCTCTTTCTTACAAAATTTTAAACGAGAGGAGATTCTATGAACAGCGTGATTATAATCAGCCACGGTTTTGAAATCTTGAGCGTAGATGATTCCATTTGTGGTTGGCCTCGGGCCAAATAAGTTCTTTTTGCTGATCATAACGTTCTTTGAGAGCGACCCATAATTCCCGGGCATTCTCAATCATAACGTAATCGGCTTGTAAATCCTTATGAATATAAAAGTGCAATAATGCCAAAGCAGAATAATTCTGTTGATCAGTTACAACAACCCCTTGTTGAGGTTCTTGTATAGTTGAGAAAATTTTCCTAGCCGCAAGTGTAATCTTTATATCAGAGGCCCAAGTTGGGTAAATACTTCCATCTAAAGCGAGTTACTCAAATTCTCTAGTGGTAGACATATTCCTATACATGTGATTATCGAGTAATCAATTATATGTATAGGATTTTAATACAGTTCAAGACTGTTGTAATAATAAAGTACAAGATTATAACAGAAATCAATTTGAAGTAAAAACAATACATTTGTTGTCCATGTGATATAGTGGTTTACAAGGAATATGCAATGCTATATACTATTAATAGAATTATATTTGCAACAAACATATCACTGGAAGGGGTTTGGGTACAACAATATATTTAAAAAGAAAATATAAGTTACAAATATAGTATATTAGGTTGCACAATGAAAAATTGCAACACAAATAAATAATAGATTGAAACAAGTGTAGAATGAATAAAAGGAAAAATTTGACAAGAATTACAAACCACAATTATATTATTCATGGTTACAACATAGTATACAGGTACGAATATATAATTTTACAAAGTCATTGATAGCATAAAATAAAATTGTACCAATTATTCAAACTATGCAGGAAATTAGGAACTAAAAATGAAAATAAGAAAGAAAAAAGAAAAACAAACAGAGGGGGAGCCGGGCCAGCCTGCTGGACCACGCGTGCGCTAGCGCACGGCTCGGCGCGTGAGGTAGGCCAACAATCGCACGGCCTGGCGCGTGCTGCGGCCCAACAGCGAGGCAGCGCGAGGCCCAGCACCGGCTTCTTGCCGGGTGCGGCCCAGACCAGCCCGGAATACATGGGTAGCGGTTAGGGTTTCACCCTAACTGCCCCCAATCTCCAGGCCGCCGCCACCGCAATGGCTCACTTGCGTCACCCTCCGTCGCGCCCTTGTGCCTGCACCCGCCATTGTGCCTGTGCCGGTGTCGCCCACCGTCGCCATTGCAGCACGCCAGCACCACCAGCCGTTGCAGCACGCTAGCACCACCATCCGTTGCCGTAGTGCCCATGCCGCCCGCCGGCCTTGCTCCTATGTCCCCGCATCCGGTCGTCCATGGCCCCGGGGAGCCGGCCATGGAGGTCGGCCGGCAAGGGTGCGCCTCAGCCATCCGGGAGAGGACCACTAAGCACGCCCCGGCCGGTCCCGCGCCGTCGAGTCAATGGAGGGGAGCGTCCTTCCCCTCAACCGAGGAGGAAGGGTGCCCGGAGCCGATGGGGTGTGGTGCGGCGGTGGTGACGTCGGCGTAGGAGCGCAGAGAAGGAGTCACAGTCGAGGCACGAGGAAGAGCAGTGTCGAGGTCGTAGGCGAAGCCTAGTGGCCAACCTCTTGCTCCGGCGGCGCTGACATGCCAGTGGGCAGTGACTGCCGGTGGAACGGTTGAAGACGACATCAGCGACACGGCGCGGCTTCGGCAGCATGAAGGCGTTCGGCGACGGCATCTGAGGCTATGGCATTGGAGTCGAACTAGCTCCATCAAGGCGCCTCGTGAAGGTGGTGGCGCTGCAATGCCTTGGGCAGACGCTTGGGGCATAATAGACGAGGCGCGGTGTCGAGCGTCGGGCTCCGGCGACCGTACAGACACCGTTGAAGCGGCGTAGTGGGGCGCGACCGGCGTCGATGTCGCGGAGAGTCCGGCGGACGGTGCTCTGGATGACATAGCGTGGAGGGCCGACACTACAAGGTTTTCCCCCTATTGCAACAAATCCCTTAGGCAACACCACTATTTCGGTTGCAATAGGGGGGTACTATTGCACCGAAACGGTGATTTGGTTGCAATTTGTGTGTCTATTGCAACACAAAATTTGAGTTGCATTATTTATTTGTTCGGTTGCAACATGTTGACGCTAATGCACCCTTTTTTAGGATTTCCGTTGCATTTGGTTGGAAATAATGCCACCCCAATTTTGTGTTGCATTAGCATTCCTTGCGTTGCAACGAAAGTTGCTATAGCCACCATACTAGGGATGGTTGCGTTTGAACAAGTATGTCGCAATGTAGAATTTTGGTTGCAAATATATCTTTGCGATGTTGCAACAAGTTGGCGCTATTGCACCCATTATTCAAAATTGTGTTGCATTTGGTAGGAAATATTGCTACCCTATTTCGCGTTGCACTAGAAATTCGGGTGTTGCAATATAAACTTGCTATGGCTACCATACTAGGGTTGGTTGCGTTTGAACGGCCTTACGCAACGTCTTATTTGGGTTGCAAATATCTCTTTGCGTTGTTGCAAAACAAGGAAGGCTACTGCTTCGTTTCTAGCCTCAAGGAGGAATATTGTGTACGTATTGCCACAAAATTTGTTTTGATGAAAAAAATCTGCTATGTGGTTGTAGCGAAATTTAAAATGCGATTTAATAAATAAATTATATTATGAAAAATCTGAATTTTAACAATATGGTATAGACTATATGTACCATGAAAAAAGAGAGGAAAAAAGTTGTGTTCTATGGGGATGTGGGCTAAGCCAGACCACAATAGGCTCAACCGGCGAGCGTAAAGCCCGGCGGCGGGAGCCCGAGTGGACCAGCCACCCCATTAAGCCCCGCAGCGCAAGTAGCAAGCATTAGTTGATGATGGTAATACGGAGTTCGAAAGCGCGCGAGCACGCCTCTTTTTTTAAGCCGGGATACCCCCTTCTCGGTTTACGGGGTGGCACTAAAGGTACCGGAGACTAGGATGTGAAAATGTCAAATGGGCCGATGAGAGTAATAAAAACAAGGATATGCGGCCCAAATCGTCTATAACTTACGGCTCTCCCACCCCCAATACACCGTTGCTCCCAACCATCCCCCCTCGTCGGCTCGACCGTCGCGTCCACATCGAGATGCCCCCGCATCGCGGTTTCCCCTGCGGCAAGCGGCGGCCGCGGGCGGAGTGGCCGCATCGAGCCTTCCCGGACCGGTGGCGGGCGCGGACGGGGGGCCGCGGCCGCCGTAACACGGCCCGAGCGCCCGCCACGGCGGCGGGGCCGCATCGAGGGGATCCCGGAGAGCGGCGGCGGCGGGCGGCGGGGCCGCACCGAGGGTTTTCGGGCGGCGGCGGCGGCGTACGGAGGTGCCACTACTCCACCACGCGAGCGCGATGCACGCGGGCGGTTCAAGTGTTCCACACCACCTACCTCGTCGTCCTCCGCGTATGGTCGGCGGCACCCCAACCCCCGTCGTCCTCCGGTACGGACGACACCGCCACCTCGTCGTCGTCGTTTGACGGCCCGCATCGCCAAGTCGATCCATCCGGTAAGGGTAAGCGAGGACCTAGTCGGATGCAAGCGTTCCCGAGAAGAGAAGTGAGGTACACTCGCCCTACCCTCTTTGATTTTCCGGGAATCGTGTGACTCCTTTTGCAATTAGAAAAATGTTAGTAGTTCATAGTAATCAAAATTTCATACTAGATAATGGTAATTGTGCTTTTTGTGTGCATCCATCTCACCCCATACTAGATAATGATAATGATAATTGGCTTGATTTCTTGCCATCTTTTCTTGTGAATCGACTCGTGTACATTTGATCACAATCCCGAAAACAAAGCCGGCCAAATGAACGCAGTCGTCCCATTTAGTAGGTTAGGCCTTTTCCGGCGTGTAGTCGGGGGATCACGGGTAAATTGGTATACATTATGAGTCAAGAGATTGAATAGGCTATTTAAAACTGAAAAACGAGCAAATTGTTTTGTTTCCTCGGGCTAGTGAACACCGCTAATCGGTGAGGATCATCATTCCGGACTCGGATGCTGAGCGGACAATAGCAAGAAACCGTCTCCATCAAAAGCTTCGGGATCATCGAAAAGAAAGGTGCATTTTTTTGACTAATTTGCTGCATTGGCCACAAACGTTGTAACACATTTCATGTTAGTAACTTGTGTTTGTTGTCCGCCATAGCAAATGCCCTTGCGCCAAATGGTTCAACGGTTTGAAGGAGCGCTATGATGATTTGCGGGAGCGAGTTGAGAACCTAAGCGTCGACATTCTTTGGAACGCGAGAAGACATGGAGATGACCCCGAAGGAATTCATGGAGATCTGTTGCGACAAGTTAGAAGTGATGGCGAAGAAGATCCGCAAGCTTCGGGATAAAGTCAATCGCAAGTAGTAGTAATCTAGCTTAGTACGTAACATAACCGAGTCCTAGAACTCTTGATGGATGTGTATGTGGCAACATCTAAGTAATAACTTTGAACATTTATACATGCATCTTTGTATGTCTATGTGTTTGGATCCGGATGAGCCCTTGCAAAATATTTGAACTCATGAGTGACACAAATTGAAATCAGTTGGGTCTGTCATGCATATTTGGACTAACCATCTGTCTGTTTTCAGAATTGCGTCATGCTATTGTTTATGCTATTCATGTGAATGTTCACAAAGCATTGTGATCAACAATTTGGAGACTCTTCACTAGAACTCTTGAATTTTGTGTATTATTGTTAGCCTCTATAGTAGCCGATCAGAAAAGAAAAATAATGAATTACGCATATGTTGAAAACCCTGAGAAAGGTCATACTACGTACAACCTCATAAATATTGAAACCGGGTATTCCTTGGTTGTACTAAAATTTTGTCTATCGTGTATGTATTGCCACGATCGGATAGGGGCTCTTCCGATCCGGACCATTCCAAAATTCCGTCTTCGACAACACGGTTATTGTTGCGGAGATCTCCACGAGGGCCTCTAGGGGATCGATCTCCACGGCGATCTCCACGTGATTATTGTTGCGGAGATCCGAGCGGCGCTACGGCCACGGCCGGTACGTACCGATGTCTTGATCTCGTATATATATCCAATCGTTCGCTCTGCATATATATGCATATTGGTATATATATCGTGATCAAGGTCGATTGAAATTAAACATGAACAATGCGGATTAACTAATGGCATCGGACGAAGATCGAAGTTGGATGCGCTTGCCTCGACACTCGGCGGATTGGCGGAACAATTTTCGAATTTTTTTTGCAAAAATTTACGGACTCATCGGCGCGAGGTGGATCTATTGCGTGTCCATGTAAATTGTGTCAATGCATGATCGGACATTCCACCGTGGGTCGCATTCAAATTCATTTACTCAATAGAGGGTTTCTTTGATTGTTTCATCGATGCCGGTAACATTCAAGACCAAACTAATACTTCTTCTCGTGGTCCCGTGAATCAAGATGTTACTTGCTGATCTCAATAATCATGATGCACTACCTACGGTGATGATACAACACATTTATTTGTAGAAGACGATGAAGAAGATGGTTTGGATGATAACCCTGCTCGCCACCAATACTCCGATTAGAAACATTATCGGTGGCACTATACATCATGGACAAACCGGAGATGAGGAAGAGGCGGATAAGCGAGCGAGAGATCTTTTTGAAACTATTAGAGCGAGGCAAAGAAGGAATTGTATCCAGGATGCAAAAATGCAACGAAGGTCTCTTTTATTGTGGAGCTTTTTTCGGATAAAGTGCATGTATGGCTTAAGTAACGCGTCATTGGAGGCCATACTTAAGCTCTTTGGAAAGGTTCTCCCCGACCGCATTGTATTCCCGACTCCTTGGATAAAGTGCAAAGGGTGATTCGAGACTCGGGCTTGGACTATGTCAAGATACACGCATGCCAAAATGATTGTGTGTTATTTTTTGATAAATACGCAAATGCGGAAACATGTCCCATTTGTAAGGAGTCAAGGTGGAAAGTAGTAGATAAAACCTCTCGATAATAATTGCGGTGCGGTGGATGCTACTTCGTTAAGAAGCGGTTACCGATTAAGATCCTACGCTACTTTCCTCTTATTCCTCGGCTTCAAAGAATGTATATGTCAAAGCAAATGTCAAAGGATATGCAGTGGCACAAGAATGAATTGGTGAATGATGCGAAAATGCGTCACCCTGCTGACTCAAAGGCATGGAAGCACATGGATTCAGAGTTTAAATGGTTTTCAGAAGGAGGAGGTCGTAACGTTAGGCTGGGTCTTGCTTCTGATGGGTTCAATCCCTTTGGCATGCAAAGTCTTACGTATTCCATTTGGCTTTGTCATCCTGGTTCCTTACAATTTGCCTCCATGGATGTGTCGAAACAATCTAACCGGATTTTGTCAATGTTGATTCCTGGTCCAAAATCTCCTGGAATGGATATTGATGTATATTTGAGGCCCACGATCCCGGAGCTCAAGGAGCTTTGGAATAATGGTGTTAAAACAAGAGATGCAGGGACCGAGAAGAATTTTAGATTGCGTGCTATACTTCTTTGGACAATTAATGACTTCTCGGCCTATGCTATGTTGTCTGGTTGGAGCACTAAAGGAAAGTTTGCATGTCCATACTGCCACAAACATACCGAGTATTTGTGGTTGAAACATGGGCGGAAGCACTGCTACATGGCACATCGACGTTTTTTGGCCCCTGACCATCCATGGCGCAACAATGCGGTCAGCTTCAACAACAAGGTCGAAACCGGAGGCACCGAACCACTATCTGGTGCATAGGTACTTGAGCGATATTCTACTTTTGAACAAGTAGAATTTGGAAAGACATTGTTATCAAAAAAAAGGAAGCGTGACGAAGACAACAGTGGCACAACTGGAGGAAGAAGAGTATTTTTTTGAGCTCCCTTCTTGGTCTTCTTTGCTCATCGAGGCATAATTTGGACGTGATGCACATTGAGAAAAATATATGCGAGAGCATACTAGGCACTCGCTTAAGTTGGATGGCAAATGTAAGGACGGGGAGAATGCTCGGCTTGACATGGAGCATCTACGGATACGACCAGATCAACACCCTGTGATTAAAGATGATAAGTATACCTTGCCATCAGCCTTGTACGAGTTAGATAAGGATGCCAGGGAAAGTTTGTGTGAATTTCTATATGGAGTGAAGATGCCTGATGGGGTTTCCTCGAATATAAGAAGATGTGTTGATGTAAAGTCACGTAAGGTGTCAGGCTTGAAAACGCATGACTACCATCTCATTCTACAGAAACTTTTACCCTTAGTGGTGCGTAGGATTTTGCCATGTTTGTTGTCATTGGATTGATTCAGCTTAGTAATTTCTTCGATGCACTATGTTCGAAGGAGTTGGTGGAATCGAAATTGGACAGTGCTCACTGTTCAATTAGGGAGGCCGTTTGTCGACTTGAGATGATATTCCCACCGCATTTTTTGATATCATGATCCATTTGCTCGTTCATCTAGGCGAAGAAGCTAAACTTGGGGGGCAGTGTGTTACGGATGGATGTACCCGGTGGAACGGTACCTACGCACCGTGAAAGGATATGTGAGGAACAAGGCTCACCCCGAAGGTTCAATTGCCGAGGGATACATACTCGAGGAGTGCCTTACATTCTCGCTCAAGATTCTTGGACGTGGACACCAAAGACAATCGTGTTGATCGACATGAAACGGTTCTTGTTAATGAGCCACCATCCGGTTTGAGCATTTTTTCGAAATGGATTACAAGAGGAGAGGACGGACGGTTGAAGAAATACCACCAAATGAGTTTCGGAAGATGAGGCACTACATAATTTGCAATTGTGATGAAGCTAGACCATATGTCGAGTAAGATGCACTACCGAACATCATTATTGCTTTTAATTTTAAATATCAAACTAACGGTAATATTCTTTTGTGTGCAGCGAGCATTTGGAAGAACCGAGGGCACATGGATCCGTAAATCTTGATAAGCGACATGAGGCTCAACTCGTAAGATGGTTTGAAAGCAAGATCACGAGTTTACATGCTAGAGGGGAAGTAAGTTCGATTTGTTTGCACTTGCTCAAGGACCGGATCCCCGACCTCGTACATTGAATAGATGTCATATCAACAATTGGGCGTTTCGTACCGTTAACATCGAGAGAACCCTTGTGACACAAAACGGTGGTGTGCTTGTCAAGGGTGAGGCGAAGGCACAAATTGGTATGGGGTGATTAAAAGAATGATCTCACCGAAATTCGCCGGACAAAAAGAAGTTATTCTGTTCCGGTGTGACTGCGGTTTGATGTGCCTCTTGTCACAAGTACCAACGGAGGCGAGAGGATACAAGAAAGATAAATATGGGGTCATTGACATCGATACTACTCGACACAAGTTTAGCAATGAACCCTATATTCGGCAACACGAGCGAACGGTGTTTTATGTGAATCGGTGAACAAACTCGGTCGGGAGCGGTGTTATTTCAATGAAACCAAGGAACTTGTTTGCCATGCTCCGAATTAGATCTCGAGGACTCACTTGCTTGTGGGTATCGAAGGTATTAATTTGCTCGGTGAACACCGAGGTTTTGACAAATTGGTCTAGATCGGACAAGGAAGGCACAACCGGCGATGTCTCGATTATTAATCGGGGTTCGGGCCGAGGCGGTTGACGAACCGTACGACGAAGTATTTGATGTTGATGATGAACATGATGCGGATGACACGTACATTGATGATGGAATTGTTGCACCAATAGTTCAAGATGCCCAAGATGATGAGTTTTTCAATTGATACTTACTCGACCGTAGTCATGACTTCTATGTTGCCATTATTTACTACTTCGGAAGACTTTTGCATAAATCTTAATATTTAAAATATGAATCTAAAAATTGGTATGACAAACAAAAATAGGGGGGTACCGTAGGGCAGGCCGGAGTCACCAACGAGCTCTACCGGCGAGCGTGAAGCCCGGCCGAGCGGAGCCCGATGGGCCGGCCGGCCCCAACAAGCCGGAGGTTAGTAGAGAGGAAGCGGTGTTCGAGAGGAGTTCGGGATGGCAAGCACGCCTCGCCTTTTAAGTTGTGGTGCGCCCGCTTGAGGTAGCAGTGTGGCACTAAAGATTATCTTGATGTCTTCTTTGTGCGGCCCTTCGCACACAGGAAGTAATAAGGACAAATGGGCCGGCCCAATCTCGGACCGCAATCCTTTTCTAACAAAAGGGCACATTGATAATTTGCAAATGTCTTGTTGCTTTTAATATGTTGATATAGAAAATAAAAAATTGACTAACAAATGATACAAATTAATCTTTAGTAAATCAACAAATAATTAGAGTAATATGGAAGTTATCTCGTCAAAATTGCCCAAATAAACAAGGCCTCCTAGTTTCAATCCATCAACCGAATTACTACTAATATGTACACATATACTTGTTCCGAAAACCAAGAAATTCTACTTGCTACTTTTGGTTAGTACATTATTTACATGATTCTACAAATGAGCATCCGGCGAGAAATCGGTAACCATGCTTGATCTCAAGGCGATTAGCAATCTCAAAAGACAAAAATGCATCCTTGGCGGCGTATTGCACACCGCCATTCGTGCAACACCCTCAAACCCCAAAGCACCGTGGTTCACATTTACGTCCTTGTACGGAGGTAGCTCCGGTACTCGATTTCCAATCTTCTCCGGTGACGACCTGTAACCATTTCGGTACGGATGGCTATACTTCTCATCAACGTCGGCAACAATCGGTTGAAGGTCTTTCCAATTAGAAATCTTGACGCCGCGGTCCTCCCGTAGGCATTCGACATCGTTGGTGATATGCGCTCCTACAAAGATGTGGCCTTCCTCGGCCGAGAAACTTGCTCGGGACATCGGGAAGCTTGTAGCCGGCATGGTGCACACGGTAAATAAGGCGGCTCGAACGACACACAATTGCGGCAATGCGAGCTTGTACCCGCCACTCTGCGAAGCCGAATCCACTCGGTGTCCAATCCAACGAGCAATCGTTCGGAGGAGGGCTACCTTTGATTTCGTCGATGTACTCTGCCACTACTCCGGCGTCGCAAGTGACGATGGTCTTGATGCTCGGGTACCGCTCCTTGAAGAATTCAACCTCGTGCATGGTAGTTGCGGGCGGTCCCTGCTCCTCCGAAAGTCGTGGACGGACGACGGCGGGGCGCCATTCGTCCCACTCCCAGCCGCTCCGATCTCGAACGTCGGCTGGATCAACGGCGGCCTCCCACGGGTTGAGGGCGACACGCTTGCCACCCTGCCGGTCCCAAACCAAGAAAACAAAGTTCCCAATCTTCAATCTCGTGACAAATCCACGACTAGCTAGCAACGGATGTGCCTTGCGGTACTAACCTTCGAAGCGACGCTCTCTGCGCGACGCGGCCGGGATTGCTCCGCCCGCATCACCTAGGTTACTGTAGAGGCCGGCGGCGGCGGTGGCCTCTACGGCATCCCCCTTCATTTGTGGGGTGCCACCGTCACCCGATGCGTTGCTTCGGGTCATCGCCGCCGTTTCGAGGTCGCTTGCGAGATGGCGGTTGCAGAGATTGCAAGCTTTGGGGGGGGGGTCGCCGACAATGGCGGCAGGCAAAAAAACCCCTTCTCCTTCGATGCGACAGTGGGAGCGAGTGGGTGGGGCGGGGTAGGGAAGAGGGCTAAACTAGTATATTCTATGCTGTCGTTTCGGCTTCATATACAGGTCAAATCGACGTGTTGGTTGCCGAAGCAATGGGCATGGCAAGATTTGAAGACAACCGGCAAGACGAAGGGGCGGCGGTTCCTAATTAACTGCTACACGCACGCGCGCCTGGGGAGTCGTGGTCTGGCCGCAACGCTTCATCTGCACCGGATAGTTGCATGCAAAATCACACTAAGGGTTTGATGTATGAAAAGGTTTGCGTAAAGCTCTGTATCGCAAAGTAGATCCAAATTATTTATGTAGTTTTAGATTTCATCTACATTTACTACTCCATGGAGGTGCACCATTAATTACAAGTATTATAGTAAGTTATTTTCAAAACTACTTTCAAAATCTGTAGCTAAATACTGGATTAAGTAGGTTCATTAGCTTCGTCACACAAAGTTACGCTGACACGTGAAAAGGTTTTACAAATAAATTATATTTAGTGTTCCATTTATGAAAGATTCTTGGGGCTAATTTTATTTAGATGCGAACGGAAGAAGAAACGCAGCGCTGCGCTGCGCCTCGCGATCTCCCACGCGTTCGGTCCTACGTACTCTACTCGAGTGCCCCGGACGCCCGTTCAACTAAGCTCCTAGCCTCCTACCGCGCACGCGTCGGGCCGCCGTGACGGGTGACAAGACGGCACGGGGGGCGGAGTAGTTTGCTTCGTACACCCGACCACGCCCCCCCCCCCCCCCCCGCCGGCGGAACAAAAATCGCAATGGCACAAACAGGGAACAATGCGAAGTTCGATTTCCTCGGCCACGAGGGGCCGGTACAGATTAATCTTAGAAAGGTGAGTTACAGGCCGCCAATGTCGGCGGCGGCGCCGTCCCGAAGCACGCCGTCGATGTCAACCCCCGCGGCGGCGGCAAGATCGGCCGCAATGGGGAAGTGCGGCGCGTAGTGCCGGTCCGCCCGGCGGGAACGGCCACTCGGGCCGCGGATCGCCCAAGGGAAAGTCGACTTGCGCGTCCGCCGTCGCGGCGCGCGGGCGGCTCCCCCGGCGCGCACCGGCACGCACCGCCTCCCTTGACACGCCTTGGGAGCGCGCGAAGACGGTCGGGCGAGCCGCCGGAGCCCCCGGCCGACCACCGTGACGGCGACCTCCGCCACGCGCGTAAGTTCATCGTGGCGATCCTCCGGATCGTTCGGGCGGCGGCGCAGCTCCTCCGCCGCTCGCTCGCGACGGAAAGACGCCTCCGCCTCCTCGCCGAGGCAAGAAACAATGACGACGAGTCAAACAAGAGCCTAGTGGGCGGCGTGCACCGACGGAATACGGGGAACTCACCGGAGCGCCGGGCCTCCACATCGGCCTTGGCGCCGCGAACTTCGGGCCGTCTCCGTCTCGGCCCGCCCGAAGGGCGGTGTGCATCGCATCCCGAGTCCCCTCCGTGTCCCGTACCTTGCGCGGCCGCGTCGTCTAGACGACGCCGCGTCCCCGCCGGTTCCTCCGCCAAGTCCCCGCCCTCCCGACGAACGGGGGCGTCGCCCCGAGACGAGGAAGAAGACAAGCTCCCGAGGATTCCGACGACGAAGATCCATCGGACGGAGGCGCCGCGCCGCCGAAGGACCCGGCCATATGTCGCACTAGGAAATAGAAGAAGAATGACGACGATCGGATCCTCGGCGAGCACAGAAATTATGGAGACAGGAAGACACTCACCCCCGCGAGAAAGCAACCGACGGAGACGCGGCTGGACCGACGGCGACGAACCCCCAGGGGCCTCTTCTGCGGGGCGCTTCTCTCCGGCCATAGATGCGCGCAGGGAGTCGAGGGGGCGGGAGACGAGCGGGTACTCAAGATCGACGAGAGCGGCGCGGTGCAAAGGAGCGGGATTGGAAAACACAGCGAGGCCCCGCGGTTATATAACTCGCGTCGGGGCAACTGCATTCGTGCACCACCGCCGTGTGGGGCCCACGGATCAATGACTAAAAGGCGAGAATATCCCATTGCGGGACGCGACCCCACTAACTCGGCGGGGTGGGGCGGTTACAAGGGTCAATGACGGGTCTACCCCGGCCCACTTGTTGGCCCACAAATCGATCTATACGGAAATTTGACTGCGGGTGACCCCATCCGTGGACGAGTTGCGGGACCCACTCATCGGTAGGATTGTTGCGCCAAACGGTCGGCTTGAACCCCGCGAGAGATTTCCCCATTGGACGCAGTTGTGGGCCCCACCTGTCGGCACCCAGATTGGGATGTGTTCTTGAGTTGTTCATGTTCATAATGAACTTGATCATTTGTATCGTTTAATCATAACTTCAAAGTTGTTTATATTTGTCAAATGACGTCCAAATCAGGAAATTTTTTTTCCTACATTCTTATGACAACATAATCTAGATCATGGTGTCCACTCCATATCGTGTCACAGCGTCTGAGCAATAATAATTTGAAAATAGAACATTTCATAACTAGATTCAAGATTTTCAATCAGTAGACGACGTCAATTTGAAATGAGATGAATACCAAAGTTTCATAGCTCGTCGAGATGAACAATCTTTATATTGGTTGGATTCTCATTTGAAGAAGTGGTACGATCACGTAGAACAAAAATGACATGTCTCCGACCAAGTTTCTTAAACAATGAGAGTGAACCTAGGATTAACTAACAATGAGTTGGACCACTCTCGAAGAAACTTAAAATGACATGCACTAAAGTTTCTTAAAATGACATTTGAAGAAGTGGTCCTACACATTGTTAGTTAATCCTAGGTTCACTCTCATTGTTTAAGAAACTTGGCCTGAGACATGTCATTTTTGTTCTACGTGATCGTACCACTTCTTCAAATGAGAATCCAACCAATATAAAGATTGTTCATCTCGACGAGCTATGAAACTTTGGTATTCATCTCATTTCAAATTGACGTCGTCTACCGATTGAAAATCTTGAATCTAGTTATGAAATGTTCTATTTTCAAATTATTATTGCTCGTACGCCGTGACACGATATGGAGTGGACACCATGATCTAGATTATGTTGTCATAAGAATGTAGGAAAAAAATTTCCCGATTTGGACGTCATTTGACAAATATAAACAACTTTGAAGTTATGATTAAACGATACAAATGATCAAGTTCATTATGAACATGAACAACTCAAGAACACATCCCAATGGGGCCGACAGTGGGGCCCACAACTCCGTCCAATGGGGAAATCTCTCGCGGGTTCAGCCGACGCTTGGCGCAACATTCCTACGTGGGTCCCGCAACTCCGTCCACGGATGGGGTCAAATTTCCATACGTACTTATTTGTGGGCCAACTAGTGCCCGGGTACACCCGTCATTGACCCCGTGATTCCGTGTCCTCCCTATGAAAGCGCGGTTTCCTTAAAACCCAATGAACCCCCGCGACCCCCCAAATTCAATCTACAACATGATCCGGAGGCGGCGGTTCTTTTCCATCTCCCCTCATCCTCGCCGGGGGATAACGTTGTCGCACATCCAATTACCCACCGTGCGTGACGAACCGCAACCACTCCATGGAAAAGATCTCCGTGGCTCGCTACGAGGCGTCGTCGAGGCCGCCGGAACCGGCTGACGGAGCCGACGATTGACATCGTCTCCCGCGTCGGCCGCGCGGGTCGCGAGGATGCCATTGTGGATCTTCGCAACCCGCGCGCAACATGCAAGGCAATGTGCGTGGTGGGCGGCGCCGCCACGGTCGGACGACGCCCTAGCCCCCGAAACGCGTCCCCGCGCGTCGATTCTACCTCGGCCACGAGTATCGCACGGCGCTCGTCAACACACCGGCCAACGTCGGCAACCCCGGAGGCCTTGTTCCCGGAGCGCGCTTGCGCCGCGCGAGACCGGGGAACACACGTGGCGTCATCACGCCGTGCCTCGACCCGGCTACGGCGCGCGCGCGGAGGCGGGTCACAAGGAATCGATGTACGCCCTCTCCCTCTTCCTCTACGGACCCAACGGCGGCGAGGCCGACGACGACGAGGCCGGGCGGCTCTGGCGCTTGGTCGAGGCACCCCAAGAGGGGGCGACGGTGCTTCCTTGGATAAATTTGACTTGCACAAAACGCCGCTCCAGGGATCATTGCGTCGACGTGGCACTACCGCTGCGCATGCAAATGCGATTGCCGTGTCGCCGGTGCGGCGCCCGTACCTCGCCACGACGATTTGCGGTGTGCGGGTCGCGGGTGTGGCGACCACGCGAGATGGCATGCTTGGTACTCGTGGTGTAGGTTCTCAGCCGAGGAGTGTAGGATCCGAAACGAGTGTGATTGGTTCTTCTACACACTCAAGGAAGCGTTAATGATCCGAAGGAAGGTATAAAAGTTGTGATTGCCGATATTTCTTGATAAATTAGTTCCACACATGATGCACCCTAAAAGACATTCCGGATTTCAGTGTACATGTTTGCGTTCTTTCTTGTGTTTTACAAGTTCGACCGATTGCTAAACATTGTTTCGGTGCACAAGATTTGAGTTATCATTTGTTCTCGACGGTTCGTTTAATGCTTTCTTCATGTTCGGAAATTTATCCGCAAGTGACGAGGGACCTTGCGAGAGGCTCGGCGTTATTTCACCACATCTTTGAAGAAATCCAACTAATAAACACAAAGCATGTCTCTCAAGTTGTGTCTTTCGACTATGTATGTGTCTTTACAATTTGTGTCCTTGTAGAGCATGTTTTTGATGATCCTTAGTTGGTGTGGTGTCAACGTGACTCGGGTAGCTAGCCCGTGAAAACTCGCTTGTCATAAATCTTACCGATTGCTACCCGATCTTTATGTTTGTTACACATATTTGTGTGATGCATTTTACTCGGTACAAATCTGATAAAGGGTTTATGGTAGTCTCGCTAAAGTTTATACAAATATGACATTCGTAAATTTACTTCCGACCACATCAAAAAATGTGTAACCAAATATACAATAACTTTGTGGTAAACAAGAAGTAAACTTTGTGGGACCCAGCCGTCACTGCCACACCAAAATGCATCCCTCAAATACGCCAAACGTTCGTAAAAAATGGGTAGCCGCCGATTTGGAATGTGGCGCCGCTTTTTCCCATCCGAATTATTTAACTTTCGCCCAAACTACCGCGCAACCATGACCGGGGCCACCACGCCGGGTTACAAGAGTAAAAAGTCGCGCGTCTTTACTTTCCCTCCCGAATCCCCTCGCAAAACAAATCTACAACTCGGCCGCTAGGGGCCGGGTAGACGATACGACTACCGCCGCCGCCGCCGCCAAGCCGCTTCTCGCCGCGCGTACACGAGGATGCCGTCGTCGAGGGAGCCGCAAGGGTGACCCCTACGTCCTCTGAAGCGCAGCGCACACCGTCGTCGGCCATGCTACCTAGAATGTTCACAACCCCTGGTGCGGCGATTGGTGAACCTACCGCCACCATGGCCCCCAGGCCTAGGGCGACGGGGGCTCTCTTTGGTTCATCATCACCTTCGGGCGATGATGAAGCACGCGTCGACGTGGACATAGGTGCGGCACCGATGTTTTACCTTCATCTCGGGACGAGACGACCGAGGCCGTACGCCGTATCGTGGTTCCATCTTTCCCCTCGTTCGTACCGCATCCAACATCTCATGCATCCGTGCACGCACCGGTACCCTAGATTTCATGCATTTGATCACGCGATTTGCACACCAAATTTCTTCACATGTTATTGATATGACATCGAAATGAATGCGCATCATTAGATGATCGAGTCTTGGACCGTATATATGATTGAGAAGGGTATAGATGGGGAGCCGGATACATCACATACTTGTCACCCTCGTGGTTCACAAATCACCCTACAAACCATAAACAACTCCGAAACAAAAACCGGGGTACGGGATGAGGGACATTGTTTACTACAAGACTAGAATTCCCGACTCTACCTAAGCAACACTCACCGAGATCAACTACGACGTCGACGTAGAAAGAATGAAACGTATTCACGAGGAGGAGATGGTGATCGATTAGTTGTCTCCGCAGAGCCAATACCTAGAAACCATACCATGGCCATAACACCTTTGAAATCCAAAAGTGCTTACATAAATGCCGATGATGAAGAAGAAGTAGAAGAATGTGACTTAGATGAATACAAACTTTGGCTAGCTGATTTGCATCAAGAGAAGAAAGCCTTGGGTAAGATATGCTTCACCCAAATATTTGTGTACTTATACTCCTAGAATTTGCATGTTCGGTCACATGAATGAAATTAATTATGGATTATATTTCAGAATTAAAAGACATTTTCAGGGATGACACAATCGATACATACGAGAGAATACCCGAATGTTGCGGGATCGCTTGAAGACATCGGTAATATCCCTCTCCTAATTTGCAAGCAAATTACCATTTTTTGTCATACTACAAAATATGATCGGTCATCATATGCCACTAAATTCTCGCGGAACGGTACGTGGACCCCACCTTCATTTTGCAACACGGAATGAAATGAACCCAACACTGCCGGAAGCGGCCTCCATCTCATGCTCGGCGTTGGAAACAACACGAGCAAGGATCCGGTAACATGTGTTCCATAGAAATTATCCGTCCGTGCATACGGTTATTTTGTGGGTATTATCACATGCATGTTGTTCGCATGGAATAGGCTCCCAAAAAGTTAAGAAAAGAGGACGCGGTCCCGTAAGAGCATTGACGGTAATCGCCAAGAGAATCAAGGCGGGCAAGCGACAGCTAGACATTCAATTCTCTAAACATGGAGGACCCAGAGGGTGATAACTACCGCTCATTCGTTGATGAAGTGGTCATGTATACAAGGAAAAGGGCTCCTATCATTGGAGTGAAATCATGGAAAAATGTTAGGGAAGAAGTCAAAAACGCAATAGCAACCGATGTATTGGTAATAATAGACTTTGCTTTTCGGTACAATTCAAATAAAAACTAACATATGAACTCACACAATATTTGAATGCTATTGTGATTATATAACGAGCAAAGTGGGACATGGAGGATAATGTTTGAATCAAGGGAAAAGATATGGGCCATTGCTAGGGAGCGTTACAAAGGATGGCGTTCAACTTTCGGTCCTACGACAAGACATACAACAGCTACCACCGAGAGAATGTTACATAAGCCTACGAATTAGATATTGTTGAATGGCACTATCCGTTGAAGTATTTCAGATCTTGCTAAATTCAAGGTTTGTTCCACATTGTTAATTACGATTTCTGACCACTACATTTTTCATTCAAATGGCAATGTCTGAGTCTTTAAGATTTTTGTTCATAACTTTTCATTGTATAGGAAAGGAGCACACAAAATTCGCGATTCGATGCCAACAAATGACAAGACATTTGTCGGGCGCTAAGCCTTATTCTCGACACAGTATGAGAAGGTAATAACCCGGACAAGCACATCTCCAATCGGTCTTGCGGGATGAAGAACATTAATTTGTTATTTTTTTGGCATAACGAGAGAGACCCGTTAAACCGGTGAAGAGCCGAATGATATGGAACTTTGGTGGATAACTCACACTAACCAGGGGTCTTGGACAGACGGAACAATCTAAAAATGTCTATGTGAGTTCTCAATGAATTAGTACATACATTACTATACATTAAAGTTTATGCAACTATGCGAATGCAACCAATCTCTTGTTCAACTAACTCCTCCACCCGTGCCTTGCAAATGTTAGGACACCGCAAGCAGCTGCTATTGTCGAGGCTTTAATCAAATGACAACAACTTTGTTTCCCAAAAAGGAAAAAAACGAGATGTTCCAAAAAAGCCTACAAATCGCCACGAAGTGCAAATCAACCAAGTTGCATGGAAACGGCACTGCAAAAACCCAACTAGAAGGTACCGTCATCATGAGCGAGGAACAAATTCAGAGGGGAAGAGCTACAAGATGAGGAACACGTCGAGCTCATGGACGCATTTGGGTTACCACAAGAAAAAATGTCAGATGGGAAGAAGAAAGGGAAGCAAAAGGAGAGAACATGCACGCCAACTTGAAGAAAGTGAAAAGAGAAGGCAAAGTAACTACAACAACCTGTGCAAGAGTTCCTATCAATGCCGCAAGCATCAAATGGACAATGTTGTTCCACAGTAATCGGTCAAGCTATTTGCATGAATGTGTTTCTTTCCTTGGGTTCTATATATGAATGTTTGTATCCTTTGGTAGGTTGGGATCTCACCAATATCCGTACAACCATGCCCAAGCAACAATGCCACCGAATCCGCGACGTGGCGGCGGCTTGCATCAATCACTCAAAGAAAAACAACCTTTTTGTCGCCGAATCCGCACAACGTGGCGGCGAACCATCAATTCCTACATCCGGGAATGCACAAACTGCACTCGTGAATGTGCTCTCGTGTACTGTGTTGTTCTCGAATTCACAACTTTTACTAGTACATACTCACGCTATCGATGAAATTACGCTCAATCTTTGTACTTCCAAAATGATTGGTTCATAAAGAGAAGCGAATCAAGAAGCTCGAAAACAAGTATTTCGCAAAACCGAAGCACTAAAGGTGGTGTTAACAATCCCGAAATTCAATCCACCGTTGTATTTATTTCTTCTCAACAACCACAGTACAAGTTGCACAAAGGAGACGACAAAGCACCAAAAAGACAAGAGGTGAAGCTTTTTTCAACAACTCTTACCGCCGTGAATGTAATTCATGTTTTAAATTGGCCAAAGTGTGTTTATGGTTGTGGTAATTATTTGATGTCATTATGCTATTTTTATGAATCACAATCAATCTTTGGTTTGCTATATGTTGTTGTTTCACAAATTCCAATATTAGAGATTAATCGATGCTAGCTTAAAAATTTTGTCGATTCTTTGCCAGGTGATGACACCTCCTGTATCAATCCCCCTTTGCCGATCAAGTGTTGGGATCATCTCCAAGTAACAATCGCGTACCAAGTTCTTCATGTCCTAGCAAATTTGTCTACTATGTTGAAACAATGTCCTCGTGCCAAACTTTTCGCATTTAAGTACTTCATGAGTCATGTAATTAACCTGATGGTTCAATGTTGGTTAATTAACTATAGATGCATTGTTATATTTATCCGTCGATGTTAATTAATGCCGCAATTACCGCCGCTACATAAATGAGCGTGCGTAATACATCGTTGTTTCGTTGCCAAAAAGTAGCGTGGTGCAATAGTAAGTGCACTTGTAGCACCCCTAATACGAACGTGGTAATAAGAAATTCAACTTGTAGCAACACAAAGGGAATGTGGCAATAGTATGGTGTACTTGAAGCAACCCTAAATAGGAACGTGGTAATAAGAAGTCAACCTGTAGCAACACAAAAATGAGCGTGGCAATAGATAGTGCACTTCTCAGAGCAACCCTAATAAACGTTGTAATAAAGACTTTAACTTATGGCAACCAACCAAATGTCGAAGCAATAATAGAGGGATCCACATATTACAACCAATCAAATTACGTGGCAATAGAGGATACCACCTAAAGCAACGTAACCAATATCGTGGCATCGTACAATTTTACCTATCACATCGAACGAACTTTGTGCAATAAGAGGAGATCAAATTACAAGAACTAACCAATTTCGTGGCATCGTACAATACTACATATTCCAACCAAATTACTTTCGTGGTAATAAGACGAGGTTCAACCACAGTAACCAAAGTCGTTGCGTAGCAATACTATAACTTGCAACGAAACGTAAACGTTGCAATTGCACCTTTGGCAACACCGCGTATGTGTCGCACAAGACACTTTGCAACCAAAACAAGTGTTGTAAAAAACCCTAATTCTGCAACGTTGCGTTACGTTGCAACAAAAAAAACTTCGCAACCACTAGATGGACACGACGCAATACCCTAATGCAACGCGGCCTTTCGCATCCCATGGCCCACGGAACAATTTGGTTGCAATTGTGTCTATTGCAACCAAATATGGCATATTGCAACACATTTTGTGCGTTGCATTAGGGGGAAAATCTAGTAGTGTGACGACGTGGCAGTCGGTGAACATGGTCTCCACTGCGTTCGTGATGGTGTCCACCATCGCGTTCATGGATGGTGAAGGAGGAACCAAAGCCATGGAGAAGGCTTACTCTGGTGAGTCTCCGACGATCTACCGGTGAGTCCCTCTCCCTGCCAGTGCTCGGTGGTTGTAGAGCAAAAGTGATGATAACGTGTTACAGATGGAAAGGAAAAATGATGATTGTATTGATCGGTCTACAGTAAACTGGGTATATATGTTACTGTAAATGGCAACTACCAATGGGAGAAACGATGCCTTGGTTTCGACGATGTTCAGTAGAGGCTTTCGTGCCTTGTACGATACCTGTTGGCTAATGCTAATCCTACCACTAATTAACTATATTTATCTATTTATCATCTATTAATTAACTCTAATTAATCTCAACACTCCCCCTTGATCAATGGATCTCGTGTAGGCACCGTTTAAACTTGTAGAATCTTTGATATTGGATTGTCAATCATATTCTTGAAAGCTTTGGAAAACCCCGTCGCGCCTTCGTGTAACGAAGCCAGACCTTCGGCCGGAGGTTCCTGAATCTTCTCCTATCAACTTTGGTTCGCACCCTGAAATCGCCATCACCAAGACAGACACGATATCCACTCCTCTTCGGTGAGCCAAAATGTAGGGAAGGGGTTAGTTGTGAAATATTTACCCCAACACATCCAAAGGCTTTACACATGCTTAGTGAGTGTGTTTAGTGCTAGGCTTATCTTAGAGCTGAGTTGTACGCAAGGTGTGCCAACCTTGTGAAATGATTCTCAAGTGAATCAAGTTGTAAGGTACATTGAAAGCCTTGGGGCCTCCGGAGGAGTCTTCGACCCTTCAGCTTGGTGTGGAGAAGCGAGGACACTTTGTGCAGGAGACGTGGAGACCCCCTCCCTTGGTGGAGAAGTTCCTTAGTGCAGGCGGTATCAAGGTGACCAATGGAGCTTGACGAGTGCCTTCATGATGAACCTTTGTGACAAGTCAAGTGAAGCTCTTGGGAGAGACTTGGTTACCGAGAAGCAATACTCTTGTGTGGAGTGTTTTAACAACGTGGACTAGGGGTAGCTTAGTGCCTACCAATATCACGAGAAAAATCACGTGTCAAGAGTTTACTTCCTCTTTACGTTTCTGCATTTCATACTTACAATCTTTGCTTATCTTTACTTTCATAGAGTAGCATCTTAATAGGATTGGCCATAGCTTGCAAAATTCTTTGGGATAAGTGTTTCGCACTAGAACAACCATAGTTGCACATCTAGATAACATATTCTAGTTTATGTTTTGATCAAATATTCCTCACAGACGTCAGGTGGAAGGAGGAAGGTGGTTTTATCCATAGAGCGGAAGCACTGTGTTTGTTTCTTTTAAAGAAAAAAAGCAGGCCGTGTTTAGATTCAGCCCAACGGGATTCCTTGTCTTAGGAACTGTTACGGATGGAAAGGAAAAATGATGATTGTATAGATCGATCTACAGAAAACTGGGTATATATGTTACAGTAAATGGCAACTGCCAATAGGCGAAACGGTGCCATGGTGCTGACGATGCCTCTTCGGTAGAGGCTTTCGTGCCTTGTACGATACCTGTTGGCTAATGCTAATCCTACCACTAAATAGCTATATTTATCTATTAATCACCTATTAATTAATTCTAATTAATCTCAACAGTAACATCCAACCGACCAAAGTTTGAGGGTGGAATTTATATATATATATTTTTAATCATTTTGCAAATTATATGATCGTTCAAAAATTTATCAGATTTGACAATCAACCGTCGTGCGCCACGGTGGCCGCCGTGGGCCACGGCGGTAGGGACATACCGCCCTGGGGGACGGTGGCAGCCGCACCTATATAAAGGGCGACGGCAGCCGCCGTCCTCCCACCCCTGCCGCCGCCTCTCACCTCCCTTTGGGCCGCCGGCCGCCTCCTCCCAGGTAAAGTTTTCTTTTCCTTTTTTCTTAGTTAATTTTATTAGTTTAGATTTAGAAAATTAGTTTATAGATTAGAAAATTTAGAAAATCAAATGCGGCGGTACGGTAGGCATTAGGTTCGAGATCGTGTCCTGAATTTCCCTTGTTAATTTTCTACTAAATTTAATAAAGTTATCAAGAAATTAAAATGACCCCGGCAGCGGTTGGTCCTAACCGCCGTGGTCCGGCGTTTGAACCTAGCCGTCGTGGCCCACGGCGGTTAGGCCCAACAACCGTGGGCCGCCGCCAACCGCCGTGGCCGACCGCCAACCACCATGCGCCACGGCGGTTAAGTCATAAACGCTGTGGCCCACGGCGGCCGCCGTGGCGCACGTCGGTTGATTGCCAAATCTGATAAATTTTCAAATTCGTCGTATAATTTTGCAAAATCCTACCGCTAAAAAGAGGGAATCGTTATCGTCGCGGGGGTATCGGACCGCCCCTCACCCCACGCACGTCGCCCCCCACCCCACGCACCCAAGTACGGGTTAGCCTCTTAAAGTAAAGTGCGCTAACGCGCGAGTCGCGCGGTTTGGGGAGCACGCGACCCGCCGCCGCGCCGACGCTACGCCCCCGCCGCCGTCGCCTTCCCCGGCTTAGGCAGCCTTCCGGCCGCCTTCACCGCCGCCCACCAACCCTCGCACGCTAACCGCTTCCGTTCGTCGCCCCCGCCCTCGACCCTGTCCACCGGCTGTCTCCCTCTCCGACTCTGACTCCACCATGGCGCTAGATGCAATACAGCCGTCTTCTCCCTCTCCGACTCTGACTCCACCATGGCGCTAGATGCAACGGAACACAGTCAGACACAAACCATCTCCCTCTCCGTCTGCCATCGCAAATCAAAGAACCGTTGGTGCAAAGAGCATAGAGGAACAGACTCATATATCACGGGCAGAATCAACAAGTAAAGGAAAAAAAGGTGGAGAACGAAGAACACTGGGAAAAAAAGAGACGGAACTAAGGAAAAAAAAAAGATATATGCCCCGCACGCCGGTGGATTGCGGCACCCTCGGCCGTCACTGGACCTCCGGTTGGCTCGATGCTGGAAGAACGGGAGACAGGTATAGGCCGACAAAAAAGACGGAAGAGGGACTGAGAGAGTTCTAGGGAAGACGGAAGAAGAACCAATGTTGCCGCGCTGCTGAGCGGTGTTGGCCAGGCGCCGCGGGCGCTAGCAAGCAGAGGCGGCGGTGTGCGCGGGCGAGCGGAGGCGGTGGCGTGCGCTGGCGAGCAGAGGTGGCCGCGGGCGCGGGCGAGAGGCGGTGGCAGCAGCTAGGAGCGATTTGACGGTGTACGCGGCGCGGGGCAGCACGGGCGCATGGGAGCGGCAGCCATGGTGCGTGGGCGAGCACCGGTGGACGCTCGGGGCTGGATTGGATGCACTGATGGGGAAAGTCTGAAGACGGACCAGGTCCATTCGGTTCAAGGATAAGGCTGGGTAGTTTTACACGAAAGTCCCTAGACTTCTGTGAAAAATGCATCTCTAACAATAGCTATTACTATTTGAGTAGCGTTGTTGAAACACTAACAAGCAGCTTATGATTACTTCAAAGTGCATAACTATGTGACAGAGTATGCTTTAAATTTAACAATTTTCACCCATAAAAAATATTAAAATACTTTTGTATTGGTGATATACTCTTTAAAATTGGTATTGATACTACACATGAATACCTAAATTTTTGTATTAAAATGTATAAT
This sequence comes from Cenchrus americanus, assembly GCA_947561735.1. Taxonomy (NCBI): domain Eukaryota; kingdom Viridiplantae; phylum Streptophyta; class Magnoliopsida; order Poales; family Poaceae; genus Cenchrus; species Cenchrus americanus. The sequence continues at coordinate 87,836,280 of OX387240.1, read as the reverse complement.
AATGCAAGCAAGATGGAATAAAAACAATACTGGGTAAGAAAGAAAATAACATGATTGTACATGCAAAATGTTTATAAGACACTTTTCAAGTCAATCTTGTTACAAGAGTCAGCAAGAAGAAGGCTTGAGAGCAAGACAAGGTGTAGTGTTGATGAAGTTGGGTACGACCGTCATCCTGCCATTTCCACCAAAATATGCATGAATTATCGGTCCAATCTATAGATTATGGGTCTCATACTCTCATGCGTAAGAGGCTTTTAGTTGGTGAAAAGATGGATTACACTGACTACTGAATATGAAGGAAAAAATTGCATAAATACGTTAACAAATACCGACAACTATTCAACTAGAAAATACTAATAAAAATTAAGAGGGAAAAATAATAGAAGAATAACAAGCAATCCATCATTGTTATATGTGGCATTCGCCCGTAAGAACGCACGGGTACGTATCCTAGTGATTAAAAAGTATAAAAAAATCGTGAGGGTGGGAGAAACAAAGAATTTTTGAAAATAAAATATTTGTTTTAAAATTTTACAGTTCAAGAAGATCATTGCTAAACTTTGAATTAGGTTTTTTGTAAATAGAAAAATCTAATCAAGTCACCTAAGCGATAAGTGATTTTTGCTTGCTCGCTTGCACCCAAAATTTTAACGGGCATTGTTCAGGGAAACTTGGTGCAAAATAAAAACAATGTTGGACCTTTCCATGTGTGACCCGCATCGTGACACGCTTTCAGAATCCGAATCCAATAGCCTCCGCCCTAAGGATGGATTCAGATCGGATACGCACGAAAACGAATTCGGATGTCACTCTTTACCACATTTTATTTCGAATTTGGATACGAATACTAATATTATCGAATATGAACATAAAACGGATATTTCAAATTCGGATTCGCATTTGAATACTTACTCGATTTATAGTATAGAGTCATACTGAGTATGAATTTCATTTGTAGATGGTTTTATAATTGATCAAATTATATTACAAGTAGAAAGTAAATTATGATAATTATACGTAATATATATTTTATTGCAAATAACATATTAAATAATTAACTAATTAACTAATATATCACAATAAATATAAAATAAGTAATTTTGTAAATATATAAACATCTTTTATTAGTAAAAATAAGTACATAAATACATTTAAATATAATTTATTTATTTGCTAAATAATATAATGTGTTTAAAATTACTATGATTAGACACATCAAAATTAATTAAAAAATATCATTATATAATTTAGTAGTACTAGGTTAGCATAATTACTTACTTGTCATATATATAATTTTTAATGGTTAAAATGATGTAAATAATTATTTTACTAGCAATATTAAAGTCAACATTATTTGTAATTAGTATTTAGTAATATAAATAAATTTTAGATGGTTTCTGTGGGTACTTTATTTTTTGCGGATACGAATAATGTCGGCTATGTCGGATTTCTGTCGGATAATTCGGATAATATCGAATACGGTTAATATTGAAAATCGGATTCGAATACATCCATGTGACATCCATATTAAAACTGAATACGAATACGGATATCTATATTAGCGTTTTTAGCGGATACGAACACGGATAATTTGGATTTCCAAACACCTGAATCCATCCCCTACTCCGCCCTCTGTACTTTTTCGACACTGCTCCGATGCTTCCTAGTAAGACACCATGCACTCCTCCATCCTTGCTCCTCATGCCCGCCTCCACTGCATCCACGCCAACGGGACATCTTCCTTGCTGCAGTCGCCGCCTGGACCCTCGCTGCTGCCACCACTGCGCTTCGCTCTGCCTCTAAGGCACTAACAACTGCGTCCCCACCCGTGTGGTGTTCGCACTCAAGTGTAGTCCGTGCGACCGTGCATCGACGCTGATGCCAGGTACGTTGAGGTCGTGTTCGCAACTAAAGTTAACACAAAGCCGATCAGGCTGTCGCCACCGGTCAGACCGGTGTCCCTGTACGGTCTGACCGGTCGGTCCTGTAGCTGATCCGACAATGGCCACAACAGTTTGACCGGTGGGCCTGACTGGTCTAACCGGTGGACCCCAAGTCTGAGTAGAATTGAGGAATCCTAGTGAATTTCGACTTGTAAAGGGTTTCCATGCGGGGCAAGACCTCCCCACCATATAATATAAAGGGCCACGACCGGTTGAGGGCTATCACCCGATCGATCATTTATGTCACACCCGTTTTTCTGAAGAAAACCGAATCCTTCTCATATGTGTGTCGGGATCAGAATTTCACACATATTATAGACTCATGAGTGTAATATCACAAAACATTGCTCAAAACATACAGAAAAGGTTTATTAACTTTTATTAGACTCACAAGGGTAGACTCAAAGGTCTTTACATGAACAACGATAACTATGAAGACGCGACTCCATCTTCATCTTCCACAGGCATCTGACTGGTTGACCGCATGCCTCAGAACTCCTCGTGGTCTCTGAAGTACTCCACTCTGGGGTTCTTCTCTGAATAGCGTAAGAAAGGATGAGTACACTTATGATTGGTACTCAACAAGGCCACAGGAATAACCGAAAAGCAATATTAAGTCCATCTTTAAGTTCATTAATCATGTGATGGTCCATGCCGCTCTTGACCGTGAGCACGGCTGATCGATCAGTTTTACACTCTGCAGAGGTTGCACACTTTCACCACAGTTCGCGTAAAAGTTCCGAAGAACTTTGAACCCAACCATGCCGGTGCTGATTAGGCATAATACCACACTTCCGACGTGTGATTGCATAGGGACGCTACGAAGTCTTTACAAAGATATACAAAAGCACCAACAACCCACGACAGTTACAGCTCAGGGCGGACCATAATCCTCCCTAGTGGTCAGCACCTTAGCAAAGGCTGCTACCCCAAAAGAACCGGGCTATACCCCTGCAACCTCGAGCCGCCTGTGTTTCTTTCGGATCAGGTCACCAGTACAATCGCACACCTAATTAATTGGCTAAGCCAGAGCCATGTGGACTGTGGTTGCACTGTTTTCCTGCGTGGTTCTCCATGTTCCGATTAATTTATAGTATTCTTGATTAAAGCATAGGTAGAAGGGTGGTTAGGGTCACTTGCCTTTCTCCAATGATAAGGTACTCTCCTTTACTTCAAAGCTCTGCACTTGTTCTTCCTCGAACGATGTGTTGTCTACGATCATGCAAGAAAACATACAATAAATAAAACAATACATCAAACATTGCTAAAAGACTAAAACAAGCTTCTAGAACAGACGTGCTTGTTGAGATGGTCGCGTGGACACCAAAAACGCTTAAAACGGAGCTAGGACGGAAAACATATGGATAAAACAAGGTTCAGGGGCTAGATTGTGAAGAAAACTATTGTTCAGGGGCTTATCTGCAAGAAACTAAGGACCTATACATAATTATGATAAAAACAGAAGGTTTAACTTGTAAAAGACAAGGGGTGGACTATGGGTGAGAGAACCTTGAAAGCTTAAGGGCCTAAACATAAAAACCAGGACTAAACTGTGAGGATTCTTGAAGGTGGAAGGGCTTTTGTGTGATATTAATAAGTACAGGGGCTTGTGTGCAAAATGACCGGAGAACACCTAGGTTGACCGGTATGGTTTTATTTGACTGGGGAAACTGGACTTAATCCAAGTCGTCCATGCCGGATCGAGCGGCTGGCGTAGCTCGAATTCGAGCTCTCGGTGGTCAAACGCTATGGGATCAAGATGAAAACGAAGCTTAGGAAGAATGCAATTCACCGAGCGGCTTGAAGAGGAGGGAGACATGGCAGAGGAGATCGAGGCGGGCGGCGAAGCTCCGTTCTCGGGGCGGCGGCGCTGTGGGGCAAGGAGGAGGTCCGGGGAGAGGTGCGGGAGGAGCTGGGGGTCTTGCGCACCTTTTATAGGATGGAGGGGGTAGGCGAAGGGGCGCAGAGGTGGTGGGCATTCCAGCGGCGCTCTGATGGGCCGCCATTAATGGCTAGGAGGCGGTGGGGGCGGTTTCGGGAGATGAGGGGGCAAGGCAGCGCGGTGATTGTGCCGACGCGCATTCACTGTGGCTCGGTGGGGAGGGGAAGGGGCGCGGGAGAGGGAGATGGCGCCGGGGAGAGTCGGTGGGTGGCAACCATGGGGAAGGATGCGGCGGCTAGAGGTTGGAGTGTCGGGGACAGCCATAAGGGTCCCCTAAAAAACCGAGGGAAACCCATTTACTTTCTCAAAAAACAAAGCACAAACAGACCTAAAACACGCTTAAGATGAATGACGGCCCAGCGGCCGGACCCACGGCACTGGTGGCCCCAGCGGCCCACCCGAGCAGTCGGCCCAGCCACCCTTGAGCGGAACTCCGCTTCGCTTAGGGGCACAGCACCGCACTAGCGAAACTCCGCCTCGCTCGAGGGCTGGTCACTCCCTCGGGTGAGGTTCCGCCTCGCTCGAGGGCCGGTCGCCCCCTCGGGTGAGGTTCCGCCTCAGCCGAGGGCCGGTCACCCCCTCGGGTGAGACTCCGCCTTACTCGAGGATCTCATGGGCTCACCGCCCCTGTACCTGCTCCCCCAACAGGGGCATTTAATGTTCTGACACTTGTAGGCGCCCGGATCAAAGACGAATCCACGTCGTGCCTCTGACACGCCTAGGAATCATGCCCCGGCGCTATTCCGCCGGCTCCCCCGGTAAGGCCATCCTCGCCACTGTACGACGTTGTGCGGCAAGGCCAGTGTCAGCTCTGTGACACTGTGCCGCCCACTCCCGTACGGTCGACGTGCTGCACCCTCAAAAGAGGACGGCAGAACCCTCGAAAAGGGGACGGACGCCTGTTCCACACTTGCTCAGGACCATGCCGTGACGTCAGACCAGTGGGACGCGTCTCCCCCGTCACCGTCGGTCCTGCGCGGCCATCTCCGCCATCACGACACCGTCCCGGGCACTACAGCTCCATCCCCGATGCTGTGGGGTTACGGGGCGACAAGACACCACCACGCCGGCTGATGTGCGCCCTCCAGCCTCCCGTCAGCTGCACCCTCGAGTCAGCGTATGGACGACGACTCAACGGGAGATTTTAACGTCACCATCCACGAAGCCGCTCCTGGACGAACACAGGGCATGCCATGACGCTCCGCCAGAGGCAAGATTCGCTAGGATGGCCGTCCACTCCGTTGCACTGTCCGCCATGCCATCACACATAGCTAGAATAGTGCGGCACGCCTGTAAACTGCCTCCTCCTTGGCCTATAAAAGGAGGGGCAGCCCTTTGGCCGCAGGGGGACGACAGATAGCACTCACCCACACGCTTTCTGCCTTAACCACGATATTGGCATGCGCCTCAATCAGAAAACCTCTGGGACCTGGAGGCCCGGCCTCCTCTGCCGCCTCGCTTATAGCCCCCCTCTGCAAGCACTACGGTGCAACGCAATATAGTGCCCCGAGCACACCACTGCTGGACGTACGGCCCTGGCCAGAACCAGGATAAATCTCGCGTCACTAGTTGCTTAGCAGCGGCCATCGAGGGATAGATCTCAGCGCTCTCACTAGTTAGTGTCAGGACTACTTTCCGCACCGACAGTTGGCGCGCCAGGTAGGGGGGATACGCGTGCTAAAGATCAGCTCTCCAGCAGCCACCTCGATGGTGATCCACACCGAATACAGGGGCCAGAGGTACTCCATGGGCAGCTTGGACCCCCTCCCAGCCGGATTCGAAATCTGGTTTGGGAGCCTGAACTGCTACGGGGAACGACTACCTCATGCGCATCACCAACCGTGACGAGCTCCACCCGTGGCAGTCGACCGGGCTAGGGCCGGTCCCCGTTACGCCCGCTGTTGATGCCCCGGCACCCGCCCAAGCGGACGCTGCGGGTCCCTCAGCACCACGACGCCGACGACGCTCCGGCCCGGCGCTCTCGACGGGCGCGGATGGAACGACGCCAGGCCGCGCGTGTCGCCTTGCAACGTGACGTGCCCATCGGGCCGAGACGGAAACCGCACCCGAGGGGGAGCGCGGTGTCCGAGCCGCGGTTCCCCCACGGGATGCGTAACGCCGTGACGGCGTACGCCTCGTCCGCCAGCATCGACGTGGCAGCATATGAGGATCTTCCCGGCCACCACCTCCTAGCGGTCAGGAACCTCATCGCCTCCACAAACGACGAGTCCTACCACGGCTCCGCTAGCGAGCTGCCGCCTGCTACTTCACATGGGTATGCGGAGTGGGACTTCTCTAGCGTGCCGAACCCAGTGGTGTTCCAGCGGTTCCTTGACACCGCGGACTACTGGTTTGGCTACTCTGACAACTCCAGCGCTGGGAACTATGACCCCGCGCGTGAGTGCTTCGTGGTGGTCGTCGACGGCCAAGCCGACGGCGCGAACGCAGCGGGGGCTAGCGATGGAGAAGCCCCCCGGAACCCGGGAGCTAACATCCCACAGAACCCGGGACTGAGCGCGCCCCCACCTCACCGGCGAGGGGCGCTGACATCAATGCACAACTGGCTCAAGCGCGCGAGCTCGAGGCTAAGCTTGTGGAGGAGTACCGCGTGGTACGACTGCTTCGCGCCTCCATCGCTAAAGAAGCTTCCGCGTGCGGTGAACGCGCACTCGAGCTGGGTAGGCAGGCCCGCGAGCGCATCAACGCTGACTTCGACATCAACAACCCGAACACACCCCCACGAGCGAGCCAGAAGCTCATCGCAACCGTGATGCTGCTATGGGATATGCCCGCTCCCTCAACGCCTGAAGCGCAGAACCTGCACCGCGAGGCGCAGGCGTGTTGACGGTGAAAATCCGTCAACCTAGCCATGAGTTTACCTTCGGTGTTGGCATGACTTTTGTATCTTATCCATTGGTAATAACCCCCGTGGTATAACAAGTTCACTTGTGCATGTCGGTTTTGGAGTTAAGTGTTTTCGCAGGGTTTTAACGTTGAAAGCAAGACTTCCAGGATAAGTTCATTAAGCACCTCATGACAAGACCTTGAAGCCCGATACAAGTCAAGCAATGAAGTGAACATGACTCCAAGAGCCCGAGGACCAAGCCCGAGAAGATGATAAACTCCGAGGACCGAACCAGAAAAGTGCTGAATCTTGCAAGACAAGGAGTTGAGTCCAATTCGGAGAGAAACCAACGTCAAGGGCCCACATGCAAAAGGGGAGAACATCTAGAAGATGCGAGAAGCAACACCGGGCGAAGGAGGCAGCAAACTAGGCCGAAACGGGGCCAGGCCGGCCGGCCCAACCCTTTTCGGGGCCCAATTGGCCTCCCCTTTGACCTAATTGCTTCTTAGGCTATTAATAGCCCCCTTGACCGAGAGCCACGCATCAATCAATTCGTCATCCGCCGCCGAGGAGCAGAGAAGCTTGAGGGACACCATCTCGGAGATGAGGGTCGTGCTAGTTGTCTAGGGTTTCCCTAGCCAACGTGGGAACCTTACATGAAAGACCACGTCAGAGCTCCGGAGCGAGGATCAAGATCGAGGTAGGGCCCCGGTGGTGATCTTGTTCATGTAATCATTCATGGTGAAGTCTTTAAGTGAATCCGATTTCTAGCGATCAAGTGCCTTCTTGATGATTTTGTTTTCTTCTTGGTTTTGCTTCTTCTACGATCTATACTTAAGATAGATTACATAGGGTGCTCTTGTAGCCGCAGTGGCTAGAGGTGCATACCGGACCAGCCAAGTGATTTCAACTTGTTCTTATCGAACTCGCCCTAGACTACCCGCATGAGTAGGGATACGCTGTGACAGACGGGGGTTCCGAAAGGTAGGCGTTTTTGGAGTCGGATGGAAGGCCACGATTTAAAGATGCTTTTAATGAGATTTGCTTTTCTATCTTCATCTATCTCGTTTGGAGCTACAACATAAGCGTGATCTAGATTCTCTATATCAGTTATCTCTTTGCTTTCTCTTGTTACCTCTTTAGTGGATTAGATTAGATGTGTTTCCTTTATGAGTTAGTAGATTAGATGCAACTTGTCTTCATAAGATAGTTTACCTTGCTTTACTAGATTGAATCCTTGCGTTGCACATTGTTCCACGGATTCGATACCTTGGGTTCACCACTCGAGGGAAGAAGGGTCCCTTGACTACGACGGGAGACTTGTCCGCTTGCAAGTCTAAACGAACTTTGATACAACTATTAACCGTCAACAAGCCCCTTTTTCTGGCGCCGTTGCCGGGGAACAAGCAATCAAGATCCAATCTAGTATCGCTTATATTTCAGTTTTTCTTTTGATTTTCTTTTGCATCTCTTAAGTTTGATCATCCTCAAAAGAAAAAATCAATCTAATCTAGTTTTGATTAACCCTAATTTTTCTTTTGTTAGATTTTTGTTTTATTGCTAACCCTAACCGGAGATGGTTGGCTACCTCTCCAAGAAACCCAAAACTTTTTTGTGGATGATCCAGGAAAACTTTACAGGCAAAGGAGACATGCAACACAAGCTAAAGGGTTGGAAACCCTAGATTCAAAAACCGTAGTTGAAGGACCGTCGGAATCTCCAAGGGAATCACCACCTCCAAGTCCAAAGTCAAGAGGAGGATGGAGAAGATGGAGATAGAGAAAGAGGCTCAACACTTAAAGGCCGCCGAAGCAAGATCCACATGCAAGGAGTGTGTGGAGCACGACCATGTCCAAGGACGCCGTCACTAAGTTCGAGGCTATGGAGAAAATATCGAAGAATTTAGATGGCATGGTGACGGAGGTCGGAAGCTCTATACGTGAAGTGTTCATCGTGATGAAGATGCTAGACGCAAGTGGGATAACTTGTCGGGCGCCCGATGGGTAACAAAGAAGAATATCCGAGACAACTCCAAGGTCCCAAGATGGCGAAGGCTACTCAAACTCATTCGGGAGAGATGGAGGATCATACTAGGAGACCATGAAGATCACGACCGAAGGACCGAAGTTTGAGATACCGAGCCACTACATGAAGGAAGTTGTTGCATCCGTCAAGACCGAAGGACAAAGCCAGCCTGTGAAGACCAAAAAAATTGACGAAGCCAAAGAAGAAGCCCGTGCCCAAGATGGTACGGAAGTGGGTACCCAGAATTGCAACACCCGCAAAGAGCGTTGATCCGAAGGAATCAAGTGAAGAAGTCTAGCCATGGACTATAAACGAAGCGCTAGGCGGGAGGCAACCCGTTTCGTCGAGTCAAGAATAAACTACCGGGAGGACAACCCGATTCCAGGTTTTTCAAGTCTTTTTAAATATAATTCAGTTTTGAATTTTACTACGCAAAACATTAGACTTAGAATGGTTGAACAATATTAGAGACATAATTCTTGGTTGAATATTTTGCTTGATCTTAAACTTTTTACATGAACCATCCTATGTGATTGTTTGCTTCTTTTTCGAGAAACCACTACCAAAAAGATTTCAGAACCTAACTCAACCTTTCATCCTCTTTATGATGTTGTGGTTGACTTGTTTTTCATGCTAAAAGCACTCGAGTAGAGCCACGACTTGTATCTAGATGTTATTTAAATTTCAGCATGTGGTAGGACTCGCGTGAACTTAGAATTTTGATTTTTGGTTGATTTAAAAATCCATATCCTTGGTTTCTCTAAGATTAGAATTTTTCTAAGCCTCATTTAATTTTATTTTATTCAAAGTCTCTCTCATCTAATCAAAATTAGAACCTAAACCTATGCCCCCATGATCAAGCCGGGAAAAGTTCGCTCTCAACCAATGAAGGCAAACTATACCGGTGAGACCGATATCAACGTAGTCGGAAAATATTTTCGACTTACATTTGTTTTTAATGGTTTAAAAACTTCTCTAAATTTATGCTTGAGCTCTTGCATGGCTCTGAAAAATATTTTTAAATTTCGAAATTAGAGGAGTGCTTAACCTTAAACACACTTAAAGGGGGGCAATCTAGTTTGAATTAATCATGCATGCACCAAGTCCACCAAGTCCACATGCAAAGGACAAGCATGGTGGGCAGCAAGCATAAACTTTGCAGGAATTTCATGGTGGCATGTGAAGCAAGTGGAGCAAGGGAGCATGGACATGACTCAAGGCATGAAGCATCAAGTGGAAGGACCAATGAGTGGACGAGAGCGTTTGGGCGGTGCAACTCGTGGAGCACGCGGGCAGGAAAGTTGTAGAGGCGAAATGATCGTGCTGGAAGAAAGCCGAGGCGGGGAGGAGCACCAGGCCACCCAGGCCGGTCGGCCCAGGCCGGCCGGCCTCCCCTACTTAAGGAGCCCCCCGGCTCCCGTTTTCTGCAGGCAAGCTTCCCTCTCCTTCCTCAGTTTGTTTGTTCAAGTTTGTGTGCCCAGAACCTCCGTAGACATAGCCAACCTTCCCAAGCTTGATAGCTCAAAAATCCACACCCTTAATCCACTCAAAGTCCAGACTCCAAAATAATATTTGTGTACCTTGTTACCAGGTGAAAACCCCGGATATATATTTGTGAGGGAGAGTGCTGCAATCATGGAGGAAAACTACAAGCCTTTTCACCGAAGAAGAAGGGATCATCGTCGTCTAAGCCATCAACCTCTTCGAGGAGGCACTTAGTTTCCGAGTTTCCTCTAGAGTATGGAGGAGGACACGGCACCGCCGAGGAGGAACCACACTCTTCTCCTCGGTGGCATGAGGGCCACAAAAAAACTCGTCTATGAGGTTCACCAAACCTCAAGGACATATGGAGGAGCCGCTCGTCCGACCTCACCACTTGACACGATAATCCACTCCACCTCCATGCGCTCCGTGGTATTCCAATGGGTTTATCATCATGATGGAGGAGGAGGAGAAGAAGCTCGCTCGCCTTAAGTAGAGGCTTGTAGCGAACGTCGACATCGACGACCAAGCTCTCCACATATTGGGTTTCATACGGGACATCGGTGCAATTCTCTAACGGAGTGTCGGTAAACACCCACAAGGAATTTGCCTAGGAAATTTTCATGACCATGGCACATACCCTTGATGAAGGAGTGCTGAGTCTCTCATTCCGTTTGGAGGGAGCCCACAAGTGGAGAAGAAGGAAGACACCGTCGGAAGAGTAACCTTGATCAACAATGCTATTTCTAGCACCTTGATGGGGTAATCTCCTTTCATCCATGGGTTGCAATCGATCTTGAGATGTAATCGAACTTTGTTGGATTATCTATCTATCATCTTACACCGTGACCATCATAGGTCTAGTCATGAATACCTTCGCGTAGTGAGAGTACGAGAGGAGGGAAAGGGCGAAACCGTGGTCACAACCCCCGATAGATTAGATTGGTTTTCATGTTCAAAATGATTGCATGTTCTAGTATCGTAGACCCATGGGCGAGTGTCTCCTATTTTCAAAAGGGAGCTCCGGAACAAGTGGATGTGCATGAAGGCACATGGGAAGGTTTTTTTGGAGTATGGTCACGGGAGGAGACTATCAACAAAGAAATACTATCCGGAACCCCATCATCCACGTGTGTCACTTTTGTGCAAGTGGATTTTTGGGAGAATGAGAGAGACAAAGATAACCAACACGGAGTTGAATTGGCTTTACTCGGCTTTGCCAAGTGGCCAATAGACCCCACTCACCTATGATCTACCGGTGGTGTTGTTAAGCAACATCGAGTTCGGGAGATATTGGTTTGGGGTGTTGCCTCTCCATATTGGCTATCTCTTTAAAACCGGGTATTACAAGGAACCCGAATCATCTCCTACCCGGGACTTCCCTAGGAATATATGGAGAAAGGAAAATATATAAGTGAAGATGAGAGAGGAGGCTTCAAAGTGGCCTAGGTGAATTTGCCCCTTTCGGAAGTAAGGTTAAGACTTTTTCTTGAGGGGAAGAAGATTGGTTAGAGGAAGGACTTCTTGTGCCGGCGAAGAAAAAAAATAAAGGAGAAGGATTATAGAAGAAGGATCTTCTATGGCCCAAGAAGGTGCACAACAAAATTATGTGCCACCATTTGAAGAAATTTCGGCACCGCCAAATTACTACGGTGGTGTACCAATGCAAGCATGGGGGAGTGGTGCAGCCATACCCCCACCATTTTTGCGGTGCCCAACGTAGCCTTTGCGGAGCCATATGCACACCTTCCTCAACCACAGCAAAATGTGGCCACCATTGGAGGATACGCTGCAAGGAACGTGCAAATTATTGCAGCCATCCTAACCAATGCAAACCAAATGGGTGAAGGAAATGCAAACGTCGCTTATGTGCTTGCACCCCTTCACCTAGCACCGTCGGACAATTCATATGAGGAGTGGTGCAATCTTATTATGAGCAAGGGTGAAACAACCAAGACTATCAATATCAACCACCGGCGGAAGATTAGAGAGAGGAGGAGCTTTAGTTATCTTCCCTTTACCCCCCCTTCCTTTAATTTTCAGCTTGTTTGCGCCTATGTATGCGTAGTATTTTCAGTTTTACTTTAATTTTTAGTTTTTAGTTTAATTTTCAGCGTGTGTGTTAGTTTTTATTTTCATCATGAATAATGTCACCACCAAGTTTTTACCATTAGTAAAGTTACAAAGTTTGTGCCATGATGATATATGATTAAAATTACCGCTTTGTTTATCTTTGTAATTGATTTATGCATGTTTAAGCTAGTGCTCTCTTAAAAATACAAATCTGAAATTATCTAAATGCTAGCTTAATCTTTAGCGGAGGTTATGATAAAAATAAATACCCATAGTGTTTTATGTGCTCTCAAGTTTTAGATGGATTAAAGATGATTTATTTTTGTTCTTAAATGTAAAGCTAACCTTGTCATAAATACCACTTGCGTGTTGCTCTACCTATCCAGAGCCATATAAATATTTGAGTGCAAAAACTTAGTATACAAGATTTATTTTTGGGTGAGTTATTTCAGGCCTTGATTTCTCTGGCCCGAGACTAAGAAGCTGGTCATTCCGCTTTTGCATATCTATCTTTTTGCTAGCCTTCTATCCGTGCATTGTGTATCCCCACATCGGAGATCTCACAAACCTTGCCGGATATCCACCCTTAAAACCAAATATCATCTTTTGTGTTTACCTCCTTGACCACAACCTATTGTTGAGAATGGATCATCAATTCAAGGAAGATCGCAAGACGGTGCCAATATTGAAGAATTCAAGTATCTCTCCAAGGAAAAATATTTCTGGTACCTACCTTATTTACCGCCTCTTTGCTCGAGGACGAGCAACGTCTAAGCATGGGGGAGGAGGTAGGTACGATGCAAGTTTTAGAGTTCATAGGGGAGAAATTTAAAAAAAATGAATGAAAGATAATTCAAAGGCGATGTACGTGACTTCCAAGGTGAAAGTCTCACAAGAAAGAAAGAAAGAAAGAAAGAAAGAAAGAAAGAAAGAAAGAAAGAAAGAAAAGAAGGAGAAATATGAGAAAGAACAAAAAATAATATATGAGTATGCGTAAAGTGAACTCCCCGGTTCTCTAAAAGTGCATTAGGAAATTCAAGGCTTCAAGTTTAAAAGATCCATTCTCATTTTCCAACCATGTGCAATCCGATAACGAGGACTTCCTTTGTGCCTCGGGATCACCCTTTGCCCTTTGCACATGTCCACTCATCTAAAGTGTGCGTATTGTTCTCTTTCCCCTCCTTGATTTAACATTATTTTCCAATGACCTTTTTGACGAGTCTCGGTAAGACCATGAGAATCTTGTCTTGTTTTTACAACATCTCATTTATAATATCTTGGTAGGACTAAACTTTCCCAAAAATCTACATATAAAGCCTACCACATATATATGTGTTATGAGAGGGAAAGGAGTAGAATAAATAGGCTTGAGATACATGATGAGATGAGAGTTCATGAGCAAGATGCAAGGTGGTTTAAATTTGTGAACTTGGTTTAGCTCTTTTTCATCTTGTTCTTTATTTCAAAACTTCTGAGATCTATTTGAATTTTGGGAGCATGTTAATACTTGTGGGATAAGCTTAATTAAATATCTACCCTCCGTAGGGATGAAGGCTAGTACATTATGGAACTTTAACGAATTAAACTTTTGAGAGCATTATGTTTTTTTCATGTATGATCAAGTACAAGGTTTAAACAATGAAGGGCAATGATGATATCCATCGAAGGCTTACTCGAGGACGAGCAAGGTTTAAGCATGGGGGAGATGTTGACGGTGAAAATCCTTCAACCTAGCCATGAGTTTACCTTCGGTGTTGGCATGACTTTTGTATCTTATCCATTGGTACTAACCCCCGTGGTATAACAAGTTCACTTGTGCATGTCGGTTTTGGAGTTAAGTGTTTTCGCAGGGTTTTAACGTTGAAAGCAAGACTTCCGGGATAAGTTCATTAAGCACCTCATGACAAGACCTTGAAGCCCGATACAAGTCAAGCAATGAAGTGAACATGACTCCAAGAGCCCGAGGACCAAGCCCGAGAAGATGATAAACTCCGAGGACCGAACCAGAAAAGTGCTGAATCTTGCAAGACAAGGAGTTGAGTCCAATTCGGAGAGAAACCAACATCAAGGGCCCACATGCAAAAGGGGAGAACATCTAGAAGACGCGAGAAGCAACACCGGGCGAAGGAGGCAGCAAACTGGGCCGAAACGGGCCCAGGCCGGCCGGCCCAGCCCTTTTCGGGGCCCAATCGGCCTCCCCTTTGACCTAATTGCATCTCAGGCTATTAATAGCCCCCTGACCGAGAGCCACGCATCAATCAATTCGTCATCCGCCGCCGAGGAGCAGAGAAGCTTGAGGGACACCATCTCGGAGATGAGGGTCATGTTAGTTGTCTAGGGTTTCCCTAGCCGACGTGGGAACCTTGCATGGAAGACCACGTCGGAGCTCCGGAGCGAGGATCAAGATCGAGGTAGGGCCCCGGTGGTGATCTTGTTCATGTAATCATTCATGGTGAAGTCTTTAAGTGAATCCGATTTCTAGCGATCAAGTGCCTTCTCGATGATTTTGTTTTCTTCTTGGTTTTGCTTCTTCTACAATCTATTCTTAAGATAGATTACATAGGGTGCTCTTGTAGCCGCGGTGGCTAGAGGTGCATACCGGACCGGCCAAGTGATTTCAACTTGTTCTTATCGAACTCGCCCTAGACTACCCGCATGAGTAGGGATACGTTGTGACAGAACGGGGGTTCGGAAAGGCGGGTGTTTTCGGAGTCGGATGGAAGGCCATGATTTAAAGATGCTTTTAATGAGATTTGCTTTTCTATCTTCATCTATCTTGTTTGGAGCTACAACATAAGCATGATCTAGATTCTCTAGATTGGTTATCTCTTGCTTTCTCTTGTTACCTCTTTAGTAGATTAGATTAGATGTGTTTTCTTTATGAGTTAGTAGATTAGATGCAACTTGTCTTCATAAGATAGTTTACCTTGCTTTACTAGATTGAATCCTTGCGTTGCACATTGTTCCACGGATTCGATACCTTGGGTTCACCACTCGAGGGAAGAAGGGTCCCTTGACTACGACGGGAGACTTGTCCGCTTGCAAGTCTAAACGAACTTTGATACAACTATTAACCGTCAACAAGGCACTCATCGAGCAGGCGGCTGTGCAACAGGCTGAAAGCTCGGCATCCCGCATTCGCCAGCAGGGCAGTGCGCGGGACGACGGCGGCGCGCAAGGTCTCGAGGCGCGGCAAGACAATCTGCCAACCAGGGCCGAACGCCGGTCAGGGAGCGAATCCTTGACACACGCGGACAGGCCCAGGACGGCGACGCCCGTAACGTCATCAACGCCCGTCGAACAGGCAACACGGAGACACGGGTAGTGGTAGGCTACCACCCCCGGCGGGGCGGGTGCTACAACAACCGCGAAGATCTCTCACCAACACCGGAGTCCCTGGGGACCCGCCTGTTCAGCCGAGAGATCCGCACGGCGAGCTTCCCTCAGAGCTTCAGCCAGCCCATGTCAATCGACAAGTACACGGGGGAGACGGATCCCTGTGTGTGGCTCAACGACTATCGCCTGGCAGGCCAGCTGGGCGGAGCCACCACCGATGAGGTCATCATCCGCAACCTGCCGCTGCACCTCGCAGACTCGGTGCGGACGGGGCTCGAGCACCTGCCGGCCAGTCAGATCCACAACTGGGACGACCTGGTCCGCACCTTCGTGGGGAACTTCCAGGGCACGTACGTGTGCCCTGGGAACTCCTGGGATCTGCGCGCGTGCACCCAGAAGCCCGGCGAGTCGCTCCGGGACTTCATACTCCAAGCGTTGTATGGAGCTCCCGAGCGTCGCCCAGTCCGAGATCGTGCACACCTTCCTCGAGGGAACGACCTGCCGGGACATCGTGCACGAACTCGGGCGCAGCCCGCCGGTTGACTAAAACGAGTTGTTCGACATTGCCACCAGCTTTGCTTTCGGCGAGGAGGCGGTGGGGGCCATTTTCGACGGCAAGAAGGGCAAGGGCGTGGATGACACGCCCGCGAAGGGTAGTAAGCCCAAGGAGCCCCAGCAGAAGCACAAGCAGGGCAAGAAGGCAAGAAGCCGCGCCATGAGGCGCGCGCGTAGGGATGCGACGACGACGGGGATGAGGCCCTCGCAGTTGACCCAGCTCGAAGGGGTCCTCGAGCGGCCCCTCAGGGCCCCGGCGTGTTCGACGACATGCTGAAGAAGCCCTGCCTGTACCATAAGACACTGGTCAACCACACCCTCGAGCAGTGTGACATGCTCAAAAAGTACTACAGCCGCGCCGCCGCGAAGGATGGCGAGGCCAAGAGGGATGGTGGTGATGGAGACGCCGGTGGTTTCCCAGCGGTGGAGAATGTCTTCCTCATCTTCTGGGGACCGACTGTCGACATGTCCAACAGCCAGCGCAAGTGGGAGCGACATGAGGTCCTTGCCGCTGATAAGGTTGCCCCCTCCTTCCTCGACTGGTCGGGAGACGCTATCACCTTCAGCCGCGAGGATCACCCGAACCGCATCCCCAACCCGTGTCAGTACCCACTGGCCGTCGACCCGGTCATCGGCAACGCGTGGTTCTCCAAGGTGCTGATGGACAGAGGCAGCAGCCTCAACATCCTCTACGTGCACACCTTGCGCCTGTTGGGGATCGGGTTGGACCAGCTGCGGCCCAGCACGACATCGTTCCATGGCGTCGCGCCGGGAAAGCGCGTCCAGCCCCTTAGGCAGATCGATCTGCCAGTCTGGTTCGGCACGCCGGCCAACTTCCGCAAGGAAACACTCACCTTCGAGGTGGTGGGGTTCAGGGGCGCGTACCATGCCATCCTTGGGCGACCGTGCTACACCAAGTTCATGGCAGTCCCGAATTATACCTACTTCAAGATGAAGATGTCGAGGTTGAACGGCGTCATCACCGTGGGCTCAATGATCGAGCACGCATTCGACTGCGACGTCGAGTGCGTAGAGCACGCAGAGGCACTAGCGCTGGATGAAGTGCTCGTGGCAAGCATGGAGAGGCTGGTCAACGAGGACCTCGACTCCACCGCCAAGCATGCCGGCAGCTCCGAGGCTGCCGAGCGTACCAAGAAGGTGCCCCTCGACCCTGCTGCCACCGAGGGCAAGGCGTTGAGGGTCAGTTCTACCCTCGACCTGAAATAGGAAGTGGTGCTCGTCGACTTTCTCTGCGCCAACGCCGACATCTTCCCGTGGAGCCCCTCGGATATTCCAGGCATCCCGAGGGAGGTCGCCGAGCACTCCCTTGATATCCTACCTCACTCCCGCGCCATGCAACAACGGCTGCGTCACTTTGACGAAGAGCGACGCTGGGCGATCGGAGTGGAGCTACGGAAGCTCCTCGAGGCCGGGTTCATCAAGGAAGTTTTCACACTACGTGTCTAGCTAATCCTGTACTAGTTAAGAAAAAGAATGGGAAGTGGCGGATGTGTGTAGATTACACTAGCTTGAATAAAGCATGTCCCAAAGTTTGTTTTCCTTTGCCACAAATCGATCAGATCGTTGACTCGACTGCAGGGTGCGAACTCTTGTGTTTCCTTGATGCTTATTCCGGGTACCACCAAATAAAGATGAAAGAGTCCGACCAACTCGCAACTTCATTCATCATGTCGTTCAGAATGTTCTGCTACGTAACGATGTCGTTTGGCCTCCGGAACGCGGGCGCTACATACCAGTGATGTATGCAGCACGTTCCCGGAGACCACATCGGGCGAACCGTTGAGGCTTACGTAGACGACATAGTTGTGAAAACTAGGAAGGCGGACGACCTGGTCAGCGACCTACGCGTGACGTTCGATTGCCTGCGAGCCAACAGGGTGAAGTTGAACCCCGAGAAGTGCGTCTTCGGAGTGTCGCGAGGCATGTTGTTGGGATACATAGTTTCCCAGTAGGGCATCGAGCCCAACCCCGAGAAGGTCGCATCCCCCGAACGGATGGGTCCGATTAGAGACCTCAAGGGGGTCCAGAAGGTGCTGGGGTGCCTTGCCGCCTTGAGCCGCTTCATCTCGCGGCTCGGCGAAAAGGGCTTACTCATCTACCGACTCCTCAAGAAGAACGAGCGCTTCTCCTGAACCGCCGAGGCCCAGGAGGCACTTAACAAGCTCAAAGCGACGCTCGCCCACGCGCCGATCTTAACGCCGCCCCAGGATGGCAAGCCTCTGTTCCTCTACATCGCCGCAACCACTCAGGTGGTCAGCGTCGTCATCATGGTGGAGCGTACAGAGGAGGGGCACACCCTGCCGGTCCAGAGGCCCGTGTACTAAGTCAGCGAAGTGCTGTCCGAGACCAAGGCATGGTACCCACAGATCCAGAAGCTGCTCTACACGGTGGTGCTCGCACGGCGCAAGCTCCGGCACTACTTCGAAGCCCACCCGGTCACGGTGGTCCACTCGTTCCCGCTAGGCGAGATCATCCGCAACCCAGACGCGGTGGGCAGAATCGCCAAGTGGTCTGTGGAACTCATGGGTGAGACGCTCGCCTATGCGCCGCACAAGGCGATTAAGTCCCAGATCCTAGCAGATTTCGTCGCCGAATGGACGGACACGCAACTACCGCTGCTGCAAATCTAGGCCGAGTGCTGGACCCTCTACTTTGACAGGTCGGTGATGAAAACAGGGGTGGGCTCAGGCCTGCTCTTCATGTCACCCCTCGAGGAGCACATGAGGTATGTGGTACGCCTACATTTCCCTGTGTCGAACAACATGGCGGAGTATGAGGCCCTTCTTTGTGGCCTCTGAATCACCATTGAGGCAGGCATCAAACGCATCGACGTTAGGGGGGACTCGCAGCTCGTGATCAATCAAGTCATGAAGAATGCGATTTGTCACGACGACAAAATGGAGGAATACTGGAACGTCGTACGAGCCCTCGAGGACAAGTTCTATGGCCTCGAGCTTAACCACGTACCCCGCAGGTACAACGAGGACGCGGACGAGCTCGCCAAAATCGCGTCGGGGCGAATCACCGTCCCCCCCCCCCCCCCCCGAACGTTTTCGCGCGGGATGTCCCCAGCCTGTCCGTCAACCTCGAGTTGACACCCTCGAGCCAAAAAGAACCCTCGGGGGCTCCCTCAAATCCAACAGGCGTGGAGCCCATGGACGAGGACCCCTCGAACGAGGCGTTCGTACTCTCCTTGCTCGAGGGCTACGGTGCGGACGAGGTCGAGGCCATGGACACAGAGCCAGCCCCCCGCGAGGAGGACTGGCAAGCCAAGTACATCGCTTAGATGGATCGAGGGGAGCTTCCCTCAGATCGATCCGAAGCCAGACGCGTCGCCAGGATGGCCAAATCGTTCACCCTTATCGACGGCGAGTTGTACAAGTGTGCCGCATCAGGCGTCTTGCAGTGGTGCATACCCATTCCACAGGGGCGCGAGCTCCTCCGCGACATCCACGTGGGCGTGTGCGGCCACCACGCAGCGCAGCGCACCCTCGTGGGCAACGCGTTCCACCAGGGCTTCTACTGGCCCACCGAGGTCGCCGACGCCAACGAGATTGTGCGCACTTGCGAGGGGTGCCAATTCTACACTCGCAAGACCAACCTCCCAGAGCACGCCCTCTAGGTGATCCCCATTACACGGCCTTTTGTCGTGTGCGAAAGGCGCTCGGAGGCTACACCCACCTGCTGGTTGCCATCGACAAGTTCTCCAAATGGGTCGAGGTGCACCCAATCACGAATCTCAGGGTAGAACAGGTCGTAGCGTTCTTCACCAACATCATCCACCGGTTCGGGGTGCCCAACTCCATTATCACCGACAACTGGTCCCAGTTCACCGGCAAAAAATTCCTGGAATTTTGCGACAAACACCACATCCGTGTGGACTGGGCGGTCGTAACGCACCCACAGACCAATGGTCAAGTGGAGCGGGCCAACGGCATGATCTTATAAGGCTTCAAGCCCAGGATTTTCGACAGACTAAACAAGCCTGGCCAAAAATGGCTCCAGGAGCTACCGGCGGTCGTATGGAGCCTCAGAACCACTCCGAGCAGGGCCACGGGATTCACCCCGTTTTTCTTGGTCAATGGCGCGGAGGCTATCCTCCCCACGGACCTAGAATATGGGTCGCCCAGGGTCAAGAGCTACGACGAGGGAACCTGCCAGCAAGCCTACGAGGACTTGCTGGACCAATTGGACGAGGCCCGCACTGTGGCCCTGATGCATTCAGCAAGATACCAGTAGGCGCTGAGGCGGTACCAGGCCCGGAAGATACGGCGTCGAGACTTCGACGAAGGGGACCTAGTCCTAAGGCTGCGCCAAGATAATCTAGGCCGCCACAATCTATCACCCCCACGGGAGGGACCCTACATCATTGTCAAAGTGCTCAAGCCCGGCACCTACAAGCTGGCCAACGAGGACAGCGAAAAACTCACCAACGCTTGGAACATCCAACAGCTACGTTGCTTCTACCCTTAGAAAGGATACCCCAGTTTCTTTTGTTATTCACATACCCAACACCCTAGTTGGCGATGCGAATGTAAATCTTCATCGAATTAATAAAGTCAAAGAGTGAATCGGCTTTCCCTTGAAAACCAAGTCCCCCTCGGGAGCTACTACGAGGGGGCACCCCCCCCCCAAAAAAAGAATGGTCCCATTTTTCGCAAAAAAATTCACTGCAAAAGTGATAAGTACGGCTCGACCCAAATTCTAGGTGAGCTTACGCAGGACGCAAGTAGCTAGAGGGCGAACAAGCGCGAGTCCGGGATAGCCTACGCCTCCAGCAGGATACGGCCCTTCCCGTCGCCGCTTTGCCCACAAGCTACCTGTGCGAATGAAACTTTCCCAGCCAGGCTCACCAAAGAAAATGGGAAGGCAGAACAACACAATTGCCGAGAATAAACAACGAATGTTTCTATTTACAAACATCAAAGTGTTTTAAACAAGCAAATGTTTATTACAACAGTCGCGCGGCTCGAACTCTAACATCAAAAACATAAAGGGCACAAACGCCCGATGGTCTTCAGGCTTGGGGGCCGCCAGCCGGAGGAGCGTCCGGGAAGAGGATGTCAGCGGCAGGAGCAGCGAGCGCGTCCGCACGGTCCATCACCACCTCGTCGTCGACGCCGACGGGAACAACGTAGCCCATGGAAACGGCCTCGAGGTCGACTTGGTAGTGGGAGACCACCACGCCGAGCGCCTTCTAGATGCCCAGGTGAAGGGCGCAGCGCACGCGCTGTGTAACATGCCGACCGAGGGCACGGAGGCGACTCGCCATCGAGCTTCCAGCCTGCACATCGCCCTCTTCAACCCCTTGGCACACCTCGAGGGCGGCGGCCCGCAGCTCCTCCAACTCCTGTTGTGAGGAGTTATAGGCCGTCTGGAGGGACTCCGCTTGGGTCGTTGAGTTCCCAAGAGTGTTCCACAGGCCTGAAAACTACGAACAAAAAACTAAAATTGGGAGCGGATCCCAAATAAACCAAACCAACAGGCGAAAGGCAAAAAGAGGCGACTCACCTTCGACCCGTTTCTTATCCGAGTCAAGGGCCTTGCGCGTGTCCTCGACCTCCTACCGCAGGCTAAGGACCGTGGCTTCCTGCTCCTCGAGGGCCTGGCGCATATCCTCATGCGAGATGCTAAGTTGGTTTAGCTCCCCGTCGAGCTGCGAGACTTCTTCGTCCTGCTGCTTGAGGGTTTCCTGCGCCCCCTCGAGTGCGACACACTCTTGCTGGAGTCGGCCCTGGGCCTCTTCCCGCACCAGACGCTCACGCTCGAGGGTGGCCCGAGCCTCAGCAAGGGCGGCCCGCTCCTGCTGGAGCTGAGCGTATGCTTGTTGGCGCGCGTCCCGCTCCTGCTGAAGCTGCTCCTCCGTCGAGGCGAGAGAGGCGGCCTTGTCCGCCAAGCTGGTCCTCAGCTGCTCAGCCTCCTTGGCCCTTTACTCAACCTGGCTCTGCCAAGACCGTGCTCCCTCGAGGGTTGCACAGTCCTGTTCGAGCTGGGTGCGAATCGAGGCCACCTCCGTCTCCCACTCCGCCGCCACAGTCTGCATCGCAGCTGCGTCCTCACGCGCCTTCTGCAGCGCCTCGTCCCGCTCCAGGAGCGTTGTCCGCACCTTCGCGACCTGCTCCAGGAGCTCGTCCCGCACAACTTGCAGCCGGTACTCCAACCACCCGTTGTCGGTTCACAGGGCTTTGACGAGAGCGTCCAGGGCGTCGTACTGATCCCAGTACCAGTTGTGCTTGGAGCTCAGCTGATCGAGGCGGTTATACCTCCCTCGAGCCCGGCCCTCCAGCTCCTGTCAACGGCAGACAAGGTGCGGGAGGAAGCAAAGTTAGGAAACGCGTGGACGCAGAAGCGGCAAGGGAAAACCTCGAATTCAACGATGAGAACACGTACCTTGAAGATCTACCACGCGGGGCCGGCGTGGATCCACAGGGCCTCGTTCAACGCATTGTTGAGTGAGGTGTTGTGGTCATGAAACTCCTTCCACAGCGCCTGCTCGGCCTGGGCCTCGTTGAAGTGGGCTGGTGGCGCGCTGGCAGGCTCCCGCTCCTGCTCCGAGCGCGCCATGGTGACGTATGGGGCGGGAAGGCCAGCGTGTGACGATGAGGCCCCGGCGCCGTGCGTCGGCTGCCGCAGCATCACGTAGCCATCTTCCCGCATCACCAGTACCCCCGCCGTAGGCTCGGGGGCTAGCGCAGGCTAGTTCTCCCACTAGCCCCACCCGGGCGGCGGGGCGTCATCGTCGGGGATCTCCACCACATCCGCCTGACCACCCGCCGCTGGGACAGGCAAAGGTTGGACCGTTGGCACGGTGGTCACCGTAGTCATGACCGCCGTCGCAGCCGCCACCTCCTGCCGCGACCCCGCGGCCACATCCGTCCCACGTGGTGGCTCTGTCTTCACCGCCGCGCTCCCTGTCACCCGCGGCACTCTCGACGAGCGCCACCTCATATGAACAGATGCGTCCGACCTGAGCGCTTTAGCAGGCACGAGGGCGGGGACGGTCGGCGCCACCCTGCGAACGCATAAATAAAAAACTGAACTCCGGCCCCTTGAAACCGGAACGTCTGGAGGAGCGACTGCATACCTCAAGGTTGAGAAGCCTCGCTTCCTCTTCCTCAGGGGTTTGGCAGGCGCTGTGGTGGCACCTGTCATCGCCGTCGCAGCGCTCCCAGACGCTTCCGCAGCGCTCGTCGGAGCCTCCGCGGTGCGCGCCGGCGCCGCCCGGCGCGCGCGCGCGCCTCTTCCACGGACCGCCGGCGGCGGCCGCTTCCGCACCTGCCACAGGCGCCTGCTCCTTTGCCGCCTCTGGGGCTCTTGGTGACGGGGGCGAGGGATTCCACCTCTCAGAGGGTCCTGCCCCCCGCCGCTCTCCACTTTTTCCTCCTCTCCCGACGACGAGCCCTCCGGAGTCGCCGGGGGAGAAAGTCCCTACTGTTCACGCAGCCGGTACTCCTCGTCCCGTTGTTCACGGTGCTCCTGCCGTCGGATCCTCTTCTCCTTCTTATGCGCCGCCCGCTCCTGCACCCGTCGCTACGCCGTGCGCGCGCGCCGCTCGGGCTCGGGGCGTGGGCGGGTCGGACTGCGCGGTGTTCACGATCACCCTCTGCTAAAAACGATTGTCAAAACCGCGCGGGTACGTTGCAAGGGAATGAGAATGGGAGGAAGACCCACTCACCGCTGGGGCGTCGGGGAGCATAATGAACGACCAGAGGTCGTCGTTGTCGTGCCTGACGGCCTTGAGGCTAATGGCGCTCCTCGCCCTCATGGCCGCGTATTCCCGGGGAAGCGGTCGTGCAGCAACCGTGAACACGCCAACACCGTAGGTTTGGCCGCTTCACTCATCTCATGAATGCGGAGCTCCCTCTCCATGAGGGGGACGATCCGCCGGTGGTGTAGGTTCGCGAGGACCGAAGCCGCCCCCAACCCGGCATCCGCCAGGTTCTTCAACGCAGTCAAGAATGAATCCAGCCGCGCCTGGTGCGAGGAGGGAGACACGCCGTGGTGCCAGGAGTCGGCCTTCTCCATCAGCACCTTGCTGGTGTAGGGGGGAGGGCGGCACCGTCGTTGCGGAGGTAGAACCACCCCCGCTCCCATTATGTGTTGTTGGAGGTCATCGTGCAGGGGATTTAGAACTCCCTGCGCGAATCCCGCAGCGAGATCGATAGGTCGCCGGTGCGCACCGTGCGGTGGACCCATGGCTCGGGTGTGGCGAGCGTGTGCAGCTCCGCGCGGAAGAGGTGGACCCGGAGATCCCAGTTCACTGGGATCTCTAGGAATCCCTCGCAGACGCCAACGAAGGTGGCTGCCTGCGAAATCGCGTTGGGGGCGAAGTTGTGCAGTTCCACCCCGTAGTGGCAGCACAATCCACGCATGAAGCGGCTCGCCGGCGCGGCGAAGCCGCGCTCGTGGTGTCAGATGAAGCTGACGATCACTACAAGAAACTATTTAATCTGTGACGCAACCATTCTGTCGCGGATTAAATAAAATTTGTTGCAAATCAGCATCCGCGACGATTTACATTTTCGTGGTGGAATGAGCGTCATTGATTAAATCTCTCGACGTTCCCTTAATAAACGACGCGATCTATGACGTATCTGGATCGTCACGGAGCAGCCCGAGGCCCATGCAGCCCAACCCATGGCTCACTATCCGTGACAAAATAAAATCATCGCGGATTGCTGCTGACATGGATCATTATGTGGACATGGCTGTTGACATGGATGACACGTGGCTGCCTACGTGTCACACCCTGAAATTTCCAATTTCAGGATGTGAATAGAAAGAATAATTAAATAACGATTTTCTCATAATTTTAAAATTTTTCCAACATTTGTTTTTCTTTACATGGAATATAGTATAGGAAAAATCCATTGTCTGATTTCCTAAATTAAATAAAAGTCATGTGTGTTGCATTCATGCCGAAGCATCTAGTGGTTCTTGAGTGCAAAAAGATTTCAAAAATGCGTTTAGAAGTTGTCCAAACTCTCCCGAGAATTTTCCGGATTTTTCTGGAATTTATTCTCATTTTCCTTGAGCTATTTCTATTTATTAGAAGTCTCTAAAATCCTTTTCATGAGCTCCAAATGCTTTATTTGGATTGTTCATGTCATAATATATCTCTAGGAATTTTCCTGGGATTTTCGGAATTTTTTGGGTATTTTTCGTGCCTCTAAACATTTTCTAGGCATTTCCTGGATTTGTTTTTGCACTGAAAAATATTTCGAAAAAAAAAGAAAATCTACCCTACCGGATTGGGCCGAGCCAGAGGCCCGACCCAACCCGCTCCGCCGCCGCAGGCCCGCGCGGGGCCCATCCGGACCCGCATCACGCCGCCGCTTGGGGAGGCCGCCGCCCGTGCGCGCGCCCCCATAAATAGGAGGCCGAGCCCTAGCGCGCCGCCTCCCGCGCCTGCTGCCCTCGTGCGTGCCCTGCTCAGCACGCCGCCGCCGCTTGCTGTAGCCCAAACCGAGCCCGCCACGGTTGACCTCGAATTCCGGCCGCTCCCGTTCGTCTCCCACGCGGGTGAGCACATCATCACGATCCTCTCAATCTCCTCTCTCCATTTTGCATCTCATCCAAGCCCCCAGCTGCTCGGAACCCCGCAGATTGGATGCGCCAGGAGCAAGTTCCTAGGCGTGGGGAGCTTCTGTCCGTCCCAGACTGTAGGTTGAAGAAGATAGGGTTGTTTTCTGATTAGGTCCCTGGAAGATCATGTAATGTTTTGAAGATCATGTAATGTTTAGATCTAATCTTGTGTCTTGGCTAATCTGTAGATAACCCCCTAGAAAGATCCCACCTTTCACACATAAATCCCACCCGAGACTTTTATAGATCTAACCCTGCAGTCTATTCTTTTTGCGAGCACTATTTAATGTGTCTTGTGATTCTTTTCAGCTACTCCCTGAAATCTATAGTTAATCACGACTAGGTCCCTGTAATCTTGTTTTGCTCATATCTTTCTCGTTTTAGCTCGATTTACTCGGTTCAAGTTACATTAGATTCATAATAATGTAAAGAACGCGTTAGTGGTGTGTTTTCACCATGTTTTGTTTTCTGAAAATAAAATTAATATTAATTTTTATTAATGACTAGTTATACATGTCTTTTCCAAATAAAAGCTATATAGATCTATACATCGTTTTTCACAAGCAAGTTTAATTTGATTAATGTTTCTATCACATGTTTTTGTACATAAAAGTTAATTAGATCTTTATCTCGGTTTTCATAAACCAAATGCTAATTTGTTTAATGGTTAATTAATCTTTTCTAATTAAAATTTGATTAGGCTTTTACATCTGCTTTTCTAATAAATGTTAATATGATTAATGCCAATACCATAATGTTTTTAATAATAATATGATCTACTCGAATTACAAAGTTTCGTTTAGATTGTTCATATAGTTTAGTTTTTCTTAATTAAATGTTTAATCGGTTTAATTCATATATGAATCTTTATTAATAAAACTTGACTAGTTCTTTACACCGGTTTCATAAATAAAGTTAATATTGCATTAATGTCAACATAGGGTATTTTATTTCTGAAATATCCTTTATAATTGTTTTGTTAATTAAAATGAACCTAGCTCATAGCCTTGCTTTCCCATTTATGCAAAACGTTCGTTAGACGTTCTTTTCTCAGCAATCTAAGTGTGATCTTTCCAGTCCTTGCTCAATCTTCCACGACCATCTCTTTAAAGCAAACCAAGCCTTTCTTCCTCTTAGCACGGTTTGTGTGCTTTAGTGATCCATCTAATCGAGCCTATCCTTTAGTGCGTTCTTTTAAAGCTTTCTTTTGATTGGTGCTTTGTTCTTAAGATATGCTTGTTTGTTTGCTTTGTGTATGTTTGTGCCCGATGATTGATGCGCTTAGAGTGAACGCCGTTCGAGAAGTTTGGAAGAGCTTGAAGTTGAAGATTCTGAGCAACGACATTACTTTGGTTAAAGGCAAGTGTGTCCTTGATCTTTTGTCCTAAGAATTATATTAAATCACTCATTGCATTGCTTGCATTAATTTTGATGGGTTCCTATTAAGGTTTATCCTAGTCTTTGATTGTCAATCCTTGTTAACCGGGGTTTACATTTATGTTGGGTAGCTATGCTTAGTTGCTATACCTGGGTTATGGTGGTTTTAATGAACATTAATGATGAATCATGTTATACCTTTGTGCTATATCTTTGGATGCTTAATACATGATCATATGATTAATCGGAACATGGAGCGACCACCCAGGACAACAGTGCAACCACAAGGACTATATGGCTCTGGTCTTGGCCGAGTAATTAGGGAAGTCTTTGTGTGGTTATTACTCGCATAGTAGGTTGGGGACGGAGGAATGCTTTTATGGCTCTTCTATTCCGGAGCGGTGTTGGAACGGAAGACTCTATGGCTGACCGTCCGTAATAGAAGTGTGGTACGAAAGATAGCCTCTATGACATACTACTATGGACTAATACGCACGGGAGGACTCTTTGTAAAGGCCTCGTAGCGTCCCTATGCAATCACACCTCGGTAGTATTGTATGATGCTTGGCCGGCATCGCATGGTTGGGTTTAAAGTTCTTCGGGACTTTTACGCGACTTGTGGGTAAAGATGTACAACCTCTGCAGAGTGTAAAACTAATCGATTAGCCGTGCTCACGGTCAAGAGCGGCCTGGACCCTCACATGATAATTGAACTTGAAGATGGACTTAAATCGTGTTCTCTGGTTATGCTTGCCATGTGCTTATGGCGTATTTCTTACCTTATGCTTAATTGTGGGATGGTATATACTTATACTTTATTAGTAATCAGGTGCTAATAAAATTTGACCAACTAAAATTGCTTAAATGCCTTGAGCCAGTCCACTATAAAGCCTTTGCATTCATGCCTTTCCCCACACTTGCTGAGTACGACAAGTGCTCACCCTTGCTATAAACATGTTGCTCAGAAGGAGGAAGCTACTCTGAAGTCTTGTGAAGATGTTGTGGAGTTCTAGGCGTACGCAACCCCCAGTCGACTGCCTGTGATGTTTGGAGCCTTCGTTTCTAGGATTAAGCGTAAATCTCTGATAATCTTTTTTTTCTTACGTGATACTGTTTCTGTATTCACTTATTTGTCACTATATGCATGAAACTTGATCCTGGCATGCATATAGGTATGCACTTGGTTTTCTTCGGAAAGTCGGGTGTGACACTACGTGGATGTCATGTGGCTGCCTACGTGGATGACACGTGGCTGCCTACATGGATGACACGTGGCTGCCTACGTGGGTAATGACAAGGATGCTGACGTGGACTTTCTTAGCTGTGACATGTCATGCTGACGTGGAATTTTATTTATCCTGGACTAATGGGCCCAATTTATAAGTGTGCCACATTGCCGCCCAAAATTTATGAAACTATTTCAGCCCACCAAAATTTCTCATCACATTTTAACCCACAGAATAAATACAACATCCATTTCAGCCCAAGTACAATCGATTAAGCCTAAATACAACTTATTTATCAACCAAAGTACCGGGATTAGCTCTAGATCAGATACAATCACAGGTTTACATTCATGAGTAAAACAAATCAACAAAAATCTACTCTCATGCAGAATCAACAAGTTCCAACCGATACCACTTCCAAGAAAGTCGCCCACCATCAAGATATACCTTGTTTTCTGCGCACACGGTGGTAAAATACCATGAAAGTTAGTACCGAACATTTTAGACTCATTTGACCACGAAAGCAACATAACAAATAGTCACGGGCATATTTACTCTAAAAATTATGGGCTATTCTACAAGTTCCTTGCAGAAATCTTCTCTATCTGCTAAATAAGATATTAGGCATAGCCTGCAAATAATTGTTGTAGAGCGGAACTGAATGCACCAAGCAAGTAGTAAAGCAAAGAGGTTCACATATTTTTATTGCCATACAGTTTACCTTAATGACATTCTAACAAACACTTAAGAGAATTGGAGGATTGAGCACTAAGAAAAGTTATTCCCATACAGTTTACCTTAATGACATTCTCTATCTTTGCTTTGCATTACTGGGATGTAAATATAAAAGGAGACATGAATATATGAAAAAAGTTGTACTGTTGTACACAAACTGCTAGCATCCAATATAGTGAGAGCTACCACATGCATTTAGTGAATAAACAATCACCTGCACTCTCGGCCTCGACGACTTCAGCCTCCATGTCACCCTCGACGGCGAGCACGCTGTCAGCATCCTGGCAGATTTGATCGGCAACTGGATCTCCCCTTGTGTCGAACGGCTGATGCATGGTTCAAGCCCTAGGTGTGAAACCAAATCAATTGCGACGACATCAGTAATCAAATTGGAAAGAGAGACATATTAAACCAAATTGAGAGAGATTTATGCCACAGGATGGATGCAAGAGGAAGAGAGGCATGACGAAGGTGGAGGTCAGCAATTATCTGCATAGGCGGCGACGGTTAACACCTTCCTGCAAGTAACAAGGAAAGATCTTCCTTAAAGGTAAAGTACAAATACCAAGTCAAGAAATAGAACCCACAGGTTTCCTTTTGATGGTAAAATTAGCAAGCTCATGCTATTGACGCAATAAAATCAGTTTATACAGACAGCAACAACATCAACCATAAATCATAGTTATCATAGTTATCAAGAATTAGCAACATGGAAGCCATGGCAGAGAAACAATAACATGAATATTCAAGTAAGCATTTTAATTAATTGGCTATTTCAATAATCACACATAGTGGGAGCAAATATTTTTACTGTCCAGTGGCATCCAACGGTAGGAGAACATTCAATGGTGGCTGGATGAAAGACTTAGCATACACATACAAGCAATAGTGCAGGAACATTCTTCCGATAGGGCAGATGCAGACTCAATTTAGGAACCCATCATGCTAATTTAGCAAGTGAAAACTGTCAGCTCACCATCTCTTATGCGCAGACCTACTATCCCTATTGTTGCCCCACCTGCTGCGTGTATCTTCGGTCTGGGTTCATATCAACCATGCATGTTAGCCTCGAGAAACTACCATAGTTAATGAGTGCATAAGAAAATTTTGCTGGGTGGCAACTGGCGAAGAGGCAAGCAGTAGAGTGGTGATTCAAATAAGACACAATCCATTGTCCTCGTTGAGATCAAACATAGGAGCATCCAGGCAAAAGATTTAGCTATTGCACTGCCCAGACACCTACTTTTAATCCAACATGCACATCTTAGTTCCCCAGTAGAATTAAATAGAAAGTTCAAGAGAAATAATTCAATAAATAATTTAACCATCAACCTCAGACACATCACTTCCATTAGTTCAATCCAACCTTAAAAAAATCCTACACACTGGTTGCTAAACCCAAGTGTATGAAACAGGTACAACAAGTAGAGTGACATACTAGATTATCAGGGTAGCCTATTTACTGCAAAAGGTGCATGAGGTGCCAGCAATTGTATGCAAGATTGATGCAAAAACAGCCCAGGAATGGAAATATCATTTAGTATATTGTGTACAAATGAGCATTAGAGAACAGAAAATTTAAAAGCATAACAGTATAAGCTCCGTCAGCATCTGAAAACTGAACTAGTACAAAACAATCTCTGGAACAAGCATCAACAATTTCAAACTTCAAACACAAATAATTCGTGAAATGGGATACCATTCCTGATACAAAATTATTTCCAACTAATCCCTTTTGGGCAGCAGAAAGCTTCCTTGCAGCACCGTAACGGTGATGCTAGACTACAATTGCGAGAGCTTAGGATTTCACGATTCCTCGCAATTATCGATTAAGAAGCATGAGTACCACGCACGCCGACGGTCAAGCGAAGGAACCTCCCCCTTCCCCTTGTGCAGTGACCCAGGAACCATCAAATTGGCCAACTGATGCAGTGATGCTCGGAGCCCAACCCAAGCACAAGCAGTACATATACTGGTAAACTATAGTACTATAAGCTACAGCTAGTGAACTGCACCAGAAAGCCAAGAGGGGGAAATCGGGAGGAGCGAGCGGCGACAACAAACCGATGAGGTAGGCGAGGCGCATGAAGAGCATGGGCTTGAGGATGGGGATGACGGCCTCCTGCTCCATCCGGATGACCTCCCGCGCCACCCCGTCCTTCTGTGCGTCCATGCCCTCTGCCGCCTACTGCTTCCCCTTCCCGTCCGCCGCCGCCGCCGCCATCCGCTCTTCTCCTCTCCCAAGGTGTTACACTGTGCAAAGCGTAACGAATTGAATCGTCTCAACGATGTGCACGTAGCAAAGGTAACGGCTGCCCTGCCCTGCTGCCGCCTGCTGGTAGGGTGGTGGTGGTGCGCGACGGGTGGTGGCCCGCGGCAGTGCAAGGCTGGAGGCGGCGACTATGGCGCGGGCGCACCGGGAGATCTCGCGGCGGAGGCGGCGGCGGCGGGCCGTGCGAAGGAAAGAGATGCGGTGGTTGTGGAGGGAGGGAGGGAGGGAGGAGCCGCCCGATGCGAAGCCGCCGACCCTGGGGGCGTCGGGATCCGGGGGGCGCGGGCGGGGGGTCCGTGGATCTGAGGGAGAGGAAGAGGTGAGGAGGAGAGGGAGCGGGCGGCGGGAGGAGGCTGACGGGAGGGGAGGCAGCGGAATAGGGTTTGGGGATCTTTTATACGAAGCAAACGCAATTTTAGCCGTCCGTTCACAGATGAACGGTCTAAAATGATTGGGTTGTTTTGGGCTTAAACGAGCCTGTTACATTTCTCCCCTGCTTAATTTTTTCTTTTTCTTTTTTCATTTATTTGAAATAAGAAAATAATTACAATTTGAACTATGTGTACCTCCAATAGGATTGGAAAATTTTTCACAAAAATCATAATTAGGCTTCTATGGTCCATTCTAGGCCACATCCAGGAGATCGACGAAAACTTTAATTGACTTGTAGGAAAAACTCGAACTTCTACTAGTCACCTTGTTGTAAAATAATGATAATAATACTTAAATTTGTTCAAAACATTCTACAAATTGACATGGAACCATATTTTAAGCATATAATGCTCCTATAAAAAAATCATATGGTTTTGATTAAGTGAGATTATAGATGTTCACAAATAGGACACAAGACTCACATAGCTTCCTACAATTGAAAACAAACTTTGATATTTGAACAATTAATAACGTGACCAAACTTGTATGCACCTCAATTTTTGACACCATCTCATGTTGACCATAACATTAGAGAATATTAAGTTATATTAGCAATTATTATGAAAAAACATGTTTTTTAAATTCTCTTTTTAGTTGGAAAAGTTATGTTGTATGAAAAGCATCCAAAAAATAGTAATTAAGATACAAACAAAATGGCACTGAGTAAAACATCTCGATTTTAGAAAAAATTAGGAAAAAAATCAACCGATTTTGAGTTCGTATGAGGAAGAAAAACAGTTTACAAATTTTATCCGAAGATTAAAAACAGAAATTGCAATTGCTATGAACTGAGATGAACAAGTGTGTTTTCTCTTTTTAATCTTTGACAAAAACTTGTAAATAGTATTTCTGCCTCATACTAACACCAAATTCGATGATTCTTTTTTTCTAAAATTTTCTAAAATCATTCTCTACCAAGATCTACAACTTTAACAAATGAAAAATGATTTCGACAGCAGTTTATTAGGAGTAATTCAAACTTACATCTCGAATTTACACTATCATAATTCAAATAATATCATAAAATATTCTAATGGTTCTACAAATTTACGTGGTAACATAATTTGGGTCAATAAACTTGTGATCAAACTATCAAATGATTCCGGTAACAGTGGAACCTACGTTGTTTAGAAATGGATACATGTCTCACATAGTTTCATAAAACATTACTTGAACATTGAAGTGTATCATACCTTCCGAAATTTTCGAATTCATATGCACTTTAAACTTTACCATAACCTTGTGTTTATCATAACATTAGTAAATATGAAGTTATGTTACCATTTCTTATTGAAAAATATCTTTTATTTATTCTCTTTCGGTAGAGGAAAAAAAGTTGTATGAAAAAGATAAATGTAATAGCAATTAATATGAAAACGAGCGATATTACGTGAAAGATTGTGATTTTACAAAAAATCAGAAAAAAGAATCAATGAATTTGGAGTTATTATGACCGAGAAACACTAGTTTCAAATTTTAAGTATAAATTAAAATGGAAAAACAATGGGGAAACGAGCTCAGCGTGTGCCACGTGGTCACGGCGAAGCAACTCGACCAACACAGTACTGCCACGTGGTCCCGAAGCTCAAATTATATGTATATAATTCAAACTACCATCAATTCATCACAACTCATGACGTGTCCCAGTGGTAGCAGATGCTTTGTTGAAAACAGTGGTCAAATTAAAAACCGGTCAAAGGGGTCAACAGTGGTCAAACCACGGTCAACCTGGGCCCTCACCTCGAAAAACTCACTAACCCACCCTAGTGACCCTATTTGACTAGTAAACACACTTGTGGGGCCAACCCATGGTCAAAGGATGGTCAAGCCCCCTTGCCACTCTAGTGTCCACCGGTGTCTGCCGGAACTTTTGCCGCGTTCTCCAAATTTCACCTAAACACTTAAAATTCTACCTTTATGAAAGTTGTCCATCTTGATGAGAGACACAACTTTCATGTAGATTGGCATTTCAAATTTTGAGGGGAAAAGCTCGGAAAATAAGCTGCAAGGCAGATTTTACTGTTTGCCAAAACAGGCTGACATTCACTTTTGGCATTCAAATAACTTCAAATCTGGGCAAAAAAACCCTATATAGCCTTTGTAGAAAATGTTAAGGGTAACTAGATCTACAACTTTGGTATTCATCACTTGGTCGACTTCTGTACAAAAATTTTGAGTTTTGGAATTTCCAAAACAGTCCCCAAAGAAAACCAAAACAAAAGCGAACGCCCGCGCGCGCGCGCGTCGCGCGCCCGCGCGCCGCCCGTCGCCGGCCGCCGCCGGCGGCCGCACCGGCGTTCGCGCCCGCGCCGCCCGAGGCCAAGCGCCGCCCGAGGCACGCGCCGCCCGAGGTCCCGCGCCCCGACGCACCCCCACCCGAGGCGCCTCGAGTCCGCGCCGCCGTACGCGCGCGCACGCCGCGCGGACCGCCGCTCCGTTGGCCGCGTCGCCGCCGTACGCGCGCCGCCCGAGCGCCGTAGCACGGCGGGGCATCTTCGCCGTCACCCCCTCGTCACCCCGACGCGCCAAGCCTCGTATAAAAGCGCCCCATCGTCCCTCCGCGCGACGCCCCGAGCCGCCCGCCGCCATTGCCGCCGCCGCCCGGCCGGAGCTCACCGCTCGTGCTCGCCGCTGTCCAACTGCCCTGTTAGCTTCCCTAGCTCCCAGTGTAGCTCGCGCGTTCGCTTGTTGCCCAGCATTTAACCTCCTCGCTGATTTTCCCCGAGCCGCCGCGACCACCGCCGCCGCCGCCGCCGAACCCCCGCCGCCGGCCACCTCTCCGCCCAAACCCCCGCACCCCACCGCCCCTAGGTGAGCATGTGGTCGTGCCGAGCCGCTTGCCCGGCCGGTAGCGCCGCCGGCTCGCCGGCGTTGGCCGTGCCCGCGCCGCCCGGCCGGTTAAGGGCCGGATTGCTTTGATTTAAATATTTCTAGGGTGTTTCGCGTAAAAGTCCAGGGCCTGGTTGTGAAGATCCCTATCTAAGTTTCTTTACAGTTCGGTCCAGCGCCTTATAAAATTCCTAGAAATTCGTAGAAAAAACAGAAAAATACCAAACCAATTTTGTTGGGTTCAGGAAGAGAAATCCCACCACTTTTGTTATTTGTACATGGCTGGATTCTAAATAGATTTAGCTTGAAAAATACAAAGGTGAAAAACCTAGATCTGATATAACTTTAAATCCATAACTCCTCTGTATCCCAATTTTGGATATGTTGTGTGTTAGGTCATGACTAGATGTTGTGCCAAAAGTTGCACAAAGTTATGTCGTAGATCTTGTTAAATAAATTCTTTTCCTTTCCTGCAGAAACTGCCTAGAGGATTTTTCTTGCTAAATATATTTAAGTTTTTTAGCTCAACTTGTGCACACTGTCTTGTAATGTCAAAATGCACATCTTGTGAATTAATCATGATTTTTAGCTTACCATAAATAATTATTCTCCATTTAGGCATGAATTCCTTTGTAAATTAATAAGCTAAGATCAGTGAAGTTCCTAGGTGAACATGCTAGTTCTTTAAACTTCTTTAGGACCAGGGAGCATGCATGAGAAAGTTGGAATCAATTTGGTGCTTAATTAATTTTTTATGCTTTTAAATTGAATCACTAGCTAGCCTTTGTTATTTTCAATAGTATTTAATTTCCTAGCATCCAACACTTACATGTGGGTCCAATGGACCAGCATAGGAGTTAATATAGTTAAGAGACATTTCCTAAGTTTTTGATAATTTAATTGCTTAATAAAAAGCTTAAAAGCCCTTTTTAATATTAAAGATAAATTAAATAAAGAAAAGCCCCTATTTAATTATTTTTCCTTTTTGAAAGTATTATTTAATGTGATTAAAAGATAATTAATTATCCTTACTGATAAGAAATTAATTCATGGATAAAAATATTATTTATACCTTTGCTTATGAAAAGAAAAGGCTTAAAGCCTTCACATGAAATGACAAGTATAATAAAGACCTTTAGTCAAATGTACAATAAAAGAATAACCCATGTACACCCCATAACTTTCCTAAAAGAGAAACACTATCTAGATGCTTGTTAAGGTGAATATGACCAAACCAGAGTTGGATAAGACAACAAACTATCACATCACCTAAACTTGCATTGCATTCCGTGTAGATCATCCGGACGGAGATTACTCGCTTAACCTGGAAACCGAGGAAGGAGGAGCGGAAGCTTCGCTGCAGTACGTGGAAGTGCTCGACACCGAGGGTGCCCAGGCTAACCTAGCTGATGAAGGCAAGCTCCGGTGCATCTAACCTAGTTTTAAAATTCTTTATTCAATTATCTATGGATGATTGTGCATTTAAGTTCAGGAGTTGAATGGAATCCTAGATGCATGATCCCTAGGTACCTTTGTCCTTACTAGTATGATAGGTCGATAGCTGCTAAGCTATAGGACCGTTACAAGTCGAGTGATGACCTCACTCGCGAGAATAGGTTCCTAGATAGGAATCACAATATATCCTTAAATGGATTGCTCACGTGGTAAGAGCATGGGATCTGGGCTCCGGTCCAGTGGTTATGTGGGTTAAGTTTTTGAACGTACTAAGCACATGTCGGGTATGGGACCGTAAGCCTAGTACCTTAATGAGACGGCTAGGGATGGAACTGTCACTACTCTTGGGATTCGCTCTCACGGCTCGCTACCGGTGGTGTATGGTGATTCCGGGTATCTCGCGGGGTATGCCGGATAGCCTGCACCAAAGACTGTGGCCTTTCATCCCGACCCGAGGATTTTTGGAAACGGCCGGGGACAGCTGTACCTTTGTGGGCAGCCTACCGTGTGTTTGGGTTTACCTTGCAAGGTTTAAATCAATCGATTGTCGGCCTCTCACCGTTATCCGAGACTGCTTACTCCACTAGTCATGAGATCCCTAATGATGGAAGATGATGAACACTATGCTTGATTAATTGTATTGTACAACTTTGTTTGTACTAGTTGGCTAATGTAGTAAAGATTAAACCTACTAGAACTTGTGCTAAAATCTTGAAAGTAAGGACCTACTCTTTGTTACTTTTTAGCAAAAGCAACCCAGTAGCCAAAAAGCCTTTTATGGTCTAGATTTGGTGAAGTAGTTGTCACCGACGGGTAAGTCTTGCTGAGTATTAGTATACTTAGCCTTGCTATAATGTGTTGATCCAGGTAATGC
This sequence comes from Cenchrus americanus, assembly GCA_947561735.1. Taxonomy (NCBI): domain Eukaryota; kingdom Viridiplantae; phylum Streptophyta; class Magnoliopsida; order Poales; family Poaceae; genus Cenchrus; species Cenchrus americanus. Next base: position 87,799,270 of record OX387240.1, on the reverse strand, counting down.
CTTCAGTGATGTGTGGCCCGGAGAGATCCCGCCCGGCTGGGAGCTGGAGTGGGTGGAGGACGACTACTGAAAGCATCATGGATGGCCTCCCGTGGTGTCTTCGCTTCCGTTAGTTAATTTCCGCTGCTTTTCGAAAACTCTGAACTATTTCATCATGGCAAAAACTATGGTTTGTAATAATTAAACCTCTCAGGGTACGAATTTGGACATTAATGTTGTTGTATCTCTGGACTCGCCTTCGAGTGAGTTTTAATGCATATATTCGATCCTTGTTGCTTTTCAAGTGATTTACCGGGCGTTAACCCGGCAACTAACGACAGGATGATACTTTATTATTGCTTAATGACCAAGTGGATCGGTCTTAGGCGATAGTACGATATTTTCCTGGGCGGGTTGTCACAGCTGCCCATCCACGTTCGGCGCCAGCTGGCCGCCGTTCATGAGCTCGCTTAGGGCGAACCTCGTCACTGTCGAGCGGCTCCACGGCAACAGAACCAGCACTGTGATCGGCTGCGGGTGAGCCATTGCAGTGGGCAGAGGTGTACGAAGACGAAGTTGGCGGCGGGCGAAACGAAAGGGTGCACGGCCGAGGAGCGAAGGCAAGAAGCGAAGGGCAGCGGACGCCAAGTGTTGAGGTAAGGGGCTCCCCTCTCTCTCTCTCCCTGGATTTATAGATCCAGGGGAGCCGTGCTCCCCGAACCGCACGCACGCTGCGCACATTAACTGCAGGTATCCGCATCTACCACTGACGAGCGGGCCCCACGTCGCCGAAACGGCTCGGCGCATGCGCACGCGATCATTATGGCGTGGCAACCGAAGGGCCGCGGCGGCCTGTCACATCCGCCCCCCATGTCACCCACTACGCGCGCGGTCGCGTCGCCTGAAAAGGCGCGCCCGTGGCGCACAACTGCAGCCACAACTGTGGGCATTTAATGGCCCGGTCCCTTACTAAGTAAGTGTGACCCTCGCGTGGCCCGAGCACTAGGGCTCGAGAAATCAGACTCTCGAAGGGTGCGATTACTGACCAGTGGCCTCGACACCCGCTCGACGAGAGCGGGCGCCACAAGTGCCCTCGATCCTAGGGGATTACTGATCAGCAACTCGAGGGCCTGGCTCGACCACGAGCCCTGCAGTTGCAATCAAGACGGGAGAACCCAGTTGCCACCCCGCAACGGCCCTACTGATCAGGGGTTCGAAGCCTGACCCTCGAAGGGTTCGAACAGGCGCCCCAGATCAACAGAGTCAGGGACAACGAGGGTGCACACATTCGAGCCTATCCCCGAGCTCACCAGCTCGAGGGCCCCCCGCATGTCATGTTCAAGAACCAACGAGGGCAGCTAGTCGAGGGATCCCATCGAGGGAGAGCTTCCGCGCCCTCGGTCCCCAGCGAACGGGGCCGAGCCCTGCATAGCAAACCCACGTAAGCACTTCCATGGACGAGTCTCCGGACCACGAGCCAACCCTTATCGAACGAGGCATGGGCGTCCACTTGAATCACCTGATAACAGCTCAACGAGGAATCCACAATTCGCGACCCGCTCGATGGGAGTTGCAGAAACCTCACCCTTCGTCCCGCGGAGGGACAGCGAGGGAACGTACAAACAAGTCAGAGAGCACGCCCTGATCGCCTTTGAACGGGCCTAGGCTCGGGGGCTCGAAGCACGGCAACACCTCCTGGAAGTGCACCAAACACAGACGTGTGCCAAATACGTGCGCATGGCACCGCCGAGGCCGGCTGGAATATTGTTAATGCCGGCTGAAACTAACACCTCGCACACCGGCAGACTCTACGAAAAAACCTCGCAGGAGCACCCACGCTCCTGCAAGGCTTCGGGGGCTAGACCCGCGGGTCCGCTAGCGCGCCCCCACGGAATAACACAACAATTAGGAGGGAAGAAAGTCCCATCAGCAAGCGTCAGCATCTGCGGGATCCTAACGGATACACCCGTAGATGCTCGGGGGCTACTGTCGGGGACAGCCATAAGGGTCCCCTAAAAACCGGGGGAAACCCATTTACTTTCGCAAAAAACAAAGCACAAATAAACCTAAAGCACGCTTAAGATGAATGATGGCCCAACGGCCGGGCCCACAGCACTGGTGGCCCCAGCAGCCCACCAGAGCAGTCAGCCCAGCCACCCTCGGGTGGAACTCCGCTTCACTCGAGGGGCACAACACCGCACTAGCGAAACTCCGCCTCGCTCGAGGGCTGGTCACTCCCTCGGGTGAGGTTCTGCCTCGCTCGAGGGCTGGTCGCCCCCTCGGGTGAGGTTCCGCCTCGCTCGAGGGCCGGTCACCCCCTCGGGTAAGACTTCGCCTCGCTCGAGGATCTCACGGGCTCGCCACCCCTGTACCTGCTCCCCCGACAGGGGCATTTAATGTTCTCACACTTGCAGGCGCCCGGGTCAAAGACGAATCCACACCGTGCCTCTTACACGCCTCGGAATCATGCCCCGGCGCTATTCCATCGACTCCCCCGGTAAGGCCATCCTCACCACTGTACGACGCTGTGCGGTAAGGCCAGTGTTAGCTCCGTGACACTGTACCGCCCACTCCCGTACAGCCGACGTGCCGCACCCTCAAAAGAGGACGACGGAACCCTCGAGAAGGGGACGGACGCCTATTCCACGCTTGCTCAGGACCATGCCATGACGTCAGACCAGTGGGACACGTCTCCCCTGTCATCGTCGGTCCTGCGCGGTCATGCCCGCCATCACGACGCCGTCCCAGGCACTGCAACGCCATGCCCTATGCTGTGGGGTTACGGGGCGACAAGACACCACCACGCCGGCTGATGTGCGCCCTCTAGCCTCCCGTCAACTGCACCCTCGAGTCAGCATACAGACGACGACTCAGCGGGAGATTTCAATGTCACCACCCACGAAGCTACTCCTGGACGGACACAGGGCATGCCATGACGCTCCGCCAAGGGCAAGATTCGCCAGGACGGCCGTCCACTCCGTTGCACTGTCTGCCATGCCATCACACGTAGCTAGAACAGTGCGGCACGCCTGTAAACTGCCTCCTCCTTGGCCTATAAAAGGAGGGCAGCCCCTGGCTGCAAGGGGACGACAGATAGCACTCACCCACACGCTTTCTGCCTTCACCACAATATTGGCACTCGCCTCAATCAGAAAACCTCTGGGACCTGGAGGCCCGGCCTCCTCTCCCGCCTCGCTTGTAGCCCCCCTCTGCAAGTACTACGGTGCAACGCAATATAGTGCCCCGAGCACACCACTGCTGGACGTACGACCCCGGCCAGAACCAGGATAAATCTCGCATCACTAGTTGCTTAGCACCAGCCATCGAGGGATAGATCTCGTGCTCTCACTAGTTAGTGTCTGGACTACTTTCCATACCGACAGGGGGAGAAGTTGATAGAGGGCCCCGGCTGTCGGCGAGAGGGAGAGAGGGAGAGGGTGGAGCGGGCCGGTGGGAGTTGTTGGGTCGGGAAGAGAGATGGGCCGGCGGTTGGCAAAATGGGTCAGAGAGAAGAGGAGAAAGAAAAAGATAAGGAGAGGAGGGAAGGTGGGCCGGCAGGTTTGATGTGGGTCGGCGGCTTGCTTAAGCGCGAATGGGACAAAGAAAAGCAAAAGAGAAGGGGGTGCTGGGCTGAAAGAACAAGATAGGCCTGATTGGGCTAAAAGAAGAAAGGGAAAGAGATTGAGAGAAAGAGAGCTTGAGGGGGACTTTTGAACTTTTTTTTGTTTTTTTAAACCACACAACAACAAACAAAACCAAATGCAAAGGCATGAATGCATCAAACACTTGGTAAATTCTAAATTTAAATGTAGTTTATTTTAATTAAAGGTCAATTTATTAAATCCTTAGAAAAAAAATCTATGCTATGTTTCTAACATTATTTCATTGTGATGGAATTTTCGGGTGTTACAATTTACTTTCTACAACTTTTATCTCCAAACCCTAGCTTTTCCAACTCTTCTGCTTTCCTTGTTTGTCTCGACGGTGATCAAGTACGTTTTGAGTGGCCTTGCCGACCTCAGAGCAACCCTAGGTGCGCCATCTCCGATGAGGTCCCTCCCCAGGCAGTGTTTGTAAGTTTTCACCATTCCCCTGTGCACACCGGTCAGACCGGTCATGATAGAGACTCGGCGAGTTCGGGGTATTGACTGTTGCGCGATCTAGCATTCGTGTGTGTTGTCCAGTAAAAGCGTCAACAAGTCGCGTGCACCAGCAACCCCATGAACCTCAGTGGGTCGACCCACCGATATCTACCTCATCGCCAACGAGTACGACATCAGATGCATTGAGGTCACGTGCGACAGAAACCCAACATGCCTCTACGTGGTCGACCCACCGATCATCCTCCTCATCGTCAGCGAGTATGGCTGAGGAGGAGCGTCCGAGGACCAGTGGATGGTCGCTCCTCAGTGATGAGTGATCGACAACGTGGTGCGGACTGAGGGCCTGTTTGGCAGGGCTCCAGCTCTCTCGAAAACGGCTCCGGCTCTTCAGGTGGAGCGGATTTTTTGATGGAGCTGAAGCTGTTTTGAGAAAACATTTGGCAAAACAGCTTCTCCTAGATGTGTAAGGTGGATGAGAGGATGAAATGTCTACAATACCCTTCTCTATATTTTCTTTTACTTTTTTATTTCTTTTTCTCTTTTCCTTTTTTTATTTTCCTCTCCTTTTCTTTCTACTATTTCTTTCCTTTCCTTTCCTTTCCCCTTCATTCTCTCTCATAATCCTTATCCATCCACGGGCTCACGGTCAAGAAAGCTGAGACGGACCGCTGGAGACAGGGTTCACCATTTCGCGGTATACCGGCCCGTATATCGCGATTTTGGGGGTTACTGGGCCAGCTCGGTAGCTAAACCGGTCGGTATACCACTCGCCAACCGAACCTGCTAATAGCCTCCTATCGGTCGGTTTGACCGGTATACAGGTCCGATTTTTCATTTCAAAAAACTGACCGGTTCACGGTTTCGTGAACTCTGGCTGGAGAGGATTTGATTCCGCCCAGAGATTCTTCTCGCCGCCGCCAGGCCATGCCTCGGGCCTGCCTCCACCGCGAGCTCCCGCCACCACTCGACCTCCTGCTCACCTGCCGCGCCGCGAGCTCCCGCCGCCTCCCGCCTCCGTTGTGATCCACCGCGCCACGAGCTCCCGCCGCCTAGCCCGCCGCCGACCCTGCCGTGCCGCGAGCAAACGCCGCCGCCCGGCCTCCTGCTGACCCGCCGTGAGGAGGCCTCCATTCGTGACACACTCAAGGGCAACGCTGTCAAATGTCACACCCGATTTCCGGAGGGAAACCAGATGCATCTCATATGTGTGCCAGGATCTAGTTCCACACATATGATAGACGAAATGAGTGTAATATCATAGACAGTAAAAACATAACAAGGGGTTTAACAACTTACTACACTCATTCGGAAGACACGAAGGTCTTTAACATCGGAAAACGATAACTACACGACGAGTCTTCGTCTTCCGCTTCCACAGGCACTTGACTGGGGGAGACGCAAGCCTCAGAACTCCTCAAAGTCCTTGTAGAACTCTTCACCATTGTTCTCTTCTGAACAGCGGTAAGCAAGGCTGAGTACACTTATGGTTGGTACTCAACAAGTGGGGGAAGATGCAAGGCTACCAATGATAGGCTATGGTTTTGCAGCGGTTAGCATTTTAATGTTGGTCAAACTTTTAATTGAAGAACGCCTAGTTACTAGATGTAAGTATATGCCAACCCACTTAAGAAAAACTTTTAAACAAAATAACCCAAAGCTCATTGAGCTTCACCAAACCACGATTTATTCTCATCTTCAAGTTTATTAATCATGTGAGGGTCCAAGCCGCTCATGACCGTGAGCACGGCCGATCGATCGCCTTTACACTGCGAGAGGTTTGCACACTTTACCCACGGCTCGCGTAAAAGTTCCGAAGAACTTTGAACCCAACCATGCGATGCCGATCGGGCATCATACCACACTTCCGAGGTGTGATTGCATAGGGACGCTACGAAGCCTTTACAAAGGTATACAAAAGACTAACGACCCGCATAGTTACGGATCGGGCGGACCATAACCCTCCCTAGTGGTCGGCACCTTAGCAAAGGCCGCTACCCGAAAAGGACCGGGCTATACCCCTGCAACCCGGATCCCCCTCTGCTCCTTTCGGAAAAGGGCCATCAGATCAATCGCACACCTAATTAATTGGCTAAGCTCAGAGCCATGTAACACTGTGGTTGTGCATGTTTTCTTGGGTGGTTCTCCACGTTCCGATTAAATCACATGATCTTGTATTACCAAAAGCATCATCGACATAAAACATATAAGCATTTATCTTGGAAAACCACTTTTATCCAACCCAAGTTGAGCAACTAGCATATTCTACCCAAAAACATTTATTAAACAGGGTTGATCCAAGGATTGTGGGTAAAAGTCTAGATAAGTCCTTAAAAAGGGTGTTCCCATCAATTTAATGCAATATCATAATAAATATAAACTTAGTTGTCATGCAATTACATAGGATAAAATAGAATCATGCAGGGGGAGAAGACCACTTGCCTTCCTTGCTTAAACACTAAGGTTCTTCTTCTTCAAACACTTGCTCTTGATTTACTTCAACTGGCTGCTCGCTTGAAACTGGCACGATGTCTACGAGCACACAAGAATACATTCAATAAACAAAACAATACACCAAGCATGAAAAGCTTAAAGAGACAACAAGGTTTGGCTCTAGGAAAGCGAACACCCGGAACACTCAGAACTATCGAGAGATTTGGATGATCACAAACAAGAGCTAGCTATGCGTTTGGTATCTTTTAATTAAGTAAAATCATGTGTATAGGTTATTTCAGAGAAATACCCTATTTATAATTAAGCAAGTTATATTTGTATTTAAAAGACGATGTAAGCTTAGTCCAATTTTACTTATAAATATTCAAGTATGATTTATGCAAACTAAACATTTAATTTTAAAAGAAGCATGTAAAAGCATCTAGGCGCTTGTCTTTATATTTCGAGTTATTCTAATCAAATTATAATTTAAAAACACATTTATATTCATTTTAATCAAATTAACATTTAATTAAGAAAACTCGGGATATAGCATATGTTACATTTTAGTAGAAAGCAAATTGCATAATCATTAATCAAATTAAGTTTGATTAAAAAACTGAGGTATACATCTAATTAACTTTTAATTAAAAGAAATGTTCATTTAATATTAATCATGTTGACTTTCTTATGAAAACACGTGTTAAACTTCTAATTAGATTTTAATTAGAAAAGCATGTGTAATAGGATTTAATCATATTTAATTTTTAAATAAAATATAAAACAAAGAACATGTACATCATTGCTCCTAACGCGTACTTTGAGTTGATATGAGCCTAACGCAACTTGAAATGGTGGAATCGGAGCTACAACACAAAAGATATGGAGAAAACAAGATTCTAGAACTGTCGGGATTTAAAAGACGGTCGCATGGACACCAAGAACGCTTAAAACGGAGCTAGGACGGAAAAGATATGGCTAAAACAAGATTCAGGGACTAATTTGTGAATATCTGGAAGTTTATGGAGTTTTCTGCAAGATTCCAGGGACCTAGACATAAGAATCAGGACTGAATTGTAAGAGTTCTGATTGGTGGAAGGGTATATTTGTAATTTCCAGAAACTCGGGGTTCTTTTTGCAAAATTACCAGGGCGGCAGGCGGGTGAGTTGCGGTGGCGCCGCGGGCTGCGATCGGCTGTGCTGACGCGAGCATGACGCAAGCTGTGGACTGGCGGCCGTGGACCTGGTCCATCGGTCCACCGTGGACCGGATCAAAGGGGTACGCCCCCTTTTGATCTAGACCGTCCGCCGTGATCGGACGGCCCTGGTGCGCCACGGGCGACGGGCGGTCGGGAGACCGGCCGGCGCGCGGCGAGAAACGGCGGCGGAGCGGCGGCGGCTCGCCGGCGATGGCCGGAAAAGAGCTCCGGTGTGCCAAAATTCACGGCAAGAGCACAGAGAGGAAGAGGAGGAAACGGGGAATCTTACCGGCGGCTTGAAGAGGAAGGAGAAGCGCCGGTAGAGGAGATCGGGGGCGAGGGGCGGCAGTGGCGGCGGTGTTCCGCGGTGGCGGCGCTGTGGAGAGGGAGGAGAGGAAAGGAGGGGCGCGGGGTGGAGAGGAGACGGTGCTCATCCTTTATAGGGCATAGGCGGGGGAGGGGAAAGGGAGGAGGCGCGGTGAGGCGGGTGCTCGCCGGTGGCTGCCATTAATGGCGGCAGCGGCGGCTCTGGATCGGGCGACGCCTGTGGGGAGGGTGAGGGAGGCACGGGGGAGTGAAAAGGGCAGCCTAAGGGGCTCTCAGGTGTGCTTTATAGGGTGAGAAGGGGAAGGAGGGGCGACGGCCGGGGCTATGGCCATTAATGGCTATGGCGGTTTTGATGGCATTCAAGAGAGGCGCTTGATTGAGGTGAAACAGAAGAGAGTGAAGGAGGGGGAGTGAAGGAGGGTTTTTACCGCGCCTTGATGGCTAGTTTGAAGGCGGGTAGGGCGCGGGAGAAGGGGAAAACGGCCGGTAAGGCCGGCGGCGGCGATGTACCGCGAAGCAGGGGAGGAGCTGGGGGTAGAGGGCGACCCTGACCGGTGGGGCCGGCCTAGCAGCGAGTGGGAGAGAGAGGAGGGGGAGAAAGTGGGCCGGCGGCGGCTTCGTGGGTCGGAAGAGGAGGTGGGCCGGCGGAGCAGGCCGAAGAGGGAGATGGGCCGCGCGGGCTGGAAAGAAAGGGAGGGAGAGAGAGAGGGTTTGGAGAGTTTTTTTTAACCATTCTTCAACTTTTCAAACTTTTGAAATTTAAACTCCTTTCGAAACTTTAAACTCCTTCAAAAATTTTCAAGATTCAAACTATTTTCCCAAACTTTCAAATCAATTTAAAAACTTTTAAAGCTTCACACCAACAAACAAAAACCTCATGCATTCAAATCATGATGCACAAGCACTTATTGCTTCTAAATTATTAAAATGATATTTAAATATTTTAAAGGCCAAATTTATTTGATAATTTAATTAATCCTTAGAAAATTAAAATCTAAACACCATGTTGCTTATATTAATTTAGTGATGGAATTTTAGGGTGTTACAAATCTACCCCCCTTAAAAAGAATCTCGTCCCGAGATTCGGAGAGATTGAAAAGAACTAAGGGTACTATTCTGAATCCATCTTGTATACTGAGTTCTTCCAACAGGCATAGCTTCTTCACCTACTTTCTTTAATCTTCATTCACTTTGCCTTCTTCTTTGGGTAGGGCAGTAGCAACGACCTCAATTCTATCTCCTTGGGGCTGGTTAAGAGTACTGACTTCTTGGCACACAGAATTATTCTGTCACATTCGCCTAACCAATCCATTTCAAGTATCACATCTATTCCACTAGTTGTAAGTACTACTAGATCAGCTTGAAAATTTATTCCTTTGATCTTAAGATTGACTTGTGGGCATACATGGGTGGATTTCACCGTTCAGGGAACTAACCAACAAATGTGTCTTCATAGAACTCATAGGTATATCATGCTTTGCCACAAATTGTTCAGTACTGAATGAATGTGATGCTCCGGAATCAAATAAATCGTTATAGGCACAGAGTTGATAGGAAACGTATCCAGCACAATACCAGGAGTGTCTTGAACTTGTTGAGCTGTCACGTGGTCCAATCCGCCACGCACGTAATTCCGTTGACTTTGTTGATCTGAGAATTCGCACTTCCATGGTGTATTCAAGATGTTGGTTGTCCGAACCTTTGACCATTGTCTTTTTGGGGAGTCTAGATGTTAAGATTTGGAAAGATGCTGGTATATCGTTTTAATTCTCCACAATTGACACAACCATTAGAGTGAACTTGAGAGTTGTTTCATACTGGTGCACCTGAGCGATCTCGATGATGATTTGGAACATGTGGTGTTTGTTGGCTGAAATGCTGGAATTGCTGGGTTGAACGCTGCAACGGAGAACTTTGCAAATAATTGCCACTTGATCCACCAGAACTAAACTGAGGTCTCTGTGATGAGTTAAAGCGGGGACGTATGTTGTTGATTGTCCTTGAGATTGAAACTTGCACTTCTGTTCACCAAGTTTCAAACGTTTGTTCTCCAGACCTATAGTTTTGTTCAGTAATGTAACGAAGTCCGGGAGGCTGTGACTCTGTAGCTGATAGTTGAGTGGCTCTATCAGACTATCTAGGAAGCATTCTTGCCTCTTTGGGTCAGTATTAACTTCATCTGATTCATGGCGAGACAACTGAGTAAACTTATCCAAATACCCGTTGACCGACATATTGCCTTACTTTAGAGCGAGGAACTCTCTTTGCTTAAGCTTGGTTGCACCAGAAGGAATGTGGTGCACGCGAAAACTATCTCTGAACTCCTACTAGGTGATGGTGTTAGGTGTAGCATGTGCAACAGTGTACGCATTCCACTATTCAGCTGTTATTCCTTACAAACAGCCTGTTGTATACAAGACCATCTCTCGATTAGTGCACTGTGTCATCTCCAACTTTTTGGTGACCGTCTTTAATCAATCATTAGCATCCAATGTATCGGTTGAGTAGGACTATGTGGGAGGACGGTGACTCATGAATTCCTTATGCTTGTCCACCGGTGTTGGTGATGGCTGACTTCGCTGAGCTTGAATGTTTTGAATAGTGGCAGTCAAGTTTTGGATTAGCTGCATCTGAGTGACAAGGAACTGGTGCGTTACTGGATCCATTGCTGGGTTGATGGGTGGGGGTGGTGCTTGATTCTGCTGTTTAGTAATATGAGCACAGACAACAGATGGAATGTCTTGTCCTTCTCCTGACCTGGTGCTTACCATCTGATTGTTAGAGAAAGGTATTCCAGATAGGAATAGTGTACTAATGCATGAAGAGATGAACTCAAAAAGATAAAGCAACATGAACTTCCAATTTAAGACAAACTCTCATCCTAAGATTCACAAAGGCTAGCATGAAACAAGAGTTCGGGTGTTTAGCATCCAACACTGCTTATCTTGCTTCCATATAATTCGTCTTACACAAGCTCCATAAGCATAATTCTTTATTCTTCACAACTCACTTTATAAACATCATTGGAATACTCAACCTAACTCCACTTGTAACTGTCCATTCCTTCTTCTCGACTCTGTTGATTTGCCTTTGTAGGATTTTTCTTCTTTTCTTGATAAAGTGATTTGAATAGAGCTGGATCGACTCCATAATTGTTTCTTTTCCTAAGCTTAGCCATCTAGAATCATACTTCGGGTCCTCATACACAACTTTTAATATTCTTTTCCATTTGATCCAAGGCTTCTTGGGTATTGATTTGCTTATTCTGTCTCTACTGAGCTTTCTTCTCATATCGGTCAGTACGTTTCTTAGGACACCTGCTAATAAAATGTCCATGATCTTTGCAGTAAAAACAATCTCCGCTTTCTTTAATGTTTCGACGATTGCGTGGTGGATCTTCACACTCATGTTCTGATCCTTGAGTCAAATGGTAAAGATGTGAATTGTTCTCATGATGCTCTGGAAAATTCATTTTCCTCTTCTTACTTATGATTTCCTGTAGCTTGCTCTCTAACTCAATAGCTTTGTTGATGACATCTTGCAAACTAGAATATTCATGTAAGCTTAGTATACTCTGAAGGTCTTCACTCAACCCTTTGAGGAAATGTTCTCGTTTCTTTTTATCACTTTCAGACGATCTTGGTGCGTACATAGATAACTGAATAAATTTGTCCCTATACTCATTCACTGTCATTTGCCCTTGCTTCAAGTTAAGGAACTCCTTCCTTTTGAGCTTCATCGTACTTACAGGAATAAAGTGTGTTATAAAGTTGTCCTTGAATTCTTTCCAAACAATACTTTGTGGTTGCTCATGTTCGTAGATGTAAGAATCCCACCATTCTGAGGCTTCTCCTACAAGTTGTCTTGATGCAAACAAAACTTTCTCTCTATCGTTGCATTGCACCAAATCTAGCTTCTGTTCAATTGTTGTGATCCATTCATCAGCTTCTAGGTGATCCATAGTGTTAGAGAACATAGGTGGCTCAGTATTCCAGAACTTTGTATGTGTATCCTCCGGGTTTGGATATGGTGACACATATTGATCACATCCCAGGTTGTAACTGCTATCATTTCTTTTGTCTTTGTTGCCTTGACTTTCTTCACTTGCATGCTTCTTGAGTTGTTTGATTCCATCAGGCTGAAATTCATTGAAAGTTATACTCCAATCCTCAGGGTTGATAATCTGATTACTATCTACAGCTTGAGCAACTTCTTCTGAGACTGATTTTGGGTACATAACTTCCTTTTCTTATTGATATCCAAATGGTAACATTGTCTAGCCTCATCTCTCATTAGGCTGGCTTCTTTTTGGAGACGTGAACGACCATAATGCTCACAACATTGATATGCTCCTGCAGTCTTCATATGTTCCTATTGTTCATTCGTCCGCAACTCTGGTGCTCCATGACTTCTCTTATTATTTTGATGATTCCATACTTCTACAACTTGCTTCTTTATCGGTCCCAGGCAGAACTCCAGTTTTGGTTATCCCTGTGTTATGAGGGGATGATGTGTTGATCTCCTTTTGTCCTTGTAAGACTTGAGCTTGCATGACTGATAGATTTTCTTTATCCAATGACGATGAAACAAGTGGAATCTGACGGTTTCACCCAAAACAAGGTTGGAATTCTTAGGATTTGATGCTTGCTCTATAATATACTGATGGATATTAACCATGGTTTGAGTCATTGCTTGCAGAGTCTGAGTTTGTGTTGCCATACACTCTAGCATCTTGCGTTCAATTGCTGAGGTTGTAGATGGAATATCGATGTTCCGTTTGTTGTCTTTATATTCATGATTTCCATTGGGACTCACCATCCGGTTGAGTGATAAAGATAAGCTCAGAAGAGGTTGGAAATAAATGAGGAGCAAGGTAAAATCATTGATATCATATCCATCTTTTCTTGTTGTGATTGTAATCACACTGTGGTAGAGAGGAGAACAACAGGAGTGAAAGAAACTTCTTTCATATGTTGATGTCTGTATATGCTTGTAGATTTCTGGTTGTTGATGTTGTTGCTTCTAGACTTTGATCTTCAAACATTCTTCAACCAACTTGTATGGTAGATAAGGATAACCCATATTTGAACCCAAACTATCTTTATTAACCTAACAATTTATTTCTTGTTGCATTTGTGTCCATCACTCTACAATACAACTCACACAAGCAAAGATCCAAATCAATCATGTGTTCAAACAACAAACATTAGCACAACGATCGTCCTCACAGAAACGTTTCTATCGAAGTTGATAAGGGGTAGGCAATCTAAGAACTTATATTAGACGATCTCGGTGGTGAAGATCTAGCTGATAGCACAAGAAACGAGCTCGTAAAAGATCAAAACAAAACGATGTGTTTTAACAAGAAGACAAGACTAAATTAGTTTTTATATGTAAAATACGTCAATTTTGAAGGATGACAAGGCTTTCTAGAACATGAATCCTTACTTTTCGACCATTTCTAACTTAAGGCTGCATTCCTACAGTCAACACTGCTCTGATACCACTATGTCACACCCGATTTCCGGAGGGAAACCAGATGCATCTCATATGTGTGCCAGGATCTAGTTCCACACATATGATAGACGAAATGAGTGTAATATCATAGACAATAAAAACGTAACAAGGGGTTTAACAACTTACTACACTCATTCGGAAGACACGAAGGTCTTTAACATCAGAAAACGATAACTACACGAAGAGTCTTCGTCTTCCGCTTCCATAGGCACTTGGTCGGGGGAGACGCAAGCCTCGAACTCCTCAAAGTCGTTGTAGAACTCTTCACCATTGTTCTCTTCGAACGGCGGTAAGCAAGGCTGAGTACACTTATGGTTGGTACTCAACAAGTGGGGGAAGATGCAAGGCTACCAAGGATAGGCTATGGTTTTGCAGCGGTTAGCATTTTAATGTTGGTCAAACTTTTAATTGAAGAACGCCTAGTTACTAGATGTAAGTATATACCAACCCACTTAAGAAAAACTTTTAAACAAAACAACCCAAAGCTCATCGAGCTTCACCAAACCACGATTTATTCTCATCTTCAAGTTTATTAATCATGTGAGGGTCCAAGCCGCTCATGACCGTGAGCACGGCCGATCGATCGCCTTTACACTCTGCAGAGGTTTGCACACTTTACCCACGACTCGCGTAAAAGTTCCGAAGAACTTTGAACCCAACCATGCGATGCCGATCGTGCATCATACCACACTTCCGAGGTGTGATTGCATAGGGACGCTACGAAGCCTTTACAAAGGTATACAAAAGACTAACGACCCGCATAGTTACGGATCGGGCGGACCATAAGCCTCCCTAGTGGTCGGCACCTTAGGAAAGGTCTGCTACCCCAAAAGGACCGGGCTATACCCCCGCAACCCGGATCCCCCTCTCGCTCCTTTCGGAAAAGGGCCATCGGATCAATCGCACACCTAATTAATTGGCTAAGGTCGAGCCATGTAACACCGTGGTTATGCATGTTTTCTTGGGTGGTTCTCCATGTTCCGATTAAATCACATGATCTTGTATTACCAAAAGCATCATCGACATAAAACATATAAGCATTTATCTTGGAAAACCACTTTTATCCAACCCAAGTTGAGCAACTAGCATATTCTACCCAAAAACATTTATTAAACAGGGTTGATCCAAGGATTGTGGGTAAAAGTCTAGGTAAGTCCTTAAAAGGGTGTTCCCATCAATTTAATGCAATAACATAATAAATATAAACTTAGTTGTCATGCAATTACATAGGATAAAATAGAATCATGCAGGGGGAGAAGACCACTTGCCTTCCTTGCTTAAACACTAAGGTTCTTCTTCTTCAAACACTTGCTCTAGATTTACTTCAACTGGCTGCTCGCTTGAAACTGGCACGATGTCTTCGAGCACACAAGAATACATTCAATAAACAAAACAATACACCAAGCATGAAAAGCTTAAAGAGACAACAAGGTTTGGCTCTAGGAAAGCGAACACCCGGAACACTTAGAACTATCGAGAGATTTGGATGATCACAAACAAGAGCTAGCTATGCGTTTGGTATCTTTTAATTAAGTAAAATCATGTGTATAGGTTATTTCAGAGAAATACCCTATTTATAATTAAGCAAGTTATATTTGTATTTAAAAGACGATGTAAGCTTAGTCCAATTTTACTTATAAATATTCAAGTATGATTTATGCAAACTAAACATTTAATTTTAAAAGAAGCATGTAAAAGCATCTAGGCATTTGTCTTTATATTTCGAGTTATTCTAATCAAATTATAATTTAAAAACACATTTATATTCATTTTAATCAAATTAACATTTAATTAAGAAAACTCGGGATATAGCCTATGTTACATTTTAGTAGAAAGCAAATTGCATAATCATTAATCAAATTAAGTTTGATTATAAAACCGAGGTATACATCTAATTAACTTTTAATTAAAAGAAATGTTCATTTAAGATTAATCATATTGACTTTCTTATGAAAACACGTGTTAAACTTCTAATTAGATTTTAATTAGAAAAGCATGTGTAATAGGATTTAATCATATTTAATTTTTAAATAAAATATAAAACAAAGAACATGTACATCATTGCTCCTAACGCGTACTTTGAGTTGATATGAGCCTAGCGCAACTTGAAACGGTGGAATCGGAGCTACAACGCAAAAGATATGGAGAAAACAAGATTCTAGAACTGTCGGGCTTTAAAAGACGGTCGCATGGACACCAAGAACGCTTAAAACGGAGCTAGGACGGAAAAGATATGGCTAAAACAAGATTCAAGGACTAATTTGTGAATATCTGGAAGTTTATGGAGTTTTCTGCAAGATTCCAGGGACCTAGACATAAGAATCAGGACTGAATTGTAAGAGTTCTGATTGGTGGAAGGGTATATTTGTAATTTCCAGAAACTCGGGGTTCTTTTTGCAAAATTACCAGGGCGGCAGGCGGGCGAGTTGCGGTGGCGCCACGTGGCGGGCTGCGATTGGCTGTGCTGACGCGAGCATGACGCAAGCGCTGACGCCAGCTGCTGACGCAAGCTGTGGACCGGCGGCCGTGGACTCGGTCCATCGGTCCACCGTGGACCGGGTCAGAAGGGGTACGCCCCCTTTTGATCTAGACCGTCCGCCGTGATCGACGGCCCCGTGCGCCACGGGCGACGGGCGGCGGCGGGCGGCCGGAGACCGGCGGCGTGCGGCGAGGAAACGGCGGCGGCGGCTCGCCGGCGATGGCCGAAAAGAGCTCCGGTGTGCCAAAATTCACGGCAAGAGCACGAGAGAGGAAGAGGAGGAGACGGGGAATCTTACCGGCGGCTTGAAGAGGAAGGAGAAGCGCCGGAGAGGAGATCGGGGGCGAGGGGCGGCGGTGGCGGCGGTGCGCGCGCGGCGGCGGCGCCGTGGAGAGGGAGGAGAGGAAAGGAGGGGCGGGGGTGGAGAGGAGACGGTGCTCATCCTTTATAGGGCATATGCGGGGAAGGGGAAAGGGAGGAGGCGCGGTGAGGCGGGGTGCTCGCCGACGGCGGCCATTAATGGCGGCGGCGGCTCCGGGATCGGCGACGCCCGTGGGGAGGGTGAGGGAGGCACGGGGAAGTGAAAAGGGCAGCCTAAGGGGCTCTCAGGTGTGCTTTATAGGGTGAGAAGGGGAAGGAGGGGCGACGGCCGGTGCTATGGCCATTAATGGCTATGGCGGTTTTGATGGCATTCAAGAGAGGCGCTTGATTGAGGTGAAACGGAAGAGAGTGAAGGAGGGGGAGTGAAGGAGGGTCTTTACCGCGCCTTGATGGCTAGTTTGAAGGCGGGTAGGGGCGCGGGAGAAGGGGAAAACGGCCGGGGAGGCCGGCGGCGGCGCTGTACCGCGAAGCAGGGGAGGAGCTGGAGGTAGAGGGCGACCCTGACCGGTGGGGCCGGCCTGGCAGCGAGTGGGAGAGAGAGGAGGGGGAGAAAGTGGGCCGGCGGCGGCTTCGTGGGCCGGAAGAGGAGGTGGGCCGGCGGAGCAGGCCGAAGCGGGAGATGGGCCGCGCGGGCTGCAAAGAAAGGGAGGGAGAGAGAGGGTTTGGAGAGTTTTTTTAACCATTCTTCAACTTTTCAAACTTTTGAAATTTAAACTCCTTTTCAAACTTTAAACTCCTTCAAAACTTTTCAAGATTCAAACTATTTTCCAAAACTTTCAAATCAATTTAAAAACTTTTAAAGCTTCACACCAACAAACAAAAACCTCATGCATTCAAATCATGAGGCACAAGCACTTATTGCTTCTAAATTATTAAAATGATATTTAAATATTTTAAAGGCCAAATTTATTTGATAATTTAATTAATCCTTAGAAAATTAAAATCTAAACACCATGTTGCTTATATTAATTTAGTGATGGAATTTTAGGGTGTTACATCAAGCGAGATGGAGGAGCCGGAGGAACCGCGCGGAGCTAGTGTTTTGTGGCTCCGGCTGCGCAAAACGGCTCCAGTGAGCATGATTCCAGAGGCTCCAACCTTGGAGCCGCTGGAAAAAATATCGTTTGGGAGGGCTCCTAGTGAAGCTGGAGCTGGAGCCGTGGATGAAGCCCTCCCAAAGGGGCCTGAACCAAGGTGTCGATTCTTCTATGGCTTCTATGTACCGCATGACAACAAAATAGTCCTTTTATATGTCAGACGACAATAAATTAGCACGACCTACTATATATTACTTTATATTTTTATAATATATATAATGAGTCATTACTCTCTCAAAACCGAATTATAGTTTATTTTGACTTTTCTAGATACATATATGTTTGTCTAGATATATACATTTACGAATTTAGAAAAATTAAAAGTATCTGTAATTTATATATACATTATTCACTAAAATTATTATTTTTTGAAAATACATTCATGATACATTTTTGCTATAAAATAAATTATAATACTATTTTATCTTTGTAATATAAAATAAAATTATAAGACAATATTTTCATTGTATTTGTTAAAACATGTGCGTGTCACACCTACATCTATGCTAGTGGAATGAAAAAGTTGAAAATTCAGGTTTCCTTTTGGTTGCAATCAATAACGGATTGGAGCCGATGAAATGATTCGTCCGATCTATTTATTTGATCAGATTGATTGCACGGGCCAACACGTCCCACCCGGCGGCGGACGATTTGCCGTGGTTTTCTCCTTTCGTCTTCGAGTCTCTCGGCTCGTCAGTAGCGTCTTCTTGAGATGCATGTACGAACGCAAGCTGCCCTACGGTGGATCGCAGATCGCACACGGCGGCGCCTGACGCCATCAGGAACACCACCACCGGCCGTACCAGAGAAACGACGACGACGATCCCGCCCGCTCGGCCGGGAGGCAGAGAATTCCTGGCCCGGATGAGGAATGAGATCTCGGTGATGTTGACAAACCTGCAGACGGGGAAGAACACGTACGGTAACTTGGTTAAGATCACACTACTTACAAACCATCTGAACATCGGGTTACTTCCCCGCTCATCCTTCACCATTTACCGTCACCGTCCGAGACTCGGGAGTCTACAATCGCCGTGCGCGTGCAGTAAATTTTCCACGCCACGCGCGCGCGCCCGTGTGCCGTACGGACGTGCGTGTCGATCAGGCGGCAGGCTAAACCCGCCGCCGGCCGGCTGCAAGCGAGCTGCGTCGTCGTCCTCCGGTCCGGTCGCCCGCCGCTGTCCAATCGATCTCGGCTTCCGTGCAGCTTCGACGACACCGTACCGGCCAGTGGCTAAAATAACAAGGTTCTAGCTAGGATCAGTCAGAGGTCTCAGTCTTGCATATTAAGCATTCATTCGCTTCTTCTCTGGAAAAGGCAACCCTGTCGACACTCGATAGCGATGGTGATCTAGTTGCTGCCACTACCAGTGGCCTAGTTGGATGCATATATGGGCGATGATTATTCTTGCACGAGAATGGAATCAATTAAATCTAAATTCGATGATCTGAGACTAGAACCTGCAGGCGACTAGTAGTCCTCCCATTCTTCTTCCCCGTCTCCCATTCAACGGGCGATTCGCCCTCTTCGTTCTTCCAATCGAACGCAGCGACCTTTCTTCCTTCCCCGGGGTCGGTCGCTCTCGCTCAAAAGAGACAACTCCACACGCAGATCAGTCAGTGGTAGTAGTGGTCAAATCTTGATCAACCCTACGTACACACCGTAGTATCACACTACACGACATATATATATGTATATATATAAATCACATCATTCGTTACTGCAGGGGATCGGAGGTGAGATCAAAGAAGTTTTTTAGTTGTTTAAGGAGCTGCAGCTGTCGTAGGCCATATATAGCGTAGTAAGCTACTCGATCGAGATCGATATATGGAAGGACGACTGAAAGGCGGCGGCGATGGCTCGTCGATGCCGCCGCCAGCGGTTCCTCCCGCCGAGGCCGCCAGTGCCCGGCGGTCCACGGCGCAGCAGCAGCAGGTGAAGGTGAAGCACATCGTCACGAGGGAGGTGAGCACGGACCAGGCCAACTTCAAGGACGTCGTGCAGAGGCTCACCGGGAAGGACTCCGGCGCCGCGCGCGCCGCGGTGGTGGCCGCTGGCGCCGACGCCTCCATGATGAGCTGGAGCGGCGGCGGGAGTGCTCCTGGTGTTAGATCCGGCGATGGTGCCGGTGCAGCAGTAGTTGCGCTCGAGGACAACGTTACCGGGGTGACCACGACGATGCTCCCGTCGGTGGAGGACATGAGACGCTGGTGGTGGCACGGCCCGTGAATGATCTCTCATGCCTGCGCGCATGAAGCCACGGTGGGCCGTCAGATGTTGTGCTTATAGCTTCAGTGTCCTCTTTAATTTTATTTCAGTTGCTATATATGTAGAGAAGCAAATTAATCAAACCATTTTTTTGCCGGTGATTGATCGGCATTTGAATGTTTGCAGCTGCTAGAAATGTTGGGTGGTGTAACTTAATTCCTTTTTATTAGGACGTGAGCATCTCCAACAGTTTGCCAAATTTTACTTGGCAAATCTTGTGTTTTGTCAACTTGTAGAAAAATATGACAAGTAAAAAAAGAATCTATCTCTAACAGTTTGGCATAATCCACTTGCCAAATTCAGATCTAACTTACATCAGGAACCCTGAGAGAAATACAATTATGTTTGTAACCTTCCACCTCTTAAAAACTTAAATCGGGAATCTTGAGAAAAAACAAAATTATTTTTACACTCTTTCACATCTTCTAATATAGAAGGATGTGCCGCGGATCGCTGCGCGCATATGTGCGTGTGTGGAGTCGATTTTTCCCAACTTGGGATAAATGGCAATCTGAAATGAGGAAATGGTTGGAGAAGGTTTTTCTGTTTTTGGCAAGAAAAATAACAATAGCAATTTAGGATGGGGAACTGTTGGAGTTGTTGTATGCATGATTATTTTTCGTTGAAATCTGGATATGATTCTGAAGTTTGTTTACTATAACAAGATGCCTCATCAGTGATTCCAAAAGCAATTATCTATTTCCTGAGGCCTAAATCATCAGTGATCCGAAGTTTGTTTACTATAACAAGAGGCCTCTTTGAAATTTGCTGATCCCTACCTCAAACTTATCTCTTGAGGCGTAAATTATCTACTTGAACCAGAACCTCATCTGAAAATGAACAAATGGTAAGACGACCAACAAAATGGAAAGGACGACAGATGCATGAAAGAAACTGCACTCCTAGGCGGCTAGGCCAATGTGAGCAGCACACGCACTCGAGGTTCTGTGCGATACCAATTACTAGACGAGGTAATTTTGAAGCACCTACTATGTTTCAAGTCTTATTTCAAAAAAAAAACATTACTTTATGTTTCAAGTCCTACCCACCTACTCCCTCGGTTCCAATTTATATTCGTTTAAATTTTTTACTTCACCACTCGTATGATTTAAAGAATTATGCAAAATATCACATATTTTTGTTGTGTCTTACTTTATTAATAAAAATTATTCAAAAATAACTTAAATTTGACTAAATTTGTAAAATGTTTGAATAAAATGAGCTCTCAAACTTCCAATAAAAAGTCAAAGAAATTATAAGTATGCATGATTATTCTTCTTTAAAATCTGGATATGATTCTGAAGTTTGTTTACTATAAGAAGACACCTCATAATGATTCTAGAAGAAATAATTTAATTTGCTGATTTTTGCCACAAACTTATTTCTTGAGGTCTTAATTATCTACTTGAACAAGAATCTCTTCCGAAGAACGAACAAATGCACATGTTCTTAAAACTGCACTCCTAGGCCAATTTGAACACACGAAGACGATGTGATTTTGAAGCCACTATGTTTGAAGTCTTGTTTTTTTATAAAACTCTATGTGCGAAAGAGTATGTAGCCTAGTGGTTACAAGAGCCCCGATAACACCTCAGGTTCTGGGTTCGACTCCCCATGAGAGCGAATTTCTCAGAATTTAACGACATTTGTGTTTTCAGTGGTAGGCGACGTTCCCGTCGACAGCGAGACACTTGTGGTCACTTCCTCAATCTTGAGGATTTGCCGGCCCAGTCTTCAAAGATGCTCCTAGGGGTAGGGTTTGCGCGCGTGTATTCATAGGGATGAGTGTGCGTGCGTAGGGGTGGCCACATTGAACCTGAAACCCGAAAACCAGACTGAACCGAACCCAAATTACCCGAATTATCGGTCTATTCTAGTTTTGGGGTTAGGTTCGATTCAGATAATTTCATAATTCGAAATTCGGGTTCAGTTTCGGTTCCTATGGTGACCAAATAAACCGAAATTTAATATAATTGTGTATTTTAATTCAAACTATCAATGTCACAACTTTGTATTTTAAATTATTTTAAATTTTTTTCATGAACTAGTTAGTTACTTCCTTCTATCGAGTAGTTCTTAAATCCATATACTTGAAATGAGTTGGGAATTTGAATTTCTACCATAGAGTTTTGAGAGGTGACAAGGATACCTACGGAAATTTGGGTAATTCGGTGGACCGAATAGACCGACCAAAATAATCGGTCTATTAGGGTTTGGTTCCTATTATGCATTTTTAAAATTTTGGTCCTCACTTTTCAAAACCCGAAATTTCCAAACATCGAATAGACCGAACTGATATGACCGAATAGACCGAATGCCCACCCCTATGTGTGCGTTCTGAGTATCTCTGATGTACTGTGTAATTCAAAAAACACTATGTTTCAAGTCCTACTACCCAACTATTCCCTCTGTTCCAACTTCTAGATCATTTGTTTTTTTTACTTCAAGTTTGATAACTCGTCTTGTTTAAAGAATTATGCAAAATTAAATATCACATATTTTTGTTGGGGCTCCATTTATTAATAATATTATTTGAAAATGATTTAAATTTGACTATATTTTTATTTTAATAAAATGAATGGTCAAATTTGAAAAAAAAAATCAAACACATTATAATTTGAACAAAGGGAGCGAGTATTTAGATGGATGGATGTGTCATCCCTAATATATACATTGGCTGGCTGAGAAGAAGAAAAAGTAGAAGGTTGTACAGCTGGGCCAAAAGCCCAATGGTGGTGGGCCTCTACTAAGGCCACTAAAGATGGGCGGCCCAGGTAACCCATCTAGACAGAAAGCCTCCCCTCTCCAAAAAAAAAACAAAAAAAGGAGCAAGTTTCAAGCTGAGACATGCGTCATTATTTATTAATACGGAAAACTTAATTATTTTATTTGTGTTCGTCAAATGGATATGCTAAAACAGACTTAGTTTACGTTGCAACCATATAGTGGAACTCAACTCTGCATTCAATTAAAAGTGATGCTGATAGCCCTTTCGAGTTCTCGTCGATCACCATTTATAAATTTTGAGTGTAAGAAACGGCAACGGTGGGACGAGCTAAGCTACAAATCAGAATAATTGTGGATCGCCTTTATTTGGTTTCCTCAACAACCCAATTATTTGTCAAGGACTTACCATAGCAACAGTGTGGGAGATGGCGAAGTGCCCCGGAGAACTTGCAGCAGAAAGCTTCAATAGCCTTTCTTTTCTTCGTAGGCAACCAAAAGGGTGACAAACTAAATGAAACATACCCTTTCTTTTCTTCTTTATTTATACGTTCCACCCTACTCCTACCGTTTAACTATGAGTGTTTTAAGTTATTGCATATGAGTCTACTCTCAACTGTACAAAAAGCAACTCCACATGTGTCATCATCACTACTCTAACGTCGGTGTTTTATACCCAACAACCTACCGAGGAATAGGATGTACACGAGGTAGTAAATTGTGCGGTGGGGAATTGTTGTACCTGAAACTCAAAGGTAAAAGTGACAACACACAAGACACAAAGTTATACAGATTCTGGCAGATGAATGTATAGTGTAAAATCCTATGTCCTGTTAGGTACATACTCTTACGTATGTACTCCCTCTGTCTCGAAATACAAGACATTCTAAGAGATTTTTAGAACAGATTAATTAAGGAGGTTACGAGTGAGATAGGAGTTCCATACATTTTACATGTTTTGCTTTTCAGCGGAGAGTAGTTATCACCCAAACGTGGGAAACTGTGGTGCAAAGTTACAATCACCGAAGACCGAAGAATCGTCAGAAACCATGACGGCTTTGTAACTTTAGAACATTCTAAATCACCACTTGCTGACGACAGAGCCATGTATGTCTCCGTCCATTTTCTCGCAGGCGGCAGGCACCACCACACCCCATAGAACGCGCCAAACGCAAAGCCTCTGGATCGATGAGGGTGAACCTCTGGGATCGGACGCCGTCAGGATTTACGTGACGCAAGTGGCCGCCGCGAAGCTAGCTTTGGCAAAGAGAGCAACTACTTGGTTTGGATCGCGGGCGATGGCGAAACGGTTGGAAGACACGGCACGCATGCATGGTCGGGACATGTTGACCGTGAGTTGAGAGTTGTTGTTGGACGATATGGATCTCGGTCGTCGGTCGAACGACGAAGACTAGCACCATCACCATGCAATCGTCTTCCATCATTCAGAATTTTTATACGCTTCTTCAATTCCCTTCCTCTAGCTCGTTCCAAATTAAAGCTGCAGCTGGGGACGACGACAATGAAAGAACAGCAGCATCTACGCCTAGTGCCGTCCTTCCACACCACCACTGGAATGAATTATGAACAAGGTGTAACCATCTAGGCCCTTTCACACCTTTGGTAATAATAAGGGTGTGTTTCGGTGATAAATGACAACCATATGCTTGTAACTAACCTTGTTTTTGCAGCGGATTATAATTTGGGTTATTGTCATAAGTGTTAAATGAAAAGAGACCTCTCAATTTGAATTTATGGACATTCAATAGATGAATACTACAAGGCTAAGGACTTTGATAGTTCCAAGTGTCACAAGGCGATGAAGGACACTTGGATTGCTAGTTTGTAGTGTTTGACCGTACTATTAAGAGGGGTTCGTGCACTAGTAGCTTGACCATGCACCATAAAGCCATGAAAATATGCGCACTCAAGTTCCTTGGTTGTTATCAAGCTCGGAGAGTTCATGGAAGCAAGGTTGAAGCAAAAGAATCGACGGAAAACTCAAAGGCGTTTGAATTAGACGAGTTGGAATTAAAATCATAGCGTCGGATGAACCTACGCCATCAAATTTACATTTGTCGGATGAGTTTGTGGCCAAAGGATTCAAAAGGGATGAATCAACGGTGTAGGCGGTGGTTCATCCGATGCCTTAGGGTTTGGCAACAATGAAGGGTCGTGGCTCGGCCTCTTCGATCTGGGACGATCGATGCCCGGACCCGGCGGTTTATCCGACGGTTGCATTTAAATCATACGAGAGACGCGCCAAGGTTTTTGCTTCAAAGACCGGATCAACCCGGCGGTTCATCCGACGCCTATATTCAAACTACACAAGATCTTGTCCGGACCGGGTGCTCTTCGAAGCACGGGATGGTCCGACGGGCGTCGGTGCATTGACCGTGTCACGTGGTTCAACGGCTATATTGGATCCGTTAGTGGCCGGATGATCCGACGCCCGCGCGAGGGGGGAACCATTGGTTCATCCGACGGTACTACTTTTTCAGAAACCTTTTCAAACGGCTAGCCTCCCTTGCTAGGCCTATAAATATGACCATGTGCCTCTCTTGAGCTGCCTTTGACATTCGAAGATCTGCTGCGGCCAAGGAGAGAAGGAGAGTGTGATCTTGCCATTTGGAATTCTCTTCCTCTTCATTGAGGAGCTTTTTCTTAGTGATCAAGAGTGTTCAAGGTGCATACATGGCTTAGGCGAGTGCTCGGTGTCAAGTGGAAGTGTGCGGGCTTGTTACTCTTAGGAGTTTGACGGCTCCTAGACGGTCTTGGTGCTTTGGGGGTTCTTGGTGAGCTCTTGGAGATTGTGGGAGCCTCAAGAAAAGCTTGGTGTACACGGTTCGAGACCCACCGTTCCGGAGATGGAGAACGGGTACTCTTAGTGAGCACTTGTGTCTTGGTGACTCAAGGGGGAGCAATACTCTAAGTGAGTGCTCCAACGTGGATTAGGGGGAAGTGTCAACTTCTCGATACCACGGGAAAAAATTCAGTCGTCTCTTGTGTCTCTCTATCTACTTTCTCGCATTTAATTTCACCACCTAATTCCGCACCTAAGTTTCCTTGCACTTGCTCTTGTCTATTTGCTTGTTTGCTTCATATCTTGCCTAGGGTGTTTCATATCTCTTAGTGTGAATCTTGCTAAGGAAACTCTTGTTAGTGTGCTTTAATAGTAGGGAAAAACTCTTTTAGATGGGCAACACTAGTTGATAGGTTAAGGTTTCTTTGTTTCTTTAGAAATCGAAAAGAAGTCCCATATTCAACCACCCCCCCCCCCCTCTATGGGCCATCTATTATCTTTATACTTGAGTGTTAAAGAAGCCACCACGTTCGCCGAAAGGGTCTAAAAATTCTCATGTTAATCCAAAAAAAGAGAAGAATGTGCACTCGTTGGATTTTATGAAGATCCGAAGGTCCGGATTAATCCAAAGAATACACAAATTCGGAATTACGATAAGGAAATCCAAAGAGTCCATATTCAGTACAAATACAATTAATATATTCATAAATTCGGAATTAAAAATAAGAAAAATAATATATTTACTTAAAAAAGAGAACAGTTTGGACCGTTGGATTTTATGAAGATCTAACGATTCATATTATTATGAAAAAAAAAGGAATTCACACGTTAATCTAAAAGGGAGAAGAGTTTGGAAAATATTTTTTATCTACAATTTCCTTTCCTTATGGCACTCCATACTTGAATACATATGCAATATTTTTTATTGCCTAACATTAGGTGCCGGACTTGAATACGAACTTGAATCCGCATGGATTTTTTTTTAATTTCCTAACAAAGTTTGGTAAGCTTTTTGAGACTCCCCTTAATGGATTGTGGAGTATGTCACGTAAAAATAAAAGATAGATACAAATTAATACGACTCTAAAAATTACATGAAAGCAAGTTTTTTAATCACATGGTATAGACGTGATGCTCACATACAACACACACACTCGCCCCTCCCTCTATGATCGAGATAGATGAAGTCACCACTAGTCCGACGGTCTAGATCAATCCAAAGAGTCCATATCTAATATAACTAATAAATATATACAAATTCAAGATTTTTAAAAACAAGAAAATTAGAAGTATATTTCTATACGGATTGAGAAGAGAAATAGCTAAATAAAATAGTCCATACTAAATAAAATTGATAAATAACTAAATTTGTTATAAAATTAAGAAAAGTTAATATTGTGCTTATAAATAATATGCTTGACCACTACGGATCGACTACAAGTATTTGATATGTCCTTAATTCCTTCTCCGCCTTTAATATGTTGTGATTTTACAAGTCTATATTGGAACATTTCCGTAATAAACATCTCATTTACAATATGATTACTCCCTCTCGTTCCAAAAAGAATGTCATTCTAGAAATTTTAGGACAGATTATTAAGGATGTGAAATGACCTCGATTGCCCATATTTATTTGCCATATTAGATACTATCTGATTGTTACATGCCTACATGCACATGCACACATGCCAAATTAAGCAAAACGTCATTCTTTTTGGGACAAATTTTGAATCTTAAAACGTCATTCTTTTTGGGACGGAGGGAGTAGTTAATATCTAAATTTGAATACAATAATATAATATATGTTGATAGAAAAAGATAAATAGTCAAATTCAATTAGCGAGTTGTTTGCAATCGGACCAACAACACCCAACACACGAGAGGATCAAAGCTAGCAACCGGCATTGCCGCTTGGTACGACAAACTTGCCAAGAGGTGTTGGATCCTCACGGCCGGGAGGTGGAGTACCGAGACTCTACACAATGTCAAACCGGAGACTCGAAATCGTGGAATCGGGGTGAAAGAGTTCACCCGACAAAAGTAAGGGAAAATGAGAGACAGAGAGTGAGAGGGTCCCGTGCCACCGCTACATGAGTTGTCCCCGTATCAAGATGAACCTTGAAGATTGCCTATCCTAGCAATCGCCATCGCCACCGGTACGATGAATTGGCCCGGAGGAGTAGATCCATACGCTTGGAGGTGGAGCACTTGAGATTGTACACAAGGTTAACGTCCGAGTCGGACTCAAAAGCCGTGAAATCGGATAGGCATAGTTCGCCCGACAAAAGTAGGGGGAAACTAAAAAGGAGGTGTTGTCGGGGTGGAGAGAAAGATGAGGGGAATCGGATGGACCTATGCAACTATTGCATGAGCCAGTACCTAGATTAAGAGGAACTTTCAAAGTTGCCTACGCCAACAACCGACATCATAGCTATGTACAACGAGCTCGCCGGCGGAGGGAGCTAAATCCATGTGCTAAGAGTTGAAGCATTGAAACTCTACACAAGAACAATTTTGAGTCGGACTCGAAAGCCGCGAGAATTAGAGAAGTAGAGTTTACATGACAAAAGTAAGGGAGAAAGATGCATTGTCGGGGTGGAGAGAGAGTGTGTGTGCGCGCAAAGAGAAAGGAAGGATGAAGGGACTCGTGCCACCGCTACACTAGCATATCCCTAGACCGAGAGGAACCTTCAAGATCGCCTACGCCAACAAGCGGCATCGTTGCCGGGTACGACGAACTAGCTAAGTGGAGTTAGATCCACGTATTGGGAGGTGGAGCATCGAGACTCTACACAAGGTCAATGCCTAAGTCGGACTCGAAGCCGCGGGATCAAAAACACATAGTTCGGTTGACAAAAATAAAAAAGAGATAGGCGGAGAGAGAGAGATTCGTGGAGGGACCGAGATATGTCGGAGAGGGTGACTTACGATTTCAATCCAATATACAAAGCTGCAGAGAGCTTGCAATACATGCGAGGGTGCGGTAAAGCATTGATTGTGTCATTCGCTATTGAATTTCCATGCACCAATCCAAGACCACACCCAAACAACAAAATTCGGGTCAATACTAATTTCAAAATAGAGGCACCAATATCTATATGAAGGTTGAGTGTTAATGATTTCAAAAAGATGAATAACAAGTCATATATAAGGATAACTTTATCAAATCCATGTGCGCTTATTAGCGCGGGCCAACTCGCTAGTCGATACAACACAAGGGTCATAACCCTAATGCATTATTCACATTCCAACTAAGCCCGGCCTATTACTTTTTGCTCAAAATTATATATTAATAGATGGATAGCCCTTATATGATCTTATTCTTAAATTTTTTTGTTAAGCTAAATTAAAGACCCTTTACCACTCATGTGTCTCGATCCGGCCATTTTCTTGCAGCCACCATGCACCCCATCGAACGCGCGAAACGCAAAGGCGCTAGATCGATATATGAGGGTGTGTACTTGGGGGAGAATATACGGATCGGACGCCGGCAGAACTGTCAGGATCATGACAAGTTCAGGATTTACTCGATGGAAAGTTGTGCGAAGTTGTTAACTCGATGGAAAGCTTCGGCAAGAGTAGTGGTCCGGGCGATGGCGAAACGGTTGGAAAACACGGCACGCATGGTCGGGACATGTTGACCGTCTTCGCACTACAGCAGCCACCTGCTTCCCCGAGTGCCTGAAGCACTCGGGGAAGAGCAAAAAGACTGGTAGCCTTCCCCGAAGCGCAACACTTCGAGGAAGAGCTTCGGGGATGCTTCTCACGGGAAAGAGCTCTTCCCCGAGTGCCAAAAATCGTGCACTCGGGGAAGACTTCACCGAGAGGCGCGGAGGCACTCGGGGAAGATTTGTGGATTTTTTTTTAAAAAAATGCAAAAGCTGCCCGCCGCCGCTCGCGCCCGCCGCCGCGCCCGCCGCTCCGGTCGCCGCGCCCGCGGCCGCTCCCGCCGCCGCGCGCCGGACCGCGCGCGCCGCTCCGGCCGCGCCCCGCCGCTCCGCCGCCGCGCGCCGCCGCCCGTCGGCCGGAGGCCCCGCCGCCGCCGCCCGGCCCGCGGCTCCGCCGCCGCTCCGGCCGCGCGCGCGCGCCGCCGCTCCCGCCCGCCGCTCCGGCTGCGCGCGCGCGCCGCTCCGCGCGCGCGCCCGCCGCGCCCGCCGCCGGAGGCCCCCGCCGCCGCTCCGCTCCGCCCGCCGCCGCGCCGCGCCGCCGCTCCGCGCGCGCCGCCGCCGCGCGCCCGCCCGCCGCTCCGCCCGCCGCCGCGCGCGGGGAGATCCGGGGAGAGGGGGGCCGGGGTGCGCGGCGGACCCGGGGAGAGAGCGGGCGGCGGCGGATCCGAGCGGGGGGCGTGGGGGTGTGGCGGCGCGGGGGGGGGGGGGGGGGATGCGAGGAGATGGGTGGGGGGTAGGTTTTATACACTAGGGTTTGCTTGCCGCCGGGCCGGCCGGATTAAATGGGCCGTCCATAATAAATGGGCCGACGGGGGTCTTCCCCGAGAGCCGTATCCCGGCACTCGGGGAAGCGTCTCTTCCCGAGTGCCGGACAAACGGCACTCGGGGAACATTTTTTGTTTTTTGTTCTTTTTGCCTCATTTTTTTTGAAGCCATCCCACATTATTTTAAACTCCTTGATCAAGTTTGGGGTTATTTTGAATTTGTTTTGTATATTTCATTAGTTTTTTTCATTTTGTTGAATTTTTTAGCATTTTTCAAATTTGAACTGCAAGTGCATGAAGTAATGAAATTTCTTAATTCAAAAAATGATATTCATTATATTTGATGTATGTTCAGGCCATATCTAGGAAGCCACCTGAAATTTTGAACATCTTTTTCGTAACATGACGAACAACTAGCGGGGAAAAGTGTTTGTAAATTATATAAAATCCAAACGAAGTCCGAAAATCATGAAACTTGTCTGGGTGTCATGTTATGGCATGTAGAGGCTGTATGCAAGAATTGAGAAGATTTCGAGCAAGTTGGGACGTCTGATGCCTCAAACCCAGACATCTCCACACATGATCAAGTGATATCATGTGTGGAGATGTCTGGGTTTGAGGCATCCGACGTCCCAACTTGCTCGAAATCTTCTAAATTCTTGCATACAACCTCAACATGTCATAACATGACACCCGGACAAGTTTCATGATTTTCGGACTTCGTTTGGATTTTATATAATTTACAAATACTTTTCTCGCTAGTTGTTCGTCATGTTACGGTAAAAAGATGTTCAAAATTTCATGTGGCTTCCTAGATATGGCCTGAACATACACCAAATATAATGAATATCATTTTTTGAATTAAGAAATTTCATTACTTCATGCACCTGCAGTTCAAATTTGAAGTATGCTAAAAAAATCAACAAAATGAAAAAAACTAATGAAATATAAAAAAAATCAAAATAACCCCAAATTTGAGCAAGGAGTTTAAAATAATGTGGGATGGCTTCACAAAAAATGAGGCAAAAAAAACAAAAAACAAAAAAATTCTTCCCCGAGTGCCTCACTCTAGCACTTGGGGAAGAGACCCTTCCCCGAGTGCTGGGATGAGGCACTCGGGGAAGAGGCTTGCTTCCCCGAGTGCTAGGGTGAGGCACTCGGGGAAGGGTTGGCTTCTCCGAGTGCTAAAAGAATGCACTCGGGGAAGGGGTCTTCCCCGAGTGCCTCTCTTCCCCGAGCGCCATGGACCACTGCGCACTCGGGAAGACCCTCTTCCCCGAGTGCATTTCTTCCCGAGTCGCAACACTCGGGGAAGAGTTTCTTCCCCGAGTGCTCGATATTTGGCACTCGGGGAAGCCCGAGGCACTCGGGGAATTTCCACTCTCCCGTAGTGTCGTCATCAGTGTGTCGAGCGAGACTCGAGAGTCGTTGGACGATGGAGAGCGGTCGTCAGTCGAACGGACCAAGACTAGCACCATCAGCAATCGTCTTCCATCATTCTTCCAAGTTTTATTTTATATAGTACCCTCCCTTATGTTTTGCCCCTCTCCAAAGCATATCGAGCTGGGACGACAACGAAAAGAGCAGCTAGCATCTCTCTCTGGTCTGCAGGGGACGACAAAGTCGACAAGGAAAGAACAGCAGCATTACCCGGGCCTGGTGCCGTCCTTCCACACCACTGAATTATGGTGAACAACGAAAGAACATGCATGATCATCGACGAAGCTTCGTTCGACGCTAGCTGCTGGCGTGCCGCTACACTACAGGTCAGAGCTAGAGTGCACGGAGCAGGTAGGGAGCAAGTTGCAGAAGATCGATGCAAATCGATCGATCGATCGTAACCCGACCGGCATCTCGCATAGTCGCGTGTTTCCCATTGCATTTTTGCGTCGTACGTCCTCGCGCGTCCATTTGCATGGGCGCGTATATGGCTTGACAGCGCGAACCCCAACCACTCGGTCGAGTCCCACTCCCACGTACACGTCGTCGTCTTCGGCGCGCGCGCGCGGGCATGCGATCGATGCAACAATATTTAACGGCACCAACAGCGACATGCATATGCGCCCAACAACCTCCCGTGATGATCAGTGCATGATCAGACACGGCCGGAGGAGAGAGGTTAGGCCGGCGAGAGGACGTAGCGTCCCCATGCATATCCCGATTGAGCGAGCTGCTGCTCTCCCGTCGCCACCCCCCACCCGACGTCGGCCCGATCGAACCCAATCATGCCCGTGCTGGCCACCTTTCCGGTGGTGGCGTCGCGCGCGTTCGAAAGCAACGCCGGGCCAACACAAACGCCACGAACGCAGAGTGGCGAGCAGTGCCGTGAGCATCGATCTTGCATATATGCGCGGCGGGCGCAGCAGCTGCTATGTACAGTCTAAGATGCCCGGCAGTGCCACTGTGGCCGCTAGCTGCATGCATGCCGGCGGCAGTGGCGGCTGCGGCGGCGGATTGACCCAGTCGTCGCGCCAGAGAGAGTGAGACGCCGAGCTCAACTTGGTCGAGCGAGCCTGCGGACGTGGACGGAGAGAGCTTTGTGAGCGTCAGACACAGGAACGCACACAGGGCGCGCCACGCCACGCGGGGCTCCGGGTGCGTGTCGCCGTCTCACACAGCTAAGACGATGGATAGATCGATGATGACTTCCGGTGCTGTGGCCGTCTCCCTCGCTCGTTCCGGCCGGCCGGTGTTGCCGCTGTCGCCGTCGACCCGTACGTCGTCGTCGTCCGGGCTAATTCGTTGGTTCACCGGGAGGAGATCGATCGAGAGGCCGGATCGGACTAAGTTTTGCGGCCTTCTTCTTCTTCTTCGTCGTCGTCGTCGTCCGGTGGCCACCAAAGTCGAGATCGTCGTCTTTCTCACGGCATTTACGAGCGACGAAGATGGTGCGGTGGCGTTAGGATTAGTGCGTTACAGTGCAATGATTGAGTTGGCAAAAGCCAGTGGAAGCTAGTGTCTAGTCTAGCACACTCATAGGTTGGCAAGGTTCGTTTTCGCAGTACGCAGAGGGTTCAGCAACAACCAGCAAATAAAGCACCTGTTACTTCACTTCACTTTGAGGGCCGGCCGCCGGGAGAGAGTAACGGTCACATCTATCGGTGCCAGATCGAATAATCCGGATAAGGATGTTGCTTAAAATAACACAGCACGTACGTACTGGATGGTGTGTGCATCTATCCATCTCCGGCCTAGACGTAGAATAGTGGTATTCCGTTATGCATGTAGGTGTGCTGGTGGTAGTGGTGGCGGCAAAACGACGACAGTGCGTGAAGAGTTGTTTAGTCGACGACTGATGAGACAGCAACCTTACTGCTAATGGCTTCTTCTTTTGTTATTACCACCACCTTGCCAGCAGCCAAAGTGTGATCACTGATCACTGACACTAGCTACTGTGAATCTGTGATGCACAAATATATACTATATATAAAGAGGCCCAAATCCCTGGTGTGGTGGTGCTGCTGCTGCTGGTCCCTGCGTTTAGCTCGCATCAAGTGGCCTGAGTTGGGCCTTGTTCCATCACTTTCCCATCATGAATTCATCATCTCGATCGGCCTCGCGTTCTAGCTCTCTTTGCATCCAAGTGCTGGGAGCACGATCGATTCAAGTGCAACTTAATTGCTGTAAGCCTGTAACTGATGCATATAGCATATGCTTCAAACCAGAACCAGGTCCCTCGCGAATTATTCAGTTAATAAGCTGCTCTGTCGTGCACGTTGTTTTGGAACCCACTGGCACAACAGTGCGCGAGTTCAAGACGCCCGTGGCCCTGCGCACGCTCCACCTAACTAGCTGCTTCGATTTGGAAACACTCGCGAAAAGCATCATCAAACGACAACGTGTTCATCAACAGTTCCGTCAGCAGCAGCGTAACCAGCTTCAATGCTGCAGCTAGCAAATCCAACTGGTGGCCGGAGTTCAACATCACGGCGCTGTAGCGCTCCCTCGACGCATCTGGCGTTTCCCCCCTTGTTGGAATACGCACACGAAGCCAAATTGTTGGAGCATCGTTCTGTACCCGGCCGGAAACTACCCGCTCTCCGTTTTCAGAACCGAAGCAGGACGTCTCGTGCTCATCAGTTTTTCCCCCCTGAACCGGGAGAATCGCCAAAGTGATAGAGAGGTCAGGTCATCACAGCACACATCCATCTACCACAAGGCACAAGTCCGTAGCACGAGCAACCAACCACACGCCAAGCATACCCACAGCCGTAGCCGTAGTAGGCGCCCGCCTTTACGCAGTAACAAAGAACTTTAAGTTTATCGTCAGGCACAAGGTGATGAAGGAGTCTCAGGAGTCAAGAGAGACACGAGTGCCGGTCACTCACGTCTGCTACCTGCTCTGAACCTGAAGCCCGGCCCTTTTCCCCAGCCCAGGAAAAAAGTCTGAAACTGAAAGTAACCCACCAACTCTCCGAGTTTTCAGAAAAAGAAGGGCACCAGCGAGCGAGCGAGCAAACCCTCCTCCGCACGGGACTCGCCGCGGCCACCCGCCGGCTGGGCTATAGCTAATCGCCGATTAGCTGGCTGGAAAACGCTCTCCCCCTCTCGCAATCATTCCGGTGAGACCTAACCCTGATTGGCCGTCTCCTCCTCCTCCCATCAACCCATCATTGAGCCATTTGCCAACCCGAAAGGAAATTAAAGCTCTCACACCAAAATCACATGGAAGTCGCCGATGAATGGCCAAAGCGCCGGGGCAGTGCGTGGTCGTCGTCCGGGCTAAGTAACCGGCCGGAACGGAACGGAACGGAACGGAACGGAACGGGCGCGGTCGGAGTTCGGCCGCGCCCGTTTAAGCAAGCAAACGTCATGTGGTTAGGTTGATGACGCGCGGACGGTCCGGATCGCACTCGAGACGGAAACTCGTCCGTTGGAGCGCGACCCCGACCGTCCGATGCCGATCGGGTTGGGGAGGCGTGGGGCCCGGGTCCGGACGGAACAGCGGTCGCCTCGCCGAATACCGCCGGCGGGCGCAGGTGACGGTGGAGGGGGCGTGCCTGCGGCACACCTGTATGCGCGCCAGGCAGACGGCGCGGGAGGCAAAAAGTTTTTGGCGAAAGGCGACGCGCAGGGCTCACGAGGGCGGGGCTATAAAAAGATGCCCCCGGCCAGCCGTTTCGTTCAAGCGCTCCGCCTGCCTCTGCAACCTCCTCCCTGTGCTCTGCTCCAGCGGCCGCCGCTGAGCTGAGCTGCCGCTCTGTGTGCATTGCGTGGTAGGCTGAGATGAGGAGCGGTCGCCGGATGTCGGGTGCGGCGGCGCTGGTGGCGGTGGTGTGCGCGTCGTGGATGGCGGCGGGGGTGGCGGCGCAGAAGTACAATGCCATCTTCAACTTCGGCGACTCCATTACCGACACCGGCAACCTCTGCACCAACGGGAAGCCGTCGCAGATCACCTTCACGCAGCCGCCATACGGCGAGACCTACTTCGGCACGCCCACCTGCCGGTGCTGCGACGGCCGCGTCGTCGTCGACTTCCTCAGTACGTCACCCGCTCTATCTCTTTGACTATCTGACACCCATTGTGGCGGATGGATTGGATGGGTGGATGATGCTGACGCTGACGCTGACGGTGGTGACTTTCTTCTTCCTCCCGCTCCGCAGGCAGCAAGTTCGGGCTGCCGTTCCTGCCGCCGTCCAAGTCGACGACGGCCGACTTCAAGAAGGGCGCCAACATGGCCATCACCGGCGCGACGGCCATGGACGCGCCATTCTTCCGCTCGCTGGGGCTCTCCGACAAGATCTGGAACAACGGGCCCATCAGCTTCCAGCTCCAGTGGTTCCAGCAGATCACCTCCTCCGTCTGCGGGCAGGGTGAGTAGAGTACTGGACGCCATAAACGCCGCCCAACTTCAATTCCTGAAACCCTGTCACTCCCTGCTTGCTCTGCTCCTCAGTACTCGAGTGACACGGCCGGGGCCCCCTCGCTGTAAACCTTTTTTCTGCAGACTGCAAGAGCTACCTGGCCAACTCACTGTTCGTGTTCGGCGAGTTCGGTGGCAACGACTACAACGCGATGCTGTTCGGCAACTACAACACGGACCAGGCGAGCACCTACACTCCCCAGATCGTGAGCACCATCGCCAACGGCATCGAGAAGCTGATCGCGATGGGCGCCAACGACATCGTCGTCCCCGGTGTGCTCCCCATCGGGTGCTTCCCCATCTACCTCACCATCTACGGCACCTCCAACTCCGGCGACTACGACGGGCTCGGCTGCCTCAAGAAGTTCAACGACCTGTCCACCAACCACAACAACCAGCTCAAGACCCAGATCGCGAGCCTCCAGTCCAAGTACCCCAAGGCCCGCATCATGTACGCCGACTTCTACAGCGGCGTCTACGACATGGTCAAGAACCCCGGCAGCTACGGTATGCTCTTCCTCGTCCTCGTCCTGTTCCTCCTCACTTCTCACATGTGGTCGGATGGGGGAGGTGATTGCTGACGGGAGCGCGCCAGCACAGTGGAGACGCACGGCTCCAAGGGTCCAGGGCTCAAGGCCTCTGCCTGCGAGTTGTCGCGCACCTCGAGGGTAGCATCCGTGACGGGTGCAGGGCTTGGCGGCTTCCGGCGGGCTCCGAGCGGCGCGCTTGGCGGCTTCCGGCGGCCCCCCGCGCGCCCCCCAGCCGCTTGAATGCGCCGTCCTGGAGAGTCTCACCAACGCGTGCACGGGCAGGGGGGGATCCTGTGTAGAAAACGCGTGCACGGGCAGCGGGAGCGCACAGCGCAGGCAGGGCGCAGCGTCCACGCC
This sequence comes from Cenchrus americanus, assembly GCA_947561735.1. Classification (NCBI taxonomy): domain Eukaryota; kingdom Viridiplantae; phylum Streptophyta; class Magnoliopsida; order Poales; family Poaceae; genus Cenchrus; species Cenchrus americanus. The sequence goes on along the minus strand of OX387240.1, from coordinate 87,762,779 downwards.
ATGTGCACGACATGGCGCGGCCTGCAGCGACGGCCGACGAGGCGACATGCCCGTTGCTGCCCGCCTGCCTGCTGCTGCCGCTGCTGCTGGTGCAGTCGTGCGGGGGACGCTGCGGGAGGAAACGTGGGCGTGTCGTGCGGGTGCATGCGGCGGCGAATAGAAAAACGACCGGGGCCCCGGCGGCCGGGATCGCGCTCGTGACGAGTGCCTGAGCCTGACGAGCATTTGTTTAGGCGCCGGATCTCAGGGCGGGCGGAGAGCCCACCCAATTATGGAACGATGATGATGGATGATGGCGGTGGCGGGCGCGCCGGTTAGTACGGTGTCGCATGACAAGCTCCCGCAACGTGCCTGTCCCTGCCCCCGGACAGAGCATGTTCCCGCGCCGAGCCGGAACGCCAGCCATGTCATGTTCCCCCCAACCAACACATGCCAAACTGAATTGAACGCCGGCCTGCACTGCACTGCTGCTGCACGGCCGCCGACGCCGAACAACAAACACATGCCGACTGAATTGAACGCCGGCCTGCACTGCTGCTGAATTGGAGGGTGCCCGTGTTGCTATGCTACCGATCTCACACTACTCTGAATTGCTCTGTCACTGCAGGGTTCAGCACGGCGTTCCAGACGTGCTGCGGCTCCGGCGGCGGCAAGTTCAACTACCAGAACAGCGCGCGGTGCGGGATGTCGGGCGCGTCGGCGTGCTCCAACCCGGCGGCGCACCTCAGCTGGGACGGCATCCACCTCACCGAGGCAGCGTACAAGCAGATCACCGACGGCTGGCTCAACGGGGCGCACTGCAGCCCGGCCATCCTCCACTAATGGCTAAAGCAAAGCCATCGGCATCAACCAACCGATCGATCAAATATTTATTTTTTAATCATTATATGTGTTAGTTGCCGGGGAAAAAAGAAGTCTCGGCGACGGCAGCATGTGGAATAATATCGTCACCGTTCGTGTCCTTGCTGTAACTTAATCACCGGTTTTCAGCTCTGCAAAATCGAATCAAAATGGTACAGGTTTTCGTTCATGCCATGCCTCCATGGCTCCATGGGGCTTTTGTGCAAAGGATCTTCGCTTTTGCTCCGACGATCTGCCGTGCCGGGGCAGCTTGGCTTTGCCCTTTTTGCCTCATGTGGTCGGGGCTTTTGAGAAGGAAAAGCTTCCCCGGCGGCAGACAATCACAACCCTGACGGCAACCCTGTCGCAGAGGCACGCAGACTATCATGTCACTTGCTCGTCAGACCCCGTGAATGAGTGAGGCCCCTGGCGACTGACAGGAGTCTCTGCAGAAGACTCCAACGACCAGTTCAGAATGGCACCAAACGGGAACTGATGAAAATCCTTCGCAGGACAAATGAGTGAAACACCATAGAGGAGCTCCAGGCATTTGTTTCATTCTCGTCCATGGATATAATCGTATAATCCCTCTGTACTCATAAGACAAGTCATTTTGGACAACATTTCAGTCAAACATTGAGAATATAAATCATAAATAACTTATAAATTATTGAGTTTGAAAATATAAAAACTACGTGAATAAATTTGTCTTGCAAAATACTTTCATAAAAGTATACATATGCCAGTTTATAACAAATACTTTTATAAAAATAAGAAGTCAAAGTTATACTTTGGAGGCCGTTTCGTTGTCGTAAACGACTTATTTTATGGGTACGAAGGGAGTAAGTCGATAACTGGAAGACAAGAATCCAACATAATGGAGTATAAAGTCACACAAAACGGTAGAAAATATCACATGTCAAACTATGTAATTACGGACTGGGCACATGCTACTCATGTGCATTGAGAAACAAGTTCACATCTACGAAGACATGTACATTGCACTCAACTAGCGGTTGTTAGGCTCGACCATGTATAAAACTAGGTGATTCCCCGCATGTTGTTGCGGGATTTAAGAAAGGTTTTCGATAAACTATGAACAAATGTGCTTGCCCAATTGTTTGCACAAATGACATTATACATGAAAGCATGTTCATTATCTGAAAAAATAACTCTTAAATAATTGATCCAATACGTAAGTAATCACAGAAAATCGATAAGAGACATAAATAAGTGGCCTTAGTGCATGATGACGTGGATAGATTGCATGTTTCGAGATATGTAATTAATGATTGTTAGTTGGGTACATCTATTTAGCTTTAAATAGTTGTCCTTAGTACATGGATGGTGACGTGGATAGATTGCATGTTAAGAGATATGTAATAAATGATTGTTAGTGAGGTAGTACATCTATATGGCATATAGATACAATACTCATCAATTCAAACAAGGGAGTACAATTAGAGTTTTGCTAGCATTGTATGGTGCCATATTATTATATCCATTTTCATCTCAGCAAATATCTTTTATAAACAAAAATGATTACCTGAGCATAAGGATGTGCCTACAGATCGCAATATGCAATAAACGTAAAGTGATAGAAATATAAAAACTTTGAATTTTTAAAAATGCAATTAGCATGTTACCGAAGCATAACATGGGCATTTTGCTAGTAATCATATAAGTGGGTAATTTGATATTCTATTGCTGCCACGATCAGTTGGTCACTGCCCACCCCCAGCACAACGCAACAAGCCTGGAAGACTTCCAGTACCCATTGGACAACATTCAAGTCGTTTTGGCTGATGAATCTGAGCTGCAGAAATCCAAAAAAAAATCAAATTGAATGCAACCTGAGCGAATCGTACAAGTTGCTGTCTTGCTGATGCAAGTTGCTTGAATAATTACGGACTGCTGGGCTTCTGATCAGCAACAGCTGGGGCGACCAATCGCTTTGGCTTCGTATTTATTAATGTTTCCTACGCACAGGTGGAGATGAACGCTCCACATTATCGCTTCCCCACAACGGGCGATCAAATTCAGCAAATATCCTGACCTAATTACCTAACATCCTGAAATTAGAATGAGAATGTCTTGAAGGTGCATTAAAATGGTCTCAACCATCAGGGATGATCAAAGGAAGTTGAGTAATACACAGCATTGGCAAAACGAACTCACAACATCAACAAATATCAAGCGTAAACCAACTGCTAATTTTCAGTGTCACTGTCACAGCATCAGAAGGTGTGTGGTCTATCCAGTGCCAACTGCCAATGCGTTCCCCTCCCTCTAATTTCTATACAACAAAATTCCCCTCTGCTACAAGACAGGATGATCGATCCAAACGACCATCACGGTTTCATTGTAAAAAAAAAGAAGAAAAAGCAATAAAGACTGCTATGACAAGAATGCTGGAATGAGAATGCCTTTGCTACAGTGCTAGGTTATGACGCCGCCAGTATAGGTTCCTTGAACAGTGCTCCCGCAATGATTGTACCTGATGAATCCAATGAATACTCCAAGCACATCTATTGAGTTAGGGGCAGAGGTCAACTACCAGATCCATAGTTCGTGTTTCGTATGAAGAAATCATCGGTCCTCAGACTCCGACACCTCAGCTGCCACGGTTGGACCGCCCACGCACTCTTTTCTTCGATGAAGCTCTAGCATTTTTACCTCTGGGTGGCATAGCCCTGGGTCACAGATTTAGATGTTAGTGAGGTACAGCTTGGTCTGTAATGATAATCTATACACATTTTGAACTGATAAAGGTTAACAAGAAAGGGGTATGTAGACCAGCAGCTTTAAGTTTCTACTCTTATGAAAACATCAGATTTACTTAGATTTAGTTATCACTAAACTTTTTCCTATGAAGAACTACACACCAGTACCTGTGTACAGTTAGTTTACTAATGCTCACTATTTTTGGTCTTCATATATGTACAACTGATAAAAGATAATGTACAGTGTTAAAATATACATGTAACTATGTTAGCCAAGTAGTACTTGCATTGCAAGTTGCAAGGGGCAAGAAAATATATAAATGCAGTGGAAAACCATAGTTTTGCTAATTACAGCAATAGCAATCTAGAAATATGAAAGGAAATAACCTGAGCATTTTGGAATATCCCACACAGCGATTGAGGACTCTGTGCAGTCTGGTTCGCAAAGCGCATGTGTGTTCTCATGGTTGACGTTCATAGCAAGCATCCAGGATCCAATTGTAACATCCTCATTGCTAAACATACGGAAACTGGACAAAACATACACAAGAATATAGTAAGCTGATAAATATGACTCAATCAGAGGTTCAACAGTGATGCAGTAATGGTGCTATGTGAGAAACTGAGGCTAACAACATCTTCTGATGTTACTTAAGATAAAAATGGCACTTTACTTGCTATTTCCACAGAAGGTCACTCCAGACTCCAGGTTTTGACTTCAATATAGTATTAGCAATCTGTTCTTGCTCGTTCGCTCGACTAAAAACAGAAAACACAGTGTCTAACTTCATTCTACAGCATTGTTTTATAAATGAAAGTAGCACGTCCCCATGCCATACCAAATGTTAGCAGGTCAAAATTTCAGTTAAAAATTAGTCGCATAAAATGAAATAACTGAATGTTGTGCCATACACTTTTAGCGTCAGGGGATCACTACATCTCAAAATTCAGTCCTGCAAGAGGAATGTCTCACAAAAAGATTTGTTTCTCAATTCCAAGCAGACATGAAACAGTTGAAGATGGTATATCTTCGATGTATAAAGTTTTTTAAATTTTTATTTGTGCAACTGTGAGTACTGAGTACAGGTATCCCAGTTATACTGGCCACCAGGGGCGGAGCTGGGCCGGCCCAATGCCTAGGGCCACTCCATGGGCTGGTTTCACTAGCTGGACTGGGCCTTCTTACAAGAATTTGTTACAGTGTGGAAATTGTGGGCCGACGCCTAGGGCCACGGCCCTAGTGTCCCTAGGCCTCCCGCCGCCACTGCTGGACACTGCAGTTTCCCAGAAGCTAGTGCATGTGTTACAAAAACTAATTTTCTGGTACTACGAATGACAAACCACCATATTTGCTGAGTGCAATCAAGAAACAAATGACAAACCACCATATTTGCTTTTGTTTGTGTATTATGGTAAGATGGGCAGAACGTTGACTAGAATTCACCTGTTGTTTCTCAAGGCAACCAAACTAGCCACCACTTCAGCTGACAACGCATAAATTGGCCCATATGCATGAAGGAAGTATTCAGATCCGAGTAAGAAGGATTGGGGCTCATACCTGCATCTCTCAAAGGAACAGAGACAACGAATATAATAAGTTATTATCACTTATCAGCGTGATCCCTTAGATAAAACAAGCAATTCATCTAAATTAATGCCATCCAAGGGGGGCTTTATGTGTAAATGCAATGCAACTGTTGTGCACTCAGGCACAACCAAATACATAAAGGATTTGCAAGCACATCGGCCCCTCCTAGTTTAATTAGGACACTTAAATCCCTAGGGTTCTACTATTCTAATTTGATAAAGCACTCCTAATCAACTCCTTAGCCCAAATCAATCGATTCTCAGGCAGAGTACAACTCCCAGACAAGTAAAAGAACTCCTGGGTGCTTAACTTTAGAGCCAGAGGCCACAACAGTTAGTAGTGGAGATAAACGTTTTACTTAAGGGCGTGTTTGGCAGGGCTCCGGCTCCGCCAAACCAACTCTGGAGCTGCTGCTCCACCAATTTGCAGCTCCATCGTGGAGTTGAACTCTCAATTTGAAGTTGAAGAGATGCGTTTGGCAGAGATAACAGCTCCAGCTCCGGAAACCGAGATCGTGTTGTGAAAAGTCAATTTTACCCATTATAAACGGACCCACATGTCATCCTCTTTTTTCCTCTTCTTCCTCTCTCTTCTCTCCTCTCCTCTCTACCTTCATCACTGCTCACGTTTACACAGTTCCTTGTCCACTGATTTTATTCATAAGCATAAATTTACATCCAGCCCTCCTAAATGTTCAGGAGGAAGTCAACAAGAGGCAGAGAGCCGGCTGCCCATGAATTTCTTTCATTTTTATTTTGAGGAATCAATGATATGTACTTACCCCTCAGGAAGAAAGCTGATTCGTCATGTCCTTTGCCCTTTGCCGCAAAGCTTGGGTCGTCAGTCATAATCGGCACGAACTGGAACGTGACGTGGAGCTGAGCCCAGGGAGAGAGCCAAGATTTTTCTGGGAAAACGACCCTGCCGATGGGTAGGATTCTGAGAGGAGCAGCGAGCAAGCGGGGATCTGGGGGAAGTTGCGCAAGCGGCAAGCCTGCCAAAGCTAAGCTCCACGTGCGCCCCCGTGCGGCCACGCCACGCGTGCCGTGGCAGTCAAATCCGGCGCCCCGGGTTCGTCCCCGGACGCTCGTGCCGCGAACGCCGCCAAGTGCATGTACCTCTGCGCGGGCCGGCTGGACAACTGCTCCTCGTCGCCCAGCTCGTGAGGAAGGAATAAGACCGCGAAAGGAGCCGTGCAACAGGAATAGGAGGGGCGCCACGCGATGGGATGTATCGGGAAAAAACAAAACGAACCGGTAAGTTGTGTAATGGGTGGCAAAGGTGGGTAATTTCTACCTAACTCCACGAGTGAGTACGAAACCAGTCTTCGCAGAGTACCCCTTGAGGCACTCCATGGATTTGGTGGAGTTGAGAGCTAGATCCATGGATTTGGTGGATCTGGAGTTTTCGGAGCTAGGGTGTTTGGCAGGAAAAAATTAGAGTGGAGCTATTTTTTTGAATCTGGAGCTACTTGGAGCCCTCCCAAACACGCCCTAACACTGCAAAATTTGATATCCAGAAACATATAATGAACTAAATTAAAAGTTTCGGTCAAGAATGTGACTACGGAAGTTCAGAGACATGCCGATAGCAAGTTGCAAACTTACAAGTAAACAATCCTAAATAACACTAAGTTTAGGTACCCAATCACACCATTCCAGCAATGTTTGGCCATTTTGTCTAGCTTCACTCAGAGCATACTTGACTGTTCACCCGTCTGACCCATGTAGCCTTATTGCTTAAATAGGCTAGCAAGCCAGTATTGGTTAAGACTATTTCGTCCAGATGTTAAGAGAATGGAAAATATTAGTTTTAATCCTGCCATTCATACTGACATATGATAACACTATAACACACTATTTTAGATGGAACAATCCACTCTCTTGGGTTATAGAACTTCTTGAAGTAAAGGTAGATGATGAACAAAAGAAATGACATGAACATTTTCACATGTCGATGAAGTAATGAGTGTATGCGGAACTACTTCTACTATCATTTAGGTGTAGAAAGAAATGAATATTTACACATTCAGATCAATTATCAGTTCATAGCTACTTTATATGGTTAGCATCATACCATAGGCATTTATTTTTCTCAATCTCAAGTAGACAACCATTTCCATTTTCTAATAAAAACACTTGGAAAAGAGGAGCGCTTTATACCAAATAACATTAAATGATAAAACTAACCATTTCAACTTAGGATCAGTAAAAACAGGCCCCTTCTTCATGCATCCAATGTATGTTTGTGGATGTGACCTCTCTTTAGCTAGAAGCAGGGAAAGTCTATCTGCAGAAAGAGAAATAACCGGTGTAAGCATCAACATTTTCAAAAGGAGGCATGCCTATTAGACAGTCACTAGAAGGAGATATTGGGATATTGTTTTTCACCTGGTCGCAAGTAAATGTCATCATCAGCTTTAACATAGAAATCAGAATCATACAATGCATAGGCAGCCTTAAAGTAAGCTAACCTAAAACATAAGAACAAATCAGCATCCTGAACAGAGACAGAATAATCATATATAAATTGCTCTATTTCCTTACGTTTTGTATGGGAGCCTGCTATACTCCTCCTCAAGATCTAGAAGCACAAAATCATCATATTCTTCAACTTCTCTGTTAAGAGCAGCCATCTTGTTCTTTGAGTTGCTTTTCCCAATAACGAACCGGAATGCCAGACCAGTAGCTTCCTCCAATCTGCAATGCAGAGAACAAAAAGGAGAACCCACATTGTAATGGACAGAAAGCATCGACACCAAAGGGGAAAATAATTAAAAAATGGAAAGTAAGGCAAGCATGGTTGGTTAGTGAAATTAGAAGGGGGGAAAAACTCATTGCTCATGGAGTATATCATAAAGCTAGTTTGGGGATGATTTATCACTGCTAGGCAGCATTGGTAAGTGAAAAATCATTATACTTTCCAAAATTTCTGTAGGAAAGACCGGACATAAAATTATGTCCCAAGACTCAAAATAATGAACTGCCAATGGCATTGAGAAAAAGTAAAACTACAAAGGGTGAAGCAGTTCATTTAGAAGAACAAAACAGTCCGAATTCCCCAAAAGCACTAGCACTAGGAGAGTGGGGAGGCAGGGACTAGTTCCTAATCATCACCAGGAAACAGTCTAAGTAAGTTGGTAGCAATTAAGCGCAAGGTGGGAGAGTGGTGACTGACACCTGTGTGGCCGCTATTTGGATGTACCAATAAAGCAATGCATATTTTGCAATATCATCGGATTCCGTCAGCAAACAACGGAGATGAACTAGCACGCAAAACGATGAAGAAGATATTTCAGGAACACAGTTAGAGAGGAAAAAAACAATCCTAACACAATACAGTGGTATCCATATTGGCAAATAATTTATCAGGCGCTCCAATATATATAGATCATCAGCACTTTCCTTTTTGACCATCTCAGAACTAATTGGCAATCAAATAATATTTGAGTGGATCGCAGTTGTATCTATAGGTAAGTCAAGTGATTAAAGGGAGAGTACTAATACTAAATCAACTCTTATAAGCAATTACAAGTTCATAACCAATCCCAACACATTACTAACAGCAGTAAGATACGGCATCAAACTGTTCACACTCAACAACTAGAGCTAGATCTCGACTAGCAGGAGCGAAAATGAAGTAGCAAAAGCCGTGACACGAGCGACTAACCGTTGCAGACCCTGACGATCCGCGGGGAGCCACGTCCGGCGCAGCGCGCGGCGGCGGCCGATGGAGCTGAACCCGGTGAAGATCCCGACGAAGGCCATGACCTTGTGGCGGCCGCGCGATCCGGTGGCGAGGTGGGCGGGGAGGTCGGCGGCGGAGGTGTCCCCGGGGCGGCGGTCCCACGCGACGGAGACGGAGAGCGGGCGGGAGGAGTCCGGGCAGCGGGCGCGCGGGGCGGGCGTGGAGCGGGAGAGCGTGACGGCGGCGGCGAGGAAGCCGGCGAGGCCGAAGAGGAGGCACGCCAAGGAGAAGGCTGGCGAGGAGAGAAGACGCCGCAACGCCCCCGCGCGGCGAGAGGAGGAGGAGGCCGACGAGGGGAAGAAGACCTTCGGGGAGCTCGGCATGGCGGCGGGCGAGCGAGCGAGCGGACCAGCTGGCTGGCCGATCCTCCCCTGCCTGCGCGCGATGCCGGCACGGGCGCCGGAGCGGCGGTGTGGGTCGGATCGGAGCTCGGGGGATGGGAGGGAGAGAGAAGGGGGAGCAGCAGCAGCAGCAGTGGGAAGAGATGGGTGTGGCCTCGGAAGCCCAGTTGGTTGAGGCGAGCCCGTCGTGGAAAGTGCCGAAGACAAAGAGGGCTATGGCCCATGTGCCAGATCGTAGATTGGGCAGCGGGCTCAAGAAATCAGAATGGCGTACGAAAATACGAAGAGAAATGGTAGTACACTAGTACTGTACTTATACCAGAGTAGTACTCAGGTTTTCGAAAAGTTCGTCAAAGTGTCCTTACAGCTTATACGTGTAGTTCTAAGAAGGAATAATTGATCATACAATACAACTGAAAGATCCAAAAGTTAAATATATATTATCAACTTCACATGTCATTGACTCATGTGAATCTTACGTGTCATTAACTTATAATGATATATATCTAACTTTGGGATTTTTTAATGGTATGGATCCAAATTTCCCTTTTAAGAATTATGAACGGGCATTTGATTCATCATATCTTTACTTGTGTTCACATATAGTTCAATGGCCGTTGAAAAGATGTTACTATCTCCGTCCTTAAATATACGATGTTTAAGACAAATAAATTAGTTTATTTTTGAACTAACTAGTTTGTTCCAAACAACTAGCAAGTAGGCCCGCGCTAATAGCGCGGCTAGAGATTTGATAAACTATATTTTAAAGATGTTGTGTTAACAATGGATTTTTTTATCCCTCTTAATTTGTTATTCATCATTTGAAATCACTAACACTGATGTAGATATTGGAGCTAGAAATTCAAAACTGGTACTAATACACTTGAATTTTGCTATTTGGATAGTGTTTGGATTGGCAGATTGAAACTGACCCAATAACGAATGTCATTTGACGCTCCACTTTACTCCCACATAGAATGTGAAGCTCTACAACTCTGTATTGGACTGAAATTGTTGTCCACTCTCTCAAAATTTAGTCTCCGCTTCAACCGACAACGCCTCTCGCTCTCCCACTCTCGAGGGTCGAACTCTGCCTCGCGCGATTCCGTGGTTCCAAGTTTGGCTTTGGTGTTGACCTCACGCAGAGTGGGTGCTCCACTTCCCGATGCCGAGATCCAACTCCTCCGATGAACTCGTCATACCTGGTGGCAGCACTCCTTATCAATGTAGGTCACCTTGAAGCTTCTTCTCGATTTGGGTGGGCTCAAGCAATGGAAGCACATGCCTGCCTCTCTCTCTGCATCCCCTTTTCTTCTCATCCAAGGGTACTTTCTTCCTCCCGTTCGGAAGTTCCTTCTTCCTCACAGTCATTGGTTGACGCCCCTTTCATTTTCTTCTTCTTGTTCACCGGTGGCCCCTTCTTGCTTACATGGCGGACGACTCTCTCTTTCTATATATTCTAACTTGTGATCCCGATAAATACATAGGATGTTTATTATATATTTATATGTACATATTGTATCATGTCTCCTAGAACATATATTCAATCCTAATTTATTGCTTGAATTCTATTTCCTTGGTCATTGTTGAATATACCTTATGTCTTCTAAAGTGAAACCATTGTGTTTGATAGTACCTTTATAACTTCCTATTGATCTTCAATAGTAGGTGTCAATGTTAATTATTGTGCGCATACTCTGTTTGGTTCTTCATGCAGCACATACCAATCTGATTCCAAAAGTTTCCAAGAGATTAGAAAAAATATGACAAACCAACTTGATCCCATCCCTTCCATTCTTATTTGGAAGCTTACTATGCTTATAGATACGTGCAATCAGAAAATTGGTCCTCTTTAGTTACTGCATAGGACCTCATGTCACTAACAGGGGACTATTCGCAAGTAAGCTCTATGTGAACATAAAGTTCCTCTACTACAGAGGAGGCTTATACTAAATGGTGACACCATGCTAATTATTCAATTAATTTTCCTCATGTCTATAGTGCAAGATAGATATTTGCATTGAGTGACTTAGATTTCTCAGCACATCGTGCTAGTTGCTCAGTTGTATCACAATATTGTCCATATCACAATGTCTTTGTTCACTTGTTGCCCTCCCCCTTCTGCCAACCTTGCACCTTTTTGCTTTCGAGCATATTGCCAATTTGTTGTAGTCATTTATGACCACCTTAGTTCCTCTTTGACCAGAGTAGTTGTATCATGTTGTCGATGCCAAACCACACATAACACCTTCTTTATCAAATTACTGCTACGCAAACCAATATGCATTGTCCATTAAATGTATCCTATCTTATCAACTCCCGTGGCATCCGATTTTTTGTCCCATCACAGAAGTAAGTTGTGCATTCCAGAATCAAGTATTTCCTCTCAGTGGCCTTCTACCAATGTTGTATCTTTTACCGTCTATCTCAACTGCCCATGCTGTATCTTTTACAGTCTATCTAAAAAAATCAAAGATATTTAGGGTGTACTTGGTACGCTTGTTGCCTCTTGTTCACCTCGTATGATTGCCTCACCTTTCCAGGCAAAGCAAGGCGAGCTTCGATGGGAGTGTTTGCTTTATCCTTGCCCTACTCACCTTGTAGCTCGATCTAGTAGTGTCATCATAGCTAGCTCGATTGGTAGCAGCGGAGGTCCATCCAACCAAAGTGGAGGTCAATCCGATAGTGGTGCTGGTCGAATATATGATAATGTAGGTCAAATCGATAGTTGTGAAGGTCGATTCAGTGACTGAAGAGTTTGATAAATTGGGGGCAGAGCTTGATTCGACAGAGCTCATGTGTCGTAAGAAGCTTATTTTGGCAGATGTGGTGTTGATTCGATAGTCTCGTGTCGTAAGGATTTTGCAGCATGATTCACCAACATCGTAGCTCAATTCAGCAGCAATGAAGATTGATCCGGTCGCAATGGAGGACAATCTGACAACAATGGATGTCGATTCAGTGGCTAAAGAGTTGGATTTCGCGAAGGCATAACATGATTTAGTTCTGGTGTGCCTAGATTTTATGACAACAGAGCTCGTTTCGAAAGTTGTGGCGTCGATTCAACAATTTCCTACACCACCAAGGGTTTTCTTGCTTAGACGTGCAAGCTCGTCGAGCAAATCGGCGAGGCGAGCCGCCGGCAAAGAACACCCTATCATATTCTCGAAAAATATGATTTGTTTGTTAATTGAAGTTAGAGTTGTATTTATATATATTTTACAAATGTATAACTTCGTCTAGAGGTTCATTGAGACTTTTAAAGTTTAAACTCATGTACTCTATTCCTACTATATATCTTTTCTTTTTAATTCCAAAATTTTCTTACAACACAGGGAGGGTGAGATGGACTTTGGTTTGGACTGACACTCCGGCCACATATTAGTGTTTTCTTTTTAATTCTGAATTTGTATTTTTTTAATGTAGATTCTTTCAAAAAATATGACACCTTCGTTAAACTATGTTGTATTAAGATAATAAATAGATTAATTTATATGAATAGCTTGCCAATGCAATTAGCATACTCCGCATGGGCGCATGACTAATTAGGCAAGTATGCAGTGGTTAGCGAGGTGTATTGCGAGATGTGGAATCACATAGGGTGACAATTGGTCACGAAATTAATGTGTACCGTGGGCCAACATATTCAACATACTCTTTTCTATTTTGAGTAGTTATTAATTCAAAGCAACACCTAGGATAAAGCAACACCTAGGAGTCCCTTTCTTTGTGGAAATTATTATCCTCGTGACATGGAGCATTTGAAAAACTAGAAATGAGTGAATCTTCAACAACATTGACCCTGCCCGTAAAGCCTGAATTCTCTTTGCTCCTTTTAAACCCAGTCTTCTTTCTTCCAACTCTTTGTAATATATTAATTAAGGAAAAGGAGGGGCAAAGTTCCTACTGATTAATATATTAATTAAGGAGAAAAAGGCACAGAACAAGTAAAACGATTACGAATGGACAAGAAAAGGAAAAAACACCAAACAGAAAGGAAAAGCAAGCAAGCATAGGAGATTACAAAGAGTTGGAAGAAAGAACACTGGGTTTAAAAGGAGCAAAGAGAATTCAGGCTTTACGGGCAGGGTCAATGTTGTTGAAGATTCACTCATTTCTAGTTTTTCAAATGCTCCATGTCAGGAGGATAATAATTTCCACAAAGAAAGGGACTCCTAGGTGTTGCTTTATCCTAGGTGACCACCAAGACACCAATCGCTTGCCAACAAAGAGGTACGCAGCAGTTTCAGGCCTTTGGAGGTTACACATGTCACATGTGTAGGACTCCAAAGTCATGTTCTTACGCCTCAGCAGATCTCTTAAATTTACACGGTCTTTGAGCAACAGCCAAAAGAAGACCTTATTTTCATCTGACATCTGGATCTCCATAACCAGTGGTATGCGGGTCTAGTTTCATCCTTCGAACAACTCTTCTATTAGCTCCTCTAGTTCAAGGGAAGTGCTCATCATCGCGGGTGATCTGTTGCTCTTCCCTCTCGCCGACCGCTGTGTTAAGTATTGGTTGTAACCTGAAATGACTTTCTCCGTGATCGCTTTGCGCAATCTCTTCTTAAGCTCTGGGTTTGGAACCTTCCACATCCTTTGTGTGGCGCAAGTTCTCTCAATCTCCAATTCAAATTTATGCATCGCCCCACTGCATTTCAGGAAGCCGCGAGGTATGTCATGGTACAAGCTAGTCAGCTAGACATCACCGGCTCCCAAGAGGCATCGAGGTAAGCTTCCAAGAAGCTCTCGATCTTGATAAGGCCATCAAGATTTGAATCCGTTTCTATTTTTTCCCTGATACTCGGATCAGGCTGCTTAACACAATCCTCCATTGGGTGGAGTCTTTCTCTGGACCTCTCGATCTTGTAACCTTCGAACGACGGCAGGAGCAACGTCGAAAACTTCTCTGAAATGAAGCTGAAATTGTTCATCAAGAATATGTACCGCAATCCAGGGTCCGAGATGAAATTGGACGCCTTCTGGAGCTGCTTCTCTGACGATGAGATCATTTTCTTGATAAGGTCGGCGACCGAGCTTGGGCAGTAATCATGATGTTCGGATGGGAACATTCTGAAGCGGTGTCGTTGGTCCTGCAGGACCAAGTTGAGTGCACCTTCGTTTCGCCATAGCAGCATGACGTAGTTCATCACCAGCTTGGTGGTCTTGTGGACGCCCCCGGCTGAGGCCGGCGAGACTCTCCAGCAGTCGTTCGTCGAGAAGGAAGCTCTGACCACCTCCATCATGCCCCATATGGCGTCGCTGAGCTTGCTCCTCTTGCGCAGGAAGATGCCATTCATGTCGTCAAACATGGAGTTGGTAACGGACGATTCTTTGAGCAGGGTGAGGACGGCCGGCGAGTCATCCACGACGCAGGTGTACACCTGCAACATCCCCGGCAGCGCCTCCGCCGCGGCCTGGTCGTCGTCTAGAGCGGCGTCGGCCACGGCGTCCACGAAGTCGAGCATCCTGAGGACGCTCCCCTCCGCGAACCACGCGAACTGGGCTGCCTCCTGCTCGCGCTCCGCCATTTTTCCGGTGGCCAGCAGCATGAAGTACCTGATGGCCTTCCTGACGCCGACGGCCGGCCCGTTGGCGCGTAGCTCCATCTGCGTGAAGCAGAGCACCTGCAACATGGTCTTGAGTGCTTTGATCCACCTCTCCATCAAATCGAGGAGCGAGCAAGGCGCAGCCATCCTCCATGTTCAGGTACGGGCGCAACTTGTCCCCTTCCCTGCTGGTGAGAAGAACCCACTCCACATACAGCTCCGAGAACCACCTCACAAGGAGCTCTTCGGGTCCTCCTGGACCGAGGCCGAGGCCGGGGACTCCTCCGCCGGCAGCGGCGAACTCTCTGATGAGGTCCCTCATGTAGCCGTCATTGACCATCTGCTGCGCGATGCCACGGAGCTCGTCGACTCCATCGAGGCAGCCGGAGAAGCACAGATCGTCGGAGGAGGAGAAGGACAAGGACACGGTCGAGTAACGGGCCGACGCATCCGAGGCCGGACTGGAGGAGGCCGAATTAGAGCTCGACCAGTAGTGATAGGCTCCTTCTCCGGCCGCAGCGTCGCAGCTGGCGGGGAAGAACCGCGCCGCCGACCTGCACAGGCCGCCGGGGACGGAGGCTCTTCGGATCGACTCGCGGTAGTTGCGCAGCTTCTGGATCCTTAGCTCCGGCGGCGAAGGCATGCTCGCTGTGCTTTGCGAGGACTAGAGCTCGGGGTCTCGAGTGATGAATTTTGGTTCCATGAAAAAAGAAGTAAAGCTATGTGTGTGATTTGGAGCAACTCCTCACACGAATTTTTTCTTCCCAAATTTCACCTTCTTATCCAACTCCGGCAAGCTACTCTGGCGAGTTTAGGGTTCCGGGGTTAAGGTTCGGGGTTTCCGGGGGTGGGGCTGCTGTCCCCGCCGGACCTAGAGGGAGGGCCGGCGGTGGGCGGGGCGGCGAGAGGAGGCGGCGGTTGGGGCCGGGGGTCGGGCGGGGGAGCACGGCGGAGGCGCGAGCGGTGGGAGGAGGCGACGGTGGTGGTTGGAGGCGGGGAGGCGGAGGGGGCGGCGGTGCGAGGAAGACGACGGGTCGAGGTTGGTTCCGCGGGGAGAGGATAGGGAGGAGAGAGAAAGAGAGATGGATGGGTAAGGGATAAATTTGGGGAGGGTAGGAGGAAAAATAATAGATCTAAGGTGTAAAAAGTTGCAAAAATTCGTGTGAGAGGCCCAAAATTGCGTGAGTGAGCTATAGACACACGAAAAAGAAAGCTATATGTTGCTTGTGTGATTTGGACCAACTCCTCACACGATTTTTTTTCTTCCTCAAACTCACCTTCTTCCCCAACTCCGGCGAGCTTTCCGGCGAGTTTAGGGTTCGGGTTAGGGTTTGGGGTTGCTGGGGGTGTCGTATGGACCTCCCTGGGCCCACTACCTCGGTGGGTACCAGGACCGACTACTCGGTGGGCCCCTGGGACTACCTGACTTGCGCTGCACGGTACCCGATGGCGTGAAGCACAAGAACTGCAGAGGAGAAGTACTCGGTTAGGAAGCTGTATATGTCCCGCACTGTATAGAAGACTCCTAAACGTACTCGACTAGTACTCTCTCCCTATTCTGACTTGTAACCCTGCCTCCCGGACTATATAAGGCGAGGCAGGGACCCCTCTCTCATCATCTCATCTCACGGCGTAAGATTGCATCATCTTGTAATCATACCCAATCAATCCAGAGCTACGCAACATACAGGACGTAGGGTATTACGCACCTTGTGGCCCGAACCTGTCTAAATTGTGTGCCACGTGTCTCTTCCTTCGAGTTACCGATCTCAGCGAGGCCACATTCATCTACTTCGGGTACTCCCCTTAGTAGGTTGCCGGTCTAAAACACCGACAGCTAGCACGCCAGGCAGGGGATCTCGCCCGAGATCACATGGCGAACTCGACGGCTCCTGTCTACATCAAGCCAACTGTCGCCATCAACCGCGGCGACACCTTTGTCTTCGGTGCCTGGGTCTGCACTGCTGATGGCGCCGGGTCCTTCCAACGCCGCCTCACCATGCCGCCCAACCCGAAGACCGGCTTCGTGACGCTTCCCGAAGAAGTCACGGGCGAACTCGCCGGCAAGTTCGGCGAAATTTCGCTTTTCGACCAACACGCCGACTTCGAGCTCGGATCCGCTTCCAACTCGAACTCGACGTCCCCGTGGGCTACCGTATGCGAGCCGGCTGCTCAGCCATCGCACATGGTCCCCCCACCCCGCGAGCGCTCCACGCGTGGCCCCCGCAACCTCTGCAGGGCCCGCACAGAGGCTCCCCCCGTGCGCCGGGCCGGCAAGGAGCCCGTACCCGAGTACAACTCGGACTCCGACACCGCCCCTGGCCACGCTTCAGACTCCAACCCCCTCTCCGGCTTCTACTGAGACTCCGCGTACGAGTTCGACTTCGGGTCGGACCCTGAGGATCCCGAGTCCGAAGACAACACTACCGAGCAACCCTTGTCAGGGCCGGCTTCCGGGCTGGTTATAACGTCCACGCTGACTGGAAGATTCATCTACTGGCAAGACCGCAAGCCCGCCGACCTGATAAGCGGGGACTCACGCTACGTCGCCTACCTCGACTCGCTCCCGTTCCAGGAGGGAACACCACTTGCTCGAGCTGACTCGTACACTCCAACTAAGGTAGCGAGCTCCGACTCCAGTCTTGGCAACCCCGATCGCCAAGTCTTCATGGCTGCCGGCGACACGCCAGGACCTTCAGGGACGGCTCAGGACAAGTACCTTGAAGACATCTCCACAGACGAGCTGTCTGCTGAAGCACCCGCGGATGAGACCGACGCTAACAGCGACGCTCAACGTGAGCGTAACAGAAAGCGCAACGAACGGCGCCGGCGTCTCCGAGACAACCTTCCCATCCGCAACCTCGCAGAAGCTCTCGAGGCTGTCGAGAGCAGGGTACACACCACCCCCGAGCAATGCCTCATGTCGATCACAGCGATCGCACGCCAAGCTCAGGGGATACGCGCTGGAGAAGTCTTCGCCAAGCTCGCTGAAGAAGCTTACTTCATGCGGGTCGACAACAGGGTCACCCAGCCTCCCCCCGCCAGGAACCGCGACAATGAAGCTACAAGTCGCAGTGCTGACCTCGGCCGCAACCGTACTCGGGCCGAGCTGCCAGCTCAGCCCAACCATACTCGCGCAAACGCCGGCGGACCCTCACAGGGTGGCAACAACAATCGTGAGGTCGTCCCTCACCGCGGCCTTGACGGTGGCGGCCGTGACCCTGACGGTGGCGGCAGCGACGGCGGAAGCTCCAACCATGGAGCCAACAGGAGGGCCGACGGCAGCGGCAATCGCGGCGGTCGAGACCACGCGAACAGCCACGCCCCCGGAGCCTCACAGGGCGGCTACGACGCCCGTCAGAAGATTAAAGAGCTGCGGCGGAAGAAGTCCGCCACTGCAGGCGACAACGACGGCTTCCCCACCTTCTCACCCCGGCTTCGCAACTTGCTTCTCCCCGACAAGTTCAAACCTCTGGGGATCACCAAGTACGACGCGAAGCAGGACCCCATCCAGTGGCTCAGGTGCTACGCCCTCTCCATCGAGAACGCTGACGGCAACAACGACACCAAGTGCCTCTACTTCCCTTTCTGCCTGGATCAAGCTCCACTCACATGGCTCGAGTCGCTGGACAAGCACTCGATCGACAAGTGGGACCAGCTGAAGGAGCAGTTAACCAGCAACTTTGCGGGCGCCATGGGCCGATCGGGTACTCGCATGGACCTGGCCATGGTCAAGCAGGAACAAGGCGAGACCCTCCGCAAGTACATGCGCTGCTTCTTCGACAAGCGCGCCACAGTAGTCGACGTCACCAACAAGGAGGTCATCGACCTCTTCCAAGACGGCCTCTACCACCGCCGCACCTTTGAAGACTTCGGTCGCCGTCGCCCCAAGTCCATCCCCCACCTCAAGGACATGATCACGTCCTGGGCGGATGAAGAAGACAAAGCTAACGCTAAGTACGACGCCATCCATGGCAAAAGCAAGCAAAACGCGGGCGGCGGTAGCGGCAACAACGGGAACCAAGGCGGTTGCAACAACAACAATAACTACTCGGGTCCCAACCGCAAGCGCAAGCCAGACAACACTGTCGCGGCTATCCAGCGCCCTGCGAAGGAGAACTCGAAGAAGACCTCTGGCGGCTTCAAAGACTTGCTGAAAGAGAAGTGCCCGTGGCATCTGGACGACAACCACACCACCGAGCAGTGCTACCAACTCAGGCGAGCACTCAAGAGTACTCCAGAGCCACCGCACCCTCATGACAAGAAAGGCAAGAAGAAGAACGATGGAGGCAACGACGACTTCCAGGAACCCGACAAGACTGTCAACATCCTCTTCGGTGGGCTACCCAGCAGACGGGAGCAAAAGGCTACTCGTCGAGAAGTCATGAGCATTGAACCAGCGGTTCCGACCCCTCTCAGGTGGTCGGAGGTACCCATCACCTTCTCCCGCGCGGATCAATGGACTAGCTTCTCCGAACCAGGGCGGTTCCCTCTCGTCCTGAAGCCGGTGGTCGCGGGCTCCAGGCTCAACAAGGTCCTCATCGATGGTGGAAGCGGGCTCAACGTCCTTTTCACCAAGACCTTGAAGAAGATGAAGCTCGACATCACCCACATGCTCACCAAGAGCGCCTCGCCTTCTACGGCATCGTCCCCGGGAACACGACTATCCCACTGGGCTCAGTGGTCCTGCCAGTTACCTTTGGGGAATCTCGGGACAATTACCGTACCGAGTACGTCAAGTTCGAAGTCGCGGACTTCGAGGCGTCCTACCATGCCATCCTCGGCAGACCGGCTATCGCCAAGTTCATGGTGGTACCCCACTACACCTACTTGGTACTCAAGATGCCAAGCCCAGCAGGTGTACACTCTCTCCAAGGGGACTTGAAGATCTCGCACGACTGCGACACGGAAGCTGTGGAGATCGCCTCCACAAATCAAGTACCCAATGCTATGATGGAGGTCTACGCCGCGTCGAAGAAGCTTGCCCCAAGTGAACTCGACATCCCTGAGAAGTCAGACAAAGCCAACAAGCCTCAGCCAGCTGAGGAGGTCCTGGTCAAGACGATCGACCTCGGGACAGGCGACAGCAGCAAGACCACCACCATCGGGGCCGGCCTCGACCCCAAATAGGAAGACGCGCTCATCAACTTCCTCCGGGCTAACCGCTACATCTTCGCGTGGAAGCCAGCGGGCATGCCAGGAGTGCCCAGGGAGTTGATTGAGCACTGCCTCAACGTCAATCCTAAAGCTACCCCCAAGCGACAACACCTCCGCCGTTTCGCCGACGACCGGCGGGATGCCATCAAGAAGGAACTCGCCAAACTACTCGCGGCTGGCTTCATCAGAGAAGTCTTCCATCCTGAGTGGCTCGCCAACCCTGTCCTCGTCCGCAAGAAGAACTCGAACGAGTGGAGGATGTGCGTCGACTACACCGATCTCAACAAGCACTGCCCCAAGGACCCGTTCGGGTTGCCACGGATTGACCAAGTCATCGACTTCACGGCGGGCTGCGACCTGCTCTGCTTCCTCAACTGCTACTCTGAGTGCCACCAGATCGCGATCAAGGAAGAAGACCAGGAGAAGACCGTGTTCATCACCCCGTTTGGCGCGTACTGCTACACGACCATGTCCTTCGGGTTGAAGAACGCCGACGCCACATATCAACGAGCTATCCAGGCCTGCTTCAAGAGGCAACTCAACAAGAACGTCGAAGCCTACGTGGATGACGTGGTCGTCAAGACCAGAAACTCCAGTACCCTCATCGACAATCTTGAAGAGACTTTCGCATCCCTGCGCAAGTACCGCTGGAAGCTCAACCCGAACAAGTGCGTCTTCGGTGTACCTTCGGGCAAACTACTCGGCTTCATCATCAGCCAGCGCGGCATTGAAGCCAATCCCAAGAAGATCACCGCCATCGCCAGCATGAAGGCTCCTACGTCCATCAAAGACGTCCAGAAGCTGACCGGGTGCATGGCGGCCTTGAACATATTCATCTCGAAGCTTGGAGAACGGGGGCTCCCCTTCTTCAAACTACTCAAGCACCAAGAGAAGTTCGTGTGGACTCCAGAGGCGGACCAAGCCCTTGCCCAGCTCAAGGACTTCCTATCGAAGCCACCAGTCCTCACGGCTCCTCGCAAAGGCAAGCGCCCTCTCGCTCTACCTCGCCGCGACTACTCATGTGGTCGATCGCCATCATCGTCGAGCGGCGGGGAAGACGGCCACGCCTATCCGGCCCGGGGCGCCCGGCCTACTTCGTCAGCGAGGTCCTGTCAGAGTCCAAGGCACGCTACCGCCTGTGCAAAAGCTTCTGTACGCAGTACTCATCACCTCGCGGAAGCTACGACACTACTTCCAGGAGTACTCGATCTCCGTCGTCACCGACTACCCGCTCGGCGACATCCTGCGGAACCAAGGTGCTACTGGAAGAATCTCCAAGTGGGCAGTCGAACTCGGCGCCCTCACCATCGACTTCAAGCCACACATAGCCATCAAGTCGTAAGCACTAGTCGACTTCATGGTGGAGTGGCGGGAGAATCAGCTACCTACTCCAACCGAGCGACCAGAGCATTGGGTGATGTACTTCGACGGCTCACTCAACCTCGAGGGCGCAGGCGCAGGGTACTCCTGATCTCTCCAACGGGCGAACAACTCAAGTACGTCCTACAGATCTTCTGGAAGGTCTCAAACAACGAAGCCGAGTACGAAGCTCTCCTGCATGGGCTCCGCCTCGCGGCTTCACTGGGCATCAAGCGGCTACTAGTCTACGGTGACTCCGCAGTGGTCATTAACCAAGTCAACAAGTCCTGGGACCGCAACAAGGAGAACATGGACGCCTACTGCCTAGAAGTCCGCAAGCTCGAGAACAAGTTCTATGGTCTCGAGTTCCACCACATCGTCCGCGACAACAACATTGCAGCGGACGTCCTGTCGAAGCTTGGCTCTACTCGCGCTCAAGTACCAGCGGGTGTCTTCGTCCACAGCTTCACGCGCCATCCATCCCGGAGCCGGCGCCACCGACCACTGTCCCAGCGCATCCGCCAGCTGGTCAGGAGGTCATGATGATCGACGCGGACTGGAGGCAACCCTTCATCGACTACCTCAGCGAGCGGAAGATTCCCTCGGACAAGAACTCGGCCGAGCAGCTCATCCGCCGCGCCAAGTCCTACGTCCTCGTCGGAGACAAGCTTTATAGACGGGGCGCATCTTCCGGAGTACTCATGAAGTGCGTCCCCAGGCAAGAAGGCAAGGACATCTTGGAGGAGATCCACAAGGGTGTCTGCGGCAACCACGCGTCTTCTCGCACGCTGGTCAGCAAGGCCTTCCGACGAGCTTTCTATTGGCCCACAACTCTGGGCGACGCCGAAGAACTCGTCAGAAGGTGCCAAGGGTGCCAGTACTTCGCCAAGCAGCAACACGCCCCAGCCTACAAGCTAGTCACCATGCCGCCAACCTGGCCCTTCGCTTGCTGGGGGCTCGACATGATTGGGCCACTGCCAACTGCGCCAGGTGGATTTAACAGAGTATTGGTGGCCATCGACAAGTTCACCAAGTGGATCGAGGTCAAGCCGGTCACATGCCCCAAGGCTGACAGAGTACTCGACTTCTTGGATGAACTCGTGCATCGCTACGGACTACCCCACCGCATCATCACAGACCTGTGCACCAACTTCAACAACCACCAGTTCTGGGAGTACTGCGAGAACAGCGGGATCGATGTCCGATACGTCTCGGTTGCCCATCCTCGGGCCAACGGACAAGTCGAGCGCGCCAACGGGATGGTGCTCGACGCTCTCAAGAAGCGGCTACACGACGCTGCTAACTCTAAAGGAGGCAAGTGGATCAAGGAACTACCCAACGCACTCTGGGGGCTACGTACTCAGCCTTCCAAGGCAACGGGTCAATCCTCTTACTTCCTGGTCTACGGCTCCGAAGCAATCCTCCCTGCTGATGTCATATGGGATTCACCAGTAGTGGAGCACTACGACGAAGGCGTCTCTGACGACAGCAAATGAGTTGACATCGACGGACTCGAAGAAGCTCGCTGCGCTGCCCTCGTCCAATCAGCAAGGTACCTGGAGGGTATCCGACGCTACCACAACCACAAAGTCAAGGAACGCTCCTTCAACGTTGGCGATCTCGTCCTCCGTCGCATCCAGAACATGGAAGGACTACACAAGCTCAGCTCCCCCTGGGAAGGTCCCTTCACAGTCGCAAAGGTGACCGGGCCGGGCTCCTACCGCCTCCAGACACTTGAAGGCGAAGATGTCAACAACTCGTGGAATGTCGACCAGCTTTGTCGGTTCTACGCCTAGTCTACACGACTACCCTGGGGGCTCAAGTCTACGCGACTACATCAAGACCCCTCCGCCGTAAGCGACCTCCGGGTCTGGGCACTAGTCTCTAGACTACTTCTTCGTTGTAAGCGGCCTCCGGGTCCATGCACCAGTCTCCGGACTACCCCTCTCCAGAATCCAGCCCATGCGGCTACCTACGGATCCTGGGCTGCGACGAGCGACGAAGGACTCTAGCAGCGGTCTACTGAGAGACCATATACTTCTAGATCCAGCGTATACGGCTACCTACGGATCTACTGCTGTAAGCGGCTACTCGCCCTAGCACCACTTAGCCGTAGGCGGCCTTCGGGTCCTGGCGACTACTCTGTAACTACGGCCCTGGCCATCCAGGTGTACTTCATCAGTAATAAAGTTTGATTGTTCATCAACTACTTTACTGTCTTCTTCCCTCTGCGGGACTACTGCCAAGTACGACTACTCGCGACAACTCCACGATGGGACTCCGCACTCTGAGATCGCGTCTACGAGTACTCATTGATGGAACTTTTCTTCATTAATACTTAAACAATTACAATTGTTTTTGTACATCTACTGCTACGAGCTAACTATTACAGGACTACTGGAGATTAAGTTTGTCGGCGACTTGATCTGCAATGGGCGCCATCTGCTCCAGCAGCTCCGCATACTGCTCGTCGCTACTGTTGGCGGCTAGTCCACCAGCGACTACGTCTACGGGAGCCTTCGAGAAGTACGACTTCATGAAGTCTAGCACCTGGTTCGGGATCGACTTCACCAGATGCTTCACGTAGGCCGCCAGCCGGCTGGGGGCTTCCTTCAACCGATCCACCAGCGGCGCTATCTTGGGACCGCCAGGATGAGGCACCAGCAGCCTCGCGATGGGGAGCGCGGCTTTTTCAAGCTCCTTGAGTTGGGCCCGCAGCTTCTCGCAATCCTCGTTCAGCTTCTGCAATGATTTGTAGCAGTTGACGAGATCACGGTCGGATGTAATATGGAGCTCCATGTGCTTGCCGCACTCGTAAGCAAGCTCCTTATAATCTAACTCCAGTACCTTGCGAGCCTCCTGCTCCCGGTAGAAGAGATTCTTCAGATCAGTCTCTGAAGTCTTCAGCTGCTCTACCCGAGTCTCAAGCTCTGCAAACAACAAGGCACAACGGGTTAGACTACCTCTTGACCTCCAACAAGTACTCAACAAGACAAGTGGTGTACCTTTGTTCTTGTTGCGGAGCGACTTGTTCTTCCGCACCAAGTCGTCGCCCTTCGCCTGCATCTCCTGGATATCATTGTGGTACTTGGCGAAGGCGGCATCCAGCTTTGACTGCATGGCGGCGGCATGCTTCCGGGACTTCACAAGTTGGTCCTCCAGCGTCTCGGCCCGAAGCACAGCGTCGCCGTACCCCTGAAGCATCTCCGACTTGAGGTAGGACCTCTCAGCGACGTCCTGCGCAGACAACTCGCATCAAATGGGTACTCAACGCTAAAGGATTGATTACTCAAGGATCAGGACTACTCACCTTCATCCACTGTTCGGCTTGTTGCACTGCTTCCATGTGTCGGGCCACCGTTGCCGGATCGACCAGGTCGTCCGCCAACAACTCGATCCCGCCACGACTACTCGTAGCGGCTTCCGTCATCAGCGCCGAGCGGATGGGCTCCGCGTCTTGGATCTCCGGCGAGCAGACGACCACCTCCAGAGCGGATTCTGGTAGCGTGGCGACCCCCTCTCCTCCAGACGTCGCGACGGCTTCCCTGGCGACCACCTCCATCGGCTCGGAGGCTTCTACGACTGCCTCCTGAGTCTCCGGTGCCACGTCCTCCACGGGCACCGCCGACGGGATATCGTTCCTTTCGGCCTCAGCACCTGTCGACCAGAAGACAAGTGTATTAGTCAACATGCGACTACGACTACTCTACGAAGGCACGTCAACTTCAGCAGAGTACTCACCTTCAACTACGCTGGCCTCGGGCAACATAGCCTCAGCGGCCAGCACTTCGGGCTCCGCCTGAGGGGCGGGAGCGGACTCCTCAGCGGGTGGCGCGGCTTCTTCTTCCGCCACCGCTGCAGAGGGTTCATCCCCCTCCCAGGACAGGTCTGTCGATTTCCTGCAGAGTACACAAGCCGGTTGTCAATCAAGCACGACTACCACATCAAGTACTACTCGGGAAGATTCAACACTTACAGGCTTGTCCGGACTACCGTCACGGTCAGGGCGCTGAGGATGCTAGCGATGTCCACCAGTCCAGCATCGGCAGGCGCCTCCTCCTGCGCCTCTATAGCCGCTGCCCCTTCCGCTACCTCTTCCGCAGCAGCAGCAGCGGGTTCCGTGCTCTCATGCGTAGCAGAGGGCTGGCGCTCCATTTGCGCCAAGAGTTCTTCAACAGTGGGGGCTGGGCTACGACTCCCAGCGGCCTCCCCCACCGTGTCCCACTCGCCTTCGTCGCCCTGATCAATGGGCTCCGTAGGCGGCAACTCCTGCAAGCAAGGAAACTTCTTCATCAACAAGTGAACTCGGGACTCCAGTACTCAACTACACTACTCAAGACGGCTTACCTCTTGGGACATGGTCTCGGTGACCTTCAATTTCTTCGCCACGCGCTTGCGGGCCGGATTGCGCGGCCTCCTCGGCGGCGCGGCCAGACTAGCCTCCAAGCTAGCCGGTTGATCCTGAATGAGAGGGACATGAGGTAGGCCAGGACGGCTGAACCTCGACTGCAACTGGAAGCGGTCCTGCAACGTCTCCTCGTCGTCGTCCTCCTCGGACGTGTCTTCTACGACAACGTAGTCGTCTCCTTCGCCGACTTCACGCCGCTCCTTGGCCTTGGTCTTCCCCTCCTCTGGGACCTCGACTTCCTGAGGGGGTGGCGGCGGCTCGGAGACAAACTTCTTCAAGTCATCCTGCAAGAAACAACTCATCAGTGCAACTACTCACATGGAATGGGTACTCGACTATGGGTGTGGCTACTTACCTCCTTTGGTGGGCGCGAGGCAGAGTACTCTGGTACGGGGCACGCCGTGTACGGCGCCATATCCTTGAAGATCCGGGCTAGCCCGTCAACGATATCGCCGTCGTCGACTTCGTCTCCAGGCATCCGCGACGTGTCGTCGTCCCCAGTGTATTCGTACCCCAGGGTGTCGCGAGCCATCAGCGGCTGCACCCTGCGCTTCATGAAGCTGAAGGCCACGTGCTCGGCCCTCAGCCCGGCTTCCCTCAGCGCCTTGATCCGCGCCAACAACTCGGGCAACTGGATCCCTTCTTGCATCGTCGGCTCCGTGTTCCACCAAGGGCGATGCTTGTGCTGCTTCCCGCTCGGCTTTGGCAGCCCCGAATGGTGGTTCGTGACGTAGAACCACTTGGCCTTCCAGTCCTGGTTGGAGTCTATGAGCTTGTACGAGAGGTACTGCTCGACGGCGTCCTCCGCATCTGGATCCCCGCTCCTCCGACTACCCGCGGGTTGCTGGCGCTGGGTTGCGGCTTCACCCGGAAGAACTTCCAGAACAGGTTCCAATGGGGCTTGATCCCCAGAAAAGCTTCGCAGAAATGTACAAAGACGACAGTGTGGAAAATACCGTTGGGGTTGAGGTTGAGGTACTCGATGCCGTAGTACCCCATGAGCCCCTTGAAGAAGTCGCTCGCCGGAAGAGATAGTCCATGCTCCGTGAACCGCGCGAACATCGGGATCTCGTGTGGATTCTTCTCCATGGGGTACAGATCCTCGAAGGCGGCCCTCCACATATCCACCTCCTTCTCGCGCAGGAATCCACTGTTGAGGAGGGCAAGCAAGTCTTCGGTCTTCGCCTTGGACTTCTTCCACTCACGGTTTGGATCTGGCCGCGGTGGGGACACCGGCGGTGATGTCCCTGCGGCAGATCCGGTGGCCTCCTCACGGCCCCTCTTCTTCCCGCCGGCGGCTTTCGTGGTCTTGGACGGAGATGGCTTCATCCTCCAAGTGCACGGGGTCTTCACGCGCATTCGCTCGGGGGCTACTGCGGTGGCTCTCTACGGCGGCGCACTCGGATCTACACTTCACTCAGCGGCGGCGGCGTGCGCTGATGGTGATTTCTGGCCAAGATCTGCTCGGAATGGCTACAACTGCGTCGGGTGAAAACCCCTAAGGGTTTCGGCTTCTATTTATAAGTCAAAACGGCCCTCCAGTGGCCGGATGGATAAGTCTGCGCTCGGCTGACTCAGCGGCCGCACGTGACCCTTCAACTTCAACTAGTCGATGCGCCTCACTTCGGGGGCTCGGCTACTTCTACTCGACTTCCTGGGCAGCGACAAGATTCAAGAGCATCTCAGGACACATTCTACAAGATGACCCTTCAATTCGAGAGGAAGTACTCGACTCAAGGCTCGGGGGCTCCGTGTCACGTGTCCTTCGGTTTTTTCTCTGGATTTTTCGGTATATTCTTGCCAAAACTTCAGATGGACCCTCAGCCAGAGTCTACAACTCAACCTAAGTCTCGGGGGCTACTCCATATGTAGTGCGATTTTGCAATCGCACTTCCATATCAGCTTCGGCTTCAAGACAACATGGGCATTGTTGAAGACCTTCAAGGGCAGCGCTCGAGGACGCTTGGGACTACTCGAGAAGACTTCAAGATTGCTCAAACATCTACTGGAGTACATTCCAGCCTTGGTACGCTTCGACTACTCTTGAGGACTTTTGACTTGTAGTGCTCGGGGACGCTTGAGGACTACTCGTTAAGGTCGTCAAGACTACTTGAAGCTATCCTTCTCGACTACAAAGTACTCGGGGGCTTGTCGTATGGACCTCCCTGGGCCCACTACCTCGGTGGGTACCAGGACCGACTACTCGGTGGGCCCCTGGGACTACCTGACTTGCTCTGCACGGTACCCGATGGCGTGAAGCACAAGGACTGCAGAGGAGAAGTACTCGGTTAGGAAGCTGTACATGTCCCGCACTGTATAAAAGACTCCTAGACGTACTCGACTAGTACTCTCTCCCTATTCTGACTTGTAACCCTGCCTCCCAGACTATATAAGGCGAGGCAGGGACCCTTCTCTCATCATCTCATCTCACGGCGCAAGATTGCATCGTCTTGTAATCATACCCAATCAATCCAGAGCTATGCAGCATACAGGACGTAAGGTATTACGCACCTCGCGGCCCGAACCTGTCTAAATTGTGTGCCACGTGTCTCTTCCTTCGAGTTACCGATCTCGGCGAGGCCACATTCATCTACTTCGGGTACTCCCCTTAGTAAGTTGCCGATCTAAAACACCGACAGGGGGCTGCCGTCCCCGCCGGACCTAGAGGGAGGGTCGGCGGCGGCGGCCGGCCGGAGGAGGTGGCGGTGGGCGAGTCGGCGAGGCCGGGGCGGCGGGGCGCCGCCGGCCGGGCGGTGGAGGCCGGCGGTTGGGCCGGGGGTCGGGCGGGGGCGCACGGCGGAGCCGGAGACGGCGGGGTCGGGCGGCGGCGGCGGTGTTGGGAGGGCGGAGCTCGCCGGGACCCCTAGCCGGCCCGCGCCGGGCGGGGTGGGGGCGCGGCGGGGCGGCGACGGTGGAAGCGGGCGCGGGAGACAGGGGAGGTCGGGAGGAAGAAGAAGAGGCGAGGAGGAGGAAGAAGGTAAAAAACTGAGGGTAGGAGAGGAAAAATAGTAATCTGGAGATGTAAATAATTGCAAAAATTCGTGTGAGAGGCTCAGAATTGCGTGGGTGAGCTATATACAATCCCAAATAAAAGTGTAATCATGCATTCATATCCTATATTTTAGAGAGGTTTGTGGCCACGTGGGAAACGCATGTCCGACCTCAAGCTGGCACGTGGTTCAAGCTATTCCAGGGATACGGACACACGTCCGGAGACAGAGTCCAGTGATCCAGTCACGCGTGACGTCTGCAGCGACCACCAGCGAGCGCATCCACGATAACGATCGCTCCCGATGACGGCGTCAGGAGCAACGTAATGATTCTGGGGGTGAGCGATTGTTGTACTGTGCTCCGACCGACTGAAGTGAGTACTCCTCCGTCCCCGAATGATACAATTGTGCTGGGAACCGATATAAGTTTCCAAAAGTCACAAACACCACTATATGAAGTACTATGTAGTTTATTTGTTTAGAGCGTCTGCGAGTGGTGGTGGAGGGGGATGTAAGGGGAGTGGTCGAGTGGAAGGCAGTGCAGTACAGATAGGCCCACAAGCCGCGCTTGTGAGGGGAATCGAAGGCGGTGCAGTACACTAGTACAACTATAGGCCTACAATATGCTAATGAACGACAATCATTCAGGGATGAGTTTCTATGGTGGTGTTTAGCAGCATGGCTAACTCTAGCCTCGCTAGAATCCGGAGCCAGGCTAGCCCAAGCCTGTCTAATACACTGCAAACCGCTCGTGTTTGGTAGGGTGAATAGAGATAGAAGGAGTAAGTGTGATGGTGTTTGGTAGGCTGCACAATAGAATGGGATAACCCTGTGTTAGCTAAGGGTGAAGTTACCACACATCTCTTTTTCTCTCCTCTTTCCATCCGTCCCCATACTCGACGCACCGTTGCAGGCGCCATGAGAGCGAGCTCCGCCGTCGGTCCTGCAAGCGACCTCCGCCGCGGGCCGTGCGAGCGAGCTCCACCGGCGGCCGTGGGAGTGAGCTCCGCCGCCGCCCCCGCAGCAAGCTCCGCCGCGGGCCCCGCGGGCGAGCTCTACCGTGGGCGCGGGGGCCGCCGCCGGCCTTGCGGGTGAGCTCCGCCGCGGGCGCGGGGCCGCCGCCGGCACAGCAGGTGAGCTCCGCCGCGGGCGCGGGGACCCCTGCTCCCCAACCCCTCCTCTCCGACTAGGCCGGTCTCCTTTTCCTCAAATCCGGCGAAGATGGAGGAGCAGCGCGGGGGCTGGATGACGCGGCGTCGCCTCGGTTCCTGCTCCATCCTCACGCTCTTGGCCGCGCCGGATCTTGGCCTCATCCTCCAGTCCGGTGAAGGTGGAGGAGCAACGTGGTGTGGCCGCCGGCAGGCCTGGTGCCGACCGCGGAGGAGCTCCACGCGCCTCGTCCTCCAGCCCGGTGAAGGTGGAGGAGAAGCGCGACGTGGCCGGCGGAGGGCCTGGTACCTGCCGCGGAGGAGCTCCACGCGCCTCGTCCTCCAGTCCGGTGAAGGTGGAGGAGAAGCGCGACGTGGCCAACGGAGGGCCTGGTGCCGGCCGCGGAGGAGCTCCACGCGCGGTTGTCGATGGGGCTCTAGCTCCGACGGTCCATGTAGCAGGGCCGGTGGTGATGGAGAAGGTGAAGGGAAGCACAGCAACAGCTTATGCAAGCCTCCACAAGCGGAAACAGCCACCGCAAGTGTTTCCCACTATACAGCTTGGACCTCTCCTTTTGCACAAGCTAAGCCTGGTTAACACCCTATACAGCCTACCAAACACCATTAAGTTGCGCTATACAAGCCTGGATAGAGGTTATGCACCCTACCAAACACCCCCAATAGCTACAACTACCATCAATGCGGGATAGATGAAGAGTATTCGACATATTGTTGGGACAATATTGTCATTTCCGAAAAATATCATTAAATTTTCTCGTTACATAAAATGTCACTGAAAGAATTATTCATCATCTAAAAATAGCATTCCATCATTTTACAGGAATGTGACATTGTCTACCTCCTCCGCTTCTCTTCTGAGGATGAGCCGCTCCGACTGCTCATCGATCTTTGCGCGATGCCTACTGTCAGTGTTTTAGACCGGCAAACCTACCAAGGGGGTACCCGAGGTAGTAGATTGTGCAGTGAGGATCGTGATCAGGAGACCGAGAACTTGATGGTATGCACAAGGACACGGGACACAAGATTTATACAGGTTCGGGTCGCCAAGGTGGCGAACCCTACGTCCTGTTTGGGGGATCAAGTATGGCGCCCTGCGCTTAGTGTTGGGTTGTTCAGATGCCCGGCTAGGTACCCGGCCCTCCTTTATATAGTCCAGGGGGCGGGTTCCTAGTCGGTTACAAGGCAGGAGTCCTGGTAGGATTACACGGTACAAGTCCTAGTAGGATTACAAGGGAATTCTAGTAGGAGTCTGTCTTCATCTGTTGGGGGGATTCAGAATCAAGCCTTTCATATACTAAAAAAAAGAATGTCTTTAGTCGCCCAAGTCCCTGTGCGAAAGGCCTAGCAGCGAAACCCCATGAGCCCTTGAATTCTTTTTCGTCTTTCAGGATTCATCTTTTGACCAGTACCCTTCGTCGCCAGCAGAGCTGCAAAGTGAGCTCAGAATAATCCAGGGCGTTGGGTTCTCGGTCAGGCAGATTGATTTCTTCCACGACGAAACCCCAGAAGCGAATTTTATTCACCCAGGAAATCTTAGCCTGGGATTCGCTCAAGGGGCTTCGTCGTCCCTAACTCCTGACGACTTCAAGTATGCATGTGAATTCCTTGTTTCAGGTGACGAAAGGTGCCAGGCGAAAGGGGGATCTCCAAAAGATTGAAGGTTTCCTCCCGACAGGCGCACGTGTTGAGAGCGAGAAAGGCGCCGCGATTTGCGGCGTGACATCATGAAGCGCCGATTACGTGGAGACCTGATTGGAGACTTCCCAGAAATAGCCTAGCACATTCTGTTTTGATCCGTTTTACACAAGGGTGTTCTCGGAATGTAAAAAGTCCGTTCGCCTCCCTATAAAAGGAGACGAACGACACTTGTAAAGGGGATCATCTTTTCAGAATTCTACTGTTGAGAAAAGAGCTTTTTGGTTGTCCTTTGTCTTGTGTTTTGGTTTTGGTTCTCGAGCTTTTGTTTTCCTTCATTGTTTGTGCACGGTAGCTTCGGCTATCGCCACCAACATCATCCTTCCTTGCATGGGTACCCGGGGAGTATGCCCGACAAGCCCCCGAGCACATTGTAGTCGAGTGTAGTAGTTCGAGTAGTCTTGAAGCCTCTGCGAGTAGTTCCTGAGCGTCCTCGAGTACTGCTTGGAGAAGTCTTCAATAGTACTTGAACTGCCACGAGGCTGGAAGGTGGTCCAGCTCATCAGTCCTGAAGTCGAGATTATATGGAAGTGCGGTTGCAAAATCGCACTCCATATTGAGTAGCCCCCGAGCCTAAGGTTGAGTTGCAGACTCTAGCTGAGGGTCAATCTTGATTCTGAATCTTCCGTCTTGAAAAAATTTGAATGATGGGTGTAGCATAGCAGCCCCCGAGCCTTGAAATGATTAGGTAACCAATCCAAGGGTCTTCAGTGTTCGCGAAAGCCATCATCCGAGTACTCTTGCAGCGTGTAACCCCCGATATAAGAGAGCCGTATGAGCCACGTCGAGTAGTGATTGGTGAGGAGCCCCCGAGCTTGAGAGCGAGCGAAGCATGCTGAAGTTATCTTCGAGTAGTATGTTAAGTGCAGCCCCCGAGCTGGAGAGATTCCAAGTAGTAGTTTGGCATCGAGCCGTGGAGCATGAGAAGTGGTCGTGCCGTCAGAGCGGACTTTAAATGCGACCGAAGTCGACTTTAGATGCCGGTAGAGTGGACTTTAGAATGCGACTTGAAAACCGAAGTCGACTTTAGTTGCCGCACAGGACGGACTTTGATATGCGACTTTAGAAGTCGACTTTAGGATGCCGTGTGAAACGGACTTTAGATGCGACTACAGTAGCCGACTTTGCGCCACACGGGGTGGACTTAAGATGCAAAAAACGAAAAACACTTTCCGGAAAGCCAAAGCGAATAAAAAATCAGAGAAAACGAGTAGTTTTGCCGCCGGAGCGGGCTTAAGATTGCGACCGAAGTCGGCTTGTGCCACCGGAGTGGGCTTGGGTGCGACTGTTAGTGTCGACTTGTGCCACCGAAGTGGGCTTGGGTGCGACCATTACCGTCGACTTGTGCCACCGGAGTGGGCTTGGGGCGACCGTTAGCGTCGACTTGTGCCACCGGAGTGGGCTTGAGTACCTGAGCCATAGATTTCAGACCCAAGGTACGATTGCCGCCAGAGCGGTCTTGAAGGTGCGACCGAAGTCGACTTGTGTACCTGGGCCATGGATTTCAGACCCAAGGTACGGAGCACGAGTACTTAGGGTACTTGGACCCATGGTACAGAGCGTGAAGAGCACGTGCAGCTAGGTTCCATCGTCGCCAGGACCCGAGGGCCACTTACAACTAGGTTCCATCGAAGCTTACACACGTAGTATGCCACCGAAGCAGGCGAAGATGCGTCCGGAGTCGACTTTAATTTGCCGCACGGAGCGGACTTTAGAATGCGACTTTAGAAGTCGACTTTAGATTTCCGCGTGTAGCGTACTTTAGAAGCTGCCTCCTAGGGATAGCCCCCGAGTTGATGAAGTAGACTCATGGTGACTTGATTGATATACCCCAAGAGTAGTCAGCAGAGTGTAGCTCCCGTAAAAACCCGTCGAGAAGCGTACACAAATGAGTAGTCGGCAAGTAGTCCTACATGATGAGGAGAACAAGCCAAGAAAAGAAAACAGTAATCATTTAAATAAATGACTTAGCTGTTGCTGCCTGGGCAGACTGTTGATGAAGCCGTGGAAGTCGGCAATGGAGCCGCGACGGTTGTTGCTGAAGTTGACTAGTCAGAGTTGATTCTGACTAGTTGTTGGGGACGTGACTGCCATTCTCAACTAGTTTGGAAAACTAGTCGAGATGAATGGTCGCCGCGATGCGACCGGAAGACGACGTTGCGGCGGCGCGCGGCGTACTCTAAGCAGAGCCAGTGTTGCCGCGAGACAAGTAGTCGCGATGCACGACGTGGCTGAAGTAGAGCTAGTGTGGCCGTAAGACGAAGTCGCGGCGCACGGAGTAGTCGATGATGAGTCGCGTGACGAGCCGCGCGACGTTCCGAGGCAGCCGGACGCGCAGCGGAGGCGAAGTAGTCGACGACGAGCGGCGAGACGAGCCACGCGATGTGCCGAGGCACCCGGACGCGCGCGCGTAGGCGGAGTAGTCGACTACGAGCGGCGTGACGAGCCGCGCGACGTGCCGAGGCACCCCGGACACGCGGCGTAGTCGAAGTAGTCGACGACTAGCCGCGTGGACAATCCGCGTGACGAGCCGCGCGACGTGCCGAGGCACCCCGGACGCGCGGCGGAGGCGAAGTAGTCGACGACGAGCCTGCACGAGGCGGAGTAGTCGACGACGAGCGGCGCGAAGAGCCGCGTGACGTGCCGAGGCACCCAGACGCACGGCGAAGGTGAAGTAGTCGACGACGAGCCTGCGCGAGGCGGAGTTATCGACGACGAGCCTGCGCGAGGCGGAGTAGTCGATGACGAGCCACGTGACGAGCCGCGCGACGTGCAGAGGCACCCGGACGCGCAGCGG
Source organism: Cenchrus americanus (assembly GCA_947561735.1). Classification (NCBI taxonomy): domain Eukaryota; kingdom Viridiplantae; phylum Streptophyta; class Magnoliopsida; order Poales; family Poaceae; genus Cenchrus; species Cenchrus americanus. The sequence continues at coordinate 87,728,413 of OX387240.1, read as the reverse complement.
AGGCAAAGTAGTCGACGACGAGCCAGCGCGAGGCGGAGAAGTCGACGACGAGCGGGCCGCGACGAGCCGCGTGACGAGCCGCGCGACGTGCCGAGGCACCCGGACGCGCGGCGAGGCGAAGCAGTCGGCGACGAGCCGCGCGAGGCGGAGTAGTCGACGACGAGGGGCGCGACAAGCCGCGTGACGAGCCGCGTGACGTGCCGAGGCGCCGAACGCACGGCGGAGGCGAAGTAGTCGACGACGAGGGGCGCGATAAGCCGCGTGACGAGCCGCGCGACATGCCGAGGCACCCGCACGCGCGGTGGAGGCGAAGTAGTCGACAACGAGCCCGCGCGAGGCGGAGTAGTCGACGACGAGCGGCGCGACGAGCCGCGTGACGAGTCGCGTGACGTGCCGAGGCACCCGGACGCGCGGCGAAGGCGAAGTAGTCAACGACGACCCTGCACGAGACGGAGTAGTCGACGACGAGTGGCGCGACAAGCCGCGTGACGAGCTGCGCGGCTTGCCGAGGCACCTTGACGCATGGCGGAGGCGAAGTAGTTGACGACGAGCCTGTGTGAGGCAGAGTAGTTGACGACGAGCGGCGCGACGAGCCGCGTGACGAGGCGCGCGCGACGTGCCGAGGCACCCGGGACGCGTGACGGAGGCGGAGTAGTCGACGACAAGCTCGCGCGAGGCGGAGTAGTCAACGATGGGCGGCGCGACGAGCCGCGTGACTAGCCGTGCGACGTGCCGAGGCACCCGGACGCGCGGCGGAGGCGAAGTAGTCGATGACGAGCCTGCGTGAGGCGGAGTAGTCGACGACGAGCGGCGCAACGAGCCGTGTGACGAGCCGCGCGACGTGCCGAGGCACCCGGACGCGCGCGGCGAGGCGAAGTAGTCAACGACGAGCCTCGCGTGAGGCGGAGTAGTCGACGACGAGCGCGCGCGACGAGCCGCGTGACGAGCCGCGTGACGTGCCGAGGCACCCGGACGTGCGGCGTAGGCGAAGTAGTCGACGACAAGCCTGCGCGAGGCGGAGTAGTCGATGACGAGCGGTGCGACGAGCCGCGTGACGAGCCGCGCGACGTGTCGAGGCACCCGGACGCGCGGCGGAGTCGGAGTAGTCGACGACGAGCCCCGCGCGAGGCGAGTAGTCGACGACGAGCCTCGCGTGAGGCGGAGTAGTCGACAACGAGCCGCGCGACGAGCCGCGCGACGTGCCGAGGCACCCGGACGCGCGGCGAGGCGAAGTAGTCGACGACGAGCTCGCGCGAGGCGGAGTAGTCGTCTACGAGCGGCGCGACGAGCCGCGTGACGTGCCGAGGCACCCGGACACGCGGCAGAGGCGAAGTAGTCGACGACGAGCCTGCGCGAGGTGGAGTAGTCGACGACGAGCGGCGCGACGAGCCGCGTGACGAGCCGCGTGACGTGCCGAGGCACCCGGACACGCGGCAGAGGCGAAGTAGTCGACGACGAGCCTGCACGAGGCAGAGTAGTCGACTACGAGCGGCGCGACGAGCCGCGTGACGTGCCGAAGCAACCGGAAGCGCGGCGTAGGAAAATTGATTCCGCTTTGACAAGAGCAAGGTGACTTGCTTCAATGGATCTCGGCGAGTCGACGAGTAGATTGATCTTGTTGATGAGGGTCCTTCGAATTCGCACGGTGGTGATGATCACTCCTACCTGGCGCGCCAGCTGTCGGTGTTTTAGACCGGCAAACCTACCAAGGGGGTACCCGAGGTAGTAGATTGTGCGGTGAGGATCGTGATCAGGAGACCGAGAACTTGATGGTATGCACAAGGACACGGGACACAAGATTTATACAGGTTCGGGTCGCCAAGGTGGCGAACCCTACATCTTGTTTGGGGGATCAAGTATGGCGCCCTGTGCTTGGTGTTGGGTTGTTCAAATGCCCGGCTAGGTACCCGGCCCTCCATTATATAGTCCAGGGGGCGGGTTCCTAGTCGGTTACAAGGCAGGAGTCCTGGTAGGATTACACGGTACAAGTCCTAGTAGGATTACAGGGGAATTCTAGTAGGAGTCTGTCTTCATCCTTCCTTGCATGGGTACTCGGGGAGTATGCCCGTCACCTACCCCTTCGCTACAAAGCCGCCACACGCCCCCCTGCTCCTCGACTGCATTCCAGATCAGTAGCAACCCAAACCATTGTGTACGTGCTCCGTGACTGCATTGTAGATTAGTGCCCCTGCTGCGGCCCAGGACGGCGCCCTCGCTGCGCCTACCTACACTCTTCGTGCGTGGCGACTATACATCACTGAAGTGACAGATTAGCAACTTATCACAATGGTCGGACCTACATGTCAATTCATTCTTCTTCCTCCATCCAACCCGAGGTTCCTCCTCCCATGGCCCGAGCTCTTTGGTGTTAGTGCGGCGGATGGTAGTGGCAGCGAATCCGGTGGTTGGAGCTGCTGAAGACGGTGGACAACGGCGGCGCGGGGGCTCTAGAGCTTGCCGTCGCTAGGGGTATGGTTTGGGTTCGGGCCTTCGGGGGTTCAGAGCTTTGGGTTGCCGGGGGTGGCCTTCCATGACCTCCGATTGTAGAGGGAGGGCCAGGGGTGGTGGCGGAGCGGCAGAGGTAGCGGTTTGGCTGGCGTTGAAGGAAAGGTGACACGGTAGCGCCACCGTCCAGGTAGGGAACGATATCGATCTGATGGGCGGTGGTTGGCGGCGTGGGCGCGGAGGAGGAAGAAGAGGATGAGGAAGGTGGCAACAGATGGTGGGTGGATGTAAGTGCAATCAAGCCCTTAAGTGGGTTTTGGTGATGTTGACAACAAAATTAAAGAACTAATGAGATGTTAAGATTATGTGACAGGTGCTTATCCTATCTAAGGTGCAAAAGAGAAAGAGGAGACCCCTCATTTAAAAAGAAAGGCTTCCTATGGTACAAGATGAAGATTAATTTTTTTATTTTGAATTTGAGTATAGGACAAGCCGTATTATCAAGAGGCATACTAATAGTGGCATGAGTGAAACCAAATGCATGAAAAACACCTCTATCAAGCCTCTACCTAACCACAAAAAGTCCTATCACCTTGCCGTTTTGCTTTACTTCTTCCAGATCCCGGAAGCTCTGAGTTTTCCCCAAAAGTTCCGAACTTCACCCAAACAACCTGTTGTGTCTTCCGGTTCGCGGAAGCTCCAAAATTTTTTTGGAGGTTCCAAGATTTCAGATCAGACCGTTACATATCTAGATCTAGATCTGAGAGTATTTATACTCCTCTTTCTCCCAACGATCATTCTCTCTTCTTCCAAATGCAAACCTTGCATTCAAGGAGTGGGTGATTCCTAGTGAGATTGAGCAAAGAAACTTCTCCTTTTGTGTTCTTGTGCACTTGGTGAAGCTCTAGCCAATCTGGTGGATCTTTTACTCTTGAAGTTTTGCTCCCAGACGGCTAGAGTCAGTTGGAAGCTTTCAAATCTTGCTGTGGAAGCTCCAATGAGTTTGAATTACCCTCTTTGTGGTGCTAGTGAAACCCTCCACCTATTGTCTTGGTGATAGGTGTAAGAGAGAAGTGGATTGAAAGAGATCCCAAAGCTTTTGTGGTTTACCTCAATAACATGGATGTAGTCTAACCTTTGTGGTAAGCTAAACAATAGGATAAATTGGTGTCTAGTGCGCTTTACTTTCATATATATCTTGCTTGCTTGTTCTTGGCTGCTTGCCTCTAGATCTAATAGGGTTTGCTCTAGACCTAGTTGTTTCTTGTGCTCTTAGGTTGTTTAAGGTGTAGACCTCTAATTCTTTGGCCTGCTAACCTGTCTCTTGCTCTAGATCTGTTCTATAACTAGTTATCCATAGTAGTTCTTATGCAGGTACCATTCCCGGAAGCTCCAAGAAAATTCGCGTTGTGTATTTTCCCGGAGGTTCCGGGGTCTGACAGGTTTTTTGCATAAACTTGTTAAATTTGTTTTGCAGGCCTATTCAACCCCCTCCCACACCTCTAGACCTATGAGACGTGGGTACCCCTGGGTCCCCACCGACCAGGCTCATGGCCGTCCCTGACAAGTAGGTCCGGCCTACCAGAGACTCGCCGACCTGTCAAGTGCGCCCAACCGATCTAGTTGGCGGCCCACACGAACTCCTGAAGACCTTCCAGAAGATTCCATAGACAACCTAGTTCAGCACGACCTCAAGACTTGGCGTACAAGACAAGACATCGGTGGATTTCGACTAAGCAGATCGACAGGATATGGCAAACGATGTAATCAACTAGACTTAGGTCTCCTGGTCGTAACCGACCAGGAGTCTGCGACCTCATCCACTGGCCAATATAAGGCGAGCGAGGCGACCCCTTGTACAATCATGCAATCCTCAAGCAATCTACACCGACAACTGGACGTAGAGTGTTACTCTCCAGAGGCCCGAACCAGTATAAACTTGTCGTGTTCTCTGTGTTCCACGTGCTCGTGCACGACCTTCAAGTTCTTAGCTTTAGATTCCACCTCGCCGAACAACTAAACCACAGGGATTAACACCCGCGTGGGCTATCTAGATCTCACCATCTGACAGTTGGCGCGCCAGGTAGGGGGAATCAAGGTTTTTGTGCAACTCAATGGCTTCAATCAACAACGTCATCTTCCCGGAGAGCATGGCGGACATCCTCGCCAATCCCGTCGACATCTGCTTCGGCTCCATGCCGGCGAAATCCACCGCTCCAGCCGCCTGCCTCGTCATCGAGAGCAACACGGTCACTTCCAATCAACAAATCGAGACGGATCTGTTAACGGAAACCCACCCACCCACTCCTAGAGACCTGATCGCGGGAATCAATCGTGTTGAAGGCATGCTCTCCGACACGATCAAAGTCTGTGAACGCGTCAAACGCCCTCGCAGGACCTCATCATCACCAGCATGCCTCTTGGCTTGCGGAACGCAGCTCACGTTGCATCCCGCTACATGAAGCGCAAGATCCAGATCGAATCCGGACCCAAGACACCAGATCGTGGAAGCTGCAGGAGTCACCTCGACGAACCCTGCCCTATCCACGAGAATCCCAAGCACACGGCTCGCCAGTGCCATGCCCTCAAGAAGCTTTGACGACCTCTTACTGCGTCCCATCGCTGCTAGATGAACCGAGAGCCGTCTCCGGACCGCCTCGCATTCCAGATCGCCCGCACAACTATCTCCTCGAACTATCCGGGAGAAGAGCTCGAGACCCTAGATCACGAGGTCTTGGTCATCTCTGCGGATGTACCACCTCAAGATGGAGAGATAGATGAACAACGCGTGGAGCGCGAGAACGCCAACGCCGGCAGAGCCGCTCGTCGGCAACAAGAACTCGCTACAGCCGCTCCAGCTGCAGGTCAACACGCAGGCAACGCCAGACAAGGCAACGACAACATCGGGGTACAAGCACCCGCAGCTCCAGCAAACCACCAGCACCATGAAGGTCATGCAAACCGCCTGCGTGCCAGAGACCTCCTGAGGGACTTTGAGCGGGATGGCCTCGAAGTCTACAACTCTTCTCAAACCAACTTGGGAGTTGCTCTTACTACACTAACCAGCTTGAGGACACTCCTGCGATACGGCGTCTCCAAGCCAATGTCCGCGTCGCCACTGCTCAGATCGAAGAAAGAGGCCCTAGATATAGTAGATCGACCCCAAGTGCCTACTCCAGGAGTAGATCAGAATGTCCCCGTCAACAGTGTTGTAACAACGGTCCCCTTGAGCCAGTAGCTGAAGAGGAACCAGGTGAAAACGAAGTGATGCAGCCGACCAATCCCACTGCCAATGCCGCAGCTAACCCTGTTGCCAATGCTGTAGCTAATGCTTCAGCCAACGCTGCGGGCAACGTCACCAACAATGCAGCTAATGCTGCCGGCGCCCAAGAAAATGCCGCTACAAACCCAAGGCAAAACGCAGGAGCCCAACCTCCACCGGTGCAAGCTAACCACGCTGAAGGTAGTCAGCGCCGACGTATAAGAGACGAAGTGGAGATAGCACGACGTGCTAACTACGACTGCGACCATGGGGTCCCCGACGCCCTTGATGCTAACAACCCCATCCAAGCAACAAAGCTGCGGAACATGCATGACCAAGAACTCCTACAACGTGCTCAGTACGACCAAGACAACGGCCCTCCCGATGACCTCTACGTCATCCCGACGGCCTACGCCCCGTCAGCAATCCCGGGAGTGGTCAACAATTTCCCTACGTTCTCACGACGTCTCCGGACGATTAGATACCCCAAAGATTTCAAGCCAGCTGAGAAATACGACGATTGCTCTTACCCAAGTATATGGCTCAAGATGTACAACATTGCAGCACACGCTTCCGGAGGTAATGAAGACCACATGGCGGGATACTTCCCCCTTGTGATGGGCAAGGCGCCACTCCTGTGGCTCGACAATCTCCTAGCAGAGTGCATCACCTCTTGGGCAACATTATCTCGGCTCTTCACGACCAACTACCAGGCGACCTACAACCGAACTGGTAACACTCATCACCTCGCCAGAGTGCGGATGAGACGCAACGAACTCTTCGGGAGTACACCAACTGCTACTTCGAAAACCGCAACACCCTCGCGGGTGTCAAAGACGAGGACGTCATCGCCTACTACAAGAAGGGAGTCACCAACATCAAGCTCTTTGAAAAGATCCATGAAGCTAACGCTCATACCATCATTGACCTCATGGATTACGTCGACAAGCTAGTCAACACTCAAGACGCGGTGATGCACGACGTGCCCAGTACGACCAAGACCACTTGCCTTGATCCTTTCAGTGGACGACACGATGGCGCGACTGCCGCCAACCAGGAAGGTGGACGCGGCGGGGCGGGGAAGTGGTCAAGTTAGCATGTCGGAGGAAAGGGGAGGGTCGCTAGCGACATAGTAGGGGCGGTGCGGGGGGGGGGGGGGGAACAATGGCGTCAACGGTGCTTGGAAGAAGAAGAAGCTGGAGCAAGCGCGATGAAGAAGAAACCAGCATCGTCTGTCCTGGGCAAAGAAGTACTAGAATAAATAGTTTGCACTACAACAGTGTATGATTCAGACATTTGTTCCATGGGCAAAGAAGTACTAGGATAAATATTTTGCACTACAACAGGGTCTTGTATTTCTGTTTTTCAGCTCCTGCAGCTTCCCCCCTCCTTTTCTTACCTCCTTTCTTTACAGTTTCTTGTTCCTTCAAATAAAAGAAATAAAATTGAACAATTCCCCATTGAACACAGTGAAAGAGAATAAAATATATGTTGTGTTATCACATACCTTTGTAGCAGTTTCCTTTTTCTTACCTCCCTTCTTACTTCCCTTCTTTCTAGACTTGTGCATCTTGTCGATCCAACTTTTTTTTCGCTTCAAGGTTTTTGTTTCCACCTCCTTTTTCTTTAGGCGTGCTGCACTCATCAAATCATTTGGAGGAGGACTAACATTTGTGGGAGTAGTGACTGGAACAGTTGTATCAGTACTTGAATTATCTCTTCTTCAACTTGTTTGCTAAGGGTGTCAAGTGTGTTGTTTATTAACAAGGTACATCCTGGATGGCTAGCAGCTTGAAGTGCCAAATTGAGAAATCTGCGGGTCATATCTTTGTAGCAAAGCATCTCATTTAATTTTGGATTCTCTATAACATTTCGTCCATGGTTGTCTTGTACTGTCCCACTACGTGCTGCACATGTCCATCGCTTCAGTACATATTTTGATGGGAGAGATTTGATATTCATTATATCAAGGACTTTTAGAGCATGGCCACACAATATAAGTGGTGCCGTCCAATGCTGAGGTGCATGCTACCATGGACCTTTCATACTCACCTTGAAAAGCCTCAAATATAAGTGGTGTGTACAACTTGCTAGCTTGGATTAGAATAGGTGTCCTCATTTTGAGTCGTGGTATTTTCTTTCTTGATTCAAATTCAGCATTTTGCTCATTTTGTCTCTTATCTTCCACCACCCTTTCAAAATGCTTAAGAAATTGAATGATATCAAAATCAGATTTGAAATGCCTCTTCAACTCACTATTTAGACTTTCACTCAATTGTGTACTGCTCATACCTAATGAGAACACATCCTTCATATAACATTCAACCCATTTTTCTTTCACCTTGTATATACTATCCAACCAACTTTGCTTGCTCGCCTTTTCCCTTAAGGCGTTAAATGCTTGTTCAAATGTTTCCTCATCTTCGTACTCAAACATACATGCACTAAAATCTGCAAGAATACTTGGTTCTTTGTCATTTTCTTCCATTGTCTATTTGGGAGAAGTACTAGATTCTTCATCATCAGCTTCAGATAGATGTTTTACAGCATTCTGCATAATATGAAAAGTGCATAAACCATGCCATGCTTCTAAAAACACTTCTTTAACAGCTTTTGCCATTGTAGCATCTTAATCAGTATAGCTTGTTTTAGGTTGCTTGCCATTGTGCACTTTTAGAAAGGTCTCAAATAACCATTTGAAGGACTCAAATGTCTCATCGTACATGAGAACAACACCAAAAACCACAGTTTCCCTAAACTGATTGAACCCAACAAATACACCAAAAGGTCTGCTTTCCTTGTTTGTTCCAAAAGTAGTGTCAAAGCTGACAACATCACCAAAATGTGCATAGTCAATGATCATGTTGGCATCAACCCAAAATATGTTTGCTATTTGTTCCTCACTATCCATTTGCAATGCATATTGGAATGATGGGTTATTGGCAATTTTGTCTTGAAAATACATGAGCATGCTTTCTGCTTGACCATATGTCATCTCTCGTTGGCGCTTGCCCCGTAAATAATTCTTGTGATCACGAAGAGTGTAACTGAGATTAAGTGAACCACCAACTTGGATACTAGCCAATGTATGTGTTGCTTTGGACCTAATTCCCGCATCGTCGGCTGTCTCAATTTCAAAACCTTGTAACTCTGTAATTTTCCTTTGAGACACCATCAAATGCGATGTTTCTAGCAACTGAAGGATGTGATTGTGTTCCAAAACTAGATCAACAACTTTATATTTCTCCTTCTCTTGATCTAGTACAACACCCATGCAAACTTGACAATCAGTTCTAGTTTTAGCTCTTGGACACTTTGTTAGATGACCCCTTTTATCTTTCTTTCTGTGACCCTCTTTTGCACAAACATATATGCAGGACCTAATTCTCCCATCAGATTTTCTTTTGTTTGTGTAGCTTTTTCTAACCTCAAACCCTTTTTGACCTCCATAGGCAATCCAAAACATCCAAGGCTCATCAATAGTATTGAACTCCATGCCAACTTTAGGTATGGAACTAGGCAACACACCCACTCTACATGAACAAAAAAATATTTTGGTCCTCATTTAACAAATAAAACATATCTAATCCCGTGAAAAAGTAAGAACAATGGCTTCACATACCTATTTTCTTCCATCTCAAATATGCTGATTTTACTTTGCTCCAGGTTTCTTCGATGAATTCCAACACAGTCTAATGATGTGAGGTGGAAGACAATCAAATTAGAGCACACTGGAACCATGGAAGACAATCAAATCAAAGCACACATAATAGAGTTTGCTGAAAACAATCAAGTCGTGAAGAAGAAAAAACGAGATTAACTCACATTGCTGGATGAATCATCGCCTCCCGCGGCCTGTACTCGAGGTACGCCGCCGCCCACGGTCGTCCTCACGCCAAATGCGAGGTGCGTCGCGCCAAAAGGCGTTGTTTCACGGCAAAAAGGAGGACTCCAGGTGCCGTGGGGCCGAGGCCCAGTGTTGGGCGCAGCTCTCACCTGTCACGCGTCTTCCCATCGAGCTGAGCCGAGCGCCCGAGCCAATATTGAGCAAAAGAGGAGCCATTACGAGGGTGCCACAGGATTGCTATTGAATGGCCGGATGAGGCCGACCGCAGAGGCAGGTCAAGGAGGCCGACTATAGAGGATCTGATTCCCTATAGAGGATCTGATTCCGCGAGCTGCCCCACCTCTGTGCCCAATCTTGACAATGAGGGGCCACTGCGAGATCTGCCGCCTCTTCCACGCAATGCGAGGCCCACCACCTCCTCTCTGCGTGACGCAAGCATCGTCACGGCAGCACCTATCTCGCCCCCTCCCCACTGGTTGTGCTCCTCTGTGGCTGCCACGCACTAAGAACCGTTGCGATCACTGATAGCTCGGCCCCTCCCCCGTGTTATGTTCCTCCGCGGTCGCTAAGCTTGCCACCAGAGGTCATCCCTGGGGCAGCTAGTGCTCCGGCGCGTTTGAGCCGCCGCCACTCCCATGTCGAAGCCGCTGACACTTCATCGACCCTCTGCCGCATTTGCGAACCTCTGCCATGGGGGCCGCCGTCATGTGAGCCCTCACCGGTGCCATCAGGGAGCTGAATCAAGGAGCTTCGTCTCCCAACTCACCTCCTGTCGGGGACCACCCTAGGGGTCCCCTTAAACAATGGGGGAACCCTCACTTAAATCCCCGCATCGAAATAAGCTAAGCCTAACAATACAGGAAACTAACCATGCAGGACATGGCCCATGCGGCAAGACTCCGGAGGCCCACCGAGACGGCCCGTACGGGAAGACCCCTCGAGCGGAGCTCCGCCTCGCCCGAGGGCACGCTCCCTCCTCGAGCGGGCTCCGCCCCGTTCGAGGGGCAACCCCCTCCTCGAACGGACTCCGCCCCGTTCGAGGGGCGACCCTTCCCTCGAGCGGCCCCGCCCCGCTCGAGGGCACGCTCCCCCTCGAGCGAGTCCCGTCTCGCTCGAGGGTCCGCTCCGCCCTCGGCCGGGGCCCGCCACGCTCACGGGCGCGCGCGCACGCGTGCGCCGGCCCTGTACTTGGGCATTTAACGCCCTGACGCCGCAGGGCGGCGCCATCATGCGCCCGGGGCTCACGCCCGTGCCGCCGCACCAACTCCCCGAGGGAGGAGCCCATCCCCGCCACTGTGGGATGGACTGTGCGGTACGGCCGGTGTCAGTCCCATGACACCGCGCGCCCACTACTGTACGGCTAACGCGCCCGACCCTCGAAAGAGGGCCGGGCACACCCTCGATTCACTTTCCCGTGACCCTGCAGGTTAGGTGAGGGACGCTAGGCCGGTGGATGGCCATCCCGCCATCGTAACGCGCGGCCGCCGTACCCGTGCGTGCAGGCGCACGCCCGACTCCGCAGGCGCACGCCGGGCACTTTGCGGCAACCACTCCACCACCGCGAGCTCATTGGGAAGGAACGCCGTTCTGCCCGCTCCTGTACCCCGTACCAACCATCATCAGCACCTCCCTCGAAGCCTATCAGAGGACGCCATCGCCATCTGCCGCCTCCTACCCTCGAACCGCCACTGTTCGGGTACGAAGTAGGCCATCATGGCCGGATTGCAGCGAAGATCGTCCGGACGGCCGCCCACTCTACACCGTAGCGCGACGTGCTCCTTCACGTAGCTAGGCAGCGCGGCGTGCATGTAACTCGCCGCCCCCTTGGCCTATAAAAGGGGAGGCGAGCCCCCAGCCGCGGGGAGAGACAGGTTCGGGGGGCCGAATTCAGAGGAACCCAACACATCGTGCACTCACTCTCTTATTCCCCCACAACATCTTCAACCATTCTCCCAGGGACTTGGAAGCCCCGCCTCCTCTCCCGCCTCGCTTGTATTTGCCCCACTACAAGCACCCCGGTGCCGAGCAATATAGTGCCACGAGCACGCCCCTGCTGGACGTACGGCCCCCCCGGCCGGAACCAGGATAAAATCTTGTGTCATTTGTTGTTTGGCATCGACCATTGAGGGATAGACCTAGGCGTTATCTACTGGTTAGTGTCGGGACCATATTCCGCACCGACACCTCCCTACGCTGCCACATCTGGTTAGGCCGCCGCATGCTGCCCCACATCCGTGGCCTCGTGCACCACCAACCTCTGTGGCCAAGGTCATCAGCGCGGTCCCCGCTAACTGCCCCACCTCTGTGCCCAAGCTCGCTAGTGAGGGGCCACTGCGAGATCTGTTGCCTCCTATACGCGTGACGCAAGCGCTGTTGCGGTAGCAGCTAGCTCGCCCCCGCCCCTCATATTGTGCTCGTCTGCAGCAGCCGAGCACCATCATGGTCACCGCCTTCTGGGCGCAGTCGCAGACACCAGCAGCTCGGCCCTTCCCCGCGTTGTGCTCCTCCGTGGTCGCCAAGCCCGTCAGCAGAAGTCGTCCCCGAGGTAGTTGGTACTCCGGCGTTTGTGCCATCGCTGCTCCATCGACCCCCCACCGCATTTGTGGGCCTCGACCATGGGGGTCGCCGCCATGCGAGTCCTCACCAGTGCCGTCAGGGAGCTGAATCAAGGAGCTCCGCCTCGACGCCTGCTCGGTTGCCGAACGCTCGGACCTCCGTCTCGCCTGCTCACCGGTGCCAGTCCACTGGATCTCACGCCTTCCTCTACTTTTTTGTTATTTCTTGCTTCGAACCTCACAAGGGGTCACCCTACGCGCCCTCGCAGGCCCGCACTGCGAGAAATGACAGCCCCCATGCAGGGGGGCATTTCTTGGTGTGCAGACTCATGGGCCACTTTTGCAATCGTCGAGCCAAGCTCTACTGACCATCCTCCACAGAACAAGCCCAAATGCATTGCGCAGGCCTGGCTACACCCTGAGCGTGGCTATCGAATGCGCCCCTGCCGTCTCTCTGGGACGGAGCACATAACAGATAGAAGCCGACGAGAACACAACCTCACCAAGAATACGACGCGGTGGTATGCTCAGGTGCACGTCCGCGACATTAGGAAGAATTGTAAGTATGAACTATGAACTGTTAAGATGAATTAACAAAATCAATGTAACAAGAATCAACAATGAACAGAACCAATAAGAACCGACAATGAACAAGAATACAAGTATTCAATTGCTACTTCAACTGATCAAAGTCTAGTCCACCGATTTTTTCTTGTCAGGATGAAGAGTAAGCATATGCATGGATCAACCGAATTTTTCTTGTCAAGATGAACAACATGAGACACAGTTTTTTCTAGATTTGTTGGAATTGTTTCGACTGATTTCAAGTTCTAGCATGTTTAGCATCATTTTTAATTTACTTATAGCATTTACTGTAGAATGTTCCTTATGCCTACATCATCCATCCAGATATATTGATTCCTACATTTTTCTTCTTCATTTCTATCATTTAGTCTAGAAAGTAGATTCTTCCCAGAAATTATCCCCGCCAAAATCCGAATCCAACATCCTGATACCATTTCATCCTAAAAATTCTAAATAGTCAATCTCAAATCCAAACATCTGTAAAAATAATTTCAGTTCCAACTCCAGAAGCAATGCATGCCAAGGAAAAAGGCAAAGAAAAATGCACCAATTAAAGGCAACACAAAACATTTAGGGGAGAACCAAGCATTCCTTTGGATTCGAAGCAATTTAGGTCAAAGCACAAACTAAAAGGCAAGGCAGCTTATTATCTGCGCTTATGTTGCAGTAGCCTGGTAACATTCTCCAGCATATCTACTAGGACCACTGGACATAACTTTTTGAGATTCGCATAACCTTTGCTAGCCACCTGTTGACGGTGAATTTCCGTCAACCTAGCTACGAGTTTACCTTTAATGTTGGTATTGATTTATTATTCTAACCACTGGAACTAACCCCCCGTATATAACAAGTTCACTCTTGCATGTCGATTTTGGAGTTCATTGTTTACGCAGGAAATCTACGCTGAAGAGGAAACTTTCGGGATAAGTTCACCAAGCACTTTGGAAGAAGATCAAGAAGCCCGACAAGAGTCAAGACACGCGATAAACATGACTCCAAATGACCCGAGGACCGAAGCGTCAACGTGCAAGTCTTCAGGGACTCAACCAGAAAACAGCGAAGCTTGCATAGCAAGGATTCAAGCCTTAACCGTGAAACGACGTCAAAGGCCCACATGCAAGTGCACACAAATAAGGAATCATGCAAGAAGCAACCGGGGAGGAAACCGGGGCCGAACCAGGCCGAAATGGTCCTGGGCCAACCGGCCTGGGCCGACCGGTCCAACCCACTCCGGGCCCGGTTCGACGCCCCCTTTTGCCCTAGGTGCTTGTCTATTTATTGCCTCTGCCTCCGCCGGGCGCCACATCCATCCATTCATCAGAGAGTCGCCGAGACGAATGAGAAGCACCGGGAGGAAGCCGACGGCCGCCGCAAGTCCTCGAGTTGCCTAGGAGATGGCTTAGGCCACGCCCTAGCCGCCATGGTTGGCCCTGCGTGGTAAAGCCATGGTGGAGTTCCGGAGCCGCGACTTGAATTTGTCAAGTCGTTTGTACCTTCAACATTCGGTGATGTAACCATATCTTGTCATACTTTGATCTACTACGAGTTATGCTTATTCATATGTGTAGCTACCATATGCCTTTAGTAGGACTAGATCGAATCATGGTGATTAGTCTTGTCTTGCGGATACACCGTAGTAGTGCACAGACCGAGGTTTATCGCTCGATGTTGAATATCCTTGCCAGTACGGTGGAGGAGAAAGCGGCGAGTGAACGTGCATCGTACCACTCCATATCGGGTTACTCCATATCGAGTGTAATCCTTATCATAGTATATGTTTAGATTGGTTTATCACCTTGGCTGGAACGGCAACAAGAAGACGATAGGCTAGGGTTACCTTTTGATGCTTACCTTTATGGCTAGGTGGATGTGATCCATACATCCCTTCGTGTTTGTATGTTACCTTTATGCAATCAATACTTCACATAGGGTTAGACCGGTAGGTTAGATAGAGAACCTTAGTGGTTTGCTTCCGATCCTGGGATTGACAAATCTAGGGAGGACCCTCCTTGGTGAAAAAGGCACCAAGTCACCCGTAGGCTTGCGGTGAACTTGAGCACGATTTTACACCGTCAACAAGCCCCTTTTTCTGGCACCGTTGCCGGGGATCGACAACTCGAACCCTAGGGCGATCCATCTATCTTTTTGACTAACCCTAATTTCTATTATTGCATATATGCTTGCTTTCTTGTTTGTGTCCTTAAAAGTAGGTAAAAAGCTATACACAAGACATTCGAGAAGTTCACAATCCACTCCGACAAGATGATGACTACATCAAGGTTCACTCTTTAGTGGTAGGTGCTAACTTTTGTTAGTGGCCCATCATTCACTATTGAGTCCAGACACTACATGAGCGATGATAAACAAGGTATGTCAATGTGTCAATAAAGTTTTAAGACTAATGTTTCGTGGAGGTTTGTTTGTCCAAGCAATAGGTGTTGGAAGCAATCACGTTGCGAAAGAAGCACCCGTCACTTTGGCTAAAGCAAAATCATGAAGAATACACACCATTGCCATCATGCTACTCGCTGGTCTAGCAATGGTGACGACTTAAAGCCAAAGGAGACGCGATGTAACGCTCCGAAGACCACAAGATCAAGGTTGTCAACATATTCGGATCAATTCACAAGAAGTTTCTGTTCCCATCAATTTCTGCACAACCTCAAGGGAGAACAACATGATATCTTTGGATATTTAGAAGCCCCATGAAGTTACGCTTCCAACGAATCAAGAATCAAGTTAATCGGAGGTTCCTACAAGAGGATATGGCCGAATTACCGAAGGTTGTACGTTCTGAAATTTTCTGGACAACATGCAAGAGCGGAAACAAAACGGCCATAGCTCCCTCATTTGGGCTCCGATTAAGATGAATGAGTACCCGTTGGAAAGGTAATTTTATAAACTTTTCAATGGAACAATATTTTGGTATATGTTCTGTTATGTACACAGGGGAAAATCCACGAAAAAGAGGCAGCATCACACGATGAGAACAAGATAGTGGAGATGAGGACGACGACAACGAAGATGAGCTTGGGCAATGCTTCCATTAGACCACACGGGATGAAATTCAGAAGTTTGGAACAAAACAAAGACCCCAATATCATTGGAAAAAGAAGGCACAAGTTGGCAACATCCAATGCTAGGAGATGTTAGAAGAAAATCACGATGAATTACACACAAATGATGGCATCCAATGGCGCAGATACTCTAGGCTCTCACACGAAGGATCATGGAGTTACATGAAGATATTTGAGACATGTGTGAAGTCCGACAAATGAATAAGAAGAATGAGTCCACACAAGGCAACCTTGATGATGTGTGGCACGAACGAAGGAATTGCGAAAAGACGATGCAAGCCACCGATCATTGATGATTGCTTGCTTTCAACTTCGAGAGACCACTCACGATGAAAAGCTTGAAGGCTAAGGTACAAATTAACCTCTCAAGACACTTTTGGAGCTGATAATATTCCTTTGATATATCTATGATTCATATCCAATAGTGAGGTTGATTCAATTCTATGCCTTTTTTCTATGATAATCATGATAGGCTATAATTTCTTGAGAGTGATAAATAGGCTTTGTTGTGCTTAAAATTTGTTACATGCCTAATGAACCTTTGCCTAATGAGAGCTTAGTGCTAAGCAAGAAAACTTATGCTATAATTAATCATAACTTACTTTGTCATAAATTATGGTCATGGAAGCGTTTGTTTGCATTATGATTTGTAAATCTTGGACTTGCTTTGTGCTCAGTCAAGCTAGTGACCTTAAAAGAGCAAATTGTGGGAGAAATCCCAAGTTTCACTAACCATGCAGGGCATTAAACATAAATTAAGAGGAGAGAAATCATACCCAAAGGAATTACAAACCTGTGCATCACCGTCACCGAACCTCAAAAACAGACGTCGCTATTTTCATTAATTTTGAGGACCTGGTCAGACATGTTCAAGGAAGAAAAAGTTGAAATCAGAAGCTTCATCAAGTGTCGGTTCCAACGCATCCAAGATCGATGAATTTGAAGACCCATACAAGGAGATATGACAAAAACATTGAGCGATCTGCAGTCTGAAATCAGCTTTGGACAGATTGCAGCGCCAAAGTAGAACGGGCATAACTCACTCGATCGGAGTCCGTTGGGGGTGAATAAATACTTGATGGAAAGAGAATTTCATGCACCACGCATGGAAGCTATTGTTTTCTACATGGTCTGATCTGGACAAAGAGGAAAATTTGTGAAAGAAGAGGCAGCGAGAGTGCGATGGAGAAGGTGATGACGATGCAATGAGACGATTGGGCAAGCCTCTCATCGAGCATAAGTTATCGTGTCAAGCATGGAGAGTGGATCAAGGCTGCATGAACACCTTAAATTCTTGCATGAAGGATCATGGCTTTGCAACAACAAGAAGGTGTGTGAGAAAGTCGAGCTCTATGACTTTAAATGAAGCGCTTTGCGGGAGACAACCCGTTTTTTTATTTATATATACATGACCGTCTATATTGTGCTCTTTAATCGAACCATCAAGTAACATTGTACCATTGCTCTAATAAAAACCACAACACCATGTTGTATGATCTAATTGCTATTGAGGGAGCGCTTTGTTATTTGATCTCAAAAAACTTGTAGACCTTTTTGTGTGCCTATTAGAGTTTAGATTCTTTTTCTTTTGTTTCTTTTTAGGGAGATATATAAAGTTGGCACCATCCTTTGATTCTAAACTTGTGGCTAGTTAAATTAGGCTAATGTTTGTTTTTGTTTAGACCACCGCATATCATGTCATATCATTTTGTTCATCCATGTTATATTGCATTGCATGTTGTCTTAATATAACTTTTTGTCCAACCAACCTAAGCCTTCCCATAGCCCCCACCAAAAACCATAGCCAATAGAGATAGGATTGATTGTGTTGACCGTTTGCCATCCGGATTGAACAAGTCTATCTCTTTCCTCTCTTCTAACTAAAAACTTTCACTAGCCTCCCCATAAAATCCTTAGGAAAACCTTTCACACCTTTAGCCATCTTAAAACAATAGGTTGTTTTTCATTAAAAGACTCGTAGCGCCACCTTAGTTAGAATCTCTATACTTGACTTCCTCTCTTCAAAATCCTCGTTTGAGCCAAAAATATAGGATACCCATAACCTACCCTTAAACCTTGTTAGTTTGGTTGATTGATTTTTTTGATGGGTTACTTCCTAGTTGACAATGCTTACCTCGTATGAAGTGTGAGATCAAGCTTTGTCTATTACTTATTATAGACCAAATCAAAAGTGTTTTTAAAACCTTGCTAATGTTTTCTTGTGCTAATATCTTGCATTTTCATTTTGCATCCATCTCTTTGTCATCATCCACTTTATGTTAGCTTGGGATCTTTTGTGAAGCTTTATGATGAATGCTTTCGTACCTATGTTAATGCTTCATATGACGATATGGACATTTTTCATTTTGTAATCTTGTGTAAACATGGTGTTTAGGCATGATTAGAGACCCACGTCATTCAGTTTTATATACCTTGCTATCATATTGCATTGGATTGTTTATAAACTTTGCAATGCGCCCTACTTATCTTGCACCATGAAGAGTTGTTAATCTTGGGATAAGCATGGTGTTTTGACCATGGTTAATAAATCTTTATAGCGAGGGAGAAGTTTGACATCCACTTTGTAAGCATGGACCTTAGAATTTGATGTAAACATTGTTTTGTTTTTATACCATCCTATCATTTGCATGCACGTTTGCACTCACGTACACCCATTAGGATTTTTGCTAGATTAATTATGCCACAAGTGAAGATCGTAGGGATGTCATGGTTTGTTGGCATAGGGTGAGTATTCCCGACCGTCACCTCGGGGGTACTTTGTGCATTATAGTTATTTTGCAGGCATGGTGAATCTCTCCCATGGGTTCGTAATAAAAGCTGAAATCAAGATCATCAACACCTCCAAAATCTCGAAAGGAGCACTGCTGTTTTCATCAAGATTAAGCACATGTTCAGAGATGTACAAAAGGGAAAAATTGGATATTCAAGTGCTCCATTAAGTCTACTTTCCAATGCATCAAGAATCAATATTTTAGGAGACCTGTGCAAGAAGTTACAACCAAATCTTTGGGCGTCACACATTCTGAAATCAGCCTGGGACAGCTTGCACCAACAAAGTAAAAAGGGCGTAACTCTCTTGTTCGGAGTCCGATCGGGATGAATGACCACTCGTTGGAAAGATAATTTCAAGCACTCTACAATGGAGCTATTATTCAGTACAAACTCAGTTCTGGAAGTAGAAGAAAAACTCGTGGAAGATGAACCAGCAATAAATGACAACATGGAAGGAGGAGAAGATGGGATGAGAAACATTTGGGATCAAGGCTCGTGGCAAAGGGCGGGCATTGAAAGATGAACAAAGGCAACAATGTAATGATGATATCCTCGCATAACGGTAGGACTTCAAGAATTTTAAGATGGTTCATCATCTTCCATGTCTAGCAACATGCTAAGCATGGGGGAAGACTTGGTGGTCGAAAGAAGACCGCATGGAGTTCAAGGATCACGGTTGCTGCGGATGCCGATCTTCCTTCTTCCATGCTAGGCACAATGCTTAAGCATGGGGGAGGGCACGCTACATCACAAACATCAAAGGACGGTAACAATTCCCCAACCCTCTCTTTGTCCTTGTCTTTCTAAATGCTTGTATATATGTATATGCCTTCAACAACCTTAGATGCAACTTTTGTATGTTTCTCTTGTTAAATAACATGGCTTCTAGGAGTACAACCTAGTTTTAGTTTTTGTTTGTTGTCATCACCTTGTGCTCACCATGATGAAATAATTTTGGCTTGATCTTGCTCGTTGATATATGATGATCGTTGCCACTTGTTTAAACTTTGTGCTTATTTATGCATGATTAAGCTATTGCTCTCTCTAAAACAAATCTAAAATTAATTAAATGTTAGCTTAATATTTTGTGGAGGCCATGATAAAAATAAGACCCATGGTTTCTTTTATGCTCTCAACATTGGATGGGTCGAAGAACATATTACTTTTTGCTTTTAAAAGTCATGCTAACCTTGTCATTAATACCTCTTGCATTTTGCTCTACCTATCCAAAGCCTTATATTTTGAGTGCAACCATAGATTACAAGAGTTATTGTTGGGTGAATTGATTCAAGGCTCGATTCTTTGGCTCGTGACTAAGAAGCTGGTCATTCTGTGTTTTGCGTAACTTATCTTTTGCTAGCCTATTCTATGCGTGCATTGTGAGCTCCCACATCGGAAGCTTTGCAAATCTCGTCGGATATCCATCCTTTAAACCAACATCATCTTTTGTGTTAACCTCCTTGACCTACCTACCTATCACTTGAGTATGGAGACAACATGTCACAAGAAGGTGCTTCAAAGGGAAGATTCAAGTTCACTCTCATCAAGACATCCGGTACCTACTTTAACACCACTTCCTCTTTGCTCGGGGACGAGCAAACGTCTAAGCATGGGGGAGGAGGTAGGTACTATGCAAATTAGAGTTCTAGGGAAGATAAAATATGAATAAGATAAGAGGAAAAAATAAAAAAATCCAAAGTACCTCACATGACAAAAAGAAAAAAAGAAAAAAAGGAAGAAAACAAGAAAAAGAAAAAGAAAAAAAGAAGAGTAATAATAATCTCCCCTGATTCTCTAGTTGCTTAAGGATTTTCCAAGGACTTCAAGATCAAGACCCATACTCATTTTTCCAACCATGTGCAATCTGATAACGAGGACTTCGTTGGGGCCTCAGGATCATCCTTTGCCATTTGCACATGTCCACCTATCTAAAAGTGTGAGTTCTTTCTCTTCCCCCTTCTTGTGAACATTATTTTTCCAATGACGTTTTTGAAGAGTCATGATAAGTCCATGAGAAGATTGCCTTGTTTTGATAATAGTCTCAACTTTAGCATCTTGGTAGGATAAAAACTTTCCTATGAGCTCCAAATAAAACCCTTCCACCTACAAACATGAGAGGGAAAGGATATAGATCAAGTAGGCTTGAGAGTGTTGTGAGATGAGAGAGTTCATGAGCAAGATGCAAGAAGGTTTAAATTTTTGTACTTGGTTTAGCTCTTTTATTCACCTCGTTCTTCACTTCAAAAGTTTCTAAGACCTATTCGATTTTTGTGGAGCATGATTGATTATTTGTGGAAAGAGCTTAAATTATATCTACCCTCCATAGAGATGAAAGCTAGTTATATTATGGAATTTTAACAAATATAAACTTGGAGAGCATTATGCTTTCTCATGTATGATCAAGTGCAGGGTATGAACAATGAAAGGAAATGCTGATATCCATTGAAAACTTACTCGAGGACGAGCAAGGTTTAAGCATGGGGGAGATGTTGACGGTGAATTTCCGTCAACCTAGCTATGAGTTTACCTTTAATGTTGGCATTTATTTATTATTCTAACCACTAGAACTAACCCCCCATATATAACAAGTTCACTGTTGCATGTCGATTTTGGAGTTCATTGTTTACGCAGGAAATCTACGCTAAAGAGGAGACTTTCGGGATAAGTTCACCAAGCACTTTGGAAAAAGATCATAAAGCCCGACAAGAGTCAAGACACGCAATGAACATGACTTCAAATAACCCGAGGACTGAAGCGTCAACGTGCAAGTCTTCAGGGACTCAACCAGAAAACAGTGAAGCTTGCATAGCAAGGATTCAAGCCTTAACCGTGAAATGATGTCAAAGGCCCACATGCAAGTGCACACAAATAAGGAATCATGCAAGAAGCAACCACGAAGGAAACCGGGGTCGAACCAGTCCGAAATGGGCCTGGGCCGACTGGCCCAGCCCACTCTGGGCCTGGTTTGGTGCCCCCTTTTGCCCTAGGTGCTTGTCTATTTATTGCCTCTGCCTCCGCCGGCCTCCACATCCATCCATTCATCAAAGAGTTTCTGAGACGAAGGAGAAGCACCGGGAGGAAGTCGACGGCCGCCGCAAGTCCTCGAGTTGCCTAGGAGATGGCTTAGGCCATACCCTAGCCGCCATGGTTGGCCCTACGTGGTAAAGGCATGGTGGAGTTCCGGAGCCGCGACTTGAATTCGTCAAGTCGTTTGTACCTTCAACATTCGGTGATGTAACCATATCTTATCATACTTTGATCTACTACGAGTTATGCTTATTCATATGTGTAGCTACCATATACCTTTAGTAGGACTAGATCAAATCATGGTGATTAGTCTTGTCTTGCGGATACACCGTAGTAGAGCACGAACCGAGATTTATCGCTCGGTGTTGAATATCCTTGCGTAGTGACAGTACGGTGGAGGAGAAAGCAGCGAGTGAACGTGCATCGAACCACTCCATATCGGGTTACTCCATATCGAGTGTAATCCTTATCATAGTATAGTTTTAGATTGGTTTATCACCTTGGCTGGAACGGTAACAAGAAGACGATAGGCTAGGGTTACCTTTTGATGCTTACCTTTATGGCTAGGTGGATGTGATCCATATATCCCTTCGTGTTTGTATGTTACCTTTATGCAATCAATACTTCACATAGGGTTAGACGGGTAGGTTAGATACAGAACCTTAGTGGTTTGCTTCCGATCCTTGGATTGACAAATCTAGGGAGGACCCTCTTTGGTGAAAAAGGCACCAAGTCACCTGTAGGCTTGCGGTGAACTTGAGCACGGTTTTACACTGTCAACACCACCACATTATTTATTTTGCACGATGATGCTGTAAAACCCCAGGTTTTCATAGAAAACTTGAATCCTTGTACCATCGCGATAGTCCCTGGATCAGTGGCTATCGCGTACAGAACGTCTCACAGATAATATCACAAAGTCATACATCGCATCACATAAGAGTAAAAGTACATAATTATTACATGTCCATTGTGGAGTACATCATTAAAAGCCTCTTTGCTGAATCAGAGTGAAATTCTACGCAGTGGTAGCTAGCATCTCAGAAGGGTCTCCATATTTTATTCTTCTCGCCACAGGCATCCTTGAGCGAAGCGACGCATCCCTCAGTCGTACCATCCATCGGTGTTGTTTTCGTACTCCGACTAGTACCCTGCACACCCGAATCTCTCAACACTGCTCGAAACACAGCTCGCAACCGAGGGCCCCGTCTCCACAACCTACTCCTGTCTAGGGTCGATGTGAGGACTCCCTCTCCTCACACCTCAATGATTGCAATCGGATCAATGAGGTAGATGGAGCCTCTCTCCTCTAACCGACTGCAACCACAACTCACCATTACAGGGGGAAGGTAGAAATCCCAAAACATGAGAACCAACAATCCACTGGGCTTGTCCATGACCGAGGACGCGGCTATATCTACAGATCGAACGACTCTGCAGAGTGTGTACACCTGTACCCAACCCGGAATGGCACCCGGTCGGTGTACAGCTGACTGAGCCCATCCTACCGTGCGAACTCTCGATAGTTACAGTCCCATCCTGCATACGGTCCTCAAAGTGATCCTGTCGTATGGACCTCCCTGGGCCCACTACCTCGGTGGGTACCAGGACTGACTACTCGGAGGGCCCCTGGGACTACCCGGCTTGCGCTACACGGCACCTGATGGCGTGGAGCACAAGGACTACAGAGGAGAAGTACTCGGTTAGGAAGCTGTACATGTCCCGCACCGTATGGAACACTCCTAGACGTACTCGACTAGTACTCTCTCCCTACTCCGACTTGTAACCCTGCCTCCCGGACTATATAAGGCGAGGCAGGGACCTTTCTCTAGGCATCCAATCTCATCTCACGGCGTACAATTACACCATCTTGTAATCATACCCAATCAATCTAGAGCTACACAGCATACAGGACGTAGGGTATTACGCACCTCGCGGCCCGAACCTGTCTAAATTGTGTGCCACATGTCTCTTCCTTCGAGTTACTGATCTCGGCGAGACCACATTCATCTACTTCGGGTACTCCCTTAGTAGGTTGCCGGTCTAAAACACCGACAGCTGGCGCGCCAGGTAGGGGCTCTCGCCCGAGATCACATGGCGAACTCGACGGCTCCTGTCTACTTCAAACCAACCGCCGCCTTCAACCGCGGCGACACCTTCATTTTCGGCGCTTGGGTTTGCACTGCTGACGGCGCGAGGTCCTTCCAGCGCTGCCTCACCATGCCGCCCAACCCGGAGACCGGCTTCATGATGCTTCCAGAAGTTGTCACAGGCGAGCTCGCCGGCAAGTTCGGCGAAATTTCGCTCTTCGACCATCACGCCGACTTCGAGCTCGAGTCCGCTTCCAACTCGAACTCGACGTCTCCATGTGCTATCGCATGCGACCCGGCTACTCAGCCATCGCACGTGCTCCCACCACCCCGTGAGTGCTCTACGCGTGGCCCCCACATCCTCAGCAGGGCCCGCAAGGAGGCTCCTCCTTCGCGCCGGCCCGGCAAGGAGCCCGTACCCGAGTACAACTCGGACTCCAACACCGCCCCCGGCCACGCTTCGGACTCCAACCCCCTCTCCGGGTTCTACTCGGATTCTGCATACGAGTTCGACTTCGGGTCGGACCCAGAGGATCTCGAGTCCGAGGACAACTATACTGAGCACCCCTTATCAGGGCAGACCTCTGGGCTGGTTATAACGTCCACACCGGCCGGGAGATTCGTCTACTGGCCAGACCGCAAGCCCGCTGACCTGATAAGTGGGGACTCACGCTACGTCGCCTACATCGACTCGCTCCCGTTCCAGGAGGGAACACCGCTAGCCCGGGCTGACTCGAACACACCAACTGAGGTGGCGGCCTCTGAGTCCAGCCTTGGCACCCCTGATCGCCAAGTCTTCATGGCTGCCGGCGACACACCAGGACCTTCAGGGACGGCTCAGGACAAGTACCTTGAAGACATCTCCGCAGACGAGCTGTCTGCTGACGCACCTGCAGACGAGACGCCCGCCAACAGGGACGCTCGACGTGAGCGTGACAGGAAGCACAACGAACGGCACCGGCACCTCAGAGACAACCTCCCCATCCGCAACCTTGCGGAAGCTCTCGAGGCGGTCGGAAGCAGAGTGCACACCACCCCCGAGCAGTGCCTCATGTCGATCACAGCGATCGCATGCCAGGCTCAGGGAATTCACGCCGGAGAAGTCATCGCTAAGCTCGCTGAAGACGCTTACTTCATGCAGGTCGACAATAGGGTCAACCAGCCTCCTCCCGCCAGGAACCGCGACAACGAAGCTACAAGTGGCAGCGCCAACCTCGGTCCCAACCGTACTCGAGCTGAGCTCCCAGCTTAGCCCAACCGTACTCGCTCAAACGCCGGTGGACCTCCACAGGGTGGCAACAGCAACCGCGAGGTTGTCCCTCACCGCGCCCACGACGGCGGCGGCCGTGACCCCCCGGCGGCGGCGGCGGCGGCGGGAGCTCCAACCACGGAGCCAACGGGGAGGGCGGCGGCGGCGGCAACCGCGGCGGTCGAGACCACGCGAACAGCCACGCCTCTGGTGCCTCACAGGGCGGCTACGACGCCCGCCAGAAGATTGAGGAGCTGCGGCGGAAGAAGTCAGCCACCGCAGGCGACAACGACGGCTTCCCCGCCTTCTCACCTCGACTTCGCAACTTGCTCCTCCCCGACAAGTTCAAGCCTTTGGGGATCACCAAGTACGACGCGAAGCAGGACCCCATTCAGTGGCTCAGGTGCTACGCCCTCTCCATCGAGAACGCTGGCGGCAACAACGACACCAAGTGCCTCTACTTCCCCTTCTGCCTGGACCAAGCCCCACTCACATGGCTCGAGTCGCTGGACAAGCACTCAATCGACAAGTGGGACCAGCTGAAGGAGCAGTTCACCAGCAACTTCGCGGGCGCCATGGGCCGATCGGGTACTCGCATGGACCTGGCCATGGTCAAGCAGGAACAAGGTGAGACCCTCCGCATGTACATACGCCGCTTCTTCGACAAACGCGCTACCGTAGTCGACGTCACCGACAAGGAGGTCATCGACCTCTTCCAAGATGGCCTCTACCACCGCCGCACCTTTGAAGACTTCAGTCGTCACCGCCCCAAGTCCATCCCCCACCTCAAGGACATGATTACGTCCTGGGCGGATGAAGAAGACAAGGCCAACGCCAAGTACGACGCCATCCGTGGCAAGAACAAGCAGAACACGGGCGGCGGCAGCGGCAACAACGGGAACCAAGGCGGTCGCAACAACAACAACTACTCGGGTCCCAACCGCAAGCGCAAGCCAGACAACACTGTCGCGGCTATCCAGCACCCTGCGAAGGAGAACTCAAAGAAGAACTCCGGCGGCTTCAAAGACTTGCTGAAGGAGAAGTGCCCGTGGCATCTGAATGGCAACCACACCACCGAGCAGTGCTACCAACTCAGGCATGCACTCAAGGGTACTCCAGAGCCACCGCACCCTCACGACAAGAAAGGCAAGAAGAAAAATGACGAAGACAACAACGACTTCCAGGAACCCGACAAGACTGTCAACGTCCTCTTCGGCGGACTACCCAGGAGGCGGGAGAAAAAGGCTACCCATCGAGAAGTCATGAGCATTGAACCAGTGGTTCCGACCCCTCTCAGGTGGTCGGAGGTACCCATTACCTTCTCCTGCGCGGATCAATGGACCAGCTTCTCCGAACCAGGACGGTTTCCTCTCGTCCTGAAGCCAGTGGTTGCGGGCTCCAAACTCAACAAGGTCCTCATCGACGGTGGAAGCGGGCTCAACGTCCTTTTCACCAAGACCTTGAAAAAGATGAAGCTCGATGTTGACGGTTAATAATTATATCAAAGTTCGTTTGTGACTTGCAAGTGGACAAGTCTCCCGCTGTAGTCAAGGGACCCTTCTTCCCTCGAGTGGTGAACCCAAGGTATCGAATCCGTGGAACAAATGTGTGACGCAAAACTTAATCTAATAAAGCCAAGTAACTTCAATCTTCGATAAAAGAAACCCTAATCCATCTAAGTAAAAGACACGAAACGAATCTAATCTACTAAAGACCGGAGAAAACAAAGTAAGATTGGGTAGATAAACCGATCTAGAGGGATCGGGGTAAGCCTTTTGTTGAAGTTCCAAGCAAGAGAAGAAGTAGCAAATCGAATCTTATTAGAAGCCTCTTTAAATCGTGATTTCCCGTCCAAATCCGAAAACATCCGCCTTTCGGAACCCCCGTTCTGTCACAACGTATCCCTACTCATGCGGGGAGCTTAGGGCGAGTCAAAAGACAAGTCGAGATTCTTTCGGAAGATCCGACGTGTACCTCTAGCCACCTCGGCTACAAGAACACCCAATGTAATCTATCTCGAGAATAGAATTGGAATAAGCAAAGCCGATCGAAAAACGAAATCTTCGAGGAAACACTTGATCGCTAGGAAAAGATTCAACTTGATAATTCAACTATAACAATGATACATACACAAGATCACCACCGGGATCCTTCCTTGATCTTGCTTCTAGCTCCGGGAACTCCGACGTGGTCTTCCGTGCAAGGTTCCCACGTCGGCTAGGGAAACCCTAGTCAACTAGCTCGACCCTCTCCTCTCCGAGATGGTGTCCCTCTCTTCTCTGCTCCTTGGCGGCCGATGACGAAGTCTCTCCTGCGTGGCTCTCGGTCAGGGGGCTATAAATAGCCCGATTGGCGGCTAGGGCAAAGGAGGGGGCAAATGGGCCCTGGATGGGCCTGGGCCGGCCGGCCTGGGCCCATTCAGCCCAGCCCGAGGCCTCCTTTGCTCTACGTCGGTTCCCTTGCTTCCTGGATGTTTCCCCCTTCTGCATGTAGGTCCATGTCGTCAGTTTCTCTCCGAATTGGACTCAACTCCTTGTCTTGCAAGATTCGGCACTTTTTTCGGTCGGGTCCTCGGAGTCCGTCGTCTTCTCGGATCAAGTCCCCGGCTTTTTGGAGTTAAGTTTGCTTCGTTGCATGACTTGTACGGGGCTTCAAGGTCTTGTCATGAGGTGCTTGATGAACTTATCCCGATAGTCTTGCATTCAACACTAAAACCCTGCATAAACATTAAACTCCAAAACCGACATGCACACGTGAAGTTGTTATACCACGGGGGTTAGTACCAATGGATAAGGTATAAAACTCATGCCAACACCGAAGGTAAACTCATGGCTAGGTTGACGGATTTTCACCGTCAACATCTCTCCCATGCTTAAACCTTGCTCGTCCTCGAGTAAGCCTTCGATGGATATCATCATTGCCAAACAATGTTAAACCTTGCACTTGATCATACATGAGAAAACATAATGCTCTCAAAAATTTAATTCGTTAAAGTTCCATAATGTATTAGCCTTCATCTCTACGGAGGCTAGATCCTTATTAAGCTTATCCCACAAGTATTAACATGCTCACAAAGTTTAAATAGATCTCAGAATTTTTGAAATAAAGAACGAGATAAAGAAAAGCTAAACCAAGTTCACAAATTTAAATCATCTTGTGTATTGCTCATGAACTCTCAACTTGCTTGTCTCTCAAGCCTATATATTCTACTCCTTTCCCTCTCATAACATATATGTGTGGTAGGCTTTATATGGAGCTTTTGGGAAAGTTTAGTCCTAACAAGATTTTATAAATGAGGTGTTGTCAAAACAAGACAAGCTTCTCATGGTCTTACCGAGACTCGTCAAAAAGGTCATTGGAAAATAATGTTAAATCAAGGAGGGGAAAGAGAAAAATACGCACACTTTAGATGAGTGGACATGTGCAAATGGCAAAGAGTGATCTCGAGGCACAAAGGAAGTCCTCGTTATCGGATTGCACATGGTTGGAAAATGAGAATGGATCTTTTAAACTTGAAGCCTTGAATGCACTCTTAGAGAACCGGGCAGTTCACTTTACGCATACTCATTTTTTCTCTTTCTCATTTTTCTCATTCTTTTCTTTCTTTCTTTCTTTCTTTCTTTCATTATATATATATTCTTTCTTCTTGTGAGACCTTCACCTTGGAAGTCACGTATATCGCCGATTTTTTTTTCATTCATCATTTTTTAAAAATACCCCCTTTGAACTCTAAAACTGCACCGTACCTACCTCCTCCCCCATGCTTAGACGTTGCTCGTCCTCGAGCAAAGAGGCGAAAAATAAGGTAGGTACCGGAAATATTTTTCCTTTGGAGAGATACTTGAAATCTTCAATGTAGGCACCGTCTTGCGATCTTCCTTGAATTGATGATCCATTCTCAACGATAGGTTGTGGTCAAGGAGGTAATCACAAAAGATGATATTTGGTTTAAGGGTGGATATCCGGCGAAGTTTGTGAGATCTCCAATGCGGGGATACACAATGCACGGATAAAAGGCTAGCAAAAAGATAGATATGCAAAAACAGAATGACCAGCTTCTTAGTCTCGGGCCAGAGAAATCATGACATGCAATAACTCACTCAAAAATAAATCTTGTACACTAAGGTTTATGCACTCAAATATATATTAGGCTTTGGATAGGTTGAGCAACACACAAGTGATATTTATGACAAGGTTAGCGATATTTTTTGAGCATAAAAGACATCTTTAATCTATTCATAAGTTGAGAGCACATAAAACACTATGGGTCTTTATTTTAATCATAACCTCCGCTGAAAATTAAGCTAGCATTTAAATAAATTCAGATTTGTATTTTTAAGAGAGCACTAGCTTAAACATGCATAGATCAATTACAAAGATGAACAAAGCTGCAATTATAATCATATATCATCATGGCACAAATTTTTGTAACTTTTCCAATGATATAATCAAGGTGGTGTCTTTATTAATGATGACATCAAGTTGAAATACAAACTGAAAATAAACAAACATGCTTGCTGAAATTTAAATAAAAATAGAAAATACTACGCAAACACACATAAGCAAAAGCTGAAAATTACAGAGAAAAAGAAGAGAAAAGAAAACTAAAGTTCATAAATCTTCTAGTCCTCCGCCGGTGGTTGGTGTTGATGATCTTGATAATAATACCCTTGCTCATAATATGATCGGACATTCCCTCCGACGAATTGATTTGGCTCCACAAGGTGAAGGCGTCCAAGTTCAAAGGCAATATTCGCGTTGCCTTCACCAAGTTGAGCTGCGTTAGCTTGGATGGCTGCGATGTTTTGGGCGTTTCTTGCAGCATACCCTCCAATTATGGCCATGCTTTGTTGTGGTTGGGGATGATGTGCGTAGGGCTCCGCGAAGTTAGCGTTGGGCACTACATAATTTGGTGGGGGCACCGGTGCACCCCCCCATGCTTGCTCTTGTGGCCCTCCGTAATAACTTGGCGGAGGAGGGATCCCGCCGAATGGTTGCACATTGGGTTGTGCTCCACTCACTTGTGCGGAGGATGTTCCCTCCTCTACGATTCTTCCTCTTTTGTTCTTCCTTGCAGGGACAAGGAGTCCCTCTTCCAACCAATCTTCCCTTCCTTCGATGAAAAGCCTAAGCCTCTCATTCGGAAGGGGCAGGTTTACTATGGCCAAACGATAACCTCCTCTCTCATCTCCACTAATGTACTTGCCTTGCCGCAAATACTCAATGCCGAGAGAGGTACCACGCAAAAGATGGTCGGGGTTTCTTGCGATCCCCGGCCATAAGGAGAAGGCCAACATGGAGAGGTAGCACCCCGAACCAATATTACTCGCCCCCGATGTTGCTTCACAACACCAACGGTTGATCATGCGGTAAGAGGGGTCTATTGGCTGCCTGGCAATTAAAGCCGAGTAGAGCCAATTCAACTCCGTGTCGGTCACCTTCGTCTCCTCCATCCTCCCCAATACCCTCTTGCACATCCAAGAGTGAAATATCCGGATAATGGGGTTGTGGATGCAATTGCGTTGTTGATGGGCTTCCCCGGAGATCATATTCCAAAATCCCGCTAACATGCCGGGTGGCACGTCAACTTTCTCCGGAGCTCCCTTGTGGAATCCAAGCAGCTCCCTAACGTGCTCGTAGGGAACCACTTGTTGGACTCCCTCCAAACGGAATGACAAGCTTTGCACCCCATCATCATCAAGGATAGGTGCAATAGTCATTAAAATTTCCAAGGCGAACCCCAAGTGGGTGTCCACCGATACTCCGTTGGAGAACTGCACCCATCCAAGGTGCCCCAACATATAGTATATGTCGGTGCCAAAACCCAAGGTGTAGAGTGCTTGGTCGTCGAACTCGACGTTGGGCACAAGCCTCTTCTCAAGATTAGAGAGCCTCTCCTCCTCCTCCGACGACAAGATGATGAAGCCGTACGAAGAATATGTCGGAGTGTAAGGAGGTGGCGCGGTTGAACGGGTCGATCGTCGTGGTGGCGCGGGCTGCTCCTCCGTGTGCCCACGAGGTTCGGTAAACCTCATGGACGTGCTTCTTGCAGCCCTCATACCACCAAGGAGGAGAGCATCGTTCCTCCTCGGTGGTGCCGTATCCGTCTCCATGCTCCGGGGAGACTCGGAAACCGAGTGCCTCCTCGAAGACGTGGTTGATGAAGGCTTGGACGACGACGAACTCTTCTTCTTGGAGAAGAGACTTGTGGTTTTCTTCCACATGGTTGCTGCACTCTTTTCTTCAACTAAAACTCCGGGTTGCAACCGGTAACTAGGCACTTAAACTCTTTGCTTCGGATGTGGACTTTGAGTGGATTAAGGATGTGGATTTTTCTTGAGCTATCAAGCTTGGGAAGGTTGGCTATGTCTACGGAGGTTTTGAGCACACAAACTTGAAAACACAAACAAAGGAAGGAGAGGGAAGCTTGCCTGCAAAAAACGGGAGCCGGGGGGCTCCTTATGTAGGGGAGGCCGGCCGGCCTGGGCCGGCCGGCCTGGGGGCCTTGGTGCTCCTCCCTACCTCGTCTTTCTTCCAGCATGATCATTTCGCCTCTGCAACTTTCCTGCCCGCGTGCTCCACGAGTTGCACCGCCCAAACACTCTCGTCCACTCCTTTTCTTGCATTATTGGTCCTTCCACTTGATGCTTCATGCTTTGGGTCATGTCCATGCTCCCTAGCTCCACTTGCTTCACATGCTACCATGAAATTCCTGCAAAGTTGATGCTTGCTGCCCACCATGCTTGTCCTTTGCATGTGGAATTGGTGAAAGTTGATGAAAGGGAATCCAATGGTGCATGCATGATTAATTCAAACTAGATTGCCTCCATTAAGGTATGTTTAAGGTTAAGCACTCCTCTAATTCAAAATTTAAAATATTTTTCAGAGCCATGCAAGAGCTCAAACATAATTTTAGAGAAGTTTGTAAACCATTAAAAACAAATGTAAGTCGAAAATATTTTTCGACTACGTCGATTTCGGTCTCACCGGTATAGTTTGCCTTCATTGGTTGAGAGCAAACTTTTCCCGGCTTGATCATGGGGGCATAGGTTTAGGTTCTAATTTTGGCTAAATAATAAAGATTTTGAATAAAACAAAATTAGATGAGGCTTAGAAAAATTCTAATCTTAGAGAAACCAAGGATATTGATTTTAAAACTAACCAAAAGTTTTGATTTCTAGGTTCACGCGAGTCCTACCACGTGCTGAATTTTTTATTAACACATAGATATAAATCGTGGCTCTACTCGTGTGGTTTTAGCATGAAAAATAAGTCAACCTCAGCACCATAATGAGGGTGAAAGGTTGAGTTAGGTTCTGAAATTATTTGGTTGTGGTTTCTAGAAAAGAAAAGAACGAACAAACACATAGGAGGGTTCATGCAAAGGGTTTATGATAAAGCAAACATTCAATCAAGAATTATGTCTCTAATATTGTTCAACCACTTCTAAGTCTAATGTCTTTGCGTAATAAAACTCAAAACTAAATTATTAAAAAGACTCGAAAAACCTGGAATCGGGTTGTCCTCCCGGTAGCTTATTCTTGACTCGACGAAACGGGTTGCCTCCCGCCTAGCGCTTCGTTTATAGTCTATAGCTAGACTTCTTCACTTGATTACTCCGGATCAACGCTCTTTGCGGGCGTTGCAATCTTGGGTACCCACTTCCGCACCATCTTGGGCACGGGCTTGTCTTCCGGCTTAGTCATTTTTTGGTCTTCACAGGCGGCTTCTCTTCCTTTGTCTTGACGGATGCAACACCTTCTTTGATTTTCTTTACGTTCATTTTTTCGGCTCCTTCTTCTTTTTCAGCCCCTCCGTTTGTTTTGGTTCTCCCTTCACTCCAATCATGTTGCATGCCTCGATTCTTGGACGGAACTTGAAGGAACTCCTTTCTCCGTTGATATCGAATATGATCTCCCCCTTGCCAACATCAATAGTAGATCCCACGGTCTTGAGGAAAGGCCTCCCTAGGATGAGCGGCGGCTTCTCCCTCTCTCCCATCTCGAGCACAATGAAGTCGACGGGGATGAAGTGGTGTCCAATCTTCACGGGTACATCTTCAGCAATGCCCAAGGGATAGCGAATGGAGTTGTCTCCCAACTCCAAACATATTCCCATAGGCTCCATTGGTAGGCGTAGCTTCTCGAACACATCCCTCGGCATGACGCTTACACTAGCTCCAAGGTCGCATAACGCCTTCTCGAAGTTGAAAGAACCAACCGAACATGGAATTGTGGGGCACCCGGGGTCTTTTTGCTTCTCTAGCCCATTAGCAATAGCGGCACTACACTCCTCGGACATCTTGACATGATCTACCCCGAGTGTTGCTATCTCATATTTATTTGCAAGTATGTCTTTAAAGTAACGAGAATATGTAGGTACTTGTAGGGCATCTAGTAATGGCATGTTGATGCTAAGTCTACGCACAACCTCCACAAACTTCTCAAAGTGGTTGTCAAGTTTACCTCGGAAGAAGCGTGGCTTGAGTTGCGGTATCCTCGTGTCTTCCTCCGGCATCTCAAATTCGGGTTCCTCGGTGACGATCCCCGTAACCTTCTCTTTAGCAACTCCTTCCACCTCGGTGGATGGTTTAAGCTTCCTTGCTCCCGCGGAACGTTCCGGATCTTCGGTCTCCTTCCCCGAACGTGTTTGAATGGCCTTCGCCGATTCGGGACTTTTGGGTTGTCCCGGAAGCTTCCCTTCATCATTAGTGAGGCACCCCGCAAGTTGTCCAACTTGCGTCTCGAGCATCTTCATCATGTTGAGCACTTGATGATTGGAACTTCCGACCTCCGTCACTTTGCTATTGATGTTCTCCAACACCTTGTCTATGGTCTTGAACTTGGTGACGATGTCCTTGTTGATCTTAGCTTGCTCATCCATGAACTCCTTCAATTGTATACGAAGTGGAACCGCGTTAGGAATAGATGAGCTTGCATTAAATTGAGGCCTACCTTGCCCGTAGCGGAAGTTCGGCAATTCTCCCTTCCTCATGTAGTCGAGCACTTTGGCTACCTCGGACAATGTTTGCGGACATGGCCATACTCTCCACATTCTTCGCATGTGGACCTTGCTTCGGTGGCCTTCAAGTCTTGAGCCTCTTTCTTTTCCATCTCCATCTTCTCCAACCTCCTCATGAGCGAGTCGATCTTGCCTTCAAGTATGTTCTCCTTCTCCACTTGCAAGACTCCTTTGACGTTCCCCGTGGGTTGAACCGGATGTAGGCGCCCGGATGACGCCCGCGTGTCATTATCCGCGACCTTCTTGAATAGAGTGAAAGCTTCCGTCAGTGTAAGTTCGATGATGGATCCTCCCACCGATGCATCGATTGTCGTCCTTGACGCCATGGTGAGTCCTTGATAGAACTTTTGCACGAGGTCTTCCTTTGGGAACTTGTGATGTGGAACCGCCCGGGTGTACTCATTGAAGCACTCGAATGCCTCCGAGATAGTTTCCGTAGGATATTGAACAAAGGTGGCAATCTTATTACGCAAGCTTTGAGTTTTACCCGGTGAGTAGTATTCCTTCATGAAAGCCTTCATCAACGTGTTCCAATTTTGCACCGTCTCCGCCGGTTGAGAGTGGAACCATTGCAAAGCCTTCCCGAGTAGTGAGAACGGAAAAAGCCTTGCCCTCATTTGGTCTTGAGTCACCCCATCCATGTTGAAAGTCTGACATAGTTGAATGAATGCTTGGAGGTGAAGGTTCGGATCCTCTTTACCGGTGAAAGGTGAATGTTGCACCATGCGGATTGTTGAGGTCTTAATCTCGAACGGTCTTCCGATCTCCTCAAGGTTCAAGATTGGTAGGTCGATGATGTCTGGGGTGCATAGCTCCCCAATCTTGCGTTCTTGCGGTGGTTGGTCACCCATTGGTGGAAGTCGATTCTCCTGAGGACTTTGAGGTGGTGAATTCTTCGGAGATTCCTGCGATCCTTTGTCTTCCAACTCTGAATCTACAAAATCCAGCTTTTTAGCTTGATGTGCTTCGCGTCTCCTTAGCCTGTAAAGTTTTTCTGGATCATCCACATAATTATCGAGTTTGTTGGAGAGGTAGACGTCCATCTCCTGTTAGGGTTAGCGATAAACAAAGTATGCAAAAACTAGAAAGTAAAAACAAATCTATAAAAACTAGGGTTAGACAACTAGATTAGATGTATTTTGAGGATGATCAAAATTTAGTAGATGCAAAAAGAAAAACAAAAAGAAAACTGAAAATTACAAAAAGGCAATAAAAAATCAAATCTTGATCACTTGTTCCCCGGCAACGGCGCCAGAAAAAGGGGCTTGTTGACGGTTAATAATTATATCAAAGTTCGTTTGTGACTTGCAAGCGGACAAGTCTCCCATTGTAGTCAAGGGACCCTTCTTCCCTCGAGTGGTGAACCCAAAGTATCGAATCCGTGGAACAAATGTGTGACGCAAAACTTAATCTAATAAAGCCAAGTAACTTCAATATTTGATAAAAGAAACCCTAATGCATCTAAGTAAAAGACACGAAACGAATCTAATCTACTAAAGACCAGAGAAAACAAAGTAAGATTGGGTAGATAAACCGATCTAGAGGGATCGGGGTAAGCCTTTTGTTGAAGTTCCAAGCAAGAGAAGAAGTAGCAAATCGAATCTTATTAGAAGCCTCTTTAAATCGTGATTTCCCGTCCAAATCCGAAAACATCCGCCTTTCGGAACCCTCGTTCTGTCACAACGTATCCCTACTCATGCGGGGAGCTTAGGGCGAGTCAAAAGACAAGTCGAGATTCTTTCGGAAGATCCGGCGTGTACCTCTAGCCACCGCGGCTACAAGAACACCCAATGTAATCTATCTCGAGAATAGAATTGGAATAAGCAAAGCCGATCAAAAAACGAAATCTTCGAGGAAACACTTGATCGCTAGGAAAAGATTCAACTTGATAATTCAACTATAACAATGATACATACACAAGATCACCACGGGATCCTTCCTTGATCTTGCTTCTAGCTCGGGAACTCCGACGTGGTCTTCCGTGCAAGGTTCCCACGTCGGCTAGGGAAACCCTAGTCAACTAGCTCGACCCTCTCCTCTCCGAGATGGTGTCCCTCTCTTCTCTGCTCCTCGGCGGCCGATGACGAATTCTCTCCTGCGTGGCTCTCGGTCAGGGGGCTATAAATAGCCCGATTGGCGGCTAGGGCAAAGGAGGGGGCAAATGGGCCCTGGATGGGCCTGGGCCAGCCAGCATGGGCCCATTCAGGCCCAGCCCAAGGCCTCCTTTGCTCTACGTTGGTTCCCTTGCTTCCTGGATGTTTCCCCCTTCTCCATGTAGGTCCATGTCATCAGTTTCTCTCCGAATTCGACTCAACTCCTTGTCTTGCAAGATTCAGCACTTTTCTGGTCAGGTCCTCGGAGTCTGTCGTCTTCTCGGATCAAGTCCCTGGCTTCTTGGAGTTAAGTTTGCTTCATTGCATGACTTGTACGGGGCTTCATGGTCTTGTCATGAGGTGCTTGATGAACTTATCCCGAAAGTCTTGCATTCAACGCTAAAACCCTGCATAAACACTAAACTCCAAAAGCGACATGCACATGTGAACTTGTTATACCACGGGGGTTAGTACCAATGGATAAGGTATAAAACTCATGCCAACACCGAAGGTAAACTCATGGCTAGGTTGACGGATTTTCACCGTCAACACTCGACATCACCCATATGCTCACCAAGAGCAACACGCCCTTCTACGGCATCGTCCCCGGTAACGCGGCTATCCCACTGGGCTCAATCGTCCTGCCAGTTACCTTCTGGGAATCTCGGGACAACTACCGTGCTGAGTACATCAAGTTCGAGGTCACAGACTTCGAGACTTCCTACCATGCCATCCTCGGCAGACCGGCCATCGCCAAGTTCATGGCGGTGCCCCACTACACCTACTTGGTACTCAAGATGCCAAGCCCAGCGGGTGTACTCTCTCTCCAAGGGGACTTGAGGATCTCCCACGACTGCAATACAGAAGCCGTGGAGATCGCCTCTACAAATCAAGTACCCAACGCTATGATGGAGGTCTACGCCGCATCGAAGAAACTTGCTACAAGTGAACTCGACATCCCGGAGAAGTCTGACAACTCGAACAAACCTCATCCAGCTGAAGAGGTTCTGGTCAAGACGATCGACCTCGGGACAGGCGATGACAGTAAGATCACCACCATCGGGGCCGGCCTTGACCCCAAATAGGAAGACGCGCTCATCAACTTCCTCTGGGCTAACCGCGATATCTTCGCGTGGAAGCCAGCGGACATGCCATGAGTGCCCAGGGAGTTGATTGAGCACTGCCTCAACGTCGATCCTAAGGCCACCCCCAAGCGACAAAACCTCCGACGTTTTGCCGACGACAGACGGGATGCCATCAAGAAGGAACTCGCCAAACTACTCGCGGCTGGCTTCATCAGAGAAGTCTTCCATCCTGAGTGGCTCGCCAACCCTGTCCTCGTCCGCAAGAAGAACTCGAACGAGTGGAGGATGTGCGTCGACTACACCGACCTCAACAAGCACTGCCCCAAGGACCCCTTCGGGTTGCCGCGGATTGATCAAGTCATCGATTCCACGGCGGTCGCGACTGCTCTGCTTCCTCGGCGCTACTCCGGGTACCACCAGATCGTGATCAAGGAAGAAGACCAGGAGAAGACCGCGTTCATCACCCCGTTTGGTGCGTACTGCTACACGACCATGTCCTTCTGGTTGAAGAACGCCGGCGCTACCTATCAACGAGCTATCCAGGCCTGCTTCAACAAGCAACTCAACAAGAACGTCGAAGCCTACGTGGATGACGTGGTCGTCAAGACCAGAAACTCCAGTACCCTCACCGACGACCTTGAAGAGACTTTCGCATCCCTGCGCGAGTATCGCTGGAAGCTCAACCCGAACAAGTGCGTCTTCGGCGTACCTTCGGGCAAACTACTCGGCTTCACCATTAGCCAACGCGGCATCGAAGCCAACCCCGAGAAGATCTCCACTATCACCAGCATGAAAGCTCCCACGTGCATCAAAGATGTCCAGAAGCTGACCGGGTGCATGACGGCCTTGAACAGATTCATCTCGAAGCTTGGAGAACGGGGGCTCCCCTTCTTAAAACTACTCAAGCACCAAGAGAAGTTCGTGTGGACTCCAGAGGTGGATCAAGCCCTTGCCCAGCTCAAGGACTTCTTATCGAAGCCACCAGTCCTCACGGCTCCTCGCAAAGGAGAGCAGCTACTGCTCTACCTCGCTGCAACTACTCACGTGGTCAGTACTGCCATCATCGTTGAGCGGCAGGAAGACGTCCACGCCTACCCAGTCTAGTGCCCAGTCTACTTCGTCAGCGAGGTCCTATCAGAGTCCAAGGCACGGTATCAGCCTGTGCAGAAGCTCCTGTACGCAGTACTCATCACCTCGCGGAAGCTACGACACTACTTCGACGAGTACTCGATCTCCGTCGTCACCGACTACCCGCTCGGCGACATCCTGCGGAACCAAGATGCTACTAGAAGAATCTCCAAATGGGCAGTCGAGCTCGGCGCCCTCACCATCGACTTCAAGCCACGCACAGCCATCAAGTCGCAGGCGCTGGTCCACTTCATGGGGGAGTGGCGGGAAAACCAGCTGCCTACCCCAACCGTGCGACCAGAGCATTGGGTGATGTACTTCGACGGCTCACTCAACCTCGAGGGCGCAGATGCAGGGGTACTCCTGATCTCTCCAACGGGCGAACAACTCAAGTACGTCCTAGAGATCTTCTGGAAGGTCTCAAACAACGAAGTTGAGTACGAAGCTCTCCTGCACGGGCTCCGCCTCGCGGCTTCACTAGGCATCAAGCGGCTACTAGTCTACGGCGACTCCGCAGTGGTCATCAAACAGGTCAACAAGGCCTGGGACCACAACAAGGAGAACACGGACGCCTACTGCCTAGAAGTCCGCAAACTTGAGAACAAGTTCTACGGTCTCGAGTTCCACCACATCGTCCGCGACAACAACGTCGCAGCGGACGTCCTGTCGAAGCTTGGATCTACCCACACTCAAGTACCAGCGGGTGTCTTCGTTCACGAGCTTCACGCGCCATCCATCCCGGAGCCGTCGCCACCGACCACTGCCTCAGCGCATCCATCGGCTGGACAGGAGGTCATGATGATCGACGTGGACTGGAGGCAACCCTTCATCGACTACCTCAGCGAGCAGAAGGTTCCCTCTGACAAGAACCTGGCCGAGCAGCTCATCCGCCGCGCCAAGTCCTACGTCCTTGTCGGAGACAAGCTTTACAAACTGGGTGCATCTTCCGGAGTACTCATGAAGTGCGTCCCCAAGCAAGAAGGCAAGGACATCTTGGAGGAGATCCACAAGGGCGTCTGCGGCAACCACGTGTCTTCCCGCACGCTGGTCAGAAAGGCCTTCCGGCGAGCTTTCTACTGGCCCACAGCTCTGGGCGACGCCGAAGAACTCGTCAGAAGGTGCCAAGGATTCCAATACTTCGCCAAGCAGCAATACGTCCCAGCCTACAAGCTAGTCACCATACCGCCAACCTGGCCCTTCGCCTGCTGGGGGCTCGACATGATTGGGCCACTGCCAACTGCGCCAGGTGGTTTCAACAGAGGACTGGTGGCCATCCACAAGTTCACCAAGTGGATCAAGGTCAAGCCGGTCACATGCCCCAAGGCTGACAGAGTACTCAACTTCCTGGATGAACTCGTACATCGCTACGGACTACCCCACCGCATCATCACAGACCTGGGCTCCAACTTCAACAACCACCAGTTCTGGGAGTACTGCGAGAACAGCAAGATCGACGTCCGATATATCTCAGTCGCCCATCCTCGGGCCAATGGACAAGTCGAGCGCGCCAACGGGATGGTGCTCGACGCTCTCAAGAAGCGGCTACACGACTGTCGGTGCGGAATATGGTCCCGACACTAACCAGTAGATAGCGCCGTGGTCTATCCCTCAATGGTCGATGCTAAGCAACAAGTGACACAGAGGTTTTATCCTGGTTCCGGCCGAGGGGGCCGTACGTCCAGCAGAGGCGTGCTCGGGGCACTATATTACTTAGCACCGGGGGTGCTTGTAGTGGGGCAAATACAAGCAAGACGGGAGAGGAAGCGTGGCTTCCATGTCCCTGGAGGAGTGGCTGAAGATATTGTGGGAGAACGAGTTTGAGTACGTGGTCTGGTGTCTCTCCTCTGTCTTCGTCGTCCCCCGCGACTGGGGGCTCGCCTCCCCTTTTATAGGCCAAGGGGGCGGCGAGTTACATGCACGCCGCGCTATCCAGCTACGTGGGGGTGCACGTCGTGCTACGCTCGTAGAGCGGGCGGCCGTCGGACGATCTCCGCGGCCGATCCGGCCATGATGGCCTACTTCGTACCCGAACGGTGGTGGTTCGAGGGTAGGAAGGCGGCGGATGGTGGTGGCGTTCCCCGATAGGCTTCGAGGGGAGGCGGCGATGCTTCGGGCCGGTACGGGGTACGGGGAGCGGGCGAACGGCGTTCCTTCCCAATGCGCTTCACGGTAGTGGAGTGGTTGCTACGGCGCCGGCGTGCGCACGCACGCGCGGGTACGGCGGCCACGCCGTCACGGTGGCCGGGATGGCGGTCCACCGGCCTAGCGCCTCCACCCTAACCCCCCGTAGGGTCACAAGAAGGTGAAATCGAGGGTGCGCCCGGCCCCCCTTCGAGGGTCGGGCGCGTTAGCCGTACGCGTAGTGGGCGCGCGGTGTCACGGGACCGACACCGGCCGTACCGCACGGTCCCTTCCCACGGTGGTGGGGATGGGCGCCTCCACGGGGAGTTGGTGCGGCGGCACCGGGCGCGAGCCCCGGGCGCATGATGGCGCCGTCCCGCCGTGTCGGGGCGTTAAATGCCGCGTACGGGGCCGGCGCACGCGTGCGGGGGCGCCCGTGAGCGTGGCGGGCCCCGGCCGAGGGCGGTACGGACCCTCGAGCGAGACGAGACCCGTTCAAGGGGGAGTGAGCCCTCGAGCGGGGCGGGACCACTCGAGGGAGGAGTTGCTCCTCGAACGGGGCGGAGCCCGCCCGAGGGGGAGTGCGCCCTCGAGCGAGGCGGAGCCTGCTCGAGGGGACTTCTAAGAGGGCCGTCTAGATGGGCCGTCGGAGTCCCGCGGCGTGGGCCGTGTCCTGCATGGTTAGTCACCTGCATGGTTAGGCTTAGAGTGTTTTGGTGTAGTTGCGGGATTTAAGTGAGGATTTCCCCGTTGTTTAAGGGGACCCCTAGGGCTGCCCCCGACAGTAGCCCCCGAGCATCTGCGGGTTTGCCATTGAGGCTCCCGCGGATGCGGAACCTGCGATAGGACGTTCTTCCCTCCTTGTTTGCGAACGCTTTCCGTGGGGCCGCGTCGGCGGACCCGCGGGTCTAGCCCCGAAGCCCTGCGGGAGTGTGGGTTCTCTGCGGGGGGTTAACCACGAGAATTCGGTCGAGAGAGACGTGGCACATATGCCAACCGGCATCGGCGGTATTTCGGCCGGCTTCGGGGGGTGCACGCACGCCCGACACTTGTCTCCGGTGGGTGCAATTTCAAGGAGGTGTAGCCGTGCACCAAGCCCCCGAGCCTTGGCCCGTTCGAGGCGATCGGGTAGAGCACGGCGACTTGTTTTTTAACGCGCCCTCGCCGTCCCTCCGCGGGACGGAAGGTGAGGTTTCCGCAACCCCCCATCGAGCGGGTCGCGGATTGCGGATTCCTCGTCGAGGCGCTAGCGGGTGGTTCAAGTGGACGTCCATGCCCCGTTCGATAAGGGTAGGTCGCGCGGTCGGAGACACGTCCATGGAAGCGCTTGCGCGGGTTTGCTAGGTGGGGCTCGTTCCGGGTTCGCTAGGGACCGAGGGCGCGGAAGCTCTCCCTCGGTGGGATCCCCCGGCTAGGCTGCCCTCGGCGGCTCTCGAACACGACATGTGGGGCACCCTCGAGCCGATGGGCTCGAGGAACGGCTCGAACGCGCGTGCCCTCGTCGTCCCTAACTGCGATCTGTGGCGCCTGTTCGAACCCGTCGAGGGTCAGGCTTCGAACCTCTGATCAGTAGGGCCGTGCGGGGTGGCGCCTGGGCGGCCCCGTCTTTTCACGTTTGCGGCCGTCGAGAGGGTACGGGGCGAGCCGGCCCTCGAGGTGCTTTGGTTGGTAGTACAGCGCGGCATGGGTGCTTGCGGCTCCTGCTTTATTTCAAGCGGGCCCTGGGTGACCCTTCTCACGTGTGTGGCTTCTCTTAGAGGGTTGACATTGTCTCGAGCCGGGGGCTCGCTCCGCTCGAGGGTTTTGCGTGGCATGGGTGCCCGCGGAGTCTGCTCTACATCGAGCAGGTCCCGGGCGACCTTCTCACGTCGATATCCCATCGAGGGTTGACATCATCTTGAGCCGAGGGCTCGTGCCGCTCGAGGGTTTTACGTGGCATGGGTGCCGCGGTTGCTGCTCTACATCGAGCGAGGTCCGGGCGACCTTCTCATCTTCGATATCCCATCGAGGGTCGCCTTTTGTCCGGAGCCGAGGGGCCGTGCCGCTCGAGGGTTTTACGTGGCATGGGTGCCCGCGGTTGCTGCTCTACATCGAGCGAGGTCCGGGCGACCTTCTCACGCCGATATCCCATCGAGGGTCACTTTTGTTTCGGCCGGGGGGTTCGCCCCGCTCGAGGGTTCTCCTTGCTTGGCAAGGGACACGGGCATTTAAGTGCCTTGCGGTCGTGGCCGCGGTTTTGCGGCGCGGGCGCGCCTTTTAGGCGGCTCGCGCGCGCGCGCGCGCATAGTGGGCGGCGTGGCGAGGGGCGGACGTGACGGCTTCGCCTCGGTCGCTGCCGGTCTTTGCCGTAATGATGGCCCGCCCGCGGTGTTGTGGCCGGCGCGGTCGTGGTGGGGCCCACCCGTCGACGCGATGGAAAGATTCCCTGCCGGTTAATGCTAGCGGGGCGTCCGCTCCGGAGAGCTCGCCGTCGGCCTATAAAGGCGCGGGGGAGGAGGAGACGGCGGTTTTTTACCTTGGCATCTCACCATTTTCAGTCCCCCACCCCTTCGTCTTCGCCTAGCTCCTGCCACCGCGCGGTGTCGCCACTAGAGCTTTCCTTCCGTTTCTTGTCCTCCGCTCTCACTTTCCTTTGCCTTCTCCATGGCGCCGCCTTAGCCTCCCCTTAGGATCCTGGAGCCGTACGCCTGGGAGAGGTCGACGGTGACGCCGCTGGCCCTTGGCGAGCTGGTCGCCGCCGGCCAGCTGGCGGCTAACGAAGACGGACGTCCGGCGGAGTGGATCGTGCCGCCGGCGCGGACCGCGAGCCCAACCCGCCGGGAGGGCTACGTGGTGAGTTTCATCCGTTACCACGAACGGGGCTTCACCGCGCCGGCGAGCACCTTCATGCGGGCGATGTGCTACTACTACGGGGGTGGAGCCGCACAACTTCGCCCCCAACGCGATCTCGCGGGCGGCCACATTCGTGGGCGTCGCGCGAAGGGTACACGGGGATCCCCGGTCAATTGGGAGCTCTGGGTACACCTTTTCCGCGCGGAGCTCATCACGCAGCCCACGACGGAGCCAAGGAACCGCCGCGCGATGCGCACCGGCGGGATGTCGCTTGCCCTGCGGGGGCAATTCAAGGACGTCTACATTCCCTGCACCATGACGACGAACAACGCCGGCTGGGAGCGGGGATGGTTTTATCTGCGCAACGCCGAGCCCGGCCTTCCCCCCTACACCGGTGTAACACCCTAATTCTAAAAAAAACTTGGCTTTATTAAAATTTGATAGCAACCATTAAATTGCTTAAGGAGTATAAGGTTGTTTTATTTAATTTTAGGCATTTAACACTTTTCTAAAATAACTTTAATGAAATATAGGATTTGATTGTGGCATACATGCTGGAGCA
The DNA here is from genome assembly GCA_947561735.1 of Cenchrus americanus. Taxonomy (NCBI): domain Eukaryota; kingdom Viridiplantae; phylum Streptophyta; class Magnoliopsida; order Poales; family Poaceae; genus Cenchrus; species Cenchrus americanus. Next base: position 87,684,641 of record OX387240.1, on the reverse strand, counting down.
TTTATTTTGGTTGCTGGAGTTCAAATTCAAATTTGAATTCTTATTGGTTTGAAACCCTTTTTGCCAAAATGCTAAACCCTTTCTCTATTTCCCTTAACCTTTTTCTTCCCTTCTAGCCCAACGGCCGCGCGCGGCCGCGCAAGCCGACTGCAGCCCGGCTCGCCGGCCGGCGGGCCGCGGCCCCGCCTTAACCGCGCCGCGACCCGGCTTTCGGCCCGGCCGGCCCCGGCGGCCGCGTCCCGCCGCCGCGCTCGATCCGGGCCGTCGGATCCGAATCCGACGCGCCCGTCGCGGCCGCCCGCGCCGTGCCGGCCGACCTAGGGGCCCCCCGTCATCCCCTTCGCCGTCGTCCCCGCCCGGGACTCCGCCGCCGGCCGCGCCGCCCGGGTCCGGCTCGGCCACGACGCGCCCCGCGCGTGGCGCGCACGCCAAGGAGGCCCCCGCCCGGACTATTTAAGGCGACGCCGCCCCCGGACCCCAACCCGAGCCCTAAGCCGCCGCCTTGCGCCCGCCGGGAACCCTAGCCGCGCCGCCGTGTGGAGCTCGCCGCCGCCGCCATGGAATCCCGCCGCCGTCGCCGCTCCGCCGCCAAGAAGTCGCCGGGAGTTGCGCAAGGAGGTGAGGAGCCCCCTCGTGTTGCTCGTCGCCATCCCCGAGCCCCCCTCCGCCCTAGCGCCGCCGCCGGGAGCCCGCACGCCGCGCCGCCGCGTCGGCCGCTGCTCCGCCGCTCCGCCGCCGGGCCGCCGCCCTAGACCGGTCCGCCCCCGCGCGCGCTTTGTGTTGATGCCCTCCGCGTCCCCATCCGTGGCCGGAAAACCCGGTTGGGTCCCGCCGGCGAGGTCCGCCGCCCTACGCCGCCGCGGCCGCTCGCCGCCGGCCTCGACCCGCCGCCGGCCGCCGCCCCCGCCGCATGCGCAAGACCCTAGCCGCCGGATTGGGGGTCGACGGCCGGATCCGAGCCGCGCGCCGCAACCCGCCACAGCCATCGGATCTAGATCCAACGGATCTAGACCGGGTCAACTCGGTCAACTAGGTCAAACCCGCCGCCAGCCCTGGCGTTTTTGCAGAAAAGCCCCTGGATTTTCTTTATTTACAAAAATACCCTTCCACCGTATAAGATTTCTTACGGTTTAGTCCTTTTTCTTTATTTAGCCCGAAATCTTTTCAAATCTTCGCAGATTAGTCCCTGAACCTTTCCAAAGCCATAACTTGGTCGTTTTAGCTCCGATTTTAGCGTTCTTTATGTCCACGCGTTCGTCTCGAAGCGTAGATTAGTTTTATGCTACTGTTTAGATCTGTTTGATCTGTTTGGTGACTGTTTCTTATTTATTTCTATTGTATGCTTGTATGTGATGATTGTGGACCGTAGAGAGCGATTCGTTCGAGGGATTTGAAGATCCGGTCGTGCAAGAGTTTGAGCAGCAAGGCTTTGTTGAAGGCAAGTATTCCTTGATGCATTCCCGCTTGTCCTACATAACATGCATTTAAATTCACTGTTTTTACTTTTCGCTTGCATTAATCTGATGGGAACCTATTAAGGATCATGCCTAGCTTTTGACTACCTTTACCTTGATGCCGGGAATTAAATTAATCTTGTGGTAGTTATTGCTTAGCATGCTCAACTGGGTATTGGTAGTAATCAACTTGGATACCTTTTTCTATGTTTCGTTTATGATCTTTTACTTTACAAGACCACTTTAATATGTTAATCGGAACATGGAGAACCACCCAGGAAAACAGTACAACCACAAGAACTAATGGGCAATGGTCTTGGCTGAATAATTAGGAACTTTAGCTTGGGATGATCTTACCTGATAAGGACAAGGGATCGGCGGTGCCGTGGGGTATGGACTCGCTCTAGCGAGGGGGTTGGGTGAGTTATTCTTTTATGGTGGGGTATTGACCTGCTAGGGGACTTTATACCTTGCTAACTGATCCGGACCTTGTGGGTCATAACTTGCTAAAGAACCTTTGTAAAGGCCATGTAGCGTCCCTATGCAATCACACCTCGGAAGTGTGATATGGTGCCTTGCAAACACCGCATGGTTGGGTCCAAAGTTCTTCGGAGCTTTTACGCTGCTTGTGGGTAAAGATGTACAACCTCTGCAGAGTGTTAAACTAATCGATTAGCCGTGCTCACGGTCAAGAGCGGCCTGGACACTCACATGATTAAGTTATGGAACTTTAATGTTTAAATTGTGGTTTACTTCTTTATTTATGATGCTTATATCTGATGTAAATGGGTTGGTATGAACTTACACCTTTAGTAATCAGGTTGCTAATAAAACTTGGCCAACTAAAATGCTAAAGTGCTTGAACCTTAGCCATCCACCATATGGCCTCGCATGTTGTGTTGTTTTTCCTTGCTGAGTACGAAATGTGCTCACGCTTGTTTATTCTCTTGCATCTACAATACCGGATTTCTTCGCTCGGGGCGGGAGAACTTTGAAGATAATCCGAGAAGATATCCGGGGAGTTCTAGGTGTGCGTAGTCTTCGACCCCGTACTGTGGAGGCATTTTGTCCGCTGCGAGAACTCGTTTGCTTAAGATTCGTTTAAGACTATGGTTTGTAATAACTCTTTATTCGTGTGGCACTGTTTTTGGTATTCATAATGTCTAAGCGTGTGTGTAACTTGATCCTGGCGCACACGTGATCAATGCATTCGGTTTTTCCTTTAAAACCGGGTGTGACAACCGGCCGGGTGTTCAAGGAGAGGCCTGCCTCCTGGGGCTACGGGGTGTCCACGCCCCAGCATCGGGCGCGACAGGAGTCCGTCCTTGCCGCCCTGCGGCGACTGGCGAAGCACGGGCTGAACGCGATGGGCGTCCTCGCCTTCCTCCACCACCGGCGGGTCGTGCCTCTGATGGAGAGGCCGCTCGCATCTTCGAGATGACGAGAGGCGGCCAACCCCGTCGACACGGCGAGGTCGCGGATGCTCCCGACGCCCCTTGAGCGGCCGTATGCGCTCACCGGGCGCGGAGCGCCGTCGACACCGGACGCCGCCGATGCTCGAGGGCGGGACCCCGTGGGACCTCGAGATGCTCCCCCTCGGCCGGTGAGTCGGCTTTTGATTTCGTTTTAGTTCTTGGTCTTGCTTTCGTTTTACGATGTGCCATTGTCGCTCCTGCGTGCGGACCGGTGGAGTTCAACATCGCCAAGTCCGTTCCGCCCACCCCCCGACTCCGCGCGCGCCGGGGCGGGGCGGCGCGGCGGCGGCGGCGAGAGGAGGCGGCGCGCAAGAAGGAGCGCGCGAGGCGACGTCAAGCGCGTCGCGGCCGGCGGTCCGCGGAGTACGGCGGCGTGAAGAGGCGGGGCTCTCCTCCCCGGGGACCGAATGGTGCTCGTCCTCGGAGGAGGACGAAGAGGAAGAGGGCGAGGGGAGGGCCCCTCGGACGGTGGCGGCCGCGCGCCCCGTCGCCGGAACCGGCGCGCGGCGATAAGGGCGGCTTCGCCCGGGGCGGGCGCCGCACGGCGTCCGCCGCCGGGCAATCGACATCGGGGAGCGGCGCGCGCGCGCGGAGGTGCCGGCGCGTGCCGCGGAGGCGCGCGCGGCGAGCGCGCCGTGCGCGCGTCCGTGCGTGCTGCGCGCGGGGCGAGCGTGCCCGCCCGCGCGGCACCATCGTCGGGGGGCGCGGCGGGCTGGCGTGTCCGCACGCGGGGCGAGCGTGCCCCCGCGCGCGGCGGCGCCTCGGGAGGTGCGGCGTCGGTCGCGCGCCCGCGCGCACGGGCGGGCGTGCCCGCGCGTACGGGCGGCGCCGTCGGGAGGGCGCTACGGCGGGCGTGGCGGCCGCGCCGGCCTCATCCGTCGAGGCCTCGAGGAAAAGGAAACGGACCTTTTCCTCTTCGAGGTAAGGAGCCCGTCCTTTTTCGTTTGGTTTGATTTGTCGATGATTAGGTGCCCTAACCTTCGTCGGTGCCGCGCGCGGTGGTGCCAACCGTCCCTCCCCTTGCACCGGCCAAGGTGCCGAGGACGGACGCATCGATCCCCACCGGCGGCGCTCGTCAAGGGCGTCGCGCCGGGGACAAGCACGGCGGCGGGCACGGGCTCGCAAAGCCCGGGCGGGGCCTCGAGGCCCCGGCCGGCGGATCAGCCCGCCGCGGCGCGGCCGGAGGCCGCCGGGGCGGCCGGCGCCGGTCGTCGCGGAGACACGGGGCGCGGCGGCGGCCGTGGTGGAGGTGGAGCGGGCGCATCCTACGGGGGCGCCCATGGACGCGGCGGCGCGGCCGGAGGCGGCGGCCGCGGCGCCGCGCCGGTGCCCGCGGCCGTGGTGGCGCAAGTAGAGGTGGCGGCGGAGGCGGCACGGGCGGCGGCGTCCGCCGTCCATCCCCGTGCGGAGGTGGTGGAGGTCTCGGACGACTCCCCGCCGCCCGGGTGGAATCAGTGGGCCAGCTGGCCCACGAACTCCCCCGAGCCCCAGGAGGGGGCCCTCGTGAGGCGGCACGAGGGTCACATGGTGGTGGGGGGCCGAGGACATGGTGCCGAGGCCTCGTCCTCCCACGCCGGCCGCCCCGCCCAGGTGGAGGGGGTCGTCGAGGATCCCCCTGCGTTCGCCGACGCCGGGGGGGAGCAAGAGCTGCGGGGCGAGCTCCGGAGCCACGGCGCCACGCTCAACCGCGTGCTGAACGAGGCGCTGCGGGTCCATGGTGGCCCGGCCTGGCTCGTCTTCCAGGTGAGCCATGGTCGCTCGTCCTTTTCCCCTTTCGTTTTCGTATGCTGCATTCAAGTCTTGGCGCTTACGGGCTTCGATTCTGTGATTGCCAGGAGCTCGAGCGTCGTGCCCATGACAAATACGACGCCTTCGACCGAGTGAACGCCGAGGTTCACCAGCTCCGGGAGCGGTGCAGCGCCTTCGACGTGCTTGCCGACGCTCTTAGGACGCCGGACGACTGGCTGGCGTATCGGGCGATGGCGTGGTGCGACGAGCTCCCGGAGAGCTCGGGACGAGACGCCCCGCGGCGTTCGAGCCTCGAGCGGGTCCGCGCAGCCCTCGTCGATCGTGACGAGGCGGCGTGGAATGCGCGCGCGGACCTAGAGAAGACGCGGAGCGGCCGCCAACCGGGAGGCGGAGGTGGCCACCGCTCGCGCCGAAACTCGGGAGCTCCGCACGTCGCTCGAGGGGGCACGGGCGCAACACCGCCAGGCCGAGGAGCGGGCGCGCGAGTTGGAGCGGCGCGCCAAGGAGGCCGACAACCTCGAGGGCCGCCCTCGACGCCAAGGCCGTGGCCCTCGTCGCCGGCGAGGAGCAGCCTCCGGCAAGAGCGCATCACTCGCCGGGGGGCCGAGGGGCGACTCCGGCGGGGAGCGAGCTGCCCTCGGCGACGCCCGGACGGCGCCGGAGCGGGAGCGCGCCGCTCGCGAGGCGGCGGAGAAGTCACTTCGGAGGAGCGGAACGCCGCGTTCTCCAAGGTTGAGGGACGATGCGCTCGCGCTCGGCATCGCGCAACGCCAACCGGGGAGCCGGCCCTCCGCGAGCAGGCGAAACCGTCCGGCGCCTCGAGCCGGCGTCGGTCGAGGCCGTGCGCCGGGACTTCGAGATGGAGAGGAAGCAAGTCGAAGGTGAGCCACTGTTTGACTCTTGTTTTATTGGTTTTTCGTTTGGGAATTCGCATTCCCTTTTCCTGATTTCTTTCTTGTCTTGGCGTTTCCAGGCTTGCACACCACCCTGGGGCATGCGGCTGAGCGGGCCGAGGCGTTGCAGGCTTCCTACAATTCCTCCGAGCAGGAGTTGCGGGAGCTGCGCGATGCGGCCCTCGAGACCTGCCGCGTTGTCGAGGAGGGCGAGGCCCGGGCCGGCGGCTCGGCCCCGGCCGGCCGCCCGCGCCCTTGGCGGCCACGTCACGGAGCGGATGCGCCGGCGCGTGTGCGGCGGGGGGTCCGAAGGCCCTCGGAGTGGTGCGATCCCACTACGAGGTAGACTTCGAGGCGGCGGAAGGCTACGTCGTACCCGAGGGCGTCGAGGACGAGGTAGCCATGGAGGCGCGCGGATGCGCTCGCCGCCGACGCCGCCGGGTCGCTCGCCGAGGCCTTCGAAGAATTCCTCTTCCGGACGTAGGCCGATCTTTCGCTGCTCCTCCCGCCTTTGAAAACGGCGCTGGGCGCTAGGCCCATTTTTTGTTTATGTGTATCGAATTCGGCCTCGTGGCCTTTTGTAAACAAACAAGTTGTTTCATGAACATGAGCAGTTGCTGTAAATGAAGTTGTTTGTTTATCATGCTTTTTGTTTCTCCTTCTTCCTGAGTAGATTCTAGTTAGGGGAGTTCGATTTTCGCAGGGGGCCCGCTGGGTTGGAGGCGAGAGAGAAGGGCCATAGCCACGCGGCGTAGGCTATCTCTGGCTCGCACGCTCCTTCCGCTGTGCCGCCTGCACCTGTTCGAATCGTGGCTCGAGGTTGAAGTAGGAAACAAACTTAGCGCGTATGGGTTGTTGCGTTTTTTGCGCGAAAAAATGGGACCGTTTTGGGGGGGGATGCCCCCCGCAGTAGCCCCCGAGGGTAGCTTGGGTTTCAGGGGAAAGCCGAGTTATCCTTTTCGTTAGACTTGAAGTATTTACATAGTCGTTGCCAACTGGGGCGTTGGCGATGTGATTTTTACAACAAAAAATACTTGGAGAATCCTAGCTAAGGGTAGAAGCGACGTAGCTGTTGGATGTTCCAAGCGTTGGTGAGCTCTTCACCGTCCTCGTTGGCCAGCTTGTATGTGCCCGGCTTGAGTACCTTCACCACGACGTAGGGTCCCTCCCATGGGGGCGATAGCTTGTGGCGCCCTCGGTTATCTTGGCGCAGCCTTAGGACCAGATCCCCCTCGCTGAAGTCCCGTCGACGTATCTTGCGTGCTTGGTAACGTCGTAGGGACTGTTGATACCTCACGGAATGCATCAAGGCTACGAGGCGTGCCTCGTCCGACCGGTCCCGGGCCGAGTTCTCGCGGGCTCGCTGGTTAGCATCCTCGTCGTAGCCTCGAACCCTGGGTGACCCGTATTCCAAGTCCGTGGGGAGGACGGCCTCCGCGCCATGTACTAGGAAGAACGGGGTGAACCCGGTGGCTCTGCTTGGGGTTGTCCTTAGGCTCCACACAACTGCTGGTAGTTCTTGGAGCCATTTTCGCCCAGATTTATTGAGCTAGTCGAAAATTCTGGGTTTTAGGCCTTGTAGGATCATGCCATTGGCACGTTCCACTTGGCCGTTAGTCTGTGGGTGCGCCACAACTGCCCAGTCCACATGGATGTGGAACTTGTCGCAGAACTCCAAGAACTTCCGGCCCGTGAACTGGGACCCGTTGTCTGTGATGATGGAGTTTGGCACTCCAAAGCGGTAGACGATATCGGTGAAGAATGTCACCGCCTGCTCGGCCCTTAGGTTCGTGATGGGGCGCACCTCCACCCACTTGGAGAACTTGTCGATCGCGACTAGCAAGTGGGTGAAGCCCCCCGGCGCCTTTCGCAGGGGCCCGACGATGTCCCGGCCCCCACACGGCGAACGGCCATGTTACGGGGGATGGTTTTGCGGTGGCGTGGGCGGGGCGTGGGTTGGTCTTGCGGGCGTAGAAGCGGCACCCCTCGCAGGCGCGCACGATCTCGCTGGCGTCTGCGACCGCAGTGGGCCAGTAGAAGCCCTGGCGGAACGCGTTGCCGACGAGGGTGCGGGGCGCGGCGTGGTGGCCACAGATCCCCGCGTGGATGTCCCGTAGGAGCTCGCGCCCCTCGGGAATGGGCACGCACCGCTGTAGGATACCAGAGGCGGCGCGCTTGTACAGCTCGCCGTCGACGAGGGTGAATGACTTGGCCATCCTGGCGATGCGCCTAGCCGCGGCCCGGTCCGCGGGGAGTTCCCCTCGAGCGATCCAGGCAATATATTTCTCCCGCCAGTCCGCCTGGACGGGGGCCGGCTCGACGTCCATCGCGTCGGCCTCGTGGGAGCCGTACCCCTCGAGAAGGGAGAGCACGTACGTCTCGTTCGAGGGGTCCTCGTCCATGGGCTCCGCACCCGCTGGGTTCGAGGGAGCCCCCGAGGGTTCGTTGTGGTTCGAGGGGTAGGGCTCGAAGGCAACCGAGGGTTGAGCGATATCGCGCGCGAAAACGTTCGGGGGGACGGTGATCCGCCCGGACGCAATCTTGGCGAGCTCGTCCGCCTCTTCGTTGTACCTGCGGGGCACATGATTGAGCTCGATGCCGTAGAACTTGTCTTCGAGGGCCCGCACGGCCTTGCAGTAGGCCTCCATCCTGTCATCATGGCAGCTCGTGTTCTTCATGACTTGATCGATCACGAGCTGCGAGTCCCCGCGCACGTCGAGGCGCTTGACGCCCAACTCAATGGCGATTTTGAGGCCGCAGAGCAGGGCCTCGTACTCAGCCATATTGTTGGACGCGGGGAAGTGGAGGCGCACTGCGTAGCGCATGTGCTCCCCGAGGGGTGACACGAAGAGCGGGCCCGCGCCGCTCCCGTTTTCACCCACCGAGCCGTCGAAGAACAGAGTCCAGCACTCTGCCTGGATTTGTGGGGGCGGCAGCTGCGTGTCTGTCCACTCAGCGACAAAATCTGCCAAGATTTGGGACTTAATGGCCTTGCGCGGGGCGTAGGCGAGCGTTTCGCCCATCAGCTCTACGGACCATTTGGCGATCCTTCCCGCGGCGTCGGGGTTGCGGATGATTTCTCCTAGCGGAAAGGAAGAAACCACCGTGACGGGGTGGGCCTCGAAGTAGTGGCGGAGCTTGCACCGCGCAAGGACTACCGCGTACGCAACCCTCGGACACGGGGGTAGCGCGTCTTCGTGTCCGATAGGACCTCGCCGATGTAGTAGGCGCGGCGCCGCACGAGCAAGGCGTGCCCCTTCCTTTGTGCGCTCCACAACGATCACGGCGCTCACCACACAGGTGGTCGCGGTCCGTCGGTGCGGAATATGGTCCCGACACTAACCGGTAGATAACGCCTAGGTCTATGAGAAGTGTGTTGAGTCTAACCCCGAGTTTGAGGTGATCGCAGACATCCAAGTACCACTTCCAAAATCACCCAAGAACTCTTCACACCAAAGCCCAACCACATTTGCAACAAGCTTGACACAACCCAAGATCCACCCAAATTCCCACCTAAGACAAATGATTTCCAGAACCTATGAAGTTTGTGGGTGAGAAGGGTGAGAAGCCTAGAGAGAAGCGTAGCCAAAAACCAAAACCCATCCCCCTTCAGTGAGTATTGTGTGGCAAGGAGAGGCATCTTGCAGAGTTTTGCTACAAGAGGAAGAGGGATGAGAGGCTTGCTAGGGAGCAAGCAAACCAAAGACAAGTATCGCCAGCCTCGCTGCATCCCCCGAGCCTAGAGTGCCACTTCCACGCGGGTGTGGGAAGTGAAGAGGTTGGTAGAGTTGGAGCTCGCAGTGGTAGGTTTATGAGGAGAGATGATGGTGTGCGTGCCGGTGAGAGGTTCGTCCCGGCTCGTGGTGGTTTTCTTTTGGCTGACGTCCTCCTACTCGTCCTCGCACGGGCTTGGGGAGATGATCGCAGCCTTGGGTTCCAGAGAACTACGACCACGCTTTTCCCCTCGTGGTGCTCGTACCCTCCCATGGGACATGGAAGCTCGTGGCAAGGAATGATGTTCGCTAACCCCTCCTTTGGTATAGATGGGTTCACACTCGGTTTAACTTTCTTTTTAGCACCCCGTTGTCGAGTCGCGAGCTCACTCTCGTTCTTGTTTCGACTACGTGCAGGAGGCTTGGAGAACATTTGGTTGATCGACTTCCGGGTGTTCTCAACACATGACCGGGAGATAAAAAGTGGTTCTCCAGCCTCACCCCAAATAGCGGAAAAGCAAGACATCACATTTGGGGACAATGGACGAGGAAGGGTGTCATTGAGGGTGTTGTGCATGTGAGTGACAAGGTAACGTTGAAGAGAGTGGCTCTTTGTGAAGTCTGGGTTTCAATTTGCTTTCGGTTTCTCGCCTGCTTGATGAGGTTTCGTGTGCGTTTCTGCCCTGCGAGTCTCGCTTGCTTGATTCTCGAGGTGATCTTATATGCATGATCATCCCCGAGGGTCGATTTTCTGTGGCCGATTTCTCTCATTCTTTGGGTCCCGCTCGCCGTTTCTGATGGCCTGGCCCTTCTTCCGATTTTGTGAAATGGAATAGGCGGTTGTGACACTTGAGCTTTGATTTGGTTTCCCGTTTGAGTGGTCTTGACCTCGTCCGAGGATTGCCGAGGTTGAAGCTTGAGAAGGATTTGGTTTGTGCTCCTCGTAGGCATGGCAAGATGGTAGCCACTCCCATCCACCCTCGACCGATGTCATGACAGAGCGTCCGGCGTACAGCCGTTGCATATGGATCTTGTTGGGCCGCCCTCGAGTTCGCTTCTGGGTGGGAAGTGGTATGTCCTTGTTGTGGTGGACGATTACTCTCGCTATGCCCGGGTGTTTTTCTTGAAGATAAGAGTGAGACATTTGGTTTTGTTCGAGATCTGATCGTGAGGTTGAAAAAACGAGAGGCATGGGAATGCTATTCGAGCTATCCGTTGATAATGGCTCGTAGTTCAAGAACTCTCGTTTTGATGCCTTTTGTCGTGATCTAGGTCTTGAACACTCGCATTCCCTACATGTGCCCCCTCAAAATGGAGTCGTGGAAAGGAAAATCGACTTTTGTGAGATGGTTGTGACGATGCCTCCGATGAGCACAGGACTCCTAGAGGTTTTGGGCCGAGGCGTCATCGCTTGTCATGTTTCCAACAAAAGGATTTACCATGTAGCTTTCAAGAAGAAGACCCGTTATGAGCCGATGCATGGCCTGGCACCCAAGGTGAGTCATTTCTGAAGTCTTTGGCCTAAATGCTTTATTCCGAAGAAGGGAAACTCGACAAGTTTGAGGCTAGGTCTAGTGATGGTATTTTCTTTGGATATGCTAACCACTGTGAGCCTATAAAGGTGCTTAACCTTGAGACTAACAAAATCATGGAGACTTGCGAGGTGACCTTCGACGAGACAATGCCATGTACCCCCTTTGGCTCTGAAATGTGCAAGTGATGAGGAGATGGCCGAGGACCTCTTTGAAGAGTAGAAGGATGAAGTCAGAGATGATGAAGGGGAGAACCATGCGCCCGAAGCCGAGTGTGTACCCACTACTTCCCCTACGACCACTATGGAGCATGGACCGTCTACTTCATGGACAACAACTAAGGCAACAAGAGGACTGTGCAAGAGAAGTCAAAGTTGAGGGGGAGGTAGTCTCGAGGCGTGAGAGGCTCTGGCCGGATTCAAGAAGTACATCCCCCCGTCGAAGATCATTGGAAACATCGACGAACGCACTACACCTGCCGAGGTCTAGGAATTCCTCTCATTTTACTTATGCCGTTTTTGTTGCTACTTTTGAGCCCAAGGACATTGGAGTGCTTTATCCGATGCAACCGGGTCAATTCTATGCATGAGGAGTTGGAAACTTTGAAAGGAACCAGGTGGGAGTTAGTTGAACCACCTCCAAATTGCCATCCCATAGGAACCAAGTGGTTTGGAAGAACAAAGAGGGAGAATGGGATGGTTGGGAGGAATGTCCAGACTTGTTGCTCGTGGGTTTAGTCGAAGGAGGGGATCGACTATGAGGAGACCTTTGTTCTCGGGCCCGTCTTGAGGCAATTCGATCCTTCTAGCCTTTGCCGTGGCTAAAGGGTTCAAGTTGTTTCGTATGGACGTGAAGAGTGCTTCGAATGGGGTCATGAGGAGAGTGTATATGTGAAGTGTACCCACCGGGTTTGAGAGCGAGTTGTACCCACACAGGGTATATCGGTTGAAAAGGGCTCGTATGGGTTGAAACAAAGCGCCCCGTGCTTGGTATGGGAGATTGAGAGGTTTTCTTTTTGAGCAGGGTTTGTGATGGGTACCGGTGGATGGGACCTTGTTTCTCCTCAAGCATGGAAATGACTTGTCGATTGTTCGCATATACGTGGATGATATTGTCTTTGGTGGCTCGTCACATAACCTTGTTGCCAAGTTTGCAGATGAGATGAGCAGGGAGTTCGAGATGAGCATGATGGGCGAGCTGCGTACTTTCTGCCGCATCAAGCAAGTGAAGGATGGTACATTTGTGCACCAGACCAAGTACACGAAAGACATTCTAAAGAAGTTCCGGTATGCAAGATGTGAAGCCGATGTCGACTCCCATGGGGAGTACACCCACTTTGGATGCGGATGAGGACGAGAACCAAGGACCAAACGGGAGTAATGTGAGCATGATCGGGCCCCTCCTCTACTTGACGGCGACGAGGCCGTACATGCGCCCGCCGTGTGTCCGTGCGCCGTTTTCAAGCTTCGCCGAGGACATCACATCGACAGTCGTCAAGAGGATTTTCAGTACCTGCGTCCGCCCTCGGTCTTGGCCTTTGGTATTCTTCCTCCTCGACTTTTCCCTTCATGGTTTCTCCGATGCGGATTTCGCCGGGATGTCGAGTCGAGAGGAAGTCTACTTCGGTACGTGCCGCCTTCTTTGGTCTTCGTTGGTCTCATGGTCTTCCCGGGGCAGCGCTCCAGTGCAGCTCGCTCTACCACCGAGGCGGAGTACATGTTGCCGCCGCGAGTTGTTGCTCCTAGTTGTTGTGGATTTCATACACTTTGAGAGACTTTGGTGAGGAGTGCACCCAGATCCCACTTCTTTGTGATAGCAACGTTGCCATAAGCGTAGCCAAAAACCTGCTTCACTCCGTAACCAAAACATATAGAGGTGAGGTATCATTTCTTGAGGGACAATGTGGAGAAAGGAACCATTGTGTTGAGCCATGTCCCTACCCAAGATCGCTTAGCCGACATTTTCACAAAAGCCTCTCGACCAAGCTACATTTGTGCGCTTAAGTGGGGAACTTGGGGTTTGTTGCCCTATCTAGTTGATTCTTGGGGGATTTCCTTTCAGGTATCATTTGTATCATACCATGTTTACTTTGATGTATATACATGCTTTGCTTGATGTATAAACCATGGTAGGATAGCCATCTTGTCATATATCATGTTGCATTTGTATCATATTGCATTTTAGGATGATGAGCTTCTTTTCATATGCCATATTTGAGTCTCTTTGGCTATCTCAGAGATATTGGTCATATGTGTGGAGAAATGTGATGTGAGGCTATGCTCGTGGAATATTTGAGATATATGTGTGGTGAGATAGCCCTTTTTGAAATAAATGCTAAACTTGACTAAATTTTGATGAAATATGCTCCACTCGTATGTAGTTGTGTATCCATGTCACAGCTTGGTCTAAATGTGCTTTTCATGCTTAGATTGTGCTTCGTCAAATTTTGTTCTTGCATTTGGGCCAAAGGCCGAATATCATTGTGAATGTTTAGCCTATGTTGCATTCATGGGGGAGCATAAGCTTCTTTTTACGCAAAGGCACTTCATGTACCATAAAATGACTTAATCTTGAAAAGAAGTGTAAAATGTTTGAAAATGCTCCATCCATCATGTCAGTTGCTAAAATGTCTTATCTTTCACATATGGGTGCAAAACATGTTGCATGATGTTCACCCGTGGAGAAGTCTCCCCGAAGTGGCTATTGTTCATGAGATTTGACATGACATGCGTTTTGCTTTATGGGTGTTTGCCATGATCTTTTACCGAGAATTTGATATCCCCGTATGATCTTTGAATGGTATGCATGTTTCCGTGGCTCAAGTGTGACATGGATAGGCTTTTACATGAAGCGAGCCTTCTTTGATAATCGCTTAAATCTGAAAATTTTGCTTTGTCACATGCTTGTATTTTCATATATTACTTGTGTGGCAATGCTTTGACTATAAAAGTATGATTCATATGTGTGATCTTTGTCTCATTTTTAGCATTTGACACTAGATTTGGCCTATTTGAGAAGCTCATGTAGATGTTTATATGCTTTGTTTTGCATTTCGCATTTTCACCTTGATTCATACATTGTCAACAAGGGGGAGAAGAGGGTGAGCTTAATGAAAATTCAGAAGAGGTGAGCTGAAATTTACATCCACATGTCTGTGGGGAGTTTGCATTTGTTCAGGGGGAGCTTTCGTCGTTTTCGTGTGGATTTTGTGCTTTGCTTGGCTTGTGACCTTTCTTTTGCCTTTCTTCGGTTTTGGCCGCGAGGCTGTTTTCTGTTTTTTTCTTTCTTCCTTTCTTTCTTTTTCTCTTTTTCTCTCGAATTTCATTTCGCGTCAGAAGTTGTCAATGCACTCATCAAGGGGGAGATCGAGGACCAGGAGCGTCCCAAAGGGGTCGATGGATGACCGCTCCTCGGCTACGAGTGATTGACAACGGTGTTGACCGACTCTGGCTTAGTGCGCAGTGTAGGCCGAGGCCTAGTTCGTGTTGTTGCGTGTGAAGAACGGCGCGGAAGGTCTTCTCGCCTCGAGGGCCTCCGGAGATGGAGAGACAAGAAGCCTTGCCGAGGGACCCGTGGACACGGATCGGGTGCGGCCACATGGTGGCGACACGAGCAAGACGAAGTCATGGACGTATGAGACGGCACCGTGGCTGGGCCAAGTCGGCGGTTTGGCGGGAGGCCGGGACTCCCGGCACGCGTTTGGTGGTTTGCCCACAAACCATCGGGCGACGCGTTTCTTGGTTTGGGCCTCAAAACCAAGTCCGAGGGCCCAACACGACGGAGACGGATCCGGCGTGTTCCGGGAAGCTGAGGCGGGAGGACACGCCGGCGGATCGCATGGCTTGCGTCGGCAAGAGGACGCGGTGCGCAAAGGCGCACGTCCGATGGCAAGACCCACAAACATTACCTAAATACCCTCGCGTGGGTTGTATCGCCGCAGTTGGGTTAGGGCAGTCGAGTCATTTACCACTCCGACGGGACCCGATATATAAGTCATGAGGGTGTGTGTGGATGTCTCTCTCTCTCCGCGACTTAGGTTTCATTTCTCCCTCCTCTTTCTCATTGAACATTTTTTCTCTCTTCCATTTTCTCTAGGCTAGCATGAGAGCTTCATGAGAGATTTCGTTGAGAGGGATGGATGCTAGGGCTACATGCTAGACCTTGTGGAATCTTTCCCCGGTTTGTATAGAAGATTCTGGGTTGTTTTTCGTGGCCTTTTTGTGCTTGTTTTCGTGCCTTTGTTCCCGTTCGATTCCGCGGATTTGCGGGTTTCTCCTGAGCTTCTTTGAGGGATACATGGTTAGATGTCTTCGTGCATCTTTGTGATTGATCTTGTGCCCTCAAACGCGGAAAACCACTTCGATTCGAAGTTTTTCGTTCCGTGCTCTAGTTTTTGGTGGTGTTCAAAGGATTCTGCGATTCCTGATTTAGGGAGTTAGGAGGCAAGATTTTTGGCCATAGCATCCTTGTGTGACGCTTTTCCAAGTCCCTAAACCCTTGTCTTCACAGCTTCAACCGTTTGGGAACCGATGATGATTTGGGGAGTTGACCTTCGAGGTCGGGGCCTTTTCCTCGTTCGTTCGCAAGGGGCGGGACGCGTCCGCCCAGGGCCTACGGACGGTCCGTGTGGGTCCGGCTTCGTCGCGTGTCCGTCGTGTTCTTGCGCATCTTTGCTTTCGATCCTATTTTGGCTTTTGGTTTTGGTTGCGTCTGGGCCGGCGGTGACGGTCCGCGCCGAGTAGCGACGCGTCCGTGGGTGGCACAGACGCGTCCGCCCGCCTTGGCGACTCGTCCGCGCCGGTCGCTCGTGGTTCTCGTGTGCGCGGACCCGACGCTCCGCGGTGTTGGGCCGGACCCGCGCGTGCCGGCCGGGCGGACCCCGTCCGCGCCCTCAGTCGACAGCGCTCCGCGAGGCTCGCGCGGACGGGGTCCGCCCTTTCTCCCGGCCGACGGTCCGCGGAGCTCAGGCGCTTGCTTCTGGTTCGATTCCTCCTCCCTTTCTAGTGCTTCCGCGTGTGCTTCTAGGAATCGTTCCTAAGGCTGCAGGTTGATCCATAACTCCGTGGTCTTGGCGATTGGTGCGTGATTCGATCCATCGCTTGTGTGTGACCTGGGTTTGTCTAGGGTATAGGCCGGATTCTTTTGGAAGAATTTTCACCTAGCCTCCTATTCACTCCCCTCTCTAGTCGCCATCCGATCCTTCGCATCGTCGTTGGCCGAGTATAGAGACAAGTTCGACCGAGCCGTCCCGCTATGCACCGAGGAGGTGGCCGAAGATAGGAAGAAGCGTGTGAGTCGTCTCGATGTTGAAATGTCTGGCCGCAAGGATCACCGATGTCCTATCCTTTCCCTAACTTTCGGCCACTAGTTGATGCCGCCATCCGCTTGGAGCACAAGCGCAAGGAGCCTTGAAGAAGAGGAAGGCCGCCGCCCGCGCTGAGTGCGTCTCGCCCGCGCTTCAACCCACCGCCGAACACCCCGTTCCGCTTTGGGGGACCGGTGGAAACTTGGGTAGCAGGGTGGCCCCGTCCTCGCCGCCAGCCTGCCACCGCTTCGCAGTTTCCGCCGTCCCCGTTCCTCGACTCCCCGCACGCTTCCCGGGGCGAGCCAGCGAGAGCCCCGCTGGCACACCCGTAAGGTCCGTGGCACCGCCCTTACCGCGACCACCGCCTTGTCAAGTGCGGGGAGAGCTTGGTCACTATACCAATGCTTGCCCAAAGAGGAACTCTCCACACACCCCCGTGCAGAACCAGCGTAGACAAGGAGCGAAGCCAAACCCCGCAACCTAACAAAGGACAACAGCTATGCACGAGGCAAGGCGATGCACGTTGATGTCAAGCCTCGTGAGAACCCGCAGTAGTGCTCGTATGTTTCTAGTCAACCCTACTCCCCGCCTCGCTTTGTTTGATTTCGAGCATCCCATTATTTCATTACATCCCCCGCCGTAGCTCAACATAATCTACCTATCGCTCCCATGTCTCGCCACATGTTAGTTACCTCACTCGGGGGGGAATTGAAAGCCATCTATAAATGTGATAACGTCCATTCAAGATTGTGGGCAAGAGATTTCGTGCCAATCTTATAATCTTGGATTCAAAGGGATCGATGTGATAATGGGAATGGGATGGTTGACCGCGTGTGATGCGGTGATATAGTGTGCTAAGAGATCAATCCTCCTTACAAGTCTAGTCGGTGAAAGATTTGAGTTTGCAAAGAGATCCCGCACCATCAAATGCTGCCGTGAATAAGTCTGATGGAGTACTTGGAAGACATACGAGTAGTGTGCGATTATCCCGATGTGTTTCTCGATGGCTGCTGTGCATGCCCCCGACCGAGATGTTGAGTTCGTTATTGATCTACCTGCACGCCCTATCTCTAAGCGCCCATATAGAATGTCTAGTGATCAGCTTGCAAGAACTTAAAGCGATTAAAGAATTGTTGGGTAAAGGGTTCATTCGTGCTAGTTCGTCACCTTGAGCACCCGTTATCTTTGTGGGTAAGAAAGATGGCAATACAAAGGATGTGTGTTGATTAAGGTGTCTCTTAATGATGTTACCATCAAGAACAAGTATCCTTCCGCCACGTATTGAAGATTTGTTTGATCGTATGAGAGGAGCTAAAGTGTTTTCTAAGATCGATCTCGCGGTCCGGGTTATCATCGCCTGAAGATTAGGCCTTTAGATATTCCTAAGACATCTTTTACCACTGTGTACTCGACTTTATGAGTACACAGCTATGTCTTTTGGGTTAACCAATGCACCCGCGTACTTTATGTACTTGATGAACAAGATTTTTATGGAGTATCCGGACAAGTTCGTTGTGGTATTCATTGATGACATTTTGATCTACTCCAAGAATGAGGAGGACCATGGTGGAGCATTTGAGGTCGTGTTGCGGAAGTCGAGAGAGCATGAGTTATATGCGAAGTTCAACAAGTATGAGTTCCGGCTCAAGGAAGTGTCTTTTCAGCTGTATCATCAACAACAGAGGTATTGCGAGATCCCCCAAATAGTTAGTGATGTATTGAAGTGGAAGCCCTCAGACAGTTGTCTCGAGATCCGAAGTTTTGGACTTGGCTGGCATTATCGCTTCGCTTATTGAAGGATTCTCCAAGATTTAGAAGCCTCTCACTACGTTGCTAGAGAGAAGGACAAAGAGTTCAAAATGGACCAAAGGCATGTCACTCAGCTTTGAAGAGTTAAAGAAGCGTTAACCACAACACCGTTCTAGTAATGCCCGATCAATAAGAGCTTCGACATTTACTGTGATGCATTCCCTCGACAAGGTCTAGGATGTGTGTTGATGCAAGAAGGTCATGTTATAGCCTATGCATCTCGCTCGCTGAGGAAGCATGAGTTGAACTATCCTACGCATGATCTTGGAGTTAGCAAATAAAGGGTTCATGCATTGAAGATTTGGAGACACTACATTATGGGAACTAAGTGTCGATCTATACTGATCACAAGAGTCCGAAGTATATCTTCACTCGTAAGGATCTCAATCTAAGACAACATGCTGTTAGAGTTGATCAAGGATTATGATCTAGAGATTCACTATCATCCGGTAAAGCGAATCGTTGCCGATGTTGAGGGCTCAAGGGCCACACTAACATGGCTATGACCATTCCGCTCTTCGAGGAGTTGGTAAAAGAGCTTCTGAAAGGCTCAACTTGAAAGTGTTGCCATGCGTATGAGTGACTTTGGAAGCACACCACTCCGGGAGCAAGAGATACGTAAGGACAACCTAGAGGATGCCGGAATACGTAAATTTTAAGAGAGTATGCAAGGAGAAGCCCCGTATTTCACAGAAGATGAGCAAGGAACCGTGTGGTTTAAGAACCGGCTATGTGTACCGTAGACAAGAGATCTCGCAGAGACGATCTTGAGAGAAGCTCACGACTCGCCCTTATTCTATCCATCCAGTGCACTAAGATGTACCAAAGATCTCGCGTAGGTATTGGTGGTACGGTATGAAAAGAGATGTGGCCGCGATGTGGCTTCGTGTGACACTTGCCACCGGGGTTAAGGCCGAACATGAGAGACCCGTCGGTTTGCTTCAACCATTGAAGGTGCCTCGAGTGGGAAGTGGGAAGAGATCTAATGGATTTCTCTATAGTGGGTTTACCCCGAACCCGAGATGGTTATGATTCGATTTGGGTTATCGTGGATCGTTTGGACTGCTGTACTTACCATTCCAAGAAAGACTACTTATACAGGAGCTAAGTTGGCAGAGCTACATGTCCAGGATTGTGTTTGCATGGTGTACCAAAGAAGATCGTGGCCGACAGAGGGTACCGCTTACTTCTCGTTTCGTGGAAGCTGTATGAATCTCCGGATACCAAGCTAAATTTCAGCCTCGCCCATCATCCATGCATGGGGATGGACAGACAGAGAGGAACCAATCGTATCCTAGAAGACATGTCGAGAGCATGCGCTTAAGCATGGTTGTAGTTGGGATAAGAGCTTGCCATATGCCGAGTTCTCTTATAACAAATAGCCTACCAAGCTAGTCTCAAAATGTCACCCTTGAGGCCCCGTATGGAAGGAAGTGTAGAACCCCGTTATATTGGAGGAACAGCGAAAGGCAGCTATTTGGGGGCAGATATCATTAGAGAAGCGAGAAACAAAGTTCGATCATCAGAGAAAATTTGAGGATTGCTCGCCTAGAGCGTGTGTTGCGTATGGCAAACGAAGGGATGTGGTCTTTCGTGAAGGCGATTATGTGTACCTAAAGGTGTCACCTATCGCAGGTTTGCGTCGATTCAAAGTTAAAGGGAAAGTTGTCACCTTTGCCATTTGACCTTTCAAGATCCTTGAGAGAGTGGGAGAAGTGGCTTACAAATTGGAGTTGTCGGCCCGCTAGTCGATGTGCATGATGTATTCCATATCTCTCGCCTGAAGAAGGGTTTTGGTCCTCATGACAAGGAGCCGTTACCCTTGGATGATCTAAATGTTAAAGAGGATCTCACTATTGTTGAACACCCCATTCGGATATTGCAACAATGACAAGGGTCACCAGGAGAATAGTGTGATTAAGATGTGCAAAGTACAAATGGAGTAATCATGCAGAGGATGAGGCAACATGGGAAAGAGAGGATGAGCGAAAGTGAGTTTCCGCATCTTTTTTCCCATCCGTCCGAATCTCGAGGACGAGATTCTTCTAAGGGGGTAGGATTTGTAACACCCTAATTTTATTAAAAATTTGGCTTTATAAAAATTTGCTGTAAAAAACCATTTACTCGCTTAAGGAAATAAGGTTGCTTTATTTATTATTAGGCATTTAAAACTTTTTCTAAAATAAAAGTTAATGAAATATAGGAGTTAATTGTTGCATTCATGCTGGTACATTATTTTTGGTTGCTGGAATTCAAATTCAAATTTGAATTCTAATTGGTTGAAGCCTTTTTCCTAAATCCCTAAATTCCCAAACCTAAAACCTATTCCTAAACTCCTACCCATTTCCCCACCCAACCCACCGGCCTCGCGCCAGCCCCAACCCAAAGACGCGCCGGCAGCCCCCAACCCGCGCAGCCACAGCCGCCGGGCAGCTCCCGCCCGCGCGCGTCGCCCGCGCCCGGGGGCCGGCCCGGCGCAGCCCGCGCCGCTCCCTCTCCTTCGCCGCCGCCGCCGACCGCCGTGGGGACCCATCGTCATCCCCTTCGCCCCGTCATCCCCGCCGGGACCGCCGCCGCCGCCCGAGTCCGCCGGAGCACGATGCCCCGCGTGGCCCGCACGCCAAGGAAATCGCCCTGTGCCTTTATAAGCCGCCGCCGCCCCCGGACGCCCCACCCGAGAAACCCGAGTCGCCGCTTCTGCGCCGCACCTCGCCCGAAACCCTAGCTCGAGCTCGCCGCCGCCGCCGGCCGATTCCCGCCGCCGTCGTCCTTCCGCCGCCGTGATTCCGCCTTCCGAGCCGCGCGAAGAAGGTGAGCATCGCGCCCGTGCCGCACGTTGTCGTCCCCAGCACCCGCCCACTCCAACGACCTCGCCGAGTTCGCGCCCCTCGCCGCCGCGCGACCGCCCGCGCCGCCGCATCTCCGCCCGAGCCGTCGCCCAGATCGGTCCGCTCGCCCTCGCGCGTCGTGTAGGTGCCATCCGCGCCTCAAACCGTGGCCGAAACCCTAGGTCGCAGTCCTTGCGCCGCGAGCTCCGCCGCCGTCCGCCGCCGCCGCCGCCGCCGCCCGCGCCTCCCCGCCGCCCGCCGCTTGCTCGCGATTCGAGCCGGCCGGGACCGGGATCCGACGCGTCCCGCCGTCCCCGCCGCCCGCGAGCCACCGCACACGCATCCGGATCCACCCGGGCCCCGCATCTAGTCAACCGAGTCACAGTCAAACCCCGCCGCCCCGGTGGCGCAAGTAAAAGCCCCGGTTTTCCGATATTCAAAAATACCCTTCCACCTTAGAAGTTTTCTTGGCGCTTAGTCCTTTTTCTTTATTTTAGCCCAAAACCTTTCGCATCTTCACAGATCGGTCCCTACACCTTCCCTAAGCCATAACTTAGTCGTTTTAGCTCCGATTTTAGCGTTCTTATGTCCACGCGTTCGTCTCGAAGCGTAGGGATTAGTTTTATGCTACTGTTTAGATCTGTTTCATCTCGTTTGGTGACTGTTTCTTATTTATTCCTATTGTATGCTTGTATGTGATGATTGTGGACCGTAGAGAGCTTATCTGCTCGAGGGATTTGAAGATCAAGTCGTGCAAGAGTTTGAGCAGCAAGGCTTTGTTGAAGGCAAGTATTCCTTGATGCATGCCCATTTGACCTACATAACATGCATTTTAAATTCACTGTTCTTACTTTTCGCTTGCATTAATTTGATGGGAACGTATTAAGGATCATGCCTAGCTTTTGACTACCTTTACCTTGATGCCGGGAATTAAATTAATCTTGTAAGTGCGAATGCTTAGCATGCTCAACTCGGGAATTGGTATTAATCAAACTTGGTTACTCTTGTTATTCTATGTTCCGTTTATGATCTTTTACTTTACAAGACCACTTTAATATAATCGAACATGGAGAACCACCCAGAAAACAATACAACCACAAGAACTAATGGGCAATGGTCTTGGTCAATAATTAGGAACTTAGCTTGGGATGGTCTTACCCGATAAGGACAAGGGATCGGCGGCATCGTGGGGTATGGACTCGCTCTAGCAGCGGGGGTTGGGTGAGTTATTCTTTTATGGTGGGGTATCGACCTCGCTAGGGGACTTTATACCTCGTTAACCGATCCGACCTTGTGGGTCATAACTTGCTAGGGAACCTTTGTAAAGGCCATGTAGCGTCCCTATGCAATCACACCTCGCAAGTGTGGTATGGTGTCTTGCAAACACCGCATGGTTGGGTCTAAAGTTCTTCGGAGCTTTTACGCTGCTTGTGGTGAAAGTGTACAACCTCTGTAGAGTGTTAAACTAATCGATTAGCCGTGCTCACGATCAAGAGCTTTTAATCGACACTCACATGATTAAATTATGGAACTTTAATGTTTAAATTGTTGTTTTATCCTTTATTTATGATGCTTGTATCTTATTAATTGGGTTGGTATGAACTTACACCTTTAGTAATCAGGTTGCTAATAAAACTTGACCCACTAAAATGCTAAAGTGCTTGAACCGTAGCCATCCACCATATGGCCTTGCATGTTATGTTGTTCTCTCTTGCTGAGTACGATATGTGCTCACGCTTGTTTATTCTCTTGCATCTACAATAATTCCGATTTGTCGCCGATCGGGAGAACTTCGAAGATATTCCAGGAGACTTCCAGGAGTTCTAGGTGTGCGTAGTCCTCGCCACCGCCCGTGGAGGCATTTTGTCCGTCGCGAGAACTCGTTTATTTAAGATTCGCTTAAGACCGTGGTTTGTAATAACTTTATTCGTGTGGCAATCGTTTTCTTGGTATTCATAATGTCTAAGCGTGTGTGAATTTGACTTCGGCGCACACGTGATCAATGCATTCGGTTTTGCCTTTAAAACCGGGTGTGACACCACGCGAAGGCGGGACTAGAGTACAACATTACATTGCATAAAAGGTTCACAAGTTCAACATTATTACAAACCAGGTTTTTCATACATAAAAGTAAACATGATCAGAGTTTAAACAAGCCGGAAATTAAACTAGCGCATGATACACACGGAGGCCATCCATGCATATCACTCATCATCATCGTTCTCCCATTCAACCTCCCATCCCTCCGGAATAACACCAGCGCGATGGGATTACCTCGAAAACCACAAATTAAGCAAGGCCGAGTACTACCTCGCTGAAGACTTACCCGACAAAAAATAAAGTACAAATTTAGACATGCAAGGCTTTTTGGCCGCCGGGTTTGTTTTGCCAAAAGCGACTAAGGGTGGATCCTTATTTTCAAGTTTTAGCTCATATTCTAGTATGTTAATCATTCTATGTGAGCACCTGCACTAAACAAGCATGTTGTTCAAACAATATTAAACAGGTAACAATATTAACCAAAATGTTCCATAAATAAACATGGGGTAGCCGGTGGTCAAGCTGACTCATATAACGGCGAGTGACCGACGATCGATCGATTTATATCCTTGCAAGGTAAACCCAAGATACACAGAAGAAGTAGACCCCAAGAATTCAAATAAGAGCAAATGCAGGGTCTACCCCGACCAAAGTGTGTTCCCAACATCCCACAACATTGGGATCGACGCTACAAACTCGGTACATGGTTATCCGGAAGGTCTTAACCCGACTAGTCCCGACTCACACACTATACCACGGGTAGCTAGCCCGGAGACACATCCCAAGCGGGTAGCTAGAAAGATCCCTCCCTAGCTCAAAGGTACTAGGCTTACCGTCCCACTCCCGACAAGCACTTGGTACGTTCAATAGCTTAAACCACGATGCTACTCGGTCGAGACCGAACCCATTGCTCTTACCACATGAGAGAGTCAATTTAACCAACTTATGATTCCAACATAAGCATCATATATCTCGCGAGCAATGAGTCATTACTCGACTTCTACCATGACCTTAGAGCATGGCACTAGCGTTCCTAACATACTAGTAAAAGAGCATAGGAGTCCTAAGGAACATGCAACTAGGTTTCAAAACAACTCCTGAAACTTAAATGCACAAAGTAAAGCATAAATATTGAAAAGTAAAAGACATGATTTTAAATTTACAAAATGGGTTAGATGAATCCGGTGCTTGCCTTCCTCGTACTCGCACTAACACAAGCCCCGGGCTCTTCTCGGGACTTTGGTCCAGTCTTGCCGCACACTAGCTTGATTCAACTCTCCACCAGTCGCTCCCTCCCCCCCTCCTCCCGGGTGAGTGTGTACGTCCCGCCGGGAAGATCTACACGTTTACATGCACATGCATTAGATTATGGTGAAGGTGGGAGAATTACCACAAAACCAACTCTCATAAGTACATTCACCCAAATATTAATATTTTCTCATATAAATTATTAGGGTGTGATGATAAACAAAACACTACTTTGATGGTGATTGTGTGCACATCTAAGCAATTTAAGTTACTTAACTTCACCAAACAGCAAGGGGGTGTTTAAATTAACAAAAACAGAAACAAAAATGATTTCACAAATTAGCACTTTTAATTTCCATTTCTTTCTTTAATTACTTAAAACAAGCCTTTCTACCATAAACCCAAATTAAATCAAAAACACTTCCAAAGGGCCTAATCTTTTGCACACAGCAACATACGCTTAATTTAAGCTCCAAACCAAAATATAGCTTAAGATCATTTATAAATTAATTTATACGAAAAAGACAAATTTCAGCCTAGTAAATCAACATTAATTCATATAAAAAGATTTAATAAACTTTTTGATCTCAACTTTCTCCTACAGGTCATGTATGCCAAAAATGAGCTTCTGACCAAAGCATGAATGTAGATTCAAATTATTATTCAGATTTTGAATTTAAACTCCTACACACGATTAAATCCAAATCACCTATTAAACAATTTCCTAAAATCACATCCTGTCGGTGTTTAAACCTCTCGACCTCCATGGGAGGTACCCGTAGCAAGGTAGAAGGTGGGGATCGTCATGATCTGGAACCCGAAGGTACGCGCGAAGAGCCACAAGACACAAGATTTATACAAAACCGGTAGCCTATAGCTACCCTACGTCCCGTTTGGGGGTAGTATTGCGCCCGGCGCTTGGTGTTGTTCCCCGAGGGATTAGGATGCCCTCCCTAGGTACCCGGCCCTCCTTTATATAGTCCAGGGGGGCGGCTCCAGTCGTTACAAGGTGAGTCCTATGTGGTAGGATTACACAGAGCGAGTCCTAGTAGGAGTACAGGGGAATTCTAGTAGGAGTCCGTCTTCTACTCTTCCTCCTTCCTTGTATGAGTACCCGGGGAGTATGCCCGACAAGCCCCCGAGCATGTTGTAGTCGAGAGTAGTAGTTCAAGTAGTCTTGAAGCCTCTTCGAGTAGTTGCTCGAGAGCGTTCTCGAGTACCGCTTTGGAGAAGTCTTCACGCACTTGAACCGCCGCGAGGCCGGAAGGTGGTCCCACCACGTCTTGAAGTCGAGATTATATGGAATTGCGTTGCAAAATCGCACTCCATATGAAGTAGCCCCCGAGCCTTAGGTTGAGTTGCACTCTACCGAGGGTCATTCTTGATTCCGAATCTTGTCTTGAAAAAATTGAACGATGGGTGTAGCATAGTAGCCCCCGAGCCTTGAAATGATTAGTAATCAATTAAGGGTCTTCTGTTCGCGAAAGCCATCATCCGAGTACTCTTGGCAGCGTGTGACCCCCGAGACAAGAGAGCCGTATGGAGCCACGTTGAGTAGTGATTGATGAGGAGGCCCCGACCTTGAGAGCGAGCGAAGCATGTCAAGTTATCTTCGAGTAGTATGTTAAGTGCAAATTTCCGAGCCGGAGAGATTCCGAGTAGTAATTTGGCGTCGAGGCCGTGGAGCATGAGAAGTAGTCGTGCCGTCGTAGCGGGATTCTTAGATGCGACCGAAGTCGACTTTAGATGCGCCATGAGCGGACTTTTTAGAATGCGACTTGAAACCGAAGTCGACTTTGTGCCGCGCGAGCTGCGACTTTTAGAATGCGACTTGAAAACCGAAGTCGACGTTAGTTGCCGTGCGAAGCGATTTCTTGACATGCGACTTTGGAAGTCGACTTAGATTGCCGTGTGAAACGGACTTCGTATGCGACCGTAGTCGACTTTGTACACACACGTGGTGGACTTAAGATGCAAAAAACGAAAAGCACTTTCCGGAAAGCCAAAGCGAATGAAAAATCAGAGAAAATGAATAGTTTTGCCGCCGGAGCGGGCTTGGATGCGACCGCTAGCGTTGACTTGTGCCACACCGGAGGGGCTGAGTACCGGGGCCATGGATTTCTGCACCCAAGGTACGATTGTCGCCGAGCGGGCCAAGGTGCGACTCGCAGTCGCGCTCAGGCCACCTCCAGTGGGCTGGCACCGAGCCATGGATTTCGGCACCCAAGGTACGATTGCCGCCGGGAGCGGGCTTGAAGGTGCGACCGAGTCGCCAGGCGACCGGAGTGGGCTAAGTAATTCGAGCCATGGATTTCGTACCCAAGGTACGATTGCCACCGTGAGCGGCTTGAAGGTGCGACCGGAGTCGACTTGTGTACCCGGCCATGGATTTCGTACCCAAGGTACGGAAAGGAGTACTTAGGGTACGTGGACCCATGGTGCGAGCGTAAAGACCACATGCGCCTAGATTCCGTCGGTGCGGAATATGGTCCCGACACTAACAAGAGGATAACGCCTAGGTCTATCCCTCAATGGTCGATGCCAAGCAACAAATGACACAAGGTTTTATCCCGGTTCCGGCCGAGGGGGCCGTACGTCCAGGGGGGGCTTGCTCGTGGCACTATATTGCTCGAAGACCGGGGTGCTTGTAGTGGGGCAATACAAGGGGGCATGAGAGGAAGCGTGGCTTCCAAGTCCCCGATGGGAGTGGTCGAAGATATTAGAGGAGAATAAGAGGAGTGAGTGCACGGTGTGTTGTGTTCCTGCCGAACTCCGTCCCCCCGCGGCCGGGGGCTCGCCTCCCCTTTTATAGGCCAAGGGGCTAGCGAGTTACATGCACGCCGCGCTACCTAGCTATGTGAGGGAGCACGTCACGCCACGCGTGTAGAGTGGGCGCCGTCCGGACGATCTTCGCTGCGATCCGGCCATGATGGCCTACTCCCGTACCCGGACAACGCGGGCGTCTCCCGAGGGTAGGAAGGCGGCAAAGATAGCGGTGGTGTCCTTTGATAGGCTTCGAGGGAGGTGTCGATGATGGCCGGCACGGAACAAAGCGCGAGCAACGGCGTCCCTTGGGTACGCGCCCGCGGCGGGCCGGGAGTGGGGGGGGGAAGGGGCGTGTTTCCGCGTGGCGCCGCGGCGGTCGGCGTGCGCCCGCACGCGTGGGGCACGGGCGGCCGCGCGTCTGCGTGGACCGGGATGGCCACCCACCGGGCCTAGCGACCTCACCCAACTCCGCAGGTCACGGAAAGTGGAATTCGAGGGTGCGCCCGCCCCTTTTCGAGGGTCTGCGCGTTAGCCGCATCGTAGTGGGCGCACCTGCGGTCTTGGGACCGACACCGGCCGTACCGCAAACAGTCCATCCCACGCGGGCGGGGATGGGCTCCTCCTCGGGGAGTTGGTGCGGCGCACCGGGCGTGAGCCCCCGGCGCATGATGGCGCCGCGTCCCGGCAGCCGTCGTGGCGCGTAATGCCTGCGAACGGCCGCCGCACGCGTGCGGCGCGCCCGTGAGCGTGGCGGGCCCCGGGGCCCGAGGGCGGAGCGTGAACCTCGAGCGAGCCGCCCAGACCCGCTCGAGGGGGGGGGGGGCGACCCCTCGAGCGGGCCCGGACCGCTCGAGGGGAAAAGGGTTGTCCCTCGAACGGGCGCGAGCCCGCCCCCGAGGGGAGCGCGTGCCCCGAGCGGGGCGGAGCTCGCTTCGAGGGGTCTTCTCCGTGGGCCGCCTCGGTGGGGCCACTCCGGGATCCCGACGTAGGCCGTGTCCCGCATGGTTAGGTACCCGCATGGTTAGGCGGAGCGGAGCGGACACGAGGATTAAGTGAGGATTCCCCGTTGTTTAAGGGGACCCCGAGGGCGGTCCCCGGCGCAGCTCCCGAGCATCTCGCGGGTTTGCCATTGAGGCTCCCGCATGCCGGAACCTAACGATAGGACGTTCTTCCCTCCTTGTTTGCGAACGCTTCCGTGGGGCCGCGCTCGCCGGGACCCGCAGTCTAGCCCCCGAAGCCCCGCAGAGTGGGGGTTCTTCCCGTTGTGTTAACCGCGAGAACTTTGGTCGAAAGGCGGGGCACATATGCCAACCGGCATCTGCGGTGTTTCCGGGCCCGGCTTCTGGGGTGCACGCTCCCCCCGTCACCGTTTCTCGGCGGGTGCAACTTCCGCGAGGGGTAGCTTCGCGTCAAGACCCCGAGCCTTGGCCCGTTCGAGGCGACTCGGCCGAGCTCGACGACTTGTTTTTTAACGCGCCGTCCCCTTCCCTCCGGCGGACCCGAGGGTGAGGTCTCCACGACTCCCATCGAGCTGGTCGCGAATCGCGGATTCCTCGTCGAGTCGCTAGCGGGTGGTTCAAGTGGACGTCCATGCCCCGTTCGATAAGGGTAGCCGCGCGTCCGAGGACACGTCCATGGAAGCGCTTGCGTGGGTTTGCTAGGTGGGGCTCGGTCCCGTTCGCTAGGGACCGAGGGCGCGAGGCTCTCCCCTCGGTGGGATCCCTCCGGCTAGCTGGGCCCTCGCTGGCTCTCGAACACGACATGGGCACCGCGAGCCGACGGGCTCGAGGAACGGCTCGTATGCGCGTGCCCTCGTCGTCCCTAACTCGTGACTGGGCGCCCGTTCGAACCCGTCGAGGGTCGTCGAACCTCCGACCGCAAGGCCGCGGGGCCGTGGCTCGGATGCCCCCCGTCTTTCACGTTTACCGCGAGGGTCCGGGCGTGCCGACCCCGAGGTGTTGCTGCGCACGCGCATGAGTGCTTTGCGTCGCCCCTATTTCAAGCGTGACCCGGGCGATCCTCTTACGCGCGCGTGCCTTTTTTTAGAGGGTTGACATTGTCTCGAGCCGAGGGTCATGCCGCCGAGGGCTTCACGTGGCATGGGTGCCGCGGTTGCACCGCTCTACATCGAAAGCGGGTCCCGGCGACCTTCTCACGCTAACATCCCATCGAGGGTCGCCTTTGTTTCGAGTCGAGGGTCACGCCGCTCGAGGGTTCTCCGTGGCATGGGTGCCCGCGGTTGCTTGCTCTACGTCGAGCAGGTCCCGGGGCGACCTTCTCCTTCGGATATCCCATCGAGGGTCGTATAGTTTCAAGCCGAGGGGTTCGCCTCGCTCGAGGGCTCTCCTTGCTTGGCAAGGGACCCGGCATTTAAGTGCCCTTGCGGTCGTGGCCGCGGTTTTGCGGCGCGGGGGCGCGCCTTTTTAGGCGGCGCGGCCGCGCGTGCGCGCGTAGTGGGCGGCGCGGCGGGCGAGCGGACGTGACGGTTTTGCCTCGGTCGCAGCCGTTCCTCGCCGTAATGATGACCCGCCTGCAAGGTTAGAGCCGGCTGCGGTCGTGGTGGGGCCCGCCCGTCGACGCGATGGAAAGATTCCTCGCAAGAATGCTCGCGGGCGTCCTGGGAGAAGCTCGCCCGCGACCTCTATAAAGCGCAGCCGCGGAGGGAGGGGGACGGCGGTTTTTTTACCTTGGCATCTTACCACTTTCACCCCCCCGTCCCTTCGTCTTCGTCTCGCTCTGGCTAGCCAGCGCAGCTCGCTGGTAGAGCTTTTTTCTCTGCTCCTCGTTCTCCGCCTTCGCATTCCTTCGTCCCCCTCAGGGCGCCTCCTCGCGCTTCCCGTTAGGATCCTCGGGAGCGGCGTGCGCACGGGAGAAATCGACGGTGACTCGGCCGCGCTTGGCGAGCCCCG
Source organism: Cenchrus americanus (assembly GCA_947561735.1). Classification (NCBI taxonomy): domain Eukaryota; kingdom Viridiplantae; phylum Streptophyta; class Magnoliopsida; order Poales; family Poaceae; genus Cenchrus; species Cenchrus americanus. The sequence continues at coordinate 87,654,920 of OX387240.1, read as the reverse complement.
GTCGCCGCCCGGCCCCGTCGGGCCAACGACGAAGGGCGCCGGCCGCGAGTGGGATCGTGCCGCACGGCGGCGCACCACGAGCCCAACCCGCCGGAGGGGAGCTACGTGGTGAGCTTACTCCGCTACCACGAGCGTGGCTTCATTGTGCCGGCAGAGCACCTTCATGCGGGCAATGTGCTACTGCTGCGGGGTGGAGCTGCACAACTTCGCCCCCAACGCGATCGCGCGGGCGGCCACGTTCGTGGGCGTTCGCGAAGGGTACACGGGGGATCCCGGCCGAGGCGGGATCTCTCGGGTTCACCTTTTCCGCGGGGAGCTCGTCACGCAGCCCACATCGGGAGCGAGGACGCCGTGCGGTGCGCGCGGCGGGATGGGTCGCCGGCCCTGCGGGGTGTACCAAGGATTTCTACATCCCCCGCATCGCGACGACGAACAACGCGGCCGCAGGGCGGGATGGTTCTACCTCGCGTAACGCCGAGCCCGGCCTTCCCCCCTACACCGGCCGGGTGTTCAGGGAGAGGCCGCCTCCCGGGGCTACGGGGTGTCTACGGCCCAAGATCGGGCGCGGCAAGTCCCCCGATCCTCGCGGCTCTGCGGCGGCGAAGGACGGGCTCAACGCGATGGGCGTCCTCGCCTTCCTCCATCACCGGCGGGTCGTGCCTCCGATGCGCAGGCCACTCGCATCTTCGAGATGACGGAGGCGGCCAACCCCGTCGACCCGGCGAGGTCGCGGATGCTCCCGACGCGCCGGAGCTGCCGTACGCGCTCCCCCGGCGCGGAGCGCCGTCGACACCCGGACGCCGCCACCGCGGTCGGACCCCGTGGGACATCGAGATGCTCCCTACGGGCCCGCGGGGGTGAGTTGGGTTCCCCGATTTCGTTCTAGTTCTTGGTCTTGCTTTCGTCTCCGATTCGCCATTGTCGCTCTTGTGCGCACCGGTGGAGTTCAACATCGCCAAGTCCGGTCCACCCACCCCCCGACCCCGTGCGCTCGGCCGCGCGCCAGGCGGGAGCAGCGAGGAGCGGGCGGCGCGCAAGAGGGAGCACGCCGGCGGCCGCCAGCGCGCCGCGACCAACGGTCCGCGGAGTACCGCGGCGTGAGGAGCCGGGGCTCTCCTCCCCGGATATCGAGGGAGCCCTCGTCCCGGAGCAGACGAGGAGGAGGAGTCCGAGGGGGAGGGCCCCTCGCATACAGGGTGGCGCCCCCGCGCCCCCGTCGCCGGGGCCCGCGCCCTCGCGTCGGGGTGGCTTCGTCGGGGCGGGGCGCACGGCCGCCCGCCGCCGGCACTCGTCTTCGGGGGCGGCGCGCGCCGCGGAGGTGCCGCGCGTGCCGCGGAGGCACGCGGCGGACACGCCCGTGCGCGCGTCGAGCGTGCCCGCGCGCGCGGAGGGAGCGTGTCCGCGCGCGCGGCGTCATCGTCAAGGGGCGCGTCGGCAGCGGCCCGCGCGCGGGGCAAGCGCGCCCGCGCGCGGTGGCTTCTTCGGGGGTGCGGCATCGGGCGCGCCCGCGCACGGGGCGGCGTGCCCGTGCGTGCGGCGGCGCGCCGTCCCGAGGCGCCGCGGGCGGGCGCGGCCGGCCGCGCCGGCCCTCTTCCGCAGGCCCCGAGGAAAAGGAAACGGGCCTTTTCTCTCGCGAGGTAAGGAGCTTGTCCTCCTTTGTTTGGTTTGGATTTGCGGTCGATCGGGCGCTCTAACCCTCCGTTCATGTCCGCGCAGGCGGTGCCAACCGTGCCTCCTCTTGCACCGGCCAAGGTGCCGAGGACGGACGCATCGATCCCCACCGCGGCGTTCGTCGAGGGGGTCACGCCCGGGACAAGCGTGGCGGCGGGCACTAGCTCGCAAGGCCCCGCGGGGGCCTCGAGGCCCCGGCCGGCGGATCGGCCCGGCCGCGGCGCGGCGGCCCGGATGGCGGGGCGGCCGGCGTCGGCCGCCACCGAGGCGCGCGCGCGGCGGCGACGGTAGTGGTGGAGCCCGCGGTGGCCGCCACCGCGGAGGAGGTGGAGCCGGCGCAACCCCGCGGGAGCGCCCGTGGATGCGGCGGCACGGCCGAGGTGGCGGCCACCCGTGGCGCGGCGGCGCCGTGGCCGCGGAGGCGCGGGTGGAGGTGTCGGCGGAGGCGGCGCGGCGGGCGCGCCCGCCGGCGTCTTGCGGCGGAGGTGGTGGAGCTCTCGGACGACTCCCCGCCGCCCGGGTGGAATCGGTGGGCTAGCTGGCCCACGAACTTCCCCCGAGCCCCGGGAGGGGGCCCTCGTGAGCGCGCACGAGGGTCACATGGTGGTGGGGGGCCGAGGACACGGTGCCGAGGCCTCGTCCTCCCCACGCCGGCCGCCCCCGCCTGCGTGGGGGGCCGTGGAGGATCCCCCGCGTTCGGGCCGACGCCGTGGGGGAGCGAGAGCTCGGGGCGAGCCGGAGCCACGGCGCCACGCTCAACCGCGCGTTGAACGAGGCGCCGCGAGTCCACCGGCGGCCCGGCCCCGGCTTGTCTTCCGGGTGAGCCACGCTTGCTCGTCCCACTTCCTTTTTCGTCTCCGTGTGCCGTATTCAAGCCTTGACACTTACGAGAATTGATGTGTGGATGCCGAGAGCTCGAGCGTCGCGCCCACGACAAATACGACGCGTTCGACCGGTGAACGCCGAGGCACCGCCGCCTCCGGGAGCGATGCGGCGCTTTCGACGCGCTTGCGGACGCCCCAGGGACGCCGGACGGGCGGCCGGCGCATCGGCGGCGGCGGCATGGAGCGACGAGCTCCCGGGAGAGCTCGGGACAGGATGCCCCGCGGCGTTCGAGCCTCGAGCGGATTCGTGCGGCCCTCGTCGATCGCGACGAGGCACGCGTGGAATGCGCGCGTGGACTCGGGAGAAGGCACGGACGCCGGGCCGCCAAGCGGGAGGCGGAGGTGGCCACCGCTCGCGCCGAAGCTCCTAGAGCTCCGCACGTCGCTCGAGGGGGCGCAGCGCTGCACCGCCGGCCGAGGAGCGGGCGCGGGGCGGGGGGGGGGCGCGCCAAGGAGGCCGATGACTCGAAGGCCGCCCTCGACGCCAAGGTCGCGGCCCTCGTCGTCGGCCGAGGAGCGGCTCCCGCAAGAGAGCGCCGCCCGCCAAGGGGCTAAGGGAGGCGAGCCGCAGCCAGGGCGAGCCGCCCTCGTCGATGCCCGTGCGCCGCCGGAGCGGGAGCGCGCCGCCCACGAGGGGGACGCGGAAGTCGTTGGAGGAGCGGAGCACCGCGCTCTCCAAAGTTGAGGACGAGGCGCTCGTGCTCAGCATCAGCAACGCCAACCAGGAGCTGGCCCTCCGCGAGCAGGGCGAGACCGTCCAGCGTCTCGAGTTGGCGCTCGAGTCCGCGCGCCGCGACCTCGATTTGGAGAGGAAGCAAGTCGAGGGTGAGTCACTTTTTGACTCTATTTGTTGGTTTTTTTCTTTAGAGGGTTCGTTTCTCCCTTTCTGATTTCTTGTCGTCTTGTTGACTCCAGGCTTGCACACTGCCTTGGGGCACGCTGCTGGGCGGGCCGAGGCCCTGCAGGCTTCCTACAACTCCTCCGAGCAGAGGCGGCAGAGCCGCGTGACGCGGCCCTCGAGACACCGCCGCGTCGTCGAGGAAGGCGAGGCCCGAGCCGGCAGCTCGCCGGCCCCCCGCCCTCGCGCGCCCCTAGGCGGCCACGTCACGGAGCGGATGCGCCGGGCGTTGCACCCAGGCGTCCCGGAAGGCCCTCGGAGTGGTGCAATCCCACTACGAGGTCAACCTCGAGGCGCCGCGAGGGCCACATCGTGCCCGAGGGCGTCGAGGACGAGGTGGCCATGGAGAGCGCGGACGCGCTGCCGCCGACGCCGGCCGGTCGCTCGCCGAGGCCTTCGAAGAATTCCTCTTCCCGGACGCGCCGATGTTGCTGCTCCTCCCCTGCTCGAAAGCGGTGGGGCGCTAGGCCCATTTTTTGTTTACGTGTATCGAGTCCCCGGCCTCGCGGCCTTTTGTAAATAGACAAGTTATTTCGCGAACATAAACAGTTGCTGTAAATGATGCTACTTGTTAATTACGCTTTTTGTTTCTCCTTCTTCCTGAGTAGATTCTAGTTAGGGAAGTTCGATTTTCGTAGGGGGCCCGCTGGGTTAGAGGCAGAGAGAAGGGCCATAGCCACGCGGCGTAGGCTATCTCCGGCTCGCGCGCTCCTTCCACCGTGCCGCTCGCGCCCTGTTCGAATCGTGGCTCGAGGTTGAAGTAGGAAACAAACTTAGCGCGTGTTGTTTTGTTTTTTGCGCGAAAAAATGGGACCATTTTGGGGGGGGGGTGCCCCCCGCGAGCAGCCCCCCGAGGGTAACTTGGGTTTCAGAGGAAAGCCGAGTTGCCCTTTTATTAGACTTGCAGTATTTACATAGTTGACACCAACTGGGGTGTTGGCCATGTGATTTTATAACAACAAAAAACACTTGGAAAATCCTAGCTAAGGGTAGAAGCGACGTAGCTGTTGGATGTTCCAAGCGTTGGTGAGTTCTTCGCCGTCCTTGTTGGCCAGCTTGTACGTGCCCGGCTTGAGCACTTTCACCATGACATAGGGTCCCTCCCATGGGGGCGATAGCTTGTGGCGCCCTCGGTTGTCTTGGCGTAGCCTTAGGACCAGATCCCCTTCGCTGAAATCCCTCCGACGTATCTTGCGTGCTTGGTAACGTCGTAGGGACCGTTGATACCTTGCGGAGTGCATCAACGCCACGAGGCGTACTTCGTCTAGCCGGTCCGCCGAGTCCTCGCGGCTCGCTCGGTTGGGCGTCTTCGTCGTACCCTCGAATCACGGGCGACCCATATTCCGGGTCCGTGGGGAGGACGGCCTCCGCGCCATGGACTAGGAAAAACGGGGTCAACCCGGTGGCTTCGCTTGGGGTTGTTCTCGTGCTCCACACGGCTGGCGGGTAGTTCTTGGAGCCATTTTCGGCCGGATTTGTTGAGCTGGTCAAAAATTCGGGGCTTGAGGCCTTGCGTAATCATGCCGTTGGCACGCTCCACTTGGGGCCGTTGGTCCGTGGGTGTGCCACAGTTCGCCCAATCCACGCATGTGGAACTTGTCGCAGAACTCCAAAAACTTCCGGCCCGTGAACCGGGACCCATTGTCCGTGATGATGGAGTTTGGCACTCCAAAGCGGTAGACGATGTCGGTGAAGAATGTGACCGCCCGCTCGACCCTCAAATTCGTGATGGGGCGCACCTCCACCCATTTGGAGAATTTGTCAATCGCGACAAGCGGTGGGTGAAGCCCCCCGGCGCCTTCCGCGAGGGGCCCGACGATGTCCAACCCCCACACGGCGAACGGCCATGTTACGGGGATCGTTTGCGGTGGCGTGAGCGGGCAAGTTGGACTTGCGGGTGTAGAACGCGGCACCCTTCGCGGTGCGCACTATTTCGGCGGCATCCGCGACCGCGGTAGGCCGCAGAAGCCTCGCGGAACGCGTTGCCAACGAGGGTGCGCGGCGCGGCGTGGTGGCCACGTATCCCCGCGTGGATGTCCCGTAGGAGCTCGCGCCCCTCGGGAATGGGTATACACCGCTGGAGGATGCCTGATGCGGCGCGCTTGTACAGCTCGCCGTCGACGAGGGTGAAGGATTTGGCCATCCTGGCGATGCGCCTGGCCGCGGCCCGGTCTTCGGGGAGTTCCCCTCGAGCAATCCAGGCGATGTACTTCTCCCGCCAGTCCGCCTGGACGGGAGCCGGCCCGATGTCCATCGCGACGGCCCTCGTGGGAGCCGTACCCCCCCGAGAAGGGAGAGTACGTACGCCTCGTTCGAGGGGTTCTCATCCATGGGTTCCGCACCCGCTGGATTCGAGGGAGCCCCCGAGGGTCCGCCGTCGCTCGAGGGGTAGGGCTCGAAGGTGACCGAGGGCCGCGCGATGTCGCGCGCGAAACGTTCGGGGGAACGGTGATCCGCCCGGACGCGATCTTGGCAAGTTCATCCGCTTCCTCGTTGTACCGGTGGGGTACGTGATTAAGCTCGATGCCGTAGAACTTGTCTTCGAGGGCCCGCACGGCTTTACAGTAGGCCTCCATCTTGTCATCGTGGCAGCTCGCGTTCTTCATGACTTGATCGATCACGAGCTGCGAATCCCCTCGTACGTCGAGGCGCTTGACGCCCAACTCAATGGCGATTTTGAGGCCGCGAGAAGGGCCTCGTATTCCGCCATATTGTTAGATGCGGGGAAGTGGAGGCGCACCGCGTAGCGCATGTGTTCCCCGAGGGGTGACACGAAGAGCGAGCCCGCGCCCGCTCCCCGTCTTCATCACCGAGCCGTCGAAGAACAGAGTCCAACGACTCGCTTGGGAATCCGAGGGGGGGCGGCACGCGTGTCCGTCCATTCGGCCGACGAAATCGGCTAGGATTTGCGACTTGATGGCCTTGCGCGGAGAGTAGGCGAGCGTCTCGCCCATCAACTCCACGGACCACTTGGCACTCCGCTCGCCGCGTCGGGGTTGCGGATGATCTCTCCTAGCGGGAAGGAAGAGACCACCGTAACCGAGGGTGGGCCCTCGAAGTAGTGGCGGAGCTTGCGCCGCGCGAGGACTACCGCGTACAACAGCCTTCTCGGGACACGGGGGTAGGGCGCGTCTTCGTGTCCGACAGACTTCGCCGATGTAGTAGACCGGCCTTCGCACGGGCAAGGCATGCCCTTCCTCCGTGCGCTCCACAACGATCACGGCGCCGAGCCACCCGGGTGGTTGCGGCCACGTAGAGTTGGAGGGGTTCGCCGTCTCGCGGCGGCGTAAGGATTGGGGCGTGCGTCGGAGACGCCTCCGGCTTGTCGAGCGCTTCCGGGCCTCGGCGGTCCAAGAGAAGCGCTCGTGCTTCTTGAGCAGCCGCGTAGAGGGGAGGCCCTTCTCACCGAGCCTCGAGATGAAGCGGCGAAGGCGGCGAGGCACCCCAACACCTTCTGCACCCCTTTGAGGTCCCGAATTGGTCCCATTCGCTCGAGGGCCGCGACCTTTTCAGGGTTGGCCTCGATTCCCCGCTGGGAGATGATGTATCCTAGGAGCATGCCCCGCGGCACTCCAAAGACACATTTTTCGGGGTTTAGCTTGACCCCATTTGCCCGTAGGCAGCTGAACACGACGCCAAGGTCGTTAACCAGGTCGTCCGCCTTCCTAGTCTTGACGACGATGTCGTCCACGTAAGCCTCGACCGTCCGCCCGATATGGTCCCCAAAAACGTGCTGCATGCAGCGCTGATATGTCGCGCCCGCGTTTCTGAGGCCAAAAGGCATCGTGACGTAACGAACGTCCCGAACGGTGTGATGAACGAAGTCGCGAGCTGGTCGGACTCCTTCATTTTTATTTGGTGATATCCCCGAGTAGGCATCAAGGAAACAAAGAGTAGTTCACACCCGCTGTAGAATCAACGATTTGATCTATGCGTGGCAAAGGAAAAGGAACTTTTGGACATGCTTTATTGAGACTGGTGTAGTCTATGCACATCCTCCACTTCCCATTTTTCTTTTTTACAAGCACAGGATTAGCTAGCCACGTAGGGTGGAACACTTCCTTGATGAACCCGGCCTCGAGGAGCTTTCGCAGCTCCGCTCCGGAGTGCGCCCGTCGCCGCTCCTCGTCGAAGCGGCGCAACCGGCCGCCGCACGGCGCCGCGACCGTTAGGAAGGATATCAAGGGAGTGCTCGGCGACCCCCTCGGGATGCCGGCATGTCCGAGGGGCTCCACGCGAAGACGTCGGCGTTGGCGCGGAGGAAGTCGACGAGCATTGCTTCCTATTTGGGGTCGAGGGTCGAGCTGACCCTCAACGCCCTGCCCTCGGGGGTCGACGGGTCGAGGGGGACCCCTTTGGTTTGCTCGGCGGCCTCGAAGGTGCCGACGTGCTTGGCGGCGGAGCTGAGGTCGTCGTTGACCATCTTCTCCACCGTGTCCACCGCGCTTCATCCAGCGCTAGTGCCCTCGCATGTTCCACGCACTCGACGTCACAGTCGAATGCGTGCTCGATCGACGACCCGACGGTGATGACGCCGTTTGGACCCGGCATCTTCATCTTCAGGTACGTGTAGTTGGGGACCGCCATGAACTTGGCATAGCATGGTCGCCCAAGGATGGCATGGTAGGCCCCTTTGAATCCCACCACCTCGAAGGTGAGGGTTTCCTTGCGGAAATTCTTGGGGGTCCCAAACCAGACGGGCAGATCGATCTGCCCGAGGGGTTGAACCTGCTTGCCGGGCGCGATGCCGTGAAACGGCTTTGTTGGCCGCGGGCCGCCATGTCCCAGCCCAATCCCCATCAGGCGCAATGTATGCGCGAAGAGGATATTGAGGCTACTGCCTCCGTCCATAAGGACCTTCGAAAACCGGGCGTTCCCAATGATGGGATCGACCACCAGTGGGTACTTGGCCCGGTTCGGGATGCGGTTTGGGTGATCATCCCGGCTAAAAGTGATGGCGTCCTCCGACCGGTTGAGGAAGGCCGGAGGTGCCCTCTCGCGGCGAGGACTTCGTGCCGCTCCTTCTTGCGTTGCCGGGTCGACATGTCGACGTAGGTCCCCCAAAGATGAGGAACACATTTTCGACGGTAAGGGGGAAACCACCCGCGTCGCCATCGCCCCCATCTTTCTTGGCCTCTGCCTCCTTCGCGGCGGCACGGCCGTAGAACTTCTTGAGCATGTCGCATTGCTCAAGAGTGTGGTTCACGGGAGTTTTGTGGTAGGGGCATGGTTTTTTCATCATGTCGTCAAACACCCCCGGGCCTCGAGGGAGCCGTAGAGGGCCCCGTCGAGCCGGGTCGACAGCGAGGGCCTCGGCGTTGCCGCCGTTGCGTCCTCGGCCGCGCGCCCGCGGCGCGGCTTCTTCCCCTTCTTGCCCCGCTTGTCGTTGCGGCGCGGCTCCTTGGACCCGCTGCCCTCCGCGGGCGTGTCCTCGGAGCGCTTGCCCTTCTTGCCGTCGAAGATCGCCCCCACGGCCTCCTCTCCGAGGCGAAGCCGGTGGCAATGTCGAACGACTCGTTCGAGTCCGTGGGCGGGCCGCGCTCCCGGCTCGCGCACAAGGTCCCCGCACGTGGTGCCCTCGAGGAACGCGTGCACGATCTCGGACCGTGCCACGCCGGGTAGCTCCGTGCGCCGCTTGGAAAGCGCCGAATGAAGTCCCGCAGCGACTCGCCCGGCTTCGCGTGCGAGAGCGCGATCCCGAGTGTGTTCCGGGGCGTACGTACGTGCCCGCGGAAGTTTCCCCACGAACGTGTGGACCGGATCGTCCCGCTATGGATCCGCCGGCGGGCAAGTGCTCGAGCCATGTCCCGGCCGCGTCGCCCGGTGCAGGGGCAAGTTGCGGATAATCACTTCGTCGTTAGGGTCCCCGCCCACCGACAAGCTAGGCGGTAGTCGTTGAGCCGCACGCGGGGGTCCGTCTCCCCCGTTGTACTTGACGATTGTCGAGGGCTGACGGAAGCGCTGGGGGAATGCCGCCGTGCGGATCTCCCGGCTGAACACACGGGTGCCCGGGGGCTCCGGCGTCGGGGAGCGATCCTCACCGCTGTCGTAGCGTCCACCCCTTCGAGGGTGGTAACCCCTAGCCGCTCGCGCGTCCGCCCTTGCTTGGTGCGCTTCGGCGTTAATGACGTTGCGGGCATCGCCATCCGGCGCCCTACGCGTGTCGAGGAGCCGTTCCTTGGCGGCGTGCGCCCTTGGTCGGCCGGGTTGACCCACTTGCACCGAGGGGTTCGCCTCTCGGTGCGGGATCATCACCCCGTGCGTCCCCCCGTTGGCGGATGCGTGAGGCCGAGCTCTCGGCCCGCCGGACGGCCGCTTGCTCAAGGAGAGTCCGCACCTCGCGGTGCATGTCTCGAGCCTCGGGGGTCGAGGGCGCCGGCATGGCGCGTAGCAACGCCGCGGCGGCGATGAGCTTTTGGCTCGCCCGTGGTGGAGTATCCGCGTTGTCGACGTTGGGGACGGGGTTGAGGCGGTCACGGACCGTCCGGCCCAGCCTCCCGCGCGCGTTCGCCGCGCGCGGAGGCCTCCCCCCGCCATCGAGGCGCGGGAGCGGCCGCAGCGTCCCGTACTCCTCCGCCGGCTTGGCCTCGAGCTCGCGGGCTTGGGCCACTGTGCGTCGACGTCGGCCCCCGGCGAGAGCGCGCGGCCCCCGCGGCCGGGCGCGTGGCGATCCGGGGGCGGCGTGACTTCCCCGGCTCTCCGCACCCGCCGCACCGGCGCCGTTAGCCGGGTCGTTGGTGATGACGGCGCAACACTCCCGCGTGGGGTCGTAGCTCCCGGTGCTGGAGTCGTCGGAGCAGCCAAACCAGTAGTCCGTGGCGTCGAGGAAGCGCCTGAACGCGACTGGGTCCGGCACGCCGGAGAAGTCCCACTCCGCGTACCCGTGGCGGTTGGCGGGTGGCATCGTGTCGACGGAGCCCAGGGATGACTCGTCTGGCCGCCGAGGTGCCGGGGTCCCTGGCGACGAAGACGTGACGGCCAGGTGGAACCCGGTGCATCGTCGTGTTCACGTTGGCGTTATGGGCCGTCGTGGCGCCACGCGGCCCGATGGGGATGCGCGGTCCCGAGACCGCACGCGGTCCCGCCGGGGGCGGTGGCGGCTGCGACGGTGGGCGCACCGCGTTGGGTGGCGGCGCGCTCGGCCTTGCCGCCGCTCGGACCGCGCCGACGCGAGCGTAGCCCGGAGCGACGACGGCGTCGCGGCGTCGACGGACCCGCGCATCCGTGCCTCGCGGGTGTCCGCGCCGTGTCGTGCGTGCGGCGGAGACCGGAGCGGACTCGGCCTCGCGCTGCGCGCGAAGCTCCTCACGATTGGTGAGGCGCATGAGATAGCCGTTCCCCGTGGCCTGGAAGTTCAAGTCTCCGAAGCGGATCTCGAACCCGGCCGGGAGAGGGTCCGAGCTACCCATGTTGTAGCGGGTAGCACGGTACTCAGTGCGAATCACCATGGAGGGAGTTGGCGAAATGACCTTAGGCGCTCGTTTGCCCCACGGTGGGCGCCAACTGTCGGTGCGGAATATGGTCCCGACACTAACCAGTAGATAACGCCTAGGTCTATCCCTCAATGGTCGATGCCAAGCAACAAATGACACAAGGTTTTATCCTGGTTCCGGCCGAGGGGGCCGTACGTCCACGAGGTTGTGCTCGTGGCACTATATTGCTCAGCACCGGGGGTGCTTGTAGTGGGGCAAATACAAGCAAGGCGGGAGAGGAAGCGTGGCTTCCAAGTCCCTGATGGAGTGGCTGAAGATATTGTGGGAGAATAAGAGAGTGAGTGCACGGTGTGTTGTGTTCCTCTGAACTCGTCCCCCCGCGGCTGGGGGCTCGCCTCCCCTTTTATAGGCCAAGGGGGCGGCGAGTTACATGCACGCCGCGCTACCTAGCTATGTGAGGGAGCACGTCGCGCTACGGTGTAGAGTGGGTGGCCGTCCGGACGATCTTCGCTGCGATCCGGCCATGATGGCCTACCCCGTACCCGAACAGTGGCGGTTCGAGGGTAGGAAGGCGGCAGATAGCGGTGGTGTCCTTTGATAGGCTTCGAGGGAGGTGCTGATGATGGCTGGTACGGGGAACAGGCGCGAGCAGAACGGCGTTCCTTCCCAATGCGTCCCGCGGCGGCACGAGTGGTTGCTGCGAGTGCTCGGGCGTGCGCCGCGGCGTCGGGCGTGCGCCCGCACGCGTGGGTACGGCGGCCGCGCCGTTACAGTGACCGGGATGGCCACCCACCGGCCTAGCGCCCCTCACCTAACACACGGGGTCACGGGAAAGTGGAATCGAGGGTGCGCCCGGCCCCTTTTCGAGGGTCGGGCGCGTTAGCCGTACTGTAGTGGGCGCACGGTGTCTTGGGACTGACACCGGCCGTACCGCACATTCCATCCCACAGTGGCGGGGATGGGCTCCTCCCTGGGGAGTTGGTGCGGCGGCACGGGCGTGAGCCCCGGCGCATGATGGCGCCGTCCCCGCGGCGTCGGGCGTTAAATGCCCAAGTACGGGGCCGGCGCACGCGTGCGGCGCGCCCGTGAGCGTGGCGGGCCCCGCCCGAGGGCGGAGCGGACCCTCGAGCGAGTCGAGACCTGCTCGAGGGGGGGCGATCCCTCGAGCGGGCCGGGACTGCTCGAGGGAAAGGGTTGTCCCTCGAACGGGGCGGAGCCCGCCCGAGGGGGAGCGCGTCCTCGAGCGGGGCGGAGCCTGCTCGAGGGGTCTTCTCCGTGGGCCGTCTCGGTGGGCCATCGGGATCCCGACGTAGGCCGTGTCCTGCATGGTTAGGTACCTGCATGGTTAGGCTTAGCGTGTTTTGATACCGGGATTAAGTGAGGATTCCCCGTTGTTTAAGGGGACCCCTAGGGCGGTCCCCGACAGCGGCCACATAGAGCTGCAGGGGCTCGCCGTCCCGGGGCGGCGTGAGAATCGGGGCGCGCGTCAGAGATGCCTTCAGCTTGTCAAGCGCATCTTGGGCCTCGGTGGTCTAGGAGAAACGCTCGTGCTTCTTGAGTAAGCGGTAGAGGGGCAGGCCCTTCTCACCGAGCCGCGAGATGAAGCGGCTCAAGGCGGCAAGGCACCCCAACACTTTCTGCACCCCCTTGAGGTCCCGGATCGGACCCATCCGTTCGAGGGCCGCAACCTTTTCAGGGTTGGCCTCGATTCCCCGTTGGGAGACGATGTATCCCAGGAGCATGCCTCGCGGCACTCCGAAGACACATTTTTCGGGGTTTAACTTGACCCCGTTGGCCCGTAGGCAGTTGAACGCGACGCCAAGGTCGCCAACCAGGTCGTCCGCCTTCCTGGTCTTCACGACGATGTCGTCCACGTACGCTTCGACCGTCCGCCCGATGTGATCCCCAAAAACGTGCTGCATGCAACGTTGGTATGTTGCACCCGCGTTTCTGAGGCCAAATGGCATCGTGACGTAGCAGAACGTCCCGAACGGTGTGATGAACGAGGTCGCGAGCTGGTCGGACTCTTTCATCTTAATCTGGTGGTATCCGGAATAAGCATCAAGGAAACAGAGCAGTTCGCACCCAGCTGTTGAGTCAACAATTTGATCAATGCGTGGCAAAGGAAAAGGAACTTTAGGACATGCTTTATTGAGACTAGTGTAGTCTATACACATCCGCCATTTCCCATTCTTTTTCTTTACAAGCACGGGGTTTGCTAGCCACGTTGGGTGGAACACTTCCTTGATGAATCCGGCCTCGAGAAGCTTCCGCAGCTCCGCTCCGATTGCCCGTCGCCGCTCCTCGTCGAAGCGGCGGAGCCGTTGCTGCACGGCGCGAGCATTTGGCAGGATGTCAAGGGAGTGCTCGGCGACTTCCCTCGGGATGCCTGGCATGTCCGAGGGGCTCCACGCGAAGATGTCGGCGTTGGCGCGGAGGAAGTCGACGAGCACTGCTTCCTATTTGGGGTCGAGGGTGGAGCTGACCCTCAACGCCTTGCCCTCGGGGGCCGAAGGGTCGAGGGGGACCCCCTTGGTCTGCTCCGCAGCCTCGAAGGTGCCTGCGTGCTTGGCGGCGGGGTTGAGGTCTTCGTTGACCATCTTCTCCAGCGTGTTCACCAGCGCTTCGTCCAGCGCTAGTGCCTCTGCATGCTCCACGCATTCGACATCGCAGTCGAACGCGTGCTCGATCGACGAGCCGACGGTGATGACGCCGTTTGGGCCGGGCATCTTCATCTTCAGGTAGGTGTAGTTGGGGACCGCCATGAACTTGGCGTAACAAGGTCGCCCAAGGATAGCATGGTAGGCCCCTTTGAACCCCACCACCTCGAAGGTGAGGGTTTCCTTGCGGAAGTTCTTAGGGGTGCCAAACCGCATCGGGCAGTCGATCTGCCCGAGGGGCTGAACCTGCTTGCCGGGCGCGATGCCGTGGAACGGCTTCGTGCCGGGCCGCGAGCAGTCCAACCCGATCCCCATCAGGCGCAATGTATGCGCGAAGAGGATGTTGAGGCTACTGCCTCCGTCCATAAGGACCTTTGAGAACCGGGCGTTCCCAATGATGGGATCGACCACCGGGGGGGTACCGGCCGGGTTGGGGATGCGATTCGGGTGGTCTTCCCGGCTAAAGGTGATGACATCCTCCGACCAATTGAGAAAGGCCGGAGGCGCCCTCTCCGCGGCGAGGACTTCGTGTCGCTCCTTCTTGCGCTGCCGGATCGACATGTCGACGGTAGGTCCCCCAAAGATGAGGAACACATTTTCGACGGCGGGGAAGCCGCCGGCGTCGCCCTCGCCCCCGTCTTTCTTGGCCTCTGCCTCCTTCGCGGCGGCACGGCCGTAGAATTTCTTGAGCATGTCGCACTGCTCAAGGGTGTGGTGCACTGGGGTCTTATGGTAGGGACATGGCTTTTTCAGCATGTCATCGAACACCCCCTGACCTCGAGGGGCCGGTCGAGGGCCCCGTCGAGCCGGGTCGACAGCGAGGGCCTCGGCGTTGCCGCCGTCGCGCCCCTGCTCGCGCGCCTCGCGGCGCGGCTTCTTCCCCTTCTTGGCCCGCTTGTCGTTGCGGTGCGGCTCCTTGGACTTGCTGCCCTCCGCGGGCGCGTCCTCGGAACGCTTGCCCTTTTTGCCGTCGAAGATCGCTCCCACGGCCTCCTCCCCGGAGGCGAAGCTGGTGGCGATGTCGAACAGCTCGTTGGAGTCCGCAGGCGGGCTGCGTCCCAGCTCCCGCACGAGATCCCGGCACGTGGTGCCCTCGAGGAAGGCATGCACGATTTCGGACTGTGCCACGCTGGGGAGCTCCGTGCAGCGCTTGGAGAAGCGCCGTATGAAGTCCTGCAGCGACTCGCCGGGCTTCGCGTGCGGGGAGCGCGAGTCCCAAGAGTTCCCGTGGCGCACGTATGTGCCCCGGGAAGTTGCCCACGAACGTGTGGACTAGGTCGTCCCAGTTATGGATCTGGCTGGCGGGCAAGTGCTCGAGCCATGTCCGGGCCGCGTCGCCCAGATGCAGCGGCAAGTTGCGGATGATGACCTCGTCGTTAGTGGCCCCGCCCAGCTGGCAAGCCAAGCGGTAGTCGTTGAGCCAGACACGGGGGTCCGTCTCCCCGTTGTACTTGACAATCGTCGAGGGTTGGCGGAAGCGTTGGGGGAACGC
This sequence comes from Cenchrus americanus, assembly GCA_947561735.1. Lineage (NCBI taxonomy): Eukaryota > Viridiplantae > Streptophyta > Magnoliopsida > Poales > Poaceae > Cenchrus > Cenchrus americanus. Next base: position 87,639,882 of record OX387240.1, on the reverse strand, counting down.
TCGCCGCGCGAATCTCCCGCCGAACACGCGGGTGCCGGGGGCTCCGGTGTCGGGGAGCGGTCCTCGCCGGCGTCGTAGCGCCCACCCCGTCGAGGGTGGTAGCCCCTTGCCGCTCGTGCGTCCGCCTTGCTGGTGCGCCTGGCGTTGATGACGTTGCGAGCGTCGCCATCCAGCGCCCTGCGTGCGTCAAGGAGTCGCTCCTTGGCCGGCGTGCGCCCTTGCTCGGTGGGTTGCCCCGCTTGTCCCTCTGCGTGCACCGAGGGTTCGCCTCCCGGCGCAGCTTCGTCGCCTCGAGCATCCCCCTGCTGGCGGATGCATGAGGCCGAGCTCTCGGCCTGCTGGACGGCCGCTTGCTCGATGAGAGTTTGCACCTCGCGGTGCATGTCTCGAGCCTCGGGGGTCGAGGGTGCTGGCATAGCCCGTAGCAGCGTCGCGGCGCCGGCGAGCTCGGCTCGCCCGCGGGGGTACGTCCGCGTTTTCGACGTTGGGGACGGCGTTGATGCGGTCGCGGACTGTCGGCCCGGCTCCGCGCGCGTTCGCCGCGCGCGCAGGCTTCCCCGCCATTGAGGCGCGGAGCGGCCGCACCATTCGGTATTCCTCCGCCGGCTTGGCCTCAAGCTCGCGGGCTTGGGCAAGGCGTGCGTCGACGTCGGCCCCGGCCTGGAGCACTTGGCCCCGCGGCCGGGCGCGCGACGATCCCCGGGGCAGGCGTGACCTCCCCGTCTCCGGCGCCCACCGCGCCGGCGGTGTTGGCCGGGTCGTTGGTGATAACGGCGCAACACTCCCGCGTGGGGTCGTAGCTCCCGGTCTGGGAGTCGTCGGAGCAGCCGAACCAGTAGTCCGCGGCGTCGAGGAAACGCCGGAACGCGACTGGGTCCGGCACGCCGGAGAAGTCCCACTCCGCGTAACCGTGGCGGTTGGCGGGTGGCATCGTGTCGACGGAGCCCGAGGGGATGACTCATGCCTGGCGCCGAGGGTGCCGGGGTCCCCGGCGACGAAGACGTGGCGGCCGGGTGGAACCCCGCGCATCGTCGTGTTCACGTTGGCGTTGTGGGCCGTCGTAGCGCCACGCGGCCGATGGGGATGCGCGGTCCCGGAGACCGCGCGCGTCTGCCGCCGGGGCCGTGGCGGTCGTTGTGGTCGGCACACCGCGGCGGGCGGCGGCACGCTCGGCCGCCGCCGCTCGGATCGTGCCCGACGCGAGCGCGCCCGCAGCGACGGTGGCGTCGTGGCGCCGACGGCCCGCGGCATCCGTGCTCGCGGGCGCTGCGCCGTGGTAGTGCGTGCGGCGGGGGGCCAATGCTGACCTAGCTCGGCGCCGCGCGCGGGAGCTCCTCACGGTTCGTGAGGCGCATGAGATAGCCGTTCCCCCGTGGCACGAAAGTTCGGGTCCCCGAAGCGGATTTCGAACCCGGCGGGGAGGGGGTCCGAGCTACCCATGCGATAGCGTGTAGCACGATATTCGGTGCGAATCACCATGGAGGGAGTTGGTGAAATGACCTTAGGCGCTCGTTTGCCCCACGGTGGGCGCCAACTGTCGGTGCGGAATATGGTCCCGACACTAACCAGTAGATAGCGCCGTGGTCTATCCCTCAATGGTCGATGCTAAGCAACAAGTGACACAGAGGTTTTATCCTGGTTCCGGCCGAGGGGGCCGTACGTCCAGCAGAGGCATGCTCGGGGCACTATATTACTTAGCACCAGGGGTGCTTGTAGTGGGGCAAATACAAGCAAGACGAGAGAGGAAGCGTGGCTTCCAAGTCCCTGGAGGAGTGGCTGAAGATATTGTGGGAGAACGAGTTTGAGTACGTGGTCTGGTGTCTCTCCTCTGTCTTCGTCGTCCCCCGCGGCTGGGGGCTCGCCTCCCCTTTTATAGGCCAAGGGGGCGGCGAGTTACATGCATGCCGCGCTATCCAGCTACGTGGGGGTGCACGTCGTGCTACGCTGTAGAGCGGGCGGCCGTCCGGACGATCTCCCGCGGCCGATCGGCCATGATGGCCTACTTCGTACCCGAACAGTGGTGGTTCGAGGGTAGGAAGGCGGCAGATGGTGGTGGCGTTCCCCGATAGGCTTCGAGGGGAGGCGCCGATGCGGGCGGTACGGGGTACGGGAGCGGGCGAACGGCGTTCCTTCCCAATGCGCTTCACGGTAGTGGAGTGGTTGCTACGGCGCCCGGCGTGCGCCTGCACGCGCGAGTACGGCGGCCACGCCGTCACAGTGGCCGGGATGGCGGTCCACCGGCCTAGCGCCTCCACCTAACCCTGTAGGGTCACAAGAAGGTGAAATCGAGGATGCGCCCGGCCCCCCTTCGAGGGTCGGGCGCGTTAGCCGTACTGTAGTGGGCGCGCGGTGTCACGGGACTGACACCGGCCGTACCGCACGGTCCCTTCCCACAGTGGTGGGGATGGGCGCCTCCCTGGGGAGTTGGTGCGGCGGCACCGGGGCGCGAGCCCCGGGCGCATGATGGCGCCGTCCCCGCCGTGTCGGGGCGTTAAATGCCCGCGTACGGGGCCGGCGCACGCGTGCGGGGGCGCCCGTGAGCGTGGCGGGCCCCGGCCGAGGGCGGGACGGACCCTCGAGCGAGACGAGACCCGTTCGAGGGGGAGTGAGCCCTCGAGCGGGGCGGGACCACTCGAGGGAGGAGTTGCTCCTCGAACGGGGTGGAGCCCGCCCGAGGGGGAGTGCGCCCTCGAGCGAGGCGGAGCCTGCTCGAGGGGACTTCTAAGAGGGCCGTCTAGATGGGCCGTCGGAGTCCCGCGGCGTGGGCCGTGTCCTGCATGGTTAGTCACCTGCATGGTTAGGCTTAGCGTGTTTTGGTGTAGTTGCGGGATTTAAGTGAGGATTTCCCCGTTGTTTAAGGGGACCCCTAGGGCTGCCCCCGACAACGACGCTGCTAACTCCAAAGGAGGCAAGTGGATCAAGGAACTACCCAACACACTTTGGGGGCTACGTACCCAGCCTTCCAAGCCAACGGGGCAATCCCCTTACTTCCTGGTCTACGGCTCCGAAGCAATCCTCCCTGCTGATGTCATATGGAACTCACCAGCAGTGGAGCACTACGACGAAGGCGTCTCTGAAGACAGCAGACGAGTTGACATCGATAGCCTCGAAGAAGCTCGCTGCGCTGCCCTCGTCCAATCAGCAAGGTACCTGGAGGGTATCCGATGCTACCATGATCGCAACATCAAGGAACGCTCCTTCAACGTTGGTGATCTTGTCCTCCGTCGTATCCAGAACACGGAAGGACTGCACAAGCTCAGCTTCCCCTAGGAAGGTCCCTTCACAGTCGCAAAGATGTCCGGGCCGGGCTCTTACCGCCTCCAGACTGAAGGCGAAGATGTCAACAACTCGTGGAACGTCGACCAGCTCTGTCGATTCTATGCCTAGTCTACACGATTACTCCGGGGTTCAAGTCTACACGACTACATCAAGACCCCTTCGCCGTAAGCGGCCTCCGGGTCCTGGCTCCAGGCTACGGACTACTCCTTCGCTGTAAGCGGCCTCCGGGTCCAGGCGCTAGTCTCCGGACTACTCCTCTCCAGGATCCAGCCCGCGCGGCTACCTACGGATCCTGGGCTGCGACGAGCGACAAAGGACTCTAGCCGCGGTCTACCGAGAGACCATGTACTCCAAGATCCAGCCTACACGGCTACTTACAGATCTACTACTGTAAGCGGCTACTCACCCTAGCACCACATAGCCGTAAGCGGCCTCCGGGTCCAGGCGACTACTCTGTAACTACGGCCCAGGCCATCCAGGTGTACTCCTTCAGTAATAAAGTTTGATCGTTCATCAACTTCTTTATTGTCTACTTCCCTCAACGGGACTACCGCCGAGTACGACTACTCGCGCCAACTCCACGATGGGACTCCACACTCTAAGATCGCGACTACGAGTACTCATTGATGGAACTTTTCTTCATTAATACATGAACAATTACATTACAAATGTTTTTGTACACATACTGCTATGAGCTAACTATTATAGGACTACTGGAGGTTAAGCTTTTCGGCAACTTGCTCCGCAATGGGTGCCATCTGCTCCAGCAGCTCCGCATACTGCTCGTCTGTACAGTTGGCGGCTACCCCGCCAGCGACTACATCCACGGGCGCCTTCGGGAAGTAGGACTTCATGAAGGCCAGCACCTGGTTCGGGATCGACTTCGCCAGATGCTTCACGTACGCCGCCAGCCGGCTGGGGGCTTCCTTCAGTCGATCCACGAGCGGTGCTATCTTGGGGCCACCAGGATGAGGCACCAAGAGTCTGGCGATGGGAAGCGCGGCTTCTTCAAGCTCCTTTAGCTGGGCCCGCAGCACCTCGCAGTCCTCGTTCAGCTTCTGCAACGATTTGTAGCAGTTGACGAGGTCACGATCGGAAGCAATACGAAGCTCCATGTGCTTGTCACACTCGAAGGCAAGCTCCTTATAGTCTAGCTCGAGTACCTGGCGGGCCTCCTGCTCCCGGTAGAAGAGGTTCTTCATGTATGTCTTTGAAGCCTTCAACTGCTCAACCCGGGTCTCAAGCTCTGCAAAACAACAAGGCGCAGCGGGTTAGACTACCTCTCGACCTCCAACAACTACTCAACAAAGACAAACGGTGTACCTTTGTTCTTGTTGTGGAGTGACTTGTTCTTCGCCTGCATCTCCTGGATGTCGTTGTGATACTTGGCGAAGGCGGTGTCAAGCTTGGACTGCATGGCGGCCGCGTGCTTCCGTGACTTCAAGAGTTGCTCCTCCAGCGCTTCAGCCCGAAGCACCGCGTCGCCGAAGCCTTGCAGCATGCTAGACTTCTCGCGGGACCTTTCCACGACGTCCTGCACAGACAACACATGTCAAATGAGTACTCAACGCTTACGGATTGACTACTCAGGAGTTACGACTACTCACCTTCATCCACTGCTCAGCCTGGCGGACCGCCTCCAGGTGCCTGGCCACCGTTGCCGGGTTGACCAAGGCGTCTGCCAGCAACTCCACCCCGCCATGACTACTCGTGGCGGCTTCAGTCATCGGCGCAGAGCGGATGGGCTCCGCGTCTTGGATCTCCGAAAAGCGGACAACCACCTCCGGAGCAGGCTCTGGCGGCGCGATGGCCTCCTCTCCTCCGGTCGCCACAGCGGCCTCCTCGGCGGCTACTTCCATCTGCTCGGGGGCTCCTCCAGCAGCCTCCGGCACTTGTGGTGTCAACCTCTGCATGGGCACCGCCGCTGGGATGTCGCTCCTTTCGGCCTCAGCGCCTGTCAAGAAGAAGACAAGTGCATTAGCGACTACGACTACTCTTTGGGGAGCACTATATCCTCAGCAGAGTACTTACCTTCGACCACGCTGGCCTCGGGCAACGTAGCCTCAGTAGCCGGCACTTCGGGCTCCCCCTGAGAGGCGGGAGTGGACTCCTCGGCGGGCGGCGCGGTTTCTTCCTCCGCCACCACTATAGAGGGTTCATCCCCCTCCCAGGACAGATCTGTTGATTTCCTGCAGAAGTACACACATTGGTTGTCAATCAAGCTCGACTACTACACAAAGTACTACTCGGGAAGATCCAGCACTTACAAGCTTGACCGGACTATCGTCACGGCCGGGGCGCCAAGGATGCTGGCGATGTCCACCAGTCTAGCCTCGGCAGGCGCCTCCTCTTGCACCCCTGCGGCTGCTGCCTCTTCTGCAGCAACAGTAGCCGGTGCAGCGCTCTCCTGCGCTCCAGCGTCCACCACTTCTTCTACGGCGGCGGCTGCGAGCTCCATGCTCCCTTTAGGAGCAGGGGGCTGGCGCTCCATCCGCGCCAGGAGCTCTTCGACAGTAGGGGCTGGGCTACGACTCCCAGCGGATCGCCCCACCGTGTCCCACTCGCCTTCGTCGCCCTGATCAACGGGCTCCGTAGGCGGCACCTACTGCAAGCAAGGAAGCTCAGTCATCATGAAGTGAACTCGAGAGACTAGTACTCGACTACACTACTCAAGACGTCTTACCTCTTGGGGCGTGGTCTCAGAGACCTTCAACTTCTTCGTCACCCGCTTGCGGGCGGGGTTGCGTGGCTTCCGTGGCGGCGCAGCCAGACTAGCCTCCAGGCTAGCCGGTGGATCTTGCACGAGGGGCACGTGAGGTAGGCCAGGACGGCTGAACCTCGACCGCAGCTGGAAGCGGTCCTGCAGCGTCTCCTCGTCGTCGTCCTCGTCGGACGTGTCCTCCACGACTACGGCGTCGTCCCCTTCGCCGACCTCCCGTCGCTCCTTGGCCTTGGTCTTCCCTTCCTCCGGGATCTCGACTACCTGAGGGGGCGGCGGCGGCTCGGAGACGAACTTCTTCAAGTCATCCTGCTAGACACAACTCGTCAACGCGACTACTCACACGGAATGGGTACTCGACAGGGGGATATGGCTACTTACCTCCTTTGGCGGGCACGCGGCGGAGTACTCCGGGACAGGGCACGCCGTGTACGGTGGCATGTCCTTGAAGATGCGCGTCAGCCTATCGACAATGTCGTCGTTGTCAACTTCGTCTCCTGGCATCCGCGACGTGTCGTCGTCGCCGGTGTACTCGAATCCTAGTGTCGCGAGTCATCAGTGGCTGCACCCTGCGCTTCATGAAGTTGAAGGCCACGTGCTCGGCCCTCAGCCTGGCTTCTCTTAGCGCCTTAATCCGCGCCAACAGCTCGGGGAGCTGGATCCCCTCCTGCATCGTGGGCTCCGTGTTCCACCACAGGTTATGTTTTGGCTGCTTCCCGCTCGGCTTTGGCAGCCCTGGGTGGTGGTTCGCGATGTAGAACCATTTCGCCTTCCAGTCCTGGTTGGAGTCGATGAGCTTGTACGAGAGGTACTGCTCGGCGGCGTCCTCCCACATCTGGATTCCCGCTCCACCGACTACTCGCGGGTTGCTGGCGCTCGGCTACGGCTTCACCCGGAAGAACTTCCGGAACAATGCCCAATGGGGCTTGATCCCCAGAAACGCTTCACAGAAGTGGACGAAGACGGCGGTGTGGAAAATACCGTTGGGGTTGAGGTTGAGGTACTCGATGTCGTAGTACCCCATGAGCCCCTTGAAGAAGTCGCTCGCCGGGAACGCGAGCCCGCGCTCCGCGAAGCACGAGAACATCGGGATCTCGTCTTCGCTCTTCTCCATCGGGTACGGATCCCCGGCGGCGGCCCTCCACATATCCACCTCCTTCTCCCGGATGAATCCACTGTTGAGGAGGGCCAGCAAGTCTTCGGTCTTCGCCTTCGACTTTTTCCACTCGCGGTTCGGATCTGGCCGCGGTGGAGACATCGGCGGTGCTACTGCTGCGTCAGATCCGGCGCCTTCGTCGCGACTTCTCTTCTTCCCCCCGGCGGCCTTCGCGGTTCTGGACGGCGACGGCTTCATCCTCCAGGTGCACGGCGTCTTCACGCGCATTCGCTCGAGGGCTACCGCGGTGGCTCTCTCTGGCGGCGCACTCAGATCTACAGCGGCGGTGGCGTGTGTCGGCGGCGATTCTGGCCAAGATCTATTCGAAATGGCTACAACTGCGATGGGTGAAAAACCCTAAGGGTTTTGGCTTCTATTTATAAGCCAAAACGGCCCTCCAACGGCCGGATGGATAAGTCTGCGCTCGGCTGACTCAGCGGCCGCACGTGACTCTTCGTATTCTACTAGTCGATGCGCCTCACCTCGAAGGCTCGGCTACTTCTACTCGACTACCTAAGAAGCGACAAGGCTCAGGAGCATCTCAGGACACATTCTACAAGACGACCCTTCAATTCGAGAGGAAGTACTCGACTCAAGGCTCGGGGGCTCCGTGCCACGTGTCCTTCGGTTTTTTCTCTCCGAATTTTTCGGGATATCTTGCCAAGACTTCAGATGGACCCTCAGCCAAAGCCTACGACTCAACCTAAGTCTCGGGGGCTACTCCATATGGAGTGTGATTTTGCAATTGCACTTCCATATCAGCTTCGGCTTCAAGACAACACGGGCATTTTTGAAGACCTTCGAGGGCAGCACTCGAGGACGCTTGGGACTACTCGAGAAGACTTCAAGATTGCTCAGACATCAGCTGGAGTACATTCCAGCCTCGGGATGCTTCGACTACTCTCGAGGACTTTTGACTTGTAGTACTCGGGGACGCTTGAGGACTACTCGTTAAGGCTGTCAAGACTACTTGAAGCTATCCTTCTCGACTACAAAGTACTCGGGGGCTTGTCGTATGGACCTCCCTGGGCCCACTACCTCGGTGGGTACCAGGACCGACTACTCGGAGGGCCCCTGGGACTACCCGGCTTGTGCTACACGGCACCTGATGGCGTGGAGCACAAGGACTACAGAGGAGAAGTACTCGGTTAGGAAGCTGTACATGTCCCGCACTGTATGGAACACTCTTAGACGTACTCGACTAGTACTCTCTCCCTACTCCGATTTGTAACCCTACCTCCCGGACTATATAAGGCAAGGCAGGGACCTTTCTCTAGGCATCCAATCTCATCTCACGGCGTACAATTACACCATCTTGTAATCGTACCCAATCAATCCAGAGCTACGCAGCATACAGGACATAGGGTATTACGCACCTCGCGGCCCGAACCTGTCTAAATTGTGTGCCACGTGTCTCTTCCTTCGAGTTACCGATCTCGGCGAGACCACATTCATCTACTTCGGGTACTACCCTTAGTAGTTTGCCGGTCTAAAACACCAACAGATCCCCCTCGCAAAGGGAACTGCACCGGAACTGTGAAATGCCCCTGTGCGGCTACATGGGCGACGCACTTAGAGAAGGTGGTCTCTCTCCACCTCTCCCCCACTGATACCCTCTATCCTATTGGCAGGTATGGTTCCGCACTTGCCGAGCTCAACTCGGCCCTAACCCCACACTCGGCGAGGTGGTGTGTACGTAAAGTCCTATGAAGCAGTTGGCCCACTCGGTTTTAGACCGGGCGAGCTCATGTCCTCCAAGCGCAAGTAAAACCCCAACACCTAGGCTCCAGAAACCGTCACAGTAGGGATACACTGAGGAGTGCACCCCGATCCCAGATCGGTTGTTTCGATCTCACCCTCGCCAAAGTACCCAAAAATGCCTCCTCTTGCCGGTTTTATCCCTCTCACGCCAAGAACCACTATTCCCATCCCAACACATGCATCACATAGCTCAGCGTATATACACGCTTATATACATATTTAGTAGTAGGACAATCAAGGATAGGATATTTAAAGTAGGCAGTGCCAGGTTCATCCATATGCATATAAAGTAACGCGCTAGCAATCTATATTGCAATGTCTAATAGGTTTTCAAAGTCAGTCGGGCGTGAACCTAGGGTCTGGTAGTCCTCCGCGGTGAAGTTGTCAGCGGCACCTACAAGAAGCGATATCCCAGCCTGGCTCGAAGGCCGACATCACATAGCGCAAGTGTGGAGGTACGGCGACGTTCAACGACACGGCGGTGAGTGCACAAGGCTCGACGCGTGACCTCGACTCGAAGGCGGGTGCCACAAGAGGGAAGGGCGGTGATGCGCTCACCTATGGTCTGAGTGGCCAGAAGGTGAAGGCGGCGGTGGAGAAAGGCTCGACGTGGCGGAGAGGAAGACGACAACGCTGGTAGAAGAAGTAGAGGTGCTGGTGCGTCATGGTCCACAGCTCCTCAGCGTCCTGGAGTCCCACGAGCGGCCTCCAGGTCTTCGCAGCGGCGCCGACGTACTCGTGGTCGGCCTCCGAGCTTCCCTTCCTCCTTTCCCCCTTCTTCTTCTCTTCCGGCGAGCGGGTGGCGTGGACAGGGGAGGGTTCCCCAAAGGCGGCTAGGGTTGGGAGCTCCCGGGGGCTGCGGCGTCGACTACTTATAGCGGGGGTTGGCACAGGGCACGTGGACGACAAGGATGCGCAGAAGGCGTGCGGTCGCATCGCGACGGCGCCCCCTGCTCAACGCACCGGAGCTCGGCCCAGGAGAAAGGGAGAGGATGACGACGGTGACATCATGGCGACGTCAGTGCGGGCCCCACTGGTCAGCTTCTACGCGCGGACGCGCGGTAGGTGGCGGCGTCTGGCGGGCGCGTGGGCCGCTCTTGGGCCGAAAGAGTCGACAGGCCAGAAACGAGGTTGGCGGCCCACGAAGGGAGAGAAAAGGTTTTCCTAATTAACTTACTCCCACTACGTGAAAAACTGGCTTTGGTAACGAGCGTAGATCACCTTTGGTAACGGGCAATGCGCCTGTTACCGATCAAGTGTTACAAATAAGCCAAGAAAGGTAATGGGCAGATGCCTGTTACTGAAAAGACATATTCGTAACGGGCATTAAACAACGACGGTTACCACAACTAGCCATCGGTCACATGAAATGGCTATTTCTCTAGGCCCAAAGGAAACTTTCGTAACAGGCACCAAAGCAAAGCCCGTTACAGTAGCTCAATATCAGAGATGCCTGATGTTCACCTGCGTCTCCACTATCTTGACGAACTGAGACGCGTCTATTTCACTCACATCTCAGTACATATAGGATTCGTAACGGGCATCAAACAACGACCGTTACCACAACTAGTCACCGGTCACGTGAAATGGCTATTTCTCTGGGCCCACATGGAACTTTGGTAACGGGCATGAAACATAGCCCGTTACTGTGAAATTAACATCAGAGACGCATTCTGTGAACCGGCGTCTCCACTGTCTCGACGAAATGAGACACATCTGTTTCTACACACGTCTGCTTTGTCTCTATTAAAGGAGACGCTTGCTTTCAACCTGCGTCTCCTATATCTCGATGAACGGCTAGGTGTTGGGGCCCACCAGTCAGGACTGGTAACGGGCTCATACACTACCCGCTACATTGTGGACATTTTTGTAACGGGCTTTCCGAATGAAACCTGTTACTCACTGATCAGTGTTTGTAACGAGGTTTAATTAATGCCCATTACAGATACGACGGCCACCCCAACAGTAACCTGCCCAGTTGACGGCGGCATCCTAGAACCTGCCGGGATTTGGCAGCCACCAGTGGGCTGCATCCTGGAACCAGCCAGGATATGGCAGCCACCACAGCAAGGAGACATCACAAACACATTCTGACATCACAGATATAGGCAAAGCAAGATCATATTTATAGACAAGCTAGGATCACATCAAGTTTCAAGTTACTCTCATCAGGGCTTGTGTGGATGGAGTCATGAGAAAACTACCTGAACCAGGTAGTATCTGACCCCAACCAAGCAAGCCAAGCAGGTTTCTCAGGCAACAACACATGACTAAAGAAGACTGAATGAGTTTCAAGTTTCTGGTCACAATAAACTCACGGTGCACCGCACCACTGTAGATCTTACCCTTTCGGTCGATGGCCTCCTTAAGAATGTACTCGCACAACATCTCCCGGACATGCTTTACATCTTCTATGGAAACATCTACAGGAGGTTTGAAATCCTGCAAAATACAATCATTTATGAGAATACAAGTAGAAATCATTTTCTAAAATCAGATGGATAATATGAGCAGAGACAAGGTTGAGCATTATTATCTACTTACAGCAGCCTTCTTGATGTCAGGTATGTCATCAAGTAGTCTTAACATATGGAATGCCACATGGAATCCACACAATGAGGACCCCCATGGCTGCTGAGCACACTGCATCGAGGTACCAAAATGACAAGTTAATGTAGTACCAAATAGGTAAGAAGGGACCATAAAAAAACCTTGGTGTTACAGCGAGATTTTTTTTGTGCTTTTGCCTTTTTTTCTTTCCTTTCGTCGCTGTGTCCTGTGTATCAACAAAGGCCCTACATGATCAGCAATACCAATTAGAAACACTAAGATATTGATTTTTTGTGAACAAAAAAATATTGTACCAAAGGCCCTGCATGGTCAGCAATACCAACTAGAAACACTAAGAGATTGAATTTTTGTGAACAAAACTTACAATAAACTAACCAGTTCAAAACATTTTGGAGGTCTGGGAACTTTAGCGGGGGATGTTGTTTAGCAGAATCTAGATACCAAACCTCTTTAAACTTTATACAGATGATCACTATTACCCAGTGGCTAGTGCAGTAGGCACCCATCACGTAGTAGTTGTTCATCATTGCATTTGAGATTGCTTTGCCAACTTGCTGAGAATGCTGAGAAATATTTGTTGAAGTAAACAAATCTGCATCTAAAAATCCAACACTGATCTGCTTCTCCGCTACCTTGTCCAACATTTTCCTACAAAAAATCAAATTGGTAGCATGCATGAACTTTGCGGTCAAAATTAAAGAAATATCATTTTAGGTTTTAAAGGACTTACAATGTCCACAACCTCATGAAGGTAACATCCAGAGAAGCCAGGGTTATAAGGTTATACACACTACTGAATTCAATGTTTAACATTAAAGCACCACAACCACCTTTAAAGTAGTCGTGATCCACCTTTGCTGGAAAGGCAGGTTTATCATTACTGTGTTCCGTGACATAAGCATGCAACTTGGCACAATTTGGTCCAACAGCCTTTACATTTGCTTCTGACAACATAGGTGCACCAGGCTTTTATTTTGGTCGGTCATATTCTGTCCCATTAACACAATTAAGAATTTCATCTTTAGACAGAGGTTTTCTGGCCTGGTTCCCCTTCTGCAGTGGAGATTGCCTGGGCTCCTCCTGTTGCAGAGGCTGTTGTACTTGTTGCATCTGCTGCTTAGGGGGAGATTGCCTGCGCTCCTCCTCCTACTGCTGGAGAGGCCGCTGTTTCGTCTGTTGCTTATCCTCATGTTGCAGCTGCTGCTTAGGCGTAGTTTGCCTGGGCTCCTCCTGCTGTTTTCGACACTCCTGCTGCTGGAGAGGCTGCTGTTTCGTCTGTTGATTATCCTCAAGTTGCAGATGCTGCTTAGACGGAGTTTGCCTGGGCTCCTCCTCCGGTTGTTGTCGACGCTCCTGCTGTGTAGTTTTGCTGATCTACTGCTGCTATTGTTGAGCCTTCTCTTGCTGACACTGAGCTGCAGCACCTCCATTTGATGTTGTACCCCTGCTACCTGTTGCGGCTTCAGGGTTGAGATGTCTCGTCATGGGTGGCATAATGATCTTGTCCTTTGGCCATTGGATCCTTTGGACGCGAGCCTCAGCTAGGGTTGCTACGTCACCCCCATCAATTGGTACAGGCAGAGGGTATTGACTCGTATTGGCCCACACATAAGTAGGTTGCACCACAACATACCCATCCTGCACCGGTACTGAATGGCAAGCCTTTTGAGATGGAAAGACTTTCGCTAGTGCGAGCTCCACGGTGCCATCCAAAAGGCTACACACGGTTGGCTCTGTCAGCTTATCTATTGTGTCCAGCATAGGTGATCGACTATCACTGTGCACTTCATTTGCTTCGTGACCGTTGGCATTCCAATGATCTTGCTCTCTGCCATCTTCCTCCCTGACATGCGCATGTTCTTCCTCGCTGTCATGCCCATCTTCTTCCTCAATACCATCCATATCTTCTTCCTCGCTGCTACTGATAGGCGCTTGTAATTGGGAAGGAAGAAGTGCATTTTTCGGTATGTTGATGCCTGATAGTCTTAGAGCATGGACAATTGATTTAAATGTTTTATCACAGCATGAGCATCAGACCTCTTGTTTCTCTTCTTCCTGTACATTACAGCAAACTCTTCACCAAACCCTTTACCCCAGCCAAGTGAACTAGACACGCCTTGGACCCGACATCGATGTTCTGGAGTCTCAAGTGTTCAAGTGAGGATATCATCCTCCCTAACCCTAGAGAAAGAACCATCGCTACCCTGAGCTGCAAATGTTTTTACCCTATTTGCTACCCCCACCACCGTAGGGTTACTGAATGTTATGCCCCCACTTCCTTCATTAGTATTCTTCTTCTTCTTCTTCTTCTTCTTCTTCTTCTTCTTCTTCTTCTTCTTCTTCTTCTTCTTCTTCTTCTTCTTCTTCTTCTTCCCTACCCTTGCCCGCAGATAAGGTCTCGAACGTCCAGGAAATTGGTCCCAAGGGTTCTGTTTTCCTTCGGCAGCGAGCTTTGCATCCTCCTCCTCCCACTCTTTCCTTTTACCACGATAACCTTTTTTGTCCGTCTTGTGTGGCTTATTGTGCAATGCTCTCTTTTGTTTCATCTCCTGGCTCAATTGCTGAAATGAATTGGTTTCCTGCACAAACATGTCTCAGTCTTGTTGTTGCAAAAAGGCATGCTTCACAAAGGGAGTCTCCTCTTCACTCACATAATTTTTTCTTAAATGGGACTTCAACCGCCATTGCAAGGTTGCAATCTGTGATATAGCTGCCTTAACTGCCTTCTTGCGAACAGATACTTCCAGATTGGCTGGGTATTCTAGCTTTTCCTCTAAAACTGTGAATAAATGGTCCTTCTCAATTGGTGAGAGATCATCAACCGCCTTGTTGATTGACACCCTCTCCCGAGCAATGAGACCACAGACCAATACAAATCTATCCCTCGCAGCATCTGGGGTAGGCCAAAAATTGGCATCAAGTCCAGTTGCAGTCAACTTGTCTTTTGGCCATTTGGTTTGTGTTTTTGACCCACGGGATCAAGTACTACTCGCATCAGTCTGTGCTGAGTGACCCTGTGAAGAAGGTTCACCGACGATGGGCTGTGATGATGCACTAGAGGTAGAGGAGTTTGTTGTTGTGGGAGACTGCATAGATGATATGTCAGGTTAGTCAGTAGAGCAACATAAGCAAGACTGAAAATCTAAACAAAATTCTTATTATATAAATTCGTTTTCTCTGACAGGCAAAATAGCTGATACAGTCGTAAATAAAATCAGCATAGACATACACAGTTCATATTTTACTTAATTAGCATACAGGGAAAGGTGCTAACTATTTTGACAGAGACACAACAATATGCTTATATATCAAACCAGAGAATAAATTCCTTCAACTGCTTCCTTGTCCAACTTGAGCAACGATGGATTGTGTGTTCCATATGTACATGCAACAAGAGGATAAAGCAATCGTCATGACATTATATATGATAGTAGTGAAACAACACTCACAACACATCATGACACCAACAATAACAATATATATGACAATAGTGAAACAATTAACACTTCCAACAAAGCATAAGACAGTCTAGTTATCACTACCTTATAAACCACTGCGATGCAATTCCCATTGACATTATGTGGCCATCAACATTAAAATATGCTAATAGGTCAAAAGCACAACTGTCGATCTGGTACATTCAAAGCATAGCAGAATTAAAGTATGCTAACATTCTCGATACTTTTCATGAATTTACAGTGCAAAAATTGTAGCACCAGGAACATGAAAATGAATTTCAACAGTTCATATAACTACATCTGTTAGCAACAATTTATTCACACAGACTTAGGGGCAACAAAATCCATCCATCAAATCCATAGTCAGTCAATTAAAGATGAACTATCAAGGCATGTCTCCCTAATTAATCCACATTGACATGAATATATAGCAGATCAATTTTGGTGGCTGATGAGAGAGAGGGCGTTGGGGTTCAAGCAAGACTAACCTCTGTCGCGAATGAAGTAGTTGTTCTCGTGATGGTCGGAGGGGCCGGATCCACGACGGCTCGTGGCCTGGGGCGGCCGGCTCGTCGTCGTGGCCGGGGACGACGTTGACGGATCCACGTCAACTGTCTTTAGGTTGGCCGAACGTACATCTGCATGCCAGTAACCGCGTCCTCGTCACTGTCGTCACGTAGGGAGCGGTGGGGCTGGAGAAGAGCAGGGCTGCGGCGGGGAGAGAGTGGCGAAGGCGAGCGGGACGAGTGACGGCGGCGGTGGGGAGAATGCAGGCATTGTGGATCTGTCTAGCGAGGAGCCGAATATGAACAACGCACGTAACTGTGTTTAATGAAACTATTGGCGTGCCCTTGACGGCTCTGTGCAGCAATTGGAATTTCATGGGCACTATAGTAAATATAGGTGGGAAATTTTGAGCAGCCCGCGCACGGTTTGCCTACTAACGCTGATGAGTGGGCCAGTGTCATGGGCGACGATGGTTAGTGAACCCGGATCACCTTTGTTGGGAGTTGGGTCAGCTGTTATCTTTTTATTTTGGCTGCTGACGCTGACGCGTGGGTCAGCCACTATTTTTTTCGAATGAAACATGCTTCCCTAAAATATTAGAGCCCATAAAACAACACCTAAAAAGCATAAAAATACGAACAATTTGTATTTGGACATTTAGCATTTGAATAAAATATCAACAGTCACACTTGTGTGCCCAAGATTCTTAGAATCCGTTTTTACATCCCATGTTAATGATGTAATAATTCTACTAACATCTAGTGTGCTCTAAAAAATCTACAAATTGACTTGCCAACATAATTTGGGTACTTAGACTTGTCTTCAAGATTTCAAATGGTTTCGATGAAGGAATTATATAGTTGTGTACAAATATCTACATCTCTCACATAGTTTCCTAGAATGTTCCTTGAACATTGAAGTTTTCCACACTTTGCAACATGTTCGAACTAGTATGCATTTGAAAACTTAACAAAACCTTGTGTTCACCTTAAGCTTACGAAATGTAAAGTTCCATCACTAATGGTTGTGTAAAACAAATATTATTTGTATGTTGTACTAACAAAGAACAAAATAAGGCATATAAACTTCACTCAACAAATGGAATGTACACTAAACAATGAAATTAATGAATAGATGGTGATTTTAGAAAAAAATAGAAAAAAAGTATCAAATTTGGACTAATAACGACAAAGAAATACTTGTTACAACATTTGATTGCAGATTAAAAGGAGAAATGAGAATTGTTCTTCATTTGAATAGAACTGCCCCCCCCCCACAGTCATTTGAATAGAACAAAGGAGGAAGCAGAGGGTACTGCCGCCTGCCGCCGCCACCGTCGTGCCTGCTTCGGCGGTTTTGACACCCAAGAGGGCATCCCAGGCCTCGTCGGCGGCAAGTGAGACCACCGTAACCTTTGATTTGACTCAAAAACGTGACAAATCAAATATTATCTATCAAAACCTAATTAAAAACCGACATCCTGATAAAATCAAATCCGCGTTCAGTAATATCTAATAATTTACATTCAAGATAATGTTCATTGATGCTTGCGCTTACATCCCAATGTTCATCCTGCTGACGGTGTACTCCACGGCGGGGCGGAAGCTACGCGTGCAGAGGTCGAACTCATGACGGATGCGACACTCGGCGCTGCAGTATTGGATGATCTCTTTGGTATTCGGCCCGTAGCGCCTACATCCCGCTTCCCAAATGCAGATGTGGGGATTTTGGACGGGCAACAACGGAATGTCGTCGTCGTCGCCATCATCAAGCCAGTACCACCACGCAATGTTGTCGAGATCCTGCTTGACGAGGTAGCGCAGCCGCCGCAGGTTGTGGTTCTTCCACCGGCCGTCAGGGGGCGACGGGCCGCCGCTGATTTCCTGGAGCAGTGCCATGGCTTCGGGGTCCGCCGGGTTGCAACGGTACTTCAGCATCGCTAAGAAGTACTTGGCACCAGAGTCTTCAGCAGCGGCATCTCCGATGAGCTTCAAACCCTTATCAGGGTTCCGTCGCCTCATCAACCTCTCCATCCCCTCGAAGCACAATGCCTCTAGATGATTGGCCTCGCGGAAGCACCGCTCAAAGCACGACCTGACGTAGTGATTCCTGCACGCATCACGAAGATCACGCAGCGACACATGCAGTAGTACCTCATCGGAGTTGCAGATGCACCGAAAGGTGCTGCAGATTTTATTGCGAAGGCTGAGAAAATGGAATACGGGCTCATCCTTGATGGAGTGGATGATGATCTTGGTGAGAAGTTCATCTGGCAGCAGCAGCATCAAGCACACCGCAGGCATCATCAAGGAGAAGGGGAGGAAATAGCATAGCGACGGGGTTTGGAATTTGAATGGTGACGAGGGTTGAAGTTGGCGGCAACGAGAGATGAAGTTGGCAAGGAGGATTGAAGTTGAAGAGGGATGAAGTGGCGACGAGGATTGAAGTTGAAGGAGGCGACGAGGGTTGAAGGTTGAAGATGGCGCCTCGGCCATGTTGTAATAAAACAATAAATAGAAATTGAAAAGGTGCCGCAATTTGGCTGCTGCTGTTGACAAGTGGGCCCGACATCATTGCCCCGCCCCTTCTCCTTCCCGCGTAGGTGAAAGGCGACGCGTGGCTTCACGCCCGAGACGGAGCCCGATGCGCAATCGAGTGGCACGTACTGGCAGTAATGGAGTAGTCATTGCCGATGCAGGTTAGCCTGCTGACGCTGACGCTAACGCGTGGGCCAGTGTCATTGGCGATGATGGTTAGTGAATCCGCATCGCATTTGTTGGCAGTTGGGTCCAAGCGGGCAGGCAACGGTTATCTTTTTTATATTGGCTACTGACGCTGACGCGTGGGTCTGTCACAATTTTTTTTGGAATGTAACTTTCTTCCCTGAATTATTAGAACCCATAAAACAACACCTAAAAAATCATAAAAATACAAACAATTTGTATTTGGACATTCAGTATTTGAATAAAATATCAACAGTTGTGTGCCCAAAATTCATATATTTCGTTTTTACACCCCATGGTAATTATATAATAATTCTAATAACATCAAATTTGCTCTAAAAAATCTACAAATTTTCTTGGCAACATAATTTGGGTACCTAAACTTGTCTTTGAAATTTCAAGTGGTATTGATGAAGGAATAATATACTTGTGTACAGATGTCTTCATCTCTCACATAGTTTCCTAGAATGTTTGCTTGAACATTGAAGTTTTCCACACTTTGCAACATGTTCGAACTCATATTCATTTGAAAACTTAACAAAACCTTGTGTTCACCTTAAGCTTAGGAAATGTAAAGTTCCATCACTAATGGTTGTGTAAAACAAATATTATTTGTACGTTGTACTTACAAAGAACAAAATAAGGCATATTAACATCACTCAACAAACGGAATATACACTAAATAATGAAATTAATGAATAGATGGTGATTTTACAAAACTTTAGAAAAAAGTATCAAATTTGGACTAATAACGACGAACAAATACTTGTTACAACATTTGATTGCAGATTAAAAGGAGAAATGAGAATTGTTCTTCATTTGAATAGAACTGGGCCCCACAGTCATTAGCGATGCGGGGCTGATAACCCGCATCAGATTTACTGCTCTCCCAAAATTTTACATAGATAATTCGAGCATCATACAAAAGCTAATCTACTACTGATTTCCTATTCCAATACTCTGTGCGAACTTCACCATTTTGCAGCGCAGCTTACAGTCTTCGGTACAAAACAGAGAAATTCGAAGCCATCCTTTTTCCACGCCGCAGCTGCTGCCGGTGCTTGCGCACGGCTGATCTCCGGGCACCTGTGCCGGAGGTGGTAGCGGTTCACCCCAAATGCGCCAAGTCGAGTAGTGGAGCGCACACGCGGCCTTCTCGCGCAAAGGCAGACACCCCTCTATGCTCAGCCATCTCGACGTCGTACTGCCGCCGCCCACGACCCGCCTCATGTACCCCTTCGCGGTGTCGTCGGTGGCGGCACTGCCATTGTCTCTGTAGAGCAAGATGGCGTATAGATAGGCTGCCACATCGTGCCCACCCTTGGCGGCGCACCGGAGATCATTGTATCCTCTGTGTTCGTTGAAGAAGGCTTTGATTTTGGAGAGGAAACAAGCCTCCGGATTCCCGAGATCGCTCAGCATAGCAAGGAATGCTTTGTAAGCGGTGGGGTTCCGCACCCAAGAAATCTCATCTCGTATCCCCTTTATCGACAAACGCTGGCCGTCGTCGCCGTGGCTGCACACGCGGCGCATGGTTGAGCAAGTACCGCGTAGGCTGTGGAGGTCAGCCAAGGGCCGCTCTGAGGTCGCACCGACGCACGCCACAATCTCAATGCGGAGGTCTTGAGGGAGGCCCACCAGCAGCGACGACGGTTGGTGTCGCGTGCTTCTTCCCGGCATGCTATCCATCTCCGGCCGGTAATGGTGACGATGAAGAGTACGCAGTTGCTGTTTTTCGCGGGTAGAGATGAAGGGGCAAGGGATCTAATTGTTTTGGAAGGAGAAGATACAGGAGATTTGTTTCCAAACACGGTTTAAGTATGTAATGGAGACGACGTTTCGTTACTCCGCGTATCATTTAATTCTACATTGGAATCACTACCTCTGCAGCGGTGCTCTCAGCCATTTACTGGCAACAGTTTAGCCATTGACCTTCTTGGGAACCTCTTCTCATTTCCTGTGCTCTTGATCTTATCCCTTCCTCTCCTTTTTTTTGGAGATGATGACTACATTATTATGGTCATGTTTGGATGGAGGTGTTAGTGTTAGTTTGTAGCAAACTAACACCAAAACTAACACTTTGGAGCCAAACACATGTGTTAGTTTGGTGTTTAGTTGGAACTAAGGCTGACCGCAACGGTGGCCTGCAAAAATCACCCTGTAAAAGTATGTTTGGAGGAGCCTCCAAAAAATTTAACCCTCCAAATCACAATCTGCTGCAACGGTGACATGTATTTTCCACCTCTATCTCCTTTTCCACCACGTCTCCTCCCAATTCCTCTGCCTCGCCGGCTCGCCGCCGCCGCCGGTGGCCGCGTCCCGGTCCCCGGCCACCGCCGCCCGCGCCGCTCCCTCACCGCTCCCTCACCGCGCGGGGGGGGGGGGGGGACGGAGAAGACACGGCCACGGCCCACCCCATCCCTTCCCCGGCCGGCGGGCCCGCGGCGGACACGGCACGTGCGCGAGCTGCGCTACGGACGCCGGCGGCCGCGTCGCCGGTTGGCCGCGATCCGCCGCGCCGTCTCCCCGGCCGGTGCGCGCGTGTGAACGCCCGAGTTGCAGGGCAGAGCGGCCGCCGCCGGAGAAAAGGCCCACCCGCCGGATACGCCGGGCTTGCCCCAGGTAGAATTAGCTGTTCTTGGTTTGCTTTGCTTGTTCAATTCAATCTTCCATTGCTGCGATACCTGGTGCACCGCTCTCTCTCTCTCTCTCACTCTCTCTCTCTCTCTCATTCTTCTCCTACTGGAAAGAGCACATGTTGTTGAAGACCAAGCGGTTGAGCGGCTCTGCCTTGTAATTGGTTCCCCCACCGATTGTTGCATCGGGTAATTGCTGCCATTGTCCTGGAAAGAATGACCCCCATGCATGTGAGTTAAAATGCTTTGGATGCCGATATGTTTGGGGATTTGCATGTAGCATGACTCAAACAATATGTGAGAGTAATACATGCCGACCCGAGAGAAAGAGATGGCACCCTGGCCTTGCGGTGAATAGGGTGTGGAGGAGGTGGTGTCCATGATGGTTTGAGATGGAGTTGGGCTAGCTTGGCTCGGGATTTGGACCGAGGCATTGCAAGGGCTTCTTGGAGCATGCCTCCCATCTTCGAAACAAGGCACCATTTAACACAAATCGTTTTTGAGCATCTTAATATCAATTTAATCATGATTGTAGTAGTTGGTGAAAATGACTTTGTTGTTTCATACTTGAGCATGTTCATGAAGGCCATCATTGTCCAGTCCAAACCCATACAAAGCTCGGGCTCATGGAGGCAATCCTCATGGAAAGGAACTGAAAAACAAAACGGTAGGAATATGATTTGCATGTTACGCCTAGGTGGTGAAGTGCGGCATTTTAATTAGCACCAACATATAATGCTACTTGATTTGTGTTTTACCTCAACTTGGTTACGCAAGGACCGCACGTAATTGATGATCTCATCTAAAATCAAGGCCTTTCCGATGAATCGCCCCAAAAAACACATTTCCTTCTCAAATTAGCATTTAGACCCATCATTTAGCAGATGCGTATATAAGTAACCCAAACATTATCCAAGTAATTAATCTTTTTTGAGGCTTCCAAGTAATTAATCTGACCTTGTCACAACAAGGGACCAGTGCTTACAACATTCTCATCCTCTCACTGATCCTCTCTCTTCTCACCTAATATAAGGCAAAAAAAAGTTCTTATAATAGAAATGATGACCATAAAAATGATGCAGAGACTGAAACCAAACTGCACACATGATTATGAACAGGTGTCAAATTAATGCTACAGGGATTGGATTAGAGTGGTGTGTACCCTCTCTCGCAAGGCCGTGGTCGTCATTTGCCGACCCCTCCTTGCCCTCACATGGATGTATCCCTTGGGGGCCTCATCATCAGTGTTGCTCTTCTCCTCAGCCTCCTTGTGAGGCTTCTTCCCCCTCTTGCTCCTGCCCTCCTGCTCTGCTAAGGCATTCATCCAAACGAATTAAAACTGCTGTCATTGAACTTGGCAATATCTCTAATGTCTCATCTCAAATTTTTGTCTTTGGCATGCAGGGCTCCAATGTCTCGGCTGTCCCAAACAATGGAAGAAGATGATTCCACCTTGCTTCGGTACTTGATTGCAGAGGATCAACCTAATTATGAGTTGCTTTTTGACGACGAAGAAGAGATGGCCATTATGGCGGAAGCTATGGATGCGGAGAGTTCCTTCCACCGCTCAAAGCATACGAGACGAGTTGTGCCTAGAGACCATGCTGATGGAGAGGTGAGAATCATACGACACTACTTTGCTGACAACCCTGTGTACACCCCAGAACAGTTCCGTAGAAGGTACAGAACATGTCATTGTCATATTATTGTGTTTTCTGTCAATATGTGCATATTGATTACATTTTTCAAACTTGTAGGTTCCGGATGAGGCGTCATGTCTTCCTTCGCATTCTTGATGGAGTTAAGTCGGTGGACACATACTTCCAGCAGCGTGAGGATTGCACTGGGTTGTTAGGATTGAGCGCCCTACAGAAGGTGGTAGCTGCAATTCGCATACTTGCGTATGGTATGCCGGCAGACGCCATTGATGAGTATGTGCAGATTGGCGAGTCTATTGCTCGTGAGGCTCTTCACCATTTTTGCAGTGTTGTTATATCTGCCTTCGGGAAAGAATACCTCCGTTCTCCAACTCTGGCCGATCTGGCTCGCCTACTTTAAGAGAATGAGAGTCGTGGCTTCCCAGGTATGTATGGAAGCATTGATTGTATGCACTGGCCAATACTTTAGGCACCACAATTTCCGGAGTATTGTTTTAAGGTTGAAAATATTAATTGGGCATATATATTGCAAATGGATTTCAAGAACTAAAGAGGAAGATTGTAAACCTGTAACACTAGGTGCAGTTTCCTTGTAAGAAAGCTCACAAGCTGCTATATAAGAAAGTACGATATGATACAGTCAAACAGAACATCCGTTTGCTACTTTACCAAACACTAGGGTAAACCACAATGAGCTTCCATTATGGTGCGTCACTGCATAGTTCATTCACTTCTCCACAATGGCAATCCACCACACCGTTCAATTGGATTCAAGCCAAATTGGTCTAAAAGTCACTGCGTTCTACAAACAGTCAAGTTTGGTCAGGGGAACAGCTTACTTCTGAGCAAATTCCGCACGGGAGTGGCTCCCCAAAGTTCGCACAGGATGACAAGAAACATGACGACTGAAGCCTATTGAACAAAACTCCAGTTATTACATCTAGTGCTAACCTGCCAAGTAATTGTGACCATGACAAATTTCCAAGAAATTGTTATAAGTACTTCCCTGTCCTCTTATGAGTTATGACAAATTTGTCACTGTCACATTTCTAGGAAACCAGTATTTCAGCACACTTGATTTACCATTTGTTATATGTGCTCATCTTGCCAATCTGGATGTTAGACACCAAAGCACAAAAAGCATTCACATATTGGCGGATTGGGAAATGGAAATCAAGACTCGCATAGATTTTCTTTTTTTGAAACGGGGTAGCAAATTTATCGGGTAGTTTTAATTTGTTTGATTAACCACCACAACTAAACAACTCCTATCCGTAACCAAGCATCGCACGCGATGCTCAAGGCATACTACTAACCGAGTGTTCAATTAGCAAATGGACTAAATCATCCAATAAAAGAACTAAATCGTGAGAATGACTCCCAAAGATAAGCGAAAGAACCGACGGAGCAAAGCATGCTACTAGTGCCCCCACTTGGAACCCTAGCGTCTAGATCGAAAAAAACGAACCCTACGGATGTAGGTCGCAATCAAGTGCGGGAAAATCGAACCTTGAGCGGCCGTGTATGTAGATCCGGCGCGGTCCAGGTTCACCGGCGCGAGGAGGTGAGGACGAGGAGTGCGTGCGGCAACCACCAGGACGAGGCGGAGGCAGGCAACTCGGTGACGACAAGATGGGGAGGTGGCGTACGCGGCGAAGGCGAGGGGGAGGTGTAGGCGGAGGACGCGGCGGCGGTAGTGAGAGATGCGAGTGGCCGCCGCCGGAAGGCACAAGCGGATGCGAGCGGCCACCGCCGGAAGGCGCGAGGGAGGGGGCGATGCAAGCGGCCGCCGCCGGAGTACGCGGAGGATTGGAGGAGCTCGGGCGCCCTCGACATATGCAGGATCGACTCCGGGTCCTGGGTTTAACCGGGTGCGATACCGGGTGCCGCTGCGGGCTGTACAGGGCGTCCGATCTGCTATATTTGGCGGTCCAGGACCATTTACCGGTCACCGTTGCAGTCAGCCTAACACCTCCAAGAGGTGGTAATTGGTGTTAGTTTGGTGGACCCCACCCCTTTTCTCTCTCTCCCTCTCCTTTTTCAAATGTTTGGAAAAGTTAATTCAAATGCAAACTAACACCTCCATCAAAACATCCAAGATGTTAGTTTTTTATGTGTTAATTTGGAGGTGTTAAAAACTACCACTAACAGTAACACTAACATCTACCATCCAAACACGGCCATTGGAGATGATGTTTGCTTACTCCGCGTATCATTTAATTCTACATTGGAATCACTACCTCTGCAGCTCTGCTCTCAGCCATTGACTAGCAACAGTTTCGCCATTGACCGTCTTGGGAACCTTCCCGGCCGTTCCTGTGCTCTTGATCTCATCCCTTCCTTTTTTTCTATAAAAAGGCACCGACGCCTATCGGTCCTCCTCACTTCAAGTTGCCTCCTTCTTCTCTAGTAGATCTAGATCTAGCTATATGGTTCCTCCTTCTGATACAATAAAGCGAGTCACTTGCTTCCTTCTTCTCTAGATCTAGATCTAGATAGTATATGGTTCCTTCTTCTGATACAATAAAGTGAGTCACTTGCTTTCTCCTTCTCTAGATCTAGTTCTAGCTATGGCGCAAAGAATAGATCTTGTAGGGCGCAAGCTTTTGCTTTTCTCTCTTCCTCCTCCTCCTCGATCTCTCAGTTGCTAGAAGAATTCTTGTGATAGGGGGTGATTGGGTTGCTCATCCCTCGAACACAGCTACCAGAAGAATCCTTGTGACATACCCCTTGCTCGCAGCCGTGTTCGGGGAAGGTAGCCAGAACCTCCTGGCATCAGGATGAACAATTTCATCCTGTGTCCAATGATCATTGTTTTCAGGATGAACAATCTTTCATCTTGTGTCCAATGATCATTATTTTTCCTATGCTTTCTCCCTTCACTCGTGGAATTCTCTTGCAAACCAAAAGTGCAGGTTCAGAAAGCTTTGTGGTCTTATTGAAAGCCAGGAATCAATTCTCTAAGCCATCAACAGAGATGGAGCTTATTCAATGACCACGTGCAGCAAGATCAACGACCCGCGAGCAAGATCGACGACCTGCGAGCAAGATCGATGTGTGTGTGTGTGTTTTGACACCTTTTTACAGGATCAACAAGCACGGGGAGGTCAGACCGCCTGTGGAGGGCGGTTAGACCGCCTATATGGGGCGGTCTTACCTCCCTGTGCTTGTTGATCCTGTAAAAAGGTGTCAACAAATTTGCGACTCCGCTGGGGACATATCAATCAGCTGCCATGGCCGGTAAACTACCTGTACCTTCTGAGGTTGACCCCCAAAACATTGCAAGGCCGAATGTTGAGCAAACCTTTGCTGAAGAGCAAAAAGCACTTGCTGAAGTCAGGAGGAACATTCGTGAACAAAAGGAGCGGGAGATCCTGGAGTTGGAAGAAGAAGCCATGAAGCAATACATCTCGCACTTCTCCGTGGATCGACAAGGGAACGTCAAGAAGGACAAGGATGTCATCATCAATATTCCCACGCTCTCTGATGCTCCTCCTGAAGCTAATTCAGATA
This sequence comes from Cenchrus americanus, assembly GCA_947561735.1. Classification (NCBI taxonomy): domain Eukaryota; kingdom Viridiplantae; phylum Streptophyta; class Magnoliopsida; order Poales; family Poaceae; genus Cenchrus; species Cenchrus americanus. The sequence continues at coordinate 87,613,901 of OX387240.1, read as the reverse complement.
TTGCAAATATGATTGATGAGGCTGTTAGTGCTAGCTTAAATAACAAATTTATTGTCATGAGTGAAAATTTTGAATCTACGATTACTTCTCGTTTAGATCGTATAGAGGCTAAATTTGGTAAACAATTTTCTAGTAATGATATTAATGCATCTACCTCTAATACCGAAAATTCTAAAGATAGCACACTAGATGATTTTCAAATTTGCATATACCTAAAGTCCCCATTGGTGTACCTCCAATCCACCACATACATAGTCGTACCAGTATTGGTGCTTCCTGTCACACCCGATTTCCGAAGGGAAACCAGATGCATCTCATATGTGTGCCAGGATCTAGTTCCACACATATGATAGACGAAATGAGTGTAATATCATAGACAGTAAAACGTAACAAGGGGTTTAACAACTTACTACACTCATTCGGAAGACACGAAGGTCTTTAACATCGGAAAACGATAACTACACGACGAGTCTTCGTCTTCCGCTTCCACGAGGCACTTGAGGGGGGAGACGCATGCCTCGGAACTCTTCAAAGTCGATGTAGAACTCTTCACCATTGTTCTCTGCGAGAACGCGGTAAGCAAGGTTGAGTACACTTATGGTTGGTACTCAACAAGTGGGGGAATATGCAAGGCTATCAAGGATAGGCTATGGTTTTGCAGCGGTTAGCATTTTAATGTTGGTCAAACTTTTAATTAGAGAACGCCTAGTTACTAGATGTAAGTATATACCAACCCACTTAAGAAACTTTTAAACAAAACAACCCAAAGCTCATCGAGCTTCACCAAACCACGATTTATTCTCATCTTCAAGTTTATTAATCATGTGAGGGTCCAAGCCGCTCATGACCGTGAGCACGGCTGATCGATCAGTTTTACACTCTGCAGAGGTTTGCACACTTTACCCACAGCTCGCGTAAAAGTTCCGAAGAACTTTGAACCCAACCATGCGATGCGATCGGGCATCATACCACACTTCCGAGGTGTGATTGCATAGGGACGCTACGAAGCCTTTACAAAGGTATACAAAAGACTAACGACCCGCATAGTTACGGATCGGGGCGGACCATAACCCTCCCTAGTGGTCGGCACCTTAGCAAAGGTTTGCTACCCCAAAAGGACCGGGCTATACCCCTGCAACCCGGATCCCCCTCTGCTCCTTTCGGAAAAGGGCCATCAGATCAATCGCACACCTAATTAATTGGCTAAGGTCAGAGCCATGTAACACTGTGGTTGCGCATGTTTTCTTGGGTGGTTCTCCATGTTCCGATTAAATCATATGATCTTGTATTACCAAAAGCATTAACGTTAAACATACAAGCCTTTGTCATGAAAAACCATTTTTATCCAACCCAAGTTGAGCAACTAGCATATTCTACCCAAAAACATTTGTTAAACCGGGTTGATCCAAGGATTTTGGGTAAAAGTCTAGGTAAGTCCTTAAAAAGGGTGTTCCCGTCAATTTAATGCAATATCATAATAAATATAAACTTAGTTGTCATGCAATTACATAGGATAAAATAGAATCATGCAGGGGGAGAAGACCACTTGCCTTCCTTGCTTAATCACTAAGGTTCTTCTTCTTCAAACACTTGCTCTTGATCTACTTCAACGGCTGCTCGCTTGAAACTGGCACGATGTCTACGAGCACACAAGAATACATACAATAAACAAAACAATACACCAAGCATGAAAAGCTTAAGGGAAAACAAGGTTTGGGTCTAGGAAAGCGAACACAAGGAACACTCGGAACTAGCGGAAGATTTGGATGATCACAAACAAGAGCTAGCTATGCGTTTGCTATCTTTTAATTAAGTAAAATCATGTGTATATGTTATTTTAGAGAAATACCCTATTTATAATTAAGCAAGTTATATTTGTATTTAAAATACAATGTAGGCCTAGTCCAATTTTACTTATAAATATTCAAGTATGATTTATGCAAATTAAACATTTAATTTTAAAACAAGCATGTAAAAGCATCTAGGCGTTTGTCTTTATATTTCGTGTTATTCTAATAAAATTATAATTTAAAAACACATTTATATTCACTTTAATCAAATTAACATTTAATTAAGAAAACTCGGGATATAGCCTATGTTACATTTTAGTAGAAAGCAAATTGCATAATCATTAATCAAATTAAGTTTGATTATAAAACCGAGGTATACATCTAATTAACTTTTAATTAAAAGTAATATTTAATTAGTATTAATCATATTAACTTTCTTATGAAAACACGTGTTAAACTTCTAATTAGATTTTAATTAGAAAAGCATGTGCAATAGGATTTAATCATATTTAATATTTAAATATAAAACAATGAACATGTACAACATTGGTCCTATCACGTAGTTTTAGTTGATATGAGCCTAACGCAACTTGAAACGGTGGAATCGGAGCTACAACGCAAAAGATATGGAGAAAACAAGATTCTAGAACTGCCGGGCTTGAAAAGACGGTCGCGTGGACACCAAGAACGCTTAAAACGGAGCTAGGACGGAAAAGATATGGCTAAAACAAGATTCAGGGACTAATTTGTGAATATCTGGAAGCTTAGGGGGTTTTCTGCAAGATTTCAGGGATCTAAACATAATTATATGTAAGAATTCAAGGGTTTTGGTGTAAAAGAATAGGGCTTGGACCTTTGGTGGAAGAAAATGAAAAGCTCAGGGGCTTCACTGTTAAAACCTGGGCTAATTTGTAAGAAACTTTGGAGGTGGAAGGGCATATATGTGATTTTAGAAAGTGTGGGGTTCTTTTTGTACAATTACCAGGGCGGCTGGCGGGTGAGCTGTGGAGGCGCCACGTGGCGGGCTATGATTGGTTGTGCTGACGCGAGCAAGACGCGGTGCTGACGCAAGCGATGACTCAGCTGCTGACGTCAGCGGTGGACCGCGCCCGTGGACCCGGTCCACCGGTCCACGGTGGACCACCGAAGGGGTACACCCCTTCTTTTAATCTGGACCGCACGCCTTGATCGGACGGCCCGGGTGCGCCACGGGCGACGGGTGGCGGCGGGCGGCGGAGACCGGCGGCGCGCGGCGGGAAAACGGCGGCGGAGCGGCGGCGGCTCGCCGGCGATGGCCGAAAAGAGCTCGGTGTGCCAAAATCCACGGCAAGAGCATAGAGAGGAAGGGGAGGAGACGGGGAATCTTCCCGGCGGCTTGAAGAGGAAGGAGAAGCGCCGGAGAGGAGATCGGGGCGAGGGGCGGCGGCGGCGGCGGTGTTCGCCGCGGCGGCGGCGCGTGGAGAGGGAGGAGAGGAAAGGAGGGGCGCGGGGTGGAGAGGAGACGGTGTTCATCCTTTATAGGGAGGAGGGGGGAAGGGAGGAGGCGCGGTGAGGCGGTGGCGGTTGCTCGCCGGTGGCGGCCATCAATGGCGGCGGCGGCGGCTCTGGATCGGGCGACGCCCGTAGGGAGGGTGAGGGAGGCACGAGGGCGTGAAAGGGCGGCCCAAGGAGCTCTCAGGTGTGCTTTATAGGGTGAGAAGGGGAAGGAGGGGCGACGGCCGGGGCTATGGCCATTAATGGCTATGGCGGCGGCCGGTCTTCAATGCATTCAAGGGAGGGAGCCTTGATTAGGGAGAAACGGAGAGGAATTGATGGCCGGGGAGTGAAGGAGGGTTATTACCGCGCCTTGATGGGGAGGATTGAAGAAGGGGAAGCGCGGGGGACGCGGGCAATGGCCGGCGGCGGCGCTGTTGTTGCCGCTTGGCCGCGGTGGGAGGAAGAAGACGGGGCTGACGCGCGGGCCCCGTCGGTCAGCGGGTGGAAGAGAGAGAGGGGAGCGCCGGTGGGCCGGTGTGGCTTCGTGGGCCGGAAGCGGAGATGGGCCGCGGGAGGAAGTTGGGCTACGCAGGCCGAAAGGGGAAAGGGGGAAGAGGGTTGGGTGGTTTTGTTTTTTTTTCTTTTTTTTTCTTTTTCAAATCCATTTCAAACCAATTTCAAACCCTTTCAAATTCAAATCTTTTACATGTTTTCAAATTCAAATTTTAACACAAATTTCTCCAACTATTTTGAAGGCTTTTCGCAAACCCTTTTTTAACAACTTTTTAAACATATTTTAAATTCAAACCTTTAAACAAGTTTTCACAAACTTTTTCACAAATATTTTTAAGGACTTTTTCACAAATAATTTAAGACTTTTAAAACCACATCACAACCAAAACTCATGCATTCAAATCATGATGCACAAGCACTTATCGCTTCTAAATTATTAAAATGATATTTAAATATTTTAAGGCCAAATTTATTTGGTAATTTATTTAATCCTTAGAAAATTAAATCTAAAACACCTTGTTGCTTATATTAATTTGGCGATGGAATTTTAGGGTGTTACAAATCTACCCCCCTTAAAAAGAATCTCGTCCCGAGATTCGGAGAGATTGAAAAGAACCAAGGGTATTATTCTGAATCCATCTTGTACATTGAGTTCTTCCAACAGGCATAGCTCCTTCACCTACTTTCCTAAATGTTGATTCACTTTGCCTTCTTCTTTGGATAGGGCAGTAGCAACAACTTCAATCCCGTCTCCTTGCAGACTGGTTAAGAGTACTGACTTCTTGGCACACAAAATTATTCCGTCACTTTCGCCCAACCAATACTTTCCAAGTATTACATTTATTCCACTAGATGTAAGAACTACTAGATCAGCTTGAAAATTTATTCCCTTGATCTTAAGATTGACTTGTGGGCATACATGGGTGGATTTCATTTCACCATTCGGGAAACCAATCAGCAAATGTGTCTTCATAGAACTCATAGGTATATTATGCTTTGCCACAAATTATTCAGTAATGAATGAATGTGATGCTCCGGAATCAAATAAAATCGTTGCAGGCACAGAGTTTGACCGGAAACGTATCCAGCACAAAATCAGGAGTGTCTTGAGCTTGTTCAGCTGTCACGTGGTTCACTTTGCCACGCACGTAATTCCGGTGTCCCTTGTTGATTTGAGAATTTGCACTTCCATGACATATCGGAGATGTTGGTTGTCCGAACCTTTGACCATTGTCTTTCTGAGGAGTCCAGATGTTACGATTTGGGGAAGATGCTGGCATACCGTTCCAATTCTCCATAATTGAAACAACCATTAGAGTGAACTTGAGAGTCGTTTCTCAATAGTGCACCTAGGCGATCTCGATGATGGTTTGGAACATGTAGTGTTCTTTGGTGAAATGCTTTGGGCTATTTGGGTTGAGCGCTGCAATTGAGAATTTTGCAAATAATTTCCACTTGATCCACCAGAACTAAACTGAGAACTCTGTGATGAGTTGAAGCGGGTGTGTGTGTTGCTAGATTGTCCACGAGATTGGAACTTGCGCTTCTGTTCACCAAGTTTCAAACGTTTGTTCTCCAGACCTATAGTTTTGTTCAATAATGTAGTGAAGTCCGGGAAGCCGTGACTCTGTAGTTGATAGTTGAGTGGCTCTATCGGACTATCCGGGAAGCGTTCCGCCTCTTTGGGTCGGTATTAACTTGATCGGTGCATAGCAAGATAACTGAGTAAACTTGTCCAGATACTTATTAACTGACATATTGCCTTGCTTTAGAGCGAGGAACTCCCTTTGCTTAAGCTTGATCATACCAGAGGGATTGTGGTGCACAGGAAAATTATACTTGAACTCCTGCCAGGTGACGGTGCTAGGTACAACATGTGCGATAGTGTACACATTCCACCATTCAGCTATTAATCCTTACAAACAGCCTGCTGTATACAAGATCATCTCTCGATCAGTGCACTGTGTCATCTCCAACTTCTTGGTGACAATCTTTAACCCATCATCAACATCCAATGTATCGGTTGAGTAGGAGTACGTGGGAGGACGGTGACTCATGCATTTCTTATGCTTGCCCACTGGTGCTGGTGGTGCTGCTGGTGGTGACTGATTTTGCTGAGCTTGAATGTTTTGAATAGTGACAGTCAGGTTTTGGATTAGCTGCATCTGAGTGACAAGGAAGCGTTGCATTCATTTGGATCCATTCTTTGGGTTGAGGGGTGGGAGTGGTGCTTGATTTTGTGATTATCAATATGAGCACAGACAACAGATGGAATATCTTGACCTTCTCCTGACCTGGTGCTTATCATCACTTATCATCTGATTGTTAGAGAAAGGAATTTCAGATAAGAATAGTGAACTAATGCATGAAGAGATGAACTCAAAAAGATGAAGCAATTTGAACTTCCAATTTAAGACAGATTCTCATCCCGAGATTCACAAAGGCTAGCATGAAACAAGAGTTCGGGTGTTTAGCATCCAACACTGCTTATCTTGCTTCCATATAATTCGTCTTACACAAGCTCCATAAGTATAATTCTTTATTCTTCACAACTCACTTTATAAACATCATTGGAATACTCAACTTAACTCCACTTGTAACTGTCCATTCCTTTTTCTAGATTCTGTTGATTTGCCTTTGTAGGATTTTTCTTCTTTTCTTGATAAAGTGATTTGAATAGAGCTGGATCGACTTCCATAATTGTTTCTTTTCCTAAGCTTAGCCATCTCGAATCATACTTCTGGTCCTCATACACAACTTTTAATATTCTTCTTCATTTGATTCAAGGCTTCTTGGGTATTGATTTGCTTGTTCTGTCTCTGCTGAGCTTTCTTTTCATATCGGTCAGTACGTTTCTTAGGACACCTGCTAATAAAATGTCCATGATCTTTGCAGTAGAAACAATCTCCACTTTCTTTAATGTTTCGACGATTACGTGGTGGATCTTCATACTCATGTTCTGATCCTTGAGTCAAATGGTAAAGATGTGAATTGTTCTCATGTTGCTCTGGAAAATTCATTTTTTTCCTCTTCTTACTTATGATTTCCTGTAGTTTGCTCTTTAACTCTATAGCTTTGTTGATGACATCTTGCAAACTAGAATATTCATGTAAGCTTAGTATACTCTGAATGTCTTCATTCAATCCCTTGAGGAAATGTTCTCGTTTCTTTTTATCACTTTCAGATGATCTTGGTGCGTACATAGATAACTGAATAAATTTATCCCTATACTCATTCACTGTCATTTTCCCTTGCTTCAAGTTAAGGAACTCCTTCCTTTTGAGCTTCATCGTACTTACAGGAATGAAGTGTGTTATAAAGTTGTCCTTGAATTCTTCCCAAACAATACTTTGTGGTTGCTCATGTTCGTAGATGTAAGAATTCCACCATTCTGAGGCTGCTCCTACAAGTTGTCCTGATGCAAACGAAACTTTCTTTCTATCGTTGCATTGCACCAAGTCTAGCTTCTGTTCAATTGTTGTGATCCATTCATCAGCTTCTAGGTGATCCATAGTGTTAGAGAACATAGGTGGCTCAGTATTCTAGAACTTTGTATGTGTATCCTCCGGGTTTGGATATGGTGACACATATTGATCACATCCCAGGTTGTAACTGCTATCATTTCTCTTGTTTTGGTTGCCTTGACTTTCTTCACTTGCATGCTTCTTGAGTTGTTTGATTCCGTCAGGCTGAAATTCATTGAAATTTATACTCCAATCCTCAAGGTTGATAATCTGATTACTATCTACAGCTTGAGCAACTTCTTCTGGGACTGGTTTTTGGGTACATAACTTCCTTTTCTTATTGATATCCAAATGGTAACATTGTCTAGCCTCGTCTCTCATTAGGCTGGATTCTTTTGGAGACGTGAACGTCCATAATGCTTACGACATTGACATGTTCCTGTAATCTTCATATGTTCATGTTGTTCATTCATCCGCAATTCTTGTGCTCCATGACTTCTCTTATTGTTTTGATGGTTCCATGCTTCTACAACTTGCTTCTTTACTGGTTCGGCGGGAACTCCAGCTTTGGTTATCTCTGTGTTATGAGGGGGTGACATGCTGGTCTGCCTATGTCCTTGTAAGACTTGAGCTTGCATGACTGAAAGCTTTTCTTTGTCCGACGACGGTGGAGCAGATGGAATTTGACGGTTCTCACCCAAAACAAGGTTGGAATTCTTAGGATTTGATGCTTGCTCTATAATATACTGATGGATATTAACCATGGTTTCAGTCATTGCTTGTAGAGTCTGAGTTTGTGTTGCCATCTACTCTAGTATCTTGCGTTCAATTGCTGAGGTTGTAGATGGAATATCGATGTTTCATTTGTTGTCTTTATCTTTGTGATTTTCTTTAGAACTCGCCATCTTGTTGTGTGATAAGGGTAAGCTCAGAAGGGATTGGAAACATATTGAAGAGCGGGGTAAAATTATTGATATCATATCCATCTTTTGTGATTGTAATCACATTGTGGTAGAGAGGAGATCAACAGGAGTGAAAGAAATTGACCATCTTTTTCTATAACTCCTTTCATACGTTGATGTCTGTATACGCTTGTAGATTTCTGGTTGTTGATGTTGTTGCTTCTAGACTTTGATCTTCAAACATCCTTCAACCAACTTGTATGGTAGATAAGGATAACCCAGATTGGAACCCAAACTATCTCTATTAACCTAATAATTTATTTCTTGTTGCATTTGTGGCCATCACTCCACAATACAACTCACACAAGCAAAGATCCAAATCAATCATGTGTTCAAACAACAAACATTAGCACAGCGATCGTCCTCACAGAAACGTTTCTATCGAAGTTGATAAGAGGGTAGGCAATCTAAGAACTTAAATTAGACGATCTCGGTGGTGAAGATCTGGCTGATAGCACAAGAAACGAGCTCAGAATAGATCAAAACAAAACGATGTGTTTTAACAAGAAGACAAGACTAAATTAGTTTTTATATGTAAAATAAGTCAATTTTGAAGGATGACAGGCTTTCTAGAACATGAATCCTTACTTTTCGACCATTTCTAACTTAAGGTCTGCGTTCCTACGATCAACCTTCGCTACGATACCACTCTGTCACACCCGATTTCCGAAGGGAAACCGGATGCATCTCATATGTGTGCCGGGATCTAGTTCCACACATATGATAGACGAAATGAGTGTAATATCATAGACAAGTAAAACGTAACAAGGGGTTTAACAACTTACTACACTCATTCGGAAGACACGAAGGTCTTTAACATCGGAAAACGATAACTACACGACGAGTCTTCGTCTTCCGCTTCCACGAGCACTTGACTGGGGGAGACGCATGCCTCAGAACTCCTCAAAGTCGATGTAGAACTCTTCACCATTGTTCTCTTTCTGAACAGGTAAGCAAGGCTGAGTACACTTATGGTTGGTACTCAACAAGTGGGGGAATATGCAAGGCTATCAAGGATAGGCTATGGTTTTGCAGCGGTTAGCATTTTAATGTTGGTCAAACTTTTAATTAGAGAACGCCTAGTTACTAGATGTAAGTATATACCAACTCACTTAAGAAACTTTTAAACAAAACAACCCAAAGCTCATCGAGCTTCACCAAACCACGATTTATTCTCATCTTCAAGTTTATTAATCATGTGAGGGTCCAAGCCGCTCATGACCGTGAGCACTGGTCGATCGATCGGGTTTACACTGCGAGAGGTTTGCACACTTTACCCACGGCTCGCGTAAAAGTTCCGAAGAACTTTGAACCCAACCATGCGATGCGATCGGGCATCATACCACACTTCCGAGGTGTGATTGCATAGGGACGCTACGAAGCCTTTACAAAGGTATACAAAAGACTAACGACCCGCATAGTTACGGATCGGGCGGACCATAACCCTCCCTAGTGGTCGGCACCTTAGCAAAGGCCGCTACCCCAAAAGGACCGGGCTATACCCCCCGCAACCCGGATCCCCCCTCGCTCCTTTCGGAAAAGGGCCATCAGATCAATCGCACACCTAATTAATTGGCTAAGGTCAGAGCCATGTAACACTGTGGTTGCGCATGTTTTCTTGGGTGGTTCTCCATGTTCCGATTAAATCATATGATCTTGTATTACCAAAAGCATTAACGTTAAACATACAAGCCTTTGTCATGAAAAACCATTTTTATCCAACCCAAGTTGAGCAACTAGCATATTCTACCCAAAAACATTTGTTAAACCGGGTTGATCCAAGGATTGTGGGTAAAAGTCTAGGTAAGTCCTTAAAAAGGGTGTTCCCATCAATTTAATGCAATATCATAATAATTATAAACTTAGTTGTCATGCAATTACATAGGATAAAATAGAATCATGCGGGGGGGAGAAGACCACTTGCCTTCCTTGCTTAATCACTAAGGTTCTTCTTCTTCAAACACTTGCTCTTGATCTACTTCAACTGGCTGCTCGCTTGAAACTGGCACGATGTCTACGAGCACACAAGAATACATACAATAAACAAAACAATACACCAAGCATGAAAAGCTTAAGGGAAAACAAGGTTTGGGTCTAGGAAAGCGAACACAAGGAACACTCGGAACTAGCGGAAGATTTGGATGATCACAAACAAGAGCTAGCTATGCGTTTGCTATCTTTTAATTAAGTAAAATCATGTGTATAGGTTATTTTAGAGAAATACCCTATTTATAATTAAGCAAGTTATATTTGTATTTAAAATACGATGTAGGCCTAGTCCAATTTTACTTATAAATATTCAAGTATGATTTATGCAAATTAAACATTTAATTTTAAAAGAAGCATGTAAAAGCATCTAGGCGTTTGTCTTTATATTTCGTGTTATTCTAATAAAATTATAATTTAAAAACACATTTATATTCACTTTAATCAAATTAACATTTAATTAAGAAAACTCGGGATATAGCCTATGTTACATTTTAGTAGAAAGCAAATTGCATAATCATTAATCAAATTAAGTTTGATTATAAAACCGAGGTATACATCTAATTAACTTTTAATTAAAAGTAATATTTAATTAGTATTAATCATATTAACTTTCTTATGAAAACACGTGTTAAACTTCTAATTAGATTTTAATTAGAAAAGCATGTGCAATAGGATTTAATCATATTTAATATTTAAATATAAAACAATGAACATGTACAACATTGGTCCTATCACGTAGTTTTAGTTGATATGAGCCTAACGCAACTTGAAACGGTGGAATCGGAGCTACAACGCAAAAGATATGGAGAAAACAAGATTCTAGAACGCCGGGCTTGAAAAGACGGTCGCGTGGACACCAAGAACGCTTAAAACGGAGCTAGGACGGAAAAGATATGGCTAAAACAAGATTCAGGGACTAATTTGTGAATATCTGGAAGCTTAGGGGGTTTTCTGCAAGATTTCAGGGATCTAAACATAATTATATGTAAGAATTCAAGGGTTTTGGTGTAAAAGAATAGGGCTTGGACCTTTGGTGGAAGAAAATGAAAAGCTCGGGGGCTTCACTGTTAAAACTTGGGCTAATTTGTAAGAAACTTTTGAGGTGGAAGGGCATATATGTGATTTTAGAAAGTGCGGGGTTCTTTTTGTAAAATTACCAGGGCGGCTGGCGGGTGAGCTGTGGAGGCGCCACGTGGCGGGCTATGATTAGTTGTGCTGACGCGAGCATGACGCGGTGCTGACGCAAGCGATGACGCAGCTGCTAACGTCAGCGGTGGACCGCGCCCGTGGACCACCGAAGGGGTACACCCCTTCTTTTAATCTGGACCGCCCGCCTTGATCGGACGGCCCCGGGTGCGCCACGGGCGACGGGCGGCGGCGGGCGGCGGGAGACCGGCGGCGCGCGGCGGGAAAACGACGACGGAGCGGCGGCGGGCGGCCGGCGATGGCGGAAAAGAGCTCCGGTGTGCCAAAATCCACGGCAAGAGCATAGAGAGGAAGAGGAGGAGACGGGGAATCTTCCCGGCGGCTTGAAGAGGAAGGAGAAGCGCCGGAGAGGAGATCGGGGCGAGGGGCGGCGGCGGCGGCGCTCGCCCGCGGCGGCGGCGCTCGTGGAGAGGGAGGAGAGGAAAGGAGGGGCGCGGGGGTGGAGAGGAGACGGTGTTCATCCTTTATAGGGCGGAGGGGGGAAGGGAGGAGGCGCGGTGAGGCGGTGGCGGTTGCTCGCCGGTGGCGGCCATCAATGGCGGCGGCGGCGGCTGCTGGATCGGGCGACGCCCGTAGGGAGGGTGAGGGAGGCACGGGGGAGTGAAAGGGCGGCCCAAGGAGCTCTCAGGTGTGCTTTATAGGGTGAGAAGGGGAAGGAGGGGCGACGGCCGGGGCTATGGCCATTAATGGCTATGGCGGCGGCCGGTCTTCAATGCATTCAAGGGAGGGAGCCTTGGTTAGGGAGAAACAGAGAGGAATTGATGGCCGGGGAGCGAAGGAGGGTTATTACCGCGCCTTGATGGGGAGGATTGAAGAAGGGGAAGCGCGGGGGACGCGGGCAATGGCCGGCGGCGGCGCTGTTGTTGCCGCTTGGCCGCGGTGGGAGGAAGAAGACGGGGCTGACGCGCGGGCCCCGTCGGTCAGCGGGTGGAAGAGAGAGAGGGGAGCGCTGGTGGGCCGGTGTGGCTTCGTGGGCCGGAAGCGGAGATGGGCCGCGGGAGGAAGTTGGGCTACGCGGGCCGAAAGGGGAAAGGGGGAAGAGGGTTGGGTGGTTTTGTTTTTTTTCTTTTTTTTTCTTTTTCAAATCCATTTCAAACCAATTTCAAACCCTTTCAAATTCAAATCTTTTACATGTTTTCAAATTCAAGTTTTAACACAAATTTCTCCAACTATTTCAAAGGCTTTTCGCAAACCCTTTTTTAACAACTTTTTAAACATATTTTAAATTCAAACCTTTAAACAAGTTTTCACAAACTTTTTCACAAATATTTTTAAGGACTTTTTCACAAATAATTTAAGACTTTTAAAACCACATCACAACCAAAACTCATGCATTCAAATCATGATGCACAAGCACTTATCGCTTCTAAATTATTAAAATGATATTTAAATATTTTTAAGGCCAAATTTATTTGGTAATTTATTTAATCCTTAAAAATTAAATCTAAAACACCTTGTTGCTTATATTAATTTGATGATGGAATTTTAGGGTGTCACACTTCGGCTGGTGGAGGGAGTACAATGGCCGCTACTAATGCAATGACACCGCATACAGTTGTATATAGCGAGCCAAGTGCATATGTTTCTAATAGTTCGTTGCAGCATGTTCCCAACACATTGTCGAACCAAACATCAACATATGGCACACCACAACCTACTATAAATCAAGCACCACATCCTACATCGGCTAGACCTAGAACCGCTTTGGGGATGGAGGGATTTAGAGAAGAGATGCTTGAGATATTTAGACAAACTTTTGGTGCACAGCCTAAAACTAAGAGTCGGTCGTATCAAAGACCGTATCCTGAGAATTATAAATATATCCCGTACCCACAGGGATTTAAAATACCAGAGTTTACTAAATTTAGTGGGGATGATGGTAGAAGTACATTAGAGCATATAGGTCAATTTACTATACAATGTGGTGCAGCTGCTTCTAATGATATTTGTAAAATGAGATTGTTTCCTTTATCTCTATCCCGTGCAACATTTACTTGGTTTATTTCTTTGCCACCCAACTCAGTTTATACTTTTTCTGATATAGAAAATAAATTTCATGATTATTTATTTACATGTCAGACCGCCTATGGAGGGCAATTAGACCGGGTAGGGCGGTTAGACCGCCTGTATGGGGCAGTTAGACCTGGTTGCCGGGATCAACCGGCGGTAGACCTACGAACGTTGACTCGGGAGGGACCCCGTCGGTGTTGATGCACGTTGGGTTGCTCTAGGATCGGCAGGCCACCTAGAACGCCTTTGGTCATCGCGGGCACGAAGGAAGAACTGCAGATCGAGGTTGGAAGAGCTTGGGCAAAGAGATAAAAGTAATGGCAAAATGATAAATAGTAAATTGTGTTCGATCGATTGGATGATGCTCAATCGGTCGTGACCCTTTATATTCATAAAGAGGGGAGGTCTTGCCCCATTAGGAGTCGAAACCCTTACAAAATCGTGTCGAAATACAACTCCTAACCGGTTTTAGCAGGACGGGGCGGTCCAACCGCCTATGGGAGGTGGTCTAACCGTCTCTGCGACGTGCAGATCTTTCAGAAGCCATATCTCCTTCATCCGAACTCCGAATTGGACGTTCTATATATGGATCTTGATGTACTCGACGAGATCTATCCAATGATGAAGTCCAAATTGCCTTTTGAGTACTTTGACCGAGGCGGTCTGACTGGGTGGGCCCACCGGTTAGACCGGCCTACCTAGTCTTGCCAATTTTGGGTGTCAACAGTGTGATTTTGCATATCTCGTCATGAAGATATGGCCGCATTGTAACCTTATTCAGATGTATTAATGATGACTGTAATCTGTGTATGTGTGATTTTGCATATCGCATCATGAAGATATAGCCGCATTGTAACCTTGTTCTGATGTATCAATGATGACTGTAATCTGTGTGTGTGATTTTGCATCTCAAGAGACATGCTTTTGTGATTATCTCTGTGCAGTACAATTTTTTGTATGATTTACCTACTCACTTGCAAAGCTTGAAGAACAAGCCGACGGGGGCTGGCTAAGAGCAACTCCAATAGTTTGGCAAATCAACTTGTTTCTCTCAGGATTCTTGATGTAAGTTAGATCTGGATTTGGCAAGTGAAATTATGCCAGATTGTTGGAGATGAACTCTTTTTTTACTTGGCGTATCTTTCTAGAAGTTGGCAAAGCACAAGATTTGCCAAGTAAAATTTGGCAAACTCTTGGATGTAATATGTTCGTGATTTCGCATATCTTGCCCAAAACAAAGGCGATACTGGTTTGTTAGTCCTCGTCTCTTGCCCGTAACAATGGCGACGCGGGTTCGTTAATCCTCGTCTCTTGCCTGTTACTGAACTGAAGCAAAATATATATAAATAGAATATATATAGTATCTTTGGCAGAATATATTACAAGCAGGATTCAAATTCCACCACATCCCATATATTACAAAAAGGATTGAAATTCCACCAATACATCGCATCCTTTATATTACAAAACGGATTCCATTTCCACCAATAGACACATCCTCGGCATTAAAAAAGGATTCAGTAGAAATCAGGCTTGCTTTTTCTTTCTTTATTTATGTATATGGATTTTTCACTATGGTCGCTTCGCAAGTACGGTGTTTATTAGTTCCCAAGATCAGTTGGGGCTTCTATGAAGTGTCAAAGGATGGAATTTCGTCAAACTGGTTGTATTCCTCCTCCTCAACAACATTTTCAATCCCCACAATTCCTTTTTTCTAGGCATAACCACATACCAGTTCGTACATGGAACACTTTCTCAACATGCGTCTCCAGTACGAAATTATCGGTAACGGACTTTATAGCCCGTTACCGATACGGCAGCGATCACTAACGGACTTAAGCAGCCTCTTACTGATAGGGCATTGATCGGTACCGGACTTTACAAGCCCGTTACCGATAGGTTTGACATTTGTAACGGGCTCTTTTAACATCCGTTACAAAAAATTTATGTAACGGACGTTTAAGAAGCCCGTTACCAGAAGTCCACATTGGTAACAGGCATTGTGGAGGCCAACCCCGGGGTCGTCCTGGCACGCTTATAGGTAACAGATGCCAAACAACAACTGTTACCGATGTGGGTGGATGTAACAGGCATTAAGGGCCCGTTACAAATGTTGCGTGACCTTTTTGAGGTTTTCACGTAGTGTCCTATTTCCTAATTGATTCAAATTTAATCCAATTCAAATTTGAATCCACACAAAGAAAGCCAAGTAAGAACCAAAAGAAAATCCTTCTCACACTAGCATTTTATAACCTTATTAATATTGATTGGTTTAAAATTAATCTAGGATTTCAGGGAAGGGTAAAAGGAAGACATCCTTAATGGTTTCATAAGCACACAATTCATAGCAAGTTTTTGAAATTCAACATTTTTTCACATTCAATCCAAATTCAAGGATGTTACAGAACTCCCCACTCACAAGACTCTCGTCCCTGAGATTAAGAAGTTACCTCCGGTTCGAAGAGGTGAGGGTACTTCTCCCTCATGACAAACAACTTCTCCCACGTCGCCTCGCGCTCGGAGTGATTACTCCAGAGTACCTTGCAGAAGCGAGTAGTGGTGTTCCTCGTTGACTTCTCCGCCCAGTCCAGGATCCGGACGGGGTACTCCAAGTACTCCAGGGTGTCCTGAACGTCGAGTGCATGTGCGGCAAGCTCTGGCGGTAGCTCCAGCTTGTATGCCACATTCCCGATTCTCTGCACGATCAGGTAAGGCTCAATGTACTGGGGTGTGAGCTTCCCTTTGACGTGGAAAAGCTTCGTGCCCCGAAGAGGTGACACCCTCAAGTAGACATGTTATCCAACCTCGAACGAGACGTCTCTTCTGTTGGGGTCGGCGTAGCTAATCTGCCTGCTCTGGGCTATCCTCAAGTTCTCTCTGACCTTAGCCACATTTTCCTCGGCTTCGACTATGGTGGTGGGACCGAAGAAGGTTCACTCCCCCACCTCAGACCACATCAACAACGTCTGACACTTTCTACCGTAAAGAGATTCAAAGGGAGCCATCTTCAAACTGGCCTGGTAGCTGTTGTTGTACGAGAACTCGGCATAGGACAGACTCTTCTCCCAGTCAGATCCGTAAGTCAACACACAAGCTCTCAGAAGATCCTCCAGTACCTGGTTTACTCTCTCTGTTTGTCCATCTGTCTATGGGTGGAAGGCGGAATTGTAGTGCAAGTCGGTGCCCATGGCCTTATGCAAACTCCCCTAGAACTTGGTGGTAAACTGTGGCCCTCTGTCAGATACTATGCTCTTCGGTGCCCCATGTTGCTTCAGAATGTTATCGATGTATAGCTCTGCTAGCTTGTGCGTCTCAAAGGACATCTTCACGGGGATGAAGTGTGCCACCTTGGTCAATCAGACGACGATTACCAGATTGAGTCGTTGCCCTTCTATGTACGAGACAGGGTAACGTTCCTCAGTGGGGTAGTCCGGCGGAAAGATCCGGGACACCAAGGCGTGTGCCTCTCGAACCTCCTCAGTCTCGACGGGGGTCGGCAGCCGAGCCATTGGGCACAGGTGAAGCTTGAGACGGGACTAGTGCAGCTCGAAGGTTTCGGTGCAGATCTCACGCTGTGACTCGAGGGGCAGCTCTCTGTTGAGCTCGGTGAGCTCGTCCACGCGGAGTGAGTCGGCGTCCTCCCAAGTCCTCCTCAGTCTCTCGGCCTTGTCCCTCAGGTAGACAGCCGTGCGTGTGAGCCACACAAGGTTGGCGACATTCTCCGCCCTGTTCTTCTCCAGCTTCTCCACCTTGTTCTGCTCACAGCCGAGCTTGTGGGCGCGCATCGTGAGTAGGTCGTCCTTGTTTTGAAGTTTGTCCTTCAGCCTGTTCTGACTCACGGTCAGCCTGCAGAGGTCCTCCCTGACGTGCAGCAGCTCCTCACGGGTGTCCACGCGCTCCCTCTCGGACTGCAGCAGGACGGTGGTCGTGTGGTCGAGGCTCTGCTCGAGCTGGCAGACACGGAGGCGTAGCGCGCTGTTGTCTCTCCCGAGCTGAACACAGCGCGGCTAGCACTGATGGGCGTCGACGGTGGCGTCTCTGATCTTGCCGAAGAGGGTCCGTGACTCATCCTCCAGGTGGCGTGCGTACTTGTCGAGGTCGACCAAGTAGCTGGCTGTCTCCACCAAGGTCTCGTTGGTCTCGCGGAAGGGTGCAGCATCGATGTCGTCCTGGATCCCCTCGTGTGAAGGGACTCCGTCCACGAGCGGTGCGAGGCGCCAGTAGTCCCGGGGTAGAAGTCGGAGCGTCCCGAACTCGAAGGTGGCGTGGTACTGAGCGAGAAGGCAACCCAGTGCCTGACGGCAGGCGACGTCCAGCGTGGTTGCGACGGTGAGCGCACTGCTGTAGCAGACCTCTCCCTTGAATCTCGGAAGGCTCGGGTGAGGAAGGACGGCGACTGTGCAAAGCACTATCTGCCCTGTCACGGTGGGTACGTACTCGGCGCGGTACATGACGTAGGTAGGAGGGACCCCAAGCCTGAGAAGGACCCTCTTCATCCAGTGGCAGATCGCCCCGCACGTCTCAGGGGTGATCTCAGCAACCTGGTGCTCCATCTCCTATGAAACATAAGAAATTTTAGTTAGCGCGGGTGAGTAAGATGTTTTCGAGAAACGTAAGAAATTTTAGTTAGCGCAGGTGAGTAAGATGTTTTCGAAAAGGGATAAGTTTTTATAACCTAGCTCAAGGGTATAAATATAGTAGAGCGTATAGAGTCCTAACTCTATCAACCATTTCTAGGGATACGTGTTATGGTCAAGTATGGCTCTTATACCACCTGTAAAACCCTGGATTTTCATAGAAAACCCGAATCCCTGTACCATCGTGATAGTCCCTGGATCAGGGGCTATCACGTACAGAACGTCTCACAGATAATATCACAAAGTCATACATCGCATCACATAAGAGTAAAAATACATAATTATTACATGTCCATTATGGAGTACATCATTACAAGCCTCTTGGTTGAATCAGAGTGAAATTCTACGCAGCGGTAGCTAGCATCTCAGAAGGGTTTCCATCTTTCATTCTTCTTGCCACAAGCATCCTTGAGCGAAGCGACGCATCCCTGAGTCATACCATCCATCAGCGTTGTTGTCGTACTCAGACTCGTACCCTGCACACCCAAAGCTCTCAACACAGCTCGGAACCACCTCGTCACTCAGGGCCCTGTCTCCACAACCTACTCCTGTCTAGGATCGATGCGAGGACTCCCTCTCCTCGCACCTCAATGATTGCAATCGGATCAACGAGGTAGATGGAGCCTCTCTCCTCTAACCGACTGCAACCACGGCTCACTATTACAGGGGGAAGGTAGAAATGCCAAAACATAAGAACCAACAATCCACTGGGCTCGTCCATGACCGAGGACGCGGCTATAGCTACAGATCGAATGACTCTGTAGAGTGTGTACACCTGTACCCAACCCGGAATGGCACCCGGTCGGTGTACGACCGACCGAGCCCATCCTACCGCGTGAACTCTCGGTAGTTTCGGTCCCATCTTGCATCCGGTTCTCAAAGCGATCCCGCTCAGAAAGGGAACTACACCGGAACTGTGAAATGCCCCTGTGTGGCCACACGGGCGACGCACTGAGAGAAGGTGGTCTCTCTCCACCTCTCCCCTACTGATACCCTCTATCCTGTTGGTAGGTATGGTTTCGCACTTGTCGAGCTCAACTCGGCCCTAACCCCATGCTCGGCGAGGTGGTGTGTACATAAAGTCCCGTGAAGCGGTTGACCCACTCGGTTTTAGACCGAGCGAGCTCATGTCCTCCAAGCGCAAGTAAAACCCCAACACCTAGGCTCCAAAAACCGTCAAAGTAGGGATACACTGAGGAGTGCACCCCTATCCCTGATCCCAGTTCGGTTGTTTCGAGCTCACCCCCGCCAAAGTACCCCAAAAATGCCTTCTCCTGCCGGTTTTATCCCACTCACGCCAAGAACCACTATTCCCATCCCAACACATGCATCGTGTAGCTCAGCGTATATACACGCTTATATACATATATAGTAGTAGGACAATCAAGGACAGGATATTTAAAGTACGCAGTGCAAGGTTCATCCATATGCATATAAAGTAATGCGCTAGCAATCTATATTGCAATGTCTAATATGTTTTCAAAGTCAATCGGGCGTGAACCTGGGGTCTGGTAGTCCTCCGCGGTGAAGTCATCAGCAGCACCTGCAAGAAGCGATATCCCAGCCTGGCTCGAAGGCTGGCATCACACAGCGCAAGCGCAGCGGCGCGGCGGTGTTCAAGGACACGGCGGCGAGCACAAAATGCTCGACGTGCGACCAAGACTCGAAGGTCGGGTGCCACAAGAGGGAAGGGCGGTGATGCCCTCACCTACGGTCTGCACGACCAGAAGGTGAAGGCGGCGGTGGAGAATGGCTCGACGCGGTGTAGAGGAAGACGACGACGCTGGTAGAGGAAGCAGAGGTGCTGGTGCGTCGCGGTCCACGGCTCCTCAGCATCCTGGAGTCCCACGGGCGGCCTCCGGGTCTTCGCAACGGCGCCGACGTACTCGTGGTCGGCCTCCGAGCTTTCCTTCCTCCTTCCCCCTTCTTCTTCTCCTCCGGCGAGAGGGTGGCGTGGACAGGGGAGGATTCCCCCAAGGCGGCTAGGGTTGGGAGCTCCCGAGGGGCTGCGGCGGCGGCTACTTATAGCGGGGGTCGGCGCAGGGCACATGGACGGCAAGGATGCGCGGGGAAGGCGCGCGGCCGCATCACGACGGCACCCCGTGATCGGCGCGGCGGCGCTCGGCCCACCGGCGTCACTAAAGGAGAAAGGGGGAGGATGACGACGACGACGTCATGGCGACGTCAGCGTCTACGCGCGGGCGCGCGGTAGGTGGAGGCGTCTGGCGGGCGCGTGGGCCGCTCTTGGGCCGAAAGAGTCGACAGGCCAGAAACGAGGTTGGCGGCCCACGAAGGGAGGGAAAAGGTTTTACTAATTAACTTACTCCTATTTCCTAATTGATTCAAATTTGAATCCAATTCAAATTTGAATCCACACAAATAAAGCCAAGTAAGAACCAAAAGAAAATCCAACTTCTCACACTAACATTTTATAACCTTATTAATATTTATTGGTTCAAAATTAAATCTAGGATTTCAGGGAAGGGAAAAGGAAGACATCCTTAATAGTTTCATAAGCACACAATTCATAGCAAGTTTTTGAAATTCAGCATTTTTACATTCAATCCAAATTCAAGGATGTTACAGATGCGATAAAATTCACGCAAGCATTTCTAAGTTTGCTGCAATGATGTTGGTCTGCTAGAGCCAGTAGAGTAGCCACGTTCTCCACATCAAGACTCTTGCAATTGCAAAGAATGCTTTGGCAAATCTGCTTTAATCTTCCCATACCATACCTATCTGCAGCAACCAGCAAGTGCGTTACCATCTCCTCCCTGTCATCGGCGTCCAAACCTTCCACGTCCGGCATCGAATCAGTGTATACGAAATGAAGCAACACTCTGAAAACTTCAGGCTGCATTTCTTGGATGATTATGTGGTTGCTGCTCTTCTCCTCCATCGATCCGAAGAGCTCCGCCTCGAAGACCGGTGACCGCATCGCAAGCACCCTATGGGCGGGGAAAGCCTCACCTCCGACCTTGAAGGTCACATCCGGCAGCACCCCTTTCTTCCCCTCGAGCAACTTTCCAAGATCGCACGACAGGTCCGGGGGCGGCACCGGCACCGCATCGAAGTCCAGCACCACCCATGGTTTCTTGCTGGTTTTCACCACAGTGACGTCGCACTCGATCACGACGCTACCGTCGAGCATGTACGGTGACGCTTCCACCTATAGATGGCCAAACCGGCCCGGCCCTAGCCCAATTTGGCCCGGCCCGACGCGGCCCTGCACTACGTAGGCACGGTGGACTTTCGTGCCGGGCCGTGTCGGACCACCGGGCTGAGGTGGCGGCCCACGCACGGCACTAATGCCCCTCGTGTCGTGCTGGCCCGACCCGAGGCACGGCCGGACCGGCGGCCCGTCAAGCCCATCGGGCCCGACGAGTGTGATAGCCCCCGGCCCGCGCCCCAATGCCGCAGCCCCGCCACCACGGCCGCATCCCCGTGCCGTCGCGACATCCGCCCTAGCGGCCACGGCGGGAGTACCGAGACGCCCGATGCGGCACACGTACCTCGGCGGGGCGCCGGCCACGACACAGGAGAAGGTGGGCGCGCGGGCCACGGCGGCGGAGGCTGGCGCGCCCAAGGTGCTACCCCAACTGTAGTCTTTCCTGGTGAATCGCGTCGGTCTCGCCACGTGACACAGGACCACAGACTGCCCGGTGTCCTGTTGATCGATCAGCCTCAGGTCGAAGGCAACCATGGCCACGGAGTTCCTGGTTACGAGCTCGAGGTAGACCGCGATGTAGTCCCTGTTCCCATCTCGCCAGGCGCCGTCGGGGTAGCAGTGGATGCGCCAGTTGTGGCCACCGACGGTGAAGGTGGCGGACTGGACGAATCTGCCGCCACCGACGCCGACGCCACAGACGACGAGGTCCCTCTGGGAGATGTAGTCAGAGATCTTGAACGCGTGAGTCCCCCGGGCCCGCGACGTCTGCAGGCTGCACGTCGACGCCGTCCTTGCTCGTGGCCTTTCCGATGGCGCCATGGTCGATCGATCGTGATGGGAATGGCCGCGGTAGCGCGATGGGTGGTGGGACTGGGGGACTGAGATTTGTGCGCATGCAGAAGGGGACGGGAAGGAGGGTTCAGAGCAACTCCAACAGACTCTTTATTTTTACTAGCAAAATTTGGCCTTTGTGAAAATAAAAAAACTTTATAATTTTATTGAGTAATCCAACAAACTAACTATATTTCATCGTTCAAACCCCACTAAGAACTCACTGACACACGTTCAAACTCCACTAAGAACTCACTGACACACGGGACCCACCTGTCATTATCTTAACTCCTCTCTCTATTACTCCCCTGTTCTTTCCGGTTCATTCCTCCCCCATTCTCTCTCCCCCGCCGCCTGGACTCCTCCGCCTGGACTTCTCCAGTGCATCGGCGCAAATCGCAGCCCCTTTCCGTTGGCCCACCATCGGCGGCACAATCTCCTTCGCGCCAGATCCGGCCGCCCCTCCCTCTTCGGCGGTGGAGCAGTGGAGGAGGAGGAGCCCCTCTCTCCCATCGAGCTCGAAGTAGGGGCGCGGCTGCCGATGGGCCTGTCGACGGAGGCGGACGAGCTCGAGCGCCGGGGCCAGCTCTCTGCGTCCTCCCAAAACCCGTATCAACACAGTCGAAGAGAGCAGCAGGATTGCAGAAGCGCAGGAGCTACGAGGCCGCCCCTGCCGCAGGTATTGCTGCTCGCCGCTGAGATCTCGCACCACACCTCCGCTGGGAGCTCACTCCGCCGCCGGGATCCCGCGTCGCACCTCCGCTAGCAGCCCACGCCGGTCCGTCGGGAGCTCGCCTCCAGTGCTCAACGGCGGCGGCGTCCACACAACGGCGCAGAGCTTCGTGGCGTAGGCAGGACAGCGGGATCGATTACAGGCGTGGGATGCTGTTTTGGCACGAGGAGGAGCGCGAGACTGGGAGAGACGATGCCGCGACGGAATCAGGCCATTTTGCGAGAATTTGACACACATGCCATTAAAAAAAGATACATTGAACACACAAGCCACTAAAAAGTTTGTTGGACATCCAGGCCATCGTACCCAAAATTTTTGACATTGAACCCATTCCGTCCAGATACGTTAGATTCGCACCGTTTGTGTGCTCTGATAGGTGGGTCCAGGCAGCAAAATGACCATTTTGCCCTCAACCTCTTGCATTCACTAAATATTTTTTAAACCGAACAAATATTTTTCGTCTCACAAATATTTTTGCATTCACGGACAGGTAGATCGTGAGACACAATTATAACAACCCAACAAATATTTTTTTCTCACAAACATTTAACCAACACAACATATTTTTTCAAATAAACCAACCAACAAAACATAGGACCAATGTAGAACATGTTATTGTTTTATAATTTGTTTAAATATTAAATATGATTAAATCCTAATACACATGCTTTTCTAATTAAAATCTAATTAGAGTTCAACATGTGTTTTCATAAGAAAGTTAATATGATTAATACTAATTAAATATTTCTTGTAACTAAAAGTTAATTAGATGTATACCTCGGTTTTTATAATCAAACTTAATTTAATTAATGATTATGCAATTTGCTTTCTACTAAAAAGTAACATAGGCTATATCCCGAGTTTTCTTAATGAAATGTTAATTTGATTAAAATGAATATAAATGTGTTTTTTAAAATTATAATTTGATTAGAATAACTCAAAATATAAAGATAAACTCCTAGATGCTTTTACATGCTTCTTTTAAAATTAAATGCTTAATTTGCATAAATCATACTTGAATAGTTATAAATAAGATTGGACTAAGCTTACATCGTCTTTTAAATACAAATATAATTTGCTTAAATATAAATAGGGTATTTCTCTGAAATAACCTATACACCTGATTTTACTTAATTAAAAGATACCAAACACATAGCTAGCTCTTGTATGTGATCATTCAAATCTCCCGCTAGTTCCGAGTGTTTCTTGTGTTCGTGGTCCTAGACCCAAACCTTGCTCTCCCTTTAAGCTTCTCATGCTTGGTGTATTGTTTTGTTTATTGAATGTATTCTTGTATGCTCGTAGACATCATGCCAGTTTCAAGCGAGCAGCCAGTTGAAGCAGATCAAGAGCAAGTGTTTGAAAAAGAAGAACCTCAGTGTTTAAGCAAGGGAGGCAAGTGGTCTTCTCCCCCTGCATGATTCTATTTTATCCTATGTAACTGCATGACAACTAAGTTTATATTTATATTGTTATTGCATTAAATTGATGAGAACACCCTTTTTAAGGACTTACCTAGACTTTCATCCACAATCCTTGGAACAACCCGGTTTAATAAATGTTTTTGGGTAGAATATGCTAGTTGCTCAACTTGGGTTGGATAAAAATGGTTTTTCATGACAAAGGCTTTTATGTTTAATGATAATGCTTTTGGTAATATAAGATCATATGATTTAATGGGAACATGGAGAACCACCCAAGAAAACATGTGCAACCACAATGTCATATGGCTCTGACCTTAGCCAATTAATTAGGTGTGCGGTCGAACTAGTGGCCCTTTTCCGAAAGGAGCAGAGGGGGGTCCGGGTTGCAGGGGTATAGCCCGGTCCTTTCGGGATAGCAGCCTTGATCCGTAACTATGCGGGTTGTTAGTCTTTTGCATGCCTTTGTAAAGGCTTCGTAACGTCCTTATGCAATCACACCTCGGAAGTGTGGTATGATGCCTAGCTAACACCGCATGGTTGGGTCCAAAGTTCTTCGGAACTTTTACGCGAGCTGTGGGTAAAGTGTGCAAACCACTACAGAGTGTAAAACTGATCGATCAGCCATGCTCACGGTTATAAGCGGCTTAGACCCTCACATGATTAATAAACTTGAAGATGAGAATAAATCGTGGTCCTTGTGCTTTTGAGCTGAGTTGTTTATAAGTTTCTTAAGTGGGTTGGTATATACTTACATCGAGTAAATAGGCGTTCTTTAATTAAAAGTTTGACCAACATTAAAATGCTAACCGCTGCAAAACCATAACCTATCCTTGATAGCCTTGCATCTTCCCCCACTTGTTGAGTACCAACCATAAGTGTACTCATCCTTGCTTACCGTTGGTCAGAAGAGAACAATGGTGACGAGTTCTACATCGACTTTGAGGACTTCTGAGGCATGTGTCTCCCCCAGTCACGTGCCTATGGAAGCGGAAGACGAAGACTCTTCGTGTAGTTATCATTTTCCGATGTAAAAGACCTTCGTGTCTCTCGTATGAGTGTAATAAGATGTTAAATCCCTTGTTTCATTTTGAATACTGTCTATGATATTACACTCATTTTGTCTATCATATGTGTGTAAAACTGATCCTAGCGCACATATGAGATGCATTTGGTTTCTCTCCGGAAATCAAGTGTGACAGGAGCTGTTGGGGTTGCTCTTGTATTAGTGAACGTTTGGAATACTGGATCTCGTCGACGACCAACCTCGAATGTGTGGCGTGTACTTCTTTTTTCCTTATTTTATTTGCAATATTTTTTCGATATCAGCATACAATCCAGAATTTCTATATAAACAAGGTGATTCCCCGTCACTTGCAGTCAGATTTGAGATTCGTTTTTTGATATGGGAGCTGCTAATATCGGATGTGCACCGTTAGATGAAAACATATGAACCTTCAGATGAAGGAATAAAAATTCCCACCGCAACATTGTCCCATGTTATCGTACAACATCATATAGCCGGACACTTTACAACATTCGAAAATACATTCGCAACATCAGAACTTGTCACTCACAACATCGAAAATCATCGTTTGCAACATCAAAAACATAATGAAAAATGTTGTTAGCGATTCATCAAAAATGAGAAAAAAATTCACCGCAACATCTCTTTCATGTTGATGGGAACATTCAAATCCCTCATTGCAAAATGCAACATCCAAAAAACATATTTGCTACATGCGTGTGAAACATATGCAATATCGGCATCGCAACATCTAAGATCTCTTTGAAACACTCATGTGAACCATTTGCAACATTTGTATGAAACACCCGGAACACTGAAAATTTAAGCTTGCAACATGCACTAAATCTGAGGAAAAAAGAGAAGCACAACGACGGAGAAGATAGCGAGCCAACTTTTGTGCCCTCCCCCGTGCCGTCGGCGAGCTCCCGCGCCCAGCCGCGGAGAGCACCGGTCTGCGCCGCCGGCAAGCTCTTGCGCTTGGCCGCTGGGAGCTTCACCTTGGCCGTCGGTGGCAAGCTCTGCCCCTAGCCGCTGAGGAGCTTCACGTACCTCTGACCATGGGGAGCGGCAGGCCGCGCCACCGGCCATGGAAGGGCTCTAGCCCACACCCAGATGTCGCTGCTGGCGAGCTCTGCCGCCCTCTGGCGTGTGTTGTGCGAACGGATGAGGAGGAGGCGTGCGTCAACGGAGGTAGTCGCGTGCGGTGTGTCGTGTGCAGCTACAAACAGATAAGGAGGATGTGTTTTTTAAGATGCGAAGGAAGGAGCCAGATATATGGCTAGAAGGGCACGCAGACGGGTGGATGTCTGATGACGGACGCCCTATACGTAGCATTACCGTTTTGATAAACTATAAATCAAGATGGTTGTCTAGTTGCTTCTACAAAATGTTAGCATTCACTCAATTCAGCCCAACTCTCTATCATAGGTTCGGATGTTTATCCGCTGATCTGCATCAAAACCCACTTATAACTCAATTCAGCCCAACTCTCATATCATAGGTTCGGATGTTCATCCGCTGATCCGCATCAAAACCCACTTATAAGGCAAGAGGCATATTACCTCAAAAGGCCCGAACTAGTGGGAGAGGGATGTTCTCCCTTATAAGGTGGTCATGGCCCCCTTCCCTAGGCAAGGTGGTACTAAACTTGAGTGGCGTACCCCCTAGAAGGCAGGTGTCCTGACATCCCACCCCTCATAAGGTGGTGACCCTGGCACCAAGCCCCCATAAGGCGGAACCAGGCTCTGATACCAGATGTTAGCATCCACTCAATTCAGCCCAACTCTCTATCATAGGTTCGGACGTTCATGCGCATCATGGTCCACTTATAAGGCAAGAGGCCCATTACCTCCCAAAAGCCCGGACTAGTGGGAGAGGGATGCTCTCCCTTATAAGGTGGTCATGACTCCCTACCCTAGGCAAGGTGGTAATAAACTTGAGTGGCAGGTGCCCTGACACAAAATGGTGCAGTTGTAGAGATTGTGTTAAAAGCTATATGAGCAACCTCTTGACAAAAATCATAGACTTTTGAGTAACTCTTTGATTTATTAATGAATGGAGAGTAGTGATATTAGTATATGTACTATTTGCTATTTTTCTATTGAAAAACTATTTATGAGGCACTAATGAAGAATAATATAGTTAAGAACCCTTAGTGGATAGACGGTCAGGATATAAAGCTTTTCAGATCAAACGGTGATGTGTAATTGAGGTACACTATCTAATAAAACTTGCTAAGAACATAGACATGAAGGTTATATGCATTTAAAAAAATGTATAGGCAAGTCCACCCCTTTGTCTTTGTAGATTTTTCTATGACACCCAAACACACATCAGGTAGGCACGCACCAAAAAAAATGTCATGGTGTTGACGGATAAAACTCATATCCACCTACGATTCGCAAGCGTACGGACCTACACCTTTTTCACCACGGGATTCCCAAGGTTCTTGTCAATCCGCGGAGCAAGGGGATTACTAGCGCTTAACCAAGTACTAATCTAGTTGAATGGAAAACCTTTGAAAGAGAGTATTAATCTAAAGGTAAAAACAATCTAACCTAAGTTAATCTAAGTTAAGTTGATCAAACAAATCTAGGGTTAAACTAGATGGTAAAGGGTGAACACAAGAGAGTGAGCAAGAAAGATAAGCGTTCCCTCCCTAGGATCTAGGATAACATGGTATGCATCTACTACACGAAAGCGGTAAACCAATCTACCGGGGGTTGTGACCACGGTTTCGCCCTTTCCCTCCTCTCGTCTTGTCACTACGCGAAGGTATTCGTGACTAGACCTATGATGGACACGGTATGTTGATGGAATCTATGGGAGTAGCGGATATCATACACCCGAAAAACACGGTGGCCTACCTTAATCATCAAAGCATCATCAACATGAAAACAATAGATTGAAACCACGAATCAAGTAGCGATCACATAGCATGTATCCATCTAATCCTAGGGATGAACGGAGACATTACCCCATCATCTTACACGGATTGAAGCACATAGGGGTGATGGAGACTCGGAGAACGTCGTCGATGAAGATGGCGGCGTTGGAGCTTGGGAACACCCCTAGGCCAGCGGCTTGGAGTCCTCCTCTTGCTTCCTTCTCTCCGCCGGCGTTGATCCTTGCGACGAGCTCATCTAACTCTCTCCCTCATCTTGCGGTGGCGGTTTTCTGGTGATTAGAGTCGGTAGGATGATTTGTTCGATGTGGCGGCCGACGGCGGCGGAGGCAATAAATAGACAAACACCTAGGGCAAAGGGGGGACCGAACCGACCCCGGAGTGGGCTGGGCCGGTCGGCCTAGGTCGGCCGGTCCAGGCCCATTTCGGCCCGGTTCGGCCCCGGTTTCCTCCCCGGTTGCTTCTCGCGTGATCCCTTATTCGTGTGCACTTGCATGTGGGCCTTTGACGTCGTTTCCTTCACAGTTAAGGCTTGAATCCTTGCTATGCAAGCTTCGCTGTTTTCTGGTTGAGTCCTTGAAGATTTGCACGTTGACGATTCGGTCCTCGGGTCATTTGGAGTCATGTTCATCGCGTGTCTTGACTCTTGTCGGGCTTCATGATCTTCTTCCAAAGTGCTTGGTGAACTTATCCCGAAAGTCTCCTCTTTAGTGTAGATCTCCTGTGTAAACAACAAACTCCAAAATTGACATGCAAGTGTGAACTTATTATATCATTAGTATGCCTAGTGGCGGGTTAGTTGCAAATCATAATCGAAACCAATGTATAACAAGTACTCTAGGTTGATGGAAATTCACCGTCAACATCTCCCCCATGCTTAAACCTTGCTCGTCCTCGAGTAAGTAATCCTTGCTTAAAAGGGAAATCAGTGTTGCCTTCCAATGTTGTCCCTGCACTTAGTCATTCATGACGAGGCAAATTGCTCTCTCTTAAGAATTTATTTTTAAAGTTCAAGTTGTGACCGTCTTCTTTTTCATTATGGAAGATAGACTAACAATAAAGAACAAGCCACATTTAACACGATGCTCTCAAACTTAAGTGAACTTCAAACCATTACCTTGTCACATGGAAGATTTTCAAAAAGATGCATATCCAACATAAGTGAAAATCTCTTGCAAGAGCTCATGGAACACTCATCTCATCAAGTCACTCAAGCCTATACTAGATTATTTTCAACCTACTCTACTCATATGTGATAGTGGAAGGCTTATGTGGAGCTTGGAAGGTTAAAAACAATCCTAGCAAAACTTATATCCGAAATATTGTCAAATTAAGAGAGAGATCTATTGGAATTACCGAGACTCGTCAAAAAGGCCATGGAAAATATATGTTGGAAAGAGAGAGGGACGAAACACACACATTTAGATAAGTGGACATGTGCAAGTGGCAAATGGATGATCCCGAGGCACGAGTGAAGTCCTCGTTATCGAATTGCACATGGTTGGAAGATTTGAGTATGGATTTGTCATCAAGGCACTTGAGAACTTATGAAGCAAAAAGAATCGAGGAGCATCTTTATTTTTTTTCTTTATTTTATTTCCTTCTCATTTTTCTCTCTTTCTTTTTTTCACTTTATTCTTCCTATTTTTTTTACTTTTCTTTTCTTCTTATCATATTTTTTCATTTTTCATTTTTTATTCTTTTTTTCTTTTGCTCCTCAAAACTTTTTGCAACATAATACTTACATAGCATTTGTGTCAGAGAATGACTCCTCCCCCATGCTTGAACGATGCTCGTCCTTGAGCATAAAAGAGAGGGGAAATGACTGCTAAAGTAAGTATAAATTCCATAATCTTGCGGAATATTGAATCTCCATCGAGAATTTTACTCCATCAAATTGGGTTGTGAACAAGGAGGTGATCACAAAAAGATGTTTTTGGTTTAGGGTGGATGCCCAGCGAAGTTTGTGAAATTTTCGATGTGAAAACCCACAATGCATGGACAAAAAGGCTAGCATGAAAAAGTTACACAAAGGAATGACCAGCTTCTTAGTCTCGAACCATAGAAATCAATCCTAATCCAACTCATCAAAACATATGTTTGCAATCTACGGGTTTTGTTATCATAAAACATATATGTATATGGCTTTGGCAGGTAGAACTTTGCAAGAGCATCACAAATATGTAGATAGCATAAAAGTTAAGTTTTCATAAAAACAACAAGTTATCGGGCTATCCATAAACTTAAATCAAAGAGCAAAGATATGTATGTGGGTCTAGAGCATAGTCATTTCACCTCCACAAATAAAAGAGCCGGTATTTAAATTAATTTCAGATCATATTATAGAGAGCAATTAGCCAAGACATGTATAACTTCATGTAGGTAAAACAAAGCGGCAACTTTCATCATCTTTCCGTAAGCATAGGCAATGTAGAACATCGAGGTGAACACATGGTCATGCTTATCTATTGAAAGTAAAAAGAAACCTAGGTTGTCCTCCTAGTAGCCATGTTATTGTTTGAAGAGAAAAACAAAAGGTTGCACCTAGTTGAGGTTGAAGGCATACTTACAAGCATTTGTGTTTGGAAAAGAGAAGGTCCATGGAGATGTTACCATCCTTTGTAATTCTTCGTTGCCTTCTTCCGACATCTCCATGTATCGATGTGGCTTTTGCTTTTGTCTTGATTTATTAATGCTCCTAAACTTCTGAATTTGATCTTGTATGCTTAATGGAGTCATTGGTCGCCCTTCTCTTCAATGTTGTCATCACCATCTCCTCTTTCTTGTTCTCATCATCTCCTTGCTGTCTCTTTTTCATGGATTTCCCCCTCTGTCCATAACAGAACATATATCGAAATATAGCTCTATTGAAAAGTTTATGAAATTACCTTTCCAACGTGTGGTCATTCATCGAAAACGGAGTTCAAACAAGGGAGCTATGTCCGTTTTACTTCAGCGCTGTGTGCTGTCCAAAACTGATTTCAGGACGTATTGCACTCGGTGATTCGGGCATAACCGCTTGTAGGAACCTCCGATTGTCTTGATTCTTGATTTGTTGGAATCGTAACTTCATCTGGCTTCTAAATATCCAAAAATATCCAGTGTTTGCCCTTCTAGACCATGCAGAATTTTTATGAGATTGGTGGCTTCTTGCGCATTGATCCGGAGATGTTAACGATTTTTATCATTCTATCTTCTAGAGTGTCATGTTGCACTTCCGTGTTGAAGATTCAGGGTCTCCCCCATGCTTAGCATTTTGCTATTCATGGAAGAAGAAGACAAAGCACTTCTTAGCCATCCTTCAATTTCCTTGTAGTGAGAGTCTTTATCTTGCGTGTAAGACGTTTTAAACGCACATTCTACCCCCAAGGTGACGGTTGGGAGTAGATAGAATTGCAAACAATCCAACAATGTCTCCTAAGATTCTTAACTTGTGGCATAATTAGTCTAATGAGTAATAAAAACCTAATGAGTGTACGTGGTGCAAGGTGTGTATGCACATGATAGGAAAGCATATAAACAAAGACAATGTCTTCACCTAGTTCTAAACACCATGTTTACAACTAGGTTGCCGAATTTCTCCATAGCCATAAAGGTTTATTTATCAAGGGTTAAAACACCATGTCTATCCTTAAATCAATAACTCTTATAGCACAAGAAAAATTAAGCGCATTGCAAAGCTTATAAACTAACCAAAGCAACATGAAAACATATGAAAAGCTAGCTAGGTTTATCGAACTTAACGATGATGGTCCGCAATCATGTTTAAACACCACGTTTACACAAGATCACAAAAGGAAAATACTCATAGGGCCCTATGAAGCATTAACATGGAAACTGAAGCATACATCATTAAGTATATAAAACAACCAAGCCAACTATGTGCAAAACATGTATACACAAAGAAACATCACATTGATAACAAAATGCAATGCATACAAATAAATATTATCATGAACACGATGGTGGTTCTAAAAAGGAAAACTGAACTTAGATTAATAACCACAAGTTGATCATCATAAGATAGTGCCATTCTTTATTTTCTCTAAGAAAGTAGTAAAAATATAAAGAAACGGGTTGCCTCCCGAAAACGCTTCATTTAAAGTCATAGAGCTGGACTTTCTCACAT
The DNA here is from genome assembly GCA_947561735.1 of Cenchrus americanus. Classification (NCBI taxonomy): domain Eukaryota; kingdom Viridiplantae; phylum Streptophyta; class Magnoliopsida; order Poales; family Poaceae; genus Cenchrus; species Cenchrus americanus. Next base: position 87,581,639 of record OX387240.1, on the reverse strand, counting down.
ACCTTCTTTTCGTTGCATAGCCATGGCCCTTCATGCAAGAAGAAAAGGTACCAATGCAGCTTTAATTTACTTCCCATGTTGTGCTTGATCACTTATAGAAGACTTGCCCAAAGCATCCTTTTGTTTCATCATTATCTTCTTCTTTATCATCCTTCGGTGCTGCCTTCACTCCATGAATTTTTTTTAATGTCCAGAACAGAGAGTATACTCAAGCTCTACTCCATTGCACAGTGCACAAAATTTCCTTTCCAACGAGTCTTTATTTGCTCAAATCGGACTCCGGACAAGAGAGTTATGTCCGTTTTACTTCGGCGATGAAATCTGTCCTGAAATTTCAGAACGCGCAACGCTCAATGTTTCCTCCATAACTCCTTGCACGGGTCTTCAAACTTGTTGGTTCTTGATGCGTTGGAATGGTAATTTGATGGATCTTCTGAATATCTCATTTTCTTCATTTGTACACCTCTGAACAAGCTCTCAAATTGATGAAGACAGCAGCATCCATCGCGGTATTCGGAGAGGTTGATGATTTATCTTGCAACTCTTTTAGGCATGACTTCTTTTTTCATTATTCAAGCCTTGTCTACATGGTTAGTGAAAATCGGGCCTTTCCCGACATATGATTCTTTAAGGTCATTAGCTTGACCAAGCGCAAAGCATGATCGAGATTTACAAAACTTATTGTAAACATACGCGTCCATAATTAACACCACATGTGAATTGTAGCAACAAGTCAAGGTGTAAATAAAAGAAGCATATGTTTCATGCATAGCACTTAGCTCTTCATTAGGCAAAGGTTGTTTAGGTGTGAGATTAATTGAATCAAAAATAGATGTTTCCTCTTTTTCATTCTCAAGAAAATCTAGCCTATCAACATGATCACTATTGGAACAAGGCATAGACATTAAACTATCATTCATACTATTGGTTGAGCATGAGTATTTGAATTTATCAACATCAATACCAATAATATCTTGAGATTTCAGCGCGTACCTTGGCCTTAGAGATTTTTCAACAAGAGTGATATTTGGTTCATCAAGCGGTGTTGAAGGCGAATCGATCTCAACGAGTGAAGGTGTCTCTTTGTTACCTTTTTGCATCCCCTCCATCTCATCATGTGGAACATGTAATCCTTCAACTATGTACGCATTCATCTCTTCTTTGAAGTCTTCTTTATCAACCAAATCTTCATCTTCAAAGTCTTGTGTGTTGCTTTCTTTATCTCCCGGGTACCACATGTCGTCAAGATCGCTCATTGTTGATTCACTCTTTCCTTCATCCTTGATTACTCCCATGTCTTGATTTGCTAGTGTGTAGGCTTCAATAGCACACAAGCTATCATCTAGCTTGAGTTATATCTCCTCCCATTTATCCTTTGAGTCACTAGGCTCATCACGGTTGTACTCTTCTCTTCCTTCATCATAAATCTTTGAGTTGTCAAACCGGTCGATCCATCGTTCATCTCCTTCTTCTCTTTCTTCTTCAAACATCTTTTGGATCGACTCTCCACTCATCTCTTGATCAAATATATCTTCAACTAGTTTGGCAACGTGTCGGCGTTCCTCCTTCCTTCGGTAGTTGATTAGTGCGGCGAAATCAACTTGAACCCAACCGGATTGCTTGAACTCCGCCAATGGTCTAGCATTCCACATACTTCGGCCTACATTCATGTTAGTTTCAACATTTTTAACATCCGAAATGACTTCTCTTACCTTGGGAAGTGGATCTTCACTTTCTTGTATGGTCGGTTCATCTTCCTTGACCTTCGGTTCATCTTTTTCAGAAATTTCAGCAAGCACCTTGGGCTTGCTTTTGTCATTTTGCTCCTCTTGACAACATCTTTGCCAATCTCGTAATGTTCTTTGCCCACTGCTTATCCTTTGTAAGATTTGTGTGGCTTCACTAATTGTTTTATCCATTATATCACCGCCTGCACACATGCTTACAAAACGAGACGAGTTAGGGGTTAGTGAAAAATAAAAGGTATGCAACATCAAGTCACCGGAAAATCCCAAGTTCGGGCCTCGCTCAAGTAGTTCATTAAATCGGTCCCAATCAATTCCTTCATCCTCTCCTTGCTTGAAATTGAACACTTGCCTCCTTAAGTCTTGGACCTTGCTTATGGGAAAGAACTTCAAAAGAAATTTCTTCACTAGCTCATCCCAATTTCCTTTTGCTTCAACGGACGCAAGTGTGTACCATCTTCGCGCTTCATCTTCGAGAATGAATGGAAAAAGATTCCACTTGAACCAAGCGACCGGAACTCCTTTTTGTTGCACCGTGTTGCATAACATCGTGAATTCCTTAATGTGTCTATATGGGTTGTCATCCTCCAATCCTCTAAATGGTTTTGTCGCTACTAACTTGATGATTCCAGGCTTCACTTCATAGTGGGTTGTAGCAAACGTCAAATCTGATTTTTGCATCTCAATGTCTTCCATTGACGGCATTGCTAGATCCCTTAGCGACATCTCTTCATCTTCCAATGGTGAGGTGAACAAATCCATCTATGCACAAGAAAAGTAGAAAGAAAAACAAAAAAATTCTTTTTTTTAGAAAAAAGGGTTAGGTGTTAGTAATCAACAAAATTAATACTAGATTAAACGTAGCAAACTGGCTTGCTCCCCGGCAACGGCGCCAGAAAAAGGGGCTTGTTGACGGATAAAACTCGTATCCACCTACGATCCGCAAGCGTACGGACCTACACCTTTTTCACCACGGGATTCCCAAGGTTCTTGTCAATCCGCGGAGCAAGGGGATTACTAGCGCTTAACCAAGTACTAATCTAGTTGAATGGAAAACCTTTGAAAGAGAGTATTAATCTAAAGGTAAAAACAATCTAACCTAAGTTAATCTAAGTTAAGTTGATCAAACAAATATAGGGTTAAACTAGATGGTAAAGGGTGAACACAAGAGAGTGAGCAAGAAAGATAAGCGTTCCCTCCCTAGGATCTAGGATAACATGGTATGCATCTACTACACGAAAGCGGTAAACCAATCTACCGGGGGTTGTGACCACGGTTTTGCCCTTTCCCTCCTCTCGTACTGTCACTACGCGAAGGTATTCGTGACTATACCTATGATGGACACAGTATGTTGATGGAATCTATGGGAGTAGCGGATATCATACACCCGAAAAACACGGTGGCCTACCTTAATCATCAAAGCATCATCAACATGAAAACAATAGATTGAAACCACGAATCAAGTAGCGATCACATAGCATGTATCCATCTAATCCTAGGGATGAACGGAGACATTACCCCATCATCTTACACGGATTGAAGCACATAGGGGTGATGTAGACTCGGAGAACGTCGTCGATGAAGATGGCGGCGATGGAGCTTGGGAACACCCCTAGGCCAGCGGCTTGGAGTCCTCCTCTTGCTTCCTTCTCTCCGCCGGCGTTGATCCTTGCGACGAGCTCATCTAACTCTCTCCCTCATCTTGCGGTGGCGGTTTTCTGGTGATTGGCGTCGGTAGGATGATTTGTTCGATGTGGTGACCGACGGCGGCGGAGGCAATAAATAGACAAACACCTAGGGCAAAGGGGGGACCGAACCGACCCCGGAGTGGGCTGGGCCGGTCGGCCCAGGCCCGATTCGGCCCCGGTTTCCTCCCCGGTTGCTTCTTGCGTGATCCCTTATTCGTGTGCACTTGCATGTGGGCCTTTGACGTCGTTTCCTTCACAGTTAAGGCTTGAATCCTTGCTATGCAAGCTTCGCTGTTTTCTGGTTGAGTCCCTGAAGATTTGCACGTTGACGCTTCGGTCCTCGGGTCATTTGGAGTCATGTTCATCGCGTGTCTTGACTCTTGTCGGGCTTCATGATCTTCTTCCAAAGTGCTTGGTGAACTTATCCCGAAAGTCTCCTCTTTAGTGTAGATTTCCTGTGTAAACAACAAACTCCAAAATCGACATGCAAGTGTGAACTTATTATATCATTAGTATGCCTAGTGGCGGGTTAGTTGCAAATCATAATCGAAACCAATGTATAACAAGTACTCTAGGTTGACGGAAATTCACCGTCAACACATGGGCAGAAAATCAGTTTACATGCAAGTTTTAAATTTAAGTCTCCGCAGTTCATTTTGAAACCGAAAACCGAAGGGTCGCGCGTCGCCCCGCGTTGGCGACCGCGGCTCCCAAACCCTAGCCGTGCCGCCCGCCGCCCCCCACCGGCCTCCGCCGCGCCGCCGCCCGAGCGGGCCGCCGGGGAGCTCGCGCGGCCCCGAGGACGGCGGCGGCGTGGCCTCCCGCCGCACTCTCGCGCGGGCAAGGGCGGGCGCGGGCGCCCCTGTTGCGGCGGTGGGGCTCGTCGGCCGGCCGTCCCCGGCGGCGGCGGGTGGTGCTACCCCGGATCCGGCGAGGTCTCGCCCGGATCCGGTGTCCGCACGGTGCAAGCGACCTCCTCCGTTCGGGCGGTGACCCGTGGCGGGCGGCGGCGTTGGAAGCCATGGTGGTGGACTGCGGCGCGGCGGCGGTCTTACGGCGGCCTTTTGGCTTGCGGTCGGCTTTGTTGCCCCGCGGCCGGCGGCGGCCGGAGCGAGGTGGCGGCACCGGATGCGGCCGGCCGGCGCCTCGCGGTCGGGGGCGGCTCCGTGCGGGTGGCTACGGCCCTTCTGGTGGCCCTGTCGGCCAGTGTTGACCGCCCCCCTCTCTCCACCTGTGCTGGTTGGCGTCACCATGGAGGCGAGGCCAGGGGATGGCCGGTGTCTCTCGCAGCGCCGTGGTGGTGCTTCTGGAAGCGTCCGGGCTCCCTGCTGGTGGTTTTGCGAAGATGGCGGGGGCTGGCTTCCACCAGGCGAGAGTAGTGCAGTCGGACGAAAGTCCTCACCAGTGATGGTGGGCATGATGGCGGCACTCTTGGGGTGTCGGTCTCCCCGGGGGCGCATGGCGAGGTTCTACCTTCTCGTTGCAGGGGGCTCTCTGGGTGAAAACCTTGTCCTTCTGGACGTGCGACGGCGGCGCTTTGGCGTCGTAACCTTCTTGAAGGCGTCGTATTAGAGCCCCGTCGCTGCTGGTGGTGGTGGTGGAGCTGGCCGGTGGTGCTGTTGGAAGCGTGTTGTGCTGAGGGCCCATGGGTGCTGGTTGGCTTGCGTTGTTGTGCTTGGTGCGGTGGTGGCTTCAGTGACGGCAGGGTGGAGGAGATGCTCTCTTTGCGGCGGTTGTTACCTGAGTCCTTGGCAGAGAAAGTGAGGCGGTGGGTGAGGCGAGACCCCCACGCAGTGTGGCCAGGATCAGTGGGCGTCCCAGGTGCTGTGATGGGAGTGTGTGCTGAAGCCTCTATGGATCTGAGGGTTCGACGGTCGGGCTTGTGCAGTTCGAGGACGACAGTCCCATGGTGGAGGAGTTTGGAGGTTGTTGGTGCCTGCAGCGGGTTGCGCCTCGGCGTGGCACAGCGTTGGTGACGACGGCGCAGGTGTCAGTGGCTTGTTACGGTCTTCTCTCCCTTTTGGGTGTGGATGGTGGTGTGTTGTGTGGGTTGCGTTTGTTCCTGTGCATGGGTTTGTTCGTGTGGTGGTGGTGGTGTGTGCTTCAGCTCGTTTTGTACCATTGCTGTTTCTTCTTATATGACATAGCAGTGCTCCTGCTTTAATTTTAAAAAAAAAGTCTCAGCAGTTCTCATCCGATTCTCATCAACGAACTAAACAATTTTATGAACTAATACGTCCTGCCATCTTGACATATCTATGTGCGGTCAGACTGATGAAATGTATGGCTGCAGAGGCAAGGTATTCAATCTCTATGCTCCGCTTTGCAGTAGTCACGTGCAGGGATACTAAACTAGAGGGATCACTTCATGCTTTCGAGCAGAAATCTTGTCTTCTGTACCTGTTTATGATTGAATTATATCAGAGATAAGACATGAACGTTGTATGTTGGTCTCTGCAAAACGAGGATTGTTGTCTGTATGTCTGAGTCCGATAAAAGATGTTCAGGTCAGCATGCCTCGACAAGCCACACATCTCATTCTAAATAATGGATGTTACAAAGAAAATTCAGAAAGATCTGACTCTAAATAATCAATTTTTGAAGTATTAAATGCGACTTTGACCACTAATTAAGAGTATTAAATAAAGACAGTTTATAAAATTACTTCACACCCGTATGTAAATTTCCGAGGGAATCTATTGAGGCCTTTGACCACAGAATTAGAGGATGGTTACTATAGTATTACTGTAGCAAATTATTAAATTAATTATGCTCATTAGATTCAGCACGCGAAGTTACACTCATCTATGAAAAGATTTTACAAATAAACTTCATTTAGTGCTCCAAGCATACAAGATTCATTTCTCCGAAAAATTTTGGACAGGAATCTAAACACATCCAATATTACGAAGACAGTTCAGAAACCGAGAAAATCCAACCCGTATCGTCCAGTTATTATCTTTGCGTTGCATTGCATTGCATGGATACTAGACCTGGGCACTGTTTGGATGGTAGGGGTAAATATTTACCCCAAGGAAAATGATTTGCCCCTCCCATTTGCCCCTACTAATATTTGCCCCTTGGGGTGTTTGGATGGAGTGGTAAATGTGGATGTGGATGAGAGAGGGAGAGCAGGACCCACCACAAATTTGCTCCAATTTGCTACCTTTTAGGGGTAAATGGAATTAGAGGGGCTTTGCCCCACATGTTTGGCACCTTAGGGGTAAACTAGGGGTAAATTTGCCCCATTTACCCCACCATCCAAACAGGCCCCTGATCGATTGCTTATTACATTTTTGACTGCTGAAACGACGCGTGCTATGATGCTATGATAATCTCGCCACGGATCACATTGGTAGTCTCGTATCATAGCAGCAGCACACATAATTGCATAGCTTAAAGAAACAAATAAGCAAATAACACCAAGACACGATATTTGTTAACGAGGTTCGACCAGTGTGGCCTACGTCCCCGGGGCAATGACTACGGAGACTCCCCCCGAAAACAACAGCTCGACGTTGAGTCATCTTACATCACATTGATGGTGCTCTTGTGTTTAGGTACTAAGCTACACTGTTGCTATACACCAAAACTTTCGTGCAGCTAAAGCCGGCATGTGCTGGTGCCACTGCTGTCGGCGTGTTGAGGCATCTGCTGATCATGAACTCGTCCATGTTCACGTGGTAGCCCAACAACCCGTCGATGGTGAACAGAGAGTTGTCCTCGTACTTGATCTTCTGCTCTTCGGCCGGCAACGGGGACCGGATGTTGTGCTGGGACTGCTGCTCTTCGGCCGGCGACAGGGGCTGTGTGTTGAGTTGAAACTGCTGCTCTTCGGCCGGCAACAGCAACTGCGCGTAGTGCTGGAACTGCTGCTCTTCGGCCGGCAACAGGGGCTCCTCGTCTGAGAACAGGGATTTTATCATCGCCATCTTGTCATCAGTAAGCGGCAGCATGTCATGATCCAGGAAGTCCACATCGACGCTGGAGGAGGTCTGCGCGTGGCTCTGACTCTTCTTCGTTGGCAGGGACTCAGCGTGGTCGCTCGTCGCCTTCCTCTTGCGGCCGGACAGGCGCTGCGTCGTCGGCTTCGACTTGGCTCTAGCGAGAGATGAAGACGAGCGGTAAATCTTGCAGAGCACGTGGTTGTCACCGTCGCAGCTGTGCTTGTCGTCGTACTCAAGCATACACCATCCCATGCGGTTGAACAATCTGTTGGATCCTTCCTTGCGGCCGTAGGACAGATTGCAGACGGTGGCGCCGTCCAGATCCTTGACGGGCTTCGGGTTGGACTCCGAGTGCCAGCAGGTGTCGCCGCCGGCGATCGATCGCTGCCTGTGCCCGCGGTGGTCGCCTTTGGTGTTCTTGAATCGCTTGGGCCTTGGGGTATTAAAAGAACCAGAAGGCGTTGTAGCCGCAGTTGTCGAGATTGGTGCCCGGCGCCGGCTCCAGGTTGGCGACGAGGTCCTTGGGGGCGGCGGCACAGACGTCGGCGCGGTGGACGAAGTTGAAGTCGGCGACTCAGGAGCGGATGCTGCGCAGGAGGGCAATCAACGACGCGTCATCGCGAGCGCGGAAGTCGCGGTCCTCCGCAGCCATGTGGTCGACGGAGTTGGTTCTCAGTGAGAGAAAGGGAGGAGCGATGGTGGAAATCGATCGCAAGTTCTCGGCAGGCTTGGTTCCCCGCGAGAACCCGAGAGGAGGGGAGGGAAGATGGAACTCGTGGGTGCGTGGCGCAGTTCAGTTCCAGCGGCCAGCTTATATGAAGACTTGGATGGTGATCAAAGCCGGACCGGTTTAGGCGCCGGAATGACGTCGATCCTAAGCATGGATTTTTCTGTTGCTCGATTGTCAAGTTGATTCAGATTCAGAATCGTTAGTCTTCTTCCATGAGGTGTGCAAACAAGTAAAAAAGGCGAGTCGTCGGCTCGTCGTGCATGCATGTTTATGGAGGCCTTAGACCGACTCTAGTGCACCCGCAAGCACAAATGGCAGTTTTAAGCACAGCAGAGAGAGGGTTGCGGTCTCGCAAAAGAGAGAGCGAGAGTTGTGTCAAGTTGATTCAGATTCAGAATCGTTAGTGGTTTCCATGAGGTGTGCAAACAAGTAAAAAAAGGGTGAGCCGTCGACTCGTCATGCATGCATGTTTATGGAGGTTTTAGACTATCTCTAGTAGTCCCCTGTCGCGCATCTGCAAAAGGGGCTAATATGCAGCAGGAGGGAGAAGAACCCCGTGCTGCAAAACAGGAGGGTCTCCAGCAGCGTTCCCCACCCTTCGCGCAACAGACTCAGGTAGTTGGGCTCCCGCAGGGGTTGGGATCGAGCGGGCAGTGGCCAGAGGCGGAGGAGCGAGGCGAAGATGGGCAGGACGCCGCTGGCTTGGAGTGGACGCCACACCGGGAGGGCCTGCCGCCGCCGCCGCTCCGCCTGGCACGAATCCGCGGCCAACGAGCCGCTACGTTGCCGTGGAGAAACTGAGATGCACCTCCTCCTGCACTGCGGCAGAGCTCGTAGGTCTCAGCGTTGGAGAACCGGTGTGGTGGAGCTCAAAGGAGAGGCATGGTGGAGCTTGAGCAGGAGGATGGCTCGGCGGCCTCCTCGTCGTCCCCGCCTGTGCAGCGTGCCTCGATTTGCGGTGGGTGGCTTGAGCAGGAGGATGGCTGGCGGCCTCCTCATCGTCTCCGCCAATGTCGCGGGCCTCAAGCATGGATCTGCGACGAGGAAGGAGTTGGCGGACGGCGCCATGGATCTGCGCGTCTGGCGGCACTGGCGGCCACGGAAGGCGGCGACGCCCTGGCTCGAGGCAGAGCCACGAGAGAGGGAGGGGGAGGGCGGAGGACCTGCTCGAGGCGGAGGAGCAGGAGAGTAGAGGGAGGGCGGCGGTGCTCGAGGTGGAGGAGAGCTGGCAGAGTGGAGGAGGCGTGACGCTGTGGAGCAGGGAGAGGAGAAGGGGCGGCGACGGGAGCAGGAGAGAAGGGGCGGTGACGGTTGGGCTGTGCGTGATGAAGAAAGGATAGAGAAGGAGTTGGATTCCCCGAGAATGAGCATGGGGAGGAGGTGTACCGCAAACTGCAGATGGTTTTGCAGCAACCGCTGGAGGATGAATAGTGTGGTTGCCTTCTATATTTTGAAGAAGCAAACCCACTTAAAGAGACCGACTCTAGCGCACCCGCAAGCACAAACGACATTTTTGAGCACAACAGAGAGAAGGTTGCGGTCTCGCAAAAGAGAGAGCGAGAGCTGCAACGGCGTCCCTCACCCGCAACCGCATTGACCCGTTATAGTTGGTTCGTGCGCATCAACGGGGATTCTATGGGTCACTTCAGCGACAGAAAGACAACTTCTCGCTGAAGGCCCAGTGCATACGTGGTGGTCCGCGTGGGGTCTTTCCTTATTTGCAGCTAAGTGGTCCCCGTGAGTCTTTCCTTCTTTGCATGCTGTTCATGTACTTACCCATTAGTGATGATGTGAGTGTAGGATTTGAAATTAAAAAATCTACAGATAACAAACCAAACATCAAAATTAAATTCCGATCGCACCATTGGATTTCTGACAATATAAACTTCGAAACAAGATCTCACTTGACTATATGTTGACAAACTTTTTTATTCATATTTTTAATTAAGGTTATATATTCTGTTATCACCTGAACCAACTAGAACAACTATCAGAACAAGTTTATATGTCATTCCGAACAACAAATATGGTGTTAGAATAAATCAGAACAAGGGTCAGGACATGTTATTATTATCGACAGAACAAGTTATTAATATAGATGGAACAAGATTTTACTATCGCTAGAACAAGATATTAATATTAATGGAGGGAAAATAATCAAAAAGAAAGAATAGAAAAAATGGAAATAGAAAAAATAAAGTAAAAAATAAAAAATAAATAAATAAAAAGAAAAGAGAAATAAAAGTGAAATAAGAAAAATAAAAGAAATAGAATAAAAAGAAAGAAAGAAAAAATGAAACAGAAAAAATAATATTAGAAAGGAAATATAAATAAAAAGAAAAACAAGAAGGAAAAAAGAAAAAAGAAATAAAAACAGAAAAAGTGTTCCATAAAAAATATGAATAGAAAAAAAACCAGAAAAGGAAAAAGAAATAGAAAAGGAAAAGAAAAGAAAAGAATAATAAAAAGAAAGAAACATAAAAAAGAAAGAAAAAACACTGCAGCCTCAGCCTGCGGCCCCCACGCTCACGGCCCCCACGCCCCACGGCCTTCAGCGATGCTTGGTTTTTTTGTCGCTTAAGCGATGCACAGTATTTCCTCATCAACGGAGGGGCCCTGCGCCGAGCCGCCGCCGCCGCATGCACATTGGAGACCCTGCATCAACAAAGCCTTGGCCGCGACCGCGCGGACCTCTACGCCGCCCGCCCCTCCGCTGCATTCCATCACCAGATCAAATCGCACCACTACCGGATCCGGGCCTCGGGAGGGGAGAGGGAGGTCGCTAGCCAGATCTACACTGGCGTGAGGCAGGCCCTCGCTGGGGAGGTCGCAGACTCGACAACACATCTCCGCGGTGGCGACCTCCAGCTCCACCGTCGTCTGCGCAGCACAGCGGGCCTCGACCTCAGATCAAGCTCTGGCAACGGCGGTGGCGGCGAGCTAGGGTCCCGGCAGATCGAGGCCGGCTGCCCGTGCTAGAGGTGCAGAGGAGATAGAGAGAGCAGGCAAGAGAGAGAGAGAGAGTTGCGGGCAGAGGAGAGGGAGAGAGCGCCGGAGGGAGCGTAGAGGAGGAGAGCGTGTTGGATCCAGTAGAGCAGAGGAGGAGGGGCGACAGAGAGAGAACGGGGTGGGAGGGGTGCAATAGCCAGAACGCGGAGGGAGGATAGAGAAGTGTGCATTTGGGATGCGGCTTGTGGGAGGAGGAGAGAATCCCGAGAGTGGCGGTGGGAATCGATGGATGACTATCAACATTTTTTAACATAGTTTTGATATTGCAAACATTGATTTTCGATGTTGCGGATGTTAAGTTTTGATGTTGCATACAGTGCTTTTAGATGTTGCAAAAGTAAATCAGACGAATCTGACAACTACATTAATATGATCTGACGGTATCGCGTGCGTCCGATAGTTGACGCCTGGATCGGACGTCCGGGCGCTAACACTTGCCAATGATATTTTAAAAACAGCCATCTCCAACAAGGAGGCGTCTAACATCACTGAAGCTAGCCTGTCATCGACGTTTGGGTGTGGGTTAGTATGTATCCGAGTCGCAAAAGCAGTCCCTGGGAGTTTTGGATGATTGCGGTTTCTGATGAATGTAAATATATATCGGTATAGAGATTCAAGATGGAACGATGGTGAAACATGAAATTGACACTTTATTTGCATGCTGGGGCTTTACTTGCCGTTTTAGTATACTAGTCCATCAACCCGTGTTACTGCACGGGTTAGCAACTTTAACGTAATTATTCGTTTGGTTTATCAACCACCAGCCAGTCGAACAGAGGTAACATCACATAAATATAAATGACCACACATTTAGTTTATTACCTAAAAATGTCATTACTTTTTCATACATCCAGCATTTTATCCAATAACTTGCACCAATCAATCTGATTTAAGCTACCATAAAATGTAATCATTTGTTGTAGAGCGAGTAGTAGAATATTTAAATAAAATGAATTAATGTTGAAGATCTAGTACATCCTCCTTTTTTACATATCACAATTGCTTTATCACAAATCAAATATGTCCAACTTTGACCAAGTTTATAGATATAAATATTATTCAACTAAATATATGCATTATCAAATCATACTCCATGGTGAATTTGATGATACAAATCTGGTATCATAGATGTTGTTATAGTTTCAATAATCGTCTCAATGTAAATGCGTATTGTTTCATCACTTTTCCCAAATGCAAAAAATTGTTATGCAAGTATGTAATTGCTAGTGCCCCATTAATATATTTAATTAAGTGAGAATCAATCGACCATGTAAAGTTGTTTGTACTAATATTGCCTACTTCATGAAAATTACGTTAAAAAATGTAAATAAGAGACTCTACAGAGGCAATAAGATCTTTAATTTCTAGCGGCTAGCGAATATATACTGCTACTCACATGTCATCAACTCAGCATAATCCTAGAATCAAGATATCATCAATCTATAGTGTATTCTTTTTTAGATCTTAACTGTGTCAGCTACTTTTCCACCAGTTATGTCCGTCAAGACCTATCATCGTAGGACATAAATACTTGATATTTTTGTTAGTAAAATCAGTTTTATCTGATCACTAGTGAAAATATGCACAACCCTCAATCGTGTACTTTTCTCCATCAATAGGCATGTATGCTTTCTCCCAATCTCAAACATAACAGTTGGCTACATTCTTCTCGATCATTGCCATTTATTGCACGCTGAACGACAACACGTCCTAGAGCACCGTCTGACTCCTTCCTGCTGCTTGTGCCATGGATAGCAACCTCGCTCGTGGCCTGGACTCTGTCCTTGCTTGACTGCTTGTGGTCTGCTCGGTTTGTGACAGCCTTGTGGATTATTACGTACTATGGGTTGCGGCTGCTTTCATACTTATCCAAAGACCATTGAGGTTTAAGAAGCTCGAATATTTGTGTGTGATGCATCTCGAAAGTCGGAGATTGCATATGAAGATTATAGATGGGAGGACATCAAATTTATATGTTTTAATAATTGAACAGATTGATAGTTTAGAGAGCTTAAATTAATTTTTATAAAACATGGATTTTAGATAATTTTAACATAGATATAAGGGGTTATTTTAGTTAAGTATACATAGTAGTAAAGGTGGGCAATTTTATTCTCTTTTTAAGTGTCAACCTAGGATCCTAGGTGGCTTCATGTGGAGGCTTCTTTAATTTTTATTTTTTTCTAGAATGTCCACCTAGCATCCTAGGTGGCTTCATGTGGAGTCTTCTTTAATTTTTCTTTTTTTCTAGATTGTCCACCTAAGATCCTAGGTGGCTTCGCTTAGAGGCCTCAAAAGGAGCCTCCAATCTTACTATTACTAATTGGAGGCTCCTTTGAGGCCTCTACGCGAAGCCACCTAGGATCCTAGGTGGACAGTCTAGAAAAAAGAAAATTAAAGAAGCCTCCACATGAAGCCACCTAGGATCTAGGTGGACATTCTAAAAAAACACAGATTTAAATTAATTTTATAAAACACAGATTTTAGATAATTTTAACATAGATATAAGGGATCATTTTAGTTAAGTATGCATAATGGTAAAGGTGGGTAATTTTATTCTCTTTTTAAGTGTCAACTTAGGATTCTATGTGGCTTCATGTGGAGGCTTATTTATTTTTTCTTTTTTTCTAGAATGTCCACCTAGGATCATAGGTGGCTTCATGTGGAGTCTTCTTTAATTTTCTTTTTTCTAGACTGTCCACCTAGGATCCTAGGTGGCTTCGCGTAGAGGCCTCAAAAGGAGCCTCCAATTAGTAATAGTAAGATGCAAAGGCACAGGAGGGTGTGGCCGTGTGGGTGAGATTCACGTAGCTAGAGCACCAACAGCGCCGCGTCAAAGCACCGACTTGGTCGCATAATTTTATCTGATGATGATGTCTCACGTTCTCAGGGAAGACTAAAAAATGACTCTCGTCCGCTGACGGATGGTTCGCCGTCATGACGCCTGATTCACATGCTAGCTTGGCAAGAATAAGTTGCTATCCACAGGAGCTGAAAAGGAGTGGAGAGGGAGAACAACGGCAGGTTGGTGATGTAGCTAAAAAGGAGTGGAGAGGGAGAACAATGGCAAGTTGGTGGTGTACTAGAATGCGTAAATATGTGATCTCACTCCTCTTCAAGCTTTAGCTCTCGACGGGGGCGAATCTAGCGGTGGGGCTGGTGGGGCTCAAACCCCTCCTACCGCTTGAAACCTCATGGAGCCTCCCATTAGCCCCTCCTACAATTTTCTGAGCAAGGATGAAGAAGAGAAGGAAGAAAACAAGGGAAAGGAAGAAGAAGAAGATGGGTGAATGAGCCCCTCCTGACCTCCAAACCTAGCTTTGCCACTAGTTCTCGACATACCTTACTACCCAGATTATCCCCCTTCCTTCTCCTGTCGCGGCCGCCGATGCCCGCCCCATCCTCTCATTCTATCGCGGCCGTAGGTGCTCACCGCCCCCAGCCCCTCTCCTCCTTTCCTTCTAGATCAAGCACCGCCAGATCCAGCTCCTATCCCTCCCGTCTCGCTTATCGGACCTTGATGGGGGTGGCCTAGCTTGCACGATAGTAATTCCCTACATGATTGGCCTATGGCGTGGCGAGGGACGCACGCAACCAGCCTGCAGAGCAGCCACGCCGAGGGGGCACAACATCCGCCACAAGGTAGCGCACAGTCGGCCTGCACGGTGGTGCCACATTCATGCTTAACTTTGAGGGGAATTTCATTCTTAATCTTAATCTTTTCTAAACTTTCTAATAGTTCTTCCCCTTGAAATACACCACAAACTTTGTTGCCATAATTTTGAAACTATCTTTAACACTTGTGAACGAGAAGTCGTCTATACATGAAATTTATTCACATGATCAAGTCATGCAGAATAATGAGAGTACCAATTCCTCGTTAAAAAGAAATCATCAGAGATATTGCTACACTTTCAAGAACTCATCAAATTTCTTCATTTGTTACCTTTCTACAAGTCATGCTAACAATCTTGACTTTTGTTTCGTATACAACTTACTTTTGTCCTTCGACTATTTCCAAATCACTACCCAACATGACACTATAGAAGTGCATGGGTAATGCTAGGAAAGCATAAAAGCTTCCCCAGACTTCTTCTCTTTTCTATGATACTCAAGTACGTAGCACATGAGTCATCACAAGCTTATCCTACCATGCAGGATATGAATGGCACAAAAGCCAAAATCTTTTCCGACACACAGTATGAAACTTTAAATGCATTAGTAACGAACCAATTACATTAATTTTTGAAATAAATTCAAAAACTTCGCCAACACACATGTTTAATCAGCATTGGTCAAAAAATAAACATGTGTTTGACTCATTTCAACCATTATCTTTACTATTGAAAGACAATATATTATTTCATTGATAAAACTTTAGTCACAATGACCAAAAACGTGCACATATACTTTCTTTTCTGATTAAAATCTTCCCATTGGTTCTAATTTAATCAGAAAATTTAACAAATTACAACATCATGAAAACTTAAAGTGAGAGAAACACTAAAAAACTTTTCAAAACAATTGCGTCTCTTTCCCATGTTAACCAAAAAGTTAGAATGATACATCTTAATATTTTCTTAACCTCAGCAGTGCAGCTGAGTAAGTATAAAACTTTATCTATAGTGTTGATGGAAATCAACATTTGTCGATTTCTCTTTTTTATAAGACTTGTATGTATTAATTTAACTTTGGTCAAAATTAAAACATACATTATGATAGCCCTTTGAATTCTATAGCACCGTTGGACAGAAACAGAACTCAAAATTATAATATTGCAATTATCAACTTTGAATATAAAAAGACAACATTGCAATTAACTTTAAAATTCCTCTTCTTTGAGAATTATCTTTATGGTTCTAGTTGTAAGAGCAAACTAATGCTCAACTTTGACACTTCAAATGGCAAGATAATGCCAAGATTTAACTTTTATTTGACTAAAAAATAGCGGAAGCTTTTCTGAACCTTAAACTTAATGGCTTTTAACCACAGGGAAAACACATTTAAAAGTTGTAAACTATTCTTCCAATGAAATCTTCTCGTTGGTTGGTTCTGATTTAATTGAAATATAAATATATTTATAGCAGCAGAATACTTTTCTTATCATTCTTTTCAGAAGTAATTCTTTTTCTATAAAATTCTTTGCTTGAAGAGCATCTCTTGATCTTTTTTTATTCTCTGAAAACTGATCACTTCGATACAAAATTTATCAGATATCTAAACTTTAAAACATAAAAGTCACTGAATTATAATATTTTTATCATCAATGTTGGTCAGAAAAATGACATGTCGTATGGACCTCCCTGGGCTCACTACCTCGGTGGGTACCAGGACCGACTACTCGGTGGGCCCCTGGGACTACCCGGCTTGCGCTACACGGCACCTGATGGCGTGGAGCACAAGGACTACGGAGGAGTACTCGGTTAGGAAGCTGTACATGTCCCGCACTGTATGGAAGACTCCTAGACGTACTCGACTAGTACTCTCTCCCTACTCCGACCTGTAACCCTGCCTCCCGGGCTATATAAGGCGAGGCAGGGACCCTTCTCTGGCATCCAATCCCATCTCACGGCGTACTATTACACCATCTTGTAATCGTACCCTATCAATCCAGAGCTACGCAGCATACAGGACGTAGGGTATTACGCACCTCGTGGCCCGAACCTGTCTAAATTGTGTGCCACGTGTCTCTTCCTTCGAGTTACCGATCTCGGCGAGGCCACATTCATCTACTTCGGGTACTCCCCTTAGTAGGTTGCTGGTCTAAAACACCGACAGCTGGCGCGCCAGGTAGGGGATCTCGCCCGAGATCACATGGCGAACTCGACGGCTCCTGTCTACTTCAAGCCAACCGTCACCTTCAACCGCGGCGACACCTTCGTCTTCGGCGCCTAGGTCTGCACTGCTGACGGCGTGGGATCCTTCCAACGTCGCCTCACCATGCCGCCCAACCCGGAGACCGGCTTCGTGACGCTTCCAGAAGTTGTCACAGGAAAACTCGCCGGCAAGTTCGGCGAAATTTCGCTCTTCGACCATCACGCTGACTTCAAGCTCGAATCCGCTTCCAACTCGAACTCGACGTCTCCATGGGCCATCGCATGCGAGCCGGCTGCTCAGCCATCGCAGGCGGTCCCCTCACCCCGTGAGCGCTCCGCGTGTGGTCCCCGCGTCCTCAGCCGGGCCCGCACGGGGGCTCCTTCTTCGCGCCGGGCCGGCAAGGAACCCGTACCCGAGTACAACTCGGACTCCGACACCGCCCCCGACCACACTTCGGACTCCAACCCCCTCTCCGAGTTCTACTCGGATTCTGCATACGAGTTCGACTTCGGGTCGGACCCAGAGGATCCCGAGTCCGATGACAACTCTACCGAGCACCCCTTATCAGGGCCGGCCTCTGGGCTAGTTATAACATCCACACCGGCCGGCAGATTCGTCTACTGGCCAGACCACAAGCCTGCTGACCTGATAAGTGGGGACTCACGCTACGTCGCCTACATCGACTCGCTCCCGTTCCAGGAGGGAACACCGCTTGCCGAGGCTGACTCGAACACTCCAACTGAGGTGGCGCCCTCTGAGTCCAGCCTTGGCACCTCTGATCGCCAAGTCTTCATGGCTGCCGGCGACACGCCAGGACCTTCAGGGACGGCTCAAGACAAGTACCTTGAAGACATCTCCTCCGACGAGCTGTTTGCTGACGCACCTGCAGACGAAACGCCCGCCAACAGGGACACTCGACGCGAGCGTAACAGGAAGCGCAATGAACGGCGCCGGCGGCTCAGAGACAACCTCCCCATCCGCAACCTTGCGGAAGCTCTCGAGGCGGTCGAAAGCAGAGTGCACACTACCCCCGAGCAGTGCCTCATGTCGATCACGGCAATCGCACGCCAGGCTCAGGGAATTCGCGCTGGAGAGGTCATCGCCAAGCTCGCTGAAGACGCTTACTTCATGCGGGTCGACAACGAGGTCAACCGGCCTCCCTCCGGCCGAGCACCGCGACAACGAAGCTACAAGTCGCGGCGCCAACCTCGGTCCCAACCGTACTCGAGCCGAGCTCCCGGCTCGGCCCAACCGTACTCGCTCAAACGCGAGCGGACCCCCACGGGGTGGCAACAAAGAACCGCGAGGGTTGTCCCTCACCGCGCTCACGACGGCGGCGGCCGTGACCCCGACGGCGGCGGCGGCGGCGCGGCGGGAGCTCCAACCACGGAGCCAACGGGGAGGGCGGCGGCGGCAGCGGCAACCGCGGCGGTCGAGACCACGCGAATAGCCACACCTCCGGCGCCTCACAGGGCGGCTACGACGCCCGCCAGAAGATTGAGGAGCTGCGGCGGAAGAAGTCAGCCACCACAGGCGACAACGACGGCTTCCCCGCCTTCTCACCTCGACTTCGCAACTTGCTCCTCCCCGACAAGTTCAAGCCTTTGGGGATCACCAAGTACGACGCGAAGCAGGACCCCATTCAGTGGCTCAGGTGCTACGCCCTCTCCATCGAGAACGCTGGCGGCAACAACGACACTAAGTGCCTCTACTTCCCCTTCTGCCTGGACCAAGCCCCACTCACATGGCTCGAGTCGCTGGACAAGCACTCAATCGACAAGTGGGACCAGCTGAAGGAACTGTTCACCAGCAACTTCACGGGCGCCATGCGCCGATCGGGTACTCACATGGACCTGGCCATGGTCAAACAGGAACAAGGCGAGACCCTCCGCAAGTACATGCGCCGCTTCTTCGACAAGCGCGCTACCGTGGTCGATGTCACCGACAAGGAGGTCATCGACCTCTTCCAAGACGGCCTCTACCACCGCCGCACCTTTGAAGACTTCGGTCGTCGCCGCCCCAGGTCCATCCCCCACCTCAAGGACATGATCACGTCCTGGGCCGATGAAGAAGACAAGGCCAACGCCAAGTACGACGCCATGCATGGCAAGAACAAGCAGAACACGGGCGGCGGTAGCGGCAACAACGGGAACCAGGGCGGTCGCAACAACAACAACTACTCGGGTCCCAACCGCAAGCGCAAGCCAGACAACACTGTCCCGGCTATCCAGCGCCCTGCGAAGGAGAACTCGAAGAAGAACTCCGGCGGCTTCAAAGACTTGCTGAAGGAGAAGTGCCCGTGGCATCTAAACGGCAACCACACCACCGAGCAGTGCTACCAACTCAGGCATGCACTCAAGGGTATGCCAGAGCCACCGCACCCTCACGACAAGAAGGGCAAGAAGAAGAACGACGGAGACAACAACGACTTCCAGGAACCCGACAAGACCGTCAACGTCCTCTTCGGCGGACTACCCGGCGAGGCGGGGAGCAAAAGGCTACCCGTCGAGAAGTCATGAGCATTGAACCAGCGGTCCCGACCCCTCTCAGGTGGTCGGAGGTACCCATTACCTTCTCCCGCGCGGATCAATGGACCAGCTTCTCCGAACCAGGATGGTTCCCTCTCGTCCTGAAGCCAGTGGTCGCGGGCACCAAGCTCAACAAGGTCCTCATCGACGGTGGAGTCTGACAACTCCAACAAGCCTCAGCCAGCTGAGGAGATCCTAGTCCAGACGATCGACCTCGGGACAGGCGACGCCAGCAAGACCACCACCATCGGGGCCGGCCTCTACCCCAAATAGGAAGACGCGCTCATCAGCTTCCTCCGGCTAACCGCGACATCTTCGCGTGGAAGCCAGCGGACATGCCAGGAGTGCCCAGGGAGTTGATTGAGCACTGCCTCAACGTCGATCCTAAGGCCACGCCCAAGCGACAACACCTCCGACGCTTTGCCGATGACAGACGGGATGCCATCAAGAAGGAACTCGCCAAACTACTCGCGGCTGGCTTCATCAGAGAAGTCTTCCATCCTGAGTGGCTCGCCAACCCTGTCCTTGTCCGCAAGAAGAACTCGAACGATTGGAGGATGTGCGTCGACTACACCGACCTCAACAAGCACTGCCCCAAGGACCCCTTCGAGTTGCCGCGGATTGATCAAGTCACCGACTCCACGGCAGGCTGCGACCTGCTCTGCTTCCTCGATTGCTACTTCGGGTACCACCAGATCGCGATCAAAGAAGAAGACCAGGAGAAGACCGCGTTCATCACCCCGTTCGGCGCGTACTGCTACACGATCATGTCCTTCGGGCTGAAGAACGCCGGTGCCACCTATCAACGAGCTATCCAGGCCTGCTTCAAGAAGCAGCTCAACAAGAATGTCGAAGCCTACGTGGATGACGTGGTCGTCAAGACCAGAAACTCCAGTACCCTCATCGACGACCTTGAAGAGACTTTTCGCATCCCTGCGCGAGTACCGCTGGAAGCTCAACTCGAACAAGTGCGTCTTCGGCGTACCTTCGGGCAAACGACTCGCTTCATCATCAGCCAACGCGGCATCAAAGCCAACCCCGAGAAGATCTCCGCCATCACCAGCATGAAAGCTCCCACGTGCATCAAAGACGTCCAGAAGCTGACCGGGTGCATGGCGGCCCTGAACAGATTCATCTCGAAGCTTGGAGAACGGGGGCTCCCTTTCTTCAAACTACTCAAGCACCAAGAGAAGTTCGTGTGGACTCCAGAGGCGGATCAAGCCCTTGCCCAGCCAAGGACTTCCTATCGAAGCCACCGATCCTCACGGCTCCTCGCAAAGGCGAGCAGCTACTGCTCTACCTCGCTCCGACTACACATGTGGTCAGTACTGCCATCATCGTCGAACGGCAGGAAGACGGCCACGCCTACCTAGTCCAGCGCCCAGTCTACTTCGTCAGTGAGGTCCTGTCAGAGTCCAAGGCACGCTATCAGCCTGTGCAGAAGATCCTGTACGCAGTACTCATCACCTCGTGGAAGCTGCGACACTACTTCCAGGAGTACTCGATCTCCGTCATCACCGACTATCCGCTCGGCGACATCCTGCGGAACCAAGATGCTACTGGAAAGAATCTCCAAGTGGGCAGTCGAGCTCGGCCCCCTCACCATCGACTTCAAGCCACGCACAGCCATCAAGTCGCAGGCGCTAGTCGACTTCATGGCGGAGTGGCGGGAGAACCAGCTGCCTACCCCAACCGTGCGACCAGAGCATTGGGTGATGTACTTCGACGGCTCACTCAACCTCGAGGGCGCAGGTGCAGGGGTACTCCTGATCTCTCCAACGAGCGAACAACTCAAGTACGTCCTGCAGATCTTCTGGAAGGTCTCAAACAACGAAGCCGAGTACGAAGCCCTCCTACATGGCTCCGCCTCACGGCTTCACTGGGCATCAAGCGGCTACTAGTCTACGGCGACTCCGCAGTGGTCATCAACCAAGTCAACAAGTCCTGGGACCGCAACAAGGAGAACATGGACGCCTACTGTCTAGAAGTCCGCAAACTCGAGAACATGTTCTATGGTCTCGAGTTCCACCACATCGTCTGCGACAACAACGTTGCAGCGGACGTCCTGTCGAAGCTCGGATCTACCCGCGCTCAAGTACCAGCGGGTGTCTTCATTCACGAGCTTCACGCGCCATCCATCCCGGAGCCGGCGCCACCGACCACGGTCCCAGCGCACCCATCGGCTGGACAGGAGGTCATGATGATCGACGTGGACTGGAGGCAACCCTTCATCGACTACCTCAGCGAGCAGAAGGTTCCCTCAGACAAGAACTTGGCCGAGCAGCTCATCCGTCGCGCCAAGTCTTACGTCCTCGTCGGAGACAAGCTTTACAAGCGGGGCGCATCTTCTGGAGTACTCATGAAGTGCGTCCCTCGGCAAGAAGGCAAGGACATCTTGGAGGAGATCCACAAGGGCGTCTGCGGTAACCATGTGTCTTCCCGCACGCTGGTCAGCAAGGCCTTCCGGTGAGCTTTCTACTGGCCCACAGCTCTGGGCGACACCGAAGAACTCGTCAGAAGGTGCCAAGGATGTCAATACTTCGCCAAGTAGCAACATGTCCCAGCCTACAAGCTAGTCACCATACCGCCAACCTGGCCCTTCGCTTGCTGGGGGCTCGACATGATTGGGCCACTGCCAACTGCGCCAGGTGGTTTCAACAGAGTATTGGTGGCCATCGACAAGTTCACCAAGTGGATCGAGGTCAAGCCGATCACATGCCCCAAGGCTGACAGAGTACTCGACTTCCTGGATGAACTCGTACATCGCTACGGACTACCCCACCGCATCATCACAGACCTGGGCTCCAACTTCAACAACCACCAGTTCTGGGACTACTGCGAGAACAGCGGGATCGACGTCCAATACATCTCAATTGCCCACCCTCAAGCCAACGGACAAGTCGAGCGCGCCAACGGGATGGTGCTCGACGCTCTCAAGAAGCGGCTACACGACGCTGCTAACTCTAAAGGAGGCAAGTGGATCAAGGAACTACCCAACGCACTCTGGGGGCTACGTACTCAGTGTCGGTGTTTTGGACCGGCAACCTACTACGGGGAGTACCCGAAGTAGATGAATGTGACTCGCCGAGATCGGTAACTCGAAGGAAGAGGCACGTGGCACACAATTTAGACAGGTTCGGGCCGCGAGGTGCGTAATACCCTACGTCCTGTATGCTGCGTAGCTCTGGATTGATAGGGCACGATTACAGGGTGGTGCAATAGTACGCCGTGAGTTGAGATTGGATGAGGTGATCCTGAGATCGGTCCCTGCCTCGCCTTATATAGTCCGGGAGGCAGGGTTACAAGTCGGAGCAAGGAAGGAGTACTAGTCGAGTACGTCTAGGAGACCTCTACACAGTGCGGAACATGTACAGAGTCCTATCCGAGTACTACTCCTGTGTTGTCCTTGGGCTCCACGCCTTCAGGTGCCGTGTAGCGCAAGTCGGGTAGTCCCAGGGGCCCACCGAGTAGTCGGTCCTGGTACCCACCGAGGTAGTGGGCCCAGGGAGGTCCATACGACAAGCCCCCGAGTACTTTGTAGTCGAGAAGGATAGCTTCAAGTAGTCTTGACGGCCTTAACAAGTAGTCCTCAAGCGTCCCCGAGTGCCGCAAGTCAAAAGTCCTCAAGAGTAGTCGAAGCATCCCGAGGCCGGAATGTACTCCACCGATGTTTGAGCAATCTTGAAGTCTTCTCGAGTAGTCCCAAGCGTCCTTGAAATCCGCCTTCGAAGGTCTTCAAAAAAGCCTCGCCTTGTCTTGAAGCCGGAGCCGTCAAGAAGATGCGATTTGCGAACCGCAATCCACGTGGAGTAGCCCCAGGAGCCTCGAGCCGCGGGCTCTGGCTGAGGATCTACCCGAAGTCTTGGCGAGAAAATCCCGAAAAATCCGGAGAGAAAAAACCGAAGGACACGTGGCACGGAGCCCCCGAGCCTTGAGTCGAGTACTTCCTCTCGAATTGAAGGGTCTTCTTGGAGAATGTGTCCTGAGATGCTCTTGAGACTAGCCGCGTCCCAGGTAGTCGAGTAGAGGTAGCCGAGCCCCCGAGATGAGGCGCGTCGACTAGTGGAATACGAAGAGTCACACGCAGCCGCTGAGTCGCCCGCGCGTGGACTTATCCAGCCGCCCGTTACGGAGGCGTTTTGGCTTATAAATACAAGCCGAAACCCTTAGGGTTTGTCACCCAAGTGAGCGCGTCATTTGCCACTTGAATCTTGAAGTAGATCCACTCCAGCGAGCGCCGCCGCCGTAGTAGATCCAAACGCATCGCCACCCGAAAGCTGTAGGGTAGCCCCCGAGCGGATGCGAGTGAAGACTCCCTGTTCTTGGAGGATGAAGCCGTCCCCGTCGAAGATGTCGAAGGCCGGCGGGAAGAAGAGGAGCCATGCAGAGGCTGCCGCGGTCGGCACCGGAGCGGCGCCGCCCACATCTCCACCGCGCGCTGACCCAAGCCGCGAGTGGAAAAGGTCGAAGGTGAAGACCGAAGACTTGCTAACCCTGTTGAACAGCGGGTTCATCAGGGAGAAGGAGATCGATATGTGGAGATCCGCCGCAGGAGATCCCTATCCAATGGAGAAGGCACAAGACGAGATCCCGATGTTCTCGCGCTTCGTGGAGCGCGGGCTTGCGCTCCCAGCGAGCGATTTCTTCAAGGGGCTTCTCAGGTACTATGGCATCGAGTACCTCAACTTGAACCCCAACGGAATCTTCCACACTTCTGTTTTCGTCCATTTCTGCGAAACATTCTTGGGAATCAAGCCACATTGGATTCTCTTCCGGAAATTTTTCCGCGTGAAGCCGCAGCCCAGCGCCTCCAACCCCAGAGTAGTCGGGGGGGCCGGGATCCAGTTGAGGGAAGATGCCGCCGAGCAGTACCTAGCGTACAAGCTCGTGGACTCCAACACGGATTGGAAGACGAGGTGGTTCTACACCACGAACCACCATCCCGAGCTGCCGAAGCCGAGCGGACGGCAGCCCAAGCACCAAGAGTGGTGGAACACGGAACCCACCATGCAAGAGGGGATCCGGCTCCCGGAGTTGCGGCACGGATCAAGACCTCGCGGATGCGGGGACCGAGGGCCGAACATGTGGCCTTCGCCATGAAGCGCCGGATCCGGCCGCCGTCGGCGCGGGATACGATGGGCTTCGAGTACACCGGCGACGACGACACGTCGCGGATGCCGGGGGCGAAATTGAAGACAACGACATCATCGAGAGGTTGTCGAGGATCTTCAAGGACATGCGGAGTACACGGCGTGCCCTGTCGAGGAGTTCTCCGCCGCGCGCCCGCCCAACGAGGTAAGTAGTCGTACCCGCCTCGTCGAGTAGTAGGCACTTGTAGCAGAGTTGCTGACGCCTTTGCCGCCGTTGCGCGGAGATGATGTGAAGCGGTTTGTCTCCGAGCCGCAGCCACCACCGAGCGGAATTGAGATCCCGACGGTGGAGAAGGTGAAGGAGTGCCGAGTAGTCGGAGACGACGACGATCCCGTCATCGTGGAGGATACCTCCGATGACGAAGAAGACGAGGAGACGGCGCAGACCGCTTCCACCGCGGTCGAGGTTTAGCCGTCCGGGCTTGCCTCATGTGCCTCTCATCCAAGACCCTCCGGCTAACCTGGAGGCTAGCCTTGCTGCGCCGCCGAGGAAGCCGCGCAACCCCGCCAAGAAGCGGGTAGCCAAGAAGATGAAGGTCTCAGAGACCACGCCTCCAGAGGTAAGTCATCTTGAGCAAAGTAGTCGAGTACCCAGTGATCGAGTACGGTGCTGACGAGTAGTTATCCCTGTGTGCAGGAGAGGCCGCCAGCGGAGCCCGTGGAGGAGGGCGATGAGGGCGAATGGCCCACAGTGGGGGAACCGGCTGGAAGCCGAAGTCCAGCTCCCACTGTCGAAGAACTTCTGGCGCGGCTGGAGCGCCAGCCCCCTGCCCCAGAGGGGAGCAGAGTACCCGCGACCGCCGCTGCTGGAGGGGTGGAAGCCGCAGGGGCGCAGAAAACGTCCGCGCGCCGCCGCCGCCACCGTAGAGGAGGCGGTAGCCGAGGAGGCGCAAGAAGAAACGCCCGCCGAGGGTGGACTGGTTGACATCGCCAGCATCCTCGGTGCGCCGGCCGTGACTATCGTCCGGTCGAACTTGTAAGTATCACGCCTTCATGAGTGGTACTCATTGTAGTAGTCGATGTTGTCTGATGAACCTTTGTGGATACTTGTGCAGAAAATCCACCGACTTGAGCTGGGACGGAGAGGAGCCCACAGCAGCAGAGGCAGAAGAGGCCGCGCCGCCCGTCGAGGGACCCGCTCCAGAAGCCCAAGCCACGACCGAGCCCCCACCGCCGGGCGGCGCCGCCGCAGGCGGTCATAGTCGAAGGTGAGTACTCTTCCCGAAGCCGTAGAGCCCAATAAGAGTAGTCGAGAATGCCGATGCGCGTGTTCCTTGGTGACGAGCGCCGAAGGGGGGGTGACATCCCCGCGGGGGTGCCCGTGCAAGAGTTGACACCGAGGCCCCGGAGGTCGCGGTAGGAGCCCCCGAGCCCGTGGGAGAAACCGTCGAGAAGTCCGCCGAGGAGGAGGCGGCGCCACGTCGCCGGGGGGTTGCCCCGGAGGTGGCGATCCGGTCTCCCGAGATCCAAGACGCGGAGCCTATCCGCTCGGCGCCAATGACGGAGGCCACGCCGAGTAGCCGTGGCGGGATTGAGGCCGCTTGCCGACGACCTCGTCGAGCCGGCGGTGTTGGCGCAGCATCTGGAGGCGATGCGACGAGCCGAACAGTGGATGAAGGTACGTAGCCGTTGCCTCCCGAGTAGTCAATCCTTTCGTTGAGTACTCGCTTGACTTGAACTTGTCTTCGCAGACGTCGCGGAGCGGTCCCGCGAGAAGTCCAATCTCGCCGCAAGGCTATGGCGACACGGTGCCGCGAGCCGAAGCCTTGGAGGAGCAGCTCATGAAGTCGAGGAAGCACGCGGCCGCCATGCGGCCGAAGCTTGACGCCGCCTTCGCCAAGTATCACAACGATGTGATGGACTTGCAGGCGAAGAGCGACGAGCTGGTGCGGAAGAACAAAGGCCTCCGCAACAAGAATAAAGGTATGTATCTTGACTTGTCGGGTACTTGTTGGGAGTCATCAAGCTCTGACCCGTTGTTGTGTTCCGGTGTTGCAGAACTCGAAGGCCAGGTGGAGCGACTGAAGGGTTCGGAGATCAGCATGAAGAATCTCTTCTACCGGGAGCAAGAAGCCCGCCAGGTACTTGAACTCGACTACAAGGAGCTGGCCTTCGAGTGCGAGAAGCACATGGAGTTGAGAATTGCATCGATCGGGATCTCGTCAATCGCTACAAATCTTTGCGATGTTGAACGAAGATCGCGAGGCGCTCCGAGCCCAACTGAAGGACCTGGAAGAGGCCGCCCTCCCGATCGCGAGGCTCCTGGTGCCACACCCGGGCGGCCCCAAGATCGCTCCGTTGGCGGATCGACTTCGTGAGGCGCCAAGCCGGCTGGCCGCCTACGTGAAGCACATGGCCAAGTCGATCCCGAAGCAGGTGATGGCCTTCATGAAGTCGTACTTCCCGAAGGCCCCGGTGGAGGTAGTCGCCGGCGGAGTAGCCGCCAACTGCCGGACGAGCAAGACGGTGCAGTTGCCGGAGCGAGATGGCTCCCATCGTGGAGCAGGTAGCCGATAAGTTGAATCTCCAGTAGCCCTGCATAGATAGCTAGTAGCCGTAGTTGTATAGGAAACAGTTGTAATGAACTATTTCATGTATCAATGAAATGTGATGTTCCATCAATGAGTGCTCGTAACCGCGATCTCAGAGTGCGGAGCGCCCATCGTGGAGTAGGTGCGAGTAGTAGAACTCGGCTTAGTAGTCCCGTCGCAGGGAGTAGGCAGTAAAGAAGTTGATGAACAATCAAACTTTATTACCGAAGAAGTACACACGGGTGGCCGTGGCCGTAGTTACAAGTAGTCGCTCGGACCGTGAGGCCGCTTACAAACCGAGTAGTACCGGAGCGGGTAGCCGCTTACGGTGAGTGATCCGTAGGTAGCCGTGCGGGGCCGGATCGCGCATCCGTAAGTAGCCGCGCAGCCGGATCTTGGAGTGTGGTCTTCTTGGTAGACCGCTGCTAGAGTCCTTGACGCTCGTTGCAGCCCAGGGTCCGTAGGTAGCCGCACGGGCTGGACCTGGAGGAGAGTAGTCCGGAGACTTGAAGCCAGGACCCGGAGGGTCGCTTGCGGCAAGGGGGTGTTGATGCAGTCGTGTAGACTTGAACCCCGGAGTAGTCGAGTAGACTAGGCGTAGAATCGACAGAGCTGGTCGACGTTCCACGAGTTGTTGACTTCTTCGCCTTCAAGTGTTTGGAGGCGGTAGGAGCCTGGCCCGGTCACCTTAGCCACGGTGAAGGGGCCTTCCCAGGGGGAGCTGAGCTTGTGAAGTCCTTCCGTGTTCTGGATACGGCGGAGGACAAGATCTCCAACGTTGAAGGAGCGTTCCTTGACGTTGCGATCGTGGTAGCGTCGGATACCCTCCAGGTACCTTGCTGATTGGACTAGGGCGGCACAGCGAGCTTCTTCGAGGCTGTCGATATCAACTCGTCTGCTGTCTTCTGAGACGCCTTCGTCATAGTGCTCCACCGCCGGCGAGTTCCATATGACATCGGCGAGGAGGATGGCTTCGAGCCGTAGACCAGAAGTAGGGGGATTGCCCCGTTGGCTTGGATGGTTGAGTCCGCAGCCCCCGAGTGCGTTGGGTAGTTCCTTGATCCACTTGCCCCCTTTTGAGTTAGCGCCGTCGTGTAGCCGCTTCTTGAGGGCGTCGAGCACCATCCCGTTGGCGCGCTCGACTTGTCCGTTGGCCCGTGGATGGGCGACGGAGACGTATCCGACGTCGATTCCGCCGTTCTCGCGGTACTCCCGGGAACCGGTGGTTGTTGAAGTTGGACCCCGGTGTCCGTGATGATGCGGTGGGGTAGCCCGTAGCGGTGCACGAGTTCATCCAGAAGTCGAGTACTCGTCGGCCTTGGGACATGTGACCGGCTTGACCTCGATCCACTTGGTGAACTTGTCGATAGCCACCGCACCGGTTGAATCCTCCGGCGCGGTTGGCGGTGGCCCAATCATGTCGAGCCCCCGGCAGGCAAAGGGCCGGGTTGGTGGTATGGTGACCGGCTTGTAGGCGAGGGACGTGTTGTCGCTTGGCGAAGAACCGACATCCTTGGCACCTTCGACGAGTTCTTCAAAGATCGCCCGTGGCCGTGGGCCGCAGAAGGCTCGCCGAAGGCCTTGCCGACCGCCGTGCGGGAGGACGCGTGGTTGCCGCAGACACCCTTGTGGATCTCCTCCAAGATGTCCTTGCCTTCTTCGCGAGGGACGCATTTCATGAGTACTCCGGAAGATGCGCCTCGCTTGTAAAGCTTGTTGCCGACGAGGACGTAAGACTTGGCGCGGCGGACGAGTTGTTCGGTCGCGTTCTTGTCGGAGGGGACCTTCGCTCGCCGAGGTAGTCGATGAAGGGTTGCCTCCGGTCCACGTCGATCATCATGACCTCCCCGCCCACCGGTTGGTTAGCCGGGACAATGGTCGGTGGCGCCGCTCCGGGATGGATGGCGCGTGAAGCTCATGGACGAAGACGCCCGCGGGTACTTGGGCGCGGGTGGATCCGAGCTTCGAAAGGACGTCCGCCGCAACGTTGTTGTCGCGAACGATGTGGTGGAACTCGAGACCATAGAATTTGTTCTCGAGCTTGCGGACTTCTAGGCGTAGGCGTCCATGTTCTCCTTGTTGCGGTCCCGGGACTTGTTGACTTGGTTGATGACCACCGCGGAGTCGCCGTAGACTAGTAGCCGCTTGATGCCAAGTGAAGCCGCGAGGCGGAGCCCGTGTAGGAGGGCTTCGTACTCGGCTTCGTTGTTTGAGACCTTCTAGAAGATCGCAGGACGTACTTGAGTTGTTCGCCCGTTGGAGAGATCGGGGGAGTACCCTCGCGCCCGCGCCCTCGAGGTTGAGTGAGCCGTCGAAGTACATCACCCAATGCTCGGTCGCACGGTGGGAGTAGGTAGCCGGTTCTCCCGCCACTCGCCATGAAGTCGACTAGCGCTTGCGACTTGATGGCCGTGCGTGGCTTGAAGTCGATGGTGAGGGCGCCGAGCTCGACGCCCCATTTGGAGATCCTTCCGGTGGCGTCCGGGTTCCTCAGATGTCGCCGAGCGGGTAGTCGGTGACGACGGAGACCGAGTACTCCCCGGAAGTAGTGTCGTAGCTTCCGCGAGGTGATGAGTAGAGCGTACGTGCTTCTCGCACGGGCCGGGTAGCGAGCCTTGGACTCGATAGAACCTCGCCGACGAAGTAGACCGGGCGCCGGGACCGGTAGGCGTGGCCGTCTTCCCCGCCGCTCGACAACGATGGCAAGACCGACCACGTGAGTAGTCGCGGCCGAGGTAGAGCAAGAGGCCGCTCGCCCTTGTAGGGAGCCGTGAGGACCGGCGGCTTCGACAGAAGTCCTTGAGCCGGGCAAGGGCTTGGTCCGCCTCTCGCAGTCCACACGAACTTCTCGTGGTGCTTGAGTAGTTTGAAGAAGGGAAGACCCCCGTTCTCCTAGCTTCGAGATGAATCGTTCAATGCCGCCATGCACCCCGTCGGCCTTCCGGACGTCCTTGATGCTCGTGGGAGCTTTCATGCCGGTGATGGCGGAGATCTTCTCGGGGTTGGCTTCGATGCCGCGCTGGCTGATAATGAAGCCGAGTAGTTTGCCCGAAGGGACGCCGAAGACGCACTTGTTCGGGTTAAGCTTCCAGCGGTACTCGCGTAGCGATGCGAAGGTCTCTTCAAGGTCGTTGATGAGGGTACTGGAGTCCCTGGTTTTGACAACCACGTCATCCACGTAGGCCTCGACGTTCTTGTTGAGTTGCCGCTTGAAGCAGGCCTGGATGGCCCGTTGGTAGGTAGCGCCGGCGTTCTTCAACCCGAAAGACATGGTCGTGTAGCAAGACACGCCAAACGGGGTGATGAACGCGGTCTTCTCCCGGTCTTCCTCCTTGATTGCGATCCGGTGGTACCCGGAGTAGCACGGGGGGAAGCAGAGAAGGTGTCGCGGCCGCCGTGGAGTCGATGACTTGATCAATTCGCGGCAACCCGAAGGGGTCCTTGGGGCGGTGCTTGTTGAGGTCGGTGTAGTCGACGCACATCCTCCACTCGTTCGAGTTCTTCTTGCGGACGAGGACGGGGTTAGCGAGCCACTCAGATGGAACACTTCTCCGATGAAGCCGGCGCAGCCGAGTAGCTTGGCGAGTTCCTTCTTGATGGCGTCCCCGTCCGTCGTCGGCGAAGCGTCGGAGATGTTGTCGCTTGGGGGTGGCCTTTGGGTCGACGTTGAGGCGGTGCTCGATCGCCCTCCCCGGGCACTCCCGGCATGTCCGTCGGCTTCCACGCGAAGATGTCGCGGTTAGCCCGAAGGAAGCCGATGAGCGCGTCTTCCTATTTGGGGTCGAGGCCGGCCCCGATGGTGGTAGTCTTGGTGGTATCGCCTGTTCCGAGGTCGACCGACTTGGTGAGCACCTCCTCGGGTGGCCGAGGCTTGTTGGCGCCGTCGACTTCTCTCCGGAATGTCGAGTTCGCTTGTGGCAAGCTTCTTCGACGCGGCGTAGACCTCCATCATTGGGGTGGGTACTTGATTTGTCGAAGCGATCACCACGGCCTCTCGTATCGCGGCCGTGAGAGATCTTCAAGTCCCCTTGGAGGGAGAGTACGCCACCGGGACTTGGCATTTTGAGTACCAAGTACGTGTAGTGGGGCACCGCCATGAACTTGGCGATGGCCGTCCGCCGAGGATGGCATGGTAGGAAGTCTCGATATCCGCGACCTCGAACTTGATATACTCGGTGCGGTAGTTGTCGCGAGACGCCCGAAGGTAACCGGCGTACCACCGAGCCTAGTGGGATAGCCGCGTTGCTTGGGACGATGCCGTAGAAGGGCATGCTGCTCTTGTCGAGCATGGGGGTGACGTCAAGGTTCATCTTCTTCAGAGTCTTGGTGAAGAGGACGTTGAGCCCGCTTCCGCCGTCGATGAGCACCTTGTTGAGCTTAGAGCCCGCCACTGTTGGTTTCAGGACGAGGGGAAAACGTCCCGGTTCGGAGAAGCCGGTCCATTGGTCCGCGCGGGAGAAGGTGATGGGTGTCTCTGACCATCTGAGAGGGGTCATAACCGCTGGTTCGATGGACATCACTTCACGGCGAGTAGCCTTCGCTCCCGCCCGGGGGTAGTCCGCCGAAGAGGACGTTGACGGTCTTCTCGGGTTCTTGGAAGTCGTCGCCGTCCTTCTTCTTGTTCTTCTGATCGTGAGGGTGCGGTGGCTCCGGCGTATCCTTGAGTGCATGCCTGAGCTGGTAGCACTGCTCGGTAGTGTGGTTGCCGTTTGGATGCCACGGGCACTTCTCCTTCAGCAGGTCTTTGAACCCGCCGGAGTTCTTCTTCGAGTTCCCTTTCGGAGGGCGCTGGATAGCCGCGACGGTGTTGTCTGGCTTGCGCTTGCGGTTGGGACCCGAGAAGTTGTTGTTGTTGTTGTTGTTGCGGCCGCCTTGGTTTGGATTGTTGCCGCCGCCGCCACCTTGGTTCTCGCTTGGACTTGCCGCGGATGGCGTCGTACTTGGCGTTGGCCTTGTCCTCTTCGTCCGCCCAGGACGTGATCATGTCCTTGAGGTGGGGAATGGACTTGGGGCGGCGTCGGCCGAAGTCCTCGAAGGTGCGGCGATGGTAGAGTCCGTCCTGGAAGAGGTCGATGACCTCCTTGTCGGTGACGTCTACGACGGTAGCGCGCTTGTCGAAAAAGCGGCGCATGTACTTGCAGAGGGTCTCGCCTTGTTCTCGCTTGATCATGGCAAGGTCCATGCGAGTACCCGAACGGCCCATGGCGCCCGCGAAGTTGCTTGTGAATTGCTCCTTCACCGGTCCCACTTGTCGATTGAGTGCTTGTCCGGGGCCGACTCGAGCCACGTAAGTGGGGCTTGGTCCGTGCGAAGGGGAAGTAGAGGCACTTGGTGTCGCCGTTGCCGCCGCCGTTCTCGATGGAGAGAGCGTAGCATCGGAGCCACCGGATGGGATCCTCGCTCGCGTCGTATTTGGTGATCCCCAAAGGTTTGAACTTGTCGGGGAGGAGCAAAGTTGCGAAGCCGGGTGAGAAGGCGAGGAAGCCGTCGCCTTCGGCCGGCGGTCGTCGACTTCTTCTCGCCGCAACTCGTCAACCCCTCCGGCGAGCATCGTACCCGCCGTGAGAGGCGCCGGAGGCGTGGCCGTTCGCGTGGCCGCGGCCGCCGCGACCGCCGCCGCCTCCGGCTTTCTTGTTGGCCCCGTGGTTGGAGCCGCCGCCATCGGCCGCCGCCGCCCGGTCGGGGTCGTTGCCGCCGCCACCGGCCGAGCACGGTGGGGGACGACTTCTCGGCTGACGTTGTCTTGTCGTGAGGGTCCGCCGGCGGTGGAGCGTCGACGGTTTGGTTCGGCCGGGATGTCGCCCGAGTACGGTTAGGGACCGGGGTCAACACCGCGACTAGTAGCCTCGTTGTCGCGAGGCTTGGCCGGGGAGAGGTTGGTCGACTCTCTTGTCGACCCGCATGAAGTAGGCTTCTTCGGCCGAGCTTGGCGATGACTTCTCCGGCCGTATGCCCCCGAGCTCGTCGCGCGATCGTTGTGATCGACATGAGGCATTGCTCGAGAGTGGTGTGGACTCGCTCTCAACCGGCTTCGAGAGCTTCCGCAAGGTTGCGGATGGGGAGGTTGTCTCCGAGCCGCCGGCGTCGTTCGTTGCTCTTCCCGTTACGTTCGCGCCGGCGTCCCCGTTGGCGTCGGTCTCGTCCGCGGGGCAGCGCGGACGCTCGTCCGCGGAGATGTCTTCCGTGTACTTGTCCGCGGCCGTGCCTCGAGGTTCCCGGGGTGTCGCCGGCAGCCATGAAGACTTGACGATCGGGGGTACCCAAGCTTGGCTCGAAGGTGCCACCCCGCCTGGCGTGTTCGAGTCGCCTTGGGCTAGTGGTGTTCCCTCCGGAACGGTAGTGAGTCGATGTAGGCGACGTAGCGTGAGTCCTCCTTTGTCGCCTCGCCGGGCTTGAGGTCCGGCCGCAGACGTATCTTCCGCCGGCGTCGATCTTATAACCGCCCCGCAGGCCGGCCCCGACAAGGAAGCTCGGAGGAGTCGTCTTCGGACTCGGGCTCCTCGGTGTCCGACCCGAAGTCGAACTCGTAGTCCGGTTCGAGTAGAACTCGGAGAGAGGGCCGGAGTCCGAGACGCGGTTGGAGACGGCGTCGGAGTCCGAGTTGTACTCGGTTACGGGCTCCTTGCCGGCCCGCGTGGTGTAGAAGCCTCCGTGCGGGCCCGGCCGGGGAACGCGAGGGCCGCGCGCGAGCGCCGGCGTGGAGAGGGGACCGCCTGCGATGGCTGAGGAGCCGGCTCGCATGCGATGGCCCATGGCGACGTCGGGTTCGAGTTGGAGACGGACTCGAGCTCGAAGTCAGTGTGGAGGTTGGAAAGCGAAATTTCGCCGAATTTGCCGGCGAGCTCGCCCGTGACAACTTCGGGGAAGCGGCCACAAGGCCGGTCCCTCGAGTCGGGTTGCATGATCAAGCGGCGCCGGAAGGAACCCGCGCCATCGGCGGTGCGGCACCTGTGCGCCGAAGACGAAGGTGTCGCCGCGGTTGAAGGCGACGGTTGGCTTGAAGTGAACGGAAGCCGTCGAGTTCGCCATGTGATCTCGAGCGAGAGCCCCTACCGGGCGCGCGCACGTGTCGGTGTTTTGGACCGGCAACCTACTACGGGGAGTACCCGAAGTAGATGAATGTGACTCGCCGAGATCGGTAACTCGAAGGAAGAGGCACGTGGCACACAATTTAGACAAAGTTCGGGCCGCGAGGTGCGTAATACCCTACGTCCCGTATGCCGCGTAGCTCGGGATTGATAGGGCACGATTACGGTGGTGGTGCAATAGTACGCCGTGAGTTGAGATTGGATGAGGTGATCCCGAGATCGGTCCCCGCCCTCGCCTTATATAGTCCGGGAGGCAGGGTTACAAGTCGGAGCAAGGAAGGAGTACTAGTCGAGTACGTCTAGGAGACCTCTACACAGTGCGGAACATGTACAGAGTCCTATCCGAGTACTACTCCTGTGTTGTCCTTGGGCTCCACGCCTTCAGGTGCCGTGTAGCGCAAGTCGGGTAGTCCCAGGGGCCCACCGAGTAGTCGGTCCTGGTACCCACCGAGGTAGTGGGCCCAGGGAGGTCCATACGACACTCAGCCCTCCAAGCTAACGGGGCAATCCCCTTACTTTCTGGTCTACGGCTCCGAAGCAATCCTCCCTGCTGATGTCATATGGAACTCACCAGCAGTGGAACACTACGACGAAGGCGTCTCTGAAGACAGCAGACGAGTTGACATCGATAGCCTCGAAGAAGCTCGATGCGCTGCCCTCGTCCAATCAGCAAGGTACCTGGAGGGTATCCGACGCTACCATGATCGCAACGTCAAGGAACGCTCCTTCAACGTCGGTGATCTCGTCCTCCGTCGTATTCAGAACACGGAAGGACTACACAAGCTCAGCTCCCCCTAAGAAGGTCCCTTCACAATTGCAAAGGTGACCGGGCCGGGATCCTACCGCCTCCAGACACTTGAAGGCGAAGACGTCAACAACTCGTGGAACGTCGACCAGCTCTGTCGGTTCTACGCCTAGTCTACACGACTACTCCGGGGCTCAAGTCTACACGACTACATCAAGACCCCTTCGCCGTAAGCGGCCTCCAGGTCCAGGCACTAGTCTCCGGACTACTCCTCTCCAGGATCCAGCCCGCACGGCTACCTACGGATCCTGGGTTGCGACGAGCGACAAAGGACTCTAGCAGCGGTCTACTGAGAGACCATGTACTCCAAGATCCAGCCTACACGGCTACCTACGGATCTACTGTTGTAAGCGGCTACTCGCCCTATCACCACTTAGCCGTAAGAGACCTTCGGGTCCAGGTGACTACTCTGTAACTATGGCCTTGGCCATCCAGGTGTACTTCTGTCGGTGCGGAAAGTAGTCCCGACACTAACTAGTAGAAAGCGCCAAGGTCTGTCTCTTGATGGTCGGTGCTAAGCTACTAAAGACACTTGGTTTATCCTGGTTCCGGCCAGGGCCGTACGTCCAGCAGAGGTGTGCTCGTGGCACTATATTGCTTTGCACCGGGGTGCCTGTAGTGGGGCGGCTACAAGCAAGGCGGGAGAGGAGGCGTGGCCTCCAAGTCCCAAGCGAAGCCATTGACGATGTTGTGGGAGAATTGTGAAGTGTGTGCGTGAGGTGGTTGCAAGTGTTCATGTGTCGATGTCCCTGCGGCGAGGGGGATCGCCTTCCTTTTATAGACCAAGGAGAGGGCGGTTTACAGGTATGCCGCACTATTCAGCTACAGGCGGGGGTATGGCGTGCAACTCCAGGAAGTCGGCGGCCGTCTTGACAGTCCTTGCCACGATCTCGTCACCATGGCGTGTCCTGTACCTGCACAGTGGTAGCTTCGAGGGTAGGGGCGTAGTGGTTGACCGTGGCGTCCTCAGGCGGGCTCGAGGAAGCCGTTGACGTCGATCCGTACGGGATACAGTGGCAGGCGTGGCGGCGTCCCTTCCCCGCGTGCCCAACAGCGCCGGAGTGGTTGCAACAGCGCCTGGCGTGGTGTTGCGAGTACGGGGGCGGCCGCACAGGATCAACAGTGGCGGGGATGGCGTCCCGCCGGCCTACCGTCATGATCCGGCCCTGCAGGTTCACGAGAAAGCAGTTCGAGGGTGCAGTCGGCCCCCTTTCGAGGGCGCAGCGCATTAGCCGTACGGGAGGCGGCGCGGCGGTCCACGTGGCCGACACCGGCAATGCCGCGCGGCCCCCCACGCGTGGCGGGGATGGGTTCCCCCTAGGGAGTTGGCGCAACGCGGGCCGCCGGGCATGATTCCCAGGCGCATGATGGTGCCGCCCTGCTGGGTCAGAGCATTAAATGCTCGTACCCGCGTGCGGGAACGGGCGGGCGTGCGAGGGAGGCCTCGAGCGAGGCGGAGACGGACCCTCGAGTGAGGCGGAGCCCACTCGAGGGGGGCGTAGACCCTCGAGCGAGGCGGAGCCTGCTCGAGGGAGCCCTTGACTGGGCCACTCCGGCGGGCTGTGGGGGCCACCACGGTGTGGGCCGTGCCTTGGGCGTGTGCTTAAGTGAGAGGTGTTATGTTTTGGTGTTTTGCAGGTTTTAAGCGGGATTCCCCTAGTTGTTTTAGGGGACCCTCAGGGCTGTCCCCGACAGTAGCCCCCGAGCATCCGGGGGGGTGCGATGTGCTCCCGCGTATGCTGGAACCTACTGATAGGACATCCTTCCCCCTGGTTGCTAAAGCTTTCCGTGGGGCCGCGTCAACAGACCCGCGGGTCTAGCCCCCGAAGCCCTGCAGGAGCATGGGTGCTCTTGCAGGGGTTTTACCGTGGAATCTGGTCAGTGGGCGTGGTGCATATTTCAACCGGCATCGGCGATGTTTCAGCCGGCTTCGGTGACGCACGCGCGACTAGCACTATCCGCGGCCGGTGCAAACGAGGAGGTGTAGCCGTGCGTCGAGCCCTCGAGCCTGGACCCGTTCAAGGCGATCGGGGCGAGCTCTCCGACTTGTTTTTAACGTGCCCTCGCCGTCCCTCCGCGGGACGGAGGGTGAGGTTTCCACAACCCCCATCGATCGGGTCGCGGATTGCGGATTCCTCATTGAGCTGTTAGTGATTGGTTCGAGTGGACGCCCATGCCCCGTTCGATAAGGGTAGGCTGCGCGGTCCGGAGACACGTGCATTAAAGCACTTGTGTGGGTTTGCTAGGTGGGGCTCGGTCCCATTCGCTAGGGACCGAGGGTGCGGAAGCTCTCCCTCGGTGGGATCCCCCCGGCTAGCTGCCCTCGCTGGCTCTCGAACACGACATGTGGGGCACCCTCGAGCCGGTGGGCTCGAGGAAAGGCTCCTGACTCTGGTGATCTGGGGCGCCTGTTCGAACCCGTCGAGGGTCAGGCTTCGAACCTCCGATCGCAGGGGCCGTGCGGGGTAGCGCCAGGGTGCTCCCGTCTTTGCATCTGCAGGTCTTGAGGATCCCTGACCGTGCCAGTTCCCGAGCTGCTGATCAGTAGTTTTCTGTGAATCGAGGGCACCTGCGGCGCCCGTTTATTTCGAACGGGCTTCGAGGCCGCCGGTCGATGTTTGCACCCTTCGAGGGTCGAATTTGTTTGAGCCAGGGGCTCGGGCCGCTCGAGGGTCTTCCTTACTCAGTAAGGGACCGAACCATTTAATGCTCGCAGTCGCGACTATAGTCTCGCACCGCGGGCGTGCCTTTTTAGGCGTTGTGGCCGCGCGCGTAGTGGGTGGAGCGGGCAGGCGGACGTGACCGCCTGCCGCGGCCCTCCGGTTACCACGCAGTGATGATGGCGTTCGTGCGGTTGCGTGACCGCCGCGGTCGTGGTGGGGCCCGTTCGTTAGCGAGAGAATATTCCACCTGCAGTTAATGTGTCGCGGGCGCGCGCTCCGGAGAACACGCCTGCAGTCTATAAATCCGATGGGGGGAGGGCGGTTTTCACCTTAGCATTCGCTGTTCCTGCTCCCTGCGCTCCAGCCCCCGAGTCGTTCTCGCCATCGCGCCTCTGCTCTCAGAGCTCTTCTCGTTCCCTG
Organism: Cenchrus americanus; assembly: GCA_947561735.1. Lineage (NCBI taxonomy): Eukaryota > Viridiplantae > Streptophyta > Magnoliopsida > Poales > Poaceae > Cenchrus > Cenchrus americanus. Next base: position 87,543,518 of record OX387240.1, on the reverse strand, counting down.
TTCTTCGCTTCTTCGTCCGCCCGCATGTCTCCCCAACAGCGTCTCACCATTGTCGACCCATTGGCATGGGAGCGTTCGACGGTGACGCGGCTGGCCTTGAACCAGCTGGTGACCGGCGGCCAACTTGCGGCGAATGAGGACGGACAGTCGGCCGAGTGGATCGTGCCGTCGGAAAGGGAACGAGCACCCAACCCTCCGAGCGGCTACGTGGTCAGCTTCGTCCGCTTCCACGAGCGTGGCTTCATGGCGCCGGCGAGCCGCTTCATGCGGGCCCTCTGCCACCACTACGGCGTGGAGCTTCACAACTTCGCGCCGAACGCGATCTCGCAGGCGGCCACATTCATCGGCGTCTGCGAGGGCTTCCTGGGGATCCCGGTGAACTGGGATCTCTGGATTCACCTCTTCCGCGCGGAGTTGTTTACGCTGCCGACGACAGAGACGAGGACCCGCCGCGCGGTGCGTGCCGGCGGCATGTCGCTCGCCGTGCGGAGCCAGCACAAGGACGACTACATCCCCAGCAAGATGACAACCAACAACGAGGACTGGGAGCGGGGGTGGTTCTATCTCCGTAACGACGAGCCCGTCCTCCCCCCTACACCGGCCTGGTGCTCCGGGAGAGGCCCGCCTCCTGGTACCACGGGGTGTCCCCGCCCTCGCACCAGGCGCGGTTGGACTCGCTCCTGGCCGCGCTGAGGGATCTGGCGGTCCGCTGGCTGACCGCGGAGGTCGTCCTTGCCCACCTCCACCACCGGCGGATCATCCCCTTGATGGAGAGGCCGCTCCGCATCTTCGAGATGACCGAGGACGCGGACCCCGTCGCGTTGGCGAAATCGCGGTCGCTGCCGGGCCCCTTACTGCGGGAGTACGCGGCTACCCGGGCGTGGCGCTCCATCGACCCCAAATCCGGGCGCTACGACGGTAGGGCCCTGTGGGATCTTGAGATGCTGCCCGCCGACCCGCTGGTGAGCGGGGTTCTGGATTTCATCTCCAATTTCACCAGTTTTCCGAGTTGTTGACGTATTTCCATGTTTTGCCTGTAGTTGGTGAGCGTGAGCGCCGCGAAGTCCGAGCCGCCCAATCCCCGCTCTCGCGCGCTCGCGCGCGCGGCGCAGCAGCGAGAGCGGGAGCGAGTGGCTCGCAAGAGGGATCGCGCGACGCGGCATAGGGAGCGCCGCGAGCGGAGGAGCGAGGGAGCACCGCCGCGCGAGCAGCAGGGGCTCTCCTCGCCGGGGACCGAGGAGTACTCGTCATCGGACGAGGAGGAGGAAGAGGAGGGAGAGGCTAGGGGGTAGGCCCTCCCCAATAGGTGGGAGCCTGCACCCCCGTCACCGGAGCCGGCTCTGGTGGCCGGAGTAGCATCGCCTGGGGCGGGTGAAAGTGCATCTAGGCCCCTAAGTGGATTTTGGTGAATTGAATGACAAGGCGATTAAAGGACTAATGCTTTTGTCTAAGATCGTGAGCAGGTTTTCATTATATATTCATGAGCTATTTTTGAAGTATTTTAAATATGGATGTATTTTATGGCTCACATCTACAAAGATAAGCATATGGTGCAAGACTTCATGAGTTTATTGAAAGAGAACAAGATGATGAGTATACTTTTTATGGTTCTAAAAATGGAAGCTTGCATATCCGTTGTCAATCAAGATCAAGCATTTGAAGCGGGTTTTTCAAATGAAGATTAATTGCGTGTGAAGCAAAGTGGAACTCAAAGTGGATTGGATAAGTGATGAAGAGATCAACCGAGATGTCTAGGGTGAGGGACTAAGCAATCTTTGGGGCCGTAGCTAAGCCGCCATAAGTGTTTTGCTAGGGTGAAGGTCTAGCATCCGTGGGGTCTTCAAGTATCATATTCAAACCTTAACCGAGGGAAGCTTTGCAAGTCATCAACTCGTTAAGATTGGCAACATGGAGTAGCCATGGATCCAAGTGTGCATTCTTATGCTATATGGAAAGATCCTAAGTCACTAGCTCAAGTATGGACGTGCTCAAGTTAAAGGCTATGTTGAAAGCCCTCAAGTGGTTATCGATCAAGTATGGCAAGAATTGAAGTTGTTCAAGCTCAGGAGGTCATCGAAGATCTTTTATTCTTTTCTTGAGTATAGGTACGCCGTACTATCAAGAGGGATGCAACTTAGCAAGTTGACCAAGTCAAAGTGCTCTTTAGTTGACCTAAGTGAGATCTAGCCCTTGAGTGTACTAACTAACCCTCCTAACCTAACTTTGGGTCATTTCATCTTGGTGGTGAAGTGCTAGTTTCTTTAAAAAGAGGTTTTGGGGGCAACTCGGGGGCCGACGGTCCGACGGGTCGAGGCACCGCCCGGCCCGGTGCCGCTAGCCCAACGGCTAGTTTTTCATACACCGGTCTGACCGGTGTAGGGCACCGGTCTGACCGGTGCCACCCGGGGACTAACGGCTAGTTTTCTCCTTTGAGGGGTATAAATACCCCAAGCCCTCTTCAAGTGAGGGTTGCTGCTTCTAGTGTTGTTGCTGAGATCCCAAGCCATTTCTAACTAGCTCTAAGCCTTAGTGGCTCTCCCCAACCATCTCTTTGTGAGATTTGTGGATTCAAGCCATCTTCTTTGTGTTGGGTTGAGGAAGTGAGCCTAGGAGTGACTTTGTGAGCTAACAAGAGCAGGTTCCATAGCTTGAGCACTTTGGTTACGAGTCTACAAACTTTGGTGCATTTGTTACTCTTGGAGGTTTGCCTCCTAGACGGCTAGGTGTCGCGGCTAGCTCCCAAGGTTGTGGTGAGCAGCGGGAAGTTTGTGAGGGCCGCGATCTTGCCTCTTCGTGGAAAAGATCACCTTAGTGGAAAGGAGGAAAGTGGTTGAAAGAGACCGGCTTGTTGTGGGAATCGTCCCTTACAAGCTCCTCAACGGAGACGTAGCCATTCCTCAGTGGGTGGTGAACTTCGGGAAACAAATCCTTGCTTCTTCGTGTGATTCGACTCTCTAAGTTGTTTTTCTAGCATATTTCATTTGCTTCCGCTTCGATCTACCTGGGTGTGTTACTTGTGTGTGCAGGGCTCATTACTCGCTTGTGATCATCTACAAAAGCCACACCCTGAGTTTGGTTCGTGCTAGAAGCCGAGAGGTGCTTGAAGTTGTTTTTTGCGGGTTCTCTCGTGCTACCCAGGGCCCGACCGGTGAAGCGCACCGGTCGACTCGGTGTCACCCGTGAAGACTAGTGCTTGGCCGTCCGACCGGTCACCACCACCGGTCTGACCGGTGGAGCACTGTCAGCTCAAGTGTTTGGGGAGAAAAAGTTTAATTTGGTCGTCACGCCTATTCACCCCCCCCCCCTCTAGGCGACATCAAGGTCCTTTCAATTGGTATCAGAGTCTGGTGCTCCGATTCGAGCTTAACCGCTTGGAGTTCTTCGATGTCGACAACTTGTGAGGTACCGTTTGGGCCTCTAGCTCTAGATGGCTCAAACTATTCTTCGTGGTGCTCTAATGTTCTCATTGCACTTAAGGTTTTGGGCCCTACCGCTGAGAGCATTATGGTTGCGAGTATCCTTCCAAAGGATGAGACATGTGTCTCGCCAATGGACTTGGAGAAGAAGCAACTCAATGTCGTTATTACTAACCTTTTGTGTAGCTGTGTATGTAGAGAACTAAAGTACATCATCTTGAAGAGCAAAAAGATTTCCGAAGATGCTCATCTCATTTGGAAATTACTACTTGAGTTGGTAAACACCAAATGGGATGATCTCGAGAGCGATGATGAAGATGAGTCAGTGGAGATGTGCCCTACCTCTACAACATCCACTGAGCATCAAGCATCAAACCTCAAGCAAGAAGAAGAGGAAAGAAGCGAAGACGCCGTCCCTGCGAGTGGGGACCGGTCGGCCGGTGACACCCACCGGTCGACCGGGCAGCCGCAGAGGCACACCAACTTGCTTGATGGACAAGAAGGAGAAGAGAAGCAAGAAGAAGAGACAAGCCAAAGGGGCTAAGGACCAAAAGATTGAAGCTTCAAGCTCTTCGTCAAGAGAACTTGAGCTTCTCAAATCCGAACTTGCATCCTTGGTTTGTAAGTATGAAACATTGGCTAACAAATATGATCATGACATCAAATCCTTTGCTTGCAGAGCTAAATTAGAAGAAGATGCCAATGATGATCTAGAAGCCAAACTAGCGAAGCTCACTAGCGAGCATTTGGTCCTACAAGCTAATCACAATGAACTTGAACTTTTCTTTGAGAAGCTTGTTGATTCTTATGCAACACTAGAGATAGCCCATGAGGTTGTGCTTTCATCGGTAAAATCTCTACAACCTCTATCTCACACATGCACATGCTCACAAGTTCAAGTTGTTTTATCTAGTGCTAATGATTGTTTGTCTCAAGCAAGCCAATCTAGCATTGAGCATGTACTTGTAGAATCTTGTGAAGACCTTATTGCTTGCTGAAAATGATAAACTAAAGCAAGAGGTCGAAAAGCTCCAAAAGGACTTGTATGTGTTGAAGGAGAAGAGCAAAGTGCAACCTTCTCAAGATAACCGTGAAAGCATGGTGAAGAAGCTTGGGAAGGGATCAACAGCCACTAGTTCAACCCCTCAACAAACTACAAGGTCCCACAAGCACAAGATTCAAGAAAACAGCAAGATTGGGCAAATCAAACCCCAATATCGCCCGATCAAGCACAAGGCACAAGAATCACTCTCCAAGAAGCCTAGGAGCTCCAACAAGTGGAGGGTGTGCTACAAGTGCAGAGAGAAGGGACACCTTGCCGACTCGTGCCCAAAAGCAACAACGGGCAGTGGCTCTGACCGTGACCGGTCAGACTGGTGCATGCCACCGGTCGGGGCCGCTTGTGGCAGGGCCCCACTTCAAGCAAACAAGGCAAGGAAGCCACCTTCTCCAAGAACAAGTCTCGAAGCAAGTGTAGAAAAGAAATTGCAAGGAATGGGGTGACCAACAAGAACAAAAGTCGCATTTGCTACGAATGCCGTCAAAAGGGTCACATGGGCAAGGATTGCCCAAATGGTAACGTTCCTAAATCAAACCTTGTCCATTATGATTTCCATAAGCTTAGGAACGATAAGAATAGAACTTGTGCTATGAGGGAGATTAGTTCACCTCATTGTAGCATGAGAGCTATTTGGGTTCCTAAGCACCTTGTGACTAACCCAATAGGACCCAACAAGTGTTGGGTACCAAGGAATGCTTACCGAGCTTGCGGGTTGTAAGAGATGCATTGAGCACATGGTTGGAGGACTTAGAAATCTTGATGAATTCAATTGACCATGTGAAGAGCAAACTCATATATTTCGTGAAATCAATGTCATCTCGGTAACTAATGCGCTCAATTGAGTCTAAGTCACTTTGGTCCTTGGTGAACACTCATGTGAAGCTCTTCTTGCATGAGCAAAGCATGAGGTGGTGACTTTGACTATTTTTATGAAGTTTTACCTTCTCATGCCATTCGATGCCTTTAATGGCTCTCTAGTAGAGCAATGCCTTATCCTTGGTTGCAGGACTGAAATTAGTGATACATTCACTCACTCAAGGAAAAGGGAAGGAAAAATCACCAAAATGGGTCAGGTGGTGATCACCGGTCTGACCGGTGACAGGCACCGGTCTGACCGGTGCCAACGCAACAAGTGCAACTTGGGCGGGTGACCCGGCACGGGTGCCCGGGTGACCCGGTACATCTCTGCATGATGCAGGGTGACCCGGCACGAGTGCCCGGGTGACCCGGGGTTGTCCAAACCCTCAAGAAGAAGGGTGATTTGGCGTCAAAGGTTATGAGAAGCTAAACACATGTCAATTATCAAATCATTCGTGTGTTATGACCAAGTTTTGGAATGAGCCTCAACATGTTCTTGATTGAGCAAAGTGCCTTGGTCGAGAAATTCAAATTCTCTAGCACAACTTAAGGGGGAGCTCATTACAAAACTTGAGTCACTTATGGGACTAACAATTTCTTCTAAGTGATCTTGTAGTCTCATTCGTTTGTGCATCTCAAAGGAAGCTCTCGATAAGCATAACTTTCAAAAGAACAAGTAAGAGCTAACATTGTTTGAAAGTTAATATATGCACAAATGAAATGGTCTTAAGGCAAAGGTATGTTTTCACGAAACTCATTGAAATACTGTAATGCATCTAGGCCACAACATCATGCTAGTGTGCCGTCCTTAGCATGTAATTGCTTCAAATGGATCTCTTGAGCTCCTCTCTAGATATTTGGTTGATATCTTTACTTCTACTCGTCTTTGTGTCTCGAGGATGAAGATATGAGCCAAATATACTTGTTAGGGCATTCATTTGAAGTGGATGCATGCACTTTGTGATATAGAATAGATTTTTTCGAAAAATCAACTAGCATGAATAGGAAGTATGCTTTCTTTGAAAAATATTTGGATCTTGGTCTCTGTGACCTAATCAATTTAGTTGTGACTATAGTTCTCCTTGTTTGATTGATGGCTAGTCACAATTAAGAAGATTTTCTCAAGTCCCTAAAATCCATTCTTTTTATCTCTCTCGGTATTGGAAGGATCAAGAATTCGCAAATTAGATTGGTAAATCCTCATTCTTCTAAGAACTCGATGGTTTTTGGATCAATATCATCTTAACATCTCATATCCAAAACATCCCTAAAGGTTGAAATGAAAATTTCGTGTTGTGGCTCAAATTTTGTTTCTCAAGGCCGCACCGGTCCACCAGTCGGTGCAAGCCACCGTCCCGGCCGGTGGTGACCTTGAAGTCACATAATCGTGTTTATGCAACCTAAGTGGATGAGAATTGTCCTATAACATATTTGGAGAAGTTTCAAGGAGCAAAATCTCAAAAAAGGAGAAAAAGGGACGGTACTGCGAGGGCGTGTCGGTTCTACCGATAAGGACTCTCGTTGAATTTTATCGGGATCTTCGGTTCTACCGAGGGGGGCCGGAAAACCGATATGGTCTCTCCGGCTTGACCGGCGGTCCCGTCACCGGTCGACCGGTGGCCGTCACCGGTCCGACCGGTGGCCGCCGGCGTCGGCCGTGGGGCCACAAGTAAAAGGAATCCTTTTACCCCCCTCCTTCTCTCTCTCCTCTATCATTCACCATCCCACCTCTGCCTCAAACCGTGAACTCCTCTCCTCTATCTCCTCTCTTTCACCTCTCTCAAAATCCATGTTGATTTGAAGATTCAACCAAGTAAAAGCCTCAAGATTGGAAGCAAAAGGATCTCCCAAGGCCCCTCTTCACTTTCCCCTTCAAGTTTCTCGGATTCAACTCGAGTTCATCTCTCCAAAGGTATTCAAACCTTTCTTTTGCCCGATCTCCTCACATGGTGCAAAGTTTTGAATTCCCTTTGGTAGAACATCTTCTGAGATCACCTAGAAGACATTCCTATAGATCCATAGCGTTTTGTTGGACACATTGTGAGAAATCACGAATTGGGGTCGGACGGCCTTCACGGTCCGACGGTGGCCGTCACCGGTCTGACCGGTGGCGCATGTCCACCCCCAAATTGTGTTTTCTTCTTGTTTTTCAACACATATCTATTCTAGGATGTCTTTTGTTCATCTAGACCAAATCTTAGATTAACAATCGCTCGGATTGAATGTGGGAGCAATTGGCTCGTTGCGGGTGGCACCGGTCGGCCAGGTGCCCCTCCCGTCCGACCGGTGTGGCCTGCATCGGACCCAATTGTTCCGGACTTTCAAGAATCAATTCCAATTCAATTCAATCTTTTTCCTAGAGTCTTATACACTCTTGTCATCCTTTGTGTGACTCGGGACATGGCTATGGTGCGGGAAAAGGAAGGGGCTAAGAAAAGAAGAGAAGAAGTCCTCACTCGCCGAGGAGCTATCCCCGGTGATTTTGGGGAAGGGGGCAGCACTGTCAACATCAGCGGCAAGAGATTGAGACGCCGCTCAGCTCAAACAAGTACTGAGGATCCCGACTTAGGAGGTGACACCGGAACGAGCAGCGATGACAATGTTGAAGATGAGACTTATCCGGGTCAGTTTGAGTTGAGGAGGCACCAGGAGGCTGGGTCAGACAGCGATGGTGCTGAGGATGAGGATGAGGATGAGGAGGAAGAGGAAGAGGATGTGGATGCCATGGAAGAGGACGACGACGATCAGGGTAGGTTGAGGATCATGCCACCTACTTACATTTACCCTGATCGGCCGGTGAAGTATCACGGGGCTGGCATGACTGTTGACGGTTAATAGTTGTATCAAAGTTCGTTTGTGACTTGCAAGCGGACAAGTCTCCCGTCGTAGTCAAGGGACCCTTCTTCCCTCGAGTGGTGAACCCAAGGTATCGAATCCGTGGAACAATGTGCAACGCAAGGATTCAATCTAGTAAAGCAAGGTAAAGCTATCTATTGAAGAACAAAGATGCATCTAATCTAAGATATGATCAAGTAAACGAATCTAATCTAATCTACTAAAGAGGTAACAAGAGAAAGCAAGAGATAACCAATCTAGAGAATCTAGATCATGCTTATGTTGTAGCTCCAAACAAGATAGATGAAGATAGAAAAGCGAATCTCATTAAAAGCATCTTTAAATCGTGGCCTTCCCATCCGACTCCGAAAACATCCGCCTTTCGAGACCCCCGTTCTGTCACAACGTATCCCTAATCATGCGGGGAGCTTAGGGCGAGTTCGATAGAACAAGTTGAATTCACTTGGCCGGTCCGGTATTCACCTCTAGCCACCGCGGCTACAAGAGCACCCTATGTAATCTAGCTATAGACTAGATCGTAGAAGAAGCAAAACCAAGAAGAAATCAAAATCATCGAGAAGGCACTTAATCACTAGAAATCGGATTCACTTACAAACTTCACCATGAATGATTACATGAACAAGATCACCACCGGGGCCCTCCCTCGATCTTGATCCTCGCTCCGGAGCTCCGACGTGGTCTTCCATGCAAGGTTCCCACGTCGGCTAGGGAAACCCTAGGCAACTAGCACGACCCTCATCTCCAAGATGGTGTCCCTCAAGCTTCTCTCGCTCCTCGGCGGCGGATTACGATTTCGGTCCGCGTGGCTCTCGGTCGGGGGGGCTATTTATAGCCCGAGAAGCAATTAGGTCAAAGGAGAGGCCGATTGGGCCCCGAATTGGGGTGGGCCGGCCGGCCTGGGCCCAATTCGGCCCATCCGCGCGCCTCGCTTCGCCCGGTGTTGCTTCCCACGTCTTCTAGATGTTCTCCCCTTTTGCATGTGGGCCCTTGACGTCGGTTTCTCTCCGAATTGGACTCAACTCCTTGTCTTGCAAGATTCGGAAGACTTTTCTCGGTTCGGTCCTCGGAGTTTATCATCTTCTCGGGCTTGGTCCTTGGGCTCTTGGAGTCATGTTCACTTCATTGCTTGACTTGTATCGGGCTTCAAGGTCTTGTCATGAGGTGCTTAATGAACTTATCCCGGAAGTCTTGCTTTTAACGTTAAAACCCTGCGTAAACACATAACTCCAAAACCGACATGCACAAGTGAACTTGTTATACCACGGGGGTTAGTACCAATGAATAAGATACAAAAGTTATGCCAACACCGAAGGTAAACTCATGGCTAGGTTGACGGATTTTCACCGTCAACATCTCCCCCATGCTTAAACCTTGCTCGTCCTCGAGTAAGCCTTCGATGGATATCATCGTTGCCCTTCATTGTTTAAACCTTGCACTTGATCATACATGAAAAAAACATAATGCTCTCAAAAGTTTAATTCGTTAAAGTTCCATAATGTACTAGCCTTCACCTCTACGGAGGGTAGATTCTTTTTAAGCTTATCCCACAAGTATTAACATGCTCACAAAGTTTAAATAGATCTCAGAATTTTTGAAATAAAGAACAAGATAAAGAAAAGAGCTAAACCAAGTTCACAAATTTAAATCACCTTGCATGTTGCTCATGAACTCTCATCTCACTTGCCTCTCAAGCCTATAAATTCTACTCCTTTCCCTCTCATAACATATATGTGTGGTAGGCTTTATATGGAGCTTTGGGAAAGTTTAGTCCTAACAAGATTTTATAAATGAGGTGTTGTCAAAACAAGACAAGCTTCTCATGGTCTTACCGAGACTCGTCAAAAAGGTCATTGGAAAATAATGTTAAATCAAGGAGGGGAAAGAGAAAAATACACACACTTTTAGATGAGTGGACATGTGCAAATGGCAAAGAGTGATCCCGAGGCACAAAGGAAGTCCTCGTTATCGGATTGCACATGGTTGGAAAATGAGAATGGATCTTTTTAACTTGAAGCCTTGAATGCACTCTTAGAGAACCGGGGAGTTTACTTTACGCACATATATTTTTTTCTTTCTCATATTTCTCATTCTTTTCTTTCTTTCTTTCTTTCATTCATTATATATATTTTTTTCTTTACCTTGAAAGTCATGAGTATCGCTGGATTTTTTTCTTTTATCATTTTTTTAAAATATTCCCCTTTTAACTCTAAAACTGCACCGTACCTACCTCCTCCCCCATGCTTAGACGTTGCTCGTCCTCGAGCAAAGAGGCGAAAAATAAGGTAGGTACCGGGGTATTTTTCCTTGGAGAGATACTTGAAATCTTCAATGTTGGCACCGTCTTGCGATCTTCCTTGAATTGATGATCCATTCTCAACAATAGGTTGTGGTCAAGGAGGTAATCACAAAAGATGATATTTGGTTTAAGGGTGGATATCCGGCGAAGTTTGTGAGATCACCGATGCGGGGATACACAATGCACGGATAAAAGGCTAGCAAAAAGATAGATACGCAAAAACGAAATGACCAGCTTCTTAGTCTCGGGCCAGAGAAATCATGGCCTGCAATAACTCACTCAAAAATAAATCTTGTACACTAAAGTTTATGCACTCAAATATATATAAGGCTCTGGATAGGTTGAGCAACACACAAGTGATATTTGTGACAAGGTTAGCAATATTTTTGAGCATAAAAGACATCTTTAATCTATTCATAACTTGAGAGCACATAAAACACTATGGGTCTTTATTTTAATCATAACCTCCGCTGAAGATTAAGCTAGCATTTAAATAATTTCAGATTTGTATTTTTAAGAGAGCACTAGTTCAAACATGCATAAATCAATTACAAAGATAAACAAAGCGGCAATTATAATCATATATCATCTTGGCACAAACTTTGTAACTTTACCAAAGGTAAAAACTTGGTGGCGACATTATTCATGATGAAAATAAACACTAAGATACATGCTGAAAAAAATTAAACTAACACACTTTCTGAATTTTAAATAAAAAACTGAAAACACTACGCATACATAGGCGCAAACAAGCCGAAAATTGAAGAAAAGGGGGTAAAGGAAAGATAACTAAAGCTCCTCCTCTCTCTAATCTTCCGCCGGTGGTTGATATTGATAGTCTTGGTTGTTGTACCCTTACTTGTAATAGGAATGCACCACTACTCCTATGAATTGTCTGACGGTGCTAGGTGAAGGTGTCCAAGCACATAAGCGACGTTTGCATTTCCTTCACCCATTTGGTTTGCATTGGTTTGGATGGCTGCAATAATTTGCATGTTCCTTGCAGCGTATCCTCCAATGGTGGCTGCATTTTGTTGTGGTTGAGGAAGGTGTGCATATGGCTCCGCAAAGGCTACGTTGGGCACCGCAAAAATGGTGGGGGTATGGCTACACCACTCCCCCATGCTTGCATTGGTACATCACCGTAGTAACTCGGCGGCGCCGGGGTTCCTCCCAATGGTGGGACATAATTTTGTTGTGCACCTTATTCTTGGGCCATAGAAGATCCTTATCCTATAATCCTTCTCTTTTATTTTTCTTTGCCGGCACAAGAAGTCCTTCCTCTAACCAATCTTCTTCCCCTCAAAAAAAAGTTTTAATCTTCAATCCGGAAGGGGCAAATTCACCTAGGCCACTTGGAAGCCTCCTCTCTCATCTTCACTTAAATTTTCCTTTCTTCATATATCTAGGGAAATCCCGGGTAGGAGATGATTTGGGTTCCTTGTAATACCTGGTTTTAAAGAGATAGTCAACATGGAGAGGTAACACCCCGAACCAATATCTTCCGAACTCGATGTTGCAAAAACAACACCACCGGTTGATCATAGGTGAGTGGGGTCTATTGGCCACTTGGCAATCGAAGCCGAGTAAAGCCAATTCAACTTTGTGTTGGTTATCTTTGTCTCTCTTGTTCTCCCAAAAATCCACTTGCACAAAAGTGACACACTTGGATAATGGGGTTCCGGATAGTATTTCTTCGTTGATGGTCTCTTCCCGTGATCATACTCCAAAAACCTTCCCATGTGCCTTCATGCACATACTTGCTCCGGAGCTCCCTTTTGAAATTAGGAGACACTCGCCCATGGGTCTATGATACTAGAACATGTAATCGTTTCGAACATGAAAGCCAATCTAGTCTATCGGGGGATGTGACCACGGTTTCGCCCTTTCCCTCCTCTCGTACTCTCACTACGCGAAGGTATTCATGACTAGACCTATGATGGCCATGGTGTAAGATGATAGATAGATAATCCAACAAAGTATGATCACATCTCAAGATCAATTGCAACCCATGGATGAAAGGAGATTACCCCATCAAGGTGCTAGAAATAGCATCATTGATCAAGGTTACCCTTCTGACGGTGTCTTCCTTCTTCTCCTCTTGTGGGCTCCCTCCAACGGAATGAGAGACTCAGCACTCCTTCATCAAGGGTATGCGCCATGGTCATGAAAATTTCCTAGGCGAATTCCTTGTGGGTGTTTGCCGACACTCCGTTAGAGAATTGCACCGGTGTCCCGTGTGAAACCCAATATGTGGAGAGCTTGGTCGTCGATGTCGACATTCGCTACAAGCCTCTACCCAAGGCGAGCGAGCTTCTTCTCCTCCTCCTCCGTCGTGATGATAAACCCATTGGAATGCCACGGAGCGCATGGAGGTGGAGCGGATGATCGTGTCAAGTGGTGAGGTTGGACGAGCGGCTCCTCCATATGTTATTGAAGTTTGGTAAACCTAATAAACGAGTTTTGTGTGGCCCTCATGCCACCAAGGAGAAGAGTGGTTCCTCCTCAGTGGTGCCGTGTCCTCCTCCATACTCCAAGGAGACTCGGAAATCGAGCGCCTCCTCGAAGAGGTTGTCGATGATGGCTTAGACGACGATGATCCCTTCTTCTTCGGTGAAAAGGCTTGAAGTTTTCTTCCATGATTGCAGCACTCTCCCTCACAAATATATATATCCGGGGTTTTCACCCGGTAACAAGGTACACAAATATTATTTTGGAGTCTGGACTTTGAGTGGATTAAGGATGTGATTTGTTGCACGAAACAAACGCGGTGGATGGCTAAGTCTAAGGTGGTTCCGGCCTACAAACTAGAGCACACGAACAAAGAGTTGGATGAAAGACTACCTCTCTCCTCTTCTTGGCTCGGTTCTTCTCTAGTGCATGTTGCTTCGTGACCGCGTACACCTTCCAAACGTTCCCGTCCACTCCTTCGCTTGCATTATTGCTCCTTCCACTTGATGTTTTCGCTTTGACTCACTTCCATACTCCCTTGCCTCACATGCATCCATGATATTCCTACAAAACAAAGCCTTGGCTGCCCCCCATGCTTGTACTTTGCATGTGGTTTAAATATGTTGGAGGGGCATCCCGTGATGTATCATGGTGCATGCATGGTTAGGTTAACTAGATTGCCTCCCTTTAAGTGTGTTTAAGGCTAAGAACTCCTCTAATTTCCAAATTTTAAAATATTTTTCAGAGCCATGCAAGAGCTCAAGCATAAATTTAGAGAAGTTTTTAACCCATTAAAAACAAATGTAAGTCGAAAATATTTTTCGACTACGTCGATTTCGGTCTCACCGGATAGTTTGCCTTCATTAGTTGAGAGCAAGCTTTTCCCGCTTGATCATGGGGGCATAGGTTTAGGTCCTAATTTTGATTAGATGAGAGAGATTTTTAATGAAATAAAATTAAGTGAGGCTTAGAAAAATTCTAATCTTAGAGAAACCAAGGATATGGATTTTTAAACCAACCAAAAATCAAGTTTCTAGGTTCACGCGAGTCCTACCACATGCTGAATTTTAAATAACATCTAGATACAAGTCGTGGCTCTACTCGAGTGTTTTTAGCATGAAAAACAAGTCAACCACAGCACCATAATGAGGGTGAAGGGTTGAGTTAGGTTCTGAAATTTTTTTCTTCTTGGTTGTGGTTTCTCGAAAAAGAAGCAAACAATCACATAGGATGGTTCATGTAAAGGGTTTATGATCAAGCAAAATATTCAACCAAGAATTATGTCTCTAATATTGTTCAACCATTCTAAGTCTAATGTTTTGCGTAGTAAAATTCAAAACTGAATTATAAAGACTCGAAAAACCTGGAATCGGGTTGTCCTCCCGGTAGCTTATTCTTGACTCGACGAAACGGGTTGCCTCCCGCCTAGCGCTTCGTTTATAGTCCATGGCTAGACTTCTTCACTTGATTACTCCGGATCAACGCTCTTTGTGGGCATTACAATCTTGGGTACCCACTTTGGCTTAGTCATTTTTTTTTGTCTTCACAGGCTGGCTTTGTCCTTTGGTCTTGACGGATGCAACATCTTCCTTGTGGCTCGACATCTCGAACTTCGGTCCTTTGGTCGTGATCTTCATGGTCTCTAGTGTGATCCTTCATCTCTCCCAAATGAGTTTGAGTAGCCTTCGCTGTCTTGGGACCTTGGAGTTGTCTCGGATATTCTTCTTTGTTACCCATCGGGCGCCCGACAAGTTGTCCTACTTGCGTCTAGCATCTTTCATGATGAACACTTCGCATGTGGACCTTGCCTTGGCAGCCTTTAGGTGTTGAGCTTCTTTCTCCATCTCCATCTTCTCCATCCTCCTCTTAAGTGAACCGGTATGCCACTCAAGGAATCCGGCTCGTATGCATTCAGCTCTCGCAGTAGTCATGCGGATAGTTGAGACCTTGATCTTGAACGGCCTCCCGGCGTCTTGAAGGTTTATGATAGGTAGATCAACGATGTTCGGGGTGCGTAGCGCTCCGGTGGTTGAGGTTGATCTTCCTTTGGACTTGGAGGTGGTGATTCCCTTGGAGATTTCAACGGTCCTTCGACTTCAACTTTTGAATCTAGGGTTTCCACCCCTTTAGCTTGTGTTGCACGTCACCTTTGCCTGTAAAGTTTTCCTGGATCATCCACAAAAAAGTTTGGGTTTCTTGGAGAGGTAGCCAACCATCTCCGGTTAGGGTTAGTAATAAAACAAAAATCTAAACATAAAAACTAGGGTTAATCAAAACTAGATTAGATTGACTCTTTTTTTCTTTTTGGGGATGATCAAATATAAGAGATGCAAAAGAAAATCAAAAAGAAAAAACCGAAAGATAAGCGATACTAGATCGGATCTTGATTGCTTGTTCCCCGGCAACGGCGCCAGAAAAAGGGGCTTGTTGACGGTTAATAGTTGTATCAAAGTTCGTTTGTGACTTGCAAGCGGACAAGTCTCCCGTCGTAGTCAAGGGACCCTTCTTCCCTCGAGTGGTGAACCCAAGGTATCGAATCCGTGGAACAATGTGCAACGCAAGGATTCAATCTAGTAAAGCAAGGTAAAGCTATCTATTGAAGAACAAAGATGCATCTAATCTAAGATATGATCAAGTAAACGAATCTAATCTAATCTACTAAAGAGGTAACAAGAGAAAGCAAGAGATAACCAATCTAGAGAATCTAGATCATGCTTATGTTGTAGCTCCAAACAAGATAGATGAAGATAGAAAAGCGAATATCATTAAAAGCATCTTTAAATCGTGGCCTTCCCATCCGACTCCGAAAACATCCGCCTTTCGAGACCCCCGTTCTGTCACAACGTATCCCTATTCATGCGGGGAGCTTAGGGCAAGTTCGATAGAACAAGTTGAATTCACTTGGCCGGTCCGGTATGCACCTCTAGCCACCGCGGCTACAAGAGCACCCTATGTAATCTAGCTATAGACTAGATCGTAGAAGAAGCAAAACCAAGAAGAAATCAAAATCATCGAGAAGGCACTTAATCGCTAGAAATCGGATTCACTTACAAACT
Source organism: Cenchrus americanus (assembly GCA_947561735.1). Taxonomy (NCBI): domain Eukaryota; kingdom Viridiplantae; phylum Streptophyta; class Magnoliopsida; order Poales; family Poaceae; genus Cenchrus; species Cenchrus americanus. The sequence continues at coordinate 87,527,525 of OX387240.1, read as the reverse complement.
TCACCATGAATGATTACATGAACAAGATCACCACCGGGGCCCTCCCTCGATCTTGATCCTCGCTCCAGAGCTCCGACGTGGTCTTCCATGCAAGGTTCCCACGTCGGCTAGGGAAACCCTAGGCAACTAGCACGACCCTCATCTCCAAGATGGTGTCCCTCAAGCTTCTCTGCTCCTCGGCGGCGGATTACGACTTCGGTCTGCGTGGCTCTCGGTCAGGGGGCTATTTATAGCCTGAGAAGCAATTAGGTCAAAGGAGAGGCCGATTGGGCCCCGAATTGGGTGGGCCGGCCGGCCGGGGCCGGCCGGCCGGGCCCACGTCGGCCCATCCCGCGGCTGCTTCGCCCGGTGTTGCTTCCCACGTCTTCTAGATGTTCTCCCCTTTTGCATGTGGGCCCTTGACGTCGGTTTCTCTTCGAATTGGACTCAACTCCTTGTCTTGCAAGATTCAACACTTTTCTTGTTCAGTCCTCGGAGTTTATCATCTTCTCGGGCTTGGTCCTTGGGCTCTTGGAGTCATGTTCACTTCATTGCTTGACTTGTATCGGGCTTCAAGGTCTTGTCATGAGGTGCTTAATGAACTTATCCCGGAAGTCTTGCTTTCAACGTTAAAACCCTGCGTAAACACATAACTCCAAAACCGACATGCACAAGTGAACTTGTTATACCACGGGGGTTAGTACCAATGAATAAGATACAAAAGTTATGCCAACACCGAAGGTAAACTCATGGCTAGGTTGATGGATTTTCACCGTCAACAATGACCAAGGCCCTAAAGAAGCTGAGGGACAAGAACCCTTATGAGGAGGGGAAGACCGCATCGGACCCTAGGTTTTGGGCTAAATTTCAGCAAGATTACTATGCTACAGTGATTATAAAGAAGCCCAAAATCACACACAAGGCACAATATGTGGATTGGGGGCACATGGCAAGGAAAGGAGACCCTATTTTTGATGAAGTAATCAGCAATTGTGAGAGGCAAAGGGTCAAGACACTTATGGGGTTCCGACAAGATTGGAACAAAGAGATCATCGCCTAGTTCTTTGCCACAGTGCACTTTGGTCACATTGAGGCCGACAGGGCTATGATTTGGATGACAAACGGCCAAAAGTACTCCATTACATTCCACAGATTCTTGAGATGTTTTGGGATCATGGCGGGGAGATGGGGAGTTGAGGAAGCTCCATGATGAGGGGGAGCTAGAGAAGGATGCTTTGCACGTGATGTACCCTCGCGGTGAGCATGCCAACTTTGGGAAGGTGAAGAACCTCTATACCTACTTCGCTGTCCTAAATAGGCTACTTATGGTATCTATCACACCTAGAGATGGAAACCCCTGAGAAATCACTAAGTTTCAAAAAAACTTGATGGTGGCTTTGAGGCCGGGAGCTCCGGAGTTCAGTGTTGGGGACTTCATTTGGCAAGAGATTAAGCATCTATCAGAGGACCCCAAGAAGATCTGCAGCTATAGCCCTTACATCATGTATATGATCGAAAAGGTTGCAAAGACGGAGTTTCCGAAGAATGTGACTCACAAGCCTCTAAAGCTCAACCCAAGCAAGAATCCACGGGTTCCATCTCCTAGAATTGAGCATGCACCAGGACAGGAGGAAGAGATATTTGAGGAGGGAGCAGCTCGGCCAGATGTGCCTCAGGCTGGTGCTCAGACCAGCACCGGTCTGACCGGTGCTGAGCACCGGTCTGACCGGTGGGGTGGCTGGCAGCCTGGCAGACCACGCAGATCCACCTCCCCTTTGAAAAAGTTTCTCAACTTCATTTTTGGGATGTGTAGGAGCCAGCATGACATCCAGGTTGAGCAGCAAAGGTCAAGAAGGGCTAATAAGCAAATGAGGGATACGATGAAGCTCATGCACAATGCCCAAGGCTTTCAACCACCTCGCTCTCCACCATCTCCAGAATCTCCTCAGGTTGAGATACCCTCCTTTGAAGAAAGGATGAGAGGTTGGGCCAACTCGGACTTGCTTAACCAATATGGCCCCATGTTCTTCGAGTCTGAGCAAGGACAAGGATCATCTTCATCGGTTCCTCCTCCTCCACCATTTGTACCTCCTCCTTCGGACGTAGCAGGATCGTCTCACTTCATGGAACAGGAGCAAGCACCCCCACCTCCTCCACCTCCCGAGCAAGTACAAGATTCGGGCGCTCGCTTCTCCGCCGAGATCTTTGGCTACGACCCGTACTTCTATGGTAAAAACTGTGCTCCCATAGCTCATCCATCTTAGATCAACGTCTCGGAATCGATTTACCTAAACTCTCCTTTGCATTGGATTCTTGACGACTCTCAAATAGGAGGGAGCTCTCGCCCAGGAGACGGATCTCAAGGACAGTGATCAGCTGCTGCTTCTTCTCCAGGCCCTTCTTGGATGCTTGATGACAAAGGGGGAGAAGAATCGCGATTAAAGCCTCAAGTTTGTGCTGTCAGGGCTGCTATCTGTGTTGCACCGGTCTGACCGGTGCCCTACACCGGTCTGACCGGTGCCTGCTGGCAATTGAGAGAAACCGTGTAATAAGTTAGAATTTTAACTTAGTGGACTTGAGAACTTTTGTATGAGTGCCACTGTGTGTTTTAAACCTTATTGTAATATTTAAGCGACCTTATTGTTAGATTGTGATGCATGCTTTGAATGGTGTTTGTTTGTGTTGGCTAAATGGAGCAAGGTGATCTAAACCAGCCTGCAACCCTGGCATGATCACCTTGGACCAAATAGCACGCACTTCGTTGCTTTGTGCGTCGATCGGACCTGACCGGTCTGACCGGTCAGGGGCACCGGTCTGACCGGTGCCACCCAGTTGAGCGAGTCGGCCGGACCGACCGGCCCACCGGTCGGGGGGCACCGGCTCGGCCGGTGCTGCCTAATCAGCTCATTTTTTTTGATTTGTGCATATCTGGTCATACGCATCACGGATTTTATTTTGTCGTTCACACATGTTGCACTCCACTGATTCTAAGATATAGGGGGAGCTCACACGTCTTTTCTTCCAAATTTGTGCTAATGGCATTTAAGGCCAACTTTTGAAATCTAACTCAAAGCACAAATTAAGGGGGAGCTCTAGCTATATCTAAGAATATAAATGCGTTTTATTGTTTTATTTGTAAGCTTTAATCGAGTTGTCATCAATCACCAAAAAGGGGGAGATTGAAAGTGCATCTAGGCCCCTAAGTGGATTTTGGTGAATTGAATGACAAGGCGATTAAAGGACTAATGCTTTTGTCTAAGATCGTGAGCGAGGTTTTCATTATATATTCATGAGCTATTTTTGAAGTATTTTAAATATGGATGTATTTTATGGCTCACATCTACAAAGATAAGCATATGGTGCAAGACTTCATGAGTTTATTGAAAGAGAACAAGATGATGAGTATACTTTTTATGGTTCTAAAAATGGAAGCTTGCATATCCGTTGTCAATCAAGATCAAGCATTTGAAGCGGGTTTTTCAAATGAAGATTAATTGCGTGTGAAGCAAAGTGGAACTCAAAGTGGATTGGATAAGTGATGAAGAGATCAACCGAGATGTCTAGGGTGAGGGACTAAGCAATCTTTGGGGCCGTAGCTAAGCCGCCATAAGTGTTTTGCTAGGGTGAAGGTCTAGCATCCGTGGGGTCTTCAAGTATCATATTCAAACCTTAACCGATGGAAGCTTTGCAAGTCATCAACTCGTTCAGATTGGCAACATGGAGTGGCCATGGATCCAAGTGTGCATTCTTATGCTATATGAAAAGATCCTAAGTCACTAGCTCAAGTATGGACGTGCTCAAGTTAAAGGCTATGTTGAAAGCCCTCAAGTGGTTATCGATCAAGTATGGCAAGAATTGAAGTTGTTCAAGCTCAGGAGGTCATCGAAGATCTTTTATTCTTTTCTTGAGTATAGGTACGCCGTACTATCAAGAGGGATGCAACTTAGCAAGTTGACCAAGTCAAAGTGCTCTTTAGTTGACCTAAGTGAGATCTAGCCCTTGAGTGTACTAACTAACCCTCCTAACCTAACCGGGTCATTTCATCTTGGTGGTGAAGTGCTAGTTTCTTTAAAAGAGGTTTTGGGGGCAACTCGGGCACGCCGGTCCCCGGCCGTCGAGGCACCGCCCCGACCGGTGCCGCTAGCCCAACGGCTAGTTTTTCATACACCCGTGCCCGTGGGTGTAGGGCACTGGCCCGACGGGTGCCACCGGGGACTAACGGCTAGTTTTCTCCTTTGAGGGGTATAAATACCCCAAGCCCTCTTCAAGTGAGGGTTGTTGCTTCTAGTGTTGTTGCTTTGAGATCCCAAGCCATTTCTAACTAGCTCTAAGCCTTAGTGGCTCTCCCCAACCATCTCTTTGTGAGATTTGTGGATTCAAGCCATCTTCTTTGTGTTGGGTTGAGGAAGTGAGCCTAGGAGTGACTTTGTGAGCTAACAAGAGCAGGTTCCATAGCTTGAGCACTTTGGTTACGAGTCTACAAACTTTGGTGCATTTGTTACTCTTGCGGGTTTGCCTCCTAGACGGCTAGGTGTCGCCGGCTAGCTCCCAAGGTTGTGGTGAGCGGCGGGAAGTTTGTGAGGGCTGCGATCTTGCCTCTTCGTGGAAAAGATCACCTTAGTGGAAAGGAGGAAAGTGGTTGAAAGAGACCCGACTTGTTGTGGGAATCGTCCCTTACAAGCTCCTCAACGGAGACGTAGCCATTCCTCGGTGGGTGGTGAACTTCGGGGAAACAAATCCTTGCTTCTTCGTGTGATTCGACTCTCTAAGTTGTTTTTCTAGCATATTTCATTTGCTTCCGCTTCGATCTACCCGGGTGTGTTACTTGTGTGTGCGGGGGCTCATTACTCGCTTGTGATCATCTACAAAAGCCACACCCTAAGTTTGGTTCGTGCTAGAAGCCGAGAGGTGCTTGAAGTTGTTTTTTGCGGAGTTCTCTGTGCTACACCGGCTGCGCCAGGTGAAGCGCACCGGTCGACCGGTGTCACCCGTGAAGACTAGTGCTTGACCGGCCCGACCGGTCACCACCACCGGTCGTCCGACCGGTGGAGCACTCGTCGACTCAAGTGCTTGGGGAGAAAAAGTTTAATTTGGTCGTCACGCCTATTCACCCCCCCCCCCCTCTAGGCGACATCAAGGTCCTTTCAATTGGTATCGAGCCCGGTGCTCCGATTCGAGCTTAACCGCTTGGAGTTCTTCGATGTCGACAACTTGTGAGGTACCGTTTGGGCCTCTAGCTCTAGATGGCTCAAACTATTCTTCGTGGTGCTCTAATGTTCTCATTGCACTTAAGGTTTTGGGCCCTACCGCCGAGAGCATTATGGTTGCGACTATCCTTCCAAAGGATGAGACATGTGTCTCGCCAATGGACTTGGAGAAGAAGCAACTCAATGCCGTTATTACTAACCTTTTGTGTAGTTGTGTATGTAGAGAACTAAAGTACATCATCTTGAAGAGCAAAAATATTTCCGAAGATGCTCATCTCATTTGGAAATTACTACTTGAGTTGGTAAACACCAAATGGGATGATCTCGAGAGCGATGATGAAGATGAGTCGGTGGAGATGTGCCCTACCTCTACAACATCCACCGAGCATCAAGCATCAAACCTCAAGCAAGAAGAAGAGGAAAGAAGTGAAGACGCTGTCCCCTCTGCAGGACCGGTCGGACCGGTGACACCCACCGGTCGGACCGGGTGCCAACAGAGGCACACCAACTTGCTTGATGGCCAAGAAGGAGAAGAGATGCAAGAAGAAGAGACAAGCCAAAGGGGCTAAGGACCAAAAGATTGAAGCTTCAAGCTCTTCGTCAAGAGAACTTGAGCTTCTCAAATCCGAACTTGCATCCTTGGTTTGTAAGTATGAAACATTGGCTAACAAATATGATCATGACATCAAATCCTTTGCTTGTAGAGCTAAATTAGAAGAAGATGCCAATGATGATCTAGAAGCCAAACTAGCGAAGCTCACTAGCGAGCATTTGGTCCTACAATCCAATCACAATGAACTTGAACTTTCCTTTGAGAAGCTTGTTGATTCTTATGCAACACTAGAGATAGCCCATGAGGTTGTGATTTCATCGGTAAAATCTCTACAACCTCAATCTCACACATGCACATGCTCACAAGTTCAAGTTGTTTTATCTAGTGCTAATGATTGTTTGTCTCAAGCAAGCCAATCTAGCATTGAGCATGTACTTGTAGAATCTTGTGAAGACCTTATTGCTGCTGAAAATGATAAACTAAAGCAAGAGGTCGAAAAGCTCCAAAAGGACTTGTATGTGTTGAAGGAGAAGAGCAAAGTGCAACCTTCTCAAGATAACCGTGAAAGCATGGTGAAGAAGCTTGGGAAGGGATCAACAGCCACTAGTTCAACCCCTCAACAAACTACAAGGTCCCACAAGCACAAGATTCAAGAAAACAGCAAGATTGGGCAAATCAAACCCCAATATCGCCCGATCAAGCACAAGGCACAAGAATCACTCTCCAAGAAGCCTAGGAGCTCCAACAAGTGGAGGGTGTGCTACAAGTGCAGAGAGAAGGGACACCTTGCCGACTCGTGCCCAAAAGCAACAACGGCGCGTGGCTCGACCGTGACCGGTCAGACCGGTGCATGCCACCGGTCAGACCGGTGCTGGCCAGGGCAGCCCCACTTCAAGCAAACAAGGCAAGGAAGCCACCTTCTCCAAGAACAAGTCTCAGAAGCAAGTGTAGAAAAGAAATTGCAAGGAATGGGGTGACCAACAAGAACAAAAGTCGCATTTGCTACGAATGCCGTCAAAAGGGTCACATGGGCAAGGATTGCCCAAATGGTAACGTTCCTAAATCAAACCTTGTCCATTATGATTTCCATAAGCTTAGGAACGATAAGAATAGAACTTGTGCTATGAGGGAGATTAGTTCACCTCATTGTAGCATGAGAGCTATTTGGGTTCCTAAGCACCTTGTGACTAACCCAATAGGACCCAACAAGTGTTGGGTACCAAGGAATGCTTACCGAGCTTGCGAGGTTGTAAGAGATGCATTGAGCACATGGTTGGAGGACTTAGAAATCTTGATGAATTCAATTGACCATGTGAAGAGCAAACTCATATATTTCGTGAAATCAATGTCATCTCGGTAACTAATGCGCTCAATTGAGTCTAAGTCACTTTGGTCCTTGGTGAACACTCATGTGAAGCTCTTCTTGCATGAGCAAAGCATGAGGTGGTGACTTTGACTATTTTTATGAAGTTTTACCTTCTCATGCCATTCGATGCCTTTAATGGCTCTCTAGTAGAGCAATGCCTTATCCTTGGTTGCAGGACTGAAATTAGTGATACATTCACTCACTCAAGGAAAAGGGAAGGAAAAATCACCAAAATGGGTCAGGTGGTGGTCACCGGTCTGACCGGTGACAGGCACCGGTCTGACCGGTGCCAACGCAACAAGTGCAACTTGGGCGGGTGACCGCCAAGACGGTGCCGGGTGACCCTAGACATCTCTGCATGATGCAGGGTGACCCGGCACGAGTGCCCGGGTGACCCGGGTTGTCCAAACCCTCAAGAAGAAGGGTGATTTGGCGTCAAAGGTTATGAGAAGCTAAACACATGTCAATTATCAAATCATTCGTGTGTTATGACCAAGTTTTGGAATGAGCCTCAACATGTTCTTGATTGAGCAAAGTGCCTTGGTCGAGAAATTCAAATTCTCTAGCACAACTTAAGGGGGAGCTCATTACAAAACTTGAGTCACTTATGGGACTAACAATTTCTTCTAAGTGATCTTGTAGTCTCATTCGTTTGTGCATCTCAAAGGAAGCTCTCGATAAGCATAACTTTCAAAAGAACAAGTAAGAGCTAACATTGTTTGAAAGTTAATATATGCACAAATGAAATGGTCTTAAGGCAAAGGTATGTTTTCACGAAACTCATTGAAATACTGTAATGCATCTAGGCCACAACATCATGCTAGTGTGCCGTCCTTAGCATGTAATTGCTTCAAATGGATCTCTTGAGCTCCTCTCTAGATATTTGGTTGATATCTTTACTTCTACTCGTCTTTGTGTCTCGAGGATGAAGATATGAGCCAAATATACTTGTTAGGGCATTCATTTGAAGTGGATGCATGCACTTTGTGATATAGAATAGATTTTTTCGAAAAATCAACTAGCATGAATAGGAAGTATGCTTTCTTTGAAAAATATTTGGATCTTGGTCTCTGTGACCCAATCAATTTAGTTGTGACTATAGTTCTCCTTGTTTGATTGATGGCTAGTCACAATTAAGAAGATTTTCTCAAGTCCCTAAAATCCATTCTTTTTATCTCTCTCAATCTTGAAAGGATCAAGAATTCACAAATTAGATTGGTAAATCCTCATTCTTCTAAGAACCTGATGGTTTTTGGATCAATATCATCTTAACATCTCATATCCAAAACATCCCTAAAGGTTGAAATGAAAATTCGTGTTGTGGCTCAAATTTTGTTTCTCAAGGCCGCACCGTCCGACCGGTGCAAGCCACCGTCCGGCCGGTGGTGACCTTGAAGTCACATAATCGTGTTTATGCAACCTAAGTGGATGAGAATTGTCCTATAACATATTTGGAGAAGTTTCAAGGAGCAAAATCTCAAAAAGGAGAAAAAGGGACGGTACTACCGAGGGCGTGTCGGTTCTACCGATAAGGACTCTCTGTTGAATTTTATCAGGATCTTCGGTTCTACCGAGGGGGGCGAGAAAAACCGATATGGTCTCTCCGGCTTGACCGGCGGGCTGTCACCGGTCCGACCGGTGGCCTCACCACCGGTCGACCGGTGACGCCGGCGTCGGCCCGTGGGGCCATAGCTCATCCATCTTAGATCAACGTCTCGGAATCGATTTACCTAAACTCTCGTTTGCATTGGATTCTTGACGACTCTCAAATAGGAGGGAGCTCTCGCCCAGAGACGGATCTCAAGGACGGTGATCAGGTCTTGCTTCTTCTCCGGGCCCTTCTTGGATGCTTGATGACAAAGGGGGAGAAGAATCGCGATTAAAGCCTCAAGTTTGTGGCTTTGTGCGCTCGTTCGTGTTGCACCGGTCGACCGTGCCCCGCACCGGCCGACCGTGCCTCGCCGGCAATTGAGAGAAACCGTGTAATAAGTTAGAATTTTAACTTAGTGGACTTGAGAACTTTTGTATGAGTGCCACTGTGTGTTTTAAACCTTATTGTAATATTTAAGCGACCTTATTGTTAGATTGTGATGCATGCTTTGAATGGTGTTTGTTTGTGTTGGCTAAATGGAGCAAGGTGATCTAAACCAGCTTGCAACCCTGGCATGATCACCTTGGACCAAATAGCACGCACTTCTGTTGCTTTGTGCGTTGGATCGGGCTCGACCGGTCCGATCGGTCGTGGGCACCGCCGTCCCCGACCGGTGCCGCCTAATCGACTCATTTTTTTTGATTTGTGCATATCCGGTCATACGCATCACGGATTTTATTTTGTCGTTCACACATGTTGCACTCCAGATTCTAAGATATAGGGGGAGCTCACACGTCTTTTCTTCCAAATTTGTGCTAATGGCATTTAAGGCCAACTTTTGAAATCTAACTCAAAGCACAAATTAAGGGGGAGCTCTAGCTATATCTAAGAATATAAATGCGCTTTATTGTTTTATTTGTAAGCTTTAATCGAGTTGTCATCAATCACCAAAAAAGGGGGAGATTGAAAGTGCATCTAGGCCCCTAAGTGGATTTTGGTGAATTGAATGACAAGGCGATTAAAGGACTAATGCTTTTGTCTAAGATCGTGAGCGAGTGTTTTCATTATATATTCATGAGCTATTTTTGAAGTATTTTAAATATGGATGTATTTTATGGCTCACATCTACAAAGATAAGCATATGGTGCAAGACTTCATGAGTTTATTGAAAGAGAACAAGATGATGAGTATACTTTTTATGGTTCTAAAAATGGAAGCTTGCATATCCGTTGTCAATCAAGATCAAGCATTTGAAGCGGGTTTTTCAAATGAAGATTAATTGCGTGTGAAGCAAAGTGGAACTCAAAGTGGATTGGATAAGTGATGAAGAGATCAACCGAGATGTCTAGGGTGAGGGACTAAGCAATCTTTGGGGCCGTAGCTAAGCCGCCATAAGTGTTTTGCTAGGGTGAAGGTCTAGCATCCGTGGGGTCTTCAAGTATCATATTCAAACCTTAACCGATGGAAGCTTTGCAAGTCATCAACTCGTTCAGATTGGCAACATGGAGTGGCCATGGATCCAAGTGTGCATTCTTATGCTATATGGAAAGATCCTAAGTCACTAGCTCAAGTATGGACGTGCTCAAGTTAAAGGCTATGTTGAAAGCCCTCAAGTGGTTATCGATCAAGTATGGCAAGAATTGAAGTTGTTCAAGCTCAGGAGGTCATCGAAGATCTTTTATTCTTTTCTTGAGTATAGGTACGCCGTACTATCAAGAGGGATGCAACTTAGCAAGTTGACCAAGTCAAAGTGCTCTTTAGTTGACCTAAGTGAGATCTAGCCCTTGAGTGTACTAACTAACCCTCCTAACCTAACTCGGGTCATTTCATCTTGGAAGGTGAAGTGCTAGTTTCTTTAAAAGAGGTTTTGGGGGCAACTCGGGCCTCGACCGGTGACCGGCGGTCGAGGCACCGGCTCCGACGTGCCGCTAGCCCAACGGCTAGTTTTTCATACACCGGTCCCGACGGGTGTAGGGCACCGGCCCGACCGGTGCCACCGGGACTAACGGCTAGTTTTCTCCTTTGAGGGGTATAAATACCCCAAGCCCTCTTCAAGTGAGGGTTGTGCTTCTAGTGTTGTTGCTTTGAGATCCCAAGCCATTTCTAACTAGCTCTAAGCCTTAGTGGCTCTCCCCAACCATCTCTTTGTGAGATTTGTGGATTCAAGCCATCTTCTTTGTGTTGGGTTGAGGAAGTGAGCCTAGGAGTGACTTTGTGAGCTAACAAGAGCAGTTCCATAGCTTGAGCACTTTGGTTACGAGTCTACAAACTTTGGTGCATTTGTTACTCTTGCGAGGTTTGCCTCCTAGACGGCTAGGTGTCGCCGGCTAGCTCCCAAGGTTGTGGTGAGCGGCGGGAAGTTTGTGAGGGCTGCGATCTTGCCTCTTCGTGGAAAAGATCACCTTAGTGGAAAGGAGGAAAGTGGTTGAAAGAGACCCGCTTGTTGTGGGAATCGTCCCTTACAAGCTCCTCAACGGAGACGTAGCCATTCCTCAGTGGGTGGTGAACTTCGGGAAACAAATCCTTGCTTCTTCGTGTGATTCGACTCTCTAAGTTGTTTTTCTAGCATATTTCATTTGCTTCCGCTTCGATCTACTCGGGTGTGTTACTTGTGTGTGCGGGGCTCATTACTCGCTTGTGATCATCTACAAAAGCCACACCCCGAGTTTGGTTCGTGCTAGAAGCCGAGAGGTGCTTGAAGTTGTTTTTTGCGGTGTTCTTCGTGCTACACCGGCCCGACGGTGAAGCGCACGGTCGACCGGTGTCCACCGTGAAGACTAGTGCTTGACCGGCTCCGACCGGTCACCACCACGGTCCGACCTGGGTGGAGCACCGTCGACTCAAGTGTTTGGGGAGAAAAAGTTTAATTTGGTCGTCACGCCTATTCACCCCCCCCCCCTCTAGGCGACATCAAGGTCCTTTCAATTGGTATCAGAGTCTGGTGCTCCGATTCGAGCTTAACCGCTTGGAGTTCTTCGATGTCGACAACTTGTGAGGTACCGTTTGGGCCTCTAGCTCTAGATGGCTCAAACTATTCTTCGTGGTGCTCTAATGTTCTCATTGCACTTAAGGTTTTGGGCCCTACCGCTGAGAGCATTATGGTTGCGAGTATCCTTCCAAAGGATGAGACATGTGTCTCGCCAATGGACTTGGAGAAGAAGCAACTCAATGTCGTTATTACTAACCTTTTGTGTAGCTGTGTATGTAGAGAACTAAAGTACATCATCTTGAAGAGCAAAAAGATTTCCGAAGATGCTCATCTCATTTGGAAATTACTACTTGAGTTGGTAAACACCAAATGGGATGATCTCGAGAGCGATGATGAAGATGAGTCGGTGGAGATGTGCCCTACCTCTACAACATCCACCGAGCATCAAGCATCAAACCTCAAGCAAGAAGAAGAGGAAAGAAGCGAAGACGCTCGTCCCTCGCAGGGACCGGTCGGACGGTGACACCCACCGGCCGACGGTGCCAAGCAGAGGCACACCAACTTGCTTGATGGCCAAGAAGGAGAAGAGAAGCAAGAAGAAGAGACAAGCCAAAGGGGCTAAGGACCAAAAGATTGAAGCTTCAAGCTCTTCGTCAAGAGAACTTGAGCTTCTCAAATCCGAACTTGCATCCTTGGTTTGTAAGTATGAAACATTGGCTAACAAATATGATCATGACATCAAATCCTTTGCTTGCGAGCTAAATTAGAAGAAGATGCCAATGATGATCTAGAAGCCAAACTAGCGAAGCTCACTAGCGAGCATTTGGTCCTACAAGCTAATCACAATGAACTTGAACTTTTCTTTGAGAAGCTTGTTGATTCTTATGCAACACTAGAGATAGCCCATGAGGTTGTGCTTTCATCGGTAAAATCTCTACAACCTCTATCTCACACATGCACATGCTCACAAGTTCAAGTTGTTTTATCTAGTGCTAATGATTGTTTGTCTCAAGCAAGCCAATCTAGCATTGAGCATGTACTTGTAGAATCTTGTGAAGACCTTATTGCTGCTGAAAATGATAAACTAAAGCAAGAGGTCGAAAAGCTCCAAAAGGACTTGTATGTGTTGAAGGAGAAGAGCAAAGTGCAACCTTCTCAAGATAACCGTGAAAGCATGGTGAAGAAGCTTGGGAAGGGATCAACGAGCCCACTAGTTCAACCCCTCAACAAACTACAAGGTCCCACAAGCACAAGATTCAAGAAAACAGCAAGATTGGGCAAATCAAACCCCAATATCGCCCGATCAAGCACAAGGCACAAGAATCACTCTCCAAGAAGCCTAGGAGCTCCAACAAGTGGAGGGTGTGCTACAAGTGCGAGAGAGAAGGGACACCTTGCCGACTCGTGCCCAAAAGCAACAACGGGCGGTGGCTCGACCGTGGACCGGCGGACCGGTGCATGCCACCGGTCGGACCGTGCGGCCGTGGCAGCCCCACTTCAAGCAAACAAGGCAAGGAAGCCACCTTCTCCAAGAACAAGTCTCGAAGCAAGTGTAGAAAAGAAATTGCAAGGAATGGGGTGACCAACAAGAACAAAAGTCGCATTTGCTACGAATGCCGTCAAAAGGGTCACATGGGCAAGGATTGCCCAAATGGTAACGTTCCTAAATCAAACCTTGTCCATTATGATTTCCATAAGCTTAGGAACGATAAGAATAGAACTTGTGCTATGAGGGAGATTAGTTCACCTCATTGTAGCATGAGAGCTATTTGGGTTCCTAAGCACCTTGTGACTAACCCAATAGGACCCAACAAGTGTTGGGTACCAAGGAATGCTTACCGAGCTTGCGGGTTGTAAGAGATGCATTGAGCACATGGTTGGAGGACTTAGAAATCTTGATGAATTCAATTGACCATGTGAAGAGCAAACTCATATATTTCGTGAAATCAATGTCATCTCGGTAACTAATGCGCTCAATTGAGTCTAAGTCACTTTGGTCCTTGGTGAACACTCATGTGAAGCTCTTCTTGCATGAGCAAAGCATGAGGTGGTGACTTTGACTATTTTTATGAAGTTTTACCTTCTCATGCCATTCGATGCCTTTAATGGCTCTCTAGTAGAGCAATGCCTTATCCTTGGTTGCGGGGACCGAAATTAGTGATACATTCACTCACTCAAGGAAAAGGGAAGGAAAAATCACCAAAATGGGTCGGTGGTGATCACCGGTCACGGCCGGGTGACAGGCACCGGTCTGACCGGTGCCAACGCAACAAGTGCAACTTGGGCGGGTGACCCGGCACGGGTGCCCGGGTGACCCGTACACCTCTGCATGCTGCAGGGTGACCCGGCACGAGTGCCCGGGTGACCCGGGGTTGTCCAAACCCTCAAGAAGAAGGGTGATTTGGCGTCAAAGGTTATGAGAAGCTAAACACATGTCAATTATCAAATCATTCGTGTGTTATGACCAAGTTTTGGAATGAGCCTCAACATGTTCTTGATTGAGCAAAGTGCCTTGGTCGAGAAATTCAAATTCTCTAGCACAACTTAAGGGGGAGCTCATTACAAAACTTGAGTCACTTATGGGACTAACAATTTCTTCTAAGTGATCTTGTAGTCTCATTCGTTTGTGCATCTCAAAGGAAGCTCTCGATAAGCATAACTTTCAAAAGAACAAGTAAGAGCTAACATTGTTTGAAAGTTAATATATGCACAAATGAAATGGTCTTAAGGCAAAGGTATGTTTTCACGAAACTCATTGAAATACTGTAATGCATCTAGGCCACAACATCATGCTAGTGTGCCGTCCTTAGCATGTAATTGCTTCAAATGGATCTCTTGAGCTCCTCTCTAGATATTTGGTTGATATCTTTACTTCTACTCGTCTTTGTGTCTCGAGGATGAAGATATGAGCCAAATATACTTGTTAGGGCATTCATTTGAAGTGGATGCATGCACTTTGTGATATAGAATAGATTTTTTCGAAAAATCAACTAGCATGAATAGGAAGTATGCTTTCTTTGAAAAATATTTGGATCTTGGTCTCTGTGACCCAATCAATTTAGTTGTGACTATAGTTCTCCTTGTTTGATTGATGGCTAGTCACAATTAAGAAGATTTTCTCAAGTCCCTAAAATCCATTCTTTTTATCTCTCTCAATCTTGAAAGGATCAAGAATTCACAAATTAGATTGGTAAATCCTCATTCTTCTAAGAACTGATGGTTTTTGGATCAATATCATCTTAACATCTCATATCCAAAACATCCCTAAAGGTTGAAATGAAAATTCTGTGTTGTGGCTCAAATTTTGTTTCTCAAGGCCGCACCGGTCTGACCGGTGCAAGCCACCGGTCTGACCGGTGGTGACCTTGAAGTCACATAATCGTGTTTATGCAACCTAAGTGGATGAGAATTGTCCTATAACATATTTGGAGAAGTTTCAAGGAGCAAAATCTCAAAAAGGAGAAAAAGGGACGGTACTACCGAGGGCGTGTCGGTTCTACCGATAAGGACTCTCTGTTGAATTTTATCAGGATCTTCGGTTCTACCGAGGGGGGCCAGAAAAACCGATATGGCCTCTCTGGCTTGACCAGCGGCTGTCACCGGTCTGACCGGTGGCCTTCACCGGCTCGACCGGTGACGCCGCGTCGGCCGTGGGGCCATAGCTCATCCATCTTAGATCAACGTCTCGGAATCGATTTACCTAAACTCTCGTTTGCATTGGATTCTTGACGACTCTCAAATAGGAGGGAGCTCTCGCCCGGAGACGGATCTCAAGGACGGTGATCGGTCGCTTCTTCTCCGGGCCCTTCTTGGATGCTTGATGACAAAGGGGGAGAAGAATCGCGATTAAAGCCTCAAGTTTGTCTTTGTCGGGGGCGTGTTCGTGTTGCACCGGCTCGACCGGTGCCCCGCACCGGCTCGACCGGGTGCCTCGCCGGCAATTGAGAGAAACCGTGTAATAAGTTAGAATTTTAACTTAGTGGACTTGAGAACTTTTGTATGAGTGCCACTGTGTGTTTTAAACCTTATTGTAATATTTAAGCGACCTTATTGTTAGATTGTGATGCATGCTTTGAATGGTGTTTGTTTGTGTTGGCTAAATGGAGCAAGGTGATCTAAACCAGCCTTGCAACCACGGCATGATCACCTTGGACCAAATAGCACGCACTTCTCGTTGCTTTGTGCGGCGGCGGACTCGACCGGTACCCGATCGGGGGCCGTGGGCACCGGTCGACCGGTGCCGCCTAATCGACTCATTTTTTTTTGATTTGTGCATATCCGATCATACGCATCACGGATTTTATTTTGTCGTTCACACATGTTGCACTCCACTGATTCTAAGATATAGGGGGAGCTCACACGTCTTTTCTTCCAAATTTGTGCTAATGGCATTTAAGGCCAACTTTTGAAATCTAACTCAAAGCACAAATTAAGGGGGAGCTCTAGCTATATCTAAGAATATAAATGCGCTTTATTGTTTTATTTGTAAGCTTTAATCGAGTTGTCATCAATCACCAAAAAGGGGGAGATTGAAAGTGCATCTAGGCCCCTAAGTGGATTTTGGTGAATTGAATGACAAGGCGATTAAAGGACTAATGCTTTTGTCTAAGATCGTGAGCAGGTTTTCATTATATATTCATGAGCTATTTTTGAAGTATTTTAAATATGGATGTATTTTATGGCTCACATCTACAAAGATAAGCATATGGTGCAAGACTTCATGAGTTTATTGAAAGAGAACAAGATGATGAGTATACTTTTTATGGTTCTAAAAATGGAAGCTTGCATATCCGTTGTCAATCAAGATCAAGCATTTGAAGCGGGTTTTTCAAATGAAGATTAATTGCGTGTGAAGCAAAGTGGAACTCAAAGTGGATTGGATAAGTGATGAAGAGATCAACCGAGATGTCTAGGGTGAGGGACTAAGCAATCTTTGGGGCCGTAGCTAAGCCGCCATAAGTGTTTTGCTAGGGTGAAGGTCTAGCATCCGTGGGGTCTTCAAGTATCATATTCAAACCTTAACCGATGGAAGCTTTGCAAGTCATCAACTCGTTCAGATTGGCAACATGGAGTGGCCATGGATCCAAGTGTGCATTCTTATGCTATATGGAAAGATCCTAAGTCACTAGCTCAAGTATGGACGTGCTCAAGTTAAAGGCTATGTTGAAAGCCCTCAAGTGGTTATCGATCAAGTATGGCAAGAATTGAAGTTGTTCAAGCTCAGGAGGTCATCGAAGATCTTTTATTCTTTTCTTGAGTATAGGTACGCCGTACTATCAAGAGGGATGCAACTTAGCAAGTTGACCAAGTCAAAGTGCTCTTTAGTTGACCTAAGTGAGATCTAGCCCTTGAGTGTACTAACTAACCCTCCTAACCTAACTCGGGTCATTTCATCTTGGAAGGTGAAGTGCTAGTTTCTTTAAAAGAGGTTTTGGGGGCAACTCGGGCCCGACCGGTCCGACCGGTCGAGGCACCGGCCCGGCCGGTGCCGCTAGCCCAACGGCTAGTTTTTCATACACCGGTCGACCGGTGTAGGGCACCGGTCCGACCGGGTGCCACCGGGACTAACGGCTAGTTTTCTCCTTTGAGGGGTATAAATACCCCAAGCCCTCTTCAAGTGAGGGTTCTTGCTTCTAGTGTTGTTGCTTTGAGATCCCAAGCCATTTCTAACTAGCTCTAAGCCTTAGTGGCTCTCCCCAACCATCTCTTTGTGAGATTTGTGGATTCAAGCCATCTTCTTTGTGTTGGGTTGAGGAAGTGAGCCTAGGAGTGACTTTGTGAGCTAACAAGAGCAGGTTCCATAGCTTGAGCACTTTGGTTACGAGTCTACAAACTTTGGTGCATTTGTTACTCTTGCAGGTTTGCCTCCTAGACGGCTAGGTGTCGCCGGCTAGCTCCCAAGGTTGTGGTGAGCAGCGGGAAGTTTGTGAGGGCTGCGATCTTGCCTCTTCGTGGAAAAGATCACCTTAGTGGAAAGGAGGAAAGTGGTTGAAAGAGACCCGGCTTGTTGTGGGAATCGTCCCTTACAAGCTCCTCAACGGAGACGTAGCCATTCCTCAGTGGGTGGTGAACTTCGGGAAACAAATCCTTGCTTCTTCGTGTGATTCGACTCTCTAAGTTGTTTTTCTAGCATATTTCATTTGCTTCCGCTTCGATCTACCTGGGTGTGTTACTTGTGTGTGCAGGGCTCATTACTCTGCTTGTGATCATCTACAAAAGCCACACCCTGAGTTTGGTTCGTGCTAGAAGCCGAGAGGTGCTTGAAGTTGTTTTTTGCGGAGTTCTCTGTGCTACACCGTCCGCTAGGTGAAGCGCACCGGTCTGACCGGTGTCACCTGTGAAGACTAGTGCTTGACCGGTCTGACCGGTCACCACCACCGGTCTGACCGGTGGAGCACTGTCAGCTCAAGTGTTTGGGGAGAAAAAGTTTAATTTGGTCGTCACGCCTATTCACCCCCCCCCCCTCTAGGCGACATCAAGGTCCTTTCAATTGGTATCAGAGCCTGGTGCTCCGATTCGAGCTTAACCGCTTGGAGTTCTTCGATGTCGACAACTTGTGAGGTACCGTTTGGGCCTCTAGCTCTAGATGGCTCAAACTATTCTTCGTGGTGCTCTAATGTTCTCATTGCACTTAAGGTTTTGGGCCCTACCGCTGAGAGCATTATGGTTGCGAGTATCCTTCCAAAGGATGAGACATGTGTCTCGCCAATGGACTTGGAGAAGAAGCAACTCAATGTCGTTATTACTAACCTTTTGTGTAGTCGTGTATGTAGAGAACTAAAGTACATCATCTTGAAGAGCAAAAATATTTCCGAAGATGCTCATCTCATTTGGAAATTACTACTTGAGTTGGTAAACACCAAATGGGATGATCTCGAGAGCGATGATGAAGATGAGTCGGTGGAGATGTGCCCTACCTCTACAACATCCACCGAGCATCAAGCATCAAACCTCAAGCAAGAAGAAGAGGAAAGAAGCGAAGACGCCGTCCCTCTCGCAGGGACCGGTCGGACCGGTGACACCCACCGGTCGACCGGTGCCGGCGAGAGGCACACCAACTTGCTTGATGGCCAAGAAGGAGAAGAGAAGCAAGAAGAAGAGACAAGCCAAAGGGGCTAAGGACCAAAAGATTGAAGCTTCAAGCTCTTCGTCAAGAGAACTTGAGCTTCTCAAATCCGAACTTGCATCCTTGGTTTGTAAGTATGAAACATTGGCTAACAAATATGATCATGACATCAAATCCTTTGCTTGCGAGCTAAATTAGAAGAAGATGCCAATGATGATCTAGAAGCCAAACTAGCGAAGCTCACTAGCGAGCATTTGGTCCTACAAGCTAATCACAATGAACTTGAACTTTTCTTTGAGAAGCTTGTTGATTCTTATGCAACACTAGAGATAGCCCATGAGGTTGTGCTTTCATCGGTAAAATCTCTACAACCTCTATCTCACACATGCACATGCTCACAAGTTCAAGTTGTTTTATCTAGTGCTAATGATTGTTTGTCTCAAGCAAGCCAATCTAGCATTGAGCATGTACTTGTAGAATCTTGTGAAGACCTTATTCTTTTTGAAAATGATAAACTAAAGCAAGAGGTCGAAAAGCTCCAAAAGGACTTGTATGTGTTGAAGGAGAAGAGCAAAGTGCAACCTTCTCAAGATAACCGTGAAAGCATGGTGAAGAAGCTTGGGAAGGGATCAACAGCCACTAGTTCAACCCCTCAACAAACTACAAGGTCCCACAAGCACAAGATTCAAGAAAACAGCAAGATTGGGCAAATCAAACCCCAATATCGCCCGATCAAGCACAAGGCACAAGAATCACTCTCCAAGAAGCCTAGGAGCTCCAACAAGTGGAGGGTGTGCTACAAGTGCGGGAGAGAAGGGACACCTTGCCGACTCGTGCCCAAAAGCAACAACGGGCAGTGGCTCTGACCGTGACCGGTCAGACTGGTGCATGCCACCGGTCGGACCGTGTTGGCCAGGGCAGCCCCACTTCAAGCAAACAAGGCAAGGAAGCCACCTTCTCCAAGAACAAGTCTCAGAAGCAAGTGTAGAAAAGAAATTGCAAGGAATGGGGTGACCAACAAGAACAAAAGTCGCATTTGCTATGAATGCCGTCAAAAGGGTCACATGGGCAAGGATTGCCCAAATGGTAACGTTCCTAAATCAAACCTTGTCCATTATGATTTCCATAAGCTTAGGAACGATAAGAATAGAACTTGTGCTATAAGGGAGATTAGTTCACCTCATTGTAGCATGAGAGCTATTTGGGTTCCTAAGCACCTTGTGACTAACCCAATAGGACCCAACAAGTGTTGGGTACCAAGGAATGCTTACCGAGCTTGCGGGTTGTAAGAGATGCATTGAGCACATGGTTGGAGGACTTAGAAATCTTGATGAATTCAATTGACCATGTGAAGAGCAAACTCATATATTTCGTGAAATCAATGTCATCTCGGTAACTAATGCGCTCAATTGAGTCTAAGTCACTTTGGTCCTTGGTGAACACTCATGTGAAGCTCTTCTTGCATGAGCAAAGCATGAGGTGGTGACTTTGACTATTTTTATGAAGTTTTACCTTCTCATGCCATTCGATGCCTTTAATGGCTCTCTAGTAGAGCAATGCCTTATCCTTGGTTGCGGGATCGAAATTAGTGATACATTCACTCACTCAAGGAAAAGGGAAGGAAAAATCACCAAAATGGGTCGGGTGGTGATCACGTCCCGATCGACCGGTGACAGCACCGGTCCGGCCGGGTGCCAACGCAACAAGTGCAACTTGGGCGGGTGACCGGCACGGGTGCCGGGTGACCGGTACATCTCTCGCATGATGCGGGGTGACCCCAAGACGAGTGCCGGGTGACCGGGGTTGTCCAAACCCTCAAGAAGAAGGGTGATTTGGCGTCAAAGGTTATGAGAAGCTAAACACATGTCAATTATCAAATCATTCGTGTGTTATGACCAAGTTTTGGAATGAGCCTCAACATGTTCTTGATTGAGCAAAGTGCCTTGGTCGAGAAATTCAAATTCTCTAGCACAACTTAAGGGGGAGCTCATTACAAAACTTGAGTCACTTATGGGACTAACAATTTCTTCTAAGTGATCTTGTAGTCTCATTCGTTTGTGCATCTCAAAGGAAGCTCTCGATAAGCATAACTTTCAAAAGAACAAGTAAGAGCTAACATTGTTTGAAAGTTAATATATGCACAAATGAAATGGTCTTAAGGCAAAGGTATGTTTTCACGAAACTCATTGAAATACTGTAATGCATCTAGGCCACAACATCATGCTAGTGTGCCGTCCTTAGCATGTAATTGCTTCAAATGGATCTCTTGAGCTCCTCTCTAGATATTTGGTTGATATCTTTACTTCTACTCGTCTTTGTGTCTCGAGGATGAAGATATGAGCCAAATATACTTGTTAGGGCATTCATTTGAAGTGGATGCATGCACTTTGTGATATAGAATAGATTTTTTCGAAAAATCAACTAGCATGAATAGGAAGTATGCTTTCTTTGAAAAATATTTGGATCTTGGTCTCTGTGACCTAATCAATTTAGTTGTGACTATAGTTCTCCTTGTTTGATTGATGGCTAGTCACAATTAAGAAGATTTTCTCAAGTCCCTAAAATCCATTCTTTTTATCTCTCTCAATATTGGAAGGATCAAGAATTCGCAAATTAGATTGGTAAATCCTCATTCTTCTAAGAACTGATGGTTTTTGGATCAATATCATCTTAACATCTCATATCCAAAACATCCCTAAAGGTTGAAATGAAAATTCTGTGTTGTGGCTCAAATTTTGTTTCTCAAGGCCGCACCGGTCCGGCGGTGCAAGCCACCGTCCGACCGGTGGTGACCTTGAAGTCACATAATCGTGTTTATGCAACCTAAGTGGATGAGAATTGTCCTATAACATATTTGGAGAAGTTTCAAGGAGCAAAATCTCAAAAAGGAGAAAAAGGGACGGTACTGCGAGGGCGTGTCGGTTCTACCGATAAGGACTCTCTCGTTGAATTTTATCGGGATCTTCGGTTCTACCGAGGGGGGGCCGGAAAAACCGATATGGTCTCTGCGGCTTGACCGGCGGCGTCACCGGTCGGCCGTGGCGGGCCGCCACCGGCTCGACCGGTGACGCCCGGCGTCAGCCCGTGGGGCCACAGTAAAAGGAATCCTTTTACCCCCCTCCTTCTCTCTCTCCTCTATCATTCACCATCCCACCTCTGCCTCAAACCGTGAACTCCTCTCCTCTATCTCCTCTCTTTCACCTCTCTCAAAATCCATGTTGATTTGAAGATTCAACCAAGTAAAAGCCTCAAGATTGGAAGCAAAAGGATCTCCCAAGGCCCCTCTTCACTTTCCCCTTCAAGTTTCTCGGATTCAACTCGAGTTCATCTCTCCAAAGGTATTCAAACCTTTCTTTTGCCCGATCTCCTCACATGGTGCAAAGTTTTGAATTCCCTTTGGTAGAACATCTTACGAGATCACCTAGAAGACATTCCTATAGATCCATAGCGTTTTGTTGGACACATTGTGAGAAATCACGAATTGGGGTCGGACGGCCTTCACCGGTCGACCGGTGGCCGTCACCGGCCCGGCCCGGTGGCGCATGTCCACCCCCAAATTGTGTTTTCTTCTTGTTTTTCAACACATATCTATTCTAGGATGTCTTTTGTTCATCTAGACCAAATCTTAGATTAACAAGCGCTCGATTGAATGTGGGAGCAATTGGCTACGTTGCGGGTGGCACCGGTCTAGCCGAGGTGCCCCTGCCCCTCCCGTCCGACCGGTGTGGCCCCGAAGCGGACCCAATTGTTCGGACTTTCAAGAATCAATTCCAATTCAATTCAATCTTTTTCCTAGAGTCTTATACACTCTTGTCATCCTTTGTGTGACTCGGGACGGCGGCTATGGTGCGGGAAAAGGAAGGGGCTAAGAAAAGAAGAGAAGAAGTCCTCACTCGCCGAGGAGCTATCCCCGGGAATTTTGGGAAGGGGGCAGCACTGTCAACATCAGCGGCAAGAGATTGAGACGCCGCTCAGCTCAAACAAGTACTGAGGATCCTGACTTAGGAGGTGACACCGGAACGAGCAGCGATGACAATGTTGAAGATGAGACTTATCCGGGTCAGTTTGAGTTGAGGAGGCACCGGGAGGCGCGGGTCGGACGGTGATGGTGCGAGGATGAGGATGAGGATGAGGAGGAATAGGAAGAGGACGTGGATGCCATGGAAGAGGACGACGACGATCGGGGGTAGGTTGAGGATCATGCCACCTACTTACATTTACCCCGATCGGCCGGTGAAGTATCACGGGGCCGGGCATGTTGTTGACGGTTAATAGTTGTATCAAAGTTCGTTTGTGACTTGCAAGCGGACAAGTCTCCCGTCGTAGTCAAGGGACCCTTCTTCCCTCGAGTGGTGAACCCAAGGTATCGAATCCGTGGAACAATGTGCAACGCAAGGATTCAATCTAGTAAAGCAAGGTAAAGCTATCTATTGAAGAACAAAGATGCATCTAATCTAAGATATGATCAAGTAAACGAATCTAATCTAATCTACTAAAGAGGTAACAAGAGAAAGCAAGAGATAACCAATCTAGAGAATCTAGATCATGCTTATGTTGTAGCTCCAAACAAGATAGATGAAGATAGAAAAGCGAATCTCATTAAAAGCATCTTTAAATCGTGGCCTTCCCATCCGACTCCGAAAACATCCGCCTTTAGAGACCCCCGTTCGTCACAACGTATCCCTATTCATGCGGGGAGCTTAGGGGCGAGTTCGATAGAACAAGTTGAATTCACTTGGCCGGTCCGGTATTCACCTCTAGCCACCGCGGCTACAAGAGCACCCTATGTGGATTTTGGTGAATTGAATGACAAGGCGATTAAAGGACTAATGCTTTTGTCTAAGATCGTGAGCGAGGGTTTTCATTATATATTCATGAGCTATTTTTGAAGTATTTTAAATATGGATGTAATTTATGGCTCACATCTACAAAGATAAGCATATGGTGCAAGACTTCATGAGTTTATTGAAAGAGAACAAGATGATGAGTATACTTTTTATGGTTCTAAAAATGGAAGCTTGCATATCCGTTGTCAATCAAGATCAAGCATTTGAAGCGGGTTTTTCAAATGAAGATTAATTGCGTGTGAAGCAAAGTGGAACTCAAAGTGGATTGGATAAGTGATGAAGAGATCAACCGAGATGTCTAGGGTGAGGGACTAAGCAATCTTTGGGGCCGTAGCTAAGCCGCCATAAGTGTTTTGCTAGGGTGAAGGTCTAGCATCCGTGGGGTCAAGTATCATATTCAAACCTTAACCGAGGGAAGCTTTGCAAGTCATCAACTCGTTAAGATTGGCAACATGGAGTAGCCATGGATCCAAGTGTGCATTCTTATGCTATATGGAAAGATCCTAAGTCACTAGCTCAAGTATGGACGTGCTCAAGTTAAAGGCTATGTTGAAAGCCCTCAAGTGGTTATCGATCAAGTATGGCAAGAATTGAAGTTGTTCAAGCTCAGGAGGTCATCGAAGATCTTTTATTCTTTTCTTGAGTATAGGTACGCCGTACTATCAAGAGGGATGCAACTTAGCAAGTTGACCAAGTCAAAGTGCTCTTTAGTTGACCTAAGTGAGATCTAGCCCTTGAGTGTACTAACTAACCCTCCTAACCTAACCTGGGTCATTTCATCTTGGTGGTGAAGTGCTAGTTTCTTTAAAAGAGGTTTTGGGGGCAACTCGGGCCTGACCGGTCTGACCGGTCAGAGGCACCGGCCTGACCGGTGCCGCTAGCCCAACGGCTAGTTTTTCATACCGCCGGTACCGAGGTGTAGGGCACCGGTCTGACCGGTGCCACCCGGGGACTAACGGCTAGTTTTCTCCTTTGAGGAGTATAAATACCCCAAGCCCTCTTCAAGTGAGGGTTCTTGCTTCTAGTGTTGTTCTTTGAGATCCCAAGCCATTTCTAACTAGCTCTAAGCCTTAGTGGCTCTCCCCAACCATCTCTTTGTGAGATTTGTGGATTCAAGCCATCTTCTTTGTGTTGGGTTGAGGAAG
This sequence comes from Cenchrus americanus, assembly GCA_947561735.1. Lineage (NCBI taxonomy): Eukaryota > Viridiplantae > Streptophyta > Magnoliopsida > Poales > Poaceae > Cenchrus > Cenchrus americanus. Next base: position 87,502,842 of record OX387240.1, on the reverse strand, counting down.
TGAGCCTAGGAGTGACTTTGTGAGCTAACAAGAGCAGGTTCCATAGCTTGAGCACTTTGGTTACGAGTCTACAAACTTTGGTGCATTTGTTACTCTTGGAGGTTTGCCTCCTAGACGGCTAGGTGTCGCCGGCTAGCTCCCAAGGTTGTGGTGAGCAGCGGGAAGTTTGTGAGGGCTGCGATCTTGCCTCTTCGTGGAAAAGATCACCTTAGTGGAAAGGAGGAAAGTGGTTGAAAGAGACCGGCTTGTTGTGGGAATCGTCCCTTACAAGCTCCTCAACGGAGACGTAGCCATTCCTCAGTGGGTGGTGAACTTCGGGAAACAAATCCTTGCTTCTTCGTGTGATTCGACTCTCTAAGTTGTTTTTCTAGCATATTTCATTTGCTTCCGCTTCGATCTACCTGGGTGTGTTACTTGTGTGTGCAGGGCTCATTACTCTGCTTGTGATCATCTACAAAAGCCACACCCTGAGTTTGGTTCGTGCTAGAAGCCGAGAGGTGCTTGAAGTTGTTTTTTGCAGGTTCTCTGTGCTACACCGGTCTGACCGGTGAAGCGCACCGGTCTGACCGGTGTCACCTGTGAAGACTAGTGCTTGACCGGTCTGACCGGTCACCACCACCGGTCTGACCGGTGGAGCACTGTCAGCTCAAGTGTTTGGGGAGAAAAAGTTTAATTTGGTCGTCACGCCTATTCACCCCCCACCCCTCTAGGCGACATCAAGGTCCTTTCAGCGGGCGCGGAGGCGCCCGCCTCCGGCGGTCGACGACGAGGGCGCCGCGCGCGCGGAGGCACCGGCGCGCACCTCGGAGGTGTCCGCGCGCGCGGTGGAGGCGGCTGAAAGCGCGGCGGCTTTCACGCCGGCCGCGCCCGCATCGTCAGCAGGGACCTCGAGGAAGAGGAAGCACGCCTTCTCCTCCTCAAGGTAAGGATTTATCCCTCGAGGGGTTGCGTGCCCATCGGGCGGGAGTTTTGACAGTTTGTTTCCATTTCCGCAGGGTGGCGCCAACTGTGCCTCCTCTCACACCGGCCAAGGTCCTGAGAGCGGACGCGTCCATCCCCACCCGGCGGCGTTCGTCAAGGGCGCCACGGGCGGGGGCGAGCATGGCGGCATCGGCGAGCGAGAGCTCGCAAGGCGCGGGCGAGGCCTCGAGGCCACGGCCGGTGGTCTCGCCCGCCGAGCCGCGGCCGACGGTCGTTGAGGAGCGGGCCGGCGCCGGCCGTCGAGGGGGCGCGGCGAGCGACGGTCGGCGCGGCGGCGGCGCAGGATCGAGGCGGAGATACCGTCGGCGGCGCGCCGCGGAGGCATTGCGGCGGCGTCCGCCGCGGAGGGCCACCCGGCGCCGCGGCCGCCGAGACGCGGCCGGAGGCGGCGGCCGCGGTGCCGCCGGCGAGAGCCCGCGGCCATGGAGGCGTGGTCGGATGCGGCGGTGGGGGCGCGGCGGGGGGCCCGCGCTCGCCGGCAGCTCCCGGGCGATGGCGGTGGAGATCCCGGACGACGACGCCCCGCCGCCCGGGTGGGACCAGTGGGTGAACTTCCCCATGCCATCCCCCGAGCCCCAGGAGGAGGGGGCGCTCGTGAGGCAGTGGGATGGCCACATGGTGGCCGGGGGCCGAGGGCACGGTGCCGAGGCTTCTTCCTCCCGCGCCGGCCGCTCTATTTCGAGAGAGGGGCGCGTTGACGGTCCGCCCGCCTTCGCCGACGCCCAGGGGGAGCAGGAGCTATGGGGGGAGCTCCGTGACCACGGCGCGCTCAACCGGGCGTTGAACGAGGCGCTGCGGATTCATGGCGGCCCGGCGTGGCGCGTCTTCCAGGTGAGGCGCCATTGCCGATTTCCTTCGATTTTGTCGCTCCCGTGCTTGTTTCTCGTGGCGCGACGCTTACTGGTTTTGGTCTGTTGGCGGCAGGAGCTCGAGCACCGCGCCCGCGACAAGTATGGTGCCTTCGACCAAATGAGTGCCAAGCTTCGCCGGCTCCAGGAGCAGCGTGACGCCTTCGTCGCGCTCGCGGAGGCCTTGGGGACCCAAGACGGTTGGCTGTCGTATCGGGCGGAGGCCCTATGCGACCAACTCTTGGAGCACGAGGGCCAGGCCACGGCGCGTCCCCCCGCCCTCGAGCGAATCTGCACAGCCCTCATCGATCGGGATGAGGCACTGCAGCAGGCGCGGGGGGACCTGGAGAGGATGCGCACCACGGTGACAAACTGGGAGACGGAGGTGGTCGCCGCCCGGTCCGACAACCAGGAGCTCCGCGCGTGGCTCCGGGAGGCACGGGCCGGCGAGAGCCGGCCGAGGAGAGGGCGCGCGCGGGCGGGCGAGAGGGCCAGGGAAGCCGACGAGCTGAAGGCCGCCCTCAACGCCAAGGTTGCTGCGCTTGCCACGGCGGAGGACCGGCTCCGGCGGGAGAGCGTACCGCCCGCCGGGGGGGTCGAGGGGCGGCTCCAGCGGGAGTGGGCCGCTCTTGCCGATGCCCAGTCGGCGCTTGAGCGGGAGCGTGCCGCTCGCGAGACGGCGCAGAAGTCGCTGGCAGAGCGGGAGGCCGACGTCTCAAGGCTCGACGGGGAGCTCATAGCCCTCAACATCGCGAATGCTGATCAAGAGTTGTCCCTCAAGGAGAAAGGCGCAACCGTCGTCAGCCTGCAGCAGGCGGTCGAGGCCGAGCGCCGCGCTCTCGAGGTGGAGAAGAAGCAGGTTGAAGGTAGGTCGTCGTTTCACTTTTTGTTTTGCTGATCTTTCCTTCAAGGGTTTGTCCCCTTTCTGATTTGTTTCGCTGGTGATGCTCAGGCTTGCGCACCGCGCTGGGGCATGCAACCAGCCAGGCCGAGGCGCTGCAGGCTTCCTATAACTCCTCCGAACAGGAGGTGGTGGAGCTGCGTGCCGCAGCCCTCGAGACCTGCCAGGCCGTCGAAGAGGGCGACGCGCAAGCTGGAAGCTCGTTGGCCAGCCGCCTGCGCGCCCTTGGCGGGCACGTTTCTGGGCGTATGCGCCGCGCTCTGCGCCTTGGCGTCCAGAAGGCTCTCGGCGTGGTGCGGTCCCACTGCGAGATCAACTTCGAGGCCGTGGCGGAAGGCTACATCGTCCCGGAGGGCGTCGAGGACGGAGTGGCGATGGAGCGTGTGGACGCGCTAGCCGCTGATGCCGCTGATGCGCTCGCCGAGGCCTTCGAGGAGTTCCTGTTTCCGAACGCCGTGGACGCTGATGCTCCTCCAGCCTGAAGATTGCTGGGCAGCAAGCCCTTTTTTTGTTTGTATGTTAGTGCATGGGCCGTGTGGCCATGTAAATGAACAAATCATTTTGTTTCAAACACTTGTGAAAGAGAAATGGTGTTCTTTACTTTATTGCGTTGTTTTGTTTCTTCCATCGCCTGAGTAAATTCGAGTTAGGGAAGTTCGATTTTCGCGAGCAGCCTGCTGGGCCGGAGGCAAGAGAGAAGGGTCGTATCCTCGTGGAGACGTAGGCTATCTCTGACTCGCGCGTCCTTTCCTCTAGGCCGTCTGCGCCCTGTTCGAATTTTGCTCGAGGCCAAGGTCGAGCCATACTTAGCGCGCGTGGGTTTTTTGCGAAAAAATGGGACCATTTTTTTGGGGGGGATGCCCCCCGTAGTAGCCCCCGAGGGTGACTTGGGTTTCAGGGGAAAGCCGAGTTACCCTTTTTATTGAACTGTTGTTATTTACATTTGAGACGCCAACTAGGGTGTTGGGCTTTTGCGATTTACAACAGAAAAAACTTGGAAATCCAAGCTAAGGATAGAAGCGACGTAGCTGCTGGATGTTCCAAGCGTTGGTGAGTTCTTCACCGTCCTCATTGGCTAGCTTGTACGTGCCGGGCTTGAGCACCTTCACCACGACGTAGGGTCCCTCCCACGGAGGTGATAGCTTGTGGCGTCCTCGGTTGTCTTGGCGTAGCCTTAGGACTAAATCCCCCTCGCCGAAGTCCCGTCGGCGCACCTTTCGAGCTTGGTAACGCCTGGGGGACTGCTGGTACCTTGCGGAGTGCATTAGGGCCACGAGGCGCGCCTCATCCAGCTGGTCCAGTGAGTCTTCGCGAGCCCGCTGGTTGGTGTCCTTGTCATAGCCCTGCACCCTGGGTGACCCATACTCTAAGTCCGTGGGGAGGACGGCCTCCGCGCCATGGACTAGAAAGAATGGGGTGAACCCGGTGGCTCTGCTTGGGGTGGTCCTTAGGCTCCACACGATCGCAGGCAACTCCTGGAGCCATTTCCGACCAGACTTGTTCAGCTGGTCGAAAATTCTGGGCTGGAGGCCTTGTAGGATCATGCCGTTGGCACGCTCTACTTGGCCGTTGGTCTGTGGGTGTGCCACGGCTGCCCAGTCCACACGGATGTGGAATTTATCGCAAAACTCCAGGAATTTTCTGCCCGTGAACTGGGACCCGTTGTCGGTGATGATGGAGTTCGGCACTCCAAAGCGATAGACGATGTCGGTGAAGAACGTCACCGCTTGCTCTGCCCTAAGGTTCGTGATGGGGCGCACCTCCACCCATTTGGAGAATTTGTCAATCGCGACCAAGAGGTGGGTGAAGCCCCCGGACGCCTTTCGCAAGGGCCCGACGATGTCCATCCCCCACACGGCGAAAGGCCATGTAATGGGGATGGTCTGCAGGACGTGCGCAGGAAGGTTGGATTTTCGGGCATAGAACGGGCACCCTTCGCAGGTGCGCACGATCTCGCTGGCGTCCGCGACCGCGGTGGGCCAGTAGAAGCCCTGGCGAAACGCGTTGCCTACGAGGGTGCGAGGCACGGCATGGTGGCCGCAAATCCCTGCATGTATGTCCCGGAGGAGCTCGCGCCCCTCGGGGATAGGCACGCATCACTGCAGGATGCCGGAGGCGGCGCGCTTGTATAGCTCGCCGTCGACGAGGGCGAATGATTTGGCCATCCTGGCGATGCGCCTGGCCTCGGACCGGTCCGGGGGGAGTTCCCCTCGGTCCATCCAGGCGATGTACTTGTCGCGCCTGTCCACCCGGCTGGGGGCTGGCTCGATATCCATGACTTCGGCCTCACCGGCGTCGTACCCCTCGAGGAGGGAAAGCACGTACGCCTCGTTCGAGGGGTCCTCGTCCATGGGCTTCGCGCCCGTTGGATTCGAGAGAGCCCCCGAGGGTTCCGCGTGGTTCGAGGGGTGCGGCTCGAGGGCAACAGATGGTTGGGCGATATCTCGAGCGAAGACGTTCGGGGGAACAGAAATCCGCCCCGATGCGATCTTGGCAAGCTCGTCCGCCTCTTCGTTGTACCGGCGAGGCACGTGATTGAGCTCGATGCCGTAGAATTTGTCCTCGAGGGCCCGCACGGCCTTGCCGTATGCCTCCATCTTGTCGTCGTGGCAGCTTTCGTTCTTCATGACTTGGTCGATCACAAGCTGCGAATCCCCCTGCACATCGAGGCGTTTGACGCCTATCTCAATGGCGATCTTGAGGCCGCAGAGCAGGGCCTCGTACTCAGCCATGTTGTTTGACGCGGGAAAATGGAGGTGTATAGCGTACCGCATGTGCTCCCCGAGGGGTGAGATGAAAAGCAGGCCCGCGCCCACCCCTGTCTTCATCACCGAGCCGTCGAAATACAGAGTCCAGCACTCTGCCTGGATCTGTGGCGGCGGCAACTGCGTGTCCGTCCATTCGGCGACGAAATCTGCCAAGATCTGGGACTTGATGGCCTTGTGCGGGGCGTAGGCGAGCGTCTCGCCCATCAACTCCACCGACCACTTGGCGATCCTGCCTGCTGCATCTGGATTGCGGATGATCTCCCCTAGTGGAAAGGTGGAAACCACCGTGACAGGGTGGGCCTCGAAGTAGTGGCGAAGCTTGCACCGCGCGAGGACCACTACGTAGAGCAGCTTCTGGACTTGGGGGTAGCGCGCCTTGGTGTCAGACAAGACCTCGCTGATGTAGTATACCGGCCGTTGGACCGGCAGGGCGTGACCCTCCTCCGTACGCTCTACCACGATCACAGCGCTGACCACCTGAGTAGTCGCAGCCACGTAGAGGTACAGAGGTTCGCCGTCTTGCGGCGGCGTGAGGATCGGGGCGTGGGTCAGGGACGCCTTCAGCTTGTCGAGCGCATCCTGGGCCTCGGCGGTCCAGGAGAAGCGCTCGTGCTTCTTGAGGAGGCGGTAGAGGGGCAAGCCTTTCTCGCCGAGCCGCGAGATGAAGCGGCTCAAGGCGGCAAGGCACCCCAGCACCCTTTGCACCTCTTTAAGGTCCCGAATCGGACCCATTCGTTCGAGGGCTACAACCTTTTCGGGATTGGCCTCGATGCCTCACTGGGAGACTATGTATCCTAGAAGCATGCCTCGCGGCACGCCGAAGACACATTTTTCGGGGTTTAACTTTACCCCGTTGGCCCGTAGGTAGCCGAACGCGATGCTGAGGTCGCCAACCAGGTCGTCTGCCTTCCTGGTTTTCACGACTATGTCGTCCACGTATGCCTCGACGGTTCTGTCGATGTGGTCTCCGAAGACGTGCTGCATACATCGCTGGTATGTTGCGCCCGCGTTTCGGAGGCCAAATGGCATCGTGACGTAGCAATACATCCCGAACGGCGTGATGAATGAAGTCGCGAGCTGGTCGGACTCCTTCATCTTTATCTGGTGGTACCCGGAATAGGCATCAAGAAAACAGGGCAGTTCGCACCCAGAGGTCGAATCAACGATCTGATCGATATGCGGCAAAGGAAAAGGAACTTTAGAACATGCTTTATTAAGACTAGTGTAGTCTACACACATCCGCCACTTCCCGTTATTTTTCTTTACTAATACAGGATTAGCTAGCCAAGTGGGGTGGAACACTTCCTTGATGAACAAAGCCTCGAGGATCTTCCGCAGCTCCGCTCCGATCGCCCGCCGCCGCTCTTCGTCAAAGCGGCGGAGCCGTTGCTGCACGGCGCGGGAGTGAGGTAGGATGTCAAGGGAGTGCTCGGCGACCTCCCTCGGGATGCCTGGCATGTCCGAGGGGCTCCACGCGAAGATGTCGGTGTTGGCACGGAGGAAGTCGACGAGCACCACTTCCTATTGTGGGTCGAAGGTAGAACTGACCCTCAACGCCTTGCCCTCAGAGGCGGCAGGGTCGAGGGGCACTTCCTTGGTCTGCTCCGCCGCCTCGAAGCTGTCGGCGTGCTTGGCAGTGGAGTTGAGGTCTTCGTTGACCATCTTCTCCAAGTTGGCCACCAGCGCTTCGTCCAGCGCTACTGCTTCCGCGTGGTCCACGCACTCGACGTCGCAGTCGAAGGCGTGCTCGATGGACGAGCCCACGGTGATGATGTTGTTCGGCCCCGGCATCTTCATCTTGAGGTAGGTGTAGTTGGGGACGGCCATAAACTTGGCGTAGCAGGGCCGCCCAAGTATGGCGTGGTACGCGCCCCTGAACCCCACCACCTCGAAGGTGAGCGTCTCCTTCCTGTAGTTGCCCGGAGCGCCGAACCAAACAGGTAGGTCGATCTGCCCAAGGGGCTGGACGCGCCTGCCCGGCGCGACGCCATGGAACGGTGTCGTGCTGGGCCGCAGCTGGTCCAACCCGATCCCCAGCAGGTGCAGCGTGTGCGCGTAGAGGATGTTGAGGCTGCTGCCTCTGTCCATCAAAACCTTCGAGAACCGCACGTTCCCGATGATTGGGTCAACCACCAGCGGGTACTGGCCGGGTTAGGGATGCGGTTCGGGTGATCCTCGCGGCTGAAGGTGATGGCGTCCTCTGACCAGTCAAGGAAGGAGGGAGGCGCCTTCTCCGCGGCGAGAACCTCGTGCCGCTCCCGCTTGCGCTGGCGGCTCGACATGTTGATGGTTGGCCCCCCAAAGATGAGGAAGATGTTCTCCACTGCAGGGAAGCCACCGGCGTCGCCGTCACCCCCATCCTTCTTGGCCTCGCCGTCCTTCGCGGCGGCGCGGCCGTAGAATGTTTTGAGCATGTCGCATTGCTCGAGGGTGTGGTTGACTGGCGTCTTGTGGTAAGGACATGGCTTCTTCAGCATGTCATCGAAAACCCCCGGACCTCGAGGGGCCGGTCGAGGGCCTCGTCGAGCCAGGTCAACAGCCAGGGCCTCGCCGTCGTCGACGTCGCGTCCCTGCTCGCGCGCCTCGCGGCGCGGCTTCTTCCCCTTTTTGCCCTGCTTGTCCTTCCGGTGGGGCTCCTTAGACTTGCTGCCCTCCGCGGGCGCGTTGTCCGTGCGTTTGCCCTTCTTGCCGTCGAAGATCGCTCCCACGGCCTCTTCGCCCGAGGCGAAGCTGGTAGCGACGTCGAACAGCTCGTTTGAGTCGACCGGCGGGCTGCGTCCCAACTCGCGCACGAGGTCCCGGCACGTGGTGCCCTCGAGGAAGGCGTGCACAATCTCGGACGGGGGTGACGGCGTCCGTGTTGGCGGGCGTTTGCGTCGTGGCGACGAGTGCAGCGGCGACCGGGGCGGGCCGGCTGGCGCCTCGCACAGAGTTCCTCACGGTTGGTGAGGCGCATGAGGTAGCCGTTCCCCGTGGCCTGAAAATTCAGGCCCCCGAACCGGATTTCGAACCCGGCGGGAAGGGGGTTGTTGGGGGGTTACCCGAAAAATTCGGATGATTCCCCTAACACGAGAGAGAGTTCTTAGCACGTTCAAGCATAAAGTTAGAGCACAGAGAGACTGTAATTCCCTCCGCAGATTGCACAAGTTCCCAAAAGTCTGAATCCGTTTACACGTGCCCTCGCGCCCCCTTTTATAGGGAGATGAAGGGACTTTTACATGCCAAAAACACCCTTTGGCCCAGAGAATATTCCTAGTGTGAACGCATACAAGAATGTCTTTTCCGCCTAACATATTTATAAATCTGCCACTAGTTCACACTCTAAACCTGGAATTTTTGGGACAACAACTTTGACTTTGCTTCTCCGTCAGTTCGTGAATGTCTTCTCGTGTGATTCCCGAACCAGGCCCTCGACAGATTCCCGAATCGGCTTTCGCTTTCTTCGAAGGTTCATGCATGTCTTCGCGCCTGACTCCCGGACCGAGTCCCCGACAGATTCCCGAATCGACTGTCCTCCAAAGTTCGCGCCACCGCCAGCTCGCGGTTCCGGGCTTCCGCAAGTTCGCGACCCCATCTCTTCGCCACATCAAGATTCCCGAACTTCACGCATTCGCGAATCCGAGGCTTCACAAGTTCCAGGCTTCCGAGAATCATGAGTTTCCTGTTCCTGAAAAACATGTCTCATGAATTTTATCAGACTTAGCGTTTCGAGGGTGACGGGTTTTCCTGAATTCCCCAACAGGGGTCCGAGCTGCCCATGGAGTAGCGCGTGTCGCGGTACTCGGTGCGAATCACCATCGAGAGCGCTGGTGTCGAGTTGACCTTTGACGTCGATGCCCCACGATGGGCGCCAACTGTCGGTGCGGAAAGTAGTCCCGACACTAACTAGTAGAAAGCGCCAAGGTCTGTCTCTTGATGGTCGGTGCTAAGCTACTAAAGACACTTGGTTTATCCTGGTTCCGGCCGGGGCCGTACGTCCAGCAGAGGTGTGCTCGTGGCACTATATTGCTTTGCACCGGGGTGCCTGTAGTGGGGCGGCTACAAGCAAGGCGGGAGAGGAGGCGTGGCCTCCAAGTCCCAAGCAAAGTGATTGACGATGTTGTGGGAGAATTGTGAAGTGTGTGCGTGAGGTGGTTGCAAGTGTTCGTGTGTCGATGTCCCTGCGGCGAGGGGGTCGCCTTCCTTTTATAGACCAAGGAGAGGGCGGTTTACAGGTATGCCGCACTATTCAGCTACAGGCGGGGGTATGGCGTGCAGCTCCAGGAAGTCGGCGGCTGTCTTGACAGTCCTTGCCACGATCTCGTCTCCATGGCGTGTCCTGTACCTGAACAGTGGTCGCTTCGAGGGTAAGGGCGTAGTGGTTGACCGTGGCGTCCTCAGGCGGGCTCGAGGAAGCCGTTGACGTCGATCCGTACGGGATACAGTGGCAGGTGTGGCGGCGTCCCTTCCCCGCGTGCCCAACAGCGCCGGAGTGGTTGCAACAGCGCCTGGCATGGTGTTGCGAGTACGAGGGCGGCCGCACAGGATTAACAGTGGCGGGGATGGTGTCCCGCCGGCCTACCGTCATGATTCGGCCCTGCAGGTTCACGAGAAAGCAGTTCGAGGGTGCAGCCGGCCCCCTTTCAAGGGCGCGGCGCATTAGCCGTACAGGAGGCGGCGCATTGTCACGGGGCTGACACCGGCAATGCCGCGCAGTCCCCCACAGTGGCGGGGATGGGTTCGCCCTAGGGAGTTGGCGCAACAGCGCCGGGGCATGATTCCCAGGCGCATGATGGCGCCGCCCTGCTGGGTCAGAGCATTAAATGCTCGTACCCGCGTGCGGGAACGGGCGTGCGTGCGAGGGAGGCCTCGAGCGAGGCGGAGACGGACCCTCGAGCGAGGCGGAGCCCGCTCGAGGGGGGTGTAGACCCTCGAGCGAGGCGGAGCCTGCTCGAGGGAGCCCTTGACTGGGCCACTCCGGCGGGCTGTGGGGGGCACCACGGTGTGGGCCGTGCCTTGGGCGTGTGCTTAAATGAGAGGTGTTCTGTTTTGGTTTTTTGCAGGTTTTAAGCGGGATTCCCCTGGTTGTTTTAGGGGACCCTCAGGGCTGTCCCCGACAACTTCTTCAGTAATAAAGTTTGATTGATCATCAACTTCTTTACTGTCTACTTCCCTCAACGGGACTACCGCCGAGTACGACTACTCGCGTCAACTCCACGATGGGACTCCGCACTCTAAGATCGCGACTACGAGTACTCATTGATGGAACTTTTCTTCATTCATGCTTAAACAATTACATTATAAATGTTTTTGTACACATACTGCTATGAGCTAACTGTTACAGGGCTACTGGAGGTTAAGCTTTTCGGCGACTTGCTCCGCAATGGGCCCCATCTGCTCCAGCAGCTCTGCATACTGCTCGTCTGTACAGTTGGCGGCTACCCCGCCAGCGACTACTTCCACGGGCGCCTTCGGGAAGTAAGACTTCATGAAGGCCAGCACCTGTTTCGGGATTGACCTCGCCAGATGCTTCACATACGTCGCCAAACGGCTGGGGGCTTCCTTGAGGCGATCCACAAGCGGTGCTATCTTGGGGCCGCCAGGATGAGGCACCAAGAGTCTTGCAATCGGAAGCGCGGCTTCTTCAAGTTTCTTCAGCTGGGCTCGCAGCGCCTCGCAATCTTCGTTCAACTTCTGCAACGATTTGTAGCAGTTGACGAGGTCACGATCGGAAGCAATGCGAAACTCAATGTGCTTGTCGCACTCGAAGGCAAGTTCCTTATAGTTAAGCTCGAGTACCTGGCGGGCCTCCTGTTCCCGGTAGAAGAGGTTCTTCATATCTGTCTCTGAGGTCCTCAACTGCTCCACCCGGGTCTCAATCTCTGCAAAACAGCAAGGCGCAGCGGGTTAGACTACCTCTCGACCTCCAACAACTACTCAACAAGTCAAGTGGTGTACCTTTGTTCTTGTTGCGGAGTGTCTTGTTCTTCCGCACCAAGTCGTCGCTCTTTGCCTGCATCTCCTGAATGTCATTGTGATATTTGGCAAAGGCGGCGTCGAGCTTGGACTGCATGGCGGCCGCGTGCTTCCGCGACTTCAAGAGTTGATCTTCCAGCGCCTCAGCCCGGAGCACCGCGTCGCCGAACCCTTGCAGCATGCTAGACTTGCGGGACCTCTCCACGACGTCCTGCACAGTCAACAAATGTCAAATGAGTACTCAACAACAGAGGATTGACTACTCAGGAGTTAAAACTACTCACCTTCATCCATTGTTCAGCCTGGCGGACCGCCTCCAGGTGCCTGGCTACCGTCGCCGGGTCCACCAGGTCGTCAGCCAGCAACTCCACCCCACCACGACTACTCGTGGCGGCTTCAGTCATCGAGGCAGAGCGGATGGGCTCCGCGTCTTGTATCTCCGGGGAGCGGACAACCACCTCCAGAGTAGGCTCTGGCGACGTGATGACCTCCTCTCCTCTGGTCGCCATGGCGGCCTCCTCGGCGGCTACCTCCATCTGCTCGGGGGCTCCTCCGGCAGCCTCCAGCACCTCTGGTGTCGACCTCTGCACGGGCACCGCCGCTGGGATGTCGCTCCCTTCGGCCTCGGCACCTGTCAACAAGAAGACAAGTGTATCAGCGACTACGACTACTCTTCGAGGAGCACTACAGCTTCAGCAGAGTACTTACCTTCGACCACGCTGGCCTCAGGCAACGTAGCCTTAGTAGTTGTCGGGGATAGCCCTAGGGGTCCCCTTAAACAATGGGGAAAACCTCACTTAAACCCCGCAACGAAACCAAAACACGTCAAGCCTAACCATGCAGGTGCCTAACCATGCAGGACACGGCCCACGCCGCAGTAACCCCGACGGCCCATCGAGGCGGCCCACTTAGAGACCCCCTCGAACGGGCTCCGCCTTGTTCGAGGATGCGTGTATCCTTCGGGCGGGCTCCGCCTCGCTCGAGGGTATGCCCCGCCCTCGGCCGGGGTCCGCCATGCTCGAGGGTGCCCCTCACGCGTGCGTCGGCCCCCGTACACGGGCATTTAACGCCACGACGCCGGCGGGGACGGCGCCATCATGCGCCGGGGCTCGCACCCCGGTGCCGCCGCACCAACTCCCCAGGGAGGAGCCCATCCCCGCCACTGTGGGAGGGGACTGTGCAGCGCGGCCGGTGTCAGTCCCGTGACACCGTGCGCACGCCCCAGTACGGCTAACGCGCCGAGCCCTCGAAAGGGCGGGGCGCACCCTCGATTCACTTTCTTGTGACCCTACAGGGTTAGGTGGAGGCGCTAGGCCGGTGGACTGCCATCCCTGCCACTGTAACGGCGTGGCCGCCGTACCCGCGCGTGCAGGCGCACGCCAGGCCCTGTAGCAACGACTCCGGCCCCGTGAAGCGCGTCGGGAAGGAACGCCGTTCTGCCTACTCCTGTACGCCGTACAGGCCTGCGTCAGCACCTCCCTCGAGCCTATCAGAGGACATCACCGCCATCCGCTGCTCTCCTACCCTCGAACCGCCACTGTTCGGGTACAAGTCAGGCCATGATGACCAGATCGCTGCGAGGATCGCCCGGACGGCCGCCCACTCTACAGCGTAGCACGTCGCACTCCCCCACGTAGCTAGATAGCGCGGCGCGCATGTAAACCGCCTCCCCCTTGATCTATAAAAGGGGGAGCGAACCCCTCAGCCGCGGGGGGACAGCAACACGCTCAAGGCCACAGACCAGGAGCCCTTCACGTACACCGTGCACTCACTCTCTAATTCTCCCACAACATCTTCAGCCACTCCACCAGGGACTTGGAAGCCACGCTTCCTCTCCCGCCTCGCTTGTAGCAGCCCCACTACAGGCACCCCCGGTGCTGAGCAATATAGTGTCGTGAGCACACCCCCGCTGGACGTACGGCCCCCTCGGCGGAACCGGGATAAAACCCCTGTGTCACTTGTTGCTTAGCATCGACCATTGAGGGATAGACCTCGGCGCTATCTACCGGTTAGTGTCGGGACCATATTCCGCACCGACGTTGGCGCCCATCGTGGGGCTAGCGAGCGCCTAAGGTCATTCCGTCAACTCCCTCCATGGTGATCCGCACCGAGTACCGTGCTACACGCTACCGCATGGGTAGCTCGGACCCCCCTCCCGGCCGGGTTCGAAAGTCGCTTCGGGGACCGAACTTTCGGTGCCACGGGGAACGGCTATCTCATGCGCCTCACCAACCGTGAGGAGCTCCGCGCGCGGCGCCGAGCCGGGTCCGCTTTGGCCCCCGCCGCGCGCACCACCACGGCGCGAGCGCCCGCAGCACGGATGCCGCGGGCCCGTCGCGCCACGACACCACCGTCGCTGCGGGCGGCGTTCGCGTCGGGCGCGGTCCGAGCGGCGGCGGAGGCCGAGCGCGCCGCCGCCCGGCGCGGTGCGCCCACCATCACGACCGCCACCGCCCCGGCGGGACAGCGCGCGGTCTCCGGACCGCGCATCCCCATCGGGCTGCGTGGCGCTACGACGGCCTACAATGCCAACGTCAACACGACGATGCGCAGGGTTCCGCCTGGCCGCCACGTCTTCGTCGCCAGGGACCCCGGCGCCTCAGCAGGGGATGAGTCATCCCTGGGCTCCGTCGACACGTTGCCACCCGCCAACCGCCACGGATACGCGGAGTGGGACTTCTCCGGCGTGCCGGTCCCGGCCGCGTTCGGCGTTTCCTCGACGCCGCGGACTGCGGGTTTGGTCGCTCCGACGACTCCGAAGACCGGGGAGCTACGACCCCGCGCGGGAGTGCTGCGCCGTCATCACCAACGACCCCGCCAATGCCGCCGGTGCGGGTGGGCGCCGGAGACGGGGAGGTCGAGGGCCCTGCCCCGGGGATCGCGTCGCGCCCGGCCGCGGGGCCAAGCGCTCCTGCTAGGGCCGACGCCGATGCACGCCTAGCCCAAGCCCGCGAGCTCGAGGCCAAGCCGGCGGAGGAATACCGAACCGGTGCGGTCGCTCCGCGCCTCAATGGCGAGGGGAAGCCTCCGCGCGCGCGGCGAACGCGCACGGAGCCGGGGCCGGCGGTCCGCGACCGCATCAACACCGTCCCCAATGTCGAAAACGCGGACGCGCCCCCGCGGGCGAGCCGAAGCTCGTCGCCGCCGCGACGCCGCCGCGGGCCATGCCGGCACCCTCGACCCCCGAGGCTCGAGACATGCACCGCGAGGTGCAAACTCTCATCGAGCAAGCGGCCGTCCGGCGGGCCGAGAGCTCGGCCTCACGCATCCGCCAACAAGGGGGATGCGCGGGGCGATGAAGCCGCACGCGGGAGGCGAACCCTCGGTGCACGCGGGGTGACCCACCGAGCAAGGGCGCACGCCGCCAAGGAGCGGCTCCTTGACGCGCGCGGGGGCGCCGGATGGCGACGCCCGCAACGTCATCAACGCCGGGTGCACCGGCAAGGCGGACGCACGAGCGGCAAGGGGCTACCACCCTCGACGGGGTGGGCGCTACGACGGCCGGCGAAGACCGCTCCCCGACGCCGAGCCCCCCAGGCACCCGTGTGTTCAGCCGGGAGATCCGTGCGGCAGCGTTCCCCCAACGCTTCCGCCAACCCTCGACGATCGTCAAGTACAACGGGGAGACGGACCCCCGCATGTGGCTCAACGACTACCGCTTGGCATGCCAGCTGGGCGGGGCCACCAGCGACGAGGTCATCATCCGCAACCTGCCCCTACATCTTGGCGACGCGGCCCGGACATGGCTCGAGCACTTGCCCGCCAGCCAGATCCACAACTGGGATGACCTGGTCCACACGTTCGTGGGCAACTTCCAGGGCACATACGTGCGCCCTGGAAACTCATGGGACCTGCACTCCTGCACGCAGAAGCCCGGCGAGTCGCTGCGGGACTTCATACGGCGCTTCTCCAAGCGCTGCACGGAGCTCCCCAGCGTGGCGCAGTCCGAAATCGTGCAGGCCTTCCTCGAGGGCACCACGTGCCGGGACCTCGTGCGGGAGCCGGGACGCAGCCCCGCCCGCGGACTCCAACGAGCCGGCTCGATATCGCCACCAGCTTCGCCTCCGGGGAGGAGGCCGTGGGGGCGATCTTCGACGGCAAGAAGGGCAAGCGCTCCGAGGACGCGCCCCGCGGAGGGCAGCAAGTCCAAGGAGCCCCACCGCAACGACAAGCGGGGCAAGAAGGGGGAAGAAGCCGCGCCGCGAGGCGCGCGAGCGGGGGCGCGACGGCGGCAACGCCGAGGCCCTCGCTGTCGACCCGGCTCGACGGGGCCCTCGACCGGCCCCTCGAGGCCCGGAGGTGTTCGATGACATGCTGAAGAAGCCATGTCCCTACCACAAAACCCCAGTACACCACACCCTTGAGCAGTGCGACATGCTCAAGAAATTCTACGGCCGTGCCGCCGCGAAGGAGGCAGAGGCCAAGAAAGACGGAGGCGATGGCGACGCGGGCGGCTTCCCCGCCGTCGAAAATGTGTTCCTCATCTTTGGGGGACCAACTGTCGACATGTCGACACGCCAACGCAAGAAGGAGCGGCACGAAGTCCTCGCCGCTGAGAGGGCGCCTCCGTCCTTCCTCAATTGGTCGGAGGACGCCATCACATTCAGCCGGGAGGACCACCCAAACCGCGTCCCCAACCCGGGCCAGTACCCGCTGGTGGTTGACCCCATCATCGGGAACGCCCGGTTCTCGAAGGTCCTCATGGACGGAGGCAGCAGCCTCAACATCCTCTACGCGCATACGCTGCGCCTGATGGGGATCGGATTGGACCGTCGCGGCCCGGCCAAGACGAAGCCGTTCCACGGCATCGCGCCCGGCAAGCGGGGTTCAACCCCTCGGGCGGGATCGACCCGCCGTCTGGTTTGGCACCCCTAAGAACTTCCGCAAGGAGACCCTCACTTTCGAGGTGGTGGGGTTCAAAGGGGCCTACCATGCTATACTCGGGCGACCCTGTTACGCCAAATTCATGGCGGTCCCCAATTATACCTACCTAAAGATGAAGATGCCCGGCCCAAACGGCATCATCACCGTCGGCTCGTCGATCGAGCATGCGTTCGACTGCGATGTCGAATGCGTGGAGCACGCAGAGGCACTGGCGCTGGATGAAGCGCTGGTGAACACGCTGGAGAAGATGGTCAACGAAGACCTCGACTCCGCTGCCAAACACGCTGGCACCTTCGAGGCCGCGGAGCAGACCAAGGGGGTCCCCCTCGACCCTTCAGCCCCCGAGGGCAAGGCGTTGAGGGTCAGCTCCACCCTCGACCCCAAATAGGAAGTGGTGCTCGTCGACTTCCTCCGCGCCAACGCCGACATCTTCGCGTGGAGCCCCTCGGACATGCCAGGCATCCCGAGGGAAGTCGCCGAGCACTCCCTTGACATCCTGCCAAACGCTCGCGCCGTGCAGCAACGGCTCCGCCGCTTCGACGAGGAGCGGCGACGGGCAATCGGAGCGGAGCTGCGGAAGCTTCTCGAGGCCGGATTCATCAAGGAGGTGTTCCACCCAACGTGGCTAGCAAACCCCGTGCTGGTAAAGAAAAAGAATGGGAAGTGGCGGATGTGTATAGAATACACTAGTCTCAATAAAGCATGTCCTAAAGTTCCTTTTCCTTTGCCACGCATTGATCAAATCGTTGACTCAACAGCTGGGTGCGAACTGCTCTGTTTCCTTGACGCCTATTCCGGTACCACCGGATAAAGATGAAAGAGTCCGACCGACTCGCGACCTCGTTCATCACACCGTTCGGGACGTTCGCTACGTCACGATGCCATTTGGCCTCGAAACGCGGGTGCAACATACCGCCGTTGCATGCAGCACGTTTTTGGGGATCACATCGGGCGGACGGTCGAAGCCTATGTAGACGACATCGTCGTAAAGACCAGGAAGGCGGACGACCTGGTTGGCGACCTTGGCGTCGCGTTCAACTGCCTACGGGCCAATGGGGTCAAATTAAACCCCGAAAAATGTGTCTTTGGAGTGCCGCGAGGCATGCTCCTGGGATACATCGTCTCCCAGCAGGGAATCGAGGCCAACCCTGAAAAGGTCGCGGCCCTCGAACGGATGGGTCCGATCCGGGACCTCAAGGGGGTGCAGAAGGTGTTGGGGTGCCTTGCCGCCTTGAGCCGTTTCATCTCGCGGCTCGGTGAGAAGGGCCTGCCCCTCTACCGCCTACTCAAGAAGCACAAGCGCTTCTCCTGGACCACCGAGGCCCAGGATGCGCTCGACAAGCTGAAGGCGTCTCTAACGCACGCCCCGATCCTCACGCCGCCGCAGGACGGCGAGCCCCTGCAGCTCTACGTGGCCGCGACCACCCAGGTGGTGAGCGTCGTGATCGTTGTGGAGCGCACGGAGGAAGGGCATGCCTTGCCTGTGCAACGGCCAGTCTACTACATCAGCGAGGTCCTCTCGGACACGAAGACGCGCTACCCCCGGTGTCCGAGAAGTTGTTGTACGCAAGTGGTTCTTGCGCGGCGCAAACTCCGCCACTACTTCGAGGCCCACCCCGTCACGGTGGTTTCCTCCTTCCCACTAGGAGAAATCATCCGCAACCCCCGACGCCGCGGGCGGGATCGCCAAGTGGTCCGTGGAGCCGATGGGCGAGACGCTCGCCTACGCCCCGCGCAAGGCCGGCCAAGTCCCAAATCTTGGCGGATTTCGTCGCCGAATGGACGGACACGCACCGCCGCCGCCACGGATCCAAGCGGAGGCTTGGACTTTGTTCTTCGACGGCTCGGTGATGAAAACGGGGGCGGGCGCGGGCTCGCTCTTCGTGTCACCCCTCGGGGAACACATGCGGTACGCGGTGCGCCTCCACTTCCCCGCGTCTAACAACATGGCCGAATACGAGGCCCTCCTCTGCGGCCTCAAAATCGCCATTGAGTTAGGCGTCAAGCGCCTCGACGTAAGGGGCGACTCGCGGCTCGTAATTGATCAAGTCATGAAGAACGCGAGCCGCCACGACGACAAGATGGAGGCCTACCGCAAGGCCGTGCGAGCCCTCGAGGATAAGTTCTACGGCATCGAGCTCAATCATGTGCCCCGCCAAGTACAACGAAGAGGCGGACGAGCTCGCCAAGATCGCGTCCGGCGGATCACCATCCCCGCCGTTTTCGCGCGCGCGACATCGCTCAACCCTCGGTCGCTTTCGAGCCCTACCCCTCGAATCACAACGAACCCTCGGGGGCTCCCTCGAATCCAGCGGGTGCGGAGCCCATGGACGAGGACCCCTCGAACGAGGCGTACGTGCTCTCCCTTCTCGAGGGGTACGGCTCCCACGAGGCCGACGTAATGGACATCGAGCCGCCCCCGTCCGGCGGGCGGACCGGCGGGAAAAATACACCGCCCGGATCGCTCGAGGGGGAACTCCCCGCGGACCGGGCCGCGGCTAGGCGCATCGCTAGGATGGCTAAGTCTTTTGCCCTCGTCGACGGTGAGCCGTACAAGCGCGCCGCCTCCGCATCCTACGCCGATGCGTGCCCATTCCCGAGGGGCGCGAGCTCCCGCGGACATCCATGCGGGGGATCCGTGGCCACCACGCCGCGCCCCGCACCCTCGTCGGCAACGCGTTCCGCCGGGGCTTCTATCGACCCACCGCGGTCGCGGACGCCGCCGAGATCGTGCGCACCTGCGAGGGGTGCCAGTTCTACGCTCGCAAGTCCAACTTGCCCGCCTATGCCCTACAGACCATCCCCGTAACATGGTCGTTCGCCGTGTGGGGGCTGGACATCGTCGGGCCCCTGCGGAAGGCGCCCGGGGGCTTCACCCACTTGTTGGTCGCGATCGACAAGTTTTCCAAGTGGGTGGAGGTGCGCCCCATCACGAATCTAAGGGCAGAGCAGGCGGTGACATTCTTCACCGACATCGTCTACCGCTTTGGAGTGCCAAACTCCATCATCACCGACAACGGATCCCAATTCACGGGCAAGAAGTTCTTGGAGTTCTGCGACAAGTTCCACATCCGTGTGGATTGGGCAGCCGTGGCGCACCCACGAACCAACCGGCCAAGTGGAACGTGCCAATGGCATGATCTTACAAGGCCTAAACCCGAATTTTCGACCGGCTGAACAAATGCGGGCGGAAATGGCTCCAAGAACTACCGGCGGTTGTGTGGAGCCTAAGGACCACCCCCGAGCGAGCCACCGGGTTCACCCCGTTTTTCCTAGTCCACGGCGCGGAGGCCGTCCTCCCCACGGACTTAGAATACGGGTCGCCCAAGGTTCGAGGCTATAACGAGGATGCTAACCAACGAGCCCGCGAGGACTCGTTGGACCGGCCCGGACGAAGCACGCCTCGTAGCCTTGATGCATTCCGCGAGGTACCAGCAGTCCCTCGGGCGCTATCAAGCACGCAAGATACGCCGGCGGGATTTCAGTGAAGGGGACCTGGTCCTAAGGCTACGCCAAGACAACCGAGGGTGCCACAAGCTATCGCCCCCATGGGAGGGACCCTACGTCGTGGTGAAGGTACTCAAGCCCGGCACATACAAGTTGGCCAATGAGGACGGTGAAGAGCTCACCAACGCTTGGAACATCCAACAGCTACGTCGCTTCTACCCTTAGCTAGGATTTCCAAGTATCCTTTGTCGTAAAAACCGCACGGCCAACGCCCCAGTTGGTTGCAACTATGTAAAAGCTTTAAGCTTAATAAAAAGGGCAACTCGGCTTTCCCCTGAAACCCAAGTTACCCTCGGGGGCTACTGCGGGGGGCATTCCCCCCAAAATGGTCCTATTTTTTCGCGCAAAAAACGCAACAACCCACACGCGCTAAGTTTGTTTCCTACTTCAACCTTGAGCCACGATTCGAACAGGGCGCAGGCGGCACGGCGGAAGGAGCGTGCGAGCCAGAGATAGCCTACGCCGCGTGGATACGGCCCTTCTCTCTCGCCTCCAACCCAGCAGGCCCCCTGCGAAAATCGAACTCCCCTAACTAGAATCTACTCAGGAAGAAGGAGAAACAAAAAGCGTGATAAACAAACGACTTCGTTTACAGCAAATGCTCATGTTCATGAAACAACTTGTTTATTTACAAAAGGCCACGAGGCCAGAATACTGATACACATCAAAAAACGGGCCTAGCGCCCAACTGCTTTCAGGCGGGAGGAGCGGCGGCGTCAGCAGCGTCCGGGAAGAGGAACTCCTCGAAGGCCTCGGCGAGCGACCCGGCGGCGTCGGCGGCGAGTGCATCCACACGCTCCATGGCCACCTCGTCCTCGACGCCCTCGGGAACGATGTAGCCCTCCGCCAACGCCTCGAAGTTAACCTCGTAGTGGGACCGCACCACTCCGAGGGCCTTCTGGACGCCAAGCTGCAGCGCCCGGCGCATCCGCTCGGTGACATGGCCACCAAGGGCGCGCAGCGGCCGGCCGCCGAGCCGCCGCCTGTGCCTCGCCCTCCTCGACGGCGCGGCAGGTCTCGAGGGCCGCATCGCGCAGCTCCCGCAACTTCTGCTCAGAGGAGTTGTAGGAAGCCTGCAGCGCCTCGGCCCGCTCAGCCGCATGCCCCAGGGCGGTGCGCAAGCCTGGAAACGCCAAGGCAAGAAAGAAATCAGAAAAAGGGAATGCGAGTTCCCAAACAAAAAACCAACAAGACAAGAGTCAGACAGTGGCTCACCTTCGACTTGCTTCCTCTCCGCCTCGAAGTCGCGGCGCACGGCCTCGACCGTCAGCTCGAGGCGCTCGACGGCCTCACCCCCCGCTCCCGGAGGGGCATCTCCCCGATTGGCGTTGGTGATGCCGAGCATAATCACCTCGCCCTCGGCCTTGGAGAGCTTGGCGTCCCGATCCGCCAAGGA
The DNA here is from genome assembly GCA_947561735.1 of Cenchrus americanus. Taxonomy (NCBI): domain Eukaryota; kingdom Viridiplantae; phylum Streptophyta; class Magnoliopsida; order Poales; family Poaceae; genus Cenchrus; species Cenchrus americanus. The sequence goes on along the minus strand of OX387240.1, from coordinate 87,481,602 downwards.
CTTCCGCCGTCACCTCGTGGGCGGCGCGCTCTCGCTCCGGCGCCGCACGGGCGTCGGTGAGGGCGGCTCGCTCCCCGCCGGAGCCGCTCCTCGCCCCTTGGCGGGCGGTGCTCTCTTGCGGGAGCCGCTCCTCGCCGACGACGAGGGCCGCGGCCTTGGCGTCGAGGGCGGCCTTCGTGTCGTCGGCCTCCTTGGCCCGTTGCTCCGGCCCCGCGCGCCCGCTCCTCAGCCTGGCGCTGATGCGTCTGCGCCCCCTCAAGCGACGAGCGAAGCTCCCGGGTTTCGGTGCGGACGGTCGCCACCTCCGCCTCCCAGTTAGCGGCCAGCGTCCGCGTCTTCTCCAAGTCCGAGCGCGCGTGCCACAGCGCCTCATCACGATCGATGAGGGCTGCGCGCACCCGCTCGAGGCTTGAGCGGCGCGCCATGTCCTGCCTCGAGCTCTCAGGGAGCTCGTCGTGCCGGTGCCGGGGCCCGCAGACGCCGGCCCACCGTCCGGGGACCTGAGGGCGTCAGCAAGCGCGTCGAAAGCGCTGCACCGCTCCCGGAGCTGGTGGACCTCGGCGTTCACCCGGTCGAACGCATCGTACTTGTCGTGGGCGCGACGCTCGAGCTCCTGGCAACCACAGAATCAAAACCCATAAGTGCCGTGACACGAAGGCAGCATACACAAACGAAAGAAAGGAGAGAACAAGCAACCACGGCTAACCTGGAAGACGAGCCATGCCGGGCCGCCATGGACCCGCAGCGCCTCGTTCAGCGCGCGGTTGAGCGTAGCGCCGTGGCTCCGAGCTCGTCCCGCAGCTCTCGCTCCCCCCTGGCGTCGGCAAACGCAGGGGGATCATCGACGGCCCCCTCCACCGGGGAGGGCGGCCGGCGCGGGAGGACGAGGCCTCGGCGCCGTGTCCTCGACCCCCCACCACTAGGTGACCCTCGCGCCGCCTCACGAGGGCCCCCCCTAGGGCTCGGGGGAATTCGTGGGCCAGCTGGCCCACTAATCCCACCCAGGCGGCGGGGAGTCGTCCGAGACCTCCACCACCTCCGCCTGCAGAACGCCGGCGGGCGCCGCCGCTTGTGCCGCCCTCCACCGGCGCCCCCACTTGCGTCTCCGCGGCCGCGGGCGCCGGCACGCGCGCCACGGCCACCACCTCTCGGGCCGTGCCGCCGCATCCACGGGCGCCGCCACGGATTGCGCCCTCCCCGCCCGCACCACGACAGCGCCCTCCGGCGGCCGCGCCTCCACCACCGCCGCCGCCGCGTCCCGCACCCCCACGACGGCCGCGCCGGCCGCTCCTCGCCGACCGCCGGCCGCGCCGCGGCGGGTTGATCTCGCTAGCCGAGGCCTCGAGGCCCCGGCCCGGTCTTTGCGAGCTCTCTCCCGCCGCCGCCGTGCTTGTCCCCCCGCCGCGGCGCCCTCGACGAGCGCCGCCGGGTGGGGATGGACGCGTCCGTCCTCAGCACCTTGGCTGGTGCGAGGGGAGGCACGGTTGGCACCACCCTGCGCAGGCACGAACAGAGGGTTAGAGCACCTAATCATCAACTAATTAAACCGAGCGAAGCATCGAGCCCCTTACCTCGAGGAGGAAAAGGCACGCTTCCTTTTCCTCGAAGCCTCAGCGGATGAGGCCGCGCCTCCCGACGCGCGCGCGGCGCGCGCGCGCGCAGTACGCTCGCCCGCGCGCGGCGCGCGCGCGCCGTCGCGCCTCCCCGCCGACGCCGCCGCCGCGCACGCAGCGCGCTTCCCCCGCGCGCGCAGCACGCTCGATGCGTGCACGGGCGCGCTCGCCGTGCGCGCCCCCGAGGAGCGCGACGGCGCACCCCCGCGGCGCGCGCCGCCCCCGCGATGTCGATGGCCGGCGGCGGGCGCCGTTGCGCCCGCCCCGGGCGATGCCGCCCTCGCCGCCGGCGCCGGCTCCGGCGACGGGGGCGCAGTCGCCACCCGTCGAGGGGCCCTCCCCCTCGGCCCTCTTCCTCTTCGTCCTCCTCCGAGGACGAGTACTCTTCGGTCCCCGGGGAAGAGAGCCCCGGCTCTTCGCGCCGCCGGTACTCCGCGGCCCGCCGGTCGCGGCGCGCTTGATGTCGCCTCGCGCGCTCCCTCTCGCGCGCCGCCCGCTCCTGCTCCCGCTGCTGCGCCGCCCGGCCAAGCGCGCGGGAGTCGGGGGTGGGCGGAACGGACTTGGCGACGGTGAAGGTCACCAGCTGTACACAGGAGCAACCAGGACGCGTCAGGAGGCAAAGGCAACACGAAGAACTAAAACGAAATCAAGAACTACGCTCACCAACGGGCCGGTGGGGAGCATCTCGAGGTCCCACGGGGTCCGACCCGCAGGCATCGGCGGTGTCCGGGTGTCGACGACGCTCCGCGCCCGGTGAGCGCATACGGCCGCTCGAGGGGCGTCGGGAGCATCCGCGACCTCGCCGGTGTCGACGGGGTTGGCCGCCTCGTCATCTCGAAGATGCAGAGCGGCCTCTCCATCAAGGGCACGACCCGCCTATGATGGAGGAAGGCGAGGACGCCCATCGCGTTCACCCCCATCGTCGCCGAGCGCCGCAGGCGGCCAGACCGACTCCCTCGCCGCCTCCGATGCCGGGGCGTGGATACCCCGTAGGCCCGGGAGTCGAGGCCTCTCCTTGAACACCCGACCGGGTGTAGGGGGGGGAGGCCGGCTCGGCGTTGCGCAAGTAGAACCACCCCCGCTCCCGGCCGGCGTTGTTCGTCGTCATGGTGCGGGGGATGTAGACGTTCTTGAATTGCCCCCGCAGGCCGGCCGACATCCCGCCGGCGCGCGCACCGCGCGGGCGGGTCCCTCGCTCCGTCGTGGGCTGCGTGAAGAGCTCCGCGCGGAAAAGGTGTACCCAGAGCTCCCAGTTGACTGGGATCCCCAGGTACCCTTCGCAGACGCCCACGAACGTGGCCGCCTGCGAAATCGCGTTGGGGCGAAGTTGTGCAGCTCCACTCCGTAGTAGTGGCACATCGCCCGCATAAAACGGCTCGCCGGCGCGTTGAAGCCCCGCTCGTGGTAGCGGATGAAGCTCACCACGTAACCCTCCGGCGGGTTGGGCGCGCGGTCCCCCGCCGGCGGCACTATCCACTCCGCCGGGCGTCCATCTTCATTGGCCGACAACTGGCCGGCAACGACCAGCTCGCCAAGGGCCAGCGGCGTCACCGTCGACCTCTCCCAGGCGTACGGCTCCAGGATCGTGAGGGGAAGCTGAGGCGGCGCCATGAAGAAGGCAAAGAAAAGCAGAAGCCGAGGACAAGGAACGGAAGAAAAGCTCTAACGGCGACACCGCACGGTGGCAAGGGCGAGATGAAGATGAAGGGGCGGGGGAGCGAAAATGGTGAGGCGTTAAGGTAAAAAACCGTCGTCTCCTCCACCCCTCAGATTTATAAGCCGATGGGCGAGCTCTCCGGAGCGGATGCCCCGCTCGCATTAACTGCAGGGAATCTTCCCCTCACACCGACGGACGGGCCCCACCACGACTGCAGCGGCCACATCACTGCAGGCGGGCCATCATCACGGCGAAGACCCGCAGGGACCGAGGCGAGCGATCACGTCCACCCGCCACGCCGCCCACTACGCGCGCGCGCGCGCGCGCGCCGCTCGAAAAGACGCGCCCGCGCTGCAAAAAACCGCAGCCTCGACTGCGAGGCATTTAATGATCGGGTCCCTTGCCAAGCAAGGAAAACCCTCGAGCGGCACGAGCCCTCGGCTCAAAACAAAAACAGCCCTCGATGGGATATCGACGTGAGAAGGCCGCCCGGGACCTGCTTGATGTAAAGCAGGCACCACGGGTACCCATGCCACGTAAAACCCTCGAGCGGCACGAGCCCTCGACTCAAAACGAAAATAGCCCTCGATGGGACATCGACGTGAGAAGGCCGCCCGGGACCTCGCTTGATGTGGCGGTGCACCGCGGGTACCCATGCCGCGTAAAACCCTCGAGCGGCACGAGCCCCCAGCTCGAGACAATATCAACCCTCTAAAGAGGGCACGCACGTGAGAGGGTCGCCCAGGGCCTGCTTGAAGCAAAGCAGGCACCGCAAGCACCCATGTCGCGTTGTGTTACCAATCAGCACCTCGAGGGCTGGCTCGCCCAGACCCCTCGACGGCCGCAAACGCGAAAAGACGGGGCCGCCCAGGCGCCACCCCGCACGGCCCTACTGATCAGAGGTTCGAAGCCTGACCCTCGACGGGTTCGAACAGGCGCCACAGATCGCAGAGTTAGGGACGACGAGGGCACGCGCATTCGAGCCGTTCCTCGAGCCCGTCGGCTCGAGGGTGCCCCACATGTCGTGTTCGAGAGCCGGCCGAGGGGCCTAGCCGGGGGATCCCACCGAGGGAGAGCTTCCGCGCCCTCGGTCCCTATCGAATGGGACCGAGTCCCACCTAGCAAACCCACGCAAGCGCTTCCATGGACGTGTCTCCGGACCGCGCAGCCTACCCTTATCGAACGGGGCATGGACGTCCACTTGAACCACCCGCTAGCAGCTCGACGAGGAATCCGCAATCCGCGACCCGCTCAATGGGGGTTGCGGAAACCTCACCCTCCGTCCCACGGAGGGACGGCGAGGGCGCGTTAAAAAACAAGTCGCAAAGCTCTACCCGATCGCCTCGAACGGGCCAAGGCTCGGGGGCTTGACGCACGGCTACACCTCCTTGAAATTGCACCCGCCGGAGACAGCGCCAGCAGCGCGTGCACCCCCGAAGCCGGGCCGAAACACCGCCGATGCCGGTTGGAATATGTGCCACGCCCCTCGACCAAAATTCTCGCGGTTAACCCCTGCGAGAGCACCGACACCCCCGCGGGCTTCGGGGCTAGACCCGCGGGCCCGCCGACGCGGCCCCACGGAAAGCGTTCGCAGAACAAGGAGGGAAGAACGTCCTATCGTAGGTTCCGCATCCGCGGGAGCCTCAATGGCAAACCCACGGATGCTCGGGGGGCTACTGTCGGGGACAACCCTAGGGGTCCCCTTAAACAATGGGGAAAAACCTCACTTAAAACCCGCAACGAAACCAAAAAACGTCAAGCCTAACCATGCAGGTGCCTAACCATGCAGGACACGGCCCACGCCGCAGTAACCCCGACGGCCCATCGAGGCGGCCCACTTAGAGACCCCCTCGAACGGGCTCCGCCTCGTTCGAGGATGCGTGTATCCTTCGGGCGGGCTTCGCCCCGCTCGAGGGATAGCACTTCCCTCGAGCGGGCTCCGCCTCGCTCGAGGGTATGCCCCGCCCTCGGCCGGGGTCCGCCACGCTCGAGGGTGCCCCTCACGCGTGCGCCGCCCCCGTACACGGGCATTTAACGCCCCGACGCCGGCGGGACGGCGCCATCATGCGCCGGGGCTCGCACCCCGTGCCGCCGCACCAACTCCCCGGGGGAGGAGCCCATCCCCGCCATCGTGGGAGGGGACCGTGCGGCACGGCCGGTGTCGGTCCCGTGACACCGTGCGCACGCCCCCAAGACGGCTAACGCGCCGAGCCCTCGAAAGGGGGCCGGCGCACCCTCGATTCACTTTCTTGTGACCCTACGGGGGTTAGGTGGAGGCGCTAGGCCGGTGGACCGCCATCCCCGCCACCGTAACGGCGTGGCCGCCGTACCCGCGCGTGCGGGCGCACGCCGGCCCCGTAGCAACGACTCCAGCCCCCGTGAAGCGCGTCGGGAAGGAACGCCGTTCGCCTACTCCCCGTACGCCGTACGGGCTGCGCGCGCACCTCTCTCGAGCCTATCAGAGGACATCACCGCCATCCGCTGCTCTCCTACCCTCGAACCGCCACTGTTCGGGTACAAGCCAGGCCATGATGACCAGATCGCTACGAGGATCGCCCGGACGGCCGCCCACTCTACAGCGTAGCACGTCGCACTCCCCCACGTAGCTAGATAGCGCGGCGCGCATGTAAACCGCCTCCCCCTTGATCTATAAAAGGGGGAGCGAACCCCCCAGCCGCGGGGGACAGCAACACGCTCAAGGCCACAGACCAGGAGCCCTTCACATACACCGTGCACTCACTCTCTAATTCTCCCACAACATCTTCATCCACTCCACCAGGGACTTGGAAGCCACGCTTCCTCTCCCGCCTCGCTTGTAGCAGCCCCACTACAGGCACCCCCGGTGCTGAGCAATATAGTGCCGTGAGCACACCCCTGCTGGACGTACGGCCCCCTCGGCCGGAACCAGGATAAAAACCCTGTGTCACTTGTTGCTTAGCATCGACCATTGAGGGATAGACCTCGGCGCTATCTACTGGTTAGTGTCGGGACCATATTCCGCACCGACAGTAGTCGGCACTTCGGGCACTGCCTGAGAGGTGGGAGCGGACTCCTCGGCGGGCGGGGCGGCTTCTTCCTCCGCCACCGCTATAGAGGGTTCATCCCCATCCCAGGACAGATCTGTTGATTTCCTGCAGAAGTACACAAAATTGGTTGTCAATCAAGCTCGACTACTACACCAAGTACTACTCGGGAAGATGCAGCACTTACAAGCTTGACCGGACTATCGTCACGGTCGGGGCGCCGAGAATGCTGGCAATGTCTACCAGCCCAGCCTCTGCGGGTGCCTCTTCTTGCGCCTCTGCGACCGCTGCCTCCTCCGCGGCGACGGCAGTCGGTGCAGCGCTCTCCTGCGCTCCTGCGGCCACCACTTCTTCAACGGCGGCGGCTGCGGGCTCCGTGCTCCCTTGAGGAGCAGGGGGCTGGCGCTTCAGCTGCGCCAAGAGCTCTTCAACAGTGGGGGCTGGGCTACGACTCCCAGTGGGTTCCCCCACCATGTCCCACTCGCCTTCGTCGCCCTGATCAGTGGGCTCCGTGGGCGGCACCTCCTGCAAACATGGAAGTTCAGTCATCAGCAAGTGAACTCGAGAGACTAGTACTCGACTACACTACTCAAGACATCTTACCTCTTGGGGCGTGGTCTCAGATACCTTCAACTTCTTCGTCACCCGCTTGCGGGCGGGGTTGCGCGGCTTCCGTGGCGGCGCAGCCAGACTAGCCTACAGGCTAGCCGGCGGATCTTGCATGAGGGGCACGTGAGGTAAGCCGGGACGGCTGAACCTCGACCGCAGCTGGAAGCGGTCCTGCGGCGTCTCCTCGTCGTCGTCCTCATCGGACGTGTCCTCCACGACGACGGCGTCATCTCCTTCGCCGACTTCCCGCTACTCCTTGGCCTTGGTTTTTCCCTCCTCCTGGATCTTGACTTCCTGAGGGGGTGGCTGCGGCTCGGAGATGAACTTCTTCAAGTCGTCCTGAAAGACACAAGACATCAGCGCGACTACTCGTAAGGGATGGGTACTCGACTGGGGGTACGGCTACTTACCTCCTTTGGCGGGCGCGCGGCGGAGTACTCTGGGACAGGGCACGCCGTGTACGGTGGCATGTCCTTGAAGATGCACGTCATCCTATCGACGATGTCGTCGTCGTCGACCTCGCCTCCAGGCATCCACGACGTGTCGTTGTCTCCGGTGTACTCGAAGCCCAGGGTGTCGCGGGCCATCAGTGGCTACACCCTGCACTTCATGAAGCTGAAGGCCACGTGCTCGGCCCTCAGTCCGGCTTCTCTCAGCACCTTGATGTGCACCAACAGCTCGGGGAGCTGGATCCCCTCTTGCATCGTAGGCTCCGTGTTCCACTAGGCGCGGTGTCTAGGCTGCTTCTCGCTCGGCTTCGGCAACCCAAAGTGGTGGTTCGTGATGTAGAACCATTTCGCCTTCCAATCCTGGTTGGAGTCAATGAGCTTGTACGAGAGGTACTGCTCGGCGGCGTCCTCCCGCATCTGGATTCCTGCTCCACCAACTACTCGCGGGTTGCTGGCGCTCGGCTGCGGCTTCACTCGGAAGAACTTCCGGAACAAGATCCAGTGGGGCTTGATCCCCAGGAACGCTTCACAGAAGTGGACGAAGACAGCGGTATGGAAAATACCGTTGGGGTTGAGATTGAGGTACTCGACGTCGTAGTACCCCAGGAGGCCTTTGAAGAAGTCGCTTGTTGGCAGTGCGAGTCCGCGCTCCGCGAAGCGCGCGAACATCGGGATCTCATCTTCGCTCTTCTCCATGGGGTACGGGTCCCCGGCGGCGGCCCTCCAACTGTCCATCTCCTTCTCATGGATGAATCCGCTGTTGAGGAGGGCCAGCAGATCTTCGGTCTTCGTCGTCGACTTTTTCCACTCACGGCTTGGATCTGGCCGCGGTGGAGACATCGGCGGTGCTGCTCCCGTGGCAGCCCCGGCGGCCTCGTCACGGCCCCTCTTCTTCCTGGCGGTCTTCACAGACTTGGACGGCGAGGGCTTCATTCTCCAAGTGCACGGCGTCTTCACGCGCATTCGCACGAGGGCTACTCTGGCAGCTCTGGGTGGCCGCGCGCTCAGATCTACAGCGGCGGCGGCGTGCGCTGGAGGAGACTCTGGCCAAGATCTATTTGAAATGGCTACAACAGCGATGGGTGAAAAACCCTAAGGGTTTTGGCTTCTATTTATAAGTCAAAACGGCCCTCCAACGGCCGGATGGATAAGTCTGCGCTCGGCTGACTCAGCGGCCGCGCGTGACTCTTCGCATTCTACTAGTCGACGCGCCTCACCTCGGGGGCTCAGCTACTTCTACTCGACTACCTGGGAAGCGACAAGACGGAGCATCTCAGGACACATTCTACAAGATGACCCTTCAATTCGAGAGGAAGTACTCGACTCAAGGCTCGGGGGCTCCGTGCCACGTGTCCTTCGGTTTTTTCTCTCCGGATTTTTCGGGATATTCTTGCCAAGACTTCAGATGGACCCTCAGCCAGAGTCTACGACTCAACCTAAGGCTCGGGGGCTACTCCATATGGAGTGCGATTTTGCAATCACACCTCCATATCAGCTTCGGCTTCAAGACAACGCGGGCATTTTTGAAGACCTTCGAGGGCAGCACTCGAGGACGCTTGGGACTACTCGAGAAGACTTCAAGATTGCTCAGATGTCAGCCGGAGTACATTCCAGCCTCGGGATGCTTCGACTACTTTTGAGGACTTTTGACTTGTAGTACTCGAGGACGCTTGAGGACTACTCGTTAAGGCCGTCAAGACTACTTGAAGCTATCCTTCTCGACTACAAAGTACTCGAGGGCTTGTCGTATGGACCTCCCTGGGCCCACTACCTCGGTGGGTACCAGGACCGACTACTCGGTGGGCCCCTGGGACTACCCGGCTTGCGCTACACGGCACCTGATGGCGTGGAGCACAAGGACTACGGAGGAGGAGTACTCGGTTAGGAAGCTGTACATGTCCCGCACTGTATGGAAGACTCCTAGACGTACTCGACTAGTACTCTCTCCCTACTCCGACCTGTAACCCTGCCTCCCGGGCTATATAAGGCGAGGCAGGGACCCTTCTCTAGCATCCAATCCCATCTCACGGCGTACTATTACACCATCTTGTAATCGTACCCTATCAATCCAGAGCTACGCAGCATACAGGACGTAGGGTATTACGCACCTCGCGGCCCGAACCTGTCTAAATTGTGTGTCACGTGTCTCTTCCTTCGAGTTACCGATCTCGACGAGGCCACATTCATCTACTTCGGGTACTCCCCTTAGTAGGTTGCCGGTCTAAAACACCGACATGACAGTACCATAATTTGACTATAAACAAATATATCTCTAATCCTCTAATTAAAATTTTCTGTTGGTTCCAATTTAATTAGAGGATGAAACTTTTACTTTGCAGCAAAAAACATGAATACAATTCATGAAAAACATACTATTCAGAAGTAATTTTCTAATCTCTATGCAATTTTCTCGTTGGTTCCATATAAATAGAGATTAAAATAGACAAAATTCATTAAGTAGAGCTTCTAAAAATAAACAAAACAATTAAGAAATGTCATTGTGTAACGCTGTTTATTTGGCCTAGACCAGAGTTAGGCCCGCGATTCTCTTGTGCTCGCCATCTTCGGCCCTTAGCCCAACAACCAGTATTTGATCCGCCGAAACTCCTAGTGATCCACAGAATCTAACAATAACAACCAAAGAAATATAAATTTGTTGGCTTGATGAGCCAACTAACGCAACGACAGCGGCACTGCTGGTTAATTGCTTCGCTCTTTGAGTTTGGTCATGTTGGAGATGTTGACGATGGAGCAGGGTGGCGCACGCTGGAGATCTCAGGACCCAAATTAATTAGGAAGCCTGTGATACTAATCTCTTCCATACATGCAAAACACTGAGCTTTGCAGCAACATGCGCAACCATTCACGGATCCTTCCTGCGGTAGTTGGCTCCCACCTTGGATTCAACGGCGCGCCGCTGCTGCACATGGGTGTCCTCGAACTCGGCGGCGTCAGAATCCGTTGGTCAGCAGTATGTTGTGAGTGATGCCTAGTGTAGTGTAGTTTAATTTATGTTGGTTAAGTGTGCTTTGAAACATTTCTGCTCATGTTGTTTGTGTGAAATAAACCTTTGTAAGGTGTTGTTTGTGTTGATATTTCAGTTTGAATATGACTTGTTGGTGAATCAATTTGACTTGTTGGTGATGTTCATGTTGAACTATTTGGTGACAGAAATAGCATGTTCAGGCATATGATGGTATTTGAAACTTCTTACAAATTCACTGTGTTAGCAGGCGCTTATGCCAGACGCCAGTAGTAAAGGTCAACGCTAGCGGACGACATAAGCCACCAGTCATCACAAATGGGATCATTCGTGCTGGCGAGTGTCTTATGTCGTCCGCTAGCACTAAGCCTTCAATAATGCTGGTGGTTGCTGGCTCGATGCCCCTGCGCACCACTGTGCTGGCGGGGGCCAATTACACCCGCCCGCACGCTAATTTTCTTGTGACAGGGCAAATCGTTTCTTGCCTAGTGTGACTGATTTCAAGTTCTAGCATCATTTCCATTTTCTAGCATTTACTGTATAAACTTGCTTCTATCCACATCTTCCATCCAGATATGTTGATTTCTACATTTTGTTCATGCCTATCATTTAATCCAGAAAGTATATTCTGCCAGAAGTTATCCCGAAATATTAGTCCAATACAACATCACCATACCATCCCAAAAATTCTAAACAATCAATCTCAATTCCAAGCATCTAGAAAAATAATTCCAGTTCCGAATTTATGAGCAATGTCAAGGAAAAAAAAGGAAAGAAACCTGCACCAATTGAGGAAAACACAAAACATTTAAGGGGAAAGGAAACCAAGCATTCTTTGGTATCAGAAGCCAGTTCACATGCATGTCACCATCACAAGCCGCTTGCTAGAGTCCGAGTACCCTATCTACTCAAGTAATGGTTCAAAGCACAAACTAAAAGGCAAGGGACCTATTGTAGTCGTCTGGTAACATTTTCCAGCATATGTACAAGCAGCGTTGGAGATGATTTTTTGAGATCCACATACTCTTGGCTCGACACCACTTTATCTATTTCCGATGATGCGATAAATTCTATGCAAGCATTTTTGAGGTTGCAGCAATGATGTTGGTCTGCTAGAGCGTGTATAGTAGCCACATTCTGAGCATCAAGACTCTTGCAAAGAATGCCTTCGCAAATCCGCTTTAGTCTTCCCATAGCATACCTATCTGCAGCAATGATCAGGTGCTTAATCATCTCCTTGCTGTCATCGTCATCGAAGCCCTCCATGTCAGGCATCGAATCCGTGTATATGAAATGAAGCAACGCTCTGAAAACATCAGGATTCATGTCTTGGACCGTAATGAGCTGGCTAGTCTTCTCCTCCATCGGCCCAAAGAGCTCCGCATCGAAGACCGGCGACCGCATCGCAAGCACAGCCCTATGGGCAGGGAAAACCTCGCCTCCGACCTCGAATGTCACGTCCGATCCTTTCTTCTCCTCAAGCAATTTTCCAAGATTGTCCGAGAGGTCCGATGGCGGCACTTCAAGCTCAAAGTCCATGGTAGCCTGATTCCCCTGATCCAACCGTGGTCTCTTATTGGTTACCACGGTGACGTCGCACTCGATCACGATGCTGTCGTCACGCATGTACGGTGATGCTTCCAGCTCGGTCTTCTTTATGAAAGAGTAACTACCCGCGGTCGACGCTCCAGGGCCGGTGGCATCGGCTTTGGTGGTGAACACCCTTGGTGTCTCCACCTCATAGAGGACCACGGACAGCCCGGTGGCCTGGTCGACCAGGCTCAGGGTGAAGCGCGCCGTGACCTCGGTGTTCTTGCTTAGAAGAGCGAGGTAGACCCCGACGTAGTCCGTGTACATATGCCGCCAGGTCCCGGCGGGGTAGCAGCAGATGCACCAGTTGTGGCCGGCGACAGTGAAGGCGGCGGACCGGACGAATCTGCCGAGGGTGCGCCCGACTCTAAGGCCCCTCTGCGAGCTGTAGTCGGCGATCTTGAACGTGTGTGTCCCCCGCGCCGTCTCCAGACTGCTCGTCGACACTGTCCTTGCTCGGGGCCTTTTCGATGCAGCCATGGTCATCGGTCGTCCGGTGCCAATGCGTGCTGCGAATTGGCGAAGGTTTGTGCAACGGCGTCGTTGCTAGGCAGGTGTGGGGAGTAGGGATTAAGTAGAGCTATGGCTAGGGTTTTTGTCGGATGGGACTTTTTTTGAAAAAAAAAGACTCGACGTAAGGGGAAAGGACTGGATCCCCGTCCACGACTGTGCAAGAGACCAAGCAACTAACGAGACAAAAAAAAACGCTCACAATGCAAGAATCGTGACCCTTTATTTGTTATAAATTTGGTTGCAAATCCCGAAGGGTACTATTGCTAGTTTGCTACGAACTCTAGACAATTTCGTGACCCTTTGTTTGGGAAAGGCTGTTACAAGCGCTAGCAACGGGTGCCTCTGCAGCCGTGGAAGCAGATCAGCCGTCGGATGGAGGTAGGAAATTTCACAGGGCAACATTAACATCGGCGAGCAAAACGTTATGGGCGCTAGCCGCCGGACGCCTGTTGCATACAAAAATTCCCACCGCAACATTGGATGTGCAACATGAAAAGGTAGATTAGTGAAAATTGCAACATGTAAAATATCATTTGCAGGATCAGAACTCAATATCCGTAACATCGGAAATCAATCTTTCACAAAAAAAACATCGAAAATCAATGTTGACAACATGAAAACATGTTGAAATTTCGTCGAAAAATGAGAAAAAACTCACTGCAACATTTGTCCCATGTTGATTGTAGCATGCATATCTCTTGTTTAAAATACAACATTTTTCAAGACATGCATATCACATTTTTCATTAAGAGGAGAAGAATTACAAAAAGCCCGGAAAAACAAGAGATACAACGGACACAAACAGATGACGACCAACAACACCTAACAAGTGAGAAGAAAGAGAAACCCCACACCACCACCCTACCAAGTAACCACAACCAAAGACGACTGAAGCCTGCAGCCAGAAAGAAGCCTAAGTACACCCGCTCATCACCGAATGCCTAACAACCACAAGCCTACAGCAGAGCGCGAAGGTCCTGCAAGACGAGCCTCCAGGAAAGGAACGACGCCAACGCCGTCAACGTCCGTCTGCCACGGAAGGGCAGACCAAGTCTTCACTTGGCAGAAACCATTGGTTTTGAAGGCCGCAACGACGCCCCCAACAAGGTAACCACATCCAAAGACGCAGCCGTCGTCAACATCGGCAAAGGCACAGCTCGATTTTCACCAAAGACCTCCAAAACCATCTTCGCACATAGATCACCGAGGCAGGGATGATAACCAAAACGATGGAATTACAACGAGTAAACCATGGCAATGACGATGAAGAACACCAGCAGGTCAAGTGGCAGGGATCAAGCCAAGTGATCGAGGAGGAAGCAAACGGAGAGCCCAAGCTGAAGCCCTTCCTCATCCTGCAACAACCGGCGCCAAGGTGACGACCCGAAACACCAAGGGAAAGACAAAGACCTGTCGACCCATCCCTACCAACGAAGAAGACGACTGTAGAGGCATGATCCCACGGGTGACAACCATCGGTAGAGGAGTTGGAGGAGAAGTCAGGAAGGAGGACATGGCCACCACCGCCTCCCCGACAGTAGTGTGAGCAATTAGGGAGCTTGTGCTACCCAGTGGGAGAAAGAAAGGGACTTGTCCTCCATTGCTGGCGGCGGGAGCAGACCCTGACGAATTCCACCAGCAGAAGACCTCCAATCGCGACCCAACGACGGGAGATGACATGTCGGGCGGCCGCCGCTGACTGTTGACGGTGAAAATCCGTCAACCTAGCCATGAGTTTACCTTCGGTGTTGGCATGAGTTTTATACTTTATCCATTGGTACTAACCCCCGTGGTATAACAAGTTCACGTGTGCATGTCGTTTTTGGAGTTTAATGTTTATGCAGGGATTTAGTGTTGAATGCAAGACTTTCGGGATAAGTTCATCAAGCACCTCATGACAAGACTTTGAAGCCCCGAACAAGTCATGCAATGAAGCAAAATTAACTCCAAGAAGCCGGGGACTTGATCCGAGAAGACGACGGACTCCGGGGACCCGACCGGAAAAGTGTTGAATCTTGCAAGACAAGGAGTTGAGTCCAATTCGGAGAGAAACCGACGACATGGACCTACATGCGAGAAGGGGGAAACATCCGGGAAGCAAGGGAACCGACGTGGGGCAAAGGAGCCCACGGGCCGGGCCAAAATGGGCCCGGGCCGGCCGGCCGCCCGGTCGGCCGGTCGGCCCGGTGCCCATTTTGGGCCCAAACGTGCTCTCCTTTGCCCTAGCCGCCAATCGGGCTATTTATAGTCCCCCCCGACCGAGAGCCACGGAGAGAAGATTTCGTCTTCGGCCGCCGAGGAGCAGAGAAGAGAGGGACACCATGTCGGGAGAGGAGAGGGTCGAGCTAGTTGACTAGGGTTTCCCTAGCCGACGTGGGAACCTTGCATGGAAGACCACGTCGGAGTTCCGGAGCTAGAAGCAAGATCAAGGAAGGATCCGGTGGTGATCTTGTGTATGTATCATTGTCATAGTTGAATTATCAAGTTGAATCTTTTCTTAGCGATCAAGTGTTTCCTCGAAGATTTCGTTTTTCGATCGGCTTTGCTTATTCCAATTCTATTCGTACGATAGATTACATAGGGTGTTCTTGTAGCCGCGGTGGCTAGAGGTACACGCCGGATCTTCCGAAAGAATCTAGACTTGTCTTTTGACTCGCCCTAAGCTCCCCGCATGAATAGGGATACGTTGTGACAGAACGGGGGTCTCGAAAGGCGGATGTTTTCGGATTTGGACGGGAAACCATGATTTAAAGAGGCTTCTATTAAGATTCGATTTGCTACTTCTTCTCTTGCTTGGAACTTCAACAAAAGGCTTACCCCGATCCCTCTAGATCGGTTTATCTACCCAATCTTACTTTGCTTTCTCCGGTCTTTAGTAGATTAGATTTATCTTTGTTTTGTGCTCTTGTCTAGATGCATTAGGGTTTCTCTTTTACCAAAGATTGAAGTTACTTGGCTTTACTAGATCAATTCTTGCGTCACACATTTGTTCCACGGATTCGATACCTTGGGTTCACCACTCGAGGGAAGAAGGGTCCCTTGACTACGACGGGAGACTTGTACGCTTGCGAGTCACGAACGAACTTTGATACAAACATTAACCGTCAACAAGCCCCTTTTTCTGGCGCCGTTGCCGGGGAACAAGTGATCAAGATTTGATTTTTTATTGCCTTTTTTTTGTAATTTTCAGTACTGATTTTGTTTTATTTTTGCATCTACTAAACTTTGATCATCCTCAAATTACATCTAATCTAGTTTGTCTAACTCTAGTCTTTATAGATTTGTTTTGTTTTCTAGTTTTTTTTTGCATACTTTGTTTATTGCTAACCCTAACAGGAGATGGTTGGCTACCTCTCCAAGAAACCCAAGCTTTTTTGTGGATGATCCAGGAAAACTTTACAGGCAAAGGTGACATGCAACACAAGCTAAAGGGGTGGAAACCCTAGATTCAAAAGTTGAAGTCGAAGGACCGTCGAGATCTCCAAGGGAATCACCACCTCCAAGTCCAAAGGAAGATCAACCTCAACCACCGGAGCGCCGCGCACCCGGACATCGTTGATCTACCTATCATAAACCTTCAAGACGTCGGGAGGCCGTTCAAGATCAAAGTCTCAACTATCCGCATGACGATTGCGAGAGCCGAATGCATACGAGTCGGATTCCTTGAGTGGCATATCGGTTTACTTAAGAGGAGGATGGAGAAGATGGAGATGGAGAAAGAAGCTCAACACCTAAAGGCCGCCGAAGCAAGATCCTCATGCAAGGAGTGTGTGGAGTACGACCATGTCCAAGGACGCCGTCACTAAGCTCGAGGCTATGGAGAAAATATTGAAGAATTTAGATGGCAAGGTGACGGAGGTCGGAAGCTCTATACGTGAAGTGTTCATCGTGATGAAGATGCTAGACGCAAGTGGGACAACTTGCCGGGCGCCCGATGGGTGACGAAGAAGAATATCCGAGACAACTCCAAGGTCCCAAGACGACGAAGGCTACTCAAGCTCATTCGGGAGAGATGAAGGATCACATTAGAGACCATGAAGATCACGACCGAAGGACCGGAGTTCGAGATGCCGAGCCACAAGGAAGTTGTTGCATCCGTCAAGACCAAGGACAAAGCCACCGTGAAGACCAAAAAAATTGACTAGCCAAAGTGGGTACCCAAGATTGCAACGCCCGCAAAGAGCGTTGATCCGGAGAAATCAAGTGAAGAAGTCTAGCCATGGACTATAAACGAAGCGCTAGGCGGGAGGCAACCCGTTTCGTCAAGTCAAGAATAAGCTACCGGGAGGACAACCCGATTCCAGGTTTTCGAGTCTTTTTAATAATTTAGTTTTTGAGTTTTATTACGCAAAGACATTAGACTTAGAAGTGGTTGAACAATATTAGAGACATAATTCTTGATTGAATGTTTGCTTTATCATAAACCCTTTGCAAGAACCCTCCTATGTGCTTGTTTGATTCTTTTCTTTTCGAGAAACCCTCAACCAAATAATTTCAGAACCTTAGCTCAACCTTTCACCCCCATTATGGTGCTGAGGTTGACTTATTTTTCATGCTAAAACCACACGAGTAGAGCCACGATTTATGTTTAAGTGTTAATAAAATTCAGCACGTGGTAGGACTCGCGTGAACCTAGAAATCAAAGCTTTTGGTTGGTTTTAAAAATCTTTATCCTTGGTTTCTCTAGGATTAGAATTTTTCTAAGCCTATTCTAATTTTGTTTTATTCAAAATCTTTCTTATTTAGCCAAAATTAGAACCTAAACCTATGCCCCCATGATCAAACCGGGAAAATGTCCGCTCTCAACCAATGAAGGCAAACTATACCGGTGAGACCGAAATCGACGTAAAAAGAAAATATTTTCGACTTGCATTTGTTTCTAATGGTTTAAAAACTTCTCTAAAATTATGTTCGAGCTCTTGCATGGCTCTGAAAAATATTTTAAATTTCGAATTAGAGGAGTGCTTAACCTTAAACACACCTTAATGGAGGCAATCTAGTAATCATGCATGCACCATTGGATTCCCTTTCATCAACTTTCACCAATTCCACATGCAAAGGACAAGCATGGTGGGCAGCAAGCATCAACTTTGTAGGAATTTCATGGTGGCATGTGAAGCAAGTGGAGCTAGGGAGCATGGACATGACCCAAAACATGAAGCATCAAGTCGAAGGACCAATAGTGGACGAGAGCGTTTGGGCGGTGCAACTCGTGGAGCACGCGGGCGGGGAAAGTTGCGAGAGGTGAAATGATCGTGCTTGGAAGAAAGACGAGACGGGGAGGAGCACCGAGGCCGGCCTCACCTACATAAGGAGCCCCCGGCTCCCGTTTTCTGCGCAGCAAGCTTCCCTCTCCTTCCTTTGTTTGTGTGTTCAAGTTTGTGTGCTCAAAACCTCCGTAGACATAGCCAACCTTCCCAAGCTTGATGACTCAAGAAAAAAAATCCACATCCTTAATCCACTCAAAGTCCACATCCGAATCAAAGAGTTTAAGTGCCTAGTTACCGGTTGCAACCCGGAATTTCGTTGAAGAAAAGAGTGCAGCAACCATGTGGAAGAAAACCACAAGTCTCTTCTCTAAGAAGAAGAGTTCATCGTCATCCAAGCCGTCATCAACCACGTCTTCGAGGAGGCACTCGGTTTCCGAGACTCCCCGGAGCATGGAGACGGATACGGCACCACCGAGGAGTAACGATGCTCTCCTCCTTGGTGGTATGAGGGCTGCAAGAAGCACTTCCATGAGGTTTACCGAACCTCGTGGGCACACGGAGGAGCAGCCCGCGCCACCACGACGATCGACTCGCTCAACCGCGCCACCTCCTTACACCCCGACATACTCTTCGTACAGCTTCATCATCTTGTCAGCGGAAGAGGAGGAGAGGCTCTCTAATCTTGAGAAGAGGCTTGTGCCCAACGTCGAGTTCGACGACCAAGCACTCTACACCTTGGGTTTTGGCACCGACATATACTATATGTTGGGGCACCTCGGATGGGTGCAGTTCTCCAACGGAATATCGCTGGACACCCATTTGGGGTACGCCTTGGAAATTTTAATGACTATTGCACCTATCCTTGATGATGGGGTGCAAAGCTTGTCATTCCGTTTGGAGGGAGTCCAACAAGAGGTTCCCTACGAGCACGTTAGGGAGCTGCTTGGATTCCACAAGGGAGCTCCGGAGAAAGTTGACGTGCCACCCGGCATGTTAGCGGGATTTTGGAACATGATCTCCGGAGAAGCCCATCAACAACGCAATTGCATCCGCAACCCCATTATCCGGATATTTCACTCTTGGATGTGCAAGAGGGTATTGGGGAGGATGAAGAAAAAAAAAGGTGACCGACACGGAGTTGAATTGGTTATACTCGGCTTTAATTGCCAGGCAGCCAATAGACCCCTCTTACCTCATGATCAACCGTTGGTGTTGTGAAGCAACATCGGGGGCGGGTAATATTGGTTCGGGGTGTTACCTCTCCATGTTGGCCTTTTCCTTGCGGCCGGGGATCGCAAGAAACCCCCGACCACCTTTTGCGTGGTACCTCTCTCGGCATTGAGTATTTGCGGCAAGGCAAATACATTAGTGGAGATGAGAGAGGAGGTTATCGGTTGGCCATAGTGAACATACCCCTTCCGAATGAGAGGCTTAGGCTTTTCACCGAAGGAAGAGAAGATTGGTTGGAAGAGGGACTCCTTATCCCCGCAAGGAAGAACAAAAGAGGAAGAATCGTAGAGGAGGGAACATCCTCCGCGCATGCGAGTGGAGCACAACCCAATGTGCAACCATTCGGCGGGATCCCTCCTCCGCCAAGTTATTACGGAGGGCCACAAGAGCAAGCATGGGGGGGGTGGTGCACCGGTACCCCCACAAAATTATGTTGTGCCCAACGCTAACTTCGCGGAGTCCTACGCTCATCATCCCCAACCACAACAAAGCATGGCCATTATTGGAGGGTATGCTGCAAGAAACGCTCAAAACATCGCAGCCATCCAAGCTAACGCAACTCAACTTGGTGAAGGCAATGCAAATATTGCCTTTGAACTTGGACGCCTTCACCTTGTGGAGCCAAATCAATTCGTCGGAGGGAATGTCCATATTACGAGCAAGGGTATTATTATCAAGATCATCAACATCAACCACCGGCGGAGGACTAGAAGATTTAGGAACTTTAGTTTTCTTTTCTTTTCTTTTTCTCTCGTAATTTTCAGCTTTTGCTTATGTGTGTTTGCGTAGTATTTTCTGTTTTTATTTAAATTTCAGCAAGCATGTTTGTTTGTTTTCAGTATGTATTTCAACTTGATGTCACCATTAATAAAGACACCACCTTGATTATATCATTGGAAAAGTTACAAAATTCGTGCCATGATGATATATGATTAAAATTGCAGCTTTGTTCATCTTTGTAATTGATTTATGCATGTTTAAGCTAGTGCTCTCTTAAAAATACAGATCTGAATTTATTTAAATGCTAGCTTAATTTTCAGCGGAGGTTATGATTAAAATAAAGACCCATAGTGTTTTATGTGCTCTCAAGTTATGAATAGATTAAAGATGTCTTTTATGCTCAAAAATATTGCTAACCTTGTCACAAATATCACTTGTGTGTTGCTCAACCTATCCAAAGCCTTATATATATTTGAGTGCATAAACCTTAGTGTACAAGATTTATTTTTGAGTGAGTTATTGCAGGCCATGATTTCTCTGGCCCGAGACTAAGAAGCTGGTCATTCCGTTTTTGCGTATCTATCTTTTTGCTAGCCCTTTATCCGTGCATTGTGTATCCCCGCATCGGTGATCTCACAAACTTCGCCGGATATCCACCCTTAAACCAAATATCTTTTTTGTGATTACCTCCTTGACCACAACCTATCGTTGAGAATGGATCATCAATTCAAGGAAGATCGCAAGACGGTGCCAACGTTGAAGATTTCAAGTATCTCTCCAAGGAAAAATTATTCCGGTACCTACCTTATTTTTCGCCTCTTTGCTCGAGGACGAGCAACGTCTAAGCATGGGGGAGGAGGTAGGTACGGTGCAGTTTTAGAATTCAAAAGGGAGTATTTTAAAAAAATATATAATGATGAAAGAAAAAAAAATCCAGTGATATTCATGACTTTCAAGGTATAAAAAAAATCAAAACTTCGTTGTGAAAGTCATGAACTGAATATATGACGAGGCAAGAAAAAATGAATGAATGAAAGAAAGAAAAGAATGAGAAAGAAAAAAATATATTTGTGCGTAAAGTGAACTCTCCGGTTCTCTAAGAGTGCATTCAAGGCTTCAAGATAAAAAGATCCATTCTCAATTTTCCAACCATGTGCAATCCGATAACGAGGACTTTCTTTGTGCCTCGGGATCACTCTTTGCCATTTGCACATGTCCACCCATCTAAAGTGTGTGTATTTTTCTCTTTCCCCTCCTTGATTTAACATTATTTTCCAATGACCTTTTTGACGAGTCTCGGTAAGACCATGAGAAGCTTGTCTTGTTTTGACAACACCTCATTTATAAAATCTTGTTAGGACTAAACTTTCCCGAAGCTCCATATAAGCCTACCACACATATATATGAGAGGGAAAGGAGTAGAATATATAGGCTTGAGAGACAAGTGAGATGAGAGTTCATGAGCAATACACGAGAAGATTTAAATTTGTGAACTTGGTTTAGCTTTTCTTTATCTCGTTCTTTATTTCAAAAATTTCGAGATCTATTTGAACTTTGTGAGCATGTTAATACTTGTGGGATAAGCTTAATAAGAATCTACCCTCCGTAGAGATGAAGGCTAGTGCATTATGGAACTTTAATGAATTAAATTTTGAGAGCATTATGTTTTCTCATGTATGATCAAATGCAAAGTTTAAACATTGTTTAGCAATGATGATATTCATCGAAGGCTTACTCGAGGACGAGCAAAGGTTTAAGCATGGGGGAGATGTTGACGGTGAAAATCCGTCAACCTAGCCATGAGTTTACCTTCGGTGTTGGCATGAGTTTTATACTTTATCCATTGGTACTAACCCCCGTGGTATAACAAGTTCACGTGTGCATGTCGTTTTTGGAGTTTAATGTTTATGCAGGGATTTAGTGTTGAATGCAAGACTTTCGGGATAAGTTCATCAAGCACCTCATGACAAGACTTTGAAGCCCCGAACAAGTCATGCAATGAAGCAAAATTAACTCCAAGAAGCCGGGGACTTGATCCGAGAAGACGACGGACTCCGGGGACCGACCGAAAAGTGTTGAATCTTGCAAGACAAGGAGTTGAGTCCAATTCGGAGAGAAACCGACGACATGGACCTACATGCGAAGGGGGAAACATCCGGGAAGCAAGGGAACCGACGTGGGGCAAAGGAGCCCACGGGGCCGGGCCAAAATGGGCCCGGGCCGGCCGGCCCGGTCCGGTCGGCCCGGGCCCATTTTGGGCCCAAACGTGCTCTCCTTTGCCCTAGCCGCCAATCGGGCTATTTATAGTCCCCCGACCGAGAGCCACGGAGAGAAGATTTCGTCTTCGGCCGCCGAGGAGCAAGAGAAGAGAGGGACACCATGTCGGAGAGGAGAGGGTCGAGCTAGTTGACTAGGGTTTCCCTAGCCGACGTGGGAACCTTGCATGGAAGACCACGTCGGAGTTCCCGGAGCTAGAAGCAAGATCAAGGAAGGATCCCGGTGGTGATCTTGTGTATGTATCATTGTCATAGTTGAATTATCAAGTTGAATCTTTTCTTAGCGATCAAGTGTTTCCTCGAAGATTTCATTTTTCGATCGGCTTTGCTTATTCCAATTCTATTCGTACGATAGATTACATAGGGTGTTCTTGTAGCCGCGGTGGCTAGAGGTACACGCCGGATCTTCCGAAAGAATCTCGACTTGTCTTTTGACTCGCCCTAAGCTCCCCGCATGAATAGGGATACGTTGTGACGAACGGGGGTCTCGAAAGGCGGATGTTTTCGGATTTGGACGGGAAACCATGATTTAAAGAGGCTTCTATTAAGATTCGATTTGCTACTTCTTCTCTTGCTTGGAACTTCAACAAAAGGCTTACCCCGATCCCTCTAGATCGGTTTATCTACCCAATCTTACTTTGCTTTCTCCGGTCTTTAGTAGATTAGATTTATCTTTGTTTTGTGCTCTTGTCTAGATGCATTAGGGTTTCTCTTTTACCAAAGATTGAAGTTACTTGACTTTACTAGATCAATTCTTGCGTCACACATTTGTTCCACGGATTCGATACCTTGGGTTCACCACTCGAGGGAAGAAGGGTCCCTTGACTACGACGGGAGACTTGTACGCTTGCGAGTCACGAACGAACTTTGATACAAACATTAACCGTCAACACTGACGTGAAGGGGCGGGGGCCAGCCCGAGCACCAAGGTCACAGATCCAGACCTAGCGGCGGCCGCCTGCGGAAGCGCAGCTCCTCCCTGGGTGAAGTCTGCTCATATCCGCAGGGCCGGTCTTGGAGGGGGGCGAGAGGGGCGGCCGTCCCAGGCCCCCAAATCAAGAAGGCCCCTTCCCAAGTATCTACAAACAGTATAGTATACAAAATATACTAGCACAAGTACACATCACTATAAGTTCGTCTAAAGTTTGTCTAGAGACATGAGTCCTCTGCGATTCTATTTTTGGTAGAGATTGAATACAACGATCAGAAGTTCATGATTGAGGTAGTAAAATGCAATGACCAAGCAGTAATCTAGGTGGGAATTTTTAGATCGCCCTGGGCCCCCAAAACCACAGGACCGGCACTGCATATCCGGCGCAGCGAGGCTTGCCCCCTAGCGGCCGCACGCGGGAGTAGCCCGACGCTCCCTCGCCTGGGACACCACTGACTGCTCTCTCACTGGTTCCTCCACATCGGGTCCACTGTCGAGCATTCCTTCACGGGGTTGCCCCCGCCGGGTGCTTTCTCACAAGGGTTGTGGTCGGAGCTCAACAAGGAGCAAGCTCCCCTCGGCAACGAGTAGGTCGACCGCCTCTCTGCTCGAGGTCAGCGAAGAGAAACATTGGTATTACCTAGATGCATATCGTGCTAAAATGAAATGAGTGGACCTTGTCCTTGTGTTGCAGCTGGAAAAGGTAATGGGTAGGCCACAGGCGGTAGCGAACATGTGGACAGAGGTCCGTCACGTGGTGTCCGGACGGTAGCCTACGCGTCAGACGTATGGTTACTGGCATTACCATTCGGGAAACTATAAAAGAAAACGCCGTTATATCTCCAACCAAGAAGCCGTACGTCAAGCAAAGAACTTTGCGCAACGAATCTAATTCTAATGAGCATAATTAATCTATAATTTGCTACGATAGTGCTGCAATATACTAATCATGTGGTCAAAGACCTCATTAGATTTATTTTGCGATTTTACCCGGGGTTGTGTAGGTAGTTTTGAAAACTGACTTTATTTAATACCCCTAATTAGTGGTCAAAGGGAGGGGTAAAATTTTTTTCTCTCCAACCAAACACCACTAGCACTATATACCACTCGGCAAACAAGCTTCTAAGAGAGCCGAGCCGAATCAATCTAGCTAGCATGTCGCCACAAAGTAATTGTGCCTGAATGGAACTGACGCTAGCACTGCAAGATCAGAAATCATCAGCGGTAGTGGCGCCCCGACAGTGGGTGTCGTAGACCTCATAAGTCGATTTATTTTATTATGTATCTAGATATATATTTATGTTTAGATACACAATAAAAGAAAAATATTTAGAAATATCAAAACAATAAATAATTTGAGACGGAGAGAGTATTTGCTAAGGAGGTGCACCAAGGAGGGACAAACGTCAACACACCGGAGTATATGTTTTAGTTTAGAAATTCCAAACACATGCGTGCTAGCTTGTTTAGCACAATGTGCAAAGAATAAACTGTTCGGAGGATGTTTGGTTCCGGCCACAAAGAGCCACGTCACGGAATTTTGTAGCCCCAGCAATTTAAGATGTTGTTTGGCTCATTACTGACTTTTTGCGTGTCACAACATTCTACCGGCCTTCCAATTGATTTTCTCGCCATGGGTTGCCGAAGCTTAAGCGTTCGTTTTTTACACCACAGATTGTGGCACCATCATAGGTTAGCATGATTTTCTATGGCCAGCAACCAAACAGTCCCTTAATGCCGTGTAGCCATCTTCACGGGAAAGAAAAGTGACAGATCGGGGAAGTTGGGGATGAGATTTGTATATCTGAGTTGATCCCATTCCCACCTTAGTTTGAGCTAAGCGAGTTTGCATATTGAGGCTAGTTTATGATCCACGCTTACACTTGCTAAGAAAATATGTGCTAATCTGCCGATATGAAACATATTTGTTATTCATCACAATGTCAGGCCCCCATCAGATAAGGTAGAAATCGACATTTTCATGAGGCATACATATATAGCTATCGTAATACAGATTGACACTTGGAAGCCGTCCCCTGCGCTCCATTTACACGAGAGAAGAGCGGGAGCTATTTTCGAAGGAGTCTGCCAAACCGACCCAGGGTGTGGCAATACAATGCATATATGATGAATGTGTATCAGCTACATCATGCACCAGCTATTGAGGGAAGTGAAAGATAAATGATATTGTTTATTAGTAATCTCTTAATATGATTGCACGACTCTAATATATCCATCTATATAGTATCTAGAAATTTTACCTTATATAAATAAAATTTAATATTTAAATTATTGGTAAACATTTGCAAAATTTGAATATTGATACATAAAATAAAATAAATTCTATCTCAGTGGATTCTACCCTTTGTGTAGCTAAGAGAGTTTGGCATGTTTTGTGAAACTCATACCTTACTACGTGTCGACGCTTACACCTGCTAAGAGAACACTCCCTCCATCTTACAGAAGAGTTCTCCTTTTGGGTTGTTCTAAGTTAAATTATATCTAAAATTAGTTTGATCAAATTTATAATGAAAAGTCAATATTTGTAACACTAAATGAGTATGCTATGAAAATATATTTAATAACAAATCTAATTAAACTTGTTAGACATCGAAATAGTTTATATATTTTTATACGAACTTGATCAAGCATAATAGCATTAGATGATTTGACTAGGATAGAGGGAATATACACTAAATCTGCCCTTATGAACCATATTTGTTATTCATCACCATTGACCATTGTTGTGAAACTGTGATTAGTATAGTATGCATCATCACGACACGATCACAATGTCAGACCTGATCGGATAAGGTAGAAATCGACATTTTGATGTGGCGTAGCTAGCTAGCGTAATACAGATTGGCACTTGGATGCCGTCCCCCTGCGCTCTAGTGCAGCACAACACGAGGATGGCAGTAGGGTCCCCTGAGCCACCCCACGGCGATCTGCCGGTTCACCGCCTCCGTGAAGTGGACACCGTCCCACGACTCGTGCGTCGACGGGTCCGGGCACGCGGTGGCGCCCTTCATGCCGCACCGCGCGTCTAGCTCGAAGTTGAACCTGCCGCCTCCGGCGCCGCAGCACGCCGGGACGGCGCCGGCGCGGAACCCGAAGCGCGCCGGGCTCCGGACCATCCGCTCGACGTGGGCGTAGTAGTCGGCGTACATGATCCGCGCCGCCGGGTGCCGCGCCCGGATCCCGTCGAGCCGCCGCTGGAGCAGCGCGTTCTGGTAGACGGAGAGCTCGTTGAGCGGCTTTAGGCACCCGTACTCGTCGTAGTCGGCCGCGTTGGAGCTCGGGAGGAACGTCAGATAGATGGCGAAGCAGCCCACGGGCAGTGCTCCCGGGACGATGATGTCCACAGCGCCAAGCTGTAACAGTTGCTGCAAGATCACACCACATCAGTCACGCACAAGGCACAACTCACAAGTAGATGTCGTTAGTGATCAGTTCATGGATTTGTGTGTTCGCGTGGTTTTCAAGTGATCGATCGAGACGCGGGCACGCGGCTCACCGCTCACCTCGACGCCGGAGGCGACGTTGTCGACGATCTTGGGCGTGTAGTTCCTGGCCTGCTCTGTGGTGAAGCCGAAGAAGAGCATGGCGTTGTAGTCGTTGCCACCGAAGGGGCCGAACACGAAGAGGGACTTGGCGAGGTGGGCCTTGCAGCGAGGTCCTCCAGGTGGAGCGCCGCCGCAGACGGAGGGGAGAATGTCCCGGAGCCACTGGATCTGGACGTTCATGGCGCCGTTGTTCCAGATCGGGTAGCCGAGGCCGATGGACTTGAGGAAGGCGAAGTCCAGCGCCGTGCCGCCGACGATGGCCATGTTGGCGCCACGGCGGAAGTCCGCGCCGCGGAGCTTGGACGGCGGGAGCAGCGGCAGGCCCAGCTCCTGAGCTGCACTCGCAACTCGCATGCATGCACGGACGATGAGCTTGCAGGAGTGACTAGTCTGACTAGTATAGCAAAATCAATGGCCGATCGAGTCGAGTGGAGCCTGATGCGCGAGTGCGTACCGAGGAAGTCGATGACGAGGCGGCCGTCGGAGCAGCGGCAGGTGGGGTGGCCGAAGTAAGTCATGCCGTAGGGCGGGTGCGCGACGGTGAGCAGGAGCTGGTCCGCCGCCGACATGTTGACGCAGATGTTGCCCGTGTCGCCCAGCGAGTCCCCGAAGTTGAACAGGGCCTCGTACCGCAGGCCCGCGGCGCCGGCGCCCGCCGCGGCCAGGAGGGAGCAGCACCAGATGCACTGGATGAGGAGAATGCCGGCGGCGGCGACCAGTGCCGCGCGAGCCATGGCGGCGCTCGTCACCGCTGGCACTACCGATAAGAATTCAGAAATGCCGCCACGGGAATATCAGGTCCACGCGCCCGCGCACGTACGTGTATATAGTGCTCGCTCGGACGATCGAGATGAGCGCTAGCTCCACGTGTGCGCCGTGGTGAAGTGGTGATGAGCCGGGCCGCCGCTGATCGATCGTCTGCCGACGAACTACCTCGAGATAACCTCCGTTTAATGGAGGCTTGGACGCTTGCAGTTGCAGGTCGCAGCTAGCGGCGCGGCACGTACGTCTCGCGCGCACCGTCACACGCGCTGCAGTGACCGGCCGGCCGGTTCGAGTGCTCCTCCGCTTCCCTCCTACCGAGCCCCCTCCCGTCAGCGCAATTCAATGGCGTGTGCCCGGCCGCGCTCTCGCGAGAGGTGACGAGCGCTTAGCTTGCTGCGTCGGCGTCGGCTCCCCAGGAAAAAGCAGCTCCGCGCCTCCGCGCGGCGCGATGGCGTCGTTGTTGTTGGCTCGGTGCGGTGCCGTCGTACTACGTGTGTGCGGGCTTTCTGCCCGTTTCGCGCCCTCTGCCCGTTTAAATTTGTTGTTGGTGGGCCGTCGATAACACGCCGTACAGCTAAAACCAGTTTTTTTTTTTACAAACGGGCACTGGATACTGGATTGGATGCGCCTATTTCACTGATA
This sequence comes from Cenchrus americanus, assembly GCA_947561735.1. NCBI lineage: Eukaryota > Viridiplantae > Streptophyta > Magnoliopsida > Poales > Poaceae > Cenchrus > Cenchrus americanus. The sequence goes on along the minus strand of OX387240.1, from coordinate 87,453,825 downwards.
AATAAGGAGAGTACAAGTCGAGACAACGTACATACGTTCTTGCTAAGAGGACTGCAAGGTCCTTCTCTCCGCGGTGATCCAAGCATTTGCTTCGCTCTTGACCTTGGCCACCATGGAAAGGGCCGACGCTTAGTTGCGGTCGAAAACTCTCACATGTTCCTTCCAAACCACCCATACCGTCAGGAGTGTGACGGAGCGTATTGCCTTCCTCAGGACGTCCGGTATGATTGCGATGTTCTTCCGCCAGTGTAGTGCCAACTTGTTGTGTGGCCACTGCTTAATCTCACTGTCACACCTGTTTCTCCAAAGAAAACCAAGTGCATAACTATATGTATGCCAGGATCTATTTCCATGAAAGGTTGAGCGAGGACCGGAAAGATCACACTGAGATAGAGCTTGATAAAGAACGTCTATCGAGCGATTTGTGCATATGAGAGAACAACTATGAGCTAGGTTTATTTTAATTAGCAAAAACATATGATAGGATATTTCATAAAGAAAAGTATCCTAAGTTGGAATTAATTCAGATTAAACTTTATTTACAAAACCGTAAAAGAAAGAACCTAGTCAAGTTTTATTCATAAATGTTTATGTATAAATTATACCAATTAAGCATTTAACTTAGAAAAGATAAACTATATGAATAATCTAAACGTAACTTTGTGAGTAGATCATGTTATTATTAAAAACACCATTACATTGATATTAATCAAAATTAACATTTATTTATAAAGCCGGAGTAAAAAGCCTAATCAACTTTTCATTATAAAAGTTAATTAATCATTAAGCAAATTAATATTTGACTTATGGAAAACTGGGTAAAAGATCTAATCATATTTTATTTACAAAAGCATGTGAGAGAAACATTAATCAAATTAAATTTGATTATGAAAAACAGTGTATAGATCTATATAGATTTTTTTAGAATAGGCATGTTTATAAAGCATTAATCAAAATTAATATTAAATTTATTTTCAGAAAATAAACATGATGGAAACACACCACTAACGCGTGCTTTGCATTATTATGAACCTACCGCAACTTGAACTGATAAAAACGGAGCTAGAACAAAGATTCTATAAGCAAAACAAGATTGCAGGGACCTATCTGCAATGAACTATAGACTTCAGGGGCTAGCAAATAAGAAACTCGAGACAAAAGAAACAGTGCTCGTGAATAGATCTAAATCAGGGTTAGATCTATAAAGAGTCTCAGTTGGATCTGGATGGAAGAATCTAATAGATCTAGGGTGTTATTTATGAAAGATCCAAGACACAAAGAAAACATATCTATTACATGGTTCTCCAAGGGCTAATCCGCAAAACTGCCACATCTTCTTCCTCCATGGCCGGCGGCGGCGCGAGACAGGGCGAGGCGCGGCTAGGGTTCGCGGGGCCGGGCGCGCGTCCTTCATAGGGGCGCGGAACCCTAGGTGCCCCGGGCGCGCACGCCAAGGATGCCTGGCGGCGGCGGCCATGCGCAGCAGCAGTGCTGCTTTGCGGCCGGGCCCAGATGGGCTTGGCGGGCGGTCCAACACCGGATGGAGGTGGGTCAGGGCTTCGGGCTCGGCCCAGATAGATAGGATAGGTTTTGGTTTTTTTCCGGATTTATTTTTAATGCAAAAACAATTCCATAAATTCTAGAAATTGTTTTAAAGGCACTAAAATACTCAAAAAATCACAAAATTCCAGAAAAATTCCCAGAGCTAGATTGGAGCATGAACAATCCAAATAAAGTATTTGGTGTTCAAGAAAAGGATTTTAGAGCCTTCTAATAAATAGAAAAAACTCAAGGAAAATGAGAATAAATTCCAGAAAAATCCGGAAAATTCTCGGGAGAGTTTGGGCAGCACCTAAACGCATTTTTGAAACCTTTTGCACTCAACAAGCACCAAGATGCATCGGCATGAATGCAACACTCACAACTTTTATTTGATTCAGAAAGTCAAACAAGGATTTTCCTATACTATATTTCTTGTAAAGAAAAAATAAATGTTGAGGAAATTTTAAAATTATGAGAAAATCGTTATTTAATTATTCTCTCTATTCACGTCCTGAAATTGGAAATTTCAGGGTGTGACACTCACTTAGGCCAATCCAATCTACCAGTGGTAGGCTCCAAACCCTATGTGTGTATCAACAAGTTGAACGAAGATGGTGTGTCGTCTTGTTGCTCTGTAGACAGGGCAAGAGGGGTTGTAGTCTCATCCTCTACTTTCAAAGCCTGTCGGAGGTCCACACCCTGTTTTGAAAGATGAGCCACACAAAGAATTTACAACTCAGGGTAGCCCAAGTTTTCCAAATTTATAACAACTATATAATCGGTACCCACTACAAGTCATGGTTGGATTTCTCTCAACATGCAAGCATTCCACATCATCATCCATTATGCGTCATATCATCATCCACTATATGCCATGTCACCATCCACTAGACTATCTATTTATGTCTTCAACCGATTTTGTGTGAACATATTTTTGTGAGTAGCGCGCCACAAAATTACAACAGTAGAAATACATATAGGATCAATCATTTAAGAATGCTTCTTTCTCAACAAAACCAACATGCTTCCATGTACAATGTTGTTTATAAAAAATATTGCCATGCAATCACTTTGGTGTTTATACTTTCACATTTCACTTTAAAATTTTGTTTAACAAATTCCCGCAGCAACGCCAGGGTATCACCTAGTTAGCTCTATTTCTGGTGTTTTAATGCATCCGAAGAATTGCGCCTTATAGGCTGACGAAGAGGTGTATTCCCCACTCGCTGCTAAATTCCAAGTTAATTTGTCATCTTGTTGGTGTTGTAGCTTGATGGGTCCAACGAGAGTCCATAAGGTGACGAATTGTGCCAGGTGCGCGGTTGTGAAGCCTGTTCGGTAGTCTAGGTCGTGCATCCATGTGTTGTTGTGCAGCGCCTAAGCCACTGAGTGCTTCTTTTTCCTTGTTTTGTTGAAAAGAAACATTGTGATGTCCTCAGGCCGACGCCCCTGCAGCCAGCATGACGTCCAGAAGGGTGTTTTTTACCATTGCTAAGAGTAATTGTGGTGCAGGTGGTGAAGAGGAGGCGGTCGTTCTCGGTGCACGAGACCTCCGTGCCCACCCAGGCGGCCAGGCCTTATCTGGAGAGGCCCACTCGTGCCATAGCCATTTGAGTCATAGGGTCGTCGTAAACCTGCCTAGATTAAGGATCCCATGGCCACCGAATTCTCTTGGTAGAGATGTTTTCGTCCACCTGACCTTGCATATACCACCTGAGAGGGCCTTGTCCCCCGCCCAAAGGAAACGCCTTCAAAATTTGTCAATTTCCTCGAAAATATCTTTTGTTGGTTACAGCACCGTGAGGAGATAGACCAGTTGCGAGGATAACACTCATTTTGTGAGTCTAACACGACCCGCCTAAGTAAGTTTTTTCCCGTACCATGTTGAGAGCTTGCCCGCCGCCATGTCGATCTGCGGACGGAAGTCCATCTTATGAAGGCGTTTCGGCGTAAGGGGCAACACAAGGTACTTAAGCGAAAAGCAAGCTCGGACTAGGGGTAAGGAGGTGAGAACTTCGTCAATGTTGATGTTGTTGCAGAGGTGATGGACGAAGTTGTTTTTTTCATATTGTTTGAAGCCTGATTACTGCACCGAAATTAAGAAGCATGTCTAGATTGCACACGTCAGTGATAGTTGGCTTTAAGAAAATGACAGCATCATCAGCATACATAAAAACTCTAAATCTGACCGCACGTCCGTTAAGTTTCATGAGAAAGCCCCTTTCTATCGCAACCTGCAGCAATCGGTTCAGGGGATCAATGACTAGGATTAAAAAGAAGGGGCGAAAGGGGGTCCCCCTGACGAAGCCCCGTCTGTGCTGAATGGCCGGAAGGGGTGAACTGTTCAGCATTACTCTTGAGGTGGATGAAGATAGAATTGTCATGATCCAGTTTTGCCATCTCTAAGGAAAGCCTCAGTGTTGCATGAGGGAGAGCAAACTAATCATTTCGATATTTTCTGGTCTCTCGATTTGCATGTGTCCTGGATCTGCATGTAACATGCACATGCCACGTCATCGTTGCACGCGCATGCATTGTGTTGTGGCTATGTTTGGTTGGGAGGAGAAAAAATTTTCTCCTCCCTTTGACCACTGATTAAGGGTATTAAACAAAGTCAATTTTAAAAACTACCTCCACAACCTTATGTAAAATTGCAAGACGAATCTAATGAGGTCTCTAACCGCATGATTAGAGGATGGTTACTGTAGCATTACTGTAGCAAATCATGGATTAATTATGCTCATTAGATTCGTCGCGCAAAGTTGCACTCATCTGTGAAAAGGTTTTGCAAATAGACTTCATTTAGTACTTCATGCGCGCAAAATTCCCTTAACGTAATTTTCATTTCAACAGCTTCTCTTGTACTCTTGTTAGTGTGTTTCAGTACACACTAGGCGTTTGTATTAACTATCAAGTGCTATGTGCGTGTAAATATGTAATGTAGAAATTTTAATCATTGGAGCTGATTCAGGTTCCTGTAAGTGAGGAGTTATGTATTGATGTATCGCGCCAAATCAATCTTTTTTTCTATCTTCAATGAAGCAAATTAAGGTGTGCCTTTCACATGTTGTTGTGGACTGCGGTGATGTGACTCTGCTCTGAGTATGAGACAATTTCCCATCCGCCCAACGCAAAAGCTTCATACGGCGGTAACTCCCAACGCATTTTCAAAAAAAAACATCACTATTACAAATGAACTCGATAGGGATAAGTTTTGTACAGAAATTGTAGATCTTGTCGAGATATACAATTTTGTACTTCAAATATTTTTCATTTGGAATCATATTCTAGCTCAAATAATTAACTTTGAAGATCGTGTTGATTCATTCGACCGTTACCTGCTGCAGCGCCAAAAAACATTGGATGAAAACGGCGGTAGCTCCCTACCACCGTGTCATCCAGCGGTTGAATGCTATTTTTGTAAAATTTCGTTGCACATAATTATTTTTGTAAAACTGTAACAAAGAAAATATAATTGTAAGAAAAAAATCCCACCGTGTGTGTGAGAATTCTTGAGCCTCGTTGGTAGAATTGCACATGGCAACAGGCCCATCACTTGCTCTGGTGGTAATATGCAATCTTATTGGAGCTGGACATGAGTAATGGTTTTGGCTCACGCCGCTCACCTACTGTATTCCTAGATGTAATAAACGCTATAAAATGGGTAAACAAATTACCCTGTCTTCCTCTAAAAAAAAAATCTGCAATAGCAAGCACCGAGCCCCCAACGTGGTTGCCTCCTCACTCGGGAAGTACGGAAAGAATGAAGGATTGCCGTGAGTACCCGACGTGGACCGACAGACAGGTCCAAAGCACGCTTTGAAGCAAGGTTGGAGCGTTTTGGTGGTACTGACACGGCCTGATGATCGCCGTTTATTGCCGCCAAATTTGGTCCGCCAGAAATTGGTTGGTTTGTTTTATTTGGTTCATCGTTTCATCGAAAATGGGGTGCATCACAACATTCTGCAACCGGGAAATCTAGATGTCTTTGGCAAATTTCTTTTTATTATTTTTGCACCCAAACACGAAACAAAATCTGCATGTCTGGATTTTTTTTATGGAAAAGTGCAGAGGCGAGTGGAATCCAGAACCCCTCCCTCCATCACAAATTATTTATCATTTTGATTTTCCTAAATACATTTTTTGTTATGCGCGTAGAGAAGATGTATTTATAGAATAGAAAAACTAAACGAAAAGTGATTTAGGACGAACGGAGTATGATTGTTTTTGTACACGTCATCATGCCACGAATTTCAGCCGAATTTAGAAAGGAACAAAGCATAAATAGCCTCCCAATCGCTCACTACACCGGTGGCATTCGCTGTTCTCATTGCTGTCGCGTAATGAACACAAGAAAACTATGCTTAATTGATTGATTATTCATCCTCACTCACAGATCATCTTCTTGTTTTCCAGCTACGAGAAACCAAACAATTAACAACCCCGTCTCTTTCCCTAATAACTTGAGAGCAGCCATCCGATCCGCCCCGGAGCTACCCTCTCTCTACGCCCCGATGGCCGGGTGGCAGTAGGCCCCGCTGACCCACCCGTCGGCGATCTTCTTGTACGCCGCCTCCGTGAGGTGGATGCCGTCCCAGCTGAGCGACGACGCCGGGCTGCTGCACGCCGACGCGCCGGCCATCCCGCACCGCGCGCTGTTCTGGTAGTTGTACTTGCCGCCGCCGGCGCCGCAGCAGGCCCTCAGGTTGGTGCTGAACCCGTAGCTCCCGGGGCTCCGCACCATGTCGTAGACGTGGCTGTAGAAGTCGGCGTACATGATCCGGGCGCCGGGGTACTTGCTCTGCAGGCTCGACACCTTCGCCTGGAGCAGCTGGTTGTGGCGGCTCGACAGCGCGTTGAAGCGCTTCAGGCAGCCGTACTCGTCGTAGTCGCCGGCGTTGGAGGTCTGGTACAGGGTGAGGTAGATGGGGAAGCAGCCCACGGGGAGCACGCCGGGGACGACGACGGAGGTGGCGCCCAGGGAGACGAGCTGGTCCACGCCCTTGCCGATGGCGTCCACGATCGTCGCGCTCTGCCCGCTCGCCTGCTCCGGCGAGTAGCCGCCGAAGATCTGGGCGTTGTAGTCGTTGCCGCCGAACTCGCCGAGCACGAACAGGGACTTGGACAGGTACGACTTGCAGGCTGTCAGGACCGAAGCAGGGTATACCACGTTAGATCGTTAATCAAGGCTGGACCATCGACAGCAAGAGAGGTTTGATGGCGAGCGCCGGCGCCGGCGTCGGAGGGCGGCGTTGATGGCGGGCGTGCACGTACCCTCCGTGGAGCCGCAGATGGACGGCATGAGCTGCTGGAACCACTGGATCTGGGTGTTGAGGGGCCCGTTGTTCCAGATCTTGTCGGCGATGCCCAGCGACTGGAAGAAGCTCGAGTCCATGGTCGTCGCGCCGATGATCGCCATGTTCGCGCCCTTCTTGAAGTCCGCGCCGCCCTGCTTCGACGGCTTCAGCAGCGGCAGCCCGTACTTCTCGGCTGCACACGTCGGAGCACGCCACGTCACGTTAATTTTGTTTCCACTGACGACAACAGAAGAAAAAAGCAGAGCAGAGCAGGGTGCTCTGCTTTTTTGGAGGGAAACGCCGCGTTTGAAAAGGAGAACGCGTGCAAGGAAAGACGAAAGGGAATTTTACCGAGGAAGTCGACGACGAGGCGGCCGTCGGAGCAGCGGCAGGTGGCGCGGCCGAAGAAGGTCTCGCCGTAGGGAGGCTGGGTGAGCGTCAGGCCGGCGGGAGCGCCGTTCACGCAGAGGTTGCCGGTGTCGGACATGGAGTCGCCGAAGCTGAAGATGGCGTTGTACTTCTGGCCGGAGACGGCCAAGAAGCAGGCGGAGGACACGGCGAGGAACGCGACGACGAGCTGAGCCGCCATTGCTGGTATCTTAGCTTACTGAGTGCTCCGATGAGGAGGTAGCTCTGCGATCGCTTGCTCGGCTGATGAGGAGGCTCGCGGGGCTCTGCCTGCTTATATAGAGGGCGCTAATGGCGTGGGTTGGGGTGTAGCTGTTGCGCCATTAGCCCACCTCGTGTCAGTCTCCTTCGACGGGCTTAACAACTGGTGCTACTACTAGTCTGCGGCCACTCGGTTGGTGTGCATGCATGAACTGCTTTTCGTTGCCTTGTTTTTTCCTTCTTGGAGGTAAACTTGAGTTACATTTCATCATATCAACATCGAATCTTGCTCTTCTTTTGGCAACTACTTTTCAGTTTTTAACATGCATCTTTTGTTTACAAGAGAAGCTTTGTATACTTTTGGCATTAGATGTTGAGATAGCAGCTCAAGTGGATTGAGCTCTTGTCTGCGCTCATCTGGGTCTGAGTCATTTTCGGCTTGTGCAAACATATCTTGTTCATCCTCCGCAAGTATTACATATCTTTTTTAAAAGAAATTTGAAAATAAAACTCGTATAATTTTCCGTGCATGGTCAATTGAGATGGACTGATGCTACAAGAAAGACCTCTAGACCACTGTTCATGAAAACGTGGGTTAGCTTATTAGATATTTCCTCCTGTTCCTAATCTGCTGTCCAATGAAAGCAAAATGATTGACCGTATATGGGGTATGGGCGAGCGTATATGGTATAATGTTGGAGTTGGACCAGCCGTGTTTGATGCCTGTCTAGTAGGAGCATTTCATTATTGAGACTAACACCTTTGGCTTTACCCTAATCATGTTCCACTAACTTGTATAATCTATGAAACTGACACCTCACACGCGGTGATCCAACTTTGATGCTCTTAACTGATTCTGGAGTTCTTCAGCAGATAAAGAAGAAAACCTTATAATGGTTTGCAATTTTCACAAACTCTGAAATGAAACAACTCATTTTTTTTAACAAAATGTGAAAAACAATTGCTACTCGCTCGTAAATGTTGTTGTCCATTTTTTGTTAACTAATTCAACATAAGTACCAAACCGATCTTTTGATGGCTTGATTAGGTAACCGGACTCTGTCATGGAGATAGCATCATCGAGTTCATATTTCTCGGCACCGTACCATTTCAGTATCGTCAAGGATTAGCTGTAAGGATTTATAGCTCGAAAAGTTGTGGCGGTTATTGAACAGAAAAGCAAAGCAGGCTAGCGACTACTGCCTGGTACAAACACCGTTCATCAGCCAGCTGAACAGCACTGCGTCTGCTCATGCTCGTGTTTGGTTTGTGTCAACCAGACGTTACCCTCGTTGCTTTCGTATCCTGCTTTCCCGGTTCAGGCAACAAACAGGTAGCAGGTCAAGCAGCATTGTCACTAGCCACAGGGAGGAAGGCCATATAGCATCTCCGGCAGCAAGCTAGCAGCATCTGCCAACACTATACGCTGCATTTGATATGACTTTACAGTTAAGAGAGGCGCAAAAAAATCATTGAAATCGTTGGTTACATTCCATCAATCTCCATGACACCTACACCTGAACGTCAAAAAAGCTAGGGCTCAACAACTCCAATAGCGTGGATCGAAGGAAGCGACACGCACTAGCAACTGTTGTTCTTCGCAGCGGCCGGCCGGGGCTAGCGGATGCCATGTCAATTCCTCAGCGAACTTGGCACCGGGAAGGCCACGCCGATGCAGTTATGCAGCAACAGAGTTGTTATCCAGAGGGAGAAAATAAAACCGTGCGCTTAACTGTAACCAAATTAACGGTCTATCATTGTATAGCATATCGTCGTCAGAAGAAGACTGTTGGATTCAGAATTTCAGAGCCGCCACGCACCGCCATCCGCTGTCAGTGTTGTGACTTCTCTGTCAACCTCACGGAACAGACAGATAAATGGGGAGCATTAGTCTTCAGATTCCATCAACTAGATGTTTTTTAACACAAAAAATTCAGCAACTTGGAAGTATGTTAACAAGATTATCCGCATGGCTGGGCTGGTTGTTAATCAAGTGTTCAACCACGAGAGACCAACGTCAACGCACGTCTCGTGTCAGGTTCCGTGCTCCTTCTTCATCCGCCACACACATACGCATTCCAAGAAAAGCTACACTACACATCATCGCACATCGATCCACACCTAATCCGAAAAACAATTGATCCTACTGTACTTTGTTTAGTTGGTTGCATCAACCTCTGGCGTCGATAATTGGAGCATGTACATGTACATGCACACGCGGACGGTCATCACCAAACGTTCAAGAACACTTGTGCCAACAACTCGGGCTACTGATCAGCTAGCACTAGCAGCAGCCGCTTCAGGGCACGGCCGCGGTCCGCGGAGCAGGTGGCGTCGCGTTGCTTCCCCTCCATGATTTGCAAGAGGACAGGGCGCTCCAGTACGAACGGACTCTGCGTGGACTAATGCCGCCGGAGAGCCTCCCGTCGTTGTCGAGGCCGCCGGCGACGGAGACGTGGATGGATGGATCGATGTGATGTGTCTTGCAAGCGAGCGCGCGAACCTTCCATCCAATGTAACCTCCGGCGAGCGAGCCTAATGCTCCCTGATTCGCTTCGCTTTTCTAACGCCCGGATTTGGGGCTGCGGGTTGGAGTGTCCAGGAAGCAACGACCTCGGTCGCGCGTTTGGTGTGTGCGTACTGCGTGTGCGCCGCCTGAATTTTTCTGGTGCGTGATTTAATGGGAGTTTAATTTTTCTGGATTGTTTTGCAGAGTGCTTGCGGCGATAATTCAGTTTTAAATGCAAGTTCAGTAAAGATTTCGGTCCAATATGCATACGTAATTATATATACTAGTAGTACTGGTAATTGCTTCTTCTTTTTTTCGAAACGAACCTGGACAAATTGTTGGGATAAAATAATTAATCTGAAAATATTTCGTTAGAAAATGTACTGAAAATCTTTGTTCAGGGAAAAGAAGTGCGTTGCACTGAAGAAGCTAGTGAAGGTTTACTACTGCAGGTCTGCAGCCTCTCGGGTGAAATTGAAAGCACGGTGCATCGTGTATCATTCCAGGTCTTTCGAAGAAAAAAAACGAACACCAGAATCCGATTTCGGATATTCTTTTTTGAAAGGGCGCCAACCCATTTTTTCTCACCAAACATATGCACAAGCATGAGAGGTGTTCGCCTGTTTTGTTCGTTTCTCTCTCTCTACTTGTATCATTAGCTGATCCAATCGGTGGCCTGTTGGCGTCATGCATGAACATGGGCACTTGATTGCGTGCAACCGTTGATGGAGACTAAAGGGAGGGAGTTGGCTGTTGCTGGTTGCGACCTGAATTGTATGAATTCGATTATGGGAGCCAGTTCCAGCTTCTCTGAGCATGTGATCGAAATGAATATAAATCGTTATAGATGTAGAAGTGCCAGCAGAGACAGTTCGCACGTCAGTTCTTCAGAGATGTACATGCAAGGCAAGCATGGATGAGGAGGCTCATCCTAAGTACTATGATCAAGTAGTGGGGGCATGACGTCAGCTGATTAGTGTTAGTAGCTTACACCTGCAAGTATAGAATTCCAAATGGACCGCCCGGCCCTAACCCGTCCCTAGCCCGAAATGGCCCGGCACTATGCGGCCTGATGGATCCTTCGTGCTGAGTCGTGTCGGGCGTCGTGCCTGACTGGCGGCCCAGGCACGGCCCTATGGCCGATTTTTCGGGCCGGGCCGGCACGGCAGCGGGCTATGGCTCGGAACGGTACAATCCCAGTCGTGCCCCTCTCCATGGGGAAGCCCGGTCGGTGCAACCCTGGTAGCATAGCATCGAGTGGTGCCTGCCGCTAGTCCCGTCCTCAGCGTGGAGCTGGGATGGATCCAGTGAAGGAAGGAGCTAGGGAAGGGCGAGGACGGGGGCCGCCGAACACCGAGGTCACCGCCGTGAAGAGGGGAGCGTCCGCCGCGTCGCGTCGTGGGAACAAGGACCGCGAGGGTCTTCGGCTTGGTGGAGAAGGGGGAGCATCTCGCCACCGAGGTCGCCGTCCGAGACGAAGGGCTGCGGTGGAGGTAGCCGCCGGCGGCGTCTGCGGTGGAGGCGATCGATCGTCGTGGTGAATGTGGAGGGGGCCGGCAGCGGCGGTGGAGGAGGGGCGGCTACCCCAGGGAAGGTGGAAAGAGTGAGTGTGGTGAGAAAAATAGGGTTGGGGTTAGAGGTGAGTTAGTTTATATACTATCGATAGGATAGGCTCCTAACAGGCCTTTGGCAGGCCGGACCACTTAAATTTCGTGCCTAAGTGGGCCGCCATCGGGCTGCCCAGTCGTGTGCCTCGAGCCGACATTATGGGCCAGGGTAGCGGCCCAAGCAATAAAAGGCTGTCGGGCCGTGCCGGCATTAAGTACTATATATCGTGCCTCGGGCTATCTAAGGCCTTATCTTTTCGGGTCCAATCGTGGCGGGATCGTTTGGAATATTACAGGTGGAAGGCTGATCGGGGCAGTACGGTGATGACGACGACTGACGTCGAGTGCTTGCCATTAGACGCTTCGTCATCATACGCTGATCAGTTTGGGCTTTGGACTCTCCTGTTGGTCTAAGGATTCCAGTAAACTGTAGAGTGCTGTAGCTTAGGGTGTTTCTGTCACGGAAGGCTCCCTTTGCCCCCAACGACTCCCTCCATCCCAATGCCACAAGCTGGAACGTGAGTATTACTGATCAGAGGAAATCGAGTGTTAGTTAGTTCACCCCCTTCGTCGACAAGATGATATTCGTTCTGGATAAGCAGCAGCAACGTTACCCGACGAGACATGGACGACGGGGCAGGAGCGAAGGGAGGATTGGAATAGATGGTTGATTTTGGTCGGAAGTCTAATGAATGTTCAACTTAGTGCTAATAGGGATCTTTTTGTTTGGACCAAGAGCAAGACATTTTCTGTTCATGCAATGTATAATGATCTGATGTTAGGAGAGGGGGTGCCTTTTGACACTTCTTCTTGGAAAGTGAAGATACCTTTGAAAATAAAAATCTTCCTTTGGTTTCTAAGACGGGGCGTTTTGCTCACCAAGGACAATTTGGCTAAGAGAAAGTGGAAGGGAGTGCGATTGTTGTTTCTGTAATATGCAGGAGACAATTCAACATCTCTTTTTTGACTGCCCGTTGGCAAGGCTGGTTTGGGGTATAGTGTGTATCACTTTTGACATTAGAATACCAGTGAGTGTTGAGGATGTCTTTGGGTCGTGGATTAGGGATTTTCCTTTTAAGCAAAGAAACAGGGTGCTACTAGGGGTGGCGGCTGTGTGCTGGGCCATTTGGCTTAGTAGGAATGATATGGTCTTTCAGAGAACGAGGCCTAATTCTTGTTTGCAGGTAATTTTTAGGGGGGCGTATTGGATCAGGAGCTGGTCAATCTTATCAAAAGAGGAAGAGAGGGACAGCCTGATGCTTGGTTGCCGCAACCTGGAGACGACGGCTCTGGAGGTCTTCGGCAAATCCGGTTGGAATATCTTTAGAAGAGTTATGAACTAGTTGATTTACTGCTGTATGCAGCAGGGAGTCGTTGTTGCTGTCGTTTATCCTGTCAGCTTAAGTGCTGCAATTTGTACGGTTTTTTCGGTTGTAGGCTTTCAAACTTGAATGCTGAGACCGGGTTAATCCTATTTCAAAAAAAAAGGAGCGAAGGGAGGAGCCGTGCACCACTCTAGCTGGGTGGTCAGCGGACGTCAACACCAGTCTGATGCATGGCGTGCTGCCGTGCTGCGTCCATGCCATACCATGGTACGTAACCAGGTGAGTCACCTGGCATCGTGACGCTGCGTGTTGGTATCTGTTTTTACCGGTAACTTTACCGAGAGCTTGTTTGAGTATAGTGGATTAATATCAATCCTTTTCATTTCACCTCAATCCTACTCTAATACTCAGGAACGGAAAGGTAAGATCGCCCCACGATTTTCATTAATATAAATCCTCTTAATTTCACTTCAATTCCACTTTGATACTCTCCTACCGAAACAAGATCTGATAGGAACGGAAACCCTTATCCACTGACGACATTGAACGGTGGACCAGTGACCCCCTGTTTGCTGATGACGAATTGACGATCGATTAGCCACACCGAATAGGGGGCAAAAACGGGCAGGTTCAGAAGTTTGGCTCCCGCCGGCCGGATAGTCTTTGACGACAAATCACATGCATAGTCGCCTGTCCTGATGCACTTGAAACCTGCCGCCGGTCTTGGCGCCTGGGCCGCCGTCCGATCCCGCATCCGAGTGTTCGTTCTTCGGAGCCGTGCATGCACACACAACTGCTACCCAGAGCACGCTACACTGCATGCTGAGATGAAGTCAGCTGATGATTTGCGTAAGCTTCGACGCTGATCAATCCGGCCGTACAGCGCTGTCGGCGTCGAGCGCTAAGGATCAGAGGCTTTTGATGTGCTTGGACGATGGATCCACGGCACAGCACTGCTGTGACGGAAAAAGCTCCCAGGTTGCATTGCCCATATCCCCTTTCCTCTGACGAGATATTCTTTCCGGAGCAACAGCAGGGGAGGAGGAGCCGTGCCCGTGCTCCAGTGAGCGGTCAACGGATCGTCAAAACCTCCTGGCTGCTGCGTCCACCTCGTGCATGCATGATGATAACCAGTCACCTTGACATCACGAATTCACGAAGCTATTGAGATCTTTTACCAGTACCAACCAGGGTTCACCTAATCGACCGGAACCGGTCTGAAAACCACGGTTACTGGTCAAACCGGTCCATTCACAACTGCCCAAATTCAATTTTTCAAATTTCAATTCAAAAAATGGAAAATTTTCAAAAAAAAATCTCAAAAATACTCCAAGGTGTGCAAAATCTAATGATGTCTAAATTTTTCAAATATTCGTTCATTTAGTATACTTTGCGGGCATTAGAAGTTCAACCGGCCAACTTTTAGTTGAACTTCTAATGCCCGCAAAACAATAATAAAACCCTGGTACCAACATTCTTGGATTGGAATGGAGCTGGGAAGTGGGAGTCCTGAGTTGGAGAACATCGAGTTTTGATTCTGTTGTTTTTTTTCCATAAATTGTGCAACTTTTTTTATGTAATGCTGAACGAACCGCATGCTTCTTGCTAAAATGATATTCTTTTTTCGCAAAATATAGTTGAATCTTAAAGTAAAATACAAAATAAAAAAGGTATTGCAGTGAGAGAGAGAGGATGCCGTTTCGTAATGACAATACTGCGGAACCTATTTAAGGAGGGTAAATCTATTTTTAACGGTGGTGAAATTGTAAGTTGCGTTTCTTATTACCCACTAGCCACCCGAATGGTGCCGAATCAGTGTGCTGTCCTTGACAAATCAAAGGCAAGATCCATCACCGGTCCTGACGCACTTGAAAGTTGAAACATGCATGTAGATCGACCTGCCACCGGTCGGTCTTTCGGCTGAGCCGTCTGATCCCGAATCCGACGGGCGCGTCCACGCCGAGCCACCGCCATAAAACCGCCAAGGAAGCAGCTCTCGCCGTCGCTGAAGCTCCGCTCCAGCGAAGCCGAGCCAGGTGTCACGCCGTGCTCCGTGGTGGCCTCGTTCTACTCCTTCCCTCAGAGTCCGCAGGCCCATTACTCCTAACTCCTTGATGATCGTCGGTCTCCGCACCGCCGTGGGGCACGCGCGCGCGATCAGCAGCCCATGCTGATCCAAACGGGCAGGTTCAGAACTTGGACAGTCTTTGGCAAATCACAGCCATGGTCACCTGTCCTCCTGATTCCTTAGTCCGGTCTTGGCGCAATGGCGCCTGGCCCGTCGTCCGATCCCGCGACCGACGGCCCCGCGGCGAGCCACCGTCATAAAAAGCGCCACCCCACCATTACCGCCTCGGAAGCAGGCAGCTCGCCGTCGCTGTTCGCTCCAGCGAAGCTGAGCCAGGGGCATGCTGGCTGCTGCCTGTGCGACCGTGCCGTCTGGCCTCTGCCCTGCAGAGCATTACTGCCGTGCCGGATCAGCGCACCTCCCTCCTGGGCACGCGACCAGCCGAGCAAATGCTCGATCTGACCTGAGCTCCCATGAATCGATTGATGCTCGATCGACCTTTCCGGTCGATTAGACCAACCCCACTGGGGACGGAATTCGTCTCCGGGAGTAGACGGACGTCGTTTCCCGCTGCAGCGGCGTCCATTAGGAGCTCTTTTATTTTCCCGTCCACGCCCGTCAACACCAAATCCAGGGGAGAAGACGACTCCCTTCATCCTCCGCCGGTCCCACCACGTGCCTCTCTGCCGCTCCCACCCAACGACCTCGCCGCACCGCGCCTCCGCCGCGCCTCCACGCGCTCATGTAGAGAAGGAGCTTGGCGGGCCGAGGAGGCCGTGCAGCTTGGCTGTTCGCTCTAGCCGTACCCCAACCTCGGCTACTTCGCCGGCCTGGAGGGCACCCCGCCCCGCCACCGAGTGCGTGCACAAGCAGGAGAGGTGGCGTCGGGCGCGCGACCGGGGGAGGCGTTGCGCCGTCGCAGCCGCCGGAGGTCCACTTCCCCGCTCGAGGACGTTGGAGATGGAGCTCGCCGGTCTCGGGGCGCCGTCGAGGTGGAGCAGAGGATCCGTCGCGCTTCCCGCCCCTCTCCTTCCTCTGCTTCTCCTCCGTGTCGTCGAGGGAGGAAAGAAGCTCGTGGCTGCCTCCATCCGCCGCCGCTGGCGAATCCTCCATGGCCACCCATCCCAGGCCTCGGTCCATGCACCCGGCCCATCCCGTGCGTCGCGCCTAGCGCCCCGCTGAGATCCATGTCGGCGCAAACTCGAGGCCGGGACCTCCGCCGCCGGATCCGGTGCCGTCGATGCGCCCGCGCGCCGTGGCCCCTCTGCGCTAGTGGCCAGCGCCCGCACGTCGTGGACTCTGCGCTAGCTCGCACGGCGCACCCACGCGTCGTCGACTCCGCGCGCTTGCAAGCGGCACACCCGCACGTCGTGGCCGCCGTGCTTGCGGCCCGGCGCCGCCACTCTCCGATGAATTGCTCTGCAGGAGCCATCGACCGCCAGTACGGGAGAGAAAAAGGGAAGAGAAGGAGGAGAGAAGAGAAAGGAGAAGGGACGAGGGGCGCCGCCCGCCCGCCGCTACTAGGCCCGTCGGGCGCGCGCGGGGATGAGGGGCGGCGGGAGGCCCGCCGGCCGACGGCGGGGACGAGGTGGCGGGGGTGGGATTTGGGGAGAGAGAGGGAGAGAGCGGGGGGGTGGGTGGGAAGGTGCCGGTGGGGAGGGTTAAAGACATGGGGAGAGAATGACGAGTGGGTCCCACGTGTGGGTAGTTGGGATGAAGGAGAGATATGGAGGAGTATGTATGCGTGAGAAGTAGATATAAAGAAAGAGAGTCTTTTTGACCATACGAAGTATATTCTATTTTGAAGGAGAAGACGATTGTGGACGGTCTTACGCACGGGTTACCTGGTAGATTCTCTACAGGCACAGAGCCTAGAACTGACGTGCGCCGATCTGTCGACTGCTGCACGCAGGCAGCGTCAATCGACGCTAGCTAGCTCAATGATCACACGCATGCAGGCAGGCAGGCCGATCGCTGCGTTTCACCAAATCGTCACGTATCTTCGCCATGGATGGCTCGCGAGTCAGCGTCAGGGATTTTTGCGGCTGCTGCTGGGACGATGCGAGGCACAGATGAATGTAAGAGAGATCCCATGCATGCATGGTTCAGAATGTAAGAGAGATCCCATGCATGCATGGTTCAGAAGGTGCCAACAAAGCAAGAACAAACCGGTGCACGTCGGTTCGGACTGGTTAGACTGTCTCCAGCAACGTGTCCGTCGTTTGCGGTAGGAGAGAGACCGAACAGGAATCGCAAAATCAAAGGGGCCAGCAGCAGCGTTCCCCTCCCGTCGCCCCATCCCTGTGCGCGCGTGTCGAACAGTTGGGTTCGCGCGTATCCGCAGGGCGAGGGCCGGCTGGCGGCGGCGCGCGGTCGTCCTGCCCTCAAGCGCGGGCGGCACCGAGCGGCGGCCTGCGCGCCTCGAACCTAGGCAGCGAGCTACGTCTCGCGCGCCTGGAACCCCTCCCTCCGGTCTGCTGACTCGTTCGCATCAGTCCTTCCTGACCTCGAGCACGCGGCGACATCGAGCTGCCGTGGCATCGAGCGGCGGCCTGTGCACCTGGATCCCAGGCAGCGAGCCACGTCCTGTGAGCCTGGAACCCCTTCCTCCGGTTTGCAGACTCTGGTTCGCATTGGAGTACCTCTCTTGTTAGTTTTGTAGGGTTAGGGTTAGGACCTGCTCGGAAGATTGCATATTGAGTACTTAAAATAATTGTTACTCTTGATTTGTTGGTTGTACTGTAGAAGATTGTAGCAATGTCTTGGTTTCGACAACTGATTAACAAGCTGTCACACCCGATTTTCCGTAGAAAACCGAATGCATCTCATATGTGTGCCAGGATCACAATTTCACACATATGATAGACCCATGAGTGTAATATCACAAGACATTGCTCAAAACGTACAGAAAAGGTTTATTAACTTTTATTACACTCACGAAGGTGGACACGAAGGTCTCTACACGAACAACGATAACTATGAAGACGTGACTCCATCTTCATCTTCCACGAGCTTCGATCGGTTGATCGCATCCTCAGAATTCCTCGTAGTCGGTGAAGTACTCCACTCCGGGATTCTTCTCTCGAACAACGTAAGCAAGGATGAGTACACTTATGGTTGGTACTCGGCAAGGCCACGGGAATAACCGGAAAGCAATATTAATCCATCTTTAAGTTCAATTAATCATGTGAGGGTCCAGGCCGCTCTTGACCGTGAGCACGGCCGATCGATCGGTTTACACTCTGCGAGAGGTTGCACACTTTTCCCACGGTTCGCGTAAAAGTTCCAAAGAACTTTGAACCCAACCACGCATGTGCCGATCGGGCACAATACCACACTTCCGAGGTGTGATTGCATAGGGACGCTACGAAGCCTTTACAAAGATATGCAAAAGCACCGACAACCCACGACGATTCTGACTTAGGGCGGACCATAACCCTCTCTAGTGGTCAGCACCTTAGCAAAGGCTGCTACCCCAAAAGAACCGGGCTATACCCCTGCAACCCGGAGCCCCATGTGTTCCTTTCGGATAGGGTCGTCAATACAATCACACACCTAATTAATTGGCTAAGCCAGAGCCATATGGACTATGGTTGCACTGTTTTCCTGGGTGGTTCTCCATGTTCCGATTAATTTATAGTATTCTTGTTAAAGCATAGGTAGAAGGGTGGTTAGGGTCACTTGCCTTTCTCCAACAATAAGCTACTCTCCTTTACTGCAAAACTCTGCTCTTGAACTTCCTCGAACGGCGCGTTGGCTACGATCTTGCAAGAAACCATACAATAAATAAAACAATACATCAAACATTAACAAAAGACTAAAACAAGCTTTTAGAAATGACGGGCTCGGAGAGACGATCGCGTGGACACCAAGAACGCGTAAAACGGAATTAGGATGGAAAAGATATGGCTGAAACAAGATTCAGGGACTAAATTGTGAATATCTGAAAGTTTATGGAGTTTTCTGCAAGATTTCAGGGACCTAAACATAATTATGTGTGAAACTAGGAGGGTTTAGATGCAAAAGGGTGAGCCCTGGACTGCGGGTCAGATAAGTTTGAAAAACCAGGGTTCAAACCAAAAAAACCAGGGGCTACTTCATAAGGTGGAAGGGCATATTTGTAATTTCCAGAAATGGGAGGGGCTTATTTGCAAAATTGCCTGGGCGGCCTGCGGGTGAACTGTGGTGGCGCCACGTGGCGAACGCTGAATGGCTGGGCTGACGCAAGCTGACGCCATGCTGACGCAAGCGGTGACGCCATGCCGTGGACCGGCGCGGTGGACCCGGTCCACCGGTCCACGATGGACCGCTGAAGGGGTACGCCCCCTCTTTTAATCTGGACCGCCCGCCGTGATCGGACGGCCCAGGTGTATCAGGAGCGGCAACGGCGGCGGGAGGCGGCCGGCCGCGGCGCGCGCGCGGCGGCGCTCGCCGGAGTGAGCCGGAGTGAGCTCCCGGTCACCGAATCGCACGGGAAAAACACCAAAAGAAGGAGGAGGACATGAGGACTTTACCATGGGGCTTGGAACGGTGAGAGGAGCGGCGGAGAAGGAGATCGGCGGCGAGGGGCGGCAGTGGCGGCGGTGCTCCGCGGCGGCGGCGCGCGTGGAGAGGGAGGAGAGGAAGGGAGGGGGTGCGGGAGATGCGGGAGTTCGAGGGGGCTTTATAGGTGAAGAGGGGAGGGGGAGGGGCACCGCCGAGGCGGTGGCGGGGGTTGGTGGCGGCCGACGCCATTAATGGCGGCGGCGCTCGGTGGTGGAGGGAGGGGAAGAGAAAGGGCCGGGCGGCGGGGGGAGTGCGTGGCGGCGCCTTAATGCGCGCCCGGTGGGGAGGCGGAGCGGCGTGGGGAGGCGGGGGGAGGCGGGACGGCCGGGGAAGCGGCGGCCGCGCGGGGGAAGGAAGGGGAGGCGGCAGGCGGAGGTTGAAGACGCTCCCGACAGGTGGGTCCCACCTGTCGGCGAGAGGGAGAGAGAGGAGAGGGCGGGGCACTAGTGGGCCGGCGTGGGCCGAAAGCGGGAGCTGGGCCGCGGCTGGAAAAAGAAAGGAGGGGGAGGTGAGGTGGGCCGCGGGGTTGGGCTGGGCCGGCGGTGGGTTTGGGTTAGATAGGTTTCCTTTTTTTTTCTTCTTTTTTTTCAAATCCTTTTCAAATCTATTTCAAACCCTTTTAAATTCAAATCTTTTACATCTTTTCAAATTCAAATTTTAACACAAATTTCTCCAACTATTTTAAAGGATTTTCACAAACCCTTTTGAACAACTTTTCAAACATTCAAACTCTCATTTTTTTAATTCAACTTTTACAAAAAAATTTTTACAAACTTTTCACAATTATTTTTAAGGACTTTTTCACAAAATTTTTAAGACTTTTTGAATCACACCACAACAAAACTCATGCATTTCAACATGATGCACAAACACTTGTTTGATTCTAATTATTAAATGTTGTTTAATTTAATTAAAGGCAAATTTATTTATTCAATTTTATTAAATCCTTAGAAAATAAAACTAAACCATGTTGCTAACAATATTTTATTGTGATGGAATTTTCGGGTGTTACACAAGCAGAGGGCTAGGTACGATGATGAGATTGCGGCAGCCACTGTCATAGTTCAACTACTTGAGGAGGAAGAACAATCGAAACCAAGGAGAGGTTCTGTGATTGGGAGGCAAGTGGTTGCTCGAGATAGGCCGAGTGGTCATGCCCGCTTAATGGAGGACTATTTTGTCCCCAATCCTGTTTATGATGATGATTTCTTTCGTCGTAGGTATATTGCTATAATTATGAGTTGTATATATGGTTTTTCAAATGCGAAATTGAAAATTAGTCATTCATTTGTGCCTGTATTTTCAGGTTCCGAATGACCAAGCGGATGTTTTTGGACATTGCTACCGCTGTGGAGCAACATGATACCTATTTCGTTCGAAGTACAATGCGCCCATCAACTAGGTTTTTCACATTTGCAAAAGGTAACGAAATTTGCATTGAGAATGCTAGCATATGGTGGACTCGTCGATACTTTAGATGAGTACTTGCGGATAGCTGAGTCAACAGTTGTAGAGTCAGTTAAACATTTCATTAGAGCAATTGTTGAAATCTATGGTCCTAGATACTTGAGGGCGCCTAATGAAGAGGAAATCGCTGCACTTTTGCAAATTGCCGAAGATCGTGCATTTCCTGGAATGGTAGGTAGTATTGATTGTATGCATTGGCCATGGGAGAAATGTCCAGTAGCTTTGCATGGTCAATATCGGGGACATCACAAGAAACCAACAATAATTCTGGAAGCAGTCGCTAGTAGTGACCTTTGGATATGGCATGCATTCTTTGGGCTCCCGGGGTCTCTAAATGATATCAATGTGCTACATCGATCTCCAGTGTTTGATGCACTAGCTTCAGGCAATGCACCTCAAGTGTCATATACTGTAAATGGCAAAGAGTACAACATGGGTTACTATCTAGCTGATGGGATTTACCCCAAATGGGCTACACTAATCACTGATATCAGTAAGCCGCAAACACGACAACAAAAATTATTTACTCACAAGCATCATGAATATAGAAAAGATGTGGAAAGGGCCTTTGGTGTCCTCCAAGCACAATATGCCATTTGCAAGGGTCCTGCAAGACTTTGGAGTCAAGTAGACCTGAAATACATAATGGATTGCATTGTCCCAATATGCCCCCATTGGCTGGTTCCACCTAGCAATGGGATCCTTACTAATATTAATGTACGCCGAGCATAACAATTCATCCTCCTTGATTGAAAATTTTTTCTCCCTTCTAGGAATTCTCTTCACAGCAACTTGTCGTGCCACAGCCAGAACTTGTGCTGCCCCATTCTCAATTTGTGCAGGAATATAACCCTGCACACATACACTTAATGGTTGGCAATTGAAACATGAATCAAATGAACATAATAATTGATGGTTGCCTGAGCTTACCTCAGTTTCCTGACTCTGTTCATCAAAGATTTCAATACACGGAGTGTAAGTAAAACCTTCACCAGATCCTACTTCATTCCATGAATTGTCCATGTCAACTTCAGGCCTTGCATGATTGCCAATGCAAAGGTTAATTAAAACACATATAGATCACAGGAAAACAGCTAACTTGGCTACAAAAGTGCTTATTTACAGGACACAAAAATAAGCTATGCTGCTTAATTTTTTAGAGAACATGAAACTGGATACACACAACTATATGGGCTGCAACCAAGAGTGCTAAATGACATAGAGTCACAGTTTTTGTTGCATCTGATAAATACAGTTTTGTCCTCACAGAGGGCATGCAAACACATATCTCTAAATGTATACCTAGACATATGCCCAACTAAAACAAGCTCCATTCATGCCTGATTCAAGGTCCCATGGACCAACTTCCTCGATTGCAGTTATTACTGCTTCCTAATATTTTCCCATAGACCAAAAAAATAAGCTCTATTGATGTAACAAATTTGTGAATTGCCTGTACATACCAACTTGCTGCAGGAAGTGAAAGTAATGCCTGGTTCAGAGCAAAGGTTCAAGGTAATGCTTGATTCAAGATTCTACAGCCACGTTTACAGTGAAAAACAACGACATGGTTCAACAAATTTTTACAAGCACCATGGCAGCAATCCTCATGAAAACCGTGACCAAAGATAAATACAAGAAGAAATTAGGACCTGGTACAGCAGCACATTATGCTCAATCAGGACATAATGTTCAACACAAATCAAAGATCTAACCCAATCCTACAGCTGCGACCAATCGATGAAAACAAAACGAAAAACCTACAACCGTCACCAATCGATGAATACAAGAACAAATCAGGAGGGGCCTCACCTGCACCTTGCTACTGCTGACGAATCGACCGTCGTTGTGCCTCCCCTGTCGCTCCCTCCCTCCAGATCGACACTGGCCGCCGCTGTGCCTGAGCCTGGGGAGGGGATAGCTCGGCCGCCGACGGCCGGATCTACTCGGCGGGCACGCGGTAGGAGGCCGGTCAACTCTGGTGGCGGCGGAATCTCGGCGGCGGTCTGAGGCCAGTGGGGCGACGACGAGGTAGAGGAGGCACTGTCCGCTGAAGTCCCGGAATCCCTCGACGGCGCGGCGAGCGTGGTGGAGACAGTGGGGGCCCTACTGCTGGGGAGGCTTCGGCGACCGTGGTGGAGACGGCGGGGGCAGAGGTGCACAGGAGCCGGGTGGCCGTGGGGAGGCGAGCGGTGCGGGCTGGAACGGGCTGGCGGACCGGCGGTTGGACTGAGGCAAGGAGAGAGAATCCCCGAATATGAGGCAAGGGAGGGGTGTGATCGCAAAATGGGGAAACCGATGCGGCGACCGCTGGACGTGCTACAGTTTTGTTTCGTTGCGCAGTTTGGGGATGCGCTCGCCGATCCAGCAGCTGCTGGAGTCGGTCTTACATCAGAGCATCAACAAACTTTAAAATCATTCATTTCTAATAATCGGTGACGTAAGTGCTATTGGTGCAGTGTAATTTCTGTTTTTTTACAAGACATCAAGATGACTCACTTAACTATGCAAGTTATTTTTTAGTTCATAAGGTACCCACTCGGTTCTGATCCTTAATGAAAAGGGAGTTCTCCATGTCATGCATCTTGATGGATGGTGAACACTTGTATCGTGTTATTGTAATCAAGCTATTATATTGTAAGAACTGATATTTTACTTCTCCTTTATGTAATACGGCAGTTGCGCAGGTAAACTTAATTAGGTGATGGTCCAATGGATGATGCCGTACATCTTGATGGTGCGCACTTATAATTATTGTGCTGTTTTCCATCGAGTCCCCGCATATTACATATCTGTGGTGCACTAGAGATATACATAACTATGCATTCTGCTTCTGCAAATGCTTGTTTTTCCAAAGGAAAACATGAATCTTAGGGGAATTTGGATCAGGTATGGAATATGAAAAACGTATAAAAAATATGCAGCTGATCCAAAAAGCTGCATTATGAAGTAGACTTCATATTAAGTGCTCCATCCATTCCAAACTCTAGTTCGTTTGACCTTTTTAACTCAAAGTTTGACAGCTCATTTTATTAAAAAATATACACAATATCACATATTTTGTTGTGACTTGCTTTGGTAATAAAAGTTATTCAAAAATGACTTAAATTCGATTAGATTTGAATTTTCTGAATAATGCTAACAATCATTTGGGATAAAATTTTAAACGAATTAGAACTAGGTCGGACTTGTCGGTCGGGGCCAAGTCCGACCTAGGTATGACTTATGCGGGCTGTGCCAGCCCAACAGCCCGTGTGCACATCGGGTCGCAGATTAGCCAACTAAGCAAAAAAAATTAAGAATTGATGACAATTGATGTATAAATACATATAATACATCCATATTCTTAAAATTTTGATAGTTTTAGCATATATGTAATGATACACATACACATGTCATATATTGCAGCACAAACATAGCGATTTATAATGTGCGAGGATACATATATCTGCCCGTGCCAAATCTACTGGGCCGTGCCATCTTGGTCCGGGCCAAATCATGTCGTGCTTTGTGCCTCCATTTGGCCCGGCCCATTTGTCCATGCTCTCGGGCCTCGTTTCAATCAGCAAACAAGACGTGGCATGCTTTTGCATCCCTGGCCTACTGGCACGTCCGGCACTACCTCCAATGCAGGCCACTTGCGCGCTCGTGGCCTCGTGGGTGGTCACGGACGCGCGCCTCGGGCTCGCGACTTTGACCGTGTGAACGGCCGAACCAAACTTCGGCCGGCCCGGCCCATAGGAGACTCAGGTGCATGCACCGAATCCCTTCGGCCCTGGCCCGCACTTGGAGCGACGCGCTCGGCCTGTGTGTAGACCACGTCGACGGGGCCCAAGCAAGTGTCCAGCCACCGCGCGTGACGCCCCCCCTTGCCGGAACAAGCCAACACGCCGTGCCGCCGCCGACATCGGCGGCGTGCCTGCTTGCCGGCACCCGTGAGGGGCGCGTGGCACCGACGCACCGGGTGACGGGAGCGCCTCGCATGATTGCCGCACGGAGTCAGAGCAGAGCACGCGCTCGCCGCCGTCGCGGCGCGGCCCCATGCCCAACCGACCTCGCTCGCTGCTTGCAATGGCGTCGCCTGCTAAGCAAATGCATCAGCGCCGCCGCTCCCCACTATATAAGCACACGCAGGCGGACACTACAAGCCCCAATCACACCAGACCAGACCGGGTAGCCTTTTCCTGCGCCGCGATCGATCGGAGATATGGTGCGGCCGTCGATCGTGCTGTTCGGGGACTCCATCACGGAGGAGGCGTTCGGGGAGGGCGGGTGGGGCTCGTCGCTGGCGAACCACTACTCCCGCTCCGCCGACGTCGTGCTGCGCGGCTACAGCGGCTACAACACGCGGTGGGCGGCGCGGGTGGCGGGCCGCGCCGTGGCCACCGTCGCCGGCGCCGTCGCCGCAGTCACCGTCTGCTTCGGCGCCAACGACGCCGCGCTGCCCGACCGCGCCAGCGCGCCGCAGCACGTGCCCGTCGGCGAGTACATGGACAACCTCCGCGCCATCTGCGCCATGCTCCACAGGCGCTGGCCCGGGGTCACCGTCATCCTCATCACGCCGCCGCCCGTCGACGAGGACGGACGCCTCCGGTGAGTATCCCTGCGCCGTCTCATAGGCTGCACTGCACTACGCGATCCATCGAGCAGCATTGGTCGCCGACACTGACTGCTCCGACGAATACATATGCAGGTACCCGTACGCGCACGACTACTCCGGGCTGCCGGAGCGGACCAACGCGGCGGCGGGGGTGTACGCGAGGGCGTGCGTGGAGGTGGCGCGGCAGTGCGGGGTCAGGGCCATCGACATCTGGTCCAGGATGCAGAAGTTCCCAGGCTGGGAGAAGGCCTTCCTCAGGTACGAGCCCGTGACTCTGATTCTGTTGCTGAGAAACGACGAATGGAGATGGATAAGTCGAATTCCCTTGGCATTTCTCGTGGGGCAGGGACGGGCTGCACCTGACGCCGCGCGGGAACCGGGTGCTGTTCGAGGAGGTGGTGTTCGCGCTCAAGGACGCCAACCTCAGCCTGGAGGCGCTGCCGGCCGACCTGCCGCTCTTCGGCGACATGGACCTCGACAATCCGGCCAAGTCGTTCGAGGATGACGACGAGTGGGCTGAGTCTGACTGAATGCGTATGGTCAAGTTTCTTCGAGTCTCGAGTCGAGTCTGACATTACAGTCTTCAGAACGAAATTCTTTCCTCGATGAAGGGCGGCGTGGTGGCTTGCTCCAAAGCTCAAGCGGCGATGTACTTTATCATAATCCATTCATGCAGCTGTACTTTGTTGCAATAGGTTTATCTCTGCAGACTGCAGGTTCATTCTTTTACCCAAAATGTGTCAAATGAAGGCTCGAGGGTTTCTTTCTCTTGTACTAATTAGTATGTGATAATTCCTTCTTTGTTTAATTCTGTGGGTTGCCCAAAAAGGGTCAAACTTTGACTATACGAGACCAAATTTTCTTTTGCCACTTTGTGCCTGACAAAAATACAAAATAAAAGATAAAGAATTCGGTCTGTGTGGCCTTTAGTGAGAAGATTCTGGGAGAGCCGGTCTTCCCGCGTGCATCCCTCCCAGGCAATCCTGTTTACTCCCTCCGTAGGAGTGTCGCCGTTAGTTTCGTCCCACAAGTTTCACTGAATTTGTAAAAAATACTAGCATTATTTGTATCTCTAAATAAATTTGTTAAAAACTAAACTCAAATATCTATTTAACTATATTGTATCTTAAATATTAATATATTTTTATATACAGTTAGTCAAATTTATTTTTTTAGAAGCGAAAATGACAGTTTTTAGAGACGAATTGAGTAGGTCCTAAAAGATTACTACCTGCCGTATCAGGCTTCACCTTATAAGTAATATATAAAAAAGAAACCGCTTACGTCTCGCCCCCGCGTTGCCTCGAGGGTGACACGGGTGGCGACCCCCTACCCTTCCCTTCCCAACTATGGCATCTCGTCAGAGGGAGGAGGGAGGGGAATCACATCTCTTCTAATAATCTAGATTGAGATTAGATTATGGTTAAAGTTTCTTCATGCCGCGTTTTATGATATGAGAGATTTGTTTCTTCCATCTCCTCTCCAGCAACGACGATGAGATAGGGATGCTTGGGTCTCTCTATTGCGGCTTCGATGAAGGGGGTGGCGGCGGCATATACAGCGTCAACAACTTTCTTGGGGCGACAACATGGAGGATTAGGTTTCCAGATGGCGACACTGAGGCTGGGATGGTGCCGTCGTCATGGAATAATTTTCTCCAACCACTTCTCTATTTTGTCGTGGTTAGAGCATCTCCAAGAGTTTGCTAAATTCTACTTGGCAAATCTTATATTTTGCCAACTTCTAAAAATAGATGTCAAGTAAAAAAGAGCTTGTACCCAATAGTTTGGCATAATTCACTTGCCAAACAGAGATCTAACTTACATCAGGAACCATGAGAAAGAAACAAAATTATGTGTATGCCCTTCAACCTCTTGAAAACTTTATCTATTTTTTATTTCTTTCTTCACCCTCCCACCTCGCTTGACACGTGGGAGAAACGCCGATGCTAACCCGGCGCCCGTATATTTCCGCGTGGGGAGGTGAGTTTTGCCAAGTTGGTTCGCCAAACTATTGGAGGTGGCTATTTTTTCTTGTTATGCCAAAATTAGATGGATGCCAAGTTAGTTTGCCAAACTTCTAGAGATGCTCTTAGAGCAACTCCAACAATTTGGCAAATCAACTTGGCATCCATCTAATTTTGGCAAAACGAGAAAAATTGGCCTCCAACAGTTTGGCAAACCAACTTGGAAAAAATAGAAACTTGGCAAAACCCACCTCACCACACGCATATATTCACACGCGGATCGTGGTTGCCATCGGCATTTTCCTCTAGGTGCCCTATAGGTGGGAGGGTGAAAAAAGAAATAAAGAATAGAGAAGGATTCCTGATGTAAGTTTCCAAGAGGTGGAAGGGCATAAACATAATTTTGTTTCTTTCAGGATTCCTGGTGTAAGTTAGATCTGGGTTTCGCAAGTGAATTATGCCAAATTGCTGGAGATGAACTCTTTTTTAACTTGGCATACCTTTTTAGAACTTGGCAAAACACAAGATTTGCCAAGTAAAATTTGGCAAACTCTTGGAGATGCTCTTAAATCCAATCACGGTGAAAGGCTTGTGGAAATAAGTCTGTTTTCATGGCTGATGATCATTCTTGGATCAGATAGATTGAAATCAGTCTCTCTTCTCCATCGGTGGCAAAAAGAAGAAGAAGAAGAAGAAAGACACAAGGAGCAAGAAGAATATTGTGCTCATTCTGGTCTACACAGATGTTGGTCATGTTCTTTGGCGGTTCTTCGTCCTAATGTTCATCAGCTCCTTTCTTAGGCAGAGAAGGGAGAATGCTTTTCACAAGAACTGTATTACCATATTTTCCTATTTCACTTTTTTGGGCTTTTCTGACAGCTTCAAGTTCTCCACCCAATTCCTGATACATATTGGTATTACTGGTACTGTTGTACTTGAATTAATTTTCTATAAATATGAAAACCAGATCACACAGATGATGCCTAGGGATGAAGGAGACTCGAGATCTTGGCTTTCACCTGGGTACCATGTAGAGGAGCCTGACGCCAAGGCACGTGGAGGATAAGAAGAAAGAATATGAGGAGCGTAGCCGAGAATCTGAAAGTAAGCCCGCAGCCTTTCGAAAGCCTAGAGTGAGAGGAAGGAAAAAACCAATAGCGAGAAGTAGGTACGTACCTCAAGTCAATTCCGCTTGTTCTTAGCGTGCTTGCTGAGTGTATTCATGTATGACCTTTTATTTGTTTTTTTACACAAGTTTGGTACTGAGAAGAGCTGCTTAGAGCGTGAGTACTTTGAGAGTGTTGTTTGTAACTTGATGATGTACTCAGTTTTGATATAATACAATTCTTCCTTTGATCCAAAAGAACTACCATCACATCCATCTTCGAACACTAATTAAAAGTATTAAACTAGGATTACTGACAAAATTCATTCCATAACACTCTCTAAAACGGAGACCATTCTAATGAGCCTAATTATGCCATAATTAAAGATAAGTTAATTAGGCTTAATGGATTCATCTTGTTATGACTTGTTTATTCATGTAATTAGTTTTGTAATTAGTCTATGTTTAGTTGTGCGAATAGGTTTCAAAAGGACCCCAAATTTTTTACTTTAAAAATTGGCCAACTGAACGGGTCCGATAGATTCGGACTAATGTCATTCTAAGTGCATAATTACATTGCACAGTTATTGAGAACTAGATAACTGTGCTATAAGAATTTTATAGAGACAAAATTCCTCATATGTGATGAAACTCATCATTCACTCTCATAAATATCTTGCCACATGAGCAAATTGTTAATGTGGAAACTCTCCATGAAATTTCCACCAAGACGGGTCTAAAACTATCACCAGTGTGTCGTTAATATGCAACATTTATTTCATTGCTCCATTGCCAGGTGATTGGTTAGCACTTATCAGTATAGGTTTCCAAACGGCCCATGGTCCGGCAGCACGGCCTTTTGGCACGGCCCATGGGAGGCACGACACGAAGGCCAGTGCAGTGCATGGGCCGACGGCCTGGCCCATGACATGGCACGGGCACGACACGGCCAGGGAGCGGCACGGTCGCCAGGCAGGCACCACCGCGACCCCAATGGCTCTTTTAGTTGTTGCCTGTTGGCCTAGCCTACACCACACTACCCACCCACCACATATAAAGCCTCCACCGCAACCCTAACCCTAAATCACTTCCCCCACCGTGCAGTCGTAGCCCGCAGCTCTCTCTACCTCTCTTGCTCTTGTTCGATCTCCAATCCGATCTGCCACCACTGTTCGCCTTGAGCTCGTCGCCGGCCCTGCTCCGGTGACCTCGACACCTCGCCAACGCTGCGACTACGGGCTGGAACCGGCCTCCACGCCCTCCT
The DNA here is from genome assembly GCA_947561735.1 of Cenchrus americanus. Lineage (NCBI taxonomy): Eukaryota > Viridiplantae > Streptophyta > Magnoliopsida > Poales > Poaceae > Cenchrus > Cenchrus americanus. The sequence continues at coordinate 87,423,921 of OX387240.1, read as the reverse complement.
CCTCATGTGGCCGCAGTGACGATGCCAGTGGCAGTGACCGACGGCGAGCACCCGGAGACGGTGGAGGATGAGGAGCCCGTGGAGGAGATGGAGAACGGGGACGCCTCACTGCCGATCGACCTCGACGCCGGCGGCGATGGTCAGGTGGAGGAGGTGGACGGCTCCAAGGACACAAATGGTGCCATGGGCCGGCACGGCACGACGAAAATTACCGTGGCCCATCGGCGGCACGGCACGACACAAATTACCGTGGCCCATGTGCCGTGTCGTGGGCCGAAGGCTTGGCCATAGCACGATCGGGGCACGACACGGCCGACACGGCGCGACACGACCCGGTCGTGCCGGCACGGCACGGTCGTGCCGCGTGTCGTGCCGGCACAACACAGTGGCCAACTATACTTATTATAGGTTTTGGTGCTTTAGAAATTTGCGGGGATTGTCATGTGCATCAGTTTCTTAAACACGATAAAGATCCTTAAACATTGCAAGTGACAGACTAAAACTAGACAATCTAACACATAACTTGATCACATGAATTCATGTGGTTACAAAGCACGAATCCAACCATTAGCAGTAGACAATTGGGTATATACACATAACAAAACTAGTACAAGCTTAACATTCTTTTCATATTTTGTGGTAAGTGGAAACGATCACTCAACTTCGAGTGTAGATAACATCATGTCATGCAAGCAACAAAGGCCTAAATTCACTTGGCAAGTTTCTTAGAATCGTGTGCAACACAAAGGTGGCCATGCAACGGGGTGTCAAGTAAATAAACGAACCCATAAAAGATCACAATAGTAAACCAATTAATACAAAATGGAGCCATGTGTTGAATGTGAGATCAGTGACACGAAACCACCTTAGAGCATACCGGTATTCATTAATCATGATTTCACCTCCCCCAAGCAACATCCTAATTTCACATTGAAATAAGCGAGTTCCTAGAGTATGCATGCATAACATGGTATAGCTTTCTTGACATCTCTTCTCATTATCCAGATATAAGAGGCAGAGTAGGACTGTTAATGTACAAGCTGACATATTTGCTCAACCATTTCATCTCCACCACCGCCATCACTGCCGCTGTTACACACCATCAACCATTACCACTTAGGTGAGTGAGCATGATGCACACACATCATGATCAATTGTAGCTTATAGTAATAGGAGTGCAAACGTGATGAAATAATGTATGTTTCTTACATACCTCCATAATACGGGATATATGCAAACACACTCAATTCACAAAATTCCAATGTTAATAAGAGATTCTCATTTTCGGGTTTTGAGATAAAAGCTACAATATCACCACGGGGGAAGATCTTTTGTGATTGGGCCAAGTGTCCACCTGCAGGATATCGTCACCGAGAGCGTCCGTTTTTGTGATGCCGCCTTGCTCCCCGGTGACGAGAGAGGGGAGCATGAGAGCTTGCCAATCGGGTGGCCGTAAAGAAAGCCGACAAATAAGTGTGCTTGAGGTACTCGAGGAGCTCGGCCTACCAACCGAGCGCCCCACCAACCGGATCATACAACTCTTAAAAGACTTTTTATCAATGCCTTTAACAATAACATAAAGTCTAAAAAGGGTTCAAAACTCCAATGAAATGTTGTATTGCGCATGTCTTCTTCTTCACCCTCAAAATAAAACTTTTACTTGAAGGAAACATGCCAGTTTTTATACAACATAACAAACAACTACATGATTTCATATGGAAAGTGGAATGGGAAAACACCAAATAATCACATTATCTATATGAGATTTTATTATAGCCCAACAATATGCATCTAGTATGATACTCAGCCACAACATCTAATCCAAGGAACAAATATACGAAATACTAAAACTTTCATTTAGTAATAGCCAAACCATGTGTTTTTACAATGAATATCTAAGGCACCAGCCGTTGGTGAGGATTTGTGCATGTGATCCCACCCACCTACGTTGTACTTTTTTCAAAAAAAACCAAAAGAAAAATACACATATATTATACTCAACTGATCTGAATATTTTCAAGAGATTAAGCATGTATATTTTTGGATTGATAAAGTTAATACAAACATCTTTGGAAAGTTTTTACAACTTTTGAAGCATGATAGACTTTCTTTGATATGGTAGTTCAAGTTTAAAAAGATTGGGTTTAATTATCTATAGTCATGCATGTCCATTAGTTTTATGCAAAAAATAATAATCGTGGGAAACTATGAGAAACAAGATAATTGTATTTCTCCATTTTTGTTCTCTTAATCTTTTAACTCCACTATTTTTTGCTTTATTTTTATTATGAATCCTTTTGTGCCTTATAAGGAATTATTAGGCAAAGGGACGTTTCGAGTCTCGATGGTTCCAATTGTAGTACATTTGTGACATGCATCAGCTTATATAAACTTATCGGGGCCTCAATGTGCTTAAATAATATGTAGTTTTTTTAACTCACTAGCACAAAAGTATCGTACGTCAGATGTTATATGTTTGAGTAATGTAAATACTTAAGTATTTTCTATGTGTCTGATTGAAATATGTTCCTTCTATAAAGATGATACAGGAGAGGGTTTTTGCTGACGTCACATACATCGGTGGAGCACGACACTTTCACCTCAAGCAAGGAAGGAAAAGTAGACTCACATAGGGATGAGAGGTTGAAGGAGATGAATGTTTTACTGGTTCATTGATACTCCAACACCGGTTTAGCCACCATTGAAGTACTGTCCGGCTTGGGCCCATTTCATGGGCTTGACTAGCCCAACACCAAGCCTCGCAAACCTGGATACCTACTTACACATGACTGAAATAAAGCCCAGTTCATGACACGACAACCATCACAACAATCGCCTCTCCCGGACTCACTTTCGTGCTTGTCGATTGATCCTTCCCCATCCCTGGCAAATTGCGCCCCTGCACTAACACATCACACCGTCGCCTTGTGTTGGAGTCATCATCACTGCACATCACATCGTCGCCTCGTGTTGGAGTCGTCATCACTATGCTAGGCACGCCCCACCGGCACTCGTACCGTTGCCGGGGGCCTTCGCCCCTCTATTGGGCTCCATGCTCGGATGTGCCCTACTCGGCATCGCTAGCTCCATGTCGGTGACCCGACAACCCACCCTACCGCAGTCCGCTCGCGGGCCATAACTCATACTCCGGGAAAGTTGTCGCTTGTAGTTGTCTTCCATGGGCTCGTGTGGTCATGAGCTGCGGTGGCCTCACTACATCGCTTGCGGATCTCCACCCTCACACTTTCGTCGGCTATGCCGGTGGCCGAGCTCCGCCCATACACGTCCTCCTCGCTCCGGCGGTCCATCGGGTGATACCCACCATCCGCCATACCTTGCTCGCCATGTCTATGACTAGCACTAAGGAGAGGGAGAGGGGAAGAGAGGAAGAGAGAAAGAAGCAAAAGGGGAGCATAGAGAAGGAAATAAAGTCATACACATGGGTGGGATTCACTCTCACGCAAGAACCCATGTTACCATCTCTCACTAGGTTAAGTGGCAGACTCACAAGTCATTCTCTCTCCTACAGACCCCATTGCAGGCCCTAAGGCTAGTCTTCATGGGGATTTTCATGGTATTGAATTGAATGATACATCAACAAATATGCCGACTTAGTAAGGTAATTAATAGATGGAGTTACATCCCATCCCCATGACACTCACTAGTTAATTAGTTTTTCGTCTAAGTAACCATGTAATGAAAGTGTGCATGGAGACTCACCTAACACATCTCCAACATCTTGCCACCGATTGCGGAGGGTGCGGAATTCACATGCTATGTTCAGGTAATTCAGCTAGTACTCCCTTTGTTCCAAATTGTAAGTGGTTTTGACTTTTCTAGATTCATATATATTATTATGCATCTAGACATACACTATATCTATGTGCATAATAATATCTATGAATCTAAAAAAGCTAAAACAACCTACAATTTGGAACGACAGAGGAGTATTTATTAGCTTTCTATAGTGACAATAAAGGATGTTTGCATCCAAGTGATGTTGTAAAAATTTTTTTGCCGCCTAGTTTCAAGTTTATTTAAGCCTCGACGAGCGTTCTCACCGGGGATACTTCGTCCCAATAGTTGTTGATATTATTACATTAACATTGTATAGTTCATCCATTTGACAACAATTATGGCCTTATGGGTGTGAATTGACGTCCAAGGGTTGGTAGTGATTGTATTTTTCAAAAATCATTGCTGTTAGTTTAACTAAAGGGTGGTAGTGGTTACTAATAGGAGCACCCTACTAACCATTTCTCTCAACATGCAAGCAATCCACGTCAGCGCCACATCACCATCCATTAGGACTATCTATTTGTTTCTCATGCCAATTTTCTGTGACTAATAACATCCATGCATACAATTTATAGGTCTTACGAGTACCATGTTACGAATTTCCCGTAGTAGAATACATGAAGGATCAATAATTTAAGAGTAATTCTCTACCGATAAAATAAACATATTTTCATTTATAATGTCGTTTGCAAAAGAATGTTGCCTTACAATCATCTTAATTTTCTACTTTCAAAGTTCATCTTAAAATTTTACTTAAAATAATTCTCGTAGCAAGACGCGAGGTATCACTGTTAAACATAAGTTATCCGCATGTCATACTATGACCGAAAAAATCTCTCAAATCCGCAAGAGTAGCGCACGGAGAATCAACTAGTAAGAAGATGAATAATTCACACCTTTATTTGTAATGTTTGTTCACGGCACACCATGAACACCGACCTATGACATACTCCCTCCATCCCTAAAAGAGTGTTGCCGTGCGTTTTCGTACCACAAGTATGACCGATTTTGTAGAAAATATGTGCAAGATTTGTGTCTCAAAATAAATTTTATAAAAAATATATATTCAAATATCTATCTAACAATATTAATCTTGTACCATAATGTAAGGAATCGGATGCTCGTTAGCCTAAGAGGGGGAGGAGGTGAATTAGGCAACTTAAAACCTTAACCTATGGCTTCACTAATTTTTACACAAAAGTAAACTAGAACATACTATCTAGATGTGCAACTAGGGTTGTTCTAGTGTAAAACTCCCATCCCAAAAGAAGGTTTGCAACCTATAGCCAATCCTAGCATGATACTACTCTAGGAAAGTAAAGGCACACAAAGATTGCAATAGAGTAAATGCGGAAACGTAAAGGGGATGAGAGGAAGCAAACTCTTGACACGCGATTTATCCCGTGGTATCGGTAGGCACTAAGCCACCCCAAGTCCACGTTGTTGAAGCACTCACACAATAGTATTGCTTCCTGGCCACCAAGTCTCTCTCAAGAGCACCACTTGAATTGCCACAAAGGATAGCCACTTAGGCACTTGCCAAGCTCTCTTGGTCACCTTGATGCCGCCTCCACTAAGGAGCTTCTCCACTTAGGAAGGGGTCTCTACGTCCCCCGCACAAAGTGTCCTCGCCGCTCAACACCAAGCCGGAGGGTCGATGACGATTACCGGTGAGCCACTTAGGCCCCAAGGCTTCCGCGAACCTTGTACACCTTGATTCACTCAAGAATCACCTCACAAGGTTGGCACAACCTTGTGCTCACTCGGCTCTAAGCTAAGCCTAGCACTAAGCACATACACAAAGCATATGCAAGTCTAAGGATGAGCAATTAAGCACTTGGATGGTTGGATATGATCTTCTAGGTGTCTTGAACTCCCGTGCACTTCCACATAATCCAAGCAACCTCAAATGGGTGAGTGGAGGGGGTATAAATAGCCCATGGCATCCAAAGAGCCGTTGGCTAACCCGCCACCGAAAAAGTAAGCGTCGGATGAACCGATACTATCTTTTTCAAGGAGTCGGTTCATCCGATGCCCCTCCCACGTCACTTAGCCGTTGAGATTCTCGACACAATTGCTCCGACGCTATGCACCGACGGTGTGTCGGATCATCCCGTGCCGAAGACCCCGCGACCAAGTCGCCTCTATTAGCTTTCATGTGATTGTCGGATAGACCGACGCTTCACCTTGACCAAGGCGTAAGATCATCCGTGCTGAAGGCTTCGTCTTGGCGCGTCTCTCGTCTTGATTCAACCGAGCGTCGGATAGACCGACGGTGTCCTCACTCGACCGTCGGATCATCGGTGCTACCGCCTTCGCCGCTCTTCCTCCGCAACTCATCCGACGCTACTAGAAATTGGACCGTCGGTTCATCCGACGATGCCTAGGGTGCCGGTGCGGAATGTAGTCCCGACACTAACTAGTAGTAAGCGCCAAGGTCTATCCCTCAATGGTCGGTGCTAAGAAACTAAAAACACGGGGTTTATCCCTGGTTCCCGCGGGGCCGTACGTCCAAAGAAGAATGTGCTCGAGGCACCGTATTGCTTTGCACCGGGTGCCCGTAGTGGGGCGGCTACAAGCAAGGCGGGAGAGGAGGTGCGGCCTCCAAGTCCCCGGTGGAGTGATCGAAGCAAATTCGATGTTGTGGGAGAATTGAGGAGCGTGTGTGTGTGTTGTTTGATATTCGATATCCGGTGTCCGATGTCCCCCGCGGCGAGGGGGTTCACCTTCCTTTTATAGACCAAGGAGGGGGTGAATTACGTGTGTGTGCCGCACCGTTAGCTACACGGGGAAGTATGGCGTGCGCGCGCGCGCAGTTGGCGGCCGTCCCGGCGGTCCTTGCCATGGTCTCGTCGTCATGGCGTGTCCCGTACTCGAACAAGGGGCGGCTTCGAGGGTAAGGGTGTAGTGGTTGGTCGTGGTGTCTTCATACGGGCTCGAGGAAGCCGTTGACGGTGATCCGTACGGGATACAGTGGCAGGCATGGCGGCGTCCCGTCCCCGTGCGCCCTACGGCGATGGAGTTGTTGTACGGTGCCCGGCATGGTGCTGCAGGCACGGGGGCGGCCGCACAGGATCAACAGTGACAGGAATGGCGTCCCGCCAGCCTAACGTCATGGCTTGCCCCTGCAGATTCACGAGAAAGTGGTTCGAGGGTGTGGCCGGCCCCCTTTCGAGGGAGCGACGCGTTAGCCGTACGGGAGTAGGCAGCACAGTGCCACGGAGCTGACACTGGCCATGTCGCACAGTCCCCCACAGTGGCGGGGATGGGTTCCCCCCTAGGGAGTTGGCGAACGGCGCGGAGCGTGATCCCCGGTGCGCATGATGGCACGGCTCGCCGTGTCGAGCATTAAATGCCCGTACCCGCGTGCGGGGGGCGGGCGTGCTCGTGAGGGGACCTCGAGCGAGGCGGAGATGAACCCTCGAGCGGGGCGGAGCCCGCTCGGGGAGGCGTGAACCCTCGAGCGAGGCGGAACTCGCTCGAGGGAGACGTGAACCCTCAAGCGAGGCGGAACCCGCTCGAGGGAGGTGTGAGCCCTCGAGCGAGGCGGAGCTCGCTCGAGGGAGCCCTTAATCGGGCCACTCCGGTGGGTCGTGGGGGCCACCGCGGTGTGGGTCGTGCCTTGTGTGTGCGCTTAAGCAAGAGGTGTTTCGTTTTGGGTTTTTACGGGGGTTTAAGCGAGGATTCCCCTAGTTGTTTTAGGGGACCCTCGTGGCTGTCCCCGACGCAGCCCCCGAGCATCCGCGGGCATGCCGGCCAGTGCCCCCGCAGTGCCGAAGCCTACCGATGGGACATCCTTCCCCCGGTTTCTAACGCTTTCGTGGGGCCGCGTCGGCGGACCCGCGGGTCTAGCCCCCGGCCCCGCAGAGCGTGAGTGCTCATGCGGGGGGTTTTACCGCGGGAATCCCGGGTCGGTGGACGTGGTACGTATCCCAACCGGCGTCGGCAATGTCCCGGCCGGCTTCGGTGACGCACGCGCAACCGGCACCATATGCGGCGGTGCAACCCGGGAGGTGTAGCCGTGTGTCGAGCCCCCGAGCCCGGGCCCGTTCAAGGCGATCGGGGCGAGCTCTTCGTCTTTAAACGCGCCCTCGCCGTCCCTCCGCGGACCGGAGGGTGAGGTTTCCCACAACCCCCATCGACCGGGTCGCGGATTGCGGATTCCTCATTGAGCCGTTAGCGGGTGGTTAAAGTGGACGCCCATGCCCCGTTCGGTAAGGGTAGGCTGCGTGGTCCGGAGACTCGTCCATTAAAGCGCTTGCATGGGTTTGCTAGGTGGGGCTCGGTCCCATTCGCTAGGGACCGAGGGCGCGAAAGCTCTCCCTCGGTGGGATCCCCCCGGCTGGGCCGCCCTTGCCGGCTCTTGAACACGACATGTGGGGCACCCTCGAGCCGGTAGGCTCGAGGAAAGGCCGAAATGCGCGTGCCCTCGTCGTCCCCGACTGCGGTGATGCGGGGCGCCGTTCAAACCTGTCGAGGGTCGGGCTTCGACCTCGATCGCAGGGGCCGTGTGGGGTAACAAGTGGGTGCTCCCGCCTTTCGCATCCGCGTGTTTCGAGGGTCTCCCGATCATGCCGGTTCTCGAGCCGCCGATCGCAGTCTTTGTGAATCGACGGCACCTGTGGCGCCCGCTTGTTTCAAACGGGCTTCGAGGCCACTGGTCGAAATTCGCACCCTTCGAGGGTCATATTTGTTTGAGCCAAGGGCTCGGGCCGCTCGAGGGTCTTCCTTACTCGGTAAGGGCCAGGGCCATTTAATGCTCGCAGTCGCGACTGTAGTTTCGCGCCACGGGCGCACCTTTTCAGGCGTCGCGGCCAAGCGCGTAGTGGGCGGAGTGGGCAGGCGGACGTGACCGCCCGCCACGGCCCTCCGGCTACCGCGCCGTGATGATGGCGTGCGTGCGGTTGCGTGGCTGCCGCGGCCGTGGTAGGCCCCGTTCGTCGGCAAGGGAATATTTCACTGCAAGTTAATGCGCGCGTTGCGTACGCTTTAGAGAGCACGCCTTGCGGCCTATAAATCCGATGGGGAAGGGAAGGGGCGGTTTTTACCTTTGCGCTTAGCATTCGCCGTTCTTGCTTCTTGCGCTCTAGCCCCCGAGCCTCCCTCGCCATTGCACCTCTCGCTCTCGAGCTCTTCTTGCTCCTTGTTCTCCGCTTCTCCGCCCGCTCGCATGGCTCCCCGGCCGGCCTCTCATCATCATCAACCCGTTGTCGTGGGGAGCGCTCGACGGCGACAACGCCGGCCCCGGGTCACCGGTGGCCGGCGGTCGGCTAGCGGCGAACGAGGACGGGCAACCGGCCGAGTGGATCGTGCCGTCGGAAAGGGAGCGAGCGCCCAACCCTCCGTACGGCTACGTGGTCGGCTTCATCATCTTCCATGAGCGCGGCTTCACGGCGCGCCGGGCGAGCCGCTTCATGCGGGCCCTCTGCTACCACTACGGCGTGGAGCTCCATAACTTCGCGCCGAACGCGATCTCGCAGCGACCACGTTCGTTGGCGTCCGCGAGGGCTTCCCGGGGATCCCGATGAACTCGGGATCTTTTGGTTCATCTCTTTCGCGCGGAGCTTCACATGCCGCCGACGTCGGAGCCGAGGGACCCGCCGCGCGACGCGCGCCGGCGGCATGTCGCTCGCCGTGCGGACCCGCCGCAAGGATGATTATATCCCGGCACGATGACGACCAACAACGCGGACTGGGAGCGAGGATGGTTCTACCTCCGCAACGCCAAGCCCGGCCTTCCCCCTTACACCGGCAAGGTGCTCCGGGAGAGGTCCCCTTCCTGGTACCACGGGGTGTCCCCACCCCAGCACCAGGCGCGGCTGGATTCGCTCGTGGCCGCGCTGAAGGAGCTGGCGGGCCACGGGATGACTGCGGAAGTTGTTCTCGCCCACCTCCACCACCGGCGGGTCGTCCCCTTGATGGAGAGGCCGCTCTGCATCTATGAGATGACCGAGATCGCGGACCCCGTCGCATTGGCGAAATCGCGGCTGCTGCCGGCCCCTTCCCCGCGGGAGTACGCGGCCACCGGGTGCGGCGCGCCATCGACCCCAAGTCCGGGCTCTACGACGACAAGGCCCCGTGGGAGCTTGAGATGCCGCCCACCGGCCCACTGGTGAGCGGAGTTCTTGATTTCATTTCCAATTTCGCCAGTTTTCCGAGTTGTTGACGCATTTTAGTGCTTTTCCCCGCAGATGGTGAGGGTGAGCGCCGCGAAGTCCGAGCCGCCCACCCCCCGCTCCCGCGCGCGCGCGCGCGCGGCGCAACGCCGAGAGCGGGAGTGGGTGCCTTGCGGGGAGGGAGCGTGCGACGCGGCATAGGGAGCGTTGCGAGCGGAGGAGCGAGGAGTCTCGGCCGCGCGAGCAAGACGGGCTCTCCTCGCGGGGGACCGAGGAGTACTCGTCATTGGACGAGGAGGAGGAAGAGGAGGAAGAGGTTAGGGTGCGGTGTCCTCCCCGATAGGTGGGAGCCCGCACCCCCGTCACCGGAGCCGGCTCCGGTGGCGGGAGTAGCATCGCCCGGGGCGGGCGCGGAGGCGCCCGCCACCGGGGGCCGTCGTCGACAGAGGCGGCGCGGGCCGCGGAGGCACCCGCCGCGCGCCTCGGGGGCGTCCGCGCGCGCGCGGGGCGGGGGGCCCTGCGCGCGCGGCGGGGCCCGCGCGCACGGTGGAGACGACCCGAGGTGCGGCGGCGCGCGCGCGCCGCACCCGCAACGTCGGTGGGGGACCTCGAGGAAGAGGAAGCGCGCCTTCTTCTCCTCGAGGTAAGGGATTGTCTTTCGAGGGGTTGCATGCCCGATAGGCGGGAATTTGACAGCTTGTTTCCATTTCGCGCAGGCGGTGCCAACCGTGCCTCTCCTCGCACCCGCCAAGGTGCCGAGGGAGGATGCGTCCGTCCCCACCCGGCGGCGTTCGTCGAGGGCGCCGCGGACGGGGGGCGAGCGAAGGAAGAACGGCGAGCGCGAGCTCGCGAGGCGCGACCGAGGCCCCGAGGCCACGCGGGGTGGTCTCGCCCGCCGAGCCGCGGCCGGCGGTCGCCGAGGGGGCGGGGAGGCGCCGGTCGTGGTGGAGGCGCGGCGGGCGATGGCCATGGACGAGGCGAGGACGGAGGCGGAGGTACGGCCGGCGGCGCGGTTGCGGTGGCATTGCCGGCGGCGTCCGCCGTGGAGGGCCACCCGGCGCCCGCGGCCGCCGAGACGCGACTAGAGGCGGCGGTCGTGGACGCCGCAGCGAGAGCCCGTGGTCATGGAGGCGCGGCTGGAGGTGGTTGTGGAGGTGCGGCCGGAGCCCGCCCTCGATGGCGCCTCCCGGGGCGATGGCGGTGGAAATCCCGACGACGACGCCCCGCCGCCCGGGTGGGACCAGTGGGTGAACCTGCCCATGCCATCCCCCCGAGCCCCGGGTGGGGGCGCTCGTGAGACCGGTGGGACGGCCACATGGTGGCCGGGGGCCGAGGGCATGGCGCCGAGGCTTCTTCTTCCCGCGCCGGCCCCTCCGTTCGGGAGAGGGGCGCGTCGACGAACCGCCCGCCTTCGCCGACGCCCGGGGAGGAGCGGCGGTGCGGAGGGAGCTCCGTGATCACGGCGCCGCGCTCAACCGGGCGTTGAACGAGGCGCCGCGGATTCACGGCGGCCCGGCCGTGGCGCGTTTTCCGGGGTGAGGCGCCATTGCCTTTTTTCTTCGATTTTCGTCGTTTTTGTGCTTGTTCCTCGCGGCGCGATGCTTATCGACTTTGATCCGTTGGCGGCGAGAGCTCGAGCACCGCGCCCACGACAAGTATGGCGCCTTCGACCGGATGAGTGCCGAGCTCGCGCCGGCTCCGGAGCGCCGTGACGCCTTCGACGCGCTCGCGGAGGCCTTGGGGACCCAAGACGGCCGGGCCGTCGCGTACGGCGCAGGCCCCCGCGCGACCGGCTCTTGGAGCACAAGGGTTAGGCTACGCGCGCGTCCCCCCCCCCCCCCCCCCCCCTTGAGCGGATTTGCACGGCCCCTCATCGATCGGGATGAGGCGCTGCAGCAAGCGCGGGGGATATGGAGAAGGTGCGCACCGTGGCGTCGGACTGGGAGGCGAAGGTGGGGACCGTCCGGTCGGAGAACTAGGAGCTCCGCACGTGGCTCCAGGAGGCGCAGCCCGGCGAGTCGGCCGAGGAGAGGGCGCGGGCAGCCGAGCAGAAGGCCAAGGAGGCCGACGAGTTAAAGACCGCCCTCGCCGCCAAGGTCGCCGCGCTCGCCACCGTGGAGGACCGGCCCGGCAAGAGTGTACTACCCGCCGGGGGGCCGAGGGGCGGCTCCGGCAGAGCGGACCGCTCTTGTCGATGCCCGGTCGGCGCTCGAGCGGGAGCGCACCGCTCGCGAGACCCGGCGCGAGGTCGCCGGGCGGAGCGGGACGCCGACGTCTCCGAGCTCGACGGGGAGCCGATAGCCCTCGGCATCGCGAACGCGGATCGGGGAGCCGTCCCTTAAGGAGCGAGGGGCGCTACCGTCATCGCCCGCAACAAGCGGTCGAGGGCCGAGCGCCGCGCTCTCGAGGTGGAGAAGAAGCGAGGTTGAAGGTAGGTCGTCGTTTCGTTTTTTGTTTTGCCGATCTTTCCTTCGAGGGTTCGTTCCCTTTCGATTTCTTTCGCCGGTGACGTTCAAGCTCGCGCACCGCGCCGGGGCACACGACCAACCGAGTCGAGACGCCGCAGCCGCCCACAACTCCTCCGAGCGGGAGCCGGGCGGAGCCGCATGTCGCGGCCCTCAAGACTTGCCGGGCCGTCGAAGAGGGCGACGCGCAAGCTGGAAGCTCGTTGGCCAGCCGCCTGCGCGCCCTCGGCGGGCACGTCTCTGGGCGCATGCGCCGCGCTCTGCGCCTTGGCGTCCAGAAGGCCCTCGGCGTGGTGCGGTCCCACTACGAGGTCAACTTCGAGGCCGTGGCGGAAGGCTACATCGTCCCGGAGGGCGTCGAGGATGAAGCGGCAATGGAGCACGTGGACGCGCTAGCCGCTGATGCCGCCGAGGCGCTCACCGAGGCCTTCGAGGAGTTCCTGTTTCCGGACGCCGCTGACGCTGATGCTCCTCAAGCCTGAAGATCGCTGGGCGCCGGGCCCTTTTTTATTTGAATGTTAGTATATGGGCCACGTGGCCATGTAAATAAACAAACATTTTGTTTCAAACACTTGTGGGAGTGAATGGTGTTTGTTACTTTATCACGCCGTTTTGTTTCATCCTTTGCTTGAGTAAATTCGAGTTTGGGGGAGTTCGATTTTCGCGAGCGCGCCCCGCCGGGCCGGAGGCAAGAGAGAAGGGTCGTATCCTCGTGGAGGCGTAGGCTATCTCTGGCTTGCGCATCCTTTCCGCTAGGCCATCCGCACCCTGTCTGAATTTTGCTCGAGGCTAAGGTTGAGCCATACTTAGCGCGCGTGGGTTTTTTGCGAAAAATGGGACCATTTTTTGGGGGGAATGCCCCCCGTAGTAGCCCCCGAGGGTGACTTGGGTTTCAGGGGAAAGCAGAGTTGCCCTTTTTATTGAACTGCTGCTATTTACATTTTTGTTGCCAACTGGGGTGTTGGGCACGTAATTTACAACAAAAGACTTGGAAATCCTAGCTAGGGGTAGAAGCGACGTAGCTGTTGGATGTTCCAAGCGTTGGTGAGTTCTTCGCCGTCCTCGTTGGCTAGCTTGTACGTGCCGGGCTTGAGCACCTTCACCACGACGTAGGGTCCCTCCCACGGAGGTGATAGCTTGTGGCGTCCTCGGTTGTCTTGGCGTAGCCTTAGGACCAAATCCCCTTCGTTGAAGTCCCGCCGGCGCACCTTCCGAGCCTCGGTAGCGCCTTAGAGACCGCCGGGTATCTTGCGGAGTGCATCGGGGCCACGAGGCGTGCCTCGTCCAACCGGTCCGGTGAGTCCTCGCGGGCTCGCCGGTTGGTGTCTTCGTCATAGACCCGCACTCTTGGTGACCCATATTCTAAGCCCGTGGGGCGGACGGCCTCCGCGCCGTGGACTAGAAAGAACGGGGTGAACCCGGTGGCTCGCTTGGGGTGGTCCCGAGGCTCCACACAACCGCGGGTAGTTCTCGGAGCCATTTTCGACCGGACTTGTTCGGCTGGTCAAAAATGCCGGGCTTGAGGCTTTGTAGAATCATGTTGTTGGCGCGCTCTACTTGGCCGTTGGTCTGTGGGTGTGCCACAGCTGCCCAGTCCACACGGATGTGGAACTTGTCGCAAAACTCCAGGAATTTCCTGCCCGTGAACTGAGACCCGTTGTCGGTAATGATGGAATTTGGCACTCCAAAGCGATGGACAATGTCCGTGAAAAATGTCACCGCCTGCTCCGCCCTGAGATTTGTAATGGGGCGCACCTCCACCCACTTGGAGAATTTGTCGATCGCGACTAACAGGTGGGTGAAGCCCCCGGGCGCCTTCCGCAAGGGCCCGACGATGTCCAGCCCCCACACAGCGAAAGGCCACGTGATGGGGATGGTCTGCAGGACGTGCGCAGGGAGAGTGGTTTTGCGGGCCTAGAACTGGCACCCTTCGCAGGTGCGTACGATCTCGCTGGCGTCGGCGACCGCGGTGGGCCAATAGAAGCCCTGGTGGAATGCGTTGTCTACGAGGGTGCGGGGCGCGACATGGTGGCCGCAGATGCCCGCGTGAATGTCCCGGAGGAGCTCGCGCCCCTCGGGGATGGGCACGCATCGCCGGCAGATGCCCGAGGGCGGCGCGCTTGTGCGGCTCGTCGTCGACGAGGGCGAAGGATTTGGCCATCCTAGCGATGCGCCCGGCCTCGGACCGGTCCGAGGGGAGTTCCCCTCGCCCCATCCAGCGATGTATTTGTCGCGCCGGTCCACCCCGCCGGGGGGCCGGCTCGACGTCCATGACTCCGGCCTCGGCCGGCGCCGTACCCCTCGAGGAGGGAGAGCACGTACGCCTCGTTCGAGGGGTCCCCGTCCATGGGCTCGCGTCCGCCGGATTCGAGGGAGCCCCCGAGGGTTCCGTGTGGTTCGAGGGGTGCGGCTCGAGGGTGACGGACGGTTGGGCGATATCTCGGACAAAGACGTTCGGGGGGACGATGATCCGCCCCGATGCGATCTTGGCGAGTTCGTCCGCCTCCTCATTGTACCGGCGGGGCACATGATTGAGCTCGATGCCGTAGAACTTGTCCTCGAGAGCCCGCACGGCCTTGCGCACGCCTCCATCTTGTCGCCGTGGCGCTCGCGTTCTTCATGACCCGGTCGATCACTAGCCGCGAGTCCCCCCGCACGTCGAGGCGTTTGACGCCTATTTCAATGGCGATCTTGAGGCCGCAAAGCGTGGCCTCGTACTCGCCCATGTTGTTCGACGCGGGGACGTGAAGGCGCACGGTGTACCGCATGTGCTCCCCGAGGGGTGACACAAAGAGCAGCCCGCGCCCGCTCCCCGTCTTCATCACCGAGCCGTCAAAGTACAGAGTCCGATTCGCCCGGATCCGTGGCGGCGGCGCGTGCGTGTCCGTCCACTCGGCGACGAAATCTGCCAGAATCTGGGACTTAATGTCTTTGCGCGGTGCGTAGGCAAGCGTTTCGCCCATCAGTTCCACCGACCACTTGGCGATCCTGCCTACCGCGTCCGGATTGCGGATGATCTCTCCCAATGGAAAGGCGGAAACCACCGTGACAGGGTGGGCCTCGAAGTAGTGGCGAAGCTTGCGCCACGTGAGAACCACGACATAAAGCAGCTTCTGGACTTGGGGGTAGCACGTCTTGGTGCCGGACAAGACTTCGCTGATGTAGTACACCGGCGGCGCCGACCACCCGGGTAGTCGCAGCCCACGTAGAGGTACGGAGGTTCGAGCCTTGCGGCGGTGTAAGGGATTGGGGCGTGGGTCGGGGACGCCTTCGGCTTGTCAAGCGCCTCCCCGGGCCTCGGCGGTCCAGGAGAAGCGCTCGTGCTTCTTGAAAAGATGGTAGAGAGGCAAGCCTTTCTCGCCGAGCCGCGAGATGAAGCGCTCAAGGCGGCGAGGCACCCCAAGACCCTTGCACCCCTTTGAAGTCCCGAATTGGACCCATTCGTTCGAGGGCCGCAACCTTTTCGGGGTTGGCCTCGATGCCCCGCCGGGAGACAATGTATCCCGTAAGCATGCCCCGCGGCACGCCAAAGACACATTTTTCGGGGTTCAATTTTACCCCGTTGGCTCGTAGGGCGCCCAAACGCGATGCCGAGGTCGCTAACCGGGTCGTCCACCTTCTTGGTTTTCACGACTATGTCGTCCACGTACGCCTCCACGGCTCGCCCGATGTGGTCTTCGAAGACGTGCCGCATGCACCGCCGGTATGTTGCACCCGCGTTTCGGAGGCCGAACGGCATCGTGACGTAGCAATACATCCCGAATGGCGTGATGAATGAAGTCGCAAGCTGGTCGGACTCCTTCATTTTTATTTGGTGGTACCCGGAGTAGGCATCAAGGAAACAGAGTAGTTCACACCCGCCGGTCGAATCAACAATTTGATCAATACGTGGCAAAGGAAAAGGAACTTTTGGACATGCTTTATTAAGATCGGTGTAGTCTACACACATCCGCCACTTCTCATTCTTTTTTCTTTACTAGTACAAAGATTGGCCACCACGTAGGGTGGAACACTTCCTTGATGAACCTAGCCTCAAGGAGCTTCCGCAACTCCGCTCCGGAGTCGCCCGCCGCCGCTCCTCGTCGAAGCGGCGCGCCGTTGTTGCACGGCGCGGGAGTGAGGTAGGATGTCAAGGGAGTGCTCGGCGACCTCCCTCGAGATGCCCGGCATGTCCGAGGGGCTCCATGCGAAGATGTCGGCGTTGGCGCAGAGGAAGTCGACGAGCACCACTTCCTATTTCGGGTCGAGGGTAGAACCGACCCTCAACGCCTTGTCCTCGGGGGCGTAGGGTCGAGGGGCACTTCCTTGGTCCGCCGCCAGCCTCGAAGCCGCCGCCGTGCTTGGGTGTGGAGCCGAGGTCCTCGTTGACCATCTTCTCCATGTTGGCCACCGCTGCTTCCGCGTGTTCCACGCATTCGACATCACAAGCCGAAGGCGTGCTCGATGGACGAGCCCACGGTGCTCGGTGCGGAAAGTAGTCCCGACACTAACTAGTAGTAAGCGCCAAGGTCTATCCCTCTATGGTCGGTGCTCAAGCAACTAAAGACACAAGATTTATCCCGGTTCCGCCGGGGGCCGTACGTCCAAGCAGCCGTGTGCTCGAGGCACTATATTGCTTTGCACCGAAGTGCCCGTAGTGGGGCGCTACAAGCAAGACAGGAGAGGAGGCGTGGCCTCCAAGTCCCCGGTAGAGTGATCGAAGTGGATTCGTATGTTGTGGGAGAATTGTGCGTGGATGTATGATGTCCCGTCCCCCGCGGCGAGGGGTTCACCTTCCTTTTATAGGCCAAGGAGAGGGCGAACTACAAGCATGCCGCACTATTCGGCCTACATGGGGAAGTATGGGCTCGCGCCGCCACGGAGTTGGCGGCCGCCTTGACCGGCCCTTGCCACGATCTAGTCATCATGGCGCGTCTCGTACCCGAACAAAGGGCGGCTTCGAGGGTAGGGGCGTAGTGGTTGGCCGTGGCGTCTTCGTAAAGGCTTCGAGGAGGCCGTTGACGGCGACCCGCACGGGTGCCGCGGGTAGGCGTGGCGGCGTCCCATTCTCGCTCGCTTCTCGGCGTCGGAGTGGTTGTAACAGAGGTGCCCGGCGTGGTGTCGCGAGCACGGGGGCGGCCGCACAGACCAACAAAGGGGCGGGGATGGCGTCCCGCCGCCTAGCGCATGGCCCCGGCCCCGCAAGTTCACGAGAAAGTGGTTCGAGGGTGTGGCCGGCCCCCTTCGAGGGCGCGCGCGTTAGCCGCACAGAGTAGGCGGCGCGTTGTCACGGGCCGACACCGAAACGCCGCACACGCCCCCCCGCAGGGCGGGGATGGGTTCCCCCTAGGGAGTTTGCGCAACACGGACGGGCGTGATTCCCGAGCGCATGATGGCGCCGCCCCACCGTGTCGAGCATTAAATGCCCGTACCCGCGTGCGGGAACGGCGTGCGTGCGAGGGAGCCTCGAGCGAGGCGGAGGCGAACCCTCGAGCGAAGCGAGCCCGCTCGAGGGGGCCGCGAACCCTCGAGCGAGGCGGAACCCGCTCGAGGGAGGTGAACCCTCGAGCGAGGCGGAACCCGCCGAGGGGGCCTTTGAGTGGGCCATTCGGCGCGGGGTCCACCGCAAGGTGCGCCACGCCCCATGTGTGTGTGCTTAAGTGAGAGGTGTTTCGCTTGGTTTTTTGCTGTGCTTTAAGGTGGTTTCCCGGTTGTTTTAGGGGACCCTCGTGGCTCGTCCCCGACGAGCCCCCGAGCATCCGCGGTTGGCCCGGCCGGTGCCCCCGCAGATGCTGAAGCCTACTGATAGGACATCCTTCCCCCTGGTTGCCAAAGCTTTCTGCGGGGCCGCGTCAGCGGACCCGCGGGTCTAGCCCCCGAAGCCCTGCAGGAGCGTGAGTGCTCCTGTAGGGGTTTTACCGTGGAGTTTGGTCAGTGGGCATGGTGCATATTCCAACCGGCATCGGCGATGTTTCCCCGGCCGGCGTGACGCACGCACAACCGGCGCTATCCGCGGCCGGTGCGACTCAGAGGTGTAGCCGTTTGTCGAGCCCCCCGAGCCTCGGGCCCGTTTGAGGCGATCGGGCGAGCTCTACGACTTGTTTTTAACGCGCCCTCGCCGTCCCTCCGCGGGACGGAGGGTGAGGTCAACGCAACCCCCATCGATCGGGTCGCGGATTGCGGATTCCTCATTGAGTTGTTAGTGGGTGGTTCGAGTGGACGCCCATGCCCCGTTCGATAATGGTAGGCGCGCGCGGTCCGAGACGCGTCCATTAAAGCGCTTGCGTGGGTTTGCTAGGTGGGGCTCGGCCCCATTCGCTAGGGACCGAGGGCGCGGAAGCTCTCCCTGGGGATCCCCCCGCTAGCCGCCCCCCGCCGGCTCTCGAACACGACATGTGGGGCACCCTCGAGCCGGTAGGCTCGAGGAAAGGCTCGAACGCGCGTGCCCTCGTCGTCCCCGACTCGGTGATCCGAGGCGCCCGTTCGAACCCGTGGAGGGTCGCTCGAACCTCTCGATCGCAGGGCCGTGCGGGGGTAACAGCCCAAGTCCCCCCCGTCTTTGGCATCCGCAGTTTCGAGGGTCCCCGGCCGCACCCGCCCCCCGAACCGCCGATCGCAGGGTACTCGTGAATCGAGGGCACGGCGGCGCCCGTTTATTTTAAACGGCTTCGAGGCCACCGGTCAATGTTTGCACCCTTCGAGGGTCGTGTTAATTTGAGCCGGGGGCTCCGGCCGCTTCAAGGGTCTACCTTACTCGCAAGGGACAGGCCAATAAATGCTCGCGCAGCCGCGACCGTAATCCGCGCCGCGGCGCGCCTTTTCAGCACCGCGGCCGCGGAGTGGGCGAGCGGATGTGACCGCCTACCACGCCCCCCCTGCTACCGCGTCGTGATGATGGCCTCGCGAGCGGTTGCGTGGTCGCCGCGGCCGTGGTGGGGCCCGTTTGTCGGGCCGAAGGAATATTCCGCCCGCAAGCACGCGCGCGGGCGTGCGCTCCGAGGGCACGCCCGCGGTCTATAAATCCAACGGTGGGGATTGGGCGGTTTTTTACCTTTGCGTTTAGCACTCGCCGTTCTTGCCTCTTGCGCCCTAGCCCCCGAGCCGTCCTCGCCACTGCATCTCTCTCCTCTCGGAGCTCTTCTTGTTCCTTGTCCTTCGCCTCTTCACCTGCTCGCATGGCGCCCCAGCAGCCTCTCATCATCGTCAACCCGTTGGCGTGGGAACGCTCGACGGTGACGCGGGCCGGGCCCCGAACCACCGGGTAACCGGTGGCCGCGGGGCGGCGAACGAGGATGGACGGCCGGCCGAGTGGATTGTGCCGTCGAAAAGGGAGCGAGCGCCCAACCCTCCGAGCGGCTATGTGGTCGGCCTTCGTCCGCTTCCACAAGCGAGGCTTCATGGCGCCGGCGAGCCGTTTCATGCGGGCTCTCTACCACCACTACGGCGTGGAGCTCCACAACTTCTCGCCAAACGCGATCTCGCAGCGGCCACATTTGTTGGCGTATGCGAGGGCTTCCCGGGGATCCCGGTGAACGGGGACCCTCCGGGTTCATCTTTTCCGCGCGGAGCCGCACACGCTCGTCGACGACGGAGACGAGGACCCGCCGCACGGTGCGTGCCGACGGCATGTCGCTCGCCGTGCGGAGCCAGCGCAAGGACGACTACATCCCCAGCACGATGACAACCAACAACGCGGACTGGGAGCGGGGGTGGTTCTACCTCCGCAACGCCGAGCCCGGCCTCCCCCCTACACTGGCCTGGTGCTCCGGGAGAGGCCCGCCTCCTGGTACCACGGGGTGTCCCCGCCCCAGCACCAGGAGCGGTTGGACTCACTCCTGGCCGCACTGAGGAATCTGGCGGGCCGCGGGTTGACTGCGGAAGTTGTCCTCGCGCACCTCCACCACCGGCGGATCGTTCCCCCTGATGGAGAGGCCGCTCCACATCTACCGATGACCGAGGACGCGGACCCCGTCGCGTTGGCGAAGTCGCGGCCGGCCGCCGAGCCCCTTGTCGGCGGAGTACGCGGCTACCCGGCGCGGCGCGCCATCGACCCCAAGTCCCGGCGCAACGACGGGACCCTATGGGATCTTGAGATGTCGCCCACCGCCGATTGGTGAGAGGAGTTTTTTATTTCATTCCCGGTTTCGCTAGTTTTCCGAGTTGTTGACGCATTTAATGCCTTGCCCGCATGGTGCGAGTGAGCGCCACGAAGTCCGAGCCGCCTACTCCTCGCCGCGCGCGCCGCGC
Organism: Cenchrus americanus; assembly: GCA_947561735.1. Lineage (NCBI taxonomy): Eukaryota > Viridiplantae > Streptophyta > Magnoliopsida > Poales > Poaceae > Cenchrus > Cenchrus americanus. The sequence continues at coordinate 87,403,316 of OX387240.1, read as the reverse complement.
GCGCGCGCGGCCAGCCGAGAGCAGGAGCGGGCGGTGTGCAAGAAGGAGCGTGCGACGCGACATCGGAAGCGTCGTGAGTGGAGGAGTGAGGAGTTCCGCCGCACGAGCAAGCCAGGGGCTCTCCTTGCCGGGGACCGAGGAGTGCTCGTCATCAGACGAGGTGGAGGGAGAGGAGGAAGAGGTCAGGGGGCAGGCCCTCCCCGATAGGTGGGAGCCCGCACCCCCCGTCACCGGAGCCGGCTCCAGAGGGTAGGAGTGGCATCGCCGGGGCGGGCGCAGGCGCCCGCCACCGGCAATCAACGACGAGAGGCGGCGCGGGCCGCGGAGGTGCCGGCGCGCGCCTCGGAGGCGTCCGCGCGCGCGGCGGAGGCGTCCGCGCGTGCGGCGGAGGCGCCCGCGCGTGCGGCGCGGAGGGCGCCCGCGCGCTCGGTGTAGATGGCCGGAGGTGCGGCGGCAGCCGCGCCGGCCGCACCCGCGACGTCGGCGCCGGGGACCTCGAGGAAGAGGAAGCGCGCCTTCTCCTCCTCGAGGTAAGGGGTTGTCTTTCGAGGGATCGCGTGCCCGCCGAGCGAGGAATCCCGATAGCCCGTTTGCATCTCCGCAGGGTGGTGCCAACTGTGCCTCCCCTCACACCGGCCAAGGTGTTGAGGGCGGATGCGTCCATCCCTACCCGGCGTCGTTCGTCGAGGGCGCCACGGCGGGGGGCGAGCGCAAGGTCGATGGCGGCGAGAGCTCGCCGGGGCGTGGCCGAGGCCTTCGAGGCCGCGGGCCGGGTGGCCTCACCCGCCGGGTCGCAGCCGACGGCCGCCGAGGAGCGGCGGGCGGCGGTCGTGGTGGAGGCGCGGCGAGGCGGCGGTCGCGGCGGAGGCAAGGCCGGAGGTGGAGGCGCGGCCGGCGGCGCCGGTTGCGGCGACGCGGCGGCGGCGCGGCCGTGGAGGGCCACCGGCGCCGCGGCCGCCGAGATGCGACCGGAGGCGCGGCTACGGCGATGCGGGGGCCGGGAGACCGCGACCACGGAGGCGCGATCGGAGGCGGCGGTGGGGACGCAGCGGAGAGCCCGCACTCGCCGGCGGCCCGGGCGGTGGCGGTGGAGATCCCGGATAACGACTCCCTGCCGCCCGGGTGGGACCAGTGGGTGAACTTCCCCATGCCCTCCCCCGAGCCCCAGGAGGAGGGGGCGCTCGTGAGGCGGTGGGACAGCCACATGGTGGCTGGGGGCCGAGGCCACGGTGCCGAGGCTTCTTCCTCCCGCGCTGGCCGTTCTGCTTCGGGAGAGGGGCGCGTTGACGGTCCGCCCTGCTTCGCCGATGCCTAGGAGGAGCAGGAGCTGTGGGGAGAGCTCCGTGACCACGGCGCCGCACTCAACCGGGCGTTGAACGAGGCGTTGCGGATTCATGGCGGCCCGGCATGGCGCGTCTTCCAGGTGAGGCGTTGTTGCCTACTTTCTTTGATTTCGTCGTCTTCGTGCTTGTTCTTCGCGGCGTGACGCTTACCGGTTTTGGTCTGCTGGCGGCAGGAGCTCAAGCACCGCGCCCGCGACAAGTATGGCGCCTTCGACCGGATGAGTGTCGAGCTCCACCAGCTCCGGGAGCAGTGTGACGCCTTCGACGCGCTCGCGGACGCCTTGGGGACCCCGCACGGCCGGGTCGTCGCACGGGCCGAGGCCCTACGCGACCGGCCCCCGGAGTACGAGAGGCAGGGCCGCGGCGCGCCCCCCTACCCTCGAGCGGTTGCACGGCCCTCATCGATCGGGATGAGGCGCCGGCCGGCGAGTGCGGGGGGACCCGGAGAAGATGCGCACGGTGGCGTCCAACCGGAAGGCGACAGGTGGGCACCGTCCCGGCCGACAATCGGGGAGGTCCGCACGTGGCTCCGGAGGCGCAGCCCGCGCGAGCCGGCCGAGGGGAGAGGGCGCGCGCGGCTGAGCAAAAGGCCAAGGAGGCCGACGAGTTGAAGGCCGCCCTCGACGCCAAGGTCTCCGCGCTCGTCACGGCGAAGGAGCAGATCCGGCAGGAGCGCACCACCCGCCAGGAGGCCGAGGGTCAACTCCAGCAGGAGCGGACCGCTCTTGCTGACGTTCGGTTGGCGCTCGAGCAGGAGCGCACCGCTCACGAGGCGGCGCAGAAGTCGCTGGGCGAACGGGACGCTGATGTTTCGAAGCTTGAGGGCGAGCTGGTAGCCCTCAGCATTACGAGTGCCGATCAGGAGATGGCCCTCAAGGAGCAAAGTGCTACCGTCGTCAGCCTGCAGCAAGCGATCGAGGCCGAGCGCCGCGCTCTCGAGGTGGAGAGGAAGCAGGTTGAAGGTAGGTTGCCGTTTTGTCTTTTGTTTTGTTGATCTTCCCCTTGAGGATTCGTTCCCCATCTGATTTCTCTTGCTGGTAACGTTCAGGCCTGCGCACCGCACTGGGGCACGCGACTGACCGGGCCGAGGCGCTGCAGGCCTCCTACAACTCATCCGAGCGAGAGCTGGTGGAGCTGCGTTCCGCGGCCCTCGAGACCCGCCGGGGCCGTGGAGGAGGGCGAGGCGCGGCCGGGAAGCTCGTTGGCCGGTCGCCGCGCGCGCCCTCGGCGGGCATGTCTCTCGGGCGTATGCGCCGCGCTCTGCGTCTTGGCGTCCAGAAGGCTCTCGGGGTGGTGCGGTCCCACTACGAGATCAACTTCGAGGCCGTGGCGGAAGACTACGTTGTCCCGGAGGGCGTCGAGGATGAGGCGGCGATGGAGCACGTGGACGCGCTAGCCGCTAATGCCGTCGGGGCGCTCGCCGAAGCCTTCGAGGAGTTCCTGTTTTCGGACGCCGCTGGCGCTGATGCTCCTCAAGCCTGAAGATTGCTGGGCGCCGGGCCCTTTTTTGTTTGTATGTTAGTGTATGGGCTGCGTGGCCATGTAAATAAACAATCACTTTGTTTCAAACACTTGTGGAAGCAAATGGTGTTTGTTATCTTTATGGCGCTGTTTTGTTTCTTCCTTTGCCTGAGTAAATTCGAGTTAGGGGAGTTCGATTTTCGCGAGCAGCCTGCTGGTCTGGAGGCAAGAGAGAAGGGCCGTATCCTCGTGGAGGCGTAGGCTATCTCTGGCTCGCGCATCCTTTCCGCTAGGCCATCCACGCCCTGTTTGAACTTTGCTCAAGGCTTAGGTCGAGCCATACTTAGCGCGCGTGGGTTTTTTGCGAAAAAATGGGACCATTTTCTGGGGGGGATGCCCCCCGTAGTAGCCCCCGAGCGTGACTTGGTTTTCTGGGGAAAGCCGAGTTGCCCTTTTTATTGAATTGCTGTTGTTTACATTTGTGCCGCCAACTGGGGTGCTGGGCTTTACGATTTACAACAGGAAAAACTTGGAAATCCTAGTTAAGGATAGAAGCGACGTAGCTGCTGGATGTTCCAAGCGTTGGTGAGTTCCTCGCCGTCCTCGTTGGCTAGCTTGTACGTGCCGGGCTTGAGCACCTTCACCACGACGTAGGGTCCCTCCCACGGAGGTGATAGCTTGTGGCGTCCTCAGTTGTCTTGGCGCAGCCTTAGGACCAAATCCCCCTCGCTGAAGTCTCGCCGGCGCACCTTCCGGGCTTGGTAACGCCTGAGGGACTGCTGGTATCTTGCGGAGTGCATCAGGGCCACGAGGCGCGCTTCATCTAGCTGGTCCAGTGAGTCTTCGCGAGCCCGCTGGTTGGTGTCCTCGTCGTAGCCCCGCACCTTGGGTGACCCGTATTCTAAGTCCGTGGGGAGGACGGCCTCCGCGCCGTGGACCAGAAAGAACGGGGTGAACCCGGTGGCTCTGCTTGGGGTGGTCCTTAGGCTCCACACGACCGCAGGCAGTTCCTGGAGCCATTTCCGACCAGACTTATTCAGCTGGTCGAAAATTCTGGGCTTGAGGCCTTGTAGGATCATGCCGTTGGCACGTTCTACTTGGCCGTTGGTCTGTGGGTGTGCCACAGCTGCCCAATCCACACGGATGTGGAATTTGTCGCAAAATTCCAAGAATTTCCCCGCCCGTGAACTGGGACCCGTTGTCGGTGATGATGGAGTTCGGCACTCCAAACCGATGGACGATGTCGGTGAAGAACGTCACCGCTCGCTCCGCCCCGAGGTTCGTGATGGGGCGTACCTCCACCCATTTGGAGAACTTGTCGACGGCGACCAATAGGTGGATGAAGACCCGGGCACCTTTCGCAAGGGCCCGACGATGTCCGGCCCCCACACGGCGAAAGGCTATGTAATGGGTATGGTCCCGGGACGTGCGCGGGAAGGTTGGATTTTCGAGCGTAGAATTGGCACCCTTCGCGAGGTGCGCACGATCTCGCCGGCATCCGCGACCGCGGTGGGCCGCAGAAGCCTTGGTGGAACGCGTTGCCTACGAGGGTGCGGGGCGCGGCGTGGTGGCCGCAAATCCCCGCGTGTATGTCCCGGAGGAGCTCGCGCCCGTCGGGGATGGGCACACATCGCCGCGAGATGCGCGGAGGCGCGCGCTGCTGCGGCTCGCCGTCGACGAGGGCGAAGGATTTGGCCATCCTGGCGATGCGCCTGGCCTCAGGCCGGTCCGAGGGGAGTTCCCCTCGGTCCATCCAGGCGATGTATTTGTCTCGCCGGTCCGCCTTGACGGGAGTTGGCTCGACGTCCATTACCTCGGCCTCGCTGGCGCCGTACCCCTTGAGGAGGGAGAGCACGTACGGCTCGTTCGAGGGGTCCTCGTCCATGGGCTCGCACCGCTGGATTCGAGGGAGCCCCCGAGGGTTCCGTGTCGTTCGAGGGGTGCGGCTCGAGGGTGACGGACGGTTGGGCGATATCTCGGGTGAAGACGTTCGGGGGGGACAAGGTGATCCGCCCCGACGCGATCTTGGCAAGCTCGTCCGCCTCCTCGTTACACCGGCGGGGTACGTGATTAAGCTCGATGCCATAGAACTTGTCCTCGAGGGCCCGCACGGCCTTGTAGTATGCCTCCATCTTGTTGTCGTGGCAGCTTGCGTTCTTCATGACTTGGTCGATCACAAGCTGCGAATCCCCCCGTACGTCGAGGCGCTTGATGCCTATCTCGATGGTGATCTTGAGGCCGCGGAGCGAGGGTCTCGTACTCGGCCATGTTGTTTGACGTGGGGAAGTGGAGGCGCACGGCGTACCGCATGTGCTCCCCGAGGGGCGAGATGAAGAGCGGACCCGCGCCCGCCCCCTGTCTTCATCACCGAGCCGTCGAAATACAGAGTCCAGCACTCTGCCTGGATCTGCGGCGGCGGCAACTGCGTGTCCATCCACTCGACAACGAAATCTGCCAAGATCTGGGACTTGATGGCCTTGCGCGGGGCGTAGGCGAGCGTTTCGCCCATCAGCTCCACCGACCACTTGGCGATCCTGCCCGCTGCGTCTGGATTGCGGATGATCTCTCCTAGTGGAAAGGAGGAAACCACCGTGACAGGGTGGGCCTCGAAGTAGTGGCAAAGCTTGCGCCGCGCGAGGACCACTGCAAAAAGCAGCTTCTGGACTTGGGGGTAGCGTGTCTTGGTGTCGGACAAGACTTCGCTGATGTAGTACACCGGCCGCTGGACCAGCAAGGCATGCCCTTCCTCCGTACGCTCTACCACGATTACGTCGCTGACCACCTGGGTAGTCGCAACCCACGTAGAGGTACAGAGGTTCACCATCTTGCGGCGGTGTAAGGACTGGGGCGTGGTTCAAGGATGCCTTCAGCTTGTCAAGCGCCTCCTGGGCCTCAGCGGTCCAGGAGAAGCGCTCGTGCTTCTTGAGGAGGCGGTAAAGGGGCAAGCCTTTCTCGCCGAGCCGCGAGATGAAGTGGCTCAAGGCTGCAAGGCACCCCAGCACCCTTTGCACCCCTTTGAGGTCCCGAATCGGACCCATTCGTTCGAGGGCCGCAACCTTTTCGGGGTTGGCCTTGATGCCTCAATGGGAGACAATGTATCCCAAAAGCATGCCCCGCGGCACACCAAAGACACAATTTTCGGGGTTTAATTTTACCCCGTTGGCCCGTAGGCAGCCGAACGCGATGCTGAGGTCGTCAACCAGGTCGTCCTCCTTCTTGGTTTTAACGATTATGTCATCTACGTACGCCTCGACGATTCGCCCGATGTGGTCTCCGAATACGTGCTGCATGCACCGCTGGTACGTCGCACCCGCATTTCGGAGACCGAACGGCATCGTGACGTAGCAAAACATCCCGAACAGCGTGATGAATGAAGTTGTGAGCTGGTCAGACTCCTTCATTTTGATCTGGTGATACCCGGAATAGGCATCAAGGAAACAGAGTACCTCGCACCCGGCGGTCGAATCAACGATTTGATCGATACGTGGCAAAGGAAAAGGAAACTTTGGACATGCTTTATTAAGACTGGTATAGTCTACACACATCCGCCACTTCCCATTCTTTTTCTTTACTAGTACAGGATTGGCTAGCCACGTAGGGTGGAACACTTCCTTGATGAACCCAGCCTCGAGGAGCTTCCGCGGCTCCGCTCCGATCGCCCGCCGCCGCTCCTCGTCGAAGCGGCGGAGCCGTTGCTGGACGGTGCGGGAGTGAGGTAGGATGTCAAGGAAGTGCTCGACGACCTCCCTCGGGATGCCCGGCAAGTCCGAGGGGCTCCACGCGAAGATGTCGGCGTTGGCGAGGAGGAAGTCGACGAGCACCACTTCCTATTTCGGGTCGAGGGTTGAACCGACCCTCAACGCCTTGCCCTCGGGGCGAGCGCGGGTCGAGGGGCACTTCCCCGGTCCGTTTCGCGGCCTCGAAGCCGCCGGCGTGCTTGGCGGTGGAGTTGAGGTCTTCATTGACCATCTTCTCCAAGTTGGCCACCGGCGCTTCGTCCGGCGCCGGGGCCTCGGCGTGCTCCACGCACTCGACATCGCGAGTCGAAGGCGTGCTCGATGGACGAGCCCACGGTGATGACGCCGCCGGGCCCCGACATCTTCATCTTGAGGTAGGTGTAGTTGGGGACCGCCATGAACTTGGCATAGCGGGCCGCCCAAGTATGGCGTGGTACGCGCCCCCCTAAATCCCACCACCTCGAAGGTGAGCATCTCCTTGCGATAGTTATCCGGCGTGCCGAACCGGATAGGCGGCTCGACCGCCCAAGGGGCCGGACGCGCTTGCGGGCGCGACGCCATGGAACGCGCGTCGTGTCGGGCCGCGACCGGGTCCAACCCGATCCCCAACGGGCGTAGCATGTGCGCGTAGAGGATATCGAGGCCGCCGCCTCCATCCATCGGGACCTTCGAGAACCGCGCGTTCCCGATAACGGGGTCGACCACCGGGCCGGGTCCGGCCCGGGTTGGGGATGCGGTTCGGGTGATCCTCGCGGCTGAAGGTGATGGCATCCTCCGACCAATCGAGGAAGGAAGGAGGCGCCTTCTCCGCGGCGAGAACCTCGTGCCGCTCCCGCTTGCGCTGGCGGCTCGACATGTCGACGGTCGGTCCCCCGAAGATGAGGAAAATGTTCTCCACAGCGGGGAAGCCGCCGGCGTCGCCATCACCCCCATCCTTCTTGGCTTCGTCGCCCTTCGCGGCGGCGTGGCTATAAAACCGTTTGAGCATGTCGCATTGCTCGAGGGTGTGGTTGACCGGTGTCTTGTGGTAGGGACATGGCTTCTTTAGTATGTCAACTCCCGGATCTCGAGGGGCTGGTCGAGGGCCCCGTCGAGCCGGGTCAACAGCAAGGGCCTCGGCGTCGTCGCTGTCGCGTCCCTGCTCGCGCGCCTCGCGGCGCGGCTTCTTACCCTTCTTGCCCCTCTTGTTCTTCTGGTTGAGCTCCTTGGACTTGCTACCCTCCGCGGGCGCGTCGTCCGTGTGCTTGCCCTTCTTGCCGTCGAAGATTGCTCCCACCGCCTCTTCGCCCGAGGCAAAGCTGGTGGCGATGTCGAACAGCTCGTTCGAGTCGACCGGCGGGCTGCGCCCCAACTCGCGCATGAGGTCCCGGCACGTGGTGCCCTCGAGGAAGGCGTGCACGATTTCGGATTACGCCACGCTCGGGGAGCTCCGTACAACGCTTGGAGAAGCGACGTATGAAGTCCCGGGAGCGACTCGCCGGCCTCCGAGTGCAAGAGCGCGAGTCCCGGGAGTTCCCCGGCCGCACGTACGTGCCCCGGAAGTTGCCAACGAATGTGCGGACCGAGTCGTCCCGGTTGTGGATGCGGGCGGCCGGCGGTGCTCGAGCCACGTCCGCGCCGAGTCGGCGAGGTGCAGGGGGAGGTTGCGGATGATGACTTCGTCGCTGGTGGCTCCGCCCAGCTGGCACGCTAGACGGTAGTCGTTAAGCCACACGCGGGGGTCCGTCTCCCCGTTGTACTTGACGATGGTTGTGGGCTGGCGGAAGCGCTGGGGAAAGGCCGCCGTGCGGATCTCCCGGCTGAACACGCGGGTTCCCGGGGGCTCCGGCGTCGGCGAGCGATCCTCATCGCTATCGTAGCGTCCACCCCGTCGAGGGTGGTAGCCTGCTGCCGCCCGCGCCTCCGCTTTGCTCGTCCGCCGAGCGTTGATGACGTTGCGGGCATCGCCGTCCCGCGCCTGCCCGCGCGTGTCGAGGAGCCGCTCCTTGGCCGGCGTACGCCCGGGTTGGCGGGGGGGCTCGGCGGTACCACCTGCGTGGACCGAGGGCTCGGCACCTTGCGCGCCCCCATCGTTCCGTGCGCTTCCCCGCCGGCGGATGCGAGACGCCGAGCTCTCGGCCCGCCGGACGGCCGCTTGCTCGATGAGCGCATGTGCCTCGCGGTGTAGGTTCCGCGCCTCGGGTGTCGAGGGGGCGGGCATGGCCCGCGGTAGTGTCGCGGCGGCGATGAGCTTCGGCTCGCTCGTGGGGGCGTGTCGGGTTGCCGACGTCGAAGTCGGCGTTGATGCGGTCACGGGCTTGCTCGCCCGGTTCACGCGCGCGTTTGCCGCGCGCGGAGGCTTCCCCCCCACCATGGAGGCGCGGAGCAACCGCAAGGTGCGGTACTCTTCGGCCGGCTTGGCCTCAAGCTCACGTGCCCGGGCCAACCGTGCGTTGATATCGCCCCCGTTGGTGGTGAGGGAGGAGGGGCGCTCGGCCCCGCGGCCAGGCGCGACCCAGTCCCCAAGGCAGGAGGAAGCTCTCCGTCGCCGGCGCCCGTTGCACCGGTGGCATTTGCTGGATCGTTGGCGATGACGACACAGCATTCCCGCGCGGGATCGTAGCTCCCCGCGCTGGAGTCGTCGGAGTAGCCGAACCAGTAGTCCGTGGCGTCGAGGAACCGCCTGAACATCACTGGGTCCGGCACGCCGGAGAAGTCCCACTCCGCGTACCCATGCGAGGTGGCGGGTGGCAGCGCGTCGAGAGAGCCTAGGGATGACTCGTCGCCGGCAGAGGCGCTAGGGTCCCTGGCAACCAAGACGTGGCGGCCAGGGGGAACCCTGCGCATCGTCGTGTTGGCACCGGCATTGGCCGGCGTGGCGGTCGCCACGCCGCGCGGTACCGATGGGGAAGTGTGGTCGGAGACCGAGTGCCCCCCCCGTCGGGGGGCGGGCGTCGTCGTCGGCCGACGGGCGCGCCTCGTTGTGAGGCGACGCGCTCATCATGCCGTCGCTCCGACCGCGCCCGGCGCGAGCGCCGACCGGAGCGGCGGCGACGCCGTGGCGCCGATGGGCCCGCGGCGTCCGCGCCGGCGGGCGTTGGTGTCGCGGCGACGCGTGCGGCGGCGACCGGGCGGACCCGGCTTGGCGCCGCGCACGGAGTTCCTCACGGTTGGTGAGGCGCATCGAGTAGCCGTTCCTCGTAGCACGGAAGTTCGGGCCCCGAACCGGATTTCGAACCCGGTGGGGAGGGGGTCCGAGCCGCCCATGGAGTAACGCGTACCGCGGTACTTGGTGCGAATCACCATGGAGGGAGTTGACGACGGGTTGACCTTCGGCCGCTTGCGTGCCCCACGGTGGGCGCCAACTGTTGGTGCGGAATGTAGTCCCGACACTAACTAGTAGTAAGCGCCAAGGTCTATCCCTCAATGGTCGGTGCTAAGCAACTAAAGACACGGGGTTTATCCTGTTTCCCGGCCGGGGCCGTACGTCCAACGGGGGATGTGCTCGAGGCACTGTATTGCTTTGCACCGGGGTGCCTGTAGTGGGGTGGCTACAAGCAAGGCGGGAGAGGAGGTGCGGCCTCCAAGTCCCTGGTGGAGTGATCGAAGCGAGTTCGATGTTGTGGGAGAATTGAGGAGCGTGTGTGTGTGTGTGTTGTTTGATATTCGATATCCGGTGTCCGATGTCCCCCGCGGCGAGGGGGTTCACCTTCCTTTTATAGACCAAGGAGGGGGTGAATTACGGTGTGTGCCGCACCGTTAGCTACACGGGGAAGTATGGCGTGCGGCGTCGCGGAGTTGGCGGCCGTCCCGGCGGTCCTTGCCATGGTCTCGTCGTCATGGCGTGTCCTGTACCCGAATAGTGGCGGCTTCGAGGGTAAGGGCGTAGTGGTTGGTCGTGGTGTCTTCGAGATGGGCTCGAGGAAGTCGTTGACAGTGATCCGTACGGGATACGGTGGCGGGCGTGGCGGCGCCCCGTCCCCGTGCGCCCTACGGTGATGGAGTTGTTGTACGGTGCCGGCATGGTGCGCGCAGCACGGGGCCGCCGCACGGGATCAACAAAGTGACGGGGATGGCATCCCGCCGGCCCAACGTCATGGCTTGCCCCTGCAGATTCATGAGAAAGTGGTTCGAGGGTGTGGCCGGCCCCCTTTCGAGGGTTCGGCGCGTTAGCCGTACGGGAGTAGGCGGCACAGTGCCACAGAGCTGACACTGGCCATGTCGCATAGTCGCCCATAGTGGCGGGGATGGGTTCCCCCCTAGGGAGTTGGCAGTACAGCGCCGGGGCGTGATTCCCAGGCGCATGATGGCACGGCTCTGCTGTGTCAGAGCATTAAGTGCCCATACCCGCACGCGGGGGCGGGCGTGCTCGTGAGGGGACCACGAGCGAGGCGGAGATGAACCCTCAAGCGAGGCGGAACTCGCCCGAGGGAAGCGTGAACCCTCAAGCGAGGCGGAACTCGCCCGAGGGAAGCGTGAACCCTCAAGCGAGGCGGAACCCGCTCGAGGAAGGCGTGAGCCCTCGAGCGAGGCGGAGCTCGCTCGAGGGAGCCCTTAACCTGGGCCACTCCGGTGGGTTGTGGGGGCCACCGCGGTGTGGGCCGTGCCTTGTGTGTGCGCTTAAGCAAGAGGTGTTTCATTTTGGGTTTTTACGGGTTTTAAGCAGGATTCCCCTGGTTGTTTTAGGGGACCCTCAGGGCTGTCCCCGACAGTAGCCCCCGAGCATCTGCGGGCGTGCCGGCCGGGCTCCGCGGGGTGCTGAAGCCTACTGATGGGACATCCTTTCCTCCTGGTTGCTAACGCTTTCCGTGGGGCCGCGTCAGCGGACCCGCGGGTCTAGCCCCCGAAGCCCTGCAGGAGCGTGAGTGCTCCTGCAGGGGTTTTACCGCGGAGTCTGGTCAGTGGACGTGGTACGTATTCCAACCGGCGTCGGCAATGTTCCAGCCGGCTTCAGTGACGCACGCGCAACTGGCACTATTTGCGGCCGGTGCAAACCAGGAGGTGTAGCCGTGCGTCGAGCCCCCGAGCCTGGGCCCGTTCAAGGCGACCGAGGCGAGCTCTTCGTCTTTGAACGCGCCCTCGCCATCCCTCCAGAGGGTGAGGTTTCCGCAACCCCCATCGATCGGGTCGTGGATTGCGGATTCCTCATCGAGCTGTTAGCGGGTGGTTCAAGTGGACGCCCATGCCCCGTTCGGTAAGGGTAGGCTGCGTGGTCCGGAGACTCGTCCATTAAAGCGCTTGCATGGGTTTGCTAGGTGGGGCTCGGTCCCATTCGCTAGGGACCGAGGGCGCGAAAGCTCTCCCTCGGTGGGATCGCCCCGCTAGCCGCCCTTGCTGGCTCTTGAACACGACATGTGGGGCACCCTCAAGCTGGTAGGCTCGAGGAAAGGCTCGAATGCGCGTGCCCTCGTCGTCCCCGACTGCGGTGATGCGGGGCGCCTGTTCGAACCCGTCGAGGGTCAGGCTTCGAACCTCTGATCAGTAGGGCTGTGCGGGGTAACAGCTGGGTGCTCCCGTCTTTCGCATCTGCGTGTTTCGAGGGTCTCCGGCCATGCCAGTTCTCGAGCCGCTGATCAGTAGTCTTTGTGAGTCGAGGGCACTTGTGGCGCCCGCTTGTTTCAAACGGGCTTCGAGGCCACTGGTCGAAATTCGCACCCTTCGAGGGTCATATTTTTTGAGCCAGGGGCTCGAGCCGCTTCGAGGGTCTTCCTTACTCGCAAGGGGACGGGGTCATTTAATGCCCGCCAGTCGCGGCCGTAGTCTCGCGCCGCGGGCATGCCTTTTCGGGCGCCGCGGCCGCGCGCGTAGTGGGCGGAGTGGGCGGGCGGTTCCGCCTGCCATGGCCCTCCGGTTACCGCGCCGTGATGATGGTGTGTGTGCGGTTGCGTGGCTGCCGCGGTCGTGGTGGGCCCCGTTCATCAGCGAGGGAATATTTCACCTGCAGTTAATGCGCGCGGGGCGTACGCTCCAGAGAGCACGCCTTGCGGCCTATAAATCCGATGGGAGGGGAAGGGGCGGTTTTTACCTTTGCGCTTAGCATTCGCCGTTCTTGCTTCTTGCGCTCTAGCCCCCGAGTCGCCCTCGCCATTGCACCTCTCGCTCTCGCAGCTCTTCTTGCTCCTTGTTCTCTGCTTCTCGCCCGCTCGCATGGCTCCCCCGGCGGACTCTCATCATCATCGACCCGTTGTCGTGGGAGCGCTCGACGGCGACACCGCCGGCCTTGGGTCGGTGGTGGCCGGCGGCCAGCTAGCGGCGAACGAGGACGGGCAACCGGCCGAGTGGATCATGCCGTCGGAAAGGGAGCGAGCGCCCAACCCTCCGTACGGCTACGTGGTCAGCTTCATCCGCTTCCATGAGCGCGGCTTCACGGCGCCGGCGAGCCGCTTCATGCGGGCCCTCTCGCTACCACTACGGCGTGGAGCTCCATAACTTCGTGCCGAACGCGATCTCGCGAGAGCTCCATAACTCCCGGTGAACCGGGATCTCCGGGTTCATCTCTTCCGCGCAGAGCTTCACACGCTGCCGACGTCGGAGCCGAGGACCCACCGCGCGACGCGCGCCGGCGGCATGTCGCTCGCCATGCGGACCCAGTGCAAGGATGATTATATCCCCAGCACGGTGACGACCAACAACGCGGACTGGGAGCGAGGATGGTTCTACCTCCGCAACGCCAAGCCCGGCCTTCCCCCTTACACCGGCAAGGTGCTCCGGGAGAGGTCCCCTTCCTGGTACCACGGGGTGTCCCCGCCCCGGCCACCTGGGCGCGGGCGGGATTCGCTCGTGGCCGCGCCGAAGGAGCTGGCGGGCCGCGGGCTGACTGCGGAAGTTGTTCTCGCCCACCTCCACCACCGGCGGGTCGTCCCCTTGATGGAGAGGCCGCTCCGTATCTATGAGATGACCGAGATCAAGGACCCCGTTGCGTTGGCGAAATCGCGGCCGCCGCCGGCCCCTTCCCGCGGGAGTACGCGGCCACCCGGCGCGGCGCGCCATCGACCCCAAGTCCGGGCGCTACGACGACAAGGCCCTGTGGGAGCTTGAGATGCTGCCCACCGGCCCCACCGGTGGGCGGAGTTCTTGATTTCATTTCCAATTTCGCCGGCTTTCCCGAGTTGTTGACGCATTTTAGTGCTTTGCTTGCGGATGGTGAGGGTGAGCGCCGCGAAGTCCGAGCCGCCCACCCCCGCTCCGCGCGCGCGCGCGGCGAGCCGAGAGCGAGAGCGGGAGCGAGCGGCATAGGCACGACACAAATTACCATGGCCCATGTGTCGTGTCATGGGCCGAAGGCTTGGCCCATAGCACGATCAGGCACGGCACGGTCGGCACGACGCGACGCGACACGACCCAGTGTTGTGCCGGCACGGCACGGTCGTGCCGCGTGTCGTGCCGGCACAACACAGTGGCCAACTATACTTATTATAGGTTTTGGTGCTTTAGAAATTTGCAGGATTGTCATGTGCATCAGTTTCTTAAACACGATAAAGATCCTTAAACATTGCAAGTGACAGACTAAAACTAGACAATCTAACACATAACTTGATCACATGAATTCATGTGGTTACAAAGCACGAATCCAACCATTAGCAGTAGACAATTGGGTATATACACATAACAAAACTAGTACAAGCTTAACATTCTTTTCATATTTTGTGGTAAGTGGAAACAATCACTCAACTTCGAGTTTAGGTAACATCATGTGATGCAAGGAACAAAGGCCTAAATTCACTTGGCAAGTTTCTTAGAATCGTGTGCAACACAAAGGTGGCCATGCAACGGGGTGTCAAGTAAATAAACGAACCCATAAAAGATCACAATAGTAAACCAATTAATACAAAATGGAGCCATGTGTTGAATGTGAGATCAGTGACACGAAACCACCTTAGAGCATACCGGTATTCATTAATCATGATTTCACCTCCCCCAAGCAACATCCTAATTTCACATTGAAATAAGCAGTTCCTAGAGTATGCATGCATAACATGGTATAGCTTTCTTGACATCTCTTCTCATTATCCAGATATAAGAGGCAGAGTAGGACTGTTAATGTACAAGCTGACATATTTGCTCAACCATTTCATCTCCACCACCGCCATCACTGCCGCTGTTACACACCATCAACCATTACCACTTAGGTGAGTGAGCATGATGCACACACATCATGATCAATTGTAGCTTATAGTAATAGGAGTGCAAACGTGATGAAATAATGTATGTTTCTTACATACCTCCATAATGCATGATATATGCAAACACAATCAATTCACAAAATTCCAATGTTAATAAGAGATTCTCATTTTCAGGTTTTGAGATAAAAGCTTCAATATCACCATGAGGGAAGATCTTTGGTGATTGGGCCAAGTGTCCACTGCAGGATATTGTCACTAAGAGCGTCTATTTTTGTGACGCCGCCTTACTCCCAGTGACAGAGAGGGGAGCATGAGAACTTGCCAATCGGGTGGCCATAAAGAAAGCTGACAGTTAAGTGTGCTGAGGTACTCGAGGAGCTCATCCTACCAACCGAGCACCCCACCAACCAGATTATACAACTCTTAAAAGACTTTTTATCAATGCCTTTAACAATAACATAAAGTCTAAAAAGGGTTCAAAACTCCAATGAAATGTTGTATTGCGCATGTCTTCTTCTTCACCCTCAAAATAAAACTTTTACTTGAAGGAAACATGCCGGCTTTTTATACAACATAACAAACAACTACATGATTTCATATGGAAAGTGGAATGGGAAAACACCAAATAATCACATTATCTATATGAGATTTTATTATAGCCCAACAATATGCATCTAGTATGATACTCAGCCACAACATCTAATCCAAGGAACAAATATACGAAATACTAAAACTTTCATTTAGTAATAGCCAAACCATGTGTTTTTACAATGAATATCTAAGGCACCAGCCGTTGGTGAGAGGGATTTGTGCATGTGATCCCACCCACCGGCCCTTGTACTTTTTTCAAAAAAAACCAAAAGAAAAATACACATATATTATACTCAACTGATCTGAATATTTTCAAGAGATTAAGCATGTATATTTTTGGATTGATAAAGTTAATACAAACATCTTTGGAAAGTTTTTACAACTTTTGAAGCATGATAGACTTTCTTTGATATGGTAGTTCAAGTTTAAAAAGATTGAGTTTAATTATCTATAGTCATGCATGTCCATTAGTTTTATGCAAAAAAATAATAATCGTGGGAAACAACGAGAAACAAGATAACCGTATTTCTCCATTTTTGTTCTCTTAATCTTTTAACTCCACTATTTTTTGCTTTATTTTTTATTAGGAGTCCTTTTGTGCCTTATAAGGAATTATTAGGCAAAGGGACATTTAGAGTCTCGATGGTTCCAATTGTAGTACATTTGTGACATGCATCGGCTTATATAAACTTATCGGGGCCTCGATGTGCTTAAATAATCCGTAGTTTTTTTAACTCACTAGCACAAAAGCATCGTACATCGGATGTTATATGTTTGAGTAATGTAAATACTTAAGTATTTTCTATGTGTCTGATTGAAATATGTTCCTTCTATAAAGATGATACAGGAGAGGGTTTTTGCTGACGTCACATACATCGGTGGAGCACGACACTTTCACCTCAAGCAAGGAAGGAAAAGTAGACTCACATAGGGATGAGAGGTTGAAGGAGATGAATGTTTTACTGGTTCATTGATACTCCAACACCGGTTTAGCCACCATTGAAGTACTGTCCGGCTTGGGCCCATTTCATGGGCTTGACTAGTTCATGACACGACAACCATCACAACAATCGCCTCTCCCGGACTCACTTTCGTGCTTGTCGATTGATCCTTCCCCATCCCTGGCAAATTGCGCCCCTGCACTAACACATCACACCGTCGCCTTGTGTTGGAGTCATCATCACTGCACATCACATCGTCGCCTCGTGTTGGAGTCGTCATCACTATGCTAGGCACGCCCCACTGGCACCTGTACCATTGTTGTGGGCCTTCTGCCCCTCTATTGGGCTCCATGCTCGCAATGTGCCCTACTCATCATCGCTAGCTCCATGTCGGTGACCCGACAACCCACCCTACCAAAGTCTGCTTGCGGTCCATAACTCATACTCCGAGAAAGTTGTCTCTTGTAGTTGCCTTCCATGGGCTCGTGTGGTCATGAGCTCTGGTGGCCTCACTACATCGCTTGCAGATCTCCACCCTCACACTTTCTGTCGACTATGCCGGTGGCCGAGCTCCGCCCATACACGTCCTCCTGCTCCAGCAGTCCATCGGGTGATACCCACCATCTGCCATACCTTGCTCTGCCATGTCTATGACTAGCACTAAGGAGAGGGAGAGGGGAAGAGAGGAAGAGAGAAAGAAGCAAAAGGGGAGCATAGAGAAGGAAATAAAGTCATACACATGGGTGGGATTCACTCTCACGCAAGAACCCATGTTACCATCTCTCACTAGGTTAAGTGGCAGACTCACAAGTCATTCTCTCTCCTACAGACCCCATTGCAGGCCCTAAGGCTAGTCTTCATGGGGATTTTCATGGTATTGAATTGAATGATACATCAACAAATATGCCGACTTAGTAAGGTAATTAATAGATGGAGTTACATCCCATCCCCATGACACTCACTAGTTAATTAGTTTTTCGTCTAAGTAACCATGTAATGAAAGTGTGCATGGAGACTCACCTAACACATCTCCAACATCTTGCCACCGATTGCGGAGGGTGCAGAATCCACATGCTATGTTCAGGTAATTCAGCTAGTACTCCCTTTGTTCCAAATTGTAAGTGGTTTTGACTTTTCTAGATTCATATATATTATTATGCATCTAGACATACACTATATCTATGTGCATAATAATATCTATGAATCTAAAAAAGCTAAAACAACCTACAATTTGGAACGACAGAGGAGTATTTATTAGCTTTCTATAGTGACAATAAAGGATGTTTGCATCCAAGTGATGTTGTAATTTTTTTTTTGCCATCTAGTTTCAAGTTTATTTAAGCCTCGACGAACGTTCTCACCGGGAATACTTCCGTCCCAATAGTTGTTGATATTATTACATTAACATTGTATAGTTCATCCATTTGACAACAATTATGGCCTTATGGGTGTGAATTGACGTCCAAGGGTTGGTAGTGATTGTATTTTTCAAAAATCATTGCTGTTAGTTTAACTAAAGGGTGGTAGTGGTTACTAATAGGAGCACCCTACTAACCATTTCTCTCAACATGCAAGCAATCCACGTCAGCGCCACATCACCATCCATTGGGACTATCTATTTGTTTCTCATGCCAATTTTTTGTGACTAATAACATCCATGCATACAATTTATAGATCTTACGAGTACCATGTTACGAATTTCCCATAGTAGAATACATGAAGGATGAATAATTTAAGAGTAATTCTCTACCGATAAAATAAACATATTTTCATTTATAATGTCGTTTGCAAAAGAATGTTGCCTTACAATCATCTTAATTTTCTACTTTCAAAGTTCATCTTAAAATTTTACTTAAAATAATTCTCGTAGCAAGACGCGAGGTATCACTGTTAAACATAAGTTATCCGCATGTCATACTATGACTGAAAAACTCTCAAATCCCGCAGCAGCGCACGGAGAATCAACTAGTAAGAAGATGAATAATTAACACCTTTACTTGTAATGTTTGTTCACAGCACACCATGAACACTGACCTATGACATACTCCCTCCGTCCCTAAAAGAGTGTCGCCGTTTGTTTTCGCGCCACAAGTTTAACCGGATTTGTATAAAATACGTGCAACATTTGTGCCTTAAAATAAGTTTGATAAAAAAAACTAGATTCAAATATCTATCTAACGATATTAATCTTGTACCATAATGTAAGGAATCGGATGCTCGTTAGCCTAAGAGGGGGAGGGGGTGAATTAGGCAACTTAAAACCTTAACCTATGGCTTCACTAATTTTTACACAAAAGTAAACTAGAACATACTATCTAGATGTGCAACTAGGGTTGTTCTAGTGTAAAAATCCCATCCCAAAACAAGGTTTGCAACCTATAGCCAATCCTAGCATGATACTACTCTAGGAAAGTAAAGGCAAACAAAGATTGCAATAGAGTAAATGCGGAAACGTAAAGGGGATGAGAGGAAGCAAACTCTTGACACGCGATTTATCCCGTGGTATCGGTAGGCACTAAGCCACACCTAGTCCACGTTGTTGAAGCACTCACACAAGAGTATTGCTTCCTGGTCACCAAGTCTCTCCCAAGAGCACCACTTGACTCGCCACAAAGGATAGCCACTTAGGCACTTGCCAAGCTCTATTGGTCACCTTGATGTCGCCTCCACTAAGGAGCTTCTCCTCCACTTAGGAAGGGGGTCTCTACGTCCCCCGCACAAAGTGTCCTCGCCGCTCCACACCAAGCCGGAGGGTCGATGACGATTGCCGGTGAGCCACTTAGGCCTCAAGGCTTCCGCGAACCTTGTACACCTTAATTCACTCAAGAATCACCTCACAAGGTTGGCACAACCTTGCGCTCACTCGGCTCTAAGCTAAGACTAGCACTAAGCACATACACAAAGCATATGCAAGTCTAAGGATGGGCAATTAAGCACTTGGATGGATTGGATATGATCTTCTAGGTGTCTTGAACTCCTGTGCACTTCCACACAATCCAAAGAACCTCAAATGGGTGAGTGGAGGGGGTATAAATAGCCCATGGCATCCAAAGAGCCGTTGGCTAACGGCCACCGAAAAAGTAAGCATCGGATGAACTGATACTATCTTTTTCAAGGCGTCGGTTCATCCGATGCTCCTCCCACGTCACTTAGCCGTTGAGATTCTCTAACACAATTGCTCCGACGCTATGCACCGACGGTGTGTCGGATCATCCGATCGTTGAAGACCCCGCGACCAAGTCACCTCTCGTTAGCTTTCATGCGGCCGTCGGATAGACCGACGCTTCACCTTGACCAAGGCGTAAGATCATCCGGTCTTTGAAGGCTTCGTTTTGGCGCGTCTCTGTCTTGATTCAAACTGAGCGTCGGATAGACCGACAGTGTCCTCTCAGATCGTCGGATCATCCGGTGCTACTGTCTTCGCTGCTCTTCCTCTGCAACTCGTCCGCCGCTACTAGAAATTGGACCGTTGGTTCATCCGACGGTGCCTAGGGTTTCACCCAGTGTACCAACTCGTCCGACGATTGCACCAACGCTTGCTATTTAGGTACCGTCGGTTCATCCAACGGTGTCCTTTTCATTCTTTTTCTTCGCGTCTTCAACTTGGGTCTTTGCTTTAACTTAACATACTTAACATGCCATTACTTATAGCCTCAAAATATAAGTAACCTAACATGTCCATGTTATGTTAACTTGTGATATGACAGATTAGCTTGGGCATGGTATGTTAACATGTGGTAACATTCATGGGACCTAGGAATGCCTACAAAGACATGCTAGACATTGTGGTTAGTCCCATTACTTGTGTTAGCATGAATCACCAAAATCAACTCGAACAAATGGCAAATGGGGCCATGTTTGCTACACATAAATATTAATATATATTTTTATATATTTAGTCAAAGTTGTTTCTCGAGAAGCGAAAACGACACTCTTTTGGGGATGGAGGGAGTACTAGTTACAACTTGTGACTTAGAAGTAAAGTCAATGTGAGATGACTATCCATACAACTTGTGACTTTGCAAATCACTCCTCCCACCTCCTCCGAGCGCCCCGTTGGATCAACATCATGTGATTCGGATTGAAGTTTCCATAGTTTGCATGGAGAGGTTAGTTTCCACCCGATATGTTGCCTTAGTTAAATAACACTACCATTTAGTTAAATAATACTCCCGGTGCAGCAGTGCTTACTGCGACAAACGATATTACATCAGTAAGCTTGTTTTAATCATTATCACTTCCCCCCATTTTTAGCTTACACCTACGGCTTCGGAATAAAGAATAGCAGATAAAACATCTTAGATTTTTTTTAAAAAAAGTGAATGACATATTTGTTTTGTCAACATTGTGGTTGAGTATGGTCGTATTAAATCTGTGACTATTTTCATTTTTAATCTATGACGGCTATCAAGATTTCTCACAGAAATGGGCCCAAATTTGAGCCTAGATGAGTCATTTGAAGATCTGTGGTGAAAATTCACAAATCAACATATATGGTGATTGGTGAACAGTTAATAATATCAAATATTCTCTGAAAATATCATAGAAAATTCATCATAGATTAACAAATGTCATGTAGTGTTCTCCATGGACAGAGACCGTGAAACAATGTCCTCTGGAGACCATAGACAAACACTGCAGATCAACAAGAGAGCATTAACTACACTCTCTACAGCTCTTTTTTCGTTTTAGCTGTCCTAAACACGAATTATTACTGATGTACTCAGTCATCTTGAGTTCTTGACGGGCAAAAGTAGCTAGATTACCATATGCCGCACCGGGCCGGCAGTGAACAATGCAAGGTGCAGTGTGAACAAAACGAGGGTTTAATTTAATGGTGCTGTGGGTCCGGGCCGCCAGGGCTCGACCTCTTGGACTCGGAGTACGCCCCTGCCGCCGCAGCCGCCGCGCGGGTGAGCCGTGGCACTCCCACGGCAGCACTCACAGACGTCACCTCTTCGACCAGCATTTTCCGGCCGGCGACGATGATCACGGCCGCCGCCGCCTCCGGGCTATATCCGGACTCGCAGCGGCCGTGTGAGACGGCCGACAGGAGGAGGAGCACGGCGCAGGCCAGCACCTTCAGCGTATTCGAGCTGGACGCCATGGAAGGTGTACGTGGTATGTGAACTCTCGGGGCGTGGTTGTGTCTCGCCGACGATGGAGATCGAGGTCTCCTAGTGTGGAATCCTAGAATGCAGTAGCTTTGTGTGTCTGTGGTGGTAGCTAGTTAGCTTGGATTGCTTGGCAGCTACACGATACCGGTCGAGGATTTATAGGCGCTCGCAACTCGCAAGAACCTGCTGGTCGTTCGCAGGTTGCCGTTGGCTCTCTCGTCGGCTTGTGATCGATCGAGCTGGCGTGGTTGCTGCGTGCATGAAATGCAATGGCGGTGGTGGAGATACCATGTGTGCCGCACTTGGACGGTCGATCTATCGATCGATGATGGTGAGCTCAGGAAAAATCGAAAGGGCTTTTTAAGCCATATATGTTGCTGCGCATGTAGCTAAGCTCTCGTACGTCTAGAGTTTCGCTTTACATTTCCTTTTCACACGCGAGATGACACTGGCCCCCAGCTGGAATCTCGATCTGGATCGATTGATTTCTTTGGATATAACACACATGCTTGTCGTTGATCGATGCATAGTGGAGGCGGCAGCAGGCCAGTGTCAGCAGCTATTCTAACTGTTGAAAACCGTTACTACTGCTGATCGGCAGATTTCCATTCGTCAGTCAGTGGCCTGACGTCACGCGAGGAGCTGAATCAGTTAAAAGGATCGATCGCGAGAGCTAGCCGGCCGGCCAGATCAGCTCGCACGAATTAACCGTCGCCGTGATCTGGACCCGGATCTTCTCTCCCATCTGTGGAGGACCTTAATTCGATTTCTAGCTAGCTACGCTCATTCGGCAACGAGTAACACGCGAGAGATCGAGTAGTTCGTTCTCCACGTACAACTCCACCATTACGGCTAAAAGATCGATGTGGCCAGTTATGTTAGCTATTGGCAATGCCATTCCGACTCGATCCCTTTCGAAAAGAACGAAGCAGATCTCTTTCCAGCAACAGTTAATTCCTACGTACCGGCCGCCGGCGTGTACACCAGAACGAACCAACCTCTAGGTTACATGTGCATACAGTGGCGGAGCCTGGTAGGCGAGAGTACAGTAGTGCGTACGTACGAACGCATACGGTTGGGTTGGAGTCCTCCTCTACTTTCTATCTAATTTGCGAGTTTGGACGAGACCTTTTCGTACCGGATTCGTTCATGCACGCACGAGAGCACGATGGACGATAGCTTGTTTAGGCCGCGATCCGTGTCAGTTCCCACTTCCCGCTGGCATGCATGCACATACGACGGCGCACCATATTCTAAACGCCCGGCGGAGCAATGGCGGCGACGCTGAGAGGTCGGCCTCGCTCGTCGTGCGTGGCCGCCATGGCCCCCTTCCCCCCGTGGCTCCTCGTTCTCGACCTTCTTTGCTCAACCACCGGCTCCTCCGATCCGCTCCAAGACTGCGCTGCGCCCACCATCGTCGCCGGCCATTGGCAGCTTTTGCTCTCGCCGTACGGAGCTCCGGCCCCCAAGGGCGGCCAGCGGGCGCCGGACCCCGGACGCGGCGGCCGGGGAGGGACCCGATCGACGCGCTAGGGCGCATTGGGGCGGCGCTTCAAGCGCGCGGCTGATGATGTCTGGACGCAGCCAGGAGTCAAAGGGCAGCTGACTAGTTTATTAGGAGTAGCTCCTTAAACACAGTGTGGTGGGACCCACCGATACGTACCTGTCGTTGTGCGTAGAAAATGGCATGGTTGGCCTAGTGCAAAAACGGGAGCTTGCATTGGGCCCCTAGCTGACGCCAGAAATGCAGTTAGTACGTGCTTTTCAAACAAAAGAAAAGAATCTTGTTCAGTACATGCTTTCCAAAAAAAAGAAGAATCTTGTTGAGTATGTACAATGGGTGAAGATGAATGTATCATATGTACTACGCACTAGGCCAGAAACGATTTGTCCTAGCACTAGCAAATTAGCGTGCTGGCGGGTGCAACTATCAACCGCTAGCAAAGTGGAGCGCCGGGACAACAACCGCCAGCATTGAAGCATCACTGCTGGCGGGCGACATAAGCGACCCGCCAGCAAAAATGGTACCATTTATGCTGGCGGACGAGTTATGTCGACCGCCATCATAGAAGGTTTAGTGGGGGCGGCCTACATAAGCCAACCGTCAGCACAAATGGTCCCATTTCTGCTGGCGGGTGGCTTATATCGACCGCCGGCATAGATCTTTACTAGTGGCGGCTTTCATATGCACCCGCCAACACAGTGAAGCTGAAAATAGCTTGAAATTGATATAAGTCACCAATATTTCAACATGCATGGACAGCAACAACAAGTAAAATTCAAACTGAAATATCAACACAAACAGCACCTTAGAAAGGTTTATTTCACAAACAACATGCATGATGACAAATGTTTCAAATCACACTTAAAACCAACACAAATTAAAGTACACTACAATAGGGGCCTCACTCACAAATCAACACAACTTTGCCTCACTCAAATTTCTTAGACAGTCCGGCTGTGATATAGCTACCAAGCACTAAACCTATTATCAAGACCACAACAGCGAGGATGGTGCCCTGCATGCAGAATCCTTGATTTTTGTTGTGCTTCTTCCGATAGCCAATTTCCGCCATAATGTCATTAAGTTGCCCTCTATGGTCTGCAAGTTCAAGCCTCATTTCATTACTCGCTATCTTCAAATCACCCATCCCCACCTTCAGATCAGAAATGACACACTTCATCTGATTCCATTATTCCAGAAATTCTGAATTTACTTGTGGTGGCTCCTGCACCTGTCCCGGCGGATACACACACTAGACGGTTGTGCCGCTCCTGGTGCTACTTCTAGCGTTGCACCAACTAAACTGTTGAACGACTGATAGTTTGGCGGCAGCAAATGAGGGTGAAATTTTTTCAAATGGTTGATGTATTGATTTTCCCAATAAACTTCCTGACATGATTTAGGGTCCTCCTAAAAGAGTAAACAACAAATGTGGCTTCCATCAATAAATTGGATAATTCTATAGACATAAAATTATATCAACCAAATCTTTAATAATCAACAAATGTGGATAATTCTATATCTACCGAATCACTAATAATCACTAAATCCTACTAATATTATATCAACCGAATCAATAATAATCAACAAATCCTACTAATATTATATGAACCAAATCAATAATAATCAACAAATCATACTAATATTATATCATAATAATCAACTAATAATCACTAATATTATATCAACCGAATCAGTACTAATAAAATGAATTAGGGCATGAGATGAAAAACAAACCACGTGGTTGTTCGGGCACTTGTAGATGACGCCATTTGACTTCGTCCTGAACCAAACTAACCGGGGCCGACACGACGGGCAGGTCAACAGGGGGAGAGGCACGAATTGGCTAAGGTTCGGCGCCACGGAGCTGCTCGCCATGCGACGACGGTGAACCTGCTCGACGTCGGTCGAGGAACTTGAGGTTGAAGAGTGGGTCGACAGTTTGCTGACGGCGGCTTAGGCGGCGGCGCGCGGGCGAAGCTCACGAGCGGCGGTGGCGGGGGGCGGGGGTCGGTTGCGGCTGCACGGTGGGGGCTCGCGGCCGCTTGCGGCGGCGGCTAGGGTTGTGAGTGAGTGAGTGAGTGAGTGAGTGAGTGAGTGAGTGAGTGAGTGAGTGAGTGAGTGAGTGAGTGAGTGAGTGAGTGAGTGAGTGAGTGAGTGAGTGAGTGAGTGAGTGAGTGAGTGAGTCAAACCGCGTTCCGACCGAAGATATTCAGACAAGTGTGCTGGCGGTTGGCTTAATAGCCCGCCGAGAGAGGTATCGATCTTTGGCAGGTGGCTTAAGCTGACCGCAAGCATAAATGGACACAGTACTAGCGTTTAACATAAGGCACCGCCAACGCAGAGATTACTGCTGGCGGTTGCCTTATGCCAACCGCTAGCATTGTGTCTTCTATAAATATAGATCAGCCCCTTCTTCCCAGCAACCTTCCAATGGCGCTGTGCCCGAGAAGAGCTCAGGAAAAGCTCCAAAAACACCAAATCTAGGGGGAAGGTTTTGCTCTTTATTTTCTTGGAGGAGGTGGCTATATAAGGTGAGTTTGTGCTATTTTAACCTTAGTTTTCTCCTTTTATTAACGATTTCTATGTAGATAGAGATCTAGACCTAGACCTAGGGTTAGCTAGGAGAGAGGGGAGTGAAGAGAGATATTGATTTAGAGATTTATTTTTTAAATAGCTTTAGATTTAAATTATTAGTTTGTCAATGAAAATATTTAAATGTTCATAATATAGAAGTAAGTTATATTAAATTATAAAAGTTATTAGTTTGTCATTAATAGCAAGTTTACATTATAGAAGCAATTATATTAAATTATTATTGCAATTATAGAAGCAAGTTTACATATTAAATTATTACTTTGTCATTAAAATTACTACTTCAATAATTAAAATTATAGAATTTAGTTTCGTTTCTGTTTTTACATATTAAATGAAGCATAGAGCATACGGAGTTTATAATAGAATTACTTTTATAGGTTATTTAAGATGGAGCATGGATGTATGGCATACGGAGAAATTCGTCTACATTCTTGACAGAGTTAACAAACTTTCTTGAGGTTGCGCAGAAGCATGCCCAAATTTTTAGGACAAAGCAAATACATTGTCCATGTTGTGATTGTTGCAACAAAATTGTGTGGGAAGATATTAATGTCATCAAGATGCATTTGATAAAGCGTGGTTTTGTAAAAGGATACAAAACTTGGTCCCACCATGGTGAAGCAGAAAGTACTTTCAACAATGCAGACATCGGCACCAGGTATGATGAAGTGGGTGATGAAAATGATCATGTCATGATGGATGATACTTTTGGCTGTGAAGATCAAAATTATGATCAAACAGATACACCACAGGTGGACGAGGAATGTGATGTTAATATGGAAGAAATGTTGCGCCACATTGAACCGGAGGTGTTGCTAGGGAGTGCTAAAGGGTTAGAAAATTTTGAGACACTAAAGAAGGCAGCAAAGGACCGTATGTATGAGGGTTGTGGGAAGGAGTGGACTGTGTTGCGTTTCATGCTCCATCTTCTGATTGTGAAGGCAAAATTTGGATGGTCGGACAATAGTTTTAACGAACTCCTTACTTTGTTGGCCAATCTACTCCCGAAGCCTAACTTGGTCCCAAGAAACACATATGAAGCAAAGAAGATTATCAACCCATTGAAGATGCGAGTGCAAAGAATACACGCATGTAGGAACCATTGCATATTGTACCGCGGTGACTTTGCAGAACTGGAGAAGTGTCCAAATTGCGATGCTAATCGTTACAAAAGTAATGTCGATTTTTCTGTGGAACGGGTCATTGCATCTAAAGGCACGAAGAGGAAGGTGGGTGGAAAGAAAAGTGCATTTTCTCAAGTTGAGGAGGAGTATAGTATTAGTACAGACACTGCTACTCAACGTAAAGTCTCTGCATTGGTGATGTGGTACTTGCCGGTGGAGGATCGTCTAAAGCAATTGTTCTCGAACCCAAAGACCGCTGAACTAATGATTTGGCACGCAGATCTCCCAGAGAAGTCTAATGGGAACCTTCGACATCCTTCTGATGCTCGACAGTGGATGACCTTTGATTCCAAGCACAAAGAGTTTAGAGAAAAAAAAGAAATATAAGGTTCGCGTTAAGTACAGATGGTATGAATACATTTGGTGAAAGAAGCAACACGCACAACACATGGCCAGTGTTGATGACCATATACAACCTCCCCCTGGCTATGTCTCAAGAGAAAGTTCCTTTTGCTTACCATTCTAATCCAAGGACCGAAGCAACCTGGTATTGATATAGATGTCTTCCTGGAGCCATTGATGGAAGAAATGGAGAAGTTTTGGAAACATGGGATTGAGATGTGGGATGAGTACAGAAGGGAGACATTCACACTTAAGGCAATTATCTTTGTTACCATTAATGATTACCCCGCCCTATTTTCTTTGTCCGGTCGAAAAAAGGAAAAACGAGGTTGTGTAGTTTGTTTGAATGGTACAATATCCGTGTACTCGAAAGGATCTCGAAGAGAAGTGTATATGGGGCACAGACGCTGGCTACTAAGGACTCACAAGTACCATAAGATGGCAGACTATTTCGATGGAAAGATTGAGAAAGACTATTTTGCCCCACAACCG
This sequence comes from Cenchrus americanus, assembly GCA_947561735.1. Classification (NCBI taxonomy): domain Eukaryota; kingdom Viridiplantae; phylum Streptophyta; class Magnoliopsida; order Poales; family Poaceae; genus Cenchrus; species Cenchrus americanus. The sequence goes on along the minus strand of OX387240.1, from coordinate 87,375,904 downwards.
GCCACCGGTGGAACCGTATTTGAAATGTGTCAGAAGGTCAAGTTTAAACTTGGTAAGAAATCAAAAGGTGATGATGATAATTCAAAAATGGAAAGGAAGGAGGCTGAAACTACAGAAAACATTGATGTGCCTTTCAAGAAGATGTCTATATTTTTAAGTACTTGCCATACTGGGAAGATTTGACAGTGCGCCATGCCATCGATGGGATGCATCTTCAGAAGAATGTGTCTGAGAGCACAATGGGATTCTTAGGCTTAACAGGAAAGGTAAAGGACGGACTGAAGTCGCGTAAGGATCTTGTTGACCTAAAAATTAGGCAAGAACTCCACCCACAACCGCGTCCTAATGGTAAGCAGTACCTTCCACCTGCTAGCTTCAACTTAACACAACATGAGAGGTTGGCTATCTGCAAATGCTTGCGCGGGCTGAAAGTGCAAACCGGATTCTCATCCAACATCCGATCATTGGTCTCGTTGAAGGACATGACGCTTACTGGTTGTAACTCTCATGACTGTCATGTGATGATTACTGTTTTTCTCGCGATTGCGATACGAGCTGTCGAACCAGTATTCCTTAAGATGGTCATCACAAGGATGTGCTACTTTTTCAACGCCATTTCGCAGAAAGTGGTAGATTGTGTAGAGTTGGTAAGGCTTCAGCTGTTTATGTTAGAAACTCAAGCCCAGCCGAGATGTGCTTCCCTCCGTCATTTTTTGATATCATGGAACATCTAATGATCCAGTCACAACACACGTTCGTAATGAGGGATCAACTAAGAAAGCAAATAGAGGAAGAAGCAAAGACACCAAAAGAGAAGGAAGACTTAATAAAGGGTTACGAGAAAGCTAAACTTCACGAGGTGTCTGCATACATTGCAAGGGTCATGAGGAAAAACCAACATAAGGATTCTATCAAGTTTGCTTACCATTTTGAGTAAGATCCTTTAAATAACTATTTTATTATTTGCCTCCATTTTTTAGTCTATTTATATTAATTATTTTATTTTTATGCAGCGATCATTTCATTGCTTTCACATGTGTCCGAAGTTGGGAACTGTGGGGGGTCTTCGAGTCATTACACTATTCAGAGGCTTCTTACAAGAAAATCATTGAGGTTATAAGAAAGTAAGACAACTAAGTGCAATATATAATCACTACTGCGTGTATCGGCTATATTTCAAATTGTATTACTAACTTATGTCTTTGTATCCGAAAAGTGCGTGTAGGCTATACATACTCAATGGCGGGGAGCACAAGAAGAAAAAATTGGTGATACGACATGCCAAATGGGTAAGAACACTTCTGTTAATAAGTACCAATCATTTTTATCAGAGTTGTACACTTCTGTTAATTAGTACCGATCATTTTTTTATTTGTTTACAGTGCTACAAACAACCTCCTGGCAGTGTGCTATGTGGATATTATGTGTGTGAGGTTTTGAGAAATAATGGGATGTACCGGACGAATCCTGAAGACGTAAGCTTCTTGTTTGTACACAACTATGTATGTGCTAATTATGGTCATGATGGTAATGCATAACAATCTTCATTTATTGTGTTTACGTGCAGATGCCTACCATTGAGGGATCATGGGGCAACTTGGTGACAATCAAATCACCAACATTTGTGCGGACATGGCGAGATTCATCCTACGTGTTATTTGCCACGAGGATGGAGAATTCTTCGATAAAGGAGTTTTGACATTAGACGATGCAGAAAGGTTACGTAGATGAGTGTCTTAGGGTTATCTATTATGCACAATGTTTTGTAATGTGGCTTATGTATGCATTTTTTATTTTAGTTTGGATTATGTGTTTGTGAGACATATATTTGGATTTGGCGGTTAAATACAAATTAAATTACAGTAAATTTAGCATACAAATGCCAATGTGAAAAAAATAATAGACGAAAATGACAAATTATATACAAATAATAAACAATTATGTGGAATTATATAGGAAATGAGAAAAATGCTTTTTGTGGCGGGCGGCCTAAGCAACCGCCAGCAAAGATGACCCTTGTGCTGGCGGGTCACTTAAATGACCGCCAGCACAAATGGCATTTGTGCTGACGGGCTGCTTAAGTAACCGCCAGCACTGATGACATTTGTGCTGACGGTTGTTTAAGTGACCCGCCAGCACAAATGGCTTTGTGCTGGCGGGCCGGCTACCCGCCAGCACAAAGGGCCATCTCTACTGGCTCAAAGTTGCTTTGTAGTCAATCGCCAAGAAAAAACCGGTTTTAGCCGCGAGGACAAATCGTTTCTTGCCCAGAAAAAAATTGAGGTGATGCACGAAGATGATGGCTGTACCGTCACCAGTTCGACCGTAAAGACATGAAACTAACGTTTTCGTCTTCTGATTCGCAACGGATTCTCTGTACGCGTAGAGCAGCACTCTTATCCACTTTTGTAAACGCAAAGTGCCTTCCCGTATGAAAGTTACCCCACGGGGATGAATGGAAATATACACAGCCAGCAGCTGCAACGGCAGAGGCTGCAGCCTGCAGCCAACGAACTGAAAAGGTTAATATAACGCTCTCTAATCGGGGAGGAAAGGTAGCCTGGTGACGCCGTCCTGGTGGGCGTGATCATCCGTGTCATCGTCGGTGCTCCCTGAGTCGGCGCGCCCGGCCTCGCTTCCTCGCTCCCCGCCGGTGGCTTGTTTCGCCGTGAAGTGCGGGAGGATCCTCAGGTGGGAGTTCGGATCCTGGCCTACGACCTCCCACTCGAGGCTGAAGCTCTCGACGAGATCCACCTGGGAGGCGATGATGCTTGGCGGTCTCGGCAGCAGCTGCACGCTCTCGCCTTTCGGGATCACTACCTGCTCGATCGCCAGCCTCGCTTCCTGAACATCGTGGACAATTGTTGAAACTTGAAAGGAAGAGTAGCAGCGATGTTACGGTGAAGGGTGAAGGCGTTCAGACTTCAACTCTGCAGGAAAGGTAGATGTTACCTCTAGAGCATCAGTTTCCTCTGATGACCTCGCTTCTTCCTTGTCGTCCTCGTAATCTATCAACTCGTCCATGTGATCGTCGACGAGAGCACGCAGTGCTCTAGTGATTTGTGACAGGGAGCCTGTCTGATACGAACAGCAAGCAAATGTTAAAAGGGAGTAAAAAAGTTCTAGTGCTTAAGAATGTAATGGGCATCAGGACCGGAAATGAAAAATGCGCAGATAAAACCTTCACGAAGAAAACTGGTATATCTTGATCTTTCAACACAGCCTGAATCTGAGAATTCTTCTTGAGCTTCGAATGCAGCGCGATCACTGCATCAGCCTCGCTGATGTTGTAAGTTAAAGCGACAACACCCTCCAACTCCAGCTGTTTAATGGCTTGCAAGGCAGTCGACTCGGAGATCTAGAACAGCCTATCCAATAAGTTACAAACTAAGTACTGAAAAAATAAGGAAAAACTTTGGACAGAAATTAAAGCAAATGAAACTCAGTGAACATAGGTTACTACCACTAATGTTGCAGTGACGAGAGTGAATATCCAAAACAAAGGTAGTCAGGTTACTGGATTGACCAAAACAAATTGGAAAAGCGGGCATGTGGATTAGAGTATGTCACGAGACATGGCACCCCCCGCACGGCTATGCCTGTTGTTTTTATCCATTGTCCATATTCAAATCCACACCCACCTCAAATGGGGAGGGTATGAGTAGAAAATAATTATCCATTGAAGAAATGGGGAGGGTAGGGTGTGGGGAGGGTGCAAATAATCGATTGGGTATGTTAGAATCTAGTACAAAATTAGTTATCCATTGGGTATGGGTGGGAATGGGGAGGGTAAGAAGTGGATAATAATTATTTGGATTTGGGTATGAACAAGAGTGGATTTGTCCATACCTTCCCCAGTGGCAGGCTTACGCACGGCCGACAAGAGGTCAATAGCAACCATTCAATAAACTTCTCAAACAAAGAACACCAAGGATAATTTCTATCATAGAGGTTCTGAGCAACTGACCAGCTCAGCTTACTTTTCAATGGTATGTACCTACCTTACCCTAATAGTAGTCCTACTATATATAACCAACAGCAAAGAACGTACTTTTGAATAATATTATAGAGGCTTATAAGTAACTGACCAGCTCAACATTCCTAAGTGCTACATACCTACCATACCTGAATAGTATCAGATAATGCCACTCTACCGGAAACAGCACTTTGCCATCCTCTATATACAAACCCATTATCCAGAGAAACCTCCTATTTAGGTAAAGGGGCACATTGCTCATAAAACTAGAGAATCAAAAGAATAAACTATTGAAGAAATCCATACCCCATAAGCGTATAGATTCAAGCTCGACTCAGCTTCATCTGACTTCTCTATATGTCCATCAGCAGAATCAAGATTAAATGCAGAGTCCAAACTTCTTCTGGCATTCCTTAGAGAATCAACGTCAAATTGAGTTGCATCTTCATAAAGACCAATATGTGATTGTTCCTTTTGCACAGAAACTTCCTGCACCAATCCCTTTCGACCTAACTTCCGAATTTCAACATTAGGCGCCTTGCCTGCACCAACAAAAGCGCAAGACTAATCATAACGACATCAGAGGTACCTTTACATGCATAATATCACAAATATGGCATCAAAATTAACATGATAATGCAGCTGAATAATAAACGATTGGTAAAACCTGCAAGCAGAGCGTCTACTGTTGATTCCAAACTACGATGGATACGCAATTCAGTTTTGGAGACGATCTCTGCAGCACATGTAAATGTTGACGGGCCCTTGCGCTCTAGGACAGTTTTTTGAACACCTCTCCGGCTAGCTTCCTCATCACCAAGTGTGACACTCTTTCATATAAACAATTGTGTATGTTGTAAGAAATCTCCTTTATTTGACAAAAAAAAGGGGTAACATATAAAGACAGAAAAAGGAAAGAAGGTAAAGTGCTTTTGTGCCTTCTGAGAAGAAAGCTGAGCATCTGCTAGATTGCTACAACATCTAGTTGCTAGATTGAACTAAAGCATTAGCATTGACGATTTTGAGAACTGAAGTCTTCATGTGGAAAGCATAGAAGCAGTCAAGCACCCTTAAGGAAGAAAGCTATAAGAACCAAAAACTTGCTTGCATACTCAAGATACGTATGGAGAAATCAGTAATTGTCCTACGTGGCTATGTTATTGATCAATAATGAGTGCACCAGGTTTACAACTTAATTTATAAATATAGTCAATTTTCTCTCAACTTTTTTTAAACTATTCCATCTTCTAGAAGTTGACGACTGTTTCTAAAAAACCTTAATTGTGAACAAGCAAGCACTTCTATTGGAACATGAAACGGTCACAAAGCTGAGTTCAAATACAAAACTTGATGTGTTGCATTTCAAGTGCGAAGAACCAAAAGGAGTGAAAATTACATATAGGAACAGCAGAAGACAACATTTTGGCAACCAGACACTGAATGAAGTGCAGAACGTCCTTACCTGTATTCCTCCCACAAGCATCTCTAGTGATGGATTCATTATCAGATTTTCTATTGTTACACCATGGGCAGTAGCAACAAGCTGTATTCCCCTCTGTGCAATGGTGCTAGCAGCCATAGCCTCTAATTTAGTTCCAATTTCATCAATAACTATTGTCTGAGGCATATGGTTTTCCACGGCTTCTATCAGTACCTGATTGATACCAAATAAATGAATTATCCTAAACGGTAAGTTTTGCATTAAAAAGGCACTCGGTATGTAACATACATATAAATTGTTCAGATGCCTTCTTAAAAAAGTACACGTGTGTTAATTAGTATACAAGCAAACAGGAAGGAAAAGGTCTGAGGTTCCAGGTTCCTCCCAAACACAAAGAAAGGTGACCTTGATCAGTAATTCAACAATGTAATTGTATAAGTTCTAAAATTCATCACTATAAACCCTCTTTGAAAGAGGGACATTCATGTTCAGTTCTCATCACTGCGCTGTGTTCAACCAGTGCCCCAGCAATATTTGCGAAAACCACTTACTTGCGACCAACAATGAGCAAAATTGTGATGCCAACAAACTAGAAACTAGTTTCAGAGTGTCTACTGATGATACAGCAAAGCACCCTGGGGCATCAGACACCTCATGTGCAGAAGACTTATGTATCACATTATGGCACAGCCAATAAATTTACGCACAGTTAAGAAGAGTACTGATTTATATTCTTTACGCACGACAGGTAAGAAGCTAACAATTTTACTTATATTTCAGAAAGCAAAAGTCATTTCAGGCAACAGACCTTATGCTGCATGTCTTGGTTAGGCACTTGCAACCTACGGGCATTGCCTATTCCTGGATGAGGAATATCACCATCCCCACCAATCTCATTAGACGTGTCAACAATCATCACGCGCTTCTTGTAATCATCAGCCAGCACTCGGGCTATTTCTCTGCACGACAAGACAACAAATCTATGCTAAATTCGGTACATACTGGCACTCTAGAATATAGTAAACATTTGTGATTCTAGTTGGTGCAAATATTTCTCAACAGAAAAACTACAAAGTCTCATCTTAATAATCAATCTCTTCAATCCAATATTACCTTATGACAGTAGTCTTCCCTACCCCAGGTGGGCCGATGAGCAGTAATGACCCACCATCCCTAACCAAATCCTGAAGCAAATTGGCGCTCCCGGGCACCGCCCGCCCAACCCGGCAAGTGAGGCCTACAATGACGCCCTTCCGGTTCCGAATCGCACTAATCCGGTGCAGCGTCCGGCTGATTCCGGCACGGTTGTCCGCTCCAAAATCCCCAACCTACCGAAAGGCATAGCAGACTGTATTATTATAAGCAAGCACGCTAACTCGCAGCGGAGCGGATTGAGACTGTACTAGTAGCCAATTAAGCGCAGAGGATTGAGACGGGACCTGGGAGGTGGCGTGCTGTAGGTCGTCGAAGGAGATGGGGTGGTGGGAGAGGAGGAAGTCGCCGGACGGGAAGCGCGCGAGCGGGGGGCGGCCGAGGTCCATGACCACCTCCACGAGCGCCGGGAGCTCCGGGTGGGTCTCCACCCGCCGCCGCAGCTCCCCCGGGAGCAGCTCCAGCAGCCTCCGGAGCTCCTCCTCTGACCCATCCGGCCACGCGGCGCCCTCCGACACTGCCTCCTCGCCCTGCGCGGCGCGGAGGGGGCGCCGCCCACCGCGGCGGAGGGGGACGAGGCGAGCGGGGATCGGGCGCGACGCGACGCAAGGGGAGTGGGAGGTGAGGCGGCGGGAGGGAGGTGGGAGAGCGTGGGGCGGGTGGAGGGAGAGGCGGAGGCAGAGGTGGAGCGGCGGCGCCGGCGGCGGCATGGGTTGGGACCGGGCGGGCAGCCGGAGGCGCACGAGTGGAGGGAAACAGTTGCGGGTAGGGAAGCGGTTGTTTACGGTTTGGTAAGTGATTGCTCTTCTTCGATCTGCAGCCGCTCGACCTCGTGACCGAACGGCTCAGATCACACTGAAATGAAACAAGGCATCTCACGGGAATTACAGTTGGGAAATGGGAATGTACATTCTCAGATGAGCTATCGCGGCCGTTTATCTGACATCAAAGGTCATGACGTCGTGCCATTATACAATGACAATGTGATCTTTGACGCTGCGCTTTTTGCGTCGTCGCCATGGCTTGATGAGCGGCTGAGATAGCTCGATGGCTAAAAAAACGGTTTACTCATCTCAGTTCACACTTCACACTACGGTATGAGAATCACATGTGATGAAAAAAGATGGCAAAATAAAACTTCTTGGAAATGAATTCACGATCTCCTGCAAAACAAAAGGATGGCTATGTTCTGAACAATTCCAGCAAACTTATGAAAGATACAGGGCGTGTTTGATATGGGCCACTTTTGCCCGGCCAAGCCCACCCGGGCCATTTTCGCTTGTTTGATACCGTTGGCCCAGACGGGAGCCAGGCTGCCGGCAGCCATTTTCCTCTCTCTCCTGGCTCTGGCCGAACACTCCTCATCCTCGTTTTTTCAGAGCCAACCCGTGGCCAGCGCTCGCGAGCTCTTGCTCGAATCCTGTCACCTCCCTCACCCCTCGCTCGTGGCAACAGTGGCGGTCGGGGCGAGGCGGCGGTGGCGGGGGCGGTTGCGGGGGGGCGTGCGGCGGCGGTGGCAAGGGACGTGCGGCGGCGGTGGGCCGGGGGCGGACCTCTCCGCGCCCTCGGTCGTGGCGGCGACGGTGCCGGGGGCGAGCTCCCTCGCGCCCATGCTCGCGGCGGTGGTGGTGGCCGGGGGCGGAGCTCCCCCGCCCGCGCATGGCGGCGGTGGGCGGGGGCGGACCTTGTGCCGGGGGCGAAGCTCCCTCGCGCCCATGCTCGCGCGGTGGTGGTGGCCGGGGGGCGGAGCTCCCCCCGCCCGCGCATGGCGGCGGTGGCCGGCGAGCTCCCCCAAGCTGCGGCCGCGGCCGTGGCGGTCGAGGGCGGAGCTCCCCGAGCCCATGCTCGCGGCGGTGGTGGTGGCCGGGGGCGGAGCTCCCCCGCGCCGCGGTCACGCCCGCACGTGGCGGCGGTGGCCGGGGTGAGGCGAGCGGGAGCAGCAGCCGCCATGGCACGAGAGGGAGGAGGAGCCATGGCACGAGGAGGAGGATGAGCCATGGCTAGCAGCATTCCAACAGAGTGTTGAGTGTTTGGTGAAATGCCAAAGAGAATGGAGAGGGGTAAAGTCACCATAATCCAGATGCAGGGTCATCGTAGTCAAACCTGGCTCAAATCAAACACAATCCTCATCTGACCTGGCTCATTTGATACATTTGAATCAAACAAGAGATGTTGCCCCAGAGGACCTAGCCATGGCTGGCCTCAGCCAGGCCCGCTGGCCGAGCCGCCCAGGGGCAAGAAATCAAACACGCCCATAGTGTTATGATCACGCTCAGAATGTAGACGCAATGTGAATAGGATATTTTTTTTATATAACGGAACATCGTTCCGGTCTCAACAATTCAAAGAACTGTCCACAGCCAAATATGGATAGGATATAGCACAGATGAAGATGCCACCAGTTTCAGAGTTTAAAGCTACAGTGGGCCACCTGGGCCAAACATGCATCCGCTAAGATCACTTGGAGGCCCACCCAGTACATGTTCTCCTGATAAATCCAACAAACCTAATTATGATATGATTAGACATATCATGTTAGTAAATAATTTTTAATGATCCTCAAAAAAAGTAAATAATTTTTAATAACAGATTAATTAGATTTACTGGATTTGTTTCACAATTTTTCATAATTTTATAATTATCTACGTTTATCACCCCTAATAGGCCTTGAATTGGAGCTCCAAAAAGTTCTTTCCCGGAACTAAACAAGTTGTTTTTGTTCACTTCTCTTCTTTCAGATTATTGTACATTATTTTTCTCTTGGAACAAATAAATGAACTATATAAATGTAACAGAAAAACAATCTAACAGAAAAACTGTCGAACAGTGACTGATCAGGGTAACTTGTGCAACCCTGTCTGTCGAGGGAGGAGCTCACGGTCTCTGACTGAACTCCTGTCTTCAGTTTCAGTCCTCTGCGTCTGCGAGCTTGAGTGGCACGGCCGCTAGCGACGACGACATGAACGCCACTGGACTACTGGTGCTTGTGCTCCCACGTCCCGCACCATTGAAACCGCAAAGCTTTCCTTTCCAGATTCTACCAACCCTTTGCCCAGCTCGTGTCCTGCCCTGCCATTCCACCTACTCCCTCCAAGTTTCGACAGCTCTTTAACTCGGACAGCTCGTCGCCGTTGTCCTGTCGTCATTGCCGCTGCACTCGCCGTCAGTCTGTCGCTGCACCGACGCAGCTGCTTCAAACGCCGCACGCGGCGCCCCTCCAATGGAGCCGCAGCAGCTGCGGATCCTGGACACCGTGCGCTTGTCGCCGCCCGCCCCGGCGCAGCACGCCGTGGCGCCGCTCCCGCTCTCCGGCCTCGACGCCGACCGCAACGTGCTCGACGTCACCTTCCGCACGCTCCGCTTCTTCCCGCCTCCCCCGCCGTCCGTCGACCCCTTCGCGGTCCTCCCGCGCGCGTTCGCCGCCGCGCTCGGCCTCTTCCCCGCGCTCGCGAACCGCGTCGTCCGCGACGGCCACGTCGTCTTCGACGCCGGCGCGGCGGTGCCCCTCGTCCTCGTGGAGTGCGATATGTCGGCAGTCGACGTCGACACCGACAGCCCCGGATCGCCGCTGATCGACCACCTCGCGCCGGTGGACGGCGACGGCGGCGCGGATGGCCCGGCGCTCGCGCTCCAGGCCACGCGGTTCGCGTGCGGGGGCGTCGCGCTCGGGATGCGGGTGGCGCACGCGCTCTGCGACGGCGCGGGCGCAACCAAGTTCCTCGCTGCTGCGGCGCGGTTCTCGCGTGGGCAGGGTCCGCCCGACGTGGCGCCGGTGTGGCAGCGCCGAGAGCTGCTAGGTCCGAGGCAGCCGCCGCGCGCTGCGGCACCGGTGTTCGACCGCGTCCTAGCGCTCGACGACGCCGTCGCGCGGTGCGGGCCGTACGGCGCCGCGAGGGAACGGCACGAGCAGCAGCTCGCGAGGGAGTGCTTCCACGTGAGCGACGCGCGCGTGGAGGCGCTCAGAGCGCGGCTCGCCGACGAGGCTGGTCTCAGGCTCACCACCTTCGAGGTCGCCGCCGCGTTCATCTGGCGCGCCAAGTAAGCACCTCACCCTACCTGTCTGAGAACTGTGATCCCAGCAAGATGCTCACCGTGGTCGTGGGTCGGCGAGCAGGGTCAAGGCCAGCGGGGCCAGCTCCGGTGAGGTTATGAAGATGGTGTACTCCATGGACATCAGCAAGCTCGTCGACCCGCCGCTTCCCGACGGGTACTGGGGAAACGTGTGCGTCCCGGTGTACGTCGCCGTGGCCGCCTGTGACCTCACCGCCCAGCCACTGGCGGCGACGGCCGCCCTGATCAGGAAGAGCAAGCAGGACGTGGACGCCGAGTACGTGCGGTCCTACATCGACTTCCAGGAGCTTCACCGCGGCGAGGGCGTCACGGCGGGCGCCGTGAGCGCGTTCACGGACTGGCGGCGGCTCGGACATGGCGACGTGGACTTCGGGTGGGGCGGTCCCGACGCTGTGCTGCCGCTCTCATGGAGGATCCTCGGGAGCACAGAGCCGTGCTTCCTGCTGCCTTACGGCGCCGGGGACGAGAGACGGCGGCGGGGGGTCAAGCTGTTCGTCGCGCTGCGGCGAACGGTGGTGGCAGGATTCAGAGAGGAAATGCAGGACCTGCTGCTGCAGCAACAGCACAGTTCTGTGGGAAAACTGTGAATTTGTTAGCGACAGTCTGATGTAGAAACTGAATTATCCACATCGCTTTTGAATTGAATCCTCATTTGGATCAAACATACTCGTTCAATATGCATATGATTGATTTACAGTTTAATCCTAATTTTATGGACAGAAGGAAATTGCAATTTTGTTCCAGCAAGACCTTCCATTCAAGCAGATAGCCAGGCAAGTCTTATTACATGAGCACAGCAATGAATAGCAGGTATCCTAGTCCTAACCAAAACCACTCTCATCAGATAAGTCATATGTGCATAATCGCTCAAACCAAGCACATTCTACAGTACACTCGTTGTTCCATATCACTGTGAGGAAACAAAAAGAAAAGAAAAACAAAAAACAAACTGTGAAAAACACGAGGACTTCACAAGATGTATCGTACAGTGATCAGTAACCATTTCTGCAACTGGTGCCTTCATGCGCTGACTGAAGGAACCACTTGCTGCTGCTGGTGCTGCTTCTCTGGTCTCACTTTCATTTCCTTGGCCTTCGGTTTCGCAGGGGTGCCTGCCGTCTTTGCTCTCTGCTCCTTTGGTGCGGCTTTCTTCTGATCGCTTGGAGGTGATGGTGATGGCTTCTTCTGATCAGTAGGTGACGGTGACGACTTCTTCTGATCAGGAGTCGACGGTGGCAGCTTTTTCTTAGGGACTTTCCGGTCATTGACGTTGTTGCTTAGGCTGATGGAGCCTTGCAGCTTCAGAGCCGATGAATTTGTGTTGCTGTTATCCTTCTTTACCTGTGTTTTCTTCGGGTTCTCCGGTTGGACCAGGGACCGCGGCTCCCATGGCCTTGCAGCGATCCAGCGGTCCATCCAACTCCAACCCCAGCCACCCTTCCCAACTTCATAGCTGAAGTTTCCTAGACTTGTGGCAGACCTTGCTCTCCACTGCAAAATGATAAAAATACATCAATGTCTTGACACTGTTGAGGTGCACTCGCTCACTCAAAATGCTGCTATGTATTCTCTTGAACAAATTATGATTGATGTGGTTCAGAGTTAAGGCATGTGTCTAGATTTAGAATGGTGTTTGTCTTTTGTAGTTGACTTCAATCATAGATATGGATTTCTGTAATATAATAAATGAGCCACAACATCAGAAATTCAGAATTAACAGTTAGTATAAACCTGGTGGTTGAACGCATAGGCCATGGCTCGCTCACGCTTCACTGCTGCTTCTTCCCTTTGTTGTATCCTAGCAAGTATTTCATCCATAGTATCTGAACCTCCATTCCATTCAACCTAATAAAGGATAGAAACAAAAAAAAAGTGCAATATCGTTATCAAACTTATTACTTTCTGACTATAGTTCTTTGATCAGCGAGTGAGTAAAAATAACTTACAAGGAACATGACTCTTAAGGGTTAAAACTCACCTGCAAATTGTGTAGTTTTGCCTCAAGTTTCATTTGATTCTCCTGCTTCTTCTTCCTGTTGCGCCCTTCGGTGACCATGAAAGCACGCCGGTTTCTTATCTCTGACTGCAACTTGTTCCAAGACTGTATATAGCTCAGTGTGGCAGCAGTCTGCTTCTTAACTGGATTGGCCTGACCAACAACACGCAATCTTTTGACGCCCCTGAGACAACGGAGGGTTTTTCTCGCCTGCATGTAAGTGATGAGCAGTGTTGAAGAAGGGTAACAATCCATTTACAAAATGTCTGAATTCAGTAGTCTATGTAACAGTAGTGAAATCCATATTATCAACGATTCATGTCACCTTGTATTTCCGAAATGCGTTCTGAATCCGCGTAGCAGCCCATTCTTCGAGTGCTGCATTGTCTTCATGGTCGCTACTGGAAGAAGGGCCATTCGATTTCTGATTTGTCTGGCAGCCTCCATTTGGTACTTGACCAACGAGCTTCATTGGCAAAGGAAATAGGTAAAAATGAGGCTGATGATCATTTGTAGAATATTCGGCAATTAGTTTCTCTAAGGTACTTCAAAACCCCAGCACCAAAAAGTTCTTTACGATGTCAATTAGAACTAGTAGAGCAAAGTTCCATTAGGCCAACTGCCCTCTGAATATGTAGGAGGAGAAAAGAAAGTCATGAAGAGTCAAATCAGTTGTCCAATTGCTTTGTCTGGCCAGTCCTAGTCCAAAAATGAGATTTGAACATAACACATCTCATTGATTTCCCATTGATTTTTGGCAACTGGATAAACTAAAAACTGTAGAGAAATGCCTACCAAATGATGACGTAGGTTCTTATAAGATCCCATACAGACAACAGCGACACAGAAGAAAACAAGCAACTGTGGCATATCTGAAGACATCAACTACTAAAAGAATGATATTTAGCATATTCAATCAGTCAGTGGCCAAGCAAACAATTTCGGATTTACTGCTGTCAGTTGATGGGCCCAGTTAGCACTTAGCAGTGACCATAGATGACATCCAGATATGCAGAACGCTCTTATCCTGAAGGCAGCATATAACTCTAACTAACACCTGCTCCCAAAACAAAACACACATACACACACACACAACAAAAAGAAAAAAAAAACTCTTACACAGTTCAACCCAGCATAAGTCTCCCAATGTTGCTATGAACAGAGCAAAAATCATTACAGATCCTTAAATATTTATTTAAGAAGAAAATGTCATGGCAGATCAATCCAAAATATCATGACAGTTTAATCAGTAGCAAACTATCCCAATGAAAAATCCAAGTTCAACAGTTATACTTGAAACATAGCTTGGCTTGCTAAATTTCTGAATCAAACCAAAACGTCAAGAAATGACTGCTCAATGATAAATCGGAGAGCTTCATGCAGATTATATCCTAAAGCAACACAGAAGAAAACAAGCAACTGTGGCACTACCTAATAAACAATTCAACTACTGATATTTCGCATATACAATTAGTCATTATCCAAAGTAGATGCTTTAAGATTTCTTGCTATCAGTTGATGGGTCCAGTTAGTAGTAGCCAAGGACATTCCGGATACGCAGAAAGTTATTATCCTGAAGGTAGCACCTAACCCTAACTCACCCACAGAGAAAGTGTTCTATAAGTCAACATCAGTAACCTTCTATTGTTGCTACCAACAAACCAAGCTTTCCTTACAGCCAACTTTCTAATTATGATTAGCATAAGCACAGCAACAGTACACCAAGTTGGCTCAGATGATTGGATGTCCACTTGTCCTGGCCATTCTTAATGATGGAACAGAATGAATGGCATCCCTTTTCGGGTTGCTTGGAAGGCATGCAAGGCAAACTGGAGTACAGGGCATCCAGGAGGTCTTCGAATTTGGGGTAAAAAGGCTATCTTTTTTTTTCTGAGGATGGGAATGGAAGAAAAGATGGAGTACCTTTGCGTGCTTTGACTTTGCCCGTTTCGATTTTTTCTTGCTGATGATCGTCTTGAACCAGTCCCCGGACCCCATGGCTTCAACAGGGGTGCACTGTGGAGATCAATTTGTGTTCAGGTCCGCTTGCTTAGATCACAAGGAAAATGAAGGGGGGAATAGATTAGCTAGGAAGTGCAGTTTAAAAAACTGCAAAAGAATAATGACTTCACGTGAGGGTGCAACATGCGTTGATCACGGCGTGGAAAATACTATTACAGACGAACCAAGTTCAGAGCCTTGTTCTGAATCTCTCTGATACTATGCCTCGAGTAAAAAAAAAACTTCTTGAAGCAAAGCAAACATCATAGTATTTCTGAATATCTACAACAATTTTTTGTAGCAAGCATGAGAAATGAAGTTCCTTTCGGTGTCAAAGTCTCTAGGAAACTGTATTCAGACAGCCATTTTGCCAAATTGAATAAGAGTGGTAATTCAAGATAAATCGAGCAAGCTGAGTAACAAAAAACAGAGTTCAATGAAATCTTTCAGAACTGGCAAGTTCTTCCTTGCAAGAAAGGTTGGGGCTTTCTGCTCCTAACCTGACCAAGAAGGCCAAACCCCTGGGGAAACCAGCCCAAGGCTCACCGAATCCTCTGTTCATCCATCGGAGGTCGGAGCACAAAGAAAGCGGGCACCCCTCCTCGTAAACCCAGAGCCGAAACCAGGACCAGAGAGCAGAGGAACAAGAAGGGCAGAAGGGAGCAGAAACTAAGTACCTGAGGTCCAGAGGAGGGCGGTGGCCTAGCCTGAATCCGATCAGGAGTTGCTGTCAGGTGGGGGAGGTGGCAGAGGTCGTCGGAGGTCAGGGACGGGAGGCAGCAGCCATCGGAAGCAAGCAATGGATCTCCTTCCTCTCCAGCTTTCGGAGAGGGAGAGGGGGAGGGGGGAGGGGGAGGTGGGAGGGAAGGTGGAAAGGTGCAGGGTTGGAGTTAGATATAGGTCCAGATCAAGTCCCTTGTCCAATTGCTCCCCCGTTGCTTTCTTTACTCGCGCATCCCTCGGCCACTGCTGCCCACTGACTGCTGACTTTTTTACTGGGCTTCCACTTACTGCGTGATCACGGTGTTAGTGGCCACTTTTGACGGTAAATAAAGGGGGACAAGGAGGCAGCTTCACCTTGACTTCTCCTTAATGACCCACTTGGGCAGAGCAGAGCAGAGCACAGCATGGCCTGCTTTGCAGAATGGAGGATGCAAGTTTTTTTCCCACTGTTACTGTTCATTCATGTGGAGAAACCCTCAGAAACTGTCTCGAGTTAAAAAAAAGGAAGTGCGATGAGCAAATAATATAGGTACTAATTGTCAGGTAATTGTACTGGCAGTACTTCTCCTGGATTCCTGCCTGGCTGGTTGGTGAACGGTGAGCAGCAAACTCTTCGGCCATCCATTGGTGACTGGTCACCAGTGGGAAATCTTGAAGCTCAGCTCTCCCAGGGGCTTAGGATGCTTATCTCCGTTGCTGGCCCTGTCAAGACTATTGTGGACCATCTTAAGATGCACCACTACAGAAGCATCTCTATGCTTCCCCTGCTACAGTCGAGGTGGAGCATTCTTGTGTGTTATTTGGGTCCAAACTTGCAGTCAAGACTGATGGAGCACTCTTCAGATACAAGGTCTCGTGGAGTAGAATTGTAGAAATGGAACAAAAAAAAAAGATTTACTTTTCTGAATCTGCAGTGGCCTACGCAACAAAACAACACAGGCCTTTTCCCCCTGACGACCATTGCTGTCTGCGGTGACTTGGCCGGCTCTGCCGATCATCCCAGGCAACACGGTGATTCGGTGACCAAGTGACCAACACGACGAGCACGTTGGTCCGGCAGGCCGGCTTGGCTAGTTTCCAATTCCTACGGTTGGTGCGCTGGTGTTGTTGTTCCCTTCCCCTGCCTCGCAGCCACAGCCCACGCCAACAGCGACGGCGGAGCTAATCCCTGGCTGGACAGCCGGAGATCGATCACAATCCCATTCGTCCCCCCGCCGCCATGCACGCCGGTGATTGGCCGCACGTCTGCCGGAAGCACGAAGCCTAGCTGCGGCCGGCCGGGTTACAGGATTATTCTAGCAGTAAACCTCACCATTTTTGCCCCAGACAGTAGGGCGCCATAGGCTTTCGTGCTAGAAACCGAAGCCGTGCAGTTGCAGAGGTGAAGATCTTAGGTTGTTTGTTGCTAGTGTACTGTCGAGGAGAGACAGCACGTCGGGGTCGGCGTTGTCTTTGTACAACTATGGTGGTGGTGATGAGTGCAATGCAAGGTAATGTGACTACTGCCCCCATGGTTTGATGTGTAGTGAGTGCGTGATGTGCCCATCAGCAGCTTCAGAAAAAAATGATACCGCAGCAGCTGAAAAGGCCGGGGGTACAGAGATTGATGAATCAATGAATGGATGCAACTCGTGCACTGCTTGTCAAAAGATTAAGAAGAATCGATGCATTACATTACATGTCAGAAGATTATGTGCTGACAAATTACTTTATTTAGGGATGGCCTCGGAAATAATTTATTGTAAATTACATTGTATAGTCAACAATCTTAGGTCGCTCAAGTCGTTCCCATTGGCCCGTGCAGTCGCATGCCACGTCAGCTCCAGTGGCCTCCACGTTGGAAGGGTGCAGGTTTCAAATTTGGCCTCTTGCCAAATAATTAGTTAAATACAACCTAGTTTCTCAGGTTGGCACTAGATAAAGTGGAAATGTCAAATTTCAGTTTGGCTACTGTGCTGTGCTAAATGTAAATTTCAGGAGGAGAAAACTAGTGCGGCAAAAATATCCAGAGGTTGATTATTCATGTTATCAAAAGCTCTATGAAAAGTTCAACACCTCGTTGCATGATTGCACTGCCACTCTTCTTTTTTTTTTTTTTTTTTTTGCGAAAATGCACTACCAATCTCTGAAGGTTTGTAAATACTAAATAGCCTCATTATGTGTTATACCTAGAAAGTCACCAAACTAAAGTGGTAAAAAAACTATGGTTGTCTTTTATAGAAAAAACTTGAGACTCACCTATTATGGGTCGTATTCTTTCGATGACAGCTGTGCGCTCTGTGACCAGGAGTCTAAGTCCATCACCCACCTCCTCATTGCCTGTCTCGTTGGGGTTGGGGAGGCCGATCACCCCATGGTGCTGAAAACTGTCTTGCGGACTGGTGGAAGGCAGCTAGAAGAAGGCTTCACAAACAGGAAAGAAGAGCTTTCGACTCCCTAGTTATCCTTGTCTGCTGGAACATTTGGCTGGAGAGAAATGTGATGATTTTCAGCCGAAGACACGCCTCCCCATCCGAACTCCGTATGCGTATCCTGGAGCATTTAGCCGATTGGAGTAGTGCTGGTTTTCAAAGTATTTCTATTCTGGTACACGCTTTACTTGGTCGCACAAATTCTTTTGTGTAATGTAGCTTAACGGACGTGTGGCTTCGTCATCCGTTAGATGACGACGCTCCTCGGATGTTCCTTCCTTTCCTCTTAATGAAAAACGTGCTAAGGCACGGTCGCGAAAAAAAAGCAGTTGCCACTGCGTGAGAGCTATGATCATCCGCAATCTTTTAGCCGAACATTGGATCATTTTAAAAACTGAGATATTTGTCCAAATTGAAAATTATATTTCCAGTCTATCTTCTTCATAAATGTTTTATCATGTAGAATCAGAACCAGATTGTAATGTATGTTATGGACTTTCAGGATGGGTCATTGCAAGGAATATTTATGTCAAAGATCCTTTATTTTAGTTGGTTAGGGTTGAGACATGACCATAACAATGAATCCAGGTTCGATACCTCGTTGGAGTAGATTTATGAAGCTGGTTTAAAAAATCCCCTCGTCGACTTTGTTGGGGTTTGGGAGTTTTCTAGATCCAGAGATGATTACTTTTTCACCCCATGATCTAGTTGTCTTTTTACTTATGCATTTGTTTGTTTGGTTTATCAGCCACTAGCCAACAATATTTTTTCTCACAACGAATCAGCACCAACCACCTGGCCCTAACTAGCCAATAATATTTTTCTCACACAACAAATCAGCACCAGCCACCTGGCACCAACTAGTCAATAATATTTTTTTCTCGCAACAAATCAGTATCAGCCACCAGCAACCAGTCAACCAAACAAGATCCTTCCGCCACTTGGGTTCTCGTTGTCATGAAGAATGTTGAGTATTCGATTGTCATGTAATTATAGCTCTTGATCACAAGTAAGCACAGCTGCACTGGGTTAAAGATAGTCTTGACATATATAAGGCTAGTACAATAGTACATGCGTAGGAGACGCCCACATGTAGGGCAGGGTTTTTTTTACCGTTTGCTGAATTTATACCGCCGGTCAGCGGTAACGGTAGAAACCATTTATACCGCTAAATACCGCTCGAATTCAAATTTTAAATCAAAATCGCTAGTTCAAACGGTACCGAGAGGTATACCGCGGTATAAACTATTTATACCGCCCGGTAAGCAGTTTATACTGGTGCTCTGAAAAAGATCCTCCGGCTTAGAATAAATGAAAATTTTGGCATGGTGTTGGCAAAAATTAGTGTTAAATAGCACCCTCAATCAATGATTTATAGTTATACATAGAAATACTACACCAAACACAATAATACTAGCCGTGCATAAGTGAGTTGGTAGTTCAAATACAAATAGTTCATACAAATAATTCATACAAATAGTTCATACAACACAAGTTCAATGGTATAAAGGAAAGATCCCCAGCTGGGTCGCGGAGTGGTACTCGGCGATGGACATGACATTCAAGCCTCTCGTCCTAAGCAACTCACCCTTGTACTGTTGCCAAGTTAGGCCCGTCCACGCCGATGTTGTCTGCCACTGACCGACTAACATGTTATAAAAATCAGGGTCTTTCCATTCATACACCCATGTCTACATCTACCTCACATCCTAAATCCTACCAAAAATCCTAAACCAAAGTAAACCTAAATCTTAACACAAATCCTATCCTAACACAATTCCTAAAGCCTAAAACTACTCAAATGCAAAAAAAATTACCTGACCGCGGTATACCGCGGCGTCGCCTGCGGTATACCGCGTCTCCCGCGCGGTTAGCCGCCCCCGCCCGCGCGCGGCTAACCGCCCCTACCGCGCGGTATACCGCGGCCGGGGCGCGGTATACCGCCGGCGGTGAAAGTGCATCTAGGCCCCTAAGTGGATTTTGGTGAATTGAATGACAAGGCGATTAAAGGACTAATGCTTTTGTCTAAGATCGTGAGCAGGTTTTCATTATATATTCATGAGCTACTCTTGAAGCATTTTAAATATGGATGTATTTTATGGCTCACATTTACAAAGACAAGTATATGGTGCAATACTTCATGAGTTTATTGAAAAAGAACAAGATGATGAGTATATACACTATGGTTCTAAAGATTGGAAGCTTGCATATCCGTTGTCAATCAAGATCAAGCATTTGAAGCGGGATTTTCAAATGAAGGTTATTTGTGGATGAAGCAAAGTGGAACTCAAAGTGGATTGGATAAGTGATGAAGAGATCAACCGAGGTGTCTAGGGTGAGGGACTAAGCAATCTTTGGGGCCGTAGCTAAGCCGCCATAAGTGTTTTGCTAGGGTGAAGGTCTAGCATCCGTGGGGTCTTCAAGTATCATATTCAAACCTTAACCGAGGGAAGCTTTGCAAGTCATCAACTCGTTAAGATTGGCAACATGGAGTGACCATGGATCCAAGTGTGCATTCCTATGCTATATGGAAAGATCCTAAGTCACTAGCTCAAGTATGGATGTGCTCAAGTCAAAGGCTATGTTGAAAGCCCTCAAGTGGTTATCAATCAAAGTATGGCAAGAATTGAAGCTATTCAAGCTCAAGAAGGTCATCGAAGATCTTTTACTCTTTTCTTGAGTATAGGTACGCCGTACTATCAAGAGGGATGCAACTTAGCAAGTTGACCAAGTCAAAGTGCTCTTTAGTTGACCTAAGTGAGATCTAGCCCTTGAGTGTGCTAACTAACCCTCCTAACCTAACCTGGGTCATTTCATCTTGGTGGTGAAGTGCTAGTTTCCTTAAAAGAGGTTTTGGGGGCAACTCGGGCCTCGACCGGTCCGCCGGTCGGAGGCACCGGCCCGGCCGGTGCCGCTAGCCCAACGGCTAGTTTTTCATACACCGGTCCGTAGGTGTAGGGCACGTCCCGGCGGTGCCACCGGGGTCTAACGGCTAGTTTTTTCCTTTGAGGGGTATAAATACCCCAAGCCCTCTTCAAGTGAGGGTTCTTGCTTCTAGTGTTGTTGCTTTGAGATCCCAAGCCATTTCTAACTAGCTCTAAGCCTTAGTGGCTCTCCCCAACCATCTCTTTGTGAGATTTGTGGATTCAAGCCATCTTCTTTGTGTTGGGTTGAGGAAGTGAGCCTAGGAGTGACTTTGTGAGCTAACAAGAGCAGGTTCCGTAGCTTGAGCACTTTGGTTTCGAGTCTACAACTTTGGTGCATTTGTTACTCTTGGAGGTTTGCCTCCTAGACGGCTAGGTGTCGCCGGCTAGCTCCCAAGGTTGTGGTGAGCAGCGGGAAGTTTGTGAGGGCTGCGATCTTGCCTCTTCGTGGAAAAGATCACCTTAGTGGAAAGGAGGAAAGTGGTTGAAAGAGGCCGGCTTGTTGTGGGAATCGTCCCTTACAAGCTCCTCAACGGAGACGTAGCCATTCCTCAGTGGGTGGTGAACTTCGGGAAACAAATCCTTGCTTCCTCGTGTGGTTCTACTCTCTAAGTTGTTTTTCTAGCATATTTCATTTGCTTCCGCTTCGATCTACTTGGGTGTGTTACTTGTGTGTGCGGGGGCTCATTACTCGCTTGTGATCATCTACGAAAGCCACACCCCGAGTTTAGTTCGTGCTAGAAGCCAAGAGGTGCTTGAAGTTGTTTTTGCGGGTTCTTCGTGCTGCCGGTCCGTAGGTGAGGCGCACCGTCCGGCCGGTGTCATGCGTGAAGACCGATGCTTGGCCGGTCGACCGGTCACCACCACCGGTCCGACCGGGTGGAGCACCGTCGGCTCAAGTGTTTGGGGAGAAAAAGTTTAATTTGGTCGTCACGCCTATTCACCCCCCCCCCCTAGGCGACATCAAGGTCCTTTCGGGCGGCGGCGTGGGCGGCGACACGGGCGGCGGACGGGGGAGGAAGAGGCGCGGACGGGGTCCCTGGCGAGCGACTGAGTCACGGGAGACACCGACTGGGCGGCTTCTAGGTCATCCCGATGTTTTGGGCTTCATGGGCCTTAACGGGCCGGCCCATGTTTTTTCTTTTCTTTTTTTTTCAACTTCTAAAGCTCCAAATAAATACCAAATGCACTCAAATTTGAAAACTTTCAACGCCATCAGACTCTACAAATCATGAACTATTTTTTTGTGATTTTATTGATTTTTTCATTTTTTTTGAATTCAAATTCAAATTTGAATTTTTGGACTGGTTGCTACCGCTGGGTACCGTTACCGTACCCCGCGGTATGTCGCGCGGTTACCGACGGTAAAAAAACCCTGATGTAGGGAAGAATGTTGGAACCAACAATGACATTGCGTAGAGCGCACCACTCGTTTGAATAAAAACGACACCATGCCATTTGCAAATCCAGACACAATATAGGTGATGTTTCTCTTGCAAAAGAAAAAAAAAGGAAGGCACTATTGACAAAAGAAATAATAACGGGGCCATTTTACAAGGTGCGCGCCATCAAGGCATTAGCCAACGTGACTAGCTTTGACGGCTTAATTTTGCATCATTCAGCAATAGAAAAACGAAACAGAATCTCAACGTAGGTCGACGACACAGGCTTCTTCGTTCTTGAAAAACGAAATAAAAAAAAACAAAACAGGCAGTTAGTGCACCACAAGGGCCGGAGCCGCTGTCCAAGGGGAATTGGGGAAGCAGCCTGCCAATGAAGCCTATAGTAGGCAGCAACGTTACGGTTGCGCTACGTGTACGCACGTCGGCATCCCTACCCGAATTTGAGTCTTAATCAAACGCCCAGAAATCCAACTGCCACAATTGGCAGCAAGGCACACCCGAAA
The DNA here is from genome assembly GCA_947561735.1 of Cenchrus americanus. Lineage (NCBI taxonomy): Eukaryota > Viridiplantae > Streptophyta > Magnoliopsida > Poales > Poaceae > Cenchrus > Cenchrus americanus. The sequence goes on along the minus strand of OX387240.1, from coordinate 87,353,303 downwards.
TTTAAACGAACCCTCGAGCAGAGGTCTTGATTGTCTGCTCGAGCATGATTCGACTGGTGTGACCGACTGCGGTTTGCGTAGCTGGTATATACACAACCAATCAAAATCCAAACCTTTTAAAAATTTGCGTGCATTTGAATATTTGATGATTAGGAGGAGGAGATCTCGGCTGGAAGATTATTATTAAGGAGCTAGTGTACACGCAAGCTGTTGCTGCCTCCAATCATGCCGACAACGACGCAACAGCCGTGTCAATATCAGATAACAAATTGGAGCTTAAGGTGGTGCTTGAATCGTTGGGCTAAAGTTTAGACCTTGCCACATCAAATTTTCGGATGCTAAATGCGAACTAATTACAAAGGAAAGAGTTCAGATTATTATCCTCAAGTATAACGAAAATTCAGATAACCTCTAAACTATAGCTTGGTTCAATTTACCCCTTAAACTTAGCTATATGGTTCAACTTACCCCATAATGCAATTTGTCATTTTTGTTTCTCCATACACAAGTTAACTTTTAATTTGACACTTTGCTAGACATCATAATCAATATTTGAAAAATATTTTATGATTTCTCATCATCATCATTAAGTATTCTACACTATCAAAAATAGTGAAGAAAAATTCATGATATATTTTTTAAACATGCCTTATGTTGTTTGCTATCATCTTGAAAATTTTGAACTTAAAACTCCACTTTTGCATGAAGAAACAAAAAAATATAAATTGTGTTAAGGTTTGAACCAAACGGTATAGTTTACAGGCGAACTGAACCAAGAAATACTACTAATTATCCAAACTTCGATTATACTTGAGGATAGTAATTTGAACTTTTTCAGTTACACACTACTTGCAGAAGATCTAGGTTAATTTGCGAGAGGAACTATTAATCCAGTCTCTGCAATTAAAACTATTTTTTCTATATTTTGTTTAAAACATGCTCTTATATCAAACCTTCGATGTGACAATATCCAAACACCTTCGAAGATCCTTCGCACAGTTGCGCGACATCCAGCAATCATGAACTAGCTACTCGCGGTTTTGTAGAATACGTGAATATAATTATAAAAATATGAATACGTGAATATAATTATAAAAATATGTTACCGTGTGAATCATATGCAAATTGAAACCGGTGGCGGTATGCGGCAGTTGAGTGCAAGATTCTAAAAAGAGAGAGAAAAGAATAATGTGATAGTTGAGCATACTAGGCTCAGGCTGGGTACAGAAACTGCAGATTTTGTCGGCCATCTTTTCGTCTTGAGCTGGGCTGACGGCTGTGTTTGGCTGTCCCTTGATCAACACATTTATCTCAAATCCTAATCTAGGGCTGTTGTTTTTATCTACTATCCATATTCAAATCCACACCCATCTCAAACGGGGACGGTATTGGTAGAAAATAATTATCCATTGAAGAAATGGGTAGGGTGGGTGCAGGGAGGGTACAAATAATCCATTGGGTATGTATACAATCTAGTACAAAATTAATTATCCATTGGGTATGGGTGGGATTGGGGAGGGTAAGAAGTGGATAATAATTATTTGAATTTGAGTATGAACAAGAGTGGATTTATCCATACTCTCCCCATTGGCAGGCTTATCCTAATCATTGTTGTACTTCTTCATCTTTCGGGTTTTTAATTCTTCTGTGGATTAAAATAATTGGTCTCGGAAATATATTTATTGAAAATTACATGGAACAAGTGGACCCCACGAAAAATGATGATGTAGAATGAGTTGTCTATACGATCGTGTCTTAAAGAGGAACTTGCTGTAACCATTGCGATTGCCCTGCTAAAGATGGAATGAAGCTCGGAGCCGGCCATACACTCTGGTCTCCTATCTGAGGGACGAACTTTTGGACACCAACCAACAGGCTCAAGACCCAATCTGCCATGCAGCCGGTTGACGGATAAGACCAAGCACTTCTGCGTCTTCGCTGGGGATAGTTCAGCCTCATCGCTGTAAACTGCCTATGATTTCGAACAACACCAAAAACTATCTTTGCAAGGTGGTTTGAAGATACAAGAAAGTACACATCAAGAGACGAACTTGGTATTAATTATACTTTGCAATTCATTCATAATTGATGAAATCTTCTTAACGGTTAAACAAAAGAGCATTGGGCTCATCTTCCACTTAGATCAGCCCGAAGCACACTTGATGTCCAACATTAGCTACTGGTTAAACAGAAAATCATCAATCTACTCTCTATGAATCAAGATCGGCGCGAATACCACATAAATGGTTTCGTTCCATGTATGGCCTACTGTAAGTCTGTAACTGTCTCTAGACCGCACACTACTCAATGTACTACTGTCCCTGTCCACCACAAAGCACTCATGCTACAAGTCCTTTCAATTGTTCCTACATCCACTTAGTTCTTCAGGGACGAACAGAGTCACAATGCTACAATGGATTAGTCCCCCTATAAACAAATTCAAATTTCCCTCAGAATGGATGCCACAGGACGGCCTCAATATGGTGTTGTCATCAAAGAGGTTCGGTTCATGATACCTGGACCATGCATATAAGCATAAAAGTTAGCACATTCTTCAGAATACAGTGATTTACAGTATATTTTTAAAAGTACCTATCAGCAGTGACACAAGTTACAAGTGTGGTGTAAATCATTTTTCTCGACCTTATTTTTGTCTAAGCAATCGGTATGTGTTATGGTTTAGCGTACCACTTAATCATGATGAAAATCAGACCATGATGTAAGGCATCTTAACAAATTCATCAAGGTTGTGTCGCTACTCGCTAGAGCCAATCATCGAAGGAACATAGTACAAGATAAAACTGTCATTTTAGCATGTGAGCATGAATGATGAAGGAAAACATTAACAGTCAAAATTAACTGCCCATATAGAATCTGTGTAACTACCTCTGCCATTGCATATTCAGATATTCCAGAGATGCAGATAAAAATAATAGACTAAGGGTCTTATGGATATCAAGCAAAAGGCAAGTCTTATCAACCTCGTGGACATATAAAGTCACGAATGCCGAACTATTCATAAATTAACAATAGATATAACCTCTGAAACTGGCTTAGAAGCACAAGCTAACAATGCACCTCCAATGGAAACATTTGCATCTTCATGTTTTAACCAATAAACATAAAACGCCAAAAGTAAGATAGCTATGCAAGCGAATTATCCTTGAACATACAAAATCTAAGCAAAGTTATAGAAAAAATAAACTGAATCCAGTAATGAAGTAAAGAAGCACGCACCAGTATTCTGCACAGTGTTTTGATAACAGAAACCGTCGAGTTCCCTTTTAACAGCGAATCACAAGGATTGACAACTAGAACTAGGAGGTGTAGTTAGCTAAGTCCATTCCCCATTTCGTCAGTTTTGGAACTCTTGTGCTGCCATGAGTTGATCAGCCGCGTTAACAAAAGGAAATTATGCTCACCAGCAGGGAAACAATGACAATGTACTACCTTACTCTTCTTGTGCTTATGCACATCCGCCGAGTCCTCATTTCCCTCATGCTTCCTCTTCTGATACAATTTGTGTACATTGCCCATCATAAGGTACATAGTTTGACAGGATGGATAATGACTTAGAGCTATAACAATCAGAAAATGAACCCACCTTATCATGATGTTTCTTTGAATGATCGCCTGCAGAATCATGATGCCCACTTTTATCCTTTTTTTTATCCTTGTCCTTGTCTTTATCTTTGTCCTTACTCCGATCTTTATGCCGATGTTTATGCTTCTTATGCTCCTTGTCTTTATCCCGGTCTTTGTCTTTGTGCCTTTTATGCTTCTTCTCTTTGTCCTTGGACTCACTTTTCGGTTTACCCGAAATAGTAGGTATACCCTTTTCAGTCTGTTCATATGATAAATGTTGTAAACAGTACAATGAGCAAATCCAATAACATAAATTGGGAACTGGGATGGTAGAAAGGATCTTACAGAGGGCAAAACTACTGGAGCTGTTTCTCGTAGCTGGAATGCTTGCCCCAGTATTTCCATATCAAAGGGCTCAATAAAAGCAGGCTTATCCCTCATATATGCATTCTGAACAAGTTGATCCAGCTCCATCCCTTCTCCTTTGCGAATTTCAGTGTCTCCCACAATATTGTGAAGATAATGTGTATCTGAGATTGCCGGTGGCAAAGGTTTCTTGCAAAAGAAATCATGGTGCGGGAGCAGTTTGTAGTGGTTGATTAAATCAACAGCACCAGTGAGCTCCCTAGGCCCTGAAATGCAGAAATCATATTATTTGAATTTGTGCATAGCAGACAAACAGGGTTCGAAAAAGGATAGATGTATAAAACCATGCAACAACAACAACAACAACAACAACTTAGCCTTTTGTCCCAAGCAAGTCGGGGTAGGCTAGATATGAAACCCAAAGGTACCACCAACATAAAGACACGTAGAAGAAGTCATGGCTCGGGAACGTTGATGGCTAGTCTCCAAGCGCCCCTATCCAAAGCTAAGTCCTTGGAGATATTCCACTCCCTAAGGTCTCTCTTGACTGACTCATCCCAGGTCAGTTTAGGTCGACCTCTAACTTTCTTCACATTGTCGTCCCGCTCTAGGACCCCACTACGCACCGGAGCCTCAGGAGGCCTTCGTTGGACATGTCCAAACCATCTCAACCGATGCTGGATCAGTTTCTCCTCAATTGGCGCCACCCCGACCCTGTCCCGAATATCATCGTTCCGTACTCTATCCCTCCTCGTGTGCCCACAAACCCAACGCAACATACGCAAGAGAAGTGCACATCATTATGTTAAGAATAAAGCAGTCTACTAAGACTCAAACATGCACAGTAGGGCCAAGTTTATGTAGCAAAATTCATTCTAGATTACATCAAACACTAGTTTTTTTTTGACAGAAAACTGTAGGGGAGTACCCCCACAGCGTAAATTTCAAAGAAATGGTGTCACACCCAAGATTTGAACCCTGGGTGGGAGCCCCCAGCCAGTGGCCTTTACCACGCCAACTGTGAGCCCCTTGACTACATCAAACACTAGTTGCATATTAAGATTCAGAGAGTAGCTTCCTGTGTGCCACATCACAAGATACACATTGCCCAACAAAACATACTGTTACACTGAGAATAAGCCAAAAAAAAAGTAAAAAGACATGAAGTAAAAAAAGGCACACGGTTAGGACTTGAGATAAAAATAAAAATGCCAGTAACTGTCTAGCTACCATGTACAGCAACCTAGACAAGTAAAAACGGAGCCCAAAAGTTTTGCATTTAAATTCTAAACATTCAATATTAGGATTTCAGATTCATTACTGATAACTTCGAGATTTGAAATCCAAAAACTTTTGTATTTAAATTATATGAATTAGAAGTATTCTATGTTTCCATCAAATAAATTTATTGTGGATTATGGTCCATAATACCAGCCCCACAATCAGAATTTTCAGGGGGGTGCCACTTGGTCCGTATAAAAGTGGTAATGGCAACTGGGAGGCAGTTTGTTGCTTTGTGCCAGCTGAGTATAACCATCCGATTCTGGTCCGTAATACCAGTCCTACAATTAGAATTTTCGGGATGGTGCCACTTGGTCGTGTAAAAGTGGTAATGACAAAGTTTCAAAAAAAAAAGTGGTAATGACGACAGGGAGGCAGTTTGTGCCAGCTGAGGACAGGCATTTCCCCGTTTTGTGATCTATGGTTAGAACTTAGGTCTTATCATATTGCTTATGCACAAGCTCAGGAGCCAGGAACCAAAAAAAGGGAACCCATATTAACGATTTTTTTTCTAATTCTTTTTTTGTGTACAACTACACATTTAATTTTCTGAGTCTTAACAATACCTTTTCCAAACTTCTTTTCATCAGTATCCATCAGATTGGAGCTTGACTACCTGAAGTGCATCTTCACCTGAAATTCAGATAAGCAGAAATGTAACAACAAATGTGTAAAAAGGTAAATTGAAATGGTTCTGCAATGAACTAAAATGATATTCAATTTATCCCAGTTCCTAGAAACAGAAACTACCATATATCTACATATTCAAGTATTCAACCACATAAACATATCTAATCCCATGGATATGAAAACATCAGCAGACATGCATGACAACCTATGATATCACCGTAAAGAATTGGACTTCTCTTCTTTCCAATGGTTTAAGTTACATGTCATGTGTAAAGTACTTTTTGCAAGCAATATTTTATGTTGAGAAAACTCTTTAATTGGTTCAATGCAGTACCAAGGTAAGGTTGTTCCATATGTTCTAAATCAAGCACAAGTGAAGAATTCTGCCTAGGGTTAGTTCTAACTAGTAAGTATTTTTATTTTCCCTTTTTTGCAAGCTCGAAAAGGTTAGCCAAGATTGATATAGCAAAATGAGAGTAAAAGAGAAACTTGGGTATATCACCTCTATGTTAGGATACATGATTCTTATGTGATGTAATGCCTAGCTGACCCACCCAAGCTGTGAACTAAGCAATGCTAAATTTTAACTCAAATTGGCTCCGAAGTCCAGCAATACAAACTTGGAAGTTTAGAAAGGTTAATGTAATCAATACTTGACCAATTATCAAAACAGAGGCAGCAGTCTCTGCTCTCCAAACCCAGCTGACCCAAGCTGTGAACTAAACAGTGCTGAAGTTTTACACAAATTAGCTCTGAAGTCTAGCAATATGAACTGAAGTTCAGAAGGTTCCATGTAACCACAAAATAGCAGCTTGATACTTGCTCAATTACTACAGGGCCAGCAGATTGTGCTCCCTTTTTTCATCTGGGGATTATGGTGTTCCATGAGGCATGTTATGGTACAGCATTTGGACTGGAGAAAAGCATTAAAAGCTGAAGCTTATATCGCCATCCCCATTGTGGTAGCCTGCTAAATGCATCTCTTAAAGATAGGGAAAGCGGTAGGCAGAGGAGTGCCAATCACACAATCAAACTCATGCGCAATCACCAGTGTTGATTGCTGAAAGGCAACACAGGACTAGCACGCCACTATGCTAATTTCATAGATACGAAGCCTCTGGAAATCACAAGAGCGCCCCCCTTCTTCCACCGGTAGTGACCCGCGGCGCCCACGCCGCCTCACCTCGCCACCCTCGATCCGCCGCGGCCGCCGGACGCTCCTCTAAGCCCGCCCGCCGCCCATCGAGCCCTCCCCCGACGACCACGAACCGGAAACCCTAGCCCAGCCACCACCGTGCCTCGATCCGAGAGATGAATGGTAGCAGGAACAGGGGGAGGAGGGATGACCTTGTCGCCGGCCTTCTACCACCACCCACCAGGACGGGCACGAATCGTCGGAGAGAAGAGAACTGTAGTTGAGCACGGACGCCGGAGGCCGGACGGAGAAAGCCCGTCTTTGGCTGTGGAGGGAGGGAGAGAACTGGAGAGACTGCTGGCCGCGGTAGAGAGAGGAGGCTCCGTTTATTTAGCCGGGCTTGGACTTTCAGCGCCATTGGATTTTACGGGCTGGGCCGACGGAAAAAAAAAGACATCGTACCAATTGCAGCATACGCACGCACGCAACCATTGTTGGGGAGATGAAAAAAAATTATAACCACGGCTTATCAGCATTTTTTTCCCGCAACAGATGTCGACGTTCAAATACACATGCGCAAGTTGATGAGTCAGCAAATTATCGATATTAATGGAGACATTATTGTTGTTGACAGCCACATCACTTCCCGCTGAAAGATTAGCGGCGATTAATGCGAGTAACCGTATGGAGTCAAGGATTCAAACTCCGATGAGGAGATTCCACCACAAGATGCATTCATTGCATCCAATGCTTGATCCTTGAATCATCCTTTCTCACCTAGTACTTGTTGGATTAATTGGGCCTTGGGTCATTTAGTCTCAATTAATCTTAAGAATCAAAGGTCCACAAAATAAATGCTAGGGATTTAATCCCGCATTGAAAGCCAATGAGAATCTTAACTAACTTAAAGGGTGGACCAATGGTGGACCACTTGTGAAGTTGGTAAAAGAGAAGGGCGTGCCACACGCGCGCGCGCGCTCGCTCGCCGCGCCGCGCCGAGGGCGTGGGCGTGGCGTGTCGAGACGAGACGAGACGAGACGAGACGAGACGAGACCGTGACCGCATCCTCCGCGAGAACGGACTTCACAAAGAACGACTCGCCACCGCATCACCTAGCAACGACTCGCCACCGCATCACCTCTCGTTCGACTACACCGAACAAGGTCCCCCCACGAGTAGCATGTCTATTCCAGGGGATAACGGCGCACCGGTTGACTCCGTCAACCGTCCCGCCTTTGGATACATACTAAACTCCTTATGTGTAATTTTGTTCGAGTTTTATTTGAGATTTAACTTGAACACATGCACATGCTTTGCTTTCACGGGATCACTTATAATCGTCATGAAGTTGTTAATAATTTCTGGAATTAAAATGTACCGAAAATTGCCTAGTTTTCTAACAATCCAAAAACCTTATATTGTTGATAGGCTTTCGGTAACTAGTTTCGCTGCAACGCTCAAACCAAATGTTTTCGATGGTTCAAATTACAAGCGTTGGAAGCAAAGGGTTACGTATTGGTTGACAGGCGATGAGCATCATGCATGTCATACGGGGGGAAGCCCGAACAGTTTTCTCCGGAGGAGGAGAAGGCTTTCGAGGCGGCCGATAACTCCGTTTCGCGGTGCCATCTTGAGTGTTCTCGCCGAAAACCTTGTGGACACGTACCTTCTGCCGCCAAGTGGCAAAGATATTTGGGATGCGCTTGAGGCTAAGTTTGGGGTTTCGATGCCGGTGGTGAGTGTATGTCATGGAACGACTCTATGACTACAAAATGGTTGAAGACCGTTCGTGGTAGAGCGGGAGCCCATGAGATTCGAGCGCTAGCTAGAGATCTTGAGAATTATAGCAAGGATGCACCATGTAAGTTGCCCGACAAGTTTGTGGCTGGAGGTATTATCTCCAAGTTACCACCTTCTTGGAAGGACTTTGGAACCTCTCTAAAACACAAGAGGCAAGAGTTTGCAGTTGTCGATCTTATCGGCACTCTTGATGTTGAAGAGAAGGCGAGAGCAAAGGACAAAACACATGGTAAAGGGATTGTTGGGTCTTCTAGTGCTAATTTGGTGCGAGAAGAAGAACAACAATGCATTCAAAAAGAAGAACAAGCCGCATCAAAATCAACCAAAGGCTAGCGGACGGCTCGGTTCAAGCGAGAAAAAGCCGCCAACCGGAAAATGCTACTGCGTTGTGGTAGCTCGGAACACTTTGCCGCAAAGTGTCCGGATCGCAAGGATAAGAAAGATGGCAAAAGTGCCAACATGGTTATTAGTGAAACCGGTGGAACGTCGGGGTACGGTAATCTATTACCTACGGTTCTTTCGGTATGTCGACCACCCGATTGGTGGATTGATACGGGTGCTAATATTCATGTTTGTGCCGACATTTCCTTGTTTTCCTCTTACCGAAAGGGCGGAATTTCCTCCTTGTTGATGGGAAACGGATCACATGCGCGTGTTCTTGGTGTTGGTTCGGTCGATCCGAAGCTTACTTCGGGAAAGATCGTTCGATTGAAGAACGTGCAAGCATGTCCCTACTATCAAGAAGAACTTAGTCGGCGGGTCTCTCTTGTGTAGAGACGGTTTTAAATTAGTCTTTGAATCCAATAAATGTGTAATTTCTAAGTTTGGAAGTTTTATTGGAAAAGGTTATGATAGCGGAGGCCTCGTTCCGCTTTTCTTTGTCATATGATTGTAATAAAGTTGTGAACCATGTCTCGAATGTTAATGATGAGTCAAATGTTTGGCATTCGCGACTTTGTCATGTTAATTTTGGTTGTATGATGCGTCTTGCAAACTTGAGTTTAATTCCGAAATTTACCTTAGTCAAAAATTCTAAGTGCCACGTGTGCGTTGAATCAAAACAACCTCGCAAGCATCATTTTTCGGCCGAGGCGAGAGACTTGGCACCTCTAGAACTAATTCATTCGACTTATGCGAGATGAATGGCGTGTTGACAAAAGGTGGTAAAAAGTTTTTCATGACTCTAATAGACGATTGTACTAGATTTTGCTATATCTATTTGTTGAAGTCTAAAGATGAAGCATTACAATACTTTAAAATCTATAAAGTCAAGTAGAAAACCAACTTGAGAGAAAGATCAAAAGAATTAGGTCTGATCGTGGTGGAGAGTATTTTTCTAATGTTTTCACTGCGTTCTGTGAGGAACACGGAATAATCCATGAGAGGACGCCTCCCTATTCACCTCAATCAAATGGGGTAGCCGAAAGAAAGAACCGCACTCTAACTGATTTGGTTAACGCCATGTTAGACACAGCGGGACTTTCCAAGGAATGGTGGGGTGAGGCTATATTGATCGCATGTCATGTCCCGAATCGTGTTCCCGTAAAGAACAAAGAGATAACACCATTCGAGGAATGGGAAAAGAAAAGGATAACACTTTCATACTTACGGACTTGGGGATGTTTGGCCAAAGTGAATGTGCCTATAACCAAGAAACGTAAACTAGGACCTAAAAGCTCGTCGATTGTATCTTTCTTGGTTATGCTCTACACGGTGTGGGTTATAGGTTTTTAATATTGAAATCGGAGTACCCGATATGCATGTTGGCACCATCATGGAATCCGGAGACGCTACATTTTTTGAGGACATTTTTCCTATGAAAGAGATAGATAGCACATGTAGTCATGAATTGTCTATTAATAATGAACTCAAAGAACCCTTGTTTCGATAGAACACAATGAACAACCACATGAGGAAAATTTTGAGGAGGATGGCAATGAAGCTCTTAGAAAGAGCAAGAGACGAGAGGATTGCAAAGTCCTTTGGTGATGATTTCATTGTGTACCTCGTGGATGACACTCCTAGAACCATTGAAGAGGCATATTCCTCTCCGGATGCTGACTATTGGAAGGAAGCAGTTCGGAGTGAGATGGACTCTATTATGTCGAATGGTACTTGGGAGGTTGTGGAGCGTCCCTATGGGTGCAAACCTGTAGGATGCAAGTGGGTGTTCAAGAAAAAGCTTAGGCCTGATGGTACTATTGATAAGTACAAGGCAAGGCTGGTGGCTAAAGGCTATACTCAGAAAGAAGGAGAAGATTTTTTCGATACTTACTCACCAGTTGCCCGATTGACCACTATTCGAGTACTACTTTCCTTAGCAGCTTCCCATGGTCTTATCGTTCACCAGATGGACGTTAAGACGAGCTTTCCTAAATGGAGAGTTGGAGGAGGAGATCTATATGGATCGGCCGGATGGATTCGTAGTAAAAGGTCAAGAAGGGATGGTGTGTAACCGGTAAAATCTTTGTATGGTCTCAAGCAAGCTCCTAAGCAATGGCATGAGAAGTTTGACAAAACTCTAACGTCGTTGGCTTTGTTACGAACGAAGCCGACAAATGTGTGTACTATCACTATGGTGGGGGCGAAGGAGTGATCCTATGTTTGTATGTAGATGACATACCGATATTTGGGACAAGCCTTAATGCGATTAAGGAAGTGAAAGAATTCTTGTCTCAAAGCTTCGAGATGAAAGATTTGGGAGAGGTCGATGTGATTCTAAACATTAAACTAGTGAGAGAAGGTGATGGTGGGGTCGTTCTTACACAATCTCATTATGTGGAGAAAATCTTGAGTCGTTTTGGTTACAACGACTGCAAGCCAACTCCAACACCTTATGATGCTAGTAAAATGTTAAGGAAAAACATAAGAATAATGAGAGATCAGCTGAGATACTCCCAAATCATTGGTTCACTAATGTACCTAGCTAGCGCTACTAGACCCGATATCGCATATGCTTTGTGAGCAAGCCGAGTCGATTCTTGTCTAACCCGGGAGATGCTCATTGGGAAGCTCTTGAACGGGTAATGCGCTATCCGAAAGGAACAATGAACTACGCGATTCACTATACTCGGGTATCCTAGGGTACTAGAGGGTTATAGTGATTCAAATTAGATCTCGATGCGGATGAGATTAAAGCCACAAGTGGATATGTGTTTACACTTGGAGGTGGCGCCGTCTCCGGAAGTCTTGCAAGCGAGACCATCTTAACGAGGTCAACTATGGAGGCGGAACTCACCGCATTGGACACCGCCACGATTGAGGCCGAATGGCTTCGTGAACTCCTTATGGATTTACCGGTAGTTGAAAAACCGATACCGGCGAGTCCTCATGAACTGTGATAATCAAACGGTGATTGTCAAGGTGAATAGTTCAAAGGATAACATGAAGTCATCTAGGCATGTAAAGAGGCGGCCGAAATCAGTCGAGAAAATGAGAAACTCCGGAGTGATAGCCTTGGACTACATCCAAACGGCGAAGAATGCGCGGATCAATTCACAAAGGGTCTTTCACGTAATGTGATAGACAATGCATCCAGGGAATTGGGCTTGAGACCCGTCGGCGTTATTCGAAGAGTGGTAACTGTCCTATGTGATCGGAGATCCCGTGAATTAGAATAGTGCAACAAACTACCGTTTAACGAGAGAGAAGAGAACCTTTGTAAAGGGCTCATTCCAAGAGAGATGCATTTCTCTTCTAAAATCGTATGGCAAGGTTGGTGAAAAACCTTAATGTGATCCGAGTGGCTCAAAGAGGAGCAAAGATGTTGGCCTACGGAACATCTTAAAGGATTGCATCTATATGGGTCCGATTGCTAGTCACAATCTATGAGATAGGGTGATCTCTAGATACCCATGAAAGGCACGGAGTATGACTTATACGCTCCAACCCGAGGGGATGCTTATAGCGACCTAGTACCGGCAAGGGGCTCTAGTCAAACTTGTTTGCACGAAACCGCCAATTCAAGGCATAGTCCATTGGTCGATTGTGAATGAGTGTAGCTTTTGTTTCAGGTGGATGTTCAACTTAACGGTCTCCACCATAAAGTCGATATATTAAAACAAGAGTTGAGAAGAGGATTTTTCTTTGTGTACCTTGAAATTCTTGGTGGGGGTTGTTGGATTAATTGGGCCTTGGGCCATTTAGTCTCAATTAATCTTAAGAATCAAAGGTCCACAAAATAAATGCTAGGGATTTAATCCCGCATTGAAAGCCAATGAGAATCTTAACTAACTTAAAGGGTGGACCAATGGTGGACCACTTGTGAAGTTGGTAAAAGGAGAAGGGCGTGCCACACGCGCGCGCGCGCCGCTCGCCTCGCCGCGCGGGCGGGCCGGGGGCGTGGGCGTGGGCGTGGGCGTGGGCGTGGGCGTGGCGTGGCGTGGCGTGGACCGTGACCGTGACCGTGCATGTCGGTCATTCATGTCGGCCATAATCCTTTGTATTAAAACGACCGTTACCGGTAACCGATGACGTTGAATACGGCGATTCTGGTGTAACCGTCGTTTAATGAGAATTATGGTGGTCGAAGCGTCCGGGTTCATTCCCTCCTCCTCTCCTCTCGCGCCTATATAAGAGGACTCCTTCCTCCGGCACGGACACACACTCTCACACTCGGGTACTCGCTAGGAGACCTCTCTCTTCTCCCTCCGTGTTCTTTGCTCTCGCCATTCCCAACGCAAGCTTTGCGCGCACACCGTTTGCGTGAGCGATTGCCTCCGAACCTCGTCCACCTAGCGATCCTGCTCGGGATAGGTGGGCGATAAGGAGAACGACTACTTCCGAGACGACTACATCCTCCGAGAGAACGACTACTTCCGGACGACTACATCCTCCGCGAGAACAACTACATCGGCGTGAACGACTACTTCCGGAGGCCGTTCGTGGGACTTCACGAGAACGACTCGCCACCGCATCACCTCTCGTTCGACTACACCGAACAAGGTCCCTCCACGAGTAGCATGTCTATTCCGGGGGATAACGGCGCACCGGTTGACTACATCCTCCGCGAGAACAACTACATCGGCGTGAACGACTACTTCCGGAGGCCGTTCGTGGGACTTCACAAGAACGACTCGCCACCGCATCACCTCTCGTTCGACTACACCGAACAAGGTCCCCCCACGAGTAGCATGTCTATTCCAGGGGATAACGGCGCACCGGTTGACTCCGTCAACCGTCCCGCCTTTGGGTACATACTAAACTCCTTATGTGTAATTTTGTTCGAGTTTTATTTGAGATTTAACTTGAACACAAGCACATGCTTTGCTATCACGGGATCACTTATAATCGTCATGAAGTTGTTAATAATTTCGGAATTAAAATGTACCGAAAATTGCCTAGTTTTCTAACAAGTACTTCAACTAATTTATAATTATGGCAATCCGAGATTTTTTTCACATGCAACATACAACTGGCAGTTCAAAATATTATTTTGGTTGCGTTTGGATGTCAGTATTTAACCCTTAGAATTAGAATTAGAATCGATAGCTCCTAATACCAACTGTTTGGATGTGTTAGTACTCAGAATTAGAATATCAACTTAATAAGAAATCGCATCAACATCACTCACATCCCCTTGCCCACGATATCGAGCCGTCAACCTTCGAATTGGCAGGAATAGTGTCACGCCTGTCCCCGTGTCTCTATCGATATCGTCCTTCATGTCTCCCTTCGCGTTGTCCCCTCCACCTCTCCTCGCCGGCTGCCCCTCCACGAGCCTCCTTCCGCCCGTTCGTCTTTTCTCTCGAACAAATCGGTCATCAACAACTGACCAACAAAGTACTTTTCTCTCGAAAAAATCGGCACCAACCATCGGCGCGGCCAAAGAAACGAACAAAGCCGTTCGTCTCCCTCCAAGTGAGGAGTCAACGAGAAAGAGGGTGTGGCCCCTGCTCCCATGCCGCTGCTGCACAAGCAAAGGAGGAGGAGAGGTAGCGTTCTAGGGACTGCTCCAAAGAGAAGAAGAAGAAACCAATGCCAATTCTACCGTATGCATATCCAAACAAGACTGGCATTTGAAGTTTCGTTGAATTCCTTCGAGAAATTTGACTGGCATATATCCAAACAATCGATTTAGTATTGTGAGCCATTTTCAAAACTTGTCTGATTTGGTATTGAGTTCAATTCGATACCAACCTCTCCAATACCGACATCCAAACAAAGCCAACTACTCCGTCCTTCTATTTCAAATTATAGGTCGTTCGGTTTTTTAATCCTAAGTTTCACTACTCATCGCATACAAAAAATTTATACAAATATAGCAAATTCAAGTCATGTTTGTAATTCTTTATTAATAAAGCATGCTAAAAAATGATGTTTTGCATAATTTTTTATATATGAGTGGTCACACTTGAAGCCAAACGAATTATAATTTGGAAAGAAATATGACTACATGATTCTGGGAGACTCCTGAATTATAATTTGGAAAGAAATATGACTACATGATTCCGGGAGACTCCCGGGACCACACGGCTTGCTGTGGATCCCACGCGCAGTAGGACCCACGCATCTGAGGATACAAATCCGGTTTTGACTTCAGACCGAGTGTTCTTCGAAGTGGACAAATTCAACAGTTGAAAGCATTGAGAACGTACTCTATGTAGCAGTTGCAGCCTCTGGCCTACAGCCGTTTTCAGTTGCTGTCCCACTCCCAATCAGTCCAATTTTGGTGTCTATGCATGAACCTGGATGTGTAAAATCCAGGCTGTTCAACCACCGGTGAGTTAGCAGCTAAACCCAACTCGATATGCGTTGAATCTAGAGTATAAGATGCTCCCTGAATTATACAGTAAGCAGACACTATAATTATTCAGACTTGTCAACCTTTGACGATCAAAGGAAAAAAGTGCATGTCTCTTGGGTCCGCTTATTAATACCATTTCATATTCGTCTTAGACAGCATCATCTGTTCATCTTAAGGGTGCAAGGCGCGTGTTACAATAAGAGAAATAATAGTGTGATTGTCGCAATTATTATATATAAAAGCCTTGATCAATCTTTAGCTAAAAATCATATAGAAAGTTAGCCCGATTCATTATTGAACCTGATGTTTTTCCCATTGACCACCCCTTTTTGTACAATATCACACGCGCAAAAAAAAGCTAAAAACATTAAGCACTACTCCGTCACCGCGTACAGTACTTGGGAGGGTTTTTTTTTTTTAGGATGGGGGTGCATTCTCATTATTGTCTGTTTTCCAAAAAAAAAACTTGAACGGAACTATGGAAGGTAGATGACACGAATTCCTATACATACGTACCCTAGTCTTTGTTTGGTCTACTCCGTCACCGCGTCGCATGTGTGAATCAGTTCCCAGCTGGCACCAGCCATGGTTCCCTCCGCGGCCGCGCTCCGCGGCAACCCGCCCGGCCCGGCGAGCGGCGGCGACGGTAGTGGCGGCGATGGCTACGGGATCCGAGTCCTCGTCCCGCTGCTCCTCGCCTCCGCCTTCCTGTTCTTCGTGACCTACGAGCTCTTCGGCCTCGCCGCGGCCGGCGGCGTCGTGGCGCTCTTCTCCGTCTTCGCGCTCGCCGCCCACCGCGTCAGGTTCTCCCGCGCCTTCCCCTTCCTGCACCTGTCCTGGCCGGACGTGGCCACCAGCGGCGGTGGCGGAGGCGGCGTGCTGTTTCGGTCCGGGGCGGCCGCCGGGATGGACGCGGCGGCGATCTCGGCGCTCCCGGCGGCGTTCGGGTACAAGCGGGACCACCACCCCGCGACGGGGTGGGCGCAGTGCGCGATATGCCTCGGCCTGGTGCGCGCCGGCGAGGCCGTGCGTCGGCTGCCGGCGTGCGGGCACGTGTTCCACGTCGGGTGCGTCGACAAGTGGCTGCGCGCGCACGCGACGTGCCCGCTCTGCCGCGCCGCCGTCGGCGCCGCGCCGGAGCTGCCTGTCTAACGGCCGCGGCGGCGCGGCACCGGCTGAATCAGATCGTAGCGAGTTTGTTGGTAGGGATTCTCTTTGTTAGCGCTGAGTTCATCAGAATTCTGACATGGAGCTCGATCGTGAGCTTGGCATGAAACCATTTTCGTGGCTAGAGAAGTATTTTAGCTGAATTAATCCGTGCACCGAAATTACGGTGCGTGAAATGTGCATGAGAATTCCACACGGCGCGCTGTAGTCACTTCAAACTCCGAAGTGACACAAACTCCGGAGCGACAAAGACAGAACTCAGGCTCCACGCCACGCGCTGTAGCCACTTCAAACTCCGAAGTGACAAAGACAGAACTCATGCTCCACGCGACGCGCTGTAGTCACTTCAAACTCCAAAGTGACGTAGATAGAACTCACACTTTAATGTGCCACTTCCTTGGCTCCACACGACGCGCTATAGCCACTTCAAACTTCGAAGTGATGTAGACATAACTCGAACTTTCATGAGCAACTCCAAAACTATCTTGGCTTCCTTCGGCTTCTTTTTCTCTCAAAACAAATTTGTCGTACAAATTAGCTCATAGTATGTTTCTTTCATAACAAATTTGTAGTATAAATCAATAGAGGATCCGTCAAACATAGTTTTTGTTTTCTCGCTGATCATGTGGATATTTTGACGGTTGGTACTCCAAAGAGTACAAACCAATCAACCAAAGAGTAGATTTGCGAACATGGCAGGTTTGAGATGTAGTGCAAGTATGTACCCCCACATCGATCTCAAGATTTGTCGGTGCAGTCTCATAGATGTACGTATAGCAGTAGGGCTCATATATACTTGTAGCAGTAAAGTTCATGAATATAGAGGATGTGCATGTACTTTGTTTGCGTCTCACACATCATTTTGTGCACGTAGACATAAGCGTTTGCGTCTTATATATGTCAGGTTCAGTTGATGAACGTGCCGGTGGGACCCCCCACCCCACCCACCCCACCCACCCACCACTTAGGACCACTATTTAAAGAACAGGGGAAAGAAGAAGAGGAAAAAGACGGAAGAAGGAGGGACTGGAGGAAAGGAAACCTCTCATCTTGACTTTTCAGGTTGTGTATGCATACTTGAGTGTTTGCGTCTCTCACGTCATAGTCGGGTTAGGGTTATGGTTCCGGGGTCTGTGGTTCGGGTTTTCCTAGGGGGCTTCTGCTCACCAATGTCCATAGGGGGGGGCCGGCGACGGCAAGCCGCCTGATGGAGGTTGTGGGCGGAGGGGCGGCAAGGAGCGATGGTGGGTCGCCGAGACCCTACCCCACCTGTGCCGGTGGGGTGGGGAGGGCTGGGCGGCAGCCAATGGTCGCAGGAGGAAGCGTCACCGTGGAGAAGAAAAGGAAGGAAGAGATAAGATCAAGGGAGAGAAGTAGTAAAATTAGTAGATCTGAATAGTAAAACACTAAGATAAATTCGTGTGAAGAGAACTTTTTTTGGCAGTCGTCTACGTGAAGTCCTGCCAGGAAGACTTGGTATGTGTCTACATGGGTAGACGGACGATGGTGGCGTTGGCGTCGTTCCCCTTCTTGGAGGCAGCTTGCGTGGCGCTCTCGCTCTCTTCCGCCGCCTTCAGATTGTGAGGCTTTGGTGTTGTCCCTACGGTCTTGGTGTCTCTCTATCTAGTCTCTGGCATCTTAGGGCCTGTGGTTTCTTCGGTGGTTGGTAGTGGATGCCTTTCTTTCTTTGATGTTGGTCGTTTGTGTTCTCCTAAAGTTGTATAGCTATAACTCTCCTCTTCTTAATGAAAAAATGTATTATGAACATCTAAAAAAGGCAAAAGGTGCAATTATCGTCGCTGAGGCTGTGGGGGTATGCCGCCTTTTCTCCAAGGAACATAGGAGTATGCAAAGTGTTGAGGGAACCAGAATAGGGACCATGCAGGAATATAAGTACGGACACCCCACGTCGTTTAGAGAAACTCCAACAGAGCCCCTACTTGACCCCAACTCAAAAAAATAGTGCCCCGAAGCGAAAAAAACGAGCTCCAGCACGCCCCCTACTTGCACCAATTCTAGGGGGCACCCAAATCCCCCCTCTGGGCCCTTCTCCTGCGGGTCTGGTAGGGAGCCCCTACTCGCCATTTCTTCCGTTTCCCCTCCCACACGCGCTCCTCGTCTCCCATGGCCTGGAGCTTAGGCTCCCCGTGCCACCTGCCAAATCGAGCGCCGCCGTCGCACCTCTGCAACCGGCCGGAGGCCGAGCTCCCTGCGCCGCCGTCGCCTCCGCGACCATTTGGAGGCCGAGCTCCCTCTCGCCGCCCGCGCCTCCGCGCCTGTCCGGAGACGAGCTCCCTCCGCCACCGCCTCCGCGGCCGGCCGGAGGTCGAGCTCCCTCCGCCACCGCCTCCGCGGCCGGCCGGAGGTCGAGCTCCCTCCGCCGTGAGCGCCGTGGGAGGATGGAGGTGGAGCTCCCTCTACCGCCGCCCCCGCGGCCACGAGGCGAGCTCCGCGGCGCCACTCACGCGACCACGGCGCGAGCTCCGCGGCCCCCCCGGCCGTAGATCGAGCACCCCTGCACCGCGTGCGGCTGTAGCTCGCGCTCCCGGCCGAACGTCGCCCTCCCTCGCGTCTAGCCAGAGCTGAGGCAGATCTAGAGCTGGGAAGAAGAAACAGAGGATAGCTGGGGAAGAAAAGCAGAGGAGTGTCGTATCCGTGTTGGGGAGAAACAGAGGAGAGGGGTCCAGGAAAGGATATATGAGCAAACAGAGGATAGCTGGGGAAGAAAAGCAGAGGAGTATCGTGCCCGTGTTGGGGAGAAACAGTGGAGAGAGGGGTCTAGGAAAGGATATATGAGCCATTGACAGGTTGGTCCCACACGTCAGACGAAAATAGGGGCTCCAAAGTTAGGGCTGTTGCTGGAATTAAACACAAAAATGAAACAAAAAAGTAAGGAGAGCCCCTATTTGACAATTAGGGGCCTTTGAATAGGGGCTATTGCTGGAGTTGCTCTTAGGTGCCAACCGCCGAACATAGGAGTTCAATATCAAAAGATGTCCTACATAGCAATCAGGAAACCAACCGGCGGCAACATGAAAATTTAAAAGAAATTTGAGTTTCCGTATTTACACAATGTCTGTGACATCAACAACCACAATTGCTGTAGGCAGAAGTCTGCCTGGACCTACAAGAATCCAATTTCTTGCCCCCAAGAAAAAAAAAGAGAAGAGATTCAGATTTGCAGATTTACCCCCCACTATTCACAACAACCACTGCCAGTTCTTCAAGGTTCAACCTGTTCACAATCTAATCCTGTGTTTTATCTGGTAAAAGGAACTCTAGGGACAAAACTCACCCAACCGAGAAGAATAAATAACTGAAACTGTGAGGGAGACTACTAACAAGTGCTACCGCCAAGCTAACCCCGGAGAATTTGCTCTAGTGCGGGCATCGACCAACGAAAGAGCCATGGCCAGCATCATCTGTTCCTCGAAGCTATCAGGAATACCGCCGGAAGGGATGCTAGACCCAACAGAGGTGGCTGAGTTGGCAGCAATAGCCTCCGCTGTAACATCAGACCCAGCATGACTAGTACCAGCCTCGGCAATCTCTGACCACTGATCGTTAGAAGACTCTGCACCCTCTATTGTTCGGTGTGTTCTGCTGCTTGATGGTTCCTCAACCTTGGAGTCTGAAGAACTGCTCCCAACTATGCTCAGATCCTCCGTAAAGGATCTGTCTGATCTGCTGACGGTGTCAAACCTTGTTGTCTGGCAAGTTGGCGTGCTAGAACTAGAAGACTCTCCATGCATGTGCTGTTGTTCTGCTAAAGCTGCGACTGCACAAGCAAATCCACCAGAAGAAGCTGCTTCAGCTGTTGTTGTCATAGAACCATCGTAAGGCCTTGAAGGAATTGATGGTGGAATAGTGCCAACACATCCTGGATTTCCCAAAGCTTCCTGATCCTGTTGAAAGAAACAAAAATCACAAAATGGATAAGCGCATACATTGACGAGATGACCGATCCTGTTTTTCCCATTCACACAGTATTAACTATAATTTACATAAACGAAAGTGTGTGCTACACGAAAATAGGTACAGATGCAGGTTCAAGTAATAAGTAAGAGACCAAGTTCTAATTAGATTCATGCAGAACAGGTCTTGAAAGGACACTGCATCATTCGATTACGACTGCAGCATCAAGGGACACCGATCAAGAAATGAAACAGGGATATCATTATCATACTAATAAATATAGCAAAACTATCATCATTAGAAAAAGATCTCATTCATGTAATATGACAAAAAAAGTGACCCTTTCAGAGCATAGTGACTGTATAATTAATGACTGAAGTTTTGTTTTGGCGCACCTGTATTGAGAGCCAAATTGCTTCCATTAGCATAACTTCTTCAAGGTCCATATCAAAATTATTGCCTCTGCATCAAAAGAATTTATCAGTACATAATTAATCCCAAAAATCATGATGCATTCATTTCATAATAAAAAAGAACTCAGTTAATTGCAAGGAAAAGGAGATGATGGCAGGTTTGTTTTGACTACTTCGTCTTCTCTTATGGTATGATGCTATACGCGACCATGCCTCCTACTCTGCTCCAAATGTCACAGAGCTGATGTAGACTACAGAAACAGTCAAACACACAATCTTCTGTACCCCAGAAACTGACTTGATATTATAAGGCTTTGCTGTGGCCAGAAGCTTTTAGCTGTACATGTTTACCAGTCAAATCATCCTTATCTAATACATGTAATTGAATAGGTGGACAAACAAATAATTTTTCTTTTAAGCCATTTCCATATTCTATAACCCTTAACAGCTGCATTCATACTTGAAATACTTCACTAAAAAAATCTCAAATCTTCACACCAACATAAAACTTCCCTTCATGAAGTTACCCAAGATTGTTATATGGAATGCCACTTTGTTAATTGCATAAGAATGGAGTTCATTGTACAGATACATGGGCAGCAATTCCTGTATTATCTTAATACAACTGAATAGAAGGTCTTCTAAACAAAGTCAAGCACATCAAATTGAGATCATTCAACAACCATTTATCTTAAAATTTAAGAGAAGCAAGAAGCAACAGCAAGGTTTCAAGGGAATCTCCAACAAGTTCGGTTAACAGACAGACACAAGACAAACAGAAAATCTTAAATCTACCAGTACCAGTAATATATTCAGCATGGTGCAGCTGCAACCCGATATGCGAACCAACATGACAACATAATCATTTGGCGGTCCATTGCCATACCAACAACCAACAACAAACAAACTACTACAAAGTGTACATTATAAGTTATCAAATGGGTATTTCCCAAACGGGGCAAGTAAAAGGATTAGTTATTTTGCCTGTGGAACTCTTGATCCCCAAAGCATCAATGCAACAATGATCACAATGCTTCAACATCATTGAATTTAGAAAGAGCATGCAATCCCTAAGGAATTAGTTCAACACTAAGCACACTAGAAGCATCGGTGCATCTACTGCGAGTTAATCAGTACAAACCGTATCTGTTTGAAGGCTTCAGAATTCCTCAATAGCAACTCCGAGTGCTGTACTTGGGATGAGAGAGCATCATTGCCTTCCTCACTGCTTGCAACTATCAACAGAACAGACAGGGTCAGCAATTGAACAACGACAAATAACTGATTACACAGAAAGTAACACACATCAAATCTACAGTAATACACACCTGTTGTTGATGTGCCATCAGTATCGCTACATTCAACTTGTGCAGTTGCTACTGCATCAGTGGAAGCAGCAGTCTGCTTGTTCTTCATCCGCTCCGCGTCTTCCTGGAGCTCCTGCTGCCGCATCCTGATCTGCGCCTCGATCACCCTCTGCTCCTCCTACCCAGAATTCCCAGTCCCAACCAATTGGCAAACGCAAACCAAAAAATCCGACTCTGAACAAAATCACGGTTTCTGCGGGCACTCACAAGCTGCTCTATGCCCTTCTCCTCCTTGGTCTTCACACCGCGGTACTCCACTGCGTAATTCAGTGTTTTGCAGTACGGGCATCTAACAAGGCAAGTCAAGGGGCAACTGAGCAATAACCGGCACAATTTACTAGCACATGACTGCATAATTCAAAATTGCTGAAGCGAATTGGGTGAGGATACTGTGTCGGCCGGCAGGAGGTGGGTGACTTCATCTGGAGGAAGCACTCTGCACGCGCGAGAACGGGTCAAAATAGAAGCCAAATAGAAGAAGACGAGACCCTCTCCAGTTGGGGGAGCACTCACCCGTGCAAATCCCCTTGGCGCAGCACTTGGAGCGGTTGAGGCTGGGGTAGAACTGCAACGCGCACCACCGAAATTGATCAGAGGAGAAACAAACAGCATCATCAGAGAGGGGGCCAAAACTACTCTCCGCGCAACGCAATCCACCGTCGGGAGCAGACGGGGCGGGAGCCGGGAGGGGTTCACCGTACCAGGAAGCAGATGGGGCACTCGTCGAGGTCGGCGCGGGGGTCGTCGGCGCCCGGGTGGCATGGCGCGAGCTTGGCCTCGAGGATGAGGCGGCGCAGCTTCCTGAGGTCGATGTCCGGGTGCGGGTACAGCCCCTGCGGCCGCGTGTACCGCTCCTCCACCGCCGGCCGCCGCCTCCTCCCGCCGACCCGGTTCCCCATCCCGCCTGCCCGCGGGGCGACGACTGCACCCCGGCTCCCTCCCTCCTCCAACCCGCGGCCGCCGCCTCCCCCCCTCCCTCCCTCCCTCTCTCTCTCTCTACTCTCCTCCTCTACTAAACCTCAACCACCGCCGCCAACCACCTGCGCCCCCCGCTCTCTCCAGCGGGCACGCGGCGAGAGCAGACGAGGGGAGAGGCCGACTCGTCGCTGCGAGCCAGCGCCAGCGACGGAGGGGCAGGCGGAGCACAGGCGAAAGGGGGGGCAACGCGACACGGGAGAAGTCAGTGGAAGATTTCCCCCTCCCTCGGCCGAGCTGTGAGAGATGACGGGACGGAATGGAAACTTGGAAAAGGGAAAAAAAATCGCAATCTATCTAGTAGAGTATCGAGCTCGCTTTTGTCCCCGCGGTGTCGCCGTCGCCTCCTCCTCGCCTGGCAGAGACCGCCGCGGCCTGCGCGCAGATAGATGCACGCGGCCACCAAAAGCAGATTCTTCCACGCCGTCACCCTCCGCCACGCTTCGATTCTCCCCTGCTGTCCTCGGCACTGTTTGGATGGTAGGGGTAAATATTTACCCGAGGAAAATGATTTGCCCCTCCCATTCGCCCCTACTAATATTTGCCTTTGGGTGTTTGGATGGAGGGGTAAATGTGGATGTGGATGAGAGAGGGAGAGCGGGACCCACCACAAATTTGCTCCAATTTCTACCTTTTAGGGGTAAATGGAATTAGGAGAGCAAAACATTTCCCACCACATTCGTTTTTTACGTGTTTGGCAGCTTAGGGGTAAGTTAGGAGTAAATTTACCCCATTTACCCCATTTACCCCACCATCCAAACAGGCCCCTCGTCCGCTAATCGCACCGCGCGGATTACGCCGGCACTGTTACTGTTACTACTAGTAGTATCTCTGTCGCTGTCTCCTTGTCTTGTGAGACTCTCCTAGCAGAGAAGAGCCCCCGTGCTTTGTTTGTCTCGGACTCTCGGCGTCCGTGCACAACCCACCTCGTCCGGGCCCCGCGGTCGCTGGCAGGTGGGGACGGAGGCGGCGTCCAACTGGGATCGGGTGATGGTGACGGGGTCGGGGAGGATGTTAAGCACGGGTTGGGGAGGTTGACAAGCAACCGGCTGGACGAGCGGCGGTTTGGTTGATTGAGTTTTGATCGGGTGTTTTTGACGGTTGTTAGTTCTTGTTTGGAGGAGGTTACGGTGGGAAAAGGCAATGCGTACGACCGAAGGCTGCCTCAAACATCTTTTTTTTTTTTGAGAGAACATCTTCTTTTTTTTTTCTCAAACGTGCAGGTGGGATTCTTGGTGTCGATGTCATTTCCCCAATTGTTTTTTGGTAAAGACTATAAATCAGCCCGCTGTCTTTTTTCGTCGGAACGGCCGGCTATATCCACCGTCCGCCCACCATCCAACTACCGTGCACACCGCGGACGGCATCAATTCCGACCCCACTTGTCATAGCGAAATTGTTCAAATCTGGAGGCTTGCGCCGGTTCGTTTCTTCCCCTCTCATTTCTAGCATTCCCCTCTCTCTCCAGGGTTCCTCTCTCTCTTCCCCCTCCCTGGCGATTTCCCCACCGCATCCTCTAATCTCCTCGGATCCGTCTATCCGCGGGCACAAGGATTCCTGATCAACAACATAGAAGCGCAGAAGCATGCTCGACGGAACTCCAGGTGCGTTTTGTTCGGCGAATCCCTGTTGATTGCCCCCAATGCTATCTAATTCGTCTGATTTTTGGCACTGCCCCTTTTCCTATGGTTTCTCTCCGGCGAGGGTAGGAAAGCGTGATTGCTAGCGCGCACGAATCGACGGAGGATGGAGTTGTTCTTCTAATCGCCATCTGTTTTTTTTCTGATTTTCGAATGTTTTCGTAGGGTGTTATGCCTGTCTGGAGAGGTAAAGCACACTGCGCACGAAGGTGAGGGTTCGGTCATCCAATCCCCTTTTTGTTTTCCACCCACCCATCATCTGATTTTTTACATCAATTTGTGCAGGATTTTTTAGTTAAAACTTGGCGTCAGATCATTGTGTGGAGGAAACTACGGAGGAGGGGGTGTTGCGAACTCGCAAGCAAAGGTGTGCACCCACCGTTTTTTTATTCCTGATGATGAAATGTCATACTGCTAAGTGCTAACTATTATTTTAAGACCCCTGTGAACAGATAGGAATGCCAGGGTAAATTAGATAAAAAATGTGCTATTTTATAGGCTGGGAGCTCATTACATTATGAGGTGATTTGATACTAGTGTAGTCTGGGAGTTAGTTCCAAAATTTTTTTTTTGAAGCAATTCAGGACCTACGATGAAGCGTTGTAGGACACATATATGGAAAAAACAGTCTCCCATGTTAAGCAAGTTTAGTATGGTTTTAAGATTTTCATAACTTTTTTTATCATTTATGTTCTTTCAGAAGTTTAGCATCCCCTAATTATAATCAATTTTCTGGATTCATGCAGGTGGAAGTAGAGGAACAAAGAACAAATTAATCTGGAATCAATCGTGGGATTCATCAACGGGATTGAGCGCCTACCTGACCAGTCTGGTTGTTGTAGTGGAATAAATACCTGAGAGAAGGGGGTGCTTTTTGGGGGGCTCTCATAAAGGTATGCATCAACTGGTTTTTTCTACCTTTTTGTGGTGTCTGCTTGGCGATATATATGGTGTGTGTGAGATAGCATATCAATTTTGTCGACACTGAAGGATTCTGCTAGTGGTGTCTGATTGGCGATATACATGTTATGTTTCCTTGATATATGATACTTTACCTATCGGCAATCATAAACAAGGCACAACATAGGATATGATAAAGCAATTTAGGATCACAGGATGAAGTATTTGTAGGCCATTTAATATAGAAAATTAGCATTCCAGTAGTATGATTTAGCAACTTTATATATTTTTTTATTTTCTGTTTTTTCTAATTTTCTAGCATTCCTCATCAGGCTCGATCTTGACAATCTTTGACTTTTAAAATTAGAAATGGTAAGACTGACCATTCTGAGCATATTTTTCAGTTTCAGAATTTCATTTTTTCTCAGTAGATACATGCGTATGTTACTAGTGTGGTGTATTTAAATCTGAGATGCTAAGGCTCATTTTTAACAGCCTTTTAATGTTATATCAATTTTTTTAGGCAGACACGTGCATGATGATTATGTTTATAAAAGAGTGATACCAATTGATTAAACTAATTCAATTAGTTCTTTTTTCATGAAGCAATTAAGGACCTACGATGAAGCATTGTAGGTCACATATATGGAAAAATAGCCCCCATGTTATGCAAGTTTAGTATGATTTAAGATTTTCATAGCTTTTTTTATCATTTATGTTCTTTTCAGAGGTTTAGAATCCCCTAATTATAATCAATTTTAGTATCCCTGGTTAGCACCCACGTTAGCCACTCGGAAACCAGCAGTTGTTTCATGATGTTTTTTATTTTCATGGAATCATTTATGTATGCTCTGAATTAAAGCACATCAGCAATTCTGTTTGTTAAGTTGTATTTAATTTTCCTTACCTAAGTGTGCAATGAACACTAGAATGATGTTTCATAGCAGTTAGGTGTGTGCTAGTCTATTTCTTTCACTCAGTGCACGCATCTGATTTTTTTTCTTCAAATCATTTTTTCGTTTGTTTTTATGCAACAACTCCCCTGATATCCTATGTGGTGAAGATCTGATAGTTCTACATCAAATCAAGCTGGAAGCAATCAGTATATATACAATGGCTATAGCAAGTCCAGCATCGAACATCCTGGTATGAGTATGACCCTCAAATCCTATTTTTATCTCCAAAATCTTAATCTAAAGTTTACATTCATGCTTACCTTTCTAATTAGTCAACATGTTACTGGCCATGCAATAATGTAGCCAATATATGTAAAACTATAGTTCTTAAATAGTTAAGATTTTAATTATTTTTAGACTTTTTTCGTTTTCCTTTGTATGTTATTAAAAATCGATGCAGTATATGTTATTGTGTCAACTCAACAGCAATAGTGAAACAACCATGTGCATTATGATTATGTTCTAAAAACATTCTATTGATTAGACTAATGGAACTTAGGACATACGATGAAGCATTGTAGGCAACAAAATATAGGAATTTAGCCCCCTAAATTGAGCAAGTTTGTAGCATTTTTATCACATAATACTTTCATAGTTTTTTTATCATTTCTGTTTAAAGGATTTGTTTACCACGTGAGTCATTTGTTGACTGTGATATCTATTGCATTTTTTCTTTTTCTAAATAATCTAGAGAGGTGGTTCTGTTCACATCTTACTCAATTCACCCTGCATGTCCTCTGATTTGTTTCCATTTGCAAATTGCCTGTTGTGACCTCACAAGAAAATATGCATGCCAGCTACCATATAAATCGATGACCCATCTAGAAGCTCCGAATAATTAGCTACCATGCCCATCATCAAATACGAACATATATGCAAGCGTGAGACTATTTGTGCGCTTACGAAAGGTGAACATCCATTGTTTTTGGGTTTACCTGCTTACTGATTTTTTTAGATATGCTTATTGCTTTTATAGTTTTATGCGCCACTAGTTACCTTGCTTGTTCAATAAATGTTGAATTACTTTTTTCTGTTCTGTTAGTTTGCCAGATTACTTTTTTTACCGAGTTTTTATTTTGCATCGTCATATGGCTGTACGTATATTTTCAATTGGTCAAACCTTCAAAAACAAGTGTCTCCTGTATGGTGGTCACTACCCAAACCCACCACTGAAATAATCAGTCAGAATAATCAATGATCCATTGAAGTGTATGTTTTCATGTATTCTGTAGAGCTTCCTTCAATTGTATGTTATTCGATTAGTTTATCTTTTCTCGGTACCAATCTTAGTACGTGCCACAATCATAGTTTTTAGATAAAGCATTCTAGGTCCCACGATAAAGCATTGTAGGCCACAAAATATAGAAATTTAGCATCCCAGGTTAAGCAAGTTTGTGGTATGATTTATAAATCAAGATTTTCAAAGCTTTTTCTCATTGTATTTTCTGTTCCATTTAGAATGCATTCTCTAAAATGTTGTTAGAATACATAGTGCTTGAAATGTTTTTTCTGCTATGATTTCACTCTCTACAGACTCAGGCTATGATACTGAACTTTGATGCTTAGGAAACCTATGAGGGTCAAATATAAATTTAATTAGTAACAATATGATTGTTGAGATGGATTGTTTTTTCCTCTGGATATTTCATTTCATTATGAGCTGATTATATCAATACGATAAGAATGCTTCGGCAATTGTCGGGGTCAGTAAAATAGTTTAGTTACGAATTAATGCCATAATCCCCATGTGGTTTACGATGTGGGGGGTAAGATTTGAGCTTCAAGTCTGTAGGCATAATTAAAAGACATGACTAAGTTTTAATCACCCGTTAGCAGTTTGGCAGTCTGTTAGCCATCTTTTCCAAAAAAAATTTGAACCTGCATTTATGAAGTTGCTCACATGCATGGTAACAATGAATATCTTATGTTAGATGGGCATGCACCGGGACCCTTGAACTAAATGAGGC
This sequence comes from Cenchrus americanus, assembly GCA_947561735.1. Taxonomy (NCBI): domain Eukaryota; kingdom Viridiplantae; phylum Streptophyta; class Magnoliopsida; order Poales; family Poaceae; genus Cenchrus; species Cenchrus americanus. The sequence goes on along the minus strand of OX387240.1, from coordinate 87,324,461 downwards.
AATAGCCGCTGATGCTAGCTATAGAAAATTAAACAGAAGTATGATTTTCAATACACTAAATAGTAATTTGTGTTGTACTGATGAGCCCATATAGTACTAATATAGTTTATTTAAAGTTTAAACCTGATGAACATCAAAATGCAATTATTCATAAAAAGCAAACATGCAACACACATAATGCAACATGGCTTTGTATACATGCATAACAACACTTATAATGAAGTTAATTTAATGTTAAAAATGCGATCTAATTATGATTTTTATTTCTTTTTTTTTGTTCAGGTACATTACTGTGAGGCCCCATGAACTACAGGATATTGGAGCCAAATAATGTACGAAGCAGGCAGCGGATCAAGTCAATAACGAGGGACTGAAATCAGTTGATTCTGTGAAGTCACAAAGATAAACTTTTGTAAAGCGAGGAAGCGAGATCAAGTCAATTTTTAGGCAATGAAATTTGAAGCTAGTACGGATCAAGCAATGAGGAACATCATGTCTTTTCTCTAGGCAAATGCGAGTGAATTTGCTTACGGCATTTTCATGGGTCTTAGTATCCCAAAAACACATTCGCAAAAATCACCGCGGATCCGTGTACATAGATGTGATGTTCGTTGTCTTGCTTTTTTTCTCCCCTTCGACGGGATCCGATTTTTCACTTCCACATTTGCTTTTCGGTAATCTGTCTTTTTTTTTTTTTCACCGTTCGTTGTCTTGCTCGGCGCCAGCGTGCCGATTTTCTATTTTTTTTTGAAAAACCCGGCGTGCTGATCGAATCTCATTTTGGCGGTGTCGTCAACTGAGGGAAATTGGTGGACCCTACTGATGCTTGTGGCGTTCGGGTCGATTATCACGTGCGTGGGTTTGCCAACTGTGTCGGTGCTAAGCTTGCCTAAAATGGAAAACGGCGGATCGATTATGCCTAAATAGGAAAGGTCGTTCCATGGGACTAAACTACGGCCGGCCGTATTTTAGCCGCATCCTTGTTTTTTTTTATATAAATAGCGTGGAAACGGTTAATTTTTTTAATAGCCAGATATTTCTGGCGTTAACCAAGCGTGTGCCGCCAGACTACAAACAAGTCAGCAACTATGCTCAAGCTCCGTGATACTGCAGAGATATGTTGCTTAATTTTCTATGATTATTGGTTGCATTTGGAAAAAAGTAAATTTTTTTGGGATTCATGATGATCTCAGAGTCCCACAGAATTCTAGGATTCCTCCAAGCAGACTTGCTCGTTTGATCCAACCGCTAAAGGTTGTACTACATGCAGATTGGGCTGATCCGCTGATGAGGACTAAAAAAAATCAGGCATGTAAAGAAGCTAGGCCCATATAGCAGCACACAACAAAATAGCTGTCACAAGTACGCAAAAGTGTCATTCTAAAAAAAGTACGCAAAAGTCAACATCTCTCTTCACCTTCCTCTGCCAGCCTGTTCGTTTGGCTGGTGGCTGACGGCTGGTGTTGGTTTATTCTGAGAGAAAAGTACTGTTGGCTGGTTGCTGATGGCTGGTTTATTCTGAGGGAAAAGTAGTGCTGACTGGTGGCTGATAAGCCAAACGAACAGGGCGCATGTAAGATCTCGCCGCTGGCTGCCTCCATCCGCACGAGATCCCGCCGCCAGCGCATGTAGCTTCCCTCACTAGCGGCGGGAGCGACCTGACGGAGGAAGAGGAAAAGACACCGCCGCCGCCGCTGGACTTCCGCTGCCCCATCACCCTAAACCCAAGCCGTCGTCATGCACCTGAGGAAGGGCGTTGCGCCCGTGCGCACCCGCGTGCTCACTTCCGCCTCCCGTTGCGCGTGCTTGCAGCAGACACTCGCCGACGCCGATGTTCTGCGGCCCGCGGTGCGTTTGGCCATGGCCGGGCTAGGTGAGCAGGCTCAGGCCTTGCGGATGCGTCCGAGGGCGAACTCAGCACCGGCCGGTGGCGGCCTCTGTGGTGTGTGACCTCTTCCTCCTCCGGGCGCGACTTCCTCACCTCGAGGTCCTCACCTCCGGGTCAGTTGCTCGCCGACCTTTCTCTCTCCCCCTTATGTGGTGCAGACGTTTTATGGATGCGGCTGCGGGGAGGCGAGGGGCGGCGGCGGGGGCGTGAGGAGTTGGGGAGAGAGGGGAGGGGGCGGCAACGGACTTGAAGTCACGACAGGCGGCGAGAGGCTTCACCGCGCGGGTGGAGAAGGCGACGGGAATGTCGGACGGTTCGGGGGCAGGGTGAGCAAATGAAGGATGATAAGGAGGCGAGGTGGCGGCACTGGGAAGGCGAGGTGGCGGAGAGGCGAGAGAGCAGCGGCGGGCTTGGAGGCACGGAGAAAGGCGAGGGGACGGGCGGACGCCGCAGTGGGGATGGAGTGGACGGATGATGCGGGAGAAGTGGGGCTAGGGACATGGATGACTGTGGTTCGAGAGAATGGTATCAGTTATATAGTTTTGTGTGATTAAAGAAAAGTCGACGTGAATATATCTATTCGAGGCGAGCGTGTTAATGTGTATCGTTGGGGGGTCTGAAAAATCGAATGGGATCCCCGAACACAAGAGTCTGGAACAATAGCACAAGAGTCGCGAAGAGTAAGGAGACAAAGAATCTCCAAAAGTCTGCACTCGCCTCAAAAGTTGTGAATCCCTTTACACGTGCCCTCGCACCCCCTTTTATAGGGAGACGAAGGGACTTTTACATTCAAAAATACCCTCGAATCTGAGGAATATTCCTAGTGTGAACATGTACATGAATGTCTTTTACATCCCGTGATTTGCAGAGCTAATTTCATACATTTACAAGCCTGCCACTAGTTCACACGTCAAACCCGGACTTTTGAGGTAACGTCTTTAACTTGGCTTCTTGCTGATTCCCGAATCTCTTATACATGAAAACCTTCATACGTCATAACCTCTGAACTTAGACTTGAGTAGATTCCCGAATTTCGCAGATTCTCGATTCTGGGGCTTCGCAGGTTCATGATTCCAGATCTTCACAGGTTCTTGATTCCATAATTTCGCGAGTTCCTGATTCCAGAGTTTCGCCGGCCTCAAACATCCTGAAACGGGTCAAAAGTTTGAGTACAGAGGCCGAGTTCGACTATCATTTTCGCACATCTATTTGTAAATCTATAAAACATCTTACAGGGACCAAACTGAACCTTTCATTCCACAAGTTTCTCACGAATTTTGGCAAGCCCGATGTTTCGAGGGTGTAAGGCTTTTACCGAATTCCCCAACACTAGTCCCTCGGGGAAGCGGGTTGACTCTGACGATCCGTTTCCACGAAAACTTTTGAATTCTGGTAAAAAAACATCACCCTCGGAACATCGGAGTGGACACGCGTCTTCCGGAAAACTCGCAACGGTCATATCGAGGCAGTTTCTTGAAACCACCCCCTCGCCCCTATAAATAGAGAGGTTCACACCGTAAAATTTTTTCACCGCTTCCTCGCTTTCTCCGAACTTTTGCCAGCATCTTCGCCCCTATAAATAGAGGGAGTAGATATCGGTGTTCTGGATGCTGATCCGAAAGATCTCATTGCCGCGAAACGCTCAAACTCTCTCTCTCTGTCCTTTGTCTTTGGGGAATCTAAGGTCACGACGAACTTGATCAGAGAATATGAGGCAGCTGGATTCTTTCCCGCGGGCGACGGCCGCGCTCCCCTCGATGAGCAGATTCCTACTCCCGAGGCTAATGAAGTCGTCGTGTTTCGCGACTTCTTCACATGCGGGCTTAGGTTTCCCTGCGATCCCCTTTTGCCCGTGATCCTGGACAAATTCTCCGTGAAGATTCATCAGCTGTCACCGAGTTCATTTTTGGAACTGTCTAAGTTTTTTTGGGTTAGGAGGACCTTCTGGAGCAACTTTAGTGCCGACGTTTTCGCACGATTGTTCGAGCTAGTCATCGAACCGGACATCATCAAACTTGACGACGGCCGACACTACGAGGCGCACTACACATGCTGCGCTTTCAACACGCGTAGGCAAAATACGCGAAAAGGACTTACGCGAATTCAGATGGCACCTTGCTGCAAGACCAACTTCTCCGAAGACTGGAGCTCCTATTGGTTTTATGTTAAGGTGGACATGTCTAAGGTTCCTGGCTATGATGGACCAGCTCACCCTTTTTCCTCACCCATTGAAGCACTGACTGCTACTTGCACCGCTTCATACAATCATCGAGCAGCTGGAATCAGGAATTGCGAAAGTGCATTCCACTTGGCCAGTACAATTCTTGGTGGACGCGACATTATTGATGAGTTCGTTGCTGCTGAAGTTTGGCCGATTATGGATGGGCCCCTACTGAAATCGTGAATTTCAACGTAAACTGGGCAGCACAAGAAGTACCCTTTCCCCGATTCGGCCTTTAGCTGAGAGACGGCCAGAGCACCGAAGAGTTTATGAATGAGGTCGAGAAAAAGGTGAATGCCATGATTGGTGAATCCACCATGAACGAATACAAGGCTTATTAAAACTTGGTAAAACACAAGAGAAGAATCAATAGGGTATTTTCTGAAGTTTGTGGCGAAAAGTCTTTCCGATCTCGTCGCCCAGGTCTTATTGTGAAGGTTCCAGCTGTTGTCGTGGCCAGCTACTCGACCGCACCTTTGAAAGCCTCACGAAGAATATCTTCGAAGAAAAGCAAAGGAGATACAAATGAAACATCCTCTTCTACTATTTGTCCTGAGAAGACCCGATCTCTCGAATCCAGTAAACGGAAGAGAAAATCGTCTAAAGTCATCTCAGATTCCGAAATGCAGGCGGCTTCCAGCATCACTCAACTTAGCCGAAAGAAGACTAAGAAGGCTGTGAAGAAATTTACTATTGCTGAAGTTCGGCGTGTTCCTTCCGCCTTTGACGATGACATCATCGTCGAACCCAGCCATAAAGGTTTTGTCCCTTTCCTGTGGCCCGACTTAAGCTTCGATGTTCGTAGACATTGTATTCCAGGTTCTGAGAATGAGTTCGTGGATGTTGAAACTTTTTCAGATGCCATTTCTAAAGTCCAGAAAGAAGTTACGACGTCTGTCGCTGCTGCCGCCGTTGGAGTTGTTGATCCTCGACCTCTGGTCGCCAAGACGAGGCCTCTCCCGAATTCACCAAAGAGGTTGAAATGACAGTGCACAAGGGTGAAGAACCTGCTCATGAAGTTCCTTTGGTTGAAACTCGTGATGATCTTCCTGAGGATCAAGACCCTTCATCCTCGTTGATTACTTTCAACAAAAGTTTTGGTACGTCTTATCGGGGCGAACTACTAAGTGTTGGCTATGAAAAGACTGATGCGAGAGATGGCACATCTAAGCTTCTAACATTATGGAACTCGTCTAAAATCGTGGATGAAACAGGAGAAGGAGCTTCAAAGCAGATGTCTCCACCACTTATCGGGACTCCTCATGAATCTGGAAAGGGACCCTCTAGTTCTTCGCAGAGATTTACCGTTGAAACCCTAAGCAGAAAAGGTTCACGAATTGTTTGTTCTTCTTGACTGTATTGTTATCTTTTCTTGCAACTTCTGAATTTTGTGATTCCTTACTTATTTTCAGCCTTTTATTAATTTTCCAGATTTCGAAGCACTTTTTTCGGACGTATCTAGCTTCTAGAATCGAAGAATACCAGAGAGCTTACTCCTTGAAGGCTTCACTTCTTGGAAAAATTGCCTCCCAATGTTTGGTAGAGCAGGAGGAGATTACTAAGAAGTTGTCTGAGGAGTCTAAGAAGTTGAAATGTGACTTCAACTTGGCACAAACTGCGAATGTATATTTGGAGAAGAAGGTTGCCAAACTAGCTGATGCTTTAAAAAGATGCCAAGATGAAAAGCAGGTCGCAGAAGACGGGAAGAGGGCTGCCGAAAAAACCCTCGAAAATTGTAAGAAAGATCTCGAGAAGCTGCAGAAAACTCACAATGATGACTTGAGATTGATCGAAAATCTTCGGAAAGATCATGACAAATCCTCCAAGGCTGCTGAAGATCTCCGAGTTAATAACGCCGATCTCGCGAAAATCTTGAGCAGCAAAGAACAAAAAATTCAAGATCTTGAGAAGGCATTAGCTGATCGAGACGAGGCTTCTGCGAGAGAGATTTCCGAGATGAAGGATAAATTGAAGCTTTTGTTCGAAGAGTACGAAAAAGCTTTGCGGGAGTTTGGTGTTCGTCCTGCTCCACTTCCTGCTGGTGCCGAATTTTCTGAGTTCATGAAATGGATTGATATAGAGTTTAAGGCACTTCCTGGGGTTATTTCTGGCGCAAGCGACTTCGCTGCCACTTTTTCGGTTGAAAGTATTTTGAAGCTCCTTCACGACTTCGACTGTGTTGATCTTGTGAGATTTTGTGAGAAACTTTCACAATTTCCTGATGCTTTGAGTACTTCGAGACTTCGCCCCAACGAAGATGTCTTGGCTATCAAGACTAAATTTGCAAGGGAATTTTGGTTCGCCAACAGGAAGGAAGTTGCGAAGAATAGTGCCCGCGCTAAGCTGGATCAGGTTAGTTTATCAAGGACATTGCTAATTTTTACAAGTTCGTGAACTTTCTGTCTTTGTTTTTTCTTAGACTCCTTCGTTTATTCTTTTCAGATGATTGAAGAAGAAAAACGAGGGAAAGGCATCGCGGCGCCGGAGTCTTCCTCTGAAGATGAGGATAATGAAGACACAGACAATGCTGAAGAAGACTCTGGCGAAGATGGTGGTGACAGCAGCAGCAGTGATGTTGAGGATAGTTCTGACCACGAAATCCTCTCCGAAGGTTGACATCATCGGCTGAGATGTTTCGAAAACTTGCCCTTTGAGGCATTTTGTATAAAACTTGTAAATTCGTGGGTTGCGTACCCCTCTCTGAAAAAATTGTCTTGTAAATTTTAACCTGCGCAGGTCCTGCAGGTGGGCCTGCGCAGGATGTGTTATCGTTGCGAATTGACCATGGAAATCAAGTGGTTAATAGTGAAGCCTGGCGGTTGTTTAAGGAGGCTTATCCTGATCGAGACTTTTTCGATTTTTGGCTTGAAGTTTCTCTGAAATTTTCGATATGTAGTTTTGATCTTTCCACGTTCTTTCTTCTTCGTGAAGGTGATAGTCCTGCTGCTACAGCTTCAAGTTCTTCGAAGGTTTTGAAGACGGAGCCCCTTAGCCCAAGCACTGACGGGCACGATTTCGCTTATGCTAGTGACGTTTAAGAAAACAATAGTCGCGACCCAGGCCACATAGTTGAACTATCGTATGGAACCCTTTGGGTTTTTGATGTAATGTAATGATACTTGATCGTAATTTTGTATGTAACTAAGGCAATAAAGACGTTTTTGTTGAGAAAAAACATCACTCTCCCCCACCCTGCCGTTTTGCATGCAAAATTTCGTGGCAGTTTGAAATTTGAAATCACATGAATTCTATCATAAGTCGACAACATTTGTTTTACGAATTCTGTGGACTTTGCTCGCTCGCCACACTTGCTCGGGTTGATATTGCAACCTTCAGTTGCTTCAACCACGCTCACTTACGAGTGTTAGCTTTCGGAGGAACTCAAGCCCACTGGCCTCTTGATGGAAAATGAATCATCGTAAATGTCATTCGAGACTTTCAATTTACACCTTTTTACGCATAAAAATTCTTTAACAAAACATATGTATTTCGCTAGTTGCAATCCTCAATTTTCCCAAACTTTTGGTGAGACATTCCTTCACGATGGGAATTAGGCCACAAATTATTGTTGTCTCAGGCCTTTCGGTGGGAATCCCTTTGACGGTGGGATTTAGGCCACAACTTGTTGTTGTCTCAGGCCTTTCGGTGGGAATCCCTTTGACGGTGGGATTTAGGCCACAACTTGTTGTTGTCTTAGGCCTTTCGGTAGGAATCCCTTTAACGGTGGGATTTTAGGCTTTCACGGAGCCTTCGGCTATCACGGAGCCCCTTCACATACTTTCCTTTCTCACGATGGAATTTCAGCTATCACGAAGCCTTTCACGAACTTTTCTTTCACACGATGGAATTTCGGCTATCACGAAGCCTTTCACAAACTTTTCTTTTACACGATGAATTTAGGCTATCATGAAGCCTTTCACGAACTTTTTCTTTTACACGATGGAATTCACGAAATGCACGAATTGGGGGAAGACTCTTTTCATATAATCACAAAGAGTATTTACACAGGACCCGCTTCGTTAAAAACCTTGCCTCTTGATTTAGAGCCCCCTTTGCAAGGAAAAGAGTACGATCCTCCTTATTCTAAGGAAATTGCGAAAAAGTAAATGTTTTTGTTCCCAAAACCACTTATAGTTCCATAGTTCGGTTTTCTCGAATTTTTATAGAACTTAAACTTACAAAAAGAAATGTTGAACAAAAATAAATCTAGCTAACTTCGGAATTCTCAAGGGTAATACCTCTTCAAGCTGTCTGCATTCCACGAATACGGCAGTTCTTCGCCGGTTTGGCTTAACAGGCGAAAAGCCCCTGGCATGTTTGTTTCCTTGGCTATGAACGACCCTTCCCATGGTTCTTGGAGTTTTCCGGGGCTTTCCCAATTCTTCTTTCTTTTTAGAACTAGATCTCCGGTCTTGATGTCTTTTCTACCCACTTTTCTGTCCTTCCATGTCTTTGTTTCTTTTTAGTACTTCTCGATATTTTCAGCAGCTTCGAGAATCGTTAATTCGGTCATATCTTTCTCTACTTTTTGGTTGACTTCCTGGATTTCTTTTCCCTTCAGCACTCTCATGCTTTCATTCTTGATTTCTTCTGGGGCCATTGCCTTGGTGCCAAAAAGTAGGCGAAAAGGTGTGAAACCCGTCGCTCTTGATACAATGGTGTTATGAGATCAGATTACTTTCGGCAATTCATTGACCCACTTGCCCTTCTTTTAGTCGAACAAGCACTTCTTGATTCCTGAGAATATTAGTCCGTTTTCCCTTTCAATAGCTCCATTGGACTGTGGGTGATACACGTATGAAAATTTCACGTGAGTTCCCAAAGTCTTGCAGTATTCTTTGAAAGAATAACAATCGAATTGTTTCCCATTGTCGACAGTCAGTTCTCTTGGAACTCCGAATCTGCAGATTATGTTTTGCCAGAAGAACTTCTGGATCGTTGGTGCTGTGATGTTCACCAGTGATTTTGCTTCTACCCATTTGGTGAAGTAATCCACGGCCACAGTTGCGATTTTGCAGTTTCCTTGAGCTGTTGGCAGTGGTCCAACGAGGTCCATTCCCCACCTTTGCAAGGGCCAAGATGGTGGAATTAGGTGAACCGGCATGGATGGTAAGTTTTGCTGATTCGGTGTTTTTTGACATGCTTCACATTTCCGAACCAATTTCTTTGCATCTATGTTTATGGTAGGCTAGTAGAATCATTGCTTTATTGCTTTGCCTGCTAGAGCCCTTGTGCCTATGTGTGCACCACAGAATCCACTATGGATTTCCTTGAGAAGTTCGAGACCTTTTTCGGAGGTGATGCATCTCAGCCATGGTTCAGTAACTCCTGACTTGTACAGTTCTCCATTGACTACTGCATAGCCCCTTGCCCTTTGCTTCAACCTTTTTCCTCCAATTCATTTTGTGGTTCATAATGACTTCTCAAGTATGGCATGATTTCGGCTCTCCAATCGGGAGTCTCTACAACATTCACGATTTTCGGCTTTGTTTCCTTGATGGATGATTCTTTGATGATTTCGAAGAACACATCGGGAGACATTTCTTGATTTCTGGCTGCCGCTTTGGCTAGTTTGTCTGCTTCGTTATTGTCATCTCTTGGAATGTGTTGTACTGACTAACCCTTGAAATGTCTTTCCATTTCCCTGACCTTCTCAAGGTATTTCATCAAAACAGGATTTCTTGCTTCGCTGTCTTTTTCAATATGTTCCTGAATGACTTTGGAGTATGTCTTGATGATGAAGGTTTGCGGACCCAGAGCTTTCATCTTCCTTAATGCCAGAAGTAAGGCTTCATATTCCGTTGCGTTGTTCGTGGAATGATCGTCATTCACGAATATGAGCCGAGCTGCATATCTTATCACGACTCCTGTTGGAGATGTTACAACCGCTGAAATTCCAACCCACTTGTGACACCACGCTCCATCACACTGCACTACCCAAGGTGTGAGAATTTCTTTGCCAGGATTATGAGTTGGTGAAGTCCAGTCTACGACAAAGTCTGCCAAGACTTGCGATTTTATCGTGCTTCTTCTCTCGAAATCTACAGTGTATTCTGATAGCTCAGCTCCCCATTTGATGATTCAGGTGGATGCTTCTTTGTTCGCAAACAAATCATTCAGTGGTTGATTTGTGATGACTCTTATTCTGTGACCCTCGAAGTAGTGTCTTAATTTCTCGCAGCCATGACGACTGCATATGCTATCTTTTCAAATTCTGAATAAAAGAGTTTTGACCCTAAGAGAGCTTCTGAAGCAAAGTATACTGGGATTTGTTTGAACTTCCCTTCTTCTTCCTTCTCTTGCACTAGCACGACACTCACCGCTGAATTTGAGGCAGACAAATACAACAGAAGTGGCGATTTTGGCTCGGGAGGGCACAACTTAGTCATATTCGACAAATAGTCCTTGAGTTCTTGAAAAGCTTGTTTCTGAGTTTCGGACCATTGAAAGTTCTTGGAGCTTTTGAGAACTTGAAAGAAAGGCAAACTTCTTTCTGCGGCCCTGGGAATGAATCTGTTGAGAGCGGCAACTCTCCCTGTTAATTTTGCACATCTTTCACCGAAACTGGGTCTTGCATTTCGATCAGCGCTTTGATTTTGTCGGGATTCGCATCTATGCCTTTTGTTGAAACTAGACATTCGAGAACTTTTCCCTTGTGAATGCCGAACACACATTTCTCAGGATTCAATGTGAGGTTCACTGCTCTGAGATTCGCGAAGGTTTCTGCCAAATCGCCGATGTGGTCTCTTGTTTGTACGGTCTTTACCACTATGTCATCCACATATGCCAAAATGTTTCTCCGAAGTTGGGGGTGAAGAACTATTGCTATCATTCTTGAAAATGTGCATCCTGCATTCTTCAGTCCTTCTGGCATTCTCACGAAACAAAACATTCCGAAAGGAGTGATAAAGCTCGTTTTTTCTTCATCTTCTCTGCGCACTCTTATTTGGTGATATCCTGAGAACATTTCCAGGAGTGAGAGCATTCCACTATTGGCTGCATCATCCATGATTTTGTCTACCCTTTCCAATCGGAAATCGTTCTTCTTGCATGCCTTATTCAAATCTGTGAAGTCTACACACATTCTCCATTTTCCATTCTTTTTCTTCACTGATACAATGTTGGCTAGCCAGAGTGGATACAAGACCTCTCTGATAACTTTTGCATCTTGATGCCTTTGTACTTCAGCTTCTACTGCTTTCACTTTTTCTTCAGACATTTTCCTGAGCCTTTGCTTCTTTGGGGGTATCTTCTCATCTGTTTCGAGGGTGTGCTCGATGATGTCTCTGTCAACACCTTGTAGGTCTTTGGCTGACCAGGCGAAGACATCTTTGTTTTTGTTCAGAAATCTTATGATTTCGTTTTCTTCTTCGGGGGTAAGATGTACCCCTATTGTGACTGCTCTATCGGGCATGTCATCCAGGTGCACTTTCTTGGTTTCACCATCAACGGCTATCTCGATTTTCTCTTTGTCTCGCTTGGCCTCAATGTAAGGCTTTCTCTCTTCTTCGGGAGATTTCAACTGATATACGTTGGTTTGGCCTGGGGTATGGCCCTTTTCTTTGTTTCTGGCCTCTTGCTGATCGCCAAACACGGTGATGACTCCTTTGGGCGCTGTTATCTTCATGCACAGGAACTGTTGCCTTATGACAGCGTTGAATTTGTTCATGAATTCTCTGCCAAAAATCGCGAGATATGGATGATATATATCAACCACATCGAAAGTGAGTTTCTGTTCTGGCATTGTCAAGATCTCCGAAAGATACTGGAAGGGATACTTTTCCAACTGGCTTGATTGGCTTTCCTCCGAAACTCTGTAATCGGTATTCTGGTGGGTGCAGCATGTGCTGAGACAAGTTCATCTTCTTGAAGGTTTTCAGGAACAGGATATCTGCCGAACTTCCATTATCTATAAGAACTTTTCCAATGACCCATCCGGCTATGTTCACCTCGATGACCATGGCATCATTGTGATTCGTGGACTTGAGCTTGAAGTCTTCTTCTGTGAATGTTATCGGCACCTTGGCCCACTCTGGTCGCGCAGCTGGACCATCATTTATGATTGTATTCACGGATCTGAAATAGTTGTTTATCTGCTGTTTGGTTTCGAATTCCATGGCTGATCCTCTTGTGATGGGCATGATTGTTTCGAAAGATGGCAAGACTTTCGAGTTCTGAGGTCTTGAACTTGATTCTAGTCTTGACGAATTGTCAGGTGGTGGTGGCAATATTTCTCAGATTGTCTATGGCTACTGAATTGACTGAATTGCCTGCGACTGAGGGTAGAACTGCTGAGAAGGTTGCCAAGATGGTTGTGGTTGCTGAAATTGCTGCATTGTGACTGAATTTGGTTGAGAATTCATAAACTGTGGTTGCCAAAAGTTCGGGCGAAGTTGATTTGGCATTGAAGAGGCGATACTCATCATTGCCTTCTCTTGCTGAATTCTGGCAATGTTCTTCTTGGTTTCTGGGCACCCTTCGGTGCTATGACCTCTTCCGTGATACTGGCAGTAGAAGTATGGATCTCTTGGGTTGTGGTTTGTGAGTTTCGGGGGTTCTCTTCCCCTTCCCCTAGGTGCAAATCCTCCTCTTGTGCTTGGTTTGTTGTTCTGATTGGGTTGAGGGTTTTCCACATTGTTGAGGTTTCGAGGATTCTGGAATTGAGGTTTCCACATCACTTGTCTGTTGCCTTGTCGTGCTTCGTTTCGTTCAGCAACTCTTTTGCGGTTATCGTCATCAGACAAGATGCACTCTTCAAGTTCATGGAAAAGTTCATCAATTGTTTTGGTGTCAAATGTGAAGCTGTTGGTCCTGGAGTCAGACCCTTGATTAGTGCCTTGATCGTTGTTTTGTTATCTGCTTCGGGAATCTGGAATCTCTGATGCATGAATCTTCTTACGAAGTTCCGTAATGGCTCTCTATCTTTCTGTTTGCAGTTGTACAAGTCTGATGATTCGGCTGTTGTTTCATGAAATATCTAGAATGCCTGCATAAATTTCGTCTTGAGATCAACCCAGTTGCAGACTGAGTGTGGTTGTAGCAGAGAGTACCAGTTCAGAACTAGACCTTCACATGCAATGATGAAGGATTTAGCCACACTAGTAGGGCTGTTGTCATCAATGACGTTCCCTTAACGTCACCGAAGGCGTCAAAATGGTCACAGGTAGTCATTTGTGACGATTTTCATTTGGTCACAGAATTGGCGTCACATTTGTGCATCTGTGACGAAATGAGTTTTTTCGTCACAGATGTGTCTCTAATCCGTGACAAAATAGTTGTCATCATGGAAATGAATTCAATCTATGACGAACATCGTTGGTCATGGATATAACTCTGTTATCGTCATAATTTTCCGTGTGCCTGACTGCCTGACGGCGCCGTTAACAGCGTTTGTGATGTGTGACGATCAGATTTGGTCACAGATGTTCCTATGTTTTGGTCATAATCTCCCGTTAACGGCGTTTGCATCTGACGTGGCGCTGACGCCAGCAATGACGTGGCAGCTGACGTGGCGGTGACGTCATCAATGACGTGGTAGCTGACGTCATCTTTTTTGGAATCGTCATAGAAGACAAGTTTATATCGTCACATAATGATATTTGCCATCATCACCTTTTGATATAAAATGGTCACAAATTTGCCATTATTTTGGTTACAGTTTTTCTCTCATTTTGGTCACTGTCGGGCATACACCCCGGGTACTCATGCAAGGAAGGAAGAAGACGGACTCCTACTAGAATTCCCCTGTAATCCTACTAGGACTTGTTTCGTGTAATCCTAATAGGACTCCTGCCTTGTAACCGACCAGGAACCCGCCCCCTGGACTATATAAAGGAGAGCCGGGTACCTAGCCGAACATCCACAATCCCTCCGGGGACAACACTAAGCGCAGGGCGCGATATACTACTCCAAACAGGACGTAGGGTAGCTACTCTGGCTACCCGAACTTGTATAAATCTTGTGTCTTGTGTTCTTGCGTATACCTTCGGGTTCCAGATCATGGCGATCCCCAGCTTTTACCTTGCTGTGGGTACCTCCTATGGAGGTCGACAGGTTTAAACACCTACAGCTGGCGCCCACCGTGGGGCGATCGACACAATCATTGGGCGAATTTGAAGGACATCCATCGTCAAGGTCAACATACGCGAAGACGTGACAAATTGGCAGCATGCAAGTCCACAACTCGCCGCGTCCTTGTGTCAACATTCAATCTGCTCAACGCAATTGAAATTCAGGATGGATTCGATCGTGATGCGGCGTCTCGACGGAATCTCAAGGAGTTGACTCCTGTACTGAGTCCGAAGAAAGCAAGTATTTGGTCTCACCATTTTCTGCCAGATTTTTTTAAAAAAAACTGCAGCACCAGATCGGAGTAGAAAAATGGCTAGCAAATTCATCGTCGCCATGACTTGATTGCTGAAGGCGCTGAGTCCAAAGCGGATTCTAGTCCGTGTCCAAGTCCTGAAGGCTCCAGAACCGCGATGGCATCCCATGGACGCTTCAGGTTGAGACAGAGTTGAGCAGGACATCAGTCTGACGCATGCACATGAAGACCATACTATATAGAATTGGCTCTTTGCTTGGCGCACACAAGAGACATACACAACCACTACTATGGTCACGTACGACTACACCGTCACGCCGACGACTATTTCGACTACTCATCTCGACTAGTTTCAACTAGAAAATTAGTCGAGAGTGGGTACCACGCCATCAACAACTAGTCGGATTCGCCTTCGACTAGTCGACTTCAGCACCGATCGTCGCGGCTCCATCACCGACCGCCACGGCTTCATCGACACTCATCCACGAATCAAGCTAAGTCACTTATTTCAATAATTATTTTTTCTTTGGCTTGCTCTCCACACACAGGAACCAACACCAAAGACTTCGTGTATGCCTCTCGACGGCTACCTTCCAGCAGAGCTACACCGTGCCAATTATTCCTTGGGGATTGTTGACTGACTGCCACAGGCTTGGCGCACCAAATTAGGAGGCTCTTGCCATGACATTTCGTGTACTGAGTGCTGGAGGTGCACAATGGCTACACCCTGAGGAGGCACTGCGCAATCTTGCTCTTCGCCATGCGGAACAACGAGCAAACACACTCTCTCTTGTCGCTTCGCCGGCTGCTTTCGTCTACCTCTTAATGGTCTCGCTCCAGTAGCACACCCCTTGATCCGCGCAAAGCCTCGACTCTCCTGTCATGCCTCCACGTCCCCAACGACTACGGCTAAACAGGCTCCTCAGAGACTGGACGCTTAAACTAGCTCTCCTGTCATGCCTCCACACCCCCAGCGGCTATGGCTAAACAACGACCAAAGAGACTGGGCGCTAAACCGCATCAGGCTAACTACTCGACGCCTTACGACCGAAACAAGAGAATGACGCATGACATTTACATCTATATTCATATTTGTATCTGTCATTAGTAGATTCAATTTCTAAAAAAATGCTACATAATGTACGCATCTCTACTTTCAGGTCAAGCTTCAGCGACGACTTCTCAGGACGCTCCGCGTACCTCGTCGTCGCTTCTCAGGACGCTCCGCGTACCTCCATCGGCGCGGCTAGTTCCCAAACTCGGGGGCTACGCACCAAATAACTACTCGACAACAACTCGAGTAGTCTCTGCTAGCTCTCTAGCTCGGGGGCTCAGCACGAACAACTACTCGACGTGGCTCCTACGGCTCACCTGGCGACGAGCTCGGGGGCTGAACGCTACAAGAGAGTACTCAGATGATGACTTCCGCAAACACTAAAGACCCTTGGATTGATTCGTCAATCGTTCCAAGGCTCGGGGGCTACTAGGCTACACCCATCAGTTGATTTTTTCTAGACAGAAACAGAATCAAGATTGACCCTCAGCCAGAGTCTACAACTCAACCTAAGGCTCGGGGGCTACTCCATATGGAGTGCGATTTTGCAGTCGCACCTCCATATAATCTCGACTTCAAGACTGATGAGCTTGACCACCTTCCAGCCTCGTGGCAGTTCAAGTATTATTGAAGACTTCTCCAAGCAGTACTCGAGGACGCTCAAGAACTACTCGAAGAGGCTTCAAAACTACTCGAACTATTAGTCTCGACTCCAACTTGCTCGGGGGCTTGTCGGGCATACACCCCGGGTACTCATGCAAGGAAGGAAGAAGACGGACTCCTACTAGAATTCTCCTGTAATCCTACTAGGACTCGTTTCGTGTAATCCTAATAGGACTCCTGCCTTGTAACTGACTAGGAACCCGCCCCCTAGACTATATAAAGGAGGGCCGGGTACCTAGCCGAACATCCACAATCCCTCCGGGGACAACACCAAGCGCGGGCGCGATATTGAGGAACCAAGTTGAGAAGTACCTTGGTTCGTGTGTGATGAGTGATTGACCGGATGGTTTGAAGCTTTGTGTGTGTAGTGTTGAGTTGTGTTGTGTGTGTTTTATTTTGTGTATTTACCTTATTGTTTATGTGGTGTGTTGTCAATGCACTCGTGAGGAGTAGTTGACAACGTTGTGTGGACCGACTCTTGGCCTAGTATTGCGGGTGTTGGTTGCGGCTTGGTTTGCGTTGGTGCGGGGTGAAGAACGAGCGCGAAAGGTCTTAGCCTTGCGGGGCCTCCGAGGAGTGGAGAGACAAGTAGGCTTGGTTCGAGGGACCGGTGGCCGACGGGATCAAGTGCGAGCCGCATGGTGCAAGAAGAGCAAGACGAAGTCGTGGACATGGAGCCGGTGCATCGGTGGTGGCCAAGTCAAGGAACGAGGCAAGACCGAGTAGGACCGTCCCGGGCGCCGGAGGTGAAAGGCTTGGCGGGCTCGACGCTTGGCGTGGTGAGGCCGAGCCGTGTACGCGGGGTTTGGTGGTTTGGCCACAAAACCATCGGAGGAGGGTTTCTCGGTTTGGGCCTCAAAACCGAGCCCGAGGGCCTGACGTGACGGAGACGGTATCCGGTGCGTCGGGGAAGCTTCGAGGCGGGCGACACGCGGTATGATCGAGGTGCTTGCGTCGGGAGGACGTGAAGGCCTGATGGATGCGCGGCCGTCCGATGGTGAACTTCATGTGTTGACCAAAATGCCCCTGTGAGGGCTTGTGTTGTACTCCTAGTGTAGGGGCACTTCGGTCTTTTCCGGAGGGCCTATATATAGGAGGAGGGGGCTGAATTTTCAGCCAACTCTTGGGCAAGAGGTGGCTGTACTCGTTCATTTTGGAGTGCTTTGGGAGAGAGGGAGAGAGGGGAGAGTGGCTCTTTGATTGGAGCTTTTTGCCATCTTAGATTTGGTTTCTAGGAGTGGCTTGTAATCGATTGGACAAGATATTCATAGCGATTTCATCCTCTAAATCTTGTGCCAATCTTTCTATTCCCGAGTTTCTTTTATTGCCTTTTTGGAGCTCTTTTTGTGCTATTTTCGTGCTTGGCTCGATTCGTTGTTTCTAGGACGTTTGGCTCCGGATTTCTTTGAGGGCATCATGGATGGATGCCTTGCGCACCTTTGGTGATGATCTTGACCCCTCAAACGCTGGGAATCGGGCTCAATTTGGTGAGAATTGGATGAACTCGGGTTTGTGATTTGAGTGCACGAGATTTGCAATTCCGGTTGATTGGATTGGTTTAGGGTTCCAAGATTTTGGGCATAGCTTCACGTAGTGACGCTTCTTATCTACCCAAAATTTGGGGTCAATCCGTCCAACAGTTTAGGAGATCCATGATTGGAAGTTTGAGGTTGTTTCTCGTGTTCCTCGGGGCCGTGCCGATTCGCACACGGTGGACCGTCCGCGAGGTCACCGTGGACCGTCCGCGAGGTAGCCGCGGACCGTCCGCGTGGTCACCGCGGACCGTCCGCGAGGTGCCCGATGCACCCACCGTTGTTCTTCGTGTTCTTGCGGATTCTTGAGCGCCTCTCTTTCGATCCATTTTGTCGGTGGGTTTTTGGTGCATGAAGTTTGCGGACGGTCCGTACTAGAGTGTCGGACGGTCCGTGACGAGGCGGACGGTCCGCGGGTCCCTCACGGACGGTCCGTTTTTCTCGGTGCGATGCGGAGGTTCGGGTAGCAATTTCGGACGGTCCGTGCCCTCCTCGCGGACGGCTCCGCGCCCTCCTCGCGGACGGTCCGCCGGACACTTGCGGACGGTCCGCCCGGTGCTTTCCAGATTGCCTAAGACCCTTGCTTTTTGAGTTGTGCTTCCGCGTTGGATTGGTTTGGGATTTGTTCCTAGGCTTCTTGGTGGTTCCTTTGAGGTTGTTTGAGTCCTGTTTGGGATCTTGTTTGTGCTTGTGGGTTCGTGGAGTTGCGATTGGGGTATAGGCCGAATTCAACCAAAGGGAAGAATTTTTATCGGCTCCTATTCACTCCCCCCTCTCTAGTCGCCATTCGATCCTTCAATTGGTATCGAGCCGGTTGTGGATTCTTTTGGCTCTAACAAGTCTTGAATCCATAGGGTGACTAGAGGAAAGAGGTGCTTTTGCTTGCGACCTTGGTTTGCACGTTTTGAGTCCGACGATTTGGAGTTGTGTCCTTGGAAAACCATAACTTGAGATACCTTCAGTAAAACGGCCATAACTTTTCGCTTGGTGCTCCGTTTTGGCTCAAATTTTTACAGCGGTTTCGTGACTCCATTTGTAGGTCTGAAAAAATTAGAAAAAAATCAACAAGATAATTGAAAAATCCTCATTTATGTCTCTTGCGGCTTTGTCTTGTTTCTTCTAGATTTTCTCTAGGGTTCATTTCACCTTATCTTGAGCTGAAATTTTTTGTGCCTCTATCTTTGGTGCTCCTTGTTCAATGGTAAAATTTTGGGAAAAAGATAAGATCCTTTGCTATTGAACTCGTCAGTAGTTGTTAGAGAATTGAGGCTTTTTGAGTGCTTTCTTTGCATCGTTGCTTGTTCCTTGAGCTTGGTTTCGGCTAATCCTAACCGGTACTTTGTTTATGGCACCAAGTTCTTCTCCTTGTGGTTCTTTGAGCAGGAGGAGTATGGAGGTTGAGGCGGAAGCCGAAGTGGAGGAGATGATATCTCTCATCGAGGACTATCGAGATGGTGACATCAAGAAAGGCAAGCTCTACCACAAGCTAGGAGGCATGAACCAAGGTACACTTGCCAAAGCTATCTTGATCCTATGCAATAGGTTGGATGATTGTGAGTGTGATTGTGGAGACTTGCATAGGAGAAACATAGATTTGTGTGATGCCTTGCGTAGGAAGAATGAGAAGATGAAATGCTCTCTTACTAGGTTGAAATGTGGTATGGCTCATTGGAGGTCTCGTGCTTTGAATTCTTGCACTTCTTGTAACACCATGCATGCTAAAAATGATGCTTTGATTGCTTCCATTGCATGCTTGAAATCTGAAATTAAGGTGTTGAATTTCAAAGCTTCTTTGCCTTGCAAATCTTGCGATGCCTTGTGTGCTGAAAATGAGAAATTAAAATATGAAGTTAGTTGGCGCAAAATGCACGTTGAAGCTTTTAGAAGAGCATGCGACAATCTTGATTTTGAGAATGATGAATTGAGATCATCTATTGCTAACTTGCAATCTGAAATTGACTTGTTGAAATCCAATGCTTCTATGCCTTGCAAATCTTGTGGTGTTTTGAATGATGAGCTTGATATGGCTAGGAGTAAGATTGCTTTGTTAGAGACAAGTGCTTCTTTACCATGTGTTTCTTGTGAGTCTTTGCATGCTGAAATTAATGAATTAAAATTGACTCACACCACATGTGTAGATGATCTTGAGCATGCTAGGGCTGAAATTTGTGATATAAAATCCATGCCTTGTAGCAAGTGCTCTTTGTTGCTGGTTGAGGATGCTTGCCATACTTCTTGCAATGATGATAGTGCATTGCGAGATGTAAATGATGTTGCTTGTTCATGTGATTTCGTTTGCACCTCATGCATTGATTTGGAATGTGAAGTTTTGGCTTTGAAAAAGATGCGCGAGGATATGAGCGCTAAGTTGGTTGAGCATGATGAGATGAGTGCCAACCTTGAGAAAGAAAATGAACTCTTGCGTACCACATATGCTAAATGCATTGAAGAAGAAATCAATAATTTGAGAAATATGACATGTGGTACTTGTGAGCGCCTCAAGTCTCAAAATGAGGTTTTGCGCACAAGGTGCAAGAGTCTTTGTGCCAATGGTTTGGATTCTCACTTTTCTTGTCACTCCGATGTTGATGCTTCTAAATTTGCTTCTTCTAAACCGGAGTCGACTTCTTCTCTTGAGTGTGAGTCTTTGGATGCTAGTAAGTGTGCTAGTGCTTTGGATAGCTCTCCCATAGCTACTCCTAAGCTTGTTGCTTCTTCCGGTGTTGCCCAAGGTGATTTGAATGGAAAGGGTGCCTCCCACATATTTGGAACTCATACTCCCAAGCCGAGGTTCCAATGCACCTTTTGCAAGAAGGATGGGCATACCGTTGAGTTTTGCTTTCGCCGTGTCAAGCACGAGCGACGTGTGCGTGCTAAAGCTTTTAAGAAGCCACGTAGCCTGTCTCATGGCACGTGTGATTCTAATGTGGGCACTAAGTTGGATGTTGGGGTTGATGCTTCATGCTCTAAGTCCCAAGGGACTTCCCACTTACAAGAGAATGGTAATTCATCTACTCAGACCGTGCCTCTCGATAGGCCTTTGTACCATTGCTCTCATTGTGGGAAGGATGGGCATCAAGAGAGTTTTTGCTACCGCCGGGCAAGGAGAATACGGCGAGGAGGTGCCTCTAGGCCTTTGGTTGTTCATAGCCCTTCTCATGGCATGAACACTTGTGAGCCTAAGAAGGCGCGATTTGTGGATGGGTCTTATGACACTCTTTCTAGTGAGTTAGGCCATGCTCGTGGACATGCTTCTAGTGTTTCTTGTGTTGGTCCGCGACATGCTTCCCGTGGTGCTTGTGTTGGTTCTTCTCCTACGACCCCGAAGGATCTTTGCCTTTTTGCTTGTGGTAGCACTCGACTTTCCTCGCGAGTGACTTCTTTGAGGCATGGTTCCAAGGGTGTTCGAAAGACTTTTCATTCCAACCGGCATTTGCATCATGCTAACCCACATGATAGGTTGTGTGCACCACTTACCCGTGTGACCAAATCTTGGATTCCCAAGTACGTGCTTGCTAACCCTTTGGGATCCAAGGCTCGGTCTTTCTTGTCTCCTTGTGTGTAGGTATGGAGACGCGGTTGGAGAACATGAGCTCAATGGAGACATGATGGTTCTCCACACCGTTTTGGATGGCTCTTCAAAGCCTTTGTACACATGTATAGTGACTTTTCTTTTCCCCTTGTACTCTCTTGTATATACTTGTGTCTTGCTTGTGTGAAAACCATGGTAGGCTAGCCACCTTGTTCATGATAGCTTTGTGATCTTGAATATCTATCTTGCTATCTTTGTATGATTTTTTGGTGGGTGATATTTATGAACATCATGTCATGCTTTATGGTTGATTGCTCGGTTATGTCATGTTGTTCATCCATATCTTTTTGTCTAGCTCAATGGTACCTTTCTTGTTAGCATGTTTATCCCCCATATCTATCTTGTCATGCTAGCTTTGTAATATATGTTGGTGGATGATCCATGTGATCTTGTATCATGCCTTTGTTTAGTTCTTGTATATTGTTTGGCATGTTACTCTTTGGTATCATTTTGGTTTATTGTTGTACCTTGTTGACATACTTGCTTGCCCATGCTTATTCATATTTGTGGAATCATGTTACAATGCTCTATTCATGTTAATTGATATTATCAATGCATTGTGTAGCATGTTGTGAGCTTTCCTTGGAGTTTTGGGCTTGCCTTGTCTTCGAGTTGTGTTGTTGTTCTTCTTTTCGGTTGGTGTTAGAGTTTTTCCTTGCTCTTCCTTTTCCTAGCTTTTGCTTTGTTAGTTGCCCTTGGTTGAGGGGGAGCTTGGCTTCTTTTGATAGGGAATTTGATTCCAAGAAGGGTTGTGGCTTTCTGGGCAGTCTTTGTGATCCTTAAATTGTTATTCCTTCTATGGTATTCAATTGGAATCTTTGCGGTTTTGCAATTGGTACTTTTTCTATGGTACTCAATTGGGACCTTTGGTGGCTCTTCTCTCGCTTGGAGCGATTCTTGGTTGGTGTGTTCCCTCGTGAGCTTTATTGGTGTTAAGCCAAGTTCCTTGTCTCCCTATGCATTCTGCATTGCATTTGTATCATATATCATGATGTATAGACTTTGGTAGGTTTGACATTTGTGTCTCGCATCCTGTCATATATCATGTTCCTTTTGATGTACATATCTACCTATGTTGCATTTGTATCATATTGCATTTTCGGATGATGAGCTTCTTCCATATGCCTCATTTGAGTTTCTTTGGCTACTTGTGAGATATTGGTCATGTGTGTGGAGAAATAGCTATGTGAGGCTATGCTCTTGGAATATTTGAGATATATGTGTTGTGAGATAGCCTTTTTGAATCAAATGCTAATCTTGACTAAATTTGATGAAATGTGCTCCACTCATGTGTAGTAGTATATCCATGTCACTTTTTGGTCTAAATATGCCTTTCATGCTTAGATTGTGCTTGGATGTCTCTTTCTTGCATTTGGGCCAAAGGCCGATATCATTGTGAATGTTTAGCCTATGTTGCATTCATGGAGGAGCATAAGCTTCTTTTTGCCGCAAAGGCACTTCATGTACCATGAAATGATTTAATCTTGAAAAGAAGTGTGTATGCTTGAAAAATGCTCTCTCCATCATGTTTATGCTTAAAATGTCTTATCTTTCACATATGGGTGCAAAACATGTTGCATGATGTTCACCGGTGGAGAAGTCTCCCCCGAAGTGGACACATGGCTCATGAGCTTTAACATGACATGCTTTGCTTTATGGGTGTTTGCAATGATCTTTTGTTGAGAATTGGATATCCTTGTATGATCTTTGAATGGTATGCATGTTTGTGGCTCAAGTGTGACATGGATAGGCCTTTACATTTGAAGTGAGCCATCTTTTGATATAATTATTCAAATCTGAAAATTTGCTTTGTCACATGCCTATATTTCCATATATTACTTGTGGCAATGCTTTGACTTTGTTATGATCCATATATGTGCTTTTTGTCTCATTTCTAGCCTTTGTCACTAAATTTGGCCTATTTGAGAAGCTCATGTAGATGTTTAAATGCTTTGTTTTGCATTTCTGCATTTTCACCTTGCTTCATACATTGTCAACAAGGGGGAGAAGAGGTGAGCTTAATGAAAAATTCGAAAAGCGCATTTAAAATTTGGGAGTTTGCTCCACTTGTTCAGGGGGAGCTTGCATTTGTGTAGGGGGAGCTTTGGTGTGTCTCCTTTGTTTGCCTGAGTTGTGCTTTGGTGGTTGCTTTTTGCTCTATCACGTGTGTTTAGGGTGAGCTTTGTATGCTCTTTGTCCCTAGTGCATGTGTTTAGGGGGAGCTTGTGAGCTTGGTGTGCTCTTTTCTCTATCTCATGAGTTTAGGGTGAGCTTTGTATGCTCTTTTGTCCTAGTTCATGTGTTTAGGGGGAGCTTGTGAGTTTTGTGCTCTTGTGCCGGTGGTGTTGAGCCCCTTTGCCTCTTCTTGAGGAGCCGGCGGTTGACTTATGTTTTCGATTATCACATGATTGGTGTTGAGCCCTTTGTGCCTCTTCTTGAGGGATCGTGTGATTTCGCTTGTCCATGATCGGTGTTGAGCCCTTTGTGCCTCTTCTTGAGGGATCATGCATTCTTGTCTCGGTTGTGTCGAGCCGTTGCCCATGTCTTTGGGGACCGAGACATTGAGTTGGCCTTTGTGGTTTCTCTCATGCCAAGTGACCTTGTTCTTTGCTCTTGTGTGGTTTTCTTTCACTTGGATGAGGTGTTCGGTCTTTGCCATCTCAAACCATTTCTTTGTGCTCACATGTTGTCAATCCGCTCCTCAAGGGGGAGAAATTTGGAAAATCAAGTTAATATGAACCTTGATTTGATGGTGATGAGCGGTTGACAAATGTTTTGGTAAGAGTTTTATGGCACTTTGGGTTGAGCATTTTGGTTTGATGGCTTTTAGGGATTGCATGTTGGTAGTGTGTCTCTTTGATTGCGCTTAGCCTTTGTGCTTGCTTTGGTTTCGAGAGGAATTTGTCGGAGCATGTTTTTATCCCTTCTCACTTCAAGTGGCCTTTTGTTTGCTTTTTATTGGCTTTGTGGCGCTTGAATGAGTTCTTGTTTGCTTTTTGACCTTCTTTTGTCAATGCACTCATCAAGGGGGAGATTGAGGAACCAAGTTGAGAAGTACCTTGGTTCGTGTGTGATGAGTGATTGACCGGATGGTTTGAAGCTTTGTGTGTGTAGTGTTGAGTTGTGTTGTGTGTGTTTTATTTTGTGTATTTACCTTATTGTTTATGTGGTGTGTTGTCAATGCACTCGTGAGGAGTAGTTGACAACGTTGTGTGGACCGACTCTTGGCCTAGTATTGCGGGTGTTGGTTGCGGCTTGGTTTGCGTTGGTGCGGGTGAAGAACGAGCGCGAAAGGTCTTAGCCTTGCGGGGCCTCCGAGGAGTGGAGAGACAAGTAGGCTTGGTTCGAGGGACCGGTGGCCGACGGGATCAAGTGCGAGCCGCATGGTGCAAGAAGAGCAAGACGAAGTCGTGGACATGGAGCCGGTGCATCGGTGGTGGCCAAGTCAAGGAACGAGGCAAGACCGAGTAGACCGTCCGGCGCCGGAGGTGAAAGGCTTGGCGGGCTCGACGCTTGGCGTGGTGAGGCCAGGCCGTGTACGCGGGGTTTGGTGGTTTGGCCACAAAACCATCGGAGGAGGGTTTCTCGGTTTGGGCCTCAAAACCGAGCCCGAGGGCCTGACGTGACGGAGACGGTATCCGGGTGCGTCGGGAAGCTTCGAGGCGGGCGACACGCGGTATGATCGAGGTGCTTGCGTCGGGAGGACGTGAAGGCCTGATGGATGCGCGGCCGTCCGATGGTGAACTTCATGTGTTGACCAAAATGCCCCTGTGAGGGCTTGTGTTGTACTCCTAGTGTAGGGGCACTTCGGTCTTTTCCGGAGGGCCTATATATAGGAGGAGGGGGCTGAATTTTCAGCCAACTCTTGGGCAAGAGGTGGCTGTACTCTTTCATTTTGGAGTGCTTTGGGAGAGAGGGAGAGAGGGGAGAGTGGCTCTTTGATTGGAGCTTTTTGCCATCTTAGATTTGGTTTCTAGGAGTGGCTTGTAATCGATTGGACAAGATATTCATAGCGATTTCATCCTCTAAATCTTGTGCCAATCTTTCTATTCCCGAGTTTCTTTTATTGCCTTTTTGGAGCTCTTTTTGTGCTATTTTCGTGCTTGGCTCGATTCGTTGTTTCTAGGACGTTTGGCTCGGATTTCTTTGAGGGCATCATGGATGGATGCCTTGCGCACCTTTGGTGATGATCTTGACCCCTCAAACGCCGGGGAATCGGGCTCAATTTGGTGAGAATTGGATGAACTCGGGTTTGTGATTTGAGTGCACGAGATTTGCAATTCCGGTTGATTGGATTGGTTTAGGGTTCCAAGATTTTGGGCATAGCTTCACGTAGTGACGCTTCTTATCTACCCAAAATTTGGGGTCAATCCGTCCAACAGTTTAGGAGATCCATGATTGGAAGTTTGAGGTTGTTTCTCGTGTTCCTCGGCTGTGCTGATTCGCACCTGGTGGACCGTCCGCGAGGTCACCGTGGACCGTCCGCGAGGTAGCCGCGGACCGTCCGCGTGGTCACCGCGGACCGTCCGCGAGGTGCCTGACAGCCCAGCTGTTCTTCGTGTTCTTGCGGATTCTTGAGCGCCTCTCTTTCGATCCATTTTGTCGGTGGGTTTTTGGTGCATGAAGTTTGCGGACGGTCCGTACTAGAGTGTCGGACGGTCCGTGACGAGGCGGACGGTCCGCGGGTCCCTCACGGACGGTCCGTTTTTCTCGGTGCAGTACTGGAGGTTCGGGTAGCAATTTCGGACGGTCCGTGCCCTCCTCGCGGACAGTCCGCGCCCTCCTCGCGGACAGTCCGCCCGGACACTGCGGACGGTCCGCCTGGTGCTTTCCAGATTGCCTAAGACCCTTGCTTTTTGAGTTGTGCTTCCGCGTTGGATTGGTTTGGGATTTGTTCCTAGGCTTCTTGGTGGTTCCTTTGAGGTTGTTTGAGTCCTGTTTGGGATCTTGTTTGTGCTTGTGGGTTCGTGGAGTTGCGATTGGGGTATAGGCCGAATTCAACCAAAGGGAAGAATTTTTATCGGCTCCTATTCACTCCCCCCCCCCCTCTCTAGTCGCCATCCGATCCTTCGGATATACTACTCCAAACAGGACGTAGGGTAGCTACTCTGGCTACCCGAACCTGTATAAATCTTGTGTCTTGTGTTCTTGCGTATACCTTCGGGTTCCACATCATGGCGATCCCCACCTTCTACCTTGCTGCGGGTACCTCCTATGGAGGTCGACAGGTTTAAACACCGACAGTCACAGATTGTCCTTTATTGAGCCATGTGGCTTGATCTGATCAGTTTTATTTCGTCTCAAAAGTGCAAATGATAATTATCAATAGAATTTACAAATAATACTGAAATAACAAAAAACTTGTATAAATTAACAGATCCAGTATTCCAATGACCATACAACTCCATAACTCAACTCAATTCACATTATTACTCACATTACAACAAATTCAAACTAAAAATTACAACAGATTCTAACTACGAGTTACATCTTATTTCACATCTTATTTTACATCTTGTACTTCTCATAGAAACCACACTTCCTTTCAGCATCCTGCACACATGCCATTCAAAATAGAGTTCTTATATTGTTACTGCTTTGCATTAGGGGAGAAGAAAGAGGCAAAGGGGTTATTCTGACCTTGATCTTGTTCTCACCTAAGAGAAATCAAACTCAATCTGTTGCAGTATGTGCATGAGCTGTCTAGAAGGTTTTGACTTAAGATAACGTGCTAACTTGGGTAGCACAAATGGAGGCTAGGCAATAATAAGCAGGCAAGGTTGCGACCTGTTGATAGGTTCAACTAGCATATTCAGGTAAATGCTAAGAGAAGTGGTTCTAAATTCAAACATGATTACATGAGAAGATGCAAAAAATAGGATCACATTACTAGATGGAAACTACTTGCACACAGACTTGAGCATGAGCTGGTTAAATAAAATGTCATTCTGATTTGACCCAAGTATACAAAATGGGAGGTGCAACTACCATTTTCTTTGGCATAGACAACATTAGATAGGTCAATCCTCATCAGTTTTAATTGCCTGGCTTACATAACAGTCTCTAGGATTTGGTTTGGAGCTGCACTTACATAGTCATATCTGCTCATAGATGTCTAAACAGCAGATGATCAATAATACATCATCAATTGTCAGAATTGTTGTTCATCATTATAGACTGCATTGTAACACTGAAATCTGAATATTGTCCAGTTCTTGTGCTATGACATGAAACAGTTACACAACCAGCTACTGAACTACATAGAGACATGAGCACTTGTAGATCGAGCACAAGCAGCCACAAGTTCACCACACACAGACCACCAATAGTAGGGACAGAGGAGGGAGGGGGAGGGGGAGAGGAAGATACACACATACCTGACTAGCCGCAAGGATAAAACACCAATGAACACTCTACCAGTAGCATTAGAGATGCTTCTGTAAACAAAATTATTATAGTTATTGCAATGTATCAAAGAAAAAAAATATTCAGAACAAATAGTTGTCATATTTGTTATAGTATCAGTAAACAAGTAGGGAAAACAATGGAATCTAGGCCTGGTGATATTAGGCCAGCTAACACAAAATGCTGTCATGATCCACAACAATGGTGATATAAGTTATTCTTTAAATAGATCAAACGAGTAATAACAGGTTAAAGCCCGTCTAATACAGATAAGTAAGAAAGTAACTGCATCCCCATCCTGGAAGCTGTAGGTTTATGTATGACAGTATGAGGCTCCCAAGCAGCTGCAAGCTTACAAATGCTAACAACAATGGTACAAGCGACCCAATCGGGAATTGAAAACGACCCAACTGGAAATTGAAAATGCAAAGCAATCTGCAAGTAACCCAAAAGAAAACCTTAGAAACTGAATGCCAACAGATAAGCATGCTCTTATGTACTCTAGCAAACAAGGCATTTCATTAAAATATTGTTTCCTTTTCGTGAAGCTAGGAATGCAAGAGAGTATTTCAGAAGATGCAAGCATGCAACACTATGTATGATTTGTTTACTTACTCGCACAACTCTACTATTGACTTGTACTGGACGGCGCAACCTAGTGCCTGGTGCTACTACCACATTTACTGAACACAGGCAGATACAAAACATCAGTGAATTTTGGTGAGAATTCTTCGTACTGATATGTTCTAGTAACACAAAATGCATTGGACCAATGGACCTCATACATTGTAGCAGTTCTATCTTCTATGTACAAAACGTGGATTTGATCCCATGGCCCATCTGAGTTCCATTAAATGTGGATTAGGGATCTCTGCCTGGATTGGGGTCGAGGAGGGGATGGGGGAGAGAGGAGGTAGCGTACCCGCATCTCCTTGTTGCCGAAGAAGGCATCGAAGAGCTTCCGGAATGCCTGCCCCATCTCTGGGCCTCGGGCTGGGCGAGCTGTATCCCCAACCGGAGGAGCCTCCTCTTGCACCCTCGGTCAAACCGGATCTAGGAGGTCGCAGGGAGTCGAGAGTTGGTGACGGGGAGAACGGCACCTCCGACTTCTCTTCGCTGGATTGGAGAAGGAGCAGCTGCCGACGTTGATGGCGAAGATGCGGACGGCTTCTCGGTCTAAGGAGGAGGAGCGGGGACGCGGCGGGCGACTTGGTGCTCGTCGCCATGGATGGATGGGAGGAGAAGGGAAGGAGAGCAGCGAGCGGCCAGTGGGAAGAGGGAGGCGAGGGGACGAAGAGGTAGTGTGCGTGGCTGGGGGCTGCAGGTGAGGGGTGTGCGGCGGCGGCGACAGGGGCAGGCACAGTGGGTGCCCTGGATCTGTGGGGAGAGAGCGGCGCAGTGAGTAGAGGGGAAGGACGGCTAGGGTTCCAGGTGGGAGTGTCGAGCCTACAGGTTTTAAACACCACTGATGCGATCTACACCGTCCAATTAATGATGAATGGATATGAATAATTGGGCCGTGCACGGCATAGGGAAAACAACCCAGTAAGCGGCCCGTTTCGGTGGAAAGACCAGATGACTGGGCCGCACGGTGGGATACTAGGCCTGCGTGTGCTGTGCTGGTGCGGAAGGGTAATAATTTTGTCTATTGTTAATATTATTTTATGATTTAATAAAGAATAAAGGTTAACATCATCTAATCTTGTTTTAAAAATTTGAAAATTTGCATGAGCTCCACCTTTTGGTGTATCATGTTATGAAAAAGTTTTAAGTGATTCTGAGAAAGTGATGATGCACATCGCCACTAAAGTATACCTGTCTCACACATGTTATTTCACTTAGCGAGAGATCTTCATCCCTACGTGGGATGTGTAGTACCAGTTGGTCGAAATCATTTGAAACTTTTTTGGGATTCTTATGGATCCAAATCATGATGTTGTGTGAAGTTTGGGAATTTTCAGACCATTTTTGCATTTTATTGTAATTAGTTGATGATGTAATGAACAATAATTGTTTAAATCATCTAATCTTGTTTAAAAAAATCTGAAAATTTGCATGAGATCCACCTTTTGGTGTATCATGTTGTCAAAAAAGTTTCAAGTGATTCTGAGAAAGTGATGATGCACATTGCCACTAAAGCATACCTGTCTCACACATGTCATTGTCAATTAGCGAGAGATCCTCATCCCTATGTGGGATGTGTAGTACCAGTTGCTCAGAATCATTTGAATTTTTTTGGGATTCTTATGGATCCAAACTATGATGTTGTGTGAAGTTTGGAAATTTTCATACTATTTTTGCATATTATTGCAATTATTTGATGATTTAATAAAGAATAAATGTTAAAAATCTTCTAATCTTGCTTAAAAAATCTGAAAATTTGCATGAGATCCACGTTTTGGTGTATCATGTTCTCAAAAAAGTTTCAAGTGATTCTGAGAAAGTGATGATGCACATCGCCACTAAAGCGTACCTGTCTCACACATGTCATTGTCACTTAGCGAGAGATCTTCATCCCTATGTGGGATGTGTAGTACCAGTTGCTCGAAATCATTTGAAACTTTTTTGGGATTCTTATTGATCCAAATCAAGATGTTGTGTGAAGTTTTGGAAATTTCCAACCAAGTTTGCCTGTTACTATCATTATTTGTTGATTTAATAAATAATAAATATTAAAATCATCAAATCTTGCTCAAAAAATCTAAAAACTTGCAAGGGATCCGCCTTTTGGCGTATCATGTTGTCAAAAAAGTTTTAAGTGATTCTGAGAAACTTGGACACACTATATATTAGACATTTTTTGGATTTGTAAAATTTTGAACCATTCAAATTTTGAATTTCACTAAATTTTATAGAATTTTCTGTTTTTCGAACC
This sequence comes from Cenchrus americanus, assembly GCA_947561735.1. Lineage (NCBI taxonomy): Eukaryota > Viridiplantae > Streptophyta > Magnoliopsida > Poales > Poaceae > Cenchrus > Cenchrus americanus. Next base: position 87,293,907 of record OX387240.1, on the reverse strand, counting down.
CTAACTATATTGAATTAAAAAGTCATGAATACTAAAAATTCACAACTCATCAAGATATACAAAGTTCATTTAGGTCATTTTTACATTTTACATCATTTAGTGTTAAAAGAATATTGCTTTTAGTTGTTATTTTTTAGAATTCAAAATTTGAATTGTTCAAATTTTTACACATGAACAGATGACCAAAGTCAACATCATAAATTGATAAAACATGATTTTAGAATCATTTAGGAAAAACTATCAATTCCATAAACGTGCGTGTACTTAATAAGGGCAATATTTGCCCCTTCTATCACAAAAAGAAGAATGGTGTAGTGGTATGACTTGCTATTCTATTGCTAGAGATCTTATGTTCGAATCCCATGTTCCACTAATTTTTTTCAAGTTTGATTTATAATATTTTTGCATTCAATTAATAAAAAAGAAGTAAAACAACCTAATGCAACAAAAACTAATGCTTGTCCTACTGGTCAGCACACTTTGATTTTGTTCCAAAGGTCTTCGGTGGTTCAAATCCTTGAGCGAGCAACTTTTTTGCAATTTAGGTTTATTTATAGGATTTATTGCGTTTCATTGATAAAAAGAAGTAAAAACCCCAATATAACACAAAAGACTTTTCGTCTTAGTGGTCAGTGCACTTCAATTTTGTCCCAAAGGTCTCAGGTTCAAATCCCTGAGTGGGCAACTTTTTGCAATTTAGGTTTATTTACAGGATTTATTGTGTTTCATTGATAAAAAGAAGTAAATACCCCAATATAACACAAATTAATTCTTGTCTTAGTGGTCAGCACACTTTAATTTTGTTCGAAAGGTCTTAGGTTCAAATCCCAGAGTGGGAGCCTTTTTTGCAATTTAGGTTTATTTATAGCATTTATTGCGTTTCATTGATAAAAATAAGTAAAAGCCCTAATATAACACAAATTGATTCTCGTCTTAGTGGTCAACACACTTCAATTTTGTTCCAAAGGTCTCAGGTTCAAATCCCTGAGTGGGCAACTTTTTTGCAATTGAAGCACATTTAATGTGGCCCACGTATCGCAAGCGGTCAAGGTGGAACCAGACATGTTATCTATGACGATTCCTAAAACTTATATGTGACCAAATTGCTCATGCATCGCACGCCGTCAAGTGGTAGACCCGAGGGAAACCAGACACATTATCTATGACGAATTCTAAAACTCAATTGTGACCAATTTGCATCATCATTAAATGTGTCAAACGAGGCAAATAAATGATGACGATGTCAAATCTAATCGGTGACGATTAGATTTTGTCACAAAATAAAAACATAATCTATTACCATTTGCGGTTACAGTTCTGTGACGATTTTTTATTTTCGCCATTAATAATTAAGGAAAAACTTACCTTATGACGATAATGAATATTTCGTCACAGAAAGGTATTATTCTGTGACGAAGTTTTGCATCGTCACAAGCAAAATGTCATGGATTAGAGTATTTCTACTAGTGCCAGCGCGACATCATCTCCTCCAGCTGAGTTTACGGCCGATTCGTACCTCATGTGGAACTGTCTAGAGTTTTCTAAACCATTGTATTTTTGGGAGAGATACTGGTTTGAACTTCTGTGGTCATGGTGCAGTTTGCAAGCCTAGGGATAGTGGTGATTCAGGATCCACGAATTGTGAGATTCCATTACCCGCGAAGAAATTTTCTTTCAAGGTTCCTCTGTATTGACCAAAGTTCTGGTGTGGTGAGTCTTGCCACAATGAACTTTCTCTTGTTTTTTCATCTCTCTAATTTCTCTTTGTATTATCTCAATTTTCTTTTTTGCTTGATTAAGTTTTTTAGCTTTTCTGAGGCCTTTCTTTTTGCTTGAACCTGGTTCGCGAATTTTTATTTCTCTTTCTAAAGTTGATGTATCTTCTGTTGAACTCTCTCTAGTTCTCTGTCTACAACCTCATCATTATGATTATCATCATCATCATTTTCCTGAGCATCTTGTTCTGCAAGCTGTTCTAGAGTGTGTGCTGTCTTCTCAGCTCTTGCTTTCTGGAGAGCTTCAAGTTTTGCCCTTCGTTCTTGATCTGTGATGTTCAAAGGTTCTGGAGTGTGAGAGATTCCGTTATCTTCGTCATGATGGTGTTCTTCTCGGTCGATCTCAGTGGGAGCTTTCTTCTTGAACTTCTTTTGTGGTTGCATCGTGAGTAGTTTTTCGGCTGAACCACGGTGGGCGCCAATGTTGGGGGTCCGAAAAATTGGATGGGATCCCCGAACACAAGAGTCTGGAACAATAACACAAGAGTCGCGAAGAGTAAGGAGACAAAGAATCTCCGAAAGCCTGCACTCGCCTCAAAAGTTGTGAATCCCTTTACATGTGCCCTGGCGTCCCCTTTTATAGGGAGACGAAGCGACTTTTACATTTCAGAAATACCCTTGAATCTGAGGAATATTACTAGTGTGAACATTTACATGAATGTCTTTTACATCCCGTGATTTGCGGAGCTAATTTCATACATTTACAAGCCTGCCACTAGTTCACACGTCAAACCCGAACTTTTGAGGTAACGTCTTTGACTTATCTTCTTGCTGATTCCCGAATCTTTTATACATGAAAACCTTCATACGTCATAACCTCTGAACTTAGACTTCAGTAGATTCCCGAATTTTGCAGATTCTCAATTCCGGGGCTTCGCGGGTTCATGATTCCAGAGCTTCACAGGTTCTTGATTCCAGAATTTCGCGCGTTCCTGATTCTAGAGTTTCACCGACCTCAAACATCCTGAAACGGGTCAAAAGTTCGAGTACAGAGGCCGAGTTCGGCTATCATTTTTGCACATCTATTTGTAAATCTGTAAAACATCTTACAGGGGCCAAATTGAACCTTTCAATCCACAGGTTTCTCACGAATTTTGACATGCTTGACGTTTCGAGGGTGTAAGGCTTTTACCGAATTCCCCAACATGTATTTTTTAAAATTTTAAGAGTAAATTACGCCGTCGGTCCTTAAATTTGTGGCATTGTGTCAGTCCCCGAACTTACAAAATGCCTTGTGTCAGTCCCCGAACTTACAAAATGCCCAAATATATTTCTAATTTTGCTAATTGTACCATTTGAGATCTAAATCTTAAAATATGAACTTAGGGGGTGTTTGACAACACTCCACTCTAAAAAAACCGCTCCACTCATTAATGAGAAATTCATATGAATTTATGAAAGAATTAGAACATCAACTCAAAAAATCGGCCAGTACCCTATCGCCGCGCGCGAGCCTCCGTGTCGTGCCATGCCTAGGCATATATTATTTGTTAGTAGTGGCGAAGCCAGACTATGAGGGGGGAGGAATCATTCATTCTTCCTTCTTCCTTCTTCATCTTTTCTTCTTTCTCTTCTTTACCTATGACAAAAATTGTTGGAGGGGCTTTTCGGTGGGGCTTAATGGAGTTTCTAACGGTAGGGAGGCTTGATCCCCGGCCGCCCCACCGCTGGCTCTGCCCCTGTTGATCAGTGTAATAAGCAGCTAGATAGCTGTAAAATAAGATAAGCCCAATCGATCAGTCGTACTAGTCCATGTAGTACAACGCTCAGTGAGCTGCGACCAGTACCATACGCTAGCGTGATCAATTGTCTCTCGACACGTATGCCGTCGACCAGTTTTGCGACGCCCGCGTGCTCCATACGCCTTTCCTCTCCACTCTCCTCGGTTCCCCCTCCGCACAATCACCCAAAGTACCCAGAGCGCCTTTTCCCCTAGGCGGCAGGGCGCTTTGAAGAAGCCCCCTGCTGCCAGTGAGCAACTAGCTGGTGTGCAGTGACTTTGTGAGCCCGTGCGTCGCGTCAGTGTGTGGCATGTGGCACGCTGGATAAGATGCGACCTCGCTCACTCAATGATGTGGGCAGAGATGAAGGTAGTGCAACAGGGAAGAGAGGGTGTTTGATGTGACACCTTAAGTTTTACGCTCGAGGCCCGCCCTTTTTTAGGTTGGGCTCCATATGAATTCCGGCGTTAGAGGGGCTCATGCTCCCCTCCCTCTCTCCATTGGTTTCACCTCTAGCTTAAACACCGCATCGAGGTACCTACTTTGGAGACGACATTGGTGAGATAGAAAACCGCATCTCAAATCAAACAACTCAAATCTGAAATTCACAAGTTGTTTAAATTATGTTGGAAACTGACTTAGCTACATTGAGTGGTGTTTAAAATTTATTTTGGCTAAACACTCAACTTTCTGTTAACATAAAACTTGTAGTGCTTTCTATCTTGTTGCTAATGAGTATGCTCTTAAGGTGTGAAAATTTTGTTAGTTGGTTAAAATTTCAGGTCAAAGATCGGTCGAACCCATGGATGCAGCCATAGCTGAAAATTTTCCAAGTCTGAATCTCACTCCTTGATGTCTTGTTTTTCCTCAACAAGGACTATGTTTATCTCCTAATATTTTAATAAAAACATATATGAGCTTTACGAAACTTGTAATCCTACCATCCACCTTTCAACTTTTCTTTGGTCGGCCGATGTGTTGAAATGTAAAATCGTGAGCAGCATCGGTGCAAAGTCGCTGACTTTTCGTGGCCAAAGCATTGCACCATTCAGTTCGACACGCAGATCGACCACCCGCCCACCATAGTTCATAAACTGGAGTGTATCTAGCATATCTCCAATCACTTTATAACTAACCGCGAAATTTGCGAAATCTAATCCAGACAGGAGGCCATCAGGCTCGAAGGATGGCAATTGGCAAGTGAGTTGCCTGCTATTACTGTCGGACGCTTATAGACCCTACAATCATCGTCACGTGGATTTCTCAACATTTTTTCAGAATTTTTTAGATTAAGGATTATTCGGCCTCCGCCACTCCAATGGAGTGCTTACAGCCAATATAATAGATACAAACAACCCTTAGGTTGCCCACAACGTTTTGGAATGAACCAAGAGTCTAGCTAGAAAGGACAACAAAAAACAAGAAGTTTAGACACTCGAAAGACTAGGCTTGAAGTCTGCTTCTAATCTTCCATCTGAAATTGTTGAAAATTTCCATCCCAATAACTTCCAATATGTGACAGGCCTTCTTCAAATTTTTCATCTCTTCCTCTTTAGAGAGGATTGCCCAGCTCCTTGCCCAATAAGTCCCCCTGAAGATCACCTGCAAAAAGGAGTTAGGATGTTTTTCATTGAAAACCACTTCATTTCAGCTTAGCCAAATAGCCCAACAAAGTGCTGACACCCCTACAAGAATTTGTTTTCTACTTTTCTTCGACCATGTACTCAGCCATGTCCCAAACAAATCCACAAAGTCAGAAGGCGGCCTAAAGCCGAAAGAAATAGAGACCACACTCCAAATTGATCTTGCCAAATGACAATAAAAAAAGAGGTGTTGTACATCCTCATTTCGGCTAAAAAAACAGCAACTCATGCTTCCTTTCCACTTTCTCTTCACCAGGTTATCTTTGGTCAAGACAACTCCCTTTTGTAAGTACCAAAGAAAAACTTTAATTTTACAAGGTACTTTAATCTTCCACAGAGGGTTATTATATGTTGTTCTCCCTTATCTCATTAAATGTCTATATGTTGACTGAACTGAGAACTATCCCTTCTTACTATTATTACACACAAAAACATCATCTTGGTCACTCAACCTAACAGCAATCACACTCTCCACTAGTTTAAGCCAATTTTGTTAGATTTACCCCTGTTAGAGCCCTCCTAAAGGTCACATTCAGAGGTACAGTACTTAGCACACTTGCCACTGTCACATTTTTCTTTCTGGTGATGTTATACAGAGCTGGATAAGTATTCATCAAGCTCTTCTTTCCCACCCACACATCTTCCCAAAACCTGGTTTGGTTGCCACTATTAACCTTAAAAGAACCATTAGAAATGAACTATTCTTTGACTTTCTTTAAACCCGACAAGAATTGCGAATCTCCTGGCTTTTTTGTTATCATCGACAGTGGTTTTGTATTCAAACACTTATTTCTCAGCACCCTTTGCCAAACCCCATCCTCATTCAAAAGCTTAAATAACCACTTACTCAATAAACATCTATTTTGAACTTGTAGATCAATAATACCCAGCCCACCAACACTCTTGAGTTGACGGAGGATGCTCCACTTTGCAAGCATGTATTTCTTTGTATGTTCATCACTTTGCCAAAAAAAATCTTGATCTATAATAATCAAGTCTCTTTAAAACACCTTTAAGTATTCTAAAGAACGACATCATGAACATGGGTAAACTAGAGAGAACCGAATTTATCAAAACTAATCTCCCTCCAACAGATAAAAGCTTGCCCTTCCAGCTACTCAACTTTTTCTGAAAACTCTCTTCCACCTGTCTCCAATCTTTATTTCTAATCTTGTGCACATTCATAGGGATACCCAGATATCTAAATGGCAAGGATCCCTCTTTACAGCCGAACATCTGTACAAAATCCATCGCCCTCTCCTTAGCCTCTCCAAAATAGAATAGCTCGCTCTTGTGAAAGTTTATTTTCAGACCTGACAATTTTTCAAACATACTTAAAACAAGCTTCTAGTTCTTGGCTTGATCCAAATCATCTTCTATTAACAAGAAGTATCATCTGCATATTAGAGAATTGATAATCCTCACTTTGTCATAGGCTTTCTCAAAGTCAAGTTTCAAGATAATTCCACTCTGCCTTTTCCTTCTTAATTCATGTAAAGTTTCATGTAAAATAACTACTCCTTCCAAAATATACCTTCCTGGTAAGAAAGTTGTTTGTGTTGGCTTGATTGTTCTATTGGCCACTGCTGTAAATCTATTTGCCATAACCTTTGTAAAAATCTTAAAACCCACATTCAACATACAAATTGGTCTGCATTGTTGGACCATCTTGACCTCTTTTAGTTTTGGTATCAGTGTTATGATCGCAAAGTTTAAACTAAAAATGGGAAGTTGTCCACTATGAAAGTCTCGGAACATGGTCATTAGGTCATCTTTAATGAGACTCCAAAACACATGATAGAACTCAATTGGAAAGCCATCGGGCCCTGGCGCTTTATTGTGCTTCATTTGAAAAATTGCTTCTCTTACTTCCTTTCCGGTAAAATCTTCAATTAAGATCTCATTCTCCAAATGAGACACCTGAAGGATATCCTCAGTCAATGACTCATCCAGCGAGAGACTACTTGCTCTTTGATGTCCAAAAAGACCTTATAATAGTTGGTAATATATTTCTTCAAGTTATCTTCTCCCTCAATTATTCCCTCCTGTTTCCTTCGCTTGCCGTTAGCTACCATTTGGAAATACTTGGTGTTACTATCTCCCTCTAACAATTCTGTTGTTTTAGCTCCCTGAAACCAGTTGATTTCTTCCTCTCTTAGGAGTTGAGCCAACCTATCTTTGATGCTTTGCTTTAAATCAACTTCCTGTTGGTCTAACAAAAAAGTTTCAGCTTTTATGTCAATCTCATTCGCCTTTCTCAGAAGCTCCTCCTTTTCTTTTCTATATGCTCCTTTCATTTTTTGCCCAACCTCTTAAGAATTGTCTAAGTCTTCTTATCTTATTCTGCCACTTTTGCAATGGTGTGGAACATCTTTGCTCTTTAGTCCAAACCCCTGAAACAAACTCAAAGAAATCATCCCTTAGGAGCCACCCAAGTTCAAATTTAAATTAGGGTTGTGCCTTAGTCTGAGATCTTTCTCCTGTGCTTAGCAGAAGTGGAGTATGGTCTGAAATTTCTCTGCTTAATGCATCAACTGTTGCCATGGGATATTTTTGTTCCCACTCGGTACTAACGAGTACCCTGTCAAGCCTCTCATATGTTGAATTTTCTCGTGAATTAGCCCAAGTATACTTACCGGCAGACATTTCGATTTCCCTTAAATCCAAACTATCTATAATAGCATTAAAAAGAAAGGACCATTTATCATCAAATCTATCATTATTTTTTCTCACTTGGATTTCTAAGTATGTTAAAATCTCCTCCAAGTAAAATCAGCAAGTTTTCTTTGCTGCAAGCATGAACTAATTCTGTAAGAAATACTTCTTTGTAATCTGGTTGGGCTGCCCCATAGACCACCACCAACACCCATTTGAAGTCGTCTTTCCTACTCCTCACCTTGAATTTAATGTAAAAATCCCCTTCATCTATACTTCCAACATCAAAACTATCAAGATTTACTCCTACTAAAATCCCCCCTGACCTCCCATGAGGTTCTGTCCAATGCCAAATAAAATTTCCGCCCGCGCAAAAGTTGTTAAGCGCTGATTTGGTGAAATCGTTCTTACCTGTTTCCAAAAGAGCTACAAAATCTAAGTTTTGCCCCTTAACACAATCAGAAATAAATCCCGTTTTAGCCAAGTCACTAAGACCTCTGCTATTCCAAAATATTCCTTTCATTTGGAAACTTCTGTTATTATTTTTTCATGGCAATTTTACATGCCTTCCTCTCCAGCGACTTAGTGCGCTTCTTGTACCTTTTAGATGCAGCTTTGAATTCACAGCTTAGGTGATAGCTATCATCATCAAAAACTTCTTCAATAAATCCCCACAAAGATTTTTGATTGCTGCACTCTCTATTTCTTCCTAACTTTCTTCCCCGCAACTGTCTTCTGAGTCCAATCCCTCACCATCTAGAAAGTTGCCAAAGGGGCGGCTAGGCTCAACAACTAATTTTTGAACGAACGGGCACGGACTGTGCCTATTTCATTGATAAAGAAGAAACTTTACAAGCCGAGAACCGGCCAAACTGCTGTACAATTACATTCACGCCGTTAAGATCACTAGATCCCTGGCCCCTGCAGCTACCCAAGCCGAGATCTCGGTTTTTATCTTGGCCACAATGGATGGGATGGACGACTCGTGGTGATTGAACACCCTATCATTTCTTTCTAACCAAACCTCCCAAAGGACGAGCAGTACAATGGATCGTGTCCCTTTACGCGGTATGTCCGGTGGCGCAGTAACATTGGACCACCACTGCAGCACCGTCACGTTTTGTGGCCACTCGTCCGGATGTAGATGTCTCAGGCCGGTCCAGGCGGCAGCCGTGGCCCAAATCCGTCGCGTGTAACGGCACTCGCAGACCATGTGAAGTGACGTTTCCATGGTCCTGCGGCAGAGCGGGCAACTCAGGCTGTGGTCCCAATTTCTCCTCGCTAGCCTATCTGATGTCCAAACCCTGTCCTGTAGAATTAGCCACGCAAAGAGCTTGCATTACCACTACCACTAACACTACCATCTACGTTCTCGGAAGATGGATCCCTCGTCTCTCGATCAAAGTCATGGGATTCAATTCTCCTCCAAGGTACGATCTTTGTTCAATGCACCTGTGGTATCCTCGGTCGCCGACGGTGCTCGGGGCTTTTGGCTTGTTGCTTCTTTCAGTCGTTCGCGGATTCGCCTTAATGAGGATTCAGTGAGCAAAATTCTTCATTCTACTTTGGGTGGTTCTCCGTCGTCTTTCTCTGTCCTGGAATTGGAGGACCGCCTCTTCAAGTTTACTGTGTTTGATCGCCGGGTCGGTCTTCACATTTATGCAATGAAATTTTTTGCCTGTGATTCCTTCAAAGTATTCTTTCATCTCTGGAACCAATCGGGACTGGCTAGTGCAAGGATTTCCAGAACTTTGGATCAAGGACCTCGTTATGAATGGAAGCCAGTCAAATCACCGAAACGATCTTCCAAGGTCGTTGGCAATCACAGCTTTGCAGATGCTGTTCGTGTTGGGTTGCAGGCTCCAAATTCGGTTTTCTCCAGATTGGATTTTGGCTCTGTTCCGGATTCAGCTCTTGGCTCATCTGTTCATCCGTGTTCTTCGGATTATCATGGCCCTTCAATCACGGACCATTCAAGGCAGGGGGTCCATTCAAGGCAGGGGGATCATTCAAGGCAGGGGTTTCCAAACGTGCCCTTAACCAGTGCAAATTCCATTCCTTTGTTGAAAGTCCCCAATGGCCCAATCAGCGCTTTTCTCGGGTTAATTGCTCCCGGTGTTTTTCGAATTATCATTCACGTCCTAATTGTCGTTCCCCGGTCAGATGTTCGGCATGTTTCCGTTATGGCCATATTGCCGATTCTTGCAGGTATCCAGCATGTTTCCCAGGCATTTCTTCCAGAAGATTATTTTCCTCTCATATGGATGGGTCAAAATGGAAAGATGTAAATTACCATACTTGGTTCAAGTCTATGACCGGTGGTCCCACGTCGCAAGAGGACCTGCAGCCGCCCCACTTTACTGTTGCTGCCTCTTCAACTTCGATTCCTTGGATTTTACCGGAAGTTCCCTTTCTTGTTCCGGCAATCCATCGCCGCCGGAGCGGCCGCTTGCTAGTGAGTGCTCGCCGGACCTAGCGCTTGGTCTACGTCTCAGCTCCCCGCATTCCCCCCTCCCAGAAAGCAGTAGCCCTGCCTCTCGCCACCGACATTGCCCTACCTCGAAAAGCTCGCCGGGCGACATGGCCTTCCAGTTCGTCGATCCTACGCCTTTCATCCCTCGAGGGTATAATCGCGTGATGATTCCAGGTCGCCGGCCTATGTCTCGTGTCATCTTGGGTAGGCCAAGCCGACGTAACCTCGACCTCGCCATTGCTACTGTTCATCCGCTCCCCCAGCATCAGGTACAATTCAATGTCATCCGTGATGTGTTGGCGGACTTCTTGGGAGTTCAAGCTCGGGTCGGTTTTGGATCAATCCAACCGTGTCCGCTTGGTCAGGCTTATGTTCGCTTTAACACTTACCATGATAGAGATCAGTTGATTCAGAATAGTCCTCATGCTTTTGGGGATGTTTTTATCTCCTTTACGGAACATGATAAAGGGAGAAATCATCGTGCTGTAACACTCAATCATGAAGTTTGGCTGATGTTGTTGGGAACAAATGTGGATTTCTGGTCTGATGCTCATATCCATAAGATTATTGGTGATCATGGTCAGGTCATTGCCTGGGAAGAAGATCATAACAACCTGGCAAGAGTTCTAGTTAAAGCGAGAGTGGTTAATCTGGAGGATATTCCCTGGTTTATTGTCAGCACTGAGGGGCCAGGCTTTGAAGGAGACTCCTGGACCATTCAAACTGAAATCATTCAATCAAGGATGCTGGGAATTAATGCTGCTGATGAAGATGTTCCTCCAGGACCTGACGACCTGCAACCAGAACTCTTTGATTTCTTTGGTTTTGGGCAGCCACATTTAGAGAATGTTCCTGTCAATGAACCAAATGAGCAAAACAACATGGATGTGCAACAGGATGCTCAGGGGGCTTGGGGTCTTTGGCCTGATCAGCCAGTAAACCAAAATGAGCAGCAAGTTGTTTTTGATCTGAATGAGCCTGGTGAGGCCCCATTGGAAGACCCTGGTTTGGTGGAAAATGTGCCTAGACATGTGGATCCTTTGCCCCAGCACGTGGTCGAAGAGGATGTCATTGTTGCTAGTAGTGATTTAGAAGGGCTCAATGAGGAGGCTGCTCAGATCCCCTTTTTGCTAGACCTGAATGCTCAAGTGGAGGTTTTCATTCCAATGGATGATAATGGTCAGCCTTTGCAGTTTATCCCTGATGAAATTCCTAAGGAAGATCTGGTACCTGATAACCTGATAACAATGGTCTTAACAATGCTGTACAAGACAATGCTGTGAAGGAGCATCCTCACCCACCAGATGCCCCTGATGCCATGCACCTTGGATTTGTATCCTTGCCTAATGATTTGGGTGATCCTGTTTTTATTGACAGACTTCAACAGCAATTACACTCAGATGTCTTTAGGCAAAACCCTGATGCAGTGCGCCTGTGGGCTCGTTTTTTAGCACCTGGCCCTGGGGCTTCCTCAGTAAAAGTCCCCAAAGTGTGGGCTGATTTCTTTACAGCTCTCCTTCTTAATCCCAGTAGTTATGAGTGGGCAAAAAATGCTGCAGTCTAAAGCTTTGAAGTTCTTTCAAGCAACTAGCTGTGAGTCTGTACCATTCTGCTTCCCTCCTGCCAGGTTGACTGATAAAAACTTGTTCTGTGATACTCATGCCTCTGTTGGCATTGCTTCCTCATCTGAACAAATGCAATCTCCAGAGGGTACTTCTTCCCAGACTCTTTTTTCTGTCACCCCACCAGAAAAAATTAAGGAAAAAGTGGTCACAACTCCTGGGCCCTGGTCCCAGCAGTTACTTGATTTAGCTGCCCAAAACAAGATTAGTGACCAAGCTTTATGCCCAGCAAATCGTCGAAGTGCTCGTAAGAAAGATCAGCTAAAGGGGTATAAAAGTTCAGCCTGTGCTAGCAAGAACTGTCTTGGCTGTGATGTGGTACCTCCAACAATTTCCCCTTCAATTATCAAGAACCTGGGTGCTTCCTTTTGCAAAGTTGATGCTGACAAACTGATAGTTGAAGCCTTGGGAAAAAAGCAAAGTGGCTGCCCCTGGAGGGAAGAAACAGCCCAAGAAGCCTTCTTCACAAGATCCTTCCAATGATGATGTTTCCAAGCCCATCAAGAAGAAGCCCAAGAAGTGAGCAGAGGACCCTTTCATGGCAGGACTCTCTTAGTGGAACTTTCTTTTGTGCCTGCCCCTTTTTTTGGTCTGTAATTATAACTATTACCTATGATCTGAACTGCTCTTGGAACCTTTTGCTTTTGTCTGTTCTGTTGGTGTTTCCATACATGTTAAGCATGTCATGGCCTTTTGGGTATTTCTCAAGGTTTTCTAATGAATCATCATCAGTCATCTAAGTTGTGGAAGGTTTTATGTTGGAATATTAGAGGCATTAATTCCCAACTGAAATGGGATGCTCTCAGAGATAAGATAAGGGATAGCCAGTGTGACATAATCTGCATTCACGAAACTAAAAGGGATCTCTTTGATTTAAGCTATATTAAGAATTTTTGTCCATCCCCTTTTGATTCCTTTGAATACTTACCCTCAATAGGGGCTTCAGGGGGTATCATAACCATTTGGAAGTCTCAGCTATTCTCTGGCAATTTGGCTTTCCTGAATAATTTTTCATTGTCAGTAGAGTTAACCTCCAAGCTTAATAATCAAACCTGGCTCTTAACTAATGTTTATGCTCCCTGCACTAGTGAAGGAAAGAGGGATTTTCTTAATTGGTTCAAAAGTATGCAAATGCCTGATAACATAGACTGGTTAATTGTGGGTGATTTTAATTTACTTCGAAGTCCAGCCAATAGGAACAGGCCAGGAGGTGACACTCAGGAGATGTTTCTTTTTAATGCAGCTATTAGTTCCTTGGGTTTAATTGAGCTGCCCTTGCAAGGAAGAAAGTACACTTGGTCAAATAAACAGGTTCCTCCTCTACTAGAGCTTTTGGATTGGTTTTTCACCTCTGCCTATTGGACTCTATCCTATCCCACCACAGCTGTTTCACCTCTGGTAATGGAGCCATCTGATCACGTGCCTTTGTAGCGATCTAGGCCCTTTCGCACCTTTGGTAAGGGTGTGTTTCGGTGATAAATGACAACCATATGCTTGTGACTAACCTTTGTTTTGAAGCGATTTCTATTTGGGTTATTGTCATGAGTATTGAATGGAATGAGACCCCTCAATTTGAATTTATGGGCTCAATGCGGTCGAAGATCGCAAGGCTAAGGACTTTGTTAGTTCCAAGTGTCTCAAAGGAGATGAAGGACACTTGGATTACTAGTTTGTAGTTTCGACCGTACTATTAAGAGGGGTTCGTACACTAGTAGCTTGACCATGCACTCGAAAGCCATAATTTATGCACACTCATGTTCCTTGGATCCTATCTAGCTCAGAGAGTTCATGGAAGCAAGGTTGAAGCAAAAGAATCGACGGAAAACTCAAAGGCGCTCGAATTGGATGAGTTGAAATCAACTTCATAGCGTCGGATGATCCGACGCCCCGTATTTAACACGCGCCGGATGAGTTCCCGCAGCCAATCGGTTCAAAATGGACCGTCGGATGAACCGACGGTACGGGCATCGGTTCATCCGACGCCTTAGGGTTTGGCTACGTTCGGTCAAGGGTCCGGGCTCAAGCATCGGACGATCCGACGCCTTGACCATCGGTTCATCCGACGGTTGCATTTAAATTCAACGGAGATGCGCCAAGGATTCGCTTCAAAGACGGATGATCCGACGCCCGGTTAGTGCTCACGGTGGTTCATCCGACGGTTTGTTTCAAATCACACAGGCACCGCCGGCGGGGTGCCTTCAAAGCACGGGATGATCCGACGAGGCGTCGGTGTATAGCGTCGTGTATTGTCCGGGTTTCAAGTTTCAACGACTATATTGGGCGCTGTGAGTGACCGGATGATCCGACGCTTTGCAGGGGGGCACCATCGGTTCATCCGACGGTACAACTTTTTCAGGGGACTTTTGCAACGGCTAGCCACCTTTGCTAGGCCTATATATAAGCCCCCCTGCCTCTCTAGAGCTGCCTTTGCCACTCTGAAGATCTACTGCAGCCTAGGAGAGAAGGAGAGTGTGTTCTTTCTTATTGGAATTTCTCTTCCTCTTCATTGAGGTGTTCTTTCTTAGTGAGCAAGAGTTTCAAGGTGCATCCATGGCTTAGCTGAGTGCTCAGGTCAAGTGAAGGTTTGCGGGCTTGTTACTCTTGGAGTTTGACGGCTCCTAGACGGTCTAGGTGACTTGGGGGTTCTTGGTGAGCTCTTGGAGATTGTGGGAGCCTCAAGACAAGCTTGGTGTACACGGTTCGAGACCCACCGTTCCGGAGATGGAGAACGGGTACTCTTAGTGAACACTTGTGTCTTAGTGACTCAAGGGGGAGCGATACTCTAAGTGAGTGCTCCAACGTGGACTAGGGGGAAGCGTCAACTTCTCGATACCACGGGAAAAAATTCGATCGCCTCTTGTCCATCTTATTTACTTCTAGCACTTACTTTCAGCATTTCAATTCCGCTCTCAAGTTTCTTGTCTTTGTTCTAGCTTGTTTCGCTTGTGTGCTTAATATCTTGCCTAGGTTGTCTTATTGCCTCCTAGTGTGTTATTTGCTAAGGAAACTTGTGTTAGTGTGCTCTAGAAGTAGAGAAGAACCGTTTTAGTATGGGCAACACTAGTTGATAGGTTAAGGTTTTCGTTTTTCCTTTTAGAGCTTGAAAACAAGTCCCATATTCAACCCCCCCTTCTATGTGACTAGATCCTACAAGTGGTATCAGAGCTAGGCTCCCTTTTTGCTTGGCTTAACCGCCTAGGGAGATGGGGAAAGGAAGCGGCAATGGCCCCCCAAGGTTGGCGGGGAAGCGCTTCACCTTTTGGGCGCATAGAATGGCTAGATATCTTCAAGCTCAACATCATGATGCGTGGTGCACTACCTTGTATCCTTTGCCTTCGGTTCCCACCGAGAGTGAGGCAAAGTGGAATGCACGTGCTAGGAATCACATCTTTGAGGCGCTAGATGAGGAGTTGTTTGATCGGGTCTTTGCTAAGCCCACCGCCCATGAGGTGTGGATGGAACTCAAAGAAATTCATGTGGGTAACAAAAAGATCCGTGAGGAAAAATATGAGTTGCTCAAGGTGGAACTCAATGAGTTCAAAATGAAAGATGATGAGGGGGTAGAGCAAATGTACTCTAGGATGGGGGTTCTTATTCAAAGTATCAATGCTCTCGATGTTGCTAACCTTTCCGAGCAGAAATCATCCGAAAAATCCTTCAAACGCTTCCCAAGCCAAAATACAACATCGTCAAGGCACTTCTCTTTGAGAAGGACTTCACCACCCTCACCATCACCGAGGTTGTGAGCAAGATTCGCTCCCACGAGATGTTCATGATGGAAGACATGGAATCATCTACCTCACACTCAAGCGCCAAGAAAGATCTTGCACTCAAGGCTAGTGAAAAAGGGAAGTCCAAGAAGATCAAGGAAAAAGCTCCTTCTTCCTCAAGTGAAAGTGATGATCCAAGTGACTCAAGTGAAGCGGAGAGCGATGATGCTAAGCTTGCTCTTCTCATGAGGAAGACCACAAGAATGCTCTCCAAGATTGGCAAGAAGGGCTACAACTATGATCCTAAGAAGCAAAAGTTCCGGTCATCAAGAAGAAGTGGTGAGGGAAGCAATCGGAAGTGCTACAATTGTGGTAGCTATGATCATCTCTCATATGATTGCCCCAAGCCCGACAAGAGAGTGTCAAACTCAAGCAAGAAGAATGATGAAGATGACAAGGATGCCAAGTACTACAAGAAGAACTCATCCAAGAAAAAGTCATCAACCAAGTCCTACCACAAGAAGAAGGGTGAACATCGTTCTCTCTTGGTCAATGAATGGGTGACCGGGGGTGAGACCTCAAGTGAGTCAAGTTCAAGTGAAGAGGACAAGAACAAGAAGATCGCCGGCATTGCTATCATGGATGATGAGCCTCCACTTCCACCTCCACCTATGTGCTTCATGGCAAAGCACTCCAAGGTGAGCGATAGTGATAGTAGTGGATCTTCTAGTGATGATGATCTCTCACCTCTTGCTCTTAAAGATCTTCTTGATGAATACACCTCCATGATAAAGAAACAAAAGAGTAAGCTCAAAGCTCTTGATGAGACTCATGATAAACTTAAGCTTTCATATGATGAGTTACTTGTAAAGCACGATGACCTTAGCAAAGAGCATGATGCTTTGGTAGTGTCTAACAAGTCACTTAGAGATGACCACAACAAGTTACTTGATAAGCACAATGAGCTAATTGTCAAGCATGAAGATATAACCGTGCTTAACAAGTCCCTTGAGTCAAGTCATATGAAGCTCAAGAAAGAACATGTGCTCTTAGAGATGAAATATCAAAAGCTTGAGCTTGCTAGTGAGGACATTGATTCTAGTAGGCATGCAAATGCTAGAGAAGTCACTAAAGTCAATGCCTCCACCTCATGTGATGATCTAATTGAAAAACCTAAGGTCTTGCTTAATGTTGAAAATATTGCATCTTCCTCCAAGACTAACCATGATAGGGTGAAAGCTCTTGAAGAAGAAGTGAGAAGCTTAAGGTCTTGTGTAAAGACTTTGGCCAAGGGTGAGGAGTTGCACAAGGAGATCCTCTACTACAATGCAAGAGATTATGGGACAAAGGGGCTTGGTGCTTTCCCCAATCCCATCAAGGAAACTCCTAAATCAAAGGAGCTATATGGGTGTTTCATCAATGAAGTAGGATCCTATTGTCAACATTGCAAGGTCACCGGTCATCACACAAGGGAGTGCCCAACACCTACTCGCCCCTTGCCCACCTTGCCTAGCAACTACAAGTCCATGTATAATGACAACCACTTCTTGTTGATGAAAAAGAACAATGGCAAAGTGGCAATCAAGTTCATTGGGGCCAAACCAAAAGTCAAGCCACCTAGAAGCTTATGGATTCCTAAAGCTCTTGTCACTCACATCAAAGGGCCCAAACTAGCTTGGGTTCCTAAATCTCAATGCTAATTTCTTGTGTGTAGGTGAACTACAAGGCCGGAGGAAGTCATTGGATACTTGATAGTGGTTGCACTCAACACATGACCGGCCAAGTAAAAATGTTCACCTCACTAGTGGATGATGCGGGAGATCATGAACAAGTTTCATTTGGTGATAACTCTAAAGGAAGGATCTCCGGATTGGGTGAAATCTCTCTAACAAACGACTTATCCCTTTCCAATGTTCTCTTTGTGGATTCTTGTAGTTATAACTTGCTTTCCATTGCACAATTTTGTGACCTTGGTCTTTCATGCACATTTGATGATGAAGGGGTCACAATTACTAACAAGAAAACTAATGAAGTTGTTTTCAAGGGATTCCGCTATGGAAATCTTTATCTTGTAGATTTTACATCCCGTGAAGCAAACTTGACTACTTGCCTCGTCTCCACTACATCCAAGGGTTGGCTATGGCATCGTCGCATTGCACACATAGGCATGAGCCAACTCAAGAAAGCTTTCAAGAAAGGCATGGTCCTTGGTGTGAAGGATGTTACATTTGAGAAGGAAAAGTTGTGTAGTGCATGTCAAGGCGGCAAGCAAGTTGCAAGTCATCATCCCATGAAGGCTTATGTATCTACCACAAGACCATTGGAGCTCATTCACATGGACCTCTTCGGACCAACTACATACAAGAGTCTTGGTGGTAATCTCTATTGTCTTGTCATTGTTGATGATTTCTCACGCTATACTTGGACTTTCTTTTTGGAGGACAAGGGCAAGACATTTGATATCTTCAAGAAGTTTGCTACTAGAGCCCAAAATGAATTTGGGTCATCCATGGTGAAGATAAGAAGTGACAATGGGTCGGAATTCCGCAACACCAAGGTGGAAGAGTATTGTGATGGTGAAGGCATCAAGCATGAATTCTCCTCAACCTATACACCCCAACAAAATGGTGTGGTTGAGAGGAAGAACAAGACACTCATCACTCTTGCTAGAGCTATGTTGGATGACTATGGAGTTTCGCAAAGGTTTTGGGCGGAAGCTATCAACACGGCATGTCATGCTTCAAATAGAGTGTATCTCCACCGACTCATGATGAAGACACCATATGAGCTACTCATTGGGAGAAAGCCCAACATCTCTTACTTCCGGTGTTTGGTTGTAAGTGTTTCATTTTCAAGAAGAAGAAGCATCTAGGGAAGTTTGAGAGTAGAGTAGATGAGGGCATATTTGTTGGTTATGCATCTAACTCCAAAGCATATAGAGTATTCAATAACTCTACACGAGTGATTGAAGAAACATGTGATGTGGAGTTTGATGAATCTAATGGCTCCCAAGGAGATGGTTTTTGTTGTGATGATGTAGGAAAAGAACCTCTTCGAGAAGCAATGAAGAAGATGGCCATTGGTGACATCAAGCCAAGGGAGGATGATGACCCTCACTCCATTCTTGAAGACTCATCCTCCGATGATGATAATGATAATGATCCACCAAGGCATCCACCTACATCACCCACAAGACAATATAGTCCATCTTCCTCACAAGAACCACCTCCTATCTCACAAGACACTCAAGATCAAGTAGGGGACACGGGCGAAGTTCAATCTCAAGATGATCCCACCTCTACAATATTTGGAAGACGCACAAGAACTTCAACAAATCATCCAATTGATCTTGTGTTGGGTGATCCTCAAGGGGGTACAAGGACTCGCCGCAAGCAATATGCCTCATTTTGCAAACATCATGCTTTTGTCTCTTTTGTAGAACCCACAACTATAGATGAAGCTCTTAGGGATTCGGATTGGATCTTGGCTATGCAAGACGAGCTCAACAACTTCACAAGAAATCAAGTGTGGGAGTTGGTCGAGCGCCCCAAGAACAAGAATGTGATTGGCACCAAGTGGGTCTACCGGAACAAGCAAGATGAACATGGCATTGTGGTGAAGAACAAGGCAAGACTTGTCGCCAAAGGGTACTCTCAAGTAGAAGGCTTGGACTATGGAGAGACCTTCGCTCCGTGGCACGCCTTGAAGCTATACGTATCCTCCTTGCATATGCATCTAGCCATAAAATGAAATTATTTCAAATGGATGTAAAGAGTGCTTTCTTGAATGGCTTCATCAATGAAGAAGTCTATGTGGAGCAACCTCCGGTTTTGAAGATATTACATATCCTAACCATGTCTATAGGTTGCACAAGGCGTTGTATGGACTCAAGCAAGCTCCTAGGGCATGGTATGAGAGGCTCCGGATTTTCTTATTGAAGCCGGATTCAAGATTGGTAGAGTGGACAACACTCTTTTCACAAAGATAATCAACAAAGAACTCTTCTTTTGTCAAATTTATGTTGATGATATTATATTTGGATCTACTAATCTCAAAGTGTGCAAGGATTTTAGTGAACTCATGACTAGGGAATTCGAGATGTCAATGATCTGAGAGCTCAACTTCTTCCTTGGGTTTCAAATCAAGCAATTGAAGGAAGGGACTTTCATTCATCAAGAGAAGTACACTAATGATATTCTCAAGAAGTTCAAGATGGATGATTGTAAGCCGATCAAGACCCCAATGCCTACTAATGGACATCTCGACCTAGATGAGGGAGGTAAATCGGTTGACCAAAAGCTTTACCGCTCTATGATCGGTTCTCTTCTTTATCTTACCGCATCTAGGCCCGATATCATGTTTAGTGTTTGCATGTGTGCTCGGTTTCAAGCCAACCCTAAAGAATCTCACCTAAGTGCTTTAAAAAGGATCCTTAGATATTTAAAATACACACCTAGCATTGGCTTGTGGTACCCCCACGGTGCTAGTTTTGAGCTCTTGGGTTATTCGGATTCGGACTTTGCCGGATGTCGAGTAGACCGTAAGAGTACTTCGGGTGGGTGCCATTTGCTAGGTCGCTCTTTGGTTGCTTGGTCCTCTAAGAAGCAAAACTCCGTGGCCTTATCCACCGCGGAGGCGGAATACATTTCCGCGGGGGCTTGTTGTGCTCAAATCCTCTATATGAAGCAAAGCCTCTTGGATTATGGTGTGGTTCTAGATAGGGTTCCCCTCCTTTGTGACAATGAGAGTGCCGTAAAAATTGCTAACAACCCGGTTCAACACTCTCGCACCAAGCACATTGATATCCGTCATCACTTCTTGCGCGACCATGTTGCTAAAGGGGACATTGTCCTTTGTGGTGTTCGCTCCGAGGAGCAATTGGCGGATATATTCACCAAGCCTCTTGATGAAAACACCTTTTGTAGGCTTCGGAGTGAATTAAATGTGCTTGATGCGTCCAACATCATGTAATGCTTGTCATATAGTTTGCATTTGCATATGTACATGTTAGGGGCTTGTCTAACCTTGATGAGATAGTGATGAGTACGGGTTTTGCTTGAGCCGGTGGTTCTCTTGTTTCGCTCAAGGCATGAAGAAAGGCTCATTATGAATAAGCTCATTAAGGGTTCAAACTTGGCAAGATAGTTTACCTTCTCGCTTTGCATGTCATGTAGATGCACTCATATTTATTTTCATGCATTTGTTCTTGCATAGCATTGCGTGAGAGAAGTCACAAAGGAAACTCACACTATGAGAAAGTTGCTTAGCGCTCAATGCAAATCAACAACTCTTGAGGTGTGATGAGACAAATGATTGTGCTTAATGCCTATTGAGTTAAGTCCTAGCGAGCTTAAGGTGTCAATCTCTAAGTTCAAAGGCAATTAACTCATACATTCCCTTTTTGGAGCTCCCTCCCTCCTTTGGTTCTTATTTTGCCTATTTTCATCTATGGTTTATCCCTTTCTAGGGAGTTAATTGGTTATTATAAGTATTTTGCAAAGGAGTGCTTGAGGGGTGAGGTTGTCACTCAGGATTGATCCAAAGATGTGCTTGTGTTGGCTTGTGTGTGACATTCGACGGATCAAAAATGAGAAATAGTTCAACCAAATCGAATTGTCACCGTCGGATGAACCGACGCCCGTAGGTTCCGGCGTCGGAACTTCCGGTGAAGGGGTCCGGGTACTCGGCCTGCGCATCGTTAGAAATTTTCGCACCGTCGGATGAACCGACGCCTCGTGTCTTTCGACCATCGGTTCATCCGTGCCGAAGATTGTTGCCCTTCTTCCGCGGACCCGCGCGCAACTGCTCCGACGCGTTATAAAAGTAGGCCGTCGGATCATCCGATGCCTTGTTTCACACGGGAGCTCAGTTGCACCGACGGTTCGACCGACGCTTCTATTTTTTGACCGTCGGTTCATCCGACGCTATACTGAAGCGTGGGTCCTACCTGTCATATCCGACGGCGGCCTTCTCTTTCTCCTCAAATCCTAATCTCGTCCGCCGCCGGCCGCGCCCGACGCCGCCGCCCCCTCGTCGCCGCCGCCACCACCCGCGTGCTCAAGCCACCCCCGCCGGTCCTCCGCCGTCCCTCGAGCTCGCCGCCGGCCGCCGCGTCTCTCGACCGCACCCATTCGCGCGCGCGCCACCGCCGCCATCCGCCTAGGGTTTGGCCGCCCCCGCGAAATCCGGCCGTGCGCCGCCACGGCGGCTCGCCGGCGACCATAGGGGGGTGCGCAAGACCCGGTTCCTCATCCGCAAGCAGCTCGTCGCCATCCAATCTCGCTAGTGAGGACCTCTCTCGTTTTCCCCCTCCACAAAGATCGTTCTAGGTCTCCAATGCCTATCTCTAGGGCTCGTTTTGTACTGTTCAATGCATTAGAGGTTAAATTTGTGCTAATTCATGCTTTAGATGGATTTGTGGTCATGAGTCTTCTTCGGAATAACCTCGTTGTGCCCACAATTCATGAAATTCCTCCATATCCTTCTTGTCTAGAGCATCTTGGGTTGAATCTCTTTCAAATTCTTTGCACACCTTTGCACATCTTTTGCACCTAAGGACCTACCTAGTATCTTGTGGCGTAAATTGTCCTAGAATTCTCATATTTAGGCTCATATCTCGCTCATATGCTATGCTTAAGGACCCTTACCTCTAGTTATTTATCTCGTTTATTCGTCTCTAGCCATTCTATAATTATCTACCGTTTTCTCTCACGGATGGCGGGTGATAAACGGAAGGGTAAGGCGATTTTTGCCGAGCGGAAGAAGAAGAAGAGCAAACAACAGAAGGAGTGGGAGCGTGTGCTAGCGAAGTGCCCGACACTCGGGGACGGCCTCGCAGGGGCATTCGTATTTCAGAGGGCACACAGAGTCAGGGGGAGCAGCCCCGGGGTGAGCAAAGAAGCAAGCCAGCGGCAGCGAGCGGAGCAACAGACTCAAAGAAGCCAGCGGCAGCCCACGTAGGTCGGGCAGGGCACCGGACCACGGAGCAAGTCGCCGAGACAGCACCCTCACTGGCCAGGTCCGGACCTCGGACTCGCGGTGGTCACACACAGCCAC
This sequence comes from Cenchrus americanus, assembly GCA_947561735.1. Taxonomy (NCBI): domain Eukaryota; kingdom Viridiplantae; phylum Streptophyta; class Magnoliopsida; order Poales; family Poaceae; genus Cenchrus; species Cenchrus americanus. The sequence continues at coordinate 87,271,252 of OX387240.1, read as the reverse complement.
AGCCGACACCGCGGCAGAGGCGAGCCGGCAGCAGAGGAGCTCACGGAGAGAGAGAGCAAAGCAGGCACTAGACCCTCGGCCCTCCCCGGAGGTCCTCGAGCGAGAGGCTTTCGGAGTTTATCTCCGTGACCTCCGTCACTTGCCGGGCCGAAGATCCGGCGTTTGAGGAGCGTGCCGAGGACCGGTGGTTCCCCGGTGGCCGAGAGAGGAGTGTGACCCCGGTTCTGGACGATTCTCCAGGAGAGCTTCTACGCCTCCTACACTCACAGAGGGTCTCGGCCGGCCCAAAGACCGTATGCTGCGGCTCACGCGCCTTGAGGGCGGCCCGCAGCTGGAGAGGCGATACTACCCTTCTTCGACTACCAGCGAGGACTGGTGGACTTAGTGACTCGGAGGTCACGTTACGTCCCCCGACCGGGTCGGGGTTTTCTACGCCACCGTCTACGTCGACGCCGATCGGGTCGCTATCGGGTTTATGTTCATGGGTCGGCGGCAACGGCTTACTCGAGAGGGGATAGCGAGCTACTTCAGGTGGACCTACACGACGACTCTATTCACTACCTGGCGTACCCCGACGTCGACCCTCCTCGTCGTGCACACTCCCCAGTTCTACCTTCCGACGAGGAGATCGCCTTTCGTTCCAGCCCACCGTTCCTCCCCGGTACACCCAGGACACTGACCGTCTGATCCGTGAGGCGTACGTCGTTCACTACGCTCTCAGGAGGTCTGTGCTTTATAGGATGGGGAACGCAGAGTCTTTGACGGGGGTGCAGCAGTGGCTCCTGATGTACGTGATGGCGAAGCGCCCCTTTGACCTCGTTGATATCATGCTAGCTGAGATCGAGGATGCTATTATGGATGGCATGGGGATGACACGACAGCAGCCCTTCGCTCACTGGATCAGTTGGCTGCTGTCCCGGCTCGAGGCTCAGAGGTACGTTAGGATGCTTGAGGCATCGAAGTTCGTGTTCCCGACCTACCGGCCTCCGATGCCAGGTGACAGGAGGAGAGGCCCGAGAGGCATGAGGAGAGCCGAGGAGACACTTCAGGCTAGGGCAGCAGCAGAGGCGGCCCATGGACGAGGCAAGACGACAGATGCCACCCTTGCTGCAGCCCGAGGCCCCTCTCCCCCGGTCTCCGCCACCGACGACGAGGACTTCACAGCTGCTCCAGCGACAGAGCCAGTTTTCAGAGTCCGTCGGTCCCACGACGACGAGGCGGGAGGCTCCACCTTGCCGTGCCGCCGAGAGGCCGAGTCACCGGTTCCCACGATCTCCACCGCTCGGGTGACCCGGCCCGGATCGGATCACTTCGCCGCTCACGGCTATGGTCGCTCGTACTCGGGCGACCCTCCGTGTACGGCAGCGATGCGAGTGCTCGGGCCCGGCAGTACCGGGAGTCGCAACAGTGATTCTCGAGGGGATCCGACAAGAGCGAGGAGGCTCGGAGGCAGAGATGCTACAACACCGGGATGTTGACTTCGCAGATGTTCACGTTCATGTCCGGGTTGCCTTGGTCGCCTCTTCCGGCGGTCGGGACTTCGGCCACCTCGCCCACCTACCACCGCCGAGCTTCGGCCGACCCGACAGCCTCCTCTTCCTCCGGCGGGCGGGTTCGTGAACGTTCCCCCGGCGACTTTCCCTCGCTCACCACTTCTTCGGACGGGGGCGTTCGCGGTACCTCGACGACGACACCACCGGCCGCGGTCACTTCCTCCTTCCCCGGCTCGGCCTACGGATGACCCCGCCTACGACGTCACAGCTCGGTGTCTCGCTACCACAGCGCCCTAGTCTTCGAGACACCGGCTCGCACCACTCGCCTAGCCCACCGGCGTCTACACCTCTTCCGACGTTCTCTACGCCGAGGGCGAGAGGGTTTGGGACGAGAGGACCATTACCTTCGCGCGATCACGGAGCGGATCTCGGCAAAGACTTGCCTCCGACACCGTTCCTCCCGCTCCCGAGGCTACTACAGCCTCCCGCGTCTACTCCGACTCCGACTTCGAGCACCGGACGACTACGGCTCCTCCAAGACCACCTCCTCCCGGCTCCGGCTCTACCTCTCCGGTTTGGTCTCTTCTCGCCGAGGAGGACGACGACGACGACGCTTCCGCTTCTCCGTGCGACCTTCGCGAGTCGTCTCCACTTCACCGCCGGATCCTTCCTCTCCGCCTCGAGGCTTAGTCTCATTTTTGGTGCTTGTTGCCAAAGGGGGAGATAGATAGGGGGAGTAGAGATAGGGGGAGTTAGGGGAGAGTGCGAGGGTTTTGGAGTTTTTGTAGCCTCTCTCTCGCTTTTGTGGCTCTTCGTGATGAGACATGTATTTGGATCTTGTGTATGTCGATGGCTTACATGTCTTCTCATGCTTGTGTGCTTACTTAATGCATGTGTGTTTACCGCTTATTCTTTTTCATGCATTAGAAGTAGAGTTTATATGTTTTTAATTCAAATTTTCGTATATCTCTACTCGTGTTGTCATCTATCACCAAAAAGGGGGAGATTGTAGCGATCTAGGCCCTTTCGCACCTTTGGTAAGGGTGTGTTTCGGTGATAAATGACAACCATATGCTTGTGACTAACCTTTGTTTTGAAGCGGATTTCTATTTGGGTTATTGTCATGAGTATTGAATGGAATGAGACCCCTCAATTTGAATTTATGGGCTCAATCGGTCGAAGATCGCAAGGCTAAGGACTTTGTTAGTTCCAAGTGTCTCAAAGGAGATGAAGGACACTTGGATTACTAGTTTGTAGTTTCGACCGTACTATTAAGAGGGGTTCGTACACTAGTAGCTTGACCATGCACTCGAAAGCCATAATTTATGCACACTCATGTTCCTTGGATCCTATCTAGCTCGAGAGTTCATGGAAGCAAGGTTGAAGCAAAAGAATCGACGGAAAACTCAAAGGCGCTCGAATTGGATGAGTTGAAATCAACTTCATAGCGTCGGATGATCCGACGCCCCGTATTTAACACGCGCCGGATGAGTTCTCGCAGCCCAACCGGTTCAAAATGGACCGTCGGATGAACCGACGGTAGTGCATCGGCTCATCCGACGCCTTAGGGTTTGGCTACGCTTCGGTCAAGGGTCCGGGCTCAAGCATCGGACGATCCGACGCCTTGACCATCGGTTCATCCGACGGTTGCATTTAAATTCAACAGAGACGCGCCAAGGATTCTCGCTTCAAAGACCGGATGATCCGACGCCTGGTTAGTGCTCACAGCGGTTCATCCGACGGCTTGTTTCAAATCACACAGCACCGCCGGCGGGGTGCCTTCAAGCACCGGATGATCCGACGAGGCGTCGGTGTATAGCGTCGGTGTATTGTCTGGGTTTCAAGTTTCAACGGCTATATTGGGCGTTGTGAGTGACCGGATGATCCGACGCTTTGCAGGGGGGCACCATCGGTTCATCCGACGGTACAACTTTTTCAGGGGACTTTTGCAACGGCTAGCCACCTTTGCTAGGCCTATATATAAGCCCCCCTCGCCTCTCTAGAGCTGCCTTTGCCACTCTGAAGATCTACTGCAGCCTAGGAAAGAAGGAGAGTGTGTTCTTTCTTATTGGAATTTCTCTTCCTCTTCATTGAGGTGTCCTTTCTTAGTGAGCAAGAGTTTCAAGGTGCATCCATGGCTTAGCCGAGTGCTCGTGTCAAGTGAAGGTTTGCGGGCTTGTTACTCTTGGAGTTTGACGGCTCCTAGACGGTCTAGGTGACTTGGGGGTTCTTGGTGAGCGCTTGGAGATTGTGGGAGCCTCAAGACAAGCTTGGTGTACACGGTTCGAGACCCACCGTTCCGGAGATGGAGAACGAGTACTCTTAGTGAGCACTTGTGTCTTAGTGACTCAAGGGGGAGCAATACTCTAAGTGAGTGCTCCAACGTGGACTAGGGGGAAGCGTCAACTTCTCGATACCACGGGAAAAAAATTCGATCGCCTCTTGTCCATCTTATTTACTTCTAGCACTTACTTTCAGCATTTCAATTCCGCTCTCAAGTTTCTTGTCTTTGTTCTAGCTTGTTTCGCTTGTGTGCTTAATATCTTGCCTAGGTTGTCTTATTGCCTCCTAGTGTGTTATTTGCTAAGGAAACTTGTGTTAGTGTGCTCTAGAAGTAGAGAAGAACCGTTTTAGTATGGGCAACACTAGTTGATAGGTTAAGGTTTTCGTTTTTTCTTTTAGAGCTTGAAAACAAGTCCCATATTCAACCCCCCCTTCTATGTGACTAGATCCTACAAGTGGTATCAGAGCTAGGCTCCCTTTTGCTTGGCTTAACCGCCTAGGGAGATGGGGAAAGGAAGCGGCAATGGCCCCCCAAGGTTGGCGGGGAAGCGCTTCACCTTTTGGGCGTATAGAATGGCTAGATATCTTCAAGCTCAACATCATGATGCGTGGTGCACTACCTTGTATCCTTTGCCTTCGGTTCCCACCGAGAGTGAGGCAAAGTGGAATGCACGTGCTAGGAATCACATCTTTGAGGCGCTAGATGAGGAGTTGTTTGATCGGGTCTTTGCTAAGCCCACCGCCCATGAGGTGTGGATGGAACTCAAAGAAATTCATGTGGGTAACAAAAAGATCCGTGAGGAAAAATATGAGTTGCTCAAGGTGGAACTCAATGAGTTCAAAATGAAAGATGATGAGGGGGTAGAGCAAATGTACTCTAGGATGGGGGTTCTTATTCAAAGTATCAATGCTCTCGATGTTGCTAACCTTTCCGAGCAGAAATCATCCGAAAAATCCTTCAAACGCTTCCCAAGCCAAAATACAACATCGTCAAGGCACTTCTCTTTGAGAAGGACTTCACCACCCTCACCATCACCGAGGTTGTGAGCAAGATTCGCTCCCACGAGATGTTCATGATGGAAGACATGGAATCATCTACCTCACACTCAAGCGCCAAGAAAGATCTTGCACTCAAGGCTAGTGAAAAAGGGAAGTCCAAGAAGATCAAGGAAAAAGCTCCTTCTTCCTCAAGTGAAAGTGATGATCCAAGTGACTCAAGTGAAGCGGAGAGCGATGATGCTAAGCTTGCTCTTCTCATGAGGAAGACCACAAGAATGCTCTCCAAGATTGGCAAGAAGGGCTACAACTATGATCCTAAGAAGCAAAAGTTCCTGGCCATCAAGAAGAAGTGGTGAGGGAAGCAATCGGAAGTGCTACAATTGTGGTAGCTATGATCATCTCTCATATGATTGCCCCAAGCCCGACAAGAGAGTGTCAAACTCAAGCAAGAAGAATGATGAAGATGACAAGGATGCCAAGTACTACAAGAAGAACTCATCCAAGAAAAAGTCATCAACCAAGTCCTACCACAAGAAGAAGGGTGAACATCGTTCTCTCTTGGTCAATGAATGGGTGACCGGGGGTGAGACCTCAAGTGAGTCAAGTTCAAGTGAAGAGGACAAGAACAAGAAGATCGCCGGCATTGCTATCATGGATGATGAGCCTCCACTTCCACCTCCACCTATGTGCTTCATGGCAAAGCACTCCAAGGTGAGCGATAGTGATAGTAGTGGATCTTCTAGTGATGATGATCTCTCACCTCTTGCTCTTAAAGATCTTCTTGATGAATACACCTCCATGATAAAGAAACAAAAGAGTAAGCTCAAAGCTCTTGATGAGACTCATGATAAACTTAAGCTTTCATATGATGAGTTACTTGTAAAGCACGATGACCTTAGCAAAGAGCATGATGCTTTGGTAGTGTCTAACAAGTCACTTAGAGATGACCACAACAAGTTACTTGATAAGCACAATGAGCTAATTGTCAAGCATGAAGATATAACCGTGCTTAACAAGTCCCTTGAGTCAAGTCATATGAAGCTCAAGAAAGAACATGTGCTCTTAGAGATGAAATATCAAAAGCTTGAGCTTGCTAGTGAGGACATTGATTCTAGTAGGCATGCAAATGCTAGAGAAGTCACTAAAGTCAATGCCTCCACCTCATGTGATGATCTAATTGAAAAACCTAAGGTCTTGCTTAATGTTGAAAATATTGCATCTTCCTCCAAGACTAACCATGATAGGGTGAAAGCTCTTGAAGAAGAAGTGAGAAGCTTAAGGTCTTGTGTAAAGACTTTGGCCAAGGGTGAGGAGTTGCACAAGGAGATCCTCTACTACAATGCAAGAGATTATGGGACAAAGGGGCTTGGTGCTTTCCCCAATCCCATCAAGGAAACTCCTAAATCAAAGGAGCTATATGGGTGTTTCATCAATGAAGTAGGATCCTATTGTCAACATTGCAAGGTCACCGGTCATCACACAAGGGAGTGCCCAACACCTACTCGCCCCTTGCCCACCTTGCCTAGCAACTACAAGTCCATGTATAATGACAACCACTTCTTGTTGATGAAAAAGAACAATGGCAAAGTGGCAATCAAGTTCATTGGGGCCAAACCAAAAGTCAAGCCACCTAGAAGCTTATGGATTCCTAAAGCTCTTGTCACTCACATCAAAGGGCCCAAACTAGCTTGGGTTCCTAAATCTCAATGCTAATTTCTTGTGTGTAGGTGAACTACAAGGCCGGAGGGAGTCATTGGATACTTGATAGTGGTTGCACTCAACACATGACCGGCCAAGTAAAAATGTTCACCTCACTAGTGGATGATGCGGGAGATCATGAACAAGTTTCATTTGGTGATAACTCTAAAGGAAGGATCTCCGGATTGGGTGAAATCTCTCTAACAAACGACTTATCCCTTTCCAATGTTCTCTTTGTGGATTCTTGTAGTTATAACTTGCTTTCCATTGCACAATTTTGTGACCTTGGTCTTTCATGCACATTTGATGATGAAGGGGTCACAATTACTAACAAGAAAACTAATGAAGTTGTTTTCAAGGGATTCCGCTATGGAAATCTTTATCTTGTAGATTTTACATCCCGTGAAGCAAACTTGACTACTTGCCTCGTCTCGACTACATCCAAGGGTTGGCTATGGCATCGTCGCATTGCACACATAGGCATGAGCCAACTCAAGAAAGCTTTCAAGAAAGGCATGGTCCTTGGTGTGAAGGATGTTACATTTGAGAAGGACAAGTTGTGTAGTGCATGTCAAGCCGGCAAGCAAGTTGCAAGTCATCATCCCATGAAGGCTTATGTATCTACCACAAGACCATTGGAGCTCATTCACATGGACCTCTTCGGACCAACTACATACAAGAGTCTTGGTGGTAATCTCTATTGTCTTGTCATTGTTGATGATTTCTCACGCTATACTTGGACTTTCTTTTTGGAGGACAAGGGCAAGACATTTGATATCTTCAAGAAGTTTGCTACTAGAGCCCAAAATGAATTTGGGTCATCCATGGTGAAGATAAGAAGTGACAATGGGTCGGAATTCCGCAACACCAAGGTGGAAGAGTATTGTGATGGTGAAGGCATCAAGCATGAATTCTCCTCAACCTATACACCCCAACAAAATGGTGTGGTTGAGAGGAAGAACAAGACACTCATCACTCTTGCTAGAGCTATGTTGGATGACTATGGAGTTTCGCAAAGGTTTTGGGCGGAAGCTATCAACACGGCATGTCATGCTTCAAATAGAGTGTATCTCCACCGACTCATGATGAAGACACCATATGAGCTACTCATTGGGAGAAAGCCCAACATCTCTTACTTCCGGGTGTTTGGTTGTAAGTGTTTCATTTTCAAGAAGAAGAAGCATCTAGGGAAGTTTGAGAGTAGAGTAGATGAGGGCATATTTGTTGGTTATGCATCTAACTCCAAAGCATATAGAGTATTCAATAACTCTACACGAGTGATTGAAGAAACATGTGATGTGGAGTTTGATGAATCTAATGGCTCCCAAGGAGATGGTTTTTGTTGTGATGATGTAGGAAAAGAACCTCTTCGAGAAGCAATGAAGAAGATGGCCATTGGTGACATCAAGCCAAGGGAGGATGATGACCCTCACTCCATTCTTGAAGACTCATCCTCCGATGATGATAATGATAATGATCCACCAAGGCATCCACCTACATCACCCACAAGACAATATAGTCCATCTTCCTCACAAGAACCACCTCCTATCTCACAAGACACTCAAGATCAAGTAGGGGACACGGGCGAAGTTCAATCTCAAGATGATCCCACCTCTACAATATTTGGAAGACGCACAAGAACTTCAACAAATCATCCAATTGATCTTGTGTTGGGTGATCCTCAAGGGGGTACAAGGACTCGCCGCAAGCAATATGCCTCATTTTGCAAACATCATGCTTTTGTCTCTTTTGTAGAACCCACAACTATAGATGAAGCTCTTAGGGATTCGGATTGGATCTTGGCTATGCAAGACGAGCTCAACAACTTCACAAGAAATCAAGTGTGGGAGTTGGTCGAGCGCCCCAAGAACAAGAATGTGATTGGCACCAAGTGGGTCTACCGGAACAAGCAAGATGAACATGGCATTGTGGTGAAGAACAAGGCAAGACTTGTCGCCAAAGGGTACTCTCAAGTAGAAGGCTTGGACTATGGAGAGACCTTCGCTCCGTGGCACGCCTTGAAGCTATACGTATCCTCCTTGCATATGCATCTAGCCATAAAATGAAATTATTTCAAATGGATGTAAAGAGTGCTTTCTTGAATGGCTTCATCAATGAAGAAGTCTATGTGGAGCAACCTCCCGGTTTTGAAGATATTACATATCCTAACCATGTCTATAGGTTGCACAAGGCGTTGTATGGACTCAAGCAAGCTCCTAGGGCATGGTATGAGAGGCTCCTGGATTTTCTTATTGAAGCCGGATTCAAGATTGGTAGAGTGGACAACACTCTTTTCACAAAGATAATCAACAAAGAACTCTTCTTTTGTCAAATTTATGTTGATGATATTATCTTTGGATCTACTAATCTCAAAGTGTGCAAGGATTTTAGTGAACTCATGACTAGGGAATTCGAGATGTCAATGATCGGAGAGCTCAACTTCTTCCTTGGGTTTCAAATCAAGCAATTGAAGGAAGGGACTTTCATTCATCAAGAGAAGTACACTAATGATATTCTCAAGAAGTTCAAGATGGATGATTGTAAGCCGATCAAGACCCCAATGCCTACTAATGGACATCTCGACCTAGATGAGGGAGGTAAATCGGTTGACCAAAAGCTTTACCGCTCTATGATCGGTTCTCTTCTTTATCTTACCGCATCTAGGCCCGATATCATGTTTAGTGTTTGCATGTGTGCTCGGTTTCAAGCCAACCCTAAAGAATCTCACCTAAGTGCTTTAAAAAGGATCCTTAGATATTTAAAATACACACCTAGCATTGGCTTGTGGTACCCCCACGGTGCTAGTTTTGAGCTCTTGGGTTATTCGGATTCGGACTTTGCCGGATGTCGAGTAGACCGTAAGAGTACTTCGGGTGGGTGCCATTTGCTAGGTCGCTCTTTGGTTGCTTGGTCCTCTAAGAAGCAAAACTCCGTGGCCTTATCCACCGCGGAGGCGGAATACATTTCCGCGGGGGCTTGTTGTGCTCAAATCCTCTATATGAAGCAAAGCCTCTTGGATTATGGTGTGGTTCTAGATAGGGTTCCCCTCCTTTGTGACAATGAGAGTGCCGTAAAAATTGCTAACAACCCGGTTCAACACTCTCGCACCAAGCACATTGATATCCGTCATCACTTCTTGCGCGACCATGTTGCTAAAGGGGACATTGTCCTTTGTGGTGTTCGCTCCGAGGAGCAATTGGCGGATATATTCACCAAGCCTCTTGATGAAAACACCTTTTGTAGGCTTCGGAGTGAATTAAATGTGCTTGATGCGTCCAACATCATGTAATGCTTGTCATATAGTTTGCATTTGCATATGTACATGTTAGGGGCTTGTCTAACCTTGATGAGATAGTGATGAGTACGGGTTTTGCTTGAGCCGGTGGTTCTCTTGTTTCGCTCAAGGCATGAAGAAAGGCTCATTATGAATAAGCTCATTAAGGGTTCAAACTTGGCAAGATAGTTTACCTTCTCGCTTTGCATGTCATGTAGATGCACTCATATTTATTTTCATGCATTTGTTCTTGCATAGCATTGCGTGAGAGAAGTCACAAAGGAAACTCACACTATGAGAAAGTTGCTTAGCGCTCAATGCAAATCAACAACTCTTGAGGTGTGATGAGACAAATGATTGTGCTTAATGCCTATTGAGTTAAGTCCTAGCGAGCTTAAGGTGTCAATCTCTAAGTTCAAAGGCAATTAACTCATACATTCCCTTTTTGGAGCTCCCTCCCTCCTTTGGTTCTTATTTTGCCTATTTTCATCTATGGTTTATCCCTTTCTAGGGAGTTAATTGGTTATTATAAGTATTTTGCAAAGGAGTGCTTGAGGGGTGAGGTTGTCACTCGAGATTGATCCAAAGATGTGCTTGTGTTGGCTTGTGTGTGACATTCGACGGATCAAAAATGAGAAATAGTTCAACCAAATCGAATTGTCACCGTCGGATGAACCGACGCCCCGTAGGTTCGGCGTCGGAACTTCCGGTGAAGGGGTCCGGGTACTCGGTTGCTGCGCATCGTTAGAAATTTTCGCACCGTCGGGATGAACCGACGCCTCGTGTCTTTCGACCATCGGTTCATCCGTGCCGAAGATTGTTGCCCTTCTTCCCGTACCCGCGCGCAACCGCTCCGACGCGTTATAAAAGTAGGCCGTCGGATCATCCGATGCCTTGTTTCACACGGGAGCCTCGCTTGCACCGACGGTTCGACCGACGCTTCTATTTTTTAACCGTCGGTTCATCCGACGCTATACCGAAGCGTGGGTCCTACCCGTCATATCCGACGGCGGCCTTCTCTTTCTCCTCAAATCCTAATCTCGTCCGCCGCCGGCCGCGCCCGACGCCGCCGCCCCTCGTCGCCGCCGGCCACCACCCGCGTGCTCAAGCCACCCCGCCGGTCCTCCGCCGTCCCTCGAGCTCGCCGCCGGCCGCCGCGTCTCTCGACCGCACCCATCGCGCGCGCGCGCCACCGCCGCCATCCGCCTAGGGTTTGGCCGCCCCCGCGAAATCCGGCCGTGCGCCGCCACGGCGCGCTCGCCGGCGACCATAGGGGGGGTGCGCAAGACCCGGTTCCTCATCCGCAGCAGCTCGTCGCCATCCAATCTCGCTAGTGAGGACCTCTCCCGTTTTCCCCCCTCCACAAAGATCGTTCTAGGTCTCCAATGCCTATCTCTAGAACTCGTTTGTACTGTTCAATGCAATAGAGGTTAAATTTGTGCTAATTCATGCTTTAGATGGATTTGTGGTCATGAGTCTTCTTCGGAATAACCTGTTGTGCCCACAATTCATGAAATTCCTCCATATCCTTCTTGTCTAGAGCATCTTGGGTTGAATCTCTTTCAAATTCTTTGCACACCTTTGCACATCTTTTGCACCTAAGGAACTACCTAGTATCTTGTGGCAGAAATTGTCCTAGAATTCTCATATTTAGGCTCATATCTGCTCATATGCTATGCTTAAGGACCCTTACCTCTAGTTATTTATCTCGTTTATTCGTCTCTAGCCATTCTATAATTATCTACCGTTTTCTCTCACAGATGGCGGGTGATAAACGGAAGGGTAAGCGCATTCTTGCCGAGCGTAAGAAGAAGAAGAGCAAGCAAGCAGAAGGAGTGGGAGCGTGTGCTAGCGGTGCTCGACACTCGGGGACAGCCTCGGAGGGGCATTCGTATTTCGCAGGGCACACACGAGTCAAGGGGAGCAGCCCCGGGGTGAGCAAGAAAAGAAGCAGGCAGGTAGAAACAGACTCAACGCGCGGCGGGCGGAGCGGCAGGACTCGGCAGCAGCAGCGCCACGTAGGTCGGGCGAGGGGCACCGCACCACGAGCGTCGGGAGACACCACCCTCACCGGCCGGTGTCCCGGACCTCGGACTCGTGGTGGTCACACACAGCCACAGCCGACACCGCGGCAGAGGCGAGCTGCAGCAGAGGAGCTCACAGAGAGAGAGCAGCAGGCTCTAGACCCCCAGCTCCCCAGAGGTCCTCGAGCAGAGGCTTTCGGAGTTTATCTCCGTGACCTCCGTCACTTGCCGGGGCCGAAGATCCGGCGTTTGAGGAGCGTGCCAGAGGACCAGTGGTTCCCCAGGGCCAGAGAGGAGTGTGACCCCCGGTTCTGGACGATTCTCCGGAGAGAGCTTCTACGCCTCCTACACTCACGAGAGGGTCTCGCCTCGGCCCAAAGACCGTATGCTACGGTTCACGGCTTTGAGGGCGCCGGCACCGGAGAGGCGATACTACCCTTCTTCGACTACCGGGCCGAGGACTCGGTGGACTTAGTGACTCGGAGGTCACGTTACGTCCCCCGACCGGGTCGGGGGTTTTCTACGCCACCGTCTACGTCGACGCCGATCGGGTCGCTATCGGGTTTATGTTCATGGGTCGGCAGCAACGGCTTACTCGAGAGGGGATAGCGCAGCTACTTCGGGTGGACCTACACGACGACTCTATTCACTACCTGGCGTACCCCGACGTCGACCCTCCTCGTCGTGCACACTCCCCGCTCTTCCTTCCGACGAGGAGATCGGCTTTTTCGTTCCGGCCCACCGTTCCTCCCCGCACACCCGGACACCCGACCGTCTGATCCGTGAGGCGTACGTCGTTCACTACGCTCTCAGGAGGTCTGTGCTTTATAGGATGGGGAACGCAGTCTTTGACGGGGGTGCAGCAGGGGCTCCCCGATGTACGTGATGGCGAAGCGCCCCTTTGACCTCGTTGATATCATGCTAGCTGAGATCGAGGATGCTATTATGGATGGCATGGGGATGACACGACGACGCCCCCTTCGCTCACCGGATCGCTTGGCCGCCGTCCCGGCTCGAGGCCCGGAGGTACGTTAGGATGCTTGAGGCATCGAAGTTCGTGTTCCCGACCTACCGGCCTCCGATGCCAGGTGACAGGAGGAGAGGCCCGAGAGGCATGAGGAGAGCCGAGGAGACACTTCGTGCTAGGGGCGGCAGAGGCGAGGGCCCATGGACGAGGCAAGACGACAGATGCCACCCTTGCCGCAGCCCGAGGCCCCTCTCCCCCGCACTTCGCCACCGACGACGAGGACTTCCGGACGACGAGGACTCCCCCGCGCCGACGAGCCGCTTTTCGCAGTCCGTCGGTCCCACGACGACGAGGGCAGAGGCTCCACCTTGCCGTGCCGCCGAGAGGTCGAGTCACCGGTTCCCACGATCTCCACCGCTCGGTGACCCGGCCGGATCGATCACTTCGTCGCTCACCGCTATGGTCGCTCGTACTCGGGCGACCCTCCGTGCACAGCGGCGGATGCGTGTGCTCGGGTCCAGCAGTACCAGGAGTCGCAGCAGGTGATTCTCGAGGGGATCCGACAGCAGCAGGAGGCTCAGAGGCAGCAGATGCTACAACACCAGATGTTGACTTCGCAGATGTTCACGTTCATGTCTGGTTGCCTTGGTCAGCTCTTCCAGCAGTCAGGACTTCAGCCACCTCAGCCACCTACCACTGCCGAGCTTCAGGCTGACCCGACAGCTCCTCTTCCTCCAGCAGGCGGGTTCGTGAACGTTCCCCTGGCGACTTTCCCTCAGTCACCACTACTTCGGACAGGGGCGTTCGCGGTACCTCGCACGACGACACCACCGGCCGCGGTCACTTCCTCCTTCCCCGGCTCGCCCTACGATGACCCCCGCCTACGACGTCACACTCGGTGTCTCCGCTACCACGGAGCGCCCTAGTCTTCGAGACACCCGCCCGCACCACTCGCCTAGCCCACCGGCGTCTACACCTCTTCCGACGTTCTCTACGCCGAGGCGCAGAGGGTTTGGGACAGAGGACCATTACCTTCGCGCGATCACGGAGCGCGCATCTCGCAAAGACTTGCCTCCGACACCGTTCCTCCCCGCTCCCGAGGCTACTACGCCTCCCGCGTCTACTCCGACTCCGACTTTCGTGCACCGGACGACTACGGCCTCCTCCAAAGACCACCTCCTCCGCTCCGGCTCTACCTCTCCGGTTTGGTCTCTTCTCGGCCGAGGAGGACGACGACGACGACGCTTCCGGCTTCTCCGTGCGACCTTCGCGAGTCGTCTCCACTTCACCGCCGGATCCTTCCTCTCCGCCTCGTGCTTAGTCTCATTTTTGGTGCTTGTTGCCAAAGGGGGAGATAGATAGGGGGAGTAGAGATAGGGGGAGTTAGGGGAGAGTGCGAGGTTTTGGAGTTTTTGTAGCCTCTCTCTCGCTTTTGTGGCTCTTCGTGATGAGACATGTATTTGGATCTTGTGTATGTCGATGGCTTACATGTCTTCTCATGCTTGTGTGCTTACTTAATGCATGTGTGTTTACCGCTTATTCTTTTTCATGCATTAGAAGTAGAGTTTATATGTTTTTAATTCAAATTTTCGTATATCTCTACTCGTGTTGTCATCTATCACCAAAAAGGGGGAGATTGTAGCGATCTAGGCCCTTTCGCACCTTTGGTAAGGGTGTGTTTTGGTGATAAATGACAACCATATGCTTGTGACTAACCTTTGTTTTGAAGCGGATTTCTATTTGGGTTATTGTCATGAGTATTGAATGGAATGAGACCCCTCAATTTGAATTTATGGGCTCAATCGGTCGAAGACTCGCAAGGCTAAGGACTTTGTTAGTTCCAAGTGTCTCAAAGGAGATGAAGGACACTTGGATTACTAGTTTGTAGTTTCGACCGTACTATTAAGAGGGGTTCGTACACTAGTAGCTTGACCATGCACTCGAAAGCCATAATTTATGCACACTCATGTTCCTTGGATCCTATCTAGCTCGAGAGTTCATGGAAGCAAGGTTGAAGCAAAAGAATCGACGGAAAACTCAAAGGCGCTCGAATTGGATGAGTTGAAATCAACTTCATAGCGTCGGATGATCCGACGCCCCGTATTTAACACGCGCCGGATGAGTTCGCGGTACCCAACCGGTTCAAAATGGACCGTCGGATGAACCGACGGTACGAGCATCGGTTCATCCGACGCCTTAGGGTTTGGCTACGTTCGGTCAAGGGTCCGGGCTCAAGCATCGGACGATCCGACGCCTTGACCATCGGTTCATCCGACGGTTGCATTTAAATTCAACAAGAGACGCGCCAAGGATTCGCTTCAAAGACCGGATGATCCGACGCCCGGTTAGTGCTCGCGCCGGTTCATCCGACGGTTTGTTTCAAATCACACAAGCACCGCCCGGGCGGGGTGCCTTCAGCACGGGATGATCCGACGAGGCGTCGGTGTATAGCGTCGGTGTATTGTCCGGGTTTCAAGTTTCAACGGCTATATTGGGCACCGTGAAGGACCGGATGATCCGACGCTTTGCGGGGGGGCACCATCGGTTCATCCGACGGTACAACTTTTTCGGGGGGACTTTTGCAACGGCTAGCCACCTTTGCTAGGCCTATATATAAGCCCCCCCGCCTCTCTAGAGCCGCCTTTGCCACTCTGAAGATCTACTGTAGCCTAGGAGAGAAGGAGAGTGTGTTCTTTCTTATTGGAATTTCTCTTCCTCTTCATTGAGGTGTTCTTTCTTAGTGAGCAAGAGTTTCAAGGTGCATCCATGGCTTAGCTGAGTGCTCAGGTCAAGTGAAGGTTTGCGGGCTTGTTACTCTTGGAGTTTGACGGCTCCTAGACGGTCTAGGTGACTTGGGGGTTCTTGGTGAGCTCTTGGAGATTGTGGGAGCCTCAAGACAAGCTTGGTGTACACGGTTCGAGACCCACCGTTCCGAGATGGAGAACGAGTACTCTTAGTGAGCACTTGTGTCTTAGTGACTCAAGGGGGAGCGATACTCTAAGTGAGTGCTCCAACGTGGACTAGGGGGAAGCGTCAACTTCTCGATACCACGGGAAAAAAATTCGATCGCCTCTTGTCCATCTTATTTACTTCTAGCACTTACTTTCGCATTTCAATTCCGCTCTCAAGTTTCTTGTCTTTGTTCTAGCTTGTTTCGCTTGTGTGCTTAATATCTTGCCTAGGTTGTCTTATTGCCTCCTAGTGTGTTATTTGCTAAGGAAACTTGTGTTAGTGTGCTCTAGAAGTAGAGAAGAACCGTTTTAGTATGGGCAACACTAGTTGATAGGTTAAGGTTTTCGTTTTTCCTTTTAGAGCTTGAAAACAAGTCCCATATTCAACCCCCCTTCTATGTGACTAGATCCTACGACCTTGTGTTATCTCTATCAACACTAAAATTCCTAAAGGGAAAATCTTTAGATTCGAGAACTACTGGATGGAGCATGAGCATTTCATGGACATAGTAGCTCATGGCTGGAACCTCCCTGTGTTCCAATCTGACAAAGCTAAACGTCTGTCTGCTAAATTCAAAAATTTGCGAAGAGTTCTTAAAGCTTGGCAATTGCAGTTGTCTAATCTTAAATCTAATATTGATAATGTTAAGCTGATCATGGGCCTTCTGGATGTCCTGGAAGAATTTAGGGACCTCTCTGTTATAGAATGGAACTTCAGGCACCTTCTCCAAGAAAAGTTGGCCATTTTGCTTAGGCAACAACAAATTTATTGGAAACAGAGAGGGGTTGTCAAATGGGTTAGATTTGGGGATGAGGGCACCAAGTTCTTCCATGCCAATGCAACAATTAAACACAGAAAGAATTTCATTACATCTCTCATAGATGATAATGGGCAGGAGCTTTTTGACCATGCCTCGAAGGCTGACTTACTTTGGTCAGCTTATAAAGAAAGGTTGGGATCCTCTGACCCTATAGTTATGCAATTTGATCTTGGGGCTCTTCTACACAGTTCCACCGAGTTAGGATGTCTTTCTGAAGCTTTCTCTCATGAAGAAATTGATGATGTGGTCAGAAATCTCCCACGGAATAAATCTCCCCCGGCCCCGATGGTTTTAATACGGATTTTGTTAAAAAATGCCGGTCCGTCATTAAGCGAGATTTTTATGAGCTTTGTGAGGCTTTTCACCAAGGGCAAGTTTCCCCGCAGTATAAATGGCTCTCTCATCACTCTTTTGCCCAAAGTGGATGGTCCTAGAAGAGTTTCTTAGCATAGGCCCATCTCCCTTCTCAACACATCAATCAAGATTATCACTAAGCTCCTGGCAAATAGATTGCAAAAAGTTATTTTAGGCCTCATCCACAAAAATCAATATGGCTTCATCAAAGGCAGAACCATCCAGGACTGTTTGGCATGGTCTATTGAATACCTTCATCGCTGTCATAAGTCAAGAAAGGAACTTATTATTCTCAAACTAGACATTGAAAAAGCATTTGACAAAATTGAGCATCAAACTATGTTGGAAATTATGAGACACAAAGGATTTGATGATCTCTGGATAAAATGGATGGAAAGTATCTTTACTTCAGGTACCTCTTCAATTCTGCTGAATGGGGTACCAGGGAAAACTTTTCACTGTCGAAGAGGAGTGAGACAAGGAGATCCTCTATCTCCACTTCTTTTTGTGCTTGCTGCTGACCTACTGCAAGCCTTATTAAACAAGGCCACACAAGATAACCTCCTCAAACTGCCCATACCTTTGCTTCACAGCTCTGATTTTCCAGTAATTCAATATGCTGATGATACTCTCATCATCATGGAAGGGTGTTCAACTCAATTACAATTTCTAAAAACTTTGCTTGGCAACTTCTCATCTTCAACTGGTCTCAGGGTTAATTTTGCCAAGTCTCTGATGATTCCTATTAATATTGACACTGATAGGATGAATGCTTTGGCCCAAGCCTTTGGATGTTCCATAGGGTCTCTTCCTTTTACTTATCTGGGTTTGCCCTTGGGTCTTTCAAAGCCAAAAGTGGAGGAGTTTTTACCTCTAGTCTCAAAATGTGAAGGAAGGTTGGCAGGCTTTTCAACCTTCCTCTCTCAGGCAGGCAGATTACAAATGACTAATGCAGTTTTATCATCACTGCCTACTTTCTACCTCTGCACTTTCAAGTTACAAGAACAGTGATCAAGCAAATTGACAAATTCAGAAAACATTGCCTTTGGCGAGGAGTAGATCTCAACGCCAAAACACCACCAAAAGCTGCCTGAGATTTAGTTTGTTTGCCAAAGAAAGAAGGGGGTCTAGGAGTTATTCGATTACAGACCCATAATGAGGCTCTCCTACTCAAGAATCTGCACAAGTTTTTTAACAAATAGGACATTCCATGGGTGCACTTGATTTGGGAAAAATACTACCGATCAGGGAAACTTCCCAATCACACAATGAAAGGGTCATTTTGGTGGAGAGATAATTTGAGGCTCTTGAATCTGTACAAAGGGGTTGCTCGGGTCATTGTGGGAGCTGGAAATACTTGTTCTCTTTGGCTAGATCAGTGGGAAGGGCAAACTCCCTGCCGGACAATGCCAGAACTCTTTTCTTTTGCAAGGAATCAGTTTCTGTCCATCAATAAGGCTAAAACCATCCTGGATTTAAATTCCATTCTGCATTTGCCAATTTCTCAAGAAGCTTATCTCCAGCTTGTACAGTTAGCTCAAATGCTTGAGAATGTAACTACTTCGAATGAACCTGACATCTGGACATATGTTTGGGGCTCACCCTGGTTCTCAGCTGCAAAGGTAGACACATATCTCATTGGTCATCGATCAGTTCATCCAGCTTTTCGTTGGCTTTGGAAATCACCGCTCGTAACAAACACAAAGTTTTCTTTTGGTTACTTTTGCATGATAGACTCAGCACCAGAAACATGTTAAGGCGAAAAAATATGGCTCTGCCCTCTTTTGAGTGTGTCTTCTGTTCTTTACAAGTTGAAGAAACTCTAGAGCACTTATTCTTGGAATGTTCTTTTGCACAAACTGCTTGGGGTCTTCTCAATATAAACCCTACTCTCGGACCTCTCTTTGAAACCCTGGAATCATTTAAGGTGCAACTAGGCGTCAACTTTTTCATGGATATTATCATTCTGTTTAGCTGGTGCATCTGGATGGAGAGAAACGACTTCATTTTTAAAGGCAAGCAGCCGGATATTGGCTCCCTAAGAGATCGTTTCAAATCAGAATTTGCTTGGGTTATTCTCAGGGCAAAAATTGTTAGGAAACCTAGTATGACTTTATGGATAGACTCCATTTTGTAATTCTTCTTTTTTATTTTCTTTACCTCCTTTTTTGTTTCATAGTTGCCATTTGTAAAACTGGTTCTTTTTAATATATATATAATCAGTAGGGGTCCTGCCCCTCCTGTTTCAGTCAAAAAAAAGAGCTTGCATTTGGGAGGGGCCCAGGTAGACCAAATTGACGCCAACGCCGGGGTCTTTGTGAGGCCTATGAACTGGGCCTTGTAGGCGGACGCTGCGGTGTACTCCCCATGGCGTGTTAAATTCCAAGATATGGTATCTTCGAGGTTTGCATTGAGTTTTACTGGCACGAGAAGATTTCGAAGGACCACAAATTGTAGAAGGAGTGACGTTGTGAAACCAGTCCGGTAGTTTAGGTCGCGAATCCAGGTATTGTCTCGTAAGGCCTCTGCCACCGAATGTTTTTTGCGCCTCGTGAAGTTGTAGAGCAAGGGTGCTAAGTCCTTCGGGCGCTGGCCGAGCAGCCATGCCGAGTTCCAAAAATCTGCTTTTCTCCCATTGCCCAAGGAGATGCTGGTGCATCGTGAGAAGAGAACTTTGTCGCTTTCGGTGCAAGGCATCTCCATACCCACCCACGGCTTGTTGGGAGAGGTCCACTCATGCCAGAGCCAACGTAGCCTCAGCGTCGTTGCGAATTTATCTAGGTCGAGGACTCCTAAGCCCCCATATTCCTTGGGTGAGGTTGTCTTTGTCCACTTTACCTTGCACTTGCCTCCTGAGATGGCTTTGTCCCCTGCCCATAGAAAACGCCTACGAATCCTGTCCACCTCTTCGAGGACCTCCTTTGGCGGCTTGATAGCCGTTAGCAGGTATACCGGTTGTGACGACAAGACCGCTTTGGTGAGGCAAACCCGTCCTGCCTGTGTCAGGTTCCTGCCGCGCCATTTGGATAACTTTGCAGTAGCTTTGTCGATCTGCGGTTGGAAGTCCACCCTGCGCAGCCTTCTTGTTGAAAGTGGTAGGCCAAGATATTTGATTGGGAATTGCACTCGGGCCACCGGTAGTCTGGTGAGCAGCTCGTCGAGATCAATGTTGGAGCAACTAATTGCCGAGACAGACGTTTTTTGCAGATTTGTCTGCAGACCAGTCATCAGACCGAACTTTTCCAGCAGAAGTTTCAAGTTCAACACATCCTTCACCGTCGGCTTGAGAAAAATGACCGCTTCATCCGCGTACATCGCGGTTCTGAACCTAGCCGCACGGCCATTTAGTTTGCTGAGCAAGCCCGTGTCGGTTGCCTTTTGTAGGAGGCGGCTGAGAGGGTCAATGGCTAGAATGAAGAGAAGGGGGGACAAAGGGTCACCCTGTCGAAGTCCTCTGCCATGCTGGATCGGCTGTAGTGGCACACCATTGAGCATTACCGTTGAGGTGGAGGAGGAGAGAAGTGACGTGATCCAATTGATCCATCTCGTTGGGAACCCTCTGTGTGCCAACTAGGCGATGAGGTAATCCCAGCGTACCGAGTCGAAGGCCTTGGAAATGTCAAGCTTGAAGAGAAGCGCCGCGGTTTTGGTCCGATGGAATCTTCTCGTGAGGTTGCGGACGTAAAGGTAGTTGTCGTGAATGCTCCTCTTTTTAATGAAAGCGCTTTGGCAGGCGGAAATGAGTCGGTGCATTAACGGTTGGAGGTGTAGCGCAAGGACCTTTGTTATAATTTTGGCCACCGCATGGATGAGGCTGATGGGCCTGTAATCAGTGATCTCCTCTCCACCTTCCTTTTTGGGCAATAGGATGATGTTGGCCTAGTTGATAAAGTTGAGGTCATGGCATCTCAGATTATAAATGGAGTTTATGGCGGCTATGATGTCGTCTTGTATCGTTTGCCAACATTTACGAAAAAAGAGTCCAGTGAAGCCATCTGGACCCGGCGCCTTATCTTGCGGCATCAGACGAATGGCCTACCAAATCTCATCCTCTGAGAACGACATGTCTAAAGAGGATAGGTCCGGCGAGTCCCACTGCAAGATCGGCCAGTTGAAGTCGCAGAAACGCGGTGGTGGGTCCTCCATGATGTGTTCAAAGTGATCCTGAACGATGTTTTGCTTGTCGTTGTGGTCGACTACCCAGCCCGCCCCAGAGCGCAAGTGATGGATGTAATTTTTACGACGCCTGCCATTTGCCCTCAAATGGAAGAAGCGGGTGTTGGCGTCCCCTTCTCTGATGTAAGAAATACGTGCACTCTGTTTCTTTCTAGCTTTCTCTACCACCAGCCAGCCCAAAATACGCTTTTTAAGTTTTGCTCTTAGGGCGAACTCGGCGTCTGATAGTTGGCGAAACTCTTGCGCTTCATCCAGTCGCAGAATGACCTCCTGGGCCATGCGTAGCCTCAGTCGGGTCTGAGACAACAAAAGGGAAGACCAACTCTTTAGGGCCTTTGCAGTTTGGTGTAGCTTATGGCCTAGAATGTGGAAAGGCTCAGTGTGGTTGTTTGGCGCGTTCCAAGCTTCAGCCACCGTCTCCTGGAAGCGGGGCAACCGGGTCCAGAAGTTCTCAAACTTGAACATTCGTGCACGACGTGGTCCAGAATTATTTTTCGAGAGCAAGGGGCAGTGATCAGAGTGAGCGGAGGAAAGCGCATGGAGTGTGTAACCTTCGAAAGCCAAGTCCCAAATTTAGTTGCAAAAGAAGCGGTCAAGGCGGACCAACGTCGGGTGGCGTCTCTCATTGCTCCAGGTGAACCTCCGGTTTTGTAACTGCAGTTCTTTAAGCTCACAGGTTTCTAATGTACGCCTGAAATGCCTCATGAGGCTGAAATTGAGATTTCTGTTGTTTTTGTCGCGAGCTCTGTGAATGATATTGAAATCCCCCAAGAGGAGCCAACTATCCCCAACATCCTGTTTCAAGCTTCGCAGGTGAGCAAGGAAGGCAAGTTTATCTGTTCGCCGCGTTGGGCCGCAAACCCCAGTAATAGTGAAGGCCGTCAAGGAGGAGCGTATTGTAGCATGCGTCGAGATGGAGAAGCGTCCCTCGCGGTGTGGGGCAGATCAATTTCCAAGTCGTTCCAGAGCAGTAGAATGCCGCCTTTGGTGCCCGTCGCTGGCTTGAAGGCAAAGTGGTTCAGCTTGTAGGCTCCCAGGAAAGTCGCCAGCGAAAGATCGATCGTTTGGAGCTTGGTTTCCTGGAGGCACACCAGGTTGCATGGTGTTGTTGCGATCATTTCATGCACCGCCAGGCAACGAGCCGGTGCATTCAAACCTCTTACGTTCCAAGAGATCAACTGGATGTTATTAAGTGCCATAAAAAACTAGGGGAGCCGGTCGCGGAGTTTGCATGAAAACGCAAGGGGCAGAAGGCGCATGGTGATGTGGAGCACTCATGGGCGAAAGCGGAGGGTGTCTCAAGCAGTAGCTGTGCACCCGAAGGTCGTAGCCAGCAGGGTGTAGCATCCGAAAAGCCCGAAGGTCGAAGCCAGCAGGGCGAAAAATCACAGTGTCGCTAAATGAAGTTGCGTGACAGCAGAGGCAAAGCATGAAAAACGAAAATGGCTCAGGGGCGTGCTGCATGAACAAGCTAGGCGACATCTTCCTCATGGCGAAGCTCAGGGAGCGCTTGCCCAGCATGGTGCAGAAGGGCGTCATCCAGGAGTTCGGCGCTGTCGTCGTCAAAGCCAAATAAAGCGGTCAAGGATGCCACCACATGCTCCGGCAGTGGACCTTGGAACATGGCCATGAATTCACTCAGGACGTCGTCAATGGGTTGAAGTTCGTCGTTGCCGATGCCGAGCTTGCGGCACAGGTTCCTCTGCGCCTTCTGGACCGCCGGGATTGACGGCTTGACCGCCAAGCGCGCGCTCCAGTGCACCTTGGTCATGTCGAACGTGCGATGGTGTCGGGTCTTGCGTGCCGCCGGCTGTTGTAGGATGGGCGCAGGGGGGTGCTGAATAGGGCGTACACCCCCTGCAGGTCATCGTCGTCCCTCGGCGGCATGGCCTGGACTGGCGTCGTTGCGGTCAGTGTGGTGCCCTCCGCACCCAAGAGCTGGTGTTGGAGCTCGAGGTCAGAGAGTGCCGCGGCGACCTCCTCCACGGAAGGCGCAGGTTGCAAGTTGTCGAGGTTGTGGCCGTTGTCCGCCGGCGAGGGTTGGTGCAGACTAGTTCGCAGGGTGTTGAAGACCCGGACGAGGGGCACCATCCTGGACCAGGTGTCATTCCCAGAGGCGTTTTGGTCCACGCGGTCCAGGAGGCGGTGGGCCCTCGAGATGAAGTCGAGCCCGTCAGGTCCGCGCGGCTCGGGGTCCACCATTGGCGGGTTGCACTGCAACGCCTCCGCGAACAGCCTGTGGAGGACCGCCGGCGCGTTGTCGTGGCCGCGGTATGTGTAGTTCCGTCACGGTGGCGAACGTGTGCGCTCCCGGCGAATAGGTCCCTCCTCGTCGAAACCCCAGAAGGAGGCTCCAGTGAGGTTGCCCTGGCGGCGACGCTCGTTGTCGCCGCCGTAGTTGTCGCTGTCGTCGTTGTCGCCGTCACAGCGGCGTGTGCGATCGGTGACGAAGCCCTTGCAGGAGGTGCGTCCACCCGCACGTTCACGACCATCAAGGCGACGTGAGTTGCTGCCACGGTTGCCTCTGCTCCTGTCGTGCTTGTCGTGATGGTCGGCCTCGCCGTTCATGCCTGGGCGCCCGCGGTAGAGGTGGGAACGTCCCTCCCGCATGTCACGGTCACCACGAAGGTCCTGGGCACCGCGCTCATCCTACTGCACCTCCCGCACAGCAGCCCCGTTGGCCCTTCCCGTGTCGGCGTGGTCCGGCCACCCCTGGGGCGGACGTGGGAGCCTGGCCGGGTAAGGCGAGCGTGCGGTTGCTGGGGTCCCGTCGACGAGGCCGTAGCGCCAGTCAAACCGGCGGCGCACCGGCGCGACAGCAGCGGGATTGTTGGTCGCCGCCAGCAGATCCTGCTTGACCTCGGTGAAGTCCTCGAGGATGGGCATGTGGAGGAAGACCTCGAAGTGAACCGCTTGGTGCCAGACGTCCGGCGGCTCTTCTGTGGAAACAAACACAGCCGAGGACCCGTCAATCGGCCGGTGAGTGAAGCAAAGCCATACCTTCTTGGGGATGTTGCTCACGTCGAGCGTCCACGCCCAAAGCTCGATGTGCCTCGTTTCTGCCTGCTGGACGAGGTTGGTGACGATGAACTGCAGGGCGCACCGGTGGACGATCACCGTCTCGATGATGTTCGGCGTCCACGCGTGAGGTGGGATTCCGTCGAGGTAGAGTTTCACCCTGTAGAAAAGCCTGAGGCCGAGCACATGGAAGAGGCTCCTCCAGCGTCGCAGGCAAATGTCGATGCCCCTCACCTGGAAACGTCCCCTGATCTCGGCCGCCGCCGCATGGTGAGGGTGGGTGAAGCGCAGCAGGTACGGCTCGGGTTGATGCAGGGTGACGTGGAGGTCTCCTGCCTGGTGGTGGAGTTCGTCAGAGAACAGGCGCTCGATGTCGCGGGCGTCATAGTGCGGGGGCAGGTGCATGGCCCACGGGACCAGCGCACAGGCTTCCCAGTCCCGCGCGTCGCGTGCCATAGCAAAGGAGTTGGGGACGAAGATCGTCTCCTCCTCCGGCCTCGTGTTGGGGTCCCCAATCGCCATGGGAGGTGGCGGCGGCGGCGGTGGAGGTGGGGGCGGGGGTGGAGGCGGGGGCGGGGGCGGTGGAGTAGTCCGACAGTCCCGTTGCCGGTGCCCCGAGCGGAAGCAAAGGAGGCAACGAATCGGGTCACAGCAGGCGGAGGCGCGGTGGTCCCTCGCCAGACATTTGAAGCATCTGCCCTCCGTGGCTTGATGAAAGGCGCGGCGTGCCTCCGAGGTTGGCCGCCTTGAATGCCGCCATTCATTGCGCTTAGGTGGTGGGTCGCGTCGTCCGTCCCGTCGACGTGGCTGGCCGTCAGGGCGGGCACCTCTGGCCCTGCGTCGCCCGCCCGCTGGCGTCCACCCATCCTCCTGCAAGGCGTCGCGTCCCGAAGCGGTGGAGGTGCAGTGGCGCGATGAATGCTCCCGGCGCCGTGCAGGAGAGCCATTCCGCCCAGACGCTGGCCCGGTACGGTGAATCTATGCCGTGCGCCCGTAGCTCCGAGGGGGATTTGTAGATTAAATGCGCTTACCTGTCGCGGGAAGCCGCTGCGGGTCGCCGGGGGTGCGGCGGGGCCGTTGGGGGGCAAAAGGCCTCCGCCTGACGACCTCAGCATAGGTAGGTGGCAGATCCACTGGGGACGGCCGCGGATCTGACGGATCCGGCGCGGACGCCGGCGAATCCGCACGAAGTCGACCGCATCCGGTGGGGGCGACCTCCGGCGGGGGGGGGGGCGGCGTCGGGGGTGCCCAAGAGGAACGTTTCCTCTTCTCGCGAGGGAACCGGGCGGGGCTGGTGGCTAGAGGGCTGGTGTGGGGGGGGGGGGGCGGAGAATGCGGGCGGGGGGAGTGCCGGGCGCCGGCCGGCGGGGGCCGGCCGCCGGCGGGGGCAGGGTGGGGGGAACGGTCATCCGGAGAAGCTCGTAAACCTGGCTCAACAACTAATAAAACTCCTAACTTCCTCTAATCCCCTACCTATCCCCTCCCCAAAGCAAATTCCCAATTGTTGTACATTTAGAGCTGCATCTAAAACAGAAGTAGAACACTGTGAGTTGATTGATCTGTTACCTTCCATGTGTTCCAAATTTCTTGTCGCTGCCCTCCTTTCAGCCTTGGACATGGTGTGCTCGTCTACTGAATCCACCAGGCGTGGGCTGCACCTTCTAGGTGTCAGAATAGCCTCCGGAATGGCAGCTTGTTCCCTTATCATTTTTTCTCCAGGCTTGTCTACCTCGACCTCTTTCAGGGCTGAGTCCTCATCTCCTTCTGCCACCGCCTTCTCTGCTGTTTCCTCTAAAACTGTATTTACTGCCACATCAAGCACTTCTTTTTCCTGTGCCACTAAAATCTTGCCAAACTCCTCTCTGCTCATGTTCTGAACTAAACTTTTTAGACCATCAAGATTCCAATTTTCTGTGGTCCTTTCAACAAACGAATCAGCACTGCTCCTCACTTTTTTTTTGTAAGGAATGGCAAAACGACTTCGCTGTAAAATTTATTAGAAGAGAAAATATTCACAGAAAGGAAAAAAAGACCCAAGGGGTCAGAAAAAAACAGGGGGCGGGGGAGCAACAACCACAAACTCCCCCACAACTCAGAAAAAAAACTGCTTAGGGCTTGTTCGCTTCCGTGGGATTCAATCCGACCGGAATAATAAATGTACGAAGAAAATTGTGATATGGACTCGGATTTATTCCGGATCAAAAATTAATTTACCAATCATGATAGGTAGAACAAGAGACCGTAGAGCCGGATTGGTTTCACACCTCTTGACTAGTGGATTGATTCCGAGCCTTTTGGTGTACTTATCATGAGAAAATTAATTTTCGACCCGGAATAAATCCGGATCTCTTATAGTAGCTATCATAATTTTCTTGTTGTATTTACCCATTCCGATCGGAATTGATCCCGTGGAAACGAATGAGGCCTTAAAGAGCAACAACTCCGGAGGGGAGAAACAGAGAGCAAAACACAACTTAAGAACAAAACTAATGTTGGCTAGTATGCGAAACACTTCCAGGGGCTCTCGTCAGTGTTGTTCTTGCATCCTGGTACGACTTCAAATCATTTGTGATCAAAGAGGCGACCTCTCTGCTACCTCCAAGGAGTTATGTTGGAAGATCCTTCTATTGCGTTCTTTCCAAATATTCCACCAAAAATACAACATGAGCCCATCAAACGTGGGTTTCTGCTTTTTGTCAAAGGAACGACGCATCTGTTTCCACCAGCCATTAATAGTTTGTGATGATGTTGTTTGTAGGTCTTGTATTCCAAGCTATGTTGTAAGATGCGTCCAAACATTCTTAGTATACGGACACCGGAAGCATAAGTGTTTAGGTGTTTCGGGCACAGTATTGCATAATTGGCATCTCGGCTCGTGCGGCCACCCACGTTTTTCTAGATGTTTGCGGTGAGAATCTTGTGTTGCAGGAGGATCCACGCAAAGATTCTACATTTTGGCTCTGCATGCGCTTTCCAAATCGGGGTGAGAGCTGGTTCTTTGTGTCTTCCCAAAAACTGTCTCCCATACGCACTCTATGTGGTGTATTGTCCGTATGGTGTCCACTTCCATTTGATTTCATCATATATGTCTTACACTCGGTTAACTGCAGTCACTCCTTCCAAAGTGAGATGAACTCACGGAGCTCGTCCATTGATTGAATAGGAGATACATGTGAGATCCATTTATTTACTGTTATATTTTTCCTTTTTGCTTTTTGGAAAAGGCCGAGTGCAATGTATTTTGGCGGGTGTCCATTGACCCAATTTGAGTGCCAGAAGCTCGCCTTGTCACCTTTGCCAACTGTAACGACCGTCAAGACATTCAAAAGGTCCCTGTCAGTGCTATCGCAGGGGGTATCTAGTCCGACTCAAGGTTGAGCTGGGTGGTGCCATCTGATCCAAAGCCACCGCAATCGCAAGGCGCGTGCGAAGTGTTCCAAGTCCAAAATTCCTAAACCCCCTAGGTTTCGTGGTGGACATGTCGTTGGCAGTTCACTAGGCAATGGCCCCCGCTGACTTTTTCTGGTTCCTCCCCCTTCTATAGGAAACTTCGTCGCATCCTGTCTATTTGCTTCAATAACCATTTTTGCATTGGGAAGACCGTCAAGTGGTAGATTGGTTGCGCTGTCAGCACACTTTTTACTAAGGTCTCTTGGAGTGGAAAGCGTGTAGTACCGCAATTAAATCATCATGGATGATTGCCAAACATTTTTTGTAAAATAATCCTATGAAGCCGTCGGGGCTCGGTGCTTTCTCATTTGGCATGTGCAATATAACCCTTTTAATCTCTTCTTCCTCAAAGGGGTCTTCGAGTTCCTGCAGGTCATGCTGTTCATAGCCTAGGTGTGCCCAGTTTAAACTGGCTGATCGGGACTGCGTTTGGCCAAGTAAGTTTACAAAATGGTTGAACACTGTTTCTTCTTTGTGTTGTTGGCTGGTTGCCCTCCCCGAACTCAATTTGAGTGATGGAATAAATAATTTTCGCCGCCTGTTGCTGGCGTGTAGCATAAAAAGTTTTGTGCATGCATCCCCATTTCGAATCCAAGTTAGCCGACAGTGCTGTCTTGCACGAGATCGTTGTATGGCCGCAAGATTTATCGTTTTTGCTTTAAGATAGCATCGGAAGACTAACTCGTCTGTGATAAGGGGCACTTTTCTTGTTCTGTATCCATAAGTAGGAGAAGTTGTTTTGCAATTTCTAGGCGTAGGGGAAGGTTCCCAAGGGATTGCCGCCGCCACAATTTTAGTGCCTTGGTTGTGCGTATGAGTTTGACATGCATCCGTAAAAGGGGGTCTTGCGTATTGACTGGTTGGGCCCATGCGGCTTGGACCGCTTCGTAGAAACCCATCGTATTGACCCAAAATGACTCAAATCAGAAGCCAGAATAATTTTGACGTGCCACATCTCCTGTGAGCAGTAGAGGTGCATGATCGGATCCAGTGTGGGGAGGCCCTGGAGATCAATATTAAGGAACAGGAGGTGCCATTCTGGCAATCCGAAAACACTGTCGATTCGTGTAAAAGTAGGATCATTTTGTTCGTTACTCCATGTGTATGTGCGGCCTCGCAGGTCAACTTCCATTAATTAGGCGTCGTCGAGTGTTTCTTTGAAGCGGGTCATTAAGCGTCTATTAAGCCTGCTATTGCTTTTATCCTCCGCTTTATAAATAAGGTTAAAATCCCCGAGTATCAACCATTCCTTCTCCCCCCTTGTTTTTAGGTCTTTTACCTCATCCAAGAAAATCTCCTTTTCCTGATTATCTTGTGGTCCATAAACGCCGGTTATAGTCCAAGTTACATTGTCTGCCCGCATCACCTCCTCACCCCTTTTGCCTCACGGTTTAGGGCTGGATCCTCTTCCTCCTGCTGTGTACCAACTCCCTCTCTCCGCCAATCTGCCGGTCCAATCAAACACAGCTTCCTCTCCATTTTCGTCCACTCCCAGTCCCACCCTTTCCACTTCAAATTCTAATTCTAATTCGAAGTAGTGATCCCCAATCACGACATCAAGTTTTGCCGGGATCAGTAAAGGGTTGAGAACTGCAACAAAAACACTTCCTAAGTTGTTTTTCCTAGTCATATGCATGTCAACAGTCTGTGTTGAGCCGAGCATCGAGCCAACTGCCCAAAGTTCTAGAAACTCTTTTAAGTCTTCCCTTATCCCAAACACCCTCACCCAAACTTTAGGCAGCAAGTACCCCTCTTGTTTTTCATGCCAAATTTCAAAATTCATTCTTACACCTGAGGACACACCGTCCTCCTTCACATCGGCCCCTCCAAAGGCTATTGCTCGCTGCAAATCAATTTTGGACGGGAACCTAGTAATAAACGAATCCTTCTCATGTTTGGTCACTTCCCACTCCCACTTCCCTCCAAAACGCCTCTGCAATTGAGCAATCACTTGCACCTTGTCAAGCTGTCCCCCTTCCACTTGGATTAGCGCCATCCTGGAGTCCTTCTTCACCCTATGCAAAGGAGGGTGGGGAATAGGATAAAACCCCAATCCATGGACAGCATAACCCACCACGTGAGCCACCGGACGAGGTAACTTGAGAATTGGACACTTTCGTGCACCTTGCGCATTTTACCCCTGATGTTGAATCCTCTGCCTCCTCCTCTCCATCTCCTCTAGCTTCTTCCATCCTCACATCACTGCCTTCTCCTTTCCCCCTCATCTGTCTTTGTCACTTCACTTCTCTGAATCTCTAAACCTTTCCCTCCTCCCTCTCTTCCCTCCTCGTTACCTACTAAGGCTTTGTTCGGTTAGCCCCACCCCGTCCGGGAATGCGGCCCAACCCATGGGGTACCCTGGCCTGGGTTCAAATACCGGCCCAACAAAAAACTTTCATTCGTTTCACCCCAACCTCTTTTGATCCCCGGCCCAAACTGCTTCCATCCCCCCCTCCCCCACATTTGGCCGGGAACAAAACATCGTCGACCTCCGGGTGGAAAGAACCCACGACACGAGCGGAGGCAAGCACGAGTCGCATGAGTTGGCGAGGGTGGTGGCGGTGCGGCTCTGCGACGCCTCCGGCCGGCGGAGGCGGATCAGGTGAAGTGGTCGCAGGACCCCCCCTCCCCCTCCCACCCGACGACCCCTCGACAACGACCCCTCCCGACGACGGCAGCGATGGACACCCACAATCAGGTCGAAGCACGGCAGGTCGCCGGCGACGCGGTCTTCTCCCATCAAGTGCTCATCCCCTTGGTGGCCGCCTTCTCGCCGGTGAGTGCATCCTCGCTCTTCTCCTCTTTTCTTCGTTTCCTGCTAGGGTTTTGCTCCACATGCCCGGATCTAGGTTTAGGAATCGTTGATTTGTGTAGGAGTTCTTGATTCACAAGATGTGGTTAATTGGTGTATATTGAGTTGCCTTAATTTTGGGATTGGTTCTTGATTAACTACTAAGGTCTCGATTAGTTTGATTTGGTAAAATGTGCACAGAAGAGTGGATTGTTCTTCAGGTGTGTGAATTCAGGTGTCTGAACGACAATTTTGTTTCACTAATAGCTTTCTATTTGTATATAAAAA
Source organism: Cenchrus americanus (assembly GCA_947561735.1). NCBI lineage: Eukaryota > Viridiplantae > Streptophyta > Magnoliopsida > Poales > Poaceae > Cenchrus > Cenchrus americanus. The sequence continues at coordinate 87,240,665 of OX387240.1, read as the reverse complement.
ATTAAACTAGTAGCATTGAGGAGCCTTGACCGATACAAAGGATCCCCAATTTTTTGTCACATTTGTGCATTAGTTGGTGTGCAAGTGGGAATACAGGAGAGTAATGATAGAGGAGCATTGGTCTTTCAGGATCTTGCTGAATTTTGGATGTGTGTATGTTCTAAAATTATGGCATAGCAAGTTTACAATAACTATATCATTTCTTTGCACAAACATTTTAGCATATCTGCAAAACAAAAATTCCTGTGAAACTATTAATGTGAGGGAGACTTGCATTTGGGCCTCAATCGTAGTGTTCTGAATTTCTGCTACATTGTGGTGCACACTCCATGTCCATATTTCATTTTTGCTAAGATCAAATAGAATCTGACAATTAACTTTTGTAGGAAGATCAAATAGAATAGTACCTCAGTAGCTTGTGCCTTGTTCCTTTGTTATCACAGTAAGCACGGGGAGAATGCTTGGCATGGAGTGTAGTACGTATACCATACATAGGTTCAAAACTGTGCTTGATGGCTCGCTCCTGATTTGATTTCTACGAATCATCTTGCCGTTGGCCACTGTTAAAAATAGCTCTTGAACTCGCAACCTGAATGTTCCTAGAATTAGAGTAGTTTGTTTAGCCGAAATGAAATGAAAAAGGGAAATAATCGTTTTTTTGTGTGTGTGGGTTCAGGAAGATCCCTTTCCAAAAAGATAGACCCGTCGTCAGGGAGCGTCGGTTGTTAAGCTGGCCATGGTGTTGTTATTCAGACAACATGCAACCCCTCAGTTTTATATGAGTGTTCTCATGCGAGCGAGAGGCAGCAGCCGGCCTATGAAACATCGTAGAGCATTCCTCAATTAGTAAGCTTGTCTTCTGGCTTTCCACGTAAGCGTCTTCATCCTCGAGTTGCCTGGCCGAAACAAACGCTGAAATGATTGCTCAACGGAAAAAGAATTGCAACTCGATCCCAAATCAACTAGCTAGCTTGCTAAGAATTTTTCAACAGTCAAGTGTTCTTTATCTGTGCACTGTATGAAATGTCACACCTCTACACACAGACCACTCCTCCAGCAAAATTACAGTGGGATCCATTCACCTTTGCAAATCACCCCCCCCCCCCTGCTGCACACCTGATGGTTACATCAGTGGCAAGTATAGCATCATTGATTTATTGTATTGGGCTTTGCTAAGGTACTCCCCATTCCCTCCTAAGAGGTAACACTTCAAATATAAAATAATTAAAATGGTAACTAAAAAGAGAGAAACAACTGCCTATATCCTGGTCAACGCCCTCTTTCCTTGCATGTAGGAGAACTGAACAGATATGCATGTGTGTGTACAATTTATTTTCTTTTGATTTGAAACATTTGGATTACTATTTTTTTCATGTTGCAAAAAGAATGAGTGTTTGTTTCACGTTTCTTTAGTCAGGTTTAAATGAACCAAGTATTAAAAAAATCATAGTCAGTTTCAATTACTTTTTTGTTACAAGGAATACATTATGGAAAAAATGTCACAGATCAACCATGTGTCACATTACATTTTTCTGATTAAAGTTAGATCATGTATACACACTTGCATTACATAGTTAATTTCTGGAACAAATTACAGGTATGCATATCACAACTCTACACGTCCGAAAGAAAACAAATAAAAAATTGTTACATGTGTGCACCATACTTACGTTCAAATGATCAGATCATAGGGAGGAGAGAAAATGTGTATCACATTCTTCAACTTATTATGTCAAAGAGAGGAAAACAGATTTAAGTGCTTGGCGGTTAAGATACAATATAATGAGGACAGTTTCTATTTTCAGAATAAAAATATATAAAATAAATATTGGATCTATTGCCTCCTTACAGGTAATATTTGATCGACGGTCAATAGTCATTTGGGAGTACCTTAGCAAAGCCCATCATATTATGAGTCCTGAAATTGCTTACTACTTGTTGCTAATTGACTACTAATGAACAGTCTTTTTTTTAGATTATTCCTGCATCAGTTCAACTTGGATAGGCTAGTGCTTTGTCTTTTCCTATGAAGGGACTTTATCTTTCAGTTCCATTTGGTTTTGCAGAGTTTGATGTTGCTACTGCTTAGTGCCTAACTGCCTACTGATGTTGTCCATTGTACTATAGGTTGTGAACTCGTATGTTTTGTTTTCTTGCCTTCTTCCAAGTGCCTAATTCTAATAATTGTTGCCTTCTTCTTACTGTCTACATTTTCAGAGAGGCGGATGAGTTGATGATCAAGATTGACAAAGTACTTGTTGGTTGAACTTTAGATGTTTCTCTTGCTCTTTTGAGAGGAGATTCTTTCCTCAGTTATAATTTGGATGGTTTTTGTAATGCTCACCAGCGAAATTATAATGATTTGTTGTTCTCTGTATTATGGTACTCTAAGCTGTTTCAGCAAACTATGACTGTCTAATACTCTAAGCTATCACTCAGTATTATGGTAACACTTGTCCGGTTGTGAAACTTCATTTGGATTTACATTGCATCATTTTGAAGTATATATCTGCTTGATAAACACTAACAATTCTCATCCCTCAATCAATACCTGTGCCTAACCGAACATGAAAAAGGTAGCAGGGATTAGTGCTAACAGGGAACTTAAACCCCACAGGGGTTGGGTGGCAGCAGGGGGTTCCACCTAATACCGGCTGGTATTTAAACAGCCTAGGGATTTGACCCCCTGCAGCCGAACAAGCCTTAACTGGTGTGCCAGTTCTTGTTTCTTGCTCCAATCTCTCCCTTGTGGATAGTTGCCTCGAGGCTCAAATCCCTGTGAACCCCTTCTACCTCCAAAGCCGTTTCCTGCACGACCCTGGTGGTAACCACCTCTCTCAAAGGAAGTGGAATGCACAAAGGCAGGTCCCCTTCTTCCTCCTCCGAAGAAGTCTCCTCTCCCAAGCCTGTCTTCTCTCCTGATGTCAAAACTGCCTGTCCGGCTTCCACAACCTCCAACGTACCACCGCTTCTACCCCGAGGAAACATCTGACCATCCTGAAACCCATGCCCGTGGCCTCCTTCTAACCTTCCACCGGCGATTTTTCGATATCACACTCCAATAATTCCACTCTACAAGCTCCAAATTTTCGAGATCACATGAACATCACACTAGGAACATCACAGTACTGGAAACAGTGGTGAATACAGGATTGACTGGCAGGGGGCTCTCCTTCCTCTTCTTCTTCCTCTTTCTCCTCAAAATTTCTAAGGAAAAATTGGAGGCATTACCATGAGATCCAGGGTGGTGGTGGTGGGGGGGGGGGCTTGAGCCCCCCTAGATGCCACTACTGTAAATAACATCACACTAGGAACATCACACTGAACCCTCGTCCGTCGAGGGAGAGCCGCGCCGAGCTGCAGGACGCCACGGAAAGCTCGGCGGAGGGCGGCAAGCGTGGTGCCATGGATGCGATCAAGGGCGTGAGGATGTCGAGAAGTAGCCCTCTCGATTCGCCCTCATCATTGGCCCGCTCCGTCGTCGTTGCCGCCGGTGCGGCCTCTCCCGGCGGTGCGCGCGCCCCCCCGCCGCGCGCGCGCGCGTCTCCGCCGGCGTGCCGCCGGGAGCCGAGGGCTCACTAGACCCCGGCTCCAACCCCACCGCGCTTGGTTCGCCGCCGTTCGCCTCGAGCGGACCTTTGAGACGCACAACTTCGCGAACTCTTCTCATACGCAGCGTACGATGTGTTGGCCATCTCCCTTGAGGTCATTTACGGCGCACAATACGACCAAACGGTAGTACCGTAGTATTATCGATTTTTCGAGCTTTTTTCCTAGTGGCAAAATGGTAATTTACTCTATGTATACCATGAGATCCAGGGTGGTGGTGGTGGGGGGGGGGCTTGAGCCCCCCTAGATGCCACTACTGTAAATAACATCACACTAGGAACATCACACTGAACCCTCGTCCGTCGAGGGAGAGCCGCGCCGAGCCGCAGGACGCCACGAAAGCTCGGCGGAGGGCGGCAAGCGTGGTGCCATGGATGCGATCAAGGGCGTGAGGATGTCGAGAAGTAGCCCTCTGATTCAGCCTCATCATTGGCCTGCTCCGTCGTCGTTGCCGCCGGTGCGGCCTCTCCCGGCGGTGCGCCGGCCCCCCTCCGCGCGCGCGCGCGTCTCCGCCGGCGTGCCGCTGGGAGCCGAGGGCTCACTAGACCCCGGCTCCAACCCCACCGCGCTTGGTTCGCCGCCGTTCGCCTCGAGCAGACCTTTGAGACGCACAACTTCTGCAGAACTCTTCTCATACAGAGCGTACGATGTGTTGGCCATCTCCCTTGAGGTCATTTACAGCGCACAATACGACCAAACGGTAGTACGGTAGTATTATCGATTTTTCGCCTTTTTTCCTAGTGGCAAAATGGTAATTTACTCTATGTATACCATGAGATCCAGGGTGGTGGTGGTGGGGGGGGGGGGGGGCTTGAGCCCCCCTAGATGCCACTACTGTAAATAACATCACACTAGGAACATCACACTGAACCCTCGTCCGTCGAGGGAGAGCCGCGCCGAGCTGCAGGACGCCACGGAAAGCTCGGCGGAGGGCGGCAAGCGTGGTGCCATGGATGCGATCAAGGGCGTGAGGATGTCGAGAAGTAGCCCTCTGATTCAGCCTCATCATTGGCCTGCTCCGTCGTCGTTGCCGCCGGTGCGGCCTCTCCCGGCGGTGCGCCGGCCCCCTCCGCGCGCGCGCGCGCGTCTCCGCCCGGCGTGCCGCCGGGAGCCGAGGGCTCACTAGACCCCGGCTCCAACCCCACCGCGCTTGGTTCGCCGCCGTTCGCCTCGAGCGGACCTTTGAGACGCACAACTTCGCGAACTCTTCTCATACGCGAGCGTACGATGTGTTGGCCATCTCCCTTGAGGTCATTTACGGCGCACAATACAACCAAACGGTAGTACCGTAGTATTATCGATTTTTCGGCTTTTTTCCTAGTGGCAAAATGGTAATTTACTCTATGTATACCATGAGATCCGGGGTGGTGGTGGTGGGGGGGGGGGGCTTGAGCCCCCCCTAGATGCCACTACCGTAAATAACATCACACTAGGAACATCACACCGAACCCTCGTCCGTCGAGGGAGAGCCGCGCCGAGCCGCAGGACGCCACCGAAAGCTCGGCGGAGGGCGGCAAGCGTGGTGCCATGGATGCGATCAAGGGCGTGAGGATGTCGAGAAGTAGCCCTGCGATTCGCCCTCATCATTGGCGCCGCTCCGTCGTCGTTGCCGCGGTGCGGCCTCTCCCGGCGGTGCGCCGGCCCCCCCTCCGCCGCGCGCGCGCGTCTCCGCCCGGCGTGCCGCTGGGAGCCGAGGGCTCACTAGACCCCGGCTCCAACCCCACCGCGCTTGGTTCGCCGCCGTTCGCCTCGAGCAGACCTTTGAGACGCACAACTTCTGCAGAACTCTTCTCATACAGAGCGTACGATGTGTTGGCCATCTCCCTTGAGGTCATTTACAGCGCACAATACGACCAAACGGTAGTACGGTAGTATTATCGATTTTTCAGTTTTTCCTAGTGGCAAAATGGTAATTTACTCTATGTATACCATGAGATCCAGGGTGGTGGTGGTGGGGGGGGGGGCTTGAGCCCCCCTAGATGCCACTACTGTAAATAACATCACACTAGGAACATCACACTGAACCCTCGTCCGTCGAGGGAGAGCCGCGCCGAGCCGGCAGGACGCCACGGAAAGCTCGGCGGAGGGCGGCAAGCGTGGTGCCATGGATGCGATCAAGGGCGTGAGGATGTCGAGAAGTAGCCCTCTGATTCAGCCTCATCATTGGCCTGCTCCGTCGTCGTTGCCGCCGGTGCGGCCTCTCCCGCGGTGCGCCGGCCCCCCTCCGCGCGCGCGCGCGCGCGTCTCCGCCGGCGTGCCGCTGGGAGCCGAGGGCTCACTAGACCCCGGCTCCAACCCCACCGCGCTTGGTTCGCCGCCGTTCGCCTCGAGCAGACCTTTGAGACGCACAACTTCTGCAGAACTCTTCTCATACAGAGCGTACGATGTGTTGACCATCTCCCTTGAGGTCATTTACAGCGCACAATACGACCAAACGGTAGTACGGTAGTATTATCGATTTTTCAGTTTTTTCCTAGTGGCAAAATGGTAATTTACTCTATGTATATTATTTGGAAAAAAACTGATGCCCTTTCACCCGCCTTTCGTCCGTGACCTATCCCGCGCCGGTGCGGCCGTGACTCCACGCCGCCGCCACCGGGGCAGCTGCCTCCCTCCGTTCTGCGACACCGCCGCATCCAGGGCATCTCCCCGCATTCCGCGTCGTCGCCGCATCCGGGGCACCTCCCCTATTCCCGCGCCGGCGCGACCGCCGGGACACCTCCCTCCATCCTCGCGCCACCCCACCCTTGCCGGGAAACCTCCGTCCACTCCTGCGGTCGCCGCCGCCGTCGGGCATCCTCCCTCCGTTCTCGCGCCGTCGCCGCAGGGCATTTCCCTCCATTCCAGGTTAGTGTCTCCATCTATCAGCTCAATGAAAACTGTATATGCTAGTTGAACTATCATGGTTCTTGGTTTTGCACTTCATCTCATGTAGAATTTCAAGATCCTTTCAATCAAAGAAGGTGAGATTCTTGATTTCACATCCAGCGTTTACCCCTTTCTTCTGTAACAGAGCCACTAGAGTACAAGTTTCCCCCCTTATGGTTTGCTTCCCAAAAGCAACTGGATGCGATGCAATATTGGTTCATGTAATGGTGGGAACAGTAAGTCTGTGCAAATAATGCAATGCTGAGGTAATTGCTGTATGTGGGTTCTGCAAAATTGAGCACTGAGATGTGGAGCTTAATATAACTACACAGCTTTATAGGAATGTAATCTAGCTATAACTTTCTCTGCTACATTTGAGAAACATTGGATACGTTCAAACCGAGCAACAGGAATGGTGGTGTAAAAGGATGCAGGCAAGTTGTTTGATAGTCGCGGCCTGCCTTGGGTGTTTCTTGTCTGGCAGAATAACAGCAATGGCGAAGTACCTGGTGCGACAACCAATATTTCTTTCTAGTGGAGTGACATTTTGAAGCTTCTTCATACTGCAAATGGTTGGTGACAGTGATTCTTCAATTTCAGAGACTGTATTAATGTGGCAAGATTCCTGGGATGGCCATATACCAAATAATGAATTAGCAGAATTGCATTCTTTTTGCCAAAAGTAAAGGGGGGTAACTCTGTTCAAGGGGGCTGCTGACTTAGTGGCCGATTTACCACTCAGTCCAACCCTTTAATTGGTGGCAGCAGTTTGAAGCTATAGGCTTTGAAATATTACTTTGCAAGATGAAAATGTCAGTACATACTGTTATCTTGAGTTAGTATACAGAGTAATGATCCGGCAAGTCCACCTGTTTTCAAGTGGCTCTGGAAGTCATCACAACTCAAGCACGTATTTTTCTTCTGGTTGTTACTAAAGGACTGACTCAAACATGAGAGCAGGAAAACATGCACTTATTTTTAGTTTTGTCTAGTGGTTGATTAAGAGAAAGAGCAGTCATAAAATTGTTTGGACGGGAGTCTTTGAAACATTTATTCATGCCCTGCCACACTTTCTTGAAAGATAGTGGCATACAAGTCTGAAGCTGTCTACAACCTGTGTCCAGTGTCCGCGATCCTAGCTCTGTTGAAATCTACCTTGGCAGTTACATTTCCAACCAAGAAAGTCTGATGACGAACATGCGCCATGTAAAAGTTTCAAGTATGACTTCCTCTGATTGGCTAGGAACTGTCAGCTAGTGTTTTTTTTCCTGCTGTTATTATATAAAAAATATCTTGTTTGATGTTATGGTTCTAGTTGTGTATTGTAGCTATTGTTTGTAAATAAAATAATTATTTACTTCCTTGGTCCCAAAAGAATGGTTTACTGGATTTTTCTGACAGATTAGGGGATGAATGAGAAATATTAGTGGAAAAAATAATAATAGGTGGGATGAAATCTTAGGTAATTATTGGCCTGATTTTTGCTGAACCAGAGGAGCAAAAAGTTTGTTTTCCTATGTTGTAGAGTGAATAATTGTTCTGCGTTTGTCCTTTGCTGACTGATCGATGTTCACAATGAATTTGTCTAAAGCTCTAAAATGAATTGGATGACTTGCTCACAATCACAATAAGTTTTTTGAAATAAGCTTACAATCGGAGTTAAAAGTAAAAACTGAACACAGTGCATGGCGCACTCTTGAAGCATTCTGTGGCAGTCTTGGCACTGTACGCGGAGAGCTTCAGTTTGTCACTTGACACAGGCAAGCAATGCCAAGGAAACGACACCCAAGTAGCATCCATGTGCAGAGGGCCCTTGCACAGGTTGATCCTGTAGCTACGCAAACTGATCCTGCTTTTCAGTGGCTGCTTCAACAGATGAACCCAAAGGCTGCATATAAAAGCGGAGCAAGATAAATGTAGTACACAAGTGTACCAGTGGCCTGCCCATTCTGCAAAAATATTTGTTGCCTCCAGAAACAATGGGTTCCATTCTGCAATGTATGTGATCTCAAAGGCTTCGAAGCAAACAACTTTAAACCTTAACAAAATTTTCAAAGCATGCACCAGCTTCATCTTACATGACATCTCATGCTTCATCACAAGGCTACAGACACGTGGCCACGCAGGCCTCAAAATCATAACGTTGCCCAAAAACAAGTATGTTAATCTCTTGTTTGAATTCGAGATTCATTTATAAATAATAACAAGCACAGATCAAACTAGAGCCGTGCCAAGTAAAACTTTCTGATCGCTATACCCAAAGTTTACAATCTTTTCAATATTCAACTTTACAAAGCAAAGCATCTTTGATTTCTAAGGCATGTATGCTACCAAAGCCTGTCACAATATCTAGTACCATGGCTATTCATAAATCTGAAGTATTTTTCATTATTTCTGCTACCAAATCCAACTAGGACTATCGTGTGCCATTCCTCCCCATCATATTTATTTTTCACTACTTTGCTATTGTCAGCAATGTAAACTTCATCGAGGCTTAAGTTCTTGAATTCTGCTGTTGGAGGTGTATTCGTCAGCAGGATACCCTTGCCAATTCGGTCACCAATGTCATCAAATGATGCGTCATGCTTCCAAAATGAATGAGCTTTATAAGGGCCATCTCCCTATAAACAAACAAGAAAAATCAGTGGAAAAATAATCCATGTATATACACGCCAGAACAAAATGAAAAGAAAAAAATTGCTTCTTTTTGTTTACTTCCTTATATCTTAGGATCATTGAAACGAACCAAGAAAGAGCCCCCTCGTCGCACCCGCTCGGCGACTCAGGAGGCGCCCGAAGCCTACCGCCGCCGTCACCCAACTTCCCCCTTCCTTCGCCTCGCCGCTGCCGGAGTGGCTGGTCGGAGGCCCGCTCCGGTCCCTAGGATGGCGGCAGTGCGGCCTCTGAGCCGTGTTTTTGGCCGTGACTGCTGTTCCGAGCGGGGGATGGGCGGCCGGTCAAGCCGGCGGTGGCGGCGCCGCCGGGTTGGGGATGGCGGGTCCGGCGCCGGCGTGCATGGATCCGGTGCTCTCGCGGCCGGATCCGCCCGGCGGCGCGGCGGCGGGCTCCCAGGCGTGGGAGCAGTGGTGGCGGCTGGCGGCGGGGTCGTACGACGTCTGTCTCGCGGTCGCGATGGCTTGGCTACTGCGGCTTACGGTCGCTGCGTGTCACACCCAGTTTTAAAGGCAAAACCGAATGCATAGATCACGTGTGCGCCAGCATCAAGTTACACACACTTAGACATTGTGAATACCAAAATCAGTGCCACACGAATAAAGAGTTATTACAAACCATAGTCTTAATCGAAACTTAAATAACGAGTTCTCGCAGCGGACAAAATGCCTCCACAGGCAGCTGATCGAAGACTACGCACACCTATAACTCCTGGAAATCTCCTGGAATGTCTTCAAAGTTCTCCCAGTCTGAGCAGCAATCTGGGTATTGTAGATGCAAGAGAATAAACAAGTGTGAGCACATGACGTACTCAGCAAGAGAGAACAACATAACATGCAAGGCCATACGGTGGATGGCTAAGGTTCAAGCAGTTTAGCATTTTAATGGGTCAAGTTTTATTAGCAACCTGATTACTAAAAGAGTGTAAGTTCATACCAACCCAATTAATAAGATATGAGCATCATAAATAAAGAATAAAACAACAATTAAACATTAGAGTTCCATAATTTAATCATGTGAGTGTCCAGGCCGCTCTTGACCGTGAGCACGGCTAATCGATTAGTTTAACACTCTGCAGAGGTTGTACACTTTCACCACAAGCAGCATAAAAGTTCCGAAGAACTTTGAACCCAACCATGCAGTGTTTGCAAGGCACCATACCACACTATCGAGGTGTGATTGCATAGGACGCTACATGGCCTTTACAAAGGTTCCCTAGCAAGTTATGACCCACAAGGTCCGGATGAGTTAGCAAGGTATAAAGTCCCCTAGCAGGTCGATACCCCACCATAAAAAGAATAACTCACCCAACCCCCTGCTAGAGCGAGTCCATACCCCACGATGCATCGCCGATCCCTTGTCCTTATCAGGTAAGATCACCCCAAGCTAAAGTTCCTAATTATTCAGCCAAGACCATTGCCCATTAGTTCTTGTGGTTGTACTATTTTCCTGAGTGGTTCTCCATGTTCCGATTAACATATTAAAGTGGTCTTGTAAAGTAAAGAACATAAACGGAACATAGAACATAAAGGTAACCAAGTTTGATTAATACCACTCCCAGTTGAGTATGCTAAGCAATAGCTACCACAAGATTAATTTAATAAACCCGGTGACAAGGTAAAGGTAGTAAAAGACTAGGCATGATCCTTAATAGGTTCCCATCAAGTTAATGCAAGCAGAAAGTAAATACAGTGAATTTAAATGCATGTTATGTAGGACAAGCGGGTATGCATCAAGGAAGACTTGCCTTCAACAAAACTCTGCTGCTCAAACTCTTGCACGTCTTGATCTTCAAATCCCTCGAATGAATCTCTCTCTACGATCTACAATCAACACATACAAGCATACAACAAGAATAAATAAGAAACAGTCACCAAACAGATCAAACAGAACTAAACAGTAGCATAAAACTAATCTACGCTTCGAGACGAACGCGTGGACATAAAGAACGCTAAAATCGGAGCTAAAACGACTAAGTTACGGCCTAAAGAAGGTGCAGGGACTAAGATGTGAAGGTTTGAAAAGAAACTGGGCTAAAATAAAAGAAAAAGGACTAAACCGTAAAGAATCTCCTAAGGTGGGAGGGTATTTTTGTGAATATCGAAAAACTCAGGGGCTTTTCTGCAAAAACACCTGAGCCGGCGGGGGTTGACCTGGTTGACTCGGTTGACCAGATCTAGATCCGTTGGATCTAGATCCAATGGCTGTGGCGGCTTGCGGGTGAGGCGGGCGGCGGGATGCGTCGGATCTGGATCTGACGGCTCGGGTCGTCCGCAGGCGGCGGGTTTAGATCTGGTGCGTTGGATTTCGATCCGGCGGCCGAGGACGCGTGCGAGCGGCGAGCGGCGGCGGGCGGCGGTGGCCGGCGGCGGAGTTCGCCGGCCGAACTCGAACTTGGGCTCCGGGGCACGATTTGAAGCGCGCAAGACACCTACGTGCGGCGCGTGGGACGGCGAAGCCAACGGGGGCGGCGGGCGCGGCGGAGACGCGGCGGCGCGGGCGGACGGCGCGGTGGCGCGGCTCGGAAACTCCGGCGAGGGCCCTAGGGTGCTACGGTGCTCAAGCTTAACAACAAGCGACGCAGGCGCGAAGCTCACCTCCTGGCGCAGCTCTTGGACAGCTTAACGTCGACGCAACAGCGGCGGAGGCGGGGAATCGAAGGCGGCAGTGGAAGCTAGGGTTTCGGGCGACGGCGCAAGGCGGTGGGGTGATGGCTAGGGCTCGGGTGAGGACGTCCAGGGGCGGCAGACGGCTTAAATAGCCCGTGAGGATCCTTGGCGTATGGGCCACGCGTGGGGATGCGTGCACCGATCGGACTCGGGTGGCGGCGGCGGAGTCCGGGTCGGGGCCGACGTGAGGTAGGGGATGACCGGTGGGTCCCGACTGTCAGCCTTAGCGGGCGGGGGGGGCGGACGCGACGCGGGCGGCGGCGGGCCGCCGGGCCGGGCCGGGGCCGGGCGGGGGCGCGCGCGCGCGCGCGGCGGTGCGGGGCTAGGTGGGCCACGCGGAGGAGGCGGCCGCGCGGCGCGAGCGGCGCCTGGCTGGCTGGCTGGGTTCTTCGGGCTAGATTGGGTAGGTTAGATAGGATTTGGAATTAAGGGTTTAGGAATTTGAAAGGGATTCAAATCAAAAGGAATTCAAACTTTGAATTTGAATTCCAGTAAACCAAAAAAATGCACCAGCATGTATGCAACAATTAATTCCTATATTTTATTAATTTTATTTTAGAAAAGTTTTAAATGCCTAAAAGAAAAGTAAAGCAACCTTATATTCCTTAAGCAATTAAAGGTTTCTAGCAAATTTTTATAAAGCCAATTTTTAGCAAAATTAGGGTGTTACAAATCCCACCCCCCTTAAGAAGAATCTCGTCCTCGAGATTCAGACAGATTGGGAAAAAGATCTGGAAACTCTGCTTTCAGCTCATCCTCTCTTTCCCATGTTGCCTCATCTTCTGCATGATTACTCCACTGTACTTTGCACATCTTGATCACACTATTCCTGGTGACCCTTGTCATAGTTTCCAGTATCCGTATGGGATGTTCGACAATAGTGAGATCCTCTTTAACATTTAGCTCATCCAAGGGTAACAGCTCCTTGTCGTGAGGACCAAAACCCTTCTTCAACCGAGAGATATGGAATACGTCATGCACATCAGCTAGCTGGACTGGCAACTCCAACCTGTAAGCCACTTCTCCCACTCTCTCAAGGATTTTAAAAGGTCCGATAAACCGAGGTGACAACTTTACTTTAACTCTGAATCGACGCAAACCTCTGATAGGTGACACATTTAGGTACACATAATCACCTTCCTGAAAGACCACGTCTCTCCTTTTACCATCTGCATAACTTTTCTGTCTAGACTGAGCAATCCTCAAATTTTCTCTGATGATCTAAACTTGTTTCTCTGCCTCTCTGATGATGTCTGCCCCGAATAACTGCCTTTCGGCTGTCTCACTCCAGTACAACGGAGTTCTACACTTCCTTCCATACAAGGCCTCAAAGGGTGACATTTTGAGACTGGATTGGTAGCTGTTGTTATAAGAGAACTCAGCATACGGCAAGCTCTTATCCCAACTACTACCATGCTTAAGTGCACATGCTCTCAGCATGTCTTCTAGGATCTGATTGGTCCTCTCTGTCTGTCCATCAGTCTGTGGATGATAAGCTGAGCTGAAATTCAACTTGGTATCCAGAGACTCATGCAACTTCCCCCAGAAACGAGAAGTGAACTGAGTACCTTTGTCTGACACGATCTTCTTCGGTACACCATGCAGACACACAATCCTGGACATGTACAGTTCTGCCAACTTAGCTCCTGTATACGTGGTTTTCACCAGAATGAAGTGAGCTACCTTGGTCAAGTGATCCACAATGACCCAAATCGAATCATAACCATCTCGGGTTCGGGGTAAACCCACTATGAAATCCATTCCGATCTCTTCCCACTTCCACTCAGGCACCATCAGTGGTTGAAGCAAACCAGCGGGCCTCTGATGTTCAGCCTTAACCCGATGGCAAGTGTCGCACAAAGCCACATGTGCGGCCACATCCCTCTTCATACCGTACCACCAATACCTCTGCTTAAGATCCTGGTACATCTTAGTACTTGCTCGGATGGATAGAGTAAGCTGAGTCGTGAGCTTCTCTCAAGATAGTCTCTCTGAGGTCTCCTGTCTCTGGCACACACAACCGGTTCTTAAACCACACGGTTCCTTGTTCATCCTCTGTGAAATCTGGGGCTTCTCCTTGTTTCATACTCTCCTTGATCTTCTGGATCCGAGCATCATCTAACTGCCACTTGCGTATCTCCTGCTCCAGAGTGGATTGCACTTCCAAAGTCACTCCCTCTGCATGTGCAACCACCTTCAAGTTGAGCCTTTCGAACTCCTTCACCAACTCATCGGGAAACTGCAGAATCATAGCCATGTTAGTATGGCCCTTCCGACTCAAGGTGTCAGCGACCAGATTTGCTTTACCAGGATGATAGTGAATCTCTAGATCATAGTCCTTGATCAACTCTAACCAACGACGCTGGCTCAGATTGAGATCCTTCCGGGTGAAGATGTACTTCAAACTCTTGCGATCAGTATAGATCTGACACTTATTTCCCATAATGTAGTGTCTCCAAATCTTCAATGCATGAACTACTGCTGCTAACTCCAGATCGTGCGTGGGGTAGTTCAACTCATGCTTCCTCAATTGTCGAGATGCATAGGCTATAACGTGACCTTCTTGCATCAACACACAACCCAGACCTTGTTGAGATGCATCACAATAGGTCAAAGCTCTTCTGCAGATCTGACATCACTAGAACAGGTGCTGAGGTCAACCGCTTCTTCAATTCTTCAAAACTGGACTGACATGCACCGGTCCACTTGAACTCCCTGTCCTTCTCTAGTAGTGTGGTGAGAGGCTTCACAATCTTGGAAAATCCCTCAATGAATCGACGGTAGTAACCAGCGAGTCCTAGAAAACTCCTGATCTCAGACACCGTACGAGGGGCTTCCCACTTCAACACATCACTGACCTTGCTTGGATCTACCGCAATACCTTCGTTGGTGATGATATGACCCAGAAAAGACACTTCCTTGAGCCAGAACTCACACTTGCTGAACTTTGCGTATAACTCATGCTCTCTCAGCTTCTGCAACACAAGCCTCAAATGCTCCTCATGCTCTTCCTCGTTCTTGGAGTAGATCAAAATGTCATTAATGAACACCACAACAAACTTGTCCAGGTACCCCATAAAGATCTTGTTCATCAAGTACATGAAGTAGGCAGGTGCGTTGGTTAACCCAAAGGACATAACCGTGTACTCATAAAGTCCGTACCTGGTAGTAAAAGCTGTCTTAGGAATATCCGAAGGCCTGATCTTCATCTGATGGTAACTGGATCGCAGATCGATCTTAGAAAACACTTTGGCTCCTCTCATCTGATCAAACAAGTCCTCAACACGAGGCAGAGGATACTTGTTCTTGATGGTAACATCATTGAGAAACCTGTAATCAACACACATCCTCTGTGTGCCATCCTTCTTACCCACAAAGATAACTGGTGCTCCCCAAGGTGATGAACTAGCATGAATGAACCCTTTACCCATTAATTCTTTAATCTGAGCTTTAAGTTCTTGTAACTGATCACTAGACATTCTATATGGGCGCTTAGAGATAGGAGCGATGCCGGGCAAAAGATCAATAATGAACTCAACATCTCGGTCGGGGGGCATACACGGCAACTCCTCGGAAACACATCGGGGTAATCGCACACCACTCGTATGTCTTCCAAGGCCGTTCCATCAAGCTTATTCACGGACGCGGCGTTTGATGGTGCGGGATCTGCTGCAAACTCAAACCTTTCACCAGCTGGACTCGTAAGAAGGACTGATCTCTTAGCACACTGTATCACTGCATCACACGCGGTCAACCATCTCATTCCCAGTATCACATCAATCCCCTTTGAATCCAAGATTATAAGATTGGCACGGAAATCTCTACCCAAAATCTAGAGATGGACGTTGTCACACTTATATATGGCTTTCAATTCCCCCCAGGTGAGGTAACTAACATGTGGCGAGACATGGGACTGATGGGTATATTATGTTGAGCTACGAACTGTGATGTAATGAAAGAATGGGATGCTCCGGAATCAAATAAAGCGAGGCGGGGAGTGGAGTTTACTAGAAACATACCGAGCACTACTCTGGGGTTCTCCTGGGCGACTTCAGCATCAACGTGCATCGCCTTGCCTCGTGCATAGCTTTGTTGTCCTTTGTTGGTCTGCGGGGTTTGATTCCCGCTCCTTGTCTGCTGCTGGTTCTGCACTGGGGTGTGTGGAGGGTTCCTCTTTGGGCAAGCATTGGCATAGTGACCAAGCTCTCCGCACTTGAAGCAAGTAGTGGTGGCAGGATTAGGAGGTGCCACGGACCTCACAGGTGTGCCAACTGGAGCTCTCTCTCGCCGACTCTGGCCGGGAACCGGGCGTGGAGTCTGAGGGATAGGACGCCGAAACCGCCGAGCGGAGGCGCTGGAACTCGCCGAGCGGGACGTTGGGACCGCACGCCAAAAGTTTCCACCCGGTTCCCAAAGCGGAACGGGGTGTTCGGTGGTGGGTTGAAGCGTGGGCGAGACGCACTCCCAAACTGCCCAGAGCTGGCGACCTTTCTCTTCTGCTCCCCGAGCTCCTTGCGCTTTTGCTCCAAGCGGATGGCAGCATCAACTAGCTGCTGAAAGTTGGGGAATGGATAAGACATCAGCGGTGCTGCGGCGAACCGGCCTAACCCATCCGAGAACGGCTCCTACTTCTTCCTGTCTTCTCGCAACCTCCTCGGTGCATAGCGAGACAACTCGATGAACTTGTCTGCGTACTCGGCCACCGACATTCCTCCACGCTTCGGAGAAAGGAACTCCTTCTTCTTGATCTTCATGACTCCAGAGGGTATGTGATGGCTCCTGAAGTTGGTGGTAAACTCTTCCCAGGTGATAGTGTCTGGGGCGGCATGGGCGGCAGAATACACATCCCACCAAGCGGCTGCAGATCCTTGAAGTCATCCTGCAGCATACAGGACCTTCTCTTTGTCATCACACTGGCAGGTAGTGAGCATCTTCAGTACTGTCTTCAACCAATCTTCAGCTTCAAGTGGATTAGCGGCATGAGTGAACACGGGAGGATGGTGACTCATAAACTCCCGGTGCTTGTTGTGAGGCACCGGTGGCTGCACCGGTGGGTTGTTGATCTGGGCTTGCAGGTTCGTCACAGTGTTGGTCAGGTGCCGGAGGATCTGAGTCCGTGTCTCCAGGAATTGCTGCATAGCGGGATCCATTGGTGCTTGCTGGGGTGCTCTTCCTGGACGATTCACTGCTGGTTGATCAACTCCTGATCCTGACCTGGTGTTCACCATCTGAGTGTTAGGGACATTACTTTAGATGTTTGCATCAAGAGTTAAACCCAGAAAGATAGGATAGCAATGGTGTTTAGATAAGACAGATTCTGTTGACTCCAAACAATCAGGCATAACTCTCAGCGTGGGTAACCAAAAATTATGGGTTTTGGACTGATAAAAGGTAATGAAATTACGGAACTACTCCAACTGGAATCTCCTCAATCGGAGTTCTATAACTCTGGTTATAAAATAAACAAGTCAGGTAGGTCAGCAGTGCTTAACAGTTTCGTGAGGCTGTAATGTTTCAGTCATAACTCTCTGATTATCCACCCAAATATTATGAATTTTTCAAAGAAAATCAGTCACAAAATTTCTGAACTTCTCCAATTGGTTTTACTGCAATCAGAGTTCTGTAGCTCGAGGTAAAATTAAAACAGTGCAGCTGACTCAGAAAGCTGCGCGAACAGATTTAGAGTTCTCGGATTTGCATTATGGAAAAACTTAAAGGGACAAAAGTATTAATATAGATAATTGATTGAGACTGAAAGTTGACCCCCACAAACTTACTACTAAACCAATGTCATTGTGGTCATCACTCCACAACACATTGCACTCAAACAAAATCCAGCTCAAACATTGAGCACAAAACCAAGCATTCAATCACACTTCTAAACTAATCACACTTTACCAATCGTCTACTAGCGATTACAAAAAGACCCTATTCTTAACTTTATCCTAAGGACTATCTCCTGCCATGGCATCTGTGCGGGCTTCAGGGGAGTCGTAGTGTGGCCTCTTGGGCGACGGGGAGGTACATCCTTCTGTGGCATCATGAACAACTGGCTGCTCCCTGTTTTGCAGTGCAGCTTCCAAGGCACGCTTCTGCAACTCCAAGGTGAAGATCTGCTGCTGTGCCGCGTACAGAGTATTGTTGGTGTCGTCCAATGCAGTGTTAACAGCTGCAAGTAGACTCCGGACATTGTTCAGCGTTCCTTCATAGGCTGACGCTGGGGCGATGTAGGTCTTGGCCTCCCCACGGCTGCGAAGGGTGTGCACGGCGGTGGGTATCCTCCAACTTTGTCACGCTCCTTGTGAGAGAGCACATAAAGCGCCCTCCGAGCTAACTCTGCTATACCAACGTCCATAGTAGTCCTGTGAGCCACATCATGATGCTTGGACATCTCCCTCACTCCACGGCATGGAATGTACTCCTCCAGGATGGCAGCAATTTCCCAATGGGGCTCGAACCACGGATGAGTCCACAGCTCACAATGGTAAACAGGGGCCTTATCACAGCCCAAGCGGAGTACCATAGCTCGCAGGTGGTCAGCCATGGGAATGCCCACTCCGTCAGCCCTGTAGTGGTACACTTCCCAGATTACTTCCTCAGCTTCTTCCTCTTGCTCTTGTTCTTCTTCCTCTATCTCTAGATCGAGGTGATCTTCCATATCTTCTCCTAGCACTTGCTCCTCTAGGTTGGGCTGTTCAGCTGGCTCATCCTCTTCTGGGATCATCTCTTCTGGGTCCTCCTCATCATCAGACACCATGATGAGGTTAGGGATGACCACGGGTGCAGGCTCCATTCAATCTCCTCATGTGTGTCTCCGTCATGGAAGTCGTTGTACTGTTCTTGCGGGGCATACTGGTGGGCAGCACCAACATGAGAAGTCTTCAAACGGCGAACCATCTGTAGTGCAGTGTAGAATGAGATAGATGGTAAGACAAAAAGGATGAAAGCTAAAGCAAGCACGAGGTAAAGAATCCAGATAGCTCAAGAGTGAGGCAAAAGCAAGAGTAAGGTTAATAGAAGTAAAGCAAGCATGTAAGAAAAAAGCTTCTATGATTATAAAATCCTTAGTTCGACCATTTCTATCTAGGCTAGCGTTCCTACAATCAACACGGCTCTGATACCACTCTGTCACACCCAATTTTAAAGGCAAAACCGAATGCATAGATCACGTGTGCGCCAGCATCAAGTTACACACACTCTTAGACATTGTGAATACCAAAATCAGTGTCACACGAATAAAGAGTTATTACAAACCATAGTCTTAATTGAAACTTAAGTAACGAGTTCTCGCAGCGGACAAAATGCCTCCACAGGCAGCTGACCAAAGACTACGCACACCTAGAACTCTTGGAAATCTCCTGGAATGTCTTCAAATTTCTCCCAGTCTGAGCAGCAATCCGGGTATTGTAGATGCAAGAGAATAAACAAGCGTGAGCACATGACATACTCAGCAAGAGAGAACAACATAATATGCAAGGCCATATGGTGGATGGCTAAGGTTCAAGCAGTTTAGCATTTTAATGGGTCAAGTTTTATTAGCAACCTGATTACTAAAAGAGTGTAAGTTCATACCAACCCAATTAATAAGATATGAGCATCATAAATAAAGAATAAAACAACAATTAAACATTAGAGTTCCATAATTTAATCATGTGAGTGTCCAGGCCGCTCTTGACCGTGAGCACAGCTAATCGATTAGTTTAACACTCTGCAGAGGTTGTACACTTTCACCACAAGCAGTGTAAAAGCTCTGAAGAACTTTGAACCCAACCATGCGGTGTTTGCAAGGCACCATACCACACTACCGAGGTGTGATTGCATAGGGACGCTACATGGCCTTTACAAAGGTTCCCTAGCAAGTTATGACCCACAAGGTCCGGATCAGTTAGCAAGGTATAAAGTCCCCTAGCAGGTCGATACCCCACCATAAAAAGAATAAATCACCCAACCCCCTGCTAGAGCGAGTCCATACCCCACAGTACCGCCGATCCCTTGTCCTTATCAGGTAAGATCACCCCAAGCTAAAGTTCCTAATTATTCAGCCAAGACCATTGCCCATTAGTTCTTGTGGTTGTACTGTTTTCCTGGGTGGTTCTCCATGTTCCGATTAACATATTAAAGTGGTCTTGTAAAGTAAAGAACATAAACGGAACATAGAACATAAAGGTAACCAAGTTTGATTAATACCACTCCCAATTGAGCATGCTAAGCAATAGCTACCACAAGATTAATTTAATAAACTTGGTGACAAGGTAAAGGTAGTAAAAGACTAGGCATGATCCTTAATAGGTTCCCATCAAGTTAATGTAAGCAGAAAGTAAATACAGTGAATTTAAATGCATGTTATGTAGGACAAGCGGGTATGCATCAAGGAAGACTTGCCTTCAACAAAACTCTTTTGCTCAAATTCTTGCGCGTCTTGATCTTAAAATCCCTCGAACGAATCGCTCTCTACGATCCACAATCAACACATACAAGCATACAACAATAATAAATAAGAAATAGTCACCAAACAGATCAAATAGAACTAAACAGTGGCATAAAACTAATCTACACTTCGAGACGATCGCGTGGACATAAATAACGCTAAAATCGGAGCTAAAACGACTAAGTTACGGCCTAAAGAAGGTGCAGGGACTAAACTGTGAAGGTTTGAAAAGAAACTGGGCTAAAATAAAAGAAAAAGGACTAAACCGTAAAAAATCTCCTAAGGTGGGAGGGTATTTTTGTGAATATCGGAAAACTCAGGGGCTTTTCTGCAAAAACACCTGATCCGGCGGGGGTTGACCTGGTTGACTCGGTTGACCAGATCTAGATCTGTTGGATCTAGATCCAATGGCTGTGGCGGCTTGCGGGTGAGGCAGGCGGCGGGATGCGTCGGATCTGGATCCGACGGCTCGGGTCATCCGCAAGCGGCGGGTTTAGATCTGGTGCGTTGGATCTCGATCCGGCGGCCGAGGACGCGTGCGAGCGGCGAGCGGCGGCGGGCGGCGGTGGCCGGCGGCGGAGTTCGCTAGCGAACTCGAACTTGGGCTCCGGGGCACGATTTGAAGCGCGGAAGACACCTACGTGCGGCGCGTGGGACGGCGAAGCCAACGGGGGCGGCGGCTCGCGGCGGAGACGCGGCGGCGCGGGCGGACGACACGGCGGCGCGGCTCGGAAACTCCGGCGAGGGCCCTAGGGTGCTACGGTGCTCAAGCTTAACAACAAGCGATGTAGGCGCGAAGCTCACCTCCTGGCGTAGCTTTTGGACAGCTTCACGTCGACGCAACAACGGCGGAGGTGGGGAATCGAAGGCGGCGGCGGAAGCTAGGGTTTCGGGCGACGGCG
The DNA here is from genome assembly GCA_947561735.1 of Cenchrus americanus. Lineage (NCBI taxonomy): Eukaryota > Viridiplantae > Streptophyta > Magnoliopsida > Poales > Poaceae > Cenchrus > Cenchrus americanus. The sequence continues at coordinate 87,219,516 of OX387240.1, read as the reverse complement.
CAAGACGGCGGGGTGGCGGCTAGGGCTCGGGTGAGGACGTCCAGCGCGGCGGACGACTTAAATAGCCTGGGGAGGATCCTTGGCGTGCGGGCCACGCGTGGGGATGCGTGCACGGTCGGACTCGGGTGGCGGCAGCGGAGTCGGGTCGGGGCCGACGCGAGGTAGGGTATGGCCGGTGGGTCCCGGTGTCGGCCTCGGCGGGCGGGGCGGACGCGATGCGGGCGGCGGCGGCCGGGGCCGGGCCGTTAGGCCGGGCCGAGGCTGCGGCGCGCGCGCGGCGGCGGTGCGGGGGCTAGGTGGGCCGCGGGGGGGCCGGGCCGCGGGCGCGAGCGGCGCCTGCTGCTGCTGGGTTGCTGGGCTAGATTGGGTAGGTTAGATAGGATTTGGAATTAAGGGTTTAGGAATTTGAAAGGGATTCAAATCAAAAGGAATTCAAACTTTGAATTTGAATTCCAGTAAACCAAAAAAATGCACCAGCATGTATGCAACAATTAATTCCTATATTTCATTAATTTTATTTTAGAAAAGTTTTAAATGCCTAAAAGAAAAGTAAAGCAACCTTATATTCCTTAAGCAACTAAAGGTTTCTAGCAAATTTTAATAAAGCCAATTTTTAGCAAAATTAGGGTATTATACTGCGCAGGGGCCGCGCGGTGGTTGCCGGCAACGGCGTCGCGCGCAGGTCGTTAGTGGGCGGCGTGCGGTGGCGCGTCGGCGGACAACTTGCGGGCGCGGAGGCAGCGGCGGCTTTCGGCGTGTGGCAACCTGCGTTGCGGCCCCTTGGCGGTGCGGCGGCGTGGTAGCCGGCGGCGGAGCTAGTTACCTCCGGCGCCTTGGCGGGACTGTTCCAAGAGTAGAGAAGGTAGTGGTTGAGCTTCTCTGATCTACTGGGGGTGGCGGTGGCTCGTTGTTGGGCGTCGGTCCTCGGAAGACTACCTTGGTGCCTAAGTGCCGGAGGTTCGTCGGTGGGCGGGGCGGTGTTGGTGGGGGTTGGTGGCTGCTGTGGGCGACTTCCATCGTGCGGCACCCTCTGGTGTGGATCTGGGCTCTTCCAGTCGATGTCGGTGATCCGGTGGTTTGGGCAGGGTGTCGCAACTTTCGTGTCGTTGGTCGTTGGTTGGTTGAGGGGAGCCTAAGTGTTAGCCCCTCGCGCTTCTGATGGTCGCGGTTGGTGTTGTGGTTCATCTTTTCCTTCATCATCGGGTTGACATTGACGAAGCGTCGAGCGAAAGCCTTCCCGACTATGGTGTTAGTGTCAACATCGGCGGCGTCTTCGGGCGTCGGTGCCCTCCTTGGAGGTGTTTTGTTGGGATGGTTCCTGCTTGGTCTTTGTCTTCCAGGTGGAAACATTTCTCCGATTCTTCGGAGGAGCGACGACGGCGGCATCAGCACCATTTCCTTCTTGAGGGTGTTGCTTTGTAAGTTATGGGTGTGCTTCGCTTGTGGTGCTTAGGCTTCGAGGGCGTTGGAAGTTTGGAGGTTCGGTCGGAGAATAAGTTAGAAGCATAGTCTTCTGTTTCTTTGGTGTAGTGGTTGTATTTTCTTGTTTGCTTCTTTACCTCGGTACGAGGTTTTGAGTCTAAGGGCTTTGGTGTAATCGTTGGCCGTATATATCCACTCATGGATATAGAGGCCGGATTGTAATCCTTAATTAAAAAAAATCTAGGATCGTTGAACATTCCATTCCAATAATGTTCTTTTCATATGTGTAATAATCAGCAGTGCCACAGTTACGCTCATGTTCACTTTCAACAACTTTACTGTCAATAAATGACAGCAAATTCGCTACAGCCTAGAATAGATTATCATTTATTTAGTTTTATTGTGATATGCACAAAGAACTAAAATCCGAGCATAGGTTCTAACATACTAGCAGGGCACCCGGTGAAACCTTCATGCTATATGACAAAGAACAAACTAATATACACAAATGTTCATGTCCGAGAACTACATGCCTGAATGTTTGCTTGGCCATCATCAAGCTTGAAAGGTGGAACATCACAAGTCAATTGCCCAGACACAAAGACAAGGTCATTTTCTTTCAATTGGGCCAAGTCGTCTTTGAAAACAGTGGGAACCCTGAAGGTAAAAACAAGTGTGACATCAGAATACATATATTTGGAAAATGAAAAAACATGCATAGGAATATTCTAGATAATGAAACAGGTAACAAATGACAATACAAGGCATGTAGAAAAAAGGACCAATGAAACTTTAGCACAACCAAAAAAAAGTGATACTTCTTCTGGCCCTTTGGGAAATTTTAGAAATATAGTGCTCAGAAATAGTGAAAGAATTCTCAATTTTATCATTAACAACCATTTTCTGACTACATATAGGTATTAAAGGTTCGGTAACATATTCTTCCATTTAATAATCAAAGACCAGGGCAAAATCTGATTTTCAACAAAACATGAAGTCCATACGATTTGCGATATTGCAGCACAAAAACAGGTCAATTCAGTTCGTAATTATACATATACTAGCAAACTATGCCCGATTTTTTGAATGAGACGAATGGTCAAAGTTGAAAGAAAAAGTCAACAGCGACAAATATTTCGATACGGAGGGAGTACCTGCTAATAGCCCGAAGTAGTGTCGTGCTTCACGATCGAACCGACACGAGAAGGCCCCATGGGCTCATGCCTGAACCTCAGTCAGAGATCACGAGTGAGGACGACCCAAAACGATGGGGTAGTGCTGGATTAGTTTGCACATGTATACTTGGAATATTATCACTCGCATTAGCTTTCACAGTAATGATTTGATTATAACCTTTTATGTTTTGATAATTACTATTTTTGGGAAGATTTGCTAGACATATACATAAAAATAAGTAAAACCAGTTTTGATTTAATTAAAAAATTGACTTGTTCGGAGATAATTTTGGAGACAACCCTAAAATATACTTTAGTTTGTATGAAAAATGAGTGATGCACTTTTTCTTATCCTTGCCAAACTGCCAATGCATCCTTGTTTACTTTTCGTGATAGATGGGCCGATACGCTAGCTGCTTACTCTCTAAGATGCTTTGTTCGGCCCGAACAAGCAAGCAAGTGACGGCCCAAATGCTTTGTTCGACCGAGCAAGCAAGGCTGCTGGCGCGGCCCATACACTACTGAACGTCCGATTTAGGGGTAAATACCTGTTTTTGGTCCGCTTCAAGGGGTAAACAATTCGTTTTATCCACTTTAGCTGGTAAACAACCCGTTTCTTGCCTTAACCTTCATGATTTCGGATGACGGACAAAAAAAGAGGGCAGAAACAATCCTTACTTTAATATTATATGTAAAGATAAAGATTATTATTAGGTAGAGATAGAGATATAGCTTGATCTACATCACACGTCACTTATTTGCAAAGTGGCATTAAATTATACACAAACAATTTCAAGAACTATATTATCAAAATAGATTGTAAAAATTGCACCTTTGCTCTTGTCCCCTGAAAATTCCCACAATTAGTAAATATGTGGACTTTAGCCATATTGTTCATATACAAATTGGATTTTGAATATCTAATAACTACTTTATTTTCTATTTCTTTTTCCACGTCAAAAATATAAATGTGGACTCTTGCTCATATTTTATTAGCCTACATCAACTTCAGGTGCTATGTAAAGAGATATGAATTCATATTCTTTCATTCCATTGAAAATCATTTCAATAGTTTATAAAATTGTTTCCATCTCCAAAACAAATTTCACTATTTTCTAGTTCGTTTCATAAATATATTCATTTTATTTTGCATGTTATATTTATGATTTATTTATGTAGCCTCTAACTTAGTCATCTTGAATTCTATTTAATCTGCATCTAATTGTAACCACCTATAATATATGTAGATTACAAAGATACATATGTATGATGTCACAATAACACAAATTATGCAACTTTAGAATTCTCGATAACTGTATGACTTTGTTTAACTTGAGTTTGTTTAACAAAGTGCATACTGCATCTAGTTTTCTTTTATAAAGGACAACTGGACAATGCAACTAGGTTGGACTGTTTCTTCTTCTTGTTTGCTTCTGGACGCAAGGGCAGAACAGGCTCGCTTGGAGAGTAAAAAAAGGATCCAACATCGCTCGTCGGACGTGGGAGGCCGGGAATTCGGTGGGCTTGGCTGGGCCTGATGGATGAAGCGGGCACGGAGGAGAGCGGTCAGACGTGGCATGGTTGTTTCTAACTCCAATTTTATTTCAGTTTTACACGTAACCTACCGTTTTCTGTTGGTTTTGCGTGCGATGCGAATTCTCCATGGCTTAATATGACGGACGAAAAATAGACAGAAACAATCATTGCTTTAATATTAGGTAGAGATAGAGATTATTAGGTAGAGATAAGGCAACAACAATTTTTTAATTACTCATTTGCACACAATCAAAACCAAAACCAGGGACATGGAGGCACCCCGAGTGACAATATGCCTGTCCTGTAGGAACAATCACGCCTCCATACTGCTACAAGCAATACCTAATTGTAATAATCTGATCACCAGGTAGTTCGTTTTTTTGAACAAACAAGCACAGACTGTGCTCATCTATAAAACTTATATAGGTGAGACCCACTACAAGCCATGGTTGGATTTCTCTCAACATGCAAGCATTCCACGTCATCATCAACTATGCGCCATGTCACCATCCACCAAATCACATATTTATGTCTTAAATCGATTTTCTGTGGCTTATAGCATGTATATCACACCACAAAATTCCTGCTGACGATTTTAGAATGATTCACTCTCAACAAAATAACATGCTTTCATATATAATGAGTTTACAAACGAATATTGCCATGTAATATCTTTGGTATCACTACTTTCACATTTCACCTTAAAATTTTGTTTAAAAAATTCTCGCAGCAACGCGCGGGGTATCACCTAGTTTCTATTAATAAAGCAGGAGGGAAGAGCAACAAGGGGAGGGAAGCAATGATCACACCAGAAGCTGGGGAAGTCGATGCGGCGGTCCTGCACGAGCACGGAGACCGCGGAGAATCAGCCGTCAGGCGTGCGCTGTAGGTGCACCGACGCGCTCACACTGTTGGCCACCTTGGGCTGCAATGAGATGGTCGGCAGCCGCGGCAGGTTGCCCAGGAGCTTCTCCCTCTGCCACGCGGCCTTCGCTTCCGCCTCCACCGTCGCCGCGGTCGTTAGGGGAAATGCGGCGGCCGGTGCATCGTCCCCGTCGCTCACTGTCGTAGATCCGTGCCGCGCAGTAGAGGACGTCCCTGCCGCGAGGCATGAATCCCGCCGTTGATCCGTGCCGCGCGGTGCCCGCCGGGACATGAGGTCGCCGCGCCGGCGCCGCCGCCGCCGGCGGTTCTGAGAGGAGAGGAGTGACTTGTGAGTGAATGAAGAAATGAAGACGAACAAGTATTGCGTATATAGTATACTATAAAACATTACCTTGTTGTAAAATCAAACCTAAAAAAATTACCAATAATAAACTTTATATATTACAACAATACCATTTTCTATTTGTGACAGTACCCTCGTACTACCCATACGACCTATTAATACGACTGTACCACAACTAAAAACACTGGTCGTACAGAATTAATCTCAACCGTCAGATCATTACATGTAGGTCCTTTTTATTGCATACGAGCCCCTTTCCAACCGGCCGTACATATCGTATTGTGTACTGTAAAAAACCTCTCTCCCTTTCCACCTGCCTCGCTTCCTTGACAAGGAGAAGCCTCCTCTCGAGGGAGAGGATGTCCCTCTCCCAGCGGAGAGCGAGCCCACGCGCTGCGGCCTCCATCAATGATTCTTGGCATCGGAGGAGACCAATCTCTCCATTGAGGGCCGCCGCACGAGCCTTCGACGCGACGAGGTGGTCCAATACTTGCACCACGCGGGCCTGCGCCCTCGCAGCCGCCTGCGCCTCCACCTCTACCACCACCACCGCCACCGCCTGCTCCCTGGCGTTGTCACTCTGGGTGGTCGCAAGGACACGGCGCCTCACCGCCCTCCTGTGCAACAAGTGCACGGTAACGGCAATATACCCCACCGCGCCGACGGCAATGTACCCCAACAACTGCCCCACTCCGAAGCCGGAAGGTCAAACAAGTGCTCACAACCACCGAAAGACGGCGGGGTCGCCATGACTGCCTGGGGGAGGGAGGGGAGAAGGCTGGGGAGGGGGGAGCAGGGGGCAGACCGGAGAGGGAGGGGTAGTAGGAGGCTGGGAAGATGTAGCGAACATGGCCTCATATGCCATTAGTTCGAGTTTGATTTTGGTGATTCATGACAACATGATCATTAGGACTAACCTTATTGTTTTAGCATGTCTTTGTAGACACTTCTAGGTCCCAAGGATGCAAGAAAACCATATGCCAAATTGAGAAGATAGTGTATTTTTCTAGGGTCAAAACCGAGCAAGAAAAGGAAAAGAAAAGACACCGTCGGATGAACCAACGGTCTCTCAAATACAAGCGTCGGTGCAATCGTCGGACGAGTTGGTGCACAGGGTCAAACCTTAGGTACCGTCAGACGACGGTCCGTTATTTAGCAGCGTCGGATGAGTTGCAGAGGAAGAGCGAGGAAGACAGTAGCACCGGATGATCCGACAGCCTGAGTGGGGACCCCGTCGGTCAATCCGACGCTCAGTTTGAATTCATATAGAGACGCGCCAAGATGAAGCCTTCAGCACCGGAAGTTCCGACGCCTTGGTCAATGTGAAGCGCCGGTCTATCCGACGGTCAGTTGGAAGCTAACAGTGGCGACTTGGACGCGAGGCCTTCAGCACCGGATGATCCGCCGTAGCATCGGAGCATATCGTCGAAGCAGTTGTGTCAGAGAACCTCAACGGCTACGTGATGTGGGAGGGGCACCAGATGAACCGACGCCCTAGAAAAGCATAGCGTCGGATCATCCGACGGTACCTTTTTCAGCAGCTTTTAGCCAACGGCTAGTTTGATGCCTTGGGCTATTTATACCCCCTCCACTCACCCATTTGAGGTTGCTGGATTGTGTGGAAGTGAAGAGGAGTTCAAGACACATTCAAGATCATGTCCAATCCATCCAAGGGCTTAATTGCTCATCCTTAGACTTGCAAATGCTTTGTGTATGTGCTTAGTGCTAGTCTTAGTTTAGAGCTGAGTGAGTGCAAGTTTGTGCCAACCTTGTGAGGTGATTCTTGAGTGAATCTTGTTGTACAAGGTTCTCCGGAAGCCTTGGGGCCTAAGTGGCTCACCGGCAATCGTCATCGACCCTCCGGCTTGGTGTGGAGCGGCGAGGACACTTTGTGCGGGGGACGTGGAGACCCCCTTCCTTGGTGGAGAAGCTCCTTAGTGGAGGCGGCATCAAGGTGACCAAGGGAGCTTGGCAAGTGCCTAAGTGGCTAGCCTTTGTGGCGAGTCAAGTGGTTCTCTTGGGAGAGACTTGGTGACCGGGAAGCAATACTCTTGTGTGAGTGCTTCAACAACGTGGACTAGGGGTGGCTTAGTGCCTACCGATACCACGGGATAAATCGCGTATCAAGAGTTTGCTTCCTCTCATCCTCTTTACGTTTCCGCATTTACTCTATTGCAATCTTTGTTTTGCCTCTACTTTCCTAGAGTAGTATCATGCTAGGATTGGCTATAGGTTGCAAACCTTCTTTTGGGATGGGAGTTTCACACTAGAACAACCTAGTTGCACATATAGATAGTATGTTCTAGTTTACCTTTGTGCAAGATTAGTGAAGCCATAGGTTAAGGTTTTAAGTTGCCTAATTCACCCCCTCCCCCTCTTAGGCTAACGGGCATCCGATTCCCTACAGAAGAGGGGAGGAGCAGGACTGCAAGAGGAGAAGGGAGCCGGGGGGCAGAGGTGAGAGCCTGAGAGGAAGGACTAAGTGCTACTAGTAGTTCTAGGTGCTCGAGGTCGCTGCACCACTGTACCCGCTGAGATCGATCGTCACTAGCAGCTGCATGCTGGCACATGACACACACAACACAACACCTGGTGCATGCTAGGAAAGCGAAGGGGAGAGGGAGAGCGCGCACTTTGAAGTAGTGAAGTGACGGCCGTGTGCTTTGCATTGCAGAGGCGGCTTTGCAGCGTTTTCCTTGCACCGTTTGCAACCATGTGGCTATAGCGAACATGGCCTCATATGCCATTAGTTCGAGTTTGATTTTGGTGATTCATGACACCATGATCATTGGGACTAACCATATTGTTTTAGCATGTCTTTGTAGACACTTCTAGGTCCCAAAGATGCAAGAAAACCACATGCCAAAATGAGAAAAATAAGGGTCAAAACCGAGCAAGAAATAGAAAAGAAAAGACACCGTCGGATGAACCGATGGTACCTTAGCAGCAAGCGTCAGTGCAATCGTCGGACGAGTTGGTACACAGGGTGAAACCCTAGGTACCGTCGGATGAACCGACGGTCCATTTCCTAGTAGCGTCGGACGAGTTGCAGAGGAAGAGCAGCGAAGACAGTAGCACCGAATGATCCGACGGTCTGAGTGGGGACACCGTCGGTCTATCCGACGCTTAGTTTGAATCAAGATAGAGACGCGCCAAGACGAAGCCTTCAGCACCGGATGATCCGACGCCTTGGTCAAGGGGTAGCGTCGATCTATCCGACGGTCACATGGAAGCTAACAGAGACGACTTGGTTGCGGGGTCTTCAGCACCGGATGATCCGACGCACCGTCGGTGCATAGCGTCGGAGCAGTTGAGTCAGAGAATCTCAACGGCTATGTGACGTGGGAGGGGCACCACATGAACCGATGCCCTGGAAAAGCTTAGCATCGGTTCATCCGACGCTACCTTTTTCAGTGGCCGTTAGCCAACGGCTAGTTTGATGCCTTGGGCTATTTATACCCCCTCCACTCACTCATTTGAGGTTGTTGGATTGTGTGGAAGTGCAGAGGAGTTCAAAACACATTGAAGATCATATCCAATCCATCCAAGTGCTTAATTGCTCATTGTTAGACTTGCATATGCTTTGTGTATGTGCTTGGTGCTAGGCTTAGCTTAGAGCTGAGTGAGTGCAAGGTTGCGCCAACCTTGTGAGGTGATTCTTGAGTGAATCAAGTTGTACAAGGTTTGCCGGAAGCCTTGGGGCCTAAGTGGCTCACCGGCAATCGTCATCGACCCTCCGGCTTGGTGTAGAGCGGTGAGGACACTTTGTGCGGGGGACGTGAAGACCCCCTTCCTTGGTGGAGAAGCTCCTTAGTGGAGGCGGCATCAAGGTGACCAAGGGAGCTTGGCAAGTGCCTAAGTGGCTAGCCTTTGTGGCGAGTGAAGTGGTGCTCTTGGGATAGACTTGGTGACCGGGAAGCAATACTCTTGTGTGAGTGCTTCAACGTGGACTAGGGGTGGCTTAGTTCCTACCGATACCACGGGATAAATCGTGTGTCAAGAGTTTGCTTCCTCTCATCCCCTTTACATTTCCGCATTTACTCTATTGCAATCTTTGTTTGCCTCTACTTTCCTAGAGTAGTATCATGCTAGAATATGCTATAGGTTGTAAACCTTCTTTTGGGATGGGAGTTTCACAGTAGAATAACCCTAGTTGCACGTCTAGATAGTATGTTCTAGTTTAGCTTTGTGCAAAAATAGTGAAGCCATAGGTTAAGGTTTTATGTTGCCTAATTCACCCCTCCCCCTCTTAGGCTAACGAGCATCCGATTCCTTACAAGTGGTATCAGAGCCGGGACTCACTTCCTTCACAAGGAAACACCAATTCGATTGGTAAATTGTGAAAACCGGCTCATTGGAACAGTTAGGCTTCACCGCCTAGTGAGTTGCTCTATAGAGGAATGAAAGGGGTGTATACCTTAGGTTTGGCTCCACATTTCGATGGCATGGGCTATCCTCAGTGGAAGGTTCTCATGGAGGCCTATCTCCAACCAAAGGACCTTGATGTTTGGGGAGTCACCGATGAGGTCATGAAAAATGCTACTAAGAAGGAAAAGCAATTTGATGTGATTGCTAAGAGTATCATTTTGTTCTCACTAGATGTAGGCGTTTTCAATAGAGTTTTTACTTGTGAAAATGCTCATGAGCTATGGAAAACCATCAAGGTGCAAAATGAGGGTTCAAAAGAAGTTGCTAATGAACGCTACGGTTGTCTTGTTGAGGAATTCAATAGCTTTAAGCAACTTGCAAATGAAAATGCCGAATCTATGTACTCACGCCTAAATGTGCTTGTCAATGAGATCAATGCTTTAGGTGTGAAGAATATCACGAACTTGAACATTAACCGCAAGATCCTTCAAAGTCTCCGGAAGCCCGATTATGACTTGGTGAAGGCAATCATCTACGAAAAGAAGCTCGAAGATTGGAAGCCATCTCATATCTTGAGCAAGATCATGGCACATGAGCTTCAACTCATGCCCAAGTCAAAGAAGGCGCGCCAAGAGAAGCCCCAAGAACCATCCTCTCCAACTACAAGCCATGCTCTCTTAAGCCAACAAGAGAAGATATTGAGTAGGATGGCTACTCATGGAAGCTCAAGCGAGGATGATGGTGATGATGGAGATTCCTCAAGTGATGAAGAGGTTGAATCCATGGTGGCCGAGTACGTGAAGAAGATCTTCAAGTATGTGAAGAAAGTCAACATGTACGGCTACAACGTCCACTTGAGAGAAGGGCGTCATCATCAACACATCAAGTTCACCAAGATCGAGCACAAGCCTAGGAAGAAGGTGTTCAAGGAGAGGAGACCAAGGAAAAAAGCAACTATCACCATCTGTGAGTGGACAAGTGGTGGAGAATCAAGTTCTTCTAGCTCAAGTGACGAATCAAGAAAGAACTTCACCACCCGCTTCAAGCAAGGTCCCTCATCATCACTACACATGTGCCTTATGGCCAAAGATATGGAAAGCAATGTAAGTGAAGATGAATCTGACACCACCTCTCTTGATGATCTTGTTGATCTAGTCCATGAGCAAAAGGGAATTCTTGAGAAACAAGCTAATGAAATTAAAGAACTCAATGCTCTCAATGATCTTAGTGCAACCCTTGCTACAAATTATGAACATTTGTTGTGCAAATTCAAATTGCTTAGCAAGGAGTGTGATGAACTAAAATCTAAGCTTGAGAGCAATGAGATTAAAACAAGTAATTCCTTTGAGCTTGATGAATCATATATCCCTTGTGCAATTCCTGTCTCCAAGGTAGATGCTTCAACTTCTTGCATCGATTTAATTGATGAATCTTGCTCACCATCTTGCAATGAGAATGTTATTGTAGAAACATGTGATTCTCTCATAGGCAAGAATAATGATGAGCTCAAGCAAGAAGTGAAATGGCTCTGAGAGAGGTTGGCAAACTTGATGGGAAAGGGCAAGAACGATGAGGAACAAGTGGACATCTCTCAAGACATGAAGAGCAAAGTCCAACCTTCTCAAGATAACCGTGATCCCATGGTGAAGAAGCTTGAGAAGGGTGCAACCGTGACTTGCTACAAGTGTCATGGAGAAGGGCACAAGTTCTACAAATGCCCTCAATTTGTCAAGAAGATGGACAGGGGCACAAAGAAGAAGTTGAACCCCACCATCAAGAGCTCCCTCATCTACACCAAGCCCAACCGCAAGAACAAGACCAAGAGCAACACCTATGTCATCAAGAAGAAGGCTAATGGCAAGGTGGTTGCAAACAAGGTTGGGAAGATGAAGGAGGAGCGGGGTTGGAACCAACCCATTTGGGTGCCCAAGGAAGTCATCATCAACATGAAGGGGCCGCAAATAGTTTGGGTTCCAAAGGCCACTTGAAGGCCTTGAGTGTGGGGACTTGGGAGGCTTGGCACAAAGATGTGAAGATTCAAGCCTACAAGCCAAGCTTGCGAGTTGGACATGTGTTGCCCAAGTTCCTCGGTTGAGGTAATGGCAACTAGTACCTATCTCTTGTATCATTGTAGCTCCATTGCCTTGTTTAGGTTGCATTTGTTGCAATGTTTACATATGGTAGGTTGCTTGTGTCATGTGCTAACCCATGAGCAACTTACATGGTTTGATTAGTGTGTAGGAAAGCTACACTTGTTCTTTCATGGTGCATGTTTTCATATATATCTTTTTGCATCATGAGCAAGCTATAGGGTTAGCTTCCCTTTTGTTGTCATAAACAATGTGCATACATTTGGTTGGTGATTCAAACACTAAATGCACACATTTAGGTGGAGCTCATCCTATGGTTTAGTTATGGGACTAATATTGTTTCAAGCTTATCTTATGTAGTCTTGTCGGTGCGGAATGTGGTCCCGACACTAACCAGTAGTAAGCGCCGAGGTCTCTCCCCCAATGGTCGATGCTAAGCAACTAGTGACACGAGTTTTATCCTGGTTCCGGCCGGGGGCCGTACGTCCAGCAGTGGTGTGCTCGAGGCACTGTATTGCTCAGCACCGGGGTGCTTGTAGTGGGGCGGGTACAAGCAAGGCGGGAAAGGAGGAATAGCCTCCAAGTCCCTGTGAAGTGGCTGAAGATGTTGTGGGAGAATTGGAAAACAAGCGTGTGGTGGCAGGCGTGGTTCTGCCTTGTGTTCTCCGTCCTCTGTCCTCCCGTCCCCTGCGGCGGGGGAGTTCGTCTTCCTTTTATAGGCCAAGGAGAGAGCGAGTCACATGTATGCCGCGCTATCTAGCTACGTGGGGGAACGTGGTGCGCCGTGCCGTAGAGCAGGTGGTCGCCTTGACGGTCCTTGCAGCGATCTTGGCCATCATGGCGTATCTTGTACCCGAACAGTAGCGGCTTCGAGGGTAGGAGCGCAGCGGACGGCCGTGATGTCTTCAGGCGGGCTCGGGGGAGTTGCTGACGCCGGTCCGTACGGGGCACAGTGGCAGGTAAGGCAGCATCCCATTCCCACACGCTCCACGGCGTCGGAGGCGCCCCGGTGCCGGCGTGGGTTCGTGCGTGCGTGGGCGGCCGCCACGCCGTTAACAGTGGCAGGGATGGCTCCCCACTGGCTTAGCGCCGCAACCTATCCCTGCAAGGTCACGGGAGATCAAATCGAGGGTGCGGCCGGCCCCCCTTCGAGGGCTCGGCGCGTTAGCCGTACCGGAGCAGGCGGCGCGGCGTCACGGGGCGGCACCGGCCACGTCGCACGGTCCCCCACGGGGGCGGGGATGGGTTCCTTCCTAGGGAGTTGGTGCAACCGGAACCGGGCGCGTGCCCCGGGCGCATGATGGCGCCGCCCCCGCCGTGGTCAGAGCATTAAATGCCCGTGTATGGGAACGGGCGTGCGCGTGCGGGGGTGCCCTCGAGCGAGGTGGAGCCCGCTCGAGGGCGGGCGGGCCCTCGAGCGAGGCGGAGCCTCGCCGAGGTAAGCACACCCCCCTCGAGCGGGGGCGGAGCCCGCCCGAGGAAGGCGCGTGCCCTCGAGCGAGGCGGAGCCTGCTCGAGGGGATCTCTGAGTGGGCCGCCTTGGTGGGCCGTCGGGGCCACCATGGTGTGGGTCGTGCCCTGTATGCTTAAGCGCGGTGCGTTTGGCTTAGGTTTGTTGTGAGTTTTAAGTGGGGATTCCCCAGTCGTTTAAGGGGACCCCTAGGGCTGTCCCCGACAGTAGCCCTCGAGCATCTACGGGTTTGCCATTGAGGCTCCCGCAGATGCTGGAGCCTACTGATAGGACGTTCTTCCCTCCTGGTCTTGCGAACGCTTTCCGTGGGGCCGCGTCAGCGGCCCGCGGGTCTAGCCCCCGAAGCCCTGCAGGAACGCTGGCGCTCCTGTAGGGGTTTACCGCGAGACTTGGTCAGAAGGCGTGGTACATGTTTCAACCGGCGTCGGCAATGTCTCAGCAGGCTTCGGTGACGCACGCGTTGCTGGCGCTATCCCCGGCGGGTGCAATCCAGGAGGTGTAGCCGCGCGTCAAGCCCCCGAGCCTGGGCCCGTTCAAGGCGATCGGGTAGAGCTCCACGACTTGTTTTTTAACGTGCCCTCGCCGTCCCTCCGCGGGACGGGGGGTGAGGTTTCCGCAACCCCCATCGAGCGGGTCGCGGATTACGGATTCCTCGTTGAGCTGCTAGTGGGTGGTTCGAGTGGACGCCCATGCCCCGTTCGATAAGGGTAGGCTGCGTGGTCCAGAGACACGTCCATTAAAGCGCTTGCATGGGTTTGCTAGGTGGGGCTCGGTCCCGTTCGCTAGGGACCGAGGGCGCGGAAGCTCTCCCTCGGTGGGATCCCCCGCTAGGCCGCCCTCGCTGGCTCTCGAACACGACATGTGGGGCACCCTCAAGCCAGCGGGCTCGAGGAACGGCTCGAATGCGCGTGCCTTCGTCGTCCCTGACTCTGGTGATCTGGGGCGCCTGTTCGAACCCGTCGAGGGTCAGGCTTCGAACCTCTGATCAGTAGGGCCGTGCGGGGTGGCGCCTGGGCGGCCCCGTCTTTGCGTCTGCAAATCCTTGAGGGGCCTGGGCGAGCCAGCCCTCGAGGCGCTGATCAGTAAAATGGTGCGGGGTGGCGGCTAAGCACTCCCGGCCTGACATCTGCAAATCCTCGAGGGGCCTGGGCGAGCCGGCCCTCGAGGCGCCGATCGCAAACGGTGCGGGGTGGCGGCTAAGCGCTCCCGCCCGGCATCTCGCGAATCCTCGAGGGGCCTGGGCGAGCCGGCCCTCGAGGCGCTGATCAGTAAACGGTGCGGGGTGGCGGCTAAGCGCTCCCGGCCTGGCATCTGCGAATCCTCGAGGGGCCTGGGCGAGCCGGCCCTCGAGGCGCTGATCAGTAAGATGATGCGGGGTCGGCGCCTACGGTGCCTGTTCTATCTCAAACGGGCCCCGAGGAGACCGCATGACGCCTGCATCCATTAGAGGGTTGGACTTTTCCGAGCCAGGAGCTCGTGCCGCTCGAGGGTCCTCCTTACTTGGTAAGGGGCCGGGCCATTTAATGCTCCACAGTCGAGGCTGCGGTTTCGCGTCACGGGCGCGCCTTTTTAGGCGCCGCGGCCGCGCGCGCGTGTAGTAGGCGGCGTGGGCGGGCGGACGTGACCGCCTGCCGCGGTCCTCCCGGTTCTACGCCATGATGATGGCCCACCTGCGGTGGCGTGGCCGCCGCGGTCGTGGTGGGACCCGCCCGTCAGCGAGAAAAAGATTCCCCTGCAGTTAATGCGCGCGGGACGCGCGCTCCGGAGAGCACGCCCGTGTCTTATAAATCTGAGGAGAGGAAAAACGGCGGTTTTTACCTTATCGTTTTGCCATCCTCGCCCCTTGCGCTCCTGCTTCTGTCCGGTTCGCGCCGCCTCGCTCTTTCGCCGTTTGGAGTTCTTCTCCTTCTTCCAGTCCTTCGCTCTCGGCCCCTAGCTTTTCCTCATGGCGCCCCTTCCGCCCCTCACGATCGTTGATCCATACGCGTGGGAGCGCTCGTCGGTGACGCGGCTGGCCCTTGGCGACCTTGTGTCTGCCGGCCAACTGGTGGTGAACGAAGAGGGCCGGCCGGCGGAATGGATCGTGCCGCCGGCAGGGGAACGCGCGCCCAACCCACCGGACGGCTACGTGGTGAGCTTCATCCGCTTCCACGAACGCGGCTTCGCGGCGCCGGCGAGCCGCTTCATGCGGGCGCTCTGCCACCGCTATGGTGTGGAGTTGCACAACTTCGTGCCGAACGCGATTTCGCAGGCGGCCACGTTCGTGGGCGTCTGCGAAGGGTATCTAGGGATCCCAGCGAATTGGGATCTCTGGGTACACCTCTTCCGCGCGGAGGCCGTTCACGCGGCCCGACGACAGAGCAGAGGACCCGCCGCGCGGTGTGCGCTGGCGGCATGTCGCTCGCTTTGCGGGCGCAGTACAAGGACGACTACATCCCTTGTACCATGACGACCAACAACGCCGGTTGGGAACGGGGGTGGTTCTATCTTCGCAACGCCGAGCCCGGCCTCCCCCCTACACCGGTCTGGTGCTCCGGGAGAAGCCCGACTCCTGGAGCTATGGGGTGTCCACGGTCCAGCATCGGAGGCAGCTGGACTCGCTCCTGGCCGCGCTGAGGAACCTGGCGGCGCGCGGGCTGACCGCGGCGACCGTCCTCGCCTTCCTCCACCATCGGCGGGTCATGCCCCTAATGGAGAGGCCGCTCTGCGTCTTCGAGATGACGGAGGAGGCGGATCCCGTCGCGCTGGCGAGGTCGCGGACGCTTCTGAGCCCCCTCCAGCGGGAGTACGCGCTCAAACGGGCGCGGAGCGCCGTCGACACCCGGTTGTTGCGCAGCGACCGGTCTCCGTGGGAACTCGAGATGCTCCCCACCGGTCCACTGGTGAGTAGGGTTCCTGATTTCGCTCTTGGCCTCGTCGATACTTCAGGTTGCTGACGTGCTTCGGTGTTTCGCTTGTAGCTGGTGAGCCTGAGCGCCGCGAAGTCCGTTCCGCCCACTCCTGACTCCCGCGCGGTTGGTCGGGCGTCGCAGCAACGGGAGCGAGAGCGGGCGGCGCGCAAGAAGGAGCGCGCAAGGCAGCACCGCGAGCGCCGCGAGCGGCGGAGCGAGAAGTACCGGCTGCGCGAGCAGCAGGGGCTCTCTTCTTCGGGGACCGAGGAGTACTCGTCCTCGGAGGGGGATGAGGAGGAAGAGACCGGGGGGTAGGCCCCCCTGATAGGTGGGAGCCTGCGCCCCCGTCGCCGGAGCCAGCTCCGGCAGCAAGAGCAACATCGCCCGGGGCGGGCGCGGAGGCACCCGCCGCCAGGAAATCGACGACGGGGAGCGGCGTGGGCCGCGGAGGCACCGGCGCGTGCCCGCGCGTGGGGCGGGGCCCGCGCGCGGGGCGGGCCCGCGCGCGCGGGCGGGGCTCACGCGCGCGGCGGAGAGGGGAGGCCTCGAGGAAGAGGAAGCACGCCTTCTCCTCTTTGAGGTAAGGGGCTTGCCCCTTTGTGGGGTTGCATTTTTGACAACCAAGGATTCTGATTAGTTGTTTGTGTTTACGCAGGGTGGTGCCGACCGTGCCTCCCCTCGCACCGGCCCAGGTGTTGAGGGCGGACGCGTCCGTTCCCGGGCCCGGCGGCGCTCGTCGAGGGCGCGCGGGCGGGGGCGAGTGCGGCGGGCGAGAGTTCGGGGGGCGCGGGCGAGGCCCCGAGGCCACGGCCGGCGGTTCGGCCGCCGCGCCGGCGGCCGGCCGTGGTGGAGGCGCGACTGCGGCGCGGTCGTGGCGGAGGCGCGGCCCGGCGGCGGCCGAGGAGGACGGTCGGGCGCCGTGGTCGCGGGGGCGCGGCCGGCGGTGGCCGCGGCGCCGCGGCGGGAGCCCGCGGCTACGGAGGCGCGGGCGGAGGCGTCGACGGAGGTGACGCAGGGCGGCACCCGCCGGTGGCTCCCGGGCGGTGGTGGTGGAAATCCCTGACGACGACTCCCCGCCGCCCGGGTGGGACCAGTGGGTAAGTTTCCCCACGCTTTCCCCAGAGTCCCAAGAGGGGGCCCTCGTGAGGCGGCGTGAGGGCCACATGGTGGGGGGGGCCGAGGGCATGGTGCCGAGGCCTTGTCTTCCTGCACCGGCCGCTCCGCCAAGGTAGAGGGGGTCGCGGGCGACCCGCATGCGTTCGCCGACGCCCAGGGGGAGCAGGAGCTATGGGGAGAGCTCCGCAACCACGGCGCCACGCTCGACCGAGCGTTGAACGAGGCGCTGAGGGTCCACGGCGGCCCCGCGTGGCGCGTCTTCCAGGTGGGGCATCGTTGCTTGTTTCTTTCCTTTTCTCATCTCTGCGTGCAATCCTTGCGTCATGATGCTTACAGGTTCCGACTTGTTGGTGACAGGAGCTTGAGCTCCGCGCCCGCGACAAGTACGCCGCATTTGACCAGGTGAGCGCCAAGCTCCGCCAGCTACGAGAGCGGTGCGACGCCTTCGACGCGCTCACCGACGCCCTGAGGACCCCGGACGGCTGGCTGTCGTACCGGGCCATGGCCCTGCGTGATCAACTCCATGAGAGCGCAAGGGGGGGACCCGACACACCCCTCCACCCTCGAGCAGGTCTGCACAGCCCTCATCGATCGGGATGAGGCGCGCGGCGGCGGCGCGGGCGGACCCGGAGAAGATGCGCACCCCGGCGGCCAAGCGGGAGGTGGAGGTGGCCGTCGTCCGCAACGACAACCGGGGGCTCCGCTCGTCGCTCCAAGGGGCGCGGGGTTCGGGCGGGGGCCGGGCGAGGAGCGGGCGCGCGTGCTCGAGCGAAGGGGCCAAGGAGGCCGACGATGCGAAGGCCGCCCTCGACGCCAAGGTCGCGGCGCTCGCCGTCGGCCGAGGACCCCGGCTCTCGCGGGAGCGCCCGCCCGCCGGGGGGGCCGAGGGGCGGCTCCGGCGGGGAGCGAGGCCGCCCTTGCCGACGCCCGGTCGGCCGGGAGCGAGGAGCGCGTCGCTCGCGAGGCGGCACAGAAGTCGCTGGAGGACCGGAACACCGAGTTCTCTAAGCTCGAGGGCGAGCTGATGGTGCTCGGTATCACGCCGCGAGCCAGGAGGGGCGGCCCTCCAGGAGCAAGGCGAGACCATCAAGGGCCTTGAGCAGGCGGTCGAGGCCGGGCGTCGCGCCCTCGAGGTGGAGAGGAAGCAAGTCGAAGGTAAGTCGCCGTTTGACTCCTGTTTTGCTGATTATCCCTTAGGGGGTTCGCACCCTTTTCTGACTTCTTTCTTGCCGGCCAACTTCAGACTTGCGCACCGCGCTGGGGCACGCGGCTAAGCGGGCCGAGGCGCTGCAGACCTCCTACAACTCCTCCGAGCAGAGCCGCCGGAGTTGCGCACCGCGGCCCTCGAGACCCGCCGGGCCGTGGAGGAGGGCGAGGCGCGGGCCGGGAGCTCGGCGGCCGCCCGCCGCGCGCCCTCGACGGCCACGTCACCGGGCGCGTGCGTCGGGCGCTGCATCTCGGAGTCCAGAAGGCCCTCGGGGTGGTGCGATCTCACTACGAGGTCAACTTCGAGGCGCCGCGAGGGCTACGTCGTCCCTGAGGGTGTCGAGGATGAAGTGGCGATGGAGCGTGTGGACGCGCTAGCCGCCGACGCCGCCGGACGCTTGGTGTAACACCCAAAATTCCATCACTTAAAAAAATGCTAGCAACAATTAGAATTTTTTTTATTTTCTAAGGATTAATGAATTTGAATAATTAAACTTGCCTTTAAATATATGCAACAATAATTAATTAATTTAGAATTTACCAAGTGATTGTGCATCATGTTGAATGCATGGGCTTTTGGTTGATTGTGTGGTTTAAAAGTTGGTTTAAAAAAAATTTTGAAAAGTTTTTGAGTAAAAGTTTGAAAAAGAAATGAGAGAAAAGAATAGAAAAAAAAAAAAAAAAAAAAAAAAACAAAAGACACCCCAACCCATTCCACTCTAACGACCCCAACCCGCCACCCCACATCACTTTTGGCCCACGCGGCCCACCCCGCCGCCTCCCTCCCTCCTCTCTCTCTCTCGCCCACCGACAGGTGGGCCCGCCCCCGTCGGGGCCATCTTCTCCCTCCCGCCGCCCCCCCCCCCCCCTTTTCACCGCGCCGGCCGCCGGCTCCCCGCACCCCGGCGCCGCCTCCTCGCCTTCCCGCGCCGCTCCACCTCCCCACGGGCGCGCCGCTCCACCTCCCCCACCGCACTCACCCTTTCCCCTACCGTAACTGCCCGCACCGAGCCGAGCCGCCGCCGCCATTAATGGCCGGCCGGCGAGCTCCCAATCCACCGCCTCCGCGCCTTTCTCCCTCCCCTTTCCGAGCTATAAAAGGGACAGCACCATCTCCTCATCACCCAGCGCCCCTCCCCTTCCCTCCTCGCTCTCCACGCGCGCGCGCCGCGAGCGCCGCCGCCACCGCCGCCCCTCGCCGCCGATCTCCTCCTACGGCCTCCCTCCCTCCTCTCCAAGACACGGTGAGATTCCTCTCCTTCTCCTCTTCCTCTCCATGCCCTCGCCGTCGAAAATGGCGCACCGAGCTCTTTCCGGCGTTGCTCCGGCGAGCCCGCCGCCGGCCGCCGCCGCGCGCGCGCGCCGCCGGCCGCCTCCGCCGCCGCCGCCGCTCGTGTGGCATCCGGGCCGTCCGATCGCGGCGGACGGTCCGGATTAAAAGGGATCGCATACCCCTTCGGTGGTCCGCGGTGGACCGGTGGACGCGGGTCCACGGGCGCGGTCCACGGCCCCCGCGTCACCGCTTACGTCACGATGACGTCATCGCCTGCGTCAGCACAGCCTACCGCGAGCCGCCACGTGTCGCTCCCTTGGCTCACCCGCCGGCTGCCTTGGCGGTTTTGCAGAAAGAACCCCGAGGTTTCAGAATTCACAAATAAACCCTTCCACCTATATAAAAGCCTTTCAATCAGGTCCTTTTCTTTACACTTAGGCCCCTGCAGTCCTTAGTTTTCATGTTTAATAGCCTATCCTTAACCTTTTACATGTTAGACCTCCTAGTTTCACACATATTTATGTTTAAGTCCCTGAAATCTTGCAGAAAACCCCTAAAACTTTCAGATAATCACAATTTAGTCCCTGAATCTTGTTTCAGCCATAACTTTTCCATCCTAGCTCCGTTTTACGCGTTCTTGGTGTCAACGCGATCGTCTCTCCGAGCCCGTCATTTCTAAAAGCTTGTTTTAGCCTTTTGGTAATGTTTGATGTATTGTTTTATTTATTGTATGTTTTCTTGTGTGATCGTAGCCGACACGCCGTTCGAGGAAGTTCAAGTGCAGAGCTTTTCAGATAAGGAAAGTAGCTTATCGTTGGAGAAAGGCAAGTGACCCTAACCACCCTTCTACCTATGCTTTAATCAAGAACACTATAAGTTAATCGGAACATGGAGAACCACCCAGGAAAACAGTGCAACCACAGTCCATATGGCTCTGGCTTAGCCAATTAATTAGGTGTGCGATTGATCTGATGGCCCTTTTCCGAAAGGAGCGGAGGGGGTCGGGTTGCGGGGGTATAGCCGGTCCTTTTGGGGTAGCGACCTTTGCTAAGGTGCTGACCACTAGGGAGGGTTATGGTCCGCCCCGATCCGTAACTATGCGGGTCGTTAGTCTTTTGTATACCTTTGTAAAGGCTTCGTAGCGTCCCTATGCAATCACACCTCGGAAGTGTGGTATTGTGCACGATCAAGCACATGCGTGGTTGGGTTCAAAGTTCTTTGGAACTTTTACGCGAACCGTGGGAAAAGTGTGCAACCTGCGAGTGTAAAACCGATCGATCGGCCGTGCTCACGGCCAAGAGCGGCCTGGACCCTCACATGATTAATTGAACTTAAAGATGGATTAATATTGCTTTCCGGTTATTTCGTGGCCTTGCCGAGTACCAACCATAAGTGTACTCATCCTTGCTTACGCTGTTCGGGAGAAGAATCCGGAGTGGAGAACTTCACCGACTACGAGGAGTTCTGAGGATGCGATCAACCAGTCAGATGCCTGTGGAAGATGAAGATGGAGTCGCGTCTTCATAGTTATCGTTGTTCGTGTAAAGACCTATGTGTCAACCATCGTGAGTGTAATAAAAGTTAATAAACTTTTTCTGTACGTTTTGAGCAGTGTCTTGTGATATTACACTCATGAGTCTATCATATGTGTGAAATTGTGATCCTGGCACACATATGAGATGCATTCGGTTTTCTACGGAAAATCGGGTGTGACAGAGTGGTATCGAGCATTGCCGATCGTAGGACGCGGCCTCGGATAGAAATGGTCGATATTAAGGACTCTCTTTCTAGGAAGCCCTTCTAACATTCAAAATATCTTATTTACGCATAAAAAAAATATTTTATTCTTTATTCTTTAACAAAATCAAATCTTTTGTTTTCTTCTACACTGAGTCTGATTCTTGTTCTTCCACCTTGAACTACCACACGTGTTTTATAGGATAGATTCTTAGGTTGCCTACCCCTTCTACCAGTTTCGTTTCGATAGAGCCGTTCTTGTGAGGACGTGCGATGTGAATGCTTGTTGATTGTAAACATGCATGATTTGGATCTTTGACTTGATTGAAATGTTTTTGTGGAGTGATGGCCACAAATACATCAATAAAATAATTAAAGTTAAAATTTGAATCTTAGCCCCTTTTCTCTGATTCACCTTTATCAACTCAACTTCCTATCGGAAAACTTCTCTCTAACAATCAAATGTTAAACATCGGGTCGGGAGGGTGGACGGGATATTACGTTCGTCGTCAATCAGTTGAATCTAGTTCCCTCCTTCACAAGAATTAGCGATGGATCCCGCGATGCAGCAGTTCTTTACGGAACAGATGCAATTAATTCGAGAACCTCACCGCCACTGTTCAGAATCTACAAGCACGACAGAACCGACCACCACCACAAGGACCTCCACCACCTCCACCACCGGTAAACAAGCATAGAGAATTCATGAGCCACAACCCGCCCACTTACTCTCATTCCGTAGATCCCCTCGATGCCGATGATTGGCTCAAGACCATCAACAAGATCTTGAATATCACCCAATGCAATGATCGTGAGAAGGTTTTGTATGCCTCGGGACGTTTGGAAGGTGCGCCGCCGATTGGTGGGATGCTTACACCGTCGCACATCTTTCGCTGCCGACACCATTACTTGGCAAGAGTTCCGGGAGAGTTTTCGTACACATCACATCCCAACCTGGTGTGAAAAAAGGCGAAGAAGAAGGAATTTCTAGCTCTAAAGCAAGGCAACATGACGGTTAGTGAGTATACGGATCGGTTTACTCATTTGTCCCGCTATGCACCGGATGAAGTCAACACGGATGCAAAGAGACAAGAACGCTTTCTCGATGGTTTGATAGGGCCACTTAACTATCAGTTGCAGAGCCACACATTTCTTAATTTTCAGATGTTACTCAATAAGGCTATAGGCTTGGAGAATAAACGCAAGGAACTCCGTGAACGGGAAGCGCAAGTTTCAACCTCGGGGTCGGTCTAGCAAGAAACACCGCCCTCGTTACAACTCATCGCAAGACTCTCGGTTTCGTTCTAGCACACCGGCGAGAGGCCATGGACAAAGTCGGCGAGTATCGTTCGTTTGATGAACACGAAGAATCCAACCCAATGACACCTCGGGCTCCAAATTCTCATCGAATCGCTCGGATGCACCAGGAAGGAACACTACTCCGGTTCACCCTAGTGGATGCTTCAACCGCGGAGAATTGGGACACTACGCCGATTTGCCCTCGGCGCAATGTGCCGACACCCCGGAGAGATAATAGAGGACAACGAGAACAATATGCATGGTAGGGTGAACCATGTGACAGCTCGAAGAAGCTCAAGGAGACAAAGATGTTGTGCTTGGTACGTTTCTTATCAACTACGTACCCCGCAACAGTTTTATTTGATTCGGGGCCTCACATTCATTTATTACCGAACGATTCGTGACAAAGCATGATGTACCCAAGAGTTCCATGAAGACACATTTGCTAATTAGTTCCCCAAAAGGTGAAATGAAATCCACCTATGTATGCCCACGAGGTCAATCTTAAGATCGGAGAGATAGATTTTGAAGCGACTTAGTGATTCTAACATCCGATGGAATAGATGTGATCCTTGGTATGGATTGGTTAAGCAAGCATGATGGAATCATTTTGTGTGCCAAGAAGTCGGTGCTCTTAACTACCCCGCAAGGAGATAGGATTGAGTTTGCCGCCGCAAGCCCGAAGAAGAAGGAGAAGTGAACAAGCTCGTGATAGTAAACCATCATCTTGTCAAGAACATCTTGTATCTCCTTTTGTTCCCCGATCCCTCCGAATCTCGGGACGAGATTCTTTTTAAGGGGGTAGGATTTGTAACACCCAAAATTCCATCACTTAAAAAAATGCTAGCAACAATTAGAATTTTTTTTATTTTCTAAGGATTAATGAATTTGAATAATTAAATTTGCCTTTAAATATATGCAATAATAATTAATTAATTTAGAATTTACCAAGTGATTGTGCATCATGCTGAATGCATGGGCTTTTGATTGATTGTGTGGTTTAAAAGTTGGTTTAAAAATTTTGAAAAGTTTTTGAGTAAAAGTTTGAAAAAGAAATGAGAGAAAAGAATAGAAAAAAAGAAAAAAAAAAGAAAAAAAAAACAAAAGACACCCCAACCCATTCCACTCTAACGACCCAACCCGCCACCCCACATCACTTTTGGCCCACGCGGCCCACCCCGCCTCCCTCCCTCCCTCTCTCTCTCTCTCGCCCACCGACCGGGTGGGCCCGCCTGTCGGGGCCATCTTCTCCCTCCCCGCCGCCGCCGCCCCCCCCCCCTTTTCACCGCGCGGCCGCCGGCTCCCGCACCCCGGCGCCGCCTCCTCGCCTTCCCGCGCCGCTCCACCTCCCCACCGGCGCGCCGCTCCACCTCCCCCACCGCACTCACCCTTTCCCCTACCGTAACCGCCCGCACCGAGCCGAGCCGCCGCCGCCATTAATGGCCGGCCGGCGAGCTCCCAATCCACCGCCTCCGCGCCTTTCTCCCTCCCCTTTCCGAGCTATAAAAGGGACAAGACCATCTCCTCATCACCCGGCCGCCCCTCCCCTTCCCTCCTCGCTCTCCACGCCGCCGCCGCCACCGCCGCCCCTCGCCGCCGATCTCCTCCTACGGCCTCCCTCCCTCCTCTCCAAGACACCGGTGAGATTCCTCTCCTTCTCCTCTTCCTCTCCATGCCCTCGCCGTCGAAAATGGCGCACGGGAGCTCTTTCCGGCGTTGCTCGGCGACGCCGCCCGCCGGCCGCCGCGCGCGCGCGCCGCCGGCCGCCCTCCGCCGCCGCCGCCGCTCGCGTGGCATCCGGGCCGTCCGATCGCGGCGGACGGTCCCGGATTAAAAGGGATCGCATACCCCTTCGGTGGTCCACCGTGGACCGGTGGACCGGTCCACGGGCGCGGTCCACGGCCTGCGTCACCGCTTACGTCACGATGACGTCATCGCTTGCGTCGGCCACGCCCTACCGCGAGCCGCCACGTGTCGCTCCCTTGGCTCACTGCCGGCTGCCTTGGCGGTTTTGGGAAAGAACCCCGAGGTTTCGAATTCACAAATAAACCCTTCCACCTATATAAAAGCCTTTCAATCGGGTCCTTTTCTTTACACTTAGGCCCCTAGGTCCTTAGTTTTCATGTTTAATAGCCTATCCTTAACCTTTTACATGTTAGACCTCCTACTTTCACACATATTTATGTTTAGGTCCCTGAAATCTTGCGAGAAAACCCCTAAAACTTTCGAGATAATCACAATTTAGTCCCCGAATCTTGTTTCGGCCATAACTTTTCCATCCTAGCTCCGTTTTACGCGTTCTTGGTGTCAACGCGATCGTCTCTCCGAGCCCGTCATTTCTAAAAGCTTGTTTTAGCCTTTTGGTAATGTTTGATGTATTGTTTTATTTATTGTATGTTTTCTTGTGTGATCGTAGCCGACACGCCGTTCGAGGAAGTTCAAGTGCGAGCTTTTCGGATAAGGAAAGTAGCTTATCGTTGGAGAAAGGCAAGTGACCCTAACCACCCTTCTACCTATGCTTTAATCAAGAACACTATAAGTTAATCGGAACATGGAGAACCACCCGGAGAAAACGGTGCAACCACGGTCCATATGGCTCGGCTTAGCCAATTAATTAGGTGTGCGATTGATCCGATGGCCCTTTTCCGAAAGGAGGGGGAGGGGGGGTCGGGTTGCGGGGGTATAGCCCGGTCCTTTTGGGGTAGCGACCTTTGCTAAGGTGCCGACCACTAGGGAGGGTTATGGTCCGCCCGATCCGTAACTATGCGGGTCGTTAGTCTTTTGTATACCTTTGTAAAGGCTTCGTAGCGTCCCTATGCAATCACACCTCGGAAGTGTGGTATTGTGCACGATCGGCACATGCGTGGTTGGGTTCAAAGTTCTTCGGAACTTTTACGCGAACTGTGGGAAAAGTGTGCAACCTCTGCGAGTGTAAAGCTGATCGATCGGCCGTGCTCACGGTCAAGAGCGGCCTGGACCCTCACATGATTAATTGAACTTAAAGATGGATTAATATTGCTTTCCGGTTATTTCGTGGCCTTGCCGAGTACCAACCATAAGTGTACTCATCCTTGCTTACGCCGTTCGAGAGAAGAATCCGGAGTGGAGAACTTCACCGACTACGAGGAGTTCGAGGATGCGATCAACCGGTCGGATGCACTGTGGAAGATGAAGATGGAGTCGCGTCTTCATAGTTATCGTTGTTCGTGTAAAGACCTTTGTGTCAACCATCGTGAGTGTAATAAAAGTTAATAAACTTTTTACGTACGTTTTGAGCGGTGTCTTGCGATATTACACTCATGAGTCTATCATATGTGTGAAATTTTGATCCTGGCACACATATGAGATGCATTCGGTTTTCTACGGAAAATCGGGTGTGACACTTGGCGAGGCCTTCGAGGAGTTCCTCTCCCCGGACACCGCCGACGCCGCCACTCCTCCCGGCCCCCGAAGCGGCGGGCACTAGGCCCTTTTTTGTTCATGTATCAGTACACTGGCCGTGTGGCCTTGTAAATAAACAGGTTACTTTGATATGAACATTTGTCGAATGTGAAATGACGTCTTTTGCTCTTTGCGCTTTTTTGTTTCTCCTTCTTCCTGAGTAAATTCTAGTTAGGGGAGTTCGATTTTCGCTGGTGGCCTGCTGGGTTGGGGGCAAGAGAGAAGGGCTGTATCCTCGCGGAGACGTAGGCTATCTCTGGCTCGCGCGTCCCTTCCGCTAGGCTGCCTGCGCCCTGTTCGAATTCTTGCTCGGGGACGAAGTAGAAACATACTTAGCGCGTGTGAGCTGTTTTCTTTTTTGCGAAAAAATGGGACCATTTTTTTTGGGGGGGGGATGCCCCCCGCAGTAGCCCCCGAGGGTAACTTGGGTTTCAGGGGAAAGCCGAGTTGCCCTTTTTATTAAACTGATGATATTTACACGGTTGTGACCAACTGGGGTGCTGGTCACGTGTTTTTACAGCGGAATACTTGAAAATCCTTGCTAGGGATAGAAGCGACGTAGCTGTTGGATGTTCCAAGCGTTGGTGAGTTCTTCGCCGTCCTCGTTGGCCAGCTTGTACGTGCCCGGCTTGAGCACTTTCACCACGACGTAGGGTCCCTCCCACGGAGGTGAGAGCTTGTGGCGTCCTCGGTTGTCTTAGCGTAGCCTTAGGACTAGATCCCCTTCGCTGAAGTCCCGCCGGCGTATTTTCCGTGCCTGGTAGCGCCTGAGGGACTGTTGATACCTTGCGGAGTGCATCAAGGCCACGAGGCGTGCTTCGTCCAGCTGGTCCAGTGAGTCCTCGCGGGCTCGCTGGTTGGCGTCCTCGTCGTAGCCTCGAACCCTGGGCGACCCATATTCTAAGTCCGTGGGGCGGACGGCCTCCGCGCCATGGACTATAAAAAATGGGGTGAACCCGGTGGCTCTGCTTGGGGTGGTCCTTAGGCTCCACACGACCGCCGGTAACTCCTGGAGCCATTTCCGACCAGATTTATTCTGCTGGTCGAAAATTTGGGGTTTTAGGCCTTGTAGGATCATGCCGTTGGCACGCTCTACTTGGCCATTGGTCTGTGGGTGCGCCACAACTGCCCAATCCACACGGATGTGGAATTTGTCGCAGAATTCCAGGAATTTCCTGCCCGTGAACTGGGACCCGTTGTCGGTGATGATGGAGTTCGGCACTCCAAAACGGTGGACGATGTCGGTGAAGAACGTCACCGCTTGCTCAGCCCTGAGGTTCGTGATGGGGTGCACCTCTACCCACTTGGAAAACTTGTCGATCGCAACCAGCAGGTGAGTGAAGCCCCCGGGCGCCTTCCGTAGGGGCCCAACGATATCCAGCCCCCACACGGCGAACGACCATGTTATGGGGATGGTCTGCAGGACATGAGCGGGAAGGTTGGACTTGCGGGCGTAGAACTGGCACCCTTCGCAGGTGCGCACGATCTCGCTGGCATCCGCGACCGCGGTAGGCCAGTAAAAGCCTTGGCGGAAAGCGTTGCCAACGAGGGTGCGGGGCGCGGCGTGATGGCCACAGATCCCCGCGTGGATGTCCCGCAGGAGCTCGCGCCCCTCGGGGATGGGGATGCACCGCTGCAGGATGCCGGAGGCGGCGCGCTTGTACAGCTCGCCGTCGACGAGGGCGAAGGACTTGGCCATCCTGGCGATGCGCCTGGCCTCGGCTCAGTCCGAGGGGAGTTCCCCTCGAGCCATCCAGGCGACGTACTTGTCGCGCCAATCTGCCTTGACGGGGGCTGGCTCGACATCCATCGTATCAGCCTCGTAGGCGCCATACCCCTCGAGGAGGGAGATCACATACATCTCGTTCGAAGGGTCCTCGTCCATGGGCTCCGTGCCTGCTGGATTCGAGGGAGCCCCCGAGGGTTCTGCGTGGCTCGAGGGGTGAGGCTTGAGGGAGACGGAGGGTTGGGCGATGTCGCGGGCAAAAACGTTCGGGGGGACGGTAATCCGCCCGGACGCGATCTTGGTCAGCTCGTCTGCCTCCTCGTTGTACCGACGGGGCACGTGGTTGAGCTCGATGCCGTAGAACTTGTCCTCGAGGGCTCGCACAGCCTTGCAGTATGCATCCATCTTGTCGTCGTGGCAACTCGCATTCTTCATGACTTGGTCAATCACGAGCTGTGAATCCCCCCGCACGTCGAGGCGCTTGACGCCTATCTCGATGGCGATCTTGAGGCCGCAAAGGAGGGCCTCGTACTCAGCCATGTTGTTCGACGCGGGGAAGTGGAGGCGCACTGCATACCGCATGTGCTCCCCGAGGGGCGACACGAAGAGCAGGCCCGCGCCCGCCCCGGTCTTCATCACCGAGCCGTCGAAGTACAGGGTCCAGCACTCTGCTTGGATCTGCGGCGGTGGGAGCTGCGTGTCCGTCCACTCAGCGACGAAATCCGCCAGGATCTGGGACTTGATGGCCTTGCGCGGGGCGTAGGCGAGCGCCTCGCCCATCAGCTCTACTGACCACTTCGCGATCCTGCCCGCCGCGTCTAGATTACGGATGATCTCCCCTAGCGGGAAGGAGGAGACCACCGTGACGGGGTGAGCCTCGAAGTAATGGCGAAGCTTGCGCCGCGCGAGGACCACCGCATACAGCAGCTTTTGGACTTGAGGGTAGCGTGTCTTGGTGTCGGACAAGACTTCGCTGATGTAATAGACCGGCCGCTGGACCGGCAGGGCGTGCCCTTCCTCCGTGCGCTCCACCACGATTACGGCGCTGACCACCTGGGTGGTTGCGGCCACATAGAGCTGCAGGGGTTCGCCGTCCTGCGACGGCGTGAGGATCGGGGCGTGGGTTAAGGATGCCTTCAGCTTGTCGAGCGCGTCTTGGGCCTCGGCGGTCCAGGAGAAGCGCTCGTGCTTTTTGAGGAGGCGATAGAGGGGCAAGCCTTTTTCGCCGAGCCGCGAGATGAAGCGGCTCAAGGCGGCAAGGCACCCCAGCACCTTTTGCACCCCTTTGAGGTCCCGGATTGGACCCATCCGCTCGAGGGCCGCAACCTTCTCGGGGTTGGCCTCAATGCCCCGTTGGGAGACGATGTATCCTAGGAGCATGCCTCGCGGCACTCCGAAGACACATTTTTCAGGATTCAGTTTAACCCCATTGGCCCGTAGGCAGCCGAACGCGATGCTAAGATCGCCAACCAGGTCGTCCGCCTTCCTGGTCTTTACGACGATGTCGTCCACGTACGCCTCGACGGTCCACCCGATGTGGTCTCCGAAAACATGCTGCATGCAGCGTTGGTACGTCGCACCCGCATTCCGGAGGCCAAACGGCATCGTGACGTAGCAGAACATCCCGAACGGCGTAATGAAAGAAGTCGCGAGCTGGTCGGACTCCTTCATTTTGATTTGGTGATACCCGGAGTAGGCATCAAGGAAGCAAAGCAGCTCACACCCGGCTGTTGAATCAACAATTTGATCGATGCATGACAAAGGAAAAGGAACTTTAGGACATGCTTTATTAAGACTAGTGTAGTCTATACACATCCGCCACTTCCCATTCTTTTTCTTTACAAGTACAGGGTTTGCTAGCCACGTAGGGTGGAACACCTCCTTGATGAACCCGACTTCGAGGAGCTTCTGCAGCTCCGCTCCGATCGCCCGTCGTCGCTCCTCGTCGAAGCGGCGGAGCCGCTGTTGCACGGCGCGGGCAAGAGGCAGGATGTCAAGGGAGTGCTCGGCGACCTCCCTCGGGATGCCTGGCATATCCGAGGGGCTCCACGCGAAGATGTCGGCGTTGGCGCGGAGGAAGTCGACGAGCACCACTTCCTATTTTGGGTCGAGGGTGGAGCTGACCCTCAACGCCTTGCCCTCGGGGGCAGCAGGGTCGAGGGGCACCTCCTTGGTCTGCTCCGCGGCCTCGAAGTTGCCGGTGTGCTTGGCGGTGGAGTCGAGGTCCTCGTTGACCATCTTCTCCAAAGTGGTGACCAGCGCTTCGTCCAGCGCCAGCGCTACCGCGTGCTCCACGCACTCGACGTCGCAGTCGAACGCGTGCTCGATAGACGAGCCCACGGTGATGACGCCGTTCGGTCCCGGCATCTTCATCTTGAGGTAGGTGTAATTGGGGACCGCCATGAACTTGGCATAGCAGGGCCGCCCAAGTATGGCGTGGTAGGCGCCCCGGAACCCCACC
This sequence comes from Cenchrus americanus, assembly GCA_947561735.1. NCBI lineage: Eukaryota > Viridiplantae > Streptophyta > Magnoliopsida > Poales > Poaceae > Cenchrus > Cenchrus americanus. The sequence continues at coordinate 87,189,076 of OX387240.1, read as the reverse complement.
ACCTCGAAGGTGAGCGTCTCCTTGCGGAAATTGCTCGGAGTGCCGAACCAAACCGGCGGAGTCGACTGCCCGAGGGGGCCGGACGCGCTTGCCGGCGCAACGCCATGGAACGGCGTCGTGCCGGGCCGCGAGGTCGGTCCAACCCGATCCCCAGCAGGCGCAGCGTGTGCGCGTAGAGGATGTTGAGGCTGCTTCCCCCGACCATCAGGACTTTTGAGAACCGCACGTTCCCAATGATCGGGTCGACCACCAGTGGGTACTGGCGCGGGTTGGGGGTGCGGTTCGGGTGGTCTTCACGGCTGAAGGTGATGGCGTCCTCCGACCAGTCGAGGAAGGAGGGGCGCCTTCTCCGCGGCGAGGACCTCGTGCCGCTCCCGCTTGCGCTGGCGGCTCGACATGTCGACGGTTGGCCCTCCGAAGATGAGCAACACGTTTTCCACGGCGGAGAAGCCGCCTGCGTCGCCATCTCCTCCGTCCTTCTTGGCCTCCGCGTCCTTCGTGGCGGCGCGACCGTAGAACTTCTTAAGCATGTCGCATTGCTCAAGGGTGTGGTTTACTGGGGTCTTGTGGTATGGACATGGCTTTTTTAGCATGTCATCGAACACCCCGGGACCTCGAGGGGCCGGTCGAGGGCCCCGTCGAGCCGGGTCAACAGCGAGGGCCTCGGCGTTGTTGCCGTCGCGCCCCTGCTCGCGCGCCTCGCGGCGCGGCTTCTTCCCTTTCTTGCCCCGCTTGTCCTTCCGGTGGGGTTCCCTGGACTTGCTGCCCTCCGCGGGCGCGTCGTCCGAGCGTTTGCCCCTCTTGCCGTCAAATATCGCCCCCACGGCCTCTTCTCCTGAGGCGAAGCTGGTGGCGATGTCGAACAGCTCGTTGGAGTCCGCGGGCGGGCTGCGCCCCAGCTCTCGCACGAGGTCCCGGCCCGTGGTGCCCTCGAGGAAGGCGTGCACAATCTCGGATTGCGCCACGCTTGGGAGCTCTGTACAACGCTTGGAGAAGCGCCGTATGAAATCCCGGAGCGACTCGCCGGGCTTCTGGGTGCAGGAGCGCAGATCCCAGGAATTTCCGGGGCGCACATACGTGCCCTGGAAGTTGCCCATGAACGTGCGGACCAGATCATCCCAGCTGTGGATCTGGCTGGCGGGCAGGTGCTCGAGCTACGTCCGGGCTGAGTCGCCGAGGTGCAGGGGCAGGTTGCAGATGATGACCTCGTCACTGGTGGCCCCGCCCAGCTGGCACGCCAAGCGGTAATCGTTGAGCCATACACGGGGATCTGTTTCCCCGTTGTACTTGACGATGGTCGTGGGCTGGCGGAAGCGTTGGGGGAAGGCCGCCGCGCGGATCTCCCGGCTGAACACACGGGTCCCCGGGGGTTCCGGCGTCGGGGAGCGGTCCTCCTCGCCGTCGTAGCGCTCGCCCCGTCGAGGGTGGTAGCTGCGCCGCCGCCCGCGCGCGTCCGCCTTGCTCGTGCGCCGAGCGTTGATGACGTTGCGGGCATCGCCATCCAGCGACCTGCGTGTGTCGAGCAGCCGCTCCTTGGCTGGTGTGCGTCCTGGGTTGGTGGGTCGCCCAGCCGCTTCACCTGCATGGACCGAGGGTTCGCCCCCCTGTGCGGCTCCGTCGCCCCGCGCATCCCCCTGTTGGCGAATGCGTGACGCCGAGCTCTCGGCCTGCTGGACGGCCGCCTGCTCGATAAGAGCCTGCACCTCGCGGTGCAGGTTTCGTGCCTCGGGCGTCGAGGGGGCCGGCATGGCTCGTAGTAGCGTTGCGGCAGCGATAAGCTTCTGGCTTGCTCGCGGAGGCGTGTCCGGGTTGTCGACGTTGAAGTCGACGTTGATACGGTCGCGGGCCTGCTTGCCCAGCTCCCTGCGCGTTCGCCGCGCGCGGAGGCTTCCCCAGCCATGGAGGCGCGGAGCAACCGCACCGTCCGATATTCCTCCGCCAGCTTGGCCTCGAGCTCGCGGGCCTGGGCCAGCTCCGCGTCGACGTCGGCCCCGGCGGGGGTGCTCGGACTGCGGCCCGACGCGGTGTGATCCCCGGGGCGGGCGTGACTTCCCCGTCGCCGGTGCCTACCGGCACCGGTGGCGTTTGCTTCGGGTCGTTGGCGACGACGACGCGGCATTCCCGCGTGGGGTCGTAGCTCCCGGTCTTGGGAATCGTCGGAGCGCCCGAACCGATGTCTGTGGCGTCAAGAAAGCGCCTGAACATCACTGGGTCCAGTATGCCGGAGAAATCCCATTCCGCGTACCCATGCAGGTTGGCGGGTGGCAACGCGTCAAGGGAACCCAGGGATGACTCGTCGCCAACGGAGGCATCAGGGGTCCCTGGCAATGAAGACGTGACGGCCAGGAGGAACCCTGCGCATCGTGGTGTTGACGTTGGCGTTGTAGGCCGTCGTGGCACCGCGCAGGCCGATGGGGAAGCGTGGTCCGGAGACCGCGCGCCCCGCCCCCGCCGGAGCGGTGGTCGGCGGCGCGACGGGCGCGCCGCGTTGGGAGGCGCGCGCGTTCGGGCTTGTCGTCGCTCGGCCGCGCCTAGCGCGAACGCCGGCCGGAGCGGCGGCGGCGCCGTGGCGGCCGACGGGCCCGCGGCATCCGTGCCGGCGGGCGTACGTGTCGTGGCGGCGCGTGCAGCGGGGACCACAGTGGACCCAGCCTGGCGCTGCGCACGGAGCTCCTCACGGTTGGTGAGGCGCATCAGGTAGCCGTTCCCCGTGGCCTGAAAGTTCAGGCCCCCGAACCGGATTTCAAACCCGGCGGGGAGGAGGTCCGAGCTGCCCATGGAGTAACGCGTGCCGCGGTACTCGGTGCGAATCACCATGGAGGGAGTTGACGGTGGATTGACCTTAGACGCTCGCTGCCCCACGGTGGGCGCCAACTGTCGGTGCGGAATGTGGTCCCGACACTAACCAGTAGTAAGCGCCGAGGTCTCTCCCCCAATGGTCGATGCTAAGCAACTAGTGACACAAGTTTTATCCTGGTTCCGGCCGGGGGCCGTACGTCCAGCAGTGGTGTGCTCGAGGCACTGTATTGCTCAGCACCGGGGTGCTTGTAGTGGGGCGGGTACAAGCAAGGCGGGAGAGGAGGAATAGCCTCCAAGTCCCTGTGAAGTGGCTGAAGATGTTGTGGGAGAATTGGAAAACAAGCGTGTGGTGGCAGGCGTGGTTCTGCCTTGTGTTCTTCGTCCTCTGTCCTCCTGTCCCCTGCGGCGGGGGAGTTCGTCTTCCTTTTATAGTCCAAGGAGAGAGCGAGTCACATGTATGCCGCGCTATCTAGCTACGTGGGGGAACGTGGTGCGCCGTGCCGTAGAGCAGGCGGTCGCCTTGACGGTCCTTGCAGCGATCTTGGCCATCATGGCGTATCTTGTACCCGAACAGTAGCGGCTTCGAGGGTAGGAGCGCAGCGGATGGCCGTGATGTCTTCAGGCGGGCTCGGGGGAGTTGCTGACGCCGGTCCGTACGGGGCACAGTGGCAGGTAAGGTAGCATCCCATTCCCGCACGCTCCACAGCGCCTGAGCTGTTGTCACAGTGCCCGGCGTGGGTTCGTGCGTGCGGGGGAGGCCGCCACGCAGTTAACAGTGGCAGGGATGGCTCCCCACCGGCCTAGCGGCGCAACCTATCCCTGCAAGGTCACGTGAGATCAAATCGAGGGTGCGGCCGGGCCCCCTTCGAGGGCTCGGCGCGTTAGCCCGTGCGGAGCGGGCGGCGCGGCGTCACGGGGCTGGCACCGGCCACGTCGCACAGTCCCCCACAGTGGCGGAGATGGGTTCCCTCCTAGGGAGTTGGTGCAACGGAACCGGTACGCGTGCCCCAGGCGCATGATGGCGCCGCCCCGCCGTGGTCAGAGCATTAAATGCCCGTGTACGGGAACGGGCGTGCGCGTGCGGGGTGCCCTCGAGCGAGGCGGAGCCCGCTCGAGGGCGGGCGGGCCCTCGAGCGAGGCGGAGCCTGCTCGAGGGGATCTCTGAGTGGGCCGCCTTGGTGGGCCGTCGGGGCCACCATGGTGTGGGTCGTGCCCTGTATGCTTAAGCGCGGTGCGTTTGGCTTAGGTTTGTTGTGAGTTTTAAGTGGGGATTCCCCAGTCGTTTAAAGAGTGAATATAGCAACATGAGCTTCATGCTATTGAGTCATGTCCTTGCGAGCTTATGTCTCTATATAAGTTCGAAGGCAATGTACTCATACATTCCTAATCCTTGTGGTACCCCAAGTGTCTTCTATGCAAGCTTCTTTAAAGTGGTGTCACCTAGTGATATCATTTACAAGTGGCTCATCTCAATGAGGTGCCAACAAGGTAGAGAGGATCAACCCTCGGAGGTATGCTATGATCAAAAGACTACAAGTGATATCTACAAGTGGACTTCCTAGTTTTCTTGGACCCATTTTGCTTCGGACTTTTTGAAGATTTTATTCCAAAGGGGAAGAATGTGAGACCAAAGCAAGCTAGGTCCCCAGGATATGAGACAAAAGGGGGAGAATGTGAACATAAGAAGAGAAGATCAAAAAGGGGGAAGTTTGATCTATGGGGAGTTTGGATGATGGTAAGCATCCAAGCAAGTGTAAGTGGTTCTAATTCTGTCAATTTTTGCAAATTTATGCTTGCTTTGGTTGTGTTGTCATATATCACCAAAAAGGGAGAGATTGTAGCGAACATAGGCTCATATGCCATTAGTTCGAGTTTGATTTTGGTGATTCATGACAACATGATCATTGGGACTAACCATATTATTTTAGCATGTCTTTGTAGACACTTCTAGGTCCCAAAGATGCAAGAAAACCACATGCCAAAATGAGAAAAATAAGGGTCAAAACCGAGCAAGAAATAGAAAAGAAAAGACACCGTCAGATGAGCCGACGGTACCTTAGCAGCAAGCGACGGTGCAATCGTCGGACGAGTTGGTACACAGGGTGAAACCCTAGGTACCGTCAGATGAACTGACGGTCCATTTCCTAGTAGCGTCGGACAAGTTGCAGAGGAAAAGCAGCGAAGACAGTAGCACCGGATGATCCGACGGTCTGAGTGGGGACACCGTCGGTCTATCCGACGCTTAGTTTGAATCAAGACAGATACGCGCCAAGACGAAGCCTTCAGCACCAGATGATCCGACGCCTTGGTCAAGGGGTAGCGTCGGTCTATCCGACGGTCGCATGAAAGCTAACAGAGACAACTTGGTTGCGGGGTCTTCAGCACCGGATGATCCGACGCACCTTCGGTGCATAGCGTCGGAGCAGTTGTGTCAGAGAATCTCAATGGCTATGTGACGTGGGAGGGGCACCGGATGAACCGACGCCCTGGAAAAGCTTAGCATCGGTTCATCCGACGCTACCTTTTTCAGTGGCCGTTAGCCAACGGCTAGTTTGATGCCTTGGGCTATTTATACCCCCTCCACTCACTCATTTGAGGTTGTTGGATTGTGTGGAAGTGCAGAGGAGTTCAAAACACATTGAAGATCATATCCAATCCATCCAAGTGCTTAATTGCTCATTGTTAGACTTGCATATGCTTTGTGTATGTGCTTGGTGCTAGGCTTAGCTTAGAGCCGAGTGAGTGCAAGGTTGCGCCAACCTTGCGAGGTGATTCTTGAGTGAATCAAGTTGTACAAGGTTTGCCGGAAGCCTTGGGGCCTAAGTGGCTCACCGGCAATCGTCATCGACCCTCCGGCTTGGTGTAGAGCGGTGAGGACACTTTGTGCGGGGGACGTGAAGACCCCCTTCCTTGGTGGAGAAGCTCCTTAGTGGAGGCGGCATCAAGGTGACCAAGGGAGCTTGGCAAGTGCCTAAGTGGCTAGCCTTTGTGGCGAGTGAAGTGGTGCTCTTGGGATAGACTTGGTGACCGGGAAGCAATACTCTTGTGTGAGTGCTTCAATGTGGACTAGGGGTGGCTTAGTGCCTACCAATACCACGGGATAAATCGCGTGTCAAGAGTTCGCTTCCTCTCATCCCCTTTACGTTTCCACATTTACTCTATTGCAATCTTTGTTTGCCTCTACTTTCCTAGAGTAGTATCATGCTTGAATTGGCTATAGGTTGCAAACCTTCTTTTGGGATGGGAGTTTCACACTAAAACAACCCTAGTTGCACATCTAGATAGTATGTTCTAGTTTACCTTTGTGCAAAAATAGTGAAGCCATAGGTTAAGGTTTTAAGTTGCCTAATTCACCCCCTCCCTCTCTTAGGCTAACGAGCATCCGATTCCTTACAGTGGCGATGAATCTTGAACGGGCACTTATGTGACCATGGTTGAATTAGGTAGTCACGCATGGTAAATGTTACTATCTCTCTTGCTGATCGGATCATCCAGAGATGGAGTGCTTTGGTTTGCTGTGTGCAAACTACAGCTTCGTGACCAGTTTTAATTTCATCGTCCAATCAAGTGAGGTGATGCTATTGTTTGGCGCATTTTGGCACAAGCTTAGCGTATCTTAGTGCAAATTAAATAGCTGGCCAAAGGATATACCACGTTATCACTACCATACCACGTACTACAAAGTCCAATGCAGCAAGTCCACAACGTCGTCTCCAATAACATGACATGGCATACGGACGTCTTTCCTTTTGATTCGTTTCCACTCCATGGCATAACGCTGGAAAACGAATTTTTCCTGTGTTTTACGTTTCCCTGTTGGTATTTGCGAAAACGGATAGGGAAATTCACTTTTCCCTGACATTTTTTGAAGAACACACAGGGAAATACCAAACCAGATACGGAAATTAGGAATTTCCATGTGTGTTAGATAAAACACACGTGAGTATCCCGACACCATCAGAACAAGGTTTGTGACCTTGTATTTTGCGTACATCGTACTCAATGTGTTAGTAGCCAAGGTGTTATGGTGGAGTTCTGCTACTGCCGTTCTGCAAAACCTAGGGAATTCATTCTGTGTCTGTTCCCGCCAAATAAAAGATGATGTAAGAGTGTGGCTGCACGTAGTAATAATGAAATAAGCTTATACTGCATAAATAAGGAGTTGTTTGATAATGTTAAGAGAATTTTGCTTTATTTAGTTGTACTTTTTCTAAAAATTGCACAAATTTCAAAGCAAAAACTCCATAATTTTAATTAATTTGGTCATGGGTTTTTTCTGGGCCCAGCCCTACCCGATTATATCCGGATCTTGTTGTTCTAGATCTGCTGGTTTGCGTTTTGTAATTTTACTAGCATATATGCCCGTGCGATACTATGGGTGAAGATGAACATGAGCTGAAGTAGAAGAATCTCGAGTTCCCGACCTTGCCTCACCAATCCGTTCATCAGCTCAACACAACACCACTGGCGCCGGCGTCCATAACACAATTAGTTTGTAGTAGCCAAGCACAAGCCTACAAGCCATTCATCAAGTGAAAAAACTAAAGGCCTTACCTGTGCAATGCCTGTAACTAACACATGGTATGCTCAATGGACGCGGGTCAATGCAGGGGATGGTGGTGGCCCAAAGCGGGTATTGGGGGTGGGTAGACGTGGGGTGGGTGAAAAAATATTACGTTTTTGGCAGAAACTCCCTCTAAATTGTGATTCTATGGGTGTACCATCCTAACCACTTCCCCAATTAGATGACGGGTGGGTCCGGTGTGAGGGGTAAGGCGGGCCCGAATTGGGTGAGAAAAGTTTTTCAAATTATTCAATTTTTATAGTATAGATCATTGTAAACATTACCATCAATTACAGAATGACCATCAAGTGTTTTATCAGTTAGCACTTGTGATTCTTCTATAATAAACATATCCGTAAGTTGTAGTTTAAATCTTTATCCCAATCAAGAGATAATAAAGAGATGAATTGGTGTAGATCAAACAAAGAATAGCACTTGAGATGTTCATGAGAGCACCATCAATAATATTTAATAATAAGTAAGATTTAATTATATCAGTCGGGTCTCCGTGCGATGGTTGCCTTTGATCTCAACGTTCAGTTAGAAGAAGATGATGACAATGGCTTAAAACTAAACATTGGTAAGCAAATGAAAACAATGGTGCCTTTGCTTGCCTTCTTCCTTGCTAGTAGCTTTTTCACTACGGTGCATGCCTTTGCTTGCCTTCTTCCTTTGGCTCATTATTTCTTTTGCTTTGTTTAGATGCCGATACCTTGGATGTGAACAAACATGAAGATGCCGATGCTGACGACGACGGCGTCGCTACCTTGGCTGTCGACAACCACGAAGATACCAATGCCGACGACGACGGTGACGGCGACGCTAGCTTGGATGTCAATGACCAAGAAGATGCTGACGGTGGCTTTGATCTAAACGACCTTGAACATGGTAAGCATGCCAACCTCGTCTTCTTCTCTACCTGCACGTTCTTCTCTATTGATTTATCATGTTCTTATCTTGATTATAGATTTGATTTGGACCTACCACTAGATGAATTTGGAGCGGTTGATTTTGATTATGTGCAAAACCTAGCTGGTAAGCATGCCTACATTCCTGTTGATTTTTTTTCACTATATGATCATGAACTTAACTATTGAATGGTGCAACAAGGGGAACTGTCAAGGAGATGCACCATCCTAGAGACGACAGAGTGGGTGAAGCCACATTGGCAAGTATATATTTTAAAAGTTAGATTTCTTTGGAAATTGAATAGATAACATATAAAAATGAGAAAATGATAAATTGAAGTAATATATGGATGTTGCTTCATATTGAAATCAGAAATTGTAGTGCATAGAATTGAAGCAACCTTGATTATATGTAGACAAAACGAACAATATATTGTAAGTAAATCAATGCCATCTATCTAACTACAATGACGTGGTTATAACAACAAAAAACTCGCATAGACAAGGTTTCAACATTTATCATAATGAAATGCAACTAAAAACAAAAATAATTTTATTAATTTCGATAAATACCGAAAAAGTATACGTAATAATATCTTTTACCTTTAAAACTAATTCATTTTCCTCACTACATGAGAGGATATTTGCTCCACGCCGCTTTGATTAAAAAAACAAGGATAATGAAACAAAAGAATAAACTATTTTAATCAAAAAATTGCAAGTAGATAAGTACAAATGTTAATACAAAAGCAAACTAGCTACCAGTGCTATTTTTGCGCGGGCAACCTTGCTAGTTTAATTTACAACAAATATAATGTTGCATGCAGAGGCGTGGAAGGAAGCATTGTCAGATGGGGTCATTAATCTTGATGTGTGGTAAGTGTACGTACGTGCAGGCATGGAGAGTACAACGCTTGCTGCCCGGTGTGAGAGGAAAGGAAAAGGCAGCCGGGGGGGGGGGGGGCTTTGAAAAGGTCACCCAGGGGCCGAATGATCACAGCTGTGGAGGTGATGACCTGATGTGACGTTGGGTTCAGATTCTTTGGACCAACTTTCTCTTTGAAAACGCAAAGAAAGTCTCATTTTTGGAAACACGGATGGCATCCCGAACACATACACCACCTCTCACACATGGTTTGGTTTCAACTCTCTCTTATCCTGAATCGTATAATTAGATATTGTATATTTTACTTCAAAAAATAATTAGAAACTATGATTAGGGACTGTCTATAGTGCTTGCGTGTGTTTCATCCATCAGCAGCACTCAATCTTCTAACCCTTGGATTCAAATCTACAATTCAGAAAATCCACATCTCTCTACTTTATTCCTAGCTTCATCCTCCCTCATCTGTATCTGTCCCTTTATTGTGACCTTCTTCATCACCTTGTGGCCACTATATATTTTCTACACCAATGAGGTAAAACATATGTTAGGGCAATCAAATTCTTAGAGACAAGAATACACACATCAAATACAAGTGCATGTGAAAACTGGACACACAAATAGTAATCTCTGAAAATGGCAAAACACATAATGCAAGAAATTAAACATAAGAACATTTTGATAAATGCACTTTGTCTTGCGGATACAATTTTTAGGAGATGAGACTAGGCGATTTGCTAGGATTTTGGCAAGGATCTTAGCTACACTGTACATGAGGCTAATGGGGCGAAAATCACCTGTGAGCTGCTTCTTCCTTCTTAGGCAATAGGACAACACTGGCTGAATTCAGTACTGACCATCTGCCCCCTCTGAGATTGAAATTTTGGTGTAATGCTTGCATCAGATCTTCCAATTTGTAGAACAAGCCAGTGTAACCATCAGGACCAGGAGCTTGTTCTGTATGTGCAGTGAATATATATAGCCCTTTTGATTTCTTCCTGATCAGATAGTGGTATGTCCAGGTTAATTAGTTAAATCATGGTGTTGTATATATGCAGTTGACTCCGTTGTGTGTATGCCCCAAAGAGAGGGTGTTGTTGTAGTGACAGAATAGTTCTTATGTTTTGATGTGTGACAACTCTGCCTCTCAGACCCTAGAGTATATACGTGCTGTGAGAGTGCATCAAATTAGAATATACGTCGTCGCCTGTGAATACATGAAGCACACAAAGACACACGAATCCGGAACGCGGGTTTAGTGCTGCAAAACTGAGCAGCCTTTTCGAATTTCAAGAGACTAATAACAAGATGCAAACGGGTAAATCACCCGGAACGTGCAGTGAGCACGTCTCTGCACGACGCCCTATCTCGGCCTCACAACACAAGCATATGCACATACTGTCTGAAAGAAGCGAGTAGTACAAGGTCATAAGATGAGACAAACACTAATAAACCCATGAAATTAGGACGCCGAGAAGTAGCCGGATTCGTCCCCTCCCGGCGGTGTGCCGCCCCCCTCCGCCGTAGTGGGTGCGCCTCCGCCTCCGGCTTGCCCGGCTCCGACCAAGCACCCAACGGCGGCATGGTCACCGCACGCTAGGTCCGCCCACCGCTGCTAGGAGGCCGTGGAGGCGCTGCACCTCCTGTTGCGCCTTCTCGTACAAGGCACAACACGTCTTGGAAATCTCGGCCTCCGCCTCCCTCGCCTCCTCCGACGCGGCGAACCGCCTCATACCGAGCTCGACCGCCGCCGACGCATGTCGTGGCCGGAGAAGAGCGACCTCGCACTCGAGGCCCGCCGTCCTCGCCTCTGCCGCAGCGACCGCCGCCGCCGCTGACGCATGTCGTTGCCGGAGCAGAGCCACCTCGCGCTCCAAGCCCGTCTCCCTTGCCCGCGACGCGGCGAGCTGGACCTCCAGCTGGGCGGTCCTGGCTTCCGCCGTCGCGAGCGCGTGAGCCGCCGGAGCCTCCACGTCATGCCTCCTGTCGCCAAGGTGACGCGCGCGCGGCTGCCCTGCGATGGTAGCAGTCCACCGCCAGTGCAACTGCTGCCACCAGGAGCAGCGCGCCGGAGATGTACCACGCGCTCACACGCTCCCTCTTGGCAACGGGAAGGCAGAAAAAGCTAGCATAGACGGTACTCGTGAAGTTGCTTGAGGAAGGCAAAGCTGGCGAGATCGAGGCGAGCAGGGTATGTAGGACTAGGAGAGGGCTGGGGGCGGGGAATGGATGAGAAGAGAGGTCGGGTAGGGAGAGGGCGAGACGCGCGACTCGCGAGAGGAAGAAGAGAGCTGGGGGGATATTTGGTGCTGGGCTGGCCGACTAGGAGATGTAGTAGGGGGTAAAACGAGAGTGGAATTGAAGAGGTGGTGGGAGAGCCTGGGAGGTCAGGGAAGGGAAAGTGTGTGACATAGATTGCAAAGCGCCCTGGCCCCGCCCAGCGGTCAGATCAGTTGTACTACTCGTCCTGTTAGTTCTGGTCAGGTTAGGCCATCAGAAGGGAGACTCTGCAAAGTACTCAACACGTATGGTCACTCTGCCGACGCACATGGCAGTAGAAAAGAACCCTAGCTTTGAGTCTTTGACGCGAAGCATGACCACCTTTCGCTTTTGCTTGCCCTGGCCCCGCCGCCTGCCCTACTAGCTCCCTGATCGGGCCGCGGTTTGTTGCCCACTTCACCGGTGATCGACCACCCCGTGTCGTCGATGTCGTCCTGGACGATTCGCTCAGGCCAGATGCTATTTCCTCGCAGCTTGGCGCGTTCGTTCCCCGTGGCCGTTTTGGCTGATTATATTGGCTCTGCAGCTAGCCCGCGGCGCGGTGCACGTCAGCATGTACGTGCATAAGTACGTCCCGGCCATACGCATCTATCCCCTGGCAGACGAGCGAGAGGCAGTGCTAGCTGCTTCCTGGGCTCCCTCACCGGCCAGCCGGCCGGCTCCTCCCGCGCGCGCCATGGACGACGTCGTCCTCTGGATGCTCCTCGTCGCCTGCGCCACATGGCCACGTACGTCCACGCGTGCACGGCGCCCTGGCCACCCGGCGTACTGTACTACATTCTGGGTGGGGGTGGCACTGCTCTGGGCATCATGCACCGTCTACCATACCACTTTCATTGCAATGTCCAATGCAATACCACGACATGGCGTCTTGCCAGCTTTTGCATTGTTTCGACTCCATAGCATCAGTGCTTCAAGGCAATGCACGGCCGGCCACGCGCATGGCACTAGCAGTACTAGCAGTGGCCGGATCAGATGCGAGAGAGGAGGAAAGCGAGTGGTCCGTGCGAGGCAGTGTGGTGTTAGCAGCTCCCGGTGGCCTCTCGTCCCCGTCCGCACTGCTACTCGATCAGCAACCATTCCCTGGCTCTGACAAGAGGACGACGGAGAGCGCACGGCACGAGTAGTCCTCGATGGGTCCGGCTGGGCCTTGGAATGCTTGTACTTACTCATTAGCTTTGTATCACCGCCGCCGGGCCGGGGCTGTGATGATCGATGGAGTGAGCTGAGGGAGGAAGAGATAGAGTCAGGTAGGGAGAGAGACGGGAAAGGAGGGGGGGAATTGATGACATGGCAATTTTGCCGAGTCTTAGAAAAACACTTGACAAAGATCTTCAAACTAATTAAGATACATAATATGAATATCATTTGTACAATTATTTCCTTCTATTATTTAAATCACTTAAATTGCATAAAATATAATTAATTAATTATAGCAAATCTATACTATAAAGATTAAATAATTTGAAAAACCTTTCTCACCCAATTCGGATACACCTTACCCCTCACACTGGACCCACCTGTTAGGTATTTGGGAAGTGGATATATAGGGTGAAATACTCATAAAATCGCAATTTGAAGAGCGTTTCTACCAAAAAAAACAAATTGTTTTTTTGGCACCCGACCTCTCCTTACGCACCCACCTACACCCGTGTCGGGACCACACACCCTTCCTCGGTGGTTCAACTTCGATCGGGCGGTGATGTACAGCGTCGGAACTCCTCATTTGTTTTTTCGATCGGGTGGTAATGTATGGCGGCGTTGGAACTCCTCCGACCGCGGGCGGAACTAGTTCGTGTTCATGTCTTCTTCAGCACGACTCTGCTTCGATCAAGCAGAAGCAGGCGAGAGGGTTTCGGCAGCCAGGACCAGTTTCATGGATGGGCGGTGATGAGTCTGCTACTGGCGCGACTCGAGAAGTCATGCAGCACTAAAAAAGTTATCCCGTGCTTGACTGCGTGCGATCTTGACTGCACAAGCTACATGTGGCCCACATTCAAGAATGCTTCTAGCTCGGGTCTGGCGTGGCCACCCACAAGCAGATGCTTTGGCGTGCTGCATGCGCGCTTGCTGGCAAGTTCGTTCAGTCATCAACTTAATTTATTATCCATCCTCTTGAAATCACTAATACCAATGTAAATATTGGAGCTCAAAATTCCGAACTGATATTGATACACTCGAATTTTTTTATTGGATGGTGTTTTAATTGGTGGATGAAATCTGACCTAATAACGAATGCTATTCAATTCATTATTTGACGCTTTGTTGCACCTTGCATACAGTGTCAACCTCTGAGCTCTGTATTGGACAGAAATTGTTGTTCACCCTCTCATCACTTAGTCCTCGTCTCAACCAACTTAGCCTCCTACTCCCCACTCTCGATGATCGAACTCTGCCTTGTTGATTATATGGCTCCTAAGTTTGGCTCGGTTGTTGACCTCACACGGAGTCTGGGTTCTCCACTTTCTGATGCACAGTTTCAACTCCTCCAGCGAGCTCGTCGTACCTCGTGGCACCGTTGGTTGTCGACGTATGTAACCTTGAAGCTTGATCTGGGGTGGGCTCAAGCAACGATAGCGTAGGTCCTCCTCTCTTTCCATATGGGTGCACCCCGTTCTTCATCTCATCTAATGGTATCTTCTTCCTCTCATCTAAAAGTTTCTCTTCCTTAGGATCAACGACGGTCGATGCTCCTTTCTTTTTCTTCTTCCTGCTCATCGATGGCCCCTCATTCGTTGATGGTGCATGGCGGTCGGCTCTCTCTCTTCTAACTTGCAATCCCCATAAATACATAGGATGTTTCTTATATATATACACATTATATCATGTTTCCTAGGATATATATTTATTGCTTGAAATGCTATGTCCTTATTCATTATTAAATATACCTTGTCTTCTAAAATGTAACTATTATGTTTGACACTACTTTATAACTTCCAAGATAACTACTGACCAATAGCAGGTAACGTTATTCATTGTGGGCATACTTGTGTTCATCATCGTGTTCATTGTGTTGTTTGGTTCTTCACGCATCACATACCAACCTATTTGTCACACCCGTTTTCCGAAGAAAACCGAATGCATCTCATACGTGTGCCATAACCACAATTTCACACATATGATAGACAAATGAGTGTAATATCATAGTACAATGCTCAAAACGTACATAGAGAGGTTTATTAATTCATTACACTCATCGATAGACACGAAGGTCTAAACACGAACATCGATAGCTAGACGATGGAACACCGTCTCCAACTTCACAAGCTCCTGACTGGGGGTAACGCGAGCCTCAGAATCCATCGAACTCGTCGAAGAACTCGCTCCGGCATCCTCCTCTCGAACACATATGGCAAGGGTGAGTACACTTATGGTTGGTACTCGGCCCGTGGGGGGAAAATGCAAAGCTATCAAGGGTAGGCTAGGGTTTCGGCGGTAAGCATTTTAAGTTGGTCAAATTTTATTAGCAAGCACCTATTTACTAAGTGTAAATGTATACCACCCCAAAACTTAGCTTTTCAAGACTATTCCTCCAAATCATAAGTAAACCACAATTTGAAATCCATTTCTAGTAAACTATCATGTGAGGGTCCAAGCCGCTCTTGACCGTGAGCACGGCTGATCGATCAGTTTTCACTCTGCAGAGGTTGTACACTTTACCCACAATTCGTGTTCCCCATCCTGCCCGGGTTTGCAAAGCCCTTAAACACTTCCGAGGTGAGTGGCAAGGGGTTCACTACGAAGCCTTTACAAAGGCGTGCAAAACACCAATATCCCACGACGATTCTGACTCGGGGCGGACCATAACCCTCCCTAGTGGTCAGGCACCTTAGCAAAGGCTACTACCCCAAAAGGACCGGGCTATACCCCCGCAACCCGGAGCCCCCCGTGTTCCTTCCGGACAAGGGCTATTAGATATTTTATACTCCTAATTATTTGGCTAAGCCGAGCCATGTGGACTGTGGTTGCCCTTGTTTTCCGGGTGGTTCTCCATGTTTTAAGTTATATGTTCTTGAAATTCCATAAACACAAATTCCATTTAAATTCAACATTTTAAAAGATAACTTCCATTCCCAAAGTATAGCATCTAAGCATTTATCTACCCAAACATTTATTTAAAACAAGGTATGCAAGGTATAAGGTTTAAAATCTAGTCATTTCCTTAATAGGCATTTCCCATCAGAATTTATGCATAACAATTAAAATTTAAAGTGTGATAATATGCATGTTATTAGGACAAAAAGAGTATGCAGGGGGGGAAAATCCACTTGCCTTCTTCTCCTAACAACTGGGGCTCAAACTCTTCAAGAGATGGCTCTGCTCAATCTCGAACGGCACGTCCTCTACGATCACACAAGAAAAACAAACAATAAATAAAACAGTACATCAAACATTGCTAAAAGTCTAATACAAGCTTCTAAAACTAACGTGCTTGTTGAGACGATCGCGTGGACACCAAAAACACCTAAATCAGAGCTAGGACGGAAAAGTTATGATTAAAACAAATTTTAGGGACTATTTTGTAAAAGTAAATGATCCTTAGGGGGTTTTCTATAAAATTAAGGGGCTAAAACATAATTATAAATATAACCTAGAGGTCCTAGGTGCAAAAAGGGGCTTTTGGATTTGCGGTTGAATATTTTTGAAAGGGCTAGGGGGCTTATCTATAAAAACCAGGGACTAACTTGCAAGGCTTTTATATGGTGGAAGGACCGGGTTGCAAAATATAGAAAAGACAGGGGCTCTTTAGAAAAATTTCCGGCGCACCCTAGGTTTGACCGGTACCTTCTGTTGACCGGGGGGGCTCCTTAGATCTAGGCCGTTGGATTTGATCCAAGGGCCGTGAACGGCTGCCGACTAAGGGCGGCGGCGGGGCGGTCAGGGTCGGGCGGCGGCGCGGCCGGCGGCTAGCGGCGGCGGCTCGCCGGAGAAGGCAAAAACCGCACTACGGTGCTCTAAACAACAAGAGGAATGCACTAAAACGAAGAGGAGGAGAAGTGGATTTCACCGAGCCGCTCGAAGGGGAAGAAGAGGCGGCGGCGGAGCGGATCGGCGGCGAGGCGCGGAGCTCTGGCGGGCTTCCTTGGGGGCGGCGGTGTAGAGGGGGAGAAGAGCTCGATTTAGCGGTGCGAGGTGGAGAGGAGCTCGGGGGGCGGCCTTTTATAGGTGGTGAGGGGAGCGGAGGAGGCGCGGCAAGGCGGTGGCGCGGGGGTCACGGCGGCGGCCGCCATTATGGCCGGGAGCTCGGTGGGGCGGCCGTTTCCGGGAGAGGAAGGGCGCGGGGCGCTTGAGGCGGCGACGGGGTAGTGCTTCGCGCACCGGAGGGAGGGGGAGGCGGCGCGGGGAGGCGAGGGGGCGCGGGGCGGTGGCGGTGGCCGGCGCGGCAGGGAGATGGGGCGGCGCCGGGAGGTTGAAGGTGGCCCTGACAGGTGGGCCCCACCTGTCAGCGGCGCGCGTGAGTGAGAGAGAGGTAGCGGGCTGGCGGTGTTAACTGGGCCGGTTGCTGGGCCGCGCGGTTTAAAAGGTGGGCTGGGCTGTTAGGGTGAAATGGGTGAGTTGATCTGTTTTGTTTGTTTTTTTTTCTTTTTTTTTCAATTCCTTTTTTTTCTCATTTCTTTTTTTCAAACTTTTACTCAAAAACTTTTTCAAAATTTTAGACAAACTTTTGACCACACAATCAATTCAAAATCCATGCATTCAACATGATGCACAAACACTTGGTTTCTCTAAATTAATTAATTATCATTGCATATATTTAAAGGCAAATTTAATTATTCAAATTCATTAACCTTAGAAATAAAAATTCTAATTGTTGCTAGCATTTTTTTTAAGTGATGGAATTATGGTGTTACAAATCCTACCCCCTTAAAGAGAATCTCGTCCTCGAGATTCAGGAAGATTGGGAAACAGCTGAGGAAATTCTGCCATAAGCTCATCTTCTCTTTCCCAAGTAGCTTCTTCCTCTGAGTGGTGACTCCATTGGACTTTGCACATTTTAATGACTTTGCTTCGGGTAATTCTTTGTGATGTGTCTAGAATTTTGATAGGGTGTTCCTTATAGGTTAGATCATCCTTCACATCAAGATCTTCCAAAGGTAGGTGGTCTACTTTAGTCTCACTTGAACACTTCTTGAGCTGAGATACATGAAACACATCATGTACATCTGACAATCGAGGCCGGGAGTTCTAATTGATAGGCAACTTCTCCCTTTCTTTCTAAGATCTTAAAAGGTCCAATGAATCGTGGTGACAACTTCCCTCTAATCTTGAATCTTCGTAGACCTCTAATGGGTGATACTCTGAGATACACATAATCTCCTACTTCAAACACAACTTCTCTTCTTTTGGGATCAGCGTAACTCTTTTGTCGTGACCGAGCAAGATCTTGAGATTTTCCCTAATTATCTCAACTTGTCTTTTTCAGCTTCTTTTATAATGTCTGGTCCAAAAAGTTGACTCTCCCCCGTTTGATCCCGGTACAATGGTGTTCTGCACTTTCTCCCGTATAAGGCTTAAAAAGGGGGCCATCTTAAGGCCTGGTTTGGTAGCCGTTATTGTAGGCAAACTCGCATATGGCAAACTTTTATCCCAACTACCTCCATGCTTTAAGGCACATGCCCTAAGCATATCCTCTAGGATTTGATTTGTACTTTCGGTTTGACCATCTGTTTGTGGATGATACGCAGAACTGAAGTTAAGCTTTGTATCCATTGATTCATGTAGCTTTCCCCAGAAACGTGATGTAAACTGTGCCCCACGGTCAGACACTATCCTCTTTGGAACTCCATGTAAGCATACAATTCTAGACATATATAGTTCTGCCAGCTTGGCTCCGGTGTAGGTAGTTTTGACAGGTATAAAGTGAGCAACCTTGGTTAACCTATCCACAATGACCCATATGGAGTCATATCCATCACGAGTACGTGGCAATCCCACAATAAAATCCATGCCTATTTCCTCCCATTTCCACTCGGGTACTTTCGGTGGTTGAAGCAATCCGCCGGTCTCTCGGTATTCTCGCTTTTACTTTCCGGCATATGTCACATAGAGCTACATAAGCAAGCAACATCCTTTTTCATTCCATACCACCAATATTTCGCTTCAAATCTTGATACATCTTGGTGCTTCGGGATGAATTGAATAGGCGAGAGTCATGTGCCTCCTTAAGTATAGTCTCTCGAAGATGATCAATTTCGGGCACACAGATTCTATTCCTGAACCAAATAGTTCCTTGGTCATCTCTTTTAAAATCTGGAACCTTGCCGCATCAATCAACCGTCCATACTCCTTAATCTTCTCATCTGTCATTTGACCCTTCCTGATTTCTTGTTCAAGTGTAGATTCTACTTCCAACGTCATAGCTTCACTCGGGTGACGATTCCCGCATTAAGACGTGCCATCTCCCAACACAACTCTTGAGGCATCACATGAGCTATCAGTGTGTTTGCCTGACTTTTCCGACTCAAGGCATCTGCCACTACGTTTGCCTTGCCGGGATGATACTGAATGTCCAGGTCATAGTCTTTGATTAATTCCAACCATCTACGCTGTCTAAGATTTAGATCCTTCTGGGTGAAGATGTACTTTAAGCTCTTATGGTCAGTGAAGATGCGACACCTATTTCCGATCATATATTGCCTCCAAATTTTTAGAGCGTGCACAATGGCGACCAACTCCAAATCGTGAGTGGGGTAATTTTGCTCATGTTTTCTCAATTGCCTAGAAGCATAAGCAATCACTTTTCCCTCTTGCATCGGTACACGCCCAAGTCCCCGAAGTGAAGCGTCACAATACACATCAAAGCTCTTGTGAATATCCGGCATTATTAGCACGGAGAGCTGTGGTTAATCTCTTCTTTAGTTCCTCAAAACTATCCTCGCACTTGGCATCCCACTTAAATTCCTTTCCCTTTTCTAACAATGAGGTGAGAGGTTTTACAATCTTCGAGAATCCTTCGATGAATCGACGGTAATAACCTGCCAATCCAAGGAAACTTCTGATCTCAGCCACATTCTTAGGCGGATTCCAATCCAGTACAGCCTTCACCTTACTCGGGTCTACTGCTATTCCACCCTCTATGATAATATGCCCAAGGAAGGAAACTTCCTTTAGCCAAAAATCACATTTGCTGAATTTGGCATATAACTGATGTTCTCGTAGTTTCGGCAACACGAGTCTCAGGTGTTCTTCATGCTCTTCTTCATTTGGGGAGAACACCGAATGTCATCGATGAAAACTACCACAAACCTATCAAGGTACTCCATGAATACTTTATTCATCGGATACATGAAGTATGCTTTGGTGCATTTGTCAATCCAAAGGGCATAACCGTGAACTCGTATAAGCCATATCTAGATGTGAAAGAAGTTTTGGGAATGTCCTCTAGTCGGATTTTCGATTGATGGTACCGGATCGTAGATCGATCTTGGAGAATATTTTAGCACCTTTCATCCGATCGAACAAATCTCCAATCCCGGGTAAAGGGTACTTATTCTTGATGGTAACATCATTAAGGGGACGATAATCTATGCACATTCTTCTAGTACCATCTTTCTTATCAACAAAGAGAATGGGAGACCCCCAAGGTGACGAACTAGGTCGGATGTAACCTTTACTAAGCAACTCATCTATTTGTTTCTTTAATTCGGCCAAATCCTTAACATTCATTCCATATGGTCTTTTATAAATAGGAGCGAGTACCGGGTAAAAGTTCAATGCTCGAATTCAATGTCGCGGTCGGGCGGCATACACGGTAACTCATCCGGAAATACATCGGGATACTCGTTCACAACTTTGATCTCCTCTAAGGATTTGCCCTTTCTTTGAATTCATTGTTCCTTGTTCTTCGGATGAGTTATCCACTCGAACTCAATTTCGTCTCCTTGTGGGCTAGTCAAAACCACTGATCTCTTGCGACACTGAATCACCCCGTCATGCTTGTGCAACCAATCCATTCCAAGTATTACATCTATTCCCCAGGATTTTAAAACTACTAGGTCGGCTAGAAATTCTATCTCATTAAGTTTAAGGTTCACCCGTGGACATATGTGTCTGGCTTTCATTTCTCCGCCCGGGGAGCTAACTAGTAATGGTGTCTTCATAAGACTCATGGGCAAGCTATATTTTTCCACAAATTGATTGGTAACAAATGAATGTGATGCTCCAGAATCGAATAAAACGGATGCGGAGTTCGAATTGACAAGGAATGTACCAAGCACGACTTCGGGAGCTTCCCGAGCTCGCTCAACCGTCACGTGGTTTACTTTCCCACGGACAAAGTTTTGTTGAGCCCTGTTGCCCTGAGGAGTAGAATTCCCAGTGCGAATCTGAGAGGATGGCTGCCCAGGCTTCTGACCATTGCCCTTCTGTGGAGTTTGCATTCCACGCTTGGGACAGTTATTGGCATAATGCCCTAACTCTCCGCACTTGAAGCATCCATTAGGCTGAACTGGTGCGGTGTTTCTCACTGGAGCACCTGGGGCATTGTTCGGGCGACTCTGCTGCTGAATTGGGGTACGTGGAGTCTGCTGATGGAAGCGCTGGGGCTGCTGAGCTGAACGCTGGAATGACTGGTTCTGCTGAAAATTCCCACTATATCCTCCTGAGCGGAACTGAGGATTCTGTGGTGCATTATAGCGGGGACGTGTGTTGTCGCTAGGCGCCCTTGGTTTTGGAACTTGCGTTTCTGGTCTCCAAGTTCTCTACGCTTGCTTTCAAGTCCGATAGCCTTGTCTAATAGGGTCTGGAAGTTGGGGAAAGTGTGGCTCGGAGCCGATAGTTCGGTGGCCCTATGAGACCATCCGAGAAATCGTTCCGCCTCTTCGGGTCGGTATCCACTTCATCCGGAGCATACCGAGACGGTTGGGTGAACTTGTCCCGATACTCGCCGACGGACATGCCTTGCCTTGCTTCGGAGCGAGAAACTCCTTCGCTTCGCTTTATTATTCCAGACGGGATGTGGTGAGTACGGAAAGCTTCCTGGAACTCCTGCCAGGTGATAGTGTCAGCAGCGGCATGTGCTACAGTGTAGGCATCCCACCAATCGGCTGCAGCACCCTCTAAGCGTCCCGAGGCATACAGGACTTTCTCTCGGTCATTGCACTGAGTGATGTTCAGCTTCTTATTGATAGTCTTGAGCCAATCATCTGCGTCAAGAGGATCCACTGAGTGGGAGTAGGTGGGTGGATGGTGGCTCATAAACTCTCTGTGTTTGTTGACTGGTGGAGGTGGTGGAGGTCCTTGTGGTGGCGGATTGTTCTGCTGTGCCTGCAGGTTCTGGACAGTGGCAGTAAGATTCTGAATCAACTGCATCTGTGCCGTGAAGAACTGCTGCATGGTTGGATCCATTGCTAATCCCTGAGGTGGAGGTGGGGCGGGATTCTGCTGATTGGCGATGTGAGCACGTATCACAGGCGGTACGTCCTGTCCACCTCCGGACCTGGTGTTTACCATCTGATTGTTAGAGAAAGTCATTTCAGATAAGAGCAGTATCGATAAACATGAGTAAGAGAGAAAGGGGGCTAAGATTAAATTTAAACTTAATTATTTTATTAATGCTCATGCGGCCATCACACCACAAGGCATTTCAGTCAAACAAAAACCCAACTCAAACATGTTTTCAATCAACAAGCATTATTAAATCGATTACGTCCTCACAAGGACGGGTCTAACGATCTCATCTCACGGTGGCATCCTAACCCAGAAGACCTGTGGTGGCAGACGAAGAGCCGTAACGAAGCCTCTTGCGAGGTGGTGACTCCGCAGGGAAAGGGGTCTCGTCAGGCTGGACGGGTGGCTCCCTACCGTCACGCTCGGCCTCCACCGAGCAATCCGGCGTAGGCGTCCTTCGACTCACCGTGGGTCCGCTCCCGGCTCGGCCGTAGTACCCTCCGGGTCGGTGTTGAGTGCCGCCGTGACATGGGCAAGAGTGTGGAGGCGTGGGTCCTCGGAGCCGGTCAGTGGTACCACCGTCTGCTCAGTGCCACTGGTACGACGAGGGATGTGGCGGTAGTCGCTGAGGCTCAACTCCTGGTCATGCCTGAAACGAAGAGAGAACAAGGCCCTCCTGGCGGCGTTGCTGACAGATGCCTGGTAGGTAGAGTGAGGTGTAGTAGAATCATGGGTCGTGCGCGAGATATACCCTCCTCCGGCATGGTTGCGCACCCTGATGTGGACCCTGGTCAAGTAGTAGGTGCCCAGTGGCGGTTCGTTCCGGTCGTGGGTGACGTACATGGGGTACACGGTGTTCCCCAGCTCCAGTAGAGTGTTCCGCAGCAGCCAAGGGAAGTAGCCAAGTGCCACCTCGGACGAGTGCATGATGCAGTACGGGTCTCCCTCGCGAGGTCCCTCGTAGTAGGCGTCGTCCCTCTCCTCGTTGTCATCCTCCGTCGCTTCACTGTCCTCGGTGTCATCGCCAGAGTCGTTTGGATCTCCTTCCGCGGCATCTGGTGCAGGATCCTCAGGAGCGATGGGAGCTGCTGGTGAGGCAGGGGCAGCTGGTGGCGGGGAAGGCAGAGGTCGCCGAAAATCTAAGCTCTCCATCGAGTACACCTCCAGGATCACTCCATCCTCAGCCTCTACGAAGAAG
This sequence comes from Cenchrus americanus, assembly GCA_947561735.1. Lineage (NCBI taxonomy): Eukaryota > Viridiplantae > Streptophyta > Magnoliopsida > Poales > Poaceae > Cenchrus > Cenchrus americanus. The sequence goes on along the minus strand of OX387240.1, from coordinate 87,166,055 downwards.
TAGGGGTCCTCCGGTTCCTCCCGAGGGCCGGACGGAGGGGGGGCAGTGTGCTCGAACGGCCGAGTCCTAGCCATCTATGAAAAGAAAACCGAACTCGGAGCGAGAATACAACAATAAAGGGGACAAGGTTTTAACAAAAGCAAATAAGATAGATTTTTAGGTGTATTTAGGGGATTTTTTTTTGAATGAGAGAGCTGAAATGTCTTTCTAGATAATGTCCTTATTTCGACCATTTCTATCTAAGGCGCGTCCTACGATCCGCATTGCTCTGATACCACTCTGTCACACCCGTTTTCCGAAGAAAACCGAATGCATCTCATACGTGTGCCATAACCACAATTTCACACATATGATAGACAAATGAGTGTAATATCATAGTACAATGCTCAAAACGTACATAGAGAGGTTTATTAATTCATTACACTCATCGATAGACACGAAGGTCTAAACACGAACATCGATAGCTAGACGATGGAACACCGTCTCCAACTTCACAACCTCCCGATCGGGGGTAACGCGAGCCTCGAATCCATCGAACTCGTCGAAGAACTCTACTCCGCATCCTCCTCTCGAACACATATGGCAAGGGTGAGTACACTTATGGTTGGTACTCGGCCGTGGGGGAAAATGCAAAGCTATCAAGGGTAGGCTAGGGTTTCAGCGGTAAGCATTTTAAGTTGGTCAAATTTTATTAGCAAGCACCTATTTACTAAGTGTAAGTGTATACCACCCCAAAACTTAGCTTTTCAAGACTATTCCTCCAAATCATAAGTAAACCACAATTTGAAATCCATTTCTAGTAAACTATCATGTGAGGGTCCAAGCCGCTCTTGACCGTGAGCACGGCTGATCGATCAGTTTTCACTCGCGGAGGTTGTACACTTTACCCACAATTCGTGTTCCCCATCCCTGCCCGGTTTGCAAAGCCCTTAAACACTTCGAGGTGAGTGGCAAGGGGTTCACTACGAAGCCTTTACAAAGGTGTGCAAAACACCAATATCCCACGACGATTCTGACTCGGGCGGACCATAACCCTCCCTAGTGGTCGGCACCTTAGCAAAGGCTACTACCCCAAAAGGACCGGGCTATACCCCCGCAACCCGGAGCCCCCGTGTTCCTTCCGGACAAGGGCTATTAGATATTTTACACTCCTAATTATTTGGCTAAGCCAGAGCCATGTGGACTGTGGTTGCACTGTTTTCCTGGGTGGTTCTCCATGTTTTAAGTTATATGTTCTTGAAATTCCATAAACACAAATTCCATTTAAATTCAACATTTTAAAAGATAACTTCCATTCCCAAAGTATAGCATCTAAGCATTTATCTACCCAAACATTTATTTAAAACAAGGTATGCAAGGTATAAGGTTTAAAATCTAGTCATTTCCTTAATAGGCATTTCCCATCAGAATTTATGCATAACAATTAAAATTTAAAGTGTGATAATATGCATGTTATTAGGACAAAAAGAGTATGCAGGGGGGGAAAATCCACTTGCCTTCTTCTCCTAACAACTGGGGCTCAAACTCTTCAAGAGATGGCTCCTGCTCAATCTCGAACGGCACGTCCTCTACGATCACACAAGAAAAACAAACAATAAATAAAACAGTACATCAAACATTGCTAAAAGTCTAATACAAGCTTCTAAAACTAACGTGCTTGTTGAGACGATCGCGTGGACACCAAAAACACCTAAATCAGAGCTAGGACGGAAAAGTTATGATTAAAACAAATTTTAGGGACTATTTTGTAAAAGTAAATGATCCTTAGGGGGTTTTCTATAAAATTCAGGGGCTAAAACATAATTATAAATATAACCTAGAGGTCCTAGGTGCAAAAAGGGGCTTTTGGACTGCGGTTGAATATTTTTGAAAGGGCTAGGGGCTTATCTATAAAAACCAGGGACTAGCTTGCAAGGCTTTTATATGGTGGAAGGACCGGGTTGCAAAATATAGAAAAGACAGGGGCTCTTTAGAAAAATTTCCGGCGCACCCTAGGTTTGACCGGTACCTTCTGTTGACCGGGGGGGCTCCTTAGATCTAGGCCGTTGGATTTGATCCAAGGGCCGTGAACGGCTGCAGCTAAGGGCGGCGGCGGGGCCGGTTCGGCGGCGGGCCGCGCGGCCGCCGGCTAGCGGCGGCGGCTCGCCGGCCGGCTCGCCGGAGAAGGCAAAAACCGCACTACGGTGCTCTAAACAACAAGAGGAATGCACTAAAACGAAGAGGAGGAGAAGTGGATTTCACCGAGCCGCTCGAAGGGGAAGAAGAGGCGGCGGCGGAGCGGATCGGCGGCGAGGCGCGGAGCTCCGGCGGGCTTCCTTGGGGGCGGCGGTGTAGAGGGGGAGAAGAGCTCGATTGAGCGGTGCGAGGTGGAGAGGAGCTCGGGGGCGGCCTTTTATAGGTGGTGAGGGGAGCGGAGGAGGCGCGGCAAGGCGGTGGCGCGGGGGTCACGGCGGCGGCCGCCATTAATGGCCGGGAGCTCGGTGGGGCGGCCGTTTCGGGAGAGGAAGGGCGCGGGGCGCTTGAGGCGGCGACGGGGGTAGTGCTTCGCGCACCGGAGGGAGGGGGAGGCGGCGCGGGGAGGCGAGGGGGCGCGGGGCGGTGGCGGTGGCCGGCGCGGCGGGGAGATGGGGCGGCGCCGGGAGGTTGAAGGTGGCCCTGACAGGTGGGCCCCACCGTCGGCCGCGCGCGCGTGAGTGAGAGAGAGGTAGCGGGCTGGCGGTGTTAACTGGGCCGGTTGCTGGGCCGCGCGGTTTAAAAGGTGGGCTGGGCTGTTAGGGTGAAATGGGTGAGTTGATCTGTTTTGTTTGTTTTTTCTTTTTTTTCAATTCCTTTTTTTCTCATTTCTTTTTTTCAAACTTTTACTCAAAAACTTTTTCAAAATTTTAGACAAACTTTTGACCACACAATCAATTCAAAATCCATGCATTCAACATGATGCACAAACACTTGGTTTCTCTAAATTAATTAATTATCATTGCATATATTTAAAGGCAAATTTAATTATTCAAATTCATTAACCTTAGAAATAAAAATTCTAATTGTTGCTAGCATTTTTTAAGTGATGGAATTTTGGGTGTTACACTATTTCAAAAGTTTTCAAAAGATTAGAAGATATACAACAAACCAACTTGATATCATCACTTTCATTCTTATTTGGAAGTTTACTATGCTTATAGATATGTGTAGTCGAAGAATTGTTCCTCTTTATTTATTATAGAGGATCTCATATCACTAACAGGTGGCCTATTCGCAAGCAAGCCCATGTTCTAGGGACACAAAGTCCCTCTACTGCAGAGCATGCTTATCCTAAATGGTGATATCATACTGATAATTCAATTATCTCCCTCATGTCTATTGTGCAAGATAGATATTTGCATTGGGTAACTTAAATTTTTCCGCACATCGTGATAACTTCTCAGATGTATCACAATACTTGTTCATGTTACGATGCTTATGTTTTCTCTTGTTGTCTTCCCTCTTTTGTCAACCTTTTATTTTTTCAAGCATTTTGCCAATTTGTTGTAGCCATTTATAGCCACCTGCTTTGTCCACTATTGTTGTCTACTACCTTAGTTCTTCTTTGACCAAAACAGTCATATCGCGTTGTTTGCTATCTAGGAAGCCATTATCTCGCTTTTGGTCTCCAAACCCCATATGGTTAATGTCAAACCATACTTAACATCTTCTTTGTCAAATTACTTCTATGCAAACCTACATGAATTGTTCATCAAATCTATCTTATTTTATCATCTCGTGTGGCATCTGATTTTTTGTCTCCATAAAATCCAATGGTGTATATTCTTCTCTTTTTTTATTAAACATTAACTACTATTTTCTTATTTTTAATTCCGAATTTATGTATTTATTAATTGTATTTGTATTGAATACAGACTCTTTGGATTTCCTTATTTTAATTCTGAATTTATGTATTCTTTGGATTAATCTAAACCTTCAGATCTTCATAAAATCCAACGGTGTATATTCTTCTCTTTTTTGGATTAACGTGGGAATTTCTAGACCCTCTCGGCGAACATGGTGGCTTCTTTTAACACTAAAGTATAAATATAATAGATTTTGAATTTACTAATATCATTAAATTCATCGCGTAAAGTTGCACTTTTACGTGGATAGGGTAAACATAATTTATTTATTTATTACTTCATGTATATAAGATTTTTTTGACCCAAATTTTTTCAGTGGGGAAACAAACAAGTATGTTGTCATCCTTTCGTCGGCTAACAAATACTTTGACCAAATATATTTTTTCCCGGTGTCCACTGCTGCTGGTTGGTTGAATTCTCAAGGAGTGTTAGGCATATTAAGAGTTATTAAGAGTTTGTTGTTCATGCTAAGATCAAGCTAATAGGCAAAATATTTGGAAGACTGGGTGTTGATTGTTGCATGTTGGTAAAACATAATTTCACAAAGTGTACTAGGTTATTTGTTAAAATATGTTCTGTCGTTGTCGTAGTCATTCTGCCTCATGCTATGGTACTTGTCAATTGTCATTGACGGGAACAATGTCAACTATATTTCTTTTACAAAATGTTGAGGCTACATAATTTATTGATATATTTGGGAAAATTCCATAATAGAATGACTTTACGTAAAAATTCTTGTTCATAATAAGTTTTTCTATGAATATAAATTCCTTTTAAAAAATTTAAACATCTGAGCAATACCAAAGCTAAAGCGAACATGTTGGTTTCATCCAGTTGAAGTGCACTTAATAAACTGAATTTAAACAAATAACTCAACAAGGAGTTGAGACAAACTATGTGAGTTTGCTCTTTACTACCAATAAGGTTTTATTTAAACACGTGTGTGCCGCACGTGCATTATAAAAGAACGAGTTTTTTGATGGGTCTAACCCCCTTTCGTCAACCGTTTGAATAATTGGTAAGCCAAATCAGGTTATGTTTTTTAAAGGGATTTTGGTGAATAAATTGGGAACCAAATCATGTTGTGTCTTTTTTGAAGGGATTTTGGGGAATGATTGGTAACCAAATTACGTTGTGTTTTGGAAGGGATACAAGCAGTGTGTCGTGTTTTTAAGTAGTTTTGAGGAATAATTGATAATCAAATCACGTTGTGTTTTTTAAAGTCTTAGCTATTGAGGTCAGCAGCCTCAGTGACATAGCAGTGTTTACAACATTACCAGTCCCTCCATCACACATCAATGCTTGCTGTGGTGAAAAAATGCATGCTGTTGTGAATCATGTTGCTCCCGTATGTCAATCACATTCCATGCATGCACCACGTTTTTTATTGAGGACAGAGCTTTCTCACCTGCATTTTTTATGAGCGCTCGACGTCAAGCCAAGGCGCTGCTGTTGACGGAGGCGACTGCGCTTTCAACCAGGTCGGTTAGCAATTCTCTGACAGTGTTTGTCTCCAGCAACGAGAGGCAGCTGCTTATTTCTCTTCATCCCCACGCTATCATTGCAGCCTTTGTTTTTTTTACACATGTGGCACTATAAAAATATATTTTTTATCATTGTGATTTTTAGATACGTGTGTGCCACACGTATATTTTGCTAGTAAATATAAAATATACCAAATTATTTGAATCACTCATCAACCTCCAACAATGTGAAGTAATGCTTAATTACCAGTTTTTATCCTCCACTCAGTTGGAGCATTAGGGTTGCGGATAGCGGGACAGGAGGGCATCAAATAATGTGACACAAAGATTCTACGTGCAGGGTGTGAGAGAGAGTGAGAGGTGAGTGCGTGCATGGTGTCTCTGCCTCTCTGGTGACAAGAACTAGCATGCACACCGCCCAGTACACCACACAAAGCCAGCTGATGGGAGAGCTCCTACTTGCAGGGTTAGACAGGTGTCAAGAGTGCGTACAGGGGGAGAGAGATCGATCGACATAGACTGTGCTTTAATTTTTCACCTTGCATTGCCTCCGGGCCACTCGCTGTGTGATGAGTGCGCGTGGCACGGCGCACACAATCCATCGTGTGTGGGAAAGTAAGGGTCCCGTTGTTATATATAAAAAATATCTTGTTCGATGTTATGGTTGTCTTATACCGAAGATACCTTGTGTCTGTCTAGTTGTGTATTGTAGCTATTGTTTGTAAATAAAAAAATTATTTACTTCCTTTGGTCCCTAAAGAATGGTTTACTGGATTTTTTCTGACAGATTAGGGTTTAATGAGAAATATTAGTGGAAAAATAATAATAGGTGGGATGAAATCTTAGGTAATTATTGGCCTGATTTTTGCTGAAACAGAGGAGCAAAAAGTTTGTTTTCCTACGTTGTAGAGTGAATAATTGTTCTGCGTTTGTCCTTTGCTGACTGATCGATGTTCACACTGAATTTGTCTAAAGCTCTACAATGAATTGGATGACTTGCTCACAATCACAATAAGTTTTTTGAAATAAGCTTACAATCGGAGTTAAAAGTAAAAACTGAACACAGTGCATGGCGCACTCTTGAAGCATTCTGTGGCAGTATTGGCATTGTACGCCGAGAGCTTCAGTTTGTCACTTCACACAGGCAAGCAATCCCAAGGAAACGACACCCAAGTAGCATCCATGTGCAGAGGGCCCTTGCTCAAGTTGATCCTGTAGCTACGTAAACTAATCCTGCTTTTCAGTGGCTGCTTCAACTGATGAACCCAAAGGCTGCATATAAAAGCGGAGCAAGATAAATGTAGTACACAAGTGTACCAGTGGTCTGCCCATTCTGCAAAAATATCTGTTGCCTCCAGAAATAATGGGTTCCATTCTGCAATGTATGTGAACTCAAAGGCTTCGAAGCAAACAACTTTGAACCTTAACAAAATTTTCAAAGCATGCACCAGCTTCATCTTACATGACATCTCATGCTTCATCACAAGGCTACAGACACGTGGCCACACAGGCTTCAAAATCATAACCTTGCCCAAAAACAAGTATGTTAATCTCTTGTTTGAATTCGAGATTCATTTATAAATAATAACAAGCACAGATCAAACTAGAGCCGTGCCAAGTAAAACTTTCTGATCGCTATACCCAAAGTTTACAATCTTTTCAATATTCAACTTTACAAAGCAAAGCATCTTTGATTTCTAAGGCATGTATGCTACCAAAGCCTGTCACAATATCTAGTACCATGGTTATTCATAAATCTGAAGTATTTTTCATTATTTCTGCTACCAAATCCAACTAGGACTATCGTGTGCCATTCCTCCCCATCATATTTATTTTTCAATACTTTGCTATTGTCAGCAATGTAAACTTCATCGAGGCTTAAGTTCTTGAATTCTGCTGTTGCAGGTGTATTCGTCAGCAGGATACCCTTGCCAATTCGGTCAGCAATGTCATCAAATGATGCGTCATGCTTCCAAAATGATTGAGCTTTATAAGGGCCATCTCCCTATAAACAAACAAGAAAAATCAGTGGAAAAATAATCCATGTATATAAACGCCGGAACAAAATGAAAAAAAGTTGCTTCTTTTTGTTTACTTCCTTATATCTAAGGATCATTGAAACGAACCAAGAAAGAGCCCCCGCGTCGCACCCGCTCGGTGACTCGGGAGGCGACCGAAGCCTACCACCGCCGCCACCCAACGTCCCCCTTCCTTTGCCTCGCCGCTGCCGGAGTGGCTGGTCGGAGGCCCGCTCCGGTCCCTAGGATGGCGGCGGCGGGGCCTCTGAGCCGTGTTTTTTGGCCGCGACCGCGTTCCGAGAAGGGGATGGGCGGCCGGTCAACCCGGCGGTGGCGGCGCCGCCGGGTTGGGGATGGTCGGGTCCGGCGCCGATGTGCGTGGATCCGGTGCTCTCGCGGCCGGATCCGCCGGGCGGCGCGGCGGCCGGCTCCCGTGCGTGGGGGTAGTGGTGGCGGGCCGGCGGCGGGGCCGTACGGCGTCCGTCTCGCGGTCGCGATGGCTTGGCTGGCGCGGCTTACGGCCGTTGCGCGGGGGCCGCGTGGTGGTTGCCGGCAACGGCGTCGCGCGCGCAGTCGTCGCGGGCCGGCGTCCGGTGGCGCGTCGGCGGACAACTTGCGGCTGCGGAGGCAACTGGCGGCTTTCGGCGTGTGGCAACCTGCGTTGCGGCCCCTTGGTGGTGCGGCGGCGTGGTAGCCGGCGGCGGAGCTAGTTACCTCCGGCGCCTTGGCGGGTCTGTTCCATGAGTAGAGAAGGTAGTGGTTGAGCTTCTCAGATCTACTGGGGGTGGCGGTGGCTCATTGTTGGGCGTCGGTCCTCGGAAGACTACCTTGCTCAGACTAAGTGCTGGGGAAGGTTTTGGTCACCCGAGGCCGCTCTCGATGCGAGTTTGGTGGTGCCCTTTGGCGGTTGGCGACCTCGACTGGCCTAGCGCTCAATTGCGGACCTATCTCGTGGCCTAAGTGTAGCCCAGGTTCGCCGGTGGGTGGGGCGGTGTTGGTGGGGGTTGGTGGCTGTTGTGGGCGACTTCCATCCTGCGGCACCCTCTGGTGTGGATCTGGGCTCTTCCTGTCGATGTCAGTGATCCGGTGGTTTGGGCAGGGTGTCGCGACTCTCGTGTCGTTGGTCGTTGGTTGGTTGAGGGGAGCCTAAGTGCTAGCCCCTCCTGCTTCTGATGGTCGCGGTTGGTGTTGTGGTTCATCTTTTCCTTCGTCATCGGGTCGACATTGACGAAGCGTCGGGCGAAAGCCTTCCCGGCTATGGTGTCGGTGTCAACATCGGCAGCGTCTTCGGGCGTCGGTGCCCTCCTTGGAGGCGTTTTGTTGGGATGCTTCCTGCTTGGTCTTTGTCTTCCAGGTGGAAACATTTCTCCGATTCTTCGGAGGAGCGACGACGGCGGCATCAGCGCCATTTCCTTCTTGAGGGTGTTGCTTTGTAAGTTATCGGTCTGCTTCGCTTGTGGTGTTTGGGCTTCGAGGGTGTTGAAAGTTTGGAGGTTCGGTCGGAGAATAAGTTAGAAGCATAGTCTTCCGTTTCTTTGGTGTAGTGGTTGTATTTTCTTGTTTGCTTCTTTACCTCGGTACAAGGTTTTGAGTATAAGGGCTCTGGTGTAATCGTTGGCCGTATATATCCACTCGTGGATATAGAGGCCGGATAGTAATCCTTAATCTAAAAAAATCTAGGATCATTGAACATTCCATTCCAATAATGTTCTTTTCATATGTGTAATAATTAGCAGTGCCACAGTTACGCTCATGTTCACTTTCAACAACTTTACTGTCAACAAATGACAACAAATTCGCTACAACCTAGAATAGATTATCATTTATTCAGTTTTATTGTGATATGCACAAAGACCTAAAATCCGAGCATAGTTTCTAACATACTAGCAGGGCACCCGGTTAAACCTTCATGCTATATGACAAAGAACATACTAATATACACAAATGTTCGTGTCCAAGAACTACATGCCTGAATGTTTGCTTGGCCATCATCAAGCTTGAAAGGTGGAACATCACAAGTCAATTGCCCAGACACAAAGACAAGGTCATTTTCTTTCAATTGGGCCAAGTCGTCTTTGAAAACAGTGGGAACCCTGAAGGTAAAAACAAGTGTGACATCAGAAAACATATATTTGGAAAATGAAAAAAACACGCTAGGAATATTCTAGATAATGAAACAGGCAACAAATGACAATACAAGGCATGTAGAAAAAAAGACCAATGAAACTTTAGCACAACCAAAAAAAAGTGATACTTCTTCTGGCCCTTTGGGAAATTTTAGAAATATAGTGCTCAGAAATAGTGAAAGAATTCTCAGTTTTTATCATTAACAAACATTTTCTGACTACATATAGGTATTAAAGGTTCGGTAACATATTCTTCCACTTAATAATCAAAGACCAGGGCAAAATCTTATTTTCAACACAACATAAACACTAGGCCAGAAACGATTTGTCCTGGCACTAGCAAATTAGCGTGCTGGCGGGTGCAACTATGAACCGCTAGCAAAGTGGGGCGCAGGGGCACCGAGACAGCAACCGCCAGCATAGAAGCATCACTGCTGGCGGGTGACATAATCCACCCGCCAGCACAAATGGTACTATTTATGCTGGCGGACGAGTTATGTCGACCGCCAGCATAGAAGGTTTAGTAGGGGCGGCCTACATAAGCCAACCGCCAGCATAAATGGTCCCATTTCTGCTGGCGGGTGGCTTATGTCGACCGCCAGCATGGATCTTTACTACTGGCGGTTTTCATATGCACCCGCCAACACAGTGAAGCTGAAAATAGCTTGAAATTGATACAAGTTACCAATATTTCAACATGCATGGACAGCAACAACAAGTAAAATTCAAACTGAAATATCAACACAAACAACACCTTAGAAAGATTTATTTCATACAAACAACATGCATTGCATGGTGACAAATGTTTCAAAGCACACTTAAAACCAACACAAATTAAAGTACAATACATTAGGGGTCTCACTCACAAATCAACACAACTTTGCCTCACTCAAATTTCTTTGACAGTCCGGCTGTGATATAGCTACCAAGCACTAAACCTATTATCAAGACCACAACAGCGATGATGGTGCCCCCGCATGCGTAATCCTTGATTTTTGTTGCGCTTCTTCCGATAGCCAATTTCCGCCGTAATGTCAATAAGTTGCCCTCTATGGTCCGCAAGTTCAAGCCTTGTTTCATTACTCGCTATCTTCAAATCACTCATCCCCACCTTCAGATCAGAAATGACACACTTCATCTGATTCCATTGTTCTAGAAATTCTGAATTTGCTAGTGGTGGCTCCCGCACTCGCCCGGCGGATACACAACACTAGACGGTTGTGCCGCTCTTGGTGCTGGCGTTGCACCAGCTAAACTGCTGTACGACTGATAGTTTGGCGGCAGCAAATGAGGGTGAAATTTTTTCAAATGGTTGATGTATTGATTTTCAAAATAAACTTCCCAACATGAATTAGGGTCCCCCTAAAAGAATAAACAATAAATGTGGCTTCCATCAATAAATTGGATAACTCTATAGACATAAAATTATATCAACCAAATCATTAATAATCAACAATTGTGGATAATTCTATATCTACCGAATCAATAATAATCAACAAATCTACTAATATTATATCAACCAAATCATTAATAATCAACAAATCCTACTAATATTATATCAACTAATAATCAACTAATAATCACTACTATTATATCAACCGAATCAGTACTAATAAAATGAATTAGGGCATGAGATGAAAAACAAACCAAGTGGTTGTTCGGGCACTTGTAGATGATGCTATTTGTCTTGGTCTTGTACCAAATTAACTGGAGCCGACACGACGAGCAGATCAGGAGGGGGAGAGGCACGAACTGGCTATGGTTCGGCGCGACCGAGCTGCTCGCCATGCGACGGCGGTGAACCTGCTCGACGTCGGTTGAGGAACTGGAGGTTGAAGAGTGGGTCGACAGTTTGCCGACGGCGGAACGCGGGCGAAGCTCACGCACGAGCGGCGGTGGCAGGGGGCAGGTCGGTTGCGGCCGCTTGCGGCGGCGGCGGCTTGCGGCGGCGGCTAGGGTTGCTAGCGAGTGTGTGAATGAGTGAGTGAGTAGTTGAGTCAAACCGCGTTAGGACCAAAGATATTCAGACAAGTGTGCTGGCGGTTGTCTTAACAGCCCGCCAGCAGAGGCATCGTCGTCGGCGGGTGGCTTAATACCGTGCCAGGAGAGGTATCAGCTCTGGCGGTTGTCTTAACAGCCCGCCAGCAGAGGCATCAGTGCTGGCGGTTGGCTTAAGAGGACCACCAGCATAAATGTACACAATGCTGGCAGTCACGTATAGCACAGAGATTACTGCTGGCGGTTTCCTTATGCCAACCGCCAGCACTGTGTCTTCTATAAGTATAGACCAGCCCCTTCTTCCCAGCAACCTTCCAATGGCGTTGTGCCCGAGAGGAGCTCGGGAAAAGCTCCAAAAACACCAAATCTAGGGGGGAAGGTTTTGCTCTTGGTTTTCTTGGAGGCGGTGGCTATATAAGGTGAGTTTGTGCTATTTTAACCTTAGTTTTCTCCTTTTATTAATGATTTCTATGTAGTTAGGGATCTAGATCTAGACCTAGGGTTAGCTAGGAAAGAGAGGGGAGTGAAGAGAGATATTGATTTAGATATTTATTTTTTAAATAGCTTTAGATTTAAATTATATTTAATTATTATTGCAATTATAGAAGCAAGTATACATATTAAATTATTAGTTTGTAATTAAAATTATTATCTTCAATAATTTAATTTATAGAATTTAGTTTTGTTTTCGTTTTTTACATATTAATTAAATGAAGCATAGAGCATACTGAGTTTATAATTAATATAATTACTTTTATAGGTGTTATTTAAGATGGAACATAGAGTGTGGATGTATGGCATACGGAGAAATTCGTCTACATTCTTGACAGAGTTAACAAACTTTCTTGAGGTTGCGCAAAAGCATGCCCAAATTTCTAGGACCAAGCAAATACATTGTCCATGTTGTGATTGTTGCAACAAAATTTTTTGGGAAGATATTAATGCCATCAAGATGCATTTGATAAAGCGTGGTTTTGTGAAAGGATACAAAACTTGGTCCCACCATGGTGAAGCAGAAAGTACTTTCAACAATGCAGACATCGGCATCAGGTATGATGAAGTGGGTGATGAAGATGCAGATGAAAATGATCATGTCATGACGAATGATGCTTTTGGCTGTGAAGATCAAAATGATGATCAAACAGATGCACCACAGGTGGACGAGGAATGTGATGTTGATATGGAAGAAATGTTGCGCCACATTGAACCGGAGGTGTTGCTAGGGAGTGCTAAAGGGTTAGAAAATTTTGAGACACTAAAGAAGGCAGCAAAGGACCGTATGTATGAGGGTTGTGGGAAGGAGTTGACCGTGTTGCGTTTCATGCTCCATCTTCTGATTGTGAAGGCAAAATTTGGATGGTCGGACAATAGTTTTAACGAACTCCTTACTTTGTTGGCCAATCTACTCCCGAAGCCTAACTTGGTCCCAAGAAACACATATGAAGCAAAGAAGATTATCAACCCATTGAAGATGCGAGTGCAATGAATACAAGCATGTAGGAACCATTGCATATTGTACCGCGGTGACTATGCAGAACTAGAGAAGTGTCCAAATTGCGATGCTAATCATTACAAAAGTAATGCCGATTTTGCTGTGGAACGGGTCATTGCATCTAAAGGCACGAAGAGGAAGGTTGGTGGAAAGAAAAGTGTAATTTGTCAATTTGAGGAGGAGTATAGTATTGGTACTGACACTGCTACTCAACGTAAAGTCCCTGCATTGGTGATGTGGTACTTGCCGGTGGAGGATCGTCTAAAGCGATTGTTCTCGAACCCAAATACCGCTGAACTAATGACTTGGCACACAAATCGCCCAGAGAAGTCTGATGGGAAGCTTCGACATCCTTCTGATGCTCGGCAGTGGAGGACCTTTGATTCCAAGCACAAAGAGTTTAGAGAAGAAAAAAGAAATATAAGGTTCGCGTTAAGTACGGTATGGTATGAATCCATTTGGTGAAAGAAGCAAAGACGCACGAAACATGGCCGTTGTTGATGACCATATACAACCTCCCCTGGCTATGTCACAAGAGAAAGTTCCTTTTGCTTACCATTCTAATCCAAGGACCGAAGCAACCTGGTATTGATATAGATGTCTTCCTGGAGCCATTGATGGAAGAAATGGAGAAGTTTTGGAAACATGGGGTTGAGATGTGGGATGAGTACAGAAGGGAGACATTAACACTTAAGGCAATTATCTTTGTTACCATTAATGATTACCCTGCCCTATTTTCTTTGTCTGGTCAGAAAAAAGAAAAAACAGGTTGTGTAGTTTGTTTGAATGGTACAATATCTGTGTACCTGAAAGGATCTCAGAAGACAGTGTATATGGGGCACAGACGCTGGCTACTAAGGACTCACAAGTACCGTAAGATGGCAGACTATTTCGATGGAAAGATTGAGAAGTACTCTTTTGCCCCACAACCGGCCACCAGTAGAACCGTATTTGAAAATGTGTCAGAAGGTCAAGTTTAAACTTGGTAAGAAATCAAAAGGTGATAATTCAAAAGGGGGAAGGAAGGAGGCTGAAACTACAGAAAACATTGATGTGCCTTTCAAGAAGATGTCTATATTTTTTAAGTACTTGCCATACCGGGAAGATTTGACAGTGCGCCATGCCATCGATGGGATGCATCTTCAAAAGAATGTGTTTGAAAGCACAATGGGATTCTTAGGCTTAACAGAAAGGTAAAGGACGGACTGAAGTCGCGTAAGGATCTTGTTGACCTAAAAATTAGGCAAGAACTTCACCCACAACCACGTCCTAATGGTAAGCAGTACCTTCCACCTGCTAGCTTCAACTTAACACAACATGAGAGGTTGGCTATCTGCAAATGCTTGCGCGGGCTGAAAGTGCCAACCGGATTCTCATCCAACATCCAATCATTGGTCTCGTTGAAGGACATGACGCTTACTGGTTGTAACTCTCATGACTGTCATGTGATGATTACTGTTTTTCTCGCGATTGCGATCCGAGCTGTCAAACCAATATTCCTTAAGATGGTCATCACAAGGATGTGCTACTTTTTCAACGTCATTTCGCAGAAAGTGGTAGATTGTGTAGAGTTGGCAAGGCTTCAGCTGTTTATGTCAGAAACTCAAGCCCAGCTCGAGATGTGCTTCCCTCCGTCATTTTTTGATATCATGGAACATCTAATGATCCACATGCTCGAGCAAATTATCGAACTAGGACCTATGTACTTTCATCAGATGTGGACGTACGAACGGTTCATGTCGATTCTCAATGGATACATGAGAAACAAGGCATTTCCAGAGGGAAGCATGATCGAGAGCTACCATACAGAAGAGGGTGTTGATTGTTGCATAGACTACATAAAAGATAAGAGAGTGATCGGTTTACCGGAATCTCGACACGAAGGCAGATTGTCAGGGAAAGGGACCATTGGAAGGAAAAGATTCATTGACGAGGACAACCAACAACTGGAGAAAGCACATGCTAGTGTTCGCAACAACTTGCAATAGTGGAGCCATTTATCGTGCAACACGAAAATGAGATTCGTGAGGAAAATGATAGTCGGACCGAGGATTGGGTCATCAAAGAGCAAAAGCGTCGTTTCCCATCATGGTTAAAGGAACATGAGCATCTATTTCAAGGAAATTCCATAGATGACACAACATTGACTAGGTTGGCGGCTGGTCCATCAAGCAATGTTACCTCATGGCAAGCATACGAAATTAATGGGTACACCTACTATACGAAGGCGAAAGACAACAAGAGTGTTGCGTATCAAAATAGTGGTGTTCGCATAGATGCGATTGATAAATACGGAAACAACATCACTTACTACGGGTTCATAGAGGAAATATGGGAACTTGACTATGGAGAGAATATCAGGTTCCCCGTGTTTCGGTGCCAATGGGTCAAACACCCGAATGGCGTCACAGATGACAATTATGGATTGACACTTGTAGACCTTGCCAATGTAGGTTACAAAGATGATCCATGGGTACTCGCCGAGCGTGTTGCACAAGTTTTCTACATAGCTGATCCTATGAATGTGAAGAAGCACATTGCCGTCTCCGGAAAACAAAGAATTCTAGGAGTAGAAGGTGTAATTGATGTTGAGGATTACAATCAATTCGAGGAACTAGTCTTGTTCACAGATCATGAGAAGAGAATTAAAAAAATTGAAGCCACCATTCCTAAATCGGAGAAGCCATGGTTACGTACAGACTGTGATGGGAGAATTGTTAAAGGATAAATTTGACCGTATTAGTCGGGCTTGATATATCACTTGTACGACTTTATATAATTAGTGTTGTTCTAAGACTTTAATCAATTTAGGAGAGTTTTGGAATTAAGTTTTTATGAAATGAGACTCTCCTCCTGTACATAAATTCAAATTATGGAAATTATGGTTTCAATTAGTGTTTGAACACACCCCCTATACTTAAATTGAAATATTTTATGATACATTAGGAAGTTCCAATGAAATTTGAATAATTCAAGCCCCTGTTTCAAATTTTGCAAATTATGGAAAAACACTATGCTGGCGGTTATCATAAGTCAACCGCCAGCATAGTGGTTTGCCAAAATTTGAAAATTTGAAATCCTGGCGTGAAAATGTTCAAAACTCTTTGAAACTTCCAAAACTTATCATAAAATATTTGAATTTATTTATAGGAGGTGTTTTGTTATAAGAATAGGTTTGAATTTGAAAAGGTTAGTTCAAATGAGACCCTAGGGTCAAACAACCCATAACTCATTAGGTGTATGAACCTATTTGAACTAACCTTTTCTAACTAGGACTTATTTTACAAAAAACACACCCCCTATACTTAAATTGAAATATTTTATGATACATTGGGAAGTTCCAATGAAATTTGAATAATTCAAGCCCCTGTTTCAAATTATGGAAAAACACTATGCTGGCGGTTATCATAAGTCAACCGCCAGCATAGTGGTTTGCCAAAATTTGAAAATTTGAAATCCTGGCTTGAAAATGTTCAAAACTCTTTGAAACTTCCAAAACTTATCATAAAATATTTGAATTTATTTATAGGAGGTGTTTTGTTATAAGAATAGGTTTGCATTTGAAAAGGTTAGTTCAAATGAGACCCTAGGGTCAAACAACCCATAACTCATTAGGTGTATGAACCTATTTGAACTAACCTTTTCTAACTAGGACTTATTTTACAAAAAACACACCCCTATACTTAAATTGAAATATTTTATGATACATTGGGAAGTTCCAATGAAATTTGAATAATTTAAGCCCTTGTTTCAAATTTTGAAAATTATGGAAAAACACTATCTTTGGCGGTTATCATAAGTCAACCGCCAAAGATAGTGGTTTGCCAAAATTTGAAAATTTGAAATCCTGGCTTGAAAATGTTCAAAACTCTTTGAAACTTCCAAAACTTATCATAAAATATTTTAATTTATTTATAGGAGGTGTTTTGTCATTTGCATTAGAAAAGCTTTGCATTTGAAAAGTTAAGTTTGAATTCTTTCATATCACAACGCTGGCGGGCGCTTATGATAACCGCCAGCGGGAATTCTCACCACTGGCGGTTGCTTATGTGACCCGCCTGTGGTAAGGTTCACCGCTGGCGGTTGGTTTATGTGACCCGCCAGCGGTGGTCTACCGCTGGCGGTTGCCATATGTTGCCCGCCAGTGGTGACTCCATCTATATATACACGAGACACGGTCTCAAAAATTTTCTAAGTCTGGCGCGAATACGAAACGACGCCGTCAGGCTGCCAAATTTTCCCGCAGAGCGCCGCCGTCGTCCCCGACCGCCGCCGCCCCTCCGACCACCCCGCCGTCGTCTAGGAGTGCCCGGCCCACTTCCACGAGCGCCCCGCCGTCATCCGCGAGGGCCCCGCCGTCTTCCGCGGTCGCCCCGCCGCCCCTTCTCCCGTGGACCGCCGCCGCACCGTCGTCCGCGCGCGGTCGCCCCGCCGCCCCACCGACCGAGCTCCACCGCCCCTCTTCCCTACCGGATGGCGTCCTCCTCCCCGCCGGCCTCTTCCCCAACCGCCGGCCGGGACCCGCCGGCGACCGATCCGCCGCCGCCGACAAGCACCGCCGCCGCCTCCGCCGGCCGCCGCCGCCCCCCGCCTCCGCCGACAGCGCCGCCCCCGCTCGCCACCGACAACTCATCTCCTCACCACTCGGGATGCATGGAGGCCGGGGATAGGGCCGGCGGCGCCGCCCCTGCTTGGTTGGTGTTTTTTTTTCTTTTTTTTTCAAAATGCAATTACATGAGTTTAATTTGTGGATAAATAGATTGTGGATAATTGCAATTACATTGATTGTGGATGAATAGATTTAAAAATGTTACAAATGGACTATGGATTTTATTTTATTAATTTTGTTGTATAAATAAAGGGATGATGCATTTTGTATAAATAAATGGATGATGCATTTTGTATAAATAAATTTATTATAAGTAAGCACTATGCACTATGTTACTAATGGACTATGGATTTAATTTTATTAGTTTTGGTGTAGAAATAATGAAATATGGAATATGGATTGTTGATAAATAGATTTTTTTATAAAAATGGATTGTTGTATAAATATGGACTATGGATTATTGTATAAATATGGACTATGGATTATCTATGATCAAATGTTAACAAAGTGAACAATCCGGTGAGGAGGAATCTTGTGATAGTGATATAATTGGAGACTATGAAACTCCCTCCGAGTACGAACCAAGCGAACGACGACCTCGTAGGCGCCCGAAGACGATGATGTTGATTACGAACCAAGCGATAATGAGGTCCGCAGGCACATTCACTCAACTTAATGTTTGTTTATTCAATTAAGATATACTTTAAATAGTGTTTTATGTGTAGAACAATGACCGATCCCCGCGCCGACGTCGTAGAGCATCTAACATTCGTGCCCAAGAGGCAGAAGTCATTTCAGAACCAGAACCTTCGGGTACTACTAGTTCTAGTAACCTGAAAAGGAAACGTGGTCATAGAAGAAGAAACCAGATCCCTGAAAGAGGACAACTTGTGATAGAACGGTTGGGTGACAAAGGTGAGCCCGTCGAACCTAAGGGGATAGCTGCTAGGTTTCGAAACATCGTCGGTGCAATTGTCAGAGACCAATTGGCATCTTGGATCACAACTACTAATTGGAAGATAGTCCCTAAGGCTACGAAGGATGTATTATGGGCCAAAGTGAAAGAAAAATTTGTTTATCCGGAAGGTACAGAAAATGCAGGTAGAACTTTTGCCGAGGGCCTTTGTGGAAGAGCTCTTAGGAATTGGAGGTCTACACTTAATACTGAATTTGTCCAGAAAGGAAAGGATGCTAGGGATGTGTATGGTAACATTCCGCTAGCAGTCTGGGAACAATTCGTAGATCAGAAGAAGATGACAGAAGCAGTAGCTTTGAGAGTCCAACAAAAGGAGAAGGCTATGAAAGCTGATGAGAACCCCCATTGCTTGGGTTCCGGAGGATATGCTGCCAAAATGGCAAAATGGAGGAAGGAGGAAGAAGAAAGGCGGGTAGCTGGTTTACCAACTATTTTTGAAGGCATGGATGAGCGTAGCAGGAATTGGATCCTTGCTCGAGTTCCGGCTATAGCACTGACGAGTAATGTTTCATTCCGAAGCCCTCAACGAACAAATTTATCGGAAGCCGGAAGAACTTGCGGAATTGCAAAAGAAAGGTCTTTTCGTGCCCGACAGGGAGAAAGATATGCTATCCGCCGCGATCAGAACGCCTGAGCACCCTGGACGTGTTCGAGGGATTTCTTCTACCTTGCCCCGGGGGTAAAGCATTTTGTGAACACCGGTCAAGTTATAAAAAGCGAGACCGTTATAAGAAGAAGCTTGAAGACAAGATGAGAGAAATTGCCAAGCAAGAATTGATAGGCTTCTTCATACAACAACAACAACAACAACAACAACAACAACAACAACAAGCTTCTATTGGGCCAAGTGCAGAGAATCTATTATCCGGTGGTTCCGGGACGAGTTCCTTCAAATTTGATGCTTGACCAGATCGGAGCCATCCCGACTCCAAGTAGTGTTGGTTCTATTGCTATCGCCAAGCATCCTGTGGATGACATTGTAGAGGATACACCATGCAAATTGGTTATTCCATATGGAAGAAAACTAGATAAGTTTCGAGAAGTTGGGACAGCCATGACACTAACGGGTCGTTTGTTTCCGAATCCACCACCGCCAGAGTATGCATGGATTCAAGTTGTTTCGGTTTCTGATGAGTCGTGCGAGATTGATATCCCTACTGAGGATGGGATCACGCTTCTCGGTGATGCGAGGAACCAATTTATATTGTGGCATCGTCGAGATATCATAATTAATACATTACCAAGTCCCTGCTTGCAACCTAGCCAAGAACGAGTACCCCCCAGGATCCAGATGCTGCAGTGGTCGAGTACACGATGGGTGGGGAACATGTAGGCGGTAACAATGACAACAACATGATGGTTGTGGAGCAGGGAGTTGACGATAATGACAACAACATGCCACAAACTCCTCTGGCATCAGGGGCAGGGGCAGGAGCATCATCATCTCCGAAATCCGATCCAAGACCACAAACTCCTCCGACATTAGGGGCAGGGGCAGGGACATCATCTCCGAAATCCGATCAAAGACCACAAACTCCTCCGACATCAGGGGCAGGGGTAGGGGCACCACCATCTCCTCTGCCATGTCCTAGACCACCATCTCCTTCTCCAGCAACCAAGACGCCAACAACAATACACCGGATGATAAACTCATATGAACCAAAGACGAAATCATCTGATGTTGACTTGTTCTTGAAAAAACTGAAGAATAAACCTAAACGGGCTCCAACATCAGGTAAAGAATCACCTAATGTTCAAGTACTCAAGAAGGCACCAGATGAAAAGTCTGTATCCCGCACCTCTTTACAAAAACAAAAGGAGGAGCACATAAGTATGTTTTCGTCGGATGAGGTGCCCGACAAGTATGAGCATGGCAAACCATTCTTGTTTAGGTGGCAACTGAACGAAGGGCCGTCAGAATTAATGAGGCTGCATACTTGGATCATGCACGCCATGAAGCAAGGCATTAACACTATCACCGCCAATCTCCCGAAATGGGTGTTCAGTAGCTCTTATGACCGGAAGGTTGCAATCGATTTCCCCGATTTGCATGCGATGTTCCGTCGTGAAAAACTCGACATCAATCTCGTCACCATTTGGTCCATGTAAGTCAACATCCCTATACGACATCCAAATCTATTCCATATGTATTGTTATTACCATCCTAAATAAATTTTTTTGCAGGATGCAAGCGTCTGGTGAAAAGAAAACAAATGGGAGGTGGAAGGTAGCATTTATTGACCCGCAACAAGTAACCAAATCACAACACACGTTCATAATGAGGGATGAACTAAGAAAGAAAATAGAGGAAGAAGCAAAGACACAAGAAGAGAAAGAAAAATGAATAAAGAATTACGAGAAAGCTAAACTTCACGAGGTGTCTGTATACATTTCAACGGTCATGAGGAAAAACCAACATAAGGATTCTATCAAGTTTGCTTACAATTTTGAGTAAGATCCTTTAAACAACTATTTCATCATTTGCCTTCATTTTTTAGTCTATTTATATTAATTTTTTTAATTTTACACAGTGATCATTTCATTTGCTTTCACATGTGTCCGAAGTTGGGAACTGTGGGGGTCTTCGACTCATTACACTATTCATCGTCTTCTTACAAGACAATCATTGATATTATAAAAAAGTAAGACAACTAAGTGCAATATATAATCACCATACATGCGTGTATCAACTATATTTCAAATTGTATTACTAACTTATGTTTTTATATCCTTAAAGTGCGTATAGGCTATACATACTCAATGGCGGGGATCACAAGAAGAAAAAATTGGTGATACGCAATGCCAAATGGGTAAGAACACTTCTTTTAATAAGTATCAATCATTTTTATCAGAGTTGGTACACTTCTGTTAATTAGTACCGATCATTTTTTATTTGGTTGCAGTGCTACAAACAACCTCCTGGTAGTGTACTATGTGGATATTATGTGTGTGAGGTTTTTAGAAATAATGGGAGGTACCGGACGAATCCTGAAGACGTAAGCCTCTAGTTTGTACACAACTATGTATGTGCTAATTATGGTCTTGATGGTAATGCATAACAATCTTCATTTATTGTGTTTACGTGCAGATGCCTACCATTGACAAATCATGGGGGCAACTTGGTGACAATCAAATCACCAACATTTGTGCGGACATGGCTAGATTCATCCTACGTGAGATTTGCCACGAGGATGGAGAATTCTTCGATGAATACGGAGTTTTGTCATTAGACGATGCAGAAAGGTTACGAAGATGGGTGTCTTAGGGTTATCTATTATGCACAATGTGTTGTAATGTGACTTATGTATACATTTTTTATTTGAGTTTGGATTATGTGTTTGTGAGACATATATATTGGATTAAAGTGAATTTAGCATACAAATGCCAATGTGAAAAAAATAATAGACCAAAATGACAAATTATATACAAATAATAAGCAATTATGGGGAATTATATAGCAAATGGGAAAAATGCTTTCTGTGGCGGGCGGTCTAAGCAACCGCCAGCAAAGATGACCCTTGTGCTCGCGGTTCACTTAAACGACCGCCAAGACCGATGACATTTGTGCTTTGGTGGTGCGCTTAAGTAACCGCCAAGACCGATGACATTTGTGCCGGCGGTCGTTTAAGTGACCCGCAAAGACAAATTGATCCGTGCCGGGCGGCCGCCACCCGCCAGCACAAAGGGTCATTTCTACTGGCTCAAAGTTGCAGGCGGGTGCCGTGCCCGCCAGCGAAAACCGGTTTTAGCCGCCAGGACAAATCGTTTCTGGCCTAGTGAAAGTCCATACGATTTGCGATATTGTGGCACAAAAACAGGTCAATTCAGTTCGTAATTATACATATACTAGCAAACTATGCCCGATTTTTTGAATAAGACGAATGGTCAAAGTTGAAAGAAAAAGTCAACTGCGACAAATATTTCAATACGGAGGGAGTACCTGCTATGGCCCGAAGTAGTGTCGTGCTTCACGATCGAACCGGCACGAGAAGGCCCCATGGGCTCATGCCTGAACCTCAGTCAGAGATCACGAGTGAGGACGACCCAAAACGATAGGGTAGTGCTGGATTAGTTTGCACATGTATACTTGGAATATTATCACTCGCATTAGCTTTCACAGTAATGATTTGATTAGCATTAACCTTTTATGTTTTTATAATTACTATTTTTGGGAAGATTTGCTAGACATATACATAAAAATAAGCAAAATCAATTTTGATTTAATTAAAAAATTGCCTTGTTTGGAGATAATTTTGGAGACAACCCTAGAATATACTTTAGTTTGTATGAAAAATGAGTGATGCACCTTTTCTTATCCTTGCCAAACTCCCAATGCATCCTTGTTTACTTTTCCTGATAGATGGGCCGATACGCTAGCTGCTTACTCTCTGAGATGCTTTGTTCGACCCGAGCAATCAAGCAAGTGACGGCCCAAATGCTTTGTTCGACTGAGCAAGCAAGGCTGCTGGCGTGGCCCATACACTACTGAACGTCCGATTTAGGGTTAAATACCTGTTTTTGGTCCGCTTCAAGGGGTAAACAATCCGTTTTATCCAGTTTAGCCGGTAAACAATCTGTTTCTTGCCTTAACCTTCACGATTTCAGATGACGGACGAAAAAAGAGGGCAGAAACAATCCTTGCTTTAATATTATGTAAAGATAAAGATTATTATTAGGTAGAGATAGAGATATAGCTTGATCTACATCACACGTCACTTATTTGCAAAGTGGCATTAAATTATACACAAACAATTTCAAGAACTATATTATCAAAATAGATTGTGAAAATTGCACCTTTGCTCTTGTCCCCCGAAAATTCCCACAATTAGTAAATATGTGGACTTTAGCCATATTGTTCATATACAAATTGGATTTTGAATATCTAATAATTACTTTATTTTCTATTTCTTTTTTCACGTCAAAAATATAAATGTGGGCTCTTGCTCATATTTTCTTACCCTACATCAATTTCAGGTGCTATGTAAAGAGATATGAATTCATATTCTTTCATTCCATTGAAAATCATTTCAATACTTTATAAAATTGTTTCCAGCTCCAAAACAAATTTCACTATTTTCTAGTTCGTTTCATAAATATATTCATTTTATTTTGCATGTTATATTTATGATTTATTTATGTAACCTCTAACTTAGTCATCTTGAATTCTATTTAATCTGCATCTAATTGTAACCACCTATAATATATATGTAGATTACTAAGATACATATGTATGATGTCACAATAACACAAATTATGCAACTTTAGAATTCTCGATAACTGTATGACTTTGTTTAACTTGACTTTGTTTAACAAAGTGCATACTGCATCTAGTTTTCTTTTATAAAGGACAACTGGACAATGCATATAGGTTGCACTGTTTCTTCTTCTTGTTTGCTTCTGGACGCAAGGGTCAGACCAGGCTCGCTTGGAGAGTAAAAAAAGGATCCAACAACGCTCGTCGGACGTGGGAGGCCGGGAATTCGGTGGGCTTGGCTGGGCCTGATGGATGAAGCGGGCACGGAGGAGAGCGGTCAGACGTGGCATGGTTGTTTCTAACTCCAATTTTATTTCGATTTTACACGTAACCTACCGTTTTCCGTTGGTTTTGCGTGCGATGCGAATTCTCCATGGCTTAATATGACAGACCAAAAAAATAGAGAGAAAGAATCCTTGCTTTAATATTAGGTAGAGATAAGGAAACAACAATTCTTTAAGTTACTCATTTGCACACAATCAAAACCAAAACCAGGGACATGGAGGC
The DNA here is from genome assembly GCA_947561735.1 of Cenchrus americanus. NCBI lineage: Eukaryota > Viridiplantae > Streptophyta > Magnoliopsida > Poales > Poaceae > Cenchrus > Cenchrus americanus. The sequence goes on along the minus strand of OX387240.1, from coordinate 87,141,710 downwards.
ACCCCGAGTGACAATATGCCTGTCCTGTAGGAACAATCACGCCTCCATTCAGCTACCAACAATACCTAATTGTAATAATCTAATCACCACGTAGTTCGTTTTTTTTTTGAACAAACAAGCACAGACTGTGCTGATTTCTATTAATAAAGCAGGAGGGAAGAGCAACAAGGGGAGGGAAGCAATGATCACACCACAAGCTGGGGAAGTCGATGCGGCGGTCCTGCACCAGCACGGAGACCGCGGAGAATCAGCCGTCGGGCGTGCGCTGCAGGTGCACCGACGCGCCCACGCTGTTGGCCACCTTGGGCTGCAACGGGATGGTCGGCAACCGCGGCAGGTTGCCCAGGAGCTTCTCCCTCTGCCACGCGGCCTTCGCTTCCGCCTCCACCGCCGCCGCGGTCGTTACGGGAGATGCGGCGGCCGGCGCATCGTCCCCGTCGCTCGCTGCCGTAGGTCCGTGCCGCGCAGTAGAGGATGTCCCTGCCGCGAGGCATGAATCCCGCCGTTGATCTGTGCCGCGCGGTGCCCGCCGGACAAGAGGTCGCCGCGCCCGGTGCCGCCGCCGCCGGCGGTTCTGAGAGGAGAGGAGTGACTTGTGAGTGAATGAAGAAATGAAGACGAACATGTACTGCATATATAGTGTACTATAAAACATTACCTTGTTGTAAAATCAAACCTAAAAAAATTACCTATAATAAAATTTATATATTACAACAATACCATTTTCTATTTGCGACAGTACCCTCGTACTACCCATATGACCTATTAATACGACCGTACTACAACTAAAAACATTGGTCGTACAGAATTAATCTCAACCGTCGGATCATTACATGTCGGTCCTTTTTAGTGCATGACGGCCGCAGAGTGATCAGGACCATCACGAGAGGTGACAACAGCAAGCCACATTGTGGATACGACGACACCAATGAGTACGATGTGTTGTGGGGGTACGAGAGTGCCATGAAAAAATGTAATAATAAATATATGTAATACCACTACAAGGAGACAGTTTATTCAAACTTTAACCATGTGTGACAATTAATTAACAGATTGGTATAAGCACGTGTCTAAAACTTCAACATTTCATATTGTTCGTGAAAGGCATGACCCGTGATATATGTAATCAAACACGTACTTTAGGGAAGAACATGAAGACTTTATAACTTTAACATCTCTAATTGACTTAGTATTATTGTAGTTTATACTAAATAATCATAATTATATTTGTTAAATGCATTTCATGTTACCTGACTACTTGTATTGTTTTGGTAGTCGATCCATCGGTCGTATCCAACTCCAGATCGATCTCTTGACTATCCTCTCCGGCAGGTGAACCTAAATTCATATGAATACAAGACATGGTCTTAACTAATTCTTTCTTTTCGTCCGAGAAGGCCATTTGTTTATGCATGTTGGCAGTTGATTGTCTTTCATCCTTGTTTAACATTTCGTTGTGCGATTCCAAACCATGCTCAAATGAACTCATGTTGCTACTGCATGGACATTTATAGTAATTTTATCAGTTGTTTCATGTTAAATCAAGTAGCATCTTGCAAGTATATTTTCGAAAAACATGGACATATTAGAATGAACTTATTCTTATTGAAAAACTTAGACAATAAAATTTGGTTTAATAAATATCTATTCTTTTGTGTTTTTTATGGCCACGGCCGGTGGGCTAGATAATCTTACAATGTGTTGCTGCATGATTATTGACCAAGTTTACCTCTGCTGAGCTAGAGAATGAGCCGCTCGTGCGTCCTTGGGGTCTTGAGGAAGTAGTAGAAGAGCTCACAGTCGTGCTCCTCGTTCAACGTCTTGTACTCGGCGTACTGCTCGAAATCAACGAGTTGCGGCTGGTCGGGAAGCTCCGTGTTTCTGTCGGCCTCCTTGCTGCCGCTTGGTGGTCTCTCTTGTAGCACTCGGGCAAGGAGCCGACCCTCCAGGACGGTCTTGTTTGGTTTTATTTCTTTCTTTTCAACTCTAGATTTATTTATATGTGGACGTTGATGGCATTAGGACTCGGAGTCCTGTTCTTCAAAGGGAGTATATCTTGAGTAGTTTTTTATGGCATTTGGACTTGGAGACCTGCAGGTTTGGGGAAAAATATCGTAGCCGAGAAGGGTCAATGCAGGGGAAGGTGGTGGCCCAAAGCAGGTATTGGGGGTGGGTAGACGTGGGGTGGGTGAAAAAAATATTACGTTTTTGGCAGAAACTCCCTCTAAATTGTGATTCTATGGGTGTACCACCCTATCCACTTCCCCAATTAGATGACGGGTGGGTCCGGTGTGAGGGGTAAGGCGGGCCCGAATTGAGTGAGAAAAGTTTTTCAAATTATTCGATTTTTATAGTATAGATCATTGTAAACATTACCATCAATTACAGAACGACCATCAAGTGTTTTATCAGTTAGCACTTGTGATTCTTCTATAATAAACATATCCGTAAGTTGTAGTCTAAATCTTTATCCCAATCAAGAGATAATAAAGAGATGAATTGGTGTAGATCAAACAAAGAATAGCACTTGAGATGTTCATGAGAGCACCATCAATAATATTTAATAATAAGTAAGATTTAATTATATCAGTCGGGTCTCCGTGCGATGGTTGCCTTTGATCTCAACGTTCAGTTAGAAGAAGATGATGACAATGGCTTAAAACTAAACATTGGTAAGCAAATGAAAACAATGGTGCCTTTGCTTGCCTTCTTCCTTGCTAGTAGCTTTTTCACTACGGTGCATGCCTTTGCTTGCCTTCTTCCTTTGGCTCATTATTTCTTTTGCTTTGTTTAGATGCCGATACCTTGGATGTGAACAAACATGAAGATGCCGATGCTGACGACGACGGCGTCGCTACCTTGGCTGTCGACAACCACGAAGATACCAATGCCGACGACGACGGTGACGGCGACGCTAGCTTGGATGTCAATGACCAAGAAGATGCTGACGGTGGCTTTGATCTAAACGACCTTGAACATGGTAAGCATGCCAACCTCGTCTTCTTCTCTACCTGCACGTTCTTCTCTATTGATTTATCATGTTCTTATCTTGATTATAGATTTGATTTGGACCTACCACTAGATGAATTTGGAGCGGTTGATTTTGATTATGTGCAAAACCTAGCTGGTAAGCATGCCTACATTCCTGTTGATTTTTTTTCACTATAAGATCATGAACTTAACTATTGAATGGTGCAACAAGGGGAACTGTCAAAAAGATACACCATCCTAGAGACGACAGAGTGGGTGAAGCCACATTGGCAAGTATATATTTAAAAAATTAGATTTCCTTGAAAATTGAATAGATAACATATAAAAATGAGAAAATGATAAATTGAAGTAATATATGGATATCACTTCATATTGAAATCAGAAATTGTAGTGCATAGAATTGAAGCAACCTTGATTATATGTAAACAAAACGAACAAGATATTGTAAAGTAAATCAATGCCATCTATCTAACCACAATGACGTGGTTATAACAACAAAAAAAACTCGCATAGACAAGGTTTCATCTTTTATCATAATGAAATACAACTAAAAACAAAAATAATTTTATTAATTTCGATAAATATCGAAAAAGTATATTTGATGCTGGGCTGGCCGACTAGGAGATGTAGTAGGGGGTAAGATGGGAGAGGAATTGAAGAGGTGGTGGGAGAGCCTGGGAGGTCAGGGAAGGGAAAGTGTGTGACATAGATTGCAAAGCGCCCTGGCCCCGCCCGGCGGTCAGATCAGTTGTACTACTCGTCCTGTTAGTTCTGGTCAGGTCAGGCCATCAGAAGGGAGCCTTTGCAAAGTACTCAACACGTATGGTCACTCTGCCGATAATTTATCATAATGAAATGCAACTAAAAACAAAAATAATTTTATTAATTTCGATAAATATCGAAAAAGTATACATAATAATATCTTTTACCTTGAAAACTAATTCATTTTCCTCACTACAAGAGAGGATATTTGCTTCACGCCGCTTTGATTAAAAAACAAGGATAATGAAACAAAAGAATAAACTATTTTAATCAAAAATATTTGCAAGTAGATAAGTACAAATGTTAATACAAAAGAAAACTAGCTACCAGCGCTATTTTTGCGCGGGCAACCTTGCTGGTTTAATTTACAACAAATATAATGTTGCATGCAGAGCATTGTCGGATGGGGTATTAATCTAGATGTGTGGTAAGTGTACGTACGTGCAGGCATGGAGAGTACAACGCTTGCTGGCCGGTGTGAGAGGAAAGGGAAAGGCAGCCAAGGGAGGGGGGGCTTTGAAAAGGTCACCCAGGGGCCGAATGATCACAGCTGTGGAGGTGATGACCTGATGTGACGTTGGGTTCAGATTCTTTGGACCAACTTTCTCTCTGAAGACGCAAAGAAAGTCTCATTTTTGGAAACACTACGGATGGCATCCCCAACACATACACCACCTCTCACACATGGTTTGCTTTCAACTCTCTCTCATCCTGAATCGTATAATTAGATATTGTATATTTTACTTCAAAAAATAATTAGAAACTATGATTAGGGACTGTCTGTAGTGCTTGCGTGTGTTTCATCCATAAGCAGCACTCAATCTTCTAACCCTTGGATTCAAATCTCCAATTCAGGAAATCCACATCTCTCTACTTTATCCCTAGCTTCATCCTCCCTCATCTGTATCTGTCCCTTTATTGTGACCTTCTTCATCACCTTGTCGCCACTATATATTTTCTACACCAATGAGGTAAAACATATGTTAGGGCAATCAAATTCTTAGAGACAAGAATACCCACATCAAATACAAGTGCATGAGCAAACAGGATGCTTCTAGCTCGGGTCTGGCGTGGCCACCCACAAGCAGATGCTTTGGCGTGCTGCATGCGCGCTTGCCGGCAAGTTCGTTCAGTCATCAACTGCATGTTAATTTGTGTGGCTCCCATTCTGCATGTACATGTTTTCATTTTCTCGCCAATGAAACTGCATGTTAAAACTTTAACCCCTGCTAATTAGGGAGAGGAATCTAATTAAGATTTTGACCACATGACTAGAGAACAGGTAGTGTAGCATTATTGTATTAAATTTTGAATTAACTAAGATCATTAAATTCATCGTGTAAGGAATCTACTTAAGCTTTTGACCACATGATTAGAGAATAGTTAGTGTAGCATTATTGTATTAAATTTTGAATTTATTAATATCATTAAATTCATCGCGTAAAGTTGCACTTTTACGTGGATAGGATTTCTAAACATAATTTATTTATTTAGTACTTCATGTATATAAGATTTTTTTGACCGAAATTTTTTCAGTGGGGAAACAAACAAGTCTGTTGTCATCCTTTCGTCGGCTAACAAATACTTTGACCAAAGATATTTTTTCCCGGTGTCGACTGCTGCTGGTTGGTTGAATTCTCAAGGAGTGTTAGGCATATTAAGAGTTATTAAGAGTTTGTTGTTCATGCTAAGATCAAGCTAATAGGCAAAATATTTGGAAGACTGGGTGTTGATTGTTGCATGCTGGTAAAACATAATTTCACAAAGTGTACTAGCTTATTTGTTAAAATATGTTCTGTGGTAGTCATTCTGCCTCATGCTATGGTACTTGTCAATTGTCATTGACGGGAACAATGTCAACTATATTTCTTTTACAAAATGTTGAGGCTACATAATTTATTGATATATTTGGGAAAATTCCATAATAGAATGACTTTACGTAAAAATTCTTGTTCATAATAAGTTTTTCTATGAATATAAATTCCTTTTAAAAAATTTAAACATCTGAGCAATACCAAAGCTAAAGCGAACATGTTGGTTTCATCCAGTTGAAGTGCACTTAATAAACTGAATTTAAACAAATAACTCAACAAGGAGTTGAGACAAACTATGTGAGTTTGCTCTTTACTACCAATAAGGTTTTATTTAAACACGTGTGTGCCGCACGTGCATTATAAAAGAACGAGTTTTTTGATGGGTCTAACCCCCTTTCGTCAACCGTTTGAATAATTGGTAAGCCAAATCACGTTATGTTTTTCTGGAAGAGATTTTGGTGAATAATTGGGAACCAAATCATGTTGTGTCTTTTTTGAAGGGATTTTGGGGAATAATTGGTAACCAAATTATGTTGTGTTTTGGAAGGAATACAAGCAGTGTGTCGTGTTTTTATGTAGTTTTGAGGAATAATTGATAATCAAATCACGTTGTGTTTTTTAAAGTCTTAGCGATTGAGGGGTGACATAGCAGTGTTTACAACATTACCGGTCCCTCCATCACACATCAATGCTTGTTGCCGTGAAAAAAATGCATGCTGTTGTGAATCGTGTTGCTCCCGTATGTCAATCACATTCCATGCATGCACCACGTTTTTTATTGAGGACAGAGCTTTCTCACCTGCATTTTTATGAGCGCTCGACGTCAAGCCAAGGCGCTGCTGTTGACGGAGGCGACTGCGCTTTCAACCAGGTCGGTTAGCAATTCTCTGACAGTGTTTGTCTCCAGCCACGAGAGGCAGCTTCTTATTTGTCTTCATCCCACGCTGTCATTCAGCCTTTGTTTTTTTACACATGTGGCACTATAAAAATATTATTTTATTATTGTGATTTTTAGATACAGTGTGTGCCGCACGTATATTTTGCTAGTAAATATAAAATATACCAAATTATTTGAATCACTCACCAACCTCCAACAATGTGAAGTAATGCTTAATTACCAGTTTTCATCCTCCAATCAGTTGGAGCATTAGGGTTGCGGTTAGCGGGACAGGAAGGCATCAAATGATGTGACACAGAGATTCTACGTGCAGGGTGTGAGAGAGAGTGAGAGGTGAGTGCGTGCATGGTGTCTCTAGTGACAAGAACTAGCATGCACACCGCCCAGTACACCACACAAAGCTAGCTGATGGGAGAGCTCCTACTTGCAGGGTTAGATAGGTGTCATGAGTGCGTACAGGGGGAGATTTAATTTTTCACCTCGCATTGCCTCCTCACTACTCGCTGTGTGATGAGTGCGCGTGGCACGGCGCACACAATCCATCGTGTGTGGGAAAGTAAGGGTCCGTTTGGCACAACTTCTCCAACAACTTAGATAGTTGTTTTGGGTGAAGTTGTGTCAAAGGGTGTCCCAAAACAGTTTCACCGGGGATGCAGCCGAAAGACGCGCTCTCTAGAGCAGTTAGGCCGGGGCGAAGCTGCAAAAGGGCAGCTTTGTTCCCCTGCTTCGCCATGCCCTTTGCCAAGCATGCCCCCCGATGAGGCCCGCAGAGGAGGCCAACGGCGGGGAGGTGGCGGCGCACGAGCGAGGCCGGCGTGGGTGCAGACGCTGCAGCGGAGGAGGTGCGGCAAGGGGAGAGAGACAGCGGGGAGAAGATGGGTGTGACGCTTGTAGACTGCCTCCAAGGCCGACCGGCGAGCTCCGCGCGGGTTGCCACCATTCCTGGCCGGCGATCACCACCCGATGCTCCATGGCCGGCTAGGAGCCTCCATGGCTGGTGAGCTCCGCCCGAGCCTCCATGCAGCGTGCATAGATCCGCCCAGGGAGCCTCCTTGGTCGATGGGGGCAGTTCGACAGCAGAGCAAGGGAGGCTAGGGGGAGGTAGGAGGCGGCGGGCGCATGCGGTAACGGAGGGCGCCGGCGAGGGGAGGTTGGGCGAGGGGAGAGCGCCGACAGGAGGTGCGCGAAATGCGAATGGATAAGGGAGGAAGGGGTTGCCGTGGAGAATAAAGGGAAGCGGGAGGAGAAATAAAAAAAGAAAAAAAGAGAAGGAACAAAGTAAAAGGGAAAAGGAAAGAAAACATGGGAATTAATAAAAAAGGAAAATGAAAGGGTATTGTGGACATTTCACCCTCTCATCCACTTTTGACAACCAGGAGAAGCTGTTTTGCCAAACGTTTACAAAACGATTTCGGCTTCACTGGAGAATGCGCTCCGTCAACACAGCCATAGCCGGAGCTGCCACAACCATAGACACAGTCGTGCCAAAAGAGCTAGCACATGTCCCCAGTTGATATTTGTTTTGATTGGATGGGTCAAATTCATAATAAGACAAATAAGGATATTTACCATAACAGAAATACTCGCATAAATATGTTGCTGGACTATATGTACCACGTTGCGGACGAGCCGGATACGAGTACATACGCGCGTGTAGGCATAACGTTACAAGCCCAGCTACAAGCAACGGTTAGGGCTAGCTAGGCGTAGACATGCATGCACATGAAGACCATCTCTTCCTGTCGCATGCTCCCCTTGGCATTTGCTTTCCTATCTCTCTTTCTCTCTCTTCCTACCTGCCCACGAACTCGGTTTGTCTCTTGTCATGTGCCCATTCTCGTCATTATTTGCTGCCTCCAAACTCCCTAGAAGCCTTCGCATCCGGGTGAAGAGGGGCTGGGAGTTTAAGGTGGCTGTTTAGGTGTTTGTTCGTGCTATTGGGTGGCTGGCTGCCATTTTTTGCGAAAGATGATGTTAGCATGAAATAATAATGAATTTGAATTTATAAATTATAAAAATGTTAGTCTTTCGTTGTATTGAACCAAATAAATAAAAAATATAACCTGAAATTAAATGGACCGCATCCAACATTTAATTAATTAATTATTTGGTACGGTGTGTCATTGGCTGATCAAGGCCCAAATCCCAAGGGCCTTTTCTCTATCTCTAACACACACACGTCATGATTCCAAGCTACTCCCACGTCGGTGTAACGTGCAACTACCTAGTAGTCTAGTACCCAGAGCGCCTTCGCCTTTTCCACAAGGCCGCAGGGCGCTTTGAAGAACAGGTCTTCTTCGTCCTGTTCGGTCTGCTCGTGGGCATCATGCACCGTCTCCATCTAGTCGGAGATCACTAGTATCTAGCTGCCGTCGTGCAACCGATGCATGCGCCGTGCTGCCGGCCGCGCTGCTGATTTCCGGCCGCCCGGCTGAATGCAGTGCACAGAAGGCCACACACGTTGGCGAGGAAGCTTTTCGAATGAGCATGAGTGATCAAATGGAATTCCCGCTACCAACTAGCACCATGGTGACGCACTTGGCGTGGAACCGTGGATGGCGATCAAGGGTGCGAGGATGCCGAGAAGTAGCCCTCTGATTCAGCCTCATTATTGGCCTGCTCCGTCGTCAATGCCGCCAGTGCGGCCTCTCCCAGCGGTGTGCCGGCCCCCTCCGCCGCGCGCGGCGCGTCTCCGCTTGTCGTGCCGCTGGGAGCCGAGGGCTCGCTAGACCCCAGCTCCAACCCCACCGCACTCGGTTCGCCGCGAGCAGGCCACTGAGACGCACCACTTTCGCTGAGCACTTCTCGTACAGAGCGTACGAGATGTTGGCCATCTCCCTGTCCACCTGCCTCGCGTCCTCGACGGGGTGAAGCCTCCTCTCGAGGGAGAGGATGTCCCTCTCCCTGCGAAGAGTGAGCTCACGCACTGCGGGCTCCATCGATGATTGTTGGCGCCGGAGGAGAGCAAGCTCTCTTCCTCCTCAAAATTTCTATGGAAAACTTGGAGAATTACCATTGGATCCAGGGAAGTAGGGGGGCGGGAGCCCCCCCCCCCCCCCCCCGACCGACCGACTGTTGCATCCGCTGCTGGCTGAGAAGAGGGGAGGAGCTGGGAAGAGAAGGGGGCAGAGGTGAGGGAAGGATTATTAGATTCCAAAGTGGTGTAGTAGTACTTGGTTCGTCTACAGTTTTAGTCTCCCACTCCTTACCAAAGTGAAATCGAGAAACAACTTTAATTAATTATATAAAAATATTTATACTACAGAATTAATATTATTAGATAGACATTTGAATCTAATTTTTTAACAAATTTATTTAGAGATACGAATAATTCACGTATTTTCAACAATATCAGTCAAACTTGTGACACGAAACCCAACGTTGACTATCTTTTAGGGGGAATGGGATCTTCTGCAGTTGCGCTCACAGCGGCAGAGCGAAGTTCGAATGATCTGGGACATCAGTCGCCCATATGACGGCCCACACAAAAACTAAAAAAAATCTATTTCTTTGCGGCCATATATCAGCCCATTATAAGCCCAGTTGCCTGCACACACACGACACGAGAATCGAGAACACACGTCGTTCTGTCTTCTGGGCGTAGAGAAAAAGGGAGCGCCGACAATGCGCATCTCGTCAGCGCCGCCACCAATGCCGTTGGGTGCCGCAGCTCTCTCCTCGCCGTCAAACACCGCCGAGTGCCTCGTCTCCCTCTTCACCGCCATCGACACGAGGATTCTAAACCATCATTTCGGTGTGGAGCGATTCAGGGCTACTCCACTTCCCTTCTCCGACTTCTCCTCAGATCCACTATCGAGCGACTTCCCCGACGGCGGTGACATGCTCACATGCAGCAGCGGTGGCGACCTCCCTCGAGGTGAACTCGGACGCAGATCCGGTGCCTTCGCTTGTCCAAGGCACCACGTACCTTGCCTTCTTGCCATGAGCTCAGGCAGGTGAGTAGAGGCCGTAGTGGCTGGTGGGAGGAGTGGGACCAGGTGTGGTGGGCCCGCTTCATAGGAGAAAGGGCAGCAGAATGTCTAGGAATAAGTCTTATTTTCTTCCAAACATTTTATCAACTACCCGTCACATCAATCTCCAGGCACTAATACAGGAAAGAACATCACACAAGGAAATAACATCACACTGCTGGAAACAGTGGCGAATACAGGATTGACTGGTAGGGGGCTGTCCTTCCTCTTCTTCTTCCTCCCTCCTTCTTCTTCCTCTTTCTCCTTCTTTCTCCTCAAAATTTCTATGGAAAAATTGGAGGCATTACCATGGGATCCGGAGTGGTAGGGGGGCTGGAGCCCCCCTAGATCCACCGCTGGATCTGCCGCTGACTCGAAAGAACTCAAGACCACAACATGCACTACCGGAAATAACATCACACTAGGAACATCACACTGAACCCTCGTCCGTCGAGGGAGAGCCGCACCGAGCTGCAGGACGCCACGGAAAGCTCGGCGGAGGGCGGCAAGCGTGGAGCCGTGGATGCGACAAGGGCGCGAGGATGTCGAGAAGTAGCCCTCTGATTCAACCTCATCATTGGCCTGCTCCGTCGTCGTTGCCGCCGGTGCGGCCTCTCCCGGCGGTGCGCCGGCCCCCTCCGCCGCGCGCGGCGCGTCTCTGCACGGCGTGCCGCTGGGAGCCGAGGGCTCGCTAGACACCTGCTCCATTGGTGGCTGTTTAGGTGTTTGTTCATGCCATTGGGTGGCTGGCTTTCATTTTTTGCAAAAGATGATGTTAGCATGAAATAATAATGAATTTGAATTTATAAATTATAAAAATGTTAGTCTTTCGTTGTATTGAACCAAATAAATAAAAAATATAACCTGAAATTAAATGGACCGCATCCAACATTTAATTAATTAATTATTTGGTATGGTGTGTCATTGGCTGATCAAGGCCCAAATCCCAAGGGCCTTTTCTCTATCTCTAACACACACGTCATGATTCCAAGCTACTCCCACGTCGGTGTAACGTGCAACTACCTAGTAGTCTAGTACCCAGAGCGCCTTCGCCTTTTCCACAAGGCCGCAGGGCGCTTTGAAGAACAGGTCTTCTTCGTCCTGTTCGGTCTGCTCGTGGGCATCATGCACTGTCTCCTTCTAGTCGGAGATCACTAGTATCTAGCTGCCGCCGTGAAACCGATGCATGCGCCGTGCTGCCGACCGCGCTGCTGATTTCCGGCCGCCCGGCTGAATGCAGTGCACAGAAGGCCACACACGTTGGCGAGGAAGCTTTTCGAATGAGCATGAGTGATCAAATGGAATTCCCGCTACCAACTAGCACCATGGTGACGCACTTGGCGTGGAACCGTGGATGGCGATCAAGGGTGCGAGGATGCCGAGAAGTAGCCCTCTGATTCAGCCTCATTATTGGCTTGCTCTGTCGTCATTGCCGCCGGTGCGACCTCTCCCAGCGGTGTGCCGGCCCCCTCTGCCGCGCGCGGCGCGTCTCCGCTCGTCGTGCTGCTGGGAGCCGAGGGCTCGCTAGACCCCAGCTCCAACCCCACCGCACTCGGTTCGCCGCGAGCAGGCCACTGAGACGCACCAGTTTCGCTGAGCACTTCTCGTACATAGCGTACGAGATGTTGGCCATCTCCCTGTCCACCTGCCTCGCGTCCTCGACGGGGTGAAGTCTCCTCTCGAGGGAGAGTATGTCCCTCTCCCTGCGAAGAGTGAGCTCACTCACTGCGGGCTCCATCGATGATTGTTGGCACCGGAGGAGAGCAAGCTCTCTTCCTCCTCAAAATTTCTATGGAAAACTTGGAGAATTACCATTGGATCCAGGGAAGTAGGGGGCGGGAGTCCCCCCCCCACCAACCGACTGCTGCATCTGCCGCTGGCTGAGAAGAGGGGAGGAGCTGGGAAGAGAAGGGGGCAGAGGTGATGCTATTTTTTGGCGCCACCGTACCCGCTGAGATCGACCATCACTAGCAGTGGCATGTTGGCACATGACACACACAACACAACGCCCGGTGCATGCCAGGAAAGCGAAAGGGAGAGGGGGAGCGCGCGCTTTGGAGAGGGGGAGCGCGACAGCTTAATGACCAGTTTAAATTTCATCCTCCAATTAAGTGAGGTGATGCTATTTTTTGGCACATTTTGGCGCACGCTTAGCAAATCTTAGTGTAAATTAAATACTCCAGCTAGCCAAGGATACCACGCTATCACTACCATACCACGTACTACAAAGTCGAATGCAGAAAGTCCACAACGTCGTCTCCAATACCCTGACATGGCGTACGTAGGTCTTGCCTTTTGATTTGTTTCCACTCCATGGCATAACGATGGAAAACCAAAATTTCCATGTGTTTTACATTTCCCTGTCGGTATTTGCAAAAACGCATAGGGAAATTCACTTTTCCCTAACGGTTTTTGAAGAAAACACAGGGAACTACCAATCCCGACACGGAAATTAGGAATTTCCATGTGTGTCAGATAAAACACACGTGAGTATCCAGACACCCTGTGGGCCGCATCTTTGCCCATCAGTGACTACAGATCAAGCCAGTCTGCCAATGTTAGTATACCGACAATCTGAAATCTCTCCAATCTCGATTTGAAACGGTACGATTTCATCCGTCTGGCCCGTAAGGGAAATTTCGTTTTCCAGTAGTGTGAGTGCTTCAAGGCAATGCACGACCGGCCACGTGCATGGCAGTAGCAGTACTACCCCGTGGCCGAACGCAAGAGAGGAGGAGGAAGGCGGTTGGGCCCGGGAATGCTTGTACTTACTTCTTAACTTTGTATCGTACCTGGTGGGGCTGTGATGATCGATGGAGCGAGGGAGGAAGAGACAGAGTCAGGTAGAGAGAGACGAGAAAGGAGGGGGGAATTGACACTTGCCAAAGGTTTTCAAACTCATTAAGCTAAATAACATGAATATCATTTGTATACTCATTTTTTCTATTTTTTGAATCACTTAAACTGCTTAAAATGTAATTATTTTTTGTGAACACTTCAAATGTAATTAATTAATTATAGCAAATAAATATAAAATATACCAAATTATTTACATCACTGCAAGTAATGCTTAATGACCCGTTTTCATCCTCCAATCAGTAGGAATATTGGGGTTTGGGATAGCGGGACGGAAGGGCATCAAATGATATGATGTGACACGGAGTGAGAGGTGGTGCATGCACTGCGTGCATGGTTTGTCTCTGGTGACAACTGGCATGCACACCGGCCAGTACACACCACACAAACAGCTGATGAGAGAGGGTGTCATGAGTGCGTACAGGAGTTCCTTTTCACTCCAATGCAAAAATATACCCTATCCTTGGAGAGGGACAGAGATGGATCGAGATAGACTGCGCTTTAACCGTGTGTTTGGTTAGAGAGCTAGTGGAGCGGAGCAGCCCTCCCAAGTTTGGTTCATGTTTTGGGGTTGGGATGAGTTCACTCCAACTTTTGTTTGGATGAAGGAATTGAAAATCTGGGATGGATGACAACATAACACCATTAGTGTGGACCCCATCTGTCATCAATGGACCCCACCTGTCATACTCTCACTCCTTTTCTTTTTCTTTTTATTTTATATGAACCTTATCTTCTTCTTCAACCCCCGGTCAATGGCGAGCAGAGCAGATGGGGCATTGGGGCTCCCTCTGCCGGCCGTGGGCGGGCGGGCTTTGCCGGCCGCCGCACGCGGAGCTCCACCAACTGCAGCGCGCGGGCTCTGCCGCCATCCGCGGGCAAGCTCCAGGAGGCTCGACACGCGGTCCTACCCCGGTGAGCTCGACGTGGCCTGCCCTGTGGCTCGGTGCGCAGGCCTCCTGGGTGAGCTCCGCCACTGCCGCGCGAGTCCGAATGTGTGCTGCGTCACCGCCCTTGGAGAGCACGTCATGGCCGCTCGAATTCTGAGGAGAGGGAGACGTGAGACGGAGGGAAACGGGAGGGAGAAGGGAGAGAAGAAACAGGAGCAGAGTGGCTCCGTTCCTCAAATTCTGAGGGACGGAGCCAACGCGCATATTGAGCGATTATGCTCCTGAGAGCCGCTCCGCTCCCGCCGCTCCCCATCCAAACAACCGCGGGAGCGGAGCCGCTCCGCTCCGCTCCCGCGGCTCTCCAACCAAACACACGATAACTTTTTACCTTGCCTCTTCGCCACTCGCTCTGCGTACAAAAGATCCATCATGTGTGGGAAAGTAAAAGAGCTAGCACCGGTTGATCTTTTTTTATATGCTCCAGTACTATGTACCACGCACGGACGAGCCGGATATGTGTACGTATGGGCGTGTAGGCACAAAAGCCTAGCTACAAGCAACAGATAGGGCTAGCTAGGCGTAGACATGCATGCACATGTGAAGAGCCCTTCCTCCTCAGCTACATCTTTCCAAAGCGTGATGCCCTTCACTTTTCCTTTTCCCTCTCTTTCTCTTTCTCTTCCTACCTGCCGCCGGTTTGTCTCTGATCATGTGCCCATTGTCGCCATTATTTGCTACCTCCAAACTCCCTACAAGCCAAACATTAAAGAAGAGAATGTCGTCTTTGGTCGTGCGCAGTGTGTTCGTCCTCGTACGCCAGCCCAACGGACACAAAAATCCTAATAAATGCTCTCGACCTGCTCGAGGAATCTCGCCCACTGTACCCAGATGCTCTCGACCTGCTCGAGGAATCTCGTCCACGTACGCCAGCCCAACGTGCTCTACATGCTGCCACAACCCAAGCACTTCAATATTAATCCATCAATGCAGAGAAATAAACTGGCTTTCTGCGGTAGCGCTAGCTTTACACTCATCAGTTTTTTTAGGAAACAGGAGGGGAGTCCCCTAGTGATTATAAATTAAATTAAAAAAGGGACACAAAGAAATTGTCTGGACCATCAAGGCTCAACAAACCAAGGAAGTTAAAAAGAAATAAAAAAATACAGGGTTGTACTTGTATCTAGCCATAAAGACATAACTTGTTTCAAACTTGATTTTGCTCTTAAGATAACCAAAGCAAACCCGTTCTTGAATCTTTCCTTGGCCAGATGCATATTAAGTTGAATCCCTCTGAAAATGAAGTCATTTCTCACCATCCAAATTGACTATGATAATGTCCATAAAGAAGACCACATTGAGCTGAGCCCAAAAAGAAGAAATTTTCTGAACCATCAAGGCTCAAGAAACCAAGAAAGTTAAAAAGAAAATAAAAAGAATAGGGTTGTACTTGTATGTAGCCATAAAGACATAACTTACTTCAGACTTGATTTTGCTCTTAAGATACCAGCAGAGCAAATTCGTTCTTAAATCTTTCCTTGGCCAGATGCATATTAGGTTGAATCTCTCTGAAAATGAAGTCATTTCTCGCCATCCAAATAGACTATGATAATATCCATAAAGAAGACCACATTGAGCTGAGCCTAAAAAGAGTATGATTTCAAAAGGATTTCTTCCTGCAGGTATGTTCAGATTTAGCAAAGCCCAGCAATTTTGTGCAAACGTGCAGTTCAAAAACAGGTGCTCCAGAGTTTCCTCTTGCCGAGAATGACATAGCACACAATCAAAATTTTCCTCGTGCTTAGGTGATTTTTTAGTAAAAGCTAGAATTTCTAGGCGCTACTAGCTAGTAGTTCAATCACTGGTGGAGAGAGGACTTTCAGTCCCGGTTGGTAAGGGGTATAGATCCCTCAAGTCCAACCGGGACTGATGATGAGAGACAAAAGAGCTAGTAGGGAGCACTAGCTGCCTCTCATCTTCAAGGATGGATTCGGATCGGATACCTTCATATTCAAATTTGGATGTCACTATTTACCCCATTTTAATTTAAATTTGAATATGAATATGAATCTTATCGAATGTATACGAATACGCATCTTATCGAGTACGTATACAAAATGGATAGATTCGCTTTACCGATGAGTTAAAAAATATGTTACTACTAGTGAGTAAATATAATTTATTCATTAATAAATAAATATAACACATTTAGAATTAACATGAATAGCTTTATTAAAATCAATTAAAATTGTGTATCACTAGTAATATTAGACTAACATAATTACTTATTGATATTTTTAATTATTTAGATGATGTACATCATTTTTAGGTAACAAAATTAAATTAACATCGTTTTGTAATTACTAATTAGTCAAAAAGATAAATTTTAGATGGCTTTATCACTACTTTATTCTACATGGATACAAATAGTGTCGATAGTCCACATTTTTTTATCAAAAACAAATATGGAACTGGATAGAGAAAATATCGAAAATTGAATATGAATACATCCATTTAACATGGGTGTTTATCGAATACGAATTCGATAATTCAGATATTCAGACATCCAAATCCATTGTGTGCTAGGAGATGGCCGGGGACGGGGTACTGATCGGCTGGGTAGGAGGCGCTGTGCATGTGCACCACCCCGCGGGTAGGAGGCGCAAAGCTTCGGGGAATAGCTAGTGTTACGCGATGAACGAGGCCTGGCCTGTGATGAGTGAATTGTCAGGGACGACACGTCGACAACAAGGGGTGGGTCGATCATCGGCGAGCGCAAGCATCGTCAAACCACAGCCCAAGGGGAGGGCAGGCAGTGGTAAGGATGGATTCGAATATGATACGAATGGATTCAAATTCGGATGCCACTTTTTACCACATTTTAATTCGAATTGAAATCGGATACGGATCTTGTCGGATATATACAAATACAAATATTATCGGATACGAATACAAAAAGATAGATTAGGTTACTGCTAGTGGATAAATAAAATTTATTTGTTAAAAAATAATATGATATATTTAAATTAACATTAATATCCATATTTAAATTAATTGAGTTTTATATTGTATATCACTAGTAATATTTGACTAACTTAATTGTTTATAAGATATTTTTAATAGTTCAGATGATGTATATCATTTTTATGCAACAATATTAAATTTACATCATTTTTAATTATTAATTAGTTATCAAAATAAGTTTTAGATGGATTTATCACTACTTTATTCTACACAAATACGGATAGTGTTGGATCACATTTTTGTCGAATACGAATACGAAACCAAATAGAGAAAATATGGAAAATCAAATACAAATACAAATTAAATTTAAAAATAAATACGAATACAAATATCCATGTCGATGTTTTTACCAAATACAAATTCGGATAATTCGAATATCAAGACATCCAAATCCATCCCTAGGCGACGGGGGTGGGGAGGGGATCCCTCAGCCTCTGACCTGAAACCAGCAAAAGGGGTTAGGCCGTTAGGGGTGGCCGCTCGGTAGTGCGCCGGCCCCATCCGTCGCGGGAGTCGTGCCTCCACCTCACTCGAGGTCTCAGTAGACCATGGCTCCTACCGTGTGCCCAACGGCGCCATGATCCCTGCTGCGCTTGGTTCGCCCTTCTCGGCTAGTAGGTGGCGGAGGCGCTCCACCTCGGCGGAACGCTTCCCGTATAATGCGTACAAGGTCCTCAATACCTCTGTCTCCAGCTCCCTCGCCTCCTCCACCAAGGCCTGTTGTCGCCGAAGTATAGTGAGCTCGCACTCGAGGCTCACCTCCTCCATTAGAGTTTCGGCGTTAGAGGGGCTCATGCCCCCTCCCTCCCTCTGTTGGTTCAACCTAGGCTTAAACACTGCATCTAGGTACCTACTTTGGAGACGATATTGGTGAGAAGGAAAATCACATCTCAAATCAAACGAATTCAAAATTGAAATTTACAAGTTGTTAGAATTAAATTCCGTTGGAAATTGAATTAGCTACATTGAGTGGTGTTTAAAAATTATTTTGGCTAAACACTGAACTTTCTGTCAACATAAAACCTGTAGTGCTTTCTATCTTGTTGCTAATGAGTATGGTCTCGAGGTGTGAAAACTTTGTTAATTGGTTAAAATTTCAGGTCAAAGATCAGCCGAACTCATGAATGCAGCTATAACTCTGAAAATTTTCGAAGTCTGAATCTCACTCCTTATGCTTGTTGTCCCTGAACTTTGAGGGTCCTAATACTTTAATCAAAACATATATGAGCCTTTACGAAATTTGTAGCCCTACCATTCACCTTTCAACTTTTCTTGAATCGGCCGATGTATTGAAATGTAAAATCATGAGCAGCATTGGTGCAAAGTCGCGCAGATCGACCACACGCCGTAGTTCATAAACTGTATATCTTGCCATCACTGTATAACTAACTGTGAAATTTGTGAAATCTAATCCAGACAGGAGTCCATCGGAATTGGAGGATGGCAATTGGCAAAGAACAATCTATCAGGAGCCTGCCATCACTGTCGGACGCTTTTAGACCCTGCAATCATCGTCACATGGATTTCTCAACTTTTTTACGGAATGTTTGTTCCAACTGAAGAGTGAAGAACAAGTTCCGTTTGAAATTTTGCACAAATTCTCCAAAAACAAAACAAAATTTTTAAAACAAAGACCAGTGAAATTTCGCACCTTGTTCTTACTGCATATGCAGGGCTCTCGCGCTGAAAAAAGGTGAGGCCGATGTGCTCGCCGAACCCAGCCTGCGCGCCGTGTTCGCGCCGGCGGGGCGGGTGGCTGGCGAGACGTACCGCAACCCAGCGCTGGTCGCGACCCTGGAGCGCGTCGCCGAGGAGGGCGCCGCGGCGTTCTACGACGTCAGGGCGGCGGGCGGGATCGTCACGACGGGGGACCTGAGCGGGTACAACCGTACAAGGTGGAGGTGAGCGAAGTGCCGACGCCATGGGCCGAACCTTCCTCGGCACGTCGCCGCCGTCGAGCGGCACCGTTGGGATGGTGATGGTCAGTCAGATCAGTGCCCTTGTTTGCAGAGCTCGAATCCATCTTGGCATCCAACTGGTTGCTTCTCCAGATTTCTTATAACTTGGGGTCGTTGCATGCAGATACTGAACGTGTTGGGTGCGTGGTGGGTACAAGTCGCTCTAGTTCTTGAAGGGGTTCCTCGATCTGGTGTCCACCGGCCAGCTCATCGAAGCGAGATCAAGCAATGCTGGCGACCCGGATGGACTCGGCGACCCCGACTTCGTGAACGTGACCAGCGACGTCGCCGAAATGCTGTTGCTGCCGTTCGCCGACAGGATGCAGTAGTGGATCGCCGACAACACGACGTTCCCTCCGGGCTACTACCTCCCGAAGTGGAAGCAGCTGGATGACCACGACACCAGCCACCTGTGCGTGGTGGACGGCGACTGGGATGCGGTGGCAATGACGACGACTGTGGACTACTACTTCGGCACCAAGGTGCTGTCGCCATTGCCGGGCATCGTGCTCAACAACGAGATGGATGACTTCTCCGTCCCCCGCTGCAAAGCTCACCCCCGGCCAACTCCCGCCGGCGCCGGCCAACTTCATCACGCCGGGCAACTGGGCAAGTGGTGTCCTCCATGACAACCGATCATTCCTAAGGTATCGCGTGTTGTCTAGCTAGCTTTGGACACATCCCGACACGACGACACCCAAGACGTCCCGTTAATAACTCCTGAGAAATCTCGATCCCTGCTCCGACGAGCGAGTGGCAAATGCTAGCTGTTGCAGATGATAGGGAGGTTGTGGTAGACAATGATATGTTTTGGGAGGCGTGGACAATGACGGGAGAGGTTAGGGTACACATGCGTGATAGGAAAATATCGAAGAGTTGCAGAGGTGGTGTGGTGATCAGACGGATAATAACGAGATGAGTAGTATTTTCTCCCGTTGCAACGCACGGGTATAGTTGCTAGTTGATACTAAAAAGCAAACATAATTGAACAAACATGTACAAATCCTATATACTTGACGCCTTGACGGTGACAAATTGACGATTTGCTGAGGAAATCATTGTTACAGTCTTTGACGAGTGTTCAGTTCCAAGCTCTAGCGGAGTGGCTGTTGATGCCGATCTCTTCACTCCCTTTCTTGGTTGACTGTAAGCCCTGTCTACACAGAAAGGCGTACCGCTCTGCCAGTCCACTGTAACCTTGTCCTAAGATTTGAGGCGGCTTGTACACTATGCTGATCGTCAATAAACCCAACCAATAGAGAAGGGACAGACACCTTATTTAGAGGGGCAACTAATTGGCATATAAAGGAAAAGTAGGGTTAGATGGTGCACTGCTCAAAGTGTCTCTGTGCATGTATCTAGGTAGGTGATGACACACATGGACGAGCTCACTAGCCCGATTTTGCGTTGATAGTTTGGGTCGAGGATGTAATTAAGTGCAAAAACAGATACCTCTCCCTTGATTCAATATAACTGTTGTAAAAATTTTTTGTTGGACAGATTGTTTCCTTCGATGCACTGCCCTATTTTTTTGAAGAATGGGCAGTGGGCCTGCCCTCGGAGCCACTTTTTTCAAGCATGTAGGTTGTTGACTTTTTATTTTGGATATATAATTTTTGCTATGTAATTACAATTCTACTAGACATAATATAATCTAGACGTTTGATAAAAATTATGTATCTTAAAATTTAAAATGACGTACAAATTGAAAATCCCACAACATCCTCCATCGCGAGACGGCGCTCCGGCGTGAAAAGCTCTTTGCCTTTTTGGACAAAGTGAAATGGATGGAGGGAGAAGTGAGTAGGACCGGCCACAGAGTGCAAACCGGTGGCCTGGCATTTTGACTTGCTGTCGTGCTGACAAACTAAAGTTGGGCATAGGTTTCGTTAGAGCACATCTAACGATATGCTTAGCACAAAGCCACATACAGACGACTCCTGCTATATCCTACAAGAAGTGGTAATTTTTTCCTTTCTGTTCCCCTGACAGCACCCCCTGCCGGCACCTGTGCTGTCAGTGAGACAAAGTTACTGGTAGACCTACAGTAACCGTCCTCAGTCGTTCGATGCTTTTGCTATCCACCGCTGCCGTCCGATCACCTGACCTCGCAAACTCAACATCGCGCTCAATATATGGGATGTGAGCACAGATTTTGTATCTCTTTCATAATTGCACATATACTCTATATATTTCCGTTCGATGTGTATCACCAGTATTGTTTAACAAGCTCGCGGAAGAGAGATCCTTCATTCTGTTTCCATGAGCTTCATAGGTTTGTCACATACTCCACTACTTTCCCTGGGAGCGAGAAAAATTAAACTTCTTAGTATCAACTATCAAATTTATGCTGTACTGAAATACTGTCTTGAGAAAGACCTCTTCATATTTAAAAATAATGAGAAGAAAAGCATAGAAAGCTAATTTTCTGCTTCTAAAAACAACAATATTGTTCACTGCTGGACAAAATGGTATGGAATTGATGCAGAAAGGGCTACATTAGTGAAGATATAAGGTTTTTGTTAACAAGAATTGCTCCGGTACCCCCTTTTCAAAGTTTTAGCACGAATATTAAAGCAGCTTATTAACTAATTATACATTTTGTTAATTAATTCCCGGATGGGTTTTTTTGAATGGACCAGGCCCTACCTGACCCGGTCCGTGTGTAGAGCTGAGCGGCCTCGACAACAATGCGAGCAATAAGCTCCGGCTAGTGACCAGTGGTCGGCTCAGTTCTCTCTCCGTAGGGGATGGAGACGGGGATGGAATGAGGCTCGCCGCAGCCAAGCCTTTGCCATCTTGCACGAGGAGCGAGGACAATGCCTGGTCGTCGCGCGAGAAGGGTTCAAGGATGGATGGCCTCATCAAAAAAGATACGACTTCTTCTCAAAAGGGCTCTTTTACAGAAGATCATACCACCACTTGGTGGTATGCAGTATGATTCTATTTTTAGAAAGGGTGCGTATGTAATTGTTGCAAATTAACTATTTTTGGTAAGCATCTCATTCTACCCTGCCGTCCCCAAAGGCCCACCAGCCAGGGTTCGCCGTACCGGTGCAAACCGGCCGGTATACCGCGGATTCCGGTGCTACCGGTGGCCGCCGGTACCGGTTTGCACCGGTGCGTACCGGTCGGGTTCAAATATTTTGAATTTGAATTCAAAAAATTGAAAAATGAAACAAAAATACTTAAGAATACGTCAAGATTTATAGAATCTAATAGTGTCAAATTTTTTGCAAACTTAGTTGATTTAGTATTTTTCTTCGATCATTACAACATCAGCCGAAATAGAAAAAGAAAAAAAATCCCACGACCCATAAGGCCCAAACGTCGGGGACGTAAATATCCTGCTGAAAAAGTTTATTTTACCTCCCTGGACATAGCGATGAGTACACGATTCCTCCACAGACATGAAAAACGGATGAACTGCCTACCACAACTTTCAAAACCGTAAAATTTACCTCCCTACCTTGTCTTTCAAAGGTGTTTTTGTCATTTTCAATTAAAATTAAATCTTGTAAATATTTAATGAGGTTATTAGACCACAAAAATATAAAATATTCTTAAACTTCTAGAAATTATGAGAAAAATCCTAGAGATTGATGCGGTGCAAAAAAAATCTAAATAGAACATTTAAAACTAGTGAAAATGTTTCTAAAATTTTCTAAATATTAGATTTAGCTCTACCAAAATGGAAAATATATCTAAAATTTTAAAAAGTATATTAAAATATTCAATATACATATAGTTGGTCTTGAATACTTTCTATAATAATAAAATGAATTGAAGCTAACATGAAAACATTCATCCAAAATGCATTCAACATTAATATATGTTACATTTACGATGGTTGACTACATTTACAATGAATGTATTCGTGTTAGATTTACGATGAATGCATACAACACCGTTGAACTTTTATTGATGTGTATGACTATGGTATTTCTATGTTTATGAGGTTTGTATGCACTATTATGAGTGTATGACTGGTATTTGTATGCACAATTATTCTAATGCTTTGGTATGATCTTTTTACATTATATGTGCATAGGTCATGCCAAAATTTACATTTATTCAACACTGGTGAGTTGCGAAAAAAGCACCGATAAAATAGCTAATTACACCGGCAAGCCACTCATACCGACCGGTATACCGCTCGTACCGACCGGTATACCGCTCTGAACCGATTGTATCGGTATTTCGTTTTGGTTTTTTGAATTTGTGCGGTATTTAGCGGTACACCGACCGTACCGCTCGGTATACCGATACCGAGGGTCGGCGGTTCGAGAGATCGGTTCGGTAGGGTGAACCCTGCCACCAGCCTCCTCCATTGCCTCGGATCCCTATCCCTCCGCGACCCCCGACGGCATCGGACCCCGTGCGTCCCCGCCTCCGCTGGCGCACCCGACTCGACGCGCCTAAGGCTCCATTCCGCGCATCAGATAGGCCTACCGCACCGTCTGCTGGGCGACGGGGTGGGGGCGGCTGCGCGTTTTGGCACTCGGCGGCGCCATGAGTCCATGACCCTAGAGGAGGCGCTGGGCTACACTGCGCCCTATGCGGCGGGAGCTTAGCCTGTTCGTTTGGCTGGTGGCTGATGGCTGGTGCTGATTTATTCTGAGAGAAAAATACTGTTGGCTGGTTGCTGGTGGCTGATTTGTTCTGAGAGGAAAGTACTGCTGGCTGGTGGCTGATAAGCCAAGCGAACAGGTTGCAACAGGAGGGAGGTCCGCACGCTCTCAGGCGACCACGTCTTCCACCGCTACAGGAGGGAGAAGTGCTAGAATACCATCGACGATCGGCTCCGGGAGAATTGCGTCACCTGCCCGACCTTCCGCAAGGTCGCTCTCCCCGTGTCGTCGTGGAAGGCGCCGTCGAAATCGGCGCCGCCGGCGTCAGATTTGGACGATCCGTTGGTGCGTCAGGCGACGTCACCATCAACTTCGTCTTCAGGCGACGTCAACTGGATCCGCCTCTCGCGCTCTCGATGATGGCGTCGACGGAGGACCCACCGCTATCGTCGTTGGTCCCGGAGGAGGAGTCACGGCCGAAGTCATCGTCGCCGTAGACATGCATGATCGGGCTTGGATGGAACAGTGTTGGCGCTTCAAGCGTCTTGTCGAGCGCTCTGGATCAGTTCATGGAGAAATTCTTGAAGGATTCTTTCATGTCGTTTTTATTTCTGTGTTCTTCGAATTTGGAATTGATCGAGAGTAGTGTCTCTAGTGTGATGGTCTCGGTCAGTTCTTGAAATTGAAGGATTCCTTTGTCGTTTGTCTTTTGCTTTCTTAGAGCAACTCCAGTGGAGGCCTCTATATGGGCCTCTACTCTAAAATTTGGAGGTTTGGTGCAAAAACACAACTCCAGCAGGGCCTCTAAACACACCTCCATTTTGCATGTCCCTCCAAATTCCCCCTCCCAACCTCCATTCTTGGAGGCCCTCCATTTCTCTCTCCAAACGTGGGACTCACCACTTTTCTTTTCTTTTCTTTTTCTATTTTTTTCTCTCTCCTCCGTGTCTTTCTCTCGCCACCGTCACCACCTTCCTCACCTCACCAGCCCGCTCGCCATCCTCCCGGCGCCGCGGGGGGCGACCCACCTCCTCAGCTGCGGCGTGTGGATCCGGCCGGCTCGCTTCCGCGCGCGCCATCCAGGAGGCGACGGTGAGCATCGCGGAGCAGCGCACGGGATGCGGCCGCCAGCGCGCGTGTAGCGGTGTGAGCAGGCGCATTGGGAGCAGGGAGCAGGCGGAGCTCACCGGCCGCAGACCCTACGGCGAGCTCTCGCATGCGTGGCCGGCGCAGGTGGAGCTCCCGTTGAGCAACTCGCATGCGCTTCAGCTGACGACGGCCTTGACGAGGAGGGCACAGGTGGCGCGTGTTCGGCAAGATGAAGGTGGGCGGCACCCACAGGCACTGCTGCGCCGCAGCTCCAGCTCCGTCCGTGTCGTCTTTTGGCCCCTCATGTCCATGCGCTTTGAGACTGTCTCCGCCGCCGCCGACTCCCACCCGCCGAGCGCATCCACCGACTTCAGCGTCGTCAGCGTAGGGGCGAGCGCGTCGTCGCCTGATGGGCTGCTGACGCCGACGTCCAGGGGCTCCAGCACCAACGACCTCACCTTCTTGGCTTCGTCGAGCAACCGTTGACCTCGCCACGACGTCGTTCCTCTTCTCGGCCTCGCGACAGCCGACTCTCGGCCGCCGAGCTGCGAGCTGGAGGGCCATGGCCATTGCGGAGCCAACCTCCCCTGTCTGTGTTCTGGCTCATCCCGCAGTTCTTCCTCTCCTGTTCGCTTGTCACGATCCTGCCGCCGCTGCCGGTCCCTGCGCGCACCGGGAGGTGCTCGTGCTCGTGCTGCGCGGATAGCAGCCGCCGTCGCGCCTAGGTGGGGTGCGCCATGGGCCGGATCAGGTCACGACGCGAGCAGGACTAGCATCACGACGAGGTGCTGCTAGCTTGGAACGGGATCACATGAGCTCGCACTGGGATTGCACTGTTTTATCTACTACGCATCCTGAATAGAGCACGTGGTTCTTGGTGATTCGATTCGGCATCCGCGTCCGTGGCCACATCCTCGCCGGGCTGCCTCCGCGCCCGCGCCAGGCGGCACACTCGACGGCGGCTGTGAGGCCGTCCTCGCCGGCGTCAAGCACGTGCGGTTTGCGCAGCTCGGGCTGGCCCTCGCCGAGGACAAGCACAGGAGGCCAAAGCGGAGCTGTCGGACCTTGTCGGCAATTGTTGCGGTGGCGGCCTGCTTGCCAATGTCGCTGAGCAGCGTGAGGCGGCGCCGTTGGCGGCACGGAGCTCGGCGTTCCTGCGGCGGAGCTCCGCGGCCTCGGCGAGGCAGAGCTCGTAGAGGTTGGCCACCTCCTGGTACTGCAGCGTGAGGCGCGAGCTGGAGGCGGTGGCTGCGTGCACGCCAACGCCGCTGCGCCCGACTACCGCGGGCCGCGCGCTGGCCGCCGAGGCGCGGGATGCCGCGGCCGTGGCGGTGCGTGGCACCCGGCAGACTCCGACGAGCCCGGTGGTAGCTCAAAGCTGAACCGACACCTCTGGGACGCGCCGCGCTGCAAGCCACCGTCCCCGTCGTACTCGTCGTCCCTCGACGCGGCCCTCTGCGCCTAGGCGCCCTCGCCGCCGCCTGCGCCCGAGCACGGACGTGCGCATCGAGGCAAGCAGGGGAGGCGAGGGGAGGCCAACAGGGGAGGGAAACGGGATGGCACTACGAGGAGGGCGCGAGCGGGGGGGGCTCCGCGGTCGGCCAGTGGTGGGGCGCGGCGGCGAGCCCGCAGCCGGCCAGTGGCATTGTGTTTCCATCGGTGGAGAGCACGGACAAGAACGGAGGCAAGCGCGCCGGTGGGGCCATTGGGTAGAGTGTGGGTCGCTGACAGATGGGACCCATGGTAAAATAGAGGCTCATGTAGAGACCCCGCTGGAGTTGAGTGTTAACTTTGAGCTTTTTTTTTTGCCTCAATTTAGAGGCCCCCATTGGAGTTGCTCTTAGAGCTGATTGAGCTTAGCTTGGGTTGCTATTGTTCGGAGCTGTATCCACATCTGATGAACTAAACACCTGCATTTGGCCAAGAAACAGTGATACGTTCGTTCTTGGATCAGTTCCATTGATTTGACGAAAACAGCTAATACTGATTCTTGTTGATTGATTTGTCAATCTGTAATATTTCTTTTTCCCCCATCTGGATTGGAACCGCTGGGTGGACATGTTGGATGCAAATGTAGGATTTGGTTCAGAAACTTCATTGACCTAGCCTGCATGTTCTTACTGTAAATGCATTTCTGCTGGCTGCATATCATTTTTCTTGCATTTCAATTCAATGATGCGCACTCCAACCCATTATATCATGACTGTTAGGAAAATAAGTTAACTGAATATTTTATAATACTACTTAATGCTCGACGCTTCTGCCCTAATCTGGCAACACTGCTAAATTTTAACTTTACTTTTTGTTTCTCCACATTCAGTTATAGTAGTACTAAAAGCAGGTCAAGTTATTACTGAAAAGCTCTTCTGTAGACTGTCATGCCTATGTTTCTTAAGCAGCTCTCTACTTGCCGATTTATTTCTTCTTCACTAACAGTTCATCTCGTCAGAAATTCAATTTGATGTTGCGATGTTTCTTGCTGCTGTCATCCATTCCACTGTGCCGTGTGCAGAAATTCAGACAGACTTTGTAGGATTTGAATCTCAAAGGGATTCAAAAATTCAGAGCTCCACAGGCTGAATTGCTCACTGATGTTCAAACATTGCTGCTGCTAGTACTACGCAATTCAGATTTTCGTCAGTGTTTCAAATGGATTCAGACATTGTGGTATCTAGAGGTCCCAAATACATTGCCAATTTATTATAGATTAACTCATGCAGACTGCATTATTCCTGTCTCCACCGCCGCTGGGTGCTGGTCGCCGCCGGCACCTCCGCCTCGCGCGGGTGCTGCAGTTGGCCGCCACACCGCGCGTGGAACCCTCCCCAATCCGAGTGCCTACCCACCGACCTCTCACTCCTCGCACAGATCCACGGAGGCACGAGCCCAAACCTCGGACGAGGTGGGGAGGAGAGCTGCGCCGGTGTCGTTTCGCAGTTGTCGTGCGTGTGGCGAGGGAGTCCTTCCCTGCGCCGCCGCGCGGGTCGCGAGAGACCCCTCCGCCCGCGCCGTCCCCCACCTGGCCGCGGGTGACGCGACGACCTCTGCATCGTCCCCGTGCTCACCGCCGGCGTTTGGCACAGCTGAGGGGTCGTCGTGGAGCCCGGCATCCGCGTCGTCCCCCACTTGCCCGCGCGGGTCGGGAGGGACCCTCCGCCCGTGCCGCACTCCACCTGGCCGCGAGTGGCGCGAAGACCCCTGTGTTGTGCCCCGTGCGCCTGTTGCGCCGGCGCCGGTGCCGGCGCCGCCACCGCCGTAGTAAGCGATTGGAAATGAATGGGAGGTAACTACTGTAGAGAGGAACGACGCCGATTACAGGAATAGAGGGGAAATAAAAAATTTGAAATAAAAGAAATCATATATTTCATTTATGCTACTGAAAAAAAATACCAATAATACCCCATACCACCTATACCACTTACTCCCTCCGTCCTGAAATATAAGACATTCAATGATTCAAAATTTGTCCCCAAATATAAGGCATTACAGAAGTTTTTGGTAAGTACACAATCAACTCAATTAAAGACTTGCCAAATATTGCACTTGTTAACTAAAAACTTACCTTTAATTATCATTGCTTAAGGGCATATGTGACATTTTCCCACCTCTTTAATCTGTCCTAAAAATCCTAGAATGTCTTATATTTCAGGACGGAGGGAGTATATGTATCAGCCTATACCACAGGTGCATACTGAAGTGGTATCCAATTAATCTCAACCGTCCGATCCTTCTATACTTTTCCTTTTTTGAAAGTGATATGGGGTGATATGGTCCACCGTAAAAGTCTCCTCTCAAAAGTGCACGTCCCGAACAGAAAGAGCTGCCTTTGACCCATGCTCCAGTTTGACACATCTTCGACAACTATACAACAAGATGTCTGTAGGAACAAGGTGTAAGATAATTGCAGATTCTAAAAAAAAAACACCATCCCTAAAAACTTTGCCGACAATTGTTTGTAAGGTGAAAATGGAAAACCCAATTTCTTGGTACAAGTCAAATACACTGTGCCAGCAGAATTACAGAGGAAACAAGGTCTCCTACCAAGTGAATCCAATCCCTGTTCCTTCTCCTGAACAGCTTCAAGTAGCTGACAATTTTCAAGAACCTGTATCAGAGTAGCATTTAACCACTTTAGTGATCCTTTTGAAGTTTTAAGATGTACAGTTGTCATCAGAAGATGCACACATGCCATAAATTATTTTATCCACTCAATTTTGGTGATCTTTTTGAATTTCTAGGATTGACGACAATTATCTCATGGTAACTGAACTAAATTGTCGAG
Source organism: Cenchrus americanus (assembly GCA_947561735.1). Taxonomy (NCBI): domain Eukaryota; kingdom Viridiplantae; phylum Streptophyta; class Magnoliopsida; order Poales; family Poaceae; genus Cenchrus; species Cenchrus americanus. Next base: position 87,112,607 of record OX387240.1, on the reverse strand, counting down.
GACAACAATAGAAGAAGTGACATCACTATTTCAACATTACATATGGTTCCACAGTATTTTTTTTGTCACTGCAACTTATGTGAACAGTTAATAGGTTGAGAGAATAAACGTTTAAGAAACTAACATGTTACCTCCCATATTGGTTGGTCTGAGACTGTGCAAGTGCATCTAGGTTATATCTTATGGTGCCATGAAAAAGTGTTGGGTCTTGTGGAATGATGCCCAAACGAGAACACAGATCATGATTATTTTCCCTCCAGCTGGCTCAACTATACGAAACAATGCACCATTTAAAGTTGTCTTGCCACTTCCTGTTCGACCAACTATGCCAATCTTATCCCCACCTTCGAATGTGCAAGTGATCCCATTTCCATGTAGTACAAGAGGAGCATCTTGTCTATACATATAAATATTTATCTCTCTGTTACCTTCAAATCTCTAAGCTCCACCCAGTCAGCTTGGGGCCAATCTGGTGATGGCCAATTTTCTTCAATACTCTCTCCCGCTTCACTTGGTATGTCCATGTACTGGTTCACCCTTTCCACAGAGATGATTTGATTTGCAAGCTGGCACTGATTTTGGATGGAAAAAACAAAAGATTCAAGGACAGGCCATATGACAATGCCATTCCTACAAAGCCTGTAAAGGTACAAATTGGAATAATTAGACCGCAATCTTGATAACATGAATAATTCAATTGAATATAGTTTGTTTGATGATTCATGCTTCATCCCAGCTTTGTCATTTTGCACTTCTTAGGTCCCAATTTGTGTGGGTGGGGGGTTTGTACCTTGAGAAAGGTTCTGCATTATTCACTAAATATGACCTGCCTAGCAGGCTTGAAAAAAAATATTATATTAGTCATGATTCAGCATTCTCAAGTATAGATAGAAAGATCTTGATACCTCTTGGCTTTATTTCAAGAAGCTATTGAGACTTATCAAATAAAACAGTTTGTGATGCATCCATGGGAAAACAGTGCATCGAACAATTTGTTGCAGGTCAAATGCAAGAATGAAAGCTTGGGCGTGCCGTTATTTTAACACTTTGCCTGTGCGGTGATAGTTTCTCACCAGCGCTAAATAAAGTTCCCGGAGGATGAAGAGCCATGACAAAGGCAGAAAAGGAAAGAACTGCAGCACTCATTGTCTCCAGCCGTTGAGTCAGCCATTCAGTTGCTGCGATGTTATAGAAGTATGGACCAGCATTCTTGTCTACAAGCTCCAAATTTTTGAGATCACAGGAATGAAGACGCTGGACAAAAATCAAGCGTCCAACACGGACGATTTCCATTCATAACAAGCAACCAGGTTAGCAGAACAGGCATCCAACAAGAGGTTCCATTGAGGCCTCGTTCGGTTTCGCCGGATTGGGCCGGAACGAGACTCAATCCGGCGGATTGAAGTGGGCTGTTTTCAATCTTGGCCCGCACCGGAATGGTTGTTCGGTTCGGCCTGGCCCGGAATAGAAATGGACCCAGATCGGATTTGCCCCTTCTCATTTTGGCCCAGAACCAATCCCCACCTCATGAGGTCCGGATCGAATCCCCCGTCCCCGTCCCCGTCCCCAGACGCGACGCCCCCGTCCCCGTCCCGGACGCACGCGCGCGCGCGCGGGGCCGGCGACGCGCGAGGCCAGGCGCGCGCGGCGGCGCGAGTTGTCGGCGTGGAGGCGCGAGGTGACGGCGTGGCGGAGCGAGGCGACCACCACGACGACGACGACTGCCGCCTTCTCTCCGGTACTCCGCTGCCTTCCCCCTTCTCTCCCCAAACCCTAGGTCTTGCCGTCGCTACCGCCGCCGCCGTCGGGGAGCCATCCATGCCCCCGGCCGCTGCGAAACTTGCTCTGGAGCGCCGCCCTGAGTTTGCGTCCGTGAGGTTGTGCGTGGTGGCGGCCTGTAGATCTTGATGTAGTAGTTCTTTTTTTTTTTTTTGCGAATGATGTACTAGTTCTTGATTCGGCCTGAAGCTTGACGGGGGCATCTGTGTTAGTAGTAGTAGCCATTGCTCACAGGCATGATGAAATCCTTTGCTTGACGAACCCTGTCCCCGAGTCATGTGTGCCTCTGTGCACGGAGGATTCGATTCCTTCCGGCATGATTGATAAATATCGATGTTTCAGCTTGGTTTTCCTTGGCCTTGCTGCTGCAAGGTTCAGGGCTTGAGAACAACTTGGGATTCTGACCATGGTGTTCATGGCGAAGTGTACAGAGAACCTGCATTAACCTTCCTGTCCATTTAAGTGTCTTTTTTGTTATTTCTTTCCTGAGAAGGTGGGTTTAACCTTTTAGTAACAGCGATGGAATATGACTTGAGGCGCCCTGGATAATAAAATATCTCAGTTGGCAGACGAGCAAACAACCCGAAAAAAGCTATCCGCGATTGCAATGTTCAGTACTACTACGTGTCGATTCCTGTTGGAAACTAGCCATGGCATAAGATATCTGGTTTTGTAGCTCAGGAGGTTAAGTAATCTACTCATAATAGATGAGGGGGTTATGTAGACTTTTTTCATTTTATTTATGATGAAAAGTTAGTTCAACTTTAAGAGGCCATCTCTCAAGTTAAGCATCCTAACTGAAGCAAAGCTGACCATTTTATTCCCTATACAAAACTGAACTGTAATGTAGGTCCAGTACGGACTTCTGTTAGTGCATCATCCATAATGGCATGCATTATCCTCAGTGCATATTACATAATATGCAGCTATACTAGCAGAGCACGTATGGTTTCCTTGTGGGGGATCATAGTTTCCAATGATTAACTCTCTGTTCCCTTGAAAGCAAACTATGCTAGAACTATTAATTCATCTTGTTCAGTTAGCTTCGTGTTCACTTAAAACATTTGAGAGACTTGCATCAGTCCGCTAGTTGTATTTTTTTTCCTGTAGGTATATATCCGTTTGAGAACTTCATTTTCCCCTATAAATTTGGTATTAGAAATTGAAAGTTAGTTCAAAGGAAAGTACTAGTCTCGTAGCAGGGTTGGTCGTTAACTCGTTATATTTGGGGCTCCGCTGTAAATTAGTATTCAGTGTGTGTGTGTCTTGGCATGTGCTTGGTATTCTCTTCTAACGGAATGACACGTCGAGGTTGAGTTTCAGCAGTTGTCGTATACATCCGAGGCACACCGTTTGGGAATGATTCTTTGCATATAAGTTTCTTTTTGTTCGTCTTTGCTGAAAATGGCCTCCGGGCGGATCAGATCTTCACGCTGGGATACCGCTGGACCACCTCTATTTTGCAACTTTATACGAGCAAGTGTATTTGCATTCTTTCCTGAACTTCTGCTCCAACTGGCTGATATCAGTAGCACAGTTCAGCACCACATCCCACTGGCTTCACGGTTACAGTTGCGCACTTAAGTTTTCAACCATTGCTACAAACTAGTTTTGATAATAGAATTGCATTTTTTCATAAGCTCTGGTGCGCTGTTGGTTCTCTCCCCCCACGCCTTCCAGCGTGGTGTTAGTTTCGCCTCTGGCGCTGGTTCGGTTGGCGTGGTGATTTGTCTGATCAGCAGTTGTTCCATGTCGTAGTGGAACACCTAGGGTTTGGTGGAATTTGTGAGCAATTTTCACTCAGTTTTCTGGGCTGCTATGCCAAATGATACAGTCTGCTTTTGAGGAACAGGAATTCTGAAAAGCCCCTGCTCTGTATGGTTTATTTGTTTGTTAGATAGATGTGAAAGTCCTGCTCTGCTAGTCATAATTGTACGTATCAATGATCAGTGTATCCATTTACTGTCATGTGTTGACTTTTTTTAAAAAAAATTACAGATTCCTCCGGTGCCGAATAGACTTGGGGAAGGTGAACCACCCCCGTCTTGGGATCCTGTATCTACTCCAAAAGGTGAAACTCTAGCTGTCATGTGTTAACCTATCCATGGTTCATGGTTCATACTTCATCTTTGCTTGATCTTTCATTTTTTTACATGCTGTCCACTGTCACACATGATTTTTTACAATTCTTTTCAGTAGTTATTTTGAGCTCCATCTTGTTGTTTTTATCTATCTGATTATAATATTATATATGGTTTAGTTTCGCAATGAGTATCTCTATGCGAGATTGTATTAGAAAAAGGAGGGAAGAAGATGACGAAGACATGATGATGTTCATACTCCCTGCCTTCCATTTGATGGGTTTTGCTAGAGAAGGGGGAGTAAAGAAGAGACGGCATACATCGATAGAAACTGGAGAGATGAAGGTCCGGCGATTGCTTGAGGGACATGTGAGGAACTGTCTGGTTATGTTCAGAATGGAACCACACATCTTTCAAGAGTTGGCGACCTATCTCAGAAGGAATAGGCTTGTGGTTGACACAAGGCTTACGGTGGAAGAGAAGTTAGGTTTCTTCCTCTACATGATCAGCTGCAATGCCTCTTATGAGGTTCTAGCTGTGACCTTTGGGCATAGCAATGATACTTTTCATCGACACATCAATCATTTCTTCAACAATGTCATTCCCACTCTTTCTCACCATTTCATTCGGTCTCCCAATCCTAGTCAAGTGCATCCGAAAATCCAAGACAATCCTAGATACTATCCATTCTTCAAAAATTGTCTCGGTGCCATTGATGGAACTCATATCCCCGTTTCCATATCTCCTGAGAAGCATTCACCTTTTAGAAATAGGAAGGGCACACTAAGTATAAATGTCATGGTTGCTTGTGATTTTGATCTGAACATCACCTTTCTTTCTAGTGGGTGGGAAGGATCGGCCACAGATTCTAGAGTGCTAAGATCCGCCATGAGTAAAGGCTTCAAGGTACCTCCAGGCAAATTCTATTTGGTTGATGGGGGGTATGCAAATGAAATATCTTTCCTTGCTCCATATAGAGGTGTTCGATATCACTTGAAAGAATTTGGGGCTAGACATAGAAGGCCACAAAATCCAAAGGAGTTGTTTAACCACCGTCATGCACTGTTAAGGAACCATGTGGAACGAACTTTGGGGGTGCTTAAGAAACGATTCCCCATCCTTAAAGTTGCAACATTCCACACGTTGGAAAACCAAGTTAAAATACCTATGGCTGCTGCTATCTTTCACAATCTGATTCGTTCACTTCATGGAGACGAAGAATGGTTAGATCGGTATGCCGGATGTTATCGATCCAGAACAGTTTGTGTCTCTACCAGATGGTGATGAAACAAATGACCCAGGCACTGCAGAGGGCAATGCTTTAAGAGATGCCATAGCCGAAGAAATGTGGGCTCAGTACCATTAGCATGTAAATTAGTATTCATGAATAAATTGTAATAAGTTAGTTAATAAGTCAGGTAGCTGTAATCATGGATGTAATAAACTGATGAATAAGTTTTTCTTTTCAAAAAGTGATGGTTGGAAAAGGTTCTCCAAGGCTAAATGTGATGGCAAGGAGTTCTCCAAAGCTGCGTAAGTTTGTCCAAGCAACAAGTGCTAAGAAAAAGCCTTCTCCTAAATGCAGTGCAGCAAATAGGAGTGGAGGTTCCAGCAATGGTATGCTTTTTAATTTTTCTTCATGATTTCTTGTCAATTTAGTATTGTTAAAGCTATGAAAATTTTTGTACTAATGCTTGACCATTATTTATGTAGTAAAACAAAGAGCGTCATGGAATTCATTTCTTGAGAAGTCACTTGTTGAAATTCTCCATGAGTACAAAGACAGTGGCTATAGAAGTGACAATGGGTGGAACACTGAAGGGTGGAACAGAATGGTGACTGAATTCCATCTGAGAAACAAGTCTGTTAGTTTCACAAAAGGACAGATCCAAGACAAAGAAGGTCAGCTTAAGAGAGACTACAAGATGATCAGAACAGCAAGGATGCAAAGTGGCTCAACATGGAATGAGAAAAGAAACATGGTTGAAGGATCACCAGCAATGTGGCAGAACCTTATGGTGGTAAGTTAATTCCTTGAATTAGTTATATGGATAACCTCATAGTGCTAATCTCGTATTTGATCAATTGTTTCTTCAAATGTGCAGAGTTTCCCTAAAATCAAGAAATTCAATAACAACAAGGCTAGCTTTCCACTATATGATGCTTTAGGGGAGTTGTATGATGGTAAGTTTTGTAGTTTACAATACTCTATTGATGTATGATGGTAAGTTCTGTAGTTTATCAAGTATATGCTAATACTAGTGTTGTGTAGGACACCTTCTTTGAAGGTACTTACAATGTCACTTCTATTGACCCACAACATGATGAAGAGCCCATTTACAAGATTGATGATGAAGAAAATGAGACAAGAGATGAATGTGAAGAAGCCCCACAACAAGCATATGAGGTCTTTGGATGAAGATGATGAAGAAAATGAGACAAGAGATGAAGAGGGTACAAAAGAAAAGGATGCAATTGTTGCAAAAAGTGAGGATGTAGGTGTTGACAGAAGTGGAAAACGAAGAAAGAAGCTGGAAAAGGAAGGACAAAGACTGAGTAAGGCTGCGAGAATTGAAGGAATGATGGAGCAATTCCTTGCATTGAGAACTAAGCAAGCACAAGATGAAGCCTCACAACTAGCAAGAGAAAATGAGGCAAGAGAGAAGGAAGCAAGAGATAAGGAAGCAAGAGAGAAGCAGGCTGAAGGTAATGACTTCTCAATCAAAAGGTGCATTTCAATTGTCAACACAATGGATGTGAGCAAGCGGGGAAAAGGCCAAAGCTTATGCGAGTCTTTGGTAAGAGCAAGGAAAATAGAGAAACTTTCATTTGTGCCGGTGAAGAAGATCAAGAAGTCGCACCGATTTGGCTCGTAAATGAGATGAACTAACTAGCGGTACTTTCATTCTCAGTTGTTTGCTTCAGTTCAATTTTTGAATTTCATTTCTTTACTTGCTGGACATATCTTTTTACTTGCTTCTTCACGGTAGTAGTTCCATTGGACATATTCCTAATTGATGCAAATTTCTCATGTACTCATGTGTGCTCCTAATGTGAATTGTGCATCTTTTCTTACGTTAAGGAAACAATGCCATTAACTCGAAATGGTTAGGCCTAATTAGTAAGTCTATATAGTGCATGCCTTGATTCCAGCCTTTCAATTTTTTTTATCTATCCGAAATGTGTTTTTCTTGTGACTCGAATCCAAGTCTTCCATTTCTTATGTTTAAGGACTCGTCGATCCGAATTGAATCCAACTTTATTCTAATTGATTCTAGATACGGTGTAAAACCGATTCACACAAATTTCATGCATTCTTTTGTGTTATGTCCAATGTTTAGTTTATATCACCATTTTGTCAATATCGGGAGAATGAAAAGCGGGACATCGATCGTACATCACCGGCCTGTTGTCCTATGCTACTATGATCAAATACAATGACACACCCTATAAAGTTTGAAAGAACTCCAGCCCCACGGTCGTGACACACCTTCACTCGGTGTTTTATTTCTATCATACATTCTCTTGGAACTTCACTTTTCAGCTTGTTTCCCCACTTTTGAAGGCCGGGTGGGTTCTTGGTTCTACTTTGGCAGTCTTGCATCATTAGCTTCATGTGTTGAAGTTTGCACTAAGCTTTACCGCATAAGTCTCATTTTATAATGACTAACTATGGTCTTTCCGGCTTAATTGTTTTTCGAAACAAGAATCCCGAAACAATGCTTCGGGCCGTGAAGAAGGGCTACAACATCACCTTCATGTGTTGCCGTCGTTGGTGTACCGTGTACCTCATCCAGTTTTGGACAACTCGCCGCAACGAGCCGTTGACCGTCTACAATTATGTCAAACCATTTTGGTTGTAACTTAAATTTAGTTGTGTCGAACAATTTAATTATGCTGCATGCTTAGATTTATTCTAATCAGGAATGGTCCATTATGCTTGATGAATGTTACATATGCTCAGTTTAAGATCTCAGCATCATGGTTATGTTTGATGAAGCCTCTATTTGGCATGGTTATGTTTGATGAAGCCTCTGTTATATTGTCCTGCAGCTTGTATTTGGATTGGTTCCGGGTCAATCGTTTGTGTTTGTTCGTTTTCATCGGATTGGTCGGATTTAATCTTAGCCGGATTGAGTGTCACAGCCGGATTCACTCAAACCGGGTCCGGAAGCCATCCGGGGCTGAATTCAATCAGCTGCAACCGAACGAGGCTCGAATGAATAACGGATCCGGATCCTAAGAACAATAAAGCTTTCTTCGAACAAATTCGAGGGGGGCCCCACCTACTTTCCATATATATTTCATATACATTTGCGCAAAAAGGTGTAAATGTGTAATTACAGGGGCAGCCCGCGCACGTGGCTGGGGTGAATTACATGGATAAAAAGAGTGGGGGAGATACATGAGAGAAAAAGGAAGGAAATTCCGAAAAATCAGGGACGCTTGGATGAGATGAAGTCCCGCCACGCTTGGACGTAGATTGATGAGCGTCGGTAGCGTGGTGTCCAAACGTCCAGGTCCTGCACTACCTGTCTGAGAACTTCTTGTGGGGGCAAGGTTTGTTGCTCAAAGATTTTTGAGTTCGTGGCTTTCCAAATGTGCCAAAGCAGCGTGAGAAAAATGTCGGTGCGAACATCATCCGGGAGGGGAAAAGAGCACGCGAGGTGCCAAGGTGCCCTATGCTGCCCAACTTGCACTTCCACGCCTAGCATAGACCAGACATAGACGGCCCGCAGACAACTGAGGAAGATATAGTCATCCATCTCGAGGGTGGCGGGACAGAAATCGCAATAGGAATCCTCGAGAGGCCGAATATTTTTCTGTGCAGGTTGGTGCTTGGGCGCCCAAAATGCAAGAGCCATCCAAAGAATTTAATTTTTGTCCGCACTCTCGTGCCCTAGATGCGGGCAGCGTCAGGAGCATCTTGTCCCACAGAGTGCAGACTGATGTAGGCGAGTCTGGTGGTGAAGGCGGAGTTGTCTGTGCCATCCATGTAGCGGTGGTCTTGATGTTGTCGGATTGGGAGCAATTGTAGACAGTCCCGAAGCAGGCGCAATTCTTCAGTGGCGGATCTGGTCAGCCGAGGCTGGAGGTGAGTTTCCTCTCGACCCACAAAGGCGTCAACAGTGGCTGACGTTTTGGTGCAGTGCGAGTAGAGGGCGGGGAAAACGTCGGCGAGAGCTGAGTTGAACAACCACCGGTCATGCCAGGACGAAGTGTGTTTCCCATCCCCAAGGCTGACCGCTGTTAGACGTTGGAAGTGGGGCAGCTCGGCCTGGAAGATTCTGCCGAGGAAGGAGTCGGCATCCGCTTCAGTGTGGCTGAGGAACTAGTGTTTCCAAGGCAGAGGTGATGAGTCATGCAATTTCTGGACAAACTTCATAAACAAACAATGGTTTTGATCTTCCAGGTTTTTTATGACCAAACCCCCATATTTTTTACTTACACAAAGTATCTCCCACTTGATGAGGCACTGCAAACTAGAGCACTTGTCTTCTCCTGTCCAAAGAAAAGCTCAGCGGCAAGCATCGAGAGCATTGATGACAGTCTTCGGAAGCAGGTGGGAGGACATGTTGTAGATAGCTAGGCCACCAAGCACAGCATTAACAAGGATCAGACAGCCGCCCGAACTGAGCATTTTGTCTTTCCAACCTGACAAGTAGCGAACAAAAGTATCTAGGAGTGGTCAGTAGTCCGAGACACGAAGCTTATGTGGGGACAGAGGCAATCCAAGGTAAGTTTGCGGGAAGCTGGATGTCTGGCACCCAAGCGTGGCTTCCATGAGTGCACCATCATCAGGCAGGACATTCATGGCAACGAAAGTGGACTTATGGAAGTTAATATGAAGGCCGGTAGCGAGTGAGAAGTTATCCAAAATGGTTTTGAGAATAGCAATCAAAGCAGGGTACCCTTTGGTAATTATAAGAGTATCATCCGCGTATTGTAAAACCGGGCACGCTAGAGAGGGATCGATCGGGTGATGGAGGCACCCTTCCCTAGATGCATTTTAGATGAGTCGCTGTAACACACATCGGCAACAATGATGAACAGGTAGAGGGAGATGGGGTCTCCTTGCCAAAGGCCACGACAGTGAGAGATCCAGCGGCCAGGTACGCCATTAAGCATAACAACCGTGCGCTCAGTGGCTAGGAAAAAGCGGCGCCCCGAAGCACAAGTGTGGAAAAAGCGGGAATTCTCATCCCACTCAACAGCCAGCTGAAGATTATAATGTTGCCTCCAGAAGGCGAGCTTTTCAGCGTTGATGGAGTGGAGAGCTTGGACGACGGTGCAGTGCAACGCACATTCGTCAGGGTGAAGCGGACTGAATTCTTCAAGCAAATCGAGCACATTAACCAGGATCTTGGTGTCTGCTTCCCGCTGGGCGAGGGGCCGGACCCGGCGCGCCCACTGCCGACATTCCCTCCTGCAGTTCTTCAGGTGCTGGGAGAAAGCCTGAGCGCCGACTCCCCGGACAGGTTGGGAAAGAGCATCAATCACAAGGGCCCGAAACGAACTATGCTGCAGCCAGGCATTTTGAACACGGAAGCAAGGGCTGCGGGGAATTTTGTAGCAGCAGAAGCAAGGATGGGCACGTGCTCAGAGACAAAACAGGTGCCAGACGAGAGGGATGTGTCAGGGAAGACGGCGTCCCAAGAGGTGTGGATGAAACAGCGATCCAGTCGAACAAGCGTTGGGTTTGCATGACGATTCGTCCAAGTGAACGCCCTATCCACCAAAGGAATTTCGATGAGAGACAACTCACTGATTGTCGAGTTGAGCATGGTGGCTTCAGAAATATTAAAGTTATCAGAGCTTTTATCTTCAGGAGCACGAGTGAGGTTAAAATCCCTGATAATGAGCCACAGACCATTGATATTTGCAGCCACAGTTTCTAGTTCGGCAAGGAAATCAATTTTTTCATGTCTGGTCGTGGGCGCATGGACATTAGTAACTGTGATTTCAGTGTTGTCCGTGGTGAGACGGAAGCTCGTCGTCAGAGTGTACGCGAGTTCAGAGGAGTGAATCAGAGAACACATGCCTTCATCCCAGGCAGTCAGGATCCCCCCTGAAGCGCCATCAGACAGGCGAGTGGTGCAGGAAGAAAGTCTAACAGGGAGGAAGGTTTTTTTTGCTTGGCCAGAGGGAGTTGGGACAGCTTCATCTCCTAAATGCACACGAACATTGGGCAAGCGTCAATGAGCTCAGCGAGAACGTCGTCACAACGGCTTTGCTGGCCTAAGCCCCGAACATTCCAAGAGAGGAAGGTGAGGAGCTTGCTCATGTCGAAATAGAGAGAACACCAGTGTAACGGAACAAGATATAACATTCATTGAGCATGACACAACATGAGAGTGTACATCACACCGGCCACCTCTAAACCGGGACACGACCACAACATGCCACTACTGGAAAGAACAACAAAGCGAACATGAACATCACACTGACACAGGACCCTCACCCGTCGAGGGAGAGCTGCACCAAGCTGCGCAGGACGCCACGGAAAGCTCGGCGGAGGGCGGCAAGTGTTGTACTCCCTCCGTTCTTAAATATATGACATTGTTGACTTTTTACTCCAACTTTGACCATCAATATATGTGGAACAAGTTAGTTAACTAAAGTAAAATATGTATCATTATGTTTATTGTCACTTGTACTTTAGATTTAACTTGTAAGTTTATCGTTTTGGAAAAATATTCTGAAAAGACGAATAGTCAAACTAATAAAAAAAGTCAATGGTGTCATATATTTAAGAACGGAGGTAGTAGTAGACATCACACAGGGGAGAGCACCTCCTTGCTGCTGTTGGCAGTGCACGGAAGGCCACACACGTTGGCGAGGAAGCTTTCAAATGAGCATGAGTGATCAAATGGAATTCCCGCTACCAACTAGCACCATGATGGTGAAGCACTCGGCGTGGAACCGTGGATGGCGATCAAGAGCGTGACGATGCCGAGAAGTAGCCCTCTAATTCAGCCTCATTATCCTGCTCCGTCGTCATTGCCGCCGGTGCGGCCTCTCCCAGCGGTGCGCCGGCCCCCTCCGCTGCGTGCGGCGCGTCTTCGCCCGTCGTGCCGCTGGGAGCCGAGGGCTCGCTAGACCCTGGCTCCAACCCCACTGCACTCGGTTCGCCATTTGCAGCGAGCAGACCGCTGAGCACTTATCGTACAGAGCGTACAAGGTGTTGGCCATCTCCCTGTCCACTGCGAAGAGCGAGCTCGCGCACTACGGCCTCCATCGATGATTGTTGGCGCCGGAGGAGAGCAAGCTCTCTTCCTCCTCAAAATTTCTATGGAAAACTTGGAGAATTACCATTGGATCCATGGTAGTAGGGGAGGCTGGAGCCCCCCCCCCCCACCGACCGCTGGATCCGCCGCTGCCTGGGAAGAGGGGAGGAGCAGGGAGGAGAAGGGGGAAGAGGTGAGGGAAGGATTGTTAGATTCCAAAGAGGTGTAGTAGTACTTGGTTCGTCTAAAGCAGTCTCCCACTCCTTACCAAAGTGAAATCGAGAAACAACTTTAATGTAATATATAAAAATATATACAAATATTTATACTACAAAATTAATATTATTAGATAGACATTTGAATCAATTTTTTTTAACAAATTTATTTAGAGATACGAATATTTCACATATTTTTCAACAATATCAGTCAAACTTGTGACACGAAACCCAACGTCGACTATCTTTTAGGGGAAATGGGATCCTCTGCAGTTGCGCTCGCAGCAGCAGAGCGACGTTCGAATGATGTGGGACATCAGTCGCCCATCTGACGGCGCACACAAAAACTAAAAAAAATCTATTTCTTTGCGGCCGTATATCAGCCCAGTTGCCTGCACACACACAAACAAGAACGGAGAACATACACCGTTCTGTCTTTTGGGCGTAGAGAAAAAGGGAGCGCCTGCAGCGGGCATTTCGTCAGCGCCGCCACCAATGTTGTTGGGTGCTGCAGCTCTCTCCTCGCCGTCAAACACCGCCGAGTGCCTCGTCTCCCTCTTCACCACCATCATCACGAGGATGCTAAACCATCATTTCGTTCAGGCGTGGAGCGATTCAGGGCTGCTCTGGTTCTTCTCCGACTTCTCCTCAGATCCACTACCGAGCGACTTCCCCGACGGAGGTGACATGCTCACATGCAGCAGTGGCGGCGACCTCCCTGGAGGTGAGCTCGGACGCAGATCCGGTGCCTTCGCTTCTCCAAGGCACCACGTACCTTGCCTTCTTGCCATGAGCTCAGGCAGGCGAGCGGAGGCCGTGGTGGCTGGTGGGAGGAGTGGGTCCCGGTGTGGTGGGCCCGCTTCATAGGAGAAAGGACACCAGAATGTCTAGGAATAAGTCTTGTTTTCTTCCAAAAATTTTATGAACTACCCGTCACATCAATCTCCAGGCACTAATTAGGAGTATTAAATGTGGATTACTGCCCAAACCTATTTCACAACCCCTACTTTAATTTTTTGAGACGAATCTAACGAGCCTAATTATGTCATGATTAGACAATGTTGTGCTACAGTAACCAATCTCTAATGACGGAATAACTGGACTTAATGGATTCGTCTCGCAATTTCCGGTCCATTCGTGCGATTATTTTTGTAACTAGTCTACATTCAATATTATTCCTAATAGACCTTAAAAAGATCCAAAAATTTCAGCTCACAAACTAAATGGTGTGAATGTGTTGATAAATTACATGTCATTTTTCAATGTGAAGACCTTGCTTAGTTCACAACTTTTCACTTTTCACCCGTCGATGTTCAGACACTAATTAGAATACTAACATAGGTTAATTAAAAAATCCATTTCATAACCTCTAGTAGAATCGTGAAATGAATATAGTCTGACTAGACCATGATTATAGATAATGTGGTGATACATTAAATATGTGCTAATCATAGCTTAATCGTATTTAGAGTAGAAAAGGAAGCCGAAGCTAAGATAGTTTAATCAGTATGGTACAAAAATATAGTTTAACCAGTACGTAAAAAATGTGCTAAGATAGTTTATTCCTAGACATTATGCTGCATCTTCTACTATGAAGCGGCCCCACTACACCTGATCCCACTCCTCCCACCAGCCACCACAGCCTCTGCTCGCCTGCCTGAGCTCGCGGCAAGAAGGCAAGGTATGTGGTGCCCGGAAGAAGTGAAGGCACCGGATCTGCGTCCGGTGAGTTCCCTGCCTGGTGGCAGCACGGGGGTGGAGCATGCTGCATGGACGAGAGCCAGCTGGCTGGCATTCTTTGTAGTACAAATAATTGAAAAAATGGGTTCGAAGGTGCATTACATTATTAAAAAAAGGCACTCCTACCCACACGAACGTGCTCTAAAGGGTGCCGCAACCCAAACACTTCAATCCATCAATGCAAAGAAATAAACTAGCTTTCTTAAGTTCTACTAGTAGTTCTAGGTGGTCGAGGTCGCTGCGCCACCGTACCCGCTGAGATCGATCGTCACTAGCAGCTGCATGCTAGCACATGATGACACACATAACGCAACGCTTGGAGCATGCCAGGAAAGCGAAGTGGAGAGGGGGAGCACGGGCTTTGAAGTAGTAAAGTGACGGCCGTGCGCTTTGCATTGCAGAGGCGGCTTTGCATCGTTTTGGCATTTTCCTTGCACCATTGCAACCATGTGACGAGGAATCTTGCCGAAACGGGAGGCGGGGAGTCCCATGGTAAAATTAGGTAGCCACGCATGGTAAATGTTACTCTGTCTCTCTCTTGCTAATCGGATCATCCAGAGATGGAGTACTTTGGTTTGCTGTGTGCAACCTACAGCTTAATGACCAGTTTAAATTTCATCCTCCAATCAAGTGAGGTGATGCTATTGTTTGGCACATTTTGGCACAGGCTCAGCATATCTTAGTGCAAATTAAATAGCTAGCCAAAGGATACCACGCTATCACTACCATACCACGGACTACAAAGTCCAATGCAGCAGGTCCACATCGTCGTCTCCAATACTACGACATGGCGTACGTACGTCTTGCCTTTTAATTTGTTTCCACTCCATGGCATCACACTACTCCCTGTGTGTTTTACATTTTCCTGTTGGTATTTTCTAGAACACACAATGAAAATCACGTTTCCCGACGGTTTTTGGCGTGGGTGGATGGGTGGGGCGGCATGCCATCTGCTGATGTAGACACGGGTGGGTCCACATGTGGGTATGGAGGTGGGTAGGAGTCATCAAGGTGAGGAAAATAATTGGTTTTGGGCAGAAATGCTCTTCAAATTGCGATTTTATGGGTCTTCCACCCTATCCACTCCCCCCAATTAGATGTCGGGTGGGTCCTGCGTGAGGGGTAAGGCGGGCCCGAATTTGGTGAAAAAAGTTTTTCAAATTATTTGATCTTTATAGTATAGATTTGGTCATGGGTTTTTCTGAGCCCGGTCCTACCCGATTATATTCGGATCTTGTTGTTTTAGATCTGCTGGTTTGTGTTTTGTAATTTTACTAGCATATATGCCCGTGCGATAGATACTACGGGCCGGGTGAAGATGAACATGAGCTGAAGTAGAAGAATCTCGAGTTCTCGACCTTGCCTCACCGATCTGTTCATCAGCTCAACACAACAGCACTGGCGCCGACGTCCATAACACACAATTAGTTGTAGTAGCCAAGCACAAGCCTACAGCTCTACAAGCCATTCATCAAGTGAAAAAACTAAAGGCCTTACCTGTGCAATGCCAGTAACTAACACATGGTATGCTCAATGGACGGGAGAAAAATTTATCAATCATAGATATGAATTGTCACATGCGAAATATCCATACGTGATCGAGATAATTAAACAATGCAGACTCATCCCCAAATCCAATCACAGGAGAAAAACGGGTGTGATCAATATTTAGGGCCTGTTTGGGAGGGCTCGGCTCCGGCTCCACGAGCGGCTCCGGCGAGCCCCCGCCAAACAATGTAAATTGCACTTGCGGCCAGGTGTGGAGCCGGGCTGAGCCCCTCGCGGCTTTCAAAGGGGAGGTGGAGCCACGTTTTGGTGGCTTCCACCTGGCTCCGCCTAGAAATCCACCGGAGGAGCTATTTTGCCAAACGTTTTTTAAAACGACTCAACTCCACCGCAGAAAGCCCACTCCACCGGGAGGAGCGGCAGCCGGCCGTTTTGGAGGAGGCGGAGCCTCGCCAAACACGCCCTTAAAACTCACGTTGCACAGAAGAGCATGTCCTCTTCGCGAAGCATCTTTGGCCGGCAGTTCGTCATTTGTCCTCCGCTCCGGCCAACAGCTGTGCGAATTGGAGGGCAACAGCGCTGCATAAGAATGGGATCGCAACACATCAGCAGCAGCACACGGGGACTTGGCTCAATCGGCTTTTTGCTGTCGACGCTGAGTCGTGCTGCAGACATGCATGGGGCCGGGTCGCGTAGAAGCCGTGCAGGCCGGCCCGGTGGACGCCCGTGCTGGCGCCACGAACGGCAGAGCGAAGGCATGGCACACGGTGGCATGCAAGCAGGGCTGTCCCGGTAAAAATGGTGGTCCTGTTCGAAACTTCAAAATAGAAGACATAGAGTGATCAGGACCATCACTCGAGGTGACAACGGCAAGCCACGTTGGGGATACGATGACACCAAAAATATGATATGTTGTGGGGGTACGAGAGTGCCGTGAAAAAATGTAATAATAAATATATGTAATACTGCTAATTAAGGGAGACAATTTATTCAAACTTTAACCATATGTGACAATTAATTAACAGTTTCATATAAGTACGTGTCTAAACTTCAACATTTCATATTATTCGCGAAAGACATGACCCGTGATATATGTAATCAAACACGTACTTTAGGGAAGAACATGAAGACTTTATTTTGGTCTTTGCGTATGTTGTATTGAATAATATCGGCGGCTCTTCCTCACTTAAGTCTTTATCGTCATTTCTTTTGTCCTCTTCTTTCTCGTCCTTGACTCCAATTCACTGTCAGCCTTTTCTTATTTGGAGTTATCTTCATCCTCTTCTTCTTGATGTTATTCGTCATCGTCCACATTGTTGTCTGCGATACTGTGGACTTTAGAGCGACTGTCCATCAACTTCTCGTTGTCGACGGTCACCTTCGTCTACGGTGTGTCGCGCTTGATCTCATGGTTGATCTTGTTGGACCACAATAATTAAGAAACATAACTTTAACATCTCTAATTGACTCAAGTATTATTGTAGTTTATACTAAATAATCGCAATTATATTTGTTAAATACATTTCATGTTACCTGACTACTTGTATTGTTTTGGTAGTCGATCCATCAGTCGTATCCAACTCCAGATTGATCTCTTGACTATCCTCTCCCGTAGGTGAACCTAAATTCATATGAATACATGACATGGTCTTAACTAATTCTTTCTTTTCGGCCAAGAAGGCCATTTGTCTATGCATGTTGGCAGTTGATTGTCTTTCATCCTTGTTTAAAATTTTTTTGGGCGATTCCAAACCATGCTCAAATGAACTCATGGTGCTACTGCATGGACATTTATAGTAGTTTTATCAGTTGTTTCATGTTAAATCAAGTAGAATCTTGCAAGTGTTCCCAAAAAAAGTAGAATCTTGCAAGTATATTTTTCGGAAAACATGGACATATTAGAATGAACTTAATCTTATTGAAAGACTCACGCAATAAAATTTGGTTTCATTAATAGCTATTCTTGTGTGTTTTTTATGGCCACGACCGGTGGGATAGAGAATCTTGCAACGTGTTGCTGCATGATTATTGACCACGTTTACCTTTGTTGAGCTAGAGAATGAGCCGCTCCTGCGTCGTCGGGGTCTCGAGGAAGTAGTAGAAGAGCTCGCAGTTGTGCTCCTCGTTCAACGTCTTGTACCCGGCGTACTGCTCGAAATCGACGAGTTGCGGCTAGTCGGGGAGCTACATGTTTCTGTGGGTCCCCTTGCTGCCGCTTGGTGGTCTCTCTTATAGCGCTCGAGCATGGGCTCGACCCTCCAGGAGGGTCTTGTTTGTTTTTTTTTCAACTCTAGATTTATTTACATGTGACTTTGATGGCATTAGGACTCGGAGTCCTGTTCGTCAAAGGGAGCATATCTTTTTTTTGCGAAGGAGAAATTATATTAAAACAGGAGCACAGTACATCCCCAGAGTTTTACACACAAGACCCCAAAGAAAAAGAAAGTTACAGACTGGTCCTTGGGAGTCATGTTCATCTTCTTCTCCAACCTTCGCCTTCGCCGCCGCTGCTGCCGTCGGTTGCAACCACCGGAACCAAGATTCCCCTTCATGCCGTCATGGATCCTCAAACTTGAGTTTTCGACATGAACCAGACCACCTTCCATGCCATACCTGATGGATCGCGGTAGATCAAACGTGGAGGGGGAAGAGGAACTGGCCCAATAGTCGCCCCCTCCGTCGGACTCAACTTCGTCAACGAAGCGAACGGAGTCAGAGCAGAATCCACCTTCCACCTTCGCAGATGACTGGATTCGCCGCAAGAGCAAGCGTCTGGTGCCACCCCCGGGATGCATCTTTGACACTGAACGCGCCTTGGCTATCGATCTGTAAAAAGAGGAAGAGGAAGAGAGATCCGCCACCGCCGGCCAGAAAACCGACAGTCGGAAAAGGTGTCCGCCGCCAATGGCAGAGTTGTCGACGCGGAAGGAAGAGCTCACGGGGGAGCACAAAGGTTCCATCCCCTTCGCAAGAAGACGGAGCAAACCAACTGACCTCACAACCAAAAACGCCGCCGGACCCGCTGTCGCTGCCTTCCGAGAAGAACTGGAGGAAGATTATTAGCCACCACAGTAGCATGACCGCCACTGCAGGCATCCCAAGCTCCACCGCCAGAAACGACGGCAAGCACCCTAACTATACTGGGAAGAAACTATTCTACAACTAGTAGCTATCTTGAGCAGTTTTTAATGGCATTTTGACTTGGAGACCTACGGGTTTGGAAAAAAAATATCGTAGACGAGAAGGGTCAACACAGGGGAAGGTGGTGGGCCCAAAGCGGGTACTAGGGGTGGGTAGACGCGGGGTGGGTGAAAAAAATATTACATTTTTTGGCTGAAACCTCCTCTAAATTGTGATTCTATGGGTCTACCACCCTATCCACTTCCCCAATTAGATGAGGGTGGGTCCAGTGTGAGGGGTAAGGCGGGCCCGAATTGGGTGAGAAAAGTTTTTCAAATTATTCGATCTTTATAGTATAGATCATTGTAAACATTACCATCAATTACCGAACGACCATCAAGTGTTTTATTAGTTAGCACTTGGGGTTCTTCTATAATAAACATATTCGTAAGTTGTAGTCTAAATCTTTATCCGGATCAGGAGATAAAGAGATGAATAGGTGTTGATCAAACAAAGAATAGCACTTGAGATGTTCATGAGAGCCCCATCAATAATATTTAATAATAAGTAAGATTTAATTATATCAGTCGGGTCTCCGTGCGATGGTTGCCTTTGATCTCAACGTTCGGTTAGAAGAAGATGATGACAATGGCTTCGATCTAAACATTGGTAAGCAAATGAACACAATGGTGCCTTTGCTTGCCCTTCTTCCTTGCTAGTTGCTTTTCACTACGGTGCATGCCTTTGCTTGCCTTCTTCCTTTGGCTCATTATTTTTTTGCTTTGTTTAGATGTCGATGCCTTGGATGTGAACAAACATGAAGATGCCAATGCCGCCGCCGACGGTGACGCTATACCTTGGCTGTCGACGACCACGAAGATGCCAATGCCGACGGCGACGTTAGCGGTGACGCTAGCTTGGATGTCAATGACCATGAAGATGCCGACGGTGGCTTTGATCTCAACGACCTTGAGCAAGGTAAGCATGCCAACCTCGTCTTCTTCTCTACCTGCACGTTCTTCTATTGATTTATCATGTTCTTCTCTTGATTATAGATTTGATTTGGACCCACCACTAGATGAATTTGGAACGGTTGATTTTGATTATGTGCAAAACCTAGCTGGTAAGCATGCCTACATTCCGGTTGATTTTTTTCACTATAAGATCGTGAACTTACCTATTGAATCGACTAGGGGTGCAACAAGGGGACTGTCAAGGAGATACACCATCCTAGAGACTATAGAGTGGGTGAAGCCATCTTGGCAAGTATAGATTTAAAAAATTAGATTTCTTTGAAAATTGAAAAGATAACATATAAAAATGAGAAAATGATAAATTGGAGTAATATATGGATATTGCTTCATATTGAAATCAGAAATTGCAGTGCACAGAATTGAAAGCAACCTTGATTATATGTAAACAAAACGAACAATATATTTTTGTAAAGTAAATCAATGCCATCTATCTAATCACAATGACATGGTTATAACAACAAAAAAAACTCGCATAGACAAGGTTTCAACTTTTATCATAATGAAAGTTGGCAACCTTGCTAGTCTAATTTATTTACAACAAATATAATGCTGCAGAGGTGGAAGGAAGCATTGTCGGATGGGGTCGTTAACCTTGATGCGTGGTAAGTGTACGTACCTGCAGGCATGGAGAGTACAATGCCTGCTGGCCGGTGTGAGAGAGGAAAGGAAAAGCTGCCACGGGAGCGGGGGCTTTGAAAAGGTCATCCAGGGGCCGAATGATCACCAACACTATGGAGCTGATGACCTGATGTGATGTTCGGTTCAGATTCTTTGGGTTAGCTTTCTCTTTGAAGACCCAAAGAAAAGTCTCATTTTTGAAAACACGGATGGCATCCCTCATCAATAGTGCAACACATACACCACGTCTCACACATGGTTTGCTTTCCCCCCCTCTCTCATCCTGAATCGTATAATGAGATACAGTCTATTTTACTTTAAAAAATAATTAAAAACTATGATTAGGGATTGTCTATAGTGCCTGCGTGTGTTTCATCCATAAGCAGCACTCAATTTTCTAACCCTTGGATTCAAATCTACAATTCAGAAAATCCACATCTCTCTACTTCATCCCTAGCTTCATCCTCCCACATCTGTATCTGTCCCTTGATTGTGACCATCTGTTGTCCATCTGTTGTCCCCTCTGAGATTGAAATTTTGGTGTAATGCTTGCATCAGATCTTCCTTAATTATTGGCCATCCCAATTTGTAGAACAAGCCAGTGTAACCATCAGGGACCAGGAGCTTGTTCTGTATGTGCAGTGAATATATATAGCCCTTCTGATTTCTTCCTGGTCAGATAGTGGTATGTCCAGGTTAATTAGTTAAATCATGGTGTTGTATATATGCAGTTTACTCCAGTTAGATGTTGTGTTCCGTTGTGTGTATTCCCCAAAGAGAGGGTGTTGTTGTAGTGACAGAATAGTTCCTGTGTTTTGATGTGTGACAACTCTGCCTCTCAGACCCTAGAGTATACGTGCTGTGAGAGAGCATGAAATTAGAATATACGTCGTCGCCGGTGAACGCTTGAAGCACACAAAGACACACGAATTCAGAAAGCGGGTTTGGTGCTGCAAAACTGAGCAGCCCTTTCGAATTTAAAAAGACTAATAGCAAGATGCAAACGGGTAAATCACCCGGAACGTGCAGTGAGCACGTCTCTATTGGCCTCACAACACAAGCATATGCACATACTGACTGAAAGAAGTGAGTAGTAAACCTAGCAGATACAAGGCGATACGATGAGACAAACACTAATAAACCCAAGAAATTAGGATGCCGAGAAGTACTCGGATTCGTCCCCCGGTGCGCCGGTCCCCTCCGCCCGGCGTGGCATCCTCCGCCTTAGGCTCCGACCGAGCACCCAACGGCGGCATGGTCACCGCAGGGAAAACAATCCCGACGGAAATTTCGCGAAATTCCGGGAATTTCGTCTTTCTCAGTGGGTTCCGAAATTTTTCCGAAATTTTATTTCCCCGACCGAAATTAATATTTTAATATTTACTTTAGGGAAAAAATAAATTTAATATTGAAATAATAATAATAATAATAATAATAATAATAATAATAATAATAATAATAATAATAATAATAATAATAATAATAATAATAATAATAAATTTCAAAAAATCCAAAATTCCCGGAATCTCTTGTTTCTCGCTCGGGTATCTTTTTTGTCCAGAAATTTCAAACCACCACCGCGCTAGGTCTGTCCTCCGCTGCTAGGAGCCCGTGGAGGCGCTGCACCTCCTGTTGCGCGTTCTCGTACAAGGCGCAGTATGTCTTGGAAATCTCGGCCTCCGCCTTCCTCGCCTCCTCCGACGCAGCGAACCGCCTCATCCCGAGCTCGGCCGCCGCCTGTCACACCCGATTTTCCGAAGGAAACCAAGTGCAAACCTATATGCATGCCAGGATCAATGTTCATGCATATAGTGACATATAAGTGAATACAGAAACAACATCACGTAAGAAAAAGAGATATTATCAGAGATTTACGCTTTATCCTGGAAACGAAGGCTCCAAACATCACAGGCAGTCGACTGGGGGTTGCATACGCCTAGCACCAGCAACTTCTTCACAAGACTTCAAAGTAGCCTCCTTCTTCTGAGCAACATTGTTTATAGCATGGGTGAGCACTTGTCGTACTCAGCAAGTGTGGAAAAATGTATGAATGCAAAGGCTTTATAGTGGACTGGGCTATAAGCATTTAAGCAATTTTAGTTGGTCAAGTTATATTAGCACCTGATTACTAATAAAGTATAAGTTTATACCAACCCACAATTATCATAAAGAGATAGAAAAGATACACCATAAGCATATGGCAAGCACAACCAGAGAACACGATTTAAGTCCATCTTCAAGTTTAATTATCATGTGAGGGTCCAGGCCGCTCTTGACCGTGAGCACGGCTAATCGATTAGTTTTACACTCTGCAGAGGTTGTACATCTTTACCCACAAGTCGCGTAAAAGTCCCGAAGAACTTTAGACCCAACCATGCGATGCTAGCTAGGCATCATACCACACTACCGAGGTGTGATTGCATAGGGACGCTACGAGGCCGTTACAAAGATCCCCAGATGAAGGCTGCCCGCTAGGTTACCTGATCAGTGCAGCGTATAAAGCTCTCGGACGAGTACCATGTCTTATCCAAGCCCACACCTACGCCCGAGCAGGTCCATACGCCACTACCCGTCAGCCCCCAACCCTTATCGGTTCACTAATTAATAAGCCAAGACAGAGCCATATGTCTTGTGGTAGTACTGTTTTCCTGGGTGGTTCTCCATGTTCCGATTAAACACATGGTCTTATATATTAAACATCACACATCACAATGGAACATAAAGTAAAAGAGTTTCCATTGTTGTTTATTACCAACCCAGTTGAGCAAACTAAGCAAGATCTACCATCAAGATTAATTAAACAACCCAGTTATGCAAGGCAATGGTAAAAAGAAACTAGTCATAATCCTTAATAGGAACCCATCAAAATTAATGCAAGCAATGCAATGAGTGATTAAGTATAATTCTTAGGATAAAAGATCAAGGACACACTTGCCTTTAACCAAAGAGTAGTTGCTCAGAATGTCTTCACCTCTTGCTCTTCAAACTTCTCGAACGACGTTCACTCTAACCGTATCAATCATCGGGCACAAACATACACAAAGCAAACAAACAAGCATACTAATAACAAATCACCAATCAAAAGAAAGCTTTAAGAGAACGCACTAAAGGATAGGCTTGATTAGATGGTTCACTAAAGAACACAAAGTGTGCTTGGAAAGGAAAGGCTTGGTTAGCTTTAAAGAGATGGTCACGAAAGATTGAGCAGGGACCGGAAAGATCACACTGAGAGAGAGAGAGCTGTGTAAAGAACGTCTAGCGAACGTTTTGCATATATGAGAGAACAAGGCTATGAGCTAGGTTCATATTAATTAACAAAACAAATATAAAGGATATTTCAGAAATAAAATACCCTATATTGACATTAATGCAATATTAAACTTTATTTACGAAACCGATGTAAAGAACTAGTCAAGTTTTATTAATAAAGATTCATACATTGATTTAACCAATTAAACATTTAATTTAGAAAAACTAAACTATATGAACAATCTAAACGAAACTTTGTAATTCGAGTAGATCATATTATTATAAAAAACATTATGGAACTTACATTAATAATATTAACATTTGTTATAAAAGCCGATGTAAAAGCCTAATCAAATTTTAATTAGAAAAGATTAATTAACTATTAAACAAATTAACATTTGGTTTACGCAAACCGAGATAAAGATCTAATTAACTTTTATCTACAGAAACATGTGATAGAAACATTAATCAAATTAAATTTGCTTATGAAAAACGATGTATAGACCTATTTTGCTTTTATTTATAAAAGGCATGTATAACTAGGCGTTAATCAAAATTAATATTAATTTTATTTTCAGAAAACAAAACATGATGAAAACTCACTTCTAACACGTACTTTGCATTATTATGGACCTAACGCAATTTGAACGGATTAAAACAGAGCTAAAACGAAGAAACTCGGAGCAAAACAAGATGATAAGGACCTATTCGCGATTAACTATAGATCTAAGGAAGTAGCTGAAAAGAAACCCGAGACACAACAAATAGTGCTCGTGAAAAGGATAAAATACAGGGTCAGATCTGAAAAAGAGCACTGGTTGGATCTGATCTCAGGAACCTAAAGTATCTAGGGGGTTACAAGAAAGAGTTGCAAGACACATGAAAGAGCATATGGATTACTAGAAAGGACAGGGGTCTAAGTGCCAATCTGCGACTTCATCTTCTTCCTTTGACAGAGGGGACGGAGCAACAGGGGGGCGGCGGCCCTGGTAGCCGGCGGTGCCAGGGCTTCGGCGAGCTAGGGTCGGCGGTAAGATGGGGAATCGAGAGAGGAGAAGGAGGGGAACTCAAATACGTGCTCACCGGGGGAGGATGTAGACAGCAACGACCGGAATCGGCGAGGGTCGGCCACGGTGGCCCGGTTCGGCGGCGGCGCCGGGCAGCCGGCGGTCCGGCGGCGGTCTTCCGGCGGCGGCGCACAGGGGTAGGGCGCACGAGAGCTCGCGGCTTCCTCTATCGGCTTCCACGCCCAACGAATCGAGGGGCGCGGCGGCGGCGCGGAATCTCGGCCGGCGACGAGCTCGCCGGCGCCCGGTCCGGTGGCGGCGGCGCGGCCGCGCGCAGCAAGGCGCGGGGAGGCGGCCTAGGGCGCGCATGAGGAGACCCGGCCCCCGCCTTAAATAGGCGCGGACCCGCCGCGTGGCACGGATGCGGGGGTGGCGGTGCCGCCGGCCGTGAAGGCCGCGGCCTTCTGCGGCCGCGCGGGCTCCGCCGGGCCCCGATGGGCTTCGGCGGGCTGCTGGCCGGGCTGGCGGGTAGGGTTGGGCCCACGGGCTCGGCCCAATCCGGTAGTATATGTTTTATTTTTTTCGAATTATTTTTAATGCCAGAAACAATTCCAGAAAAGTTAGAAATTGTTTTAAAGGCACGAAAAATACTCCGAAAATCACAAAAATTCCAGGAAAATTCTTAGAGATAAATTAAGACATGAACAATCCAAATAAAGTATTTGGAGCTCATGAAAAGGATTTTAGAGCCTTCTAATAAATAGAAATAGCTCAAGGAAAATGAGAATAAATTCCAGAAAATTCGGGAAAAATCTCGGGAGAGTTTGGACAACTCCTAAACGCATTTTTGAAACCTTTAGCACTCAAGAACCACTAGATGCATCGGCATGAATGCAACACTCACAACTTTTTATTTGATTTAGAAAATCAAACAAGGGTTTTTCCCTATACTATATTTCCTGTAAAGAAATTAAATGTTGGAAAAATTTTAAAATTATGAGAAAATCGTTATTTAATTATTCTTTCTATTCACATCCTGAATTTGGAAATTTCAGGGTGTGACACCGCCACCGCCGACGCATGTCATGGCCGGAGAAGAGCGACTTCGCGCTCGACGCCCGCCACCCTCGCCTCCGCAGCAGCCGCTGACGCATGTCGTCGCCGGAGTAGAGCCACCTCGCGTCTCAAGGCCGCCTCCCTTGCCCGCGACGTGGCGAGCCGGACCTCCGGCTCGCGGTCCTCCCCCGGCATCCGCCGTCGCGAGCGCCGGAGCCGCTACCGCCGGAGCCGCCGCCGCCGGAGCCTCCTCGTCACGCCTCGTGTCGCCAAGGTGACGCGTGTGTGGCCGCCCTGCAGTGGCAGCAGTCCACCGCCAGTGTAACTGCTGCCGCCAGGAGCAGCGCGCTGGCGATGTACCACGCGCTCACACGCTCCTTCTCAGCAACGGGAAGGCAGGAAAAGCTAGCACAGACGGTACTCGTGAAGTTGCTTTAGGAACGCATGGCTGGCGAGATCGAGGCCTAGTGGGGTAGCACTAGGAGAGGGTGTTAGATGATAGACAATGTTTTGGTATATTTTAATTCCATATTTAAATAGACATTTCAATATTGGGGTGAGTGAAACAATCCATGTGCTTGTGTGTATGTTTAAACAACTATTAAACATAACAATATTCATGATTATACAACTAATAAACATGAACATTGGTTTCAGAGAGTAGCCTATGGAAGGTAGGGTGACGGAGTCACCCGACTTTTCGATATCACTCATTGTGAGTGACCCCAGTCGGTGTAGCCGTACTAATTCGATGTAGGCAGGTGATCGTAGTGAAGACCCGTTGTAGACGAAGTAGTTGTTCGTTCGTTTGTAGTCGACGTAGAGAATGTAGTCGTACGAGAGCGAGTAGTCACGTGAAGATGCTCCAAAAAACCTTATCGCCCGCCTATCCCAAGCAGGATCTCAGCAGCAGGACGAGGTTCCAGAGGCTTTGCTCTCGCCGGTACCGTGTGCGCGGAGGAATACCTTTGTGTGAATTGGCAATCTGAGCAGGAGGAGGAGGATGCCTTATATAGGCGAGCAGCAGGCGTAGGGGGATGAACCTGAACGTTACGGTTAATGCACCTCAGGTGGTAACAGTCGCAGTTAAGACTCAATAACTATCGCGGGGTTAAGGCTCATCATAAGGTCTAGTAATGGTCGCGGTTTAAGGCACCATCATTCCTCTCCAACAACCATTAGCAAAAAGGTGCTCCCGCCCCACAATGCGTCACGTCCGTGCGTCCATCCGACCGACCACACCACACCGCTCATCTCGTCTGTCCGACCGTCCGTTCGTCTGTCCGTCCGTTCGACCGACTGCACCGCTCATCTCGTCTCGTCATGTCCACACCCACGCCCACGGCCTCGACCTCGGCCCGGCCTGGCGAGGCGAGTGAGCGCGCGCGCGTGTGGCATGCCTATCTCCTTTATTCAACTTCACAAGAGGTGTACTGAAAGGCTACCTAATAAGTTGGATGGGAAACTCCTCAAATACCCATACGATATTTCTCTCTTTTCCTTAGCATTAAACACATGGGCTTTAATTCTTTCATTATTATAATAAATGGCCCTAGGCCCATTTATTCTAACAATCCCCACCAAAAATTTCAAGCTACATTGGAAATGCTCTCATCTTCCCTTTTGTTTTTGATATACCAGTACTACAATGGAGACTGTTAAGTTGAACATCCACCAGGAACTCAAGTTACACTTACTTGCAACTGAACAATGGACTAGGCCTTGAATTGTCAGTCTTGTGCATCTAAGCTTGGCTAGAGCCCTTTACTGATACTTGGCTGCACATAGCATCCCCGCAGGTAAGGGTGCAAAGGGGTAACCATTAGGTGCACTTCCAAACCTCTTTAGTTAAATCATTTGTACTACTTTTTCAAAATTTTGAAGAAGTAGTACAAATAATTGCACTAAAGAGGTTCGGAGGTGCACCACATTATAATCAACTTGCACCCCTACCCGCAGGTTGGAGCTTATGGGTCACACTTCGTGCCTCTTCATGAGTTTTCTAGAGATCACCCAACTCTCATAGACGATGACCAGTAGTCGATACTCATATAGGTGTGTTCCTTCAAGACATACTGTAGGACTACGTCTTTGCTTTAGAGAAACAACTACCTTGTTTCATGAAAGCCACTTGGAGCATATTAAGGTATAGAAACCAGCCTGCCATACAGTTTTGAAGAGAAATGCATCTTCTCCATGAACTGAGCCTTCTCAAAGGTTCTCTTCTCTCAGTCAAACCATAGCTTGTTTCACCATCTTAATTCACGGGATCTCCGATCACATAAGACAGGTTACCACTATGGAGAAACTCACATGGGTCTCAAGCCCAGTTCCATAGATGCATGATCTATCACAATGCGTGATAAACCCTTTGTCAATTGATCTGCCAGGTTCTTAGACGTATGGATGTAATCCAAAGCTATGACACCGGTGTTTCTCAATTTCCTGACAGACTTTGACCGCCTCTTGACATGCTTGGATGACTTCATGTTTTCCTTTGAACTGTTCACCTTGATTATCACCGTTTGATTATCACAGTTCATTATAATTGCCGGTATCGGTTTTTCAACTATCGACAAGTCCATTAGGAGTTCACAAAGCCACTCAGCCTCTATAGTGGCAGTATCTAATGCTGCGAGTTCTGCTTCCATTGTTGACCTGGTTAGAATGGTCTGCTTGCAAGACTTCCAGGAAACAACGCCACCTCCAAGTGTGAACACATATCCACTTGTGGCTTTTAACTCATCTGCATCAGAAATCCAATTTGCATCACTATATCCCTCCAAGACTTTGGGGTCTCCGGAATAGTGAATGCCATAGATCATAGTGCACACTAGATGGTGCATTACCCGCTCGAGAGCACGCCAGTGTTCACTGCCCGGGTTTGAAACAAACCGGCTCCGTTTACTAACCGCATATGCAATGTCAGGTCTCGTGGAGCTAGCCAGATACATCAATGAATCAATGATCTGGGAGTCCCTCAGCTGATCCACCATTATTCTCAAGTTCTTCCTTAGAACCAAGCTGGCATCATAAGGAGTTCGTGCGGGTTTAGAATTGTTTTAGCCAAACCGACTTAGCATCTTCTCAACATAGTGAGTCTGTGACAGAGTCACCCCACCATTTTCTCCCTTTATCAGCTTTATGTTAAGGATGACATCCGCCTCTCCAAAATCTTTCATCTCAAACTTTTGAGATAGAAAGTCTTTGACCTCCTTGATTAATTCAAGGCTCTTGCCAAAGATAAGTATGTCATCTACATACAGACACAAAATCACTCCTTCGCCCCCACCATAGCGATAGTACACACAATGGTCACCTTCGTTTGTAACAAAGCCAACATATGTCAAAGTTCTGTCGAACTTATCATGCCATTGCTTAGGTGCTTTCTTGAGGCCATAGAGAGACTTCACTAGCTTACACAACATTCGTTCTTGACCCTTTACTACAAATCCTTCCGGCTGATCCATATAGATCTCCTCTTCTAGCTCTCCATTTAGGAAAGTTGTCTTAACATCCATCTGATGAACGAGACGACCATGAGAGGCTGCCAGGTAAAGTACGTAGTACTCTTATGGTGGTCAAACGAGCGACTGATGAGTAAGTATCAAAGAAGTGGCATGTTACATATAATTCAATGTATATAATGATATCTTCAGCTTTTTCAGGAAGGGTTCTTGAGTATATATTGTCTCAATTGGACGATGTCTTTTCAGATGAGATCATGATTTACCACTAAAGCAACCTGTATCAACTACTGGAATCTGTATCCATTGATTAGAAGGGAATGCATCAAATCGACATGATTGAGAACAAAAAATAAGAAGACAAAAGACTTGACTAACCTATCCAACAATACTAATCTCTGATGAATTTGTGAATCAAGCCGCTTGATTGGGAATGGGGTCCCTTTCAGGGATTTTCTCAACAACTATATTTGAATAGGCAGCTCAAGGGTGTAGCGAACATGACCCCATTTGTCATTAGTTCGAGTTTGATTTTGGTGATTCATGACAACATGATCAATGAGACTAACCATCTTGTTAGCATGTCTTTGTAGACGTTTCTAGGTCCCAAGGATGCCAAAATACCGCATGCCAAATTGAGAAGATAGTCTATTTTCAAGGGTCAAAAACAAGAAAGAAAAGGAAAAGAAAGGACACCATCGGATGAACCGACGGTACCTAAATAGCAAGCGTCGGTGCAATCGTCGGACGAGTTGGTACACTGGGTGAAAACCTAGGCACCGTCGGATGAACCAATGGTCCATTTTCTAATAGCGTCGGATGAGTTGCAAAGAAGAAGAAGCGAAGGCAGTAGCACCGGATGATTCGATGGTCTGAGAGAGGATACCGTCAGTCTATCCGACGCTCAATTTAAATCAAGACAGAGACGCGCCAAGACAACCTCTTCAGCACTGGATGAACCGACACCTTGGGCCAGAGATAACGTCGGTCTATCCGACGGTTACGAAGATGCATACAATAAGGGTTTGGTGAAGCATCCTTCAGCACCGGATGATCCGATGCGCCGTCGGTGTATAGCGTCGGAGCAGTTGTGTTAGAGAATCTCAACGGCTAAGTGACGTGGGAGGGGCATCGGATGAACCGACGCCTTGAAAAATATAGCATCAGTTCATCCGACGCTTACTTTTTCAGTGGCCGTTAGCCAACGGCTCTTTGGTTGCCTTAGGCTATTTATAACCCCACCACTCACCCATTTGAGGTTGCTGGATTGTGTGGAAGTGCAAGAGAGTGCAAGACACCTAGAAGATCATATCCAATCCATCCAAGTGCTTAATTGCTCATCCTTAGACTTGCATATGCTTAGTGCATGTGCTTAGTGCTAGGCTTAGCTTAAAGATGAGTGAGTGCAAGGTTGTGCCAACCTTGTGAGGTGATTCTTGAGTGAATCAAGTTGTACAAGGTTCGCCGAAAGCCATGTGGCCTAAGTGGCTCACTGGTAATCGTCATCGACCTTCCGACTTGGTGTGGAGTGGCGATGACACTTTGTGCGGGGGACGTGGAGACCCCCTTCCTTGGTGGAGAAGCTCCTTAGTGGAGGCGGCATCAAAATGACCAAGGGAGCTTGGCAAGTGCCTAAGTGGCTAGCCTTTATAGTGAGTCAAGTGGTGCTCTTGGGAGACACTTGGTGACCGGGAAGCAATACTCTTGTGTGAGTGCTTCAACAATGTGGACTACGGGTGGCTTAGTGCCTACCGATACCACCGGATAAATCGTGTGTCAAGAGTTTGCTTCCTCCCATTCCCTTTGCGTTTCCGCATTTACTCTATTGCAATCTTTGCTTGCCTCTACTTTACTAGAGTAGTATCTTGCTAGGATTGGCTATAGGTTGCAAACCTTGTTTTGGGATGGGAGTTTCACACTAGAACAACCCTAGTTGCACATCTAGATAGTATGTTCTAGTTTATTTTTGTGCACAAATAGTGAAGTCATAGGTTAAGTTTTTTAGTTGCCTAATTCACCCCCTCCCCCTCTAAGGCTAACATGCATCCGATTCCTGTCAAGTGGTATCAGAGCTGGGACTCACTTTCTTCACAAGGAAACGCCAATTCATTGGTAAATTGTGAAAACCGGCTCATTGGAACGGTTAGGCTTCACGACCTAGTGAGTTGCTCTATAGAGGTATGAAAGGGGTGGATACCTCAGGTTGGGCACGGGCTACCCTCGGTGGAAGGTTCTCATGGAGGCCTATCTCCAAGCAAAGGGCCTTGATGTTTGGAGAGTCACCGATGAGGGCTGAAAAATGGTACTAAGAACGAAAAGCAATTTGATGTGATTGCTAAGAGTATCATTTTGTCCTCACTAGATGTAGTCGTTTTCAATAGAGTTTTTACTTGTGAAAATGCTCACGGGCTATGGAAAACCATCAAGGAGCAAAATGAGGGTTCAAAAGAAGTTGCTAATGAACGCTACGGTTGTCTCCTTGAGGAATTCAATAGCTTTAAGCAACTTGCATATGAAAATGCCGAATCTATGTACTCACGCCTAAATGTGCTTGTCAATGAGATTAATGCTTTAGGTGTGAAGAACATCACGGACGTGAACATCAACCACAAGATCTTACAAAGTCTCCGGAAGCCCGATTATGACTTGGTGAAAGCTATCATCTATGAGAAGAAGCTCGAAGAATTGAAGCCATCTCATATATTGAGCAAGATCATGCATGGCACATGAGCTTCAAATCATGCCCAAGTCCAAGAAGGCGCCCCAAGAGAAGCCCCAAGAACCATGCTCTCTCAAGCCAACAAGAGAAGATGTTGAGTAGGATGCTACTCATGGAAGCTCAAGCAAGGATGATGGTGATGGTGAAGACTCCTCAAGTGATGAAGAGGTTGAATCCATGGTGGCCGAGTACGTGAAGAAGATCTTCAAGTATGTGAAGAAAGTCAACATGTATGGCTACAATGTCCACTTGAGAGAAGGGCGTCATCATCAACACATCAAGTTCACCAAGATCGAGCACAAGCCCAAGAAGAAGGTGGTCAAGGAGAGAGGACCAAGGCAAGAAGCAACTATCGCCGTCCGTGAGTGGACAAATGGTGGAGAATCAAGTTCTTCTAGCTCAAGTGATGAATCAAAAAAGAACTTCACCACCCACTTCATGCAAGGTCCTTCATCATCACTACACATGTGCCTTATGGCCAAAGGTATGGAAAGTAATGTAAGTGATGATGAATCCGACACCACCACTCTTGATGATCATGTTGAGCTAGTCCATGAGCAAAAAGGAATGCTTAAGAAACAAGCTAATGAAATTAAAGAACTCAATGCTCTCAATGATCTTAGTGCAACCCTTGCTACAAATTATGAACATTTGTTGTGCAAATTCAAATTGCTTAGCAAGGAGTGCGATGAGCTAATATCTAAGCTTGAGAGCAAAGAGACTAAAACAAGTAATTCCTTTGAGCTTGATGAATCATCTATCCCTTATGCAATTCCTATCTCCAAGGTAGATGCTTCAACTTCTTGCATTGATTTAATTGATGAATCTTGCTCACCATCTTACAATGAGAATGTTGTTGTAGAAACATGTGATTCCCTCATAGGCAAGAAGAATGATGAGCTTAAGCAAGAAGTGAAATGGCTCCGAGAGAGGTTGGCAAGCTTGATGGGCAAAGGCAAGAGCGATGAGGAACAAGTGGACATCTCTCAAGACATGAAGAGCAAAGTCCAACCTTCTCAAGATAACTATGATCCCATGGTGCAAAAGCTTGAGAAGGGTGCAACCGTGACTTGCTACAAGTGTCATGGAGAAGGGCACAAGTTCTACAAATGCCATCAATTTGTCAAGAAGATGGACAATGGCGCAAAGAAGAAGTTGAACCCCACCATCAAGAGCTCACTCATCTACACCAAGCCCAATCGCAAGAACAAGACCAAGAGCAACACCTATGTCATCAAGAAGAAGGCTAATGGCAAGGTGGTTGCACACAAGGTTGGGAAGATGAAGGAGGAGCGGGATTGGAACCAACCCATTTGGGTGCCCAAGGAAGTTATCACCAACATGAAGGGGGCTCAAATGGTTTGGGTTCCAAAGGCCACTTGAAGGCCATAAGAGCGGGGACTTAGGAGGCTTGGCACAAAGAAGATGTGAAGTTTCAAGCCTAGAAGCCAAGCTTGCAAGTTGGACATGTGTTGCCCAAGTTCCCGGTTGAGGTAATGAAAACTAGTACCTATCTCTTGTGTCATTGTAGCTACATTGCATTGTTTAGGTTGCATTTGTTGCAATGTTTAAATTTGGTAGGTTGCTTGTGTCATATGCTAACCCATGAGCAACTTACGTGGTTTGATTAGTGTGTAGGAAAGCTACACTTGTTCTTTCATGGTGCATGTTTTCATATATATCTCTTTGCATCATGAACAAGCTATAGGGTTAACTTCCCTTTTGTTGTCATAAACCTTGTGCATACGTTTGGTTGGTGATTCAAACACTAAATTCACACATTTAGGTGGAGCTTATCCTATGGTTTGGTTATGGGACTAACATTGTTTGAAGCTTATCTTATGTAGTCCCTTAGCGACGCGTTCTGGTGCGGCACTTCATTCTAAGAGAATGCCATTTCACTCTCAATGTGATCAAACATTTCTAAAGGAGTGAAAATAGCAAAATGAGCTTCATGCTATTGAGTCATGTCCTTGCGAGCTTATGTCTCTATATTAGTTCAAAGACAATGTACTCATACATTCCTAATCCTAGTGGTACCCCAAGTGTCTCCTATGCAAGCTTCATTCAAGTGGTGTCACCTAGTGATATCATTTCCAAGTGGCTCATCTCAATATGGTGCCAACAAGGTAGAGAGGAAGGATCCCCCGGAGGTATGCAATGATCAAAAGACTACAAGTGATATCTACAAGTGGTAATGTAACTAGAACCCTTTTGTCTTATCTCTTGTCCTATAAGCTACCTCCTTGCATGATATGCTCTAAGCCTCCTTGCCTTACA
Organism: Cenchrus americanus; assembly: GCA_947561735.1. Classification (NCBI taxonomy): domain Eukaryota; kingdom Viridiplantae; phylum Streptophyta; class Magnoliopsida; order Poales; family Poaceae; genus Cenchrus; species Cenchrus americanus. The sequence goes on along the minus strand of OX387240.1, from coordinate 87,078,508 downwards.
AGTTTGTAGATGTGCACTTGATTTTCACATTATCATTTTGTGCACACACTTAGGGGGGCTTAGTTTGTATCATGCTAGTCTCATGAGCTTGTGATCCACCTTAGTTATTCTTACATGTGGTATCTTCATTGATATCATACATATGGATCATGGTTCATGCGGCTTTCTCCCTTGTATTTAACATTTCTCTTTGAGATATGTTTGCTAGGACTTGCTAGTTTCCTTGGAGCCCTTTTTGTTTTGGAATTTTTGGAGATTTTATTCCAAAGGGGGAGAATGTGAGACCAAAGCAAGCTAGTGGTTCCAAAGTGGGAAGAGGCAAGCTATGTGTGAACATAGGAAGAGAAGATCAAAAAGGGGGAAGTCTGATCTAGGGGGAGATTGGATTATGGTAAGCATCCAAGCAAGTGTAAGTGGTTCTAATTATGTCAATTTTCGCGAATTTATGCTTGCTTTGCTTATGTTATCATAAATCACCAAAAAGGGGGAGATTGTAGCGAACATGGCCCCATTTGCCATTAGTTCGAGTTTGATTTTGGTGATTCATGACAACATGATCAATGGGACTAACCATCTTGTTTAGCATGTCTTTGTAGACATTTCTAGGTCCCAAGGATGCCAAAATACCACATGCCAAATTGAGAAGATAGTCTATTTTCAAGGGTCAAAAACAAGAAAGAAAAGGAAAAGAAAGGACACCATCGGATGAACCGATGGTACCTAAATAGCAAGCGTCGGTGATATCGTCGGACGAGTTGGTACACTGGGTGAAAACCTAGGCACCGTCGGATGAACCGACGGTCCATTTTCTAATAGCGTCGGACGAGTTGCAGAGAAGAAGAAGCGAAGACAGTAGCACCGGATGATCCGACAGTCTGAGAGAGGATACCGTCGGTCTATCCGACGCTCAGTTTAAATCAAAACAGAGATGCGCCAAGACAACCTCTTCAGCACCGGATGAACCGACGCCTTGGGATAACGTCGGTATATCCGACGGTTACGAAGATGCATACAGTAAGGGTTTGGCGAAGCGTCCTTCAGCACCGGATGATCCGACGCACCGTCGGTGTATAGCGTCTAAGCAGTTATGTCAGAGAATCTCAACGGCTAAGTGACGTGGGAGGGGCATCAGATGAACCGACGCCTTGAAAAAGATAGCATCGGTTCATCCGACGCTTACTTTTTCAGTGGCCGTTAGCCAACGACTCTTTGGTTACCTTGGGCTATTTATACCCCCACCACTCACCCATTTGAGGTTGCTGGATTGTGTGGAAGCGCAGGAGAGTGCAAGACACCTAGAAGATCATATCCAATCCATCCAAGTGCTTAATTGCTCATCCTTAGACTTGCATATGCTTAGTGTATGTGCTTAGTGCTAGGATTAGCTTAGAGCTGAGTGAGTGCAAGGTTGTGCCAACCTTGTGAGGTGATTCTTGAGTGAATCAAGTTGTACAAGGTTCGCCGGAAGCCTTGGGGCCAAAGTGGCTCACCGGCAATCGTCATCGACCCTCCGGCTTGGTGTGGAGTGGCGAGGACACTTTGTGCGGGGGACGTGTGGAGACCCCCTTCCTTGGTGGAGAAGCTCCTTAGTGGAGGCGGCATCAAAATGACCAAGGGAGCTTGGCAAGTGCCTAAGTGGCTAGCCTTTGTGGCGAGTCAAGTGGTGCCCTTGGGAGAGACTTGGTGACCGGGAAGAAATACTCTTGTGTGAGTGCTTCAACAACGTGGACTAGGGGTACCTTAGCGCCTACCGATACCACGGGATAAATCGCGTGTCAAGAGTTTGCTTCCTCTCATCCCCTTTACGTTTCCGCATTTACTCTATTGCAATCTTTGCTTGCCTCTACTTTACTAGAGTAGTATCATGCTAGGATTGGCTATAGGTTGCAAACCTTGTTTTGGGATGAGAGTTTCACACTAGAACAACCCTAGTTGCACATCTAAATAGTACGTTCTAGTTTATCTTTGTGCAAAAATAGTGAAGCCATATGTTAAGTTTTTTAGTTGCCTAATTCACCCCCTCCCCCTCTTAGGCTAACGATTCCTCTCAAAGGGTAAGCACAAACTGAAAACAGATAGATGCAATGCCATCTAAAGACCCCTCAGATTATTTGGGGTTTATAATCTTAACCACTTGACAATTCATCATGTACAGTTGGTCATACAAAATAATCAGCTCCATAAATGGTTTCTAGCCGATTAGCCCTGATCAATCTCTAATTCATTGTCAAGGTTCATTTTCGATCAAATGCATTATAAGAGAGGGGACGCAGAGGGGCTTAAGAAAACCCATCTGATGACGGAGATGGCAAGAAAACTGAAAAACTTGACCAGCGAGAGGACGCCATGGCCACCCCCACACAGGCGTGTTGCTACGGGCTGCAAAGATTCGTAGTAGTTGACTTGGGAATACAACATTTATTTCATAGTATGGACTGTTCATCCCTGCATGCAGCTAGTAGCTTTCTGCACGTCTTATTGTGACAAACATTTCTAAAGGAGAAAAAGCAATGCCGTATAAAAAACATCAGATTTCTAAACATCTTATTACAAATTGGAAACAGTATATTGTGGAAACCTGGAGCAAACACCATACAAGTAGTACAAGCAAACTCATGCTCGCTCAGGATGCGCGTCAAGCTCGTTACTATCAGAATACAAAATCAGTAAAATATGGTAATTTCACTTACTTGCACTTTAGATTACTGCATAAGAAAATCCTCCATGGAGTAGCTTGGCGCCTCCAAAAATAGAGTATTTTCCCCAAAAATGCTAGCAAACTGTCAACAATTTCAGAACATTTTCGCAATTCCTTCAGCTCCGTTGAGCTCCACCACATATCATTTCCAAGGTATATGCTTGCCATAGACAAGTTTCCGTGGATCACATTTCAGAATCTGAGGTATCAGAAACTTGTAGGAGTAGTTGCAATCAAAGTGCACCTTGTAAGGCAAATGCAAATTAAGCCTTCTGATGATAAGCAATTAAGTATCAGTGTTATCTGAGTCCTAAAAGATTAGAAAAACATGATGTGACTTATGTGTGCTTGCTCAGTAGCCACCAAACATCCTTAGAAATATTGTCACGAGAAACACAAGAAACAATAATTAAAATACACTAGGCCAGAAACGATTTGTCCTGGCACTAGCAAATTAGCGTGCTGGCGGATGCAACTATCAACCGCTAGCAAAGTGGGGCGCAGGGGCGCCGGGACAGGAACGGCCAGCATTGAAGCATCACTGCTGGCGGGCTACATAACCCACCCGCCAGCACAAATTGTACCATTTATACTGGCAGACGAGTTATGTCGACCGCCAGCACAGAAGGTTTAGTGGGGGCGGCCAACATAAGCCAACCGCCAGCACAAATGGTCCCATTTCTGCTGGCGGATGGCTTGTATCGACCGCCAGTAGGGATCTATACTACCGGCGGCTTTCATATGCACCCGCCAACACAGTGAAGCTGAAAATGGCTTGAAATTGATACAAGTCACCAATATTTCAACATGCATGCATAGACAACAAGAAGTAAAATTCAAACTGAAATATCAACACAAACAACACCTTAGAAAGGTTTATTTCACACAAACAACATGCATGATGACAAATGTTTCAAAGCACACTTAAAACCAACACAAACTAAAGTACACTACAATAGGGGCCTCACTCACAAATCAACACAACTTTGCCTCACTCAAATTTCTTTGACAGTACGGCTGTGATATAGCTACCAAGCACTAAACCTATTATCAAGACCACAATAGTGATGATGGTGCCCTGCATGCAGAATCCTTCATTTTTGTTTCGCTTCTTCCGATAGCCAATTTCCGCCATAATGTCAATAAGTTGCCCTCTATGGTCTGCAAGTTCAAGCCTCGTTTCATTACTCGCTATCTTCAAATCACTCATCCCCACCTTCAGATCAGAAATGACACACTTCATCGGATTCCATTGTTCCGAAATTCCGAATTTGGTAGTGGTGGCTCCGCACTTTGCCCGGCGGATACACAACACTAGACGGTTGTGCCGCTCCTAGTGCTGGCGTTGCACCAACTAAACTGCTGAACGACTGATAGTTTGGCGGCAACAAATGAGGGTGAAATTTTTTCAAATGGTTAATGTATTGATTTTCAAAATAAACTTCCTGACATGAATTAGGGTCCCCCTAAAAGAATAAACAACAAATGTGACTTCCATCAACAAATTGGATAATTCTATAGACATAAAATTATATCAACCAAATCATTAATAATCAACAATTGTGGATAACTTTATATCTACCGAATCAATAATAATCAACAAATCTACTAATATTATATCAAAAATCAATAATAATCAACAAATCCTACTAATATTATATCAACTAATAGTCACTACTATTATATCAACCGAATCAGTACTAATCAAATGAATTAGGGCATGAGATGAAAAACAAACCACATGGTTGTTCGGGCACTTGTAGATGATGGTATTTGTCTTGGTCTTGTACCAAATTAACCAGAGCCGACACGATGGGCAGACCAGCAGGGGGAGAAGCACGAATTGGTAAGGTTCGGCGCGACCGAGCTGCTCGCCATGCGACGGCGGTGAACCTGCTCGACGTCGGTCGAGGAACTTGAGATTGAAGAGTGGGTCGACAGTTTGCCTACGGCGACGGCTGAGGCGCGGCGGCACGCGGGCGAAGCTCACGCACGAGCGGCGGTGGCAGGGGGCAGGGTCGGTTGCGGCTGCTTGCGGCGGCGGCTAGGGTTGGGAGCGAGTGTGTGTGTGAGTGAGTGAGTGAGTGAGTGAGTGAGTAGTTGAGTCAAACCGCGTTAGGACCGAAGATATTCGGACAAGTGTCTGTGGTGGTTGTCTTAATAGTCCGCCAGAGAGGCATCGTCTTTGGCGGGTGGCTTAATAGCCCGCCGGGGAGAGGTATCAGCGCTGGCGGTCAGCTTATGCCACCCGCCAGCATAAATGGACACAAGATGCGGCGGTCAACATGAGGCACGCGCCGGCGCGAGAGATTGCGCTAGCGGTTGCCTTATGCCAACCGCCAAAGCCATCGTGTCCTCTATAAATACGGATCGGCCCCTTCTTTCCAAAGCAACCTTCCAATGGCGTTGTGCCCGAGAGGAGCTCGGGAAAAGCTCCAAAAACACCAAATCTAGGGGGGAAGGTTTTGCTCTTGATTTTCTTGGAGGAGGTGGCTATATAAGGTGAGTTTGTGCTATTTTAACCTTAGTTTTCTCCTTTTATTAATGATTTCTATGTAGATAGGGATCTAGATCTAGACCTAGGGTTAGCTAGGAGAGAGAGGGGAGTGAAGAGAGATATTGATTTAGAGATTTATTTTTTAAATAGCTTTAGATTTAAATTATTAGTTTCTCAATGCAAAATATTAAAATGTTCATAATATAGAAGCAAGTTATATTAAATTATATAAGTTATTAGTTTGTCATTAATAGCAAGTTTACATTATAGAAACTATTATATTAAATTATTATTGCAATTATAGAAGCAAGTTTACATATTAAATTATTAGTTTGTAGTTAAAATTATTATCTTCAATAGTTAAATTTATAGAATTTAGTTTTGTCTCCGTTTTTTTACATATTAAATGAAGCATAGAGCATACAGAGTTTATAATTAATAGAATTACTTTATATAGGTTATTTAAGATGGAACATAGAGCGTGGATGTATGGCATACGGAGAAATTCGTCTACATTCTTGACAGAGTTAACAAACTTTCTTGAGGTTGCGCAGAAGCATGCCCAAATTTCTAGGACAAAGCAAATACATTGTCCATGTTGTGTAAGTTGCAACAAAATTGTGTGGGAATATATTAATGCCATCAAGATGCATTTGATAAAGCGTGGTTTTGTGAAAGCATACAAAACTTGGTCCCACCATGGTGAAGCAGAAAGTACTTTCAACAATGCAGACATCGGCACCAGGTATGATGAAGTGGGTGATGAAGATGCAGATGAAAATGATCATGTCATGACGGATGATGCTTTTGGGCCGTGAAGATCAAACGAGATGCACCACGGGTGGACGAGGAATGTGATGTTGATATGGAAGAAATGTTGCGCCACATTGAACCGGAGGTGTTGCTAGGGAGTGCTAAAGGGTTAGAAAATTTTGAGACACTAAAGAAGGCAGCAAAGGACCGTATGTATGAGGGTTGTGGGAAGGAATGGACCGTGTTGCGTTTCATGCTCCATCTTCTGATTGTGAAGGCAAAATTTGGATGGTAGGACAATAGTTTTAACGAACTCGTTACTTTGTTGGCCAATCTACTCCCGAAGCCTAACTTGGTCCCAAGAAACACATATGAAGCAAAGAAGATTATCAACCCATTGAAGATGCGAGTGCAAAGAATACACACATGTAGGAACCATTGCATATTGTACCGCGGTGACTATGCAGAACTAGAGAAGTGTCCAAATTGCGATGCTAATCGTTACAAAAGTAATGCCGATTTTGCTGTGGAACGGGTCATTGCATCTAAAGGCACGAAGAGGAAGGTGGGTGGAAAGAAAAGTGTATTTTCTCAAGTTGAGGAGGAGTATAGTATTGGTACTGACACTGCTACTCAACGTAAAGTCCCTGCATTGGTGATGTGGTACTTGCCGGTGGAGGATCGTCTAAAGCGATTGTTCTCAAACCCAAAGACCGCTGAACTAATGACTTGGCACGCAGATCGCCCAGAGAAGTCTGATGGGAAGCTTCGACATCCTTCTGATGCTCGGCAGTGGAGGACCTTTGATTCCAAGCACAAAGAGTTTAGAGAAGAAAAAAGAAATATAAGGTTCACGTTAAGTACAGATGGTATGAATCCATTTGGTGAAAGAAGCAACACACACAACACATGGCTAGTGTTGATGACCATATACAACCTTCCCCCTGGCTATGTCACAAGAGAAAGTTCTTTTTGCCTACCATTCTAATCCAAGGACCGAAGCAACCTGGTATTGATATAGATGTCTTCCTGGAGCCATTGATGGAAGAAATGGAGAAGTTTTGGAAACATGGGGTTGAGATGTGGGATGAGTACAGAAGGGAGACATTCACACTTAAGGCAATTATCTTTGTTACCATTAATGATTACCATGCCCTATTTTTTTTGTCTGGTCAGAAAAAAGGAAAAACAGGTTGTGTAGTTTGTTTAAATGGTACAATATCTATGTACCTGAAATGATCTCAGAAGACAGTGTATATGGGGCACAGACGCTGGCTACTAAGGACTCACAAGAACCGTAAGATGGCAGACTATTTCGATGGAAAGATTGAGAAAGACTCTTTTGCCCCACAACCGGCCACCGGTAGAACCGTATTTGAAATGTGTCAGAAGGTCAAGTTTAAACTTGGTAAGAAATCAAAAGGTGATAATTCAAAAGGGGGAAGGAAGGAGGCTGAAACTACATAAAACATTGATGTGCCTTTCAAGAAGATGTCTATATTTTTTAAGTATTTGCCATACTGGGAAGATTTGACAGTGCGCCATGCCATCTATGGAATGCATCTTCAGAAGAATGTGTTTGAAAGCAAAATGGGATTCTTAGGCTTAACAGGAAAGGTAAAGGACGGACTGAAGTCGCGTAAGGATCTTATTGACCTAAAAATTAGGCAAGAACTTCACCCACAACCACGTCCTAATGGTAAGCAGTACCTTCCACCTGCTAGCTTCAACTTAACACAACATGAGAGGTTGGCTATCTGCAAATGCTTGCGCGGGCTGAAAGTGCCAACCGGATTCTCATCCAACATCTGATCATTGGTCTCGTTGAAGGACATGATGCTTACTTGTTGTAACTCTCATGACTGTCATGTGATGATTTCTGTTTTTCTCGCGATTGCGATCTGAGCTGTCAAATCAGTATTCCTTAAGATGGTCATCACAAGGATGTGCTACTTTTTCAACGTCATTTCTCAGAAAGTGGTAGATTGTGTAGAGTTGGCAAGGCTTCAGCTGTTTATGTCAGAAACTCAAGCTCAGCTCGAGATGTGCTTCCCTCCGTCATTTTTTGATATCATGGAACATCTAATGGTCCACATGGTCGAGCAAATTACTGAACTAGGACCTATGTACTTTCATCAGATGTGGACGTACGAACGGTTCATGTCGATTCTCAATGGATACATGAGAAACAAGGCATTTCCAGAGGGAAGCATGATCGAGAGCTACCATACAGAAGAGAGTGTTGATTGTTGCATAGACTACATAAAAGATAAGAGAGCGATCGGTTTACCGGAATCTCGACACGAAGGCAGATTGTCAGGGAAAGGTACCATTGGAAGGAAAAGATTCATTGACAAGGACAACCAACAACTAGAGAAAGCACATGCTAGTGTTCTACAACAACTTGCAATAGTGGAGCCATTTATCGTGCAACACGAAAATGAGTTTCGTGAGGAAAATGATAGTCGGACCGAGGATTGGGTCATCAAAGAGCAAAAGCGTTGTTTCCCATCATGGTTAAAGGAACATGAGCATCTATTTCAAGGAAATTCCATAGATGACACAACGTTGACTAGGTTGGCGGCTGGTCCATCAAGCAATGGTACCTCATGGCAAGCATACGAAATTAATGGGTACACCTACTATACGAAGGCGAAAGACAACAAGAGTGTTGCGTATCAAAATAGTGGTGTTCACATAGATGCGATTGATAAATCCGGAAACAACATCACTTACTACGGGTTCATAGAGGAAATATGGGAACTTGACTATGGAGAGAATATCAGGTTCCCCGTGTTTCGGTGCCAATGGGTCAAACACCCGAATGGCGTCACAGATGACAATTATGGATTGACACTTGTAGACCTTGCCAATGTAGGTTACAAAGATGATCCATGGGTACTCGCCGAGCGTGTTGCACAAGTTTTCTACATAGCTGATCCTATGAATGTGAAGAAGCACATTGCCGTCTCCGGAAAACAAAGAATTCTAGGAGTAGAAGGTGTAATTGATGTTGAGGATTACAATCAGTTCGAGGAACTAGTCTTGTTCAAAGATCATGAGAAGAGAATAAAAAATTGAAGCCACCATTCCTAAATCGGAGAAGCCATGGTTACGTACGGATTTGTGATGGGAGAATTGTTAAAGGACAAACTTGCACTTCTTATTAGTCGGGCTTGATGTATCACTTGTACGACTTTATATAATTAGTGTTGTTGTAAGACTTTCAATCAATTTAGGAGAGTTTTGGAAGTTTTGATGAAATGAGACTCTCCTCCTGTACTTAAATTCAAATTATGGAAATTATGGTTTCAATTAGTGTTTGAATATTTGAATTATGTATATGAGGTGTTTTGTTATAAGAAAAGGTTTGAATTTGAAAAGGTTAGTTCAAATGAGACTCTAGGGTCAAACAACCTATAACTCATTAGGTGTATGAACCTATTTGAACTAACCTTTTCTAACTAGGACTTATTTTACAAAAAACACACCCCCTATACTTAAATTGAAATATTTTATGATACATTGGGAAGTTTCAATGAAATTTGAATAATTTAAGCCCCTGTTTCAAATTTTGCAAATGATGGAAAAACACTATGCTGGCGGGCATCTTAAGAAACTGCCAGCGGTGAGACACACCACTAGCGGTTATCATAAGTCAACCACCAGCACAGAGGTTTGCCAAAATTTGAAAATTTGAAATCCTGGCCTAAAAATGTTCAAAATTCTTTGAAACTTCCAAAAATTATCATAAAATATTTGAATTTATGTATATGAGGTGTTTTGTTATAAGAATAGGTTTGAATTTGAAAAGGTTAGTTCAAATGAGACTCTAGGGTTCCTACATGCGTGTATTCCTATTTGAACATTAGGTGTATGAACCTATTTGAACTAACCTTTTCTAACTAGGACTTATTTTACAAAAAACACACCCCCTATACTTAAATTGAAATATTTTATGATACATTGGGAAGTTTCAATGAAATTTGAATAATTTAAGCCCTGTTTCAAAGTTTGCAAATAATGGAAAACCACTATGCTGGCGGTTATCATAAGTCAACCGCCAGCATAGTGGTTTGCCAAAATTTGAAAATTTGAAATCGTGGCGTGAAAATGTTCAAAACTCTTTGAAACTTACAAAACTTATCATAAATATTTGAATTTATTTATAGGAGGTGTTTTTTCATTTGAAAAGTTAAGTTTAAATTCTTTCAAATAACAGCGCTGGCGGGCGCTTATGATTACCGCCAGCGGGAATTCTCACCACTGGCGGTTGCTTAAGACACCCGCCTGTGGTACGGTTCACCGCTGGCGGTTGTTTAATGTGACCCGCCAGCGGTGGTCTACCACTGGCGGTTGCCTTATGTGGCCCGCCAGTACTGAGTCTACCGCTGGCGGTTGCCTTATGTGGCCCGCCAGTGCTGAGTCCATCTATATATACATGTGACACGATCTTGATACTTTCTTAGTTTGGCGCGAATACGAAACGACGCCGTCAGGCTGCCAAATTTTCCCGCCGAGTGCCGCCGTCGTCCCCGACCGCCGCCGCCCCTCCGACCACCCCGCTGTCCTCCCGGGAGTGCCGGCCCACGTCCACGAGCGCCCCGTCGTCATCCGCGAGGGCCCCACCCCTTCTCCCCGTGGACCGCCGCCGTCTTCCGCTAGGGCGCCACCCCTTCTCCCGTGGACCGCCGCCGCGCGCGTCGTCCGCGGTCGCCCCCGCCGATCGACGACCTCCTCCCCGAGCGCCACCGCCCCTCTTCCCTACCGGGATGGAGTCCTCCTCCCCGCCGGCCGCTTCCCCAACGGGCGGCCGGGAACCGCCACCGACCGGCTGGCGCCGTCGCCGACGGCACCGCCGCCGCCTCCGCTGACAGCGCCGCCCCCGCTCGCCACCGACACCTCATCTCCTCACCGCTCGGCACGCATGGAGGCTGGGGATGGGGCCGGCGGCGCAGTAACGACAGCCCCTGCTTGGTTGGTGTTTTTTCTTTTTTTTTTCAAAATGCAACTACATGTGTTAAAATGTGGATAAATGCAATTACATGGATTGTGGATAAATAGATTTAAAAATGTTACAAATGGACTATGGATTTATTTTATTAATTTTGTTGTATAAATAATTAAATATGGACTATGGATTGTGAGTAAATGGATTTATTTTATAAAAATGGATGATGCATTTTGTATAAATAGATTTATTATAAGTATGGACTATGGATTATGTATAATTTTTAAATAGATTTATTATATAAAAATGGACTATGGATTTAATTTTATTAGTTTTGGTGTATAAATAATTAAATATGGACTATGGATTGTTGATAAATATATTTTTTTATATAAAAATGGATTGTTGTATAAATATGGACTATGGATTATTGTATAAATATGGATTATGGATTATCTATGATCAAATGTTAACAGTGAACAATCCGGTGAGGAGGAATCTAGTGATAGTGGTATAATTGGAGACTATGAAACTCCCTCTGAGTACGAACCAAGCGAACCACGACCTCGTAGGTGTCCCGAAGACGATGATGTTGATTACGAACAAGCGATAATGAGGTCTGCATGCACATTCACTCAAATTAATGTTTGTTTATTCAATCATATATACTTTAAATAATGTTTTATGTGTAAAACAATGACCGATCCCCGCGACGACGTCGTAGAGCATCTAACATTCGTGCCCAAGAGGCAGAAGTCATTTCAGAACCACAACCTTCGGGTACTACTAGTTCTAGTAACCTGAAAAGGAAACGTGGTCATAGAAGAAGAAACCAGATCCCTGAAAGAGGATAACTTGTGATAGAACGGTTGGGTGACAAAGGTGAGCCCGTCGAACCTAAGGGGATAGGTTGCTAGGTTTCGAAACATCGTCGGTGCAATTGTCGGAGACCAATTGGCGTCTTGGATCACAACTACTAATTGGAAGACAATCCCTAAGGCTACGAAGGATGTATTATGGGCCAAAGTGAAAGAAACATTTGTTTATCGGAAGGTACGAGAAAATGCGGGTAGAACTTTTGCCGAGGGCCTTTGTGGAACGGCTCTTAGGAATTGGAGGTCTACACTTAATACCGAATTTGTCCGTAAAGGAAAGGATGCTAGAGATGTGTATGGTAACATTCCGCTAGCAGTCTGGGAAGAATTCGTAGATCAGAAGAAGACGACAGAAGCAGTAGCTCTGAGCGTCCAACAAAAGGAGAAGGCTATGAAAGCTACTGAGAACCCCCATCGCTTAGTTCGGGAGGATATACTGCCAAAATGGTAAAATGGAGGAAGGAGGAAGAAGAAAGGAGGGTAGCTGGTTTACCAACTATTTTTGAAGGCATGGATGAGCGTAGCAGGAATTTGATCCTTGCTCGAGTTCCGGCTATAGCACCTGACGGTAATGTTTCATTCCAGAAGCCCTCAACGAGAACAAATTTATTAGAAGTTTGGAAGAACTTGCGGAAATGCAAAAGAAAGGTCTTTTCGTGCCCGACGGGGAGAAAAATATGCTATCCGCCGCAATCGAACGCCCGAGCACCCCGGGTCGTGTTCGAGGGATTTCTTCTACCTTGCCCCGGGGGTAAAGCATTTCGTGAACACCGCCCAAGTTATAAAAAGCGAGACCGTTATAAGAAGAAGCTTGAAGACAAGATGAGAGAAATTGCCAAGCAAGAATTGATAGGCTTCTTCATACAACAACAACAAGCTTCGTTGGGCCAAGTGCGAGAGAATCTAGTATCCGGTGGTTACGGGACGGGTTCCTCCAAACTTGATGCTTGCCCGAACGGAGCCATCCCGACTCCAAGTAGTGTTGGTTCTATTGCTAACGCCAAGCATCCTGTGGATGACATTGTAGAGGATACACCATGCAAGTTGGTTATTCCATATGGAAGAAAACTAGATAAGTTTCGAGAAGTTGGGACGGCCATGGCACTAACGGGTCGTGTGTTTCCGAATCCACCACCGCCAGAGTACGCATGGGTTCAAGTTGTTTCGGTTTCTGATGAGTCGTGCGAGATTGATATCCCTACTGAGGATGGGATCACGCTTCTCAGTGATGCGAGGAACCAATACATACTGCGGCATCGTCGAGATATCATAATTAATGCATCACCAAGTCTGCTTGCAACCTAGCCAAGAACGAGTACCCCCCAGGATCCAGATGCTGCAATGGTCGAGTACACAATGGGTGGGGAACATGGAGGCGGTAAAAATGACAACAACGTGATGGTTGTGGAGCAGGGAGTTAACAATAATGACAACAACATGCCACAAACTCCTCCAGCATCAGGGGCAGGGGCAGGGGCATCATCATCTCCGAAATCCAATCCAAGACCACAAACTCCTTCGACATTAGGGGCAGGGGTAGGGACATCATCTCCGAAATCCGATCAAAGACCACAAACTCCTTCGACATCAGGGGCAGGGGCAGGGGCACCACCATCTCCTCTGCCATGTCCAAGACCACCATCTCCTCCTCCAGCAACCAAGACGCCAACAAAAATACACCGGATGATAAACTCATATGAACCAAAGACGAAATCATCTGATGTTGACTTGTTCTTGAAAGTACTAAAGAATAAACCTAAACGGGCTCCAACATCCGGTAAAGAATCACCTAATGTTCAAGTACTCAAGAAGGCACCAGATGAAAAGTCTTTATCCCGCACCTCTTTACAAAAACAAAAGGAGGAGCACATAAGTATGTTTTCGTCGGATGAGGTGCTCGACAAATATGAGCATGGCAAACCATTCTTGTTTAGGTGGCAACTGAACGAAGGGCCATCAGAATTGATGAGGCCGCATACTTGGATCATGCACGCCATGCAGCAAGGCATTCACACTATCACCGCCAATCTCCCGAAGTGGGTGTTCAGTAGCTCTTTTGAACGGAAGGTTGCAATCGATTTGCCCGATTTGCATGCGATGTTCCGTCGTGAAAAACTCGACATCGACCTCGTCACCATTTGGTCCATGTAAGTCAACATCCCTATACGACATCCAAATCTATTGAATTCCATATGTATTGTTATTACCATCCTAAGTAAACTTTTTTACAGGATGCAAGCGTCTGATGAAAAGTAGACAAATGGGAGGTGGAAGGTAGCATATGTTGACCCGCAACAAGTAAGCCAGTCACAACACACGTTCATAATGAGGGATCAACTAAGAAAGCAAATAGAGGAAGAAGCAAAGACACCAAAAGAGAAGGAAGACTTAATAAAGGGTTACAAGAAAGCTAAACTTCACGAGGTGTCTGTATACATTGCAAGGGTCATGAGGAAAAACCAACATAAGGATTCTATCAAGTTTGCTTACCATTTTGAGTAAGATCCTTTAAATAACTATTTCATCATTTGCCTTCATTTTTAGTCTATTTATATTAATTATTTTAATTTTATGCAGCGATCATTTCATTTGCTTTCACATGTGCCCGAAGTTGGGAACTGTGGGGGTCTTCGACTCATTACACTATTCAGAGGCTTCTTACAAGAAAATCATTGAGATTATAAGAAAGTAAGACAACTAAGTGCAATATATAATCACTACTGCATGTATCGGCTATATTTCAAATTCTATTACTAACTTATGTCTTTGTATCATTAAAGTGCGTATAGGCTATACACACTCAATGGTGGGGAGCACAAGAAGAAAAAATTGGTGATACGACATGCCAAATGGGTAAGAACACTTCTGTTAATAAGTACCAATCATTTTTATCAGAGTTGTACACTTCTGTTAATTAGTACCGACCATTTTTTACTTGTTTACAGTGCTACAAACAACCTCCTGGCAGTGTGCTATGTGGATATTATGTGTGTGAGGTTTTGAGAAATAATGGGAGGTACCGGACGAATCCTGAAGACGTAAGCCTCTTGTTTGTACACAACTATGTATGTGCTAATTATGGTCCTGATGGTAATGCATAACAATATTCATTTTCTGTGTTTATGTGCAGATGCCTACCATTGAGGGATCATGGGGGCAACTTGGTGACAATCAAATCACCAACATTTGTGCGGACATGGCGAGATTCATCCTACGTGAGATTTGCCACGAGGATGGAGAATTCTTCGATAAAGAAGGAGTTTTGACATTAGATGATGCAGAAAGGTTACGTAGATGGGTGTCTTAGGGTTATCTATTATGCACAATGTTTTGTAATGTGACTTATGTATGCATTTTTATTTTAGTTTGGATTGTGTGTTTGTGAGACATATATTTGGATTTGGCGGTTAAATACAAATTAAATTACAGTAAATTAAAGTGAATTTAGCATACAAATGCCAATGTGAAAAAAATAATAGACGAAAATGACAAATTATGTACAAATAATAAACAATTATGGGGAATTATATAGGAAATGAGAAAAATGCTTTCTGTGGCGGGCGGTCTAAGCAACCGCCAGCAAAGATGAATTTTGTGCCGGCGGGCATCCTAAGAAACCGCCAGCACTGATGGCATTTGTGCTGGCGGGCTGCTTAAGTAACCGCCAACGCTGATGAGATTTGTGCTGGCGGTCGTTTAAGTGATCCGCCAGCATAAATGGCTCTGTGCTGGCGGGCCGGCCACCCGCCAGCACAAAGGGCCATTTCTACTGGCTCAAAGTTGCTGGCGGGTGCCTCGCCCGCCAGCAAAAACCGGTTTTAGCTGCCAGGACAAATCGTTTCTGGCCTAGTGATACTTCAACATATTTCAAAACTCCAACTTATAAACACCACCAACCAATCCATTAATACGAAATTTATTTTAAAAAGGTGCAGCAATGAGCAACCAGTAGCAGATTGCATCCTCCACTACATGGCTCTTAGCATCAGAAGCTCAGAGCTTTTTATATATGTAAAGTGAAGACTTTATTTTTATGCAAAATAAAGTGATGAAAAAAACACTCATGCATTCAATATTAGGTACTACCTCTGTTGTTAAATAGTTAAATATATGACCTCATTGACTTTTATCATTAGTTTGACTATTCGTCTTTTCTACAAATGATTTTGCAAATTGATGAATCTACAAGTTAAATCTAAAATACATTTGATAATAGAATAATTTACATATTATTTTAATCAACTAACTTGTTCGATAGATATTGGTGATCAAAGCTGGTATAAAAAGTCAACGAAGTCATATATTTTCTGTCCAGAAATGATGTTTACTGAAATATCTCATGACACAATGGTATGTAACTTGTCTTCTTTACTATATCTACCAACCTAAATATTGTTTTTTCATCAAAATCTCTTGGAGATTAAATTAGTCTTGAGGGTAGTTTGATTGTTGTGCTAGTCAAGGTGAACAAAATGGAGTTGTCTAGTTATGATGATGATAATATTAGTCAGTTCGTTAAATTGATTAAGATGTGTGCGGTAGCTTAGGCTCGTAACCCAATCATCGAGCAACTGCCATGAGGCTTGTTAAGATTTATTTGTCCCTAGTGTTATTTTCCTTGTGTATTCCTATGACCATCTTTGTTGCGTGTGATCATAACCAGTGACGTCTCACCTTGACATATTTCAAAATCATTTTACATTTGCAATATTGTGCAAAATAGCTAAATCTTCTAGCCCCCAACACCGCATGAAGCTGACTCTTCTTCATTGCACAACCAATGATCAATGACCGAAGTCCAATGTATTCGACGACGACTTCATACTTGAATTAATCGAGATCATTAGATCTTCGTAAAATTGAACAATAAAAATCATTATTTTTCATTAATGCAGTTGTGGATTTTAAAGCATTCTCTTCTTAATAGTTTTTAATAAATAGAATTAGAAATCTCAACATTTGGGGGAGGGGCGTATGCCCCCTTTATATGCATTAAGCTCCGTGCGCTGTCCTCCACCTAGAGTATATGTGACGCCCCAGGTTTTTAATTAACGTCATTAACGCTAATGACCGAATCAGCCGAGTCAAACCGGCCGACACTGGTCAAACCTAGGTCAACCTGGGTCACCACCCCGAAAACTTCGCCAATGAACCCTAATGAACCCCTTGAACAAGTTTGCACACACCCGTAGTCAACCCTTGGTCAAAGACACGGTCGAACCCCGCTTAAACATTGACGTCAGCGAATGTCGTCCGAAACTTTTGCCGCGTTCTCCAAAATTCACCTAAACACTTCAAAATCTACCTTAACGAAAGTTGTCCAGTTTGTTGAGGGACACAACTTTCATGTAAATTGGCATTTCAAATTTTGAGTGGAAATTGGTGAAAAATGTGGTCAACCGACAGTACCTCTTGTTTTCCGAAACAGGGCGGCATTCAAAGTTTGGCAGTCATTTGTGCAAAATCCGTTGAGAAAAACACCATACAGCCTTTGTGAAACTTGTAGGGGGTAGTTAAATCTACAACTTTCCTATTCACCACATAGTGCACTTCTATTCAAAAATTTTGAGAAAAATCCGGTCAAACAGCGCCAGTCCGACACAGGAAAACTCCCCGGCGCCGCCGGCGCTCCCCCGCGCGCGCCCGGGCGCGCGACACCGCGCCGCCGCGCGCCGGCGCTGCCCGCGCCCGCACCCCTCGCCTCGGTGGTCGCGCGCGCATGCCGCCCGAGGGCCCGCTCTCCAACGCCGCCCCTTCCCCATGCCGTGCGCACGCCGAGGGCGTCCGGAGCTCCGCGCCGCCGTACGGACTCACGTGTTGTACAACGGTCCGTCCGCCGTCGCCCCGGCTCGCGCGCGTTCCCGGGACGACGCGGCGGTCGGTCCGCCGGACGCAAGCAAGCGCGCGTGTCGACTATAAGAAGGGGGGCGCCGACCAACCTCGCCGCGTAGGGCCTCCCCCTCCAAGACACCGAGCCTACCACCACCGCGCCACCGGGGGCGCGCCGCCGCGATCCTCGGCGGCCGCCGCAGCCGAACTCCGCCCCCAAGGCCCCGCTCCTATCCTCCGAGCTCGCCATCCCTTCCCCGCTTTCACACGCGAGCCGCTCAACGTCCCGGTGCGCGGCTCGCGCCGGCCCTCTCGCCGGAGCGGCCACTCCGGCGGCGGCGGCCGCCGGGAGCCGCGAAGCACCCCTGCCGGCCACCCTTTCTCCTCCAACCAAGCCACAAATCGGTCGCCGGTGAGGTCCTGAACCTTTTCCCCACCTTTCCCCACCAACCCCGGCCGCCACCTCGCCGGATTTTGGCCCTAACCGCCGCCGGCCATGGCGAGGGACCCAATTGTGGGCTTCCAAATCTTTCCAGGG
Organism: Cenchrus americanus; assembly: GCA_947561735.1. Classification (NCBI taxonomy): domain Eukaryota; kingdom Viridiplantae; phylum Streptophyta; class Magnoliopsida; order Poales; family Poaceae; genus Cenchrus; species Cenchrus americanus. The sequence continues at coordinate 87,060,367 of OX387240.1, read as the reverse complement.
AGATTTTCGTAAACCAGGGGCGTATTCGCGAGAATCTGAAACTTTCCAGGGACCTGCGTGCGAAGGGATTCTCAAATAGTAAAGTGCATTTGGCTGTTTCTTGTAAATTGCATAGAAAATCTTAGAAAAATCAGAAAAATGCAAATCCAATTTTGTTGGATTCGAGGTGAAAAATACCACAACTTTGGTTATTCTTTCCTGAGCTAGTTCCTGTTACTTTTTGCATGAAAAATAGAAATGTGAAACAACTAGATCTGCAATATCTCAAAATCTACAAATCCTCCATAGCTAATTTTTGGATATGTTGTGTGTTAGGTCATTTCTAGCTCCTGTACAAAAAATTGCACAAAGTTATGATGTAAATCGTTTTATAAAAATGTTTTACCATTTCTGCAGGATCTGCATAAGTTATTTTTATAGCTAAAACTAATTAGGTTTTTGCAACCAACTTTTGCATACTGTCTTTTTATTCCAAAACCCACCTCTGGTGAATTAATCACAATTTTATAATTACGAGAAATATTTATTCTTGAATTATGCTTGTTTTTCTTTGTAAATGCATAACTCAAGTTTCACAATAGTTCTAGGTGTATATGCTGCACCCCTAGGCTAGTTTTGGACCACATAACATGTGTGATAAAGTTTGGATCATTTTGTTGAGTATTTATTTTTGTGTGCAATTACCTTGCCCATCTAGCTAGCTTTTGTCATTTTCAAAAATAATTAATTTCTAGCTATCCAAGGCATGCATGTATGTCCAGTGGCTTTTTATAGGTGTTTAGTGTGTAACGCACCCCTCCAATGAATTTTATTAATAAATTTCATGAATAAAAGCTATGGAAGCAATTAAAGGCTTAATAGTCATTAAATGGGAAAAATCACCAACCATCTTTAAGAACCTTGAGAGTGGTTGTAAATTGTTTTAAAAAGCTATAAATGTACCCACCCACTACTATTTGTGAAGTTGAATTAAATTAATTGCATATATATGTACATAGTCACTATCAAAAAGACTATCTAATAAAGAATTGCAAATTGTTCCTCTTTGGAAGAGTATGCTAAATGTATTTCTTATCTAGGTGAATGTGTCCAACTAATACACCCCTTGGTTGTCACTTATGGTTTGTGGTTAATTAAATTAAAAATCGTCGAATAAATCTTGCATTGCATCTTCGTGTAGATCTTTCCGACGGTAGACGGACGTTCGTGCCGGAAGGAGGGAACGAAGGTGCCGACGAAGAGCTGCAGTGCGTGGACGTAGCTCAAGACTTGGACCCAAGTCCAGAAGGGCCCAAGGCCAACCTTGCCAGCGAAGAAAAGCCCCGGATCATTAACCCTGTTTTTTAAAATTATGCAATTATGTTTGCTTCGATTGTGCATTTACGTTTCAGGAGTTGAATTGAAACCCTAGATGCATGATCCCTAGGTACCTATGCTCTATCACTAGTATGCTAGGTCGATAGCTGCTATGCTATAGGACCCGATAGAAGTCGAGTGATGTTCGTCGCTCGCAAGAATAGGTTCTTATGTTGGAATCATAAGATTTTCATAAATGGATCGCTCATGTGGTAAGAGCATGGGATTTGGGCTCCGGTCCAGTGGCTTTAGTGGGCTAAGCTTTTGAACGTACTAAACATTTACCTGGAATGGGACCGGTAAGCCTAGTACCTTAATGAGACGGCGCGAGAACTTTTCCCTACTACTCTTGAGTAATCACCTTACCGGCTAGCTACCGGGAAGGGGGGTGCATGTGTGAGACTGGGTACTTTGCGGGGTATACCAGCTAACCTTGTACCCAGGACTGTAGGCTCTGCTCCCAACCCGAGGACTTTTGGGAACTGCCTGGGAAAGTTGTCCTTGCGGGGGCAGCCTACCGTGTGTTTAGGTTTACCTTGCAAGGTTTAAATCAATCGATTGTCGGCCTCTCACCATTATCTGAGATTGCTTAATCAACTGGCCATGATATCCCATGATGATGGAACTCGAGGAATGTTGTTGTATAAATTAATTGCTTGTCCAATTCTTGATTGAATTAGCTGGCACATTTAGAAATGGTAACCAACTAAAACTCGTGCTAAAAGATTGAAAGTAAGGATCTACTCTTAGTAGCTGTTCAACAAAAGAAACTCTACTGGCCAAAAGCCTTTCATGTCTAGAGTTTGGTGATGTAGATTTCACTCGACGGTTAAGTCTTGCTGAGTATTAGTATACTCAGCCTTGCTTTAAAACTGATGTTGCAGGTGATGTTGACCGGATGGGTGACGACAAGTGATGACATCACGGATAGCCTCCTATGATGTCTACCGTTGCGCTAGTTTATTTCATTTCCGCTATTTTCGAACTCTGAATCTTTACTCCATGTTAGGAACAATGGTTTGTCATAAGATGTTTAACTCATGTTGTACTCTGGACTCGCCTTCGCGTGAGTTTTAATGCATGTGTCGATCCTCTGTTCGATGTCCAAGTGATTTACCGGGTGTTAACCCGGCAACTAATGACAGGATAATACTTTACTATTGCTTAACGACCAAAGTGGATCGGTCTTGGGAGATAGTACGGTATTTTTACTGGGCGGGTTGTCACAGTATACGTGCTTTGTTGTGGTCGTGCTTTGCTTCCTTGGACATTGCATGAACTTAAAGGATGTGACTAATTGTCGGTCGGACACTCATTGCCGGCGAACACCTGAAAGTGCACACAAACACAAGAAGAACGCACTGGGTTTGGTGCTGCAAATCTGAGCAGCCCTTTCAGTTTTATTTGCTTTGAATTTAAAGAGACTAACAAGATGCCAACACATACTAACCACCCGGAAAGTCACTACGGGAGAAGCAATATTCCCCGAGTGCCACGTGCTTCCCCGAGTGCCAAAAATCGGGCACTCGGGGAAGACAATCTTCCCCGAGTGTTGCACTCGGGGAAGAATTGCACTCGGGGAAGATGGCCTTCCCCGAGTGCATGAAAGGGCAAAGCACTCGGGATAGAAAGGCACTCGGGGAAGGCTATCTTCCCCGAGCGCAACACTCGGGGAAGAAGGGCACACGAAAAAGAAAAGTTGCATTTGACGGCGCAAATAGACGGAGCCGTTTAAAAAAATTGGAAAAGCTCTTCCCCGAGTGCCTAGACCTAGCACTCGGGGAAGGTGACCTCTTCCCCGAGTGCCTTGTCCCTGGCACTCGGGGAAGGGCCTCTTCCCCGAGTGCCTAGTTGCTGGCACTCGGGGAAATATTTATTTTTTTTGTTTTTTTGCCCCAATTTTTTTGTGAGGCCTTCAAACATTATTTAAGACTCTCTGCCCAAATTTGGCTTACTTTTGAAGTTTTTTGTTATATTTCGTTAGTTTTTTCTTTTTCTTGAATTTTTAGGAAAAGTTCAAATTTGAACTACAGGTACATGAAATCATATAATTTGGCGATTCAAAAAATGATATTCATGATATTTGGTGTATATTGAGGCCTTTTCCAACAACTCACATGAAATATCGAGCATCTTGTTGTCGTGACATGACTAACAACATATGGGAAAAGTGTTTCTGAATTACAGAAAATCCGGACGAAGTCCGAAAAACACGAAACTTGTCGGGACATCGTGTTATCACATGTAGAGGTTGTGTGCAACAGTTGAGAAGATTTCGAGCAAGTTGCGATGTGTGATGCCTGAAACCCAGACATCTCCACATGTGATCCATGTGATAACACGCCGGGAGATGTGTGAGTTGTAGGCATCAAACGTCGCAGACTTGCTCAACATCTTCTCTAGTCTTGCACACAACCTATACATGTGATAACACAACTCCCCGACAAGTTTCGTGATTTTCGGACTTCGTCTGGATTTTTTGTAATTTAGAAACACTTTTTCCGTATGTTGTTAGTCATGTTACGACAACAAGATGCTCGATATTTTCATGTGAGTTGGTGGATAAAGCCTCAATATACACCAAATATTATGAATATCATTTTTTGAATCACTAAATTATATGATTTCATGTACATGTAGTTTAAATTTGAACTTTTCCTAAAAATTGAAGAAAAAGAAAAAACTAACGAAATATAACAAACAAATTCAAAAGTAAGCCAAATTTGGGGAAAGAGTTTTAAATAATGTGGGAATGCCTCACAAAAAAATTGGGGCAAAAAAAACAAAAAAAATAAATATGTCCCCGAGTGCCTAGACCTAGCACTCGGGGAAGGTGACCTCTTCCCCGAGTGCCTTGTCCCTGGCACTCGGGGAAGGACCTCTTCCCCGAGTGCCTAGTAACTGGCACTCGGGGAATGATTTTTTATTTTCTTTGTTTTTTTTGCCCCAATTTTTTTGTGAGACCTTCAAACATTATTTGAAACTTCTTGTTCAAATTTGGAGTAATTTTAAATTATTTTAATATATTTCATTAGTTTTTTCTTGCCGTTGAATATTTTTACATACTTTGAATTTGAACTACAGGTGCATGAAGTAATGAAATTTCATCATTCAAAAAATGATATTCATTATATTTGGTCTATGTTGAGGTCGTATCTAGGAACTCACATTAAATTTTGAGCATCTTGTTACCATATCATGACCAAGAACTTGCGGGAAAAGTATTTGTAAATTATATAAAATCCGAACGAAGTCCGAAAATCATGAAACTTGTCTACATGTCATGTTATGACATGTAGAGGTTGTGTAACAAAATTGAGAAGATTTCGAGTAAGTTGTGACATCGAATGCCTAACACCTAGACATCTCCACATGTAATCAATGTGATAACACACACGGAGATGTCTGGGTTTTAGGCATTCGACGTCCCAACTTGCTCGAAATCTTCTCAATTCTTGCACACAACCTATACATGTGATAACATGACACCCCGACAAATTTCGTGATTTTCAGACTTTATTCGAATTTTTTTGTAATTTAGAAACACTTTTCCCGCAAATTGTTCGGTATGTTACGACAACAAGATACTCGAAATTTCACATGAATTCCAGGATAAGGCCTCAATATACACCAAATATCATGAATATCATTTTTTGAATCATCAAATTATATTATTTCATGCACCTGTAGTTCAAATTTAAAGTATACAAGATAATTCAACAAAAAGAAAAAAGTAATGAAATATACCAAATTTATTCAAAATTATACCAAATTTGGATAAAGGGTTTTAAACATTGTGGGAAGGTCTCACAAAAAAATGAAACAAAAAACTAAAAAAACAAAAGGCGAGCTCCCCCGAGTGCCTTTCCTCAGCACTCGGGGAAGAGGACCTTTCCCGAGTGCCTGAGCAGGGGCTCTCGGGGAAGAGGCTCCCTTCACCAAGTGTACAGACCGGCGGCTCTCGGGGAAGAAGTAAAAAAATCAGCTAAAGCCCGCCCAACAGGCAAGGCACCGAACCCTATCCTTTTCACGTGTCTCCCTCTCGCCGCCCGTCCGCCCCCGCCGCCCCCGCCCCCGTCCCCGTCCCCCGTCGCCGCCGCGCCGTCCCGCCCCCCGCCCCCACCCCCGTCCTCGTCGGCCGCCGGCGCCGTCCCGCCCCCGTCCCCGCCGCCGCCGGCGCCGTCCCCCCCCCGCCCCCGCCGCGCCGCCCCCTAGCCGCACCCTCCCCACCCACCCCAACCCTAACCTCCGCCGCCGCCCCCAACTCTCCTCTCTTCTCTCCCTCGCATCTCGGTCCATGCGGTGCGGCGGCGGAGCGGGGGGCGAGCGCGGCGCGTCGCGCGGGCGCGGCGGCGGCGCGGGGCGAGCCGGCGAGCGCGGGCAAGGCGGCGGCGCGGGGCGAGCCGGCGAGCGCGGGAGCGACGCGGGGGCGGGGTGAGCGCGTGGCTCGAGCGGCGCGGCGGCGGAGGACACGGAGAGCGGATCCGCACGGCCGACGAGCACGCAGGTGAGCCTTCTCTTGTCAGTTACCTTGTCGCCATAGACATTTCTTATAGTGGAATTTCTACATAACAATCATGAAGTTTCAAGAACTCTGAGCAGTATTCATTACATTGTCCTTCTCCATGCCATGGAACTTCCAACATTCATAGTTCTAGAGTTCAAAAGACATTGAGTGGATTCTAAAGATCTTTCTTATATAATGCATTAGATGATAAAAATTAATCAATATATAACGAAGCATAATAAAATGTATATATGAACCGACCCTAATAACCAAAAAAAGTTAAATGGACCAAATTTTCTTATAATTTGCTTCAAGCACATTTGTGATTCACGGCTTCATATTTTGTGTGCAAACTTAATTTGTCATATCTATACATTGCACTAACCCTTTTCATATTCGGTGATGACACGACCTCGTATAAGTACAATATCTTTCACTATCACACGCGTAGTTCACCAATAAAATCGATTGAACTTCTCTATAAAGTAAAAGATTAATTTAGTCCACTATATATTTTTGTTGATCTCATGCTGAAGCACTACATATAGTTAATTGTTCCATCTCGCTTTAAATTGTACCCCTTTCATGAATTCTTCATTGTTTTCTTAATTTCTTGCTTCCATATGAACATGCACAGTCTCAGAGACGGAAAATATCATTCACATATTCTGTCACGATATACTTGCTAATGTACACAATAAGGTGTTACAATTTTTTGATGGAATTGGGCCATAAATTATTCCAGCAAGAATTCTGAGGATCGGATATATTTAGAGGTTGTTCTAGGTAATTATATGCACTTCTCTGCACAACCGTTTGAGTTCTGAAGAAAAATATGTACATTGATCCTGTATATGTGTTATTAAAAAATAGAATGAAAGAGGAATTATCAGTTAATTAGCTGATAGACCTGCTAAGGCTGTAGAATTGAATGGATTCATATGTGTATTCACATCCCTGCATAAGATCGAGAAAAATGATGGCTCATCCTTCAGACCACATGTAGGAAAATGATCGGTCATATGCGTCCCAAACTTTTGCTATATTAACATTTTATTTTTACAACAGTTAACTTGCATTTCACACGTACCTAACTAGTTACTTTAATATATTTCCACATGCTTTTGTAGATAGAATTTTTTCCTTTTATATTAAAAAAACTGATTTAGAGTATTAGAAATACATGGCGCTACACATATGAACATCTTATATATCATACATAATTTGTCAAGTGTACTGAGCTTTGGGGAGTATGTTCTTCAAAATTAATTCATGAAGTCCACCTTCCACCTTCCACATATATATTTTTCTCTTTGAGTGGAATTTTAATAGTTAGTCCTAACTTTATGATATTTAAGTGGGTACAACCTGGAATCATATCTTGTTATTGTTGTGTGTCAACCTACCTGAGTGTGTGCTACCCTTTATATTATTGTACCAATTGTCCAATTATTAGTAAGCAGCTTTATGATTTGTTAATTTGCAATGCCTTTGCAGACGAAGCGCACAAAGAAGGCCGGAATTGTTGGCAAATATGGTACATTCTTAAAAATGTCATATTTCCCAATTTGTGTGCCTTGGATATGAAGTTAACCTTGCAAACTACAATGTTGTAGGAACTAGGTATGGTGCTATCTTGCGTAAGCAAATCAAGATGGAGGTGTCTCAAAGACTCCAAGTACTTCTGTGAATTCTGCGGGAAGGTAGATATTCTGTTAATTTGCCTGCACTCAAGTTTGTCATTTTTGTTCAATGTTCACTGCAAAATGCTGTTTCATGCATCACTACATGTCATAGACTACATACTGTACTGATTATGAAAGAGCACATGAAAGTATCTAGTCTTAAATGTTTTCCTTCGAGAATATTGTTTGTTTATTATTATCATATATTTGACTTGTTTATAAGGATGTTTGAACCTGTTGAGCTATTTGCCTCTAAGAATGGATGTGAAGAATGACTTTTTGCCCTAATACCAATGTTGCTGTGTTTCTTTCCGGTTTTTTGTGAAGAGGAAGGCGGTTGGAATTTGGGGATGCAAGGACTCGCGGCAAGGTCAAGGACGATGGTGCTTATACCATGAAGTATTTCTTTTTTCTTACTCATCTCTCATCCAAAGCCATAAATTGTTAAAAGTTTACTTATAATTCCGTTATGTGTGTTTGCAAAGATCGCTAGTGCGGTCACCGTCGCGAAGACAATCCGTCGTTTGAGGGAGCAGACTGAAGCGTGATTGTAGCTCTACCTATCAGGCATCCTGGGGTTCTCTAGATGAAGCATTGTAGGCTGTTTGGCTAAGAAAATGCTCCAGTAATTTTGGTTTATGTTTTAGGATCCTAAAATTGTCGTGCTAAGGTTTTGTACTTCGTATTATGACTTGCGACAAATGATATCTGATCTTATGCCATCTTAATGCTGTCAAATTCTCACTAGCTTCTAATTTTTTTGTCAGCTGCTTTGATTGTTTGATATTTGTGTAAGTCACGTTCATCTGGTTCTTTTACTTGTAACAACATATTGTGGACTCCAGACAAATTTTGTCATTTGTGATATATAAATGTGGTTCTTGATATATTGGTGTTGATTTGTGATGTGTGTGTATGTGTCCATATATATGAGTTGTTGTTCACACGAAAAACAAAAAAAACAAAAAAAGTGGCTTCCCCGAGTGCCTGGGCACTTGGCACTCGGGGAAGGCTATATTAAAAAAAATGGCAGGGGGCTTCCCCGAGTGCCTATGCATTTGGCACTCGGGGAAGGCTATTTAAAAAAAACAAAGGGGGCTTCCCCGAGTGCCTAGGCATGGGCACTCGGGGAAGAGGTTTTCAAAAAAAAATGAATTTCTTCCCCGAGTGTTGCACTCGGGGAAGAGGTTTCAAAATAAAAAAAGAAATTTCTTCCCCGAGTGTTGCACTCGGGGAAGAGTAAAAAAAAGGGAAACGGCGCCGACGGTGTTAAATCGTCCCCGAGGGGGAGGATGGCACTCGGGGAAGGCTTCCCCGAGTGTACGATTTTTGGCACTCGGGGAAGGCCTCTTTCCCGTGAGAGGCATCCTCGGAGGCTCTTCCCCGAGTGTTGCTCTCGGGGAAGCAGCTGTCTCCTGTAGTGCGTGCAGTAAACACGTCTCTACTAGGCCATGCCATCCCATGGCCTCTGTCACCACTGCTCAACGCCCTGTCGGTCTCACAACACAAGGACATGAACGTGCACAGACCGACTGCAAGAAGCAAGTAGTAAACCTAGGAAATACAAGGCAATGATTAAGACAAACCCTAACAAACTAAGACATATGAAATTAAGAGAACACCGAGAAGTACTAGGATTCTTCCTCTCCGACGGTGCGCCTCCGCCCGACAGCGTCTCGCTGGCCTCCTCCGCCTCAGCCGAGGGCTTGCTTGACTCCGACTGAAGACCCAGCGGCAGCATGCAAGGTCGCCGCCGCACTCGGTCCGTCCATCACCGCTAGGAGGCCGTAGAGGCGCTGCACCTCCTCTTAGGCCTTCTCGTACAAGGCACAGTAGGTCTTCGAGATCTCGACCTTCGCCTCCCTCATCTCCTCCGACGCGGCGAACCTCCTCATCCCGAGCTCAGCCGCTGATGCCGCATGTCTTGAAGTTGTTGATGATGGTGTGAGGGGGTGAGGGGGTGAGGAAATATGGGGTTCGAGGAGGCAGGGGCACATCCAGCAGTGGGTCGGTTGGGTAGGGCTCAAGCCCCCCTACTGCTAGAAACCCCATAGAGCCCCTCCTAAGCCCCTTTAACAATTTGTGATCATGGACCAAGGAGAAGAGGAGGAAGAAGAGAAAGAGGGAAAAGAGAGGGAGGAAGAAGACGGATGAGTAGATGACCCTCCCTTAATACATCTGAATCTGGATTCGCCACTACGAGGAGGCCATGGCTAGTGACGGAATCGTCGAGTTGTTGGTTGAGCAGGCCATGGATGGTGCGAGAGGCGAGCGAGGACGAGAGGGCTTGGGGCGAGACGGGATCGGAGAGGAAGAAGATACAAGAGGGTTGGCATGGAGCTAGCCATAGGGAGAGATGCGACTCGCGAGAGGAAGAAGAACTAGGAGAGGGCTGGGGGATGGTGGTGGACAAGATACGGCAGGGAGCTGACTAAGGCGTGACAGGATACGAGAAGAGGAATTGAAAAAAAAGGTGGTGGGAGCCTAGGAGGTCAGGTGAGGCCGTCAGGGAAGGGAGCCTTTGCAAAGTACTCAACTTGAAGGCTTGGAATACTCATTAGTAATAGCACGGCCACTCTGTCGACGCACATAGCAGGTAGTAGAAACGAACCATATCTTTGACGTGAAGCATAACTACCTTTCGCTTTTGCTTGTCTTGGCCCCGCCGCCTGCCCTACTAGCTCCCTGATCGGGCCACAGTTTGACTATGCTTTTGCCCAGGGTTCACCTTACTGCAACAGTAGCGGTTTTTCAAACCGGCAAAACCGGTCCGGTAAACCGGTGAAACTGATCGGTAAACCGAAAAGAGTGGTTTTCTAGGGTTTGCTAGGTTCGGTTAGAGAGCGGTAACCGAGCTTTTTTGCTACCGATCCAGACCGATAAGGCCGGTTACCGCGGTAACCGGGCCGGTTACCAACGGTAAGGTGAACCCTGATTTTGCCCACCTCGCCGGCGATCGACCACCCCGTGTCGTCGACGTCTCATCTTGGACGATTCGCTCGTGACAGACCAAATGCTATTTCCCCAGTTTGGCGCGTTCATTCCCCCGTGGCCATTTTGGCTGATTATATTGGCTCTGCGCAGTACGTGCATAAGTACATCCCAGACCATACATCCCCTGGCAGATGAGCGAGAGGTAGTGCTGCTTCCTGGGCTCCCTCACCGGCCGGCTCCTCCCACGCCATGGACGTTGTCGTCCTCTGGATGCTTCTCGTCACCTGCGCCACGGTCACGTACGTCCACGTGCACAGTGCCCTGGCCGCCCGGCCCACTGTACTACTAGGTCAGTAGACTGTACGTTCTGGGTGGTGCTGCTCCGGGAATCATGCACCGTATACCATACCACTACAGTACAAAGTCCAATGCAATACCACGACATGGCGTCTTGCCTTATGCTTTGTTTCGAGTCCTGGCACCCAGGGGCGAAGCCCCGGGGGGGGGGGGGGGCAGGGGCCCGGCCCCCCTTATGTACCATTGTAATTATGTTTAAGCACTATGATCTCAATGACCGTTGTGCTTCCTCTACTGCAGCTTTATTTTTCTCTTCTTGGTGCTAGTACATAGCTTTAGTAATTTTGTGTTCACTTCATACCACTGATTGTTATAAGTATTTTATGCATGTGTAATATAAGATTGTTGTGAGTATTGATCACTCGGCCCCTCTTATGTCCCCTGATGGCATCAGCGCTTCAAGGCAATGCACGGCCGGCCACGCGCACTACCCCGTGGTCGGACGCGAGAGAGGAGGAAGGAGAGTGGTCCGCGCGAGGCAGTGGACTGTGCCTGTGGGCGGCGGCTCGTACCCGGCGCGCGGCCTGGCGGCCTCCGTCCCCATCCGCATATAGCAACTCAATCAGCGAGCATTCCCTAGTTCTCGAAAGAGGACGTGTTGCTAAGCTCCAAACAGTCCGAGACAGAAGGGAGGGGGCACAGCACGAGTCCTCGATGGGGCTGAAGTTTACGGGCGACCGGACGGAACACGGAAGCCTCCGCCGCAAACGTGTCCAGCTACAGCCAGCAAGTGGCACCGCACACTCCGCGTTCTGCTCTTCTCCTACTACTGTGCGCGTCAACCACCATTGCAGTGCAGATTTTGAGATCGGAAATGGAGGGCAACGTAAAAACTTTTGAGCCAAACAAATGAAGAAAATCAAAGAACTTTTTTTTTCAAAAATTGCCGAAAAACTTTTTATGTATGAACTTTTGTATAAGTTTTTCTAACAAAATATAGGAAAAATACCTGAAATTATTTTTTGAAGAATTTTGAACGAAATCAGGAAAACAAAAAAATCAAGAAAAAACAAAATAAATTTTTTGGAGAAATCTTTTTAAACAAACTTTTGAAGAAAACATTTCGAAAAACTTTACACAAAAAATTGAACAAATAGTAGGACAAAGTTTTTGAAACACAAAATAAGAAAAAACAGAAAATAATATTTTAGAAAAAACATTTCAAACAACCTGAATAAAGTTATATAGAAAAAACGTTGAGTATACCAAAATAAAAAACAAAAGGTTTTCTAAAAAAGAAAAAATAATAAAAAGATTTCGATAAAGCTTTTTTAAAAAATGAAAAAAAAACAGCAGACACTTGCCATACGAGGTCGCGCCGGCGCCCCCTGGCATGCGAGCTCACCTCGCCACAGGGCAGCCCCTCCCCGACACCTGTCACCACGCCTCGAGGTTGCCGCGATCCGGCCCGCGGAGCTCGCCGGGGCCCGCCGCCCAGCCCACAACTGCTTGGATCGGGCACGAAGGAGCCTGACGGGGCCGCCGCCGCGCCCCAAGGACGCTGGGATTGGACCCGAAGAGATAGACGGGGACGTCGCCATCGAGGTCCAGCCCGGAGGAGGTCGATGGGTGTGGATCTCGCGGAGCTGCCGCTCGCCATACCCTGACTATGCGCCCCCTTTCTTCCTTGACTTATGTCGTCACTGCTTGCAAAAGAGAGAGAAAGAGTCACAGGAAAAGGGAAAGAGACGATTATCTTCTCGAGGAGGAGATGGTGGGTCTGTGTGCACATGTCGACCGTCGTCCGGAAGGAGGAGAATCTATGGCCAGCTGTTGAATCAACATTGCGCTTGATGGGTCCGGTCCGGCTGGGCCTGGGAATGCTTGTAAACTCTACTTCTTACTACTCCCTCTGTCGCAAAATATAAGGACATGGAGGGTTCAAATTTTATACCAAAATATAAGGATTTGGAGGGATAAGACAAAACTGAATTGGTAGGTTAGTGGGTTGGTGAGTTAGTGGGTAGTGTAAAATGAGGGGTATATAGGTCATTTGCTTCGTGTGTTGTTTCTTGAGTTTGAACCGTTCAAAGTCCTTCTATTATGGGATGGTGTATCATACCTGGTGGGTCTTTCATCATCACTGCCGCTGGGGCTGTGATGATTGATGGAGTGAGGGTTGTGATGATCGATGGAGTGAGGGAGGAAGAGATAGAGTCAGGTAGGGAGAGAGACGGGAAAGGAGGGGGGAGGGGGCTTGATGACATGGCATGCAATTTTGCTGAGTCTTAGAAAAACACTTGATAAAGATCTTCAAACTAATTAAGCTAAATAATATACTTATTTTCTTCTATTATTTGAATCACTTAAATTGCTTAAAATGTAATTAATTCATTATAGCAAATAAATATAAAATACACCAAATTATTTTGATCCACTATCATCCTCCAAGCAAAGTGAAGTAATGCATAATGACTAGTTTTCATCCTCCAATCAGTAGGAGCATCCTCGCCACTTGCTCTGCACACAAAAGATCATTGTGTGTGGGAAACCAAAGAAAGTAAAAGAGGTAGCACATGTCCCCAGTTTTTTTGGTTGATTGGATGGGTCACATTTATAAGACAAATAAGGATTCACAATTTTTACCATAGCAGAAACACTCTCATGCAACGTTACAAGCAACAGTTAGGGCTAGCTAGGCGTAGACATGCACATGAAGCACCATTATCTTTTCAAAGCCCTCCGCACGCTCCTCTTCGCTTTTCCATCCCCCGCTCACTCTCTCTTTCTCTTCCTACCTGCCACCTCGCTCATCGAAATTCCGCTGCTCGATAGCGCCTACACTTGCACCAACTACCGGGAGTGCCCGATGCTGGTTAGGATAGCTAGATCGTTGTTTCATCCTTCCTAGGGCACAACCTTTGCTGACAACAGTGGCGAAGCTTGAGCAAATCGGAAGGGGTGCGCTTGCCTTGTGGGTGCCTAGAGATGTGTTCTTGGGGGTGCAAATATGATGAATTTTAAGTATATTCACTATTATTTCATTTGGGGTGGGGGTGGTGCATTTGCACCCCCTAATCAATATGTAGCTTCGCCTCTGCCTGATACGTGTCTTTCTCTTCGAGAACTCGGTTTTTCATTGACATACATTGACAATCTAACACATAAACACGTAATAATAACAGTTACAGTACCCCAAACTAAACTAGAGAGGTGACCTGCACCAATAGTGTGGATAACTAGTTTTTCTACCCAACTTTTTAGTATTTTATTCTAAAATAAGTGGATACAAATATTTATGTTTAATGTATTGTTGTAGCATACTAAGATATGAACTATGTTTTTTAGTTATCATTTTGTTAATGTGTATCTTTCTAGGGAAAAGGGAATATATGATATACATTATTTGGTATTTATACATTTTCATTGGAAAATACTTTTGAGTATTTCTATTCATGATGTATTGTGTCAAAATAAATGAACCTAAGTAATTCACCCGCTCCTAAAAAATGCTGCTATAGCTTCTGATCCGCTCGTAGAGAACCATGTGCATGATCACTAGCCGGGGCATGGAGTGAGCTGCCCTAGAATTGTGGAGGAGATATGACCAAGGGGCGGGTACATATTTTATCGATAGTTTAATTCCAATTACTTGCTCTATTGCTTTCCAAATGGCAACACACAGCAGCACTCAATTACTCTCTTTCCCTCCCCTTCTAGAAATGGTGTTTTAATGAAATATCTCATAACACAATGATATGCAATTTGTCTTCTTTACCATATCTACCAACCTAAACAAATATGTATTGATGTTTTTTCCAACAAAATCTCTTGTAGATTCAATTAAGCTGGAGGGTGTAGTGTGATTGTTATGCTAGTCAAGATGTGCAAAATGGAGTTGTGTGTAGCTATGATGATGATGATGTTCAGTGCATGAAATCATTTAAGATGTGCAAGGTAGGCTCGTAACACAATCATCGAGCAACTGCCATGATGCTTGTTAAGATTTGTCCCTAGTGTTATTTGTTTTGAAGCGAACAGTAGGGGTGCGCCCTACTGGATTTTTTTTCCATTGTAGAAGATAATATGCACATGTTACAAGGCCTCAGGCCCAAACATAAGATGGGAAAGAACTAAATTGTAAAAGTACACAGCCAGATTTCAAGCTCCATTTTTAGAGTAGGTTTAGCTCTATGCAGAATGAGACTAAACTCTTCTCTGAAAATCACCCTCCATCATCTAAGAGATAGAGGGACACCATGAAAAATAACTTCATTACGACAGGTCTCATGTATTCCTACGACGACCATGTTGACCGCCTCATCACCACCAATGACGTCGCGCATGGATATCTTTCAATATCATTTTACATTTACAATATTCCGCAAAATAGCTGACGTCTTCTAGCCCCCAACACCGCACGAAGCTGGCTCTTGTTCATTGCACAACCAATGTTCAATGTATGCATTGCCATTTTGGCATCTCGTGCGTGCACTTTTGCTTTCTCTCTCTCTCTTAGAGTGGTTAACAGAAGTCCATTGTATTTGATGAGGACTTCGTACTTTAGATTAATTGAGACCATTAGACTTTTGTTAAACCGAACAGTAAAAAATTCTTATTTTTTATTAATGTTAATATGAACTTTTTAAAACACTCTCTTCTTAATAGTTGTTTTAATAGATATAATTAGAAATCTCAAAATCAAGGGCACACTGGCCTCCGCCTGCGAGGTGACCTTCACTTCGAGCATTGCTTGCTCCGCTAGCAAGCAACAGAGATGTTGAGGCCTACATGAGGTGACCTTCTGTGACAACCCGTTCAGGAAAATACCGTACTATCGCCTAAACTAATCACCTTTGGACATTAAGCAATAATAAAGTATCATCTTTTCGTTAGTTGCCGGGTTAACGCCCGGTGAAACCACTTTACATAGCAACAAGGATCGACATATATGCATTAAAACTCACGCGAAGGCGAGTCCAGAGATCAACACATGATTATCATCCAAATCTACCTGAAGGGTTTAATTATCACAAACCGAAGTCTTTGACAACGAAGTTCAGAGTTAAAAACAGCGGAATTAAACTAAACAGCGCGGGGAACATCATAGGAGGCCAGCCATGATGCCTTCATTCATCATCTTCCACCCACTCCAGCTCCCAGCCAGGCGGGATCTCTCCAGGCCACACATCAACAAAGGCATTACCTGGAACAACATATTATAGCAAGTCTGAGTATACTAATACTCAGCAAGACTTACCCATCGGTGACAACTACATCACCAACTCTAGACATGTGACGCTTTTTGGCCCCTGGGTTTCTTTAACTGAAAAGCAACAAGAGTATGTCCTTACTTTCAAGATTTTAGCACAAGTTATAGTTGATTACTCTTTTCTAGGTTAGCAAGCTATTGCAAGCATAAGTGGTGCAATACAATTAATCAAGCATAAATATTTATCAACTTCCATCATTAGAGATATCTTGGCCAGTAGGATAAGTAGTCTCAGATAATAGTGAGAGGCCGACAACCAGTTGATTTTAAACCTTGCAAGGTAGACCTAAACACATGGTAGGGTGCTCCCGCGAGGACAACCACCAGGCGATTCCCAAAACTCTTCGGCTCAGGATCGAATCTTACAAGATGTGGTTGTGACATTTATTAGAGCAATGGTACGATGTCACTTGAAGTTTCAAATAAAGAGCACAATGTAGACTTGTCATAGTTTATATAGATTTATAAAAAGATCGGGTTGCCTCCCGCAAAGCGCTTCGTTTAAAGTCATAGAGCTAAACTTTCTCACATACCTTTTCATCGTCGTGAAGCCATGGTTACTTGTGCAAGAATCCAAAGTAGCCATGCAACTTGATGTTGCCTTATGAAATCGGTAGTGGTTCGCTTCAAAAATCATCATGTGTTGAGTGGTGTCTCTTGTGTCTTCATTCATCCAAGATCTAGAGGGTTTGTTTTAGTCCTTAGCTTCTGAATTTCATCATGTACGTGTTGTGGAACCATTGCCCCATCTTCTCTTTATTGACACCATGTTCATCTCCTCCATCTTGTCGTCATCTCGCCTTGTTGCTGCCTCTTCTTCGTGGATTTACCCCTGCATCCAGAACAGAACATATACCAAAATATAGTTCTATTGAAACAATTATAAAATTACCTTTCCAACGGGTACTCATTCGCCTTAATCGGAGTCCGAATGAGAGAGTTATGGCTGTTTCACTTCAGCATTGCTTGCTGTCCAGAATTTCAGCATGTGCAACCATTGGTGATTCGGCCATATCCGCTTGTAGGAACCTCTGATTGCCTTGCCGCTTGATTCGTTTGAACGTAGACTTCATGGAGCTTCTGAAAATCCAATTATATCCAATTGTTTTCTACTGACGTTGTGCAAGGCATCTTGATGACATCATTATCCTTTTTGTCCATCGATCCGGAGATGTACGTGTGGTCTTCATCTTGAAGTCTTTTAGGGCACCATGCCACGCATCCCTTGACTTCAAAAATCATTACCATCACTGCATGAGCATGACCGTAATGGAATCCTTCTCCATCATGCTTGACATGGTCGTTTTCGAAACCTATAGCTCGAACATACAAACCTCCAAAAGAAATTAGTCTTAAAAACTTAATTCACACACATAGGCATACCTTGTTCCTCTTCGTTGGCTTTGGCTGGGGCTCAATAGCAGATGTTGGGACACTAACCAAGGTTAGCACCTACCACTAAAGAGCAAATCTTGCGTAGCCATCAACTTGGTTGAGCGAGGTTGGACTTGTTGAAGTCCAAATGTTGAAAACTTTTCTCGATCGTTTTGTGTCTAGTTTTCCACCTACTTTCAAGGACACAAACAAGAAAGCAAGTGTATATGCAGTTAAAAGAAAGATAGATCACCCTAGGGTTTGAGTTGCCGATCCCTGGCAACGGCGCTAGAAAAAGGGCTTGTTGACGGTGCAAAACCATGCTCAAGTTCACTGCAAGCCTACGGGTGACTTGGTGCCTTTTTCACCAAGGAGGGTCCTCCCTAGATTTGTCATTCCAAGGATCGGAAGTAAACCACTAAGGTTCTGTATATAACCTACCGATCTAACCCTATATGAATCGTAGATTGCATAAAGATTAAACATACATGAAAGGATGTATGGATCACATCCACCTAGCCATAAAGGTGAGCATCCAAAAGGTAAGCCTAGCCTATCGTCTTCTCGTTGCCGTTCCGGCCAAGGTGACAAACCAATCTAAACCTATACTATGATAATGATTACACTTGATATGGAGTAACCTGATATGGAGTGGTCCGATACACGTTCACTCGCCGCTTTCTCCTCCACCGTACTGTCACTACGCAAGGATATTCATCACCGAGCGACAACCTAGGTCTGTGCACTACTACGATGTATCCGCAAGACAAGACTAATCACCATGATTCAATCTAATCCTACTAAAAGCATATGGTAGCTACACATATGAGTAAGCACAACTCGTAGTAGATCAAAGTATGACAAGATATGATTACATCACCATCGAATGTTGAAGGTACAAACAACTTGACGAATTCAAGTCGTGGCTCTGGAACTCCACCATGTCTTCACCACGCAAGGCCAACCATGGTGGCTAGAGCATGGCCTAGGCCATCTCCTAGGCAACTCGAGGACTTGCGGCGGTCGTCGGCTTTCTCCTGGTGCTTCTCCTTCGTGTCAGCGACTCTCTGATGATTGGATGGATCGATCACCCCTCCTTGGGCGCACAAGGGGTTGTATTTATGCCCTTGGGGAGCCTTGGCACGTGCTCCAACTTGTCTTGCACGAGATCTTCCTTGGGAGAGAAGGGAACTTGGTTTCAATAAAATCAGCCTCGTCCAGATTTTCTTGATTCGCAGCCCTTCTTTGCCGGCACCATATCTCCCACGTCCGGACTCCAAATAATGCAAATTTGGTGTCCTGATTGTATGTTACGAAATTTCCTCCAACTTTGGTATTCATTTCTTTCCTTGAAAACGAAGATAAGATCTCCAAATCGGCCTTGGAAGATAATCTGTTCTGATTTCAGACTGACTGCACAGCAGGGATTCCGGGGGTCATACCTCCTAGCTCCTTGACCCGAATCGGGCCTTCCACATTTCCAAATCGAAGGTATCGTCGAGGCCCACAACTTTGGTAGTCAAACTTTTTCCATTAGATGCTTTTTAAGTCTCCGAATCTGCACCGAAAGATCATGCTGTCTTGGGCTGTAAGAATATCTCTCGGGCTGAGTTGATCTCGTTGGTAAACATCCAAGTCCCCGGAATTTTACGTGTTGATGCTTCGGTCCTTGGGTTGTTTGGAGTCTTGTTCACTTCATGTCTTTACTTGTGATGGCCTTTATGATCTTCTCTTGATGTGCTTGATGAACTTATCTCGAAAGTCTTCTTTTAAGCGCTAATTTCCTACGTAAACAACAAACTCCAAAATTGACATGCGAGAGTGAACTTGATACCTCCGGGGGGTTAGTACCATTAGTTAGAATATCAAATACGTGCAAATGTTGGTGGTAAACTCATAGCTAGGTGTATCAAAATCGACCGCCAACAATCATGCATCTAGGGTTTCATTTCAACTCCTTAACGTAAATGCACAATCATCCAAAGATAGTTGCATAAGAGTTTAAAAACACTAGGGTTAATGCATCGGGGCTTGCCTTCATCAGCACAATTAGTCTGAGGGTCTTCGGTGTCCTCACTCACTTCCACGTACTGCAGCTCCGCGTCAGCTCCTCCTTCCTCGGCTTCCGGCACGAGAGCGTAGTTACCGTCAGGGAGTTCTACACGGAATGCAATGCAAGGTTCACGTGGAGTGAAAGATTAATTAATTAATCATTTTATCCGACTCTCGTTTGCCATATTCACCTAGATAAACATTTAATTACTAATTCTTTTTCATTAACGTTATTATATGTTAAGGTTTATTCTTTTAATCTTTTTAATAGTGATTGTGTGCACATCTATGCAAACAATTTAATTTAAATTCACAAAGAGCAAGGGTGACTTCACAGCCCCTAATTAAGCTACACCATCATTTAAAAGAGTTTACTAATAAAGAACAAGGGGATTTTTCTCATTAAATTTAGTAGAAGGCTTAAATGGAATTCCACTTTTCCCAACAAAATAAAATCTAAAAACAGAGTTAAGGGTGTCTTGCTGGCCCTAAAGACCCAAACATAACACTGGTCCAAGATGTGAATTTCAAGAAGCTATAAAACCTACACATCCATAAATGGAATTTCCTAGCTATAGATATTATGAGAAAGGCATAAATAAATAAATAAATAAATAAATAAATAAATAAACAAATAAATAAATAAAGTGCATGCACATTACAAACTCATTTGAAATTTGAACTATGCATTTAAATGTACATCTGTGCATAAATTAGGATTAAATATTTCTATTAGAGATAAAATCATGATAAATTCAGCAAAGTTGCATCTAGGCATAATATGAACATAGCCACAAGTTGAGTACAAAAATCAATTTACATTTTACTACAAAAATCAATAAGACAGAATTAGCAAAAATACAAAGTAATTCATGCACAGTAACTGTCGGTGTTTTAGACCGGCAACCTACCAAGGGGAGTACCCGAGGTAGATGAATGTGGCCTCGCCGAGATCGGTAACTCGAAGGAAGAGACACGTGGCACACAATTTAGACAGGTTCGGGCCGCGAGGTGCGTAATACCCTACGTCCTGTATGCCGCGTAGCTCTGGATTGATTGTATGTGATTACAAGATGATGCGTATGAGAGAGAAGGGTCCTTGCCTCACATTATATAGTCCGGGAGGCAGGGTTACAAGTTGGTTTAGGGAGAGAGTACTAGTCGTGTACGTCTAGGAGTCCTCTACACAGTACATGGTATATATAGCTTCCTATCCGAGTACTACTCCACCGTAGTCCTTGCGCCTCACGCCATCAAGTACCGTGCGGCACAAGTCGGGTAGTCCCAGGGGCCCACCGAGTAGTCGGTCCCGGTACCCACCGAGGCGGTGGGCCCGGGGAGGTCCATACGACAAGCCCCCGAGTACTTTGTAGTCGAGCAGATAGCTTCGAGTAGTCTTGACGGCCTTGACGAGTAGTCCTCAAGCGTCCCCGAGTAATACAAGCCAAAAGTCCTCAAGAATATTTGAAGCATCCCGAGGCTGGAAGGTACTCCAGCTGATATCTGAGTAACCCTGAAGTCTTCTCGAGTAGTCCCAAGCGTCCTCGAGTGCTGCTCTTGAAGGTCTTCAAAAATACCCGTATTGTCTTAAAGTCAAAGTTGATATGGAAGTGCGATTGCAAAATCGCACTCCATATGGAGTAGCCCCCGAGCCTTAGGTTGAGTTGTAGACTCTGGCTGAGGGTCCATCTGAAGTTCTGGCAAGATTATCCCGCAAAATCCGGAAAGAAAAAACCGAAGGACACGTGGCACGGAGCCCCCGAGCCTTGAGTCGAGTACTTCCTCTCGAATTGAAGGGTCACTTGTATGTAGAAGGTGTCCTGAGTTGCTCTTGAATCTTGTCGCTACCCAGGGAATTGATTAGATGTAGCCGAGCCCCCGAGATGAGGCGCGTCGACTAGTAGAAGTTGAAGGGTCAGGCGTTGCCGCTGAGTCAGCCGTCTGGAGACTTAACCGTCCGGCCGTTGAGAAGTCGCCCGTTGACTTATAAATAGAGGCCGAAACCGTTAGGGGTTTTTCACCCCACGCACTTGCAGCCATTCCGAGCAGATCGTGCCTATAATCCACCGCCAGTGCGCACTGCCACCTCAGAGGAGATTGTAGATCCAAGCGCCGCCACCGGAAGACACCGCCGTAGCCCCTGAGCGAATGCGAGTGAAAACTCGGTGCACTTGGAGAATGAAGCCCTCGTTGTCTAAGAGCATGAAGACTACCGGCGGGAAGAAGAGATCCCGAGAGGAAGCCGCCGGACTGCCGCGGGGTCATCACCGCCGTGTATCCGCCACGCCCAAACCCCAACCAAGAGTGAAAGAAGTCGAAGGCGCGGATCGAAGATTTGCCGGCGCCGCCGAACAGGTGGATTTCTTCGGGAGAAGGAAGTCAACATGTGACGCACCGCCGCGCGAGATCCGTACCCCATGGAGAAGAATCCGGATGAGATTCCGATGTTCACGCGGTTCGCGGAACGCGGGTTGGCTCTCCTAGCGAGCGATTTTTTCAAGGGGCTCCCGGAGTACTACGGCATCGAGTACCTCAACCTCAACCCCAACGGTATCTTCCACACCTCTGTCTTCGTCCACGTTTGTGAATCCTTCTTGGGGATCAAACCCCACCGGTACTATTCCGGAAGTTTTTCGGAGTGAAGCCCCGCCGAGTGCCAACAACCTCGAGTATTTGGAGGAGCAGCATCCAGATGTGCGAGGACGCCGCGGAGCAATACCTTGCTTACAAGTTGATCGACTCCAACCAAGATTGGAAGTCAAAGTGGTTCTACAACACCAACCACCACCCGGAGCTGCCGAAGCCCAGCGGGAAGCAGCCGAAGCACCGGCCCTGGTGGAACTCCGAGCTGACGATGCAGTAGGGTATCCAGCTACCCAAACCGCCGGCGAAGATCAAGGCTTTAAGGGAAGCCGGGCTGAGGGCCGAGCATGTGGCCTTTAGCTTCATGAAGAGGAGGGTGCAGTCGCTTATGGCTCGCGACACCCTGGGCTACCACTACACCGGCGACGACGACTTGTCACGGATGCCCGGAGATGAAAGCGACGATGATGACATCGTCGACAGGTTGAGGAGAATCTTCAAGGACATGCCGGAGTACACGCCCTGCCCCGTGCCCGAGTACTCCGCCGCGCGTCCGCCGAATGAGGTCAGTAGCCGTACTCAATGTCAAGTACTGATTATGTAGCAGTAGTCGTGCTCACCCAATGTGCTTCTTGCAGGATGACATAGTGAAGTTTGTCTCCGAGCCGGATTCACCCCCTCGACTTGTCGAAATCCCAGATGAGGGGAAGGGCAAGGCCAAGGAGCGCCGCGAAGTCGGCGAAGGAGACAACACCGTAGTCGTTGAAGACACATCGGATGAAGATGACGAGGAGACGCTTCAAGAGCGGTTCCAGCTGCGGTCAAGATTCAGCCGCCCTGGACTGCCTAACGCCCCTCTCATTCAGGATCCTCCAACTAGCTTGGAGGCTAGTTTGCCAGCGCCGCCAAGGAAGCCGCGCAACGTGGCTCGCAAGCGTGTGGCCAAGAAGCTTAAGGTCACGGAGACCACATCCCAAGAGGTAAGCTCCTTGAGTAGGGTAGTCGAGTACTTGTGTCTTGATGTTGTGTATGCTGACGACGAAGTTCCATTGCTTGCAGGAGATTCCGCCTTCCGACCCCGTAGACCAAGGGGACGAAGGCGACTGGGATATGGTGGGAGAGTCGGCTGAAGCCAGCCGCAGCCCAGCCCCCACCGTAGAAGAACTCGTGGCGCAACTGACGCGCCAGCCCCCAATTGCTGAGGGGAGTACTGAACCGGTCGTGGCTGTTGCTGGAGAGCCAACGGCTACTAAGGCCCAAAGGAGGCGCCTGCTGAAGCTGGACTGGTCGACATCGCCAGCATCCTTGGCGCCCCAACCGTGACAGTAGTCCGGTCGAGCCTGTAAGTGAATATCTTTCCCGAGTAGTACATGTGGTTTTGTAGTCGTACTTGGTTGACAACCAGTTGCGTACTCTGCAGGAAATCCACGGACTTGACCTAGGATGGGGATGAACCCAGCGCGGCGGTGGCTGAAGAAGAATCCTCGCCAGCCGCTGAGGAGTCCGCTCCCGCCCCTCAAGCAGAGTCTCAAGCACCGGCCGTGGAGGCTACGTTGCCAGAGGCCAGCGTTGTAGAAGGTGAGTACACTGCACGAACGCAGTTATGCTCAAGGAGTAGTCGTAACCGCCAAGAGTGACTAATCCAGTTGTTTTCTATTGACAGGGGCCGAAGCCGAGGGAAGCACCATCCCCGAGGCGGTGCCCGTTGAAGGCCAGGCGCCGGAGACCCAAGGAGCCGCTGGAGGAGCCCCCGAGCTGATGGAGGTAGCCAGCGGAGAAGCCCACGCGATGGCCGGAGAAGAACACGACGTTGTACTACCAGGATCAACTCTGGAAGTAGTCGTCCGTTCGCCGGAGATTCAAGATGCGGAGCCAATCCGCTCGGCGCCAATGTTTGGAGCCGCCACGAGTAGTCGTGGTGGGGTTAAACTCCTGGCAGACGACCTTGTCGACCCGGCGTCGGTAGCACGCCACTTGGAGGCGATGCGCCAAGCCGAGCAGTGGATGAAGGTTAGTTGTCGATGCCCTTGAGTAGTCAATCCGTCGTAGAGGCCGAGTACCCGTGTGACACCGTTGTCTCGGCAGGATGTCGTGGAGAGATCCCGACGGAAACCGACATGCTCCAGGGGTATGGCGACGCAGTGCTCCGAGCGGAGGCCTTGGAGGAACAACTCGTGAAGGCTCGGAAGCACTCCGCCATGCTCCAGTCGATGCTAGACGGGGCCTTCGCCCAATATCACAATGAAGTCCAAGATATGCAGGCGAAGAGTGATGAGCTGGTGCGGTAGAACAAGTCGCTCTACAACAAGAATAAAGGTATGTGTTGTCTTGTCGAGTACCTATTGGAAGTACCTTGCAGTAGTCTGACCCACCTTGCTTGTTGATTGCATAGCTTGAGACTCGTGTCGAGCAGCTGAGAGCTTCAGAAGTCGACATTAAGAACCTCTTCTACCGGGAGAAGGAGGCCCGTGAGGTACTTGAATATGACTATAAGCAGTTGGCTTACGAGTGCGATAAGCACATGGAGCTTCGAATTGCCTCGGATCGTGACCTCGTCAACTGCTACAAATCTCTGCAGAAGCTGAACGAGGACTGCGAGAAGCTGTGGGCCCAGCTGAAGGAACTCGAGGAAGCCGCACTTCCCATTGCGAGGCTACTGGTGCCTCATCCGGGCGGGCCGAAGATAGCTCCGTTGGTGGACCGGCTGAGAGAGGCTCCCAGTCGTCTAGCGACGTACTTCAAGCACTTGGCGAAGTCGATCCCCAATCAGATCTTAGTGTACATGAAGTCGTACTTCCCGAAGGCTCCAGTGGATGTAGTCGCCGGTGGACTAGCCGCCAACTGCACGGACGAGCAGTACGCGGAGCTGCTGGAGCAGATGGCGCCAATTGCTGAGCAGGTCGCCGAGAAGCTTAACCTCCAGTAGTCCTGTAGGGTTAGCTTGTAGCAATAGTTGTATAAACAGAGTTGTATTGAACTTGTTTAAGTATGAAATGAGAAAACTTCTCAGAAATGAGTACTCGTTGTCGCAAGGTGTGTATGCGGAGTTCTCATTGTGGAGTTGTCACGAGTAGTCGTACTCGCCAGTAGACCCGTTGAGGGAAAAACAGTAAATCAGTTAATAGATAATCAAACTTTATTACTGAGAGAAGTACACATGGATGGTCAGGGCCGTTTTACAAGAGTAGTCGCCAGGACCCGGAGGCCGCCTACGGCTAAGTAGTGCTAGGGCGTGTAGCCGCTTACAGCAGTAGATCCGTTAGTAGCCGTATAGGCTGGATCTAGGAGTACATGATCTCTTAGTAGACCGCTGCTGGAGTCCTTTGTCACTCGGAGCAGCCCAAGACCCGTTAGTAGCCGTTAACGCTAGATCTTGGAGTAGAGTAGTCCGGAGACTAGTGCTTGGACCCGGAGGCCGCTTACAGCGAAGGGGTCTTTGAGTAGTCGTATAGACTTGAGCCCCAGGGTAGTCGATAGACTAGGCGTAGAATCAACAGAGCTGGTCGATATTCCACGAGTTGTTGACATCTTCACCTTGGAGCGTCTGGAGGTGATAGGAGCCTGGTCCGGAAACCTTTGCGACTGTGAAGGGACCTTCCCAGGGCGAGCTGAGTTTGTGTAGCCCTTCCGTGTTCTAGATGCGGCAGAGGACAAGATCACCAACGTTGAAGGAGCGTTCCTTGACATTGAGATCGTGGTAGCGTCGGATACCCTCGAGGTACCTTGCTGATTGGATGAGGGCAGCGCAGCGAGCTTCTTCGAGTCCATCGATGTCAACTCGTCTGCTGTCTTCAGATATGCCTTCGTCGTATTGCTCTACTGCTGGTGAGTCCCACATGACATCAGCAGGGAGGATTGCTTCGGAGCCGTAGACCAGGAAGTATGGCGATTGTCCCGTTGGCTTGGAGGGTTGAGTACGTAGCCCCCAGAGCGCATTGGGTAGTTCCTTGATCCACTTGCCTCCTTTGGTGTTGGCGGCGTCGTGTAGCCGCTTCTTGAGAGCGTCAAGCACCATCCCATTGGCATGCTCGACTTGTCCATTGGCCCGAGGATGGGCTACTGAAATGTATCGGACGTCGATCCTGCTGTTCTCGCAGTACTCCCAGAACTGATGATTATTGAAATTGGAGCCCAGGTCTGTGATGATGCGATGAGGTAGTCCGTAGCGATTTACGAGTTCATCCAGGAAGTCGAGTACTCTGTCGGCCTTGGGGCATGTGACCGGCTTGACCTGAATCCACTTGGTGAACTTGTCTATGGCCACCAGTACTCTGTTGAATCCACCTGGCGCAGTTGGAAGTGGCCCAATCATGTCGAGCCACCAGCAGGCGAAGGGCCAGGTTGGCGGTATGGTGACTAGCTTGTAGGCCGGGACGTGTTGTTGCTTGGCGAAGTATTGGCACCCTTGGCACCGTCTGACGTGTTCTTCCGCGTCACCCAGAGCTGTGGGCCAATAGAAAGCTCGTCGGAAGGCCTTGCTGACCAGCGTGCCAGAGGACACATGGTTGCCGCAGATGCCTTTATGGATCACCTCCAAGATGCCCTTGCCTTCTTCTCGGGGAACGCACTTCATGAGTACTCCAGAAGATGCGCCCCGCCTGTAGAGCTTCTCTCCGACTAGGACGTAGGACTTGGCACGGCGTATGAGTTGCTCGACCAAGTTCTTGTCCGAGGGAACCTTCTCGCTCGCCGAGGTAGTCGATGAAGGGTTGCCTCCGGTCCACGTCGATCATCATGACCTCCCGGACAGCCGGGGGATGTGGCCGGATCGGTGGTCGGTGCCGCCGCTCCGGGATGGATGGCGCGTGAAGCTCATGGACGAAGACACCCGCCGGTACTTGAGCGCGAGTAGAACCAAGCTTCGACGGGACGTCCAATTTGCAGTTCGATTCTTCTTGATATAATCTTTATCCAGTTGTTGCTTGAACTTCTAAAATTGTGTTGCCATCCTCGTGAGAGTCCAACACTTCACATTGGTTGGTTCAACACCTTCAGGAAGTCTGAAGTGTTTTAGGTCTTTAGGATTTCATCCCACAACAAATTTTTCACTGAGTGTGGAACCACATGTGGAGTATCTGCTTTTCCCTTCCATTCTCTGTAGTTGATGGGCACGTTGTCCCTTACAATGGCCCCTCAATGTGACACATACGTGTTCTTGATTTTTTTGGAGCACGTGGTTAGCCATCATATGATACTTTTGTGATATGATGCATGACATGGTCGGTGAGTACTTGTGTATGTCCTCTCTTTGTCTTTTTTGATGTGGAGCCTAAAGCCTACAATATATATGTGTGTGTATATATGTACATATATATATATATATACATATATATACACAAATACATACATACATATATATATATATATATATATCGCGGGAACATTAAATACTTTCATTCACAAGACTTTCCTCATTGTTTCTAGAATTGTCCTCAGTATTTGTTGTTCTGTCCTCGACAGGGGTGGCATCCTCCTCATTCGGAGGTCCGCCTGACTACACTCCTCGTCGATCATAAAGTCGGCCACTAGCAATAATCGTATTTGTACCACTAGCAATAATGTTGGCCATAAAGTTGTCATGGTTGTTATCCATCTAGAATAAACAAGAATTTTCTATGAATTTCTATAATAAACAAGAATTTTCTATGAATTTATGTAATTTTCAACAATTTCTTAAACTTTCTAGAACAAACAAGAATTTTCAAAGAATTCCTTTAATGAACAAGAATTTTCTAAGAATTTCTTTATTAAACAAGAATTTTCTAAGAATTTATTTGAATTTCTAGAATAACCAACAAGTTTTTTGATGATCAACATTTTCTAAAATTGTCTAGAATAAACAAGAAATTACTAAGAATTTCTTTATTAAACAAGATTTTTTTTGAATTTCTAGAATAAGCAACAAGTTTTTCCTATGAATTTCTGGAATAATCAACAATTTCTAAAACTTTTTAGAACAAACAAGTATTGACTACGAACTTTCTAAAACTTTCTAGAATTTAATAAGAATTTCTTTATTGAACAAGAATTTACTTTGAATTTCTAAAATAAGCAACAAGTTTTTTCTATGAATTACTAGAATAATCAACAATTTCTAAAACTTTCTAGAATAAACAAGTATTTACTATGAATTTTCTTGAATAAGCAAAGTCAAAATATTTCTACTAACTTGTGGACGAACGATGCTTGTTGGTGGCGGTGCCGTGTGGGAGAATGAAAGAGGTGACAGGAGGTCACTTGTCCGAGATGACACGACTGTCGTCGACTTCAGAAGTATCAAACTATGAATTATATATTAGAAACACATTAAGAACACAAATACACAAATAAGATTTTGGTCCATAGTTTCTAATGAAATTTTCTAATTAAATACTCAAAACTACATATATAAATTGTATATTAATTAGAACTCAAATACTCAAAACTATGAAACAATTATACTCAAAACTCAAAAACTCAAAACTATAAAATTCTATATACAAAGCAATTAGATTTTGGTACACAAATATACACACAAAAATATACAAAGCATTATTATTTGTTTCTAATAATAAATTTATAAACTTTCATGCATATCTATAACTACATATATAATATCAATTGATAAACTAAATTTGCTGACGCCAACATTTCACGGGCCGGTGTCAGCAAGGCCAAACACCAGCGCGTGGCCCGGCCGGCCATCCGGGCACACAAACGCCGGCCGACGGCCGCACAAGGGGGCCGGCAAGTAGCATACCGGTCGGCCGGGCCGGGCCGGGTACGATCCCGGATCCGAATCGAGATGAGGGGCGACGACGCTCGTGGAGGAGGAGGGGCCGGCGGGGGCGGCGCCGCGCGCCGCGCGCGGGGAGAGGGCGGCGAGTCGGGGGAGGGGCGCGCGTCGGGGTCGTAGCGCGGTGAGGGGCGGGCGTTGGCGCGGTCGAGCTCGCCGGCGGCGGGAGACGGCGATGCGCGCGTGTCGGGGAGGGGTGTCGCGTTGGGGAGGAGCGACGCATCGGAGAAGTGCGGCGCGTTAGAGAGGAGCCTCTCATCGGGGAGGGGCACGTCGGGGATGGGTGCGGTAAGGAGAGGCGGCGGCTACGACGATGGAGGAAGAGAGGCGAGCAGCGATTTGGGGGAAAACAGCTAAGTGTCGATCTGGAAGGCGACGGGGCTTATATAGAACCCCCACCTTTTTGTCACGGGTCGTATTCCCAACAGTGACTAAAGGCCCTTTAGTCCCGGGTGATTTTACCAACCGAGACTAAAGGCCCCCATTTTGTCACAAATTAATTAAGAATGAACAAAAATTCTTTCATATGTAAATGTATATTATACCACATCTCGATGAGCCCTACAAAGCCTCTCTGTAGTCTCAATCACATTTCCTTCACCCGCCTCGAGTTGCCTTAATTTAAAATAGGAAAGAACCGGCATGAAGCACCCAACATTATTCTAGAGCTGTTGTAGACAATTCTCCACAACAATCCTCTCTCGGGTTAACCGAATAGGTGATGTTGAGCCAACTGTTGCAATGGCAACCATCGGGTGTGGTGCGCCTACTGGCAACTGGCCGTAGTCTACATATCGAGCAGGTACGGTGAAAGAGATTTACACTCTTGTCATGTGCTCATCAATGTGCTCAGTTTGCACTATAGGAGGAGTACCATTCATATCCCCGATAATGTCTCTGAGCCATCTGATATTGTTGATAATCTACAATAATTATATATGTAACTAAAATTACAGATTTTCCATGTGAAATGAAAAAAGTTCTATGTAAATAAAATTGATTTCAATTTCTATATTACCACGTTAGCTACACATCCCGGATCACCTATTGGCAAGGTAATCTCGCGGTGAAAGTGCAATCCTGGACGTCGAGGCAACGGGTCCTCCAAAACACCTCCACGGCCACCAAGACCTCCACGACCAATGCCACAGCCATCACGCCTGCCACGGTGACGGACTATGCCACAGCCACGGGCACCATTACCAACACCACTTGACGACAACATTGTTAGCTCAAACTATATCCAAATCAAAATGACACACATTATTCACAATAAATAGGATTAGTTTGCATATATAGATTGGATTCAATATATGCATAAATAGAAAAACAAAAGGGATAGAATTCAACACTATTATTATTGTACATAACCTTTACGAACCAGCGACTCAGAAGACCCAGATGCTCTGAGAACTACAGTAGTCTCACCTCACCGTCATATACACCTGGCTCTCCCACTTACAATACTGCACATGCCCTACACCTCCTATCTAGATATAGCCCAACATCACGGAGCTGCAGGCAGTCCTCACGTAGCCTGTGGTGGTAGACTGTAGCTAATTAGGACGTGGGGCTCTGTATCAAAAATAAGAAAAAAAGAAATGATTATATTTATTGTATATAAAAATAAAAAAATACTTAATAAAAGAATTTAATCTTCTATTTCCTCCTATAACAACCTAGAAATAAAAGGGGCCATAGAATTCAACACTATATTTTATAAACTATATGTACAAATACCTACACATATAAATATAGATTGGATTCAATATATGCATAAATATAAAAACAAAAGGGATAGAATTCAACACTATTATTACTTTACATAACCTTTACGAACCAGCGACTCAGAAGACCTAGATACTCTAGGAACTACAACAGTCTCACCTCACCGTCATATACACCTGGCTCTCCCACTTACAGTACTACACATGCCCTACATCTCCTATCTGGATACAATCCAACATCACGGAGTTGTAGTCAGTCCCACGTAGCCCGTGATGTTAGACTGTACCTAATTAGGACGTGGGGCTCTGTATCAAAAACAAGAAAAGAAAGAAAATACTTACATTTATTGTATATAAAAATAAAAAAAATATTAATAAAAGAATTTAATCTTCTATTCCTCCTATAGCTACTTAGAAATAAAAGTATTTCTAAACAATGAAAGAATGGAAATACATAACTAGTATATTTTTTGTATGTCTATTATTTTCTTTATGAGCATATATTTTATAAACTTAAAATTGAAATTTATGAAAAACAAGAAAATAAGAGAATGCTTACATTTTTATTCTATATAAAAATAAAAAACATACTTAACAAAAGAATTTACTCTTCTATTTCCTCCAATAGCTACCTAGAATAAAATTATTTCTAAATGATGAAAGAATGGAAATACCTAGTACATTTTCTGTATGTCTTCTTTCGTGAGCATATATTTTATGAACTATATATATGTACAAGAAAAATTCAATATTATGAAAAACAAGAAAATAAGATAATGCTTATTAATACAAATTTAATGAAAGAAGGAACAATGCAAGTACCATCCTTACTACATTTTCACATTTATATACAAAATCTCACCTCTCTAAGCTCCTCCTACCTAGCTACAAATTAACATTTCTATTTTCTCCATCTCTAAACCATAAAACAAAATTTAATCACAACAAATGAAGGGACGATGAAGATTCCAACCTTGACAACACCTTGGAGGAGAGAAATCTTCACAAACTAATGAAGAAAAAAATTGCAGCACCACCCTAGGCTTGAGTCACCATGGAGGGGAGGAGCTTGAGCTCGCGGATGACTGGTACGGCGAATGGCTCAGGTGGCAGGAGTAAAAAAGAGGTACGGTGCTTATATGGATGCCGATCATTAGTCTCGGCTCGTAACACTAGTCAGGACTAATGCTTTTTGTCTCGGGTTGTGTTACGAGCCGAGACTAAAGGGGTACCCTTTAATCTCGACTCGTAACACCACCCGAATGAAGTCGTTGGGATCCCCCTTTTGTCACGGTTGGTAATACGAGCCGGGACTAAAGGGGGGCCGGCTACAACAGCCATTTCGGGCCACGTCGATGAAACCCCTTTAGTCCAGG
Organism: Cenchrus americanus; assembly: GCA_947561735.1. NCBI lineage: Eukaryota > Viridiplantae > Streptophyta > Magnoliopsida > Poales > Poaceae > Cenchrus > Cenchrus americanus. The sequence continues at coordinate 87,028,429 of OX387240.1, read as the reverse complement.
CTCCAAAGTTGAACCGGGACTAAAGGGGCGTACCAAAGCCTCTATGTCTACCAGTGGTGTATGGCTTAATAGGGTGCGGGAATGCTAGTATACAATTTGTATACAAAATAAATATGTATGATGGCATAGGAATAATCAAGCACATCAATGAGAAGAAAAACCGGGTGAGTTTGTTTTTATTTTTTTTCTTTTCCTGCCTATAATCTTCCATGATCGTAGTTTTGTATTTTTTCTTCTATATCAATGGAACATGCACTATCTTGTGTGGTTCATTCAAAAAATGACAAGAAAAACCAATGTTACGTGGAAAACTGTTGTGGTTTTAACCACAGTCGTTCGAAAGCAAACTTCACTCATCCCATATTGTTTACAAAAGGTATCTGAAGTGAAACATAGCTATTACGGTGCCTTGGCATCGAGACCTTACAAATCCCATCGTTTTCCTTTTGACATGTATCCATGTACATACTCACACTATTGTGTAGCGCATGATCCCTAAAGCCTGGAGAGAACCCTAGTTAATTTACATCTACAATCAACACTTGCAGAATATCTCCGGTTAAGCTGTGTCATACAATTGTCATCATCGACCCTTCTTTTCTTGTACTCCATGGGTATGTGCTGTATAAGAAGATAAAAAAAAGAGAAAAGAAGGCAAGTGACTTCATCACATAATCCTTCACATCTCGTGCTCAGCTAAAAGTTCACAAGGTGAATGCATCCAGCCTTGTCGGTCACGAACCGATTGTGTCCCGCCTCGTCATTCGGGACATAATAGAAATTTTCGGTCACGGAAGAATGACAATAGATCTAAGGTCTTAAGGTAAAGACGAAGCGTCATATATTATGACTTTCATCAGCCTACTTTATTTTTTTCATCTTTCATTGTAGACCAGCAAATTGAATATAGGTATTATACATATCGCGGCAATGTCCTATTGTATGGATCAAATTGCCCCATGGTGTGTGCGTGCAAGCTCGGCAGCTGATTTTATTATCCCTGTTAAGCCTCATGTATACGCAAGGCAAAATAGGCATGTTAGTCCCTCAACTTTAGCTCAAGGGTCAAGTTTATCCCTCAACTTTTCAAATTGATCAATGTAGTTTCTCAACTTTTATTTTGGGATCAAACTCGTCCTTTGTCCGTCCCCATTATCCCGCTTGTAAGGAATCGAATGCTCGTTAGCCTAAGAGGGGGAGGGGGTGAATTAGGCAATCTAAAAACCATAACCTTTGGCTTCACTACTTTTGCATAAAGATAAACTAGAACATACTATCTAGATGTGCAACTAGGGCTGTTCTAGTGTGAAACTCCCATCCCAAAATAAGGTTTGCAACCTATAGTCATTCCTATCATGATACTACTCTAGGAAAGTAAAGCAAAGCAAAGATTGCAATAGAGTAAATGTGGAAACGCAAAGGGGATGAGAGGAAGCAAACTCTTGACACGCGATTTATTCCGTGGTATCGGTAGGCACTAAGCCACCCCTAGTCCACATTGTTGAAGCACTCACACAAGAGTATTGCTTCCCGGTCACCAAGTCTCTCCCAAGAGCACCACTTGACTCGCCACAAAGGCTAGCCACTTAGGCACTTGCCAAGCTCCCTTGGTCACCTTGATGCCGCCTCCACTAAGGAGCTTCTCCACCAAGGAAGGGGATCTCTACGTCCCCCGCACAAAGTGTTCTCGCCGCTCCACACCAAGCCGGAGAGTCGATGACGATTGCCGGTGAGCCACTTAGGCCCCAAGGCTTCCGGCGAACCTTGTACACCTTAATTCACTCAAGAATCACCTCACAAGGTTGGCACAACCTTGCACTCACTCAGCTCTAAGCTAAGCCTAGCACTAAGCACATACACTAAGCATATGCAAGTCTAAGGATGAGCAATTAAGCACTTGGACGGATTGGATATGATCTTCAATGTGTCTTGAATTCCTCTGCACTTCCACACAACCCAACCATCTCAAATGGGTGAGTGGAGGGGGTATAAATAGCCCAAGGAATCAAACTAGTTGTTGGCTAACGGCCACTGAAAAAGGTAGCGTCGGATGAACCGATGCTAAATTTTCCAGGGTGCCGGTTCATCCGGTGCCCCTCCCACGTCACATAGTAGTTGAGATTCTCTGACATAACTGCTCCGACGCTATACACCGACGGTCCGTCGGATCATCCGGTGCTGAAGACCCCGCAACCAAGTCGTCTCTGTTAGCTTCCACGCGACCGTCGGATAGACCGACGCTACCCCTTGACCAAGGCGTCGGATCATCCGGTGCTGAAGGATTCGTCTTAGCGCGTCTCTGTCTTGATTCAAACTAAGCGTCGGATAGACCAACGGTGTCCTCACTTAGACCGTCGGATCATCCGGTGCTACTGTCTTCGCTTGCTCTTCCTCTGCAACTCGTCCGACGCTACTAAAAAATGGACCGTCGGTTCATCCGACGATGCCTAGGGTTTCACCAGTGTACCAACTCATCCGACGATTGCACCGACGCTTGTTGTATAGGTACCGTCAGTTCATCCAACGGTGTCTTTTCTTTTCCTTTCTTGCTCGGTTTTGACCCTTGATTTTCTCATTTTGGCATGTGATTTTCTTGCATCATTGGGACCTAGAAGTGTCTACAAAGACATGCTAAAACAATAGGGTTAGTCCCAATGATCATGTTGTCATGAATCACCAAAATCAAACTCGAACTAATGGCATATGAGGCCATGTTCGCTACACCGCTTACCGTCACAGCACGTCCCGCCATGAGGAGTGGGGGCCACTCCTTCACCGAGAGCCAAATATTTGGCTCTCGTTGAAGAAGGGCTCTTCGCTGAGAGCCATATATTTGGCTCGCGTTGAAGATGGGCTCTTCGCCGAGAGCTGTGCCTTCTACTCTCGGCGAAGAGCTGTACCCCGCACAGTCTGGACGCCCCCTTCGCCGAGAGTAGTGGCTTTTGCTCTCGACGAAGATTTTTTTCTTTTTTTCTTTTTTTCCAGCAGCCTCAAATATTCACACAAATCACATATATCATCGCAGGCATATATAATATTCATCACATGCATATAATATTCATCAGATGCATATATATTCATCACAGGCATATATATTCATCACATAGTCCACCAATGATCACATAATCGACAAATTCATCACATAGTCATGAACTGCAAGTCACAATGGTCCAGTGCAAGTCACAAATGTCCAAATGCAAATAAAAGTAGCTAAGTCCACGAACTCACTCGTCAGCCTACTGATCATGCGGCGACTGGGACCCCCCCCCGGTGGGCGGCTGCTGTGGCCACGGGACCCATGAACCACTGAAGCAGCAGCTCATGAAAACCAGACAAGATAACACAAAATAACTCCCAAGGAACTACAGCAAACAAGATTAGCAGGAAAATTTTATGCACCCCACACGAAACAAAATACACAGAATAGTCAGACATTCTAGCATCACAGCAGCTCAGAAGTTGAAACTCATATCCAACAACATCACTAATGAAACCATAAACTATGAAGCATTTGAACAACTTATCTAACTGGATTAATACATGATAGCCCATACTATCTTTTCAATCTGCTAACTGGTAGCTAATTAATCAATAGCTGAATTAATCACACAAATCTGGGAAGATTTACATAGATGCACATACACATGAACTGGTAGCTAAATTTCATTAATCCAGCAGGTCAAGTCAATATGTCGATTCTTTCAAAATAATTGATGACAAAGACAATTCACCAATTAGCTTGAAGTTATACATGCTGCTCAATACCAATTTAAGACATCAATGTTTGTGCTAGTGATGGGCTATAGTTAACTGGAGCACTCAACATAATAGTATACTAGTCATTTATAGCTAGCATTGCATCGAACTCTAGAAATTTTTAGAGAGCATGCCCTTCTCCAACAACTGAACTTATGCAAATGGGCAGATTCTAAAGCAGGTGTACATAGTTCAGTTATGGGCTATCGTCTGGCATCCAAAATAAAATTACATTATCATGCACATCCCATCCACCTACGCTCATGCTGTTGTCGATCAGTTCAGTTCCTTAAGTTAATAATAATTTGCATTGGGCTATCACTACGTGAAAACCTCAAATAGGTCATGCAGCATTTGTAACGGGCCCTTAATTAACGTCCGTTACATCTACCCACATCTGTAACGGTTGTTGTTTGGCGCACATTACCTATAAGCGTGCCAGGACGACCCCGGGGTTGGCCTCCACAACTCCCGTTACCAATGTGGACTTCTGGTAACGGGCTTCTTAAACGCCCATTACATGAATTCTTTGTAACGGACGTTAAATAGAGCCCGTTACACAAGTTAAACCTATCGGTAACGAACTAGTAAAGTCCGTCACTGATCAACGCCCTATCGGTAACGAGCTGTTTAAGTCCGTTACTGATCCTCCATATTGGTAACGTGCTATAAAGTCTGTTACCGATGAGCATTTGACGCCCGTTACTAGTTTGAGAGCCCAATAATTAAAGTCTGAGAGCACTCAACTGCCGTGTAGCGAGAGCGCAGCGTCAGTGAACAAATGAGACAGAGGTTTGTTAATCATCATCTCATTTGAGTCTGTCCTCATTGACAGGTCAACTCGATCTATCTCTCATTGCTTCCATTTCGACATACAGGCACAATCAACACACATATCTTCTGAGACAAAACAGACATCATAAGAGAGATAACTTGTCCACAAAGATGAAGATAACTTGTCCACATGAATAAGAATAATTATTACAAAAGGTTAACTTGTCCATATATCAGGCTAGGACATAACTAGTCCATCACATTATTTACTATGGTCGTGCTATCTGACCATACACATCAACAAAGGCATGCCCCTTGAACATCCACAAAAGTATGGCTACTCACCCTGCACATCAACAAGCTTGAACTAGATCATGCCCTATCAGGATTATTGGCTCTTTTTGTAGCCTCTTCGTAAGCAACCAAAGATTCTTGAAGCCCTTCTAGCGTACCTTCAATGGGCTCGAGATTTTGTTCAGTAGTATAATTGTATCTCCTTATGTGCTTAGCCTTTTTTATGAGGATGTTCACTTCTTTTGTGATTTTTCAAACTCAGGTTTCACATAATCCCAGACATTAAGGTTAAGAAGTAACTCAAGCTCTGCTCGTGACTCAAAGAGTTTTACCTGAAATTAACAGGTTTAAACATGGTATAAGAACAACATAGTTAATTCAGAACTAATTTGCCTCAGACCTTGGAACAGGGTGTGACAAGTAAAAGCAGAACTAAGTTCAGAACTGATTTACCTCAGAACTTGGTATAATTAAGATCATGACAAGCATGGAAGACATCATCATAGGCACTAATTAACTTTATGAAGCTCAAGCTCAAGCTACTTTAAGCTCCATCTATAGAACAAGTAAAAAGGCACTGAGATTTAGAGAAACTTGCCTCGCTATCATCGTAGTCGTTGCCAGAGTCAGAGATGAAAGGTCCTCTACACCTTCTTCACCACTCCTTCGACACCTCTTCGTAGTTGCCAGACACTTGTGCTCGCAAACGTGAGGCAGGCCCCTCGCCCACTTCGTTGCCCCCTCGCCGGCAAGCTCCTCCTTGCCGCTGCTTGGCCCCTCGTCGGAATCCGAGAGGATCCAGCCGAGGACCCACTCCACCGCCGCTTGGCCCCTCTCCAGCACTCATCGTCGTCTCCCTCTTCACGCCATCTCGCCGGCACGCACGCGGATTCAGTTGCGGCACCGCTTCGTGTTCCAGTTCTCCTCGAACCCGGGTGTGCGGGGTCGTCCGCTGCTTGGCCCCTCGCCGGCGCTCATCGTCGTCTCTATCTCCACGCCTCCTCTGCGCTTTTTTTCAAGGAAAGTGCTGCGCTTATCCATTGGGATGGAGGGGGTAGTAGTCAATGCCGACGCGAGTTAGCAAACCCGGGTCGCTTTGTTGGCTGGTGCTCGAGCAATGATTACCTTCTTTAACGCTTTTTTTGAAATGACACTTAATTGCTTCCCTCAAAAATTAGGGCCCATAAAGCAGCACCTAAAAACTAGGTAATTCCCCGCGCGTGTTGCTGCGAGATATGAGAAAATTTTGTGATAAATTATGAACCAATTTGCTACCACAACCAGTTTATGCACTAACCCTCAGTTGGTGGAAGATGATGTGGGTATAGTTTGTATGAAGAAAGAATTGGTGTGATGAAGAGAAAAAAAGATAGAGTTAATAACCCTTAGTTTGATGGGAGATGATGTGGGTAGCTTGCATGAAGAGAGAAATGAAGTTAATGATAGTTAGTGGGTACCAATTATATAAGTTATTATATAGATTAATAAAAATACGAAAAATTCATAGTTTTTTTAAAAATCGAACAACTCATAGGAGTAGTTGGGCATTTGATATTTTAAATAAAATATGAACAGTCACACGTCTCCTTATGACCACATGATTTTTGTGCCCAAGAGCTCTCCTGAGCGGACACGGGTTCCGAGGAGCGTGACCGACCGCCTGACGGTTCGCCTTCTTGTCAATATAAATCCTGGCCGACCAAGAACTTCGTCAACCGTGTCACCAAGAAAACCCCAGCACCACCGTCTCCGGTCACCAAGAAGTGAATCCAAGAGCTTCTCCTTCCTCAAGCAAGCGCATGGCGTCAAGCGAGCCATCAAGGAAGCGGGGGAGGGAGGAGGTGCCGCCGCCCCCGCCCGCCGAGCCCGAGGAGCCGCCGACCCCCGCCCGCCGCCGCCACCGCCCACCGAGCCCGAGGAGGTGCCGCCTCCCCCACCTGAGGAGGTGAAGCGGCTGAAGCCGCCCCGGCGTGAGGTAGCGCGGCCCTTCCTTCGTGCTCCAAAAGTAGAATATTCAGATGCCTGTTTTTTAGTGAAGATGCTCTACGAGGCTTGGCAGAGTCTTGGAAAGTTGGTCGTTCATCTCAGGGTCCAAATACCCCCTGGTCCGAAGGAGATGACCGTGATGGATTACGCCTTCAAGGTCAATGTCTTGGCTGGGAACCTAGAGAGAAGTGGTCCCCCCGTCTACTACGACAATGACGACGATGGCGGCCTCGACGTCTCCAGCTCCGGCTCTGACTCTGACTCCGACGATGGGCCTCCTCCGGCGGCGACTACCTCTGCTTAATTAATTTGTTCCTCTGTTAATGTGTTCTTCCAGTGTGCTTGTTGAACTTGTGATGGACTAGCTAGTAGATCTATGTATGTTGAACTTGTGATGAACTAGTAGATCTAAGAGACACGGTAGATCAATCCATGTCTCCAATTTTGGAATGCATTGCAATGTTTATGGTAGCAGCTTACAATGAATTGCAATGTGTATGCCAAAAGTTTGATACTCTGTTTGTGTCATTATATGGCAGCAATTCACAATGAATTGCAATGTGTATATATGCCAGAGTTATGCCGAAAGTTTGTTACTCCGTTTGTCTTAATAATCCGCATTTCCTTTGCCCCGTGTTGCAATGAAATGTCAGCACAGATGAATTGATGAATTTTGTGATGTGTGACACATTAAGATTTGTGAACCAATTGTCATTCCATTCATTCTTCATTCATACATTTAAGTTTGTCATATGTGACAAATTTTTCATTCTTCATCCACACAGATGAAGCAAAAGCACCACTTTTAACATCAGAATTACTTCTTTGCAGCATACATCCCTATTAAACATCCAAATACTACACAAAAAATAGCCACAATAATCAAGTTCATCTTCCGCATCACATTGTCCATCTTCTCCTCCAGTGCTTTCTTCCTCTGCTTGTCCTCCAGTGCTTGCCTTTGCTCGCCGCTCCCAATCTGACATTCCACTGAATCAACTACTTCATCGACCGTGTCTGCCCAGTTCGACGGTCGAAAAACAATGACACCAACATCCTTCAGCATCTGGAGATACTCATTGTGGAAACGATAAAATCCACAATACTTGGGGTATTGCAGAATCAAAAGCACATAAGAACCCTAACTCAGATTTGGGAGACACGGCAGACTACTCACCGAGTTCCTTGCACACTTGAAATAAAGATGACCGTGGTTTTCACCTTCCTTCTACGTCCGCCCCTCCACCACCCAAGCCATACCACAGTCGGGCAAGGGACCAATGGAAAGCCGCTTAGCTCACCAATTGGATCCAAGCCGATGGAGTGATTGCGGCTGCTCCAGCAACCTTGGACCCTGCTCCTCGCACGTGCACCTCCAGACGAATCGGCGTAGTGCGACATGTGTGCGACGGCGGGGAAGGACGGGCGGGTGGTGGCGGTGGAGCTCAGATCGGGGAAGAAGAAGGGGGCAGGGGTCGGGGCGCCGAGGCGGATGCATATTCATTCAGCAAGGGGCATTTCTGACAATGGAGCACTTGTTGGCGACGATGGTTACTCTACCCGGATCACCTTTGTCGGTCGGGCAGGTTACGGTTATCTTTTTTTTATATAGGCTTCTGACGCAGACGCGTGGGCCCGACACTATTTTTTCTGAATTGAAACTTACTTCCCTCAAATATTATACCCCATAAATAGTACCAAAAAATTCGTAAAAAATACGAATAATTCATAGTTGGTAATTTAATATTTGAATAAAATATTAACAGCCACACTTGTCTAACCAAATTTCTTAAAATTAGAATTTTATCTCTTGTTTACGATATAATAATTATAATAACTTCTTAGTGTGTTCTAAAAATTCTACAAATTGACTTGGCAACATAATTTAAGTCCCTAAGCTTGTCTACAAAAATTCAAATGGTTTCAAAAACGGAAGATTATACTTGTGTACAAATGTCTACATCTCTCACCTAGTTTATTAGAATGTTACCTAAACATTGAAATTTTCCACACTTCAAAACATGTTCAAACTCATATGCATTTGAAATTTTAACATAACCTTATGTTCACCATAAGATTACGAAATGCAAAGTTAAATTAGTAAAGGTTGTGTAAAAAATATTATTTATATGTTGTATTTATAAGCAACAATATAATGTGTATAAACAACATCCAAGAAATGGAATTACATATGAAAAAATGTCATAAATGAATAGATGTTGATTTTAGAAAAAATCAGAAACAAATATCATCAAATTTGGATTACAGTTGGCGGAGAAAACGTGATACAAAATTTGATTGCAGAGTAAAAGGGGAAAAGCAAACTGTTCTTCATTCGAACAGACCTGGCCCCGCCCCTTCATTGGCGACGATGGTTAGTCTACCCGGATCACCTTTGTCGGTCGGGCAGGCTATGGTTATCTTTTTCTTATATAGGCTTCCGACGCTGACGCGTGGGCCCGACACTATTTTTTCTGAATTGAAACCTGCTTCCCTCAAATATTATACCCCATAAATAGCACCAAAAAATTCGTAAAAAATACAAATAATTCATAGTTGGTAATTTAGTATTCGAATAAAATATCAACAGCCACACTTTTCTAACCAAATTTCTTAAAATTAGAATTTTTATCTCTTGTTTACAATATAATAAGTATAATAACGTCTTAGTTTGTTCTAAAAATTCTACAAATTGACTTGGCAATACAATTTAAGTCCCTAAGCTTGTCTACAAAAATTCAAATGGTTTCGAAAACGGAAGATTATACTTGTGTACAAATGTCTACATCTCTCACCTAGTTTATTAGAATGTTACTTCAACATTGAAGTTTTCCACACTTTAAAACATGTTCGAACTCATATGCATTTGAAATTTTAACATAACCTTATGTTCAACATAAGATTACGAAATGCAAAGTTTAATTAGTAATGGTCGTGTAAAAAAATATTATTTATATGTTGTACTTACAAGGAACAATATAAGGTATATAAACAACATCTAAGAAATGGAATTACATAGAAAAATGTCATAAATGAATAAATGTTGATTTTAGAAAAAATCAGAAACAAATATCATCAAATTTGGATTACGGTTGACAGAGAAAAACGTGATTCAAAATTTGATTGCAGATTAAAAGGGGAAAAGCAAATTGTTCTTCATTCGAACAGACCTGGCCCCGCCCTTTCATTGGCGACAAGTGTCCTTCAGCGACGACCCGGGTAGAAGAGTGGTGTCGGTAGATCTCATCTCCTCCGGCAACGACTCTGGCAACAACTCCGGCAACAACTCTGGCGAGATTCTGAAGACCATGAGGCAAGTTCTGAAACCATCACGCACAAGATTTGTCCTTGGACCTTCACATCTTCACTGATCAATTGTTCTAATGCGTCAATTTCCATTTGTTGTAGGAAGTTATTGCACATGACATTGACATGGAGCCAATGAAATGTTTGATGCCTCTTTTCAAGTTCCAATGCATATTAATTGGGGGTAACAAGGTCATTTGTCACAACTACTAGCATGTCCTAAATTTTCTAAACGAACGGTCTAGTATGAGTTAGTTTGCTTAGTGATGTGACCTACATTACTCGATTTAAGGCCAACACATGCCCACTCGCGCTAGGTTAGTACTTAGTAGGGAAGGACGCCTCCCTCACGCAGTCTCCTCCCACTCTACCCTCGCGTCGCCGCCGCCACATTCTCCCCCTCGCCTTCATCCCCCTCACCTCCCCCACGCTGCGACCCACTCTACACCCCTTCGCTGAGACGCGTGCCACACCACGCTCAACACGACGCGCACCACACCTCTGACAGCGAGATCTAGAGGAGGAGGGACCCAGCTGCGGCGGCGGCGACGACGACGACTAGGAGGAGGAGGGATCCAGCCACGAGGTCGGCGCGAGGATGAGGACGTGGCTGCTAGCAGGCAGCGACGAGGAGTAGAGATCCCTCCACTCCGGCAATGCGAAGGTCAGTGGCAAATCCAGGATTTGAGTTTATGGTATGCCGCTCTAAAAATGTCTTATACAATTCGGTAAATGCATTTTACCAACTCGGTAATAATTGTAAAATTAACAACAATTCAGTAATAAGGTAATTTGGTATATTTGCTCGAGTTTATGGAATTAGGCCAAGCGTGCTTTTGCAGCACACATGCGTTCAGGTAATCAAGTATACAACAGATGCGTGCGTATGGTTTTCTTTTTATATAAATGTGTATAATATACTTGTACTTGTGGGAATTGCAGGGTATGCCGTGGCTCCTTTGTATAAGTACATGTGGACATACTTAGTTGTCGACCATATACATACTTAGAATTTCTTTTTAGATTGACTCTTACATTTGGTTTTGCTCTTGTTCCTATGCACATCTGCACATTCTCTCCAAGTTGAATAAGTACCTCATCAGCAACCGAGGCAGCCTGCATCTTGCTCTTTAAAATGGTATGGTCGCTTTGCTCGCACTAATTAATGTTCATGGTTTACCAAGAACCAATGATATTACGGTGGGCTAAAATAGTTACCGTAATTCCCTTGACTATTAATTCACGGGATAATTCGACGAGGACTATAGACCTAGACCACAAGATGAAGAAGAGGATTATGGCACCGCTAGTGCACAACAAGACCGGATGGGTGGGGCTCGGCGCCGAGGCGGAGCGCCAAGGACATCCACAAAGTGGCCAAGTGACATAATGATAGTCACCGAGGTCGACATAGTGGGGATGCCGGTATCATTGACTCAAAAGCGCGAGTTCGGGGCACTTGCGGGGCTCGTTGCTAGACAAAAGATACCTTTGAACTTGCCGAAATTAAAGAACTAAGCAATGATGAAAAGTGGGACTTGTTTGATAAGCATGTGCGAAACACTTGAAGTTCCGGGGAAGATGCGAAACCGCGGGCATTCAAGCTTTTCCGGAAGACGGCGGCCAAGGCATGGAGACAATTCGGATTTTAGCTTAGGCGAGATTTTATCAGAAAAGGACTTGAGCCATTTACAAGGCACCCGTTTATTGTCCCGAAACAGTGAAAGGATTTCATGAAACAGGCAGAAACCCAGCAAGCCTCATCTGCTAGTGTCAAGTTCAAAGAACTCCAAAGCCGGAACACAAGCGAGCACAACATGGGTCCAGCTGGTTATACTGTGAAACTAGAACAATGGGAAGAAGAGGACAGACAATTAGCTGCAGCTGGTATCCCCAACCCATATGACGCCTACCCCAACGATCATTCCAAAAATTGGATACGAGCAAGGAGTAAGCTAGTGATTAAAGACCGTGTTGTCGTGATAGTGTTCAACAACAAAGAGGCAGAAATATTGGCTGCGGACATCAAGGAGAAGATTGCATGTGCAGAATCTTCAGGAATGGCAGGGCAGAGGGAGTATGATGTGCTAAGTCAGTGCTTGGGCCGCCTTGAACAACACGGTCGAGTGCGTGGTGTCTCCAGCTGCCAGGGTTGGAAGTATGCATGGCCTCAGCACGTCGATATGTACATGAAGAAGAAGAGGATGAAGACCGACACATCAGTTGATACGGAAAAGATAAAAGAACAAATCAAGCAAGAACTGGTGGCCGAGATGCGGATGCGGAACATGCGGATGCGAGAGGTGGTGTTGTCACCAGATGGTGTTGTCACCAATGTCCAATCGCGCAAGCCCTTCACCCGCCACACTGAAGAGCAGTTGTGCGTCCGCAGATGTAGGTTTGATCGATGGCACTGCAGAGTTGGCGACGGAGGTGCGTTGTGACGATCGTACACACGAAGACCTTATAGGCATGTTGACTGAACCCACACACTGTGGCCTATGGATCACGTGGAGAGGGATTCAATGTGAGGCTGACCTTGGTCTTGTTCATCCAAAGGAGACTATGCTACAAACAGTCCTGATTCATGAAGATTGTGTTGTGGTTGAAGTGATCACTATATATACTATCTTTGTGGATGAACTATTGGAATACCCTCCTAATGACGAGGTGATGAAACTCGGACAAGCTCAAGGACAGAGGTTACAGTGGAGAAGGTGTCGGATTGACATCAAAGGAGCACCAGCATGTATATCTCGTTCACAGGCTATTGTACAGATTCCTTGTAGTTCACACAGTACGGTACAGGTTCCTTCCTCAGATGGTTCCCCTCCTCCTCCTCCTCCTCCTCCTCAATCCCCACACGTTCCATCCCCACATCCGGAAGGTACACAAAATATTCCATCCCCACCTACTCCTAGTCCTAAAAAAACAGAAAAACTTGCATCCCCACATCCGCAAGAGACACTAAATATTCCATCCCCACCACCACACCCACCACCTCCTCCTCCTTTTCCTCCTCGTGAAACAACAAAACCTACACCCCCAAACGGAAGTGCTCAAAACAATCATGCCAAACTAGGTACATCTGGGCCTAATACCTCTGTAATAGGTCATGGTGAGACACCACTAGGCAAGAAAGCCCTTGAGAAACCTTTAGCCATTTCAAAGTAGCAAGAAGAGAAACTTGCCAAAAATAACAGCTCTACAGCACCTACAGTAGGCAAGCAAGCCCTTAAGAAACCTTCTTCAGCCATCTCAAAGCAGCAGGAAAAGGAAATTGTTGTAAATAAAACCTCTAAGAGGCCTACTAGAAAGCGATCTAAAAGAAACACCAAGGAGAATCGTCGGTATATGACTAACCCAAAGCAATCTGAGAGTGACACTGAGAAGAATCCTTGGGCTATGGCTAACCCAAATTACAAATTCGGAAAGAACATTCTCAGTGATGGTGATCTCAAAAAGGCTGCTCCTTTTACCAGAAAGCTCCACACATTCTACATGCAACGTGGTGAGTCAAATGATGCTTCTGACATTATGGTCGCACTTCGGCCCAGGACCAATGCATGGCTGAAGAGAGATGAATCGTCAAACGCACTCCAGCATATGCCTGTGCAACTCAGTGATTTGTACGATCTCTTCAACTTGGATGCTTTGGATCTGACACTTCTCCACTGCTTCATCCTGTAAGTTGCTTGAAAATTTAATCTGCTTCTCACTAATCACATCCTCTATCGAACTATGCTTTTTGCCTCACATCATCTTTATTACCATGTATTTTGCCTCCTTATACTTTGTTTTTTCTAACTAATAGCAATATGACTGTAGAAGTTGACAACAAGGGCCCTGCAGTTGTCTACCTTGATCCTGAATGCCTTTGCTCGACAACGTTAAGCAGCACGGATAACACTGTTTTCTTCCTCTGTTGACTATATGCTCAGAGCCTTCGAACAATATGCTACAAAGGATTTAATGCTTACCGCTTATCTCAGTACGAACCACTGGATTTCAGTGGCGATCGTTCCGAAGCAGCGGAAGGTCTACTATCTTGATTCATTGAAGACAATTAATACTAATCCTGGCCCTTTCGAGCTAATCATTAATGAGTAAGTTATTTCTTTCTTAACCTGCGGACGTTCCTCAACAAACTGTTAGAGTATATTAATTAATAGTGTCCTAACCATTATTGATATTGTCATTGTAGGGCTTGGAGTCGTTACTGCCGCAAAAAGTTCTCGCGTCGTGGCCCCTTGAAACACGTCAAAGATGTTAAGGTACATACCACTTATTTCCTTCCTGTGGAAGCTAGTACTAAATCTTGAGTTTATTTCTTCTCGATCACCACTATTTTTCTCTGTATGTTTATTGCAGTGCCACCAACAACCTACTAGATCCAGACGCTACGGCTTCTATTGTGTCTATCACATGCTTTAATTAAAATATAGCGGCACACATATGAAGGTACTTTCTTGGGATCTTCATTTGTAAAACCTGCAACTAAGCACAGTTCTTGCTTATTAGCACTACACATGTTTGGTAACCACAAATATATGTGTGCTGATTGGTGACATTATTATATCCAGAGATTAGGGCTAGATGAGCATCCTCTCGACAAATCATTGCTAGCAGATGTTCGTGAAAGAATTGCCACATTCCTCATGGAACGGGTGATCACAGCCGGAGGAAAATTTCATGCTGATGAAACTATGTGGGCTAATATTGTGTTTGGTGACTAGGAAATTTTTGCATTCCTCCTTGTCTATGAATTTTTGCATTCCTCATTGTCCATAAATTTTTGTGATATTGTTGCATTCCTCCTTGGGAGATGCATTTCCTTCTTGTATGAGATGATGATGCTGAATTTTGTCATATGATGCATGTGAATTGTGGATTTCTGTGAATTTGGATGCTGGATCTAATTTCTGTGAATTTTGTCATATCCTGGCTGGTTCCAGCATGTAGCCCCTGATGGCTGCCAAATCCTGGCTGGATCCAGGATGCAGCCGGAAAGCAGGCAGCATGTTACTGTAGGGGTGGCCTACGTATATGTAACGGGCATTAATTAAAGCTCGTTACAAACACTGACCACTGATGAGTAACTGGCTTCAATTGGAGCACTCGTTACAAACTTGCCAACAAAGTAACGGGCACCGTAAGAGCCTATTACCAATACGTGGCCCGTTCGTTGAGACATCGGAGACACAGGTTCACCACACGCATCTCTGATATTGATTTCACAGTAACGGGCTTTTTTTTGGTGCCCGTTACCAAAGTACCCTGTGGGCCCAGAGAAACAGTCATTTTCACGTGACCGGTGGCTAGTTGTGGTAACGGTCGTTGTTTAATGTCCGTTACGAATATGTCTTATCAGTAACGGGCATCTGCCCGTTACCTTTCTTGGGTTATTTGTAACACTTGATCGGTAATGGGCGCATTGCTCGTTACCAAAGGCGATCTACGCTCGTTACCAAAGCCAGTTTTTCACGTAGTGTATCCAACTCTGCACTGCAGTGGCACTAACAATAGCTATCCATCCTACTGGTAGCAAGAATGGTGCAATTTTCTCTCTTTTTCAATAAATTAAGGCAGGACATATCAATAAAGGTAAAAGACAATTTGAAATTGCTTATGTAATTGCATTCACATTGATATAAATGGTGACAAAAAAAGCAATGGCAACAATGTTTAATTGCATTAGACATATCAAAGATTGCCAATCTAGAAACTGGACAAAGTCATTTGTTCTTCTGCAAAGTCAAACAATCAAGCAATACATAGCAGTTGTGAGGAGAAAACCTGGAAGCTGTCGCCGGGAGGGAGACCCGTACATCTCCGCAGCACCACCAGGAAGGGAGGCGCGCTGGATCGAGGAGGGAGGCCACACACCTCCTATTGGGAACAGGTCGATGACGTGTGGGGCCGACCGGAGAGGGAGGGGCTCGCCGGGAGGGAGGGGCCGCCGGCAGATCTAGCCAGCCCCTACTCCTCCACCGTGCGGCCGTCGGCCCAGGGAAGAGGGGCGCGTGGAGGCCGTCGCGTGGGCCACCGTCAGCCACCACGCTCCCTTCCTATGGCACGGTCACCGACGGGAGGGAAGGAGGCGGGGTTGGGGCGGCGTGGCGTGGCGGGGGCGGGGCCGAGGCGGGGGTGGGGCCGTGGCGGCGGTGTGGCGGGGCGGGTCCGGGGGCGGCGCGGGGGCGGCGGAGCGGGGTGGGGTAGGGGCGTTGTGGCGCGCGCGCGGCGGGGGCGCCGAGCGGGCCGCGGTGCGTGTTGTGTGTGTGGGGCTGGCGGTTTGGATTTTTTTAGATAAGGCTCGGCGGCTCGCAGTCTGGTAAAAAAACAAAACACCCTTCGCCAAGACCAAGATCTACGGCTCTCGGCGAAGCTGACGAGCGGGCCCCGCAACCGGTCCTTCGTCGAGAGCCAAGATCTAAGGCTCTCGGGGAAGCTGACGAGTAGGCCCCACGCTCTGGCCACTGCCTGTCGACCTAGATTTAATAAAAAATTGGTCGACCTTCGCCGAGAGCAACTAGGGTCGGCTCTCGGCGAAGCTGATGAGCGGGCCCCACGCTCCGGCCTGTCTGTCACCTAGATTTAAAAAAATTGGACGACCCTTCACCGAGAACCACGAGGGTCCGCTCTCGGCGAAGCTGACGAGTGGGCCCCTTGCTCCGGTCACTGCCTGTCGACCTGGATTAAAAAAATGGCCGACCCTTCGCCAAGAGCCAATAGGGCCGGCTCTCGGCGAAGATCCCCTCTTCACCGAGAGCCAAACACTCGCCAAAGATTATTTTCATTAAATTTTATTTAAAATAGCAAACAAATTCAAAATTTCGCCAAAACTTAACATGTCACTAGATATGTTGTGTATTGCTTATAAAAAAGTGGTTGTACTCAAATTCAAAATGAAATTTCACCAAGAGACCAAACCAAGTGATATTAGTTCAAATTCTCTGAAACTTCTCGTGAGATGTTCCGGTTTCTAGAGAGTGTACGTGTCATCTTGTTCAAAACGCTCTCTACTATTTATCACAATCTCTATGTATGGTATCACGACCACTCGACAAAAATCGTGATTTTCAAATTGATTTGAATTTTATATAATTTTTTTACCTTTCTACCACACGATCTTCATCATGATATGAGAACCAAATGCAAGAAAATTGAGCTTCATTTCATGTACATGGTCTTAGAGATGTCTAATGAACATGAATATCATTTTTCGAACAAATTTGCTCTATGATTTTATGCACTTGCAGTTCATATCGGACGTATAACAAACAAATACAAAAAAAGAAGTGAAATTGTTAAATATAGCAAACAAAGACAAAATGGGGCCAATTTTGAACATGTACATTGTATGAGTGTATGTGGATCAAGGAAAAAGTTTGGACTCGAAAATGTGAAGTTTTTTTTGGAAAATTCGCCGCGAGCAGAGTCAAAACACTCACCGAAGAGGTAATGCTCTCGGTGAAAGTGCACCCTGCGTCGTGTGTATTTCTTCGCCGAGAGCCACGTAAGCCTGGCTCTCGGTGAATTTAACAGACGGAGACCGCTGTTATGGTTGCGGCGGTGGCGCCATCAGCTGAACCCTTCGCCGAGAGCTACTCTCGACGAAGGGGCTCTTCACCGTGGGCCAGTCCTTCGCCGAGAGCCAGACCATGTGCTCTCGGCGAAGAGAGGCTTCACCGAGAGCTGGAGCTTTGGCTCTCGGCGAAGCTCCTGACTCACGGCGAAGACTATGTTTCCGGTAGTGAGCTCGCTGTCTCTCTTAGGTGTTAAAGTTTATCCTTACCCATGCAAGAATAACATGCATATATTCGCTCAATTTTCTACAACATTCTATAGCGTTACGTATTTCTGCAGCAAGCAACTTTTATTTTAACTCTTCGCGTGTCCGTGATACAATTCAATGCAGGGCCCAACAAAATTCTAGTACGTTCCAAATTAAACATGGTTGTGTTGAAATACTCCAAAATGCATGCACGCCACTATATTGATTTGCTAGCATCTACCAAATATTGATTTTAAAGTAACATGAAATTTCTGAGAAAGATTGTGCACGGCCAACAAAAATTGTAGGTAAAGAATAAGCCAAGGGCAAAACAGATCTTTTATGTCAACCCCATGCAAATGCGGAGCATCACATCAACATAAGGACATGTTTGACTTTAAAATAAAAGTTGAAGGACTAGATTGGCCAATCCAAAAGTTGAGGGACGAATTTGACCCTTGGGATAAAATTGAGGAAACAAAACACCTATTTTGCCTATTTACAATGCACTGTCGTCTTAACGGCGTGCTAACCTGTAGATCTATTTTTATATGTAAAACGCCTTCGTACACCTGCAAAAATAAGAAGCGTCCATACGAACGACCAAAACCTGCAAAAAAGTGCATATGAGTGCCATTGGCACTTCTACTTTATTCATCCCCCATATCACCAAAAGCCAACATACAGCCATTGGAACTTGGAAGGGTATCATTTCTTTTCCTAGAAGCCAACCTACAGACGTATCCCTGCAACAGAAGAACAAAACTGGCAGACTCCCTAGGCCATGCCGATTACTCATCATTATGAGACAATACCATAAGCACGGTGGATCTGAGAAGAAGCGCCGTTGAGGACGAATGGAGCCAGTCTCTCCGAGATGATGAGATCCTGTCTTAGACTCTCGCTCGCGGCGGCGAGGTCGATCTACAGGCTACGGTGGAATTCCCGAGGAACCTGCAAAACCCATAAGCCCTTCCATATCCAACGCCATTGATTTGTGCTACTGAGCCACAACATAGGGCGTGTTTCATTTGGGCTCAAATAGGCGGCTCGAGCGCCCCAGGTTCAGCTCATGTTGTTTGATTCCATTTCACTGTAGCTGAGCTTGTCTCCTGCCGTGCAAAAACACTCTCTCTCCTGGCTCCCGTCCAACGCTCCTGGGGGTTCGTTTTTCTGGAGCCAGGCTCGCTCGTGCTCGCGCGATGCTAAGTGGAAGCATCCCGTCACCTTCCATGGCAACCGCAAGCTCACCTCCCCTCCGGCAAGCCCTCTTCCTCCTCCCTGTCGTCCTCCCCCTCCAGCAACCCCTCTTCCCTTTCCCGCCGTTCTCCATGGGAGCTGACAAATCGCGGCTCGCGGCCATGACCCTGGACGCCGAGGAGGGCCTCGAGCATGGCAGCGGCGGCCGGGGCGGAGCTCCCCCACGCCGCGGTCGCGCCCGCGCGCGGCCGGCGGTGGCCGGGGCGAGCTCCCCCCGAGCCCGCGCTCGCGGTGACGGCGGCGGGGCGGAGCTCCCCCACACCCACGCGCGCGGCGGCGGTGGCCGGGGGCGAGCTCCCCCGAGCCCGCGCTTGCGGCGGTGCACGGCGGTGGTGGTCGGGGGCGAGCTCCCTCACGCCCGTGGTCACGCTCGCGCACGACGAAGGTGGCCGGGGCGGAGGAGGGTTCGCCGCGATGGGAGGCAGCGGAGGTGACCGCGCTCACCGGTGACTGACGAAGTCCCAGACCGCGGCATCTACATCCTCCGAGCACCGGCGTGTGAGACGACCATGGCGGCGCCTAGCAAGTGTTCGATAGAATGCTGCAAAGAGAAACCAGAGGGTAACTTCACCACATTACAGATGCAAGGTCATTCTATCCATGTGTACAACAAATCAAACACAATGTGAATAGAACCCGGCTCACTAAGAACAAATTCATCAAACAAGAGCGTTGCCCAAAGCAACCGGCCGTGGCGGCCACGGCCTGGCTCGCCGACCTGGCCTTGCAGAGACAGGAAATCAAGCACGCCCATAATGTCCCTCCAAGAAAAGAGAAGAAGATGTGTGCTGGCTGTTATGCATTATGCCTCACAGCATGACCTAACATACAAGGCATTCTCAAACGCCTTCAAAAGTGGCAAAAATGCCTTCAAAGGCTTTTCCAGGCATTTCTGAAAATGCTTGGGAAAAGCTAGACGCAAAAGGTCTTTTGAGGCATTTTTCAAAATGCCTTCAAAAACCAGTAATAAAGGCATATTCAGAATGCCCTATACCACTTCTGGAGGCATTATGTGAGGTGCCTTTGAAGCTTCTTAAGGCATTTTCAAAACTAAGTCACCCAAGCACTTGCAGCGGTACTGATGCATGCTATTCAAATTGAAAATGAACTAGCAAAATCACATAATCATACTAGATATGTCCAATCACTTGACATTTAAGATACATAAGATTTAGTATCCATATATATATATAAGTAAACCAAGTCAACAATGTTGAAGTAGTAGCAAATCCCCATCTCCAAATATTGTTATATAGTTCTAATATTTATATACTGACTCGTGTATGAAACAAGTTGCTTGTTCACTTGAAATAAACAAAGTAGTTTATCCAATCATAAATATACATCTAACTATAAATGTGAAATCATCTTGCCCCTAGTCTGCCTTCCTATCATCTCACTTGGTTGATGTTTCCTAGTTAGAAGCAAACATACATGCATAAGTACATGATTGATAAATAAATCTTAACATGAAAAAAGTGCTTGCTGTACAAACCAAATAGATACAGATATGGATACACATGCAGGATATCACGTTAATCAAATGCAGAGGCATGTTTTGTGCGGCAGAAATTCTACTTGCACAGATCAGTTAGCCATACTAGAAAAATCATTGACCTAACATCCAGACCTATGTCAAAATGAATTTCCTTGATCAACACACATGTAGTTACAAAAATATTATGGGACTAAACATATATCTCATATGATGTCTAACATATTTAACTTAACAGATCATGTTCAGACAGATCAGGTTGAGTAGGACAGATTGAGAACAGAATACAATGCTAAGGGTGGCTGTAACGATTTACCTCAATCTCGTGTGAACTTGTAGTAGCTGGTTTGGGGATGAACTTAATGGTGTTGGTGAAGGGCCTGGCGAGGCACAGTTGAGTGGTTCTCGGGGACAGGGACAGGGACAGGGCCTGGCAGTGGAGGAGCACTTGGAGTTTCCTGGTTTGAAGCAAACATACATGTATAAGTACATGATTGATAAATAAATCTTGACATGAAAAAAGTGCATAGAGTGGGAGACTTACTTTCTTCGAATTTTCTTTAGTAACCTTCCCTGCTGACTTTTTAGCAAGGTTTTTTTTAGCGCGCTATGAAAAATAGCGGAAGGCTTTTCTGGACGCTATTGCCGCTATTGCGGCCGCTATAGCGGCGCTATTGCCACGCTATAGCCACGCTATAGCGTTGTAGCAGCAGCTGCCTACTAGCGCTATAGTGCCGCTATAGCGCGCTATTTTAATCAAATGGCAGGTAAAGTGCAAAATAATATAGCAAGTCAAAGCATGAAGGCATAAGCAACATAATTCAGCCAACATACTTCAGTTAATAATTAAGTTCATAATTCAGCCATGAAGGTGTAAGCAAACAGCCAAACAACCATAGGTTCACAAAATCACAATTCATTATTCAACATCAACCATAAAGGCATAAACATTAAACAACCACAAAAATCCACAATTTAAATGAAACAGACATAAAGGCAGCAAGTCCAAGAGGATGGGATTTGGGCCATTAGTGGGCCAAATGATTGGGCCACACATTGGTTTTTTTGCCAGCCAGGAAACTAGCCAAAGCGCGCTATTAGCGGTGCTATGGCGCTCAACTGCAATAGCGGCACTATAGCGCCCTATAGCGCCAATAGCGCCGATAGCGCGGAAAAACAGAATATCGTCGCGTCATGTCATCTCAGCCGCTATAACGGCGCTATAGCGGTGCTATAGCGCGCTATTTTTTCCATGCTTTTTAGTCACATTTTGTGAACGACCATGGACATTGAGTTTCATGATCTGCAAGTTGTTTAGAACAAAGCAAACTTGAGTTTCATGAACAAGAACTAATCGGATAAACCATGTGCAGAGACCATACATTTTCTCGAGGCCATGCTATACAACAGGCAGTGGCATTCCCCAACTTTAGGATCTTCCCATGCGCACGAGGCAACATGGTCATTTGGTTGAAAACAGCACTGATTAGTACCTCAACATAATCAGCCAATGGATAGCCATCACTTCCTTTAGCTTTGCTATCTGTTCTGTCAACCGTCCCCATTGCCACCATCTTTTTGCTGTTTGGTGATGCCAATCCAACCTCCATGCCACATTTTATACCTTGCATCTCATCCTACAAGGAAATTAAACTTCTAAGTGTTTGATCTATTTGCATACAAGAAAAATAGTAGTACTAGAAAAAAGTATACCTCACTCACCATATTAAGTGGAGTCTGAAATTTTCTTGGTTTCTTCGCTTTCTTCTCAAGGCTTTGCGGATTTGGTTTTTCCTTTACTTTCTTCTCAAGGCTTTGCGGACTTGTTTTTTCCTTCAGTTCCTTCACTTTCTTCTCAAGGCTTTGCGTACATGGTTTTTCCTTCAGTTTTTGCTGGACAATATGTTGTGATGAACTGCTCTTTGTTTTGTGCTGACTTGGTAACATAAGTTTCCTTCTTTCCTAATGGTTGAAGAGAAAATAGTAACCAACAATAGCTGATTATAGTAAATAACCTCGATAGACAATAATTATGGAAACTAGATATCATGAGTGGCTGTCAGCAATTACCAGCTGATCCAAAATGACAGCATTACTTCGAGACCCATTAGTGTGCCTTCCATTGTAGTGCTCTGGTGGCTTTGTTCCTCTCAGATTTAAGCTGAAAACATTAATTGCAGGGGAAATTTATATTAGCAAACAAGTAACAATTAGTTATAGAAATGATTACACGATGTTGCATCGAGAACCTACCTGACTTTCATCTGACTTCCAATGATTTACCAGACAAACCCATTGAGGTGTTGGGATCCTATTAGCACAACCATTACTTATATTTTGTCTTCCGGATAAATTATGATCAAAGTAATTTCTTTTCAGAAAAAACTTAAAGTCTTTCCACTTTTTGCTTGCAGATTTCAATACCCAAGCCTTATAAGTCTCATCAATGTCAACAAAATCCCTGGGCAATCTGTTACATCTCCAGTCAACACTAGCATTGAAAATAGAGTAAATATTAACTTTCAATATCAAGTAAATCATGTCAGGTTGTGTCTATGTACCTGCACTGTTTTCCACAACTTATCTTTGAGAGATTTATCTATCTTGCTCCAATTTCTATGTGCTAAAGGGATTTCCTTCCCTATAACAAGGTATCCAATAAAACTTGTTAATTTGCAGGTCTTTAGTCCACATGGCTGACCACATCTATTAAACTTCAATGGAATCTTGCTATTAGTGTCATGCTCCTTCCACATTCTCTTCATCTTAGTTGGTCATCTCACATTTCTTGTAGCCTTGTGAGACTCACCAGGAATGTCCATATGTTCTAAATGATTTTCATTACCAAGTTATTTTCAAGCTGTTCCTCATCTTCATATTCAGACTCATCTTCACTCCCATCTTCATCACTACTGCCTTCGTATTCAGTATCGGAGTCCTCATCATTGTTGCTTATTTCACCATCAAGTTGCTTGTTCATCTGTTCACAAAAAACAAGTTGATGGAACAGAATTACAGATCAAGCTTCCTAAGTGCAATCTTTACAATTCTATACTAGGAATATAACATGCAATTTCATAGCAGACATTGATAACTAATGGGACCAAAACTTCAGTCCTCACAAGAATGAAAAGAACAAAGTAAAACTCCTTTAGGTTCATGCCAAAACTAAACTTTTTTACCAGATTAAGGATGAAAAGAATGAGCCACAGTTTCTAGTTACCTTTTGCATCTTTGATGGTGGAAAATTGACCTCATCAAATTCATTAAGGCTACTCATGTTACTTGTTTCAGGGTCCCCAAATGTATAGTCACCTTCGTTGCCTCTTACTCTTTTTTTGTTCATCTTTACTGCATATTGTCATCAAGTATGAATTAGAGTAAGATCACATATTATTAAATAGAGTAACATCCATAGTGCAATTCAAAATGCAACACTCACAGAAAAAACAGCACCACTCACAGGAAAAAAATAGTACTCAACATGCAACACTCACTAGAAAACATAATATACCTTAGCAGATCAACAGTGATTCCATCAATATCATTTCTAGTCCAACTTTCATCCTCATCATGTAGACTAGGTATAACATCCATCAAATTTTCATCTAGTAAATTTAGAGATTCTTGGGGATAATACACATCATCCTCATCAATCCTAGCATCCATATCAAAATAGTCCCTTGGAGTTGCATCAACCACAGCATGTCAATCCATATTAATAGGATCTTTGACATAATAAACTTGGGTAGCTTGTGATGCTAAGATGAAAGGCTCATCAAATATATCACAACCATTATTAAGTAAATGGTTGAATTTCACTTGTGTTGTCCCAAATTTGTCCTTCCGAACTCCTCTACCTTGATGTACATTGTCAACCCAATCACACTTAAATAACACCACATGGCCTATATTTGAGTAATTTAGTTCAACTATTTCTATGATGCGACCATAATAAACAACATCTCCAACATATGGGTTGTTATCTTTTGAACTTGAGAAACTAGATGTTTTTGCAACAAGTGCCACAACATCACATTGAGTGGCTTTGCCTTCAGCATAGGTCCTTGTGTGGAAAGTGAACCCATTTATTGAGTAGCTATTGTACTTCTTTACCATCATATAAGGCTTCTCAGCTAAGATTTTTACTTCATCAGGGACCTCATTACCCCTATCAATAAGGCTTTGAACCTAAAAATGTAATGTTGTCAGTATGATGTAGAATCCTAATTGTGCAAAATAGATCACAAGCACTTACATGGTCTGAAAACCAAGTGTGGAATGTGTTGTGATGGGCACGTTCGACATCACGCTTATTTTTGTGCTTATTAGCATATAGAACATTGATATGTTTCCTACAAGGAAACAAACAGATAATTAAGCTCCTAAATTGTTATAGATAGCATGCATGGAGGGCATGTAAGAAAAGGTTACTGACATACTCAACATATGGAGTTATGTGAGGATAATTCATCAACACATATCGCTGAGCCTGGATCCATGATGTGTTGGACCGTTCACAAGCATAAGCCCCTGACAAAGGATGACCAACAATTCTCAAGTATGGTGGATGGCTTCCTATGGCACAAGAATTATTGGTATGACTTTGCAAATACCGTGAGCAAAATGTCATACTCTCTCTAAATTGGTAGCCTTCAGCAATTGCTCCCTCAGGATGGCTGTTAGTCCGAACCAAAGATTGTAACATAAATAGAAACCTCTCTACAGGGTACATATTTCGGTAATGAACTGGTCCAGCAAGCCTTACTTCTGTGGCAAGATGAATTGTCAAATGAACCATAATATCAAAGAATGAAGGAGGGAAAACCTTCCCTAATTGGCACATGATTTCAGGGATCTCAGCTTCCATTTTTTCAATCTCACTCACGTAAATAACCTTTGAGTATAGTTTCTTAAAATATTGGCAAAGATGGACCAAAGGCATAGAAACTCTTTTCGGTAGAATTTGGCCGATGGCTAAGGGTAACGAGATCACACATTATAATGTGGCAATCATGAGTCTTCAGCCCCAACTAGTCTCTTCTCCTCCACAAGCACCTTATTCCTGCAAGTTTGATGCATATCCAGCAGGGAACCTTGCCTCTTTTATAACCTGACAAAACATCCTCTTCTCTTGTGCACTCAAAGAGTATAGTGCAGCAGGAAGGTAGGATTTATTCCCATCTGTTTGTGGATGAAGGTCCAGACGTATGCCCATTTCTTGAAGGTCAAGGCGGGAATTCAAATTGTCCTTTGATTTTTTATCAACAGCAAGCAAGGTATTGGCTACATTACCAAAGACATTTTTCTCTATATGCATGGCATCTAGATTGTGACGCACAAGAAGTGTCTCCCAGTATGGCAATTGAAACAAGCAGCACCTCTTTTTGAATACTTTTGACACCCTACTCACATTCGGATCCACATCCGTAGCCTCATTACTCCTCTTCTTCTTGCCCTTCTTATCATCATTAGTCTTCTATGGTTTCCCATATACAGTGACCATGTCTTTTGTCATTTTGGATATCTCTTGGCCTGAAAGTTGAATAGGAGCCTCACGTAAGTCCTGAGTGCCATCAAATAGTCGAGATTGAAATCTGAACTTTTGATCAGCATCTAAGAATCTACGGTGGCCCATGAAACATGTTTTGTGCCCGCATTGCAACCGAAGTGAACTTGTGTCAGTGAGACAGTGGGCACATGCTGCTAAACTTTCCCCCGATAACATTCCCCGTCCTGGCCAATCACTTATTGTCCAAAGTAGCGCAACACGTAAGTAGAACTTCTGAGAAGAAGAAACATCATAAGTCAACACCCCATCTTTCCATAACTCAAGAAGGTCATCAATTGTTAACTGCATATAGACATCTATGTCCTTCCCTGGACTCTTTTTACCTGGTACAAGAGCAAAGAGAATAAATTTTGATTGCTTCATACAAACCCATGGAGAAACATTGTATGGAATCAAAATGATAGGCCATGTGCTATAAGACACATTCATGCTACCAAAAGGGTTGAATCCATCTGTTGCCAAACCAAGCCTAACATTGCAAACCTCTGATCCAAACTCATCGAAGTGCATGGCATCAAAGTTCATCCATGCTGGAGAGTCTGCTGGGTGCCGTAGCAGACCATCCTTTGTACGTCCTTCGCTATGCCACCTCATGTAATTTGCTATTTTAGAAGACATGAATAATTTTTGAAGCCTCTTCTTCAATGGGAAATGGCGAATAACCTTTGCAGGTACTCTATGGACACGTCTTCCATCATCTCCACCTTTCACACTGTTCCACCTACTTGATTTACACAATGGACAAGACTTAGCATTGGCATACTTGCCCCTGAACAGTATGCAATCATTCATGCAAGCATCAATGCACTCATAACCTATTCCAATAGCCTTCACAAATTTCTTAGCCTCATAAAAGTTCTTTGGCAAGACCTCACCCTCTGGAAGTGCCTCCTTAATCAAAGACATAAGATCATCAAAGCACCCATTGCTTATGCCCCGTAGATTCTTCAAGTGTAGAAGCCTAATAAGAAATTGTAGCTTTGAAAATCTCTTGCAGCAAGGATACAATTGTTGGCTTCCATCATTGACTAACTTGTAGTATGCTTCGGCATCAACATCTGGTTCACCCTCTCCCTCTTCTGCACCTAAAGCACCAGCATCATACAACCCGAAACCCTCCATTAGCATTTGGTGCATCGCATCACTCCCATCACCGCCTTCTTCTGATTGTGAGCTAGGGGGAACATTTGGCATAGATGACCACATGCCCTCTCCATGAAGGATCCATGATGTGTATCCATCCATGAAACCCACAGAAATTAAATGATCTCGGACATCATTTTCCTCTAACCAGTAATTGTTTCCACAATTCACACAAGGACAAAGTATCCTATTCTGCTCTGCGGCTGTGGAAAAGGCAAGACCTATAAACTTACTAAGTCCTTCGTCATACTCAACTGACCACCTAGGTGCTCTCAGCCAACTCTTGTCCATGATGGTTGCAACAATGTGCAAGTGTCGCTATAGGTAGCGTTCAAGTGCTGCATAGCAAACACCTCATAAGACTAAATAAAATATACTCCTACACAGATGGCTTTATCAACTGAATATATACTTAGATAGACAATAGATAGATAAAGCTACTGTCTATAATTAGAACATACTGTCATGATTTCAGCAAACATATAGAAGTTGATACCATACTTTAAAATTCATAGACCAGTTTGTGAAAAAAATTAATATTGTCTTGCTAGTGTTTAAGTGTTGTAGAGGAGAACACCTTTTAAGCCTAAATAAATTTAATATTGCACATATGGTTTTATGGACTGAAAAGATATATATAGGGCTACTGAACTACAAGAACATACTGTCACAATTACATCTAGGAAAAAATAGTGAGTATATAGTTAAGAAGACTGGTATCTCTACTGTAACTTAGTAATTAATTGGATCAACACAATTCATGGATCAGTTTGTGCCCCAAAAGTTGTGCTTACACACATCCTGAGTTACAACCAGACACCTGACTCATAAGATCTAACATCACAACTATAACCTAAACTGCAATTACATTGATCAAACACACGCACAACCATGAATGAGTATGCAAATACAAACGCATTCAATTCAACACAACATATTCACACAGATCAAGTTCGAGAGAACAAATTGGCTATATTTCAATCAAGGAATAATCTCAGCTAGGGATCTACAAGTAGCGATGAGGACTACCTGGATCTCCTGTAGCCGTTCACTGAGGTTGGCGAGGAGAAATTGACGGGCTCGGTGACAAATTCGGTATCCCAATCGGCGGCGGAGAGAAGGGCTTGCGGAGGAGCGCCTGTAGCAACTCGCGGCGGCTGCAACGAGGATCGGAGGAGCCGCAGCTATCGACGGCGAGGGTCTCGTGGTGGCGATTGGTGGTGGCAGGATGGTGGAGGAGCTCCGCGTCGAGGAGCTCGCGAACCCTATGCGGAGGAGGTCTGCATCGTGAGCTCGCGAACCCTATGCGGAGGAGGTCTGCATCGTGAGGTCTGCAGATGATTTTTTTAGCTCCGTCGAGGGTCTCGAGGAGGTCTGCAGAGGAGACGTTTCGGTGGGCTGGTGGTGGCCGTAGTGGACTACAGGACTAGTGGGCTGTTGGTTATTTGCTATGTGGTGGTAGTGGTATGTAGAAAATAAAATG
Source organism: Cenchrus americanus (assembly GCA_947561735.1). Lineage (NCBI taxonomy): Eukaryota > Viridiplantae > Streptophyta > Magnoliopsida > Poales > Poaceae > Cenchrus > Cenchrus americanus. Next base: position 86,999,586 of record OX387240.1, on the reverse strand, counting down.
CAGCAATGTTTTTTTTTATGTACACAGGAGAAGTATACGGAGGCATTTAGAAGGAAAATGTCTCTATTCTTTGCAGGCACTTTTGCAAAACGCCTCCAAATAATGTATGTATTTAGGCACTTTTCAATTTCGCCTCCAAATGAAATATTTTCAGTGGCAATTTTAGAAAAGTGCCTTTACACAACAAGTAATTAAGGCATTTTAAGATATTGCCTTTAAGAAAATGCCTTCAAATCCTGGTCGTGTTGTAGTGTACAACAGAAGAGGTGCACTTTTGCTACCGCGCGGCGGCACGCCCGGCGTTTGGGAGGTGAGCGCCGCCACCGACTTTCAGTTCAGATATGGCCCGAGATAACAGCGGGCTGTCGATTGCTCGATCGGCACGTTTTACATGCATATGCGCGTTCAAAATTCAAACGCTAGTGGCCATTCAATCTGTACCAGTACGTGAACAAAAACGTGCTAAACATTCACCGGAAGTCTGGAACGACGGTATAGATAACGATAATTATATTACTATCTGTTACTCAAAATGAAGAGCATCGGAGTAATGGCATGGCCACTCGTAAGAGTGACAGTTTGGTATATAAACTTAATTTCATCCATCTATATTGACAAAATAAGAAAAAATAGGCTCCAACAAGTTGACAAAACAGTTTGGCATCAATGACAACTTGGCATATATGCGTGCGGCAACTCGTTGTCAATCTATTTTCCCTTGCGTGATTTTTGCCGGTGCCGCCTATCTTCCCGCGCGCGAAAGACTGGCACGCCTCTCCTTCTCCCGCGGCCCGACGCGCGCCTTTTTTTCCTCCCCCGTGCTACTGTCCACGAGTCTGCGCGCTTCTCTACCACGGTGGGTCGCCAGATCGATCGGCAGAGCAAGGCAACAAACATCGATCAGGAGGGGATCCCCACGGTCGCCAGACGCCATCATCTTCCGGAGGTGCTTTAATCGCGGTGGTGAAATTTTTAGGTCCTCTTACAAGGTCTATTAAGAGTACTGAACGTAGACTAGTTACAAAAATAATTACATGAATTAATTGGGAATTGCGAGACGAATCCATTAAGCCTAATTACTCCGTCATTGGAGATTGGTTACTGTAGCACAATGTTGTCTAATCATAACATAATTATGCTCGTTAGATTCATCTTGAAAATTAAGGTAGGGTTGTGGAATGAGTTTTGTCATTAATTCACATCTAATATTCCTAATTAGTGTCCAGAGATTGATGTGATGGGAAGCTGGTCAAGTTCTTGTTAACTACACGGGGCCTCGCTCTTGTCGCTGGCCATGCATGACGCTGTAGCTGGTCGTGCATGCTTGTCGCTTTTTTTTCTTTTTTGCTCATGCATGTCTGGCACTGCATCGTTTCTTCTTTAGATGGCAGGCGGGAGGAAGAAAAACGATGGGCCCCACAGTAGATCGCGGCGGCGACATTTTGGTGTAAGCACGACAGCTAAAGATCACGGAAAACAAAATCTCGCGCGAGGATGGTTGGGGATCGCGGAAAAGTAGCAGTGTGGTCCAAATTTTGTTTTTCTAACTGAATTGTGGAAAATTGTTGGAGATGGACATTTTTTTCCCTTTGCCAAAGTCCAAGATTTCCAAACAAATTATCAAAACCGTTGGAGTTGCTCTAGATTAACTCCAATAGTTTGTTATCTCAAATTGGTATCCATCTAATTTTGGCAAAACAAGAAAACATGGATTCCAATAGTTTGACAAAATAACTTGGCATCAATAGTAACTTAGCATCTCGGGCATCCACGTGCAAATATGCACATCACGACTCCGGTTGTCATCGACTTCCCTATATGTGGGAGGGTGAAAAAAATAAATAATAGAGAAGGTTCCTGATGTAAGTTTTCAAGACGTGGAAAGACATAAACATAATTTTGTTTCTTTCTCAGGGTTCCTGATTAAGTTAGATCTGAGTTTGGCAAGTGAATTATGTCAAACTGTTTTTTTAGCGTAAACTGTGGGGGGATCCCCACAACACGAAAACTCAAATTATATAAAAACGAACAAGGGTAGAAGTTCTTACAAAGGTTTAACTGAAAGTATCTAACCAAAAACAAAAAGTTGACGGCAGGTCAGGGCTAAATCTAACAGATTGTAAGAAACATTGGTTTTTGAAGTTTTGGAACCATCTTTGCTGGCTTGGCTGATGTCTATTGAAAATATGATCATTTCTGATTTTCCAAAGCTCCCAAGCTGCTATCATTGCTGCTTTTGTGAAGAAATCTAGACCACTATCTCGGCTGGCTTGAGCAAATCTGTCGTCCAGGCTTAAATTGAGATCCCAGATGAAACCCAGACGACTCCAGCATTGAGCTGCAAATGGGCATATGAAAAAGAGATGTTCCAGGGTCTCATTTTCCCCCAAGTTGCATAAAACACAATGATCATTGTTTTTTTCTCCAATATGCCTCCTGGAGAGCATTGTTTCAGTGTTGAGTTGATCCACAAGAACAAGCCAGATGAAGAATTTTATCCTTGGTGTGCACCTTGACTTCCAAACTAATTTAAATATTGGATGTGCCTGAAAGAGGTCATAAACCATTGTGTAAAACCTTTTGGCAGTGTAATCTTTTCCCCAATCAGGCTTCCATTGATCAGGATTGTTTTCATTGAGCTCAAGTGCTAGCAGGCTATCCTGCAACTGTTCAAACTCTTGCAGTGCTTCTTGGGAAAGAGGAAGAATAAAAATGAAGTCCCGGTTATTGGCTTCTAAGATGTCCTTGATAGATGCAGCATTGTTTAAAGCAAAGGAGGCAAGCCTCGGATAGGAAATGGCTAGCACAGAGTTAGACCATCTATCCTCCCAGAAGCAAGCAGACATACCATCTCCAATGTTGCACTGGGAAAAACCTCTATAAATACCATTCAATCTCAAAATGTCTTTCTACCAAAAGGAGCCAACTTCCCTTGCTGCATGTGGGACTTTGTGTTGGTAATACTTACACCAGACCACTTAAACCCGGGGCAGTGGATCTTTATTATAAAATTTGTGGAGATGTTTGAGCAGTAGAGCATCATTCTGCAGTTTTAGGTTGATCACTCCCAGACCCCCTTTCTCTTTTGGTCTTTGAACTGTATCCTAGGCTACTAAATTTCCTACCTTTTTCTTCTTTGTGTTGCCTCTCCACAAACATTGCTTTCTTATTTTGTCAATGTTATCAATTACCCCTCTGGGAAGTCTTATAGTGCACATAGCATAGGTTGTGATTGGGGTTATTGCTGCATTCAGCGTCTAGAGCCTGCCTGAATAAGAAAGCCATGTGGAGCAACCTGAGAGTTTTCTTTCCACTCTGTCCGTCATTGGGGTTAAGTCCTCAAACTTCGGTTTAGTGGTTCCCATTGGCAAGCCCAGATAAGTAAAGGGAAAGGTGCCAATTGAGCAACCAAAGGTCAAAGCAAGTCTTTGAATTTTTTCTGAGACATTGATTGGGAGCATCTGGGATTTCCTATAATTAACTCTTAGGCATGTCGAATCAGCAAAACAGTTCAGAAGAGATTTGAGGAAAATAAGTTGTTGGGCATGTGCTTTCATGATCAGAAGGGTATCATCAGCATATTGTACTATAGAAAAGTCAACCATAGGTTGTGCAATTGGGGCTTGAATTAAATCCTGTGAGGCAGCTTGATTAACTAGGATTTGTAAGAGCTCAGCTGCAAGCACAAATAAGAGGGGGAGAGAGGATCACCCTGCCTGACACCTCTCTTGCATTTGAAAAATTTTCCAAGAACCCCATTGAGAAGAACTGCAGTTGAAGCAAAGTTCAGACCCAATGAATCCAGTTGTCTGGGAGGCCTAGGCTGGACATGATTTGAATTATCACCTGATGCTCAACCAAGTCAAAAGTCTTTTCAAAATCGGGCTTTAGAATAATAGCTTCTCTTCTAGAATGGAGGCACTAATGAATATCTTCAAAACACCAAGCCAAGAAATCCTGGATGGTTCTTGACTTAATGAAACCATATTGGTTCTTGTGGATCAGACCAATTATCTCAGTTTGCAGTCTATCAGCTAGAATTTCGGTCACTAGCTTTGGGGCTAGATTCATGAGGGAGATATGGTTGTAATCATTGCCTGATTCTGGGCTATTCTTTTTTGGGATCAGCACAATAAAAGAGTTGTTGATGCCTTCTAAGCCTGTGATGCCCTCGAAAAAATCTTCACAGAGCTTATAGAAGTCACTCTTTATAATGTTCTAGCATCTCTTAGTAAACAGTCCATTAAAGCCATCTGGGCCTGGGGCCTTATCTGAAGGGAGTCTTTTTACTATGTTGTCAATCTCATCCCTAGTGATAGGAGCACCAAGAACATCCAAATTATCTCTGGGAGTAATAAGATGCTCAAGATTGAAAAGCATGCTGACCTCGGTAGAAATGCCTAATTTGTTTCTGAAAGCAGACCAAAGTAGGGCTTCCTTCCTAGAATGATCCTGAACCCAAATACCATCTTCATTCAAAATTTGAGAGATGGTGTTCTGTCTATGTGAGATGGTGGCCATTGCACGAAAGAATTTTGTGCATTCATCACCAAATTTTATTCTGTTATTTGTGAATCTCTTCCTCCAATAAAGATTTTTATAATGGAACAAAGTCTTCAGTTGTTGCATGACTAGGATCCTAAGGTTAGCCTCGGGATTGAACAGAGTTCTGAAATTTTCTAGAGCATCTAGGAAGGAGATGATTGTGTTGCAGTTACCAATCAGCAAGTTAAGATTAGAAAGATTCCTGCTCCAGAGCTTGAGAGCTGATCTAAGCCTTTTGAGTTTGGAGGAAATAACTCTTGTCGAATTAGGGCTGGATACTGGTGCAAGCCAGCTATTCTGTACTGTGTCAAAAAAACCATCATGCTCAAGACAAAAGTTTTCAAATCTGAAGATATTTGATCTCGGAATCCTAGTGCTCACTGAAACCTTGCAGGGGATATGATCTGAGGTGATCTGGACCATTGGAAAGACCTCAGTGATTGGGTAATCAAGTGTCCAATTAGGTGAGGTGAAAAACTAGTCCAATTGCTCAAGAAGGGGATCTGATTGCATATTGCTCCACGTGAAAGCCCTCCCTTTGATGGGTAATTCAATCAGACAGAGGTGACCAATTGCATCATTGAAAATAAGTGTGTCAACAACGTTTCCTCTTGTTCTATTTCTGTTTTCTAGTGAGCGATAGAAGTTGAAATCCCCAAGAAGGAGCCAATTGATGGAGTCAATAACATCACAATTTCTGAACAAATCAATAAAGATAGATCTATCCGGTTCAACACAGGGTCCATAGATATTGGTTAGAGTCCATCTGTCACCATTGTGTAACGAGAGGAAGTCCACAGTAAGACAGTATTTTTCCTTTTTCACTACCAAACCACAAAAAGTTGAAACAGACCAAAGTGTCAGGAGGCCACCTGAAGCTCCAATCGAGGGAACAAAATCAAAACAGTCAAAATGACGGGGAGCAAACTTTTTTTATAAAAGCCATATCAAAGTGTTCACATTTTGTTTTCTGAAGACACATAATCAAGCAGGCGCTTTCTTCTAATTTATTACGCACAGCATCCTATTTGCCCAGTAGTGTTAAGTCCTCGAATATTGCAACACAAAATATTCCAGATACGATTATCCATAAAGAAAACTAGAGTGGAAGGAAGCTGCCTAGACAACCGGGTAGAGCTAAAAGTTATCAGGCATAAAGCAAAAGCAGAAACTTAGCGCAAAAGAAGGCATCAACATGTTGCTCCAAAAGAAGGACTGGGGACAGGGTCGAGCAAGCCATCAACCTTCAGTGTTTTCTTCATCATCATCAACCCTTGGGACAAGAGGGGACGGCGTCTGCAGAAGCCTGTCCGTGGATAACTCGCTAGGAGCTACACCACAATCAATACCCCAGGAGGTCACAATATCCAATGACACAGGTTCAGTCTTGTCGGTGTTCTCATCGATCTGGATGATGCTGATTTTGCGCTTCTTGGCTGGCTCCCTGTCCAGTCTGACGGCACAAAATCCCTCTTGTTTATTCAGGCGAGCACTACACCTGACATTGGATGCTGTAATAGGGATTGATGGATTGGAAACTCTGGTTGGCAACATAGTTCTTGTGGATCTTTTCTTCTTCTGAATCACAGCTGTCATGGCAATCGTTGTTGGTGTGCTTGATGACCTAGGCTATTTGGGTGATCTTCTGTTGTGGCGTTGGTGCAGCCTTTAGAGAGTGAAACTGCAATTGCTGATGAGATTGGGCTTGGGCTGCTTCGAGTTTCGTCAGTCGTGGGAGCAGCATGCGGCTCCGGCAACTCACGGGCGCCAAAGGTAGCTCTTCTCTGTAACCCTTCCACAACAACAGGCCGGTATTGAAGCAAGGCTGCCGGGACACAAGGTATCCAGGGGACAATCTCGAGCCCAGTGGGAGCTCAGGCTTCAGCATCAATGAGGATTGGGTTCATTGCAATGACTGGTGAAGCACGTTGGGCTGAAAACGAAGAGCTCAGATTGGGTAGCCCCATCCTATGAAAGATGGTTACAGTTGCACACAGACTTTGTGCTGCCAGAAAGCGGGCCTGATTTTCATCAGGGATTGAAGTGGCATCACTAGAGGAAGAGTTGTCATATGAGAAACTGTTGGAGATGAACTCTTTTTTACTTGACATATCTTTTTAAAGTTGGTAAAACACAAGATATGTCAAGTAAAATATGACAAACTGTCGGAGATGCTCGATCCATGAGTTTGCCAAATTTTACTTGGCAAATTGTGTTTTCCCAACTGCTAAAAAGATATGCAAACTAAAAATGAGCTCATCTCCAACAGTTTGGCATAATTCACTTGACAAATCCAGATCTAACTTACATCAGGACCCTGAGAGAGAAACAAAAATTATGTTTATATCATTCCACCTCTTGAAAACTTGTATCAGAAATCCTTCTCTATTCTTTATTTTTTCACCCTTCCACCTGGCTTGGTCATGCCGATGGCAACCTGATCAGCGCGCGTATATTTCCGCGTGAGGAGGTGAGTTTTGCCAAGTTTTTGTTTTTACCAAACTAGTAGAGTTCAATTTTTCCTATTTTGTTGCAAAAAAAATCCTATTTTGCTAGAATTAGATGAATGCTAAGTTAGTTTGCTAAACTAATGCAGATGCTCTAAGCATATGTGCACTACAACACAAATTCCAAATTGCCAACGCTCCGGCAAGTATTTGTATATGTACACCTAAAATTATTAGCTAATGTGGGCCGGAATGTGAATCACCCCGCGTCATCGGATATCTTAAAAGCTACCGCCCTTTGCTTGCCCGGGAGCGATCCTCGGGGGTACGTGTCGCGCAACGCCGCGTTTGGCTTTTTTGCGAAACAACCCTCCACTTTACTACTAATCGCGAAACAGTCCAACTCGTCCGAAACGCATAGCAACCGCATTTATATGTTTTGCACTCGAGCCCTCAAACTAAAATTTATTGTCACCTGAGAAGAGAAAATTGCCCTTTCGCAAACACACCCTCGAGGCATTTTGCGACCACCCCCTCCCACCACCCCGCCCCCCGCTAATACACCCCCTCCCGCCTCGAACCCTAGCCCGCCCCTCTCCCTCCCCCCTCCCCATCGCCGCCCTCTCCCTCTCCCTCGCTCTCGTCCGCCGCCCCCCCTCGCTCCTCTCCTCACCCCCTCACCGTCGCAACCCTAGCCACCGATGGGCCCGCCTCCCGCCGCTTCGCCACCCGAGCGCGCCGCCGGAAGCTCGCCCGGATTGTAGGGAGGGCAGCATCGGGGCCTCTCCGCCGACGCGGGAGCTCGTGGGGCCCCGCATTCGGCATGGCGCCGGCCCTGCGCCGACGCGGGAGCTCGTGGGGCCCCAGATTCAGCACGGCGCCAGCCGGATCCGGCGAGTGCGCGGTCTACGATGGAACTCCTGGGGTGCGGCGGAGAGGACGCCGTCGGTGGAGCAGGAGGGGGGCACGTGCCGGCCAGCCACAGCGCTAGACTGACTGCAGATCCCCTCCTCATCACTCTTCCTCACCACCGACCCGCGGCGATTGCGGCCGCCGGCTATGGTGGCGACCCCGGCCTATCGACGAGGAAGGTATTTACAGGTCAACACCCTACAACCACAATCCTCTTCCTTATGCTTCTCGTGAGTTTGACTAGATGGAGGCAAGCTGGGCATGGGAGGCCGCTTCAGACCACTTTGATGATTTAAACTCTGATTCCATAGAAATTGTTCATGACTTCCTATAGTACTGATTAATTGCAATCACACTAAATGTAGATGCATTTCTTCAGGGAACAACAGGCCAACAAATTATCATGTTCTGTCCTATACGATGAGAACCATTTCGCGGCTGATGCGCTACAGATGCTCACTAACAGCCTATGTTACACGTAAGCTAGATTGTCGCTGCTTCTTTTTTGGTCGCTATATTTGTTACCCAATTCAATTTAATTGATGACTGTGCCTGCCAGCTGATACTTGTTTTGCAAATGCAGATATGCACAGTCGGTTACCATGAGCTCTTCTGGATTTATTTTTTGCATGGATCAACGAACAGTCGAAAAAGGGATTTTTCCTTACTGTTTTCTCATAGGTGAGTTCCTACAAAGTAGTTTCAGGATTTTGTTGATTCATCTTTTGTAGATGCTTTTGTCGAACAATTAGATGTACTGCAAACTGTGTAATCGACAGAATCTTGATGCTTAAAGGGATTGAACTGAGCTGTTGTATGAACTGGAGTTTTAAATGTTAAGAAATTTTGGAGTGCATTTGTTTCTTCCTTCCATACATTTTGTGTGTGTGTGTATGTTTCATGTCTTGCTGGTCATAGCTTTGGTAATCTGATACAATTTGCAGCTTCAGAGTTCAGAGACTTGCCAAGCCATGCATCTAACTTTCTATGTCTTTCTTATAAATGCAAAAAAAAATTATTATTTGGTTCAGCTGTCAACATAGCATGCATGTTTATGAATTAAACAGTCAGACATGTCAATTTGTTTTGACAACAGTTTCTTTTGTGTGTTTTGACCATGTGCAGAAATATGATCCTGATTTTGATGCCACTGACAACAGTAACAAGAGCCATGCAACAGGAGCTGCAGCTATCAAAAAGCTCTAAAAGCCCCGGTATGTATTTATAAAGATACATGATATATGTAATTTCACTCATCCAATTGTCTACATTTAATTTTATATTCTATTGAATCAGCCATGAAATGAGTGAAGGAGCCTAGAACTCTTGTCCTTTTGCATGTAACTTAAGAGTGCAAAGTGAGGTTCTCTTATCTTGCAAAGATATGCTTTCTAATAATTTTTCACACGTCGAACAGCACATGGATGCTAATTGACTGGTTCTACCTAGCTTATGATACACTGGCTGATTTGTCTCAATTCTTAATGCTTTATTATGGTTGTGTTTGTGTGCAGGGGGCACACATGGAACTCTTGGTGGTTATTTCTGATCGTCATGGAAGGTTGTTGATTGCTTCCTGCTGCTTCCTATCCCAGCTGCCTTCCCGCTGCAGCATCTTCTTCTAGGCATGTGCCCAGTCCCCCCTTCTGGTGTTGTCCCAGCTTTATTTTGATGATCAATTAGACTTTTTAGAAACTTGGTAGATATCTGATGGGGCATGCAATGTGTTTCCACAATTCCCAACCTAACAAGGAGCAGCCAAGGGAAGATGCGCAAATGCAATTTATTTGGCCCTGGTTTGTGGCTCAAATTGTTAGTTGGTGGTTTGTTGCCTGGCCGATGCACCCCAATGTTAAGGTCTTTTTCTTTCTTTTATCTTTACTTTTGGCACCTAGGCAACTAATGTTATCTACCTATTTGATTATTGGGTTTTGGTTTCACTGCAGGCTGCAATTGAATCCTGAAGATAACAATGGTGCAGGTGCAATTGAATCCTGAAGATAAAAATGGTGGCTGTGCAGAGGCTGTGTTTTACTTGTGTTAAACACGTCTTGAGGTCATGTATACTAGATGTTGAGAACTGGAGTCTAAGCATGTGATTGTTGGTTATATATATCCACGTGGATGTTATCCAGTTCTATTCACTTATATTTGATTGTTGGCACGGTAGGGCGCGCAACGCGCGCCGGCTGTTCTAGTAATGTTTTAAGGGCCTTTGTGTATGCATGCAACGGGAGATGAAATCCTATATATCTCCGGAAGATAGAATTTTGGAAAAAGTCTATTCTATAACCCTCATCTATGGGCTTGATCTGAGTTTCAACCCCCAACCACAAAACCAGGTATTGGACACCTGCAAACTAACAAAACCGTTCAGTTTACACCCCTCAGCGGTTTTTAGGTGGTTTTCGCATACGTGGCACCACGTCAGCTATCCTTGCTGTCAGTGGGACCCACTTGTCATCCACTCACTCTCCTCTTTATCTCCCTCTTCGCTCTTGCTCTCCTTCCTCGACGGCGCGAGGACGAGGCCTATGCCCGCAGCGTCGTCGAGCCTCGCGGTGACGCCCCTGCGGACCTCGCCCTTCCGCGCGGATAAGGCGGTGTGCCCCTATGGAGCCGCACGGGTGCAAGAGCTACATCCCCTACTATCGGGCCACTAGCCACCAGGCAGCGTGCGAGCACGCGTTGTGCCTCTGCCCGGAGCCCGGCTGCGTATTCACTTCCCCGTCATAGGGGCTGCTCGCCCACCTCGCCGTCGCGCCCGTGCACGACCGGAAGCTGCTGGTGCTGACAGGCTGTATGCCATGCGGAGCTCGACTTGGATCACAGTAAATTTCCATTTGCCAGCAAGAAGGTCGATCTGGGGAGAGCTCGAGTTAGGTGGCAGCAAATTTCCATTGGAAGCAAGAGGGTCGCAAAATCTTGATTGCTGCTTGGATTTTGATTTGGCCAAGGAACGTTGATTCCTGCTTCGGGATTTCAATTTGGGTTACGAGGACCCTGATGATCATGCCGCCGGATCTCGATTTGGGGCGCGAACGTCCGCCAGAACATGCTGCAGCTCCATTCTCCATCTCAACTGCCTCCCTCTCCCGGCGATCTGGAGCAGATAACGCAGACGGCCTAGGCGTTCGTAACAGTGCAGCCAGTCGTCAGGCGTGGCCAGCAGCCCGGCGCGGCGCCGCGAGCAAACCAGACCGGCGCACCCCCAAGTGGTCGATGCTCGTGGGTCTGCCTGCCAGGCTCAGCGGCTCAGCTGTCGGCCCAACCTTGCGGCTAGAGCGACGGCCGGCGGCCGTGCGTGCTGGCGAAGTGACCACGTCCGGAGCGGACGCGCCGCCACGACATTTCGTCGGCTTGAGGCTTGCCTAGTCTTGCGACCCGCTCCATCCGAGGACGGGGAGGCCATCCCGCAGTGCGACCAGGACCGAGGAGGCCCACGCGCCGTCTCCGGCCGCGCACGCCGTCTCCGGCCAGGAAGACCGGGCCACCCGCATGGACCTTACGGCTTTGTGTTTTTCTGTGATTTAGTTGTCAACGGAAATTAGCTTTTGGAAGGGAACGAATCATTGTGCTCCACGTGTTGGCGACGCTGATGTGACGCCACGTAGGCTAAAACCAGCTCATAAATCGCTGAAGTCTGTAAATCAGACGGTTTCGATAGTTTGTGGGTATCCAATACCTAGTTTTGTAGTTGGGGGTTGAAACCTGATCACGCCTATAGTTTTTCCTAGATTTTATACACCTATAGCCCAGCAACAGCCCAATTATTGGCCCAGATGGTTCACTGCTTAGACTGCTACCTTCTTCCTCAGTCAGCTCCACGCCTTTCTCTCTCATCTCACACGCGCCGCTGCAGTGAGCTCGCCGGAGGGGTAGGAGATGGGCGGGGGCGGTAGGAGCCCCCGTATGCACCCAGCTTAGCACTTGAGTGTCTGTTGCGCGGCCGCCGTGTGGACTCACCCTGGAGGCAATGTTCGTTCGTCCCCAGCGACCTGTGTATTCTCCTCCAGTGAGAGAGGAGAGAGCCTACAACCGAGGAAGATTTGGGTCTTGATCAGTCAGTGATAAACCAACAACTCCATCATCTGTTGGTTTGGTTGGTATCCCACGAGCATTGTATTAAGGAAAAGAACTTCTCACACGTATCAAGAAAATTTCGAAACTAGTCATATGTTTTAGCATGGGACATACGTGAATTTTTTTTATTCTTAATTATAAATTCGCCCCCACAAAAATTCAAAACCATGACTTAAAAAGATGCTACTGATTTCACCTAACCAAGTCAGCTAGCCACCCTTTTCGTAAAATGTGTGGCTTTGAGGTTGAAACTTCATAGCTACTAGGACCGTATGTCTGTACCTGTACGTAACTCCGTCTAGAACCCGCTTTCGTCATGGGGTTCGTGGGGCTCAAGAGGGGGCAGTGAAGAAGAGGATTCTAAAAGCTGACTTAGGGCTTGTTCGTCTCCACCAGGTTGGATCCGGTCGGAATTGATAATATAACAAGAAAATCATGATACCTACTATAAGGTGTTCGGATTTATTCCGGGTTGGAAACCGATTTACTCATGATATGGATATCAAGAAACTCAGAATTAATCTACTATTCAAGAGGTGTGGAATCAATCTGGCTCTTTGGTTCCTTGTTATATTTATCATGATGAGTAAATTAGTTCTCGAGTAGGAATAAATCCGGGTCTCTATAGTATCTATATTGATTTTTTTCTATAGCATTTGTCATTTCCATCCGGATTGAACCTTGTGGAAACGAACAAGCCCTTAGACAAATTTGTTATGCTCGATAGATATTAGGCAGATTTGTACGGTAGATTTGTTCTAAGAAAAAGTATTATATGTTGACTTGTACAATAGATTTGTTCTGAAAAAATATTGCAACAAGCCGAAAGAAGAGAAGCCGAACAGAGTCGAACGCTTTTCTCCTAATCATTAGAACACATTAGAAATGAGCTTATTGTTACGGTCATTTCCTTAGAGCACCTCTGAGAGATTCTCTATATTCTCTTTAAATGATAGAAATAGAGATTTTGGTGAAGAAATGTCGTCCAACCGCTTATCTAAATGGTCATCCAAATATAGCCATATTCAATTTCGAATTTTTCGCTAGTTAAATTTAGAAGACGAGAATGGCTCTCTATAGTGTGCATAAAAAATAGAAAAGTTGTTGGAAAGTGAAAAGATATAGAAAACGATTTTCATACAAATGACTTTCTAATGATGATTCAGAGTGTAAAATTTAGAAAGACAGTTGGAGATGCTCTTAGCTTTTAGATATTTTCACCTGTCTAATAATGGTAACGCCTCTCTAATAATGGGATTCTGAATTAGTTGGTCCTATATATCATCAGTCACCTGTACACAGGGTTCACCAAACCGTTGGGAACCGGACCGGTTCGACCGGTTCCCGGTGGAACTGGTCCGGCCTGGTACACGAACCGGTCCGGTTCCCACTCACAAACCGTGTCTATATTTTTTTTTAACACCAGCAAACCGGTCGGTTTCACCGGTTTACCGACCGGTTTTTTTGAACCGCGGAAACCGGTCCGGCAGCGGTTTGGGAAACCCTGCCTGTACATATGTACTAGACGAAACCCTCCCCACACCCCACCACCCACACACACCCCACCCCCCACCCAATGGCATCTCTAACATAAGATTATGATCACGATGGAGACACGTGATATTTGCGCCGCGGCCTAGCATGCTACGTGAGTAGTGGAGCGGCGGTTGGAGCCATAACCCCGAAAAATTTCCGAGTCTGAATCTCACTTCTTGAATGCTTGTTTTCCCCCAACTTTCACTGTTTTTTTGAACAGGTAAACTTTGACTGTGTTTGTCTCACAATACTTTAATCAAAACATATACAGGAGCCTTTACAAAACTTGTGGCCCTACCATGCACCTTCAACTTTTATTTCGGTCGGCCAATGTGTTGAGATGTAAAATCGTGAGCAGCATTGATGCAAAGTCCGTTCAGTTCAGTGGCCAAAACATTGCACCGCTCAGTTCCACCTATCGCTCCCTGACCGACACAGAGCAACGTCGCCACCAAGCGACCGGCGACCGTCGCCGAGTCGGCACGTGGTCCTGAACGCTTCCCCGGCAAGGTTCATACCAACGACGCCCCAACCTCCCTGTCTTCCTCCTCTCGCCATACTTCTTCGCTGAACAGAGCAAGGTCGCCGGCTGCTCCTCCGGCCACCTCCCTCCCTTTCTTTCTCGCAAGAGCCAGCAAGCATCTCAACTGCAGCCTTGATCTCCTTACTCTGCCATCGAATCCAACAGTCGTCTGGAACACCTTCCAAGCTCGTCGAATGCTCCCACACTTTGCATACATCTCGACCAATGCATTCGCCACATATAAAGTTCTTCAGAAGGCCCTTCCCCCTTGCGTACCGCTCCACCTTCCTCCCCTAGCTCAGCTCCATCGCCCCAACAGCTCAAAAAAAACCACCTTTCTTCTCAGTTCTCACTGTGAGCTCATTTGGCAGCACACCTTTCTTCTCCCACGTCCGCTTCCTCGTGCTTCCCATTCTGGGTGTAGCCCGAAACCATCGCGGTCCAAAAAACCACATTATATTCACGGGTATTTCCTCAAACAGCTTCTCCGCGGCGGCGTTGATGAGCTCGCCCCTTGTGTACGCCGAGAGAAGCGCATTGTACACGGCTGCATCCCTGAGACTCTGAGAGGCAACTCGTCGAACACCGCGTGGCCGCATCTAGGAAGCGGTTCTTGGCGTAGAAAGTGACAAGCGCGGAGGAGAGGAACGGGTCGCCGGCGCCCGCGGCGGACGCAAGTGCCCGGACTTGATCAGCAAGGCGTGGGCGCACACAGCGAACTGCGTGGACGAGGCGGATGCGGAGAGGAGGAGGTGAAAGAGAGCGGGGCGAGGAGGCGTTGGCGGTGGGCGCGGGAGAAGAAGGGGAGCATCAGCAGCGGGTGGCGTGCGGAGGCGAGCGCGTGGACCGTGGAGTAGGCAGTTGTGGAGCGGCGGAGAGGGACGAAGACGACGAAGGGAACGACTCGAGCAGGATCGCGGCGTAGCGGAGGTCGCCGGCGGCGAGCAGACGCGGAGGAGCAGCGGCTGCAGGCGGCGCTCGTCGCGGCGGAGCAGGCGCGCGTGCAGCCTCTTCGCCATCCAGTTTCTTAACCGCCACAACCGTTCATCGGTGGATGGACAGCCGAGATGCAGGTTAGAGGTACGTAGTAGAGTCTGGCAGCGGGCCGTCTTATGGGGCGGGCTGATTTATTGGTGGGCTTCTTTTCAGCACACCGTCATCGGGAGTTACTCCTTCTGTCAAAAAGAATGTCATCTCGGTTCCCTATTTATTTGTCAAATTTGATCGTTATAATTGATTGTTGCGACGCCTACATACACACGCACATATGCTAAATTAAGTAAAACATCATTCTTTTCGGGACAAATTTAGAATCTAAAACGTCATTCTTTTTTGGACGGAGGGGTACATACAAAACGCCTTTGGACGGATCAAGCCTAAAGAGCAGTATGTGGAGCTCTTTGCAAAGCCTATCTGCAAATTTGTAGTTCTATCCTCACGCACCACTTCAATTTTTGTATTCATCTGATGCCAGCCGGACCTCCTACAGGCCAAGATCGTTAATGCTAGTCCCTCCCTATGAAGAATGGCAATTGTTGGATTCATCTCTTCAAGACCTATATATAGGCAGTATATCTTGTACACAAGGAGGTTTACAGAGCGGCGTGCCGCTGATCCAGGGAGCTACAATCCCGGAGAGATTCACAGGAGCGGCGTGCCGCTAGTCAAGGGAGCTACAACTACGGAGATGTGGCAACGCATGCAGATGACGACCGGTTCTCCTCGTCAACGATAGATGAACGGTATACTCCAATACCCTACACACCAAACCTCCGTGGTCTCTGGATCAGATACACCTTTCGGCCTCGTTCGGTTCTTCGTGTTTCGTTCGTGTTCGGGATTCGTTCATGGCCAGGATCAAGTGGAACCACCTGTTTCACTCAAACCCCCGTTCTCATTCCACTTTTATTTTTTCTTAATCCCTATGATCTTTTGTTGTTCGGTTGGGCATGGATTCAAGTCAGATCGGAAGTCTCCAATGTATGTACTAGAACCTATCACTGGTACAAGTACAACACAAGCTCATTTTATACAAAAGCTAAAAAAATAGTTGGTTGCTGCATGAGTTCTGCAAAGGAATTTATGTATCCTCGTCAGGTAGTTGTAGTTGGTTGCTATCATAGTTTTCAGCATCGATCACAGGTGGATTTCCATACTTCTATTCGATGCGCCTCATCAGCTTGAACATGCCCCAGGGAACTATGTGCATCCATCTTGGCGCTGCCCGCAGTCTGGAAGTTGGTAAACAACTGTCAATCAAATATTTGATGACTAGAAGATGAAAACTGTAATCATAACAAGTCTGAAGAAATGGCTGATGGTCAGCACTGATTCGCATTAGAGGCACTGGAATTTAAAAGAATTACCTTTGTCTAATATGACATCTATGAGGCTGTTCATTATTATTCAATCCTTCTTCATTAGATTCACCAGTCCCATCTAGTGAGAAAAAACTAGTTAGTACTTGGTGCAAACAGAAAAATAAATGTTTTTAAAGAACTTATTTATTTCATACTTGGGAAGGATACATGATCTCGATCGAGAACCGGTACGCATCCATGCAAATGTCCTTCATCAAGTCCACATCTTCCTGCCGTAATGTTAGGTTTGTCATTTCGGATCTATGAAAGCATTCTTGTTGATGCAAGCACCTCATATTAAGGAAAACCTCTTCTCTCTCGATTTTTGGCAAGCAACGTGCCGAGTAGTGGACTAGCGAGTTTATTATTTTGGTTAATGAAGATGAATCAAGAATAATTACGCCGAATAATTCTTAAATAGAATGATTCTTACGGGCATGGAAGGAACAAGCAAATGCATACACGATTTCGAATTTCCAAATTTAAATTGCCGAAGATGGCCGGATGAAAGGTAGGCAAGTATTCATTTAAATGCCAAAAATCATCCACGAAGGGATTTGTCCATGCTTTGAAAAACAGAAAATTTCTTATTGTGTTATTATGCCTATCCAACAGTACGACACGAGCTATGAGCAATATTTCTGTTTCTTCCTTGGAATACTTGGTTATTAGAGCATCAAGAACGCACACGTAACCCACCGATCGAGATGTGTTGTACCGAATCGAATACACAGATAGGCGATTCTCTTATTTATAAGTGAAGCAAGCCAATTCTCCAAATCAAAAGAACGTATATATTTCACAACTAGACAAACAATCCCAAGTTTCCAACGCCGCTTTAGCCCACACCCATGATGTACATCCCATTCCACCACAACGTCATTACCATCTCTCCTTTTCTTTTCTTTTTTCGGATCAAAGCAATTGATCTTGGCCAGTTCACCGAATTCATTAGGAATCATACCAAACCATATCAAGGATAAACCATATGAGGAAATTTGCTAGCACATTCGGCTTCACCAAACGGAATGGCGGAGAGAACAGACCCCACTTCTAAAGAAAGATGGAAAACAAGGGTTGTGTGTTAAACAACGACGAGGCATTCGGGATCGAAAATAACCGAAAGAAAACATTCAAGCATTGCAGAGAATCTTTTGACAAGTTAAAATGCATATATCCGCATTCCCTTTGTGCCGTGCATAATACTCAATACTTTTAGACTATCATGACAAGAAGCTCCGTTACTCATCATTTTAATCTGGTTCGCAAGGATTTGGTTACCTCAAACTAAAGAAATTGTCGTGTCACAATACATGTTGGTATTAGATTGTCGTGTCACGTAGTTGTAATAATAGCATGTATCGATTGAAACGAAATTAATCCGCGATTATTTACAAAGTATCGTGATACCCATCGCACATCATCTCGTCACATCACAAGATTATGTTGTCAATTTTTGGTTTCGGTCTATAATCGAGGCGGAGCAAACCCTAGACCACTCAAGAAGCCAAATATCGTTGCGCATCATCTCGACCCATCACAAGATTAGGATTTCGGTACCACCGGATAACGAAACAGATCAATAAAACTACCTATCGGAGTGCTCCAACTTACGGGAAACGGATCACCAATAAACGGCCGGGAGAGAGAGGAAGGAAGAGAGGCCGGTGCTTACCGGCCGAGAAGGCGAGAGGTCGCGGTCGCGAGCCGTGGTGGCCGTGGCCCGTGGAAGATGTGACGCGCCGTCGCTTTTCCGCCTCCCGCATCGCCTCCTCGCGTCTTCGCCTTCGCCTTGCGACCTCTCGCGCCGGCGCCTTGTCACCTTCGCCCCCACCGGCCCCCGGTGTTGTGCGCGTCGCCTCTCGTCGTATGGACCTCCCCGGGCCCACTACCTTGGTGGGTACCGGGACCGACTACTCGGTGGGCCCTTGGGACTACCCGGCTTGCGCTACACGGCACCCGAAGGCGTGGAGCACAAGGACCGAGCAGAGGAGAAGTACTCGGTTAGGAAGCCGTACATGTCCCGCATCGTATGGAAGACTCCTAGACGTACCCGACTAGTACTCTCTCCCTACTCCGAGCTTGTAACCCCGCTCCCGACTATATAAGGCGAGGCAGGGACCGTGCTTAGGAACACAACACATCTCATACAACTCACGGCGCACTATTGCACCATCTTGTAATCGTGCCAAATCAATCCGTAGCTACGCACCATACAGACGTAGGGTATTACGCACCTCGCGGCCCGAACCTCGTCTAAATTGTGTGCCACGTGTCTCTTCCTTCGAGTTACCGATCTCGGCGAGGCCACATTCATCTACTTCGGGTACTCCCCTTAGTAGGTTGCCGGTCTAAAACACCGACAGCTGGCGCGCCAGGTAGGGGCTCTCGCCCGAGATCACATGGCGAACTCGACGGCTCTCGTCTACTTCAAGCCAACCGTCGCCTTCAACCGCGGCGACACCTTCGTGTTCGGCGCCTGGGTCTGCACTGCCGACGGCGCGGGCTCCTTCCGGCGCCGTCTAACCATGCAGCCCCAACCCGAAGACCGGCTTCGTGACGCTTCCCGAAGTTGTCACAGGCGAACTCGCCAGCAAGTTCGGCGAAATTTCGCTCTTCAACCACCACGCTGACTTCGAGCTCGAGTCCGCTTCCAACTCGAATTCGACGTCTCCATGGGCCATCGCATGTGAGCCGGCTCCTCAGTCATCGCAGGCGGTCCCCTCACCTCGTGAGCGCTCCGCGCGCGGCCCCCGCACCCACGGCCGGCCCGCACGGGGACTCCCCACTTCGCGCCGGCCGGCAAGGAGCCCGTACCCGAGTACAACTCGGACTCCGACACCGCCCCCCGCCACGCTTCGGACTCCGGCCCTCTTTCCGAGTTCTACTCGAACCCGGATTACGAGTTCGACTTCGGGTCGGACCCCCGAGGAGCCCGAGTTCGGGGACAACTCCACCGAGCTTCGCTTGTCGGGCCGGCCTCCGGGCTGGTTATAACGTCCACACCGGCCGGGGAGATTCGTCTACTGGCCAGACCGCAAGCCTGCCGACCTGATAAGTGGAGACTCACGCTACGTCGCCTACATCGACTCGCTACCGTTCCAGGAGGGAACACCATTAGCCCGGCCGACTCAAGCACACCAACTGAGGTGGCGCCTTCGAGTCCGGCCTTGGCACCCCTGATCGCCAAGTCTTCATGGCCGCCGGCGACACCCCGAGACCTTCAGGGACGGCCCAAGACAAGTACCTTGAAGACATCTCCACCGACGAGCTCTCTGCTGATGCTCCAACAAACGAGACCCCCGCAGACAGAGACGCTCGACGTGAACGTAATCGGAAGTGCGGCGAACGTCGTCGACGCCTCCGCGACAACTTCCCCGTCCGCAACCTTGCGGAAGATCTCGAGGCGGTCGAGAGCAGAGTACACACTACCCCCGAGCAATGCCTCATGTCGATCACGCCGACCGCACACCAACCTCGGGGCATACGCGCCGGGGAAGTCATCACCAAGCTCGCCGAAGATGCCTACTTCATGCGGGTCGACAACGCAGTCAACCAACCTCCCCCGCCCGGTGCCCCGCGACAACGAAGCCACAAGTCGCGGCGCCAACAACGGTCCCAACCGTACTCGAGCCGAGCTCCCGCCCGAGCCCAACCGTCGTCGCTCCAACGCCGGTGGACCTCCACAAGCGTGACAACAAAGAACCGCGAGGTCGTCCCCCACCGCGCTCCGGCCGGCGGAGGGCGAAGAACGACCCCGACGGAGGCGACAACGACGGCGGGAGCTCCAATCATGGAGCCAACGAGAGGGCGGGTGGCGGCGGCGGCCGCGGCGGCCGAGGCCACACGAACGCCCACGCCTGCGGCGCCCTCGCAGGCGGCTACGACGCCCGTCGAAGATTGAGGAGCTGCGGCGGAAGAAGTCGACCACCGCAGGCGACGGCGACGGCTTCCCCGCCTTCTCACCTCGACTTCGCAACTTGCTCCTCCCCGACAAGTTCAAGCCTTTGGGGATCACCAAGTACGACGCGAAGCAGGACCCCATTCAGTGGCTCAGGTGCTACGCCCTCTCCATCGAGAATGCCGGCGGCAACAACGACACCAAGTGCCTCTACTTCCCCTTCTGCCTGGACCAAGCCCCACTCACATGGCTCGAGTCGCTGGACAAGCACTCGATCGACAAGTGGGACCACCGAAGGAGCAGTTCACCAAAGCAACTTCGCGGGCGCCATGGGCCGATTGGGTACTCGCATGGACCCGGCCATGGTCAAGCGAGAACAAGGCGAGACCCTCCGCAAGTACATGCGCCGCTTCTTCGACAAGCGCGCCACCGTCGTCGACGTCACCGACAAGGAGGTCATCGACCTCTTCCAAGACGACCTCTACGACCGCCGCACATTCGAAGACTTCGGTCGCCGCCGCCCCAGGTCCATCCCACACCTCAAGGACATGATCACGTCCTGGGCGGATGAAGAAGACAAGGCCAACGCCAAGTACGACGCCATCCGTGGCAAGAGCAAGCAGAACCAGGGCGGCGGCAGCGGCAGCAACGCGAACCAAGGCGGTCGCAACAACAACAACAACAACTACTACTACTACTACTACTCGGGTCCCAACCGCAAGCGCAAGCCAGACAACACTGTCGCGGCTATCCAGCGCCCTGCGAAGGAGAACTCGAAGAAGAACTCGGCGGCTTCAAGGACCCGTCGAAGGAAAGGTGCCCGTGGCATCCAAACGGCAACCACACCCAGGCACGCACTCAAGGATACGCCGGAGCCACCGCACCCTCACGACAAAAAGGGCAAGAAGAAGGACGGCGACAACAACGACTTCCAGGAGCCTGACAAGACCGTCAACGTCCTCTTCGGCGGACTGCCCAGCCAGGGCGGGAGCGAAGGCTACCCGCCGCGAAGTCATGTCCATTGAGCCAGCGGTCCCGACCCCTCTCAGGTGGTCGGAGGTACCCATCACCTTCTCCCGCGCGGATCAATGGACTAGCTTCTCCGAACCAGGACGGTTCCCCCTTGTCCTGAAGCCGGTGGTCGCGGGCTCCAAACTCAACAAGGTGCTTATCGATGGTGGAAGCGGGCTCAACGTCCTTTTCACCAAGACCTTGAAGAAAATGAAGCTCGACATCACCCACATGCTCACCAAGAGCAACACACCCTTCTACGGCATCGTCCCCGGCAACGCGGCTATTCCACTGGGCTCAGTGGTCCTGCCAGTTACCTTCGGGGCATCTCGGGACAACTACCGTACCGAGTACATCAAGTTCGAGGTCACGGACTTCGAGACTTCCTACCATGCCATCCTCGGCAGACCGGCCATCGCCAAGTTCATGGCGGTGCCCCACTACACCTACTTGGTACTCAAAATGCCAAGCCCAGCTGGTGTACTCTCCCTTCAAGGGGACTTGAAGATCTCTCACGACTGTGACACAGAAGCCGTGGAGATCGCCTCTACGAACCAAGTACCCAACGCGATGATGGAGGTCTACGCCGCGTCGAAGAAGCTTGCTACAAGTGAACTCGACATCCCGCAGAAGTCCGACGGCCGCCAACAAGCCTCGGCCCACTTGAGGAAGTACTCGTCAAGACGATCGACCTCGAACGGGCGACCCCAAAGCAAGACCACCACCATCGGGGCCGGCCTCGACCCCAAATAGGAAGACGCGCTCATCGGCTTCCTTCGGGCTAACCGCGACATCTTCGGGTGGAAGCCGGCGGACATGCCGGGAGTGCCCCGTGGAGCCGATTGAGCACCGCCTCAACGTCGATCCTAAGGCCACCCCCAAGCGACAACACCTTCGACGCTTTGCCGACGACAGACGGGACACCATCAAGAAGGAACTCGCCAAACTACTCGCGGCCGGCTTCATCGAGAAGTCTTTCATCCCGAGTGGCTCGCCAACCCCGTCCTCGTCCGCAAGAAGAACTCGAACGAGTGGAGGATGTGCGTCGACTACACTGACCTCAACAAGCACTGCCCCAAGGACCCCTTCGGGTTGCCGCGGATCGATCAAGTCATCGACTCCACGGCGGGCTGCGACCTCCCTCGCTTCCTCGACTGCTACTCCGGGTACCACCAGATCGCGATCAAGGAAGAAGACCAGGAGAAGACCGCGTTCATCACCCCGTTTGGCGCATACTGCTACACGACCATGTCCTTCGGGCTGAAGAACGCCGGCGCCACCTACCAACGAGCTATCCAGGCCTGCTTCAAAAGGCAACTCAACAAGAACGTCGAAGCCTACGTGGATGACGTGGTCGTCAAGACCGTAAACTCCGTACCCTCATCGACGACCTTGAAGAGACTTTCGCATCACTGCGCGAGTACCGCTGGAAGCTCAACCCGAACAAGTGCATCTTCGGCGTACCTTCGAGCAAACTACTCGGCTTCATCATCGCCCGGCGCGGCATCGAAGCCAACCCCGAGAAGATCTCCGCCATCACCAAAGATGAAAGCTCCCACGAGCATCAAAGATGTCCGAAAGCCGACCGGTGCATGGCGGCACCGAACGGATTTATCTCGAGGCTAGGAGAACGGGGGCTCCCCTTCTTCAAACTACTCAAGCATCAAGAGAAGTTCGTGTGGACTCCACGAGGCGGATCAAGCCCTTGCCCGCCTCAAGGACTTCCTATCGAAGCCACCGATCCTCACGGCTCCTCACAAGGGCGAGCGCCCATCGCTCTACCTTGCCGCGACTACCCACGTGGTCGATCGCCATCGTCGTCGAGCGGCAGAAAGACGACCATGCCTACCCGGTCCGGGGCCGCCCCGGCCTACTTCGTCGGGCCGAGGTTCTATCGTAGTCCAAGGCCCGCTATCGGCCCGTGCGAAGCTCCCGTACGCGGTACTCATCACCTCGCGGAAGTTACGACACTACTTCCGGGAGTACTCGATCTCCGTCGTCACCGACTACCCGCTCGGCGACATCCCGCGGAACCAAGATGCTACCGGAAGAATCTCCAAGTGGGCGGTCGAGCTCGGCGCCCTCACTATCGACTTCAAGCGACGCACGCCCATCAAGTCACGAGCACTAGTCGACTTCATGGCAGAGTGGCGAGAGAACCACCGCCTACTCCCACGGTGCGACCGGAGCATTGGGTGATGTACTTCGACGGCTCACTCAACCTTGAGGGCGCAGCGCAGGGGTACCCCCGATCTCTCCAACGGGCGAACAACTCAAGTACGTCCCGCATCTTCCGGAAGGTCTCAAACAACGAAGCCGAGTACGAAGCTCTCCTACACGGGCTCCGCCTCGCGGCTTCATTGGGCATCAAGCGGCTACTAGTCTACGGCGACTCCGCAGTGGTCATCAACCAAGTCAACAAGTCCTGGGACCGCAACAAGGAGAACATGGACGCCTACTGCCTAGAAGTCCGCAAGCTCGAGAACAAGTTCTACGGTCTCGAGTTCTACCACATCGTCCGCGACAACAACGTTGCAGCGGACGTCCTCTCGAAGCTCGGATCCAGCCGCGCTGAAGTACCAGCGGGTGTCTTCGTTCACGAGCTTCACGCGCCATCCATCCCGGAGCTGGCGCCACCGACCACTGTCCCAGCTCACCCACCAACCGGGCGAGAGGTCATGATGATCGACGTGGACTGGAGGCAACCCTTCATCGACTACCTCAACGAGCAAAAGGTTCCCTCGGACAAGAACTTGGGCTGAGCGCTCGTCCGCCGTGCCAAGTCCTACGTCCTCGTCGGGAGACAAGCTTTACAAGCGGGGGTGCATCATCCCGGAGTACTCATGAAGTGTGTCCCTCGTGAATAAGGCAAGGACATCTTGGAGGAGGTTCACAAGGGCGTCGGCGGTAACCACGCGTCCTCACGCACGCCGGTCGGCAAGGCCTTCCGGCGAGCTTTTTACCGGCCCACAACCCCGGGCGATGCCGAAGAACTCGTCGAAGGTGCCAAGGATGCCGCATTTCGCCAAGCAGCAACACGTCCCGGCCTACAAGCTAGTCACCATACCGCCAACCCGTCCCTTTGCCTCGCCGGGGTCTCGACATGATTGGGCCACCGCCAACGGCGCCGGGCGGTTTTCAACAGGGGTATTGGTGGCCATCGACAAGTTCACCAAGTGGATCGAGGTCAAGCCGGTCACATGCCCCAAGGCGCGGGACGAGTACTCGACTTCCCGGATGAACTCGTATATCGCTACGGACTACCCCACCACATCATCACGGTATCCGGGCTCCAACTTCAACAATCACCTCGCCGGGAGTACCGCGAGAACGGCGGGATCGACGTCCGATACGTCTCAGTTGCCCATCCACGGGCCAACGGACAAGTCGAGCGCGCCAATGGGATGGTGCTCGACGCTCTTAAGAAGCGGCTACCCAACGCACTCTGGGGGCTACGGACTCAGCCATCCAAGCCAATGGGGCAATCCCCTTACTTCCTGGTCTACGGCTCCGAAGCAATCCTCCCTGCCGACGTCATATGGAACTCGCCAGCAGTGGAGCACTACGACGAAGGCGTCTCAGAAGACAGCAGACGAGTTGACATCGACAGCCTCGAAGAAGCTCGCTGCGCTGCCCTCGTCCAATCAGCAAGGTACCTAGAGGGTATCCGACGCTACCACGATCGCAACGTCAAGGAACGCTCCTTCAACGTTGGTGATCTCGTCCTCCGTCGCATCCAGAACACGGAAGGACTACACAAGCTCACCTCCCCCTGGGAAGGTCCCTTCACCGTTGCAAAGGTGACCGGGCGGGCTCCTACCGCCTCCCGGACACTTGAAGGCGAAGACATCAACAACTCGTGGAACGTCGACCGCCTCTCGTCGATTCTACGCCTAGTCTACACGACTACTCCGGGTTCAAGTCTACACGACTACACCAACACCCCCTCCGCCGTAAGCGGCCTCCGGTCCCGGCTCCAATCTCCGGACTACTCCTCTCCGGGATCCGGCCCCGCGCGGCTACCTACGGATCTCGGGCCGCGACGAGCGTCAAGGACTCTAGCAAGAGTGGTCTACTAAGAGACCATGTACTCCAAGATCCGAGCCTACACGGC
The DNA here is from genome assembly GCA_947561735.1 of Cenchrus americanus. Classification (NCBI taxonomy): domain Eukaryota; kingdom Viridiplantae; phylum Streptophyta; class Magnoliopsida; order Poales; family Poaceae; genus Cenchrus; species Cenchrus americanus. The sequence continues at coordinate 86,974,154 of OX387240.1, read as the reverse complement.
TACTTACGGATCTCTGACCGCCGTAAGAGGCCACCGCTCTAGCACTACTCACCGTAAGCGGCCCCCGGTCCCGGCGACTACTACCGTAACTACGGCCCCGGCCACCCGGGTGTACTTCTTTAGTAATAAAGTTTGATCGTTCATCAACTTCTTTACCGTCTACTCCCTCCAATGGGACCACTACCGCCGAGTGCGACTACTCGCAACCACTCCACGATGGGCTCCGCACTGCGAGATCGCGACTACGAGTACTCATTGCCTGGAAATTCTCTTTCATTAATACTTAAGCAATTCATTACAATTGTTTTTGTACAACTTTTGGCTACTAGATATCTATTACGGGGCTACTAGAGATTAAGCTTCTCGGCCTACTTGCTCCGCGATGGGAGCCATCTCGCTCCAATGACAGCCTCCGCATACTTGCTCATCGGTGCAGTTGGTGGCTACCCCGCCGCCGACTACTTCCCATCGGGACCTTCGGGAAGTACGACTTCATGAAGGCCAAGACCCGCCTTGGGATTGACCTCGCCATGTGCTTCACATAAGCCGCCGGCCCGGCTTGGGGCTTCCTTGAGGCGATCCACCGGTGGAGCAATCTTGGGGCCGCCGGGTGCGGCACCAAGAGCCTTGCGATCGGCAGTGCGGTGTTGACGGTGAAAATCCGTCAACCTAGCCATGAGTTTACCTTCGGTGTTGGCATGAGTTTTATACCTTATCCATTGGTACTAACCCCCGTGGTATAACAAGTTCACGTGTGCATGTCGGTTTTGGAATTTAATGTTTATGCAGGGTTTTAGTGTTGAATGCAAGACTTTCGGGATAAGTTCATCAAGCACCTCATGACAAGACCTTGAAGCCCCGTACAAGTCATGCAATTAAGCAAACTTAACTCCAAGAAGCCGGGGACTTGATCCGAGAAGACGACGGACTCCGGGGACCCGACCGTAAAAGTGCGTCGAATCTTGCAAGACAAGGAGTTGAGTCCAATTCGGAGAGAAACCGACGACATGGACCTACATGCGAAGGGGGAAACATCCGAGAAGCAAGGGAACCGACGTGGGGCAAAGGAGCCCACGGGCCGGGCCTAAATGGGCCCGGCCGGCCGGCCCGGCGGTCCGGTCGGCCCGTGCCCGTTTTGGGCCCAAACACCTCCTCCTTTGCCCTAGCCGCCAATCGGGCTATTTATAGCCCCCTGACCGAGAGCCACGGAGAGAAGAATTCGTCATCGGCCGCCGAGGAGAAGAGAAGAAAGGGACACCATCTCGGAGAGGAGAGGGTCGAGCTAGTTGACTAGGGTTTCCCTAGCCGACGTAGGAACCTTGCATGGAAGACTACGTCGGAGTTCCCAGAGCTAGAAGCAAGATCAAGGAAGGATCCCGGTGGTGATCTTGTGTATGTATCATTGTCATAGTTGAATTATCAAGTTGAATCTTTTCTTAGCGATCAAGTGTTTTCTCGAAGATTTCGTTTTTCGATCGGCTTTGCTTATTCCAATTCTATTCGCGCGATAGATTACATAGGGTGTTCTTGTAGCCGCGGTGGCTAGAGGGACACGCCGGATCTTCCGAAAGAATCTCGACTTGTCTTTTGACTCGCCCTAAGCTCCCCGCATGAATAGGGATACGTTGTGACAGAACGGGGGTCTCGAAAGGCGGATGTTTTCGGATTTGGACGGGAAACCACGATTTAAAGAGGCTTCTATTAAGATTCGATTTGCTACTTCTTCTCTTGCTTGGAACTTCAACAAAAGGCTTACCCCGATCCCTCTAGATCGGTTTATCTACCTAATCTTACTTTGTTTTATCCGGTCTTTAGTAGATTAGATTTATCTTTGTTTTGTGTTCTTATCTAGATGCATTAGGGTTTCTCTTTTACCAAAGATTGAAGTTACTTGGCTTTACTAGATCAACTCTTGCGTCACACATTTGTTCCACGGATTCGATACCTTGGGTTCACCACTCGAGGGAAGAAGGGTCCCTTGACTACGACGGGAGACTTGTCCGCTTGCAAGTCACAAACGAACTTTGATACAAATATTAACCGTCAACAAGCCCCTTTTTCCGGGCGCCGTTGGCGGGGAACAAGTGATCAAGATTTGGTTTTTTATTGCCTTTTTGTAATTTTCAGTTTTCTTTTTGTTTTTCTTTTTGCATCTACTAAACTTTGATCATCCTCAAAATACATCTAATCTAGTTTGTCTAACCCTAGTTTTCATAGATTTATTTTTCCTTTCTAGTTTTTGCATACTTTGCTTATTTCTAACCCTAACCGGAGATGGTTGGCTACCTCTCCAAGAAACCCAAGCTTTTTTGTGGATGATCCAGGAAAACTTTACAGGCAAAGGTGACATGCAACACAAGCTAAAGGGGTGGAAACCCTAGATTCAAAAGTTGAAGTCGAAGGACCGTCGAAATCTCCAAGGGAATCACCACCTCCAAGTCGAGACGCCGGAAGGCCGTTCAAGATCAAGAGGAGGATGGAGAAGATGGAGATAGAGAAAGAAGCTCAACACCTAAAGGCCGCCAAGGCAAGATCCACATGTGGGGGAAGTGTTCATCGTGATGAAGATGCTAGATGCAAGTGGGACAACTTGCCGGGCGTCCGATGGGTAACAAAGAAGAATTTCGGAGACAACTCCAAGGTCCCAAGACGGCGAAGGCTACTCAAGCTCGTTCGGGAGAGATGAAGGATCACACTAGAGACCATGGAGATCACGACCGAAGGACCGGAGTTCGAGATGCCGAGCCACAAGGAAGTTGTTGCATCCGTCAAGACCAAGGACAAAGCCAGCCTGTGAAGACCAAAAAAAATTGACTAAGCCAAAGTGGGTACCCAAGATTGCAACGCCCGCAAAGAGCGTTGATCCGGAGTAATCAAGTGAAGAAGTCTAGCTATAGACTATAAACGAAGCGCTAGGCGGGAGGCAACCCGTTTCGTCGAGTCAAGAATAAGCTACCGGGAGGACAACCCGATTCCAGGTTTTTCGAGTATTTTTAATAATTTAGTTTTTGAGTTTTATTACGCAAAGACATTAGACTTAGAAGTGGTTGAACAATATTAGAGACATAATTCTTGATTGAATGTTTGCTTTATCATAAACCCTTTGCATGAACCCTCCTATGTGCTTGTTTGATTCTTTTCTTTTCGAGAAACCTCAACCAAATAATTTCAGAACCTTAACTCAACCTTTCACCCTCATTATGGTGCTGAGGTTGACTTATTTTTCATGCTAAAACCACACGAGTAGAGCCACGATTTATGTTTAAGTGTTAATAAAATTCAGCACGTGGTAGGACTCGCGTGAACCTAGAAATCAAAGCTTTTGGTTGGTTTTAAAAATCTTTATCCTTGGTTTCTCTAGGATTAGAATTTTTCTAAGCCTATTCTAATTTTGTTTTATTCAAAATCTTTCTTATTTAGCCAAAATTAGAACCTAAACCTATGCCCCCATGATCAAGCCGGGAAAATGTCCGCTCTCAACCAATGAAGGCAAACTATACCGGTGAGACCGAAATCGACGTAATAAAAAAATATTTTCGACTTGCATTTGTTTTTAATGGTTTAAAAACTTCTCTAAAATTATGTTCGAGCTCTTGCATGGCTCTGAAAAATATTTTAAATTTCGAATTAGAGGAGTGCTTAACCTTAAACACACCTTAATGGAGGCAATCTAGTAATCATGCATGCACCATTGGATTCCCTTTCATCAACTTTCACCAATTCCACATGCAAAGGACAAGCATGGTGGGAAGCAAGCATCAACTTTGCAGGAATTTCATGGTGGCATGTGAAGCAAGTGGAGCTAGGGAGTATGGACATAACCCAAAACATGAAGCATCAAGTGGAAGGACCAATAAAAGGAGTGGACGAGAGCGTTTGGGCGGTGCAACTCGTGGAGCACGCGGGGCAGGAAAGTTGCGGGAGGTGAAATGATCGTGCTGGAAGAAAGACGAGGCGGGGAAGAGCACCGAGGCCGGCCTCACCTACATAAGGAGCCCCCCGGCTCCCGTTTTCTGCAGGCAAGCTTCCCTCTCCTTCCTTTGTTTGTGTGTTCAAGTTTGTGTGCTCAAAACCTCCGTAGACATAGCCAACCTTCCCAAGCTTGATAGCTCAAGAAAAAAAATCCACATCCTTAATCCACTCAAAGTCCACATCCGAAGCAAAGAGTTTAAGTGCCTAGTTTACCGGTTGCAACCCGGAATTTTAGTTGAAGAAAGAGTGCAGCAACCATGTGGAAGAAGACCACAAGTCTCTTCTCCAAGAAGAAGAGTTCGTCGTCGTCCAAGCCGTCATCAACCACGTCTTCAAGGAGGCACTCGGTTTCCGAGTCTCCCAGAGCATGGAGACGGATACGGCACCACTGAGGAGGAACGATGCTCTCCTCCTTGGTGGTATGAGGGCTGCAAGAAGCACTTCCATGAGGTTCACCGAACCTCGTGGGCACACGGAGGAGCAGCCCGCGCCACCACGACGATCGACTCGCTCAACCGCACCACCTCCTTACACCCCCGACACACTCTTCGTACGGCTTCATCATCTTGTCGGCGGCGGAGGAGGAGAGGCTCGCCAATCTTGAGAAGAGGCTTGTGCCGAACGTCGAGTTCGACGACCAAGCACTCTACACCTTGGGTTTTGGCACCGACATATACTATATGTTGGGGCACCTCGGATGGGTGCAGTTCTCCAACGGAATATCGGTGGACACCCATTTGGGGTTCGCCTTGGAAATTTTGATGACTATTGCACCCATCGTTGATGATGATGGGGTGCAAAGCTTGTCATTCCGTTTGGAGGGAGTCCAACAAGTGGTTCCCTACGAGCACGTTAGGGAGCTGCTTGGATTCCACAAGGGAGCTCCGGAGAAAGTTGACGTGCCACCCGGCATGTTAGCGGGATTTTGGAACATGATCTCCGGAGAAGCCCATCAACAACGCAATTGCATCCGCAACCCCATTATTCGGATATTTCACTCTAGGATGTGCAAGAGGATATTGGGGAGGATGAAGGAAACAAAGGTGACCGACACGGAGTTGAATTGGCTATACTCGGATTTAATTGCCAGGCAACCAATAGACCCCTCTTACCTCATGATCAACCGTTGGTGTTGTGAAGCAACATCGGGGGCGGGTAATATTGATTCGGGGTGTTACCTCTCCATGTTGGCCTTTTCCTTGCGGCCGGGGATCGCAAGAAATCCCGCTCACCTTTTACGTGGTACCTCTCTCGGCTTTGAATATTTGCGGCAAGGCAAATACATTAGTGGAGATGAGGGAGGAGGTTATCGGTTGGCCATAGTGAACCTACCCCTTCCGAATAAGAGCCTTAGGCTTTTCACCGAAGGAAGGGAAGATTGGTTGGAAGAGGGACTACTTGTCCCCGCAAGGAAGAACAAAAGAGGAAGAATCGTAGAGGAGGGAACATCCTCCGCACAAGCGAGTGGAGCACAACCCAATGTGCAGCCATTCGGCGGGGTCCCTCCTCCGCCAAGTTATTACGGAGGGTCACAAGAACAAGCATGGGGGGGGGGGGGGGGGGGGGTGGTTCACCGGTACCCCCACAAAATTATGTTGTGCCCAACGCTAACTTCGCGGAGTCCTACGCTCATCATCCCCAACCACAACAAAGCATGGCCATTATTGGAGGGTATGCTGCAAGAAATGCTCAAAACATCGCAGCCATCCAAGCTAACGCAGCTCAACTCGGTGAAGGCAACGCAAATATTGCATTTGAACTTGGACGCCTTCACCTTGTGGAGCCAAATCAATTCGTCGGAGGAAATGTCCAATCGTATTATGAGCAAGGGTATTATTATCAAGATTATCAACATCAACCACCGGCGGAGGACTAGAAGATTTAGGAACTTTAGTTTTCTTTTCTTTTCTTTTTCTCTCGTAATTTTCAGCTTTTGCTTATGTGTGTTTGCGTAGTATTTTCTGTTTTTATTTAAATTTCAGCAAGCATGTTTGTTTATTTTCAGATTGTATTTCAACTTGATGTCATCATTAATAAAGACACCACCTTGATTATATCATTGGAAAAGTTACAAAATTCGTGCCATGATGATATATGATCAAAATTGCAGCTTTGTTCATCTTTGTAATTGATTTATGCATGTTTAAGCTAGTGCTCTCTTAAAAATACAGATCTGAATTTATTTAAATGCTAGCTTAATTTTCAGCGGAGGTTATGATTAAAATAAAGACCCATAGTGTTTTATGTGCTCTCAAGTTATGAATAGATTAAAGATGTCTTTTATGCTCAAAAATATTGCTAACCTTGTCACAAATATCACTTGTGTGTTGCTCAACCTATCCAAGCCTTATATATATTTGAGTGCATAAACCTTAGTGTACAAGATTTATTTTTGAGTGAGTTATTGCAGGCCATGATTTCTCTGGCCCGAGACTAAGAAGCTGGTCATTCCATTTTTGCGTATCTATCTTTTTGCTAGCCTTTTATCCGTGCATTGTGTATCCCCGCATCGGTGATCTCACAAACTTCGCCGGATATCCACCCTTAAACCAAATATCATCTTTTGTGATTACCTCCTTGACCACAACCTATCGTTGAGAATGGATCATCAATTCAAGGAAGATCGCAAGACGGTGCCGACGTTGAAGATTTCAAGTATCTCTCCAAGGAAAAATATCTCCGGTACCTACCTTATTTTTCGCCTCTTTGCTCGAGGACGAGCAACGTCTAAGCATGGGGGAGGAGGTAGGTACGGTGCAGTTTTAGAGTTCAAAAGGGAGTATTTTAAATAAAATATATATATAATGATGAAAGAAAAAATTCGGCGATGTACGTGACTTCCAAGGTGAAGAAAGAAAAAAAAACATATATATATATAAGAAAGAAAGAAAGAAAGAAAGAAAAGAATGAGAAATATGAGAAAGAGAAAAAAAAATATATATGTGCGTAAAGTGAACTCCCGGTTCTCTAAGAGTGCATTCAAGGCTTCAAGTTAAAAAGATCCATTCTCATTTTCCAACCATGTGCAATCCGATAACGAGGACTTCTTTTGTGCCTCGGGATCACTCTTTGCCATTTGCACATGTCCACTTATCTAAAGTGTGTGTATTTTTCTCTTTCCCCTCCTTGATTTAACATTATTTTCCAATGACCTTTTTGACGAGTCTCGGTAAGACCATGAGAAGCTTGTCTTGTTTTGACAACACCTCATTTATAAAATCTTGTTAGGACTAAACTTTCCCAAAGCTCCATATAAAGCCTACCACATATATATGAGAGGGAAAGGAGTAGAATATATAGGCTTGAGAGACAAGTGAGATGAGAGTTAATGAGCAATATACGAGATGATTTAAATTTGTGATTTTGGTTTAGCTTTTCTTTATCTTGTTCTTCATTTCAAAAATTCGAGATCTATTTAAAACTTTGTGAGCATGTTAATACTTGTGGGATAAGCTTAATAAGAATCTACCCTCCGTAGAGATGAAGGCTAGTACATTATGGAACTTTAATGAATTAAAATTTTGAGAGCATTATGTTTTCTCATGTGTAATCAAGTGCAAAGTTTAAACATTGTTTAGCAATGATGATATCCATCGAAGGCTTACTCGAGGACGAGCAAGGTTTAAGCATGGGGGAGATGTTGACGGTGAAAATCCGTCAACCTAGCCATGAGTTTACCTTCGGTGTTGGCATGAGTTTTATACCTTATCCATTGGTACTAACCCCCGTGGTATAACAAGTTCACGTGTGCATGTCGGTTTTGGAATTTAATGTTTATGTGGTTTTAGTGTTGAATGCAAGACTTTCGGGATAAGTTCATCAAGCACCTCATGACAAGACCTTGAAGCCCCGTACAAGTCATGCAATGAAGCAAACTTAACTCCAAGAAGCCGGGGACTTGATCCGAGAAGACGACGGACTCCGTGGACCCGACCGTAAAAGTGCCGAATCTTGCAAGACAAGGAGTTGAGTCCAATTCGGAGAGAAACCGACGACATGGACCTACATGCGAAGGGGGAAACATCCAGAAGCAAGGGAACCGACGTGGGGCAAAGGAGCCCACGGGGCCGGGCCTAAATGGGCCTAGGCCGGCCGGCCCGGTCCGGTCGGCCTGTGCCCTTTTTGGGCCCAAACACCTCCTCCTTTGCCCTAGCCGCCAATCGGGCTATTTATAGCCCCCTGACCGAGAGCCACGGAGGGAAGAATTCGTCATCGGCCGCCGAGGAGCAGAGAAGAGAGGGACACCATCTCGGAGAGGAGAGGGTCGAGCTAGTTGACTAGGGTTTCCCTAGCCGACGTGGGAACCTTGCATGGAAGACCACGTCGGAGTTCCCGGAGCTAGAAGCAAGATCAAGGAAGGATCCCGGTGGTGATCTTGTGTATGTATCATTGTCATAGTTGAATTATCAAGTTGAATCTTTTCTTAGCGATCAAGTGTTTCCTCGAAGATTTCGTTTTTCGATCGGCTTTGCTTATTCCAATTCTATTCGCGCGATAGATTACATAGGGTGTTCTTGTAGCCGCGGTGGCTAGAGGTACACGCCGGATCTTCCGAAAGAATCTCGACTTGTCTTTTGACTCGCCCTAAGCTCCCCGCATGAATAGGGATACGTTGTGACAGAACGGGGGTCTCGAAAGGCGGATGTTTTCGGATTTGGACGGGAAACCACGATTTAAAGAGGCTTCTATTAAGATTCGATTTGCTACTTCTTCTCTTGCTTGGAACTTCAACAAAAGGCTTACCCCGATCCCTCTAGATCGGTTTATCTACCTAATCTTACTTTGTTTTATCCGGTCTTTAGTAGATTAGATTTATCTTTGTTTTGTGTTCTTATCTAGATGCATTAGGGTTTCTCTTTTACCAAAGATTGAAGTTACTTGGCTTTACTAGATCAACTCTTGCGTCACACATTTGTTCCACGGATTCGATACCTTGGGTTCACCACTCGAGGGAAGAAGGGTCCCTTGACTACGACGGGAGACTTGTCCGCTTGCAAGTCACAAACGAACTTTGATACAAATATTAACCGTCAACATGCGGCTTCCTCAAGCTCCTTCGGTTGGCTGCTCCGCGATGGGAGCCGCCTCGCAATCTTCATTCAACTTCGCAATGATTTGTAGCAAGCTTGACGAGATCACGATCGATGCAATCCGAGCTCCATGTGCTTCTCGCACTCGAAGGCAAGTTCTTTGTAGTCGAGCTCGAGTACCCGGCGGGCTTCTTGCTCCCGTAGAAGAGATTCTTCATGCTCTTGTCTCTCGAGGACTTCGAGCTCGCTCCACCCGGGCCTCAAGCTCCGCAACACAAGCTCACTAGCTCAAGCTACAAGACGGTAAAAAGTAGCGGGTCAGACTACCTCTCGACCTCCAACAACTACCCGACAAGTCCAGCGGCGTACCTTTGTTCTTGTTGCGGAGGCTCTTATTCTTCCGCACCAAGTCGTCGCCCTTCGCCTACAACTCTTGGACATCATTGTGATATTTGGCGAAGGCGGCGTCGAGCTTAGACTGCATGGCGGCCGTGTGCTTCCGCGACTTCAAAAGCTGCTCTTCCAGCGCCTCGGCCCCGAGCACCGTGTCACCAAAGCCCCGCAAAGATGTTGGACTTCTCGCGGGACCTCTCCGCGACGTCCCGCACGTACAACACACGTCAACAAGTACTCAACGACAAAGGATTGATTACTCGAAGCTACGGCTACTTACCTTCATCCACCGCTCGGCTCCGGCGGATCGCCTCAAGGTGCTTGGCCACCGTTGTCGGGTCGACAAGATCGTCCGCGAGCGGCTCTATCCCGCCACGACTACTCGCGGTGGCCTCCGTCATCGGCGCGAGCGGATGGGCTCTGCATCCTGGATCTCCGGGGAGCGGATAGCCACCTCCCGCAGCGACCTCTCGTCGACGTGGTGACCCCCTCTCCTCCGGCCGCCGTCGACGACTTCCTCCATGGGCTCGGGGGCTCCTCCGGCAGCCTCCGGCACGCCTGGTGTCGACTTCTGCATTGGCACCCCCGCAGGGATGTCACTCCTTTCGGCCTCGGCACCTGTCAAAGAGAAGACAAGTGTATTAGCGACCACAACCACTCCTCGAGGAGCTCTACAGCTTCAGAAGAGTACTCACCTTCGACTACGCTGGCCTCCGCAACGGCGCTTCGGTAGCCGGCGGCTCGGGCATCGCCCGGGAAGCGGAGGAGCGGACTCCTCGGCGGGCGGCGTGACTTCTTCCGCCACCGCCGAAGAGGGTTCATCCCCCCTCCCGGGACGCATCCGTCGATTTCCCGTAAAAGCACACACAATTGGTCGTCGATCAACCTCGACTACTACAACAAGTACTACTCGGGAAGATGCGTATTTACAAGCTTGACCGGACTATTGTCACGGCCGGGCACCGAGGATGCCGGCAATGTCTACCGGTCCACCCTCGGCGGGCGCCTCCTCCCCGCGCCCCCGCGGCTACCGCCCCTCCTCTCGCAAAGAACGGCGGGCGGCGCAAGTGCCCTCTCGCGCTCCCGTAGCCACCACCTCTTCAACGGCGGCGGCTGCGGGCTCCGTGCTCTCCCGTGGAGCAGGGGGCCGGCGCTCCAACCGCGCCAAGAACTTCTCGACGAGGGGGGGCCGGACTACGACTTCCGGCCGGCTCCCCCACTGTGTCCCATCCGCCTTCGTCGCCCTCCTTGACGGGCTCCGCCGGCGGCACCTCCCGCATACAAGGAAGACTACTCATCGGCAAGCGTACTCGTACGAGTACTCGACTACTCTAGTCAAGACAACTCACCTCTTGAGGCGTGGTCTCCGAGACCTTCGGGCCTTCTTTGTCATCCGCTTGCGGGCGGGGTTGCGCGGCTTCCGCGGCGGCGCGGCCTGTGCTAGCCTCCCGTGCTAGTCGGCGGGTCTTGCACAAGAGGTACATGAGGTAAGCCCGGACGGCTAAACCTCGACCACAACTAAAAGCGGTCCCCGCAACGTTTCCTCGTCGCCGTCGTCGTCATAGGTGGTGTCCTCCACGATGACGGTGTCATCCCCTTCGCCGACTTCTCGCCGCTCCTTGGCTTTGGCTTTCTCTTCCCTCGGGATCTCGATCCCGTGAGGGGGAGGCCGCGGCTCGGAGACGAACTTTTTCAAGTCATCCCGCAAGACACAAGACATCGGCACGTCTACTCCAAGCAAGGACTACTCGACTAAGGGAGTACGACTACTTACTCCCTTTGGCGGACGCGCGGCGGAGTACTCCCCGGACGGGGCACGCCGTGTACGGTGGCATATCCTTGAAGATCCGCGTCGGCCTCTCGATGATGTCGTCGTCGTCCATCTCACCTCCGGCATCCGCGACGTGTCGTCATCGCCGGTGTACTCGAAGCCCAAGGTGTCGCGGGCCATCGGCGGCCGCACTCTCCGCTTCATGAAACCGAAGGCCACGTGCTCGGCCCTCGGTCCGCCTTCCCCGAGCACCTTGATGCGTGCCGGCGGCTCGGGGAGCCGGATCCCTTCCCGCATGGTGGGCTGCGTGTTCCACCACTCGCGGTGCCCGGGCCGCCTTCCGCTCGGCTTCGGCGGCCGGGGGTGGTGGTTTGTGATGTAGAACCACCTCGTCTTCCAATCGGTGTTGGAGTCAACGAGTTTGTACGCCGTGTACGCTCCGCGGCGTCTTCTCTCAACCGGATGCCGCTCCCCCCGACTACTCTTGGATTGGTAGCACTCGGCTGCGGCTTCACCCGAAAAACTTCCGGAAGAGGATCCAGTGCGGCTTGATCCCAAGGAAAGCCTCACAAAAGTGCACGAAGACTGCGGTATGGAAAATACCGTTAGGGTTCAGATTCAGGTACTCAACTCCATAGTACCCGAGGAGGCCCTTGAAGAAATCGCTAGCCGGGAGCGCGAGTCCGCGCTCCACGAACCGCGCAAACATTGGAATCTCGTCTTCGGCTTTCTCCATCGGATATGGATCTCCGGCAGCGGCCCTCCACATATCAACCTCCTTCTCCCGGATAAATCCGCCGTTCGGGGAGGGCCAACGGATCTTCGGTCCTCACTTTTGACTTCTTCCACTCGCGGCTTGGATCGGCCCGCGGTGGAGACATTGGCGGTCTTGTTCCGGTGGCGGCCGCGGCGGCTTCTTCGCGGCCCCTCTTCTTCCCGGCGGCCTTCGCGGACTTGGACGGTGAAGGCTTAATTCTCCAAGTACAAGGCGTTTTCACGCGCATCCGCTCGGGGGCTACCCTAAAAGCTCTGGGTGGCGGCGCACTTGGATCTACTAAGGCGGCAGCGTGCGCTGGAAGTAGATCTACCTGAGATGGAATCAAAATGACTACAAGCACAGATGGGTGAAAAACCCTAAGGGTTTTGGTTTCTATTTATAAGTCAAACCGGTCCTCCAACGGCCAGAACGATAAGTCCGCGCGCGGTGACTTAGCGGCTGCGCGTGACCCTTCATATTCTACTAGTCGACGCGCCTCCCCTCGGGGGCTCGGCTACTTCTACTCGACTACCGGGCGCAGGCAAGGCTCGGGAGCGTCTCAGACACATTCTTCAAGATGACCCTTCAATTCGAGAGGAAGTACTCGACTCAAGGCTCGGGGGCTCCGTGCCACGTGTCCTTCGCTTTTTTCTCTCCGGATTTTTCGGGATTTTTTTGCCAAGACTTTAGATGGACCCTCAGCCAGAGCCTGCGGCTCAACCTAAGGCTCGGGGGCTACTCCATATGGAGTGCGATTTTGCAATCGCACCTCCATATCGCCCTCCGGCTTCAAGACAAGACGGGCATTTTTTGAAGACCTTCGAAGGAAGCACTCGAGGACGCTTGGGACTACTCGAGAAGACTTCAAGATTGCTCAGACATCAGCTGGAGTACATTCCAGCCTCGGGATGCTTCAACTACTCTTGAGGACTTTTTGACTTGTAGTACTCAGGGACGCTTGAGGACTACTCCTTAAGGCCATCAAGACTACTTGAAGCTATCCTTCTCGACTACAAAGTACTCGGGGGCTTGTCGTATGGACCTCCCTGGGCCCACTACCTCGGTGGGTACCAGGACCGACTACTCGGTGGGCCTTTGGGACTACCCGGCTTGCGCTACACGGCACCTGAAGGCGTGGAGCACAAGGACTGCAGAGGAGAAGTACTCGGTTAGGAAGCTGTACATGTCCTGCACTGTACGGAAGACTCCTAGACGTACCCGACTAGTACTCTCTCCCTACTCCGACTTGTAACCCCGCCTCTCGGACTATATAAGGCGAGGCAGGGACCGTTCTTAGGAACACAACACATCTCATACAACTCACGGCGCACTATTGCACCATCTTGTAATCGTGCCCAATCAATCCGTAGCTACGCACCATACAGACGTAGGGTATTACGCACCTCGCGGCCCGAACTCGTCTAAATTGTGTGCCACGTGTCTCTTCTTTCGAGTTACCGATCTCGGCGAGGCCACATTCATCTACTTCGGGTACTCCCCTTAGTAGGTTGCCGGTCTAAAACACCGATAGCCTCTCCTCCTCGGCTTCAATCCGGAGGGTAGGAGACGGGGAACGGAGTTAGTCGTGGGTTAGGGTTCGGGAACGAAATCCTTTTTGGTTTTGCTTCACCGAACGACGTTTTCCTTCCACGCCCGACTTGAAATCGGCCCAAAGTGTTCCCCGTGGATTGGGCTCATTCCCGACTAAACGAACGAGGCCTTCAGCTTACTCACTCCCTCCGGTTCCATAAAGAAGGTCGTTACGGGGTCTAGAGCAATTGCACAAAACAAGTCGTTCTGTGCATGCGCAGTGGATTTTTTACTTTTTAGCCCTGCGTTAATGTCGCACGCATCGTTTCCCTCGTCATCGCACGCCGCAGGCACCTCATTAACGCCACACGTCCACGCCTCCTCGCGTCTGCTCGCCCTTGCTGTCGTGCGGGTCTGCTCGCATCGCCGCCGCCGCGCGTGCTATCCTCGCCTGCTCATCTGATAGCCTAGCCCTCGCCGCCATGGACTCCTCCCTGCTGGAATCCTCCGCGGCGCCATGCCGGTCGTCCTCGCCGTGGTGCATGCGTCGTCGGCAGAAGGCTCCACGTCGCTCCACTTCGCCGTGGCGGGCGCGACGCCCATGGACGGAGCCACGCCGACCCTCCTCGTCGTGGCGCGTCGCCACCGAACGGCGCCACGCGGCTCGTTGTCGCCGTGGCGCGTGTGTCGCTGACGGAAAGCACCATGCCTCTCCTCCTCGCTGCAGCCGCGTCCCCGAACGCGCTCGCCTGCTCGAGCCTCCACGCCGGGGACGCGCTCCCCGCGTGCAAAACCGAAAAAAGCGCCACGACGCCAAAAGCCCAAAAACACGCGACGAGAACAAAATACTGACTACTACAACGCGGCCTAACAAAAAGAGCGCCTAATCATCACGCCATGTGTGCTTTTTTTTGCCTTTCCTACTCTCTCTCTGTCTCGTCAGTCTGTTTACCTCCGCCGCCTATATCCTATTCCCCGACTATTAAGTTCGATTTTTCAATGTCCAAATATTGCTTTTCTGTTTTTAGGAATCGGTAACCGATCGGTTCGTGAGAATTTGTTGTTTCGGTTCAGTGTTCGATTTTTACCGAAGTTCATGTCCCAGAATCCTAATCTCATCTTCACCATGTCACAGTCTAAGGCACAAAATGAATCAAGAAGCAAAACTTACTCGCACGCGCCGTCCATTTCGCGAGCATGCTACAGCCTCGCACCCTCGCCATGCGCTGCCGCTTCGCGGAGCTGATGCTCGCCGAGCGCCGCCAACAGCCCGTCACGGTGTCGCCCTGCGCCCCCGTTGTCCATCGAGCTTCGATTTGCTGAGCTTCGATTTGCTGAGCTCCGATTCGCTGGGTCCAAGCCGGAAGGATGAAAGCGACATGCGCCGGCCGCCGTCAGCCCGTCAGCCGTCACCGAGCGTTGAGCCTGAGGTCGAGGACTCGAGGGGATCGGAGATAGCTGAATTTTTTAATATATTTATATTGTCATGATTTTCAAAAAATAAATAGTCTAATGAAAATTTTCGAGAAATGTACATTTGGCGTCGTAGCCTACGGCGGCAGGAGTTCCTGCCGCTGTGGGACACGACGTTAGGGGTGACGCCAACAGTCGGTTGTACTGGTCGGTGGGGGCGGTGTTCCGCCGCCGCCGGGGCCACGGCGGCCTAAGCCTAGCACCGTGGCCCACGCGGCAGCGCCAGCCTATATAAGGGGTTGAGTCCCTGTCGCCAGCCCCTCCCTCACTCCTCCCTCACTCCTCTAAAACTTCGGCTTTCAACCCTTCGGAGCACTTCTGAATTATGTTTCTAAATTTAGTCCAGTTTAGTTAGTTAGTTTAGTTAATTAGATTAGTTAGTTAGTTAAATTAGTTTAGTTTAGAAATTTATTTTAGTTAACCTGATTTAGTTAAATTTAGATTAGAAATTTAGTTTAGTTAACTTAGGTTAGTTAAATTGATATAAATTTCATAGAGAATAGTTTAAATTCACATAATTTTTAAATTTATTTTAAATTTGTGAAAAATGAATATAATTGACATAATTAGATTAAATTACTATAAAGTTTGTAGAAAATTATTTAAATTCACATAATTCGTTTAAATTTGTTTTAAACTGGTAGGAAATGGTTATAATTGGCATAATTAGGTTAAATTGCTCTAAAATTCATAGAAAATTATTTAAATTCAAATAATTCATTTAAATTTGTTGTAAACATTTAGAAAATGATTGTAATTGACATAATTTGATTAAATTGCTACAAAATTTGTATAAAATGGTTTAAAATCACATAATTCGTTTAAATTTGTTTTAAACTTCTAGGAAATGGTTATGATTGACTCGTTGATGGATAAAACTAGGGATGGATTCAGATCGGATACGCACGGATGCGAATTCGGATGTCACTATTTACCACATTTTATTTCGAATTCGGATACAAATACGAATACTATCGAATACGGATACAAAACGGATATTTCAAATTCGGATTCACATTCGAATACTTACTAGATTTACAACATAGAGTCATAGTGACTATCAATTTCATTTGTCGATAGTTTTATAATTGATCAAATCATGTTACAAGTAGAGAGTAAATTATGATCATTATACATAATAGATATCTTATTGCAAACAACATATTAATTAATTAATTAATTAATTAATTAATTAATTAATTAATTCAATACATATAAAATAAGTAATTTTGTAACTATATAAACATCTTTTATAAGTAAAAATAAGTACATAAATACATTTAAATATAATTTATTTATTTGCTAGATAATGTATTTAAAATTACTATGATTAGACACATCAAAATTAATTAAAAATATCATTATATAATTTAGTAATATTAGGTTAGCATAATTAGTTAGTTGTCATATATATAATTTTCAATAGTTAAATGTAATTAATTATTTTACTAGCAATATATAAATTAACATCATTTGTAATTAGTATTTAGTAATATAAATAAATTTTAGATGTTTTCTATGAGTACTTTACTTTTGCGGGTACGAATAATGTCAGATATGTTGGATTTTTGTTGGATATTTCGGATAATGTCGAATTCGTATAATATTGAAAATCGGATTCGGATACATCCATCCGACATCCATATTAAAAACGAATACGAATACGGATATCCATATTAACGTTTTTAGCGGATACGAATACGGATAATTCGGATTTCCGTACATCCGAATCCATCCCTAGATAAAACTAGTATCCACCTACGATCCGCAAGCGTACGGACCTACACCTTTTTCACCAGGGGATTCCCAAGGTTCTTGTCAATCCGCGGAGCAAGGGGATTACTAGCACTTAACCAATTACTAATCTAGTTGACTAAGGAAACCTTTAAAGAGAGTATTAATCTAAAAGTAAAGACAATCTAACCTAAGTTAATCTAAGTGAAGTTGATCAAACAAATCTAGGGTTAAACTAGATGATAAAGGGGTGAACACAAGAGAGTGAGCAAGAAAGATAAGCGTTCCCTCCCTAGGATCTAGGATAACATGGTATGCATCTACTACACGAAAGCGGTAAACCAATCTACGGGGGGTTGTGACCATGGTTTCGCCCTTTCCCTCCTCTCGTACTCGTCACTACGTGAAGGTATTCGTGACTAGACCTATGATGGACACGGTATGTTGATGGAATCTATGGGAGTAGCGGATATCATATGCCCGAAAACACGGTGGCCTACCTTAATCATCAAAGCATCATCAACATGAAAACAATAGATTGAAACCACGAATCAAGTAGCGATCATATAGCATGTATCCAACTAATCCTAGGGATGAACGGAGACATTACCCCATCATCTTACACGGATTGAAGCACATAGGGGTGATGGAGACTCCGGACAAAGTCGTCGATGAAGATGGCGGCGATGGAGCTTGGGAACACCCCTAGGCCGGCGGCTTGGAGTCCTCTTGCTTCCTTCTCTCCGCCGGCGTTGATCCTTGCGACGAGCTCATCTAACTCTCTCCCTCATCTTGCGGCGGCGTGTTCGGTCAATGGCGTCGGTAGGATGATTTTGTTCGATGTGGCGGCCGACGGCGGCGGAGGCAATAAATAGACGAACACCTAGGGCAAAGGGGGGACCGAACCGACCCCGGAGTGGGCCGGGCCGGCCGGCCCGAGCCCACTTCGGCCGGTTCGGCCCCGGTTTCCTCCCCGGTTGCTTCTCGCGTGATCCCTTATTCGTGTGCACTTGCATGTGGGCCTTTGACGTCGTTTCCTTCACGGTTAAGGCTTGAATCCTTGCTATGCAAGCTTCGCCGTTTTTCGATTGAGTCCCCGAAGATTTGCACGTTGACGCTTCGGTCCTCGGGTCATTTGGAGTCGTGTTCATCGCGTGTCTTGACTCTTGTCGGGCTTCATGATCTTCTTCCAAAGTGCTTGGTGAACTTATCCCGAAAGTCTCCTCTTTAGCGTAGATTTCCTGCATAAACAACAAACTCCAAAATCGACATGCAAGTGTGAACTTGTTATATCATTAGTATGCCTAGTGGCGGGTTAGTTGCAAATCATAATCGAAACCAATGTATAACAAGTACTCTAGGTTGACGAAAATTCACCGTCAACATCTCCCCCATGCTTAAACCTTGCTCGTCCTCGAGTAAGTAATCCTTGCTTAAAAGGGAAATCGGTGTTGCCTTCCAATGTTGTCCCCGCACTTAGTCATCCATGACGAGGCAAATTGCTCTCTCTTAAGAATTTATTTTTAAAGTTCAAGTTGTGACGGACTTCTTTTTCATTATGGAAGATAGATTAACAATAAAGAACAAGCCACATTTAACACGATGCTCTCAAACTTAAGTGAACTTCAAACCATTACCTTGTCACATGGAATATTTTCAAAAAGATGCATATCCAACATAAGTGAAAATCTCTTGCAAAAGCTCATGGAAACACTCATCTCATCAAGTCACTCAAGCCTATACTAGATTATTTTCAACCTACTCTACTCATATGTGATAGTGGAAGGCTTATGTGGAGCTTGGAAAGTTAAAATCAATCCTAGCCAAACATACATCCGAAATATTGTCAAATTAAGAGAGAGGTCTATTGGAATTACCGAGACTCGTCAAAAAGGCCATGGAAAATAAATGTTGGAAAGAGAGAGGGACGAAACACACACATTTAGATAAGTGGACATGTGCAAGTGGCAAATGGATGATCCCGAGGCACGAGTGAAGTCCTCGTTATCGGATTGCACATGGTTGGAAGATTTGAGTATGGATTTGTCATCAAGGCACTTGAGAACTTATGAAGCAAAAAGAACCGAGGAGCATCTTTATTATTTTTTTACTTTTATTCTATTTTCTTCTCAATTTTCTCTCTTTCTTTTTTTCTCTTTTTTTCTTTATTCTTCATTTTTTCCTTACTTTTCTTTTCTTCTCATCATAATAATTTTTTTTCTTCTTTCATTTTTTTCATTTTTTTCTTTTTTTCTTTTGCTCCTCAAAACTTTTTGCAACATAATACTTACATAGCATTTGTGTCGAGAGAATGACTCCTCCCCCATGCTTGAACGATGCTCGTCCTCGAGCATAAAAAAGAGGGGAAATGACTGCTAAAGTAAGTATAAATTCCATAACCTTGCGGAATATTTGAATCTCCATCGAGAATTTTACTCCATACTCAAATTGGGTTGTGGACAAGGAGGTGATCACAAAAAGATGTTTTTGGTTTAGGGTGGATGCCCAAAGTGAAGTTTGTGAAATTTTCGATGTGAAAACCCACAATGCATGGATAAAAAGGCTAGCATGAAAAAGTTACACAAAGGAATGACCAGCTTCTTAGTCTCGAACCATAGAAATCAATCCTAATCCAACTCATCAAAACATATGTTTGCAATCTACGGGTTTTGTTATCATAACACATATATGTATATGGCTTTGGTAGGTAGAACTTTGCAAGAGCATCACAAATATGTAGATAGCATAAAAGTTAAGTTTTCATAAAAACAACAAGTTATCCGGCTATCCATAAACTTAAATCAAAGAGCAAAGATATGTATGTGGGTCTAGAGCATAGTCATTTCACCTCCACAAATAAAAGAGACGGTATTTAAATTAATTTCAGATCATATTATAGAGAACAATTAGCCAAGACATGTATAACTTCATGTAGGTAAAACAAAGCGGCAACTTTCATCATCTTTCCGTAAGCATAGGCAATATAGAACATCGAGGTGAACACATGGTCATGCTTATCTATTGAAAGTAAAAAGAAACCTAGGTTGTCCTCCTAGTAGCCATGTTATTGTTTGAAGAGAAAAACAAAAGGTTGCACCTAGTTGATGTTGAAGGCATACTTACAAGCATTTGTGTTTGGAAAAGAGAAGGTCCATGGAGATGTTACCATCCTTTGTAATTCTTCGTTGCCTTCTTCCGACATCTCCATGTATCGATGTGGCTTTTTCTTTTGTCTTGATTTATTAATGCTTCTAAACTTCTGAATTTGATCTTGTATGCTTAATGGAGTCATTGGTCACCCTTCTCTTCAATGTTGTCATCACCATCTCCTCTTTCTTGTTCTCATCATCTCCTTGCTGTCTCTTTTTCATGGATTTCCCCTGTCCAAAATAGAACATATATCGAAATATAGCTCTATTGAAATGTTTATGAAATTACCTTTCCAACGTGTGGTCATTCATCGAAAACGGAGTTCAAACAAGGGAGCTATGTCCGTTTTACTTCAGCGCTATGTGCTGTCCAAAACTGATTTCAGGACGTGTTGCACTCGGTGATTCGGGCATAACCGCTTGTAGGAACCTCCGATTGTCTTGATTCTTGATTTGTTGGAATCGTAACTTCATCTGGCTTCTAAATATCCAAAAATATCTAGTGTTTTCCCTTCGAGACCATGCAGAATTTTGATGAGATTGGTGGCTTCTTGCGCATTGATCCGGAGATGTTAACGATCTTTATCATTCTATCTTCTAGAGTGTCATGTTGCACTTCCGTGTTGAAGATTCAGGGTCTCCCCCATGCTTAGCATTTTGCTAGTCATGGAAGAAGAAGACAAAGCACTTCTTAGCCATCCTTCAATTTCCTTGTAGTGAGAGTCTTTATCTTGCCTGTAAGACGTTTTAAACGCACATTCTACCCCCAAGGTGACGGTTTGGAGTAGATAGAATTGCCAACAATCCAACAATGTCTCCTAAGATTCTTAACTTGTGGCATAATTAGTTTAATGAGGAATAAAAACCTAATGAGTGTATGTGGTGCAAGGTGTGTATGCACATGATAGGAAAGCATATAAACAAAGACAATGTTTTCACCTAGTTCTAAACACCATGTTTACAACTAGGTTGCCGAATTTCTCCATAGCCATAAAGGTTTATATATATAGGGTTAAAACACCACGTCTATCCCTAAATCAATAACTCTTATAGTACAAGAAAAATTAAGGGCATTGCAAAGCTTATAAACTAACCAAAGCAACATGAAAACATATGAAAAGCCAGCTAGGTTTATCGAACTTAACGATGGTCCGCAATCTTGTTTAAACACCACGTTTACACAAGATCACAAAAGGAAAACACCTATAGGTACCTATGAAGCATTAACATGGAAACGGAAGCATACATCATTAAGTATATAAAACAACCAAGCCAACTATGTGCAAAACATGTATACACAAAGAAATATCACATTGATAACAAAATGCAATGCATACAAATAAATATTATCATGAACATGACGGTGGTTCTAAAAAGGAAAACTGAACTTAGACTAATAACCACAAGTTGATCGTCATAAGATAGTGCCATTCTTTATTTTCTCTAAGAAAGTAGTAAAAATATAAAGAAACGGGTTGCTTCCCGAAAAGCGCTTCATTTAAAGTCATAGAGCTGGACTTTCTCACATACCTTCATTTCGTTGCATAGCCATGGCCCTTCATGCAAGAAGAAAAGGTACCAATGCAGCTTTAATTTACTTTCCATGTTGTGTTTGATCACTTATAGAAGACTTGCCCAAAGCATCCTTTTGTTTCATCATTATCTCCTTCTTTATCATCCTTCGGTGCTGCCTTCACTCAATGAATTTTTTTTAATGTCCAGAACAGAGAGTATACTCAAGATCTACTCCATTGTACAGTGCACAAAATTTCCTTTCCAACGAGTCTTTATTTGCTCAAATCGGACTCCGGACAAGAGAGTTACGTCCGTTTTACTTCGGCGATGAAATCTGTCCTGAAATTTCAGAACGCGCAACGCTCAATGTTTCCTCCATAACTCCTTGCACGGGTCTTCAAACTTGTTGGTTCTTGATGCGTTGGAATGGTAATTTGATGGAGCTTCTGAATATCTCATTTTCTTCATTTGTACACCTCTGAACAAGCTCTCAAATTGATGAAGACAGCAGCATCCATCGCGGGATTCGGAGAGGTTGATGATTTATCTTGCAACTCTTTTAGGCATGACTTCTTTTTTTTCATTATTCAAGCCTTGTCTACATGGTTAGTGAAAATCAGTCCTTTCCCGACATATGATTCTTTAAGGTCATTAGCTTGATCAAGAGCGAAGCATGATCGAGATTTACAAAACTTATTGTAAACATACGCGTCCATAATTAACACCACATGTGAATTGTAGCAACAAGTCAAGGTGTAAATAAAAGAAGCATATGTTTCATGCATAGCACTTAGCTCATCATTAGGCAAAGGTTGTTTAGGTGTGAGATTAATTGGATCAAAAATAAATGTTTCCTCTTTTTCATTCTCAAGAAAATCTAGCCTATCAACATGATCACTATTGGAACAAGGCATAGACATTAAACTATCATTCATACTATTGGTTGAGCATGAGTATTTGAATTTATCAACATCAATACCAATAATATCTTGAGATTTTAGGGCGTACCTTGGCCTTAGAGCCTTTTCAACAAGAGTGATATTTGGTTCATCAAGCGGTGTTGAAGGCGAATCGATCTCAACAAGTGTAGTTGCCTCTTCATCACCATCTTGCAATTTCTTCAACTCATCATGTGGAACATGTAATCCTTCAACTATGTACGCATTCATATCTTCTTTGAAGTCTTCTTTATCAACCAAATCTTCATCTTCAAAGTCTTGTGTGTTTCTTTCTTTATCTCCCGTGTACCACTTGTCGTCAAGATCACTCATCATTGATTCACTCTTTTCTTCATTTTTGAGTACTTCCATGTCTTGATTTGCTAGTGTGTAGGCTTCAATAGCACACGAGCTATCACCTTGTGGGGAGGGGCCTTCTTGGAGTACTTGATCTATGTCAACCCCTTCCCATTCATCTTCTAGCTTGAGTCCTATCTCCTCCCATTTATCCTTTGAGTCACTAGGCTCATCACGGTTGTACTCTTCTTTTCCTTTATTGCAAATCTTTGAGTTGTCGAACCGGTCGATCCATCCTTCATCTCCTTCTTCTCTTTCTTCTTCAAACATCTTTTGGATCGACTCTCCACTCATCTCTTGATCAAATATATCTTCAATTAGTTTGGAAACGTGTCGGTGTTCCTCCTTCCTTCGGTAGTTAATTAATGGGGCGAAATCAACTTGAACCCAACCGGATTGAATGAACTCCGCTAATGGTCTAGCATTCCACATACTTCGACCTACATTCATGTTAGTTTCAACATTTTTAACATCCGAAATGACCTCTCTTACCTTGGTAAGTGGATCTTCACTTTCTTGTATGGTCGGTTCATCTTCCTTGACCTTCGGTTCATCTTTTTCAGAAATTTCAGCAAGCACCTTGGGCTTGCTTTTGTCATTTTGCTCCTCTCGACACCATCTTTGCCAATCTCGTAGTGTTCTTTGTCCATTGCTTATCCTTTGTAAGATTTGTGCGGCTTCACTAATTGTTTTATCCATTATATCACCGCCCGCACACATGCTTACAAAACGAGACAAGTTAGGGGTTAGTGAAAAATAAAAGGTATGCAACATCAAGTCACCGGAAAATCCCAAGTTCGGGCCTCGCTCAAGTAGTTCATTAAAATGGTCCCATGCTTCATCAATTCCTTCATCCTCTCCTTGATTGAAATTGAGAACTTGCCTCCTTAAGTCTTGGACCTTGCTTATGGGAAAGAACTTCAAAAGAAACTTCTTCACTAGCTTATCCCAATTTCCTTTTGCTTCAACGGACGCAAGTGTGTACCATCTTCGCGCTTCATCTTCGAGAGAGAATGGAAAAAGATTCCACTTGAACCAAGCGGCCGGAACTCCTTTTTGTTGCACCGTGTTGCATAACATCATGAATTCCTTAATGTGTCTATATGGGTTGTCATCCTCCAATCCTCTAAATGGTTTTGTCGCCACTAACTTGATGGTTCCGGGCTTCACTTCATAGTGGGTTGTAGCAAACGTCAAATCTGATTTTTGCATCTCAATGTCTTCCATTGACGGCATTGCTAGCTCCCTTAGCGACATCTCTTCGTCTTCCAATGGTGAGGTGAACAAATCCATCTAGGCACAAGAAAAGTAGAAAGAAAAACAAAAAAGATTTTTTTTCTTTTTTTAGAAAATAAGGGTTAGGTGTTAGTAATCAACAAAATTAATACTAGATTAAACGTAGCAAGCGGCTTGCTCCCCGGCAACGGTGCCGGAAAAAGGGGCTTGTTGATGGAAAAAACTCGCATCCACCTACGATCCGCAAGCGTACGGACCTACACCTTTTTCACCACGGAATTCCCAAGGTTCTTGTCTATCCGCGGAGCAAGGGGATTACTAGCGCTTAACCAAGTACTAATCTAGTTGACTAAGGAAACCTTTAAAGAGAGTATTAATCTAAAAGTAAAGACAATCTAACATAAGTTAATCTAATTTAAGTTGATCAAACAAATCTAGGGTTAAACTAGATGATAAAGGGGTGAACACAAGAGAGTGAGTAAGAAACATAAGCGTTCCCTCCCTAGGATCTAGGATAACATGGTATGCATCTACTACACGAAAGCGGTAAACCAATCTACCGGGGGTTGTGATCACGGTTTCACCATTTCCCTCCTCTCGTACTGTCACTACGCGAAGGTACTCGTGACTAGACCTGTGATGAACACAGTATGTTGATGGAATATATGGGAGTAGAGGATATCATACGCCCGAAAAACACGGTGGCCTACCTTAATCATCAAAGCATCATCAACATGAAAACAATAGATTGAAACCACGAATCAAGTAGCGATCACATAGCATGTATCCATCTAATCCTAGGGATGAACGGAGACATTACCCCATCATCTTACACGGATTGAAGCACATAGGGGTGATGGAGACTCCGGAGAACGTCGTCGATGAAGATGGCGGCGATGGAGCTTGGGAACACCCCTAGGCCGGCGGCTTGGAGTCCTCCTCTTGCTTCCTTCTCTCTACCGGTGTTGATCCTTGCGACGAGCTCATCTAACTCTCTCCCTCATCTTGCGGCGGCGGTGTTCGGTCAATGGCGTCGGTAGGATGATTTTGTTTGATGTGGCGGCCGACGGCGGCGGAGGCAATAAATAGACGAACACCTAGGGCAAAGGGGGGACCGAACCGACCCCGGAGTGGGCCGGGCCGGTCGGCCCGAGACGGCCGGCCCGTGCCCACTTCGGCACGGTTCGGGCCCGGTTTCCTCCCCGGTTGCTTCTCGCGTGATCCCTTATTCGTGTGCACTTGCATGTGGGCCTTTGACGTCGTTTTCTTCACGGTTAAGGCTTGATCCTTGTTATGCAAGCTTCGCCGTTTTCCGGTGGAGTCCCCGAAGATTTGCACGTTGACGCTTTGGTCCTCGGGTCATTTGGAGTTATGTTCATCGCGTGTCTTGACTCTTGTCGGGCTTAATGATCTTCTTCCAAAGTGCTTGGTGAACTTATCCCGAAAGTCTCCTCTTTAGCGTAGATTTCCGCGTAAACTACAAACTCCAAAATCGACATGCAAGTGTGAATTTGTTATATTATTAGTATGCCTAGTGGCGGGTTAGTTGCAAATCATAATCGAAACCAATGTATAACAAGTACTCTAGGTTGACGGAAATTCACCGTCAACATTGACGTAATTGGAATAAATTGCTATAAATTCGTAGAAAATTATTTAAATCCACATAATTCGTTTAAATTTGTTTTAAACTTCTAGGAAATGGTTATGATTGACTTAATTGGATTAAATTGCTATAAAATTTGTAGAAAATAAATTAAATTCACATAATTCGTTCAAATTTGTTATCTTGTAGGAAATGGTTCTAATTCACATATTGGATTAAATTACTATAAAATTCGTAGAAAATTATTTAAATTTACATAATTCATTTAAATTTGTTTTAAACTTCTATAAAATGGTTATAATTGGTATGATTGGATTAAATTGCTATAAAATTCGTAGAAAATTATTTAGATTTACATAATTCGTTTAAATTTGTAGGAAATGGTTCTCATTCACATAATTGGATTAAATTGCTATAAAATTCGTAGAAAATTATTTAAATTCACATAATTCGTTTAAATTTGTTTTAAACTTGTAGGAAATGGTTCCAATTCACATAGTTGGATTAAATTGCTATAAAATTCGTAGAAAATTATTTAAATTCACATAATTCGTTTAAATTTGTTTTAAACTTGTAGGAAGTGGTTCTAATTCACATAATTGGATTAAATTGCTATAAAATTTGTAGAAAATTATTTAAATTCACATAATTCGTTTAAATTTTTTTAAACTTGTAGGAAATGGTTCTAATTCACATAATTCACATAATTAGTATAATTGAAAAAATGATTAAATTATGTTTTTTATAGTTATGGCTGCACCACAGGAGTACGTACGGCCGGAGTTGTTCGACGAGGCGGTGGACTGGCAGCACCACTCGTATGTGTCGACTGTTCTCGGAGGTCCGCTCGGCACGATACGTTGCCGGACGACCCGCACGTTGATGCTGATAAACCAGCGGTGGATTTCGAAGTACGTAATTCATATTTATTATTTATTTTTGTTTCTTTACAATAGTAATTGCGTTAAGTAAATTAATATTTTTTCAGGCTACGCGCTGCGGGACTTCTCCCTGTTGCGCGGTTAGTCGAGGGGGATAAGCTACGAGCTGAGGTTCCCCGGGCAGAGCGGTTGACGTGGTTCAACTACGACGCCCCGCTGAGCGCCGCCTTCATGGACCGGTGGCGACCAGAGATGCACATGTTCCACTTCCCCTTCAGCGAGATGACTCTTAGTCTGGAGGACGCCGCGATGTTGGGAGGACTACCGTGTGCTGGGCAGGCGATGGGGCCGATCGACCTACCCGCGACGTGGCATACTAACTTCCTTGCTCGGTTCGCGAACGTTCCTCGGAATGATTGCGCACTGGCGCCGTACGTGCCCTTCGTCGACACCCACGGGCCCACCTAGACTTGAATTCAGCAGTTCAGCGTACGCGATTCTAACTCTTATTTTCAACGTTTGTATGCATTTAAAACGAATGTGATGACGGACCTTTCTGTGTGTGCGGGCTGACTACATGGCGGACGATGCCGACAACCAGACGGCAGACAGGTTTTTGGAGGTCTACCTGCTCTGGCTGTTCAGGTGGGTGCTGTTATGCGAGTCAGCGGGAGACTCTGTGTCGCGATGCATGATCCCCTGGGCTCAGAGGATCGCCGAAGCACCCCTCGAGCATATGCCCCAGATCAGCCGGGGCAGCGTTGTCTGGCAGCTACCTACAGGGGGCTGTGTTCGGTAGTGACGAAGCCGACGAGTATGGAGGCGATCCTCCTGGGGTGCCCTCTCCTGCTCCAGATGTGGATCCACAAGCGGTTCGACATCGGTCGGCCCAGGACGGACCTCTCGGAGTACGAGCCGGCGGCCGACGGCACCGACCTAGCGGACCTCCCCACCATGGGTTCTCTTTGGTGTCTCCGGAAGGTAATGACCTCCCTTTACGTGATTCTTCGCGTTATGACATCTGTAGTTCCATTCACTTAACTTTTCTCGTTCTTTGCAACGCGTTTGGGCTGGGGAGCAATCGAAGAAGGCCTACAAGGACTTTGTTGGTCAGATCGACCGGATGGTCGATGCCCAGGTCCGGTGGACGCCGTACGCTCCTGCCATGGTCGCTGCCCGCGCACCACAGGGGTTGTCGTCCCTGTGTTCCCGAGACCAGGCGTACTGGATGACGCGGCGACGGCTGGTCTTCGACGTCTACATCGAGGAGTACGCCGTCCACTGGGTGATGAGGCAGTTCGGCCTCTTCCAGGCTGCGCCAGTACCCGCTGCGTCACGTCTGCCGCCTACCGCGCACAAGTGAGCTACCATTTGACAGTTCTAAGTATTTTCCGTTACAAATACCAATAATTTTATGTTTCATGTTCTATGCTAGGTGGACGAGTAAGGGCGTGCATGCGGCGACGTCGTTCGTCGACAGGCTCCAGACATACGTGGCAGAGTGGGCGTCCGCGGCGCACGAGCAGAACATCGTCACCGATCACCGCCTTCACGACGCCTCCGCCTGGGTAGCGTACCTTCAGTGGTACCTACCGAGGACGCGGACGCGGGTGACGTACGTGCCTGCTACCCCGCCACCGCCACCTGTCCCGGATCACGACAGGGTCCTACCGGATGCGACCTACCTGGTGCGCCGAGACCAGACCGCCGACACAGCGGTAAGCTACGATACTCCAAACATATTACATTCATATGACTTTTTATTAAAACATGTGATTCTAATTTTGTACGCAGCACGACGTGCTGGCTGAGGTCGTGCGGCTCGCATCGGCCGCGATGGGGCAGTGCATCTCCTGGGGGCCTCAGGAGCACCGGAGCACGTACGAGAGGATCATCGCTGCGGCCATGAGGTACTCCGCCGTCGTGAACTACGCCAGGGCTGTAGAGATTCATCCCCTTTCGCGCCACCCAGCGTCATCCTCGAGCTTCGCCTCGACAGCGGCTTCGCAGCCGACGCCTGCCACCTTTGCCAGCGGGTTCTCGGCTCCGAGGGCACAGCAGCACCCACAAGTGCAGGGCCAGCACACCTACGTGCAACGACCGTTTGCTCCACCTGGCGCAGGTACTTTCAGTAGACCTTATTTTCAACTAATGCACGCAATTATTGTGTGTTTGTGATTATAATATATTCTAATCGTACATGGCGACCGCCGCCTTTTCCGACAGCCGGGCCTCGACAGCAGGAGCCGCTGCCGATCTATACGCTAGGAGGTTCCAGACCGCCAGCGTTTTAGTTTCCGGTGACAGATATTCCTTCGGTGTCAACTCCGCCTATGTTCCAGCCTACTTTCGACACATCCGCCGAGGACCAGCTGGCCTGGGATGAGTTTGGGTATGGTGACTTTCTCGCGACCATGGATGGCGCCCCGCAGCAGGCCGAGGAGGTTGGCGCGTCACAGTTGACACAGCCACCACTGGTTTTGACTCAGCCGTCACATTTGGCAGCCGACGGAGTGACCACGGCCGGCGGAGCGACACCGGCAGCGGCGGAGCGTCACCGGCGGGCGGCGGAGCGACACCGGATGCTGCAGGCTCGTCACAGGCGGCCATGGCGACACCGTCTCCTGACCAGCTAGTACCGCGGGTGGTCAGAGCACCTGACCCTTGGACGTACAACCGGGACCACACCTGGGCTGGCGCTAGAGCTGTTAGGGGGAAGAGGGGCCAACGCATTTAGATGTAGTACTATGATTTTGTATAAACTTTTCCCTTGTGATTATGTATAAACTATTCCCTTGTGACTATTCCTTAATCGTTGATTAGGATATTCCCTTGTGATTATGCTTACACTTAATAGTTTGTCGTTTTTTAAAAGATTAAAAGTGTTTTTAAAATGAAAAAAATAAAAATAATAAAAAAAGACCCTGCCGCAGTGTGGCATGGCGGTAGGGACCTGCCGCCGTACCGCTCGGCGGCGGGGTCCCGGCGCCGTCCGCCCCGCCCCCGCCACCGGAACCAGGCCCCTGCCACCGTGCCCCGCAGCGGTAGGGACTTAACGCCGTGGGGTATGGGGTACGGTGCCAGATGTACATTTCTCGAAAATTTTGATTCGACCATTTATTTTTCGAAAATCATGACAACATAAATATAAAAAAAATTCGGGATAGCTTCTTTTTGTTTGGGTCAGATCTGGTGTTAGCCTGGCTGCTGTTCATGTATAATTTGGCTGTGGCTTTTGGGCCTATCTGATTAAATGGGCTGAGGTGATCAGGTGCAGGAGGCCTACGGGCTACGGGCAGGAGGGATATAAGCTGTTCAGTTTTTATAGGTGTTTCGGTTTCGGCTTAGTTCGGTTAAGTTTTCGGTGTTCGGTTAAAAAAATGTTCACCCCTATTAAAGATGTACTCCCTCCGTCCCAAAAAAAGAATGTCATTCTAGAAATTTTAGGACAGATTATTAAGAAGGTCAAATAACCTCATTTGCCCCTATTTATTTGCCATATTAGGTGCTAATTGATTGTTGCATGTCTACATGCACATGCAAACTTGCCAAATTAAGTAAAACGTCATTATTTTTGGGACAAATTTTGAATCTTAAAACGTCATTCTTTTTGGGACGGAGGGAGTAGTTTTTTTACAACAATGCAGGTTTATTTGGATTGACTCAACTACTTAATACCAAAAAATAAAAATAGTGTTTCTACCTTATGGAGCTGACCCATTTTTATTTTTTTTGTCATTTTGGGTTTCACATGTGGGTAACCGGGTACCCAAATTTACCATTTTGCATTCACGGAGACAGAGCAGAGGAGGCAGCCATGGTGGCCTACTTTGTCACCGGCGGCACGCATAGCACAAGCCTGTCAAGGGCCGATTGCGAACTAGCAATTGGAACTGCACAAGGTGCGCTAGGACGGAGGCGCATGCCCAGTATGGACGTAGCCGAACAAGGAAACGGTAGGGGGCACCCCCCCCCTCCAATCCCCAACCCCTAGGCCTGCAAAGGGGCCGGAGCGGAGCGACCCTTCTCGCGACCCGCCGCTTCAGTTGCACGTATTCAGGGTCTGGGGTTGACCCGCTCCTTAATCAATTTGGGTTAAGGTGAACCGCGGGGCACTGAGGGTCGAGTCGCACGCAGCCAAGCTATGTTGAACTAGCTCTCCGGTGGCTCGACGCGGCGGCCGGTGCGCGGTGGTGGCTCGCGCGTCCGCGGTGGCGACGGCGCCGGTGATGGGGACAGCGGCGAGGACGCACTATGAGGTGCTCGGGGTCGGGGCCGGGCCGGCGGGGGCAAGATCAAGGCGGCGTATCGGCGCCTAGCGAGGGAGGTGCATCCGGACGCCGCCGGCGGCCGGCGGCTATTTATCCGCGATCCATCGGGGTCCACCCGCAAGCGAACCTCCCGGCCCATGGAGTTGGGTCGTGGACGCTACCGGCGGCGTGCTTTCCCGCCGCGACCTTGGAGGTCGCTCGCCGACCATGGCGGACCATGGAGCGAGTGAGCGAGGGCGCCTCTCTCTTCTACCTTGCCACGGTTGCACGAAGAGAGGCATTTTTAACATCTCTTGTGTACTTGATCATCTTGTAAATATGCGGCTTTGTTCGGTTGGTCGGTGGCCGATGGTCGGTGCTTTGGTTTGTTACGAGAGAAGAGTACCGCTTTGGCCGGTTGCGGCCGGTTGCCGGTGGCCGATTCGTTACGAGAGAAAAGTACCGCTAGCCGGTGGCCGATAAGCCGAGCGAACAGCCGATGGGTAATCCATGTCATGTGAATACAAATTCTCCGGATCCGGCTCCGGATTTTGGTTGAAGACGGGGCAAGTCAACTAACGTGTAACACCAATCGTAGCACACGAACTAGAAGTGGATCACACACACGTTAGCGGTAGAGAATTGGAGTAAAACGATACAATGGAGAAGGATCTCGCCGAATACCCGAGCTACGGCTCGGCTCCCGCCGCCAACGCCACCGCCGTCGAGATCCAAATCGAGTTTGTTTCCCGGCGTTCTCTCTATTTAAGCTTACAAGTTGCCCAAGCAACCGCCCGTTACATGGGCCGCTTTCACTTCCTCACCCACTCCGGTCCATTTACTCGAACGTTGGGCTTTCGACCCGTTTAGGCTTCGCAACATCTTGGCCTTCATTTCTTTAGTCCTCAAGTCATCCGCAATCTCCAAGCCGGGCTCCACCACAGCTTCCATGTCTTCGGTGTTCAGCGTCCTTCCAACTCTTGGTTGTGACATTCCCCTGTCCTTGAATAATGGCTTGTCCGCAAGCCGTTGCAACTCCGGCCTTGGTAGGATTTCATCTTCTTCCTCCCAAGTGGCCAACTCCGCTGGCCAGCCCAACCACTTGACCAAGACTTGCCAAATAGTCCGCTTCCCCACATTCTTTAGACGTCGATCCAATATCATCTCCGGTTCTCCGCATGGACACATTTTCCGGAGGTAATGTTGAGCTAACATTAGTTTGATTACCTTTGACCTTTTTCGAAGCAACGACACGTGAAACACGGGATGAACTTTGCTTCCACTAGGTAACTTCAGCTTAAAAGCCGCTGCCCCAATCTTGTCTTCTATCTCAAAAGGACCGAAGTACTTGAATGAAAGCTTGTGATTAGCTCGAGGAGCAACAGTAGTCTGAACATAAGGTTGTAGTTTCAACCAAACTTGATCACCAACATCGAAGGACCTTTCGATCCCGTGCTTGTATTTTCCTTGTTCTTTGCATACGAAAGTTGTGCCATTAGCCTTTGAGCTTGATCACTTTTTGCATAGCTATCCTGCAGTTTTGTAAGCCAAACAGGAGTTGCTACAGATATGGCCATAACTTCTGTTGATTCATGTGGAACTGCTCTTGATAGTGCATCAGCGGCATTGTTTGTGGAACCCTTCTTATAACAAATTTTATACTGCAGTCCCAGTAACTTGGTCATAGCTTTTTGTTGCCAATATGTGTTCAGCCTCTGATCATCGAAATGGATCAGACTCTTCTGATCAGTTTGGATAATAAACTCTGCTGGTTGTAAATAGGTTCTCCAATGGTCAACTGCCATCAAAATTGCTAGGCTTTCCTTCTCATAAGTGGACAACCCTTGATTCCTTGGACCCAGTGACCTGCTGACATATGCAATAGGATGCCCTTCTTGCTGCAGAACTGCACCAATTCCTTTGTCTGATGCATCTGTTTCCACTACAAAGGTTTTGCTGAAATCAGGGAGTGCTAAAACTGGTGCAGTGACCAATGCATCTTTCAGAGCTTGGAAAGATTCTTCAGTCATTGGAGTCCACACAAACATCTGACCCTTTTTGAGAAGATCTGTTAGAGGTCTTGCAAGCATGCCAAAATTTTTGACAAATCTTCTATAATAGCCAGCTAAACCAAGGAAAGCTCTTACTTCCTTTACATTTGTAGGATTTGGCCAATTCTTAACATCTTTCACCTTTTCAGGATCTGTTCCCACTCCTTCAGCACTAATAACATGACCTAGGTACCTTAATTGTCCTTTGGCAAAACTGCACTTTGACAACCTAACTTTGAACTGGTGTTCCCTTAACAACTCAAACACCTGTTTCACATGGTGAATATGTTCCTCATAGGCTTTGCCGTAGATGAGTATATCATCAATAAATACCACCACACATTTTCTGAGTAAAGGCGCCAGTATGTGATTCATTATGGCCTGGAAAGTGGCTGGAGCTCCAGTCAGCCCATATGGCATAACCTTGTATTCAAAATGCCCACAGTGTGTCTGAAAGGCTGTTTTGTATCGATCCCCTTCTTCAACCATTATCTGATGGAAGCCTGATCTAAGGTCCAAGGTGGTAAACCATTTAGCACCCACCAACTCTTCAAACAATTCCTCAATAACTGGTAAAGGAAACTTGTTCTTGATGGTATAGGCATTTAACCTCCTGAAATCCACACATAACCTCCATTCTCCATTCTTCTTCTTGACCAACAGAACTGGTGAAGCATAAGGGCTAGAGCTGGTCTGTATCAGTTGATCTTGTAAGAGTTTGGCCACCTGTTTCTCAATCTCATCCTTTTGTCTTTGGGGTGTACCTATAAGGTCTCAATCCGAATGGTTAAGCCCCGGTTAATAAAGGAATGGTATGTGTCATGTTTCTGTTTGGAGGTAAGCCTTTTGGTTCATCAAAAAGCTCCTTGAATTCTTCCACCAGCCTTTGAATATCAGGTAAAAGGCCCTGTTCTTTCCTATCCTCAGCTTCTACAGCATATAACTGTACTACACACCATATCTCATCCTGCTTCAACAAGGAGTGTAATTGATCTCCAGTGGTATATAAGCACTTAGAGTTGGCTGGCAACCCTTGGATCTGCACATTATTCCCTTGATATTCAAATGATAGCCATTTACCGAGTATCTTCATGGGGCTGAGTGGTTCCAACCAATCCATCCCCAATATGGCATCATAGCATTTCAGAGGAATTATCTTGAAGCTGGTTTGGAACTGTATACCTTGCACTATCCAATTACAATCAACAATTTCATGTGTGCACTTAAGAATTCCACCATCTGCTACCTTTACATCAATTGCTCTCTGAAGTGCTTTCCAATTAGGAATGGCAGTGGCAAATTGTTCACCGATAAAATTGTGAGAACTTCCGAGTCAATCAACACAATTGCCTTGTTTTGCTGTATATGACATTCCAACTTGACACGCTTTTGCCGAATAAGTGCCATTGGCACCGAAATGAGATGGCCATTAATTCCTCCCCCGAATCGGAATCCGAGTTCCCGGCAGATTTAATTAACTCGCTCTTCTCTGTCCGACACTAGTTGCCCCCCACCTTTCACCACACTTATAACATAGCCCTTTTGCCTTTCGATATGCCATTAGAGCTGAAGCCTTTTCCCCTTGAACCTTGCCTGCGGAAGAATAGGGAGACTTCTTCACATCGGTCTTGCCTTGCTCGGGCGATTTGCCGGGGAGAAATTCCGAACCGGACTTAGAAAAAGGCTTGGAAGCACCATGAGAGTCCACCTTTTTTCTCTCTTTAATAGAGGTGCCTTCAATTACTTCCTCCTGCAAAATAGCCAAAGAACTAGCAGTATCCAAGTCTTTTGGCCTATGAACAAGAACTATAGACTTAATTTCTGGTTTTAAACCATCTACAAACTTGCTAGTAACAACAGAAGGGTTAAAATAAGGATCATGAGCTAGCATCTGGTGAACAAGCTCATCAAATTCTTCAATGTACTCAGTTACAGACCCAGTCTGAGTAATATGGAAGAATTGTCTTATAATCTGATTGTGTTGATCCCTCTCAAACCTAGCTATAACAGCCTTACAGAGATGATCCCAGGTGCAATGCTTAAGATCAACTTCTATAGACTGCATCCAGAAATCTGCAGACCCACTAAAGTTCATGGTGGCTAACTTAACCCAGTGAGATTCAGGTGTTTCATAAACATCAAAATAACTTTCACACCTCCTAATCCACAACTTGGGATTGGAACCATCAAACCTAGGAAACTCTAACTGTGGTATACCAGGGTTAAAAGTAGGGAAAACCATTTGACTGCTATGGGTTCCACCAGAATCGAAAGCTCTAAAAGGAATAGGGGTAATCTTGAAGCTCAGATTCGAACCTTTGACCGGAGGTGGTTCTGGGGACTCATCTTCCCCAGCACCAACACTCCGGTGAGGATGTAGTACGCGGTGGCCGAATTGCCTAGATGCCTTGAATTTGGAGTTCTCCCCCAGATGGGCAGGGGAAGGCATCTCATCCTTGAATCCTCCCTCCTTCTTCCTCTCAGGAACTTCTTCGAGGAACGAATCCATCTTCTTCTTCAAATCGTGCACAGAATTTTGCAACTCCGTGACCTTGGTCTCGAACTTGGGCTTCCACAGATTGACTTCCCCTTGTTCTAACTTTAGGCCGTCGACAGATGCTTGCATCTCTTCCATTCTTCGGTTCGCCTCGTCGACCTTGGAACCCGTGGCATCCATCTTCCTACTCATCTCCTCTAGCTTCGCCAACACCGCCGCTATGGAATCCGCCGGCGGCGCCATCGCTCCGGTTCGACTTGGAACCGAGTGAGATGCGAGTGCACGGGATCCCGGAATCGACGGCTCCGAATACCAAATGTAACACCAATCGTAGCACACGAACTAGAAGTGGATCACACACACACGTTACTGGTAGAGAATTGGAGTAAAACGATACAATGGAGAAGGATCTCGCCGGAATACCTGAGCTACAGCTCGGCTCCCGCCGCCAACGCCACCGCCGTCGAGATCCAAATCGAGTTTTCTTCCCAGCGTTCTCTCTATTTAAGCTTACAAGTTGCCCAAGCAACTGCCCGTTACATGGGCCGCTTTCACTTCCTCACCCACTCCGGTCCATTTACTCGAACGTTGGGCTTTCTGACACGTTTAGGCTTCTGCAACATCTTGGCCTTCATTTCTTTAGTCCTCAAGTCATCTGCAATCTCCAAGCCAGGCTCCACCACAGCTCCCATGTCTTCAGGTTCAGCGTCCTTCCAACTCTTGGTTGTGACATAACGGTAACCGTATCTGTTTAGCAGTCATGATCTTGCTCTGCTGGCTCTGCACTCACTGCACATTGGTGGCTCGCGTTCACTCTTCTAGTGTCAAGCTTCTGCAACTCTCAACCAACATTGTGGTACTCAAGCAGAAATATGAGAACCATCAAAAAGTTCAGCAAGGAACTCAGATGGTTGGAATTCAGATAAAAACAGCATATCATTTCCTTCTCTGAAGAATTACAGTATGATGATTCAGCTGCTGAAATATTGGATCACAGTCACAGAACGCCTGCAGACAGCTGATGATCACCACAAGATTGAGCCCAAACTGTTTAAAGCACGAGAGCTATCACAGATTTCCTTGATTCCAGGCCCCTTCCAATTTGGTTCCTGGCAGTTGGCTCCATTGCTCATGTGATCATGTCACCACAAGTCTGACCTTTGGTTAGCCAGCTAGCGAGCTAGGTGAAATCAGATCAACAGATCTCCAGTAGCTGCTGACCTCACTGTCCCTTCGTCCAGGACACATCAGCGCCGCGCACGGTAGCAAGCTAGCCGCTTGGGGCTTTCTCCGTAATGGAAATCTTTGTAGTAGAGAGATTAGGGAGAGAAGGTGCGATAGGAAGGACAACTTGCAAGTGCAATACAAGAAGCTGATTTGTGCAGATATCTCAAACATATATCATGATGCAAGATGAGCAGTGTGATCCAAACTTCGATTGTTCATCGTGGTGGCGAGGTGATGTAGTTGGGAATCAATAAGCCAAAGACGAGACCATGGGGTCTGGCCATGGAGCCGATCTGTGAGGTCGGAGGCGGCTTCCGGCGGAGACGGCGACTTCAACCTGGGGCCGAAGGGGAGGCAAAGCTGGGAGGATAGCGAGGCGACCGGGAACAGCGCCGTCGGCGGCGGCGAACATGATTTGCCACGCGTGCTACACGCCGCACGCCTGCAGCCGCCGCGCGAGCTCGTTGCCGCGCCCGTCCTCGCCCGGCGGCTGCGCCGCGGCCGCCGCCATCCGCGCGGGCGGTTGCGTCGCCCGCTCGGGCCGGTCCGCGCACCGGAATCTCACTCGTCGGCTGCACTCGCAGCGTGTGTGGGACCGGCGGGGGGGTGTCCGCTGACTCGAGTGCTCGGAGCTTGGACGCCGGCCAAGGCAAACCCCGGCGGAGAAGGAAGCGCAGGTTCGTGCGTGGTCACAGAGCAGGTTCGACCCCGGGGGGCACCGTGGGTCAACAGGTTCACAACACTCTCGCTCCGTTTTGTTTTGGGGTCGGTCCGCATCGAACCGTAATCTGATTTGAGGATTGGAGCGACTTCACGAGCGGGCCGCCCCGAACCGCTTGCAGGCCTACCAACCCCCAAGAAGTTTCAATTATATAGGAAGCAGAGGAAGAAGCAAATGAGGAGGAAGAAGAGAAAGAGAGTAGGAGGGAAACTCAGCCCCCCTACTCTGAAATCCTGGATTCGCCCCTAGTCGCAAGCGATCATCTGAAAGCGCACACAAACACACAACACTGCGTTTGGTGCTGCAACTGAGCAGACTTTTCTGTTTTATTAGCTTCGAATTTAAAGACTAATAAGATGCAAATTAAAACGGGTAGCTAGAACGTCTCTACCGGGCCATGCCATCCCATGGCCTCCAACACCACTGCACCCACGACGCTCTATCGGGCACGAACGTGCATAAATAAACCAATTAAAAGAAGCAATGCAAGTAGTGAAGCTAGCAGCTAATACAAGGCGATGATTAAGACAAACACTAACAAAACGCATGAAATAGAGACGCAAAAAGTAGTCCGAGTCCTCTTCCGGGGATGCACCGGCCCCTCCGACGGCGGTTGGTGCGTCTCTGCCTCAGCCGAGCGCTTGCTCGGCTCCCACCGAGCACCAAGCGGTGGCATGGTGAAGGACCGATTAGTCGACCGGAGAGAGGAGTGAATGAGAGCCGATAAAAATTTTTCTTCGAAGAGAGAACTCGGCCTATGCCTCAAAACCACAACGAAGGATTCCCACACGAGCTTGCCAAGGTCGCGTAGTCACAACGGACCTACCAACCCTAGGAACAAGTCTCAAACCAATCCAACGTGGAAGCACAAATCAAAAGGCAAGGGACTTAGGCAATCTAGAAAGCACTAGGCGGACCGTCCGCAAGTGTCCGGACGGACCGTCCACGATGAGGGCACGGACCGTCCGAAATTGCTACCCGAACCTCCGGTATTGCACCGAGAAAAACGGTCCGTCCGTGATGGACCCGCGGACTGTCCGCCTCGTCACATACCGTCCGGCACTCTAATACGGACCGTCCGCAAACTTCATGCACCAAAAATCCACCGACAAAAAGATCAAAAGAAAGACGCTCAAGAACTCGCACGAACACGAAGAACAGGCGGGCTGTCGGGCACCTCGCGGACGGTCCGCGGTGGCCTCGCGGACGGTCCGCGGCGGCCTCGCAGACTGTCCACCAGGTGCGATTCAGCACAGCCGAGAAACCCGAGAAACAGCCTCAAACTTCCGATCGACGGATCTCCCAAACCACATGGAGTCTTGAGACGAAATTTTGGGGAGATGATGAGCACCCTAAAGTGAAGATATGCCCCCAAAATTACAGCCTCTAACTCCCTGCAACTCCCGGAACCGCAAATCTCAAGTCTCTACCTCAAGAACACGAAGAACTCAAAAACCACCAAAATCGAAGGTCTTCCTACGGGATTTGAGGGGCAAGATCACCAAGAAAAGAGGCACACCAACCTCATGTGTGATTCCCAAAACAAATCCCGCAAAGAAACACCTCCAAAACCTTCCCACGAAAATCCCAAAAAGAGCCCGAAAATCACCAAAAAGGGAAACAGGAGAGACACAATCAAGCCTTGAGGAACCACGCCGAATCATCTATACATACCATGAAGGTTGAAAGGATCAATGCAAGTGGCCTAGAAGGGGTGAATAGGCCTGCAAAACAAACTCAACCAATTTCTGCCAACTTCTGCCCAAACCCCGGAACCTCCGGGCTTTCCCCTCGAACCTCCGGAAAAATGCACTTAGGTGTATTTTCCTGGAGCTTCCAGGAATTCGATGCTCTGTCACTTTGCTGCAGGTGAGATGATTAGAGAGCAACAAGATAGCTAGAAATTAGTTAAAATACTTAGGAGAGTATCTTAAACACACTAACAACCTTAGGGTTAAAGATATTGTAAGAAACAAAGCAAACCCTTATAGATCTAGTGAGCAAGCATCATAAAGAGATGAGACTACAACAACAACACATAAAAGATAAAGCACAAGGGACAACAATTTATCCCGTGGTTCAGCTCACCACAAAGGTTGGCCTACATCCACGTTGTTGAGGTTAGCCACAAAGGCTATGGAATCTCTCTAGATCCACTCCTCTCTCACACCTATCACCAAAGTAATAGATGGAGGTTTTCCACTAAGCATGTGAGGGTAATACAAACTTCTTGGAGCTTCCACAATCGATTGGAGAGCTTCCAAGCAACCTCTAGCCGTCTAGGAGCAAGGCTCCAAGAGTAAAAGATCCACCAAGGAGCTAGGGGTCCACCAAGTGCTCAAGAACACAAGAAGGGGCTTGGATTTGCTTTTTCTCACAAGGAATCACTTCACACTTGAATGCTAGGGTTAGATTTGGATTCAAGTAGGTGGGAGTCAATGCTTGGGAGAGATGGGGAGCAAAAGCTACTGTTTTGGCGCAGGAGTGAAGAAGGTAACCGTTGGGAGATAAGGGGGTATAAATACCCTCAGATCTGGATCTGCAACGGTTACTTTCGAATTGGTGACTTCAGCAGGCTGACTTGGGAGCAGCCCGGAACTTCCGGGAAAAGCTCAGAGGTTCCGGGATAGGTGTTTTCAAGGCTAAGACAGCTAGCTGATGGGTCATTTGTGGCTGGGATAATTTTGGTTTTAGAGTAGACTTTAAGCACTTGGTTTCATCCATGCCACTATTAGTATCCCTCTTGATAGTACGGCTTGTCCTATACTCAAATTCAAAAATAGAAAATGAAATTAAAGCTTGTCTTGAGCTCTAGGAAGCCACTTCAAACAATGAGGGGTCACCTTTCTTTCCTTTTCACCTTTCTTTAAATTTAAACCTGTCACACATACTCAAAAGATCATTAGTCCTTTAATTAAGTGGTCAACATCACCAAAACCCACTTAGGGGCTTGATTGCACTTACAAAGGTTCATACAAGGTCTAGCTTGCCTCCTGATCATCCATCCCTCTCTCAAGATCTCACCATGAAGCTTTCAAGCTAGTCCTAGAAAATCTTAGGAAAATAGGAAGGGAAAATGAGAAAGCAAATGAGCTAGGGTTCCAAGCGGTGGTTGCCATCCTCTCTCTTCTAAGTTTATATGGAGGCAACAGAAAGAAAAAACTACCCCTATTACATGAAAGTAAGATACACACCCCTGAAGGGCACTTTGGGAATTCTCGTTGTAGTACCATCAGACGGATGCCTGGCGATTGCACCTCGCTTCACCTCGACGCAAGCCTTGCGATCCCGACGCGCGTCCTCCGCTTCGAAGTCTCTCAGCGCGCCTAGATCCCATCTCCGCCCGTCGAGTCTTCGGGTCTTGGCTTTGTGTCTCAACCAAGGAACCTCGACGGTTTTGTGGTGAACCGCCGCAAACCCCGCAGACTCATTGCAGCCTCCACACCAATCCCACTCATGACTTGGCCGCCACGTCGTCCCGGCTCGACCTTGGTTTTGAGGCTCAACCAAGAAACCGTACCCGACTTCATCTTCCTTTTCTTGCCACCATGCGACCTGCACTTGATCTCGTTTGGCCACCGGGTCCATCGAGCCGAGCCTACTTGTCTCTCCACTCCTCAGAGGCCACACAATCTAAGACCTTTCGCGCCCGCTCTTCACCTACACCAACGCAAATCAAGCCGCAACCTGCACCTGCAATACTCGGCCAAGATTCAGTCCACACCATGTTGTCAATCACTCATCACACCAAGGAGTGACCATCCACCGGTCGTCGGACGCTCCGGTCCTCACATGGTCATCTCTGCGCTCGGTCCACCCGTCGCCGATCGCCGCTAGGAGGTCTCGGAGGCGCTACACCTCCTCGTTGGCCTTGTCGTACAAGGTACGGAAGGTGTTCAAGATCTTCACCTCTACCGCCCTCGCCTCCTCCACCAACGCAACCCTCCTCATCCCGAGCTTGTAGTGGCACTATCTGGACTCTACCGGTGCCACCCCTGTTGTCGCTGGAGTAGATCCACCGCTCTCTCAAGGCCCACCTCCCTCGCCTGCGACGCAGTGAGCTGGACCTCCAGCTGGGCAGCCCTCGCATCCGTCGTCGCGACCACCTGAGCCGCCGTCCTCGCCTCCTCGTCACGCTGAGGTCCATTGTCACTGAAGCAGAGTGAGCTCGCGCTCGAGGCCCGACCTTTTTGAGGATGGGCTCCACATGAATTTTGGTGTTAGAGGGGCTCATGCCCCCCTCCCTCCCTTGCGAGAGGAAGAAGAACTAGGAGAGGGCTGGGGGAATGGTCATGAGAAGATACGATAAGGAGCTAACTAGGGTGCGATGGGATATGGGGAAAGGAATTTAAGAAAACGTGGTGGGAGTCTGGGAGGTCAGGTCAGGCCGCCAGGGAAGGGAACCTTTGCATTTTCAAAAGATTGCAAAGCAAAGCGCCAAAGCCACTTGGTGAGGCAAAGGTACGAGTGTTTGACGATCTATAAATTAACTATAACAGTACACATTCTTAATTTGGTTTACTATATTGATGCATCCTTTATCATCAACAACGATTAGAAGTGGCAAACAAAGTCGCTTGATTGTAACACCCCGCCCACCAAAGTCGCACCACCCAGCCCTTCCGTAGGGGCGGGCACATGAGTGTTTGACAATCTATTAATTAACTATAATAGCACACATTCTTAATTTGGTTTACTTTATTGATGCATCCTTTATCATCAACAATGATTAAAAGTGGCAAACAAAGTCGCTCGATTGTAACACCCCGCCCACCAAAGTCGCACTGCCCAGCCCTTCCGTAGGGGCGGGCATGCGAGTGTTTGAGGATCTATACATTAACTATAACAACATACATTCTTAATTTGTTTTACTTTATTGATGCATCCTTTATCATCAACAATGATTAAAAGTGGTAAACAAAGTTGCTCAATTGTAACACCCCGCCCACCAAAGTCGCACCGCCCCACGCGAGTGTTTGACATCTATAAATTAACCATAATAGTACACATTCTTAATTTGGTTTACTTTATTGATGCATACTTTATCATCAACATCAACAATGATTAAAAGTGGCAAACAAAGTCGCTCGATTGTAACACCCTGCCCACCGCCCACCAAAGTCGCACTGCCCAGCCCTTCCATAGGGGCGGGCACACATAACATAGCACCCTACTTACACGTTCGTCCTCACATTGTGTAAAAGGGTTAACCCGAGGGTGGTATGGCTGGTGGACAAAGTCTTATAAGTTGGCTCCACC
Source organism: Cenchrus americanus (assembly GCA_947561735.1). Lineage (NCBI taxonomy): Eukaryota > Viridiplantae > Streptophyta > Magnoliopsida > Poales > Poaceae > Cenchrus > Cenchrus americanus. The sequence goes on along the minus strand of OX387240.1, from coordinate 86,931,807 downwards.
CTTGCTCAACTAGCAATGTGACACTAAACACGCGCAACTGCGCTCATTGGCCACTCATGGGCTATCCAAATTGACCCGGGTGTGACATCTATCTCCCTGGATGATTTTCCCTAATTTAAGCCTCATGACATGCATGGTTCCCGCCATTTCTTTCTTACTCTCTCCGCATCGAAAATATTTGTCGCTGTTAAATTTTTCTTACAACTTTGACCATTCGCCTTATTCAAAAAATTATTGCAAATACGTAAAAGGGTAATTCAAACTTAAAATGCCTACGATAATAAAGTATGTAGCAAACAAAATAGATGGTATTTGCATAATTTTTAATAAGACGAATGGTCAAAGTTGTAGAAAAAAAGTTAATGACGACGAGCATTTCGATACGGAGGGAGTACTTGAGAACTCTCCTCTATTAACCTTCCACATCACTGCTTGATGCTGCATGATGTGATTGTCTCGATCGATAGCGTACGACCTCTGCTTCAAAAGCAGCCTGCTGCAAGGGGCAAAAGCACGGCCAATCTGCCGACGCACATGCGCACCGCTGGCAGCAGTATAAACGAACACTAGCTTTGACGCGAAGCATGACCACACTTTGCTTTTTCTTGTTTTTTGACAATAAACATCTCATTTCATTTCAGCAGCACAAAGCTGATAGAATTAAGGTACAGGGGTTGTGTACATGAGGCAGTGCCTGGAACAATTGGCACTGTGAGTGGTGAGATCCATAGGAGCAACTAAGGGAGGAAGGCTGATGAGCATATGTACAACCTGTTCGTTTGGCTAGTGGCTGATGGCTGGTTCTAGTTTGTTCTGAGAGAAAAGTACTGCTGGCTGATTGTTGGTGGCTGGTTTGTTCTGAGAGAAAAGTACTGCTGGCTGGTGGCTGATAAGCCAAGCGAACAGGGCAGTAGCCTAACGATGTGCATCCTTAGCTAAAGAATCAGCAGTACAATTGTCATTGCGGCTGAACAAAGATGCCTAAATTTGAGCAGCAGAATAGTGAAACTGATCTGTGTATATCTTCATCCTCCAATCCGGTGGGTGCGTTTGTTCTGATCCTGAGAGGAAGTGATATAACCGGCTAGAGTTAGTTAAGAAAGAAAAACCGCATGAAACCCAAATTTGTAGCAAGGAGGCCGCCAATGCTAGAGCAACAGCTTCCGCCATAACTACTGAAGAGACTTCCTTGACAATGACCTTGATGTAGATGGCATTGGGAGGTTGAACCTGCATGTTTACAAATTTGATACCTATACCAGCTTGTCTGAGTTGAGGGGAGGAACCATCTGGAGATATGGAGGCATCCATGTAACATAAAACAACAGAAGAGGGCAACAACAGGTGATGGGAGTTGTATTCCATGTTGTTGTGATGTTGGCTCCTGGAGTTGAAGGTGGATGGCTGAGTTGTATTGATATGGCAATCCTCCAAGGCGGATTGGTGAGTTTGAAGGTGAGCCATTGCTGTCTTGTACATGAAAGGGAGTCCAAGTTTTTCTCTGGAATCTATTGTCATTATGAGCTTTCCAAATATACCACATGAGAAGTAAAGTTTTACAAAGAGTATCCTCTGTGGGATTAGAAGTAATTGAAGTAGGGAGAGCATGTTCGATGTCGTCCTCGTCTTATGCAAGAAAATGTGTGTGCATTGGAGGATTAGAAGAGGCCCAGACTTGTCTGGCTATGTCACAAAGGAAAAATAGATGGACATCATTTTCAATGGCTCCACAGTAAGTGCAAAAATTATCAATGTGAGTGGAAAACCGACTAGCTCTTTCCGCAGTTGCAATAACTCGTCTGATAAGTCTCCAAGCAAAAGTTTTAAGAAATGGGGAAATTGATTTACCTTTCCATACCTTTTGTAATATGGAATTAGCTTCTTGTGTAATACTTCTGGATCCTTGTGAAGGAAGTTGGTGCGGGGAGAGGCTTGCTAAGTAGGTGTAGGCTTCCTTGGTGGTGCACTGGCCTTTGGTGGAGGGGGCCCATCTCAAAATATCCTGGTGATTAGACTGAAGTACAAAAATTTCTTCTATTTATTGCACAATATGAGGAGAAAATGTAGTGGACAACAGGTGATGATTCCATTGTTGAGTTCCCTGCATCCAAAGATCAGAAATAATAGCTGGCAAAGGAGTGTTAGTGACAGGAAGGAGAAGATGATCATGAATATTTTCGCAAATATGGGTCAAGGGAGAGGACCAAATGGATGAGCTGCCATCATGGATTTGTAAGGTAACATTGGAATGTAGATGTTGCTTGACCTGTAAAATAGAAGACCAGTAGGCAGATCTAGAAGCAGGAGTAGGGGCTGTTCGGAAAGTAGTATGTGGATAATATTTAGCTTTTATAGTACGCTAAGTAAAGGGTTTTTGTTGATGGCTACATTCCAAGCAGAGTGAATTATCAGACTCTTATTAATCAGTTCCATGTCTCTAATACCAAGACCACCTTGTTCAGGAGGTTTACAGATATCACCCCAGGAGCGGAAAGCAGTGGGATTAGTTTGATGTTCCTCTTGAACACCAGCCCACCAAAACCTTCGGATGATAGTGTTGATTTTCTCTATGAAGGTTTTAGAAAAAAGAATCGTAGACATGTAGTATAAAGGAATGGTAGAAAGAACAGATCTGATATACTACAGCCTACCTGCATGGTTAAGCTTATTAGCTTTAAGGGTACCAAACTTTGCTATAAATTTGTTGTGGATGAAATTATAAGCTCTATTCTTATCCTTGTGAGAAAAAATGAGAGGATGGCCTACTAGCTCCCCGATCGGGCCGCGGTTTGACGACGCTTTTGCCCACCTCGCCCTACTAGCTCCCCAATCAGGCCGCGGTTTGACGACGCTTTTGCCCACCTCGCCGGCGACCGACCACCCCGTGTCGTCAACATTGTCCTGGACGATCCACTCGTGACATGCCAGATGCTATTTACTCGCAGCTTGGCGTGTTCGTCCCCGAGCTAGCCCACGGCGGTGCACGTCAGCACGTACATGCATAAGTGCCCCGCCGGCCGGCACCCGGCCCGTACGTCGGCCCGGTCATGCATCCCCTGGCAGAGACAATCGAGCAAGAGGCAGTGTTGCTTCTTGGGCTCCCTCACCGGCCGGCGGCGGCTCCTCCCGCACCATGGATGTCATCCTCTGGATGCTCCTCGTCGCCTGCGCCACGACCACATACTTCTACAGTTCCACGTGCACGGCGCCTTGGCTGCCCGGCCCACTGTACTATTGGGTCTATACTCTATACTCTCTCTGGTTCCATATTAGAAGTCGTTTAGGACAGTGACATGGTCACCAAAGCACAACTTTGACTTCTCTGTTCTCTTTTCTATAAACATCTTTATTGGAAAGTTATATATGTATATTCTTATAAAAGTAATTTTCAAGACAAATCCTTTTAGGAAAAAGTCCATTTCTGACTATCCAACTATTACCTCAGTTTGGTTTTAGCCATCAAACTTCAAAACTGGGTATCTTCAACCATCCAACTCTTAAAACTGTTTACAATTGACCATCGAGCGGTTTTGATGGGTGGTTTTAACTTTTTTATTTACAATCTAGTCCTTAGATCTTAAAAATATTATTACCTTTTGATTTAGGTGATTCTTATAGTCATGCGTTCATAACAGTGAACTTTATCTTTTGAAATATTCTTTATACTATTTTATCACTTTTTGTTATATTATTCTTATGTTGTTGTGCAAAAACAATAATATAAGAAAAGTAATACACAATTACAAAATACTATGAGCAACATTTCAAAAGATAAAAATCATCGTTGTGAACGCATGACCCCAAGAATCACTTAAAACAGAGATACGAGAGAAAAATAATAATCATTTTAAGATCTAAGGACTATATTGTAAATAAAACGATCAAAATATGCCTCAAACCTTAAAATAGTTACTATTTTTCTCTCGTATCATTAATTTAAGTGATTCTTGCAGTCATGCGTTCATAAAAATAATTTTTATCTTTTAAAATGTTGTTCACAGTATTTTGTAATTATTTATTTTACTTTTCTTATATTATTGTTTTTGCACAACAACCTAATAATATATAGCAAACTGTGATAAAATAGTATAAATAACATTTTAAAAGATAAAGCTCACTATTATGAATGCATGAGCGTAATAATCACCTAAATAGGAGGTATGAGCAAAAATTAATAATCATTTTAAGATCTAAGGACTAAATTGTAAATAAAAAAGTTAAAACCACTCATCAAAACCGCCCTATGGCCAATTGTAAACGGTTTTAAGAGTTGAATGGTCGAAGATACCCGGTTTTGGAGTTGGATGGCCAAAACCAAACTGAGGCAAGAGTTGGATGGTCAAAAATGGATTTTTTCATCTTTTTATATGATTTTTACATTTTTAAACTCAACGACTTAAAAGTTATGTGTGATTTATATTCGTATAATGTGTGACTCTAACCTTGTCCAGACCGACTTCCAATGGGGAACCAAAGGGGTTACGTTCTAGGTGGCGCTGCTTGTGGCCCACTGTTCCACTACAGTACAAAGTCCAAGCTAAGTCTACAACATTGTCTTCAGCAATAATGCAATACCACGAAATGCGCGTCTTTGCCTTTTGCTTTGTTTCGACTCCATGGCATCAGTGCTTCACAACCACGCACGGCCGGCCACGCGCATGGCAGTAGCAGCACTACCCCCGTGCCCGGACGCAAGAGAGGAGGAGGGCGCCCACCAGTGGCGAATCTAGGATATTACCTTATTGGGGTCAAGTACTAGGTGACGGGGTCAAACATGTATTGATTCGCTATTTTAAGTGTGATTTGCAGGCCAATAAGACAATGTTTAGTGCTATTTTCAGGAAGTTATCGGGGTAACTGACCCCAATAACAAGCTCTAGATCGGCCTCTGGCGCCCACGACTGCCGGTTTCACCTCGGAAGGCATGGACTGTGCCAGTACTACTGTGGTGTTAGCTCCCGGCCTCGTGCTGCTAAGCTCCAAACAGTCCGAGATAGAAGAGAGAGGGCACGACACTGAGTCCAGTTGGCCGAGCTCGATGGGTCCGGTTGGGCCTGGGAATGCTTGTACTTAGCTCCGTCCGGCCGTCCATTATGGGCGTGTTTGATATGCCGCTCCGGAAGGCACGGCCGGCGAACCGTGCCCGGCCGGCCCGCAGCTCGGTCCGGAACGGCCAGTGGCCTTGTTTGATGTTGTTGTATGGTTTGAGCCTGGCTGAAGCCTTTTTCTTGTTTGATTCGGAGTGTGGAGCCTGGCCCAAGGGCAACTAACTGCAACTACCAATGTGCGATTGTGTTTGATTCGGGCCGAGCTCAGTTGGTGCAACTTTGCATTCCATAGGAAGAGGAGAAGGTAGCAGTTTCCATCAATGTGATTACATTACTAATTACAAAACAACATTACAAGCAGCCAAATAATTATAGAGAGCTGACATAAATGAACATAAGCAACCCTAAAATAATAATAAACTCGACAATTGCTATGAAGAGCAGGCACAATTTACCACTACTAGGCAAATGCGGACCGATTTTAGGAACATCTCCTTCAACGAAACAACAGAGTTCACCTAGGTGAACTCTAGATAAGAAGCAATTGCCTCTTCTTTGCGTTGAAGCTCTTGTAGCAACGAGTTGTGGAAGGCAAGAACTGTTGATGACATGCTACCCAATTTTGATAAACCCCGTGCTTCCGACCTCTCGTACACTACATACCATGTCATTGCTCCTTCAAAACCAAAGCAACAAAGAGTTTAGAAGCATAATGGAGATAAAAATATTGCCTCAGATATAGGAGATCAATGGGTACATGTGAACCATGGAAACGTCAAATTCACATGGTCCATAGTTGAATACTTGGACCATGGATGAATTTGACGTTTTGATGGAATGCATGAAAATTTATCATAGATCATATCATCATAGGCTAAAAGATAGGAAACTGTGGCCTCAGGTAAATAAATGAGTAGCAAATGTTTCATGGCAGCCATGGAACCATGTGAGAGGTCCAGCCCCAGTTTGAGAAACATGGGCATGGACGTCTCGCATGGTTTGATGGATGTCATGATAGATAAATGGTGAACAGGATCATCATCGGCCCGACAAGTGCAATATCATAGATCATATCATCATAGGAACATGCAAAAGTGGCCTCGGACTACTTGAACTTGGAGCAAAAGTGAAACGAGAACTTTCATGGCAAGTCATTGAACCGGAGACACATCCATCCCAAGTTTGGAAACATGGGCATGGATGTGTCACACGGTTTGATGAGAGACATGAGTAATATATAAGCTCCGATCATCATAGGCCAAAAAATGAAAGAACGAGAAAATATTTGCCTCGAGATTATATGTTTTTCAATCATATGACATGGACTTGGAGCATAATGGCAATCGGTGGACGAGTAGGAAACATAAGTATATGAAGAAGAGTATGACACGGTTCTTGTCTACCATATCACGGGGGGACACATCGATCCCAAGTTTGGAAACATGGGAATCGATGTGTCCCACGGTCGATGAGAGACAAGAGTAGGGATAACAAGCACGGAACCTTGTCAACCATGTGACCATGGGACACGTCGATCCCAAGTTTGGAAACATGGGAATCGACGTGTCACATGGTCGATGGGAGACAAGAGTAGGGATAATCGGTAGACTACAAGAAATAACAAAGCATCAAGTTCCTCACAAGGCCATGTCATCATTTATGGGGTACATGGAATCATCATAGGCAAATTTTATAACCTGAGCCAAAAAGGTCAACAGATAACAAGCACAGATATAACTGAATCAGGAAAACATGAACACAAATGAAACAGACAGTAGCAAAAATGACAGAAACAGAAAATGGCAGACAACAGCAACAAGGACAGAAGCATCAACACATTCAGTATCAGAGGAAGCCAACAGAGGCTCCAATTACATAGTTTTGCTCACATTGAGTGAGCCAAATGTAGTTTTCACTCACATAAAGTGAGCCAAAATGTAGTTTCTTTAGTTAGCCACAATCCCACTAACTAAACCAAAAGGTCGACCCTCCACCATGCAAAGGTTATACCCAAAATATACATCACCATCTAGACGGTCTTTGGTCGCCCACTAACCATGCACAGATTCTAGCCAAAATATACATCGTAAAAGAGAGAGGCTAGCACGAACTACATGCGGTAGTTCTTGGCAAGATAGGTCCTCAACCATATGGCCCCGTGTGGGCTTGACATCCGCACAAAACCGATGAGCGTGGCCTTGTGCTCAAGTAGGAAGGTGTAGGCAACAATCAAGGCATCGGTGCTTGAACTCGGTCATTTCCATGACAAGAAGATAGAGGTCCGGGTCAACATGTGCGCACTTTGTCTTGATCATAGCATTGGCAACATTGTTGATAGCATCATTCATGTTAGTCATCATTAGGATCTCTTCTTCGGTGAAAGTGCCCCTCTTCCTCTTACCACACACACTTTCGGACATCGGAACAGGTGGTCTTGCCACAATCAAAGGTAGTTTTATCCCTATCGACCTCCCGCTTAAGCCCCACACTATCTTCCTCCAGCTTTACAGTCAGACTATCTGCCTTGTTGACACCCAAAGGTTCATTAGAACCTAAGGCAAACCTACCCGTTGCCAAGGTACTACCAAAGAGAGTCTCCAACTCAAAGTAGAACCTAATTGGAGTGTTAAGGTACTCAGCATCCTTAGGGTGGTCTGAAGAGAGGGCACACGAGTTTAGAAGAGAGAAGCACACGGTTAAGAAGAGGGGCACAGAAAGAGATTCTTCATACATGGTTAGGTACCTTGCAATGACCTAGGTAGTGGTCTTGTTCTAGCATTATGGCACAAGTATCTTCATCAAATGATGCCCCACTAAGTTCCTTGAGCCTAGCTATCTTAGACCACTTCTCGCTTCCACTTCCTCAAGTGATTGTACACACGAGTTGCACTAATAGGCACCCCACTATACTCAGTAACTAACCTAGCTACTGCATTAACATCTTTATCCTTGTAGGTCTTGTCAGTCTTAGACCCATTACTAACAATGGGCCATCCTCCTGAGGACAAACCCTGAAGTGTTGTTATTCCACCTCATAGGGCCTGCCTGCCCTGCAGCAGGGGCAGCCTCAGCATCTACCAGGTCTACAACAGCAGGGACAGCCATGTTGACAGCAGCTACAAACCCCTCTTGGGCATCAAGGTCAATTGCAGACATCCTATCATTATAAAAATTAGGGAATGAACAATAATTGCAGCTCAATAAATCAATCAATTACTGAATAAGAAATGTTTGGTCTCAGACATAGCATGCAGAAATACATAAATGTTACACTACATTAGTTCCATGTCCAGGGTCTACCAAATTATTTTACACATCCATAAAATGCAAAGTAATCAAGTCCTAGAAGAACCCCTAGCAGCCCACATAGCATTGCAAATCTCCTCCCTAACAGACACCATTGCAGGTTCCTCTAGAGGCAGTTCACCAGGATCATCATCTGGCTCAGCACACTGGAACCCTTCCTCAACTGGAACAACAGAGTCCAACCCAAAACCAATTATCCAGTTGTGTAATATGCAGCAGGCTTGCACAAGTTTAACTTGTGTCTGGTAAGTGTGGAAAGATTTGTTGTCTATAATTCTGAACCTCCCTTTAAGTGCACCAAAGGCCCTCTCCACTTGTCACCCTTAGTGAAGAGTGTCTAAGGTTGAATAGCTCCCTTGCATTGGTGGGTTGGTTTGTGCTTGAAAACTCACTCAAGTGATACCTAACCCCCCTAAATGGAGGTAAGAAGCCGGTTCGCATGAATATCCAAAGCATCTACCGGGTAGTAATGACCTACAATTAGTGGAGAATTAGTGTGGAAGTGTGGAATGTGTGAAAGTGACCATAAGTGCATGTACTAGCTAATGCGATTTACTGTGGGACCGTGAACCCATCATTTCCGGCAATGGCATCGGCCAAAATTAGTGCATCATGGGCGACCCTTCCCGGCCCGGCTAGAACATAAGTGAACTTTAGATCAAAGTTCACGGCAGCCATAACATTCGTGTGGGGTTGGACTTCCTACCCCCGAAAGCTTGTTGCATGCGTCTAGGCACCCTTGCCAACACATGTGTGCCATCAATGGCACCAATGCATTTCTACGAGAGATTAACATGAACGGATGAACATGTGTGTCAAACTTAAGGACGGATGTGCATGTGTTTGAATCACATAGATATGACTTTACCTTTAGATAAGGGAACCATCCGTGGTCGCCTACAATCTTAGGGTGTGTGACGGTGCTTGGAGGCTTGATCATGTCGGCCCTTAATTCACCAATGGCAAACAACACTTGGTGGAAGATTCTGCTCACGAGTCTCAATGGACCTCCTAAAGAATTGATGAACTACCCTAAACCTCACATTGTGTCCAACCACAAAAACAAACATTGCCACCGCTCCTCCACGAGACAACCTAATGTCTCGGGAACAAGTTTTCTCGCTCCTAAGAATGTTGCACAAAGTAAAAAAGGGGACTCTTTTCATGCGTAACATGGCAATGCATTCTATATCATTGTAGTTGTACAACATCTCGAGTGTCCTCTCGTCTATGCCTCTCGGCTTCGAGTCCTAGGGCCATAAGGAATTGGCTCATGTCTTCTAACACGTCTAAGCCTATTAAGCACAAAGGAAACCATCACAACAACCATGGCAACGTTGCTTGCCTAGCCATCGGATCATGTTCGCATTTTCAGCCATCTACAATGCATTACAAATGTATAAGCAAATTAAGTAGACCCCGGCTGGCCTCTCGAATGTAAGTGCAAGCATTCAAACATCATCAAAAGGCACGGCCGCAACGCAAATATTGCCTCCCGGTGCGCATTGGCTAGTCATCATCGACCATTCATATCGCAAAGGCAAAAACAAGTAACAAGATAAGCGAAATGAACACCGTAACAGAGCAATAACAACGATACGAGAACAAATACGTCCAAGATTTATCATCACAAAAGGAAGGAACAACAAACAACACATAGATCCGAGCAAAACATTGAACGGTGTAACGAAAGGGGGAGATGTGGATTTACCTCGGTAAGGCCGGAAGGGGAACGAAGGAGATGGGAAGGAGGTAGCGGATCCGGACGGGGGAAGCACAACAGCCCACAGATCTACGACCAGCAACACCACCTAGCCGGAGAGGAAGAGGAAGAAGACCGCCTCGCCGGAGAGGAAGAGGAAGAAGACCGCCTCGCCGGAAGGGAAGAGGAAGAAGGCCGCCTCGCCGGGAGAGGAAGAGGAAGAAGACCGCCTCGCCGGAGAGGAAGAGGAAGAAGACCGCCTCGCCGGAGTCCGTCGGAGAGCCGCGCCGCCTGGACGCAGATCCACGCGGGGGAGACGGACAGGAAGCCCGGGGAACACCACGGCCGCGCCGGCAGCGGAGCTTACCTCGACGACGGAGCTTCTACGGGGAGTGGACCGTGGAGAGGAGGAGAAGAAACCGAGGGAGGGAGGAGGGGTGGTATATGTAGGCCATGGATTTCGCCCGGCAAGAAGCGCGCGCGGAAGTTTCACCTTCCCCGCGCGAGCCCGCCTCGGCTCCCGCCGTCGCCCAAGATTCGCCGCCCGCGCGCGCGCCGTCGCAGCCGGGCCGAGGAGGAACGAGGGGGGGGGGGGCGTGCGGCGCGAGCCGAGAGAGAGAGAGGGAAAATGGCCGCCGCGGCCCCGGCTCCCGGCTAGGGTTTGCATATCAAACAGAGCGCAAATGGCCCTAGCGGGCCCGGCCGGCCTTTTTTGGCCCGTATCAAACGGACCCTATACTTCTTAGCTTTGTATCGTACCTGCTGGTGGGTCTTGCATCATCACAAGGACATGGAAATTTTGCCGAGTCTTAGAAAAACCTAAATAACATGAATATAATTTGTATACTTATTTTTTCTATTATTTGAATCACTTAAATTGCTTAAAATACAACTAATTAATTAATTAATTATAGCAAATAAATATAAAATATACCAAATTTGAACAAGAGTACCACATGTTGTATGTGGAGGGTATTAAAAAGCTTCAAAACGAGAAGATATGAAAACTTATTTATTTACCGAGTGTTAAAAAACACTAGGCAACAAAACTCTTTGCGGAGTGCTGAATAGAAACACTTGATAAACCCTCATCTTTGATGAGTGTTTTTTAGCACTCGGCATATAGTTTGTTTGCCAAGTGTTATTTATTTGCTAGCACTAGACAAATAGTATGTTCGTCAAGTGTCATTTAATTGTTTGTCGAGTGTTTTTGTGATAGCACTCGTAAAGTCATGTGTGGTACTTGATCTCAAGCTACTCGAGCTTGGCGGTTGCCATGGTGAGCAGCTCATTCGGAGCATAAATGGGCAGAGGTGACGGTACTGCAATAGGGGAGAGAGCGTGTTTGTCACGTGTTTTTTGTGACGCCTTAATTTATACGCGAAGAGGTTGCGTTCGGGTGAAGAGGGCCGGGGCGGCGACAGGTGGAGTTTAAGGTGGTTGTTTAGGTGTTTGTTCATGCAACAGGTGGAGTTTAAGGTGGTTGTTTAGGTGTTTGTTCATGATATTGTGTGGCTGGCTGCCATTTTTTTTCCCGAAAGATGATGTTAGCATGAAATAATAATGAATATAAATTTATAATTATGCCAAATAAATTATAAGAAATATTAGTCTTTCGATGTATTGAACCAAATAAACAAAAAATATAACCTAAAATTAAATTGACCGCATCCAGCATTTGATTCAATAATTATTTGGTGTAATAAACCACACATATGGTGAAAGCGGTTTCTTTTCAGACAAAGACCGTCACGTACGGACGTACGATCCTAGCTAGTGAGTCACACACATCTCCTCAAAAGCATCGAAGGGGATGTAATATCTACCTTTGTCTTTGCCAAAGATCTCAAAGCATCTCCTCAGAAGTATCGAAGGGGAATGTAACATCTACCTTTGTCTTTGCCAAAGATCTCAAAGCCACCAATGAGGACCAAAATCAGCTTAAAGGCATGTTGTCGCTGAGGCAGAGCGAGCTCGTGCAAAGGCCTGTTGTCGCCGAAGCAGAGTGAGCTCGCGCTCGAGGCTTGCCCTTTTTAGGATGGTCTTCATACAAATTAGCATTAGAGGGGCTAATGCCCCCCCCTTCCGTTGGTTTCACCTCTGCCTTAAACAATGCATCGAGGTACCTACTTTGGATGCGCATTGGTGAGATGGAAAACCACATCTCAAATCAAACGAACTCAAATCTGAAATTCACAAGTTGTTAGAATTAAATTCTGTTGGAAAGTGAATTAGCTACATTGAGTGGTGCTTAAAATTTATTTTGGCAATACACTCAACTTTCTGTCAACATAAAACTTGTAGTGCTTTCTATCTTGTTGCTAATGAGTATGCTCTTGAGGTGTGAAAATTTTGTTAGTTGGTTAAAATTTAAGGTCAATGATCAACCGAACACATGGATGTAGCCATAATTGAAAATTTTCCAAGTCTGAATCTCACTCCTTCAATGCTTATTTTTCCTCAACTTTGACTCTGTTTATCTCTGAATACTTCCTTAATAAAAACATATATGAGCCTTTCCGAAACTTGTAGCCCTACCATCCACCTTTCAACTTTTCTTTAGTCGGCCGATGTGTTGAAATGTAAAATCGTGAGCAGCATCGGTGCAAAGTCGCTGACTTATTCCTAGCCAAAGCATTCCACCGTTCATTTCGACGCGCAGATCGACCACCCGCCAACCATAGCATAAACTGGAGTATATCTAGCTAGCATATATCCCATCACTTAATAACTAACCATGAAATTTGCTAAATCTAATCCAGGCAGGAGGCCATCAGGATCATGTTGAGTTATGATCCAAATTCTGTCTCCCAAGAGAAAGGCCGACTTCTGCCTCCGCTTCGCTCCGGCCCAAGCCACACCCTTTTCCCAGGTCGCGGCTGGGGGTGCGGGGGGCGGGAGCCCCCCCGCGGTACGGTACGGGTCATAAATACCCGTTAGGGTTTTCCATTAGAGATTGATTCATTCTCTTGTAAGCCGCCGCCATTGGCGTTGTAACCTGACTCCCGATATAGTGAAGTTCTTGCTGGCTGGCGCCCGTGGTTTTTCCCGCAAGGGTTTTCCACGTTAAATCTCGTGTCTCCTGCGGTTTGATTCCTTTACTTGTCGTCGTTTATTCGCCATCGTTTATAACAGATCAGAGGATGGCAATTGGCAAGTGAGTTGCCTGCCATCTCTGTCGGACGCTTATAGACCCTGTGATCAACGTCATGTGGATTTCTCAACATTTTTCGGAATGTTTTCCTGTTCCAACTGAAGAACAAGTTTCGTTTCAAATTTTAGCAGTTTCAAATTCTGCACAAATTCCCCAAAAACGAAATACTTTTTTTTTAAAAAAAAACAAAGGCCAGTGAAATTTCGCAACTTGTTCATGCTGCAACTGCAAACTTGATTCTTGTGCTTGCCATTACATATGTTGGACCGTGCCAGCCCATCACGACAGTGTAAGTAAAACTAGCGATGTACAGCCCAAAAATAAGAACCCAGCTGTGAGACTATGAGGGAGAAACTGGAGTACTACTATGATTCAGACTTTTACCTTTTATTATGGCAGGCCGAGGGATCTCTTTCTATATCCACGTTAGCTAGCTACTGGCCCTCACTATAAAAACCAACAACGCCACGGCAGACGTATTAATTGCAAGTCGAAGACTCTTCGCGTGGAGGTCTCCTCGACGAAGGGCAGCTGCAGCATGTCGTACAAGATGGTGGCCATGTTCTTGTCCTTCGTTATTTTGACTTTTGCATCGACTGCACAGAGTAAGTGTCTCGTCGTGATCTTCCTTGTTTTGTCACTAGATCGATCTAAATCTCTAAGATATACAATATACACATGCATGCAGTGTTCTTGATCTTTTCTCAATTTTTTTCATCGCCTGCTTATTAGTCTAAATGTCATCTAAGATGTTAGATGTGTGTAGATTCATTATGCATTGATAAACACAAAATATCTCCATAGGTCGTCTCCATCAGCTAGGCGAGGATAGAAGCATGCTTACCAGCACAAGCTCCAGTAATACTACAATGGCACACTCCAAGACAGACGAGAACAACGTGTGCGGCCTTGTATTCTGTGTTAAGAGAAGTACGTGTAGGGATACACAAGACCGCAAAGTGGATGTCTGCTATTGTTGTGAGCCTGATCCGATGAGGAGGGGGAAGCCGTGTTACCATACGAGAGCCGAGTGCTTGACTCACTGCCCGTTCTGCAAAACATAGGGGCAATTCACTCTGTCACAATATGGCCATCTGCCAAATAAAAGATGATACTAGCTTATTCGTATAAATAATTGAAGAATTTTTATATATGTGTGTGTCGTATATTTTGCAATATAGCTATAATAGTTTATTTATCTCCGGGACGATCATCTGTGTTTTTTCTCGATCAGCTTGTTCTACTTCGGTGCGTGATTTTGTTTTTTTCCGTCGAGCATCTCCAAGAATTTGCCAAATTTTACTTGACAAATCTTGTATTTTGCCAACTCCTAAAAGATATGCCAAGTAAAAAAGGAGTTCATCTATAACAGTTTGACATAATTCACCTGCTAAACTCAAATCTAACTTACATCAGTAATCCTGAGAGATAAAATTATGTTTGCGCTCTTCCACCTCCTGAAAACTTACATCAGGAATCCTTCTCTATTCTTATTTCCTTCTTCACCCTTCCACCTACAGGGAAACGACGCGGATATGTGAGTTTTGCCAAGTTTCTATTTTTGTCAAGTTTGTTTGCCAAACTGTTGGGAGGCCAATTTTTCTCGTTTTGCCAAAATTAGATGGATGCAAGTTGGTTTGCCAAATTGTTGAAGTTTCTCTAACTTGAATAATGCGACAGTTTCCCCACTGTGACATGGATGACGTGTTACACGTCTGATTTTATTGTTGTGTAACATATTCTAATAAATGGTAATGACACTGATCGATCGGTCTAATTTATTTAGGGAAGTCATAATTGCATTAAAAAATCCAAACGAACTTGCTTGTACGCGTCTGAAGAAATAATAATCCAAATCAAAAGGTAAACCTGAGGCCGAATAATCTCAAATGATCTGAAACTGGAAATGCTAGAATAATATTCAGGCCGATACATAGAAAGGTTGTAGTTTTTGGTCCACGCTATCTAGCAATAGGTCGATACATAGCTACATCATCGCCCACCCACCCACCGCCTGGCGACCCACTAAGAGCAACTCCAAGAGACTAGCTATCTTGGCTTAACTATCTAAAAAAATAGAAAACTTGTTCAAAAACTCAATCCAACGGACTAGCTAAACTTGTCCTAGCTATCCCCACTAGCTAAACCGGGGGCTTCGCTAGCCATCTTTGGCTAGCCAATCCCACTAGCCATCCCCCCGTACATGAGTATGGCAAGCGGGACCCACTGGCGGTGGAGCATACGGAGAGTTGATTTCAGCTAGTCTGTTGGATTTCATCAACTTTTTACTAGCTATTTCATTTTACATACTAGCCAAATCAGTAATTTAGCCAGTGGTATTTAGAGAGGCTCTTGGAGTTGCTCTAACTAGACGCTGCTTCCACCCGCCGCGGTGCCGCGACTGCCTTCAATCCGCTGCGCTGCCGCGACTGCCTTCAATAGTTCAATCCCACCGTCGTCGCACCTATAGATGTCCAAACGGGCCGCCTGGCTCTAGCATGACCCTAGCCTGATCTGGCCCGGCCCGACGCGGCCCGGCCCTACACAGGCCCGACGCCTTTCCGTGCCGGGCCGTGTCGGACCACCGGCCGAACCGCCGGCCCGGGGCTCGGCACTAAGGGCCTCCGGGCCGGCCCGAGGCACGACGGGCCACTGATGGGCTAGGGTCGGGTCGGGCCCTATAAATCACCAAGCTCATGAAAAATAAATCAAATCAAGATGTTGAAATCGAAGAAAACCACACATAAATCATGGATCCACAACAAAAGTACACAAATTCAACACATTTCCTCCTACATCAAGTTGCGGCATCCAAGCATAGGCTGGCGGGCGACGACGGGGGCGGGCGGCCGCCCCGTCCGACCCCCCGGCGGCGGAGGCGCACGGCCGCCCGAGACCGCCCCCCCCCCCGCGGCGGAGGCGCACGGCCGCGCCGGGGCCGCCCCCCCCCCCGCGGCGGAGGCGCACGGCCGCGCGGGGGCCGCCCCCCCGCGGCGGAGGCGCACGCCCGCCCGTCGCGCCCCATGGCGGCGCCGCGGCGGGAGGGCCTCCCCGGAGGCGGAGGGCGCGGCCGCCCCGACCCGCCCCCGGCGACGGCCTCGCCGGGCCTCCCGCGGCGGCGGTTGGGGTGGGGTTCACCGGTTCGTGGAGTTGAGAGGAGGGGCGGCCGCCGTGGTGACCGGGGGTGGGGGTGGGGGGGTGAAACGCGTGAAATAAAGAGATGGGAGGGGGCGGGGGCGGGGGGGCGGCTGCGGGGGGGGCCGGATGGGGAGGAGTGACATGAGAGCTAGGGTTTCTTCTATTTATATGAGAAGGTGATATTAACTATCGGGCCGGAGTCGGGGCCGGCCCAAAAATCGTGCCGTGCCCCGTGCGGGCCACCGTGCCGAGAGTGCGGCCCAGGCCCGGTCCGACCATCGGGCCGTGCCAGCCCGAGGCACTATCGTCTTCGTGCCGGGTCGTTCTAGTGCCGGGCTTTTTCGGGCCGTTTCCGTGCTGGTCCATCGGGCTTGGCCCATCTGGACATCTATAGTCGCACCCTCGCTTCCCCACTGGTGCCCCCCTCGCATCCCCGTCGTCTCATGGGTTCCTCTACCACTATCCAATGACCTATATATGAGGGCGTGCAATCGTTTCCATGGTAGTCGACTTCGAGTACGAGGCCCAGATCAGTGTCATCCCTGACGAGATCATCCACCACTTGCTCGGCTTCCTGCCGGCATCGGAGGCCGTGCGGACGAGCATGCTCGCGCAGTGATGGTGCCCACCATCAGCCCACTAGAGCCGTTCGTCGTCCTCCCTACGCCCCATAATCGAAGTTCCTGTGCCACCGTTGCCGCCACGACTCCAAGATCTGCCCGCACATGCGGGGCCGGCCCTAAGCATGGGCGGGCATGTGCGACCGCCGAGGGCCCAAGCCGGGTAGGGGCCCAAGCCCATGTATGTATATAGTATATGTGTACAACTTGTATACAGCCCAAAACAGTCCGGAGACATCAGGGGTCGCGGCGTGCCGGCGTCGTTGCGTCTCGCGAAGAAAACGAAGCGTCGAAGACTCGAAGCGACAGGGGACGGCGGTACCGAGCGTCGGCCGTCGGGATTCCGATCTTCGATCGCCGAACGCGTCGGTGCACGGGGCAACGACGGAGGACGACGGAGTTGCGCCCGCCGGCCGACTACTCGGCGACTAGGCGGTGTTCTTTTGCGGCATTGGAAGATCGAACTCCAGTCCGGGTGATCGGGTCCACGCATCCACATCCACTTCTCCACTCCGGGCTCCAATTCTTTAATTTGCGAGTTAGGGTGTTATAAAATTTTAAATTGTTTTGTCTAATATTTCACACTCTAATCTAGTACTTATGTAGCCATATTATTCTTCTAATTTAGGTGTCGAAATTAAGAATGCTACCTAAGAAACATCTCTCGGGGGCTCGAGAAAAGAAAAAGACAAGAGACAACAAGAACAACTTATTCAATCACAAAAGGGTGCTTTGCATAAATTTTTTTCAACATCAAGTAGTTCGTACCCGCTGATAATGTAGTAGATGCACCGATAGTGAAGATGGGCAGCAAGAAATTGGTGATAGTCCAATAGATGCAACACGGATCGAAAATTTACAGCCTTCCTCCGAACCCGCAAATTCGAGTTGATGATGTGCAAGAGACCTCTCTTCATGATATCTTTGATCCTAGAACATGGGAGAATCTCGATAATAAGAGTAGAGATATTTTGATTGAAAAAGGGCCGATGAGAGAATTGAATCTTCGGTTCCCTTTAGATGCACTAAATAGACATTTTTCATATGATTACTACTCTAGAAAGTTAAGCAATGATGAGGTGGTTGATAGAAAGTGGTTGGTCTACTCTAAACATGTGGACAAAGTTTTTTGTTTTTGCTGCAAGTTATTCAAATCAAGTTGGAACAAAAGTTTTCTAGCAAATGATGGATTGAATGACTGGAAACATCTTACTTTTAGACTCAAACAACATGAGAATAGTGGTGAGCATATAACCAACATGAATAAGTGGAATGAACTTAGGCTGAGGTTGATAAAAAATCAAACAATTGATGATGCACGGCAACGAAAAATTGCAAAGGAGAGAGAGCGTTGGAGACAAGTTTTAGTAAGAATTGTTGCTGCTGTCAAGTTTCTTGCTAAACATAATTTGGCTTTTCGAGGGAAAAATGAGAAACTATATCAAGATAACAATGGCAACTTTCTGGGTACAGTTGAAATGATGGGTGAATTTGATCCGGTGATGCAAGATCACATTAGGCGGATTCAAAATAGTGAGATTCATCATCATTATCTTGGGCATAAAATTCAGAATGAGATGATTTCCATTCTTGCAGATTGTGTGAAACGAACTATATTAAAGATTATCAAGGATTCCAAGTATTTTTCTGTGATTTTAGATTGCACTCCGGATGTGAGCCATGAAGAACAAATGACTCTAATTATTCGTTGTGTCAATATGTCGAGGAATGTTCCAAAGGTAGAGGAGTTCTTCCTAGAGTTCTTGAAGGTAGATGACACTTCAGGATTGGGTCTTTTTAATGAATTAAAGAATGCATTGGCCTCTCTTGATTTGAATATTGATGATGTGAGAGGACAAGGTTATGATAATGGTTCAAATATGAAGGGAAAACACCAAGGTGTTCAAAGTCGCATGCTTGAAATTAATCGAAGAGCACTATACATGCCGTGTGCATGTCATAGTCTGAATCTTACTCTATGTGATATGGGAAACTCGTGCAGGTAAATTATTATTTCTATTATACATTGATTTGGGAAAAGTATGATACTTACTATTTGTAATCTTGCAGGCAAGCTATTTCTTTCTTTGGTATCATCCAACGGATCTACACATTGTTTTCAAAGTCTACCAAAAGGTGGAAGATTTTAGTGGACAATGTCCCAGGATTGACAGTCAAGTCATGGTCTAATACACGCTGGGAAAGCCGAATAAAAAGTGTTCAAGCTATCAGGTTCCAAACTGTTCAAATAAGATCAGCTTTAATGGCACTAGAGAAGGTTGCAACTGATGATCGTGACTCAATGACGGTTAGTGAATGTCAATCTTTGGTGAGTGCACTTGAGAATTTTGAATTTTTAGTTGGTTTGGTTATTTGGCACGACATTTTATTCTCTGTAAATAAGGTGAGCAAGAAGTTGCAATCTAAAATTGTGAGCATAGATGCTACTCTAAAACATATTGAAGGTGTCATATCATATTTTAAGAAGTATAGAGATGAAGGTTTCACTTCAAGTATGGATACGCAAAAAACATTGCATCGAAATGGATATAGAACCAAAATTTCGTACAAAACGTCAAGGAAGGAGAAAGAAACGAGTTTGATGAACAATATGACCAAGATGAGGAAATTCAACGGTCTGTTGTGGATTCATTTAGAGTGGAGTATTTCAATGTTATGATTGATAATGCAATTGCTTCATTGACTACTAGATTTGAACAGATGAAAGCATTTGATAATATTTTTGGGTTCTTGTTCAACTCAGAAAATTTAAAATCTTTGGATGAAACTGATCTTTTGGTGCATTGCAAGGTTTTTGTGGAAACATTTTCTCATGATAAGTCATCAGATGTTGAGATCAATGATTTTTTTCAAGAATTAAAGGTGTTGCAAGTAAGTTTGCCAGATTCTTCGATGTCAGCACTTGAGATCCTGGAGTTTGTTATGGTTGCAGATTGCTATCCAAATGTTTCAATTGCATATCGAATCCTCTTAACTGTACCTGTGACTGTAGCTTCGGCTGAAAGAAGTTTCTCAAAACTGAAGTTGTTGAAGAACTATTTGAGATCAACTATGTCACAAGAAAGATTAAATGGCTTGGCTATGTGCACCATCGAGAAGGCTATATTGGATACTATTGATCTCAATATCGTCCTTGATGATTTTGCATCAAGAAACGCTCGAAGAAGCATCTTTTTATGAGCAATAATAGATGATTGGATATTATGGAGTAAAATATAAGGTAATCACAATAATCCTAGAAGTACCACTATTGCTTTTTAATGGATAATATATTTGTTTGCACATTGAAGGAAAAATAATGTGTATGTATATATGTATTTATAAGTTTTTATATAAGGCCTAGACTTTAGAGGGGCCAACCCAAACGAGTTCGCCGGAGGGCCTTCGAAATCATAGGGCCGGCACCGCGCACATGGACGACCACCTTTCGGGCCTCTCATCCCCAACCAACAACACAAACCGAACCTAGGTGAGCTTCTTATCACCATGCTCGCCTCCTTTTACTGTCTTAGAAGAGTTTTCGCAGATGTTCCTATAGCTCGCCACCGGCCGTGGGCCACTACCCATGGCGCCCTAGGTTAAGGTTCGAGTTATGGATAATAGAGGAGGGGGTTAGGTGCGCAACAATGACGGAGCAGTCCATGATAGTCAAAGGGATGGGAGGAGGCGTTCCCTCGCCGCGCCGGTGCAGCCGTGCCACCGCCATCGCCGTGGATGCCTGTGCGTCTGGAGGAGGAAGATGGTGCTAGGACATGTTTGTGAAGAGAATAGAAGTTGAGGGGGTTACAAGTAAAAGTTCTGGAGTTATGTTAATGATGAGGGATTCACTTGTGAGATCTAGGGGGCTGAACAAAAATGAAAGGGTATATCTGTTAGAAAAAGAAAGTTATGTAGGCCTCTCTGTGAAATTAGTTTGTTTCTTTTTCCCATTGTTAAAAACTATGTTTCATATTGAATTTTTTCACATTCATATGTGTTGATTTAGCCTTTCTGTAAATAGCAAACGCATTAGCTTACTTGAGCCAATTAGCTAACATCCTTTGCTCTAACTTTATTACCAATGTCATTTGTAAAATAATATTGTCTTGCAATCATCTTAATTTACTACTTTCAAAGTTTATCTTAAAAGTTTAGTTATAAATTTCCGCAGTAACACCCAGGGTATCACCTGGTATCTACTTAATTAGATCATGTATTAGTCTATCAGTCACTATATAAACACAATATATTTTCATAGGTCGTCTCCATCAGTGACACCAGGTTGGAAACTAATTTTTTATATTTTAACCCCTTCAAATTTAAAATTTTTAAAAATAACCCACCCAAACTATATTTCTAAGAACTAGCTCTTTTGATCGCACCAAACTCCGTGACACGACTACTGTACACGGTGGCTTTGGAAAAAGTGTAATTTAAAGGAGGCTTAAAGTTGGAAAGTTGTGTTGTTTCACAAAATGTAGAAAAACAACACAACTTTCCAACTTTAGGCCTCCTTTAAATTATGAATTATTTACTTTTCTTGTCCGACAACTTATCCAAAATTCTCTATGAACATCTAAAAATGTCCAAGGGCTTAGTGTAAAATTTCTCAAAAAGTAGGTCCAAAGTTGACTAATTGGCTCTGTTTATGTGTTATCCAATTACACTTAGCCTATTCAGAAAATAGCTTTCCCATTCTATCCACCATGGTTTGGGGTGCTAATAGTTAAAATAGAAGGTATACACTCTATAGATCATACACCTCAAATTTCACAAATTTAGGAATTCGTTTGTTAATTACAATAATGAATGAAACACGACTAAATGATAGATGGAACTCCCGGTTTGACCCAGAGTAGTAGAGTCACGCCCGCCTGGCGTGACTCGACCTGCCATGTCAGCTGTGACTTTTTTTTTAATGTCATCGTGTACAATAGTCGCGTCACTTCATGTGGCGTGACTCAACTATTAGTCGCGTCGCGGAGTTTGGCGTGACCAAAAAGACTAGTTCTTAGAAACATAGTTTGTGGTAAGTTACTTTTAAAATTTTAATTGAAAAAGGGTTAGACTATAAAAAATTGCTGGAAGCATGCTTACTAGCACAAGGTCCACTGCTCCAATAATACTACAATGGCGCACTCTAAGACAGACGAGAGCAAGGTGTCTAGCCTAGGTTTTTTTCCTGACCAAATCCAGCCCATAAACCGCGGTTACCGGTGTAACCAGTCCGGACCGGTTCGAGTACCGACCGGTTTCAAACAACCCAAATTCAAAACTTCAAATTTGAATTCGGAAAAATGAAAAATTCTAAAAAAATCCAATAAATACTTCAAGTTGCGACGAATCTAATGGTGTCACTTTTTCAAAAATTGGTTCATTTAGCATATTTTACGGGCATTAGAAGTTAAAAAAAGAAAAAGAAAAAATATGTCACCCCATTAAGGCCCACTTCAGCCCAAAGGAAGGGGTGGTCAAAATATCATCCTCCTTCGGTGCCTCTCCACCGACGCACGTGACTCTCCCTCGCTCTCTCATTCTCCGTTGCCATCTCCATGGCGACTCCGCCGCCGTCCGGCCCTTGCCACCACCTAGCCGCCCTCCGACCGTGGTAAGCTACCTGGTACCAGCGGTTAGCCGCGCGAGAGGTGGATCTATCGCCCCGTGGTGGTTAGCCGCTCCGAGATTGAAGCGTCCCCTCATCAGAGGTGACCAAATGTGACACAAATACCAGTCCCAGGAGGCTGGCAACACATTTAATACAACAAGTGGTTCAGTCCTTTACATCACGGCAGCATAGTGGGCACGGAAGCGCCAATGCCACGAGAAACAACACAAAAGCTAAAGACCAAACTACGATAGCGAAGGCTTCTAAGGCCTCATCATAGTACCACGCCATGGGAGCTCTCTGGGGAGACCTTGAATCCACAGGCACGGTTGGGTGTAGGGCAGCGACCTACTCGACGTCATCGGGAACGAAGTCGGGATCCTCCTCTGAAAAACAGTTAGTAAAGCAAGGGTGAGCACAAACGTACTCAACAAGTTCAACCCTACCCACGGAGGGGCTTATAAGCAGATCATGCACTGGATATATCAAGGATCAGGTTAAGGTTTATTTGCAACACATTTACTCATGCAGGGGTTCCTTTTCGAAAAGGTTTTCGCAACCATTGTTATAACCCAAGTGACCCAGTTGTTTTGAGAAAACCAATTTGGGACTACCGGACTCCCCGTCCGCAGTAGCCCAGGCACACAGCCACACACTTTTCCAGAGAACAACTCACGCCATGAAAACATCCCAAACCCAAACACTAGTTTTGTGACCACACCGTGACTCGTCCAATACCGTGGACACCGCTATTCGAATAGGTTTTTCACTCTGCAGAGGTTGTACATCTTTACCCACAAGTAGGGTACCGCCACACGAACACCTTAGTGACAGCGCGGATCCCATCAAAGCTATTACCTACCTTAGCTAACCCTACGAGCCACCGCGGGAGCAACCAACGGATTATCTTACATAACCAGGGCGTACCTCACACAGAGCGTACCCCTACTCCTTGGTTTCCCGCCGCTCACCTGCACACCAGATGGCAAGTAGATTAACTAGTGGGGTTTATGCTAAGCCGTTGCCACATACAACGGTTGAGTGGTTGTATGATCATTGGGTCAGGTGAGATGTCACGCAATCCGGTCCTTAACGACAAGATGGACAACTCCCAACATGCTCAACCACACAGGTACGAGCTCACCCAAACTCCTGACACACACGTCCATCTCGTCTACCCAATTCTTTACTCATTTTCCAAAATATCACATTCCCATTTTTAAAGCACTCACACATTATAAAGCAATCATTTAGGCCAAACAAAGGTCAATCATAGTGTCGGTGTTTAAACCTGTCGACCTCCATGGGAGGTACCCGCAGCAAGGTAGAAGGTGGGGATCGCCATGATCTGGAACCCGAAGGTACACGCGAGGACACAATACACGAGATTTATACAGGTTCGGGTAGCCGGAGTAGCTACCCTACGTCCTGTTTAGAGTAGTATTGCGCCCTGCGCTTAGTGTTGTTCCCCGGAGGGATTGAGGATGTTCGGCCAGGTACCCGACCCTCCTTTATATAGTCTAGGGGGCGGGTTCCTAGTAGGTTACAAGGCGGGAGTCCTAGTAGGATTACACGGAGCGAGTCCTAGTAGGAGTACGGGGAAATTCTAGTAGGAGTCCGTCTTCTACTCTTCTTCCTTCCTTGCATGAGTACCGGGGTGTATGCCCGACAAGCCCCCGAGCACGTTGGAGTCGAGAGAAGTAGTTCGAGTAGTCTTGAAGCCTCTTCGAGTAGTTCTTGAGTGTCCTCGAGTACTTCTTGTAGAAGTCTTCAATAGTACTTGAGCTGCCGCGATGCTTGGAAGGTGGTCCGGCTCATTTGTCTTGAAGTCGAGATTTATATGGAAGTGCGATTGCAAAATCGCACTCCATATGGAGTAGCCCCCGAGCCTTAGGTTGAGTTGTAGACTGCGGGGCCGAGGGTCAATCTTGATTCTCGCTTCCGTCTTGAAAAAATCAGGCGATGAGTGTAGCCTAGTAGCCCCCAAGCCTTGGAACGATTGAAGAATCAGTCCGAGGGTCATCAGTGTTTGCGGAAGTCATCATTTGAGTAATCTTGTAGCATTTAGCCCCCGAGCTTATCGCCAGGTGAGCCGTAGGAGCCACGTCGAGTAGTTGTTGGTGCTGAGCCCCTGAGCTAGAGAGCTAGCGGAGACTACTCGAGTTGTCATCGAGTAGTAATTAGGTGCGTAGCCCCCCGAGTTTGGGAACTAGCCACGACGGCGGAGGTACGCGGAGCATACTGGAAGTCGTCGCCGAAGCTTGACCTGAAAGTAGAGATGCGTACATTATGTAGCATTTTTGTAGAAATTGAATCTACAAATGACAAATACAAATATGAATATAGATGTAAATGTCA
The DNA here is from genome assembly GCA_947561735.1 of Cenchrus americanus. NCBI lineage: Eukaryota > Viridiplantae > Streptophyta > Magnoliopsida > Poales > Poaceae > Cenchrus > Cenchrus americanus. The sequence continues at coordinate 86,906,876 of OX387240.1, read as the reverse complement.
TGTGTCATGCTCTTGTTGTGGTCGTTAGGCGTCGAGTAGTTAGCCTGATGCGGTTTAGCGCCCGCTCTACGTGGTCCGGTTGTTTAGCCATAGCCGCTGGGGGCGTGGAGGCATGCCAGGAGAGTTGGTTTAAGCACCTGGTCTCTGAGGAGCCTGTTTAGCCATAGCCGCTGGGGGCGTGGAGGCATGACAGGAGAGCCGAGGCTTTGCGCGGATCAAGGCGTGTGCTATTGTAGCGAGACCATTAAGAGGTAGACGAAGGTAGTCGACATGGCGACAAGAGAGAGCACGATTGCTCGTTGTTCCGCGTGGCGAAGAGCAGGATTGCGTAATGCCTCCTCAGGGTGTAGCCGTTGTGCGCCTCCAGCACTCAGTACACGAAACATCGTGGCAAGAGCCTCCTAATTTAGTGTACCAAGCCTGTGACAGTCAGTCAATGGTCCCCAAGGAATAACTGGCACGGTGTAGCTCTGCTGGCAGGTAGCCGTCGAGAGGCGTACACGAAGTAGTCTTTGGCGTTGGTTCCTGTATGTGGAGAGCAAGCCAAAGAAAAAATAATTATTGAAATAAGTGACTTAGCTTGATTCGCGGATGAGTGTCGACGAAACCGTGGCGGTTGGTGATGGAGCCGCGACGGTTGTTGCTGAAGTCGACTAGTCGGAGGTGGATCCGACTAGTTGTTGATGTCACGGGAGCCGTCCTCGACTAGTTTTCTGGTTGAGACTAGTCGAGGTGAGTAGTCGAGGTAGTCGTACACCCAGAAGACGACGTCGCGGCGGCGTACGGCGTAGTCGATGTAGAGCCGCTGTGGCCGGGAGACGAGTACTCGCGGCGCATGGCGAGGCTGATGTAGAGCCTGTGCGGCTGGAGCCGAGTAGTCGCGATGCACGGCGAGGTTGATGTAGAGCCGCTGTGGCCGGGAGACGAGTACTCGTGGCGCACGGCGAGGCTGACGTAGAGCCTATGCGGCCAGAGTTGGTGTAGTCGCGTACATCTTGCCATGTGCACCAAGCAAAGATCTGGAAGTCTCTTGGTATGTCTTTGTGTGCGAGTATCTGAATTACCTCCAACTTATTTCCAACAATACGTAAAACACTTTAGTTTGTTGTCTCGCTCAGGGACTCACGGAGCTTTTGATTCCTCTGGCAGGTGGCAGCAATACCGAACGGTAGGCTCAGAGTAGCGTACTAGTACTCGACGAGACCAAATATGCCTCGAAATCAATAATGATTTCGGATAGGACTTAATGCCGCCAGCCTGGCCCTCACGTGGACAGTGTTAACTGATTTGCCCTGGTAGTCTGGTATGACTCCGATCAAGATAGCCGTGATTGAGAGTCGAAGACTTGACGCAGAATCGGCTCGGCGAATTGCTAGAACAGACTGAGCTAACATCCCGCGTCCGTGCCGTATTAGTTGATTGGATGACAAGGTGCATGTCGTCGAATCGTCGAATAGTAACTCGTGTGAATTGCTCCTGCCAGCTCCGTCGAGTAGATTGATCAAACAGATTGATTTTGCTGATGAAGGTCCTCCGAATTCGCCTGATGATCGTGACGATGGCCCCACGGTGGGCGCCAGCTGTCGGTGTTTAAACCTGTCGACCTCCATGGGAGGTACCCGCAGCAAGGTAGAAGGTGGGGATCGCCATGATCTGGAACCCGAAGGTACGCGCGAGTACACAAGACACGAGATTTATACGGGTTCGGGTAGCGGAGTAGCTACCCTACATCCGTTTAGAGTAGTATTGCGCCCGCGCTTGATGTTCCCGGAGGGATTGAGGATGTTCGGCCAGGTACCCGGCCCTCCTTTATATAGTCCAGGGGACGGGTTCCTAGTCAGTTACAAGGCAGGAGTCCTAGTAGGATTACACAGAGCGAGTCCTAGTAGGAGTACAGGAGAATTCTAGTAGGAGTCCGTCTTCTACTCTTCTTCCTTCCTTGCATGAGTACCCGGGGTGTATGCCCGACACATAGCAATCAAGGGTGGCTATCCTACCATGTTTTTGCAGTAAAAAATATGCAATTTATAAAACGGGTATAAGGTTATGTTTATAAAACTAGGACCAAAACATGCATCAAAGGATGAGATTGAACTTGCCGTCTTCGAAGTCCTCGGGAAGCTCCGGTTCGGGGTTCGGGATCTCGGACTCCTGCTCGCAGTACTCGGCTCCAAGCTCCGGTTCGCGGTACCCTCCTTTGTTTACTCCGTCAGCTATAGCGCACACACAAGCAAGCATGCAATCAATATAAGCACACACAATTTTTCCGGCTGAGCTCGAGGAAAAGTAATTAGATAAAGAATGGAGGAATAAATATTATGCAGGGGGTTTGGGTTATGGATTGGTAAAGGTACACCCGGGACGGGTGTGATGAATTTTGGGCAGGATTTGAATTAAAATCGCGCATGAAATGATGGGTTAAAAGGGGGTGTTTAAGGCTAATTATGTGGTTAAGGGCTTGTTAGTAATTTAGGTTTAAGGAAAAAGGGCCTAATTATAATATTTAGACAAGGTGAGGGTTTTACTATAATAGTCTAAGGGTCTAATTGCAAAGGGGCAGGGTTGTTTTTGTGGTATAGCTTAAAGGTTAGGGTCTGAATTGAAAGAGAGAGAGAGAGAGAGAGAGAGAGAGAGAATAGAGAGGAGGGGGCTCGGTGGGAGAAAGGGAAAAGGGCAGGGGGTAAGGGCAAAACGCCCTTCTTCTACCTCCCTTCGATCCAAAACAGAAGGGGGGGCACAACCTGGCGGCCGGCCGGCAGGGCACTCGCCAGCGGCCCCATGCTCGGCGACGGTTGGAAATTAGGGCAAAACGGAGAGGGCGGCAAGGGAAACTGATCCCCGTGCTCAGCTTGTGCTAGTCTTGCTCGCAGGGGCTGCTCCACGGGTGGGGCGGACTGGAGATGGCGGCGTTCGGGGCGGCGGCGCTCCGGTGTGCAAGAGGGAGGAGAGCTCGGTCGTGGTGGTGCGGGGTGGACCGGGGAGCGGTCGGCCCCTATTTATAGGTGGAATAAGGCGGTTTGGGCGGCCGATTTTTCGAGCTCGAGGAGCTTCTATGGCCGGCAATGGCGGTTCGGGAAATATCCCGGCGTGGACTCCGGCCGGCGGAATTCTCGGTCAATCAAGCGTTATGGGATTGGACCCGTCGTGCAGGTGAGCTGGCCGTGGCCGCGGAGGGGGGCAGCGATGTGGTGCGGTGGTGTTGGAGGGGGCGGCTCGGGCAGAGCCTTTAAGGAGGCCGCGGTCATGCGGTGTCGGGGGGGTCGCGTCGCGGTGCTTGAACGGACGGCTCGGGCGGAGGTCACCGCGGGGCGGCGCGGGGCCGGGTGGCGTGTTGTGCCTGCGAGCTGCCTGGGCGCGCGGCTGGGCCAGGCACGGGCCAGAGGAGGGGTGGCGCTGGACCGCAGGAAGGAGAAAGGAGGAGGGAGAAGAAGGAAGGAAAAAAAGAAAGGAAGAAAGGAAAAAAGGAAAAAGAGAAAAGAAAAATAGGGAAAAAGGAAAATAGGAGAAGAAAAATAGAAAAGGAAGGGATTTAGAAAATTAGGAAAAATCTTAGGAAATTAGGAGGGAGGAGGAAAGGGATTTTTGCGGGGTTTTCTGGCTTCGGGCATCAGCGTGATTTTCGGGACGATGGTGATGGCGAGGCGGACCGACCGGAGGGACCGCGGCGTGCGCGAGATTCCCAGCTTGGTGGCCGACCGTGGTGCTGGGGCGGCACGCGATGGGCGGCGGCCAGGGTGCCGGCGGTGCCGGCGGGATTCGCGGCACGCACGCCGAAGGTGATAGAGGGGGAAGACGACTGAGGTTCCAAAGGGGATAAATGAGCTCAGCGGGAAAGTTTTGAAAACACGTGTGTTTTAGTAGGTGATTTATTAGGAGCTAAAAACGCGGGCGTTACAAACCTACCCCACTTAAAATGAATCTCGTCCTCAAGATTCGGCTAGTTCTCGAACAGGTGAGGAAACTCTTTCCTCAACGCGTCCTCTCGTTCCCACGTGGCTTCTTCTACTCCGTGTCTGCTCCATTGGACTCTACACACCCGTACTTCTGATGTCCTTGTTCTTTTGACCACTGTGTCCAAAATCTTGACGGGCACCTCCTGGTACCTCAGATCTAGCTGTAGATCAATTGTCTCTACCGACACTCGCTTCTCTTCGAGTACTTTCAAACATCTTCGCAACTCGGAGATATGAAACACTGGGTGTATATCTGACAGTTCCTCTGGTAGCTCCAACCGGTACGCTACTGCTCCAACCCTCTTCAGCACTTTGTACCAATGTACCGAGGGGCCAACTTTCCATGCACCTGAAATCTTCGAGTCCCTCGGATGGGTGAAACCTTGAGGTAAGCGAAATCTCCAGGATTGAAGCTTGCTTCTCTCCTCTTCTTGTCTGCGTAGCTCTTTTGTCGGGATTGGGCAGCCTTCAGCTTTTCTCGGATCTCAGCTACTCGCTCCTCGGCTTCTTTTATAAGCGCGGGCCCAACCAGGGTACGTTCTCCCACTTTTGACCACATCAAGGGTGTTCTACATTTCCTTCCATATAATGCTTCAAACGGTGAAATCCCTAGGCTCGCCTGATAGCCGTTGTTGTAGGAGAATTCTGCATACGGCAGACTTTGTTCTCAGTCTTTGCCATAAGTGAGGACACATGCTCTCAACATGTCTTCCAAAATTTGGTTTACCTTCTCGGTCTGTCCATCTGTCTGCAGGTGATATGCTGAGCTGAAATCCAGCTTGGTACCCATGGCTTTATGCATGATTTTTCAAAACCTAGAGGTAAACTGGGTCCCTCTATCCTGCTAGGTACTCCATGCAGTTTCACTATGCTCTCTATGTAGAGTTTTGCCAACTTCTCTCCACCATAAGTGGTTCGTACGGGTAAAAAGTGAGTGACCTTAGTGAGTCAGTCCACTATTACCCATATGGAATCATGTCCCTTCTGAGTCTTGGACAAACCCACTACAAAGTCCATGCCTATCTCATCCCATTTCCATACCGGAATGGGTAAAGGCTGCAACAGTCCTGCAGGTTTCTGGTGTTCAGCTTTAATCCTCTGACAAGTGTCACAGTGAGCAACGAACCGGGCAATGTCCGCATTCATTCCATTCCATCAATACTTCTGCTTTAAATCCATATACATCTTAGTGGATATACGGTGGATGGAATATACCGAGTTGTGGGCCTCATCCATGATAGTCTGCCAGAACTCTCCGTCTTCAGGCACGCATAACCTATTCTTATACCATAGTGTGCCTTGGTCATCCACTCTAAAGTCTGGGGCCTTGTTCTCTCCTGTGTGCTTGCGGATTTTCATCAGATCCTCATCAGTCCCTTGGGCCTTCCTGATCTTTTCCTCCAAGGTAGGTTGAACACTTAGTTGGCGGACGTAGCCTTGGGGAACAATGTGCACGTTGAGTCGTGCCATTTCCTCTTGCAACTGGGCACTCTTAGGTACTGCCTTCTCATAGGATTTTCTGCTTAAGGCATCTGCTACTACATTGGCTTTTCCTGGGTGGTAGTGGATTTCTAGGTTATAATCCTTGACTAATTCTAGCCACCTTCTTTGTCTTAGGTTCAGGTCAGGCTGGGTGAAGATGTACTTTAAGCTCTTGTGGTCTGTATAGATTTCGCACTTATTCCCAATCAGGTAATGTCTCCAAATCTTAAGGGCATGCACTATGGCTGCAAACTCCAGATCATGGGTAGGATAGTTCTGCTCGTGGGGTTTGAGCTGGCGGGAAGCATATGCCACTACTTTCCCATCTTGCATAAGTACACATCCTAACCCTTGTCGGGATGCATCGCAATATACAACAAAATCTCATTGGATGTCTGGCAAGGTCAGCACTAGGGCTGTGGTCAATCTTCTTTTCAACTCCTGAAAACTTTTCTCACACGACTCAGTCCAGTTGAACTTCTTCTCTTTCTTGAGCAATTCCGTCATGGGTCGGGCAATCTTGGAAAATACTTCAATAAACCTCCGGTAGTATCCTGCTAGCCCAAGAAAGCTTCTGATCTCGCTCACATTGGTGGGTTGTCGCCAGTTGGAGACTGTTTCGACCTTTCCGGGGTCTACTGCTACTCCTTCCGCTGTCAGAATATGCCCAAGGAAAGATATTTTCTCTAGCCAGAATTCACACTTGCTGAACTTAGCGTACAACTTGTGTTCCCTTAGTTTTCCCAGTACCACTCGAAGATGTTGCTCATGTTCCTCCACACTCTTGGAGTAGACAAGTATGTCGTCGATGAATACTACGACAAACTTGTCTATCTCTTTCATAAACACCCTATTCATGAGGTTCATAAAATACGCTGGTGCATTGGTGAGTCTAAAAGACATCACTGTGAACTCATACTGCCTGTAACGGGTGACAAAGGCGGCCTTTGGGATGTCGCTTTCCATAATATTGAGTAGGAGGGAGAAGAAGGAAGGAAAAAAGGAAGTAAGGAAAAAAAGGAAAAAAAGAAAAGAAAAATAGGGAAAAAGGAAAATAAGAGAAGAAAAATAGAAAAGGAAGGGATTTAGAAAATTAGGAAAAATCTTAGGAAATTAGGAGGGAGGAGGAAAGGGATTTTTGCGGGGTTTTCCGGCTTCGGGCGTCAGCGTGATTTTCGGGACGACGAAGATGGCGAGGCGGACCGACCGGCGGGACCGCGGCGTGCGCGGGGATTCCCGGCGTGGTGGCCGATCGCGGTGCCGGGGCGGCACGCGATGGGTGGCGGCCGGGTGCGGGCGGTGCCGGCGGGATTCGCGGCACGCGCGCCGAAGGTGAGAGAGGGGGAAGACGACCGGGGTTCCGAAGGGGATAAATGAGCTCAGCGGGAAAGTTTTGAAAACACGCGTGATTTAGTAGGTGATTTTTTAGGAGCTAAAAACGCGGGCGTTACAGAGATGGGTGTACATACGGGAAGACCCCATTTTTACACTATGTTAGTTCAGGAATGGGAGACAACATCGGCGTGGACGCGCCAAACTTGGCAAGACTACAAGACTGAGCTGCTTAGAGTGCGAGGTTTGAATGTGATGTCCATCGTGAATACCAAATGGCGTCCCCAATTGGGGTCTTCTCATTCTTACAATGAACTTTTATTGATGTGTATCCGTGTACGCACGATTACGACTATGGTATTTGTATGCACGCTTATCACTCTTGTATTTGTACGCATGATTATAAATTGTTACTTCGGTGTGGTCTTTTACATTAATATGTGCATAGCTTATGCCAAATTTTTTATTTATTTCACATGGGGAAACCATCAGTTTTTTTGTTTCATGACCCGGTTACCGCTCAAACCGAGCAGTTTACCGGACTAACCGATCAGTTAGCCGTTCAAACCGGTTGCATTACCGTTTTTTATTTGGAATTTGAATTTTTCCATTTCTTTAGGTATCCGGTCAAACCGGACCGTCTAACCGGAACCGGACTTCAGTGGTTTGGTCCAACCGGTTGGGGGAAAAACCCTAGTCCGGCCTCATATTCTGCACTAAGAGGACTCGATGTGGAGATGTGCAAGGCAACAGATTGGATGCCTGCTACTGCAGTGAGCCTCTGATGAGGTCGTGTTACAGAATGAGAGGCAAGTGTGGGGCTCACTTCCTATTCTGTAAAACATAGGGCAATTCGCCCCCATAACGATCGCCATCCGCCAAATAAAAGATGATGCAAGTATGCGATAATTAATGAAATATATAGCTTCACTACTACAGAAAATGTTTATAGGAGGGGGCGGATTCACATTTTCAGGTATGGGCGCGAGACTCGGCCCTAGCTGTCAATTTTAAAAATAGTGATTTTTATGAGTGGGTAAAATGCTGGTCATGGTGTCACCTGATCCTGGAAACATCATTTCCAGGTGCGGGTGATCAGGTGATCCGCAACTGCTAATCGATCAAATGTGGAGGCATTAAAAAGGCCAAAATAAATAGAAATTTTTTTTATGGGAGGGACCCAACCGGCCAACCACCTGTCCTCAAGTCGCGCCACTACACAGTCGGTGGGGTTCGAACCGCGACCTGCACCCTGGCTGGAAGCCTTCTCTACCACTGCACCACATGCTCATATGTATTCATATCTGTTTTCATTCTACTCATTTTATACCACACAGAGTGTAAATCGTTTGCCGTTTACAAAATTTGACTTTCAAATTTGAATTTCATTCACAATATGGTTTCAAATAAAAAAGTTGTAAACTACAAAGTTTCATAACTTCTTGGGATCTACAACTTTCATGTTGAGAGTTTCTCCACTTGAGGTCATTTGAAAATTTTAAATTTTCAAATTCAAAAGTTCAGACGTACTTTACCTTGACAATTAATTCAAATACAAAATGGTTCAACTACAAAGTTCTATGACTTTTGAAGATGAGCAACTTTTATTTTGATCATTTGGTCATCCGGTACAGTGGTAATAATATTCTTCACAAATCTTATATATCTCTCATAGAGTTTCATGAAACTATATAAGAGATATAGGTTGTTGTAAACAATCTCATAGTACTTAAATAGATATTTTAAAATATTAAATAATCTAAAATGAAAAACTTGTCACCTACAAAGTTTTAGGTCTCGCGGAGCTATACAATTTTGATATAAAGTTGGTCTTCATCCAAGATCATACGAAGAAGTTATGAATTTTTGGCACAAGACCATTTCCACGAGCGGGTGATGTCATCACCCGCACCTAGAAATTCATTTCTAAGAGCGGTGACATCATCACCCGCACCTGAAAATTATTTTCAAGTGCGGGTGACGCCATTACCCGTACCTAGAAAAGAGAAATGAGAATATATCTAGGAGCGGGTCATAATTTTTCAGGTGCAGGTGATGAGATCACCCACTGCTAAAAATGATTCTTAGCTAGGTGCCGATCTAGCAGCTGCCCGATCCGATCGAAACATGTGTGTTCTGCCACGAGGGACAATTGCATGGAACACTGTCCGTTTCGCAAAACCTAATCTAATGCACTCCATATATGTTTGTCTCCACCAAATAAACGGTGATGTGTATGGCACACAATAATGAAATAAGCTATTGCATTAATAAAAGGGCTATTTAATAATATTAAAATCATCGCCATATATGATATAATTGAAGAATTTTGATATCATTAAGTGGGTTTTATCACCAATATGGGTCTCTGTGTTCTTCATTTGCTTCGATTCCAATTTATTTTTAGTTCACGAAACATCCCGCACCATGTGTTTCTTGGTCCCAGCTTCTGCCTAATTGACTAGACCGAGCCAGCGAAAACCTGATGAGCCGAAGGCATGGTGTGGGAGAAAGCACGGTGCACACGGCATGCGACATCCGCATGTCGGTTGGCATGGAAATGCGTGGGGAACGCATCACCGGCGCCGGCGCGCGCGGCTTGTTGGCATGCGTGGCGAGAGCATGAGATGGCAAAGGCATGGTGTCTGCATGCGCGGCGAGGACTCTGGGGTAGTGGGCGGCGGGGGGCGCTCGCACGCTCATGGAGGCATCGTGACGATGTTGTTTTGTTTCTACTGTCATCAGGCCGGCCGATCAACGCCCAAGCGAGCGAGGCAGCCGAGGATTGCAGCACACATCGTGGCGACGAACGTGAGAGCGGCGAATGAAGTTATTAAGACGGGATGGCGTGTTGTGGGAGCGGAACGGAAGACGTGGTGCCTTGAGTGGGTGTAGGTCCCATTGTCCCTTCTGTAAAACACAGTAGAGCAATTCTACTCTCTATCGATATACGGATCAGTATTCCCGCTGAAAAACGATAGATGGTGCAAGCATGCAAGAAAGATAGCATGTCTGTAATAGGGCTGGACCCCGAGCCGTGCTCGGCTCGACTCAGCTTGGTCTGGCTTGTTAAGGAACGAGCCAGCTCAACTTAGCTTGTTAACAAAAGAGACTCTCACTGGTATTGATATCCCGAACAAGAATCATTCACGCAACATGTATTGTGTAAAACTTCAAAAGTCATTATACGGCTTAAAACAGTCGGGAAGAATGTGGTACAACCGACTAAAGGAATTCCTTCTTCAGAAGGGTTTTTCCAACAATGATGATTGCCCATGTGTATTCATCAAGAAATCCTCAACTGGATTTTGTATTATATCTGTATATGTTGATGACCTCAACATCATTGGGACTCAACAAGATATAGATAAAGCACGCAACCATCTTAGGACGGAATTTGAAATGAAAGATTTGGGTAAAACTAAATTTTACTTAGCTTTACAACTTGAGCATCTCCCAACATAGACTTTAGTACACCCGATCTGCTTATATCCAACGGATTCTACGAAATTCAATATGGATAAATCATATCCATCCAAAACACCTATGGTCGTACGCTCTCTTGAAATTGATAAAGATCAATTCAGACCTAAAGGTGAAAATAAAGAGGTTTGGGACCAGAAGTTCCATATCTCGGTGCCATTGGAGCGTTGATGTATATCGCAAATTGCACCAGGCCTGATATTGTATTTGCGGTAAACTTGTTAGCTAGGTACAGCGCTGCTCCAACACAACGCCATTGGGCAAGAGTTAAGAATATCTTTCAGATATCTCATTGGCACAATATAACTTGGCTTATTTTACAAAATTAGCCAAGATAAAACATTAGTTGGATACTCAGATTCTGGCTATTTATCTGATCCCCATGAAGCCAGATCTCAGATAGGTTTTGTATTCTTACATGGTGGAACGACTATTTCATGGAAGTCATCAAAACAGACTCTAATAGCCACATCCACAAACCATTCTGAAATAATTGCATTATTTGAAGCATCACATGAATGTGTATGGCTTTGCAGAATGATTAAGCACGTACAACAATCATGTGGTATAAGTTCAATCATGAACCCTACCATAACGTGTGAATATAATGCTGCTTGTATTGCACAAATGAGAGTAGGTTATGTAAAGAGCAATCTTACAAAACATATGGCTCCTAAATTATTCTATCCTCATCAATTACAAAAGGTAAGAGAGATAGAAATCTTGCAAACTAAATCTTGTGATAATCTTACAGATTTGTTCACAAAAATCATTACCAACACCCTTGTTCCAAAAATACGTTTTTGGGATTGGTATGAGACAAGTCAAAGATTTGCAAGAATCAGGGGGGACTCTCTTTGATATAACCTATATAAATAATCATCTGATTAGTGTACTCTTTTTCGTATATGAGTTTTTCCTCACAAGGTTTCTCATAAAAGGTTTTAATGAGGTAATAACAATACAATACCATATCTTATATCACCTAATTTTTCCATTAAGGTTTTAAGGGTGATATACAAGACATCTTCTATGTCATATCTTCTGTTTTCTCTATAAGAGTTTTTAAGAAGATATAAATCCCTTCTCATATTTTCCTATTAGGTTTTGGAGAAGGATATTCAAACATGATCCTCAGATCATTATTCTTATTGATGAGTTTTCCCTTACCAAAGGTTTTCTCATACAAGTATTTAACAAGACAATAATGCCATATCATTTTCTCCTAATATTTTCCCATTGGGTTTAAAGGAGTTTTAGTGGCATATACACACATATTGGTTTCTCCTCAAGATTTTCCCATAGGGTTTTTAGAGGAGTTTTACAAGATGATATCCAAGGAAGATTGAAGTCAAATTACATCAAGATCTTATGAAGCTATTGATCAAGGGGGAGTGTTAAGAAATAATTAGTGGTGATCATTAGCCTAATTATGTAATTAACTTAATCATTAGTGTGAAGAGGCAGCCACTCCCGTACGGGTGTGTCTCTCCCGTACGGGTGCGTCCCCTCCTACCAAAGGGTGTCTGCGTGTCCCTTCCATGTACATAAATAGTGGGGTCCACCCCACACTCAATCAATCAATCACATTCACTGTTCAACAGAAGGTATGTCTTCAGCGAGGTCCATGTGGCGGTTGTGAGTTGGAACATATGGTACAATTTATATGAATCTTACCATTACTAACTCGAGGCTATTTTTGAGGTCTTCACGTGAAGCCACATAGGATCCTACGTGGACAATCTACAAAAAATGAAAATTAAAGAAGTCACCACATGAAGCCACCTAGGATCCTAGGTGGACACTTAAAAAGAGAATAAAATCACCCACCTTTGCCATTAAGCATATTTAATTAAAATAACCCCTTATATTTATGTCAAAAATACCTAAAATTCGTGTTTTATAAAATTAATCTAAATCAGCTATATAAGTCTCTAACTATCCGTCTATTCCATTATTAAAACATATAAATTTGATGTCCGCCCAACTATAATCTTCATATGCAATCTCCGACTCCCAAGATGCGTCCCACACACGTAGGATCCAAGATCCTTAGTGTCCTTTCGATGAGCATGAAAGAAGCCGCAGCCCATCTTACGTAGTAATCCACAAGGCTGTCACAGACCGAGCAGACCACAAGTAGTCAAGTAAGGACAAAGCACAGGCTGCAAGCGAGGGTGCTATCCATGGCATAGGTAGCAGGAAGGAGTCAGATGATGCTCTAGGATGTGTTATCGTTCAGCGTGCAATAAATGGCAATGATCGAGAAGAATGTATCTAGCTGTTATGTTTGAAATTGGGAGAAAGCATGCATGCGTATTGATGGAGAAAAGTACACGACCGAGGGCTGTATTTCTGCATATTTACATTGGTGACCAGATAAAACTGATTTTACTAACCAAAATATCAAGTTTTATGTCCTATGATGATAGGGCTTGACGGACATAAGTGGTTGAAAAGTAGTTGACACGGTTAAGATAAAAAAGGAATACACTATAGATTGATGATATCTTGATTTTAGGATTATGTTGATCTGATGACATGTGAGTAGCAGTATATATTCACTTACCGCTAGAAATTAAAGATCTTATTGCCTCTGTATAGATAGAACTCATTCCGACCTCTCTTTTTACATTTTTTACACAATTTCCATGAAGAAGACAATATTAGTACAAACAACTTTGCATGGTCGATGGTTCTACTTAATTAAATATATTAATGGGCACCAGAAGTTACATACTTACACAACAATTTCTTGCATTTGGGAAAAGTGATGAAAAAATACGCATCTACATTGAGGTGATTATTGAAAATATAACAACATCCATGATACTAGATTTGTATCATCAAATTCACCATGGAGTATGATTTGATAATACATATATTTGGTAGAATAATATTTATATCTATAAATTTGGTCAAAGTTGGACATATTTGATTTGTGATAAATCAGTTGTGGTATGTAAAAAAAGAGGATGTATTAGATCTTCAATATTAAGTCATTTTGTTTAAATATTCTACTACTCGCTCTACAACAAAATGATCATATTTTATTGGAGCTTAAATCAGACTGATTGGTACAACAAAATGCTCGATATATGGAAAATTAATGATATTTTTAGGTAATAAACTAATGTATTGTCATTTATATTTATGTAATGTTACCCCTGTTCAACTTGCTTGTGGTTGATAAACCAAGCAAATAATTATGTTAAAGTTGCTAGCCCGTGCAATGGTAAGGGTTGATGGACTAGTGTTAAATAATTGAAGTGTCGCAGCAACAAAAACATATAAGCGTGAGGGGAGAGGTACATCAGAAAGATAGGTCAGCTGCACCAAGAAGACCAGAGTTGCAAAGCTATTTATGTGAATTGAGCATCCTCATGCTTCAGTATTGTCTCTGAATGTTAACAAAATAAAATTATTGTTATGTGTTAAATTATTTATAAGGGAATACATAAAGCTCATGATATTCTCTGTAGCAGAGTTCTAGATTTCTGTGTGAATCTAAATCTTCTATTTACAGGAAGCATTAAATACACGTACGTGTCGTCTATACTACTACGAATAAAACATGCATGAAGAAGTACCGAACTTTGACGGCTTAGAATAAGGGTTTTTGGGACAATTGTTCCCATTGACTTTGATGTACTACGACGATGCGTCCAAGATGCATTCAGAGCCCTACACATTGAAAAGGGATTGCTCAAATATAAGAACTTTCATTTTTTGGGTCTGAAAAAAAGATAATTCTATATTTGCGCGACTCTTCGCTGAAGACACTGGCTTCGAGGATGGAAAATGAAGTGGAAGAAAATAAATTGGAAGTAAAGATTGAGAAAAGAACACAGAGTGATGTTTGGAGATAAAAAAAAGTTTAGCAAGAAAGCTACAGCATTTTCTTCAATTATACACGGTACGGCTCAGAAAAAGGAATTTGGAGGCCATATGCTTCTCTTGAACTATATTGCAGAGTGTCAATTCTCAAAGGATGCATAATGCATTTAGGGCCCTGCTTGATTAATAAGGGACTGCTTGCTTACGTAACTGCATATCATCAGAATTTTGGGTGTGGAACCGTGGGCGATTCTACATGCACGTACGGTTCTTCTCTCAGTCACTTCACTAATAAAAAAATGATGAAAAGAAAACAGGGATGCGTGATGTTTCAGGAACAAAAAAATTTGGAAGCAAAGCAAGTGAAATTGAAAAGAACGCAAGATGTATGTATGACGATTTTAAGATCATCATCAAGCAACAATTTACTCATGCAAATAAGGCATCTTTGTTTGATTAAGTTTTACAGAATGGGCAATGTGCCTTACACCCGGCTCTCGTGCCATAACAATGATCACTCATCTTGGGGTCGGGCTCACAACAGTAGCAGTCCTCCCTAGCACCAGTACGGTCGTTAGTACATCCAGTCTGCCTGGTGCAAAATACAAGGTCGCATGCCTTGTCGTCAACTGTCTTCGAGTGAATTATTGTAGAATTGGCATCATTTGTATTAGTAACAATAGTTTGAGCCTCGCCTGGCTGATACAGACGACCTGTAGCAATAATATTGTGGTTGTCAGAATATCTAGATATGTATATATGACACACACACGCACACATACATACATATAGTATGTACTCCTTCCGTTTCGAATTATAAGTCGTCTGACTTTTTAATCCCAAGTTTGATTACTTGTCTTATTCAAAAAATTTGCGGGAATATTATGAAATTTAAGTCATTCTTCAAAAGTTCAAGGAAGTTATAACAGAAAATATGACATCATCATTTTTTGAATTAGACGAATGATCAAAGTTTGAGTAAAAAAAAAGTTAAACAAACTATAAATTGGAACGAAGAGAGCATATATCTTAGATTTGATGACAAGACAATGGTTCTATACTTACCCTGCGTTTGTGATATAAAAAGCAAAATAACGAAGGACAAGAAGATGGCCATCATCTTGTACAACATGTTGTAGCTGTCTTTCATAGCACACGATCGACGAGACGAAGAGTACGTCAATTAGCGGCAGCACGCAGGTGGGCTGTGTTGGTCGGCGACTTGCAATACGTCGGGTGGGTTGGTTGGGTGGGTTGGTTTTTATAGTGAATGATGGCTAGCTGGCTAATGTGGACGGTTTTTATAGAAAGAAATCCCTCGGCCAGCCATAAAAGATGAAAGTAAAGTCTGGACCGTTTCTGCGTAAACGTGAAATTAAAGTCTTATGAACACACATGAGAGAGAACCGGAAACAAACCTGCAGTTTTTAACGACGATTACTCTCTCCATTTCGGAATATAGTTACTTCTATAGTTTTTCAGACAAATTAAGGATGCAGAATAAATTAAAAGTCCATATTGCCCTTCATTTGTTTCATATGTTTGGGGCTTGTTTGGATCAAAGGTTTTTAAAGGAATTTTGGAGTTTTTCATTCCTTTGGAAATGAAATGTGTGGTAGTGTTTGGAACAAAGGATTGTAGAATTCCATTCCAAAGGAAAGGGAACCATCCATGCACATTTCAAAGGGAAAAAAGCATCCACCAAAAGCCAAGGGAAACTTTCTCGGGCTCTTCCTCCATTGTGTGTTGTCTTAGTCTTTTCTTCTAGCATTGTTGTGTCCCCTCACAGATCTTTAGTCAGCTAGGCATTTCATAAATGGTAGCTGTACTGATTATGAATTAGGCATCCAATTTTTTTCTCTTCCAAAAGGCTAGCAGAACTAAAAACTGAGTCTGGTACTTGAATGTTTTTAGTGTTTCAATTCTAGCATAATTCTTAATTAGCTTGGAGTTTGTATTTTTTTTTGTTTAATTGGACATGTGAAGATAAAAAAAATCCCACAATCCAAACAGCCAAAGTTTTCCATTCCAGTGTTTTGGAATCCTGTAGTTTTCTACGTTTCGCTCAACTCACTTCCTCCATTTTTTTTCAATTCCTATGTTTCGCATTCATGTGTTCCAAACAGGCCCTTAATAGGGTAATAAACCTTTCCTGTTTGATTAGTGGCAGCCTTGCAAGCAAATCTGCATGTCATAATTGATTTGCATACATGAAGGGTATTTTGGACTTTTCATGTCAAATAACCCACTTGAGAACTCATAAATACTCAATTTCACCATATATAAATTGCACCGTTACTATAAATACCTGAGACCATTCAAACTTTTCCAGTTATATTCAAATAAGAGGAAACCGGATCGGTGCATGGTTGCAAAATGAGACACCACCGGTCAATGATCGAGCTAGTTGACTAGGCTCTCCCTAGCCGGCGTGGGAACCTTACAAGGAAGACCACGTCGGAGTTCCCGGAGCTAGAAGCAAGATCAAGGTAGGATCCCGGTGGTGATCTTGATTCATGTATCATGTATTATGTTGGATTATCAAGTTGCAATCTGATTTCTAGCGATCGAGTGTTTCTCCTACGACTTTGATTTCAATCGGCTTTTCGTATCTTAAGATCTATTCTCGAGATAGATCATCGAGGGTGTTCTTGTAGCTGTGGTGGCTAGAGGTGCATGCCTGACCTCCCGAGAGATTTCAACTTGTCTTTGGACTCGCCCTAGACTAACTCGCACGAATAGGGGTGTGTTGTGACAGAACGGTGGCTCCAAAAGGCAGGTGTTTTCGGAGTCGGACGGGAAACCGTGATTTAAAGATGCTTTTTATGACATTGAACTTGTTTACTTCTTCTTTGCTCAGAATTTCAACGAAGGCTTGATCCAATCTATCTAGATTGGTTTATCTATCCCCCTCTATCTCTTGCTACCTCCGGTTTCCATAGATTAGGTTCGCTTTCATGATGTTCTCTAGATTAGATGCATAAGATTCCCCTTTGAAGATCAAAGTTCTCATCTTTAATAGATTGATTCTTGCATCGCACATTTGTTGCACGGATTCGATACCTTGGGTTCACACTTGAGGGAAGAAGGGTCCCTTGACTACGAAGGAGGACTTGTCCTCTTGCAAGTCCAATTGAACTTTAATACGAATATACACCGTCAACAAGCCCCTTTTTCTGGCGTCGTTGCCGGGGAACAAGTGATCAAGATCCGATCATCTATTTCTTTTTGTATAATTTTTAGTTTTCTTTTGGTTTTTCTTTTTGCATCTACTAGCTTTTGATCATCCTCCAAATCAATCTAATTTAGTTTGTCTAACCCTAGTTTTCTTAGATTTGTTTTTATTTTTCGTTTCATGTATGTTTTGTTTATTGCTAACCCTAACAGGAGATGGACGACTACCTCTCCAACAAACCCGATAATTTTGTGGATGATCCAGAAAAACTTTACAGGCTAAGGAGACATGAAGCACAAGCTAAAAAGCTGGATTTTGTAGATGTGAAAGTGGAAGACGAAGGATCGTTGGAATCTCTGAAGGAATCACCACCTCAAAGTCCTGGGGAGAATCGACTTCCACCGATGGGAGAACAACCATAGCTGGAGCGCAAGATCGGTGAGCTATGCACCCCAGACATCGTCGACCTACCAATCTTGAACCTCGCAGAGATCAGAAGGCCGTTCGAGATCAAGACCTCAACAATCCGCATGGTGCAACATTCACCCTTCACCGGTAAAGAAGATTCGAACCTTCACCTCCAAGCGTTCATCCAACTTTGTCAAACATTCAACATGGACGGGGTGACTCAAGATCAAATGAGGGCAAGGCTCTTTCCGTTCTCGCTACTCGGGAAGGCTTTGCAATGGTTCTACTCTCAACCGACGGAGACGGTGCAAAATTGGGACACATTGATGAGGGTCTTCATGAAGGAATACTACTCACCAGGTAAAACTCAAAGCTTGCATAATAAGATTGCTACTTTTGCTCAATATCCTACAGAGACTATATCAGAGGCATTCGAGCGCTTCAATGAGTACACTCGGGCGGTTCCACATCACAAGTTCCCGAAGGAGGATCTCGTTCAAAAGTTCTACCAAGGACTCACCATGGCGTCAAGGACGATCATCGATGCATCGGCGGGAGGATCCATCATCGAACTTACGCCGACTCAAGCTTTCACACTATTCAAGAAGGTCGCAGACAATGACACATGGGCGTCATCTGGACGCTTACTTCCGGTTCAACCCACGAGGAACGTTAAAGGAGTCTTGCAAGTGGAGAAGGAAGACATACTCGAAGGCAAGATCGATTCGCTTATGCGGAGGTTGGAGAAGATGGAGATAGAAAAGAAAGAGGCTCAAGACTTAAAGGCTACCGAAGCAAGATCCACATGTGAAGAGTGCGGAGAATGTGGCCATGTCCACAATGATTGCCGGGAGGAAGCCAAAGTACTTGACTACATGAGGAAGGGAGATTTGCCGAACTTCCGCTACGGGCAAGGTAGACCTCAATTTAATGCAAGCTCATCCATTCCGAATTCGGTTCCGTGTTGAGGAATTGGGCAAAAATCTTACGCCCTCAAAACGTCGGATCTGCCGAATTCGTGAGAATATTCGTGAATCACCTTCGGGATGGAAGGTTCTGTTTCGTGAGAAGGAAACATTCATGAAGAAATCCTGATGAATCTCATACATTTTTGCTGACCTTCTAATAATACGCAAAAATAATAGCTGAATTAGGCTCCTGTTCGCGAATTTGCTGTCCATTTCAGGATGTTTGGAAACTGGCGAAGTTCAGGGAATCAGGAATCTGCGAAGTTCGGGAATATGGTGGAGTCTCAATTCGGGAACCACAGTGAGCAATGATTTTCATGAATAAGAGCTTCGGGGGTCAGGAAGAAGCCAAGTCAAAGACGTCGCTTCAAAAGTCCGGGTTTAAAGTGTGAACTTGTGGCAGGCTTGTAAATGTATGAAATTAGCGCCACAAATCACGGGATGTAAAAACATTCTTGTATGTGTTCACATTAGGAATATTCCCTAGATTCGAGGGTAATCTCGAAATGTAAAAGTCCCTTCGTCTCCCTATAAAAGGGGGCGCGAGGGCACGTGTAAAGGGATTCACAACTTTTGAGGCGAGTACAGGCTTTCGAAGATTCTTTGTCTCCCCATTCTTCGTGACTTGTGCGCTCTTGTTCGTGACTCTGGTTCATAACTCTTGTGTTCGGGGACTCCATTCGATTTTTGGATCCCCAACATTGGCGCCCACCGTGGTTTCAGCCGAAAAACAACTCATGATGCCACCACAGAAGAAGTCCAAGAAGAACGTTCCCACTGAGACCGACCAAGAAGAGCACTACCATGACGAAGAGAACGGAATCTCTCTCACTCCAGAACCTTCACATACCACAGATCAAGAACGAAGGGCAAAACTTGAGGCTCTCCAGAAAGCAAGAGCTGAAAAGACAACACATGCTCTAGAACCATTCACAGAAGAAGATGCTCATGAAGATCATGACCAGGCTGTCAACAGAGAACTGGAGATAGTACAACAGAAAATACAGTAGCTTCAGAAAGAGAAAGAAAGATCCGCAAACCAGCTGGAAGCAAAAAGAAAAGCTTCAGAAAAGCTAGAGAAACTTAATC
Organism: Cenchrus americanus; assembly: GCA_947561735.1. Lineage (NCBI taxonomy): Eukaryota > Viridiplantae > Streptophyta > Magnoliopsida > Poales > Poaceae > Cenchrus > Cenchrus americanus. Next base: position 86,887,149 of record OX387240.1, on the reverse strand, counting down.
AAGCAAAAGAACAAATCGAAAGAATGCAAAGAGAAATTGAATAAATGAAAGAACAAGGAAACAACTCATTGTGGCAAGACTCACCACACCAGAATTCTGGTCAAAATAGAAGAACCCTGAAAGAAAATTTCTTCGTGGGTAATGGAATTTCGCAATTCGTGGATCCAGATTCACCACTCTCCATAGGGTTGCAAACTGCACCATGACCATCATTGTTCAAACCAGTCTCTCTCCCAAAATGTAATGGCTTCGGAAACTCCAGACAGTTCCTCATGAGGTATGAATCGACTGTGAATTCAGCAGGAGGAGATGATGTTGCACTGGCCAAATCCTTCATCATTGCTTGCGAAGGCCCAGTTCTGAATTGGTACTCTCTGCTACAACCACACTCAGTCTACAGCTGGGGCGATCTCAAGACAAAGTTCATTCAAGCATTCCAGATATTTCATGAAACAACGGCTCAGTCATCAGATCTATACAACTGTAAGCAGAAAGATAGAGATTCATTGCAGAACTTTGTAAGAAGGTTCATGCAACAGAGATCCCAGATTCCCAAAGTGGATAATAAAACCACAATACAAGCGCTGATCAAGGGTCTGACTCCAGGACCGACAACTTCACATTTGACACAAAAGAAACCCAAAACAATTGAAGAACATTTTCATGAACTTGAAGAATACATCATGTCTGATGAAGATCATCACAGAAGGATTGTCGAACAAAATGAAGCAAGACAGGGCAACAGAGGAATGACGTGGACAGCTCAATTCCAAAATCCATGAAACATCAATAACATGGAAAACCCTCAGTCCAATCAGGACAAACAGACCAAGCACAAGAGGAGGTTTTGCACCCAGGGGAAGAGAAAGGGGAAGGGGACCCCCGGAACTCACAAACCATAACCCAAGAGATCCATACTTCTACTGCCAATATCACGGAAGAGGTCATAGCACCGAAGGGTGCCCAGTAACCAAGAAAAACATTGCTAGAATTCAGCAAGAGAAAGCCATGATGAGTATTGCCTCCACAATGCCGAACCAACTTCGCCCAAGCTTCTGGCAACCACAGTTCATGAATTCTGAACCAAGTCCAATCACAATGCAACAGTTCTAGCAACCACAGCCATCGTGGCAACCTTCTCAGCAATTTCGTCCTCAGTCTCAAGCGATTCAATCAATCCAACAGCCGTAGCCAATTCAAGAAATATTACCACCACCACCACCTGACAATTCATTAAGGCTAGAATCAAGTTCAAGAACTCAGAACCCAAAAGCTTTGCCTTCTTTCGGAACAATTATGCCATCACAGGAGGATCACCCATGGAGTTCAAAACTAAAAGGCAGAGAAACAACTATTGCAGATTCGTGAACAGAATCATCAACGATGGTCCAGCCGCACGACCACAATGGGCCAAGGTGCCGATAACATTCACAGAAGAAGATTTCAGGTTGAAGTCCACGAACTATAATGATGCCATGGTCATCGAGGTGAACATAGCTGGATGTGTCATCGGAAAGTTTCTAGTAGATAATGTAAGTTCGACAGATATCTTATTCTTGAAAACCTTCGAGAAGATGAACTTGACTCAGCACATGTTGCATCCATCAGAGTACCCACTTCTTGGCTTTGGAGGAAAACCCATCAAACTAGTAGGAAAAATATCTCTTCATGTATCTTTCAGAGATCCTGACAATGCTTGAACAGAAACTCTCACTTTTGATTTGGTTGATATGTATCATCCATATCTCGCGATTTTCGGCAGGGGTTTCATAAACAAATTCGAAGTAGTCATAAACAACAATTCTTGTGCATGAAGATACCAGCTCCTAAGGGAGTTATTACTATATTCGGTGATCAGCAAGATGCCCTAAACATTGAAAAGGGTCACACCCCAGGGCAAACCAATGTACATCAGTTGAATTCTACTGAAGAAATAACAAAACCCTATGTCGAAGCAAAATGAGATAGAGAAAAAATCGAAATAGCAGTTGATGGTGAAACCAAAAAAGTGTACTTGGATTATATGCCTGATAGAGCTGTCACCATAGGAGCTCATCTTACCCCCGAAGAAGAAAACGAGCTAGTACAATTCTTGAATAAGAACAAAGATGTCTTTGCCTAGTTAGCTAAAGACCTGCAAGGTGTCGACAGAGACATCATCGAGCATACTCTGGAAATGGATGAAAAAATACACCTGGAAAAGCAGAAACTCAGGAAAATGTCTGAAGGAAAAGTAAAGGCAGTAGAAGCTGAGGTACAAAGGCTTCAAGACGCGAAAGTGATCAGAGAAGTTCTGTATCCAGTATGGCTGGCCAACACTGTACGAGTAAAGAAGAAAAATGGGAAATGGAAAATGTGTGTAGACTTCACAGATCTGAACAAGTCATGTAAGAAGGACGATTTTCCTTTGGAAAGGGTGGACAAAATCGTGGATGATGCTGCCAACAGCGAGATGCTCTCACTCCTGGATATGTTCTCGGGATATCATCAAATAAGAGTGCGAAGAGAAGACGAAGAGAAAACAAGTTTCATCACTCCTTTCAGAACATTTTGCTTCGTCAGGATGTCAGAAGGACTGAAAAATGCAAGATGCACTTTCTCAAGAATGATAGAAATAGTCCTCCATCCTCAGCTTCGAAGAAACATTCTAGAATATGTTCACGATATAGTCGTCAAGAGCATCCAACGGAAAGACCACATCAGCAATTTGGCAGAAACTTTCGCGAATCTCAGAGCAGCAAGTCTCAAATTGAACCCTGAGAAATGCGTCTTCAGCATTCACAAGGGGAAAGTTCTTGGATGTTTGGTTTCAACAAAAGGCATAGAGGAAAATCCCGACAAAATCAAGGCGTTGATTGAAATGCAAGACCCAGTTTCAGTGAAAGATGTGCAAAAGTTAACAGGGAGAGTTGCTGCTCTCAACAGGTTCATTCCTAAGGCTGTAGAAAGAAGCTTGCCTTTCTTCCAAGTTCTCAGAAGTTCCAAGAACTTTTAGTGGTCCGAAGCTCAGAAACAAGCTTTTCAAGAACTCAAACACTATCTGTCAAATATGACCAAGTTGTGCCCTCCTGAACCAAAATCATCACTTCTGTTATATTTGTCTACTTCAAATTCGGCTGTAAGTGTCGTGCTAGTACAAGAGGAAGAAGAGGGAAAACTCAAGCAGATCCCAGTATACTTTGCTTCAGAAGCTCTCTCAGGATCCAAACTTTTCTATTATGAGTTAGAGAAGATAGCATATGCAGTTGTAATGGCTGCAAGAAAACTAAGGCACTACTTCAAGGGTCACAGGATAACGGTTATCATGAATCAACTGCTGAATGATTTGTTCGCAAATAAAGAAGCATCTACCTGAACCATCAAGTGGGGTGCTGAACTATCATAATACACTGCTGACTTTGAGAGAAGAAGCGCAATCAAATCGCAAGTCATGGAAGATTTCGTCTTAGACTGGACTTCGCCAACTCACAATCTTGATGAAGACATGCTCACACCGTGGGTAGTGCAGTGTGATGGAGCTTGGTGCCACAAGGGGGTTGGAATATCAGTAGTTTTAACATCTCTGACAGGAATCGTGATAAGATATGTCGCTCGACTAATATTCGCGAATGATGAGCATTCCACGAACAACACAACCGAGTATGAAGCTCTACTTATGGCATTAAGGAAGATGAAAGCTCTGGGTCAGCAAACCTCCATAATCAAGACAGACTCCAAAATTATTCAGGAACATATTGAGAAAGAGAGCGAAGCAAGAAATCCTATTTTGATGAAGTACCTCGAGAAGGTCAGAGAGATGGAAAGGCGTTTCAAAGGCTATTCAGTACAACACATACCAAGAGATGACAACAACGAGGCAGACAAGTTGACCAAAGCAGTAGCCAGAAATCAAGCAATGCCTCCTAACGTGTTCTTCGAAATCATCAAAGAACCGTCCATCAAAGAAACAAAGTCGAAAATCGTGAATATTTTGGAGACTCGCGATTGGAGAGCTGAAGTCATGGCATACTTGAGGGGTCATTATGAACCACAAGATGAATTGGAGGAGAAAAGATTGAAGCAAAGGGCAAGGGGCTATGCGGTGGTCAACGGAGAGCTGTACAAATCAGGAGTTACCGAACCATGGCTAAGGTGCATTACCTCCAAAAAAGGTGTTGATCTTATTAAGGAAATTCATAGCGGATTCTATGGTGCGCATATAGGCACAAGAGATCTAGCAGGCAAAGAAATAAAGCAAGGATTCTACTAGCCAACCATAAACATTGATGCGAAGAAGCTAGTTCGGGAATGTGAAGCATGTCAAAAAATAGCAAATCAACAAAACTTGTCATCCATGGCAGTTCACCTAATTCCTTCGTCATAGCCTTTGCAAAGGTAGGGAATGGATCTAGTTGGACCGCTACCAACAGCTCAAGGAAACTGCAAATTCGCAGCTGTGGCCGTGGACTACTTCACCAAATGGGTGGAAGTGAAAGCATTAGCGAATATCACAGCACCAACAATCCAGAAATTCTTCTGGCAAAACATAGTTTGCAAATTCAGGGTTCCAAGAGAATTGATCGTTAATAATGGGAAGCAATTCGATTGTTACTCCTTCAAAGAATACTGCAAGACTTTGGGTACTCATGCGAAGTTTTTGTTAGTATATCATCCGCAGTCTAATGGAGCTGTCAAAAGAACAAATGGGCTGATATTCTCAAGAATTAAGAAGTGCTTGTTCGACCAGAAAAAGGGCAAGTGGACTGATGAATTGCCGACAGTGATCTGGTCTCATAACACCACAGTATCCAGAGCGACGGGTTTCACACCTTTTCGCTTACTCTTTGGCACCGAAGTGTAACACCTCAGGTCTTTAAATACCATTAGTTAGTGCTAATGACTCTCTTAATTAATTTAAAACATTTTTGTTGTTAAAACTTGGTCAAACACTAGCTAAAACCCTAGTCAAACCCCTTGTCACTCCTTGTCCTTCTGGAACTTTTGCCGCGTTCTCCAAATTTCACCTAAACACTTCAAATTCTACCAATATAAAAGGTGTCCAGTTTTTCGAGGGACACAACTTTCATGTTGGATGGTATTTCAAATTTTGAGTGGAAAAGGCTGAAAAACTTGGTCAACTGCAAGTTTCACTATTCATCAGCGCTCTGCAAAACCAGAACTTTTTTTGGCGTTCCTGCTCAAACCATTGAAAAAAACATAGGACAACCTTTGCAAATGTTGTAGACGGATGTCTCATCTACAACTTTCGTATCTACCGATTTTGTCGCATAGTTCAACTTTTTGGAGAAATTTGCGGTAAACAGAGGGTTGACCGGCTGGAAATCAGTCGGCCCGCTCTAGAGCGCCACCTGCGCGCTGGCGCCCTGCGCTGCGCGCGGCGCGTTTTGCCACCTCGACGTCCGTGCAAACCCGGCCCCACCGCCTCGAGGCACGAGCCGGCCGGTCCCCTTCTTGCCTATCACCTAGGAACGCGCGTCGGTCCGTTCCTCCCCACGCCGCACTCGCCACTCGCGCGCACGCCGTTGTCCAGTGGTCTGTCGCGTCTCCCCTGCCAAGCGCACCTGCCAAGGACCAGTCGCTGTACGCGGAGTTAAAATGGGTGTTCCCTTCGTTGCTAAGGCAGGAGGCCGCCCCGTTTATAAAAGCCACGCATCAGGCGTCCTCGCGCGTGAGCTTGACCGCCACCCGCCATTAGAGCCGCCCCGCGGAGCTCCACCGTCCGGTCCACCTCCTACCGGCCAGAGCTCCTCAACACCTCCCCTAGCCGCTACCAGAGCCTACTGCACCGCCCTTTTCTCTTCCCAGGCCGGAGCTTGTCGGGGCAGTAGCTCCAGCGGCTGCCGCCGCCTGGCACCCCCGCCCGCCCTCACCGGAGCCACCTCGACACCAACTCCGGCCTCAAATCAGTCCTTGGTGAGCCACCACTCCTCTCCCACCTCTTCCCCGGCTGACTCCAATGCTGGATCACCGGAATTTTGGCCGGCCGCGCCGCCCTCCATGCCCAAGGGCTATATTGCTAACAACTAACTCTTTCCAGGGTCGTATTCGCAAACTAAGGGCCTAGCCGTAATAGAAAGAAAAGTTCCGGGGGCCTATTCGCAATACTGAATCTCTAATAGAAATGACTTTTGCTGAATCTTAGAAAATCAAAGGAAAATCAGAAAAAATGCAAACTCAATTTTGTTGGACTCCGGTGAAAAACACTACAACTTCTGTAAAGCATGTCCATAATTTTTCCTAATAGTTTTTGCATGAAAAATAGAAGGTAAAACCTAGATCTGTTATATCTCAAAATCCACATGTGATATATGGTTGAATTTTAGATATGTTGTGTGTTATGCCATGCCTAGCTCCTGTACCAAAAATTGCATAAAGTTATTGTTGACGGTTAATAGTTGTATCAAAGTTCGTTTAGACTTGCAAGCGGACAAGTCTCCCGTCGTAGTCAAGGGACCCTTCTTCCCTCGAGTGGTGAACCCAAGGTATCAAATTCGTGGAACAAATGTGTGACGCAAAAGATGATCTAGTAATGCCAAGTAACTTCAATCTTCGAGAGATAAAACCCTAATGCATCAAATCATAAGAATCAACACAAGAACGAATCTAATCTACTAAAGACCGGAGGTAACAAAGATAGATGGGGTAGATAAACAGATCTAGAGAGATTGGGTTGAGCCTTTTGTTGCAGTTCCAAGCGAAAGAAGAAGTAGCAAATCAAATCTCATTAGAAGCCTCTTTATACTGTGGTTTCCTGTCCGACTCCGAAAACGCCCGCCTTTCAGAGCCCCTGTTCTGTCACAACGTACTCCTATTCATGCGGGTAGTCTAGGGCGAGTCCGAGGACAAGTCGAGTTCTTTCGGAAGATCAGGCGTGCACCTCTAGCCACCGCGGCTACAAGAACACCCTATGTGATCTATCTCGAGAATAGATCTAAAATAAGCAATGCCGATCGAAAACGAAGACTTCGGAGAAACACTTAGCCGCTAAGAATCGGATTCAACTTGATACATTGACTAGTACAATGATATATGAACAAGATCACCACCGGGATCTGTGACAACCCGCACAGGAAAATACCGTACTATCGCCTAAGACCGATCCACTTTGGTCATTAAGCAATAGTAAAGTGTCATCCTGTCGTTGGTTGCCGGGTAAACACCCGGTAAATCACTTGGACATCGAACAGAGAATCGACACATGCATTAAAACTCACGCGAAGGCGAGTCCAGGATACAACATGAATTAAACATTTTATTACAAACCATTGTTCCTGACATGGAGTAAAGGTTCAAAGTTCAAAAACAGCGGAAATAAAATAACTAGCGCAACGGTAAACATCACAGGAGGCCATCCGTGATGTCATTACTTGTCGTCACCCTTCCGGTCAATCACACCTGCAACAACAATTTTTAAAGCAAGGCTGAGTATACTAATACTCAGCAACACTTAACCGTCGGGTGATAACTACATCACCAAACTCTAGACATGAAAGGCTTTTGGCCGGTGGAGTTTCTTTTGCTAAACAACTGTTAAGAGTAGATCCTTACTTTCAATATTTTAGCACAAATTCTAGTTGATTACCATTTCTAAATGTGCCATCTAATTCAATCAGGAATTGGACAGACAATTAATTCATACAACAATATTCCTCGAGTTCCATCGTTATGGGATATCATGGCCAGTTGATTAAGCAGTCTCGAATAACGGTGAGAGGCCGACAATCGATTGATTTAAACCTTGCAAGGTAAACCCAAACACACGGTAGGCTGCCCCCGCACGGACAACTTTCCCAGGCCGTTTCCAAAAGTCCTCGGGTTGGGAGCAAAGCCTACAGTCCTGGGTGCAAGGTTAGCTGGTATACCCCGCAAAGTATCCAGTCTCACACAATACACCCCCCTTCCCGTAGCTAGCGGAAGGCGATTACTCAAGAGTAGTAGGGAAGAGTTCCCGCGCCGTCTCGTTAAGGTACTAGGCTTACCGGTCCCATACCCGGCGAATGTTTAGTACGTTCAAAAGCTTAGCCCACAAAAGCCACTGGACCGGAGCCCAATCCCATGCTCTTACCACATGAGCAATCCATTTATAAAGATCTTATGATTCCAACATAAGAACCTATTCTCGCGAGTGACGAACATCACTCGACTTCTATCGGTCCTATAGCATAGCAGCTATCGACCTAGCATACTAGTGATAGAGCATAGGTACCTAGGGATCATGCATCTAGGGTTTCAAATCAACTCCTGAAACGTAAATGCACAATCATAGAAAACATAATTGCATAGTTTTAAAAGACGGGGTTAATGATCCGGGGCTTGCCTTCGCTAGCAAGGTTGGCCTTGGGCCCTTCTGGACTTGGGTCAGATCTTGAGCTACGTCCACGCACGGCAGCTCTTTGTCGGCACCTTCGTTCCCTCCTTCCGGCACGAACGTCCGTCTACCGTCGGTAGGATCTACAGGAAGATGCAATGGAGGGTTTACTTGATGATTTTTAATTTAATTAACCACAGCCCATAATTGACATCCATGGGGTGTATTAGTTTGACACATTCACCTAGATAAGAATACATTTAGCATACTCTTCCAAAAAGGAACAATTTGCAATTATTTATTAAATATTCTTTTTGATGGTGTCTGTGTACATATATATGTAATTAATTTAATTTAACTTCACAAACAGTAGTGGGTGGGTACATTTAGCCTTTTAACATGATTTGCAACCACTCACCCACAACATTAGTAAGGGTGATTTTGTGAATTCTTCCCATTTAATGACTATTAAGCCTTTAAGTGCCCCCATAGTTTTTTCATGAAATTAATTAAGAAAATTCAGTGGATGGGTGTGTTACACTCTAAATACCTATACCAAGCCACTGGACACACATGCGAGCTTCGGATAGCTATACATTAATTATTTTTGAAAATAAGAAAAGCTTGCTAGAAGGACAAGGTAAATGCACACAAAAATAATTACTCAACAAAAAGATCACAACTTTCTCACACATGTTATATGGTCCAAAACTAGCCTAGTGGTGCAGCACATACACCTAGAACTATTATGGAACTTGAGTTATGAAATTTTAAAGAAAAACAAGCATAATTCAATAATACATATTTCTGGTAATTATAAAATTGTGACTAATTCACCAGAGGTGTGTTTTGGAATAAAAAGACAGTGTGCAAAAGTTGGTTGCAAAAAACTTAATTATTTTTAGCTAGAAAAATCATTTATTCAGATCTGACAGAAATGGAAAAACATTTTTATAAAAAAGATTTACACATAAAAAAATTGGTTTTGCATTTTTCCGATTTTTCTGTGAGTTGCTATGCAATTTACAAGAATCAGGGAAATCACTTCACTATTGGAGTTACCCTTTTGCAGGGAGGCCCTCGGAAAGAATCTTGGTTTTGCAATGTGGTCCCTAGGGGCGGCCGGCCGGCGTGGGCTGCTCGATACCGGCGAGCTCGACGCCGGGCTTAGCCGGGGAAGTACTGGGGAGGGTCCTACGGGTCACTAGGGGTTGATTTGGTGGGTCGGACGGGGGTGGAGCGGCTCCGGCGAGCGGCACGCCGGCGACCGGGGACGGCGGCCGCCGCTGCTGCTGTTCCCGGCGAGGGCGGGGCTCGGAGCAATTGTTGGGGCGGCTCGGACGGCTTGCGTGGGTGCTAGGGGAGGTGGAGGAGGGTTCGCATTGGCGCGTGGTTGGGCGGGAAAAGGATCTCGCCGCGGGCTGCTCGGCCTGGGCGCGGCGGCGCTCGGTTCGGGGGCGGGGAGGCGGGCGTGCGCCGCGGCCAGGGGAGGTGGCTCCCTTTTAAGGCGACCGGCGCACCCCTTAAAGACCAGCATACTAGCGGAGGACGCCTCGGGACGCGCGCGGCCGGATGACGAGGAACGGACCGCTGGTCCTTCGCGTGCGCGTACGGTGGTTCGGTGTGCGAGGCGTTCCCGGCGTCCAAGGTCTCGAGAGGCGCATAGCAGCCTTGGGAAGGCGCGGCCTACCTCGAGAACACGCGCCGGCGGGCCCGAACGTTGAGGCGGCGGCGGCCCGCGGCGCGCGCGCGCTCGCGGTGCACGCGGCGCGGCGGGCCGGCGCGACGTCGCGGCGCGGCCTCGCTCTGGCGCTGCACGTTTCAGACTGAGCCACTCCAAGCACGATTTTCTCCCAAAATTTGAACACAAGTGCACCAAATAATGAATAAGAAAGTTGTAGATCTAACTACCCCCCTACAACTTTCACAAAGGCCATATAGTGTTTTTCTCCACGGATTTTGCAGCAACGTCGTGCCAACTTTGAATGCCGGCCTGTCTCTGTGCACAGGAGGTACTGTTAGTCGATGAAGTTTTTCACCAATTTCCACTCAAAATTTGAAATGCCAATCTACATGAAAGTTGAGTCCCTCAACAAGATGGACAACTTCCATAAAGGTAGATTTTGAAGTGTTTAGGTGAATTTTGGAGAACGCGGCAAAAGTTCCGGACGACATTCGCTGACGTCAACGGTTAAGCCAGTTTTGACCGGGTCTTTGACCAAGGGTTGACCACGGATGTGTGTACACTTGGTCAAGGGGTTCACTAGGGTTCATTGGCGAGGTTCTCGAGGTGATGACCTGTAAAACCCCGGATTTTCATAGAAAACCCGAATCCCTGTACCATCGCGATAGTCCCTAGATCAGTGGCTATCGCGTACAGAACGTCTCACAGAATGATACACAAAGTCATACATCGCATCACATAAAGTTAATAGTACAATAATTTATTACATGTCCATTATGGAGTACATCAGTACAAGCCTCTTGGCTGAATCAGAGTGAAAATTCTACGCAACGGTAGCTATCTTCTCAGAAGGGTCTCCATCTTTATTCTTCCCGCCACAGGCAACTCGAGTGAAGCGACGTATCCCTCAGTCGTACCATCCGTCGGCGTTGCAGTCGAAGTCGGACTCGTACCCTGCACACCCAAAGTCTATCCCCAAGGAGCGGGATAGGTCCACGTCACCAACCGTATGCAGCTTTAAGTGGCCTAACTGCTAAAGGGAAAAGAGAGTAGACAAGGATTTGGCTGTGGTTTCCTAAAGCGACGGCAGCATAGTATAAACAAGGTATCTCCATCAATATCCCAAAACCCAAGTCTCTCAACACAACCCGGATCCAACTGGTCACCCAGAAGACCCGTCACCAGCTCCTACTCCTGTCTAGGGGCGATGCGAGAACTTCCTCTCCTCGCATCTCAATGATAACAACCGGATCGACGAGGTAGATGGAGCCTCTCTCCTCTAGCCGGCTATAACCACGGCTCACCACACTCTCACCTAAAAGGGGGAGGTAGAAATCCCAAAACATGAGGAACGAACATGTCTTCTAGGCAGTGTCCATAACAGAGGACGCGGCTATAGCTATAGATCGAACAACTGCGAGAGCGTGTACACTGTACCCATCCGGAATGGTACCGTCGGTGTACGGCCGACCGAGCCCATCCTACCGGCGAACTCTCGGTAGTTACGTACCCACCCCGCATCCGGCCCTCAAAGCGGTCCTCTCCGCGGTGAAGACGAGCACCGGAAGCGTGAAATGCTCCCGTGTGGCCACACGGGAGACGCTACGAGAGGGTGGTCTCACCTCCACCGCTCCCCCACGGATACCCTCTATCCTTCCTAGGCGGGTATGGTTCCGCACTTGCCGAGCTCAACTCGGCCCTATCCCCACTCTCGGCGGGGTGGTGTGTACGATGTCCTATAAACAAGTTGATCCACTCGATTTCGGACGGGGCGAGCTCATGTCCTCCAAGCGCACGAAAAACCCCAACACCTAGGCTCCGAAAACCGTAACGGGAGGGATGCACCGAGGAGTGCACCCCTATCCCCGATCCCCGGATCGGTTGTTTCGAGCTCACCCCCGCCAAAGCACCCAAAACGCCTTCTCCTGCCGGTTTTTACCCCACACACGCCAAGAACCACTATTCCCATCCCAACACATGCATCGCGAAGCTCGGCGTACATACACGCCCACATAAACATATATATTAGTAGTAGGACAATCAAGGACAGGGTAAATAAAGAGGCAGTGCAAGGTTCATCAACATGCATACATAAAGTAAAGCGCTAGCAATTCTACTCAGCAATGCCTAATGGGTAGTTCAGAATCGGTCGGGCGTGAACCTGGGGTCGGGTAGTCCTCCGCGGCGAAGTCGTCGGCGTAGTCGTACTCCTGACTCAGCTCTCCGGCTCCTCCTGCTCCTAGTAGCGCGAAAAAGAAAATAAACAGCGGCCCTATGGCAACTTAAATCCAAATAAGAGCAATTAAGATCCAAAACGGGAACAAACAGTATCCCAACCCGTGGTTTGAGTTTTTAGAAATTTACTGGAAAAGGTTTCGTAATTTTCGGAGATAAAATGGATTTTCTAGGATTTTTAGAAGGGAAAAAGGATTTTTCTGGAATTTTTAAACAAAAGAAAACCCTCCTTTTTCGGCCGGCCGCACGGGATCCCCGGATCCCCGGCGCGGCGGGGGCTTCCCGTGGCCCGCTGTGCGGCTCGGCCCGCCTGCGGCCGGCCGCGGCCGTCCCGGCGGCGGCCGTGCGGCGGGCTGCGGTGTGGCTGCTTGTGTGGCCTTGGATTACGGCGGCGGGCCGCACGGATCTGGGGATCTCTCTCGCGGCCACGCGCGCATGTGGGCTTATGCGCGCCCGGGGGCGTTTCCCCTGCTACGGTGACGACGGGGCCGCCGGCTCGGTGAAAAAGGACGGCGGCGCGTCGGGTCTCGTCGGCGGTGGCGGCCTCGGCGCACGGGTGGCCGGTGTGCAAGGTGCTCTGTGCGGGCTCCTCGGGTTGGGGGGGTAGGGAGACCGCTAGGGCGGCGGGGGTACGGCCGTGCGCGGCGGTCGCCGGCGTGGGTGCGGCGGCGGCGCGCGCGGCGGCGTGCGGGGGATCTTCCCTCGTGCGGGCACGGCGGTGGAGATGAGGTGAACGTGTACGGGGTGCGCTAGGGCGTCTGGGGCAAGACTAGCGGGGCTTCGGCTCGAGCTCGCGACGGGTGTCGCGGCGGCGCTACGGCGGCGCACGGCTCGACGCCATGGGCGGCGGCGAGCGGGGGGGGCGGGGGGTGGGGCGGTGCGTCTTCGACCCGAGGTACGGCACGGTGCTAGGTAAACACCTACACGGCAAGCACGGGGGGTTCCGCGGCGTGGCCACCCCCGGCACGACGGCGGCGCGGTGAGCGCAAGGTTCGGTGGCCGCGGCGGGGGCTCCAAGGAGAGGGCCAAGGCCCGGTTTTTGCCCAAACGGTTGCGACGCGCGCGTGCGGGGGTGCACGCGTGCGTGCTCCGTGGCGTGCGCGGTGCGCGCGCAAGGGCGTGCCGCGCGCGCGAGCGCGTCGCGGCGCTCGGCTGCGGCGCGGCGGCGGCGCGGACGACACGGTGCTAGCGCAAAAGAGAAGAACGGGACTAAGCGGGCAGCGCGTTCTTGGCGACGGCGGCGGCACACGCGAGAAAATTGACCCGGCCTAGCACGATGGCCGGCTTCCGCGGCGACGCGCGCGGCGGCGCGGGGGCACGACACGTTCCACCCCGGCGCGAAGGCCGGGGGCGTCCACGAGCGACGGGAGGCGGGTGCCCTCACCTAGGTGGCCACGGGCCGAAGCGAGGTCGCGTCGGTGAAGGAAGGTGGTGCAGAGACGAGGAGGGAGGCGGCGCTGGTAGAGGTGGCGGTGCGGTACGGCGGCGCGGCGTCGAGGAGGAAGAGGAAGCAGAGGACGTAGGCGTTCACGGCGGCTCCGGCTCCTCCCTCGGGCGGCTCCGGCTTCGCGGCGATCAACTCCCCCGCGGGCGGCTCCTCTCCCCTCCTCCTTCTCCTCCTCCGCTTGCTCTTCGGTGGGACGGTGCGAACGGCGGGGGCTCCTCCCCCGGGGGCGGTTAGGGTTTGGCTCTCGGCGGGGCGGCTGCGGCGCTTAAATAGGATGGCGCGGTGGGGGACGCGTGGACGGTCGGATGCCCCGAGGCGCGCGGCACCCCGCGGCGGCGGCGGCGCGGCGGGGCTCCCCCGCGGCTCCCCCTTTAGCCGTCGGCCAAAGCTAAAGGTAGACGATGACGCCCCCGGCGTCATCGCGCCTTTGGGCGACGCGGGCGGCGGGCCCACTGTCGGCGAGTCAGGCGCGGCGGGGGTAGGTGGATGGCGCGCGGTGGCTGGCTGGGCCGTCGTGGGCTCTAAGCGGTGCGGGGCCGAAAACGAGGTTGGCGGCCCGAGTGGCACAGTGTGCCCTGTGAATTTCCCAGCGCCATTATGTGTTCCCAAATTCAAATTTGAATTCAAATTTGAAGCTACCCAAATAAAGTCCAAATGAAATTCAAATAAAGAGCCAAATTGTCACACTAGCAGGGTTTAAATCCTAGTGGTATCGTGGAAGCCAACATTAAATTTAAGAATTTAGGGTAAGGAAACAGGAGGACAACCTTAATCGACAAATGAGCACTCCACTTCAATTTCAAGTTTTTGAAATTCGACAATTTGGTTTCAAGCCAAAACTGAGGATGTTACAGAACTCCCCCCCTCACAAGAATCTCGTCCCCGAGATTAGGAAGTTACCTCCGCTTCGAAGAGATGAGGGTATTTCTCCCTCAACGCTGACTCCTTCTCCCACGTAGCTTCGCGCTCGGAGTGATTACTCCATAGCACCTTGCAGAAGCGCGTGGTGGTGTTCCTGGTCGACTTCTCCGCCCGGTCCGGGATCCGAGCCGGGTACTCCAAGTACTCCGGGGTTTCTGGACGTCGAGCGCCGAGCGAGGCACTCTCTTCTCGACGACCACACACTTCGAAGTTGAGAAACATGGAACACCGGGTGAACTCCCGTAAGCTCGGGGGAGGTAGCTCGAGTTTGTAAGCCACCTTTCCGACCTTACTCACAATAGGGTAGGGACCAACGTACACGGGGGACAGCTTCCCCACGATGTGGAACCTCTTCGTACCTGCGAGGGGTGACACCTTCAAGTAGACGTGATCCCCTATTTCAAATGAGACGTCCTTCCGTTTTGCGTCGGCATAGCTCTTACCACTTTTTGCTACGAGCTATCTTTAGGTTCTCTCGTACCTTGGCGACATTTTCCTCGGCCTCAACAATAGTGGCGGGACCGAAAAAGGTTCGCTCCCCCACCTCGGACCACATCAACGGTGTCGAGCACTTCTGCCATACGGGGGCCTCGAACGGAGCCATCTTCAAGGCGGCACGGTAGCCGTTGTTGTAAGAGAACTCGGCATATGACGGGCTCTTTTCCCGATCCGATCCATAGGTCAACACACAAGCTCTCGGCAAGTCTTCTAGTACACGATTTACCCTCTCTGTACGTCCGTCCGTACGTGGGTGGAACGGCGTCTTTGTGCCGTAGTTCGGTGGGTGCCCATAGAAGCGTGTAAGCTCTTCCGGGCGAGCGGTGAGCGGGGCCCTCGGTCGACACAATGCTCCTCGGAGCCCCATGAAGCTTCGGGATGTTGTCCACATACGGTTACGCAAGTCGGCTCACGGCGTAGTTCGTCTTCAACGGCAAGAAATGTGCGACCTTGGTTAATCGATCAACTATCACCCAAATGGAGTCATTTCCTTTACGCGTGCGTGGCAACCCCACAATGAAGTCCATGCGATATCATCCCACTTCCACGTGGGTATCTCGAGCGGTTGTAGCGGCCGGGGCGGGCCTGCGGTGTTCGGCCTTCACTCGGCGGCACGTGTCGCATCGAGCGACGTATTCGGCAATGTCTTCCCTCATCTTTTCCCACCAAAACCGTACCTTCAGGTCTTTGTACATCTTGGTACAACCAGGGTGGATCGAGTACCGAGAGTCGTGGGCCTCTTTAAGGATCGAGTCCCGAATCTCCTTGTCCTGAGGCACGCAGATGCGGTCCTTCAGCCATAGTGTACCCTATTCGTCGAGACGATAGTCGGCTGCCTTGCCATTCTCCATCAGGCGTTTTACCTCTTGTATCTCTGGACACTCCTTCTGAGCTTGGCGGATCTGGTCTTCGAGTGTGTATTTTACCCGCAACTGGTTCAACTGCCCCTCCTCCACAATTTCTAAGCTCAGCTTTTCTAGCTCTTCATGTAAGGCGGGTTGCTCCTCTCGCACCATCAGGTTGTTGCAGTAATGCTTGCGGCTCAGAGCGTCGGCTACGACGTTTGCCTTACCAGGGTGGTAGTGAATGCTCAGGTCGTAGTCCTTGATCGGCTCTAGCCATCTCCTTTGCCTCGGGTTCAACTCCGGCCGGGTGAAGATATACTTCGGACTCTTGTGATCCGTGTAGATGTCGCACTTGTTTCCCATCAGATAGTGCCTCCATATCTTCGGCGCATGTATGACGGCGGCTAACTCGAGGTCGTGCGTAGGGTAGTTCTCCTCATGCCTCCTTAGGCGTCGTGGAAGCGTAGGCCACTACCTTGCCTCCTTGCATCAACACGCGGCGAGTCCTTGCCTCGACGCGTCACGGTACACCACGAAGTCCTTGCTCGCGTCGGGCGGGGGTCGGGACCGGGGTAGTGGTGAGACGGGTTTTGAGCTCTGAAGCGGCCTCACACTTGTCCGACCACACATACGGCGTGTTGCTCTTCAACGGCTACGTCATGGGCTTGGCGATCTTGGAGAAATTCTCGATGAATCGGCGGTAGTATCCGGCCAAACCGAGAAAGGCTGCGGATCTCGTCACGGACTTCGGTGGCTGCCACTTGGACACGGCCTCGATCTTGCTCGGATCTCTTGCAACTCCTTTGGCGATAACACATGACCCGGAAACGCGACTTCCTCCATCCGAACTCACACTTGCCGAACTTGGCATACAGCGATGCTTTGTCCGAGCTTCCCCGGTACGATCCTCGGGTGCTCCTCGTGCTCTTCTGGCTGTGCGGGAGTAGACCAGAATATCGTCAATGAAGACGACGACACACTTGTCCAACTCATCCATGAAGACCTTGTTCATCATGTTCATGAAGTATGCTTGGGGCATTGGTCGGGCCGAACGACACAGCTGTGTACTCATACTGCCCATATGCGGTCACGAATGCCGTCTTGTGGATGTCCTCCGGGCGGATCTTCATCGGTGATAACCCGGCCGGAGATCAATCTTCTTCGAAGTACTTGGCTTGCCTCGGCCGATCCATCAAATCATCAATCTGGGCGGTGGGTACTTGTTCTTGATGGTCACCGCGTTCAGGGCGCGGTAGTCGACGCACAGACGTTGCGTCCCATCCTTCTTCGGTACGAATAATGCCGGTGAACCCCAGGGTGAGGCACTTGGCCGAATGAACCCTTTCTCGAGTAGCGAGTCTGGCTGCTGCCTTCAACGGTTTCAGCTCAGCACGCCCATACGGTACGGACTGCGGGCTATCGGCGCCGTTTCCGGCACCGGGTTAATCACGAACTCCACATCACGATCGGGGAGGCAACCGGGCAACTCCTGCGGGAAACACATCCTCATACTCACGGGCTACGGTACATCCGATATGGCCTTCGTGTGAAGGCGTATACGGTCGGTATGTCTCGAGACTTCATTGGCTCGAAGGTCACCCTCGTCCGTCGGGGGTGCGGTAGTGTCACCGGTCTCGGTGAAGTGGAGATGACACCTTTGTGGGCGGTGATCCAATCCATTCCCGGTATCACGTCGATACCATGGGATGGCGGCACGGTAAGATCCCCATAGAATGTGTGGCCTTGGATGACCACTTCCACTCCTTTGCACAGCAGGGTGCATCGGATATCCCCGAGCGGAGAGCTCGTGATGATGGGCATCGTTCGGGTGGTTGTAGGGAGGGAAAGTTTACTCACGAACCGAGAGGTGATATAAGACCCGGTTGCACCGGTGTCAAAGAGAACCAGAGCAGAAGTACCACAAACCAAAAACTTACCGATCACGACGTCGGGGGCATCGGCAGCCTCCTCCTCGGTGAGGTGGTTCGGCCTCCCACGGCCGGCGGCGCGGGCGGTGCGGCTCGAGGAGGTCGGCCTCTGGGAGCGGAGTGCCGTGCGGGGGTAGCGGCAGCCTTCTTGTCGGGGCACTCGAAGGACTTGTGGCCCGGCTTGCCACACGCGAAGCGGGGTGACGGTGAAGCCTCCTACGGCGGGTCGCGCGGCGCTCGGTGGAGCACGGGTGTAGCCTCCGGTCTGGCGGGGATGGCCGGGGTTCCTCCCTCCGGGGAACGGAGCTACGTCCACTACCTCGAAGCCACGCCCGGGGTGGTTGTGCCCCGGGCGGTAGCTCCCCCCTCGGCATGTTGCTGCGTACCGCTTCTCGGCACGGAAGGATCGGTCAGGCTGGTCCCGATCTCCCATCCTCTTCTTGCCCCTCATGCGTTCCTCGTGGCCCCTCCTCTCGTCCTCGACCGCGATGGCGCGGTTGACGAGATGGCGCAGGGACTTGTGCTCACTTGCCTTCGGCGCACGGCGAAGGCCATGGTGAAGGCCTCGCGGGGAACCGGGCGCTTCTTACGGTCGGTGTTGGTGTCGTCGGGGGCGTACCGCATCATCTTCATGAAGTGACGCTCGTACTCCTCGACCCTCATCGCACCACGAGTCATGGTGCGGAACTCCTGCGCCTTCGGGACCGGCGGCTCGTCGGGGAAGGTGCGCTCGCGGAACGCCTCGCGGGGAACTCCATCCGAGGTGATGAATGCTTGGGTTCGGGTGGGTGGCGGTGTAGTTGTCCCACCACGCCTTGGCGAGGACCCCTGCGGGCTGGGTGCGCGGCGATAGCGACACACTCCTCGTCGGAGCGAGACGGTGAGGTCGAGCTTGGTCTCGATCACCCTCGGCCCGGTCGTCGGCCTCGAGTGGGTCGTCCGAGTAGGCGAAGGTGGGGGCCTTCGGGCGGATGAACCTCTCGATCTTCCGCGTGAGGTCCTCGTCTGCGGAGCGACGCGGTTCCCACCGTTGCCACGGTGCTCCATGGCCTCTACCATCCTCTGCATCGGGCTCGAGTGCGGAGTGCCATCACTTCCACCGAGGTTAGGTGGGGGTGGTGGTGGGCGTTCCGGCTCGGGGGCGGTCTTGCGCGGCTGCTCCTTGCCCAACCTCGGCCTCGGGGTTCTCGGGCGGCGGTGGCGGTGCCCCGTCACCTCGGGCCCCTAGCCCCCAAGGCTCCTCCACGCGGGGGTGGACGGCCACGGCCACGGCCGCGTCCACGCCCCGACCGGGCTTCTTCCTCGGCGGGCGCCTCCTCGAGGCGAGCTATCAGCCGGTTGGAGCAGCGGATCGACATCCTTCGGAAAACATAAGGGAAAAGAAAGGTGTTTACGCACGTCACTCACCACTCACACATGAGTCTTAAGCATTCAAGAAAATAGTTCTAATTATAACCTACACTCAAGAAGAAGATGCATTAAGATGCAAATAACATCATTAAGATCCAAGCACACAGCAAACATGATTATTACACTTGCTCCCCGAGGGCGACTCGGACGAGCAGGGCGGCGGCAACAAGTCAACGATCTAATACATCGGTACAATCTCAAAAGGGTAGTGTCTACATGGTGTGGCATGACTCTCTTCATGCACGAGAACATGCTCGCGGCTGCATGGAACATCTCATGGAAACTACTAGCATAGAATACTACTCTAGGTCATGCCTCTGCTCGGCTCTCTACTCCGTGCGTGCCCGCCGGTACGTGACGGGGTAGCGGTCCTCGGTGGGGTAGTCCGGCGGGAAGATCGGGACACCAAGGCGTGAGCCTCTCGAACCTCCTCGGTCTCGACGGGGGTCGGCGGACGGGCCATCGGGCACGGGTGGAGCTTGAGGCGTGGCGGGTGCGGCTCGAAGGTCTCGGTGCGAATCTCTCGGCGAGACTCGGGGGGTAGCTCTCCGTTGAGCTCGAAGAGCTCGTCCACGCGAGCGAGTCGGCGTCCTCCCAAGTCCTCCTCGGTCTCTCGGCCTTGTCCCTCGGGTAGACGGCCGTGCGTGTGAGCCACGCGATGTTGGCGACGTTATCCGCTCGGCTCTTCTCCGGCTTCTCCACCTTGAGCCGCTCACACCCGGCGGATGAGCGCGCACCGTGAGCGAGGTCGTCCTTGCGCTCGAGCTTGTCCTTCGGCCTGTTCGACTCGGCGGTCGGCCGCATAGGTCCTCCTTGGCGTGCAGCATCTCCTCCCTGGTGTCCACCCTCTCCCTCTCGGACTGCAGCAGGACAGCGGTCGTGCGGTCGAGGCTCAACTCGAGCTGGCGAACACGGTGGCGTAGAGCGGTGTTCTCCCTCTCCCGGCTCGGCGCGGCGGGCGGGTGCGGAGCGCGTCGATGGTGGCGTCCCCGACCGGCCGTAGAGGGTACGTGACTCGTCCTCCGGTCGACGCGCGTACTTGTCGAGGTCGACCAAGTAGGCGGCGGTCTCCACCAAGGTCTCGTCGGTCTCGCGGAAGGGAGCGGCGTCGACGTCGTCCTGGATCCCCTCGTACAAAGGAACTCCGTCCACGAGCGGTGCGAGGCGCCGGTAGTCCGGGGCGGCCGGCCGAAGAGTCCCGGTCTCGAAGGAGGCGCGGTGCGTGCGAGTAGGCGGCCCGGGGCACGGCGGCGGGGGCGACGTCGGCGCGGTCGCGACGGTGAGTGCGGCGGCGTAGCGAGGACCTCTCCCTTAAGCCGGGGAGACTCGGGTGAGGGAGCACGGGGCGACCGTGCAGAGCACCATCCGCCCAGTCACGGCGGGTACGTACTCGGCGCGGTACGTGACGTAGGTCGGAGGGACTCCGAGCCTGAGAAGGGCCCTCTCCATCCAGTGGCAGATCGCCCCGCACGTCTCGGGGGTGATCTCCGCGACCTGGTGCTCCATCTCCTGTGAAACGCAAGAAATTTCTGTCAACGCAGGTGAGTAAGAAATTTTCAAAGAGGGAACGAGTTTTATAACATAGCTCAAGGGTATAACTATAAAGGTAGAGCGTATAGAGTCCTATCTCTATCGACCTTTCCTAGGGATACGTGCTACAGTCAAGCATGGCTGCCGGTACCACTTGTAAAACCCCCGGATTTTCATAGAAAACCCGAATCCTCGTACCATCGCGATAGTCCCCGGATCGGTGGCTATCGCGTACGAACGTCTCACGAGAATGATACACAAAGTCATACATCGCATCACATAAAGTTAATAGTACAATAATTTATTACATGTCCATTATGGAGTACATCGGTACAAGCCTCTTGGCTGAATCGGAAGTGAAAATTCTACGCAACGGTAGCTATCTTCTCGAAGGGTCTCCATCTTTATTCTTCCCGCCACGGGCAACTCGAGCGAAGCGACGTATCCCTCGGTCGTACCATCCGTCGGCATTGCGGTCGAAGTCGGACTCGTACCTGCACACCCAAAGTCTATCCCCAAGGAGCGGGATAGGTCCACGTCACCAACCGTATGCGGCTTTAAGTGGCCTAACGGCTAAAGGGAAAAGAGAGTAGACAAGGATTTGGGTTGTGGTTTCCTAACGCGACGGGCATAGTATAAACAAGGTATCTCCATCAATATCCCAAAACCCAAGTCTCTCAACACAACCCGGATCCAGCGGTCACCCCGGAAGACCCGTCACCAGCTCCTACTCCTGTCTAGGGGCGATGCGAGAACTTCCTCTCCTCGCATCTCAATGATAACAACCGGATCGACGAGGTAGATGGAGCCTCTCTCCTCTAGCCGGCTATAACCACGGCTCACCACACTCTCACCTAAAAGGGGGAGGTAGAAATCCCAAAACATGAGGAACGAACATGTCTTCTAGGCAGTGTCCATAACCGAGGACGCGGCTATAGCTATAGATCGAACAACTACGCGAGAGCGTGTACACACGTACCCATCCCGGAATGGTACCGGTCGGTGTACGGCCGGCCGAGCCCATCCTACCGGCGAACTCTCGGTAGTTACGTACCCACCACACGCATCCAGGCCCTCAAAGCGGTCCTCTCCGCCGGTGAAGACGCACCGGAAGCGTGAAATGCTCCCGTGTGGCCACACGGGAGCCGCTACGAGAGGGTGGTCTCACCTCCACCGCTCCCCCACGGATACCCTCTATCCTTCCTAGGCGGTATGGTTCCGCACTTGCGAGCTCAACTCGGCCCTATCCCCACTCTCGGCGGGGTGGTGTGTACGATGTCCTATAAACAAGTTGATCCACTCGATTTCAGACCGGGGCGAGCTCATGTCCTCCAAGCGCACGAAAAACCCCAACACCTAGGCTCCGAAAACCGTAACGGGAGGGGATGCGCGAGGAGTGCACCCCTATCCCCGATCCCAGATCGGTTGTTTCGAGCTCACCCCCGCCAAAGCACCCAAAACGCCTTCTCCTGCCGGTTTTTACCCCACACACGCCAAGAACCACTATTCCCATCCCAACACATGCATCGCGAAGCTCGGCGTACATACACGCCCACATAAACATATATATTAGTAGTAGGACAATCAAGGACGGGGGTAAATAAAGGCGAGTGCAAGGTTCATCAACATGCATACATAAAGTAAAGAGCTAGCAATTCTACTCGGCAATGCCTAATGGGTAGTTCAGAATCGGTCGGGCGTGAACCTGGGGTCGGGTAGTCCTCCGCGGCGAAGTCGTCGGCGTAGTCGTACTCACGACTCGGCTCTCGGCTCCTCCTGCTCCTAGTAGCGCGAAAAAGAAAATAAACAGCGGCCCTATGGCAACTTAACTCCAAATAAGAGCAAATAAGATCCAAAAATGGAAACAAACACTATCCCAACCCGTGGTTTGAGTTTTTAGAAATTTACTGGAGAAGGTTTCGTAATTTTCGGAGATAAAATGGATTTTATAGGATTTTTAGAAGGGAAAAGGATTTTCCTGGAATATTTAAACAAAAGAAAACCCTCCTTTTTCGGCCGGCCGCACGGGATCCCCGGATCCCCGGCGCGGCGGGGGCTTCCGTGGCCCGGCTGTGCGGCTCGGCCCGCTGCGGCGGCCGCGCGGCCGTCCCGCCGGCGGCCGGCCGTGCGGCGGGGCGCGGTGTGGCTTGTTTGTGTGGCCTTGGATTACGGCGGCGGCCGCCGCCGGATCTGGGGATCTCTCTGCGGCCACGCGCGCATGTGGGCTTATGCGCGCCCGGGGGCGTTTCCCCCTGCTGGTGACGACGGGGCCGCCGGCTCGGTGAAAAAGGACGGCGGCGCGTCGGGTCTCGTCGGCGGTGGCGGCCTCGGCGCACGGGTGGCCGGTGTGCAAGGTGCTCTGTGCGGGCTCCTCGGGTTGGGGGGGGTAGGAGACCGCTAGGGCGGGCCGGGGTACGGTCGTGCGCGGCGGTCGCCGGCGTGGGTGCGGCGGCGGCGCGGCGCGGCGGCGTGCGGGGGATCTTCCCTCGTGCGGGCACGGCGGTGGAGATGAGGTGAACGTGTACGGGGTGCGCTAGGGCGTCTAGGGCAAGACTAGCGGGGCTTCGGCTCGAGCTCACGACGGGTGTCGCGGCGGCGCTACGGCGGCGCACGGCTCGACGCCATGGGCGGCGGCGAGCGAGGGGCGGGGCTGGGCGGGTGCGTCTTCGACCGAGGTACGGCACGGTGCTAGGTAAACACCTACACGGCAAGCACGGGGGTTCGCGACGTGGCCACCCCCGGCACGGCGGCGGCGCGGCGAGCGCAAGGTTCGGTGGCCGCGGCGGGGGGCTCAAGGAGAGGGCCAAGGCCCGGTTTTTTGCCCAAACGGTTGCGACGCGCGCGTGCGGGGGTGCACGCGTGCGTGCTCCGTGGCGTGCGCGGGCGCGCGCGAGGGCGTGCCCGCGGCGCGAGACGCGTCGCGGCGCTCGGCGCACGGCGCGGCGGCGACGCGGACGACACGGTGCTAGCGCAAAAGAGAAGAACGGGACTAGCGGGCGGCGCGTTCTTGGCGACGGCGGCGGCACTGCGAGAAAATTGACCCGGCCGGCACGATGGCCGGCTTCGACGGCGACGGCGCGGCGGCCGCGGGGGCGACACGTTCCACCCCCGCGCGAAGGCCGGGGGCGTCCACGAGCGACGGGGAGGCGGGTGCCCTCACCTAGGTGGCCACGGGCCGAAGCGAGGTCGCGTCGGGTGAAGGAAGGTGGTGCGGGGAGACGAGGAGGGAGGCGGCGCTGGTAGAGATGGCAGTGCGGTACGGCGGCGCGGCGTCGAGGAGGAAGAGGAAGCAGAGGACGTAGGCGTTCACGGCGGCTCCGGCTCCTCCCTCGGGCGGCTCCGGCTTCGCGGCGATCAACTCCCCCGCGGGCGGCTCCTCTCCCCTCCTCCTTCTCCTCCTCCACTTGCTCTTCCGGCGGGACGGTGCAGAACGGCAGGGGCTCCTCCCCTGGGGTGGTTAGGGTTTGGCTCTCGGCCGGGGCTGCGGCGGCGCTTAAATAGGATGGCGCGGCAGGGGACGCGTGGACGGTCCGGATGCCCCGGGGCGCGCGGCACCCCGCGGCGGCGGCGGCGCGGCCGGGGGCTCCCCTCGGCTCCCCCTTTAGCCGTCGGCCAAAGCTAAAGGTAGACGATGACGCCCCCGGCGTCATCGCGCCTTTGGGCGCGCGGGCGGCGGGCCCACCGTCGGCGAGTCAGGCGCGGCGGGGGGTAGGTGGATGGCGCGCGGTGGCTGGCTGGGCCGTCGTGGGCTCTAAGCGGAGCGGGGCCGAAAACGAGGTTGGCGGCCCGAGTGGCACAGTGTGCCCTGTGAATTTCCCAGCGCCATTATGTGTTCCTAAATTCAAATTTGAATTCAAATTTGAAGCTACCCAATTAAAGTCCAAATGAATTTCAAATAAAGAGCCAAATTGTCACACTAGCAGGGTTTAAATCCTAGTGGTATCGTGGAAGCCAACATTAAATTTAAGAATTTAGGGTAAGGAAACAGGAGGACAACCTTAATCGACAAATGAGCACTCCACTTCAATTACAAGTTTTTGAAATTCGACATTTTGGTTTCAAGCCAAAACTGAGGATGTTACATGACCCAGGTTGACCTAGGTTTGACCAGTGTTTGACCGATTTGACTCGGCTGATCCGGTCACTAGCGTTAATGACGGTAATTAAAAACCTGGGGCGTCACAGCCTACCCCCTTAAGAAGAATCTCGTCCCGAGATTCGAAATTACATGAGAAAGGGGAAGTGGTTCTTGGATAGAGGTGTTACCCATAGAGCTAAGCTGATCTGGCTTTCCTTGACAAATCGGGTGCTTGTCGTGAGCACACTTAGCTGCTCCGAGGTTCTGATCTTGATGTTGGTGATTTGGGCAATTACGCCTGTAATGCCCAGGTTGTCTACATTTGTAACACAAATACGGTGAAAACTCTCCGGGCTTGGAGATTTGTTGCTGGGCTTTCTTGATAAGGCAGAGCCTCTTCCTCTCCTTTTTCCTTTTTAACCTCGCGACGCGCGAGGGTGTTTTACCAACAGAGAGTTGAGTGGCCTTGCTAGTGTCACATCTTCGTTTGCCTTCACGCGGACAAGTCTCCTTACAGGTAATTTCCCACTCACTTACATCTATCTCAGTTAACACTCGTTTGTTGCCTCGGTTTGCCCTCTCTTCTTCTCTAAGATCCATTGGTAGTCGAGAAGGTGGCAATATGGAGTCGGAGGCTTGGGGTTGGTCTCGATTAACATACTCCTCCAACAATTTGAACAAACGGGCTTGTTCGACCATAGAGGCAGATAAGGACTGAAAGAGACTATCTGCCAAACTATTCTGATATGGTTTCCCATAACGCCCTTGGATGATATCGTACACCATCTGGTTCAGCATGGAATTCTGCCCTTCCAACAGTTGAGTGGCGCCGAAAATGGTGTTTATGTCACTCTGGGTAGGTACTTCGGGTGAACAGGGCTTGGAAGGTTGGAGCTTCTGCTACGTTGGCGGCATTTGCTGTAGTTGTTGAGCCATCCGGTGTTGAGCCTGCAGGAGCTGGCACAACACCTCGATATGCGCTGCTACGAAAGCTACGGTCATCGTCGTGGGCGGTGGTAGCGATAGATCACCACTACCCGACGCATCAAAACCATTGGGGTTATTCCGTGCCGGTCTGAACATCTGAAAAATTTAAGTCCCTAATTAGTACATGTTCAAAATCTCACTCAGAAACTTCATAATTCGGACATACTCTACGAGACTCGTTCACAGTAAGCCATGCAAACCGGACATCCAAACAGTCACAAATATCAAATTGGTAAAGCGTTGTCTACACATCCCATGATCGGGAATGCAGATGGAACAAAAAGGTTACAAGGTGCTTTTCCTTACTACCTCATTGCCGTTCATGAGGAAGCGGACGATGAATGTGCACATGCACAGCTAACAGCAGACACAATCCGCCTACGATACAGAGATACATCCCTATTAATGTCCAGCGAAACGACTCGAGCTCTTCTGAAGACGGAGTCATGGGTGGCAGCTTGGCTTGAATTCTTTCTTTCGATCTACTCTGAGCTTCACCTCGACGTCGGGGACGAACACGGGAGAACAGCTTGCTCGGGAGGATTGAAGTAGGTGGAAGAGATGCTTTAGTGGTCGTGTAGCCAAGGCTAGCTGGAAGAAGAACAAGAACAGTGGTAATGCCGAGCTCGGATGGAAATGGAGCTTTCGTATCGGCGGTTCCGGGTAAAAGGTTCCATTTTATAACCGCTGCGGGGCTGTAACGGTCAGTTGACCCAGTCGGGTATCTGGTGTAGGCGACATGGAGCTCGACAATGGTCGGCTCGTGAGGTTTCGGCGTCATGATCACGGTTGCGGAAATCGATGGTAGAGCGACGTCACGGCATCATACGGTCGTGACACTGATGACCATGGGGCTCAACGGTCTAAAGAATCGACCGTGATGGGGAGCAAAACGAGAAAAGCTCAGTGTACAACGCTTTACGTTTGTGATAGCATCAAGAGAAGTGTAGCCAAAGGCTTCGATCTATCCTGGGTGTACTTCCTTGCTCGATTCTGAGGATTTGAAGGTTATGAGCACGGACCAAGAATGAATACACGATGGATGACTTCTCCATAGTGACTATTCGAGAACCTTGACTGCTCAAGAGAATTTCTACGTCTAATGCTTCCACTTGGCTAGCAGGAAAAAGGAATTGATGCTATAAGGTTGTCGAGATTCGCGGCACGAGACTGAGTCGACAGGGATTTCCAAAAGATCACTACGAAGAAAAGGATGGCTAATACAAGAGTTCCAAAGTTTTCTTGTACGAAAGATAATTTCATGCAGAAACTTCAAAATAATCTTGCTCACACCTTTACTTACTTCGTAAAATTGAGGTTTGACAACTCATTGTTTTTAAGGTGTGAATTTTTTTTTCAAAGTTGATCCGATGAACATGCTCGTGAGGACACTATGCACATGCTCATGCGGTATGGTGCTCATGATGCATGTTAGAATGACTCGGTTACCCGTAAGATGAGTTAATGACTGCGATAGCAATCAAAGGCAGAGAGAAAATTTGAGTGGCGAGTCGCTTTCTCACAACCAAGATACCTAGTGCGCTCCTAGTGGCAGTCGGGTGGCTGCAGCACACACGATGCCCTAGGCTCCGTCGCGGCACCTTTGGCTATGGGATAACATCTTCGCCAACAAGAGAGGTAGAGTAGGGTACGGAGTTTTCATGTGAAAGCACGTTAGTATACCCAAGCTTCCCAAATGCATATGCGATGCAGTGCATGCTCAAAAGTAACATTTTATTTTTAAAACACAACGTTTTGAGCAAGACTGATAAGAATAAGTTCAAGACTGATGAATCGATTGGACCTTGGATTGACACGAAATCTGTGGGGCGGGGAACTTGATTGATCACAACTAGCATAAATAATACTTACAAGGATCATTACGGAAAGAGATGTTTAATCAAGGCATTACATCGATGAGGGTTTTCAGAATTACCAGACAAAATTCAGAAATACAATGCAGACTAGCTGCAACAACAAGGTTCCTAGTTCAACCGACCGCGATAGTTAACTAAAAGCGGTTATGGTACACTAGGGTTCCTTACAAGCACTACACTCTTACGACTTAGAACTTTATTTCGCACATACCCACTTCCTAAGGTTGGATCTTCCACACTGAGGGATTATGGTGACTCGGGTCCAGACTCAATTCCAGATTCTCCTTAGATTTCTTCAACATCTTCTTCTTGTGCTGGCCCAGGAATGACAGGTTCCGGAGGTGGAACGGCTATAGCTTCCAGTTGATTATCTAGTTCAAGCATATACTGATCGTTATGCTGCAACAAGAAATTCTGCTCATGTATGATCTCGGTTAACTCTTGTATCTTTGCCTTATCCTTGCGTCTTTCCTTCTTGGGAGTAGCTATCATGGCTCGGGCTTCCTTCAATGCTTGAGCTGTACACTCCATTTCTTTAACTTTGTATCTATAGATTTGGTCTATAGAATACACTTTCTCCCACCATCCGTTGGTAGGTGTCGTACATGGCTTGCGCTACACGGCACCTGAAGGCGTGGAGCACAAGGACAGCACAGGAGTAGTACTCGGTTAGGACTCTGTACACGTTCCGCACTGTGTGGAGGTCTCCTAGACGTACTCGACTAGTACTCCTTCCCTACTCCGACTTGTAACCCTGCCTCCCGGACTATATAAGGCGAGGCAGGGACCGATCTCAGGATCACCTCATCCAATCTCAACTCACGGCGCACTATTGCACCATCTTGTAATCGTGCCCTATCAATCCGAGCTACGCGGCATACGGGACGTAGGGTATTACGCACCTCGCGGCCCGAACTTGTCTAAATTGTGTGCCACGTGTCTCTTCCTTCGAGTTACCGATCTCGGCGAGTCACATTCATCTACTTCGGGTACTCCCCGTAGTAGGTTGCCGTCCGAAACACCGACACCGGTGCGCCGGGTAGGGGCTCTCGCTCGAGATCACATGGCGAACTCGACGGCTTCCGTTCACATCAAGCCAACCGTCGCCTTCAACCGCGGCGACACCTTCGTCTTCGGCGCACAGGTGCCGCGCGCTGGCCGATGGCGCGGGCTCCTTCCGGCGCCGCTTGATCATGCAACCCGACTCGGGGACGGACGCCTTGTGACGCTTTTCGAAGTTGTCACGGGCAAGCTCGCCGGCAAGTTCGGCGAAATTTCGCTTTCCAACCTCCACGGCCGACTTCGAGCTCGAGTCCGTCTCCAACTCGAACCCGACGTCGCCATGGGCCATCGCATGCGAGCCGGCTCCTCGGCCATCGCGGCGGTCCCCTCTCCATGCCGGCGCTCGCGCGTGGCCCTCGCGCTCCCAGCCGGGCCCGCACGGAGGCTTCTACACCACGCCGGGCCGGCAAGGAGCCCGTAACCGAGTACAACTCGGACTCCGACGCCGTCCCCGGCCGCGTCTCGGACTCCGGCCCTCTCTCTCCGAGTTCTACTCGAACCCGGACTACGAGTTCGACTTCGGGTCGGACACGAGGAGCTCGAGTCCGAAGACGACTCCTCCGAGCTTCCCTTGTCGGGGCCGGCCCTGCGGGCCGGTTATAAGATCGACGCCGGCCGGAAGATACGTCTGCGGCCGGACCGCGGCCCCGCCCGAGGCGACAAAGGAGGACTCGCGCTACGTCGCCTACATCGACTTGCTACCGTTCCGGGAGGGAACACCACTAGCCCGGGGCCGACTCAAACACACCAAGCGAGGTGGCACCTTCGAGCCAAGCTTGGGTACCCCCGATCGTCAAGTCTTCATGGCTGCCGGCGACACCCGGGAACCTCGAGCACGGCCGCGGACAAGTACTTGGAGGACATCTCCGCGAGACGAGGCGTCCGCCGATGCCCCTGCGGACGAGACCGACGCCAACAGGGACGCCCGGCGCGAACGTAACAGGAAGCGAAACGAACGACGCCGGCGGCTCAGGGACAACCTCCCTATCCGCAACCTTGCGGAAGCTCTCGAAGCAGTTGAGAGCAGAGTTCACACCACTCCTGAGCAATGCCTCATGTCGATCACAACGATCGCACGCCAGGCTCAGGGCATACGAGCTGGAGAGGTCATCGCCAAGCTCGCCGAAGAAGCCTACTTCATGCGGGTAGACAAGAGAGTCAGCCAACCTCTCCCAGCTAAGCCTCGCGACAACGAGGCTACTAGTCGCAGTGTTGACCCCGGTCCTAACCGTACTCGGGGCGACATCCCAGCTGAACCAAACCGTCGACGCTCCACCGCCGGCGGACCCTCACGGCAAGACAACGTCAACCGAGAAGTCGTCCCCCACCGTGCTCCGGCCGGTGGCGGCGGCAACGACCCCGACGGCGGCGGCGGCGGCGGCGGCGGCTCCAACCACGGGGCTAACAAGAAAGGCCGGAGGCGGCGGCGGCCGCGGTGGCCGCGGCCACGCGCATAGCCACGCCTCGGCGCCTCTCGGGCGGGTACGATGCTCGCCGGAGAATCGAAGAGCTTCGGCGAAGAAGTCGACGACCGCCGCCGAAGGCGACGGCTTCACTTCGCCTTCTCACCCCGGCTTCGCAACTTTGCTCCTCCCCGACAAGTTCAAGCCTTTGGGGATCACCAAATACGACGCGAAGCAGGATCCCATCCAGTGGCTCCGATGCTACGCTCTCTCCATCGAGAACGCTGGCGGCAACAGCGACACCAAGTGCCTCTACTTCCCCTTCTGCTTGGACCAAGCCCCACTCACGTGGCTCGAGTCGCTGGACAAGCACTCAATCGACAAGTGGGACCAGCTGAAGGAGCAATTCACAAGCAACTTCGCGGGCGCCATGGGCCGTTCGGGTACTCGCATGGACCTTGCCATGATCAAGCAGGAACAAGGCGAGACCCTCCGCAAGTACATGCACCGTTTCTTCGACAAGCGCGCTACCGTCGTGGATGTCACCGACAAGGAGGTCATCGACCTCTTCCAGGACGGGCTCTACCATCGCCGCACCTTCGAGGACTTCGGCCGACGCCGCCCCAAGTCCATTCCCCACCTCAAGGACATGATCACGTCCTGAGCGGATGAAGAGGACAAGGCCAACGCCAAGTACGACGCCATCCGCGGCAAGTCCAAGCAGAACCAAGGTGGCGGCAGCGGCAGCAATCCAAACCAAGGCGGCCGCAACAACAACAACAACAACAACTTCTCGGGTTCCAACCGCAAGCGCAAGCCAGACAATACCGTCGCGGCTATCCAGCGCCCTCCGAAAGGGAACTCGAAGAAGAATTCCGGCGGGTTCAAAGACTCCGTCGAAGGAGAAGTGCCCGTGGCACCCGAACGGCAACCACACTACCGAGCGGTGCTACCGGCTCGGGCATGCACTCAAGGATACGCCGGAGCCACCGCACCCTCACGATCGGAAGAACAAGAAGAAGGACGGCGACGACTTCCAAGAACCCGAGATGACCGTCAACGTCCTCTTCGGCGGACTACCCCGCGGGCGGGAGCGAAGGCTACTCGCCGTGAAGTGATGTCCATTGAACCGGCGGTCATGACCCCTCTCGGGTGGTCGGAGACACCCATCACCTTCTCCCGCGCGGACCAATGGACCGGCTTCTCCGAACCGGGACGTTTCCCTCTCGTCCCGAAACCAACGATGGCGGGCTCTAAGCTCAACAAGGTGCTCATCGACGGCGGAAGCGGGCTCAACGTCCTCTTCACCAAGACTGCGAAGAAGATGAACCTTGACGTCACCCCCATGCTCGACAAGAGCGCATGCCTTTCTACGGCATCGTCCCGGTGCAACGCGGCTATCCCACTAGGCTCGGTGGTACCGCCGGTTACCTTCGGGGCGTCTCGCGACAACTACCGCACCGAGTACATCCAAGTTCGAGGTCGCGGATATCGAGACTTCCTACCATGCCATCCTCGGCGGACCGGCCATCGCCAAGTTCATGGCGGTGCCCCACTACACATACTTGGTACTCAAAATGCCAAGTCCGGTCGGCGTACTCTCCCTCCAAGGGGACTTGAAGATCTCTCACGGATCGCGATACAGAGGCCGTGGTGATCGCTTCAACAAATCAAGTACCCACCCCAATGATGGAGGTCTACGCCGCGTCGAAGAAGCTTGCCACAAGTGAACTCGACATCCCAGAGAAGTCTGACAGCACCAACAAGCCTCGGCCACCTGAGGAGGTGCTCGTCAAGTCGGTCGACCTCGGAACAGGCGACCCCACCAAGACCACCACCATCGGGGCCGGCCTCGACCCCAAATAGGAAGACGCGCTCATCAGCTTCCTTCGGGCTAACCGCGACATCTTCGCGTGGAAGCCGCGGACATGCCGGGGAGTGCCCGGGGAGCCGATCGAGCAACGCCTCAACGTCGACCCAAAGGCTACCCCCAAGCGACAACACCTCCGACGCTTCGCCGACGACAGACGGGACGCCATCAAGAAGGAGCTCGCCAAGCTACTCGGCTGCCGGCTTCATCGGAGAAGTCTTCCATCCTGAGTGGCTCGCCAACCCCGTCCTCGTCCGCAAGAAGAACTCGAACGAGTGGAGGATGTGCGTCGACTACACCGACCTCAACAAGCACGCGCCCCAAGGACCCCTTCGGGTTGCCGCGGATTGACCAAGTCATCGACTCCACGGCGGGTCGCGACCTGCTCTGCTTCCTCGGCGCTACTCCGGGTACCACCGGATCGCAATCAAGGAGGAAGACCGGGGAGAAGACCGCGTTCATCACCCCGTTTGGCGCGTGCGCTACACGACCATGTCTTTCGGGTTGAAGAACGCCGGCGCTACCTACCAACGGGCCATCCGGGCACTGCTTCAAGCGGCAACTCAACAAGAACGTCGAGGCCTACGTGGATGACGTGGTTGTCAAAACCCGGGGACTCCGGTACCCTCATCGACGACCTTGAAGAGACCTTCGCATCGCTACGCGAGTACCGCCGGAAGCTTAACCCGAACAAGTGCGTCTTCGGCGTACCTTCGGGTAAACTACTCGGCTTCATCATCGCCGGCGCGGCATCGAAGCCAACCCCGAGAAGATCTCCGCCATCACCGGCATGAAAGCTCCCACGAGCATCAAGGACGTCCGAAGGCCGACGGGGTGCATGGCGGCATTGAACGGATTCATCTCGAAGCCGGGAGAACGGGGTCTCCCCTTCTTCAAAGCGCTCAAGCACCACGAGAAGTTCGTGTGGACTGCAGAGGCGGACCAAGCCCTTGCCCGGCTCAAGGACCTTCTGTCGAAGCCGCCGTCCTCACGGCTCCCTACAAGGCCGAGCGGCCTCTTGCTCTACCTCGTTGCGACTACTCACGTAGTCGATGCGCCATCGTTGTCGAGCGGCGGGGAAGACGGCCACGCCTACCGGTCCGGGCGCCCGGTCTACTTCGTCGGCGAGGTCCTATCGGAGTCCAAGGCTCGCTACCGGCCCGTGCGGAAGCTTTCGTACGCTCTACTCATCACCTCGCGGAAGCTACGACACTACTTCCGGGGGAGTACTCGGTCTCCGTCGTCACCGACTACCCGCTCGGCGATATCCCGAGGAACCCGGACGCCACCGGAAGGATCTCCAAATGGGGCTGTCGAGCTCGGCGCCCTCACCGTCGACTTCAAGCCACGCACGGCCATCAAGTCGCAAGCACTAGTCGACTTCATGGCGAGTGGCGGGAGAATCAACTACCCACTCCCACCGTGCGACCAGAGCATTGGGTGATGTACTTTGACGGCTCACTCAACCTCGAGGGCGCAGGCGCAGGGGTACTCCTGATCTCTCCAACAGGCGAGCAACTCAAGTACGTCCTGCAGATCTTCTGGAAGGTCTCAAATAACGAAGCCGAGTACGAAGCCCTCCTGCACGGGCTCCGCCTCGCGGCTTCACTTGGCATCAAGCGGCTACTAGTCTACGGCGACTCCGCAGTGGTCATCAATCAAGTCAACAAGTCTTGGGACCGCAACAAGGAGAACATGGACGCCTACTGCCTAGAAGTCCGCAAGCTCGAGAACAAATTCTACGGTCTCGAGTTCCACCACATCGTCCGCGACAACAACGTTGCAGCGGACGTCCTCTCGAAGCTCGGATCCACCCGCGCGCAAGTACCCGCGGGCGTCTTCGTCCATGAGCTTCACGCGCCATCCATCCCGGAGCCGGCGCCACCGACCACCGCCCCACCCCCATCCACCGGGCGGGCGGGAGGTCATGATGATCGACGTGGACTGGAGGCAACCCTTCATCGACTACCTCGGCCGAGCGAAGGTCCCCTCCGACAAGAACGCGGCCGAACAACTCGTCCGCCGCGCCAAGTCTTACGTCCTCGTCGGCGACAAGCTTTACAAGCGAGGCGCGTCGTCCGGAGTACTCATGAAGTGCGTCCCTCGCGAAGAAGGCAAGGACATCTTGGAGGAGATCCACAAGGGCGTCGCGGCAACCACGCGTCCTCCCGCACGGCGGTCGGCAAGGCCTTCGGCGAGCCTTCTGCGGCCCACGGCCACGGGCGATGCCGAAGAACTCGTCAGAAGGTGCCAAGGATGTCGGTTCTTCGCCAAGCGGCAACACGTCCCCGCCTACAAGCTAGTCACCATACCGCCAACACGGCCCTTTGCCTCGCCGGGGGGCTCGACATGATTGGGCCACGCGCCAAGCTGCGCCGGGGAGGATTCAACGAGGTGCGGTGGCTATCGACAAGTTCACCAAATGGATCGAGGTCAAGCCGGTCACATGCCCCAAGGGCGACGAGTACTCGACTTCTGGATGAACTCGTGCACCGCTACGGGCTACCCCACCGCATCATCACGGACACGGGGTCCAACTTCAACAACCACCGGTTCGGGAGTACTGCGCGAGAACGGCGGAATCGACGTCGGATACGTCTCCGTCGCTCACCCACGGGCCAACGGACAAGTCGAGCGCGCCAATGGGATGGTGCTCGACGCCCTCAAGAAGCGGCTACACGACGCGCTAACTCAAAAGGGGGCAAGTGGATCAAGGAACTACCCAACGCACTGCGGGGGCTGCGCGGACTCAACCATCCAAGCCAACGGGGCAATCCCCCTACTTCTGGTCTACGGCTGCGAAGCCATCCTCCCTGCCGATGTCATATGGAACTCGCCGGCGGTGGAGCACTACGATGAAGGCGTCTCGGAGGACGAGCGGACGAGTTGATATCGACGGCCTCGAAGAAGCTCGGCGTGCCGCCCTCGTCCAATCGGCAAGGTACACGGAGGGTATCCGAC
Organism: Cenchrus americanus; assembly: GCA_947561735.1. NCBI lineage: Eukaryota > Viridiplantae > Streptophyta > Magnoliopsida > Poales > Poaceae > Cenchrus > Cenchrus americanus. Next base: position 86,852,105 of record OX387240.1, on the reverse strand, counting down.
GCTACCACGATCGCAACGTTAAGGAACGCTCCTTCAACGTTGGAGATCTTGTCCTCCCGCCGTATCCCGAACACGGAAGGACTTCACAAGCTCGGCTCCCCACGGGAAGGCCCCTTCACCGTGGCTAAGGTGACCGGGCCAGGCTCCTACCGCCTCCAAACACTTGAAGGCGAAGAAGTCAACAACTCGTGGAACGTCGACCAGCTCCGTCGATTCTACGCCTAGTCTACTCGACTACTCGGGGGTTCAAGTCTACACGGCTACATCAACACCCCTTGCAGCAAGCGACCCTCCGGTCCCGGCTCCAAGTCTCCGGACTACTCTCCTCCGGAGTCCGGCCCGTGCGGCTACCTACGGACCCTGGGCTGCAACGAGCATCAAGGACTCTAGCAGCGGTCTACCAAGAGACCACACTCCAAGATCCAGCCCGCACGGCTACCTACGGATCTGCGATCCAGCCCACACGGCTACCTACGGATCACTCACTGTAAGCGGCAACCCGCTCCAGTACTATTCAGCTGTAAGCGGCCCCCGGTCCGAGGAGACTACACCGTAACTACGGCCCTGGCCATCCAGGTGTACTTCTTCAGTAATAAAGTTTGATTGTTCATCAACTTCTTTACTGTCTACTCCCTGCGACGGGACTACTAAGCCGAGTACCACTACTCGCACCTACTCCTCGATGGGCGCTCCGCACTCTAAGATCGCGGTCACGAGTACTCATTGAAGGAACATCACATTTCATTGATACATGAAAAAGTTCATTACAACTGTTTCCTATACAACTACGGCTACTAGCTATCTATGCAGGGCTACTGGAGGTTCAACTTATCGGCTACCGCTTCCGCGATGGGAGCCATCTCCGCTCCGGCAACTCGCGTCACCGCTCATCCGAGCGGTTGGCGGCTACCCCCGCCGGCGACTACCTCCACCGGGGGCCTTCGGGAAGTACGACTTCATGAAGGCCGGCCCTGCTTCGGGATTGACTTGGCCATGTGCTTCACGTAGGCGGCCGGCCGGCTTGGCGCCTCACGAAGTCGATCCGCCAACGGAGCGATCTTGGGGCCGCCGGGTGCGGCACCGGGAGCCTCGCGATCGGGAGGGCAGCCTCTTCAAGGTCCTTCGACCGGGCCGGAGTGCCTCGCAGTCCTCGTTCAACTTCTGCAAAGATTTGTAGCAGTTGACGAGGTCTCTATCAGATGCAATTCGCAACTCCATGTGCTTCTCGCACTCGAAGGCCAGCTCCTTGTAGTCGAGTTCAAGTACACGGCGGGCTTCTTGCTCCCGTAGAAGAGATTCTTCATGCTGATCTCCGAGCCCTTCAGTCGCTCCACCTGGCCTTCGAGTTCTGCAACACCGGAACACAACAACGGGTCAGAGCTTGATGACTCCCAACAAGTACCCGACAAGTCAAGAGACATACCTTTATTCTTGTTGCGGAGGCCCTTGTTCTTCCGCACCAGCTCGTCGCTCTTCGCCTGCAAGTCCATCACATCGTTGTGGTACTTGGCGAAGGCGGCGTCAAGCTTCGACTGCATGGCGGCCGCGTGCTTCCTCGACTTCATGAGCTGCTCCTCCAGGGCTTCAGCTCGCAGTACCGTGTCGCCGTAGCCTTGCAGTAGATTCGACTTCTCGCGGGATCGCTCCGCGACGTCCTACACAAGACAAGTACAAGTCAAGCAGAGTACTCAACGCAAAGGATTGACTACTTGGGAGGCAACGGCTACGTACCTTCATCCTTTGTTCGGCTCGCCGCATCGCCTCCAAGTGCTTTGCGCCAACACCGCCGGTTCGACGAGATCGTCGGCAAGCGCCTCGATCCCGCCACGGCTACTCGTTGTAGCCTCCGTCATTGGCGCCGAGCGGATAGGCTCCGCGTCTTGGATCTCGGGGGATCGGATCGCCACCTCCGGGGCAACCCCGGGCGACGTGGTAGCCGCCTCCCCCTCGGCGGACTTCTCGACGGTTTCCCCCATGGGCTCGGGGGCTCCTACCGCGGCATGCGGGGCTTCGGTGTCAACTCCCGCATGGGCACCCCCTGCGGGGATGTCACCCCCTTCGGCCCGTCACCAAGGAACATGCGCATCGGTATCTACGACTACTCTTTTTGGGGCTCTACGGCTTCGGGAGGAGTACTCACCTTCGACTACGACCGCCTGCGGCGGCGGCGGCGCTTCGGCGGGCGGGGGCTCGGTCGCGGCTTGGGCTTCGGGGGCGGGCTCCTCGACGGGCGGCGCGGCCTTTTACGCCTCTGGCGCCGCGGGCTCCTCTCCGTCCCGGCTCAAGTCCGTGGATTTTCTACACAAGTATCCACGAGAGGGTCGTCGGATAAAATCGACTACTACAATGAGTACTACTCATGAAGGCGTGGTACTTACAAGTTCGACCGGACGATAGTCACGGCGGAGCACCGAGGATGCGGCGATATCAACCGGTCCACCCTCGGCGGCGTTTCTTCCTTCGCCTCTTCGACTACCGCCTCCTCCACGGCGGCGGCGGCCGCGCGAAGTTTTACGTGCCCCCGCGGCTTCCACCTCTTCGGCGGCGGCGGTCGCGGGTACTCGCTCCCTTCGGGGCGAGAGGGGGCGCTCCGGCTCCGCCGAAGTTCTTCGATAGTGGGGGCGGGCTTCGGCTTCCGGCCGGTTCCCCCACCGTGGGCCACATGCCCTCATCGCCCTCCTCCACGGGCTCTGCGGCGGCCTCTCCCGCACACAAGAACGACTACTCGTCGGCCACCGTACTCGATTGCGGGTACTCGACTACTTTGCTCAAGATGACTTACCTCTGGAGGCGTGGTCTCTGAGACCTTCATCTTCTTGGCTACCCGCTTCTTGGCGGGGTTGCGCGGCTTCCTCGGCGGCGCAGCAAGGCTAGCCTCCAGGCTAGCCGGAGGGTCCTGGATGAGAGGTACATGAGGTAAGCCCGGACGGCTAAACCTCGACCGCAGCTGGAAGCGGTCCTGCAGCGTCTCCTCGTCTTCTTCGTCATCGGAGGCATCCTCCACGATGACGGGATCGTCGTCGTCTCCGACTACTCGGCGCTCCTTCACCTTCTCCACCGCTGGGATCTCAATTCCGCTCGGCGGTGGCTGCGGCTCGGAGACAAACCGCTTCACATCATCCTGCGCGAAAGACACAAAAGCGTCAGCAATTCTGCTACAAGCACCTACTACTCGACGAGGCGGGTACAGCTACTCACCTCGTTGGGCGGGCGCGCGGCGGAGTATTCCTCGACAGGGCACGCCGTGTACTCCGGCATGTCCTTGAAGATCCTCGACAACCTCTCGATGATGTCGTTGTCCTCAATTTCGCCCCTCGGCATCCGCGACGTGTCGTCGTCGCCGGTGTACTCGAATCCCATCGTATCCCGCGCTGACAGCGGCTAGATCCGGCGCTTCATGAAACTGAAGGCCACATGTTCGGCCCTCAGTCCTGCATCCCGCAGGGTCTTGATGCGTGCCAGCAACTCCGGGAGCTGGATCCCCTCTTGCATGGTGGGTTCCGTGTTCCACCACTCTTGGTGCCTCGGCTGCCGTCCGCTCGGCTTCGGCAGCTCGGGATGGTGGTTCGTCGTGTAGAACCACCTCGTCTTCCAGTCCGTGTTGGAGTCCACGAGCTTGTACGCAGTGCGCTCGGCGGCATCTTCCCTCAAGCGGATCCCGGCCCCTCCGACTACTGCGGGGTTGGAGGCGGCGGGTCGCGGCTTCACGCGGAAGAATTTTCGGAAGAGAACCCAATGTGGCTTGATCCCCAAGAATGCTTCGCGAGAAATGGACGAAGACAGAGAGGTGTGGAATATTCCGTTGGGGTTCAAGTTGAGGTACTCGATGCCATAGTACCCGAGAAGCCCCTTGAAGAAATCGCTCGGCGGGAGCGCAAGCCCGCGCTCCATGAAGCGCGAGAACATCGGGATCTCGTCTTGTGCCTTCTCCATTGGATAGGGATCTCCGCGGCGGATCTCCACATATCGATCTCCTTCTCCCCGATGAACCCGCTTGTTCAACGGGGGTCGGCAAGTCTTCGGTCTTCACCTTCGACTTTTTCCACTCGCGGCTTGGGTCGGCGCGCGGTGGAGATGTGGGCGGCGGCTGCTCGGCGCCGGCCGCGGCGGCCTCTCGCATGGCTCCTCTTCTTCCCGCCGCCTTCGACGTCTTCGACGGGGACGGCTTCATCCTCCAAGTGCAAGGAGTCTTCACTCGCATCCGCTCGGGGGCTACCCTTACAGCTTTCGGGTGGCGATGCGCTCGGATCTACTACGGCGGCAGTGCTCGCTGGAGTGGATCTACTTCAAGATTCAAGTGGCGAATGACTGCGGCTCACTTGGGTGAAAAACCCTAAGGGTTTCGGCTTGTATTTATAAGCCAAAACGCCTCCGTAACGGGCGGCTGGATAAGTCCACGCGCGGCTGACTCAGCGGCTGCGCGTGACTCTTCGTATTCCACTAGTCGACGCGCCTCATCTCGGGGGCTCGGCTACTTCTACTCGACTACCTGGTACGCGGCTAGTCTCAAGAGCATCTCAGGACACATTCTCCAAGAAGACCCTTCAATTCGAGAGGAAGTACTCGACTCAAGGCTCGGGGGCTCCGTGCCACGTGTCCTTCGGTTTTTTCACTCCGGATTTTTTGGGATTTTCTCGCCAAGACTTCGGATAGATCCTCAGCCAGGGCCCGCGGCTCGAGGCTCGGGGGCTACTCCACGTGGATGGCGGTTCTGCAAATCGCGTCTTCTTGACGGCTTCGGCTTCAAGACAAGGCAGGCATTTTTGAAGACCTTCGAAGGCAGATTTCAAGGACGCTTGGGACTACTCGAGAGGACTTCAAGATTGCTCAAACATCAGCTGGAGTACATTCCAGCCTCGGGATGCTTCGACTACTCTTGAGGACTTTTGGCTTGTAGTACTCAGGGACGCTTGAGGACTACTTGTTAAGGCCTTCAAGATTACTTGAAGCTATCCTTCTCGACTACAAAGTACTCGGGGGCTTGTCGTATGGACTTCCCTGGGCCCACTACCTCGGTGGGTACCAGGACCGACTACTCGGTGGGCCCCTGGGACTACCCGGCTTGCGCTACACGGCACCTGAAGGCGTGGAGCACAAGGACGACACGGGAGCGTACTCGGTTAGGACTGCGTACACGTTCCGCACTCGTGTGGAGGTCTCCTAGACGTACTCGACTAGTACTCCTTCCCTACTCCGACTTGTAACCCCGCCTCCCGACTATATAAGGCGAGGCGGGGACCGATCTCGGGATCACCTCATCCAATCTCAACTCACGGCGCACTATTGCACCATCTTGTAATCGTGCCCTATCAATCCAGAGCTACGCAGCATACAGGACGTAGGGTATTACGCACCTCGCGGCCCGAACCTGTCTAAATTGTGTGCCACGTGTCTCTTCCTTCGAGTTACCGATCTCGGCGAGTCACATTCATCTACTTCGGGTACTCCCCGTAGTAGGTTGCCGGTCCGAAACACCGACACTTTCTCCCACCATCCGTTGGTAGGTGTCGTACATGGCTTCTGAAAAGCGGACTGACGTGACAAGATCAGGACTATAGTGAGAGTTGCTCTGGGCTAGAAGGATAGTTTCTCGTTCACCACCCGGTGCAATGTGTCGCTCGGGTACCGGAATTACTTTGGCTGCAGAGTTGACTATCTCGGCATGGTGCTTCCCACAGAAAGTTGTGAGTGTCTCAAGAGCAGCCTTTTGCACCGTGTCGGACAAGTTTCTTCCGTGTGCCATACACTCCCACTCTTCCCAAGCAGGATTGGTCGGGCACACTGAAATCTTCACCTTTACTTCACAACGAAGGAGTTGGCCTGTGGTCATGACCTCACGTGTCGAGTACTCTGGGTAAGTGGTGTACCCAAAATCCTTCAGGGTGTCCCACAAAAGTGCAGGAAATCCATCCTCCTCGAGGTAGTGCACGAGAGTCCATGATTCCACATCAGCCGACACAGATCCAGCGTTGTCCATCTGGACATAACGACAAAAGTGAGAATCAGGCGGGTGCGAGTGTACAAAGGTAACTCGATCCACGAATATGGATAGGGTTAAGGCATGGGGTAATTATATATACTAAGATCCGACGTATGCTGAACTCGAACGAGAAGGCATACCAAATGGTACAAGGTTCTGGTAATCGGAAACTGAACATCCTAACTCAAACCAGAGTCCAACACTTCTCAAATCTGCGGCGTAACTTATCAAGGTTATGAAACTCAAGTTGGGTACGCGAGGTGGAGCCAGAGGATTAGGAAGGTGCTTAACCAAGCAAGATTCCAACAGGTTCTAGGAAGATAGCAGACAAGGGTTGACTAACCGAGCACAACTTGCGGTAGACCTAAGTTATGATCGCGAACTTTGGCGAGCAGAAACTAGATTAGATTGAAGCAACCTAGGTTAAGATCACCTACACAAAAGATTCTTGGACAAGAACAGCAATCTAAGCAATTACTCTAATAAATTTGTGCACAACAACACATCTATGCTGGAGAGGCTAGACAGGACAAAACACACTACCACTAATTTACCTTAGAGAGCACGGAAACAGATACGAGTTTAGTTTAAGTTCTACTACAACTTTTAGCATGATGCAAGACGTCCTATTCATCCTCACAAGGCATCCCAGCCAAACTCGGAGTTAGCGCCGATGGCATGGCACATACACGTGTCTCCCTATAATAACTAGTCGAGATCTAGTCGATGCTTACTTATCGACTTACGAAACGAGGTTAGTGTACCTGCAGAAGATCACAGAACACAACGAACCTTTCATGCCAGCACTCATGAAAGCGTCCACATACATTACCGTTCACTATAGAAACGGCATCCATGCGTTAAGCCGCTGCATGGACAGTGTCCAACCTCGGACATCCTCCGTTTGAATGGAGTATATCCTTGCCTCGCGTGATCGACATGCGGAATGCTCACATATGAAACACGTGGCGACACACAACTCACAACCAGACGCGAAGATGGGATCCGTGTAATGGATCACTCCATCAACCCTCGCAATTCCCGTGATGCGGTACAACACACGTTTAAAACACATGGCTCATCTAGTTTGGTTGTGCAAGAAACTAAGTCTGACATAAAGTAATGTGCTGGGAGTTAGCAAAATAAACCATAGATTAATAAGCCACCTGAAAGAATCCCGAAAATTCCCTCTAGGGCCTCTCGGTCTAGTTTATCCTTACGGACCAACGTGTTTTGCAAATCAAACAATCTTGGCAAATTTTTATTCACAAAATAGGTGATTAAGGTTGTTAATTAAGCTATGGTGCATGCGATCGCTCTGATACCAGCTGTGACAACCCGCCCAGGAAAATACCGTACTATCGCCTAAGACCGATCCACTTTGGTCATTAAGCAATAGTAAAGTGTCATCCTGTCGTTGGTTGCCGGGTAAACACCCGGTAAATCACAGGGACATCGAACAGAGGATCGACACATGCATTAAAACTCACGCGAAGGTGAGTCCAGAATACAACATGAATTAAACATTTTATTACAAACCATTGTTCCTAACATGGAGTAAAGGTTCAGAATTCAAAAACAGCGGAAATAAAATAACTAGCGCAACGGTAAACATCACAGGAGGTCATCCGTGATGTCATTACTTGTCGTCACCCTTCCGGTCAATCACACCTGCAACAACAATTTTTAAAGCAAGGCTGAGTATACTAATACTCAGCAACACTTAACCGTCGGGTGATAACTACATCACCGAACTCTAGACATGAAAGGCTTTTGGCCGGTGGAGTTTCTTTTGCTGAACAGCTGTTAAGAGTAGATCCTTACTTTCAATATTTTAGCACAAATTCTAGTTGATTACCATTTCTAAATGTGCCATCTAATTCAATGAGGAATTGGACAGACAATTAATTCATACAATAATATTCCTCGAGTTCCATCGTTATGGGATATCATGGCCAGTTGATTAAGCAGTCTCGGATAACGGTGAGAGGCCGACAATCAATTGATTTAAACCTTGCAAGGTAAACCCAAACACACGGTAGGCTGCCCCCACACGGACAACTTTCCCAGGCCGTTTCCAAAAGTCCTCGGGTTGGGAGCAAAGCCTACAGTCCTGGGTGCAAGGTTAGCTGGTATACCCCGCAAAGTATCCAGTCTCACACAATACACCCCCCTTCCCGGTAGCTAGCCGGTAAGGCGATTACTCAAGAGTAGTAGGGAAGAGTTCCCGCGCCGTCTCGTTAAGGTACTAGGCTTACCGGTCCCATACCCGGCGAATGTTTAGTACGTTCAAAAGCTTAGCCCACAAAAGCCACTGGACCGGAGCCCAATCCCATGCTCTTACCACATGAGCAATCCATTTATAAAGATCTTATGATTCCAACATAAGAACCTATTCTCGCGAGTGACGAACATCACTGGACTTCTATCGGTCCTATAGCATAGCAGCTATCGACCTAGCATACTAGTGATAGAGCATAGGTACCTAGGGATCATGCATCTAGGGTTTCAAATCAACTCCTGAAACGTAAATGCACCATCGTAGCAAACATAATTGCATAGTTTTAAAAGACGGGGTTAATGATCCGGGGCTTGCCTTCGCTGGCAAGGTTGGCCTTGGGCCCTTCTGGACTTGGGTCAGGTCTTGAGCTACGTCCACGCACGGCAGCTCTTTGTCGGCACCTTCGTTCCCTCCTTCCGGCACGAACGTCCGTCTACCGTCGGTAGGATCTACACGAAGATGCAATGCGGGGTTTACTTGATGATTTTTAATTTAATTAACTACAACCCATAATTGACATCCATGGGGTGTATTAGTTGGACACATTCACCTAGATAAGAATACATTTAGCATACTTTTCCAAAAAGGAACAATTTGCAATTATTTATTAAATATTCTTTTTGATGGTGTCTGTGTACATATATATGTAATTAATTTAATTTAACTTCACAAACAGTAGTGGGTGGGTACATTTAGCCTTTTAACATGATTTGCAACCACTCACCCACACCATTAGTAAGGGTGATTTGGTGAATTCTTCCCATTTAATGACTATTAAGCCTTTAAGTGCCCCCATAGTTTTTTTCATGAAATTAATTAAGAAAATTCAGTGGATGGGTGTGTTACACTCGAAACACCTATACCAAGCCACTGGACACACATGCGAGCTTCGGATAGCTATACATTAATTATTTTTGAAAATAAGAAAAGCTTGCTAGAAGGATAAGGTAAATGCACACAAAAATAATTACTCAACAAAAAGATCCCAACTTTCTCACACATGTTATATGGTCCAAAACTAGCCTAGTGGTGCAGCACATACACCTAGAACTATTATGGAACTTGAGTTATGAAATTTTAAAGAGAAACAAGCATAATTCAAGAATACATATTTCTGTTAATTATAAAATTGTGACTAATTCACCAGAGGTGTGTTTTGAAATAGAAATATAGTGTGCAAAAGTTGGTTGAAAAAAACTTAATTATTTTTAGCTAGAAAAATCATTTATTCAGATCTGATAGAAATGGAAAAACATTTTTATAAAAAGATTTGCATCATAACTTTGTGCAAGTTTTGGCATAAGAGCTAGTCCTGACTTAACACACAACATATCCAAAAATTATCTATAGAGTATCTATATATTTTGAGATATTGCATATCTAGGTTCTTCACATTTGTATTTTTAATGCAAAAACTATAAGGAATAAGCTCAGGCTAGAATAACAAAAGTTGTAGGATATTTCACCATGAACCCAAAAAAATTTGTTTTGCATTTTTCCGATTTTTCTGTGAGTTCCTACGCAATTTACAAGAATCAGGGAAATCACTTCACTATTGGAGTTACCCTTTTGTAGGGAGGCCCTCGGAAAGAATCTTGGTTTTGCAATGTGGTCCCTAGGGGCGGCCGGCCGGCGCGGGCTGCTCGATTCCGGCAAGCTCGCCGCCGGGCTTAGCCGGGGAAGTACTGGGGAGGGTCCTACGGGTCACTAGGGGTTGATTTGGTGGGTCGGACGGGGGTGGAGCGGCTCGGCGAGCGGCACGCGGCGGCCGAGGACGGCGGCCGCCGCGGCTGCGTTCCCGGCGAGGCGGGGGCTCGGAGCAAGTGTTGGGGCGGCTCGGCCGGCTTGCGTGGGTGCTAGGGGAGGTGGAGGAGGGGTTCGCATTGGCGCGTGGTTGGCGGGAAAAGGAGCTCGCCGCGGCGCTCGGGCGGGGCGCCGGCGACGGCTCGGTTCGGGCGGGGAGGCGGGCGTGCGCCGCGGCCAGGCGAGGTGGCTCCCTTTTAAGGCGACCGGCGCACCCCTTAAAGACCAGCAGACTGGCGGAGGACGCCTCGGGACGCGCGCGGCCGGACGACGAGGAACGGACCGCTGGTCCTTCGCGTGCGCGTATGGTGGTTCCGTGTGCGAGACGTTCCCAGCGTCCAAGGTCTCGAGAGGCGCGTAGCAGCCTTGGGAAAGCGCGGCCTACCTCGGGAACACGCGCCGGTGGGCCCGTACGCCGAGGTGGCGGCGGCACGCGCGCGGCGCGGGCGGCGCGCGCGCGGCGCGTGCGGCGCGCTGGCCGGCGTGACGTCACGGCTCGGCCTCGCTCTGGCGCTGCATGTTTCAGACTGAGCCACTCCAAGCACGATTTTCTCCCAAAATTTGAACACAAATGCACCAAACAATGAATAAGAAAGTTGTAGATCTAACTACCCCCTACAACTTTCACAAAGGCCATATAGTGTTTTTCTCCACGGATTTTGCAGGAACGTCGTGCCAACTTTGAATGCCGGCCTGTCTCTGTGCACATGAGGTACTGTCAGTTGATCAAGTTTTTCACCAATTTCCACTCAAAATTTGAAATGCCAATCTGCATGAATGTTGTGTCCCTCAACAAGATGGACAACTTCCATAAAGGTAGATTTTGAAGTGTTTAGATGAATTTTGGAGAACGCGGCAAAAGTTCCGGACGACATTCGCTGACGTCAACGGTTAAGCCGGTTTTGACCGGGTCTTTGACCAAGGGTTGACCACGGATGTGTGTACACTTGGTCAAGGGGTTCATTGGGGTTCATTGGCGAGGTTCTCGAGGTGATGACCCAGGTTGACCTAGGTTTGACCGGTGTTTGACCGGTTTGACTCGGCTGATCCGGTCATTAGCGTTAATGACGGTAATTAAAAACCTGGGGCATCAGAGGATCCTACCTTGATCCTGCTTCTAGCTCCGGGAACTCCGACATGGTCTTCCTTGCAAGGTTCCCACGTCGGCTAGGGAGACCCTAGTTAACTAGCTCGACCCTCTCCTCTCCGAGATGGTGTCCCTCTCTTCTCTGCTCCTCGGCGGCCGATGACGAATTGATCGATGCGTGGCTCTTGACCCCGGGGCTATAAATAGCCCGAATGGCGGCTAGGTCTAAGGGGGAGGTAACTAGGCCCTGGAATGGGCCTAGCTGGCCGGTCTGGGCCCATCCCGGCCCAGTTGCCTGCCTCCTTCACCCTACGTCGGTTCCCGAGTCTTCTAGATCCTTCGCCCTTCTGCATGTGGGCCCTTGTCGTCAGTTTCTCTCTGAGTTGGACGTAGCTCCTTGTCCCGCAAAATTCGGCACTTTTCTGGGTAGGTCCTCGAAGTTTATCATCTTCTTGCGTTTGGTTCCTAGGCATCTTGGAGTCAAGTTTGCTTCATTGCATGACTTGTATGGGGCTTCAAGGTCTTGTCACAAGGTGCTTGATGAACTTATCCCGGAAGTCTTGCTTTTAACGTCAAAACCCTGCATAAACACTAAACTCCAAAACCGACATGCACGAATGAACTTGTTATACCAAGGGGGTTAGTACCAATGGATAAGGTATAAAACTCATGTCAACACTGAAGGTAAACTCATGGCTAGGTTGACGGAATTTCACCGTCAACATCTCCCACATGCTTAAACCTTGCTCGTCCTCGAGTAAGCCTTCAATGGATATCATCATTGCCCTTCATTGTTTAAACCTTTCTCTTGATCATACATGAGAAACATAATGCTCTCGAAATTTAATTCGTTAAAGTTCCATAATGTACTAGGCTACATCTCTACGGAGGGTAGATTCTTAATTAAGCTTATCCCACAAGTATTAACATGCTCCAAAATTTAAATAGATCTCAGAAATTTTGAAATAAAGAGCGAGATGAGAAAGAGCTAAACCAAGTTCACAAATTTAAACCATCTTTCATATTGCTCATGAACTCTCATCTCACTTTTGTCTCTCAAGCCTATTTATTCTACTCTTTTCCCTCTCATAACATATATAAGTGGTAGGCTTTATATGGAGCTTTGGGAAAGTTTAGTCCTACCAAGATATTATAAATGATATGTTGTCAAAACAAGACAAGCTTCTCATGGTCTTACCGAGACTCTTCAAAAAGGTCATTGAAAAATAACGTTAAGTTAAGGAGGGGGAAGAGAAAAATACACACACTTGAGATAGGTGGACATGTGCAAATGGCGAAGAGTGATCCTGAGGCATAAAGGAAGTCTTCGTTATCGGATTGCACATGGTTGGAAAATGAGTATGGATCTTTTAATCTTGAAGCCTTTGAATTCCTAATGCACTTTAGAGAACCGGGGAGTTCACTTTATTTTTACACATACTCATATTTTTTCTTTTTCTCATATATATTTTTTCCTTTTTCTTTCTTTCTCTTTGTCATTTTTTTCTTTTTCTTTCTCATCAAATTTTTTTATTTGCTTCCCTTGAACTCTAAATTACATTGTACCTACCTCCTCCCCCATGCTTAGACGTTGCTCGTCCTCGGGCAAAGAGGTGATAGAGATAAGGTAGGTACCGGGAATACTTTTCCTTTGGAGAGATACTTGAATTCTTCAATGTTTGCACTGTCTTGCGATCTTCCTCGAATTGATGATTGTCGGTGTTTTAGACCGGCAACCTACTAAGGGCAGTACCTGTCGGTGTTTTAGACCGGCAACCTACTACGGGGAGTACCCGAAGTAGATGATTGTGACTCGCCGAGATCGGTAACTCGAAGGAAGAGACACGTGGCACACAATTTAGACAGGTTCGGGCCGCGAGGTGCGTAATACCCTACGTCTGTATCTTTGCGTAGCTACGGATTGATAGGGCACGATTACAAGATGGTGCAATAGTGCGCCGTGGGTTGTAGGGGATTAAGATTAGATGCTAGAGATTGGTCCCTGCCTCGCCTTATATAGTCCGGGAGGCAGGGTTACAAGTCGGAGTAGGGAGAGAGTACTAGTCGAGTACGTCTAGGAGTCCTCTATACAGTGCGGAACATGTACAGCTCCCTAACCGAGTACTACTCTGTATAGTCCTTGTGCTCCGCGCCTTCGGGTGCGCGTGTAGCGCAAGCGGGGTAGTCCCGGGGGGCCCACCAAGTAGTCGGTCCTGGTACCCACCGAGGTAGTGGGCCCAGGGAGGTCCATACGACAAGCCCCCGAGTACTTTGTAGTCGAGAAGGATAGCTTCCAGTAGTCTTGACGGCCTTAACGAGTAGTTCTCAAGCGTCCCTGAGTGCTACAAGTCAAAAGTCCTCAAGAGTAGTCGAAGCATCCCGAGGCTGGAATGTACTCCAGCTGATGTTTGAGCAATCTTGAAGTCTTCTCGAGTAGTCCCAAGCGTCCTTGAAATCTGCCTCCGAAGGCCTTCAAGAAATGCTTGTCTTGTCCTGAAGCCGAAGCCGTCGTGGAGATGCGATTTGCAGAACCGCAAACCACATGGAGTAGCCCCCGAGCCTCGAGCAGCGGGCTCTGGCTGAGGATCCATCTGAAGTCTTGGCAAGAAAATCCCGAAAAATCCGGAGAGAAAAAACCGAAGGACACGTGGCACGGAGCCCCCGAGCCTTGAGTCGAGTACTTCCTCTCGAATTGAAGGGTCTTCTTGGAGAACGTGTCCTGAGATGCTCTTGAGACGAGCCGCGTCCCAGGTAGTCGAGTAGAAGTAGCCGAGCCCCCGAGATGAGGCGCGTCGACTAGTAGAATGCGAAGAGTCACGCGCGAACGCTGAGTCAGCCGCGCGTGGACTTATCCAACCGCCCGTTACGGAGGCGATTTGGCTTATAAATAGAAGCCGAAACCCTTAGGGTTTTTCACCCAAGTGAGCCGCAGTCATTTCCGTTTGAATCTTGAAGTAGATCCACTCCAGCGCCTGCTGCCGCCGTAGTAGATCCGAGCGCATCGCCACCCGAAGGATTTAGGGTAGCCCCCGGCGGATGCGAGTGAAGACTCCTTGTACTTGGAGAATGAAGCCGTCGCCGTCGAAGACGTCCAAGGCCGGCGGGAAGAAGAGGAGCCGTGCAGAGGCCGCCGCGGCCGCCACGGATGCGGCGCCGCCCATGTCTCCACCGCGCGCCGATCCGAGCCGCGAGTGGAAAAAGTCGAAGGTCAAGACAGAGGACCTGCTGACCCTGTTGAACAGCGGGTTCATCAGGGAGAAAGAAGTCGACATGTGGAGATCCGCCGCCGGAGATCCGTATCCGATGGAGAAGGCGGAGGACGAGATCCCGATGTTCTCGCGCTTCGTCGAGCGCGGGCTTGCGCTGCCAGCAAGCGACTTCTTCAAGGGGCTGCTGGGGTACTACGGCGTCGAGTACCTCAACTTGAACCCCAACGGCATCTTCCACACGTCGGTCTTCGTCCACTTCTACGCGAGGCCTTCCTTGGGATCAAGCCGCACCGGGTGCTCTTCGGAAGTTCTTCCGCGTCAAGCCGCGCCCGGTGCCTCCAACCCCGAGTAGTCGGGGGGGCGAGATCCCGGGCGCGAGGGGAGGACGCCGCGGACCGGTGCACGGCGTACAAGCTCGTGGACTCCAACACGGACCGGAAGACGCGGTGGTTCTACATCACCAACCACCACCCAGGCCTGCCGAAGCCGAGCGGACGGCAGCCCAGGCATCGGGAGTGGTGGAACACAGAGCCCACCATGCGGGGAGGGGATCCGGCTCACGAGGGCCGCTAGCACGCATCCGGGTGCTCAGAGAGGCTGGACTGAGGGCCGAGCACGTGGCCTTCAGTTTCATGAAGCGCCGGATCCAGCCGCTGATGGCGAGGGATACGCTAGGCTTCGAGTACACCGGCGACGACGACACGTCGCGGATGCCAGGAGGCGAGTTGGACGACAACGACATCATCGATAGGTTGTCGCGCATCTTCAAGGACATGCCGGAGTACACGGCGTGCCCTGTCGAGGAGTACTCCGCCGCGCGCCCGCCCAACGAGGTGAGTAGTCGTACCCCCCTCGTCGAGTAGTGGGCACTTGTAGCAGAGTTGCTGACGCCTTGTGTCTTCGCGCAGGATGATGTGAAGCGGTTTGTCTCCGAGCCGCGGCCACCGCGGCGGGATCGAGATCCCGGCGGAGGGGAAGGTGAAGGAGCGCCGCGAAGTCGGTGAAGGCGACGACACCGTCGTCGTGGAGGATACCTCCGATGACGAGGAAGAAGACCAAGAGACGCTGCTGGACCGCTTCCAGCTGCGGTCGAGGTTTAGCCGTCCGGGCTTGCCTCACGTGCCACTGATCCAAGATCCTCCGGCTAGCCTGGAGGCTAGCCTTGCTGCGCCGCCGCGGAAGCCGCGCAACCCCACCAAGAAGCGGGTGGCGAAGAAAATGAAGGTCTCAGAGACCACGCCTCCGGAGGTGAGTGTTCTTGAACAGAGTAATCGAGTACCCAGTAGTCGAGTACGTCGCTGACGAGTAGTCGTCTGTTGTGTGCAGGAGGTGCCGCCAACGGAGCCCGTCGAAGAGGACGACGAAGGCGCGTGGGACCCGGTGGGAGAACCGTCTGGAAGCCGCAGTCCAGCCCCCACTGTCGAAGATCTTCGGCGCGGTGGAGCGCCGGCCCCGCTCCGGTGGAGAGCGAGTACCCGCGGCCGCCGCCGTTGGAGAGATGGAAGCCGCGAGGGGACGCGAGAAGACGTACGCGCCGGCCGGCCGCCGCCACCGTGGAGGAGGCGATGGCCGAAGAGGCGGAAGAAGAGACGCCCGCCGAGGGTGGACCGGTTGACATCGCCGGCATCCTCGGTGCTCCGGCCGTGACTATCGTCTGTCGACCTTGTAAGTACCCCACCTTCATGAGTAGTACTCGTTGCGGTAGTCGATGAGCGCGACAAACTTCGTGAACACTTGTGCGAGAAAATCCACGGATCCGAGCCGGGACGGGGAAGAGCCCGCGACGGCGGAGCGAGGAGAGGCCGTGTCGCCCGTCGAGGAGCCCGCTCCCGAGGCCCAAGCCGCGACCGAGCCCCCCCCCGCCGCCGAAGCGCCGGCCGCGAGGCGGCCATACTCGAAGGTGAGTACCCTTCCTGAAGCTGTAGAACTCCAGGACGAGTAGTCGTAGGCACTAATGCGCATGTTCCTTGTTGACAGGCGCTAAAGGAGGTGACATCCCTGCAGGGGTACCCATGCAGGAGTTGACACCAGAGGCCCCGGAGGCCGCGGAAGGAGCCCGGGCCGCGTGGGGGGGAAGTCGCCGAGAAGTCCGCCGAGGGGGAGGGCGGCTACCACGTCGCCGGGGGTTGCCCCGGAGGTGGCAATCCGATCCCCCGAGATCCAAGACGCGGAGCCTATCCGCTCGGCGCCGATGACGGAGGCTACGTCGAGTAGCCGTGGCGGGATTGAGCCGCCGGCCGACGATCTCGTCGAGCCGGCAACGGTAGCCCGGCATGCGGAGGCGATCCGGCGTGCGGCGGTGGATGAAGGTACGTAGCCGAAGCTTCACGAGTAGTCAATCCTTTGCGTTGAGTACTGCGTTGACTTGAGCTTGTCTTGTGCGGGACGTCGCGGAGCGATCCCGCGAGAAGTCGAACATGCCGCAAGGCTACGGCGACACCGTGCTCCGAGCGGAGGCCACGGAGGAGCAGCTTGTGAAGTCGCGGAAGCACGCGGCCGCGATGCGATCGAAGCTCGACGCCGCCTTCGCCAAGTATCACAACGATGTGATGGAGCTGCAGGCGAAGGGCGACGACTTGGTGCGGAAAAACAAAGGCCTCCGCAACAAGAATAAGGGTATGTCCTTTGACTTGTCGGGTACTTGTTGGAAGTTGTCAAAGCCTCTGACCCGTTGTTGTGATGTGTTGCAGAACTCGAAGGCCAGGTGGAGCAGCTGAAAGCCTCGGAGGTCAGCATGAAGAACCTCTTCTACCGGGAGCAAGAAGCCCGCCAGGTACTTGAGCTCGACTACAAGGAGCTTGCCGTCGAGTGCGAGAAGCATATGGAGTTGCGGATTGCCTCGACAGAGATCTCGTCAAGCTGCTACAAATCTTTGCGAAGTTGAACGAAGATTGCAAGGCGCTCGGTCCCCGGTCGAAGGACCTTGAAGAGGCTGCTCTTCCGATCGCGAGGCCGCCGGTGCCGCACCGGGCGGCCCCAAGATAGCCCCTGCGGCGGATAGACTTCGTGAAGCGCCAAGCCGGCCGGCCGCCTACGTCAAGCACATGGCCAAGTCGATCCCGAAGCAAGTGCTAGCCTTCATGAAGTCGTACTTCCCGAAGGCTCCAGTGGAGGTGGTCGCCGGCGGGGTAGCCGCCAAGCGCTCGGATGAGCGATGCGCGAGCCTGGGGAGCGAGATGGCTCCCATCGCGGAACAGGTAGCCGAGAAGCTGAACCTCCAGTAGCCCTGCATAGGTAGCTTAGTAGCCACAGTTGTGCAAAAACCACTTGTAATGAACTTATTCATGTATCAATGAAATGAAGTTGTTCCATTAATGAGTACTCGTAACCGCGATCTCAGAGTGCGGAGCGCCCATCGTGGAGTAGGTGCGAGTAGTAGTACTCGGCTTTAGTAGTCCCGTCGCAGGGAGTAGACAGTAAAGAAGTTGATGAACGATCAAACTTTATTACCGAAGAAGTACACTGGATGGCCGGGGCCGTAGTTACAAGTAGTCGCCGGACCGGAGGCCGCTTACGGCTAAGTGGGAGCTGGAGCGGGTAGCCGCTTGCGGCTGGTGATCCGTAAGTAGCCGTGTGGGCTGGACCGCAGATCCGTAGGTAGCCGTGGGGCTGGATCTTGGAGTGTGGTCTCTTGATAGACCGCTGCTAGAGTCCTTGACGCTCGTCGCAGCCCAGGGTCCGTAAGTAGCCGCACGAGCTGGACCTGGAGGAGAGTAGTCCGGAGACTTGGAGCCAGGACCCGAGGGGTCGCTTGCGGCAAGGGGCGTTGCTGTAGTCGAGTAGACTTGAACCCCGGAGTAGTCGTGAGACTAGGCGTAGAATCGACAGAGTTGGTCGACGTTCCACGAGTTGTTAACCTCTTCGCCTTCAAGTGTTTGGAGGCGGTAGGAGCCCGGCCCGGTCACCTTAGCCACGGTGAAGGGGCCTTCCCAGGGAGAGCTGAGCTTGTGGAGTCCTTCCGTGTTCTGAATACGACGGAGGACAAGATCCCCAACGTTGAAGGAGCGTTCCTTGACGTTGCGATCGTGGTAGCGTCGAATACCCTCTAGGTATCTTGCTGATTGGACGAGGGCGGCGCAGCGAGCTTCTTCGAGACTGTCGATATCAACTCGTCTGCTGTCTTCTGAGACGCCTTCGTCGTAGTGCTCCACTGCCGGTGAGTTCCATATGACGTCGGCAGGGAGGATGGCTTCAGAGCCGTAGACCAGGAAGTAGGGGGATTGCCCCGTTGGCTTGGATGGTTGAGTCCGCAGCCCCCAGAGTGCGTTGGGTAGTTCCTTGATCCACTTGCCCCCTTTAGAGTTGGCAGCGTCATGTAGCCGCTTCTTGAGGGCGTCGAGCACCATCCCATTGGCGCGCTCGACTTGTCCGTTGGCCCGTGGATGGGCGACTGAGACGTATCTGACGTCGATCCCGCCTGTTCTCGCGGTACTCCCGGGCGGTGGTTGTTAAAGTTGGACCCCGGTGTCCGTGATGATGCGGTGGGGTAGCCCATAGCGGTGTACGAGTTCATCCGGGAAGTCGAGTACTCTGTCGGCCTTGGGACATGTGGCCGGCTTGACCTCGATCCACTTGGTGAACTTGTCGATGGCCACCGTGCCACGTTGAATCCTCTCCGGCGCGGTTGGCGGTGGCCCAATCATGTCGAGCCCCCGGCGGGCAAAAGGCCGGGTCGGTGGTATGGTGACTAGCTTGTAGGGCGGGACGTGTTCTTCGCTTGGCGAAGAATTGACATCCTTGACACCTTCGACGAGTTCTTCGGCATCGCTCGTGGCCGTGGGCCGATGAAAGCTCGCCGGAAGGCCTTGCTGACCAGCGTACGTGAAGACGCGTGGTTGCCGCAGACGCCCTTGTGAATCTCCTCCAAGATGTCCTTGCCTTCTTCACGAGGGACGCACTTCATGAGTACTCCAGAAGATGCGCCCCGCTTGTAAAGCTTGTCGCCGACGAGGACGTAGGACTTGGCGCGACGAACGAGTTGCTCGGCCGCGTTCTTGTCGGAGGGGACCTTCGCTCGGCCGAGGTAGTCGATGAAGGGTTGCCTCCGATCCACGTCGATCATCATGACCTCCTGCCCAGCTGGTGGATGGTCTGGGGCAGTGGTCGGTGGCGCCGGCTCCGGGATGGATGGCGCGTGAAGCTCATGGACGAAGACGCCCGCGGGTACTTGGGCGCGGGTGGATCCAAGCTTCGAGAGGACGTCCGCCGCAACGTTGTTGTCGCGGACAATGTGGTGGAACTCGAGACCATAGAACTTGTTCTCGAGCTTGCGGACTTCTAGGCAGTAGGCGTCCATGTTCTCCTTGTTGCGGTCCCAGGACTTGTTGACTTGGTTGATGACCCCTTGCGGAGTCGCCGTAGACTAGTAGCCGCTTGATGCCAAGTGAAGCCGCGAGGCGGAGCCCGTGCGGGGAGGGCTTCGTACTCGGCTTCATTGTTCGAGACCTTCCGGAAGATCCGCGGGACGTACTTGAGTTGTTCGCCCGTCGGGGGAGATCGGGGAGTACCCCCGCGCTGCGCCCTCAAGGTTGAGTGAGCCGTCAAAGTACATCACCCAATGCTGCGGTCGCACGGTGGGAGTAGGTAGGCCGGTTCTCCCGCCGCTCGCCATGAAGTCGACTAGTGCTGCGACTTGATGGCGGTACGTGGCTTGAAGTTGATGGTGAGGGCGCCGAGCTCGACGGCCCACTTGGAGATTCTTCGGTGGCGTACGGGTTCCTCAGGATGTCGCCGAGCGGGTAGTCGGTGACGACGGAAACCGAGTACTCCTGGAAGTAGTGTCGTAGCTTCCGCGAGGTGATGAGTAGAGCGTACGGGGAGCTTCGCACGGGCTGGTAGCGAGCCTTGGACTCTGATAGAACCTCGCTGACGAAGTAGACCGGGCGCTGGACCGGATAGGCGTGGCCGTCTTCCCCGCCGCTCGACAACGATGGCGGTGCCGACCACGTGAGTAGTTGCGAGCCTAGGTAGAGCAAGATGGCGCTCGCCCTTGTAGGGAGCCGTGAGGAGCGGCGGCTTTGACGGGGAAGTCCTTGAGCCGGGCAAGGGCTTGATCCGCCTCTGGAGTCCACACGAACTTCTCGTGATGCTTGAGAAGTTTGAAGAAGGGGAGACCCCGTTCTCCTAGCGTCGAGATGAATCTGTTCAACGCCGCCATGCACCCCGTCAGCTTCTGGACGTCCTTGATGCTCGTGGGAGCTTTCATGCTGGTGATGGCGGAGATCTTCTCGGGGTTGGCTTCAATGCCGTGCTGGCTGATGATGAAGCCGAGTAGTTTACCCGAAGGTACGCCAAAGACGCACTTGTTCGGGTTGAGCTTCCAGCGGTACTCGTGTAGTGAGGCGAAGGTCTCTTCAAGGTCGTCGATGAGGGTACTGGAGTCCCTGGTTTTGACAACCACGTCATCCACGTAGGCCTCGACGTTCTTGTTGAGTTGCCGCTTGAAGCGGGGCCCGGATGGCCCGTTGGTAGGTAGCGCCGGCGTTCTTCAACCCGAATGACATGGTCGTGTAGCGAGACGCGCCAAACGGGGGTGATGAACGCGGTCTTCTCCTGGTCTTCCTCGTTGATTGCGATCCGGTGGTACCGGAGTAGCGATCGAGGAAGCGAGAGCGAGTCGCGGCCCCGCCGTGGAGTCGATGACTTGATCAATCCGCGGCAACCCGAAGGGGTCCTTGGGGCGATGCTTGTTGAGGTCGGTGTAGTCGACGCACATCCTCCACTCGTTCGAGTTCTTCTTGCGGACGAGGACGGGGTTGGCGAGCCACTCAGGATGGAAGACTTCTCTGATGAAGCCTGCGGCGAGTAGCTTGGCGAGCTCCTTCTTAATGGCGTCCCGTCTGTCGTCGGCAAAGCGTCGGAGGTGTTGTCGCTTGGGGGTGGCCTTTGGATCGACGTTGAGACAGTGCTCAATCAGCTCCCTGGGCACTCCTGGCATGTCCGCTGGCTTCCACGCGAAGATGTCGCGGTTAGCCCGAAGGAAGCTGATGAGCGCGTCTTCCTATTTGGGGTCGAGGCCGGCCCCGATGGTGGTGGTCTTGCTGGGGTCGCCTGTTCCGAGGTCGACCGACTTGACGAGTACCTCCTCAGGTGGCTGAGGCTTGTTGGTGCTGTCAGACTTCTCTGGGATGTCGAGTTCGCTCGTAGCGAGCTTCTTCGACGCAGCGTAGACCTCCATCATTGGGGTGGGTACTTGGTTTGTTGAAGCGATCACCACGGCCTGCGCGTATCGCGGTCGTGGGAGATCTTCAAGTCCCCCCCGGAGGGAGAGTACGCCGGCCGGACTTGGCATCTTGAGTACCAAGTAGGTGTAGTGGGGCACCGCCATGAACTTGGCGATAGCGGTCCGTCGAGGATGGCGTGGTAGGAAGTCCGAAATCCGCAACCTCGAACTTGATGTACTCGGTGCGGTAGTTATCCCGAGACGCCCCGAAGGTAATCGGGCGTACCACCGAGCCCGGTGGGATAGCCGCGTTGCTCGGGACGATGCCGTAGAAGGGCATGCTCGCTCTTGTTGAGCATGGGGGTGACGTCGAGGTTCATCTTCTTCAAGGTCTTGGTGAAAAGGACGTTGAGCCCGCTTCCACCGTCGATGAGCACCTTGTTGAGCTTGGAACCCGCCACTGTTGGTTTCAGGACGAGATGGAACCGTCCTGGCTCGGAGAAGCTAGTCCACTGGTCCGCGCGGGAGAAGGTGATGGGTACTTCTGACCACCTGAGAGGGGTCATGACCGCTGGCTCGATGGACATCACTTCGCGACGGGTAGCCTTCGCTCCCGCCCTCGGCGGGGCAGTCCGCCGAAGAGGACGTTGACGGTCTTCTCGGCCTCCTGGAAGTCGTCGTTGTCGCCGTCCTTCTTCTTGCCCTTCGATCATGAGGGTGCGGTGGCTCCGGCGTGTCCTTGAGTGCGTGCTCGAGCCGGGTAGCACCGCTCGGTAGTGTGATTGCCGTTCGGATGCCACGGGCACTTCTCCTTCGGCGAGTCCTTGAACCCGCCGTAGTTCTTCATCGAGTTCCCCTTCGCGGGCGCCGGATAGCCGCGACGGTGTTGTACGGCTTGCGCTTGCGGTTGGGACCCGAGTAGTTGTTGTTGTTGTTATTGTTGTTGTTGCCGCGGCCGCCTTGGTTTGCATTCTTTGCCGCCGCCGCCCCGCCCCGGTTCTCGCTTGGTCTTGCCGCGGATGGCGTCGTACTTGGCATTAGCCTTGTCCTCTTCGTCCGCCCGAGGACGTGATCATGTCCTTGAGGTGGGGAATGGACTTGGGGCGGCGACGACCGAAGTCCTCGAAGGTGCGGCGATGGTAGAGGCCGTCCTGGAAGAGGTCGATGACCTCCTTGTCGGTGACGTCGACGACGGTAGCGCGCTTGTCGAAAAAGCGGCGCATGTACTTGCGGAGGGTCTCGCCTTGTTCCTGCTTGATCATGGCGAGGTCCATGCGAGTACCCGAACGGCCCATGGCGCCCGCGAAGTTGCTTGTAAACTGCTCCTTCAGCTGGTCCCACTTGTCGATCGAGTGCTTGTCGAGCGACTCGAGCCATGTGAGTGGTGCCTGGTCCAGGCAGAAGGGGAAGTAGAGGCATTTGGTATCGCTGTTGCCGCCAGCGTTCTCAATGGAGAGAGCGTAGCATCAGAGCCACTGGATGGGATCCTGCTTCGCGTCGTACTTGGTGATCCCCAAAGGCTTGAACTTGTCGGGGAGGAGTAGGTTGCGAAGCCGTGGTGAGAAGGCAGGGAAGCCGTCGCCCTCAGTGGTCGACTTCTTCCGCCGCAGCTCCTCGATCTTCTGGCGGGCGTCGTACCCGCCGTGCGAGGCGCCGGAGGCGTGGCTGTTCGCGTGGCCTCGGCCGCCGCGGCCGCCGCCGCCCCGGCTCTCTGTTGGCTCCGTGGTTGGAGGCTGCCGCCGTCGCCGCCGCCACCGTCGGGGTCGTTGCCGCCACCACCGGCCGGAGCGCGGTGGGGGACAACCTCTCGGTTGCCTTGGTCTCGGGAAGGTCCGCCGGCATGAGAGCGGCGACGGTTTGGGTCGGCGGGATGTCGCCCGAGTACGGTTGGGGCCGGCGCCGGCGGCTGCGACTAGTAGCTTCGTTGTCGCGCGGCTTAGGCGGGGGGAGGGCCGGGGCGACTGCGTTGTCGACCCGCATGAAGTAAGCTTCTTCGGCGAGCTTGGCGATGACCTCTCCGGCGCGTATGCCCCGAGCACGGCGTGCGATCGTTGTGATCGACATGAGGCATTGCTCGGGAGTGGTGTGGACTCGCTCTCGACCGCCTCGAGAGCCTTCGCAAGGTTGCGGATGGGAAGGTTGTCTGCGAGGCCGCCGGCGCCGTTCGTTGCGCTTCCTGTTACGCTCGCGTCGGGCGTCCCCGTTCGCGTCGGTCTCGCCGCGGGGGCATCGGCGGACGGCTCGTGCGCGGAGATGTCCTCCGTGTACTTGTCCGCGGCCGTGCCCGAGGTTCCGGGGTGTCGCGGTAGCCATGAAGACTTGGCGGTCGGGGGGTGCCAAGGGCTGGACTCGAAGGTGCCACCTCGGGGGGTGTATTGGAGTCGGCGGGGCCGGTGGTGTTCCCTCCGGAACGGTAGTGAGTCGATGTGGCGACGTAGCGTGAGTCTCCCTTTGCCGGGTCGGGCGGGCTTGCGGTCCGGCCGCATGACGTATCTGCGGCCGGTGTTGATCTTATAACCGCCCCGCAGGCCGGCCCCGACAAAGGAAGCTCGGTGGAGTCGTCTTCGGACTCGGGCTCCTCGGGGGTCCGACCCGAAGTCGAACTCGTAGTCGGGTTCGAGTAGAACTCGGAGAGGGGGTTGTAGCCCGAGACGTGATCGGGGACGGCGTCGGAGTCCGAGTTGTGCTCGGTTACGGGCTCCTCGCCGGCCCGTCGTGGAGTAGGAGCCCCTGTGCGGGCCCGGCCGAGGACGCGGGGGCCACGCGCGGGGCGCCGGCGTGGTGAAGGGGCCGTCGCGATGGGCGAGCGGCCCGGCTCGCAAGCGATGGCCCATGGCGACGTCGAGTTCGAGTTAGAGGCGGACTCGAGCTCGTAGTCGGCGTCTTTGGTTGAAGAGCGAGATTTCGCCGAACTTGCCGGCGAGTTCGCCCCCGTGAGCGGCTTCGGGAAGCGTCCACAAGGCCTGTCCTCGGGTTGGGCTGCATGGTCGGGCGCGGCCGGAAGGAGCCCGCGCCATCGGCGGTGCGGACCCGAGGGCGCCGAAAACGAAGGTGTCGCCGCGGTTGAAGGCGGCGGTTGGCTTGATGTGGACGGAAACCGTCGAGTTCGCCATGTGATCTCGAGCGAGAGCCCCTACCGGCGCGCCCGGTGTCGGTGTTTTAGACCGGCAACCTACTACGGGGATTACCCGAAGTAGATGATTGTGACTCGCCGAGATCGGTAACTCGAAGGAAGAGACACGCGGCACACAATTTAGACAGGGTTCGGGCCGCGAGGTGCGTAATACCCTACGTCCTGTATGTTGCGTAGCTCTGGATTGATAGGGCACGATTACAAGATGGTGCAATAGTGCGCCGTGGGTTGTAGGGGATTGAGATTGGATGCTAGAGATCGGTCCCTGCCTCGCCTTATATAGTCCGGGAGGCAGGGTTACAAGTCGGAGTAGGGAGAGAGTACTAGTCGAGTACGTCTAGGAGTCCTCTATACAGTGCGGAACATGTACAGCTCCCTAACCGAGTACTACTCCTGTGTAGTCCTTGTGCTCCACGCCTTCAGGTGCCGTGTAGCGCAAGCCGGGTAGTCCCAGGGGCCCACCAAGTAGTCGGTCCTGGTACCCACCGATGTAGTGGGCCCAGGGAGGTCCATACGACAATACCCGAAGTAGATAAATGTGGCCTCACCGAGATCGGTAACTCGAAGGAAGAGACACGTGGCACACAATTTAGACAGGTTCGGGCCGCGAGGTGCGTAATACCCGACGTCCTGTATGCTGCGTAGCTCTGGATTGATTGGGTACGATTACAAGATGGTGTAATAGTACGCCGTGAGATGAGATTGGATGCTAGAGAAAGGTCCCTGCCTCGCCTTATATAGCCCGGGAGGCAGGGTTACAAGTCGGAGTAGGGAGAGAGTACTAGTCGAGTACGTCTAGGAGTCTTCCATACAGTGCGGGACATGTACAACTTCCTAACCGAGTACTTCTCCTCCGTAGTCCTTGTGCTCCACGCCATCAGGTACCGTGTAGCGCAAGCCGGGTAGTCCCAGGGGCCCACCGAGTAGTCGGTCCTGGCACCCACCGAGGTAGTGGGCCCAGGGAGGTCCATACGACAAGCCCCTGAGTACTTTGTAGTCGAGAAGGATAGCTTCAAGTAGTCTTGACGGCCTTAACGAGTAGTCCTCAAGTGTCCCCGAGTACTACAAGTCAAAAGTCCTCAAGAGTAGTCGAAGCACCCCGAGGCTGGAATGTACTCCAGTTGATATCTGAGCAATCTTGAAGTCTTCTCGAGTAGTCCCAAGCGTACTCGAGTGCTGCCCTCGAAGGTCTTCAAAAATGCCCGCATTGTCTTGAAGCCGGAGCTGATATGGAAGTGCGATTGCAAAATCACACTCCATATGGAGTAGCCCCCGAGCCTTAGGTTGAGTTGTAGACTCTGGCTGAGGGTCCATCTGAAGTCTTGGCAAGAATATCCCAAAAAATCCGGAGAGAAAAAACCGAAGGACACGTGGCACGGAGCCCCCGAGCCTTGAGTCGAGTACTTCCTCTCGAATTGAAGGGTCATCTTGTAGAATGTGTCCTGAGATGCTCCTGAGTCTTGTCGCTTCCCAGGTAGTCGAGTAGAAGTAGCCGAGCCCCCGAGGTGAGGTGCGTCGACTAGTAGAATACGAAGGGTCACGCGCGGCCGCTGAGTCAGCTGAGCGTGGACTTATCCATCCGGCCGTTGGAGGGACGTTTTGACTTATAAATAGAAGCCAAAAACCCTTAGGGTTTTCCACCCATCGCTGCTGTAGCCATTTCGAATAGATCTGCGCACGCCGCCGCCACTGTAGATCTGAGCGCGCCGCCACCCAGAGCTCCTAGAGTAGCCCCCGAGCGAATGCGCGTGAAGACGCCGTGCACTTGGAGAATAAAGCCATCACCGTCCAAGAGCGCGAAGACCGCCGGGAAGAAGAGGGACCATGACGAGGCCGCCAGGGCTGCCGCAGGGGCAGCACCGCCGATGTCTCCACCGCGGCCAGATCCGAGCCGCGAGTGGAAAAAATCGAATATGAAGACCGAAGATCTGTTGGCTCTCCTCAACAGCGGATTCATCCGTGAGAAGGAGATGGCCAGTTGGAGGGCCGCTGCCGGGGACCCGTACCCCATGGAGAAGAGCGAGGACGAGATTCCGATGTTCGCGCGCTTCGCGGAGCGCGGACTCGCGCTTCCGGCGAGCGACTTCTTCAAAGGCCTCCTGGGGTACTACGGCGTCGAGTACCTCAACCTCAACCCAACGGTATTTTCCATACCGCAGTCTTCGTCCACTTCTGTGAAGCATTCCTGGGGATCAAGCCCCACTGGATCTTGTTCCGGAAGTTCTTCCGGGTGAAGCCGCAGCCGAGCGCCAGCAACCCGCGAGTAGTCGATGGAGCAGGAATCCAAATGCGGGAGGACGCGGCCGAGCAGTACCTCGTGTACAAGCTCATTGACTCCAACCAGAACTGGAAGGCGAAGTGGTTCTACGTCATGAACCACCACCCAGGGTTGCCGAAGCTGAGCGGGAAGCAGCCAAAGCATCGCGCCTGGTGGAACACAGAGCCCATGATACAGGAGGGGATCCAGCTCCCCAAGCTGTTGGCGCGCATCAAGGTGCTGAGAGAAGCCGGACTGAGGGCCGAGCACGTGGCCTTCAGCTTCATGAAGCGCAGGGTGCAGCCATTGATGGCCCGCGACACCCTGGGCTTCGAGTATACTGGTGACGACGACACGTCGCGGATGCCTGGAGGCGAAGTCGACGACGACGACATTGTCGATAGGCTGACGCGCATCTTCAAGGACATGCCACCGTACACGGCGTGCCCTGTCCCAGAGTACTCCGCCGCGCGCCCGCCAAAGGAGGTAAGTAGCCGTACCCCCTAGTCGAGTACCCATTTTTGTGAGTAGTCGCGCTGATGTCTTATGTCTTGTAGGACGACTTGAAGAAGTTCGTCTCCGAGCCGCAGCCGCCCCCTCAGGAAGTTGAGATCCCGGAGGAGGGAAAAACCAAATCCAAGGAGCAGCGAGAAGCCCGCGAAGGGGACGACACCGTGGTCGTGGAGGATACGTCCGACGAGGACGACGACGAGGAGACACTGCAGGACCGCTTCCAGTTGCGGTCGAGGTTCAGCCGTCCCGGCCTACCTCACGTGCCCCTCGTACAAGATCCACTGGCTAGCCTGGAGGCTAGTCTAGCTGCGCCGCCACGGAAGCTGCGCAACCCCGCCCGCAAGCGGGTGACGAAGAAGTTGAAGGTCTCTGAGACCACGCATCAAGAGGTAAGACGTCTTGAGTAGTGTAGTCGAGTACTAGTCTCTCAAGTTCACTTGCTGATGACTGAGCCTCCTTGTATGCAGGAGGTGCCGCCAACGGAGCCCGTCGAGGAGGGTGACGAAGGCGACTGGGACACGGTGGGGGAACCTGCTGGGAATCGTAGCCCAGCCCCCACTGTTGAAGAGCTCTTGGCGCAGCTGGAGCGCCAGCCCCCTGCTCCTCAAGGGAGCACGGAGCCTGCAGCCGCTGCTACTGAAGAAGTGGTGGCCACAGGAGCGTAGGAGGGCGCTGCACCGGCTACCGTTGCTGCAGAAGAGGCGACAGCCGCAGAGGCGCAGGAGGAGGCACCCGCCGAGGCTGGACTGGTAGACATTGCCAGCATCCTTGGCGCCCCGACCGTGACGATAGTCCGGTCAAGCTTGTAAGTGTTGGGTCTTCCCGAGTAGTACTTGGTGTAGTAGTCGAGCTTGATTGACAACCAATTTGTGTACTTTTGCAGGAAATCAACAGATCTGTCCTGGGAGGGAGATGAGCCCTCTACGGCGGTGGCGGAGGAAGAAGCCGCGCCGCCCGCCGAGGAGTCCACTCCCCCGCCCGAGGCGGAGTCCGAAGCACCGGCCGCCGGAGGCCGCGTTGCCCGAAGCCGCCGCCGTGGTCGAAGGTAAGTACTCGCGAGTTTGTAGTACTCCCAAAGAGTAGTCGTAGTTCTTTGATGCACTTGTCTTCTTGTTGACGAGTGCCGAGGCCGAAGGGAGCGACATCCCGGCGTCGGTGCCCATGCGAACTTGACACCACAAGGACGGGAGGCCGTCGAAGGAGCCCCCGAGCCGATGGAGGAGACCGCGCGGGGAGGCCGCCGTGGCCACCGGGAGGAGAGGAAGCCGCCGTGCCGCGGAGGTCGCTGCGGGAGGTGGTGGTCCGTTCCCCGGAAATCCAGGATGCAGAGCCCATCCGCTCTGCGCCGATGACCGAAGCCACCACGAGTAGTCGTGGCGGGGTGGAGTTGCTGACTGACGACTTGGTGGACCCAGCGACGGTAGCCAGACACCTGGAGGCGGTCCGCCAGGCTGAACAATGGATGAAGGTGAGTAGTCTTAACTCCTGAGTAATCAATCCTCTGTTGTTGAGTACTCAATTGACATGTGTTGTATGTGCAGGACGTTGTGGAGAGGTCCCGCGAGAAGTCTAGCATGCTGCAAGGCTTCGGCGACGCGGTGCTCCGGGCTGAAGTGCTGGAAGACCAACTCTTGAAGTCGCGGAAGCACGCGGCTGCCATGCAATCCAAGCTTGACGCCACCTTCGCCAAGTATCACAACGATGTCCAAGAGATGCAGGCGAAGAGCGACGACTTGGTGCGGAAGAACAAATCACTCCACAACAAGAACAAAGGTACACAACTTGACTTGTTGAGTAGTTGCTGGAGGTCGAGAGGTAGTCTCCTGCTGCGCCTTGTTGTTTTGCAGAGCTTGAGACCCAGGTGGAGCAGTTGAGGACCTCAGAGACAGACATGAAGAACCTCTTCTACCGGGAGCAGGAGGCCCGCCAGGTACTCGAGCTTGACTATAAGGAACTTGCCTTCGAGTGCGACAAGCACATGGAGCTTCGCATTGCTTCCGATCATGACCTCGTCAACTGCTACAAATCGTTGCAGAAGCTGAACGAGGACTGCGAGGCGCTGCGGGCCCAGCTGAAGGAGCTTGAAGAAGCCGCGCTTCCCATTGCAAGACTCTTGGTGCCTCACCCTGGCGGCCCCAAGATAGCACCGCTCGTGGATCGCCTCAAGGAAGCCCTTAGCCGGCTGGCGACGTATGTGAAGCATCTGGCGAGGTCGATCCCGAGAAGCGAGTGCGCCTTCATGAAGTCCTACTTCCCGAAGGCGCCCGTGGAAGTAGTCGCTGGCGGGGTAGCCGCCAACTGTACAGATGAGCAGTATGCGGAGCTGCTGGAGCAGATGGCGCCCATTGCGGAGCAAGTCACCGAAAAGCTTAACCTCCAGTAGTCCTGTAATAGTTAGCTCATAGCAGTATGTGTACAAAAACACTTGTAATGTAATTGTTCAAGTATTAATGAAGAAGAAGTTCCATCAATGAGTACTCGTAGTCGAGATCTTAGAGTGCGGAGCCCCATCGTGGAGTTGATGCGAGTAGTCGTACTCGGCGTAGCCCAGGATCCGTAGGTAGCGGCGCGGGCTGGATCCTGGAGAGGAGTAGTCCGGAGACTAGAGCCAGGACCTGGAGGCTGCTTACGGCGGAGGGGTGTTGATGTAGTCGTGTAGACTTGAAACCCCGGGGTAGTCATGTAGACTAGGCGTAGAACCGACAGAGCTGGTCGACGTTCCACGAGTTGTTGATGTCTTCGCCTTCAAGTGTCTGGAGGCGGTAGAAGCCCGGTCCGGTCACCTTTGCCACGGTGAAGGGACCTTCCCAGGGGGAGCTGAGCTTGTGTAGTCCTTCCGTGTTCTGGATACGACAGAGGACAAGATCACCAACGTTGAAGGAGCGTTCCTTGACGTTGTGATCATGGTAGCGTCGGATACCCTCCAGGTACCTTGCTGATTGGACGAGGGCGGCGCAGCGAGCTTCTTCGAGGCTGTCGATGTCAACTCGTCTGCTGTCTTCAGAGATGCCTTCGTCGTAGTGCTCCACTGTTGGCGAGTTCCATATGACATCAGCAGGGAGGATTGCTTCGGAGCCGTAGACCAAGAAGTAAGGGGATTGCCCCGTTGGCTTGGAAGGCTGAGTAAGTAGCCCCCATAGTGCATTGGGTAGTTCCTTGATCCACTTGCCTCCTTTGGAGTTAGCAGCGTCGTGTAGCCGCTTCTTGAGAGCGTCGAGCACCATCCCGTTGGCGCGCTCGACTTGTCCGTTGGCCCAAGGATGGGCGACTGAGACATATCGGACGTCGATCCCGCTGTTCTCGCCGTACTCCCAGAACTGGTGGTTGTTTAAGTTGGAGCCCAGATCTGTGATGATGCGGTGGGGTAGTCCGTAGCGATGCACGAGTTCATCTAGGAAGTCGAGTACTCTGTCGCCCTTGGGGCATGTGACCGAAGCTTGACCTCGATCCACTTGGTGAACTTGTCGATGGCCACCAATACTCGTTGAAACCACCTCGGCGCGGTTGGCAGTGGCCCAATCATGTCGAGCCCCCAGCAAGCGAAGGGCCAGGTTGGCGGTATGGTGACTAGCTTGTAGGCTGGGACGTGTTGCTGCTTGGCGAAGTATTGGCATCCTTGGCACCTTCTGACGAGTTCTTCGGCGTCGCCCAGAGTTGTGGGCTAGTAGAAAGCTCACCGGAAGGCCTTGCTGACCAGCGTGCGGGAGGACGCGTGGTTGCCGCAGACGCCCTTGTGGATCTCCTCCAAGATGTCCTTGCCTTCTTTCCTGGGGACGCACTTCATGAGTACTCCAGAAGATGCGCCCCACTTGTAAGGCTTGTCTCTGACGAGGACGTAGGACTTGGCGCGGCGGATGAGCTGCTCGGCCAAGTTCTTGTCCGAGGGAACCTTCTGCTCGCTGAGGTAGTCGATGAAGGGTTGCCTCCAGTCCACGTCGATCATCATGACCTCCTATCCGGCGGTGGGTGCGGCGGGACGGGGGTCGGTGGCGCCTCCGCTCCGAGATGGATGGCGCGTGAAGCTCGTGAACGAAGACACCCGCTGGTACTTGAGCGCGGGTAGATCCAAGCTTCGACAGGACGTCTGCTGCAACATTGTTGTCGCGGACGATGTGGTGGAACTCGAGACCATAGAACTTGTTCTTGATCTTGCGGACTTCTACGTAGTAGGCGTCCATGTTCTTCTTGTTGCGGTCCTAGGACTTATTGACTTGGTTGATGACCACTGCGGAGTCGCCGTAGACTAGTAGCCGCTTGATGCCCAGTGAAGCCGCGATGCGGAGCCCGTGTAGGAGAGCTTCGTACTCGGCTTTGTTGTTTGAGACCTTCCAGAAGATCTGCAGGACGTACTTGAGTTGTTCGCCTGTTGGAGGGATCAGGAATACCCCTGCACCTGCACCCTCGAGGTTGAGTGAGCCATCGAAGTACATCACCCAATGCTCTGGTCGCACGGTTGGAGTAGGTAGCTGATTCTCCCGCCACTCCGCCATGAAGTCGACTAGCGCCTGCGACTTGATGGCTGTGCGTGGCTTGAAGTCGATGGTGAGGGCGCCGAGCTCGACTGCCCACTTGGAGATTCTTCCGGTAGCATCTTGGTTCCGCAGATGTCGCCGAGCGGGTAGTCGGTGACGACGGAGATCGAGTACTCCTGGAAGTAGTGTCGTAGCTTCCGCGAGGTGATGAGTACTACGTACAGAGGAGCTTCTGCACAGCCGATAGCGTGCCTTGGACTCTGATAGGACCTCGCCGACGAAGCGAGACCGGACGCCGGAGCGGGTAGGCGTGGCCGTCTTCCCCGCCGCTCGACGATGATGGCAAGATGCGACCACATGAGTAGTCGCAGCGAGGTAGAGTAGTAGCTGCTCGCCTTTGCGAGGAGCCGTGAGGACCGGTGGCTTCGATAGGAAGTCCTTGAGCTGGGCAAGGGCTTGATCCGCCTCTGGAGTCCACACGAACTTCTCTTGGTGCTTGAGTAGTTTGAAGAAGGGGAGACCCCGTTCTCCAAGCTTCGAGATGAATCTGTTCAGTGCCGCCATGCACCCGGTAAGCTTCTGGACGTCTTTGATGCACGTGGGAGCTTTCATGCTGGTGATGGCAGAGATCTTCTCGGGGTTGGCTTCGATGCCGCGTTGGCTGGTGATGAAGCCGAGTAGTTTGCCCGAAGGTACGCCGAAGACGCACTTGTTCGGGTTGAGCTTCCAGCGGTACTCGCGTAAGGATGCGAAAGTCTCTTCAAGGTCGTCGATGAGGGTACTGGAGTTTCTGGTCTTGATGACGACGTCATCCACGTAGGCTTCGACGTTCTTGTTGAGCTGCTTCTTGAAGCAGGCCGGGATAGCTCGTTGGTAGGTAGCGCCGGCGTTCTTCAACCCGAAGGACATGGTCGTGTAGCAGTACGCGCCAAACGGGGTGATGAACGCGGTCTTGTCCTGGTCTTCTTCCTTGATCACGATCTGGTGGTACCCGGAGTAGCAGTCGAGGAAGGAGAGCAGGTCGCAGCCCGCCGTGGAGTCGATTACTTGATCAATTCGCGGCAACCCGAAGGGGTCCTTGGGGCAGTGCTTGTTGAGGTCGGTGTAGTCGACGCACATCCTCCACTCGTTCGAGTTCTTCTTGCGGACGAGGACAGGGGTTGGCGAGCCACTCGGGATGGAAGACTTCTCCGATGAAGCCGCCCGCGAGTAGTTTGGCAAGTTCCTTCTTGATGGCGTCCCGTCTGTCGTCGGCAAAGCGTCGGAGGTGTTGTCGCTTGGGGGTGGCCTTAGGATCGACGTTGAGGCAGTGCTCAATCAACTCCCTGGGCACTCCTGGCATGTCCGCTGGCTTCCACGCAAAGATGTCGCGGTTAGCCCGGAGGAAGTTGATGAGCGCGTCTTCCTATTTGGGGTCAAGGCCGGCCCCGATGGTGGTGGTCTTGCTGGAGTCGCCTGTTCCGAGGTCGATCGTCTTGACGAGAACCTCCTCAGCTGGCTGAGGCTTGTTGGCGTTGTCAGACTTCTCCGGGATGTCGAGTTCACTTGTAGCAAGATTCTTCGACGCAGCGTAGACCTCCATCGTAGCGTTGGGTACTTGATTCGTAGAGGTGATCTCCACGGCTTCTGTGTCGCAGTCGTGAGAGATCTTCAAGTCCCCTTGAAGAGAGAGTACACCCGCTGGGCTTGGCATCTTGAGTACCAAGTAGGTGTAGTGGGGTACCGCAATGAACTTGGCGATGGCCGGTCTGCCGAGGATGGCGTGGTAGGAAGTCTCGAAGTCCGCGACCTCGAACTTGATGTACTCGGTACGGTAGTTGTCCCGAGATTCCCCGAAGGTAACTGGCAGGACCACTGAGCCCAGTGGGATAGCCGCGTTACCGGGGATGATGCCATAGAAGGGCGTGTTGCTCTTGGTGAGCATGTGGGTGATGTCGAGCTTCATCTTCTTCAAGGTCTTGGTGAAAAGGACGTTGAGCCCTCTTCCACCGTCGATGAGGACCTTGTTGAGCTTGGAGCCCGCGACCACCGGCTTCAGGACGAGGGGAAACCGTCCTGGTTCGGAGAAGCTGGTCCATTGATCCGCGCGGGAGAAGGTAATGGGTACCTCCGACCACTTGAGAGGGGTCGGGACCGCTGGTTCAATGCTCATAACTTCTCGACGGGTAGCCTTTTGCTCCCGCCTGCTGGGCAGTCCGCCGAAGAGGACGTTGACGGTCTTGTCGGGTTCCTGGAAGTCGTTGTTGTCTCCATCGTTCTTCTTCTTGCCCTTTTTGTCATGAGGGTGTGGTGGCTCTGGAGTACCCTTGAGTGCATGCCTGAGTTGGTAGCACTGCTCGGTGGTGTGGTTGCCGTTCAGATGCCACGGGCACTTCTCCTTTAGCAAGTCTTTGAAGCCGCCGGAGTTCTTCTTCGAGTTCTCCTTCGCAGGGCGCTGGATAGCCGCGACAGTGTTGTCTGGCTTGCGCTTGCGGTTGGGACCCGAGTAGTAGTAGTAGTAGTTGTTGTTGTTGCGACTGCCTTGGTTCCCGTTGTTGCCGCTGCCGCCGCCCGCGTTCTGCTTGCTCTTGCCACGGATGGCGTCGTACTTGGCGTTGGCGTTGGCGTTGGCCCAGGACGTGATCATGTCCTTGAGGTGGGGGATGGACTTGGGGCGGCGACGACCGAAGTCTTCAAAGGTGCGGCGGTGGTAGAGGCCGTCTTGGAAGAGGTCGATGACCTCCTTGTCGGTGACGTCGACTACGGTAGCGCGCTTGTCGAAGAAGCGACGCATGTACTTGCGGAGGGTCTCACCTTGTTCCTACTTGACCATGGCCAGGTCCATGCGAGTACCTGATCGGCCCATGGCGCCCGCGAAGTTGCTGGTGAACTTCTCCTTCAGCTGGTCCCACTTGTCGATCAAGTGCTTGTCCAGTGACTCGAGCCATGTGAGTGGAGCTTGGTCCAGGCAGAAGGGGAAGTAGAGGCACTTGGTGTCGTAGTTGCCGCCAGCGTTCTCGATGGAGAGGGCGTAGTACCTGAGCCACTGGATGGGGTCCTGCTTCGCGTCGTACTTGGTGATCCCCAAAGGCTTGAACTTGTCGGGGAGGAGCAAGTTGCGAAGTCGAGGTGAGAAGGCGGGGAAGCCGTCGTTGTCGCCTGCAGTGGTTGACTTCTTCTGCCGCAGCTCCTCAATCTTCTGGCGGGCGTTGTATCTGCCTTGTGAGGCACCAGAGGCGTGGCTGTTCGCATGGCCTCGGCCGCCGCGACTGCCGCCGCCGCCGGCCCTCCTGTTGGCTCCATGGTTGGAGCTTCCACCGTCACTGCCACCGCCGTCAGGGTCGTGGCCGCCGCCGCCGCCAGCAGGAGCACGGTGAGGGACGACCTCGCAGTTGCTGTTGCCACCCTGTGGAGGTCCGCCGGCGTTGGAGCGAGTACGGTTGGGCTGGGCTGGGAGCTCAGCTCGAGTACGGTTAGGACCGTGGTTGGCACTGCGACTTGTAGCTTCGTTGTCGCGGTGCCTGGCAGGAGGAGGCTGGTTGACCCTGTTGTCAACCCGCATGAAGTAGGCGTCTTCAGCGAGCTTGGTGATGACCTCCCCAGTGCGGATTCCCTGGGCCTGGCGTGCGATCACTGTGATCGACATGAGGCATTTCTCAGGGGTAGTGTGTACTCTGCTCTCGACCGCCTCGAGAGCTTCCGCAAGGTTGCGGATGGGGAGATTGTCCCGGAGACGCCGACGCCGTTCGCTGCGCTTCCTGTTACGCTCACGTCGGGCGTCTCTGTTGGCGGGGGTCTCGTCTGCTGGTGCATCGGCAGACAGCACGTCGGAGGAGATACCTTCAAGGTACTTGTCTTGAGCCGTCCCTGAAGGTCCTGGGGTGTCGCCGACAGCCATGAAGACTTGGCGATCAGGGGTGCCAAGGCTGGACTCAGAAGCCGCCACCTCAGTTGGTGTGTTCGAGTCAGCCCGGGCTAGCGGTGTTCCCTCCTGGAACGGGAGCGAGTCGATGTAGGAACCGTAGCGTGAGTCTCCGCTTATCAGGTCGGTGGGCTTGCGGTCTGGCCAGTAGACGAATCTGCCGGCCGGTGTGGATGTTATAGCCAGCCCGGAGGCCGGCCCTGATAAGGGATGCTCAGTGGAGTTGTCCTCGGACTCGGGATCCTCTGGGTCCGACCCGAAGTCGAACTCGTATGCAGAATCCGAGTAGAACCCGGAGAGAGGGTTGGAGTCCGAAGCGTGGCCGGGGGTGGTGTCGGAGTCCGAGTTGTACTCGGGTACGGGCTCCTTGCCGGCCCGACGCGAAGGAGGAGCCTCCTTGCAGGCCCTACTGAGGATGCGGGGACCACGCGTGGAGCGCTCACGGGGTGGTGGGACCACGTGCGATGGCCGAGTAGCCGGCTCGCATGCGATAGCCCATGGAGACGTCGAGTTCGAGTTGGAAGCGGACTCAAGCTCGAAGTCAGCGTGATGATCGAAGAGCGAAATTTCGCCGA
This sequence comes from Cenchrus americanus, assembly GCA_947561735.1. NCBI lineage: Eukaryota > Viridiplantae > Streptophyta > Magnoliopsida > Poales > Poaceae > Cenchrus > Cenchrus americanus. The sequence continues at coordinate 86,815,732 of OX387240.1, read as the reverse complement.
ACTTGCCTGCGAGTTCGCCTGTGACAACTTCTGGAAGCGTCACGAAGCCGGTCTTCGGGTTGGGCGGCATGGTGAGGCGGCGCTGGAAGGATCCCGCACCGTCAGCAGTGCAAACCCAGACGCCGAACACGAAGGTGTCGCCGCGGTTGAAGGCGACGGTTGGCTTGAAGTAGACAGGAGCCGTCGAGTTCGCCATGTGATCTCGGGCGAGAGCCCCTACCTGGCGTGCCTGCTGTCGGTGTTTTAGACCGGCAACCTACTAAGGGGAGTACCCGAAGTAGATAAATGTGGCCTCGCCGAGATCGGTAACTCGAAGGAAGAGACACGTGGCACACAATTTAGACAGGTTCGGGCCGCGAGGTGCGTAATACCCTACGTCCTGACCGGCAATCTGGATTGATTGGGTACGATTACAAGATGGTGTAATAGTACGCCGTGAGATGAGATTGGATGCCAGAGAAAGGTCCCTGCCTCGCCTTATATAGCCCTGGAGGCAGGGTTACAAGTCGAAGTAGGGAGAGAGTACTAGTCGAGTACGTCTCGGAGTCTTCCATACAGTGCGGGACATGTACAGCTTCCTAACCGAGTACTTCTCCTCCGTAGTCCTTGTGCTCCACGCCATCAGGTACCGTGTAGAGCAAGCCGGGTAGTCCCAGGGGCCCACCGAGTAGTCGGTCCTGGCACCCACCGAGGTAGTGGGCCCAGGGAGGTCCATACGACAATGATCCATCCTCAATGATAGGTTGTGGTCAAGGAGGTAATCACAAAAAATGATATTTGGTTTTAAGGGTGGATATCCGGCGAGGTTTGTGAATTCTCCAATGTGGGGATACACAATGCACGGATAAAAGGCTAGCAATAAGATAGATACACAAAAACAGAATGACCAGCTTCTTAGTCTCGGGCCAGAGAAATCATGGCCTACAATAACTCACTTAAAAATAAATCTTGTACACTAAGGTTTATGCACTCAAATATATATATAAGGCTTTGGATAGGTAGAGCAACACACAAGTGATATTCATGACAAGGTTAGCATTACTTTTCAAGAATAAAAATCATCTTTAATCTATCTAAAACTCGAGAGCACATAAAACACTATGGGTCTTTATTTTAATCATAACCTCCGCTAAAGATTAAGCTAGAATTTAGGTAAATTCAGATCTATATTTTAAGAAAGCACTAGCTTTAAATGCATAAATCAATTACAAAGATAAACAAAGCGGCAATTATAATCATATATCATCATGACACAAATTTCATAACTTTTCCAAATGTATAAACAAGGTGGTGTCTTTATTAATGATGAAAACTAGTTGAAGTACATGCTGAAAATAAACTAACACACTTGCTGAAATTTAAATAAAAACTGAAAACACTATGCAAACACAAGCAAGCACAAGCTGAAAATTACAGAAAAAAGGGAAAAGAAAAGAAAACTAAAGCTCCTTGTTCTTCTCAATCTTCCGCCGGTGGTTGGTATTGGTAATCTTGGTAATTGTACCCTTGCTCATAGTAGGTTTGGACATCCCCTCCAACGAATTGATCCGGCGGTACTAGGTGAAGACGTCCAAGCTCATAGGCAATATTTGCATTGCCTTCACCAAGTTGAGTCACGTTGGATTGGATGGCTGCGACGTTTTGCATATTTCTCACAGCGTACCCTCCAATTATGGCCATGCTTTGTTGTGGTTGGGGGTATTGTGCGTAGGGCTCCGCAAAGGTTACATTGGGCACCACATAATTTTGTGGGGGCATGGCTGGACCACTCCCCCATGCTTTTATCGTTGGCCCTCCGTAATAATTCTGCGGAGTAGGGATTCCTCCGAATGGTGGCACATAGTTAGGTTGCGCACCACCCGCTTGCGCGGAGGAAGATCCCTCCTCTACAATTCTTCCTCTTTTATTCTTCTTCGCCGGGACAAGGAGTCCCTCCTCCAACCAATCTTCCTTCCCTTGAATGAAAAGCCTAAGTCTTGGGTCCGGAAGGGGTAGGTTCACCTTGGCCACATGAAAGCCTCCTCTCTCATCTCCACTAATATATTTTCCTTGCTTCAAATACTCAAATCCGAGAGGGGTCCCACGTAAAAGATGTTCGGGATTCCTTGTAATCCCCGACCTTAAGGAGATGGCCAACATAGAGAGGTAGCACCCCGAACCAATATCTCCCGATCCCGATGTTGCCTCGCAACACCATCGGTTGATCATAAGGTATGAGGGGTCTATTGGCTGCTTGGCAATTAAATCTGAGTAGAGCCAATTCAACTTCGTGTCGGTCACCTTCGTCTCCCTCATCCTCCCCATAATCCTCTTGCACATCCAAGAGTGGAATACTTGGATAATGGGGTTGCAGATGAAATTGTGTTGTTGGTGGGCTTCTCTGGAGATTAAATTCCAAAATCCATCCAACATGCCATCCGGCACGTCAACTTCTCCGGAACTCCCTTTTGGAACCCAAGTAGCTCCCTAATATACTTGTAGGGAACCACTTGTTAGATTCCCTCCAAACAGAATGATAAACTTTGCACCCCCTCATCAAGGATAGGCGCCATAGTCATCAAGATTTCTAAGGCAAACTCCTTGTGGGTGTTTGCCGACACCCCGTTGGAGAATTGCACCCATCCAAGGTGCCCCAACGTATAATATATGTCCGTGCCGAAACCCAATGCGTTGAGAGCTTGATCGTCGAAATCGACATTTGCCACAAGCCTCTTCTCAAGGTGAGAGAGTTTCTTATCCTCCTCCTCCGACAATATGATGAAGCCATATGTGGAGTACCGCGGAGTGTATGGAGGTGGCGCGGATGAACGGATCGATCGACGAGGTGGGACGGGTGGCTCCTTCGTACACCCTTGAGGTTCGGTAAACCTCATGGACGTGCTCCTTGTTGCTCTCATGCCACCGAGGAGGAGAGTGTCGTTCCTCCTTGGCGGTGTCGTGTCCTCCTCCATGCTCCGAGGAGACTCGGAAACCGAGTGCCTCCTCGAAGATGTCGTCGAAGATGGCTTGGATGACGATGACCCCTTCTTCTTGGTGAAGAGACTTGTGGTTTTCTTCCACATGATTGCAGCACTCTTCTCTCCACTAAAATTCTGGGTTGCAACCGGTAACTAGGAACTTAAAAACTTTTTTCGGAATGTGGACTTTGAGTGGATTAAGGGTGTGAATTGTTTGAGCTATCAAGCTTGGGAAGGTTGGCTATGTCTACGGTGGTTCTGGGCACGAAAACTTGAGCACACAAACTGAGGAAGGAGAGGGATGCTTGCCTGCAGAAGGCGGGAGCCGGGGGGCTCCTTTTATAGGGCAGGCCGGCCGGCCTGGGCCGACTGACCTGGGTGGCTTCGTGCCCCTCCCTGGCTCGGTTTTCTTCCAGCACGATCATTTCTCCTCCATGACTTTCTTGCCCGCGTGCTCCATGAGTTGCACCGCCCAAATGCTTTCGTCCACTCCTTTTCTCGCATTATTGGTCCTTCCACTTGGTGCTTCATGCTTTGAGTCATGTCCATGCTCCCTTGCTCCACTTCCTTCACATGTCACCATGAATTTCCTGCAAAGTTATACTTGCTGCCCACCCATGCTTGTCCTTTGCATGTGGTCTTGATGAAAGTTGTTGAAAGGGCATCCAATGGTGCATGCATGATTAACTTTAACTAGATTGCCTCCCTCTAAGTATGTTTAAGGCCAAGCACTCCTCTAATTTTGAAAATTAAAAATGTTTTCAGAGCTATGGTAAAGCTCAAGCATAAATTTAGAGAAGTTTTTAAACCATTAAAACAAATGTAAGTCGAAAATATTTTCCGACTACGTTGATATCGGTCTCACCGGTATAGTTTGCCTTCATTTGTTGAGAGCAAACTTTTCCCGGCTTGATCATGGGGGCATAGGTTTAGGTTCTAATTTTGGCTAAATGAGAGAGATTTTGAATGTAATAAATTTAAATGAGGCTTAGAAAAATTCTAATCTTAGAGAAACCAAGGATATAGATTTTTAAACCAACCAAAAGTTTAGTTTCTAGGTTCACGCGAGTCCTATCACGTGCTGAAATAATTAACACCTAGGTACAAGTCGTGGCTCTACTCGCGTGTTTTTAGCATGAAAAATAAGTTAACCTCAACATCATAATGAGGATGAATGGTTGAGTTAGGTTGTGAATTTATTTGGTTGTGGTTTCTCGAAAAGAAGCAAACAAACACATAGGAGGGTTCATGTAAAGGGTTTATGATCAAGCAAAATATTCAACCAAGAATTATGTCTATAATATTGTTCAACCACTTCTAAGTCTAATGTCTTTGCGTAGTAAAATTCAAAACTGAATTAAAGACTCGAAAAACCTAGAATCGGGTTGTCCTCCCGGTAGCTTATTCCTGACTCGACGAAACGGGTTGCCTCCCGCCTAGCGCTTCGTTTATAATCCACGGCTAGACTTCTTCACTTGATTACTTCGGATCAACGCTCTTTGTGGGCGTTGCAATCTTGGGTACCCACTTCCGCACCATCTTGGGCACGAGCTTGTCTTCCGGCTTGGTCATTTTTTTGTTCTTCACAGGCGGCTTTTCTTCCTTTGTCTTGACGGATGCAACATCTTCCTTGACTTTCTTCACATCCTTCTTCTTCGGCTCTTTCTTCTTCTTCAGCCCTTCCTTCTTCCTTGGTTCTTCCTTAACAATGCAACGATGAGGTGGAACATTTTTCACTTCAATCATATTGCATACCTCGAGGCGTGGTCGAAACTTGAAGGAACTCCTTTCTCCATTAATGTCGAACATGATCTCCCCCTTGCCAACATCAATAGTAGCTCCCACGATCTTGAGGAAAGGCCTCCCAAGGATGAGCAGCTGCTTCTCCCTCTCTCCCATCTCGAGCACCACGAAGTCAACGGGGATGAAGTGGTGTCCGACCTCACGGGCACATATTCGGCGATGCCCAAGGGATAGCGAATGGAGTTATCACCCAGCTCCAAACACATACCCCGTAGGCTTCAACGGTAGGCGTAGATTCTCGAACACATCTCTTGGCATGACGCTCACACTTGCTCCAAGGTTGCATAACGCTTTCTCGAACTTGAATGAACCAACGGAACATGGAATTGTCGGGCATCCAGGGTCCTTTTGCTTCTCTAGCCCATTAGCAATAGTGGCACTACACTCCTCGGACATCTTGACATGATCTACTCCGAGTGTTGCTATCTCATATTTATTTGCAAGTATGTCTTTAAAGTAACAAGAATATGTATGTACTTGAAGGGCATCCAATAACGGCATGTTGATGTTAAGTCTACGCACAACCTCCACAAACTTCTCAAAGTGGTTATCAAGTTTACCTCGGAAGTAGCGTGGCTTGAGTTGTGGTATCTTCGTGTCATCTCCCGGCATCTCAAACTCGGGCTCTTCGGTGACGATCTCCGTAACTTCCTCCTTAGCAAATTCCTGTGTCCTGGCGGATGGTTTAGGCTTCCTTGCTCCCACGGAACGTTCCGGATCTTCGGTCTCCTTTCCCGAACGTGTTTGAATAGCCTTCACCGATTCAGGATATTTAGGTTGTCCCGGAAGCTTCCCTTCATTATTGGTGAGGCGCCCGGCAAGTTGTCCCACTTGCGTCTCGAGCATCTTCATCATGTTGAGCACTTGATGGTTGGAGCTTCCGACCTCCGTCACTTTGCTATCGATTGTCTCCACCACCTTGTCTATGGCCTTGAACTTGGTGACGGTGTCCTTATTGATCTTAGCTTGCTCGTCCATGAAGTCCTTCAATTGTATACGAAGCGGAACTGAATTCAGAATGGATGAGCTTGCATTAAATTGAGGTCTACCTTGCCCGCAGCGGAAGTTCAGCAATTCTCCCTTCCTCATGTAGTCGAGCACCTTGGCTTTTTCCGGACAATCCTTGTGGACATGGCCATATTCTTCACACTCTTCGCATGTGGATCGTGCTTCGGCAGCCTTCAAATCTTGAGCCTCCTTCTTTTCTATCTCCATCTTCTTCAACCTCCGCATGAGTGAATTGATCTTGCCTTCAAGAATGTTTTTCCTTCTCCACTTGCAAGACTCCTTTGACGTTCCCCGTGGGTTGAACCAGAAGTAGGCGTCTGGAAGAAGCCCATGTGTCATTATCCGCGACCTTCTTGAATAAAGTGAAAGCTTCGGTCGGCGTAAGATCGATGATAGATCCTACCGCTGATGCATTGATGATCATCCTTGACGCCATGGTGAGTCCTTGATAGAACTTTTGCACGAGGTCTTCCTTCGGGAACTTGTGATGTGGAACCGCCCGAGTGTACTCATTGAAACGCTCGAATGCCTTCGAGATAGTCTCCGTAGGATATTGAGCAAAAGTGGCAATCTTATTACGTAAGCTTTCAGTTTTACCCGGCGAGTAGCATTCCTTCATGAAGGCCTTCATCAACGTGTTCCAATTTTGCACCGTCTCCGCCGGTTGAGAGTGGAACCATTGCAAAGACTTCCCACTTAGTGAGAATGGAAAAAGCCTTGCCCTCATTTGGTCTTGAGTCACCCCGTCCATGTTGAAAGTCTGGCATAGTTGAATGAATGCTTGGAGGTGAAGGTTCGGATCCCCTTTACCGGTGAAGGGTGAATGTTGCACCATGCGGATTGTTGAGGTCTTGATCTCGAACGGCCTACCGATCTCTTCAAGGTTCAAGATTGGTAGGTCGATGATGTCCGGGGTGCATAGCTCCCCGATCTTGCGTTCTTGCAGCGGTTGTTCACCCATCGGTGGAGGTCGATTCTCCCAAGGAATTTGAGGTGGTGGATTCTTCGGAGATTCCTTCGATCCTTTGTCTTCCGACTTCGAATCTACAAAATCCAGCTTTTTAGCTTGATATGCTTTGTGTCTCCTTAGCCTGTAAAGTTTTTTTGAAATTATTGGGTTTGTTGGAGAGGTAGCCGTCCATCTCCTGTTAGGGTTAGCTATAAACAAAATATGCAAAAACAAAAGTAAAAACAAATATAAGAAAACTAGGGTTAGACAAACTAGATTAGATTGATTTTGAGGATGATCAAAAGTTAGTAGATGCAAAAAGAAAAACTAAAAGAAAACTGAAAATCACAAAAAAAAGCAATAAAAGATCAAATCTTGATCACTTGTTCCCCGGCAACGGCGCCCGAAAAAGGGACTTGTTGACAGTTAATAGTTGTATCAAAGTTTGTTTAGACTTGCAAGCGGATAAGTCTCCCGTCGTAGTCAAGGGACCCTTCTTCCCTCGAGTGGTGAACCCAAGGTATCGAATCCGTGGAACAAATGTGTGATGCAAAAGATGATCTAGTAATGCCAAGTAACTTCAATCTTCGAGAGATAAAACCCTAATGCATCTAATCATAAGAATCAACACAAGAACGAATCTAATCTACTAAAGACCGGAGGTAACAAAGATAGATGTGGTAGATAAACCGATCTAGAGAGATCGGGTTGAGCCTTTTGTTGAAGTTCCAAGCGAAAGAAGAAGTAGCAAATAAAATATCATTAGAAGCCTTTTTAAATCGTGGTTTCCCGTCCGACTCTGAAAACGCCCACCTTTCAAAGCCCCCGTTCTGTCACAACGTACTCCTATTAATGCGTGTAGTCTAGGGCGAGTCTGAGGACAAGTCGAGTTCTTTCGGAAGATCAATCGTGCACCTCTAGCCACCGCGGCTATAAGAACACCCTATGTGATCTATCTCGAGAATAGATCTAAAATAAGCAAAGCCGATCGAAAACGAAGACTTCGAAGAAACACTTAGTCTCTAAGAATCAGATTCAACTTGATACATCGACTAGTACAATGATATATGAACAAGATCGCCACTGGGATCCTACCTTGATCTTGCTTCTAGCTCTGGGAACTCCGACGTGGTCTTCCTTGCAAGGTTCCCACGTCGGCTAGGGAGACCCTAGTCAACTAGCTCGACCCTCTCCTCTCCGAGATGGTGTCCCTCTCTTTTCTGCACCTCGGCGGCCGATGATGAATTGATCGATGCATGGCTCTGGACCCCGGGGCTATAAATAGCCCGAATGGCGGCTAGGTCAAAGGGGAGGTAACCGGGCCCTGGAATGGGCTGGGCCGGCCGGCCTGGGCCCATCCCGGCCCAGTTGCCTGCCTCCTTCGCCCTACGTCGGTTCCTGAGTCTTCTAGATCCTCCCCCCTTCTGCATGTGGGCCCTTGTCGTCAGTTTCTCTCCGAGTTGGACGTAGTTCCTTGTCCCGCAAGATTCGGTACTTTGCTAGGTAGGTCCTCGGAGTTTATCATCTTCTCGGGTTGGTCCCTGGGCTTCTTGGAGTCAAGTTTGCTTCATTGCATGACTTGTATGGGGCATCAAGGTCTTGTCACAAGGTGCTTGATGAACTTATCCCAGAAGTCTTGCTTTCGACAAGGTGCTTGGTGAACTTATCCCGGAAGTCTTGCTTTCAACAAGGTGCTTGCTGAACTTATCTCGGAAGTCTTGCTTTCAATGTCAAAACCCTGCATAAACACTAAACTCCAAAACCGACATGCACGAATGAACTTGTTATACCAAGGGCGTTAGTACCAATGGATAAGGTATAAAACTCATGGCTAGGTTGAGGGAATTTCACCATCAACAGTTATGTTGTAAATCTTTTTATATGAATTGTTTTCTATTTATGCAAAATCTATCTAAACGATTTTTGTAGCTAAAAATAATTAGGTTTTTGTGCCAAATTTCTGATGCTGTATTTTTATGCCAAAATACACCTCTGGTAAATTAATCACAGCTTTATATTTGTCAGAAATATTTATTCTTGATATATGCCTAATTTTCTTTGTAAATGCGTAACTCAAGATCTATAGTAGCTATAGTTGTGTATGTTGCATTCCTACCTTAGTCTTGGACTAGAGGCCATGTGTGAGAAAGTTGGAATCATTTTGATGTGTATTTATTTTTGTATGCATTTCTCATGTTTTGATAACTAGCTTTTGTTATTTTTTGGTCTAATTAAATTCATAGCTCTCCTAAGTGTGCATGTGTGTGCAGTGGCTTGTATAGGTTTGGAAATGCTTCATAACACATCCCACTGAATTTTATTAAGTTGTTTGTGAATAAAAGCTATGGAAGCCTTTTAAAGCTTAATATTAAAATGAATTGGAAAAATCATCAACTACACATCTAAAGACCCTATGTGTGTGATGTAAATCATTTTTAAAAAAGAAAAATGTAATAAAGATCAACCCCTTGCTGTTTGTGAATGCTAAATTAATTTATTTACATAAATTATGTACACAATCATTATCAAAAAGAATAAATAATAAAGCATCATAAGAAATTACTTAAATAGAAAGGTTATACCAAATGTGTGTTGTTAAGGTGAATATGGCCAACCATACTCTTCATGGTTGTCATCTGTTGTTTGTAATTAATTAAATTGGAAACCGTCAATTAAGTCTTGCATTGCATCCTCGTGTAGATCTCCCTGACGGTAGTTGTACGCGTGTGCCGGAAAGAGGAGACAAAGGAGTTGACGGAGACGTACACCACGTCGCTGTAGAGCAAGACCTGGACCAAAGTCCAGAAGGGCCCAAGGCCAACCTTGCCAGCGAAGGCAAGCCCCAGATCATTAACCCTATTTTGATAATTTGTGCAATTATCATTGCTATGATTGTGCATTTACGTTTCAGGAGTTGAACGAAACCCTAGATGCATGATCCCTAGGTACCTATGTTCTTTTACTAGAATTCTAGGTCGATAATTGCTATGCTATAGGACCGGTACAAGTCGAGTGATGTTCGTCACTCGCGAGAATAGGTTCTTATTTAGGAATCATAAGATCTTTATAAATGGATTGCTCATGTGGTAAGAGCATGGGATTTGGGCTCCGGTCCAGTGTCTTTCGTGGGCTAAGCTTTTGAACGTACTAAACACTTGTCGGGAATGGGACCGGTAAGCCTAGTACCCGATTGATGCGGCAAGGGAACCTTTCCCTACTACCCCTAGGGCACAGAGATGTGTCCCCCTGCTTGCAATAGTGTGGTATCTGCATGAGCCTGGTCGTTCGTGTGTGGGCGAGCCAGTAAGCCTTGTACCAAGGAATGTAGGTTCCGATCCCGAGCTGAAGATCGATGGGAACCGCCTGGTCGGTGTATACCCTGTTTCGTTTTTGTTGGACCTTCTTGGGGTATGCATTCTTCTGTGTGTTTAGGTCCACCTTGCAAGGTTATAAACCAATCGATTGTCAGCCTCTCACCGTTATCTGAGACTACTTAATCAACTAGCCATAATATCCCGTATTGATGGAACATTGTGAATATTACTGCTTCAATTAATTGTTTGTACAATTCTTGATGGAATTAGTTGGCACACCTTGAAATAGTAATCAACTAGAACTTTCGCTAAAATATTGAAAGGAAGGACATACTCTTTGTTGCTTTTCAACAAAAGAACTCCACCGGTCAAAAAGCCTCTCATGTCTAGAGTTTGGTGATATAGTTATCACCCGACAGTTAAGTCTTGCTGAGTATTAGTATACTCAGCCTTGCTTTAAAACTGTTGTTGCAGGGGTTGTTTGACCTAGTGAGATTCCAATTGGCTGGGAGCTAGAATGGTTGGATGACGACAAGTGATGGCATCACGGACGGCCTGCTGTGATGTTTATCGAGCCGCTAGTTTATTTATTTCCGCTGTTTTCAAACTCTGAACCTTTACTTCCTATCATGAATAATGATTTGTAATACTTAAACCCCTTCGGGTAGATTTGTTTTAATGGGTGTAGTGTACTCTGGTCTCTCCTTCGCGTGAGCTTTAATGCATATTGTCGATCCTTTGTTGATATCCAAGTGATTTACTGAGCGTTAACCCGGCAACTAACGACAAGATGATACTTTATTATTGCTTAATGACCAAAGTGGATTGGTTTAGGCAATAGTACAGTATTTTCCTGGGCGGGTTGTCACATGAAGCAATGACACCAGAAGAAATTAAGAATGAAAGCATGAGAGTGCAGAAGGCAAAAGAGTTGTCAAAAAAGTAGAGAAAGATATGATCGAACTAACGATCCTCGAAGCTGCTGAAAACATCGAGAAGTACCAGAAAGAAACTAAGCCATGGAAGGATAGAAAAGTGGTCAGAAAAGATATCAAGACTGGTGATTTAGTTCTGAAAAGAAAGAAGAAACTGGGAGAACCCAGGGAAACTTCAGGAACCATGGGAAGGGCCATACATAGCAAAGGAAACAAACATGCCAGGGGCTTTTCGTTTGCTAGATCAAACTGGCGAAGAGTTGCCATATTCGTGGAATGCCGACAGCTTGAAGAGGTATTACCCTTGAGAATCTCGAAGTTAGTTAGATTTATTTTTCAGCATTTCTTTTCACAAGTTTACATTCTGTAAAAATGCAAAAATCCGAATCATGAGTCTATAAGTGGTTTCGGGAACAAAAACATTTACGTTTTTCACAAATTACCTCAGAATAAGGAGGACCGTACTCTTTTCCTTGCAAAGGGGGCTCTAAATCAAGAGGCAATGTTTTTAACGAGGAGGATCCTATGTAAATACTCTTTGTGATATATATGAAAAGAGTCTTCCCCCAAATCATGCGTCTTGTGAAATTCCATCGTGCAAGAATTTTCTGAAAGGCTCCATGATAGCCGAAATTCCATCGTATGAAAGAAAAGTTCATGAAATGCTCCGTGATAGCCGAAATTCCATCGTATGATAGAAAATTTTGTGAAAGGCTCCGTGGTAGCCGAAATTCCATCGTGTGAAAGAAAAGTTCGTGAAAGGCTCCGTGATGGCCGAAATTCCATCGTGTGAAAGAAAAGTTCATGAAAGGCTCCGTGATAGCCGAAATTCCATCGTGTGAAAGAAGAGTTTGTCAAGGGGCTCTGTGATAGCTGAAGGCTCCGTGAAAGCCTAAAATCCTACCGTCAAAGGGATTCCCACCGAAAGGCTTGAGACAACAACAAGTTGTGGCCTAAATCCCACCGTCAAAGGTATTCCCACCGAAAGGCCTGAGATAACAACAAGTTGTGGCCTAAATCCCACCTCAAAGGGATTCCCACTGAAAGGCCTGAGACAACAACAAGTTGTGGCCTAGTTCCCATCGTAAAGGGATGTCCTACAAAAAGTTCGGAATTAATTGAGGATTGTGACTAACAAATTATATATGTTTTTGTCAATAATTTCTATGCATGAAAAGGTGTGAAGTAAAAGTCATGAATCACATTCACAATGATTCATTCCAACACCATCAGAAAAATTTTCCTCAAGAGGCCAAGGGGCTTGATTCCCCCCGAAAGATAATGTTAATAAGATAGGATGGTTGAAGCAACTGAATGTTGCGATATCAACCAGGGCAAGTGTGCCAAGCGAGTAAAGTCAACAAAATTCGTAAAACAAATTTTGTCGACTTCCACTAGAATCCTCGTGATCTCAAAATTCGCGAAACAATCCACAGTGAGTTCGTGAAACAAAAACAGTAGAGTAGATCTGTCAATTTTTAGACGGCCACGAAATTTTGCATTCAAAACGGCAAGGTGGGGGTGATGTTTTTTCTAAAGAAAAATGTCTTTATTGCCTTAGTTACATAAAAAATTTCGTACAAAATTCATTACAAAGCATAAGTGAAATTAATATGAAAGTTCGACAATGTGCCCTGGGTCGCGGCCATTATTTTCAATAGTGTTACTAGCATAAGCGAAATCGTAATCGCTAGTCTTAGGGCTAAGGGGCTCCGTCTTCACAAAAGTTCGAGAGCTCGAAGCCTCAGTGGCAGGAACGTAGCCGTCATGTTGAAGAAAAAACCAGGACAGATCAAAACTACGTATCGAGAAATCTAGAGAAGCTTCAAGCCAAAAATTGGAAAAGTCACGCTCAGGATAAGCTTCTTTGAATAACCGCCAAGCTTCGCCACTAACCACTTGGTTGCCACGGTGAATTCACAAAGGTATCGCGTCCTACACAGACCCACCTTGCAGGACCTGCGCATGTTAAAATTTGCAACACAATTGTTGAGGGAGGGGATCACAACCCATGAATTTATAAGTTTTTACAATCAGAAACAAATGTTCGAGCGTTTCAGCCGGTGATATCAACCTTCGAAGAAGAGTCATCATGGTCAGAACCAGCTTCAGCTCCATCATCGTCTCCATCATCACTGATGCTGCTGCAATCACCGCCTTCTTCACAAGAACCTTCCTCTTCATCGTCAGCATCTTCGTTATCTTTAGCTTCAGAAGAAGACTCTAGAACTTTGACACCCTTACCACGCATTTCTTCTTGAATGAACTAAAGAAGCATCAACGGAAACAAAAGACTTAAGAAAACCAAAGAAGAAGAATTCGTGAAATTTCAAGAAACCAACGACATCTTCAAGAAAAGAACCTGGTCCAATTTAGCACGGGCGATCTTCTTTGCAACCTCCTTCCCACTAGCGAATCAGAATTCCCTCGAGAATTTGGTCTTGATAGCCAAGACATCTTCATTGGCGCGGATGATCGAAGTACTTGAGGCATCGGGAAAGTGTGAAAGTTTCTCACGAAACTTCGCGAGGTCGGTGCAGTCAAAGTCGTGAAGAAGCTTCAGAATACTCTCCACTGAGAAAGTAGCAGCAAAATCGCTTGCACCTGATATAACCCCGGGAAGCACCTTGAACTCAGTATCGATCCAGACCATGAAATCGGAGACTTCTTCACTGACAGCAAAAGGAGCAGGGCGAACGCCGAATTCTCTCAGAGCTTTTCTATATTCTTCGAATGAGAGCTTCAGCTAATTCATAATCTCTACAACCTCTTGTCCAGAAGCTTCATCTCGATCAGCCAAAGCCTTCTCAAGATTCTGAATTCTTTGTTTTTTACTGCTTAGAGTTTTCACAAGATCAGCATTGTTGACATGAAGATCTTCAGCGGCTTTAGAAGACTTGTCATGGTCCTTACGAAGATTTTCAATTAACTTCAAGTCCTCGTCATGAGTCTTTTGTAGCTTTTCAAGGTCTTTCTTCGAATTCTCGAGGGCATCTTCGGCAGCCTTCTTTTCATCTTCGGCGACCTTTTTTCATCTTGGCATTTCTTTAGGGCTTCCGCGAGATTGGCAACTTTCTTTTCTAGATCTAGATTCGCAGCCTCAGCCAAGTCGAAATTGTGCTTAAATTTTTTGGACTCCCTTGACATCTTCTTGAGGGCTTCCTCTTGCTCCGCTAAGCGATCGGTTGTAACTCTTCCGAGAATCGAAGTCTTTAAAGCATAAGCCTTCCGATAATATTCAAGCTCGGATGCCAGATGTTTCCGTAGGGTTTCTTCAATGTCTGGAAAGTTCGCAACAATAAATCATACTAAAGAAGTAAGGAAAATAAAAATAACAAGAAAAATTAAGACAGAAGCCAAGTGAGAAGAATAGTTCACAAAGCTTTTTTGCTAAGAGTCTCGATAGGAACCCGGGCAGCGCGTTCAGAGGTCGCGGAGGTTTTCTTCGAGGAAGAAGAAGGCTGCTTCTCCGGCTGCTTCTCCAAATCGCGGATTGTCTTGCTGAGTAGTTGAGGTGCCTGCTACGGATCTTCCTCTCATGTTTCATCCATGAATTCAGACGAATTCCACAATAGTAAAAGCTTAGATGCACCGCCTCCTTCAATGGCCATTTCACGGTCAACACTTAGCAGTTCACCCCTGTGTGACATACCAAAGCTTTTGTTGAAGGCAGCGATCGAAGGAGAAGGATCCTGGCCTTCGGGAAGGTCTTCACATGTCTCGACTAAGGGAAAATTCTCAACAGGATTTTCTCCCCTCTGAAAAGTCATCTCCAGCTCCCTAGTAAATTCGGGAGAAGCTTCATCTTGAGGAGCAGAAGGGTGAGGGGCAGCACCTCCAGCATCAGCAGCAACAACAAACTTTGTAACTTCTTTTTGAACTTCAACAACATCATCTGAAAAAGTTTCAACATCGATGAATTCATTTTCAGAACCAGGGGTACAACAACTATGAAAATTGAATCTCAAGTCACGCCATAAGCAAGAGAAAAAACCTTTGTGACCAGGTTCGACAATCACGTCATCGTCGAAAGCGGAAGGAATGCGCCGAATTTCGGCAGCAACAACTTTCTTGATAGTTGTCTTGATCTTTTTCTGGCCTAACTGAGCGAGTCCTAAAGCTGCCTGAATTTCGACATCTGAAATAGCTTTAGACGTTTTGCGCTTCCGTTTCCTTGACTCCAAAGATTTCATCTTGTCAGGACGAACCGCAGAAGAAGTTTCATTTGTGTTGTTTTTTCTTTTCTTCGAGGATTTTCTTCGGGGAGCCTTGGGAGGCGTGGCTGAACAACTGGCCACAGCTACGGCTGGAGCTTTCTTATCGATGCCCGGATGGCGAGAGTGAAAAGATTTTTCGCCACTGATTTCTGAGAACACACAATTAATTCTTCCCTTGTGCTTCACCAACTTCTTGTAGGCCTTATATTCATTCATAGTGGATTCGCCAATCATTGTATTCACCTTCTTCTCTATCTCCTCCATGAATTCTTCAGTAGTCTGGCCTTTCTTTAGCTGAAGACCAAATCGAGGAAAGGGCACTTCTTGTGTTGCCCAGTTCACGTTGAAACCAACAATTTCAGTAGGAGCCCAGCCATGAGATATCGACCAAACTTCCACAGCAACGAACTCTTCAATGACATTGCGACCACCAAGAATCGTGCTGGCCAAGAAGAATACATTTTCGCAATTCCTGAAACCAACTGCCCAATGGTTGTAGAGAGCAGTGCAAGTAGCAATCACCGCCTCTATGGGTGAGTAGAGAGGATAGGCCAGTCCGGTGTAGCAGGATAGGCCAGTCCACCTCACATAGAACAAATAAGAACTCCAATCTTCGGGAAAGTTGGTCTTGCAGCAGGGCACAAGCTGAATTCGGGTCAGACCTTTTCGTGAATTTCGCCTACGCGTGTTGAAGGTACAGCACGTGTAGTGCGCCTCGTAGTACTGACCGTCATCGAGTTTGAGAATGTCCTTCTCGATGACAAGTTCAAACACTCACGCGAATACGTCAGCACCGAAATTGCATTTGAAGGTCTTCATGATCCAAAAGAACTTGGACAATTCCAGAAATTAGTTCGGCGATAACTATTGAATCATTACAGAAAATTTATCTAGAATTGTAGGAAGAATAGGATCACAAGGGAATCTGAGTCCGCATGTAAAGAAGTCGCGAAACATGATGACTTCATTGGCTTCGGGAGTAGGGATTTGTTCATCAAGAGGAGCGCGACCATTGCCAACAAGAAAAAATCGGCTGCCTCATATTCTTTAATCAGATCTGCAGTAACTTTCGATTCACCAAACACGAAAGATGGAGGATGTGATTTTGCACTCTTCGCAGCAATAAGTTGTTTCGGATCAGCTTCCACGTCTGCAAGATCCTCTTCGGCACCAGACCTATCTTCAGATCTGATTTCATCATCTTCACGATTGCTAGAATCGTGAATCTCTTCTTTGTTCGGCGAAAGGCCAACAGCTGCCAGTTCTTATGATGTCATTGGTCTAGCAGTACTCTTAGTACGAGCCACCTACTTAAGAGTAATAAAAACAAAAGTGTAAGATAAACTATAAAATGGCAAAATCTACGAAATCGAATAAACGAAAACTCAAAAGAAGAAGACGGTACCTTAGAAAGTGAAAGAAACTGCCGAACTTCGAATGTTCCAACGAAGGGAGCTTTTTGGCGAAAATGCTTGAAAGATTTCGAGGAAAGCGACGGCGCAGATAAGATGGGGGCAGTTTCAAGAAAACGCCTCGATATGACCGTTACAAATTTTCCGGGGGACGCGTGTCCACTCCGACGTTCCAAGGGTGACGTTTTTTACCGGAATTCGAGATTTTCTTCGTGGAATCAGATCGTCGAAGTCAACCCTCTTCCCCGAGGGGCTAGTGTTGGGGAATTGGGCAAAACCTTGCACCCTCGAAACGTCAGATCTGTCGAATTCGTGAGAAAATTCGTGAATCACCTTCAGGATAGAAGGTTCTGTTTCGTGAGAAGGAAATATTCATGAAGAAATCCTAATGAATCTCATAAATTTTTTCTGACCTTCTAAAAATACGCGAAAATAATAGCCGAATTAGGCTCCTGTTCGCAAATCTGCTGTCCATTTCAGGATGATTGGAAACTGGTGAAGTTCAGGGAATTAGGAATCTGCGAAGTTCAGGAATCTGGTGGAGTCTCAATTCGGGAACCACAGTGAGCGGTGATTTTCATGTATAAGAGCTTCGGGGGTCAGGAAGAAGCCAAGTCAAAGACGTCGCTTCAAAAGTCCGGGTTTAAAGTGTGAACTAGTGGCAGGCATGTAAATGTATGAAATTATCCCCGCAGATCATGGGATGTAAAAGACATTCTTGTATGTGTTCACATTAGGAATATTCCCTAGATTCGAGGGTAATCTCGGAATGTAAAAGTCCCTTCGTCTCCCTATAAAAGGAGGCGCGAGGGCATGTGGAAAGGGATTCACAACTTTTGAGGCGAGCACAGGCTTTCGAAGATTCTTTTTCTCCCCATTCTTCGTGACTTGTGCGCTCTTGTTCGTGACTCTGGTTCATAACTCTTGTGTTCTGGGACTCCATCCGATTTTCGGACCCCCCATCATTCTGCTTTGTATACAATTGAAGGACTTCATGGACAAGCAAGCTAAGATCAACAAGGACACCATTACCAAGTTCAAATCCATAGACAAGGTGTTGGAGAACATCGATAGCAAAGTGACGGAGGTCAGAAGCTCCAACCATCAAGTGCTCAACATGATGAAGATGCTCGAGACGCAAGTGGGACAACTTGTCGGGCGCCTATCTACTAATGAAGGGAAGCTTCTGGGACAACCTCAAGGTCCCAAAACGGCGTAGGCTATTCAAACTTGTTCGGGGAAGGAGACCGAAGATCCGGAACGTTCCGCGGGAGTAAGGAAGCCTAAACCATCCGCCGAGACGGAGGGATTTGCTAAGGAGGAAGTTACCGATAATTTCACCGAAGAACCTGAGTTTGAGATGCCAGAAGAAGACACAAAGATACCGCAACTCAAGCCACGCTACTTCCGAGGTAAACTTGATAATCATTTTGAGAAGTTTGTGGAGGTTGTGCGTAGGTTAAGCATCAACATGCCGTTATTGGATGCCCTTCAAGTTCCTACATATTCTCGTTACTTCAAAGATATTCTTGCAAACAAATATGAGATGGCAACACTTGGGGTAGATCATGTCAAGATGTCCGAGCAATGTAGTGTCGCTATTGCAAATGGACTAGAGAAGCAAAAAGACCCCGGATGGCCGACGATTCCATGTTCTGTTGGTTCATTCAAGTTTGAAAAGGCATTATGCGACCTTGGAGCAAGTGTGAGTGTCATGCCGAGAGATGTGTTCGAGAAGCTACGACTACGATTGGAGCCTACGGGCATGTGCTTGGAGTTGGGTGACAACTCCATTCACTACCCCTTAGGCATCGCCGAAGATATGCCTGTGAAGGCTGGACACCACTTCATCCCCATCGACTTTGTAGTACTCGAGATGGGAGAGAGGGAGAAGCCACCACTCATCCTTGGGAGGCCTTTCCTCAAGACCGTGGGAGCTACCATTGATGTTGGCAAGGGGGAGATCAAGTTCCACATTAACAACGAGAGGAGTTCCTTCAAGTTTCGACCACGCCTCGAGGTATGCAACATGATTGAAGTTAAATATATTTCACCTCATCGTTGCGTCGTTAAGGAAGAGGCAAAGAAGGAAGTGAAGAAAATCAAAGAAGTTCTTGCATCCGTCAAGATAAAGGAACAAAAGCCGTCTGTGAAGACCAAAAAGATGACTAAGCCAGAGAATAAGCCCACACCCAAGATGGTGTGGAAGTGGGTACCCAAGATTACAATGCCCGCAAAGAGCGTTGATCCAAAGTAATCAAGTGAAGAAGTCTAGCGATGGACTATAAACGAAGTGCTAGGCGAGAGACAACCCGTTTCGTCGAGTCAAGAATAAGCTGTCGGGAGGACAACCCGATTCAAGATTTTTCGAGTCTTTTCAAGTAAGTTAGTTTTGAAATTTACTACGCAAGACATTAGACTTAGAGTGGTTGAACAATATTAGAGACATAATTCTTGGTTGGATATTTTGTTTGGATCATCAACCCTTTTTCATGAACCATCCTATGTGTTATTTGCTTCCTTTTGAGAAACCAAACCAAATAAATTCAGAATCTATCTCAACCTTTCACCCTCTTTATGATGTTATGGTTGACTTGTTTTATATGCTAAAAACACATGAGTAGAGACACGATTTGTACCTAGATGTTATTTAAATTTCAGCACGTGGTAGGACTCGCGTGAACCTAGAAACTTGACTCTTGGTTGGTTTAAAAATCTATATCCTTGGTTTCTCTAAGATTAGAATTTTTCTAAGCCTCATTTAATTTTATTTCATTTAAAATCTCTCTCATTTAGCCAAAATTAGAACCTAAATCTATGCCCCCATGATCAAGTCGGGAAGGTTTGCTCTCAACTAATGAAGGCAAACAATACCGGTGAGACCGACATAAAAGTAGTTGGAAAATATTTTTGACTTGCGTTTTTTTTAATGCTTTAAAAACTTCTCTAAATTTATGCTTAGGCTCATTTATAGCTCTGAGTTTATTTTTAATTTTCGAAATTAGAGGAGTGCTTAGACTTAAGACATACTTAGAGGGAGGCAATCTAGTTAAACAAATCATGCATGCACCATGATGCATCACGAGATGCTCTTCCAACAACTTTCATCAAAGCCACATGCAAAGGACAAGCATGGGAGGGCAGCAAGCCTTGTTTTGCAAAAAAATCATGGAGGCATGTGAAGCAAAGGAGCATGGACATGACTCAAAGCAAAGACATCAAGTGGAAGGACCAATAATGCAAACAAAGGAGTGGATGAGCGAGTTTGGGCGGTGCAACCCGTGGAGCACGCGGTCACAAAGGTCACAAAGTTAAGATGAGTGTGCTGGAAGAAAACCGAGCCAGGGAGGGGACGAAACCACCCAGGCCGGTCGGCCCAAGCCGGCCGGCCTCCCCCTATTTAAGCACCCTCGGTGCTCCCCTTCGGTAGGTAAGCTGCTCATCCAACTCTCTGTTTGTGTGCTCGAATTTGTAGTCCAGAACTACCTTAGACTTAGCCATCCATCCCAAGTTTGTTTCGTCCATACTCCGAAACCCCGGTTGCCGGTTGAAACACATCCTAATTCCACTCAAAGTCCATACTCCGAAATAAATTTTGTGTGCCTTGTTACCGGTTGAAACCCCGGGATTATGTTAGAGAGGAGAGTACAACAAATATGTGGAAGAAAACCACAAGCCTTTTTACCAAGAAGAAGGGTTCGTCGTCATCCAAGCCATCTTCAATGACGTCTTCGAGGAGACACTCGGTTTCTGAGTCTCCTCGAAGTATGGAGGACACGGCACCGCCAAGGAGGAACGACACTCTTCTCCTCGGTGGAATGAGGGCCACAAGAAGCTCGTCTATGAGGTTCACCGAGCCTCAAGGACGTACGGAGGAGCCACCTGTCCCACCTTGTCGTTCGACACGATCATCTGCTCCACCTCCGTACGCTCTGCGGTACTCCACATATGGATTTATCATCATGACGGATGAGGAGGAGGAGAAGCTCACTCGCCTTGAGAAGAGGCTTGTAGCGAACGTCGACTTCGACGACCAAGCTCTCAACCTATTGGGTTTCGGCACAGATATTTATTACATGTTGGTACACCTAGGGGGTGAAATTCTCCAACGGGGTGTCGGCAAACACCCACAAGGAATTTGTCTTGCAAATTCTTATGACCATGGCGCCTATCCTTGATGAGGGGGTGTCGAGTCTCTCATTCCGATTGGAGGGAATTCAACAAGTGGTTCCCTATGAACATATTAGGGAGCTACTTGGTTTTCAAAAGGGAGTTCCAGAAAAAGTAGACGTGCCGGAAGGCATGTTGGACGGTTTTTGGAATATGATCTTGGGAGAAGCCCACCAACAAAGCAATTCTATCCGAAACCCCATCATCCAAGTGTTTCACTCGTGGATGTGCAAAAGGATTTTGGGGAGAATGAGAGAAACAAAGGTGACCGACACGGAGTTGAATTGGCTTTACTCGGCTTTAATTGCCAAGCTGCCAATAGACCCCTCTTACCTCATGATCAATCGGTGGTGTTCTGAAGCAACATCGGGTTCGGGAGATATTGGCTCGGGGTGTTACCTCTCCATGTATTCCAAGGAACCCCGAGCATCTTCTACCCGGGACCTCTCTCGGATTTGAATATATGAAGCAAGGCAAGTATATAAGTGGAGATGAGAGAGGAACTTCAAAGTGGCCAAAGTGAATTTACCCCTTCCGGATGCAAGACTAAGACTTTTTATTCAAGGGAAGGAAGATTGGTTAGAGGAAGGACTTCTTGTGCCGGCAAGGAAAAATAAAAGAGGAAGAATTGTAGAAGAAGTATCTTCCGCGGCACAAGAAGGAGGTGCACAACAAAATTATGTGCCACCATATGGAGGAATTCAAACGTCGCCAAGTTACTACGGTAGTCCACCAATGCAAACACGGGGGAGTGGTGCAGCCATGCCCCCACCAAATTATGTGGTGCCCAACGTAGCCTTTGCGGAGCCTTATGCACAATTTTCTCAACCACAACAAAGTGTGGCCATTATTGGAGGATATACTGCAAGAAACATGCAAAATATTGCAGCCATCCAAGCTAATGCGGCTCCATTGGGAGAAGGCAATGCAAACATCGCTTATGAGCTTGGACGCCTTCACCTAGCACTGCCAGAACAATTCATAGGAGGAGAAGTTCAATCCTATTATGAGCAAGGGTATAACCATCAAGATTATCAATACCAACCACCGGCGGAAGGTTAGAGAGAGGAGGAGCTTTAGTTAGCTTTCCTTTTCCCTTTTTCTTTAATTTTCAGCTTGTGTACACCTATGTATGCGTAGTATTTTCAGTTTTTACTTTAATTTTCAGCATGTGTGTTAGCTCTTATTTTCATCATGAATAAAGTCACCACCTAGTTTTTACCTTTGATAAAGTTACAAAGTTTATGCCATGATGATATATAATTATAATTGCCGCTTTGTTTATCATTGTAATTGTTTTATGCATGATTAAGCTAATGCTCTCTTTAAATGTAAATATGAAATTATCTAAATTCTAGCTTAATCTTTAGCGGAGGTTATGATAAAAATAAAGACCCATAGTGTTTTATGTGCTCTCAAGTTTTAGATGGATTAAAGATAATTGGTTTTTGCTCTTAAAAAGTAATGCTAACATTGTCATAAATATCACTTGCATGTTGCTCTACCTATCCAGAGCCATATAAATATTTGAGTGCATAAACCTTAGTGTACAAGATTTATTTTTGGGTGAGTTATTTCGGACCATGATTTCTCTGGCCCGAGACTAAGAAGTTGGTCATTACGTTTTTCCGTATCAATCTTATCGCTAGCCTTTTATCCGTGCATTGTGTATCCCCACACCGGAGATCTCACAAACCTCGTCGGATATCCACCCTTAAAACCAGATATCATCTTTTGTGTTTACCTCCTTGACCACAACCTATCATTGAGTATGGATCATCAATTCAAGGAAGATCGCAAGATGATGCAAAGATTGAAGATTTCAAGTATTCTCCAAAGGAAAAATATTTCTAGTACCTACCTTATCTCTATCACCTCTTTGCCCGAGGACGAGCAAATGTCTAAGCATGGGGGAGGAGGTAGGTACAATGCAATTTTAGAGTTCAAGGGGAGAAAATAAATTTAAAAAGAGAAAGAAAGGGGAAAATGAGTATAAAGAAAAAGAAAATATATATATGTATAAGAAAAGAGAAAAAAATGTATGAGTATGTGTAAAAATAAAATAAAGTGAACTCCTCGGTTCTCTAAAGCGCATTAGGAATTTCAAGGTTTCAATATTAAAATATCCAAACTCATTTTTCCAATCATGTGCAATCTGATAACGAGGACTTCCTTTGTGCCTCGGGATCACTCTTTGCCATTTTCACATGCCCACCTATCTCAAGTGTGTGTATTTTTCTCTCCCCCTCCTTGATATAACATTATTTTCCAATGACCTTTTTGACAAGTCTCGGTAAGACCATCAGAAGCTTGTCTTGTTTTGACAACATCTCATTTATAATATCTTGGTAGGACTAAACTTTCCCGAAAAACTCCATATAAAGCCTACCACATATGTTATGAGAGGGAGAGGAGTAGAACAAATAGGCTTGAGAGACAAGATGAGATGAGAGTTCATGAGCAAAAATCAAGATGATTTAAATTTATGAACTTGGTTTAGCTCTTTTTGATCTTGTTCTTTATTTCAAAACTTCTGAGATCTATTTAAATTTTGGGAGCATGTTAATACTTGTGGGATGAGCTTAATTAATCTACCCTCCATAGGGATGAAGGCTAGTACATTATGAAACTCTAACGAACTAAACTTTTGAGAGCATTATGTTTTCTTGTGTATGATCAAGTGCAAGGTTTAAACAATGAAGGGCAACGATGATATCCATCGAATGCTTACTCGAGGACGAGCAAGGTTTAAGCATTGGGGAGATGTTGACGGTGAAATTCCGTCAACCTAGCCATGAGTTTACCTTCGATGTTGGCATGAATTTTATATCTTATCCATTGGTACTAACCCCCTTGGTATAACAAGTTTGTTTGTGCATGTCGGTTTTGGAGTTTAGTGTTTATGTAGGATTTTAGTGTTAAAAGCAAGACGTCCAGGATAAGTTCATTAAGCACCTCGTGACAAGACCTTGAAGCCCGGTACAAGTCAAGCAATGAAGTAAACATGACTCCAAGAAGCCCAAGGACCAAACCCGAGAAGATGGAAAACTCCGAGTACCCAGTCAGAAAATTGTCGAATCTTGCGGGACAAGGAGCTTCATCTAATCCGAAGAGAAACTGATGACAAGGGCCCACATGCAGTTGGGGGAAGACTCTAGAAGACTCGAGAAGCAACACCCGGCAAAGGAGGCCGCGGGCTGGGCCGAAGTGGGCCCAGGCCGGCTGGCCTAGGCCGGCCGGCCCAACCCACTTCGAGGCCTAGTCGGCTCCCCCTTTGACCTAGCCGCCATTCAGGCTATGTATAGCCTCGAGGCCAGGAGTCACGCATCACTTCATTCACCATCCACCGCCGAGGAGCAGAGAATAGAGGGACACCATCTCAGAGAGGAGAGGGTCGAGCTAGTTGACTAGGATCTCCCTAGCCAGCGTGGGAACCTTGCTGGGAAGACCACGTCAGAGTCCCCGGAGTTAGAAGCAAGATCAAGGTAGGATCCCGGTGGTGATCTTGATTCATGTATCATGTATTATGTTGAATTATCAAGTTGCAATCTGATTTCTAGCGATCGAGTGTTTCTCCTACAACTTTGATTTCAATCGGCTTTTCGTATCTTAAGATCTATTCTCGAGATAGATCATCGAGGGTGTTCTTGTAGTCGTGGTGTCTAGAGGTGCATGCCTGACCTTCCGAGAGATTTCAACTTGTCTTTAGACTCGCCCTAGACTAACCCGCACGAATAGGGGTGCGTTGTGACAAAACGGTGGCTCCAAAAGGCGGGCATTTTTGGAGTCGGACGGGAAACTGTGATTTAAAGATGCTTTTTATGAGATTGAACTTGTTTACTTCTTCTTTACTCGGAACTTCAACGAAGGCTTGATCTAATCTCTCTAGATTGGTTTATCTATCCCCCTGTATCTCTTTCTACCTCTGGTTTTTTAGATTAGATCCGTTTTCATGATGTTCTCTAGATTAGATGCATAAGATTCCCCTTTGAAGATCAAAGTTCTCAGCTTTATTAGATTGATTCTTGCATCGCAAATTTGTTCCACAGATTCGATACCTTGGGTTCACACTTGAGGGGAGAAGGGTCCCTTGACTACGATGGAGGACTTGTCCGCTTGCAAGTACAATTGAACTTTAATACGAATATACACCGTCAACAGGCGACGAGGAGGTGGTGCTCGAGCTCCTCCCAAGTCACGGCTGCGGTGGGCCATGGCGGAGGTGGCACGAGGTGGAGGAGCAGGGGCGGCCACGACGACGGCACGAGATCTTGGGCGGCGCCGGTGAGCTCCCTGCGACGGCATCCGGCGGAGCTCCATCTTCTCTGCTGCACCCAGCTTCTCTCTCATCTCTTCTCCTCACTGCGATGGCGCGGACGAGAAACTGCCAGACGCCAGGTGGGCCACGCAGGCCGTAGCGCACGCCCTGGAGTGCGCTCTATTTGGCGCGAGCGGGATGAGAACGGGACATCCCGTGGGCTTTAGGGTACCCCGGTGCGGCGCTTTGGTGCGGTAAAAAGGTACTCCATGTCGTGTGCCGTTCCAAGTAGCGCACCCAGTGCGACCAGCCTTCTTGAACGATTCGCTGAACGCTGCTTGAGGTGATTGTTGTGTCATACTCATACCTATCTTTGCTCTTTGCCTCTTGACGGAGGTTATCTTGTGCAAAATATATAGGAGTCGAAATTCTCAGTCCACCCATACCTATCTGTTCTCAACACACTTGATGATAAATCCTGTCAACACTTAAAAAAAGTGGACCAAACATTTTTAAAAAGGTGGGACCGATATTTTTAAAAAAGGTTGGATCAACATTTTTTCAAAAAAAGGTTGAACCCACATTTATTTTAAAATAGTTAAATACACAACATTTTTCGGGAAAATGTTGCATTAACATTTGTTCGACTTCTTCGGCAGCAGGAGCCGCCGATGGCGATGGGTGCGGGGAGGTGCACCGGCCAGCCCGGCAGCACGGCGTGTGGAGATTTGACATCCAAACTAAGCAATATTGTGCAAATCAATTCCTTCGCTCTTTGATTTGCGTGAGGCAACATGTGGCGGTAAGTGAGATCTCTCTCTCACACACACGGTAGTGCTAATCTACACCCTAGGTGTAAAATATGATTCTACACCCAACAGTGATTACTGACAAAACTGCGTAAGAATTACTGAACCAAATCGCGAGATTACTGAACCGGTGAGAATGGTTCAGTAATCCCGAGACTTAGTTCAGTAATTGTTAATCAGTTTGGTCAGTAATTAATTCTACACCCAGGGTGTAGATTAACACATGTGTGTGTATATATATAAGCGCTATTCCATACCCGAGGTAGTCCCGCCGGTCCGACGCGCAGGCTCCCCTCGCGCTCGATCCCTTACTCCCATTTTTTCCACGAGGCGAGCGTCCCTCCCACGGTCCCACAGGTGGTTTCCGTGCAGGTCCCACCGGACCACCGTGCGCCTCTACCATCTAAGCCCCAGTGGCCGCTTTTCTTGCTGTTTTTTAAACGGGTCTAACAGATTTTTCTTTATACTGCTGGAATCATTCGATTGTAGTGGGAAAAATCTTTGTGACAATCCAGTTCACAAATAGATGGTTCATCTCTACTTGATAAAAAAAGTTAAAATTTGATATTGAGTACAGTAATTTTGGGACAACTAGTACATCTCGGTGGTCAACACAACCAAGATATTGAATCCACATTTTATCCGGTGATTGGCATACAAGTGAAACAAAAAGACTACAAGCATACACTGTACATAGCCCGCATTATGCATGAGCCTTTGATTTCTTGGGAATCCATGAATGGTCACTCCATCTCGGCAGGATCACACTACAGGCATACAGATGGATATCTCATAATGAATTATAATATCACAGTGCTGACGGCTAACACTTTCCTCGACCTATTCCAGCCTTTATCATCAAAGACATGTTTTTTTTATCCTGACTAATCTGCTTTGTTGTAATCTTGACTGTGCTGTAGCCACCTGTTGTGGGCACCACCAATTGGATTTATGAACAATATGATGTTACCCAATTGAACTGAAGATATAAAATATTTAACTCAAAGTACACGGGTCTGAAAAGAAAGGAAAAGCAATTTATTTAACTCATCAATGGAAAAGCAAGGGAAACCTGTCAATAAATTGTTGGCATACGAATCAACCTGAATAACTAAATAATACAAGAATTGGTAAAATAAAGTCATACCCAAATAGCAGTAAATATATTGCAAGCTGGTCAAATTATACCATGTCATAACACTATCTTCTTTAACAGGGCATAGCTAACCCAAATAGCTGTCTTAATTTCCTTTTTGCAGCATATGGACTGAAAAGCCTAGTTTAGATTTAACAATTGACACGAAATTGTCAACTGAACTAGAGCAACTTTAGCAAGGTGACTGTTAGATCTCTATATAACTGAAAGTTGAAGCCTTTAGATCAATGGTACATCAGTTTAATCCATTATAATAAATTGTCTAATGTTAATGACTGCAACATATGCCAGCAGCAGATTAGCTTCGAATTAATCATTGTTCAGTGGAAGCTACTAAACAGCATCGAATGATGCATGGTAACAAAAGCTTTAACACAAAATAGCATGCTGTCCTGTGAAAGTGGCAAAATATGTGGAAAAATGAACCAGAATCCATACTGAATATGAGTTCATTTTCAGAAAAACATGGGCATTTTCTTCAGAGCGGGCGAAAATATTGGAACAACCAAAAGATCTCATCACCATATTTTATTCACACTTAAGACTTGTTTAATACATAGCTACTAAAAGTAAAAATTGATTAAAGTGCAGCATGCTTTTGCCCACAGAATAATCACCAAATCATATAGTAACCAATCAACAAGAGGAGGGTGTTAACCTCACATACCTACAGCAGAGGCGTAGAGCTTCCCAAGGAGCACCATGGGCATCTGTTGCATGGGCAGAAGGAAGCGGCGAGGCACGACAGAATAAGCTCCTGGTCACCTCCCAACCACCAGCTACCCGATTTTGAAAGATAGAATACATATTTTGCAAATATTTGTTATCGAGTGAGCATCAGTTGCATCAAGAAATATGAATTGAGCAAATCTAATTTTCTATCCCAAAACCCATGGTACAAACCAAACTGAATGGGAGCTGAAGAACAGACTGATTACAATAATGGAATGTTGCTGACAATTATGGCCAAGCTAATTAATTAATTAATTAAGAGCTTGTTATTATTTCTATATATCAATTAAGGTATAGACACCACAATAGCAATCATTCTGAAGAGAGACTGAAGAAGCAAGTATCCCAAATTGACATATGAAAGAAACCAATAGCTACAGGTTCAATTTCTTTGGTTCAGAGATGCAGAGGTGCATTTTTCAAAAAGAATCTATATCACATGAATCTGGAGATACAGAGGTAGTTTTTAATAATTTGTTGCCTCAAAGCAACATGCAAAATGCTGCCTTGTCTAGTGCTATAGGTAATTGAAATAGTCATGCTTGTCAATTTATCAACCACACACGCAAATTGATAAAGACTATTTCTTTAGTTAGTTTCTGAAAGTGGAGCACAATTCTTTGGATATGAGACAAAAACGATCAAGATTATATAATAAATGACTAGACAAAAACAAATTTAAAGCTATTAGCTGCCAGACTAAGAGCATGTGTACAAACAATATTTCATAAAAAATTGAAATGTTATGCCTAGTTGATGAATGAAAACACTAGAAATTGTTGTACCTCCGTGTAACTGAAAGCAGAAGCTTTTTAGATCAATGGTGGATGAAATCATTAATCCATCAAAACATATAGCTAATCTAGCATTATCATTAGTCGCACAAATCCGAAAAGAGTTGAGAAAATAGCACCTAATAAGCCCGAAGTTCAATATATTAAATTGAGGAGATAGTGACAAAGAGGATTTAACAAACCTAACCAAAGGCTAGTTCACTTAGCAAAGCAATGGTATCAACAATCTAATCCGCCTTTTACCGCAAATTTAGTATTCAATTAAAACAAATAAATCCCACAAGACAAAGAATTTGCAGAACACATGTCATGCAGGAGGTGAAATACCGTTTTCCAGAGATCACATTGTTGGATAAAAATTAAGAGTAATTCTAGTATTGGATAAATAATTAAGAGCAATTCTAGTACAACTGCACCCAGTACTAAACTTCCAAAAATTACTGGGTCAAACAGAGACACGCATACAACTTACTGGGTCAAACAGAGACACACATACCTGTTAGTATCACCAGTTCATGTTCTAGTGTCCAGAGGTGAGCAACTTAGGATTGAATAACCAGGATGCACACGAAGTATGAAACAACCAAATGCCCCACTGATAAACAAAACTGCAAGGGTGAGAACCTTGTGCTCATGTACCAATTGACTGGAGGTGGAGGATCTGGAGCTCGACGGCGAAGGGCTGATGACCATTGGAACCCCGCCCACAACTAGAGGATGCACAGGCCGATGGGGATAAGCGGTCCAAAATCTCGATCTGGAGGGGGCGGAAGCAGGTGAGGATGAACCCCCGTTCCGGGCAGGGTAGCATGGCGGCGGGAGGGAAGACGAGGCGGCGGCGACAGTACGGGACGACGAGCCGGAGCTGGGTACCTGGAGCAGTAGAACGACGGGGGCACGAGCTACGGGGTCTGTATGGGAACGACGGCAAGGGGCCAGGGAGGGATGGGGCTAGGGGCAGCGGGGCACGAGCTGTGGGGTGTGGATGGGAACGACGGCGAGGAGCCGGGGAGGGATGGGGCCGGGGGCAGCGAGACACGAGCTGCGGGGTGTGGATGGGAATGACGGCGAGGGGCCGGGGAGGGATGGGGTCGGGGGCTGCGGGAGGAGTCGAAGGTGAGCGGGGCTGGAGGGTATGGGGTGGGGGCGGCGGTGACAGTCTAAATCGACGGCGCCGGTGATTAGAAGAGAGCGGGCGGCGCAGGAAAAAGGAGGAGCAGCGCAGGTTAAAAAAAGGAGGAGCAGCGTAGGGAAACCGCATAAACCTGGGGAGGGGAAAAGGGAGAGAAAAACCGAAGGAAAAAAACTGGGCACCGGCGGGTGCGAGGGGCGGCCGGGCTAGCGCTCGAGTGAGCTCGGGTATGGAATAGTTATTCCATACTCAGGGTATAGAATATAAATATACTATATATATGCACACACCAAGAGTACCCCTCTTAGACGACGGCAAGCCCCACATGTCCCGCACCAACGACGTTGGCAAAGGTGGCGGGCCCCGGGGCACGTCGTTTGGGGCCGACACTATCCCAAACTATATCTACCTTAGCGATCAAAATTGAGCCGCCAAGGTATATTGTTTCCTTCGCAGTGGAGAAAATCATCGAGAGAATGTAATTTTTTATTTTTAATCCTTTTTAATCTAAAATTTTAAAACTAACCCCTCCACAACTAAAATTCCAAAAAGTAGCTATTTTGGTCGCACCAAGACTCGTGGCACGACTAATACTTTAGTCACGCCACATGAAGTGGCGCGACTAATGTCCACGGTGACATTGGAAAAAGTCGCATCTGATGGCGTGACTGTACGTGAGTCACGCCATGATACCGGATCGGTTCAGGTGTTTGGATCGGGAGTTCCTGGTCTCATTTAGCCGTGTTTACTTATTCCTTTTAATTAGCAAATGAGCTCCAGAATTTGTGGAACTCGAGGTGTATGATCTATAGAGTGCATACGTTCCATTTTAACTATGTGCACTACAATTCATGGTGTATAAAATGAGAAATCTAATTTTGAAATAGCCTAAGTGTTATCAAATCAACACATGAAAAATGCTAAATCTTAAAATAGATTCAACCAGACAACTTTAGGCATACTTTTTGAGAAATTTTACACTAAGATCTTAAATACTTTTGGGCTACAAGTGAACTTAGATGTTCATAGGAAAATTTGGACAAGTTTTTGGTCAAATATAACAAAGAATTCATAATTTAAGGGAGGCTTAAAGTTGGAAAGTTGTGTTGTTTAATGGCTTAGTGTAAAACAGCACAACTTTCCAACTTTAATCCTCCCTTAAATTACAACTTTCCAACTTTAATCCTCCCTTAAATTATAAATTCTTTGTTATATTTGAACAAAAACTTGTCCAAACTTTCCTATGAACATCCAAATTCACTTGTAGCCCAAAAGTATTTAAGATCTTAGTGTAAATTAATTAAAAAGTATGCCCAAAGTTGACTAGTTGACTCTATTTTCAGACTTAGCATTTTTCATGTGTGATTTAATAATACTTAGGCTACTTCAAAATTAGATTTCTCATTTTTATACATCATGAATTGTAGTGCGCATAGTTAAAATGGAACGTATGCACTCTATATAGATCATACACCTCGAGTTTCACAAATTTTGGAGCTCATTTGCTAATTAAATGGAATAAGTAAACACGTCTAAATGAGACCAGGAACTCCCAGCTCAAACACCTGAACCGATGCGTGCCACCAGCTCAAACACCTGAACCAATCCGTGCCACGCACCGTGGCGTGACTCACGTATGAGTCGCGCCGCGCAGCGTGGCGTGACTCCATCCGCCATATCATATGCAACTTCTTCCAACACCACCGTGGACATTAGTCGCGCCACTTCACGTGGCGCGACCAAAAGGGCTACTTCTTGGAATTTTAGTTGGGGAGAGTTAGTTTTAAAATTTTAGATTAAAAGGATTAGAAAATAAAAATAAATCAATTCTTTGGTTGTTATTAGAAACCAGGGCGGAGGTGGGGCTTAAGGCCACTAAGGTCATGGCCTTGGGGTGGGGCAAAAATCCTCTCATACCCCTGTATTTCTTGGTTCAGCGAACATTTTTTATAGTAGCCCTAGTCTTCAGCCCAAACTGAGTTGTGGCTCAGCAAATCACCGGCCAACCTGCAGCTCTCCCACAGTCCACTACCTCTGTCCGTCCCTTGTGTGGCGTCCGCACCCCGCGGGAACGCAACTCCGCCTCGGCGCCTCTCCCTCGCGCACGGCAACCCCTAGCGGTTGGCGGCTGGTGGCAGCACTCGCGTGCAGCACGGCAGCAGAGCGAGCGACCATCTTCAGATCTCCTACTCAGGCACTCAGGCTCAGCCACTCTCCAGTCCCCAAGGGCAGGGGCCAAGGCGCCTGGGGTCTGGCGAGGCGGCAGGTCGGCCAGCGGACCATTTTTATATTTCAGCAGTTCTTCACTCTTAAGCGGGTCTATTTTTTTATTTTCGAATCCCCAATCCACAAGACCGCAATCCTCGATTCCCCATAAGCATATTGTAGATTGAATCAGGAACTCACATACTGCATTGAGTATTGATATTATTTATGTACTGTTTTGTAGATTTTGTATTAGAATTACTTAATTGGTGTCAATAAATAAGAAGAGTAAGACATTGACATCATTTTATTCTCCTGCTCCTACACCTGTAATTCCGCAAGAGCACCCATATGTTGAAGTTCAACAAGACCTAGTATAGCCTGAAGAAGTAGGAAGCGATGAACGAGCTAGCAATGTGGATGCACACAATGTACAAACTGATGAAAGAGGTAGCAATGATCTTAATGTTGCACTAAAGGATGGTGACATTGTTGCAGATTATGGGCTGCGTATTCCAATTGAGAACCTGCATCCAAACATTAGGAATGCTGTTAGAAAAGCATATATTTTTGAAGGGTCCATTTAAACCAAAATGTCGTAATTATGCTAGAAGAATAATAAGTGGTCGCAAAAGATATTTTCAAGATGATTCGTTTACAAATAATCCAAGGATGTTGACTATTGTTTTTATTTTTATCTCTTTAAATAGCCAAGATCTGAAAACGTGAGGAGCTAATGACGAACCAGACCGACACTAGTTAGGTAAAGTTTGTTATACAAATAGTTACATGGATCTTAAGTTGTGTTGTAGTAGTCTAAATCCTGCATTTTAAGCACTTCTATCATTATATGAACTATCGCTATTGTGATTACCGCTATTATGTGAACTACACTGAGACTGGTATAAGCGTTTACTAAGGTCAGTCTCAGTGGTAGGGTCATCAACAATTAATAGACTGCCACATAAGCTTTTTTTATGACATGCCACAAATTAATGAATGAAGAAAAGATCACAAGGTCATGGTGAGACTATCTCTGGGAGTGTCTATCACGCACTGCATCCTCTAAATGAATAAGGAATGTGCATTGTTGCGGCTCCACCGAACCCATCCCTGGGATTTCTCTCTCATCTCCTCAACTTCCCTGCCCAACCGTCTCCTCTGACCTCACCACCCCACGGTCATGCCCCTGTGTCCTCCACCCCTCCACCCGCGGCTCCACCCCCGTCTCCTCTGCCTCCACCCCCGCTGTCTACCGACAATCTCCCTCCCCCCCCTCAGTAGGCCCAAATCTGAAGGCCGGCCGCCGAATCTGCTCCCCACCTCAACGACCTCCACAGCAGCTTCCAGTGAGCGGTGACGCAGCCTCCAGGAGCAGCACGACTCTAGGAGGGAAGCGCAGGTCACCGCCGCAGATCCGCCGCTCCATCGCGCTTGCTCCACCCCCTCTACGGCAGACCGGCTGCAACGGCTCGCGCGCGACCTTCCTCTCCCATCCCCTGGCCTGGATTCGCGAGTCCGCCTCTGGATTCCAGCGACGGCACGGCGCTACCTATTACCTCCGTGCGCATTGATCCGGTGAGGCAACACGATGAATCCCGCACCACCCCCGGCCCGGTGGAGATCCAATGGAGGCTACAGATGGAGGAAGACGTCGGTTGCCCCGGGTTCCACCTCGGGAAGGAGCTCCAACACGCCGCCATGCTCATCTTCGTCCACAACCTCCGCGTCCTAGCGCCCTGGGAACTCCTCCGTCTCCCCTATGCCACCCTCTCCGCCTGCTTCGCCCGCAGGAATAAGCACCAGTGAGGGGTTGGAAGAAGTAGTAGAGGGGCGAGAGCTAACGGCCTCGCTGATGCGCGACGGATGCACGTGCACCGCTAGAGTCCATCTACCTTTGCGACCCAATACTCTTCTCTTTCCTTCTCTCACTAATCGATGCAAATGGGGAACATTACTATAGTCAATCTGATGACCCTAGGTGGGTACAATTACCAATACACATAACCCTGCATTGAGAGAAGATTACAGGGTCATGGTGATGACAAATGCAAGATTTAAATGTTGTATCATACTCCCTCTGTCCTTAAAGACTGTCGTTTTCGCTTCCCGTGAAATAACTTTGAGTAAATATGTAAAAATATATATTGATACTTATGTTACAAAATTAATGTCATTAGATAGATATTTAAATCTAGTTTTATAATAAATTTATTTGTAAATACAAATATTTCACGCATTTTCTACAAATTTGATCAAACTTTTGGCAAAAAACCCACAATGAACATCTTTAAGAGACGGAGGGAGTATTTCTGAAACTATGTCCATGAACATGTGCACTGAGAGTGACATGTCATCATGCTGAAAAGCTGATGTGGTAGACTCGGTAATTGTGCCCATGAAAATGCCACCGAGATTGGCCTAAGTGGTCCTAGACGTCAATATCTGCCAGCTCTGCCACTGTTAGAAACCACCATGGTAGGGAATGAGACAAAGACAAAGGCCCTACAATACGATGCCAGGAGCTGGCGCAACGAGGAAGGCATCATAAAAGGCGGGGCCTTGGAAACCTTGGAATGTGGAGTTCAAGGCGACATGTCGGGAGAGGCCTCCGAGACACTGAACTTGATGTGGAAGGTGAGAGGGTGTTTGGATCCATGGGTGACTAGAGACTAGAGACTAGTTTTAGTCACTAATGTGACTAAACCTCCAAACACCCCTAGCTAAAGGGTGACTAAAAGTAGTTTAGTCTCTAGTCACCCCTCACCCAACTTCTAGTGACTAAAATCCCCTCTCTTACCTAATTAATTGCTCTTCTCATTAATTATATGGACCCAACAAGAGATAGGAGAGGAGAGAAATAACAATTTAATGTTAAGAACAATTAATGATGACTAATTTTAGTCACCATCTAAAAAGCTTTAGTCTGACTAAACTCTAGTCAGATGACTAAAAGGATCCAAACACCCTCTAAGATTGGTGAGGTACTTGTGCTTTTATTTTGAGGTCAAAAGCACACATGAGTTGGTGTGGAGTTGTAAGGGTTTGTTTGGTGGCCGGTCATAGTTGACCACTCCACATATTTGGCCACTTCACAAATTGTGGCGTGCTTTCTAGGCGCCACACCCGTGGGCCGTGGGTGAAAAAATATATATATTGCTTTGATTTTCAAAAATAAATGGTCCAACCAAAAATTTCGAGAAATATACATCTGGCGCCATACCCCACGGCGACAGGTTCCTACTGCCATGCCGCACGGCATTAAGTCCCTACCGCCATGGGGCACAGCGGCAGGATAACACTTTTGGCGGCAGGGCGGCGCGGCAGGGCGCGAGGACCCTGCCGCCCAGCGCCATGGCGGCAGGTCCCTACCGCCGTGCCACGTGGCGTTAGCTCATTTTATATATTTTTTAGTTTTCCATTTTTAACACACTTTTACCTTTTTAAAAACAACAAACTGATAAGTGTAAGCATAATCACAAGGGAATATCATAATCAACGAGTAGATGCAAATAGTTTATACAAAATCATGGTAAAAGTAGTCTTGCATCTAAATGCGACGGTGCCTCTTCGGCCTAACAGCTCTAGCGCCATCCCAGGTTTGGTCCCGATCGTACTTCCAGGGGTCAGGTGCCCTGACCACCCACGGTCCAAGCTGGTCGGAGACGGTGTCGCTGAGGACCGGAACGTCCGAGGACCGGTGGATGGTCGCTCCTGGCTGTGATGAGTGATTGACAACATGGTGTGGACTAACTCTTGGTCGAGTATTGCAGGTGCAGGTTGTGGCTTGATTTGCATTGGTGCGGGTGAAGAGCGAGCGCAAAAGGTCTATGCCTTGCAGGGCCTCCGAAGGGTGGAGAGACAAGCAGGCTCGGCTTGAGGGACTCGGTGGCCAGCGGGGTCGAGTGTGGGCTGCATGGTGGAAAGAAAAGCAAGACGAAGTCATGGACAAGAGCCAGTGTAGGGTAGTTGCTCACGACCGGAGTCTGCACGCGGGGTTTGCGACGGTTCATCATGAAACTGTCGAGTTACTTGGTTGAGCCTCAAAACCAAGATCGGAGGCATGGCAGGCGGAGAAGGGATCCGGGCGCACCGAGACGCTTCGAAGTGGAGGCCACGCGTCGGGATTGCAAGGCTTGCGTTGAGGCTAAGCGAGGTGTGGTCGCCGGGCATCCGTCCGATGGTGCTACGACGAGAATTCCCAAAGTGCCCCTCGGGGGCGTGTATCCGAGTATTATGTAATAGGGGTAGTTTCGTCTTTCGGCTGTCTCCATATATGCTTAGAGGAGAGAGGATGGCAGCCATCTCTTGAAACCATAGCTCATTTGGTTTTCCTATTTTCCCTTCCTATTTTCCCTAGGATTTCCATAGGACTAGCTTGAGAGCTTCATGGTGAGATCTTGAGAGAGGGATGAATGTTAAGGAGGCAAGCTAGACCTTGTACGAATCTTTCTTGGTTGTATAGAAGATTCAGAGTTGTGATTTCTGTGGGTCTTTTTGGTGTCTCTTTGGTGTTTTCGTTCTTCGATTGATTCCGTGGTTTCGAGAGGGCTTTTCTCCGGATTTCTTTGAGGGGACCATGGGTGAGTGCCTTGTGCCTCTTTGTGGATGATCTTGACCCCTCAAACACCAGGAAACCTCCTCGATTCGATGGTCTTTGGGTGGAGTTCTTTGTTAGTGGTTGAGTTCGTGTGATCCGCGATTCCTGTTGTTCTAGGGAGTGAGAGGCTAAGAGTTTTGGGGCCTAGTATCATCTAGTGACGCTTATCATCTCCCCCAAATCTTGCCTCAAGAGCTTCAGCCGTTTGGGAGATCTGGTGACGGCTTTGGGGAGGTGTTCTTGCGAGTTCGCGATTTTCTGCGCAGTTCATCCTTGGACTGTCCGCGCATGTTTGGTGGACAGTCCGCGACTGGCGGACAATCCGAGGGGTGTCGTGGATCGTTTTGCGGACCGTTTAGATAGAAGCAGTGTTTTCGGCTGGAAGCGTTTTTTGTATGGCGGACCGTTCGCGCCTGTCTTCCGGACAGTCCGTCCCTTCCCTAGCGGACAGTCCGCGGTAGCTAGGCGGACAGTCCGATCTGTACGCAGAATCTTGCCAAGTTTGATCGGTTCCTTTGTTTCTTCTCTAGTGCTTCCGCGTGTGCTTCGAGGAATCGTTTCTAGTACTTGTAGTTGATCCATAAGTACGTTTTCTTGGCGATTGGTGTTTGTGTGTGACTTTTGGAGTTGTGATTGGGACATAGGTCGAGTTCTTTGAAGAAGAATTTTTATCGCCTACCATTCACTCCCCCCCCCCCTCTCTGGTCGCCAATCCGATCCTTCAATTGGTATCAGAGCCAGTTACGAATCTTTGTGATTCTAACCAGTCCAAGATCTAAAGATGGCGTACCAGGAACAGGGTTCGGATCCTTCACACTTTGATGGTAAGAACTATCAGATGTGGCAAAGGCGGATGGCTGCTTTCCTCCGCAGCAAGGGTCAGATTCTGTGGGATGTCATGGTGAACACTGAACACAGCTTATGTCCATTCGGTGAACTTCCTTTCTCCAAGATCGAGGGACATGTTCGACGCCACCAACAAGGCGGTCAACTACCTGTACCGTTCTCTGTGTCAATCCGAATTCGAGCGGGTTCAGACAGAGGACTTGGCATGCAGGATTTGGGAGCAGCTGGAGAATGCTCATGCCGGGAACGCTCAGGTTCAGGCTCGGCTCTTTGCAACGTACCGGAGAAAGTCCGAGAACTTCACTCATCTCCCTGGTGAGTCCATAGATGCCATGTTTCAGCGGTTCACGGTGATTGTGAACAACATGAGGGCTAATGTGGTTGTGCTCCTGTACGATGATCATGACAGGGCTATCAAGCTCCTGCACTCTCTAGATCGTACCGTGTGGAGTGAGAAGGTCAAGGCCATTCTTGAGTCAGAGAAGTATGAGACCCTCATGGTGGATGAGTTATTTTCCAAGCTCAAGTCGTCCGAGGTGGACCGTGGGGTGCGCGCAAAGATCGAGAACCTGACTGACCCTCATAGTCTGGCTCTTGTATCTGGTTCAAGGACTAATGCTAACATGTCTTCGAGAAATTTTTCTTTGTCTTGCCTTGTGTCCATGCCAGATGAGGAGTTCGACGTGCTGGGCGAGGAGGACCTCACGTTGCTGAGAAGGCGGTTTGAGCGCATGTACACGAATTGGAAGAACGCTCGGAGGAGCTCGGGCATGTGCTACTGGTGCAGGAAGCACTGGCACTTTATCGCTGAGTGCCCAGAGGCCATGTAGGTCAGGCCCAAGCACAAGCATCGTCCGAGGACCGATAACAAGCACCGCTCAAGGGATGACTACAAGAGCAAGAACAAGTCCGAGCGGAGACCGAGGAAGAGTGGCGGTCACAAGAAGAAGGAGAGCGCGATGGTGGCCGATGCGAGCGACATCGACTCGAGCTCGTGCTACACTTCACCGAGCTCAAGTGATGAAGATGAGAACCGGCACGAGGGCAAGCGATCGAGCAAGAACATCAACGGCATGTGCTTCGCCGCCCAAGGCTTTTGCAGCATGGCACATAGCTCCGCAAGCAAGAACAACAACAAGGATGACTCGGGCTCCGACTCCGAGGTAGAGGTAAACAATGATCCATCCTTCTTGATGGCGGAGAATGCTAGGTTGAATGACTTGCTTGACAACCGTGAGCATGTGCTTAGAAAGACCAACAAGGAGAAGAGGGAGTATAGGTCTTTGCTTGGAGAGGCTAAGGAGAAGGTGGTTGAGCTAGAGTCTTTGCTTGTTGATGCTAGGGCTCAAATAGATTCCCTTAAGTCTGCTTCAGTTGTGACCAATGAACCTGAATGCACTGATTGTTCCACTTTTCTTGGTGAATTGACTGTGCTTAAGGAGAAGTATGCTTCCAAGGTCGAGGAACTAGATGTGCTTAGGGTTGAGCTAGATGAGATGAAATCTAGGCCCTCCTTGCTTGGTGCTTGTACTTCTTGTCCTGTTTTGCATGAGAAGCTACATGTTTCGCTTGTTTATGCTAAGTCTCTAGAGGCTCAGCTGAAATCTCCTATTCTTACATCATGCTCTACTTGTGAAATGAATGTTGTGAAGAATATGGAGCTTGCACACTATTTTGATCGCTTGCAGGATGAGAATGATGAGTTGAGACAGTTGATGGGTTGGTTGTCTAGTCATGAGCCTCTAGGGATGGCAGCGGGTGGCAAACCCGGTGGGGGCAGCAAACCACACCCGCCACCCGCCAGGGTTTCAACACCCGTCACCCGCCCCATCACCCGTCACGAGTCAAGAAATCCCCCATACCCGCCCCCACATGGGTAATGGGTCACCCATCGGGTCACCCAACCTCCCATCGTCGAGCTAGAGGCCTAGCGCAGGGGGCGCCGCAACGGTGGCCTTGCGTAGGGAACGACGTCACCCTGGCGAAGGGAGTACCGGTGGCATGACGAAGGGAGCCTGGCGGCCTGGCGCAGCCGCATAGGGAGCGACATCGGCCTGGCGAAGGGAGAGGTGGCAGCCTGTTGAGGGGAGCCCGGCGGCCTATTGAAGCTGCGAAGTGAGCGGCGGCGGCGTCTTGGTGCAGGGCACGATGACCTCCCTTGCACAGCCGCGCAGGGAGCACCGGCTGCCTGGCGTAGGGAGCTGCCAACCGCGGTAGCAGGGAGCCATGACGCGAGATCTGGGGGACTAGGTCAACCAATCAAGGGAGAATCGAAGAAGGGATGGAAAGAGAGCCTGGGAGAGAGGGTGGCGGCAGTGGGTGGGTTGGAATGAGACTGAGGTGAGGAGCTTGGTTTTTGTGTTCTTTTATATACTGAGTGACTAGGTGGACCTACCTGTCATACTCTCAAACGGGGACCCAACGGGTGATGGGTATGGGTTATTCAATAACACACCCGCACCCGCTTCACCCGATGGGTAACGTTTTCACCCCTAAGCAGACCCGTGTGGGGCAAATCCCCCCCAAACCCGCACCCTAATAGGGTTTTTACCCGTGGGTAAACGGGTGGCAGGTACCTATTGCCATGGCTATGAGTCTCAGTTGACGATGATGATCGAGGCATTCAAGCTCCAGGAAGGAGAAGCGCTTGGGGCAAACAAGGTTGGTGAGGAAAGTGGTGAGAATGAGGGGAAGATTGGAGATATCCCAGAACCACCAAAAACCCTACACAAAAATGTCTTTGTTCCTGTTGACACATTTTATCTATGCTTTTTGTCCCTCACATTCATTGCAAAAATAATTAAAATATAATTAGATCACCTTATTAGGGTTTATATTAACAATTTCCACGAGGTTTGGTGAATCTATGAATCTACATAGACTATTCAGAAAATATGCAAAGGAACCACTCTAGAAAACTCCAGAATGCTCTGGAACTCAACGTGGCTTAGCACCTAAAAAAGAAACATCTAGAAAGATCAAAGACGCACCTGGCCAAAGTGGACTCCGAATGGGGCCCACACCAGACCGACCGGCCCAGCAGTGGGGCCGGTCGGCCATCCCCTAGCTCCAAATGGGCCCGGCTTCTGGAATGTTCCTCCACCGCCTATGAGAATCAATCTAAACCACATGTTTAGGTCGGTTTGATCCTACGGTTCACGTCCACCCCTCTGGACTATATAAGCAGCCCCCTGCCCCCTGGCAGAGGCATCTGAATCTGCATACATGAGATCTAGTCATCAAGTTAAAGACACTACACCCTAGAAACACCATATAGCAGAGTATCTAGCTAGTTTAGATCTAGGAGGAGGCAAGGCTTATACTTGGCTCCTGATCGTCTAGAGGCTGATCTAGCTTCGCTCTTGTAAGTTCTTATCTAGTTGTTTACATTTGTTACACAGACATATGTTCTTATTAATTATTATATTCGACATTATATGCTTTGGTGTTTATTATGATTACATGTTTAGCATAGTTGATTTGTCTTTATATTCATGTATGGAGTCGTATAGCCCTCACCTAGATCATTTGTTAACATGGGTGAATGGTAAAGATAGTGTAAGCGTAGTGCTTATATTGTATTTATCTGCGATTGCACCCTACATGCCGGGTCGTGTGGTAGATCGTGATGGTGGCAGCACTATTGAGTCCTTCGTAGTCCACCCCCCGTGTATAGGACTAGTGGAACCTTACACTGTTTGGGTTTTTTCAAGTTTCGACCTTGATCCTCCTGGATAGTCTCCCCATGCATTGATATAATAGTTCTTCTTCCATGATTGCTAAATGTTTGCACTAATCATAGTTTGCATTGACATATAGTTTAGAATTATCGAGGAGTATCCTCTCTAGCTAGACTTTGCTATGTTTCTCTTGTTATAATGACACATTCTAGTTGCTCATGATGTTATGACTTGAACAGTGCTATCATTCTCTATATTTTATGTGACTTACCCCTGTTTATAGCAATTGATATATTTTGGGCACTCTACATTATAAAACTGAGAGATGAGCATGTATTAGCTAATATGGATTATAAAGACTTCTTTCCCTGTGGTAAAATACAAATATGATACCTGGTTTACTCCTGGTTAAAATGGTATAATGGTATATTCATATTTGTGTGCCTGCGGATACCCTGTTTACATATGTGTTCTTTTCTAGAGATCCAAGACATATGTAAGAGTACCATATCCATGCGTTTTCAGGCACACCTGTCAGGCTGACAACCTATATCGAGTTGTGCTATGAATCCTGTCGGAATTCATTTTTTAGTTTATCTGAGAGCAACATCTGATATACACTTAGCATCATGTTAAGATATACCTCTGCATTCCTGGTGTCGTCAATAGAGGAGGATCTTATATCTGTTTCTAGTTGATGACGTTAGTAATGTCAACAAGCCTTTTTGGTGCCATTGCCGGGGAAAGAAAGTCTATAGACTATATGAAAAAGTTCCAATAATAGCATGCATGCATCTCTCACACATAATGTATCGAGAATCCAAATAATCATTGCTTAAACAGGCTTACCCTTGTTCTTTCCACTTTTGTCTATCTTATTTCAGGGTAATGTATGAATAAGAATCTTCCAGAGAACTTCATTTCAGATCCAGAGAAAATCTTAAATAAGGCAAGGTCAAAGCTTAGGCCTCCTCATTCTCAGTCCACGACTTTTGCCTTGGGAGATTCAACAACGCAAAGCTTAACACCCACGTTTGAAGTAATGGCAAACAAGTCCCTACACGAATACTCCGCACCAACCCCGGACAACATTCGTACTGGTCATATTGTCGTTGTAGGAGATGTTTGAGCTCAAGCCTGCACTGATCAACATGGTACAAGCTAGCCAATTTTGTGGAAAAGCTCATGAAGATGCCAACAAACACCTTCAAAATTTCTTGGAGATATGTAGCACCTTCAAGATCAAAGGTGTTCCAAGTGATGCAGTCCTACTTCGCTTATTCCCATTCTCACTATTGGGGTGAGAGAAGCAATGGTTTTACTCCAAGAAAGACAAATTTACAACTTGGACATTGTGTTCTACTGCCTTTCTGGCAAAGTTCTTCCTATAGGCAAAACCAATGCCTTACGGGGGAAATTTTCGAGTTTCCAGCAGCAACATGAGGAATATGTTCCTGAAGCATGGGAGCGCTTTCAAGACTACATTGCAGATTGCCCACATCATGGAATGGAAAATTGGTTGCTCTTGCAGACCTTTTACCACAGGCTCTCTACCAACACCCGTAAAATGATGGATGCTACAGCTGGAGGTGCTTTCCTGTCCTTACACTTACTCAAGCTACTAACCTTGTGGAAAAGATGGCATCCAATCAATCTTGGAATGAGGAACGTCAACCCCGCAAGAAAGAAAGAGGAATGCACCAGCTCAAGGAGGTAGACATGCTGTCTGCCAAAATTGATTTACTGATGAAGAGGCTTGAAGATAAAGACCCTGAGAAGAAGGAAGTCATGCAACTCTTCGAATCCCGCATAACCTGTGAAGAATGTGGAAACACTAGACACTCAGGGAGTCAATGCCCTCAGCTGGAGGAGGACGTGAACTACATCAACAATAACAACCAATATCGTCCCCAGCAGAATCAAGGATGGACTTAGCAGAGGACCACAACTACCCATGTAACTATTCAGGTAATTATCAAGGTAATAATTCTTCCAATAATTTCTCACCTTTAAGATACTTAGTCCAAAACCAGGGTATAATTATGGATAATCTGTCTAAGAAGTTAGCATCCAATGATAAAATACTAGAAACTATCAGTAATAAAATGGAAAGTTTTCTTCTTCCATCAAGAACCAGCATAGCTTTAATAAAATGCTAGAATCTCATATTTCTCAACTGGCATCATCTGTTCCCACGCCTAACCTAGGTAAGATTCCGGGCCAGCTGGGAGAATTAGAATCTCCAAATCTTGTTGATATCTATTCTGCAGATGTGTGTTCGAGCAAGACAGAAGAAGGCCCAAGAAGGACTGACCGGGGCATGCCCGCCAAAAGAGGAGATCCAGGAAGGCCTGTCATCACCATCACTATTGGAGCCTATACCCTCAAGAATGCACTTTGTGACTTTTGGTCTAGTGTCAACACAATGCCTAAGGTAATATATAAGAAAATTAATGGTTCACCTTTATTGTATACAACCATGTGCTTGCAGCTTGCAGACCTGTCACTATGCCACCTTGAGGGCATCCTAGACGACGTATGTCTGGGGGGTAGGACACTCTTACGTGGTTGTCGACTTCGTTGTTGTCGAGACTAGGGGAAGTGAGAATGCTCCAATCATTCTGGGACATCCTTTCCTTGCCACAGCCAAAGCCATCATCCACGTCGACGCCACTAAGATCATCTTCTCCATCAATGGGAGGAAGGAGATATTCAATTG
The DNA here is from genome assembly GCA_947561735.1 of Cenchrus americanus. NCBI lineage: Eukaryota > Viridiplantae > Streptophyta > Magnoliopsida > Poales > Poaceae > Cenchrus > Cenchrus americanus. The sequence goes on along the minus strand of OX387240.1, from coordinate 86,772,036 downwards.
CAAGGAAAAAATCCTAGAAGCTCCCACACACCTCCGATATCCTTACCCTCAATAACACGAGCCAGTTATCAAGAAGAAGAGAAGAGATAGAAGGAGGAATAAGAAGAATAATCAACCTCAATCACATATGAAGGAAGTTTGGATGATCAACACAATTCAATCAGAAAATAAGAACCATTCCCTTCACCATTACTACGAAAGCTTGAAGACCATGGAGTTCCATCAATCCACTGCTCCATCAATCAATGGAACTTCCAGTGAGTTGTCTGCGACACGGGATCGGGAGTTAACCTAGTGTCTAAGGTAACCTATGAATTAATATATGGTGATCTGCCTTTGTATTCCACATATATAACGTTGCAGATGGCGGATCAATCACAACGGTTCCCGGAATGAATTGCACGAGATGTACCTGTCAAGATAAAGGACATCTATGTCCTAACTGACCTTTTAGTCATAGACATGGGAGATGAGCAAGATCCTCCCATCATGCTTGGAAGACTGTTCTTGAACACAACAAGAGCAATCATCTACATTAGGACTGGCGAGATCCACTTCCAGTTCAGAACTGAAAAGGTACGCTGCTACTTTAATACTTACACTAATCCTGAGCAGCCCAAAAAGAACAAGACGCAGAGACGCCTTCAGATATTACAACACAAGCTAAACACAAAGTTGATTGATGTCAAGAACATTGAAGAAGAGATTAAGGAGAAGTCCGCTCAGCTTTTACCAGCCCAGCATTCTGAACCTGTTACTCCAGAAAGGTCTCCACCGAAGAAACAAGTTTGGAGAAAGAAAGATCAAAGTACACCTTCGGAAGACCAATCACTACCCGCGTCATCGACTGATCAATCAATGGCCACTACATCTACGCCATGGGAGTAAGTACTCTAGACTCTCGCCGAGATGTAACTCAGTATTTATCTTGATATTATGCACTGCATTTTTAGATTAGCATCTTTATTTCCCTATACCTGCATTGAAAAAACCATACAAATATTTTCTGCTTTTGCATTCTTTAAGGCCCCATGTACTCCGTACCATGGCGACATAAAAAAATAATAAATATATTTTTTATTCACATGTTTTTGCATTTAGCATCCCTTTTGCATATAAAAATTCACAAAAATAGGTGGGCACATGAAGGTCCACACATTTTAGAAAAACCCAAAAAGAAGTGGGCACATGAAGGCTCACAACATAGTCCTAGAATTTGTTCCTTCGGGTATGTGTGAGACTAATATTTACAGGGAGAATTTAATAAGAACCTGAAGGTAAACAAGTTCCAAGGATGAATCAAGAATCACTCAAGATCCAGCTTGGGGGAGAGCACCCCCAGTTATCACGATAAGTATCATTATCCTATGTTTTAGCTAGTCATTTGAGTTTTAGTTAAAAGTCTTAGTTTGAATAAAATGCTAGAGTCTGCTAGTTGGTTTTTCTCTTTAATAATGATCTTGATGATATATGCTTGGAGATGATGAATAGTTGCTCTGTCGTAATTCCTTTTAAAAGTTCTTAGTTTTCAAACCTAGATTCTCTTGAAGCTTAAATGCTTAATTTGCTCTGAACCCAAAACCTGTGCAAGTATATGCTTAATCTGAATCTAGGCTTTGAAAGATGATTCATGAAAAGTTGAGTTTCTGTTGATCATTTTCCTAGAGAAGCTTGATTCCTGGTTTTATCTTAAAAATAAAATTTTATATGATAAGTTCATGTGTCTATGATCTTTAAGAGCTTGTCATACACATCGAGATCAATACATTCCACCATTTATGCTGCTTCTGATATGGAAGTACGCATTTTCCATCAAGCCATACAACTCATGCAACTCTAGGATATATTTTTCTCAATGTTAAAAAAAGATTCTGGGGCTTCATTCGAAAAAAAGAAAAGAGAGGAAAAAGTGAGAAGAGAGAGGGAGAGAAAAGGACAAGTGTCATACTAGGTGAGAAGGGCCTACCTCCCTAAAAGAAATAAATTTAGAGATGAATAATGGACACGTGTCCGAGGGCGAGTAGATCTCACATCTCTAAGGAGAGAGAAAAATGGACAAAAGTCCTGGGCGAGTAGAGCCCACCTCTCCAAGAATTGAAAGCCCAGATCTAAAAAATTTCTTAGAAAGAGAGATATAGTCCAAGAGCTAGGCTAAAAGGCTTACCACCTTTCACCCTCATCCATCCAACACAATCATCCATATCTTGTTAAGTGTGACTCCATGCTTGAAAAGGTAATATGCAGGACCTCTGAGTTTTATCTGAGAAAATAACAAAACCCCAGGATGATAGTTGATCAACGAATTTGAGATATACTGCTTGACTTGATTGTTTTGTCTTTTATCTGCTAAACAATTCTGAAAAGGCTGTGCCTAAAGGTTGAAGGTAAGAGAGAGAAATCTTGTTGAGGAGAATGGTTTTTGAAAACCATAGTACTTTTGAGGTGTGAAAGTGTTGTAGCAACTCCTGATCCTGTTGAAGCATATCTTTGCTAGGGACTAGCAAAGGGTAAGCTTGGGGGAGTTTGTTGACACATTTTATCTATGCTTTTTATCCCTCACATTCATTGGAAAAAGGACTAAAATATAATTAGATCACCTTATTAGGGTTTATATTAACAATTTCCACGAGTTTTGGTGAATCTATGAATCTACAGGGACTATTCAGAAAATATGCAAAGAAACCACTCTAGAAGACTCCAGAAGGCTCCGGAACTCAACATGGCTTAGCATCTAAAAAAGAAGCATCTAGAAGGATCAAAGACCCACCTGACCGAAGTGGACCCCGAATGGGGCCCACACCAGACCGATCGGCCCAGTGGTGGGGCCGATCGGCCATCCCATGGCTCCAAATGGGCCCGGCTTCTGGAATGTTCCTCCTCCGCCTATGACAATCAATCTAAACCACATGTTTAGATCGGTTTGATCCTACGGCGCACGTCCACCCCTCTGGACTATATTAGCAGCCCCCTGCCCCCTGGCAGAGGCATCTGAATCTGCATACATCAGATCAAGTCATCAAGTCAGAGACACTACGCCCTAGAAACACCATATAGCACAGTAGCTAGCTAGTTTAGATCTAGGAGGAGGCAAGGCTTCTACTTGGCTCCTAATCGTCTAGAGGCTGATCTAGCTTCACTCTCGTAAGTTCTTATCTAGTTCTTTACATTTGTTATACGAACATATGTTCTTATTATGATTAAATGTTTATCATAGTTGATTTTCCTTTATATTCATGTATGGAGTCGTATAGCCCTCACCTAGATCATTTGTTAACATGGGTGAATGGTAAAGACAGTGTAAGCGTGGTGCTTATATTGTATTTATCTGCGATTGCACCCTATATGTTAGGTCGTGTGGTAGATCGTGGTGGTGACAGCACTATTGAGTCCTTCATAGTCCACCCCCCGTGTATAGGACTAGTGGAGCCTCATACTGTTTGGGTTGTTTCAAGTTTCGGCCTTGATCCTCCTGGATAGTCTCCCCATGCATTGATATAATAGTTCTTCTTCCATGACTGCTAAATGTTTGAACTAATCATAGTTTGCATTGACATATAGTTTAGAATTACCGAGGAGTATCCCCCCTAGCTAAACTTTGCTATGTTTCTCTTATTATAATGACATGTTCTAGCTGCTCATGATGTTATGACTTGAACAGTGCTATCATTCTCTATATTTTATGTGACTTAGCCCTATTTATAGCAATTGATATATTTTGGGCACTCTACATTATTAAACTGAGAGATGAGCATGTATTAGCTATTATGGATTAGAAAGACTTCTTTCCCTATGGTAAAATATAAATACGATACGTGGTTTACTCCTGGTTAAAATGCTACAATGGTATATTCATATTTGTGTGCCTGCGGATACCCTGTTTATATATATATCTTCTTTTCTAGAGATCCAAGGCATATGTAAGAGTACCGTATTCATGCGTTTTCAGGAACACCTGCCAGGCTGACAACCTATATTGAGTTGTGCTATGAATCGTGTCGAAATTCATTTTTTTAGTTTAGCTGAGAGCAACATTCTATATGCACTTAGCATCATGTTAAGATATACCTCTGCATTCCTGGTGTCGTCGATAGAGGTGGATCTTCTATCTGTTTCTAGTCGATGATGTTAGTAATGTCAACAGTTCCTAAATTGAATCATCTTAGGAACTGGCTAGATACAACCCCAGCTCCACATGTGTTTCCTCCACAAACCGACAACTTCCAGAAACCCATCAAGTTCAAGAGTGACTTGGGGAATGAGTTCTTTGGGAAGAAGGGAGAGAAACCGAGTGAGGAGAAGCCAGAGCCCAAAGAGAACCCAAAACCAAAGCCAAAACCAATTGAAGGCAAGAGAGAGCAATCTTGTTGAGGAGAATGGTTTTTGAAAACCATAGTACTTTTGAGGTGTGAAAGCGTTGTAGCAACTCCTGATCCTACTGAAGCATATCTTTGCTAGGGACTAGCAAAGGGTAAGCCGGAGTTTGTTGACACATTTTATCTATGCTTTTTATCCCTCACATTCATTGGAGTGTTCCCATGTACCTCCCATGTGTGATAGCACGAGTGCCATTAGTGTTTCCAAAAACCTCATGCTCCACTCCAGAACCAAACATATAGAGGTGAGGTACCACTTCCTGAGACAATGTTGAGAAGGGAAGCATAGACCTCATCCATGTACCTATAGAAAAGCAGCTTGCCGATATCCTAACCAAGCCTTTGGACCATGCTACATTTGCTCGTTTGAGAGGAGAGCTTGGACTTGTTTTTTCTTTTTGAGCCTTGGTGGGTAGGGTTTATGTACATATGCACGTTGCATTCTCATTTATGTATCATATCATGTTCGCATCTTTGTATCATAGACTGCATTTGTATCATATGCCATAGAGATGTGCTTCTCTCATATGCTTTGATCACCATGATATGCTAGATATGAGGTTATGACTTTGCTTGTGATGCTCATGAGATGTATAGCTATTCTCTTGGTAGCTTTTGGATATATATGCTTGTGGATGGCTTTCTTTTTGTAAAAATGCTATATGATCCTCTCTTGTGAGTAGAATGCCTCTCATGTTCAAATTGCGTGCTTATGGCTATATCTTGCTTAATTTGTGCTTGGAACCATGTTCTTTTCATTTGGGATCAAAGATCCATTTATCATTATGAATATTTAGCCTACATGCTACCTTGTGGAGAAGCCTAAGCTTCTTTTTTGCCGCAAAGGCACTTCATCTACCATGCTTACATTGTAAATCATGAACAAGGTATGTGAGATGCCTATGATTGAAAAATGTGCTTCCATGTCATAAATGCTTTAAATTTTTTATCTTGGGTGCTAAACCGTTGCATGATGTTCACTAATGAGAAGTCTCATATCTAGAAGTGGACACATGGCTCAGTGGCTGTGACATGACATGAGATAGCTTGTAGGTGTTTGTGATGACCTTGTGATGAGAATTTGTCTTCTTGCATGAAGTTTGTGAGTTATATGTTGTTTGTGCATAGTTTGATCATGTTTAGGTCCTATTCTCATGAGAGGGAAAATTTTGTGAAAAAATGCCTCACTTTGCTCATGGCTATGTCACTTGCTTGTATGTCCCTTTCTATCTTGTTGGCAATGCTCGTGCTCAAATTGTGGCTATCTTGCTTGTCTATGTCTCAATTTTAGCATGTTGTAGTGCTCTTTGTATATTTGAGAAGCATATGCTTTACCAACAAGGGGGAGGAAAGTACATAATTCATGGTTCCAGGGGGAATTTTGCATCAAGGATAGAAAAATTGGGAGAAATGCATTTGTTCAGGGGGAGCTTGCATTCATGCATTTGGAAGCTCTTTTTCGCTTGAATTTTAGTTGTGCTCTTTTGCCGATGGTGTCGAGCCCTTTTGCCTCACATTGAGGAGTCGGCAATTTTGGAGCATTTTATCTCGGTTGTGTCGAGTCGTTGCCCTTGCCTTAGGGGACCGAGATTTTTCTCACTCAAGTGATCTTTTCTTGGCTTTTGTTTGGCTTTTGATCACTTGTTCGAGTTTTTCGTTCGTTTCTTTTCTTCTTCTCTTTTCTCTGAATTAGTTACTTGTATGTGTTGTCAATGCACTCATCAAGGGGGAGATTGAGAACCGGAGCGTCCGAGGACCGGTGGATGGTTGCTCCTGGCTGTGATGAGTGATTGACAACGCGGTGTGGACTGACTCTTGGCCGAGTATTGCAGGTGCAGGTTGCGGCTTGATTTGCGTTGGTGCAGGTGAAGTGCGAGCGAGAAAGATCTATGCCATGCAGGGCCTCCGAGGAGTGGATACACAAGTAGGCTCGGCTTGAGGGACCCGGTGGCCAGCGGGGTCGAGTGCGGGCCGCATGGTGGCAAGAAAAGCAAGACGAAGACGTGGACAAGAGCCGGTGTAGGGTAGTTGCTCACGACCGGAGTCTGCACGCGGGGTTTGCGACGGTTCACCATAAAACCGTCGAGTTACTTTGTTGAGCCACAAAACCAAGATCGGAGGCACGGCGGGCGGAGACGGGATCCGGGCGCGCCGAGACGCTTCGAAGTGGAGGACACGCATCGGGATCGCAAGGCTTGCGTTGAGGCTAAGCGAGGTGCGGTCGTCGGGCATCCGTCCGATGGTGCTACGATGAGAATTCCCAAAGTGCCCCTCAGGGGCGTGCATCCGAGTATTATGTAATAGGTGTAGTTTCGTCTTTCGGCTGTCTCCATATATGCTTGAGAGAGGATTGCAGCCATCTCTTGAAACCCTAGCTCATTTGGTTTTCCTATTTTCCTTTCCTATTTTCCCTAGGATTTCCATAGGACTAGCTTGATAGCTTCATGGTGAGATCTTGAGAGAGGGATCAATGTTGAGGAGGCAAGCTAGACCTTGTACGAATCTTTCTTGGTTGTATAGAAGATTCGGAGTTGTGATTTCTGTGGGTCTTTTTGGTGTCTCTTTGGTGTTTTCGTTCTTCGGTTGATTCCGTGGATTCGAGAGGGTTTTTCTCCGGATTTCTTTGAGGGGATCATGGGTGAGTGCCTTGTGCCTCTTTGTGGATGATCTTGACCCCTCAAACGCCGGGAAACCTCCTCGATTTGATGGTCTTTGGGTGGAGTTCTTTGTTAGTGGTTGAGTTCGTGTGATCCGCGATTCCTGTTGTTCTAGGGAGTGAGAGGACAAGAGTTTTGGGGCATAGTATCATCTAGTGACGCTTATCATCTCCCCCAAATCTTACCTCAAGAGCTTCAGCCGTTTGGGAGATCTGGTGACGACTTTGAGGAGGTGTTCTTGCGAGTTCGCGATTTTCTGCGCAGTTCATCCTTGGACCGTCCGCGCATGTTTGGCGGACAGTCCGCAACTGGCGGACAATCCGAGGGGTTTCGTGGACCGTTTTGCGAACCGTTTAGATAGAAGCAGTGTTTTTCGGCTGGAAGCGTTTTTTGTACGGCGGACCGTCCACACCATTCTTGCGGACAGTCCGTCCCTTCCCTGGCGTACACTCCGCGACAGCTAGGCGGACAGTCCGATCTATACGCAGAATCTTGCGAAATTTGATCGGTTCCTTTGTTTCTTCTCTAGTCCTTCCGCGTGTGCTTCGAGGAATCGAGCCTAGGACTTGTAATTGATCCATAACTACGTTGTCTTGGTGATTGGTGTTCGTGTGTGAGTTTTGGAGTTGCGATTTGGACATAGGCCGGGTTCTTTGAGGAGGAATTTTTATCGGCTCCCATTCACTCCCCCCTCTCTGGTCGCCAATTCGGTCCTTCAGTCGCCATGGCCGCCTGCGACGAGCCACCAACATCTGGTGTCCCTCCGCTTGCTGGTGTCCCTCCGCCAGCCGGTGTCCCTCCGCCGGCCGCCGGCTATGTCGGCTGAGTCCAAACTGGTGCCTGTGTCACCTGTGATGGGCCAACCTCCTCAGCCTACTGCGGGGCATCTATGGTCACGATAACGTCGTCGAACTCCATCTGATCCCAGCCCAGCTGGTTGTCGGTGGTCGTGTCGAAAGTAGGCTGGAACATAGGCCGAGTGGACGAGAAAGGAATATCTGCCGCTGGAAACTAAAAGTCGGCGGTCTGGAACCTCCTAGCGCAAAGATCGGCGGCGGCTCCTGTTGTCGAGGCCCGGCTGTCGGAAAAGGAGGCGGTCGCCCTGTACAATTAGAATATAGTATAATCACAAACACACAATAATTGCGTGCATTAGTTGAAAATAGGGTCCACTGAAAGTACCAGCGCCGGGGGGAACAAACGGCCGCTGCACGTAGGTGTGCGGGCCCTGCGCCTGTGGCTGCTGTTGTGCCATCGGAGCTGAGAAGCCGCCGGCAAGGGTGGCAGGCGTCGGCTGCGAAGCCACTGTCGAGATGGAGCTCAAGGACGACGCTGGGTGGCGCGGAAGGAGAGGAATCTCTACGGCCCCGGCGTAGTTCACGACGGCGGAGTACCTCATGGCAGAGCGATGATCCTGTCGTACGTGCTCTGGTGCTCCCGAGGCCCCCAGGTAAAGCATTGCTCCCTCGCGGCCGATGCGAGCCGCACGATATTAGTCAGCACTCGTGTTGCGCACAAAATTAGAAACACATGTTATAATGAAAAGTCATATGAATGTAATATGTTGGTAGTATCGTAGCTTACCGCTGTGTCAGCGGTCTGGTCTCGGCGCACCGGGTACGTCACGTCCGGCAGGATCCTGTCGTGGTCCGGGACATGTGGCGGTGGCGGGGTAGGAGGCACGTGCCACCCGCGTCTGCATCCTCGGGAGGTACCACTGAAGGTACGCTACCCAGGCCGCGTCGTCGTGAAGGCGGTGCTCGGTGACGATGTTCTGCTCGTGCGCCGCGGACGCCCACTCGGCCACGTACGGCTACAGCTTGTCGACGATCGACGTCTCCGCAGACACGCCCTTACACATCCACTTATCATAGATGAAACATAAAATTATTGGCAACTGAATATTTAACGAAAAATAATTAGAACTAGCAAATGGTAGCTCACATGTGCGCGGTAGGCGGCAGACGTGGCGCAACGGGTACTGGCGCCTCCTGGAAGATGCCGAACTGCCTCATCACACGGTGGACGGCGTACTCCTCGACGTAGACGTCGAAGACCAGTCGTCGCCACGTCATCCAGTACGCCTGGTCTCGGGAGCACAGGGACGATAGCCCCTGTGGTGCGCGGGCAGCGACCACGGCAGGAGCGTACGGCGTCCACCGGACCTGGACATCGACCATCCGGTCGATCTAACCTAAGTTAACTATTTTCTACAAATTTTATATCAATTTAACTAACCTAAGTTAACTAAACTAAATTTCTACACTAAATTTCTAAACTAAGTTAACTAAACTAAATTTCTAAACTAAATTTAAGTAACCTAAGTTAACTAAACTAAACTAAGTTAACTAAACCCTCTAAACTAAACTAAGTTAACTTAACTAACTAACTATACTAACTACACTAACTAAACTCGACTAAATTTAGAAACATACCTCACTCAAAAGTGCTCCGAAGGGTTGTAAGTCGAAGGTTTAGAGGAGGGAGGGAGGGGTCAGCGGCGGCAGTGGTCGCCCCCTTTTATAGTGGTGACGCTGCCGCCGCGGCCCACGGCGCCAGGACCCTGCCGCCGTGGGACACAGTGGTAGGGCTCCGGGCGCCGTGGGCCACAGCGGCAGGCGCTAGGATTCCTGCCGTCGTGCCCCATAGCGACAGGAATCTGGCCCCACCTGGCAGTAAAGCCGACCGTTGGCGCCACCCTTAACGTCGTGCCCCACGGAGGCAGGAACTCCTTCTGTCGTAGGGTTTGGCATCATATGTATATTTCTCGAAATTTTTGATTTGACTATTTATTTTTCGAAAATCAAAGCAAAATAAATATAAAAAAATCTGGTATTGCAATCCATGGCCTGTAACCAAAGCACCCCTAGCGGCCCAACTTCTCGAATGAACACAAGAAAAAGAAAAGCATACTCCTTTTTCTTCCTTCCTTACCTGTCGCCTCACTTCCGGGCTTCATACCGGACCGGGCTCTCGACGTACGCCCTGCTCGTTTGGCTTATCAACCACCAGCCAGCAGTATTTTTCTCTCAGAACAAACCAGCCACCAGCAATAAGTTAGCAGTACTTTTCTCTCAGAACAAATCAGCACTAGCCATCAGCCACCAGCCAAACGAACATGCTGGTAATGGGCCATGCGCGTTGGCGGCAGCTCGGCTAAGTGCGAGGGAAAAAAAGAGAGACAAAAGAAATCCTATAAAAGAGAGAGAGAAAAGAAAATGGAAATAAAAATAAACAGAAGGAGGAGCTTCTACTTAAAAAAAGAACCGAATCACTGATCTAGTCGGGAGGGAACTCTTTCCGTGATCCTCAGGATCGTATGTATATTTCTCATCTCTCTAGCCGTACAAGATGATGGCCATATTCTTGTCGTCCTTTGTTATTTTGACTTTTGTATCGACTGCACAGTGTAAGTTTTCATGGTATATCTAGCTATGAATTAATTTTTTTTATTGTTGAGAGACTTTCAATTGACTGATAATTCACCAAAAATAATAGGAAAGAGAACAGTTGATGATTTAATAGTACGCCGATCTTGAACAGCGGAGGGAATATGATGGAACGAAAGACCAAGGAAGGAAAGAACGATGCACCAAAATGCGGGTCAATAGTGCTATTCTTCTATACTATAAGGAGCGAAGACAATTGAAAACTTTTCTCACCCAATTCGAACCACCTTACTCCTCACGCCGGACCCACCCGTCATATGTTTTTGGAAGTGGATAGTGTGAAAGGACTATGAAGTACCAAAAAATCGCAATTTAGAGAGCGCTTATGCCAAAAACGAATTATTTTTCTCACCGACCATACACATACCCACCCTATACCCGCATTGAGCCCACTTTTCCGTCCCGATCCGCCTTCCCCCGTCGCAGCTCACCCTGTACGAAAAAAACTCGTCCTTGCCTCCTCGCTCCGCTGGCCTCCAGCTTGCCCATCCTCCCTCCTCGGTTCAGGCGCCGACACGCTCCTCCTCCCTACCATCCCTCGCTGCAGTCACCTCGTTCCCAACGTCATGCGCCATGGCCTCTCCAGCGGCGCCTGCAGAGGATGACCTCGACTTCTAACCTCCCAAGCGAGGACACAAGAAGTCAAGAAGAGAGAGTGGAGGGGCCCGCCTGAGCGGCCCCGACCAACCACTGCACAGGCCGCCGGCGGAGAAGTCGGAGGGCCAGGGACCGAGCTTGGTCGTTGCGCCGTCGACCATGGGTGCGGTGGATCCGCCGCCAACGAGTGCACTGAGATTCCCGCCTTCCCCGTCATCCCGGCCATCTGCCCCCGCGAGGAGGTCGCTGCCCCTGCCTCCCGCCGGTTTAGCACCACCTGGGACGCACATCTCACCACACTGTCGTGTTGATGACACGTAGTGTGAAGGACCGATACGGCGAACCAGAGAGGGGGAGTGAATGGGAGCCGATAAAAATTCTTCTCGAAGGAGATGGAGACTCCAATAAGACGAAACGACTTCCAACACACGTCTCCGACTCACTACCCAAGTTCGCGAAGCCCACACAGCCACTGAAGTGCTACTGGACCTAGGAACCAACAAACAACCTTCCGAGCCAAAACACACCAACACGCACAGTGGAAACTTGCACGGCTTGCTGCCTGTGCTGCACCGGTCAGACCGATGGCCTGAGCCGGTCGGACCGGTGCCGGTCAGACCGGTGGACAGAGCCGGTCAGGCCGGTGGCTACAGCAGCCGCACAACAAGCATTACAGAAAGCCTTAGTGACTTCTCTAGGCCCTGGAACAAAAACACCCCCAAAACACAACCTACAAGGAAGGAAAACCCTACTCAAAACCTAACAAACCAACTCCAAACATACCAAGAACTGACCAGCGGCGCCAAGACCCAAAGACACACGAGTCAAGCAGTTCACCCGAGGCAAATCCCACAAGTGGCTCGCACCGGTCAGACCGGTCAAGAGCATCGGTCAGACCGGTGTAACCTGAGCAGCTCGGGATGAACAGCACCCGCGGGTCAACTTCTCCAAATCCAAACTTCGATCTCTCGAATCGCTCCACGGACTTGAACAAGACTTTGGGGATAGTAGGAACACCTCATGAGGAGTCCATAGCCACGATTTTGTCCACCAAAACTTGCAAAATCAAGAGGAATCGAAGAAATCCCGCCAAGAACTCCTCTAACTCTAGAACACCGAAAACCCCAAAATCGAGCCCCTTAACTCACGGATTTGGGAGGGGAATCAAAGGGAAAAGAACCACGAAGGGTTCACACAAATTTCCCCTATCAAATCCCCAAGAGAAAGGTCCCGAAAACACACCAAGAAAACCACCAAGAGAGGGATCCGAAAATCACCACCAAGAACAACCGGGAACAACACAACAAAGCCTTGAGGAAACACGCCGAATTATCTATACATACCAAGGAGGTTCATACAAGGTCTAGCTTGTCGCACGATCATCCAACCCTCTCACAAAATCTCACCATGAAGCTCTCAAGCTAGTCCTGTGGAAATCCCAAAAAAAATAGGAAGGGAAAATATGAAAGCAAATGAACTAGGGTTCCAAGAGATGGCTGCCATCCTCTCACCTCTTGGGTTATATAAGAGGCAACCGAAAGTCTAAAATACCCTTACTTAATAACTTGGGATACAAGCCCCTCAAGGGCGGTTTTGGAAGTCTTCAGATTTTCTTCATCGGACGGATGCCCGGCAACCGCACCTTGCTTAGCCTCGACGCAAGCCATGCGATCCCGACGCGTGTCCTTCGCTTCGAAGATTCCGGACTGCGTCGTCGCACACCGGTCAGACCGGTGCTCCTCACCAGTCAGATCGGTACCCACCAGTCAGACCGGTCTGGAGCTGCTGCAGCACCGTCTTCGGTTCTTCGGTCCTAGCTTTGTGGATCAACCAAGGAACCCAGTGGTTTTCTGGTGAACCACTGGAAACCCCGCGAACTCGGTGTAGCCTCCGCCAATCGCCACTCATGACTCGGCTCCCACGTAGTCCCGGCTCAATCTTGGTTTTGAGGCTCTACCAAGAAACCATCCATTACTTCATCTTCTCCACACCTGGAGGCCTCACCGGCGACGACCTTTCGCGCTTGTTCTTCACCTGCACCAACACTAGTCAAGTCGCAACCTGCACCTGCAATACTTAGCCAAGAATCAGTCCACACAACGTTGTCAATCACTCATCACACAAGGAAGCGACCATCCACCGGTCCTCGAACCACACATGGTCCTCAATCTCCCCCTTGATGAGTGCATTGACAACACCCACATAAAGTAACAAGAGAGAAAAGAAAACGAAAAGAAACGAATAAAAAGAAACTCCAACAAGCGATCGAAAGCCAAAATAAAGGCAAAGAGCAAGATCACTTGAAGAAGACAAGTCTCGGACCCCTTAGGCAACGGCAACGGCTCGACACATCCGAGACAAAACTATGCTCAACCAAAGAGCGCAAACCACCAAACCAAAGCTCGAAAAACCACAACGAGCTCCCCCTGCACACATGCAAGCTCCCCCTGAACCAATGCAACTCCCCCTGGAAGAATGCATGCAAAACACTACTTGAAAACAGGGCAGCTGCAACAACTCAGCCTGACCGGTCAGACCGGTCAGCACCACCGGTCAGACCGGTGTGCAACATGTGAACAGGTCCAGCACTCTGACCGGTCAGACCGGTGACCTCGACCGGTTAGACTGGTGCACACCCGAGCCCAGAAATGGCTTGAAACCACCTGAAAACCTTCTAAATGCATCCAGCAAGCCATTTCAAGCTCAAACTTCTCCCTCTGTTGGCAATGCATGAATCAAGCCAAAAATGCAAAACTTTCGACCTAGAGCTTCTCAAATAGACAAAATTCAACATAGGATGCTACACATGTCCAAATGAGCAAGTTAGATACTCTATAGCTTCGTATTGACATCAACTACAAGATCACCAAGTTTCACAACTATTGGACGAAGCTAAGATGGATTTGGGCAATTTTGCTAAAAATTTACCTCTCATGAGCAAAATCCTAAACATGATCAAAACATGTCAAAATGGCAAAGCCACGCAAACTTCATGCTAGGACAACCATTCTAATCATAAGACCATCACAAACACCCACAAGCACCTCATGTCATGTCAAAGCCACCGAGCCATGTGCCTACTTCTATATATGAGACTTCTCAATGGTAGGCATCATGCAACGGTTTAGCACCCAAAATAAGTTAAATTAAGCACATATGACATGGGAGCACATTTTCCAAGCATTTTACATTTCATCTTCAGATTCATACTTGGTACATGAAATGTCTCTGCGACAAAAAGGAACTTATGCCCCTCCACAAGATAAAGCAAGAGGGCTAAGCATTCATGATGGCAAATGAGCCTTTTGCCCCATATGATCAATAAACTAGCTATCCAACCACAAATTAAGTATAACCAAGCCACTAAAGCATGTCAAGATCATATAAAGGCATTTACACATGAGAGAGAGCATATATGTGACATTTTTCAAAAAACATAGCCATCAACCATGGATATAAATCAAGATTATCAAGAGCTAAGCCAAACTAACCATAGCTTACCAAACAAGCTCACAAAGACATATATCTCATTCCATGGTGAACAATGTATATGAGAGAAGCTTTTCCTAACCAATGCATATGATATAAAATGCATGCAATCTAAGATACAAGGATGCCTGTACATCATGTTACATATGCCATGCCAAATGCAAGAAATGCACAAAGGAAACTATACATATTCTACAAAGGAGCTCCCACACACCCAGCTCAAGAAATCAACACACACCAAGCTCCACCCGCAAACGAGTGAAAGTTGCTTGATCTAGGGGTTTGGTGAAAATATCGACTAGTTGGTCATGTGTGGGTACATGGATCAAAGCTATCTTTCCTTTCTCTACGTTGTCTCTCAGAAAATGATACCTCACTTCTATGTGCTTGGTTTTGGAATGGAGCACTGGGTTCTTTGCAACGCTTATGGCACTGGTGCTATCACATTGAAGTGGGACATGGGTATACTCCTCACCAAAGTCACTCATGGTGTACGTGATCCAAAGGAGCTGAGACCAACAACTAGCAGCGGCAATGTACTCTGCCTCGGTAGTGGATTGAGCAACACTCGACTGTTTGCGGGAAGACCAAGACACCAAAGAAGATCCCAAAAACTGGCAAGTCCCAGAAGTGGACTTCCTATCCAACTGACACCCGGCAAAATCCGCATCCGAAAAACCATGAAGAGCCAAAGAAGAGGACGTGGAGTACCAAAGGCCGAAGTCGGGAGTGTGACGCAAGTACAAAATTCGCTTCACCGCTTGCCTATGCGAAGTCCTCGGAGACGCTTGAAAATGAGCGCATAGACATACCGAGAATTGGATGTTCGGCCTCGTTGCCGTCAAGTAGAGAAGTGACCCGATCATGCTCTGGTACTCCTTCTGGTCCACATGTTCACCTTCCTCATCCGCATCAAGAGTTGTAGTCGTACTCATTGGCATCATCATAGCCTTGGAGTCCTCCATCTTGAACTTCCGCACAATGTCCTTGCTGTACTTAGCTTGGTGCAGAAATGTGCCTTCCTTTGATTGCTTGATTTGTAGTCCGAGGAAGAACTGCAACTCGCCCATCATGCTCATCTCAAATTCCATATTCATATCCTCTGCAAACCTTGCAACAAGAGAGTTAGACGAGCCACCAAAGACAATATCATCCACGTACACCTGCACAATCAGGATATCTCTGCCCTGCCTAAGAAGAAACAAGGTCTGATCGACCTTCCCCATCTCAAAGCCTCTCTCGAATAAGAACCCCCTCAACCTACCATACCAAGCTCTAGGCGTCTGCTTCAACCCATAAAGCGTCTTCCTCAACTTGTACACCCGGTGGGGGTACTTCTCACTCTCAAACCCAGGTGGTTGCCTCACATACACTTCTTCCTCCAACACTCCATTCAGAAAAGCACTCTTCATATCCATTTGGTGCAACTTGAACCCTTTAGCCACAGAAAAGGCTAGAAGGATCCTAATCGCCTCCAAACGGGCTATGGGAGCAAAGGTCTCCTGGTAGTCGATCCCCTCCTTCTGACTGAACCCCTGAGCAACAAGCCTTGACTTGTTCCTCACCACTTCACCTTTCTCTCTCTCTCTTTGTTCTTCCACACCCACTTTGTCCCAATCGGCTTACACCCTGGGAGAGGATCAACCAATTCCCAAACCTGATTCCTCTCAAAGTTCTCCAACTCCTCATGCATTGAATTAACCCAATTATGATCAGATAGTGCGTGTCCAATGTTTTTGGGCTCAAATGTGGCAACAAATGCAGCATGAGCGAAGTGAGAATTGTTCTGAAACCATCAACTGTGTAGTACGTTCATTCATGTCGCCAATGATCCATGAAGCTGGGTGATCCACTTGTACTCGCCGGGGAGGTTCTCGCCTTGATGCTACCTCCCCCTCAACTGTAGCTTCTCCTCGATCTTGATTTGTCGTCGTAGGTGTAGGAGAGGGGCCGTCAACCACTATAGTCGAAGTAGTAGGTACATGTTCAGCCGGCGGCACCACACCGTCATCTTCATCATCTCCAAGTTCATGCTCCTCCTCCTGAAAGATCTCCTCGCCAAGCTCATCATCACATGCACACTCAATGACAAGCTGACTACGTGGTTGTGTCTCATCGAAGGTTACCTCACAAGTCTCCACGATTTGGTTAGTTTCAAGATTGAGCACACGATATGCTCTAGAATGAGATGCATAACCAAAGAAAATACCATCGACCGACCTAGCCTCAAACTTATCCAACTTCTTCCCTTTCTTCAGAATAAAGCACTTGCAACCAAAGACACGGAAGTGACTCACCTTGGGTGTGCGACCGTGCATCAACTCGTAGCATGTTTTCTTCTTATGCACTCTAAGGTAGATCCTGTTTGACACATAGCACGCGGTATTCACCGCCTCAGCCCAGAACCTTCTCAGAGTCCTATGCTCATCAAGCATCGTTCGAGCCATCTCACACAAGGTCCTGTTTTTTCTTTCCACAACACCATTCTGGGGAGGCGTATACGGACTCGAAAACTGGTGCTCAAGACCCAAGTCATGGCAAAAGGTTTCAAAACGAGAGTTTTTGAATTCTGAGCCATTATCACTGCGGATTGCTTGTATGGCATCTCCATGCCTCTCGTTCCTCAACTTCAAGACAAGATCTCAAACAAAACCAAACGTCTCCCCCTTATCCTCAAGAAAGAACACCCACGCATACCGAGAGTAATCGTCCACCACAACAAGGAAATACCACTTCCCACCCACAGAGTAATCGTCCATATGGAGCAGCTCGCATGGACGCTCAGTCATCACATCTGTGAGAGGCGGGTGAGAAGAGGCTACCATCTTGGCATGCCTACACGGCGCACAAACCAACTCTTTCTCAAGCCTCAACCGTGGCAATCCTCGAACCAAATTGAGTTTACTCAAGCGAGACAAAAGGTCAACGCTCAAGTGACCCAACTTCCTATGCCACTTCCACAACTCACTCGAAGAACCAGCCAAGAAACAACGCTCAACACCAGAAGACTGAGAAAAATCAGCTCGAAACACCTGACCCTCGGGAACGATCATACAGACAAGGTCCCCTCGAGAGTCCAAAATCTGAGAATCACCAGGCCGAAACAATACCTCAAAACCCTCATCCAACAGTTGGGACACAGAAAGCAAATTGTATCCAAGCGATTGAACAAGAGCAACACACCTGAGAGTGATCTTGTCACTCACCTTAATCTCACCTTCTGAAAGCACACGCCCACGCCCATTGTCCCCAAAAGTGATGTACCTCTTCGTCACCACGGGGACGAGACTTGAGAACCAACCCTTGTCTCCGGTCATATGCCTCGAGCAACCGGAGTCAATCAACCTAATGTTCTTCAAGTCTCCCACTTGGAATTCAAAAATGAGCACGTGAGTGAACAAACGACTCATCACTGGGGTTAGTACCAAAAGAGTAAAACTAGTGCTGAGCCATTTGCTTGAAAGTGGGGTTAGCACAAATCAAACCATCTTTCCTACCAAAGCTACCTCCACGAACACCACCACGGTAACCACCATGAGGGAACCAACCCTCTCTACCTGGAGGAGGACCAAAACCACGAATGAAAGCTCGTGGACCGTCCCTCCTCTCCATCTCAAAGCTATGGATCCTCCCATCCCCGTATTGAGCACGAGGGGGAGACCGCCTAGAAAACTGACCTCCCGCATACTCTCCAGCCCAACCACCAGAACCATGATGGAACCTCACAAGCTTAGGTTTAGGGTTGGGTTTGGGCTGCTCACTTGGTTTCTCTCCACTCGGCTTCTCCACCGGTTTCTCCTCACTAGCCTTCTCACTTTCCTTCCCAAAGAACACTTTCCCGGAACTGCTCACAAACTTGATAAGCTTTTGGAAATCGTTTGTTTGTGGGGAAAATACGGGTGGAGCTGGGGTTGTGTCTAGTCGGTTCCTAAGATGGTTAGGTTTAGGAGGAAAATCATTTTTGTGGTGGGTTTTTGGTGGTTCGGGGATATTCACTCCACTTCCCTCACCAACCTTGTTGCCCCAAGTCCCTCACCATCCTGCCTCTTGAATGACTCGATCATTATCCTCAACTGAGGCTCATGACCAGACAACCAACCCATCAACTTTCTCAACTCATCATTCTCAACCTACAAGCGATCAACATAATGTGCAAGTTCCAAATTCTTCAAGATGTAGGAATTGGTTCTTTCAACTTTGCCTCAAGAGAAACAGTGTAAGCATGCATCTCATCAATTTTAGCATGCAAGACAGGGCAAGAAGTGCAAGCACCTAGCAAAGAAGATCTAGACTTAAGCTCAACCACTTCAACCCTAAGCACATCTAGTTCCTCACACTTGAAGGCATGCCTTTCCTTAAACAATGCAAGATTAGCAAGGAAAGTAGAGCAATCAGCACATTCAACATCATCAGAAACAACAGGTGAAGCTTTCAGAGAATCAATTTCTAGCTTAGCATCAAGATTCTGTGTTTCTAGCTCAGCCACTCTAGTCCTAGCATCCTCGAGTGAGGCTCTAAGCTCTTTCCTCATTTTCTTAGCCTCTTTAAGCATGTCATCACGATTATCAAGCAACAAGCCAAGCCGTTCATTCTCCTGACGCAAGAAGGGGAGTTCATCACGCACCTCGTCGTCGGAATCAGAGTCCGAGTCGCTCTGTGTGCTCTTCTTGCTACCGGAGCTCAGCGCCATGGTGCAGAGGTCTTCTCTAGCGAAGCAGCTCAACCCGCTCAGGTTCTTGGATGACTTCCTGCTCTTGCGACGATCACCTTTATCTTCCCTGCTGCTTGAGCTCGAGGTGGAGTACGCGGAACTGGAGTCGACGTTGCTCGCTCCAACCATCGCTCGAGCCTTGCCTCGGCTCTCCTTCTTCCTCGATCATCGCTCATCCTTGTGCTTGTTCTTGTGCTTGCTCTTGTGGTCGCGCCTCGACCGGTACTTGCCATCCGTTCTTGACTTGTGCTTATAGCCATCCTTGTTCTCGACCTTCTCCGGGCAGTCGGCAACGAAGTGTCCCAGCTTTCCGCACTGGAAGCATGTCCTCGTGTTCCTCCCCATGTTCACCAGGTTCTCGTGCAGCCTCTCGAACCTCCTCGTCAGCAACGTCAACTCGTCCTCTCCAAGCACGTCGAACTCCTCATCTTGCATAGACATCAAAGAGGACAAAGAGAACATCCTGGTGGATGGGTTAGTGTTAGCCTTTCCTTTCGAACCACCAACGAGGGCAAGACTATGAGAGTTAGTCGGGCCCTCGAGCTTGGCTGTCATGCCCCTATCCACCTCAGCCGACTTGAGCTTCAAGAACAGCTCGTTCACCGTCAGAGTGTCATACTTCTCCGATTCCACAATGGCCTCGAACTTTCCACCCCAAATTGTACGATCCAAAGAGTGTAAGAGCTTGACAGCTCTATCATGATCATCATACGGGAGCATGTCCACATTGGCCCTCATGTTGTTCACAACCACCGTGAAATTCTGAAACAAGGCATCGATGGACTCACCGGGGAGATGAGTGAAGTTCTCATACTCTCTCTGGTAGGTCGCATACATCTGAGCCTGAACCTAGGCATCCCAACATGAGTTTCCTTCAACACCGACCGGATTCTACAAGCCAAGCTCTCCATGTGCACCCGATCGAATTCAGGCTGACACAGAGCACGAAACAAGTAGTCGACCGCCTTATTGTTGGCGTCGAACATGTCTCTCGATCCTGGAGCGAGGAAGTTCATCGGCTGAACATAGCTGTTGTCCACCGTGACATCCCAAAGGATCTGACCCTTTCCACGGAGGAACGCCGCCATCCGCTTACTCCACAGCTGGTAGTTCTAGCCATCGAAGTGTGGAGGACCCGAACCCCGTTCTTGGTACGCCATCCTTGGATCTTAGACTGATTAGAGTCAATAAAGACCCGAATTGGCTCTGATACCACTTGAAGGACCGATACGGCGAACCAGAGAGGGGGAGAGTGAATGGGAGCCGATAAAAATTCTTCTCGAAGGAGATGGAGACTCCAACAAGACGAACACGGCTTCCAACATACGTCTCGGACTCACTACCCAAGTTGGCCAAGCCCACGCAGCCACTGAAGTGATACTGGACCTAGGAACCAACAAACAACCTTCCGAGCCAAAACACACCAACACGCACAGCGGAAACTTGCACGGCTTGCTGCCTGTGCTGCACCGGTCAGACCGATGGCCCGAGCCGGTCGGGGGACGGTGCCGGTCGGGACCGGTGGACAGAGCCGGTCGAGAGCCGGTGGCTTCGACTCGTTAACACCAAAATTTGGTAAGGAGTATGACATGTGGGTCCAATTCGGAAAAAGAGTTCGTCGGTGGAAGGAAAGGCATCTTCGGAGATTTTCGGCGAAGGATCCGCGGTCGGCTATCTGCTCCGGTTCGGCAAAGGAACAAGAGAGCTGATTTTGCGGGATCGGACGGTGGCGTGATTCGATCGGAGGGAGCGAATGGATGGACGGTGATCAAGCTTAGTTAGGCAATGTATCCATTCGCGGTTGTAATCGGCGGGGTATAAATACGACCCCTGGATGTATGTAAAAAACACGTTCATTCCTCAATACACACCGGCCTTACGCCAAACCCTAGAGTCCCTTGTCGTCGAGCTCTTCGAGAGGACCAATCGATCCGTCGACCTCCGTGAGTACGGCAACCTTGTATCATGTCTAGTATCATGCGGTGGATTTAGATCGATGCAAGTAGTCTTGTTACCATGCTTCGTGTCATGCGGTAGATTCAAGCTTGGTTCAAGAGGGTTTCTTGTTAGATCATGAGCCATGCGGTGGGCTAAGATCTAGCTTGAAGCTAGTTATCGGCTCTATTGGGTTTTGGCAAGATCCAATAGATTCATTAAGTTACCCTGTGTTATCATGAGTTTTGCGTTATGTTTTAATTCATGTAACACTCTTTTGCCCAATCTAGATGGGTTTGGATCGGCTCTTTTCCTTTTTAAGATCCGTGCAAGAGCAAGGTTTCGTGTTTTGACGCGTGGATCTCGTGTTCCTCGATAGCCGAAACCGAATCGATCTAGGTTGTTACGTGTTGCGGGTTCAAGCTTGCTTTGTTGGTATAAATCTTGAAAGAGCCGGGTATCATGCGGTAGATGCGAGGTTTTTGGGTTGCTTTGGAGCTAGTCATCGGGTGGATTAGATTTCCATTTCAGCTTGATAGATTTATTCACGTGGTAATGTTTGTTCCTTCTTCATGGATCCCGAATCGGTTGTTCGGCCGTATTCGGTTATATCTTCACGAGTAGATCACGTGCGTTATTTATGTTTTAGAAGACGTGTGCTTCTAGCTTTCCATATTTGGGTTGTATCATGCGGTGGATAGATCTATTTGTGGAAAGTGGTGCGTTCTTTCATGCAAGTTGTATCATGCGGTGGATAGATTTGCTTGATGTCGTGCCCGACGGATCTTAAAGTGATTAGACATGCGGTAGACTAATTGCTTTGGATCTATGCATGCTTATTTTAATACATGATCATGTTCGTGCTTTGCTTTATTTAATGTTAATCTTCATTGAGGATCGGTCATGGCTTTGTACGTGCATTCCTGCTTATTCAAAGACCGATCGTCGTCATGCTCACGTCATCCATTCGGCAATGTTCCTTTTTCCTTTGTGTTTACCCGAATGGTTGCGGTTCTTTGACGGGTAGCTTCACATAGCTACATGTCGTCTTGCTTGGCTTTTTAGCCGTAAATATGGAACCGCACTGGTACCACCCGTAGGTTCCAAGTTTTGGTATTTAACTCCGTTTTCCCTTTGTTAATTTTCGGGAAAAAATTGAGCGGCACGTCACTTTCTCTCTCGCGCGTGCGAAGCTAAGCTTTTCGACTTCTTTGTGTGACCGGCGCGAGTGCATATTTTGCGTCAACACACTTCTTGGCACGCCCGGTGGGACCAACGGCCGAATTGGTTCAAGATGCACGAGATCACGGACCTCCCGGATGTCGGCATTGAGGAGCTTTCTCCGAGCGGCATCGGCGGCTCGTAGACGCCGTGAATCGGTTTCAACGAAGTGTCTCATGTCATTCAAGAAGAATCGAAGTGGGGTACCGTATTTGAAGAATGGCCCGCCCAGAGTCTTTGTTGCGGGAGAAACCGACGCTACGACCCGGCAAGAAAAGGAAGAATGCGCGCGGATCTTCCAAGAGTCAATGGACGACGTGCTCACCAAGCACAATCAAGCTTTCCTTGGGTCGCTCCGACGGATGATGGCGGCCCTCTTTGGTCCGGGCGCGGGGCAAGCGTTCGGAAAGGCGTACGCCGGAAAGAGCACCGTGGAGCTGGGTGAATCGAGCTCTCAGCCGCCACCACGGGGCCGATGCGGCGCCCCCCTCCTCGAGCTCCGGGAGCCAAGCGTTCCAACCTCCTCCACGGGGAGCGGGAGGGCGGCCGGTCCGGCCTCCGCCGCAAGCTTCGGGGAAGTCAACCAATCCTGCCGCCACCACAAAGCGGCACGGAGTCGGCACGTGCAGCGGCCGAATCCGTACCGGCCCACGTACGGGGACCTAGCGTTCGGCTCATGCGGGGCCCCACTTGACCCCGGTCGAAGAATAGCTCCGTCGACCAGCGGCTCCCGAGAGGAATCTATACGGCGGTGGCTATCATGAAGTGGGGAATTACGGGGCGTTCGACGCCTTCCCGCACCCGGGGTACGCGCGGGCCGGGCGCTCGGGAGGAAGATGCCCTAGCTCGCAAGATGGCCGAATTGATGCGAGAATCGGTTCGGCCTCAAGCCAAGGATGCGGGGCCCCACCTACGGCCGCCGTTCCGGAGTGGTACTATAACGTGCTCCCTGCCGCCAAGGGTAAAACCACCAACGGAATTCACAAAGTTCTGCGGGCGGGGACGAGACAAG
This sequence comes from Cenchrus americanus, assembly GCA_947561735.1. NCBI lineage: Eukaryota > Viridiplantae > Streptophyta > Magnoliopsida > Poales > Poaceae > Cenchrus > Cenchrus americanus. The sequence continues at coordinate 86,748,592 of OX387240.1, read as the reverse complement.
CACGGTCGAGCATATCGCTCGTTATCTCATGCGGCGGGGGAATGTTCGGCCGAAGAGACGTTCGGGGTTCGCTACTTCCCCGCCTCGGCCGACGGGTCCGGCTTTTCGGTGGTTCTCGTCCTTGCCGCCCGAGTCGGTGGCCGGGTGGAAAGATTTGGAGCGTAAATTCCACGCTCACTACTTCGGCGGCGATTCGAGAAAAAGTTGATTGACCTCGCCACCCTAAAGCAAAGGCACGGTGAAACACCGCCGGAGTTTACGAGAAGGTTCGAGAGAAGTCAAGGGCATGTGCTTCTCATTGAACTTGCCGGACGATCGGCTAGCCGATATGGCCGTCGCCGGGATGTTACCCGGCCGTGCGCGAAAAGCTCTTTGGGATGGAGTTTGAAAACTTGGGCCATTTGTCACGAAATTATCCTTGATGAGCAATCGGGCATATGGCCTCAAGAAGGACCCCAAGTTTGGCAAGCAACACGACGTCGCCGATATCTACAATCAATTCTTGGACAAAGCTGATTTGTTCGAGGATTCGACGACGAACCGGAGATAGGCGCGGCGAGAAATCATGTGGGGTAAGGAGCCTCTCACAATGAATCGGCGTTGGGTCGGACGGACCAAAGGAACCTATGACTTCGACGTCACAAAGGCCGATAAGTTGTTTGAGCTCTTGGTAAAAGAAGGCCGAATCAAGCGCACGAAGGGCACTCTATGCTTCGGCTTCGATGGAGTCAAAGCGAAACGTTCTTGCGGCTTTCACGACGGGGACTCCCATTCCATCAACGGCTTGCGGGGTCTTCGGGATGAGGATCCAAAAGGCTATCCGGGAAGGGCACCTCAAATTCGATAACAAGATGAAGCGGATGGCCACCCCTTCCGCGAGAACATGCTCGGCTTTTCCGTCAATGCTATAACGGCCGAAGAGAAAGGGAAAGTCAAGGTCCCGACCTCGGCCGGGTCCAAGCAAGATGGATCGGTTGACCCGAAGCGCCGGGTGACCATAGAGCAAGTCCGGGCGACGCCCCCGCGTTCTCAAAAGCCACATCGAGATCGGGGAGTCGTCCAAGCCCAAACCCAAGGTGACGTCGCGCATCCTCCTTAATAAATGGCAGCGCCGGATGGAGAAGGAACGCTACCGGGGAGCGTCGTCACGAGGAGGAGCAACGCGGGGGCGAGGAGGAAGCGCGCGGATGGAATCGGGGAACGCACGCGCGCGCGGCGGGGAGCGCGCCCAGCGGGGGTGCGCCTTTTCGGGCACCGCCGGAACGAAGGCACGAAGCTACCCACATTAAGGAGCGTCCCGAATGCGGCGACGGATATGCGAGTACGGGCGGGGGAAAGCGCAATCGCCGATCCGTCCACGAAAGACTTGGAAGGATCCACCCGAATGGGGATCGGCGGCAAAAAATTGAAATCATTGATCATCCCGGGGAAGCGCCGAGCGATCTCGGGTGGGGCGACCACGAGGAGGACGAGGAGGTCTACGTGCGGCGAAGGGGCAATGGTGCCCACCGGTCTACGCAAGAGCCAGAAGAGGCGGGTCCAACGCTTGAGGAACCGCGAGATGAAGCAAGCCGGGGTCCAGACGAGACAGAAGTGGCGCCCCAAGGACCAGCCGGAAGGATCAAAGCGTCAAGCCCCTGCATGCATGGTATACTTCCTGCCAAACGAGTTCATGGCTCCCGCTAACCAGGTGATGCGGGAGGAAGCTTCCTTTGACGACGAGCGACCCGAGGAGATGATGGCGCGGCGGTGCTTGCCAAGCGAGGCCATCTTCGACAAACCGGCCAAGAATCGCCACATGAGGCCGCCGTACTTGAGGGGGGGGTACGTCAATGGCAAGCCATTGACCAAGATGTTCGTCGACGGTGGCGCGGCGGTTAACGTGATGCCGTACACCACCTTCGGGAAGCTTGGCATGACCCCGAGCGATTTGACACCAACAAGCATCATCCTCAACGACTTCGCGGGAACCCCTCGGATACCAAAGGATGCGCTCACGTGGACTTGATGATCGTGTCCAAAACGCGCTCACCACCTTCTTCGTCATCGAAGGGAAGGGAGCCTACGGCCCTGTTGCTTGGGCGGGGACCGGATCCACGCCAAGCTGCTGCGTCCCATCCACTATGCATCAACGGTCGATCCGGTGGGTGGACGATGAAATTGAGGTCGTACGGGCGGACGACTCCGTGAGCGTGGCTAACATGGGACCGGCCTTCCGGGAATACCAAGGCATCGATTGCTTCTCGGGGAAGGAGCGGGGAGAAGGTCTGTTGAACTGTCGGCGGTGACCAACGGCCGATTCAAGCGGTCGGCTCTTACGGTAATTTTTAATGGAGAACCCCGTGGATGGCAGCGATGGCAAGGCGGGACGAGGATTCATGTCGGCCGATAAGGTGGAGGAAGTTGACATTGGGAACGGTGATAAACCAAGGCCGACGTTCATCGGTGCGGGTTTGCAACCGGACTTCGGGGGGAACTTAATCAAGCTTCTCAAAGAATATAAAGATTGCTTCGCACGGGATTACTCGGAGATGCCCGGATTGGATCGATCCATCGTCGAGCACGGTTGCCAATCAAGCACGGTTTCAAGCCATATAAGCAACCGCCCGGAAAATCTACAAGGATGAAGTATTGGCCGATGTGAAGAAGGAAATCGAAAGATTGCTTGATGCCAACTTCGTTCGGCCTGCGGATATGCGGAGTGGATTTCTAACATCGTCCCTGTATACAAGAAAAATGGAAAAATGAGAGTTTGCATAGACTTCAGGGACCTGAACAGAGCTACTCCCATGGATGGATACCCAATGCCTATTGCCGATTTGCTGATTGACGCCGCTGCTGGGCACAAGGTGATTAGCTTCATGGATGGCAACGCAGGGTACAATCAGATCTTTATGGCAATAGAAGATATCTCGAAGACGGCCTTTAGGTGTCCTGGTCATATAGGCCTATTTGAATGGATCGTCATGACATTTGGGTTAAAAAATGCCGGTGCAACCTACCAGCGGGCCATGAATTACATTTTTCATGAGTTGATCGGCAAGACCGTGGAAATCTACATTGACGACGTAGTGATCAAGTCCTTAAGCCATGACTCCCATCCGGAGGATGTGAAGAAAACCCACGGAATGCACCGGAAGCATGGTCGAAGATGAATCCAAACAAGTGTGCATTTGGGGTGTCGAAGTGGAGAATTCTTGGGGTTTTTGGTCCACGAAAGGGGGATTGAAGTTGGCAAAAAGAGCATGAAAGCCATTGATGAGGTCGTCCCTCCAACCAACCTCAAGGAGTTGCAATCAACTGCTCGGCAAGATCAACTTTGTGAGAAGGTTCATCTCAAATTTATCACAGAAGGTGTTGCCGTTCTCTCCGTTGCTGAAGCTGAAGAAAGATCAGAAGTTCACATGGGGTGACGAACAACAAAAGGCTTTCGAGGAAATCAAGCAATACATGAAGGAGCCACCAGTGCTGGTCCCTCCTCAGCTAAACAAGCCTTTCAAGTTGTACGTGGCGGCCGATACCCAAACTATTGGATCGGCCCTTATTCAAGAATTCGAAGGGAAGGAACGGGTAGTAGCTTATCTTAGCCGAAAACTACTTGATCCCGAAACCGGGTATTCGGCTATGGAAAGATTGTGTCTTTGCGTATACTACTCGTGTACAAAGTTTCGGCACTACTTGTTGAATGCCGAATGCCCGTATACTCGAAGTTTGATGTGATAAAACATATGTTATCTATGCCAATTTTGAACGGTCGGGTTGGCAAGTGGATTTTAGCTCTATCGAATTCGAGTTGAAGTATGAATCGGCAAAAGCCATCAAAGGTCGGATCATTGCCGATTTTATAACCGAACACCGTGACCCTTCAATTGATCGCTTGAAATTACCCCGTGGGCTTTATTCTTTGACGGGTCATCGTGTGGCAAAGGTGGGGGAGTAGGGATCCCGCTAATTTCACCCGGAGGTGAGATGTTTGAATTCGCCATTCCTATACAACCCACTTTGTCACAAATAACCAGCTGAGTACGAGGCATTGCTTCGAGGGCTTCAATATTTGAGAGAAGCGGGGCCGTTTCGGTTGAAGTTTATGGGGATTCGAGTTGGTCATCAAGCAATTAAACGGCCGGTACGAGTGCGGGGAGCGAGGCGGCGAGGAGTTACTACGAGGAATGCGAGAGAAATCTTGAAGAGCTTTCCACCGGTAACCCTACAAGACATTCCTAGAGAGCATAACGAAGAAGCAAACAGGCGGCTCGCAGCGCCTGCGGTTATAAAGAAGATCAAGAAGCATTTGCTGCGAGAGGTGAGCGCAACGGGGACGGATCTTACGAGAAGATGATTGGAGGAAAGAGATTGTTGATTATTTGAGAGATCCATCCCGAAAAGTCTCTAGGAAGCTCGGGTATAAGGCAATCAAGTTCGTTCTTCCGGATGACAATTTATTCTATAAGTCATTAGATGGAGTCTTGCTACGATGCACCGGGTCCCGAGAAGAAGCCAAGAACATGATGAGCGAGGTGCACGATGGGATATGTGGAGCACACCAATCGGCCTATCGCATGAAATGGGTTATTAGGCAGGCTGGGTGCTTTTGGCCGACGATATTAGAGGATTGCTTTGAGTATTACAAGGGGTGTCAAGATTGCCAGAAATTCGGGAATATTCAAAGAGTCCCCGCATCAGCATTAAATCCCATCATCAAGCCATGGCCATTCAGGGGCTGGGGCATAGACCCGATCGGCCAAATTAATCCACCATCTAGCAAGGGGCATAAGTTCGTGCTTTTGGCTACGATTACTTCACCAAATGGGTCGAGGCAATCCCACTCAAGAAGGTGACGTCGAGAAAACATGATTGAGTTCGTCGGGGAGCACATCATCTATCGATTTGGGATTCCTCGGACAATTACCACCGACCAAGGGGCACAATTCGTGTCGTTGGAATTCGGGAGATTTTGCCGAAAGCATGGGGATTAAACTGTTTAATTCTTCCCCATACTATGCCCAAGCTAATGGTCAAGCGGAGGCTTCCAACAAGATCATGATCAAGCTCATACGAGAAGAAGATCGACCGAAGCCGAGGAGATGGCATTCGGTACTCGGTGAAGCGGCGTGGGCTTACCGAATGGCCCCCCATGGAGCTACAAAGACTTCCCCTTACGAGTTGGTCTACGGGCATCACGCGATCTTGCCCCGGGAAATGCAATCGAGTCAAGGAGAGTAGTGCTTGCAAAAGGATTTAAGCTCCAAGGATTACAGTGGCCTAATGATGGATGAGTTAGAAGATTTGCATATGATCCGTCTCAGGGCCCTGGAGAACATCGAGAAAAACAAGCTGCGGGTCGCCAAATACTATAACAAGAAAGTAAAAGTAAAGCAATTTACAGAAGGCGATCTAGTTTGGAAAGCGCTACTGCCGATTGGAACTAAATACAGTGAATTCGGCAAATGGTCCCCTAGCGGGAGGGGCCTTTTCGTGTGGTCGGTGCGTTCCTGGTAATGCATACATATTGAAGACTTTGCTAGGAGAGGAGTTTTCCGCCGCAATAAATGGAAGATATCCGAAGAAGTATTATCCTAGCATCGAAATCGATCGATGATTGCACACATCCGACACGAAACGGCGGCGCTCGGGGATGAAGCCGCCTTTAGAACAAAAAATCAATGAACAAAAGAAAATGGCCGATTGCTCGATGCATTGCCCTTAGCTCAATACTACACTACAATTGGTTTTTGCGGGATTACACATAGCAACCACGAAGGCCAAGTCCCCTAAGGGAGGGAAGCGAGAAGGCGTGGAGTAAGAAGCGAAAGTATGGTTCAATCTTTTCTTTGCTTCTTCGGCTGCGTTGCTCCCTCTTCGGTTGTTCCGGGACCACCGTGACGGCGACTTGGAACGCACGAGGATGACCATGATTGGCGGCCTCTACCAAGCTATCCCGGGCCGCCTTCAGGGTTGCCGTACATCGTCGAGAGACATCCGGAGCAAAAGAATCAAGGTTAGGGGCAAGAAATCCGGATTGCAAACATGAAGGGAGGCGAGAGGCGTTTACCCCCTACTAGCGCTTCCCGGCGCCATACGACGCTCGCGTTCGGCTTGACGACGGACGGACATGTCCCCGAGGTCACGCTCCGGGTGCCGGACACGACGGCGCAACCGATGGATGACCCTTTGCTCGGGCATGGCATCCTCCGCCTCAATAGAAGAATCGGAGGAGATGTATTCGGGAACATCTTCGGTTCCGATGATTTCTTCGGGAAGCAAATCAAGGCTGAAAGAGGCGAGAGGAAAAACATGAAGCGCGGGATCAAGCGAGAAGGCCAAGGAGCGAGATCAAGAAAGAACTCACTTCCGAATCGTACGCTTCCTTGACGAGCCGCTCCCCGAGGTTGTTTACCCTTGTCCATGGCGTTGGGGTTTTTTCTTCTAGCGGCGAGAAGAAGAGACGAGAAGTGATGGAGGAGTGTGCGAGTGGAATTGCAGAGCACCCCACGGGCTATTTTATTGGCCAAGGAGGCGCATTGGGAGTGATGATCTGGCCAGTACACACTGTTGGAATACCAAGCGGCAGGGTTTTCCACCGAGTGCGAAGGGTTTTTCTTTGAACAGTACTTACGGATTGCCGAATTGGGATCCTTTATGGATCTTGCGCCAAGGGGCAGTTGTTTGCGAGCGTTCGGCTAAAGACAGTTCCCAGATGCATTCAAAGAGGACAAATTCACAGATGTAAATGCGAAGGGAAATATCACGAAACAAATGCAGATTCCAAGAGTTCATCATATATTGCCGATATTTACACATCCCTAGTACAATCTAATCAAAAAGTCTGTTCAGCACAGACTGGGGATGGGTAATTTCGGCAATGGCGTCGCCGTGGCCATCGAGGCGCTCCAGGATGAGCTCGATCTCGTCGATATCCTCCGGCGCGCCGCCCTGGAAGCCACGCGGCCTGGTGGAATAGTCGACGTCCGTATGCGTCGCCATCGCGGCCCGGGCCCAAGGTGGTGCCCAGACGAACACCATGGACGGCCACCTCGTCAATGCGGCGCTCCACCGCGGCCAGGCGCTCCGCCGGCGTGTCGCCGTGAGCGTTCACCTTCTCCGCCAGCTGCTCCACCAGCGCTTTTAGCTGGTTGAGCTCAGCATCACGGGCTGCAAAAGACAAACAAGAAGAGATTAGCATCAAAGGCTGGACTAAATCAAGAATCAGAGCCATACCATCAATGGCTTCCAGCAGTTGTTTCCGCTGGTCATCCCACTCTAGTTCGGCCACGCCCGCCTTCTTGGAGACGGCCTCCAGCTCAAGACGAGACGCTTCTAGCTCCTCCTTGAAGCGAATAGCGTCTGCTTCCCCGTACGGCACCGGGGAGTGGCCATCGGACTCCGAAGAGTCATCAGGAAGGGGCGATTGGCCGCGCGCGCGGGCGGATTCCACCGAATCAAGGCGAAAAGGGGGGAGATGATTGTCAAGACAAAGGAAGATCAAAAGGAAGATCGACAAAGAGAAGTTGGTGATCATCACCGCCGCGCGCATTAGCGGCGCTTCCCTCGGCCCTCGTCGGAGGCGCGGCGGCGGTTGAGGCGGCGCACCATTGCGGTTTGGGGATGTGCCTTGTTTGCAAGAGGGCCGGAGATTGGCAAAGATTCGAGAGCTAGAAGGCCTGGTGGAGAGCTAGGGGCACCTACGGCAACATTTATAGGCCCGGCAAGGTAATTGTGGCTTCGAATCGTGGGCGTGGATCGTGGCGCACGTCCCAATAAAATCGGAAGGTGGAGAGATTTCCTTGACCAACCCGCCGGCGGGTCGTTTGGAATTCTAGGCCGAAACGCGCGTGGGTCGATGGTTTCGGCTAAAGGAATTCAAGGTGTCGTTCGGCGGTTAGCGTTTCACTACCGAACGGGTCGTTCGGCCTCACATTTCAAAGCACGCCAAGGAAAGGAAACAAATTGCAAAGGAAATATTACAAGAACGACCGATCCGGGTATACATCAATAAGAACATTCAAGCGTTAAGGAGTTTTGCAAGTGCGTGACGAACATTGGATACTATCAAGTGGGAGTTATCCAAGATCTCCCGATAGTCCTTTTGGGCATCGGATAAGTCGATAAGCTCGCATCGCATTGCTTTACTGCGGTAACGACCGATTCTCGCCTCCGCTTCGGTCTTTGCTATCAATCCGGGGAGATCGGCTATTTTCTTCGGGTCAATTTCCATTTCCGGCGACGGGCTTTTCAATTCCGCCTCTAGAGCGCAGCCTTTACGGCGACTTTCGGATCGTAAGAGGCTTGCGGGTCGGCCAAGGCATCCTTATGGCTTTTTGCTTGGGATTGTATCCCGTTCATGGCTCGTTCGGCATCGCTTTTTTCCTTTTCAATGGCCGAACGGGAGCGCAATTTCCTCCAAGCACGCCTCAAGGGAACATAGAAGGGCTCTAAGTCGTAGATGGACGACGAGAAAAGCTACGATGTCATCGGGAAGTTTGCGGCTAATGGGCTCAAACATCTCTTCAAAATGACGAGAGATCATTGAGTTGATCCGGACGTTCTTCTCTAGCCGTGCCGCGATTTCTTTGAGCTTGAACAATACCTCGTCGGGCAACGGGCCGGTTTACTTCTTTCATCACATCGGCGGTGACGGGCCCTGCGATGGCGAGGCTCGATGATGACGGGGCGTGATCCGAAAACAACACTGCCGAGGTGAGAATGCTAGCATCAAGGTATCAAGATTAAGAGCGGAACCAAGTACCTCATGAATGGTATCTTGAGCGGAAGCAATCGCGGACGGAGGAGGCGTCCGAGCGAGCCGAAACGTCCAAGTCGGGAGATGCCGGTGCGGCAATCGGCGACTCGTGAGTTTTCGGGCCGGGGAAGAATCGGATCTTCCTCTGTTGGGTTGGCCGTTGTTGCTTGAGCGATAGGCGATGACATCCTGGGAGAACTTGGCGGCTCCAGTTGAGTTGAGGGATTCATCTCTGGAGAGCGTGCTGATTCCGCAGAAGGTGATGAAGATGAAACCTCTACTGGGATGGGCAATGCAACCCTGGAAGGGCTCGCCTGTTGAACCACTGGAACATCTACAAGTGGTTCTCCAACAGTTTCTTCTGCAAATGTCCAAATGAAGGGATAAGTGCCAGTGCTCATCCTTGAGAAAGAACAGCAAAGACCATACCAGTGGATGGGGCATCGGCGAGCATTGGTTACGAAGAATGTTGGACTGCGGTCCGAAATACACAATGACATGATCCATCAAGAACAGAGTGACCCGGTAATCAAGAAGGTAAAGGAGCTTACCTCAATCGGTATTTTCTTGACGGTTCTCCTCCTTTTAGCGCTCGGAGGGGGAACCGGATGCAATCCTTGCCTCTGTCAATAGCAAGGCTGGAAAGGCCGGGATCGGTGGTAGCATACCTGTCCATCGGTTGGCGCGGGGTTGTGGATTTAAACCCCAATGCTGAAATCGGGCCTTCGGCATTATAAGTGATTACCCCGGCTCGAGGGGCGGTGCGTGTTCTGTGGACAAAAGATGAAGGTCAAAACCCCGAATGGAGGAGGAGTGCTTGATCTAAAGGTTCATTGTGTTACCTCCGAAATCGGCGGGGAAATCGAGGCACCATCCCGCACAGAACACATGGACAGGTTCATTGAAGATGTGGTCATGAAATTCTTGCCACCATGAGCTGAAGGTGGGGTGAACTACGATTGCAGGCACAAAAGGACATGTGTAGACAGTGGGACTGCACACGTAGTTGAAAACTCTGCTGCACTGCATTGATTCTTTGATTTCCTCCCTGGGCTTGAGGAATTCATGCAGAAACAATCTTGGGGGCAGCTGGCCGCATCCAAGTTGCCTGGCCATTATGTTGGGCTGATAGTACTCATAAGTACTGGCATTCTGCCTCCCTCCATTGAACTCGGCCGGTAATATACATGGGCGGATTATGACATTAAAGATTTCCAGGAATCTCCCATCTTGATGGCCGGGCTCAAAGGAGAACTCGACAGGGAAGGTCGAGTATCACGGCCCTAGATAAGGGAGCCAAAGAGGATCGGGGAAGCCTTTGAAGAACAGCTCGAAGAGTTGGGTGATGTCCTGCTGAACAATAACAGTTGAAGCTGCTTCTCCATAGCTTTGGCATCCTCTGCGGTGACTTGAAGCTCTCCTTCGGGGGGATTGAACCGGGGGAAGGACCCGGAGTTCAAGTCGACGCCTATAATCCGATGCATGTGAAGTTGCGGCCAAATCGAACAAACCACCAAGGGCCATTGACGCACGTTATCCTGCGGCTGGTATACATTTGGGTAAGCGTCGATGAAGCATATGGTATACACCGCCCAAGAGGAATTTTCCCGAGAGGAAGGCGGTTGCCGGCGGCCGGATGGATCGCCATTGCAATATGATTCGAGTGGGTTCATTGGCCTTGCCACGAGAAGACAAACCCGCATAGCCACATGTTCAAGAAGGCTGCGTATTCAACTTCGCCGAGGGGATTGTCTTTCATGTGCTTCGCAATATAATTCTTGTAGCCATTCCCTGGCTTTACCCCTGTCGACGTGAGGAGTTCTTGAAATTCCAAGGGCTGAAACGGACCGGTGATGTCAAGGCCGGTGATCATATACACATCGGCCAAAGTTGGAGACATTGGGCCATGCCCAAAAAGGAAGGCATTGACGCCGTTAGACCAGAAGTGGCACGCGGCTATCAGAAGATCTTCATTCTTGGGCATCTCAGCTACGGATAACTCCAAACATTGAGCGATGCGGAGAGTATCCAGATTGGTTAATCCACTCTTATCCGCAAGAACCCTACGGTACCAAGTCTTCCAGCCTGCGATTGGGGGCAAAGGCCAGTTCTTGAACGCATCTTGCCACTGAGGAGGTGGAGATAAAGCTACCTTGAAAGGAATTCTCTGAGATTCAGCGGCAATGAAATCTCGAGGGTCAGGATTCCCTTCAGGACCGAGATAATAAGATTGCGAATTGGCCTCAATGGGAATCAGCAGGGCAGTAGACGTTTCCTGGAAGAGAGCGGAAGAAGAAAATCTCAGATAAAATTGAAAACCTAATGCCGAACGAAGGTTTGGAGGGGGTGAAGTTACACGAGCAGCTTGGTGCTGAGTTGCCATTGGAGATTCGAGCTCGGAGCAAAGGGGATCTAGGGTTGGATGCTGAACGAAGAATCCCGGCGGATTGCGAAGAACGAGGTGTTGACGAGGTTTGGCTCAAGGATTCGTGGTGGAGTCAATTGTGGAACAAAATTACTTTTATCCCACAATTGAAGGGGCATGTGTTAACACCAAAATTTGGTAAGGAGTATGACATGTGGGTCCAATTCGGAAAAGAGTTCGTCGGTGGAAGGAAAGGCATCTTCGGAGATTTTCGGCGGAAGGATCCGCGGTCGGCTATACGCTCCCGGTTCGGCAAAGGAACAAGAGAGCTGATTTTGCGGGATCGGACGGTGGCGTGATTCGATCGAGAGGGAGCGAATGGATGGACGGGTGATCAAGCTTAGTTAGGCAATGTATCCATTCGCGGTTGTAATCGGCGGGGTATAAATACGACCCCCTGGATGTATGTAAAAAACACGTTCATTCCTCAATACACACCGGCCTTACGCCAAACCCTAGAGTCCCTTGTCGTCGAGCTCTTCGAGAGGACCAATCGATCCGTCGACCTCCGTGAGTACCGGCAACCTTGTATCATGTCTAGTATCATGCGGTGGATTTAGATCGATGCAAGTAGTCTTGTTACCATGCTTCGTGTCATGCGGTAGATTCAAGCTTGGTTCAAGAGGGTTTCTTGTTAGATCATGAGCCATGCGGTGGGCTAAGATCTAGCTTGAAGCTAGTTATCGGCTCTATTGGGTTTTGGCAAGATCCAATAGATTCATTAAGTTACCCTGTGTTATCATGAGTTTTGCGTTATGTTTTAATTCATGTAACACTCTTTTGCCCAATCTAGATGGGTTTGGATCGGCTCTTTTCCTTTTAAGATCCGTGCAAGAGCGAGGTTTCGTGTTTTGACGCGTGGATCTCGTGTTCCTCGATAGCCGAAACCGAATCGATCTAGGTTGTTACGTGTTGCGGGTTCAAGCTTGCTTTGTTGGTATAAATCTTGAAAGAGCCGGGTATCATGCGGTAGATGCGAGGTTTTTGGGTTGCTTTGGAGCTAGTCATCGGGTGGATTAGATTTCCATTTCGGCTTGATAGATTTATTCACGTGGTAATGTTTGTTCCTTCTTCATGGATCCCGAATCGGTTGTTCGGCCGTATTCGGTTATATCTTCACGAGTAGATCACGTGCGTTATTTATGTTTTAGAAGACGTGTGCTTCTAGCTTTCCATATTTGGGTTGTATCATGCGGTGGATAGATCTATTTGTGGAAAGTGGTGCGTTCTTTCATGCAAGTTGTATCATGCGGTGGATAGATTTGCTTGATGTCGTGCCCGACGGATCTTAAAGTGATTAGACATGCGGTAGACTAATTGCTTTGGATCTATGCATGCTTATTTTAATACATGATCATGTTCGTGCTTTGCTTTATTTAATGTTAATCTTCATTGAGGATCGGTCATGGCTTTGTACGTGCATTCCTTTATTCAAAGACCGATCGTCGTCATGCTCACGTCATCCATTCGGCAATGTTCCTTTTTCCTTTGTGTTTACCCGAATGGTTGCGGTTCTTTGACGGGTAGCTTCACATAGCTACATGTCGTCTTGCTTGGCTTTTTAGCCGTAAATATGGAGCTGCCTGGTACCACCGTGGGTTCCAAGTTTTGGTATTTAAGCTTGTTTTCCCTTTGTTAATTTTCGGGAAAAAATTGAGCGGCACGTCACTTCTCTCTCGCGCGCGTGCGAAGCTAAGCTTTTCGGCTTTGTGTGATTGGCGCGAGTGCATATTTTGCGTCAACAACGAGCCGCACAACAAGCGTTTCAGAAAGCCTCAGTGACTTCTCTAGGCCCTGGAACAAAAACACCCCCAAAAACAACCTGCACGGAAGGAAAACCCTACTCAAAACCTAACCAACCAACTCCAAAAAGACCAAGAACTGATCAACGGCACCAAGACCCAAAGACACACGAGTCAAGCAGTTCACCCGAGGCAAATCCCACAAGTGGCTCGCACCGGTCAGACCGGTCAAGAGCACCGGTCAGACCGGTGTAACTTGGGCAGCTCGGGATGAACAGCACCCGCGGGTCAACTATGACAACCCGCCCAGGAAAATACCATACTATCGCCTAAGACCGATCCACTTTCGTCACTAAGCAATAGTAAAGTATCATCCTGTCGTTAGTTGCCGGGTTAACGCCCGGTAAATCACTTGGACATCGAACAGAGGATCGGCACATGCATTAAAACTCACGCGAAGGTGAGTCCAGAGTACAACATGAGTTAAACACTTTATTACAAACCGTTGTTCCTGACATGGAGTAAAGGTTCAGAGCTTGAAAACAGCGGGAAATAAATTAAACTAGCGCAACGGTAAACATCACAGGAGGCAATCCGTGATGTCATCACTGGTCGTCTCCCTTCTGGTCAACAGCACCTGCAACAACAGTTTTAAAGCAAGACTTAGTACACTAATACTCAGCAAGACTTAACCGTCAGGTGAAATCTACATCACCAAACTCTAGACATGACAGGCTTTTGGCCGGTGGAGTTTCTTTTGCTAAACAGCTACTAAGGGTAGATCCTTACTTTCAATCTTTTAGCACAAGTTCTAGTTGATTACCATTTCTAAATGTGCCATCTAATTCAATCAAGAATTGGACAAGCAATTAATTCATACAACCATATTCACCAGTTCCATCATTATGGGATATCATGGCCAGTTGATTAAGCAGTCTCGGATAACGGTGAGAGGCCGACAATCGATTGATTTAAACCTTGCAAGGTAAACCCAAACACACGGTAGGCTACCCCCGCAAGGACAACTTTCCCAGGCAGTTCCGAAAAGTCCTCGGGTTGGGAGCAGAGCCTACAGTCCTGGGTGCAAGGTTAGCTGGTATACCCCGCAAAGTATCCAGTCTCACACAATACACCCCCTTCCCGGTAGCTAGCCGGTAAGGTGATTACTCAAGAGTAGTAGGGAAAAGTTCCCACGCCGTCTCATTAATGTACTAGGCTTACCGGTCCCATTCTCGGCAAATGTTTGGTACATTCAAAAGCTTAGCCCACGAAAGCCACTGGACCGGAGCCCAATCCCATGCTCTTACCACATGAGCAATCCATTTATAAAGATCTTATTATTCCAACATAAGAACCTATTCTCGCGAGTGACGAACATCACCCGACTTCTATCGGGTCCTATAGCATAGCAGCTATCGACCTAGCATACTAGTGATAGAGCATAGGTACTTAGGGATCATGCATCTAGGGTTTCAATTCAACTCCTGAAACGTAAATGCACAACCGTAGCAAACATAATTGCATAATTTTTAAAAGACAGGGTTAATGATCCGGGGCTTGCCTTCGGCGGCAAGGTTGGCCTTGGGCCCTTCCGGACTTGGGTCCGGAGCCTTGAGCTACGTCCACGCCTTTGCGGCTCTTCGTCGGCACCTTCGTCTCCTCCTTCCGGCACGAGCGTACATCTACTGGCGGGAAGATCTACACGAAGATGCAAATGCAAGATTTACTCGACGATTTTCAATTTAATTAACCACTAACCATAGATGACATCCATGGGGTGTATTAGTTGGACACATTCACCTAGATAAGAAATACATTTAGCATACTCTTCCAAAGTGGAACAATTTGCAATTCTTTATTGGATATTCTTTTTGATAGACTCTGTACATATATATGCAAATAATTTAATTCAACTTCACAAATAGTAGTGGGTGGGTATAGTTAGCCTTTTAACATGATTTGCAACCACACACAAGATTAGTAAGGATGGTTTGGTGATTTTTCCCATTTAATGACTATTAAGCCCTTAATGACCCGCATAGCTTTTATTCATGAAATTAATCAATAAAATTCAGTGAAAGGGTGTGTTAAACGCTAAACACCTATAATAAGTCACCGGACACACATGCATGCTTTGGATAGCTAGAAATTAATTATTTTTTCGAAATAAAAAAAGCTATCTAGAAGGACAAGGTAAATGCACACAAAAATAAATACTCAACAAAATGATCCAAACTTTCTCACACATGTTATATGGTCCAAAACTAGCCTAGGGATGCAGCACATACACCTAGAACTATTATGAAACTTGAGTTATATATTTTCAAAGGAAATCAAGCATAATTCAAGAATAAATATTTCTGTTAATTATAAACTTGTTATTAATTCACCATAGGTGTGGTTTGAGATAAAAACAGTATGCAGAAGTTGGTTGCAAAAATCTTTTTATTTTTAGCTACAAAAATCATTTATGCAGATTCTGTAGAAAAGGAAAACAATTTGTATAAACATATTTATAACATAACTTCGTGCAATTTTCGGCACAGAATCTAGTCATGACACAACACACAACATATCCAAAAATTGGACACGGAGCATTTATAGATTTTGATATATTGCAGATCTAGGTTTTTCACATTTATATTTTTCATGCAAAAACTATCAGGAACTAGCTCAGGAAAAATAACAAAAGTTGTGGGATATTTCACAACAAATCCGACAAAATTGGTTTTGCATTTTTCTGATTTTTCTACGATTTTCTAAGCAATTTACAAGAATCAGGAAAATCACTTCACTATTTGAGTTACCAATTTGCAGGAAGGCCCCCGGAAAGAAATTTTGCTTTGCAATGTGGCCCCTGGGGCGGCCGGCCGGCGCGGGTGGAGCAATTTTCAGCGAGCTCGTCGCCGGCTTGGCCAGGGAAGGGCGGGGGAAGGGTCTGGGGGTTGCTAGGGGCCGGATTGCGGGCTTGGTTGGGGCGAGGAGCGGCGGTAGGGGCGGGCACGCCGGCGGCCAGGGGAGGTGGCCGACGCGACTGCCGTTTCCCGGCGAGGGGCGGCTCGGGGGGAGGGGAAGTGAGCCGGCGAGCTGTAGCGAGGGCATGGGAAGGTGGAGGACGGGTTAATTCGCCTTGCGGTCGGCTCGAGCTCGGAGCTCGCCACGGCTGCCCTTCATGGCACCGGCGGTGGGTCGGTTGGCAGCTAGGGGGGTCTGCGCGTCGCAGCCAGGGCAGGGGCTCCTTATAGGCGACGCGCGAACAGGGGGAACGGGGAGAGACGGTACGGCGGGGGCGAGTACGGCCGGGCGGCGCGGGCGGGGGCGAGGACGTACGGCGGGCGCGCGTTCGGGACGGGGGCGGGCGGGCGGCGCGGATTCCGCGGCTCCTCGGCGTGCGTGCGCATCGGGGGTCCGCGACCTAGGGAAGGCGCGGTCTCGGGCGACGCACCGTGCGTGGGGGCGCGGGCCGGCGGCGCGCGCGCGGGCTCGGCGCGCGCCCGGCGCTGGCGACGTCGCGGCGGGCGGGGTGCGACGTCGGCCGGCCGAAACCCTTTTTCCTGTGTCCTTGTTTGAACACGCGTAGCTCCAAAAAGTTGAATAGAAGTGCCCAAGGTGATGAATAGGAAAGTTGTAGATCTAACTACCCCTACAACTTTCACAAAGGCCGTCTAGTGTTTTTCTCGACGGATTTTGCACGAACGCCTTGCCAACTTTGAATGCCGCCATGTTCTGCTAAACAGGAGATGCTGACGGTTGATCAAGTTTTTCACCAATTTCCACCCAAAATTTGAAATGCCAATCTACATGAAAGTTGTGTCCCTCAATAAGATGGACAACTTTCTTAAAGGTAGATTTTGAAGTGTTTAGGTGAAATTTGGAGAACGCGGCAAAAGTTCCGGACGACATTCGTTGACGTCAATGGTTAAGCCGGGTTTGACCGGGCCTTTGACCAAGGGTTGACCATGGGTGTGTGTAGACCTGGTCAAGGGGTTCAATAGGGTTCATTGGCGAAGTTTTCGAGGTGATGACCCAGGTTGACCTAGGTTTGACCGGTGTTCGGTGGGTTTGACTCGGCTGGTCCGGTCATTAGTGCTAATGACGGTATTTAAAAACCTTGGGCGTCACAGCCTAACCCCCTTAAGAAGAATCTCGTCCCGAGATTCGAAATTACAAGAGAAAAGGGGAAGTGGTTCTTGGATAGAGGTGTTACCCATAGAGTTAAGCTGATTTGGCTTTCCTCGAAGAATTGGGTTCTTGCCGTGAGCACACTTAGTTTCTCCGAGGTTCTGACCCTGATGCTGGAGGTTTGGGCAATTATGTCTATAATGCCCGGATTGTCTACAATTGTGACACAAACGCGGTGGAAACTCTCCGGGCTTGGAGATTTGTTGTTGGGCTTTCTTGATAAGGTGGAGCCTCTTCCTCTTCTTTTTCCTTTTTAACCTCGTGACTCGCGTGCGCGTTCCACCAACGGGGAGTTGAGTGGCCTTGCTAGTGCACATATTTGTTTGCCCTCGTGCGGACGAGTCTCCGTACAGGTAATTTCCCACTCACTTACATCTATCTCAGATAATACTTGCTTGTTGCCTCGATTTGCCCTCTCTTCTTCTCTAAGATCCATCGGTAGTCGAGAAGGTGGTAATATTGAGTTAGAGGCCTGGGGTGGGTCTTGATTAACATACTCCACCAACAGATTGAACAAACGGGCTTGTTCGACCATAGAGGCAGATAAGGACTGAGAGAGACTGTCTGCCAAACTATTTTGAGATGGTTTCCCATAACGTCCTTGGATGATATCGTACACCATCTGGTTCAGCATGAAATTTTGCCCTTCCAACAGTTGAGTTGCGCCGACAATGGCGTTTATGTCACTCTGGGTAGGTACTTCGGGTGGACAGGGCTTGGAAGGTTGGAGCTTCTGTTGCATCGGCGGCATTTGTTGTAGTTGTCGAGCCATCTGCTGTTGCGCCTGCAGGAGCTGGCACAACACGTCGGTATGTGCTGCTACGAAGGCTTCGATCAGCGTCGTGGGCGGTGGTAGCGTTAACTCACCACTACCCAACGCATCAAAACCATTGGGGTTACTCCATGCTGTTTGGAACATCTGAAAATTAAGTCCCTAATTAATACATGTTCAAAATCTCACTCATAAACTCACAATTCGACATACTCCACGAACTCGTTCGTGGTAAGTAATGCGAATAGGCCATTAAAAGTCACAAGTATCAATTTCCCAAAGCTCTGGTTACACGTTCCAATTTCGGAATTTCAAAAGGAACAGAAGGTACAAGGTGCGTTCCCTTACTACCTTATCGCCGTTCATAAGGAAGCGGGCAATGAATGTGCACATGCACAGCTAATAGCACACATAATCCTCCTACGATACAAAGATACATCCCTATCAACGTCCAGCGAAACGACTCGAATTCTTCCGAAGACAGAGTCAAGGGTGGCAGCTTGGCTTGAGTTCTTCTTCCGGTCTACTCTGAGCTTCTTCTCAATGTCGGGGACGAAGACGGAGAACAGCTTGCTCGGCGAGGAACAGAACAGAGAGGAGAGATGCTCTAGTGGCAAAGTGGCCAAGGCTAGTTGGAATAAGAATAAGAACAATGATAATACCAAGCTCGGATGGGAATGGAGCTTTCGCATCTGCGGTTCTGGGTAAAGGGTTCCCTTTTATAACCGCTGCGGGGCTGTAACGGTCATTTAACCACCCGGGTATCTGGTGTAGACAACACAGAGCTCAACAAGGTCAGCCCGTGGGGTCTCGGCATCGTGAGTACGGTTGCGGAAAAAGATGACGGAGTGGCGTCACGACATCGTACGGTCGTGACACTGACGCAGATGAGGTCCAACGGTCTAAGGAATTGATCACGATGGGGAGAGGCACGAGAAAAGCTCAGTGTACAACGCTTTATGTTCGCGATAGCAACAAAGAGAGGCGTAGCAAAAAGCTTCGATCGATCCTGGGTTTACTTCCTTGCTCGATTCTGAGGATTTGAAGGTTATGAGCACGAATCGAGACGAAAACGCGATGGATGAGTTCTTCATGTTGACTATTCGAGAACCTTGACTGCTCAAGAAAACTTCTATTTCTATTGCTTCCACTTGGATAGCAGGAAAGGATTTGCTACTACGAGGTCGTCGAGATTTGCGGCATGAGACCAAGTCGACAGGGATTTCCAAAAGATCGTTAAGAAGGAAAAGGAAGGCTAAATAGAGAGTTCCATAATTTCTGTACGAAAGATAACTTCATACGGAAACTTCAGAACAATCTTGCTCACACCTTAGCTTAACTTCGTGAATTGGAGTTGTCGGCAATTTATTATTTTAAGGTGCAATAATTTTTCAAAGTTGATACGATGCACATGCTTGTGAAGACACTATGCACATGCTCATGCAGTATGGTGCTCATGATGCTCGTTAGAATGACTCGGGTACCCATATGATGAGTTAGTGATTGCAAGGGCAATCCTAGGCAGAGAGGGGATCTGAATGGCGAGTCGCTTTCTCACAACCAGGATACCTAGCGCGCTCCTAGTGGCAATCGGGTGGCTGCAGCACACACGATACCCTAGGTTCTGTCGCGGCACCTTTGGCTATGGGATAACATCGTCACCAATCAGGAGAGGTAGAGTGTGAGTACGGAGTTTTCATGCGGATGCACATTAGTATACCCAAGCTTCCCAAATGCATATGCTATGTAGTGCATGCTCAAAAGTAACTTTTATTTTACTTCACAAGGTTGCGAGCAAGACCCAAAAGAATAAGCTTAGGAACGAGGATTCGATCGGATCTTCGATCGGCATGAGATTTTCGGACCACAGAACTTGACTGATCACAACTAGCATAAATAATGCCTTACGAACATTATTGCTGAAAGGGATGTTTAATCCAGGCATTACATCGACGAGGGTTTTCAGAATTACCAAACAACATTTGGAATTACAATGCAGACTAGCTGCAACAACAAGGTTCCTAGTTCAACCGACCGCAATAGTTAACCAAATGCGGTTATGGCACACTAGGGTTCCTTACGAACACTACACTCTTACGACTTAGAATTTTATTTCCACATACAAACTTCCTAGGGTTGGGTCTTCCATGCTGAGGACTATGGTGACTCGGGTCCAGACTCAATTCCAGATTCTCCTTGAATGTCCTCAGCATCTTCTTCTCCCTCCGGTCCAGGGATAACAGGTTCTGGGGGTGGAACTGCTATAGCTTCCAGTTGATTTTCTAATTCGAGCATATACTGGTCGTTATGCTGCAACAGGAAATTCTGCTCATGTATGATCTCACTCAATTCTTGTATCTTTGCCTTGTCCTTGCGCCTTTCCTTCTTGAGAGAAGCTATCAAGGCTCGGGCTTCCTTCAGCGCTTGAGCTGTACACTCCATTTCTTTAACTTTGTATCTATATATTTGGTGTCTATAGAATACACTTTCTCCCATCATCTGTCGGTAGGTGTCGTACATGGCTTCTGAAAAGCAGACTGAGGTGACGAGATCTGGGTCATAGTGAGAGTTGCCTTGAGCTGGAAGAATAGATTCACGTTCGCCACCAGGGACAATGTGTCTCTCAGGTACCGGAATTACTTTGGCTGCCGAGCCGGCTATCTCGTCAGGGTGCATCCCATAGAAAGTTGTGAGTGCTTCGAGAGCAGCCTTCTGCACAGCGTCGGACAAGTTTCGCCCTTGTGCCTTACACTCCCACTCTTCCCAAGAAGGATTGGTCGGGCACACTGAAATCTTCACCCTTACTTCACAACGAATGAGTTGTCCTGTGGTCATGACCTCACGTGTCGAGTACTCTGAGTAAGTGGTGTACCCAAAGTCCTTCAGGGTGTCCCACAAAAGTGCAGGAAATCCACCCTCCTCGAGGTAGTTCATGAGAGTCCACGATTCCACATCAGCCGACGTAGAGCCAGTGTTGTCCATCTGGACATAACGACAAAGTGAGAATCAGTCGGGTGCGAGTGTACAAGGGTAACTCGATCCACGAATAAGGGTAGGGTTAAGGTATGGGGTAATTATGTATACTCAAATACCAACGTATGCTGAACTCGAACGAGCAGGCATACCTAAAGATATAAAGTTCTGGAAATCAGAAACCAAACTTCCTAACTCAAACCAGAGTCCAACACCTCTCAATTCTGCGTAGTAACCTAGCAAGGTTATGAGACTCAAGTTGGGTGTGCAAGGTTGAGCTAGAAGATTAGAAGGTGCTATCTAAGCAAGATTTCAATGGTTCTAGGAAGATGGCGGTTAAGGGTTGACTAACCGATCATAACTTGTGGTAGAACAAAGTTATTATCGTGAACTTGGGCGAGCAGAAACTAGATTAGATTGGAGCAACCTAGAAGGAGATCACCTAGACAAAATATTCTTGGACAAGAACAGCAATCTAAGCAACAACTCGAATAAATTTTATGCACAATAACACATCTACACCTGAGAGGCCAGACAGGACAAAACACACTATCACTATTTTACCTTAGAGAGCACAAAAACATATATAAGTTCAGTTCAGGTTCTTCCACGACTTTTAGCATGATGCAAGACGTCCTATTCGTCCTCACAAGGCATTCAAGCCAAAACTCGAAGTTAGCGCCGGTGGCATGGCACATACACGTGTCTCCCTATAATAACTAGTCGAGATCTAGTCGATGCTTACTTAGCGACTTACGTAACGGGGTTAGGGTACCTGCAGAAGATCACAGAATACAATGAACCTTTCATGCCAGCACTCATGAAAGCGTTCACAAACAGTGCCATTCACTATAGAAATGACATCCATGCGTTAAGCCGCTGCATGGACAGCGTCCAACCTCGGACACCCTCCGTTTGAATGGAGTGTATCCTTACCTCGCATGCTCGTCATGCGGAATGCTCATGTATGAAACACGTGGCGACACACGACTCATAAACAGACGCGAAGGTGGGATCCGTGGAATGGATCACTCCATCAACCCTCGCAATTCCCGTGATGCGGTACAGCACACATATAAAACACGTGGCTCATCTAGTTTGGTTGTGCAAGAAAGTAAGTCTGACATAAAGTAATGTGCTGGGAGTTAGCAAAATAAACCATAGATTAATTAAGCCACCTGAAAGAAACCAAAATTCCCTCTAGGGCCTCTCGGTCTAGTTTATCCTTAACGGACCAACGTTTTTTGCAAATCCAAACAATCTTGGCAAGTTTTATTCAAAAATCATGTGATTACGGTTGTTAATTAAGCTTTGGTGCATGCGATCACTCTGATACCAGCTGTGACAACCCGCCCAAGAAAATACCATACTATCGCCTAAGACCGATCCACTTTGGTCACTAAGCAATAGTAAAGTATCATCCTGTCTTTAGTTGTCGGGTTAACGCCCGGTAAATCACTTGGACATCGAACAGAGGATAGACACATGCATTAAAACTCACGTGAAGGCGAGTCCAGAGTACAACATGAGTTAAACACTTTATTACAAACCGTTATTCCTGACATGGAGTAAAGGTTCAGAGCTCGAAAAACAGCGGAAATAAATTAAACTAGAGCAACGGTAAACATCACAGGAGGCCATCCGTGATGTCATCACTGGTCGTCTCCCTTCCGGTCAACAACACCTGCAACAACAGTTTTAAAGCAAGACTGAGTATACTAATACTCAGCAAGACTTAACCGTCGGGTGAAATCTACATCACCAAACTCTAGACATGACAGGCTTTTGGCCGGTGGAGTTTCTTTTGCTGAACCGCTACTAAGGGTAGATCCCTACTTTCAATATTTTAGCACAAGTTCTAGTTGATTACCATTTCTAAATGTGTCGTCTAATTCAATCAAGAATTGGACAAGCAAATAATTCATACAACCATATTCACCAGTTCCATCATTATGGGATATCATGGCCAGTTGATTAAGCAGTCTTGGATAACGGTGAGAGTCCGACAATCGATTGATTTAAACCTTGCAAGGTAAACCCAAACACACAGTAGGCTGCCCCCGCAAGGACAACTTTCCCAAGCAGTTCCCAAAAGTCCTCGGGTTGGGAGCAGAGCGTACAGTCCTGGGTGCAAGGTTAGCTGGTATACCCCGCAAAGTATCCAGTCTCACACAATACACCCCCCTTCCCGGTAGCTAGCCGGTAAGGTGATTACTCAAGAGTAGTAGGGAAAAGTTCCCGCGCCGTCTCATTAAGGTACTAGGCTTACCGGTCCCATTCCCGGCAAATGTTTGGTACGTTCAAAAGCTTAGCCCACGAAAGCCACTGGACCGGAGCCCAATCCCATGCTCTTACCACATGAGCAATCCATTTATAAAGATCTTATGATTCCAACATAAGAACCTATTCTCGCGAGTGACGAACATCACCCGACTTCTATCAGGTCCTATAGCATAGCAGCTATCGACCTAGCATACTAGTGATAGAGCATAGGTACTTAGGGATCATGCATCTAGGGTTTCAATTCAACTCCTGAAACGTAAATGCACAACCGTAGCAAACATAATTGCATAAATTTTAAAAGACAGGGTTAATGATCCGGGGCTTGCCTTCGCTGGCAAGGTTGGCCTTGGGCCCTTCTGGACTTGGGTCCAGGCCTTGAGCTACATCCACGCACTGCAGCTCTTCGTCGGCACCTTCGTCTCCTCCTTCCGGCACGAGCGTACATCTACTGGCGGGAAGATCTACACGAAGATGCAAATGCAAGATTTACTCGACGGTTTTCAATTTAATTAACCACTAACCATAGATGACATCCATGGGGTGTATTAGTTGGACACATTCACCTAGATAAGAAATACATTTAGCATACTCTTCCAAAGAGGAACAATTTGCAATTCTTTATTGGATATTCTTTTTGATAGACTCTGTACATATATATGCAAATAATTTAATTCAACTTCAAAAACAGTAGTGGGTGGGTATAGTTAGCCTTTTAACATGATTTGCAACCACACACAAGATTAGTAAGGATGGTTTGGTGATTTTTCCCATTTAATGACTATTAAGCCCTTAATGACCCGCATAGCTTTTATTCATGAAATTAATCAATAAAATTCAGTGGAAGGGTGTGTTAAATGCTAAACACCTATAACAAGTCACCGGACACACATGCATGCTTTGGATAGCTAGAAATTAATTATTTTTTCGAAATAACAAAAGCTAGCTAGAAGGACAAGGTAAATGCACACAAAAATAAATACTCAACAAAATGATCCAAACTTTCTCACACATGTTATATGGTCCAAAACTAGCCTAGGGATGCAGCACGTACACCTAGAACTATTATGAAACTTGAGTTATATATTTTCAAAGAAAATCAAGCATAATTCAAGAATAAATACTTATGTTAATTATAAACTTGTGATTAATTCACTATAGGTGTGTTTTGAGATAAAAAGACAGTATCCAAAAGTTTGTTGCAAATATATATATATTTTTAGGTACAAAAATCATTTATGCAGATTCTGCAAAAATAGAAAAAAATTTGTAAAACGATTTATAAAATAACTTCGAGCAATTTTTGGCACAGGAGCTAGTCATGACACAAAACACAACATCTCCAAAAATTGGACACAGAGAATTTATATATTTTGAGATATTGCAGATCTAGTTTTTTCACATTTCTATTTTTCATGCAAAAACTATCAGGAACTAGCTCAGGAAAAAATAACAACAGTTGTGGGATATTTCACAACAAATCCATCAAAATTAGTTTTGCATTTTTCCGATTTTTCTACGATTTTCTACGCAATTTACAAGAATCAGGAAAATCACTTCACTATTTGAGTTACCAATTTGCAAGAAGGCCCCCAGAAAGAAATTTTGCTTTGCAATGTGGCCCCTGGGGCGGCCGGCCGGCGCGGGTGGAGCAATTTCCGGCGAGCTCGTCGTCGGCTTGGCCAGGGAAGGGCGGGGGAAGGGTCTAGGGGTTGCTAGGGGCCGGATTGTGGGATTGGTTGGGGCAAGGAGCGGCCGGTAGGGCGGGCACGCCGACGGCTAGGGGAGGTGGCCGACGCGGCTGCCGTTTCCCGGCGAGGGGCGGCTCGGGGGGAGGGGAAGTGAGCCGGCGAGCTGTAGCGAGGGCAAGGGAAGGTGGAGGACGGGTTAATTCGCCTTGCGGTCGGCTCGAGCTCGGAGCTCGCCGCCGCGCCCGCCCTTCATGGCGGCGGCGGTGGCTCGGTTGGCGGTGGGGGGGGTACGCGCGTCGCGGCCGGGGGCGGGGCTCCTTATAGGCGACGCGCGAACGGGGGGGGAACGGGGGAGAGACGGCGCGGCGGGGGCGAGGACGGGCGGGCGGCGCGGATTCCGCGGCTCCTCGGCGTGCGTGCTCGCCTCGGGGTCCGCGGCCTAGGGAAGGCGCGGTCTCGGGCGACGCACCGCGCCCGGTGGTGCGGGCCGGCGGCGCGCGTGCGGGCTCGACGCGCCCGGTGCGGGCGACGTCGTGGCGGGCGCGGTGCAACGTCGGCCGGCCGAAACCCTTTTTCCTGCGTCCTTGTTTGAACACGCGTACCTCCAAAAAGGTGAATAGAAGTGCCCAAGGTTATGAATAGGAAAGTTGTAGATCTAACTACCCCTACAACTTTCACAAAGGCCGTCTAGTGTTTTTCTCGACGGATTTTGCAGGAACGCCTTGCCAACTTTTAATGCCGCCATGTTCTGCTAAACAGGAGATGCTGACGGTTGATCAAGTTTTTCACCAACTTCCACCCAAAATTTGAAATGCCAATCTACATGAAAGTTGTGTCCCTCAATAAGATGGATAACTTTCTTAAAGGTAGATTTTGAAGTGTTTAGGTGAAATTTGAAGAACGTGGCAAAAGTTCCGGACGACATTCGCTGACGTCAATGGTTAAGCCGGGTTTGACCGGGCCTTTGACCAAGGGTTGACCACGGGTGTGTGTAGACCTGGTCAAGGGGTTCAATAGGGTTCATTGGCGAAGTTTTCGAGGTGATGGCCCAGGTTGACCTAGGTTTGACCGGTGTTCGGTGGGTTTGACTCGGCTGGTCCGGTCATTAGTGCTAATGACGGTATTTAAAAACCTGGGGCGTCACATCAACTCCTCCAAATCCAAACTTCGATCTCTCGAATCGCTCCACGGACTTGAACAAGACTTTGTGGATAGTAGGAGCACCTCCTAAGGAGTCCATAGCCACGATTTTATCCACCAAAACTTGACAAATCAAGAGGAATCGAAGAAATCCCGCCAAGAACTCCTCTAACCCTAGAACACTAAAAACCCCAAAATCGAGCCCCTTAACTCACGGATTTGGGAGGGGAATCAAAGGCAAAAGAACCACGAAGGGTTCACACAAATTTCCTCCATCAAATCCCCAAGAGCAAGGTCCCGAAAACACACCAAGAAAACCACCAAGAGAGGGCTCCGAAAATCACCACCAAGAACAACCGAGAACAACACAACAAAGCCTCGAGGAAACACGCCGAATCATCTATGCATACCAAGGAGATTCATACAAGGTCTAGCTTGCCACCCGATCATCCAACCCTCTCACAAAATCTCACCATGAAGCTCTCAAGCTAGTCCTATGGAAATCCTAAGAAAAATAGGAAGGGAAAATAGGAAAGCAAATGAACTAGGGTTCCAAGAGATGGTTGTCATCCTCTCACCTCTTGGGTTATATAGGAGGCAACCAAAAGTCTAAAATACACTTACTTAATAACTAGGGATATAAGCCACTCAAGGGCGGTTTTGGAAGTCTTCAGATTTTCTCCATCGGACGGATGCCCGGCGACCGCACCCTGCTTAGCCTCGACGCAAGCCATGCGATCCCAATGCGTGTCCTCCGCTTCGAAGATTCCGGACTATGTCGTCGCACACCGGTCAGACCGGTGCTCCTCACCGGTCAGATCGGTACCCACCGGCCGGGCCGTCGGACCCACCGGTCGACCGGCTCCGGAGCCGGCCGCAAAGACCGTCTTCGGTTCTTCGGTCCTGGCTTTGTGGATCAACTAAGGAACCCAGTGGTTTTCTGGTGAACCACTGGAAACCCCGCGAACTCGGTGTAGATGACTCGGCTCCCACGTAGTCCCGGCTCGACCTTGGTTTTGAGGCTCTACCAAGAAACCGTCCATGACTTCATCTTGCTGTTCATGCTACCATGCGGCCCGCACTTGACCCCGCTGGCCCCCGGGTCCCTCGAACGAAGCCTACTTGTCTTCTCCACACCTGGAGGCCTCACCGGTGACGACCTTTCGCGCTTGTTCTTCACCTGCACCAACACCAGTCAAGCCGCAACCTGCACCTGCAATACTTAGCCAAGAATCAGTCCACACAACGTTGTTAATCACTCATCACACAAGGAAGTGACCATCCACCGGTCCTCGAACCACACATGGTCCTCATAGTGGAGCATGGTCAAACTCGGCAGCAGCTCCATGCTGGGGACGCTTAGAGGATTAAGCATTCAGTTCATGCTGACGAGGTGTTCGATGGAATGCGTGTGTGTGTGCCATTCGATCATCAGCCGGTGTCTTACAATGAGCTAAGAGCCTAAGATACATTTGTTTCTATTGTCTTTTGTACAACATCATCATCTGACACAGAGATATATAAGAGGCTTGTGGCCCAAAGTGCATTGTGGTTAATTAATTGCGACAATGTTCTTATGTTGGTTGATACTGTTTCATTCATCATATTGCTTCCACTATATTTCCCTCGGGATAAGCAGGAAGAAGAGATAGTTGTATTGAAACTTCCTGCTGATGTTGGGGATAAGAGACAATAATAGATGAAAGGAAAATAAGAATAAAACCCTTGCCTGCTGGGGCAGCAAATAGCAAAACACCATTTCCTACACTTGCAGATACCCCTCTTCTCGATTCTAGATTGACCTGTAGAAGGTGAGGTTACAAATAGTTATATATTTCTTGGTTCCAGTGACTGACAGAAATTACTTGAAATATACCCCTGCATGTTTAATGGTCATTAATTAAGAGGTTACCTGATTATAGATGGCTTATCTTACTAGGAACTCTTTCAAGTTGGACTCATATTTGGATTCTGCCTTTATATCAATAATTAAAGATCCTGATCTCCGACGGAAGGAGCAATGGGAAAAATAGCTCAGGCAAACAAGGGAATTAACTTTGCTAACTTGCTCAGGTTTAGTGATCTTGGCAGCCCACCATTATCTGCTGCTGAAGAATATTTGCTTCATTCACAATACCTTGCTAAAGCAAATTCTATGAATCTTTCAGATATTGCTGAAATAAAAATAATGTATGAAAATAATGAGTTGGCCTGGACTTTCCTTTATCAAGGATATGCTGGCTGCTGAAATTTGTATGGAAGTTATAAAATACCAACAAGATATGGTAGGTATATGTGCAATAAAATGGTGGGATAGGCCTAAAAATGAAAAACTCAAACCAAGGTTTAAATGAAAACAGGGATTGCGCATGCATATTGTGAAACCATTATCATGCACTCTGTTAATGATTTTGTTAATTTCTCATCAGAATCCATGGCATTTACTATTATTGGTTTCTTGTTGCATGGTATTTTCTTCATGTTGGTTTTGCTCATTCATCACCATTGTATGGCATTTTTGTAGGAGTTTGAACCTTTGATTCAAAAGCCTTACTCAATTGTCTGTTTACACTTTGCAGCATCCCTGGAACTGTAAGCTTTGAATAAATATGCCAAGATTTAAATTACACCCTTTGTCTTAACCCTGATGCATTGAACTAGGCCGGAAGCATCAAAGAAATCTTCATGTGAGCATCTTATTTGACCCCATCGTGTGGTTCTAAATCATCCATTTGGAATATTTGAATTGTTGATGGCTTTTATCTTTGCAGGCTATGTATGTACTTGCTTTGATGCTAAACCTCTATTTAAAAAAAAAATCTTTGACATGCCCCATGCTTGAAATTTCTGAAACTCTTTTCTGTTTAAATAGGTCTGGAAGAAAACTGTATACATCGACAGACTTGTGAAGCTATTCAAATATGTACCACGTGAACAACTAACGATCCCCGATTTTTTCTTCCAATAAGCAATCTATACTTTTTTTCTCTCATTTAGAAATCTGCTGGTTAAACCAGACATCATCTCAAATAATCAATCCCACATGCATGACTCTGAAGTGAATGGTGGCAAGGGAATAATTGTAGACCCAAGAACAATGCATGTCTACCAGAGGCAATCTGGTTGATCTTCCATGGACTTGCAAATGAGTGGTTCACACCTTCACATGCCACTCTGTACAACCTATCTGTCCTTTGTAGAAGTATTTCCTTCTAGATCAACTAATTTCAATTTGGAATTTGGAATTTTCGCACCTGTTTAGCAACAATGAAGTAAAGTGCTTAGTGCGGACTGAATTGGGGACTAGCTATAGAAGCTTCATGCACTCCAATTCAACTTGCAAGTGGTATGTAAAGGTAAATCAACAATTCTACTTGTCTTTACAACACTGCCATTTGTGCTTTCCATTGATTATTCAGACTGGTATTAGCCAAATACAGTGCATGAATACTGGCGGAGCCCTGCTGATGGGTCAATGCAGGTACGAAATGGAATTTTTTTTGTCATCCTTATCAAGTTGGGGTTTCATGTCATCATGTGGTGGCTATTAGTCTATAAGCTCTTAGGTTGATTTGTTCGCACTCTAATACTGACAATGCTTTGGTCCTGTTCAGATTGGTTCTGAGTGTGTTCCATCTTGTAAAACGGTGAACTACAAACTAATTCTTTTTGTCCTTTGCATATAGTGTGTTTCACATTTATTTTAACAATCAGTAGATGACAATTGGTTTAGATCATAAAGTAGTGTTTCTACATTTGTCATCTTAGATTCCAATTTAATTAAATATACAGGCATATTATAGCCAGATAAACACCTCTAGATAAACACCTTATATGTTACTCTTTTTTGATACCACGTGCGTGCCGCATGTGCCCTTCCACTAGTTTAGCTAAAATTTGATCGAATTTGAACTTTTGCAAACCATAGGGGGAGGGGGGCAATGGCCCCTGCCTGCCCCCTGGCCACGGCATTGTATGTGTTGATAAGCACAAAATTACAACAAACTGTCTATACCAGTTTCGCACCGCTAGAAGCATGATTATTGTGATGTCGCCTCGTCACTCCTGGCACCCCCACTGCAGTGGCTAGTGCCACCGTGCCGGCAGCAAAGTACGCCCACAATGCCCCCCTCGTCAACGGGGAAGTGCATAGTTACTGCAATGTCACCACCACCATTGCCTCGTCACTCCTGGCAAGCCAAGCTGATGCGCACGACGCGACTGCCCTGCGGTAGTAGCATTGCACCGCCAGTGCCACTGCCGCCTTCAGGACGACCGCGGCCAGCGACAAAGTAGGTACACAATGCCCCCTCTCTTCAGTGGGGAGGTTGAAGAAGATGTGTGGCAGGAAATACCAAAACCTTGGACAGCCGGCTGACATGGCTGGCAAAAGGCGATCGAAGTAGGACTGTAGGAGATCAAGGTCGGGGCGAGGAGTAAAGCGGTTAAGGAGGGTGAGAAGGTGGCAGGGATGAGAAGAGGAGAAGCCTCTTTCCATGTGTGCAGGTTAAGAGCAGTGGTGGAGTTTTAGTGAATTAGGGTGGTAGGGGTGTGGGTGGGGGGAGGGGGCGATAGTGTCAATATAAAGAGGGGGCAACCTTTAAACATTGCATTAGCACTTGGCTTGTAATTTAGTTTTTTTAGTTGCCTCTGTGGCCTTTGACCTAAGTGGCAAGTACTGTAATGGCTGCGCCATCGCCGGTCTTCTTGGCTTCCTCGTCGCCGCCCAAGTGTGTTTAAATAAAATACCATCGCTCCTCCATCCTGTGGATCTCTTTTCCACTTCATCTCCGCCACTCCTTCCTCCTCGACCCCGAGATCTACTCGTCGTCGACTCGCCATCTCCGCCGCTCCTCTCCGTCACCCCATCCAAGCAGCCTCTACTACTGCAGATCCATGGCCGCCTGAGCACATACCTACCGGAAGCAGGCTAGAAGAACCCGCCTCCACCGGGGATTCGTCATAAGAAATAAAACTTTAAACATTGCATTCCTTCTTTATTCCAAAGAAATCTTAAAATTTGGGAGGGGGCATGCCCCCTTTATCAGTAGGCCCTTGACATTTGGGTCTTGATCAGCAGACTGCGGAGATGTTCCGCCTGCTTGGCCGCCTCCAAATATATCACGTACGACGTCTTTGTCGCTTCAGCCTCCCAGGTTCGTTGATTTCACATAAAAAAAAGTGGAGGTGTAAATGTAGGATCTGTAGCGACGCATGGTGATTTCTTAGTAATATATAAGAGCATGTTTGGATCATAGGGACTAAAATTAGTCTGACTAAAATTAGCCTCTAGCAGGAGCTAAACTTGCAAACAGGTGAGGCTAAAATTAGTCTTGAGGCTAAACTTTGCTAGTA
Organism: Cenchrus americanus; assembly: GCA_947561735.1. NCBI lineage: Eukaryota > Viridiplantae > Streptophyta > Magnoliopsida > Poales > Poaceae > Cenchrus > Cenchrus americanus. Next base: position 86,717,292 of record OX387240.1, on the reverse strand, counting down.
GGGGGTGGGGGAGCTAAAAGAGACTAAAATCTCCTCTTCCACTTTCCTCATTAATGACCACATGCATGCTGCCAATAGCTCCAAGCCATGCCCACCTTGGGAGAGGAGAGAGAAGAGAAAGGGAGAGAGAAATAGGGAGTTTAATGCTCTTTTAATACACTTTAGCTCTTGCTTCCAAACTAGGGGGTGACTAAAACTTTTTAGCCTGACTAATTTAGGCAGGAGACTAAAGATGATCCAAACATGCCTTAAGACCAGTCTTAGTGGAAAGGGTTATGCGGAAGTTTTCAAAAATGACACATCATCTGTACTGTATTAGTTTGCAGGATGACCTACCATCTCTCAATGCACAGGGTCATAGCACAGTTTCATAAGTTCCTGTATATATTTAATTGCTGCATGTTGGTTGGTCAATTGTACTTAAAAATTGGGTTAACTTGTCTCAGTAGGAGGGTCATGAGGGTGTCATTCTTAGGACTCCGCGCCGACCCGGGGTCATGAGGATGACTCTGGTTTCCTCTCTCTCCTATTAAATATCATATTATGTCATCTTGTTTACATATGTGACACCCTATTTAATGTCTATGACCCTCTCATTGAGACTGTCATAAATGTGTACATATTTTCCTGAGCTAACTTGACATTTCTTTTTACAAATGATTTTATTTTTTCCGTGACATATGGCATTGACTTCTTTTTTCCTCCTAACTTTGAATAATGTGACGTTTCCCTACTGTGACATGATGACGTGTTACATGTCAGATTTTATTTTTTTAGGAAGTAATTATTGTTCTACTGACACTGATCGGTCTAATTCATTTACGGAAGACATAGTTGCATTAAAAAATCCAAACCGACGTGTTTGTCCAAAGCAAAATACAAACCTGTGAGTTGTGAAATGGCATGTAGCCTAATTGTTAGAAAAACCTCGGTAGCTCCTGTGGGTGTCTCCGTGGTAATGTGTAATTCGAAAAATAAAAAAACAAAAGACAAACCCAAGCAACAGACTTGGTGTCAAATGACCTCAAAATTGGACAAACACCAAGTCCCTCCGGTTTAGTAAATGAAGTTGTTTTGAACAATGTTTAAGTTGAACATTAGGAATATAAATCATGAATATTTTGTAAAATCATTGAGTTTGGAAATGTGAAAACTACATAAGTAAATTTGTCTTGCAAAATACTTTCATAAAAGCATACATATGTTAGTTTTTAATAAATATGTGTATAAAATAAAGTTAAATTTATACTTTGGAGACTGTGTCACTAATATAAACGACTTCGTTTAACAAATTGGAGGAGGGAGTATCTTTACTAGACCTAAAAGGGGGCAATTTTTGCCACCTCATTGTCCCACATTAGCAGGAAATCCACGACTGTCAGATCGCTCGTGGATGGCCCGGATCATCCACAGATATTGTTCATGCGGGACCCATGTGAGTTCATGAGATAGTTGTATGGGACCCACATTAGGTGGGACCCACACATTTTTTTATTTGTGGGACCCACAATTAAAAAATTATGTTTTCTCATCTTGTAAGCAGAAAAATATTGACAACTATTTTTAAAATTATGTATTCCTAATTTCATTTCTAAATTATATTATTCAATACTTTTCCTCAGATTTTGTTCAATTGCAACGACTTCTAAAATTATATTATTCAATATTTTCCATCGAATTTGTGTTTTAACTTCTTCAAAATAGTACCCTCACAAAACTATATATTTACATAAATTATATATAATTTTTACAAACTTATTATTTATTTTATTTCATAAAACTATGGTGTAAATCATTATGATCGGGACGGTGTAGCATACGTATCAGCCTATGTAATATGTAATCAGCCATCACTTAGGTAATTTTACAAAGACTCTCTCAAACTTTGTGAAAATAGTATTTGATCAAACCACCTCTCAGTTTTTTGGAAAGCACCTCGAGTTTTAAACAATGCCAACAGGATTGCCACTTTTACAAAGTCACCCTAAAACTATATCAAAATTAATACGTAGTACAACCCACAAAGATAAATTTATGGAAACCCTCTCAAACTTTGCAAAAAAATATTTTTCATTCCGACCGTCTCTCAAACAGCTTTACGAAAACCCCCTAGAGCTTTGAAAGAATGCCAAAAGGGCTGCCACTTATATAGAACCCACTCAAACTTTATCGAAAATAAATAATAGTCCAACCACTGCTCGAACATTTTAATTAAGCCCCCTCAAGTTTAAAAAACTAACATTTCTTTAAGCCACCTTTTAGAAATGTTGACGACATCTACCTCGATTAAGCCACCTCTCATATATGTAATTTTATATAATAAATTAACGTGTGATACATGTATCTCCAACAAACTTGAACTTTACATGAACTAATACATGATCCACAGACTTTTATGGAAAATATCATAAACTTTCTACAAATCTAACCACAACTCGATTTTTTTGAAAAAGTCCCCTAACTCTATCATAATGAATCCACGATTCCTATTTTTTAACTAAGAAATACCATAAATTCTGAAGGAATTAATCCACAACCTAGAATCTATATTATAAGGAGCGAAGACAATTGAAAACTTTTCTCACCCAATTCGAGCCCGCCTTACCCCTCACGCCGGACCCACCCGTCAAGTTGCATGATGACCGACAAGTTGGAACAACCATAAAAATCGCATTTTGGAAAGCGTTTCTGTCAAAAATGAATTATTTTTGTCACCCACCCCACGTGTACCCGCCCACGCATAACCGCTGGGCCCACCCGTGCACTCACCGTACCCGGCTGCATACGCATCCCCGACCTATCCCGGTCAATCACGTTCTGACTTCTGCCCTGTTCCTTTCCTTCTTTCGTGTCGTCTCCCTTTGCCATCCCTACCTCTCCACACTGCCTCCCCCTTTGCTGACCCCAAAGCTGCCTCCTGTTCTCCGTGTCGCCGGCCACACCGCCGAGCACCTCTACCCCACCGCACTGGCACCCACGTCCGCCTCTTCTTCTGTCGCTGTCGCCGAGGTTAACGCGGGTTTGCCTCCTTTGCCACCAAGGCCGGATCCTCCTCCTCTGTGCGGGCACCAGCGAGCCACCTCCTCCGCGTGAGTGCAGGCTGCCTCCTCCTCATTTATATTTTGCTATGTTGCTATGCGCGGGCACCAGCGGACACCTTCTCCTCCTTCGCATGAGTGCAGGCTGCCTCCTCCTCCTTTATATTTTCCTATGTTGCTTTTGTTAACTCCTACTTGAGATGTAGAATAGGAACCTTCTGTGCACAAGGAGTAGAGAAGAGACAGGTGCGGACTGTGCAATGCACCAAGTACCAGCAATAATGACATGCTCAAGCTCCACTGATTGTGAGATTTTTACCCCACCCTAATTCTATCTATATATATCTTTAGTTCCCTTCTGAAGTTGGATTGATTTAATTTTACCCTTCACCACATCTGAATTTGATTTTTTTTTGTGTTGTGAGATTTTTGTTGCCTAGAACACCTTTTCTCGTGATTTCCTGAAATTTCTATGAAACAATAACATTCATTAGTTCTCGTGTAGCCTAAAATTTCAAGTTTTAACTTGGTAATGCTAGCAACACAGTCATTTACAATTTATTTATTTTCTGACATCAATCTAGATTTTTTTATTGTACTTTGGGTTTCATTTTTGGATTATCACAATAACTCCGAGTAACAGATTAAGAATGTATACTCTGATTTATGCCTGCAACTTTTTAAGGTGGCACTGGGGCATTAGGTAACTTTTTTGTTCTTTATTTTCTTTGTAAGCGATACATTTGCTCGTTATTCCCTCCATCAGGCCAAGGCGGTGCATGTCATATGTTGCACTCGTCTAGTCTCCTTTTTCGGTTTTTCTCTGTACTCTCCCAAAATAGTATGTGTACTTCTAGCTAAATAGGCATATGGTCATCTTCGCATGTAAATAGGTTGCAAGATGCAATTGGTTTGAGCGTACTATTTAAATGCCATGGTATTCCATTGAGATTAACAGTTGCATATCCCTGGTCACGAATTCCTTCCTTGCTCATGTGAGTGTTTTGTTAATTTGAATTAAATGTTTATCCTAACTCAATTCATTTTGTGAGCTTGCTTATTGCAGCTTATAACAATATATTTTTTTCTCACTTCAACTATAGTAATAAGATTAATAAGACAGAATCGCCACACTAAGAGATCCTAACGAGGGCCCGGATTAGGGCCCCTTTTGATGGTGAGATTATCTCCCCTAAACGCAAGACAATACAACACCACTGACAATGTGAAGGCTAAGATCGACAACGTCAAGGCAAAGATTCAGGACAAGGAAGAGTAAAGACCCAGGTCAAGACCCACACTGGCAAGACGTCTAAGTCTTCGGCCAGCTGGCTGCAACTCCGACCAGTTCCCCACTAGAGGGACCTCCACGACAAGTCTTCGCCTCGTACGACAAGTCTCCGCCTCACACGACAAGTTTCCGCCTCGCACGGGAAGTCCGGCTCCGACTGGCGCGTGGGCCCAGACGTGCAGCGAAAGCCCACGGCGCAAGCACCACCACCGACGCGTGCGGGGAACGATTCCCCACGTCATGCAAGTACAACTACTGGCGGCGATGCAGGCAGCTCAGCCCGACAAGAGCCTTAATGCTGGCATGATAGGCTTTGTGGCCATCACATCGCCATCATCTCCCACTCTGCCACACGCAAGCTCAGCCCGAGGCACTCAAGCACCCTCTACGACGCGCATGAGCCTAGACTTAGGCTCGGGCGTGGCAGGCTAGGCAAGTACTCGGGCAGGCTAAAACGAACGCAAACTACTCGGAGAAGGAGCCAAGCGTCCCGGGATGAACAGTCATGCCCGGCCACGTGGCGGCTCCCACGACGAAGCATCGCGGCTCAGCTTCAATGCACCCCGACGGATAACGACGTACAACGGGACGTGCCAGCAACCAAGCACTGTATCTCTTTTTTACTCCCCCCTTGTGCCCCTCCCCTTGTGACTATAAAAGGGAGAGGAGGGCAACGGTTACAAGGGATAGACCTTCGAAAGACCGAACACCACCCCAAGGGACTTGGGCTCGACACCATCTCCCGACCAGCTTGTAACCCCTACTACAAGCACTCCTAGCTTGGGAACACGGCAGCACCACACTGGACGTAGGGTATTACTCCTCAGAGGCCCAAACCAGTCTAAATCTCGTTGTCTCCTACGCTAACCATCTGAGTCCGACGCACGATCGATATAAATTTACTGCCAGTGGTAGAGAACCCCCACGGTTGGCGCACTAGGTAGGGGCACATCGTGTGTCTCGACGAACTCCAGTGGATCGGATGGACGGTCGCAGGATCACGCTGACTCATGGGACCACGCTGCGTTTCGCCTCCCTCAGCTTCGTCTACACCAGGCCGGCGGAGTCCGTCGCCGGGCACACCTTCGCCCGGCCGCCTCATCTCAATGTCCTCACGGGGGCTGCGGGACCTCACCGCCCTCGCCGCCTACTACCTCACCGACCTCGCCTTCCAGGCCAGCGGAGACGAACCGCTGGGCTGGGGGAGTTCATGGAGAGATACACCGCGATGTACCCTCGTGGACAACCCGGCCTCCCGGATGACCCGGTGATGGCCAACGTCAACAACCTCCACGCGACCGGCGCCACCCTGGGTCTACGACGACTCGGAGGGCACGGACCACGTGACAAACGGCCCCATGCGGGAGTGCAACGTCTGTGTGGCCTCCGCATCGAGCAGCTCCGAGCTGGAGCCAGCTCCACGCCACCGCGCCACCGACGCCCAGCGGCGGCCTCGACTCGATGAACTCGCAGAGGCGAGAAGCTAGCTCGATGAGGAGCTAGACCTTCTACACCACGAGCTTGGCATGGATGTCGAGCCCCGCGACTGACGGCCTGCGCAGGACATTCCTGTGCAGGAGCAGCTCCGCGAAGGGAATGGCGACCGACGCGAGTGTCGTCCGGCTGCCGATCAGCAGCACGGCCGCGCACCTACGCCGCCGGCACGTGGGCCGGCGCGCGACAACAACCGACACGCCAACGAGGGCACGAACGTCGACGCCAACACCGATGCTGACGCCCCGCCACTCTTCCGGAGGGCGTCCCAGAACCTCACCACTGCAACCATGCTGCTGCGCGGCTGCCCGGAGGCTGCGACCTCCGAGGAGCGACGAGTGTGCCAACAACTGAAGGTGTTACTCGAGGCTGCGGCAACACAACAAGCGGAGAGCTCCGCCTCGCGCCAGCGCACGGAGCGCGGGCGGGCCGGAGCACCATCCGCCCACGGCTCAAATCTGCCTCCTTCCCAGCATCGAGAGCGCGGGGAGGGAGTCGGAGCCGTGGCAACGGCGGTCAAGAGCCGTCTTGGGCCCAACCGCGACGCTCAAAACACCATCGAGGCTCGATGGTGGGCCGAGAGTGTCGACAACAACCGCGACAACCACTCGCGCCACCACGACGACTGTGGGCGCGGACGGCGCCATGACAGCGACGACGACGGCGACCGTAGCTGGTCACCGTACCAGCGAGGTCCACGGTCCTTTGGCCAGAGCATCTGCGACGTGAAATTTCCTTCGCGCTTCCGGGCTCTGACCAATGTACCAAGATACGATGGGGACACCAACCCCAGTGTATCGCTCGAGGACTACCGGCCGCATGCCACGCCTGGGGAGCGACCGACGACCTCTTCGTCATTAAAAACCTGTCGCTCTACCTCGGCGACTCCGCGCGCACTTGGCTCGAGCACCTGTCGTGGGACAAGATCCACGACTGGGCCGACCTACATCAGGTCTTTGTCGGCAACTTTTAGGGCACCTACATGCGCCTCGGCAAGCAATGGGAGCTGCGCAACTGCAAGTAGTAGCCAGGGGAAAGTCTCCGTGAGTACATACGACGCTTCTCCAAGCGCTGCACCGAGCTCCCCGGTGCGACCAACAACGACGCCATCTCGGCGTTCCAACATGGCACGACGTGCACGTCCCTCATCCACCGGCTCGGGCACTGCATGCCTCGCACGACTCACGAGCTCCTCGACATCGCGAGCAATCACGCTGACGGTGAGGAAGTGGTTGTCGCAACGCTTAACACCCCTCAGGGCAAGGGGAATCAAGTCGTGGACCACGGCGAGGGGACGTCCTCGAGCTTCAAGAAGAAGAAGAAGAAGAACGACAAGTGCCGCCGCGACGACAACTTTGTCGCGGCGGTGGAGTGCAAGACGTCGCGCCCCAAGGGCATCCCGACCAAGCCCGCACCGTCCAGGGACCACTTCAAGAGGCTCTTGGATGCACCGTGCCCGCGCCACGAGGTCCCCGTCAAGCACACACTCAGGGAGTGCCGGCTCATGAAGAACTACGTCAAGGGCACCCTCAAGCCAAGAACAGCGGACCAGCTCAAGAAGGGAGGCCCCTCCCCCGACAACGACGACGACGCGGGGGCTGCGTTCCCTGGAGAAGATGGCGTGGTGCACATGATCTTCGGGGGATCTCCGGCAAGACCCTCAAGACGGCACGAGAAGCTCATCCAGCGAGAAGTTCTCAACGCCGACGTCGCGAAGACGTCCTATCTAAAGTGGTCGGAGGTTCCGATAACCTTCGACCGCAAGGACCATCCCGACCACGTGCCTCAGCCTGGATCCTACCCACTAGTGGTAGCTCCCCTATTCAAATCCAGAAGGATCCACAGGTCCTGATGGATGGGGGAAGCGGGATCAACGTGCTCTATGCGTCAACGCTTGGCGTGATGGGCATCCCGCGATCCGCACTGAGGCCGTCGACTGCGCCATTCCACGGGGTCGTACATGGGATCGAGGCGCTCCCCCTCGGGTAGATCGATCTGCCCGTCACATTCGAGGACGTGCGGAACTTCCGCACATAAACCCTCACCTTCGAAGTGGTGGGGTTCTCGGGGACGTACGATGCGATCCTCGAGAGGCCGGCATACGCGAAGTTTATGGACGTGCCCAATTATATGTACCTGAAGCTGAAGATTCCCAGACCAAAGGGGATCATCACACAGTAGGGCCAACGTATTAGCGCGCATTCGAGTGTGACACTGAATGCTTTCAGTTCGCTGAGGCAATCATCCGATCCGAGAGGCTCCACGTCGAGCCTCGATCCGAGGACCGGGATGTCCCCGAGTCGTCCAAGCGAGCGGCCTGCTCTTTCAAGCCCGCCAAGGACGTCAAGGATGTGGTCGTCTCCGACGACGGTCATACGCTCCATATCGGGACGGCGCTCGATCCTAAATAGGAAAGCGTGCTCATCGACTTCCTCAAAGCGAACCTCGATGTGTTTGCATGGAAACCCTCCGACATGAAGGGGATTCCGAGAGAGGTTGCCGAGCACAAGTTAAACATCAAGCCGGGATCGAACCGGTGAAACGGTGCCTTCATCGCTTCAAAGACGAGAAGTGCAAGGGGATTGGCGAGGAGGTCATGAAGCTCCTAAGTGCTCATCCGTGAAGTCTTCCACCCCGAGTGGCTAGCAAACCCTGTACTTGCAAAGAAGAAGAATAAGAAATGGAGGATGTGTGTTGACTATACGACCTTTAAAAAGGCATGTCCCAAGGATCCGTTTCCTTTGCCTCACATAGATCAGGTAGTCGATTCAACGGCAGGGTGTGAAACCCTCTGTTTTCTTGATGCGTACTCCGAGTACCACCAGATAGCGTTGTGCATAGCGAACCAACTCGCAACCTCGTTCATCACTCCATTCGGCGTACTGCTACCAGATGATGCCCTTTGGGCTTAAAAACGCGGGTGCTACCTTCCAGCGATGCATGCGACACGTCTTCGGGGAGTTGATAGGCTGCATCATAGAAGTGTACATCGACGACATCGTAATCAAGTCGAAAAAGATGGGGGGCCTGGTCCCCGACCTCACTGAGGTCTTCACGAAGCTACGACGACACGGGGTAAAGCTAAACCCTAAGAAATGCGTTTTCGGGGTTCCGAGGGGCGTGCTCCTCGGCTTTGTCGTGTCGAAACGTGGCATTGAAGCTAATCCCGAGAAGATCTCAGCCATCATGGAAATGGGGCCGATCAAGATCCTGAAGGGCGTGCAGCATGTCACGGTCTGTCTCGCGGCTCTAAGTCGCTTCATAGCACGACTCGGAGAGCACAGCCTACCGCTATACAAGCTGATGAAGAAATCCGACCACTTCACGTGGACTCCCGAGGTGCAAGAGGCACTCGATTCTCTCAAGAATATGCTCAAAAGTCCTCCGATACTGACTGCTCCAACCCCTGAAGAACCAATGCTCTTGTACATCTCAGCGACAACCCAAGTGGTTAGTGCGGCGTTGGTGGTCGAGAGAGAAGAGCCCGAGAGGTCTCAAATGGTGCAATGACCAGTGTACTTCGTCAGCGAGGTACTCTCCAACTCCAAGACGCGCTACTCCCAGATGCATAAACTTGTGTATGCGATATTGATGACCAAGCGCAAACTCCGGCATTATTTCGACGCGCATCCCATCACTGTGGTGTCCAAGTATCCACTCGGGGAGGTCATCTAGAACCCTGAGGCCAAAGGGAGGATCGCCAAGTGGGCACTCGAGTTGATGGGACAGAACATCACGTACGCACCGCACAGCGCCATCAAATCCCAAGTACTCGCAAACTTCGTGGCCGAGTGGACGGAAATTCAGACTCACCCTGCGTCGATCGAGCACGAGACTTGGACCATGTTTTTCGACGACTCGGTCATGAAGGAGGGAGCCGGTGTAGGCCTTGTCTTCATCTCGCCTCTTGGCGTGCGCATGGAGTACATGGTGCGACTACATTTCCTGGTGTCAAACAATGCCGCTGAGTACGAAGCCCTGATCAACAATCTCCGGATCACTGTCGAACTCGGGATCAAACGCCTCGAGATCAGGGGTGACTCGGAGCTGGTCGTGGATCAAATCATGAAGGACAAGAACTGTGTCGACCCGAAGATGGCGGCGTACTGTCAAGCCATACAAGATCTGGAGGGTAAGTTCAACAGCCTCGAGCTGCATCACGTGTTGCGTGACTACAACAAAGTCGCCGACGTACTCGCATAGACCATATCCAGTCGAAGCCCGGTTCCTCACGGGTCTTGGCGAGTGATCAGCATGCGCCATCCGTACGAGCAGAAGGCGAGAAGCCACCCGAGGAGTCAGAGCCCGAGGTCATGGCGATTGATCAGCCACCAGAGGTGAACATCGAGGATCCCTACTGGCGGTTCCCAATCCTCGAATGGCTAGTCGAGGGGAAGCTCCCCTCCAACCAGACGGAGGCCTGACGCATCGCCCGCCGAGTGAAAGCATTCGTCCTCATCGACGGCAAACTCTACAAATGCGGGGCTGCCTGCATACTCATGCGGTGCATCCTCGGGGATCAAGACCGCGAGCTGTTGCAAGAAATACATGCCGGCACTTGCGGTCACCACGCCGGTCTGAGAACACTTGTTGGAAAAGCTCTCCGACAAGGTTTCTACTGGCCCACGGTAGTCGCTGACTCAAAGGACATCGTGCGGCGCTGTGAAGGGTGCCAGGTCTACGCTTGACAAACTCACCTCCTGGTGCAAGCACTGCAGACCATCCCCATCATGTGGCCCTTCGTCGTCTGGCACCTCGACATGGTGCGGCCACTCCGACAAGCGCCCAAGGGCTTCACCCACCTTCTCGTAGTGGTCGACAAGTTCTCAAAGTGGATCGAGGCCCGACCCATCGTCGACGTCCGCTCCGAGGAGGCGGTCTCGTTCTTCACCGACATCATCTATCGCTTTGGCATACCCAACACGATCATCACCAACAACAGAACCCAATTCACGGGGAAGAAATTCCTCAACTTCTGTGACAATAATAACATTCGTGTGGACTGGTCCGTTGTTGCTCACCTGAAGACAAACGGGCAAGTCGAGAGGGCGAACGGCATGATCCTGCAAGGTTTGAAGCCAAGAATCTTCAAGCGGCTCGACAAGTTTCGAGCAAGATGGGTAGCCGAGCAGACGTCTGTGTTATGGAGTCTGCGCACCACACCGTGCCGAGCCATGGGGTTCACACCTTTCTTCATGGTGCATGGCTCCGAGGTAGTCTTGCCCATGGACATCGACTACGGCAGCCCGCGAGTACGAGCTTACACCGAGGAAGGGAATCAAGTCGTGCTCGAGGACGTGATCGATCAACTCGATGAGGTGCGCGACGTAGCACTGCTGCGAAGTACCAAGTACCAGCATGCGCTACGACGCTACCACGAGCGCAATGTGCGCCCCCGCGAGTTCCACGTCGGGGATCTCGTGCTCCGATGAGTCCAAGGCAGCAAGGACGGGCACAAGCTATCGCCACCTTGGGAGGGGCCGTTCATCATCCATGAGGTGCTCCGACCAGGAACATACAAGATCCAGTACGAGGATGGGAGGGTTGTCTCCAACACGCGGAACATCGAACACCTGCGCCCATTTTATCCTTGAGTAAATGTTCAAACCTCGTACCTCGATAATAGATGTTGCATGCCTTGTTCACATGTCTCTGAGTTCTGAACTTATCGTTGGCTGTGTTCACATGTTTGCGACAACGCTCGAGGCTGAGCGGCGAGCGTCTTTGCACCAAGGCAAAGACGATCCCTGCTCGGGGGCTACCAAGGGCACGATGCCCTCCTCGCTTTTATGAAAATTTTCAAAAAAAAACCCGACAACTGTGTCGAGACCGATCGCACGAGCGAAAGCCTTTTTTGACGGAAGCTCAATCTCACGAAAAGTAAAGATGATAGCTTGCGTGGAATGACGGGTTGCTACTCGTTCAAAGCTCCTAGTGCTTACGCCCCCGCGGCTAAAGCACGAAGACTTGCGAGTACTCCTCGAGTTCCCAGGTCTTCATCCGATTTCTTTTCAAAAGTACTCGAGTGACCATCGGGACTCTGGTCTGAAAAAATGATTTCACGAGCAAAATCTTGACAGGTTACCTCTCGAACCTTCCAAGTTCTCGGGTGCTGCGAACGGATGGTTGCACTTAGCGGATTGAAGAGGCCAGGCCTTCTGACTCCTGCACCTCCGTGGCTCCAGAGTGTGGCTTGGTCACTTCGGTTCTCTAAGCCCAACTGCGTGTTGCTGAAGTTGTCCTCAAGCGCTCGAAAGTAATCGGGGAGTAACGCAATTTGAATAAAGTACTTAGCTACACGCTTGGTAGCCCTAAAACTTTTTCGAGTTATTACATAACACAATTCATGGCACAATTAATTTGAGGGCCCAGGGACTTCTGGGTCCTCTGATTCATCTCGTGGCAGCAGCTTCAGGTCCTTTAGGGTGGCGTCAGCCATGTCGCAGGCGCAGGCGGCGCAGTCTTCCTCCAGCTCGTCGCACTGATCGTCGGAGATGCCAGGGGCCTAGCCACCACTCAGTGCCATGCGGTTCAACCCTTGGTAGTGTGACTCGAACATGGTGAGGACCCGATGCACCACGCGATGGGCCGTTGACAACTCAAGCTCCCGCACCACACCGGGGAGGCACCCAACCTCTTCGATCAATGTGTCAGGCATCATCAGCCCAAGCGACACACCGAGCCCGGCCATGGCCGAGCTCATCACCCTTCCGAGTTTGGCTATGTCTCCAATGGCCTTCTGGCTGATGGCCTCCGACTTGCGCTGGGCAACCCGGGCCTGGCTAAGGGCGGCTGCATCCTGCTCCCGGGACACCTGCGACTGCTCCAGCTCGGTCTGGGCCTCTGAAAAGCGAACAAGAACAAAAAGTTATGGTGAGTTCGCGGAAAAGGGGAAGACGGAGCCAAGACTCGACACTCACTCTGAAGCTGCTCTGACAAGCACCCGATGGCACCTTCCTTCTCAATGACCTTGAGGAGGGAGGCATTCCGCTCCTGCTTCACCTCCGCCAGCTTCGCAAGCATCCCGGCGCAGATCACACACGCCCCTGCGACCACGATCAACAAATCAGGATGCAACGAGGAGCAAACAGCGAGCCAAACAAGGAAAGAAAGGGACCACATGACTCACCCTCAAGATCCTGTGACAACTTGGCGTTGTTGTCCGGCAACTGTGTCGCTTCCTCGGTGGCCACCTGGAATTGGTTTGTAACCTGGGAGAACTGGCGGCCCGCAGTCGCCAAGTCCGTCGTGGTCGTGCCCAAATCACGCTCCAGCTCTGACACCCTCTCCTCGAGCGTCGCCTTCTCGCGAGCGGGGGCCTGGGCGGCATCTCGGACGGCGGTCTCAATGGCGGTCGCAGCGGTCTTGGCCCTCTCAGTGACTTCCTTAGTAGACGCGGTGGCCGCACGAAGCTTCTCGACCTCGGCCTCGGCAAGCGCTAGCCTCGACGCTAGCAAGTCCCGCTCGGTGGCAGCTGCTGCGGCGGAGGTCTGGGCGGTGGTGGCGCGATCCTCTGCCAACTGGCGGGCGGCTTCAAGGGATGTCCGTGCAGACCCCTCGCTCGCCACGGCAGCGGCCGCCGCCACCCGGGCTACGACAAGCTGCATCTCCAGCTGAGCCCGTTCCGCACGAAGCTCGCGTACTGCGCGGGCTCGCTTCCGACCTGATGACGCGAGGGTCTACCTCGAGCAAGACAAAGATAAGTGACGCTTCTTGGAAAGACCCGAGAACTGAAGAGACAAGTTCTGAATGAGAAAATCTTACCAAGGTCGCAGGGAGGATCATCCCATCGAAGGCGCGGTGCACCTAGTTCAAACCGCGCTCCAGGGTGTTGCGCGCCACAACCTCCTCGTCATCCTCGGCGTCGTCGCCGGACTCGGAAGTGGCCACCCACGAGGTGCAGGCGAGCTCGAGGGTCTGGGCTTCGCCGCTCGTCGCACCCTGCAGCAAAGCTGCGCCCGCACCCTCCTCGGCCTCTTGGATCTCCGGGGAGGCGGCTCTTGTCGTGTCCTCGGGAGCGACACGCTCCTGAAGGGCCGCGGCGGGCTCATCCGACGCGAGAACCTCAAAAGCGCCAGCGGCGACCAAGCGGGGCGACGATGACCCCACATCTCCGACAACGTCCTCCATCGCACTAGCCGCTGCGGCAGCGGCTATGGATTCTGCTGCCTCTGCTGGCTAGGGGAGGGACACCTCCTGGCCCTCACTGGTCGGCGGTGGCACAGACACGACCGCGACCGACTCCGTGCCGGTCGCGGACTTCTCAGGAACCGCTTCCGCCGCGTCCGACGCGGCGGGGGGAGCAAAGATGCCAGCACTCTCGTACTGACGCAGCGCCAGCGAAACTGACGCAATCGTCTCCAGGATTGACGGCTCGGCGAACATCCGCTCCATCGCCACCTCCAGCATCTCCCGGTCGTTGCTCGGGAGCTCGGGGGGGTCAAGGTCAATGATCCTGACACCGGGGAAGTCTATATACCGGCCCATCACCAATTCCATCACCTCTTCGACGGTCACGATGCCCGCGGCCAAAGAAGTCCCCGCCGCTCCAGCGGCCAGAGAAGGCTCTGGCACCTCCGCCGCTGGAGAAGGCTCTGGCACCTCCGCCGCCGGAGAACGCTCCGGCACTGAAGTCATCGCGACATCGTGATCCCCCGACGGCAGGGGAGGCGCCGAGTCCTCATCCGAGGGCACGACCACCACAACTACGATGCCCGGGCCGGCCCCAGCCGGTGGCTCCGAAGCCGCTTGGGAGGCGGCCGTCTCCACGGCCGTCTGTCCCTCCTCAATAGCGGTAGCGGCCACTGGCAGGGGCGGCACGCTCAAATCCTCCACCGCGGCGACCACGTCCAGTCCCTCTTCAGCCTGCGCCGGTAGCAGCTCGGCGTACAGGGCTGGGGACGGGGCTTGGAAGGCACAACCAGCACGCTCAGGGCAAGGCACTTCAGGGGCGCAAGGCTGAGCACGCCAATGTCGGCGTACCTGCGAGAATACAGAAGTAGCATTAATGAGCAAAGCAAGTCGGAGGATTTGTAGTGGAAGATCCGAAGTCGGGAACTTACATCTTGGAGCGCACCCAGGGCTTCTTCGCCGGGCGGTCCGACGAGCCATGTTCAGGGGCTGCACGCTTCGAGCCCTGCTCGGGGGCTGCGCGCTTTGGGCCCGCCGACTCTGGGGTTGCTCCGCTTCGGTCCGCCGCCTCGACGGCGGCAACACGCTCCCCCGTCTGCTCGAGGGCTAACCCTCCGACCCCTGCGACGGCTGGAGTTGGTCCTTGGCCCCCGTCGGTGACGAGGGAAATGTGGACGTCTGGGGCTCCGCCGCCCCGGATAAGTAATGACTGCAGGTGCCGCGGGGCGGCGCCCGACTCCACCGCCTGCGGTGCGCTCGATGTTGACGCCGAGTCTGTCAAATTCCCCCGCGATCGACGCCTCTGCAGGGAGTCCGAGTCGGGGAGGTCGGAGCCATCATATAGCTTGCGGACGGAAGCCGGACGCTCCTCCCATCTTCTCAGGGGGTCGACTTGGCGGGGCGCGGTTCTCTGCGACTCGGAGGCACCCGTCCCGCCGGACGCCACACGAGGGCGGACCGTCCGCTGGTCCTCTTGGGCAGGGCGAGCTGCTTGTCGCGAGCTCGAGACCACATTCTTGTCGTGCATGGTCATCTACGGCTGTCGCGACGATGACACTTTGGTGTCGCAGGGAGGTGACGACGAGGATGACCCCGTCATGTCGCTCCAGTCAACCGCCACACTGGCAACGTCGCCACTCCACGACGGCTCAGGCGATGGGTCTTCATTAGAGGAGACGCCAAGCTCCCCCGCCTTCCGCCTATTGATGCGGTTGTCGTTACGATCGCGCTTGGCGATCTGGCATTTTTTGTGTTGCGTCTTGCGCACGGCGCGCCGCCTCTCCGTCGCGGCTTTGTTCCGGTTGAAAATCGCCTCCTCCGGGAGAGGCACCTTGGCCGGAACAAGGTAGGCACACTTCAACTGCAATTACAAGAAGGCGTAAAGGTCAGCCGAGGAAGACGAGCTCCGAGAAGATACACATCATGACAAAAGCCAACATGATGCATCGAGAAGACAACCTCACAATTTTTTCATTCCCCGCGTTGGGGAGCATCGGGAGCAGCCGCGACAGCGGCCACGAGTAGGTCGACCTCACGATCGCCTACGCTACGTGGCACTGGACCTCGAGCGGTGACGGGAGCAATGTCGCAGTCACGGTCCTCGTCCAGGTGGGCCGATCGGCAGTCATCTCACAGAGGCGAAGCGGCCGCCTCCGGAGCAGCACGAATCCTCGGGCATGATACTGCCCGATCACCTCCGTTAGGGTGACTTCGGCTCCTCGGAGACACCCCAGCATGGCCCAATGATTCTTGAGGATCTTCTCCTGCTCCGTTTTCACGGGACCGTCCGACCAGTTCCTCTGCGACTCTGTGATGGAGTTCCCGGTGAACGCCGGAAGAGTGAACTCGGGGTCGTTCCGCAGGTAGAACCACCCTTTGTGCCAGTTGCTGTTCGAGCTGGTCAAGGTCATCAGGATGTAGTCGTCACCCCGACTCTGCTTCATCTGGAGGTTGGCGCAATCGATCGTCACCGCTCGAGAACCCTCCTTCAATCAGGCGAACCTGAAGAAGTACAGGAAAAGGTGCCAGTGGGCAATAATATTGAGGCACCCCTTGCACATCGCCTCAAACGCAGCCATCTGTTGGATGCTATTCAGGTTGAGATGCTGGAGCTGGAGCCCGTACTCGAACAGCACCCTACGGATGAACCGACCGGCGGGGACGGAGAAGCCGCGCTCGTGTATGGCCACGAACGACACAACAAACCCCTTGGGGGCACGGCACGGACTCGTTGCCAGGAACCTTCCACTCGACGGCGGCAGTGAGCGGAGGAAGCTGGCCCGCTTCGACAAGACGGAGGAGCTGCTTGTCGGTGCGGAAAGTAGTCCCGACACTAACTAGTAATGAGCGCTGAGATCTGCCTCTCGATGGGCCGGTGCTAGCAACTAATGACACTAGGTTTATCCTGATTCCGTCCGGGCCGTACGTCCAGCAGTGCTGTGCTCGGGGCACTGTATAGCTTCGCACAGTGGTGCTCGTAGAGGGGGGCTACAAGCGTGGTGGGAGAGGAGGCCGAGCCTCCAAGTCCCAGAGGTATTGATTGAGGCAAGTGCCAATATCGTGGAGAAGGCGGAGAGTGTGTGGGTGATCGCTGTCTGTCGTCCCGTGTCCCATGCGTCTGGGGGACTGCCCCTCCATTTATAGGCCAAGGAGGGAGCAGTTTACATGCGTGCCGCACTATTTCCCTATGTGCGGAGGCATGGCGAGCAGTGCCACGGAACTGATGGCCGTCCTGACGAATCCTGCTCCAGTCGAGGCGTCGTGGCGCGTCCTGTGCTCATACAGTAGCGGTTTCGAGGGTGGCGGCGTAGTGGTTGATCGTCCGACCGTCGCCGTGGCCTGATTCGAGGGTGATGTCAACGGGGGGTCCGTACGCGGCACAGTGGTAGTCGTGGCGACGTCTTGTCCCTTCGCACCCCAACAGCGTCAGGATGTCGTCACAGTGCCCGGCGTGGTGCAGCAGTGGCAGGGATGGCCGCACAGGGTTGACAGCGACGGGGATGACTGATCCTGCCGGCTTGACGTCATGGCGTGGCCCTGTGTACTCACAGAAAAGGCATTCGAGGGTGCTACCGGCCCCCCTTCAAGGGCTCGGCGCGTTAGCCGTACGGGGGTAGGCGGCACAGCGTCACGGAGCTGACACCGGCCTCATCGCACAGTGCTACACAGCGGTGGGGATGGCCTCCCCCAAGGAGTTGGTGAAACAGCGCCGGGACGTGATTCCCGGGCGTGTCAGGGTCGTGGCACGTGTCCTGCAGCGTCAGAGCATTAAATGCCCGTACACGGGGGCAGGAGCGTGGACAACGTGCGTGCAGGTGCCCTCGAGCGAGGCGGACCTCGCCCGAGTGGGTGCTAAACCCTCGAGCGAGGCGGACCTCGCCCGAGGGGGCGCGTAACCCTCGAGCGAGGCGGACCTTACTCGAGGGGCGTTCCGCTGTACCGCCCTGGTAGGCCGCGGGGGCCACCAGGGTCGTGGTCGTGTCGTGCATGTGCTTTAGGTGCATGAGTTGATCCGTGATTCGCGTTTTTTGCGGGTTTAAGCAGGTTTCCCCTGGTTATTTAGGGGACCCTTATGGCTGTCCCCGACAGTAGCCCCCGAGCATTTGCGGGTGTACCCGTCAGGGCCCCACAGATGCTGACACTTGCTGATGGGACATTCTTCCCTCCTGGTTGCCAATGCTGTTCCGTGGGGCCGCGTCAGCGGTGAGTGCTCCTGCAGGGGTTTTTTCGCGAGTTTTTACCGGTGTGCGAGGCATTTGTTTCAACCGGCATCGGCGATGTTCCAGCCGGCCGCGGTCACGCACGCATGACTAGTACTTCTTGCATTCGGTGCACCCCGGGAGGTGTAGCCGTGCGTCGAGCCCCCAAGCCTGGGCCCGTTTGAGGCGATCGGGGTGAGCTCTCCGTCTTGTTTCAAACGTGCCCTCGTCGTCCCTTCGCGGGGCGGAGGGTGAGGTTTCCACAACCCCCATCGATCGGGTCGCGGATTGTGGATTCCTCGTTGAGCTGCTATCGGGTGGTTCAAGTGGACGCCCATGCCCCGTTTGATAAGGGTTGGCTCCTGGTCCGGAGACTCGTCCATAAAAGCGCTCGCGTGGGTTTGCTAGGTGGGGCTCGGTCCCGTTCGCTAGGGACCGAGGGCGCGGAAGCTCTCCCTCGATGGGATCCCCCCAACTAGCTGCCCTCGCTGGCTCTCGAACACGACATGTGGGGTGCCCTCAAGCCGGTGGGCTCGAGGATAGGCTCGAATGCGCGTGCCCTCGCCGTCCCTGACTCTGGCGATCTGGGGCACCAGTTCGAACCCTTCGAGGGTCAGGTTTCGAACCCCTGATGAGTAGGCCCGTTGCGGGGTGGCAGTCGGTTGCCCCCGACTTTTGACATCTGCAGGTTTCGAGGGTTCGCGGCCGGGCCGGCCCTCGAACCGCTGATCAGTAATTCTCGTAGATCGAGGGCACCTGTGGTGCCCGTTCACGCTGAGCGGACTTCGAGTCCACTGGTCAGTAATCGCACCCTTTGAGGGTCGGGTTTTTTGAGCCTCGTGCTCGGGCCGCTCGAGGGTCGTCCTTACTTGATAAGGGACCGGGCCATTTAGTGCCCACAGTCGCGTCCACGGCTCGCGCGCCGCGGCGCGCCTTTTCGTGCGCCGCGGCCGCGCGCGTAGTGGGCGACGTGGGCGGGCAGATGTGACGGCCTGCCGTGGCTCTTCGGTTGTCGTGCCGTAATGATCGCATGTGTTGACGGATAAAACTCGTATCCACCTACGATCCGCAAGCGTACGGACCTACACCTTTTTCACACGGGATTCCCAAGATTCTTGTCAATCCGCGGAGCAAGGGGATTACTAGCGCTTAACCAAGTACTAATCTAGTTGACTAAGGAAACCTTTAAAGAGAGTATTAATCTAAAAGTAAAGACAATCTAACCTAAGTTAATCTAAGTTAAGTTGATCAAACAAATCTAGGGTTAAACTAGATGGTAAAGGGGTGAACACAAGAGAGTGAGTAAGAAAGATAAGCGTTCCCCCCTAGGATCTAGGATAACATGGTATGCATCTACTAGACGAAAGCGGTAAACCAATCTACCGGGGGTTGTGACCACAGCTTTCGCCGTTTCCCTCCTCTCGTATCGTCACTACGCGAAGGTATTCGTGACTAGACCTATGATGGACATGGTATGTTGATGGAATCTATGGGAGTAGCGGATATCATATGCCCAAAAAACACGGTGGCCTACCTTAATCATCAAAGCATCATCAACATGAAAACAATAGATTGAAACCACGAATCAAGTAGCGATCACATAGCATGTATCCATCTAATCCTAGGGATGAACAGAGACATTACCCCATCATCTTACACGGATTGAAGCACATAGGGGTGATGGAGACTCCGGAGAACGTCGTCGATGAAGATGGCGGCGATGGAGCTTGGGAACACCCCTATTTGTGACGAGCTCATCTAACTCTCTCCCTCATCTTGCGGCGGTGGTTTTCTGGTGATTGGCATCGGTAGGATGATTTGTTCGATGGGTAACCATCTTGGGGCGCCTAGGGGGTTGTATTTATGTCCTTGGGGTGCCTTTGGGCGTGCTCCACCTTTCCTTGCACGAGATCCTCCTTGGGAGAGAAGCAAACTTGGTTTCCATAAAATCAGCCAGATTTTCCTGATTCGCAGTCCTTCCATGCCAGCGCCATATCTCCCAGGTCCGGACACCAAATAATGCAAATTCGGTGTCCAGGTTGTGTGCCACGAAATTATATTCAACTTTAGTATTCATTTCTTTCCTTAAAAACGAAGGTAAGATCTCCAAATCGGCCTTGGAAGATAATCTGTTCTGATTTCGGACTGACTGCGCAGCACGGATTTCGGGGGCTATATCTCCTGACTCCCTTATCCGAATTGGGCCTTCCACATGTCCAAATCGAAGGTATCGTCGAGGTCAACAACTTTGGTAGTTAAACGTTTGCCATTAAAGACCGTTTAAGTTTCTGAATCTGTACCGAAAGATCATGATGTCCAGAGCTGCGATAATATCTCTCGGGCTGAGTTGATCTCGTTGGTAAACATCCAAGTCCCGGGAGTTTTGCGTGTTGATGCTTCGGACCTTGGGTTGTTTGGAGTCTTGTTCATTTCGTGTCTTGACTTGTGACAGGATTCATGATCTTCTCTTGAAGTGCTTGATGAACTTATCCCGAAAGTCATCTCTTTAACATTAATTTCCTGTGTAAACAACAAACTCCAAAATCGACATGCAAGTGTGAACTTGTTACATCATTAGTATGCCTAGTGGTGGGTTAGTTGCAAATCATAATCGAAACCAATGTATAACAAGTACTCTAGGTTGACGGAAATTCACCGTCAACATCTCCCCCATGCTTAAACTTTGCTCGTCCTCGAGTAAGTAATCCTTGCTTAAAAGGGAAATCAGTGTTGCCTTCCAATGTTGTCCCTGCACTTAGTCATTCATGACGAGGCAAATTGCTCTCTCTTAATAATTTATTTTTAAAGTTCAAGTTGTGACCGACTTCTTTTTCATTATGGAAGATAGACTAACAATAAAGAACAAGCCACATTTAACACGATGCTCTCAAACTTAAGTGAACTTCAAACCATTACCTTGTCACATGGAAGATTTTCAAAAAGATGCATATCCAACATAAGTGAAAATCTCTTGCAAAAGCTCATGGAAACACTCATCTCATCAAGTCACTCAAGCCTATACTAGATTATTTTCAACCTACTCTACTCATATGTGATAGTGGAAGGCTTATGTGGAGCTTGGAAGGTTAAAAACAATCCTAGCAAAACATACATCCGAAATATTGTCAAATTAAGAGAGATCTATTGGAATTATCGAGACTCGTCAAAAAGGCCATGGAAAATAAATGTTGGAAAGAGAGAAGGGTGAAACACACACATTTAGATAAGTGGACATGTGCAAGTGGCAAATGGATGATTCCGAGGCACGAGTGAAGTCCTCGTTATCGGATTGCACATGGTTGGAAGATTTGAGTATGGATGTGTCATCAAGGCACTTGAGAACTTATGAAGCAAAAAGAACCGAGGAGCATCTTTATTTTTTTCTTTATTTTATTTCCTTCTCATTTTTTACTCTTTCTTTTCTTTTTTTCACTTTATTCTTCCTATTTTTCATACTTTTCTTTTCTTCTTATCATATTTTTTTCATTTTTCATTTTTATTATTTTTTTCTTTTGCTCCTCAAAACTTTTTGCAACATAATACTTACATAGCATTTGTGTTAGAGAATGACTCCTCCCCCATGCTTGAACGATGCTCGTCCTCGAGCATAAAAGAGAGGGGAAATGACTGCTAAAGTAGGTATAAATTCCATAATATTGCAGAATATTTGAATCTCCATCGAGAATTTTACTCCATACTCAAATTGGGTTGTGGACAAGGAGGTGATCACAAAAAGATGTTTTTGGTTTAGGGTGGATGCCGACGAAGTTTGTGGAATTTTCGATGTGAAAACCCACAATGCATGGACAAAAAGGCTAGCATGAAAAAGTTACACAAAGGAATGACCAGCTTCTTAGTCTCTAACCATAGAAATCAATCCTAATCCAACTCATCAAAACATATGTTTGCAATCTACGGGTTTTGTTATCATAAAACATATATGTATATGGCTTTGGTAGGTAGAACTTTGCAAGAGCATCACAAATATGTAGATAGCATAAAAGTTAAGTTTTCATAAAAACAACAAGTTATCCGGCTATCTATAAACTTAAATCAAAGAGCAAAGATATGTATGTGGGTCTAGAGCATAGTCATTTCACCTCCACAAATAAAAGAGCCGGTATTTAAATTAATTTCAGATCATATTATAGAGAGCAATTAGCCAAGACATGTATAACTTCATGTAGGTAAAACAAAGCGGAAACTTTCATCGTCCTTTCGTAAGCATAGGCAATATAGAACATCGAGGTGAACACATGGTCATGCTTATCTATTGAAAGTAAAAAGAAACCTAGGTTGTCCTCCTAGTAGCCATGTTATTGTTTGAAGAGAAAAACAAAAGGTTGCACCTAGTTGAGGTTGAAGGCATACTTACAAGCATTTGTGTTTGGAAAAGAGAAGGTCCATGGAGATGTTACCATCCTTTGTAATTCTTCGTTGCCTTCTTCCGACATCTCCATGTATCGATGTGGCTTTTGCTTTTGTCTTGATTTATCAATGCTCCTAAACTTCTGAATTTAATCTTGTATGCTTAATAGAGTCATTGGTCGCCCTTCTCTTCAATGTTGTCATCACCATCTCCTCTTTCTTGTTCTCATCATCTCCTTGCTGTCTCTTTTTCATGGATTTCCCCCTCTGTCCAGAACCGAACATATATCGAAATATAGCTCTATTGAAAAGTTTATGAAATTACCTTTCCAACGTGTGGTCATTCATCGAAAACGGAGTTCAAACAAAGGAGCTATGTCCGTTTTACTTCAGCGCTGTGTGCTGTCCAAAACTGATTTCAGGATGAGTTGCACTCGGTGATTCGGGCATAACCGCTTGTAGGAACCTCCGATTGTCTTGATTCTTGATTTGTTGGAATCGTAACTTCATGGGGCTTCTAAATATCCAAAAATATCCAGTGTTTTTCCTTCGAGACCATGCATAATTTGATGAGATCGGTGGCTTCTTGCACATTGATCCGGAGACGTTAATGATCTTGATCATTCTATCTTCTAGAGCATCATGTTAAACTACCGTTTTGAAGATTCAGGGTCTCCCCCATGCTTATCATTTTTCTAGTCATGGGAAGACAAAGCACTTCTTATCCATCCTTCAATTTCCTTGTAGTGAGAGTCTTTATCTTTCCTGTAAGACGTTTTAAACGCACATTCTACCCCCAAGGTGACGGTTGGGAGTAGATAGAATTGCCAACAATCCAACAATGTCTCCTAAGATTCTTAACTTGTGGCATAATTAGTTTAATGAGGAATAAAAACCTAATGAGTGTACGTGGTGCAAGGTGTGTATGCACATGATAGGAAAGCATATAAACAAAGACAATGTTTTCACCTAGTTCTAAACACCATGTTTGCAACTAGGTTGCCGAATTTCTCCATAGCCACAAAGGTTAATAAATCTAGGGTTAAAACACCATGTCTATCCCTAAATCAATAACTCTTATAGCACAAGAAAAATTAAGCGCATTGCAAAGCTTATAAACTAACCAAAGCAACATGAAAACATATGAAAAGCCAGCTAGGTTTATCGAACTTAACGATGATGGTCCGCAATCTTGTTTAAACACCACGTTTACACAAGATCACAAAAGGAAAACACCCATAGGTACCTATGAAGCATTAACATGGAAACTGAAGCATACATCATTAAGTATATAAAACAACCAAGCTAACTATGTGCAAAACATGTATACACAAAGAAACGTCACATTGATAACAAAATGCAATGCATACAAATAAATATTATCATGAACATGATGGTGGTTCTAAAAAGGAAAACTGAACTTAGATTAATAACCAAAAGTTGATCATCATAAGATAGTGCCATTCTTTATTTTCTCTAAGAAAGTAGTAAAAATATAAAGAAACGGGTTGCCTCCCGAAAAGCGCTTCATTTAAAGTCATAGAGCTGGACTTTCTCACATACCTTCTTTTCGTTCCATAGCCATGGCCCTTCATGCAAGAAGAAAAGGTACCAATGCAGCTTTAATTTACTTCCCACGTTGTGCTTGATCACTTATAGAAGCCTTGCCCAAAGCATCCTTTTGTTTCATCATTATCTCCTTTATCATCCTTCGGTGCTGCCTTCACTCCATGATTTTTTTTAATTTCCAGAACAGAAAGTATACACAAGCTCTACTCCATTGCACAGTGCACAAAATTTCCTTTCCAACGAGTCTTTATTTGCTCAAATCGGACTCTGGACAAGCGAGTTACGTCCGTTTTACTTCGGCGATGAAATCTGTCCTGAAATTTCAGAACGCGCACGCTCAATGTTTTCTCCATAACTCCTTGCACGGGTCTTCAAACTTGTTGGTTCTTGATGCGTTGGAATGGTAATTTGATGGAGCCTCTGAATATCTCATTTTCTTCATTTGTACACCTCTGAACAAGCTCTCAAATTGATGAAGACAGCAGCATCCATCGCGGGATTCGGAGAGGTTGATGATTTATCTTGCAACTCTTTTAGGCATGACTTCTTTTTTCATTATTCAAGCCTTGTCTACATGGTTAGTAAAAGTCGGGCCTTTCCCGACGTATGATTCTTTAAGGTCATTAGCTTGACCAAGCGCAAAGCATGATCGAGATTTACAAAACTTATTGTAAACATACGCGTCCATAATTAACACCACATGTGAATTGTAGCAACAAGTCAAGGTGTAAATAAAAGAAGCATATGTTTCATGCATAGCACTTAGCTAATCATTAGGCAAAGGTTGTTTAGGTGTGAGATTAATTGGATCAAAAATAAATGTTTCCTCTTTTTCATTCTCAAGAAAATCTAGCCTATCAACATGATCACTATTGGAACAAGGCATAGACATTAAACTATCATTCATACTATTGGTTGAGCATGAGTATTTGAATTTATCAACATCAATACCAATAATATCTTGAGATTTCAGCGCGTACCTTGGCCTTAGAGATTTTTCAACAAGAGTGATATTTGGTTCATCAAGCGGTGTTGAAGGCGAATCGATCTCAACAAGTGTAGTTGCCTCTTCATCACCATCTTGCAATTTCTTCAACTCATCATGTGGAACATGTAATCCTTCAACTATGTACGCATTCATCTCTTCTTTGAAGTCTTCTTTATCAACCGGATCTTCATCTTCAAAGACTTGTATGTTGCTTTCTTTATCTTCCATGTACCACATGTCGTCAAGATCGCTCATTGTTGATTCACTCTTTCCTTCATCCTTGAGTACTTCCATGTCTTGATTTGCTAGTGTGTAGGCTTCAATAGCACACAAGCTATCATCTAGCTTGAGTCCTATCTCCTCCCATTTATCCTTTGAGTCACTAGGCTCATCACGGTTGTACTCTTCTCTTCCTTCATCATAAATCTTTGAGTTGTCAAACCGGTCGATCCATCCTTCATCTCCTTCTTCTCTTTCTTCTTCAAACATCTTTTGGATCGACTCTCCACTCATCTCTTGATCAAATATATCTTCTTTTAGTTTGGCAACGTGTCGGCGTTCCTCCTTCCTTCGGTAGTTAATTAGTGGGGCGAAATCAACTTGAACCCAACCGGATTGAATGAACTTCGCCAATGGTCTAGCATTCCACATACTTCGGCCTACATTCATGTTAGTTTCAACATTTTTAACATCCGAAATGACTTCCCTTACCTTGGGAAGTGGATCTTCACTTTCTTGTATGGTCGGTTCATCTTCCTTGACCTTCGGTTCATCTTTTTCAGAAATTTCAGCAAGCACCTTGGGCTTGCTTTTGTCATTTTGCTCCTCTCGACAACATCTTTGTCAATCTCGTAGTGTTCTTTGTCCATTGCTTATCATTTGTAAGATTTGTGCGGCTTCACTAATTGTTTTATCCATTATATCACCGCCTGCACACATGCTTACAAAACGAGATGAGTTAGGGTTAGTGAAAAGTAAAAGGTATGCAACATCAAGTCACCGGAAAATCCCAAGTTCGGGCCTTGCTCAAGTAGTTCATTAAAACGGTCTCATGCTTCATCAATTCCTTCATCCTCTCCTTGCTTGAAATTGAGCACTTGCCTCCTTAAGTCTTGGACCTTGCTTATGGGAAAGAACTTCAAAAGAAACTTCTTCACTAGCTCATCCCAATTTCCTTTTGCTTCAACGGACGCAAGTGTGTACCATCTTCGCGCTTCATCTTTGAGAGAGAATGGAAAAAGATTCCACTTGAACCAAGCGGTCGGAACTCCTTTTTGTTGCACTGTGTTGCATAACATCGTGAATTCCTTAATGTGTCTATATGGGCTGTCATCCTCCAATCCTCTAAATGGTTTTGTCGCCACTAACTTGATGATTCCAGGCTTCACTTCATAGTGGGTTGTAGCAAGCGCCAAATCTGATTTTTGCACCTCAATGTCTTCCATTGACGGCATTGCTAGCTCCCTTAGCGACATATCTTCGTCTTCCAATGGTGAGGTGAACAAATCCATCTAGGCACAAGAAAAGTAGAAAGAAAAACAAAAAAGATTTTTTTCTTTTTTTATAAAATAAGGGTTAGGTGTTAGTAATCAACAAAATTAATACTAGATTAAACGTAGCAAACTGGCTTGCTCCCCGGCAACGGCGCCGTAAAAAAGGGGCTTGTTGACGGATAAAACTCGTATCCACCTACGATCCGCAAGCGTACGGACCTACACCTTTTTCACCACGGGATTCCCAAGGTTCTTGTCAATCCGCGTAGCAAGGGGATTACTAGCGCTTAACCAAGTACTAATCTAGTTGACTAAGGAAACCTTTAAAGAGAGTATTAATCTAAAAGTAAAGACAATCTAACCTAAGTTAATCTAAGTTAAGTTGATCAAACAAATCTAGGGTTAAACTAGATGGTAAAGGGGTGAACACAAGAGAGTGAGTAAGAAAGATAAGCGTTCCCCCCTAGGATCTAGGATAACATGGTATGCATCTACTAGACGAAAGCGGTAAACCAATCTACCGGGGGTTGTGACCACGGTTTCGCCGTTTCCCTCCTCTCGTACTGTCACTACGCGAAGGTATTCGTGACTAGACCTATGATGGACACGGTATGTTGATGGAATCTATGGGAGTAGCGGATATCATACGCCCGAAAAACACGGTGGCCTACCTTAATCATCAAAGCATCATCAACATGAAAACAATAGATTGAAACCACGAACCAAGTAGCGATCACATAGCATGTATCCATCTAATCCTAGGGATGAACGGAGACATTACCCCATCATCTTACACGGATTGAAGCACATAGGGGTGATGGAGACTCCGGAGAACGTCGTCGATGAAGATGGCGGCGATGGAGCTTGGGAACACCCCTATTTGTGACGAGCTCATCTAACTCTCTCCCTCATCTTGCGGCGGCGGTTTTCTGGTGATTGGCATCGGTAGGATGATTTGTTCGATGGGTAACCATCTTGGGGCGCCTAGGGGGTTGTATTTATGTCCTTGGGGTTCCTTTGGGCGTGCTCCACCTTTCCTTGCACGAGATCCTCCTTGGGAGAGAAGCAAACTTGGTTTCCATAAAATCAGCCAGATTTTCCTGATTCGCAGTCCTTCCTTGCCAGCGCCATATCTCCCACGTCCGGACTCCAAATAATGCAAATTCGGCGTCCAGGTTGTGTGCCACGAAATTATCTTCAACTTTGGTATGCATTTCTTTCCTTAAAAACGAAGGTAAGATCTCCAAATCGGCCTTGAAAGATAATCTGTTCTGATTTCGGACTGACTGCGCAGCAGGGATTTCGAGGGCTATATCTCCTGGCTCCCTTATCCGAATTGGGCCTTCCACATGTTCAAATCGAAGGTATCGTCGAGGCCAACAACTTTGATAGTTAAACTTTTTCCATTAAAGACCGTTTTAGTCTCCAAATCTGTACCGAAAGATCATGCTGTCCAGAGCTGCGATAATATCTCTCGGGCTGAGTTGATCTCGTTGGTAAACATCCAAGTCCCGGGAGTTTTGCGTGTTGATGCTTCGGACCTTGGATTGTTTGGAGTATTGTTCACTTCGTGTCTTGACTTGTGACAGGCTTCATGATCTTCTCTTGAAGTGCTTGATGAACTTATCCCGAAAGTCATCTCTTTAACATTAATTTCCTGTGTAAACAACAAACTCCAAAATCAACATGCAAGTGTGAACTTGTTACATCATTAGTATGGCTAGTGGTGGGTTAGTTGCAAATCATAATCGAAACCAATGTATAACAAGTACTCTAGGTTGACGGAAATTCACCGTCAACAGCGTGCGCGCGTGCGCCTGGCCACTCCGGTCGTGGTGGGTCCCGCCCGTCAGTGACTGGGCCGTTCGCCTGTAGTTAATGCACGCAGAGCGTGCGATTCGGGGAGCGTGGCTCCATGGATCTATAAATCTGAGGGGGGGCGAGGTGAATCTTTACCTCAACACTTAGCGTCTGTTGTCCTCATCCCTTCGGCTCCGACCCAGAGCTGCGCTCGCTCCTTCGCTATCGCATAGCACTCGCTTCGCGCTCCGTGCTCCTTCGCTATCACATAGCACTCGCTTCGCGCTCCGTGCTCCTTCGCCGATCCGCATGGCTCCCCCACAGCCCATCACCGTCATCGACCCGCTGTCGTGGCCGCGCTCGACGGCGACGAGGCTAGCCCTGAGCGAGTTGGTGACCGTCGGCCAGCTAGCGGCAAACGGGGACGGGCGCCCCGCGGCGTGGATTGACCCGCCGGCGACGGACTGGGAGCCCAACCCGCCGTATGGGTATGTCGTCAGCTCGTCCGCTTCCATGAGCGCGGCTTCGCGGCGCCAGCGAGCCGCTTCCTGCGCGGGTTGTGCTTCCACTACGGCGTGGAGCTGCACAACTTCGCGCCGAACGCCATCTCGCAGGCGGCCATGTTCGTCGGCGTCTGCAAGGGATTTCTGGGGATCCCAGTGAACTGGGATCTCTGGATCCACCTCTTTCGAGCAGAGCTGCACACCGCCACCACGCCGGAGCCGAAGACCCACCGCGCGGTGCGCGCCGACGGTGTGACGATCGCGGTGCGGGAGACGCGCAGGGAGCTCTACATCCCCTGCATGATGACCTCCAACAACGTCGAGTGGGAGCGGGGGTGGTTCTACCTCCGCAACGACGAGCCTGGCCTGCCGCCCTGGACCAGCAAGGTCATGAGAGAGAAGGCTGACTCCTGGTGGCACGGTGTGTCGCCTTCCTCGCGTCAAGATCGGCTGGACTCCGCCTTGAAGGCAATGAAGGCTCTGGCAGACGCCGGGCTGACCGCGGCCTCAGTTCTTGCTAACCTCCACCACCGGCGGATCGTCCCTCTCATGGAGAGGCGGCTCCACATTTTCGAGATGGAGGAGACGGTCGACCCCGTGGCGCTGGCGCTATCGCAGCTGCTGCCCGATCTCTTCCCGCGGGAGTATGCCGCCACGAGGGCGAGGCGCGCCATCAACCTCAAGGCCATGAGGACCGACGACACCACGCTTTGGGCGTTCGCCATGCTCCCCGAGGGCCCGCTGGTGAGTAGGGTTCCCGCCCTTCTTCGGTCTATTGATTCGTGGAGCATCGTCGCAATTCTGGAGTTTCACTCCCCCCCCCCCCGCAGGTGATGGCCGTGAATGTTGCGCGATCCAACCCGCCCACGCCCCGAGCCCGAGCTCACGCGCACACGGCGCAGCGGCGAAAGCAAGAGCGAGCGGCGCGCAAGAAGGAGAAGAGGATCCGGCGACGGGAGCGCCGGGAACAGAGAAGTGAGGAGTTCCGGCTGCGCGAGCTATAGGGGCTCTCCTCCCCGGCGACTTTGGAGTGCTCATCGTCAGACGACGAGGAGGAGGAGGAGAGCGATGGGGGATGGGCTCCCCCCGAGAGGTGGGAGCCTTCGCCCCCCTCGCCCGGAGCCGCGGAGGCGGCAGAGGAGACAGCGCCTGGGGCGGGCGCGGGAGCGCCCGCCGCCGGGCGCCCCTACAAGAGAGGCGATGCGCGCCGCGGAGGCGCCGGCGCATGCCACTGGGACGACTGGGGGCGAGGCGGTGGCCACACCGGCGGCGGCCACAGCGTCCGCTGAGCCCTCGAGGAAGAGGAAGCGGGGATTCTCCACCCTAAGTTAGGCAACCGCTCCCCCATAGCCGTGTCTTTTAGATCGGTGAGGGCCTAACTTTCTCATCTTCGCGTTCGCAGGGTGGCGCCCACCGTGCCCCCTCTCGCACCTGCCAGGGTGCTGAGGTCGGACGCGGCCGTCCCCCACCGGGGCGGCGCTCGTCGAGGGCGTCGCGGGCGACCGCGAGCACGACGACGGCGGCGAGCGAGGACTCGCGTGGTGCGGCGGTTGCGGGGCCGCGGCAAGCGGCGATGACCCCGAGCCACGACGGTCCGTGGCGGGCATGGAGGTACGGAGGCGGCGACGGTCGCGGGCCGCGGCGCCCGCCGACGGCGGCGGAGCCGCGGCGGGCGGCGATGGTCATGGCGGCAACCACGGCCGTGGCGGTTGCTGCGTCGTCGACGTCGCCGGTGCCTGCCGTTGCCGGCGGCCGCGCGGCGGTGGTGGTGGAGATTCGGACAACGACGTCCCGCCGCCGGGGCGGGATCGGTGGGCAAGCCCACCGCATCGCCCCCGAGGCCTTGGCGGGGGCCCTCGTGGCCGGGGGGGCGATGTCGGCGCCGTGCTCGGGGCGACCGGCGGACGGCGCGGGGGCCTCGTCGTCGCGCGCGGACCCGCGACGCACCCGGAGCGAGGAGCGGGAGCATGCCGACGCCCCCGCCGGCCCACTTCGTCGACGCCCGAGGTGGAGCGGGGGGTTGTGGCGGGAGCTCCGCGACCACGGCGCTTCGCTCAACCGGGCGTTGAACGAGGCGCTGCAGATCCACAGTGGTCCCGCGTGGCGCGTCTTCCAGGTAAGTTCGGTTTCGTCAAGTTTCGTAGTTCCCCCTCCCGCTCTCTTTCGCGTTCGTGCTTTTCCTGACGCCCGCTCTTCTTGCCTCGCTTGTTAGCGGCAGGAGCTGGAGCGACGGGCCCGGGAGAGATATGACGCCCTCGACCGCCTCTACGCCGACCTTCACTGGTACCGGGGGCAGTACGAAGCCCTTGATGCCCTCATCGAGGCCCTAAGGTCGTCGGACCGGTGGCTGGCGTACAGGGCTGAGGCCCTGCTGGAACTGCCTCCGAAACAGGGCGCCCAAGCCGCGGGAGGCGCCTCCGCGGTCGAGAGGGTGAGGACGGCGGGGGGAGCGAGACGACGCGTTGCGCGCGGGGCTCGCGAGGACCCGGTGGGGGCGCGCTCCGTCGCGGGCGGCGTGGGAGGCCGAGGTCGTCACCGCCCGCGCCCGGCTCCAACGGGACCGCGCGGCCCTCGAGAGGGCGCGGGCCGGCGCAGCCGGGGCCGAGGAGAAGGCCAAGGAGGTGGAGGGGGCCGAGGACGGCCACGGCGAGCAAGGCCGAGGTGCTCGCCGCGGCGGAGGAGCGGCCTCCGTCGGGGAAGGGGTCGCGCGCCGGCAAGCGGAGACCCGGCTCCGGACCGGGAGTAGGCTGCTCTCACCGAGGCCCGGCCGCTCTCGAGCGGGAGCGCTCGGTGCGGGAGGAGGCGCTGGGTCAACTCCAGCAGGAGCGCGCCGCGCTCGAGGAGGCGCAGGCCACCCTCAAGCAGCGGGAGGACGAGGTGTTGAGGCTCAACGGGGAGCTGGTACAGATCAGCATTTCGCACGAAGATCTGTGCCAGTCCCTCGAGGAGCAGGAGGCCACGATCCTTAACCTGCAGCGACAGGCCGACGAGGCGCTCCAATCCCTCGAGGGGGAAAAGAAGCAGGTTGAAGGTAAGTTCCCTTTCGCCCGCTTTTCGCTTGTCAATTTGCCCTTTAGGGATTCGGTCCCAACTTTGTTTTTCTTTGTTTGTGGCTTTCAGGCCTGCGGACCACCCTGGGGAACATGACCACCCAGGCCGAGGCAGTGCAGACGGCCTACAACTCCTCTCAACAGGAGTTGGAGGTGCTGCAGGCCGCCGCCCTCGAGACCTGCCAAGGGATCGAGGAGGGCGAGGCGCAGGCCGGGAGCTCGCTGGCGAGCCGCCTGTGCGCCCTCAGGGGGCACGCCTCCCAGCGCATGCGCCGTTCCCTCCACCTTGGTGTCAGGAAGGCCCTCGACGTGGTGGGGTCCCATTACCAGGTGGACTTCGAGGCCGTGTCCTCCGGCTACGTTGTCCCGGTCGGCGCTGAGGATGAGGAGGCGATGAATTGTGCGGACGCGCTCGCCGCCCCTGCTGCTGACGCGCTTTCCGAGGACTTCATGGAGTTCTTGTTCCCAGATGGCCCCGGCGCCGACGACCCTCAAGCCTGAAGACCACCGGGCGTCGAGCCCTTTTTGTTTAAGTGTTAGCGTTCGGGCCTCGTGGCCATGTAATGTACAATTACTTAATTGAGATGTTTCTGTAAATGTAAGTAAAGCTTTTTATTTCGCTTGTCGCGCCGTTCTGCTGCTCTTTCCTTGACTTAGGCAAATCTGAGGTAGAGAATTTCGATTTCACGAGTGGCCCACTGGTCCAGAGGCGAGGGAGAAGGGCCATATCCTACTGGAGGCATAGGCTATCTCCGACTCGCGCGTCTTTCCCGCTTGGCTACCCACGCTCTATCTGAACTTGCCCGAGGCTTAGGTTGA
The DNA here is from genome assembly GCA_947561735.1 of Cenchrus americanus. Lineage (NCBI taxonomy): Eukaryota > Viridiplantae > Streptophyta > Magnoliopsida > Poales > Poaceae > Cenchrus > Cenchrus americanus. Next base: position 86,684,550 of record OX387240.1, on the reverse strand, counting down.
GGCGTAGTTGGCGAACTTGCGAATTTTTGCGAAAAAATGGGACCATTTTTTCGGGGGGATGCCCCCCGTAGTAGCCCCCGAGGGTGACTTGGTTTTCTGGGGAAAGCCAAGTTGCCCTTTAACTTTATTAACTTGCTGATATTTACATCTAAGCTGCCAACTGGGGTGTTGGGCATGTAATTTACAACAAAAAACTTGGAAGTCCTCGCTAAGGGTAGAAGCGACGTAGCTGCTAGATGTTCCAAGCGTTGGTGAGTTCTTCTCCATCTTCGTTGGTCAACTTGTATGAGCCGGGCTTGAGCACCTTCACCACGATGTAGGGTCCTTCCCACGGGGGCGACAGCTTGTGGTGGCCTCGATTGTCCTGGCGTAGCCTCAGGACCAGGTCCCCCTCGCTGAAGTCTCGGCGTCGTACTTTTCGAGCTTGGTAGCACCTTAGGGCTTGCTGGTATCTTGCGGAGTGCATCAGGGCCACGGTGCGGGCCTCGTCCAATTGGTCCAGCGAGTCCTCGCGGGCTCGCTGGTTGGCGCCCTCGTCGTAGCCCCGAACCCTAGGCGACCCATATTCCAAGTCTGTGGGGAGGATAGCCTCTGCGCCGTAGACCAGGAAGAACGGGTGAACCCAGTGGCCCTGCTTGGGGTGGTCCTGAGGCTCCACACAACCGTTGGCAGCTCTTCGAGCCATTTTCGACCGGACTTGTTTAGTCGGTCGAAAATCCTAGGCTTGAGGCCTTGTAGGATCATGCCGTTGGCACGCTCCACCTGACCATTGGTCTGTGGATGCGCCACGGCTGCCCAGTCCACGCGGATGTGGAATTTGTCGCAGAACTCTAGGAATTTTCTACCCGTGAATTGGGACCCGTTGTCGGTGATGATGGAGTTGCGCACTCCAAAGCGGTAGACGATGTTGGTGAAGAACGTCACAGCCTGCTCCGCCCTGAGATTCGTGATGGGGCACACCTCTACCCAGTTGGAAAACTTGTCGATGGCGACCAGTAGGAGTGTGTAGCCCCCGGGCGCTTTTCGCAAAGGCCCGACGATGTCCAGCCCCCACACGGCGAAGGGCCATGTGACGGGGATGGTCTGTAGGATGTGCGCAAGGAGGTTGGACTTGCGGCCGTAGAACTGGCACCCTTCGCAGGTGCGCACGATCTCGCTGGCGTCGGCGACCGCGGTGGGCCAGTAGAAGCCCTGGTGGAACGCGTTGCCCGCGAGGGTGCGTGGCGCCGCGTGGTGACCGCATATGCCCGCGTAGATGTCGTGGAGGAGCTCGCGCCCCTGAGGGATGGGTACGCATCGCTGCAGGACGCCTGACGCGGTGCGCTTGTACATCTCGCCGTCGACGAGAGTGAACGACTTGGCCATCCTGGCGATGCGCCTAGCCTCAGATCGGTCCGAGGGGAGCTCCCATTGATCCATCCAGGTGATGTACTTGTCGCGTCAGTCCCCTCGTTGGGAGCTGGTTCTGTATCCATGGCCTCAGCCTCACCGGCGCCATACCCCTCGAGCAGGGAGAGTACATACGCCTCGTTCGAGGGGTCCTCGTCCATAGGCTCCGCGCCTGTTGGACTCGAGGAAGCCCCCGAGGGTTCTTCGTGGCTCGAGGGGCACGCTTCGAGGTTGACGGACGGCTGGGCGACGTCCCACGCAAAAACGTTCGGGGGAACAGTGATTTGCCCCGACGCGATTTTGGCGAGCTCGTCCGCCTCCTCGTTGTACCGGCGAGGCACGTGGTTGAGTTCTATGCCGTAGAACTTGTCTTCGAGGGCCTGACCGGCTTTGCAGTACGCCTCCATCTTGTCGTCATGACAGCTCGCGTTCTTCATGACCTGGTCGATCACGAGCTGCGAGTCTCCCCTCACGTCGAGGCATTTGATGCGTGTCTCAATGGCGATTTTGAGGCCGCAAAGGAGGGCTTCGTACTCGGCCATGTTGTTTGACGCGGGGAAGTGGAGACGCACTGCGTATCTCATGTGCTCCCCGAGGGGTGAGACAAAAAGCAGGCCCGCACTCACGCCTGTCTTCATCACCGACCCGTCGAAGTAGAGGGTCCAGCACTCGGCCTGGATATGTGGCGGCGGCAACTGCGTATCCGTCCATTCGGCGACGAAGTCCGCCAAGATCTGGGACTTGATCGCTTTGCGTGGCGCGTAAGCGAGTGTCTCGCCCATCAACTCTACCGACCACTTGGCAATCCTGCCTGCTGCATCCGGATTTCGGATGATCTCTTCCAACGGAAAGGAGGAGACCACCGTGACCGGGTGAGCCTCGAAGTAGTGACGGAGCTTGCGCAGCGCGAGGACCACCGCGTAGAGCAGCTTTTGGACCTGCGGATAACACGCCTTTGTCTCGAACAGAACCTCGCTGATGTAGTATACCGGTCGCTGGACTGGCAGGGCGTGCCCCTCCTCCATGCGCTCTACCACGATGACGGCGCTGACCACCTGGGTTGTCGCGGCAACGTAGAGGTACAGAGGCTCGCCGTCCTGAGGCGGCGTAAGAATCGGGGCATGGGCGAGGGTCGCCTTCAGCTTGTCAAGCGCCTCCTGGGCCTCGATGGTCCAGGAGAACCGCTCATGTTCTTTCAAAAGCTGGTAGAGGGGCAGGCCCTTCTCGCCGAGCCGCGAAATGAAGCGGCTCAAGGCGGCGAGGCACCCCAACACCTTTTGGACCCCCTTGAGGTCTCGAATCGGACCCATTCGCTCGAGGGCGGCAACTTTTTCGGGGTTGGCCTCGATGCCTCGCTGGGAGACGATGTATCCCAACAACATGCCACGCGGCACGCCGAAGACACACTTTTCGGGGTTCAATTTCACCTCGTTGGCCCGTAAGCAGCCGAACGCGATGCGAAGATCGCTAACCAGGTCGTCAGCCTTCCTGGTTTTCACGACTATATCGTCTACGTATGCCTCAATGGTCTGCCCGATGTGATCCCCGAAAACGTGCTGCATACATCGCTAGTATGTAGCGCCCGCATTTCGGAGACCGAACGGCATTGTCACGTAGCAATACATCCCGAACGGCGTGATGAACGAAGTCGCGAGCTGGTCGGACTTTTTCATTTTTATTTGGTGGTACCCGGAATAGGCGTCAAGGAAGCATAAAAGCTCGCACCCGGCAGTCGAGTCAACAATTTGATTGATCAGTGGCAAAGGAAAAGGAACTTTGGGACATGCTTTATTTAAACTAGTATAGTCTACACACATTCGCCACTTCCCATTCTTTTTCTTCACTAATACAGGGTTAGCTAGCCACGTCGGGTGGAACACTTCCTTGATGAACCCGACCTTGAGGAGCTTCTGCAGCTCTACTCCGATCGCCCGGCGCCGCTCTTCATCAAAGCGGCACAGCCGTTGTTGCACGGCGCGGGAGTGAGGTAGGATGTCAAGGGAGTGCTCGGCGACCTCCCTCGGGATGCCTGACATATCCGAGGGGCTCCACGCGAAGATGTCGGCGTTGGCGCGGAGGAAGTCGACGAGCACCACTTCCTATTTCGGGTCGAGGGTGGAACTGACCCTCAACGCCTTGCCCTCGGGGGCAGCAGGGTCGAGGGGCACCTCTTTGGTCTGCTCGGCAGCCTCGAAGCTGCCGGCGTGTTTGGCGGTGGAGTCGAGGTCCTCGTTGACCAGCTTATCCAAGTTCGCCACGAGCGCTTCATCCAGCGCTAGAGCCTCCGCGTGCTCCATGCACTCGACGTCGCAGTCGAATGCGTGCTCGATCGACGAGCCCACGGTGATGACACCCTTGGGCCCCGGCATCTTCATCTTGAGGTAGGTGTAGTTGGGGACCGCCATGAACTTGGCGTAGCACGGTCGCCCAAGGATGGCGTGGTACGCGACCCTGAATCCCACCACCTCAAAGGTGAGCGTTTCCTTGCGGAAATTGTCTGGCGTGCCGAACCAGACTGGCAGGTCGATCTGCCCGAGGGGCTGGACGCGCTTTCCCGGCGCAACGCCGTGGAACGGCGTCGTGCTGGGGTAGCTGGTCCAACCCTATCCCCAACAGGCGCAGAGTGTGCGCGTAGAGGATGTTGAGGCTGCTGCCTCCGTCCATCAGCACCTTCGAGAACCGCGTGTTCCCGATGACCGGGTCCACCACCGGCGGTCGACCCGGCCGGGTTGGGGATGCGGTTCGGGTGATCCTCGTGGCTGAAGGTGATGGCGTCCTCCGACCAGTCGAGGAAGGAGGGAGGCACCTTCTCCGCGGCGACGACCTCGTGCCACTCCCGCTTGCGCTGGATGTTGGACATGTCGACGGTTGGCCCCCCGAAGATGAGGAAGACGTTCTCCACCGCGGGGAAGCCACCGGCGTCGCCGTCACCCCCATCCTTCTTGGCCTCGCCGTCCTTCGCGGCGGCGAGGCCGTAGAACCTATTGAGCATGTCGCACTGTTCAAGGGTGTGGTTGACCGGCGTCTTATGGTAGGGACATGACTTCTTTAGCATGTCGTCGAATACCCCAGGGCCTCGAGGGGCTGCTCGAGGGCCCCATCGAGCTGGGTCAACAGCAAGGGCTTCGTCGCCGTCGTCATCGCACCCTTGCTCGCGCGCCTCGCGGCACGGCTTCTTTCCTTTCTTGCCCCGCTTATGCTTCTGCTGGGGCTCCTTGGACTTGCTGCCCTCCACAGGCGCGTCGTCCACACGCTTGCCTTTCTTCCCGTCGAAGATCGCCCCCACCGCCTCCTCGCTGGAGGCGAAGCTGGTGGCAATGTCGAACAACTCGTTCGAGTCGACAGGCAGGCTGCGCCCAAGCTCGCGCACGAGGTCCCAACATGTGGTGCCCTCGAGGAAGGCATGCACGATTTCGGACTGGGCCACGCTCGGGAGCTCCGTGCAGCGCTTGGAGAAGCGTCGTATGAAGTCCCGGAGCGACTCGTCGGGCATCTGGGTGCATGCGCGCAGGTCCCAGGAGTTTCCAGGGCGCACGTACGTGCCCTGGAAGTTCCCCATGAAGGTGCGGACCAGATCGTCCCAGTTATGAATCTGGCTGGCCGGCAGGTGCTCAAGCCACGTCCGCGCCGAGTCGGCGAGGTACAGGGGTAGGTTACAGATGATGACCTCGTCGGTGGTGGCTCCGCCCAGCTGGCACGCCAGGCGGTAGTCGTTGATCCATATGCGGGGGTCCGTCTCCCCGTTGTATTTGTCGATCGACGTGGGCTGGCGGAAGCGTTGAGGGAAGCTCGCTGTGCGGATCTCCCGGCTGAACACGCGGGTTCCCGGGGGCTCCGGTGTCGGCGAGCGGTTGTCACACCCGATTTTACAAGGAAAACCGAATGCATCTCACGTGTGCGCCAGGATCATTTTACACACACATGATAGACAAAACGAGAGTAATACCATTGCAGTAATAAATCGTTCAAGAGTTAAACCAGTACGATATCCATTATTACATCCGGAGAGGTGGACTCGAAGGTCCGAACACAACGATAACTAAGCGACGAGCAGCTCCATCTTTGACTTCCACAGGCATGATGACTGGGGGATCCGCATGCCCTAGAACTCCTCGTAATCACTCCAGTACTCGTCCTCGCCTCCGACGTTCTCCTCTCGACAGTGGTAAGCAAGGGTGAGCACACTTATGGTTGGTGCTCAGCAAGTGGGGGAAACAATGCAAGGCTATCAAGGATAGGCTATGGTTCACAGCGGTAAGCATTTTATAAGTTGGCCAAGTTTTATTAGCAAGCACCTAATTACTAGGTGTAAGTGTATACCAACCCACTTATCATTAAAAGAAACCTCAAACCAAACCACAAACCCATGATTTGCATTAATCTTCAAGTTTATTAATCATGTGAGGGTCCAAGCCGCTCTTGACCGTGAGCACGGGCGATCGATCGTTTTCACTCTGAGAGGTTGTACACTTTACCCACGGTTCGTGTTCCCCATCTTGCCGGGTTAGCTAGACCCTTAAACACTTCCAAGGTGAGTGGCTAGGGGTCCACTACGAAGCCTTTACAAAGGAAAGAAGAGAAACCAACGACGCAACGATTACGAAGGACAGTGGAGCGGACCATAACCCTCCCTTATGGTCGGCACATTAGCCAAGGTCTGCTACCCCAAAAGAACCGGGCTATACCCCTTCAACTCCGCCCCCTATGACCCTCTCGGAAAAGAGCTAATAGCTAACCCACTCTCCTAATTAATTGGCTAAGCCAGAGCCATGTGGACTGTGGTTGTACTATTATCTTGGGTGGTTCTCCATGTTCCGATTATGATTCAAGTTATCTTGTCTTAAGCACAAAGCTCATTATATAAACGAAACTGAGATATATAACATAAACAAAGCATAACCAGACTCATGTAAAGCAAACTAAGCATTTATCTACCCCAAGCATTTGTTTAAACATGGTTGATCAAGGTAAAGTGGTAAAGTATCTAGTCAAGTCCTTAACTAGGTGTTTGCCCATCAGGTTTATGCATAGCAACAGGAATAGTAAACATTGTTTAGCATGCGGTGACATAGGTTCAAAAAGATAATGCGAGAGGGGGAAAGCCACTTGCCTTCCTCTACAAGTGGGTGAAATCCTCCTCGAAAACGAGGCTCTTCCGATCACCTCCGACAGGGAGCTCAGACGAAATAGGCACGATATCTACGAGTCAAACATGAACAACAAACAATAAATAAAACAGTACACCAAACAGTAATAAAACTGGTAAATTTGCTGTTTAAAAGATTTTACTCATCGAGACGATCATTTCGGTATATAGAACGCTAAAAACGGAGTTAAAATGAGAAAGATATGATTAAAACAAGTTACAGGGACCTATCTGCAAGAAAACTAAGTTTACAGAGCTTTTTATAAATAAAAACAGGGCTAAAACATAATTATAAAATAAAACAGAGGGGTCTAAATGCTAAAAGGAATGAAAAGGACCTCCATTTAAAGAATCTAGGCTGGCCAGGGGCTAAAACATAAAAATCAGGACCTATCTGTAAAAATTCTCAAAGGTGGAAGGACCGGCTTGTGAAACTGTAAAAACACAGGGGCTCTTAAATAAAACGGCCAGCCCAGCGCCGTGGATCTCAGATCCAACGGCCACGGGCGCGCGTGCGCCGTGGATCGCGCCGTGCGCCCGGTGCACGGGTCCACGGTGGACCGGCCGCATAACCCGAAGGGGTACGCAATACGGGCCGTCCACGCAAGATCCGACGGCTCCGGACGTGTGCACGCGATGGGCGGCGGCGGCGTCGCCGGAGTGCGGCGGTGCGAGGCGGGAGCTCACCGGCGTTGGCCCCGGACGGCGCTCCCGGCCACCTTTTCGACCACGGGTTGGAGCAAAACGCAAGTGCGGGCGTATGCGCACGTGACCAAGGGGTCAAGGGGGGCGATCGAGCCTCACCGGCGGCCGGCACCGGAAGGGGGCGGCGCGGCTACTCCGGCGAGCTTGTGGAGGCACTGCTGTGCGTGAAAGGAAGGGGAATTGGGCAGGGGTTATTGCTCACCGCGTGTAGAAGAAGAAGGCGAGCTCAAAAACGAAGAGAAGGCGCTGGTGAGGGAACTTGGCAACGGCGGCGGATCGGGCGGCGCTCCGGTGTGGTCGGGGACCCAAGCTCCAGGCGCTGCTCGACTCCGGTGGCGGCTTCCCCTGGTCAACAAGCATCACGTGAGGGTCATGATCGTGTTCGGGGAAGAAAAGGGCAAGGCGGCGATGCACTTCACCGACGGCGACGCTTGCACGGCTGCGGAAAGAAGCAGAGGCGGCGGCGCTGGTGGAATTGGGCTCACGTGCGTGGAGTGGTGTGCTGCGGGTGCAAAAGGGAGGCGCAGGCGATCGAGCGCGAGCTTAAATAGGGGCGCAGGGAGGTAGGCAAAGCGGGAAGGGGACGGGGCGGCCGGCGGCTTGCCATTGATGGTCGCGGCCATCACGTCTTGGGTTTAAGGATGGGAGGTAACGGCCTAATTGATCACGGGAGAGTTTGATTGCCTTAATTGGCCGTGGAGAAAGGAAGGGAAAGTGGGGGGGAGCGGCCGGGCGCGACGAGGATCGCGCGGCGGCGCCGGGTCGGCTGGGCAGCGAGGAGAAGAAGAAGAAAGGAAAGGGGAAGGGGAGGCTGACAAGCCTGGCCCAGGTGTCAGCGCTCGCGGAGAAAAAAGAAAAAGGAGAGGAGGAGAGGTGGGCCGGCGCGGGGTGATGGCCGACGGGCCGCTGGGCCGTTTGGGCTGAAAGGGGAGCCGGGAATGGTTTTTCTTTTTTTTTCTTTTTCTTTTTTCAAACTTCATTTTCAAACCATTTTTCTTTTCAAATTCAAATCAAACTTTTTCAAACTTTTTCTCAAGAATTTTATAAACTTTTTAGAAACCACACAAGCAACCAAAAACCATGCAAGCCAACTGATGATGCACAAACACTTGTTGTCTCTAAGTTTATTAAATTATGTTTAATATTTTAGAGCTCAATTTAAATAGCAATTTAAATTCTTTAAATCCTTAAGACTAATTTAAGTTGCTAAGTGATTTTAGTGATGGAATTTTAGGGTGTCACAGCGGTCCTCTCGACTGTCGTAGCACCCGCCCCGTCGAGGGTGGTAGCCCGCCATCGCCCGCGTCCCCGTGTTGCCCGTCTGCCGGGCGTTGATGACATTGCGAGCGTCGCCATCTTGGGCTTGCCCACGCGTGTCGAGGATATGCTCCTTGACCGGCGTGCGCCCTGGGTTGGCGGGGCGTTCCGCTGCGCCTCCCGCGTGTACTGATGGTTCGGGGCCTTGCGTGCCCCCGTCGTCCCGCGTGCTCCCCTGCTCATGGATGCGGAACGCCGAGCTTTCGGCTTGCTGAACGGCCGCTTGCTCGATGAGCGCCTGCGCCTCGCGGTGCACGTTCCGTGCCTCGGGCGTTGAGGGGGCGGGCATGGCCCGTAGCAGTGTCGCAGCGGCAATGAGCTTCTGGCTCGCTCGCGGGGGCGTGTTCAGGTCGTCGACGTTGAAGTCAGCGTTGATGCGCTTGCGGGCTTGCTTGCCCAGCTCACGCGCGCGTGCCGCGTGCGGAGACTTCACCGGCGATGGAGGCTCGAAGCAGTCGCACCGCGCGGTACTCCTCCGCGAGCTTAGCTTCGAGCTCGCGCGCTTGAGCCAGCTGTGCATTGACGTCGGCCCCCCTCGGCGGTGAGGAGGGAGGAGCGCTTGGCCCCGCACCCTGGCGCGGTCCAGTTCCCGAGCCGGGGGGGGCCAGCTTCTGCCGCGTTCGTGGCATTTGCTTGGTCGTTGGTGAGCACGACGAAGCACTCCCGCGCGGGATCGTAGCTCCCGACGCTGGAGTTGTCAGAGTAGCCGAACCAGTAGTCTGTGGCGTCGAGGAATCACCGGAACATCACTGGGTCAGGCACGCTGGAGAAGTCCCACTCCGCGTACCCGTGCGAGGTGGCGGGCGGCAGCTCGCTGGCGGAGCCGTGGAAAGACTCGTAGTCGGCGGAAGCGCTGGGGTCCCTGACGGCCGGAACATGGCGGCCAGGGCGAACCCTATGCATCGCCGCGTCGATGTTGTCGGAGGCGACGTATGCCGTCGTGGCGCCGCGCAGCCGATGTGGAAGCGTGGCCCCGAGACCAAGCGTTCCCCGTCGGGGCGGCGGCCGGCCTCGCCGGTGGTCGCGTCGCATTGTGAAGCGACGCGCGGAGCGCGTCGGCGCTCCGTTCGCGCCCTGTCGCGAGCACGCGGCCGAGCATCGGTGGCGCCGAGATGTTGAGGCGCCCGCAACATCCGTGCCGGCGGGAGTTGGTGCCCGGCGGCCGGGTGCGACGGGGACCGGGGCTGGCCCGGTTTGTCGCCGCGCACAGAGTTCGTCACGGTTGGTGATGCGCATGAGGTAGTCGTTCCCCGTGGCCTGAAAGTTCAGGCTCCCGAACCGGATTTCGAATCCGGCTGGGAGGGGGTCCGAGCTGCCCATGGAATACCTCTGGCCGTGGTACTCGGTGCGAGTCACCATCGAGAGGGCTAGTGACAAGCTGATCTTCAGCGCAACTCCCCTACCTGGTGTGCCAACTGTCGGTGCGGAAAGTAGTCCCGACACTAACTAGTAATGAGCGCTGAGATCTGCCTCTCGATGGGCCGGTGCTAGCAACTAATGACACTAGGTTTATCCTGATTCCGTCCGGGCCGTACGTCCAGCAGTGCTGTGCTCGGGGCACTGTATAGCTTCGCACAGTGGTGCTCGTAGAGAGGGGGCTACAAGTGTGGTGGGAGAGGAGGCCCGGCCTCCAAGTCCTAGAGGTATTGATTGAGGCAAGTGCCAATATCGTGGAGAAGGCGGAGAGTGTGTGGGTGATCGCCGTTCGTCGTCCCGTGTCCCATGCGTCTGGGGGACTGCCCCTCCATTTATAGGCCAAGGAGGGAGCAGTTTACATGTGTGCCGCACTATTTCCCTACGTGTGGAGGCATGGCGAGCAGTGCCACGGAACTGATGGCCGTCCTGGCGAATCCTGCTCCAGTCGAGGCGTCGTGGCGCGTCCTGTGCTCGTACAGTAGCGGTTTCGAGGGTGGCGGCATAGTGGTTGATCGTCCGGCCGTCACCGTGGCCTGATTCGAGGGTGCCGTCAACGGGGGGTCCGTACGCGACACAGTGGTAGTTGTGGCGATGTCTTGTCCCCGCGCGCCCCAACAGCGTCGGGATGTCGTCACAGTGCTCGCCGTGGTGCAGCAGTGGCAGGGATGGCCGCCAGGGTTGACAGCGACGGGGATGACCGATCTCGCCGGCCTGACGTCACGGCGTGGCCCTGTGTACTCATAGAAAAGGCATTCGAGGGTGCTGCCGGCCCCCTTCGAGGGCTCGGTGCGTTAGCCGTAGGGGGTAGGCGGCACAGCGTCACGGAGCTGACACCGGCCTCATTGCACAGTGCTACACAGCGGCGGGGATAGCCTCCCCCAGGGAGTCGGTGAAACAGCGCCGGGACGCGATTCCCGGGCGTGTGAGGGTTGTGGCGCGCGTCCTGCAGCGTCAGAGCATTAAATGCCCGTACACAGGGGCAGGAGCGTGGACAACGTGCGTGCAGGTGCCCTCGAGCGAGGCGGACCTCGCCCGAGGGGGGAGCTGAGCCCTCGAGCGAGGCGGACCCCGCTCGAGGGGGCGTTAAGGCCTCGAGCGAGGCGGACCTCGCCCGAGGGGGTGTTAAGCCCTCGAGCGACGCGTACCTCGCCTGAGGGGGGGCGTAACCCTCGAGCGAGGCGGACCTTACTCGAGGGGCGTTCCGCTGTGCCGCTCTGGCGGGCCGCAGGGGCCACCAGGGTCGTGGTCGTGTCGTGCATGTGCTTTAGGTGCGTGAGTTGATCCGTGATTCGCGTTTTTTGCGGGTTTTATGCGGGTTTCCCCTGGTTATTTAGGGGACCCTTATGGCTGTCCCCGACACTGCTCGCGAGAAATGTTGGAGCGTGTCCAGTTCAACATCACATCAACGGAGTCCCGGGCGGACTGGAAGCGCAAGAAACGGTGGCGCTGCGGATTCTGAAGAACTCGGAGAGCTAGGTGCGAGCGCGAGAGGAAGAAGACGATGGGAAAGCAAAGTCCCGAACCTGTGCCCGACGCGCGATTTTAAAGGGGTGAGCGCGGCCCCTCACCTTCAACGCCGGGCCCGCCGTGTCAGCGGGACTTTCACCCACGCGTGCGCGCCCCAGCAAAATAACCGCCCACTCACGCGACGCCTCGGTTCCTATAGAATACGGACCTGCAACGTCTGCGCGCGGTCATGATGGAACGATCACGTCCGTCACGTCGGCCGAGATGCCCGCGCCCATAACTGCACCCACATTCACCGCGACGGTCATGACTACCCCGACGAAGCGTCCCCAAGCTACAATGACTACAATCACGAATAAAAGCTCGCGAGCGAGTCTCTAACTCACTCACGAGCTAGGGGGCTACATCCGGCAGATGCGCTCGCGCGCACCCACCGAGAACATGAAGAACACCATCAACACCAAGATTGTCCGGCTGAGCCTGAGCGTGACTCCTTGACTCCCTCTCAGGCTCGGGGCTACTGACGAGGGCCCGGATTAGGGCCCCCTTCGACGGTGAGATTATCTCCCCTAAACGCAAGACAATCCAACACCACTGACAATGTGAAGGCCAAGATCGACAACGTCAAGGCAAAGATTCAGGGCAAGGAAGAGTAATGACCCAGGTCAAGACCCACACTGGCAAGACGTCTAAGTCTTCGGCCAGCTGGCTGCATCTCCGACCAGTTCCCACTAGAGGGACCTCCGCGACAAGTCTCCGCCTCGCACGACAAGTCTCCGCCTCGCACGGGAAGTCCGGCTCCGACTGGCGCGTGGGCCTAGACGCGCGACGAAAGCCCACGGCGTGAGAACCACCACCAACGCGTGCGGGGAACGATTCCCCACGTCATGCAAGTACAACAGCTAGCGGCCATGCAGGCAGCTCAACCCGACAAGAGCCTTAATGCTGGCCTAACCGGCTGCGCGACCATCACATCGCCATCATCTCCCACTCTGCCACACGCAAGCTCAGCCCGAGGCACTCAAGCACCCTCTAAAACATGCACGAGCCTAGACTTAGGCTCAGGCGTGGTAGGCTAGGCAAGTACTCGGGCAGTCTAAGACGAACGCAAACTACTCGGAGAAGAAGCCAAGCGTCCCGGGATGAACAGTCATGCCCAGCCACGCGGCGGCTCCCACGACGAAGCATCGCGGCTCAGCTTCAATGCACTCCGACGGACAACGACGTACGACGGGACGTGCCAACAACCAAGCACTGTATGTCTTTTTTTACTTCCCTCTTGTGCTCCTCCCCTTGTGACTATAAAAGGGAGAGGAGGGCAACGGTTACAAGGGTTAGATCTTCGAAAGACCGAACACCACCCAAGGGACTTGGGCTCGACACCCTCTCCCGACCAGCTTGTAACCCCTACTACAAGCACTCCTAGCTCGGGAACACGACAGCACCACACTGAACGTAGGGTATTACTCCTCGGAGGCCCGAACCAGTCTAAATCCCGTTGTCTTTTGTGCTAACCATCCGAGCCCGACGCACGATTGATATAAATTTAGTGCCGGCGGTAGAGAACCCCAACAGATTCCAACTTCCCAAGGTCATGCAAGCTATACTTTTTTCCAATTTTTGTGTCATAGAGTCCCTCTTCATACCTTATACTATACTAGCGATATGCTCGTGCGTTGCAACGGTTCCACAATGGTTAGATACTTCGACAAGCGGTTTCATGAATATTATACATCACCAGAGAGTGGAACACGTCAAATAATAGTCCATACATGTGTAATATAAATTTAGCTGAACTTTCTTTGGATAAACATTTCAGGAACATCATGCTCGTGTGGACAGACTTAGAAGAAAACAACTGAAGACTGTTGAGAATGGACTGAATGAGGATATTCTCTCAAAACAATCAATCTGATGAGTTATACAAAGGGTTCTCCATGGCAATGGAATTCTTACTGATAGTGTTTCATCTTATCTCATGATGTACTTTTTCACGATTCCTCTTTGCTTGTTTTTTCTCAGATGTCATGTTCGCATAGAGCAACCTCTGACAGTCACATATTGCCTGCCTCTGCTTGGGTGTTAAATTTGCATAACGTGCTCTAGCGTCCGCACGTCTTGCTTCAATTTGCTCTGGTGTTAATATAACAAGGTCAGTTATATATTTCTTTTGTTGACGCGCTTCACGACGATTTTTTAGCAATTCATCTTTATCCTTGGAAGATAGTTGTGCCTATCGGTTCCTTTCCCTCGCTTACGTTCTCTAGGATCCATGAGTGGTGGCTGGTTGCCTGATGCCTTGGAGCCATTGTCATTGCTAATGTTGTCACCATCTAAATAAGTACTATAGGCATTAGTTATGTAGCATCATATGCATTAAACGCTTACATAGATACTATAGTTGATCAACATACTTGTGGTGGTGACGATGCCTATGTCTTTCAATGGAGTGCAGCCCTCGTATTGTTTTGAATAAGCCATCTGCAAAAAAAAACATAGTGGTTAATAATATTAGTAACAAAATGGTACGTTGATACTTAAATTGTGTATCGTAAAAACATTATTTGAAATATATATAATAGTACAGTTCAAGCAATTTGGTCCCAAGCGAATTCAATAGTTTGAACCTAAGCAAGCACGAAAATCCAAACATTTTATATTGGCTTGCTGTAGTGTTCTTCTCGGCTACACCGGACATGCTCGCTGAGCCGGAATCCAAATATTTCACGGATGCGCTGGAACTGTGTCAAGCCATCCACACGGTCGGTCTCAAAGTGCATCTGCTTGTCCAATCTCCAAATGAGCACGCTCGTCCGCAACGAGGATGGATCGCAAGGTGCGAGCAGTACCATGAAAAGGTACGTGTTTTTGGAGCACGAGTAAAGCAAAAACAAGCAAATAGCCAAACTAATTAATTCTCTATAGTCCCAAACCATACAGCGGTGGTGGTTGTTGCTGACCAAACTTTTTTGCCCTTCCACATTATTATTCCTCGACTACCTACCTAGGCATACACATGCCTAACCAACCTAGCACATATACGACATATACTGCTGCTATATGAGGTGCTGAATGCTGGAGCCATGAGAGACACACGTTCTAGAACAAAAACCTCTAGCCAAACACACACCACGTCATAGCTTGAACTCCAACGCCTTCATTTACTTGTACGCGATCGATTGACATCAATCCGCGACCATGTTTGTTTGCAGAACGACCATGTTTGTTTTGGTAGTGGGCAAATCTGTACATATTATATATACATATTATATGTATGGTATGTCTATGGTGCTTGACACATTTGAAGCTCCAACTGGGCTGTTCTTCATCACTCGGTAACACACCTTATGCTATTGCAATTTCTAATTTTTACCCATTTTTGTTGGAATAATATCCCTTGCACAATTGGAATTACATGTTTTTGCTCTGTTGTCACTATTGTTTGATTTTAGTATCAGATATTGGGATCATGCACGCAACATGTTCGATGATTTGTCTCTGCAGCTAGATCTTATCGGCTAATTTTCTTCATAAGGGGTGGAAAACTAATACCAGTTGCTTAGCACACTAATTACATCAACATTACAGAAAAAATAATCAGGTCTGCACATTTTTATATAGCAGAGCAACCACAGCGGTTGTGTCATTGTTCTCGACATTTAAATGATCGAATGCTTCATTGCACAAGCAAGGTGGACAACCTCTGTGCATATATATATTGAGTCCTTATTGTAGACGATGAACAAATTGTCAATGCTCCCACCATAGATTTATGATATAAAAGCAACAAATAATGGCTAAGAACATTTAATTGATTGCATTCCTCGTGAGTGGCAGGAGGCATCGTTGGCTAATTGTTGATGGGACCAGCTAGCATGAGGGCTCTGTATGATCATACTCTGATTGGATGAGAGGTGGGTCAGTGCTAACAGTGAAACAGATGCAGTTACAAGTGGGAATTTTGCCAACTATTGCAGAATGCTTGGATGAGCTTCGAACATTATGTGAGATGCACTAGGTTGAGTAAGAAAGGAATTCTTTTTTGGCCCCTTTTGCAATTACCCAAAATAACCATGTGTAACTTGCATTTGCTCTTACAATAACATGTTGTAATGTTGGTGCATCTTGAGTTGTGTTTTCATAAGAAGAAGATGGTACTAAAGAAATCATGAGAACAATCAATGGTAAGCAAGGTATCTTCCTTTGCTGCTAAGTGCTAACTAGGACTGTCACTTTACTTCGTATGATCGACAGGACAATCAACCAGTAATGTAATAGAGAAGATGGGTTCAAGGCTACATTTACATGGATGCAAATGTAGATTCCTGACGAAAATTGGGAGGATGACTTATAAATTCTGTGCTTTCATCCATCTTCCACTTGCCAAAATTGGCAAAGGAGCTCTCGAGTATTAGCAGCCTGTTCGTTTGGCTGGTGGCTGATGGCTGGTGCTGATTCGTTCTGAGAGAAAATTATTGTTGGCTGGTTGTTGGTGGCTGGTTTGTTCTGAGAGAAAAGTACTGGTGGCTGGTGGCTGATAAGCCAAACGAACAGGGCGTAGAATGATAATTGAGATTGAGATGTTTGTGGCATGAATGCGAAATCCACATCTAGGAAATGTTTAGACCATGTGCATCAATCCAGTTGGACAGTATCTGATTTTTTTACTTCATTGTATCAATACTCAAGAGCTGTTGCTACATGTTAGCACAGCTAAGATATAAGATTTTCCCTATGCGTCTTGAGTGTGTCTCTTGAGCGTAAAAAGGTTTGTTCCATTATATTTTAAATATTATCATGTGAAAAATATACATGTATGTGTCAAGAAAATCAAATACTCCTATGTGAGACTTTGTGGTTTTTAGTACCATCAACAAATCTTGTTGTTACAAATGTACTTAACAAGTTCTCAACAATAACAAGACCTAAATTATCTCTTAGTTGATAAAAGAAATTGGTACTGCTATACATGTTCCAAAATAATAACAAAGTTCAGTAATAATTTTCTAAAAACACGTGCGTGTCGCACGTGCACCTTACTAGTTGTGTAAAATATTCACAACTTTCCTACTAATCATTGGGCTACATGTCAGTCTTTCTAGTATTTACTTAATTGCATCGTGTATTATTCTCAGTCACTTGCGCGCATCGTGTATATTCTCAGTCACTTGCGCGCGTCGAAACTTCTTTTTGTTGGGCCATGCCATCTCAAGCAAACACTATCCGCCCCATCTTTTTGTTGTTCCATGCCAGCCCATCACGACCATGTGACGTTGGAGATGTATAGCCCAAAAATAAGAACCTACATGTGTCCACGTTAGCGGGAAATCCTATATATCTTCCGGAATGTGGTAAGAGGTTGCAACTTCCAGTGTTTGAGATTCGTGCAAGCCATCACATCTGTAGGATTCAACACCAAAATCCTAACCACCCACCTTCTTCTTCACCTCGCACCTGCGTCGCCACCCCTCGCCTGACGCCTGTGCCACCGCCTCCTGCGTCGCACCGGCCGGCCCCGCGGCTCCTCCGCTGCCCCTCTGTGGGGCTGTTTGGCTGGTATAAGCTTGTTTATCTTGACTTGTTTTGACTTATTTCCTCTCACGTAATACTATTCATTCTATCAGCCAATCATTATTCATTCTATCAGCCGAATGACCTCTGTGCCTAGTACCGGCCCTCGCCGAGCCCGCGTGCCGCCGCGACTTAGCCCCGACCGTGCGCGGGAGCTCGCCGGCGCCGGTCGCGTCGCGGGTCGCGCCGCCGCGACCATTCTCCCCTGTCTCACGCGCTCACCATCGAGCGGTCGGCCACCCGTGTGCGGTTGATGTATGTTTTTTTTCATGTTGCAACATTTATTGACGAAAAATAACTAAAGATGTTGCAAAAAAGTGTTGTATCATTTCTGAAAAATGTTGCAACATTTTTTATTTAATACCCATAGGTTTTGGTGGGCTGGTTAATCTTAGGTAGCCATCGGTGTGCTGGAAGTTTATACCCTTATCTATCTTGCGGTGAGCCCCCACGTTAAAATAAGTTTATTGCATAAATAAAGGGTTATTCGATAATATTAAACTCATCACCAAATATGATTTTATTGAAGAATTATATATCATTGTGTGTTTTTTATTTCCAATATGGACCTGCTTTCTTCACTTGCTTAAATTCTAATTTAGTTTTTAGTTCACAAAATATACTACATCGTGTGTTTCTCTTCTATCCTTAACTGACGGCTTGAGAGCAATAGAGCGATCTAGAGAAACCCGATGACCCTAGTAATCTCTCTCTCTTCCCCTCTGCATTAGGGATGTCCACACAAAACTTATTCCATCGGCACATTCGTTTGTTTGGTGGTGATGGTTAGTCTTGATTTGTTCTAAGAGAAAAATCTCTTTGGTGATTGTTGGTGGTTGTTCTTTTCTTTGGTGGTGGCTGATAAGCCAAACGAACAGGGCACATGTCTATCTACTTAATTGGCCACCTCTCTGTAATGTAATGCAATGCAACGTCATGAGGCTCCTCGTGGAACTTAGTTGAGAATTATGACAATCCAACATGAGATGCAGGTGAGACAAGTTTACCATGCACAGGAAAATCTTACTTGACTCTCGTTTGTTGCTCTCCGGACGTGGGCCTATTGCTGCCTCGCCATCGCTGGCTCGTTTGCCTCTCTCGAGTTTCGCCGGCATTGCGTCATGTTTTGGGCCGTTTTGCCACGTGGCATCTCTTTGCACTAGCATGCCTTGTGGGTACGCGTAGCAGCAAACCGCACACCATCGCCAACCATTTCCTCCTCGTCCACAAGCCGGCAGGCGGCGGCTCGGGCTAGGCGAGGCAAACCAAGAGGGGGGGAATTAAAAAATAAAAAAAAAGCGGAACTCCTACTAAAAAAGAGGGAGGCCTCGAAAGCGACCAAATCTCGCAACGAATTCCCATTTCCCCCACCTCCACCCCCACTTTCCCCCCCCCTCCCGCCCCCCCCCCCCCCCCCCCCTTCCTCGGCGCGATCCAAATCCGGCGAGATGGACGGCGGGGCGCAGCCGCCGGACACGGAGATGACGGACGCCGGCGCCGGCCAGCCGCCGCAGCAGCAGCCGGCGGGCGGAGGAGGCGGGATGATGGACAACATCCAGGCGACGCTGAGCCACGGCGGGCGCTTCATCCAGTACAACATCTTCGGCAACGTGTTCGAGGTCACCTCCAAGTACAAGCCCCCCATCCTCCCCATCGGCAAGGGCGCCTACGGCATCGTCTGGTGCGCTGGCTCCCCTCCCCATCCCTCCTCCTCCTCCTCGTCCGATTCGCCTCCTTTGGTTGCGAGCGGGTTTCTGATTCGTGATTTGGTGGGCAGTTCGGCGCTCAACTCCGAGACGGGGGAGCAGGTGGCGATCAAGAAGATCGCCAACGCCTTCGACAACAAGATCGACGCCAAGCGCACGCTCCGCGAGATCAAGCTGCTCCGCCACATGGACCACGAGAATGTCAGTCGCCCCAGCCACCCCCCGATCCGTCCAGCTCTCTCCTCCTAAACGATCCCAGAATTCCTTTTTAACTTTATTCTCCGCGGGAAGCGCATCGGAGATTCTCGTTTAATGCTTGTCTGCTGGTCGCATTAAATTTGGTGGAGGTTGGGGTTAGTTACTTTAAATGATTGATGAGTTCACAACAGCTCGCCTAGCCTAGGGACTTTTCCTTCTCTTGGCGGGGAGTAGTTCAGGAATAGCAATTGTAGCCATGTCTTTAAGGGAGCCAACCACCTTTTGAGATTATATTCATGGTATGTTCTTGAAGAACATGAGGGCCAAAAAATGATGTGAAACAACCTGGAGCAGCAGTGCATGATGCTCCTGCTTGCTGATGTCAAAAGTGAGTCACTTAAGGACCAACCTAGTGCTGGCCTTTTTGCTAGATCATCCCAATCCGATGGGAATGCTGTGAAAGTGAATGCCCCAGTTGGTAGGCGACTAGTATTGGAAAGACTTCTGTACACTTTTCTGTATTGCTGCAGAACTTGGACCTCTAAATTGAAAGACTTAGTAACAGGATTCCAAATTTTTACCGTATCTGGACGAAATATGGTTGAAGAATCATTTAGCTTGTCAGAAGGGACAATTTTTCACGATCGATGTTGGAAAGTGAAAGACAGTTACGGGAATGACCTGCCGTTACAGCTTAGAACCTGTTGCACGTTCGGAAATGGGCTGAATTAAGTTGGATGTTGATTGGTAAATTTGTAACTGCTAGATTAATATCCTGGTAACATGACATAAGTCATACAAATGGATGTTGTTCCTTTCTGTTATTTGGCAGTTACGTGTGCAGAAGCATATCTTCAGGGATAGGCAAAGGTCGGTTAGCACTTAGGAACTTGTTGTCCTTGATTTAGACGTGTGCATTCTTGGTCGGCTACTTATACCTTAACTTTCCTTAACGGTAGCATAAACCATATTATTTGTACTCTTCTGCATGCCAGCCCTCTGGAAAAGCATTGTGTGGCGTGTGTAGGGAATATGCTGCTTAGGTTGCAAATTTTCTACAGAAGACCAAAAAGAGTATAACAATAGTACAAATCATGCTAAAACTACATAAAAATGGAAAGCTACAGATTTTTCTCTATTTTCTATATAGTAGTGTACAGCATTACAAGTTACGAATTTAGCATAAAAAAGGCACCGGTTTATGATGCCCACATGGTTTAGCTGTAAGCTTTTAACTGTCCCAAAGGATTGCTTAATAAAATGTGTGCTTTTAAGCTTTTCCCTTGAGCTGTTGACTTAATTCAAGTAAATCAAACTGAGATAAGTTCAATCCACCGAAGAAGGTTTAACGTCTCTTAAAACATTCCTTTTGTGTTCCAGCTTAGTTCTGCACTGAATTAAAAACATTAGAGTCATAGTTCAAAATTGTTGGGCAGTTTTGGGTATGCCTTCCAGGTACAGAGATGCTATATCTGATGCAAATTCATTTTTTTTTGTGTGTGTGTAGATTGTTGCAATAAGGGATATCATACCTCCTGCGCAGAGGGAGGCATTCAATGATGTGTATATTGCGTATGAATTGATGGATACTGATCTTCATCAAATTATTCGTTCAAATCAAGCTTTATCAGAGGAGCACTGCCAGGTTAGCTTTCTGTTCAATCTAAGAAATGTGTTATACTGTAAATTAGTTCTCTTGATACTCTTTTAGCCATTAACTGAGATAAAAAACTTCTATTTTTATTTCTAGTTGATCATGTTTCAGGTTATGTTTCGGTGAATTTCTTGTTTATCTAGGACTCTGCTCAAATTAAGTTTATCCTGAGGTTTGAGGATTCTGAGTGTTGACCTAGAACACAATGAGTGTTGATGCTTATTTGGGTTTTTTTAAATTATTGTTCAGAATTTTGGTTTATACAAATAAGATCTAATGTGTTTGACAGAGTCTCTCCTATTGCTTAGTTTCCAGTGCTTTGAGAATACCACATGTAGGCAGCACTTTTAAAACCAAGACATGCTTATATGCAAGATATCAAGGGTTATTTAATGGGTGATCTCAAGAAAATCTTTTATAGCCCATTGACAAAATGGCAGAATATGCACAGGAATCAGGCGAGTAGCCTATTAGTCTCATGCAAATAGAGCTGTTAAACAAGTGTGTTGTAGCTAAACATTGTTGGAAGAATGCTTATAAGCTACAAATGCAATGGTGCTACTAATATGAGTATGTGACATGAATCCCTGAATAGAAGTGCCATTCTGATATCAAAGTGTTATCTTACCTGGTGTCACAATTTTGTATCTTGCTCATAGTGGCTCCTGTTTCAAACTATGCAAACACTTCTGTTTTCGTGAATATTTCAATGAAGATATCCATGTGGCTTTCTTGCTGAACATATTCATGTGACTTTCTTGCCTGGAAAAGTTTAATTCTGGGTCATGCCCAAGAAGAGAATTCATGTTGTAGCCTTCCTAGCTTTTATTATCTGTTTTAACACATACATTTCCTAGATTGAGCAGAATTGTATGGTAATATATTTCTTTTTCGGCCAAGTTACCAGATCAGAGCTCCTCTGCTCTATTTCTTAGCTTGTCAAGCTATACATGTTTGCATGACTGTTTTGTGTGTGCTTATTTTTCTTCTGCAGTATTTTCTTTATCAAATTCTCCGCGGTTTGAAGTATATACATTCAGCAAATGTCCTTCACCGTGACTTAAAGCCTAGCAATCTCCTTTTGAATGCAAACTGTGACCTCAAGATTTGTGACTTTGGACTTGCTCGCACCACCTCGGAAACTGATTTTATGACTGAATATGTTGTCACAAGATGGTATAGAGCACCAGAGCTTTTGTTGAATTCCTCTGAGTATACTGCAGCAATTGATGTGTGGTCTGTGGGCTGTATATTTATGGAATTGATGGACCGGAAGCCCTTGTTTCCTGGAAGAGATCATGTTCATCAGTTACGTTTACTAATGGAGGTTAGTACTTATCTTTGAACTTCTTTTACATTGAATGGATGGTATTTTTATTACCTTTTTTTTGCATTACCGTAGCTTTCTGATAGTACTATTTACCAATTACAATGTAGTGAACTGTTAATAAGCATAGATTGTATGGGATACTGGATACACCAATCAACCCCACCCGTCTGGTCACAATTGTTTGTTTTATTTTAAAGATGAAAATGAAATATACTGTGAGCATGTATTGTGGTGGTTTTGAGTAGTTCTAATTTTAAAGAATAAGCATCACTGGTGTCTTGAAATTGACCATCTGCAAAGACACAGGAAATGTACAGCAAAATAAACAAAAAAAATTTTGACGGTGGGGGAGCATCCCCACCTGAATGCCTTGATATATAAGGTCGGGCCGAAGCCCATCCATCAATGAATGCATTGATATATTAGCTCTTGTGTTATATTGCATCTCCTTGTTTTCGAGCCCATGGTGTTGTGGGTATGCTGTTGTAATATGTGGTCTGCCACGAACTTTGTAATCATTGATGGAAAATAAAAAAAATAGAGCTTACTAGAAGGTGGCTGCTTTGTTGTCTGATAGATGGGCTTCAGAAAATAAAACATTGGGTGTCAATTCGTATCTCTACTAAATGCTTCATGTTGATCCATGTCTCTGGGAGATTTAGTAACTTCTTTTCTTGTGCACATTGCTTCATGCTGAATGTTTTCATCTTATTTCTTCCATGCAGCTCATCGGGACACCAAATGAGGCTGATCTGGACTTCGTAAATGAAAATGCAAGAAGATATATCCGCCAACTGCCCCGTCATGCTAGGCAGTCCTTTCCTGAGAAATTTCCTCATGTTCAACCTTTAGCAATTGATCTTGTTGAGAAGATGCTAACTTTTGATCCTAGACAGAGAATAACCGGTAAGTTTTTTTACACTCCTTTAAATACATCCATCTTATGTTTGTATAGATGTTTTTAACCTCTTTTACTTCAACAATATGCCTCTTATACCTTAAATAGTTATGATTCCAACTTGAAAATAGTAAGTGGACTTGTAGCATTGTGATTTCGCATGGGGGAATGGTATAACAGCAATTGTAGGAAGAATGTCCATGAGTGGGTTTGAATGTGTTCACACCCACTTGTCATCATTACTGCAGAGGGTCTGAACTCAAGTAGGAATCAGACTTGTTAGGTGGTGTTTCGAATGTTAAAAATATGTTTGTGTTATTGGGGGGTGGGGGGCATTCTGCCTGATGTATTGATTTGCCATCAAGTTCCTTGTTGCTGAATGATGTATTTTCTTATCCTAATTTCCTTTTTAACAGTTGAAGGCGCACTTGCGCATCCTTATTTGGCATCACTTCATGACATAAGTGATGAGCCAGTCTGCTCAATGCCCTTCAGCTTCGACTTTGAGCAGCATGCATTGTCTGAAGAACAAATGAAAGATCTGATCTACCAAGAGGCTCTTGCATTCAACCCTGATTACCAGTAGCTGGAGACTTAAATTTCAGCCACCGATTCGCTTCATTGACATGGAAATTTTTTACCCATCGTGGTGGCACCACAAAGTCTACCACCGCCAGTTGCTAGATGTAAATAATTGCCTCACCTGAAGATCCTCTTTGCTTAAAGCCGGAAGGTGGTGTCATTCAAGGGTAGAAAAGAGCGAGCTTGTGGTGGTCAAATTTCTGGGTAGCTATGGATTCTTGTGCTTACAATATTGTTGTTGTTTTTATCAGACTCCCCTTTCCTTTTCTTTTTAAAACGTTTCGATGTTATCTGTAAGAAGAGGTAGTTCATGAACGATGGCTGCCTGAATTCAATGGCTGTCGTCGAAGTTTCCATTTATGATCGATTTAAGAATTCTTGTACATCTACCTAATTGTTTCATAAGACTGTAATTCCCATGTTGCCTGCAAGAGCAATGGTTGACTGACGTGTCTGTCTGTGGTGGCTACTGAGCCTCAAAAGTCTAGAACTGGATCCCTCTCTACCCTGCCAGCTGCGTGCACGGTGCCAAAAGCCCAAAACACAAAAGGTCTGGCGCTGGGCCCTTGCTAGTACCAAGTCCCAAACTAGCCTGAACGGCATCATCACCTGATTGGGTAACACCGTGCGACACTTGATGCAGGATATTTGACACCATCACATATTCACATCGAACAGAATTTAGTGTATTTTGCTGGTCAGTGAATGCTGACTTTCTTAAGTTGATCGTGGGTTTACTAGCCACAGAAGATGGCAGGAAATGGGGTGCTAAAATGCTAGTGCTAAAGATTCGCGGGAAGACATGGCCGTGACTCTTGCTGCTTGATACTGTCCGCCACGTGCGCGATAACGCCGGCACCAGCGTTGTGAAGCCACTCGTTCTTGACCTGCATCGATGCCATGAATTCGGATGCTGTTCGTTAAACGAAAAGAGAATTTGGGTGAACTGGAGACAGGATATCTCTCAGACGAAAGCATTCAGAAGAGAACTGTGCTGCGCATACGTGTATGTTGTTGTGAGCAAGGTAAGGCCAGAATGACGAATGGAAGTTGACGTCCACCTTCTTCCAACCAACCTTCTGCAAGCCATGGATCATCTCCTCTGTTTCAAGAAACCGGTGTCAACGATTCATCCAAGAAGAAAGGGGGCAACTTCAGCAAACATACATGGAGACCAAATTCCTACTTACCCTCCATCATTTGGTGGTATTCCTCAGTGTTTTCTGTGTTTGGCGTTCGTTGTGCAGCTTCCTTAGCTCTGGCAGCTTTGGAAGGAAAATGGGGGTCTTCTGATGATACAGGCGAACAGTATTCAACATTCACAATGTGCTTGTAACCATCCAATGAACGATGTGAGGGCTGCAAATAGTGGAACAGTAAGATCTATTCAGATGCCATTCATTTAGTGCGACAAGTTGACAATGATCAATTATGGAAATACTGCTACCTTTATAAGATCCTTTTCTCTCCTTAATGAAGATGTTCGCCAGCCAACCATATCTGGGATAAGCTCAAGAAAACAAAGAACAAGAATAGAAGCAGAAATAGTTTGGGGGGAGATGAGCATTATTTGATAGTATGCTGCAGATCAAGTCCATGGAATGATTTTTTTTCAACACAATTCAAGTTTGAGAAACTATTTGGATAGGAAGGATACGGTCATATGAAACATTAGCATACAGAACACGGTTCTTAAAACCTGCTAATGCTAATCTGTTGGGCAGTTGGGGAAAAAAGAAACACACTATTTGTCACTATGAGCAAATTAGTGCCTAAATGAATTATGTTATTCACTTACATGAACTTTTTGTCCTCGCAGTCAGATGCCATTTGTAGCAGAAGTGGTGGCTTGCTAGGATCACCATCAGTGAGAAAGAGTTGAGAACCGGTGCGGCCAACAATTAAAGGAGCCAAAGGTGCAGCAAGTTTTTCTAGAATTGATAGCCCTTGAAGAAATGGAAGCTGGTAACTAGGAATAAAAACATATAAGCATATAGTAAAGGAATCGCTCAACATTAACAGGTCACAATAAATTCAATATTGTCCAACGTTTTGATACAGTTTTGACACTCCAGTGATGAATAAAATCCCAGCCCATAAAACTCACTACGCCACCTCAAAATCTACATAAAGTTTCTATCTGAACAAACTAGAGACTACTTTTTTCCCAAGAACTCAACATTTACTCGAAAGTGAACAGTATCTGTTGCAGAAATATTTTAACACGTTTTGATGACCCACCTGATTTCTCCCTCTTACACCAAGATGTGGGGTTGCCAAGGTAATAAAATTTATCGGCTCCAATCCAGCAACTGAACCTAATCCTGAAGCACATCGTGATTTTGAAGATCCTCTTGCTGTAGGAACAATTTGAGCACTACTTTGTCCTGCATTCTCTGTTTCCAGTGAATAGAGTATTGCGATAGCATATCTAGCAAACAAACCACCCAAAGAATGTGCTAGGAAGGAAATCTTTCTCAAGCTGGACATCTTCTTAACCACATCCGAGACCTGTTCCATAAGGGCACAATTATCAGAGCTTCAAACTATTCGTTAGGATCCAGGAATAGGAGATAGAAAGTCCCCAACAAGGTGAATGATTGAAACCTTTTTTTCTAGGGCAAACTTTCAAGAACGTACTTCATCTGCTAACCTTCTTCCAGCTATATCAATCCCATCAAACGTTTTGGTGTAGATGTTTGATGAACTAGCTGCAGAGAAAAATGGTTGTGCATTTATGGCTCATGACAATTAACAAACTATTCTCAACTGTAAACCTATGTAGCTAAATAATAATGTGCATGCAAGGTTCAGCTAGGCACTAGGCGGTATCTAGGCGCTGACCCATTGCCTAGCGCCTAGTCGCCAATAGTCACCGAGTACTCGGCGCCTAGCCACAATTAGGCGCTAGGCGACGCTAGGCGTTGACCCATTGCCTAGCGCCTAGTCGGGCGTAGTCGCCGAGTACTCGACGCCTAGCTGAACTATGTGTGCATGCCATATCCATCTAGTAGCTACACCTTTTTTTGCGGCACTTTTTTGGTTCATATAAACTGGTATTGTCAATAAGGGAGACGAATGGGTAGGTGATAACTAGTCTGAAGTTCATGAGTTCAAATGCCAGCACCTTACCATAGATGAAAAAATTATCACCCAACCGCCTCTTCAGCACTGCTTCCCCATATGTCCAGTCTTTGGGGCTGCAACCAAATAGAATTAAGTAAATATGTCAGTAAACAGTCAAGGAAGAATGAAGACAAGCACAGCTTGAGTAGAAAAACCAAGTAAAATATCAGACTAATGCGTCTACACATTAAGCCTCTTTGCAAATCTATGTTCACCACTTACTACGGCAGAATTAGGATCTACAGGAGTTACCTTGCCATGATACCATGGACAAGAACAAGGAGATGATCTGGTCCTTGCTTGCTTTTGGATGTATCCATCAATGAACACGAAACAGGGACTCCCCCTTGATACTGGCTGAAAATATAGGTTTCTGGCAGATTTGAATCCTGAGAAGAATCATGCAGCTCTTGTGATGAGCACCAGCATAAAGCATGTGCAGAAAGTACAGAACAAGACAATGCAAATTTATCTGAGATGCAGATTTGTCATGAATCTGGATAATATAGATAAAGTATAAAATTTGTTAAAGCCGCTGAGGTGCCTCCTCAGTTTAAGAAAAGATCATAGCCTGTTGTTGTGTGGTCCTAACCTATTCAAATTCGTAAATGGATTTGACTTCCCGGATCAGTTGACGATGGATTTTGCTTGGATGCCAAATAGTTCGAGAACTGTTGCAGTGTTCCTGGTTCGGGCCTATTGCGATGCTAATTGATCCATCAGCTTATCTGGAAGCCTGAAACTTCCTGGGCTCCTTGGTTAACTGAAACTGTCTGATCAAATATCTGTTCGTGTACCCGAACTACCCAAACAGATTTAACAAACCAGCAGACACCTGACATTGGAATTGACTCTTCACAAGTACTAAATCAGATTATTACAGTACTAGTTGAGCTACGAAATGATCTGGCGCTTCGATTCCCTGGAGCAACCCGCAGCTTCACAGTATCCCCAAATCTACCGCAGAAGCAAATTTCATACGTAGGAATGGGTCGAGAAGAAACCTGACGGGGTGCCGCTTCCGCTGGAGGAAGAAGAACAACAGGCGGGGCCGACGGGTGGGGAACGGAGGCAGCGTCTGCTATATGAGCCGCGCAGCGAGTGCCCATGCGGGAGAGAGCAAGTCGCGGACGCCATCCTTACCGGCGGAGGCACGGGACCAAAAAAAAAACCCCCCGCGCCGGGATCAGCGCCGGCGTGGGGCTGATTGACGACGGGACGAGGAACGCGGCGGACGATCGAGGCAGGCAGCTGACGCGGGCGGCGGCATGGGATGGGAGGCCGGAGTGGGCGGCTTGGCGGGGTGAGGCCGTGAGGTCAGGTTGGCCGTGGCGTGGCGTGCGTGGGTGGGGACTGTTGGCCTCGGCGTCACGCCAGCCCTTGGATTCTGCGGCGGATGGACAAAACAAACACTCATGCCGTGGTCGTCGTCGTGCGACCGGTGGGCGGGCGGGCGGCGGCGGCGACTTGACCGTGTCCGGCCCAGATATAGTATTCCAAACGGGCCGCCCGGCCCGAGCACGGCCCGAGCCCGATCCGGCCCGGCCCGATGCGGCCGCACTAACTGCGCCCGATGACCTTTTCGTGCGGGGCGGGGGCCGTGCTGTCGTGCCGACTTGGCGGCCCGTGCCCGACACGACGGCCTGTTTTCGGGCGGGGGCGGCACGGCGCGCGAAGACGGCCGATGGGCCGCGACCCGGCACGGCACTATCGTCGGCGGCGTGGAGGCGGAGGCCGCGGCACCGGCGCGCGCGTGGGGCCGGCGTGGCCGGAGCTGCGGCACCCCACGGCGCAAGCGGCGCGGCCGGACTCCAACCCCCGCGCGCATCCGGGACGGGGGCGCGGGAGCTCCATCCCCGTAGCGGTGCGAGGAGCGAGCCGCGGAGGTTGGCGGTCGGCGCCGGCGACGTGTGGAGGCGAAGGTCGGTGGCGCGTGGAGTCATGGAGGCGGAGGCCGGCGCGCGAGATCTACGGGGAGGCGGTGAGTCGGGGGGTGCTGGCGGGATCCGCGAGGGCGCGGCGAGGTAGGGGCGGCGGCGGGATTTGCAAAAGGGGCAAGGCGGGGGTGTGGCGGCGGGTTGGGGAGGGAGATCGGGAGGAGAGGAGCGACGAGAGGAAGGTTAGGGAGGGTGGTGAGTAACTAGGGTTTCGGATATTTATATGTGATTGAGAATTATTATGGGGGCGACGATCGGGCCTCCAAAAATCGGGGCGTGCCTCGGCCGGCCCGTCGTGCCATGGTTGCGGCCCAAGCACTAAAAGGCCATCGGGCGGGCCGGCACTAAGCACTGTGTCGTGCCTCGGGCGGGCTAGGGTCGTCTTTTTAGGGTCGTGCGCTCGTGATGTCAATCGTGCCTCGCCCATTTGGAATACTATAGGCCCAGAAGCAAGGTGATCTCCCCGGCCCGGTGTGGCCCACAACCAAACCAAACGCACGAAGTTTCAGGCCCACGTCTGATCTGATGGTCACGCCTGCTCACGCGTGTCCCCCAGGCCAGGCCCCCAGCCCGTCGACGAACTGGATCCAATGCTCCGTCTGCTCACGTCACTTTCGAGCCAGCAGCAGCGCGCGGTTGGTTGGTGTCGCGGCACGCGCATTTCCGCGGAGCCGCACGTCGTCGCCGGGACGCCACCACTGGCCACCAGCCGCCCACCACCCTCTGTGCGCGCGCATGATCGTGTTCATGTCGCTCCAAGGACCCTCCGGTCCCGGCCCGCCGCGTGCGCACGCACGCCGGCCACACGCAACGCAGACGACCGGTCCGGCCAGGGCCAGCCATCCCCTTTCCCCTGCGTCCGTCCGGCCGGCCGGCCGACGATGCGGCGCGTCCCTACCCACGTTACATGCATCTTGCTCGGCTCCGGGCTCCGTCAGAGTTGTTTGTTTCTACGTGCTGTCGTCTCGTACTATGATGGATGGATGGATGGATCACGTGAACACCTTGGGTTGGGTCGATCTGGCCCGGCCCCCACGCCGCTCCGGATAAGATCGCAGCAGTGGATGCCCCATTTGTGTGTGTCATCCGCAACAACAGTAAAAAGGAGAGGGAAAGGAAAACCAAAGCAGAAGCGATGTCACCGAAACGAAGGCTGGCGACCTACCTGCCGACCTTGACTTTTCATGCATGCAATCCATTGTTGGTACATAAACTAGCGGACAAAAGTCTTAGTTTGCTGTGGAGAAATGGAGATACTACGTGCCAATAAAGCTCGATCGGCGCATTATAAACGTGGAGCAAATGCACTCGTAATCCTCACGAAATCCTTGAAAATCTCATTAAAGCATTTTCTTTTCTTTATGAAGGGTTGAAAAAGAAACAAACACCAGTTTAGCCTATTCCCAACATTGGTAACTACAAAGAAACCCACTCAACTCCGGTTTATCCAGTTCTCAACATTAGTAACTGCTCCATCCATCTCAAATTACTCATCATTTTGACTTTCTAGATACATTTATTTTATTATGAGTGTGATAGTATCACATAACAGATAAAGATACTACGTGCCAATAAAGTTCGATCGGCGCATTATCGTACGTGCAAACGTGGAGCAAATGCACTCGTAATCCTCGCGAAATCCTTGAAAACCTCATTAAAGCATTTTCTTTTCTCTAAGAAGGGCTGAAGAAGATTTAACTTGTTCTCAACATTGGTAACTACAAAGAAACCCACTCAACTCCGTTTATCCGGTTTTCAGCATAGGTAACTACTCCACCCGTCTCAAATTACTTGTCATTTTGACTTTTTAGATACACTAGGTGCATGCTCGTGTGTTGCTACGGGTCCAAATATATATAATACAATACACGTAGCGTTCAATAAATAAAACTGTATAATACGAAAGTAATGCCAATAAATCATAATATTGAATTTCAATATACATGTATATTGACATCTACCCACATCATTCAATATAACAATAACAATATGATAACGATAATTTCCCTACATCATCTCGCTCATCTATCATATTTTTCTTCCTATGACGCGCGACAGATAATATTTAACGATGGTAGGTAGGTTTTTTCTCCGAGCATTTGCTTCATGCGCCAAAAGATTGATGAAGAAATGACGCCGCATCTTAATGGCATCCTGTATGTAAGACAACATTGAATTTATCATACATTTTGGTAATCATAATGAAACATGCAGAAAGTACATTTACTTACCGTACAAATGTTCATATTTTTAGTATTATCCCATCCCGCCATGTATTGCATAATAAGCCATGGACTCAAAGATCTGTGTTATAAAAGTTGTCAGCTATATCGAAGTATGACATATATTTTAAGATTTGTGTTATGCAAACTTTAGGTTTGAGGTGATCTTACCCGTCAGTGTCTTCCGCAATCCCTTCTGCACGCTCAAATTTGAATGTATGAACATCCACCCATGCATTAGGATTAAGTTGTCTAAATGCAGACTGAAAATGTAGGCGAAACAATAGGTATTGCATAGGCTTTATAGGGAACATCTAAAGCATATTCAGGAATAGGCTTAGGGTCAATGACAACAAGTTTCTTCGCTCCATGTCCGAGTATATAAAGCACATATGACGCGGCGCCTCTCCATGGCAAGAGAAACTGCAAATCACATAGTATTAGGACCACAAAAGATAATTACATATGCAAGGGAAAAATAACAGCCAGATTAGTACTTACGTATCTACAACCTATCGCATCATATTGTACAATTTCCCATCCTCCAATTGCTTTACCCAACTCTTTAGCGGTGAATGGTTTACGGTACCTTTCGCCACGCAAGAGATCCAACGTCGAGCCGATGTGCGGTACCGCATGTCGGTGTTTTAGACCGGCAACCTACCAAGGAGAGTACCCGAGGTAGATGAATGTGGCCTCACCGAGATCGGTAACTCGAAGGAAGAGACACGTGCCACACGGTTTAGACGGGTTCGGGCCGCGAGGTGCGTAATACCCTACGTCCCGTATGTTGCGTAGCTACGGATTGATTGGATGTGATTACAAGATGATGCGTAATGAGGGATAAGGGTCCCTTCCCTCGCCTTATATAGTCCGCGAGACAGGGTTACAGGTTGGTTTAGGGAGAGAGTACTAGTCGTGTACGTCTAGGAGTCCTCTACACAGTACAAGGCATGTATAGCTTCCTATCCGAGTACTTCTCCACCGTGGTCCTTGCGCCTCAGGCCATCAAGTGCCGTGCGGCACAAGCCAGGTAGTACCAGGGGCCCACCGAGTAGTCGGTCCTGGTACCCACCAAGGTAGTGGACCCAGGGAGGTCCATACGACAAGCCCCCGAGTACTTTGTAGTCGAGCAGGATAGCTTCGAGTAGTTTTGATGGCCTTGACGAGTAGTCCTCAAGCGTCTCCGAGTACTACAAGTCGAAAGTCCTCAAGAATACTTGAAGCATCCCGAGGGCCGGAAGGTACTCCGGTCGATCTTTGAGTAATCCCGAAGTCTTCTCGAGTAGTCCCCAAGCGTCCTCGAGTTCTCGCCCTTGAAGGTCTTCAACAATACTCGTGTTGTCTTGAAGTCGAAGTTTATATGGAAGTGCGATTGCAAAATCGCACTCCATATGGAGTAGCCCCCGAGCCTTAGGTTGAGTCATAGACTGCGGATGAGGGTCAATGCGAAGTTACGGCAAGATTATCCCGCAAAATCCGGAGAAAAAATCGAAGGACACATGTCACGGAGCCCCCGAGCCTTGACTCGAGTACTTCATCTCGAATTGAAGGGTCATCTTGTATGTAGAATGTGTCCTGAGTTGCTCTTGAATCTTGTCTCTACCCAAGGAATTGATTAGATGTAGCCGAGCCCCCGAGATAAGGCGCATCGACTACTGGAAGTTGAAGAGTCAGGCGCTGCCGCTTAGTCAGCCATTTTGAAACATGTCCATTCGGCCGTTGCGGAGCTGTCTGTTGACTTATAAATAGAAGCCAAAACCCTTAGGGTTTTTTACCCACACACTTGCAGCCATTCGTAGCAGATTTCGCTAAGAATCCGCCGCCGGTGCACACCGCCACCTCGGTAGAAATCGTAGATCTAGACGCGCCGCCGCAGTAGCCACCGCCGTAGCCCCCGAGCGAATGCGAGTGAAAACCCGCTGTACTTGGAGAATGAAGCCCTCACCATCCAAGAGCATGAAGACCGCCGGCGGGAAGAAGAGATCCCGGGAGGAGGCTGCTGGATCCGCCGCAGGGTCAACACCGCCAGTGTCTCCCCCGCGCCCGAATCCCAACAAGGAGTGGAAGAAATCGAAGGCGAAGACCGAGGACCTGTTGGCGCTGCTGAACATCGGATTTCTTTGGGAGAAGGAGGTCGACATGTGGCGCGCCGCCGTGGGAGATCCATACCCAATGGAGAAAAATCCGGATGAGATCCCGATGTTCACGCGATTCGTGGAGCGCGGGTTGGCCCTCCCAGCAAGCAACTTCGTCAAGGGGCTTCTGGAGTATTACGGTATCGAGTACCTCAATCTCAACCCCAATGGCATCTTCCACACTTCCGTCTTCGTCCATTTTTGTGAAGCATTCTTGGGGATCAAGCCCCACTAGGTACTCTTCCGGAAGTTCTTCCGCGTGAAGCCCCAGCCTAGCGCCAACGACCCGCGAGTAGTCGGAGGGGCCGGCATCCAGATGCGCGAGGACACGCGGAGCAGTACCTGGCATACAAGTTGATTGACTCCAACCAAGACTGGAAGTCGAAGTGGTTCTACGTCACCAACCACCACCCGGAGCTGCCGAAGCCCAGCGGGAAGCAGCCGAAGCACCGGCCCTGGTGGAATACCAAGCCGACGATGCAGGAGGGTATCCAGCTACCCGAACTGCTGGTGAAGATCAAGGCTTTGAGGGGAAGCCGGGGCCGAGGGCCGAACATGTGGCCTTCGGCTTTATGAAGATGAGGGTGCGACCACCGATGGCTCGTGACACCCTCGGCTACCGGTACACCGGCGAGGGCGACTCGCCGCGGATGCCCGGCGGCGAGATTGATGCGACGACATCATTGATAGGGGTGGGCGGGGATCTTCAAGGACATGCCGGCGTACACGCCCTGTCTGGTCCCAGAGTACTCCGCTGCTCATCCACCGAACGAGGTCAGTAGCCGCACTCAGTGTCGAGTACTGATTATGTAGTAGTAGTCGTGCTCACCCATTGTGCTTGTTGCAGAATGACATAATAAAGTTTGTCTCTGAGCCGGCTTCACCTCCCTGACTTGTGGAAATCCCAGAGGAGGGGAATGGCAAGGCTAAGGAGCGCCGCGAAGTCGGCGAAGGTGACGACACCGTCATCGTTGAAGACACATCAGATGAGGAGGACGAGGAGATGCTTCAGGAGCAGTTCCAGCTGCGGTCGAGGTTCAGCCGCCCTGGACTACCCAATGTTCCTCTCATCCAAGATCCTCCGACTAGTTTGGAGGCTAGTTTGCCTACGCCGCCAAGGAGGCCGCGCAACGTGGCACGCAAGCGCGTGGCCAAGAAGCTGAAGGTCACTGAGACCACGTCTCAAGAGGTAAACTTCTTGAGTAGGGTAGTCGTGTACTTGTCTTTCGATGCCGTGTATGCCGACGACAAAATTTTGTTGCTTGCGAGGAGATTCGCCTTCGACCCCGTAGACCAAGGGGACGAAGGCGATTGGGAGACGGTGGGGGGCGGGCCGAAAGAAGTCGCGGCCCGGCCCCCGCCATGATAGAAATCGAGGCCGGGGCGCCGATTCTGTCGAGGGCGGGACGGAGCGAGGCACAACTCCTGGCTGGCCGAAGAGCCGGTGGCTACCGGAGCCGAGGAAGAGGCGCTTGCGAAGCCGGACTTGTCGACATCGCCAGCATACTTGGCGCCCCGACCGTGACTGTTGTCCGGTCGAGCTTGTAAGTGAACATCTTTCCCAAGTAGTACATGTAGGTTTGTAGTCATACTTGGTTGACAACCAATTGTGTCTTGTGCGGGGAAATCCACGGACTTGTCATGGGAGGAGGATGAACCCCGGCGCGGCGGTGGCCGAAGAAGGTTCCACGCCAGCCGCTGAGGAATCCGCTCCCCTCCCCCAAGCTAAGACTGTGGCGCCGGCCATGGAGGCTACGCTGCCGGAGGCCAGCATAGTAGAGGGTGAGTACGCTGCACAGACGCAGTCTTCCTCAAAGAGTAGTCGTAGCCACCGAGGGAGACTAATCCATGTGTCGTCTGTTGACAGGGGCCGAAGCCGAGGGAAGCACCATCCCCGAGGCTGTACCCGTTGAATGCGTGGTGCCGGAGATCCAAGAGGCCACGGGGAGCAACCCCGAGCCGGCGGAGGTAGCCGGCGAGAGAATCCCCCGCGATGGCCGAAGAGAAACGCGACAAAGTGCCGCAGATTCAAGCACGGAAGTAGTCGTCCGTTCACCGGAGATTCGGGATGTGGAGCCGATCCGTTCGGCACCGATGCCGGGGGCCGCCACGACTAGTCGTGGTGGGATCGAACTCGGCGGACGATCTCGTCGACCCAGCGGTAGTAGCACGTAACTTGGAGGCGATGCGCCGGGCCGAGCAGTGGATGAAGGTAAGTTATCAGTACCCTTGAGTAGTCCATCTGCCATAAGTGCTGAGTACCCGAGTAACAGTTATTGTCTGCTGCAGGATGTCGTGGAGAGATCCCGACAGAAATCTGAGATGATCCAAGGCTACGGCGATACAGTGCTCCGGGCGGAAGCATTGGAGGAAGAACTCGCGAAGGCCAGGAAGCACTCCGCCATGCTCCAGTCGAAGCTTGACGACACCTTCGCCTAGTACCATAATGAAGTCCAGGACATGCAGGCGAAGAGCGACGAGCTGGTGCGCAAGAACAAGTCGCTCCGCAACAAGAACAAAGGTATGCTGCTGTCTTGTCGAGTACCCATTGGAAGTACCTTGAAGTGGTCTAAACCCCGCCTTGTTTGTTGATTGTAGAGCTTGAGACCTGGGTCGAGCAACTGAAGGCCTCAGAAGTCGACATGAAGAACCTCTTCTACCTGGAGAAGGAGGCCCGCGAGGTACTTGAATATGATTATAAGCAGTTGGCTTACGAGTGCTATAAGCACATGGAGCTCCGAATTGCCTCGGATCGTGACCTCTTCAACTCGCTACAAATCCTCGCAAAAGTTGAACGAAGACCGCGAGAAGTTGCGGGCACGGCTCAAGGAACTTGAAGAAGCCACACTTCCCATTGCAAGGCTACGGTGCCTCATCCGGCAGGCCGAAGATAACTCCATTGGTTGACCGGTTGAGAGAAGCTCTCGGTCGTCTTGCGACGTACGTCAAGCATCCGGCAAAATCCATCCCCAATCAAGTCTTGGCGTACATGAAGTCGTACTTCCCCAAGGCTCCGGTGGACGTAGTCACGGGCGGACTAGCCGCCAACCGTACCGATGAGCAAGATGCAGCTCCCGGAGCGAGATGGCACCAATAGCCGAGCAAGTCGCCGGAAAGCCGAACCTCCGGTAGTCCTGTATAGCTTGTAGCAATAGTTGTGTATAAACAAAGTTGTACTGAACTTGTTTAATTATGAATGAGAAAACTTTCAGAAATGAGTACTCATTGTCGCGAGATATGTATGTGGAGTTCTCATCGTGGAGTTTGTCACGAGTAGAGGTACTCGTCAGTAGGCCCGTTGAGGGAGACACAGTAATTTAGTTGATAGATAATCAAACTTTATTACTAAAAGAAGTACACCTGGATGGCCAGGGTCGTTTTACAAGAGTAGTCGCCAGGACCCGGAGGCCGCCTACGGCTAAGTGGTGCTAGGGCGTATAGCCGCTTACAGCAGTAGATCCGTTAGTAGCCGTATAGGCTGGATCTAGAAGTACATGGTCTCTTAATAGACCGTTGCTGGAGTCCTTTATCGCTCTGAGCAGCCCGAGATCCGATAGTAGCCGTGAACGCTGGATCTTGGAGTAGAGTAGTCTGGAGACTAGTGCCTGGACCCGGGGGTCGCTTACAGCGAAGGGGTCTTGGAGTAGTCGTGCAGACTTGAGCCTCCAGGGTAGTCGAGAGACTAGGCGTAGAATCGACAGAGCTGGTCGATATTCCACGAGTTGCTGACGTCTTCGCCTTCAAGGGTCTGGAGGCGGTAGGAGCCTGGTCCGGTCACCTTTGCAACTGTAAAGGGACCTTTCCATGGCGAGCTGAGCTTGTACAGTCCTTCCGTGTTCTGGATGCGGCGGAGGACGAGATCGCCAACATTAAAGGAACGTTCCTTGACGTTGCGGTCATGGTACCGTCGGATACCCTTAAGGTACCTTGCTGATTGGACGAGGGCGGCACAGCGAGCTTCTTCGAGTCCATCGATATCAACTCATCTGCTATCTTCAGATATGCCTTCGTCGTATTTCTCTACTGCTGGTGAATCCCACATGACATCGGCAGGGAGAATTGCTTCGGAGCCATAGACCGAGAAGTCGGGCGATTGCCCCGTTGGCTTAGAGGGTTGAGTACGTAGCCCCCGAGTGCATTGAGTAGTTCCTTGATCCACTTGCCTCCTTTTGAGTTAGCAACATCGTGCGTCGCTTCTTGAGAGCGTCAAGTACCATCCCATTGGCGCGCTTGACTTGGCCATTGGCCCGAGGATGGGCAATCGAGACATATCGGACGTCGATCCCGTTGTTCTCGCGGTACTCCGCAATCGGTGATTGTTGAAGTTGGAGCCCGTGTCCGTGATGATGCGGTGGGGTAGTCCGTAGCGATGCACGAGTTCATCCAAGAGGTCGAGTACTCGTCGGCCTTGGGGCATGTGACCGGCTTGACCTCGACCCACTTGGTGAACTTGTTGATGGCCACCAAGACTCGTTGAATCCACCCGGCGCGGTCGAAGAGGCCCAATCATGTCGAGCCCCCCGGCGGGCAAAAGGCCGGGTTGGCGGTATGGTGACTAGCTTGTAGGCGGGGACGTGTTGTTGCTTGGCGAAGTATTGGCACCCTTGGCACCTTCTAACGAGTTCTTCGGCATCACCCAGAGCTGTAGGCCAGTAGAAAGCTCGTCAGAAGGCCTTGCTGACCAACGTGCGTGAAGACGCGTGGTTGCCGCAAACGCCTTTGTGGATCTCCTCCAAGATGCCCTTGCCTTCTTCTCGGGGGACGCACTTCATGAGTACTCCGGAAGATGCGCCCCGCCTGTGGAGCTTGTCTCTGACTAAGACGTAGGACTTGGTGCGGCGGATAAGTTGCTTGGCCAAGTTCTTGTCCGAGGGAACCTTCTGCTCGCAGATGTAGTCGATGAAGGGTTGCCTCCAGTCCACGTCTATCATCATGACCTCCTGGCCAGCTGGGAGATGTGCTGGATCAGTGGTCGGTGGCGCCAGCTCCGGGATGGATGGCGCATGAAGCTCGTGGACGAAAACACCCGCTGGTACTTGAGCGCGAGTAGAACCAAGCTTCGACAGGACGTCCGCTGCAACATTGTTGTCGCGGACGACGTGATGGAACTCGAGACCGTAGAACTTGTTCACGAGCTTGCGGACTTCTAGGCAGTAGGCGTCCATGTTCTCCTTGTTGTGGTCCCAAGACTTGTTGACTTGGTTGATGACCACTGCGGAGTCGCCGTAGACTAGTAGTCGCTTGATGCCCAGTGAAGCTGCGAGGCGGAGCCCGTGTAGTAGAGCTTCGTACTCGGCTTCGTTGTTTGAGACCTTCCAGAAGATCTGTAGGACACACTTGAGTTGTTCGCCCATTGGGGAAATCGGGGAGTACCCCCGCACTCGCGCGCCTTCAAGCTTGAGCGAGCCATCGAAGTACATCACCCAGTGCTCTAGGCGCTCAGTTGGAGTAGGTAGCTGATTTTCCCGCCACTCCACCATGAAGTCGACTAGTGCCTGCGACTTGATGACTGTTCGTGGCTTGAAGTCGATGTTGAGGGCGCCGAGTTCGAATGCCCACTTCGAGATCCTTCCAGTAGCATCTTGGTTCCACAAGATGTCGCCAAGCGGGTAGTCGGTGACGATGGAGATCGAGTACTCTTGGAAGTAGTGACGTAGCTTCCGCGAGGTAATGAGCACTGCATACAGTAGTTTCTGTACTGGTTGATAGCGTGCCTTGGATTCTGACAGGACCTCGCTGACGAAGTAGACTGGTCGCTGGACTGGGTAAGCGTGGCCGTCTTCCCCGCCGCTCGACGACGATGGCAAGATGCGACCACGTGAGTAGTCACGGCGAGGTAGAGCAGAGTCGCTCCTTTTTGCGAGGAGCCGTGAGGACTGGTGGCTTGGATAAGAAGTCCTTGAGCCGAGCAAGGGCTTGGTCTACCTCCGAAGTCCACACGAACTTCTCTTGATGCTTGAGTAGTTTGAAGAACGGAGCCAATGTTCTCCAAGCTTCGAGATGAATCGTTCGGTGGCTGCCATGCACCGGTTAGCTTCGCACGTCTTTGATGCACGTGGGAGCTTTCATGTTGGTGATGCCGGAGATCTTCTCGGGATTGGCTTCGATGCCGCGATGGCTGATGATGAAGCCGAGTAGTTTGCCCGACGGTACGCCGAAGATGCACTTGTTCAGGTTGAGCTTCCAGCGGTACTCTCGCAAGGATGCGAAAGTCTCTTCAAGATCGGCG
Organism: Cenchrus americanus; assembly: GCA_947561735.1. Classification (NCBI taxonomy): domain Eukaryota; kingdom Viridiplantae; phylum Streptophyta; class Magnoliopsida; order Poales; family Poaceae; genus Cenchrus; species Cenchrus americanus. Next base: position 86,645,519 of record OX387240.1, on the reverse strand, counting down.
ATGAGCGTGTCGGAGTTTCTGGTCTTGACGACCACATCATCCACATAGGCTTCGACGTTCTTGTTGAGCTGCCTCTTGAAACAGGCCTGGATAGCTCGCTTGTTGGTAGTGCCGGCGTTCTTCAACCCGAAGGACATGGTTGTGTAGCAGTACGCGCCAAACGGGGTGATAAACGAGGTCTTCTCCTGGTCTTCTTCCTTGATTGCGATCCGGTGGTACCCAGAGTAGCGCCGAGGAAGCAGAAGCGAGTCACGGCTTGTCGTATGGACCTCCCCGGGCCCACTACCTCGGTGGGTACCGGGACCGACTACTCGGTGGGCCCACGGGACTACCGGCTTGCGCTACATGGCACCCGAAGGCGTGGAGCACAAGGACTACGGAGGAGAAGTACTCGGTTAGAAAGTCGTACATGTCCCGCACCGTATGGAAGACTCCTAGACGTACCCGACTAGTACTCTCTCCCTACTCCGAGCTTGTAACCCCGCCTCCCGACCATATAAGGCGAGGCGGGGACCGTTCTCTAGGATCATATACAACTCACGGCGCACTATTGCACCATCTTGTAATCGTGCCCAATCAATCCGAGCTACGCGGCATACGAGACGTAGGGTATTACGCATCTCGCGGCCCGAACTCGTCTAAATTGTGTGCCACGTGTCTCTTCCTTCGAGTTACCGATCTCGGCGAGGCCACATTCATCTACTTCGGGTACTCCCCTTAGTAGGTTGCCGTCTAAAACACCGACAGTTGGCGCGCCGGGTAGGGGGATCTCGCCCGAGATCATATGGCGAACTCGATGGCTCCCGTCTACTTCAAGACGACGGTCACCTTCAACCGCGGCGACACCTTCGTGTTCGGCGCCTGGGTCTGCACTGCTGACGGCGCGGGCTCCTTCCAGCGCCGCCTGACCATGCAGCCCAACCCGAAGACCGGCTTCGTGACGCTTCCCGAAGTTGTCACAGGCGAACTCGCCGGCAAGTTCGGCGAAATTTCGCTCTTCAACCACCACGCTGACTTCGAGCTCGAGTCCGCTTCCAACTCAAACTCGATGTCTCCATGGGCCACCACATGCGAGCCGGCTGCTCAGCCATCGCAGGCGGTCCCCTCACCTCGTGAGCGCTCCGCGCGCGGCCCCCGCACCCTCGGCCGGCCCGCACGGGGGGCTCCCTCTTCGCGTCGGGCGGCAAGGAGCCCGTACCCCGAGTACAACTCGGACTCCGACACCGCCCCCGGCCACGCTTCGGACTCCGCCCCCTCTCTCCGAGTTCTACTCGAACCCTGATTACGAGTTCGACTTCGGGTCGGACCCTGAGGAGCCCGAGTCCGAGGGTAACTCCACTGAGCTTCCCTTGTCAGGGCCGGCCTCTGGGCTGGTTATAACATCCACACCGGCCGGGAGATTCGTCTACTGGCCAGACCGCAAGCCTGCTGACCTGATAAGCGGAGACTCACGCTACGTCGCCTACATCGACTCGCTACCGTTCCAGGAGGGAACACCGCTAGCCCGGGCTGACTCGAACACCCCCAACCGAGGTGGCGGTTTCGAGTCCCGGCCTCGGCACCCCTGATCGCCAAGTCTTCATGGCTGCCGGCGACACCCCAGGGCCTTCAGGGACGGCCCAAGACAAGTACCTGGAAGACATCTCCTCCGATGAGCTCTGCGCTAACGCCCCGGCAAACGAGGCCCCCGCGGACAGAGACGCTCGACGTGAGCGTAACCGGAAGCGCGGCCGAGCGTCCACCGACGCCTCCGCGACAACTTCCCCGTCCGCAACCTTGCGGAAGCTCTCGAGGCGGTCGAGAGCGAGTACACACTACCCCCGAGCAATGCCTCATGTCGATCACGGCGATCGCACGCTAGGCTCGGGGCATACGCGCCGGGAGAGGTCATCACCAAGCTCGCTGAAGACGCCTACTTCATGCGGGTCGACAACAGAGTCAACCAACCTCTCCTGCCAGGCCCCACGACAACGAAGCCACAAGTCACCGCGCCAACAACGGTCCCAACCGTACTCGAGCCGAGCTCCCGGCCCGAGCCGAACCGTCGTCGCTCCAACGCCGACGGACCTCCACGGCATAACAACAACAACCGCGAGATCGTCCCCCACCGCGCGCCGGCCGGCGGCGGCGGCAACGACCCCGACGGCGGCGGCGGCGGCGGCGGAAGCTCCAACCATGGAGCCAACGGAGAGGGCCGGCGGCGGCGGCGGTCACGGCGGCCGAGGCCACACGAAGCGGCCACGCCTGCGGCGCCCTCACGGGCGGCTACGACGCCCGCCGAAGATTGAGGAGGCGCGGCGAGAAGAAGTCGACCCACCGCAGCGACGGCCGACGGCTTCCCCGCCTTCTCACCTCGACTTCGCAACTTGCTACTCCCCGACAAGTTCAAGCCTTTGGGGATCACCAAGTACGACGCGAAGCGAGGACCCCATCCGGTGGCTCGGGTGCTACGCCCTCTCCATCGAGAACCACGGCGGCAACAACGACACCAAGTGCCTCTACTTCCCCTTCGCTCGGACCAAGCTCCACTCACATGGCTCGAGTCGGCCCGGACAAGCACTCGATCGACAAGTGGGACCGGCCGAAGGAGCGGTTCACCGGCAACTTCGCGGGCGCCATGGGCCGATCGGGTACTCGCATGGACCCGGCCGTGGTCAAGCGAGAAACAAGGCGAGACCCTCCGCAAGTACATGCGTCGCTTCTTCGACAAGCGCACTACCGTCGTCGACGTCACCGCCAAGGAGGTCATCGACCTCTTCCAAGACGGTCTCTACCACCGTCGCACCTTCGAAGACTTCGGTCGTCGCCGCCCCGAGTCCATCCCCACCCGAAGGACATGATCACGTCCTGGGCGGATGAAGAAGACAAGGCCAATGCCAAGTACGACGCCATCCGTGGCAAGAGCAAGCAGAACCAGGGCGGCGGTAGCGGCAACAACGCGAACCAAGGTGGTCGCAAGGCAACAACAACAACTACTACTACTCGGGTCCCAACCGCAAGCGCAAGCCAGACAACACTGTCGCGGCTATCCAGCGCCCTGCGAAGGAGAACTCGAAGAAGAACTCCGGCGGCTTCAAGGACCTGTTGAAGGAAAGGTGCCCGTGGCACCCAAACGGCAACCACACCACCGAGCGGTGCTACCGGCTCAGGCACGCACTCAAGGATACGCCGGAGCCACCGCACCCTCACGACAAAAAGGGCAAGAAGAAGGACGGCGACAACAACGACTTCCGGGAGCACGGCAATACCGTCAACATCCTCTTCGGCGGACCGCGCCGGCGGGAGGCGGGAGCGAAGGCTACCCGTCGTGAAGTCATGTCCATTGAGCCGGCGGTCCCAACCCCTCTCGGGTGGTCGGAGGTACCCATCCGTCGGTGCGGAATGTGGTCCCGACACTAACCAGTAGATAGCGCCGAGGTCTATCCCTCAATGGTCGATGCTAAGTAACAAGTGACACAGAGATTTTATCCTGGTTCCGGCCGAGGGGGCCGTACGTCCAGCAGGGGCGTGCTCGGGGCACTATATTACTTAGCACCGGGGGTGCTTGTAGTGGGGCAGATACAAGCAAGGTGGGAGAGGAAGCGTGGCTTCCAAGTCCCTGGAGGAGTGGCTGAAGATATCGTGGGAGAATGAGAATGAGTACGTGCTGTGTGGAGTGTTCTTGCGTCTCTGCTCGTCTGTCTCCCCCCGCGGCTGGGGGTTCGCCCCCCCTTTATAGATCAAGGGGGCAGCGGGTTACATGCACGCCGCGCTACCTAGCTATGTGGAGAGGTGCGACGTGCTGCGGTGTAGAGTGGGCGGCCGTCCGGCGATCCCCGCCACGATCCGGTCATCATGGCACGACTTGTAGCCGAACGGTGGCGGTTCGAGGGTAGGGAGAGCAACGGATGGCGGTGATGTCCTCTCGATAGGCTCGGGGGTGGTGCGGCGCGCAATCTTGTACGGAGTACGGGGGCGAGCGAACGGCGTTCCTTCCCAACGCGCTTCACAGTGCCGGAGTGGTTGCTGCAGTGCCGGGCGTGCGCCTGCACGCGTGGGTACGACGGCCGCGCCGTTACGGTGGCCGGGATGGCGATCCACCGCCTAGCGCCTCCACCTAATCTGTAGGGTCACGGGGAAAGTGAAATCGAGGGTGCGCCCGGCCCCCCTTCGAGGGTCGGGCGCGTTAGCCGTACTGCAGTAGGCGCGCGGTGTCACGGGACTGACACCGGCCGTACCGCACGGTCCCTCCCCACGGGGGTGGGGATGGGCTCCTCCCCGGGGAGTTGGTGCGGCGGCACCGGGCGCGAGCCCCGGGCGCATGATGGCGCCGCCCCGCCTGTGTCAGGGCGTTAAATGCCCGTGTACGGGGGCGGCGCGCGCGTGCGGGGCGCCCGTGAGCGTGGCGGGCCCCGGCCCGAGGGCGGGACGAACCCTCGAGCGAGACGAGACCCGCTCGAGGGGGAGTGAGCCCTCGAGCGGGGCGGGACCGCTCGAGGGAAGCGTTGCTCCTCGAACGGGGGCGGAGCCCCGCCCGAGGGGGCGCGCGCTCTCGAGCGAAGAGGGCCGTCTTGGTGGGCCGTCGGGGTCCCGCGGTGTGGGCCGTGTCCCGCATGGTTAGTCACCGCATGGTTAGGTTTAACGTGTTTCGGTACGGGATTTAAGTGAGGATTTCCCCGTTGTTTAAGGGGACCCCTAGGGCTGTCCCCGACGCGGTGGCCCCCAAGCATCCGCGGGTTTGCCATTGAGGCTCCCGCGCATGCCGGAACCCACCGATAGGACGTTCTTCCCTCCTTGTTTGCGAACGCTTTCCGTGGGGCCGCGTCGCGGACCCGCGGGTCCTAGCCCCCCGAAGCCCTGCAGGAGTGTGAGTTCTCTGGGGGGTTAACCGCGAGAATTTTGGTCGAGAGGCGTGGCACATATGCCAACCGGCATTGGCGGTGTTTCGGCCGGCTTCGGGGGTGCACGCACCGCCGTCACCTTTGTCTCGGGCGGGTGCGGTTTCAAGGAGGTGTAGCCGTGCGTCAAGCCCCCGAGCCTTGGCCCGTTCGAGGCGATCGGGTAGAGCCTGACGACTTGTTTTTTAACGTGCCCTCGCCCGTCCCTCCGCGGGACGGAGGGTGAGGTTTCGCAACTCCCATCGAGCGGGTCGCGAATTGCGGATTCCTCTTCGAGCCGGTAGCGGGTGGTTCAAGTGGACGCCCATGCCCCGTTCGAGTAAGGGGGTAGGCTGCGCGGTCGGAGACACGTCCATGGAAGCGCTTGCATGGGTTTTCTAGGTGGGGCTCGGTCCCGTTCGCTAGGGACCGAGGGCGCGGAAGCTCTCCCTCGGTGGGATCCCCCCGCTAGCCGCCTCGCCGGCTCTCGAACACGACATGTGGGGCACCCTCGAGCCGGCGGGCTCGAGGAACGGCTCGAACACGCGTGCCCTCGTCGTCCCTAACTCGCGATCCGAGGCGCCCTGTTCGAACCCGTCGAGGGTCAGGCTTCGAACCTCTCGATCGGTAGGGCCGTGCGGGGCCGTGCCCGGACGGCCCCGTCTTTTCGCGTTTGCGGCCGTCGAGGGGGTGCGGGGCGAGCCGGCCCTCGAGGGCGCGGGTTGGCGCACGGCGCGGCATGGGTGCTTGCGGTGCCCGCTTTACTTCAAGCGGGGCCCCGGGCGACCCTTCTCACGCGTGTGCCTTCTTTTAGAGGGTTGACATTGTCTCGAGCCGGGGGCTCGCTCCGCTCGAGGGTTTTACATGGCATGGGTGCCCGCGGTTGCCTGCTCTACATCGAGCGAGTTCCGGCGACCTTCTCACGCCGATATCCCATCGAGGGTCGCTTTTGTCCGGAGCCGAGGGCCCGTGCCGCTCGAGGGTTTTACGTGGCATGGGTGCCCGCGGTTGCTCGCTCTACATCGAGCGGAGTCCCGGGGGACCTTCTCACGTCGATATCCCATCGAGGGCCGACGTCATCTTGAGCCAAGGGCTCGTGCCGCTCGAGGGTTTTACGTGGCATGGGTGCCGCGGTTGCCTGCTCTACATCGAGCGAGTCCCGGCGACCTTCTCACGCCGATATCCCATCGAGGGTCGCTTTTGTTTCGAGCCGGGGGTTCGCCCCGCTCGAGGGTTCTCCTTGCTTGGCAAGGGACCCGGCATTTAAGTGCCTCGCGGTCGTGGCCGCGGTTTTGCGCGCGGGCGCGCCTTTTTAGGCGGCGCGGCGCGCGCGCGCGCGTAGTGGGCGGCGTGGCGAGCGGACGTGACCGCTTCGCCTCGGTTGTCGCCGGTCTTTGCCGTAATGATGGTCCGCACCGCAATGACGTGGCCGGCTGCGGTCGTGGTGGGGCCCGCTCGTCGACGCGATGGAAAGATTCCCTGCACGGTTAATGCTAGCGGGGCGTCCGCTCGGGGAGAGCTCGCCCGTCGGCCTATAAAGGCTCGCGGGGAGGAGGAGACGGCGGTTTTTTACCTTGGCATCTCACCATTTTCGGTCCCCGCCCCTTCATCTTCGCCTAGCTCCTCGCCACCGCGTGGTGTCGCCACTAGAGCTCTCCTTCCGTTTCTTGTCCTCCGCTCTCGCTTTCCTTTGCCTTCTCCATGGCGCCGCCTCGGCCTCCCCTTAGGATCCCGGAGCCGTATGCCGGGAGAGGTCGACGGTGACACGGGCCGGCCCTTGGCGAGCCGGTCGCCGCCGGCCGACCGGCGGCCAACGAAGACGGACGTCCGGCGGAGTGGATCGTGCCGCCGGCCGCGGACCACGAGCCCAACCCGCCGGAGGGCTACGTGGTGAGCTTCATCCGCTACCACGAGCGGGGCTTCACCGCGCCGGCGAGCACCTTCATGCGGGCAATGTGCTACTACTACGGGGTGGAGCCGCACAACTTCGCCCCCCAACGTGATCTTGCGGGCGGCCACATTCGTGGGCGTACGCGAAGGGTACCACGGGGATCCCGATCAATTGGGAGCTACGGGTACACCTTTTCCGCGCGGAGCTCATCACGCAGCCCACGACGGAGCCAAGGACCCGCCGCGCGATGCGCGCCGGCGGGATGTCGCTTGCCTGCGGGGGCAATTCAAGGACGTCTACATCCCCCGCACCATGACGACGAACAACGCCGGGGCGGGAGCGGGGGATGGTTCCTACTTGCGTAACGCCGAGCCCGGCCTCCCCCCTACACCGCGGGTGTTCAAGGAGAGGCCCCGCCTCCCGGGGCTACGGGGTGTCCACGCCCCAAAGATCGGGCGCGGCAGGAGTCGGTCCTGGCCGCGCTGCAGCGCCTGGCGAAGATGGGGCTGAACGCGATGGGCGTCCTCGCCTTCCTTCATCACCGGCGGATCGTGCCGTTGATGGAGAGGCCGCTTCGCATCTTCGAGATGACGAGGCGGCCAACCCCATCGACTCCGGCGAGGTCGCGGATGCTCCCGACGCCCCTCGAGCGGCCGTACGCACTCACCGGGCGCGGAGCGCCGTCGACACCCGGCGCCGCCGCCGCTGCGGGTCGGACCCCGTGGGACATCGAGATGCTCCCCACCGGCCCGTTGGTGAGTGTGGTTCTTGATTTTGTTTTGGTTCTTAGCGTTGCCTTTGCCTCCGACGCGCCCTTGTTGCTTCCGTGTACGGCCACCGGTGACCTTCTCCATCGCCAAGTCCGTCCCCGCCTACCCCCCGACTCCCGCGTGCCGGGGCCGGGCGGCGCGGCCGGGAGCAGACGAGGAGCGGGCGGCGCGCAAGAGGGAGCACGCGAGGCGACGTCAAGCACGCCGCGGCCGGCGGGCCGCGGAGTACGGCGGTGCGAGGAGGCGGGGCTCTCTTCCCCGGAGATCGAGGAGCCCTCATCCTCGGAGGAGGGACGAGGAGGAAGAGGCCGAGGGGGAGGGCCCCTCCGACGGGTGGCGCCTCGCGCCCCGTCGCGAGACCCGGCGCGGCGACAAGGGCGGCTTCGCCGGGGCGGGCGCACGGCGTCCGCCGCCGGGGCAATCGACATCGGGGGCGGCGCGCGCGCGCGAGGTGCCGGCGCGCGCCGCGGAGGTGCCGGCGCGCGCCACGGAGGCGCGCGCGGGGCGGGCGCGCGTGCGCGCGCGTCAAGCGTGCACGGGCGCGGGGCGAGCGTGCCCGCACGCGCGGCACCATCGTCGAGGGGCGCGACGGCCGGCGTGTTCGCACGCGGGGGCGAGCGTGCCCCCGCGCGCGGCGGCGCCTTCGGGAGGTGCGGCGTCGGTCGCGCCCGCGCACGGGGGCGGGCGTGCTCGCGCGTACGGCGGCGCCGTCCGGGAGGCGCTACGGCGGGCGTGGCGGGTACCGCGCCGGCCTCATCCGCCGAGGCCTCGAGGAAAAGGAAACGGGCCTTTTCCTCTTCGAGGTAAGGAGCCCGTCCTTTTTCGTTCGGTTTGATTTGTCGATGATTAGGTGCCCTAACCTTCCGTCGGTGCTCGCGCGGGGTGGTGCCAACCGTCCCTCCCCTTGCACCGCCCAAGGTGCCGAGGACGGACGCATCGATCCCCACCGGCGGCGCTCGTCAAGGGCGTCGCGCCGGGGGACAAGCACGGCGGCGGGCGCGAGCTCGCAAGCCCCCGGGCCCGGGGGCCTCGAGGCCCCGGCCGTCGAATCGGCCCGCCGCGGCGCGGCCGCGGAGGTCGCCGGGGGCGGCCGGCCGCCGGTCGTCGTGGAGACGCAGCCGTGGTGGCGGCCACGGTGGGAGGTGCGGCCCGCGGAGGTCGTCGGCCGTGGAGGAGGTGGAGCGGGGCGCGGCCGCGGGGGCGCCCGTGGATGCGGTGGTACGGCCGGAGGTGGCGGCCACGGCGCCACGACGGCGCGCCGTGGACACGGAGGCGCGAGGTGGAGGTGCCGGCGGAGGCGGCGCAAGCGACCTGCGCCCGCCGGCGATCTTCGGGGCGGAGGTGGTGGAGGTCTCGGACGACTCTCCGCCGCCGGGTGGGATCGGTGGGCCGGCCGGCCCACGAACTCCCCCGAGCCCCGGGGAGGGGGGCCCTCGTGAGGCGGCACGAGGGTCACATGGTGGTGGGGGGCCGAGGACATGGTGCCGAGGCCTCGTCTTCCCACGCCGGCCGCCCCCGCCCGGGTGGAGGGGGTCGTCGAGGATCCCCCTGCGTTCGCCGACGCCGGGGGGGGAGCAAGAGCTGCGGGGCGAGCTCCGAGCCACGGCGCTACGCTCAACCGCGCGCTGAACGAGGCGCTGCAGGTCCACGGCGGCCCGGCCTGGCTCGTCTTCCAGGTGAGCCATGGTTGCTCGTCCTTTTTCCCTTTTCGTTTTCGTACGCTGCATTCAAGTCGTGGTGCTTACGGGCTCCGATTCTGTGATTGCCAGGAGCTCGAGCGTTGTGCCCACGACAAGTACGACGCCTTCGACCGGGTGAACGCCGAGGTTCACCAGCTCCGGGAGCGGTGCAGCGCCTTTGACGCGCTTGCCGACGCTCTCAGGACGCCGGACGACTGGCTGGCGTATCGGGCGATGGCATGGTGCGACGAGCTCCCGGGGAGAGCTCGGGACGGGGACGCACCGCGGCGCTCGAGCCTCGAGCGGGTCCGCGCAGCCCTCGTCGATCGCGACGAGGCGCCGTGGAATGCGCGCGCGGACACGGGAGAAGACGCGGACGGCGGCCGCCAGGCGGGAGGCGGAGGTGGCCACCGCTCGCGCCGAAACCCGGGAGTTCCGCACGTCGCTCGAGGGGCGCGCGGCGACAAGGCGCCGGGGGCCGAGGAGCGGGCGCGCGGGTTGGAGCGAGCGTGCCCGGGGAGGCCGACAACTCCGAGGGCCGCCCTCGACGCCAAGGGCGCGGCCCTCGTCGCCGCCGAGGAGCGGCTCCGGCAAGAGCACATCGCTCGTCGGGGGGCCGAGGGGCGACTCCGGCGGGGAGCGAGGCTGCCCTCGGCGACGCCGGACGGCGGCCGGGAGCGGGAGCGCGTCGCTCGCGAGGGCGGCGGGGAGAAGTCAGCCGGGAGGAGCGGAACGCCGCGTTCTCCAAGGTCGAGGACGAGGCGCTCGCGCTCGGCATCGGCAACGCCAACCGGAGCCGGCCCTCCGCGAGCAAGGCGAAACCGTCCGGCGCCTCGAGTTGGCGATCGAGTCCGCGCGGCCGCGACTTTGAGTCGGAGAGGAAGCAAGTCGAGGGTGAGCCACCGTTTGACTCTTGCTTGTTGGTTTTTCGCTTTATAGGGTTCGCTTCTCCCTTTCGATTTCTTTTGGTCTTGTCGATTCCGGGCTTGCGCACCGCCACGGGGCACGCGGGCGAGCGGGCGAGGGCGGCGCGGAGCTTCCTACAACTCCTCCGAGCGAGGGTGCGGGGAGCCGCGCGATGCGGCCCTCGAGACCTCGCCGCGTTGTCGAGGAGGGCGAGGCCCGGCCGGCGGCTCGGCGGCCGGCCGCTGCGCGCCCTTGGCGGCCATGTTACCGGGCGGATGCGCCGGGCGCTGCAGCTGAGCGTCCAGAAGGCCCTCGGAGTGGTGCGATCCCACTACGAGGTTAACTTCGAAGCGCTGGCGGAGGGGTACATCGTTCCCGAGGGCGTCGAGGACGAGGTGGCCATGGAGCGTGTGGACGCGCTCGCTGCCGATGCCGCCGGGTCGCTCGCCGAGGCCTTCGAGGAGTTCCTCTTCCCGGACGTCGCTGACGCTGCTGCTCCTCCCGCCTGAAAGCAGTTGGGCGCTAGGCCCGTTTTTTGTTTATGTGTATCAGTATTCTGGCCTCGTGGCCTTTTGTAAATGAACAAGCTGTTTCATAAACATGAGCGTCTGCTGTAAATGAAGTTGTTTGTTTATCACGCTTTTTGTTTCTCCTTCTTCCTGAGTGGATTCTAGTTAGGGGAGTTCGATTTTCGCAGGGGGCCCGCTGGGTTGGAGGCGAGAGAGAAGGGCCATATCCACGCGGCGTAGGCTATCTCTGGCTCGCACGCTCCTTCCGCTGTGCCGCCTGCGCCCTGTTCGAATCGTGGCTCGAGGTTGAAGTAGGAAACAAACTTAGCGCATGTTGTTTTGTTTTTTGCGCGAAAAAATGGGACCATTTGGGGGGGGGGATGCCCCCCGCAGTAGCCCCCGAGGGTAACTTGGGTTTCAGGGGAAAGCCGAGTTATCCTTTTCATTAGACTTGACGTATTTACATAGTCGTTGCCAACTGGGGCGTTGGCGATGTGATTTTTACAACAAAAAAAAGAATACTTGGAAAATCCTAGCTAAGGGTAGAAGCGACGTAGCTGTTGGATGTTCCAAGCGTTGGTGAGCTCTTCGCCGTCCTCGTTGGCCAACTTGTATGTGCCCGGCTTGAGTACCTTCACCACGACGTAGGGTCCCTCCCATGGGGGCGATAGCTTGTGGCGCCCTCGGTTATCTTGGCGCGGCCTTAGGACCGCATCCCCCTCGGCCGAAGTCCCGTCGACGTATCTTGCGTGCTTGGTAGCGTCTTAGGGACTGTTGATACCTCGCGGAGTGCATTAAGGCTACGAGGCGTGCCTCGTCCAGCTGGTCCAGCGAGTCCTCGCGGGCTCGCTGGTTAGCATCCTCATCGTAGCCTCGAACCTTGGGCGACCCGTATTCTAAATCCGTGGGGAGGACGGCCTCCGCGCCGTGGACTAGAAAAAATGGGGTGAACCCGGTGGCTCTGCTTGGGGTGGTCCTTAGGCTCCACACGACCGCTGGTAGTTCTTGGAGCCATTTTCGCCCCGGACTTGTTGAGTTGGTCGAAAATTCTGGGTTTTAGGCCTTGTAGGATCATGCCATTGGCACGTTCCACTTGGCCGTTGGTCTGTGGGTGCGCCACAGCTGCCCAGTCCACACGGATGTGGAACTTGTCGCGAACTCCAAGAACTTCCGCCCGTGAACGGGACCCGTTGTCCGTGATGATGGAGTTTGGCACTCCAAAGTGGTAGACGATATCGGTGAAGAATGTCACCGCCTCGCTCAGCCCTTAGGTTCGTGATGGGGCGCACCTCCACCCACTTGGAGAACTTGTCAATCGCGACTAGCAAGTGGGTGAAGCCCCCCGGCGCCTTCGCGGGGGCCCGACGATGTCCAGCCCCCACACGGCGAACGGCCATGTGACGGGGATGGTCTGTAGGGCGTGGGCGGGCAAGTTGGACTTGCGGGCGTAGAAGCGGCACCCTTCGCAGGTGCGTACGATTTCGGCGGCGTCCGCGACCGCGGTAGGCCGGTAAAAAGCCTTGTCGGAACGCGTTGCCGACGAGGGTGCGGGGTGCGGCGTGGTGGCCACAGATCCCCGCATGGATGTCCCGTAGGAGCTCGCGCCCCTCGGGAATTGGCACGCACCGCTGTAGGATGCCGGAAGCGGCGCGCTTGTACAGCTCGCCGTCGATGAGGGCAAAAGACTTGGCCATCCTAGCGATGTGCCTAGCCGCGGCTCGGTACGCGGGGAGTTCCCCTCGAGCGATCCGGGCGATGTATTTCTCCCGCCGTCCGCCGGACGGGGGCCGGCTCGATGTCCATCACGTCGGCTTCGTGAGAGCCGTATCCCTCGAGAAGGGAGAGCACGTACGCCTCGTTCAAGGGGTCCCCGTCCATGGGCTCCGCACCCACCGGGTTCGAGGGAGCCCCGAGGGTCCGTCGTGATTCGAGGGGTAGGGCTCGAAGACGACCGAGGGTTGAGCGATGTCACGCGCGAAAACATTCGGGGGGACGGTGATCCGCCGGACGCGATCTTGGCGAGCTCGTCCACCTCTTCGTTGTACCTTCGGGGCACATGGTTGAGCTCGATGCCGTAGAACTTGTCCTCGAGGGCCCGCACGGCCTTGCAGTAGGCCTCCATCTTGTCATCATGGCAGCTCGCGTTCTTCATGACTTGATCGATCACGAGCTGCGAGTCCCCCCGCACGTCGAGGCGCTTGACGCCCAACTCAATGGCGATTTTGAGGCCGCAGAGCAGGGCCTCGTACTCGGCCATATTGTTGGACGCGGGGAAGTGGAGGCGCACTTGCGTAGCGCATGTGCTCCCCGAGGGTGACACGAAGAGGAGGCCCGCGCCCGCTCCCGTTTTCATCACCGAGCCGTCGAAGAACGAGTCCGGCCTCTGCCCGGATTTGTGGGGGTGGCGGTGTGTGTCTGTCAACTCGCCGACGAAATCCGCCGAGAATTTGCGACTCGATAGCCTTGCGTGGGGCGAAGGCGAGCGTTTCGCCCATCAGCTCCACGGACCACTTGGCGATCCTTCCCGCGGCGTCGGGGTTGCGGATGATTTCCCCTAGCGGAAAGGAAGAGACCACCGTGACGGGGTGGGCCTCGAAGTAGTGGCGGAGCTTGCGTCGCGCAAGGACTACCGCGTATAGCAACTTCTGGACCTGTGGGTAGCGCGTCTTTGTGTCCGAGAGGACCTCGGCCGATGTAGTAGGCGGCGCCGCACGGGCAAGGCGTGCCCTTCCTCCATGCGCTCCACAACGATCACGGCGCTTACCACCGGGTGGTTGCGGCCACGTAGAGCCGCAGGGGCTCGCCGTCTCGGGGCGGCGTGAGGATCGGGGCGTGTGTCAGAGACGCCTTTAGCTTGTCGAGCGCATCTTGGGCCTTGGTGGTCCGGGAGAAACGCTCGTGCTTCTTGAGTAAGCGGTAGAGGGCGAGGCCCTTCTCACCGAGCCGCGAAATGAAGCGGCTCAAGGCGGCAAGGCACCCCAACACCTTCGCACTCCTTTAAGGTCCCGGGATCGGACCCATTCGTTCGAGGGCCGCGACCTTTTCGGGGTTGGCCTCGATTCCTCGGCGGGAGACAATGTACCCCGGGGAGCATGCCTCGCGGCACTCCAAAGACACATTTTTCGGGGTTTAACTTGACCCCATTGGCCCGTGGCGGGGCGGAACGCGACGCCAAGGTCGCCAACCGGGTCGTCCGCCTTCCTGGTCTTCACGACGATGTCGTCCACGTATGCTTCGACCGTCCGCCCGATGTGATCCCCAAAAACGTGCCGCATGCATCGGCGGTATGTTGCACCCGCGTTTACGAGGCCAAATGGCATCGTGACGTAGCGAACGTCCCGAAAGGTGTAATGAACGAAGTCGCGAGCTGGTCGGACTCCTTCATTTTTATTTGGTGATACCCGGAATAGGCATCAAGGAAACGAGTAATTCGCACCCGGCCGTTGAATCAACGATTTGATCTATGCGCGGCGAGAGGAAAAGGGACTTTGGGACATGCTTTATTGAGACTAGTATAGTCTACACACATCCGCCACTTCCCATTTTTCTTCTTTACAAGCACGGGATTAGCTAGCCACGTAGGGTGGAATACTTCCTTGATGAATCCGGCCTCGAGGAGCTTCCACGGCTCCGCTCCGTCGCCGTCGCCGCTCCTCGTCGAAGCGGCGCGGCCGCCGCGCACGACGCGGGCGTTTGGCGAGGATATCAAGGGAGTGCTCGGCGACTTCCCTCGGGATGCCCGGCATGTCCGAGGGGCTCCACGCGAAGATGTCGGCGTTGGAGCGGAGGAAGTCGACGAGCACTTTGCTTCCTATTTGGGGTCGAGGGTGGAGGCGACCCTCAACGCCTGCCCTCGGGGGCCGAAGGGTCGAGGGGGACCCCTTTGGTGCCGCTCCCTTTGCCTCGAAGGCGCCGACGTGCTTGGCGGCGGAGTTGAGGTCCTCGTTGACCATCTTCTCCGGCGTGTTTACCGGCGCTTCATCCAGCGCCAGTGCCTCTGCATGTTCCACGCACTCGACGTCGCAGTCGAATGCGTGCTCGATGGACGACCCGACGGTGATGATGCCGTTTGGGCGGGCATCTTCATCTTCAGGTAGGTGTAGTTGGGGACCGCCATAAATTTGGCATAACAAGGTCGCCCAAGGATGGCATGGTAGGCCCCTTTGAACCCCACCACCTCGAAGGTGAGGGTCTCCTTGCGGAAGTTCTTAGGGGTACCAAACCGGACCGGCGGGTTGATGCGCCCGAGGGGCCGAACTCGCTTGCCGGGCACGATGCGGTGGAACGGCTTCGTGGCCGGGCCGCAGCTGGTCCAACCCGATCCCCATTAGGCGCAATGTATGCGCGAAGAGGATGTTGAGGCTACTGCCTCCGTCCATAAGGACTTTTGAGAACCGGGCGTTCCCAATGATGGGATCGACCACCGGCGGAATCTTGGCCGGATTGGGGATGCGATTCGGGTGGTCTTCCGGCTAAAGGTGATGACGTCCTCCGACCAATTGAGAAAGGCCGGAGGCGCCCTCTCGCGGCGAGGACTTCGTGTCGCTCCTTCTTGCGGCGCCGGGTCGACATGTCGACGGTAGGTCCCCCAAAGATGAGGAACACATTTTCGATGGCGGGGAAGCCGCGGGCGTCGCCATCGCCCCCGTCTTTCTTGGCCTCTCGCCTCCTTCGCGGCGGCGCGGCCATAGAACTTCTTGAGCATGTCGCCTTGCTCAAGGGTGTGTTACTTCGGGGTTTTGTGGTAGGGACATGGCTTCTTCGGCATGTCGTCGAACACCCCCGGGCCTCGAGGGGCCGGTCGAGGGCCCCGTCGAGGCCGGGTCGACGAGCCGAGGGCTTCGGCGTTGCCGCCGTTGCGCCCCGCTCGCGCGCCTCGCGGCGCGGTTTCTTCCCCTTGTTGCCCCGTTTGTCGTTGCGGTGCGGCTCCTTGGACTTGTCGCCCTCCGCGGGCGCGTCCTCGGAGCGCTTGCCCTTTTTGCCATCGAAGATCGCCCCCACGGCCTCCTCCCGGAGGCGAGGGCGGTGGCGATGTCGAACGGCTCGTTGGAGTCCGCGGGCGGGGGCTGCGTCCCGGCTCCCGCACGAGGTCCCGGCACGTGGTGCCCTCGAGGAAGGCGTGCACGATCTCGGACCGTGCCACGGTGGGGAGCTCCGTGCGGCGCTTGGAGAAGCGCCGTATGAAGTCCCGCGGCGACTCGCCGGGCACGCGTGCGGAGCGCGAGTCCCAAGAGTTCCCGGGGCGCACGTATGTGCCCCGGAAGTTGCCCACGAATGTGTGGACTAGGTCGTCCCGAGTTATGGATGCGGTGGCGGGCAAGTGCTCGAGCCATGTTCGGGCCGCGTCGCCCGGATGCGGGGGCAAGTTGCGGATGATGACCTCGTCGCTAGTGGCCCCGCCCGGTGGCAAGCCAAGCGGTAGTCGTTGAGCCACACGCGGGGGTCCGTCTCCCCGTTGTACTTGACGATCGTCGAGGGTTGGCGGAAGCGTTGGGGGAACGGCCGCCGCTCGGATCTCCCCGGCCCGAACACGCGAGTGCCGGGGGGCTCCGGCGTCGGGGAGCGGTCCTCGCCGGCTGTCGTAGCGCCCACCCCGTCGAGGGGTGGTAACCCCTTCTTTGCTCGCGCGTCCGCCTTGCTGGTGCGCCGGGCGTTGATGACGTTGCGAGCGTCGCCATCCAGTGCCCTGCGCGCGTCGAGGAGTCGTTCCTTGGCCGGCGTGCGTCCTTGCTCGGTGGGATGCCCCGCTGGTCCCCCCGCGTGCACCGAGGGTTCGCCTCCTGGTGCAGCTTCGTCACCCCGCGCATCCCCCTGTTGGCGGATGCGTGAGGCCGAGCTCTCGGCCTGCTGGACGCCGCCGCTTGCTCGATGAGAGTTTGCACCTCGCGGTGCATATCTCGAGCCTCGGGGGTCGAGGGTGCTGGCATAGCCCGCAGCAGCGTCGCGGCGGCGACGAGCTTCGCGCTCGCCCGTGGGGGCACGTCCGCGTTTCCGACGTTGGTGGCGGTGTTGAGGCGGTCGCGGACTGTCGGCCCGGCTCCCGCGCGCGTTCGCCACGCGCGAAGCCTCCCCCGCCATTGAGGCGCGGAGCAACCGCATCGTTCGGTACTCTTCCGCCGGCTTGGCCTCGAGCTCGCGGGCTTGGGCCACTGTGCGTCGACGTCGGCCCCGGTGGGAGCGCTTGGCCCCCGCGGCCGGGCGCGCGGCGATCCACGGGGCGGGCGTGACTTCCCCGTCTCCCGGCGCCGCGCGCGCCGGCGGCGTTAGCCGGGTCGTTGGTGATGACGGCGCAACACTCCCGCGTGGGGTCGTAGCTCCCGGTGCTAGAGTCGTCGGAGCGACCGAACCGGTAGTCCGCGGCGTCGAGGAAACGCCGGAATGCGGCCGGGTCCGGCACGCCGGAGAAGTCCCACTCCGCGTATCCGTGGCGGTTGGCGGGTGGCATCGTGTCGACGGAGCCCGGGGGATGACTCATCTCGCTGGCCGAGGTGCGGGGTCCCCGGCAACGAAGACATGGCGGCCGGGCGGAACCTCGCGCATCGTCGTGTTGACGTTGGCGTTGTAGGCCGTCGTAGCGCCACACGGCCCGATGGGGATGCGCGGTCGGAGACCGCGCGCGGTCCCGCCGGGGCGGTGGCGGGCGTTGTCACGGTGGGCGCGCCACTTTGAGTGGCGGCGCGCTCGGCTTGCCGCCGCTCGGACCGCGCCTGGCGTGAGCGCCGCCGGAGCGACGACGGCGTCGTGGCGTCGACGGACCCGCGACGTCCGTGCTGCGGGCGCCGCTGCGCCGGAGTCGTGCGTGCGGCGGGGGTACGGCGGACACGTCCGACGCCGCGCGCGGGGAGTTCCTCACGGTTAGTGAGGCGCATGAGATAGCCATTCCCCGTGGCACGAAAGTTCGGATCCCCCGAAGCGGATCTCGAACCCGGCCGGGAGGGGGTCCGAGCTACCCATGCGGTAGCGTGTAGCACGGTATTCGGTGCGAATCACCATGGAGGGAGTTGGCGAAATGACCTTAGGCGCTCGTTTGCCCCACGGTGGGCGCCAGCGTCGGTGCGGAATGTGGTCCCGACACTAACCAGTAGATAGCGCCGAGGTCTATCCCTCAATGGTCGATGCTAAGTAACAAGTGACACAGAGGTTTTATCCTGGTTCCGGCCGAGGGGGCCGTACGTCCAGCAGGGGCGTGCTCGGGGCACTATATTACTTAGCACCGGGGGTGCTTGTAGTGGGGCAAATACAAGCAAGGTGGGAGAGGAAGCGTGGCTTCCAAGTCCCACGGAGGAGTGGTGAAGATATTGCGGGAGAGTGAGAATGAGTACGTCTTGTGTGGGGTGTTCTTGCGTCTCTGCTCGTCTGTCTCCCCCGCGGCTGGGGGTTCGCCCCCCCCCCTTTTATAGATCAAGGGGGCAGCGGGTTACATGCACGCCGCGCTACCTAGCTATGTGGAGAGGTGCGACGTCTTTGCGGTGTAGAGTGGGCGGCCGTCGGGCGATCCCCGCCACGATCTGGTCATCATGGCCTGACTTGTACCCGAACAGTGGCGGTTCGAGGGTAGGAGAGCAACAGATGGCGGTGATGTCCTCTGATAGGCTCGGGGGTGGTGCTGACGCAATCTTGTACGGAGTACAGGGGCAGGCAGAACGACGTTCCTTCCCAACGCGCTTCACAGTGCCGGAGTGGTTGCTGCAGTGCCGGGCGTGCGCCTGCACGCGTGGGTACGACGGCCGCGCCGTTACAGTGGCCGGGATGGCGATCCACCGGCCTAGCGCCTCCACCTAATCCTGTAGGGTCACGGGAAAGTGAAATCGAGGGTGCGCCCGGCCCCCCTTCGAGGGTCGGGCGCGTTAGCCCATCTTTGCGGTGGGCGCGCGGTGTCACGGGCCGACACCGGCCGTACCGCACAGTCCCTCCCCACAGTGGTGGGGATGGGCTCCTCCCCGGGGAGTTGGTGCGGCGGCACGGGGCGCGAGCCCGGGCGCATGATGGCGCCGCCCCGCCTGTGTCGGGGCATTAAATGCCCGTGTACGGGGGCGGCGCGCGCGTGCGGGGTGCCGTGAGCGTGGCGGGGCCCGGCCCGAGGGCGGGACGAACCCTCGAGCGAGACGAGACCCGCTCGAGGGGGAGTGAGCCCTCGAGCGGGGCGGGACCGCTCGAGGGAAGCGTTGCTCCTCGAACGGGGCGGAGCCCGCCCGAGGGGGCGCGCGCTCTCGAGCGAAGAGGGCCGTCTTGGTGGGCCCTCGGGGGTCCGCGGTGTGGGCCGTGTCCCGCATGGTTAGTCACCCGCATGGTTAGGTTTAACGTGTTTCGGTACGGGATTTAAGTGAGGATTTCCCCGTTGTTTAAGGGGACCCCTAGGGCTGTCCCCGACACCATCACCTTCTCCCCGCGGATCAATGGACCGGCTTCTCTCGAACCGGGACGGTTCCCCCTCGTCCCGAAGCCGGTGGTCACGGGCTCCAAACTCAACAAGGTGCTTATCGACGGTGGAAGCGGGCTCAACGTCCTTTTCACCAAGACCTTGAAGAAGATGAAGCTCTACATCACCCACATACTCACCAAGAGCAACACACCCTTGTACGGCATTGTCCCCGGCAACGCGGCTATTCCACTCGGGCTCGGTGGTCCCGCCGATTACCTTCGGGGAATCTGCGGACAACTACCGTACCGAGTACATCAAGTTCGAGGTCGCGGACTTCGAGACTTCCTACCACGCCATACTTGGCGAGACCGGCCATCGCCAAGTTCATGGCGGTGCCCCACTACACCTACTTGGTACTCAAGATGTCAAGCCCGGCCGGTGTACTCTCTCTTCAAGGGGACTTGAAGATCTCTCACGAGCTGCGACACGAAGCCGTGGAGATCGCTTCTACGAATCAAGTACCCAACGCGATGATGGAGGTCTACGCTGCGTCGAAGAAGCTTGCTACAAGTGAACTCGACATCCGGAGAAGTCCGACGGCGCCAACAAGCCTCGGCCACCGAGGAGGTACTCGTCAAGACAATCGACCTTGGAACGGGCGACCCCGGCAAGACCACCACCATCGGGGGCGGCCTCGACTCCAAATAGGAAGACGCTCTCATCGGCTTCCTTCGGGCTAACCGCGACATCTTCGCGTGGAAGCCGACGGACATGCTAGGAGTGCCCGGGGAGGCCGATTGAGCACCGCCTCAACGTCGATCCTAAGGCCACCCCCCAAGCGACAACACCTCCGATGCTTTGCCGACGACGGACGGGACGCCATCAAGAAGGAACTCGCCAAACTACTCGCGGCCGGCTTCATCAAAGAAGTCTTCCATCTGAGTGGCTCGCCAACCCCGTCCTCGTTCGCAAGAAGAACTCGAATGAGTGGAGGATGTGCGTCGACTACACGACCTCAACAAGCACGCGCCCCAAGGACCCCTTCGGGTTGCCGCGGATTGACCAAGTCATCGATTCCACGGCGGGGCTGCGACCTGCTCTGCTTCCTCGGCGCTACTCCGGGTACCACCGGATCGCGATCAAGGAAGAAGACCGGGGAGAAGACCGCGTTCATCACCCCGTTTGGCGCGTCTCGCTACACGACCATGTCCTTCGGGTTGAAGAACGCCGGCGCCACCTACCAACGAGCTATCCAGGCCTGCTTCAAGAGGCAACTCAATAAGAATGTCGAAGCCTACGTGGATGACATGGTCATCAAGACCAGAAACTCTAGTACCCTCATCAATGACCTTGAAGAAACTTTCGCATCACAGCGCGAGTACCGCTGGAAGCTCAACCCGAACAAGTGCGTCTTCGGCGTACCTTCGGGAAAACTACTCAGCTTCATCATTAGCCAACGTGGCATCGAAGCCAACCCCGAGAAGATCTCCGGCATCACCAGCATGAAGGCTCCCACGAGCATCAAAGACGTCCAGAAGCTGACCGGGTGCATGGCGGCATTGAACAGATTTATCTCAAGGCTCGGAGAACGGGGGCTCCCCTTCTTCAAATTACTCAAGCATCAAGAGAAGTTCGTGTGGACTCCAAAGGCGAATCAAGCCCTTGCCCAGCTCAAGGACTTCCTGTCGAAGGCGCCGATCCTCACGGCTCCTCACAAGGGCGAGCAGCTACTGCTCTAGCTCGCTGCGACTACCCACGTGGTCAGTACTGCCATCGTTGTCGAGCGGCAGGAAGACAGCCACGCCTACCCAGTCCAGCGCCCAGTCTACTTCGTCAGCGAGGTTCTATCAGAGTCCAAGGCACGCTATCGGCGTGTGCGAAGCTCTTGTACACGGTACTCATCACCTCGCGGAAGCTACAACACTACTTCCGGCGGTACTCGATCTCCGTCATCACCGACTACCCGCTCGGCGACATCCCGCGGAACCAAGATGCTCCGGAAGAATCTCCAAGTGGGCGGTCGAGCTCGGCGCCCTCACCATTGACTTCAAGCCACGCACGGCCATCAAGTCGCATGCACTAGTCGACTTCATGGCGGAGTGGCGGGAGAACCACTGCCTACTCCCACCGTGCGACCGAGCATTGGGTGATGTACTTCGACGGCTCACTCAACGTCGAGGGCGCGAGTGCGGGGGTACTCCCGATCTCTCCAACGGGCGAACAACTCAAGTACATCCCGCAAATCTTCCGGAAGGTCTCAAACAACGAAGCCGAGTACGAAGCTCTCCTACACGGGCTCCGCCTCGCGGCTTCACCGGGCATCAAGCGGCTACTAGTCTACGGCGACTCCGCGGTGGTCATCAACCAAGTCAACAAGTCCGGGACCGCAACAAGGAGAACATGGACGCCTACGCCCAGAAGTCCGCAAGCTCGAGAACAAGTTCTACGGTCTCGAGTTCCACCACGTCGTCCGCGACAACAACGTTGCGGCGGACGTCCTCTCGAAGCTTGGATCCACCCGCGCTCAAGTACCGGCGGTGTCTTCGTTCACGAGCTTCACGCGTCATCCATCCGGAGCCGGCGCCACCGACCACCGTCCCGGCTCACCCACCGAGCTGGACGGAGGTCATGATGATCGACGTGGACCGGAGGCAACCCTTCATCGACTACCTCGGAGAGCGAAGGTTCCCTCCGACAAGAACTCGGTGAGCGGCTCGTCCGCCGTGCCAAGTCCTACGTCCTCGTCGGAGACAAGCTTTACAAGCAGGGCGCATCTTCTGGAGTACTCATGAAGTGTGTCCCTCGGGAAGAAGGCAAGGACATTTTGGAGGAGATCCACAAGGGCGTCTGCGGCAACCACGCGTCCTCACGCACGCTGGTCAGCAAGGCCTTTCGGTGAGCTTTCTACTGGCCCACAGCTTTGGGCGATGTCGAAGAACTCGTCAGAAGGTGCCAGGGATGCCAGTACTTCGCCAAGCAGCAACACGTCCCAGCCTACAAGCTAGTCACCATACCGCCAACCTGGCCCTTTGCCTCGCCGGGGGCTTGACATGATTGGGCCACCGCCAACCGCACCGGGTGGTTTCAACGAGTATTGGTGGCCATCGACAAGTTCACCAAGTGGATCGAGGTCAAGCCGGTCACATGCCCCAAGGGCGACGAGTACTCGACTTCTGGACGAACTCGTACATCGGTACGGACTACCCCACCGCATCATCACGGACACGGGCTCCAACTTCAACAACCACCGATTATGGGAGTACCGCGAGAACGGCGGGATCGACGTCGATACGTCTCGGTTGCCCATCCTCGGGCCAACGGACAAGTCGAGCGCGCCAATGGGATGGTGCTCGACGCTCTCAAGAAGCGGCTACACGACGCGCTAACTCCAAAGGGGGAAAGTGGATCAAGGAACTACCCAATGCACTCTAGGGGCTACGGACTCGGCCATCCAAGCCAACGGGGCAATCCCCTTACTTCTGGTCTACGGCTCCGAAGCAATCCTCCCCGCCGACGTCATATGGAACTCGCCGGCGGTGGAGCACTACGATGAAGGCGCCTCGGAAGACGACGAGACGAGTTGACATCGACGGCCTCGAAGAAGCTTGCTGCGCTGCCCTCGTCCAATCAGCAAGGTACCTAGAGGGTATCCGACGCTACCACGATCGCAACATCAAGGAACGCTCCTTCAACGTTGGTGATCTCGTCCTCTGTCGCATCCAGAACACGGAAGGACTACACAAGCTCAGCTCCCCTTGGGAAGGTCCCTTCACCGTGGCAAAGGTGAGCGGGGCGGGCTCCTACCGCCTCCCGGACACTTGAAGGCGAAGACATCAACAACTCGTGGAATGTCGACCGGCTCGTCGATTCTACGCCTAGTCTACACGACTACTGCGGGGTTCAAGTCTACACGACTACATTAACACCCCTGCGCCGTAAGCGGCCTCCGGTCCCCGGCTCCGGTCTCCGGACTACTCCTCTCCGGGGATCCGGCCCACGCGGCTACCTACGGATCCGCGGGCCGCGACGAGCGTCAAGGACTCTAGCGGCGGTCTATTAAGAGACCATGTACTCCAAGATCTAGCTCGCATGGCTACTTACGGATCTACTGCTGTAAGCGGCTACCCGCCCTAGCACTACTCAGCTGTAAGCGGCCTCCGGGTCCAGGCGACTACTCGTAACTACGGCCCCGGCCATCCGGGTGTACTTCTTCGGTAATAATGTTTGATCGTTCACCAACTTCTTTCTTGTCTACTCCCTTCAACGGGACCACTACCGCCGAGTACGACTACTCACAACCACTCCACGATGGGTTCCGCACTCTGAGATCGCGACTACGAGTACTCATTGCTGGAAATTTTCTTTCATTAATACTTAAGCAATTCATTACAATTGTTTTTGTACAACTTGGGCTACTAGCTAACTATTACAGGGCTACTGGAGATTGAGCTTATCAGCCACTTGCTCCGCGATGGGAGCCATCCGCTCCGAGCGGCTGCGCATCTTGCTCATCGGTGCGGTTGGCGGCTACCCCCGCCGGCGACTACCTCCACCGGGGCCTTCGGGAAGTAGGACTTCATGAAAGCCAAGATGCCTTCGGGATCGACCTCGCCATGTGCTTCACATAAGCCGCCAGCCTGCTGGGAGCTTCCCTGAGGCGATCCGCGAGTGGAGCAATCTTGGGGCCGCCCGGATGAGGAACCAGGAGTCTTTCGATCGGCAGCGCGGCTTCTTCAAGATCCTTCAGTTGGGCCCGCAACGCCTCGCAATCTTCATTCAACTTCTGCAATGATTTGTAGCAGTTGACGAGATCGCGGTCAGATGCAATCTCAAGCTCCATGTGCTTCTCGCACTTGAAGGCAAGTTCTTTGTAGTCGAGCTCGAGTACCTGGCGGGCTTCCTGTTCCCGGTAGAAGAGGTTCTTCATACTCGTCTCCGAGGACTTCAACTGCTCCACTTGGCCCTCAAGCTCTGCAAACACAACAACGCGCAGCGGGTCAGACTACCTCTCGACCTCCAACAACTACCCGACAAGTCCAACGGCGTACCTTTGTTCTTGTTGCGGAGGCTCTTGTTCTTCCGCACCAAGTCGTCGCCCTTTGCCTGCAATTCGTGGATGTCATTGTGATACTTGGCAAAGGCGGCGTCGAGCTTGGACTGCATGGCAGCCGCGTGCTTCCGCGACTTCAAAAGCTGATCCTCCAATGCTTCAGCCCGGAGCACTGTGTCACCAAAGCCCTGCAGCATGTTGGACTTCTCGTGGGACCTCTCCGCGACGTCCTGCATAGACAACACACGTCAACGAGTACTCAACAACAGAGGATTGACTACTCGAAAGCTATGGCTACTTACCTTCATCCACTGCTCGGCCTGGCGGACCGCCTCCAGGTGCCTGGCCACCGTTGCCGGGTCCACCAGATCGTCCACAAGCAGCTCCACTCCGCCACGACTACTCGCGGCGGCCTCCGTCATCGGTGCGAGCGGATGGGCTCGCGTCCGGATCTCTCGAGAGCGGATAGCCACCTCCCGAGCAACCTGCGGTGGCACGGTGGCCTCTTCTCCTCCGGTCGCCGCGGCGGCTTCCTCGGCGACCTCCTGCATCGGCTCGGGGGCTCCCTCAGCAGCTTCCGGCGCCTGTGGTGTTGACTTCTCCATAGGCACCGCCGCAGGGATGTCGCTCCCTTCGGCCTCGACGCCGCGACAAGAAGACGTCAAGTTCATC
The DNA here is from genome assembly GCA_947561735.1 of Cenchrus americanus. Lineage (NCBI taxonomy): Eukaryota > Viridiplantae > Streptophyta > Magnoliopsida > Poales > Poaceae > Cenchrus > Cenchrus americanus. Next base: position 86,620,824 of record OX387240.1, on the reverse strand, counting down.
AGCAACTACGACTACTCTATGGGGAAGATCAAACCCACAGCAGAACACTTACCCTCGACCACGGCGGCCTCGGGCAACGCAGCTTCGGCGGCCGGCACCTCGGACTCCACCTGGGGAGCAGGAGTTGACTCCTCGATGGGCGGCGCGACTTCTTCCTCCGCCACCGTCGCGGAGGGCTCGGCTCCCTCCCGGGACAAGTGTGTCGATTTCTGCGAGAAGTACACAAAGCTAGTTGTCATTCAAGCTCGACTACTACACCAAGTACTACTCGGGAAGGTTCGGTACTTACGGCCGGGCCCGGACTATCGTCACGGTCGGGGCTCCAAGGATGCGGCAATATCTACCGTCCGGCTTCGGTGGGCGCCTCCTCTTGCGCCTCTGTGGCTGTTGCTTCTCCTCCAGCAGCAGTAGCCGGCGCAGCGCTCTCTGCGCTCCCGCGGCTACTACTTCTTCGGCGGCAGCGGCCGCAGGCTCTGTGCTCCCCTGAGGAGCAGGGGGCTGGTGCTCCAACTGCGTTATGAGCTCCTCGACGAGGGGGGGGCCGTACTACGACTTCCGGCGGGCTCCCCCACCGTGTCCCACTCGCCTTCGTCGCCCGCTTCGACGGGCTCCATTGGCGGCACCTCCCGGAGACAAGGAAGACTACTCATCAGCAAGCGTACTCGTACGGCGGGTACTCGACTACACTAGTCTAGACATCTTACCTCTTGAGGCGTGGTCTCTGAGACCTTCAGCTTCTTCGTCACCCGCTTGCGGGCGGGGTTGCGCGGCTTCCGTGGCGGCGCGGCCGGACTAGCCTCCGGGCTGCCGGCGGGTCTTGCACAAGAGGTATATGAGGCAAGCCTGGACGGCTAAACCTCGACCGCGCCCGAAAGCGGTCCCCGCAACGTCTCCTCGTCGTCATCATCGTCGTCGTCGTCGGAGGTGTCCTCCACGATGACGGTGTCATCGCCTTCGGCCGACTTCTCGCCGCTCCTTGGCTTTGGCTTTCCCTTCCTTCGGGATCTCGATCCCATGAGGGGGCGGCGCGGCTCGGAGACGAACATTTTCAAGTCATCCTGCAAGGCACAAGACATCAGCGCGACTACTCCAAGCAAGGACTACTCGACTAGGGGAGTACGACTACTTACCTCCTTGGGTGGGCACGCGGCGGAGTACTCTGGATGGGGCACGCCGTGTACGGCGGCATATCCTTGAAGATCCACGTCGGCCTCTCGATGATGTCGTCGTCATCATCCATCTCGCCTCCGGCATCCGCGACGTGTCGTCGTCGCCGGTGTACTCGAAGCCCAAGGTGTCGCGGGCCATCGGTGGCCGCACCCTCCGCTTCATGAAAGCGAAGGCCACGTGCTCGGCCCTCGGTCCGGCTTCTCCGAGCACCTTGATGCGTGCCGGCGGCTCGGGGAGCCGGGATCCCCTCTCGCATTGTGGGCTCCGTGTTCCACCGGTCGCGGTGCCATCGGGTACGGATCTCATCTTCGGCTTTCTCCATCGAGTACGGATCTCCGGCGGCGGCCCTCCACATATCCACCTCCTTCTCCCGGATAAATCCGCCGTTCGGAAGGGCCAACGGATCTTCGGTCTTCACCTTTGACTTCTTCCACTCGCGGCTTGGATGCGCTCGCGGTGGAGACATCGGCGGCGCCGCTCCGGTGGCGGCCGCGGCGGCCTCTTCGCGGCCCCTCTTCTTCCCGGCGACCTTCGCAGACTTGGACGGTGAAGGCTTCATTCTCCAAGTACAGGGCGTCTTCACGCGCATCCGCTCGGGGGCTACGCTGGAAGCTCTGGGTGGCGGCGCACTGGGATCTACTACGGCGGCGGTGTGCGCTGGAAGTGGATCTACCTCAGATCGAATCGAAATGACTACAGCACAGATGGGTGAAAACCCCTAAGGGTTTTGGCTTCTATTTATAAGTCAAACCAGCCCTCCAACGGCCAGATCGATAAGTCCACGCTCGGCTGACTCAGCGGCCGCGCGTGACCCTTCGCATTCTACTAGTCGACGCGCCTCACCTCGGGGGCTCGGCTACTTCTACTCGACTACCTGGGAAGCGACAAGACTCAGGAGCATCTCAGGACACATTCTTCAAGATGACCCTTCAATTCGAGAGGAAGTACTCGACTCAAGGCTCGAGGGCTCCGTGCCACGTGTCCTTCGGTTTTTTCTTCGATTTTTCGGGATTTTCTTGCCAAGACTTCAAATGGACCCTCGCCCCGTAGCTCGCGGCTCAACCTAAGGCTCGAGGGCTACTCCATATGGAGTGCGATTTTGCAATCGCACTTCCATATCGCCTTCGGCTTCAAGACAAGACGGGCATTTTTTGAAGACCTTCGAAGGCGGCGCTCGAGGACGCTTGGGACTACTCGAGAAGACTTCAAGATTTCGGACATCGACCGGAGTACATTCCGGCCTCGGGATGCTTCGACTACTCTTGAGGACTTTTGACTTGTAGTACTCGGGGACGCTTGAGGACTACTCGTTAAGGCCGTCAAGACTACTTGAAGCTATCCTTCTCGACTACAAAGTACTCGGGGGCTTGTCGTATGGACCTCCCTGGGCCCACTACCTCGGTGGGTACCAGGACCGACTACTCGGTGGGCCCCTGGGACTACCCGGCTTGCGCTACACGGCACCTGAAGGCGTGGAGCACAAGGACTACGGAGGAGAAGTACTCGGTTAGGAAGCTGTACATGTCCTGCACTGTATGGAAGACTCCTAGACGTACCCGACTAGTACTCTCTCCCTACTCCGACTTGTAACCCTGCCTCCCGGACTATATAAGGCGAGGCAGGGACCGTTCTCTAGCATCATATACAACTCACGGCGCACTATTGCACCATCTTGTAATCGTGCCCAATCAATCCAGAGCTACGCAGCATACAGGACGTAGGGTATTACGCACCTCGCGGTCCGAACCTGTCTAAATTGTGTGCCACGTGTCTCTTCCTTCGAGTTACCGATCTCGGCGAGGCCACATTCATCTACTTCGGGTACTCCCCTTAGTAGGTTGCCGGTCTAAAACACCGACACGGCCCGCCATGGAGTCAATGACTTGGTCTATCCACGGCAACCCAAAGGGGTCCTTAGCACGGTGCTTGTTGAGGTCGGTGTAGTCGACGCACATCCTCCACTCATTCGAGTTCTTTTTGCGGACGAGGACGGGATTGGTGAGCCACTCAAGATGGAAGATTTCTCCGATGAAGCCGGTCGTGAGTAGTTTAGAGAGTTCCTTCTTGATGGCATCCCGTCTGTTGTCGGTGAAACGACGGAGGTGTTGTCGCTTCGGGGTAGCTTTAGGGTCGACGTTGAGTGAGTGCTCGATCAGATTCCTGGGCACCCCTGGCATGTCCGCTGGTTTCCACGCGAAGATGTCTCGGTTAGCCCGGAGGAAGCTGACGAGCGCGTCTTCCTATTTTGGGTCGAGGCCCGCCCCGATGGTGGTGGTCTTGCTGCTGTCGCCTGTCTCGAGGTCAATCGTATTGACTTGTACCTCCTCAGTTGGCTGAGGCTTGTTGGCGTTGTCCGACTTCTCTGGGATGTCGAGTTCACTTGGGGCAAGCTTCTTGGATGCAGCGTAGATCTCCATCATTGTGTTGGGTACTTGATTTGTGGCTGCGAGTTCCACAGCTTCTGTGTCGCAGTCGAAGGATATCTTCAAGTCCCCTTGCAACGAGAGTACACCGGCCGGGACTTGGCATCTTGAGTACCAAGTACGTGTAGTGAGGTACCACCATGAACTTGGCGATGGGCCGGTCCGCCGAGGATGGCATGGTAGGAAGTCTCGAAGTCCGCGACTTCGAACTTGATGTACTCGGTGCGGTAGTTTTCCCTTGTCTCCCCAAAGGTAACTGGCAGGACCACTGAGCCCAGTGGATGGCCGCGTTCCCGGGGACGATGCCGTAGAAAGGCGAAGTGCTCTTGGTGAGCATGTGGGTGATGTCGAGCTTCATCTTCTTCAAGGTCTTGGTGAAAAGGACATTGAGCCCGCTTCCACCGTCGATGAGGACCTTGTTGAGTCCGGGAGCTCGCGACTACCGGCTTCAGGACGAGTGGAAACCGTCCTGGTTCAGAGAAGCTTGTCCATTGATCTGCGTGGGAGAAGGTAATAGGTACCTCCGACCACCGAAGAGGGGTCGGGACCGCTGGTTCAATGCTCTAGACTTCTCGTCGGGTGGCCTTCTAAGCCCGTCGGTTGGGTAGTCCGCCGAAGAGGACGTTCACCATCTTGTCGGGTTCCTGGAAGTCGTCGTTGCCCTCATCGACCTTTTTCTTGCCTTTCTTGTCATGAGAGTGTCGTGGCTCTGGAGTGTCCTTGAGTGCCCGCCGAAGTTGGTAGCACTGCTCGGTGGTGTGGTTGCCGTCCAGATGCCACGGGCACTTCTCTTTCAGCAAGTCTTTGAAGCTGCCGGAGGTCTTCTTCGAGTTGTCTTTTGCAGGGGCTGGATAGCCGCGACAATGTTGTCTAGCTTGCGCTTGCGATTGGGACCCGAGTAGTTGTTGCTGCGACCGCCTTGGTTCCCGTTGTTGTTGTTGTTGCCACCCGTGTTCTGCTTGCTCTTGCCACGGATGGCGTCGTACTTGGCGTTAGCCTTGTCTTCTTCATCAGCCCAGGAGGTGATCATGTCCTTTAGGTGGGTGATGGAGCTCGGGCGGCGACGACTAAAGTCTTCAAAGTTGCGATGGTGGTAGAGACTGTCTTGGAAGAGGTCGATGACCTCCTTGTCGGTGATGTCGACTACGGTGGCGCGCTTGTTGAAGAAGCACCGCATGTACTTGCGAAGGGTCTCGCCCAGTTCCTGCTTCACCATTGCCAGGTCCATGCGAGTACCCGAGCGGCCCATAGCGCCCGCGAAATTGCTGGTGAACTGTTCCTTGAGCTGGTCCCACTTGTCGATCGAGTACTTCCAAAGTTCTAATGGTAGAACGAGCATCAACAAGCTTAGCATGCATAGTAGGACATGATTTACAAGCACCAAGCAAAGTGGGTCTAGCCTTAAGCTCGTCATACTCAGTCCTAAGAGCATCTAGTTTAGCCAAAGTAGAAGCATTCTTCTCATTAAGCAACTTGATCTCATTCAACCATGCATCGCACTCAGAGCATTCAACATCATCAAAAATAGTAGGAGTAAGTTTCAAAGAGTCATTCTCAAGTTTCAATTCAAGCACCTTAGACTCTAACCCTCCTACTTTCTCACTAGCATTCTCAAGTTGAGTCCTAAGTTCTTTCCTCATCTTTTTGGCATCTCTTAGCACACTATCACGATTGTTAATCAAACCATTCAACCTAGTGATCTCAGCAAGCAAAGAGTCAGGGTCACGATTTACCTCATCCTCTGAGTCGGAGTCGCTGTCTTCCTTCTCGCTCTTCTTGCTGCTTGAGCTATGGGCCATGCCACAAAAGCCTTCAAGCGCCACACAGCTCAATCCACTGAGGTTCCGGCTTGCACTCTTCTTGCCCTTGCGCCTCCCGGTGTCTTCATCTTCACTGCTTGAGCTTGACTGCGCGTCGCTTGAGCTTGAGTCGACGTCGCTTGCACCGACCACCATGGCTCTTGCCTTGTCCTTCTTGTAATCGCCCTTGCTTGGTCGCCGCTTGTCCTTGTCCTTGCTCTTGGACTTGCCGAAGTGCTTGCCCTTGGAGGAGTACTTGTCTTCACGCCTCGGGTGCGCCTTGTACTCGCTCATCTTGTACTTGTTCTCCTCCGCTTCGGGCACTCGGCGATGAAGTGTCCACGCTTGCCACACTTGTAGCATGTCCGCGAGCTCCGCCTTGCATTCCTCCGGTTCTCATGTAGTCGATCAAACCTCCTTGAGAGCAAGGCCGCCCTCCTCCTCGCCCAAAGACATCAAACTCCTCATCCGGAATAGACATAAGAGAAGACAAGGAAAAGCGTCGACGGGAAGGGTTAGCTTTGCCCTTTGATCCGCCCACAAGAGCAATACTATGATCGGGTCGAGCCCTCATGCTTGGATTGCAACTTCCGTCAACCTCAGCGACTTGAGCTTAGAAAAGAGGTCATCCAACTCAATGGTCAAATATTGCCCGGACTCCTTTATGGCCTCAACCTTAGCACCCCAAACATTTGGGTCCAAGATATGCAAGAGCTTCAAAGCTTGATCATGCTCGGTGTAAGGGAAATCCTCGGCATTGTCCTTCATGTTGTTCACGATGGCGGTAAACCTCGAAACATCGCATCAATGTCCTCACCGAGAAGTTGAGTAAAGTTCTCATATTGCATCCAATAAGAAACAAAGAGGCGAGCCTTCACATGGTTATCACCACCGTGAGCAACCAACAACTTCTCCCAAATTTGCCAAGCAAGATTCAAATGGCGAACACGCTCAAACTTAGGATCACACAAGCTACGGACCAAGTGATCAACGGCTTTTGAATTTGCCTCATACTTGGCCTTAGCACCGGCATCGGTCACCATAAGAGTATGGATGTTGGCCGGAATAGCATAGGTCTTGTCAAGCACAATGAAATCGAACAACTTGCCACGAAGAAAGATCATCATACGAGCCGCCCACTTGTGGTAACCCTTGCCATCGAAGTGTGGCGGACCACCCCGCTCAACATACGCCATCTTAGGATTCAAGACTTGTCAAAGTCACCACGAATCCGGCATCGTGCTCTGATACCAATTGAAGGATCGGATGGCGACTAGAGAGGGGGGAGTGAATAGGAGCCAATAAAAATTCTTCTCAAAGAACCCGGCCTATACCCTAGTCAAAACCCGGTCACACACAAGCGATGGATCGAATCACACACCAATCGCCAAGACAACGAGGTTATGGATCAACCTCAAGTCTTAGGAACGATTCCTTGAAGCACACGCGGAAGCACGAAAGGAGGGAGGAATCGAACCAAGGAACAAAGCAGCCAGGCTCTGGCGGACCGTCCGGCCGGGCGGGGGCGGAGGGTCCGCAAAGGCCGGGCGGACTGTCCGGCACGGCATCGCGGAATGTCCGCACCCTTGCCGCGGACCGTCCGCCCGAGCCGCGGACCGTCCGAAAAAGGCTACAGAACCTCCGCAGACGCACCGCGAATAACGGACCGTCCGCGGGGGAGCACGCGGACCGTCCGCCAGGCACCCGCGGACTGTCCGCCCGGCACAGGCGGACCGTCCGAAACTTCGCCCAACCAGAACTCGAAAACACCACAGATCAAAAGCGAAGCTGAGCAAGAACACGAAGAACACGCGACGAACAGGCACGACGCGGACCGTCTGCCAGGTACACGCGGACCGTCCGTGAGGCACGGACAGAGCAGAAAACAGCCCGACCTCAAGGGTCAACCCCTCCAATCCATCACCGGATCTCCCAAACGGTAGAAGCTGTTGAGACAAGAGTTTGGGGACATGAAAAACGTCAACCAAGGATGCTATGCCCCAAAAATTTCGCCTCCTAACTTCCTAAATCACCGGGAATCGCGGATCCTTTGAACACCACCAAAAACTAGAGCTCCGAACGAAAATCCTTGAATCGAAGTGGTTTCCCTACGTTTGAGGGCACAAGATCAATCCCAAAGATGCACAAGACATCCATCCATGTTTCCCTCAAAGAAATCCGGGGAGAAACCCACTCAAATCCGCGGAAACACACCAAAAACAAAGGCACCAAAAACAAGCACGAAAAAGACCATGAAAATCACAACCCCGAATCTTCTATACAAACCAGAAAAGATTCACAAGGTCTAGCATGCCGCCCTAGCATCCATCCCTCTCAACAAATCTCTCATGAAGCTCTCATGCTAGCCTAGAGAAAATGGAGAAGAAAATGTCTCGGGAAAATGAGAAATGGGAGGAAGGAAATGAAGCCCTAAGTCGCGGAGAGGGAGAGCCATCCACACACACTCATGGCTTATATATTGGGTCCCGCCGGTGTGGGAAATGACTCGACTACCCCTAACTCAACTACTGGCGATACAACCCACGCAGGGGCATTTATGTAATGTTTGTGGGTCTTGCCATCGGACGGCCACGCCTTCGCCGCACCCCGCGTCCTCCCGACGCAAGCCATGCGATCCCGCCGCGTGTCCTCCGCTTCGAAGCTTCCCGACACGCCCGGATCCTGTCTCCGTCGTGTTGGGCCTTCGGACTTGGTTTTGAGGCCCAAACCAAGAAACCGTCCTCCGATGGTTTTGTGGGCAAACCACCAAACCCCGCGTGCTCGGCCGGCCTCCCGCCAAGCCTCTTGACTCGACCGCCACCGTGCACCGGCACGATCGTCCATGACTTCGTCTTGCTCATCTCGCCACCATGTGGCCCGCACCTAGTCCTCGCGGTCCACCGGTCCCTCGAACCGAGCCTACTTGTCTCTCCATCTCCCCGAGGCCCCTCAAGGTCGAAGACCTTTCGCGCTCGTTGTTCACCTCGCAAAAACACGAACTAGGCCGCGGCCTACACCCGCGCACCGAGCCAAGAGTCGGCCTAACACTCGTTTTCAATCACTCATCACCGAGGAGCGGTCATCCATCGACCACCGGACGCTCCCTGGTCCTCGGTGGCACACCTTTGTTTAGACGGGTTCGGCCGCGAGGTGTGTAATACCCTACGTCCCGTATGCTGCATAGCTCTGGATTGATTGGATGTGATTACAAGATGATGCGTAATGAGAGAGAAGGGTCCCTGCCTCGCCTTATATAGTCCGGGAGGTAGGGTTACAGGTCAGCTTAGGGAGAGAGTACTAGTCGTGTACGTCTTGGAGTCCTCTACACAGTACAAGGTATGTATAGCTTCCTATCTGAGTACCGTAGTCCTTGCGCCTCACGCCATCAGGTGTCGTGCGGCACAAGCCGGGTAGTCCCAGGGGCCCACCGAGTAGTCGGTCCTGGTACCCACCAAGGTAGTGGGCCCAGGGAGGTCCATACGACACCGCAAGATCAATTTGATCAAAATGCTTACAAATAGACAATATATGTGTGTGTGAGAGACTTTAATCATGAAAATATAGCTTACACAGAAGCGTAGATCCATGTTGTGTTTGACAACTTTTTTGTTCTGCCATTTCATTCCCTTAGCCTCTCTGTATGCGAAAAACCGAACACCAAGGTTGAAAAAGCTTTCGGGCATGGATGCTCCTCGTTGCAACAATGTTTGTAGTTCACTAAGTTTTATGCACAATTTTGTACGGGCAATCACTTCTTACCCAGACCATACTGCAAAACAATAAATGAAGATGATGCATACATAAGAAACGTAATAAAGGGCAACTCCGGCCGATCTCTCAAATTCGGAACCCTACTTCTTCACATGATGACCTCTCATTTGTATTTGAGGCCTTGTTTTTCTCCCAACTGCAACCCAATTCTCAAATACCCCCTTACTTCCAACTAATTTTCCTTTTCTATTTCTTTTTTTACGTGGGGACCCACTGTGACAACCCCATCCGAGATAATTTCGTACTATCGCCTAAACCACTCCATTTGATCATTAAGCGATAATAAAGAACCATCATGTTGAGTGTTGCCGGGTTTACACCCGGTAAATCACTTGAAAACACTGAGAGGATCGAATGTATGCATTAAACTCCCACGAAGGAGAGTCCAGAGTGCCTTACAAATTAATACCAATCTCCCCGTAGGGTTCATTATTACAAATCACATTTCATGACATAAAAGTAAATGATTCAGAGTTTTATTAAAATAGTGGAAGTACTAATAGCGATACGATACGACATCACAGGAGGCCATCCGTGATGCCATTACTCGGCGTCATCATCCACCCATTCCAGCTCCCAGCCGGGTGGAATCTCACCAGGCCAAACAACTTCACCTGAAAGCAACAATTATAGCAAGACTGAGTATACTAATACTCAGCAAGACTTACCCGACAAAAGTTACCTCTAGACATGTAGGCTTTTGGCCAGTGGGTTTGTTTTGCCAAAAAGCAACTAGGATCGTGGATCCTTACTTTCAATATTATAGCTCAGATTCTAGTGAGATTATCATTACTATAATGAGCAACTAATACAATCAAGAATTGTATAACGCAATTAATTCACGCAGAAGATTTCACATAGTTCCATCATTAAGGGATATCATGGCCAATTGATTAAGCAGTCTCGGATAATGGTGAGAGGCCGACAATCGATTGATTCATAACCTTGCAAGGTAGACCTATACACACGGAGCGGTGCCCCAACAAAGCCGACACCGACCAAGCGGTTCCCATCGATCCTCGGTTCGGGATAGATATTACAATCCCGGGTACAAGGCTATCTGGTATGCCCCCACTCAGTGAATCCAGCCTAGCACAAGTACCCCCCTCCTGGTAATGAGCCGGGCAGGTGAATACTCGAGATTAGTGATGGAAAATCCCTTGCCGCCTCACTTAGGTACTAGGCTTACCGGTCCCATGCCCGACAAGTGCTTAGTACGTTCAAACGCTTAGCCCACGAAGCCACTGGACCGGAGCCCAAATCCCATGCTCTTACCACATGAGCAGTCCATTTAAAATAGGGTGGTTCCAAAAAGGAGATTCTATTCTCGTGAGTGACGAACCTCACTCGACTTTTACCGGGTCCTTAGAGCATAGCATCTAACGACCTAGCATATTAGTAAAAGAACATGGACACCTAGGAATCATGCAACTAGGGTTTCATTCAATTCCTGAACGTAAATGCACATAGAATAACAAAGATAGTTGCATAATTTTAAATAAAACAGGGGTTAATGATAAACCGGGGCATGCCTTCGTTGGCACAAGCACTTAGACAAACTTCCGGACTTTGGCCCGGGTCTTGCTCTACGGTGACGTAGTGCACGTCTCCTCCAGCTCCCTCGATCACGTCCACTGGCACGAGCGTGTAGCTACCGTCAGAAACTTCTACACGGAGGATGCAAATGCAAGACTTAAGTGACAAATTGATTTAATTAATCACAAGCAACACATGACAACCATGGGTGCATTGTTGACCACATTCACCTAGATAATAATAGATTTAGCATAATCTTCCTATAAAGAAACAATATGTGTTGCTTTACTATCTAGACTTTTTAATAGTGACTGTGTACATATATATACAATAAATTAATTTAATCCTCACAAATCAGCAAGGGGTTGGTTATAAACTAGTTAGCAAGTTTTACCACACCAACACAAAGTCCTTAAGTGAGATTTGTGATTTTCTAATTAATTTCAATTTTAAACCTACAAAGGTTCTCTCACTTTTAAGCAACAAAATAAATCATAAAACAGCAAGAGTGGTGCTCCCTGGTCTCATTAAGTCTAAGACAAACCACTGATCACACGTGCACACTTGCGGAAGCAATAAAAATACATATGTCAAATATAACATTTCAATTTACCACAAACAAGATAAATGCATATAAAAATAAACAAAGCACTTCTGAACCCAAACTTTCTCTCGCTGTTTCTCTGGTCCAAAGCAAGTCTAGGAAACCAAAAAACACATCTATAGCCTTTATAGATCTTGATCTACACATTTATGATTAAAAACAAGCATAAATCAGGAAATAATATTTCTAACAGAGATAAAATCATGATAAATTCACCAGAGATGCATTTTAGCATAACAAAACATTAGCCAGAAGTTGGGCTCAAAAATAAATTTATTTTAAGCTATAAAAATTCATCTAGGCAGATTTGACAATAACACAAGATAATTTATAGAAAAAGATTTCTTCAGTAACTTTGTGCAATTTTTCGCACAGGACCTACACATGCTAGTGCTCACAACATATCCAAAATCCAGCTCAAAATCATGTATGGATTTTGCAGAATCACAGATCTAGGTAAACCACATTTCAATTTTTCAAGCAAAAACTATAGCTCAAAAGTATATACATGCTTTGTGAAAGTTGTAGTTCTAGTCACACAGAGCACAGAAAAATTGGATTTGCAATTTTTGGATTTTTTTACGATTTTATATGGAATTTACAAGTCACTGGCAAAACACACAAGAGGTGAAGAATCATTTTGCTAGAAGACCCCTGGAAAGATCTGGAGGATCACAACTAGGCCCTCGGTTTGCACAAAACACCCTAGCAATAGCTCAAATCTCGCAATGCGGCCCTTGGGCCAAGGGGACGGCGCGTCCGGCCGGATTCTGGCGAGCTCGCCGGTGGTCTTGGCCGGGGAAATGGCTGGGGAGGGTCTAGGTTTCACGAGGGGTCAATTTGGATACTTACTCACGACGGGGAGAGGACCGGCGGGTGGGCACCGCGGAAGCCGGCGGCGGCCGCCGCTGGAAGCTCTGCTCCGGTGAACTAGCAGCTCGGTCTGGCCAACAAGCGAGAGGGGGGCTACGGGGGATCCAAGGGAGAGTAGGGGCAGCACGTATTGGTAGTGAAATCGGTCGGAGCCAGGGATTCACCGTGGGCACCAAGGCGGCAGCAATGGTGGCTTGGTGGCTCGGTGCCCGTGGCATCGCGCGCGGCGGTGAGCTTGACTCCTTTTATAGGCGCTTGTGCCTTGGGGAGTGGGTCACGGCATGGCGCAAGGGCGGTGTGAGGCGCGACGGCCAATGGCAGCCCAGGGGCGGCGTGGCGCGTGTACGGCGATGTGAGCGGGGGCGCAGCGAGTACGGTGGTGCGGCCATAGGTTGGGCGGCGGCAAGGCTCGGTTTGCTCCGCCCGTGAATGTGGGACGCGTGGCAACGAGGGTTTGGGTGGAGCCGTGGGACCGGCGGTCGCGGCGGTGCACCGGCGGTTGTGCCCGGTCGGCCGGCGGGGCGGGGCCGGGTGTGGCCACGCGCACGACGTCATGCGTGGGCGCGAACGCGCGACGCCGCTATCTTGAAGAATTCGACTTGACCCTGTTCAATTGCGTTTTGCTCCAAATTTTTCAACAGAAGTGGTCCAACCGGTGAATAGAAAAGTTGTAGATCTCCTAATCCTCTACAACTTCTACAAAGGTCGTACATGGTTTTTCTCAACCATCTTTACGCAAATTGCATGCCAAGTTGGCTGTTTTCGGGACGCTTGTAAATAGTGACTCTGGGCGTTGACTTGCATTTTTCACTTATTTACGCTTCAAATTTCAAATGCCACTCAACATGAAAGTTGTGTCCCTCGACAAAATACACAACTTTTGTATTGGGAGAATTTGAAGTGTTTAGGTGAAATTTGGAGAACGCGGCAAAAGTTCCGGGCGACAAAGGAGGGTCAAAAGGTGTTCAAGGGTTTTTGGAATAGGGTTTGACCAAAGGTTGACCAAGGTTGACAAAAAGGGTCATTAGGGATTGTCGGTGATGTTTTCGAGGTGATGGCCCAGGTTGACCGTAGTTTGACCAAAGTCAACACAGTTGACCTTCTCATTAGGGTTAAATACTCCGGCTGAAAACCTGGGGCGTCATAGCCTACCCCCCTTAAACAGAATCTCATCCCGAGCTTCGACAATAAGGTTAGAGCAACTTCTTTTAAGAAGACAAGGGTTACAAAGGTGGAAGACATACTCACTTACATTTCTCTATAGCGAGAATTCAGATGGGGCAAAAGATACATGGTGCTCTCCTCACTGCCTCAACACAGTTCATGAGGAAGCGGGCGATGGATATGTACATGGAAAACTAAAAGAAGACAAACTCCACCGACGATGCAGAGATACATCGCTGCAAGCGTCCAACGGAGGGACTCGAACATCTCCACGAACTGAGGCATGGTCGGCGATGCAGGCTGAGGTTCTTCTCTCGGTCTTCTTCCGAGCTTCTTCTGGAGGTTGTCGACGAAGTCGGCAAAACAGCTTGCTCGGCGAGTGGGCGGAGCAACGGCAGAGATGGGCTAGTAGCGGGTTGGCCAAAAACTAGCCGGAGGGGAAAACAAGAGTGGCGGCAATGTCGAGCTCAAAACCAGGCGAGACTAGGCAGTGGCAACATCGCGGAAGGGTTTTTGCTTTTTATAGCTCAACAGAACGCAACGGTCATCCCAACCGACTGAGGTAGGGACTAGCGGAGTGATTCAGCGGTGGCAACGCGGGGCTCGATAATGATAGACCTGTGAGGTCTCGATGACGTGATCGTGGCCGCGGAAAAAGAGATGGCAGGGCGACGCTACGGTGTCGTACCATCGTGGCACTGAAAAGAATGGGGTCCAACGGTCTACCGATCTGACCGTGATTTCTCGAGGAAAACTCTGATCCTACTCCTTCAACTTAGCCGGTCGATTGATGTGAATCTAGGAGAGCTTTGAGATAGACGGAAAGACCAAGTTGAGAAAGAGATTACCAAGAGATTTCTATGAACAAAGGGAAAGCTAGTAAACAAATGTTTGTTACATTTGTTCACTAAGTTTCCTAAATTTTAGTTCTTGAAAAGCAACTAAAAGTGAGGATGGAGTAAAGTTCCATCATCGAAATCCACAGTAAGGAGGAATGCTCTCAGATAGAAAAGTTACCCGTGAAGTTAAGCTGGCCTTGCTTCACTTGAATTGTGGGCTTCTTGTCATGATTGCCCTTGGCTACTCTGGGGTTCTGATTCTGCTGCTCGGGCATGATCTTCCTAGGGTTTGGGCACTCATTGGCATAATGCCCTGGTTGCCTACAATTGTAGCAAATGCGGGGTAGAAGTTCTTTTGGCTTGGAGACTTGTTGTTGGGCCTGACGGTACTGAAAATTTTCTGAAGGCTTATGCTGGGACGGAGTCACTCTCCAATGGCCTGATGTGGATGATGGGGAAGAACCATGCACATTCTTCTTCACGAAACGAAATTTCTTGCCCGATCCATCTCCCGAAGCAAAGTCGTTATGTCTCTTCTTCTCCTTCTGTACCTTCATCATGGCAACCTCTTGAGAGATAGCTTTGTTTACTAACTCATGATAACTGTGGGGCTCTAGTAGGTTTAGCCTTTCATACAATTCACTCTTAAGACCATCACGGAAAGGTTCCATCTTTTTGGCATCGGTGTCCACGTGATGTTCTCCATACTCACGGAAACTTCTGCGCGTACTGATACACAGTGTCATCACCTTGCTTAAGAGCAAGCAACTCTTTCATCTTTCTAACCATGAGTCCTTTGGGATGTGGTGATTCTTGAAAGCTTACTTGAATTCAGTCCAAGTAATTTCATGTCCAGCAGGTTGCATGGACTTAAAGTGCTCCCACCACATTTTAAAGCTTCTCCACGAAGCTGCAAGGTTGCAAAGATAGCCTTGCGCTCCTCGGAACAAGGTAGGACAAATGCAGAAAATTTGGCCTCAATGGCCCTAACCCATGCATCAGCATCTAGGGGCTCTTCGGCTTTAGTGAAAGTTGGGGGCTTCATCCTGATAAACTGGGAGTAGGTGGTAACCATCTGTGGTCCATCATGATTAGCTCCCATTGGAGGTCTCTGTTGCATCTGTTGGGCGATTTGATGTTGCGTCTGTAAAATCTGGTGCAACACTTCGGTTTGGGTGGCCATGAAAGTCTCCACCGACGTCATGGGTGGTGGCGGTGGTAGGTCACCACTACCCGACGCGTCAAAACCGTTGGGGTGCTACGTGTCGATCTGACCATCTGAAAAGTTGAGTTCTATTTAAACCCATATTCATAAGCTTGCTCACATACATTAACAAGTAGAATATGCGTGACGAAAACTCATTCATGGCAACTTTTGGGATCGGACAACACGGCGGTCATAAGCATAAAATTCATAAATCATGGCTTATACACTGAAAAATTCTCATTTTTTTGTTCAGCGGGTGTAGGGTTTCATAAGCTCCAATGTTGGTATTCAACTCCGAGTCAATTTCCAACATTGTCACGCCCGAAAAATTCTGTCACCGAGGTTCTGGCTAGCTGTTTTCACAGAAGACCGAGGTGCACAAAAATTACCATAACTCTCGGTACGTATATGCAAACATGATAAAATTTGGTGAGCATCATCTCCACAACATTTAACACAACTTGATATTCGACACATGGTTCAAAGTTGATCACAGCCAAGTCATTACAAGATCCAAGCTACAACAACACTCCTACAACACATTTCTTTATTGAAAACATAGCCAACATCACTAGATAACCATCTAGCCTAGGTTCACTCAAGGTGAAGCAGGTCCAGACTCCACTCCAGATTCTCCTTGAATCTCCTCGGGATCTTCTTCCTCTTCGGGTTCAGGAGGTGGAGCTGCTACAGCTTCTAGTTGATTCTCTAAGTCAAGCATATGTTGATCATTATGCTGCAACAAGAAATTCTGCTCATGAATGACTTCACTCAATTCTTGTATTGTCGTTTTATCCTTACGTCTTTTCTTCTTAAGACGGGCTATCGTTGCTCGAGCTTCCTTCAACTCTTGGGTGATAGCTTCTGCACCATTAACTTGTTGCCTATAAACTTGGTGTCTATAGAACATGCTTTCTCCCACCATCACTTGATAGGTGTCAAACATAACTTTGGAGAAACGGATTGAGGTGACAAGTTCAGGACTATATGGAGGATTGCCCTGAGCGGAAAGAAAAGCTCTACGCTCGATCCCATGTCTGGAATGTTGCTTAGGCAAAGGAATCACCTTGGCTGCCGTGCTAGCTACCAAATCAGTGTGCTTCTCACAAAAAAGTTGTGAGTGCTTCCAAAGCAGCCTTTTGCACGGTGTCAGCCAAGTTTAACCCTTGTGCCTTAACCTCCCACTCTTCCCAAGTAGGGTGTGCCGGGCACACGGGGATCTTCGCCTTCACTTCCCAACGAAGGAGTTGACCGGTGGTCATGAGCTCACGTGCCGACCCAAAGTCCTTTAGGGTGTCCCACAAAAGTGCAGGAAAACCACCCTCCTCGAGGCAGTTCAAGTGAGTCCATGCCTCCGCATCAACGGTCATGGGTCCGGAGGCAGACATCTGGAATAAGTGACAAATGTCAGAACCAGATGCGAACACGTGCACAAAGATAAGTTCTCACGGCTATAAAAGGAGGTTGCATACACAAACCACTACTAAATGTTTCAAACTTTTCACAAGATTTCAATGAGTAAAAAGGTAAGTTTGATCCTTACGTAGGTGAAATTTAGGGCAGCCATTAGCACAAGGTGCAAGATATGCCGGAACTCGAAACGAGTACCATAAAATCATGGCGTAGGTTCGGAGGTCGTGAATCAAAACTTCATAACTCGAACCTATTGTCGGTGCGGAATGTGGTCCCAACACTAACCGGTAATAATCGCCAAGGTCTATCCCTCAATGGTCGATGCCAAGCAATCAAAGACAGAGGTTTATCCCGGTTACGGCCGAGGGGCCATACGTCCCAGCAGTGGTGTGCTCGGGGCACTATATTGCTCGGCACGGGGTGCTCGTAGTGGGGGCTGCTACAAGCAAGGCGGGAGAGGAAGCGTGGCCTCCAAGTCCCCGGTGAAGTGGTCGAAGATATTGTGGGAGAATTGGGAAGCAAGTGTGTGGCATGTTGTATGTTGTCTACGGTTGTTCCTTATCGTTTCGCTTCCGTCCCCCCCCGCGGTGGGGGAGTTCGCCTTCCTTTTATAGGCCAAGGAGAGAGCGAATTACACGCATGCCGCACTATTCGGCCTACATGGGGAAGTGTGGTGCGTCGCGCCGTAGAGTAGGCGGCCGCCTTGACGGTCCTTGCCGCGAACCGGCCATCATGGCGCGTCTTTTACCCGAGCAAGGGCGGCTTCGAGGGCAAGGGTGCGGTGGATGGCCGTGATGTCCCCGGGCGGGCTCTTGGGGGGTTGGCCGACATCGATCCGTACGGGATGCGGTGGCGTGCATGGCGGCGTCCCGTTCCCGCATGCTTCACGGCGCGGAGCCGTTACCACGGTGCCGGCGTGGGGTTGTACGCGCGGGGGCGGCCGCCATGCCGTTAACAGTGGCAGGGATGGCGCCCCGCCGGCCTATCATCACGACCCAACCCCGCAAGGTCACGGGAAAGCAAATCGAGGGTGCGGCCGCCCCCCTTCGAGGGCTCGGCGCGTTAGCCGCACAGAGTAGACGGCCGCGTCACGGGGCCGGCACCGGCCACGTCGCACGCTCCCCCACGGTGGCGGGGATGGGTTCCTTCCTAGGGAGTTGGTGCAACAGACCGGGGCGTGAGTCCCGGGCGCATGATGGCGCCGCCCGCCGTTGCTCGCAGCATTAAATGCGTCCGTACCCGCGTACGGGAACGGGCGTGCGCGTGTAGGGGCGCCCTCGAGCGAGGCGGAGCCGCTCGGGGGCGATGTGAACCCTCGAGCGAGGCGGAGCCCGCTCGAGGTAGGCGTATACCCTTGAGCGGGCGGAGCCCACTCGAGGGAGGTGTGTGCCCTCGAGCGAGGCGAGCCTACTCGAGGGGATCTTTGAGCGGGCCGCCTTGGTGGGCCGTCGGGGCCACCGTGGCGTGGGCCATGCCCCGTGTGTTTAAGCGAGACGTGTTTGGCCTTGGCTTTTTTGCGAGTTTTAAGTGGGGTTTCCCCGATTGTTTAAGGGGACCCCCAAGGCCGTCCCCGACGCAGCCCCCGAGCATCCGCGGGTTCGCCGCCGGGGCTCCCGCAGATGCTGGAGCCTACTGATAGGACGTCCTTCCCCCCTGGTTTGCGAGTGCTTTCCGTGGGGCCGCGTCAGCGGACCCGCGGGTCTAGCCCCCGAAGCCCTGTAGGAGCGTGAGTGATCCTGCAAGGGTTTTACCGCGAGATTTGGTCAGAGGGCGTGGTACATATCTCAACCGGCGTCGGCAATGTTTCAGCCGGCTTCGGTGACGCACGCACACCGGCACTATCCGTGGCCGGTGCAATCCAGGAGGTGTAGCCGTGCGTCGAGCCCCCGAGCCTGGGCCCGTTCGAGGCGATCGGGTATAGCTCTACGACTTGTTTTTAACGCGCCCTCGTCATCCCTCCGCGGGACGGAGGGTGAGGTTTCCGCAACCCCCATCGATCGGGTCGCGGATTGCGGATTCCTCATTGAGCCGTTAGTGGG
This sequence comes from Cenchrus americanus, assembly GCA_947561735.1. Lineage (NCBI taxonomy): Eukaryota > Viridiplantae > Streptophyta > Magnoliopsida > Poales > Poaceae > Cenchrus > Cenchrus americanus. The sequence goes on along the minus strand of OX387240.1, from coordinate 86,601,986 downwards.
TGGTTCGGGTGGACGCCCATGCCCCGTTCGATAAGGGGTAGGCCGCGTGGTCCGAGAGACACGTCCATCAAAGCGCTTGCGTGGGTTTGCTAGGGTGGGGCTCGGTCCCGTTCGCTAGGGACCGAGGGCGCGGAAGCTCTCCCTCGGTGGGATCCCCCCGCGAGGCCGCCCTCGCCGGCTCCCGAACACGACATGTGCGGCACCCTCGAGCCGGCGGGCTCGAGGAATGGCTCGAGTGCGCATGCCCTCGTCGTCCCCGACTTTGGTGATGCGGGGCACCCGTTCGAACCCGTCGAGGGTCGGGCTTCGAACCCTCGATCGCAGGGGCCATGCGGGGTGGCGGCTAGGCGCTCCCGTCTTTGCATCTGCAAATCCTCGAGGGTCCCTGACCGTGTCAGCCCTCGAGGCGCTGATCAGTAAAATAGCGCGGGGTGGCGGCTAGGCGCCCCCGTCTCCGCATCCGCGAATCCTCGAGGGTCCCCGACCGTGTCCGCCCCTCGAGGCGCCGATCGGTAAAATAGCGCGGGGTGGCGGTTAGGCGCCCCCGTCTCTCGCATCCGCGAATCCTCGAGGGTCCCCGACCGTGTCGCCCTCGAGGCGCCGATCGCAAAATAGCGCGGGGTGGCGGTTAGGCGCCCCCGTCATTGCATCTGCGAATCCTCGAGGGTCCCCGACCGTGTCGCCCTCGAGGCGCCGACCGCAAAATAGCGCCTCGAAGGTACCGTGGTGCCTCGTTTTACTTCAAACGGGCCCCGAGGTGACCGTCCGATGCCGCACCCTTTGAGGGTTGAATTTTTCTGAGCCAGGGGCTCGTGCCGCTCGAGGGTCCTCCTTACTTGGTAAGGGACCGGCCATTTAATGCTTTGCAGTCGCGGCTGCGGTTTCGCGTCGCGGGCGCGCCTTTTTAGGCGGCTCGCAGCCTCGCGCGCGTAGTGGGCGGCGTGGGCAGCGGACATGACCGCCGCCACGGCCCTCCCGTTTCTACGCCGTGATGATGGCCCGTCGGCCGTGGGCGTGGCCGCCGCGGTCGTGGTGGGGCCCGCCCGTCGGCCGAGAGAGGATTCCCCCCGCAAGAAATGCGCGCGGGACGCACGCTCCGGAGAGCACGCCCGCGGCTTATAAATCCGACGAGAGGGGAAAACGGCAGTTTTTTACCTTAGCATTCGCCATTCTCGCTCCTTGCGCTCCAGCCCCCGAGCCGTTCTTGCCACAGCGCCTTTCCGCCTTTGGAGCTCTTCTCCTCCTTCCTGTTCTTCGTTCCTCGTCCCCTTGCCTTTCTTCATGGCGCCTCTACCGCCTCTTGTTATCGTCAATCCGTACGCGTGGGAGCGCTCGACGGTGACACGGCCGGCCCCGAACGAGCCGGTGGCCGCCGGTCACCGGGAGGCGAACGAGGAGGGCCGGCCGGCCGAGTGGATCGTGCCGCCGGCCGGGAACCACGCGCCCAACCCTACCGAGTGACTACGTGGTTAGCTTCACCCGCTTCCACGAGCGCGGCCGCGGCGCCGGCGAGTCGCTTCATGCGGGCGCTGCGCCACCACTACGGCGTGAGCCGCACAACTTCGCGCCGAACGCAATTTCGCAGCGGCCACGTTCGTGGGCGTTTGCGAGGGGTATCTAGGGATCCCGGTGAATTGGGATCTCCGGATTCACCTCTTCCACGCGGAGCCGTTCACGCAGCTCGACGTCGGGAGCGAGAGGACCCGCCGCGTAGTGCGCGCGGCGCATGTCGCTCGCCTTGCGGGGTCGGCACAAGGACGACTACATCCCCCGCACCATGACAACCAACAACACAGAGCCGGGAGCGAGGGTGGTTCTACCTTCGCAACGACGAGCCCGGTCTCCCCCCTACACCGGTCCGGTGCTGCGGGGAGAAGCCCGACTCCCGGAGCCACGGGGTGTCTCCGGTCCAAAGCATCGGAATCGGTTGGACTCGTTTACGGCCGCGCCGAGGAACCCTCGCGGGCCGCGGGGCCGACCGCGGGGGCCGTCCCCGCCTTCCTCCACCACCGGCGGGTCGTCCCCCCGATGGAGAGGCCGCTCCGCATCTTCGAGATGACGAGAGACGGCGAACCCCGTCGCGCCGGCGAGGTCGCGGATGCTTCGCAGCCCCCTCCCCGCGGAGTACGCGGCTACACGGGCGCAGCACCGTCGACACCCGGTCCCCGCACGGCGACCGATCCCCGTGGGATCTCGAGATGCTCCCCACCGGCCCGCCGGTGAGTGGAATTCTTGGTTTCGTTTTTGATTTGGTTGATACTTCAGGGTTGCCGACGCGCTTCGATGTTTCGCTCGGCACCGGTGAGCCCGAGCGCCGCGAGTCCGATCCGCCCACTCCCCGCTCCTCGCGCGCTCGGCCGAGCGGCGCAAAGAACGGGAGCGGGGAGCGGGCGGCACGCAAGAAGGAGCGCACGAGGCGACACCGCGAGCGTCGCGAACGGAGGAACAAGGAGTAGGCCGACCGCGCGAGCGGCAGGGGCTCTCTTCTCCGGGACCGAGGAGTACTCGTCCTCGGAGGAGGAAGAGGAGGAAGAGGCCGGGGGATAGGGCCTCCCCGATAGGTGGGAATTCTAATTTCCAATCAATAAGTCCGTCTACTTAAAAGTCGGTCCAACTTGCTTGTGTTAAGCTTTGCTCGAACTTTCCCGAATCGGCTACTTTCCCCGCTTTTAGTACATTGCTTTTCGTATCATCTATGAGAATTCTCGTTTCCTCCTCAATATAGTCGTTATGGCAATCCTAACCATGTAGATTTTATTACCAAATTGTAGTTTTTTCTTTGTCTACTGTCCAAGACTGTGCAAGATACCTCAAGTACTGTCCAACTAATACTTTCAAATTCTGCCTTTCATTGCGAAAAAAAGCTGTCCAAGTATAAGTATCCGTCTTTGCTGCAGCACCTTTCCTCCTTCCATGGATCCCTTCTTCGGGTATCTATGTCTAGCCCGCACCCCCCGCCGCCGCAGCCAGCTCCGGCGGCAAGAGTAGCATCGCCCGGGGCGGGGTGCGGAGGCGCCCGCCGCCGGCAATCGACGACGGGGAGCGGCGCGGGCCGCGGACGCGCCGCGCGCGCCCGAGGTGTGCGCGACAGAGCGCCCGCGCGCGAGGCGGGTCCGCGCGCGCGGCGGAGACGGCCGGAGGTGCGGCGGCGACCGCGCCAGCCGCGCCGGCGTCGTCTGCCGAGACCTCGAGGAAGAGGAAGCGCGCCTTCTCTTCTTCGAGGTGAGGGGCTTGTTCTTTCGCGGGGTTGCTCATCTGACAACCAAGGACCTGACTGTGTGTTCGTGTTTGCGCAGGGTGGTGCCAACCATGCCTCCCCTCGCACCGGCCAAGGTGTTGAGGGCGGACGCATCCGTTCCCACCCGGCGGCGCTCGTCGAGGGCGCCGCGGGGCGGGGCGCGCGCGGCGGCCGCGGCGGGCGAGAGCTCGCAGGCGCGGCCGAGGCCCCGAGGCCACGGTTGGTGGATCTTCCCGCCGCGCCGCGGCCGGCGGCCATCGAGGAGCGGCGGCGCCGGTCGTGGTGGGAGGCGCGGCCGCGGCGCCGGCCGCGGTGGCGCCGGCCGGCGGCGTCGCCGAGGAGGGCAGCCGGGCGCCCCGCGGTTGCGGAGACGCGGTCGGAGGCGGTGGGCCGTGGCGCCGCGGCGAGAGCCCGCGGTTGCCCGGCGGAGGCATCGATGGAGGCGGCGCGGGGGGTCGGCACCGCCGGCGGCTCCCGGCGGCGGTGGTGGAGATCCCGGACGACGACTCCCCGCCGCCCGGTGGGGACCCGGTGGGTGAGTTTCCCCACGCCGTCCTCCGAGTCCCGAGGAGGGGGCTCTTGTGAGGCGGGTGGGACCGGCCACATGGTGGCGGGGAGGCCGGGGGCACGGTGCCGAGGCCTCTTCTTCCCGCGTCGGCCGCTCCGCCCCGGGAGAGGGGCGCGTTGGCGAGTCGCCCGCTTTTGCCAACGCCCGAGAGGAGCGGGAGGCCGTGGGGAGAGCTTCGCAACCACGGCGCCGCGCTCGACCGTGCGTTGAACGAGGCGCCGCGGATTCATGGTAGCCCCCGCATGGCGCATCTTCCGGGTGAGGCGCCGTCGTCGCTTTCTTTGGTTTTCTCGTCTTCGCACGTGATCCTTGCGGCGTGACACTCGCGGTGTCTCGATCCGTTGGTGGCGGGGAGCTCGAGCACCGCGCCCGCGACAAATACGGCGCCTTCGATCGGATGAGCGCCGAGCTCCGCCGCCCTCCGGGAGCGGTGCGACGCCTTCGACGCGCTCGCCGACGCCTTGAGGACTCGGACGGTTGGGCGTCATACCGGCCGTGGCCCCGCGCGACCGGCTCCGGGAGTGTGAAAGGCGGGACGCGGCGTGCCCTTCCACCCTCGAGCGGGTTTGCACGTCCCTCATCGACCGGGATGAGGCGCTACGGCGAGCGCGGGCGGACTCGGGAGAGGATGCGCACCCCGGCGGCCAGGCGGGAGACGGAGGTGGTCGCCGTCCGCAATGACAACATGGAGCTCCATTCGTTGCTCGGGGGCGCGAGCTCGGCGAGCCGAGGTTGAGGGAGAGGGCGCGCGCGCTCGAGCGAAGGCCAAGGAGGCCGACGAGCCGAAGGCCGCCCTCGACGCCAAGGTTGCGGCGCTCGCCGCCGCGGAGGACCCGGCTCTGCGGCAGAGTGTACCGCTCGCCGGGGGCCGAGGGGCAGCTCCGGCAGAGCAGGGCGCCCTTGCCGACGCCGCCGGTCGGCGCTCGAGCAGGAGCGCGTCGCTCGCGAGGGCGGCGCGCGTGTCGGCCGGAGGGGCGGAATGTCGAGTTCTCGAAACTCGAGGGCGAGCCGGGTGGTGCTCGGCGTCACGAGCGCGAGTTAGGAGTTGGCCCTCCGGGGAGCGCAGCGAGACCCTCGGCCGGCCTTTAGCGGGCGGTTGAGGCCGAGCGCCGCGCCCTCGAGGTGGAGAAGAAGCGGGTCGAGGGTAAGTCGCCGTTTGTCTCTTGTTTTGTCGATTTTCCCATAGAGGGTTCGCCCCCTTTTTGATCCCCCTCTTGCTTGGCAACTTCGAGGCCTCGCGCACCGCGCCGGGGCACACGGCCGAGCGGGCCGAGGCGGCGGCAGACCTCCTACAACTCCTCCGAGCAGAGCTGTTGGAGCCGCGCTCCGCGGCCCTCGAGACCTCGCCGGGTGCCGTGGAGGAGGGCGAGGCGCGGGCCGGGAGCTCGGCCGGCCGCCGCCCGCGCCCTTGGCGGGCACGTCCACCGGCGCATGCACCGGGGCGCGCGGCTCGGCGTCCGAACGCCCTCTCGGTGGTGCGATCTCATTACGAGATCAACTTCGAGGCGGTGGCGGAGGGTTACATCGTCCCCGAGGGCATCGAGGATGAGGTGGCGATGGAGCGTGTGGACGCGTTAGCCGCCGACGCCGCCGGGGCGCTCGCCGAGGCCTTCGAGGAGTTTCTCGTTCCCGGATGCCGCCGACGGCGCCGCTCCGCCGGCCGAAGATTGCCGGGCGCCGGGCCCTTTTTTGTTTTTGTGTTAGCGTACGGGCCACGTGGCCATGTAAAACAGATCACTTTGCTTCAAACGTTTGTGAAAGTGAAATGGTGTCCTTTACTTTATTGCGCTTTTTTGTTTCTCCTTCTTCCTGAGTAAATTCTAGTTAGGGGAGTTCGATTTTCGCGAGCGGCCTGCTGGGCCGGAGGCAAGAGAGAAGGGTCGTATTCTCGCGGAGGCGTAGGCTATCTCTGACTCGCGCGTCCTTTCCGCTAGGCTGCCTGCGCCCTGTTCGAATTTTGCTCGAGGCCGAAGTAGAAGCATGCTTAGCGCGCATGGGTTTTTTTCTTTTTTGCGGAAAAATGGGACCATTTTTTTGGGGGGGATGCCCCCCGTAGTAGCCCCCGAGGGTAACTTGGGTTTCAGGGGAAAGACGAGTTGCCCTTTTCATTGAACTCGGTGATGTTTACATGGTTGTCACCAACTGGGGTGTTGGTTACGTGATTTACAACAAAAGACTTGGAAATCCTAGCTAGGGATAGAAGCGACGTAGCTGTTGGATATTCCAAGCGTTGGGAGTTCTTCGCCGTCCTCGTTGGCCAGCTTGTACGTGCCGGGCTTGAGCACCTTCACTATGACGTAGGGTCCCTCCCACGGAGGCGATAGCTTGTGGCGTCCTCGGTTGTCTTGGCGTAGCCTTAGGACCAAATCCCCTTCGCCGAAGTCCCGCCGTGTATCTTCCGTGCCCGGTAGCGCCCGAGGGACCGTTGGTATCTTGCGGAGTGCATCAAGGCCACAAGGCGCGCTTTGTCCAAGTCGGTCCGGTGAGTCCTCGCGGGCTCGCCGGTTGGCGTCCTCGTCGTAGCCTCGTACCTCGGGTGACCCATACTCTAAGTCCGTGGGGAGGACGGCCCCGCGCCATGGACTAGAAAGAATGGGGTGAACCCGGTGGCTCGCTTGGGGTGGTCCTTAGGCTCCACACGACCGCCGGTAACTCCCCGAAGCCATTTCGACCGGACTTATTCACCGGTCGAAAGTCTCGGGCTTAAGGCCTTGTAGGATCATGCCATTGGCACGCTCTACTTGGCCGTTAGTCCGTGGGTGTGCCACGGCGCCCAATCCACACGGATGTGGAATTTGTCGCGAGAACTCCGGGGAATTTCCCCGCCCGTGAAGCGGGACCCGTTGTCGGTGATGATGGAGTTTGGCACTCCAAAACGATGCACGATGTCGGTGAAGAACGTCACCGCTTGCTCGCCCCGAGATTCTTAATGGGGGCGTACTTCTACCCACTTGGAAAATTTGTCGATTGCAACCAACAAGTGGGTGAAGCCCCCGGCGCCTTCCGCGGGGCCCGATGATGTCCGGCCCCCCCACACGGTGAAAGGCCATGTTATGGGGATGGTCTGCAGGACGTGAGCAGGAAGGTTGGATTTGCGGGCGTAGAAGCGGCACCCTTCGCAGGTGCGCACGATCTCGCTGGCATCCACGACCGCGGTGGGCCAGTAAAAGCCTTGGCGGAACGCATTTCCTACGAGGGTGCGGGGTGCGGCGTGATGGCCGCGAGTCCCCACGTGAATGTCCGGAGGAGCTCGCGCCCCTCGGGGATGGGCACGCATCGCCGGGGATGCCGGAAGCGGCGCGCTTGTACGGCTCGCCGTCGACGAGGGCAAAAGACTTGGCCATCCCGGCGATGCGCCGGCCTCGGCCCGGTTCGAGGGAAGTTCCCCTCGAGCCATCCGGGCGATGTACTTGTCGCGCCAATCTACCCCGATGGGGGCCGGCTCGACATCCATCACATCATCCTCGTCGGCGCCGTACCCCTCGAGGAGGGAGAGCACATACGCCTTGTTCGAGGGGTCCTCATCCATGGGCTCCGCGCCTGCTGGATTCGAGGGAGCCCCCGAGGGTTCCGCGTGGCTCGAGGGGTGTGGCTCGAGGGTGACGGAGGGCGGGCGATATCTCGGGCAAAAACGTTCGGGGGGGGGGGGGGGGGGGGGCGGTGATCCGCCGACGTGATCTTGGCCGGCTCGTCCGCCTCCTCGTTGTACCGGCGGGGCACGTGATTGAGCTCGATGCCGTAGAACTTGTCCTCGAGGGCTCGCACGGCCTTGCGTGACGCTTCCATCTTGTCGTCGTGGCGGCTCGCATTTTTCATGACTTGGTCAATCACGAGCCGCGAATCCCTCGCACGTCGAGGCGCTTGACGCCTATCTCGAAAGCGATCTTGAGGCCGCAAAGGAGGACCTCGTACTCGGCCATGTTGTTTGACGCGGGGAAGTGGAGACGCATCGCGTCTTGCATGTGCTCCCCGAGGGATGACATGAAGAGCGAGCCCATGCCCGCCCGGTCTTCATCACCGAGCCGTCGAAATACGGAGTCCAAGACTCTGCCGAATCCGTGGCGGTGGTAGTTGCGTGTCCGTCCACTTGGCGACGAAATCCGCCGGGATGCGGGACTTGATAGCCTAGCGCGGGGCATAGGCGAGCGTCTCGCCCATCGGCTCCACCGACCACTTGGCGATCCTGCCCGCCGCGTCTGGATTGCGGATGATCTCCCCCAGCGGGAAGGAGGAGACCACCGTGACAGGGTGGGCCTCGAAGTAGTGGCGAAGCTTGCGTCGTGCGAGGACCACCGCGTACAGCAGCTTCTGGACTTGAGGGTAGCGTGTCTTGGTGTCGGACAAGACTTTGCTGATGTAGTACACCGGCCGCTGGACCGGCGAGGTGTGCCCCTCTTCCGTGCGCTCTACCACGATCATGGCGCTGACCACCTGGGTGGTTGCGGCCACGTAGAGTTGCAGAGGTTCGCCGTCCTACGGCGGCGTGAGGATCGGGGCGTGGGTCAAGGACGCCTTCAGCTTGTCGAGCGCATCCTGGGCCTCGGTGGTCCAGGAGAAGCGCTCGTGCTTCTTGAGGAGGCGGTAGAGGGGCAAGCCCTTTTCGCCGAGCCGCGAGATGAAGCGGCTCAAGGCGGCGAGGCACCCCAAGGCACCTTTTGTGCCCCTTTGAGGTCCCGAATTGGACACATTCGCTCGAGGGCCGCAACCTTCTCGGGGTTGGCCTCGATGCCTCTCTCGGGAGACTATGTATCCTAGGAGCATGCCCCGCGGCACACCAAAGACACATTTTTCGGGGTTCAATTTTACCCGTTGGCCCGTAGGCAGCCGAACGCGATGTTGAGGTCGCCAACTAGGTCGTCCGCCTTCCTGGTTTTTACGACAATGTCGTCTACGTACGCCTTGACCGTCCGCCCGATGTGGTCTCCGAAAATGTGCTTCATGCAGCATTGGTACGTTGCACCTGCGTTCCGGAGGCCGAACGGCATCGTGACGTAACAAAACATCCCGAACGGCGTGATGAATGAAGTCGCGAGCTGGTCAGACTCCTTCATTTTGATTTGGTGGTACCCGGAGTAGGCATCAAGGAAGCAAAGTAGCTCACACCCCGTTGTTGAATCAACAATTTGATCGATGCGTGGCAAAGGAAAAGGAACTTTAGGACATGCTTTATTAAGACTAGTGTAGTCTATACACATCCGCCATTTCCCGTTCTTTTTCTTTACTGGTACAAGGTTGGCTAGCCACGTAGGGTGGAACACTTCCTTGATGAACCCGGCCTCGAGAAGCTTCCGCAGCTCCGCTCCGATCGCCCGCCACCGCTCCTCGTCGAAGCGGCGGAGCCGTTGCCGCACCGTGCGGGAATGAGGCGGGATGTCAAGGGAGTGCTCCCCTCGGGATGCCCGGCATATCCGAGGGGCTCCACGCGAAGATGTCGGCATTGGCGCGGAGGGAGTCGATGAGCACCACTTCCTATTTCGGGTCGAGGGTGGAGCCGACCCTCAACACCTTGCCCTCGGGGCGAGCGGGGTCGAGGGGCACCTCCTTGGTTCGCTCCGCGGCCTCAAAGCGCCGCGTGCTTGGCGGTGGAGTCAAGGTCTTCGTTGACCATCTTCTCCAAGGTGGTCACCAGCGCTTCGTCCAGCGCCAGTGCTTCCGCGTGCTCCACGCATTCAACGTCGCGATCGAACGCGTGCTCGATGGACGAGCCCATGGTGATGACACCGTTTGGTCCCGGCATCTTCATTTTGAGGTAGGTGTAGTTGGGGACGGCCATGAACTTGGCGTAGCAGGGCCGCCCAAGTATGGCGTGATAGGCGCCCCGGAACCCCACCACCTCGAAGGTGAGCATTTCCTTGCGGAAGTTGCTCGGAGTGCCGAACCAAACCGGCAGGTCGATCTGCCCGAGGGGCTGGACGCGCTTGCCCGGCGCGACGCCATGGAACGGCGTCGTGCTGGGCCGCAGCTGGTCCAACCCGATCCCCAGCAGGCGCAGCGTGTGCGCGTAGAGGATGTTGAGGCTGCTGCCTCCGTCCATCAGGACCTTTGAGAACCGCGCGTTCCCAATGACCGGGTCGACCACCAGTGGGTACTGGCCCGGGTTGGGGATGCGGTTCGGGTGGTCTTCGCGACTGAAGGTGATGGCATCCTCCGACCAGTCAAGGAAGGAGGGAGGCGCCTTCTCCGCGGCGAGGACCTCGTGCCGCTCCCGCTTGCGCTGGCGGCTCGACATGTCGACGGTCGGTCCCCCGAAGATGAGGAACACGTTCTCTACGGCGGGGAAGCCGCCGGCGTCGCCATCTCCCTCGTCCTTCTTGGCCTCTGCGTCCTTTGCGGCGGCGCGACCGTAGAACTTCTTGAGCATGTCGCATTGCTCAAGGGTGTGGTTTACTGGGGTCTTGTGGTACGGACATGGCTTTTTCAGCATGTCATCGAACACCCCCGGACCTCGAGGGGCCGGTCGAGGGCCCCGTCGAGCTGGGTCAACAGCAAGGGCCTCGGCTTCATCGCCGTCGCGTCCCTCGCTCGCGCGCCTCGCGCGCGGCTTCTTCCCTTTCTTGCCCCGCTTGTCCTTCCGGTGGGGCTCCCCGGACTTGCGCGCCCTCCGCGAGGCGCGTCGTCCGAGCGCTTGCCCTTCTTCTTGCCGTCGAACATCGCCCCCACGGCCTCTTCTCCTAAGGCGAAATTGGTGGTGATGTCGAACAGCTCGTTTGAGTCCACGGGCGGGCTACGCCCCGGCTCTCGCACAAGATCCCGGCATGTGGTGCCCTCGAGGAAGGCGTGCACAATCTCGGATTGCGCCACGCTTGGGAGCTCCGTGCGGCGCTTGGAGAAGCGCCGTATGAAGTCCGGAGCGACTCGCCGGCTTCTCCGGGTGCGGAGCGCGAGGTCCCGGGAATTCCCGGGCGCACGTACGTGCCTTGGAAGTTGCCCACGAACGTGTGGAGCAAATCATCCCAATTATGGATCCGACCGGCCGGCGGATGCTCCGGCCACGTCCGGCCGAATCGCCGAGGTGCGGGGGGGAGGTTGCGAATGATGACCTCGTCGGCCGGTGGCCCCGCCCACCGACATGCTAGGTGGTAATCGTTGAGCCACACGCGGGGATCCGTTTCCCCGTTATACTTGACGATGGTCGTGGGCCGGCGGAAGCGGCTGGGGGGAAGGCCGCCGCGCGGATCTCACGGCTGAACACACGGGTCCCTAGGGGTTCCGGCGTTGGAGAGCGGTCTTCATCGCCGTCGTAGTGTCCTCCCCGCCGAGGGTGGTAGCCCGCCGCCGCCCGCGCGTCCGCCTTGCTCGTCCGGCGAGCGTTGATGACGTTGCGGGCGTCGCCGTCCCGCGCCGCGCGCGTGTCGAGGAGTCGTTCCTTAGCCGGTGTGCGTCCCGGGTTGGCGGGTCGCTCCGCCGCTCCGTCCGCGTGCGCCGAGGGTTCGGCCCTCTCGCACGCTCCCATCGCTCGGTGCGTCCCCCTATTGGCGGATGCGTGACGCCGAGCTCTCGGCCTATTGGACGGCCGCCGCTCGATGAGTGCCTGCACCTCACGGTGCAGGTTTCGCGCCTCGGGCGTCGAGGGGGCCGGCATGGCCCGCGGCGCCGTTGCGGCGGCGATAAGCCACGGCTCGCCCGCGGAGGCGTGTCCGGGTTGTCGACGTTGAAGTCGGCGTTGAAGTCGGCGTTGATGCGGTCGCGGGCACGTATGCCCAACTCCCGCGCGCGTTCGCCGCGCGCGGAGGCTTCCCCCGCCATGGAGGCGCGGAGCAACCGCACCGTCCGATATTCCTCCGCCGGCCTGGCTTCGAGTTCGCGAGCTTGGGCTAGGCGTGCGTCAACACTCCGGCCCCGGCGGGGGTGCTCGGTCCCACGGTCGGGCGTGGAGCGATCCCTGGGGCGGGCGTAACTTCCCCATCGCCGGCGCCCGCTGCGCCGGTGGCGTTTGCTGGGTCGTTGGCGATGACGACGCAGCATTCCCCGCGCGGGGTCGTAGCTCCGTCTGGGAGTCGTCGGAACAACCGAACCAGTAGTCCGTGGCGTCGAGAAAACGCCCGAACATTACGGGGTCCGGCACGCCGAAAAGTCCCACTCCGCGTATCCGTGCGGGTCGGCGGTGGCAATGCGTCGAGAGAGCCTAGGGATGACTCGTCGTCGCCGGCGGAGGCGCTAGGGTCCCTGGCGACGAAGACATGACGGCCGGGAGGAACCCTGCGCATCGTGGTGTTAACGTTGGCGTTGTAGGCCGTCGTGGCGCCGCACGGACCGATGGGGAAGCGCGGCCGGAGGCTCGCGCGCTCCCCGCCGGGGGCGGTCGTCGTGCCGACGGGTGCGCCGCGTTGGGAGGCGGCGCGTTCGGCTTGCCGCCGCTCCGACCGCGCCCGGCGTGAGCGCCGACCGAGCGGCGGCGACGCCGTGACGCCGACGGGCCCGCGCATCCGTGCCTCGCGGGTGTCCGTGTCGTGGCGACGCGCGCGCCGGCGACCCGGCGGACCCGCCCCGGCGCCGCGCACGGAGCTCCTCACGGTTGGTGAGGCGCATCGAGTAGCCGTTCCCCGTGGCCTCGAAAATTCGTGCTCCCGAACCGGATTTCAAACCCGGCGGGGGACGGGGTCCGAGCTGCCCATGGAGTAGCGCGTACCGCGGTACTCGATGCGGATCACCATGGAGGGAGTCGACGGTGGATTGACCTTAGGCGCTCGATAGCCCCACGGTGGGCGCCAACGTCGGTGCGGAATGTGGTCCCGACACTAACCGTAATAAGTGCCAAGGTCTATCCCTCAATGGTCGATGCCAAGCAATCAGAGACAGAGTTTTATCCTGGTTCCGGCCGAGGGGTCGTACGTCCAGCAGTGGTGTGCTCGGGGCACTATATTTCTCAGCACCGGGGTGCCTGTAGTGGGGCTGCTACAAGCAAGGCGGGAGAGGAAGCGTGGCCTCCAAGTCCCCGGTGAAGTGGGCGAAGATATTGTGGGAGAATTGGGAAGCAAGTGTGTGGCGTGTTGTATGTTGTCTACGGTTGTTCCTTATCGTTCGCCCCTGTCCCCCTGCGGCGGGGGAGTTCGCCTTCCTTTTTATAGGCCAAGGAGAGAGCGAATTACACGCATGCCGCACTATTCGCCTACATGGGGAAGTGTGGTGCGCCGCGCCGTAGAGTAGGCGGACGCCTTGACGATCCTTGCCGCGATCCGGCCATCATGGCGCGTCTTGTACCCGAGCAAGTGGCGGCTTCGAGGGCAGGGGTGCGGTGGATGGGCGTGATGTCCCCGGGGCGGGCTCGAGGGGGTTGTCGACGTCGATCCGTACGGGATGCGGTGGCGAGGGCATGGCGGCGTCCCGTTCCCACATGCTTCACGGCGCGGAGCCGCTACCACGGTGCCCGGCGTGGGGTTGTATGCGCGGGGGCGGCCGCCATGCCGTTAACAAGGTGGCGGGGATGGCGCCCCGCCGCCTATCATCACGACCTAACCCCCGCAAGGTCACGGGAAAGCAAATCGAGGGTGCGGCCGGCCCCCTTCGAGGGCTCGGCGCGTTAGCCGTACAGAGTAGACCGGCGCGGCGTCACGGGGCGGCACCGGCCACGTCGCACGCTCCCCCACGGTGGCGGGGATGGGTTCCTTCCTAGGGAGTTGGTGCAACAGGACCGGGGCGTGAGTCCCAGGCGCATGATGGCGCCGCCCCGCCGTTGTCAGAGCATTAAATGCCCGTACCCGCGTACGGGAACGGGCGTGCGCGTGCAAGGCGCCCTCGAGCGAGGCGGAGCCCGCTCGGGGGCGATGTGAACCCTCGAGCGAGGCGGAGCCCGCTCGAGGTAGGCGTACACCCTCGAGCGGGTCGGAGCCCACTCGAGGGAGGTGTGTCCCCTCGAGCGAGGGCGGAGCCTGCTCGAGGGGATCTTTGAGTGGGCCGCCTTGGTGGGCCGTCGGGGCCACCGTGGCGTGGGCCATGCCCCGTGTGTTTAAGCGAGACGTGTTTGGCCTTGGCTTTTTGCAGGTTTTAAGTGGGGTTTCCCCAGTTGTTTAAGGGGACCCCCGGGGGCTGTCCCCGACACCTATGACCCCAAAAATTACCATATTTTGGTAGCAACTCAGTGAGATTATTGTGCACACATTTGGTATTTAAAGGTAGATCTAGATTGGATTGGAGCATGCTCGAAAAATTCCATTTTCAGAGGAAGGTCTCCCAGAAAAGCAGCAGGACAAAGACTTACTAAACTGAGCATAACTCCTGATAGAAAATTCCTAAAATCATGATAAATTTACAGTAGATGTTCAATTCGATAAGAAACAACTTTCTTAAAAGATGTCTAGTCATATTCCTTACAGATTTAGCTCTAAAAATTGAGAAATGACAGCAACAGAATCTGCCAGAAATCTGTCAAAGATCAAAAGAGAGGACAACCTTGTCTAAGATCAAGGAATCACCCTAGAAAATGTTACTCGAACAAGCAATGACCAAGTTTTGGGTTAAACAAGATTTTAATCATTAATGCACACGTCTTAAACGACCTCACACACATGGATCCAAAAAGACGTAGTTAGTACCTCTGTGACGTCGGGTCGGAGGGATCGGTCACCTCCGTCGCCATCGGCCCTGTGTGACCATCCCCACCGTCCCCGACGCCATCCCGGCCACTGCATCACCCTCCCGGTCACTGCATCACCATCCCCGACGCTGTGGAAGCTTGCGGCGACGGGACGCCGCCACACCAGCTATTGTACCCCCGTACGGCCTCGCGTCAACGGCACCCTCGAGTCCTCACACGGGCGGTCGCCAGACTGGAGACTCCTACACCGCCACCCCCGAAGCCACTCCTGGATGCGCCATGACGCCCCGCCAGAAGCAAGATTCGCCAGGACGGTCGTCTACTCCGCAACGCTATACACCGTGCCTCTACACGTAGGCGAAATAGTGTGTCACGCTTGTAAACTGCCGCCTCCTTGGCCTATAAAAGGAGGGGCAGTCCCCTAGCCGCGGGGGACGACGGACAACGGTCATTTTACACGCTTTCCGCCTTGACCACGATATTGGCACTTGCCTCAATCAGTACCTCTGGGACCTGGAGGCCAGTCCTCCTCTCCCGCCTCGCTTGTAGCCCCCCTCTACGAGCACCACGGTGCAACGCAATATAGTGCCTCGAGCACACCCCTGCTGGATGTACGGCCCCGGGCCGGAACCAGGATAAAACCCAGTGTCACTAGTTGCTTAGCGCCGGCCATCGAGAGATAGATCTCAGCGCTTCTTACTAGTTAGTGTCGGGACTACTTTCCGCACCGACAACTGTGTCACTTTATCTATCATAGATTCATATGGCCTTAGTATATTTGAATTTTTTGTTGTTAGATATAGTTACATTGATGCACTGAAATTTTTCCAGTGATTTTTTATTGTACTACGTTTTCTATCTACAATCACTCCTAATATTTGTTGTAACGAGTTTGGGGTATGCGAAATAACTTTAGGATCACTCTATACATTTTTTGTTCAGTTGTAGAGAAAATTTTTTATAACACAATGTCTAACTTGGTTGATTATTCATCCACAGGTTGTAGTGATTAGAGAGAAGCTTGCAGAACTATATGAGTTTGAACAACAATGGTCGAAAGCAGCCCAGATGCTTAGTGGGATTGACTTGGACTCGGGAATCAGGTGGAAACTGACTTTTATCTTGACTCTTTCCATATATGTTAATGTAATTTTACATGCTGACGTGGTAATCCTGGCCTTCTTTTAAATCAGGATGCTTGATGACACCAACAAGCTTGACGACTCTATTTAGAGGTTAGCCCTATTTGGTTGTTCCTGTTATTTTTTAGTCACCAACAGTCAGCAGGAAGTTCTAAACTTACAGTACAAGGTTGTTATTTTGGGACTTTTTTGCTTTGTTTTGTTTTAGGATAAAAGTGTGATTGTGCTTGATATTTCCCTTTATTTTGAAGGTCTGTTATGCAAGAATTTTGGATCCGAAAAGAAGATTCCTGAAAGCTGCACTTCGATATTATGATATTTCACAGATTGAACAACGCAAGATTGGAGACGAGTAAGAGTTTTTGCCCCAACTACAACATGTTCTGTTCTTCGCAGCATTAAATGTAAAACTTGGTGGAAGCGTCGCTGCCTCCGTAGAGGTCGCGCCTGCGTGTTATATAGAGCTAGGAATCACCCCTAGCGTGGTTTACATGTTTGTTGAACAACCTGGCCGAGATAGATCCTATTTACAAGGGATTCACATTATCTAAACTAACTACCAGCTCAAGGTTGTTCAACACATCCTATACACACGCATGTTACATTGTTAACACTCCCCCTCAATCACACCCTATCTAGGTTGAGATTGCGTCTGAACTCTTCAAGCTGCCGAACTGGTATGAGTTTTGTGAAACCATCAGCAACTTGATCTTTTGTAGATATAAATCTGATCTGCAGAAGTCCCTGTGCAACTCTCTCTCTGACAAAGTGAAAGTCTACCTCTATATGTTTTGTTCTAGCATGAAAAACAGGATTAGCTGATAAATATGTTGCTCCAAGATTATCACACCACGGCCCTTGCAAACTTGGGTCCCCCGACTCCCAATTCCTTGAGTAGAGTTTGCACCCACATGACCTCTCGCTTGTTGCATTTGCCAAAGACTTGTATTCAGCTTCAGTGCTTGATCTTGACACGGTTGCTTGTTTTCTTGCACTCCATGATATTAAATTGGATCCAAGGAATATTGCAAAACCACTCGTGGATCTTCTATCATCCGAACATCCGGCCCGGTCGGCATCAGAGAATGCACTAACAAGAGTAGAGGGTGACTTATGTATTCTGAGTCCCACATCTCTTGTATGTTGAAGATACCTAAGTATGCGTTTAATCGCACTCCAATGGACGATTGTAGGTTTGTGCAAGAATTGACAAACTTTGTTAACAGCAAATGATATATCTGGCCGTGTCAAAGTTAAATATTGTAATGCCCCAACTATACTTCTATATTCAGTTATATCTTTAGGTCCAAGTGGGTCACCATCATGCACTGAGAGCTTATCCGTAGAAGACATGGGGGTGTTCATGGATTTACAATTTGTCATACCTACTCGGTGTAGCAAGTCCATCGTGTACTTCTGTTGTGTCAACAAGATTCCATCTCGGGCCTTTTTGACTTCAATGCCCAGGGAAGTAATGAAGTTCACCAAGATCCTTGAGGGCAAACTCGACCGAAGATCCTTCGAAGGGCTCGCGTTGCTGCATCGGAGGAAGCGGCAACGATAATATCATCAACATAAATGAGCAAGAATATCACAACTCCCCCTTTGTTGTACACAAACAGAGACACGTCAGCTTTGGAGGCTTTAAAACCGAGCTGTTGAAGCTTTGTGCTTAACCGAGAGTACCAGGCACATGGTGCTTGTTTCAATCCATATAGAGCTTTATCAAGCTTGCAAACAAAATGTGGATGAGTCTTACTCTCATACCCAGGAGGTTGCCTCATGAACACTTCTTCGTCAAGGTTTCCATGAAGAAACGCGTTCTGAACATCTAGTTGACGAAGGCTCCATCCAAGAGATACTGCCAAAGAAAGAACAAGACGAATGGTGGCGGCCTTGACAACAGGACTAAATGTGTCCTCATAATCAATACCATACCGTTGCTTATAACCCTTGGCAACAAGACGAGCTTTGTGTTTATCAAGTGTGCCGTCAGCCTTCCTTTTCTTTTTAAAAACCCAGCGACAGTCAATAAGATCATGAGCATGGTTTGGAGGAACTAGATGCCAAGTTTTATTTCTCATGAGAGCTTCATATTCAACATCCATGGCTTTCTTCCAATTACTATCAGCCAAAGCATCATGAACAGATTTAGGTTCGAGGTAGCTTCCATGCCATACCCGATTGTACCATCTGTATATTGCTTTGGCTTGTGAATACCAGCTTGAGAGCGCGTGCATGGCCGGGATGGTTGCTCGTTCCGGCGAAAGCGACGGAGGAGGCGCGCTATTGGCGATGGAGCAGCGGATCCGGCGGCCACAGCAGATCCAGACGGCGCAGTCGAGGAGGGTACGCCGGGTACGCCGGCGCGCGCGGCCGGGCCATCGCCCGCCGCGTGGCGTCCGGGCGGTCGTCCGCACGGGGGACGCGGCGGCCACCGGTGTCGCGACGCGGCCGGGATCCGCGGTCGCACGCGTGTCGCCCGCCGGCTCGCCCGAGGGACCCGAGGCGGATCCGAGCGCGTGGTCCGAGGTTGCGGCGCGCCGCCGGATCGGCCCGGTAGCGCGCGCTGTCTCCCCTTGTGAAGCATCAGCACAAATCTGCACCGTAGCATGGTTTTGCTCCGAATTTTTACCAGGGTTAGCAGCAGGATCAGATGAAGGATTAATCACATCAGTATTAGCCAGGGTAGTACTCCCAAAAACTGTAGATGATGAAAATAAATTGGGAAGAAGCTCAATTTCAGAGCGAAGGCGAGCACCGGCATTAGAATGCAAATCAGCGAAAGGAAAGACTTGTTCATCAAAAATGACATCCCTGGAAATATAAATGCGACCGGTGGAAATGTCTAGACATTTAAAACCTTTGTGCATATGACTGTAGCCAAGAAAAGCACAACGCTTAGATCGAAAAGCAAGTTTATGAGTGTTATAGGGCCTAAGATTAGGCCAGCATGCACACCCAAAGACCCGAAGCATAGAGTAATCAGGTTTTTCATGAAATAGAACCTCAAGAGGTGTGGAGTATTGGAGAGTTTTAGCAGGAGTACGATTAATCAAGTAGGTAGCGATTAAGAAAGCCCGGTCCCAATATTTTAGAGGCATAGAAGACTGAGCTAAAAGGGATAGGCCAACTTCAACGATGTGACGGTGCTTGCGCTCGGCAGCCCCGTTCTGTTGATGAGCATGGGGACAGGACACCATATGAGATATCCCAACCTTGCGAAAAAAAGAGTTGAGTTTTTCATACTCTCCACCCCAATCGGTTTGGATGGCAATAATTTTCCTGTTAAATCTCCTTTCTACAAGCTGCTGGAATTCATGAAATTTCTCAAACACCTCAGATTTAAAACGCAAGAGGTAAATCCAGACAAATTTGCTATGGTCATCAATGAAGCTCACATAGTATTTATTCCTCCCAAAAGAATCGGGGAGCGGGCCCCCATACATCGAGAAAACTAAATCTAAAGGTGATTGAGAGATCGTTGGACGACTTGGGATAGGGAAGTTGGTGACTTTTGGCTTGTTGACATGCATCACAAACCATATCATGGCTATCCTCCCTACCACAAGGTAACTTATTTTCACTAATAACACGACTAACAATGGGAAAAGCGGGGGTGGCCTAAGCGACTATGCCATCTAGCCGTAGATGGTTTGGTGGCAATGTGAACTTCACGTCTGGATTCAGGAAGAGGATAGAGTCCTCCTCTACACTTGCCTTCCAAGAGAGTTTTCTTCGTGACCTGATCCTTGATCAAGAAAAAATTTGGATGAAACTCTAGAAAAGCATGGTTATCAGCAGCAAGACGATGTACAGATACAAGATTTTTCTTGGCATGTGGAACATGAAGAACATTATTAAGTTGGAGATCACAGTTGGGAGTACTAACAATGGCTTTACCAATATGATCAATGTTCATACCTGCCCCACTTGCAGTGCGAATCTGATCACTGTCGTTGTACTTGTCGTGGATGACTAGCCTCTCGAGCTCGCTGGTGATATGATCTGTTGCACCGGTATCAGTATACCAATTGCTATCAACACCATACATGTGAGCAGCGTTGGCATTCTTCTCGTCGGGGATGAAGTCAGCATCAAAGCGATGCCAACAATTGGCGCGCTATGGCCTTCCTTGAAGCAGACCTGGCAGCGACCGGTGAAGCGTTGCTTCTGGCCGGTGGAGTTTGTACTGCGACCACGTCCTCCCATGCCGCGACCACGGCCGCTTGATCCACCGCGACCACGCCCAGCACCACGGTTGCCGCCGTTCCGGCCACCACGTGATGCCGAGTTCACCGATGATTGCGACCCGCCATTGCCTTGCATCAGCAGATCAAGTCGCTGCTCGAAGCTCGGGATGCGAGACGGGGAGCTCGGCCGTAGGACGCCGGCGCTCCCCGGATAACAACGAAGTGACCAGAGGGTTATACTCCATGTCAAGGCCAGCCAGGATGTAGGACATCAACTCTTTAGTGCCGAGAGGTTTCTCGACGGCCGCCTTCTCATCGGACGGCGCCTTCATCTTGGACATGTAGTCGGTCACCGTCATGGCGCCCTTCTTGGTGGTTGCGAGGGCGATGCGCGTGTTCACCGCCCGGCACGGGTCCGCGACGAGAAGACTTCTTCAACCGCGCCCCGAGCTCGGGCCGCCGTCGTTGCGGCGCCGACTGCGCGCATGGCCTCACGCGTCATTGTGGTGAGCGAGGTAGCCGAGGACCTGCCGATCTAGAGCAAGCCATTTGGCGTACTCGGATTGGCTTCCTTGGTGACGGTGTCACCGGCTTTGACGTCGATCTCCTTTGGCGGCGCGACGGTGGTGCGCGTCCGGGAACCCTAGAAGCCGTGCACCACGAATGGTAGGCAGCACTTGCGGCTTCCGAGTTGTAGGTTGTTCTTGGAGAGTTTCTCCGAGATAGGGAGACCGAGCGGGGCAACCGGAGCCAAGAGGCGGATTGCCGGCGGCGGAGGAGGAACTCCCTTGCGCCATCTAGATGAATCTAATTGAGGCTAGGCTGCGGTACCATGTAAAACTTGGTGGAAGCGTCGTTGCCTCCGTAGAGGTCGCGCCTGCGTGTTATATAGAGCTAGGAATCACCCCTAGCGTGGTTTACATGTTTGTTGAACAACCTGGCCGAGATAGATCCTATTTACAAGGGATTCACATTATCTAAACTAACTACCAACTCAAGGTTGTTCAATACATCCTATACACACGCATGTTACATTGTTAACATTAAAAACTTGCCATTCTATTGTCTTTCTGGTTCCTAATAACATATTGATTGTGTGTGATTGCTTATGCAGGTTATAACATTAGAAACCAATGTTGTTTTCCTATTTTGTTCTGAACCTTCCCTTAGTTGTTATTCTGATGTGACCTTTTTTTCATATGATGCCAGAGAAATTGATGAAAATGCTCTAGAGCAAGCTCTTAGTGCTGTTGTGACGTGCACAATATTGGCTGGTGCTAGTCCACAACGTTCACGTGTTCTGGCTACACTGTACAAGGTATTAACTTGAGCTGTGTAGATTGAGAATAACGAATGTGGATACAACTCTAGAGACATTGCTTGTTAATGATTGATTCAATTCAAATCATTTTGAAATGCTTTGCACTTATGCATGTGTTAAGCAAAATATGTTGCAGATTTAGCTTACTAATGTACTGGCGAAGTAACATTCACCGCTGACCTCTCCTCTGTGAAGGTGGTGTCGTATGGACCTCCCTGGGCCCACTACCTCGGTGGGTACCAGGACCGACTACTCGGTGGGCCCCCGGGACTACCGGCTTGCGCTACACGGCACTCCGAAGGCGTGGAGCACAAGGACAACACGGGAGTAGTACTCGGTTAGGACTGCGTACACGTTCCGCCTTTGTGTAGAGGTCTCCTAGACGTACTCGACTAGTACTCCTTCCCTACTCCGACTTGTAACCCCGCCTCCCGGACTATATAAGGCGAGGGCGGGGACCGATCTCAGGATCACCTCATCCAATCTCAACTCACGGCGCACTATTGCACCATCCTGTAATCGTGCCCTATCAATCCAGAGCTACGCAGCATACAGGACGTAGGGTATTACGCACCTCGCGGCCCGAACCTGTCCAAATTGTGTGCCACGTGTCTCTTCCTTCGAGTTACCGATCTCGGCGAGTCACATTCATCTACTTCGGGTACTCCCCGTAGTAGGTTGCCGGTCCAAAACACCGACACCGGCGCGCCAGGTAGGGGCTCTCGCTCGAGATCACATGGCGAACTCGACGGCTTCCCGTTCACATCAAGCCAATCGTCGCCTTCAACCGCGGCGACACCTTCGTCTTCGGCGCACGGGTCCGCATCGCCGATGGCGCGGGCTCCTTCCGGCGCCGCTTGATCATGCAACCCGACTCGAGGACGGGTCTTGTGACGCTTCCCGAAGTTGTCACGGGCAAGCTCGCCGAGCAAGTTCGGCGAAATTTCGCTTTCCAACCTCCACGCCGACTTCGAGCTCGAGTCCATCTCCAACTCGAACCCGACGTCGCCATGGGCCATCGCATGCGAGCCGGCTCCTCGCCCATCGCGAGCGGTCCCCTCTCCACGCCGGCGCTCCGCGCGTGGCCCTCGCGTTCCCGGCCCGG
Organism: Cenchrus americanus; assembly: GCA_947561735.1. Classification (NCBI taxonomy): domain Eukaryota; kingdom Viridiplantae; phylum Streptophyta; class Magnoliopsida; order Poales; family Poaceae; genus Cenchrus; species Cenchrus americanus. The sequence continues at coordinate 86,579,885 of OX387240.1, read as the reverse complement.
GCCCGCACGGAGGCTTCTACACCACGCCGGGCCGGCAAGGAGCCCGTAACCGAGTACAACTCGGACTCCGACGCCGTCCCCAACCGCGTCTCGGACTCCGGCCCTCTCTCCGAGTTCTACTCGAACCCGACTACGAGTTCGACTTCGGGTCGGACCCCCGAGGAGCCCGAGTCCGAAGATGACTCCTCCGAGCTTCCCTTGTCGGGGCCGGCCTGCGGGCCGGTTATAAGATCGACGCCGGCCGGAAGATACGTCTACCGCCGGACCGCAAGCCCGCCGAGCCGACAAAGGAGGACTCACGCTACGTCGCCTACATCGACTCGCTACCGTTCCGAGGAGGGAACACCACTAGCCGGTGCCGACTCAAACACACCAAGCGAGGTGGCACCTTCGAGCCAAGCTTGGGTACCCCCGATCGTCAAGTCTTCATGGCTGCGGCGACACCCGGGAACCTCGGGCACGGCCGCGGACAAGTACACGGAGGACATCTCCGCGGACGAGCCGTTCGCCGATGCCCCGCGCGACGAGACCGACGCCAACGGGGACGCCGGCGCGAACGTAACGAGAAGCGCAACGAACGACGCCGGCGGCTCGGAGACAACCTTCCCATCCGCAACCTTGCGGAAGCTCTCGAGCGGTTGAGAGCGAGTCCACACCACTCCCGAGCAATGCCTCATGTCGATCACAACGATCGCACGCCGTGCTCGGGGCATACGAGCCGGGGAGGTCATCGCCAAGCTCGGCCGAAGAAGCCTACTTCATGCGGGTAGACAAGAGAGTCGCCCAACCTCTCCCGCCTAAGCCTCGCGACAACGAAGCTACTAGTCGCAAGGCCGACCCCGGTCCTAACCGTACTCGGGGGCGACATCCCGGCCGACCCAAACCGTCGACGCTCCACCGCCGGCGGACCCTCACGGCAAGACAACGGCAACCGAGAAGTCGTCCCCCATCGTGCTCCGCCGGTGGCGCGGCAACGACCCCCGACGGCGGCGGCGGCCGACGGCGGCGAGCCTCCAACCACGGAGCCAACAAGAAAGCCGGAGGCGGCGGCGCCCGCGGCGGCCGCGGCCACGCGCACGCCCACGCCTCCGGCGCCTCTCGGGGCGGGTACGATGCTCGCCGGAGAATCGAGGAATTACGGCAAAAGAAGTTGACGACCGCCGCCGAAGGCGACGGCTTCCCGCTTTCTCACCCCGGCCGCAACCTCGCTCCTCCCCGACAAGTTCAAGCCTTTGGGGATCACCAAGTACGACGCGAAGCGAGATCCTATCCGGTGGCTCCGATGCTACGCTCTCTCCATCGAGAACGGCGGCGGCAACGGCGACACCAAGTGCCTCTACTTCCCCTTCGCTCGGACCAAGCCCCACTCACGTGGCTCGAGTCGCCGGACAAGCACTCAATCGACAAGTGGGACCACCGGAAGGAACAAGTTCACGAGCAACTTCGCGGGCGCCATGGGCCGTTCGGGTACTCGCATGGACCTCGCCATGATCAAGCAGGAACAAGGCGAGACCCTCCGCAAGTACATGCGTCGCTTTTTCGACAAGCGCGCTACCGTCGTGGACGTCACCGACAAGGAGGTCATCGACCTCTTCCAGGACGGGCTCTACCATCGCCGCACCTTCGAGGACTTCGGTCGTCGCCGCCCCCGGTCCATTCCCCACCTCAAGGACATGATCACGTCCGGGCGGATGAAGAGGACAAGGCCAACGCCAAGTACGACGCCATCCGCGGCAAGTCCAAACGAGAACCGGGGCGGCGGCAAGGCGGCAAGAATCCAAACCAAGGCGGCCGCAACAACAACAACAACAACTTCTCGGGTTCCAACCGCAAGCGCAAGCCGGACAATACCGTCGCGGCTATCCGGCGCCCTCCGAAAGGGAACTCGAAGAAGAATTCGGCGGGTTCAAAGACCCGCCGAAGGAGAAGTGCCCGTGGCACCCGAACGGCAACCACACTACCGAGCAAGGTGCTACCGCTCGGGCATGCACTCAAGGATACGCCGGAGCCACCGCACCCTCACGATCGAAGAACAAGAAGAAGGACGGCGACGACTTCCAAGAGCCCGAGAAGACCGTCAACGTCCTCTTCGGCGGACTACCCGACAGGGCGGGAGCGAAGGCTACTCGCCGTGAAGTGATGTCCATTGAACCGGCGGTTATGACCCCTCTCGGGTGGTCGGGAGACACCCATCACCTTCTCCCGCGTGGACCAATGGACCGGCTTCTCCGAACCGGGACGTTTCCCTCTCGTCCCGAAACCAACAATGGCGGGCTCTAAGCTCAACAAGGTGCTCATCGACGGCGGAAGCGGGCTCAACGTCCTCTTCACCAAGACTCGAAGAAGATGAACCTTGACGTCACCCCCATGCTCGACAAGAGCAAGATGCCTTTCTACGGCATCGTCCCGTGCAACGCGGCTATCCCACTAGGCTCGGTGGTACCGCGTTACCTTCGGGGCGTCTCGCGACAACTACCGCACCGAGTACATCAAGTTCGAGGTCGCGGATATCGAGACTTCCTACCATGCCATCCTCGGCAGACCGGCCATCGCCAAGTTCATGGCGGTGCCCCACTACACATACTTGGTACTCAAAATGCCAAGTCCAAACTCGGCGTACTCTCCCTCCAAGGGGACTTGAAGATCTCTCACGATTGCGATACAGAGGCCGTGGTGATCGCTTCAACAAATCAAGTACCCACCCCAATGATGGAGGTCTACGCCGCGTCGAAGAAGGTTGCCACAAGCGAACTCGACATCCCGCAGAAGTCCGACGCCGCCAACAAGCCTCGGCCACCCGAGGAGGTGCTCGTCAAGCTCGGTCGACCTCGAAAAGGCGACCCCACCAAGACCACCACCATCGGGGCCGGCCTCGACCCCAAATAGGAAGACGCGCTCATCAGCTTCCTTCGGGCTAACCGCGACATCTTCGCGTGGAAGCCAGCGGACATGCCAGGAGTGCCCAGGGAGCTGATCGAGCACTGCCTCAACGTCGACCCAAAGGCCACCCCCAAGCGACAGCACCTCCGACGCTTCGCCGACGACAGACGGGACGCCATCAAGAAGGAGCTCGCCAAGCTACTCGCTGCTGGCTTCATCAGAGAAGTCTTCCATCCTGAGTGGCTCGCCAACCCCGTCCTCGTCCGCAAGAAGAACTCGAACGAGTGGAGGATGTGTGTCGACTACACCGACCTCAACAAGCACCGCCCCCAAGGACCCCTTTGGGTTGCCGAGGATTGATCAAGTCATCGACTCCACGGCGGTCGCGACTCGCTCGCTTCCTCGATCGCTATTCGGGTACCACCGGATCGCAATCAAGGAAGAGGACCAGGAGAAGACCGCGTTCATTACCCCGTTTGGCGCGCATCGCTACACGACCATGTCATTCGGGCCGAAGAACGCCGGCGCCACCTATCAACGGGCCATCCAGCTCGCTTCAAGCGGCAACTCAACAAGAACGTCGAGGCCTACGTGGATGACGTGGTTGTCAAAACCGGGGACTCCGGCACCCTCATCGACGACCTTGAACGGACCTTCGCATCACTACGCGAGTACCGCCGGAAGCTCAACCCGAACAAGTGCGTCTTCGGTGTACCTTCGGGTAAACTACTCGCTTCATCATCGGCCCGGCCGCGGCATCGAAGCCAACCCCGAGAAGATCTCCGCCATCACCAGCATGAAAGCTCCCACGAGCATCAAGGACGTCCGAAGCCGACGGGGTGCATGGCAGCATTGAACGATTCATCTCGAAGCTAGGGAGAACGGGGGTCTCCCCTTCTTCAAACTACTCAAGCACCACGAGAAGTTCGTGTGGACCTGCAGAGGCGGACCAAGCCCTTGCCCGGCTCAAGGACTTCCCCGTCGAAGCCGCCGGGCCTCACGCGCTCCCTACAAGGGCGAGCGCCCATCGCTCTACCTTGCCGCGACTACTCACGTGGTCGGATGCGCCATCGTTGTCGAGCGGCGAGAAGACGGCCACGCCTACCCGGTCCGGCGCCGGTCTACTTCGTCGGCCGAGGTCCTATCGAGTCCAAGGCTCGCTACCGGCCGTGCGAAGCTTTCGTACGCTCTACTCATCACCTCGCGGAAGCTACGACACTACTTCGGGGAGTACTCGGTCTCCGTCGTCACCGACTACCCGCTCGGCGACATCTCGAGGAACCCGGACGCCACCGAAGGATCTCCAAATGGGCCGTCGAGCTCGGCACCCTCACCATCGACTTCAAGCCACGCACGCCCATCAAGTCGCAAGCTCTAGTCGACTTCATGGCGAGTGGCGGGAGAACCGGCCTACCGCTCCCACCGTGCGACCGGAGCATTGGGTGATGTACTTTGACGGCTCACTCAACCTCGAGGGCGCAGCGCGAGGAGTGCTCCCCGATCTCTCCAACGGGCGAACAACTAAAGTACGTCCCGCGCATCTTCCGGAAGGTCTCGAACAATGAAGCCGAGTACGAAGCTCTCCTACACGGGCTCCGCCCTCGCGGCCTCACTTGGCATCAAGCGGCTACTAGTCTACGGCGACTCCGCAGGGGTCATCAACCAAGTCAACAAGTCCGGGACCGCAACAAGGAGAACATGGACGCCATCGCCTAGAAGTCCGCAAGCTCAAGAACAAATTCTATGGTCTCGAGTTCCATCACATCGTCCGCGACAACAACGTTGCGGCGGACGTCCTCTCGAAGCTCGGATCCACCCGCGCCCAAGTACCCGCGGCGTCTTCGTCCATGAGCTTCACGCGCCATCCATCCCGAGGCCGCGCCACCGACCACCGCCCCCGCCCATCAACCGGTGGGCGAGGAGGTCATGATGATCGACGTGGATCGGAGGCAACCCTTCATCGACTACCTCGGCCGAGCGAAGGTCCCCTCCGACAAGAACGCAGCCCGAACAACTCGTCCGCCGCGCCAAGTCTTACGTCCTCGTCGGCGACAAGCTTTACAAGCGAGGCGCGTCGTCCGGAGTACTCATGAAGTGCGTCCCTCGCGAAGAAGGCAAGGACATCTTGGAGGAGATCCACAAGGGCGTCGCGGCAACCACGCGTCCTCCCGCACGCCGGTCGGCCAAGGCCTTCCGCGAGCCTTCTACCGGCCCACGGCCCCGGGCGATGCGGAAGAACTCGTCGAAGGTGCCAAGGATGTCGGTTCTTCGCCAAGCGAAGCAACACGTCCCCGCCTACAAGCTAGTCACCATACCGCCAACCCGGCCCTTTGCCTCGCCGGGGGCTCGACATGATTGGGCCACCGCCAACCGCGCCGGGAGGATTCAACAGGTACCGGTGGCTATCGACAAGTTCACCAAATGGATCGAGGTCAAGCCGGTCACATGCCCCAAAGCCGACAGAGTACTCGACTTCCGGATGAACTCGTGCACCGCTACGGCTACCCCACCGCATCATCACGGACACCGGGGTCCAACTTCAACAACCACCGTTGCGGGGAGTACCGCGAGAACGGCGGGATCGACGTCGGATACGTCTCCGTCGCCCACCCACGGGCCAACGGACAAGTCGAGCGCGCCAATGGGATGGTGCTCGACGCCCTCAAGAAGCGGCTACACGACACCGCTAACTCAAAAGGGGGCAAGTGGATCAAGGAACTACCCAACGCACTGCGGGGGCCGCGACTCAACCATCCAAGCCAACGGGGCAATCCCCCTACTTCCCCGGTCTATGGCTCGAAGCCATCCTCCCCGCCGACGTCATATGGAACTCGCCAGCGGTGGAGCACTACGACGAAGGCGTCTCGAGGACGAGCGGACGAGTTGATATCGACGACCTCGAAGAAGCTCGCCGTGCCGCCCTCGTCCAATCGGAGCAAGGTACCCGGAGGGTATCCGACGCTACCACGATCGCAACGTCAAGGAATGCTCTTTCAACGTTGGAGATCTTGTCCTCCGCCGTATCCGAACACGGAAGGACTTCACAAGCTTAGCTCCCCCGGGAAGGCCCCTTCACCGTGGCTAAGGTGACCGGCCGAGGCTCCTACCGCCTCCGGACACTTGAAGGCGAAGAAGTCAACAACTCGTGGAACGTCGACCAACTCGTCGATTCTACGCCTAGTCTAAACGACTACTCCGGGTTCAAGTCCACGCGACTACATCAACACCCCCTTGCCGCGAGTGCGACCCTCCGGTCCCGGCTTCAAGTCTCCGGACTACTCTCCTCCGTGTCCGGCCCCCGTGCGGCTACCTACGGACCCCGGGCCGCAACGAGCATCAAGGACTCTAGCGGCCGGTCTACCGAGAGACCACACTCCAAGATCCACCCCCGCACGGCTACCTACGGATCCGCGATCCGGCCTACACGGCTACCTACGGATCACTCGCCGCAAGCGGCTACCCGTTCCAGCACCACTCGGCACCGTAAGCGGCCTCCGGTCCGGCGACTACTTGTAATTACGGCCCCGGCCACCCGTGTGTACTTCTTCGCAATAAAGCTTGATTGATTATCAACTTCTTTCTCGTCTACTCCCCGCTACGGGACCACTAAGCCGAGTACTACTACTCGCACTTACTCCACGATGGGCGCTCCGCACTCTGAGATCGCGGTTACGAGTACTCATTGATGGAACATCACATTTCATTGATATATGAAAGAGTTCATTACAACTATTTCCTATACAACTACGGCTACTAGCTATCTATGCGGTGGCTACCGGAGGTTCAACTTATCGGCTACCTCGCTCCGCGATGGGAGCCATCTCGCTCCGACAACTCCGCGCATCGCTCATCCGAGCGGTTGGCGGCTACCCCGCCGGCGACTACCTCCACCGGGGCCTTCGGGAAGTACGACTTCATGAAGGCCGGCACCTCGCTTCGGGATTGACTTGGCCATGTGCTTCACGTAGGCGGCCGGCCCGGCTTGGCGCCTCACGAAGTCGATCCGCCAACGGAGCGATCTTGGGGCCGCCCGGTGCGGCACCAGAGCCTCGCGATCGGGAGGGCGGCCTCTTCAAGGTCCCTCGACCGGGGCCCGAGCGCCTCGCGCTCTTCGTTCAACTCTCGCAAAGATTTGTAGCAGTTGACGAGGTCTCTATCGATGCAATTCGCAACTCCATGTGCTTCTCGCACTCGAAGGCCGCCCTCCTTGTAGTCGAGTTCAAGTACCGGCGGGCTTCTTGCTCCCGTAGAAGAGATTCTTCATGCTGACCTCCGAGCCCTTCAGTCGCTCCACCTGGCCTTCGAGTTCTGCAACACCGGAACACAACAACGGGTCAGAGCTTGATGACTCCCAACAAGTACCCGACAAGTCAAGAGACATACCTTTATTCTTGTTGCGGAGGCCTTTGTTCTTCCGCACCAGCTCGTCGCTCTTCGCCTGCAAGTCCATCACATCGTTGTGGTACTTGGCGAAGGCGGCGTCAAGCTTCGACTGCATGGCGGCCGCGTGCTTCCTCGACTTCATGAGCTGCTCCTCCAGGGCTTCAGCTCGCAGTACCGTGTCGCCGTAGCCTTGCAGCAGATTCGACTTCTCGCGGGATCGCTCCGCGACGTCCTGCACAAGACAAGTTCAAGTCAAGCAGAGTACTCAACGCAAAGGGCTGACTACTAGGGAAGCAACGGCCACGTACCTTCATCCACCTGTTCGGCTTGCCGCATCGCCTCCGGATGCCGCGCCAACACCGCCGCTCGACGAGATCGTCGGCAAGCGCCTCAATCCCGCCACGGCTACTCGACGTAGCCTCCGTCATTGGCACCGAGCGGATAGGCTCCGCGTCTTGGATCTCGGGAGATCGGATCGCCACCTCCAGGGCAACCCCTGGCGACGTGGTAGCCGCCTCCCCCTCGGCGGACTTCTCGACGGTTTCCCCCATGGGCTCGGGGGCTCCTATCGCAGCCCCTGGGGCCTCTGGTGTCAACTCCTGCATGGGCACCCCTGCAGGGATGTCACCTCCTTCGGCGCCTGTCACCAAGGAACATGCGCATCGGCATCTACGACTACTCTTTTTGGGGCTCTACGGCTTCGGGAGGAGTACTCACCTTCGACTACGACCGCCTCCCGCGGCGGCGCTTCGGCACCGGGGGGGCTCGGTCGCGGTTTGGGCCTCTCGGAGCGGGCTCCTCGACGGGCGGCGCGGCCTTTTCTCGCCTCTCGCCGCCGTGGGCTCCTCTCCGTCCCGACTCAAGTCCGTGGATTTTCCCGCGCAAGTATCCACAGAGGATCGTCGGAGATAAAATCGACTACTACAATGAGTACTACTCATGAAGCCGTGGTACTTACAAGTTCGACCGGACGATAGTCACGGCCGAGCACCGAGGATGCCGGCGATATCAACCGGTCCACCCTCGGCGGGCGTTTCTTCCTCCGCCTCTCCGACTACCGCCTCCTCCATGGCGGCGGCGGCCGCGCGTGCTTTCTCGCGTCCCCTCGCGGCTTCCACCTCTTCAACGGCGGCGGTCGCGGGTACTCGCTCCCTTCGGGGCGGGGGGCCGGCGCTCCACCGCGCCGAGAAGTTCTTCGACGGGTGGGGGGGCCGGACTTCGGCTTCCGGCCGGTTCCCCCACCGTGGGCCACATGCCCTCATCGCCTTCCTCCACGGGCTCGCCGGCGGCCTCTCCCGCACACAAGGACGACTACTCGTCGCACCGTACTCGCTCACCGGGTACTCGACTAATTTGCTCAAGATGACTTACCTCCGGAGGCGTGGTCTCCGAGACCTTCATCTTCTTCGCTACCCGCTTCTTGGCGGGGTTGCGCGGCTTCCTCGGTGGCGCGGCAAGGCTAGCCTCCGTGCTAGCCGGGAGGGTCTTGGATGAGAGGTACATGAGGCAAGCCCGGACGGCTAAACCTCGACCGCGCACCGGAAGCGGTCCCGAGCCGTCTCCTCGTCTTCTTCGTCATCGGAGGTATCCTCCACGATGACGGGATCGTCGTCGTCTCCGACTACTCGGCGCTCCTTCACCTTCTCCACCGTTGGGATCTCAATTCCGCTCGGTGGTGGCGCGGCTCGGAGACAAACCGCTTCACATCATCCCGCGCAAAAAACACAAAAGCGTCGCAACTCGCTACAAGTGCCTACTACTCGACGAGGGGGGTACGGCTACTTACCTCGTTGGGCGGGCGCGCGGCGAGTATTCCTCGACGAGGCACGCCGTGTACTCCGCATGTCCTTGAAGATCCTCGACAACCTCTCGATGATGTCGTTGTCTTCAATTTCGCCCCCCGCATCCGCGACGTGTCGTCGTCGCCGTGTACTCGAAGCCCATCGTATCCCTCGCCATCGGCCGGCCGGATCCGGCGCTTCATGAAGCCGAAGGCCACGTGTTCGGCCCTCGGTCCCGCATCCCGCAGTCTTGATGCGTGCTAGCAACTCCGGAGCCGGAGCCCCTCCCCGCATGGTGGGCTCCGTGTTCCACCACTCTTGGTGCCGGGGCCGCCGCCCGCTCGGCTTCGGTAGCTCGGGATAGTGGTTCGTGATGTAGAACCACCTCGTCTTCCGCCGGTGTTGGAGTCCACGAGCTTGTACGCCGTGTGCGCTCCGCGGCATCCTCCCTCGGCCGGATCCCGACCCCTCCGACTACTGCGGGGTTGGAGGCGCCGGGCCGCGGCTTCACGCGGAAAAACTTCCGAAGAGAATCCGGTGCGGTTTGATTCCCAAGAAAGCTTCGCGCGAAGTGGACGAAGACGGAAGTGTGGAAGATACCGTTGGGGTTCAAGTTGAGGTACTCGATGCCATAGTACCCGAGAAGCCCCTTGAAGAAGTCACTCGGCGGGAGCGCAAGACCGCGCTCCACGAAGCGCGAGAACATCGGGATCTCGTCTTGTGCCTTCTCCATTGGATAGGGATCTCTGCCGGCGGATCTCCACATGTCGATCCGCTTCTCCCCGATGAACCCGCCGTTCAACAGGGGTCGGCAAGTCTTCGGTCTTCACCTTCGATTTTTTCCACTCGCGGCTTGGGTCGGCGCGCGGTGGAGACGTGGGCGGCGCTCGCTCCGTGCGGCCGCGGCGGCCTCTCGCATGGCTCCTCTTCTTCCCGCCGGCCTTCGACGTCTTCGACGGGGACGGCTTCATCCTCCAAGAACAGAGGGAGTCTTCACTCGCATCCGCTCGGGGGCTACCCTACGGCTTTCGGGTGGCGATGCGCTCGGATCTACTACGGCGGCGGTGCTCGGCCGGAGTGGATCTACTTCAAGATTCAAGTGGCGAATGACCGCGGCTCACTTGGGTGAAAAACCCTAAGGGTTTCGGCTTGTATTTATAAGCCAAAACGCCTCCGTAACGGGCGGCCGGATAAGTCCACGCGCGGCCGACTCGGCGGCGCGCGCGTGACTCTTCGCATTCTACTAGTCGACGCGCCTCACCTCGGGGGCCGGGCTACTTCTACTCGACTACCGGGACGCGGCTAGTCTCGAGAGCATCTCAGGACACATTCTCTAAGAAGACCCTTCAATTCGAGAGGAAGTACTCGACTCAAGGCTCGGGGGCTCCGTGCCACGTGTCCTTCGGTTTTTTCTCTCCGGATTTTTCGGGATTTTCTCGCCAAGACTTCGGATAGCTCCTCAGCCAGAGCCCGCGGCTCGGGGCTCGGGGGCTACTCCACGTGGATGGCGGTTCTGCAAATCGCATCTTCTTGACGGCTCCGGCTTCAAGACAAGGCAGGCATTTTTGAAGACCTTCGAAGGCAGATTTCAGGGACGCTTGGGACTACTCGAGAAGACTTCAAGATTGCTCAAACATCGACCGGAGTACATTCCGGCCCTCGGGATGCTTCGACTACTCTTGAGGACTTTTGACTTGTAGCACTCGGGGACGCTTGAGGACTACTTGTTAAGGCCTTCAAGACTACTTGAAGCTATCCTTCTCGACTACAAAGTACTCGGGGGCTTGTCGTATGGACCTCCCCGGGCCCACTACCTCGGTGGGTACCGGGACCGACTACTCGGTGGGCCCCCGGGACTACCGGCTTGCGCTACACGGCACCCGAAGGCGTGGAGCACAAGGACAACACGGGAGTAGTACTCGGTTAGGACTCGTACACGTTCCGCACCGTGTAGAGGTCTCCTAGACGTACTCGACTAGTACTCCTTCCCTACTCCGACTTGTAACCCCGCCTCTCGGACTATATAAGGCGAGGGCGAGGGGACCGATCTCGGGATCACCTCATCCAATCTCAACTCACGGCGCACTATTGCACCATCCCGTAATCGTGCCCTATCAATCCGAGCTACGCAAAGCATACGGGACGTAGGGTATTACGCACCTCGCGGCCCGAACCTCGTCTAAATTGTGTGCCACGTGTCTCTTCCTTCGAGTTACCGATCTCGGCGAGTCACATTCATCTACTTCGGGTACCCCCGTAGTAGGTTGCCGGTCCAAAACACCGACGGTGGTGCAAAAGATACCAATTACTCAAGGATTTTATGTTTTAGTTTTTTCTAAGATTAATAAAAAGATCACCTATCAATTTTCTTCTCGTGGTATGTGCTGGACTAACATATATTCCAACATTTTTTGAGTAGATGTTTTAATAAATTTGAGGTTAGTGCACACTTGTATCTAGCATATTTGTATCTTTGAGTTTGAGTTATCCGATACATTATCGGACTATGGATTTCTTCTACAATACATTCATTTCTTTATCATTCTTACTGTTGCTTATGTGTATATATAAGTAATTTAGTAACGTATTTTAATTTTTTTGGAATAGATTCATGGGAGACTTTTGTTTATTTTCCCTTTTCATAATACTCTTGGTACTTGGAATACTTACACAAGTTCTTATGGTCACAGGATGTTGTCTTGGCATAGATCCTATTTTAGGTAAGCAACAATAAAATCCCAAGAAACATAAAGTACGACACCAAATTTGAGGCAAGTATTACATGATTCGGAAAGTGACAGTTGGCGATGTCTTACATGCATCTATAACTGCAAACTGTAACACCCTATATCCACTCCCCACATATATTTTTTCACATAATCAACTGATTGGTAAAAAAACGTTGTCAATTTTGTACTGCCACTAAAACCATCTATTTTCTCTTCCCTAGATAAACTTCTAACAATCTATTAGCTGCAAATACCATAATAGCCGAAGCAACCGAGTTTCAGATGAGTGCATATCAGTTGAGAATCACCTTTAGCTTCATGCGGTACATACCCTGCCTCAGTGTCCAAGTTGTGTGTGTGTGTGTGATGGAGGGTCCAAACTATTATTTGTTGCACCATATCGATCTAATTAGAGAAAATTAAAAAACTTTCTGAAATAAGATGATTTTTATTGGTGCATGCAGACATCGAATACTTAGCGCAAAACAAAACTGCATATACATGTGATCCATTAAAAAATAAATGCATGATTTTTTGACTAACCTGGTAGGTCATTATCTTGAGTCAAATGACCCCTATGGAGCCACTCATTTTCTTCATCTTCATCCATTGTTACACTAACACATGGTTAAATTAAATACCACATCCCCATCAAAACATGCAATTGTCAAAATACTATTGATGCACAATAACATAGTGTGTGTTCGACGGGATGGTATGTTCACCTTTGGATGGGGAATGGATATGATTCCCTTGATTTGTGCCTAAAAGAAATAGTCCTGACCATATGAGTCACCATCCGAACCTAATCATTGTACATCACTTCAAATAAATAGTACCTCCATGACATATTGTGTTTTCATTGGCCCGCCCTTTCTTCTCCAAGCGCCTCTCTCGTCTCTTCCTGTTCAGCTCGTCCTTGTGTTCCTTTGGCATTGATGCATACCTCTGCCTCCTCCGCTCATTACGATCCAATATCCCTGGCAAAACAACTAAAACACGTACAGATTACACGAACAAAATACAAATTTTACTGATGAGTTGTGTAAAAGTGCTTCATCGAACCTTCATTTATATTGTTTGTGATTTCTACAAGAGGGGTTGAACTTTCTCCCGTTCCCGAGGGATCCATCTCATTTCAGATCACCTTGCCTATATTAATTTTGTAATTCAGAACTATTCATAGAAATTATCTCTAATACAATAAGAAAGAACCATTTCAGGATAGAGAGAAGTTCTAAGCATGACATAGCATCCTTGTCATAAAGGGAAGAAATTACGCAGTAATCACTTATTTTCTATTTTGAACAACATTAAGTAAGAAATTTACAATGTAGGCATTCTGAACAAGTATTACTTATCATGAATCCTCTCATACAAATCAAGTCAGAAACTAAGGTGAATCATCTAGAGGATTAAAAATATATGCTAGCTATCTATTAATAAATGTATATATAACCTTTATTAGCTATGTATTTCCAAAGTTCTCAGCTGATTTTAAAGAAAAAGAAGGAACTTAACACTGCAAAAATATGAGAGTTGGGCAAAACAACTAAGGTGAATCATCTACAAGACAATGTTTCAATCTGAGTTGCAACTTGCAAGTGCAAAGCAAATTTGCAAAATGGGACATCAAAATTAAATTTGTAATCTCACTTCCAAGAAAACGGTCACATGCTCCAAAATTTGAATGGAGTACAAAAAATAGATTAAGCCTATAGAGGAACTAAGCTAACCTGTATTATATATGTATTATTCTGGGACAGAGGGAGTATTATTTATGCCCCCAAAAGAATATCAGAACAGGAATCATGTTCACAAATATACAAGAATGGTTTAAGAGAACACTGAGAAGCAACAATTCCCCATTGTCATAAATAAATATCCAAACTAAAACAAATATTCTAATTTAGATCTGGATGGAAACAAATAATAAAATGACTCCAGTTTGGAAATCGGAGTCCAATAAATTGGGAAAAACGCACAGGAGCACCGTGGCGCGCCGGCGCTGGCCTGAGGGCGTGACTCCCGACTCAGTGAGTATCTCAGAATGTTTCCCTCGCTCCTTCACGCGCATCCATTTTCCCACTTTTTGTCCCAAAAAAATCTAGCCCTAAGCATGGCACACAGTCGGCGGCGGGAAAGTTCATCAGGAATGACGGGAGGAGTCGAGAAGAGCGGCTTACACGTAAGTGTCTTCGAGGCGTAGGCGGCCTGTGGGTAGGATCGACAGTGTCGCCCTCGATGGAAGAGGCAGATTGTTGCTGGAGATGATGGTGGCACAAGATGCAATCGTAGGCAGCGGCGGGCACGGCGTGGTTCACGGCGGTGATGTAGTGGATGATGGCAGGGATGATGTCTCTGGCGAAGACGTGACGGCATGGCCCCAGCAAGATGGGCGGCGGTAGGGCGCGTGTTTCGGGCAGGGGGGAGGAGCGGCGATGACTCGGCGGTCCTGGTCTGTCTCCGGCGAAGACGTGACGGCACGGCCCGGCGAGATGGGCGGCGGCAAGGCGCGTGTTTCGGGCGGGGGGGGAGGAGCGGCGACGACTCGGCGGAGGCACGGCCCGGCGAGATGGGCGGCGGCGAGGGGCGCGTGTTTCGGGGGGGGGGGGGAGGAGCGGCGACGACTCGGCGGCGGCACGGCCCCGGCGAGATGGGCGGCGACGGGGCGCGTGTTTCGGGCGGGGAGGAGCGGCGATGACTCGCCGGTCCGGTCCGTCTCCGGCGAAGACGTGACGGCACGACCCGGCGAGATGGGCGGCGGCGGGCGCATGTTTCGAGAGGGGGGGAGGAGCGGTGACGACTCGGCGGCGGCGGGCGCGTGTTTTGGGCAAGGGGAGGAGCGGCGATGACTCGGCGGTCCCGGTCTCGAGCCCGGTGAGATCGGCCGCGGCGGGTCGCGACGTTGCGGATGCGCACGGTGGAGGAGGACGCGAACGAGGGGGCCCGAGTTATGTTTACAAATGCGAGATTGGCGGCAAGTGACAGAAAACTAAGGGTAAATATGGAAATGCGTGGAGGGGGCGCTAGGGGGCGAGCGGAGGGTGGGGGGGGGTCGTCCGCGGTCGTCCTACTGGATGATTTACGTACTAAGTTTTCTCTCCACTTCATTCTTTTTAGTAGTAGAGATTTATTTTGTTACTGGTGTGATAGTCTAGTTGCACATAGCGAGAAAAAGATACTTCGTAGATCTCATACATAAGATTCATGTCCAATGATCTAGAAACCTAATGTTAAAAGAGTTTTTTTTACACATCGTAGATATAGGGTTTTCATCATAGAATTAACAACACAACAAAATAAAGCATTTTCTTATCCATGGATACAAATAGATGTCGGTTTATGTTGCACCCTAACGGAAGCCCGTCCAATCGCTTTAGATACAGAGCTGGCACGATGTGATACTATCAAGATAAATATGTCAACCGAAACGCGGGATGATATCATTATAGTATTATCATAGCATAGGTCCATAGGAGTATAGGACATTGATAGTGCAAGTTGTGAGGCCGTGTGGTTTGATAGAGTTGTGGTGGTTACATATAGAGATGAGACGATAGGTGTTATCTACAAGATTTAAGGATCAAACGTCTAAAAAATTGAGCAAAATTGAAGAGTTTTATTATTGACCACAACCACATCACAAATGATAGGATTTCATAGATTTGTTCTATGTGGACGAAAAAACAAACATAAAAAGACATGTGATGTGGGTTGTATAGGAATTTACAAGAAATCAAATGCCTTTCTCAGTTTGTGTGTGCATAATGTTAAGAGGCCGTTAAGATGCTGCAATTGCACCACACATCTATCACATTGAGTAACATAATCTCTTACAACACGAGTAACTTTTTGCAACACTTTTACACTGCAAATGCATTATTTATCTACACAATTTTGCAATTTTGCACATTTAAAATTTTAGCAGAGCATTCCGATTTGAAGTGTGTTTCTTGCGCCACAAGGTTTTCTCCCGGAAAAGAGAGAGAAGCACGCGCGGTTGCTAGCCCGACCCCAACCAAGTACAAAACCCAACAGCTCCACACGTGGGAAAAAAGCGAGCTCCACCACCGCTTCAACCAGACAACCCCACCCGGGGGTCGTCGTCGTCGTCCCGCCGCTGCCGCTCACTCGGCACGCCAGCAGGCCGGCAAAGGCAACGCACGTGCCAGTCAACCCCACCTCACCGGGACACATCAGTAGCAGTAGCTAGCTGGAAGCACGACCTCCCTGCTCCTACTCCTCCTCCCGTCGCATCCATCCATCATTCTCAAGCGCGGAGCCCGAGGCCCCCCGCACGCCGCGCCGCGCCGCGTGCGCGTTCCCGGCGAGACCCGCGCGAAAGCCGCCGGCCGGGCGCCGCACCCCGCACATGCATGCATGCCAGTTGCCACCGCGCGCGCGCGACGCCGAGACCTGACGCCGCGCGGCGGCCGTACGGCAGCGGCTCCCGGCTCCGGGTCCCGCCGGCCGGAGCGAGGGGACACCGGCGAGTGCGCGCGCACGATCGTGTCGGCCGACGAAAGTGAAGGCGCGCACAGAGCGCCGCCGCGCCCGCGCCCGCCCGCCCAGCGCCCTATCCAGAACAGAGGTCCCTGGGGCCCGCGCCCGACCGGACAGACAGGCTGTGTGACTCCTGCCACACGGCACACGCGACGGCGACGAAACCACCACCGGCCCCGTCCGTCCGTCGCCGCGGCTGCGTACCTCCAGTCCAGGAGGGCCCGCGCGCCCGGTGCGCTCGGCTTTCGTGCGAGTTTTTCTACTACTGTGTCGCCGTGCGTGTGGGGTTGGGATGGATCACATGAACATCTCCATCCGTAGGGGGGTCCGGCCCATGGCTCCGGATAAGGCGATCGATCAATCGAGCGGATGGATACTCCATGGATCGATCGTGTTATCTGAAACAGTATCGAACTGGACATGAAAGGAGAAGGAAACAGCGTAGGCGAAGGAAAAGGCGACGGCACCATGCGAGAATACTCCACAATATGGAAAGGACTTTAGTTTAGTAGTACTTCGTGAACGAGAATACGTAGAGATCGTACGGCTGCTAGATAGGGAGAACCGGGGTGTGCACAAGGAGGAACTAAAATTTGCCGACAAAATAGTTGAGTTGTTTTTTTTTTCGAATCACATAGTGCAGTCGCAACTGAGTTGCTTGGAGGTACGTATAGCCCCCAGAAAGAAAAGAAAAGAAAAAAGCTAGGGTACTGTGTGTCTTATGCTGAAAAATCAAAGGATGTTCACCTAAGTAAGTTGTGGTGGCACAGCTTAATTAGCTTGTTTCAATTTCGCGCAAGGTTGCATTGAAAGTGGTTGCGAATTCGACAACGATGATTCCATATAGTGTCATGCATCATGCATGGCAATATTTTTTTTGGCAAGATAAGATGGTAATGGTAGCAATGAGAGAGACGTATGTATGCATATCGCCGAGCGAAGTGATGGGTCGTGTAGCGTGGCGCGTGGTCGAGATTAGAGTTGGTACGGTACAAGTGACAAGAAAAGGATACCGAGGGTCGATCTTATCCGCAAGCCCATGTTCGTTGCAAGAAAAAGAAAAGTCCAAATTACTACTTTCAAGTATAGGGAAAGTGCAAATAACCTCCTAAACTATGTTTATGTTTTTTTGTTCAATTTACCTCCTAAAGTTAGTTATTTGGTTCAACTTACTTCACAATGCAATTTGTCACTTTTGTTTCTCCACACACAAGTTGAATTTTAATTGAGATTTTGCAAGATAATATTGGAAATCATAATCTATATTAGATAATTTTTTATCATTAGTTTTGTATAATTTTTGTATCTTATTTAAAAATTTTATGATTAAATAGTCTACCTATCAACATAGTGAAAAATTCATCATATATTTTTTAAAAATGCCTTATGTTGGTTTTTATCATACTGCAAAATTTGAACTTAAGAGTCCACTTATGCATGAAGAAATTAAAAAGACAAATTGTGTTATTGAGTAAATTGGACCAAACGGTAAGTTTATTAGGTGAACTGAACCATCCAAACTTTGATTGTACTTAATGGTGGTAATTTGGAATTCATTTTATCAAAACATACGCTGTTTTTGCAAGGTAAGTTCTTGTAGGGCTAATAAACTACTCTTCCAAGCTTGACATATATAGGACCTACTTCAGAACAAATAAAGCTTGCAAGAACAAACACTTGTAATCAACACAAATTAAATGCACTAATGTAATATTTCATTCTAAATTATAGGTCGTTTGACTTTTTTAACCTCAAGTTTGACCACTCGTGCATTTTTGTTGTGGCTGACTTTCTTCATGCACATATTTTTTTAATAAAACGAGCGGTCATACTTGACGTTAAAAAAGTCAAACGACCTGCAGTCTGAAACGGAGAGAGTATAAAGACTTTTCAAATGCTCTGGTTAATTGAAGTAAGCAACCTATATAGCATAACAAGATCTAGCAAGGCAGCCTAGAGCTTCATATTCTCATGCTGCATACAGTCGATCATATGCCTATTCCCCAGATAACAGGGGTATGTGGAAGATGATTCGTACACGACCCCGCCCGTGCCGGTACTGCCGCGCCGTTATTCTGTCCGGCCAATGCGATGCAATTTGGTGCACTTCTCGTCAGTTGGCCCCTAGGCCTTTGGCAACCTTTGGCAAAAGCAAAGGTGCATCCATGCAAACTCCACCCAACCCAACCCAACCCCTGAGCTCGAATACGTGCGACGGGGGACACATGCTGCATGCGCCGTCGCCCTCACACGCGCACCAGCTGCCACACTGCCCACTGGCATGCATGCAGATCGATGGATCGATCATCAGGTGCGTGGTATGGTATCTGGCATGGTACTTGCATGGCCCGGCCCCCGGCCTCTTTTTTACTCCGTGTGGGAATGGATAACAAAGCAAAGCTGGGCATGATTGGCGACTAGCGGCTGGTAGCAGCTTGTTGGGGAATGGGACGGGGTGGCATGGGGCGCCATCGATCGCCGTCGCCGCCGTCGCGTTCGCCTCACCCCCAATCTTGTCCTCGGCGCGACGGCGACCCGACGAGAGCGGCGCGGGGCGGGGCCGGGCACGGTGGGTGCGGTGCGGTGCAGTGCAGTGGGTGGGTGCGTGGATACTGCCATACTGGATGGATCACTGCTGGTCGCCTGGACGGCGTAGCGCCACGGGAAAACAAATAGTAAAACAAAACAAAACACCCGGTAGAGACGTACGGAGAAGTAGAGTAGAGAGAGATCGATACCGGCGGGCAGGCACGCGCGTAACATGACATCCATCTCAGCTGGCTGGCGAGAGGTGATGAAGAGAGCGACGGCGGCCCGTGGAAGGGAAGGGATGTGATCTGCTGCCACGTCGCCGGCTGATGACGACCGTGACCGGCCGGCCATCGGCGGCGTGTGGATCCATCCATCCTGATGACCTGGTATACAGTTGTTCCAGCGAATAGCTAGTGCGCCGTGTGGGGGCCCACCTGTGACTAGACCCCGAATCATCATGCACATGAAATAAGTTTCAGGTCCCCCTTAATCATACACAGCAGGTGCATGCTGCAAAGCTGTATAGTACTACTTATATCCGTAGGTTCATGGGATATAATCATGCTATACATACGTTCGTTCGCCGGACGAATGAAGAAGACGAACAGCTCGTGACCTGCCGTCCCGGCGGCGCACGCATCAGGAGCTCCCCCCGTCGCTATCGGTTCCGGTGCCCACCGTCGCCACCAGCAGGCCGCTAGCGCTGCCAGTTGGGCTCGTTCGGCATCGTCGACGCGCCGGCCGGACCACCGGCCACTGTGGTAGAGTTGGAGGCTTCGGTACTCCTCTTTAGTTCCGGTTTAACTTTGGAATCGGAACTAAAAGGGTTTCGTCGGCGTGGCCTTAAATAGCCGTGAGAGCCGCCCTCCATTAGTCTCGGTTGGTATTACCAACCGGGACAAAAGGTGGGCATCGAACTGCTATTTTAAGGTAATAATTGACGCTAGATTTTATTCTCGGGTGGTGTTTCCACCCGAGACTAAAGGGGGAGCCTTTAGTCTCGGGTGTAAACACCACCTGTCACTAAATCCTCTCCCACCGCCGCCTCCCAACCTCCTCTTCTCTCTCTTATCTCTTTCCTTCTTATCTCCTTCATCCACCATCGCAGACTATCTCTTCTCTCTTTCTTCTAAAAAATCTCGAAGTATTCTCCTCTTTTCCCAGGTCTGTGCAGCTACCGGGGTGCGGGGCTGTGGCGTGCGGGGCCACCGCGGGCGAGGAGCGCTCGCGGGGCCGCGGGGAGGGCCACCGCCGACGCGCGCGGGGCCGCGGGCGTGGAGGGCGGGTGGCGCGCGGGGCCGCACCATGGAGGGCCGTTGGCGGGGCGCGCGTGGGGGCGGGGGCGTGGCGGCCGCCGCCGCCGAGCCGCGGCATGGAGAGCCACCGCCGGCGCGCGCGGCCGCAAGCATGGAGGGCGGGGTGGCGGGTCGTGGCCAAAGGCCCCCCGCGGGCGGCACGCGTCGCGGCCGGAGGCCTCGGCGGGCGGCGCGGCTGCAGGTACCAGCAGGGGCGTGCGGCAGCGGCGCTCATCTGTAATCTATGTGACTTATCTTTGATTTTATTTGTGAATCGCAATCGGATGAAACTTGTGTATTTTTGCTAGTGTATGGTTGTGAATCGATTCAAACTTGTATGTTTACGCTAGTGGTGAAACTGAATGACTTTAATGTTGTGATGATTATTGTGTGATGAACTATGAGATGGAATCGAAATTCTTGTTTGCGTTCTTGCTGCAATTGTTGTTAGCGGTGGTGGCGGCGGAGCTTAGAGCAGGCTCGCCGGCGCATGGGTGTGGCTGCCGGTGCAGACAGCTAGATGTTTTTTTTCTGAAAAATCCTTTAGTCCCCCGATTCGATCAACCGGGACTAAAGTGGATGTCTTTTATCTCTTATAATTAATTCCGATTGGGGCGCGTCTACGGCCGATCCCGCGCCACCCATCTCCTCCGCCGGACTCGTGGCCCCAGAGCCGCCTCCAGCCACCCCCAGCTGATCTTTCTCGCATCGCGCGTACTAGTACGCTGTGGCCTCTGGGTGGGTGGCGCTCGGTACCGTATCGCTCGTCTTTCGCAGCGTGTGCACTACAGTAGCAGCATATCCGGTGGCGTGGGCCCACCGACTGTCTGTCAACTCAGCGGTGTGGTGGGGGCCACACAGCTACAGTGATCCACCACCTTTGCGACCTGCGAGCGAGTGCGACGCGTGACGGCTTCGCGGATCACACAACGGGGGTCCCGGGTTTTCGCTGTGCATGCCCCAGCTGCTCGCGTTTTTGAGATCACGTGGCCTGCTGTTTTGAGATCATGTGCATATGCAGCATGCTGTGGAATGTGCTCCGGTTGTCACCGAGAAAAAGAGCTTGTTGCTCTCGATCTTGAATTTCTTTTTTTTTGTTACTTCCTTAAGCTTCAATAATTCCCTGTAAGATTCCTAGACACGTGCATTTTCTTTTTTTCCCCACACGCGCGTTTTCTAGACAGTAAGAAAAAGTCTACTGATCTGGACCATGCTTCGTTCTCCTTACGTCACACCTTTTTTCTCTTGAGCGGCACATTCACTTATTCAATCGACCAGCACTAATCTAGCGTATAAGATAAGAAAATGATTGCTTGAGTAATTGTGAAGGCTAAAAATCACATGAACAAACAATTCATAGTAAAAAAGCTGGATTATTCAATCCAAAGAGGACGTACTAAACAAAGTTCCAAAGTGTGATACCTCTCTGCAGCTGTGTTGCCCGACTTTTTTGTTTTTTTGCCCTTTTTTTGAAAAGAATCTCACAAATGTGCCCCTTCGGAAAGATTTCAAAAAATGGACCCTGGTCTCGGCGCCATGGACCGCGGCGCCGAGCTTACATGTCTCGGCGCCATGGATCACGGCGCCGAGATGGTCCAATTCCGGCCGGCGTGTGCGAACGTGGCGTCCGACGTGGCCGGGGGGTCGGCGCCCGATCCACGGCGCGCCGATCGGGCGCCGACCCTCGGCGCCCGATCCGTGGGCGCCGAGGTGCCCTTCATAACCCGTCCCCTATTCCCAGCCGAACCTTCCTCGGTTTTTCTCTACCTCCTGTTCCTCCCCTCCTACGTCTCCACATTTCGATTCCTAAGATTTGACCATAAAAACTTCGATTTGATCTGTAGATTGTGATAAGGCAGGTATTTACTCATTCCTCCTCAATTTTAACTCATTGATTTGTTGTTTATAAGTTGTATTAGGTCATATACATTCACTTTGTTAGTTAGGGTTTGAAGAAATATAGGCCCTGTTTGGTTCCCATAAGTAGGGTGACTTATAAGTCACCCGACTTATAAGTCACGCCACTTTAAGTCGGTCTGTTTGGTTGCGGTGACTTATAAGTCGTGGGTTCCACACGGGATGGTAGAGGAAAAAGTGGAAATAAGTCACTTTAAGTAGAGGTGGAGCTACTTATGCAACTTATAAGTTGGAGCACTTTAAGGCCCCGTTTGGTTCCCATAAGTAGGGTGACTTATAAGTCACCCGACTTATAAGTCACGCCACTTTAAGTCGGTCCTGTTTGGTTGCAGTGACTTATAAGTCAGTGGGCTCCACACAGGGTGGTAGAGGGAAAAGTGGAAATAAGTCACTTTAAGTAGGGGTGAAACTACTTATGCAACTTATAAGTTGAAGCACTTTAAGTCAGGGTTGTTTGGTTTCACTGGTGACTTATTTTACACTTTTTGCACTTTAAGTCACCCTACTTATGGGAACCAAACGGGGCCTAAGTCGGGGCTGTTTGGTTTCACGAGTGTCTTATTTTGCACTTTTTGCACTTTAAGTCACCCTACTTATGAGAACCAAACGGGGCCATAAGTTTGGTATGAGTTGTATTATTTCTTTTGTTGGCAATGTGATTTGTTGAAATATGAGTTGTATGAAACTTATTGGCAATGTAAATTGTTGAAATATTTGAATCAACACATTAAAATTTGAAATATCATCTTGAAATTTGAAACATCACCTTGAAATTTGAAAACGTATGTTCACTAAGATTATTAAGAGTGAAAATTTGTGTAGTTTATATTTGGAAAATGTAAAACTAAAGTGATTAACTAAAATGTAAAACTAAATTCGAAACTAACTAAAATCGAAACTTATTTTTTTGTTTTAGAATTAATTATCATCTTGTTTTGCGGTACTCGCAATGGCTACCTCGAGTCCCGAGTTGGACTTAGAACTCCTCACCAAAACGAAGGTCAATGTAGAGGTGCCAAACGGGATCCACACTCCTATGTGCTTCTGCGGTGACAGTTGCAAGGTTGTTAGGTGCAAGGTTTTGGGGTACGCGTACGGGATGAGGTTCTTCATGTGCGCAAACTATGCGCACGATCTGATCCAGCCATTCGACCGCAACCTTAGAGCAAAAGTAAATACTTACGTTCATTTCTCAATTATTCATTGGTAATTTATGATTTAATATTTGCCGACATGTCTTTGGAAAAAGACCCCACCTCCTCTTTGTGATTTCATGCGGTGGCTAGATACTAAGCGATCCGACTTCGACAAGAGCTACGTCGAGGGAGAAGCCCGTGATGCAAGGGAGAGGTGGTTACGCATGGTTGAGTGGGAAAATAGAGAGGAGAAAACGAAGGAGGAACGAAGGAAATGCGCCGGCGTCGGGAGGTGAGAGAACGTGAAGCGGTCCGGGCTCGTGAAACCGATAGAGAGAGGAAGAGGGAGAGGGCTCGTCGGGCCAAGGCGACCGGGCCGGATGCCATCGGGGAAGGGAAAATACCCCCGTTGTACTCGGTAGACCTAGAGTATTATTAATTACGGAGTCCCGAGTGTATCAAATAATTCTAGATTGCATGTTATGTAACCTTTAGAATTTTAATCGAACCGTATTAGAGTGTGTTTTTCGCGTCTTTTGTGCCTCGTTAGATTGCTGCAATATAGATACTTGCCTCGTGTTTCCTTTGAGTCACCGACGCGTTCCCCTCCCACGGATCGACCGGCCCACAACGCAGCAATACCCTAGTAGTAGAGTGTGTTTTCACCACAACAGGTGCCCTAGTAGTAGGGTGTGTTTTCACCGAGCACCGCCGTGTTTCCCTTCCCACGGATCGAATGGCCCACCACCCAGGCAAAATTCTACTTCGACCTATATGTACCACCCTTCACTCATTTCCTTCTCACATCATTCAACAATGACTTCCAGGAGTGGGGATGCAAACGGTTTCGGCCCTGAGTTGTGGCAGCACCAATCTCCAGATTTTGTAGCCAATTTTCCACTAAAAGGAAAGAGTGACTTCACTTCCATGCGTGAAGTTAGAAGTTACGCACCCAAGCAATCTGTGTTGTGGCCTAGGTGTTCACACGGTGAGTTATGCGTGATGCAAGTCTACGAGGGATGGAACAACTCGGTCGCCGCTTCTAGCACTCGTCCATATGCGTGGGTAAGAAATGTAGACAAATTTGTTCATCATGTTTCTTTGGTTCGCTAATGTTTTCTTACCTTTTGCGTACTCCACCCAACCGAGAGAATTGCGGCTTCTCGCAATGGGTGGATCCACCAGCCTATTGATCCCTATCAACGGTACATCAACTACTTGGAGGACGTCGTCATCTACAACTTGAAGCGGGAGGCTGTCGGAGGCACCGGCTTCTCCGGATCCATCGTCTACCGCAGAGACGATCGGTGTTGCAAATGTTCCACCCGCACTTGTGAATGCCACAACAAGATCAACTCACCAACTAAAGATTGGTCCCCTCCACCTTCACCTCCACCTCCACCCCCACCGGGTACTACTATATGCAGTCCCAACACTCCGGAGGCTCTATGTTGTCGGGGCAGTTCTCGTACAACTAGATTAATTAGGAATGTTGTAATCAAATTTCTAAATTCCCTAAGGCATGTTATGACTAGGTAAGGCACATGGTTAGGGTAGTAGAAGCGTCGTACATGCCATTGCAATATTGTCCGGTTGTTTAATGTAAGTCTCATGCGTTAAGTTGTGAACCGGCAATTTCGTTTGTTGTATGAGAAAATTTTGGCAAGCACCTCCCCCGTATTTTTATACATAGCATGACAGATAATTATGAATATAGTCATCCATACACAACCAAATTTAGCAACACACATTCCTCCATAATATAGTCCATACCACAATACATAATACGATTCGGTCCATACCACAATCCATAATACAATTCAATCCATAGTACAATACATAAAACGAGTCCATAGTATAATCCATGATACATGCAATACAACGAGCGTCAACTCAAGTCCTCCTCTTAGTCTTACCCTTGCCCTTCCCTAGAGCATCGGTGCACGGAGTGTATCCGTTTGGCGGGTGGATCAATCGACGTGGTGAAGCCCGAGTCGAAGGGGCATCATGTAGCCGAGATGGTCCAATCTCGTCCGGCGAATGTCGTCGGAAACCCGCAACGGCGTGTCGTGTCCTCCGGAGCCTGTACCTGTCGATGGCTCGTGAACGTCATCCATCGTGACAGACCTACAACCGCAACGACCAGCTGCAAGCCGTAGACGCTTTTTCAACCTCTGTAAACCCAAAATCCAAGTTAGTTGATAACGATTACCACGAGTATTGAAGATGTGTACAACAAGCTTACCTGTAGGAAGGAACGGGTCCTCTGGTCGCTAACTGTCAAACTGAAGGCCTCAATGTCATCTACTGAGCGTCTGAGGGTGTTGCCCTGCACAAAGAAAACAACTCAACATTAGAAACTAAAGGCCTCAACAGGTATAGGCTTAAGAAGCAACATGTACGAAATTACCACTCGGTCCAATATCGGTGCTATCTCGACTTGGGTTCCAACACGAGTAGCTTCGTCGTATGTCGTAGCTTCGTCGTCGGTAGACTCTATGTCAGCATAATCTTCATGCGTCCACTGTGTCTTCAACTTGCATCTAGTAGCCCGCCGGTACCAAGCTTGGTACCGTTCGTATTCTCTCGTTTGTGTGTGGCTCCTCATTATCATCGAGGTTATCACCCCGCAAGTCCCATTCGAAGCAACATAACTCTTGTGTTCCTCACCCCAATCAAAAACCTTCTTCTTCCTCTCGACGATCCACCCCGCATTTCATTTCATAAGGCCGGTTAGATATCTTTAACGCAAATGTTTGGTAAGAGAACTAGGAAAGACAATCTTACTTGTGCAACTCGACCGAAGTAGATACCGGTTCGATCGGCCAAAGCCGTCGCATACCAAATTGTCGTGCAACTCTATGGGGCAAGTGGTACTCCACAAAGCATAGAAACATATCGAGGGCAAATCATCCCGTACATGTCCTCGTCCATGACACACATAGTGCTCAACGCAAAGAAAGTACCTTGCTCACCCTCGTATGGCTCCCAATTAACTCGCAAAAAGGTGGAATTTTAAGTACTAACGGAAAAAATGTAACAAGTTGAAATGAACACCAAAGCAAGGTAACAAGTTCAAAATAAATCACGTACACCGCCGGGCAGGAGAGAATCCATCTCGTTCGAGTACTCAACATACGCTCGAGGTTTCCTTTCGTGAGGTACACCGACCCGGTCCCGAAGTAAGCAAGCGTGGGCCGACGTCGAGGGTCGACATTGGGGAACCAAGGGCGGCGAGGGAAAACCTGTGGACGACCAACCGGGACACGAGACCACATCCAAAGCCGCAGAGGTACGTGCAACCACCAAGTGAGGCAGTGGTCAAAGTGCGCCTACACGCCTCGCACAACTGTCGGTAGAGGAAAGCCAACACCGCAGAGCCCCAACTATACTGTCCAGCCTGATCCCAGTCGGTGAGGCAGTGGATGTACATCCATGAGGCCGCATCACCCGTCGCGTCGGGGAAGAGAATGCAACCAAACAGGTGAAGAATCCATGCCCTGCAATAGTACACAACCGTCTCCAAGTCCGCATTTGCCGGGCGCGTTGTCCGAAAGCTTGACGTAGCCAAGTGATTTGCACCCCACTCGTACGAGACCCTTCCTCGGCGAGAGGTAGGTCGCGCCCAAGGAAGGCCCTCGTACTCGGTCTCTCCAACCATCGGACCTACAAGGCCCCGTCACGGCCATCCCGTAATCGGCAAGCCAAGTATCTTCTGGCAATCCTCAAGTGTAACTGTCATCTCCCCAAACGGTAGATGAAACGTGTGTGTCTCAGGTCGCCATCTGCAAGATTGGGAAAGTAGAGTTAGTCGAGTGTTATGGAAAAGGAATTAATGTTATTTAAAGAAGTGTGACATGCAAGTGATAAATACGTACCTATCAATCGGTGCGGGAGAGCCGGCGGGTTTAACTTAGGCAAACCACGTCGAACCGAGTAAGAGATCACATCCGGGCATGCTCTCTCCGAAGGAGGGGAGTGTAACGCTCGTCGTACCGCATCTCCAAGAACCCGTGGTGGGTTCTAGGACGAAGGACGGGGGAGGGACCGTGTAACGCTTACAAATTAGAATGGAGTAATTTCATCATACCTACAACATGTGGAAATAGAAAATAATTGAAAAAAGTGACCCATACCTGCCCCTCCGCCACTAGATGTCCTCGGTGGTGCTGGTCGTACACCTGATCCAGCAGACGGAACTGCGCCATCCTGCAAAAAATTTGAAATGAACATGAGTACCTGAATGAAAATAATACAAAATTTGAAATGAACATCAAAGTAGAGGTGTGCAAAGAAAACTTTGTGAATTTAATGTAATTGCACCTGGGCAATTTGCCAACGACAAGTGCGTGAATTTGGCCCAATCTACCACACTTCCCGCATTCATATAGCTCGGGGTCGTAAGAAAAGGAGTTGCTCTCCCCCGCCTAGATCTTCCGTAAACCCGATCCATGACCATCTTGTGTCTCGACCTCTTCCTTGAGCCGCGCTTCTCGCCATTTATAATCTTCATCGGCAATGTACCTAGGACCGTCATATGGAGGCTACTCTCCGGAATCACGAAATGGCACAAATCTAGGACTCCAAGTGCGAATTAGG
This sequence comes from Cenchrus americanus, assembly GCA_947561735.1. Classification (NCBI taxonomy): domain Eukaryota; kingdom Viridiplantae; phylum Streptophyta; class Magnoliopsida; order Poales; family Poaceae; genus Cenchrus; species Cenchrus americanus. The sequence continues at coordinate 86,552,127 of OX387240.1, read as the reverse complement.
TTCTCAACACTAAACTCGGGAGGTATCAAGCTCGCCAACTAAAGTTGCGATGGTTGCATGCCGCCACCATATGAGAACATGGAAAGTGGTATTGCCTTGGTCCACCACAAGTGCATGAAAAATCATAGATGACCACAACATGTCGCCTCGACTCTCGGACCTCACCATCCGACGTTGTGCCACCCCTTTGTACTACCTCGTAGGAACCTCGTTCATGATCGGAACATCTAACTTCATGTGTGTATGCTCTTTCTCTCGCTTTTTCGATATGGTCTCTAGACTTCCAACCCCATATATGTCCAAGCACTCGCTCCGCCAATGCGGCTCTATGTCTATCATTGAAAAACTCATTAAGCTTATAGAAGCTGAAGATTACAATAGCATTCACGGGCATAGCACGTATCCCCAACAACAATTTATTGAATGACTCAGCCATGTTGTTGCATTGAAACTCGTACCTCCAACCACCCTTGTCATGAGCCCTAGTCCATTTGTGCACATCTTTCATCAATCCGGACAACCACTGTCTACCTTCTGCATTTGATGTTGTTCGATTTTTTCCAAAATCTCAAGAAAGTGCTTATCCTCAAGTTGACGGCATGCTATCATAAAGCGATCAAAATTATCCTTAACACCGTCCTTTCGAATTAGATTCTCTCGCAAGGTGGCGGGTACACCACCGATGGTGTATAGGTGGATATCCCTCCATCTCGCTCACGCACAAAGCATTAAGTATGCCCCCGTGCCTATCAAATATGACACCCACCTCCCTACCAGGCCCAACCACATGTATCCGGACAAGCCTCAAGAACCACCCCCAAGTTGTCATTGTTCTCCTTTTCAACAAGAGCAAAAGCCGGAGGAACCAACATATTGTTTGCATCACATGATATGGCTATAAGCAGTGTGCCTAGGTACTTGCCTGTAAGAAATGTGTCGTCGATCGAAAACACTGGACGACAATACTTAAATGCCTCGACACACTGAGGGAAGCACCAAAATGCACGAAAGAAAATTTGCCGCCCACCCTTAGTCTTGTTTGGATTTGCCATGTACTCATAATGCATGCCGAGATTAACCACTTTGATTGCATTCAAAACTTCGGGCAACCTCTCATACGCGGTCTCCCAATCCTCATAAATCATTTTCCATGCCGCCCGCTTCGCCCTCCAAGCCTTACCATAGGTAATCGATAACCATCATAAATCTCCTTAATCGTGCTTATAATTGTCGACACCTTCATATTGGGTTGTCCCTTCAAGATCTCCAACATGCGCTTGGCAATCGGTGTGGAGGTTAGCGGCGGTGCCTTCTTCTAAGCTCAAGTTCAACACATGTGTGTGGGCCAACAACCTTTGTGATCTCCCACTTACCGGTGAGCTTTTGTTTCCTTCCACAAACCCTCCAATTACAACCTTCCTTGTTGCACACAAGCGTGTATCACCGCTCCGCATACGAATGTAAGACCTTGTATGGCCTCTTTTGTAATGCCGCAACCACCTCTTCAAAGCAGGAAGGTCATTGAAAACTAGGCCTTTCTCAATAACCATGCCGTGACTGGCCTCAGGAGCATCTAGAAGGTCGCATCCCGTCCTTCGCAATTGCCATACCGGATAATTCAAGATTGCTAAATTCGTGTACCCTAATGTCAACACCAGGGAGAACACGCTTCATGAGCTCAACATCACTCTCTCGTAAGCTCTTGAACGCGGGCGGTCATCATCGAATCACCGGCCCTAGCAATGTCATAAGGCCCCTCCTCATTCATGTAATAAGGCTCATCATCATCATCCATGTCATGAGCCTCCTCTCGCATTCATAGCTTGAGGTTCAACTTCGACACTATTCGAAGCGCGAAATCCATCATCAAGATGCTCACTTGGGGGAATGGGAGGTGCACGTGCTTTTTCAAAGAACATTTCCTACAACACATGGCAAACCACAAAACACAAGTACTCAATGAGAGAAATGATTGATGAGAAAACCCTAAGATTCGAAGAAATTTGAGCTCCCAATACTTACTTGGATAATTCTGTGTCAAAGGAATCTCCTCAGGCGGAGCAGCCCCACCATCATGTCCCGGCGCCTGAGAAATATTCACCTCATTTGGTGCTGATTCAGCATCAACCAAATTTCGCACGGCCTCATTACCAACACGAGAGATAACGCGTGGCAGTTGGGTGTGAGCATTAAGCAATGGGCGCACTACCACATCCAAACATTGCAACTGGCTCTTCAGTGCCGATCTCACATAATTATCCCATTGATTCTCAGACCCAATTGGGATGATGCGCCTCAGATTATTAGGTGGAGCACCTAAGTGAATTACACCCTCCACTACAAATGTCAACATCACGTCTACGACAATGTAACTCCTCACGAGCCCTTGAAATCACCTCATTCAGACTTGGTCTATCATTGAATAGCACAGGCACACATTGCATCTCAAAAAACTCAACATTTCCATAACGGTCTCTTTCCACACTACCTCCATGATATATGGTCACTAGGTTGTCCATCTATAATCGCAACCAAAAATTCACAAAAGTAAGTTGGAAGTAAATTTCTTTTGTCCGTGACTAATTACCCTAAGTCTATAAATACATATATCTCTAATTCTACAAATGTATCTCTCTATGTCTATATAGAAAACTTATATGCCTAAGTAATTTTTCTATTTCATAAGTCTATGAATTATGTAACTAAGATAAATACCTAAATACAAATGGAAATATTAAGATTTTAGAGTTTACCTTGCTATCGGAGGAGAGGGACGGCGGGGCCGCGCGCGCGGAGGCCGCCCGAGCCGCCGTGCGCCCGCGCTAGGCCGCGGGAGGAGCCCGCGCCGGCCGCGGGACGCGCCCCGCCGCCAAGGAGCGGCGGGGGGGCGGGGCGGCTCGGGCGGCCGACCGGGGCGGAGCGGGCCGGCCCAAGCGCGCGGCCGGGGCGGCGGCCGAGGCCGGGCCGGGCCGAGCCGGCCGGGGCAAGCGCGCGGCGGCCGCAGCGCCGGGCGGTGCGGGGCCGGAGCCGGCGGCGGGCGGCGCGCGCGTGTGGGGGCGGGAGCCGGTGGCCGGGGGCGCGCGCGGCGCCGGCGGGCACGGATGCGTCGGCGGATGGCAATTCGAATGGGGTCGCGGGGATGGGAGAAAGAGGGGGGCCCGGGTCCAAGGCCCCTCGGCGCCGTGGATCGGGCGCGCGAGGGTCGGCGCCGTGGATCGGGCGCCGACCCCCCCGGCCACGTCGGACGCCACGTTCGCACACGCCGGCCGGAATTGGACCATCTCGGCGCCGTGATCCATAGCGCCGGGGTCGGGGTCCATTTTTTGAAATCTTTCCGGAAGGGCGCATTTGTGAGATTCTTTTCAAAAAAGGGCCAAAAAAAAAAAAAAAAAAAGTCGGTTGTGTTGCTCACGTCTGGTTCCACGTACGTCCACACGTCAGTAGCACAGCTGCTGATCATGCATCATCTACTGCAGAGGAGTCCTCGTCGATAAGAGTGCATAAGTATACGGTGTATGCGTATGGACTTCCATTTGGCTTTTAAGGAGTATTCCGACCGCCCGCGTGTGATCTTTGCGGCTAGTCTAGGTGACATTATTACCGGGTGTCGCCGCTCCTTTATTATCTTCATAAACAAAACGTGCACTTGGCCAAGTTGCGAGCGGAATAATCAGCCGCCTCCGAGCCGGACGTACTCCACAGCACACGTGGTCATGTGTCACCTTCACTTGTATGCCGCTGTTGTTAATCCCCACCACGCACCAGCACCACTCCACCAGTGTCCATCAGCAGCCAGCAGCCCGCACGTCGTTTCAGCACCGCGCCCCGTGACTTCAAACGCAGTATTTTCCTATCAAAACAAAAATATAGTACAAATCATTATGTGATGTTTTTCTTTCGAGACGATTCTGACGTACAAATCATCGTAATATCTTCCAAGCACAATCGTCACGACGTACGCAAATAGACGCCGTGTCACGCCCCACTGAGGGTAAGCCAGGCCTCGTCAGGATACGGCGTTCTCCATTAAAATACGGGGGAGTACGTAGTGGCTGACCGTGACCGTGACCGTGCCAGTAGAGGATTCGTCAGTCGAAATCAGGCTCAACTCAAAAGATCATGGTATCCAGGCGTGCCATCTCCATACAACTCCACGCGACGGATGGATCGATGAATCAGCCGAGAAACCGCGTGCACACGCACGCACGCACGCCGCTGGAATTGTTGACAACCCGGCTGGCTCCGTACCGAGCGAGCTATACTCTTTGTTTTATATATACACTCGGGGGATAAGCTTAGCTTAGCTTTGCACTCGTGTAGTAGTCTAGCCTTATCTTTGCTCTGGAGACCACTCGGCGTCGTCGTCGTCGTCTCCGTCTGAAACGTAACCCATTGATCGATCGACCGCACAAGCATCTGACCTAATAAGGGCAAAGCTTTCCACGCAAGCCGAAGAAAGAATACCTGATGCTTGTACTAACCCAGCAAGGCAGGGCGAATGGCAGGAACCCACGGCGTTGGCGTCATGGCGTGCCACGACGCCGGGCGGCGGCTTTCTCGTGAAGGCGCCCGTAAGACCGCCGGGAAAGGAAGCCCCGGGCCTCTGCAGATAGTCTGCACTGCTCTGCTCGTGACATCTCTCCTGTCGCTGCCACGGCGCCGCCACGCTTTATCCCCCTTTGGTTCGAGAGTCCATGTAGCATCGGATATTTGATGCGAATCAGAGTATTAATGAACACAACTAATTACGAAAATAATTGTATAAGATGAAGGTTTAATAGATTCATCTCGAGAACTCCTGGAGAGAGAGAAGGAAATGGCGGATGATGGACGCGTTCATGCGCCCGTGGTCCGTGTGTCCCTGTCACGCCCACGAGCCACCGCAGGCCGCGACGTGGCGCGAGGGGAGAGGGCGATGGGGAAGCTTCTGCAGTTTGTTCTCCACCACCCCCCGCTCTGCTCCTTCTAGAGGCCAGGAGCTGCCTGCAGTGCCGTAGCATTCCCATTCCATTCCACATCCCTCCCTCCAGCTGGCGGCCGCCGAACCGAGACGCACCAGCGGCGGCGGCCTCGCCCCTGCCCCTGCTCACCGATCGGGACATCAGGCCGGGGGCGCCCCCCACCCCGAATCGCTCGGATTTGGCCCCCCCGACGAGACCCCGCTGCGAGCCATCGCGCATTATCTTTCCTTGACTCGAGGCTTGAGCACGGCGACGGCGCTGGTTAAACCAACCGGCCGGCTTTTGTTGTGCTAGTGGCGAGATCTTTGGCCGTGCTCGGATGCCGATCTTGTTCGGGTTCGGCGTTGTGTCCTTCTCGCCATATCCGTGCGGCAAGTGAAGCGCCCAGGCAAAGCGACGGCTCCTCTCCCCTCCTTTGGAGAACAAACCAGCAATTGGACTGGTTGAACAGTTTTTTATTTTTTTTTGTGTGTGTGTGCATGAGGGGATTTTGGTCACAAAAGGGTAGGGAATTTGGTAGCACTCTCATCATGCTTGATCATGCCAATAGGCAGTTGTAGTATCTTGCAGAACCAGTGCAGGGGCTGTAAAAGGGAAGGGGATAGTTTTTTTCTTAAAAAAACACATTGTTACATGTATATGTGGATCAAGTTGCCATGTTTCTTGCAGTAATGGCCACTCAGCAGTTTTGGATGGGATCAACTTCCATTTTCTAATTGTATGTGATCACCATCAATTTTTCTATTTTAGGGTAGCACTGCAAGCAAAACTAGTGCACAAGGAAGATGACTGAGCGACATTTCTTTTTATTCTTTTTACAGAGCTACTACAATGTTACAGCTCACAGGAAAAATTCCAATATGCAGCCTGTTCGTTTGGCTGTTGTGAGAGAAAAGTATTGTTGGTTGGTTGTTGGTGGCCGATTTGTTCGAGAGAAAAATACTTTTTTTTGGTGGCCGATAAGCCAAACGAACAGGCTGCTGTCCTGCCGTTGCTCAACCAAACTCACCTCAAAAAAGGGGGTGAAATTCTCTCCTGGCAAAATTTCCTCAGACTAGTTTATCATCTCACCTCGTGCAAATATCTGAATTCTGCCCCCAAATCTCATTATTAGAAGAAAATTGCAGCTAGAGAAGACCACCTTAATTTTCCACACGGTCAAAGCATTGTCTTCTACTCTCCTCAACAGCGCTACACCAGCTATCCTCACTACTACTGGATTCACAAGCAACTCATCCATCGATCAGCACCATCCCAAATCAACTCCACCTCTTCAGTTCAGGCCCACCTGAAATAAGCACCTCCGCATTCATTTGATGATGCTCTCACATTGAACATTAATCTTCAATTAGCCGGCTGTTCAGCTGCATCTCGAATCGGAGCCAAGATTCGGCTCGCATTTCTGTGATCATCATATCATTCTCCGGTGCTGGATAGTAGTCCTCCCGTAACTGCATGTCCCTCAAATTTGGCATCATCAAGAAGAAGCTCAGGAAATGAGCATGTGTGGTGCCATGAACGAAGAGCTTCCTGAGTCCGACGCAGCGCTGGAGTAGTCCCACAGCAGGCAGTGTCAGGCTGCGTTGGTTCACTTCCTTGTCTTGGGGAGGCCAATAATCAAGCTCATACAAAGTAGTTAGTGAATCGATACCTTGCAAATAAAATCGCTCCCACAGAGAAAGATCCATCTGCCCTGCCGGTGCAGTGAGGGCATAACCAACGGCCTCACTCAGATCCAGTTTCATCTTGGCCAGAACTGGAAAGCCTGCAAGATCACTCAGGCCGAAAAAAACTCGAGGGCCAGGGCGTGCACATGTGCGGCAATCACCCTCCACCTTAATTGAGATCTCCTCTAGCACAGGGCAGCTATCAAGCCCAGCAGAAATGAGTGGGGAGAGTAGCTCACCAGCAGGGAACCAGAGTGAGAGTGAACGGAGCATCTCCCAGCTGACTAGATCATCCAACTCCATGTACCTACATTTCTTTGATGCAGACTCATATGACACTTCACCCAGATCATCATCCTCATGGTCGCATCCAGTAGTGCCATTGGCTGTGCTTTCGGGTTGTTCAACTTCCCTCCAGACACAGTTGAGCTCAAGTCTCTCGATGCGATCACGGATCGGACTCAGAGCAGTGAGGCATGTTGCTGTGTCCAGAAGCCGGCAGTGCAAGATGCTGACTTCCTTGATTGTGGGCCGAAGCGCCATTGCTAGCTTCCTGAGCCCAGCTGATGTCACAAGATCGCAGCCATGGATGGCGAACTTAGCAAGCCTCCCACACCCACGACCGATTGCTGCAAGACTGGCGTCGGTGAGATCCAAACAACGCTTGATGCATAGCGACTCCAGCGAACCGCACACCGCAACGCCGTCGAGATGCAGCCATGATGCCTTGCACAACCCCTGGAAGCCCCCCAGGGTCAAGAACTTGATCCGCGGGCACCTGCGGGCAAGCGCCTCCATCGCCGGCGCTGTCTCCAGCACATTATGCCGCAGGTCAAGCGTGAAATCCCACAGCGCAGGGAGTGCGGCAAAGAAGGAGACAAGCCCTGCCACGGTAATGTCCGCGTCCTCCCCTTGGCTGGTGGACGCCGGCTCGAACGGTTCCCGAAGCCGCAAGACCGTGAGCTTGGGGCACCTGGTGGCGATGGCGAGGAGCGCCTCGTCGCCGACGAAGTCAACGTACCGTGGGTTGAAAACACATGGCGCCACGAGCTTCCGGAGGTTGGGGCAGGATCCGGCGATGGCCCCTAGCTCGGCGGCGTGGAACCCGTCCGTGGCGCTCGCCAGGCCGAGGTCGAGCTCGGTGAGCGCGGCGGCAGCGGTAGGGTACGCGGCGAGCGCCGGGCCGATGTCCTCCGTCCAGCAGTAGAACTCGGAGAGATCGAGCGTCCTGAGCGCGGGGCAGTCCCGGAGCAACGGCTCGAGATCCGCGCCGGTGTCGAGGCCGGGCGGGCGCTGGTGCCAGCGCACGAGCTTGACGCTGCGGAGGCGGCCCCGCCACTGCGGGGTGAGGCTGTCGAGCGTGGTGGGGTCCCGGCAGTAGACGGCGAGCGAGGACACGGCCGGGAAGCAGTTGGCGAGGTGCTCCGCGATGAAGGCGTTCTGCTGCGCGACCTCCTCCTCCGTGGAGGTCGGCGCCGGGCCGTCGGCGGCCGGCGCCGCCTCGGAGAGGAACGGGTGGCCCCACGGCGACACGAGCGAGAGGTCGAGCTGCTCCAGCGCCGGGAAGCAGAAGGCAGGCCCGAGCAGGAGGAACGTGGGCGACCGGGGGTCCCCGCGCAGCGACAGCGCCGCGCGCGTCGCCCGCTCCGCCGACAGGAGCCGGTGGCACGCCAGCGCGGCGCGGTGCCGCGACCGGGGGTCGGTGAGGAAGCTCAGGATGTGGAGCAGCAGCGGCTCCGGCAGGTCCAGGATTGGGGACCCCGTCGCGGCCGCCGCGTCGTCCTCCGCCATGCGACGCGGCGATGGGATGGGATGGGGGCGATGCGCCGCCGCGTCCGGCAAAGTCGTCGAGCTCCCCACCCTTTTTCTTTCCCTTTCCCTTGCGGGCAGGGGGGCAGTTGGGGGGAGGGAGGGAAGAGAAGGGGAGAGCCGGAGAGAGGGGGGATGTGGCCTGCGGGGTGGAGGGAGTGGGGACGAGGCACACGAGAAGCTGCACAGCGAAGTGATATACTCGACAGCTCTCTCTCTCTCTCTTCTTTTCTTTTCCTTTTTTATTTATCCGTATAATAAGTATCTTATCCTATCCGTATTAGAAATATTTTCTTCACAGAAGAAATAAAATCATTTCCGCCGCCCCCCGCGGCCCGCGCCCTCTCCTCCCCGTCTCTGCTGGGGTGGAGCCACCCATATGCGAGCGCTGCCTCGGGTAAGCGAGCCCGTGCGCTGGTTGGCGTCGCGCGCGTGGCCGCGGCGGGCGATGGGGTCGTCGGCGGCGGTGGGCGGCACCGGCAGGAAGGATCCCGGTGAGAACCCGAAGGTGGGGAAGCTGCGGGAGCTCTTCACCGGCGACGCGGCAGGTGAGGGAGGATGCTGACGAATCGTCTCTCTCGTGCCGGTTGTTGCGGGTTGGGGGGAGATGGATCTGGGGAGGGCGTGATTGCTGGCGTCTGCTTCCGTTTGGTCTGGGTTGCCTGTACTAGGGGTGGCTGGGCATGTGCGTCCGTGCGTGGGTGCTTGATCGGTGGAGTGGGCTGTGCCCAGTGGTTGGGGGTTTCTCGTTTCGTTAGTAGTTGGAGCTTGGAAGAAGAAATCACCTAACATGGGAAACGAACAAACGCTGGTGTGGTTGAGCTGTTGGCGATTCTCCAGTGCTGCTACAGGGGGCGTCACTTGAGTAGAATCCAGCTGTGAGAGTGCAATATAGGAGCTGAAACTCTTAGTTATCTCAGAGTTGAAGCACAAAAAGGTTGAGGTAAGTAGATAAACCGATAAGTTGGGGCGCTGGGAGACGCTATCTTGTACTTCTAATGCAAATTTTGTAATCTGGAAAACGTAGACAATGGCTGCATTGCTGATCGAGCAGAGAATGGTATGGATCTCTCCATATAGCAATGGGTGCCATTTGGGATGATTATGTTGGACAGTTACAAGTCACCGATTAGGTTGTCAGCAGACATAATTGCCAGCCAGGCACATTATGGCTTCTGCTTTCTTTGTTCAATTTCATGTTCTTTACATCTACTCTGTGCATTGTATTTTATCGATGCTGAGTTCGCTGATTCTGAAATCTGAATCGCCTTCACTAAATTATTGTTCGTCAGATGGGTGGGAGAAGTCCTGGGAGTTTGGTGTGACCCCATGGGATTTGGGAAAGCCAACACCAGTCATCAAACATCTTGTTAAATCAGGGACACTCCCGAAAGGAAGAGCTTTGGTTCCTGGATGTGGAATGGTAAATTATCTCATTCTTTTATTTGGTGACTCCCCCATATATTACTGCTTTCCTCTCATTTTCTCCCAAAATAGCCAAAAGTCTACTAAAATCATATTATTACTTTCTCTGTGGCACACTTGCTTTGGAGCTTGCTTACTTTTCTCCATTTGTCCTTCAGCATCATTGACAGCCTCTGTGCGTTGAGAACGGCAATATTATCCTTTTGATTGAAGATTGTACTGTAACAGACTAATACTGTACTGTGCTGCGGACCATTTTAGAAATGCAAAATTGCACTATAATACTACAAGTAGGAAACCCAATTTTCTGGCCATTATAAAAACATTTTACAAAATTGCAACTTAGGTTTTCACTATGACACCATGGCATCAAATTTCTTTTCCCAAATTGAGGTGCTATGCTTCTGTATAACAGGGATATGATGTTGTCTCTCTGGCATGCCCTGAACGATTTGTTGTCGGTTTGGACATTTCTGATCTGGCTGTTAAGAAGGCTAAGCAGGTATGCTGATGTTTAGTAGCTTAGCAAGACTTTGAGTTCCATGATTTCCAGTTATGGGAAGCTATCTTGAGAGTTGGCCTGCTTGATATCTTACCTAGTTTCTTCTTATGTTTCAAGTAGTTTCACTTGATATATGCCACAGGCTATTTTTTGTAAATAATGTTAATCACAAAAGAGAACCATACATGTTCGAACTTTATGGTTTTTTTTCTGTTAATGGCTCATGGTGTTATCCTTTTTTTTTCATTTTGAACTTCTGAAGTTGTAAATTCTTACTCAATCTTGATCATAATGGGCTTGATGATTGAACCACTTTTTGGATGATTGATGTTGAGTTCATTTTCAAATAAAACTTAAATTATTCCAGTAACTGCAACTGGGATACAGCTTTCTACTGTACACTTTCTCTTAAAAATTGTCTCCTGATTGTTTGCAAGGCCCTTTATGATGCTGACTTAGATAATATGTCTGCTTATCTTCTCCATTGGTGTACAGTGGTCATCATCTTTGCCCAATGCAGATTATTTTACATTTCTGGCAGAAGATTTCTTCAAGTGGATACCAAGTGAACAATTTGACCTTATATTTGATTACACGTAGGTGTCAGTTTATCTTGTCAGTTTATTATTTTGATGGCATCTCAGATTGAATGTATCGATATGCGCAGGTTCTTTTGTGCACTGGACCCAAGCTTGAGGGTGGCTTGGGCAGAGACAGTTAACCGGCTTCTAAAACCTGATGGGGAGCTTCTTACTTTGATTTATCTGGTGAGGACATAGTCTCTGCGCTTTGTTTATTTTCGTTTGCATGAAAGCTCCCATAGTACAAATCGTGTGATGCTTTATTATTCAAACTGCACTTTAAAGTCTCAACCATCTGATTTATTCTTAATTAACTCCTCTAATGGCATATCTATTTTAGTCCTAGAAGATTGTGTTGTTAGCTCTTTCCATCTTTCAAGCATCACAATATGGTCTCCACAAGATTACAACACTCATTGTTTATAGTATACATTCTGAAGGTAATATGGGGTTTTAGAATCCATATTGGTGGGCGATGGGGAAAAGTGAGAAAAGTCAGTGCATTGTTGATAGATTGGTGTAGATCAGAGCAGGGATTTTGCCTAATTAGCGAGACCTTGAGATTTCACAAGTACCCAAAAGCTACCTGGCACCTATGGTTTTCTCATCGTCATGCCATGTGATAAGATTTTTAGTGTGAGATAGCCCCTCACAGTAATGAATGAACAAACTGTATTTTGTGAGCATTAGCTCAAGTGATTGTCATTGGACAAAGACATAATAAAACTTGTAAAACCTCTTTGTCTTGATATGTTTTTTCCATTCAGTGTCGTTACTCTAATAGGAATGACAAAGCTGAAAAATGGAAAAGTTTACAAGTATTATGGCACTGGACACCAAAACTAATCTGCTTGCATGCTTGAATTCTGTTTGCTTCTTTGAATGGTATTCCATTGCCCTGTTCACCGATTGCTTACACTGATTCATATTGCAGATAAGTGATCAAGAGGGAGGACCACCATACAATAATACAGTCGCTGAGTAAGAAATATTTCATGTAATAATTAATTTACAGTTTTAAACATTTGTATTTTTCTCATTATCATGTCCACTTTATTTTAGACAAAATGAAAATCCCCGTAGCAGTGTCTTCACTATTATGTTGATAACTGTCCTTTATGAAACTTCAGCTATCAGAAGGTACTGGAACCGTTGGGATTCAGGGCTGTTCTTCTGGAAGACAATGAGCTAGCCATTAAACCACGGAAGGTACACGTTGCTTTATCATTAAGTTATCTTATGCAAAGGCGCTCCATGTCATCATGGCTTGGACAATACTACGAGCCTGTTTGGTACAGCTTTAAAAGCGGCTTCAGGAGTAGCTTCGTAACTTCATTCACCAAACGGACAGCTCGCTCGGCAGCTCTCCTTGATTTGCGCTGAGAGAAACACATATCGCGTGTGAAGCTGCGAAATCGCAGCTCCCTCCCGCTCTCTCCCTCATTTTAGAAGCTGTTGGGGAAGCTGTTAGCTAATAAACAGCTTAGCTAGTGAAGCTAAGCTGTGCCAAACAGGCCCTACATCTCATGCTTAGTGCCTGAACAGCTATTCAACCAGCCTCTGCGCTTATCTGCGAACTTGTGCAACTATGGTCACATGCTTCATTTACCTGATCATTTACATGTTTTAGGGCTGCGAGAAACTTGGGAGGTGGAAGAGATGTGCACACCAATCATCCCTGTGAGAAAGCAGCAGCATTTACATGAAGAGAAGTCCAACCTCTTAGATTTCTTGGACCGTGTATGCGTGATGTCCAAGAAACTTGAGTAGAGCGTTATTTAGCCTCAAGAAAGAACCAAAATGCTGCAGAATCCAGTGTTGGTTTGGAAATAGAATTGCAGTTCTTAGCTCTTCAAAAGAAAAAAAATGGATAGAAGATGTCAGCTGAAAATGGATCTTTTACTAATTTATCAGTCTCAAAGAGAAAAAAAATGGAAACTCCATCTTTATGGCCTCTTTGTTGTGTGTTTCCACTGTCCAGTTCCAAATTCCAAGTACTCTTTGATTTTAAATTTTGACATCTCGACTGTTTTCTCTCACGATGATATTCGATCTAAGGCTTTCGATTTTACATGTCGGAATTATCAAAAAATATGCTACATTATATACGAATATATTGCCACCGATTCGAGAAAAGGAATATGTTGCCACCGAAAAGAAAAGAGAAACGCGATAATCTAATTCGCAAGCGAACAAGGCCCAATCCGAGTCGCACCCGCACACAGACAGATCGATCCGACTCGGACACCGACCGGCCCAAAGGCCCGTCTACCCCAACCATTTACAAATTCTTTAGCCCGCACGGCAAGCTCGGGTTCTTCTCTTCTTCTTATAACGCAAGAAAGAAAGAAAAGGGATAAATCGAAACCTGAAAAAGCCTCACTCGATTCATCGCCTCCGCCTCTCTCCCCGCAGCAGCGCACACCACCGGCGACGCCATGGCCATGAAGCTGGACATGTCCGCGCTCGAGACCAACTTCGCCGTCCCCTGCGGCGACGACGGCGACGGCATGTACTTCTCCGCGGAGGCCCCTGACGTGCCGTCCATGGTTTTCCCCTCCTGCGCCGACGTGAGTACTCGATCCCACCTCCCCTGTCCTCCCCTGCGTCTGATCTCCTCCGCGGAGGTGCTCCGCGATCTGCCAGATTCGTTTGTTCTGAACCCGGGTTTGCCTCTTGCCCCCGCGCAGTTCGACGGGTTCCAGGCGGCGACCAAGGATATGGTGAAGAATAAGAAGGGGACGACCACGCTCGCCTTCATCTTCGACAAGGGCGTCATCGTCGCCGCCGACTCCAGGGCCAGCATGGGCGGCTACATATGTGAGTAGCCCACCTCCTTCTCGAACTCGCGGTGTTGGGACCGGTTAGGGTTTTCCGGCGGGTTGAATCTGTGGTGGGGATGCGCAATTCGGGCAGGAAAGTTTAGATCTTTATGCGGAATTTGAATGTTTTGCCTCACCGGTTAGGGCTGCATAGCTTTTAGTTAGCGGGATTGGGGAAAATGTGATTTTTATGTGGGGGTGTACCAGCTGGGTATGGGCTTTTTTGTATTTCTGTGTAAGTCACTGTAGTTTGCTTAACTCTAATCTCGAACAAATAGAGTAAGTTTTTTGTAAGTTCAGCCTCAAATAGAGAATTACATAACATGTTTTTTTTTTGCATCATTGAGTAGACTATACATAATTACAAGATAATGTGATGTCTCTACTTAGTTGTACGAAGAGATGTACTACCAATGAAATAGTGTTTACAGGTTAGGATCATTATGATAGCATGATCAAGATAATGTAGAGGTGAACTGGGATTTCGGTTAGGATCATTATTTGCTTAGATTTACCAATTGGGTTCAAGTATGTTTCTCTGATGCCCGAGGCATGTGATGGATTGAATTCATTAATGATGCTGCTGCAACTGCAACTCTTACAAATTAATGTCGGATGTGGTTTGGAGAAAAATTTGTATTGATGAATTCTGTGATATCAGATTTTATGCTGTTTCATACAATCTGACATTTATTTTCCTTTTATGAAGCTTCACAAACTGTGAGGAAAATTATTGAAATAAATCCCTACATGCTTGGGACGATGGCCGGAGGTGCTGCTGATTGCCAATTCTGGCATAGGAACCTTGGACAAAAGGTCGGATTTTCTCTTCCTAGTTCTTGCATTACACCTTTTCTGGGTGGGGTTAATGTAGGTTCTCATTTCAGTGCCGGCAACATGAGCTTTCGAACAAGCGAAGGATCTCTGTCGCTGGTGCTTCCAAGCTGTTGGCCAATATCCTTTATTCATATCGCGGGATGGGATTGTCTATTGGTACAATGATTGCTGGATGGGATGAGAAGGTGAGTTGCTGGTTTTGGTTACATATGCTTAATGGCTCTTCTATGTATGTTTCTTGAACTTTAATGATTCTTCTCTTGGTCTAGGGTCCTGGCTTGTACTATGTTGACAGTGAGGGTGCAAGGCTCGTGGGAAGCAGATTCTCTGTGGGCTCTGGTTCCCTCTATGCTTATGGTGTCTTGGATGAAGGGTAGGGCTCCTTGTAACATCTGATGAGCTTATTGTGTTTGCTTATTTACTTTGAGATGAATGAATAATGTGGTAGCCTACACCTTTCAGTTACCGCTTCAACATGTCAGTCGAGGAAGCTGGTGAGTTAGCACGACGGGCTATTTACGGGGCCACATTCCGTGATGCAGCAAGTGGTGGATGTGTTAGTGGTATGTTTTCAGTCTATTTTGTGATTTTTCCCATTTTGTAGTTAATCTGGCTAGTGACATTAGGCATTTCTCCTCTATCTATTTTGTCAATAACGAAAATAGATATTTTGAGAGTACAAAGTTACAAATATATTGGCAAGATAAAAATAGGTAGGAAATGAACTCACCAGTAAGGAGGTAATCCTCAACTACCAAGTAACTAAGATTTGACTCTAAACAAATCAGTCCTTATGGTATTAATGCATATTATCTTACTTGCATCTAACAAATCTAGAATCAGTTCTGAATCTGGTTATGTTTTATCTACCACATTGTTATGTTTCTTGTTATAATTGGAACATGTTTACTTCACTTGCTACGGTTCAATAGTAAAAATAAAACCTAATAGCCTCTGAACTAGAAGCTTCTGTGGCTGACATTACCTTTTGAATTACAGTTTATCACGTTGGCCCTGATGGTTGGACGAAGCTTTCTGGAGATGATGTCGGGGAGCTGCACTACCACTACTACCCGGTTCTGAAAACGATTGAGCAGGAAATGACCGATGCTCCTAGTGCTTCTGCTTAAAACTGGTTGTTGAGAACATGTGAGTGAAGGCGCATGTATCCAGGAGCAGTGAATTGCCAAAGCGCCTTGTTTATGAACTTGGACATGTTTGTCTCACAAAATGTTAGATCACTTTTGTGTTCTGTTGATGTTTGAGTGACTTTGCACAACTACTAAATTCTTGAGCTGATATAGATGTTTTCTTTGAGGTATCGTTTGTGTCTGAGTGAGCCTTGGTCTGTGATATGTTTGCTGCCGCTGGCCTGCGGTTGTTTGTAATCAGGTCTCGCGTACCACAACTACAATTTCACAGAAGCATGCATTGCCCGGACAGCAATAGCTGTGCCTGATGCAGTCGTTCTTGTCATCGCTGTGGAAAGCTTTTAAGTGATAGTTTTTTCGTTGAAGAATGAACTCTGTTACATTGTAGAATGAGCACTGTTAGATTGGAGAATGAATACTGTTAAGTGGAAGTCCTTTCATTGGAGAATCCAGTAATGCACACTGGTTGAGTTGAAGACTGCTCCGCGCTCTGCTTTGCTTGGGCTGTTTTTGTTTTCATGAAATGCTTGCAGAAGCCAGGAGCACGCAGCCTGTTCGTTTGGTTGGTGGCTGATGGCTGGTGCTGATTTGTTGTGAGAGAAAACTATTGCTAGCCGATTCTTGGTGTTGGTTTGTTACGAGAGAAAGATCTTCTTTGGCTTGGGCGATTGCCGGTCGCATTTGGTTTATTACGAGAGAAAAGTGAAAAGTGCGCTCTTTCTTTGGTGATTGATAAGCGGAACGAAGGCCGACGGGCCTCCTTCGTGAGCTGCTCTCGGGGTTGCCGGCGCGCGCGGCGGCCGTCGGACTGACCGGCCCGGCGCTAGGGATGGATTCGGATCGGATACGCACGGATACGAATTCGAATGTCACTATTTACCACATTTTATTTCGAATTCGGATACGAATACGAATACTATCGAATACGAATACAAAACGGATATTTCGAATTCGGATTCACATTCGAATACTTACTCGATTTACAACATAGAGTCATAATGACTATCAATTTCATTTGTCGATGGTTTTATAATTGATCAAATCATGTTACAAGTAGAGAGTAAATTATGATCATTATACATAATAGATATCTTATTGCAAACAACATATTAATTAATTAATTAATTAATTAATTAATTAATTAATATATGACAATAAATATAAAAGAAGTAATTTTGTAACTATATAAACATATTTTATAAGTAATAAGTACATAAATACATTTAAATATAATTTATTTATTTGCTAAATATAATGTATTTAAAATTACTATGATTAGACACGTCAAAATTAATTAAAGATATCATTATATAATTTAGCAATATTAGGTTAGCATAATTAGTTAGTTGTCATATATATAATTTTTAATAGTTAAATGTAAATAATTATTTTACCAAAGCAATATATAAATTAACATCATTTGTAATTAGTATTTAGTCATATAAATAAATTTTAGATGTTTTTCTATGGGTACTTTACTTTTGCGGATACGAATAATGTCGGATATTTCGGATAATGTCGAATTCGTATAATATTGAAAATCGGATTCGGATACATCCATCCGACATCCATATTAAAAACGAATACGAATACGGATATCCATATTAACGTTTTTAGCGGATACGAATACGGATAATTCGGATTTCCACGCATCCGAATCCATCCCTAGCCAGCGCCCAGCGGCGGGCCCGGCCGCGGTTGAGCCACCGGTGCGTTTCGTTGCGTGCGCACGTGTGCACCGGCCAGCACCTGGTGCTCGCTAGGCGGGCACTCCGCCGCTCGCCGGGACGCCGGCAACGTCAGGCTTTTCTGTACCACCACCACCGAACCGTCAGCGAACGACTTCCTGCAACCAAACCGTCGCGTCACGAACACCAAAGCGTCGCGACTCGCGACTAGCCATTGCAGATTTGCAGCAACCCAACAGCCATCGCACCCGCGCGCCGCCGCCGCCGCATCTCCCCTTCCTGTGCAATGCCGCACCGCCGCGAGCCCAGGCCGGCGATGCCGCGCGGCCGCGGGTACAGACCGGCGATGCCACAAGGCCGCGGGCCGCCCCGCCCCCGCGTCCTGGGCAAACGCGAGCGTCGCCTCGCCGAGGAGGTCCTCTACCTCCACTCCCTCTGGCGCCGCGGCCCTCCCGCCCCCGCCCCAAACCAATCTGGCTCCGCCGACCGCAAAACCAAAACCACTGGCCAGAAGCGCCACAAGCTCGACGGCGCCGCCGCCGCCGCCGAGCCCAAGGATACCGGGGCCGATTGGGCACCCGCGCCGCCTCCGCCTAATTCCTCCCCGAAAACCTGGCCCGAGGCGCCCCCGTCCTCCTCCACCCCAGCGAAGCCTCCGCCGCGGCCGCCCTCCCCCGGCGCGCTCGCGCACCATAAGGCCCTCCGCGCCGCGGCGGATTTCTTCTCCAAACGCGGCGCTTCGTCTTCCGATGGCGACGAGGAGGGGTCCGAGTCGGAGGGCGAGCAGGACGCGGCGGGATTCATCACGGGCTTGTTCGAGCGGGACGCCGCGCTGCGGGGACACTACGAGCGGGGCCGGGAGGATGCGCAGTTCGCGTGCCTGGCATGCGCCGGGGGAACGAGGAACGCGCGGCGGTTCCGGGGCTGCACGGCGCTCGTGCAGCACGCGCACGGCGCCACGCCGCGGTACGGGAGGCCCCGGGCGCACCGCGCGCTCGCCGCCATCATCTGCCGCGTGCTCGGGTGGGACGCTGCCAGGCTGCCCAGCATCGTGTTGGATCCCCGGGGAACGCTCGGGCAGGCGCTCACGGCTGGGGCCACGGCTGGTGTTCAACTGGCCAAGGTTGCTGGCCTGTCAAATTTTCTGAGCTCGCTGTTGAGATTTTAAGTGTTGACTGATTGCTTAATCTGATTTGATTGCTGATATCAGGAAAATAGTGATACTGAGGAGGACACTGACTCTTCATGTGATGAGGATGAAGAGGTATACAACTTGTTAACTGGCTCTTAATTTGATTCTCTTGACGATTTTAGGAGGGTGGTATTAATATGGAAATTAGCAACCAGCTCTTCAAAAGATGATTATGCAACAGTTGTTTGCAGAGTTGTTAAATGCTGTGGATCATGGATGTGATTTGTTAGCTAATCTGATTTGATTGTTAATGTCAGGAAGATGTTGAGACATGGATTGAAGAGACAAGTACTGATGATGATGATGATGATGATGATGATGAGGAGGAGAATGAACTAGAGAGCAGTGAAGAGTCTGCTGAGGTTTGTTTGGTAGCTCTGATTATCTGCTGTAGAAATATATGTTCTGCTGCCATGTGCATTTGTCTCAGAATCTGGTTCGCTTCACGATTTTAGGAGGATGGACAGCCAGATCTTCAAAATGACGCTTATGCACCACTTATTTGCATAGTTGTTGAATGCTTGTTGATCATGGATGTGGTTTGTGGTTAGCTAATCTGTTTTGATTGTTGTTCAGGACGACACTGATACAGGAATGGAAGATTCCAGTACTAATGGTGATGAAGAGGAGAATGAACTAGAGAGCAGGGAAGAGTCTGCTGAAAAGGTTTGTTCTGGGATTTCTGTTGCAGAAATATATTCTTTGCTGTGCAATGTGAATTCTTATTATTGCTTCGAAGCTTTGATATGTCATATGTAGGGGTCGTAATGGGTCATGCCCACTTCACAATCTAACAAAGCCCAACTACTTTTTAGCTCAGAATTGTGTACTAATATGGCCCGGCCCTTATTTGGCCTGATCCTTAAATTTGCTAGGTTAAATTGGAAGGCCCTTTACCACCTCTAGTCATATCACCTGTCTGTTCTTTTATGGCATTAGTGGATTCAGCTACCTTGGCCATACTTGAGTGATGAGGATGCAACAGTTTTTTAAAATGTTATCAAACACTTGGTTATCTCTGGTGAGATTTCTGGTTAGCTAATCCAACTTGGCTGTATATTTTAGGACTTTAAGAAAGGGACAGAGGACTCTAAAAACACTGATAAAGATGAGTCTGCTGACCCGGATAACAGTGAGAAGGCTTCTGGAAAGGTTTGTATCGGTTGACTCTGAAACCATATATGTTTTCTACTTATATTCCATTGGTGGATTTAGAGGGTGTTTGGATCCTTGTACTGAAGTTTAGCACTTGTCACATCATATGTTCAGATGCAAATTAGTAGGACTAAATATGTGCTAATTGTAAAACTAATTGCAGAAGCTGTGACTTAATTCGCGAGACAAATTTATTAAGCGCAATTAACCCATCATTAGCACATGTTTACTGTAGCACCACACAGTCAGGGCTTAATAGATTCATCTCACAAATTAGTCTCCATCCATGCAATTAGTTTTGTAATTAGTTTATATTTAATCCTCCTAATTAGTAACCAAACATTCAATGTGACATGTGCTATACCCCCTTAATTTGGACTACTAATGTTGTGCATGATGTCAAGGATAACTCTATATTGCCCCATGCAGGAGGAAATAGAAGAAATAGGTCCAATGAATTGTCAAGAGATTTCTAAAAATGAAGTGTTTTGTAATGAACCATTCCAGGAGGCAAGTACTAAATTGTGTTTTGTCATATATGTGGTTGTTTTGTTTTCGTAAGTGAATTGTGCTGTGCAAATGCTTCCCAGGCCCGTTTAATTGTGTTTTGTCATATATGTGGTTGTTTTGTTTTCGTAAGTGAATTGTGCTGTGCAAATGCTTCCCAGGCCCGTTTAATTGTGTTTTGTCATATATGTGGTTGTTTTGTTTCCGTAAGTGAATTGTGCCGTTTAGTTGGTGAGGTGAAAATTTTGGGTCATCTTTCAAGGTCTTTTAGGAGTATTGAACGTAAACTAGTTAAAAAAAATAATTACACAAATGGATCAGAAATTGCGAGACAAATCTATTAAGCCTAATTAATCCGTCATTAGAGATTGGTTATTGTAGCACAATGTTGTCTAATCATGACATATTTAGGCTCGTTAGATTCGTCTCGATAATTAAGGTAGGAGTTGTGGAATGAGGTGTCATATATCCACATTTAATACTTCTAATGTGAAAATTTTGGAAACTGAACATATTTCTTCTTAACTCATGTGGGTGACTGGATGTGGCCAGTCAGAATTTCAGCATAGTACAGGAGCAACTAATTTAGTAAGAAACATATGCTTGACTGTTTATGTGGGGTTGGATCTTCTGCGGAGGGTGGCAAGGTGGAGCCTATTTACTAGTTATTGAACTATGATAAGTTTGATTTCAGTCAATCTATTTCAGGTCAATGTCAGCAAGTGTGGTTCTTTGAACAAAGGTAATGATGGATTAGTTCACAAGCAAGCGGTTGCTAAAGAATCTTCTGAACAGGTTTGTGCACGAAATATTTTTTTCTTCACTATGTTGTGTATATTATAATTTCTCTCAACACTTTACTGCTTATTAGTATTTCTATGTAATGGTTTTCCTCAGGTGATATTTGAGGCATGATATTCGAGCGCTTGATTATAATTTATAAGACAATCTTTGCACTGTTCTATGTAGGAGAATACAAACGATACATATCTGCCAGGCTCAAAAGACATGTAAAGAAGCTGTCTGAAAGGTCAGTGATGCTATTGGTTTCTTAGTTTTGTCTAAGACTTTAGTAGGCTGGAAAATATTTTCGTTATTCACATTCCACTGCTCCATTCGTCCTTGTTGAAGATAACAGCGAACTAATCTGGGAGTTTTGCTTGGCTTGGGAGCTATGAAATTATTTGACTGTGTCGTTGTAAGATAGTACATGATTGGTCACATCATGGAGGAGATTCCCCAAGCGTTACATGCGAACACATTTTGAAGGAGATTCCCGAAGCGTTACATTTTTCCAGTTTCATTAAATACTGATCTCTGATCTACAGTACTCCGTATGTATACGAGTGATCGCCCCTAGCCGCCCGCCCGGTGCACCCACCCCCCACCCACACCCCCAGGCACGGACCGATTCCCAAAAAACGGAGGCGCCGCTCGGAAATTCTATGTAACTTGTGGAAGTTTTTCCCCTACACCTTCTAGTGTGTGAGATTCGTGCAATCACTCGCTATCTTTGGATCTCCACTGCTAACCCTAGCGCGCGCTCTCTCTCTCCTACCCCGCGCTTCCTCCCCTCCCGAGGCGACCCACGCCGCGCCGCCCCCACCCCCCCTCGCGTGCCGTCGGGCTACTTGCCCCGCCGCGCGCCGGCCCGACCCGGTGGTGCGCGCGCGCCACCGCGACCGCCATGGTCGGGGGTGGGGGGGGGGGGGGGGGGGGGGCGAGCTCCGCGCCATGGGCCGGGGGGGGGGGGGAGGGCGCGTGCTCCGCGGCCGGCCGGCGCGCGCCCGGCTCGCACCTCCCGCCGGCCGGCGCACCCTCCTCCCACCGGCGGCGGTGCAAAGGAAGAAGAAAGGCAAAAAAAAATGTTGATTTTTTCCCTTAAAAAATGTTGCAACATTTTGAGAAAATGTCGATCAACATTTTCATAAGAAATATTGAAAAATGTTGATGAAACATTCTGTAAAAATGTTGAATCTAATGTTTTCTCTCAAAAATGTTGATACAACTCTTTTCAGAAAAATGTTGGTTGAAAATCGCTGAAAAATGTTACAACATTTTCAAAAAAAAGTTGAAACATTTTCTAATGCACGCGAAAGAAGACTGTTTAGATGAACTCTAGCGGGTTGGAAGTTCGCATCGTTATCCACTTTCGGTAGTCGATCCCGGCGCCGCCGCGCACCCGAATGGGATCGACGAGGCTGGCAGTAGTGGGCGGAGGGATGGCCGACGCACTCCCATGCATGTTTGTTGCCGACTGCGGCGTCCGGCGACCTTTTGACACGCTCCGGAGCCAAGCGCGCGGTGGTCCGTCGGCGATCCGCGCATACGACTGCGACGGTGCTGCTGCAGGGCCGCCCGGGTTCGTGGAGTCCCGAGGGGACGGACGGACACGGACGGGGCGGCCAACCACCAAGGCCACGCCCGACTTGCCAAGATGGGGCTATAGCTGCAGTTCACCGGACACGGACACAAACGACGATGCGGCGTGCCGCTGCAATGGACATGACATGACGCCTTTTGCTGTGGGCCTCCTCGTCCACGCAGGACGACGACTTTGTTCCGGTTCGAATTATTTTGGACGATATCTATCTTGGTGGTTTTTGCTTGCCCTGGCAATCTGAATGGCCTCGTTTTGGCACCGTTTCACGATCAGCCCGAGATGCTGCACTGCACTGCACTGCACCCACCACACCACCCGCCCGTGCAAGCAAGAGGCTATTATCAGCATTCCCAAAAGGTACGGTACGAGAAATCGAGCTCTGTAGACCACACCCCCACCCCACCGTCCGAAGCCGCACGGCTGCCAAGATCCTCTCGACAAACCTCCGAGTTAAAAAATATTTCGCTGTCGCAGCCAATTAGTGGTGGACCCGGGAGGCAAAATCTACTCGCCTCGCCGTAGTATAAACCAACCACAAACTACTCGCATCACCATCGTGGAAACACACACACGCACTCCGATCTGCTGCACCGAATGGGGGGCTGCCGCCCTCGTGCGCCACACAACACATCTTTTCTTTTCTACCTCACCTGAATCTGATAGGAGGCAGGAGAGTACCAAACAAGTTGCCGAAATGGTGGTGGTGAGTCGTGACCACTCGTCGTATCAGGAACGGCGCCGTTTAATTTTATTTATTTTGGGTAAGTGCCGCCGTTTCAATTATGTTAAGGTAAATAGTACACGAGTAAATAAATAAAAAAGAATTACAAGTAGTAGTACTTGCTCATGTGCCGGCATGTGTGCTGGTACAGTGGGCCTTGTCCTTTCTTTAAAAAAGTAGCCGGCGGCATCGAGCGAGCGAACGAGATCGGATAGTTGCGGATCTAGATAACCCAATTTTCTGCAGCCGCAGATCACCGGCTGGTGGGGCCCGCGCCGAGGTGTCGCGCCGCGACTGGGCCGCGGCGCCGACGGCCGCGATCGCGCCACGCCGACCTGGGCCGGGGCCCCGAGAAGGTTCCGATGCCCCTGGTATTCCAATCCCAGCACACGGACAGAGAGAGAGAGAGGGAGGGGAGAGAGCGAGCGAGCGAGCGGGCATCACATCACCATCGCCCACACCCAGCACCCGCGGAGCCGCGGCGGCGGTGGCGGCGGCGATAGCGCAGGCGGTGGCGGGCACGGTTGCCCCCCCGGCCGGCGCGGGAACACAGGCCTCTGCTCTTCCTCGGCGGCGTCCCCTCCTGCCAAGCTAAGGTCAGCCTCGCCCTGTCCCCTTCGCGTTACTCGTTTTTTGTTTTCCCTTTGGCGGGTCGGTCAAGCGAAGCGACGGGAAAGCTGCTTCTCACGGGCGGATTTCGGCGCCCCGCGGCCTCCAGGATCCGAGGAGGAGTGCTGCTGTGATCGGCTCTGGCCTGTAGCCCATGCCGAGGTGCTAGAATTCTTGTTTTTAGAAAGGGGGGTGTGGATACGACTGAGGAGGGTCCGCAGTTTGGTTGCTTTTTTTTTTTGCTCACGCGGTAGCGTGGATCGTGCAGGAGAAGGGAGTAGCTCACCACTCTTGTTGTGATCAGCCTTCTCTGTCTTGCTTCCCGGCGTGATTTTAGGCTTGTTGATCCGCGTCTTCAATTGTTTCTGTACTCATTGATGAACTCGTCACTTCTCACTATTAATGACAAATGAGTGTTTTTATATGGAGCGAGATCCATCGCTTTTGTTACGGATAGGTAGGATTTGTACTATATAAGGAAGACTTTAGTGTGGATTTTATGATGGCTTGCCTTTCTGCACTTGTCAAATTTGTTACTGACTGCAAATGGTGAAATGAAACAGGTAAACAGGTCGTGGAGGTCACCGATGGGTCTGGATAATACTTATGGCGATCTATCCGGCATGTTCTGTGGAGGCCTGTCTTATGACGGGTACGCAGACCACAGCAGCTCAAGTGGCTATTTCAGGTTCACAGATCCACTGCCTGCGGTTGTGCCCCAGATCGCAGCAGAGTCTTATTCCAATCCTTCATCCACCGTGTCGAGGGCCAACACTGAAACGGACAACCCGGAGGATTGGGAGTTCATCTCAGATGAGTCCCTCAATTATATTAGCCGGATGCTCATGGAAGAGGATATTGATGAGAAATGCAGCATGTACCAGGCAGAGTCAGCCACACTACGTGCTGCTGCAAAGCCATTCTATGACATTCTTGGGCACAAGTTTCCACCGTCTCCCGATCACCAGCTGACCCCTTGGTCTGTGGACAGCCCCAGTGAGAGTGGAAGTAGTACTCGTACACAATCTGTGGCAAACACTGATACTAGCAGCAGTGTTGGTGGTGCAGTGGATAGCCAACTTCGCTACGATGTTGGACGCAGTGGACAGATGGAATCTTATCGAGACTTGTGTGCCCAGTCTTCTCAGGTGTTCGCTGGTCCATCAAGTGACGCTTGCAGTGCAGTGGATGTGCTAGAAGACCCTTTGATCACAAATGGCAGGATCCCTGAGTATTTATTTGAGAGCCTTCCAACTTGGGATTTTAGGAGAGGGATCGAGGAAGCCAAGAAGTTTCTTCCTGTTAGCAATAAACTGATAATTGATTTAGAAGCTGGTGGTGTTGCTAGATCGCAAGAAGCAAGGAAAGATGTTTCTTTAAATGCTAGGAAGGCAGATGTGTTGAACACCAAGAAAAACAGACAGAGTGAAGACCTTGACCTGATGGAAGGGCGGAACATTAAACAGTCTGCATTTTGCTCTGATGAGCCTGATTGGATTGAGATGTTTGATGATTTGCTTCGACAAACTGAGAAGAAGGCTACAGATCTGCGAGAGCTGATGCGCAATGAAGCTTCCAAGAGTTCTCAGGTCACTCAGACGAAAGGGCCAAGTGGGCCACGGACACGAGGAAGGAAACCAACAAAGAAGGATGTGGTGGACCTTAGGACTATCCTCATCCACTGCGCACAGGCTATAGCAGCAGATGACCGCAGAACTGCTAATGAATTGTTAAAGCAAATAAGGCAGCATTCCAAGCCAAATGGTGATGGCACCCAGAGGTTGGCACATTGCTTTGCAGATGGTCTCGAGGCTCGCTTAGCAGGCACAGGGAGTCAGCTTTACCACAAGCTTGTGGCAAAACGTACAACTGCGTCTGACATGCTTAAAGCCTACCACCTTTACCTTGCAGCATGCCCGTTTAAGAGGCTTTCCCATTTTCTTTCCAATCAAACAATCTTGAGTATGATAAAAAATGCTTCAAAGGTGCATATCATTGACTTCGGCATTTATTTCGGCTTCCAATGGCCATGCCTTATCAGACGCCTCTCCAAGAGGGAAGGCGGTCCGCCTGTTCTTCGCATCACTGGAATTGATGTACCGCAGCCAGGTTTCCGCCCTACTGAGAGAATTGAAGAGACTGGACAAAGGCTTGCAGATTATGCTAAGAAGTTTAATGTCCCTTTTGAGTACCAGGGAATAGCATCGAAGTGGGAAACCATCCGTGTTGAGGATCTCAAAGTTGGCAAGGATGAAGTTGTGATTGTTAATTGCCTGTACCGGTTCAGGAACTTGATCGATGAAACAGTTGCTGTAGACAGCCCTAGGAATAGGGTGCTGAACACCATAAGGCAAATCAACCCAGCTATTTTCATCCATGGAATTGTGAATGGGTCATACAGTGTTCCCTTCTTCATCACACGTTTTCGTGAGGCACTATTCCATTTCTCCGCGTTGTTTGACATGCTAGAGTCAACTGTCCCACGGGATGATGCCCAGCGTGCACTTATAGAGAGGGATCTGTTTGGCCGAGAGGCACTCAATGTTATTGCATGTGAGGGCTCAGACAGAGTTGAGAGACCTGAGACGTACAAACAGTGGCAGGTGAGGAACCTCAGGGCTGGATTTGTTCAATCGCCTCTAAACCAAGAAATTGTGATGAAAGCCAAGGACAAAGTAAAAGACATTTATCACAAGGACTTTGTCATAGATGAAGACAGCGGATGGCTCCTGCAAGGCTGGAAAGGAAGGATAATCTATGCCATATCTACATGGAAGCCTAAGAATAACTAGGTTCTTGGTCTCATTCTGCATCTCCTGTTCCATTTTGAAGCCCTGGAGGGGAGCTAATTCACAGTCATGCTATTTTTTTTTCTGGTTTGGACCTTGACCTGTGAACCGTGTGCTCAAGGTAAGCTGCAAGCTAAAGTTTGCTGCAACATTGAATAAATTGATGGGGTAGTTACCATATAGGTTTTTTAGTAATGTTGGTCTAACAGATGTGTTCGCAGAGCATAGCTGTGACAATGACATAAATGTTTTGTCTCCAGGAAATGGCTTGAAGAACGAACAATGATCAGTGTGATAGCTTTGTTAGAACATGTGTCCAGCCAGTGCTGCGATAAACTGGAGAAAAGGAGCAGTTGTTGACCTCTCTTCCTTGGCGTTGGTACCATTACCCTTGTTTAATTCATTGTTTTCTTTTCCAGTTACTTCCATGTCCATCCTATTAGCAATAACCAGATCTCAGCTTCTATTATTAGTTAATTAGCTAGCCAACTATCTGTTGTCTTGAGCCCTGTATTTTTTTTAAACTTGTACCCATCCATGTTGGCAAACATGAGTCCGGTTTTGAGCTTCAGCAGATAAAGGGAATGTTTGGTTAGCTGTCTAACACTGCCACAACTAAGGTTAGGCATGTCCCACATGTTTAGGCCTTTGCTTGGTTACCTGACTAAGCATAGGCTGCCACAAATTGTTAGTCAAGTTTCAGTTGATTTGCCGCAGATTGTGGCGGGAGAAAAGACCGCCACAACCCGTTGGTGCCAAAAATTCCCCATCCTCTCCTCGTTAAAGTCACCCCCTCCCCTTCTGTTCTCACATTTGTCACCGCATCTGCAAACACGCGTCGTCCATGGCGGGAGCCCCGTAGATTGCCGGCTGCAGCGCCCATCACAGGTTCGTCACTCTCTGTCTCTTGCACCTCATCCGAGTCCACCATCCCCTCTTCCTCATGTTCTATTCCTGCGCAGATCTGAACCTGTAGCATCTGTAGCAGCAGCTTTCCAGATCCCCTTCCGTGTAGCAGCAACCCTCTCCTTTCTCCTACTTCAATCAAGAATTCAAGCTCAGGGTGCAGTTCGTGTAGAAGGGAAAAGGTAAAGCTTTGCAGGAATCTCGCGGATCCTTATATTTGTAGATGGTTGTTGCTGTTGAAATCATTGGTGCTGTGTGTACTCCTTTTAACTTCTATTATGTTCTTTGCTTTACTGAGTTATATATAAATTAATTGCTGGTGATGCCCTTTATTAAATTGTTTTAAAATGTAAACATTACATTGCGAGAAAAATTGTCCTTTGTTTGCTCAGTGGAATTTCCTCTAATAGTTTCGGTAGCCTTGTTTTACCTGATCTATTACAGTAAAATTTTGATGAACATTTTTCCTTCTAGATGGGACAGAAAATTATATTTACAATATTACATGAATCACTACCACATGTGGAGGGGAAGGTTCATTGCTGCTGTCACTATGTGCTTAGCCATGTACTGGTATATGATTCACATTAAGAAAAATGGGAGGAAGTCTGTGAGATATGCTCCCATGTTGGATGGCGGTATTGAACGGGATTCACAGCTGAACCTTTTATATAATGGAACAGAGGCACATTGCATCAATGAGCTGCGTATGAGAAAATTAGCTTTCCACAACATGTGTGCTCATATTAGATCATGTGGTTTGTTAGTGGACACATTACATTTTTTTTTTGCGGGGAAGTGGACACATTACATGTCACAGTGGAGGAGCAAGTTGCAATGTTTATTCATTCTAAAAAAAAGTTGCAACATTTATTCATGCTGTGGGGTATATTGGTCTGATAAATCAATTGGCTTTGAGTTCAATCGGTCGGGAGGGACAGATAGTAGGAACTTCAATGCAGGTTTAGATGCACTTTGTGTGCTTGCCCGTGATCTCATACACATCAAATCAATGGAGACACACATCAAGATAACGAGTAGTCTGGGCAGATTTCACCCTTATTTTGAGGTATAGCTAAATAGTCATTGATCAGTTTCTGGTATGTATTGTTATAGGTCATGTCTTCATATATGTTGTACAAAACTTGTCTTCTCATAGGGATGCATAGGAGCCTTGGATGGTACTCGTATACCAGCATCTGTTATGCAATAGAGGTTTAGGGGTAGAAAGTCTATTCCCACACAAAATGTATTAGCGGCTGTCGATTTTGATCTATGGTTCATCTATGTCCTTGCTGGATGGGAGGGTTCAGCCCATGACTCTTATGTGCTTCAGGATGCACTGTCACGCCCCACTGGCCTTAAAATACCAGAAATTTGAAAGTGTGTGTGGTACATTGAAGAATCATTTTAAGATCTTTGCAAGTCAGCTGTTCTTTGCTTTGAAAACTCAAGTCAAAATTATCATTGCTTGCTGTGCGCTGCATAATTGGATCCTAGAGGATCGTCCAGATGAATATGTATACGATGATGTTGCTTGGTACTCAGCCTTACCCCAAGGAGCAGGAGGGTTCATCGTGATTTGCAACAGGAGAGTCAACCATGGGCACGCAAACAGGATGAGTTGGCTCAAAAGATGTGGGAGGATAAACTAGGACAACCTATTGCTGGAGATGTAGCTAAAATGTAGACACTTTTACTTCCTCACAACCATGTAGAAGCTTTGATGTGTGGTGCCTAATTTCTTTTCATGTTTGCTTTTCCAATTAGCTATGTATGTTCACATTCTGAGACTTAAGTTCTACTATTTGCAGAGCACAATCCTTTTTAATTTCATATGTTCTAAGTTGATTATGGTTGTATGTATAATTCAATTGTCTCATGTCATGAGGAACAGCAATGGTGAAGGGAAGGGCAAAGTTGATGGGGATGGGCCTTCTCTCACGAGAACCGTCAATTGGGATGATGATCAGATCAAGTTCATGTTGGATTGGTGCATTGATTACATGAAAAACCAGCATGCTGGATTTAAGTTCAAGAAGCAACATCATATGAAGTGCGCTGATGCCTTAAATAAAGAATTTGCTTGGGGGGTGACAGTTGCTCAAGTTGATCGTCACTTTAGGCACTACAAAGAAAACTGGAAGTATGTCTCGAAGGCTTTGAGGAAC
Organism: Cenchrus americanus; assembly: GCA_947561735.1. Classification (NCBI taxonomy): domain Eukaryota; kingdom Viridiplantae; phylum Streptophyta; class Magnoliopsida; order Poales; family Poaceae; genus Cenchrus; species Cenchrus americanus. Next base: position 86,522,251 of record OX387240.1, on the reverse strand, counting down.
AGTGGCAATGTGTTTGACAGCACTAGATGCATGGTGACTATTTCAGAGTCTGAAAAAGCAAATCTCAATGTATGTGCAATTTTATTTCCTATCAGAATGCAATAAAAAATGTCTATAATGCTAATTAATTTTCTTACATGAAATGCAGGATAGGGCCAGGGCGCTTGCTTTCTAAGCCCATCAAATTCTTCTATGAGATGCAGTTGTTCGTGGGCACTAATGCTGATGGTTTTCTTTCCATTGACCAAGACACCTGCGTGAATAATTGTGATGATTCCAAGAGTGATGATTCACAAGGGCTGAATGACATGAGTGGCTATGCACTTCCTGAAGATCTAACTGGTGATGATTCTGACACTTTGCCATCACCATTATCTAATAAACCTGGTGGAGAAAGCTCATGTAGCACTAGTCAAGCTGGTACCAAGAGTCCAAGAGGCAGCAAGTCACCTTCGAAGAAGCCAAAAGAAGCCTAAGCTAAGAGTCGTTTCGCAGAGTCTGCTGAAGCTGAACAACTGAATTCCGCATTGCTATCACTCCAGAAATTTCTCAATGCTCCTGCTCAAGTGCCCCAGCCTCCAAACCCCCATGATAGCTTGTGGGAGAGGCAAGAGGCAATGACAAACTACCACTGATGATAAAAGAACTGCTGGTCAGTACCTGGCACACAATGATAGAAAAGGTCTGCGTGTACAAGTTTCTCAGTTCTCACTGGTGAAAATTATTAACCTCACTAGGTTCAACTTTGTGCTTTTGGTGTTAAGTTGTGATAGTTATATTTGATGTTCAGCTGAGTGCTGAGATGGTTCTTTTGGGTATCTAGCCGTAGTGCTTTTGTTTACAATGGGATGCAGTGGTCAGTTGCCTAGGTTCATATAGCTAGTTCCTGACTGCTTATGCCATGTGAGCCGTGGGGTGTAAAGGAAGGTAAAGGCGACAAAGGCGACGTGGACGTGGAACCAATAAGGACAGAGGCTCAGGCTCAGCTCGTGAACTGGAAAGAGGCCTTCCACCAAGGAGAGGCTCAGGTTCAGCTCGTGAACTGAAAAGAGGCGTCGCGCCGTGATGACGGCCTGACTGAGTGCACAACTTGAGGTGTTGTTTTCCCCATCTGTGATTCCCTGGTGTAAAGGGAAAGCAGCATTCAGAGGCCCATGTGTCTTTCTTATTCTTAAGCAAGCGTGTCTGTCTGTGGGTTGCTACGGACAATAAATCATTTATCTTACAATTCATATAACATTCAATGGATAATAATAATAATGTGAAAATAAGCTAAAATATTAAATAAGTTCATTGGATTATTTATACAAGAGACACCCATATGAAAGTGCAAATTACAAAGAGTGGTAGAAGTTTGTTTTAAAAAAAATTATATGGAAAAATTACTGCTGCTGATACAGTGTTCATACATATATCACAAACTTCTAACTGTAGAGTCGGGACAGTCTGTGGATCGCATGTTGTATACCAGATGAATAAACGGATGTACACTTCACTGGCGATCACACAAAATTACTAGAAAGAAGGTGCTGCTGCATCCTCTCAAAAAAAGGAGGCAAGAACTCATCGATTTCATCTCATCCTCCATAGCCTCCAACCATTTCGATGAGTGAGCACTTCTCATGGCCTCTTCATATGAAGCGGGATCACCCTCCATATGAGCAATTTCTCGTATTGTATACTTTATAATCATCGGGAATAGCCGATCTTTTAACTCTTTGAGACCTCCGAGGGGCCTCTCTGTCGGCACGTCCCGTGCCTCATCTTCTATTGGCACATCATCGTCGGTGGCTGCCGTATCTCATCCTCATGCGCAACGGTGGATTCAATCGGATCCGAAGGACAGGTTCCGGATTTTCACTCATTGTTGCCACGGGCGGAGTTACAACGGTGCTTGCACCACAACCTCGGGGGTGTCGGTGCGGGTACAACGAGGTAGTGAGAAATATGGCTCCCGAATCATCGGATTGGGTGCACACACCCTCTTCTCCTCAAGATCAATTTTCCGAACTACCGTGCTCCCCCGACCATTTCATCTTCTAGAAAGACAAACATGTCTCGTTTCTACAAACTTTGTATATCCGTCCGGACGAGAGAAACGAAAGCCTTTTGACTTTTCGGGATACCCAATGAAGAAACAACTAACTCGTTTTGGAATCTAACTTTGCTATGTTTGGGTTAAACACTTTGGCCTCGGTAGGACTCCCCCATACACGCAAATGGTGTAGAGAGGGCACTCTTCCCGTCCACGGCTCGTACGGTGTTTTCGGCACCGACTTGCTTGGTACTCTATTAAGAATGTGAATAGCGGTTTTAATGCCTCCATCCACAAACTCAATGGCAAGGTGGAGTAACTCATCATCTTCGCGCACCATATCCATCGGTGTACGGTTACGCCTTTCGGCCTACTCCATTTTGCCGAGGCTCGCCCGACATCGAATACCGGGCTACTATGCCATTTCCCGTAGGAACTTTGCAAAAGGTCCAAGAACTTGGCCAAAGGGGGTGTGACGACCATAGTACTCCCCTCCACGGTCGGATCTTACTATTTTAATTCTTTTATCAAGTTGATTTTCAACTTCGACTTTGAATATCTTAAATTTATCCAAAGTGCTTCCGATCTTTCTTTAATTGGATAAATATAACCATAACGGGAGTAATCATCGTGAATGTTATGAACGAGTCATAGCCATCCATACTTTTCACGAGAAACGGTCCACAAATATCGGTGTGAACTATCTCTAGAGTTCCCGTGCTTCGTTTAGCGCCTTTCTTAATTTGCTTTACATACCGAAGAGTATCTTGGCCCCCTAAGTGGGTTTTGGTGATATAATGACACACACCTAAGTGGCTAATGAATTTACCTAGTCCATGAGCAGTATTAAAATTATGTATGGCATCAAGCACGGCTCGTTGACTACACAAAAAGAAAGTGGTGCTCTAAAAGGATTCCTAAGAAAGCTTATTTAATTTCACTTTTGAATTTGAGTCCTAGGAATGCCGCACTATCAAGAGGGACGGGAATTATGTCTTCCAAGGGTCGAACGGGTGCTCTAGTTGCTAAAACAAAACCTATGAGAGACACCTTTGCACCAACACACACACGGGGATCTTTTCTTGGGTGCTTTGGCCTTGGAAGGCCGGAGTGTCGGGTTTTTCCCCGGAGACTCGGACTTCCCGGAGACTCGGGTTTATCCCGGATACTCCGGTCATAAAGCCTCAACGGCTATATTCGGGTGACGGGGTATAAAAGCCCCCTCCACCCCTTCATTTACTTCTCTCCCCGCCATTTTCGTCCCGAATCGTTGCAAACCTCATTTACTCCTCCCCTCTCTCCCTTTGGCTCAAAGTTGGTGAGATTTGTTGTGGGAGTTAAGAGGTTTTGAGAGCAAGGGCTTGGAGAGTGCTAGTGAGCCGATTTCCCATCTCTAGAGCACCTAGTTCTTCGCTTGGTTGGCAAAATTCGTGTTTGTTACTCTTGGAGCTTTGAGCTCCTAGCCGGCTAGGCGTTGCCTTGGAGCATCCAAAGGTTGTGGCTGCCCAAGGAAGTTTGTATCACCCCGACATTGAGTAAGTAACTCTAGCTTGATCTTCGTGGTCGCTAGAGGGAGGAAAGTGACCTAGGTGTAAAGGTCCACCCTTCGTGGGTACCTCAACAGAGACGTAGACCTCAAGGTGTGAGGTTGAACTCCGGTAACAAATCCTGTGCCTCTTGTGCTTGTTCATCTTGTTGCATGCTTGTTCCTTGCTTGAACACTTATCTAGGGTTTGGTGCCGATTTACTTCGTGTTGAGGTTCCTACGGGTTTTGAGTGGATAAACGAGGCTTGTCTCACCTCGGTGCATAACCTATTTTCACAGATTTACTTTTGAGAAAGTTTAAATCCGTCGATTTAATTCCCCCTTAGCGAGCCTGGGACTATCCGGACATTTTTCCGGATTCTCCGGATTTCAACGAAGGTCAAGCTCATCAACCTCAAGAACCATGGCTGAGGAAGATGATGATGATGAAGATAGTGACATGGACATGACTCCCGAACAAATGGCTCTCTTTGTAAGGAAGTTCAACAAAATGTTCAAGAAGAGTGGCTTCTTCAACAAGAACAAGGACAAGGACAAGATCAAGACCAAGAGAACCTCAAAGAGACCATGCTTAGGGTGTGGGAAGGAGGGGCACTTCATCGCGGAGTGCCCAAACATAAAAGTAAGAAGAAGAGACACCAACAAGTTTGACAAGAACAAGAGAAAGGAAGTTGGTGAAGCTCATTTGGGTGAAGAATGGGGTTCAAATGATGATAGCTCCGACTCCGACATAGAAGCCGGTCTTGCTACCATAACCATTAAGGAACCAATCAACAAGTCATCACTATTTGAAGATCTCTCCGACGATGAAGATGACTTCACCCACACTTGCCTCATGGCTAGGGGCTACAAGGCAGACACTCCCACCCCGCCCCTAGATGATGATAGTGAAAATGATTTCGACTTTGAAAAAATGATCACTAGTTTTGGTAAAAAGGAAACTAAGAAAATCATGTTTTTAATGAAAGAAATTGAGAATAGAGATGGGACTCTTGAGGTGTAAGAAGAACTCTTTAGACTTGAGCGGGAGAAAACCATTGCCCTTGAGGATGCCCTTGTAATTGAAAAGAAGGGTTTCAAGGTGCAAGAGGACTCGCTCAAGGAAAAGGAGAAAGAAATTCTTAGCCTCAAGAAATCCCTAGCTAAAGATAAGTTGTTGGTAGATGAATTAACTAGGGAATCTTTCCTAGCTAAGGATGCTTGCAAGAAACTTGAGGATGAAAAGTTTGAACTTCAAAAGAGCTTTGATAGCTTAAAGACTAGTCACATAGCATTAGAAGTTCAACTTGACAATCTCAAGAACAATGCTACAACTTCATCTAATGATGCTTTCAAACTCTCAAACATCAACAAGCAAAGGTTGTTCCAGATGTTATAAGTTTGATATAAATGCTTGTGCTACTAATGTTGCTGAGATGAATGCCATGAAAAAGGAAATTGCTAGGTTGTCAAACTCTCTCATAATTGAAAATAAGAAAGAACCCAAGAGAGGTGAGTTTGAAAACCACACCAAAGGGTTTGGGTCAAGCTACATGAAGAAGTTTGGCTTTGAGGATGGGAAGGGGCTTGGTAAGCAAGAACAAGACACAAAAGACCTCACCCCATTCATCAAGAACCACCGTTAACACCAAAATTTGGTAAGGAGTCCGACTTGTGGGTCCAACCCGGTGAGAAATCCGTCCGGCGGAAGGAAGGTTTCTTCGGATGCATTCGGCGGAAAAATCCGCGGTCGGCTATCCGCTTTCGTTAGGCAAAGGAACCGATGAGCCGATTTTGCGGGATTGTACGGTGACGTGGCTCAAGCGAAAAGGATGAATGGATGGATAAGCGATCAAGCTTAGAGATAAATTAGGTATCAAATCCATTCGAGGTTGTGCTTGGCGGAGGTATAAATATGAACCCCGGATGTATGTAACGTATACGCAATCATTCTCAATAAAAACCGGCTTCACGCCAAACCCTAGAGTCCATTTGTCGTGTCGTCGAGTTCTTCGAGAGGGTTCATCGATCCGTCGACCTCCGTGAGTATCGGCAACCTTGTATCATATCTAGTATCATGCGGTGGATTTAGATCTGATGCAAGTAATCTTGTTACCATGCTTAGTGTCATGCGGTAGATTAAAGCTTGGTTCAAGAGGGTTTCTTGTTAGGTCATGAGCCATGCGGTAGGCTAAGATCTAGCTTGAAGCTAGTTATCGGCTCTATTGAATTTTGGCAAGATTCAATAGATTCATTAAGTTACCCCGTGTTGTTTTGAGTTTTTGCTTTATGTTTAAATTCACGTAACACTTTTTGCCCAATCTAGATGGATTTGGATCGGTTTCATCCTTTTTGATGATCCTTATGCGAGTCGAGTTGGAGCCTTTGGTTAATTTAACACGTGGATCACATGTTTTTCGATAGCCGAAACCGAATCAATCTAGGTTGTCACATGTTGCGGGTTCAAGCTTGCCAAAGCTTGTATAAATCTTGAAAGAACCGGGTATCATGCGGTAGATGCAGGTTTTGGGTTGTTTTGGAGCTAGTCATCCGGTGGATTAGATTTTTCAAATCAATCTGATAGATTTATCTTACTTGGTAATGTTCATTCCTTCTTCATGGATCCCGAATCGGCTGTTCAGCCGTGTTCGGTTATGTTTATCACGAGTAAAACACGTGCATAATTTATGCTTTAAATAATGTATGCTTTTAGCTTTCCATATTTAGATTGTATCATGCGGTGGATAGATCTATTTGTGGAAAGTGGTAAGCAAGTTGTATCATGCGGTGGATAGATTTGCTTGGTGTCGTACCCGACGGGTTCTAAAAGTACCTAGACATGCGGTAGACTAGTGCTTTGGATCTATGCATGCTTGTTTATTACATATCTATACTCGTGCTTTTACTTCATTTGTTATTTAATCACTACGAGGATCGGTCACGATCTTGCGTACGTGCATCTTTGTCCAAACAAAGACCGATCATTGTCATGCTTATGTCATCCATTCGGCTATGTTACTTTTTCCTCTTTAGAGCTCCCGAATGGTTTCGGTTTGTTGGCGATAGCTTTCTATAGCTATATGTCGTCTCATTTGGCTTTATAGCCGTAAATATGGAACCTGTCTCGGTACCGCCCGACAAGTTCCAAGCTTTGGAATTTAACTACTTTATCTTTTGTTAATTTTCGGGGAAAATTGACCGGCACGTCTTGTGATCTCTCGCACGTGTGAAGCCGGCTTGTTCGGCTTTGCCGTGTGCTTGGCGCTAGGTGCACATTTCGCGTCAACACACTTTTTGGCACGCCCGGTGGGACAACGGCCGAAAATCAAGATGCCCGACATCGGGGATATCATGGATGTCAACATCAAAGACCTCTCTCCGAACAACGGCAACAACTCGGCAGGATGCCGTGGACCAATTCCAACAAAAGTGCTTGCTATCATTCAAGAAGAACAGGAGCGGCGTCCCGTACTTGAAAAATGAGATGCCCAGGGTGTTGTTGCCAGGCGAAAGTGACGCTACAACCCAGCAGGAGAGGGAGGAATGCATGCAGGCGTTCCGAGATACCGCGGACCACGTCATAAGCAAGCACCATAGAGCTTTCCTGGGTGCATTCAAACAAATGATGGTGGCTGTCTTCGGTCCAGGCATGGAGCAAGTATTCAACAAGACACCCATTCAAGGAGGCACCGTGAAGGTGGGTGAGTCCAGTTCTCAACCGCCATTGCAGAGCCGGACCTCTTTCGCGAGCGTTGGGAGCCAAGCCTTCCGGCCTCCCCCACAAGGTGCCGGAGGTCGGCCGGTTCGGCCCCCTTTGCGCAGCCGCGAGAGGGCGACCGGTCCGGCCCACCACCGCGAGGCGGCGCGGGTCGGCCCGTGCAACAGCCGAACCCGTACCAGCCCACGTACGGAGAGCTGGCATTCGGCTCGCCTGGAGCCCCGCTTGCTTCCGGCTACAGGATTGCTCCAGCAAGCAACAGGCTGCAGAGGAATTTATACGTCGGAGGCTACCACGAGGTGGGAAACTATGGAGCCATCGATGCTCTCCCGAATCCGGGTTACGGACCAGTTGCGGACACACGGGAGGATGATATCCCGGCGCAGAAGATGGCCGACCGATGCGAATCAATTCGGCCTCAAACCAAAAATGCAAGGACCTCGTCTACACGCCTTTGTTCCCGGAGTGGTATTACAACGTGATCCCGCCGCCAAGGGTAAAGCCTCCGACGGAATTTACAAAGTTTTCGGGGCAGATGACACGAGCACGGTGGAGCATATTGCTCGCTACCCGATGCGGCTTGGAGAGTGCTCATCCGAAGAAGCATTCGAGTCGATACTTCCCCTGCGTCACTGACGGGTGCGGCGTTCCAATGGTTTTCATCTTTGCCCCCTCAATCAGTCAGCACGTGGAAGGAGATGGAACGAAAATTCCACGCCCACTACTTCAGCGGCAGCGCGGAAAAGAAGCTGATTGACCTCGCTACCCTGAAGCAGAGACACAGTGAGACGCCCCTGGAGTTCCTCAGGAGGTTCAGGGAAGTCAAGGGGATGTGTTTTTCGCTCAATTTGCCAGACGACCAGTTGGCCGACATGGCCGTTGCCGGGATGCTGCCGGCCGTGTGTGAAAAGCTGTTTGGCATGGAGTTCGACAACCCGGGTCGACTGTCCCAAAAGTCGTCGTTGATGAGCAACCAAGCATACGGTTTCAAGAAAGATGTCGGGTTCGAAGCAAACAAGCATGACGTAGCGGATATCTACAATCGGTTCTCGGACAGAGCCGACGAAATGGAGGATTCGATGATGACCAAGACGTGGTTGCGGCCGAAATCATGTGGGGAAAGGAGCCATTGACCATGAATCGGCCGCCGGGTCAAACAAAGCCAAGGGCACCTACGATTTCGACATCACTAAAGCCGATAAGCCGTTTGAGCTCCTGGTGAAGGAAGGCCGAATCAAATTGCTCGAAGGGCATTCCATGCTTCGGCCCGATGGGGTAAAGGAGAAACGTTACCGTGGCTTCCATGACAGAACTCGCACTCCATCAACGACTGCAGGGTCTTCAGGATGAGGATCCAGAGAGCCATCCAGGAGGGGCACCTCAAGTTTGATAACAAGATGAAACTGGATGGCCACCCTTTTCCTCAGAACATGGTAGGCTTTTCCGTCAACATGGTGACGGCTGAGGAGAAGGGCAAGGTCAAAGTCTTGACCTCAGCCAGGGCAAGGCAGGATGGAGCAGTAGACCCGGAGCGTCAAGTGACCTTGGAACAAGTGCATGGTGAAGCCCCCTGCATTCTCAAGAGCCATGTCGAGATCGGGGAATCGTCCAAAGCCAAACCCAGGGTAACCACGCGTATCCTCCTCAATAAGTGGCAGCGCTAGCTGGAAAAGGAGCGCTACCAGAAACGGAGGCACGAGGAGGAGAGGCGCAGGGCCGAAGAGGAAGCGCGCAGTAGAGATCTGGAGCAGTACATGCGCGAGCAGGAGCGCGCGCACTGGGGTTGTGCGTTCTTCAGGCACTGCTGGAACGAAGGGTTGAAGCTGCCCACGCTGAGAAACTGCCCCGAGTGCAGTGATAGGTATTTCGAGTACGGGCGGAGACCGCAATTGCCGATCCGTCCATGAAAGAATTGGAAGGATACATCCTAGCGAGGATCGGCGTCAAAAAATTGAAATCATTGATCATCCCGGGAAGAGGCAAGCTGATTTAAGGTGGGCTGATCAAGAGGAAGACGAGGACGAGTACATCCGGCAAAAGGGGCAATGGTGCCCGCCCGCCCGAGAAAGAGTCGAAAAGGAGGGTTCAACGCTTGAGGAACCGCGAACCGAGGCGGGCCGGGATCCGGACAAGGCGGGGTGTGGCATCCAAAGGATAAACCCGAAGGATCAAATCGTTCGGCTCCGGCGTGCATGGTATATTTTCTCGCCGAATGAATTTATGGCTCCCGCTAATCGAGGTTGTGCGAGAGGAGGCGTCCCCGGACGATGAGCAGATTGAGGGACCGATGGCACGGTACCGGTGCTAGCCAAGCAAGCCGTCTTCGACAAACCAGCCAAGAATCGACACATGAGGCCGCTATACTTGAAGGGATATGTCAATGGCAAGCCATTGACCAAGATGTTTGTCGATGGTGGAGCGGCGGTCAATGTAATGCCGTACACCACCTTCGGGAAACTTGGCATGGGCCCTAGCGATCCGACACCTACAAGCATGATACCGAACGATTTCGCCGGGAATCCTTCGGACACCAAGGGATGCACCCACGTGGATCCGATGATCGGGTCCAAAACGTTGCTCACAACCTTCTTTGTTATCGAAGGTAAAGGAGCCTACGGCCCTCCGCTTGGACGGGACCGGATTCACGCCAACCGCCGCGTCCTATCTACCATGCATCGGCAACTCATCCAATGGGTGGATGATGATATTGAAGTGGTCCAAGCGAGATGACTCCGTGAGCGTTGCAAATGTAGAACCAGCTTTCCGGGGAGTATCAAGGCATTGATCGTTTCTCGGGGAAAGAGCGGGGAGAAGGTCTTGTTGAGCCCGTCGTCAGCGATCAACAGCCGATTCAAGCAGTCGGCTCTTATAGCAATTTTTAATGGAGAACCCCGTCGATGGTACTGATGGCAAGTTGGGACGAGGATTCATGTTGGCCGATAAATTAAAAGAAGTTGATATTGGAAGCGGTGACAAACCAAGGCCGACATTCATCAGTGCTAACTTGCAATCAAACTTCAGGGAGGAATTAATCAAGCTACTCAATGAATATAAAGACTGCTTCGCCTGGGATTATTCGGAGATGCCCGGATTGGACCGTTCCATTGTCGAGCATCGGTTGCCAATCAAATCAGGTTTCAAACCATACAAGCAACCACCCTCGGAAAATCTACAAGGATGAGGTATTGGCCGATGTGAAGAAAGAAGTTGAAAGATTACTTGATGCAAACTTCGTTCGGCCATGCGGATATGCGGAGTGGATTTCTAATATTGTCCCCGTCTACAAGAAGAATGGAAAGATGAGGGTTTGCATAGATTTCGTGGATTTGAACGAGCTACTCCGATGGATGGTTACCCCATGCCCGTTGCCGATTTGCTGGTTGACGCCGCCGCCGGGCACAAAGTTATCGGTTTCATGGATGGCAATGCGGGATACAACCAAATTTTCATGGCAATAGAAGATATATCAAAAACGGCTTTCGGATGTCCCGGTCATATAGGCTTGTTTGAATGGATAGTCATGACATTCGGGTTGAAAAATGCCGGTGCAACTTATCGGCGAGCCATGAATTACATATTTCATGAGTTGATTGGCAAAGTTGTTGAAATTTACATTGATGATGTCGTGATCAAGTCCCTAAGTCATGACACACATCCGGAAGACGTGAAAAGGACCTTGGAGTGCACCCGAAAGCATGGTCCGAAGATGAATCCAAACAAGTGCGCTTTTGGGGTATCAATTTGGAGAGTTCTTGGGATTTTTAGTCCACGAAGGGGGGATTGAAGTTGGCAAGAAGAGCATGAAGGCCATTGATGAAGTTGTCCCTCCAACTAATCTCAAGGAGTTGGAATCACTCGCTCGGCAAAATTAATTTCGTAAGGAGATTCATTTCAAATCTGTCACAAAAAGTTTTGCCGTTTTCTCCATTGCTGAAACTAAAGAAAGATCAGAAGTTCACATGGGGCGACGAACAACAAAAGGCTTTTGACGAGATCAAGCAATACATGAAGGAGCCACCAAGGTCGGTCCCTCCTCGGTTGGATAAGCCTTTCAAGTTGTACGTGGCGGCCGATACCCAAACCATTGGATCGGCCCTTATGCAAGAATTCGAAGGAAAGGAGCGGGTAGTAGCATATCTTAGCCGAAAATTACTTGATCCCGAAACCGAGTATTCGGTACAACGGCAGAGAAGCCGTGCCTATGCGTGTACTACTCGTGTACAAAGTTTCGACACTACTTGTTGAATGCCGAATGCCTCGTGTACTCCAAGTTTGATGTAATAAAACATATGTTATCCATGCCAATTTTGAATGGCAGGATTGGCAAATGGATCTTGGCTTTATCGAGTTTGAGTTAAAGTTCGAATCGGCAAAAGCTATCAAAGGTCGGATCATTGCCGACTTTATAACCGAACATCGCGACCCATCAATTGATTTGCTTGAAATCACTCCTTGGGCTTTGTTTTTTGATGGGTCATCATGTGGCAAAGGTGGGGGAGTAGGGATTCTCGCTAATTTCACCTAGAGGCGAGTTGTTTGAGTTTGTCATCCCTATACGGCCCCTACCGTCACAAACAATCGAGCCGAGTACGAGGCATTGCTTCGGGGGCTTCAATATTTGAGAGAAGCCGGGGCCGTTTCGGTTGAGGTCTATGGAGATTCAGAGTTGGTGATCAAGCAATTGAACGGCCAATACGAGTGCAAAAGTGAAGCGCTGAGGAGTTATTACGAAGAATGCAGGGAAATCTTGAAGAGCTTCCCGTTGGTAACTTTACACATATTCCTAGGGAACATAACGAAGAAGCAAACAGATTGGCTCAGAGTGCCTCTAGTTACAAAGAGGGTCAAGAAGTGTTTGCTGCAGACATATGTGCACTGGGAACGGATCTTGCGGAGGATGACTGGAGCAGAGAGATCGTTGACTATTTGAAAGATCCATCCCGAAAGGTCTCTAGGAAGCTCAGGTACAAGGCCATAAAATTCGTTCTTCTGGATGACAATTTGTTTTACAAATCATTAGATGGGGTATTGTTACGATTCCTGGGTCCAGAAGAAGCCAAAAACATGATGAGTGAAGTGCATGATGGGATATGTGGAGCACACCAATCGGCCTACCACATGAAATGGGTTATCAGGCAAGCTGGGTGCTTTTGGCCGACGATATTAGAGGACTGCTTTGAGTATTACAAGGGGTGTCAAGACTGCCAGAGGTTTGGGAATATTCAAAGGGTCCCCGCGTCAGCATTAAACCCCATTATCAAGCCATGGCCATTCAAGGGCTGGGGTATAGACTTGATTGGCCCGATCAATCCACCATCTAGCAAGGGGCATAAGTTTGTGCTTTTGGCTACATATTATTTTACTAAATGGGTCGAGGCAATTCCACCGAAGAAGGTGACATCGGAAAACATGGTTGAATTTGTCAAGGAGCACATCATCTATCGGTTTGGAATCCCTCGGACAATCACAACCGATCAAGGGGCCCGGTTCGTGTCCCCGGAGTTCGGGGAGTTCGCCGAAAGCATGGGAATCAAACTGTTTAATTCTTTTCCCTATTATGCCCAAGCTAATGGTCGGGCGAGAGGCTTCTAATAAGATCATGATCAAGCTTATACAAAAGAAGATCGACCGTAAGCCGAGGAGGTGGCATTCGGTACTCGGTGAAGCATTATGGGCTTACCGAATGGCCCCTCATGGAGCTACAAAACCTCTCCTTATGAATTAGTTTATGGACACCATGCGGTTCTACCTTGGGAGATACAATCGGACTCCAAGAGAATTATGTTACGTAAAGATTTAAGCTCCAAAGATTACGGTGGCTTAATGATAGATGAGCTAGAGGATTTGCACATGATCCGTCTTAGGGCCCCGAAAAACATCGAGAAGAACAAGCCGCGGGTTGCCAAGTATTATAACAAGAAAGTTAAAGTCAAGCAATTTGTAGAAGTGGATTTGGTTTGGAAAGCGTTATTGCCGATTGGAACCAAATATAGTGAATTCGGCAAATGGTCCCCTAACTGGGAAGGACCCTTTCGCGTGGTCAGATGCGTCCCTAGTAATGCATACATATTGAAAACTCTATTGGGGGAGGAATTTTCCACTGCAATAAATGGAAGATATTTGAAGAAATATTATCCTAGTATTGAAATCGATCGGTGATCACCAGCAGTGGGATTACATGCATCTGCCACAGGAATAGCCGGCGCTCAAGAACGAGGCCGCCTTTAGAACAAAAATTCCTAAACAGAAGGAACGGCCAGTGCCTAGATGCATTGCCCTTAGCACAAATTACATTACAAGCGCTCCTTGCGGGTTTACATCCAACAACCCCGGTGATCGGGACTACGAGGAGGCGGGAAGCGAAGGCCCGGAGGAAGAAGCGAAAGTATGATTCAATCTTTTCTTTGCTTCTTTGGCTGCTCCCCTCTTCGGTTGCTCCAAGACCACCGTGACGGCAACTTGGAATGCACGGGGGTGACCATGATTTGTGCCTCCACCAAGTCGTCCCAAGCCGCTTTCGAGTTATTATACCTATCGAGACATCCGGGGACAAAGGAGTGGTCATTAGGGGCAAAGATCCGGATGTGAACGCAGAGTCAAGAAGGAGCCGAAGCATTTACCTCCCACTAATGCCTCCAGAGCCATGCGACGCTCGCGCTCGACCCGGCAACGAGCCGTGATGTCCCCGAGGTCATGCTCCGAGTGCCGAACGCGGCGACGCAGGTTGATGGCCGGTTCTCTGCTCGGGCGTAGCATCCTCGCTTCGGGAGAAGAATCGGAAGAGATGTACTCAGGCATGTCCTCAGTCCCGATGAGTTCTTCAGGAAGCAGATCAAGGCTGAAAGGGGAAAGATGGAAAGGAGGTAAAGCACGAGATCATATGAGAAAACAGAGAGCAAATCAAAGGGAAACTCACCCTCGAATCGTGCGTTTCTTCGGGGTGCTGTCCTCCTGGGGCTGCTTGCCTTTGTCCATGGCCTTGGGGTTTTTTCCTCCGAAGGCAGAGGAAGAGACGAGAAGTGATGGATGAGTGTGCAAGTGGATTTGCGGGGCATCTCATCGGGCTATTTTATTGACCGAGGAGGCGCATTGGGAGTGATGAGCGGCCGCCGTACACCGTTGGAATACCAAGCGGCGAGGTTTTCTTTCCGAATACAAAGGGTTTTCGTGTGAACAAGTACTTACGGATTGCCGATTCAAGGATCTTCTCGCGGATTTTGCGCCAAGGGGCGTTTGTTCTCGCGTGTTCGGCTCAAGCTAGGTCCCGAATACGTTTAAGGAAAACCAAGATTCACGGATGCAAACATGGAGAGAATCATCGCAGGTGCAAGCACGAAATCAAAAGTTCTTTATTTATTGCCGATGTCAAACATCCCTAATACAATCTAGTCAAAGAGCCCGTTCAACACAAATTGGGGATGAGTGAGTTCGGCAATGGCATCGCCGTGGCCATCGAGGCGCTCCAAGATGATCTCGATCTCCTCGATGTCTTCGGCGCGCCGTCCCGAAGCCGCGCGACCGATGGAGTAGTCGACGTTAGTGTGCGTCGCCATGGCGGCTAGGCCCAAAGTGGTGCCCAAGCGGATGCCATGGGTGGCCACTTCGTCAACGCGGTGCTCCACCGCGCAAGGTGCTCCGCCGGCGTATCTCCGCGGGCGTTCACCTTGTCGGCCAACCGCTCCACCCGGCATCTTTAGCCGGTTGAGCTCGGCGTCACGGGCTGCAAAGTACGGGGAAAAGGGTGGTCGGCATCAAAGGCCGGATTGGATTAAAGAGTGATTTCGAAACGTACCGTCGATGGTCTCCGGCGGCCGCTTGCGCCGGTCTTCCCACTCCAATTCGGCTATGCCGGCCTTCTTGGAAACATCCTCCCGGCTCGCGCCGGGCCACCTCCAACTCCGCCTTGAAGCGGAGGGCGTCAAGTTCCCCGTAGGGCACGGGGGGAGTGATGGTCGGACTCGAGGAGTCGTCCGGTAGGGGCCGACCGGCCGACGCGGAAGATGGATTCCATTGAATCAACCCGAAACAAGAATGATCGTCAAAAACGAAAGGGGGTCGAAGGTGAATCGTGAGAGAAGAATTGACGATCATTGCCTCCCGCGCGCACCGGCGCGGCTCCCCTCCGCCTCATCGGAGGCGCGGCGCGGTTGAGGCCGCGCACCATGCCTCCGGGATTTGCACCGTGTGGAAGAGAAAAGGAAGAAGACTTGAGATTGGCAAAGATTTGAGAGCTAAAGGCTTGGTGAAGAGCCGGGGGGGCACCTACGGTTTTCATTTATAGGCCCGGCAAGACGGATCGTGGCCTCGGGTCGTGGCTCCGGATCGTGGCGCATATCCCAAGAAAATCGGAAGGTGGAGAGGTTTCCTTGACCAATCCGCCGACGGGTCATTTGGAGTTCTAGGCCGAGTCATATTCGGTTGATCGGCTCGGCCGAAGGAGTAAAGGTGCCGTTCGGGTATTGGCATTTCTTTACCGAATAGGTCGTTCAACGTCGCATTTAAGGATGTGCGGAAGAAAAGAGAAATAAAATCGCGAGAGCAAATGTTGCAAGAGCGACCAATTCGGTTACACATCGATTGAAACATCTAGATGTCCAAATATTTCGCAATTACATTGCGGACATTCGATGTTGCTTGGCGAAAGTTCTCCATCCGCTCTTGATAATCTTTACGGGGGCGTCGGACGGGGTGGTAAGTTCCGCATCACATCGATTCACCTCGGCTATGGCCGATATTGCTTCCTCTTGGGTCTTTTCTATCAATCCGGGGAGCTCGGCCATTTTCTTGTCATCGGCCTCTATTTCACCGACAAACTTCTCGGTTCGCCTCCAAAGCGGCTTTTCCGGCGATCTTCAATTCACGAGAAGCTTGCGGATTGGCCAATGTATCTTTGTGACTCTCGCTCCGAGATTGTGCCCCCTTCATGGCTTGTTCGGCTGCGGCCCTCTTCTGTTCAACAGCTGGGCGGGAGGACACCTTTCTCAGAGCTTGTCTTATGGGCACATAATGAATTTCCAGACCGGAGATGGATTCAAGTGAGGCATTGATGTCCTCAGGGAGTTCTTGGCTGATGGGTTCAAGCATTTCTTCAAAGCGATCAAGATCTTTGAACTGATCTCGCGCATCTTTTTGCGGCCAGTGCAAAAATCTCCTTGAGCTTTTCTCGCACTTCCTCGACAAGGTTTGGGGTACCCTTTCCCTCGTCTCGGCAATTGGGTTGTTCATCATTGGTGGGACCGATGGTGACCGAGCCCGATCCTAAAAGAGCAACATTGCCGAGTTAGGGGTATCGGGGACCGAAAGATAGCGAGGATTAAACGCAAATAAGTACCTCATGTCCGATTTCCCGAACTAGAGCGAGTTTTGTTCGGGGGCGGCCTCTGGAATTACCGGTGAGGAAGATGATCCGGGCAAAGCCGAAGCTTCGTGTGAGAGGGCAATGATGCGGTCTGCGGTAACCCCGAAGCTTCCGGGCCGGAGAAAAGTTGGATTCGCCTCTGCCGGGGTTGGTGTTTCGCTTGACCAATGGGTAATTGAGCCTTTGGAGGACTCGATGGTTCCGGTTGGATTGGGAAATTCATCTCCGGCGGGTCCGGTGTTCCTGGCCGAGCAAAGGGTGATTGAGTCCCCGATGAAGATGAGATTTCCACTTGGATAGGTGGCTCGATCCCGGGAGGACTTGTTTGTTGAGACACCGGGACGTCCACGAGTTGATCCTCTATTGTTTCTTCGCAAATGCCAAATTAAGAATGAATGCCGGTGTTCATCCTCAAGAAAAAGTCGGTAAAGGTCATACCGGTGGATGGAGCATTGGCGGGCTACGAAGCCGAGGATTGTCGAGTTCTAGTCCGAAAATGCATGAGATGTGATTTATCGAAAAAGAGTAATCCTGTGATCAAGAAAGGAAGAAATTTTACCTCAACAAGGACTTTCTTGATGGTTCTTCTCCTCTTGGCATTTGGAGGAGCAATTAGAGACAAGCCTCGGTCTCCCGTCGGCAGTAATCTTTGGATAGAGTTGGATCTCGTTGTGGCATACCTAGCCATTAGTTGAGCCGGGGTTGGTGATCCGAATCCCAATGCCGAGATTGGGCCCCTACCGCATTGTAAGCGATCTCCCCGGCCGCAGGGGCGGGCATGGTGTTCGTGGACAAAAGAAATAAGATCGAATCATGGTTGGAGGAGGAAATGTCCGAATTGAGGATTAATCGTATTACCTCCGAAGATGGCTGAAAATCACGCATCAACTCGTACGTAACAAATGCACGGGCTCACCGAAGATATGGTCATGGAACTCTTGCCACCAAGAGTTGAAGGTGGGGTGAGCTACCGTTGTAGGTGTAAAAGGCGGTGTAAACGGTTGACCGCATACGTACTGAAAGACCCTGCTGGTTTGGGTGAGATCTTTGATTTCCTCTCGAGGCTTGAGAAATTCATGCAAAAATAGCCTTGGGGGCATCCGGCCACATCCAAGCCGCCGAGCCATCATGTTGGGGCTGGTAGTACTCATAGGTATCGTGGTTTAGCCTCCCTCCACTAAATTCGGTGGCGAATACATGGATGGATGATGATGTTAAGGATTTCCGAAATCTTCCATCTTGGCGTCCGGCTTCAAAGGAAAATTCACGGGGGAGAGTCAAATTGTCATTGTCCAAGTAAGGGAGCCGAGAGAGGATTTTGGAAGCCTTTGAAGAAGAGCTCAAAGAGCCGGGCCGACATTCCGCCCGATGAGAACAAGTTGAAGCGAGCCTTCTCCATAAGTGTGGCATCCTCTCGGTAACTTGGGGTTCTCCTTCATGATGGTTGGATGAAGGGAAAAGCCGGGTGTTCGGGTCGACACCAACAATCCGATGCATGTGCAGTTGTAGCCATATCCGCACAAACCACCAAGGACCATTGACACGGGCTATCCCTCGGCCGGTGTACATTTGAGTGACAAGTTTGATGAAGCATGTGATATACACTCGCCCAGAGGTATTTCCCAAGAGGAAGGCGATTACCATTGGCTAGATGTGAAGCCATTGCGATGTGGTTCGGGGTCGGCTCGTTGGCTTTACCGCGGAAGATAAACCCGCACGCCCACATGTTCGAAACGCCCGTATTCGACCTTCACCAAGGGGGCCATCCTTCATATGGTTCCGGATATAATTTTTGTATCCACTCCCGGTTTCACCCCCGTTTGTCTTGTGGAACTTTTGAAATCCTAGGGACGAACGGATCCCGTAATGTCAAGGCCGGTAATCATGTATACATCGGCCGTAGTTGGGGACATTGGGCCGTGACCAAAGAGGAAGGCGTTGATGCCATTTGACCGAAGTGGCAAGTCGCTATCAAGAGGTCTTCGTTCTTTGGGGTCTCGGCCAAAGACACCTCCAAGCATTGAGCAATGCGGAGGGTGTCCCAGTTCTGGGTTCTGGCACTTTTATCTGCGAGGATTCTCTGGTACCAATTTTTCCAGCCTGCGATTGGGGGCAAGGGCCAGTTCTTGAAAGCATCTTGCCACTGAGAGGGTTTGGTTAGCGCCGCTTTGAAGGGGATCCTTTGAGATTCAACTGCGATAAACTCTCGAGGATCGAGAGGTTCCCACAGGACCAAGGAAGTAAGATCTTGAATTGGCCTCAGTACGGATCAGAAGCTCGATGGAAAGCTCCCGAGGGGAAACGGAGAAGAAATTTCAGGTAAAAATTGAAAATCTAAATGCCGAATGAAGCTTATGGTGGGGGAATTTACTCCGAGCGGCTTGATTTTGCGCCGCCATTGGGGATTTGAGCTCAAAAGAAGAAATCTAGGGTTTGGATCTGGACGAAGACTCCGGCGGATTGCGAAGAGAGAGAACGGGTGTTGAACAGATTGGTGGCTGGAGTCAATTCCGGAATAAAATCATTTTATCCCGTAATTGAAGGGGCATGTGTTAACACCAAAATTTGGTAAGGAGTCTGACTTGTGGGTCCAACCCGGTGAGAAATCCGTCCGGCGGAAGGAAGGTTTCTTCAGATGCATTCGGCAGAAAAATCCGCGGTCGGCTATCTCGCTTTTGTTATGCAAAGGAACCGTTGAGCTGATTTTGCGGGATTGTACGG
Source organism: Cenchrus americanus (assembly GCA_947561735.1). NCBI lineage: Eukaryota > Viridiplantae > Streptophyta > Magnoliopsida > Poales > Poaceae > Cenchrus > Cenchrus americanus. The sequence goes on along the minus strand of OX387240.1, from coordinate 86,502,894 downwards.
TGACGTGGCTCAAGCGGAAAGGACGAATGGATGGATAAGCGATCAAGCTTAGAGATAAATTAGGTATCAAATCCATTCGAGGTTGTGCTTGGCAGGGTATAAATATGAACCCTGAATGTATGTAACAGATACGCAATCATTCTCAATACAAACCGGCTTTACGCCAAACCCTAGAGTCCATTTGTCGTGTCGTCGAGTTCTTCGAGAGGGTTCATCGATCCGTCGACCTCCGTGAGTACCGGCAACCTTGCATCATATCTAGTATCATGCGGTGGATTTAGATCTGATGCAAGTAGTCTTGTTACCATGCTTAGTGTCATGCTTTAGATTCAAGCTTGGTTCAAGAGGGTTTCTTGTTAGGTCATGAGCCATGCGGTAGGCTAAGATCTAGCTTGAAGCTAGTTATCGGCTCTATTGAATTTTTGGCAAGATTCAATAGATTCATTAAGTTACCCCGTGTTGCTTTGAGTTTTTGCTTTATGTTTAAATTCATGTAACACTTTTTGCCCAATCTAGATGGGTTTGGATCGGCTTCATCCTTTTTGATGATCCTTATGCGAGTCGAGTTGGAAACTTTAGTTAATCTGACACGTGGATCACGTGCTTTTCGATAGCCGAAACCGAATCGATCTGGGTTGTCACATGTTGCGGGTTCAATCTTGCTAACGTTTGTTTAAATCTTGAAAGAACTGGGTATCACGCGGTAGATGCAGGTTTTGGGGTTGTTTTGGAGCTAGTCATCCGGTGGATTAGATTTTCAAATCAATCTGATAGATTTATCTTACTTGGTAATGTTCGTTCCTTCTTCATGGATCCCGAATCGGCTGTTCAGCCGTGTTCGGTTATGTTCTTCATGAGTAAAACACGTGCATAATTTATGCTTTAAATAATGTATGCTTTTAGCTTTCCATGTTTAGATTGTATCATGCGGTGGATAGATCTATTTGTGGAAAGTGGTAAGCAAGTTGTATCATGCGGTGGATAGATTTGCTTGGTGTCGTACCCGACGGGTTCTAAAAGTACCTAGACATGCGGTAGACTAGTGCTTTGGATCTATGCATGCTTGTTTATTACATATCTATACTCGTGCTTTTACTTCATTTGTTATTTAATCACTACGGGGATCGGTCACGATCTTGCGTACGTGCATCTTTGTCCAAACAAAGACCGATCATTGTCATGCTTATGTCATCCATTCGGCTATGTTACTTTTTCCTCTTTAGAGCTCCCGAATGGTTTCGGTTTGTTGCGTATAGCTTTCTATAGCTATATGTCGTCTCATTTGGCTTTATAGCCGTAAATATGGAACTGTCGGTACCGCCCGGCAAGTTCCAAGCTTTGGAATTTAACTACTTTATCTTTTGTTAATTTTCGGGGAAAATTGATCGGCACGTCTTGTGATCTCTCGCACGTGTGAAGCCGGCTTGTTCGGCTTGCCGTGTGCTTGGCGCTAGGTGCACATTTCGCGTCAACAACCACCACACCAAAGGTATGGGAACAAGAAATGTGGTGCACGGCATGAAGCAAATGGGTGTCAAGAAGCATGACAACCAAGTTAGATACAACACCGCAATCAAGTTCAAGAGCACCCAAGTAACCACACAAGTACCACCTTCAAAGCCAAACAAGTCAAACAAGAAGCCCAAACCTCATGCATCACAAGATAGTTTTTATGCCGATTATGTGTTGACTTGGAACCACAATGGTAAGGTGGTTGCAAAGTATGTGGGGCCTCGCACAAAAGGGACAATAATAAAAAGGAATGTGTGGGTGCCCAAGGTTCTTGTGACTAATGCTCTAGGACCCAAATCCACTTGGGTACCTAAAACAAAAGCATAACTTGTTTTGTAGGCATACTCCTCCGGTGGAACAAAGTGGGTGATTGATAGTGGATGCACAAATCATATGACCGGGGAGAAGAAAATGTTTACATCTTGTGATATGATTGAAAATCCTACGGAAAGCATTGCCTTTGGAGGCAATGGTGGAGGAACGGTTGTTGGTCTTGGTAAAATTGCTATCTCAATCAATCATTCAATTTCCGATGTTTATTTGGTTGAATCTTTGGACTACAACTTGTTGTCCGTCTCACAACTTTGTGAGATGGGCTACAATTGTTTGTTCACAAATGAGGGTGTGACCGTCTTTAGAAGGGGCGATGACTCCGTTGACTTTAAGGGTGAACTCAAGGGAAGGCTTTGCTTGGTGGATTTTTCATCGGATAAAGCCCAACTTGATACATGCTTATTGGCAAAGTCTAGCTTGAGTTAGCTTTGGCATCGCCGACTAGCTCACATTGGGATGAACAATCTCAATAAGCTTCTAAAGGGGGAACACATCCTAGGACTAACAAACGTTCACTTTGAGAAAAATAGAATTTGTAGTGCTTGTCAAGCCGGGAAGCAAGTTGGTGCTCCTCATCCCACCAAGAATGTTGTGTCTACCACAAGGCCATTGGAACTACTTCACGGGGATATCTTTGGTCCGGTAGCCTATGTTAGTATTGGGGGAAACAAGTATGGATTTGTCATTGTTGATGATTACTCTCGGTACACTTGGGTATTCTTTATGAAAGACAAGAGCAAAGTTCATGAAATATTCAAGAAATTTGCAACAAGAGCCCAAAATGAGTTTGATGTGAAGATCAAAAGAGTAAGAAGTGACAATGACACCGAGTTCAAGAACACCAACATTGAAGAGTATCTTGATGAAGAAGGCATTGGTCATGAGCTCTCCGTCCCATACACTCCACAACAAAATGGGATTGTAGAGAGGAAGAATAGAACTCTTATTGAAGCCGCAAGAACCATGCTTGATGAGTACAAGACTTCGGATAGTTTTTGGGCAGAAGCAATCAACACTACGTGTCATGCTATCAACCGTTTGTATCTTCACAAGCTTCGCCACAAGACCGCCTATGAGCTCCTAATTGGTAAAAAGCCTAATGTCTCCTACTTTAGAGTTTTTGGTTGTAAGTGCTTCATTCTCAACAAGAAGCCCAAAAGCTCTAAGTTTGCATCTAAAGTTGATGAAGGTATCTTTCTTGGTTACGCCTCAAACGCTCATGGCTATCGTGTCCTCAACAAAACCACCGGTTGTGTTGAAGTCACGTGTGACTTGACGTTTGATGAATCTAATGGCTCTCAAGAGGAGCAAGTTGATAAATTGTGTGTAGGCAAGGAAGTGCCCGCCGAAAAGGCTATAAGGAGGATGGCCATTGGAGAAATCAAGCCTCAAGAAGAAGATGATGAAGATCGCATTATTGAAGATGCGGCGGCTACGCCTCTTCTTTGCGAAACCCGGAGTGTCCGGACAAAAACCCGGAGACTCCGGATTTTCCGGAGACTCGGAGATAAGCCCGGAGACTCCGGATCTGCTCGAAGCTTCACAATGTAGTCAAGAAAATGAAGACTTGATTCAACAAGAAGTGTCCGACTCACATCCAAGAGTTCAACAAAATGTTCAACGAGATCATCCCGTTGATAACATACTTGGAAGCATTCGTAGAGGGGTAACAACTCGTTCAAGATTAGCAAATTTTTGTGAACATTACTCGTTTGTTTCCATGTTGGAACCTCTTAGGGTTGAAGATGCTCTTGGAGATGCCGATTGGGTGATGGCCATGCAAGAAGAGCTCAACAACTTCACTAGGAATGAAGTCTGGTCCTTAGTGGAACGCCCCAAACAAAATGTGATTGGAACCAAGTGGGTGTTTCGCAACAAACAAGATGAAGACGGCGTGGTGACCAAGAACAAAGCTAGATTGGTTGCAAAGGGTTATACTCAAGTAGAAGGCTTAGACTTTGGAGAAACTTATGCACCGGTGGCAAGAAGCAATTCGTATACTCTTAGCCTTTGCCACCCATCACAACTTCAAGCTACATCAAATGGATGTCAAGAGTGCCTTCTTGAATGGTCCAATCTCCGAAGAAGTCTATGTTGAGCAACCACCGGGCTTTGAAGATCCACAACTTCCAAACCACGTCTACAAGCTCCATAAGGCGCTCTATGGGCTCAAGCAAGCCCCTAGAGCATGGTATGAATGCCTTAAGAAATTTCTCTTAAAGAAAGGCTTTGAAATAGGCAAAGCCGATCATACTCTCTTCACTCGTAAACAAGGCAATGATTTGTTCGTATGTCAAATATATGTTGATGATATCATATTTGGCTCAACTAATCAAATTTGGGTTGATGAGTTTAGTAGGATCATGACTAAAAGATTCGAGATGTCTATGATGGGCGAGTTGAAGTTCTTTCTCGGTTTTCAAATCAAGCAACTCAAGGATGGCACATTCATAAGTCAAACCAAGTACACCCATGACATGCTTAAGAAGTTTGACATGAACAACGCCAAGCCCATCAAAACACCTATGCCATCAAATGGACATCTTGATCTAAATGAGAAAGGCAAAAGCATTGATCAAAAGGTATATCGTTCCATGATTGGTTCTTTGCTTTATCTTTGTGCATCTAGGCCCGATATTATGCTTAGTGTGTGCATGTGTGCAAGGTTTCAAGCTAATCCTAAGGAGTGCCATCTAATGGCCGTTAAGAGAATTTTTAGATACTTAGTTCATACTCCTAACCTTGGTTTATGGTATCCTAAGGGCTCCACTTTCGATCTACTTGGCTACTCCGATTCGGATTATGCCGGTTGCAAAGTAGATAGAAAGAGTACATCCGGGACTTGTCAATTCCTTGGAAGGTCCTTGGTGTCTTGGAGTTCCAAGAAACAAAACTCCGTTGCCCTTTCCACCGCCGAGGCCGAGTATGTTGCAGCCGGCGCTTGTGCTCAACTACTTTGGATGAGGCTCACTTTGAGAGACTTTGGTTGCAAGTTTAGCAAGGTGCCACTCTTGTGTGACAACGAGAGTGCCATTAAGCTAGCTAACAACCACGTAAACCACTCAAGAACAAAGCACATAGACATAAGACACCATTTCTTAAGAGACCACGAAGCCAAAGGAGATATCGCTTTAAGTCATGTGAGCACCGATAAGCAACTAGCCGATATCTTCACAAAGCCTCTTGATGAACTAAGGTTTTGTGCTTTGAGGAGTGAGCTAAATATCTTGGATTCTCGTAACTTGGCTTGAGATCATGCACATATTTGAGTGACCTAGTGTAGGACCTTTGAAAACAAAAGATTCGTGAAAAGCTTGTATTGCATTTGTTTTTGAAAAATTTGGATCTTAGGTACAAGCACTTGCACTATTGTTCCCTTTGCTTGTTTGTGGCTAGTCCAAGGTGTTGATACTGCTCAGGCTCACATTTATCACATAAGCAACCTTCCAAATCCATTCAAAATCAAATTCCTCGAAAATCGCTCGCCGGGTTTCGGGGGGGAGCGGAGTATCCGGGGTTGGGGCCGGACACTCGGGTTTCCGGATACTCGGACCTGACCCGGAGACTCCGGGTTTTAAAAGTATAAAAGACTTTGACCGCGGTGAAAATCTCCTGTTTCACCCCCACTCGGTCCTTTAATCGTGCCCTATCTCTCCCGTCGCCCCTTCTCATCCTCTTGGGCGATTTCCTCATCCAACCCCCAAAATCTCGTGAGAGTGAGGATTTGAAGACTCCAAGGCGTGGAGATCAAGGATTTGCTCAAGTTTCAAAGGATCCAAGTCTTCTTCCCTCTCTCCCCGGGGTATTTACAAAGAAATCTTTCCCGATCTACTTCCCTAGCGTAGTTCTTGTAGTATCCTCGTAGGGAATAGGTAGGAAACACTCTTTGGACTCTAGATCTGCGTTTCCTCTCAGTTTGGATGGACATACCTTGCTGCATTGTGATTTAGGGTTTCGGCCTGCGAAACCCGGACTCTCCGGGTCAAAGGACCGGAGTCTCCGGACTTTTTCCCGGAGTATCCGGGTTCGCACCGCAACCCTAAACCACAAGTGCGGCGTGCCTCCACCTTTGACAATCTCTCACATCCATGTCATTTTATCCATTCAGATGGTGAGGTTGAAGGTCAGCCGTGGCAATGAGGAGCCCTCCACCCAAAGCAGAACCAAGGCTAGGCATGACCCCACCGCTTTTCGGGCCGTGCAAGAAGCCTTGGGGCAAGAAAGCTCGCAGCGCAGCTCCAGAACAAGACGGGGTGACCCTCCTCCCTCCTATGTCGAAGGGAGTGAAGAAGAAATAGTAGAGGAGGAGGAGGAGGAAGAGAGGACCGAAAGTGATGATGAAGTTGAGGATGAAACATATGAGCGAGTCCCCCGAGCCTCCTCGTCGCCATGGAAAGGGGCCCACGAAAGAAAAATCCCGCTACAAGCCCCATCCCAAAAAGAGCCATCAAGCCCCCTATATCCACCAAAGCCGTCCGGCCTACTCGAGTTCCTCCTAAACATAGCAAGGAGTAGCTGCTCACATTTGTCCCAAAACCCCTCCTAGACTTATTCCCACCCTTCCATCAAATGTCCGAGTGGTTGATACTCCTATCAAGCTAAGGGACCCCACTCGATCCTTGGATTTGCCGAACACATGATTAGGGACTACTCAAGGAACTCTCTAGCGGTGAGGGAGCAAAGAGAGGAGAATGTTTATCTATATCTCAAAGGAGAGGGACTTGAGGCAAGGTTTTGGTGTGACTTTCATAGGGATTTCTACCAATCCGTGATCCGCAATCCCAAATTAGCCTCCAAGAACATGGCTCCCATTGTGCCAATGAAGTACATTGATTGGAAGTACTATGAAGAGCTTAACAACACCGTATTCAACTCGGTCATTGACAAGTGCAAGGAGGTTGGCCTCTATGACATCATGGGTTTTAGGTACAATTGGAACAAAGAAATTCTTGCTCAATTCCATTGTTCTTATTACTTCAATCCCCATGAAAACACCATCACATGGACAACTCAAGGTCAAAAGTGCACCATTGATTACATGACATTCTCTTGGTTCTTGGGTCTTGGTTCTAAGGACGAAAGGTGCACCCCCGTGCACAATGAGAACAAGTACAAGCCCAAGGAGCTCCCCTTTATGTTTCCTAGCCGAGATTTGGCCATTGAGGGCAAGGCGGACCAACTTAATCCCTACTACTACTATCTCAATCAATTCTTTCGTGCCACTATTGATCCCAAGATAGGAGATGTTACGGCTTTGAGGTACTTTGCTCCAAATCTTCTCAATAGGATGGCACGGATGAAGAAGGCTTTTGTGTCTTTGACTTCATTTGGAATGAGTTGAGGAGGGCCATGAATGATCCCATGAAGCATCTTCCGTATGCCCCTTATCTCATGTATATGATTGAGAGAGTGACCAATGTCCGCTACCCCAAGGATGTTGTCCATGAGCCGCTTCGCCACCTCCGTGATCGTGCAAAGAGGCCTCCCAAAGGCCGTAAGTATGTTGGATCGTCGGGTACGCCTCCTTCCCATGATGATTTGCCCGATGCACGTTCCTCTTCTCCACCTCCTCGTCGGCACTGTGGCTCTATGATTAAGAGAGTGCTTAAAAGCATTTTCAGCATGTGCAAGACCATTGCCACAGAGACAAATGAGAACCGCCGCGACATCATCGATATCAAGTCTCACCTTGGCCTTCCCACCGACCCCTACCGCGAGCTTCCCGAGTTTGATGACCCGTTTGCGGAGTGGGACGCCCAAGGTGCCCAAGAAGAAGAAGAAGAGGAGGGCAATGAAGAAGAAGAAGAGGAGGACAACGACTCCGAGTGACTCCGCTGCTCTACACTTCCTTTTTTGCGCTTGATGCCAAAGGGGGAGTGATATTATCTATTTGTGCCTTTGGAACAATGAACTTGGTTTGTAATAATTTAAATTTGGAACTTGGTTTGTAATAACTCTAATATTCGCTCGTGTGAGACTATGTGAAGCTTGAGACATTTGCTTGTGTGTTTGTGGTGTTTTATCTGCTTTTTATCTGCTAAGGACAGCTTATGCTAGATTGAAAAACTGTGTGTTGTCTGTTTTTCTGCTGCTGTGCTGAAGCCCGGAGAGTCCGGACTTTTTCCCGGAGTATCCGGATTTTCCGGACAGTCCGGACCTGGCCCGGAGACTCCGGACTTCTCAGCGCCAGAATTCTTTTTCTCTTTTGTTGAATGCATAACCTGTCATGAGCATTTCACCTTTTGACCTGTTGCACATCACAAGCACCCCACTATTGTAATACCCTCTTGCCTCTCTTGTTGTGCAAAATATTGGCCCTAATAGGACCTTTGATATTCAAGATCAAAATGCACATATTAAGGGGGAGTATTACAAAAGTTTTCAATATTCATTGTTTATCTCTTATATGACTTAAGTGTGTTGTCATCAATCACCAAAAATGGGGAGATTGAAGAGTATCTTGGCCCCCTAATTGGGTTTTGGTGATATAATGACACACACCTAAGTGGCTAATGAATTTACCTAGTCCATGAGCAGGTATTAAAATTATGTATGGCATCAAGCACAGCTCGTTGACTACACAAAAAGAAAGTGGTGCTCTAAAAGGATTCCTAAGAAAGCTTATTTAATTTCACTTTTGAATTTGAGTCCTAGGAATGCCGTACTATCAAGAGGGACAGGAATTATGTCTTCCAAGGGTCGAACAGTGCTCTAGTTGCTAAAACAAAACCTATGAGAGACACCTTTGCACCAACACATACACGGGGATCTTTTCTTGGGTGCGGCCTTGGAAGGCCGAGTGTCCGGTTTTTCCCCGGAGACTTCGGACTTCCGGAGACTCGGGTTTATCCGGATACTCCGGTCATAAAGCCTCAACGGCTATATTCCGGGTGACGGGGTATAAAAGCCCCCTCCACCCCTTCATTTACTTCTCTCCCCGCCATTTTCATCCCGAACCGTTGCAAACCTCATTTACTCCTCCCCTCTCTCCCTTTGGCTCAAAGTTGGTAAGATTTGTTGTGGGAGTTAAGAGGTTTTGAGAGCAAGGGCTTGGAGAGTGCTAGTGAGCTGATTTCCCATCTCTAGAGCACCTAGTTCTTCGCTTAGTTGGCAAAATTCGTGTTTGTTACTCTTGGAGCTTTGAGCTCCTAGCCGGCTAGGCGTTGCCTTGGAGCATCCAAAGGTTGTGGCTGCCCAAGGAAGTTTGTATCACCCCGACATTGAGTAAGTAACTCTAGCTTGATCTTCGTGGTCGCTAGAGGGAGGAAAGTGACCTAGGTGTAAAGGTCCACCCTTCATGGGTACCTCAACGGAGACGTAGACCTCAAGGTGTGAGGTTGAACTCTGGTAACAAATCTTGTGTCTCTTGTGCTTGTTCATCTTGTCGCATGCTTGTTTCTTGCTTGAACACTTATCTAGGGTTTGGTGCCGATCTACTTCGTGTTGAGGTTCCTACGAGTTTTGAGTGGATAAACGAGGCTTGTCTCACCTCGGTGCATAACCTATTTTCACGAGATTTACTTTTGAGCAAGTTTAAATCCTGTCGATTTAATTCCCCCTTAGCGAGCCGGACTATCCGGACATTTTCCCGATTCTCCGGATTTCCCGAGTATCCGGAAAAATATCCGAGTCTCCGGACCCGGGTCTAACGACCGCGAAAAAGTTTGTGATTTTCGAGTTCGACTATTCACCCCCCTCTAGTCGACATCTTGATCCTTTCACATACTTTCCTTTAACGCAATCTACACATTGCTCTAAGTCGAGAACTCTAATGGAGGAAGAATTTCATTTTTAACGAGGCTCTCTATTCCCCCCCCTCGAAATATGGCCTAAACGATAGTGCCATAATTTCGACGACGTATCATGAGTTCTCTTTCTTTTCTTTTGTACATTCTCCGACTCGGAATCATTTGCAACATGAACATTGTGACAACCTACCCAGAAAATACCGTACTATCGTCTAAGACCGATCCACTTTGGTCATTGAGCAATAATAAAGTATCATCCTGTCGTTAGTTGCCGGGTTAACGCCCGGTAAATCACTTGAAAAGCAACAAGGATCGGATATATGCATTAAAACTCACTCGAAGGCGAGTCCAGAGATACAACATCATTAATATCCAAATTCGTACCCCGAGGGGTTTAATTATTACAAACCATAGTTTTTACCATAACGAAATAGTTCAGAGTTTTGAAAGCAGCGGAATTTAAACTAACGGAAGCGAAGACACCACGGGAGGCCATCCATGATGCTCTCAGTAGTCGTTCTCCACCCACTCCAGCTCCCAGCCGGGCGGGATCTCTCCGGGCCACACATCACTGAATGCATTACCTGGATCAACATATTATAGCAAGCCCGAGTATACTAATACTCGGTAAGACTTACCCGGCGGTGATAACTACTTCACCAATTCTAGACCATGAAAGGCTTTTTGGCTACTAGGTTGCCTTTGCTCGAAAAGTAACAAAGAGTAGGTCCTTACTTTCAAGATTTTAGCACAAGTTCTAGTAGGTTTAATCTTTACTACATTAGACAACTAGTACAAACAAGTTGTACAATACAATTAATCAAGCATAAAATTCATCAACTTCCATCATTAGGGATCTCATGACTAGTGGAGTAAGCGATCTCAGATAACGGTGAGAGGCCGACAATCGATTGATTCAAACCTTGCAAGGTAGACCCAAACACACGATAGGCTGCCCCCGCAAGGACAACTTTCCCAAGCTGTTTCCAAAAATCCTCGGGTCGGGATTGAATCTTACAGTCTTTGGTGCAGGCTATCCGGCATACCCCGCGAGATACCCGGAGTCACTATACACCACCGGTAGCTAGCCGTGAGAGCAAATCCCAAGAGTAGTAATAGTAGGATCCCTCGCCGCCTCATCAAGGTACTAGGCTTACCGGTCCCATTCCCGACATGTGCTTAGTACATTCAAACACTTAACCCACAAAACCACCGGACCGGAGCCCAAATCCCATGCTCTTACCACGTGAGCAATCCATTTAAGGATATATTGTGATTCCAATCTAGGAACCTATTCTCGCGAGTGAGATCATCACCCGACTTGTAACGGTCCTATAGCTTAGCAACTATCGACCTATCATACTAGTAAGGACAAAGGTACCTAGGGATCATGCATCTAGGGTTTCATTCAACTCCCGAACGTAAATGCACAATCATCCATAGATAATTGAATAATGAATTTATAAACTAGGTTAGATGCACCGGACCTTGCCTTCGTCGGCTAGGTTAGCCTCGGGCACCCTCGGTATCGTTAAGCACTTCCACGTACGTAGCGAAGCTTCCGCTCCTCCTTCCTCGGTTTTCCGGGACAAGGGAGTAATCTCCGTCGGAACATCTACACGGAATGCAATGCAAGGTTCGGGGTGATGTGATAGGTTGTTATCTTGCCCAACTCTTGTTGGTCATATTCACCTTAACAAGCACCTAGATAGTATTTCTCTTTTAGGAAGGTTATTAGTTGTACATGGGTTACTCTTTTATTGTACATTTGAATAAAGGTTTTTATTGTACTTGTTATTTCATGTGAATGCATAGTCCTTTTCCTTTCACAAGCAAGGGTATGAATAACATTTTTATTCATGAATTGATTTCTTATCAGCAAGGATAATTATTTATCTTTTAATTAAATTAGGTAATACTTTCAAAAAGGAAAAGAATTAAATAGTGGGCTTCCCTTTATTTAAATTGTCTTTAATATTAAAAGGGCTTTTAAGCTTTTTATTAAGCAATATTATTACTAAAAATTAAGGAAGTGTTTCTTAAACATATTAGCACCCATACTGGTCCATTGGACCCACATGTGATGCTTGGAAGCTAGGAAACTAAATATTGGAGAAAGTAATCAAGACTAGCTAGTGATTCAATTTAAATGCATACAAAAATAAATAAGCATCAAAATGATCCAAACTTTCTCATGCATACTCTCTGGTCCTAAACAAGCCTAAAGAACCAAGATATTCACCTAGAAACCCTACTGATCTTAGTTCATTAATTTACAAATGAAAACATGCATAAATCAAGAATAATTATTTCTGTTACACCAAAAATCGTGATTAATTCGTAAGAGGTGTATTTTGACATAACAAGACAGTGTGCACAAGTTGAGCTCGAAACATAAATATATCTAGCAAGAAAAATCATCTAGGCGGTTTTTGCAAAATTGGACAACGATTTATTTAGCAATATTAACTTCATAACTTTGTGCAATGTTTGGCACAGGAGCTAGTCCTAACAAGACATACAACATATCCAAAATTTAGATACAAGAGGATTTATAGATTTAAAGTTATGATAGATCTAGGTTTTTCACATTTGTATTTTTCATGTTAAAAATATTTTGAATCAAGCCATGTGAGAATAACAAAAGTTGTGGGATTTCTCTCCCCGAACCCAACAAAATTAGTTTGGCATTTTTCTGAATTTTCTAAAATTTTCTAGGGAATTTCTAAGGCTGCGGGACTGACTTGTAAGAAAACTTAGATAGGCTTTACAAAGAAATGTGTCCTAACTTTTGCACAAAACACCCTACATAGATTGAACTCGATGCAATCCGACCCTTGGCCGGGGAGGGCGGCGCGGGCGCGGCCAACTCCGACGAGCCGGCGGTGCCGCCGGGCCGGCAAGCGGCCGGGCTCGACCGCGAGGCTCACCTAGGAGCCGTGGGTAGTCGGCGTTGGGTCGGAGGCGCGGCCGGCGAGCGGGTTCGACGGCGGCCGGCGGCGGTGGCCGCGGCGGCTCGGGGAAAGGCGGTGAGGAAGCGAAATGTTGGGCAACAAGCGAGCGTGTGAGCTACACCGGGGGTAAGGGGAGCTACCGGAGCGGTGCCGGCGGTGAGCGTGAGTGGGGAGGCGAGCACACGGCGGCGGCGGCAATGGCGGTGGTGCGGCTCGGGGGTGGCACGGCGGGGGAGCGAGGAGATGCTTTTATAGGCGGCTTGGGGCGTCCGTGAGTGACGGCGGATGACGGCGAAGATGCCCCGCCGTGCTAGGGCGCTCGGGTGGCACGCGTGCGGCGGCGACGCCGCCGACGGATCGCCGGTCCGTGGCGCGTGCGCGCGTACGGCGGCGCGCGCGCGCGCGGACTCGATGCACCTAGGGGTGGGGACGCGTCGGGGTGCGCACGACCTCGGGCGGGGCGAGCCTTGGGAGGCGCGGGCGCCGGGGGCCGGCGGCGCGCGGCCGGCGACGGGGCGGCGCGCGGGGCGCGCGACGTCGCGGGGTGCGCGCTCGACCCAAAACGTTTTGTCGGTGCCGCCTTTGACACGCTTTTTCTCCAAATTTTTGTATAGAAGTCGACCAAGTGATGAATACCAAAGTTGTAGATCCGAGTTACCCTTAACAATTTCTACAAAAGCTATTAGGGTTTTTCTTCACGTAATTTGAATTGCATGATTGCCAACTTTGAATGTCACCGTCTTTGCAAACAAGTGAATTTCGTCTTGCAATGAATTTTTCAAGCTTTTCCACTCAAAATTTGAAATGCCAATCTACATGAAAGTTGTGTCCCTCATCAAGATGGACAACTTTCATAAAGGTAGAATTTTAAGTGTTTAGATGAATTTTGGAGAACGCGGCAAAAGTTTCGGCAGACACCTGTGGACACTAGGGTGGCAAGGGGTTTGACCAAGCCTTTGACCATGGGTTGGCCCCACAAGTGTGTTTACTAGTCCAAGGGGGTCACTAGGGTAGGTTAGTGAGTTTTTTGAGGTGAGGACCCAGGTTGACCGTGATTTGACCACTGTTGACTCGCTATTAGGGTTAATTAAAAACCGGGGGCGTCACGACCTACCCCCCTTAAACGGAATCTCGTCCCGAGATTTGATTTGATAACGAAGAGATGGGGAGAAGACTCACGGTTTCGAGATTGTAGGAAGCTCGGATACTTAGTGTTAAGATAGTCCTCCGTCTCCCATGTTGCTTCTTCTTCCGTGTGATGACTCCATTGGATCTTGTACATCCGTACGGGTCCGCCTTCGAGTCTTTCGCTCTTTTTGGTCTAGTACTTTCAATGGGTGCTCGATGAGTGAGAAATCCGGCTCAATCCAAGCATTGACTTCGTGATGATTTCATTCTCAGGCACGACAGCATTCCCTTCTTCAATTGAGTTACATGAAACACATTGTGGACTGCGGAAAACCGTTTCGGCAACTGGATACGGTAAGCCACTGGCCCACATACTTCTATGACTTCATAGGGTCCAATGTAGCGTGGAGCTAACTTTCCCTTGACTCCGAACCTTTGCACACCTTTGGTGGGGGATACCTTCAAGTATACGTAATCTCCCACTTCAAAGCGTCGAGATGCGGTTCCCTTGTCATGGTAACTCTTGTGCCTCATCTGTGCCATCTTAAAATTCTCTCTTATCACTTGCACTCTTTCTTCGGCCTCTTTAACTAATTCCGGACCAAAGAGTGTTCTCTCTCCGGCCTCTGACCAATTTAGCGGAGTGCGGCATCTACGTCCGTAAAGAGCATCGAACGGTGCCATCTTCAAGCTGGCTTGATAACTATTGTTGTATGAGAATTCTGCCAAAGACAAACACTTGTCCCAACTCTTATCAAAGTGTAAGATGCTTGCTCTCAACATATCTTCCAAAATCTGATTTATTCTTTCCGTCTGACCATCGGTCTGCGGATGATAACCGGAATCGCGGATTAGTTTCGTTCCCAAATACTCATGCAGTTGCTCCAAAAAACGAGCTACAAACTGAGTTCCTCTCGTCGAGAGATTATAGTCTTTGGGATTCCATGCAAACGAACTATGTGATCCATGTACAACTCTGCATATTGTTGTACGGAATAAGTGGTGTGCACGGCAATGAAGTGAGCGGTCTTGGTGAGTCCGTCTACGATTACCCAAATAGAATCTTTCTTTCTACCGTTAGGGGTAAACCCACAATGAAATCCATACTAATATCGTCCCACTTCCACATAGGTATCAACGGGGGTTGGAGTACACCGCCGATTTCAAATGGCTTGCTTTCATTCGGTGGCAAGTATCGCACTCGGCTACATACTTGGCTATATCCACCTTCATATTGGACCACCAGAAGTTCTGTTTCGCATCTTGGTACATCTTGGTACTACCGGGATGAATAGAGAATTTGGACTTATGAGCCTCATCTAGAATGATTTTCTTAATTTCCGGGTCAACGGGGACCACTAGACGTTTCCCAAACCGGACCACATCCCGGTGATCCTTCCGGAAACAAGTGTACTTGGGATCTCCCTCTCGCTAATTTTTGTTTGATGATTTGAACTTCTTCATCATTGCGGCGAGCAAGAACAATTCTATCATAAAGATCGGACTCGCCGTCAAGGCATAGAGACTTGTAACGCCCGCGTTTTTAGCTCCTAATAAATCACCAAATAAATCACGCGTGTTTTCAAAACCTGCTCCACCGAGCTCATTTGCCCCCTTTCGGAACCCCGGTCACCGTCTCCCTCTCCCACCCTCGGCGCGCGTGCCGCGAATCCCGCCGGCACCGCCGCGCTCGGGTCGTCGCCCGTCGCGTGCCGCCCCGAAGACCGCGGTCGGCCACCACGCCGGAATCCCGCGCACGCCGCGGTCCCGCCGGCCGGTCCGCCTCGCCATCACCGCCGTTCCGAAATTGACGCCGGTATCCGAGAAACCCGGAAAAAATCGCAAAATCCCTTCTCCTAATTTTTCTAGGAATTCTCCTAATTTTCTAAATCTCTTTTCTATTTTTCTTCCCCGATTTTATTCCTTTTTCCTATTTTCCTTTTTCTTTTCTTCTTTTTCTTTCCCTTTTCTCCTTTTTCTTTTTCTTTTTTTTCCTTTTTTTTTTTCCACCGCCCCCCTTCTTCCTCCCGCGGCCGGGGCCGAGCCCGACCGCGGCTTCTCCCCCGCGCGGCCCCCCCCTTCCCCCCTCGCGCGTGAGCACCGGGGGCCGGGACCCCTCCTCCCCGCGCGCCCCGGTCGGCGCCCCCCTCCGACACGGCGCCCCCCCGCAGGGTCGGCACCGCCCTCTCGGCCCGTGCTCGCAGCGAGAGCGGCAAGCACGCCTCCTCGGCAACCGGCGACCGCCATTAAGGCTTGCTCGCCGGACACGCCACCGGTCTCCTCCCCCACGGCCACGGCGGCCGTCCGCACGAAGGGTCACGTCCCACGGAGCCACGCCGCACGGTGCTCGCCGACCGAGGTCTACGCCGGATATTTCTTCTCACCGCCATTGACGGACATCGAAGCACCTAGAGCTCGAATACCCTCGCCCGAACCGCCTTTCCGCGCCTATAAAAGGGCCGGACCGGCTCCCCACCTCGCCCCGCACCTCCCAGGCACTTCCCTCTCTCCCCCCGAGCTCCCACCGCCGCCCTCCACAAGCCGCCCCCGGCGCGACCGCCGCCGCCGCCGTCGATCTCCCTCCACAAGCCATCCCAGCCCGAGGTGAGGACCGGAATGAGTTGCCCTCGACCTCCTCTCTCCGTTTCCCTACCTCCCGGCCGCCGCCGTGCCCGGGAAGCCCGCCGGCCACCACGGTCAGGCCGCCCCTGTGCGCCCTCCCCCTCTGTTCTGAATGTGTCGAGAGGAAGAAGAAGGCCACCTTCCCCATAACCCCCTAATCAATTTTCTTTTCTACCCAAAGCCCTCCCACCTGCTCTCTCTCTCTCACGGTTTCATTAAAGAGCCCCCGAATTTACGAAGTTCTTTACAAATAGGTCCTTATTCCTTAAAACTAGCCCCTAAACATCCTTTATCATATCATTTTATACACCAAATTAATCCCAAATTTCGCCACACCTTTCCTAGATCTAAAATCATAGTTTATTCCTCCATTCTTTATTTTACCCCGCGAGCTCGGCCGGAGAAAATGTGTATGCTTTGTTATTGATTGCTTGCCCGTGTGTGTGCTATAGCCGACGAAGTAAACGAAGGAAGGTACACCGAGCCGGAGTTTGGAGCCGACTACCGCGAGCGAGGAGCCCGAGGTCCCGAACGCCGAGCCGCACTCCCCGAAGACTACGAAGACGGCAAGTTCAACCTTCCCCCTTTGATGCATGCTCCGTCCTAGTTTTTAAAGATATATCCTATACCCATTTTATAAATTGCATATTGTTTTACCGCAAAACATGGTAGGATAGCCACCCTTGATTGCTGTGATTGAACCATGTTTTGACCTAAATGAGTGCTTTAAAAATGTGTGAGTGCTTTCAAAATGGGTGAGTGCTTTAAAAACGGAAATGGGATATGTTTGGAAAAATGAGTAAAGAACTGGGTAGACGGGATGGACGTGTGTGTCAGGAGTATGGGTGAGCTCGTACCTGTGTGGTTGAGCGTGTTGGGAGTTGTCCATCTTGTCGGTTAAGGACCGGGTTGCGTGACATCTCACCCGACCCAAATCATCGTACAACCACTCGACCGTTGTGTGTGGCAACGGCTTAGCATAAACCCCACTAGTTAATCTACTTGCCATCCGGTGTGCGGGTGAGCGAGTGGGAGACCAAGGAGTCGGGGTACGCTCTGTGTGAGGTACGCCCTGGTTATGTGGTATAACCCCTTGGGTGCTTTCGTGGTGGCTCGTAGTGTTAGCTAAGGTGGGTAATGGCTTTGATAGGATCCGTACCGGCACTAAGGTGTCCGTGTGACGGTACCCTACTTGTGGGTAAAGATGTACAACCTCTGCAGAGTGTCAAACCTATTCGAATAGCCGTGTCCACGGTATTGGACGAGTCACGGTGTGGTCACAAAAACTAGTGTTTGGGATGGGATGTTTTACGGTAGTTTTCCGGAGATGTGTGTGTGGCTGTGTGCCTGGGCTACGACGGACGGGAAGTCCGGTAGATCCTCAGTGGTTTTTCCCTAAAACAATTGAGTTACCTGGGTTATAAAAATGATTTGCGAAAACCTTTTTGAAATGACCCCTGCATGTGTAAGTTTGCAAAATGAACCTTAACCTGATCCTTGTTATACCTTATGCATGATTCTGCTTATAAGCCCCTCCGTGGGTGGGGTTGGATTTGCTGAGTACGTATGTGCTCACCACTATTTACTAACTATTTTACAGAGGAGGATCCCGATTACATTCCCGAAGACGTTGAGTAGGTTGTGCCCTACACCCAACCGTGCTCGTGTACCGGGGCCCTACCGAAAGCTTCCATGGTGTGGTACTCCGAGGAGGCTATGGAAGCCTTTGCTATTGTAGTGTGGTCGTTAGCGTTTGTGTTGTTCCTTGTAGCGTTGGCACTACCGTGCCCTTTTTTTAACCATAACGTAAAGGACTGATTCCACCGTTGTAATAAATGTGCTACCGGCCTCCCGGGACCGGTATTTGTGTCACATTTGGTCACCTCCGATGAGGGGACGCTTCGGGTGGTATCGAGCCGTAGGTTGGCCGTAGGACATGACCCCTAGGATACGAGACCTCCTCTCGTCCCTCTCTAACCTTTCCTTTGCTAAGCTCACCTTTTCCCAAATCCTTACCTTGATTCTTGCTTGTTTCCAGATGCCTAACCCCGAGTGGAACGGTGGAATTTGCCCCGTCCAGCCTGGCCTCCCTAACCTGTTGCTACTCAGCCTAGAGCGCGTCGGAGTAAGGGATCCGCCAGAGTTCGTCTACCGGGAGTACGAACGCTTCGGCACCCTTCGGTGTAAGCTGCTGATCTTTGTGGGAAGGAGCACGCTTTACCCCGACATAGAGCCATGGTTCGTCTCTGCCACCGGTTTTCGCTTTGCCGACACCTACCCCAAGGCCGCTCGGAAGGCCTCCGACGCCTACGAGTGGTTTATAGACGGCACCTCCGAAGGACTCCAATGGGATTCTTTCCACCCTCCGGAGGAAGAGGACGCTCGTGGATTGATCGCATGAGAGGTCTAGAATGAGAGGAAGAAGATTTAGAAGAGGCAGTCTCCCACCTATCCATATACCTCAGAGGCCTCGACCACCTCTATCAGGAGCAAGCCCAGCAAGGCGAAGCAAGCAGATCGACGGAGCGGAAAGAGCGAACGAGAGGATAGAACTAGAAAGGGTAAAGACAACCATAGCGAAGTTGAGTTGCACAACATGAGGCAAGACTACCTCGGGGAAAAGGAACGATCGGAGATGTTCCACAAACAAGCTATGGGATGAACTAAAGGAGTGAAGAAGCGAGAGATGAAGGAGCCAGAGCGAGAAGAGGATGAACCCGAAGAAACCCACCGGGACAAAGGGACCCGGAGACCGAAGACGAGATACCGGAGCAAGATCTTCCACCGAAGAAGCGCCGTATCCGGCTAGAGGAAGAGTCGCCATAAGGATAAGACTAGGGTGATAGGCTAGAAGTTGAGTCCTAGCGATAACAAGTGTACCCCGAAGGATGTACCCCCAACCTTCCTACTAAATAAAGTCATCCATCTTTTGTACCCCACCACAACTCGTTCAACTCTACCTTTGTTTTCGGATGGCGGAAGATGGATGGACCCAAGGCGTGTGCCGGGGAGGAGCTCGGTTTTGCTCGCCTCGCTCATCCACTCCCTGGAGCGCCTCGGTATCACTGAGCGCCCTAGGTACTACAGCAGAGAGTACGAGCAACTCGGCACTCTTCGCTGTAGGGTGGTCCTCTCCGTCGCTAGAAGCAACCGCCACACCAACATCGAGCCGTGGCGCGTGACCGCCACAGGGTTCCGACACCGGGATACCTATCCTTTGGCCCTCAGAAAAGCCCTCCGCTACCTGTGCCGAATCTACGAAGAGCACCTCGTCCCCACACCAATGAGGTACTTCCCTCCCGCCATCAGGACCCCAGTTTGGCAGGCCCGCATGAGGAACTTGGAGCGACGCCGCCACCAAGAAGACCTGCTGTACCACGTAGTCGCCTACCTTGTCTCCCTGGACAAGCTCTTTGATGACCAAGCCAGGCACTTGAGGGAACAAATCAGCCGGGCCGAGCAAGCTGAAGTCACAGTGCGGATGCACCAAGTCCGAGTGGCTCAAGCTGAAGCGAGGACCGCAGCGGCCATAAGCAAGTGAAGCCGTTGCCCGGGAAAGCCTCGAAGGATCCGGGACCAACGCATGCAAGAATGGACCCACGGCGGAACGCCGGTTCCAGCCATTGGAGAACCTCAAGTCCCGCCGGGGAACACCCCTTGTAGGATGGGGAGGAGCCATAGAAGTCCCACCAAGCACCACCGGCGGTCACCGAACCGGCCTACCACCGAAGCCGCGGCACGGCCTCGGGAAAACGGAGACCCCGAAGGCGGAAACGATGACGAGTTGCTCATTCCGCCGGAAGAACACTCGACCCCGAGAAGACGACTCCCCTCGCGAGTAGTGTGCCCCAAGACCCGGGGAATGAAGCCGCACCGGTCCAAGTCGCGCCCTTAGTCCTTAGCCGTGTAATGTGTCCGCGTAGTCGGGATGTATCCTCCTCGCTGGTTTGTAATAAAAACCTGTTTGTGCTTGCTTGATTGCTATGTGCTTGTTGTGTGCTTTCCGGCAGAATAAACCCTGCCTTTTCAAAAAGAAATCCGTTATAATCCACTTAAACATCACATAAAACTAGATCTCTTAGAAACCCGCTTCTTTACAGATGGTTTCCAGGCGCCCTGTCAGGACCCACCGGTCGGACGCTGAGGGATCGCAAGCCGATCGGAGGGAGCGCCTCCACGAACAGGAGGTTAACCAAAATGAAGAAGGAGGAGAGAACGTGGTCCTGCCACCACCACCCCCTCCTATTGACTTGGCTCAAGTCTAAGCCAACTAGACCGTCCTGATGGAGGCTATCTTCAATGCCATCAACCGCCCAAGACCCCGTGCCATGAGCATGAATGAAAAGCTGATCGAGTTCCTCAGGACTAAGCCGCCCACTTTTAGCGGGTCGGTGAATCCTTTGGACGCTGACGATTGGCTGAGAGCCATCCTGAGGGAACTGGAGCCCCTCCACTGCGAGGACCATGACAAGGTTCTCCTGGCAGCTCACCAGCTCACCGGGACAGCCCTAGCCTGGTGGGAAAATTACTGCGCCGCCGCCAAGGATCCCTCCGCCATCACATGGGATGAATTCGTGGAGGAGTTCCGTCGCTACCACATCCCGGAGGCCACACTGAAGCGGAAGGCAGACGAGTTCCGCGAACTCCGCCAAGGCAACATGTCTGTGGAGGAATACACGTACCAGTTCATAGAGCTGGCACGCTATGCCCCCGAGGAGGTGGATAAAGACTCCAAAAAGCAAGAGATGTTCAAGAAGGGGCCGACTCCGAACCGAGGACACCGTCGACTCCTCGGATTTACCCGACTTTAATACCCTTATGAACATGGCAATCCTCACGGAAAGAGCAAAGGCCGAGGAAAAGAAGGAAAACAAGCGCAAGTTCATGGAACACAAGGCCAAGCGAAGAAGAGCGGTCCCGGAGGCCGAGAAACTTTGGACACCCCATGTCCGGGTTCCAAGCTCCTATGCGATACGGAACCCAATCCCAAGCCACGAGCTCACAAGCCCCCAGAGCCCAGTTCAAGCCCTCCTACAACCGAGTGCCATGAAGCCCCCACGGAACAACACCGGCCCGGATCACTACCAACAACAACAACAACGGCTCCCGAGTGTGTTTCAACCGCCGAGAAACCGGCACTTCATCGCCAATCGCCCCTATGCTAAAAAGCCAGCCACCACCACCTACTCCAACTCGGTGAACGGGCCAAGGCCACTTGCGTCGGGAGCCAACCGCATGCCGGTGCGCAGCAACAACAACTTCGGCAACAACACCAGGCAACCGGCGGATGAGGCAGCCCCGGCGGTCGTATGGACGCGCTCGGGTGAATCACATCAATGCGCGGGAGGCACGAGAAGCACAAGGAGTAGTACTCGGTGAGTTCCCGGTCGGCTCGGCTTTGGCTACCATACTATTCGATTCGGGAGCATCGCACTCATTTATATCCTCAAGCTTTGTGGAAAAGCATAGCATACCCACAGTACTACTCAAAGCACCCCTAATAACTCGAACGCCCGGAGGTGACATTAATTGTCAACTGGGATGCCCCCGGGTAAGGATCATTTTAAGTGGGGTAGAGTTCCTAGCAGACCTGGTAGTACTGAAATCCAAGGGGATAGATGTGATCCTTGGTATGGACTGGTTAAGCCAACACCATGGCCTCATAAGTTGCGCCGATAAAGTAGTGCACACGAGCAACCCGGACGGGATACAAGTGACCCGCCACACCCGGGGACACGAGTCGGATATAATGGTTTTCAACATAGAAGCCAAGTCCATAGAAGATGTCCCAGTAGTACGAGAATACCCAGATGTGTTCCCCGAAGAACTCCCTGGAATGCCACCAGACAGGGATATAGAGTTCGTAATCGACCTTATCCCTGGAACCTCTCCCATAGCCAAGAGACCCTATAGGATGGCAGCCCCTGAGTTGGCAGAATTGAAGAAGCAGCTAGCAGAGCTCCAGCGAAGTGGGTTCATCAGACCAAGTTCATCACCTTGGGGAGCCCCAGTGCTTTTCGTGGAGAAGAAGGATAAGAGCATGAGGATGTGTGTGGACTATCGCTCGGCCGAACGAGGTCACTATTAAGAACAAGTACCCTCTTCCCGGAATAGATGACCTGTTTGACCAAGTCGAAGGGAGCCAAGTATTTCTCGAAGGTGGATCTAAGATCGGGGTACCACCGGCTCAAGATCGGGGAAAGTGACATCCCCAAGATCGCCTTTGTCACTCGCTACGGGCAATACGAGTTCACGGTGATGTCCTTTGGACTAACCAATGCACCAAAGATACTTCATGAACCTCATGAATAAGGTGTTCATGGAAGAGCTAGACAAGTTTGTCGTGGTCTTCATCGACGACATACTTGTGTACTCCAAGAGCGTGGAGGAGCATGAACAACATCTTCGAGTAGTCTTCGGGAAAATTGAGGGCACACAAGCTATACGCCAAGTTCGGCAAGTGTGAATTTTGGCTAGAGAAAATATCCTTCCTTGGGCACATACTTTGCGAAGGAGTAGGCGTAGACCCCGGGAAAGTTGAGACAGGTCTCCAAGCGGCGACAACCAACCAACGTGAGCGAGATCGGGAGTTTCCTAGGTTTAGCGAGGGTACTACCGGAGATTTATCGAGGGATTCTCCAAGATCGCCCGGCCCATGACGGAGCCGCTTAAGAAAGAGAAGAAGTTTAACCGGACCGAGGGCACGTGAAAGAAGTTTCCAAGAGTTGAAGAAGAGGTTGACCACGGCCCCGGTGCTAACCCCCCCCAGACATTCAACGAGACTTTGTCGTGTATTGCGACGCCTCCCGACAAGGGTTGGGATGTGTTCTCATGCAAGATGGGAAGGTAGTGGCATATGCCTCCCGTCAGCTCAAACCCCATGAGCAGAACTATCCCACCCATGATCTGGAGTTTGCAGGCGTAGTGCATGCCCTGAAGATCTGGAGACACTATCTGATCGGGAACAAGTGTGAAATCTACACAGACCACAAGAGTCTAAAGTACATCTTCACTCAGCCCGACCTGAACCTAAGGCAGAGAAGATGGCTAGAGCTAGTCAAGGACTACAACCTAGAAATCCACTACCACCCCGGGAAGGCCAATGTGGTAGCAGATGCCCTAAGCCGGAAAACCTACGAGAAGGCAGCACCCAAGAGTGCCCAGTTGCAAGAGGAGATGGCCCGACTCAACGTGCACATCGTCCCCCAAGGCTACGTTCGCCAGCTGAGTGTTCAGCCTACCCTAGAGGAAAAGATCCGGAAGGCCCAAGAGACCGATGAAGATCTGATGAAGATCCGCAAGCATACCGGAGAGAACAAGGCCCCTGACTTCAGGGTAGATGACCAAGGCACCCTATGATACAAGAACAGGATATGCGTGCCCGAAGGTGGAGATTTCCGACAACCATCATGGATGAGGCACACAACTCAAAGATACTCCATACACCGGGATCCACCAAGATGTACATGGACTTAAAGCGAAGTACCGGTGGAATGGGATGAAGGCGAGACATTGCACGATTCGTCGCCCACCGTGACACTTGCCGGAGGATCAAAGCCGAACATCGAAGCCGGCCAGGATCGTTGCAACCTTTACCAATCCCGGTATGGAAGTGGGACGAGATAGGTATGGACTTCGTAGTAGGGTTGCCAAGGACTCGAAGGGACATGACTCCATATGGGTGATCGTGGACCGACTCACTAAAGTCGCTCACTTTCTACCCGTACGGACCACTTATGGTGGAGAGAAGTTGGCAAAACTCTACATAGAAAATATAGTGAAGCGCATGGAGTGCCTAGCGAGAATAGTCTCGGACAGAGGGACCCGGTTCACCTCTAGGTTCCGGGAAAAGCTCGCATAAAGCCATGGGCACCAAGCTAGACTTCAGCTCGACGCATACCACCCACGGACGGACGGACGGACCGAAAGGGTGAATCAAATTTTGGAAGATATGTTGAGAGCATGCGTCCTCACCTACGGCAAAGATTAGGAGCGAGCCCGCCATATGCAGAATTTTCCTACAACAACGGCTACCAAGCAAGTCCGGGAATGTCGCCATTCGAAGCACTATACGGGAGAAAATGCGGGACACCCCCGATGTGGTCGAAGTAGGAGAGCGTGCCCCGGTTGGGCCCGCACTTATAAAGGAAGCCGAGGAGCGAGTAGGTGATATTCGAGAAAAGTTGAAAGCTGCCCAGTCCCGACAGAAGAGCTACGCAGACAAGAAGAGGCGTGAAGCGAGCTTCAATCCAGGAGACTTCGTCTACCTCAAGGTTTCACCCATCCGGGGGACTCGGAGGTTTCAAGTACACGGGAAGTTGGCCCCTCGGTACATCGGCCCGTATAAAGTGCTCAAGAGAGTCGGAGCAGTAGCATATCGGCTGGAGCTACCCGAAGAAATGTCAGATATACACCCAGTATTCCACATCTCCCGCCCCTACGCCGATGCTTGAAGGTTCGGGAAGAAAAGCGAGTACGAGAGAGACCATCGACCTACGGCCGGACCTTAGGTACCGGGAGGTGCCCGTCAAGATCTTAGACACCGTGGTCAAGCGGACAAGAACGTCGAAGTACGGGTGTGCGGAGTCCGGTGGAGTAGACACGGGGTGGAAGAAGCTACGTGGGAACGAGAAGACGCCGAAGAAGGAGTTTCCCCACCTATTCGAAACTTAGCCGAATCTCGAGGACGAGATTCATTTTAAGTGGGTTAGGTTTGTAACGCCCGCGTTTTTAGCTCCTAATAAATCACCAAATAAATCACGCGTGTTTTCAAAACCGTCCACCGAGCTCATTTTCCCCCTTTCGGAACCCGGGTCACCGTCTCCCTCTCCCACCCTCGGCGCGCGTGCCGCGAATCCCGCCGGCACCGCCCGCGCTCGGGCCGTGCGCCCGTCGCGTGCCGCCCCGGACCGCGATCGGCCACCACGCCGGGAATCCCGCGCACACCGCGGTCCCGCCGGCCGGTCCGCCTCGCCATCACCGCCGTTCCGAAATTGACGCCGGTATCCGAGAAACCCAGAAAAATCTGCAAAATCCCTTCTCCTAATTTTTCTAGGAATTCTCCTAATTTTCTAAATCCCTTTTCTATTTTTCTTCCCTGATTTTTTTCCTTTTTCCTATTTTTTCTTTTTCTTCTTTTTCTTTCCCTTTTCTCCTTTTTCTTTTTCTTTTTCTTTTTTTTTCCTTCTTTTTTTTTCCCCGCCCCCCTTCTTCCTCCCGCGGCCGGGCCGAGCCCCGACCGCGGCTTCTCCCCCCCGCGCGGCCCCCCCTTCCCCCTCGCGCGTGAGCACCGGGGGCCGGGACCCCTCCTCCTCGCGCGCCCCGGCCGCGCCCCCTCCGCACGGCGCCCCCCCGCAGTCGGCCACCGCCCCTCGGCCCGTGCTCGCGGCGGGGAGCGGCGCACGCCTCCTCGGCAACCGGCGACCGCCATTAAGGCTTGCTCGCCGGGACACGCCACCGGTCTCCTCCCCCACGGCCACGGCGGCCGTCCGCACGAAGGGTCACGTCCCACGCAGCCACGCCGCACGGTGCTCGCCGGCCGAGGTCTACGCCGGGATATTTCTTCTCACCGCCATTGACGGACATCGAAGCTCCTAGAGCTCGAATACCCTCGCCCGAACCGCCTTTCCGCGCCTATAAAAGGGCCGGACCGGCTCCCCACCTCGCCCCGCACCTCCCAGGCACTTCCCTCTCTCCCCCCGAGCTCCCACCGCCGCCCTCCACAAGCCGCCCCTGTTACAGACCGCCGCCGCCGCCGTCGATCTCCCTCCACAAGCCATCCCAGCCCGAGGTGAGGACCGGAATGAGTTGCCCTCGACCTCCTCTCTCCGTTTCCCTACCTCCCGGCCGCCGCCGTGCCCGGGAAGCCCGCCGGCCACCACGGTCAGGCCGCCCCTGTGCGCCCTCCCCCTCTGTTCTGAATGTGTCGAGAGGAAGAAGAAGAAGGCCACCTTCCCCATAACCCCCTAATCAATTTTCTTTTCTACCCAAAGCCCTCCCACCTGCTCTCTCTCTCACAGTTTCATTAAAGAGCCCCCGAATTTACGAAGTTCTTTACAAATAGGTCCTTATTCCTTAAAACTAGCCCCTAAACATCCTTTATCATATCATTTTATACACCAAATTAATCCCAAATTTCGCCACACCTTTCCTAGATCTAAAATCATAGTTTATTCCTCCATTCTTTATTTTACCCCGCGAGCTCACCGGAGAAAATGTGTATCTTTCGTTATTGATTGCTTGCCCGTGTGTGTGCTATAGCCGACGAAGTAAACGAAGGAAGGTACCCCGAGCCGAGTTTGGAGCCGACTACGCGAGCAGGAGCCCGAGGTCCCGAACGCCGAGCCGGCACTCCCCGAAGACTACGAAGACGGCAAGTTCAACCTTCCCCCTTTGATGCATGCTCTGTCCTAGTTTTTAAAGATATATCCTATACCCATTTTATAAATTGCATATTGTTTTACCGCAAAACATGGTAGGATAGCCACCCTTGATTCGTTGTGATTGAACCATGTTTTGACCTAAATGAGTGCTTTAAAAATGTGTGAGTGCTTTCAAAATGGGTGAGTGCTTTAAAAACGGAAATGGGATATGTTTGGAAAAATGAGTAAAGAGCGGGTAGACGGGATGGACGTGTGTGTCGGGAGTATGGGTGAGCTCGTACTGTGTGGTTGAGCGTGTTGGGAGTTGTCCATCTTGTCGGTTAAGGACCGGGTTGCGTGACATCTCACCTGACCCAAATCATCGTACAACCACTCGACCGTTGTATGTGGCAACGGCTTAGCATAAACCCCACTAGTTAATCTACTTGCCATCTGGTGTGCGGGTGAGCAGCGGGAGACCAAGGAGTCGGGGTACGCTCTGTGTGAGGTACGCCCTGGTTATGTGGTATAACCCCTTGGGTGCTTTCGTGGTGGCTCGTAGTGTTAGCTAAGGTGGGTAATGGCTTTGATAGGATCCGTACCGGCACTAAGGTGTCCGTGTGACGGTACCCTACTTGTGGGTAAAGATGTACAACCTCTGCAGAGTGTCAAACCTATTCGAATAGCCGTGTCCACGGTATTGGACGAGTCACGGTGTGGTCACAAAAACTAGTGTTTGGGATGGGATGTTTTACGGTAGTTTTCGGAGATGTGTGTGTGTGTGTGTGCACGGGCTACGACGGACGGGAAGTCCGGTAGATCCTCGGTGGTTTTTCCCTAAAACAATGGAGTTACTTGTGTTATAAAAATGATTTGCGAAAACCTTTTTGAAATGACCCCCGCATGTGTAAGTTTGCAAAATGAACCTTAACTCCGATCCTTGTTATACCTTATGCATGATTTTGCTTATAAGCCCCTCCGTGGGTGGGGTTGGATTTGCTGAGTACGTATGTGCTCACCCTTGTTTTACTAACTATTTTACGAGAGGAGGATCCCGATTACATTCCCGAAGACGTTGAGTAGGTTGTGCCCTACACCCAACCGTGCTCGTGTACCGGGGCCCTACCGAAAGCTTCCATGGTGTGGTACTGCGAGGAGGCTATGGAAGCCTTTGCTATTGTAGTGTGGTCGTTAGCGTTTGTGTTGTTCCTTGTAGCGTTGGCACTACCGTGCCCTTTTTGTAACCGTAACGTAAAGGACCGATTCCACCTGTTGTAATAAATGTGCTACCGCCCTCCGGGATCGGTATTTGTGTCACATTTGGTCACCTCCGATGAGGGGACGCTTCAAGACTTCCTTGCGGTACCACTTCTAAGTTGAGCCTTTTCATCTCTTCACACAATGGTTCACTAACCGGCTCCAACTCTAGATGGTTGCGGTGATCCTTGCGGCTAAGAGCATACGCAACAACATTTGCTTTGCCGGGGTGATAGTGCACTTCTAGATCATAATCCTTAATCAACTCAAGCCATCTTCTCTGCCTCATATTCAACTCGAGCGAGTGAAGATGTATTTGAGACTCTTGTCATCGGTGAAGATATTGCAACGATTACCCATTAGGTAATGCCTCCATATCTTGAGAGCATGGACAACAACAGACTAACTCAAGATCATGGGTAGGATAATTAAGCTCATGAGGTCGAAGTGCCCGTGAAGCATAAGCAATGACTCGGCCCTCTTGCATAAGGACACGCCGAGACCCGTGCTCGATGCGTCACGTAAAACTTCAAACGGTTTGGAATTATCCGGTTGCACTAGTACCGGGGCTGAAGTTAGATGTTGCCTCAAGGTGTGGAAAGCTTTCTCACATGCTTCACTCCACACGAACTTCACTCCTTTCTTGAGCAGTTCGGTCATATGTTTGGCGATTCTAGAGAAGTCGGGAATGTATCGACGTTAGTATCCCGCCAATCCTAGGAAGCGTGGATTTGGTGTACGGACTTGGGTGGTTTCCAATCCATCACCTCTTGAACTTTGCTAGGATCTACGGAGATACCATCATGGGAAATGGTGTGCCCTAAGAATTTCACACTTTTCAACTAGAATTCACATTTGGAGAACATAGCATAAAGCTTATGATCTCGCAAATGCTTCGAAGGACAACTCGGAGGTGTTTGGAGTGTTCTTTCTCGCTTTTGGAATAGATGACGATATCATCGATAAAGACCACGACGAACTTGTCGAGCTCCGTCATGAACACGGAGTTCATGAGGTACATGAAGTAGGTTGGGGCATTTGTGAGACCAAAAGACATTACCAAGAACTCGTAAAGACCATAATGAGTGGAGAAAGCGGTTTTAGGAATGTCACAAGGTCGAATCTTGATTTGGTGATAACCGGAACGGAGGTCAATCTTAGAGAAGACTTTGGCACCAGCCAATTGATCAAAAAGAACATCGATTTGGGGAAGCAGGTATTTGTTTTTGATGGTGACTGCATTGAGCGGTCGGTAATCTACGCACATTCTTAAGCTACCATCTTTCTTCTTGACAAAGAGAGAAGGGCAACCCCAAGGAGAAGAGCTCGGGCAAATATAACCCTTATCTAACAATTCTTGGAGTTGAGTTTTCAGTTCGGCTAACTCTTTGGGTGGCATGCGATAAGGTCTTTTGGAAATGGGTGCGGTACCGGGCTGGAGTTCGATCACAAACTCGACATCTCTGTCTGGTGGCATACCAGGCAACTCATCAGGAAAGACATCCGGGTACTCGCACACTACTGGAATTTCATCAAGAGGGGAGATAATGGTCACATAGGCACAAGAATCGGTACCGTCCCTGAAAGGTAGGTACAAGGTAGTGTGCCCGACCGTAGGAGAATTGATCTCTACGACCCTATCTGATATATCTAGAATCACCTTATGTTGATTCATCCATTCCATACCCAAGATAACATCCATGCTTCCCAATTTGATGGTTATGAGATTAGATCGAATAACCTTACTTCCTAGCCTTAAAGGAACTCCAAAAGTTACTAAGTGAGAAGTGATGTTTCCACCGGTGTGGTAATTTTATAAGCCGATTTGGTTTGCATTCCTTTTAGACCCAATTTGTCTAGTAGATTCTCACTTATGAAACCGTGGGTGGCTCCCGAATCAAACAAAATCTTAACGGGAGTGTTGTTGATAGAGAATGTACTCGTGAGCACCGAAGCTCCTTCCGGAATATCGCTCATGGTGGTAAAGTTCAGCTTGCCTTGGCGCACTTGCACCATGGGCTTCTTAGCCGGAGTGGCAGGCTTGTTTCCTGCACCTTGAGTCCGCGAGTTGGGCTTGATCCGCTCGGGCTTGGGACACTCGTTGATGTAATGCCCCGGCTGGCCACAGTTGTAGCAACGGCGATCACCAACGTTGCGAGGAGGTGCATTAGGCTTTGGAGCCTCGCTCGCCGAGCATTGCGGAACCGGAAGTTCCCCGTGGGTTTGCTCGGGGTGGCTTCATCGTCCGCATCCGGTTGAAGATTGCTGGGATGGGCCTGGTGCGTTCTTCTTCACAAAGAGAAACTTCTTGCCCGTTCCGCTGCCCGGGGTGAAACCAGGCATCCTCTTCTTGTCCCCATGGGCTTTCTTCATAGCATGTTCTTGGGAGATAGCCTTGTTTACTAGCTCATGAAAGTTTGTGGGCTCGAGCAGGTTCAGACGCTCGTACAATTTGCCATCAAGCCTGTCACGAAACATCTTCTTTGGATCAGTATCAACGTGATGTCCGCCATACTAGCATAGGCTGTTAAACTTTTGGGCGTAGCGGTACACCGTGTCGGATCCCTACCTAAGGGCCAACAGCTCCCTCATCTTCCTATCCATCAGTCCCTTGGGAATGTGGTGACTCTTGAAGGCTTGCTTGAACTCATCCCAAGTCACAGCGTGCCCTCGCTGCATCGACTTGAAATGGTCCCACCACATCAAAGCTTCTCCCCGCGATTCGCCGCCGCGAAGTTAGCTTTCTTCTCCTCGGAGCAAGGCAACACAAAGGCGAGAGAATTTTGCCTCTATGGCCTTGATCCAAGCCTCGGCTTCTAGGGGGTCTTCGCTTTAGCGAAGGTTGGCGGCTTCATTGTGATGAATTGGGCATATGTGGTGACCGATTTGGCCCCTCGTGGTTGGCCCCATGTGGCGGCCCTCGGTTCATCCGTTGGGCGATTTGCTGCTGCGTCCGCAATATCCGGCGCAACACCTCGGCTTGGGTGGCCACGAAGGCCTCCGACGGTGTCATGGGCGGGGTGGCGGCAAGTCATCGCTACCATTCGCTCCGAAACCGTTGGGCGAGCCGCGCGTGGTTCCCACCATCTGAAATGCGAGCCTTATTAGTTACATAATCAAAAGCTTACTCCAAAAATGATGACAAGCATGATCATGCATAACCACAACTCATTAGCATTTATATGATGAGGACAGCAACAGTGGAACGAGCATCACATAGTCAACAAGGATTCATAAAATTGTTCTTTAACACGGTTAGGAATGCAACCACTCGAATAACGAGCCCACATTCACTCTCGGACAATTCGCCACTTCGGGTACCAACAAAGGTGGTATACGAACGAGCACTTGAACGTTGGGCAACGAGTGATGCCCCTACAATGCTTTGGTTTACCAACGCTTATGCAAATTGTAAGGTTCGACAAGCGTGAATATCGCATCGATTTATCCAAAGAGTTGGTAATCATACGCAATAAAACTTCAATTTCGAATGACAAATGAATTTCAATTAAAACACTCATATCTTCGAAGCATTTGTTATTACAACAAAATGGAACAAGGTCCGAAGACATTACAACTCTCAAATTTCGAAAACAACATGACATGACCCGGTACAAGCAGTTACTCGGCACGAAGACGTGCTAACAAGCTAACTACTCTAAACATCTCGAAGATAACTCAATAGGATCGACATCCTTCTTGTTCTTGCTGTCGGCAACCTAGTTGCCCACTGAAGCACCACCCTGTACGTAGGCGAAGGCGGGGTAGTCGGCAACGGTGGTCCTGCTCGGCTTGTCCGATCCGGACCGGACAAACCCCCGCTCGCTCCTCCGGTGTGCTGCACCGGGGGTAGTGGCCGTAAGGCCACTATAGCCTAAAAGGCCGCCACCGTACCTCGGCCTCCTCCACCTGTGCCGCATGTCGGCAATGTTCGAAGTAGCGTCAACCTCTCAATCTCATACGCATCGGCATTCTCCTCTAGAGTGTGATTCTGCGCCTCCAAATCTACAATCCGCTGCAGGCGGTCGCCTCTCTCTAGCTCTAGCCGGAATCTCCTAGCACGCGGCTACTGTCATTCTCCTGCGCACCCGAGTAAGTGTAAAGTTCAGGGCCGCCGATGTGCCGCCGATAGGCTGCCGCCAATCACGCCTAGATGCCTCCGACGTTTGCCCAATAATCGCCGCGGTGTTATAGCGCGGCCCCCGAAGTGTAAAGACCACGCTCGGACGGCCGAGCTAGCGTCCGAGTAACATCTAACGACTCTACTAGTGTCAACGGCTCCCGTAGATAATCCATATGATCCAACCATGTCGGGTCGTGAGTACTCACGAGCGGGAAACAATCCAAACGGAGAGAGAGCTACCACAGTGGGGTTGTGGTCACAGAAGTCCGTCAGCACTCTGAGGGCGGGTGACTCAACGGCCTCGTGGGTAATAAATCCCCAGTAGATAAAACTCAAGTCGAACTAGTCGGCGTGGTCTGGGTGTGGCAGTACAGTGACGATCACTCTGCAACGAGGAACGCCATAACGCTCGAACTCGGACACCTGGTAAGTCGGTGGTGTGAGGTAGCCTGTGGTGCTGAGTGCTTCCCACGCAAGGTGTGGAAAACCCTCCCAGTGCAACCCGTTGGTACGGATCATACCATCAGCGTCGAACTCGTGAAACACGGGGAAAGCCATACGTACAAAAATGTAACTCATGTCGGATCTCAAAGAGAACGGCATGTCAAACGGTGAAGTTACGGCGTTGTGAATAAAATTCATAACCAAAATCCGAAACCTCAAAACTTTCCCAAGTTTTCCGGTTCAAAATAAATTCTTTAACACCTATTTAATTTTTAAGGTTGAGCTCGAACAAGGAGAACAAGGTGGACGATACGAGAACCTAGATGTGCCTAGGAAAGTGTAAACCAACCCAAAAGGAACTAGAATTGAGACTTGCGATTACAAGATAACTAGTTAAGAAGCAACTTGTTTTTAACAATTTGGTTTAATTAACCTAGCACAAGGTAAACAAACTTTTCAAAAATTTCGGCATAAAGCATGACAACTAGGTATGAGAAGTACTCTAGTTTGATAAAAAGCACACACTAGCACAATCTTCCTTAGAGAGCATATAGAAGTTCGGTTTTGGGGTCCATTTTAGTTGTTTCGATTTTTACTATGCATGCAAGATGTCCTATCCGACCTCACATGGCAATCCAGCCAAAAATCGAAGTTAGTGCCGGTGGCAAGGCTTTTATTCGTCTCTCCCTATAATATCTAGTCGAGAGCTATACGGTACTCGCTTAACAACTAACGAAGCGCTGTTATGTACCTGCGAAACGAACCTTTCGTGCCGGCACGTCACGAAAGCATCCGGATACATTACCGTTCACTATAGAAACAAGTATCCATGCGTTAAGCCGCCGCATGGACGGCGTCCAACCTCGGACACCCTCCGTTTGAATGGAGTGTATCCTTGCCTCGCATGAGCGACATGCGGAATGCACACGTATGAAACACGTGGCAACACACAACTCATAAACAGACGTGAAGATGGGATCCGTGGAATGGATCACTCCATCAACCCTCGCAATTCCCGTGATGCGGAACAGCACACGTATAAAACACGTGGCTCATCTAGTTTGGTTGTGCAAGAAAGTAAGTCTGTCATAAAGTAATGTCTTGAAAGTTAGCCAATAAACCATAGGTTAAATAAGCCACACGAAAGAACCCAAAATTCCCTCTAGGGCCTCTCGGTCTAGTTTATCCTTAGCGGACCAACGTATTTTGGAAATCGACAATCTTGGCATATTTTATTCAAAAACCAGGTGATTAAGTTTATTAATTCATCTCCGGTGCATATAAGCTACGATACCAACGGTGATAACCCGCCCGGGGAAAATACCGTACTATCGCCTAAGACCGATCCACTTTGGTCATTAAGCAATAATAAAGTATCATCCTGTCGTTAGTTGCCAGGTTAACACCGGTAAATTACTTGAAAAGCAACAAGGATCGAATATATGCAATAAAACTCACTCGAAGGCGAATCCGGAGATACACAACATTAATCTCCAAATTCGTACCCCGAAGGGTTTAATTATTACAAACCATAGTTTTTGCCATAACGAAATAGTTCGAGTTTTGAAAGCGGCGGAATTTAAACTAACGGAAGCGAAGACACCACGGTAGACCCAAACACACGGTAGGCTGCCCCCGAAAGGACAACTTTCCCGTGCCGTTTCCAAAAATCCTCGGGTCGGGATCGAATCTTACGATCTTTGGTGCGGGCTATCCGCATACCCCGCGAGATACCCGGAGTCACCATACACCACCGGTAGCTAGCCGTGAGAGCGAATCCCAAGAGTAGTAATAGTAGGATCCCTCGCCGCCTCATTAAGGTACTAGGCTTACCGGTCCCATTCCCGACATTTGCTTAGTACGTTCAAACACTTAACCCCCATAACCACCGGACCGGAGCCCAAATCCCATGCTCTTACCACGTGAGCAATCCATTTAAGGATATATTGTGATTCCTGTCTAGGAACCTATTCTCGCGAGTGAGGTCATCACCCGACTTGTAACGGTCCTATAGCTTAGCAGCTATCAACCTATCATACTAGTAAGGACAAAGGTACCTAGGGATCATGCATCTAGGGTTTCATTCAACTCCGAACGTAAATGCACAATCATCCATAGATAATTGAATAATGAATTTTAAAACTAGGTTAGATGCACCGGAGCTTGCCTTCGTCGGCTAGGTTAGCTCGGGCACCCTCGGTGTCGTTGAGCACTTCCACGCATCGTATCGAAGCTTCCGCTCCTCCTTCCTCGGTTTCGGGACAAGGGGAGTAATCTCCGTCGGGAACATCTACACGGAATGCAATGCAAGGTTCGGGTGATGTGATAGGTTGTTATCTTGCCCAACTCTTGTTGGTCATATTCACCTTAACAAGCACCTAGATAGTATTTCTCTTTTAGGAAGGTTATTAGTTGTACATGGGTTACTCTTTTATTGTACATTTGAATAAAGGTTTTTATTGTACTTGTTATTTCATGTGAATGCATAGTCCTTTTCCTTTCACAAGCAAGGGTATGAATAACATTTTTATTCATGAATTGATTTCTTATCGGCAAGGATAATTATTTATCTTTTAATTAAATTAGGCAATACTTTCAAAAAGGAAAAGAATTAAATAGGGGGCTTCCCTTTATTTAAATTATCTTTAGTATTAAAAGGGCTTTTAAGCTTTTTATTAAGTAATTAAATTATCAAAAATTAAGGAAGTGTTTCTTAAACATATTAGCACCCATACTTGGTCCATTGGACCCACATGTGATGCTTGGAAGCTAGGAAACTAAATATTGGAGAAAGTAATCAAGACTAGCTAGTGATTCAATTTAAATGCGTACAAAAATAAATAAGCATCAAAATGATCCAAACTTTCTCATGCATGCTCTCTAGTCCTAAACAAGCCGAAAGAACCCAAGATATTCACCTAGAAACCCTACCGATCTTAGTTCATTAATTTACAAATGAAAACATGCATAAATCAAGAATAATTATTTCGTTACACCAAAAATCGTGATTAATTCATAAGAGGTGTATTTTTACATAACAAGACAAAGTGTGCACAAGTTGAGCTCGGAAACGCAAATATATCTAGCAAGAAAAATCATCTAGACAGGTTTACGCGAGAATTGGACAACAATTTATTTAGCAATATTAACTTCATAACTTTGTGCAATGTTTGGCACAGGAGCTAGTCCTAACAAGACACAAAACATATCCAAAATTTAGATACGAGAGGAGTTATAGATTTAAAGTTATGATAGATCTAGGTTTTTCACATTTGTATTTTTCATGTTAAAAATATTTAGAATCAAGCCATGTGAGAATAACAAGAGTTGTGGGACTTCTCTCCCGAACCCAACAAAATTGGTTTGGAACTTCTTTGAATTTTCTACAATTTTCTAGGTAATTTCTAAGGCTACGAACCCGACTTGTAAGAAAACTTAGATAGGCTTTACAGCAAACGAGTCCTAACCGTTGCACAAAACACCCTACACGGATTGAAATCGATGCAATTCGACCCTTGGCCGGGGAGGGCGGCGCGGGCGCGGCCAACTCCGGTGAGCCGGCGGCGCCGCCGGCCGGCAAGCCGCCGGGCTCGACCGGAGGCTCACCTAGGAGCCGTGGGTAGTCGGCGTTGGGGCGGAGGGGCGGCCGGCGAGCGGGTTCGACGGCGGCCGGCGGCGGTGGCCGCGGCGGCTCGGGGAAAGGCGGTGAGGAAGCGAAATGTTGGGCAACAAGCGAGCGTGTGAGCTACACCCCGGGGTCTAGGGGGAGCCACCGGAGCGGCCGGGCGGCGGCGAGCGTGAGCGGGGAGGCGAGCACACGGCGGCGGTGGTGCGGCTCGGGGGTGGCGCGGCGGGGAGCGAGGAGATGCTTTTATAGGCGGCTCGGGGCGTCCGTGGGTGACCGGCGGATGACGGCGAAGATGCCCCCGCCGTGCTACGGCGCTGCGGGCGCGCGCGCGTACGGCGGCGACGCCGCCGACGGACCGCCGGTTCGTGGCGCGTGCGGGCGTACGGCGGTGCGCCGGCGCGGACTCGATGCGCCTAGGGGCGGGGACGCGTCGGGGTGCGCACGACCTCGGGCGGGGGCGAGCCTTGGGAGGCGCGGGAGCGGACGCCGAGCCGGCGGCGCGCGGCCGGCGACGGGGGCGCGCGCAGGGCGCGCGACGTCGCGGCGTGCGGCGGCTGTGGCCCAAAATGTTTCTTTGGCGCTACCTTTGACACACTTTTTCTCCAAATTTTGTATAGAAGTCAACCAAGTGATGAATACCAAAGTTATAGATCCAAGTTACCCTTAACAACTTCTACAAAGGCTATATAGGGTTTTTCTTCACAGAATTTGAATTGCATGAATGCCAACTTTGAATGTCAGCCTGTCTTTGCAAACAGTGAATTCTGTCTTGCAATGAATTTTTCAAGCTTTTCCACTCAAAATTTGAAATGCCAATCTACATGAAAGTTGTGTCCCTCATCAAGATGGACAACTTTCATAAAGGTAGAA
This sequence comes from Cenchrus americanus, assembly GCA_947561735.1. NCBI lineage: Eukaryota > Viridiplantae > Streptophyta > Magnoliopsida > Poales > Poaceae > Cenchrus > Cenchrus americanus. The sequence continues at coordinate 86,465,914 of OX387240.1, read as the reverse complement.
TTTTAAGTGTTTAGATGAATTTTGGAGAACGCGGCAAAAGTTTCGGCAGACACCTGTGGACACTAGGGTGGCAAGGGGTTTGACCAAGCCTTTGACCATGGGTTGGCCCCACAAGTGTGTTTACTAGTCCAAGGGGGTCACTAGGGTAGGTTAGTGAGTTTTTTCGAGGTGAGGACCCAGGTTGACCGTGATTTGACCACTGTTGACTACTTTGACCGGCTATTAGGGTTAATTAAAAACCTGGGGCGTCACAAACATTCACATCACACACGGAATTAACTTTTTCACGCAAGGATAATAAATAAAGCTCATCATGAAGGTAAGTAGTACCAACATAAGCATTATTACACCAAATGGCACAACGGCCATGTACAAAATGACATTCAAAACCATCTTTGTCCAAACGTGAAATACTAATCAAGTTTCTATTCAACAAAGGAACATAAAAAACATCTCTAAGCAAAAGTATAAAACCATCAACTAGCTCCAAAGAGACATCGCCAACGACTTCATGTTCGACTTGAATTCCATTTGCAACTTCAATAGAACTTTCTTTTCTTTCCGTGCTCCGGTCGAACTGAATCCCTTTAGAAGCCATGACTGATTTCAACCATTCTGGACATTCTTTCTTGTAATGCCCCTTTTTCTTGCGAGGAGAGACACCGATCCTTGTCCCTTGGAAGAACATTCTTCTCCTTTTGATGCCGATGCGGCATGTTACCTTTACCATGTGGCTTTGAAGAAGAAGCCCCTGGATGGAAGTTCCTTTTCTTAGCAAAGTTCAAAGAACCACCACTTTGAGCCCTTATCCTTTCCTCTTCCCGAACAAGCATGGCTATTGTCTTTTCCGGATCCCACTTGCTCCGGATGTATGTTGTAGTTGGTAACAAAGGTGTCAAACTCCTTTGGCGGGGAAGCCATAACCAAGTGAACAAGGAGCTTGGGCCTAATCTCAAGTTCCTCATCCAATGGCTTTAGCTTAGATGCCTGGTTGCTCATCTTGAGGATGTGCTCTCTCACACCTTTTCCATTACCAGTATACTTTTCATTCACCAACTGTCTAAGCATCATGGTGGCATATGTCTTTGAAGAGCCAGAAAACTGACTCTTTATCCTGTCAAGTAACTCTGTAGCAGAGGTACAACCATCAATCGAGCTCAAAAGAGAGGGCTCAGTTGTGTTCTCTATGAAAGCCATGCACTTTTTGTTTGCCGTGACCCACTTCCCCTTAGAAATGGACCATGACAACTCTAAGGGAGCATAGTCCCTCTCTTTATTTTCCCATGCCTCATCATTATCAGTTGCCTCTCTCACCGTCTTCTGCGGCCGATCCGGCGGTGGCTCCTTCGGCACCCGATCAAGGTCGGCACACACAAAAACCGAGATGCACTTTCTGCTCCATTCCTTGTGATTTTCGCAGTGAGGATCGGGACTTTGTCGATGAAACTCATCAAGTTGGACCCTCCCGAAAACCACAATAAGTGAGATCCATAACAACAATTGCATGCATTAATCAAACATTGGTCAAAATTAAAACATACAACCGTATATGCAATTAAATCTATATCACCGTTGGGCGAGAAAATAGAAATAAATGCACAAAAACATCCATTTAATCATGATAGTGTTATTAACAACGTTGGTCAGGATAACAGACACCATAATTACCGAGAAAAAAAGTTACTTCAACATGCTCTTTAAATTTAATTTTCCCGTTGGTTCCAATTAAATTTAAAAAATAAGCATCACTTTAAACAATTCGCGGCGGAAACATGAATAAAATTCATGAAACTTTACGTTCGGAAGCAATATTCTTGTTAGAATTCACTTTTCTCTCTAAACAAATTATCCCGTTGGTTCAAATTTGAATAGAAATCAAATACATACTAAAATTCAAGTAATTGCTTCGAAAAAATGTCAAAATAAATTGGCAAAACGTTCTTGTACATATCTTCCCTTTCGATCCGCTACCAAAAATTGGCCCACGGCCTCCCCTTCACCCCCCCCCGGGCTCGCAGCCCACAAACCGACGGGCGGGCCGCCGGCGCCCCCCCGCGCGCGCCGCCCGGGCCGAAAGCGGCCCCGGCGGCCGGGCGGCGGGCGGCTGTCCACGGCCGTTCGATCCGCGCCGATCCGATCCGACGGTCGCCGGTCGTTTCGGTGGCATAAAAAGGCCCCCGCGGCCGGCAACCCTTCGAAAACCCTAGAACATTTCTTTCTCTCTTCCCTGTCTTTCACCGCGACCCGGACGGGCGGCGGCGGGGCGGCCCCGCGGCCGTCCTCCGCCGCCCGGCGGCGACGATGCGGCGCCGCCGGTCACCGGCCCAAGGACGTCGGCGCTTCTCTCGCGGGTCCCTCTCTCTTCTCTCTTCCTCCCCGTTTCCCTAGCCCCAAACGACCGTGAGGACCGGAGAGGAGGCCGCCCATGGCGGCCACGGAGGAGAAGCGGCGGCGCCGCCGCCGGCCCCCCTCGCCGCGCGCGCGCGCTCCCCGCGGGTGAGCGCGCCGCCGTCGGCGGCTCGCGGTGGTGCCAAACACGCGCGGCGGTGGGGCCCAACGCCCCTGCCGGCGCCTCGTCCGCGTGGTGCGCGCCCAAGGCGGCACCGGCGGCAGTGGTGACGGTGAGGTAGGGGTCCAGCAGGTAGATCCCCTTCCGCGTCCTTTGCATCTTTAGATCTAGGGTTAGGGTTAGGGTTTCTGGTTTGCTTTTGACTCTTCGATTCGAGATCGAGTTCTTTTCCTTTTCATCTACTCGAGGCTAGATCTACAACCTAACCGAAGCTCTGGTACCATTGATAGATTTAGGATCTACTAGGTGCGGATCTACTCGGGTACAAGCCGTGCTTGTGTGTGTGTACGAAGATGTAATGCATGAACGAGAGAGAGAGGAGAGGTGAGAGGTGTACCGTCTCCGGCGAGGGGGCGTTGCCGGAACCGCTAGCCATGTAGTAGATCCGCGCGAGGGGCGGCGACGTGTAGTGCGGTTCGCAAACGGGCGGCGACGGTTGGGGAAGTGGCGGCGGCGGCGGTGCTTCCCGTCACTCCCTGCGCTCCCTGTAGATCGGCTAGGGAATGTAGGTGGGGGGTTGTGGTGGCGGAGCCGAACCTCGTGCTTGCGAGCCGGTGGCCCCCACCTCCTTTATATATAGCGCGGTGTGACGGGGGCCCACCAACCAATATAGGGTTGGGCGCCCCCAATCAGGGCGCGAGACTAAGGGGTCCGGTGGGCCGTTGGGCCGATCAATCTAACACCAAGTTCTCGTTTATCATCAACAGTCTGACAAATATTTAGAAAGAATACGTGAGATACAGTTAAACAGCCAAACTGAAAACATGTAGTTCAACTCAATAGAACCGCATACAGTTAAACGCAGTACTATTACCTGTTATGCACTTATGCTCACATTTTGAATTTTCACAGTACTTGTTCACACGCCCAATTTAGCAATGAAAATGTGAGTAAAGCACATGCTTAAGACAGTCCATCAAGCAGCGTGATTTTTGCCCTAGACATTATGTAACAATTCAGGGACCACGTCACGTCATGGAAATGGAAGCATAAGTTGTTCAGTGGGAAACAGTGGGAAACTTGACCTCTTATTGGCTCGGGTAAGCAAAAATGAGTTGTTCTTGTCTCAGCTGTTGTCAAGCATAAGTGATTCAGAAAAATGTTCCTATTAGGTCTTGTTTCTTATTATGTTCAGAAAAATGTTCTTATAATTCCCACTGCTAATCTGCTTGCCAATCATGTCCCAGGGCAAGGAGTATGTTTTCGTTGCAAACTCAGACAACTTACATAAGTGGTTCAGTAGTACTCATGCTGTCATGTCATGCAGTACTGCTAAACTGAACCTTAGCTTAGAGCTGTCTCAAAAAAAAAACACTGAACCTTAGAGCTACACTACTATGCTCGCCAACTTACTTGATAAAGCAAGGCTGCTGTCAGTATCAGTGACCCTTGGCTTTGATGCTGATGAGATCTCTTCAGCCTGCATAGACAATATTAAATATTACATACAAAATTATATTTGTTTATGTATGTTGAGAAATAGCCAAAAGATATGTTGATAATATTTTGCGCAACTTAAACCTCCAAGAGATAAATTGCAATTTTGACAGTTTCAACATTGAGAAAGAAAAAGCAGATGACTTGAAGTTTGATACATCATTCCTAGGTCTATCTCGGTCTGGTATAATTGTCATTGTGTTCACTCAACACAAGTTTAAAGCCAATACTCGTGTCAAGAGATCCTTTTAATCTTGGTCTCTGAATGGAGCTAGTGCGAGTGTGCAGCCATTGTTCCCTTTCATCAGATCCATCTGAGATTTTTTTTTTCAGGACTATTTCAGAACTACTAAAAATGTCTATACTTACATTTTCCTTTAATACATTTGTTATACCAATTACACAAATAAAAGGCAGGAATATCAAGCATTTCATTGATAATGGTCTGAGAGACTGCTCAGTATCGAAAAAATATATATGTGCCCAAATGTGCATACCTCCACAATCAGGATGACATAGGTAGTAAGATAGCAGATTTCAATCGACCCGAGGAAAGCAGTTCTATAGGCTTGATGATACTTGAATAGCTATCTACGTATGACATGATTGCGGGATAAATGAACTCTGATGAGTAGAACCATGTTTGCCAGATACCTCATTTTTCAGAGCAATGGTGAATAAATTTTCAGAACAAATTATTTTTTTACCAAATAGAATTGAGCTCAATGATTCCCTAGGCGAACCATGACGAGAGTTGACTAAAACTTGTTAGAAAACTAGGAAAATTTCGGTACATTTTAATTCCAGAAATTATTAACACGTTCATGACAAATATAAGTGATCCCGTGAGAGCAAAGCATGTGCTTGTGTTCAAGTTAAATCTCAAATAAAACTCGAACAAAAATACACGAGAAAAGGTTTAGTTTGTAGAAAAGGTTTAGTTTGTAGAAAAGGTTTAGTTTGTACCCAAAGGCGGGACGGTTGACGGAGTCAACTGGTGCGCCGTTATCCCTTGGACTAGACATGCTAGTCGTGGATGGACCTTGTTCGGTGTAGTCGTACGAGAGGTGATGCGGTGGCGAGTTGTTGTAGTGAAGTCCCACGAACGGCCTTCGGGAAGTAGTCGTTCACGCCGATGCGTCGTCTTGGAAGTAGTCGTTCTCGCGGAGGACGTAGTCGTACTTGAAGTAGTCGTTCTCGCGGACGGGGGACGTAGACGTACGAAGAGCGAGCGGGCGCGTACGGGTACGCTCCCCAAAAACCTTATCGCCCGCCTATCCCGAGCGGGATCGCTAGGTGGACGAGGTTCGGAGGCAAGCGTTCACGCAAACGGTGTGCGCGCAAATCTTGCGTTGGGAATGGCGAGAGAGCGAGGCAACACGAGAGGGAGACGAGAGAGGTCTACTAAGCGGGAGTACCCGAGTGTGAGAATGTGTGTTCCGTGCCGAGAGGAAGGAGTCCTCTTATATAGGCGCGAGAGGAGAGGAGGAGGGAATGAACCCGGACGCCGCCGACCACCACAATTCTCATTAAACAACGAGTTACCAGAATGCTTGTTGTATTCAACGTCATCAGTTACCAGTAACGATCGTTTTAATATAGAGGATTATGGCTGACATGAATGACTGACATAAATGACAAAAACACCGTATTCAACGTCATCGGTTACCGATAACGGTCGTTTTAATACGAGAGGATTATGGGCGACATGAATGACCAACATGAATGACAAAAACAAGTGCATCACGGTCTCGGTCTCGGTCTCGGTCTCGACACGCCCACGGCGCGGCGAGCGAGCGCACGCGCGTGTGGCATGCCCTTCTCCTTTTACCAACTTCATAAGTGGTCCACCATTGGTCCACCCTTTAAGTTAGTTAAGATTCTCATTGGCTTTCAATGCGGGATTGAATCCCTAGCATTTATTTTGTGGACCTTTTAATTCTTAAGATTAATTGAGACTAAATGGCCCAAGGCCCAATTAATCCAACAAAACTAAAATCATTTGGAATTTGCAGTTATATGGCAGTTATCAAATTACTAGTCGTTCTAAATAAAAATGGAACATTCTAACTGAACTATTATCAAAGTACTACTCGTTCTAAATAAAAATGGGAATTCTAACTGAACTACTGAAGTCATATTAAATAGTATCATAATTGAAGATGAAAAGGATACTCTAGAGTGTTGTGTGACGTGATGGAGTGCTGTGTGACCTGATGTTGGTCTTTCCATGAGAGATGGATGCTGCCATCTTATTATTTTACTATGCTACCTATTATCTTTATTCCTGGATTGATCTACATGATTCCTGGATGTTGCATGGGTTGTCTAGACTCAGGAAACTTTATTATTTTACTATACCTATCATGAACTCAGTTCTTATGTGGTACCTGTTATTTCTTTTCGATTGCTACTTGTTATATTTATTTCTGGAGCATATGAACTTTAGTTTTTATCGGTTTCTACATGGAATATATGGACTGCTACTATATGTATCGGTTGCTGTATTCCTGGATTGTTATTAAATATATTTTTGTTCCTGCATATGTTGGTTCCTAAAGTTTGTGTGCTAGTTCTTGAAGTTCATGTATTTGTTGTTGTATGGTTCTGGAATATGGCAAGGTGTGGTGTTTGCTCCAAAATAATATCGATGAATGTGGCAGCGTGTGGTTCTGGAGGTGTTTTTACTGCAAAACTAGCTGCCACATTTGATAAACCTGTTTTTGTGTTTGCATTAAAGTAACCTTTGGTTGGAAAATGCTATAAAAACTATGTTTTGGGATGGATAGTTTCTACATATATTAATTACTTGCATTTTCTCTTGGAAACTACTAAAAACTCCCAACTGGGACTGCTCTTATTATAATTACCTTTTGGGACCCGCATGCTCTAGCCCACTCCATGTGCTGACTAGATTTTACGTCAACAAATACATTTTATAGTAATATAAACAAGATTACAACCAAGGCTGACCGTTAATTAGGTGTTGCTAACTTGCCATGTTTCCCAGTGCTTACGAACAATGAAAACCAGAAGGTCCGTCACACAAGATGGGTAGAACCGGCTCCCTTGATATATATGTAGTATCCTCATTCACAAGATGCGTCCACTTTGTTCTTCCGCGTCGCCCAAAGTTCCTAACCTGCATGACCTTGGGCAAGACAGCCTTGTTGATATTATCTTCTCCTGTCGGAGCACAGAAATCACGACGAAACATGCTAGTACATGTACGTGTTGATGTTTGCTGGAAGAAGCAGCCTTTATGGTAGTATTTCTGCAAGAACTTCCTTTTGTTCTTGTTCGGGGGAGCAAGTGGATTATTGGGATAGCCCAAACCACGTTCTGGGTGCTCCTCATGGGTCAGACTGCTGCACACCGTGTTATTTTCCTTTTCCTCTCTATCCCTCTTGATCCTTGCAAATTCACGACTCTTCCATGCCTCGTACTCCACTGCTTCGTCATTCAACTCGTCTTCACAATTGGCCTCATTGAGCCCCGAGTCGTTATCAGCAGCATCCTGCAGCTCTTCTTCTCTGCGGATAAGTTCAACTACCATCCGCCTAGTCTCGTCCTTCCTAGTACGGTGCGGCCTCTTCTTTGGCAGCTCCTCGAGGCACTGGCGCTCCGCAATGCTAGTATCTCGCTGCGACTTGGAAATGAAACTGACCGGCACTGTAAGGACAAGGGCCGACTGCTGCTCGTCCTCCGATTCTGTAGCGTAGTACTCGGAGTCGGGTTCCACCACCTCCATCGTCACGCCATCGTCGTCCTCCCGTGGCAGCAGATCTGCCTCCTGCTCCAAAAGCGGCAGCTGCCTCTCTCTTATCCTCTTCCTTCGTTCCTCCAAGGCCGAGGCCTCAAACTCACTGACACCACCGTCGTCCCCCACCTTGGGCCTCTCGCTCTCATCTGGTACCAGTACCACGGTCGTGGTCGACAAAACCTCTGCCTGGCGTACTACACGACGGTAGTCAGACCTCAACTCCGCCGCTAGTGGCTCCCGCCGTCCCTTCACGGGCACGTTCTGCCCCTCAAGGAATGCGCAGTCCAGCGCTACGTCGACGTCGTCGTCGGCAGCAGCATCGTGCGGCCACTCGGGCGCCTTCCCTGGCCAGTAGCGCTTGACCTTGCTCGGGAAATTCATCTGGCTCTGGCTGCGTGCCGCCATGATACCCGCAGCATTGGCTGTCCCAACCACCATTGAACTTATGCCCCTCGTAACAAAGAAAGAGATATATACGATGGCGATGTCTTCTTGTTATTTATTATGATATGAAACCGATGGCGGCCTTGTTGATTAGTGTGCCGCCGCGCTGTTTATACCGACCGGTCATCTCGATTCGCCTAATCCGCCTCAGATTCCAACTCCGACAATGAGTTGCAATCGAACTCTGGACTCACCGAACTGTTCCGTCACGGACACTGAGGACGGCGTGAGATGACAACTAGTCTACTTACGCGCAGTTGGCAAATGTAGGGTTAGCTGTTAGTACCAATTAGACTTCTATAGGATTCTCGTAACAGCAGCATTGACATGTTTTGGTGCCTTCTCTTAGGCTGATGTTGAGCATATTTCAAACTTTTTTGATAGCTACCAAGTACCAATTATTTGTCACCTCGGTTTACATGGATGTTTATATGACTTGGATTTGCCTCGATATTTTGGTTGAATGGGATCCCTTGTTGGAATGCCCCCAAATCGATTGTTCTATACGGTATATTTGTTTTAGTGAACAATGATCATCTGACAGACTGACAATTTAGTATAGATGCTCACACATTTTTTTTACTATCTTGTAGGTCCACACATCATTTTTTATATTACTAGTAATAATGCCCGGGCGTTGCAACGGAAAAAAATTACTTTCCTAATTTGTGCAGCCATCCAACCGCCACCGCAACTTCCTGACCTCATCATCATCCCCGTCGCACACAAAAGTTGTTTGTAAGTTGTTTAATGCATTGTATGAAGCTTAAGATCAACTACGAATGCGTTTGTGTATACAATTGTAACTACGAATGCGTTTGTGTATACAATTGTGTGGCATTTTTCCGGGTACGTTGTGCGGCTATTTAACTGTACATATGCGGGGAAAGCATATAAAACTTTGCTTTGCAGGAGTTTCTATAGCTGTTTTTTAATCTCTGTCTAGCTAATTCTATCTAGCACACGCACACGATAGTAGCAGTCACAGCCTCTCTGCTCCTCTCCTTCACCAAGCAACCCGGGCAACACGGCGCGACACGGGTAGCGTCCGGCGTCCGGCACGGGCGCGCGGCCAAGAGGGCGGGTCGGCCCGGCGCGGCAAGGCCGACGCGCCCCAAGCGGCCGACGCGACGACGGCAACCGGCCGACGCGTCCGGGCCGGCGTCGGTCCGGCCGGCGCGGCGAGAGGCCGGGCCAGCGACGATCCCCTCGGACACGCCGTCTCGCCGAGCTGCATCCCTGCCAGCCGCCAAGATTCGGCCCCGCCGAGCTCTGTCGCTGTCGCCGCATATCCAACCGTCGGAGCTACTTCTCCGAGCTGCTCTATGGCGAGGTAGGTAAGGAGAAGAGAGTAGAGATGCGCAACAGAGCCGACAGACAGATAATTATAAATTGGCCCACACGTCAATGTAATAAAGTTGGACCAAACCAAAAAGTGGGCAAAAGCGGTTCTCTCTTTAATAATAGCTAAGATTCTACATCTTAGCAAAAGGTCATAAAAGCATTCTAGAAAAAATAAACTCAGTTGAATTCTCTCCGGCTTGAGGGTATGTTTAGTTCGCCAAATTTGCACGAATGAATATTGGGGTGAAAAGCATTTTTTTGTTTTATCTGCTTGAGACAAAAAAAAAATGTTGGCCACTATACTACATCAGACTAAAAATGCATAACTGAATCACAGAACTTCGACTTTGCTATTGAGATTTTTTACGGTACACAATACGACCCAACGGTCGTACGGTCGTATTATCGGTTTTTCTCTATGGGTAAAATGGTAATTTGATAAATATATATTATTTGGAAAAAAATTCCCATTGCCCCCTTATACAATCTAAAACATTTCATATAGTTCATTTCGTATATTACAATAATATCATTTTACATTTTCGAAAATGCCCTTACACTACCCATACGACCTTTGAATACTATCGTACGACAGCTTAAAAAAAGAATTAATCTCAACCGTCGGATCCTTACATATAGATCCTTTTTCTATTACATACGAGTTCTTTTCAACCGGTTGTACAGGTCGTATTGTGTACCGTAAAAAACCTCTTATGTGTTTTTCTTTGCTGGAATATGGGGCTCGAAGGAATCCTAAAATGGTATATCCATTCTAGGAAAAATAGGCAAAGACATCCCTGAACTCTTGGTAAAAGGTCAGATTTGTTCCTGGACTTTTAGAAAGATCAATTTAGTCCTTGAACTTTTGTTATTAGGGTCGTCGGTTACATCCTTCCATCCATTTTTGACATGTACGCCGTCATCTATCATCCATTTTATCCGCTTAAGTCCGGCAGCAGCACCGCGCGGCCGTGAGCGACAGCCTTCTTCTCGCCCTGTCGGCCTCTTGGGGAAAATGGCCTTCGGAAGCCCTGTCCACGTCCGGCCGGGCCGACGGTTTCGGCTCGCGCGCGGCTTCGGTCACACGGGGGAGTTTTCGCAATGCTTTGGTTTGACGGAAACACCGATGCTACTTGAGTTATGTGAGTTTTGTCGTGCGGGAGCAGCCCCCATCCGAGCGTCGTCGACCTTCGGTGCCGAAGATACGGGCGATCATGCCTCGGCGCCGAAGGCTCGAAGGAGACAAGGAGTGCCGCGCGTCGGGAACACCTCGGGCCGGGGCTGGAGGCGGCACGGGTGAGATGTCCTGAGTGGCACGACGCGGCCGGAGCGAAGGTCCTAGGCTGCTTCGGTTCCGAAGGTGCGATGCATTGTGACACGTGGCCGCTGCGAACGTGTAAAGAGGGCACCGTACAAGGCAGAGACAAGGAGCGCCGCGTGTAAAGGCGTTTCGGCCGTACGAAGACACGCTGGAGGCCTGTACGACGCGGGGAGTTACTGTTATACCCTTGTAAAGTGTTTAAAGCCGTTTGTCAGGAACGGAAAAGGTCTAATTGAGGCAAATGACTATGCCCAGGGGCCTCCTATAAATAGTGAGCCCCTTGTAATGAAACAGACACCCCGTAATGAGAAGAGAGCACCGAAGGCCACCGCCGGTCTTTCCGTCTTCGGTCCGCAAGGTGTTCGCTTGTCGCATTTCTGTTCGTTTAGTGTTTCCTCGTTTCCTCTCTCCGTCTAGACTAGTAGAAATAGCTTCGGGATAAAAGTAGGAGAAGGGTAACGTTCGGGGGTTGTTGTGTCGGCGTCCACCATCGGGCCCGATTCCCACCCACACGGCCTTCCGACGTCCCCGCCGTGCAACGGAGAGAACGACTCATCCCCGCCATGCCGAGAATCAAACAACAAACGCGACGATTAAAGATTCAAAGCCACATCACGCGGAGATGTAGTATGTAACATCCCTCAAATTTGTTGAGGAATGTTCATTAATAAAATCGTGGTCTTAAAATTTTCGATGAATTATTTGGGTGATTATCAACTTATTTAAGGATGTCTTCCTTTCCTCTCCCTTAATTCCTAGATTTATTTTGAGCTAACCGAAATCCCTAGGAAATATAAGAAAATGTTAGTGTGAGAAACTTGGAGTTCTTTTGGATTTATTTGGAATTTATTTGGGTGGATTTTCAAATTTGAAAGCGCATTCAAATTTGAATCTAAACGAGGAGAGGGGTTTGAAAGGAAATAGAAAAGGAAAAAGGAGTAATGCTTCCGGGCCGCGAGCCCAAATTCTCAAAGTCCGCCGAGCCTCCCTCTTCTCTTATTTCCGGCACGCCGCGATGCCCTCACCCCTTCCCCTTTTCGCCCACCGCGGCCCGGCCTACCGCCGGCCCGCCTACCACCTACCACACCCGCACGGGACGCCGCGGGTGGGGCCCGGGTGACGTCGCCCCCGGCGTCGCCCTTCTTCCTCCCGTCACCCCCTCTCTTTCGCTTTCTCTTTTCGCTTTGCGACGTCACCCGAACATCGGCCGCCGCCCCGCCCGCACCGGCGGCCGTCCGCGCCTGCCGGAGCCATCCGCGCCGTCCACGCGTCCCGCGCCCCGCCATGCGCTATAAGAGGGCCGCCGCCGCGCCCGGGGTAGCCCCCAACCCTAGCCGCCGGCGGGGGAGTTCACCCGCTCCACACCGCCCCGCCCGCCGGGAGAAGAAGGAGGAGGAGGAGGGGGAGGAGGAGACCCGAGGCCCACCGCCGCTCGCCGCCGACCGCGCGAAGCCGGAGGCCCACTCGAGGGGGAGCCCAAGGACGCCGCGAAGCCAAGGACCGCGACGCCCTCGCTTCCTCTCGCTCCGCGCCGCCGTCCCCTTCCACGCCGGCGACCCCGCTTCCTCTACTCCGCCCCGCTTCACCGCCGCCGCACGTCGGCCCGTGGCCACCAAGATGAGGCAAAGCCCCCTCACCCCCTCCGTGGTTGACCCGGCCTTCGAGCCGCGGCTCCTTGCGCTCGCCCGTACCAACCTTGCCGCCGCGCCGCCGCCGCCGGTGATGCCGGCCATCGTGCCGTGGCCGGGAAGGCGTTCGTGCGGTGCCACCGCCGCCGTCGCCGCAAGCGCGCACACACGCCGCCGTTTCCTTTTTCCGATACCGCACCGTCCTCACGTCGCCGACGCGCGTCACACCGCCGTCGTGCTCCGGAGCGCCGCGCCGCCGGCCCCGCTCGGTCCCGTTCTACACGTGCACGAACACGTGCCGCCCACACGAGCCGGCACCACGACCGCCTCGACGCCCTAGCCACCGTGCGCACGCACGCGGAGCCACCCCTAGGTCGGAGCCGTGCTCGCACCGTGCGCCGCCGCCGCCGAGCTCGCCACGGGAGGGCGGGGAGCCGTTCCGGGCAACCTAGGGGGGAAAACCCCGGCTTAAGGCGTTTTCGCGCCCGTAGGACCCGTCACGACCAAATCCGGGCGCCCGGACTTCGATTGGCGCCATCGCCGGCGACCCTCGCCGCGCCGCCGCCCACGCCGTCGCCGCCGCTCCCTGTCTCGCCACGCCGCTGCCCATCCTTGGCCAAGACCGCTCACGAGTAAGGGGAAGACCAAGCCCTGCTACACCTCGCCCTCATTCCGGTCGTCTGTGGGCCCAGCCGAGCGCACCTCGCCGCCGGCGAGCCGCCGCCGCGCCGCCGCCCGTCTCGGGCATATCGTCAAACACCCCGCGCACGCGAGGGGGTAACCCCTAGGGCATAACGCACACGGGTGCCCACACGTGCGCGCGGCCGCGGACGGCATCCGCGGGATCCGGTGCGTCCCGCCACCCGAACCCGAGCCACACGGTGGCCGCACCGCGCCGCCGCCGCACGGCCGCCGCCGGAGGCGGCCGGGCCGGGCCGGTGGCGGGCCGAGCCGCCGCGCGAGCCACGGGGAGCCCCCGCCGCGGCTCGGGATCCGGGGATCCCGTGCGGCCGGCCGTAAAGGAGGGGTTTTCTTTTATTTAAAAATTCCAGAAAAATCCTTTTCCCTTCTAAAAATCCTAGAAAATCCATTTTACTCCGAAAATTACGAAACCTCTTCCAGAAAATTTCTAAAATCTCAAACTACGGGTTGGGTTGGTGGTTGTTCCCGTTTTGGATCTTAATTGCTCTTATTTGGATTTAAGTTGCCATAGGACCGCTGTTTATTTTCTTTTTCGCGCTACTAGGAGCAGGAGGAGCCGGAGAGCTGAGTCAGGAGTACGACTACGCCGACGACTTCGCCGCGGAGGACTACCCGACCCCAGGTTCACGCCCGACCGATTCGAACTACCATTTAGGCATTCTTCGAGTAGAATTGCTAGCGCTTTACTTTATGTATGCATGTTGATGAACCTTGCACTGCCTCTTTATTTACCCTGTCCTTGATTGTCCTACTACTAATATATATATTTTCGTGGGCGTGTATGTGCGCCGAGCTTCGCGATGCATGTGTTGGGATGGGAGTAGTGGTTCTTGGCGTGTGTGGGGTAAAAACCGGCAGGAGAAGGCGTTTTGGGTACTTTGGCGGGGGTGAGCTCGAAACAACCGATCTGGGATCGGGGATAGGGGTGCACTCCTCAGTGCATCCCTCCTGTTACGATTTTCGGAGCCTAGGTGTTGGGGTTTTTCGTGCGCTTGGAGGACATGAGCTCGCCCCGGTCTGAAATCGAGTGGATCAACTTGTTTATAGGACATCGTACACACCACCCCGCCGAGAGTGGGGATAGGGCCGAGTTGAGCTCGGCAAGTGCGGAACCATACCCGCCTAGGAAGGATAGAGGGTATCCGTGGGGGAGCGGTGGAGGTGAGACCACCCTCTCGAGCGTCTCCCGTGTGGCCACACGGGAGCATTTCACGGTTCCGGTCGTTGTCTTCCCTGGCGGAGAGGACCGCTTTGAGGGCCGGATGCGGGGGTGGGTACGTAACTACCGAGAGTTCGCCGGTAGGATGGGCTCGGCCGGCCGTACACCGGCCGGTACCATTCCGGGATGGGTACAGGTGTACACGCTCTGCAGAGTTGTTCGATCTATAGCTATAGCCGCGTCCTCGGTTATGGACACTGCCTAGAAGACATGTTCGTTCCTCGTGTTTTGGGATTTCTACCTCTCCCCCTATAGATGAGAGTGTGGTGAGCCGTGGTTATAGCCGGCTAGAGGAGAGAGGCTCCATCTACCTCGTCGATCCGGTTGTAATCATTGAGATGCGAGGAGAGGAAGTTCTCGCATCGCCCCTAGACGGAGGAGTAGGAGCCGGTGACGGGTCTTCCGGGTGACCGGTTGGATCCGGATGTGTTGAGAGACTTGGGTTTTGGGATATTGATGGAGATACCTTGTTTATACTCTGTCGTCGTTGCTTAGGAAACCACAGCCGATTCCTTGTCTACTCTCTTTTCCCTTTAGATGTTAGGCCACTTAAAGCTGCATACGGTTGGTGACGTGGACCTATCCCGCTCCTTGGGGATAGACTTTGGGTGTGCAGGGTACGAGTCCGAGTTCGACTGCAACGCCGACGGATGGTACGACTGAGGGATACGTCACTTCGCTCGAGTTGCCGTGGCGGGATGAATAAAGATGGAGACCCTTCGAGAAGATAGCTACCGTTGCGTAGAATTTTCACTCCGATTCGACCAAGAGGCTTGTAATGATGTACTCCATAATGGACATGTAATAAATTAATGTACTATTAACTTTATGTGATGCGATGTATGACTTTGTGTATCATTTCGTGAGACGTTCGTACGCGATAGCCACCGATCCGGGGACTATCGCGATGGTACAGGGATTCGGGTTTTCTATGAAAATCCGGGGTTTTACAGGTGGTACCAGAGCCATGCTTGACCGTAGCACGTATCCCTAGGAAAGGTCGATAGAGATAGGACTCTATACGCTCTACCTTTATAGTTATACCCTTGAGCTATATTATAAAACTCGTTCCCTCTTTGAAAAATTTCTTACTCACCTGCGCTGACAGAAATTTCTTGCGTTTCACAGGAGATGGAGCACCAGGTCGCGGAGATCACCCCCGAGACGTGCGGGGCGATCTGCCACTGGATGGAGAGGGCCCTTCTCAGGCTTGGAGTCCCTCCGACCTACGTCACGTACCGCGCCGAGTACGTACCCGCCGTGACTGGGCGGATGGTGCTCTGCACGGTCGCTGTGCTCCCTCACCCGAGTCTCCCCGGGTTTAAGGGAGAGGTCTGCTACAGCGCTGCTCTCACCGTCGCGACCGCGCTCGACGTCGCCTGCCGCCAGGCCCTGGGCTGCCTACTCGCACAGTACCGCGCCTCCTTCGAGACCGGGACTCTTCGGCTGCTACCCCGGGACTACTGGCGCCTCGCACCGTGTTGACGGTTAATAGTTGTATCAAAGTTCGTTTGTGACTTGCAAGCGGACAAGTCTCTCGTCGTAGTCAAGGGACCCTTCTTCCCTCGAGTGGTGAACCCAAGGTATCGAATCCGTGGAACAATGTGCAACGCAAGGATTCAATCTAGTAAAGCAAGGTAAAGCTATCTAATGAAGACAAGTTGCATCTAATCTACTAACTCATAAAGAAAACGAATCTAATCTAATCTACTAAAGAGGTAGCAAGAGAAAGCAAAAGATAACCAATCTAGAGAATCTAGATCAAGCTTATGTTGTAGCTCCAAACAAGATAGATGAAGATAGCAAAGTGAATCTCATTAAAAGCATCTTTAAATCGTGGCCTTCCCATCCGATTCCGAAAACATCCGCCTTTCGAGACCCCCGTTCTGTCACAACGTATCCCTATTCATGCGGGGGAGCTTAGGGCGAGTTCGATAGAACAAGTTGAAATCACTTGGCCGGTCCGGTATGCACCTCTAGCCACCACGGCTACAAGAGCACCCTATGTAATCTAGCCGCAAACTAGATCGTAGAAGAAGCAAAACCAAGAAGAAAACAAAATCATCGAGAAGGCACTTAATCGCTAGAAATCGGATTCACTTACAAACTTCACCATGAATGATTACATGAACAAGATCACCACCGGGGCCCTCCCTCGATCTTGATCCTCGCTCCGGAGCTCCGACGTGGTCTTCCATGCAAGGTTCCCACGTCGGCTAGGGAAACCCTAGACAACTAGCACGACCCTCATCTTCAAGTTGGTGTCCCTCAAGCTTCTCTGCTCCTCGGCGGCGGATTACGACTTCGGTTCTACGTGGCTCTCGGTCAGGGGGCTATTTATAGCCTGAGAAGCAATTAGGTCAAAGGAGAGGCCGATTGGGCCCCGAGTGGGGGCCGGGCCGGCCGGCCCGGGCCCAAGTCGGCCCATCCCGCGGCTCGCTTCGCCCGGTGTTGCTTCCCACGTCTTCTAGATGTTCTCCCCTTTTGCATGTGGGCCCTTGACGTCGGTTTCTCTCCGAATTGGACTCAACTCCTTGTCTTGCAAGATTCGAAGACTTTTTCGGTTCGGTCCTCGGAGTTTATCATCTTCTCGGGCTTGGTCCTTGGGCTCTTGGAGTCATGTTCACTTCATTGCTTGACTTGTATCGGGCTTCAAGGTCTTGTCATGAGGTGCTTAATGAACTTATCCCGAAGTCTTGCTTTCAACGTTAAAACCCTGCGTAAACACATAACTCCAAAACCGACATGCACAAGTGAACTTGTTATACCACGGGGGTTAGTACCAATGAATAAGATACAAAAGTTATGCCAACACCGAAGGTAAACTCATGGCTAGGTTGACGGATTTTCACCGTCAACATCTCCCCCATGCTTAAACCTTGCTCGTCCTCGAGTAAGCCTTCGATGGATATCATCATTGCCAAACAATGTTTAAACCTTGCACTTGATCATACATGAAAAAAAAACATAATGCTCTCAAAAGTTTAATTCGTTAAAGTTCCATAATGTACTAGCCTTCACCTCTACGGAGGGTAGATTCTTATTAAGCTTATCCCACAAGTATTAACATGCTCACAAAGTTTAAATAGACCTCGAATTTTTGAAATAAAGAACGAGATAAAGAAAAGCTAAACCAAGTTCACAAATTTAAATCATCTTGTATATTGCTCATGAACTCTCATCTCACTTGTCTCTCAAGCCCGTATATTCTACTCCTCTCCCTCTCGTATATATGTGGTAGGCTTTATATGGAGCTTTGGGAAAGTTTAGTCCTAACAAGATTTTATAAATGAGGTGTTGTCAAAACAAGACAAGCTTCTCATGGTCTTACCGAGACTCGTCAAAAAGGTCATTGGAAAATAATGTTAAATCAAGGAGGGGAAAGAGAAAAATACACACACTTTTAGATAAGTGGACATGTGCAAATGGCAAAAAGTGATCCCGAGGCACAAAGGAAGTCCTCGTTATCGGATTGCACATGGTTGGAAGATGAGAATGGATCTTTTTAACTTGAAGCCTTGAATGCACTTTTAGAGAGCTAGGGAATTTACTTTACGCACATTTTTTTCTTTCTCATATTTCTCATTCTTTTCTTTCTTTCATTCATTCATTTTTTCCTCGTCATATATTCAGCCCATGACTTCCACAACGAAGTTTTGATTTTTTTTTATACTTTGAAAGTCATGAGTATCGCTGGATTTTTTCTTTCATCATTTTTTTTAAATATTCCCCTTTGAACTCTAAAACTGCACCGTACCTACCTCCTCCCCCATGCTTAGACGTTGCTCGTCCTCGAGCAAAGAGGCGAAAAATAAGGTAGGTACCGGAATATTTTTCCTTGGAGAGATACTTGAAATCTTCAACGTTGGCACCGTCTTGCGATCTTCCTTGAATTGATGATCCATTCTCGACGATAGGTTGTGGTCAAGGAGGTAATCACAAAAAATGATATTTGGTTTAAGGGTGGATATCCGGCGAGGTTTGTGAGATCACCGATGCGGGGATACACAATGCACGGATAAAAGGCTAGCAAAAAGATAGATACGCAAAAATGGAATGACCAGCTTCTTAGTCTCGGGCCGGAGAAATCATGGCTCGTAATAACTCACTCAAGAATAAATCTTGTACACTAAGGTTTATGCACTCAAATATATATAAGGCTTTGGATAGGTTGAGCAACACACAAGTGATATTTATGACAAGGTTAGCGATATTTTTGAGCATAAAAGACATCTTTAATCTATTCATAACTTGAGAGCACATAAAACACTATGGGTCTTTATTTTAATCATAACCTCCGCTGAAGATTGAGCTAGCATTTAGATAATTTCAGATTTGTATTTTTAAGAGAGCACTAGGTTAAACATGCATAAATCAATTACAAAGATAAACAAAGCGGCAATTATAATCATATATCATGATGGCACAAACTTTGTAACTTTACCAAAGGTAAAAACTTGGTGGTGACATTATTCATGATGAAAATAAACACTAAGATACATGCTGAAAAATTAAACTAAAAACTGAAAATTAAAGCAAAGCTGAAAATACTACGCAAACATAGGTGCAAACAAGCTGAAAATTAAAGAAAAGGGGGTAAAGGAAAGATAGCTAAAGCTCCTCCTCTCTCTAATCTTCCGCCGGTGGTTGATATTGATAGCCTTGGTTGTTGTACTCTTACTTGTAATAGGAATGCACCACTACTCCTATGAATTGTCCGACGGTGCTAGGTGAAGGTGTCCAAGCACATAAGCGACGTTTGCATTTCCTTCACCCATTTGGTTTGCATTGGTTTGGATGGCTGCAATAAATTGCATGTTCCTTGCAGCGTATCCTCCAATGGTGGCTCCATTTTGATGTGGTTGAGGAAGGTGTGCAAATGGCTCCGCAAAGGCTACGTTGGGCACCGCAAAAATGGTGGGGGTATGGCTGCACCACTCCCCCATGCTTGCATTGGTACACCACCGTAGTAACTCGGCGGCGGGGTTCCTCCCAATGGTGGGACATAATTTTGTTGTGCACCTCCTTCTTGGGCCATAGAAGATCCTTCTCCTATAATTCTTTTCTTTTATTATTTTTTTTTCTTCACCGGCACAAGAAGTCCTTCCTCTAACCGATCTTCTTCCCCTCAAGAAAAGTCTTAATCTTCAATCCGGAAGGGGCAAATTCACCTAGGCCACTTGGAAGCCTCCTCTCTCATCTTCACTCTTATATTTTCCTTTCTTCATATATTCCTAGGGAAGTTTCGGGTAGGAGATGATTTGGGTTCCTTGTAATACCCGGTTTTAAAGAGATAGCCAATATGGAGAGGCAACACCCCGAACCAATATCTTCCGAACTCGATGTTGCTTAACAACACCACCGGTTGATCATAGGTGAGTGGGGTCTATTGGCCACTTGTCAATCAAAGCCGAGTAAAGCCAATTCAACTCCGTGTTGGTTATCTTTGTCTCTCTTGTTCTCCCAAAAATCCACTTGCACAAAAGTGACACACTTGGATAATGGGTTCCGGATAGTATTTTTTTCGTTGATGGTCTCTTCCCGTGATCATACTCCAAAAGCCTTCCCATGTGCCTTCATGCACATACTTATTCGGAGCTCCCTTTTGAAAGTAGGAGACACTCGCCCATGGGTCTACGATACTAGACATGCAATCGTTTCGAACATGAAAACCAATCGATCTATCGGGGATTGTGTTGAATGGATCCAAGGAAGCATTGGAGCCCTTACTCCCTTTACGGCATGGTTGCTAGCCTTAAGCATTAAAGTATTTTCAACACAAGATGATAGATAGATAATCCAACAAAGTGTGATTACATCTCAAGATCGATTGCAACCCATGGATGAAAAGAGATTACCCCATCAAGGTGCTAGAAATAGCATCATTGATCAAGGTTACCCTTCCGACGATGTCTTCCTTCTTCTCCACTTGTGGGCTCCCTCCAACGGAATGAGAGACTCAGCACTCCTTCATCAAGGGCATGCGCCATGGTCATGAAAATTTCCTAGGCGAATTCCTTGTGGGTGTTTGCCGACACTCCGTTAGAGAATTGCACCGTGTCCCGTGTGAAACCCAATATGCGGAGAGCTTGGTCGTCGATGTCGGCGTTCGCTACAAGCCTCTACTTAAGGCGAGCGAGCTTCTTCTCCTCCTCCATCATGATGACATACCCCTCGGAATACCGCGGGGCGTATGGAGGTGGAGCGGATGATCGTGTCGAGTGGCGAGGTTGGACAGGCGGCTCCTCCATATGTTATTGAAGTTTGGTAAACCTAATAAACGAGTTGTGTGTGGCCCTCATGCCACCAAGGAGAAGAGTGGTTCCTCCTCAGTGGTGCCGTGTCCTCCTCCATACCCCGAGGAAACTCGGAAACGAGTGCCTCCTCGAAAAGGTTGTCGATGACGGCTTAGACGACGATGATCCCTTCTTCTTCGGTGCAAAGGCTTGTAGTTTTCTTCCATGATTGCAGCACTCTCCCTCACAAATAAATATCCGGGGTTTTCACCCGGTAACAAGGTACACAAATATTATTTTGGAGTCTGGACTTTGAGTGGATTAAGGATGTGATTTGTTGCACGAAACAAACGAGGTGGATGGCTAAGTCTAAGGTGATTCCGGCCTACAAACTAGAGCACACGAACAAAGAGTTGGATGAAAGACTTACCTCTCTCCTCCTCTTGGCTCGGTTCTTCTCTAGTGCATTCATGTTGCTTCGTGATCGCGTACACCTTCCAAACGTTCCCGTCCACTCCTTCGCTTGCACTATTGCTCCTTCCACTTGATGTTTTCGCTTTGACTCACTTCCATACTCCCTTGCCTCACATGCATCCATGATATTCCTACAAAACAAAGCCTTGGCTGCCCCCCATGCTTGTACTTTGCATGTGGTTTAAGTATGTTGGAGGGGCATCCCGTGATGTGTCATGGTGCATGCATGGTTAGGTTGACTAGGTTGCCTCCCTTTAGGTGTGTTTAAGGCTAAGCACTCCTCTAATTTCGAAATTTAAAAATATTTTTCAGAGCCATGCAAGAGCTCGAACATAATTTTAGAGAAGTTTTTAAACCAATAAAAACAAATGCAAGTCGAAAATATTTTTTTATTACGTCGATTTCGGTCACACCGGTATAGTTTGCCTTCATTGGTTGAGAGCAAGCTTTTCCCGGCTTGATCATGGGGGCATAGGTTTAGGTCCTAATTTTGGTTAGATGAGAGAGATTTTGAATGAAATAAAATTAAGTGAGGCTTAGAAAAATTCTAATCTTAGAGAAACCAAGGATATGGATTTTTAAAACAACCAAAAATCAAGTTTCTAGGTTCACGCGAGTCCTACCACGTGCTGAAATTTAAATAACATCTAGATACAAGTCGTGGCTCTACTCGTGTGCTTTTAGCATGAAAAACAAGTCAACCACAGCACCATAATGAGGGTGAAGGGTTGAGTTAGGTTCTGAATTTTTTTTTGGTTGTGGTTTCTCGAAAAAGAAGCAAACAATCACATAGGATGGTTCATGTAAAGGGTTTATGATCAAGCAAAATATTCAACCAAGAATTATGTCTCTAATATTGTTCAACCATTCTAAGTCTAATGTTTTGCGTAGTAAAATTCA
Source organism: Cenchrus americanus (assembly GCA_947561735.1). Classification (NCBI taxonomy): domain Eukaryota; kingdom Viridiplantae; phylum Streptophyta; class Magnoliopsida; order Poales; family Poaceae; genus Cenchrus; species Cenchrus americanus. The sequence goes on along the minus strand of OX387240.1, from coordinate 86,443,877 downwards.
GAACTGAATTATTAAAAAGACTTGAAAAACCTGGAATCGGGTTGTCCTCCCGTAGCTTATTCTTGACTCGACGAAACGGGTTGCCTCCCCGCCTAGCGCTTCGTTTATAGTCCATGGCTAGACTTCTTCACTTGATTACTTCGGATCAACGCTCTTTGCGGGCGTTGCAATCTTGGGTACCCACTTTGGCTTAGTCAATTTTTTTGGTCTTCACAGGCTGGCTTTGTCCTTTGGTCTTGACGGATGCAACATCTTCCTTGTGGCTCGGCATCTCGAACTCCGGTCCTTCGGTCGTGATCTTCATGGTCTCTAGTGTGATCCTTCATCTCTCCCGAATGAGTTTGAGTAGCCTTCGCCGTCTTGGGACCTTGGAGTTGTCTCGGATATTCTTCTTTGTTATCCATCGGGCGCCCGGCAAGTTGTCCCACTTGCGTCTAGCATCTTTATCACGATGAACACTTCACGCTCCTTGCATGTGAATCTTGCCTTGGCAGCCTTTAGGTGTTGAGCTTCGTCTCCATCTCCATCTTCTCCATCCTCCTTGATCTTGAACGGCCTTCCGGCGTCTTGACTTGGAGGTGGTGATTCCTTTGGAGATTTTGATGGTCCTTCGAGCTTGTGTTGCACGTCACCTTTGCTCGTAAAGTTTTCCGGATCATCCACAAAAAAAAGTTTTGGGTTTCTTGGAGAGGTAGCCAACCATCTCCGGTTAGGGTTAGTGATAAAACAAAAATCTAAACATAAAAACTAGGGTTAATCAAAACTAGATTAGATTGAATTTTTTTTTCTTTTGAGGATGATCAAACATAAGAGATGCAAAAGAAAATCAAAAGAAAAAGCGAAAGATAAGCGATACTAGATCGGATCTTGATTGCTTTTTCCCCGGCAACGGCGCCGAGAAAAAGGGGCTTGTTGACGGTTAATAGTTGTATCAAAGTTCGTTTGTGACTTGCAAGCGGACAAGTCTCCCGTCGTAGTCAAGGGACCCTTCTTCCCTCGAGTGGTGAACCCAAGGTATCGAATCCGTGGAACAATGTGCAACGCAAGGATTCAATCTAGTAAAGCAAGGTAAAGCTATCTAATGAAGACAAGTTGCATCTAATCTACTAACTCATAAAGAAAACGAATCTAATCTAATCTACTAAAGAGGTAGCAAGAGAAAGCAAAAGATAACCAATCTAGAGAATCTAGATCAAGCTTATGTTGTAGCTCCAAACAAGATAGATGAAGATAGCAAAGCGAATCTCATTAAAAGCATCTTTAAATCGTGGCCTTCCCATCCGATTCCGAAAACATCCGCCTTTCGAGACCCCCGTTCGTCACAACGTATCCCTATTCATGCGGGGAGCTTAGGGCGAGTTCGATAGAACAAGTTGAAATCACTTGGCCGGTCCGGTATGCACCTCTAGCCACCGCGGCTACAAGAGCACCCTATGTAATCTAGCTGCAAACTAGATCGTAGAAGAAGCAAAACCAAGAAGAAAACAAAATCATCGAGAAGGCACTTAATCGCTAGAAATCGGATTCACTTACAAACTTCACCATGAATGATTACATGAACAAGATCACCACCGGGGCCCTCCCTCGATCTTGATCCTCGCTCCGAGCTCCGACGTGGTCTTCCATGCAAGGTTCCCACGTCGGCTAGGGAAACCCTAGACAACTAGCACGACCCTCATCTTCAAGTTGGTGTCCCTCAAGCTTCTCTGCTCCTCGGCGGCGGATTACGACTTCGGTTCCGCGTGGCTCTCGGTCGGGGGGCTATTTATAGCCCGAGAAGCAATTAGGTCAAAGGAGAGGCCGATTGGGCCCCGAATTGGGCCGGGCCGGCCGGCCGGGCCCAGTCGGCCCATCCCGCGGCTCGCTTCGCCGGTGTTGCTTCCCACGTCTTCTAGATGTTCTCCCCTTTTGCATGTGGGCCCTTGACGTCGGTTTCTCTCCGAATTGGACTCAACTCCTTGTCTTGCAAGATTCAGCACTTTTCCGGTTCGGGTCCTCGGAGTTTATCATCTTCTCGGGCTTGGTCCTTGGGCTCTTGGAGTCATGTTCACTTCATTGCTTGACTTGTATCGGGCTTCAAGGTCTTGTCATGAGGTGCTTAATGAACTTATCCCGGAAGTCTTGCTTTCAACGTTAAAACCCCGCGTAAACACATAACTCCAAAACCGACATGCACAAGTGAACTTGTTATACCACGGGGGTTAGTACCAATGAATAAGATACAAAAGTTATGCCAACACCGAAGGTAAACTCATGGCTAGGTTGACGGATTTTCACCGTCAACATCTCCCCCATGCTTAAACCTTGCTCGTCCTCGAGTAAGCCTTCGATGGATATCATCATTGCCAAACAATGTTTAAACCTTGCACTTGATCATACATGAAAAAAAACATAATGCTCTCAAAAGTTTAATTCGTTAAAGTTCCATAATGTACTAGCCTTCACCTCTACGGAGGGTAGATTCTTATTAAGCTTATCCCACAAGTATTAACATGCTCACAAAGTTTAAATAGACCTCGAGAATTTTTGAAATAAAGAACGAGATAAAGAAAAGCTAAACCAAGTTCACAAATTTAAATCATCTTGTATATTGCTCATGAACTCTCATCTCACTTGTCTCTCAAGCCCGTATATTCTACTCCTCTCCCTCTCGTATATATGTGGTAGGCTTTATATGGAGCTTTGGGAAAGTTTAGTCCTAACAAGATTTTATAAATGAGGTGTTGTCAAAACAAGACAAGCTTCTCATGGTCTTACCGAGACTCGTCAAAAAGGTCATTGGAAAATAATGTTAAATCAAGGAGGGGAAAGAGAAAAATACACACACTTTTAGATAAGTGGACATGTGCAAATGGCAAAAAGTGATCCCGAGGCACAAAGGAAGTCCTCGTTATCGGATTGCACATGGTTGGAAGATGAGAATGGATCTTTTTAACTTGAAGCCTTGAATGCACTTTTAGAGAGCTAGGGAATTTACTTTACGCACATTTTTTTTCTTTCTCATATTTCTCATTCTTTTCTTTCTTTCATTCATTCATTTTTTCCTCGTCATATATTCAGCCCATGACTTCCACAACGAAGTTTTGATTTTTTTTTATACCTTGAAAGTCATGAGTATCGCTGGATTTTTTTTTCTTTCTTTCATCATCATTTTTTTTAAAAAATATTCCCCTTTGAACTCTAAAACTGCACCGTACCTACCTCCTCCCCCATGCTTAGACGTTGCTCGTCCTCGAGCAAAGAGGCGAAAAATAAGGTAGGTACCGGAATATTTTTCCTTGGAGAGATACTTGAAATCTTCAACGTTGGCACCGTCTTGCGATCTTCCTTGAATTGATGATCCATTCTCGACGATAGGTTGTGGTCAAGGAGGTAATCACAAAAAATGATATTTGGTTTAAGGGTGGATATCCGGCGAGGTTTGTGAGATCACCGATGCGGGGATACACAATGCACGGATAAAAGGCTAGCAAAAAGATAGATACGCAAAAATGGAATGACCAGCTTCTTAGTCTCGGGCCGTAGAAATCATGGCCTGTAATAACTCACTCAAGAATAAATCTTGTACACTAAGGTTTATGCACTCAAATATATATAAGGCTTTGGATAGGTTGAGCAACACACAAGTGATATTTATGACAAGGTTAGCGATATTTTTGAGCATAAAAGACATCTTTAATCTATTCATAACTTGAGAGCACATAAAACACTATGGGTCTTTATTTTAATCATAACCTCCGCTGAAGATTGAGCTAGCATTTAGATAATTTCAGATTTGTATTTTTAAGAGAGCACTAGGTTAAACATGCATAAATCAATTACAAAGATAAACAAAGCGGCAATTATAATCATATATCATGATGGCACAAACTTTGTAACTTTACCAAAGGTAAAAACTTGGTGGTGACATTATTCATGATGAAAATAAACACTAAGATACATGCTGAAAAATTAAACTAAAAACTGAAAATTAAAGCAAAGCTGAAAATACTACGCAAACATAGGTGCAAACAAGCTGAAAATTAAAGAAAAGGGGTAAAGGAAAGATAGCTAAAGCTCCTCCTCTCTCTAATCTTCCGCCGGTGGTTGATATTGATAGCCTTGGTTGTTGTACTCTTACTTGTAATAGGAATGCACCACTACTCCTATGAATTGTCCGACGGTGCTAGGTGAAGGTGTCCAAGCACATAAGCGACGTTTGCATTTCCTTCACCCATTTGGTTTGCATTGGTTTGGATGGCTGCAATAAATTGCATGTTCCTTGCAGCGTATCCTCCAATGGTGGCTCCATTTTGATGTGGTTGAGGAAGGTGTGCAAATGGCTCCGCAAAGGCTACGTTGGGCACCGCAAAAATGGTGGGGGTATGGCTGCACCACTCCCCCATGCTTGCATTGGTACACCACCGTAGTAACTCGGCGGCGCCGGGGTTCCTCCCAATGGTGGGACATAATTTTGTTGTGCACCTCCTTCTTGGGCCATAGAAGATCCTTCTCCTATAATTCTTTTCTTTTATTATTTTTTTTTCACCGGCACAAGAAGTCCTTCCTCTAACCGATCTTCATCCCCTCAAGAAAAGTCTTAATCTTCAATCCGGAAGGGGCAAATTCACCTAGGCCACTTGGAAGCCTCCTCTCTCATCTTCACTCTTATATTTTCCTTTCTTCATATATTCCTAGGGAAGTTTCGGGTAGGAGATGATTTGGGTTCCTTGTAATACCCGGTTTTAAAGAGATAGCCAATATGGAGAGGCAACACCCCGAACCAATATCTTCCGAACTCGATGTTGCTTAACAACACCACCGGTTGATCATAGGTGAGTGGGGTCTATTGGCCACTTGGCAATCAAAGCCGAGTAAAGCCAATTCAACTCCGTGTTGGTTATCTTTGTCTCTCTTGTTCTCCCAAAAATCCACTTGCACAAAAGTGACACACTTGGATAATGGGTTCCGGATAGTATTTTTTTCGTTGATGGTCTCTTCCCGTGATCATACTCCAAAAGCCTTCCCATGTGCCTTCATGCACATACTTATTCCGGAGCTCCCTTTTGAAAGTAGGAGACACTCGCCCATGGGTCTACGATACTAGACATGCAATCGTTTCGAACATGAAAACCAATCGATCTATCGGGGATTGTGTTGAATGGATCCAAGGAAGCATTGGAGCCCTTACTCCCTTTACGGCATGGTTGCTAGCCTTAAGCATTAAAGTATTTTCAACACAAGATGATAGATAGATAATCCAACAAAGTGTGATTACATCTCAAGATCGATTGCAACCCATGGATGAAAAGAGATTACCCCATCAAGGTGCTAGAAATAGCATCATTGATCAAGGTTACCCTTCCGACGATGTCTTCCTTCTTCTCCACTTGTGGGCTCCCTCCAACGGAATGAGAGACTCGGCACTCCTTCATCAAGGGCATGCGCCATGGTCATGAAAATTTCCTAGGCGAATTCCTTGTGGGTGTTTGCCGACACTCCGTTAGAGAATTGCACCGGTGTCCCGTGTGAAACCCAATATGCGGAGAGCTTGGTCGTCGATGTCGGCGTTCGCTACAAGCCTCTACTTAAGGCGAGCGAGCTTCTTCTCCTCCTCCATCATGATGACATACCCCTCGGAATACCGCGGAGCGTATGGAGGTGGAGCGGATGATCGTGTCAAGTGGCGAGGTTGGACGAGCGGCTCCTCCATATGTTATTGAAGTTTGGTAAACCTAATAAACGAGTTGTGTGTGGCCCTCATGCCACCAAGGAGAAGAGTGGTTCCTCCTCAGTGGTGCCGTGTCCTCCTCCATACCCCGAGGAAACTCGGAAACGAGTGCCTCCTCGAAAAGGTTGTCGATGATGGCTTAGACGACGATGATCCCTTCTTTCGGTGCAAAGGCTTGTAGTTTTCTTCCATGATTGCAGCACTCTCCCTCACAAATAAATATCCGGGGTTTTCACCCAGTAACAAGGTACACAAATATTATTTTGGAGTCCGGACTTTGAGTGGATTAAGGATGTGATTTGTTGCACGAAACAAACGAGGTGGATGGCTAAGTCTAAGGTGATTCCGGCCTACAAACTAGAGCACACGAACAAAGAGTTGGATGAAAGACTTACCTCTCTCCTCCTCTTGGCTCGGTTCTTCTCTAGTGCATTCATGTTGCTTCGTGATCGCGTACACCTTCCAAACGTTCCCGTCCACTCCTTCGCTTGCACTATTGCTCCTTCCACTTGATGTTTTCGCTTTGACTCACTTCCATACTCCCTTGCCTCACATGCATCCATGATATTCCTACAAAACAAAGCCTTGGCTGCCCCCCATGCTTGTACTTTGCATGTGGTTTAAGTATGTTGGAGGGGCATCCCGTGATGTGTCATGGTGCATGCATGGTTAGGTTGACTAGGTTGCCTCCCTTTAGGTGTGTTTAAGGCTAAGCACTCCTCTAATTTCGAAATTTAAAAATATTTTTCAGAGCCATGCAAGAGCTCGAACATAATTTTAGAGAAGTTTTTAAACCAATAAAAACAAATGCAAGTCGAAAATATTTTTTTATTACGTCGATTTCGGTCACACCGGTATAGTTTGCCTTCATTGGTTGAGAGCAAGCTTTTCCCGGCTTGATCATGGGGGCATAGGTTTAGGTCCTAATTTTGGTTAGATGAGAGAGATTTTGAATGAAATAAAATTAAGTGAGGCTTAGAAAAATTCTAATCTTAGAGAAACCAAGGATATGGATTTTTAAAACAACCAAAAATCAAGTTTCTAGGTTCACGCGAGTCCTACCACATGCTGAAATTTAAATAACATCTAGATACAAGTCGTGGCTCTACTCGTGTGCTTTTAGCATGAAAAACAAGTCAACCACAGCACCATAATGAGGGTGAAGGGTTGAGTTAGGTTCTGAATTTTTTTTTGGTTGTGGTTTCTCGAAAAAGAAGCAAACAATCACATAGGATGGTTCATGTAAAGGGTTTATGATCAAGCAAAATATTCAACCAAGAATTATGTCTCTAATATTGTTCAACCATTCTAAGTCTAATGTTTTGCGTAGTAAAATTCAGAACTGAATTATTAAAAAGACTTGAAAAACCCGGAATCGGGTTGTCCTCCCGGTAGCTTATTCTTGACTCGACGAAACGGGTTGCCTCCCCGCCTAGCGCTTCGTTTATAGTCCATGGCTAGACTTCTTCACTTGATTACTTCGGATCAACGCTCTTTGCGGGCGTTGCAATCTTGGGTACCCACTTTGGCTTAGTCAATTTTTTTTGGTCTTCACGAGCCGGCTTTGTCCTTTGGTCTTGACGGATGCAACATCTTCCTTGTGGCTCGGCATCTCGAACTCCGGTCCTTCGGTCGTGATCTTCATGGTCTCTAGTGTGATCCTTCATCTCTCCCGAATGAGTTTGAGTAGCCTTCGCCGTCTTGGGACCTTGGAGTTGTCTCGGATATTCTTCTTTGTTATCCATCGGGCGCCGGCAAGTTGTCCCACTTGCGTCTAGCATCTTTATCACGATGAACACTTCACGCTCCTTGCATGTGAATCTTGCCTTGGCAGCCTTTAGGTGTTGAGCTTCGTCTCCATCTCCATCTTCTCCATCCTCCTTGATCTTGAACGGCCTTCCGGCGTCTTGACTTGGAGGTGGTGATTCCTTTGGAGATTTTGATGGTCCTTCGAGCTTGTGTTGCACGTCACCTTTGCCTGTAAAGTTTTCCTGGATCATCCACAAAAAAAAGTTTTGGGTTTCTTGGAGAGGTAGCCAACCATCTCCGGTTAGGGTTAGTGATAAAACAAAAATCTAAACATAAAAACTAGGGTTAATCAAAACTAGATTAGATTGATTTTTTTTTCTTTTGAGGATGATCAAACATAAGAGATGCAAAAGAAACTCAAAAGAAAAACTGAAAGATAAGCGATACTAGATCGGATCTTGATTGCTTGTTCCCCGGCAACGGCGCCGTGAAAAAAGGGGCTTGTTGACGGTTAATAGTTGTATCAAAGTTCGTTTGTGACTTGCAAGCGGACAAGTCTCCCGTCGTAGTCAAGGGACCCTTCTTCCCTCGAGTGGTGAACCCAAGGTATCGAATCCGTGGAACAATGTGCAACGCAAGGATTCAATCTAGTAAAGCAAGGTAAAGCTATCTAATGAAGACAAGTTGCATCTAATCTACTAACTCATAAAGAAAACGAATCTAATCTAATCTACTAAAGAGGTAGCAAGAGAAAGCAAAAGATAACCAATCTAGAGAATCTAGATCAAGCTTATGTTGTAGCTCCAAACAAGATAGATGAAGATAGCAAAGCGAATCTCATTAAAAGCATCTTTAAATCGTGGCCTTCCCATCCGATTCCGAAAACATCCGCCTTTCGAGACCCCCGTTCGTCACAACGTATCCCTATTCATGCGGGGAGCTTAGGGCGAGTTCGATAGAACAAGTTGAAATCACTTGGCCGGTCCGTATGCACCTCTAGCCACCGCGGCTACAAGAGCACCCTATGTAATCTAGCTGCAAACTAGATCGTAGAAGAAGCAAAACCAAGAAGAAAACAAAATCATCGAGAAGGCACTTAATCGCTAGAAATCGGATTCACTTACAAACTTCACCATGAATGATTACATGAACAAGATCACCACCGGGGCCCTCCCTCGATCTTGATCCTCGCTCCGAGCTCCGACGTGGTCTTCCATGCAAGGTTCCCACGTCGGCTAGGGAAACCCTAGACAACTAGCACGACCCTCATCTTCAAGTTGGTGTCCCTCAAGCTTCTCTCGCTCCTCGGCGGCGGATTACGACTTCGGTTCCGCGTGGCTCTCGGTCGGGGGGCTATTTATAGCCCGAGAAGCAATTAGGTCAAAGGAGAGGCCGATTGGGCCCCGAATTGGCCGGGCCGGCCGGCCCGGGCCCACCCGGCCCATCCCGCGGCCTCGCTTCGCCCGGTGTTGCTTCCCACGTCTTCTAGATGTTCTCCCCTTTTGCATGTGGGCCCTTGACGTCGGTTTCTCTCCGAATTGGACTCAACTCCTTGTCTTGCAAGATTCGAAGACTTTTTCCGGTTCGGTCCTCGGAGTTTATCATCTTCTCGGGCTTGGTCCTTGGGCTCTTGGAGTCATGTTCACTTCATTGCTTGACTTGTATCGGGCTTCAAGGTCTTGTCATGAGGTGCTTAATGAACTTATCCCGGAAGTCTTGCTTTCAACGTTAAAACCCCGCGTAAACACATAACTCCAAAACCGACATGCACAAGTGAACTTGTTATACCACGGGGGTTAGTACCAATGAATAAGATACAAAAGTTATGCCAACACCGAAGGTAAACTCATGGCTAGGTTGACGGATTTTCACCGTCAACACACCGCTCGTGGACGGAGTTCCTTCGTACGAGGGGATCCGGAGACGACGTCGACGCCGCTCCCTTCCGCGAGACCGACGAGACCCCGGTGGAGACCGCCGCCTACTTGGTCGACCTCGACAAGTACGCGCGTCGACCGGAGGACGAGTCACGTACCCTCTACGGCCGGTCGAGACGCCACCATCGACGCGCTCCGGTACCGGCCCCCCGCCGCGCCGAGCCGGGAGAGGGAGAACACCGCGCTACGCCACCGTATTCGCCGGCTCGAGTTGAGCCTCGACCGCGCGACCACCGTCCCCCGCCGCGGTCCGAGAGGGAGAGGGTGGACACCGGGGAGGGGAGATGTCGCACGCCAAGGAGGACCTACGCAGCCGACCGCGAGTCGAACAGCCGAAGGACAAGCTCGAGCGCAAGGACGACATGCTCACGGTGCGTGCTCACCGCTCGGGTGTGAGCGGCTCAAGGTGGAGAAGCTGGAGAGGAGCCGAGCGGACAACGTCGCCAACATTGCGTGGCTCACGCGCACGGCCATCTACCTGAGGGACAAGGCCGAGAGACTGAGGAGGACTTGGGAGGACGCCGACTCACTTCGCGTGGACGAGCTCTTCGAGCTCAACGGAGAGCTGCCCCCCGAGTCCCAGCGTGAGATTCGCACTGAGACCTTCGAGCTGCACCAGTCACGCCTCAAGCTCCACCTGTGCCCGATGGCCCGTCTGCCGACCCCCGTCGAGACCGAGGAGGTTCGAGAGGCTCACGCCTTGGTGTCCCGGATCTTTCCGCCGGACTACCCCACCGAGGACCGCTACCCCGTCACGTACCAGCGGGCACGCACGGAGTAGAGAGCTGAGCAGGAGGCATGACCTAGAGTAGTGTTCTATGCTAGTAGTTTCCATGAGATGTTCCATGCGGCCGAGAGCATGTTCCGGTGCATGAAGAGAGTCATGCCACACCATGTAGACACTACCCTTTTGAGAATGTACCGATGTATTAGATCGTTGACTTGCCGTCGCTACCCCAAGGTCCGAGTCGGCCTCGGGGGAGCAAGTGTAATAATCATGTTTGCCGTGTGCTTGGATCTTAATGATGTTATTTGCGTCTTAATGCTTCTTCTACTTGAGTGTAGGTTATAATTAGAACTATTTTCTTGAATGCTTAAGACTCATGTGTGAGTTGGTGAGTGACGTGCGTAAACTCCTTTCTTTTCCCTTATGTTTTCGTAAGGATGTCGATCCGCCGCTCCAACCGGCTGATAGCTCGCCTCGAGGAGGCACGCCGAGGAGGAAGCCCGGCGAGAGCGTGGACGCGGTCGTGGCCGCGGCCGTCCACCCCTCGCGTGGAGGAGCCTTGGGGGCTGGGGCCCGAGGTGACGGGGCACCACCACCACCGCCCGAGAACCCCGAGGCCGAGGTTGAGCAAGGAGCGCCCGCGCAAGGCCGCCCCGAGCCGGAGCCGCCCACCACCACCCCCACCTAACTTGGTGGAAGTGATGGCGCTCCGTACTCGCCGATGCGAGAGGATGGCGGAGGCCATGGAGCACCGTGGCAACGGTGGGAACCGCGTCGCTCCGCAGGACGAAGATCTCACGAGGAAGATCGAGAGGTTCATCCGCCTGAAGGCCCCCACCTTCAGCTACTCGGATGACCCACTCGAGGCCGACGACTGGCTGAGGGTGATCGAGACCAAGCTCGACCTCACCGTCTGCTCCGACGAGGAGTGTGTCGCTATCGCCGCGCACCGGCCCGGAGGGTCCCGCCAAGGCATGGTGGGACAACTACACCGCCACCCACCCGAACCCAGCATTCCTCACCCGGGCCGGGAGTTCCGCGAGGCGTTCCGCGAGCGCACCTTCCCGACGAGCTGCTGGTCCGAGAAGGCGCGGGGAGTTCCGCACCATGACTCGGGGTGCGATGAGGGTCGAGGAGTACGAGCGTCACTTCATGAAGATGATGCGGTACGCCCCCGACGACACCAACACCGACCGAAGAAGCAGCTTCGGTTCCCGAGAGGCCTCCACCACGGCCTTCGCCGTGCGCCGAAGGCAAGTGAGCACAAGTCCCCGCGCCATCTCGTCAACCGCGCCATCGCGGTCGAGGACGAGAGGAGGGGCCACGAGGAACGCATGAGGGGCAAGAAGAGGATGGGAGATCGGGATCGGCCCCGACCGATCCTTCCGAAGTCGAGAAGCGGACGAGCAACATGCCGAGGGGGGAGCTACCGCCCGGGCACAACCGGCCCGGGCGTGGCTTCGGAGGTAGTGGACGTAGCCCGTTCCCCGGGGAGGGGAGGAACCCCGGCTATCCCCGCAGACCGGAGGTTACACCCGTGCTCCACCGAGCACCGCGCGACCGCCGCAGGAGGTTTCCACCGTCACCGCTTCGCGTGTAGCAAGCCGGGCCACAAGTCCTTCGAGTGCCCCGACAAGAAGGCCGCCGCTACCCCCGCGCGGGAACCTCGCTCCAGAGGCCGACCTCCTCGGCCGCACCGCCCCGGCCGCCGGCCGTGGGAGGCTGAACCACCTCACTGAGGAGGAGGCTGCCGATGCCCCCGACGTCGTGATCGGTAAGTTTTTGGTTTGTGGTACTTCTGCTCTGGTTCTCTTTGACACCGGTGCAACCGGGTCTTATATCACCTCTCGGTTCGTGAGTAAACTTTCCCTCCCTACAACCACCCGAACGATGCCCATCATCACGAGCTCTCCGCTCGGGGATATCCGATGCACCCTGCTGTGCAAAGGAGTGGAAGTGGTCATCCAAGGCCACACATTCTATGGGGATCTTACCGTGCTGCCTTCCCGTGGTATCGACGTGATATTGGGAATGGATTGGATCACTGCCCACAAAGGTGTCATCTCCACTTCGCCGAGGCTGGTGACGCTACCGCACCCCGACGAGACAAGGGTGACCTTCGAGCCAATGAAGTCTCGGGACATACCGGCCGTATACGGCCTTCACGCGAAGGCCATAGCGGATGTACCGGTGGCTCCGTGAGTATGAGGATGTGTTTCCGGAGGAGTTGCCCGGTTGCCTCCCGATCGTGATGTGGAGTTCGTGATTAACCCGGTGCGGGAACGGCGCCGATAGCCCGCAGTCCGTACCGTATGGCGGAGGTTGAGCTGAAACCGTTGAAGGCGAGCTAGACTCGCTACTCGAAAAAGGGTTCATTCGGCCGAGTGCCTCACCCTCGGGGTTCACCCGCACTATTCGTACCAAAGAAGGATGGGACGCAACGTCCGTGCGTCGATTACCGCGCCCTGAACGCGGTGACCATCAAGAACAAGTACCCACTGCCCAGGATTGATGATTTGATGGATCGACCGAGGCAAGCCAAGTACTTCAAGGCAAGATTGATCTCCGGTCGGGTTATCACCAGATGAAGATCCGCCCGGAGGACATCCACAAGACGGCATTCGTGACCGGGTATGGGCGTATGAGTACACAGTCGTGTCGTTTGGCCTGACCAATGCCCCGGCATACTTCATGAATATGATGAACAAGGTCTTCATGGATGAGTTGGACAAGTGTGTCGTCGTCTTCATTGACGATATACTGGTCTACTCCCAGACAGCAGAAGAGCACGAGGAGCACCTGAGGATCGTACTGGGGAAGCTCAGACAACATCAGTTGTACGCCAAGTTCAGCAAGTGTGAGTTCTGGATGGAGGAAGTCGCGTTTCTGGGTCATGTGTTGTCAGCTAAAGGAGTTGCAGTAGATCCGAGCAAGATCGAGGCCGTGTCCAAGTGGCAGTCACCGAAGTCCGTGACAGAGATCCGCAGCTTTCTCGGTTTGGCCGGATACTACCGCCGGTTCATCAAGAACTTCTCGAAGATCGCCAAGCCCATGACAGAGTTGTTGAAGAGCAACACGCCGTATGTGTGGTCGGACAAGTGTGAAGCCAGTTTCCAAGAGCTCAAAACTCGTCTCACCACTACCCCGGTCCTGACCCTGCCCGACGCGAGCAAGGACTTCGTGGTGTACTGTGACGCGTCGAGGCAAGGACTCGGCTGCGTGTTGATGCAAGGAGGCAAGGTAGTGGCCTACGCTTCACGACGCCTAAGGAAGCATGAGAACTACCCTACGCACGACCTCGAGCTAGCCGCCGTCATTCATGCGCCGAAGATATGGAGGCACTATTTGATGGGAAACAAGTGCGACATCTACACGGATCACAAGAGTCTGAAGTATATCTTCACCCAGTCGGAGTTGAACCTGAGGCAAAGGAGATGGCTAGAGCTGATCAAGGAATACGACCTGAGCATTCACTACCACCCTGGTAAGGCAAACGTCGTGGCCGACGCTCTGAGCCGCAAGCACTACTGCAACAACCTGATGGTGCGAGAGGAACAGCCAGCCTTGCATGAAGAGCTGGAAAAGCTGAGCTTAGAGATTGTGGAGGAGGGGCAGTTGAACCAGTTGCGGGTAAAATACACACTCGAAGACCAGATCCGCCAAGCTCAGAAGGAGTGTCCAGAGATCCAAGAGGTAAAACGCCTGATGGAGAATGGCAAAGCAGCTGACTATCGTCTCGACGAACAGGGTACACTGTGGCTGAAGGACCGCATCTGCGTGCCTCAGGACAAGGAAATCCGGGACTCGATACTTAAAGAGGCCCATGACTCTCGGTACTCGATCCACCCTGGATGTACCAAGATGTACAAAGACCTGAAGGTACGGTTTTGGTGGGAAAAGATGAGGGAAGACATTGCTGAATACGTCGCTCGATGTGACACGTGTCAGCGAGTGAAGGCCGAACACCGAGGCCCGCCGGCCGCCGCAACCGCTCGAGATACCCACGTGGAAGTGGGATGATATCGTATGGACTTCATTGTGGGGTTGCCACGCACGCAGAAGGGAAATGACTCCATTTGGGTGATTGTGGATCGATTAACCAAGGTAGCACATTTCTTGCCGGTGAAAACGAACTACGCCGTGAGCCGACTTGCGGAACCGTATGTGGACAACATCCCGAAGCTTCATGGGGCTCCGAGGAGCATTGTGTCGGACGAGGGCCCCGTTCATCGCTCGGCCCGGAAGAGCTTACACGCTTCTATGGGCACCCGACCGAACTACGGCACGGCGTTCCACCCACGGACCGACGGACGGACGGAGAGGGTAAATCGGTGTACTAGAAGTTGCCGAGAGCCCGTGTGTTAACCTATGGGTCCGATTGGGAAAAGAGCCCGTCATATGCCGAGTTCTCTTACAACAACGGCTACCGGTGCCGCCTTGAAGATGGCTCCGTTCGAAGCCCTGTATGGCAGGAAGTGTCGGACACCGTTGATGTGGTCCGAGGTGGGGGAGCGAACCTTTTTCGGCCCCGCCACCATTGTTGAAGCCGAGGAAAATGTCGCCAAGGTACGAGAGAACCTGAAGATAGCTCAGAGCAGGCAGAAGAGCTATGCCGACGCGAAACGGAAGGACGTCTCGTTTGAAGTAGGGGATCACGTCTACTTGAAGGTGTCACCCCTCCGAGGTACGAAGAGGTTCCACATCAGGGGGAAGCTGTCCCCTAGGTACGTTGGGCCCTACCCTATTGTGAGTAAGGTCGGAAAGGTGGCTTACAAACTCGAGCTACCTCCGAGCTTACGGGAGTTCACCGGTGTTCCATGTCTCCCAACTTCGGAAGTGTGTGGTCGTCGAGAAGAGAGTGCCTCGCTCGTAAGCTTGACGTCCAGAAACCCCGGAGTACTTGGAGTACCCGGTCCGGATCCCGGACCGGGCGGGAGAAGTTGACCCGAACACCACCACGCGCTTCGCAAGGTGTTATGGAGTAACCACTCCGAGCGCGAAGCTACATGGGAGAAGGAGTCAGCATTGAGGGAGAAATACCCCCATCTCTTCGAAGCGGAGGTAACTTCTTAATCTCGGAGTCGAGATTCTTGTGAGGGGGGGAGTCTGTAACATCCCTCAATTTTGTTGAGGAATGTTCATTAATAAAATTGAGGTCTCATTAATAAAATTGTGGTCTTAAAATTTTCGATGAATTTTATGGGTGATTATCAACTTATTTAAGGATGCCTTCTTTTCCTCTCCCTTAATTCCTAGATTTATCTTTGAGCTAAATGAAATCCCTAGGAAATATAAGAAAATGTTAGTGTGAGAAACTTGGAGTTCTTTTGGATTTATTTGGAATTTATTTGGGTGGATTTTCAAATTTGAAACCGCATTCAAATTTGAATCTAAATAGGAGAGGGGTTTGAAAGGAAATAGAAAAGGAAAAAGGAGTAACGCTTTCCGGGCCGCGAGCCCAAATTCTCAAAGTCCGCCGAGCCTCCCTCTTCTCTTATTTCCCGCACGCCGCGACGCCCTCACCCCCTTCCCCTTTTCGCCCACCGCGGCCCGGCCTACCGCCGGCCCCGCCTACCACCTACCACACCCGCACGGACGCCGCCGGGTGGGGCCGGGGTGACGTCGCCCCCGGCGTCGGCCTTCTTCCTCCCGTCACCCCCTCTCTTTCGCTTTCTCTTTTCGCTTTGCGACGTCGCCCGACATCGCCGCCGCCCCCGCCCGCCCGCGCCCGTCCGCGCCCGCCGGAGCCATCCGCGCCGTCCACGCGTCCCGCGCCCCGCCATGCGCTATAAGAGGGCCGCCGCCGCGCCTCGGGGTAGCCCCAACCCTAGCCGCCGCGGGGAGTTCACCCGCTCCACACCACCTCTGCCCGCCGGAGAAGAAGGAGGAGGAGGAGGGGAGAAGGAGACCCGGAGGCCCACCGCCAGCTCGCCGCCGACCGCACGAAGCCGGAGGCCCACTCGAGGGAGCCCGAGGACGCCGCGAAGCCAAGGACCGCGACGCCCTCGCTTCCTCTCGCGCCCGCGCGCCGTCCCCTTCCACGCCGGCGACCCCGCTTCCTCTACTCCGCCCCGCTTCACCGCCGCCCGCACGTCGGCCCGTGGCCACCAAGGTGAGGCAAAGCCCCCTCACCCCTCTCCGTGGTTGACCCGGCCTTCGAGCCGCGGCTCCTTGCGCTCGCCCGTACCAACCTTGCCGCCGCGCCGCCGCCGCCGGTGATGCCGGCCATCGTGCCGGGGCCGGGAAGCCGCCCGTGTGTGTGCCACCGCCGCCGCCGCCGCAAGCGCGCACACACGCCGCCGTTTCCTTTTTCCGATACCGCACCGTCCTCACGTCGCCGACGCGCGTCACACCGCCGTCGTGCTCCGAGCGCCGCGCCGCCGGCCCGCTCGGTCCCGTTCTACACGCGCACGAACACATGCCGCCCACACGAGCCCGCACCACGACCGCCTCGACGCCCTAGCCACCGTGCGCACGCACGCGGAGCCACCCCTAGGCCGGAGCCGTGCTCACACCGTGCGCCGCCGCCGCCGCAGCTCGCCACGGAGGGCGAGAGCCGTTCCAGGCAACCTTGGGGGGGAAAAACCCCAGCTTAAGGCGATTTCGCGCCCGTAGGACCCGTCACGACCAAATCTGGGCGCTGGACTTCGATTGGCGCCGTCGCCGAAGACCCTCGCCGCGCCGCCGCCCACGCCGTCGCCGCCGCTCCCTCGTCTTGCCACGCCGCCGCCCATCCTTGGCCAAGACCTCTCACGAGTAAGGGGAAGACCAAGCCCCTGCTACACCTCGCCCTCATTCCGGTCGTCCGTGGGCCCGGCCGAGCGCGCCTCGCCGCCGGCGAGCCGCCGCCGCGCCGCCGCCCGTCTCGGGCATATCGTCAAACACCCCGCGCACGCGAGGGGGTAACCCCTAGGGCATAACGCACACGGGCACCCACACGTGCGCGCGGCCGCGGATAGATCCGCGGGATCCGGTGCGGCCCGCCACCCGTAACCCGGGCCACACGGTGGCCCGCACCGCAGCCCGCCGCACGGGCCGCCGCGGACGGCCGCGGGCCGGCCGGTGGCGGGCCGAGCCGCGCGCAGCCACGGGGAGCCCCGGCCGCAGCTGGGATCCGGGGATCCCGTGCGGCCGGCCGTAAAGGAGGGTTTTCTTTTATTTAAAAATTCCAGAAAAATCCTTTTCCCTTCTAAAAATCCTAGAAAATCCATTTTTACTCCGAAAATTACGAAACCTCTTCCAGAAAATTTCTAAAATCTCAAACTACGGGTTGGGTTGGTGGTTGTTCCCGTTTTGGATCTTAATTGCTCTTATTTGGATTTAAGTTGCCATAGGACCGCCGTTTATTTTCTTCTTCGCGCTACTAGGAGCAAGGAGCCGGAGAGCCGAGTCGGGGAGTACGACTACGCCGACGACTTCGCCGCGGAGGACTACCCGACCCCAGGTTCACGCCCGACCGATTTCGAACTACCATTTAGGCATTGTCGAGTAGTATTGCTAGCGCTTTAATTTATGTATGCATGTTGATGAACCTTGCAATCGCCTCTTTATTTACCCCCGTCCTTGATTGTCCTACTACTACTATATATGTTTACGTGGGCGTGTATGTGCGCCGAGCTTCGCGATGCATGTGTTGGGATGGGAGTAGTGGTTCTTGGCGTGTGTGGGGTAAAACCACAGCGGGGAGAAGGCGTTTTGGGTACTTTGGCGGGGGTGAGCTCGAAACAACCGATCTGGGATCGGGGATAGGGGTGCACTCCTCAGTGCATCCCTCCTGTTACGGTTTTCGGAGCCTAGGTGTTGGGGTTTTTCGTGCGCTTGGAGGACATGAGCTCGCCCCGGTCTGAAATCGAGTGGATCAACTTGTTTATAGGACATCGTACACACCACCCCGCCGAGAGTGGGGATAGGGCCGAGTTGAGCTCGGCAAGTGCGGAACCATACCTGCCTAGGAAGGATAGAGGGTATCTGTGGGGGAGCGGTGGAGGTGAGACCACCCTCTCGTAGCGTCTCTCCCGTGTGGCCACACGGGGAGCATTTCACGCTCCGTGTGCTTGTCTTCACCGCGGAGAGGACCGCTTTGAGGGCCGGATGCGGGGGTGGGTACGTAACTACCGAGAGTTCGCCGGTAGGATGGGCTCGGCCGGCCGTACACCGGCCGGGTACCATTCCGGGATGGGTACGTGTGTACACGCTCTCGCAGTTGTTCGATCTATAGCTATAGCCGCGTCCTCGATTATGGACACTGCCTAGAAGACATGTTCGTTCCTCATGTTTTGGGATTTCTACCTCCCCCCCCTATAGATGAGAGTGTGGTGAGCCGTGGTTATAGCCGGCTAGAGGAGAGAGGCTCCATCTACCTCGTCGATCCGGTTGTAATCATTGAGATGCGAGGAGAGGAAGTTCTCGCATCGCCCCTAGACAGGAGTAGGAGCTGGTGACGGGTCTTCTGGGTGACCAGTTGGATCCGGGATGTGTTGAGAGACTTGGGTTTTGGGATATTGATGGAGATACCTTGTTTATACTCTCCGTCGTCGTCGCTTAGGAACCACGACCGATTCCTTGTCTACTCTCTTTTCCCTTTAGATGTTAGGCCACTTAAAGCTGCATACGGTTGGTGACGTGGACCTATCCCGCTCCTTGGGGATAGACTTTGGGTGTGCGGGGGTACGAGTCCGAGTTCGACCGCAACGCCGACGGATGGTACGACCGAGGGATACGTTGCTTCGCTCGAGTTGCACGTGGCGGGAAGAATAAAGATGGAGACCCTTCGAGAAGATAGCTACCGTTGCGTAGAATTTTCACTCGATTCAGCCAAGAGGCTTGTAATGATGTACTCCATAATGGGCATGTAATAAATTAATGTACTATTAACTTTATGTGATGCGATGTATGACTTTGTGTATCATTTACGTGAGACGTTCGTACGCGATAGCCACCGATCCGGGGACTATCGCGATGGTACGAGGATTCGGGTTTTCTATGAAAATCCGGGGTTTTACATAGTGCGTGTTCATCCATAATGTCGCATAAATTCAAGCCACATGCGTAGGAACACACTCAGATTGATGAAGCGTCACAAGAATTTGACATGGATCACGAAGGAATCTGACAGAATCAGGAGAGAAGAGAAAGACACGTACGTGCACTCCTGCCACTCAATGGCGACGGGAGAGAACAAGGCGGGCCTCGCCCTGCTACTGCTGATGCAGATGTCGCTCACCTTCCCTTCCAATCTTCTACTCATCCACCACTGACTGCTGCCGACGCACAACACCTTGCTCTGCGATGGCGAGGACCCGACCACCACCTCGAGATGGTCCGCGTCCGACTCCGACATAAGCTCACCGCGCGGCCTGCATCAACAAGCTCAGCAGGGCGTCGCCGCTCCCCGAAGGAGGAGCTTGATGATGTGGCCAAGTACGAGCTCCTGCTCTGGCAGCTCCATCCATGGCGCCCGCTGCGGCGGGGCCATCTTTGAGATTCTCCCACCGCTTGTCAACCGTAGTACCGCACCAGAGCTGCTCTGCGTCGACAGATCCTTCCCATCCGCCTTCTAATCGACATCGCCGATGGTGTGTGGCAGCAAGCAAAGGAATACGTTGAAGCTCAGCCTGAGGAGGGAGGGAAGAACAAGCCGCAATGAGGAATCGGATCACAGGCTTGGAAACATGGAGGTAAGGCATCGAATCGATTCCTCCGGTGATGCGCTATCGCAGCGACGAGCTCCTCCATCGCGTGGTGGCCGCACACAGTCCGGACGACGAGGTGCGGCTGGCGTGGGACGTTGATCGCAGTCGACGGGTGCTACACCGCGCGGCGCGCGCCACGCGTGGGCGATGGCAGCCACGCCGCCGTCGAGGATGGAATGCCGGTGGGTTGGAAGAGCGATTTTGGCCTCCCGCCGAGGATGCACGGCCGGTGGCGGCGTCCGGATAGGATGCAGGGGTACGGTTCTGGTCCATCACGGATAGATGACGGCGTTCACGTCAAAAACGGATGGAAGGATGTAACGGACTCAAGGCCTCTTTGGCATGGCTTTTCCAAGTGCTTTTTTAATGACTTCTACAAAAGCCCTGCCAATTCAAGCTGAAGCCATATGAGAAGCCCATTTTACAATTTGTACTTATGGAGGTGAAGCAAAAGATAGTGGCTTCCTGCGGCTTCTTCCCCACATGTGACATAGAAGCCCACAACCACAGCCATTTTACCAAACACTTTACAAAATGGCTTCAACTTCACCAAAGAAGCCATTTTATTAATGTAGCCACAACCACAACCGTTTTAGCCACAGCCGAAGCCCTGCCAAAGGGGTCCCTAATCACAAAAGTTCAAGAACTAAATTGATCTTTTCAAAAGTTCAAGGATGAATCTGACCCTTTGTCAAGAGTTCGGACATCTTTGCCTATTTTGCCTTCATTCTACAACGAACTTTCATGGATTGTTACTCTAGAGCAGTCCTGATATCATTGGTGATAACCTGTAAGAACCTTATTTCTATTTTTTCCTACTTATTTAACTTTCCGCAGATCATCGGTAAGCACTGATGGGAGGGTTCCACATGCACAATAAATTGATATAAGTAATTACGAATAGGACAAGACACAGAAGGAAATGGAAAAGGTACAAGGTAAATGTACTTTTCTTTTTTTGAGCTTTAGTTGTCTAGCATAGCTACTTTTGTTGTGATGAAATGTGTGAAAATTAGTCAGGTCCACCAAATTTGAGTTGAAACTTTAACAGCTACTATCAAAGGTTGTTTGCAACTGGCTTACAGTATGCTCGTTAAATTCATTATTATTTGAGAAATAAAATAAAAAAGAAAATTATTCTTATTATTTGAAACTGATGAATTGTGAGATAATATTAATTTCCCCATATTCTGAAAACTCACATTGGCAACAGGCATAGATGGCTTTTAGTAACGGGTAAAACGTCTGCTACCGATCAAGCGTTACAAATGAGTGCACAAAGGAAACAGTTAGATGCCCGTTACCGATAACACATAATTGTAACGAGCATCTAAAAACGATCGTTACCACAACTAGTTACCGCTCACGTGAAATGGTTGTTTCTCTGCGCCCACATAGGACTTGATAACGGGCACAAACACCGAGCTCGTTACACGAACTCAACATCAGA
Source organism: Cenchrus americanus (assembly GCA_947561735.1). Classification (NCBI taxonomy): domain Eukaryota; kingdom Viridiplantae; phylum Streptophyta; class Magnoliopsida; order Poales; family Poaceae; genus Cenchrus; species Cenchrus americanus. Next base: position 86,422,612 of record OX387240.1, on the reverse strand, counting down.
GACGCATAAAATACTTCCATAACGCATCTCCTCTGTCTTGACTAAAGGAGACGTGTCTTGTGTACGCGCGTCTCCACTGTCTCGACGAAAGGAGACGCGTGTTGTGACCTCGCGTCTCCTCTATCTCGATGAAAGGAGACACGTGCTTTGTGAAGCCTCGTCTCCTCTATCTCGACGAAAGGAGACGCACATACACAGGACACGTCTCCTATGATCCTCCTATATCCTGATTTCATATGCACCTAATTAAATTAGGTCCAGTATCCAAATTCACAGAAATCCACCAAATTCACATGCATCATATGACAAAATTCAGCATCATCATATCACAAGTAAAGAAGCATCACTGGCTTGAGAATAATATCACAACCATAGTCCACTGGCTTGACAATAATATCACAAAATTCATGGGACAAGGACAAATGCGAAAATTTCCTAATCATTGGCTATAATCTGAGCCAACAGAGCATCATCAATGTAAATCTTTCCTTCAGGTCCGATTGCCTAGTCATAGGGATGGATTTGGATCGAATACCTTCGAATTCAGATTCAGATGTCACTATTTACCACAATTTAATTCGAATTCGAATGCGAATACAAATCTTGTCGAATATATTCAAATACGAATCTTATCAGATACAAATACAAAACGAATAGATTTGTTTTATCGATGAGTAAAATAATATGTTACTAGTGAGTAAATATAATTTATTCGTTAAGAATAATATAATATTAGTCATATTAAAATTTATTGTACATTGCTAGTGATATTAGACTAACATAATTATTTATTAGATATTTTTAATAGTTTAGATTATGTACATCATTTTTAGGTAATAATATTGAATTAACATCATTTTATAATTATTAATTAGTCATCAAATTAAGTTTTAGATGGCTTTATCACTACTTTATTCTATACGAATACGGATAGTGTCAAATAGTGTCGGATAGTCTACATTTTTGTTGAATACGAATATGGAACCGGATAGAGAAAATATGGCAAAATCGAATATGAATACATCCATTTAACATGCTTATTAAAAACGAATACGGATATCCACATTGATGTTTTTGTCGAATAAGAATTCAGATAATCGGATATCCAGAGACATTCGAATCCATCCTTACCTGGTCCATGAGTAATGTGGCATTTCTACCACGAATGTAGACCAGTGTGTCTTTGTGGAGACAATAATCCGGTAGCTCAAATGGCTGAATATAACAATGTCAGTAGTCAGCACACATAGGTGGTTACCATTTACCTGTGTGGTGCTAATAAGCAAAAATTGTGCTCAGTTGCAGGTGTTACAAATGCAGATCCTAAGAAAGTACCTCAAGTTCCCTCAATTTATCCTTTACTTTGAGCATGTGAAGTCGATAGCCGAAAATGGTTAGACTGAAATCCTGAGAACAGTGAAGTTTAGCCAATTTCGAGCTTGATTTTTGGAATAATTTTGTACATGAACCTTAGGCAATAAGTTGCAAAATGGGATGTGAAATTGTTGGGTGACTGGTAACGGTAGTCATTGGTCAAAGAAGAGAATTTTTAATATTTAAATCTAATTTCAAAGTTCGAAAGGAATGCTGATTTGGTTTTTGTTGAAGACGGAAGAGTCTTCTTCCTCCTCCAGATGCCTGAGATCTTTGTCGATTGCTCTGTGCTTGCTCACGCTCCCGACCCGATCTCGCTGGTAAGGCCACGGGCTGTTACAGAGCTCGACCTGGCCTAGCTGTTCAGTCTCAAAACAGACTGACGAAATAGAATCGCAGAACAGATTTGGGGAAGATTTCGGGGGCTCTATTTTGCCCCATTGATGAAACTCCAAATAAATGGGTTGTACATGTGTGGTAGGTCAAAAAAATCAGTTAAATAAGTTCGGCAAGTTTGGATTCGAAATTGGGAGCAATCTTGGATCAAAGGTGACTGAAAAAGATAAGAAAAAGGGAGGACAGAACGTTAGCAGGGCGTTGGATCTTCTGGAGAGGGTGGCGTGGTGGTATCACACCCTTCTCAAAGGAACCGTACGTGAGACTCTCAAGGTGGAGCCTATTTACTAGTTATTGAACTATGATAAGTGTGATTTTAGTCAATCTATTTCAGGTCAATGCCAGCAAGGGTGATTCTTTGAACAAAGGTAATAATGGATTAGTTCGTAAACAAGTGGTTGCTAAAGATTTTTTTTTTGAGAGCTTGCTAAAGAATCTTCTGAACCGGTTTGTGCACAAAATATTTTTCCTTCACTATGTTATGTATATTATATTTCTCTTCTCTCTGAACACTTTGCTGCTTAGTAGTTTTACGTAATCTTTTTTTACGAAACAGGAGGGGGCGCCCCCTACTGGTTATATATTTAAAAATAAAGCATGAAAGAGTTACAACAAAGTTTTAAGAAACAAAAAAAGAGACAGAAAATTCCTTCTTTAAGTATGCAAGACTTGAAGAATTGGATTGATTTGCCTGAAAATGAAGTCATTCCTCGTAATCCAAATGCTCCAACACAAAAGGCCAACCCCAACCCGTCGCCCCCCCCCCCCCCACGGATGAGGCAACCTCATTTTGCCCCTTGTAGGAGCTCCTCTCTTGCACTCTCATCTGGCGACAGCGCGAACGGCCAGCGCTCCCGCGCCTCGACGGAAGGTTCCTCGTGCCATCCACGGAGGTCTCCCAGCTCCATGTACTTTGATTTCTCATCTTCGGTGACGTTCCGTAGCTATAGTTGTAGATCCAGTGGAGGGAGGGGGTCGTTCATGTAGTTGTATATCCGGCGGTGACCATGGGGGCTAGCAGTAGCTGTGCTCGTGGGCGCTGACGGCGCCCCTCCACGCGACAACGTTGTAGGTAGCTGGTGACGTCCCACCCAGCAACCGAGGGGGCTGATGTTGACCCACCTAGATGCTTTCTTTGAAGTACCAGGCTCTCTCAATGTGCTCCACCGACCGCATCTGTTTGCTAGGCTAGCGGATGGGGAAGCTCCTGAGGTTGATTTTACCATCAATGACCATAGTTACAACATGGGCTATTACCTTACAGATGGCATCTATCCTCAGTGGGCAGCATTTGTGAAGACCATACAATCTCCACTAGGCAATAAGCGAAAATACTTTGCCAAGGCGCAAGAAGCAGTTAGAAAGGATGTTGAACAAGCCTTTAGAGTTTTGCAATCTCGTTTTGCCACTATTCGTGGACCAGCTCGTTTCTGGGATAAGGATACACCGAGAAATCATGATAACTTGTGTTATAATGTATAACATGATAATTGAAGATGAGCAAAATAATGAAGATGAAGATGTTGACATCCACTGCGAGGGGGTTGGCGAACTTGTAAGAACTACACCACCTGAACAACACAATTGTACATGTGAGTTCCATGATTTCATTCAACCTCATCGTGATATCATAAATAAAGAAACCCATTGCCAACTTCAGGAAGATCTAAGCGAGCATCTTTGGCAATGTCATGCAGATTTATATTTATTAAACAATTTGTCTATTTGTGGTCTGTAGGTGAATATTTTGTACTACTTGACTCGCCAATTTTCCATGCATGAACTTTCTATAGGTGGACAATTTGTATTATTTATTTTTTATGCAAAACAATTTGTATTATTTGTGGTATGCATGTGGACGACTATTTGTGGTATGCATGTGGACGACTATTTGTGGTATGCATGATTTGTGGTATTTTGTGTTCAAAATATATTAGCCATGCATGAATTAGATTGTTAGTTACATGGTATGAATAAAGAAAAAGATGAAGAAGATGTAATGAGGTATACGAGAGTTGAGTTGGAGTTAGAAGGAAAAGAGGAGCCTCAAATCTAGATGAGAAACCCTCATATGGGAGAGAATAGGGGCTCAAATTTGAGAGTTCCATTGGAATTTCCCTTAATAATGATAATCTCCACGAAGAAAGGGACTTCTAACTAAATGTTTGTAAGCCTACCTACAATGAGCCAACTATCCATGGGAAACGCCAAACGGACAATGAAGGAATAAGTGTTGGAGTGTTTCTTCAGAAGCATTCTGACAAAGGACACAATTAATCACACGATTTTCGCTATTCATCTTCCACTGCTCCATTCATCCTTGGCTATACTATAAGAGAGGAGCAAATCGAAAACAATTCCCACCAAGAGTTTAATATACCCACCTCTCATAGAGTGCCCGCATGTCATGTGTGACCCACCTGTCAATCCTCAGATATGGAAGGAAAACGATGACGAAACCTTAAATATGGAAGGATGAGGGTGTCTCTTCCCCCTTTCGTCGGCGTTCCCCAAAACTTTTTTTCACCCGGTGTCTTGTCACACCCGACTTTCCGAAGAAAACCAAGTGCATACCAATATGCATGCCAGGATCAAGTTTCATGCATATAGTGACATAAAAGTGTATACAGAAACAGTATCACGTAAGAAAAAGAAAGATTATCAGAGATTTACGCTTAATCCTGGAAATGAAGGCTGCAAACATCACGGAGGAGTCGGCGGGGGTTGCGTACGCCTAGCACCAGCACATATTCATAAGACTTCAGAGTAGCATCCTCTTTCTGAGCAACAATGTTTATAGCAAGGGTGAGCACTTGTCGTACTCAGCAAGTCTGGGGGAAAGAATGAATGCAAAGGCTTTATAGTGGACTGGGCTTTAAGCATTTAAGCAATTTTAGTTGGTCAAGTTTTATTAGCACCGATTACTAATAGAGTATAAGTTCATACCAACCCACAACTAAGCATAAGATAAGAGGTACGCCATAATGAAGAGTATCTTGGCCCCCTAAGTGGGTTTTGGTGATTTAATGACACACACCTAAGTGGCTAATTATTTACCTAGTCCATGAGCAGGTATTAAAATTATGTATGGCATCAAGCACTGCTCGTTGACCATGCAAAAAGGAAAGTGGTGCTCTAAAGGATTCCTAAGAAGACTTATCTATTTTACACTTTTGAATTTAAGTCCTAGGAATGTCGTACTATCAAGAGGGACAGGAATTATGTCTTCCAAGAGTCGAACAGGTGCTCTAGTTGCTAAAACAAAACCTATGAGAGACACCTTTGCACCAACACATTCACGGGGATCTTTTCTTGGGTGCTGGCCTTGGAAGGCCGGAGTGTCCGGTTTACCCCGGAGACTCGGACTTCCGGAGATTCGGGTTTACCCGGATACTCCGGGTCATAAAGCCTCAACGACTATATTCGGGTGAGGGAGTATAAAAGCCCCCTCCACCCCTTCATTTACTCCACTCCCCGCCATTTCATGCCGAACAGTTGCAAACCTCATTTACTCCTCCCCTTTCTCCCTTTGGCTCAAGGTTGGTGAGATTTGTTGTGGGATTTAAGAGGGTTTGAGAGCAAGGGCTTGGAGAGTGCTAGTGAGCTGATTTCCCATCTCTAGAGCACCTCGTTCTTCACTTGGTTGGCAAAATTCGTGTTTGTTACTCTTGGAGCCTTGAGCTCCTAGCCGGCTAGGTGTTGCCTTGCGGCATCCAAAGATTGTGGCTGCCCAAGGAAGTTTGTATCACCCCGACATTGAGTAAGTAACTCTAGCTTGATCTTTGTGGTCGCTAGAGGGAGGAAAGTGACCTAGGTGTAAAGGTCCACCCTTCGTGGGTACCTCAACGGAGACGTAGAACTCAAGGTGTGAGGTTGAACTCCGGTAACAAATCCTTGTGTCTCCGGTGCTTGTTCATCTTGTTGCATGCTTGTTTCTATCTTGAGCACATATCTAGGGTTTGGTGCCGATCTACTTTGTGTTGAGGTTCCTGCAAGATTTGAGTGGATAAACAGGCTTGTTTCGTCTCAGTGCATAACCTATTTTCACAGATTTACTTTTGAGCAAGTTTAATTTACGTCGATTTAATCTCTCCCTAGCGAGCCGGAATATCCGGACATTTTCCCGGATTCTCCGGATTTCCGGAGTATCCGGAAAAATATCCGAGTCTCCGGACCTCGCATCCGACAATTTACCGTGAAAAAGTTTGTGATTTTCAGGTTCGACTATTCACCCCCCTCTAGTCGACATCTTGATCCTTTCAATTGGTATCAGAGCCAAGTGCTCCATATTTGAAGCTTAAACCGCTTGGAGTTGAGAAGATGTCGAATCCAAATGATCAAGCCCTACCTCTCGGCGAAGGTGATCCCATCAACAATGTTGTTGGCATGCCTCCCCTTCCTCGAGGTGACAACACCCGTGGTGCAAGCACTAGTCATCAAGCGCATGGACGAGGTGATGAGTCCTCCGATAGTGAGGACGAGGAGTTCGATGATGCAAGGTCCACCCGCTCCGCTCGACGACCATCAAGGGACTATACTCGAACCTCTTTCGATTACTCTCGCTTATCCTTTAACCATCCATCGGGTTCTAGCCACATTGGGAAGATACCCCAATTTGATGGAACCGGCTATTCCAAGTGGAAGAACTCGATGGAGGAGTATTTGATGGCGGTGAATCCCGCACTTTGGACTATTGTGAACAGGGGTATTACCTTTCCAAGTGGTGGTGCGACATTATCTTAAGATCAAGCAAATGAGATACAAAGAAACTATCAAGCAATACACATCATCAAGAGTTCACTCACGTCCGAAGAATATGACAAGGTAGATGGTTTGAAGTCCGCCAAGGAAGTGTGGGACACCTTGTTCATCAACCATGAAGGGACAAAGCAAGTAAGGGAAGGAAGGATTCGAGCCTTGGAAAGTGAGCTCAACCGGTTTGTCATCAAGGATGATGAATCACCTCAAGACATGTACAACCGATTGAACAAGATCATCAACAAAATCAAATCACTTGGAATTAAAAGATGGGGAAGAAGAGAAGTGGTTGACAAGATCCTCTCCGCTTACATGGCAAGGGATGTTCAACTCCCTACTCTCATAAGGGAAAAGAGAGGGTTCAACAAGTTCACTCCCAGGCAGATGTGATTGGAAGAATGGAAGAACACCTTATCACCGTCAAGGAGTCCAAGCTCTCACAAGAAATGTCAAAGATGCATGAACAACTTGAGAAGAACAAGGGAGTGGCCCCCAAGGCATCTAGCAAGGAGAAAAGGTCAAGCTCATCAACCTCAAGGACCATGGTCGAGGAAGATGATGATGAAGATAGTGACATGGACATGACTCCCGAACAAATGGCTCTCTTTGTAAGGAAGTTCAACAAAATGTTCAAGAAGAGTGGCTTCTTCAACAAGAACAAGGACAAGGACAAGATCAAGACGAAGAGAACTTCCAAGAGACCATGCTTTGGGTGTGGCAAGGAGGGACATTTCATTGCGGAGTGCCCTAACATAAAAGTAAGAAGAAGAGACACCAAAAAGTTTGACAAGAACAAGAAAAAGGAAGTTGGTGGAGCTCATTTGGGTGAAGAATGGGATTCAAATGATGATAGCTCCGACTCCGACATGGAAGCCGGCCTTGCTATCATAACCATTAGGGAACCAATCAACAAGTCATCACTATTTGAAGATCTCACCGATGATGAAGATGACTTCACCCACACTTGCCTCATGGCTAGGGGCTCCAAGGTAGACACTCCCACCCCGCCCCTAGATGATGATAGTGAAAATGATTTCGATTTTGAAAAAATGATCACTAGCTTTGGTAAAAGGCAACAAAGAAAATTATGTTTGTAATGAAAGAAATTGAGAATAGAGATGGGACTCTAGAGGTGCAAGAAGAACTCTTTAGACTTGAGCGGGAGAAAACCATTGCCCTTGAGGATGCCCTTGTAATTGAAAAGAAGGGTTTCAAGGTGCAAGAGGACTCGCTCAAGGAAAAGGGTTATACTCAAGTAGAAGGCTTAGACTTTGGAGAAACTTATGCACCGGTGGCAAGACTTGAAGCAATTCGTATACTCTTAGCCTTTGCCACCCATCACGGCTTCAAGCTACATCAAATGGATGTCAAGAGTGCCTTCTTGAATGGTCCAATCTCCGAAGAAGTCTATGTTGAGCAACCACCGGGCTTTGAAGATCCTCAACTTCCAAACCACGTCTACAAGCTCCATAAGGCGCTCTATGGGCTCAAGCAAGCCCCTAGAGCATGGTATGAATGCCTTAAGGAATTTCTCTTAAAGAAAGGCTTTGAAATAGGCAAAGCCGATCCTACTCTCTTCACTCGTAAACAAGGCAATGATTTGTTTGTGTGTCAAATTTATGTTGATGATATCATATTTGGCTCTACTAATCAAATTTGGGTTGATGAGTTTAGTAGGATCATGACTAAAAGATTTGAGATGTCTATGATGGGCGAGTTGAAATTCTTTCTCGGTTTTCAAATCAAGCAACTCAAGGACGACACATTCATAAGTCAAACCAAGTACACCAATGATATGCTCAAGAAATTTGACATGAACAATGCCAAGCCCATCAAAACACCAATGCCATTAAATGGACATCTTGATCTAAATGAGGAAGGAAAAAGCATTGATCAAAAGGTATATGTCGGTGCGGAATGTGGTCCCGACACTAACCAGTAATGAGCGTCAAGGTCTATCCCTCAATGGTCGATGCTAAGCAATCAAAGACACAAGGTTTATCCTGGTTCCGGCCGGGGGCCGTACGTCCAGCAGTGGTGTGCTCGGGGCACTACATTGCTCAGCACCGAAGTGCCTGTAGTGGGGCGGCTACAAGCAAGGCGGGAGAGGAGGCGTGGCCTCCAAGTCCCTGGTGAAGTGGCTGAAGATGTTGTGGGAGAATTGGGGAGCGTGTGTGTGGTGGTTGCCTCGTATCTTCGTCCCTTGTCCCCCGTGACGGGGGAGTTCGCCTTCCTTTTATAGGCCAAGGAGAGGGCGAATTACATGCATGCCGCACTATTCGGCTACATGGGGAAGTATGGTGCGCCGCGCGGTAGAGTAGGCGGCCGTCTTGACGGTCCTTGCCGTGATCCGGCCATCATGGCGTATCTCGTACCCGAACGGTGGTGGCTTCGAGGGTAGGGGCGCGGTGGTTGGCCGTGACGTCCTCGGGCGGGCTCGAGGGGGTTGTCGATGACGATCCGTACGGAGTACGGTGGCGGCGTGGTGGCGTCCCGTTCTCACACGCCTCACGGCGCGGGGCCGCTACCACGGTGCCCGGCATGGGGTTGTACGCGCGGGGGGCGGCGCTGCGGTTAACGGTGGCGGGGATGGCGCCCGCGCCGGCCTAGCGTCTTGACCCGGCCCCGCAAGGTCACGGGGAAAGCATTTCGAGGTGTGGCCGGCCCCCTTCGAGGGTTCGGCATGTTAGCCGTACGGGAGTAGGCGGCGCGGCGTCACGGGGGCGACACCGGCCATGTCGCACAGTCTCCCACGGTGGCGGGGATGGGTTCCCTCTAGGGAGTTGGTGCAACGGGACCGGGGCACGAGTCCCGGGCGCATGATGGCGCCGCCCCGCCGTTGTCAGAGCATTAAATGCCCGTACCCGCGTGCGGGAACGGGCGTGCACGTGCAGAGCGCCCTCGAGCGAGGCGGAGCCCGCTCGAGGGAGGCGTGTACCCTCAAGCGGGGCGGAGCCCGCTCGAGGGAGGTGTGTATCCTCGAGCGGGGCGGGGCACGCTCGAGGGAACTTTTGAGTGGGCCGCCTCGGTGGGCCGTGGGGGCCACCGCGGCGTGGGCCGTGCCCCGTGTGTGCTTAAGAAAGATGCGCTTAGCTTTGGTTTTTTGCGGGTTTTAAGCGGGATTTCCCCATTTGTTTAAGGGGACCTCCGGGTGGTCGTTCCCGACAAGATATCATTTCATGATTGGTTCTTTGCTTTACCTTTGTGCATCTAGGCCCGATATCATGCTTAGTGTGTGCATGTGTGCAAGATTTCAAGCTAATCCTAAGAAGTGCCATCTAATGGCAGTTAAGAGAATTTTTAGATACTTGGTTCATACTCCTAACCTTGGTTTATGGTATCCTAAGGGCTCCACTTTTGATCTACTTGGCTACTTCGATTCGGATTATGCCGGTTGCAAAGTAGATAGAAAGAGTGCATCCGGGACTTGCCAATTCCTTGGAAGGTCCTTGGTGTCTTGGAGTTCCAAGAGACAAAACTCCGTTGCTCTTTCCACCGCTAAGGCCGAGTATGTTGCAGCCGGCGCTTGTTGTGCTCAACTACTTTGGATGAGGCTCACTTTGAGAGACTTTGGTTGCAAGTTTAGCAGAGTGCCACTCTTGTGTGACAACGAGAGTGCCATTAAGCTAGCTAACAACCCCGTAAACCACTCAAGAACAAAGCACATAGACATAAGACACCATTTCTTGTGCGCCGGCGGCCGTCGCTCGCCTTGCGAGGCCGCCGCAAGGACGACTACATCCCCCGCACGATGACGACCAACAATGCGAGCCGGGAGAGGGGGTGGTTCTACCTCCGCAACGACGAGCCCGGCCTCCCCCCTACACCGGCTTGGTGCTCGGGGAGAGGTCCGACTCCCGGCACCACGGGGTGTCCCCGCTCCGGCACCGGAGGCGGCCGGATTCGCTCCCCGACCATGCCGAGGGATGCGGCGGGCCGCGGGCCGACCGCGAGAAGTCGTTCTCGCCCACCTCCACCAGCGGTGGGTCGTCCCCCTGTTGGAGAGGCCGCTCCGCATCTTCGAGATGACCGAGGCGGCGGACCCCTTCGTGTTGGCGAGATCGCGGACGCTGCAGAGTCCCCTCCTGCGGGATTACGCGGTTACCCGGGCGTGGAGCGCCGTCTACCCAAGGTTCGTGCGCACCGACGGGTCCTTGTGGGATCTTGAGATGTTGCCCACCGGCCACGGTGGTGAGTGGAGTTCTTGATTTCGTTTCGATCTTTCCAGCTTCCCGGGTTGTTGACACATCTTAATGCTTCGTTTGTAGCCGGTGAGTGTGAGCGCCGCGAAGTCCGTGCCGCCCACTCCCCGCTCTCGCGCACTCGCGCACGTGGCGCGGGGAGCGAGAGCGGGTGCGGATGGCTCGCAAAAGGGAGCGTGCGACGCGGCACGGGGGAGCGCGCGAGCGGAGGAGCGAAGAGTACGCGCCGCGCGAGCAACAGGGGGCTCTCCTCGCCGGGGACCGAGGAGTACTCATCATCGGACGAGGAGGAGGAAGAGGAGAGGGGGCGGGGCCCCCCGATAGGTGGGAGCTCGCACCCCGTCACCGGAGCGAGCTCCGGCGACAAGAGTGGCATCGCACAGGGGGGGGGGCGGGCGCGGAGGCGCCCGCCGCCGGCAATCGACGCAGAAGCGGCGCGGGCGCGAGGGGCGCCGGCACGCGCCCGGAGGTGCGCACGGGCCGACGCGCCCACGTGCGGGGCGAGGCCCGCGCGCGCGGTGGAGGCGGCCGGAGGCGCGGCGGCGACCGTGCCGGCCGCGCCCGCATTGTCGGCCGGGGCCTCAAGGAAGAGGAAGCGCGCCTTCTCCTCTTCGAGGTGAGGGATTTGTTCTCTCGAGAAGTTGCATGCCTAATAGGTAGGGATTTGACGGTTTTCTCGCATTTGCGCGGGGGTGGTGCCAACCGTGCCTCCCCTCGCACCGGCCAAAGTGTTGAGGGCGGACGCGTCCGTCCCCACCCGGCCGGCGTTCGTCGAGGGCGCCGCGGGCGGGGGGCGGCGCGGCGGCGGCGGCGGCGAGAGCTCGCAAGGTGCGGGCCGGGGGCCTCGAGGTCGCGGCCGGTGGTTTCACCTCTCGCGCCGCGGCCGGCGGCCGTCGAGGAGCCGCGAGCGCCGGTCGTGGTGGAGGCGCGGCCGGCGGCGCCGGTTGCAACGGCGCGCCGGCGCGGCGTCCACCGTGGAGGGCCACCGGCGCCCACGATCGCGGAGACGCGGCCGGGAGGCGGCGATCGCGGCGCCGCGGTGGGAGCTCACGGCCACGGAGGCGCGGGTGGAGGCGCGGCGGGGGCCCGCACCCCGCCGGCGGCTCCCGGGCGGTGGTGGTGGAGATCTAGGATGACGACTCCCCGTCGCCGGGTGGGACCGGTGGGTGAGCTTCCCCACGTCGTCCTCCGAGTCCCGGGGAGGGGGCTCTTGTGAGGCGGCGGAATGGCCACATGGTGGCGGGAGGCCGAGGGCACGACGCCGAGGCCTCTTCTTCCCGCGCCGGCCTCCCCGCTCCGGGAGAGGGGCGCGTTGATGGTCCGCCCGCCTTCGCCGAGCGCCCGGGAGGAGCGAGGGCGTGGGAGGAGCTCCGCGACCACGGCGCTACGCTCAACCGAGCGTTGAACGAGGCGCCGTGGATCCACGGCGGCCCGGCGTGACGCGTCTTTCGGGTGAGGCACCGTTGTCTATTTCTTTTGATTTCGTCATCTTCATGTTTGTTCCCGGCGGCGCGACGCTCACCGGGTTTGGTTTGTTGGCGGCGGGGAGTTAGAGCATCGCGCCCGCAACAAGTATGGCACCTTTGACGAGATGAGCGCCGAGCTCCGCCGCCTCCGGGGAGCGAGGGTGACGCCTTTGTCGCGCTCGCGGAGGCCCCGAGGACGCCGGACGGCGGGCCGTCGTGCACGGGCGGAGGCCCCGCGCGATCGGCTCCGGGGAGTGCGAAAAGGGAGTCCCCGCGCGCCCCTCCACCCTCGAGCGGATTTGCACGACCCTCATCGAGCGGGATGAGGCGCCGCGGCAAGCGCGGGGGGGGGACCCGGAGGGTATGCGCACCCGGCGACCAAGCGGGAGGCGGAGGTGGCCGCCGTCCGCGGCGACAACCACGGAGCTCCATTCGTTGCTCCGGGGGGCGCAGGCCCGGCGAGTCGGGCCGAGGAGCAGGCGCGCGCGGCGGCGAGAGGGCCAAGGAGGCCGACGAGCCGAAGGCCACCCTCGACGCCAAGGTTGCGGCGCTCACCATCGCGGAGGACCGGCTCCGCAAGAGCGTACCGCCCGCCGGGGGGCCGAGGGGCGGCTCTAGCGGGGAGCGGGCTGCTCTTGCCGACGCCCGATCGGCGCTCGAGCGTGAGCGCATCGCTCGCGAGGCGGCACGAAGTCGCCGGAGGAGCGGAACACGGAGTTCTCGAGGCTCGAGGGGCGAGCGGTGGTCCTCGGCATCACAAGCGCGAGCCGAGCGAGGGCCCTCAAGGAGCAGAGCGTCACCGTCAACGGCCTTCGGCGGGCGGTCGAGGCCGAGCGCCGCTCCCTCGAGGTGGAGAGGAAGCGAGGTCGAAGGTAGGTCCTTGTTTAATTTTTGTTTTGCTGATTTTCCCTTAGAGGGTTCGTCCCTTTTTCTAATTTCTCTCTTGCCGGCAACATTCGAGGCCTGCGCACCGCGCCGGGGCACGCGACCGACCGGCCGAGGCGGCTGCCGCAGCCTCCTACAACTCCTCCGAGCGAGGAGGCCTGGCCGGAGTTGCGCTCCGCGGACCCTTGAGACCTGCCCGGGCCGTGGAGGAGGGCGAGGCGCGAGCTCGGAGCTCGCCCGGCCGGCCCGCCGCGCGCCCTTGGCGGGCATGTCTGCGGGCGCATGCGCCGGCTGCGCACCACGGCGTCCGGGAAGGCCCTCGGGGTGGTGCGATCTCATTACTAGATCAACTTCGAGGCCGTGGCGGAGGGCTACATCGTCCCCGAGGGCGTTGAGGACGAGGTGGTGATGGAGCGCGTGGACGCGCCGGGCCGCCGACGCCGCCGGGCGCTCGCCGAAGCTTTCGAGTAGTTACTCTTCCGGACGCCGCCGATGCCGATGCTCCTCAGGCCTGAAGATTGCTGGGCGCCGGGCCCTTTTTGTTTGTATGTCAGTATGTGGGCCGCGTGGCCATGTAAATAAACAGTTGTTTTGTTCTAAACATTTGTGACAGCGAAACGGTGTTCTTTAATTTATCGCGCTATTTTGTTTCTCCTTCTTCCCGAGTAAATTCGAGTTAGGGAAGTTCGATTTTCGTGAGCCGCCCGCCGGGCCGGGAGGCAAGAGAGAAGGGTCGTATCCTCGCGGAGGCGTAGGCTATCTCTCGACTCACGCGTCCTTTCGCTAGGCCGCCCGTTCCCTCGTTCGAATTATGCTCGAGGCCGTAGTCGAACCGTACTTAGCGCGCGTGGGTTTTTGCGAAAAAATGGGACCATTTTTGGGGGGTGCCCCCCGTAGTAGCCCCCGAGGGTGACTTGGGTTTTAGGGGAAAGCCGAGTTGCCCTTTTTATTGAACTCGGTGATGTTTACATGGTCTTCGCCAACCGGGGTGTTGGGCACGTGATTTACAACAAAAGACTTGGAAATCCTAGCTAGGGATAGAAGCGACGTAGGCTGTTGGATATTCCAAGTGTTGGTGAGTTCCTCGCCGTCCTCGTTGGCTAGCTTGTATGTGCGGGCTTGAGCACCTTCACCACGACGTAGGGTCCCTCCCACGGAGGCGATAGCTTGTGGCGTCCTCGGTTGTCTTGGCGTAGCCTTAGGACCAAATCCCCCTCGGCGAAGTCCCGCCGCGTATCTTCCGTGCCTCGGTAGCGCCCGAGGGAATGCTCGGTATCTTGCGGAGTGCATAAAGGCCACGAGGCGCGCTTCGTCCGGCTAGTCCGGTGAGTCCTCGTGGGCTCGCGGGTTGGCATCCTCGTCATAGCCTCGTACCTTGGGTGACCCATATTCTAAGTCCGTGGGGAGGACGGCCTCCGCGCCATGGACTAGAAAAACGGGGTGAACCCGGTGGCTCGCTTGGGGTGGTCCCGATATGACCATGCCGGCACCAACAGCCTCTCCAACCACATTTCCAATTTCTACGGGACCTATCACTCGTAGCCAAGGTAAAAAGATCCAACAAGAGGTGCACGCGCTACTTTATGAGTTTCAACTCAATACCGGTGATAATTTTATGCTACCTAAGTCTTGTATGTTGATACTTCTCGGGTACATGGAAGAGAGTCATCAAGACGAAGACCACAAAGCATGCTATACACCGTTGGAAAGATAATCGAGTTAGCTTTCCAAAGCATCTAGTCCCACGTCATTTGAAGATTCCTAGAAGAAGTTATGATCGAAACATTGAAGATCGCTCAACGGTCAAACGGTCACGCGGAAACAACTCGAAGGTCATCTCGGGAGATCCTTTCACATTGGCGACGTATTTAGTTTGTTTTCGTGTTTCCACCCACCTAGGAGGGTTGTTCCTAGTATAAATACCCCCCATATGTAAGCTAAAAACAACTTTCGATGAATTGAGATAATCCAAGTGATTTCGCGTACCGAGCCGCCCGAGTGCCTTACTCACACCCTTGTTCTTCCTTATTCTACGTGGACTTGTGAAGAGATCTCTCCGAGATCCACCGATTCGTGCTCTACGAGTTCCGGTACGGCTGCCCCGTCTTGTGTGGATTAGCTCCGGTTGTGGTTCGCGGTCGTTCGGAGATCGAGTCGAAGTCTTCGCGGTTTCGGTGCCTCTCTCCCTGTCGCTGGGTCTCATCCAACCTTGGTCAGGTATAAAGCTAGTTATCCACTGTTCATCAGCAACTTATCTTGTTACCGCTGTTCTTCAGCAAGTTATATTGTTAGTTCCGTTGCCACCATACTATATTACCTTGTTCATAGACCTACTGCCATGAAGATCGGGCCATCCTCGTTCTAACGTCGGGTTAGAACCTATCATCTGGTATCAGAGATTTCGTTGACACGGTAGGTCTTACCATCATCATATATTTATCCCTTTTATTGTTAGTCATATATATTTTGTTTCGTCCTATAGTACAGAGCTTTAAAAATCTACCTATAACCCTTTGGCGGTACTGTTACCTTGTATTTTTGTGATTCTTCAAGTTGCTAAGTCGTCACCATTTATATATAGTGTGTTTGTTTTGTTTCCATCTAATATTCGCACCCCTGTTCGTGTTGTATAAAAAAAGAGATCAAAAAAAGGAAAGAAAAGAGTCAAAAGAAAAAGGTTTAAAAAGAAGAGAGAGAAGTGAAAGAATTTGAAGGGGAATTGTGTTGCGGGTGTTTGTTGAAAGTTCACTTTCATTCCAAGCTGGTAGTAATCTATATTGATGCCACTTTATATATTTTGAGCACATTATTTCACTTGGTTGACAGTACCGTAAGCCCTCCTTGTTTAGCCACCTATAGCTCCACCTCACATCCGAAACCGGGACTTTCAAATCGCAATCCTTACGACCTCACTACCACCTCCGTTGAAGCCGCCAACACTAGCACAATCACAGTCCTTGAGGACGAGCGAACTTGGGTAAGTAAGTGGTGAGTTTGAGTGTTTCCACAAATACTTCATATTCCACATATTTCTTGCTGCCCCTAACATGGCGAGGTCGGATTCTAGTGTTCATGGTGAGCACCATGAAGAGGATGAACGCCCGGTTTCTCGGGCCGAGATGCGTCGCATGGCGGATTCACTTGTGGAGGCAATGGGAAGGATGTTCGATGCTCGCCTTCCAGCAGCCAGGAGGACGTGGACCACGTCGTGATCAAGAAGACCATCATTGGGAGGAGTCCGGAGATGAGAATTCTGGTTTCGGCCATGGATTTGATCGGTTCGGTGATGGCCGAGGAGGACATGGTGGTGGTCATCGTGCTGATTTCGATAATCAGCGTGGTGGTCACCGTGCTGATTTCCATAATCAGCATGGCGGACGTCATGCACACGAACGTCGTGTGAGATTTGAAGACGAAGGGTTCGACGATCATGAGGAAGGGTCCGATGTTGAAAATCCCTTTGGTCGTGGTGGGAGATTTGACCGACGTCATCATCATCGATGTGCTGATTTTGAAGATAGGGGATTTCACCGCGGTCGTCGTCATTATGATGACCCCGATAATATTGCTCGTGTCAAGTTGAGTATCCCCAAGTTTACGGGAAAGGAGAATGCTGATGAGTATCTTGAGTGGGCTGAACAATGTGATCAAATTTTTAGAGTGCATAATCTTTCAGATCAGCGTCGTGTTAACCTTGCTTCAGTTGAGTTCTCTGGATACGCTCTCACTTGGTGGAATCAGGTGCAGGAGAATCAACTTCAGTTAGGTCTTGGATATATTCACACTTGGGAAGAAATGAAGCGAGTGATGAAGAGGCGTTTTGTTCCTTCGAGTTATGAGCGTGACCTCATGAATCGTTTGCAAACATTGAGGCAAGGAAAAAGATCGGTTGATGAGTATTTCAAGGAGATGGAATTGCTGCTAGTTCGGACTGGAACTAGAGAAAGCATGGAGTCTAAAATGGCAAGATTTCTTGGAGGTTAATGAGGAGATCGCTGGTTTTGTGGAGATGTTTCCATATCATACTTTGCAAGATCTTGTTGATCAAGCAATGCGCACTGAGAGGAAGATTCAACGAGAGTCACGTGGGAGAACTTATGGCGATCATTCGTTGCTGCCCCTTGGTGCAAACAGCAGTCCAAGTACTTCTTTTGGTGGGGGAAGATCTCAAGGTAGTACACCTAAACCTTTTCCATCAAATGGTACATCCAAGATGGCGGGTTCTAGTGCATCATCGCATGCGAATCAGCGATGACAGAGCTGCCAGTTCAGCAGCACCAAGTGTTGCCTCAGGTGCTGCATCTTCCACTCATAGTAGAGAGATTGTGTGCCATAAGTGCCACGGTCGTGGGAACATTGCAGCACAATGCCCAAGCAGGAGAACCATGTTGTTGAATGAAAAAGGTGAATGGGAATCGGAGAGTGATCCCGAGGATGAGGGGCCGAGGTTTGATGAAGAACTCGAAGAGGAAGAAGAGAATGAGATTCTGTCGATGAAGGTGATCATAATTGCTTTATTTCCCTTCATGTCCTTAGTGTCACCGCTGAAAAGGAGGAGAATGGGCAGCGACACAATCTTTTCCACACCAGAGGCATGATTAAAGATAAGCTTTGTCGCATCATTGTTGATAATGGCAGCTGCAATAATATTGCTAGCCAAGAGTTGGTGGACAGATTGGGATTGAAATCTAGAAGACACCCAAGTCCGTACAAGATGCAATGGCTTAATGATTGTGGCGCACCGCGGGTGGAGTGTGATGTGGTACCTATGCAAGCATGCCAGCTGCTGCTAGGAAGACCTTGGTTATATGATCGTGATGTTCAGATTTTTGAAAGAACCAACAAGCTGTCTTTTGTGTACAAAGGAGAGCGAATTTCTTTGCTTCCTTTGACACCGGAGGAAATTATGAAGGATGATCTCAAGAAGAAACAGCGAGAGAGCGAGAACCACTTAAGAGTGACCCACAAGAATAGTGATGGAGAGTTTCCACAACCACAAAAAACCCCACAGCCGCAAAGAACCCAAAAACTGGGAAAAGAGGTGTTAGTCGTGATGGCTAGGAAAGGGGATCCAAAAGAATTGAGTGAACCTAATGCCATGTTCTTTGTACTCCCGTACAAGGACGCTTTTCTTTCTACTAACAACTTACCCTCCACTTTGCCAAGTGTCGTTTTTGATGTGTTACAGGATTTTGAGGATGGTCCATTTAAAGTGCTTTGCAAGATCAATGACAATGCCTATGAAATTGATCCGCCGAGTACTTATGATGTGAGTAAAAGTTTCAATGTGACCGACCTCTCTCCGTTCTTTGGCTTGGAAGAGTCGAGGACGACTCCTTTTCAAGGGGGAGGATGATATGACCATGCCAGCACCGACAACCTCTCCAACCACATTTCCAATTTCTACCGGACCTATCACTCGTAGCCAAGCTAAAAAGATCCAACAAGAGGTGCACGCGCTACTTTATGAGTTTCAACTCAATACCAGTGATAACTTTATGCTACGTAAGTCTTGTATGTTGATACTTCTCAGGTACATGGAAGAGAGTCATCAAGACGAAGACCACGATGCTTTGGAATCGGCAAAAATCCTCGTCATTCGGCAATGCCATTCGGCAATGACATTTCAACAAAAGTCATTCGGCAAGGCCATTCGGCAATTTCTTGAAGCATAAGTTCGGGCATTAAACTGTACCAATCTACGAAGTTTCACATAGCATGCTATACACCGTTGGAAAGATAATCGAGTTAGCTTTCCAACGCATCTAGTCCCACGTCATTTGAAGATTCCTAGAAGAAGTTATGATCGAAACATTGAAGACTGCTCAGCAGTCAAACAGTCACGCGGAAACAACTCAGAAGGTCATCTCGGGAGATCCTTTCACATTGGCGACGTATTTAGTTTGTTTTTGTGTTTCCACCAACCTAGGAGGGTTGTTCCTAGTATAAATACCCCCCATATGTAAGCTAAAAACAACTTTTGATGAATTGAGATAATCCAAGTGATTTCGCAGCCGAGCTGCCTGAGTGCCTTACTCACACCCTTGTTCTTCCTTGTTCTACGTGGACTTGTGAAGAGATCTCTCTAAGATCCACCGATTCGTGCTCTACGGGTTCCGGTACGGCTGCCCCGTCTTGTGTGGATTAGCTCCGGTTGTGGTTACGCGGTCGTTCGGAGATCGAGTCGAAGTCTTCGCGGTTTCGGTGCCTCTCTCCCCGTCGGCCGGGTCTCATCCAACCTTGGTCGGGTATAAAGCTAGTTATCCGTCGTTCATCGGCAACTTATCTTGTTACCGTTGTTCTTCGGCCAAGTTATCTTGTTAGTTCCGTTGCCACCATACTATATTACCTTGTTCATAGACCTACCGCCGTGAAGATCGGGCCATCCTCGTTCTAACGCCGGGTTAGAACCTATCGAGTCCTTAGGCTCCACACGACCGCGAGCAATTCCGGAGCCATTTTTGACCGGACTTGTTCAAATCGGTCGAAAATTCCGGGCTTGAGGCCTTGTAGGATCATGCCGTTGGCACGCTCTACTTGACCGTTGGTCCGTGGGTGTGCCACGAACTGCCCAATCCACACGGATGTGGAATTTGTCGCAAAATTCAACGAATTTCCTGCCCGTGAACGCGGGATCCGTTGTCGGTGATGATGGAGTTTGGCACTCCGAAGCGGTGGACGATGTCGGTGAAGAATGTCACCGCTTGCTCATCCTTGAGATTGGTGATGGGGCGCACCTCTATCCACTTGGAAAATTTGTCGATTGCGACCAACAAGTGGGTGAAGCCCCGGGGCGCCTTTCGCAAGGGCCCGACAATGTCCGGCCCCCACACGACGAAGGGCCATGTGACGGGGATGGTCGCGGGACGTGAGCGGGGAGATTAGTTTTTCGGGCGTAGAATTGGCACCCTTCGCAGGTGCGCACGATCTCGCTGGCGTCTGCGACCGCCGTGGGCCAGTAAAAGCCTTGGCGAAACGCGTTGCCTACGAGGGTGCGGGGCGCGGCGTGGTGGCCGCATATCCCCGCATGTATGTCCCGGAGGAGCTCGCGCCCCTCGGGGATTGGCACGCATCGCTGCAGGATGCCGGAAGCGGCACGCTTGTACGCGTTCTCCGTCAACGAGGGCGAAAGACTTGGCCATTCTGGCAACGCGCCTGGCCTCGGACCGGTCCGAGGGGAGTTCCCCTCGGGCCATCCAGGCGATGTACTTGTCGCGCCAATCTGCCCTGACGGGGGCTGGCTCGACATCCATCACTTCGGCCTCGTCGGCACCGTACTCCTCGAGGAGGGAGAGCATGTACGCCTCGTTCGAGGGGTCCTCATCCATGGGCTCCGCGCCTGCCGGATTCGAGGGAGCCCCCGAGGGTTCCGCGTGGTTCGAGGGGTGCGGCTCGAGGGTGACGGAGGGCCAGGCGACATCTCGGGCAAAAACGTTCGGGGGGACGGTGATCGCCCAGACGCGATCTTGGCCAGCTCGTCCGCTTCCTTGTTGTACCGGCGGGGCACGTGATTGAGCTCGATGCCGTAGAACTTGTCCTCGAGGGCTCGCACGGCCTTGCAGTATGCTTCCATCTTATCGTTGTGGCAGCTCGCATTTTTCATGACTTGGTCGATCACGAGCTGCGAATCCCCCCGTACGTCGAGGCGCTTGACGCCTATCTCGATGGCGATCTTGAGGCTGCAGAGAAGGGCCTCGTACTCATCCATGTTGTTCGAAGCGGGGAAGTGGAGATGTATCGCATACCGCATGTGTTCCCCGAGGGGTGACACGAAGAGCAGGCCCGCGCCCGCCCCTGTTTTCATCACCGAGCCGTCGAAGTACAGAGTCCAGCACTCTGCCCGGATCCGCGGTGGCGGCGCTTGCGTATCCGTCCACTCAGCGACAAAATCTGCCAAGATCTGGGACTTGATGGCCTTGCGCGGGGCGTAGGCGAGTGTTTCGCCCATCGGCTCCACCGACCACTTTGCGGTTACGCCCGCCGCGTCCATATTACGGACGATCTCCCCCGGCGGGAAGGGAGGAGACCACCATGACGGGGGTGGGCCTCGAAGTAGTGGCGAAGCTTGCGCCGCGCGAGGACCACCGCGTACGGCAGCCTTTTGGACTTGAGGGTAGCGTGTCTTGGTGTCGGACAAGACTTCGCTGATGTAGTACACCGGCCGCTAGACCGGCGGGCGTGACCTTCCTCCGCGCGCTCCACCATGATCACGGTGCCGACCACCTAGGTGGTCGCGACCACGTAGAGTTGCAGAGGTTCGCCGTCCCGCGGTGGTGTGAGGATCGGGGCGTGAGTCAATGACGCCTTCAGCTTCTCGAGCGCCTCCTGGGCCTCGGTGGTCCAGGAGAAGCGCTCGTGCTTCTTGAGGAGGCGGTAGAGGGGCAAGCCTTTTTCGTCGAGCCGCGAGATGAAACGGCTCAAGGCGGCAAGGTACCCCAGCACCTTTTGTACCCCTTTGAGGTCCCGAGTTGGACCCATTCGCTCAAGGGCCGCAACCTTTTCGGGGTTAGCCTCGATGCCTCGCTGGGAGACTATGTATCCTAGGAGCATGCCCCGCGGCACGCCAAAGACACATTTTTCGGGGTTCAATTTTACCCGTTGGCCCGTAGGCGACCGAACGCGATGCTGAGATCGCCAACCGGGTCGTCCGCCTTCCTCGGTTTCACGACGATGTCATCTACGTACGCCTCGACGGTCCGCCCGATGTGGTCTCCGAAAATGTGCCGCATGCGGCGTTAGTACGTTGCGCCCGCATTCCGAGACCGAACGGCATCGTGACGTAGCAAAACATCCCGAACGGCGTGATGAATGAAGTCGCGAGCCGGTCGGACTCCTTGATCTTGATTTGGTGGTACCGGAGTAGGCATCAAGGAAACAAAGTAGCTCACACCCGGCGGTCGAATCAACAATTTGATCGATACGTGGCAAAGGAAAAGGCACTTTGGGACATGCTTTATTAAGACCGGTGTAGTCTATACACATCCGCCACCTCCCGTTCTTTTTCTTTACTAGTACGGGATTGACTAGCCATGTAGGGTGGAACACCTTCTTGATGAACCCAGCCTCGAGGAGCTTCTGCAGCTCTACTCCGATCGCCCGGCGCCGCTCCTCGTCGAAGCGGCGCAGCCGTTGCTGCACGGCGCGGGAGTGAGGTAGATGTCAAGGGAGTGCTCGGCAACCTCCCTCGGGATGCCTGGCATGTCCGAGGGGCTCCACGCGAAGATGTCGGCGTCGGCGCGGAGGAAGTCGACTAGCACCACTTCCTATTTCGGGTCGAGGGTAGAACTGACCCTCAACGCCTTGCCCTCGGGGGCAGCAGGGTCGAGGGGCACTTCCTTGGTCCGCTCCGCGGCCTCGAAGTTGCGGCGTGCTTGGCGGTGGAGTCGAGGTCCTCGTTGACCATCTTCTCCAAGGTGGTCACCGGCGCTTCATCCGGCGCTAATGCTTCCACGTGCTCGACGCATTCGACGGCGCGGTCGAACGCATGCTCGATGGACGAGCCCACGGTGATGACGCCGTTCGGTCCCGGCATCTTCATTTTGAGGTAGGTGTAGTTCGGGACGGCCATGAACTTGGTGTAGCAAGGCCGCCCAAGTATGGCGTGGTAGGCGCCCCGAAACCCCACCACCTCGAAGGTGAGCATCTCCTTACGGAAATTGCTTGGAGTGCCGAACCAAACGAGCGGATCGATCCGCCCGAGGGGCCGGACGCGCTTGCCGACGCGACGCCATGAAATGGCGTCGTGCCGGGTCGCACTCGGTCCAACCCGATCCCCGGCAGGCGCGGCGTGTGCGCGTAGAGGATGTTGAGGGCCCGCCCCCGTCCATCGGGACCTTTGAGAACCGCGCGTTCCCAATGACCGGGGTCGACCACCGGTGGGTACCGGCCGGGTTAGGGATGCGGTTTGGGTGATCTTCACGGCCGAAGGTGATGGCATGCTCCGACCCGGTCAAGGAAGGAGGGAGGCGCCTTCTCCGCGGCGAGGACCTCGTGTCGCTCCCGCTTGCGCCGGCGGCTCGACATGTCGACGGTCGGCCTCCCGAAGATGAGGTACACGTTCTCCACGGCGGGGAAGCCGCCGGCGTCGCCATCTCCTCCGTCCTTCTTGGCCCTCGCGTCCTTCGCGGCGGCGCGGCCGTAGAATTTTTTGAGCATATCACACTGCTCGAGGGTGTGGTTCACCGGAGTTCTGTGATAAGGACATGGCTTCTTCGCAAAGATGTCGTCGAACACCCCCGACCTCGAGGGGCCGGTCGAGGGCCCCGTCGAGCCGGGTCAACAGCAAGGGCCTCGGCGTCGCCGCCGTCGCGTCCTCGCTCGCGCGCCTCGCGGCGCGGCTTCTTCCCTTTCTTGCCCCGCTTGTCCTTCCGGTGGGGCTCCCCGGACTTGCCGCCCTCCGCGGCGCGTCGTCCGAGCGCTTGCCCTTTCGCCGTCGAAGATCGCCCCCACGGCCTCTTCACCCGAGGCGAAGCCGGTGGCGATGTCGAACGGCTCGTTCATGTCCGCCGGTGGGGGCTGCGCCCCAACTCGCGCACGAGATCCCGACACGTGGTGCCCTCGAGGAAGGCATGCACAATCTCGGATTGCGCCACGCTTGGGAGCTCCGTGCGCCGCTTGGAGAAGCGTCGTATGAAGTCCGGAGTGACTCGCCGGGCTTCCGGGGTGCGAGGAGCGCGAGTCCCGAGGAGTTCCCGGGGCGTACATACGTACCCCGGAAGTTGCCCACGAACGTGCGGACCAAGTCTTCCCAGTTATGGATCTGACTGGCCGGCAGATGCTCGAGCCATGTCCGGCCGAATCGCCGAGGTGCGAGGGGGGAGGTTGCGGATGATGACCTCATCGGCGGTGGCCCCACCCAGCCGGCATGCTAGGCGATAGTCGTTAAGCCACACGCGGGGATCCGTCTCCCCGTTGTACTTGACGATGGTCGTGGGTTGGCGGAAGCGCTGGGGGAAGGCCGCCGCGAGGATCTCCCGGCCGAACACACGGGTTCCGGGGGTTCGGCGTCGGCGAGCGGTCTTCGTCGGCCGTCGTAGCGTCCACCCCGTCGAGGGTGGTAGCCCGCCGCCGCTCGTGCATCCGCTTTGCTCGTCCGCCGAGCGTTGATGACGTTGCGGGCGTCGCCGTCCCGTGCTCGCGCGTGTCGAGGAGCCGTTCTTTAGCCGGTGTGCGTCCGGGTTGGCGGGTCGCTCCACCGCTCCGCCTGTGTGGACCGAGGGTTCGCCCCCCGCGCCCCCGTCTCCCCGCGCGTCTCCTTGCTGGCGGATGCGAGACGCCGAGCTCTCGGCCGCCGGACCGGCCGCTTGCTCGATGAGCGCCTGCGCCTCACGATGCAGGTTCCGCGCCTCGGGTGTCGAGGGGGCGGGCATGGCCCGCAGCAGCGTCGCAGCGGCAATGAGCTTCTGGCTCGCTCGCGGAGGCGTGTCCGGGTTATCGACGTTGAAGTCGGCGTTGATGCGGTCGCGGGCCTGTATGCCCAGCTCCCGCACGCGTTCGCCGCGTGCGGATGCTTCCCCCGCCATAGAGGCGCGGAGCAACCGCACCGTTCGATACTCCTCCGCCGCCTTGGCTTCGAGTTCACGGGCTTGGGCTAACCGCGCGTCGATGTCGGCCCCGGCGAGGGGGTGCTCGGTCCGGCGGCCGGGGCGCGGGCGATCCCCGGAGTGGGGGTAACTTCCCCGTCGCCGCGCGCCGCCGCGCCGATGGCGTTTGCCGGGTCGTTGGCGATGACGACGCAGGCATTCCCGCGAGGGGTCGTAGCTCCCGGTGCCGGAGTCGTCGGAGCAACCGAACCGCATTCCGTGGCGTCGAGAAATCGCCCGAACATTACGGTCCGGGACGCGGGGAAAGTCCCACTCCGCGTACCCGTGCGGGTTGGCGGGTGGCGGTGCGTCGAGAGAGCCTAGGGATGACTCATCCACTAGTACAATACTCAACATCAATGACCAAACGGTTTGGTCACGGTACATGCAAATTTGGTCACGGAACACTTTTTAATGACCAACTTATGACCAAATTGAATTGGTCACGGAAGCTCCGTCACATTTGGTCCACCATGACCAATCCGCCATTTTGGTCATAGAAGTGGAACTTTTCCATGACCAACACATTTTTCGTCATAGAAGTGTATGTCTTCTATGACCAAGGCAAATGGTCACAAAATTGGTCACGGAAGGGGATGCCACGTGGCACGGCCCATGCTGGCTGCTGATGTGGCAAGGCACGTGCTGACATGGATACGATGACGTGGCTCTTTGACACAGCGCCACGTGTCGCGCTGCGGTTTGTCCACGTGTCGAGCTCTGAATGGTCCACGTGTCACACTAAGTTTTGTCCACGTGTCGCACTATGGTTTGTCCACGTGTCGCGCTCTGGTTGCTCCACGTTTCGCTCTCTGATTGGTCCATGTTTCGCTCTCTGGTTGCTCCACGTTTCGCTCTCTGGTTGCTCTGGTTGCTCCAAATTTATTTTAGCAAATAAAAATTTAAGCCCATAACATTTTAGCTTCGGTCCATAAAAATTATGGGCCGGAGTCATTTCAGCCCACCAAAACTTTAAAAGCTACTGATCCCAAAAATTCAATAGCCTCAGATCTTATCTTAATTACATCATCAAAATAGGTACACTATCTCAAATAATATAAAAGAGCAATAATAAAAACTTCTGGCTTCTGCTTGTTCCTGGTAGTCATATTTCAACCAATGAATCTCTCTAATTGCTTGTTCTTTGCTGCATTTAGATCCCAATCTGAAAAGCAAGTCACAAAATATTATCAGCAAGCAATATTTGGAAGTTTCAAAATATTATCCCCGCTCGATAAGCAACCTAACTCCATAGGTGATTTGTGATGGACGGAGTAGACTAGGTGATTTCCGGTACACCACCGAGACGATCTAAGCATCCACTCCAAACCGCAAACATATGAAAATAAAAAAGGAGTTTGATTCAATTTAGGAATGCTCGGCACCAATGGTTCGGAAAACACGGGTATATGGACCAAAATTCGAGTAAAATTGCAAAAGATTAATAATTCAAACACTCATGCATCCCGATGCTCCTAGTGACCAAATACAAAATGAATAAGTTTGACAGCACCATGGCTTTCTGGCAATAGTTTTTTCAGGCAAACAAAGAGCATTTTGTTAATTCAACAAGCACATCAAGGTCTGAAGCAACATACTAGGGAATTGGAATACCTGATGTTCAAGTTATAGATTTAATAATATTGAGTTACCGGTAAATCCTAAACAACCCTAAAACTTAGCAATGTGATGATCAATGCAACCTGTTAAACCAAACCCATGTTATCGGCCACATACATATGTCAATCCGCCATGC
This sequence comes from Cenchrus americanus, assembly GCA_947561735.1. Classification (NCBI taxonomy): domain Eukaryota; kingdom Viridiplantae; phylum Streptophyta; class Magnoliopsida; order Poales; family Poaceae; genus Cenchrus; species Cenchrus americanus. Next base: position 86,396,193 of record OX387240.1, on the reverse strand, counting down.
TCCTTGAGCAGCTCGATCATGGCCTGCCTCTTAGCTCCCTCCGCATCAGCTAGTGGCTGTTCATAAAAAATAAACAAGTCAGCATCATTAACAGTGGTCCTCGATATGGCATCATAATTTACAGTCTGGACAAAGCCGTTGGACATCACCACTGTTTCACAAACACAACTCCAATTAGCAATCAGAAACCTAAAGTTCCACTGTACAGTAACGTTGCACACCAATTTTACATCAAACCAAAGCTTACGAATGAGTAATGACAAACCAAACCGAATGAGCAAGCGCGACACATTGCGAGGCTAAAAATGTCAAGCAAATATTCTTCAACAGCCGAATCAACGGAGGATCATTTCAGTAACAGCACAGTGACAACCAAGCATAGCTTCCAACCCCTAGGAATTCGCAGCAGAAGCTACAAATCGGTCAAATGTAGAAATGTCTAAGCAGCAAGCGGAATTGGTTTTCCAAGTCTAACGAAGAAGATGACAAGACAGGAGTAACACCATCCCAATCCCACCGAACGAACGAAAAGCAGCAGAGCAGCTAATCATGTTCCTCTCCCCAAATCGTCGATTCATGCCAGGAGGGTGATGGAGAGGAACGTCAAGGGCCACCCGCTGCACGACGTGCCCACAGAGATTAGTACTTTCTGAAATTGCAGAACCAGTTGGCAATCGCAGGAACATTTTCATTTCTTAACTTAATGCAGGTGTGCAAACTAATTGTTGGCTGATCCTGCTAGAACACATGAAACTAGACATATACTAAGTAATGTGTTGAGGGAAAAAAGGCAGGAGGAGGCTTAGTGCTTTGCTACATGGTCATGTGAGGGCGTGCGAGCGTCGTCGTCTTAGTCGCGGACGGTGTGGAGGAGGTGCAGCTGGGCGTTGTGGAGGAGGGCGCGGGCCTGCTCGTTGGCGGCGTCGCGGGCGCGCAGCTCACGGATCTCCTCCTCCCACCGCTCCACCCTCTCCCTGTGGATCCTGCGCAGCGAGCGATTACTATTGTTAATTCATTCGTTCCGGCAAGCAAGAAAACCGATGACGCCTAACCAATTTTATCAACCAGTACAAGCAAATCAATCGCTAAATATGAACCAGTAAATTCAGAAAGGAGAAAAGGCAAAAAAATGCAGCAGTTTGGATATGATAAGCTTGATCTACCTGCGTCATACTACTCCACTACTTGTTTACATTGACGCGTGTCAATAATTCTATTGTTAGGCGACGATTGTGACATTTACTCCTACTTATTGACATCTCAAGCTTCGAACAGGTACCTATATATATGTATTCTACAGTACAATATATACAAAATGGTTGGGTCAGGGTCACACTGGGAAATAGACAAATAACAAAATGGTTGGGTCAGGGTCACACTGGGAAATAGACAAATAGAGCAGTGTCGGCCAGTTAGTTAAATGAAATTACGCACTTATATATCCTGAAGCATTCGATATTTGATAAATGGAGAGGAAGAGTAGATGGACTACACACACATACTAGAAATATACTCTTAATTCCTGTTTATTTAACACCGACTTTCCACCTGGAATTTTTTTAGTCCCCCAATAATGGAGAATTTTCTACTTGTTGGATCACAAACACAAGATCTCAGCCCCTAAGAATCAAGAGACGCTCAACAACAACACCGAAGGAGAGGACATCAGTGAGGTACAAAAAATATTACCCCGACGTTGTTCATCTCCCATAGCTTGTGGACTCCGTAATCCACCGCCTGCAACCAAACCAGACAAGTCAAATCAATCATCCAGAGACAGCGAGAGTGAGTCGAAGAGGAAATACGTGGTTGAGGGGAAGGGATGGTAGGAGAAGTGAGGGCCGATCTGGAAGATGTAGATCGGGGAGGGTGTGCCTGCGTCGCTCTGCCCCTGTGCCGCCAGGGAGCTAGATCCGTCGGCCTCAGCCACCGAGCCGCTCGAGTCTGCGGGGGAGGTAGGGATGCCATTGCGGCCCCTGCACCTCACAACGGCAGGCGCAGGCTGGATTCCGCGTCGACGAAGCTTGATTCGGAGGGAGGGAGGGAGGGAGGGGGGCTCGGTGCCAGGTTGCGGCCCACCGCGACCCACACTAGTTGGCTGCGGGGACGGGAGCATGGACCGTCTCCTCCACCTGTGAGATTATGAGAGCGATGTGCCGGCGAATGGAGAAGGGAAGGATAGGGCGGCACCGTCGATGGAGCAAGGAAGCTGGCGACACCGGTAAAAGAGCCAGGAAGCAAGATGTGAGGTGCAAGCGAGTGAGGTGCCGGTGGCGGAGGAAAGGGGGCGGGGGTTGAAGGATCAGATGGCGACTAGAGAGGGGGGGAGTGAATAGGAGCCGGTAAAAATTCTTCCCAAAGAACCCGCCTATGCCCTACTCAAATCCCGGCCACACGAAGTCGATGGATCGAATCACGCACCAATCGCCAAGACCACGAGGTTATGGATCAACCTCTAGCCTTAGGAACGATTCCTCAAAGCACACGCGGAAGCACTAGAAAGGGAGGAAGGAATCGAACCAAGAAGCAAAACACACAGTTCGCGACCGTCCGCGCAGAGGGGCGGACCGTCCGCAAGAGCCGCGCGGACCGTCCGGCCGGGTATCGCGGACCGTCCGCACCCGGCCGGGACCGTCCGGCCTTCGCCGCGGACCGTCCGTTAATTTACACGAACGACCCAAAGACACCCCCGTGCCACGGACCGTCCGCGGGGAGCACGCGACCGTCCGCCTAGCACCCGCGGGGACCGTCCGCCCGACACCGCGGACCGTCCGAAACTTCGTCCAACCAAAAATCAAAATCACAACGGATCGAAACAAAGGACGAGCAAGAACACGAAGAACACGGATGAACCGGAGCCGCGCGGACCGTCCGCCCGGTCCTCGCGGACCGTCCGCCAGTGCGGACGAACGTAAAATAGCCCGACCCCGAAAGTCAACTCCCCCAAATCATCATCGGATTTCCCAAACGGTTGAAGTCGTAGAGACAAGGGTTTGGGGACTTGAAAAGCGTCACACAAGGATGCTATAGCCCAAAAATCTTGCCTCCTAACTCCCTAAATCACCGGAATCGCGAATCCTTTGAGCACCTCCAAAAACTAGAGCACCGAACGAAAACTCACGAATCGAAGTGATTTCCCGGCGTTTGAGGGCACAAGATCAAGCACAAAGATGCACAAGGCATCTATCCATGTTTCCCTCAAAGAAATCCAGGAAGAAACTCACTCAAATCCGCGGAATCACACCGAGAACAAAGGCACGAAAATAAGCACAAAAAGGCACGAAAAACAACCCCGAATCTTCTATACAAACCAGGAAAGATTCACAAGGTCTAGCATGCCGCCCTAGCATCCATCCCTCTCAACAAATCTCTCATGAAGCTCTCATGCTAGCCTAGAGAAAATAGGAAGGAAAATAGCTACGAAAATGAGAAAGAGAAGGGGGGAAATGAAACCCTAAGTCGCGGAGAGAGAGAGCCATCAACACACACTCCAGGCTTATATATCGAGTCCCGCCGGAGTGGTAAATGACTCGACTACCCCTAACTACACTACTGGCGATACAACCCACGTAGGGGCATTTTGGTAATGTTTGTGGGTCTTGCCATCGGACGGCCACGCCTTTGCCGCACCCCGCGTCCCTCCCGACGCAAGCCATGCGATCCCGCCGCGTGTCCTCCGCTTCGAAGCTTCCCGACACGCCCGGATCCCGTCTCCGTCGTGTTGGGCCCTCGGACTTGGTTTTGAGGCCCAAACCAAGAAACCGTCCGCCGATGGTTTTGTGGGCAAACCACCAAACCCCGCGTGCCCGGTCCCGCCTCCCGCCAAACCACTTGACTTGACCGCCACCGTGCACCGGCTCACTTGTCCATGACTTCGTCTTGCTTGTGTCGCCACCATGTGGCCCGCACCCGGGCCCCGTCGTCCACCGGTCCCTCGAACCGAGCCTACTTGTCTCTCCATCTCCCGAGGCCCCTCAAGGCCGAAGACCTTTCGCGCCCGTTCTTCACCCCGCAACAACACGAACTAGGCCGCAGCCTACACCTCGCGCACTAAGCCAAGAGTCGGTCCAACACCCGTTGTCAATCACTCATCACTTAAGGAGCGGTCATCCACCGACCACCGGGACGCTCCGGTCCACAATCTCCCCCTTGATGAGTGCATTGACAACACACAACGCGAAATGAAATTCGAGTGAAAGAGAAAGAAAGAAGAAAGAAAAACAAGGAAGCTCAACTCATGACCAAAACCGAAGAAAGGCGAAGAAAGGTCACAAGCCAAGCAAAGCACAAAATCCACACCGAAAACAACAAGAGAGCTCCCCCGAACAAATGCAAGCTCCCCCCGAACATGTGAATGCAAATTTCCAAATTTCAGCTCACCTCTTCGAATTTTCATTAAGCTCACCTTTTCTCCCCCTTGTTGACAATGTATGAATCAAGGTGAAAATGCGTAAATGCAAAGCATATAGACAACTACATGAGCTTCTCAAATAGGCCAAATCTAGTGTCAAAGGCTAAAAATGAGACAAAGATCACACACATGAATCATAGCATAGTCAAAGCATTGCCACAAGTAATATATGAAAATACAAGCATGTGACAAAGCAAAATTTTCGGATTTAAGCAGCTTTTACCAAAAGAAGACTCGCTTCACATGTAAAAGCCTATCCATGTCACACTTGAGCCACAAACATGCATATTACTCAAAGATCATACAAGGATATCAAATTCTCAAGAAAATATCATGGCAAACACCCATAAAGCAAAGCATGTCATGTCAAAGCTCATGAGCCATGTGTCCACTTCTGGGAGACTTCTCCACCGGTGAACATCATGCAACATGTTTTGCACCCATATGTGAAAGATAAGACATTGTAAACATAGACATGATGGATGGAGCATTTTTCAAGCATTATGCACTTCTTTTCAAGATTAATTCATTTCATGGTACATGAAGTGCCTTTGCGGCAAAAAAGAAGCTTATGCTCCCCCATGAATGCAACATAGGCTAAACATTCACAATGATATCAGGCCTTTGGCCCAAATGCAAGAACAGGGCATCCAAGCACAATCTAAGCATGAAAAGCATATTTAGACCAAATTGTGACATGGATACACAACTACACACGAGTGGAGCATATTTCATCAAAAATTAGTCAAGTTAAGCATTTATCTCAAAAGGGGCTATCTCACCACACATATATCTCAAATATTCCAAGAGCATAGCCTCACATCACCATTTCTCCACACATATAACCAATATCTCACAAATAGCCAAAGAGACTCAAATATGGCATATGAAAGAAGCTCATCATCCTAAAATGCAATATGACACAAATGCAACATGATATATGACAAGATGGCTATCCTACCATGGTTTATACATCAAGCAAAGTATGTATATACATCAAAGTAAACATGGTATGATACATATGGTACAAAAAGTAAACCCCCCAAGAATCAACTAGAAAGGGCAACAAACCCCAAGTTCCCCCGCAAGCGCACAAATGTAGCTTGGTCGAGAGGCTTTGTAAAGATATCGGCTAGGCGATCTTGGGTAGGGACATGGCTCAAAACAATGGTTCCTTTCTCCACATTGTCCCTCGAGAAATGATACCTCACTTCTATATGTTTGGTTCGGGAGTGAAGCACCGGATTTTTGGCTACGCTTATGGCACCGGTGCTATCACAAAGAAGTGGGATCCGGGTGCACTCCTCACCAAAGTCTCTCAAAGTGTATGAAATCCACAAGCACCGGGAACAACAACTCGCAAGAAGAACATACTCCGCCTCCGTGGTAGACCGAGCTACACTAGATCGCTTGCGGGAAGACCATGAGACCAACGAAGAACCAAGAAACCGACAAGTACCCGAAGTAGACTTCCTCTCGACTCGACAACCAAAGCAAAATCCGCATCGGAAAAGCCATGAAGAGACAAGAGTCGAGGAGGAAGAATACCAAAGGCCAAGACCGAGGCGGACCGTAGGTACCGAAAATCCTCTTGACGGCTTGTCGATGTGATGTCCTCGGCGAAGCTCGAAAACGAGCGCACGGTACACACGCCGAACCGTATGTCCGGCCTCGTCTCCGTCAAGTAGAGGAGGGAGCCGATCATGCTCCCGTACTCCCGCCGGTCCACCGGTTCTCCGTCCTCATCCGCATCCAAAGTGGCCGTACTCCCCATGGGAGTCGACATCGGCTTCACATCTTGCATCCGGAACTTCCTCAAGCATGTCTTTCGTGTACTTGGTTTGGTGCACAAATGTACCGTCCTTCACTTGCTTGATCCGCAGCCCCGAGAAAATACCGCAACTCGCCCATCATGCTCATCTCGAACTCCCTGCTCATCTCATCCGCAAACTTGGCAACAAGGTTATGTGACGAGCCACCAAAGACAATATCATCCACGTATATCCGCACAATCGGCAAGTCATTCCTATGCTTGAGGAGAAACAAGGTTCTATCCACGGTACCCATCACAAACCCTCTCGCTCAAAAGAAAACCTCTCAATCTCCCATACCAAGCACGGGCGCCCGTTTCAACCCATACGGAGCCCTTTTCAACCTCGTATACCCCGTGTGGGTACAACTCGCTCTCAAACCCGGTGTGGTCGCTTCACATACACCTCCTCCTCTATGACCCCATTCAGAAAAGCACTCTTCACGTCCATCTGAAACAACTTGAACCCTTTAGCCACGGCAAAGGCTAGAAGGATCCGAATTGCCTCAAGACGGGCCACAGGAGCAAAGGTCTCCTCGTAGTCGATCCCCTCCTTCTGACTAAACCCCGAGCAACAAGTCTGGACTTGTTCCTCACAACCATCCCATTCTCTCCCTCTTTGTTCTTCCAAACCCACTTGGTTCCTATGGGATGGCAATTTGGAGGTGGTTCAACTAACTCCCACACCTGGTTCCTCTCAAAGTTTTCCAACTCCTCATGCATAGAATTGACCCGCTTGCATCGGATAAAGCATGTCCAATGTCCTTGGGCCGAAAAGTAGCAACAAAAGCAAGATGAGCAAAATGAGAGGAATTCCCGGACCTCGACCGTGTAGTGCGTTCATTGATGTCTCCAATGATCTTCGACAGGGGATGCACTTCTTGAATCCGCCGGGGAGCCTCACGCCTCGAGACTACCTCCCCCTCAACTTCGCCTTCTCTCGCCCGGTCCTCTTGTTGCACCGTCGTTGTCCATGAAGTAGACGGTCCATGCTCCAAAGTAGTCGTAGGGGAAGTAGTGGGTACATGCTCGGCCTTCGGAGCGCATGGTTCTCCCCATCATCATCTCCAAGCCTTCATCTTTCTCCTCTTCAAAGAGGTCCTCGGCCATCTCTTCATCACCCGCACATTCAAAGCCAAGAGAAGTACATGGCATTGTCTCGTCGAAGGTCACCTCGCAAGTCTCCATGATTTTGTTAGTCTCAAGGTTAAGCACCCTATAGGCTCTAGAGTGGTTAGCATATCCAAAGAAAATACCATCACTAGACCTAGCCTCAAACTTGTCGAGTTTTCCCTTTTTCAAAATAAAGCACTTGCGGCCAAAAACTCGAAATGACTCACTTTGGGTGCCCGACCATGCATAAGCTCATAACAGTCTTCTTCTTGAAAGCTCTCAATAAAATCCGTTGGAAACATGACAGTCGTATTGACCGCCTCGCCCCAAAACCTCCTAGGAGTCCCGTGCTCATCGAGCATCGTCCTAGCCATCTCACAAAGAGTCCGATTTTTCCTTTCCACGACTCCATTTTGAGGGGGCACATAAGGGGTCGAATACCGATGTTCAAGACCTCGATCACGACAAAAGGCATCAAAACGAGAGTTCTTAAACTCGCAGCCATTATCCCCGCGGATAGCTCGAATAGCATTCCCATGCCTCTCGTTTTTCAACCTCACGATCGGATCTCGAACAAAACCAAAAGTCTCACTCTTATCCTCCAAGAAGAACACCTGTGCATAGCGAGAGTAATCGTCCACCACAACAAGGACATACCACTTCCCACCCACCGAGAGAACTCGAGCCGGCCCAACAAGGTCCATATGCAACGGCTCCGTTCGGACGCTCGGTCATGACATCGGTCGGGGGTGGATGGGGAGTGGCTACCATCTTACCATGCCTACAAGGAGCACAAACCAAATCCTTCTCAAACTTCAACTTCGGCAATCCTCGACAAGGTCAAGACCACTCAAGCGGGAAACCAAATCAAAGCTCAAGTGTCCCAACCGCCTATGCCATTTCCACAAATCGAAGAAGGACCTACCATCAAACAAGCCGAGCAGACCCAAAGAACGAGAGAAATCAGCCCCGAAAATCGACCCTCGGGGATGATCATACGTACAAGATCACCTCGAGAATCAAGCAAACGAGACTCGCCGGACTTGAAACGCACCTCAAAACCCTCATCAAGCAACTGAGAAACCGAAAGCAAATTAAATCCCAAAGACTTCACAAGAGCCACTCTCTTCAACGTTACCTTGTCACTCACATGTACAACACCCTCTGAAAGCACCCTACCTCGTCCATTGTCCCCAAATGTAATGTACATCTTTTCCTTCACCGGGGTGAGGGCCGGGACAACCACTTCTTATCTCCGGTCATGTGTCGAGAACACCCGAGTCGATCAACCAAATGTTCTCCAAGCCTCCCCGCCCCGCAAAGCCGAAACAAGAACGAGAATGAGCTAGCGACTCGACACCGGGGTTAGCACAGAAAGTTAAACCAAGGTCGAGCCATCTCGCTCAAAAGAGGGGTTAGCAAACATCACTCCCTTGCCACCAAACTTCCCATGTCCCATGGGAGGAGTACGAGCACCACGAGGGGGAAAACGTGGTCCGTAGTTCCTCCGGAACCCAAAGCCGCGACCATCTCCCCTAAACCCGTACCGAGGACGAGTAGGAGGACGTCCAGCAAAACCACCACGAGCCCGACCAAACCTCCCACCAGCACGCACACCATCGTCTCTCCTGACAAACCTCTCACCACCACCACTTCTCTGTGGGAACCTGCAACCACTCCTCACACTTCCCACACCCCTTGGAAGTGGCACTCTAGGCTCAGGAACACCGCGAGGCTGGCGATACCTGTCCTGGTTTGCTTGCTCCCTAGCAAGCCTCTCATCCCTCTTCCTCTTGTAGCAAAACTCTGCAAGATGCCTCTCCTTGCCACAATACTCACACCTGAAGGGGATGGGTTTTGGTTTTGGCTCGGCTTCTCTCTAGGCTTCTCACCCTTCTCACCCACAAACTTCACTCGGTTTCTCGGAAATCATTTGTCTTAGGTGGGAATTTGGGTGGATCTTGGGTTGTGTCAAGCTTGTTGCAAAGGTGGTTGGGTTTTGGTGTGAAAGAGTTCTTGGGTGCTTTTGGGAGTGGGACTTGAATCTCTCCGATCACCTCAAACCCGGGGGTTAGATTCGTCGGTGCGAATATGGTCCCGACACTAACCAGCAGATAACGCCCAGGTCTATCCCTCAATGGTCGATGCTAAGCAACAAATGACACAAGGTTTTATCCCGGTTCCCGCCGAGGGGGCCGTACGTCCGGGACAGGGGCGTGCTCGTGGCACTATATTGCTCCCACAAGAGCAAGACTATGGTCGGGCCGAGCCCTCATGCTTGGATAGCATCTTCCCGTCAACCTCACCACTTGAGCTTAGAAAAGAGGTCATCCAACTCAATAGTCAACACCTCAGACTCCTTGGATGGCCTTCAACTCCAGCACCCCAAACATTTGGATCCAAGACATGTGGGAGCTTCAAAGCCTCGATCATACCGAGTGTTCGAAAATCCTCAACATTAGCCTTCATGTTGTTCACGATGGCGATGAACTCCTCTCAAACATCGCATCAATGTCCTCAACGTGAAGTGGAGTGAAATTCTCATATTGCATCCCAGAAGAGACAAAGAGGCGAGCCTTCACATGGTTATCACCACCGTGAGCAACCAACAACTTATCCCAAATTTGCCAAGCAAGATTCAAATGGCGAACACGATCAAACCTCGGATCACACAAGCTCCCGCACAAGTGATCAACGCTTTGCATTAGCCTCATACTTGGCTCGTACCCAGACGGCCACCATAAGAGTATGGATGTTGACCGACTGAAGATATGTCTTGTCAAGCACAATAACCCAACAAACCTTTTCCTCGAAGAAAATCATCATACGAGCCGCCCACTTGTGGTAACCTCGCCATCGAAGTAGTGCGGACCGCCCGCTCAACGTACGCCATCCTAGGATTCGAGACTTGTCAAAGTCGAAAGAATCCGGGCACCAAGCTCGATACCAATTGGAAGGACTCGATGGCGACTAGAGAGGGGGGAGTGAATAGGAGCTCTTAAAAATTCTTCCCAAAGAACCCTACCATGTCCTACTCAAAACCCCCGTCACACACAAGCGATGAATCGAATCACGCACCAATCGCCAAGACCACGAGGTTATGGATCAACCTCTAGCCTTAGGAACGATTCCTCAGAGCACACGCGAGAGCACTAGAAAGGGAGGAAGGAATCGAACCAAGAAGCAAAAGCACACAGTTCTCGCGGACCGTCCGCGCAGAGGGGCGCGACCGTCCGCAAGAGCCGCGCGGGACCGTCCTGCCGGGCCGGTATCGCGGACCGTCCGCACCCGAGCCGCGGCGACCGTCCGCCTTGGCCGCGGACCGTCCGTCAACCCGCATACGTAACGACCCAAAGACACCCCCGTGCCACGCGAACCGTCCAAGGGAGCACGCGGACCGTCCGCCAAGCACTCACGCGACCGTCCGCCCGACACCGGCGATCGTCCGAAACTCCGTCCAACCAAAAACCAAAATCACGACGGACCGAAACAAAGGACGCAGCAAGAACACGAAGAACTCTCGGACGAACTTCGACGCACAGGCGACCGTCCGCCAGACCGCGGCGCGGACCGTCCGCCGCCGGCTCGGCGACAGCAAAACATGCCCCCGACCCCGAAAGTCAACTCCCCAAATCATCATCGGATTTCCCAAACGGTTGAAGCCGTGGAGACAAGGGCTTGGGGACTTGAAAAGCGGCCACACAAGGATGCTATAGCGCAAAATCTTGGCTCTCCTAACTCCCTAAATCACCGGAATCGCGAACTTTGAGCACCACCAAAAGCTAGGGCACCGAACGAAAACTCACGAATCGGAGTAGTTTCCCGCGCGTTTGAGGGCACAAGATCAAGCACAAAGATGCACAAGAGCATCTATCCATGAGCTCTCAAAGAAAATCCTGGAAGAAACTCACTCAAATCCGCTCTAATCACTCCTAGAACAAAGGCACGATAAAATAAGCACAAAAAAGCCACGAAAAACAACCCCGAATCTTCTATACAAAACCGCAGAAAGATTCACAAGGTACCAGCATGCCGCCCTAGCATCCATCCCCTCTCAACAAATCTCTCATGAAGCTCTCTATGCTAGCCTAGAGAAAATAGGAAGGAAAATAGCTACGAAAATGAGAAAGAGGAAGGGGGAAATGAAACCCTAAGTCGCGAAGAGAGAGAGCTATCAACACACACTCCGGTGCTTATATATCGAGTCCCGCCCCCGAGGGTAAATGACTCGATTACCCCAACTACACGCGACCGGCGATACAACCCACGTAGGGGCAGCTTCTGGTAATGTTTCGTGGGTCTCTACGACCTGGACGGCCACGCCTTTGCCGCACCCCGCGTCCTCCCGACGCAAGCCATGCGATCCCGCCTCGCGTGTCCTCCGCTTCGAAGCTTCCCCGACACGCCCCGATCCTCGTCTCCGTTCGTGTTGGGCCTCGACTTGGTTTTGAGGCTCAAACCAAGAAACCGTCCGCCGATGGTTTTGTGGGCAAACCACCAAACCCCGCGGTGGCCCCGTCCGGCCTCCCGCTTAGGTGCCATGATGATATATGATTATAATTGCAGCTTTGTTCATCTTTGTAATTGATTTATGCATGTTTAAGCTAGTTACTTTCTCTTAAAAACTAAATCTGAATTTATTTAAATGCTAGGTTAATTTTCAGCGGAGGTTATGATTAAAATAAAGACCCATAGTGTTTTATGTGCTCTCAAGTTATGAATAGATTAAAGATGTCTTTTATGCTCAAAAATATCGCTAACCTTGTCACAAATATCGCTTGTGTGTTGCTCAACCTATCCAAAGCCTTATATATATTTGAGTGCGTAAACCTTAGTGTACAAGATTTATTTTTGAGTGAGTTATTGCAGGCCATGACTTCTGCATTTGAGACTAGAAGAGTTTGGTCATTCCCGTTTTGCGTATCTATCTTTTTTGCTAGCCTTTTATCCGTGCATTGTATCCCCGCATTGGAGATCTCACCAAACTTAGCGGATATCCTTGCTAAACCAAATATCATCTTTTGTGATTACCTCCTTGACCACAACCTATCATTGAGAATGAATCATCAATTCAGAAGATACGCAAACCAACGGCGCCCAGAACATAGAAGATTTCCGATATCTCTCCAAGGAAAGAATACCGATACCCCCTTATTTTCGCCTCTTTGCTCGAGGACGAGCAACGTCTAAGCATGGGGGAGGAGGTAGGTACGGTGCAGTTAGAGTTCAAAAGGTTTTTTTAAAAAAAATGAAATAATGATGAAAGAAAAAGTCCCGGCGATATACGTGACTTCCAAGGTGGAAGGTCTCACAAGAAGAAAGAAAAATATATATAATGAATGAGAAAGAAAGAAAGAAAGAAAGAAAGAAAGAAAGAAAGAAAGAAAGAAAGAAAGAAAAGAATGAGAAATATGAGAAAGAGAAAAAAAATATATGTGCGTAAAGTGAACTCCCCAGTTTTCTCTAAGTGCATTCAAGGCTTCAAGTTAAAAAGATCCATTCTCATTTTCCAACCATGTGCAATCCGATAACGAGGACTTCCCTTTGTGCCTCGGGATCACTCTTTGCTATTTGCACATGTGTCCACTCATCTAAAAGTGTGTGTATTTTTCTCTTTCCCCTCCTTGATTAGCAACATTGACCCACCAATGACCTTTTTGACGAGTCTCGACAAGACCATGAGAAGCTTGTCTTGTTTTGACAACACCTCATTTATAAAACCTTGTTAGGACTAAATTTCCCAAAGCTCCATATAAAGCCTACCACACATATATATGAGAGGGAAAGGAGTAGAATATATAGGCTTGAGAGACAAGTGAGATGAGAGTTCATAGAAATATACAAGATAAATTTAAAATTTGTGAGCTTGGTTTTAGCTTTTCTTTATCTCGTTCTTTATTTCAAAAATTCTGAGATCTATTTAAACTTTGGCAGGCATGTTAATACTCGTAGGATAAGCAGCAGAATCCTCCGTAGAGATGAAGGCTGGCATTATGGAACTTTAATGAATTAAAATTTTGAGAGCATTAGGTTTTCTCATGTGTGATCAAATGCAAAGTTTAAACATTGTTTGGCAATGATGATATCCATGGAAAGGCTTACTCGAGGGCAGAGCAAAGGTTTAAGCATGGGAGAGATGTTGACGGTGAAAATCCGTCAACTTCTTCGCGGGATTTACCTTCGGTGTTGGCATGAGTTTTATACCTTATCCATTGGTACTAACCCCGAGTGGTATAACAAGTTCACGTGTGCATGTCGGTTTTGGAGTTTAATGTTTATGCGGGGTTTTAGTGTTGAATGCAAGACTTTCGGGATAAGTTCATCAAGCACCTCATGACAAGACCTTGAAGCCCCGTACAAGTCATGCAATGAGCAAACTTAACTCCAAGAAGCCGGGGACTTCGTCAGAGACAACGGACTCAGGGACGACCGAGGAAAAGTCTTTCGAATCTTGCGAGACAAGGAGTTGAGTCCAGTTCGGAGAGAAACCGACGACATGGACCTACATGCGAAGGGGAAACATCCGGGAAGCAAAGGGAACCGACGTGGAGCGAAGAGGCCCTCGGAGGTGGAACTAGATGGGCCCGGGCGGCCGACCCCGATCCGGTCGGCCGGAGGCCCATCTAGGGCCCAAATGCCCCCTCCTTTGCCCTAGCCGCCAATCGGGCTATTTATAGCCCACGACCGAGAGCCTCGCGAGAAGGGTGGAGTCATCGGTCGGCGGGGAGTAGAGAAGAGAGGACGCCTGCATCTCGGAGAGGAGAGGGTCGAGCTGGTTGACTAGGGTTCCCTAGCGGCGTGGGAACCTTGCACGGAAGACCACGTCGGAGTTCTCGGAGCTAGAAGCAAGATCAAGGGAAGGATCCCGGTGGTGATCTTGTGTATGTATCATTGTTATAGTTGAATTATCAAGTTGAATCTACTCCTAGCAATCAAGTGTTTTCTCGAAGATTTCGTTTCGTCCGGCTTTTCTTATTCCAATTCTATTCTCGAGATAGATTACATAGGGTGTTCTTGTAGCCGCGGTGGCTAGAGAGGTACATAGGATCTTCCGAAAGAATCTCGACTTGTCTTTTGACTCGCCCTAAGCTCCCCGCATGAATAGGGATACGTTGTGACGAACGGGGTCTCGAAAGGTGGATGTTTTCGGATTTGGACGGGAAACCACGATTTAAAGAGGCTTCTATTAAGATTCGATTTGCTACTTCTTCTCTTGCTTGGAACTTCAACAAAAGGCTTGCCGCGATCCCTCTAGATCGGTTTATCTACCAATCTTTCACTTTGTTTTCTCCGGTCTTTAGTAGATTAGATTCGTTTTGTGTCTTTTACTTAGATGCATTAGGGTTTCTTCTATCGAAGATTGAAGTTACTTAGCTTATTAGATTAAGTTTTGCGTCACACATTTGTTCCACAGTTCGATACCTTTGGGTTCACCACTCGAGGAAGAAGGGTCCCTTGACTACGACGGAGACTTGTACGCTTGCGAGTCACAAACGAACTTTGATACAATTATTAGCCGTCAACACCGCGTGTCCGCCGGAGCGCCGCCGGCCGCTCGGTCCGCGATCCCGGCGGATCGGATCGAGTCAGCGGGAGGCATACCCGGTCAATGTCTATGCCTTTGCGTGTTTTGCTAAAAAGCCCTCGGGTTTTTTCGGTTTCACAAGTATGCCCAGCCTGTATATAGAAATCCTTTGATTTAGTCATTTTCTTTATGTTTAAGACCTTGTACCATGTACGACTCATATCTTTTGCGTTCTAACTCCGTTTTTAGCGTTCTTTATATCCTTGTGTTCGTATCGATGAGTAGATTAGTTTAGTGAAGCTTTTGTTCCTATTTGAATTGATTTGTGATTTTTTCTTATTTTATTGTATTGTCTTTTGCATGTGATTATATGTGATGCGTAGAGAACGATCGATTCGAAGGACTGCGAGGTGAAGACTTGAAGACTGCGAGCGATTACGAATCTTTTGGGAGGCAAGTGTCCTTAGTACTTACATTTTATCCTATATAAACACGCATGTAATCCTTGTATTTACTTTATTGCTTGCTTTAATTTTGACGGGTTCCTAATAAGGACTATGCCTGGTTTCCTGTGACTATTTACCTTATAAAAGGGTTGATTAATTAATCTTGAAGGGTACATGTTTGCTTAGTTGCTCGGTGGGTTGGTAATAAAATAACATGTTACTCATTTATACTCTATGTTCTGTGGTGTTAACACCCAAAAATTGGTACGAGAAGAGGCGACATGAGCCGGGTGGCGAGAAGAACACCATTCGACGAGAGGGTTTTCCTTAAAGCATTCGGTAGAGGCATACGCGGTCGGGAGTACATCGTCATTCGACGGAGAGTTGTTCCAGGACCGTGGAAGCATTCGGGAGTGCGTGATGACGTGGATTGGATACAATGAAGGAGATGAGTTGATGATGGGTACGAGACGGACATGACGCCATGATGTTAATTTTAGGTAATAAGTATTGTAATCATGGTCGACTAGGAGTCATGTTAAGAACCCGGGGGGTATAAATATAAACCCTTAGTGTTTGTAATAGGGATCGAACAATTTCACAACAAACGGGCCCCGTGCCAAATTTTGAGTCCCTTCTAGTCGTGTCGTCGAGTTCTTCGAGAGGAGCCATCGATCCGTCGACCTCCGTAAGTACCGACAACCTTGTATCATGTCTAGTATTATCGGTGGATTTAGATTGTGATGCAAGTAGTCTTGTTACCATGCTTGGTATCATGGGTGGATTCAGCTGGTTCAAGAAGGTTTCCTTGTTGGATCATGAGTCATGCGGTCGGCTAAGATCTAGCTTGGAGCTAGTTATCGGCTGTTCGATTTGGCAAGATCTAATAGAATCATTAAGTTATCATGTGTTGCTTTGAATTTTTACTTTTTGTGTTTAATTCATGTAACATATGTGCCAATTTAGATTGATTAGATTTGGCTCTATCTTGTTTGTGATCCATGTGTTGCACGCTCAAGTCTTTGAAAAACGACGTGTAAACGGGTCATGCGCTGCGGTACCGAATTCGGATCAATCTAGATTGTCACGTGTTGCGGGTTCAAGCTTGTTGATCTTGCATGGATCTTGAAGAACCGGGTATCATGCGGTAGATGCGGAGTTTTTTTGGATTGTCTTAGATCTAGTCATCCCATGGACTAGAATTCGATTCAATACGAAAGATTTATCATCCTTGGCAACGTTTGTTCCTTCTCAACGGAGCCGTTAGGTACAGCCTACAGCCGTATTCGGTAATCCCCTCACGAGTGAAACATGTTCATGAGTTTGCTTTAAACAATGTATGCTTTTAGCCTTCCATGTTTAGATTGTATCATGTAGTGGAGTTGATCTATTCTTGGTTGGTGGTGTGATTTCAAACAAGTTGTATCATGTGGGGGATTAACTTGTGTGATGTCATGCTTGACGGGTTTGAGAAAGTACCTAGACACGCGGTAGACTGAAGTGCTTTTTTATTTCATAAAATAGCATTTCTTGCAAATTCATGATCATACTTAGCTTTTATTTAATTTATCATGCTTTATCTTTGATTATCAGTCATGGTTACGTGCTGCAACGTTGTTTAAGTAAAGACCGATTTTTCATCATGCTTACGTCATACATTCGGCGGTGCTCTATTGGCACGCTTTATCAATTCCCGAATGATGCTTAAATTGTGATAGATAGCTTGTTGCATGTGTCTTTCTCACTAGCTTTATAGCCGTAAATACGGGCCCATGCAGTACCACCCGGCAAGTTCAGTTGTATCTAGCCGTTTTCATCCTTTGTCGGTTTCGGGGAAAATTGGTGGCACGCTTCCGGATTTCGAGGCATGGGCCACGTGTGTGAAGCCGAGTAATCCGGGAAACTGTCGTGACTAACTGGCGTGGTGCTGATTTTACGTGAACACACTTTAGCACCCGGTGGGACACTCAAGTTGATCAAGATGCACGAAATCCAAGGTTTGTCCTAGATGTCACCTTAAATGAGCTGTCTTAGACATCAGCGTCTTGAAAGAGGGCATGGAGGCCGGTTCCAACGGAAGAGTGTACGTGTCTTTTTCAAAGAATAGGAGTGGTGTGCCATTCCTCGGAGACTTGAGAGATGCCAAAGAGTTCTAATGCCGGGGAGGAGGCGGTGCCACTGCTGGCACGGAGAAACAAGAAGCTTTTGCTATGGTGCGGCAAGCTATGGAAGAAATAATGGCCCAGACACAACACTACATTTTTAAATAGCTTCCGACGGATGATGGTTGGTGTCTTTGGCCCAAGCCTGGACAAACATTTTGAGCGAGCACAAAGATTGGCGGGTCGGGTGTAGTCAAACACCACCCCGGAGGACTAATGGTAATGAGACGGCTAATGAAATAGGAGAATCAGAGTCTTTGCGCTAATGGCCAACCACCTCGTCAAGATGCAAGTGCTCAGCCACCTCAGCAAAGTATGAGTGTTCGAGGAGCAACTCAACATTTGGGTAGTCAACCGATCCAGCAGAACCCTCATCAAGCAATACCTAATCCACACACATATGGTGAGATGGTATTCGATACTACTGGAGTTCAACCTGTCTCTACTTACAAGATAGCCCCAACAAGTAACGTTTCGCAAAGGAATATGTACGGGAATGGATATTCGAGTTCATGGACTATAGTGCTATCGATGCTTTCCCGAATCCTGGGTATGGTGGTGCCTACAGAGGATGCTATTTGGTAGGCCGGGGAATCAAGACACCAATGTTGATCTCCTGGTGCAAAGAATGACCCGATGTCTTTGCAAATCAATTCGGTCTAAAGCCTAAGAATCAAGGACACATGTATACATCTCCCTTCTCGGAATGGTACCAAAGGGTAGGACTACCAAACGGGGTGAAAGTTCCCACAAAATTCACTAAGTTTTCGAGGCAAGATAATGCAATCTTCATGGAACCTGCTTGAGTACCTAATGCGACTTGGGGAGAAACCTGGCGATGAAGCCTTCGAGAATTAGATACTTCCCTACGCCTTGACACTTTTGACATTCACATGGTTCACTTCTCTACACAGCAATTCAATCTACTCTTGGAAAGATTTGGAGCAAAAGTTCCATACCCATTATTATACCTTTGATTTTGTAATGAGAAAAAGCTAATTGATCGACTACCTTGAGGCGAGAGGAACAATGAAACACCAATGGGTTCACTGGGGTAGAGAGACAAGCATGTTGCTTCTCAGACATACGGATGATCAATTGTTTGGTATCGTGTGAATGTTGCCGGCCATTCGGAGAAGCTATTCGGTGTAAATTCGATAGTATGACGTGTCACACCATTGTCATTGATGAGCAATCAAGCGTATGGCTTCAGAAAGACTCCAGATTTGTCAAGCACAATGATATAGCTGAAATTTACAATCAATTCCTCGAAAGAGGCGAGATCAAGGAGATGAATATGATGATGAGAAGTAATAGCAGAGGGTGTGTGGGGGAAAAAGAGCCATTGACGGTAAATCGAGGTGGATTAAACCAAACTAAAGGCACCTATGATTTTGATGTAACCAAGGCGGTGCGCTCTTCGATTTCCTCGTGAAAGAAGGCCGGATCAAGTTGCCGGAGAATTCTATGCTTCGGCCCAAAGATGATAAGAAGTATTGTGGATTTCATGACGAGGAATTCTCATTCCATCAATGAATGCACGATTTTAAGTAAGGATTCGAGAGAAAGCTATCAAGAAGGACATACGAAGTTTGATAATAAGATGGGAGTGGATGGTAACCCATTCCCTCGAACATGATCGGGTTCTCAATTAACATGGTGAACGGCGGCGGGCTTTGAAAGGAAGAAAAGGTGAAAGTTTTGACTTCGGAAAAGGGCAAACGGGATGGCTCGGTTGATCACTCAACAAGTCACATTTGAATAGATTCACAAGAAAAGAGCCTCGCTTCCCAAATAGTCAAATTGGCGGTGGATCCTCTAAACCCGAGTGACTTATTCTCCTCAATAAATGCGGCGTCGGCAAGAAAAGGAGCTCTACCGAGAGGCACAAGTACGAAGAGGAGAAGCGGAGATATATGAAGAAAAAGAGATGTATGGAAGGAACGGGGAGGAATATACACATGCATTGCTTCGACGACGAGCGGCGCGACATGCCGCGTGACGAGCCGCGCGACGTGCCGAGGGCACCCCGACGCGCGGCGAAGACGACGAGTCGACGACAAGCCCGGGGCAAGGCGGGAGCAGGGGACGCATGAGCGGCGAGCCGGCGGGCCGCGTGACCGAGCGGCTCGACGGCCGAGGCACCCCGACGCGCGGCGAAGACGAAGTAGTCGACGACGAGCCCGGGCAAGGCGGAGTAGCGACGAGCGGGCGCGGGAGCGCGCGTGACGAGAGCCGCGGGACGTGCCGAGGCACCCGGACGCGCGGCGAAGACGAAGTAGTCGACGACGAGCCCGGGCGAGGGGCGGAGTAGTCGACGACGCGCGGCGGCGGCGAGCCGCGTGGGACGAGCCGCGCGACGGCCGAGGCACCCGGACGCGCGGCGGAGGGCGAAGCAGTCGACGACGAGCCCGGGCGAGGCGGAGTAGTCGACGACGAGCGGCGTGACAAGCCGGCGTGACCAGCCGCGCGACGTGCAGAGGCACCGGACGCGCGGCGAAGACGAAGTAGTCGACGACGAGTAGTCGACGAGAGCGGGCGAAAGCCGGGTGGACGAGCGGCGCGACGAAGCCGAGGCACCCGGACGCCGCGGCGAAGACGGAGAAGTCGACGACGAGTAGTCGACGACGAGCGGCGTGACAAGCCGCGTGACGAGCCGCGGGACGCGAGGCACCGCGACGCGCGGCGAAGACGAGGAAGTCGACGACGAGCCCGGGGCAAGGCGGGAGTAGTCGACGCGCGGCGCGGCGAGCCACGTGCCGAGCCGCGCGACGTGCCGAGGCACCCCCGGACGCGCGCGAAGACGAAGCAGTCGACGACGAGCCCTCGGGCGAGGCGGAGTAGTCGACGACGAGCGGCGCGGCGAGCCGCGGACGAGCCGCGCGACGTGCCGAGGCACCCTGGGACGTGCGGGGAAGACGGCGTAGTCGACGACGAGCTCCGGCGCAAGGCGGAGTAGTCGACGAGCGGCGCGGCGAGCCGCGTGACGAGCCGCGCGGGACGGCCGAGGCACCCCGGACGCGCGGCGAAGACGAAGTAGTCGACGACGAGCTCGGGCAAGGCGGAGTAGTCGACGAGCGGCGCGCGAGCCGCGTGACGAGCCGCGCGACGTGTCGAGGCACCCGGGACGCGTGGTGCGAAGACCCTCGTGGCGAGGCGGAGCAGTCGACGACGAGCGGCGGACAAGCCGCGCGGACGAGCCGCGCGACGGGGCCGAGGCACCCCGACGCGCGGCGAAGACGAAGCAGTCGACGACGAGCTTGGGCGAGGCGGAGTAGTCGACGACGAGCGGCGCGACGAGCCGCATGGACGAGCCGCGTTGCTGATGGCTCAACCGGAAGTGCGGCGTAGGAAAATTGATTCCGCTTTGGACAAGAGCAAGGAGACTTGCTTCAATGGATCTCGGCGAGTCGACGAGTAGATTGATCTTGTTGACGAGGGTCCTTCGAATCCGCCCGGTGGGTGATGATCACCCCTACCGCGCGCCGGCGTGTCGTCAGCGCAGGCGTAGGGTGCCCGAGGTAGTGGTGCGGTGAGGATCGTGATCGGGAGACCCAGAACTCGAAGCAGGACACGAAGACACAAGATTTATACAGTTGGTCGGCCAAGGTGGCGAGCCCCCACGTCTGTTTGGGGACCAAGTATGGCGCCTCTCGCGCTTGGTGTTTGTGTTGTTCCCCGGAGGGATCGGGATGATGCGCTAGTACTCGCCCTCCTTTATATAGTCCAGGGGGCGGTTCCTAGTCGGTTACAAGGCAAGAGTCCTAGTAGGAGTAATAGAGCAGCGAGTCCTAGTAGGAGTACACAGGGGAATTCCTACTAGGAGTCCGTCTTCTACTATTCTCCCTTCCTTGCATGAGTACCCGGGGAGTATGCCCGACACCGCCCCCCGGACTATATAAAGGAGGGCCTAGTACCTAGCCGCACACCCCAATCCCCCCTCCGGGACAACCCAACACCAAGCGCAGGGCGCCATACTTGATCCCCCAAACAGGACGTAGGGTTCGCCACCTTGGCAGCCCGAACCTGTACAAATCTTGTGTCCCGTGTCCTTGCGCATACCTTCGAGTTCTCGGTCTCCCGATCATGATCCCCACCGCACAATCTACTACCTCGGGTACCCCCTTGGTAGGTTTGCCAGTCTAAAACACCGACAGTAGAAGACGAGACTTATGAGCAAGCCTCCCGAGCCCCCTCGTCGCCATGGAAAGGAGCCAGCTAAAGAAAAACCCCCACCACAAGCCCCATCCCAAAAAGAGCTATCAAGCCCCATATGTCCATCAAAGTCAGTCTAAGCCTACTCGAGTTCCTCCCAAACACAAGCAAGGAGTAGCCTCTCACATCTGCCCCAAAACCCCTCCTAGGCTCATTCCTACCCTCCCACCAAATGTCCGGGTGGTTGACACTCCCATCAAGCCAAGGGATCCTAGTTCGGTCTTGGATTTGCTGAACACATGATTAGGATTACTCAAGGAACTCTCTAGCAAGGTTGAGGGAGCAAAGAGAGGAGAATGTGTACTTGTATCTCAAGGGTGAAGGGCTTGAAGCAAGGTTTTGGTGTGACTTTCACAGGGATTTTTATCAATACGTGATCCGCAATCCCAAGCTAGCTTCCAAGAACATGTCTCTCATTGTGCCAATGAAGTACATTGATTGGAAATATTATGAAGAGCTAAACAACACCGTGTTCAACTCGCCATTGACAAGTGCAAGGAAGTTGGCCTCTATGATTGTCGGTGCGGAATATGGTCCCGACACTAACCGCAGTAAGCGCCGAGGTCTCTCCCTCAATGGTCGATGCTAAGCAACTAATGACACGAGTTTTATCCCGGTCCCGCCGGGGGCCGTACGTCCAAAGCACGCTGGTGTGTCGGGCACTATATTGCTCAAAGACGGGGTGCCTGTAGTGGGGCGGCTACAAGCAAGGCGGGAGAGGAGGAGCGGCCTCCAAGTCCCTGTGAAGCAGCTGAAGATGTTGTGAGAAATGCGTGTGTTGTGCGTTCTCTGGTGTCTGTTGTCTCGCGTCCTCCGTCCCCTGCGGCGGGGGAGTTCACCTTCCTTTTATAGGCCAAGGAGAGGGCGAATTACATGTATGCCGCACTATTCAGCTACATGGGGAAGCGCGGCGCGCCGTGCCGTAGAGTAGGCGGCTGCCTTGACGGTCCTTGCAGCGATCTTGGCCATCATGGCGTATCTTGTACCCGAACAGTGGTAGCCTCGAGGGTAGGGATGCGACAGTCTTGCCGTGAGGTCTCCAGGCGGGCTCGAGGGAGGCCGCCGATGTTGATCCGCGGGGATGCGAGGGGCGTGTATGGTGGCGCCCCGTTCCCGCACGCTTCACAGTGCCGGAGCTGTTGCCACAGCGCCCGGCGTGGGGTTGTACGCGCGGGGGCGGCCGCCACGCGACGAACAAAGGGCAGGGATGGCGCCCTCGCGCGCCCACACGCCGTAACCTAACCCCGCGAGGTCACGGACGCAAATCGAGGGTGCGGCCGGCCCCCCTTCAGGCGGCTCGGGCGCGTTAGCCGCCCGGGAGTAGGCGGCGCGCGTCACGGGGCGGGCACCGCCATGCCGCACGCTCCCCACGGAGGGCGGGGATGGGTTCCCTCCTAGGGGAGTTGGGCATTGCAGAACGGGGCGCGAGCCCCGGGCGCATGATGGTGCCGCCCTCGCTATTGTCGCACATAAATGCCCGTACCCGCGTACGGGGAACGGCATGCGCGGGGGGCGCCCTCGAGCGAGGCGGCCCGCCGAGGACGGCGCGGACCCCTCGAGCGAGGGCGAGCCCGCTCGAGGGAAAGCGTGTTCCCTCGAACGGGCGGAGCCCGCCCGAGGGGGGGGGTAGCCCTCGAGCGAGGCGGAGCCTCGCTCGAGGGGATCTTTGAGTGGGCCGCCGTGGGCCGTCGGGACCACCGCGGCGTGGGCCGTGCCCCATGTGTTTAAGCGAGGCGTGGTTAGCCTTGGTTGTTTGCGGTGTGTTTTAAGTGGGGTTTCCCTGGGTTGTTTAAGGGGACCCCAGTGGCCGTCCCCGACGCAGCCCCCGAGCATCCGCGGTTCGCCGCCGGCTCCCACGGATGCCGGAGTCTACCGATAGGACGTCCTTCCCCCCTGGCTTGCGAGTGCTTTCCGTGGGGCCGCGTCGCGACCCGCGGGTCTAGCCCGAGGCCTGCGGGCAGAGCGTGAGTGCCCCCCGCAGGCTTTTACCACGAGATCGGGCCGGAGGGCGGCATATGTCTCAATCCGGCCGCCGGCAATGTTTCAGCCGGCTTAGGTGACACGCGCGCTGCTGGTGCCATCTGCGGCTGGTGCAACCCAGGAGGTGTAGCCATGCGTCGAGCCCCCGAGCTCGGGCCCGTTCGAGGCGACGGGGGTAGAGCTCCATGACTTTTTTTTTTACGTGCCCTCGCCCGTCCCTCCGCGGGACGGAGGGTGAGGTTTCCGCAACCCCCATCGGTCGGGTCGCGGATTGCGGATTCCTCGTTGAGCCGTTAGTGGGTGGTTCGAGTGGACGCCCATGCCCCGTTTGATAAGGGTAGGCCGCGTGGTCCGGAGACACGTCCATTAAAGCGCTTGCGTGGGTTTGCTAGGTGGGGCTCGGTCCCGTTCGCTGGGACCGAGGGCGCGGAAGCTCTCCCCTCGGTGGGATTCCCCGGCCAGGGGCCCTCGCCGGCTCTCGAACACGACATGTGGGGCACCCTCGAGCCGGCGGGCTCGAGGAACGGCTCGAATGCGCGTGCCCTCGTCGTCCCCGACTCGGTGACTCGGGGCGCCCGTTCGAACCCGTCGTGGGTCGGCCGAACCTCCGACCGCAGGGCCGTGCGGGGTGGCGGCTAGGCACTCCCGTCTTGGCATCTGCGACTCCTCGAGGGGTCTGACCGCGTCAGCCCTCGGGGCGCTGATCAGTAAGTGGTGCGGGGTGGCGGCCAGGCGCCCCCGTCTTGGCATCTGCGACTCCTCGAGGGGTCTGACCGCGTCAGCCCTCGGGGCGCTGATCAGTAAGTGGTGCGGGGTGGCGGCCAGGCGCCCCCGTCTTGGCATCTGCGACTCCTCGAGGGGCCCCCCGACCGCGTCGCCCGGGGCCCCTCGGGCGCCGATCGCAAGTGGTGCGGGGGTGGCGGCTAGGCGCCCCGTCTTTGCACCGCGACTCCTCGAGGGCCCGACCGCGTCGCCCCCGGGGCGGCCGATCAGTAAAGTGTTGCGAAGTGGCGGCTAGGCGCCCCCGTCTTTGCATCCGCGACTCATCGAGGGGTCCGACCGCGCGTCGCCCCTCGGGCGATGATCGCAAAGTGTTGCGGTGAAGGCACCCATGGTGCCCGTTTTACTTCAAACGGGCCCCAAAGCGGCCGCACGACGCTTACACCCTTCAAGGGTTGAATTTTTCTCGAGCCGGGGCTCGCGCCGCCGAGGGTCCTCCTTACTTGGTAAGGTACCGGGCCGTTTAATGTGTTGTAGCCGCGCCGTGGTTTCATGCCGCGGGGCGCCTTTTTTAGGCGCCGCACTCGCGCGCGCGCGCGTAGTAGGCGCGTGGGCGGCCGACGTGACCGCCCGCCGCGGTCCTCCCCCGTTCTACGCTATGATGATGGCCCGTTCGCGGTGGCGTGGCCGCTGTGGTCGTGGTGGGACCCGCCCGTCGGCGAGAGGATTCCCCCCTGCTGTTAATGCGCGCGGGACGCGCGCTCCGGAGAGCACGCCCGCGGCTTATAAATCAGGGGAGGGGGAAAACGTTGGTTTTTACCTTAGCATTCACCATCCTCGCTCCTCGCGCTCGAGTCCTCGTCTCGTCCTTGCCGCGGCGTCCTTCCGCCCTTGGAGCCCTACTTCTTCTTCTTGTTCTTCGTCCTTAGGCCCCTTACCCTTCCTTATGGCGCCTCTGCCACACCTCGTCATCGTTGATCCGTACGCGTGGGAGTGCTCGTCGGTGACGCGGCTGGCCCTGGGCGAGCTGGTGGCCGCCGGTCAGCTGGCGGCGAACGAAGAGGGTCGGCCGGCCGAGTGGATCGTGCCGCCGCCGAGGACCGCGCGCCCAACCCGCCGTGCGGCTATGTGGTCGGCTTCACCCGGTTCCACGAGCGCGGCTTCGCGACGCCGGTGAGCCACTTCATGCGGGCGCTCCGCCACCACTACGGTGTGGAGCCGCACAACTTCGCGCCGAACACCATTTCGCGAGCGGCCACGTTTGTGGGCATCCGCGAGGGGTATCCGGGGATCCCGTGAATTGGGGGATCTCTGGATTCACCTCTTCCGTGCGGAGCTCTTCACGCAGCCGACGTCGGAGCAGAGGACCCGCCGTGCGGTGCGCGCCGGCGGCATGTCACTCGCTTTGCGGGTGCAGCACAGGGACGACTACATCCCCTGTACCATGACGACCAACAACGTCGGTTGGGAGCGAGGGTGGTTCTACCTTCGCAACGCCGAGCCCGGTCTCCCTCCTTACACCGGGCTGGTGCTCCGGTAGAGGCCCGACTCCTGGAGCCACGGCGTGTCTCCGGCCTCGCGCCGGAGGCGGTTGGACTTGGTCCTGGCCGTGCTAAGGTACCTGGCGGGGCGCGGACTGACCGCGGCGACCGTCCTCGCGCACCTTCACAACCGGCGGATCGTTCCGCTGATGGAGAGGCCACTCCGCATCTTCGACATGACGGAGACGGCGAACCCCTCTGCGCTGGCGAGGTCGCGGCTACCGGGCGCGGAGCGCCGTCGACGCCCGGTCCCTGCGGAGCGACCGGTCCTTGTGGGACCTCGAGATGCTCCCCACCGGCCGGCTGGTGAGTAGAATTTTTGGTTCCGTCCTTGATCTCGCTAGTACTTCAGGTTGCCGACGCACTTCGATGTTGCTTGCAGCTGGTGAGTCTGAGCGCCGCGAAGTCCGAACCGCCCATTCCCGACTCTCGCGTGCTTGGTCGAGCGTCGCAACAACGGGAGCGGGAGCGGGGCGGCGCGCAAGAAGGAGTGCGCGAAGCGGCTGACCGCGAGCGTCGCGAACCGGAGGAGCGAAGAGCACCGGGCCGCGTGAGCCGACAGGGGCTTTCTTCTCCGGGAACCGAGGAGTACTCGTCCTCGGAGGAGGATGAGGAGGAGGGAAGAGGCCGGGGGGCAAGGTCTCCCCGATAGGTGGGAGCTCGCGCCCCCCGCCGCCGCAGCTAGCTCCGTGGCAAGAGCAAGGTCGCACGGGGCGGGCGTGGGAACGCCCGCCGCCGGGCTATCGATGATGGGAGCGGCGCGGGCCGGTGGAGGCGCCGGCGCGCGCCCTAGAGGTGCGCGCGACGAGCGCGCCCGCGCGCGCGATGGAGACGGCCGGAGCCGGCGGCGGCCGCGCCGGCCGCGCCGGCGTCGTCCTCCGGACCTCAAGGAAGAGGAAGCGTGTCTTCTCTTCTTCGAGGTGAGGGACTTGTTCTCTTTTGCGGGGTTGTGTTTCGACAACCAAGGGCCTGACCGCGCGTTCGCGTTTGTGCGGGGTGGTGCCGACCGTGCCTCCCCTCGCGCCGGCCAAGGTGCTAAGGGGGGACGCGTCCGTCCCCACCGGCGGCGGTCGTCGAGGGCGCCGCGGACGGGGGTGAGCGCGGCGGCCGCGGCGGGCGAGGGGGCTCGCGGGCGCGGGCCGAGGCCCCGGGGGACGCGGCCAGCGGACTTGTCCGCCGTGCCGCAGCTGGCGGCCGTCGAGGAGCGCGGACGCCGGCCGTGGTGGAGGCGCAGCGCGCGGTGCCGGCCGGTGGTGGAGGCGCGGCCGACCGCGTCGGTCGAGGGGAGGGCGAGCCGGCGCCCATGGTTGCGAAGACGCGGCTGGAGATGGTGGCCGCGGCGCCGCGGGGAGAGCCCGTGGTCACGGAGGCGTGGGTGGAGGCGTCGCCGGAGGCGTCGCAGGGGGCGGCACCCGCCGACGGCTCCCAGGCGGCGGTGGTGGAGATTCCGGACGACGACTCCCCGCTGCCCGGGTGGGACCAGTGGGTGAGTTTCTCCATGCCGTCTCCCGAGTCCCAGGAGGGGGCTCTTGTGAGGCGGCGGGAGGGCCACATGGTGGTAGGAGGCTGAGGGCACGGTGTGGAGGCCTCCTCTTCCCATGCCGGCCGCTCCGCCCGGGAGACGGCGCGTCGGCGATCCGCCCGCCTTTGCCGACGCCCGGGGGGGAGCAGGAGCTATGGGGAGAGCTCCGCAGCCACGGCGCCGCGCTTGACCGGGCGTTGAACGAGGCGTTGCGGATTCACCGGCGGCCCTGCGTGGCGCGTCTTCCGGGTGGGGCATCGTCGTCCGCTTTCTTCGTTCTTCTCGCTTTTGCGTACGATTCTTGCGGCGTAGCGATTACGGACGCCTTGGCTCGTTGGTGACAGAGCTCGAGCACCGCGCCCGTGATAAATACGGCGCCTTCGACCAGGTGAGCGTCGAGCTCGCCGCCCTCCGGGAGCGGTGCGACGCCTTCGACACGCTCGCCGATGCCTTGAGGACTCCGGACGCCTGGTTGTCGTACCGGGCCGTGGCCCTGCGCGATCAGCTCCAGGAGTGCGAGAGGCAGGACGCGGCGCGCCCCTCCACCCTCGAACGGGTTTGCACGGCCCTCATCGACCGGGATGAGGCACTGCGCGGCAGGCGCGGACGGACCCGGAGGGGGGCGCGCACACGGCGGCCGACCCGGGAGACCGGAGGTCGTTGCCATCCCGCCGCGACAACCCGGGAGCTCCATCCGTTGCTCCCGGGGGGCGCGGGCCCGGCGGAACCAGGCTGAGGAGCGGGCGCGCACGCTTGAACGAGAAGGCCAAGGAGGCCGACGATGCGAAGGCCGCCCTCGACGCCAAGGGTGCGGCGCTGCGCCGTCGCGGAGGGACCGCCCACGCGGGGAGCGCGCCGCCCGCCAAGGGGCCGAGGGGCAAATCCGGCGAGAGCAAGGCTGCCCTTGCCGACGCCCGGTCGGCGCTGGAGCAGGAGCGCGTCGCTCGCGAGGCGGCGCATACGTCGGCCCGGGAGGGCCGAAACACGGAGTTCTCGAAGCTCGAGGGCGAGGCCGGTGGTGCTCAGCATCACGAGCGCGAGCCAGGAGCTGGCCCTCCAGGAGCAAGGCGAGACCCTCAAGGGCATTGAGCAGGCGGTTGAGGCCGAGCGCCGCGCCCTCGAGGTGGAGAGGAAGCAAGTCGAGGGTAAGTCGCTGTTTGTCTCTTGTTTTGCTGACTTTTCCTTAGAGGGTTCGGTTCCCTTTCTGATTTCTTTCTTGCTGGGCAACTTCAGGCTTGTGCACCGCGCTGGGGCACGCGGCTGAGCGGGCCGAGGCGCTGCAGACCTCCTACAACTCCTCCGAGCAGGAGCTACTGGAGTTGCGCACCGCGGCCCTCGAGACCTGCCAGGCCGTGGAGGAGGGCGAGGCGCAGGCTGGGAGCTCGTTGGCCAGCCCCTGCATGCCCTTGGCGGGCATGTCACCGGCGCGTGCGCCGGCGGCCGCACCTCGGCGTCCCGAGAAGGCCCCCGGGGGGTGGTGCGATCTCATTACGAGGTCAACTTCGAGGCGGCGGAGGGTTACGTCGTCCCCGAGGGTGTCGAGGGACGAGGTGGCGATGGAGCGCATGGACGCGTTAGCCGCCGATGCCGCGGAGCGCTCGCCGAGGCCTTCGAGGAGTTCCTCTTCCCGGATGCCGCCGATGCCGCCGCTCCTCCCGGCCCTCGAAGACAGGCGGGCACCGGGCCCTTTTCGTTTATACATCGGTGTGGCCGGCCGTATGGCCTTGTAAATAAACGCATTACTTTGCTTCGAACATTTGTCAAAGTGAAAAGATGTCTTTTACTTTATTGCGCTTTTTTGTTTCTCCTTCTTCCTGAGTAAATTCTAGTTAGGGGAGTTCGATTTTCGCCGGTGGCCTGCTGGGCTGGAGGCAAGAGAGAAGGGCCGTATCCTCGCGGAGGAGTAGGCTATCTCTGGCTCGCGCATCCTTTCCGCTAGGCTGCCTGCGCCCTGTTCGAACTTTGCTCAAAGCTGAAGTAGAAACATGCTTAGCGCGCGTGAGTTGTTTCTTTTTTTGCGAAAAAATGGGACTATTTTTGGGGGCCCCCCCCCCCCCCCCCGCAGTAGCCCCCGAGGGTAACTTGGGTTTCAGGGGAAAGCCGAGTTGCCCTTTTTATTAAACTGATGATGTTTACATGGTTGTCGCCAACTGGGGTGCTGGTCATGTGGTTTTACAACAAAATGCTTGGAAATCCTAGCTAGGGATAGAAGCGACGTAGCTATTGGATGTTCCAAGCGTTGGTGAGTTCTTCGCCGTCCTCGTTGGCCAGCTTGTACGTGCCGGGCTTGAGCACTTTCACCACGACGTAGGGTCCCTCCCACAGAGGTGATAGCTTGTGGCGTCCTCGGTTGTCTTGGCGTAGCCTTAGGACCAAATCCCCTTCGCTGAAATCCCGCCGGCGTATCTTCCGTGCTTGGTAGTGCCTGAGGGATTGTTGATATCTTGCGGAGTGCATCAAAGCTACGATGCGCGCCTCGTCCAGCTGGTCTAGTGAGTCCTCGCGGGCTCGCTGGTTGGCGTCCTCATCGTAGCCTCGAACCCTGGGTGACCCGTACTCTAAGTCCGTGGGGAGGACGGCCTCTGCGCCATGGATTAGAAAAAACGAGGTGAACCCGGTGGCTGCGCGGGGTGATCCTCGGGCTCCACACGACCGGCGGTAACTCCGGAGCCATCTCCGACAAGACTTGTTCGGTGGTCGAAAATTTGCCGGGCTTTTTGAGTGCGGGGAGCGCAGGTCCCAGGAATTCCCAGGGCCCACGTACGTGCCCTGGAAGTTGCCCACGAACGTGCAGACCAAGTCATCCCAATTATGGATCTGACTGGCGGGCAGGTGCTCGAGCCACGTCCGGGCTGAATCACCGAGGTGTAGGGGCAGGTTGCGGATGATGACCTCGTCGCTGGTGGCCCCGCCCAGCTGGCATGCTAAGCGGTAATCGTTGAGCCACACGCGGGGATCCGTTTCCCCGTTGTGTGAGCGATAGTTGAGGGGGGGCGCGGAAAGCGCCGGGGGAAGGCCGCGCGCGGATCTCCGGGCCGAACACACGGGTCCCCGGGGGCTCCGGCGTCGGAGAGTGGTCTTCGTCGGCGTCGTAGCGTCCACCCCGCCGAGGATGGTAGCCTGCCGCCGCTCGCGCGTCCGCCTTGCTCATCCGCCGAGCGTTGATGACGTTACGGGCGTCGCCGTCCGGCGCCGGCGCGTGTCGAGGAGCCGCTCTTTGGCGGGCGTGCGTCCCGGGTTGGAGGGTCGCCCCGCCGCTTCGCCTACATGGACCGAGGGTTCGCCCCCCTGCGCGGCCCCGTCGCATCGTGCGTCCCCCTGGCCGGCGGATGCGTGACGCCGAGCTCTCGGCTTTGTTGGATGGCCGCCGCTCGATGAGTGCCGCACCTCGCGGTGCGAGGTTTCGCGCCTCGGGTGTTGAGGGGGCCGGCCCGCGGCGGCGTTGCGACGGCGATAAGCTTCGGCTCGCCCGCGGAGGCGTGTCGGGTTATCGACGTTGAAGTCGGCGTTGATGCGGTCGCGGGCTTGTTTGCCCGGCTCCCCGCGCGTGTTCGCCGCGCGCGGAGGCTTTCCCGGCCATGGAGGCGCGGAGCGGCCCGCACCGTCCGATATTCCTCCGCCGGCTTGGCCTCGAGCTCGCGAGCTGGGCTAACGCGCGCGTCGACGTCGGCCCCGGCGGGGGTGCTCGGCCCCGCGGCCGGCGCGCGGAGCGACCCCCGGGGCGGGCGTGACCTCCCCATCACCGCGCCCGCCGCACCGGGTGGCGTTCTGCGGGTCGTTGGCGATGACGACGCAAGACTCCCGCTGCGGGTCGTAGCTCCCGGTCTGGCCGGAGTCGTCGGAGCGGCCGGGAACCGTAGTCCGCGGCATCAAGAAAACGCCCGAACATCAGCGGGTCGGTGCACGCCGGAGAAGTCCCATTCCGCGTACCCGTGTAGGTTGGCGGGTGGCAACGCGTCGAGCGAGCCTAGGGACGACTCGTCGGCGGCGGAGGCGCTAGGGTCCCTGGCGACGAAGACGTGACGGCCAGGGGGAACCCTGCGCATCGTGGTGTTGACGTTGGCGTTGTGGGCCGCCGTAGCGCCGCGCAGCCCCGAGTGGGGAAGCGCGGTCCGAGAGCCGCGCGCTCCCCCGCCGGGGGCGGGCGCCGCGGCCGACGGGCGCGCGCGCGTTGGGAGGCGGCGCGTTCAGCTTGCCGCCGCTCCGACCGCGCTTGGCGCGAACGGCCGACCGAGCGGCGGCGACGTCGCGACACCGATGGACCCGCGGCATCCGTGTGCTGCGGTGCTGTGTCGTGGCGTTGCGTGCGGCGGCGGCCGGGCGGACCCCGGCCCGGCGCCGAGCACGCAGCTCCTCACGGTTGGTGAGGCGCATCGGGTAGCCGTTTGTAACACCCGCATTTTTAGCACCAAATAAATCACCTAATAAATCGTGCGTATTTTTCAAAAGCGTCCGGTACCGAGCTCGGTTACCCCCTTCAAACCCTAGTCACCGTCCCTCCCCCCTCACCCCGCGCGCGCGTGCGCCGCGAATCCCGCCGGGCACCGCCCGCACCCGGGCCAACACCCACGCGTGCCTTCCCAACGCCGCGGTCGGCCACCGTGCGCCGGAATCCCCGCGCACGCCGCGGTCCCGCCGGCCGGTCCGCCTCGCCATCACCACCGTCCCGTAAATCACGCCGACGCCCGGAAAATCGTAAAATCCCGCAAAAACCCTTCCCCTAGTTTCCTAACAACTTTCTCTAATTTTCTAAGCTTTTCTCAATTTCTTTCCTCTCTTTTCCCATTTTTCTTTTCTTTTCCTTCCTTTTTCTTTCTTTTCTTTCTTTTCCTTCCTTTTTCCTTTTTCCTCTTTTCTTTTTCCCTTTCCCTTTCTTTCTCTCTCTCTCCCTCCCTTCCTCCTTCTTCCTCCCGCGGCCGGGACCGCGCGCGCTCCCCCCCGACCGGCGCCTGGCGCCGTTGACCTCGGGCCCGCGCGCCGCGCCGACGCGTGCCACCCCCCTCGCCACGCCACCGCGCCGCCCACCTCTCGCGACGCGCCGCGAGACGGCCCCCACGACGCGACGCGTCCCTCGCCGCCGGCACCATCACGCCCGCCGACCGGTCCACTTCCACCGCCCCGAGGCCGCTCGCCACCTCGCACGTCGGGTCCTGTCCACAGCACCGCGCCCCCTCACCGGCACGAGTTGACACGCCGCCGAGCCATCTTGTCACCGGTCGCCGCCTCGCGAAGCTGCTCGAGCTCGCTGGAGTCGACCTCACCGGAGCGCCGGTGTGCACAAAAATCCCCCCCGAACCGACCTCGCTCCGGCTATAAATAGCCCTGCCCCGTCTTCGCCGCTCCACACCGCACCACGAGCTCACACAAGTTCTCCCCAAGCTCCACCGCGCCGCCGCCCCTAGCACACGGCCCGCCTCCCTCGGCTCCCCGCCGCCGCCGATCCGGTTCCTCGCGCCATCCTAGCCCAAGGTGAGCACGGGGATGAGATCCCCTCGTCCCCCTCTTCGCGTTGCCCCATTCCCCGGCTGCCGCCGTGGCCAGGGCCGCCGGCGCCCCCTCCCTCCAGAACCGGCCACCGCCCGATCCCCCTCCTCTCTCTGTTCTGAACCGTGAGGGGAGGAAGGAGATGGCTTTTTAGCCAAAACCCCCCTCACCCTTTCCCTTTTTCCCCACCAAACAGTGACCCTATTCCCTCTCTCTCTTGTCCTTTTCAAACAAGCCCCTAGGATCATGATTAATTGTGAACTAAATACTGTTAGGCCCTAATCAAGTTTATATAATCATAACTACACCCTTTTCCATTAATAGAAATTACCAATAGGCCCTTAGCCCTTGTAACCCCTCTTTAACCCAACACCTTATGCACATTTTTATTCTCGATTAAATCCAAAGTTCACCACACCCTTCCCAGTAGTACCCCCGCCGAACCAACCCCCTCCCTAGGACTTATATATACCCCCTCTCCACTCATTTCCCCTCCTCGAGCTCGGCCGGAAACATGTGTGCTAATATTGCTTGCTTGCCTATGTGTGCGCTATAGCCGACGAAGTAAACGAAGGAAGGTACCCGAGCCGGAGTTTGAAGCCGACTACTGCGAGCAGGAGCCCGAAGTCCCGAACGCCGAGCCAGCACTCCCCGAAGACTTCGAAGACGGCAAGTTCAATCTCATCCTTTGATGCATGCTTCTGTCCTAGTTTTATAAATATAACCTACGCCCGTTTTAAAAATTGCATATTGTTTTACTGCAAAAACATGGTAGGATAGCCACCCTTGATTTCTATGATTGAACCTTGTTTTGGCCTAAATGAGTGCTTTAAAAATGTGTGAGTGTTTTCAAAATGTGTGAGTGCTTTAAAATGGAAATGGGGTATGTTTGGAAAATGAGTAAAGAATTGGGTAGACGGGATGGACGTGTGTGTCGTGAGTATGGGTGAGCTCGTACCGTGTGGTTGAGCATGTTGGGAGCCGTCCATCTTGTCGATTAAGGACGGGTTGCGTGACATCTCACCCGACCCAAATCATCGTACTACCACTCGACCGTTGTATGTGGCAACGGCTTAGCATAAACCCCACTAGTTAATCTACTTGCCATCCGGGTGTGCGGGTGAGCAGCGGGAGACCAAGGTGTAGGGGTACGCTCGTGTGAGGTACACCCGGTTATGTGGGATAACCCCTTGGGTGTTTCCGTGGTGGCTCGTAGTGTTAGCTAAGGTGGGTAATGGCTTTGATAGGATCCGTACCGGCACTAAGGTGTCCGTGTGACGGTACCCTACTTGTGGGTAAAAATGTACAACCTCTCGCGAGTGTCAAACCTATTCGAATAGCCGTCTCCACGGTATCGGACGAGTCACGGTGTGGTCACAAAAACTAGTGTTTGGGATGGGATGTTTTCTGGCGTGAGTTGTTTTCTGGGTGAAGTGTGTGGCCGTGTGCACGGGCTACGACGGACGGGAAGTCCGGTAGTTCCACGGTGGTTCCCTACAACTGTTGAGTTACTTGGATTATGAAAATGATTTGCGAAAACCTTTTGAAATGAACCCCCGCATGAGTAAGTTTGCAAAATGAACCATAACCCGATCCTTGTTATAATTTATGCATGATTCTGCTTATAAGCCCCTCCGTGGGTGGGGTTGGATTTGCTGAGTACGTATGTGCTCACCCTTGTTTTACTAACTATTTTTCAGAGGAGGATCCCGATTATATTCCCGAAGACGTCGAGTAGGTCGCTGCCCTACACCCAACCGTGCCTCGTGTACCCGGTGGCCCCTACCGAAAGCTTCCATGGTGTGGTACTCGAAGAGGCTATGGAAGCCTTTGCTATCGTAGTATGGTCATTAGCGTTTGTGTTGTTCCTTGTAGCTTTGGCACTTCCGTGCCCTCTCGTGTTGCCGTGATGTAAAAGACCGATCCACATGTTGTAATAAATGTGTGACCAAGGCCTCCCGGGACCGGTACGTGTATCACATTTAGTCACCTCGATGAGGGGACGCTTCACCGTTCCCCGTGGCCTGAAAGTTCAGGCTTCCGAACCGGATTTCGAACCCAGCAGGGAGGGGTCCGAGCTGCCCATAGAGTAGCGCGTACCGCGGTACTCGGTGCGAATCACCATGGAGGGAGTTAGCGCTGGATTGACCTTAGGCGCTCAATGCCCCATGGTGGGTGCCAACTGTCGGTGCGGAATATGGTCCCGACACTAACCAGTAGTAAGCGCCGAGGTCTCTCCCTCAATGGTCGATGCTAAGCAACTAATGACACGATTTTTATCCTGGTTCCGGCCGGGGGCCGTACGTCCCAGCGAAGGGTGTGCTCGGGGCACTATATTGCTCAAGACCGGGTGCCCGTAGTGGGGCGGCTACAAGCAAGGTGGGAGAGGAGGAGCGGCCTCCAAGTCCCCGTGAAGTAGCCGAAGACGTTGTGAGAAATGCGTGTGTGTGCGTTCTCTCGGTGTCCGTTGTCTCGCGTCCTCTCGTCCCCCCGCGGGCGGGGAGTTCACCTTCCTTTTATAGGCCAAGGAGAGGGCGAATTACATGTATGCCGCACTATTCAGCTACATGGGGAAGCGCGGTGCGCCGTGCCGTAGAGTAGGCGGCTGCCTTGACGGTCCTTGCAGCGATCTTGGCCATCATGGCGTATCTTGTACCCGAACAGTGGTAGCCTCGAGGGTAGGGATGCGACGGTCTTGCCGTGAGGTCT
Source organism: Cenchrus americanus (assembly GCA_947561735.1). NCBI lineage: Eukaryota > Viridiplantae > Streptophyta > Magnoliopsida > Poales > Poaceae > Cenchrus > Cenchrus americanus. The sequence goes on along the minus strand of OX387240.1, from coordinate 86,360,555 downwards.
CCAGGCGGGCTCAAGGGAGCTGCTGACGTTGATCCGTACGGGATGCAGTGGCAGGTATGGCGGCGCCCCGTTCCCGCACGCTTCACAGTGACGGAGCGGCGCGCACGGCGCCCGGCGTGGGGTTGTAGCGCGCGGGGGGCGGCCGCCACGCCGCTAACGGTGGCGAGGGGATGGCGCCCGCCGGCCTAACGCCGTAACCTAACCCCGCGAGGTCAAGGGAAAGCAAATCGAGGGTGCGGCCCCCCCCCCCCTTCGAGGGCTCGGCGCGTTAGCCGAGCGGAGTAGGCGGCGTGGCGTCACGGGGCTAGCACCGTCCATGCCGCACGGTCCCCCACGGTGGCGGGGATGGGTTCCCTCCTAGGGAGTTGGTGCGGCGAGACCGGGCGCGAGCCCCGGGCGCATGATGGTGCCGCCCGCTATTGTCGGGACATTAAATGCCCGTACCCGCGTACGGGAACGGGCGTGCGCGCGCGGGCGCCCTCGAGCGAGGGCGGAGCCTCGCTCGAGGACGCGCGCGGACCCTCGAGCGAGGCGGAGCCCGCTCGAGGGAAGCGTGTTCCCTCGAACGGGCGGAGCCCTCCCGGGGGGGGCGTGTGCCCTCGAGCGAGGCGGAGCTCGCTCGAGGGGATCTTTGAGTGGGCCGCCTCGGTGGGGCCGTCGGGACCACCGCGGCGTGGGCCGTGCCCCATGTGTTTTAGCGAGGCGTGGTTAGCCTTGGTTATTTGCGAGGTTTTAAGTGGGGTTTCCCGGGTTGTTTAAGGGGACCCCTAGGGCTGTCCCCGACAATGATATCATGGGATTTAGGTACAATTGGAACAAAGAAATTCTTGCTCAATTCCATTGCTCTTACTACTTCAATCCCCATGACAACACCATCACTTGGACGACTCAAGGACAAAAATGCACTATTGATTACATGACCTTCTCTCGGCTCTTGGGTCTTGGCTCTAAAGATGAGAGTCGCTCTCCCGTGCATAATGAGGACAAGTACAAGCCCAAAGAGCTCCCCTTTATGTTTCCTAGCCGAGATTTGGCCATTGAGGGCAAGGCGGACCAACTCAATCCCTACTACTACTATCTCAATCAATTCTTTCGTGCCACTATTGATCCTAAGATAGGGGATGTTACTGACTTTGAGATACTATGCTCCAAATCTTCTCAATAGGATGGCACCGGATGAAGAAGGATTTTGTGTCTTCGACTTCATTTGGAATGAGTTGAGGAGGGCCATGAATGATCCCATGAAGCATCTTCCGTATGCCCCCTATCTCATGTACATGATTGAGAGAGTTACAAATGTCTGCTATCCCAAGGATGTTGTCCATGAGCCGCTTCGCCACCTCCGTGATCGTGCAAAGAGGCCTCCCAAAGGTCATAAGTATGTTGGATCATCAAGTGCAGCTCCTCACCAGGATGACTTACCCGCTGCATGCTCTTGTCCTCCACCTCCCCGTCGGCACCGTGGCTCCATGATTAAGAGGGTGCTTAAAAGCATTTTCAGCATGTGCAAGACAATCGCCACGGAGACAAATGAGAACCGTCGGGACATTATCGAGATCAAGTCTCATCTTGGCCTTCCCACCGATCCCTACTGCGAGCTTCCCGAGTTTGATGACCCTTTTGCGGAGTGGGACGCCCAAGGTGCCCAAGAAGAAGAAGAGGAGGAGGGAAATGATGAAGAAGAAGAGGAGGAGGACGACGACTCCGAGTGACTCCGCTGCTCCACACTTCCTTTTCGGTGCTTGATGCCAAAGGGGGAGTGAAGTTATCTATTTATGTGCTTGTGGAACAATGAACTTGTATTTGAATTTGAATTTGGTACTTGGCTTGTAATAACTCTAAATTTCATTTGTGTGAGACTATGTGAGCTTGAGAAATTTGGTTGTGTGTTTGTGATGTTTTTCTCTGCTTTTTATCTGCTAAGGACAGTTTATGCTAGATTGAAAAACTGTGTGATGTCTGTTTTTCTGCTGCTGTGCTGAAGCCCGGAGAGTCCGGACTTTTTTCGGAGAATCCGGATTTTCCGGACATTCCGGACTTGGCCCGGAGACTCCGGACCTCTCAGCACCAGATTTCTCTTTCTTACTTGTTGAGTGCATAATATGTCATGAGCATCTCACTTTTATCTGTTGCACGTCACAAGCACCCCACTGATGTAATACTCTCTTGGTTCTCTTGTTGTGCAAAATTTTGGCCCTAATAGGACCATTGATATTCAAGATCAAAATGCACATATTAAGGGGGAGTATTACAAAAAGCCGCTAATATTCATTGTTTATCTTTTGTATGACTTAAGTGTGTTGTCATCAATCACCAAAAAGGGGGAGATTGAAGAGTATCTTGGACCCCTAAGTGGGTTTTGGTGATTTAATGACACACACCTAAGTGGCTAATTATTTACCTAGTCCATGAGCAGTATTAAAATTATGTATGGCATCAAGCATTCGCTCGTTGACCATGCAAAAAGGAAAGTGGTGCTCTAAAGGATTCCTAAGAAGACTTATCTATTTTAGACTTTTGAATTTGAGTCATAGGAATGTCGTACTATCAAGAGGGACAGGAATTATGTCTTCCAAGAGTCGAACAGGTGCTCTAGTTGCTAAAACAAAACCTATGAGAGACACCTTTGCACCAACACATTCATGGGGATCTTTTCTTGGGTGTTGGCCTTGTAAGGCCGGAGTGTCGGGGTTTACCCGGAGACTCGAACTTCCCGGGAGATTCCGGGTTTACCCGGATACTCCGGTCATAAAGCCTCAACGGCTATATTCGGGTGAGGGGGGGGTATAAAAGCCCCCTCCACCCCTTCATTTACTCCACTCCCCGCCATTTCGTGCCGAACGGGTTGCAAACCTCATTTACTCCTCCCCTTTCTCCCTTTGGCTCAAGGTTGGTGAGATTTGTTGTGGGATTTAAGAGGGTTTGAGAGCAAGGGCTTGGAGAGTGCCAGTGAGCTGATTTCTTATCTCTAGAGCACCTCGTTCTTCACTTGGTTGGCAAAATTCGTGTTTGTTACTCTTGGAGCCTTGAGCTCCTAGCCGACTAGGTGTTGCCTTGGAGCATCCAAAGATTGTGTCCGCCCAAGGAAGTTTGTATCACCCCGACATTGAGTAAGTAACTCTAGCTTGATCTTTGTGGTCGCTAGAGGGAGGAAAGTGACCTAGGTGTAAAGGTCCACCCTTCGTGGGTACCTCAACGGAGACGTAGACCTCAAGGTGTGAGGTTGAACTCTGGTAACAAATCCTTGTGTCTCTTGTGCTTGTTCATCTTGTTGCATGCTTGTTTCTATCTTGAGCACATATCTAGGGTTTGGTGCCGATCTACTTTGTGTTGAGGTTCCTGCAAGATTTGAGTGGATAAACAGGCTTGTTTCGTCTCAGTGCATAACCTATTTTCACAGATTTACTTTTGAGCAAGTTTAATTTCTGTCGATTTAATCTCTCCCTAGCAGGCCGGAATATCCGGACATTTTCCCGGATTCTCGGATTTCCGAGTATCCGGAAAAATATCCGAGTCTCCGGACCGCATCCGACATATCGCGAAAAAGTTTGTGATTTCAGTTCGACTATTCACCCCCCCCCCCCCCCCCCTCTAGTCGACATCTTGATCCTTTCACATAAGCACATGGCAAGCATAACCGGAAAGAGCAATTTCGGTTCAACTTTAAGTTCAATTATCATGTGAGGGTCCGAGCCGCTCTTGACCGTGAGCACGGCTAATCGATTAGTTTTACACTGCGAGAGGTTGTACATCTTTACCCACAAGTCGCGCAAAAGTCCCGAAGAACTTTAAACCCAACCATGCGATGCCGACCAAGCATCATACCACACTACCGAGGTGTGATTGCATAGGGACGCTACGAGGCCTTTACAAAGAGTCCTCTCGTGCGTATTAGTCCATAGTAGTATGTCATAGAGGCTATCTTTCATACCACACTTCTATTACGGACCGTCGGCCATAGAGTACTTCCGTTCCAACACCACTCCGAATAGAAGAGCCATAAAAGCATTCCTCCGTCCCCAACCTACTATGAGAGTAATAACCACACAAAGACTTCCCTAATTACTCGGCCAAGACCAAAACCATATAGTCCTTGTGGTTGCACTGTTGTCCCGGTGGTCGCTCCATGTTCCGATTAAACATATGGTCTTGTATTAAACATCCAAAGATATAACATAAAGGTATAGCATGATTCATCATTATTGTTCATTAAAACCACCCTAACCCAAGTATAGCAACTAAGCATAGCTACCCAACATAAATGATAAACCCAGGTTGACGGGGGATGATGATAAAGACTAGACAAATCTTAATAGGACCCATCAATATTAATGCAAAGCAATGCAAAGTGATTAATCATAGTTATTGGGACAAAGATCAAAGGACACACTTGCCTTTAACCAGAGAGGAATGATGTTGCTCAGAATCCTTAACTTCACACTCTTCCAAGCTCTTCAAAACTTCTCGAACGGCGTTAACTCTAAGCATATCAATCATCGGGCACAAGCATACAAAGCAGACAAACAAACAAACTAAGAACAATACACCAATCAAAAGAAAGCTTTAAAAGAACGTACTAAAGGATAGGCTTGATTAGGTGGATCACTAAAGCGGATAAACCATGCTTGAAAGGGAAAGACTTGGTTAACTTTGAAGAGATGGTCGCGGAAGATTGAGCGGGGACCAAAAAGATCACATTGAGATAGAGCTCGATTCTATTGGTTACGCAAAGGCAAGAAACGCCGAAAACAAAACTAAGCTCGAAACCATCGTGAGATCATTATCAAACAACAAGAGACTACGCTTGGCATATTTTAATTAAGAAATCATGTGGAAGAATATTTCGGAGAAACACTCTATGTTACCATTAAACAAGTTACATTTAATTAAAGAAATCACGATAAACCTAATCATGTTTTATTTATAACATTCGAGTGGAAGTTATGTCAAATTAACAATTACTTTAGAAAGATAAAGCAAGTATAAGATATCTAGACGAGTAACTTGATGTCACGTGTTTAACTAAACATATTTAATATTGAAAAGGCATTTATGATGTCATTAGGCATATTAACTTTATTATAAAAAACGATATTTACTCTAACATCTTTTATTTAGAAAACCTAGTTATAAATAGGAATTAACAAAATTAAATCTTAGCTTATGAAAACCGGGATAGAACCTAGTCACTTTTATTGGGAAAAGTAATGAAATAAATATTAGTCAAGATTAACATGCAACTTTAGTGTTAAAACAAGTAACAGGTGATACACATGCTAACATACAAGTTACGGTGAAACGAACTAGACGGGTAGCAACGAACTATCAAGCGCATAAGAAAACCTTAAGGTGGATTTAGGAAAACTAGTCTACAAAGAGAACTCGGATGAACAACTCGACACACTAACCAAGGTGAACTGATCCGACAGTGAAGCAGATAACAAGGTAAACTCTAAAGAAAGGTAGCTACAATAGATTAGGTACAAGAACACAACCGATTCATAAAAAAACAACCTAACATAGATGGGACGGACATCAACTAGCTAGATGCTGATAAACAAGATTCTAAGGTAAACATGAAACAAGAGTGATAAGATTACTTGATAGGCAAATGAGCAAAGGCAAACTACTCACACAGATAAAACTACTAAGCTAAGCGAAACTCTAAGGCTTGACTAGATGCACACGGTTTAGCTTGGGCTAACACTAGAAAGGTTTAGAGCTTCGATAAACTTGGTCAAAAGAGATACTAAGATAAAGCCGACACCGAACGTCTAACGAATTATTTGCATTTATGACAGAGCAAGATTATGAGCTAGGTTCATTTTAATTAACAAAACAAATATAAAGGATATTTCGAAATAAAATACCCTATGTTGACGTTAATGCAATATTAAACTTTATTTATGAAACCGGTGTAAAGAAATAGTCAAGTTTTATTAATAAAGATTCATATATTGATTAAACCGATTAAACATTTAATTTAGAAAAACTAAACTATATGAACAATCTAAACGAAACTTTGTAATTCGAGTAGATCATATTATTATTAAAAACAAGTATGGAACTAACATTAATCATATTAACATTTATTAGAAAAGCCGATGTAAAAGGCTAATCAACTTTTAATTATAAAAGTTAACTAATCATTAAGAAAATTAATATTTTCCTAATGGAAAACCGAGTAAATATCTAATTAAATTTTATTTACAAAAGCATGTGAGAGAAAAATTAATCAAATTAAATTTGCTTATGAAAAACGAGTATAGATCTATATTGCTTTTATTTATAAAAGGCATGTATAACTAGACATTAATCAAAATTAATGTTAATTTTATTTTCGGAAAACAAACATGATGAAAACACACCACTAACACGTACTTTACATTATTATGAACCTAACGCAACTTGAACAGATTAAAACGGAGTTAAAACAACGGAGATATAGATAAAACAAGATTGAAAGGACCTTTACGCGATTAACTATAGATCTCCGGGGGTAGTAGAAAAGATTCCCGAGACACAAGAAACGGTGCTCGTGAAACCGATAAAGCTCGGGGTTAGATCCGTAAAAGGGTGTTGGTTTGATCCGTGTGCAAAGACTTAATAGATCTAGGGAGTTTTACGGAAGGTTCACAAGACACCAAAGAACGGAATAGGATTACAAAGTTTCTCGGGGGGCTGGGTGCAAAATTTCCATTTCATCTTCTTCCTCGGATCGAGGCGGGGACGGGGGAGGGGCGGTGGCCGATCCGGCCAAGTTGCCGGTGACCCGGCGGCCGGGGGCTCGATTGGGCTTGGGAGAAAGAAGAGGAGTGGATGGGAATCAAGTAGGAGCACTCACCGACATGGAAGATGGCGGGGAGCAGCTCAAATCCGGCGACGGGCGGGAGGTCGCGGTCGGCCGGCTCGGTCCCCGACGGTGTCTTGCGCCGATGGTCTTCCGGCGACGGAAAAGGGGCGGCGGAGCCGCGGCACGACGTGGCCGGACCCCGCGCGGCGGGGACGCCTTGCTCCAATCGGCGCTCACGGCGGCGAACCGTGCGGCGGCCGGCGGCGAGCTGGGCGGCCGGCTCGGCTCCCGGTGCGGCGGCGCTCCGGCACGGGCTCCGGCGATGCGGGCGCGCGAGGGGCGGGGCTCGCGGGTCCCCCCCTTTATAAGGGCACGGGGGAGCCCCCGGCGCGCACGCCCGTGCGGGCGGCGGCGGCGGCTCGCCGTGGCTCCCCCGGCCTGCGGCCGATGGGCCACGCGTGGGCGGGCGGGCCGGAGCGGGTCGGGCCTTCGGGCTCGGCCCGTTCCGAGGGGGATAGGTTTTTATTTTTTTCGAATTTATTTTTAATGCCGAAACAATTCCGGTGTAGCCACCCCCAAAGTGTACCCATCCCGTGGGCCGGTGTTCACGTCAGCTGGCGCACACTATATGCCATGGTTCACGTACTCAAACTTTCTAATACGGTGCACACGACACCAATCCCACCCACCAATCACGATCACGCCCAACTTTATTTCCTCTTTGTTTTTCCTTTCCAAATAGAACCAAAATGTGTGTGTCTATTTCCTTTCATTCACACGAAACCTTCCTTCCCTCATTCCTTTCTTCATTCTTTTCTCAAGGAAAGAGAAATTGATTGGCGTGATTGATGGCATGACTCAAAAGGAAATACTCAGGTGCTCAAAAGGAAAGAGATATTGGTGTGCAAAGTAAAGGAAAATTGATTGGTGTGATTGATGACACATAATGGAAAGCAAAACAAGGAAATAATCATTGTGTGATTAGATGAACTAAGCAAAGAATTGTTGTGTCATTCATAAATAGTTAGCAAGGAAAGATCAATTAGGAAAGATTCCTTTTAGATGGACGTCGTTTATATGCAAATGATGTGTTAAATGTCTTCAATCACACCAACAATACTCCTTCCTTTTTTACACCCCATTTCCCTATAAAACTCAATTCTCTCCGCGTCGCTAGCCATCCCATCGCCGTCGCTACTCCCCCGGTGTCGTCGCTCCTCGCCCCGCCGTCGATCCACCCCAATTCACAGCTGATCGGATGAGACCGCCGGCCAGCACCACACGCCATCATCACCATCGATCCACCCCAAGCCGCCGCTGCTCAGACGAGGTCGCTGGCCAGCACCAAGTTAGTCCTGTGTCGTTGTTCAGGCAAGGTGCACTACCGACTCTCCTGTGTTTGAGTCAATTTCTCATCACTTGGTTTTTCGTTGAAGGTTTGGATCTTCTATGGACCACCGAATTCCGCTTGGAGACGTTACCAACACTCAAAATTCATCTTTATCCCGACGTGAGAGGTGTTTGAAGAGACGGGGAGAAGGTATGTGCGAATTCTACTTGGAGATGTTACCAACACTTTCATAAAATTGATGTACATTTATTTTTAATAAACACATAATATGTATTTTTAAACACGTGCATGTCGCACGTGCTCTCAAACTAGTTAAAGATAACAACGAACTAATCTGGAAGTTTGGCATGTCTTTGAGCAACTCCAACAATTTGGCAAATCAACTTGGCATCCATCTAATTTTGGCAAAAGAAGAAAAATTGGCCTCCAACAGTTTGGCAAACCAACTTGGCGAAATTCACCTCCCCACGCGTATATATGCGCACGCGGATCGTGGTTGCCATCGGCGTTTCCCTCTAGGTGGGAGGGTGAAAAAAGAAATAGAGAATAGAAAACGATTCCTGATGTAAATTTCCAAGAGGTGGAAGGGCATAAACATAATTTTGTTTCTTTTAGGATTCCTGATGTAAATTAGATTTGGGTTTGGCAGGTGAATTATGCCAAATTGTTGGAGATGAACTCTTTTTTACTTGGCATACCTTTTTAGAAGTTGGCAAAACAAAAGATTTGCCAAGTAAAATTTGGCAAACTCTTGGAGATGCTCTTAGGAGCTATTTGACCATGTTATTACAAGATAATACACGCTTGGACACATTATATATGGAGAAGATTCTCCAAGCATTACTTTTTTCCCAATTTCATTAAATACTTGATTTCTGACCTATGGGCTTTCTCCCACCACATGAATTAGACATCTCATGCAGGAATTAAACACTATAGAAGGGTAAATAATAACATGCTAAAACTGCAGATTATACTGGAGATACTGCTTTCACTAGATTAGGAAACAATGCATCAACAATACCTATATCCTCATCTGTTTTAATTTGTATCAACGTGTTCCTGTGTTTTGTATAACGTGTTTGAACATTGAACTCATGTGTTCGCTCGTAAGCTACAGCCTACAGGTGCTGGGCCCTAATGCATATACCTTTATGACAACCTAACACTTCTAGAGGATGGCTGTTATGAAATGCAATGGAGGGGAAATGAATTGCGAGAGTTTGGGGATGATTTGTGGAAATTAGGGCTGATGCGCTACAGTATCCGCGGTGCTACAGTACCGCGGGTGTTGTTCACGCCTAGGGTTGTGGCGGCGGCTAGGGTTGGAGGAGCGCAAGGAACACCAGCCGCGGGGCTTCGCCCACGGCCGGCAAGAGAGAAGGGTTTTCCTTCTAATCTCTTGCTTGATTAAATTGATACATCTCCTCTCTTTAAATAGAGAGGATTACTTGACCCCTAAGCAAGGACTCGATCTTATCCCTAAACCTAACTCTAACGGGCCTCTCGACCCATTAAACCCTTGACACCTGACAATGTCATTAGTTACATCATCACATGGCATGCATAAACAATTGCAACTAAGGTTCATTTTGGCCTTGCAGGAAAAAAGTGTTTGGAGATTAAACAGGAGAATGGTGAGCCCTACAAGTTGAATTCGTCAAAGGTGCATGTTTTTTTTTTGTATTTGTTCCATATCCTGCTTGAGTTCATATGGTTTTCCATGTATATTAATGGGGGTTATGTGCTGACATGCATGATAGTTGTAAGTTGTATATGTTTAGCATGCATCTTCAAGCTTCAACATTACTTTGTACGAATATTTATGACCTGAAGGGTTCGAAACTTATAAGCTACTTTGCTGTAATTTATTTTGGAGCTTCATTGGACGATTATTGTTTGTCTTGAAGACAATGGAACTCTTGGGCTAACTGCTTAGTATATAGTCAATAGTATGCACCTTTTCGTTATAAAATTTCACTACGGGAAACGAGGGGCTTTGCCGTGCACCCCGAGCGCACGGCAAAGGCCAAAAACGCACGGCAAACCCTTTGCCGTGCGTTTTTCGTCGGGGCGCACGGCAAAGGGCGCACGGTAGCATTTTGCACGGCGAAGCCCCTTTGCCGTGCGCCGCGCCTGGCAACGCACGGTAGACAAAGTTTGCCGTGCGTTTTTCCACGACGCACGGCAAACAAAAGCAACTAACGGCACCGGTTCCAAACGGCGTGGACCAAGCTTTGCCGTGCGCCGGGAGCAAAACGCACGGCAAACGGGGGTCCGTTTGCCGTGCGCCGTCCCGAAAACGCACGGCAAACGGCTCTGTTTGCCGTGCGCCAGCCAGAAAACGCACGGCAAACAGGGCTGTTTGCCGTGCGCTTTCCTGGGGGCGCACGGCAATGAATGGCACGTTTGCCGTGCGCCTCCATAAACGCACGGCAAACGCACTGTTTTGGCTGTTGGTTTTGGTCACTTTGCCGTGCGTCTTCCGAAAGACGCACGGCAAAGTGACCATTGCAGTTTATTTTTTTTGGTTTTCACGTTTAAAAATACCCAAAAATCACAGTAATGTCATATATATCATAATATTCATCACAGGCATCATATATATCATAATATTCATCACAGGCATCATATATATCATAATATTCATCACAGGCATCATATATGTCACAATAACCATCACATACATCATATATATCACAATAAGACATCACATATAGATAAATTCACACGTTACTCATCGACAAGTCCACTAGTACATCCAAGTTCATCGGAAAGTCCACAAGTTTATCAACAAATCCACAAGTTCAACAACAAGCATTATTCAAGTTCATCGGCAAAGCTCCACAAAGTCCAGGAACTCAAATCACATAAACGCGACTCACTGAGTAGGAGGGAAGAGCCGCGTGGGGGCATCGGCGGTGACATGCCCGGGGACCCTTGTACATTATTCGAAGCCGCCGATTGATTCTTTCAATAAAAAAAGTAAATTGCATGTGAGACCACAATCATGTTTTCTATGTTATAATCTAAGTTCTAAGTCTCTACTTTCTCTAGGTTTCTAAGTTAGTCTAAGTCTCTACGTTCTTTAAGTCTGTAATTATTGAAATGAAAGAGCAGATGTCAAGTAACTCACCACGGGAGTCTCAGGAGCTGCAGCCGGAGTCGGAAGGACGGGCACCGGGGGCATCGGGGGCATCACGGGCATCACGGGCATCGGGGGCATCGGGGGCATCGGGGGTATCGGTTGACCGTTCTGGACAGCTAGCATGGAAGCTTGCATGTGCTCGGCCATCATCTGCTGCTGCAACGCCATCCACTGCTGCATCTGCACGTGGTGTGTGGCAAAAAGCCGCCGCTCGCCGGGTCATCATCGACCGCTCGCCGGGTCATCATCTTGCCGCCGCTCGGGTCATCTGTCGCTCGCCGGTCGACCACACGTAGCTCAACCGCGTTTAAGGCCGTCGCAATTGGTTATCCAAGTGTTACAATTGTCGGGAAACATATGTAGAGATTCATTAAGGATGAGTATAACGAAATAACACGAAGTCGCTCCACGTGGGCCGGTGCCGCGGCCGGCCGTGGGAGTATCGGAGGGGCATTGCCCGTGTCCTTTGCTTTTAGCATCGCGAGAGTGGGAGTAGTGGCCGTGTCCAAAATGTTGTCACCCATGTAGTAATGGCCATGCTTCTTTCCATGACCCATCCTCATGACCGCCTCTCCATCAAACGGTGCACGGATCGGATCCCACTCCGGCCCATGGATCTGCCGTCCCGTCTCCATGTATGCATTGATGCGGGAGTGGATGGAGGGATTGCTATACGCCTCCGGCGGGTCGTCGGGGTTGTAGGTGGTCTCGGACGCGGTGGCCTTGCCCTTGTGGGACAATATCCATCCCATCACCTCGCTGCACTCACTATCTCCATGTGCCCGAGACCGAAAAAAAAACAAGTTCATTATAGGTCAAGCGGAATTGAGCTTAACAACAAAGAAATGGATATCCGTACCCATCTAGCCCCGTACTGTGAGTTGGAAAGGTTTCCTTGGTGGTGTGATGGGCCTCCCATCAACAAACGCTTCGTCGGCCGGCATCATGCTTCTCAATCCACTCCGGTGTGAACCACTTGTCCACTATGAGTTTCCGGCGGTCCAAATCGTTGCGGCACCACCACACGAGCATCTACAAGTAATCAAGTGAACCACATGTAAGAATCTCATATTAAGTATTGTTCTCAAGGTGAAATACAATTGTACCTCCTCGTATTGCTCCCGGTCGGCTTATAGGTTCTTGCTTCTCGCTTTTGACATCTTCTTTGCAAACTTTGAAGCGAGTAGTTTATGACGCACCGAATTTGCGCCTCGTAATGCATGTCCAAGACAAGCTTCTTGCATACCGTCTCCGCACCTTATTTGCATGCTCCTCAAATCCACCCACCAACCTATAGAAATCCCGCATATAAACCGGATGATATACAATCAATATTGCAAGAATGTCCAATGATTACGATGAATTGAACAAGTGTATGCTAGAAAGACTTACCCACGGCTCGGCCTTCACTCGCTCGCTGCGCCTTCGTCGAAGCATCTGTCGTCCCTATCGATAGTGTCGGTGGCTTTTTTGTAGTGTGCCCACGTCCAGGCCGGCTCGTACCTGGTAGCATCACCCTGACCCATCCGAACTATGCCTGGGAAGTGCAACCTGCACAAAAGGCCTAGGATGCCGTTGACCAGGCGGTTGTGACCAACCGCCTCGACGACCTCCCAACTCCTGCAGAAAGTGAAAAAGATGAAAAATTAGTCTCTATTGTGATTTCAAGTTCTCAAAGGACAAAATATTAATAACCTTGAAATATACTTACCGTTTGCCACTGGGTTTAATCAGTGGTCGTCCCGAAAACGGTATCGGCCTATCCGGGAGTCGTGAGCGACCTCGCCGCCAAATGGTACCACTAGAGTCACCACCGTCAAGTCATCCTCCTCCTCCCCCTCTTCGCCCCCACAACCCTCCTCGGGCGACCGGGCACATACTCCTCCTCGTGGGGCTGCTCCTCCTCCTGGTGCTCTTCCTCCTCCTGGTGCTCTTCCTCCTCCTCCTCCTGGTGCTGCTCTTCCTCCTGCTGTCGTGCTTTCCTGGACCTTTTACCCCTCTTGGGGCCACCCTTCCCTCGACCCCTGCCTCTGGTGCCCACTGGCAACGGCGGAGGTACGTCGACCGATCTTCTGAAGATAGACGAGCACGTACGCTGAAGGGATCCGCCCACCATCTTCGTTCTATCGCCTGAAAGTAAACAAATAAATCGGTCAAGAGGGAGAAACACATAACTAAGAGAAGTAAGGCATAATTAAAAAAACATGATATTTCAAAAGAGAAGTAAGACATAATTAAAAATAACATGATATTGCAAATATTAGTACAACAAGTGTGGAGCATACATTTATTAGTAATAAACATCTTCATGGAGATTATCAGGATCATAAGTCTCATCATCACTATCACGCATGTCCATGTCCGGGTATTCCTCCGATGGAGGAGCGTCTACATGAAGCCCGCCGCAACTTTCTCAAGTAATGGTATGTCCCTCTCATCGTCAACCTCATCTCCATCGTCATCTTCTACTTCCATTGTTCCCAATGCTTCGGTTAAGTCTATCACAAAATCCCCCGGTAGCCCATCTTCTTGGAAGAACTCTCCCTCGTATGTATCCGGATTTATGTTGTAATCTTCATTGTTTGGGACGGGTAGTCTACCGTGTGGCGATACCTTGTACACAACATCCCAACCCCGAAGACGTTCGTCGGTTTTGCACGGGTATGAGAGATAATACACTTGTGTGGCTTGTTGAGCCACAATGTAAACATCGTCTCTCGCATAGACGGATGACCGTTGAATTTCGACTAGTCCAATATCTCGGGTCTCTCGCTTTGCTTCGGATCGAACCAATGGCATTTGAATACGACGGGTTTGAGACCTTTACAACCAGGGAACGTCGGTTGATATATTTCTTCAATTATTCCATAATAGTCTTTTCCATCATTGCCTATCGTACAAACTCCGTGTTTGTGGTTCGCGGTTTGGCCGATTCTCGCTCATGGCTTTTTGTGTGAAAGCGGTACCCATTCACGTCATAGGCGCCATATGACTCGATCCTATCCTCACAACCAAGGGAAACTCTGTCTCAACTCAGGATCCATTGACATATCATTTTGGCCCTGCAAGTAGCAGCAAGACATATCGTTGTTACATTCGCACCTACGAGGAATTTGTAATTTCAAACAAAATGTATGAGGGTTCCTTTGAATGACCGTACCTTCCGCTTGAACCAAGAAATGAAATCGTGGTCCTCAAGAAGTTTATCAACTTCTTGCGGGGTTGGTTCCCTTCTTCTACGCCAGAATTGATAGGTAAATTCACTGTACGAATGAGGTTGTTAGGTACTATTCATTGAATACACCATACACTAGCAATAATGGATAACAAGTATGTTGAGAACTTACTCGATGTATGGAAACACTTCCTCGAGGTTTTTCAAGACATACATCATGATAGTGCGCCACTCTTCATGTTGCAAGCTCTTATAAGTCACAACACTTGCTCTTCCGAGTTGCCCTCCGAAGAGGCCGAGTTTCGATTCATTTTCGTCGGCATTGTAACGAGGGGTTGGATTATGCACGCTTGGAAGGGTGTCGGCATAGTATTTAGTTGTGAAGTTTGTCACCTCCTCGGTACAATATGCCTCAAAGCAATGGAAGCTTCAATTTTGTTTTTGTTTCTACATAACGTCCGAATGACCTTTAGTACCCTTTCAATTGAATAGCACCAACGGGCATGTACAGGCCCCCCCATTCGTGCCTCATACGGGAGGTGCAAAATCATGTGCTGCATTGGATTGAAAAAACCAGTGGATAGATCTTCTCCAACTTACAAAGCAACACCGGAGCCGCATCTTCCAATTTTTTAACAAGTGGCCGAGATAACTCCTTAGCACAAAGGATGCGAAAGAAATAGCTTAACTCGCTAGTACTTGCCACACATGGTCAGGTAGATAGCCTCGAACCATCACCGGAAGAAGCCGCTCAATCCATACGTGGTAGTCATGGCTCTTGAGCCCATTGATTCGCATAGTAGTTAAGTTCACCCCCCTCCTAAGATTCGCTGCATACCCATCAGGGAACATTAAAGTTTGGAACCACTCTAGTACTTCCTTCCTTTGGGGCCCGGTCGGGAGGTATGGAGTCGAAGGCTTTTTCCATTTCTTGCCTGGCTTGGGAAGCTTCATGTTGTACTTTGGTCTATCGCATATACTAGCTTGATCAAGTCTAGCCTTAATGTTATCTTTTGACTTATCCGCAATCTCCATGGTTGTACACCGCAGTGCCTCGCCGACGTTCTTTTCCGTGTGCATCATATCAATGTAATGTGGACGAAGAAGGTCGACCATGTAGGGTAGTCTCCACAAGCCCGACATCCGAGTCCAAGCATGCTCCTCACCGTACCCCTCGTAACCACCGTTGCTTTTTCCTTGAGCGCGGTTAACCGAGCAAGAATATCCGCTCCCGTCAACATCGGCGGTGGGGGGTCTTCAACCATGACACCTTTTGTAAAGTTCTTGGTGTCTCGTCTGAATGGATGGTCCATAGGGAGGAATTGTCGGTGTAGGTCGAAACAAGAATACTTGGTACCCTTCGCCAACCAGATAAACTTTAAAGCAGCCTTGCATACTGGGCATGGGTACTTCCCGTGGACACACCAGCCGCTGAATAGCCCATACGCCGGATGGTCATGCTGGGAGTACATGTACCACACATGCATTGTGAAGTTTGTGTCTGTAGCTCGATCATATGTACGTACCCCTTCCTTCCAAGCAATTTCCAAATCATCAATCAAAGGCTGCATGTACACACTCATTTTATCACCGGGGTATCCAGGAATTATCAATGACACAAATATGTTCGTCGCTTAAACATGATGCCGGGGGGGGAGGTTGAGGGGGATAACAAACACGGGCCAACAAGTGTATGGTGCAGCCATCAGTCCATAAGGATTGAACCCATCTGTAGCCAACGCAACACGTACATTTCGAGCTTCGTCGGCTTTGTCCTTATGTTGGTCGTCAAAATATTTCCAAGCATCAAGCATCGGCTGGATGTACCATGTTATCGGGACGATATCGTACGCCGTCTTTGTGCCATGTCATCGTTTTGCGGATTCCTCGGTCGCGTACGGTCGTTGGATCCTCCGTATGAATGGGAGGTACCGTAAGATTTTCACCGGGATGTCCGATTGCTTCTTATGACCATCACCGAGTTTACCTCCCGGTACCTAGAGGATTTACATTTGGGGCGTACTTTGCATCCGCATGTTCTTTCCGAAACAAGACGCAACCATTTGTACAAGCATCTATCATCTCGTATGGCATCTTAAGTGAACGAAGGATTTTCGTGCCTCGTACATGTTATGTGGCGAATGTGATCCGTCGGAAGTATGGAGCCAAAAACTGTCATCATTTCATTAAAGCCATCTCGACTGATTCCCAATTTACACTTTAGGGCCATTAAGCGTCCTATGGCATCCAGTTGAGACACAGTAGTATGCTTGTGAAGTGGTTTCTGTGCAGAAGACAACATATCGTAATAAGCCTTCGCGGTTGGCTCTGGAGCTTCCTTCATAACATGGTCAGGCCCTTCATTGAAGTTTGCTTGATGGAAGTCTTCTAACATGTCTCCGCACCCGGCTTCATCATCAAATTCCTCGATGCGTTGCCTCAAGACCTCGTCTCTCGCACGATGTGCTTCACCATGGCAGATCCACCGGGTATAGTTTGCCACAAACCCATATGTGATAATGTGTTTACCCATGGTGAGCTGAGTTTGGTCTGACTTATTTTCACACTTACTACATGGACACGGCGCTTTATATTGTCCTTTGTCAAAAGCCTTTTTACAGAAATCATCGACGTTGCGCCCGAATTCACTAGAGAAGTCACGCTTATTCCTCCAGCCCGTGTACATCCACTCACGGTTATCCATTCTTTTACCAGTGATATAAAGACATAACAAGGTGGTGCAAGAAACAAAACTCTTAGAAGATTTGTTAACATGGCATGCATGCTTCTACACGATATCTATCATGCTATTGTAGGTAAAGATAGGTCCTAAACCCACCCGAGGATGTGTAGATGGGTTTAGTTCCCATGCTCTACTCCTAGCCGAGACAGAATTTCGGCAGCACCTCCCCGCTGTTCTCCAAGTACACGTCCTGGAAAGGAGATTGTGTACCCGGAGAACAACAGGAAGGTGAAGCCGAAACTCTGTCCCAGATCGGAGCAGACCATGGAAACTAAACCCATCTACACATCCTCAGGCTGTCCAAAAAACGTGGACAATTCGAAACAGATACAGTCATAGATATGCAAGCATATGCATATTTCCAACTGTATCTCTTTCGAACGGGAGACGCCTAACTAGGTTACGTGATCTAGCCATCTAGGTACATGATATGGAAACAAGGGCATTGGCACATGCTCACCTAGGCAACAGCAACGTGGCCTCCTCCTACTCCTTCGATGGTGGTTGCGGCAATGGGAGCTTTCCTGCAAAAACCCATCAAGACTTAGCGTTAATTTAAAATTTCGGCAGCACCTCCCCTGTACGGTGAGGTTTCCAAAACCTGCAAGAAAATCCACGACACGAAGGTCGGGCCACAAAAACAATTTCTTCCCACGGCTCGATGGCCGGACACAAGAAAGTGTAGCTCATCAACTCATCATACTAATCTAATCTCAAAATTCGAGAAAGGTCGAGACATTGATTACCGATCGAATGGAGTGAGGTGTCGAGGCAGCGAGGTGCTTGAGCACAGCCGGAGCACACCCCTCCTCCCTGTTCACCCTCGGCCTCCTCCCTCTCCTCCTGCTTGTTCTCCGGCCCTCTCCTTCCCTTCCTCCTTCTCCCCCTCGGCTGTCTCCTACCCCTTCTCCATCTCCATCTCCTCCTCCTTATTCTCCCCTGCCTCTACTTCCCTTCCTGTGTAATTAGGATTAATGTGTTAGGTTGAAGAAGAAGCAAATAAATATATACATGAATAATAATTTCAGAACGAAACTCTCTCCCGTCTAAATTAAAGGGAAAAGTGTCATTTTTAGTTTGTACTTGACCGATTTGAAAGCAAGCAGGGATATATAGATCGGAGGACGACGACAGACAGCAGGCAGGCCGCAACAGGAGTGTACTACTACACGAGATGCGGGGGGGATCGGAGGAGACACGCACTGCAACGACGTCCCACACGTCACTGCGTGCGCCATCACAACAGATTACTCTGCTGCTGCATTGCCGCCGGTCCCTAATACTCCTATATATGTTTCCGAGAAAATAACACTGTAATTTGCCAACCTGAATTTGATCTATATATACCTCCAGCAAGAACGTTACGTAGGTGTTGTTAGTCGTATATACTACTACTTTCAAATCTGCAGATCATTTGGTTTTTCAATGCATATTTTTCCCTTTAATTTAGACGGGAGAGAGTTTGTACTTGCACGAATTTGATCGATCTGAAACTAACAGGGAAGCAAGCAGGGATATATAGATGGATGCATTTAATTACCAGTGCAAGTACTCCCTGAGGTTGGGATCGCTGGGGCTTGGCGCGTCCGGATCCACGCGCACCAGCAGCTCGGCCGGCCGGCGCCGGAGCGAGAGACCGGGCGGGCGCCGGAGGGGGGGGTCGGCCGGCGCGGAGCGGAGACCGGGCGGGCGCCGGAGGGGGGGCCGGCCGGCGCCGGAGCGAGACCGGGGCGCGGGCGGCCGGGGGTGGGCGGCGCCGAGCCGGGGGCGGCCGGGGGGGGCGGCGCGGAGCCGGGCGCGCGGCGGCGCGCGCGCGCGGCGCCGGGAGGAGGGGCCGGCCGGCCGCGCCGGCGCCGAGCAGACAAGGCGCGGGCGGCGGATTGGATGCGGGCGGCCGGGGGTGGGCGGCGGAGCCGGGGGCGGCCGGGGGGCGGCGCGCGCGTGGGTGGGCGCGCGCGCGCGCGCGGCGCCGGGAGGAGGGGGGCGGCCGGGCGCCGGCAGCGGGGACGCGGGCGCGCGCGGCGGCGGATGGGGTGCGGGCGGCGGATGGGATGCGGGCGGCGGATGGGATGCGGATGGGGTGCGGGCGGCGGATGGGATGCGGATGGGGTGCGGCGCGGTGGATGCTTCGTGGGGCTAAGTGCGAGCCGGTTTGCCGTGCGCCACGAGTTCAACGCACGGCAATAAATTGCCATTGTCGTGCGTTTTGAAGGGAGGCGCACGGCAAACGCAAAATAAAGTTTTTAATTTCGTGTGTGTGCGAAGCAAGCGTGGCCCGTATCTTCATTGCCGTGCGCTGTTCTCCAAAACGCACGGCAATGACACTGTTTGCCGTGCGCTATAGTCTACGGCGCACGGTAAAGGGAAGTAAATTTCTTTTTTTGTGTGTTCCCAGCATTGAAAAATTTAAATTTTTGTGAATGCAGTGTTCAAATTTAGATGAAGCTTTTCATTTTAGTTAAAAATATGAATACCTTTTTCACAACTACGATTTCTTTTTGAAGTTATTACTCAAATTCAATACGTGTTTATTCAAATTATTTAGTTATAGTTAATATATGAAAATTAATAAATGGATGCGAAAAAATACCCTGAACTAAAATGAGTCAATGTAAGTTGTATATTCACTAGAGAAAAGTTTAAAGTCAAAAACCAAGTTCACAATTTACTAAGACTACGTACCAAGTGAGATGACTATAAACATTATGAGCTTCGTTTTCTAAACACTATACGTGACGGATCGTTCCAAACCTCTTTGTACTATTTTTCACACCCTTCCCACGGTATATCACGAGCTCTCGACAAATCTCATCACTTTCAAACTTCATTTGCAATTAATGAAATAAAAAAACATTTCACATACACATGTTTTATCATTCCCTGCGAACAAATTGTTTAAAATTTCAAGTACTTTCATGCATAAGGTCCTAAAAAGGTATCAATTAAACAAATAACATTTTTCCCAAAACTATACTATATAATTTTATGCACTTACAGTTCAAATTTGGTTTAAACGAAAAAAATCCTATCCATCAAAACAATTGGTTAAAATTAGCAAAAATAAAGATATGATTACATAATTGAATTGTAGAGTGCAAAATAATATACTTGCGGTAGAAAAATTGAAATAAGGTGTGAAAACTCAATTTTTAAACATACATTGCCGTGCGCCATTGTAAAACGCACGGCAATGTTGTACCTTTGCCGTGCGCCATCCTAAAACGCACGGCAAACATGTAGTCTTTGCCGTGCGTTTTTCTATGGCGCACGGCAAAGCTTCCCATCCATTAGCTTTCACGGTCGGTCGGCGTGGGTCGGGGGGGGGGTGAAACGTTAGCATAGCATAATTGCCGTGCGTCCCTAGGAAAACGCACGGCAAAGATTAGTGATTGCCGTGCGCCCCCCGTAAAAACGCACGGCAAAATATATAGATCCCGTGCGTTTTTGTTTGCCGTGCGTCATCCGAAAACGCACGGCAAAGTAGACGTTTGCCGTGCGCCCGATGAAAAGCGCACGGCAAACATTTTGACGCACGGCAATCTACCGTTTTCCCGTAGTGTTTGTATTTGCGACTTGGGAGATGCAACATCAATGGTATATAATTTTGATCAAACATAAAATCATTCGATTCTTAAAAAAGTTGGAATAACTTATAATTTAGAGAGGAAATGAGGCCTCTGCAGAAATAGATTGAGTTAGACGACCTTGGCGGCTGCGGCGTGAGCTCGCCGTCCATTCAGAAAATAACTAAGCAAATGCCATTTATACAACAAATAGCATGACACAATTGAAAAAATAACTTTACGTATTCAAAAATTGTTTCTAAGAGCAATCAATTCAAATTATGCCAAACGAAAACTAGTATAGTTTTACGAACTGATCAGCAAAACCAGCAAACTAAGACAGATTTCGTTGCTGCTTCAGCGACCTCAACCGATCAGCAACATACGTGCACAGGAAGACCTCAGTCGAACACCTCCAGTGCGTCATAGTCCGGGCCAGAGATGGCGTCGGCCACGACGGCTGCAGGCGTGAGCTCGCCGTCCGCCTCCAGGAAGAGTCTCACCAGGTTCTTGGAGTAGCCGCTCACCAGGGCCGCGCCCTCCTGCGCCGCCACCACCGGCATCGACGCCTTGGACGCCCCCACGTTCCAGAACACCACCTGCGGTACAGTGAAGCCCTCGGCGGTGAACTTGTCGCAGATGCCCTGGTACTCTGTCTTCCACGCGGAGGAGGCGCCGGTCCACCCGTCGAAGTCCATGTCGCTCAGCACGAACACCCTCTTCACCATCATGTCCTTGCGCAGCCCGCCAGACACAGCCAGCTGCAGGATCTTACTGAACACGCCCTGCAGGTTCGCGCCCTTCTTGTGCGCCCCCATGGCCGCCACCAGGGGCCGCAGCTTCTCCTTGAGGTTGGTGCCGTGCACCTTGTGCAGCTGGTGCGTCTCGTCGAAGGTGATCACGCGCCCCTTCCATGGCTCCTGGCTCAGCTCAGAGATCAAGAGACCCAGCGCGATGGCCGCCGAGGCCGGCTGGTCCGCGACGGCCGGAGCGGCGCCAGAGAGCCCGCACACGGCGATGCAGTTGGCCAGGAGGCCCTCAGCGGCAAGGGAGGCCGCCATGCGGCGCCACTGAAGCTCCGCCGCCTCGTCGTGCTCCCCCTTGAGCGCCGCGGCGATCAGCTCGTGCGGCAGCACACCGTCCGCCGGCATCCTGGCGTGGCCGGTGCGCACCTCGTCGAAGAAGCTGGTGACGCGGTGCTTGTCCTGCTTCTGGAACACCTCCTTGTACTTGCGCATGGCCACGGAGGCGACGCGCGCGTACGGCAGCTCCTCAAACTTGCAAGCGCACATGTACACCTCAGGGAGGTCGAGCGCCTTGCGCAGCGGCACCAGCACCTCGCGACGGAGGCGGTCACGGACACGGTAGGCGTAGTGCTTGTCCGGGATGTTCAGGTACTCCTGGCTGGACTCGCGAGGGAAGATGCGGCGGGCGATGGCTTCGCAGAGCAGGGTCGCGCGGTCGTAGGACGAGCGGAGCGACGGGCACCACTTGGCGGCGAGCCCGATCTTTGCGGTGTCGCCCGCACGCAGGTGCTCGACGTCGGACTTGAGCATCTCGGCGAACATCTCGGCGACGCTGTCGTAGAGGAAGCGGAAGGCCTCGTCGGACTTGTAGCGCGCCAGTGCCGTCTGTGCGAGCTTGGCCTCATCCTGGCGCCTCTTCTCCTTGGCGGCCTGGAACTCGCCGTCGCTGCGGCGGCGCTTGGTGCCGTGGCGGCCGTCCTGCTGCTGCTGCTTGCGTGGGTCGCCCTCCTCTTCTATGCGGTCGCCGTGGAGGACGCGGTAGAGGATCTCGGGGAGGTCCTTGAGGCAGCCGAACCTGGCGAAGGTGGCAATGTTCCCGGCGAGCGTCTTGGGGTGACGCGCGTGCATCCAGAGCGCGGCGGCGTAAAAGCCCTCCCGGTCGCCCTTGCCCAGGCCGCGCACGCCGCGGAGGTGGCAGACGAGCTTGAGCGCGGCGCGCGCGTCGCGAGACCACGCGACGTCGAGGAGCGCGACCACGTCGGCGGCCGAGGTGGCGCCGGGGACGACCTGGAAGAAGAAGTCAACGCACGGGTCGCCGGACGAGGCGTAGGCGAGCGCCCGCCCGGACCGCGGTGCCTCCTTCGCCGCCTTCTTCGCCACTGGGCGGCCAAACGCCATCGGCATGTAGTCGTCTTCGTCGGACGAGGAGTACGATTGGTGCCTGCGGCTGCGGGTGGGCTTGGGAACCGCAGCGACAGCGGCAGCGGTGTTGGAGTTGAGGAGGGTGGCCACCGGGGGGCCGAGGAGCGCGGCGGAGGCCGGAGGGGCCATGGCAAAGGCGGAGGCGGCGGTGGGGTTTGAGTTTGCGATCGCGGCGAGATCGGATCGGATCGGATCGAATCGAAGGGAGCACAGATGGGTGCGTGCCAGGATTTCTCTTGATTTTATTGGGGGACGGCGCCCTGGGAAGGCGGCGGCGGCGGTTGCCGAGTCCTGGTGGGACACGTACACGAAGTAGAGTAGGGTACGGTGCAAGAAACCCCAACCGCCTCTGGCCGCCGCCCGGGTCCTATCTATATACTAGCAGAGCGCGCTCGAAGCCCACGGTGAATCATCGAGTCAATCTTCCCAAGATTTCTCGCCGTCGTTTTCCGCTGTCGCCCACCACCAAAACCCTAGCAGAAACTGATCTGATCCCATCTCGTCGGATCGATCCCGCCATGTCGTCCGCCGTCCTCCTCGGCCCTCCCGTGATCCGCGGTGCTCGCCCGGCGCCACCGTCCGCCGAGGCCGCGGCTGAGGCCCCCGCCTCGCACCCCTTCCTCGACCTCCTCGACGCTTGCTTCAACGACAACGCCCCTGGCGTCACCCTCGACGTCGGCGGCAAGGGCCCCCGCATGACGCTGACGGAGAACAACTCCGCCACCTACGCGAGCTCCGGCAACGCCTGCCTCGACCTCTTCTTCCAGGTCGTCCCCAACACGCCGCCGGAGCGCGTGCGCCAGCTCGTCACCGTCGCCTGGGCGCACGATCCGCTCACCGCGCTGAAGCTCGTCGCGAACCTCCGCGGCGTGCGCGGCACGGGCAAGTCCGACAAGGAGGGATTCTACGCCGCCGCGCTTTGGATGCACGAGCGACACCCCAAGACGCTCGCCTGCAACCTCCCCGCCCTCGCCGAGTTCGGCTATCTCAAGGATTTCCCGGAGCTGCTGTACCGCCTCATCCACGGCCCCGACGTCCGGAAGCTCGCCAAGGCCAATGTGGCCACCGAGAAGATCAGGCGCAAGGTCGCGGAGGTCCGCGCCGCCCGGCTGGCCGGCAGCAAGCGCGCCCGCGGCGACAGCGCCGCGGCGGAGACCAAGTCCAAGCGAAGCAACAAGTCTGGAGCCGGGGCCTCTGCTGCCGCGGCCATGGAGACAGAGGAGGTGGAGGAGCACAAGTCCGGGGCGGCGATGGAGGTGGATCCCAAGGAGGCCGCTTCTGCTTCTGCGAAGAAGATGATCCCCATGACGAAGGGCGTGCGGAAGGTGGCCAAGCTCGCCGTGCAATCTCTGGAGACGTACTACGGCGATGCCGCCTACCGCTTCCTTTTCGACTGTGTCGCGCAGTTCTTCGCCGACCTCCTCGCCTCCGACCTCGAGCAGCTCGCCCCTGGGGGCAAGAAGAGGAATATCGGGCTCGCCGCCAAGTGGTGCCCTACGCCGGGTTCGTCGTTCGACAGGACCACGTTGCTCTGCGAGGCCATCGCCCGCCGTCTTTTCCCGCGCGACTCTAGCCCCGACTACGCTGACCTGTCGGAGGAGCACTACGCCTACCGCGTGCTCCGCCGTCTCCGCCGCGAGGTGCTGGTGCCGCTGCGGAAGGTCCTTGAGCTCCCGGAGGTGTACATGAGCGCCCAGCGGTGGTCGGAGCTGCCCTACACCCGCGTGGCGTCGGTGGCCATGAGGCGCTACAAGGCCCTCTTCAAGAAGCACGACGAGACGCGCTTTGACAAGTACCTCGAGGACGTCGAGGCCGGGAAGGCCAAGATCGCGGCCGGCGCGCTCCTGCCCCACGATATCGCGCACGCCGCCTTCAACGACGAGATGGATGACGTGTCTGAGCTGCAGTGGCGCCGCATGGTGGACGACCTCCGCAAGAAGGGGTCGCTGAGCAACTGCATCGCCGTCTGCGACGTATCCGGGAGCATGGGCGGCACGCCAATTGAGGTGTGCGTGGCGCTTGGCCTGCTCATCTCGGAGCTCAGCGAGAAGCCATGGGCCGGCAGGGTTATCACGTTCAGTGACACTCCCGAGATCCACAAGATCCGGGGCAAGACCCTTGCGGAGAAGATGAGCTGCATCAAGCGCATGGATTGGAACACGAGCACCAACTTCCAGGCCGTGTTCGACCGCATCCTCCGTACGGCGGTGGACGGCCGGCTGCCCAAGGACAAGATGATCAGGACTATCTTCGTGTTCAGCGACATGGAGTTCAACAAGGCGTCGGAAAATCCCTGGGAGACGGATTACAAGGCCATCTGCCGCAAGTTCAAGGACGCCGGGTACGGCGACGCGGTGCCGCAGATCGTGTTCTGGAACCTGAGGGACACTGTGTCCACCCCGGTGACTTCTACGGAGCCGGGAGTCGCCATGGTGAGCGGCTTCTCCAAGAACTCGGTCAAGCTGTTCCTGGAGAACGATGGTGTGCTGAGTCCGGAGGCTGTCATGGCGGCAGCGATATCTGGCGCCGAGTACCAGAAGCTTGCAGTGTTTGATTGATAGGCTAGTGTCAGTTTAAGTGGATGATGAAGCATGTTTGAATTCTGCGCTTAGATGTTACTCATGCACGAATAAAGCGTATTGGTCGTGAACAGCTTTTGGTATTTCCTTTCGATTTAGGTTCGTTTTGTTTTTGTCTAAATTGTGCTTTCTTTTCGATCTTATAAACTGAAGAAACACATTCTAACATCAGGATAATATTATGTTTCCTTTGGAGTTGTACGTTCGACATGCTAAAATAGACCGGAGTCGACAACCATTTGTTGGTTATGTTGAGTTTTCTTCAGCACAAGTCGCTAATTCGGTTCTCTATCTGCTCCCTGTACGACCGTACACTCTCAGATTGGCACCTGAGAACTTATCGAACCACCGCACAGCATTTACAGGAGGTATGTCACTTCAAAACATATAACAGTCTTGCGATCTTTACATAAGAAATAGAGAACTAATTGTTTCATATTAACTTTTATTATAGCAACAACCTTCACTCGGGGACGGAGGCAGCGAGGTGGGCAGAGGGGGCTCCAGCCCCCTCGCTGCGTAATAAAGGAACTCTTCTTTAGCCTTCTTTGAAATTTTCTCGCTATAAATGAGTGTTTAGGGGTAGAAGGTGTTCATACCCTTGCTTGCACAACAATGGAGCCCTCTTTCACTCTACTCTAAAATTTTTTTGCTATAAATGAAGTTTTTCTAGTGTCTAGAAGTAGAAGAAGGTGTTCGCCCCCTACATCCGAATCCTAGATCCGTCACTGCCTTCACTTTACGTCACCGTGAATCACCAAAAGATGAACCGGTAGTTTATACACCACAGTTCTGATACAGGTAATATGAGTCTTGCTAAAATGTTACTGCTTTTTCATATGACTAGGATCGTGTCCGTGCGTTGCTACGGGCAACACAAATTTCTTTCAAGCATCAACATGATTCAAATGACAATAGATCCTTGATCAAAGCAAATTGTTGAGCAAGAATAATTGAAAGAATATCGAGACTAATCAATTCTTTCATTAATGCGGAACATCTAAACAAAATACATTAGGTAAGTTGTCATCGCGAGAGAATTGTGGACGTGACATTTAATTTCTCCACCTATTCCCTAAATAGCTACCGTTACGAAACCGTCTACACCATTTTAAGCATTCTTGCCATCTGAACCAAAAAGAAAACGACATTATCTCATTTGTAGACACAAATTAACCAAGACACATGAATCTCCATTCCATTACTTTCATTTTTCCTCAAGCTTCAACATAGCATCACCTTCAATTTACAATGATATAGAATAACAGTTAATAGAGTTATATTACCGTCGGTGAGAGTGTGAGCTCGATATGAGGAGGGTGTCGGTGTTTTAGACCGGCAAACCTACCGAGGGGGTACCCGAGGTAGTAGATTGTGCGGTGAGGATCGTGATCGGGAGACCGAGAACTCGAAGGTATGCGCAAGGACACGGGACACAAGATTTATACAGGTTCGGGCCGCCAAGGTGGCGAGCCCTACGTCCTGTTTGGTGGATCAAGTATGGCGCCCTGCGCTTGGTGTTGGGTTGTCCCCGGAGGGATTGGGGATGCGCGGCTAGGTACCCGGCCCTCCTTTATATAGTCCAGGGGGCGGGTTCCTAGTCGGTTACAAGGCGAGAGTCCTAGTAGGAGTACACGGAGCGAGTCCTAGTAGGAGTACGGGGGGAATTCTACTAGGAGTCCGTCTTCTACTATTCTTCCTTCCTTGCATGAGTACCGGGGGTGTATGCCCGACAAGCCCCCGAGCACGTTGGAGTCGAGAGTAGTAGTTCGAGTAGTCTTGAAGCCTCTTCGAGTAGTTCTTGAGCGTCCTCGAGTACGCTTGGAGAAGTCTTCAATAGTACTTGAAGCTGCCGCGAGGCCGGAAGGTGGTCCGACTCATCGTCTTGAAAAAATTTGAATGATGGGTGTAGCATAGCAGCCCCCGAGCCTTGAAATGATTAGGTAATCAATCCAAGGGTCTTCAGTGTTCGCGAAGCCATCATCCGAGTACTCTTGCAGCGTGTAGCCCCCGAGATAAGAGAGCCGTATGAGCCACGTCGAGTAGTGATTGGTGAGGAGCCCCCGAGCTTGAGAGCGAGCGAAGTGTCACACCCAGTTTTCAAAACAAACCAAGTGTTACCTATATGTATGCCGGGATCTAGTTCCATACATATAGTGACATCATTAGTGAATAACGAAACAATATCACGTAAAGAAAAGAGATTATCGGGAGATTTACGGCAGAATCCGGGGAAGCAAAGGCTCCAAACTTCACGGGCAATCGGCGGGGGTTGCGTACGCCTAGCACCATCTTCGGACATCATGTACCTTCTTCTGAACAGCGGTTTAGCAAGGATGAGTACACTTATGGTTGGTACTCAGCAAGGCCACGAAATAACCGGAAAGCAATTTTAAATCCATCTTTATGTTCATTAATCATGTGAGGGTCCAGGCCGCTCTTGACCGTGAGCACGGCCGTTATAACAGTTTTACACTGCTGAGAGGTTGTACACTTTCACCACAAGTCGCGTAAAAGTTCCGAAGAACTTTGAACCCAACCATGCTTGTGCAAAAGTAGGCACAATACCACACTTCCGAGGTGTGGTTGCATAGGGACGCTACGAGGCCTTTACAAAGAGTCCTCCTATGTGTATTAGTCCATAGTAGCACGTCCTAGAGGCTATCTTTCGTACCCTCCTTCTACCCTCGGACCCAGGTTAGCCTAGAAGAGCACTTCCGTTCCAAAACCGTCCGGAGTAGAAGAGTCATAAAAGCATTCCTCCGTACCCCAAGCTACTAAGGCTAATAGCCACACAAGACTTCCCTAATTAATTGGCCAAGACAGAGCCATATGTCTTGTGGTTGTCTTGTTTTCTGGGTGGTTCTCCATGTTCCAATTAATTCATAGTATTCTTGTTTAAAGCATAGGTAGAAGGATGGTTAGGGTCACTTGCCTTTCTCCAACAAAAAGCTACTCTTATGCTTTGCTCCGCTCTTGCTCACTTGAAACTCTTAAACATCAAGACTTCCGATCAGCAGCTTGATCTTCTACTCGAAGCAAACATCGAGCACAAACATGCAAAGCAACAAACAAGTACAACTAAGAACAATGCACCAATCAAGAAAGGCTTAAAAAAACAGGGTTTGGCTCTAGGATCGCAGACGCGGAAAACACTAAGAACGGAACTATCGAGAGATTTGGATCATATCACACAAGGCTATGTGCTTGGTATATTTTAATTGAATAAAACAATGTGTATAGGCCATTTCAGAGAAATGCCCTATTTATAATTATGCATATTATATTTATATATAAAAGGTGATGTAAACTTAGTTCAATTTTATTTACAAATATTCAAGTATAACTTATGCAAATTAAACATTTAATTTATAAGAAGCATGTAAAGCATCTAAGTGTGCACTTTATGTTTCGAGTTTAACTAAGCAAATTATAATTCGAAAACACATTTACGTTCATATTAATCAAATTGACATTTTATTAAGAAAACTCGGGATAGCCTATGTTGCTTTTATTTAGAAAGCAGATTGAATAAATATTAGTCAGTTTAACATTTGTATTATGAAACAGCCGAAGCGTAGTTCTAGATAGATTTTATTAGAAAACAATATTACTAGGTTTTAACCAATTTAATATTTAAATATGAAAACCGTTATTAGGTCCTAATTAAAATTCATTAAGAAAAGTCATTCACGTAAACATTAAACAGATTCATTTTCAAATAAGTTCTCAAAACACATTTTGTAGTAAATATTATGTCTAGCGCATTTTTATTGTGAGACGAAACTAACGCAACGAGAACGAGCTTAACCGGCTAGCACGTGAGATCTAAAGATTAAATAAAGATTGGAAAGATATATATGTGATTACTATGGATTGGAAGGTATAGCAAAGACGATTCCCGAGACATAAAAGATGGCGGAGATGATAACAAACGAGATACGTAGATAAAAGAAAAGACATAGCTATATATACCGCTGAAATACGAATAAATTTACTTGAATTGTATTTTTGAAGGAGATGAATGGATATATGACATATGCATGATGTAATGATGATGTGTACTTATTGCTTGCTTCCTAGCATGTACTAGTCACCTACGGCAAGCTCATGCATGCAAGCATGGATTTAACGGGGCGCTAGATCATGCTTGCTAGCATGTGCCGAGTGATGTGTGCTACGGTGCATGGTGCTGTTAAACAGAAAGAAAACACCGGCGGCTAGAGAGCAAGATGTGGCGACTATGGCATGCCGCAAGGATGGCCATATGAAAACAGAAAGGGACGGCACAAGAATATCTCTCACCGGGTGTGCTGGTCGTCGTTGAAGCAGTAGTGCGTGATAAGGAAGAAGCTCAACCCTGCATCGAAAGGCAGCTTGCAGAACTCTTTCGGATGACATCCAACTGCAGCCACAAATCAATGTTGAGGGACGTCGGGGATGACTTATTAACGAACTGAAGCTGAAGAAAACAGAGCTACAAGTGCGAGAGCTTCTGGAGCAGTGGACCGGCAAGGATAAAGGCAAGATTGAAATGGGAGGTCGTAGTTTTTTTCGGTGCCGAAGATGAAGAGGAGGTCGAGGGGAGGTGCTCACCATGGCCGGGGATTGACGGGGGACGGTGAACCGGCGATGAAAGTGCGCGGCGGCCCCTCCCGCTCTGTCCGCCCGAACACGGCGGCGCCGTACGAGGAATAGAGCGCCGAGGTTGAGGCGAGGCGCTAGACGAGTAGAGCAGCTAGGAGTCGCGAGCGGTGGCGGCGAGGCTATGTATGGGCGAGCGCGGGGCGGCGGGCGCTTGCCCTTTATAGGAATGAGCGGGACACGGGGCTCTACCTCGAGCTTTATAGGCCGAGAGGGAAACGGAGGCGGTTCTAGTGGCGGGGAGAAGGCATGCAACGGCCGGTCATTGAAGGCAATTAAAGCCATGGTGAAAGCGAGTACGTTACTAGAGGAATGAGGAAAAACGCGAGGGGCGGTTGAAGGCGGTGAGAGCCGTGAGCCGGCCTTTGATGGCATTAGTGGTGACGACCGTTTCGATGGAGTGAAGGAGGCGACGGTTTCATGTGTTGGCGCATGCATGCGTGAGAGGTGAATGGAAGAAGGCACTGTGCATAACCGTGCATGCATGCATGCATGAGAGGTGGGCGTGCATGTAGGTTTGGGTATTAACTAGCCAATATAGGTGGAGTTTTTTGCTAGAGGAGGGAGAAAAATGGATGGTCACACTGGTGCAAGAGAAAGAAATGGCGACGACGGCTCATATGAAGACCATTGATGGTGATTATTGTGATGGCTATTATGGCCGGAAAGGGGTAAAGATGGCAGCCGTTTTTTAAGAGAAAGTAGAGAGGACGCGACGTGCATGCGTCGAGGCCAAGGACCATGGCCGGGCAGGGCGGCGCGACAGCGCGCTGGTCACACGACGCGAGCGGACGTGCGGCAACCGACTCGGGTACGCGTGGCCGGCAGTGTTCCGGTGACGAGCCGTGGGCACCGCGCGAGGCTAGCTGATGCCGCGCACGGGAGCGGGGGCGGTTGTCAAGGCTTCAACGAGTATTGAATAGCGAACGACGGGCACGCGAACGCAGGCGGCCTGGGCGACAGTGGTGCATAGGCACGGTGCGGCGTTGACAAGCACGTGGTGTGGGCGCGGGCGCGCGGGATAGGGGCGAGCGGGCGCAGGTTGCCGCGCACGAGAACGAGGATGCGGTCATAGACGGCCGATCAACACGGGTACGACACACGGGCGAGTGCGGTCACGAGCACGACGGCCAAGCGGTGTGAGGCGCCGGACCGACATACATGTGGGAGGGCGAGCGTCGCGGCCCGTGAGGTAGCTAGCTGCTCGAGCACGGCACACGGATGTGCGAGCCGAGCGAGGCGCGTGGCACGAGCGAGGTGTGCGGCGCGAGCTAGGCGGCCGGGGGTGTGCGGACACGAGGGTTCATGACTCGGTGTGCGAAGCACGACGCACAAGAGCTGTACAACCGAGCGGTGTGGGCGAAGCGCACGAGTGTACGCAGGGTGAATTTGGCGCACGGGCTGCGCTGGCAGCGCAATGTCCGGGCGAGGCAGGTGGAAGGAGGCCCTGATGGGCGGGACCCAACTGTCGGTGAGATACGGTGGAAAATGAGATGGACCGGCGGAAGCCTCGCTTAGGAAAACGGGCCAAGCAAGCCGAGATGCTACAATGTTGGACCGAGGAAGCGGACGGAAAAAAAGAAAAGATAAAGATGGGCTAGATAAAGATCGACTAGGCCGGAATTAACAAGGGAGTGATATATAGGGAAACTAGATAAAGAGAGAGCACGAGATTGTGATTAGATCTTTTTGAAAGATGTTGAAGACACAACAAAACAAAACCAAAATCAACCGAAATAAAGCGACACTCATAGAAGCATTTTATTTATTTTAGAAAAACAACCAATCTTCTTTAATAAATTTCCGTAAAGAAAATAAATGTTCGGAAAATTTTAAAATTATGAGAAATCGTTGTTTTATTATTCTTCCTATTAACATCCCGAAATCGGAAAATTTCGGGGTGTTACACGAAGCATCTTGAAGTTATCTTCAAGTAGCCCCCGAGCCGGGAGAGATTCCAAGTAGCAGTTTGGCGTCGAGCCGTGGAGCTTGAGAAGTAGTCGTGCCGTCAGAGCGGACTTTAGAATGCGACTTAAAAACCGAAGTCGACTTTGTGCCGCGCGGAGCGGACTTTGAGATGCGACTTGAAATCCGAAGTCGACTTTGTGCCGCGCGGGGCGGACTTTGAGATGCGACTTGAAATCCGAAGTCGACTTTAGTTGCCGCACGGAGCGGACTTTGATATGCGACTTTAGAAGTCGACTTTAGGATGCCGCGCGGAGCGGACTTTGATATGCGACTTTAGAAGTCGACTTTAGTTGCCGCGTAGAGCGGACTTTAGGTGCGACTGCGGTAGTCGACTTTGTGCCACGCGGGGTGGACTTCAGATGCAAAAAACGAAAAGCACTTTCCGGAAAGCCAAAGCGAATAAAAAATCGAAAAAAACGAGTAGTTTTGCCGCCGGAGCGGGCTTAAGATTGCGACCGGAGTCGGCTTGTGCCACCGGAGTGGGCTTAAGTACCGAGCCATGGATTTCAGACCCAAGGTACAGTTGCCGCCGGAGCGGGCTTGTGCCACCGGAGTGGGCTTGGATGCGACCGTTAGCGTCGACTTGTGCCACCGGAGTGGGCTTAAGTACCGAGCCATGGATTTCGGACCCAAGGTACGGTTGCCGCCGAGCGAGGCTTGAAGGTGCGACCGGAGTCGACTTGTGCCACGGAGTGGGCTTAAGTACCCGAGCCATGGATTTCGGACCCAAGGTACGATTTGCCGCCGCAGCGGGCTTGAAGGTGCGGCCGGAGTCGGCTTGTGTACCTATGTCATGGATTTCGGACCCAAGGTACGGAGCGCGAGTACTTAGGGTACTTGGACCCATGGTACGGAGCGTGAAGACCATGTGCGGCTAGGTTCCATCGTTGCCGGGACCCGAGGGCCGCTTACGGCTAGGTTCCATCGAAGCTTACACACGTAGTATGCCACCGAAGCGGGCGAAGATGCGACCGGAGTCGACTTTAAGATGCCGCACGGAGCGGACTTTAGAATGCGACTTTAGAAGTCGACTTTAGAATGCGACGGAGGGGATTCAATACTTTGGTCACATTAGGGGCCTGGTCACTATAGAAAGCTATAAATGATACATTTTTAAATGGTGGTCACCAAAACTGGGATGGCAGGTTTAATAGTGATACCTTACGCAAACGATGTCTGACGGTGAATTGAATTTAGGCACGGTAGCCTATACATTTTTCCATAATAAACATGCAGTTGTCCACGACATTACACAGATAGCACCCTTCCCTATTAATACATAAAGATTGATAAGACTGAGCTTAACATTGGCTGTTGGATGACATGATTCATGCCTAAAATTGCCAAATGCAACAGTCAAGAATGCCCAAATACAATAAGAGAAAAATGGTTGATGGCTTCATGTTGGAAAGCTAGCACTAAGAACCAAAGACTGTTGGGCCTGTGTCGAAAGCAAGTAGCATAATTTGTGCAATAAGCACAGAAAATGAGAAACGAAGGGTTAGACCATCCACACTCGTCTTCCTTCAAAACAGAATATTCCGTCCACCTCATCCAAATTCTCTCATTCATATCCACTTCTCCTGCATCCATCTTTCTTCATATTTCTCCTTCATCCTAACAACTGGGCCCACCTTTTTTCCCCTTCCCCTCTCTCTCCTCTCCTTCCCCACCTACCCACCGATTCCCCTGCCCCGCGAGCACAAGCCGGCGGCGGAGCTCCCCTACCGCATGCGCCTCCGTCTTCCTCCCGCATGCGGCGCGCCTCGGGCTCCCGCCCTCGTCCCGGCGGTCCCGGTGCCCTTTCCGAGTCCCGCCGACGCTCGTGCCATCGGCGGCCATCGAGCCGGCGCCCGAGCGGTGTGAGGCCGAGCTCGCGGCGTACGCGCGCGCCGGCGGAGGGGCGAGGCGGCCCCTCGAGCTCGTCGCGCAGAGGAGGCCGGCGAGCTCGTGGCGGACACGATTCCTCCCGGCTCGTCGCCCGGAGATCCGGCCCGCGCCGACCGCGCCGACGACCGGGTGGCGAGCGGTGGCGGCGGCCCGGCTCCGCCGGCCGGCTCCTCCCCGGCCTCCTTCCTCCGCGCCCGCTCCGCGACCCGCGCTAGTGTTCGCGAGCACAACTAAGGCCGCGCTGGCCTGCTTCTCCCGCATCGCTGTGCGCCCCGCGACGGCCTTCAACGACGGCATCCTTCATCTCCCTCCTCCGGCGGTCAAGCGGACCCAGCGGCCCTCCTTCTCCTCCGTCGGCTGCCGCGGAGCCCCTTCCTTCCTCTCCGCGGCCGGCGCAACCTCTGCTCCCCGGCCCGCTCTTCCTCTCCCCCACGGCCGGCAGGGCCGCGGCCCTGGCCATCCTTCCTCCGGCTGGCGTGCCTCGACTCGCCACCAGGAGCTCGTGGCCGACCGCATGCACGGATTCACCTCTTTCCCCTACTCACGCGCGACGACCGCGACGGGGATGGTGGCGGCGGCCGGCGAGGTCCGTGCGTCGGCGAGGTGGCTCGAGGACCGCCCGCCCGCGGTCGCGCCGGGAGCGAGGGCGTGGCGGCCCCTCCTCGATTCCTCCGCCGGCGACGGTGCTACGGCGCGAGGACGAGCTTCGGCAAGCGGGAGAAGCGGGCGGTGTGGTGAAGCTCGCGGCGGGGACACGGAGGAGTGAAGAGCGGCGGAGATCCGCCGACGGGGACGCCCCTCCGCCCCCGGGCCGGCGTCACGTCGAGGCGGGGGCGGAGGCCGTTGGTCGCAACGGCATCGGGATGCGCGGCCCACCTGTCAGCGCGCGGGGTAATGGTGGTTCTGCCGGCAGAACAATCGCACAGGCGGGCGACGTTGCCCTTGCTGAACATGTACTTAACTTTTGACCGTACCGACGCGAAAGTTTTTTCAGTATAATAATCTATATATATATGAAGAAATATCACCTAGGCTAGATGTGTTGGGGGATATATGCAGAAACAAAGTCCAATGACTCTTCTTCTTCTTCTCTCTTTCTGCGGAGAATTCAATTCCAATTCGATTCCATAGATAGACGGATAGTTTATCAATTCACCTCGCTCTCGCTCTCGCGGCCTCCGCTCCTCTTCCGTTCCCATCCCCCGCCCCCCTCCCTCCCTCCCCCCTTCCCCCGCCCGATTCACGCGTCATGGCGCGCGCGCGCGCGCGGCGGCCCCGCGCGCAAGGTGCCCCCCGCGGAAGCTGCCGCGCGCGGCGTCGGTGGCGTGCGGGGTGTAGTTCGAGTGGGCGCGCGCACTGCCGGCCGCCGACACCCTACATGCGGGAGCCGGGAATCCCGCACGCCTTCGCCCGGCCGGTGTGGGCCGTGCGGCCGCCCGTCCGGGCCTCCTCGTGCGCCCCTCGTCGGCCACCTCTCCCGACCGCGTCGCGCCCGCGGCGTCCCCGCCCCCGGGACGCCGGAGGCCCTTCATCGCCGCGGGGGCCGCGTCCATCGTCGTCGCCGTCCTCACCGTCGGCTTCTCCGCCGACCTCGGCCGCCTCTTCGGCGACGCCGTCGAGCCGGCGCCACGCGCCTCGACGCCATCGTCGTGTACCTCGTCGGCTTTTGGCCGCTCGACGTCGGCAACAACGCCACGTAGGGGCCCCCGCAGGCGTTCCCGGCGGACCTCACTCGGTCGATATTGCCCATTTCCTTCTTCTTCTCCCTTATCGGCGGATTAGAGGATTTGGATTAGCCGGAGGAGCAACAACTAGCCGCTCGTTGCTCTCGCCGCGCCGCTTGGGGATTGGATTTCGCACGGGGATGGTGGCGGCCGGCGGCGAGGTCCGGTGCGTCGGCGAGGTGGCTCGAGGCCCGCCCGCCCGCGTCGCGTTGGAGCGAGGGCGTGGCGGCCCCTCCTCGATTCCTCCGCCGGCGACGGTGCTACGACTCGCGAGGACGAGCTTCGGCAACCGGAGAAGCGGGCGGCGTGGTGAAGCTCGCGGCGGCGACACGGAGGAGTGAAGAGCGGCGGAGATCCGCCGGCGGGGACGCCCCTCCTCCGCCCCGGGGGCGGCGTCGCGTCGAGGGCGGGGGCGAAGGCCGCCGGTCGCGGCGGCATCGGGACGCGCGGCCCACCTGTCGGCGCGCGGGGTAATGGTGGTTCGCCGGCGGAACAATCGCACGGGCGGACCATCGTGGGCGGCGTTGCCCTTACGGTTTTTTTAGGGGTAGAGAATTAGTACAATGACTGTTGAAATCAGAAAACTGTGGTTTTGTTGTGTGAAATAAGCATTTAAGATTATTTACTGGAATCTTTTAACAAATTAACGGAAAAGTAATTATTTTAATGAATATTCACAATGTAATTGGAAACAGAGTGTTCAGGACTAATGGGACATTGATACTTAATCAAATGACTAGAGTGGTTAGGAACAACATGTGTAGATGTCCATTTTTAGAGGTAATAAAATTGAACAACTCTGTATGTGCATCTTTATAATAGGCATTAGACCGTACAGATACTTCAAGCCTATGGTAGTCGGATTTGTTTTAATTTTGACTCTGTGAATTCTCTCTCTCTCTCTCTCTTTTATTTTTGTGAACAGCAACATCCTGTTTAACTTTGCTATAATAAGCTATCTCGTAGTTCATTGTTTTATAATATTCGGGGATGAGGGCAGTAGTGTCCTGATGCACCTTTTTATGTCATGACCGGTGTTTCTTCATGAACCTTTCTCAACAATCCATGTTTTCATGCATGTTTATTGTATATTTCATGTAAACAAGGATGATTCGAGGGTCATAGACCGACACTAATGCTTTGCAAATATCTGCTTGTTGTCCATGTAAAATACAATCCCATTGCCAAGTTAAATACATGTACTTTGTAAAGATGTACCCCTTAGTTGTCTATGCCATATGTTCACTGCACAAGGTGTCCATATTAACCATGTCATTCTGTTTTTTTTTAAATCAATTGGTTGATCTCAGCGTATTACCCTTTCATTTTAACCTTTTTTTTAGTGTCCCACACAATTTTCTTTTTAACAATGAACTTGGTGCCTGTGGCTTGTGAGTTAGGTTCTAAATGACTGTTCCCTTTATTTTCTAGGTTGTTATGACTACCATTTTTCTTTCATCAGATTTTTGCACTTTTATGAATAGTTGTTTTATGTAGAATGGTTTTGTCACGTATCTGTGCATGCATGTGCCATTGGTGAAGAATCAGGTGGTGACCTTTTTGGGGGTTTATCACAAAATAACAGTTCACTTTATCATTCTTCCTATGCATCCCTATAAATGGGAGATTATATGGGGCTCACTGATGCCTTGTGACTGGTGTCTACTGGACATCTTATTTAATCCTTGCAGCAGTTGGGCAACTGTGGATGCCATCTGCGTGTCAGATTGTGCAGACAATCGATTAAATTGAAATGTTTCTTATGAAAATTTGATAGCGCTGCTTATTATGAACACGATTAAGATGGTTAGGCAAAACAAAATTTGCGTGCACATAGCAAATTTAGTTTGATAGATAAGCATGACCATGGTGAACTGTTGGTCACTATGGTTTCAGCCTCTTGGGAACATAGTGCTAGCGCTCGAGGCAGCATTTTTGAGTTATTTTTCTGCATGCTGATGCTTTTGCTGCCATTTTGCCAGTTACCGATGGATCTGTTGATCATCCAATAAAGTTATTATTTGGGGTAATAGTTCTATCTTGCAAAGTGAGTCTGGGTAGTCATGGTAAAAGGAAACTCATTGTAGTTTACAAGAAAATTGGAATGTTCCTCTCTGTAAAAGAAGGAAAAGTAATCTCCTAGATCAAGCTGGGGGGACACTAGGGTCCTGTGCTGATATTTGACCATTCTAAGTTGTATAAGCGTTGCGGCTATTTCTTGTAATATTTCGTTACTGAACTATAAACATCATGCTTCTTGGTGTTATCTGTTATTTGTTATCCCTTCTTTTTTCTCCAGTTTGAGATAAGTAGACGCATTCATTAGCTGACATGTGGAACTTTCTGTTGCAGGCTATCGTCTGAGCATTCATGTTCACGTGGATGACTTTTTTTTTTTGAGGAAAGGACGACTTGGATTGTATGCAGGTACAGTTAGGGGTGGTAATTGGTCTTCCAATTTGGCTTAGCAAATTTAAGCATAGGGTCATATGAAGGCTGGGACTTAATCCTTTACAGTTTTGAACAAAAAAAATAGTATGCCTTAGTTGGATTATGAAGATGCATTAGGACCATGACTCATTACCACCCCTAGGTACAGTAGTACGCAAGTAGGAACAACAATTGTGATAAGTGGTTGTGAAGTGTTTGGAAGCAAAGAATATAATATTGAGCTGCAGTGACGCTGTTTAAATTCCCATGCAATACAGCGTTTTGGAGATTGAATTGTATCACCTATAAATTCCTGAGATAATTACGTGGCAGCTTTGAAGCAATCAGCCGCAGCTATCGTTTCACTTTTTATCGTCGATCAGACATGGTGATTGTATAAGATCATGCTTGTATCGTATGTGATATCCATTAATTATATGGTTCATCCTGAAAAAGTAACCCGTTTCTTCTGTTTTGAACTTTTGATCTATCCATGGTGTGAGCAAATGAGGATCGGCTGTGAGGTGCAACAGGGAAAGCATTTCCTGTTTAGATTGGGGGCAATTTGTGATAGTTACGATTTCGGCACATCATTAGATCAGTCTCAGTGGAGTTTCATAGAGAGTTCCATGACACTAAATTTGTTGATGTGGTGAAAAGAGAGAATGAGAGTTTCATATGATGTGAGGAGAGTTTTCATCCTCATGAAACCGTAACTAGGCTATCGTGCCCAAGAAACTTACACTACTAGACTAGCCTTAGCTCATTAATTCATTCTCAGGATCTCAGCCACAACGCATCCTCTCATCAGCGACCATTGGTATCATAATTCATAACGAGGTCCCGACACCCATTCTAGCTAGCTCACTACCGGACGCGTACAAACTATTTCTGTCCGTTCATTTAAAAAAAATCATATTTTCAACCTGCTGTATTTTGTTTTATCTGGTCTTCAAAGATTTAAAACACTGTTTTATTACTGAAATGTTTCTACAGTTAGCTACAAATATGATATAATATGAAAGCATTTTGAAATATAGGAGTAAGTTTTAGAAACGGCAAATACACAGTTTGCATTCTTCATAATAAAAAGGAAAAGGTCCATTTTTTACCATGCAACTTTTGCCTCAGTTTGGTTTTGGCCATCGAACTTCAAAATCGGATATCTTTGACCATCCAACTCTTAAAACCGTTCACAATTGACCATCGGGCGGTTTTGATGAGTGGTTTTAACTTTTTTATTTACAATTTAGTCCTTAGAACTTGAAATGATCACTACTTTTTGTTTGTAGCTCCGATTTATGTGATTCCTGCGGCCACATGTAACAATGAGCTTTATCTTCTAAAATGTTCTATATAGTATTTTATCACTTTTATTATATTATTCTTATGTTTTTGTGTAAAAACAACAATATAAGAAAAGTAAAATAAACAATTACAAAATAATATGAACACATTTTTAAAGATAAAGCTCATCGTTATTAACATATGATTACAAGAATCACTTAAATTATATATACAAGAAAAAATAGTATCCATTGATCCAAAGACTAAATTGTAAATAAAATGATTAAAAATAGTCCTTGAACCTTAAAATGATTACTATTTTTTCTCGTATCTCCAATTTAAGTTATTCTTGCGGTCATGCGTTCATAAGATGAATTTTATCATTTAAAATGTTACTCATATTATTTTTTAACGGCTTGTTTTACGTTTCTTGTATTATTGTTTTTACACAACAACAAAAAAAATAATATAACAAATCGGAGATATGAAAGACCCGATTCCTTTCTCGGCACAGCATTAATTGAAGCATTGGTGGCTCATTGGCTACGCGACACGTCAACCCCGAAGCAGCAGCGTGTTGGTTTTGCGTAAAACTCCTCCAACTTTCTACATATCGTCAAACACTCCAGAACATCCCCACCGTACAGTAACTGCGTCCATTTAGTTTTCGAATAAACCCTCAGAGTAATCTTTATTTCCACCAAGAGAAGGAAAAATCGATATGCATCTATTTTTTGCAATAGACCCCTAAGTCATTTTGTGAACGCAACCCCCCACCACCCCACCCGGCACTGTTAACACCAAAATTTGGTAAGGAGTCCGACTTGTGGGTCCGGCTCGGTGAGAAGTCCGTATGGCGGAAGGAAGGTTTCCTCGGATGCATTCGGAGAGAGATCCGCGGTCGGCTATCCGCTTCCTTTCGGCAAGGGAACAAGCTTGAGCCGATTTTGCGGGATTGAATGGTGATGTGGCTCAAGCGGGAGGGACGAATGGATGGATAAGCGATCAAGCTTAGAGATAAAATTAGGTATTGAATCTATTCGAGGTTGTGCTTAGCGAGGTATAAATATGAGCCCCGGTTGTATGTAACGGATATACGTAATCATTCTCAATACAAACCGGCTTTACGCTAAACCCTAGAGTCCATTTGTCGTGTCGTCGAGTTCTTCGAGAGGGTTCATCGATCCGTCGACCTCCGTGAGTACCGGCAACCTTGTATCATGTCTAGTATCATGCGGTGGATTTAGATCGATGCAAGTAGTCTTGTTACCATGCTTAGTGTCATGCGGTAGATTCAAGCTTGGTTCAAGAAGGTTTCACGTTAGGTCATGAGCCATGCGGTAGGCTAAGATCTAGCTTGAAGCTAGTTATCGGCTCTATTGGATTTTGGCAAGATCCAATAGATTCATTAAGTTATCCCGTGTTGCTTTGAATTTTGCTTTATGTTTAAATTCATGTAACACCTTTTTGCCCAATCTAGATGTTTTTGGATCGGCTTTATATCTTTTGATGATCCTCATGTGAGTCAATTTCGTATCCATTGGTTATCGATGCATGGATCACGAGCTCTTTGATAGCCGAAACCGAATCGATCTAGGTTGTTATATGTTGTGGGTTCAAGCTTGCCAATGTTGGTATAAATCTTGAAAGAACTGGGTATCATGCGGTAGATGCGAGGTTTTTGGGTTGCTTTGGAGCTAGTCATCCGGTGGATTAGATTTCAAATCGACCTGATAGATTTATCTTGCTTGGTAATGTTCGTTCCTTCTTCATGGATCCCGAATCGGTACGCTCGACCGCATTCGGTTATGTTTCTCACGAGTAGAACACGTGCGTAATTCATGCTTTAAATAATGTATGCTTTTAGCTTTCCATATTTAGATCGTATCATGCGGTGGATAGATCTATTTGTGGAAAGTGGTGCGATCCCCATGCAAGTTGTATCATGCGGTGGATAGATTTGTTTTGGCATCGTACCCGACGGGTTTTAAAGTATCTAGACATGCGTAGACTAGTGCTTTGGATCTATGCATGCTTGTTTATTATATGTTTACATTCGCGCTTTACTTTATTCATTTATTCAATGTTGATCACCACGGGGATCGGTCGCGATCTTATGCACGTGCGTCTTTGCCCAAACAAAGACCGATCGCCGTCATGCTTATGTCATCCATTCGGCTATGTTACTTTTTCCTTCTTAAAGCTCCCGAATGTTTTCGGTTCTTTTGCGAGATAGCTTTCTATAGCTATATGTCATCTCACCCGGCTTCGTAGCCGTAAATATGGAACTGCGTCTCGGTACCACCGGCAAGTTCCAAGCTTTGGTATTTAACTACTTTATCTTTTGTTAATTTTCAGGGAAAATTGACTGGCACGTCTCGTGATTCTTTGCGCGTGTGAAGCCAGCTTGTTCGGCTTGCTGTGTGCTTGGCGCTAGGTGCACATTTCGCGTCAACACACTTTTTGGCACGCCCAGTGGGACCACAGCCGAAAATCAAGATGCCTGACATCGGGGATATCATGGACGTCAACATTGAAGACCTCTCTCCTGAACAACGACAGCAGCTCCAGGATGCCGTGGACCAATTCCGGCGAAGTGTATGTTGTCCTTCAAGAAGAACAAGGAGTGGTGTCCCGTACCCGAAAAACGAGATGCCCGAGGTATTGTTGCCGGGGAGAGCGACGCCACGACCCAGCAGGAGAAGGAGGAATGCATACAGGCGTTCCGAGATGCAGCGGACCACATCTTGAGCAGGCACCACAAAGCTTTCCTTGGTGCGTTCAAACAGATGATGGTAGCTGTCTTCGGTCCAGGCATGGAGCAGGCATTCAGCAAGGCACCCATTCAAGGAGGCACTGTGGAGTTGGGCGAATCCAGTTCTCAACCGCCGTTGCGAGCCAACCCGGCCTCCTCCTCAGAGCGCTGGGAGTCAAGCTTTCCCGGACCTCCTCCACAAGGTGCCGGGGGGACGACCCGGCTCGGCCCCCCACCGGGCCGCGGGGAGGACGATCAGTTCAGACACCACCGCAGGGCAGCACGGGTCAACCCGTGCAACGGCCCGAACCCGTACCAGCCCACGTACGGGGAGTTGGCATTCGGCTCGCCTGGGGCCCCTTTTGCTTCCGGCCACAGGATCGCTCCAGCAACCAATTGGCTACGGAGAGGAATCTATACGGCGGAGGCTACCACGAGGTAGGGAACTACGGGGCCGTCGACGCTCTTCCGAATGCGGGATACGGACCGGTGCCCGAGGCACGCGGAGAAGACGACGTCCCGGCGCGAGAAGATGGCCGATTTGATGCAGAATCAATTCGGCCTCAAACCAAAAATGCAAGGACCTATCTACATGCCTCCGTTCCCGGAGTGGTACTACAACGTGATCCTTCCGCCAAGGGTAAAACCCCCGACGGAATTCACAAAGTTTTCGGGGCAGGACGACACGAGCACGGTGGAGCACATTGCCCGCTACCCGATGCGGCTTGGAGAGTGCTCGGCCGAAGAAGCGTTCGGGAGTTAGATACTTCCCCGCGTCGTTGAGGGGTCCGGCGTTCCAATGGTTTTCATCTTTTCCCCCCGCAATCAGTCAGCACATGGAAGGAGCTAGAGCGGAAATTCCACGCCCACTATTTCAGCGGCAGCTCAGAGAAGAAGCTCATCGACCTCGCTACCCTGAAGCAGAGGCACAGTGAGACGCCCTTGGAATTCCTTAGGAGGTTCAGGGAAGTTAAGGGCATGTG
Organism: Cenchrus americanus; assembly: GCA_947561735.1. NCBI lineage: Eukaryota > Viridiplantae > Streptophyta > Magnoliopsida > Poales > Poaceae > Cenchrus > Cenchrus americanus. The sequence continues at coordinate 86,317,354 of OX387240.1, read as the reverse complement.
TTTTTCGCTCAACTTGCCGGATGACCAGTTGGCTGACATGGCCGTTGCCGGGATGCTGCCAGCCGTGCGCGAGAAGCTGTTTGGCATGGAGTTCGATAACTTGGGGCAGCTATCCCAAAAGCTGTCGTTAATGAGCAACCAAGCATACAGCTTCAAGAAGGATGCCAGGTTCGGCAAGCAGCACGATGTGGCGGATATCTACAACCAGTTCCTGGACAAGGCCGACCTGGTGTAAGACTCTAATGATGAACAGGACGTAGCTGCGGCCGAGATCATGTGGGGAAAAGAGCCACTAACTATGAATCAGTGTTGGGTCAAATAGACCAAAGGTACCTACGATTTCGACATCACGAAAGCTGACAAGCTGTTTGAGCTCCTGGTAAAGGAAGGCCGAATCAGATTGCCTGAAGGGCATTCCATGCTTCGGCCGATGGAGTAAAGGAGAAACGTTACTGTGGCTTCCACGACAGGAACTCGCACTCCATCAACGACCGTAGGGTCTTCAGAATGAGGATCTAGAGAGCCATCCAGGAGGGGCACCTCAAATTTGATAACAAGATGAAGCTGGATGGCCACCCCTTCCCTCGGAACATGGTGGGTTTTTCGGTCAACATGGTGACGGTCGAGGAGAAGGGCAAGGTCAAAGTCTTGACCTCGGCCCGGGGCAAGGCATGATGGAGCGGTTGACCGGAGCGTCGGGTGACTTTGGAGCAAGTGCATGGTGAAGCCCCCCGCATTCTCAAGAGCCACATCGAAATCGGGGGAATCATCCCGAGCCAAGCCCGGGGTGACCACACGAATCCTCCTCAACAAGTGGCGGCGCCCAGCCGGAAAAGGAGCGCTACCGAAGCGGAAGTACGAGGAGGAGAAACGCGGGGGCCGAGGAAGAGGCGCGCGGGGAGAGACACGGAGCAATACACGCGCGAGCAGAACGAGCGCACCGGGATGTGCATTCTTCGCAGCCTTGTTGGAACGAGGGATTGAAGCCGCCCACGCCGAGGAACCGCCCGAGTGCGGCGACGGGTATTTCGAGTACGGGCAAGAGAGCGCCAATCGCCGATCCGTCCATGAGAGAATTGGAAGGATACATCCTAGCGAGGATCGGCGCCAAAAAAATTGAAATCATTGATCATCCCGGGAAGAGGCAAGCTGATTTAAGGTGGGCCGATCAAGAGGAAGACGAGGACAAGTACATCCGGCGAAGGGGCAATGGTGCCCGCCCGCCTAAGAAAGAGTCGAAGCGAAGGGTTCGGCGCTTGAGGAACCGTGAACCGAGGGCGGCCGGGATCTAGACAAGGCGGGTGTGGTGTCCAAAGGAAAAACCCGAAGGGTCAAAGCGTTCGGCTCCAACATGCATGGTATACTTTACGCCAAATGAATTTATGGCTCCTGCTAATCGGGTCGTGCGAGAAGAGGCGTCCCCGGATGATGAGCAAGGTTGAGGGGCCGATGGCACGGTACTCGGTGCTAGCCAAGCAAGCCGTCTTCGACAAACCGGCCAAAAATCGACACATGAGGCCGCCGTACTTGAAGGGATACATCAATGGCAAACCATTGACCAAGATGTTTGTCGACGGTGGAGCGGCGGTCAACGTAATGCCATACACCACCTTCGGGGAAGCTTGGCATAGGCCCTAGCAATCCGACGCCTACAAGCATAATACCGAATGATTTCGCCGGGAATCCTTCGGACACCAAGGGATGCGCTCACGTGGATCGATGATAGGGTCCAAGACACGCTCACGACCTTCTTTGTTATCGAAGGTAAAGGAGCCTACGACCCTCTCGCTTCGACGGGACCGGATTCATGCCAATTGCTTTGCGTCCCATCCACCATGCATCGACGGCTCATCCAATGGGTGAATGATGAAATTGAGGTGGTCCAAGCGAGATGACTCCGTGAGCGTTGCGAACATGGAACCCGCTTTCGGGAGTATCAAGGCATTGAGCGATTCTCGGGGAAAGACTGGGGAGAAGGTCCTGTTGAACCTATCAGCAGCGATCAACAGCCGATTCAAGCAGTCGGCTCTTATAGCAATTTTTAATGGAGAACCCTGTCAATGGTACTGATGGCAAGTTGGGGCGAGGATTCATGTCAGCTGATAAATTAGAAGAAGTTGACATTGGAAGCGGTGACAAGCCAAGGCCGACGTTCATCAGCGCAAACTTGCAATCAGACTTCAGGGAGGAATTAATCAAGCTACTCAAAGAATATAAAGATTGTTTCGCCGGGATTATTCGGAGATGCCCGGAGTGGATCGCTCCATCGTTGAGCATCGGTTGCTAATCAAATCTGGTTTCAAACCATACAAGCAACCGCCCCGGAAAATCTACAAGGATGAGGTATTGGCCGATGTGAAGAAAGAAATTGAAAGATTACTTGATGCAAACTTCGTTCGGCCGTGCGGATATGCGGAGTGGATTTCTAACATTGTCCCTGTTTACAAGAAGAATGGAAAGATGAGGGTCCGCATAGATTTCGGGGATTTGAACGAGCCACTCCGATGGATGGTTACCCCATGCCTATTGCCGATTTGTTGGTTGACGCCGCTGCTGGGCACAAAGTTATCAGTTTCATGGATGGCAATGCGGGATACAACCAAATTTTTATGGCAGCAGAGGATATATCAAAGACGGCCTTCAGATGTCCTGGTCATATAGGCCTGTTTGAATGGATAGTCATGACATTTGGGTTGAAAAATGCCGGTGCAACTTATCAGCGAGCCATGAATTACATCTTTCACGATTTGATCGGCAAAATTGTTGAAATTTACATTGACGATGTCGTGATCAAGTCCCTAAGTCATGACACGCATTTGGAAGATGTGAAAAGGACCTTGGAGTGCACCCGAAAGCATGGCTTAAAGATGAATCCAAACAAATGCGCTTTTGGAGTGTCGAATTTGGAGAATTCTTGTGATTTTTGGTCCACGAAGGGGGGATTGAGGTTGGCAAGAAAAGCATGAAGGCCATTGATGAAGTTGTCCCTCCAACTAATCTCAAGGAGTTGCAATCACGCTCGGCAAAATTAATTTCGTAAGGAGATTCATTTCAAATCGTCACGAAGGTTTTGTCGTTCTCTCCATTGCTGAAGCTAAAGAAAGATCGAAGTTCACATGGGGCGACGAACAACAAAAGGCTTTTGATGAGATCAAGCAATACATGAAAGAGCTACCAGGTCTTGGTCCCTCCTCAGCTGGATAAGCCTTTCAAGTTGTACGTGGCGGCCGATACCCAAACCATTGGATCGGCCCTTATTCAAGAATTCGAAGGAAAGGAGCGGGTGGTAGCATATCTTAGCCGAAAACTACTCGATCCTGAAACCAGGTATTCGGCTGCGGAGAAGCTGTGCTTGTGCGTGTACTACTCGTGTACAAAGTTTCGGCACTACTTGTTGAATGCCGAATGCACTGTGTATTCCAAGTTTGATGTAATAAAACATATGTTATCTATGCCAATTTTGAATGGCGGGATTGGCAAATGGATCTTGGCTTTATCAGAGTTTGAGTTAAAGTTCGAATCGGCAAAAGCTATTAAAGGTCAGATCATTGCCGATTTTATAACTGAACATCGTGATCCGTCAATTGATTTGCTTGAAATTACTCCGTGGGCTTTATTTTTTGATGGATCATCATGTGGTAAAGGTGGGGGAGTAGGGATCCTACTGATTTCGCCTAGAGGTGAGATGTTTGAATTTGCCATCCCTATACAGCCCACTGTTACAAACAATCGGAGTTGAGTACGAGGCATTTCTTCGGGGGCTTCAATATTTGAGAGAAGTGGGGCCGTTTCGGTTGAAGTTTATGGAGATTCGAGTTGGTAATCAAGCAATTGAACGACCAATACGAATGCAAAAGTGAGGCACCGAGGAGTTACTACGAAAAATGCGGGGAGATCTTGAAGCGCTTTCCGTTAGTAACTCGGCAAAGATATTCCCAGGGAGCATAACGAAGAAGCGAACAGGTTGGCTCAGAGCGCCTCTGGTTACAAAGAGAGTCAAGAAGCGTTTGCTGCAGATATATGCGCACTGGGAATGGATCTTGCGGAGGATGATTGGAGAAAAGAGATCGTTGACTATTTGAAGGATCCATCCCGAAAGGTCTCTAGGAAGCTCAGGTACAAGGCCATAAAATTCGTTCTTCTGGATGACAATTTGTTTTACAAATCATTAGATGGGGTGTTGTTACGATGCCTGGGTCCCGAAGAAGCGAAGAAAATGATGAGTGAAGTGTATGATGGGATATGTGGAGCACACCAATCGGCCTACCGCATGAAATGGGTTGTCGGACAAGCCGGGTGCTTTTGGCCGACGATATTAGAGGACCGCTTTGAGTATTACAAGGGATGTCAAGATTGCCGGAGGTTTGGAAATATTCAAAGGGTCCCCACGTCAGGCATTGAATCCCATTATCAAGCCATGGCCATTCGGGGGGCCGGGGTATAGACTTGATTGGCCAGATTAATCCACCATCTAGCAAGGGGCATAAGTTTGTGCTTTTGGCTACAGATTATTTTACTAAATGGGTTGAGGCGATCCCACTGAAGAAGGTGACGTCGGAAAACATGGTTGAATTTGTCAAGGAGCACATCATCTATCGGTTTGGAATCCCTCAGACAATCACAACTGATCAAGGGGCCCAATTCGTGTCCCTGGAGTTCAGAGAATTTGCCGAAAGCATGGGAATCAAATTGTTTAATTCTTCTCCCTATTATGCCCAAGCTAATGGTCAGGCAGAGGCTTCTAATAAGATCATGATCAAGCTGATACAAAAGAAGATCGACCAGAAGCCAAGGAGGTGGCATTCGGTACTTAGTGAGGCGCTGTGGGCTTACCGAATGGCCCCTCATGGAGCTACAAAGACTTCTCCTTACGAATTGGTTTATGGGCATCATGCGGTTCTACCTTGGGAGATGCAATCAGATTCCAGGAGGATCATGTTATAGAAAGATTTGAGCTCCAAAGATTACAGAAGCCTAATGATGGAGGAGCTAGAGGATTTACACATGATCCGTCTCAGGGCTCTGGAAAACATCGAGAAGAACAAGCTGCGGGGTGCCAGGTATTACAACAAGAAGGTGAAAGTCAGGCAATTTGCAGAAGGGCATTTGGTTTGGAAAGCGCTATTGCCGATTGGAACCAAGTACAGCGAATTCGGCAAATGGTCCCCTAACTGGGAAGGACCCTTTCGCGTGGTCAGATGCGTCCCTGGTAATGCATACATATTAAAAACTGTACTAGGAGAGGAGTTTTCCGCTGCAATAAATAGGAGATATTTGAAGAAATATTATCCTAGTATTGAAATCGATCGATGATCACCAACAGTGTGATTACACGCATTTGACACGGGAAATAGCCGACGCTCAAGAACGAGGCCGCCTTTAGAACAAAATACACAAATAGAAGGAACGGCCAGTGCCCAGATGCATTGCCCTTAGCACAAAACTACATTACAACTGCTTCTTGCAGGTTTACATCCAACAACCCTGGTGACCTGGACTACAAGGAGGTGGGAAGCAGAAGGCCTGGAGGAAGAAGCGAAAGTATGATTCAATCTTTTCTTTGCTTCTTCTTCAGCTGCTCCCTCTTTAGTTGCTCCAAGACCACCGTGACGGCAACTTGGAATGCACAGGGGTGACCATGATTTGCGGCCTCCACCAAGCTGTCCCAAGCCGCTTTCAGGTTGTTGTACCTGTTGGAGACATCTGAAACAGAGGAGCGGATGTTAGGGGCAAGAAATCCAGATGTGAGCGCGAAATCAAGAAGGGATCAGAAACATTTTACCTCCCACTAATGCCTCCAAAGCCATGCGACGCTCGCGTTCGGCCTGGCAACGAGCAGTGATGTCCCTGAGGCCATGCTCTCGGTGCTGAACGCGGCGGCACAGTTGATGGCTGGTCCTCTGTTCAGGCGTGGCGTCCTCTGCTTCGAGGGAGGAATCGGAGGAGATATACTCAGGCACGTCTTCGGTCCCGATGATTTCTTCAGGAAGCAAATCAAGGCTGAAAGGGGAATGGTAGAGAAGAGGTAAAGCGCAAGATCACATGGAAAACAAGGAGTGAATCAAGGGAAAACTCACCCTCGAGTCGCGCGTTTCTTCGGAGCGCTGCTCTCCGGGGTTGCTTGCCTTTGTCCATGGCCTTGGGATTTTTTCCTCTAGAGACACGGGAAGAAATGAGAAGTGATGGATGAGTGTGCGAGTGGATTTGCAGGGCATCTCAGCAGGCTATTTTATTGACCGAGGGGGTGCATTGGGAGTGATGACCGGCCGGCGTACACTATTGGAATACCAAACGACAGGGTTTTCTTCCCGAATGCGAAGGGTTTTCGCCTGACAAGTGCTTACAGATTGCCGATTCAGGGATCTTCTGTGGATTTTGCGCCAAGAGGCATCTGCTTTCGTGTGTTCGGCTCAAGTTAGTTCCCGAATACGTTTAAGAAAAAACAAGATTCACGGATGCAAACATGAAGAAAACTCATCGCAGTGCAAGCACAGAGTTCAAAAGTTCGTTATCTATTGCCGATATTCAAACATCCCTAATACAATCTAGTCGAAGAGCCTGTTCAACACAGATTGGGGATGAGTGAGTTCGGCAATGGCGTCGCCGTGGCCATCGAGGCGCTCCAAGATGAGCTCGATCTCCTTGATGTCTTCTGGCGCGCCGCCCCGGAAGCCGCGCGGCCTAGTGGAGTAGTCGACGTCGGTGTGCGTCGCCATGGCGGCAAGGCCCGGGGGTTGTGCCCGGGCGGACGCCATGGGTGGCCACTTCATCAACGCGGTGCTCCACCGCCGCAAGGCGCTCCGCCGGCGTGTCTCCGGGGCGTTCACCTTATCGGCCGCTTGCTCCACTAGCATCTTGAGCCGGTTGAGCTCGGCATCACGGCCGCAAAGTGCAAGAAAACGGGAGATTAGCATCAAAGGCCGGGGCCGGGATCAAAGAACGGTGTCGTGGCCGTACCGTCGATAGTCTCCAGCAGCTGTTTGCGCTGGTCCTCCCACTCCAACTCGGCTATGCCAGCCTTCTTGGAGACCTCCTCCAGCTCGCGCTGGGCCACCTCCAGTTCCCCTTTGAAGCGGAGAGCGTCGAGTTCCCCGTAAGGCACCGGGGGAGTGGCCATCGGACTCCGAGGAGTCGTCCGGCAGGGGCTGGCCGGCCGGCGCAGGGGACGGGTTCCATTGAATTAACCTGAAATAGGGGTGATCGTCAAAACAAAAGGGGGATCAAAGATGAATCAGAGAAGAGGAATTGACGATCATTGCCTCCGGCGCGCATTGGCGCTACTCCCCTCCGCCTCATCAGAGGCGCGGCGTCGGTTGAGGCGGCGCACCATGCTGCTCTGGGATGTGCACTGTTTGGAAAGAAGAAGAAGAGTTGAGATTGGCAAAGATTCGAGAGCTAAAGGCTTGGTGGAGAGCTAGGGACACCTACGGTTTCATTTATAGGCCTGGCAAGACAGATCGTGGCCTCAAGTTGTGGCTCTGGATCGTGGCGCATATCCCAAGAAAATTGGAAGGTGGAAAGGTTTCCTTGACCAATCCGCCAATGGGTCGTTTGGAGTTCTAGGCTGAGTCATATTCGGTTGACTGGCTCGGCTGAGAGGAGTCAAAGTGCCGTTCGGGTATTGGCATTTCTTTGCCGAATGGGTCGTTCAGCATCACATTTAAGAATGCGCAAAAGAAGAAGGAAATAAAATTGCAGGAACAAATATCACAGAGCGACCAATTCGGTTACACATCAAGTGAAGCGTCTAGATGTTCAAGTATTTCACAATTACACCACGAACATTTGATGTTGCTCCGGCGAAAACTTTCCATCCGCTCTTGATAATCTTTCCGAGTGTTGGACAGGGGTGGTAAGTTCCGCATCGCATTGTTTCACCTTAGCTATAGCCGATATTGCTTCCTCTTGGGTCTTCTTTATCAATCCGGGGAGCTCGGCTATTTTCTTGTCATCGGCCTCTATTTCGGTCGACGGGCTTCTCGCTTCCGCCTCCAAAGCGGCTTTTCTGGCGATCTTCAATTCGCGAGAAGCTTGCAGATTGGCCAATGTATCTTTATGGCTCTCGGTCTGAGATTGTGCCCCTTTCATGGCTTGTTCAGCACCGGCCCTCTTCTTTTCAACAGCTGGGCGGGAGGATACTTTTCTCAAAGCTTGTCTTATGGGCACGTAATGAATTTCCAGACCGGAGATAGATGCAAGAGAGGCACTGATGTCCTCAGGGAGTTCTTGGCTAATGGGTTCGAGCATTTCTTCAAAGTGATCGAGATCTTTGAACTGATCTCGCGCATCTCTTTGCGGCCGGGCAAAAATCTCCCCGAGCTTTTCTAGCACTTCCTCTGACAAAGTTTGAGGTGCTCCTTCCCTTGCCTCGGCAACTGGATTGTTCCCCATTGACGGACTTGATGATGATGGGACCTGGTCCTAAGAAAGCAATGTTGCCGAGTCAGAAGTGCTGGAAGTAAAAGGTAGCAGGGTTAAGTGCAAATAAGTACCTCATATCTGATTTCCTGAACTGGGGCAGGATTTTGTTCAGGGGCACCCACCGGTAAAGGAGGTGTTCCGTGCAAAGCCGAAGCTTCGTGTGAGGGGGCGCCGATGCAATTTCGGCAACTCGAAGCTTCGGGCCGAGGAGAAGATGGGTTCACCTCTCGCCGGGGTTGATGTCTCTCGCTTGACCAGTAGGTGATTGAGCTCTTGGAGGACTTGATGGCTCGGTTGGATTGGGAAACTCATCTCCGGCGAGTTTTGTGCTTTCGCTTGAACAGGGGGTGACCGAGTCCCCGATGAAGATGAGATTTCCACTTGGACAGGTGGCTCGGCCCCCGGTTGGCTTGCTTGTTGAGACACTGGTACGTCCACAAGTTGATCCTCCATTATTTCTTCTGCAAATGCCAAATTAGGAATGAATGCCAGTGTTCATCCTCAAGAAAAAGACAGTAAAGGTCATACCAGTGGATGGAGCATTGGCAGGTTCTGAACCCGAGGATTACTGAGTTGTAGTCTGAAAATGCATGAGATATGATTTATTAGAAACAGAGTAATCCTGTGATCAAGAAAGGAAGAATTTTTATCTCAACAAGGACTTTCTTGATAGTTCTTCTCCTCTTGGCATTTGGAGGAGCAATCAGAGACAAGCCTTGCCTCCTGTCAGCAGCAAGGGTGGACAGAGTTGGGTTTGTTGTGGCATACCTAGCCATCAGCTGGGCCAGGGTTGGTGATCTGAATCCCAATGCTGAGATTGGGCCTACTGCATTGTAGGCAATATCCCTGGCCAGAGGGGCAGGCATGGTGTTCAGAGGGCAACAAAAATAAAATCAGAATCATGATTGGAAGAGGGAATGTCTGATTTAAGAGTTAATCATATTACCTCTGAAGCTGGCTGGAAGTCAGGCATTAACTCTATACAGAACAAGTGTACAGGCTCACTGAAGATATGCTCATGGAATTCTTGCCACCAGGAGGTGAAGGTGGGGTGAGCTATTGTTGTAGGCATGAAAGGCCAGGTGTAGACAGCAGGACTGCACACATACTGGAAAACTCTACCAGTTTGGGTAAGTTCCTTGATTTCCTCTCTGGGCTTGAGGAATTTGTGCAGAAATAGTCTTGGGGGCATCTGGCCACATCCAAGTTGCCGAGACATTACGTTGGGCTGATAATATTCATAAGTGCTATAGGTCAGCCTTCCTCCACTGAATTCAGCCGGCAAGATGCATGGGCGGATAATGATATTGAAGATCTCCAGGAATCTTCCATCTTGGCGTTCAGTCTCAAAGGAGAACTCACAAGGGAGTGTCAAATTGTCATTATCCAAATAAGGGAGCCAGAGAGGATTTTAGAAACCTTTGAAGAAGAGCTCGAAGAGCTGGCTGATACTCTGCTGAATGAGGACAGTTGAAGTAGCTTCTCCATAAGTTTCGCACCCTCTGGTGGCTTGGGGTTCCCCTTCATGATGAGTGGATGAAGGGAAGAACCAGGTGTTCAAATCGACACCAACAATCTGATGCATGTGCAGCTGCAGCCACATTTGAACAAACCACCAGGGACCATTGACGCATGCTATTCTCTGGCTACTGTACATTTGGGTGACGGTTTGATGAAGAATATGGTACACACTGCCTAGAAGGTATTTCCCAAGAGGGAAGCGCTTGCCATTGACTAGATGTGAAGCCATTGCAATGTGATTCAGGGTAGGCTCATTGGCTTTGCCACGGAAGATGAACTCGCATAGCCATATGTTCGTAAATGCCCCGTATTCAATTTCACCAAGGGGTCGTCCTTCATATGGTTCGGGATATAGTTTTTGTATCCGCTCCCCGGTTTCACCCCCGTTTGTCTTGAGGAACCTTTGAAATCCCGGGGGTGAACGGATCCCGTAATGTCAAGGCTGGTGATCATATACACATCGGCCAGAGTTGGAGACATCGGGTCGTGACCAAAGAGGAAGGCGTTGACACCATTTGACCAGAAGTGGCAAGCTGCTATCAAGAGGTCTTCATTCTTGGGGGTCTCGGCCAAAGACAACTCCAGGCACTGAGCAATGCGGAGGGTATCCCAATTCTGGGTCCTGACACTCTTGTCTGCAAGAACCCTCCGGTACCAATTTTTCCAGCCTGCGATTGGGGGCAAGGGCCAGTTCTTGAAAGCATCCTGCCATTGAGGAGGTGTGGACAGAGCCGCTTTGAAGGGGATTCGTTGAGATTCGGCTGCGATAAAATCTCGAGGATCAGAGTTTCCCACAGGACCAAGGTAGTAGGATCTTGAATTGGCCTCGGTGCGAATCAAAAGCTCGGTGGAAGGCTCCTGAAGGAAAGCGGAAAAGAAATCTCGGGTAAAAATTGAAAACCTAAATACCAAATGAAGCTTATGGAAGGGGAAGAGCAGCTTGGTTTTGAGCCGCCATTGGGGATTCAAGCTCAGAACAAGGGGATCTAGGGTTTGGATCTAGACGAAGATTCCGGCGGATTGCAAAGAAAGAGAATAGGTGTTGAACAGATTCGATTTGAAGACGTTGGTGGCTGGAGTCAATTCCGGAATAAAATCACTTTTATCCCGCAATTGAAGGGGCATGTGTTAACACCAAAATTTGGTAAGGAGTCTGACTTGTGGGTCCAGCTCGGTGAGGAGTCCGTATGGCGGAAGGAAGGTTTCCTCAGATGCATTCGGCGAGAGAGATCCGCGGTCGGCTATCCGCTTCCTTTCGGCAAGGGAACAGCTTGAGCTGATTTTGTGGGATTGAATGGTGACGTGGCTCAAGCGGGGAGGGACGAATGGATGGACAAGCGATCAAGCTTAGAGATAAAATTAGGTATTGAATCCATTCGAGGTTGTGCTTAGCGGGGTATAAATATGAGCCCCGGTTGTATGTAACGGATATACGTAATCATTCTCAATACAAACCGGCTTTACGCCAAACCCTAGAGTCCATTTGTTGTGTCGTCGTCGATCCGTCGACCTCCGTGAGTACCGGCAACCTTGTATCATGTCTAGTATCATGCGGTGGATTTAGATCCGATGCAAGTAGTCTTGTTACCATGCTTAGTGTCATGCGGTAGATTCAAGCTTGGTTCAAGAAGGTTTCTTGTTAGGTCATGAGCCATGCGGTAGGCTAAGATCTAGCTTGATGCTAGTTATCGGCTCTATTGGATTTTGGCAAGATCCAATAGATTCACTAAGTTATCCCGTGTTGCTTTGAATTTTGCTTTATGTTTAAATTCATGTAACACCTTTTTGCCCAATCTAGATGTTTTGGATCGGCTTTATATCTTTTGATGATCCTCATGTGAGTCAATTTCGTATCCATTGGTTATCTAATGCATGGATCACGTGCTCTTCAATAGCCGAAACCGAATCGATCTAGGTTGTTACGTGTTGCGGGTTCAAGCTTGCCGATGTTTGTATAAATCTTGAAAGAACTGGGTATCACGCGGTAGATGCAGGTTTTTGGGTTGCTTTGGAGCTAGTCATCCGGTGGATTAGATTTCAAATCGACCTGATAGATTTATCTTGCTTGGTAATGTTCGTTCCTTCTTCATGGATCCCGAATCGGCTGTTCAGCCGCATTCGGTTATGTTTCTCACGAGTAGAACACGTGCGTAATTCATGCTTTAAATAATGTATGCTTTTAGCTTTCCATATTTAGATCGTATCAAGCAGTGGATAGATCTATTTGTGGAAAGTGGTGCGATCCCCATGCAAGTTGTATCATGCGGTGGATAGATTTGTTTTGGCATCGTACCCGACGGGTTTCAAAGTACCTAGACATGCGGTAGACTAGTACTTTGGATCTATGCATGCTTGTTTATTACATGTTTATGTTCGCGCTTTACTTTATTTATTTATCTAATGTTGATCACCACGGGGATCGGTCGCGATCTTGTGCGCGTGCGTCTTTGCCCAAACAAAGACCGATCGCCGTCATGCTTGCGTCATCCATTCGGCTATGTTACTTTTTCCTTCTTTACGCTCCCGAATGTTTTCGGCTTTGTCGCGAGATATCTTTCTATAGCTATATGTCATCTCACCCGGCTTCGTAGCCGTAAATATGGAACCGTCCGGTACCACCCGGCAAGTTCCAAGCTTTGGTATTTAACTACTTTATCTTTTGTTAATTTTCGGGGAAAATTGATCGGCACGTCTCGTGATTCTTTGCGCGTGTGAAGCCGCCTTGTTCGGCTTGCCGTGTGCTTGGCGCTAGGTGCACATTTTGCGTCAACACGGCCAACTAATACCCCCCCGCCCCCGGGAGCCGCGCCCCCCAAGCCCCCAACCCTAACCGCTCCTCCACACTCCCCGCCGCCCCCTCTCGCTTGCTTTCCTCCTCTTCGTCTCCTTTTCCACCACCGTCCCGCCCGCTCGTCGCCCGACCCTCCTCTCACGCCGAGGCCCCCCGACCTCGGCGGTTATGCCGCGCCCTTCCTCGCTCCCTCTTCCCGCGACAGATCCCCGGAGCTCTAGTGGCGGCGACGCCTTCGCTCCCACTCCGGGCCGCGCCCGATGCCCCGGATGTTGATCCCCCACGAGCGACCATGGCGAGACCCCCGAGCTCGGCCCGCGGCGGCGCTTTGGCTCCCACTCCATGCGCTCCGGATCTTGATCCTCCCATGAGAGGCTTTGGTCAACGACGTCGACACCGCCCGGACCAACATTGCGCTACTGCGGGTGCGACCGTGCGAGTGCGGCCGGTGTGGAGGGTGCGAAGCACCTCAAGGTACCAAATCTCTTCTCACCGCCCTATCTCCTCCACTTCGCATCGCCCTTTTCCCTTTCTTCCTCTAATTATCCTTTCCTTCCAAATCTCGCGAATTTTTGGGGGCACGGCGGCGAGGAGGCGTCCGCCTTCCCCGCCGTGGGACAAGACAAGATCCATGGGCTTCCCTTCATCGGCCGACGACAATAAGGCCTCGCAACAATCCATGGCCTTCCCTTCATCGGGCGACGGCAACAAGGCCCGCAACTAACCCTAGGTTCACTTCCATTCCTCTCTATCCTCGCTTTAGTCACTTCGCTTCTTTAGTGGATGTCATTCTATTGGTTAGCCGAGTGACACCGCTTGATTTAGAAAAGATTCTAAAAAGAGATCTATTTACGTATAAAGATCACCACATAGACATTCGAAATGATATTTGATTACACCGTCAAGATCACCGAAATAATATTTGGTGATAAAGATCATTGGTCACGAGTGCTTTGCCTAGACTTAATAGCTTCTTAAAACAAATTCGGTAAAAACATATTAGTTAAACCGGTTATACACCTCCTAGCATCCGCTAGCGTTGCTCATTCCGAACCGGTTGCTTTTTCTCCATTGAAGGTTCTACTAGGGAGAGATATTCATGCTTCTACTTCTTTCGCAGCCACGTAACTTTATCATCCCCTGTCAAGACAAACCTTTATCTAGATATGCTTGGTTCTCTTTTTTACTCTTCGTGCATTTTATGCAGGTACGCTTGATTTTCATGGTCAGTTCGTTGCAATCATGCGAGATTTGTTTTTGTGGTGGAAATTGCAGGTGTTGGGGCTATGGATACCTCTTGGTGCCATAGTGGTGGGTTGGGATCCACAAGTACGTTCCTGATCCTTTTAGTTAGCTCGTTCTTCATACGATATAACGGAACTAATTGACATGCTTGGCTTTGTAGTGTTGTTGGTGAGATTGCTAATTTTCGGCCTACGTGTTTGCACCGAACTGCTCGGTAATCCCACTTGGTGCGCTCAGCATAATTGTCAGGTAGGATTGTGATGATTGCTAAATGATCTTGTTGTGCTCTGCCTGGAGGGCATAGATGGTTAATTTTGATCTATGCACCTGTGTGTTGATCTTTGTGGAGCAGTGCTGTTCTAGCCAATTTCATCCTAAACGAGAAGCTGCAGCGGATGTGTGTTTGGGGTGTGTGCTCGTATAGTCGGGTCAATCGTAATCATCCTCCATGCGCCCGAAGAAGAGATGTCAAGCTCTATGGAGCAGATCTAGTACTTGGCAACACAACCCGGTATTCCCTCCGATCATAAATAATTTGTATTATACATTAACTTGGTACAAAGTACACTTAAACCGAAACGAATCTATATGTATGTTTACAGATCCAAATAAAAGATTTCTGTCGAGTTATACCTGTTTGGATTATTTCATATGATTTTATCTAAATTTTGTAGCGGAATACATACAACCAAGATTTTGTAAAAGAAACTCAATAGCCAAATGGAAAGGTTCAACTGATGCATTATGTATGGGATAATATGTTGCCCTTCACATCAACCCTATAATCACCAGTCACCAAAATTGACCAGTTGGGTTTTCACGTAACTGCGTAATGTCTATCCCTCCTTTTTTGCTGCCTTTCTTTGTTATGCAGCCTCAACATTGGTGATCTCACTTGGTCTTGATGCCGCACCGTGCACCCCGCTCGTAGCCGAACAATACGGTGGTTTATTCGGCATTTGCTCGGTGATAGGATCTTTGACGGCAAATGACGTTCATTGGCATACACCTTCAATACCAACTTTGTTTTGCGTTTCACTGATCGCTTCATTGCCTTTTCTAGGTAATGTGCATCAAGGCGTAGGCCTTTACATTGCCATCAAGCTTACAATTGAGGGTATAAACCAGCCGGATATTTCCAAACTTGTTTTTTGTGATCGTTTCAAAGAACATGCATAATTATTCGTTAGTTACCCGAACATATTTCTAGACGAGCGGTAGGTTTTCCGGTAAATACCAAGTTGGAAAGTTATAAACATGTCGCATCATCTTAGGAAACTTTAAAATTGTAGACTGCGATGTTGGTAGCTGAAAAACCCGTGTTGTTTCTGTTGTGTCCAGGTCGGAAACAACCGCATGTTCTGTTGGGTGTGCCAAGTCCATTACAGCGCGCTGTGCTGGAAAAAGGAAGATGGTTCGGAGGAGCTCAGAGCACTATGGTCCCCAGGGCTGCACGCAGCACACCGTCGACCCTGAGATCTCCCATCAAAAGAAGGATGACGACTTGACGAGGAAGAAGGGTGACCAGAAATTCCTTTTATGTAGTTTTAGAGAACGTGAGTACATTCATTCTCGACAGTCTTAGGGTTGCATAACATCTCGCCGTCTATCATTTGTTCCGCAACCGGGGTTATTCTCAACTAATGTTTTTCTTGGTGTAACAAACTCTATGTGTTGTCTTGGTGGAATTATGGTTTGTCTGTTCTTTTTATTAAGAGTAAACAAAGTTTAGGTCAGTTAAAATAGGTATTGAGAAAGGTTACTATCAATTGGCAGCTGTGATTGTAGAGGTATTCCTGTTTATTGAACACAGGTGAAATAGCCTGCAAAAATCACTTGTATTTACAGTTTATCATTTAGATATTTGCAGTTTTGTTGATTTTGATTACGATGGAGTGCACTTTGAATAGGGCGTGCATCGCGTGCCGAATTGTTCTAGTAGTTATAAGAACAAGTAGCAGAGAACCGGATCCTCTGCATTTGATCACTCTGCTGTTGGGTCACTGTCAGGTGGACCCGGACCTACATGGCAGTGGCTGCAGAGGGCCAACGGCAGGCCTACCTGTCAGCCGCTGGGAAGTCTTTGCAGTACTCGCCTACCTTTCCCCTTCCTTCCCCCCGTCCCCCTCGGGGCTTGTTTGGGAATTAGTGGAATGAAGAAGCGATTTTGGGTGAAGGAATTTCCATTATAAGTCAAAAATTTCCGAAAATCCCCTTCAATTCTCTTCCATCCTCCATTTCCCACGAGCCCTCACAGGCCGCCCCCCCCCCCCCCCCCCCACCCACCCCCACCCCCCACCTCGCCGCCGCCGCTGCATAACGAGCTAAATCCCCGCCGCCCATGCCATGAATCTTAATCTCAATGCAGTCCCCAGCCGGCCGCGGGTCGGGTGCTCCCACAGGGATGGGTTCGAGCCCTCAGAAGAGGCGCAGAACAAGGCCGTGGAGGGCCTGTTCCGGCAAGTCATCACCTTGCTCCCGATCGAAGAAATGCCCGAACTACTCAAATGTATTATCGGTGGCGGCGCATGCTTCGGTCTCCTCGACCCCATCTCCAACATCATACTCAGTGTTGTATCCTACCTCGACCGCCTCGACAACCCTCCACATGAGGAGCTCGCTCGCCGCCACGGTATGAGCATCCAACAACAACAATGTGAAGAATCTCAAAAGTGGATCATTGATCGTGTTGACATGGATTTTGTGGAAAGATTTGGTCTCAAGTTCGCCGCCGAGAGGTCCAGGAAGGGTCTCATTTTGTTCCTTCAGAACTACTTTCGCTGCCTCACCGCGAAGCAAGCGGCTCGCTATATTTAGTGTGCTAACTTTGATCTGACACTGGCTATGAAACTCGTCTACCATGACCGTTTCGTTGCAGATCCTTTAATTGTCCCTGATACGACAAGTTCTAAGATGAAGGCAGCTCTGACCCAGGCAGCTCTCGAAGCTAGGCTTTGGGCTCCCCATGAAGATTTTGTCCTCTTAGCCACCTCCTGTTATCCGCGTGACCTGCTTCAGAAGGCCACCGCACAATTGTTGAGAAAAGAGAAGATTAGCTATTTTTGCATTAAACAGATGCTTAAATTGATGCAGTGGAGGACAAGTACTCTTCCCAACAGCGAAGAACTCGATGTCTCACATCTTATTACCTTACGGCGCCCTAAGGATTTGGCAGCCGAGATGATACACTGCTTGGAGTCAGTGCCCAGTTTCATCGTACCGCGGAATCTGAGGCACAACTCTTCCTGTGGATACCATCGCGCCCTTAAGTTGCAGTTATTGGAATCTATCCATGTATTCTATTTGGAAGCTCTCGCTCGCTTGCCCACAGAGTTCCTACATAAGCATCTTCGAGGCATTCTCATGGGTGGACATTGTTTTGGTCCCTTTGACCCAGTGTCCAACATTATACTAAATGTTGTCTGGTTTGAGCAGGAATTCCAACTCGATTGTGCTGATGTTAGAGAAGCTGATATTCTTGACAGTCGGTGCCTTCTCCGCATGGAGCAGCGATCCCTTGATGGTCTAATTCATTTGGTTTTCAGCTTCAATGGTGGTGGTCATGATTCTGATGGCTATGAGCCAAAGGCATTGGAATACCTTTGCAACCAAAAATGTGACATCTCTCCTGAATTTTATCAAGCAATAAACACTTTCAACCTTGAGACCTGCACCCAAAAATTTATATCTGCTGCTAGTGTTGCTAAGCATCCACATAGCACTTGTCTGGGAAGGTTTTATGCTGTTTTGTACACCACGGGTCTTATTGATGATGCGCCCTTTTTGATATCTGGTAAGAATGCCATTTCTAACCAAAAACTTCACTATATTTGGGATTTAATTAAAGTCATCACAAATCAACAAGAGCCCATGGATCCTTCCATGGGTCCAAGGAGGACTTTATCACAAGATGCATGGAAGGTTATTGCTGAGAGGGAAAGGAATTTTAAGATGCAGCAATAAGATGATTGACCTCATGCTGTCAAAGTATAACTCGTCAGATAATGCGGTTTGTCTCTTTGACATCACTTGTACTTATTTCTTCTTCTAATTAGTCTAATAGTCATTACTTGTGTTGGGACACACAAAAACTTTGGATAGATAAATCAACCTGCATAGAAATTTTTAGAATGTGGTGTATAAGGCTCTAGGCCCGGTTGGGCCTTTGGGGTTTAGTGGCGTGCTTGGTCTGTATGGCCGCCGCCCTCCCCCCGGGTTTCTTGTGTAGAGGGCAAGGGTCTCCTTGATTGGTGGTGTTTCTATAAACCAACCCTAGACCCTTGCCTATATATATATGTACGAGTGCTATGCACCTCCATAATCAATCCACTAATTTCCCAGTCACCTTCCTTCAGAAATAACTCTATGGCTTTGGTGCGCACATCACTTTTTGACTGTTGTAAACATTTAAAATAAATGACAAGGCTTAATATAAAATTATTCATCATTTGCACATTGATATATTCTTCTATTTCCTATATTTAGCATTTGTTGTATAACCCATCACATACCTTTTTTATTTTCTTTTGGATTGCTAAAATAACTAACTAGTTTATTGGTAACTATATTTTGTAGGCACCTGTGTACAGGTTGCATATTGTATGTGGTGTGGCTACAAGTAGGTCATGCTCTGGTTTGATGTGTTTTCATGTCAATTTCCTAGCAAGAACAGGAAGCCCGATTTTTGGATACTTGTTATTCTTTTCAGAGTTTTTTGCATCTCCCACACTAAGTGAGAACTACACAATAAGCTTTATCCATGATCAGACGAAACCTTTCTTCTGTTGCCCCATAGGAATGCCAACATCTTTTGATCTAGGTAACGCTCAACTTTCTTTTGTCAATTATGCAATTAGTTAAGTTTCTATCAACTATGCATATATGATGTTCTGAACTGTACAACTAGTGTAGTTTGTTTAGCATTATTTTAATTGTCTAATTAGTTATAATTTACTGCATTATTAGGTCGGTGTATTCATTGTGAAAAAACTGGAACCAAGATTCTACACCCAATCTCAAAGTGTTACATATCAAGTAACGGTGCTGATCTTGCATATACTTTTCCTGTACTAAACCAAATCGACGAATATGCTGTTCATGTTGACAAAGCTTTGGACACAGAATTCCTCTATTTTGATCAAGAGAAAGACACATCTGTATTATTTACTTGAGGATGCTGTTAGTGGTAAGAATTATTATTTTTTATTAGTTGCTATCATGTTCTGTCCTATATTATATTAGTAATAGATTTGTTATTACATGCTTTTTTTTAAAATAGTTTACTTCGGATGGCAAAATAGTTGGTTTTGGTAATGCATTCGGATGGCACTAATATTTATGTATGGTAAACTGCTATTGAACTGCAGTTACGTTATAGGTTTTGACCTGAACTGTACGCTCATCTTCTGCTCAATGACCTTCTCTTTGTACTTGTAAAGATGTCTTTGTTGTCAGTTTTGTCACCCTTTAGCTCTCAATCATTGATGTGTCCTTAAAATGGAAAGTATGAAACTTCTGTTTGTTATACCTATGTAGCTGCAAGTTCTTTAACTTTTCCTGCTTTTCCTTCTTCCTCGATCAACTTTCTTAGTTTTTTTGGCCCTTTGCCTGAAATTAGGTTATGGGTCTATAACCACCTCTGAATTGTTGGCACATTCTTCCTGAAATGATAAAACCTTGTTAAGTACTTGAGTGCTAAGGTAGTATTTAGTATTTTGCGAAAATGCAAAATGAAAATTTTGTTTGTTGAGATGCGAGTGTAGATGAATTCTGTCTGCATCATGACTTTTCTGGTTTTGCTGTTTCACTGGATAACTTTTACATTTTTTGGGGAAACTAAGATTATCATCTTCTGCAACATCTGAATTGTTTACATGTTCATGCTAATAAATAAACATGTTTTGTGTTACAGAACTACTTCATTGAAATGTAAGACAATAGTTTTGTTTATAAAATACTTCATTTTCTGACTTTTTGATGGACTTTTTTGAAAGTGGACCTGTTTTCACCTCATTTTTGCTGACATATTCCTCGTTCTAAAAAAATATGTTAATTATCGTATAGAGAATATGTTCTTAATGCACCTGACTAGACTGTTTTCTCACTTTGCTTGATTGTAGATCTGCATTTGGACAAGGATGGATCCGGCAGTGGGGCTGGAGGTGCTCGAGCCCCTCCTTCCTACTGGAATCCATGGGTCCCCCGAAGCTCTTCCAAATTTGAGGAAGGAGGAGGAAAGGGAGGCTGGGTGACGGTTTAGAAAGGAGGGAAGGGAAGCCGGAGGAAGAAAGAGATGAAGGTTATGAGGAGGGAGTTGTTCGACACCCCCTCTTCTCTCTCCTCCTCGCTCAAAGCAGGGCAATGGATTTTTTGATGAAAATCACGTCTAAACATATATGAATTAAAACATTTGAATTATTTTCCCGCCAAAAATCAATTCCGGCGATGCATATACACCTCGCTCAATCCTAGCCCCGCCCCTGCATTCGGAGGATCTCTTTTGAGTCATGCTGCTGGATATGGAAGGAGATATCCACATCACTTTTCCATTCTAGATCCTGCAGACTGTCCTTAAATCTGTTGGTGATACAACTTTTCCAAAAAAAAAAGTTTCTGTTGATGATATGACATTTGCTGTTTTTGTAATG
The DNA here is from genome assembly GCA_947561735.1 of Cenchrus americanus. NCBI lineage: Eukaryota > Viridiplantae > Streptophyta > Magnoliopsida > Poales > Poaceae > Cenchrus > Cenchrus americanus. The sequence continues at coordinate 86,296,729 of OX387240.1, read as the reverse complement.
TGGACGGCAAACTTGCTACTTTGCTGGCTGTCGTTCAGTCTGTTGATGTCTTGATGACACAACATGTATATCAAGCGCTGTTTATAGAGCATTACTACTCTTGAACTTAAATGAATTCTGCAGTCTGCACGCAACTACAAGCAGTGTGCAAGGTTCTTGCTATAATGGATCTTAGGAAGTCTACATGCATATGTAGGCAATGCCTCGGCCTTGTGATTATTTAAAAGCTTTTGAATCGAACACTGATGCCATGCGTTGTTTTTTAAATATTGCACACCCTTTCACAAAAGTTGTGTACATGCGTGATTGTGGGAAAACGAGTCACCATTTGCTGTGCTCAGGCCAACCGACCCGCCATTTGTCGTCATATTCGTGATAGCATGTAACGATGCAATTATGATATTTCTCCTTACATTCATATATGTTTGGACGTGATTTTCATCAAAAGAAACAACCTTACAAGAATTTTCATGGTACAGGGATAAGAGAATCAATCTTTCATCTAGTGAAGTCTTACAAAATTAATTGCCGCACCCTAGCTTTCAAGGGAGAACGGCACATGTGTGGTATCCTGTGGTCACTCTTACAAACGGACCTATATAGACAACAAATACAACTTGGCACAACAAAATGTGGAAGTTCAAGAATGGATATGTTCACAGTTCACGCAAAGAGAAGAATAAAAGGTACATATGCTTTCAATTCTCAGCAATTCTAACTATAAGCATGCATATCAATATGTAACTGCTGCTGACGATCTTAAAACTTGGGAATTCTGATCCGATTGAGTTCTCTTTGCTTAGTGTAGTTAGCATGACTGTTCAATCAATATGAGGATCGATCATCCATTCAGAGATGGAGATAGCTCACACAGATCACATCAATTTGGTGTGTAGCATAGTACACTTAGCCATAGCTGTGCTCTTCTCGCATGTTTTTTCAGAGAAAACTTGATACGCATCTACTATTTTCGACAGGCAGGCATGAACAGGCCTGCCAAAATCAGACATGTTAAATCATCAATACATTGGTTATGGCATAGTAGAGAAATATTGGAATAAAATAGCATGAGATAATTAATATTTGAACACATGTCACTGTCAGCACTTGTATTCCCAAGTCAGAACCAAATGGAACCCCACATATTCAGTATGACAATGCAGAGAGGCTGATAGGACCAGGGGCACTTCAGGTATACATACAAAAGGGAAAATGGTATATTTTATCAGCATTGATCGTGTAAGTTATTTTGTTTGTTTCTTCTGTTGATTTTCACCTCTTCAACTCTTGTGATTACACTCATGCTGTGCAAAATAAAGGCTACGGAACCATATTCAGGGACGAAGCCAGGATCGAAGGATTGCGGGGGCCAATCAGATTAATCAGGAAGTAAACACTAAAACATATGCTTAAATTTTTCTTGATCTACAGTGTTTTTACTGTAAAAAATAGAACCATGAGGGGGGGCCATGGCCCCTGCCAGCCCCCCTACTGGCTCCGTCCCTGACCATAGATACTCCAACTTGAACACACATACAATTTTTCTAATTCAAATGTAGGATCGCATACATGCCTACGGTCTTGTGCTCAATCGTGCAAGGGGGGGGGGGTCTTTTTTCCCTCTTTATAAGAGATGCTGATTCTTACCAGTGGCAGTTAAAAAGGTTGCCGCACTACAAAATTATGTATCTTCCTCAAATCCATCCTGATATTCATCTAAAATAATGTACTTGGCACCATGAGTAAATTGAGGTGAATCAATGTCATCCTCATTTGTCTGACCCCTTTTGAATTTCTCATACCTGCGATTATAGACAAATATTGTTACACCATTAAAAGCTAACTTCCTGATATCTTGCAGTAAGTGTTAACTACTCCCTCTGTCCGAACTTATTATTTGTTTTACCTTTTCAAGATATATACATTTTGATATGCTCCTAGATATCTATTATGTCTAGATTCATAGCAAAACTTATGTATCTAGAAAAGCCAAAATGAATAGTAATTTGGGACAGAGGGAGTACTTGTCACCAGCAGTAGTATGTTACCATGTCCACAATGCAACCAAAATTACATCAATACCAAAAAACTGAATCTATATGGCAGCATAGTTTGTACATATGCAACTATTATTAATTTTTACATATACGGAATCAAAACCAGAGGTCAACCAGACCATAGATTCTTAGATAAACTCTTAGTTACAAATAATTAATAGTTTAAGAACACAGAATAAATTAGAAAAGTAGATAAGTAATCCAACTTGTCATAGGAAATCAACTTTATAGCATGACCACTGGCTAGTGCAATATCTAGCATCCATGCTACACTGTTTTGGACAGTTATATTTTGAATTCTGGAAACCAACATATAGACATCAATGTAAGCTATAACTTGAATAACTGATCAGATATTAATGGATGATGTTTCAGTTATGTTTTTAGCGTTCTAGTTTCAGTCAACAACAAATTCAGACTAAGCTATTCTTAATGGTTACAGCATTAATTTTGAACAAATAAACATCTCTGCCATTGCTCCCTGAGGCTAAAATGCAGTTTAAAACTACCCACAAAGGAAAAAATGAAGTGGTTATAACTAGACCAAATGCTAAGGGGAGATGTTTCAGTTTAGATATTTGGCATTTCAGCTTGAGTCGCCAAACAGATTGATCCCTCTTAGCCTGAGGTGAGCAAGAGCTTGTTTTGTAGGAATTAAGGACTTTGAAGTCACATTGTTGTGTGAAAACGTAATAAGGCACTGTCGCAAAAAAATCACATTGTGTGTGTGCAGAACTTGATCATAGAAAGGTTATTGTAAAGGAGTACTTACTTGTACCAATTGAATAAGCTAACACCAACCATAATGGTAAAAAGACCAAGCCCTTTCAACCAAGTAAATTCATCATGGAAATAAAATACTGCAACCTGAAATATCAAGGTAAATGGGTCATTTATAAAAGCTATCATAAACCAAAAACATATTATTTTATGGAGCCTAGGAATAATATACAGACTACCTCCTAATCTTTGTTTGGGATTACCAAGTTTTATGCTATTATTAGCAGACAAGCAATGTGTTTAGTGTTTAGATGATGTAACTCTCTTGGTACTTGATAGCTTCCTTCAATTGTTGTATGCCGAAGATAGATACTTGTTGGATTTTTCTTCGATTTTTCTTTTGGATGATTTGTAATAGACAAATATATGGACCAATTCCACTTTTTGTCATTCAAGACTTGGTAGCTCTCTGTCATGAGCCACTCAATTGTCAACCATCTGTATAATTCTGATTTTTTTTCAGTAAAGATAATTGTTTGCCATTATTGGTTAATAGCAGTATATGCAAAAAAAATAAATAAACTAGGAAGATAATTCTTCACAACTGGTTCATGAAATCCAGATTCCACTGCAAGTGCAAGAAAATAAATAAAAGAAAATGTTTTAGAAAGGATCGTGTTTCAATATTACCAAAATGGTTACAGCTTCTTTTACTACCCCAGCTATTGTCACAGTTATGGCACTTGTTGCTGAAACAAGTATATACTCTGTCAACACCTGCAGCCAGAATTAAAAGATCATGAAATCTCTGATAATTACTGAAAGTTGTCACAAATCATATAAGACTCGTTACCATGAAAAAGGCCAATGATCCTCCAATAAGCATGAGTAAGCAACTGCGCATGACATGCCAAGGGTTATCAAAATATGAATTCTTCTGAAGATCACTCCAAGGATCCAGTAGTAGAGACAGTATCATGGTGGCTATGGCCATCACTGGTGTAACATGGCTCATCAAGGTAATTGGGTTTTTCAGGCCTGCAAAAGAAAGATAGTTCATGAATTCATAGAAGTCAAATCATGATTCCCAACTAAAACAATTGTGGCCCCACTTTTACACAAGCTTAGGGAATAATCTGGATTCTGGAGACAGAGATACTAAGCCAAATGGAATGGCTTAAGCAGAAACTAGGCCTCATTTGTGTGGAGTGTTGACATGATGATCCAAAAGCTAAAGATCAACAACATCTGATGCTGTATAACATTGGGCTGAAATTATATGAACTGCTCTGCCACTTGATTCACACTTAATGGCTAACCAACGGCTTGAAAAAGGAGAGGATAGAGCTCTCATCTAGTGGACAAACAAGAACCCGGGCCAGACTGTGATTAGGAAAAGGTTTGATTGGTACATATAAATAAATCCATTGAATAATCAGATATGTAGAAGAATTCAATGATGAAATAATACTCTTCTATCATTGGAATTGATACTCAAGAATAAAGCAGAGCTTACATACCATAAGTATCTTTCTTGAAATATCAAGATCCACATGAACATGCAGAAAAGAAATCATTAGCAACGCTAAGCATTAAAGAAATATGAGTGACAACACTGTATAAATTTACTCAATCTATTCACCTGTAACAGAATCTGGGTCATGGACCAGCGGAATCCTGACATAACAGCAGCAAGCGTCACAAAAATGAAGCCCCAGAAGTCAAACTCGGTCTCCTTGACAACTGATGAAAATAATATTGTCAATCAGAAAAGAAAAGTCCAATTATTGCTGTAGCATTGATAGACAAAGGTACTGCACATTAGAATGCAACAGTTAACAGGTATCTGATAAGAAAAAACAACCGATTAGTCGATTACTTAATTCAAGTTTACTACAATGTGAACTCGACATGATGGGGAACAGAAAATAGCGGAAGGCATCATCTGTACTACAAACCACACTGGAAATACGGAATTTACTTGATTAAGAAGAAGAAAACTACGTCAACAGAGGATGTGGTGGATTACTGCAATGTTATGTGGATATCAACTTTGCAAGGAAAATAAACTTTAAATCTATACTGAGACAGCTCAGATTTTTCTTATTATAAACTAAGCTCCACAATATTAGTAATATAGATAATGAATACATAATGGAATATTTCGTTTCAAAAAAATACATAATGTAATATCTACATGTATCATTGTATCCTAAAAACAACTTTCTATAGGCAAGATTTTGGTCATCACCATAGATTTATGTTTTAAGCAGTCAGGAAAAATACAATCTAGCAATGATAAGTATGGAGAGGCACCAAAGGGGCACACGATTGAATCTAGGAAGTAAACAGATTGGCATTGCACAAATTCTTTACTGAATCACAACACATACCTGTCATCAGAACTCCAATGGAGATAACAAATATGATTCCTAGAAGCTTGATGCTAGGATTTTCCAACCTTGAAAATTGGAAGGAACTTTTAGAGGCGTATACGATCGAAAGGGACGGAAAACAAAAGAAACACTAAGATATGTTTATTTAGGGAGTGATGGTGACCCCTTTTTTAAGAAAATAAATGGTTGTTATGACACTGTAATCAACTTATCATAAGAAAATAACATATTCATATTATGTAATCAAATTATTTAGTGGATGAGCAGAATTTATGCAATCTGATGAGGTTGCGAAATGTGCAGCTAAATTCTTGAAAAAATAATTTGTAATGCTCATCTGTATTTCAAAAAGAATAGTTCACGAGTTATAAGTAAAGAAGAAAGCACTATGCTGCGAAGATACTTCATCAAAGAAGCATGCTTATTCTAAATTACCTTACTTGTAACTACCTTTCTTAATAAAGTAACATTATCCTGCTTGAGATGTCCAGATACTAGGACATTAGTGTGGTTGACTGGTTGTGGCCGTTCAAAGTTCATATAAGATCCTCATGTGGTTAAGCAAAGTGTGGATTTTATCACTGCTTTACATTTGAAACTCAATTTTTGACCTTTCTAAGGTTAGTGGTATCTTTCTAGCTTAAGATTAACAAAATTGATCAGTGAACGACATTGCCTCATTCAACTAAAAAAGTGGAATAAACATAGAACTGTATCAACCAGTTATGTGGCAAAAATGTAACAAGCACGCAGAATATAAATGCCCTGCTCTACTAATATGGATACAATGCAATCTACTACTAAATTCCAAGTATGAAAAACAATAACAAGGGGACTGAAGACCAGCACTCACCTAAATGCAAACGCAAAGAGCAAAAGGAATATCGGCGCGGCTGATTTACACTGCAGAAGATCAATTTCATGAAAACTAGTTACTTAACAGATTTGAGAAACCTAACTGGAGAAGCACAAGTGAATTAAACCCTTCAGCGGACAACACACCATAGTAGCAAACGTCACCGAGATGAACACTAGCGACGCATTGCTCAGGTTTATGTCCAACGCCGTCCCTAAAGCAGTCGGTACGACTGCAGAACAGCTAGTCAGAACTAATATTTGGTCCAGAACAAGCAAACACAAATCACTGCTGCAATCGGTTGTAAGCCGAGATCCACACCTCTCACGAAGTGATCCTTCCACCCCATCTCGACGGCACTGTCAGGCCCCTTGGGCTGGAAGAAGATTATGAGCTTGGAGAGCCCCGCCTGCAGCGCGAAGTGCACGGTGTTCATCAGCAGGGGCGCCGGGAACTTGCCCAGCTTGTCCCCTAGTAGCGTCTTGTTGTATCTGCCGTCCCAACAAACGAAGCAATCAAACCACCATTCCCGCGGCGACGAGGCGGAGTAGGGGGGAGGACCGAAGGAGTGGAGATCCAGGCCACTCACAGCGTGAGGCAGGTGCTGAACGCGTACCACACCAGGATGTAGAACCCGGTCCTGAGCACGACGGCGGGCGCCAGCGCGGCGCGCTCCGCGCGCTCCAGCGACTCCAGCTTGGTGACGGACTCGCTGGGCCGCAGCCCCGGGGCTCCGCCGGCGGAGCACGGGGGGTTCTCGACGTCGAGCGCCCGGCGCGCCGCCTCCGGATCCGCCGCCGCGGCAGCGTGCATGCTCCGCTGCCGGAAGTAGCCCGACCGCGGGGACACCACCTCCGCGGCGGCCCCGTCAGGGTCCCCGGCCTCGGACTTGGGATGCATGCCTCCTCGATTCCGCTCGTGCTCCCCCGGGGGCTACAAGGCTCGCATTGCGTGCGCGTGCCGCGTGCGTGTGGGCGCGCGCTCGCCCGCGCGGCGCTCGACGGGATCGCCGCCGGTGGGCAATGCCCGCGGCGCGGGGTGGGGATCTGGGAACGCCGCGCGCGGGGAATGGAGCGGGCTAGTGCCGGAGTGGTGGGGTGGGGGCGGCGCCTGCGCGTTCGCGAGCGGCTGCCTGCCGGAACGGGACGGGGATGGGTTGGGTTGGGTTGGTTGATTTGGCGCGGTGGGCAGGTCGGGTTGGGTTCGGGTGGCCGCGCCCGCCCCGGTTGGGTGCCTTGGCTGTGGTGGGTTGGTGGCGGCCAGGCTTGTTGGTGGGGGGCGGCGGCGCACGGGGGCCTGCCGGTGCCGGGTGCTGCGGCCGAAACGTGAAATGGAAGGGTTTTGGGAGCGTGGCGGTGGGGCTTGGATGTTCGGTGGTGGTGGTGCGTGGTGGTGCCTGACAGCAGGAGAGGACTCAGGAGTCAGGAATGGATATCTTTTCGCTGCTGAATTGCTGAAAGTTCGTGGTGTTAATGGTTGTGTGTAAGGTCTTGTTTTGTTGGACATATTGTTTTCAATGCGAAGAGCGAATAGTGGTAATTTCTCGGCAACTTGTCGCATTAAGTCATGATAGAACTATACACTTTGATGTGACGGATCAACAGTGACAATTTATCAAACTAAACAAGGCCTGACCAGTCATTTAAGGACGATTCTCAAGGAGTAGTAATGATCGGAAAATGTAGTAAATGTGTATCTTGCTGGGCATAAAAGAATTTACTTGTGCTTATACATTTTGATATATTGAAAACCTATTTGTTCGTTGTGTGGGGGTCAATAATGCTAAAAGTTGACCAAAGATGTATGACATCAAAATATAGGAAATAGTGTTGATCTGCGATGTGGGTCGGACATGATTCTCAATGTATTATTATGCTACCTTCAGGTGCTTACCTCTGGTATCTGAAAGGATGTATTCATTCGTAGCATTTTGCACCGTATGGAGTGATGTGTTCATATGTTTTTATTTTGCAACCGGTGTAACTACTCCATGTGATTCATGCCTATGCATTCATCAAGATCAGTTGTTGAACAATGTGTATCTCTCATATATATTGCATGCATGTCACCACAAATATCGTTAGAATCTGGTCGTAATGTGTGTTGGTTTTAATTCGAAAAGGTTTTCTCCTGCACAACTATAAATACATTCATGTGGGTGATAGTGTAACGCCCGCGTTTTTAGGCTCTAAATAAATCACCTATTAAATCACGCGTATTTTCAAAACCGACCCGCCGAGCTCGAAACCTAGCCACCGTTTTTCTCTCTCTCTCTCTCTCTCTCTCTCTTTCCCCGACGCGCGTGCCGTGATTTCCGCCGGCACCGCACCTCGGTCACGCCCCGCGCACCTTCCCAACGCCGCGGTCGGCCGGCCCGGCCGGAATCCCGCGCCCGCCGCGGTCCCGCCGGCCGGTCCGCCTCACCGTCACCGCCGGCCCGAAAATCACGCCGACGCCCGAGAAATTGGAAAAAACCTCACAAGACCCTTCCCCTATTTTCCTAGCAAATTTCTCTAATCTTCTAAAACTTTTCTCAATTTCTTTTCCCCTCTTTTCCCATTTTTCTTTCCTTTTCTTTTTCCCCTTTTTCCTTTTTCTTCTTTTCTTTTTCCTTTCCCTTCTTTCTTCTCTCTCCTTCCTTTCCTCCTCCTCCCTCCCGCGGCCGGCCCCCGCCGGACGCCGCGCGCGCGCGGTGCGCGCCGTTGACCCCGGCCCGCGCGCCCGCGCCGACCACGCCACCCCCCCCCTCGCACGCCACCGTGCCGCCCACCTCCGCACCGCGCCGCAGACGGCCCCGCGACGCGACCCGTCGCCGCCGCCCGCACCACCGCGCCCCCGCCGCCGCCGGCAGCCGTCGACCCCCCCCCCCCCGCCGCACACGCCGAACCGTCCCCTCGTCGGCAAGAGTTGACCCGCCGCCGCCGCCCGAGCAATCTTGTCACCGGCCGCCGCCTCGCGAAGGTGCTCGAGCTCGCCGGAGTCGACCTCGCCGGGAGCGCCGTGTGCACGAAAAATCTTTCCCGAACCGACCTCACCCCGCTATAAATAGCCCCGCCCCGTCCTCGCCGCACCACCAAGCCACCGCAACCCTCCATTGCCTCGCTGCACAACCACACCGAGCCACCACCGTAGGCCAACACCACCGGTCCGCCGCCGCCGCCGATCCGCCTCCACACCGCGTCCTAGCCCAAGGTGAGTAGGGGAGGAGAATTCCCCCGTCGCCCTCTCGCCTCTCCCCCCACTCGCCGGCCGCGGCCGTGGCCGGGAGGGCCGGCGAGCCGCCGCCGCCGAGCCGCCCTCGCCTCCGGCCGGCCGCGAGCCGGGAAGAAGGAGATGGCAAATTGCCAAGAAACCCCCCCCCCGTTTTTCCTCTATTGCCTCAAGACCGAGCCTCCCCTCTTATTTCCCTTCATTTTTCCAAATAAGCCCCTGAGTTAATGGTTAATCAAAGGTTAAACACTACTAAACCCTAGAATAAATTACAAAATAACCCTAACTTAGTTTAGGTTAGCGTAAACACCCTTTTTACTATTAATAAAAATTACCAATAAGGTCCTTAATATCTATACCCCCCCTAACCTAGCCCCTTCTCATAACCGCCCTTCCTTTCCGGTTAATACCAAACCCTACCGCATCTATATATACCCCTCCTCCGCTCACTTCCCACTCCCCGAGCTCGGCCGGAGACAGGTGTGCTAATACTACTTGTTTGCTTGTGTGTGTGTGTACGCCTTAGCCGACGGAGTAGACGGAGTAAGGTACCCCGAGCCGGAGGTCGGAGCCGACTACTGCGAGCAGGAGCCCGAGGTCCCGACGCCGAGCCGCACTCCCCGAAGATTTCGAAGACGGCAAGTTCAACCTTCCCCTTTGATGCATGCTTCGTCCTAGTTTTATAAATATACCCTATACCCGTTTTATAAATTGCATATTGTTTTACCGCAAAACATGGTAGGATAGCCACCCATGATTGCTATGATTGAACCTTGTTTTGGCCTAAATAAGTGCTTTAAAAATTGTGTGCGTGCTCTCAAAATGTGTGAGTGCATTAAAAGTGGGAATGGGATATTTTTGGAGAATGAGTACGGATCCGGGTAGACGGGATGGACGTGTGTGTCGGAGTTTGGGTAAGCTCGTACCGTGTGGTTGAGCGTGTTGGGAGTTGTCCATCTTGTCGGTTAAGGACCGGGTTGCGTGACATCTCACCTGACCCAAATCATCGTACAACCACTCGACCGTTGTATGTGGCAACGGCTTAGCATAAACCCCACTAGTTAATCTACCTGCCATCTGGTGTGCGGGTGAGCAGCGGGAGACCAAGGAGTCGGGGTACGCTCCGTGTGAGGTACGCCCCGGTTATGTGGTATAACCCCTTGGGTGCTTCCGTGGTGGCTCGTAGTGTTAGCTAAGGTGGGTAATGGCTATGATAGGATCCGTACCGCGCCGAGGTGTCCGTGTGACTGGTACCCTACTTGTGGGTAAAGATGTACAACCTCTCGCGAGTGTCAAACCTATTCGAATAGCCGTGTCCACGGTATTGGACGAGTCACGGTGTGGTCACAAAAACTAGTGTTTTGGGATGGGATGTTTTCCGGCGTGAGTTGTTTTCCGGGTGAAGAGTATGGCCGTGTGCCGGGGCTACGACGGACGGGAAGTCCGTAGTTCCACGGCTGGTTTTACTCAAAACAGCTTGAGTCACTTTGGGTACCACAATGATTTGCGAAAACCCTTTTGAAATAAACCCCTGCATGGGTGAGTTTGCAAAATAAACCTTAATCTGATCCTTGTTATACCATATGCATGATACTGCTTATAAGCCCCTCCGCGGGTGGGGTTGGATTTGCTGAGTACGTATGTACTCACTCTTGTTTTACTAACTATGTTACAGAGGAGGATCCCGATTACATCCCAGAAGACGTTGAGTAGGTCACTGCCCTACACCCAACCGTGCCTGTGTACCAGGGCCCTACCTAAAGCTTCCATGGTGTGGTACTCTGAGGAGGCTATGGAAGCCTTTGCTATCGTAGTGTGGTCGCTAGCGTTTGTGTTGTTCATTGTAACGTTGGCATTACCGTGCCCTTTCGTAACCGTAATGTAAAAGACCGATTCCACCTCGTTGTAATAAATGTGCTACCAGCCTCCGGGACTCGGTATTTGTGTCACATTTAGTCACCTCCGATGAGGGGACGCTTCGGGGTGGTATCGGAGCCGCAAGTTGGCCGTAGGACATGACCCCTAGGATACGAGACCTCCTCCGGCCCTCTCTAACCTTTCCTTTGCTAAGCTCACCTTTTCCCAAATCCTTACCTTGACTCTTGCCCCGTTTCCGGATGCCTAACCCCGAGTGGAACGGAGGAATTTGCCCCGTCCGGCCCGGCCTCCCTAACCCGTTGCTACTCGGCCCTAGAGCGCGTTGGAGTAAGGGACCCGCCGCAGTTCGTCTATCGGGAGTACGAACGCTTCGGCACCCTTCGGTGTAAGCCGCCGATCTTTGTGGGGAGAAGCACGCTTTACCCCGACATTGAGCCATGGTTCGTCAACGCCACCGGTTTTCGCTTTGCCGACACCTACCCCAAGGTCGCTCGGAAGGCCCGCGTCGCCTACGAGTGGTTTACGACAAAGCACCTCCGAAGGACTCCAATGGGATTCTTTCCACCTTCCGGAGGAAGAGGACGCTCGTGGATTGATCGCATGAGAGGTTTGGAACGAGAGGAAGAAGACTTAGAAGAGGCAGTCTCCCACCTATCCATATACCTCAGAGGCCTAGACCACCTTTATCAGGAGCAAGCCCAGCAACTGAAGCAGCAGATCGACAGAGCGGAAAGAGCAGAACAGAGGATAGAACTAGAAAGGGTAAAGACAACCATAGCAGAAGTTGAACGACACAACATGGCGCAAGACTACCTCAGGGAAAAAGAACGTTCGGAGAAGTTTTGGGATGAGCTCCAAAAGGAACGTAGAAGGCGAAGAAGAGAAGCCGACTTGGAGGAAGAAGAACCCGAAGAAACCCTACTGGGACAAAGGGACCCGGATCGAAGATGAGATACCGGAGCAAGATCTCCCACTAAAGAAGCGCCGTATCCAGCCTAGAGGAAGAGTCACCATGAGGATAAGACTAGGGTTTAGGCTAGAGACCGAGTCCTAGTAATAATAAGTGTACCCCGAAGGATGTACCCCAACCTTCCTACTAAATAAAGTTATCCATCTCTTGTACCCCACCACAACCCGTTCAACCCTATCTTTGTTTTCGGATGGCGGAAGATGGATGGACCCAAGGCGTGTGCCGGGAGGAGCCCGGTTTTGCTCGCCTCGCTCATCCACTCCCCGGAGCGCCTCGGCATCACCGAGCGCCCTAGGTACTACAAGCAGAGAGTACGAGCAACTCGGCACTCTTCGCCGTAGAGTGGTCCTCTCCGTCGCTAGAAGCAACCGCCACACCAACATCGAGCCGTGGCGCGTGACCGCCACGGGGTTCCGACACCGGGATACCTATCCCTTGGCCCTCGAAAATCCCTCCGCTACCCGTGCCGAATCTACGAAGAGCACCTCGTCCCCACACCGATGAGGTACTTCCCTCCCGCCATCGGGACCCCGGTTGGCGTGCCCGCATGAGGAACTTGGAGCGACGCCGCCACCAAGAAGACCCGCTATACCACGTAGTCGCCTACCTTGTCTCCCCGGACAAGCTCTTTGATGACCGAGCCGTACACTTGAGGGAACAGGATCGCCGGCCGAGCAAGTCGAAGTCACGGTGCGGATGCACCAAGTCCGAGTGGCTCAAGCCGAAGCGAGGACCGCCGCAGCCCATAAGCAAGGAAGCCGTTGCCCGAGAAAGCCTCGAAGGATCCGAGACCAACGCATGCAAGAATGGACCCATGGCGGAACGCCCGTTCCAGCCATTGGAGAACCTCAAGTCCCGCCGGGAACACCCCCGGTAGGATGGGGAGGAGCCATAGAAGTCCCACCAAGACCACCAACAAGCCACCGAAACCCCAACGCCTACCACCGAAGCCGCGAGCACGGCCCTCGTGAAAACGGGAGACCCCGAAGGAGGAAACGATGACGAGTCGCTCATCCCGCCGGAAGAACACTCGACCCCGAAGACACGCTCTCCTCGCGAGTAGTGTGCCCCGGACCCGGGGAATGAAGCCGTACGGTCCAAGTCGCGCCCTTAGCCTTTAGTCGTGTAGTGTGTCCGCGTAGTCGGATGTATCCTCCTCACTAGTTTGTAATAAAAACTTGTTTGTGCTTGCTTGTTTGCCGTATGCTTGTTGTGCGCTTACCGGCGAATAAACCCCGCCTTTTCAAAAGAAATCCGTTATAATCCACTTAAACATCACATAAAACCGGATCTCTTAGAAACCCGCTTCTTTACAGATGGTTTCCGGTGCGCCTCGTCGAGACCCACCGATCGGATGCTGAGGGATCGCAAGCCGATCGGAGGGAGCGTCTCCCCGAACAAGAAGTTAACCAAAATGAGGATGGAGGAGAGAACGTGGTCCTGCCACCACCACCCCCTCCTATTGACTTGGCTCAAGTCTTAGCCAACCAGACTGTCTTGATGGAGGCTATCTTCAATGCCATCAATCGTCCAAGACCCCGTGCCATGAGCATGAACGAGAAGCTGATCGAGTTCCTCAGGACTAAGCCGCCCACCTTCGCCGGGTCGGTGAATCCTTTGGACGCCGACGATTGGCCGAGAGCCATCCCGAGGGAACCGGAGCCCCTCCACCGCGAGGACCATGACAAGGTTCTCCCGGCGGCTCACCAACTCACCGGACACCCCTAGCCCGGTGGGAGAATTATCGCGCCGAGCCCAAGGATCCCTCCGCCATCACATGGGATGAATTCGTGGAGGAGTTCCGCCGCTACCACATCCGGAGGCCACACCGAAGCGGAAGGCGGATGAGTTCCGCGAACTCCGCCAAGGCAACATGTCCGTGGAGGAATACACGTACCCGTTCATAGAGCCGGCACGCTATGCCCCCGAGGAGGTGGATAAAGACTCCAAAAAGCAAGAGATGTTCAAGAAGGGGCCGACTCCGGAACCGAGGACCCCGCCGACTCCTCGCATTTACCCGACTTTAATACCCTCATGAACATGGCGATCCTCACGGAGAGAGCAAGGGCCGAAGAAAAGAAGGAGAACAAGCGCAAATTCATGGAGCACGAACAACATCTTCGAGTAGTACCGGGAAAATTGAGGGCACACAAGCTATACGCCAAGTTCGGCAAGTGTGAATTTTGGCTAGAGAAAATATCCTTCCTTGGGCACATATTGACCGCGAAGGAGTAGTCGTAGACCCCGGGAAAGTTGAGACAGCCTCCAACCGGCAAGCAACCAACCAACGTGAGTGAGATCGGGGAGTTTCCTAGGTTTAGCCGGTACTACCGGGAGGTTTATCGAGGGATTCTCCAAGATCGCCCGCCCATGACAGCTGCTCAAGAAAGAGAAGAAGTTTATCCGGACCGAGGCCCGTGAAAGAAGTTTCCAAGAGTTGAAGAAGAGGTTGACCACGGCCCCCGGTCGACCCCCGCCGATATTCAACGGGACTTTGTCGTGTATTGCGACGCCTCCCGACAAGGGTTGGGATGTGTTCTCATGCAAGATGGGCGGTAGTAGCATACGCCTCCCGTCAGCTCAAACCCCATGAGCAGAACTATCCCACCCATGATCTGGAGTTTGCAGCCGTAGTGCATGCCCTGAAGATATGGAGACATTACTTGATCGGGAACAAGTGTGAAATCTACACAGACCACAAGAGTCTAAAGTATATCTTCACCCAGCCCGATTTGAACCTAAGGCAGAGAAGATGGCTAGAGCTAGTCAAGGACTATAACCTAGAGATTCACTACCACCCGGGAAAAGCCAATGTAGTAGCAGATGCCCTAAGCCGGAAGACCTATGAGAAGGCGGCACCCAAGAGTGCCCAGTTGCAAGAAGAGATGGCCCGACTCAACGTACACATCGTTCCCCAAGGCTACGTCCGCCACCGAGTGTTCGGCCTACCCTAGAAGAGAAGGTCCGAAGGCCCAAGAAGCCGACGAGGATCCGATGAGGATCCGCAAGCACACCGGAGAAAACAAGGCCCCCGACTTCGGGGTAGATGACCAAGGCACCCCGTGGTACAAGGACGGGATATGCGTGCCCGAAGGTGGAGATTTCCGACGACCATCATGGATGAGGCACACAACTCAAGATATTCCATTCACCCGGGATCCACCAAGATGTACATGGACTTAAAGCGAAGTACCGGTGGAATGGGATGAAGGCGGACATTGCCGGTTCGTCGCCCACCGCGACACGTGTCGAGGATCAAAGCCGAGCATCGAAGCCCGCGGGGCTCGCCGCAACCTTTACCAATCCCGTATGGAAGTGGGACGAGATAGGTATGGACTTCATAGTAGGGTTGCCAAGGACTCGTAAGGGACATGACTCCATATGGGTGATCGTGGATCGACTCACTAAAGTCGCTCACTTTCTACCCGTACGAACCACCTATGGTGGAGAGAAATTGGCGAAACTCTACATAGATAATATAGTGAAGCTGCATGGAGTGCCTAGCAGAATAGTCTCAGACAGAGGGACCCAGTTCACCTCCAGGTTCTGGAGAAGCCTGCACAAGGCCATGGGCACCAAACTGGACTTCAGCTCAACATACCACCCCCAGACAGACGGGCAGACTGAAAGGGTGAATCAAATTTTGGAAGACATGTTGAGAGCCTGCGTCCTCACCTATGGCAAAGATTGGGAGCAGAGCCTGCCATATGCAGAATTTTCCTACAACAATGGCTACCAAGCAAGTCTGGGAATGTCGCCATTCGAAGCACTATACGGGAGAAAATGCAGGACACCCCCGATGTGGTCAGAGGTAGGAGAGCGTGCCCTGGTTGGGCCCGCGCTTATAAAGGAAGCCGAGGAGCGAGTAGCTGATATCCGAGAAAAGTTGAAAGCCGCTCAGTCCCGACAGAAGAGCTACGCAGACAAGAAAAGGCGTGAAGCGAGCTTCAACCCAGGAGACTTCGTCTACCTCAAGGTTTCACCTATCCGAGGGACTCGAAGATTTCAAGTGCACGGGAAGTTGGCCCCTCGGTACATCGGCCCGTATAAAGTGCTCAAGAGAGTCGGAGCAGTAGCGTATCGACTGGAGCTACCCGAGGAAATGGCGGATATACACCCGGTGTTCCACATCTCTCGGCCTACGCCGATGTTTGAAGGTTTTGGAAGAAAAGCGAGTACCGGTGGAGACCATCGATCTACAGCCGACCTTAGGTACCTGGGAGGTGCCCGTCAAGATCCTAGACACCGTGGTCAAGCGGACAAGGACGACCGAAGTACGGGTGTGCGAGAGTCCAATGGAGTAGACACGGGGTGGAAGAAGCTACGTGGGAACGAGAGGATGCACCGAGGAAGGAATTTCCCCACCTATTCGAGACTTAGCGAGAATCTCGAGGACGAGATTCATTTTAAGTGGGGTAGGTTTGTAACGCCCGCGTTTTTAGCTCTAAATAAATCACCTATTAAATCATGCGTATTTTCAAAACTGACCCGCCGAGCTCGAAACCTAGCCACCGTTTTTTCTCTCTCTCTCTCTCTCTCTCTCTCTCTCTCTCTCTCTCTCTCTCTTTCCCCGACGCGCGTGCCGTGATTTCCGCCGCACCGCACCTCGGTCACGCCCCGCGCACCTTCCCAACGCCGCGGTCGGCCACCGGCCGGAATCCCGCGCCCGCCGCGGTCCCGCGGCCCGGTCCGCCCCTCACCGTCACCGCCGGCCCGAAAATCACGCCGACGCCCGAGAAATTGGAAAAAACCTCACAAGACCCTTCCCCTATTTTCCTAGCAAATTTCTCTAATCTTCTAAAACTTTTCTCAATTTCTTTTCCCCTCTTTTCCCATTTTTCTTTCCTTTTCTTTTTCCCCTTTTTCCTTTTTCTTCTTTTCCTTTTCCTTTCCCTTCTTTCTTCTCTCTCCTTCCTTTCCTCCTCCTCCCTCCCGCGGCCGGCCCCCGCGGACGCCCGCGCGCGCCGTGCGCGCGTTGACCCCCGGCCCGCGCGCCCGCGCCGACCACGCCACCCCCCCTCGGCACGCCACCGTGCCGCCCACCTCCGCACCGCGCCGCAGACGGCCCCGCGACGCGACCCGTCGCCGCCGCCCGCACCACCGCGCCCCCGCCGCCGCCGCAGCCGTCGACCCCCCCCCCCCCCGCCGCACACGCCGAACCGTCCCCTCGTCGGCAAGAGTTGACCCGCCGTCGCCGCCCGAGCAATCTTGTCACCGGCCGCCGCCTCGCGAAGGTGCTCGAGCTCGCCGAGTCGACCTCGCCGGAGCGCCGGTGTGCACGAAAAATCTTTCCCGAACCGACCTCACCCCCGCTATAAATAGCCCCGCCCCGTCCTCGCCGCACCACCAAGCCACCGCAACCCTCCATTGCCTCGCCGCACAACCACACCGAGCCACCACCGTAGGCCAACACCACCGTCCGCCGCCGCCGCCGATCCGCCTCCACACCGCGTCCTAGCCCAAGGTGAGTAGGGGAGGAGAATTCCCCCGTCGCCCTCTCGCCTCTCCCCCCACTCGCCGGCCGCGGCCGTGGCCGGGAGGCCGGCGAGCCGCCGCCGCCGAGCCGCCCCCGCCTCCGGCCGGCCGCGAGCCGTGGAAGAAGGAGATGGCAAATTGCCAAGAAACCCCCCCCCGTTTTTCCTCTATTGCCTCAAGACCGAGCCTCCCCTCTTATTTCCCTTCATTTTTCCAAATAAGCCCCTGAGTTAATGGTTAATCAAAGGTTAAACACTATTAAACCCTAGAATAAATTACAAAATAACCCTAACTTAGTTTAGATTGGCATAAACACCCTTTTTACTATTAATAAAAAAATTACCAATAAGGTCCTTAATATCTATACCCCCCTAACCTAGCCCCTTCTCATAACCGCCCTTCCTTCCCGGTTAATACCAAACCCTACCGCATCTATATATACCCCTCCTCCGCTCACTTCCCACTCCCCGAGCTCGGCCGGAGACATGTGTGCTAATACTACTTGTTTGCTTGTGTGTGTGTGTACGCCTTAGCCGACGGAGTAGACGGAGTAAGGTACCCCGAGCCGGAGGTCGGAGCCGACTACTGCGAGCAGGAGCCCGAGGTCCCGGACGCCGAGCCAGCACTCCCCGAAGATTTCGAAGACGGCAAGTTCAACCTTCCCCTTTGATGCATGCTTCTGTCCTAGTTTTATAAATATACCCTATACCCGTTTTATAAATTGCATATTGTTTTACTGCAAAACATGGTAGGATAGCCACCCTTGATTGCTATGATTGAACCTTGTTTTGGCCTAAATAAGTGCTTTAAAAATTGGGTGCGTGCTCTCAAAATGTGTGAGTGCATTAAAAGTGGGAATGGGATATTTTTGGAGAATGAGTACAGATCTGGGTAGACGGGATGGACGTGTGTGTCAGGAGTTTGGGTAAGCTCGTACCGTGTGGTTGAGCGTGTTGGGAGTTGTCCATCTTGTCGGTTAAGGACCGGGTTGCGTGACATCTCACCTGACCCAAATCATCGTACAACCACTCGACCGTTGTATGTGGCAACGGCTTAGCATAAACCCCACTAGTTAATCTACCCGCCATCCGGTGTGCGGGTGAGCGACGGGGAGACCAAGGAGTCGGGGTACGCTCCGTGTGAGGTACGCCCCGGTTATGTGGTATAACCCCTTGGGTGCTTCCGTGGTGGCTCGTAGTGTTAGCTAAGGTGGGTAATGGCTATGATAGGATCCGTACCGCGCCGAGGTGTCCGTGTGACGGTACCCTACTTGTGGGTAAAGATGTACAACCTCTGCAGAGTGTCAAACCTATTCGAATAGCCGTGTCCACGGTATTGGACGAGTCACGGTGTGGTCACAAAAACTAGTGTTTTGGGATGGGATGTTTTCTGGCGTGAGTTGTTTTCTGGGTGAAGTGTGTGGCTGTGTGCCTGGGCTACGACGGACGGGAAGTCCGGTAGTTCCACGGTGGTTTTACTCAAAACAAGCTTGAGTCACTTTGGGTACCACAATGATTTGCGAAAACCCTTTTGAAATAAACCCCTGCATGGGTGAGTTTGCAAAATAAACCTTAATCTGATCCTTGTTATACCATATGCATGATACTGCTTATAAGCCCCTCCGCGGGTGGGGTTGGATTTGCTGAGTACGTATGTACTCACTCTTGTCTTACTAACTATGTTACAGAGGAGGATCCCGATTACATCCCAGAAGACGTTGAGTAGGTCACTGCCCTACACCCAACCGTGCCTCGTGTACGGGGCCCTACCTAAAGCTTCCATGGTGTGGTACTGCGAGGAGGCTATGGAAGCCTTTGCTATCGTAGTGTGGTCGTTAGCGTTTGTGTTGTTCATTGTAACGTTGGCATTACCGTGCCCTTTCGTAACCGTAATGTAAAAGATCGATTCCACTCGTTGTAATAAATGTGCTACCACCTCCCGGGATCGGTATTTGTGTCACATTTAGTCACCTCTCGATGAGGGGACGCTTCGGATAGTATGGACAACCTAATCATTTTATTCAAGACGTTATATTAAAACAAAACACAGTATGAAACTACACCGAACTACATTTTATTCATTTAAAAACACACACACATTAAACGTGTGCTGCGTTTGTCAACTACTTAAGCAAAACAATAATATTTAGTGTGGTATTGAGAGAAGTCTATTTTACTCCTCTATGGCCCTATCTATCTACTTTGTCCACTTAACCCCTAAACAAAATTTAGACTCACTTTACCCCCCCCCCCCCCAAACCACTTCATTTGGTCCAATCTAACCCTAATTAGATTTCTATTTTTTGTTTCTTCACATACAAGTTGAGTTTTAATTTCAGATTTTGTCGGTAGATCGACTTATAACATAATGCTATGTGGTAGAAAAATATAATAGCAACTTTTTGTGAATAATTTTTTTACGATTTTGTCTATCTCGGATACATTTTCTATTAAATAGTCCTAACCTATGGAAATAATCATGAAAAATTCTTAGTATACTTTTTTAGGAAAAAAATCATTTTTTACCATCCAACTCTTGCCTCGAACTCCAAAACCAGATATTTTTGACTACCCAGCTTATAAAACCATTCACAATTGACTATCATACGGTTTTTGATGGGTAGTTTTATTTTTTTATTTACAATTTAGTCTTTAAATCTTAAAATGACTATTACTTTTTGCTTGTACCTCCGATTTAGGTGATTATGACGGGCACGCATTCATAACGGTGAGCTTTATCTTTTAGAATGTTCTTTATATTACTTTATCAATGTTTGTTATATTATTTTTATGTTGTTGTGTAAATAAAAATAAAATTATAAGAAAAGTAAAACAAACTGTTACTAATATGAACAACATTTTAAAAGATAAAGCTCATCGTTATGAAGACATGACTACAAGAATCACTTAAATAAGAGATAGGAGAAAAAATAGTGATCACTTAAAGGTTCAAGGACTATTTTAATCATTTTTATTTACATTTTAGTCCTTGAAAATTAAATGATTAAATATTTTCTCATAGTTGGGATTTAAGGGATTCTTGTGGTCATACGCTCATAATGATGAGCTTTATCTTTTAAAATATTGTTCGTATTATTTTGTAACTATTTGTTTTTATTTTTCTTATATTTTTGTTTTCACACAATAACATAAGAATAATATATCAAATAGTGATAAAATAGTACAAAGAACTTTTAAAAAGATAAATCTCATTATTATACACCTAAATCGGTTGTACAGACAAAAAGTAATAATCATTTTAAGCTCTAAGGACTAAATTATAAATAAAAAGATTAAAACCACTCATCAAAACTGCATGATGACCAATTGTGAACGGTTTTAAGAGTTAGTGGTCAAAGATATCCGAGTTTGGAGTTCGATGGCCAGAATCAAACTAAGACAAGAGTTGTATGATAAAAAAAGATTTTCCACCTTTTTTTTACATAAGACATCATGTTTTGTATCCACTCACACAAAAACTGAACTTGAAATTCAACTAAAAAGAGAAATCTATATAGAGGGTATTTAAGTAGTAAAGTGAGTCTAAATTTTGTCAAGGGGACAAAGTGATTAGGCGAGGGAAGTAAAATAAACCTTTTCATATGGTATTCAAGCAAGCACACCTAATTCAGCATTTTGTAGGAAGGAAAAACAATATGCAAGACTTACGTATTGAAAAGCAACCGACGAGGAGACACAAGGCATAGACTAAAGTGCTGCATGCTTCCAAATCTGCCGGTGCAGGCCAGAGCCGGACGGAGCCGAAAACACCAAAGCAACACTGAGTTGCCGTGGCAGAACGACCGATTCCGAGATCCATGATGCCACGTAGAGGCGAAAAGCAGATCTGAGCTGCAAAAGCATAATCACAAGGCTCTCCGATCCGGATATCGGATCTGGGCTCCAAAACATTCCGCCCCAAACCCGGGCACATCTTGAACCCGATCGAGGTCTTAATCTAAGCCAACGACCTCAAGATTAAATACTAATCGGATGGGTATGGACTGACCGACGAAGACGCCTGTGTTTGTTGGACCTAACACACACACACGGGTATAGAATTTAAGCTAGCTGCATCTGCACCAGCTGCATGCACCCATGATATGATATTCTGCGAGCGTTGCTCGTCGCATTGCACACAGGCTTTGTGTTTCAAAATAAGCTTGAACAACTCCCCTTTCCGGTATGCCCAATGCTGGCTGGAGACCTGGAGTATGCCCAGAAGGTTGACTGTATTTACTCCCTCCGTCCCAAAATATAAGGACTTGTTAACTTCTGCCGATCACGTTTTACTACTCGTCTTATTCAAAAAATTTGTGAAAATATTATTTATTTTGTTACGACATGTTTTTTCATCTTATATATTTTAAGTATATCATAATTGTTTTCATATTTTCATAAATTTTTTGATAAGACAAGCGGTCAAATGTGACCAGCAAAAGTCAATAAGTCCTTATATTTTAGGACGGAGGGAATATTAATTTGTGCATGACCAGAGATCTGTTGGAGCTTGGCCGTTGGCAATATGGCAAGTGCCTTCTTGGTCCAATGATGAGTTTTGTTGTGTTTCAGTAGTCATTTTTCCCTTAAATTGCATGCGTGCGTGCATGGATGAGCCATGTTCGCTTGGCTTATCACCCATCACCCCACAACAGCGGGACCCCGAGTATTAAAGTGGATGACAATATGGGTAGCTAATTTAAAAGTAGAAAAGGAGTAAGGCAAGGAGATCCTTTATCTCCTCTGCTTTTTAATTTAGTTGCTGATTGCTTGGCAAAGATGGTCCAGATAGCACAGGGGAACAATTTGGTGAAAGGGCTCATCCCAAACATAATTCCCAGAGGTGTGGCTATTTTACAGTATGCTGACGACACTATCTTGTGCATGGAAGATGACCGGAAACGTTGACAAACATGAAATTTCTCTTGTATATATATGAAAAGATGTCAGGTTTAAAGATAATTTTTGACAAAAGTGAGATTATCATGGTTTTCTCTGATGAACAAAAAGCTTTACAGTATTCTGAACTGATAAACTGCGCTACTGGGGTTTGGCCAATAAAGTACCTAGGAGTCCCAGTTTCTGGCTCTAGGCTTCATGTAAAAGATTGGATGGCTCTGAATGAAAAATCATAAAAAGATTGGAGGGGTGGCGGTGTTCCTCACCGTCATACCGAAAGGATCTTGTGATGCCTAGAGGGGGGTGAATAGGATCACTTTTAAAATTCGCAAAATCCGCGAGCAAGGATCGTGGATCGGATGACCCAAGACGATCGACCGGATGACCGGGGTCCGGTCACCCTGGCACTTGTGCCGGATCAACCAGTGCGCAGGAGTAAAACTCAATAACTTAAAGGGAAAGTGAATTTGCAGAAAATATGTGAACCAACTTGGTGTAATTGAAGTGAAGAAGACCTGCAACAAAGGATATTACACACAACAACACAAATATAGAGATCGATTCAAATATAACTTCTAGGGTTAGGGTTGATGATGATGAACACAAGCAAGCAAGAGAGACAAGCGATTTGTTTACCGAAGTTCACCTCCACTAAGAAGGCTACGTCTCCGTTGAGGTTCCCACAAAGGGAGGGCTATCACGAAGAGCCTCTTGCCTCTCCAATTCACCACAAAGGCAAATTGGTGCTCACTAAGAAAAACTCCACAAAGGAGGGGCAATACAAACGATCCCGGTGCTCCGGACGGAGAGGGCACTCAACGGGCGACGCCTAACCGTCTAGAAGCAAGCTTCAAGAGTAATAAACACAAATCAATCAACCAAAGCCACCACAAGTGCTTCTTGAGAGGAGAAAATGAAGATCTCTCACAAAGGGGCTAAATCCTACACCTCAAATGCTTTCACACTCAAACCCTAGGAGGAAATCTTGATTAGAGTGCTTTGGAATGAGTTAGAAGAGAGGAGATGAAGCTTTGGGGGTGCAGCAATGGAGGAGGAGGCGGAACCCTAAAGAGGAGGAAGAAGGGGTATATACCCACTTCCCCCGACTTGACCGTTGGGGGCAGCCTGCGACCTGGCCGGGTCACCCGCCTCCCTCCAGCACGGTTCCGGGTGGCCCGGCCACTCGTGCCGGTTGACCCGGTAGGCTTGGAGGAGGAGAGTTTTAACGAGAGGGGGCTGTTTTTGAATTATCTAAAGGTTTTTCTAGGTTTTTCACTCTTAGAAAAGATGAGAAAAGATCACAAGAAGCACTTGTAGCAAACCTTGATTAGCCGACCGCATCCCTCTTTATAGTATGTGTTTCCTAAACTCAAATTCAAACCGAAAATTAAAATTAAATCGTCAATTGAGCTTCAACACCATAAAAAAGAAAATGAGGGCCTTCCTTTGAGAATTCATATTTATTTCACTTTAAAGCCTGCACACATCTCATTCAAAGCATTAATCCTTCCTAATTGCATTGTCATTATCACCAAAACAATTAGGAGCCTAGATGCACTTTCACATACGGGGGCAAACTAATTTTACTAAATGCCTGTCTAAGCTGTATACCAACTTATGCTATGTCCATGTATATGCTACCAAAAACAGTGATCAAGAAAATAGACTCGACAAGGAAAAAGTTTTTTTTGGCAAGGAGGGGCTGCCAAAAGGAAATATCACTTGGTGAAGTGGGCAGTGATTACTAAACCAAAAAAGAAAGGAGGTCTAGGAGTAAAGGACTTAAGGAAAATGAATATTAGTCTTCTTTGTAAGTGGTGGTGGAAGTTTGAGAATGAGGAAGGTCTCTGGCAAGAAATAGTCAGGAAAAAATATAGGGTGAAAGGTGGGATTGCTAGTCTGAGAGAAAAACCAACTAATTCCCCTGTGTGGAATGACCTAATTAAAGTGAAAAACCTGTATCTGGCTGGCAGAATTATGAAAGTAGGTAATGGTGCTGACACAGATTTTTGGGAAGACCCATGGTGTGGAAACATAGCCTTGAAAAGTAGATTCAGATCTTTGTATGAAATAAACAATGAGCAGCATACTTCTGTTGCAGAAAGGGCTCAAAGAGGGTGGAGGCTAACCTTCAGAAGATGGTTAGATGAGTATGACCAAAATCAGCTAAGACAGCTCAGGGACATGTTGTTGGCTTGTCCCCTGGGTCAACAAAAAGATAAGCCCTCCTGGGCTTGGGGGAAACATAAAATCTTCTCTGTAAAGTCTATGTATACACATTTATGTGTAGGGGAGGTTGGGGGTTCAAATAAAAAAATTTGGAAAGCACAAATCCCCCTGAAGATTAAAGTGTTCATGTGGCTGATAACACAGAATGCAATTCTAACAAAAGATAATATGATTAAGAGAAATTGGCAAGGAGACCGACATTGTAGGTTTTGTGACAAGGAGGAGAACTTAGTGCATCTCTTTTTTGACTGCCCTTTAGCCAAGTATGTCTGGAGTCTTATAGACTGGGTGATAAGAGCGGACTGCAGACCGTCTAATATGGAGCAATTCTGGGTTTGGTGTGAGAAATACATGCCAAGAAACTCAAATATACATATGGTAGGCTTAGCTGCGAGTTGCTGGGCTATATGGCAAGCGCGCAACAATGCCTGCTTTGAAAGTAAATTAATTAGATCTCCTACTAAGATCATTTGCTCAATTTCTTCTTTTCTCAAATGCGGGCGGGTGTTCAAAAGGAGGAGGGCAAAGCAATGCTGGAAGCTGGAGCTGAGGTGCTTAAGAATGCGGCACTACTTCATCACCCCAGAGGCCAAGATCAGGGGGAGCCAAGATCAGGAACGGTGCTGCTGCAGTAACGCAGGGGGGTGCTGGAAAAAAAGATTTCAAGTTGTCAATTATCTGTGAAGATTTCGTTTTGGCCTGGAAGAAGCTTCTGTCTGTGTTAGCTGGTGTGGCAGCCCCTCAGTGTGTTCTAGACTCTTTCGTTTGCTGTTGTTTGATAGACTTAGTAGGATGGCCGCCCCTTTGTGCTAGTCCTAAACTTTATGCTTGTCTCATTTAGCTGCCTTCTCTCTCGTTGAACTGGGAAGTGAGGTTTGGTTCCGCTATAATGAACTATGTACGTTGTAATTTCGTTGCCATGGTAATGAAATTCGGGCATGGCCCTTAGTGGAAAAAAAAATCACCAACAATCACCAAAGAAGATTTTCTCTCGTGGAACAAATCAAAGACACTACCACCCGCCATCAGCCAAACGAACAAGTTGTTTGATGGACGAACCATCATCCATTTGCAGGAGTGATGGTCAGGTGCGAGATCCGGGGTCACCGTCAGGTCCACTTTTGGCACGCAGCTCTCGAATCATGACACGGTTGGCACCAGGTCCTTCTGCTCCTGCACAGCTGCATGGTTGCCCATGACATGCTGGAAGCGTTGCTCTCATTGCACACACAGCCTTTGTGTTGCCAAATTGCAATAAGAAGCTTGACCGGCTCCCGAAACATGAACTCATGGCAGATGGTTTTTCCATACGCTAACCCCCCCCCCCCCCCCGACATTGCGGCCATGGCCATGGCCATATGCACTCCGATATAAAAGCACCTCCCGTCACATCGCTTCGAAAAGCCATTCGACCGGGGCCAAGCCCACTTGATCGTGATCCATCATCAGGGAGTGTGTACCTTGTAGTATGCAGATAAGGCTTTCATGGGGTACATGACGATCGATATTGACTCGTCGCGCCCCGGCTGGTCCCGGCGCCCGCGTGTGGGTACGCTACGTACCGCAGCCGCGTTCTCGGCGGCGACATGTCCGTTTCAGCTTCGATTCATCAGTTAACGCGACAAGGAGGGCCGGGTGGACACCGCACAGTAACAGTGCTGCCCCGACGACGACGGTAACATGGATGATCTGATCAGAGACGTACCTGAAACTTTTTTCGGGCACAGTATGTAAGTCAATGTAACTGGCTAGCTGCGCTATTGGAGATTTGGAGTATCTCAAGTTGCAGGTTATACTGTGCCTGGATGGAGATCCATTCTAGCCACGATCGGGCCGACGAGCAACCCCCCAGTATACATGGCCAATCGTGTTGCACGACACGACACGACACGAACACGACTAAACACGACACGATTCGACACGAACACGGTTGGACACGACTACCTTTCGTGTCGTGTCGTGTTCGCAGGCGTGCAAAAACCTCGACACGAACACGACACGAAGGGCATCGTGTCGTGTCGTGCTGGCACGACAACACGACCGGCCCACCGTGCCGTGTCAACACGAACACGATTCACAGAAAAAAAATTCATCACAGACAATTTTTTCAAGTATACAACATTCAACAACACGGATCAAGTCATCTTCGTCCTCTCCGCATGTCCCAGAACCGAAGCTCCTCATCGAAGCCAACTTGCACTTCTTCGTGCTCGTCGTCGTCGACGACCGCCGTCGACCTACGGTTCCTCGACGAACTAGCCATCACTCGCGCAAAGACCAAAGAGCCAAAGAAGAAGAGCATTAATCATGATTCGAGGAGATCGAGATCTAGGGTTAGGGTATGGGGACGGATTCGAGGAGAAGCTTACCCGGCCGGTCCGAGCACCGTAGTCGCCGACGAGGTCGAGGAGACGAGAGACGGCGAGCACGAGTCAGGAGAGGACAGAGGACGACGAGATCTAGGGTTAGGGGACGAATTCGAGGAGACCGAGAGAGAGACGGGGAGAGGAAAGAGGAGGGAGAGATTAGGGGAGAGCTATCATGTCGCCTCGCGCCGTGCCGCCGCCATGGCCGCGGCGGCGGACCACCGCCGCCCGGAGAGAAGAGAGGGGGAGGCGGTGCGGGGGGGGAGGCGTGGCGGAGGGGGGAGGCGTTGCGGGCTTGCGGGGCCGGCGCCGGGAGTGGGGGAGCGGCCGAGCGGGGGCCGGGGGGGTTAGGGGTTAGCCGGCGCTTATATAGCCGCGGTCGGGCGCGGGCCGGCCGGCCGGCCGGCTGGGCCTTGCTGGGCTGGGCCGTTTTTGGAGATATAACGGCTATATTTCCTGTGGGCTATATTAGTCGTGTTTTAATCGTGTCAGGGTACTTTTCGTGTCGTGTCCGTGTTCAACACCACGTGTCGATTTTGAAACACAACACGGCACGGTCATCGTGTCGTGTCGACACTGACACTATGCAATTGTGTTCGTGTTCGTGTCGTGTTTTCTAGTGTCGTGTGTCGTGCCGCCCGTCGTGTCTGGCCCATTTGGCCATCTATACCCCCCAGCAGGCCAGCCTAGCTAGCTCGTAGGACTGTGGTGTGGTCGTCTCACCACCGTACCTGGGAGAATCCGAGATCCAACAGGCAATCAACAGGGGCGAGCGGCGTGGCCGGTCAGGCGATCAGGCAACAGCTCGACCGCCTCTCCTCCAATGCCGTACTGATTGCTGACTGAACCCGCCTGCGGAGACCTTTTTGCATCTCGGCACCGTCGTTTTCGCCTCCTTTATGCCATGACATCTGACGCGGCGTTGCGGTGCGGCTCGCGCGTCGTCTTCTTCCTGACGATAAGACCGGGGAACCATTCGTTACTCCTGCTCGATCGAGAGCCGCCTGCTGACGCTGATCGCTGGATGCATGCCAAGTTAAAGATCGATCTCCCCCCGGTTCTTCCAATCGCCGGCCGGCCGCGGCGTCCTCGGAACCAAAGCTTGTGAACCTACAATGGCAGTAGACATGGACACTGACGACGAGCCCTTACTGCGCGTAGCTAGTACGTCGTGTCACTGTTACCGCGTCGAGAGAGACGAGAAAGATGATCCCGCCCTCACGATCACAGTTAATTACGCGGCGCTGTACTGGAACGTTAATTTGCTTTGCCTTCAATCGCGCCTGGGCCTGACGGCAATCGCGTGGCGTTTGTGCGTGCGCTCTCCCCGCCTGATAGGTGATAGCACCCAACTCTGAACCTCTGATGATCCCTCTGCTCGCTCAGCGACTGTCGAGCAAGGCCGTACATGCGCTTTTGGGCCAGGCCGACTGCCCGGGCCATGCAAAAGCTAGGCAGGGCCGGCGGCCGGCCTGGCCTCCCATTTTCTTGGGCTCCTAGCAATCAATCAATGTCTAAGCTCACCATCGATGTGCAAATGTGTACGTCTGTGGGCAGCAACAACATCAACGTGAGATCACCCTCACATGCTTGCACTGCAGTCTCAAAATCTCTGACGTAACCGCTATGAATGGCACAATAGCACTTCACAAATGTGGTTTCCTACTTCAGCTTCAGCAAGGAAAAAAAAATCAGGCCACGCTTTCATGCTTGGAATAATGAACCTGGATATTACATTGCTGGATAGGTAGTACTATTGAAATGTCAAAATAATCTACTGGTATCATACTTTGGATAACACGGCCCATTCGTTTTTTCCCCTTCAAAATATGCAAGTGATGAACTGAGAGGTATCAATTTATCATATACCAGGTCACTTGTTTTTCCCAACCAAAAGTGGACCCAGAATCAAGAATGCATTTATCTTGTCATCTTCAAGGGTGTCACATTTCCCTCACAGCCTGGGCTTGGAGCTTTGCGTTCATGCCCAAAACGCGCGTACGAGATATTATTCAGATACGACATTTCTCAGGGGGGGACGGATTGAAAGGAGGACGATGTCACATTGCATTATTGCGTGGTACTTTTTCAAGCTTAGCAGACTCCTGTTAGCAGCGTTAAGTACTGTCATGGCACTGTCCGCTGCAAAATACTGAAATATGTTCAGTCATCTGACACGCATGTATGCACATGTGATCAATCGTGCAAATGAGTTTAAGATGTTTAAGATACTAATGAGTTTGCAATACAAATGTAGTTAGCCTAATTCAGGAATGAATGAATGTATTCACACATTTCAAAATAAAGAAAATTTCACTGACGGCGGAGAAACCACAGATATCAAATCTCAAGAACCGACAGTTTTGTTTGTAAGCTAGCATATCTCTTCCAAATAGCAATGGTACTCTACCACCGGGAGGGATGCAGATCGTTTTCACCGGAAAAGAGGGAAAAGGAGCATGCTGGAGTATAGTGGGACTAGTGGATGCCGTGGGAGAAGACGATGGGGAGAGGGCCACATACAAGAGAGCTCTTTTTATAAAATATGTTTCAATTTTTTGGAAAAAAAATGCTTTGGGATAAATTTGTAGGTGTACTTGATTGATTATTATAAATCTAAAAAAATGACATCCTGGAGCAATGGTAGTTGGTACATTTTGCTAAATTATCGACACTAGGTAATATTAGCAGGTACTATATGTGTGGCTTGGGACGGTGGGTAATGTTCAGTTTTTTTTCCTCTTGGAGAAGAACATATGAACCATATTTGAGTTGTCGCACTTTCTAGTCTGAAAACTTCACATAAACCGATATTTTCATGCGAGCAATGTATATAAATCACGCAAAATGCATTCATACCTGAAGGTCATATACTTTGAACAACATCGATAGGTAACACTAATTCGATCAGAAGAGCGTACTGTATGTATTTTCTGTTGCGTTCCTTTTCCATGGGCTCGCCGCCCAGCCCAAATGTTTCGTGTGGTCTAATACTTTGACCTGAGTATGGATGTTGTTTACTGTGAAAGACTTGTGGAAACGGCATAGCCATAAAGTCGCCGGTGCAATCCATTATATAGGATCAGTACAAAGGTAGAGCAATACTTGTCGATCTTGTGCTAACCCCATAACCCATGTCACGTAGGTTCGATTCTCAGCCTCTTTGCCCAGAAACCAAATCCATCTTGGGAAAAAATCACTCTTGCAAGTATTGGATTTCTTTAAACGAACTTTGTAAGTAAAGAATTATTAGTGCTATCTAACATTAATTCTTTGTTGATGAAGATAAAAATTCTTTTTTTGCTACGTGCGTATGACATGTGAATTTTACTAATGGTCTATATAAGTAGATGGACTTGAGGTCCCTTCCGTGACACAAAAAAAAAAAGAAAAAGAAAAAAATGCCATCTTTGGTGTTTAGAGGTAGCTTCAATGCTTATTACTGCTTTTAGCTATGATCTCGCTACTGCAATTCTAAAATACACTTTCAACTTACTGCTAACATCCAAAACTAGAAAGGAAATTCAACTTGTTCCAAAGTTTTATGCACCACAGAGGTAATAGAGCTTAAGACGGATTCATTGTACTATAACTCGGATGAAATCAGACATTCGGACATGTTACTTTGAAATAAACGTCATACTAGTATTTTTTCCCTGTATATACACAGTGTAGAGCTGATGAATCAGGTGGTGATCAATGAATAGAATTGCTATGTACAAGCAGACACAACACCCTCCAAATTAAGTTCCAACATAGCAGCAACAAGCTAAATCAAGCAAAGACGACGCAACTAGTGGTAGAAACGAGACGTGGCGTACGACAACATCTGCTAGCTGGTAGCTCGAGACCGTACGTCTAACACACGCACGCACGGGCATCGTCATGGACCTACAAAACTTCCTTCCTACCGCACTCAACCTCCAATCACTCGAAGTCGAAGAAGAAGAACACACGCGGAAATCAAATCAAACAACATACACGGGGCTGTACTGAAATCATGTCGACGGCAGTAATCTGTAGTATGTGCAGGCGTACGTGTGAAGCAGCAGCAGGTAGCTAGTGCCCGACCCCGGGGCTCGGGACGGACCCCATCACCCGCGCGGCATTGCCAGCCACCGCCGCCCTCCTGCCGCCGAACTCCGGCGGCGGCGGTCCTCGGAACCCGCTCCCGGCCGCCGCCGAATCATCCCTTTTGCCGTCGTTGCCCGGCGGCGCCTCGCCGCCGGAGCGTGGCGCGACGCCGGCTGCCGGCAGCAGCACCCTTGCCGCCGCGGCGCCGCGCGGAGGCGACGCGACGAGCGCCAACAGGAGGAGCACGAGCACGAGCACGGCCACCCGGCAGCTTCTGCGCACGGTCATCTTGCTCTCGAATCTTATCTCTGTCGTACGTAGTCTGAGCAAGGCAGGGAGCGTGAGGTGGTCGAGGAGGATTTCGAGGGGATCAGGGAGTGGGTTTATATAAGCGCCGCGGGCGCGGCGGCGCGCCACGCCAGCGGAGAGCGCGAGGCGTGGGGACAAAGGCAACGCCACGGCGCGTCGCGCGGCGGGCACCTAGCTAGCAGCCGTCGCCTCGCCAGCCGCGTGCGCACGGCGGCAAGCCAAGCGGGGAGAGACGAGAGGCGCGCGGCCGGAGCATCGTGGGGGCGAGAGCGCGGGAGCGGACAAAAGACGCGCGGGCGCGGGCCGGGCCGGTTTGGTTTGGTTTGGTTGGGTTAGTCAGGCGACGTCAGGACCGGAGGGAAAAGGCTCGGGGAGTCGGGGCCCGGGTGCCTTTGGCTGCGGCTAGGAGCCTGCGACAGCGACGCGGCCGGAGGGGTCGCCGGCGGCGTCGGCCGTTTTGCGCTCGTCCGGCACGGATCGCGAGTATCTGGTGATGTGGGACGGCTGGGTGGGCTCGTTGCTTGAAGCGAGTAGTAGAGCCTGTAGTTAGCGTCTCCGTGCTAACCGCTTCTGGTATTTATCGTCCGTCGCGTAATTTAATTTCGTTCTGCGCGTATGGGAACGTCAGATGAGAAGGAAGCCAATTAAATGAGACGCGTAAAGGAAATGATGAGTTGTGTGGAAAATTTGAAGCAAACCCTTCTAATACACTCCCTCCATTTTGAAAACATTTTGATTTAATTTTTATTCTTTATTTGGATATAACTCTATATATAGATGCATATATAACGAAATCTATATACTGAAGATAATTAAGCAGAGATCCCCATTCTAGAAAAGAGATAACCAAACAGGCCTACAAAAACGTTTTATTTATTTGTTTATATGTGAATCGTGGGAATGAAATAAAATACGTAACTGGCCAATCAAAGAGGAGCGAACCTGCAAAGCTAGAGCTGATTCCCCCGTTGCTCTTTCTTCGCGGGAAAGCTTTCCTTCCAAGGGAACACTTGCTCTCTGGCGTCCTGCGTAGGATTTTGGCTGCTTGTGTTGTTGGAGGGCACAAGCTGCAAACGGAATCGTTCGTTGCCTGCGTGCAGAAGGCACAATTTATTTCCTTTCAGGCAAACTGTTGCCCGTTGCCTGTGTTCTTCCTTGGACTTATTATCACAAGGATCCCTTGTCTATAGAATTCCAAACGGGCCGCCCGGCCCGAGCCCGAAATGGCCCGGCACTAAGCGGCCCGACCCTATCAGGCCCGATGGATTATTCGTGCCGGGCCGTGTCGGGCGTCGTGCCGAACCGGCGGCCCGAGCACGGCCTTAAGGCTGTTTTCGGGCCGGGGCCAACACGACGCCGAAAACGGCCGATGGGCGGCGCCCGGCCCGGCACTAACGCAACGGAGGAGGAGCGAGGGGCGCGGCGCCGCGGCGCGTGTCCGCCGCCGAGGTCGGGGGCGGCGGCGCGCCCTCGCCACCGCGGGGGAGGAGGGAGGAGCGGCGCGAGGCGCCGGCGCGGCCACCGCGGGGAGGGGGGGGGGGAGGGCGCGGCCACGGCGGGGGCCACCACGGACGGGGAGGAGGCGGCGGCGCGGCACCCCGGCCACCGCGGGGAGAGGAGGGAGGAGCGGCGCGGGCGCCGGCGCGGCCACCGCGGGGAGGGGGGGGGAGGGCGCGGCCACCGGCGGGGCCACCACGGACGGGGAGGAGGCGGCGGCGCGGCACCCCGGCCACCGCGGAGAGGAGGGCTTGGCGGCATGGCGCGGCGGCCACAACGGAGAAGAGTGGTGACGGCCCGGGGCGCGGTGAGGAGGCGCCGCGGCCCTCCACGGTGCGGCGGAGCTCCGGCCTTGCCTTGGTCGCCGTCAGCGGTGCGGATTGGGAGGGAGACAAGGAGTTTGAGGAGCACACAGTGTGGTGCGGCCGGAGGTGGGACTTGGGAGCAGAGTGGGGCGGTACTGTCGACTAGAGTTGAGGATGAGAATATTAGGGTTTCAAGTATTTATACAAGAGATGCAAATTTGTTATCGGGCCACTTATCGGGCCGGCGAAAATCGGGCGTGCCTCGGCCGCACTATGGGCCGAAGTGGCGGCCCCGGAGCACTATCGACCTATCGTGCCGGGCCGCCACTAAGCACTATCAATCGTGCCTCGGACCGTGCTAGGGCTGTGCTTTTTAGGGCCGTGCCTCGTGCCGCCAATCGTGCCCGACCCATTTGGAATACTATACCCTTGTCCATGTTGTTTGAACTTCTGACGGATGGCATTTTCCCATTTACCCAATGTTTCCTACTCCATCCGTCTCAAATTACTACCACGTCTCAAATTACTACTAGTCGTTTTAGCTTTTCTAGATATATATTCCTTGTGTTATGCGCGCGCGTCCACACACATATATATATAAGAAAATAAATATATCTAAAAAACCAAAATGACTAGTAATTTGAGACGGAGAGAATAGAAAGGAAGTGTATAGCCCAGCAATCAGGAAACTATCTTTAATTTGTTGTACAAGTGACAACACTATGCTCTAGTTGTGGAACCATGGCTGTATTTGTATTTTTAAAAACTACAAAATTTCTGAATATTTACTGATAGCTAGTTTGCAGTTTTTTTTTGGATTTACGCATCGCTGACTCACTTCGTAAACGAAACGACCTTTTTTACAATTAGCAAGTTGAGTAAGCTGTCACGATTATACTTATAAACAACCATTTCAGGGTTTTCTTTTCTTAATCGTTTGCTCTGTTCTTTTTAGGCATTTAGCAACTTACATCTCCCTAGTTTCTTTATCTGCTTCTTAAAGTCAATAGATTAACTTCATCCACAAAACATCAAGTTGACACTATAATCAGTCCAAAATACAACCAGTCATATACGAAATCAATGTCACTTAATTCCCAACTCATCTTCGATGTGATCCCAATCACACGCACTCGTGCCAAGGCAATTTGGCAAATGGAACGGAGAGAAGTGGATTAAGATTGTCAAGTGTTGTTTTCTCCGCTAACCGAAGATCGACGTGGATGCGAGATATTAATGGAAGTGTGCACGCTAGTTCTCAGCTTCTTGTGCTCGAACTCGAATGTCCAAGCTAGCACTCTGAGCTTGCATTTTTATATTGATCGAAGTACAAGTGTACAACCATCCTGACTCCTCGGGTGATTGTTTGGGCAACTATATAATCCGGTGAAAACTGGCTATGTTGCAAGC
This sequence comes from Cenchrus americanus, assembly GCA_947561735.1. NCBI lineage: Eukaryota > Viridiplantae > Streptophyta > Magnoliopsida > Poales > Poaceae > Cenchrus > Cenchrus americanus. The sequence continues at coordinate 86,262,079 of OX387240.1, read as the reverse complement.
TTGAAAACTTTATTAAGAGCAATATAGTATGTTATTCAAAAACTTTGCAGCTTAATGATCTTCAAGCTTAAATGTGCTTTCTCTGTATGAAAAAAATCATATGACTGTGTTTTTTATTCTCGAATACGCAGGAAAGCTGCGTATCATTGTACTAAGAAGAAATAATAAAGTTACAAAGTTACAACGCGTGCCCATAGCACAGGCCCGATTCGCTACAGGATATTACACGGGGAAACAACTGGCGGATTTTTTTTTTTTGGGGGGGGGGGGGAGGGGGTTACAAGGAGAGATAAACGACTACTCGCAAAACAAACAATCTAAGTGTGTGGCACCGACACTGATCCAGTCGTCACCTTCTAGCTTGATCGAGGGTAAAAGGGCGGAGGGTTGCCGCTCGACGCCGCGGAAGACACGAGCATTCCTTTCATAACTGCCAGGCAATCAGAGCGAAGAGCGTGTCGAACCATTTCCTTTTGGTGGCCGGTACTTGTAACCATCTACGCCCTTTCGCACCTTTGGTAAGGGTGTGTTTCGGTGATAAATGTCAACCATATGCTTGTGACCAACCTTTGTTTTGTAGCGGATTATATATTGGGTTATTGTCACGAGTATAGAATGAAAAGAGACCCCTCAATTTGAATTTATGGATGCTCAATGGATAAATACTACAAGGCTAAAGACTTTAATAGTTTCAAGAGTCACAAGGTGATGAAGGACACTTGGATTGCTAGTTTGTAGTGTTTGACCGTACTATTAAGAGGGGTTCGTGCACTAGTAGCTTGACCATGCACCAAAAAACCATGAAAATATGCACACTCATGTTCCTTGGATGTTATCAAGCTTAGAGAGTTCATGGAAGCAAAGTAGAAGCAAAAGAATCGACGAAAACTTAAAGGCGTTTGAATTGGATGAGTTAAAATTCAAGTTATAGCGTCGGATGAACCGACGCCATCAATTCTACATTCGTCGGATGACTTCAGCGGCCAAAGAATTTAAAAGAGACCGTCGGATGAACCGACGGTATAGGCAACGATTCATCCGATGCCTTAGGGTTTGGCAATAGTAAGGGTCTGAGCTCAGCCTCTTCAGCACCGGATGATCCGACGCTCTGACCAGTGGTCTATCCGACGTTTGCATTTAAAACATACAGAGACGCGCCAAAACTTTTGCTTCAGCACCGGATGAACCGGCGCTTAAGAAACAACCCAGCGGTTCATCTGACGCCTACGTTCAAACTACACAATACTGTCCAAACTGGGTGCTCTTCAACACCAGATGGTCCGACGGGGCGTCGGTGCATAGCGTCAGTGCATTGACTGGGTCACTTGGTTCAACGACTATTTCAGCGCCTGTGAGTGACCGGATGATCCGACGAGACGTCGGTGCATTGACTGGGTCACTTGGTTCAACGACTATTTCAGCGCCTGTGAGTGACCGGATGATCCGACGCCTGCGCAGGGGGGAACCATCGATTCATCCGACGGTACTACTTTTCAGGGAAACTTTTCCAACGGCTAGCCTCCCTTGCTAAGCCTATAAATATGACCCCCCTGCCTCTCTTGAGCTGCCTTTGCCATTCTGAAGATCTACTGCAGCCAAGGAGAGAAGGAGAGTGTGGTCTTGCCATTTGGGATTCTCTTCCTCTTCATTAAGGAGCTCTTTCTTAGTGATCAAGGGTGTTCAAGGTGCATACGTGGCTTAGCTGAGTGCTTAGGTCGAGTGAAAGTGTGCGGGCTTGTTACTCTTGGAGTTTGACGGCTCCTAAACGGTCTTGGTACTTCGGGGGTTCTTGGTGAGCTCTTGGAGATTGTGGGAGCCTCAAGAAAAGCTTGGTGTACACGGTTCGAGACCCACCGTTCCGGAGATGGAGAACGGGCACTCTTAGTGAGCACTTGAGTCTTGGTGACTTAAGGGGGAGCAATACTCTAAGTGAGTGCTCCAACGTGGATTAGGGGGAAGCGTCAACTTCTATACCACGGGAAAAAAATTCGGTCGTCTCTTGTGCCTCACTCTCTACTTTCTTGCATTTAATTTCAGCACCTAATTTCTGCACTTAAGTTTCCTTGCCATTGTTCTTATTAAGTTGCTTGTTTGCTTCATCTATTGTCTAGGGTGTTCCATATCTCTTTGTCACACCCGATTTTACAAGGAAAACCGAATGCATCTCATATGTGCGCCAGGATCAGAATTACACACACATGATAGACAATAGAGTGTAATACCATAACTGTAATCAAAACTTACAAGAGTTTAACAAATACAATATTCTTTATTACACTCATACGGGTGGACCCGAAGGTCCGAACACAAAACGATAACTAAAACGAGTAGCTCCTTCATCGACTTCCACAGGCATAATGACTGGGGGATCCGCATGCCTTAGAACTCCTCGTAGTCGCTCCAGTACTCCTCACCGATGTTCTCCTCTGAATAGCGGTAAGCAAGGGTGAGCACTCTTATGGTTGGAGCTCAGCAAGTGGGGGAAACATGCAAAGCTACCAAGGATAGGCTATGGTTTACAACGGTTAGCATTTTGTAAGTTGGTCAAATTTTAGTTAACGGCACCTAATTACTATATGTAAGTTTATACCAACCCACTTAAACTTTAAAATACAACCCAAGCCCAAAGACCCACAAGATTCACGATTTACATCCATCTTTAAGTTTGATTATCATGTGAGGGTCCAAGCCGCTCATAACCGTGAGCACGGCTGATCGATCAGTTTTAACTTTGCAGAGGCTGTACCCACAGCTCGTGTTCCCCATGTTGCCCGGGTTAGCTAGACCCTTAAACACTTCCAAGGTGAGTGGCTAGGGGTCAACTACGAAGCCTTTACAAAGGAAAGTAGAGAAACCAACAGCCTGCGACAGTTACAGCTCAGGGCGGACCATAACCCTCCCTAATGGTCAGCACCTTAGCAAAGGCTACTACCCCAGAAGAACCGAGTTGTACCCCTGCAACCCCGAGCCCCAAGGCTATCAGATAAACCCACTCTCCTAATTAATCTAAGCCAGAGCCATGTGGATTGTGGTTGTACTGTTATCTTGGGTGGTTCTCCATGTTCCGATTAAAAATATGTGATCTTGTTCTTAATCATAACCAACATTTCATGAACATGATATATTATATCATAAACCAACAAAAACAGCCCAAGTTGAGCAACTAAGCAATTATCTACCCAAAGCATTCGTTAAAAAGGGTTGATCAAGGTAACAAGGTGAAACATCTAGTCAAGTCCTTAGAAAGGTGTTTGCCCATCAATTTAATGCATAGCAACAGATAAAGTAAACATTGTTTAAGCATGCAGTGATATAGGTTCAAAAGAGAATATGCAGAGGGGGAAAGCCACTTGCCTTCCTCTACAAATTGGGTATCTTCCTCTTCGTAGACAGGCTCTTCCTGATCACCTCCAATGGGGAGCTTAGACGAAACAAGCACGATATCTACGCACAAGCATATACAACAAACAATAAGTAAACAGTATACCAAATAGTAACAAAAGCTGAAAACACACTGTCTAAATGATTCTACTCGCTGAGACGATCATTTCGGTATATAGAACGCTAAAAACGGAGTTAAAACAAGAAAGATATGCTTAAAACAAGTTACAGGGACCTTTCTGTAAGAAAACTATGCCTACAGGACTTTTATGAATAAAACCAGGGACCAAAACATAATTTTATATAAAACCTAAAGGGCTAACATGCTAAAAAAATAAAAGGGACCACAGGTGCTATTAAACAGAGAGGGCAGGGGCTAGATCATAAAATTCATGACCTGTTTGTAAGGATTTGTATAAGTGAAAGGACCGGCATGCAAAAACATATAAAACCAGGGGCGCTTTAAAGAAAACAGCTCGATCGAGCCGTAGATCTTGGATCCAGCGGCTGAGGAAGCCGTGGACCGGCCTCATAACACGAAGGGGTACGCGATCCTGTCCGTCCACCACAGATCGCACGGCCTTGGACGCGTGCAAGCGGGGGTGGCGGCGGACTCGCCGGAGCGCGGCAGCGCGTGGTGGAAGGTTCGCCGACGCGACCCTAGATCACGCTGTAGGGCATCATTTCGTGCGTGCGTGAGTCCTATGCGTAACTGGTGCAACCGCGCACACATCTAGGGGTTCAAGGGGTGCGGCTTGTGCACCCACGACGGCCGACACCGAAAGGGGGCGGCGCGGGGCTCGCCGGTGTGCGAGCGCCGGTGCTGCGCCATGTGCCCGAGATGAGAAAAGACGGGGATACGATGCTCACCGCACAAGGATGGTTGGAAGACGATCACAGGTGAAGAAGAAGCGGCGGCAACGGTGAGCAGCGACGGTGGCGGCTCGGGCGGCGCTCCGGCAGACAGGGTGGGAGCTCCGGGAGGCGCCGAGGATGTGAACCCGTGGCAAGATAAGCTTAGAGAGCGTCGGATGCAACACCGGAGAGGAAGAAAAGGAGAGAAAGATGAGCCCTTCACCGGTGGCGAGCTCTTCCAGCGGCGGCGGAGACAGGGGCGGCAACACTGGGTGGATTTGGTGCTCGAGCGCGGGAGAGAGAGCGTGCGGGGGCGAAAGGGAGGAAACGAGGAAGACACCCGGGTTTTATATGGCCAGAGAGAGAGGGAAGGGAAAGCGGAAGGGGCGGTGGCCGGCGGCCTTGCCATTGATGGCCGGCGGGCATTGCGGGTGATGGAGGAGTAGAAACGGAAAGGGAATTGAGAGAGGGGTGGAGAGAGAATTAATTGCCTTTCATCGGGAGTTAAGGAAGGAAGGGGGAAGCGAGGAAGGCGGGCAGACGCGGCGGGGATCCTATCAGTGTCAGCTCGAACAGGGGAAGGAAGAAGGGGGAGGCGCGTGATAGAAGGTGAAGATGACAGGTGGGATCACGGCGTCAGCGGCCGCGGGGAAAAAGAAAAGAAGAAAGAAGTAGCGGGCCGCCGCGGGAGAAGAAAGTTGGGCCGGTGGGCCGGCCGGGCCGAAAGGAAGGTGAGGTTCCTTTTTCTTTTTTCTTTTCCTTTTTAAAACTCAATTAAAACCAACTTTTAAATTCAAATTTATTCAAAACCTTTTCAAACTTTTTCACAAAATTTTATAAACTTTTTAGACCTCACACAAGCAACCAAAAACCATGCATAGCCAAATAATGATGCACAAACACTTGTTGTCTCTAACTTAATTAAATTAAATACTTTAGAGCTCAAATTTAAATAATATTTCATTTTAAATCCTTAAGACTATGCTATCAAGTTGCTTAGGTGAATTTTAGTGATGGAATTTTAGGGTGTCACAAATCCTACCCCCCTTAAAGGTAATCTCGTCCCGAGATTCAGAAGATCTAGAGAACAACTTCTATGATTAAGAAACAAAAGAGTAAGCTCAAAGCACTTGATGAGACCCATGAGAAACTTAAGTTATCATATGATGAGTTGCTTGTGAAGAACAATGACCTTAGCAAAGAACATGATGCCTTGGTAGTGTCCAAGAAGTCACTTAGAGATGACCACAACAAGTCGCTTGATAAGCGCAATGAGCTAATGGTCAAGCATGACGACATAACCTTGCTTAACAAGTCTCTGGAGTCAAATCATATGAAACTTAAGAAAGAACATGTGATCTTAGAGATGAAATATCAAGAGCTTGAGCTTGCACATGAAGACATTGGCTCTAGTGGGCATGCAAATGCTAGAGAAGTCATTAAAACCAATGCCTCTACCTCATGTAATGATCTAATTGAAGAACCTAAGGTCTTGCTTAATGATGAAAATATTGCATCTTCCTCCAAGACTAACCATGCTAGGGTAAAAGCTCTTGAAGAAGAAGTGAGAAGCCTAAGGTCTTGTGTGAAGACTTTAGCCAAGGGTGAGGAGTTACACAAGGAGATCCTATACTACAATGCAAGAGATTATGGGACAAGGGGACTTGGTTCTTTCCCTAATCCCATCAAGGAAACTCCTAGGTCTAAGGAGCTATATGGGTGTTTCATCAATGAAGTTGGGTCTTATTGTCAACTTTGCAAGGTCACCGGTCATCACACAAGGGAGTGCCCAAAACCTACTCGTCCTTTGCCCACCTTGCCTAGCAAATTCAAGTCCATGTACAATGATAACCATTTCTTATTGATGAAGAAAAACAATGGCAAGGTTGCAATCAAGTTCATTGGTGTCAAACCAAAAGTCAAGCCACATAGAAGCTTATGGATTCCGAAAGCTCTTGTCACTCACATCAAGGGGCCTAAACTAGCTTGGGTTCCTAAATCTCAATCCTAATTTTTTGTGTGTAGGTAAACTACAAGGCCGGAGGGACTCATTGGATACTTGATAGTGGTTGCACTCAACACATGACCAGCCAAGTAAAAATGTTCACCTCTCTAGTGGATGATGCGGGAGATCATGAACAAGTTTCATTTGGTGATAAATCTAAAGGAAGGATCTCTGGATTGGGTGAAATCTCTAACAAATGATCTATCCCTCTCCAATGTTCTCTTTGTGGATTCTTGTAGTTATAACTTGCTTTCCATTGCACAATTTTGTGACCTTGGTCTTTCATGCACCTTTGATGATGAAGGGGTCACAATTACTAACAAGAAAACTAATGAGGTTGTTTTCAAGGGATTCCGCTATGGTAATCTTTATCTTGTAGACTTTGCATCCCATGAAGCAAACTTGACTACTTGCCTCATCTCCAAGACATCCAAGGGTTGGCTATGGCATTGATGCATTGCACATATAGGCATGAGCCAACTCAAGAAAGCTTTCAAGAAGGGTATGATACTTGGTGTGAAGGATGTCACATTTGAGAAGGACAAATTATGTAGTGCATGTCAAGCGGCAAGCAAGTTGCAAGTCTACATCCTATGAAGGCTTATGTATCTACCACAAGACCATTGGATCTCATACACATGGACCTATTTGGACCAACTACATACAAGAGTCTTGGTGGTAATCTCTATTGTCTTGTCATTGTTGATGATTACTCACACTATACTTGGACATTCTTTTTGGAGGACAAGGGCAAGACATTTGACATCTTCAAAACGTTTACTACTAGAGCCCAAAATGAGTTTGGGTCATCCTTGGTGAAGATTAGAAGTGACAATGGATCGGAATTCCGCAACACAAGAGTGGAAGAGTATTGTGATGGTGAAGGCATGAAGCATGAATTCTCTTCAACCTATACACCACAACAAAATGGTGTGGTAGAGAACAAGACACTCATCACTCTTGCAAGAGCTATGTTGGATGACTATGGGGTTTCACAAAGGTTTTGGGTGGAAGCTATCAACACGGCATGTCATGCTTCAAATAGAGTGTATCTCCACCGACTATTGATGAAGACACCATATGAGCTACTCATTGGGAGAAAGCCCAACATCTCCTACTTACAAGTGTTTGGTTGTAAGTGTTTCATATTCAAGAAGAGGAAGCATCTAGGGAAGTTTGAGAGTAGAGTATATGAGGGCATGCTTGTTGGTTATGCATCTAACTCCAAGGCATATAGAGTATTCAATAACTCTACACGAGTGATTGAAGAAACATGTGACGTGGAGTTTGATGAATCTAATGGCTCCCAAGGAGATGGTTTTTGTTGTGATGATGTAGGAAAAGAACATCTTCGAGAAGCAATGAAGAAGATGGCTATTGGTGACATCAAGCCAAAGGAGGATGATGATTCTCACTCCATTCATGAAGATTCCTCCTCCAATGATGATGACAATGATGATCAACCAAGACGCTCAACATAATCTCCCAGAAGACAAGATAGTCCATTTTCCTCACAAGAACCACCTCCTATATCACAAGACACTCAAGATCAAGTAGAGAAATGGAGGAACTTCAATCTCAAAATGATCCCACCTCTACAACATTTGGAAGGTGTACAAGGACTTCAACAAACCGTCCAATTGATCTTTTATTGGGTGATCCTAAAGGGGGTACAAGGACTTGCCGCAAGCAATATGCCTCATTTTGTAAACATCATGCTTTTGTCTCTTTTGTAGAACCCACAACTATAGATGAAGCTCTTGGGGAACCGGATTGGATCTTGGCTATGCAAGATGAGCTCAACAACTTCACACAAGTGTGAGAGTTGGTGGAGCGCCCCAAGAACAAGAATGTGATTGACACTAAGTGGGTCTACCAGAACAAGCAAGATGAACACGACATTGTGGTGAGGAACAAGGCAAGACTTGTCGCCAAAGGGTACTCTCAAGTAGAAGGCTTGGACTATACCTTCGCTCCGGTGGCACGTCTTGAAGCTATTCATATCCTCCTTGCATATGCATCTAGTCATAAAATGAAATTATTTCAAATGGATGTTAAGAGTGCTTTCTTGAATGGCTTCATCAATGAAGAAGTCTATGTGGAGCAACCTCCCAGTTTTGAGGATGCTACATATCCTAACCATGTCTATAGGTTGCACAAGGCTTTGTATGGACCCAAGCAAGCTCCTAGGGCATGGTATGAGAGGCTCCGAGATTTTCTCATTGAAGCGGGATTCAAGATTGGTAGAGTGGACAATACGCCATTCACAAAGATAATCAACAATGAGCTTTTCATTTGTCAAATTTATGTTGATGATATTATCTTTGGCTCTACTAACCTCAAAGTGTGCAATGACTTTAGTGAACTCATGACTAGGGAGTTCGAGATGTCAATGATCGGAGAGCTCAACTTCTTCCTTGGGTTTCAAATCAAGCAATTGAAGAAAGGGACTTTCATTCATCAAGAGAAGTACACTAATGATATTCTCAAGAAGTTCAAGATGGATGATTGTAAGCCGATCAAGACTCCCATGCCAAACAATGGACATCTTGACCTAGATGAGGGAGGTAAATTGGTTGACCAAAAGCTTTACCGCTCTATGATCGGTTCTCTTCTTTATCTTACCGCATCTAGGCCCAATATCATGCTTAGTGTTTGTATGTGTGCTCGGTTTCAAGCCAACCCTAAAGAATCTCACCTAAGTGCTTTGAGCAGGATCCTTAGATATTTAAAATACACACCTAGCATTGGCTTGTGGTACCCCCATGGTGCTTGTTTTGAGCTCTTGGGTTATTCGGATTCGAACTTTGCCGGATGTCGAGTAGACCATAAGAGTACTTCGGGTGGGTGTCATTTGCTATGTCGCTCTTTGGTTGCTTGGTCCTCTAAGAAGCAAAACTCTGTGGCCTTATCCACCGCAGAGACAGAATACATTTCCGCGGGGGCTTGTTGTGCTCAAATCCTCTATATGAAGCAAAGCCTCTTGGATTATGGTGTGGTTCTAGATAGGTTTGCCCTCCTTTGTGACAATGAAAGTGCCGTAAAAATTGCTAACAACTCGGTTCAACACTCGCACACCAAGCACATTGATATCCGTCATCACTTCTTGCGAGACCATGTTGCTAAAGGGGACATTGTCCTTTGTGGTGTTCGCTCTGAGGAGCAATTGGCAGATATATTCACCAAGCCTCTTGATGAAAACACCTTTTGTAGGCTTCAGAGTGAATTAAATGTGCTTGATGCATCCAACATCATGTAATGCTTGTCATATAGTTTGCATTCACATATGTACATGATTAGGGGCTTGTCTAACCTTGATGAGATAGTGGTGAGTATGGGTCTTGCTTGAGCCGGTGGTTCTCTTGTTTCGCTCAAGGCATGTTTGAAAGACTCACCATGAATAAGCTTATCAAGGGTTCAAACTTGGCAAGATAGTTTATCTTCTTGTTTTGCACTTATGCTTGTCATGTAGGTTGCACTCATGTCTAGTTTCATGCATTTGTTCTTGTATAGCATTGCGTGAGAGAAGTCACAAAGGAAACTCACACTATGAGAAAGTTGCTTAGCGTTCAATGCAAATCAACAACTCTTAAGGTGTGATGAGACAAATGATTGTGCTTAATGCCTATTGAGTTAAGTCCTAACGAGCTTATGGTGTCTATTTCTAAATTCAAAGGCTATTGACTCATACATTCCCTTTTTGGAGTTCCCTCTCTCCTTTGGTTCTTAATTTGCCTATTTTATCTATGGTTTATCCCTTTTTAGGGAGCTAATTGTGTATCTATAAGTATTTTACAAAGGAGTGCTTGAGGGGTGAGGTTGTCACTCAGGATTGATCCAAGAATGTGCTTGAGTTGGCTTGTGTGTGAGATTTGTCGGATCAATAATGAGATTTAGTTCAGCAAATCGAAAATGTCACCGTCGGATGAACCGCTACCTAATAGGTTTCGTCGTCCGTTCATCCGGTGAAGGGGTCTGTGCACTCAGTTTGTCTCTGTTAGAATTTTTCCTACCGTCGGATGAACCGACGCTACTGCGTTTCTAACCAGCGGTTCATCCGGTGCTAAAGAAAAATTCACTCTTTCACAGACCCTTGCCCAACTACTGTGACGCATCTAAATCGAAGGCCATCGGTTCATCCGGTGCGCATTTTCACCACGGAGCAGAATCCTTCCGACGGTTCGACCGACGCTTGCTTTTTCCAGCCGTCGATTCATCTGACGCTACACTGAAGCGTGGGTCCCGTCTGTCATAACGGTTGGCGGTCGTCTCTCTCAACCTAACCCTAATCCTTTCGCGACACCACCATTCCCGTCCGTGCGCCGCCGCTCTCGCCGCCTCCGGCCACCATCCGCGCATGCACGCCTCCCCATGCCCTCCGCCGTCCCTCCGCGCCCGCCGCCGGCCGCCCGCGCCGCTCCTCCACACGGATTTTGCGCGTGCGCGCCGTCGCCGCCATGACCTAGGGTTTGCACTACGCCGCAATTTCCGGCCATACGCCGCCGCAGGGGCTCACCGGCGTCCTTCTCGGGGTGCACAGTGACCTTCTCCCTCTCCACAGCTACTTGTGATCGTTCTCTCACCTGCTGTGGTGAGAAATCTGTCAATTTCCCTTTGATTGCTACTGTTACCTTTCAAATTAAGGGGAATTTGATGAGTCTGCTCTTGTAAATTGCCTAGTCTCATGAGTAGTCTCTTACATATTTTTCTCTGCTCATGTGTGTGCTCAATTTCCTATAGCCATTGCTACCTTGATGACTTTGAGCATTTTCTAATGGCAAGTACAAGATTTATTCAATTGTCCACACAAACTCACATCTTGTTCACCTAAGGATCTCCTAGGCTTAATTTCTTTATCTTAAGCAGTACATCCCCTAAATTTTCTTGTTTAGGCTCATATCAATTCATTTGCCTTTCTTAAGGACCTCTTACCCTTAGATACATATCATGTTTACTCGTATCTTGCCATTCTATAATCTTCTATCGTTCCTTTGACAGATGGCAGGCGATAAGAGGAAGGGTAAGGCGGCAGCTGAGCCGAAGAAGAAGAAGACACGTCAGGAGAAGGAGTGGGTCCGAGTTCTTTCAGTGCCAGACACTCAGGGTCAGCCACTAAGGGGCATTCGGATTGGAGAGAGTGCTCAGAGGTAGGGGGAGAAGCCCCAGGGTGAGCAGCAGTAGCCACAATAGCAGTTACGACGTTCAGGCCAGAGTCAGCAAGCAGAGCCGACAGAGACACCTCCTTCACTTGCCAGGTCCGGTCCTCAGACTCGTGGAGGACACACACAGCCACAGCCGATTCCGCGACATAGGAGAGCTGCAGTTGAAGAGACTGTTGAGCGTGAGTAGTAGGTTCACGAGCCTCAGGTTCCCAGAGGTCCACGGGCAGAGGATGTTGGTGTTTACCTCCACGACCTGCGGACTTGCACGGGTCGAAGATTCGGCGGTTGAGGAGTGTGCCTGAGGATCAGTGGTTTTCTCGTGGACGTGAGGAGTGTGAACCCAGGTTTTGGACTGTCCTACTGGAGAGCTTCTATGCTTCCTATGTTCACTGGGGTTCACAACTGAGTCAGCACAGGATGCTTTAGTTCACAGCACTCAGAGCAGCTGCAGCCGGGGAGCCCATTCTACCTTTCTTTGATTACCTTCGGGGCTTGGCAGACTTGGTGAGCAAGAGGTCCCGGTACGTCCCCGACTGGGTTTTGGTGTTCTACGCGACCGTGTACGTTGAGGCTGACAGGCTTTCACTCCGCTTCATGTTCATGGGTCAGCAGCACCGGCTCACCAGAGAGGGGATAGCAGAATTAATTCAGGTTGACCTCCATGGACTCGATCCACTACCTTGCCTACCCAGATGTTGAGGCTCCACGTCGTGCTCACTCACCAGTGCTACCCTCAGACAACGAGATCAACTTTCTGTTCCTTCAACCATTCCTCCCCGGTACTCCCAGGACTCCGGACCGTCTGAACCGTGAGGCGTACGTTGTTCACTACGCGCTCCGGAGGTCCGTTCTCTACAGGATGGAGAACGCTGAGTCGCTTACAGGAGTGCAGCAGTGGCTCTTGATGTATGTGATGGCGAAGCGCCCCTTTGATTTAGTGGATATAATGATCAACGAGATTGAGGACGTCATTATGGATAGCATGGGGATGACACGTCAGCAGCCGTTCGCTCACTGGATCAGCTGGTTGTTGTCCTGACTTGAGGCTCAGCGGTACATAGGGATGCTAGAGCAGTCGAAGTTTGTGTTCCCGATCTACCAGCCTCCGATGCCAAGTGGCAGGAGGTGAGGCCCGAGAGGCTTGAGGAGAGCTGAGGAGACACTTCAGGCACGAGCAGCAGCTGAGGCCGTGATGGATGAGGCAGCCTGACAGGACGCTACACTTGCAGCAGCAGAGGCACCTCTCTCCCAGTACTTTGCGACAGACGACAAGTCCTCTAGCGACGACGATGACTTCGTACTTGCTCCTGAGCCAGTGTTCAGAGTTCGTCGCGCTCACGATGACAAGGCAGAAGGTTCTTCTTTGCTAGGACAGAGAGAGTGTTGACGGTTGTTGACAGTTAATAGTTGTATCAAAGTTCGTTTAGACTCGCAAGCGTACAAGTCTCCCGTCGTAGTCAAGGGACCCTTCTTCCCTCGAGTGGTGAACCCAAGGTATCAAATCCGTGGAACAAATGTGTGACACAAAAGATGATCTAGTAAAGCCAAGTAACTTCAATCTTCGGTAGAGAGAAACCCTAATGCATCTAGATAATGAACACAAAACAAGAACAAATCTAATCTACTAAAGACCAGAGGTAACAAAGATAGATTGGGTAGATAAACCGATCTAGAGAGATCGGGTTAAGCCTTTTGTTGAAGTTCCAAGCAAAGAAGAAGTAGCAAATCGAATCTCATTAGAAGCCTCTTTTTGTCGTGGTTTCCCGTCCAACTCCAAAAACGCCCGCCTTTCGGAACCCCCGTTCTGTCACAACGTATCCCTATTCATGCGGGTAGTCTAGGGCGAGTCCATGGACAAGTCGAGTTCTTTCGGAAGATCCGGCGTGTACCTCTAGCCACCGCGGCTACAAGAACACCCTATGTGATCTATCTCAAGAATAGATCTAGAATAAGCAAAGCCGATCGAAAAACGAAATCTTCGAAGAAACACTTGATCGCTAAAAATCGGATTCAACTTGATAATTCAACCATTACAATGATACATAAACAAGATCACAACCGGGATCCTACCTTGATCTTGCTTCTAGCTCCGGGAACTCCGACGTGGTCTTCCGTGCAAGGTTCCCACGTCGGCTAGGGTAACCATAGTCAACTAGCTCGACCCTCTCCTCTCCGGGATGGTGTCCCTCTCTTCTCTGCTCCTCGGCGGCCGATCACGAATTCATTGATGCATGGCTCTTGACCCCGGGGCTATAAATAGCCCGATTGGCGGCTAGGTCAAAGGGGGGGCTATTGGGCCCTGGACTGGGCCGGCCTGGGCCGACCGGCCTGGGCTCATCCAGGCCCAGCCCGCGGCCTCCTTTGCGTGGTGTCGATTCCCGAGCTTCCTGGATCCTTCCCCCTTCTGCATGTAGGCCTTTGTCGTCAGTTTCTCTCCGAATTGGACATAGCTCCTTGTCTTGCAAGATTCGACACTTTTCTGGTTAGGTCCTCGGAGTTTGTCATCTTCTCGGATCAAGTCCCTGACTTCTTGGAGTTAAGTTTGCTTCATTGCATGACTTGTATGGGGCTTCAAGGTCTTGTCACAAGGTGCTTGATGAACTTATCCCAAAAGTATTGCTTTCAACACTAAATCCCTGCATAAACACTAAACTCCAAATCCGACATGCACAAGTGAACTTGTTATACCACGGGGGTTAGTACCAATAGATAAGGTATAAAACTTATGCCAACACCGAAGGTAAACTCATGGCTAGGTTGATGGATTTTCACCGTCAACAACGGTGTATTTTGGTACACCAAACATGTTCATTACACTTTGGTTTGGATTTGTTTATGGAACTAACCCGCCACTAGGCACACTATCATATAACAAGTTCATCTTTGTGCATGCATTTGGAAGTGTTGTGTTTATGTAGGAAAACATGGACATAAAGGACAGATTCACAACAAGTTCAAAGGAGCAATTACGGAGTCTTGTTCATGTTTATTAGCTTGATGAAATCACTTCCAATGGTGGCAAGGACTGAAGTGTTACAAAGGAACACCCCCGAGGATTGAAGCGTAAAAGACTGGACTTCATGCACGGAGAACCTCCACCTTGGATGCGAGGATGACATCGTCAAAATGGTGCAAGTGGAGGGGGCAAAGTGCATAAATGCATGAGGACCCACGTGAGCGAAGGGGCGACCGAGCCGGGTCGGGATGGGCCTGGGCCGGCCGACCTGGCCCAGTTTCAGGGTCGGTCCGACTCCCCTTTCCTTGTACCCGAAGGATCTTCAACCCTAAGTCCCTGGAGGCGCCACCATTCGCGAGGAGAGAGCCATTCGCACGCACCGAGAGGCCATCCACAAGCTAGAGAGAGAGGAGGGAGATCTCCGGAGGAGGATCGCCCAACTCTAAGGAAGCACCCACAAGTGGAGAAGAAGGAAGACACTGTCGAAAGCGCCACCATGATCAACGGTGCCATGTCTAGCACCTTGATGGGGTAATCTTCTCATTCGTTCATGGGTTGTAATCGGTCTTGAGATGTAATCGTTACTTTATTGGAACATATATCTATCATCTTGTGTTGAATGTGTTTAGATGCTTAAGGTTAGCTACCATGCCGTAAAGGAAGTAAGGGCCCCAATGCACCCTTGGATCAATTCAATACGCCGTGTCCATCATAGGTCTAGTCACGAATACCTCCGCGTAGTGATAGTACGGGGGGCAGGGGGAGGGAAAGGGCGAAACCATGGTCACAACCCCCGATATATTAGATCGGTTTTCATGTCTTTAAGCGGTTGTATGTTCAAGTATCGTAGACCCATGGGCGAGTGTCTCCTATCTTGATAGCTTAATCGTTCTCTCTAGTGTAGTGTAGTCATTTTCTAGTTTAATCATAGATAGGGTTTAGGTAGTTAGTGAGTAGAGGTAGATCAAACGCTTGTAATCCCCTTGCTTCACGGATTGACAAGAACCTAGGGAATCCTGTGGTGAAAAAGGTGTAGGCCCGTACGCTTGCGGATCGTAGGTGGATACGTCTTTTATCCGTCAACAACCCCCTTTTTCCGGCGCCGTTGCCAAGGAGCAAGCTAGTTTACATCGTTTGGTTTGCATCTAACTTTCTTTTATATTTAATTTATCTTCTATTTGCTAACATCTAACATATATTATCTAGAAAACCATTTTTTTGTTTTTGTTTTGATCTTGTTGTCTAGATGGCGTTCGTCCATCACCCCGTGGAAGAACCAGATAAATTGCTAAGGGATTACGCTAGTCCTCGATGTGAAGACATAAAAGTACAAGAGTCGGACTCGAAGCTCAAAATGACCAAGTATGAGATCAAATCCAAGATCATCGAGATGGTGGCGGAAACCCCGTTTGAAGGGATGGTTACGGAGAACCCATATAGACACATAAGGCATTTCATGATGCTATGCAACACGGTGCGTCAAGGAGTTCCCGATGAATGGTTCAAATGGAATCTCTTTCCCTACTCATTTGCCGGTGAAGCAAAGACGTGGTATTCGTTTGCGTCCTTTGAAGTTGAAGGCAATTAGAACAAGTTGACAAAGAAGTTTTGTGAGAAATTCTTTCCAATTAGCAAGGTTCGACATCTAAAGAGGCAAGTGATCACTTTCACGCAAGGAGAAGAGGAAGGGATAGACCAAGCTTGGAATAGGTTTAATGAGTTGATCGAAGAAGGACAAAGACTCGGCTTCTCCGGTGACGTACTCTTGCATACATTTTTCTTTTCCCTAACCCTTAGTTGCATGCAACACGTCCAAATGTGTGCAGGTGGGGATCTCATGGAGAAAACACTCACGGAAGCCGCTCAACTTTTACAAAAAATAGTGAAGCGACGGTCATGCGAAGAGATTTGGAAATAAGACTTGTGGGAGAGCCGGAATACAATTCAAGGATGAAGAAGTGTGCTGCAATTTCTAAAGAGGCAACCCCGGAAGTCACAAAAAAGGAGCCAATCCCGGAAAAGCTTGAAGAAGAGCGCATCAAGTCAAGAACTACCCCGAGCGTTAACTTCACTGAATCAAATGAAACAACCAAGAGGAGTATGTCAAGCACGAAGCCATTAAGGGAGTTCGAACACATGGATTGGGTTCCAATCGATTACGGAGAAGTATTCGACAAGAGAAGATTGTTCCCTAACCAAAAGGGAATGGCAAGAGCGTTGGAAATGGATTTCCCACCGGAAAAGAAAGCGGAAGATTCATACAACCTTGAAACCACCGGTGAGATCTTTCAAAAGCTCTTTGGAGATGATGAAGTGGATCCGGAACATATAGCTGAGGTGAAAAGAATCACGGGCAACCCCAAGCATCGCCATACGCTCGCCTCGCCGAAGTTTACGCGATAGGATCTGAAGAAGAGGAGAAGACGACACCACACTCGAGTTGCGAGATCAATGGAGTTCAATGCAAAGCTTTGTGCGACATCGAAGCCCGAGTAAGTGTCCTATCTTCTAGAATTTACGATAAAGTTCAAGACCACAACCTAGACTTAGCCCCAACATCAACGAAATTAATCATGGGAGATGGTAGAACTATTAGACCTCTATGTATTGCTTGCAACATGAATGTAAACATCTCTGGAAAATGTATATCGACCGATTTCTTTGTTATTGATGCTTAACATAGTAATCATGATCACATAATCGTAGGTAGGCCCTTTCTTAAGTTGGTTGATGCCATGTTGGATGCCGGAAAAGGCAAAGTAACAATGAATCTTAATGGAAAGAAGTACACATATAACTTTCTTCGCATTTCTAAACACCCTTCACCTTTTCCTCCCAAAGACGAAGAAGTATAGGAGGTAGATAGTCTTTGTTTTGTTGAAACCCTTAGAGACCCGCTGCAAAGGGCGATGGAGAATCAAGTTAATGATCAGCAAGATGAAGAACTAGAGGTAGCAACGAATGGATTAGAACCACAAGATGAAAGCGTGGAGGAAGAAAAGTTTGAGAACATAGGAGAAATTAAACCCGAGGAGCCACAAATGCCCGAGGTGGATCTTAAACCTTTGCCCAAAGGATTAAAGTACGAAGTTTTGGGCCCAAACAAGACTTATCCAGTCATCGTGAGCGACGAGTTAAGTCCCGAAGAAAGTGAGAAGTTTCTGAATTTATTGAAAAAGCATATGAAGGTGATTGGATACTCGATCAATGATCTCAAAGGACTTAGCCTAGCTTTTTGCACTCATCGTATACCTATGGAAGACCAATGTAAGCCCGTAGTGGACCACCAAAGGAGGCTAACTCATGCCATGCGAGAGGTAGTAAAGAAAGAGGTCATCAAGTTACTTGATGCCGGAATCATCTACCCGGTTCCGCATAGCGAATGGTGAGCCTGGTACATTGTGTACCGAAGAAAGGAGGTTTAACCGTGGTGAAGAATGAGAAGAACGAATTAATACCACAAAGAACTGTGACCGGATGGCGGATGTGTATCGATTATCGAAAGCTAAACAAAGCAACAAAGAAAGATCACTTCCCCTTACCGTTCATTGATGAGATGCTCGAGAGATTAGCAAACCACGCTTATTTTTGCTTTCTTGATGGGTACTCGGGGTTCATGCAAATTCCCATTCACCCGGATGATCAACACAAAACAACGTTCACATGCTCTTATGGAACGTTTGCATATAGAAGGATGCCCTTCGGTCTATGCAACGCTTCGGCCTCTTTTCAACGTTGCATGATGGTCGTATTCTCGGAATTCATCGAAGAAATTGTCGAGGTGTTCATGGATGATTTTTTCGTTTATGGGAAGACGTTCATAGATTGCTTGACAAACTTGGATAAGGTCCTCACGAGGTGTGCGGAGGTAGACTTGGTGCTAAATTTGGAAAAGTGCCACTTCATGGTAAAGCAAGGCATAGTGCTTGGACATGTTATATTCGAGAGAGGAATCGAAGTGGACAAAGCTAAAGTGGAGACGGTTGAGCAACTCCCACCTCCGACGGATATTAAGTCCTTGAGGAGCTTTCTAGGCCATGCCGGATTTTATAGAAGATTTATTAAAGACTTCTCAAAGATCACTAAGCCTTTAACGCATCTCTTTCAAAAGGATGTGGCTTTTGACTTCGATGAGAAGTGCTTAGCGGCATTTCGGACCTTGAAAAGTGCTTTGGTGAGTTCTCCCATTATTCAACCTCTGGATTGGAGCCAACCTTTCGAGATCATGTGTGATGCAAGTGACTATGCCGTAGGAGCGGTTTTAGGTCAAAGAAAGGAAGGCCGAGTTCACACCATTTACTACGCTAGTAAAACTCTTAATGAGGCACAATTAAATTATGCCACTATGGATAAAGAGTTGCTAGTGGTGGTATTCGCCTTTGAAAAATTCAGATCTTACATCGTGAATTCGAAGATCATTATTTACACCGATCACACGGCCATCAAGTATCTCTTGGCTAAGAAGGATGCATAACCAAGGTTGATCCGTTGGATCCTTCTTCTCCAAGAGTTCGACGTTGAAATTCGTGATAAGAAGGGGGTGGAGAATGTTGTGGCCGATCACTTGTCTAGGATGAACCGTGGACAAGATGATAAAGAGTCCATAGAAGACAAAATGACAGATGACCACCTCTATCGAGTGCTCGATAAAGACACTTGGATGATTGATATCATTCGAGCGATTCAGAAGATGCCTCTTGATCACTTAGATAAGAACTCTCAAAGGAGGATAATCTCCGAAAGTCGAAAATACTTTTGGGATGCACCTTACCTCTTCAAACTTCGTAATGATGGAGTCATGAGAAGATGTATGCCAATATAAGAGAGGCTAGAGATCTTGAGAAAGTGCCACTCAGTAGAGTACGATGGACACTATAGCCATTTTCGGACCCAAGCAAAAGTGTGGTCTAGCGCATTCTATTGGCTGGAGATGCATGAAGATACTAAAAGATATGTTGCATCATGCCCCGAATGCCAAAGAACTGGGAATATTTCTCAAAAAAATTCTATGCCCTTGAGGTATAATCTACAAATCGACTTATCTGATGTGTGGATAATAGACTTCATGGGTCCTTTCAAAAACTCATATGGATATGAGCATATCCTAGTCTTGGTTGATTATGCATACAAGTGGGTAGAGGCCATGCCATGTCGTAAAGCTTCCAGGAAGGAGTCCATTGCAATGATCAAGAGCATGATTTTCCCTCGTTTCGGTACACCGAGAATCTTGATAAGCAATGGAGGAACTCACTTCACCGAGAAGAATTTTAAAAAGTGCTTGTCCAAGTTGGGAATGGAACATAGGGTCTCTACGGCCTATCACCCACAAACAAACGGACAAGCGGAAACATCGAATAGGCAATTAAAGAGCATCCTCAACAAAACCATAGAGAAGGGAGGCAAAGATTGGTCAAAGAAATTAAACGGAGCTTTGTGTGTGTATCGAACGACGTTCAAGACACCGATAGGTATGACCCCTTATCAATTCGTCTATGGAAAAGCTTGCCACCTTCCGGTTGAGTTGGAACATAAGGCCTATTGGGCGATCAAAGAGATGAACCTTGATCTTGATGCCGTGGTGGTGAAACGAAGAATTCAAATAAGCGAGCTAGAGGAGATGAGGTTGAAAGCATACGAGAATGCAAGCATTTACAAAGAGAGGATTAAAAGGTGGTATGACAAATGGTTGAAGAAGAAAGAATTTAAAGAAGGAGATAAGGTCTTCCTCTACAATTCGAGGTTTAAAACCTTCGGAAAAAGGAAATTGCAAAGCAAGTGGGACGGACCTTACATTGTGCATTCGGTGCTCTCCAACGGAGCGGTAACCATTATGGATGTGAAAGGTGATCAATTCATGGTGAACGGTCAACGGCTTAAGGTTTACAACGAACCCGACATTGTGCCTCTTCACCATATTGACGTCTTCACCATGGAAGAAGAGCCCGAACGTCTAGCCTAGGATGTAAAACAAGGTGTGGATTTTTGTAAATAGTTTTTCTTTTATTTTTCTGGAGTTTCTCGTGAAGTTTTACCGAGCCAACTTTTTGTCATGGGCTGACAATGTGAAATAAAGGGGGTACGCGGAAAATGGGACCGGACCGGCCCGTGGAGCAGGGTGGGCCGGTCGGCCCAGTCCGACCGTCCCAGGGGGGACCGGCGGCGGTTCGCCCCGGTTTTTCCCTGGAACGTGTCTTTCGACTTCCTTCTTTTGTCAGAAAATTTTAAGGGAAGTTTGAAAAAGGAAAATGCGGTTTCTAGAGTATTCCTTTTTGGACTATTTAATTGGCCGAATTGGGAGCTCGGGAATCCATCCCATTCGCATTCTCTTGCACCCACGCAGTAGCCATGATGTCCTCGAAGAGTGTAGAGTTGAAGCAAGGCGCTAAGGAGCCATCGATGGAGGAGGTGAAGCGATGCGAGCTCAAGGTACCCGTGGAGATCAAGAGGACCGCTCGCATCCGTTGCGGAGGGCGTGTCTCGACCGGAGCGATTGCATCTCGCAACCCCGTCAAAGAGGAGAAGGTCCTTACTCCCGTTCGAAGGTCGGTGCGCATCTGAGGCATGAAGAGGAAGGATTACAAGGAGGTGTCTCCCGAGCCTAAAGACTATGGGGGGAGTGATTATTCCGATGATCATAGCCCGAGGTCGTGGGCGGCCGCCGGAAGGGAAGACAATGACTTGTACTATTGGGAAGAGGTGCCCAAGGAGAAGACTCCTGAAGGCCCCAACATCGGCGGCAATGACGACGGTGGCGACGATGATGGCGGCGACGGCAGAGACCCTGGCGATGACGAACCTTTCGAGATGCATCCGATGTGTTGTGCGGCTTGCCGTCACTCCATCTCGGAGCTCTACGCATCGGTCGACGAATGTTTCCAGGACATGGAGGTGATGAGGCAGCGCATGGAGGATTTGGAATGCGTGGTCGAAGATGACTATAAGTTTCTAAATCGCAACGTGCACAAGCTATTGAGCATGGTGGGGAGCTTGAAGAGCAAGTTGTGCAATAGTTGCGGGAAGTACCATTGGGTTTAGTTTCCCCCCGTAGGTTTTTTGTAAGATACGACGAGGACGCTGTATGATTTTAGCGTGGGAGAGAGCTAGCTAGCTAGCCTTTTTCTTCAAGTTTAGTTTTGGTTTGGTTCAGTTTTCGAGAGAGTTTTAGAGTTTAAGAGTCTTAAGTTTGAGTTTGAGTGTGCATTAAATTTTTGCAAGTTTGAAGTGTCTTAATTTAGTGTTTGTGTCAAAAAAATCAAATAAAAAGAGTCATTTCAATTTTTGTCTCTTGTGATGCTTTTTCTTACTTTACTCGTTGTTCATCTTTAATTTTTGATATATGAACATAAGTGTTTGGTTTGAAACGTCTACCGTGGTGCTTAGTGGAATTGCTACCTCTAAAAGTACCCGTACCATGCTTCGATCTAGAGCTTTATATTTTAGTTGTGCTTTGTTCGATGCTAAAAAATGGAGGAATTCAATTCTGAAAATTATTAGAATACCCTTGTAATAATGGTTAGCAAATTTTCTTTTTCCAAGTTGAGAGTAAAAAAATCCTACACAAAGCCTAATTAAATTTGGCTCCACCATAAGTGCGATTAGCACAATGAGTTAGGCTAGGATCGTTCTCTCTCAGAAGTTTTAATTTCAAGCAATGATCATGTCCTTGTGCTTATCTTTTATTGCTAGCCTCGTCATGCATTCGGTAACGTGGCTTTCACATCGGAAGTCCCATACATTGCCGAATTCCATACCCAAACCATTATATCTCTTTTGTACATCATATTCCTTGAACACAACCTATTTTCGAAGTTTCGTCTCGTCTCTAGCATGGTTTTATTTTAAAAATTCAGATTGGGCTTATGCAAGAAAGAGAGGAGTCGAGAGCTTTGAAAAGAGAGAAAAGGATGTCGAGAGAGGGAAAAGTAAGAGAAAAATATGTGTATGGAAAAGAAAGAAAGAAAAATAGAAAAGTAAAGAAATATATATATCTGTGTGTGTGTGTGAGAGAGAGAGAGAGAGAATGAAAAGGAAAAAGAAGAAAAAGTGAGAAGAGGAGTGGCAAGAAAGATATGAGAGGGATGAATCAAGTGAAAAGAAAAAAAATAAAGTGCAAGGAAGGATGTCCCGTTGTTGAGAGACGAAACTTTCATTCTTTTTCCAACCATGTGCAATCTGACAACAAGGATGTCGTCGGTGCCTTGTAGTCATATTTTTCTTTTGCCCTTGCACATGTCCGCCATTCTATATTTTCTCATCCTCGATATCCCTACATATGGTTTATTCTCATGGTCATTGGCTTTGAAATAAACAACCACTAGAGGAAGTTCTTAGTTTGACAATACTTGTATTGATTGTGCTAGCCATACCTATAGCTCCACTTTACATGTTATATGAGAGAACTATGGGAGGTGAGAGTTTTATAAAACAATTGTGTAGGATACCACCTTATATGAGTGACATGAGAGAGCTTGGAGAAAGGGTTTTGTCTAACACTTGTTGCAGGAATTTTATTTTTGAAAATCATAAAAACCCTCCAATGGAAGCAAAGAGGTAAGCATGTATGAGATTGAAGGCCTCGAGTGAAGAGTTTGAGTTTGTGGGGTAAATCTTGACGTGGTGATATTTCTAAACGCCCATGTTTATGTATGATGATCATTACTTTATGTTTATGTATTAAAGATCAAAGATTGACTAACTTGTGAAGAAAGAACTAGCGGAGCACGATTACAACGCCTTAGACGAAGTTCTTTTATGAGTACTTGCTCGAGGACGAGCAAGAGCTAAGCGTGGGGGCGATGTTGACGGTGTATTTTGGTACACCAAACATGTTCATTACACTTTGGTTTGGATTTGTTTATGGAACTAACCCGCCACTAGGCACACTAATCATATAACAAGTTCATCTTTGTGCATGCATTTGGAAGTGTTGTGTTTATGTAGGAAAACATGGACATAAAGGACGGATTCACAACAAGTTCAACGGAGCAATTACGGAGTCTTGTTCGTGTTTATGAGCTTGATGAAATCACTTCCAATGGTGGCAAGGACCGAAGTGTTACAAAGGAACATCCCCGAGGATTGAAGCGTAAAAAACTGGACTTCATTCACGAAGAACCTCCGCCTTGGACGCGAGGATGACATCGTCAAAATGGGGCAAGTGGAGGGGGCAAAGTGCATAAATGCACGAGGACCCACGGGAGCGAAGGGGCGACCGAGCCGGGCCGGGATGGGCCTGGGCCGGCCGGCCCAAGCCGACCGACCTGGCCCAGTTCCGGGGTCAGTTCTGCTCCCCTTTCCTTGTACCTGAAGCATCTTCAACCCTAAGTCCCTGGAGGCGCCGCCATTCGCGAAGGAGAGAGCCATTCGCACCGAGAGGCCATCCACAAGCTAGAGAGAGAGGAGGGAGATCTCCGGAGGAGGATCGCCCAACTCGAAGGAAGCACCCACAAGTGGAGAAGAAGGAAGACACCGTCGGAAGCGTCACCATGATCAACGGTGCCATGTCTAGCACCTTGATGGGGTAATCTTCTCATTCGTCCATGGGTTGTAATCGGTCTTGAGATGAAATTGTTACTTTGTTGGAACATCTATCTATCATCTTGTGTTGAATGTGCTTAGATGCTTAAGGTTAGCTACCGTGCCGTAAAGGAAGTAAGGGCCCAATGGTCTCCTGGATCAATTCAATACGCCGTGTCCATCATAGGTCTAGTCACGAATACCTCCGCGTAGTGACAGTATGGGGGGAGGGAAAGGGCGAAACCGTGGTCACAACCCCCGATAGATTAGATCGGTTTTCATGTCTTTGAGCGGTTGCATGTTCAAGTATCGTAGACCCATGGGCGAGTGTCTCCTATCTTGATAGCTTAATCGTTCTCTCTAGTGTAGTGTAGTCGTTTTCTAGTTTAATCATAGATAGGGTTTAGGTAGTTAGTGAGTAGAGGTAGATCAAACACTTGTAATCCCCTTGCTCTGTGGATTGACAAGAACCTAGGGAATTCCGTGGTGAAAAAGGTGTAGGTCCGTACACTTGCGGATCGTAGGTGGATACGTCTTTTATACATCAACAGAGAGGCTGAGTCACCGATTCCTCCTCAGATTACCGCAGCTCAGGTGACCCAGCCAGACCAGCTCACCTTCCTAATCCAGACTTTGGCAGCTCAGACTCAGGCTACCCTCCAGGTGCAGCAGCAGATGCAGGCACAGTTTCAGCAGCACTAGGAGGCTCAGCAAGTGATCCTTGAGGGAATCCGATAGCAGCAGGAGGCTGAGGACCATGTGTGGTTCGAGGACCGGTGGATGGTCGCTTCCTTGTGTGATGAGTGATTGACAACGTTGTGTGGACTGATTCTTGGCTAAGTATTGCAGGTGCTGGTTGCGGCTTGACTGGTGTTGGTGCAGGTGAAGAACAAGCGCGAAAGGTCGTCGCCGGTGAGGCCTCCAGGTGTGGAGAAGACAGTAGGCTTCGTTCGAGGGACCCGGTGGCCAGCGGGGTCAAGTGCGGGCCGCATGGTGGCATGAACAACAAGATGAAGTCATGGACGGTTTCTTGGTAGAGCCTCAAAACCAAGGTTGAGCCGGGACTACGTGGGAGCCGAGTCATGAGTGGCGATTGGGGAGGCTACACCGAGTTCGCGGGGTTTCCAGTGGTTCACCAGAAAACCACTGGGTTCCTTGGTTGATCCACAAAGCCAAGACCGAAGAACTGAAGATGGTGCAACAGCAGCTCTAGACCGGTCTGACCGGTGGGTACCGGTCTGACCGGTGTGCGACGACGCAGTTCGGAGACTTCGAAGCGGAGGACATGCGTCGGGATCGCATGGCTTCCGTCGAGGCTACGCAGGGTGCGGTCGCCGGGCATCCGTCTGATGGAGAAGACATGAAGACTTCCAAAACCGCCCTTGAGGGGCTTGTATCCTTGTTTATTAGGAAAGGGTATTTTAGACTTTCGGTTGCCTCCATATATCCCATGAGGTGAGAGGATGGCAGCCATCTCTTGGAACCCTAGTTCATTTGCTTTCCTATTTTCTTTCCTATTTTTCTTAGGATTTCCATAGGACTAGCTTGAGAGCTTCATGGTGAGATCTTGTTGAGAGGGTTGGATGATCGGGCGGCAAGCTAGACCTTGTATGAACCTTTGCGGCATGTATAGATGATTCGGCGTGGTTCCTCAAGGTTTGGATGTGTTGTTCCCGGTTGTTCTTGGTGGTGATTTTCGGGGCCCTCTCTTGTTGATTCTCTTGGGGTGTTTTCGGGACCTTGCTCTTGGGGATTTGATGAGGGAAATTTGTGGGAACCCTTCGTGGTTCTTTGGGCTGTGATTCCCCTCCCAAATCCATGAGTAAAGGGGCTCGATTTTGGGGTTTTCGGTGTTCTAGGGTTAGAGGAGTTCTTGGCGGGATTTCTTCGATTCCTCGTGATTTGGCAAGTTTTGGTGGACAAAATCGTGGCTATGGACTCCTCATGAGGTGTTCCTATCATCCCCAAAGTCTTGCTCAAGTCCGTGGAGCGATTCGGGAGATCGAGGTTTGGATTTGAGGGAGTTGACCCGCGGGTGCTGTTCATCCCGAGCTGCCCAGACTACACCGGTCTGACCAGTGCTCTTGACCGGTCTGACCGGTGCAAGTCTTTTGTGGGATTTGCCTCGGGTGAGCTGCTGGACTCGTGTGACTTTGGGTCTTAGTGCTGCTGGTCAGTTCTTGGTCTGTTTGGAGGTGTTTTGTTAGGTCTTGTGTAGGGTTTTCCCTCCGTGCAGGTTGTGTTTTGAGGGTGGTTTTGTTCCAGGGCCTAGAGAAGTCACTGAGGCTTTCTGGAACGCTTGTTGTGCGGCTGCTGTAGCCACCGTCCTGACCGGCGCTGTCCACCGGTCTGACCGGTGTCACCGGTCTGACCGACGCAGACCATCGGTCTGACCGGTGCGGCACAGGCAGCAAGCCGTGCAAGTTTCCGTTGTGCGTGTTGGTGGGTTTTGGCTCGGAAGGTTGTGTGTTGGTTCCTAGGTCTAGTGGCACTCCAGTGGCTACGTGGGCTTGACCAACTTGGGTGTTGAGTAGGAGACGTGTGTTGGAAGCCGTGTTCGTCTTGTTGGAGTCTCCATCTCCTTCGAGAAGATTTTTTATCGGCTCCCATTCACTCCCCCCCTCTCTGTTTCACCGTATCGGTCCTTCAAAGGCACAGAGGCAGCAGATGCTACAGCACCAGATGATGACCACACATATGTTCATTTTCATGTCTGGTTGCCTTGGTCAGCTCTTCCAGCAGTTAGGGTTGCAGCTTCCTTAGTTTCCTACCACCCAGCAGCTCCAGGCTGACCCGACTGCACCTCTATCACCTGCCGGTGAGTTCGTGAACATCCCTCTTGCGTCTTTTCCTTAGTCACCACTACTTTAGACAGGGATGTTCGCGGTACCTCAAACGACGACACCACAGTTAGTGGCAGCTACCACCTTCTTTGACCAGCTTCAGATGGCCACTCCGAGGTCGTCACAACCAGGGTTTTTTTTACCGGCGGGTACCGCGCGGTATACCGCGGTTACCGCCGTTATCGCCGGGGTACGGTAACGGTACCCGGCGGTAGAACCCCCCCCCCAAATTCAAATTTGAATTTAAATTCAAAAAAATTGAAAAAATCAATAAAAATCACCAAAAAATAGTTCATGATTTGTAGAGTCTTATGGTGTCGAATGTTTTCAAATTTGAGCGCATTTGGTATTTATTTGGAGCTTTAGAAGTTGAAACAAAAAAGAAAAAGAAAAAACAATGGCCGGCCCGTTAAGGCCCATGAAGCCCAACTGAGGGTTTAACCCTACCTATCCCCAACCGCGTTGCCCCGCAGCCTCCCGCACGCCTCGGCACCCCCCGACCGCAACCCTCCCCTTCGCGTCCGCCGCCGCATCGCCGCTACCGCGCCGCCGGCGGCGGCCACCGCGCCCCGGCCGCGGTTTACCGCGCGGTAGCGGCGGCCGCGCGCGCGGGCGGATCCACGCCCTACCGCGCGGGCGGCGCGGTTAGCCGCGCGGTAAGCGCGGTATACCGCGGTGACGCCTCGGTATACCGCGGTTAGGTATGTGTTTTTTTTTTGCTTTTGAGTACATTAAGGCTTTAGGAATTGTGTTAGTAGCTAGGATTTGAGTTAGGATTTAGGTTTTCTCTCGGTTTAGGATTTTTGGTAGGGTTAAGGATATGAGTTAGAGGTAGAAATAGAATTGCGTCGCTTTAGGTAGAAATGGAATTGTTGGTTTAGCTTTTAGGTTTAGGAGGATAATTTGTGGCATGATGTAGGATTTGTGTAGGATCCAATTTTAGTTAGGATTTGTTTCGGAATTAGGTACATTTTCATTAGGTATAATTTTAAGGAAGTGTTTTGTAATTTAGTTTATGTTGGCATTTATGCGGGTAGAAAATGTCAGGGAGACCTAAATACCCCGTATGGGAACATGGTGTAAATCTAGCTCCGGATGGCGATGCAATCACCGTGGTATGCGTAAAAGTGGTGGAGGTTCAACTAGGTTGAAACAACATTTGGCCGCGCGCGGATCATCAGTGCTCCATTGCAACAACGTTCCACCAGACGTGCGGGAGTACTTTCAGCGGGATCTTGATAGGACGAAGAAGGCAACTAATGAACGCGCTCGACAGAGGTTGGCACGGGAGGATGCAGCAGCAGCGGGTAACAATCCCGCTGGAGGATATGATGAGGAGGCTCAGATCCAGGATGCAATTAACTTGTCGAGAGCGAGAGCGAGTTCCGACAGGGGGTTGAAGGGAGAGGAGGTACTTATGAGCGTGGAGGGGGTAGTGGTTCGGCGGGGTTGAATCCCTTCCGAGGATGCTTAGAAGAGGCCGGTTCGCGGAGGGAAACTCCCGTGGTGGTGGAAGACTATAACTTGGGTGCGGGTGGGAGAAGTGGATTGAAGCAAACGAGGATTGATAGCGGGTCCCGGACGCGGGAAGGGTAAGAATGCTAGGGAATCTATTGGAAAAGCATGGTCCAAATTCTTCCATACCGCCGGAGTACCGGGAGACAAGCGGATAGTCCTTACTTTGTTAGTGCGGTTAGAGAGACACGAAGTGGGTGAGTTTTCTTTTAGTTTGTGTTCGTAAAAGTTTTCTGTCGGCTTGCTTTTGTGTATATGTTCTCATGTTTTGTTGTATGGCCGCAAATGAAGGAATTGCATCCCCCAGTGGACGGGATATTGATGGCAAGTATCTTGATTTGAACGAGAAAGACTTGAAAGATCGGTACGCAAAGTTTCAGAATGATTGGCCCATCTTTGGTGTGTCTTTGATGTGTGATTCTTGGACTGGGCCGACGCGGATGAGTGTCATCAATTTTTTGATATATTGCAATGGGGTGACGTGGTTTCACAAGTCTATCGATGCAACTGGAAAATCTCAGGATTCAGACTATCTCAAGACGGTAACCCCTAACCTTAGCTTATTTACTATGAGGCATTGAACTTGTGTCTTCGAAGGTAACTAACTGTTGTGCTTATTTTTTTCAGGAGATTCGTAAGGTGGTTAGGGAGATTGGTGCATAGCATATAGTGCATATCGTCACGGATAATGGGTCCAACTACAAGAAAGCATGCAAGGCTCTTGGACGGGAGTTCGCACACATTACTTGGACACCTTGTCTAGCACACACTGTCAATTTGATGTTGAAGGATATCGGTGAAAGGGTGGAACATGCGGTGTCTCATCTCGGTATGCAAGCGAATTTCAGCTTGGTTGCACAACCATGGTCGTTGAATGCAATGATGAGAAAGGCTATCGGTGGGGAGTTGGTTAAGTGGAATGCCACTCGATTTGGGACCAACTACATGTTTTTGGATAGCATGTATCGTAGACGCTAGGGTTTCATGCGGATGATGGCATCTCCCGAATTCCAAAACAAGTAAGTGGGCGCGTTCCGATGAAGGTCGATTTGCTCATTCTAGGATGTCTAATATGGATTGGTGGGATGGGATGAAGTACATCATTGACACCGTGCAACCAGTATACAAGTTGCTTCGCTTTCTTCGATCGGGACAAGAAGCCAAACTTGTGTGAGGTCGTATACCATTACCAGTTGTGCAAGTCTGAAATGGAATCTTTCTTTGGAACCAATGTGTCGACTTGGAATGAGTATCGACAGATTCTTGATAGACGCATTCGTGATGTGTACATCGAGACATATGTTGGTGCGGAGTACTACTTGTGCTTATTTCAATTTCAATACTAATGCTTTCTCGAAGTTGTGCTTATTTGTACTCGTTCATATTGTGCGGTCACATTGGGAAGAGGTTGTTCCGCATCGGGCCTAAGCGGGGGTGACCCAAAACGTCAAAAAGGCAAGACAACAAGACCAATAGAAGTGATCAACGACGCCTCCACCGATGATGATGATGATGGTCAACGTAGTCCACCGTACCGAGAGTCCGGGGATAGCGGCTCGGATGAGGATGACGGTGATGATGATGATGATGGTGATGGTGATGGTGACGGTGGTGGTGGTGATGATGATGGTGATGGTGGTGGTGGTGGTGGTGGTGGTGGTGGAATTCGTTTCACGGTATACACATCTAAATTTACACACACGTATGATGTTTCTAACTATATGTGCTAATTATGATCCATGGTTTGGTTGAGCAGGGGAGACCGAATTCACACATGCTACTCGGGATCGCGACCATGGCGCACCGCAGTCGCGAGAGGAGAACGGTTGGAGCGTCACAATACGACCCGGCGTACTCTTCTTCCTCCCACACCGATACCTCGCGGTCGCGTTCTTTTTATCCCATTCCGGACATCAACGCGCGGCCACGGATGACATGGGTGTATGAATGGGAAGACCCTGATTTTACAACTTGTTAGTCGGTGAGTGGCAGACGACAGCGGCGTGGACGGGCCTAACTTGGCAACAGTACAAGGGTGAGTTGCTTAGGACGAGAGGCTTGAATGTCATGTCCATCGCCGAGTACCACTCCGCGACCCGGCCTAGGGATCTTTCCTTTCTACCATTGAACTTGTGTTGTATGAACTATTTGTATGAATTATTTGTATGAACTATTTGTATTTGAACTACCAACTCACTTATACACGGCTAATATTATTGTGTTTGGTGTAGTATTTCTATGTATAACTATAAATCATTGATTGGGGGTGCTATTTAACACTAATTTGTGCCAACATTTTCATTTATTCGAAGCCGGGAGGTCTTTTTTTTCCAGCGGTATAAATAGTTTATACCGCGGTAAAAATAGTTTATACCGCGGTAAAAACTATTTATACCGCGGTATACCGTTTAAAACCGTTTGAACTAGCGGTAAGAATCGGTTTTGGTTTGAAATTTGAATTCGAGCGGTATTTAGCGGTATACCGCATGCAGTAAATACCGTTACCGCCGGTACCGTATTTAGTCAACGGTCGGTAAAAAAAACCCCGGTCACGCGCCGCCGTCTCCACTCACCACAGGAACACTCGTGTTTGAGTCACTAGCTCGTACTTCGTTACCCAGTTCGTGGATGACTTCTCCACTTCCGAGCTTCACTACGCCGCGGACAGAGGGTTTGGGTCAGGAGGATTACTACCTTCGAGTTGTCACTCAGCAGATATCTTCAGTGATCGCTTCCGACCCAGAGGTTCCAGGCCCCGAGGCCACTCAGGCTCCGACTTCAGGCACAGGGACGAGTACAGCTCCACCTCCTCCGCCTCGGGTTCCTCTTCTCCAGTTTGGTCCGGTCTCAGCGACGACACTGACAACGATGATGCCTCAGGTTTCTCTGTTCGCCCTTCGAGGACAGTCTCTACCTCGCCGCCGGATCCTTCCTCTCCACCTCAGTAGGGTTAGATTCCTTTTTGGTGCTTGTTGCCAAAGGGGGAGATAGATAGGGGGAGTAGAGATAGGGGGAGTTAGGGGAGAGTGCAGGAGTTCGAGTTTTTGTAGCCTCTCTCGTTTTTGTGGAGTTTCATGATGAGACATGTATTTGGATCTTGTGTATGTCGTTGGTTTACATGTCTAATCATGATTGTGGTGCATGTTTACCTTAATGCATGTGTGTTATCGCTTATATCTTGTTTCATGAATTAGAAGTAGAGTTTATATGCTTTTAAATTCAAATTTTCGTATATCTCTACTAGTGTTGTCATCTATCACCAAAAAGGGGGAGACTGTAACCATTTAGGCCCTTTCGCACCTTTGGTAAGGGTGTGTTTTGGTGATAAATGACAACCATATGCTTGTGACTAACCTTTGTTTTGTAGCGGATTATATATTGGGTTATTGTCATGAGTATATAATGAAAAGAGACCCCTCAATTTGAATTTATAGATGCTCAATGGATGAATACTACAAGGCTAAGGACTTTTATAGTTCCAAGTGTCACAAGGTGATGAAGGACACTTGGATTGCTAGTTTGTAGTGTTTGACTGTACTATTAAGAGGGGTTTCGTGCACTAGTAGCTTGACCATGCACCAAAAAGCCATGAAAATATGCACACTCATGTTCCTTAGATGTTATCAAGCTCAGAGAGTTCATGGAAGCAAAGTAGAAGCAAAAGAATCGACTAAAACTCAAAGGCGTTTGAATTGGATGAGTTAAAATTCAAGTTATAGCGTCGGATGAACCGACACCATCAATTCTACATTCGTCGGATGACTTCAGCGGCCAAAGAATTCAAAAGAGACCGTCGGATGAACCGGCGGTATAGGCAACGGTTCATCCGATGCCTTAGGCTTTGCCAACAATAAGGGTCAGGGCTCGGCCTCTTCTCGGTCTATCCGACGCTTGCATTTAAAACATACAGAGACGCGCCAAAACATTTCAGCACCGGATGAACTGACGCTTAAGAAACAACCCAGCAGTTCATCTGACGCCTATGTTCAAACTACATAGTACTGCCTAGACTGGGTGCTCTTCAGCACCGGATGTTGCGACGGGGCGTCGGTGCATAGCGTCGGTGCATTGACTGGGTCACTTGGTTGAACGGCTATTTCAGTGCCTGTGAGTGATCGGATGATCTGACGCCTGCGCAGGGGGGAACCATCTGTTCATCCGACGATACTACTTTTCAGGGAAACTTTTCCAACGGCTAGCCTCCATTGCTAAGCCTATAAATATGACCCCCCTGGCTCTCTTGAGCTACCTTTGCCATTCTGAAGATCTACCGCAGCCAAGGAGAGAAGGAGAGTGTGTTTTTGCCATTTGGGATTCTCTTCCTCTTCATTGAGGAGATCTTTCTTAGTGGTCAAGGGTGTTCAAGGTGCATACATGGCTTAGCTGAGTGCTCAGGTCGAGTGAAAGTGTGCGGGCTTGTTACTCTTGGTGTTTGACTACTTCTAGACGGTCTTGGTGCTTTGGGGGTTCTTGGTGAGCTCTTGGAGATTGTGGGAGCCTCAAGAAAAGCTTGGTGTACACGGTTCGAGACCCACCATTCCGGAGATGGAGAACATGTACTCTTAGTGAGCACTTGAGTCTTGGTGACTTAAGGGGGGGTAATACTCTAAGTGAGTGCTCCAACGTGGATTAGGGGGAAGCGTTAACTTCTCGATACCACGAGAAAAAATCCAGTCGTCTCTTGTGCGTCTCTCTCTACTTTCTTGCATTTAATTTCAGCACCTAATTTCTGCACTTAAGTTTCCTTGCCCTTGTTTTTGTAAAGTTGCTTGTTTGCTTCATCTCTTGTCTAGGGTGTTCCATATCTCTTAGTGTGAAATTTGCTAAGGAAACTCTTGTTAGTGTGCTTTAGTAGTAGCGAAAAACCTTTTAGATGGTCAACACCAGTTGATAGGTTAAGATTTTCCCCTTGCTCGAGAAATTGAAAAGAAGTCTCATATTCAACCCCCTTCCATGGGCCATTAATCCTACAATACTTGTCGCCTCAGGAGGAACCACCATGATTGGATCGTCATGTGTTGATGCAGCTGAAGGTTGAAGTGGCCAGGCAATCATATGACTGTGTAATTAGTACTGCTCAATGTACATGTATACGTGCAAACGTAAAGTTGCGACTTGCGAACTGCATGCCCTTTTTTACAACCTCCTTTTTCATGTAGTGAAATGCTCTAGTGTTTTTTTAATGAAAAAGCAGGAGCACTTCTATGTCAAAATGCTCTAGTGTTCACGTTCAGTTCAGATATCCAGGCATTCAGCATACATGGTTAACTGATGGTGTGGTGTCATAGTTACGTGGCGCACAAGTTGTAAAAGCAGGATGATGACTCATGTCCAAATGTCCAAATGTCCAATGACCTTTGGTAGAAGACAGACAACGCATACCTGGCAGTTTGGCATGCCATGGCAAACCACCTAGGAAACCACCCTACTAGCTGATTCTCGCGCGCGTTGCTGCCGAATTTAAAAGAACTTTTCGATAAATTATAAATCAGTGTACTTGTATACTTGCTTGTAAAAGAATATTATATGAAAATAGTTCATTATTTGAGAGAGAATATCTCTTGAACAATTGATCATCAATATATCTAGTCAAAAAGACATCAATAGGAAGCCTAGTGAATGATGATGCGGATAACTTGCATGTTAATAGCTATGCAATTAATGGTTGTTAGTGGTGTGCATATATATATATATATATATGTATATATATATATATATATATATATATATATATATATATATATATATATATATATATATATATATATATATATATATATATATATATGTATATGTATATACTGTTTTGCTATAGTGCACCTGGGTGCATTCAGTATACAGAATGCACCCACCCTTGTTACAACTAGGTTTTGTCCAGTTGCAACTGGGGCTCATTCTGGTTGCAATTTGTTCGTGTCCAATTGCGAGAGAGTCGCATTCGTTGTAATTAGTTCCGTTGAGTTGCAATCGGTGTAGTGTCACGGTTGCAATCGGTTAGTCTCTTTGTTGCAATTCGTTTGCGCCTAGTTGCGGTTCGGTCGGGTCCGGTTGCAATTGGTTCGCGTTGAGTTGCAATTGGTCCGTCAAGTTGCAATTGGTTCGCGTCGAGTTGCAATTGGTCCGTCAAGTTGCAATTGGTTCAGCTGTGAAGTTGCAACCGCAGGGTCTGTGCATTTACTATACAGAATGCACCTGGGTGCATTTTAGTATCGCCCTATATATATATGTGTGCCGTCAAAAGAAATTAGTGAAATATATTCCCCTTTCTACAAAAATAAAATTAGTGAGCAATGTATTTTCTACAAAATCTGATTTAAAAATGATTCATAGAACTTGGTTGTGTTGGGTCGTGGAGTCCGAAATATTATCCTTTTCACTAAAAAAAGTGTGACGTTGAAGTAAGCTTTATTTATTGGTATTTATATTAGAACATAACAGTATTATAATCATCATTTAAGAAATTGTTTAGAAGGGAGGAAAATCCTAACGGGACTGATGTCATTTTTTGTGATTTTTTTCCGTGACCGCGGGAGAAAAAGAACAGATCATTGCTAATGTAGTCTTTTTAAAGACACTGCCTTAACAGGGTGTGGCCCCTTCTCACCAGGTAACAATGGGCCATCCTCGGGCAGGATTGTGTGGAGTTTGAAGCCCAATACATTGGTCCAGTTTCGCGTTGGCTAGATGGTGGCCCAGCGAGCCCGACTCATATAAATCTATGTGTTTGGTTTGACTTTTCCGATACGTCTGTATTTATACTTCATCAAGAGTTTCTCCATGTTGCGTTCGTGATATGTGAGATTATTTACTCCTTCTCCTCTCTGGCAACAGTGATGAGGATGACTTGGTTCTCTCCATGGCAGCTCCGATGAAGGAGGTGACAACAGTGTCAGCAACTTTTTTGGAGTGGCAACATGGAGATTTATGTTTCCGGATGGCGACATTAAGGCAGAGATGATGTCGTCGTCATGAAAAAAAATTTTCCAACCCCTTCTTTGTTTTGTCTTGGTTAGATCCAACCACGGTGAAATGCTTGTGAGAATAAACCTATCTCCCAAGCCATGTTGATCAGTCTTGGATCCGATAGTTGGAATCAGTTTCTCTTCTCCGTCGGTGGCAGATTGAAGAAGAAGAAGAAGATGAAGAAGAAGAATGTGACGCCCCAGGTTTTCATTAGGGTTATTTAACGCTAACGGTTGAGTCAATCAAGTCAAACACGTGGACTTTGGTCAAATTGGGTCATCACCTAGAAAACCTAGCCAACAATACCTAATGGTCAACTTTTGGTCAAATCCTGGTCAAAGGCATAGTCAAACCCTAGTCAAACCCTTGATGTCCAAGAAACTCTCTAGAAATTTTGTCGTGTTCTCCGAATTTCACCTAAACACTTCAAATTCTCCCAAAAAAAAAGTTGACCACTTTTTAAAGGGACACAACTTTCATGTTCGGTGGCATTTCAATTTTGAAGTGGAAAGTGGTGTAAAACTGAGTCAACGCTTGCATACACTGTTCACCGGCATCGAGAAAACCTGCATTTTGGCATGCAATTTATGCAAAATCTGTTGAGAGAAACACCATAGAGCCTTTGTAGAAGTTGTAGAGGGTTCTGATCTCTACAAATTTCCTTATTACCACTTGGTGCACTTTAGTTCAAATTTGGGGGGGGCATGGTCAATAGTGGTACACCGAATTTGTTATGCACCAGAACGTGCCAGCGCGCACGACGTCGCCCCCGGCACGCCACGTCGTCAGCCGCCGTACGCGCACGCTGAGGCTGGCCGGCAACCAGTGGTCCGTGCGCTGCACCGAGTTTCCCTATGCGTGACGCGAGCAAGTCCTCTAGTCGGTGCCACATAGAGCTCTCCCACTCGTCGGACGCCCGCACCGCCATCCCCCATTGGACCGCCGCCCGCTCGCACGTCGCCACACCTGTGAACATGCCATGTCCCATGCCGTGACCGCGTTGTCGCCATGACGTGTGCACAAACCGCCTTACCACCCCGAGCAGGCTATAAAAGATGTCGTCTCTCCTCTCGCGCGAGCACCGAGCTCCGCCGCCGCCATTGCTGCCACCTCGCCTAGCTCGCCTCTCCGCTTGCTCCCAGAGCCATCCAACCCTCCTAGCCCCTCCTGTTGGACACCCTGGAGCTCCCACCGTAGCACTTTGCCTAGCTCCATCCCTAGCCTCGCCGGAATCCGACATCCAGCGGCTGCGCCACCACGTGCCAATGGCCGTGCCGCTGCCACTCACCAGCGACCTCTCCGACCGAGCCACCACCACCAATCAAACCACAGTGAGATCTATCGCACACCCATGCTGCTTGTTCACCTGCTCCGGCCACCGTTCACCGCCGGCGAGCTCGCCCCGCCGCCAGAGGGCACAGGTGTGAGAGTATTTGTCCCTGAGGGCCTATCAGTTAGAATCAAGGGCATTTGTGTGAATCTAGAAAAGTTACCAGGGACTCCTTTGAAAATAGATTCTACCTTTTCCAACCCTTTTGACTAGATCTTGTAAATTTTGTAGAAATTCACAGAAAAGAAAGAAAAATGCAAAACAAATTTTGTTGGGTTCCTTGTGAGTAAATCCACAACTTTTGCAAAGCATGACCCTACTTTTGAGTGGTAATTTATGCATGAAAAATTGAAATCAATTTGGCCTACTTTTGTTGTAGTTCAAAATATATTTGTGATCTCAAGCTGATCTTTGGGTATGTTATTATAGATGGCATGTGTAGGCTCTGCACCAAAATTTGCACAAAGTTGCTGAGTAAATATTTTATTATGATTTATCTTGGATTTATGTTATATCTGTCTTAATGATATTTGTAGGAAAAACTAAATAGATTTTTGAGCTAATCTTCTGAGTATAGTCTTAAAATGCCTAGATGCATATTTCCTGAATTAATCATAATTTTAGGGATGATAGAAATATTTGTTCCTGATTTATGCTTGAGTTTAATCATAAATGCTTAGTTCAAGATCTGAAGTGGCTCTGGATATGTTTGTTGGTTTCCTAGCCTTGCTTTAGGTCAGAGATGGTTTAGGAGAAAGTTTATATCTAGAAGTGGCTTATTTATTTTTGTATGCATTTATCTCATTTGTGGTAGCTAGAAATGTTATATTTGGTATATTTGTTTTCATAACTCAAACAAATGTGATTGCTAGTCCAGTGGACTTGTATAAGGTTAGAGAGCTCAGGAATGTCACCACTGCAATTTTTTATAAATTAAATTGATGAATAGAAATGAGAAAGACATTTTAAGCTTAATAAGGAAATTAAATTGGAAAACCACCCTACCATCCTTAGGAACCCTACAGATGTGTTGTGGAGATGGTTTAGAGCTGAAAACCACCCCTTGCTGTTTTGTGCAAATAAATAAATTTATTTATTTCAATATGTACACAATCACTATAAAGAGAAGAATAAATTATAAAGCACTTCATAATATTCTTTAAAAGGAAGAGTATGATGAATATTTTTTTGTCAAGGTGAATATGGTCAATCATGTGCTTCTTGTTGTCATGTGCTGTTGTTTTAATTAAATTAAATTAATTTCACTACTAATTATTGCATATGCATCCTCCGTGTAGAAATTCCTGACGGTAGCTACACGCTTGTACCGGCTGACGAGGACGAGGGAGCAGGAGGAGACGTGCACTACGTGTCCGTAGATCAAGACCCGGACCAAAGTCCGGAAGTTTGTTTGACTGCTTATGCTGATGAAGACAAGCCCCGGTTAAAACATTAACCTATGTGTTTCTTTTAAGCTTTTGAATTTATCATTGCTTATCTATGTGCATTTACATTCAGGAGTTGAATTGAAATCCTAGTTGCATGATCCCTAAGTGTTGACGCAAAAAGTGCACTCAACGCCAATCACACAGCAAGCCGAACAAAGTCAGGCTTCACACGCGCAGAGAGCAAATGACGTGCCAGCCAATTTTTCCCGAAAATTAACAAAAGATAAGGCGCTTAGATATCAAAGCTTGGAACTTGCCGGTGGTACCGCATGGCTTCCATATTTACGGCTAAAGAGCCGGTTGGGATAACACATAGCTATAGAAAGCTATCTGTCAAAGAACCACGACCATTCGGGAAACCGCAAAGGAGAAAAAGAATACTGCCGAATGGATGACGTAAGCGTGACAGCGATCGGTCTTTGTATAAACAAGGATGCACGCGCAAAGTTATGACCGATCCCCATGAAGATTAACATTAAATAAATAAAGTAAAGCACAGACATGATCATGTATTAAACGAGCATGCATAGATTCAAAGCACTAGTCTACCGCATGTCTAGTTACTTTAAGATCCGTCGGGTACGATATCAAACAAATCTATCCACCGCATGATACAACTTGCATGAAAAACCGTACCACTTTCCACAAATAGATCTATCCACCGCATGATACAATCTAAATATGGAAAGCCAAAAGCACACATCATTTAAAACATAAATAATGCACGTGATCTACTCGTGGAGAAACATAACCGAATGCGGCTGAACAGCTGATTCGGGGTCCATGAAGAAGGAACAAACATTACCACGTGAATAAATCTATCAGACTGATTTGGGAATCTAATCCACCGGATGACTAGCTCCAAAGCAACCCAAAAAACCCGCATCTACCGCATGATACCTGGTTCTTTCAAGATTTATACGAACATAGCAAGCTTGAACCCGCAACACGTAACAACCTAGATCGATTCGGTTTCGGCTATCGGAAAGCATAAGACCCACGCACTAAAACATGAAACCTACTCGAACAAGGATCATAAAAGAGATATAGCCGATCCAAATCCATCTAGATTGGGCAAAGGTGTGTTACATGAATTAAAACATAAAGTAAAACTCAAGATAACACGGGATAACTTAATGAATCTATTGGATCTTGCCAAAACCCAATAGAGCCGATAACTAGCTCCAAGCTAGATCTTAGCCTACCGCATGGCTCATGATCTAACAAGAAACCTTCTTGAACCAAGCTTGAATCTACCGCATGACACGAAGCATGGTAACAAGACTACTTGCATCAGATCTAAATCCACCGCATGATACTAGACATGATACAAGGTTGCCGGTACTCACGGAGGTCGACGGATCGATTGGCCCTCTCGAAGAACTCGACGACACGACAAGGACTCTAGGGTTTGGCGTAAGGCCGGTGTGTATTGAGGAATGATTGTCCGTGTTACATACATTCGGGGGTCGTATTTATACCCCGTTGAGTACAACTCGCGAATGGATTCGTTGCCTAACTAAGCTCGATCGCCTACCCATCCATTCGTCTCCCCTGATTGAGCCACGTCACCGTCCAATCCCGCAAAATCAGCTCTCTTGTTCCTTTGCCGAACCGAGCAAATAGCCGACCGCTGAGATCTCTTTGCCGAAAATCTTTGAAAATATCCTTCCTTCCACCAGACGGACTCTTTTTCGAACCGGACCCACAGTCGGACTCCTTACCAAATTTTGGTGTTAACACTAAGTACCTATGATCTTTTACTAGCATGCTAGGTCGCTAGTTGCTATGCTCTAAGATCCGGTACAAGTCGAGTGATGTTCGTCACTCGCATAGGATCTCATTTATGGAATCACCATATTTATTAAGAGATTGCTCATGTGGTAAGAGCATGGGATTTGGGCTCCAGTCTAGTGGCTTTGTGGGTTAAGTGTTTGAACGTACTAAGCACTTGTGGAAGTGGGCACGGTAAGCCTAGTACCTAAATGAGGCAGTGCGGGAACTTTGCGCTACTAATCTTAGGGTTGCGGCCTCGGGATCGGCACCTGAGTACATGCGTGAGAATGGGTGACCTTGGTGGCGTAGCCTAGTAAACCTACTTAAGACTGTAACATATGATCACAATCCGAGGAATGACAGGAACCGCTTGGTTGGTGAACTCTTAGTGAGGGCACCTCCCGTGTGTTTAGGTATACCTTGCAAGGGTTTAATCAATCGATTGTCGGCCTCTTATTGTTATCTGAGACTACTTAATCTACTGGCCATGATATCCCTTTATGATAGAACTTTGTGAATATTGTCATTTGATTAAATATATTGTACAACTTATGATTGCAATAGATTGCTTATCTAGTAATGAGTTAATCTACTAGAATTAATCTGCTCGAGAATGGGAGGGATGGATTAGTGATTTAGGGTTGCTGTGCACTGAGGTGTGGGGAGGGATATATACATCACGAGTTTACTTGGGCCGACGTTGGTGGGTTGTATTCGTTACTTGCTTTGTTGGGCTGATTGCAAATGTCGGGGCACCGCGGGCCTCCACGGGGCAAAATCGCACCGTACCCTGCCCCGCCCCGTGTGCAGTTCGGGCGCCCCCCCCCCCCGGGGGGGGGGGAATCGCCCCTGTCCCCGTGAGTTTCGGGGCGGGTCCCCGTGGTTCCCCATCCCCAACGGGGATTTTGCCACCCTGACTCTTGATGCCCTAAGCTATCCTTGCCAATGACATCCTGATCTCAAGCGTGTTTGACCTTGCCATCTTGAACGTCTTCATCTTGATCTTGCTCACAACATTATGAACACATAAAACATGAATATAAGGATTTAAATTCTGTTGGTATGCTTTGAGCATCATCAGGTCATGCATAGGTTGCACCCTTAATTTAATAATTCATAGGCATGAAAATGCATTACATAGCATGTGCATTTGGGAACCTTGGATGGACTAACATGCATATGCACTGAAGGTTTCAACCTTCCTCATCTATCCTCCTTATGGCTAGTGAGGTTGTTGTTCCATAACCAAAGGTGCCGCGACGGAACCTAGTGCATCATGTATCCTGCAGCCATGTGTACCACTAGGGGCGCGCTAGGTATCTTGGTTGGGAGTGGTTTAGGAGATAGTACAGAATTATCCCGGATGGGGTTGTCACAAAGAAGAAGAAGAAGAAGAAGAAGAAGAAGAAGAAGAAGAAGAAGAAGAAGAAGAAGAAGAAGAAGAAGAAGAAGAAGAAGAAGAAGAAGAAATACTCAAGAAGGAAAAAGAAGATTGTGCTCGTCCCGGCTTGCAGGAATGTTGGTCGCTATTCTTTGGGCGCTTGTTCTCAGCTTGTTTGCTGAGCGTATACCTGTGTGACCTTCTATTTGTTTTTACAGAGTTTAAGATTAAGATTTGAAACTGCTTAGTTCGTGAGTATTTTATGGGTGCTGCTTGTAAATTGATGATGATGTATTCAACACTGATATAATACAATTCTTCCTTTGATAACAATATATGCCCTGTTGATTTTTTTTCTCTCTCTAACTTAAACAAATAA
Source organism: Cenchrus americanus (assembly GCA_947561735.1). Lineage (NCBI taxonomy): Eukaryota > Viridiplantae > Streptophyta > Magnoliopsida > Poales > Poaceae > Cenchrus > Cenchrus americanus. The sequence goes on along the minus strand of OX387240.1, from coordinate 86,220,569 downwards.
TAATAATAATTGTCTAATGAATTAGTTGAATAAAATATACCATGTTTATGATCTAAAATACTTTATATAACTTGTAGACTTTGTGAAAATTAGCAATGATTCACAGAGTTTATCTCTAATACACTCATCTTGTGAGCCAAGCAAAATATCCTCACAAAATATACGGGCTATAGCCGTCTATAGTGAACTATTTCTCTTTGCGATAGTTCTTAAAGAAACTACAGTGAAAGATAGCGGCAATTATAGCCGGCTACTTAAAACCTTGCTCATAAGCATAAACTGTCTGCGCAAATATCATTATTTTTAAAAATGAAGAAATAACTCCAAGCTACTCTCTTAATTCCAAGTAGATCATTTTGATTTTTTCAATTTTGTAGATATTGTTATGCACATAAACCTACACTATAGTAATTATAAAAACTAAAATAACAATTTGAAATGGAGGGGTTAATTTCTTTAGCCAAGCTTTTCTCTTTTCAATCCTTTTTGTCATGCCGAAGTTTCAAAGAGACTCATCTCGAACATGAACTTACTACTACCTATGTTCTTAAATATATGACGTTAAAACAAGTAAATTAATTCATTTTTTAACCGACAAACTTGTTCAAAACGTCGTATATAATATATTTCAGAACAGAGTCATGTCAAAGTTTACGAGAGACTCATTTGGAACATGAACTTACTACTACCTCCGCCGCGCCGCATGGAAGCATTGCAAGCCATATTCCCAATGTTGAAGAACAAGACCAAGATCTTTCCCATGTTAGATGGAGCGTCAACTGAGGGCTAGGCTTAGAGCCAGTCGTTTAAGTTGTGGTTGCGTGAGATGTGAGTAGTTCGTGTTAGAGCTTTTGTTTCAGGTTGTGTTTAGCTGGTGAAAGGATCTTGATGTCGCCTAGAGGGACGGTGAATAGACAAGTTCTGAAAATCACCACTTAAAACAAATTTATTAGTGAATCCCGGATACTCCAGACTTTTCTCCAGAGTTTCTGGAAAGTCCGGAATCTGAAGGATCAGATGGCGACTAGAGAGGGGGGGAGTGAATAGGAGCCGGTAAAAATTCTTCCCAAAGAACCCGGCCTATGCCCTAGTCAAATCCCGGTCACACACAAGCGATGGATCGAATCACACACCAATCGCCAAGACAACGAGGTTATGGATCAACCTCTAGCCTTAGGAACGATTCCTTGAAGCACACGCGGAAGCACGAGAAAGGAAGGGAGGAATCGAACCAAGAAGCAAAGCTCACGAGCTCGGCGGACCGTCCGGCCAGAGGGGCGGACCGTCCACACCGGCCTCGCGGATCGTCCGGCCGCTACCGCGGACCGTCCGCGCCAACACCGCGGACCGTCCGACCTACTCCGCGGAGCGTCCGTTAAATCACACAGAACCAACAGAAGCACACCACGAACCACGGACCGTCCGCGGGGAGCACGCGGACTGTCCGCTAGGCACCCGCGGACCGTCCGCCCTCTGCTGCGGACCGTCCGAAACTCCGTCCAACCGAAACTCAAAATAGCGACGGATCAAAATGAAAGGCGAGCAAGAACACGAAGAACACGGGACGAACTGGAGCGGCGCGGACCGTCCGCCTGGTCCTCGCGGACCGTCCGCCAGGTGCGGACGGAAGCGAGAAAACACCCGACCCCGAAAGTCAACTCCCCCAAATCATCATCGGATTTCCCAAACGGTTGAAGCTGTGGAGACAAGGGTTTGGGGACTTGAAAAGCGTCACACAAGGATGCTATAGCCCAAAAATCTTGCCTCCTAACTCCCTAAATCACCGGGAATCGCGAATCCTTTGAGCACCACCAAAAAGCTTGAGCACCGAACGAAAACACTCGAATCGAAGTGGTTTCCCGGCGTTTGAGGGCACAAGATCAATCACAAAGATGCGCGAAACATCTATCCATGTTTTCCTCAAAGAAATCCGGGGAGAAACCCATTCAAATCCGCGGAATCGCACCGGGAACAAAGGCACGAAAACAAGCACAAAAAGACCACGAAAAACACAACTCCGAATCTTCTATACAAACCAGGAAAGATTCACAAGGTCTAGCATGCCGCCCTAGCATCCATCCCTCTCAACAAATCTCTCATGAAGCTCTCATGCTAGCCTAGAGAAAATGGAAGGAAAAATAGCTACGAAAATGAGAAAAGGGAGGGAGGAAATGAAACCCTAAGTCACGGAGAGAGAGAGCCATCCACACACACTCATGGCTTATATATTAGGTCCCGCCGGAGTGGTAAATGACTCGACTACCCCTAACTTAACTACTGGCGATACAACCCACGCAGGGGCATTTAGGTAATGTTTGTGGGTCTCGCCATCGGACGGCCACGCCTTTGCCGCACCCCGCGTCCTCCCGACGCAAGCCATGCGATCCCGCCGCGTGTCCTCCGCCTCGAAGCTTCCCGACACGCCCGGATCCCGTCTCCGTCGTGTTGGGCCCTCGGACTTGGTTTTGAGGCCCAAACCAAGAAACCGTCCGCCGATGGTTTTGTGGGCAAACCACCAAACCCCGCGTGCCCGGTCCGGCCTCCCGCCAAACCACTTGACTCGACCGCCACCGTGCACCGGCTCGATTGTCCATGACTTCGTCTTGCTCGTGTCGCCACCATGTGGCCCGCACCCGGGCCCCGTCGTCCACCGGGTCCCTCGAACCGAGCCTACTTGTCTCTCCATCTCCCGGAGGCCCCTCAAGGCCGAAGACATTTCGCGCCCGTTCTTCACCCGCAACAACACGAACTAGGCCGCGGCCTACACCCTCGCTCACTAAGCCAAGAGTCGATCCAACACCCGTTGTCAATCACTCATCACCGAGGAGCGGTCATCTATCGAGCACTGGGACGCTCCTGGTCCTCAATCTCCCCCTTGATGAGTGCATTGACAACACACAACGCGAAATGAAATTCAGAGAAAGAAAGAAAGGAAGAAGAAAGAAAAACAAAGAAGCTCAACTCATGACCAAAACCAAAGAAAGGCAAAGAAAGGTCACAAGCCAAGCAAAGCACAAACTCCACCCTGAAAACAGCAAGAAAGCTCCCCCTGAACATGTGGATGCAAACTTCCGAAATTTAGCTCACCTCTTCTGAATTTTCATTAAGCTCACCTCTTCTCCCCCTTGTTGACAATGTATAAATCAAGGTGAAAATGCAGAAATGCAAAAGAAAGCATATAAACATCTACATGAGCTTCTCAAATAGGCCAAATTTAGTGTCAAAGGCTAAAAATGAGACAAAGATCACACATATGAATCACAGCATAGTCAAAGCATTGCCACAAGTAATATAGGAAATACAAGCATGTGACAAAGCAAAATTTGCAGATTTAAGCAGTTTTACCAAAAGAAAGCTCGCTTCACATATAAAAGCCTATCCATGTCACACTTGAGCCACAAACATGCATATCATTCAAAGATCATACAAGGATATCAAATTCTCAGCAAAAGATCATGGCAAACACCCATAAAGCAAAGCATGTCATGTCAAAGCTCATGAGCCATGTGTCCACTTCGGGGAGACTTCTCCACCGGTGAACATCATGCAACATGTTTTGCACCCATATGTGAAAGATAAGACATTTTAAGCATAGACATGATGGATGGAGCATTTTTCAAGCATTACACACTTCTTTTCAAGATTAATTCATTTCATGGTACATGAAGTGCCTTTGCGGCAAAAAGAAGCTTATGCTCCCCCATGAATGCAACATAGGCTAAACATTCACAATGATATTCGGCCTTTGGCCCAAATGCAAGAACAAGGCATCCAAGCACAATCTAAGCATGAAAAGTACATTTAGACCAAACTGTGACATGGATACACAACTACACACGAGTGGAGCATATTTCATCAAAAATTAGTCAAGATTAGCATTTATTTCAAAAAGGGCTATCTCACCACACATATATCTCAAATATTCTAAGAGCATAGCCTCGCATCACCATTTCTCCACACATATGACCAATATCTCACAAATAGCCAAAGAAACTCAAATACGACATATGAAAGAAGCTCATCATCCTAAAATGCAATATGATACAAATGTAACATGATATATGACAAGATGGCTATCCTACCATGGTTTGTACATAAAGCAAAACATGTATATACATCAAAGTAAAACATGGTATGATACATATGATACAAAAAGGAAATCCCCCAAGAAACAACTAGAAAGGGCAACAAACCCCAAGTTCAACCCGCAAGCGCACAAATGTAGCTTGGTCGAGAGGGTTTGTAAAGATGTCGTCTAGCGATCTTGGGTAGGGACATGGCTCAACACAATGGTTCCTTTCTCCACATTGTCCCTCAAGAAATGATACCTCACTTCTATGTGTTTGGTTCGGGAGTGAAGCACTTTGGGTTTTTGGCTACGCTTATGGCACCGGTGCTATCACAAAGAAGTGGGATCCGGGTGCACTCCTCACCAAAGTCTCTCAAAGTGTATGAAATCCACAACGGCCGGGAACAACAACTCGCGGGCCGCAACATACTCCGCCTCGGTGGTAGACCGAGCTACACTAGAGCGCTTGCGGGAAGACCATGAGACCGGCGAAGAACCAAGAAACCGGCAAGTACCGAAGTAGACTTCCTCTCGACTCGACAACCAGCAAAATCCGCATCGGAAAAACCATGAAGAGAGAAAGTCGAGGAGGACGGATACCAAAGGCCAAGACCGGGGGCGGACTATAGGTACACGAAGATCCTCTTGACGGCCCGTCGATGTGATGTCCTCGGCGAGGCTCGAAATCGAGCGCACAAACACACGGCCCGAACCGTATGTCTGGCCTCGTCGCCGTCAAGTAGAGGAGGGAGCCGATCATGCTCCTGTACTCCCGCTGGTCCACTGGTTCTCCGTCCTCGTCCGCATCCAAAGTGGTTGTACTCCCCATGGGAGTCGACATCGGCTTCACATCTTGCATCCGGAACTTCTTCGACATGTCTTTCGTGTACTTGGTCCGGTGCACGAATGTTCCATCCTTCACTTTCTTGATCGCGGCCCGAGAAAATACCGCAACTCGCCCATCATGCTCATCTTGAACTCCCCGCTCATCTCATCCGCAAACTTGGCAACAAGGTTATGTGACGAGCCACCAAAGACAATATCATCCACGTATATCCGAACAATCAACAAGTCATTTCCATGCTTGAGGAGAAACAAGGTCCTATCCACGGTACCCATCACAAACCTCTCAATCTCCCATACCAAGCACGGGGCGCCCGTTTCAACCCATACGAGCCCTTTTCAACCCGTATACCCCGTGTGGGTACAACTCGCTCTCAAACCCGGGTGGTCGCTTCACATACACCTCCTCCTCTATGACCCCATTCGAAAGGCACTCTTCACGTCCATCCGAAACAACTTGAACCCTTTAGCTACGGCAAAGGCTAGAAGGATCCGAATTGCCTCAAGACGGGCCACAGGGAGCAAAGGTCTCCTCATAGTCGATCCCCTCCTTCGATCGAACCTCCGAGCAACAAGTCCGGACTTGTTCCTCACAACCATCCCATTCTCTCCCTCTTTGTTCTTCCAAACCCACTTGGTTCCTATGGGATGGCAATTTGGAGGTGGTTCAACTAACTCCCACACACCGGTTCCTCTCAAAGTTTTCCAACTCCTCATGCATAGAATTGACCCGGTTTGCATTAGATAAGGCATGTCCAATGTCCTTGGGCTCAAAGGTGGCAACAAAAGCAAGATGAGCAAAATGAGAGGAATTCCCGGACCTTGACCGTGTAGTGCGTTCATCAATGTTCCCAATGATCTTCGACGGGGGATGCACTTCTTGAATCCGCCGGGGAGCCTCACGCCTCGAGACTACCCCCCCCCCCCCCAACTTCGGCCTTCTCTCGCCGGTCCTCTTGTCGCACCGTCGTTGTCCATGAAGTAGACGGTCCACGCTCCATAGTGGTCGTAGGGGAAGTAGTGGGTACACACTCGGCTTCGGGCGCGTGGTTTTCTCCATCATCATCTCCAACTTCATCCTTCTCCTCTTCAAAGAGGTCCTCGGCCATCTCCTCGTCACCGCACATTCAAAGCCAAGAGAGGTACATGGCATTGTCTCGTCGAAGGTTACCTCGCAAGTCTCCATGATTTTGTTAGTCTCAAGGTTAAGCACCCTATAGGCTCTAGAATGGTTAGCATATCCAAAGAAAATACCATCACTAGACCTAGCCTCAAACTTGTCGAGTTTTCCCTTCTTAAGAATAAAGCACTTGCGGCCAAAGACTCGGAAATGACTCACCTTGGGTGCCCGACCATGCATAAGCTCATAACGGGTCTTCTTCTTGAAAGCTCGCAATAAAATCCGTTGGAAACATGACAAGCTGTGTTGACCGCCTCGGCCCAATACCTCCTAGGAGTCCCGTGCTCATCGAGCATCATCCTAGCCATCTCACAAAGAGTCCGATTTTTCCTTTCCACGACTCCATTTTGAGGGGGCACATAAGGGGTCGAATATCGATGTTCAAGACCTAGATCACGACAAAAGGCATCAAAACGAGAGTTCTTGAACTCTGAGCCATTATCACTGCGGATGGCTCGAATAGCATTCCCATGCCTCTCGTTTTTCAACCTCACGATCAGATCTCGAACAAAACCAAACGTCTCACTCTTGTCTTCCAAGAAAAACACCCAGGCATAGCGAGAGTATGTAGAATCTAGTCACATAGAAGGGGGGTTGAATATGGGACTTGTTTTCACAAGCTCTAAAGGAAAAATGAAAACCTTAACCTATCAACTAGTGTTGCCCATACTAAAAAGGTTCTTCTCTACTTCTAGAGCACACTAACACAAGTTTCCTTAGCAAATAACACACTAGGAGGCAATATGACAGCCTAGGCAAGATATGAAGCACACAAGCGAAACAAGCTAGAACAAAGACAAAGAAACTTGAGAGCGGAATTGAAATGCTGAAAGTAAGTGCTAGAAGTAAATAAGATGGACAAGAGGCGATCGGATTTTTTCCCCGTGGTATCGAGAAGCCGACGCTTCCCCCTAATCCACGTTGGAGCACTCACTTAGAGTATCGCTCCCCCTTGAGTCACTAAGACACAAGTGCTCACTAAGAGTACCCGTTCTCCATCTCCGGAACGGTGGGTCTCGAACCGTGTACACCAAGCTTGTCTTGAGGCTCCCACAATCTCCAAGAGCTCACCAAGAACCCCCAAGTCACCTAGACCGTCTAGGAGCCGTCAAACTCCAAGAGTAACAAGCCCGCAATCCTTCACTTGACCCGAGCACTCGGCTAAGCCATGGATGCATCTTGAAACTCTTTCTCACTAAGAAAGAACACCTCAATGAAGAGGAAGAGAAATCCCAATAAGCAAGAACACACTCTCCTTCTCTCCTAGGCGCAGTAGATCTTCGCAGTGGCAAAGGCGGCTCTAGAGAGGCAAAGTGGGGCTTATATATAGGCCTAGCAAAGGTGGCTAGCCGTTGGAAAAGTCCCCCGAAAAAGTTGTACCGTCGGATGAACCGATGGTGCCCCCCCCGCAAAGCGTCGGATCATCCGATCACTCACAGCGCCCAATATAGCCGTTGAACCTTGAAACCCAGACAATACACCGACGCCCCGTCGGATCATCCGGTGCTGAAGGCACCCCGCTCGGGGCGGTACTGTATGATTTGAAACAAACCGTCGGATGAACCGCTGTGAGCACTAACCAAGCGTCGGATCATCCGGTGCTGAAGCAGAATTCTTGGCGCGTCTCTGTTGAATTTAAATGCAACCGTCGGATGAACCGATGGTCAAGGCGTCGGATCGTCCGATGCTTGAGCCCAGACCCTTGACCAGAACTGTAGCCAAACCCTAAGGCGTCGGATGAACCGATGCCTGTACCGTCGGTTCATCCGACGGTCCGTTTTGAACCGTTGGTCGCGAGTAACTCATCCGCGCGTGTTAAATATAGGGCGTCGGATCATCCGACGCTATGAAGTTGATTTCAACTCATCCAATTCAGCCGCCTTTGAGTTTTCCGTCGATTCTTTTGCTTCAACCTTGCTTCCATGAACTCTCTGAGCTAGATAGGATCCAAGGAACATGAGTGTGCATAAAATATGGCTTTTGAGTGCATGGTCAAGCTACTAGTGTACGAACCCCTCTTAATAGTACGGTCAAAACTACAAACTAGTAATCCAAGTGTCCTTCATCTCCTTTGCGACACTTGGAACTAACAAAGTCCTTAGCCTTGCGAGTCTTCAACCGAATCGAGCCCATTAATTCAAATTGAGGGGTCTCATTCCATTCAATACTCGTGACAATAACCCAAATAGAAATCCGCTTCAAAACAAAGGTTAGTCACAAGCATATGGTTGTCATTTATCACCGAAACACACCCTTACCAAAGGTGCGAAAGGGCCTAGATCGCTACAATCTCCCCCTTTTTGGTGATAGATGACAACACGAGTAGAGATATACGAAAATTTGAATTAAAAACATATAAACTCTACTTCTAATGCATGAAATAGAATAAGCGGTAAACACTCATGCATTAAGTAAACACACAAGCATGAGAAGACATGTAAGCCATCGACATACACAAGATCCAAATACATGTCTCATCATGAAAAGCCACAAAAGCGAGAGAGAGGCTACAAAAACTCCAAAACCTACACTCTCCCCTATCTCCCCCTATCTCTACTCCCCTATCTATCTCCCCCTTTGGCAACAAGCACCAAAAAGGAGACTAAGCCTGAGGCGGAGAGGAAGGATCCGGCGGTGAAGTGGAGACGACTCGCGAAGGTCGCACAGAGAAGCCGGAAGCGTCGTCGTCGTCGTCCTCCTCGCTGAGAAGAGACCAAGCCGGAGAGGTAGAGCCCGGAGCCGGAGGAGGTGGTGCTGGAGGAGCTGTAGTCGTCCCGGTGCCTGAAGTCGGAGTCGGAGTAGACGCGGGAGCTGTAGTAGCCTCGGGAGCAGGAGGAACGGTGTCGGAGGCAAGTGCTGCTGAGATCTGCTCCGTGATCGCGCGAATGTAGTGGTCCTCCTGTCCCAAACCCTCTGCCCTCGGCGTAGAGAACGTCGGAAGAGGTGTAGACGCCGGTGGGCTAGGTAGAGTGGTGCGAGCTGGTGTCTCGAAGACGAGTGCTCCTGTGGTAAGCGGAGACACCAGCTGTGACGTCGTAGGCGGGGTCATCTGTAGCTGAGCCAGGAAGGAGGAAGTGACCGCAGCCGGTGGTGTCGTCGTCTGAGGTACCGCGAACGCCCCTGTCTGAAGTAGTGGTGACTGAGGGAAAGTCGCCAGGGGAACGTTCACGAACCCGCCCGCCGGAGGAAGAGGAGGCGTCGGGTCGACCGAAGCTCGGCGGTGGTAGGTGGCCGAGGTGGCCGAAGTCCCGACCGCCGGAAGAGCCGACCAAGGCAACCGGACATGAATGTGAACATCCGAGAAGTCAACATCCGGTGCCGTAGCATCCGCCGCCTCCGAGCCTCCCGCCGTTGTCGGATCCCCTCTAGAATCACCCGTTGCGACTCCCGGTACCGCCGGAACCGAGCCTCGCATCCGCCGCCGTACCCGGAGGGTCGCCCGAGTCCGAGCGACCATAGCCGTGAGCAAGGAAGTGATCCGGTCCGGGCCGGGTCACCCGAGCGATGGAGATCGTGGGGAACCGGTGACTCATCCTCTCGCCGGCTTGGCAAGGCGGAGCCTCTGCCTCGTCGTCGTGGGACCGACGGACTGCGAAAAGCGGCTCGTCGCCGGAGCGCCGTGGAAGTCCTCGTCGTCCACCGGAGGACTCGTCGTCGATGGCGAGGTGCGGGGAAGAGGTGCCTCGGCCGCAGCAAGGGTGGCATCCTGTCGTGCTGCCTCGTCCATGGCCGCCTCTCGCCGCCGCCCCTAGCTCGAAGTGTCTCCTCGGCTCTCCTCATGCCTCTCGGTGCCTCTCCTCCTGTACCTAGCATCGGAGGCCGGTAGGTCGGGAACACGAACTTCGATGCCTCAAGCATCCCAATGTACCTTTGAGCCTCGAGCCGGGACAGCAGCCAACTGATCCAGTGAGCGAAGGGCTGCTGTCGTGTCATCCCCATGCCATCCATAATAGCATCCTCGATCTCGCCTAGCATGATATCCTCAAGGTCAAAGGGGCGCTTCGCCATCACGTACATCGGGAGCCACACCGCACCCTCGTCAAAGACTCGCGTTCCCCCATCCTATAAAGCACGGACCTCCCCGAGAGCGTAGTGAACGACGTACGCCTCACGGATCGACGGTCGGGTGTCCCGGGTGTACCGGGGAGGAACGTTGGGCGGAACGAAAGCTGATCTCCTCGTCGGAAGGTAGAACTGGGGAGTGTGCACGACGAGGAGGGTCGACGTCGGGGTACGCCAGGTAGTGAATAGAGTCGTCGTGTAGGTCCACCTGAAGTAGCTCGCTATCCCCTCTCGAGTAAGCCGCCGCCGCCGACCCATGAACATAAACCTGATAGCGACCCGGTCAGCGTCGACGTAGACAGTGGCGTAGAAAACCCTGACCCAGTCGGGGACGTAACGTGACCTCTCGAGTCACTAAGTCCACCGCCCCCCCGCCGGGTAGTCGAAGAAGGGTAGTATCGCCTCTCCGGTGCAGCCGCCCTCAAAGCCGTGAACCGTAGCATACGGCCGGGCCGAGCCGAGATCCTCTCGTGAGTGTAGGAGGCGTAGAAGCTCTCCGGAGAATCGTCCGGAACCGGGGGTCACACTCCTCTCTCGGCCCCGGGGGAACCACCGGTCCTCCGGCACGCTCCTCAAACGCCGGATCTTCGGCCCCGCAAGTGACGGAGGTCACGGAGATAAACTCCGAAAGCCTCTCGCTCGAGGACCTGCGGGGAGCCGGGGGTCTAGAGCCTCGCCGCTCTCTCTCCGTGAGCTCCTCTCTGCGCCGGCTCGCCTGCGTCGCGGTGTCGGCTGTGGCTGTGTGTGACCACCGCGAGTCCGAGGTCCGGACCTGGCCAGTGAGGGTGGTGTCTCTGACTGCTCTGTGGTCTGGTGCCCTCTGCCTGACCTACGTGGCCGCTGCCGCCGAGTCCGCCGCCCGCCCGCCGCTGCTGTCGCTCACGCCGGGGCTGCTCCCCCCGACTCGTGTGCCCTCTGAAATACGAATGCCCCTCTGAGGCTGTCCCTGAGTGTCGGGCACTGCTAGCACACGCTCCCACTCCTTTGCTGCTTGCTCTTCTTCTTCTTCTGCTCAGCAACTGCCTTACCCTTCCGCTTATCGCCCGCCATCTGTGAGAGAAAACAGTAGATGATTATAGAATGGCTAGAGACGAATAAACGAGATAAATAACTAGAGGTAAGGGTCCTTAAGCATAGCATATGAGCAGATATGAGCCTAAGTCTGAAAATTCTAGGAGAATTGTGACCACATGATTAAAGGAGAAGCTAGATTGGTCCTTAGGTGCTCAAGAGTTGTGTGTGTGGACCAAAATGAATGGTTTATGCAGAAATCACCATAAACAAGCTCAAGAAGTGACAAGAGCATTAGCTAGGGAGCACTTGAGCATGCAAAGATGATTGCTAAGGGATGTGCAGGACCACATATGCGAGAAATTGCAGAAGCATTGAGATCTTTAAGCACTAGATGAGCTCAAATGTGAAGAACAGAGGTAAATTGCCTAAGGAACAGTGCAGAGGAACTGAGGAACAGGGCAATGGAGGGAGAATCCTCACCACAGCAAGGAGATGGACGATGAGAGTGGCTGTGGAGGAAGATTTGTTCCGTGCGCACTTCAATTGAACGCCGGCGAGCTCCCTACCATGGCGGTTGGCCGGAATCTGCGGCGTGGCCCAGACCCTAGGCGGGTGGCGGCGGCGGCGCGCGAACGGGGCGGGGCGGTGGAGATGGCGCGGCGGCCGGCGGCGAGCGCGTGGACGAGGCGGAGGGCCGGCGGGGCGCGGAGGAACACGGGTGCGCGCGGGTTCGCCGGAGCTGGGCACGAGGGCGGTGGCGTCGGGCGCGAGACGGCGGCGGACGCATATTAGGGTTAGAAGAGAATGAAAGGCCGCCGTCGGATATGACAGGTAGGACCCACGCTTCAGTATAGCGTCGGATGAACCGACGGTCGAAAAATAGAAGCGTCGGTCGAACCGTCGGTGCAACTGAGCTCCCGTGTGAAACAAGGCATCGGATGATCCGATGGCCTACTTTTATAACTCGTCGGAGCAGTTGCGCGCAGGTCTGGGAAGAAGGGCAAAAATCTTCAGCCCCGGATGAACCGATGGTCAAAAGACACGAGGCGTCGGTTCATCCGACGGTGCGAAAATTTCTAACAGTAAGCAACTGAGCGCCCAGACCCCTTCACCGGATGTTCCGACGCCAGAACCTACAGGGCGTCGGTTCATCCGACGGTGACAATTCGATTTTGTTGAACTATTTCTCATTTTTGATCCGTCGAATGTCACACACAAGCCAACACAAGCACATCTTTGGATCAATCCTGAGTGACAACCTCACCCCTCAAGCACTCCTTTACAAAATACTTATAATACACAATTAACTCCCTAGAAAAGGATAAACCATAGATAAAAATAGGCAAAATAAGAACCAAAGGAGGGAGGGAGCTCCAAAAAGGGAATGTATGAGTTAACTGCCTTTGAACTTAGAGATTGACACCATAAGCTCGCTAGGACTTAACTCAATAGGCATTGAGCAAAATCATTTGTCTCATCACACCTTAACAGTTGTTGATTTGCATTGAGCGCTAAGCAACTTTCTCATAGTGTGAGTTTCCTTTGTGACTTCTCTCACGCAATGCTATGCAAGAACAAATGCATGAAAATAAATATGAGTGCATCTACATGACATGCAAAGCGAGAAGGTAAACTATCTTGCCAAGTTTGAACCCTTAATGAGCTTATTCATGATGAGCCTTTCTTCATGCCTTGAGCGAAACAAGAGAACCACCGGCTCAAGCAAAACCCATACTCATCACTATCTCATCAAGGTTAGACAAGCCCCTAATCATGTACATATGCAAATGCAAACTATATGACAAGCATTACATGATGTTGGACGCATCGAGCACATTTAATTCACTCCGAAGCCTACAAAAGGTGTTTCCATCAAGAGGCTTGGTGAATATATCCGCCAATTGCTCCTCGGAGTGAACACCACAAAGGACAATGTCCCCTTTAGAAACGTGGTCGTGCAAGAAGTGATGACGGATATCAATGTGCTTGGTGCGAGAGTGTTGAACCGGGTTGTTAGCAATTTTTACGGCACTCTCATTGTCACAAAGGAGGGGAACCCTATCTAGAACCACACCATAATCCAAGAGGCTTTGCTTCATATAGAGGATTTGAGCACAACAAGCCCCCGCGGAAATGTATTCCGCCTCCGCGGTGGATAAGGCCACGGAGTTTTGCTTCTTAGAGGACCAAGCAACCAAAGAGCGACCTAGCAAATGGCACCCACCCGAAGTACTCTTACGGTCTACTCGACATCCGGCAAAGTCCGAATCCGAATAACCCAAGAGCTCAAAACAAGCACCATGGGGGTACCACAAGCCAATGCTAGGTGTGTATTTTAAATATCTAAGGATCCTTTTTAAGGCACTTAGGTGAGATTCTTTAGGGTTGGCTTGAAACCGAGCACACATGCAAACACTAAACATGATATCGGGCCTAGATGCGGTAAGATAAAGAAGTGAACCGATCATAGAACGGTAAAGCTTTTGGACAACCGATTTACCTCCCTCATCTAGGTCGAGATGTCCATTAGTAGGCATTGGGGTCTTGATCGGCTTACAATCATCCATCTTGAACTTCTTGAGAATATCATTAGTGTACTTCTCTTGATGAATGAAAGTCCCTTCCTTCAATTGCTTGATTTGAAACCCAAGGAAGAAGTTGAGCTCTCCGATCATTGACATCTCGAATTCCCTAGTCATGAGTTCACTAAAATCCTTGCACACTTTGAGATTAGTAGAGCCAAAGATAATATCATCAACATAAATTTGACAAATGAAGAGTTCTTTGTTGATTATCTTTGTGAAGAGAGTGTTGTCCACTCTACCAATCTTGAATCCCGCTTCAATTAGAAAATCCCGGAGCCTCTCATACCATGCCCTAGGAGCTTGCTTGAGTCCATACAACACCTTGTGCAACCTATAAACATGGTTAGGATATGTAATATCTTCAAAACCGGGAGGTTTCTCCACATAGACTTCTTCATTGATGAAGCCATTCAAGAAAGCACTCTTTACATCCATTTGAAATAATTTCATTTTATGGCTAGATGCATATGCAAGGAGGATACGAATAGCTTCAAGGCGTGCCACCGGAGCGAAGGTCTCTCCATAGTCCAAGCCTTCTACTTGAGAGTACCCTTTGGCGACAAATCTTGCCTTGTTCTTCACCACAATGCCATGTTCATCTTGCTTGTTCCGGTAGACCCACTTGGTGCCAATCACATTCTTGTTCTTGGGGCGCTCGACCAACTCCCACACTTGATTTCTTGTGAAGTTGTTGAGCTCGTCTTGCATAGCCAAGATCTAATCCGAATCCCCAAGAGCTTCATCTATAGTTGTGGGTTCTACAAAAGAGACAAAAGCATGATGTTTGCAAAATGAGGCATATTGCTTGCGGCGACTCCTTGTACCCCCTTGAGGATCACCCAACACAAGATCAATTGGATGATTTGTTGAAGTTCTTGTGCGTCTTCCAAATATTGTAGAGGTGGGATCATCTTGAGATTGAAATTCGCCGTGTCCTCTACTTGATCTTGAGTGTCTTGTGAGATAGGAGGTGGTTCTTGTGAGGAAGATGGACTATCTTGTCTTGTGGGTGATGTAGGTGGATGCCTTGGTGGATCATTATCATTATCATCATCGGAGGATGAGTCTTCGAGAATGGAGTGAGGGTCATCATCCTCCCTTGGCTTGATGTCACCAATGGCCATCTTCTTCATTGCTTCTCGAAGAGGTTCTTTTCCTACATCATCACAACAAAAACCATCTCCTTGGGAGCCATTAGATTCATCAAACTCCACATCACATGTTTCTTCAATTACTCGTGTAGAGTTACTGAATACTCTATATGCTTTGGAGTTAGATGTATAACCAACAAATATACCCTCATCTACTCTACTCTCAAACTTCCCTAGATGCTTCTTCTTCTTGAAAATGAAACACTTACAACCAAACACCCGGAAGTAAGAGATGTTGGGCTTTCTCCCAATGAGTAGCTCATATGGTGTCTTCATCATGAGTCGGTGGAGATACACTCTATTTGAAGCATGACATGCCGTGTTGATAGCTTCCGCCCAAAACCTTTGCGAGACTCCATAGTCATCCAACATAGCTCTAGCAAGAGTGATGAGTGTCTTGTTCTTCCTCTCAACCACACCATTTTGTTGGGGTGTATAGGTTTAGGAGAATTCATGCTTGATGCCTTCACCATCACAATACTCTTCCACCTTGGTGTTGCGGAATTCCGACCCATTGTCACTCCTTATCTTCACCATGGATGACCCAAATTCATTTTGGGCTCTAGTAGCGAACTTCTTGAAGATACCAAATGTCTTGCCCTTGTCCTCCAAAAAGAAAGTACAAGTATAGCGTGAGAAATCATCAACAATGACAAGACAATAGAGATTACCACCAAGACTCTTGTATGTAGTTGGTCCGAAGAGGTCCATGTGAATGAGCTCCAATGGTCTTGTGGTAGATACATAAGCCTTCATGGGATGATGACTTGCAACTTGCTTGCCGGCTTGACATGCACTACACAACTTGTCCTTCTCGAATGTAACATCCTTCACACCAAGGACCATGCCTTTCTTGAAAGCTTTCTTGAGTTGGCTCATGCCTATGTGTGCAATGCGACGATGCCATAGCCAACCCTTGGATGTAGTCGAGACGAGGCAAGTAGTCAAGTTTGCTTCACGAGATGTAAAATTTGCCATAGCGGAATACCTTGAAGACAACTTCATTAGTTTTCTTGTTAGTAATTGTGACCCCTTCATCATCAAATGTGCATGAAAGACCAAGGTCACAAAATTGTGCAATGGAAAGCAAGTTATAACTACAAGAATCCACAAAGAGAACATTGGAAAGGGATAAGTCATTAGTTAGAGAGATTTCACCCAATCCGGAGATCCTTCCTTTAGAGTTATCACCAAATGAAACTTGTTCATGATCTCCCGCATCATCCACTAGTGAGGTGAACATTTTTACTTCGCCGGTCATGTGTTGAGTGCAACCACTATCAAGTATCCAATGACTCCCTCCGGCCTTGTAGTTCACCTACACACAAGAAATTAGCATTGAGATTTAGGAACCCAAGCTAGTTTGGGCCCTTTGATGTGAGTGACAAGAGCTTTAGGAATCCATAAGCTTCTAGGTGGCTTGACTTTTGGTTTGGCCCCAATGAACTTGATTGCCACTTTGCCATTGTTCTTCTTCATCAACAAGAAGTGGTTGTCATTGTACATGGACTTGTAGTTGCTAGGCAAGGTGGGCAAGGGGCGAGTAGGTGTTGGGCACTCCCTTGTGTGATCACCGGTGACCTTGCAATGTTGACAATAAGATCCAACTTCATTGATGAAACACCCATATAGCTCCTTTGATTTAGGAGTTTCCTTGATGGGATTGGGGAAAGCACCAAGCCCCTTTGTCCCATAATCTCTTGCATTGTAGTAGAGGATCTCCTTGTGCAACTCCTCACCCTTGGCCAAAGTCTTTACACAAGACCTTAAGCTTCTCACTTATTCTTCAAGAGCTTTCACCCTATCATGGTTAGTCTTGGAGGAAGATGCAATATTTTCAACATTAAGCAAGACCTTAGGTTTTTCAATTAGATCATCACATGAGGTGGAGGCATTGACTTTAGTGACTTCTCTAGCATTTGCATGCCCACTAGAATCAATGTCCTCACTATCAAGCTCAAGTTTTTGATATTTCATCTCTAAGAGCACATGTTCTTTCTTGAGCTTCATATGACTTGACTCAAAAGACTTGTTAAGCACGGTTATGTCGTCATGCTTGATGATTAGCTCATTGTGCTTATCAAGTAACTTGTTATGGTCATCTCTAAGTGACTTGTTAGACACTACCAAAGCATCATGCTCTTTGCTAAGGTCATTGTGCTTTACAAGTAACTCATCATATGAAAGCTTAAGTTTATCATGAGTCTCATCAAGAGCTTTGAGCTTACTCTTTTGTTTCTTTATCATGGAGGTGTATTCATCAAGAAGATCTTTAAGAGCAAGAGGTGAGAGATCATCATCACTAGAAGATCCACTACTATCACTATCGCTCACCTTGGAGTGCTTTGCCATGAAGCACATAGGTGGAGGTGGAAGTGGAGGCTCATCATCCATGATAGCAATGCCGGCGATCTTCTTGTTCTTGTCCTCTTCACTTTCACTTGACTCACTTGAAGTCTCACCCCCGGTCACCCATTCATTGACCAAGAGAGAACGATGTTCACCCTTCTTCTTGTGGTAGGGCTTGGTTGATGACTTTTTCTTGGATGAGTTCTTCTTGTAGTACGTGGCATCCTTGTCATCTTCATCATTCTTCTTGCTTGAGTTTGACACTCTCTTGTCGGGCTTGGGGCAATCATATGAGAGATGATCATAGCTACCACAATTGTAGCACTTCCGATTGCTTCCCTCACCACTTCTTCTTGATGACCGGAACTTTTGCTTCTTAGGATTATAGTTGTAGCCTTTCTTGCCAATCTTGGAGAGCATTCTTGTGGTCTTCCTCATGAGAAGAGCAAGCTTAGCATCATCGCTCTCCGCTTCACTTGAGTCACTTGGATCATCACTTTCACTTGAGGAAGAAGGAGCTTTTTCCTTGATTTTCTTGGACTTCCCTTTTTCACTAGCCTTGAGTGCAAGATCTTTCTTGGAGCTTGAGTGTGAGGTAGATGATTCCATGTCTTCCATCATGAACATCTCGTGGGAGCGAATCTTGCTCACAATCTCGGTGATGGTGAGGGTGGTGAAGTCCTTCTCAAAGAGAAGTGCCTTGACGATGTTGTATTTTGGCTTGGGAAGCGTTTGAAGGATTTTCCGGATGATTTCTGCTCGGAAAGGTTAGCAACATCGAGAGCATTGATACTTTGAATAAGAACCCCCATCCTAGAGTACATTTGCTCTACCCCCTCATCATCTTTCATTTTGAACTCATTGAGTTCCACCTTGAGCAACTCATATTTTTCCTCACGGATCTTTTTGTTACCCACATGAATTTCTTTGAGTTCCTTCCACACCTCATGGGCGGTGGGCTTAGCAAAGACCCGATCAAACAACTCCTCATCTAGCGCCTCAAAGATGTGATTCCTAGCACGTGCATTCCACTTAGCCTCACTCTCGGTGGGAACCGAAGGCAACGGATACAAGGTAGTGCGCCACGCATCATGATGTTGAGCTTGAAGATAGCTAGCCATTCTATGCGCCCAAAAGGTGAAGCGCTTCCCCGCCAACCTTGGGGGGCCATTGCCGCTTCCCTTCCCCATCTCCCTAGGCGGTTAAGCCAAGCAAAAGGGAGCCTAGCTCTGATACCACTTGTAGGATCTAGTCACATAGAAGGGGGGGTTGAATATGGGACTTGTTTTCACAAGCTCTAAAGGAAAAACGCAAACCTTAACCTATCAACTAGTGTTGCCCATACTAAAAAGGTTCTTCTCTACTTCTAGAGCACACTAACACAAGTTTCCTTAGCAAATAACACACTAGGAGGAAATATGACAACCTAGGCAAGATATGAAGCACACAAGCGAAACAAGCTAGAACAAAGACAAAGAAACTTGAGAGCGGAATTGAAATGCTGAAAGTAAGTGCTAGAAGTAAATAAGATGGACAAGAGGCGATCGGATTTTTTCCCGTGGTATCGAGAAGTTGACGCTTCCCCCTAGTCCACGTTGGAGCACTCACTTAGAGTATCGCTCCCCCTTGAGTCACTAAGACACAAGTGCTCACTAAGAGTACCCGTTCTCCATCTCCGGAACGGTGGGTCTCGAACCGTGTACACCAAGCTTGTCTTGAGGCTCCCACAATCTCCAAGAGCTCACCAAGAACCCCCAAGTCACCTAGACCGTCTAGGAGCCGTCAAACTCCAAGAGTAACAAGCCCGCAAACCTTCACTTGACCTGAGCACTCAGCTAAGCCATGGATGCACCTTGAAACTCTTGCTCACTAAGAAAGAACACCTCAATGAAGAGGAAGAGAAATCCCAATAAGCAAGAACACACTCTCCTTCTCTCCTAGGCCGCAAGTAGATCTTCAGAGTGGCAAAGGCAGCTCTAGAGAGGTAGGGGGGCTTATATATAGGCCTAGCAAAGGTGGCTAGCCGTTGGAAAAGTCCCCCCGAAAAAGTTGTACCGTCGGATGAACCGATGGTGCCCCCCCCCCCCCCCCGCAAAGCGTCGGATCATCCGGTCACTCACGCGCGCCCAATATAGTCGTTGAACCTTGAAACCCGGACAATACACCGACGCTATACACCGACGCCCCGTCGGATCATCCGCTTTGCCGAAGGCACCCCTCTCGGGCGGTACCGTATGATTTGAAACAAACCGTCGGATGAACCGCCGTGAGCACTAACCAAGCGTCGGATCATCCGTGCCGGCGAAGTCTTGGCGCGTCTCTCGTTGAATTTAAATGCAACCGTCGGATGAACCGATGGTCAAGGCGTCGGATCGTCCGATGCTTGAGCCCGGACCCTTGACCGAACCGTAGCCAAACCCTAAGGCGTCGGATGAACCGATGCTCGTACCATCGGTTCATCCGACGGTCCGTTTTGAACCGGTTGGTCGCGTAACTCATCCGCGCGTGTTAAATATAGGGCGTCGGATCATCCCATGCTATGAAGTTGATTTCAACTCATCCAATTCAGCGCCTTTGAGTTTTCCGTCGATTCTTTTGCTTCAACCTTGCTTCCATGAACTCTCTGAGCTAGATAGGATCCAAGGAACATGAGTGTGCATAAAATATGGCTTTCGAGTGCATGGTCAAGCTACTAGTGTACGAACCCCTCTTAATAGTACGGTCGAAACTACAAACTAGTAATCCAAGTGTCCTTCATCTCCTTTGCGACACTTGGAACTAACAAAGTCCTTAGCCTTGCAGTCTTCGACCAGATTGAGCCCATTAATTCAAATTGAGGGGTCTCATTCCATTCAATACTCGTGACAATAACCCAAATAGAAATCCGCTTCAAAACAAAGGTTAGTCACAAGCATATGGTTGTCATTTATCACCGAAACACACCCTTACCAAAGGTGCGAAAGGGCCTAGATCGCTACAGAGTAATCATCCACCACAACAAGGACATACCACTTCCCACCCACCGAGCGAACTCGAGCCGGCCCAACAAGTTCCATATGCAACGGCTCCGTCGGACGCTCGGTCATGACATCGGTCGGGGGTGGATGGGGAGTGGCTACCATCTTGCCATGCCTACACCGAGCACAAACCAAATCCTTCTCAAGCTTCAACCTCGACAATCCTCGGACAAGGTCAAGACCACTCAAGCGGGAAACCAAATCAAAGCTCAAGTGTCCCAACCGCCTATGCCATTTCCACAAATCGAAGAAGGACCAGCCATCAAACAGCGAGCGGGACCCAAAGAACGAGAGAAATCAGCCCTGAAAATCTGACCCTCGGGGATGATCATACAGACAAGATCACCCCGAGAATCCAACAAACGAGACTCGCCAGACTTGAAACGCACCTCAAAACCCTCATCAAGCAACTGAGAAACCGAAAGCAAACTGAAACCCAAAGACTTCACAAGAGCAACTCTCTTCAACGTTACCTTGTCACTCACATGCACAACACCCTCGTAAATTACCCTTCCTCGTCCATTGTCCCCAAAAGTGATGTACATCTTTTCCTTCACTGGGGTGAGGCTGGAGAACCACTTCTTATCTCCGGTCATGTGTCGAGAACACCCGGAGTCGATCAACCAAATGTCCTCCAAGCCTCCCCGCCCGGTCGAAACAAGAACGAGAATGAGCTAGCGACTCGACACCGGGGTTAGCACAAAGAAGGTTAAACCGGTGTCGAGCCATCTCGCTCAAAAGAGGGGTTAGCAAACATCATTCCCTTGCCACCAAATTTCTCATGTCCCATGGGAGGAGTACGAGCACCACGAGGGGGAAAACGTGGTCCGTAGTTCCTCCGGGAACCCAAAGCCGCGATCATCTCCCCTAAACCCGTATTGAGGACGAGTAGGAGGACGTCCAAAGAAACCACCACGAGCCCGACCAAACCTCTCACCAAAGCACGCACACCATCATCTCTCCTCTCAAACCTCGCACCACCACCTCTCTCGTGGAAACCCGCCAACACTCTTCACACTTCCCACACCCCGTGGAAGTGGCACTCTAGGCTCAGGAATACCATGAGACTGGCGATACCTGTCCTGATTTGCTTGCTCCCTAGCAAGCCTCTCATCCCTCTTCCTCTTGTAGCAAAACTCTGCAAGGTGCCTCTCCTTGCCACAATACTCACACCTGAAGGGGATGGGTTTTGGTTTTGGCTCTGGCTTCTCTCTAGGCTTCTCACCCTTTTCACTCACAAACCTCACCGGTTTCTGGAAATCATTTGTCTTAGGTGGGAATTTTGGTGGATCTTGGGTTGTGTCAAGCTTGTTGCAAAGGTGGTTGGGCTTTGGTGTGAAAGAGTTCTTGTGTGCTTTTGGAAGTGGGACTTGGATGTCTCTGATCACCTCAAACTCGGGGTTAGACTCAACGCACTTCTCATACACACTCTCCCCACGGTTCTCTCCCACTTTCTCACCCAACTTCTCAAAACCCAAACCACGACCATCAGCTCTCTTGAACTCCTCAATCATGATTTTCAATTGAGGTTCCCCCGCCGACAACCAACCCAACACCTTCCTCAAATAGTCATTCTCCTCATAGATGGCATCCAAACGGGAAGTAAGTTCAAGATTGCGCAAAGTAACTTCATCACAGCTAGTGCATGCATTGACAACGGGAGATTTCAAAGATGCTTCCAAAGAACTAATGGTAGAATGAGCATCAACAAGCTTAGCATGCATAGTAGGACATGATTTACAAGCACCAAGCAAAGTGGGTCTAGCCTTAAGCTCATCATACTCGATCCTAAGAGCATCTAGTTTAGCCAAAGTGGAAGCATTCTTCTCATTAAGCAACTTGATCTCATTCAACCATGCATCACACTCAAGACACTCAACATCATCAGGAGTAGTAGGAGCAAGTTTCAAAGAGTCATTCTCAAGTTTCAATTCAAGCAATTTCGACTCTAACTCTCCTACTTTCTCACTAGCATTCTCAAGTTGAGCCCTAAGATCTTTCCTCATCTTTTTGGCATCTCTTAGCACACTATCACGGTTGTCAATAAGCCATTCAACCTAGTGATCTCGGCAAGCAAAGAGTCGGGGTCACGATTTACCTCATCCTCCGAGTCGGAGTCACCGTCTTCCTTGTCGCTCTTCTTGCCGCTTGAGCTATGGGCCATGCCACAAAAGCCCTCAAGCGCCACACGGCTCAACCCGCCGAGGTTCCGGCTTGCACTCTTCTTGCCCTTACGCCTCCCGGCGTCTTCATCTTCGCCGCTTGAGCTTGATCGCTCGTCGCTTGAGCTTGAGTCGACGTCACTCGCACCGGCCACCATCGCTCTTGCCTTGTTCTTCTTGTAGCCACTCTTGCTCGTCGCGGCTTGTCCTTGTCCTTGCTCTTAGACTTGTTGAAGTGCTTGCCCTTGGAGGAGTACTTGTCTTCACGCCTCGGGTGCGCCTTGTACTCGTTCACCTTGTACTTGTTCTCCTCCGCTTTCGGGCACTCGGTGATGAAGTGGCCACGCTTGCCACACTTGTAGCACGTCCCTGAGCTCCGCCTTGCATTCCTTCGACTCTCGTGTAGTCGATCAAACCTCCTTGCGAGCAAGGCCAGCTCCTCCTCGCCCAGCACATCAAACTCCTCATCTGGAATGGACATAAGAGAAGACAAGGAAAAGCGTCGACGGGAAGGGTTAGATTTGCCCTTTGATCCGCCCACAAGAGCAAGACTATGGTCGGTCGAGCCCTCATGCTTGGATTGCAACTTCCGTCAACCTCAACCGACTTGAGCTTAGAAAAGAGGTCATCCAACTCAATAGTCAAATACTGCCAAGACTCCTTGATGGCCTCAACCTTAGCACCCCAAACATTTGGGTCCAAGACATGCAAGAGCTTCAAAGCTCGATCATGCTCGGTGTAAGGAAAATCCTCAACATTAGCCTTCATGTTGTTCACGATGGCGGTGAACCTGCGAAACATCGCATCGATGTCCTCACCGGAAGTGGAGTGAAATTCTCATATTGCATCCGTAAGAGACAAAGAGGCGAGCCTTCACATGGTTATCACCACCTTGAGCAACCAACAACTTTTCCCAAATTTGCCAAGCAAGATTCAAATGGCGAACACGCTCAAACTCGGGATCACACAAGCTCCGGACCAAGTGATCAACGGCTTTTGCATTAGCCTCATACTTGGCCTTAGCACCGGCATCGGTCACCATAAGAGTATGGATGTTGACCGAATAGCATAGGTCTTGTCAAGCACAATGAAATCCAACAACTTCCCACGAAGAAAGATCATCATACGAGCCGCCCACTTGTGGTAACCCTTGCCATCGAAGTGCGGCGGACCGCCCCCGCTCAACGTACGCCATCTTAGGATTCGAGACTTGTCAAAGTCGCAAAGAATCCGGCACCAAGCTCGATATCAATTGAAGGATCGGATGGCGACTAGAGAGGGGGGAGTGAATAGGAGCCAGGTAAAAATTCTTCCCAAAGAACCCGGCCTATGCCCTAGTCAAATCCCTGGCCACACACAAGCGATGGATCGAATCACACACCAATCGCCAAGACAACGAGGTTATGGATCAACCTCTAGCCTTAGGAACGATTCCTTGAAGAACACGCGGAAGCACGAGAAAGGAAGGGAGGAATCGAACCAAGAAGCAAAGCTCACGGGCTTTGGCGGGCCGTCCGGCCGGGGAGGGGCGGACCGTCCGCACCGGCCTCGCGGATCGTCCGGCCGCTACCGCGGACCGTCCGCGCCATCACCGCGGACCGTCCGGCCTACTCCGCGAACCGTCCGTTAAATCACACGGAACCAACGAAGCACACCACAAACCACGGACCGTCCGCGGGGAGCACGCGGACCGTCCGCCAGTGCACCCACGGACCGTCCGCCCTCTCGCCGCGGACCGTCCGAAACTCCGTCCAACCGAAACTCAAAATCGCGACGGATCGAAACGAAAGGTGAGCAAGAACACGAAGAACACGGGACGAACCGGAGCGGCGCGGACCGTCTGCGCCCGGTCCTCGCGGACCGTCCGCCGGGTGCGGACGGAGCGAAAAACACCCGACCCCGAAAGTCAACTCCCCCAAATCATCATCGGATTTCCCAAACGGTTGAAAGTTTGTGGAGACAAGGGTTTGGGGACTTGAAAAGCGTCACACAAGGATGCTATAGCCCAAAAATCTTGTCTCCTAACTCCCTAAATCACCGGGAATCGTGAATCCTTTGAGCACCACCAAAAAGCTTGAGCACCGAACGAAAACACTCAAATCGAAGTGGTTTGCCGGCGTTTGAGGGCACAAGATCAATCACAAAGATGCGCGAGACATCTATCCATGTTTTCCTCAAAGAAATCCGGGGAGAAACCCACTCAAATCCGCGGAATCGCACCGGGAACAAAGGCACGAAAACAAGCACAAAAAGACCACGAAAAACACAACTCCGAATCTTCTATACAAACCAGGAAAGATTCACAAGGTCTAGCATGCCGCCCTAGCATCCATCCCTCTCAACAAATCTCTCATGAAGCTCTCATGCTAGCCTAGAGAAAATAGAAGGAAAAATAGCTACGAAAATGAGAAAAGGGAGGGAGGAAATGAAACCCTAAGTCACGGAGAGATAGAGCCATCCACACACACTCATGGCTTATATATCGGGTCCCGCCGGAGTGGTAAATGACTCGACTACCCCTAACTTAACTATTGGCGATACAACCCACGCAGGGGCATTTAGGTAATGTTTGTGGGTCTCGCCATCGGACGGCCACGCCTTTGCCGCACCCCGCGTCCTCCCGACGCAAGCCATGCGATCCCGCCGCGTGTCCTCCGCCTCGAAGCTTCCCGACACGCCCGGATCCCGTCTCCGTCGTGTTGGGCCCTCGGACTTGGTTTTGAGGCCCAAACCAAGAAACCGTCCGCCGATGGTTTTGTGGGCAAACCACCAAACCTCGCGTGCCCGGTCCGGCCTCCCGCCAAACCACTTGACTCGACCGCCACCGTGCACCGGCTCGATTGTCCATGACTTCATCTTGCTCGTGTCGCCACCATATGGCCCGCACCCGGCCCCGCCGTCCACCGGGTCCCTCGAACCGAGCCTACTTGTCTCTCCATCTCCCGAGGCCCCTCAAGGCCGAAGACCTTTCGCGCCCGTTCTTCACCCGCAACAACACGAACTAGGCCGCGGCCTACACCCGTGCACTAAGCCAAGAGTCGGTCCAACACCCGTTGTCAATCACTCATCACCGAGGAGCGGTCATCCATCGACCACCGGGACGCTCCCGGTCCTCGAATCTCGGAAAAATCTCCGAATCTCCGGACCGGCGCCTTCGCGGCGGAGTAGGCACACCGCCCGCCACCGGTTTTGCAAATCCGGTGCAACCGGGTTTTCCCTGGCGGTGACTCTTCTTCTCCTTCTTGTTTGCTTGTTTGGCTTGAACTCAAACTTGGTGAATGGCTTAAGGATCAGTTCTTTGATGAATATAGAGTGCCTGCACTTCACAAACACTAACAACCAAGTAGCTCCACCAATGTGACAAAAGCAAGCAAGGAAAGATATATCAAGGTAAAAGTGAGGTAAGCCAACAAGAGACACAAGGATTTGTTTTACCGAAGTTCGGATTCACCACCGTGTGAATCCTAGTCTCCATTGGGTGCTTCTCCTACCAAAGTCGGGTTGCATTCAACCCATTTCCCGATCCACTAGATAGCTTCTTCCCTTTCGGAGGCAAAGCATGACCTTCACAAACTGTCCCACAGCTCACCACACCTTGGGAGCTTGTGGGCGACGCCTAGCCGTCTAGGAGGCAATCCTCCAAGAGTAACAAACGCTTCACACAAGCTTAACGACGTCCAACAGTGCTCAAGGTATTCAAGTGCTCTTGAATTGCTCACACGAGTTTCTCTCTACCACCCAACTCACTAGATCTATCAAAGATCGAACAACCTCACAAAGAGGGGTTGGGGAGAGCTAGAATGTCTTTGGCTTAGCAAGGAATAGCAAGGAAGAACTTTAGCAACCTCAAGAATAGCAGCTTGCAACAGTAGGGGTTGAAGGGTATAAATACCCGACTCCCCAAAAACTAGCCGTTGGAGTTAAAACCCGAAATCTCCGGGAAAATCCCCGGATACTCCAGACTTCCCAAAACTAGTCGTTGCAAACTCCAGTGAAAACCGGTGCCCCCAAGTTCCCAAACTCGGTGCCACCGAGTTTTCAAAAACTAGCCGTTGGGGCGGCTGACACAAAATCGGTGCCACCGGTTTCCCAAAACCGGTGCCACCGGGGTTGACATAGGGTCAAACCCGAAGACGTGTACGTGTGGTTTTTGTGTCTCTCTCAACTCATATGGGTTACTTGAGCACTGAGACATTATCAAAATTCCTTGTGATGCATCCCTCTTGATAGTACAGCGTACCTATACTCAAGGTCAAATATAAATGCAATAATAGAACTCTTGAGCTTCTTCTTCAAGAATAGCCATACTTGATCAATATATCCTCATGAGAGATCCATCCATCAATGTCTCATTAGATTGAGCACTTCTACCTTGAGCTAGTGACTTTGATCTTTATATAAGAATGAAACCCAATTCTTGATTAAGTCACCCTTCACATGACTCAATGAATATGTAATGCTTCTTCATTGCTTCACTCGGTTAGGCTCGACTTGATACCTCGAAACTTTCCAAGCTATAGCCACTTCACCCTAGCCAAGCACATGGTCCAAGTCACTACTGGGCCAACTTTAGCTTAGTACCTCGTTGCTAATCCCTTGCTTGATTTCTTCATCCATTCGTTGCCAATTTGAGTGAAACTTTGATTCAACATCAAGAGTGGAATACTATTGAGATCATGCCTTCTTTTGATTTAAATATCCCTTTTTATTATAACAAGCTTCTTCCTTCAATAAGAGACCATCCAATGTTCCAATATCAATATGCCTCTTTCTTATCCTTCATTATCTTGTCATATATCATCTATATGCTTCATGGGAACACACATATCACATATCATGACATTCACCATTGAGTTAAGCCATTTCACAATATGAGGCTAAAATCATGCCTCAACTTATCTTGTATACACATAGCTTGTTTTCACCATGTAGATAACCAATGTCATATATTATGCCTTGTCATTTATATGTTACAACCTGCTCACATGCTTAACAAGGACATTAGATCTTTAATCTAGTTGTCAATCAATACACCAAAACCCACTAAGGGCCTAGATGTCTTTCAATCTCCCCCTTTTTGGTGATTGATGACAACCTCGATTAGAGCTTACAAATGATATTCAATAAAGCTTAAAAACTCAGATTTAGGTTGAGCTCCCCATTAATATGTGCTATGAGTGGAGTTCATAAAGATTGGCTTTAAATGCCTATTTTGCACATTTTTAAGAAAACATGGAGCTCCCCCTAAATCTCAGCAACAGTGGGGTGCAAAACAAGTGTGTGAACATTTAAACTGTGATGCATGCAACAAATAAGCACTCCAACTCAGAGAGCAAGAAAAGGCAGTGTTGTCTGGCCAAACTCCGTGCCACCGAGTTGCCAAACTCGGTGCCACCGGTTTTGCCCAGGCAGCCCTGTCAAAAAGCAATACATCACCCATATAAAATCACACTAACATGCAATTGAGTCTTAATAAGCATTAAAAGGTTCAACACACATTTTAGCACACATAACAAAGGTTCTCAAGTCCAACTGAAGCTAGGAGAAATTTATTACACGAGCCTGTTGCATCCAACAGCCAAAACCGGTGCCACCGGTTCTAGAAACTCGGTGCCACCCAGTTTGCCTGACAGAAGGGATACTAAGAACAGACTGAGACACACCAAAACCAGTGCCACCGAGATCTGGAAACCTGTTCCACTGAGTTTTGACAGACAGAGCAGACAGAACACAGACGGCTGAGCTTTGAATCGACACCTCTCTCCCCCTTTGTCATTAATCACCAATAAAGGTCCTGGGGGTCTTGGACAGGTGCTCATGGTTCTTCTTCTTCATCATCTTGAGACAGTGGCACAAATTGGCTTGGAGGCACAAAAGATGGTGGTGGTGGAAACGGAGGAAGATGAGAAGCCATTCCCTCATATGGGTTCACCGAGCCGAAAAGACTGCCATAGTAGTATCCACCAACAGCGCTTGAACTTCCTTGTACATTAGGATCCATGGGAGGCATGCTAGAGGATGTGCCTTGGCCTTGTGTGCCCATGAAAGGAATCTCTAAATAAGATGATCTAGCACTACACTCCTCCAAAGGTTGGATTGTAATACGAGTTTGCATAGGCTCTATCCCAATAGTCCTTGTTGGTTGCCGGATCAACTTGTTGTGATCTTTCCCAAATGCTCTCAAAGGTCTCCGGCTCACTTTCTTCCTCATTGGATGGTGCATGTGGCATGGGAGGCCTATTTGTGGGAGAGGGGTTTTCATACATGAGCCTTATCATCCTTGAATCCCTCTTCCTAAGTTGTCTTTCCTTATGAACGGCATCACTTTCTTTCATGCAAGACCCACACCAAAAAGTTGAACAATTTTCTAAGTGGGGAAGGGGGCTTTTGCACTTGTTGCTGCCCACATCCACGCCCTCGACCATGTGAAGGCCTTGCTTCCCTAGATGGTGCAGCAGCTGCAGTGGGCTGTTCGGGAGCATCTTGGCCTCCAATATTTCCCTGTGCCCTTTCCAAATCAGCTAGTGATGGTCCCACGACATCATTCTTCAAGTGGAAGGGATTATGCTCATGATCATAGACAAATGTGTAGTTGGTGATAGTCTCAATGATATGCATGAGATAAGGAGCATATCCACAACTCTTTTGAGGCGAGCCGGAGATCGAATGAATTTCCTCCCAAATGTAGTCCACAACACTAAATTCTGGCTCACTAGGACACATGTGCTTCAACAAATCTCTTCCGTAATTTGACACATTTGATTGATCCCCTTCCCTAGGAGCAAGTGTCTTTCTAAACATGCGGTGCAAGTATGCATAGAATGGTAGCATGCCATTG
Organism: Cenchrus americanus; assembly: GCA_947561735.1. Lineage (NCBI taxonomy): Eukaryota > Viridiplantae > Streptophyta > Magnoliopsida > Poales > Poaceae > Cenchrus > Cenchrus americanus. The sequence continues at coordinate 86,191,299 of OX387240.1, read as the reverse complement.
ACTCGTCCAAAGTTCCATTCTTGTCCTGGGATATACATGAACTTCATATCAACCTTGTCCATGTCATGATCTCTATGGATCTTGATCCTTCCAAGATCTTCTTCATCAAACCCAAGTAGATAGGCAAACTCAGTGATAGCGATGCCAAACCATTTTCCCTCGGTCATCCAATGCACAATTTTGTCATTCTTCCAAGTAGTGAAGTAACATGTGGCATAGAATTGTGCAATCACTTCATTGTTCCATGACTTGGCAAAGCCCATGATGTCATAAACATTTTTTCATTTTGCACTCCCGAATAATTTCAGCAATCTTTGGATCCTCCATGACTGACAAGAATCCCCAATCAATGTATTCTGAGCGAGCAATGGGGAAGTCTTTCTTGATGATTGCACTTGCATAATAATCTTGATGAAATTTAGTGCCAAACCGATAATCCAAATTCCTTCCACCAACGGTCAAAGGATTCTTTTCCCTTTCCTTTCTTGCTCTTTCTGTCATACCCCTTCCCTTGTAGTTAACTATGTTACAGTGCTCAGGGTCAACGGGTGGCCTCATTCTCACATTGAAGTGAGTCACAGCACCACTCTCAATGGGCTGCAGTCCAAGAACTGAGATGCCCTCATACTCGCCATCACTGTCATTCTCTCCGGTGCCCTGACTATGCTCATGGCTAGCTATGCGAATGTTCTTGCCCTTCCTCTTGTGTTGAGCAGCTGCTGTAGGTGACTCAGGAGGGGAGGGCTCCTGCCTGTACGGGCTCTCCTCATCATCATCACTAGAGGTTGACTCAGGCTCGGAGTCTTCAATGCGCATAGCACCTCTAGGGAGATTAATTCTTCCTGCTGCTCTCTTGGACCTTCTTGGTGGCTCTGGAACAACTTCTGTAATTTCATGAGCGCTGCTTGTCCCTTCCCTTCTTCTGAACTCAAAACTTGCATTCTTCGTTCTAGGTTGCCTTCTCCCATAAACCAAGTCAATCCTTGGATCTGTGAACAAGAGAGATACATATGGGTCTTAGGAACATTTCTCTGCCACAAATATATGCAATTGAATTTTATGAAGCCCCTTTTTGCAACTGAATCAGAGAGCCAGCACTGAAACCGGTGCCACCGAGTTGGAAAACTCGGTGCCACCGGGTTCAGTTTGAACCCTAGATATGCTCCTAACCAGCAGCCAATAAATCTTCAATCCATTAATTTTAAACTGTTCTAGGACCATATAGAAGCCATTCTACCAAAGGAATCCAAGAGATAGTCCCTAGAAAAGTAGATCGGGCAAAACCAAGACATGGGGTACCTCCCGACATGGTGAGAGAGCTGCTGCAGCCTAGGAATGAAGGGGAATCCGGTCCAACCGAGTTGGAGAACCGAGATCTTGTCCCAAGCCTTGAAATCCTTGGTGAATCCTCAAATCGCCAAGAAATCACCTTCTCTCCCTCTCCTTTTACTGTTCTGAGTCGTGGGTGAGAGAGGGAGGTAAAAGAGGTGAATGGGGACCGTAACTAGGTAAGTCACGGGTATATCCTGTGAAGCCGACAGAAACCGGTGCCACCGGTTTTGGAAAACCGGTGCCACCGGGTTTCACTTAACCCGTGGACTTTTGTCCATAAATTCATTTATGCACTTCCTTTTTCATTCCTCTTTCTTTCTCTGTCTTTTATATTCATTTTTGCACAACCTTCTGTCTCAGATATGGATTTTGAGAAATTTTGATGAAATGTGAGAAATCCAAAGTTTGCAATCCCTTGAGATAAGAATGAGTAGCTTCCTTTGAACTTGAGAGAATCTTGTCATTTATGGTTAGCCAACAATCAAACATGAGCAACTATAACTATAAACAACAAGACACGATCTAAAAGATCAAGACTCAAATATTTTGCAAAAAGCACACCACCTACACATGCTAGTGAATTTTTGAAAGTCTATCCTAAGTCACAAAGAGTATGCAAAGATTACTAGCCAAGATAGGTCTTAGAATATTTAGCTCATGCCTCTACTAAAATTTTTAGCCACGGTTAGAAAAACAAAATTTCCAACAAAAACTTGTGAGGCATCAACTGAATATCTAAAAGCTCATCACTACCACCAAGCAACAAATCAAGGTGATGCTAGCTACCTTTGCACACCAAAACTCACACTAGCAAGAATAGGGCCTAGATGCCCAAATTAATAACTTGAATTTATGATTCATACCTTTGCCTTCATTTTGCACGATTTCTCACTTAGAGAAACTCACATAAGTTAACTTGCATTTTTTAGTCTTTCAAAAAAACTTCCTCTTGTCACTTTTGATGAGAAATACCCAATGTGTGCTAAGATGACAAGAGAACACAAATATTAAAAGCACAAGCTCTAGTCTCACATTGGATGACTCTTCGAGAGTGGAATGGAAGTAAGTCACCCAACATGAAACCTTATAGCATGGGCTAAACTCCTCAAAGATATAGTGCACACAAGGATATGTGGATGGAAGGGACATGTGCACTACCTTGGTCAAATATGTCCAAGTTAAGGAATTTAAACCATGCTATGGTGAGTAGCCAAAGATAAATGTAATCCAATCTAAAAATAAAGAGGAGAAACAATTACATATATGGACTGGTGACCTTCTTGTAGTGTGGCTTGCTCACAACCAACACCCTTGCCATAAGATTTATTCAAGTGAGGAGTATAGATAAAACATTGAGATGCCTCACACTTGAACTACACACATGAATTCTTGCAAGTGATGTTAGTACCAAGAGACACAAAATGTGAATGAGCTCCCCCTAAATAGGTGCATCAAGTATTTGAATCTTGAGAAGTGCACTTTTGTCTCAATTAAAGCACTAGGGTAGCAAGCTCCACATTTTGGTCAAAATACATAAGCAAACAAGAACGTGTGAAATGAGATCAAGAATAGCTCACAAACTATATTTGCTTAGTCTCCTTTTATTTTGAATCAAGAATAATGTGCCTTGAGGTATTTGCAAAAATTTCCACTCCATCCCTTGCTGGTTCTGGGAAACTCGGTGCCACAGAATTTGGCACTTTTGCATTTTGCAGATCTATCTGATCCTTCTCTTGATTCTTCCATTTTGCTTTTGCTCATATGTATGTTCCTGCATGCAACAACCACTCAAAGCTTCTAGATGAAGCGGTTAATAGCATCGAATGGTATTTGACATAATTTTGCCAAAGAGAACATATGTAAGTTGTCCACCTCATATGATCAACTAGCACATGAGCAAGTTTTGCATATGAGAGTGAACAACAGCAGTGAGAGGTACTTATCATGGGAGGAGCATTTGAATGAGATTTCTTTGATTTATGTCACTTGGTCCTTTTCTATTGATGAGTCACAAAATTTCTCTTGAGATATAGATGGATGAATATAAGTATCTTCTCAAGTGAACCAAGCTTCCAATGCTACTCCAAGTACCTGCAAAGTCCTTTTAGGCATGTTTTGGTACCCAACGTGCATTGGGTCCGACAAGGTTAGTGATCAAGGACTTAGGTACCCAAATGGCCTTTGTGCCCTTCCTTTGTGAAATAACCACTTTAGAGGCACTACAGTCATTTGAGTCACTCCTCAGCTTCTCATTACTATAATGAACATGGTTGAGCTTACGATTCTTATTGTTGGGACAATCTTTACCAAGATGTCCCTTTTGACGACAAGTGTAGCAAATCTTGTGCTTGATGTTGCCATTGCCAGTTACACTTGTCACTGAGCCATTCTTCTCTCTGAATTTTGCTTGAGCCTTCAGAAATCCTTTGTTGAGATTCACTTGAGGTTTCTCAGTGGAAACCGGTGCCACCGGTTTTGTAAATCCGGTGCCACCGGGTTTCCCTGAGGGAACCTTTGCCCAGTTGGTACAAGCTTCAATCTTGTGCCCTTTCTCATGACAACCAAAGCATCTTCTCTGAGCAAGACTTCTTTGTCTCTTTGATTGGTTTGAGTTGTCTTCTTGCTTGAATGAGCACATGGATGCATAATGTCCCATGTGTGAGCACTTGTAGCACTTGATGTGATCTAGCTTCATCTTGTCCTCAATCTTGTGATCATTGATCTTGTGGCTTTGTTGAGAGATTGATCTAGTGACGATTGTCCTCTTCTAAAGCTTCTTCACCATGGGCTCACGGTTATCTTAAGAAGGTTGCACCTTTTCTTTTCCCTTCAACTTAGCCATCTCTTTCTTGAGCTTTTCGACTTCTTGCATAAGATCATCATTTTCTTGAGCAATGAAGTCATCACAAGATTCTGCAATCACACAATCATACCAAGAAGGTTTGCTTTTTGGGCCACATGGGTTAGCACAAGATATATCTTTTTCAACTTGAGTACAAGTGCTAGTGGTGCAATGAGGTGAGTAAGATTTAACTGAGTTTACCAAACCTCATTTGCCACTTCCAGCAAAGTGTGTGATTTTACAAGCCTCTCATGAGAATATTCAAGTTCTATGTGAGTTCCTTGTAGTTTCACAAACTTGCAAGTGATTTCCTCAAGTTGGTCCTTGAGAGCTTGATTTTCCTTTTCCAAGGATGTTGCACAAGATAGAGAGTTAGTAGCACAAGCATATGCCTTGGTGATGTCCTCCTTGCACTTTCTAGACAAGACATCATTTGACTCATTAAGTTTCTTCCAATCTTCTTCAAAGGAGTCTCGATAAGCTTGTTGTCTTGTGAGCTCATCTTCTTGCATTCTTACTCTATTTATAAGCTCTAGCACATTCTTCTTGTCTTTCTTGGTCATTTTGTCAAGCTTGAAGTCAAATTTCTCAACTTCACTTCCCTTCTTCCTTCTACCTTTAGTCACTTGAGACTTGGAACCATTAGTACATAGTAAGGAAGTACTAGGAGCTGTAGATACCTCAATAGTATTGAGCGATGCTGCTCTGAAGTCCGACGAGGCAAGTTGGTGTTGATCACTGCCAAACTCGGTGCCACCGAGTTCTGAACCCGGTGCAACCGAGTTTGCTTGGTCAGCGGTAGCGGTCGCAATGTTGTCGCTCTTTTGCTTCGTGGATGACGTCTTTGGAGGAGAGATGCAAGATGTTGATGTTGAACACTCCTCTAGTGACTCCTCCTCTTCATCTTCATCATCGTCATCATCGGCACTAGTATACATGTCTTTGAGTGCCACCCAAATATGATGTGCATCATCGCAAATGTCTTCATTGTTGAAGATGAATTCCCGAATAACCTTGCTCACATTATTATACATGAGGTTAGTAATAGAGTAGTTATGGAGCACACTTTTCATTTCCTCCTTTGATAGATTGGACGTGTCCTCACTATCAAAATCCTCGGGAAGGATGCTAGCAACCACAACTCGCTCAAAAAGAGGACCCCAAGTATTTAATACATGAAGAACATGAGCAGACCAAGAAGAGTAGTTTGAGCCGACAAACCGGAGAGGCTCAAATGATACCTCACAAGTAGTCGACATCCTTTTAACTCCAAGCGGTTAAGTTCGAATCGGAGCACCAAGCTCTGATACCAAGTGAAAGGATCTTGATGTCGCCTAGAGGGGGGTGAATAGGCGAGTCCTGAAAATCACCACTTAAAACAAATTTATCAGTGAACCCCGGATACTCCGGACTTTTCTCCAGAGTTTCTGGAAAGTCCGGAATCTCTGGAAAAATCTCCGGAATCTCTGGACTAGCGCCTTCGCAGCGGAGTAGGCACACTGCCCAAAACCGGTGCCACCGGTTTTGCAAATCCGGTGCAACCGGGTTTGCCTGGCAGTGACTCCCCTCTTCTTCTCCTTCTTGTTTGCTTGTTTGGCTTGAACTCAAACTTGGTGAATGGCTTAAGGATCAGTTCTTTGATGAATATAGAGTGCCTGCACTTCACAAACACTAACAACCAAGTAGCTCCACCAATGTGACAAAAGCAAGCAAGGAAAGATATATCAAGGTAAAAGTGAGGTAAGCCAACAAGAGACACAAGGATTTGTTTTACCGAAGTTTGGATTCACCACCGTGTGAATCCTAGTCTCCGTTGGGTGCTTCTCCTACCGAAGCCAGATTGCATTCAACCCTTTTCCCGATCCACTAGATAGCTTCTTCCCTTTCGGAGGCGAAGCACGACCTTCACAAACTGTCCCACAGCCTACCACACCTTGGGAGCTTGTGGGCGACGCCTAGCCGTCTAGGAGGCAATCCTCCAAGAGTAACAAACGCTTCACACAAGCTTAACGACGTCCAACAGTGCTCAAAGTATTCAAGTGCTCTTGAATTGCTCACACAGGTTTCTCTTTACCACCCAACTCACTAGATCTATCAAAGATCGAACAACCTCACAAAGAGGGGTTGGGGAGAGCTAGAATGGCTTTGGCTTAGCAAGGAATAGCAAGGAAGCTCTCTAGCAACCTCAGGAACATCAACTTGCAACAGTAGGGGTTGAAGGGTATAAATACCCGACTCCCCAAAAACTAGCCGTTGGAGTTAAAACCCGGAATCTCTGGGAAAATCCCTAGATACTCCGGACTTCCCAAAACTAGTCGTTGCAAACTCCAGTGAAAACCGGTGCCACCGAGTTCCCAAACTCGGTGCCACCGAGTTTTCAAACACTAGCCGTTGGGCCGGCTGACACAAAACCGGTGCCACCGGGTTTGACACAGAGTCAAACCTGAAGACGTGTATGTGTGGTTTTTGTGCCCCTCTCAACTCACATGGGTTACTTGAGCATTGAGACATTATCAAAACTCCTTGTGATGCATCCCTCTTGATAGTACGGCGTACCTATACTCAAGATTAAATATAAATGCAATAATAGAACTCTTGAGCTTCTTCTTCAAGAATAGCCATACTTGAGATATATCCTCATGAGAGATCCATCCATCAATGTCTCATTAGATTGAGCACTTCTACCTTGAGCTAGTGACTTTGATCTTTATATAAGAATGAAACCCAATTCTTGATTAAGTCACCCTTCACATGACTCAATGAATATGTAATGCTTCTTCATTGCTTCACTCGGTTAGGCTCGACTTGATACCTCGAAACTTTCCAAGCTATAGCCACTTCACCCTAGCCAAGCACATGGTCCAAGTCACTACTCGGCCAACTTTAGCTTAGTACCTCGTTGCTAATCCCTTGCTTGATTTCTTCATCCATTCGTTGCCAATTTGAGTGAAACTTTGATTCAACATCAAGAGTGGAATACTATTGAGATCATGCCTTCTTTTAATTTAAATATCTCGTTTTATTATAACAAGCTTCTTCCTTCCATAAGAGACCATCCAATGTTCCAATATCAATATGCCTCTTTCTTATCCTTCATTAGCTTGTCATATATCATCTATATGCTTCATGGGAACACACGTATCAAATATCATGACATTCACCATTGAGTTAAGTCATTTCACAATAGGAGGCTAAAACCATGCCTCAACTTATCTTGTATACACATAGCTTGTTTTCACCATGTAGATAACCAATGTCATATATTATGCCTTGTCATTTATATGTTACAACCTGCTCACATGCTTAACAGTGACATTAGATCTTTAATCTAGTTGTCAATCAATACATCAAAACCCACTAAGGGCCTAGATGTCTTTCAGCTGGTTTGCCAACTTGTGTCCATCTGGAGCCCGTTTCATTTGGGTGGTACCGAACATTGTACCAATTCTTCTTCTGCTTAATACAATGATACGCTCCACGCGTATTCGAGAGAAAAAAAAACAAGCATGAACTATTGAACTAACAAGCTTCTAAACATCATATATTTGAAAACATAGGTAGTATACAAGACGTTGACAGCTTTACTAGCATAACAGTCTCTCATCTCCTACCACCCTTCAACGGCTATCTGATGACGCTCTCTCATCTTCCAAACTTATAGACCGCGTCCACAAATCACAACACGTGGTCACGTGCACCACAAAATGACACATCACCGGGTACCTCGGCAATATCCACGACGCCTTCCCATACACCGCGTCCACGCGAGGCTCCCCTCTCCTCCTCCGCCCCACCGCTCCTTCCCGCCACGAGCCCCTTATCCTCCGACGGCCAACGATCACCCCGAACCAGGCCCCCGCCCCCATGTCCCGATGTCCGCCGCCGCGGCCGATGACTTCACGCGCCGCGTCGCCGCGTTCTTCCCCGTCCCCCCGCTCCCGCCGCCGCCGCAGAAGCCGCAGCAGCTCTCCGGCGTCGCCGCCGCCGTTCTCGACGCCGGAGGACGCCTCGGACGCGCCGTGGGCGACGTCTTCCGCCGCCTCCGCATCGACGACACCTTCTATTCCGGCGCGCCGGAGCAGCGCCGGCGCAACGCCGGGAAGAATGGCCGGAGGCCGGCGGCTGGAGCGCCGTCGGCCGGTAAGGAGGGGGCCACCGGTGGCGGCGGCCATCCCCTCGGCGGCTCCGGGAGGTTCGCGCGTTCGCAGGGGAGCATGAACCTGTCGGCGACGTACGACAGCAGGACGAACGACGTGGAGAGCTCGGTGGTGGCCAGAGGCGACCTGTGGCGCGCGGAGGCGTCGCACAGCAGCGGCGGAGCAAGCGTCAGCGCCAGCGCCTCTGCTCCAAGAGGCGCCGGCGACGGGACCAACCTGTTCTTGGTGCAGCTGGGCCCGGTCCTCTTCGTCCGCGACACGACGCTGCTGTTCCCCGTGCACCTGTCCAAGCGCCACCTCATCTGGTACGGATTCGAGCGAAAGGTGCGTTGATCTCGCGCAAAAAACTCATTGCTTTGCTTCATCTTACCAAGAATGCATTGAATTGAGAGCACAGGAGCTTTGTTCTTGCAGAATGGAGTGCACTCGGTGTGCCCGGCTTATTGGTCGGCTCACAAGAGATGGTTCTTCATGTCCATGTTATGCCTGAACCCATTTGCTTGTGTAAGCCATATATGATGTTCAGCCTAATTAACTTTCTATTACTACACTATTTACTGCAATTTCCTCATGCCAATGTCTAACTGAGCATTTGTTCAGTCATTCATGGACATGCAATTCCCGAATGGGCAAATAAGGTACGTGGCTGGCGACGGCTTCACGACGCGCGCTTTCCTCCCTGTCGGTGGCGGAGTCCTGCAAGCCCATGGAAAGTTCCCAGGGGAGAAGAGGATCAGCTTTTCTTTCAAGGTCAGACGATGGTTGAGAACTGAAATGCTTCAGTTCATGAGCAACATAAAAACTGCATTATTCTTGTACTTACAATATGGTATCAGTTGCTTGCAGAACAGGAGTGGGGGCAGCGTCGTCCCAATGGTTCAGTGGCCGGATAAGTCTCTCTCGTTGGGGCTTGTCCAGCCATTGTCTTGGAGGAGATCAGGCCTGATGCTGCAACCAGCAACCCAGATCAGGCAAATTGCTTGAACCCTGACTGCCTGTGCCATTCACAATTTGATCCATATAACTGCTTGTTTCTTGCTGTTTATCAGTGTACTGAAACCTTGCTGAAATAGGCGTCTAGACTGACTGTTGTTCCATCCTGAATTTCATTCTGATGCACAGCATATGCCCTACGATCGGTGGACGCCATCCTGGGGTGTGCACAGAGCTGATCCATTCGGCGAACGAGAACGTCAGTGTAGCCTGTGGATACTCCCACACTGCCTCGCCTTCTGCACATGCATCCCTATCGGTCTGCTGTCCAGCTGTACCATTACATCTCTTGAAAATTTCACCTCTACAGACTCTCTGATAATCTTGTTTGGACATCAACACAGATCGGAAGATCGAAGCTGAACGGCGGCGTGGCAAGGTCAGGGATAGTGTTCAGAGTAGACGCTCCGCTCCACGGCTTTGGCCGGACATGGTTCTCGGTTCAGATGAACAGCGGGATCGAGTTCTGATTCCTCATTGCTTCGTTGTGACTGCACAGGTGCACATACAGATACAGATACAGATACAGAGTTACATCCTAAACAAACCATACAGGGTTACAGGTGGTTCACACAGTTAACACCCATATTCATACATGGAAATGTACAGTCGATGTTGTGTATAAAGGCTTGCCGAGGACTCTATATAGATGATCTGAAAATGGCAATTGAAATTTTTCATTTAGCAATCATTTTTCATATGCTGGTGGTACAAAAGGCGACTACCAGTACTTGCGTATTTGCCACTTGTAAAGCAGCTTCCATTCAGTATAAATAAACCCGTGCTCTGTTAAACACTGGAGTCCACAACACTGTTCCATTAGTCTATCGCATAATCCATCCAACCCTCTCCTCAGATGTGCCATGCCAAGCCTTGGGCTTTGTGTGCCTTCGCCTTTGCTCCCACGCCATCTCATGCAGCTTTTCGACGAACGCAAGCAGCGGAGAAGAGATAGGACCCAGAGTCCCAGGCAAGAAAAAAATTCTGAAGAAAGTCCACATTTTGCTGAAGAGATTAGAGAACTGAATGTGAATGATAATGCGCCCATGGTACCTTTGAATTCGGATCACTTCTGAAGAATTGAAGGACACCGTCTTCCCGGCGACGAAGCAGGAGACTACTGACGAGAGCGGCGCGCCGTGCAGGGACGACGATGCTGCTCCGATGGCGGCTCTGGCAGGGCGGTCGCTGTCGTCGCTGGCAGGGCGGTCACTGGCCCACCATGCTGCTCCGATGGCGGCTCTGGCAGGGCGGTCGCTGTCGTCGCTGGCAGGGCGGTCACTGGCCCACCAACCGGGCAGGGTTTTAAATTCCGGGAGAGAAAAAATTTCGGACCCTAGCGCGCCTTCGTTTGGGCTCATCAGCCATCATCAACAGTTCTTTACTCTCATAACAAATCGTACTGGGCAAGGCGCAGAACAAATCAGACGCGGACATCGCCCACCGCCCAAACGAACGAGGGCTGCGGGGATTCCGAGAATTTCGGGTTTTTCGTGCAAGTCCATCAAGTTCGCGAGGGCAACGAACAGGCTGGAGGGCAACGAGCACTCCGCGGAGGCGCAGCAGATCGGCGAGCAGCCGAACAGGGCAGTCAGTTCACGAGGGATGAGAGAATTTTTTTTATTTTTTAATCCCTTTTAATCTAATTTATTAAGAGTAACTCGGGTCCAACTAAAATTGCAAAAAGTAGCCTTTTTGGCCACGCCAGGCCGCGTGGCGCGACTCCTCACTGAGTCGCGCCAGGGCATGTGGCGCGGCGAGGGGGCCACGTCGGCCGAGCGCGGGCCGGCCGTGCCGAGGTGGCGGGTGAGTCGCGCCACATGCCCTGGCGCAACTCAGTGAGGAGTCGCGCCACGCGGCCTAGCGCGACTCACTTAGCATACAGGGGGCCGTCGGGCCCCTTTTCTTTATTCCTCCTCCTTTCCTTCTCCCGAACCGAGCTCCCTCCCTTCTCCCATGGCGTCGCCCCCCTCCGCCCCCCTCTAGATCCACTCCCTCCCTCACCCGTTTTGAAGAAGAAAGTGTGGGAAATTGCTCGTGGAAGGTAACTCCTCCATTCTAACCAATTAGTTTTCGCGGATTCCATCGTTTTCGTTGGATTTGAGGTGGTTAGGTTTAGTGAATGATTTGAGATAGATAGCATGATTGAGTACGAATCCGGTATGATTTAGTGTAGTGTATCGTTCAAATGACCGATGTTAACCTCTTCTTATCGTCTAGTTTCTCTTGCATGGTAGGATTTCATCATTTCCATGTTGGATAGTGTAGATGCTATTGATATGTGAGATGAGTGTTGGTATAATCAATTTAATTTGTGGTTGTGTGTAAATGGATCGTTTAGTACGTATATTTTCGGATGGCATAGTTGATGACAATGGGGAGTTTAAAAGCATGAGGCAACAAGTAGCAAGATTTGATAGTCCTCCAACATTTGAAGATATTAAAACCCGAGTGAATACTTTGTTCAAGGTTGGGAATGAGGGGGAGGAATTAAGGATTCATGGAAGGTTTGACTCCGGTGAGAAAAGAAGTCACTATGTGATGATGCCTATTAAATGTGGCGATAATTGGTTATTTTACAAGGAGTGTGTGAAAGAATCTCAAGTTCGTTGTGTCGAGTTAGTTGTTGATGTTCACTCTCCGGTTGATTCACCGCATAATGATGAGCCCATGGAACACTTAACTCAGGAAGATATGGTACCACACAATGAGATTCATGATAATGAGGATGATGAAGAAGGTGGTGATGATGAGGAATGTTCTTATGGTTCAGATGGGAAGATGACTTTGATAGATGTGGGTTGAATAATAATTTTGGTGAGTATGAGGATGATGAGGAAGAAGATGGGGATGATATATCTGTGAGCTCTGAAGAAGAAGAAGAAGAACCAACTCCAGTTAGCCAACCAACTCCAACTCCAGTTAGCCAACCAAACCCAACTCCACTTAGGCAACTAACCCAACCAATACATATGGCTCGAGTAAATCCTATACGCCAATTTAGTTCTTTGGGTGAAGAGACTCCATTATTTGGTGAGAGGGTAGATGAGGCGTCTAGAGGGTCGGTGTACGCTCTATCTGGATTTCGAGTGCCAGAATTCACTCAAACAGAGTTGAGGCAATTGGAAGCTGTACATGTTGATGTACCTGAAGTTTTCGTTTTCCATTCGGTTCCGAGGAAGGCATATTGTGATTTAGGGTTATGTCTTAGTGAAGTAAATCCCAACAGTGGTGAATTGTTTATAACCAAGGGAATGCAATTTGATAACTTGGAAGAATTAAAGTTTTTCTTAAGGGATTACTCGGTGCGGCACCATAGGCCATATAATGTGATTCATTCATCGGCCAAAACAAGATACACGGTTACTTGCCAACAAGATTGTGCTTGGAAGGTGTGGGCGCGTCCACTTCACGATGATAGGAACAAATGGAGAATCACGGGAGTTGTCCAACCTCATACATGTGGGACGTCGGAAGTGGCACAAGAACATTCTCAATGCATGGCTCGTTACATTTCGAGACGGATTACGCCATGGTTTATAAGGATCCCGATGTTTCTATAGCCGCCATCATTGAGTCCATCAAAGCTTTCGGCAACTACACGGTGAATTATGGAAAGGCCTAGAGAGCTAAGCAAGGCATGCAATATTGTAACACCCGAAAATTCCATCACAATAAAATATTGTTAGCAACATGGTTTAGTTTTATTTTCTAAGGATTTAATAAATTTGAATAAATAAATTTTCCTTTAATTAAATTAAACATCATTTAATAATTAGAATCACCCAAGTGTTTGTGCATCATATTGAAATGCATGAGTTTTGGTTGTGGTGTGATTTTAAAAGTCCTTAAAATAATTGTAAAAAAAGGTTTGTGAAAATTTGTGTAAAAGTTTGAATTAAAAAAATGAAAGTTTGAATTTAAAATATGTTGAAAAGTTGTTTAAAAGGTTTTCGAAAAGTCTTAAAATAGTTGGAGAAATTTGTGTTAAAATTTGAATTTGAAAAGATGTAAAAGGTTTGAATTTAAAAGGGTTTGAAATGGATTTGAAAAAAAAAGAAAAGGAAAAAAAACGAAACAACCCAACCCAACCCGCGGCCCACAAGTCCTTCCGGCCCACGCGGCCCAAAATCCCGCGCCCTCTCTCCCTCCTCTCTCCCTCTCACAGACAGGTGGGGCCCACCTGTCGGGTTCTCCTCCTACCTCAGGCCGCCGCCCCCCTTCCCCGCGCAGCCACCGGCCGCGCCGCCTCCCGCGCCGCCGTCCCGCCTCCCCGGCTCCCCGCGCCCGTCCGTCTCCTCCACTACGCCATCAAGGCACCGCCGCACACCCACTACACCGCCTCACCCCTTCCCCTCCCTAGTAATTGCCCCCTCCACCGAGCCGTCGCCGCCGCCATTAATGGCCGGCCGGCCGAGCTCCGCCACCGCCTCACCGCGCCGTCTCCTCTTCCTCCTCCACCCTATAAAGGGGCATCGGGACCTCCTCTCCACCCCGCGCCCCTCTCCTTCTCTCCTCACCCACCCGCGCAGCATCACCGGAGCACCGCCCGCCGCCAGAGCGCCGCCGCCCCGATCTACTCCTCCGGCACCTCTCCCACCTCCCCAAGCCCTTGGTAAAGATCCTCGTACCCTCCTCCTACTTTTGGTGTTCTTCTCATGCGAAATGGTGTCCGGGAGCCCATTTTCACCCTTCTCCGGCGAGCCCGCCGCCGCCGCCGCCGCAAACCGCCGCCGGCCGGCCGTCCGCCGCCGCCGTCGCCCGCGTGCGATCGGGGTCGTCCGATCGGCGCGGACGGCCCAGATCAGAAAGGGGGGCGTACCCCTTCAAGCGGTCCACGGTGGACCGGTGGACCAAGTCCACAGGTGCTGGCGTCACCGCTTACGTCACGCTTGCGTCATCGCCTACGTCATGCTCGCGTCATCACGTCCAACCACAGCCCGCCACGTGGCGCCCCCATAGCTCACCCGCCGGCCGCCCAGGCATTTTTGCAAAAAGAACCCTGCATTTTCCATAATTACAAATATACCCTTCCACCTATATAAGAGCCTTTCAATCAGGTCCTTTCTTTTATGCTTAGGCCCCCTCTGAGTCCTTAGTTTCTATGTTCTTTAGTCCATCCTTAATCTTTTACATATTAGACCTCCTAGTTTCACACATATTTATGTTTAGGTCCCCGAAATCTTGCGAGAAAAACCCCTAAAACTTTCGGATATTCACAATTTAGTCCTTGAATCTTGTTTCAGCCATAACTTTTCCATCCTAGCTCCGTTTCACGCGTTCTTGGTGTCCACGTGATCGTCTCTCCGAGCCCGTCATTTCTAAAAGCTTGTTTTAGCCTTTTGGTAATGTTTGATGTATTGTTTTATTTATTGTATGTTTTCTTACATGATCGTAGCCAACACGCCGTTCGAGGAAGTTCAAGAGCAGAGCTTTGCAGATAAGGAAAGTAGCTTATCGTTGGAGAAAGGCAAGTGACCCTAACCACCCTTCTACCTATGCTTTAATCAAGAACACTACAAGTTAATCGGAACATGGAGAACCACCCGGGAAAACGGTGCAACCACGGTCCATATGGCTGCGGCTTAGCCAATTAATTAGGTGTGTGATTGTGTTGACGACCCTATCCGAAAGGAACACGGGGGGCTCCGGGTTGCGGGGGGTATAGCCCGGTTCTTTTGGGGTAGCAGCCTTTGCTAAGGTGCGACCACTAGGGAGGGTTATAGTCCGCCCGAGTCAGAATGCTTGTCGTGGGTTGTTGATGCTTTTGCATATCTTTGTAAAGGCTTCGTAGCGTCCCTATGCAATCACACCTCGGAAGTGTGGTATTGTGCACGATCGGCACATGCGTGGTTGGGTTCAAAGTTCTTTGGAACTTTTACGCGAACCGTGGGAAAAGTGTGCTACCTCTGCGGGGTGTAAAGGCGATCGATCGGCCGTGCTCACGGTCAAGAGCGGCCTGGACCCTCACATGATTAATTGAACTTAAAGATGGATTAATATTGCTTTCCGGTTATTCTGTGGCCTTGCTTTGAGTACCAACCATAAGTGTACTCATCCTTGCTTACGTTGTTCGAGAGAAGAATCCCGGAGTGGAGTACTTCACCCGACTACGAGGAGTTCGAGGATGCGATCAACCAGTCAGAAGCCTGTGGAAGATGAAGATGGAGTCGCGTCTTCATAGTTATCGTTGTTCGTGTAAAGACCTTTGTGTCTACTTTCGTGAGTGTAATAAAAGTTAATAAATCTTTTCTGTACGTTTTGAGCAATGTCTTGTGATATTACACTCATGAGTCTATCATATGTGTGAAATTGTGATCCTGGCACACATATGAGATGCATTCGGTTTTCTACGGAAAATCGGATGTGACGAGTGGTATCGAGCATTGCGTGATCGTAGGACGCGGCCTCGGATAGAAATGGTCGATAATAAGGACTCTTTATCTAGAAAGCCTTTACGGACATTCAAAATATCTTATTTACGCATAAAAAAATATTTTATTCTTTATTCTTTATCAAAATCAAATCTTTTGTTTTCTTCTACACTAAGATCGATTCTTGTTCTTCCACCTTGAACTACCACACGTGTTTTATAGGATAGATTCTTAGGTTGCCTACCCCTTTTTGTCGGTTTCGTTTCGATAGAGTTTGTTCTTGTGAGGACGTGCGATGTTAATGCTTGTTGATTGTAAACATGCATGATTTGGATCTTTGACATGATTGAAATGTTTTTGTGGAGTGATGGCCACAAATACATCAATAAAATAATTAAAGTTAAAATTTGAATCTTAGCCCCCTTTTCTCTGATTCACCTTTATCAATTCAATACCTTATCAGAAATATCTTTTCCCTAACAATCAAATGGTAAACATCAGGTCAGGAGCTGGACAGGATATTCCGTTCGTGCTCACATCGTCAATCAGCTGAATCAAGTTCCCTCCTCCACCACAAGAATTAGCGATGGATCCCGCGATGCAGCAGTTCTTTATGGAACAGATGCAGTTGATTCAGAACCTCACCGCCACCATCCCGGAATCTACGAGCACGGCAGAACCGACCACCACCACAAGGACCCCCACCACCTCCACCACCAGTGAACAAGCATAGAGAGTTCATGAGTCACAACCCGCCCACTTACTCTCATTCAGTGGATCCCCTCGATGCCGATGATTGGCTCAAGACCATCAACAAGATGCTGAATATCACCCAATGTAATGATCGTGAGAAGGTTTTGTATGCCTCGGGACGTCTGGAAGGTGCAGCCTCTGATTGGTGGGATGCTTACACCATCGCGCATCTTCTGCTGCCGACACCATTACTTGGCGGGGAGTTCCGGGGAGAGTTTTCGTACACATCACATCCCGGCCCGGTGTGAAGAAGCTGAAGAAGAAGGAATTTCTAGCTCTAAAGCAAGGCAACATGACGAGTTAGTGAGTATACGGATCGGTTTACTCATTTGTCCCGCTATGCACCGGATGAAGTCAACACGGATGCAAAGAGACAAGAATGTTTTCTCGATGGATTGATAGGTCCACTTAACTATCAGTTGCAGAGCCACACATTTCTTAACTTTCAGATGTTACTCAATAAGGCTATAGGCTTGGAGAATAAACGCAAGGAACTTCGTGAACAGAAGCGCAAGTTTCAACCTCAAGGTCAATCTAGCAGTAACACCCGCCCTCGTTACGACTCATCACAAGGCTCTCAGTTTCATTCTAGAGGACAAGGCGAAGCCATGGACGGAATCAACCATTCTATCGTTCATTTGATGAACTCGAAGAATCCAACCCTATGACACCTCAGGCTCCAAATCCTCATCAGAATCGCTCAGGTGCACCAGTAAGGAACACTACTCCAGTTCACCCCAGTGGATGCTTCAACTGCGGAGAATTGGGACACTATGCTAGTATTTGCCCTCAGCGCAATATGCAGACACCTCAGAGAGATAACGAGAGGTCAACGAACAATATGCATGGTAGGGTGAACCATGTGACGGTCGAAGAAGCTCAAGGAGACAAAGATGTTGTGCTTGGTACGTTCCTTATCAACTCGTGCACACGCAACAGTTTTATTTGATTCGGGGCATCGCATTCATTTATTACTGAACGATTCGTGACAAAGCATGATGTACCCAAGAGTTCCATGAAGACACATTTGTTAATTAGTTCTCCAAACGGTGAAATGAAATCCACCTATGTATGCCCACAGGTCAATCTTAAGATCGGAGAGATAGATTTTCAGGCTGACTTAGTGATCCTAACATCAAGTGGGATAGATGTGATCCTTGGTATGGATTGGTTAAGCAAGCATGATGGAATCATTTTGTGTGCCAAGAAGTCGGTGCTCTTAACTACCCCGCAAGGAGATAGGATTGAGTTTGCCGCTACAAGCCCGAAGAAGAAAGAGAAGTGAACAAGCTCTGTGGTAGTAAACCATCATCTTTCAAGAACATCTTGTATCTCCTCTTGTTTCCCGATCCCTCCGAATCTCGGGACGAGATTCTTTTTAAGGGGGTAGGATTTGTAACACCCGAAAATTCCATCACAATAAAATATTGTTAGCAACATGGTTTAGTTTTATTTTCTAAGGATTTAATAAATTTGAATAAATAAATTTTCCTTTAATTAAATTAAACATCATTTAATAATTAGAATCACCCAAGTGGTTGTGCATCATGTTGAAATGCATGAGTTTTGGTTGTGGTGTGATTTTAAAAGTCCTTAAAATAATTGTAAAAAAAGGTTTGTGAAAATTTGTGTAAAAGTTTGAATTAAAAAAAATGAAAGTTTGAATTTAAAATATGTTTGAAAAGTGGTTTAAAAGGCTTTCTAAAAGTCTTAAAACAGTTGAATAAATTTGTGTTAAAATTTGAGTTTGAAAACATGTAAAAGGTTTGAATTTAAAAGGGTTTGAAATGGATTTGAAAAAAAAGAAAAGGAAAAAAACGAAACAACCCAACAAAACCCGCTGCCCACAAGTCCTTCCGGCCCACGCGGCCCAAAATCCCGCGCCCTGTCTCTCCCTCCTCTCTCCCTCTCACAGACAGGTGGGGACCACTGTCGGGTTCTCCTCCTACCTCGGGCCGCCGCCCCCCCTTCCCCCGCGCGACCACCGGCGCGCGCGCCTCCCGCGCCGCCGTCCCGCCTCCCCCGGCTCCCCGCGCCCGTCCGTCTCCTCCACTACGCCATCAAGGCACCGCCGCACACCCACTACACCGCCTCACCCCCTTCCCCTCCCTAGTAATTGCCCCCTCCACCGAGCCGTCGCCGCCGCCATTAATGGACAGCCGGCCGAGCTCCGCCACCGCCTCACCGCGTCGTCTCCTCTTCCTCCTCCACCCTATAAAGGGGCATCGGGACCTCCTCTCCACCCCGCGCCCCTCTCCTTCTCTCCTCACCCACCCGCGCAGCACCACCGGAGCACCGCCCACCACCGGAGCGCCGCCGCCCCGATCTACTCCTCCGGCACCTCTCCCACCTCCCCAAGCCCTTGGTAAAGATCCTCGTACCCTCCTCCTTCTTTTGGTGTTCTTCTCATGCGAAATGGTGTCCGGGAGCCCATTTTCACCCTTCTCCGGCGAGCCCGCCGCCGCCGCCGCAAACCGCCGCCGGCCGGCCGTCCGCCGCCGCCGTCGCCGCGTGCGATCAGGGCCGTCCGATCGGCGCGGACGGCCCAGATCAGAAAGGGGGGCGTACCCCTTCAAGCGGTCCACGGTGGACCGGTGGACCAAGTCCACAGGCGCCTGTCCACCGCTTGCGTCACGCTTGCGTCATCGCCTACGTCATGCTCGCGTCAGCACGTCCAACCACAGCCCGCCACGTGGCGCTCCCATAGCTCACCCGCCGGCCGCCCAGGCATTTTTGCAAAAAGAACCCTGCATTTTCCATAATTACAAATATACCCTTCCACCTATATAAAAGCCTTTCAATCAGGTCCTTTCTTTTATGCTTAGGCCCCTGCAGTCCTTAGTTTCTATGTTCTTTAGTCCATCCTTAATCTTTTACATATTAGACCTCCTAGTTTCACACATATTTATGTTTAGGTCCCTGAAATCTTGCAGAAAAACCCCTAAAACTTTCAGATATTCACAATTTAGTCCCTGAATCTTGTTTCAGCCATAACTTTTTCATCCTAGCTCCGTTTCACGCGTTCTTGGTGTCCACGCGATCGTCTCTCCGAGCCCGTCATTTCTAAAAGCTTGTTTTAGCCTTTTGGTAATGTTTGATGTATTGTTTTATTTATTGTATGTTTTCTTACATGATCGTAGCCAACACGCCGTTCGAGGAAGTTCAAGTGCAGAGCTTTGCAGATAAGGAAAGTAGCTTATCGTTAGAGAAAGGCAAGTGACCCTAACCACCCTTCTACCTATGCTTTAATCAAGATCACTACAAGTTAATCGGAACATGGAGAACCACCCGGGAAAACGGTGCAACCACGGTCCATATGGCTGCGGCTTAGCCAATTAATTAGGTGTGTGATTGTGTTGACGACCCTATCCGAAAGGAACACGGGGGGCTCCGGGTTGCGGGGGTATAGCCCGGTTCTTTTGGGGTAGCGACCTTTGCTAAGGTGCGACCACTAGGGAGGGTTATGGTCCGCCCGAGTCAGATGCTTGTCGTGGGTTGTTGATGCTTTTGCATATC
This sequence comes from Cenchrus americanus, assembly GCA_947561735.1. Lineage (NCBI taxonomy): Eukaryota > Viridiplantae > Streptophyta > Magnoliopsida > Poales > Poaceae > Cenchrus > Cenchrus americanus. The sequence continues at coordinate 86,171,332 of OX387240.1, read as the reverse complement.
TTTGTAAAGGCTTCGTAGCGTCCCTATGCAATCACACCTCGGAAGTGTGGTATTGTGCACGATCGGCACATGCGTGGTTGGGTTCAAAGTTCTTTGGAACTTTTACGCGAACCGTGGGAAAAGTGTGCAACCTGCGGGGTGTAAAGGCGATCGATCAGCCGTGCTCACGGTCAAGAGCGGCCTGGACCCTCACATGATTAATTGAACTTAAAGATGGATTAATATTGCTTTCCGGTTATTTCTGTGGCCTTGCTGAGTACCAACCATAAGTGTACTCATCCTTGCTTACGTTGTTCAGAGAAGAATCCCGGAGTGGAGTACTTCACCGACTACGAGGAGTTCTGAGGATGCGATCAACCAGTCAGAAGCCTGTGGAAGATGAAGATGGAGTCGTGTCTTAATAGTTATCGTTGTTCGTGTAAAGACCTTTGTGTCTACTTTCGTGAGTGTAATAAAAGTTAATAAATCTTTTATGTACGTTTTGAGCAATGTCTTGTGATATTACACTCATGAGTCTATCATATGTGTGAAATTGTGATCCTGGCACACATATGAGATGCATTCGGTTTTCTACGGAAAATCGGGTGTGACAAATATCCATGTTGTGGGGTGATTGGAAGGATGCTTACGGTAGGGTGCCAAAAATCCTACAAGCAATAACACACTTCAACCGGGTACGAAGTGGTGCACTCATACTACGGGAAAGGAGGAGCTCCACAAAGGTGTAATGAAGCCAGTAATGGAGCGGGTGTATTGGTGTTTCCCCCAATGTGTAGAGGCATTCAAGCATTGCAGACTGGTGATAAGTGTCGATGGCACATTCTTAACTGGAAAGTACAGGGGTGTTTTGTTGATTACCACTGGTGTTGATGGTGAGGATAGATTGGTACCCCTTGCATTTGCCTTAGCTGAAAGTGAGAATATTGACAGCTGGTCTTGGTTTTTGCATTTGGTCCGTCGGGACGTTGTGGGGTGTCTCAGGAAGGTGTGCATAGTTTCAGACCGCCATCAAGGAATACTAAGTGCGGTTGAGGATTACATGGAAGGGTACGAACCTGTCGTGAGTCGTTGGTGCATGCGACACTTTGCAGCGAACATATGGCATAGGCAAGCTAACAAGAAAGTTAGAGAGCGAGCTAAAATCGGTGTGTGCAGCCAAAGCCGAGAGGACGTTTAATATTAGACTAGAGAAACTAAAACAAATGATGAATCCGGAAGCAAAAGAGTGGTTGGAGGAGCAGATGGTCAATAAACATAAGTGGGCCAATGCATTTGATGAAGGTGGTTGGAGATATGGTGTGAACAATACAAATCTATCGGAAGTGCTCAACAAGGTCCTCAAAGGCATCCGTGCTATGCCAGTATCAGCTATTGTGGAGTACACTTTCTACAAGATCAATTCATATTTTGTGCATAGGTGGAAAAAAGCAAAAGTCCACATAGATAGAGGGTTACGTGGGATGAATATTTTTGGTAAAGCCGCAAAGAAGCACTTACATGAGCAAGGTAAAAAAGCTGCGAGCATGAGGGCTAAGTTGTTTGATCCCACATTGTATGTGTACTCAGTGAGGACAGCTTCCACTTTGAATGTTGGAGGTGAGATGACGGGCGGACGCATATATAAGGTGGACCTCTCAGGAGTGTCTTGCACTTGTTGTATACCTCAGTTGCTACATGTTCCATGCTCTCATATGATTGTTGCATGCACTGTTAGAGGGGTGTCTTGGCTAGCACTAGCGTACACGACACAATTGTATTCTAAGGATTCAGTATTGAAGACATGGGCGGCTCGTTTTGAGCCAATACTAGACGAGACACATTGGCCTGAGTACAATGGTCCTGACTACGTCCCAGATGACGAGAAGAGGAAACTGGGTGTCGGAAGGAGGAAGAAAAAGCGATTACACAATGTGATGGACCAAACAAGTGGGTACGATAGGGATATTTACGGTGCCGGGGAGTTTGACCAAGAAAAGTCGAAGAACTGATGTAGTGTCTGCCACGAGAAGGGTCATCGGAAGGAACGACATAAGCAATCTAGTGGAAGCGGGCATACGGTAGCTACTTAGGATTTCATGTCTCTATTTCTTAATTATGCAAATAACATTTTGTCATTTCCTTTTGTATAAATAATCTGATGAAATTTTATGTTTTTTCAGGCAAATGGCGGCGAGCAGAGGCAGGCGTGATGATCCCGTCCCACCACCTCTTCCGGTTCCTATGTGTCATTGTGGCATTCCAGCACAAGTGAAGCAATCAAGGGATGGGGCAACAGCTGGAAGGACGTTCTACACATGTGCAAGAAAGTGGATACTAAATGAAGATGGCGGCCCAAGTCAATACAACATGGCACCTTTCTTTTTTCCACCAGTGGATTGATGGACCGGAAAAATTTGACCCTAGGATCCGATTATTTCCGTGGATAGAATCGGTGGTGCAACCATATCATGAGTTCAGACGGTGGGTGCCACCACCACCAAATCCACCAGAAATGACATTCCAAGAAAAACAAGAGGCGGGATGCAAGCGTGTTAGCAACCCTCCATTGTGTCATTGTGGGAAGCCAAGCAAGTTGCAACTTCCTGATCTTGACCTTCCCGATAAATTCACACCATTCTTTCGGTGCAACCAAAGAACACATGTAAGCATCATTGCTCTTCCCGACAAATGCATTGTGCTCGATATTTTGATATATAGAGGACTTTATTGAATTTGTTGTGCAGGATGGATGACCCTAATGTGATTTTCAAGAGGACATATACGGGCCAAAGTCTCATTGGTCGTCAGAAGAAGACGTGCAAGCATTCGAGAGTGGGGAGAAGCCATGGCCATGTGATGAGCCTTATAGGCCTCGTTGCAAGTGTGGAATACTCGCTCGAAAGGGAGTGGTTCCATCTGAGCTTGGATATGGTTGGTTTTGTGGTAACTCGTATGGAGATTATTGGGTAAAGTCACTTTCCTAACTTTTTTATCCATGTGTTGTGCCCACTTAAATGGTTGTGTTGCCTAAAAATTGACATTAATTTTGTAGGAAGGGAGAACATGTGATTGGGAGAGTTTTGCAGGGAGGGAAGGACTCCGTCTACATTTGGGGCAATGTTCCGGGTATTTGAAAATCAAGGAAATAGCCAAGAGGAAAAATAAATTAAGAGAAAAATATGATGTCCCAATTCCGTCGGATAAAGAGTTGTTTGGACAAATTGCAAAGGATAAACTTGCTAGAGAGGAGGGATGTTCACGAACTAGTGTTGGGGAGGGCATTAGAGAGGGCCTCATTGAATTTTGGAGGCGGAATAGGATGAATTATCCACCGCCCCTAAGTGCGAGTGAGAGGAGGAGGAAGAGGTTGAGGGAGGAGGAAGAGGAGAAGGAGAGAAGAGGGACATGCATGCGTAACATGAGGGAAAAGTGGCGTCGTGATTGGAGTGAGTTTGATCCATCTAGGATATTTGCAAAGGATTCCATAGCCGAGTGGTTCCAAATGGCGGAGGCAAAGAAAAGAGGGATTAATTTGAAGTTGGCTAGAATTGAGGCAAAAATGGCACAATTGCAAGCAATGAAAGCTCTTGTGAGAGAATTGCCAAAATTTACAACACAAAAAAAGTGTAGCAACAATGTAGAAAAAATTGTGGATGCAACTACCAAATTTTAGTGGGAGGCGATAAAGACACTTGCTACCAAGGCGCAAGAGGTGGAGGACAAGGCCAAGAGCAAGGGCAAGGGCAAGGCGCAAGAGGTGGAGGACACCGACAAGGGCAAAGCCAATGTGATAGAGGTGGAGGATGACGATTGGGGTGACGATGAACTATTGTTTGATTTTGATTCAGAGTAGTGAACTTGAGTTTTGTACCTCTTCAACTATTTTAATTATGCCATGTAATGAACTTATGTCGTGGACCTTGTGGAATGTTGGAAAAATGTGGCTTAAGGACATGTTGAACCTGTGGTGTATTCTAACTATTTTTGATGTATATTGCTTAAGACAAGTCATAGTGAAACCCACTCAAACATGAACTACTGAATCTGAAAAAAAAACTTAGCCAATTTCTCGAACTACTCTTGTTTGCGAAATGAACTATGACAAAACTGTTTATGGGTGTGCACTGGCGCGACAGCTTCACGAGTCGCGCCAGGCGTCTTGGCGCGACCCAAGACATAGTCGTGCCATGTGCTTTGGCGCGACTCCTGTTCGACATTTGACTTAGGGCAAAACTGTATCTTGGTGTGCACTGGCGCGACAACTTCACGAGTCGCGTCAGGCCGCCTGGCGCGACTCGTTCTTCAGTCGCGCCAAGACGCATGGCACGACTCGTGAAGCCGTCGCGCCAGTGCACACCAAGATACAGCTTTGCCCTAAGTCAAAAGTCGAACAGGAGTCGCACCATGTGCTTTGGCGCGACTATGTCTTGAGTCGCGCCAAGACGCCTGGCGCGACTCGTGAAGCTGTCGCGCCAGGCAAAACCTCAATTCAGTACCGCCATAGTTCATTCTCCACACAAGGGAGTTTGGTAAATTCGCTAAGTCTGGGACTTTTTTAGTGAGTTCAAGATTCACTAAGTTTGTGCCGTTTTTGGAGTGAGTTCAATCACAAATATTTCACATTATCAAGAAACACAAATTTGCACATAATTTAACACATACGGGGCATAGATCTCAAACCGACATAGTTCGAAACGATTCCCTGCCTAGATAGTTCGACAACAAGCCACAAACCTACATAGTTTGATCACAAGCTCGTCTACAAAGTCCGACCACAAGCCTACATAGTTTGATCACAAGCCACATAGTTCGACCACAAGGCACATAGTTTGACCACAAACCACATAGTTCGACCACAAGCTAAGGGAACGTTCAACCACTAAAACCAAGCACAAGCCTAAGGATGCGGAGTGTAGACTTTCTTCGCCTTTCGAACCCGCCCAGGTTGTGTGTCAACGACATTATGGCTGCCCACATCTGCACGCTCCCGCCTCCCACGCCGGTTCGGTTGAGTTTCTTGTGTGGCAACAAGAGCACCCGCAAGTTGAGAGGACCCAATCTCAGTTGCTTCAGTGTAAGAGGGATCGCCGGCTCGTCGTCTACACCGGCCTCGGACTCGGTTTCCGGCTCTGGGATACGTGGAGGGGATCTAATTACAATCCCCGGTGCACGACGACGAGATCCTCCTACAACAACCATATTTGCATCATTGATGTACCCAACAATATTTTAAAAAAAAGACAATCCTACAACTACCAAGGCCACACACCTGAAGTTGATGCACTTTGTGGTCGTCTCGTGGATCTTTGTGCGAACTGTGAAGCTCCAGCAACATGTTTGGGTCCTGGTGCCGGTCTTGCCAAGCAATTCAACTTGAACGCCGCTTTTCTACATCCCCGTCTAATCCTCTGTAAAGCACCATAACCAAATTGAGCATTCATCCATAACAAGCACAAAAGCCCTGCAGAAAAAGGATATTACCTGCACAAAACTCCTCAACACACCGGCCTCCTCCGGAGATCCGATCGGGACAGCCAAAGCTTGCTCCGCTTCATTAGCAAATCTTCCTAGTTGTTGCACCTACATGTGGTTAATAAATTAACATTATGTCACAATACCAAGTGAAATTCCAAACTAGTGACAAGAGTACCATCACTTACAATATAATCATCGAAGGGACCACGCTCTGGCTGCCTCCCACTTCTAGTGATCTCGTCGTACTCGGGTAAAACATCTTCCGGATCTGAAGGTAGATCCTCAATATACTCTTCATCCATTGCAACCCTTAACTTTAAGCGGGTGTTTTGTTTTAGCCAATCCAAGTACTCATTGAACGGATCGTCACGGTGTCGTGGCCCCCCATGTACTATGTTGTTCGCTCTCGCATTCCATGCATTGACCGCGTGGATGTGATGCTCCAGCCAATTCTTGGCACCTCTTTGTTCGCAACGGTCAGTTCTGCATTTACATAGTAATTAATCATAGTGAGTAATTTCGTAGACAACCAACAATTTCAAGGGTATGAAACAAATGAAAAGTACATACTTGTGGAGGCTGTGGCTAGTGTTGTAGTAATCTGGAGGGTAGTTTTGAAGATGCCCAAATTGTTGTTGCACTCTATGTGGGAGATGGTACTCCACAACATAGAAGCAAATCAGAGGGCAAATGTTACGCCAATAATCTTCATCAACTGTGCACATCGGGCTAAAATCTCCCTCAGCAATCTCATTCCTTATATATGGTTGCCAAGTAACCTAGATACACATATTGATTTATCTAAGCAAATGTTGTAACATATATAAGCAGTCCTTAAGAAAGAAAGTAGTAGTGGTGAAGTGTATCACTTACATGACTTGGTTGAAGGCGAGTCCATGTCATTGGTGTAGTCTGTGTAGCGCCGTCCTGGGTTCCCATGGACCCTTGCAATGTTGGTCCAAAGATACCCGACAGTGGCCAAGGGAACCTCACCGTCATATGGCAAATCCTACAACATAGTGTCAAATCTAAATAAGAACTCAAATGGACAAATGCTTAAGAACATTAGACATGCAAATTACGTACACCAAATGAGTAGCGCTTTGGCCGACCAATTGGAAGCCGCTCCCACATCCAAAACTGGAGAAGGTAAGCACACCCGCCAAGATTAGCATTAGGACCACTTCTCCTGCATGCATCACACATCTGCCAATACAACCATGCCAGAGTCGCACTCGCCGAACTATAAGTTGCAATGCCATCCCATTCTTGCCCGATGATTGGTATCCACATCCAAGATATGGTATTCCCGCTAGAATCCGGAAAAAGAAATCCACCCACCATATGCCACTACCATGCATGAGCATGCATCCGAATACGGAGGGCATTAGCATGTTGTGGTGGCCGATGACCAAAGTCTTTGGGCCAACCAAGACGAATTCACTCCAATGGTTTTCCTATCTTTCACACCTTCTTGCGGTTCATGCGGCCGCACTCCTAACAATGCCTCAACAATGTCCCTCCAATCTTGTGGATTTATGTGACCAGTCACAGCATACCCGTCAACACGAAGGCCAAAGAGCATGACAACATCCTCCAATGTGATAGTCATCTCACCACAGGGAAGGTGGAAGCTATGTGTCTCGGGCCTCCACCGGTCCACTAGCACTGTCAAAGCAGCATTGTCCATCTTCGGGAGCCCAGTCTTGATCAATGTGGCAAGAGGGAGGAAACCCGATCAGCGAATGAAAGGTGTGTACCTATCATCCCATTGTAGAGGAGTGTGAGTGCGGGGTCGCAAAGGCTTCAAAACCTAAAAAAATTTCACATTCACAACAAATGATTAGTACATGACAATCCAATTTTAATCCATCCATCAGCAAATTAACAAGTGCTTCTAATCCTACCTCCAAACGCTCTTCAAGCTTCCTCCCACGGTGATTGTCATCATAGTACTTCTCAAGGAGTGGATACCTTGGGTGGTACTGCTCTTGTTGTGCCATGGTCCTAAATGAAGAAAATAATATTTATAACCCACCTAAAAAATTGCATGCATATGTGAAGTAAAATTAAAATTCACAAGAAAAGCTAGCGAAGAAAATAAGCACCAAGATATATACTACTATCTCCGACATGCATACAACTTGTGAAGAAAATATTACAATCTCCAACATACATACACATAGTGAAACAATTACTAGTGAAAAAACTACTAAGTCATGACTAAAGCTAGTACCATCATTTGCATTTCAAACATCAATCAAAGGTAAGTAAGTATTGATTTATTCAATTGCAATTCAAATTTCAATCAAAATACAATAGGCTAGTGAAAGGTAAATAAAGAAATACTTGTGAAAATAAATACTACTACTCGAAGGTAAGTAAAGAAATACTAGTGACAATACTACTCAAAACTACTACTACTACTCAAAGGTAGTGACAATAAAACATGAGCCTACATTGCATTTGTTCATAATGCTCAACAATACTTCAACATCTACACCACCCAAATCCATCGAAACCGAAACATGCATTGCAATCTACACGATATATCGGTGTTACAATGATTCAATACATCGATACAAGACAACTAATGTTATCAGATTCGTACTCAATCCACCATTAGAGCCCCATAATCAACAAACCCTAGCAATGAGTAACCCTAGAATGCAAACCGAATCAACTAAAACTACTCGGTTAAAGTGAAGGAGGTACCTCTAAGGAGTAATTTCCACCGGTGGAGGAGTTAAATCCCCCTAGGGGTGCGTCGGATCTAGAGGGGGCGGAGGGGGCCGACGCCATGGGAGAAGGGAGGGAGCTCGGTTTGGGAGAAGGAAAGGAGCAGGAAGAAAGAAAAGGGGCTCGGCGGCCCCCTGTATGCTAAGTGAGTTGCGCCAGGCCGCGTGGCGCGACTCCTCACTGAGTCGCGCCGGGGCATGTGGCGCGGACCGAGGGGCCATGTCGGCCGGGCGCGGGCCCCTCGGCCGCGCCACATGCCCTGGCGCGACTCAGTGGCCACGCGGCCTGGCGCGACCAAAAGGGCTACTTTTTGCATTTTAGTTGGACCCGGATTATTTTTAATAAATTAGATTAAAAGGGATTCAAAAATAAAAAAATTCGGGAGGAGATGAGCATGGACCTTGCCGGAGAAGGCCGTCGAGATCTGCACCGAGTCCCTAGCGTGCCTCGCCAGGGGTCTGCACCGGGAGTGCATGATGGACACCATGGAGGGGCACGACGCTGGCTTCGACGTTCGACCCGTGCACTCTGCCGCCGCCGTTCACAAGGAGGCCAAGGAGATCGCCGACAGGGAAGCGAAGGTGCGGAGGAACGTGGAGATGATGGAGGGCCAAGCTAGCTGACAATCTAACACTAATAATATGCAGTTTAGCTAGAGGCTTACTGTTGATGCAGCCGTCGAAGGTGATTTATAATAACAAGAAAAATGGAAACAAAATCACCCAATGTCGGTGACTGAGATCCCCCAATGCCGTTTGGTTATAATAAGTTGGGGTGTGCATTCGGTCACTTCGGTTCGGTCTATTCGATATTTGAGAATTTTGGGTTTTGGAAAAGTGAGAACCGAAGTTTTAAAAAGAATAATGTTGGGGCTGTCCCAAAATTCAGATGAGATCCCCGAACACGAGAGAAAGGAAAGTGAACGCGTCCGAGTACACCGATGACGCAAAAGGAGACCAGGAATCTCCCAAAGATTGCTCCAACCTCAAAAGTTGTGTCCTTTTACACGTGCCCTCACGCCCCCTTTTATATGGAGACGAAGGGACTTTTACATTCTGAAAGTACCCTCGAATCCAAGGAATATTCCTAATGTGAACTCATACATGAATGTCTTTTACATCTCGTACATTTACAAGCTTGCCACTAGCTAGTTCACACGCCAAACCCGGACTTTTTGAGGCAACGTCTTTGACTTGGCTTCTCGCTGGTTCGCGAGTCTTCCCATTCAGGAAATCTTCATATGCCGCAACTTCCGAACTCGAACTTCAGCGGACTCCCGAATTCCGCAGACTCCCGATTTCATGGTTTCGCAGATTCATGACTCCGGGTCTTCACAGGTTCACGACTTCCGAGCTTCGCAGGTTCAGGGCTTTAGATCGTCACAGGTTCGCGATTTCGGAGCTTAGCGGGTTCGAGAATCCAGATCTTCGCAGGTTCAAGATTCCTGAAAACTCATTTCACGAATTTCGTAGAACTCGACGTTTCGAGTGTGACAGGTTTTCCTGAATTCCCCAACAAATAATAGGAACTGAACTCGAATAGACTAATTATTTCGGTTCGGTCTATTCAGTCCACCGAATTACCCGAATTTTCATAAGTATTTGTGTCACCTCTCAAAACTCTATGGTAGAAATTCAAATTCCCATCTCATTTCAACTCTATGGATTTAAGGACTACTCAACTAAAGCAACTAACTAACAAGTTCATGGAAAAATTCAAAAAATAGTTTAAAACACCAAGTGGTAATATCATAGTTTGAATCAAAATATGCAACTATATTGAATTTCGGGTTATTCGGTTTATTCGAGTTATAGACCACAAGAGCCGACCCCGAACTTTGGATTATAAATTTACCTGGACCGAACCCGAACCCGAAACCCGAATAGAACGATAATTCAAGTTATTTGGGTTTGGTTCTGTTTCGGGTTTCTAGTTCAAAGTGTCCACCCCTAGTAATAATAAAAGAAAAGTCCAATTTTCAACCTTCAACGATACGTTGAAGTTTTGATTTGCAACCTACGGCTACAAAACTAGATAGAAAGTGCCATCCAACTGACAAAAATGAACAAATTTGGCCTTTTAAGTAGTCAGATTTTCTAAAATTGTTTAAGAAGTATTTTTTAAAATCATAACTAATTCATTTCAATTCATAAAGATGTGAAATCAGTAGTAGTAATTTTTTTCTTAAAATGTAGGATATTCGTTGACACTCTATTTAGAGATATTTATGTACGATTTCATACTAAAAATGTAGGTTATTCATTGACACTCAGCGATTGAGATCTCCTACTCCATTTTGCTGTAATAAGAAAAAAATCCAATTTTCAATCTAACTATGACAAAGTCTGATTCTAAAACCTACAACTACAAAACTAGATACAACTACAAAACTCGAGTGGTCTCTAAGGTGGTTTTCAATTTTCTAAAATTTCTTAAAGTTTTGGTTCAATAAAAAAATTCATAACTAATTCATTTCTATTCATAAAGCAATGAAACAGTACCATTTTTTCCTTTAGGTTATTCCTTGACACTCGGTTTAATGGCTTTAAGACCATGCCTTGTAGACACAAATTTCCTGCTTCTATCGCCATGATCTCAAAAATATTTTGCTTCTAAAGTTTGTTGCCACGGTCTCTCTCGACTGGTCTCTCTCTCAATGATGGGGGGCGACTGGTAGCGGAGTTCCAGCTTAGCTGCGCTCGTTGACCTTAACCGCAAGCCACATGTTTCCAAATCAGCTGGGAGTAACTAAAATGATGGAGAGAGTGCAGTGGCAGAGTAGTGCCAACAAGCTCGTCCCGTTGACTTCACGCCGCAAGCCACATTAGCTCTTGCAATCAGCAAGTAGCTAAGTTGGAGCTCTCTTCTTCCATTTTTCAGCTCGATCGGTCATGAAGAGCATCTTCTTCACCGCGACGTCGCGCAATGCGCCCGAGGAGGGGACGGCGTTGGTGCCACCGGTTCCGGTGGTGGAGAATGACGAGAGGAACGACGGCGGCGGCGCCGCTCCGGTGTCGCGGACCCGGCGGCCGTCGTCATTGGCGATGATCTTGCGGGCGAAAGGCCTGAGGTCCGTCATGGCGGGCGTCGTCGTTCTTGCCTTGCTGGTATGCGCAGCCAGATGGATCGACCTCGACACTGTAAGTATATGCTGCATTTTCCATGGTTTCGATTTTGCATGACTAGCTAGCTAGTACATGTTTATCAAGGCTAAATAATGTTTGCTTGTTTGGGCCATCAAGAACACTGAAATTTCTTCAGAGATCAAGCCTTTTCCTTTGAAAATTGTCCGGAACTTAGCCCATTTCGCTTTAAAAAAAATGAAACCGAAACATTTGCTGAACATGTAAGAGGTTTAAAATGGGAGTGTCGGTTTAGGAGTTAGGACAATACTGATAACTTTCTCCAAGTGTTCCATCAGTCCATTGCATCACCAGATGCCAGGTGTTACCGATTTCAATCTGTCCAAATCTCTCCAGGATGTTCCGAGTCAAGTCGTAGCAGGCTGTGTGTGCAGACAGCTCGGTAACTCTTGTTTAAACAGAACCAAACCTGGGTACTCGCCGTTGTCCCCACGCCACCACCTCGTGCCTGTTTTCGCCGAACGCAAACAGGGCAGGCAGGCAGAGGACCTGGCCAAACTTCTCAAGGAAGTCCACGATTTTGCTGGAAAACTGATGTGTATTTCATAGCAAAATAATGCAATCGTACTTTAACGTCTAGTCACGCATCCGCACGTGCCACTCGACTACTTTGATGCCGAAGACGAAGGGATAAGAGGCAGTTCATCCCCCAGCAGTCTCAAGAATTGTATATTCTTGACGCCCTTCTTGCTTGGAGATCAAATTTCAAGCACGGGGCGTACGTGCTGGTACTGCAACGAGTGCTGACTTGGCGCCGCGAGCTGCGTATAAGACAATAAGAGCAAGCTGCTCTTCCTTCCAGATCCCCGGCGGTGGTAGCTGACTCGTGCAGCAGAGTTCTCGTCTCGTTTTCCTGCTTGGTTCGGTTCGTGTCCGTACACCGCAGCTCGTGATCGGTCGATCGTCGATCAATCATGAAGGGCGCCGTCTTCCCGGCGGCGTCGCCGGGCGATCAGGACGAGGAGGGGGCGCCGTTGGTGCCACCGGCGACGGAGACGGAGGAGATTACCGTGGAGGGCGCTGCTCATCCGGCGGCGCGGCTGCCGACCACCAGGCGGCCGTTGCCGTTGCCGTCGTCGTTGGGGGCGGTGCTGCGGACGAAGGGCGTGGGGTCCGTCATGGTCGGCCTCGTCCTCCTTGCCTTGCTGCTCGGCGCGCGCAGATGGATCGACCTCGATGCTGTAAGCAAAAGGATATAGTAGTACATGCTTCCATTCCATGGTTTCGTTAATTTTTCTTCGTGTTCAGTTCGCTTGACTAGCTGTTGCTAACAGTAGCAGCTTGAACTTTGAAGTAGTCAATTACTCAATTACGTGTTAATCTAGGCTAAATGGTTGATTGGCACGTAGTAACCCTTTCACGTTATTTTCAAAAGGAAACTGTGGACTCTTGGGGGGAAAATCCAGTGTTCTAGATGGACCTGTATAGACTTGTAACGGTGGACACTTTTTTCTCTTTTTGAAAGCAAGATGATGATGGGCACATCATTGCCATGATCCATATGACTTACCTGCCTTCCATAAAGCTGACGAAAAATTATGTTTTCTACGACTAATAGCCCATGTCCCATATATTTTATTTGAAAGAAACTGATTTTTCTGTTGAATTCCCTTTGCGTATGCCCCCCACAGTCGTCACTACTACGAGGCAACACGGTCAGCATCGGCGCCGGCCAACATCGGCGCCACCACAACTCTACGGCGCCCCTCGTACCGATACCATTCACCTGCGGCAACGAGACGTCACCGCAGCCGCCGAAATGCCCCGGAACAGCAGCACCGCCGCCGCCGCCGTCAACCCCTGGTGGCGGCGGCCCGGCGGCGGCGCCGTCGTGCCCGGACTACTTCCGCTACATCCACGAGGACCTGCGGCCGTGGCGCGGCGCCGGGATCACGCGGGAGACGGTGGAACGCGCGCGGCCGCACGCCTTCTTCCGGCTGGTGGTCGTCGGCGGGCGCGCGTTCGTGGAGACCTACCGCCGCGCGTACCAGACCCGGGACGTGTTCACGCAGTGGGGCATCCTGCAGCTGCTCCGGCGCTACCCAGGCCGCGTCCCGGACCTGGACCTCATGTTCGCCTGCGACGACCCCGGGCAGGTGCGCGCCGCCGACTTCCCTGTGCCGGCCGAGGCGCCGCCCGTGTTCCGGTACTGCAAGGACGCGTCCACGCTCGACGTCGTGTTCCCGGACTGGTCCTTCTGGGGATGGCCCGAGGTGGGCATCCGGCCGTGGTCGCAGATGCTGGAGGAGGTGGGGGAGGAGAATGAGCGCCTGCGGTGGCCGGAGAGGCAGCCCTACGCGTTCTGGAAGGGCAACCCCGAGGGCTACCGGATTCGCCACGAGCTCCTGAAATGCAACGTCTCCAATGGCCAGGAATGGAACGCTCGCGTCTTCACCCAGGTGAGAGCTCCTTCAAAAACCAAGAAAGCTGGCGTTTAAAAAAAAAATCATTTCTCGTGCCTAAATGCCTAATACATGATGACATGATGTCAATTTACCTTATCGATTTCTTTGCAGAACTGGAATCATGCAATTCAAAACGGATTCAAAGATTCAAGAATACCAAAGCAATGCACATACAGGTACTTGACAAATCATATTGTTTCCTGCGGAATTCTGGTGAAATTATTCCTAGATACAAATGAAGATCCAAATTCCAAACGCATGGAGCCTCTCAGATCATTTGTCAATGGCACTGCAGGTACAAGGTATACGTTGAGGGGAACGCATGGTCAGTGAGCGAGAAGTACATCCTGGCGTGCGACTCGCCGGTGCTTTTCGTCACGACGCCGTTCCAGGACATCCTGTCCAGGGGCCTCGTCTCCGGCGAGCACTACTGGCCCATCAACCGGGACCACGTCTGTAAGTCCATCAAGTTCGCCGTCGACTGGGGCAACGAGCACCCGGCGGAGGCGCAGCGGATCGGCGAGCAGGGCAGCCGGTTCGTGAGAGAGGAGATGAGCATGGACTACGTCTACGACTACATGCTTCACCTGCTCACCGAGTACGCCAAGCTGCTCCGGTACAAGCCCACCGTCCCGGAGAAGGCCGTCGAGGTCTGCACTGAGTCCATGGCGTGCCCCGCCAAGGGCCTGCACCGGGACTGCATGATGGACACCGTGGAGAGGTACGTCGCCGGCTTCGACCCGTGCACGCTGCCGCCGCCGTTCACCGAGGAGGAGGCCAAGGAGATCGCCGACAGGGAGGCAGAGGTGCTGAGGAAAATAGAGAAGATGGGGGGTTAAGCTACCTGACACTACCCGGTGGCAGAATGTATACAGTTTAGCTGGGGGGATGCCATTGAAGCAGACATCGTAGATTAGTTAATAACAAGATTAAATTGCTAAACTCACCTATGTGTCATTGGTTGAGATGACCATTATATTATGACCATCAGCTACTCTATTGTGTGAAAAAAAAACCTTAATGCGCATATGCTTGATCTATTTTACCGGTTTCGCTGACAGGTATAGAGCCATTGAAGGAAAATCTAACATGACCGAGTTAACCAAGCCAAGCTTGTTAAATTACTTGGGTTGATCATGCAGGTACCCTCCACAGTTCACACTATATCAAATGGGTTCAGAAACCTGACAAGTTTCAGTTAACACCATTTAGCAGGAAGCCTCATCTACTGTTCATCAGAGGAAACCGATGTGCAGCATGGGAAAGAGATGCTGCCATGTACAACTCCATGTGTCAGTCCATTCAGTTTCAGTTGGCATCTTGGCATGCTTAGAGAAACAGAGATAAAGCAGAGGGCATAAGATAAGGGTAACAGCAAGCCTCTTATGCGACCGAGAGGCAGAAGACTCTGTCCTTCAGATGCGTAGAGCTCAGAGCTGTGTGCCGGCACTGACGAATCAATGAGGATGATCGCCGGATGTCCAAGAATCGCTGCATCATAAGAAATATTGGACAGTAGTAATTTGCTTGGCCAAACCTTGGCTCGATGTTGTTATAAACGATGGCGCAAAACGACATGATGTAAAGAAATCAAACTGTAAGGAGACACGCGATTTAACGTGGAAAACCCCTCAACACGAGAGGGAAAAACTACGGTCGCCAACCAGCAAACACTTCATTGTGGTCGGAGTGCGGTTACCAACGCCAACGACGGCGGCTTACAAGAAGCAGAATGAATCAGTTTGTAGTGGAAAACCTTAATGGGGGTTATATGACCCGTACCAGGGGGGGTGTTGCCCCCCGCACCCCCAGTCGCGACTCGACCAAACGAGGTGCATCCCTTCGGCCGGGGCTCCGCTACGCTCCGTCTGTCAATCAGAAACGCAAATGCATTTGGAGTTTTGGGCACAAAGTTCACTCAATGAACACTGTAGATGCACCTGGGTTGCTGCATCTTGCCAATCTCCCCTGGACATCTCGAGGCCATACAAGAGGGACCAATTCGAATATACTTAGCGGTTTTTTGAAAATAATTGGATCGTGATTAATAATTGTGACTGGGTTTATGTGATTTTTTGATCGCGGTTAACAGTCGCGATCGAATAATGTTTCCTGTGAAATAGTTAGGGTCGATCGTAGCTGCCGCATCGATCATGGCGGCTCCGACCACCCACCCCCAATGAGCCCACTAGCCTCAACCCTCAATGGAGACACCTCTTCTCAATGCCCCGTCATCTGGACAAAGCACTCATTTCACCATTGCGAAACACCCCATACTAAAACAAGGGGGAAAGGGTCGGAGACAACAACGATGATTGATCGCGGCGCAGGTAGTAGCCGCTGATGGCGTCGGCAGCCATGGACCTCTGGGCTCTCATATGTTGGAGTGCTGGAGGTTCCTGGGTTTTCGGATCCACATTGCTCAGCGCTTTCAAGCATATGGTTTTCCCTTGCGGTTGCAGAATCCTGGCAACTCGTTGGGGAAAATGGCATGGCTACCACCACCTTGAGCTTGAGAGACCACTAGTGGCAACGTACAATTACGGTGAGTGCAGAAAATGTTGGGGTGAAAGGTGAAAGCCATCCTCAAAGAGGGTTCAACACTTAAGAACTGAGACAAGGGGAAGTACCCTTTCCCAAACCCCTTGAGTTGCTTATATAACTGCGCAGTGGAATGACATTTTAGGTCCAGACTCCGTAAAAAAATTACAACATGTGTCCCTCGATTTAAAGGGCCCAATGCAAATAATTTTCCGTGGCTGACGCAAGCGTGTCACTGTGACAGCTAGCGCCAGGCTAGAATATTTTTATTTCAACCTTTTTTAAATTGATATTTAAAAAATAACCTCCAAACTATATTTCCAAGAAATAGTACTTTTGGTCGCGCGAAGCTCTACTAATAGTTGAGTCACGCCACAAGAAGTGACGCGAATAATGTACACGATTCATTAGAAAAAGTCGTAGCTTACGTGGCGGCCTGAGTCGCGCCAAACCAGCTGGCGCGACTCATTAGCGAGTCACTCCAAGATACCTGGCGTGACTAAACTCACGTACAGCCGAGGCCTCCCTCCCACTCTCATTTAGTCGTGTTTCACTATTCATTTTAATTAGTAAATGAATTTCTAAATTTATGAAACTCGAGATGTATGATCTATAGAGTGTGTAGATTCCATTTTAACTATTTTCACTCTAAACCATGGTGTATAAAATGAGATATCTAATTTGAAAATAGCCTAAGTGTTATTGGATAAACACATCAAAATTGCTAAGTCTGAAAACAGAGCAAACTAGTCAACTTATAGACATTTTTTTGAGAAATTTACACTAAGATCTTAGATACTTTGTGGGCAAAAGTGAATTTGGATGTTCGTGGAAAGGCCAAATTCACTTGTAGCCCCAAAAATCTAAGGTCTTAGTGTAAAATTTCTCAAAAAATATATCCAAAGTTGACTAGTTGACTCTATTTTCAGACTTAGCAATTTTGATGTGTTGATCAAATAACACTTATGCTATTTCAAAATTACATTTCTCATTTTATACAATATGATTTGGAGTGCACATAGTTATATAGAACGTATGCACTTTATAGATCATAAATCTCGAGTTTCACATATTTGAAAGCTTATTTAATAATTAAAATGAATAAGGAAACACACCTAAATGAGAGTGAGAGAGAGGGCCTCAACCTGTACGTAAGTTGAGTCACGCTACGTATGACTCGCTACCGTGACTCAGTCTGTCACGTAAGCTGCTACCACCGTGTACATTATTCACGCCATTTTATGTGGCGTACCTCAACTATTAGTCACGTCGCTGAGCTTGACATTCAGGAGAGGTTATTTTTAAAATATTAGTTTAAAAATGTTTAAAAAAAATCCGCCAGCGGCCAGAAGTGGTAAAGGCCTAGGACTCTCGGTGGGACCCAGCCGTCGGTGAGCTGCCAACCCAAACCCCGCGTTACCCGCACCCCCTTCTTTCCCTCATTTAAGGGCGACTCCAATCGCCTCTCTCCTCTTCTCGAGAGATTTCAGGTCCCCGAGCGATCCCCTTCACGAGCACTCATCCGGCGACGTCGCCGGTTACCGCGTCTCCCGCGCCGCTCCTCCCAGGATTTGTCCGCTCGCCTGCAGGTACGCCCATCTCCCTGCAGCCACCGTCCCTTCCGACGATTCGGGGGGCCGCGGCGCCCCGCCCGACCCTCGCGCCGATTCGGATCGGCGGCGCTCCACGTCTCCCTTTCGCCGATCTCGGAGCGGCGGCGCCCGGCCCTGCCCTTGCGCCGATTCGTTGCGAATTTTTGTTTGATTGGCCCCGTTCTTGTTGATTGCGGAGGTGTAGATGATTAGGTTACCTAGGGTTACTCCCAAACCGCCGTTCCCTATCTATAACCATCACCCCACCAGAACGGAAATATCTACATGCTATCAGGATAGAGATTAGAGAGAGATGAGGAATGAAGAGCTAGTTTTCCCTAAGCCTGATATTTGATTAGAAAAACAAGAATATTGCACCTAATTTCTGTTTTAAATTCTTGTGCACAAACAGGTTGTAGATGAATGATTACTATATTTTTTCGCGATTGAAAGATGCTGTTGATTGAATTGTAAGCGTTGGTCAAATTTTATATATTTTTTAGGTTGTGCTGAAAAGCAGCCCCCCAATGAATATCTGGTGTATATTAGAATTCCCTGATCACTTTTTTTAGCTACATATCTTGTATTCTTATGGATTATTTGGTAGCTTCTATAAATCTTGCATAACCTTTTGAGTTGGCCAAAGAATATCTCTTGCACAATATATAGCTGTGTTACATGTAGAAACTGCACATAGATGTTGTTTAGGAGACTTAAATCACTGTTCTGCACATAGATGTTTAGGAGACTTAAATCACTGTTTTTTTTATTTGAAGGAAGAAAGAATTTGAAGCATGGGGAAGAGAAAGTCGGCTGCTAAGCCACCTCCTAAGAAGCGGATGGACAAGCTTGACACTGTCTTTTCCTGCCCATTCTGCAATCATGGGAGCAGTGTTGAGTGCCGTATGTGAGTATCGTTCCCCAACTTTCTTTGTTCATTTGTTGATACCGGTAATGCATTCAGAATTTTGACTTGCCTTCTCACTTGTCCAGCGACATGAAGAATCTGATTGGGGAGGCTTCTTGTAGAATCTGTCAGGAGAACTTCAGCACCACTGTTAATGGTATGTCAAAACTATATATATAACTGCACTACTTTACTTTCCCCCTAATTTAGCTCTCACACTAGTTTGCATCTAGAAAGTTCAAACGAGAAAGTTTGATATCAAGTAACTCATGAATTAGCTCTTACACTGTTGTGCTGATGACCATTGCAAGTGCAATGCCTCCTGCAAATAGAATATAGCTTACTTTTAGGTAGCAGAGCCATTTCCTTTCCATTTTGTAATATTGTATCTGTTTCATTTATGCAAGACTAATTCAGACTTTACCATGATATGACAATGGAAAAAATCGTCCCAACTGAAGTCATCAAAAGTAAACATGAATGGAATACCATGCATAGATAGTAGATTAGTTAGTATAAGTTAGCAGTTGCTAAGCAGCATTTCTTCATGTTTTTACTAATTGTCTGATCTCTTTTCTTGCAGCACTCACTGAGCCTATTGATATGTAAGTAAATCCCATCAGATAATTCTTACGTTTTGCAACTTATTCTCAACTGGAACTTAGCTGGTTTTTCTCCCGCACAGATATAGTGAATGGATTGATGAGTGCGAGCGTGTCAACACTGTTGAAGGTGATGATGATGCGTGAGCTTTGCCCCCTTGCGGATGAAACGGTCACTTGCAACTGTAATGTACTGGCATTCTGTAATGCCATAGTCAGCCATGGCTTGTAATGACGCCATAAGGGTGTATTGGCTGTTTGTACGCCACTAGGCAGTATCAGTTTGTCTAGCACTTAATAAACTCACTAAAAATGCATGTATGCCAACCTTTTATAGATGGTTGTGTTTGTGCCAATGAAACTAGTGACTATCAAAGATGATGTAACAGTGGTTTTCTGTGAGTACAAGCACTCGTTTTAAACTGTATTTCAGTTTCAGCAAAAAAGGCTATGTAAATTGGACCGGATCAAATGGCTGCAGTTGATTATGTGTCCATTTATGCTAAGGGTCATTTTCATGATTTGGATGTGTAATCTGTAACTGCATCAAAAGTTTAATTAGTTATAAAAAACTCAATATACACCGACATCCGATATTTAACAGCAATTTGTTGCAACAGCAGTTCGGAAAAAAAAGGATCTCTTTTGCACTTTGGTTGCATCCGCAGTAGGTATTCAAGTGAGATGCTTGCTTGTCTTCCTAGACGGCGTTTCGCTTTTCTTGATGCCATGCCAAAAGCAATATAGTTCGCACTGATATCATCTAACAGGGATCACTCTCCACCCAACGGATTATAAGCAAACCATGCCATCTCTTTGACCTGGAGATAGATGCCAAGCTATCAGCATGTTAATGTGAATCTGTGATTGAATACTTACTGAGACATAAGCCATCGGCAGCATTAGAACAAGCTCATGTGTGCCTTTTTTTTTGGGCAAACCTCATGTGCGCCTTTAGGAAGCTGTATCAGTACAATAACTCACTAAAAACTTAATCTGCACTAACACTTCACCTTAAGAAAAACTATGCCAGTATAATTGTCGAAACATAATATCATTTAATGTTTCTCTGGAGATTTGATCTGCTAGGCCCATTAATCATTAATGGATCCTGACCAACATAACAAAAACCAGTAATCAGCTGAGAAACCAGAACTGACCTGACCTTGACTTCAGAATGGTTACCGGTTTAATTCACATGTTCTCTTAACTACATCATTAAAAGATTTTCAGATCAGAAGTCTCAAATCAGACAAATTTTTAGGGGTGTAAACTGTAAAGACCCTGGTTCGGACAATCCTGCACGAACAGCTAGCTACACTATATGTATGTTCCATGGCGTCATATGTTAGGAAGGACACAGAACTACCATGTTTCCTTCACAACATAACTGAGTATCCATGATTTCAAAAACTGATTTGTTATAGCTCAAGTTCCTAAGAAAGATTATATGTCTAAAAGGATCAGCATATTTTTCAAACCCAATGGGCTGCACAACTAAATTATCGATCTAGGAAAATGAAGCTAAGACATGAAAGAGGGCTACATACTAACCCATCTGAGGATATACTCAGCAGCAATATTGTCTCACACTCTCATTGTATGGTTGATTGTGGAAACCACAGTGGTGCAGTTAGGAACTGTCAAAGCTGAGAGATTTGCAGCATTCCAGAGGATTTGCAACATGCTCAGTCACCTGTCAAATATACAAGGAGACATGCTATTTTGTAAGCCTCTAAGGGGGAAAAGACAGGATACTGATTACTGAAAGCACAAGGCATATAATGTATCTTATAGAAGGATAATTAGTTAGAAGGCACAAGGCAGTGTCTTCTGCTCCATCATGAAATAAAGAATTGCAATGAAGTTTTTTTATCGAATATGCAGGGGAGCTACGCATCTTTGTATTAAGAGAGGAAAAATAGTCCAATACAACGACCACATTGCCCCACTTGGACTAAAATGGAGAATGTGAAGAAAAAACTAGGATCTCACTAGTGATAAATAAACACAACACCGGACCAGACCACTCCGACCCAGCAATGAAGTAATGAACCTGTTACTATTAACAATTTCCAAAACTAATCAACTGGTGGTCCACAGAAAGTCACTTATTGTTGACCGAAGGCATTAAAAGGGCAATATTGTCTCTTTATGAAATTATTTTAGTTAGTTACACCATTTTAATCAGGCTTAATTTTTCAAAGGTTATATTTTTGTTGATCTGCAACTGAGTTTTCATATTAATATAGTGGAACCTAACTTCACCATCGTAAATAGAGATGTAGAGCATTCATAACTGTTTTTTTAAGTCATAACTGTTGTTTATTTATACAAAAAAGGCTCATACAAGCTGAGACAAATGTGTGTTAAGTAAGAGCAAAGATCAGTCCACCAGGAAAGCTCTAATAAGTTGGGAAGCTAAATTGTGACCTTACTGTATCTAAAACAGAGGCAACAAATGATCCAACGCCAAAAAGTATTACCTTCTCTGATGTTAAACACTGCAAGATGCTAGAAGCCTAGAACCAAATTAACCTAACTTTAATTCACTTGTTATGAGCAGAAATGTTGATGAGATGAGACAGTTGCTCACTTAGTCACTTCACATAATCATGCACCATGAGGCAAGAAAAGCTTCTTTCAGCCCTTCCATATGGAGCCGCATCACGATCATGGGCTAATTGCATAGTAGAAGAGCATATCCTACCACTGTACCACTGTACCACAGAACACTGAATGACCCTATGCTCTGTGAGTCATAGACTCATGAGATAATAAAGTGTCCAAACATGACCATCAGGTTTCCAGTATAGGCCAATCCCTGGATCACCCTCATCTTGGACTTGGAAGCAGTCCATCCCTTGCCATATCATGCAGAACATCTATCACAGCATCGACATTACCTTCCTTCAACTTGATGTTAATGAGAGCCTTTGATGCTTCTGAATCTGCTAGAGAACAACAGCTCAACAGCTGTTGAGTCACCTGTTCTGCTTTCACAATCATCCCCTTTTCAAGTAGACCTCTAATCAAGGAAATTGTGCTTGTTGAATTTGCAGCAAAACCACACTGCAACATTTGTTTATGGAGGCTGAGAGCCTTCATAACATTTCCTCCCCTGCAATGCCCATGAATAAGCACACTGTACACAGACCCGTCAAGCTTCCAGTTTCTGTCCAACATGGATTGATGCACTTTATCAGCTTCATCCATTAAACCTTTCATGCAAAATCCCTTCAAGAGAGCCAACACACTCTTGAACTCAGCCTTTCTACAACAATGCATGAGGGCATCGTATTTAATATTTGCTGGAACTGGATCTTCGTGATACAATTTGAAGAGAAACCGTTGAGCTTCCTTAGTACGTGCTGATTTACTAAGGCCATTAATAAGCACACTGTACGTCACAACATCAGGAAGAACTCCTATCTTTATCATCTCATCGTGCAGAGAAAGAGCCTTCTCGACATTCCCCTCCTTGCAGTGGCCATCAATAAGTGATGTATAGGTAAATTCATCGGGTATTAGGCTGAGTTTAATCATATTTTCAAAGAGCACATGCGCATCATTTAGTCTTTTCTCCTCACAAAGACCCCTTATGAGTGATGAGTATGTGATTGTATCTGGAAGCACACCCTTTTCAAGCATTTTTTGATTCACTTGGAATGCAGAATCTGTGTCGCCACTCTTACAGTACGCATTAAGAATCGTACTGTATGTCACAACGTCAGGCTTCACTCCTTTAGCCTCCATTTCACGTACCAATTCTCTTGCCTCATCCATTCTTCTTACAATGCAATAGCCATTTACAAGCGCATTATAACACACCAGTGAAGGCTGTATCCCACATTCCCTCATCTCCCTCACTGCAAGCAATGCATCATCCAAGAACCCCTTCTTGCAGAACCCGTCAACCAGTGCTGTGAAAGTGATCTCATTCATCTGGATGCCCCTCTCCCTCATCTGCTTCAACAATGCCACTGCACGCTCCAAGTTCCCAGCCCTGCACATCGCATGGATCAGCGATGTAAATGTCACCACATCTGGGGAGACTCCTTTGTGCATCATCTCCTCGAAAACAGATAATGCCTCCTGCAAGCACCCCTCCTTGCAGTATCCAGCCACCAAGGTGTTGTAACTGACCCCATCCGGCGCCAACCCCCCACTAACCATTTCATCAAACAGCTTGCGTGCGTCCTCCATCCTCCCGGATTTGCACAATCCATTCACCACCGAATTGAAGGTCACCAGGTTCGGCGTCACGCCGCCCTCCCGCATCGTGCGGACCAGCTTCTCGGCGCCATCCACCTCCCCGGCTCTGCAGAACGCGGCGACGAGGGTGTTGTAAGTCACGGCATTTGGCGCGCACCCCGTGTCACGCATGTCGCGCACGATACTGAGCGCCTCCTCCCGGTGTCCGCGGCCGCACAGCGCGCGGACAAGGATGTTGTAGGTGTAAACGTTGGGCGCCACGCCGTCGCGGAGCATGGAATCGAAGAAGCGCCGGGCGGAGGGGAGCGAGGCGTCGGAGAGCGCGAGGAGGACGGCGTTGTATGTGAGCACGGAGGGGGCGTAACCGGCCGACCTGGCGAACGCGAGCGCCGCGACGGCGACGGAGGCACGGGAGGGAAGCGAGGCGTAGGACCTGATGAGCGCGTCGAAGGGACGCGGCGGCGAGGACTCGAGGAGGCGGAGCGCGCGGAGGAAGGAGACGAGGAGCGGGAGCGGTGGGAAGGACGCGGCGAGACGGGAGGCAGCGCGGAGCGAGAGCGGGAGGTGGCGGCGGCGGAGGGGGAGCGGAAGCGGAGGCGAACGACGGGAAGGGTTGAGGAGAGCAGCGAGGTGCGCGTGGTGGACGGTGTATTGGACGCGACACGCCTCTGCCGCTGAAACTGACGCTGATGCCGCCGCCGCCGCTTGTCGCGCGGCGGCGGCGGTATGGGCGGCAGCCATACTCTTCAGATGGCGCCAGCAACGGCGGTGGACGCAGAGGCGGCGGCGAGGAGTTTTTCTGGCATCGGCGACCGCGCTTGCCGCCCGCCGCTGCCCACTGCGGCACTGCGCTGAGGAAACCGATCGGGAGCAGAGGAAGGAGGGGAATGATGCCGCCAGGAGCGTGGCGTGGTCAAGAACTGAAAAATATATAAGGGTTTATCTGCAAATGCACGTGCAAACTTTTACCGTTAAACCCCTGATTTGGATCGCGACTATTTAACGTGATTCCGTGTTTTTCATTTTACCCTCTAATCGCAATCCGATTATTTATAAATAGGTTCTTATTTTGGATCGCAACTAATAATCACGACCCAAATTTTTGCATATGCCCCCTGGTTTGGATCTCCTGGCTCCTGCAGTCCGGGAGACGGCCGTGGTGGCGTGGTGCCGCCGCTGCATAAAAAAAAAATCACCAAGCCCAACAGCCTGTTCGACGAACGCTTTATCACCATGGCAAGAAGATCTTTCTCAAGACAAATTAGTGCACAAGAACCGTACCAAGATCTTTCTCTCAAGACAAATCAAGATACCGTACCGGTAGCCAAACGAACGGATGGCAAAGCTGGATCCAACCGACGCACAGAATTGGCTCGAGGAGCGTAACCCCGATGGACTAGGAGGCTAGCGTTCCGGGCGTTAACTCGCTTGGAGACTCTGCTTGGAGTCTCTTCTGGAGTGATGGGCCTGGCTCGACTGATAAAACCATTGTGCCGGTCACGGCGAACAATTCAGCCTCACATCACCTGATAGAGTGATACTGGCCAGAGCTCGCCACTGCTCTGTCGGCGACGGTGGCAGCTTCAGCAGACAGCATGTCGGTCCCGGCGGCCGGCGCCTGCC
The DNA here is from genome assembly GCA_947561735.1 of Cenchrus americanus. Classification (NCBI taxonomy): domain Eukaryota; kingdom Viridiplantae; phylum Streptophyta; class Magnoliopsida; order Poales; family Poaceae; genus Cenchrus; species Cenchrus americanus. The sequence continues at coordinate 86,146,111 of OX387240.1, read as the reverse complement.
TGCCACGCCGGGAGGAAAGGATTCCAGGTTTGGGACGAATGAACATCACAATTCACATCAGTTTTCATTCAATCAGTATTCAGACTCATTAAAATGCTTTCAGTATTCACCATTCAGACTCTTCAAAAGCAGAAACGTGCTCGGGTAATTGTCACAAAATTGAGAGAGCTGTCTGAAGCATGCTGGCATTACAATCAGAAGTGAACAGAGCTAGATCTACATGTTAGCGACTCGTCTTTCCTCAACTTCGCAATGGGGCGTCCTCTCCATGTCCCCATATATCCTTGGCTAAAACGAAACACTATAGGGAAAATTCTCTTCTGTTATTTGGTTGCATACACAGCGGTAGTATTCAAGTGATACGGTTGTCTTCCAAAACAACACATGCACGATAGCTCAAGGTCCATTATTTTCTGTCCAACTATGATAACCTTGCATCGGTGCCATCTGTTGACGGTGTTTTGCTTTTCTTGACGCCAAAAGCAATATAGTTCACACTAATATCATCTGACAGGGACCACTCTCCAGTCAACGGATTATAAACAAACCCTGCCATCTCTTCAACCTGGAGATAGATGCCAAGCTATCAGCAACCTAACTTCATAAACAAAATCAGAATGTTACCGTGATCGAAGACTTACAGAAACAGAGGCCTTCTGCAGCATTAGGGCAAGCTCCTCAGGGGTCACCAGTTTGGACCACTCGTGTGTGCCTTTAGGAAGCTGCATAAGTACAAAACTCAGAATGCAAAATCAATCTTTAAGCTGCACTAGTACTTCACCTTAAGCAAAACTATGCCATTATAATTGTCAAAACATCATAGATAGAATGGTTCTCTATAGATTCCAACCGTTAGGTCCATTAATTGGTTCTTATGACCATCAGTTCATGACCAAAGGTAACAAAACCAGGAATCAGACCAGAAACTGGAACTGGCCTAGCCTTGATTTCAGAACAGTTACTGGTTTAATTCAAAGGTATTCTTCATTATATCAATAAGGTTTTTCAATTTTAAAAAAAGTATTCAAACCAGAATTTTTTTTATTACACCAACTAGTTTATGGGTCTAAATCCCTACTTCTGACAACACGGCAGGAATAGCTAGCTACAAAGCAATAGGCATTCTCTATATGTACGTTACGTAGAGTCATTTGTTATGAAGGAATAAACTTATTTGTTATAGCTTATAAGTTCTTAAAGAAGCATTAGCTGTTAGAAAAGGTTGGAACTTGGAACTATAAGTTGACTTCATAAGCTAGCATATTTCTGCAACACAACGGGCTGCCCAACTATAATATGTCAATTTCAGGAAACGAAGCTAAAACATGAAAGAGGGCTACATACTAACCCATCTGAGGATATACTCAGCAGCAACTATTGCAGTGGCATATGCTCTCATTGACCGGTTGATTGTGGAAACCACAGTGGCACCATTAGGAATTGTCAAAGCCGAAAGAGACTCACAGAACTCTAAAGGATTAGCGACATGCTCAATCACCTGTAAAATATACAAAGTTCAACCCACATTCCATATCCAAAGTACATCAGTTAACAAAGCTGTACAGTAAATAAGCCTGAAAAAAGCCTAAAACATCAAGTTTCTATTGGGATGAGCTCATATGCTGATTCTGTCTTAGATTTCGTAAGTTTCTCATAGACCACTTATATGTGTTAATGTACAGACAGTACCGATATCCAGGTAGATCCAGATTACATGAAATAAATAGAATTACCTAACCTTATGACTAGGGGTGGTAAAGGGCTGTGGCTCTAATGCTTTCTTCAAAATCCAACTAGGCCTTTTGTTTTTTATGTTCAAAATTGAATAGAATTAGGGCCTGATCCTTATAGGGCCCAATCCTTAAATTTTTTATGACAAAATGAAGGGCCCGTTACCACCTCTACTTATGACTGGAACTGGACTAATAGAAGTATAAACCACTAAATAATTGATGCACACAAAAGCACTGACACCGTATGATCTATATTTCTAATAGGTCAAACTCTCAATCAGAGAAAAGATAGCACAAATGGAAAGCTCTATGAAATAATATAAAGAACCACCAAGGTATCAGTTTTCATGATCATTCAAACCAAGGCTCCTCCATACTTTATTGAAGGAGAGGATGGGTACTGATGGACCAAAAAATATGCGTACCTCAAGAGAAATTACAGCATCAAACAGCCTTTTCTCTTTTACCAATTCCTCTGCATGTAAACAATTTTCATATAAGTTTTTCTTCAGTCATGTACTCATGGTCATAAGAAATATCAGGGGTCAATTACTTAGATATCCAAATTTGTTGTCTTGTTAAAACTGGAAGTGATACTCTTCCTTTGTAGTATATTTAATTCTAATATATAACTATCAAGATTTTAACCACGTTAAGCATTAACAAAGTTTAGAGAGAACAATCCACACTGTTTAACCCACATATGTGAACTAAGGACATTGCTCTCCACAAAAAAAAAAGTTTACATCACACTACAGTGTCAATAGAAAGATCTGCTAGGGTCAATGCAGCAGTTCCTCCATTATTGTTCAACAAATATGAAAAGGATAAATGCTGTTATAGAACCATATAATGGAGATAACCTTAAAAAAGAATGTTGTTCAACATATAATCAATTTAGAGATCAGGAGGGAGGGAGGCACCGGCTGTTGTGCAGCAATACTCAATGGAAGCAGTTGCCGGATCAGATGCCTGAGAACATAGAACCAAGAATCACTTGACTGAAGGAATACTAAAGTCATGAATATTGTGCTTAAGACCTAAAAAATTCTAGAGAAATACAAACACATCTACACACACCTAATATACATGATCAAGAGCTTGCACATACCGCGTGAATACTTGCGATCTTTATATTCTTGTCAACAGCATCAATAGCAGTAACTGTAGCTCCCATCCGAGCAAGAGGCTGCCATCCAGCACCAAGATACAATTATGTTATTATTCTTTTCCAGATCAATCATAAAATAAAGAAACGCAGGTTACAGTCCAATACTCTACTGAAAACACCCAAAAGGGATTATTGCATCACTACAAACCTAGTTATCATATATTATGCCTGATTTACAAATTTATTAAATTAATTAGCAATATCAGAAGAATGTTCCTGAGCTGCATTAAAAAGCAATGAGGTTTGCATCCTAAATCATAAAGCTATTTAAAAATTAAAAATGGACATAAGGAACACTTTTCTGCATTTTCTATATATTTTTTGTTCTCCAAAAGAGTAGGAATATAAATAAGACAATAAACTATTGAAGTCCACCTAAGTAAGCTTGACTCTGACTTTAGGTGAACGCTTTTGGAGTTCCAATAGTTTAAGAAAGTCGACTAAGTCATATATATTTTTAACCAGCCTGCCCTCCATTCAAATATATTTCAAATAAGTAACATTAAAGTTAAATTCTACCCTCCTGGCCTAAATCTCAAAATTACATATGAAATTCAGACCAATCAACATGCCACAAATAATTATATAATAAGCCACATGACTACATGTGAAAAGTTCTAATCGTCCTATTCTACAATGATGTCCTCAAAAGGAGCAATGTTCATGCATGCACAAATGAAAATCAATCCACAAAGTGCTAACATTCAAGGTGGAAGGAGAGAACCTATTATCACCACCACCAACTCAATCTTTAAGTAGTATAAAGATACGGGTCTATTGCACAAAATTGGATCACAAATAAACTGATAAGAAAAAGGCCAACTAGTAGATACCACCATCCATTTCTATAATCTGTAAATAATTCCGAATGAACCACACACTAATCCCTTCATAAAAAAAACATTTACTACAGTAAGTACCATAAGCTAATGATTCACAGAAATGGTTGACAGAGAGAAGATTTCAACCTCTGACAAAATGCCACCTCCACATCCAACATCAATAACTTTGAGACCTTCGAGTGGCTTAGATGAATATGGATCCCTCCTGGACGTACAAATATGCACACACCCGCAGTTAGCTAAAATGAAAAAAAAATTAATAGTATATACTGCTTCTTAAGAGGTTATAGGGCGGCCTAGTGCAAGTGTAGTGCTTGCCTCCTGTGAACCGAGAGGTCACAGGTTCGAGCGGTGGCCTCTACACATTGCACGATGTGTGGGAAAGACCTCCCGCTAATAACCTCCCCCAGACCCCGCACAGTGCGGGAGCCTACAGCACTGGGTACGTCCTTTTTACTGCTTCTTAAGATGTGTCAGTTTATAGTCCAAACAAAAAAGTTGCAACCCAAACATTACTACAGCAGAGTAATTCACTAGTTCAGTAATAAAACAATCCAATGTAAAGGCACTGCCTATGTAGACCAGGAACACAATGAGAGGATATTTTATTCACAAACAGCATGAAATAATCAAAATTTGTCTTCAAGATGCTAAGATGTGCCACAAAGGAAACATCATTGCCAATATATATAGTGTGGCAGTAGACTTCATGTACATTTATTTTGGCAGTTCATTCTGGTATCAGCAAAAAATGAATAAGCTCAAGGGGTGTGGAAATGTACCTGAAATGCCTACAAAGTGTGGAGCGGATAAAAGACAGTCGGGTTGGATTCATCAAGTGCAAAGGTTTGAACGGACCATTTGCATCCCACCTGTTTATTGCAGAAATAGCACCATCATCAATACAATATGCCAAGGGGATACATGTAGTTTCTACCAATCTTAGCATTCCTTTTGTGATCTAGAACAATCTACAGTGTCAGGTGAACAGTCCCATCTCAGAAAAGTCTATTCCGTGTGCTTCCTTGAAAGTAGCTTGCCATATGCTGGTATTCACAAACATGTGTACTGATTCAACAGCACTAGCTATAGACCTATAGTAAGATTGCCTACATCCAACCCCCAGCGAGGCAGCAAACAAATGAAAGGATGGTACAAATGTTGATGTTCCTGGTTCTCTTAATTTAAAACCTTTACTTAGCCAATTCATGGATGCATACGAGAACCAATATCCAGTTACAGTTGGCATGCCAATAGAAATTCCAGAAGTGTCCATTCAAAGGTTTTCAAAAAAGGTTATATTCAAAGGCCAATTAGGACGGGAGTTCGGTGTCGCAGGCAAAGGAGGGAGGGATTTCACTCTCACCAGGTCTCCGCGATGGCAGCGAACTTGGCGACTTCGGCGGGGTTCAGCGACGAGACACTGGGACCGCCTCCGCTGGACCTCGACGGACCCCGCGGCGGAGATGGAGGAGGAGGAGGAGGCGGCTGCGGCGGGGCCGAGGAGGAGGCAACGGAGGCGTGACGGCGCCATTGGGGAAGGAGTGCCTGGGGAGGCGACTGGCTGGGGTTCAGGATTTGTGCCCCGCCATGGCGTGTGGAGGCGGAGGAAACGAGGGCGCGGCGGAGGGAGGGGGCCACGCGGCGGAGCATCGCGCGCGGCTACGGCCTACGGGCTACCGGAGCACCGGCGGATTCAGAGGTTTTGGACGCGGGACCGACACGACGGTGTTGTGAGATGCAGAGAAATCGGGTTCCCCCTTCTCTCTCTAAAAAAAAAATCGGGTTCCCCTTTTACTGCTCAGGTAAGATGAAGAGTTGCCGGATTTTTTTTCTTTTTGAAACGAAGTTGCCGGATTTAGTCACGGTTTTTGCAAGAAAATGACTATGTTTAGTACAAAAAGTCTAAACTTGTGAAAATTTAGACAGATTGGTATCGTTTGCAGAAAAAATGACTGACGAAAAAGGACTAGGTGCGTACGATGTTTGCTATCCGATCTCAGAGATGTTTTGTGTTTGTAGGAATGAGCATCTGTGACAGGGCAGGTTGAAAATCATGGCGCCGGAAGGCAGCAAGAGGACCAACAAAACTGAGCGTTCAACCAAAAGGGAAAGGGAGCAGAAACTTGGAGAAAGAATTCCATGTGCCACTAATTATGATGTTACTGGTGCTCCTCTTTATTTCGCTATATACACAGACTCTGACACCGCAGAGCTCGAAAGAATTCACTAGTGAAGCTCGAATCCTTGGAACATGAACAACATTGAGGCATTACAACATACTTCAAACCCGGCTACTGGATAATTCAGTTGAACTTGGAATGATCATCCAGCCTTATGTTTTTTTTTTGTCATTTGGCCCAGCAACAGCAACGAGGCCTTTCTCAAGATGCCAAAAATAGACTAGTGGTTTCTAGTGCTCCTCTTGTCACTCAATACTGCCTCCTCCTGCGCTTCAAACCAGAAGGTACAGCGAATTGATTTTGAGAGCCCTGGAGGGAGGAGACTTCAGGGACGAACATAGTGCTGTCATATGCAGGGAAGTGCAAATTCCCATGCCAATTGAGTCCCGAGGCTGTTGGTGGGGAAGGAACCTCGGGTACTGTCCATGAATTCTCAGGTACTCGGCTCAAATATTCATCGTTGACAAATCCAGGCACATGGCCTAATAGTTCCTCAGCAACAAAGCCTTCTGCTAGAAGGCACTGTGGAGATCCCCCAGCACTCCCCAGCTTAGCATTGTCACTCTGTAAAACCAAAAATTGACAGAAAAGGATTAATGTCACCATAAAACAGTTTGTCCAGTAAGAGAATGACATTTAATAGTCTGCCTTTCAACTTGTCAAGTATTTCAAGTGAACTGCCATGGTGGATAGCTCCGCAACATGAACAAACTAATGCATGCTACTCCCTCCTTCCAAAATTATGGTACATAGCTTTTGCTATGCACCAAGATATATGTGATACCTACATACATAGTAAAATCGGAGTATGTGTCTAAAAAAAAGGCAAAACAACCAATATTTGGAACGGATGGAGTACATCAAAACCTAGCGGTAGCTAGACACACATCAGCCTAGACCTTCATCATGTCACAATACACACAGCCTAAACAATAACAAAGGGTCAGTCTTCTTCACTAGAGTAACAGTCGACAAATCTTGTGAGTAAACCTAGCAGTTGGTAGCACAAGTCTGAAACTTAGGTTCAACATCAGCTAATTATTAGAAAGCCAGATTAAGCTTCAATACAATCTTGTGCATTAATGTTCTTCAAGTAAATGGCAGAAAGAATGTCACTCTTAAGCTCTTAGACATGGTTACCACAACAATCTGTATTGTTATTACAGTAAAAGGTTCTGCATTTAAATGCATCAAGCTAATCAACCATTGGCAATGGAATAATGAAATTTTTGCATCATGGAAACAATAAATGCTCTCTATATATTTATTGGCAATCCAAAAAAAAAAGAAATTGAACCAAAGATTGTAAATACATTGAGAGATGAGAGGCAAAACAGGAAGTGTATAATATGGTAACTTGCCTTAGAAGAACCAAGCTCCGCAAAGCTTAAGTTGGGACTATATTCTGAGTTATTGAAGAACTCATCCACAGGCCAGTCTGGTAGGCTATTTGACCCATTGCCACCTGAGAATGGCAAGTTGTAGGCTCGATCACCATCACTGTTAACTTGGTTGGAGAAGGCTCTGGTCTGGCTAGATTGCAGAAGTGTCGGACTTTCCTCTGACATGTATTTAGGTGGAGATTCTACTGATTGAATTGCACTATTGTGAATCATCCAATCAACCACTCCTGTCTTGGCCGTTGGAACAGAATTATGTTGTGAATAGCCTCCATTTGTTACATTTTTGCTGGGAACAGAAGCACTGCCTTCACCTGAAATTTGAACCGTTGGGCTTCTCCTTGGCAGATGTTTTGCTGGTTGATATACAGATCCACCAGCAGCATTAGCATGCTTATCAGCAATAGGTGGAACTGGATCGGCAGGGTCAAGGCCCACCTGAACTCCAGTTAGCAGGAATCTCTGATGCGCCGAAACAAATGAATTTACTGTGTGAATAGCAACATCACAATCTCTACAAAGTAGTGCACGATCCTCTAGGCAGAAGAAGTATCCAGAAGCCTCCTGCAATAAGGATAAACATGAGAAATCTCTAGCCGTAGAAAATAGTAGAACACACAAAAATTATGATGCAGCAGCTAAGTGCATCATACAATCATTATAGTATCCAATTATCCAAATCAAAATTATCCAGACTGGTTCATAGCTCAAAGAACTAAAATAGTAAAATATAGTTGACTCAACATTCATATGGTGATTCAACCCTAATAAGAACAAAAGGCTATGAAGTAAAAGGTGCCCAACAAGAATCCTTAAGTATTATCTATGACTCAAAATCAAAAGGCAAGGGAAAAATTTAAGCCCATTCTTCGTGGAGGTATTCATCATCTCCTGGAGATCTGGATCATCATAAATGTTAATCCCAGTAGCTATTACATTGTGGCCTAACAAAGCTACCCATGAGGCCTGGACCATTTCTAGTGCACATTTTCCTGATTTCCTCTATCAAGAAACACTGGATTGAATGCTTATCCATTTCATTGAAACAACGCTCGAAATGCAAAGTGAGACTGCATGTGCATGCACATGCTTAGTAACCCAGGCAGTATGGCGAAGCAAGCATGTTCATACATGGGCCCATGCAGGACAGCATCATCAACTCTAGCCAACATTAATAATTCTCCTCCCTTCTAATAATGCATTTTTATGCTTGTATAAAAGTTTTTTCCTTTTATTGGTTGCTCATGTTGAGTTTCATCTCATCCAGACCCAACTTGCTTGGGTTTAAAAGGGCTTTGTTGCTGCAGCTGGAGGTTATAAACTGATGTGTGTAAACTTTAGAGCGTAAAAAGATTGATGCATCAATGAAGTATTGGACTGCTTTCCTATAACGTGGAATTACCAGAATAGAAGTATGTAAATTTCATTGGGGCATGGTAGAAGAACAAAATAAGAAACTCAGTCTATAATAACTGTCATCTTCGAACCACAACCTCGTCATAGCATTAATTCAACCGCAAGTAAGTGGCACATCATTCTCTAGTTTGTTCATTTGAAATTTATAATAACTATGAACAAATATGTCCCAAGAGATAATTTCTGGTGCTCCCTCAATCAGCAATTACATCTTCTAATATTATAGTATCATGGACGGGAACTTAATTCCCTTCAGCTGCATCGCACGGGATGACAAGTTCGACCAAATATAGAGCAAATGCATAAGCCCCCTTGATTATGTTTCTTCATCAAACACCACGCAGTACCACTAGCATATCACCACAATTAACAATTTATACCACTACCACCACAAAGCAACATATCCCTTCTAAGGTCAATTTGAATGAAAGTTACCAATGAGCATTTAAGCCACAAACGAAACCAAACAGTAGTGAAAGAAGGATCAGCGCCACATCACTAGCTAACACAACGCTTATTGGGTCCCTCAGCCAAGCCAGTCTCTTCCCTGGGATAGGGAAAGCCTTTGGGAGCAAGAAATGAACTCTGAGAGCACGGTCAGATAATCAGTATGTGTGTAGAGCATAGAGTTGCACCTACACTCCAGAACCGCACTACACATTCGGATCCAAGGGAAGCTGCCCGATCTAAGGAAATCTGCTATAGACTTGAGTATCAACAGCAGCTTTGCTTCTGCCTCGGGTTCAATCATTCAATTCACTAACCAAATCCTCTGGCTAAAGGTGTACACCGATGGCTTCGAATCAGTTCCAAAATTCCTGCCAGCTAGTCCCAAATTTGTCCTGCATATACTAGCTACCGCGCGGCAACTCCAAACCACCCACCCACCCAACCGAGCAACAGAAACGAATGGAACCCCCATCGAGAGCTACAGGAACGGAGAACAGCACTGACCTGGCAGATGTCGCACTTGGGCACGGCGGGCGCCGGGGCGGATGCGTCGGCGTCGGCGTCCGAGAGGAGCGGCACCCGCTGGTGCTTCCCGGCGAGCTTGTTGGCGGCGTGCACCTCCTCGTCGCAGGCCGCGCAGAGCGCCGCCTCGTCCGCGCAGCACAGCACCCGCGCCTCCGCTGCCCCGCACGCGTTGCACTGGATCTTCATCCCCGCTAGGGTTTTAGAGGAACGCGGCGGCGGCGGCGCGGCGAGAGGGGATTCGGCTGGGTGGGATTTGGTTGGATCGGGCTCGGCTTTAAGCGAGGGGGGTACGGTTGCGAGGTGTGCGAGTGCGCCGCTGCTGCGATGATTGGGTGCGGAGAGCGCTGCGCTCCTTTGTTTAATCCCGTGTGCGTGTGGTGGGGTGGGGTTGCTTTCGGTGGCGGGCTGGTGAGGTGGTGAGCGAGAGAGAGAGGAGGGGGACGAGGAGAAGGAGACGAAGCGGTGGTCAAAGCGCACGCAGAGTAGTGGGAGCCGGCCGGAGGAGCAGCGCGTCAGCTAGCCGAGGCTGCGCTCTGGAGCGAACGGGGGAGTGGGCAGAGGCGCTACGCCTACTCCTCCGCGTCCCGCGCGATCCGCGATGTCGGCACGACGGCACGTTGTCGTTGGCTCGTTGCTCCCGGCCGGCGGCCGACCTGCACGGCTGCACCTGACGTGCCCGGTGCCCCCGTTTGCGCCAAATTTCTCCTTTTTCTCCAGCCTCTTTCGTCATCTTTCTTTCAAGAGCGCAGCAGGTGGCATTCGGTCTTGGGTCATAAAAATCTGAATTTTCTTACCCAAAAAAAGAAGTAAACTTCACGATCTTTTAGGTCCCTAGTGATTGTTACTGGTTAGAGAAAATGAATCCGAGAGTCAGGTCATTAGGTCCACGACGATGGGGCAATTGTGATGGTAAACACGTGATGATTGTAAGCTCGAGCCAGCACAGATATTTAGCTACCGGTAATGTTACACTATAGACTTCCAAAAAAACGGACAGCTTGACATTTGTTCCAATCGATTATCGATAAGCATCCATGTTGTATCCTCTCCGTTCAAATTGTAGGTAGTTTTGGATTTTTCTACACTCATAGATATTACTATGTATCTATATATAGTGTGTGTTTGGATGTATAATACCCCCTCTGTCCACGAAAATATGCAAGTTTAGGATTTGAAAAATGTCCACAACATACTGCAAGTTTAGACTAGTCATTTAGCATGGGACCCATTAATGAATTGATTTATATTCAAACATCATGGGGTACATGGTTGCGCTAGCGCTGGGGGATGATTCCAGAACTCGAGAGAGAGAACACTTGCGCATGGAGCTGCCACCGCGGCGGAACCATCCAGAGCTTTTGGGTAGGGGTATATTCGTCATTTCACTTGTTTCTTGGTCTGCGTGTTAAAATCTATGGTAGAGTTGCATGTTTTCATGGACGGAGGGAGTAATGTCTATGACACTTAAAAACTAAAACGTCCATGAATCTTGTAACGGAGTGATTGTTATTTTCACTGCTAGAATTCTTCGCTGCCTTTTCCATCGCTCTGCTTCTCATACTGTTTGCGGCGGTCTGCGGTGTGGAGTTGGGTTCAGAGGTCTTTAGCGAAAGCCTTGCCTAGTGTATGCTAGTGCTGACAATGCTTATGCTCCTTTCGCAACTTACCATGTTGGGCGCATTGTTTGCGGCCTCCAAACTCTTATGGTGAATACTTAGCTTGCTCCTTCGTGGGCGGGCGGAGGATGGCGGCATTGTCGTCACTTCCTTCTTGAGGGTGTCGCCTTGCAAGACCACTTCGCATTGCTTCCGTCGTTTCCAAGTTGTTAGACGAGCGGTGATGTGCGGGTGTTCTTGACGTCTATCTATCCTGCAAGCATGTGTCGCCTTTAGGTTGTTCCTAGTATGGCGGTGGTGGTGTGGTGCTTTTCTTGTTCTTGTTGTCATATGTATTTTTCTTCCTCATTAGTTGTGCTTCATGTTTCCTAGTGCTTTAGGGTTCCTCCTAAAGTTGTGTTTTATAACACTCTCTTAATGGAAACTATGCTTTGCACGTCTTAAAAAATAATTGTTATTTTCGCATGTTTGACGGTAAATATTGAATTGAAATATAGTGTTGGTGTTAAGGTGTGAAAATGAGAATTTTCTATCTTAAAGGTGAACGGCGTAGTAATTCTTCACATGTTTTTTAACGTTACAACAATATATTTTCCTGCAGATTGAGCTAGCAGTACCGTGTATTGGACTTTCGTTATTCTAGGATACTACTGGTACGGTACACGTTCAAAGATAGTATACAGGCATACAGCATTTCTCCGGCACGGTTGAACTTTCGACGAGGTTGCAACCTTTCCCCGGCGCCCTTTTAAAAGCAGCCAGGTTTTTCCTACTGGACATTGTACCAACAGTTACGTGTCCTAACAGAAACAGAAATTGCTGAATGACTGAAATCGTTCCAGCTCAAGCGTCGACAGCACGCGAGCTTTGCAGAAAAAACGGTGGGATTTGCACGTGGCCGCGACTCCACGAGGACCACGAGGGGCAATCATATGCGTCCCATTAGTAATTTCCTAAACACAATAATAAAAAAACGCCCTCTTTCCATATCAGGGGCTCAACAGGTAATCAGAGGAGTATCTCACTTTCACAACAGATCTACCTGGTGATCCCTGTGCTAGTGCCAACTGAGCGCTGATGAGAGCGAGCAAAAATCGGCAACAGGAAGAAGTGAAGAACCCAACAGAAAGCCAGGTGCATTCAGTAAAATGCATTTCATCTCCATAAAGCAGCAGAGTCCACAATACCATGACCAGGGAAATGTACATTACTCAGTGAACCAGCAGCTGAGTTTGATATGACGCGAGGCCAAACATAAACCCCAATTCAAATCCTTTTCCGACATTGTGACCAACCAACAAACCCAAGCTAATTATTCACTGCATGCATATAATGCGATACGCCAAGTAGATGCGCAAGCCCACGGATTACTGAACCAAATGAGGTGCAAACTTAAGTGCCAAACGACCAAAATAGCATATGACAAACTTAGAAACCCTGCTCCAGCAGGTAATCGCCGAGCCTCTCCACCACCATATTGCATTGCCCTGGAGTCATTGGTTCGTCATAGATACCAATAATCAAGGCCAAGGTGGTCTTCTTGACAGTGATGCCTCCAGTGCCCTACAAGGAATATGAAAACAAAAGGGGTAAATCAAAGAGCGACGGAAGGTGTGTGTTTTTAAAATGTTTACTGAGATCTGGGAGTGAAGTGTGAACATTTCTTATATTACTAGAAGATACCGCCCAGAGTAGATTGGATATCCAGTATAGTTACAGTCTAAGGATTCACTGCTACCGAATGGTGTTCCATGTTGCGCAATCATTTGCTTAATTAATGACTGCAGCCCTGATTAACCGACAACCAATGGAACCACAGAAATCTTCAGCCTCATTGTTGTACACTTCATAGTGAGCATGTGAGATATTAAATACATGCTGCATAAGTACACACAAAAAACTAACATAGTTCAGCAGTCACATCAATTATCCCTAAATTCGTATAATAGGCCATGAATGATAATTCTTTGATTATCCTTCTTTAATACTTCTATAAGTTGATCTGTGTCAAATATAAGTACTCCGGTATTACATATATGAATTGAGTTTGTTTTTGGTAAACATCAACACCACATACACAAAGGCAGAAGGCACTGATGATATCATATACGATATGTTCCAAACTGTACCTTCTTTCCTCGGATGACAGCACCAGGTTCACCTTGGATCACCATGTATTTTGTGCCTCCAAGGAAAAGACCAGTTGGTGCAAGAGTACCAGGTTCATCAAAGTCCTTCATGATGGCAGCAATCTCCTCAGGCTTGTACTGCAACAAGAAGAAGGAAATGTGAACATGAGAACACAGGGTTAACAGAATGCAGGAAAAAAAGAGGTGGATATTGTGAACCCAAGGATGTAACAATTGATGATACTAAGACACCCTACATATAAGTTACCATTGTAAATTCAGTCACTGCTAGAACAACAAAGCAATTGTTCAAACCATGACCACTGAAGTGCATGACAACACCATGATGAAGCCAACAGGCCAAGTATGGTGAAATCTTTTCCAAACTACATGATTTCCCTTGGCTACCTATGGAACAATGCTGGCCACAAGTTGTGCTCGAACATGCGACACAAAACACCAATTCCCAAAGTGAAAGCTACTTTTGAATTTAACTACTCACACGAGAGGGGGGGCGTCAGAGCAGTAAGCAAATCATCATCTAATGAAAGCTAAAACTACGTACTTCTTACAGTTGACACTATGTAGGCTGAAACTTATGCTTCGCTGAAGCCTTTGGTGAACCTCGAGCAGCCACTCTCTAATTTTACATGTCAATCAATTGCTCCAAGCTTGCTGTCAGGCCAATTCGACTTCTGACAATTATAATTTCATGAGTTGAACAGAGTAACAGAAGGACCAACCGAATCAATTTTACACGCTGACGAACACGATCCTGCCACCCCTAAATCTATTATACACACATCATCAAGCTTAAACTCAACTATATTCACATCAAACGGCCACAAAAACACCAGTAACAGCAACCACTGAACCGCGATGATGAGGACTTGGATCCACATCTCCTCTATGAGGCCAAGATCCGGACCTCCCCTCGCCCCGATCCGGCCAGTGTCCGCGGCGAGCAGATGGCGGCGGGGGTAGATCTAGAGCCTCTCAGATCTTGATCAGCGCATGAGCAGAAAACAGAGCTGAACAAATAGGGCGGGCAGAGATAAGAGGGGGAGAGAGAGGTACCTGGGGGAAGGTCGGGGACTGCGCCCAGACGCTGCCGTCATGGCCTACGATGGCGGCGGCGGTGAGGTTCTGGCCGTCGATCTCGCACAGCAGGTGGTCGTCGACGTACGCCTGCCACGACATCTTGCCCCAAGCTCTCTCCTCCTCCTCCTGCTCCGGCGACGACTTCGCTTCGCTGCTCGGGTCTGCTTGGTTCGCACGCGGTCTCTCGGCTGGACGGCTGGGTGGGGGAATATATCGGTTGCGTGTGGGCGACTAGCGTGAGGGCGAGGCAGGGGGGAATGGAACCCTACTTTTTCATCACTTTTATTTTGTTTTTGTTTTTCCCTTTTTAATTATGTAATTTAGTATTGCGCTGCTTACAGATTTCTAAAAAATGATAATTTTTGTCAAAACTGAATTTTGTGTATGTACATCTGAGTGAATTATCTGTATGAACTTATAAACGTTTGGTTGTTTGTTTGCAAATTGCATGCACTCCAACCGTCACTCAATCTCGTTTAGATTTGAAAATGAACAGGACAAAGATTCTAGTACATTTTTCTTCCTTTTCTATATCTCGTGTTTTTATATATTGTGTTTTTTACTACCTTGCGAACTTCCATTTTGATTTATTTAAGAATGAGTTTTTGATGCGTGAAGTCATGAATGAACTATCTAGGTGAGCAAGCGAGTGAATGTACGGAGTACACGCCTGCAGCTTACTTAGTAAGAGTTATAAATCATGGCTGTTATCATGTTATACAGTGTGTTATATTTGGCTATATGTTATTGTTTTCTACTGTTTTTCCTTTCCCCGCTATTGATTATTTATTCCTTTAAGTTTTACTTTTTTTACACGCTATTAATATTATGCTTTACATCATGGATAGACTGCTCTCGACATGAAAGAGGTCTATGTCACCGTCTACTGGATACTCTCAACATGCAAATTGTCCACATCGTCATCCACTAGAATTATGAATTTATGTCTTCTACCGATTTTCTGTGGCTAAAAGTAATCATGCATGCATTGTGTTAGTCTTTGCGAGTACCATGCTACAAATTTCCAAGTAGTTCTTTCTCGATAAAATGAATGTGTTTCCATCTAATTGTTGTTTGTAAAACAAATGTTGTGATGCAATCATTTTAGTGTTTCTATTTTAAAATTGCATCTCCAAATTTTATAGAAATTCTCGCAGCAACGCGCGGGGTACCACCTAATATAACTATATAGGAGCATCCCACTAACCACTTTTCTCTCAGCATGCAAGCGATTCACATCACCATCCATTATGACTATCTATTTGTTTCTCATGGTGATTTTCTGTGACTAATAACATCTTTGCATAGACTATCCATTTATTTCTCATGTCAATTTTTTTGACTAATAACATCCATGCATATAATTTATAAGGCTTGCAAGTACCACGTTATAAAATTCCCAAAGTAGAATACATGAAAGATCATTAATTTAAGAGCAATCCTCTATCAATAATGTCGTTTGCAAAAGGATGTTGCCTTGCTATCATTTTAATTTTCTACTTTCAAAGTTCATCTTAAAATTTTGCTTCAAAATAATTCTCGCACCAAGGCGTTAGGTATCACTATTAAACATAAGTTATCCACATGTCATACTATGATTGAAAAATTCTCTCAAATCCCGCAACCAAAAAAAACAACGGGCGAGGGTTTCCATATGGTGGATATGCAAACATCACTTTCCCCAAATGGTGTATAGTAATATAGAGCACTTTGATGGCGGTAACTTATTTAACTTTTATTTTGTATATATAAGCATATATAAAATTATGACTTAAATTATTTATGTAAGAACTCCCTTTTTCTTTTTATGAACTAATAAGAAGTCCATTTTTGGAGCAGGCTGAACTTACAATAGCAATATTGTCCTGAAAGAACTTACAATGACAATAGTACAGAACAGAAATCGAAGATTACAAAAACAAAAGGTGTGACTTTATAATTTCGGTTGCATGTTGAGACCTTTCTGTCATCTATCAATGACATCAGACTACTGATCCGATCTATTCAATGTACGCCATATTATTTTATCTTCAGATCCGATCAGGGTGATCTGAAATCGGATGGCGACTGGAAGAACAGGTGGCCGGGACCTGGCAGCCGCAAAACTAGAGCAACCCAACTGTACATTTCAAATTGACCCTTTAGCCCTGTTCGCTTGGCTTATCGCCCACCACAAGTAGATCTTTTCTCTCGCAAGAAACCAGCCACCAGCAACCAGCCGCAACCAGCCAAAGTAGCTTTTCTCTCGAACAAACCAAAGCACCAGCCATCAGCCACCAGCCAACCGAACAGGCTTCTTATCTGACTGAATACCAGTCGAACAGAATCAGGTGTTTGACTATGCATTCGCAAAACAATTCCAGAGGTAATTTTCCAATTCAATTCCCGGCTGTCCTGCAACCATTCTGGCCCAGATACAGCCTCCTCAAAGGTCCAGGTCCAAACAATGGATTTCTCATTATGAAGGTACATATACAGAGGCAAATTGGATGAATGTATGGACAGTTGTATGATTCCTGAAATATTATGCCAATGCAGCCTCCATCCTTTCAGATCTGCACTGCACGCCACTTCGCACGTAAAATGGTTATGGGGGGAACATGCAAGCACCTCGGACACCCAATGTCCAGTGATCATTCATCAGATCCGAGAAGGAAACAAACATGACAGCATCTTAATCATTGCCCTTGAGGGGGTACTTTTCTGGCAAGACAAGCTGGCATCTTCTGTAAGAGACTCTGGGGCATCATGGCCATCCAAATTTGCTTCTGTTACTGGTATGGTCGCCCCTGCTGCAGTTGCTGTTGCTGAATCACTTGTTGCTGCAGGAAACTCAGCGTTCTTCTTGCTGAATTCTTGGACCACCTGCAAGAAACAAATCCACCTAGAATACATGAATTTTCATCGAATAATGAGTTAAACTGCCTCTCACTCTTCTTTTTCACATGATTAAGATTGAACGAAATGAATTGGAAAGGCTTTCAGGACCTTCTAGAAACATTCAGAATCCCCATGATAACTCGGCATTACTATTTCTCTAATTAATGGGCTGCATTTGGGTCCATGAGGAGTAAATTCGGTCCCAGCTATATAAAGGATTGGTGCATTATCAGTCACCAGACAAAAGTAGCTGAGTGTCGCAATCCAAACAGATAACGGATTGAAGCTTGCTCAGCAACTGCAAATATGAGTACTATGTTTATATCATCTTTGAACACAATAGAAAGTTCCCCCCACTAAGAAAACATTTTAAATATATGTGTTCAGTCAGGCAGTAGGAGTGATAACAATAATATTCATGTCCTTAATGCAAACCAGATTATTTCCTTACTGAGGAAGAAAAGGCTGCTAAAATGTTACATATATAGTATTTCCTAGCTAGTTAAACCATTAGGATCAATTGGCCAACTGCATTTATCACTGATAAGTGTTACATCTTTCAGCACATATAAAATATTTAAAGCAGGCCAATGTTTGCAACTAACCAAGTTCAAGAAAGTCACAGCAGGAGAGCAGGAGGTAAAATCAGAAATTATAATTAATGAAAAGAATTAGCATGTTTTAAGATGGAACAATGTGTCAGCGTGCGTTCAGTACCTTCCATTGCGAACGTGTCAATAGCACTCGAGCCCTTTTAGATCGTACATACTCGAAAGCTTCTGCAGGTGTCATATTCTTGTACTTCACCTGGTGAAATTAAGAGCCGTACCAATATTATGGATTTCACTTAGATGAAATTTTAAATCAATTCCAAACAGGTAGTATGTCATACTTCCTTTCTAACTACCTGAAAGTCTCAGCTCAGATTTTTACATATTATTATTCTTACTAAAAGATAGTAAAGAACCAAATTTACCAGATAGCACAAGACAATTGTTGTACTTCGTCCCCTTCCAGCTTTGCAATGAATATATGTTATTTTCCCAGAAGATGCATTTCCTGATTAACAGTGCAGAAATGACAATGAAAGTTTTGTCCAGAAGAAAAGGAAAGTTGCTGAAAATAAAAGGAAGCAGTGTGACAAATGGGTCAACAATCTGATCAGTATCTGGGATGATCAATTCATAAATTACTACTCATCACAAAAGGGTCACTTTGGGCATAATCTGCAGCTTACTTACTATGAATGAAATCAACTGCTTGATTAATATCCACAAGTGAAGGAGCAAACATATAATCTCTTGTAGGAAGGACAAGGTGAGCAATCCCACGTGACTGCAAATTTCAGCAGAACAGAATTTATGTCACAGCGTATCCCTGATTGATTAACTTGGATTGGAGGAATTCTGTTTGTAAGTGGCATATGCTAGATTAATGTGACTCAGGAGCGTATGATGTGTGAAGTGACATACAACTTTTAATATAAAAAGGTAAATAAGTTGCAAACCACTTGCCTGATACATCGATGATGGTACCAAAGTCTCAAATGGTTCATTTAGGGTTATCACACCACATACCCCAAGCTTCTGCAAGCGTGAAACGTCTCTGCGGAATGGAACCGCTCCAAGCAAAATGAACTGGTACAAAGGTCAATATGTGCATCTGTATAATCAGATCAGAGATATCTATGATTCATCAAGTGGAAATATCTGCTCAACCACAAGGGAAATAACACAGATCCAGAATATTATGTAAAGAATCGCCATAATTTAACCCCAGATACAAAGCTAATTCATGCATAGGGATATTGCAACTGTGACATTTTTTGGAGTGAACAAGTTAGTACCATGAAAACCTAACATGCTGCATTCAACATGAGGAGGCTGTTTGGCTTAGTTTCAGCTTATTTTAGCCATAAGCTGGATTTAAGCTGTTCCAAACAGACCCATACAGATCTAAATTCGTGCATACAGATATTGCAACTATGACATTCTTCGGAGTGAACAATAATGAAGTCAACACCATCCGGAAAACCCATCATGCTGCATTTCATCAATGATGGGCTATGTTTCACAGGTTACTCTATTTCTATACCTTAAAATTGTTAACCTTACAATGAAAAGCATGGAGCAGGCACCTAATCCTAACATGATGAGAATCAATCAATTTATTCTTAATTGATATTTGAAGTTCCAGTACCGAACAAAATAATACGGCATCTGCATCTAAAGTATGGTATCATCGGCGAAGTGAAAGTACAGGTACTAGTCCTTCAAATCCTACGACAACAACCGCCTCAGTTCAGTATGGTACCGAACAAATGAACTGAAATTGCCCACCACTAGAATCCTCGTAGCCGATGGGAGATGGCTCTAGTTTCTATGGACCTAGTAATCTCAAGTCAAACCCTCAGGCTAATCTCTCGCTCAGGAGGCTGTTAAGGGGGAGAAACGGGAACAATAATTCACCTGATCGACCTCGTCCCACCACCGGAACTCGGCCTGGGCCTTGCTCCGCACCACATTGTACAGCAGCGTCGGGTAGAAGAGCACCCTCGCGGCGACGCCCACCGCGGCCTCCTTCGCCTTCCTCCGCGCCGCCGCCCCACGCCTCCCCGACGCCTCCGCGACCATTGCGAACGCTCGAACGGCTGGGGTCGGGTCGATAGTTTCCGACGGGGAGGATTTCCAATGGTGGGAGGTGGGGAATTGCCGGTTGGAAACAGTTTATCGCTGAACCAGAGTTACGTGCTGACTAACATTTGGTCCGCGCCCGGGCCCACGTGTCATTGACCCCCCTGTTTGGTCGAGAGTGTGAACGGAGAGAGGGTTGAACTTGGTTTTTTTTGCAACAAGCAAACAATTCATTGATAATTAACAACATGAAGTTGCTAGAACCATTACAGAGTTAGTGGTTACTTTTTTAAATAAGGGCAGGAGCACTGTCATATCATATAAGAAGAAGAAGAAGCAGTTTTACATCACGAGCCGAAGCTAACGCCACCACACACGAACAACACACACGGACAACGCACCCAACAAGACACCACACCACCACCACCTGGGAGAAGAGCCAAAGGAGCCGGCTCAACCAGCGCTGTTGCCACCAACGTTGTGCAATGGCCAAAGCCGCAGCCCGCTGCAAGCTGAACAAGCCACCTGAACCCCTCCACCATGTGCTATCGCCAACAAGCCGCACAAACACGGTCGCCGAGCCCCCAACTCCAACAATGCTTCGGCAGAAACCTCTCGTCGCAGCGCTAACGAAGACCGCCGAACCTGGCCACTCTGCGTGGGGGCCTCGCCTCATCCACCGCCTCACTCCTCTGCCAAGGCTCGTATAACTGAAACTGCTCAGAAAGCACCACCTCCGCCCCGCCGCCGCTGAGAACACCACCACACCGAGCACGCCAACCCGAGGTTACACCTCCATGGCCCCTCTGCACCTCCCTGCCAACGCGGAACAAGCGCATCACCACAACCGCAACGCACAAGGCAACACCACCAGCTGACCGCCTCCACTGCTACTAGCTGAGATGGGTCTCCATATGCGGCACCTTCAAGAAGGGCACGACGCCAATGGCGTCGTCGCCGCACGTCCAAAAAGGACTGGGTTTTCACCCTGGAAACCCGTGCTACAAGGAGAAGTTAATCCTCAATGGTGCCCTCAGCAGGGAGAGCGATGCCCAAGGGCGCCACCACCAATGCACCGACGGTAGAGGTTTTCGCCCGGAAAAAACCACTCCTGCAGCACACTCTCCACCAATGAGAGAGCCCGCCATCCATTCAACCCCGACAGGACCACCAGTAGAAGTCCGGCACCGCCCAAGGCACCACCACGGTACCGCCAGCAAGCACCCGCCGACCCCCGACCCCACCACCATAGCGGCGCCGGACCAGCGACACTGCCGAGGGGAGAAGGAGTGCACCACCATCCAGCCGAAGAAGCTTGTTGCTTGCACGCAGGACACCACCGGCCCCCCGGCAACTAGCCGCAAGGCACAGAAGCCGGCAGGCCGGGGGGTCCCGCCACCGCCGCCAATGCCACAAAGACTAGCCTAAACCGCCGGGCGGAACACCCCGCGCCCCCAAGCCGACCGTTGCCGCCGCCGCAAGCACGCCGCCGCCACCGCCACCGGGGACCCGCGCCGGCCACGGCCGCGAGTCCCGACAGACGCGTCGGCGCCCCCGCCACCCACCGGCGCGCGCCCCCACGCGCAACCTCCGGACCCGGCCGCGGGGGTTTACCTTACCGGTCCGGCAACCGAACCGCCGGCCGTCGGTAACGGTTTACCGGCCGTAAGCCGCGGTTACCGCTCATTATCGAACAAATTCAAATTTTCAAATCCGCGCCCGTTCAATCGGTTCGGCACCGGTTTACCGATCGATTTGGACCGAGTTCTCGATCGGTTAGGCCGGTAAACCGCGGCTAGACACGGGAAAAACCGACGATGCATTTGTGCTTCTCCGGTGATGAATTAATGAAAATATTAGCATGTTTTATGCATAACTTAATGTAAAGAACATCACAAAACCCCACCATAGGAGAAATAACATAGTTTTGCATACAAACAATGTCATAGTAATAATTGTGCATACAATACCATAATAATAGTGCTAATCGTGCATACAAATACAATACCAAAGTCATAGAGTCATAGTAATAAAAGATCAACGCCGTAGAAATGGGAAGACCCCCATTTGGGTCGCCATCCGGTACTCGGCGGTGGACATGACATTCAAACCTTGCACTCTAAGCAGCTCGGACCTTGTAGTCTTGCCAACTTTGCCCCGTCCACGCCGCCGTCGTCCGCCATTCTTCGAAGTAACATATTGTAGAAATGTGGATCTTCCCATTCGTACACCCATCTTGTCGGTGGCGCGTGCTAATGTCAGGCCTGTGATAATGAAAAGTCTGGGAGCCGGAGGTATCGCTGTACGAGGAAGAAGAGTACTGAGGAGTGTCGTAGTCTGTCGGTCCAACCGTTCTCCTCTGCGATTCCGGTGCTCCATGGTCTTGGTCCTGAGTAGCATGTGTGAAATCGGTCTCCCCTGCATTGAAGCATACATCACAATTAGTACTCATAGTCAGAAACAAGAGTGCATATTAGGTTTCAATGTATACCGTGAAACGAATAACACCACCACCACTAGCACCAAGACCATCACCACCACCACCACCACTACCACCATCACCACCGTCACCATCACTATCATCACCATCACCGTCATCGCCCGAGCCGCTGTCCTCTCGACTCCCGATACGGTGGACTACGCCGACCATCGCCATCATCGGTGGAGGTGTCGTCCACCGGAATTGTTGTTGTTTTGCCTTTTCCCCGTTGACGCTTCGGGTCACCCTTCTTAGGCCCCTCCCGAAACTTCCTCTTCCCAAGGTGATTGTCTCCCACCACTCGCGTGCCCAATCACCGATGCAATCATCACCCGTAGTGTCACGTAGATCGAGGGGTCTACGTGATCACTGACAAGATGAGACGGTAGAGGGACGTCTCTGTCATCATCATCATCCTCATCCAAAACTGGTTCTTGGTTAGATCTACCATATTCAAACCATTCCCGAACCGGATGGTGCTCGTCATAGAATGAGAGATGGGCAAGTTGGTCAACAAAATCACCTTCATCATGACTTGGGGTGGAGACATCCTTCGGCTCGAGGCGAAGGTTGTAGTTCACGTAGACAAGCTTGTTCGGTTTCTTGTGCGTCAAGCGGTTGCGAACCTTTGTATGCGGCAAGGCAAAAGTACTCCGGTTACGCTCGCATCCACTTGAAGACACACATTGGGAAACAAGCCTCACGGCAAGCTTCCGTAGCGGCGAGGTGCTTGAGCCGAACATCATCCACCAAGATGCCGCGGTGCAAGTGCAACTGAATTAGTGACCAAAATATTTGAAATTTGCAACAGAGAAACAACAATGGCGTACGGAGGTTCTCTTACAAGGGCTTGTCCTAGGGTCAACCGCCGCCCTTCTTGCCATATCAGTGCCAAACTCGCCAAGCTTCTGGCGAAACACCTCAGCCTCCTGCAATGCTTGCACAGCGGTCCGGACATTCGTCATGCTGCGAAATGTATCCTTCAGGGACCGAAACATTTCGGGAGTTGGATCCATCATAAAAGCATGCCTTGGATGTAAGCAAGCGGCCGCAAAACATAAATCATTTCAAATATTCGAAACAATGCATGTGGAGAGTAGAGATTCGAAAAAGAGGAGTAATACAATCTTACCTGAACCAACATATGTGCCCCAGTACACATCACGAATCCTATTGTCCAAAATCTCCTTGTACTCATTCCAAGTGTGAACATTGGAGCCAAAGTAAGACTCCAACTCCGCTTTCATCCGCTGGAAGGCCATCACAACATCTCCCATGTTGGGTTTCTTGTCCTGATCAGCGAATCGTAGCATCTTGTAAATTGGTTCAACTGTCTTGATGATGTAATCCATTCCCTCCCAAAACTCGATACTTGATAACCTCACTTGCGCAAATCGTCCTTCGGCGGTTTTGGCCCACTTGCTATCTAAAAACGCTGGAGATGTCATCCACTGCATGAATCTATCACGTTTGCGATGTAGGCTTTCCAAGAACATATAGTTAGTCCCAAATCGAGTGGCATTCCACTTGACCAACTCACCACCAATAGCCTCCCTCATCATTGCATTTAGCTGAGCATGATTATGTAACCAAGCTGAAATCCGCTTGCAGTTAGTGATCATACCTTGATGTTCGGGCCTCTGACCAATATCCTTCAACATCAAATTGACAGTGTGTGCCAAACATGGTGTCCACACAATGTGTTCATACACCTCTTTCAATTGCCTACATGCTTTCTTGTAGTTGGAGCCATTGTTGGTGACTATATGGACGATATGCTCTGGACCAATCTCATCCACCACCTTTCGAATCTCCCGAAAAAAATATGCACAAACTTTAGTAACCCTTGAACACATAATCAATGTCGGTGGCAAGTGTGTAGTTACTACCTTGAGCAAGAATTTGGAATCCCGAGATTTACCGGCCGCATCAATGGACTTGTGGAACCACGTGACCCCATTACAATATATCAAAAAGTTTATGACACTCATCCTCGTCGGGCCAGTCCAAGAATCACACATCAACGTGACGCCAAAGATGTCCCACTCTTTCGAAGCTGTTTGTACCTATCCATCAAATCTTTCTCGTTTTGATCAAGGTACTTGCCATCAATTTCCTTTCCACTGGGTGATGCGATACCTTCACCTGCAACCATATGGAAATCAAAAGATTAGTTACAGCAATGTAATCTCATAGTTTGTGTGTGATATCAATGATAGAAACCTTACCCCACTTCTGTGTCTCTCTGACCGCACTAACAAAGTACGGATTATCAACCTGTCTCCCAGGTACTCCCGCGATATGGAAGAATTTTGACCACGCTTTACCAATAGCTTCCTTTGCATTCTTACCCTTCGTGTCCGAGAGCCGTATCAATCCTTGGTTGCGTCATTCCTCTTCTCCCACCTCGTAGCCAAGTTATAGTCCTCCACCACCACGGGAGTATCCCTTCGCGAACCACTTCTTCGCAACATCCTTTGCAAAGGATTCTCCCTCGTGGCACCCGAACCACTACCCCCTCCATGCTCATATGCACCACCTCTCTGTTCCACTCCCTGACGGTACAATTCTTCAGCTCTCGATAGGTGGATGGCACGCTCCAATTGAGCCTCCTCATCATCTTCGAGCAAGAAGGATAGTTTCCCTCGGCTGCAACCGCCTCCTTTCTCAACCTCTCTTTATTCCGTTCATACGTAGCCTTTTTAGTCCTCTCAATCTCACGCTGAAAGTATTCCCGCACAGGTGGTGGCACATTCCTGCAATGGACCACCTGGGTCCCTCTTCCAGCCAAATGTTGTTTGAACCTAGTCGCACCACCTCCACTTTTCCGCATATGACAATAGTTGCATCGCCATCCGGGGTGTTGATTTTCACCGTGTTCCCACACAACATCTCTAGATGCCATTTTGTATCTGCAAAAATGGACAACACACACAAACTAATCACATGAATCATATAAAGTTTTAAACAACATGTCTAAAATCAAACCTAAAATCTACACCCTAAATCAAATCATATCTACCTCCTCAATCAAACCCTATCTACATCCTAAATCAAATCCTATCTACATCCTAATTCAAACCCTATATACACCCTAAATCAAATCCTATCTACATCCTAAATCAAACCCTATCTACACCCTAAAATCAAATCCTATCTACATCCTACAACAAATCCTATCTACAACCTACATCCTACAACAAATCTAATCTACAAGCAATAAACTTACCGCGCTCGGTAATCCGTAGATCCGCGGCGGTAAACCGCGCGGCCGGTCGATAAACCGACGCCGCCGCTCGGCAACCGATGCGCCGGCTAGGACCCGCGCCGGCGCGGTTTACCGCGCTAACCGAGCGTAAACCGCCGGCCGGGCGGCGGTTGCGCGCCGGCGGCGGCCGGTCGCGGTGCGGGGGGGAGCGGACGGGGGGCGGAGGGGGCGGCGGGGAGCTCTCTGGATGCCTAGCATCGGTGCGGGGCGATTTTGACCCCCCCCCCCCCACCGGTTGGGCCTATGTGGGCCGAGCCGGGCCGCCTCCTTTTTTTTCTTTTTTTCTTTTTTGGTTTAACTTCTTTTGGTTGAAATTTATACTAAACGAACTAAGTTTGCAACAAATTTGACACCATTAGACTCCATAAATCACGAAGTATTTTTAGGGATTTTTTCCACAATTTTCATTTTTTGAAATTCAAATTCAAAAAACCCTAACCCTAACGGTTGGTAAGCCGCCGGTACCGCAACCGGTCCCGTGCCGGTAAGGCCGATTACCGCGGTAAACCGGCCGGTTACCAACGGTAAGTCTAACCCCCGCCCGGGATGGCGCCGGATCCGGAGGCCCAAGCCTCTGCCGCCGCCCGGGCGCCGGTGTGACAACCCGCCCAAGAAAGTACCGTACTATCGCCTAAGACCGATCCACTTTGGCCATTAAGCAATAATAAAGTACCATCCTGTCGTAAGTCGCCGGGTTAACGCCCGGTAAATCACTTGAATAGCACAAGGATCGAGATATGCATTAAAACTCACTCGAAAGCGAGCCAGAGATACAATAACATTCACATTCAAATTCGTGCCCCCAAAAGGTTTAATTATTACAAACCATAGTTTTTGTCATGACAGAATAGTTCAGAGTTTTGAAAAGACAGTGGAATTTAACTAGCGGCAGCGAAGTCACCACGGGAGGCCATCCATGATACTTCAGTAGTCGTCCTCCACCCACTCCAGCTCCCGGCCGGCGGGATCTCACCGGGCCACACATCACCGAAGGCATGACCCGGATCCACACATTATAGCAAGGCTGAGTATACTAATACTCAAGCAAGACTTACCCGTCGGTGATATCTACTTCACCAAATCTCGACCATGAAAGGCTTTTTGGCTATCTGGGTTGCTTTTGCTAAAAAGTAACAAAGAGTAGGTCCTTACTTTTAAGATTTTAGCACAAGTTCTAGTAGTTTAGTCATTACTACATTAGCCACTAGTACAAACAAAGTTGTACAATACAATTATTCAAACATCATCTTCATCAACTTCCATCATTAGGGATCACATGACTAGTGGAGTAAGTAGTCTCGGATAACGGTGAGAGGCCGACAATCGATTGATTTAAACCTTGCAAGGTAGACCCAAACACACGGTCGGCTGCCCCCGCGAGGACAACTCCCCAGACCGTCCCCATAAATCCTCGGGTTGGGATCGAAT
Source organism: Cenchrus americanus (assembly GCA_947561735.1). NCBI lineage: Eukaryota > Viridiplantae > Streptophyta > Magnoliopsida > Poales > Poaceae > Cenchrus > Cenchrus americanus. Next base: position 86,118,857 of record OX387240.1, on the reverse strand, counting down.
CTTACAGTCTTTGGTGCAGGCTATCCGGCATACCCCGCGAGATACCCGGAGTCACCATACACCACCGGTAGCTAGCCGTGAGAGCGAATCCCAAGAGTAGTAATAGTAAGATCCCTCGCCGCCTCATTATGGTACTAGGCTTACCGGTCCCATACCCGCATATGCTTGGTACGTTCAAAAACTTAACCCACATAACCACCGGACCGGAGCCCGGATCCCATGCTCTTACCACGTGAGCAAATCCATTTAGGATATAATATGATTCCTATCTAGGAACCTATTCTCGCGAGTGAGGTCATCACTCGACTTGTAACGGTCCTATAGCTTAGCATCTATCGACCTGTCATACTAGTAGGGACCAAAGGTACCTATGGATCATGCATCTAGGGTTGCATTCAACTCCTGAACGTAAATGCACAATCATTCATAGATAATTGAATAAAGAATTTGAAAACTAGGTTAGATGCACCGGAGCTTGCCTTCGTCAGCTACGCTAGCTTGGGCACCCTCGGTGTCGAGTCCGTCCACGTACTGCAGAGAACCTTCCGCTCCGCCTTCCTCGGTTTCCGGGACAAGGGAGTAATCTCCGTCCGGAAGATCTACACGGAATGCAATGCACTTTTAGGTGATGTGATAGTTTTTTGTCTTATCCAACTCTAGTTGGTCATTATTCACCTTAACAAGCATTCATCTAAGGTTTCTATTTGAGGAAGTCGTTGGTTGTACATGGGTTACTCTTTTATTCCACATTTGAATAAAGGTTTTTATTTAAGCTTATCATTTCATGTGAAAGCTTTATTTCATTTTACCTTCACAAGCAGAGGTATAAATAATATTTTTATTGGTGAATTAACTCCTTATCAGTAATGTTAATTAAATTTCTTTTATTTATATTAAGTAGTATTTCCAAAAAGGAAAAAGATTTAATTAAGGATTCCTTTTTATTTAATTTCCCTTTAATATTAAATGGGCATTTAGGCCACTTATTAATCAATTAAATTACCAAAAATTACATGAGTGTTTCTTAAGCCTACTAGCACCTATCCTGGTCCATTGGACCCACATGTAAGTGTTGGATGCTAGGAAATTAAATATTATTGAAAATAACAAAGGCTAGCTAGTGATTCAAAGTAAATGCATATAAAAATAAATAAGCCTCAAAATGATCCAGACTTTCTTGAGCATGCTCTCTGGTCCTAAACAAGCTTAGAAAACCAACATGTTCACATGGAATCTCTACTGAACTTGGTTTAATAATTTACAAAGGAAAACATGCATAATTCAAGAATAATTATTTATGTTAATCCAAAATTCATGATTAGTTCACAAGATGTGCCTTTTGACATCCCAAGACAGTGTGCACAAGTTGGGCTCAAGAACATGAACATATTTAACATGAAAAATCATTTATGCAGCTCTACCAGAAATAGAAAAACATTTTTATAAAAAGATTTACATGATAACTTTGTGCAATTTTTGGCACAGCATCTAGCCATATCCTAACTCACAATATATCCAAAACTTGGCTACAGAGAAGCTATACATTTCAAGTTATGACAGATTCAAGCATAACACATTTGTAATTTTTCTGCCAAAACCATTTTGAATCTAGCCACAAGTGTACATCAAGTAGGTTGGGTTTAACATCCTGAACTCTACAAAATTGGTTTGAGAAGTTTCTCAATTTTCTGTGAATTTCTAGGAATTTTCTAAGACCTTGGACTGATCTGCAATAAAACTAAGTTACATTTCCTTGCAACTAGGCCCTTGGATTCACATCCATGCCCTCGGCGGCGGCGGGAGGGCTCGCCGGCGGCGATGTGGGGCCCGGCCACGGCAACAAGCGGCACGAGGTTGCAATTGAGCTCACCACGGTTCGTTTGGCGGTGGTGGCGAGGTCGGGACGTGCTTCGGCCCCCGCCCGGCGCACGGCGGTGGACCGGCGGCGGCGCTCACGGCGGCTCGGTGTGCTGCGGTGTGGAGGTCAAATTGACGCAAACGAGCGCGCTTGTGAGCTTGCACGGGTGCTAAGGAAGCTAGCTACGTGCTTGGACGGCGGCGAACACGAGCAAGGGGCGCTAGCACCGGCGGCGGCGGCGATGGCGGCGGCAATGGCGCGGGCGGCTCGGTGCGGCACGCGAGGAGAGGCGAGAGGGCCTTTATACCCGGCTCGGGCGGCCCGTGGGTGACGCGCGGGTGATGGCGGAGATGCCGGCGCGTGCTACGGCGGCTCGAGGCGCGCGCGTACGGCGGCGACGCCGCCGACGGACCGCCGGTCCGTGGCGCGTGCGCGTGTACGGCGGCGCGCGTGCCTCGGGGCACCTCGGGACGGGGCGCTTCGAGGGGCGCGCGCGCATCGGGACCGGGGCGTGGCGCGGACGTCGAGGCCTCGGGGAGCGCGGGCACGGACGCCGGGGCGTGGCCGGCGGCGGGCGGCGACGGCGGCGCACGGGCGCGCACGACGTCGCGCGCGGCGCGCTCTGGCCCTGACAGTGCTGCTGGTGCCTGGTTTGAATTGATTTTTCTCAAAATTTTCAAACAGAACTGGACCAAGTGATGAATACCAAAGTTGTAGATCTAGGTACCAGCTACAACTTTTACAAAGGCTGTATAGAGTTTTGTTGCCTAGATTTGAATCTGTGGGAGTGCCAACTTTGAATGTCAGCCTGTGCTTGCCAACAGTAAACTCTGGCTTGCAAGGGCTTTTTCACAATTTTCCCCTCCAAATCTGCAATGCCACTCTACATGAAAGTTGTGTCCCTCAACAAGACCTACAACTTTCCCAAAGGTAGAATTTTAAGTGTTTAGGTGAATTTTGGAGAACGCGGCAAAAATTCCGGCAGACACCTGTGGACATGGGATGGCAAGGGGGTTTGACCCACCCTTTGACCATGGGTTGGCCCCACAAGTGTTTTAACTATTCACTAGGGGTCTCTAGGGGTGTGTTAGGGAGTTTTCATGGGTGAGGGCCCAGGTTGACCTAGGGTTGACTATTTGTCCGGCTAATCATGTCATTAGCGTTAACGACGGTAATTAAAAACCTGGGGCGTCACAGCCTACCCCCCTTAAAGGAATCTCGTCCCGAGATTCGATTTGACCACGAAGAGATGGGGAAAAAGGACTCACTGTTTCGGGATTGGAGGAAGCCCGGGTACTTGGTGTTAAGATAATCCTCCGTCTCCCATGTAGCTTCTTCTTCCGTGTGATGGCTCCATTGGATCTTGTACATTCGCACGGTTTGCCTTTGGGTCTTTCGCTCTTTTTGATCTAGTACTTTTAAGGGATGCTCGACGAGCGAGAAATCCGGCTCGATCCAAGCATTAGCTTCTGTAATGATCTCGTTCTCCGGAACAGGCGTTCACTTCTTCAACTGAGTTACATGGAATACATTGTGAACCGCGGAGAACCGTTCTGGCAATTGGATACAGTAGGCCACGGGTCCACATACTTCTATGACTTCATAGGGTCCAATGTAGCGCGGGGCTAACTTTCCTCTTACTCCGAACCTTTGCACACCTTTGGTGGGGGATACTTTCAAATACACATGATCTCCCACTTCAAAGTGTCGAGGTGCGGTTCCCTTATCATGGTAACTCTTTTGTCTCATCTGAGCCATCTTCAAATTCTCTCTTATCACTTGTACCTTCTCTTCGGCCTCTTTAACTAACTCTGGTCCAAAGAGTGTTCTTTCTCCGGCCTCTGACCAATTCAGTGGGGTGCGGCATCTGCGTCCGTATAGAGCATCGAACGGTGCCATTTTCAAGCTGGCCTGATAGCTGTTGTTGTAGGAGAACTCTGCCAAGGACAAGCACTTGTCCCAACTCTTGTCAAAGTGCAAGATGCTTGCTCTCAACATGTCCTCTAGAATCTGGTTTATCCTCTCCGTCTGACCATCAGTCTGGGGATGATAACTGGAACTTCGGAGTAGCTGAGTTCCCAAACACTCATGCAACTGCTCCCAAAAACGGGCTACAAACTGAGTTCCTCTATCAGAGATTATAGTCTTTGGGATCCCATGCAGACGAACTACATGGTCCACGTACAACTCTGCATACTGTTGCACGGAGTAAGTGGTGTGCACAACAATGAAGCGAGCAGTCTTGGTGAGTCTATCCACGATTACCCAAATAGAATCTTTCTTCCTAGGGGTCGGTGGTAAACCCACAATAAAGTCCATACTAATGTCGTCCCATTTCCACATAGGTATTGACAGAGGTTGGAGTACTCCTGCCGATTTCAAATGACTTGCTTTCATCCGGTGGCAAGTATCGCACTCGGCTACATACTTGGCTACATCCACCTTCATATTAGACCACCAAAAGTTCTGCTTTAGATCTTGGTACATCTTGGTACTACCGGGATGGATAGAGAACTTGGACTTGTGAGCTTCATCTAGAATGATCTTCTTGATTTTCGGGTCAACGGGGACCACTAGACGTTTTCCAAACCGGACCACACCTTGGTGATCTTGCGAAAACAAGTGTACTTTGGGTCTCCTTCCACTAGTTTACGCCCGATGTTTTGGATATTCACATCATTGCGGCTGGGCGGTGACAATCTTGTCATAAAGGCTTGAATCTGCCGCCAAGGCGTAAAGAATTCCCTGCGGTACCACTTCTAGGTTGAGCCTTCTCATTTCTTCGCACAAGGGTTCACTCACCGGCTTTAACTCTAGGTGGTTGCAATGATCCTTGCGGCTAAGAGCATCCGCAACAACATTTGCTTTGCCGGGATGATAGTGCACTTCTAAATCATAATCCTTGATCAACTCAAGCCATCTTCTCTGCCTCATATTCAATTCTGACTGGGTGAAGATATATTTGAGGCTCTTGTGATCAGTGAAGATATTGCAATGATTGCCCATTAGATAATGTCTCCATATCTTGAGGGCATGAACAACGGCAGCTAACTCAAGATCATGAGTAGGATAGTTGAGCTCATGGGGTCTAAGGGCTCGTGAAGCATAGGCAATGACTCGGCCTTCTTGCATAAGGACACAGCCAAGACCGGTGCCTGATGCGTCACAGAAGACTTCAAACGGTTTGGAATTATCGGGTTGAGCTAGCACTGGGGCTGAAGTTAGATGTTGTCTAAGGGTGTGAAAAGCTTTCTCACATGATTCACTCCACACGAATTTCACTCCCTTCTTGAGTAATTCGGTCATGGGTTTTGCGATTCTAGAAAAGTCAGGAATGAATCGACGGTAATATCCCGCCAATCCTAGGAAACTGCGGATTTGATGTACGGATTTGGGTGGTTTCCAATCCATCACCTCCGAACTTTACTAGGATCTACGGAGATACCATCGTGGGAAATGGCGTGCCCCAAGAATTTGACACTTTTCAACCGAATTCGCATTTGGAGAATTTAGCATAAAGGCGATGATCTCGCAAACGCTGAAGGACAACTCGGAGATGGTTGGCGTGTTCTTCCTCGCTCTTAGAATAGATGAGGATATCATCGATGAAGACTACGACAAATTTATCGAGCTCCGTCATGAATACGGAGTTCATGAGGTACATGAAGTAGGCAGGCGCATTAGTGAGTCCGAAGGACATGACCAAGAACTCGTAAAGACCATAACGAGTGGAAAAAGCGGTTTTAGGAATGTCGCACGGTCGAATCTTGATTTGGTGGTAGCCAGAACGAAGGTCGATCTTAGAGAAGACTTTGGCACTCGCCAATTGATCAAACAGAACATCAATTCGAGGAAGTGGGTATTTGTTTTTGATAGTGAGCGCATTGAGCGGTCTATAATCTACACACATCCTCAAGCTACCATCTTTCTTTTTGACAAAGAGAGCGGGGGGCAACCCCAAGGAGAAGAGCTTGGGCGAATGTAACCCTTATCTAACAATTCTTGGAGTTGGGTTTTTAGCTCGGCTAACTCTTTGGGTGGCATGCGATAAGGTCTTTTGGAAATGGGTGCGGTACGGGTTGGAGTTCGATCACAAACTCGACATCTCCGTCCGGTGGCATACCGAGGCAACTCGTCGAGAAATACATCCGGGTACTCACACACTACCGGAATCTCATCAAGGGAAGAGATAATGGTCGCATAGGCACAAGAGTCGGTACGCGTCCGGAAAGGCGAGGTACAAGCTAGCCCGACCGTAGGAGAGTGGATCTCTACGACCCTATCTCGATATATCTAGAACCACCTTATGTTGATTCATCCATTCCATACCCAAAATAACATCCATGCTCCCCAATTTGATGACTATCGATTAGATTGAATGACCCGACTTCCTAGTCTTAGGGGAACTCCAAAAATTACTAAGCGAGACGCGATGTTTCCCCCGGTGTAGTAATTTTATAAGTAGCTTTGGTTGGTACCCCTCTTAGACCCAATTTGTCTAGTAGACTCTCATTTATGAAACTATGGGTGGCTCCCGAATCAAATAAGACCTTGACAGGAGTGTTATTGATAGAGAATGTACCCATCAGTACTGGAGCTCCTGCGGGAATGTCATTCAGGGTGGTGAAGTTCAACTTGCCCTGATGCACTTGCACCATGGGTTTCTTGGCCGGAGTGGCAGGTTTGCTTCCCGTACTCTGGTTCTGTGGGTTTGGCTTGATCCCGCCCGGGCTTGGGACACTCATTAATATAGTGCCCTGGCTGGCCACAGTTGTAGCAACGGCGATCTCCAACATCACGAGGGGGTGCATTGGGCTTTGGAGCCTGCGGCGGGGCACGGCGGAGCCGGAAGTTCCCGGCGGGGTTTGCCCTGGAATGGCTTCATCGTCCAGCGTCCAGTTGAAGATTGCTGGGATGGGCCTGGAGCTTCCCTCTTCACAAAACGAAACTTCTTGTTCGTTCCGCTGCCTGGGGTGAAACCGGACACTCTCTTGTTGTCCCCATGGGCTTTCTTCATAGCATCCTCTTGCGAGATAGCTTTATTCACGAGCTCATGGAAGTTTGCGGGCTCGAGCAGATTTAGGCGCTCATACAACTTGCCATCAAGTCCGTCGCGGAACCTCTCCATCTTCTTGGCATCAGTATCAACATGATGCCCACCGTCCTGGCATAAGCTATTGAATTTCTGAGCATAGCGGTACACGGAGTCGGATCCTTGACGAAGGGCTAGCGGCTCCCTCATCTTCGGTCCATCGGACCCTTGGGGATGTGGTGACTCTTGAAGGCTTGCTTGAATTCTTCCCAAGTCACGGCGTGATTTCGCCGCATGGACTTGAAGTGGTCCCACCACATCAAAGCTTCTCCTCGCGGTTGTAGGGCTGCGAAGTTCGTTTTGTTCTCCTCGGAGCAAGGCGGCACAAAGGCGAGAGAACTTCGCCTCTACGGCCTTGACCCAAGCCTCGGCTTCCGAGAGGGTCTTCCCTTTCGCGAAAGTTGGCGGCTTCATGGCGATGAGCGGGGCATACGTGGTGACTCGGTTGGGTCCCTCGTGGTTGGCCCCATGTAGCGGCCCTCGGTTCATTTGCCGGGCGATCTGCCGTTGTGTCCGCAAGATGCGGCGCGAAGCACCTCGGTTTGGGTGGCCATGAAAGCCTCCGTCGGGTTCATGGGCGGGGGTGGCGGCAAGTCACCACTACCACTCGCTCCAAAACCGTTTGGAGAGCTGCGTGTGGTTCCCACCATCTGAAAAGTGAGCGTCATTAGTGAGATAACCCAAAGCTTACTTCCAAATGATGACAAGCACGATCATGCATTACCACATCTCATTAATAATAAATAATGAGTACAGCAACAAGCACCACATTCTATAGCCACAAAGATTCATATAATCGTTCTCTTAATATGGTTAGGACGGTGATTGCTCAAGTGCGCGGCTCCTAAACACTTCCAAACGATCGTCGTTATCCCGAATACCAAGAAGATGGTATACGAACGAGCACTTATATGCTGGTAACGAGTGACGTTCGTAAAGATGCTTTGTTTTACCTACGCTCTTAGGAGATAAACAATACAATCTTTGACAAGCGTGATCATTCGCAACGAATTATCCAAGGATATGGCATTCAGCATAAGCAAATTTAATTTGAAAGACAATGAAATTCACTTAAAGCATACGAGCTTAAGCATTCTTATTACAACATGACAGAACAAGGTTCAACGTCATTACAACTCGATTTCGAAACATCAAGACAACACATGATACAATAGTTGCTTGGCACGAAGACGTGCTGTCAAGCCACTACTCCAACATCTCTAAGACAACTCGATAAGATCGATATCCTGCTGCTCCCTGCTGTCGGCAACCTAGTTGCCCACTGAAGCACCACTGTACGAAGGTGAAGGGCGGGGGAGTCGGTAGCGGTGGTCCCGCTCGGCTCGTGATCCGGACCGGACACGGCCTTCTTTGCTCCTCCGGTGTGCTCGTGCGGGGGCGATGGGCCGTAAGGCCACTATAGCCTCGTAAGGCCGCCACCGTACCTCGGCCTCCCGTACGTGCTCCTGCATCTCCGCAATGTTCCGCAACGGGGGTCGGCCTCTCTATCTCGTGTGCGTCGGCACCCTCCTCTAGTGCATGGTTCTCCGCCTCTAGGTCCACGATCCTGCGGAGGCGGTCACCTCTCTCAAGCTCCAACCGGAACCTCCTAGCACGCGACTGTCGTTCTCCTGCTGCACACGGGTAAGCGTGAAGTTCGGGCCGCCGGTGTGCTTCGCCGAAAGTCGCTCCCAATCGCGCCTAGATGCCTCCAAGCGGCCGTGCAATAATTCTTCGCGGTGTTAAAACGCGGCCCACGGAGTGTGAAAACCACGTTCGGACAACGGGCAAGTGTCCGAGTAACATCCAACGGCTCGCTAGGGTCGGTAGCTCCCGTAGATGGTCCATACAATCCAACCAAGTCGGGTCGTGAGGACTCACGGCCGAAACGGTCCAAACGGTGAAAGAGCTACCACGGTAGGGTTGTGGTCACAAAAGTCCGTCGGCACTGCGAGGGCGGGCGACTCCACGGACTCGTGCGTGATAAATCCCCGTAAATAAAACTCGGGTCAAACCGGCGGCGTGATGCGGGTGCGGCAGACAAGGAACGATCACCCCGCAACGGGGAACACCAAAGCGCTCAAACTCCTTCACCTCGTACGCGGGCGGGGTAAGGTAGCTCGCGATCGAGTGCTTCCCACGCCAAACGCGGAAAACCCTCCCGGTGCAACCCGTTGGTACGGATCGTACCGTCGCCGTCGAACCGGTGGAACACGGGGAAATCCATCCGTACACAAAGGTAACCCATGTCGGATCTCAAAAGAGAACGGCATGACAAATGGTGAAGTTACGGCATTTGTAAATAACATTCATAACCAAAAATCCGAAGCCTCAAAAATTTTTCCCCGAGTTTTCAATTTAACCTTTAACATTTTTCAATTAAGCTTTTTAAGGTTGAGCACCGATCGAAGAAACAAGATGAAGGGTCCTTAACTTGGATGTGCCTAGGGGAAAAAGTGAACCAACCCAACGAACTAAGATTGAAACTTCTTGTCACAAGGTAACTAGTTGAGGATCACTTGTTTTTAACAATTTGGTTTAATTAACCTAGCACAAGGTAAACAAATTTGCCACAAAATTTTGGCAGCATGACGGCTAGGTATGAGAGGTACTTCTAATTTATAAAAAGCACACACTAGCATAATTTTCCTTAGAGAACACATGGAATTTCGATTTTTGGGGTCCATTTTAGTTGTTTCGATTTTTAACATGCATACAAGACGTCCTATTCGACCTCACATGGCAATCAAGCCAAAAATCGAAGTTAGTGCCGGTGGCAAGGCTTTTAATCGTCTCTCCCTATAATATCTAGTCGAGAGCTATACGGTACTCGCCTAACAACTAACGAAGCGCCGTTATGTACACGAGAAAACGAACCTTTCGTGCCGGCACGTCACGAAAGCGTCCACATACATTACCGTTCACTATAGAAACGGTATCCATGCGTTAAGCCGCTGCATGGACGGCGTCCAACCTCGGACACCCTCCGTTTGAATGGAGTGTATCCTTGCCTCGCATGAGCGACATGCGGAATGCACACGTATGAAACACATGGCGACACACAACTCATAAACGAGACGCGAAGATGGGATCCGTGGAATGGATCACTCCATCAACCCTCGCAATTCCCGTGATGCGGAACAGCACACGTATAAAACACGTGGCTCCTAGTTTGGTTGTGCATGAAAGTAAATCCGACATAAAGTAATGTGCTGGGAGTTAGCAAAATAAACCATAAGTTAAATAAGCCACCTGAAAGAACCCAAAATTCCCTCTAGGGCCTCTCGGTCTAGTTTATCCTTAGCGGACCAACGTATTTTGGAAAATCAGACAATCTTGGCACATTTTATTCAAAAATCGTTGATTAAGGTTTATTAATTAATCTCCGGTGCATATAAGCTACGATGCCAATCGTGACAACCCGCCCGGGAAAGTACCGTACTATCGCCTAAGACCGATCCACTTTGGCCATTAAGCAATAATAAAGTACCATCCTGTCGTAAGTCGCGGGTTAACACCCGTAAATCACTTGAATAGCACAAGGATCGATATATGCATTAAAACTCACTCGAAGGCGAGTCCGGAGATACAATAACATTCACATTCAAATTCGTGCCCCCAAAGGGTTTAATTATTACAAACCATAGTTTTTGTCATGACGGAATAGTTCGAGTTTTGAAAAGACGGCGGAATTTAAGCGGCGGCGGCGAAGTCACCACGGGAGGCCATCCATGATACTTCGGTAGTCGTCCTCCACCCACTCCGGCTCCCCGGCCGGCGGGATCTCACCGGGCCACACATCACCGAAGGCATGACTCGGATCCACACTTTATAGCAAGGCTGAGTATACTAATACTCAGCAAGACTTACCCGTCGGTGTTATCTACTTCACCAAATCTAGACCATGAAAGGCTTTTTGGCTATTGGGTTGCTTTTGCTAAAAAGTAACAAAGAGTAGGTCCTTACTTTCAAGATTTTAGCACAAGTTCTAGTAGTTTAGTCATTACTACATTAGCCGGCTAGTACAAACAAAGTTGTACAATACAATTATTCAAACATCATCTTCATCAACTTCCATCATTTGGGATCACATGACTAGTGGAGTAAGTAGTCTCGGATAACGGTGAGAGGCCGACAATCGATTGATTTAAACCTTGCAAGGTAGACCCAAACACACGGTCGATCGCCCCCGCAAGGACAACTCCCCGGACCGTCCCCATAAATCTTCGGTTTGGGATCGAATCTTACGAGTCTTTGGTGCGGGCTATCCGCATACCCCGCGAGATACCCGGAGTCACCATACACCACCGTAGCTAGCCGTGAGAGCGAATCCCAAGAGTAGTAATAGTAAGATCCCTCGCCGCCTCATTATGGTACTAGGCTTACCGGTCCCATACCCGCATATGCTTGGTACGTTCAAAAACTTAACCCACATAACCACCGGACCGGAGCCCCGGATCCCATGCTCTTACCACGTGAGCAAATCCATTTAGGATATAGTATGATTCCTATCTAGGAACCTATTCTCGCGAGTGAGGTCATCACTCGACTTGTAACGGTCCTATAGCTTAGCAACCTATCGACCTATCATACTAGTAGGGACCAAAGGTACCTATGGATCATGCATCTAGGGTTGCATTCAACTCCCTGAACGTAAATGCACAATCATTCATAGATAATTGAATAAAGAATTTGAAAACTAGGTTAGATGCACCGGAGCTTGCCTTCGTCAGCTACGTTAGCTTGGGCACCCTCGGTGTCGAGTCCGTCCACGTACTGCAGAGAACCTTCCGCTCCGCCTTCCTCGGTTTTCGGGACCGGGGAGTAGTCTCCGTCCGGAAGATCTACACGGAATGCAATGCACTTTTAGGTGATGTGATAGTTTTTTGTCTTATCCAACTCTAGTTGGTCATTATTCACCTTAACAAGCATTCATCTAAGGTTTCTATTTGAGGAAGTCGTTGGTTGTACATGGGTTACTCTTTTATTCCACATTTGAATAAAGGTTTTTATTTAAGCTTATCATTTCATGTGAAAGCTTTATTTCATTTTACCTTCACAAGCAGAGGTATAAATAATATTTTTATTGGTGAATTAACTCCTTATCGGTAATGTTAATTAAATTTCTTTTATTTATATTAAGTAGTATTTCCAAAAAGGAAAAAGATTTAATTAAGGATTCCTTTTTATTTAATTTCCCTTTAATATTAAATGGGCATTTAGGCCACTTATTAATCAATTAAATTACCAAAAATTACATGAGTGTTTCTTAAGCCTAATAGCACCTATCCTGGTCCATTGACCCACATGTAAGTGTTGGATGCTAGGAAATTAAATATTATTGAAAATAACAAAGGCTAGCTAGTGATTCAAAGTAAATGCATATAAAAATAAATAAGCCTCAAAATGATCCAAACGTTCTTGAGCATGCTCTCTGGTCCTAAACAAGCTTAGAAAACCAACATGTTCACATGGAATCTCTACTGAACTTGGTTTAATAATTTACAAAGGAAAACATGCATAATTCAAGAATAATTATTTGTGTTAATCCTAAATTCATGATTAATTCACAAGGTGTGCCTTTTGACATCACAAGACAGTGTGCACAAGTTGGGCTCAAGAACATGAATATATTTAACATGAAAAATCATTTATGCAGTTCTGTCAGAGATAGAAAAACATTTTTATAAAACGATTTAAATGATAACTTTGTGCAATTTTTGGCACAGAATCTAGTCATATCCTAACTCACAACATATCCAAAACTTGGCTACAGAGAAGCTACACATTTCAAGTTATGACAGATTCAAGCATAACACATTTGTAATTTTTCTGCCAAAACTATTTTGAATCTAGCTACAAGTGTACATCAAGTAGGTGGGGTTAACATCCTGAAACCTACAAAATTGGTTTGAGAATTTTCTGAATTTTCTGTGAATTTCTAGGAATTTTCTAAGACCTTGGACTGATCTGCAATAAAACTAAGTTACATTTCTTTGCAACTAGGCCCTTGGATTCACATCCATGCCCTCGGTGTTTATTAATTATAAATACCTTATTTAGTTGTGTTAATCAAGTTTAATCGGCTCCTAAACATGTTTGACATGTTTTGTCACGAATTTGCACAAAAGACCTTGGTCAAAATCTCAAACCACGGTCAAACCCTAGATCTCCTTTAAGGCTGAAATGGTTTTCTTGCGCGTTCTCCAAATTTCACTATAGAAGTTCAAAATCGGCCAATACAAAAGTTGTTTATTATTTCCGGGAACACATTTTTCGTAATTGGCGGACATTCCAATTTTGAGTGCAAAATGGCCAAAAATCGGTTTGATCGCGCCGTGAACGAAGAAATCGAGCCGTGGAAAATCCGCAACTTCGGTCGACGTTCCGGCAAACCGTTGATCAAAACATATGTCGCCCTTTGGGAAAGTTGTAGATCTATAGCTCCTCTACAACTTTGCTTTTTGGAGATTTTCAACTTAGTTGGAACTTTTTGGAGTTTTGCAATTTCGAAAAGGGCTAAACGGAATAAAATTGGGCGGGCGACGTCGTCACCGCGCTCCGGAGCACGCGCGTGCGTTCCGGGCGCGTCGGCCACGTGTCGTGGTCGCGATTCTCCGCGTACGGACATCGAAGACGTCGCCGTGGACCGGGGAACGGACGGCGTGACGCATCCGTCCGCTTCTCGCCCGTACGCCGCGTCCACGTCGTGAACCGCGCAAGGCCGGGGCCACGCGCCGCGTGCAAGCGCGTCGCGCGCGCGTGCCCCGCGCATGCCGAGCGCCACCCGGCCGCCTCTTGGGCGGCACGCCCACCTCCATACTCCCCTCTGTCGCGACATTCTCGGCCGCCACGCACGTCGTCGTGCTCGGGCCGACGTGAAACGAGAGCACGCCGTCGCCATTGACGCCACCACCGAGCTTCCTCCTCCGCCCTCCTAGCATCCCCTCGCTCTACCACCGGTTCGCCCGAACCTCCCCAACCCCCGCGGCATCGCAGCCTCTTCCGCCGGGGGCCGTGCGGCGCCGAGCGGGGACGGCCGCGACGGGCACTCGAGGCTAGCTCGCCGCCGGCGCCCGACGACACCGCCCCGGGCCCAACTTCCACGCCAAATCGTCCCGTACGGGTGCGCGGAGGCTTCTAGGCCGGCTCCCCGGCCGATTCCGGCAGCGAGTCGCCGCCGGTGAGCTCCCCGGCCGCCGGCGGGGACTACATTGCAGCGATTTGATTCTTTTCGGGGTTCCGGTGTAAGATTCCGGGGACCGTAAAGGTAGTTCTAGGGTTACGGCAGCAACTTCGGAAAATCATTAAAAATCGTAGAAAAATCAGACAAATGCAAAACCAATTTTGTTGGTTTCGTGGTGAAGAAATCTATCTTTTCTAGAAAACATATATAGGGTTTTTCTGTACAGTGTTTGAACTAAAAATTCAAACATAGTTTGGAGTGTTTTTAGTGCAGTTTAAAATATACACATGCTATGAACTTGAATTTTGGATATGTTGCTCTTTATATCATGTCTAGATCTGTGGCAAAAGTTTGCATGATTTTGATGTATATATTTTCGGTTATGATTTATTTAAGCTTTATGCTAGAATAAGTTTGATGCTTTTTATAGCACCTTTAATGAACTTTTCTTTGAGCACAAATGCACCCTAGGGCTTTGACTTGATGATTAGTACCCCTGGTGTGATGGATGTGAATTTAGGGAATTGTTTACTAGGTGTTTTGGATTTAATCTTGTGTAGGAGTTTAAATTCAAAATCTGAAAAATAAATTGAATTTGGAACCATGCCTTGGTCAGAAACTCATTTTTGGCATACATGACCTGAAGGAGAAAGTTGAGATCAAAAAGTTTATTAAATCTTTATATATGAATTAATGTAGATTTACTAGGCTGCAATTTGTCTTTTTCATGTAATTTAATTTATAAATGATATTAGGCCAAATTTTGGTGTGAAAGCTTAAATTAAGTATATGTTGCTGTGTGCAAAAGATTAGATTCATTGGAAGTGTTTTTGATTTAATTTGGATGTATGGTTGAAAGACTTGTTGTAAATAATTAAAGAAAGATGGAAATTAAAAGTGCTAAATTGTGAAATCATGTTTGTTTCTATTTTTATTAAATTAAACACACCCCCTTGCTGTTTGGTTAATTTAAGTAACTTAAATTGCTTAGATGTGCACACAATCACCATCAAAATAATGTTTTGTTTATTATCACACACACTAATAATTTCTGTAAGAAAATAATGTTGTTTGGATGAATGTGTCCAACAAGAGTTGATTTTGTGGTAATTCTCCCCCCTTCACCATAACCTAATGCATGTGCATGTAAACGTGTAGATATTCCTGACGGAACATACACGCTCACCCAGGAGGAGGAGGGAGCAACTAGCGGAGAGGTGAATCAGTTGAGTGTGCGAAAGAAGACCCGGACCAAAGTCCGGAAGAGCCAAAGGCTTGTTTGGGTGTAGAGTCTGAGGAAGGCAAGCACCGGTTTCATCTAACCCATGTTTTTAAATTAAAATCATGTCCTTTACTTTTCAGCTCTTTATTGCTTTACTTGTGCATTTAAGTTTCGGGAGTTGTTTCGAAACCTAGTTTCATGATCCTCGGGACTCCTATGCTCTTTTACTAGTATGTTAGGAACGCTAGTGCCATGCGCTAAGGATACGGTAGAAGTCGAGTAATGACTCATTGCTCACGAGATATAGGATGCTTATGTTGGAATCATAAGATGGTTAAATTGACTCGCTCATGTGGTAAGAGCAATGGGTTCGGTCTCGACCGAGTAGCATGGTGCTGGTCCTAAGCTATTGAACGTACCAAGTACTTGTCGGGAATGAGACCGGTAAGCCTAGTACCTTCGAACGGGGCGGGATCTTTCTAGCTACCCGCTTGGGATGTGTCTCCGGGCTAGCTACCCGTGGTATAGTGTGTGAGTCCGGACGGGTCGGGTTAGACCCTCCGGATAACCGTGTACCGTAGTTTGTAGCGTTTGATCCCAAACTCGTGGGATGTTGGGAACCGCCTGGTTGGGGTAGACACTGCACTTGGTCTACCTTCTTTCGTGTATCTTGGGTTTACCTTGCAAGGATATAAATCAATCGATCGTCGGTCACTCGCCGTTATCTAAGTCGGCTTCACCACTGGCTACCCCATGGTTATTTATGGAACATTTTGGATTAATATTGTTACTTGTTTAATATTGTTTGCACAATTGTTTAGTACAGGTGCTCACCTAGACTGATTAACATACTCAAATATGAGCTAAAATCTGAAAATAAGGATCAACTCTTAGTCGCTTTTGGCAAAACAAACCCACAAGCCAAAAAGCCTTGCATGTCTAGTCTTACTTTATTTTTTGTCGGGTAAGTCTTGCTGAGTATTAGTACTCAGCCTTGCTTAATTTGTTGTTTTCAGGTAATCCCATCTGGCCTGGTTCTATCCCAGATGGTTGGGAGCTTGAATGGGAAAACGATGATGAGGAGTGATATGCATGGATGGCCTCCCGTGTGTATCATGCGCTAGTTTTATTTCCGCCGTTTAAACTCGTTCATGTTTACTTTTATGTACCAAAAACCTGGTTTGTAATAATGTTGAACCCGTGAAACTTGTTATGTAATGTAATGTTGTACTGCGGTCCCGCCTTCGTGTGGGCTTAGCGCATATCGGCGATCTGTTGTATGTGATTTACGGGCTTTACCCGGCGGAAGCGACTTAATAATTCTTTATTATTGCTTAATGGCCACGGGGACCGGCTTAGGCGATAATACATAATTATTTTGGGCGGTTCTCGTCACAAATTCGGTACCCGGAGCGATGATATGCACCGAGTAATTAAAATACCTTAACAAACTTGTTTTTGGAATAAAATTTGCCAAGATTAATAATCTTGCTAAAAGAGTAGGACGTTAAGGTTTAATCTAGTCCGAGAGGCCTAGAGGGAATTTTGGGTTCTTTCGGGTGGCTAGTATATTATGGTGTATTTAGTCCGACTTTCAAGCACATTTATTCTTGTCAAAACTTCCTTTCATGCACAACCATACTAGTTCATCACGTTTTGCCATAAGTGGTGGTACCACGGGGAAGTCTGTGAGGGACTAGTGGGACCTATTCCAATGGGTGCCACGTCGCGTACGCGTCTCATCACGTTTTGCCATACGTGGTGGTACCACGGGGAAGTCCCGTGAGGGACTAGTGAGACCTATTCCAATGGGTGTCACGTCGCGTCCGAGTCTCGTCATGTTTTGCCATACGTGATGGTACCACGGGAAAGTCCGTGAGGGATGAGTGAGGCCTATTCCAATGGGCACTCACGTCGCGTCGAGTCTTAAATAGGACGCCGTCCATGCGGCGGCTTTACGCATGGATACCGTTTCTATAAGCGAACGGTAATGAATGTGGACGCTTTTGTGAGTGCCGGCACAAAAGGTCTTGAATATCCGTGATTTTCTGCAGGTACACTAACCATGGTTGTTAGGCACGGTAATTAAGAAACGAATAGCTTCCGACTAGTTATTATAGGGAGACGTTTATATATGCCCGCCACCGGCGCTAACTTCGTTTTTAAGCTTAAAAGCTTTGTGAGGAAGTTTAGGACGCTTTTTGCATCATGTAAAAGCTATCAAACCAAAACTGAAGTCAATTCATGTGTTGCTTGGTCTCTATTTAATGTGTGTTTTGTAAGGACCAATCTTGCTAGTGTGATTGCTTTGATCAGGTGTTAAGCAAAAATTGTAACTAGATGCTGTTCAAATTTTCTAAGGTTTATCTAGAAAATTTCTGGCTAGGTGCTCTTTAGGGAAATTGTTCATCACCTAGTTAAGTTTGCTCCCTGAATTTCTTATAATTTTAGGAGGTTTAAAACTGAAGTTAGGACCAAAATGGCTAGCCTACGTCTTGCTGAATTGCTCTTGCTGAATTGCTGTAAAAATTCTCGAGTTAGGCAGAAAACTTGAATTTTTACCTATAGTTCCAAAAAGAATTTGACCAGAGAATCTAAACCAAAAATGTTTCTTATAGCATACTTTGTGTTGTCAAAATCTCATGGTCCTCAGGTTCTTAATCTTCGAGATATGATCTTTTTAGTGAAGTGTTGCTCTGCTGAAATTTCTGGGCAATAACACTCTGAAAATGGACCTTTTGCACCCTTTTCCAATCTGATTTGATTCGACCTTTTAATACCAAAAATGCTCCTTAGGTATCTATCTACCTCCTGTATAAATCTCAAGGTCACTAGATTTTTAGTTTGGGAGTTATGCCCAAAACTTTAGGTTTCTGTCCTGCTGAATTTCAGAACTAGTGATCTCTGAAATTCAAATTTTTAGGTCATCTTCCTTTAGGATATAGAGAAAACCTTGAATACCAAAATGGTTCATAATTTTGTGATGGAAATGCTCACAAAATTTCAGCACCTATGCATGTGTATATGGAAAGATATCGAAATTTTAGTAAGCCCCTGTTTGCTGTAAAAACTGCTAGACAGAGCTTTGATAACGAACCTTTCGACCCCGGTAAAAGTTGAATCTGTCCCGGAGTTGAATACCAAAGTTTGAGCTTATGCAATTCTACACATGCTGACCAAAATCATAATTTTTCGACGCTTGAGCTGAGAGATATGGAATTTTTAGTGACCATCGGCCTGCTGTCCAACAACCCCGACAAAGAAAGCGATATCTGAATTTTCGGGTATGATAGCCTCGGGTTTTATCTTTAAGTTGATTACCAATATTGGAAGGCTCGAGATTTTTACATCCCCTGCCTAAAGATGATGATATTTAGGTGGTGGAAGAATGCTACGTATGTTTTGAAGTTTCTATCCACATATGAACACAATCAGTGCGAGATCCATCTATCTCCATCTTCTTTTAGGATGGCTTCTAAGAGAAGCATACTCATATCCTTGCCGAGTCAAGTGGAACCCCGTTGTACTCTCCTAATTGCTTATACGCCTTTCTTCAATTTAGATGCAATCCACCAACTTCCTATGTCTATGTAAAGGTGATCACTCCACTTTCCTTGCATCGATACTCCTACAGTGATCACTATCAATTCTCAGCCCTCCTTATGCTTGCTCACAAATAAATAAAAGAGAACATGGTTACAAGGCATCAAAAATCTGTTGGTAAGCACATGGGCATCATCACCGCATGCATATCTTGCAACCTTAATAACATAAATCATGAGCATGGGAAATGCATTGCACAACATGTGCATTTGGGACATTGGATGAACTAACATGCATATGTCCTGACGGTTTTCCATCTTTCTACTCCATCGCCCTTTTTCTCGGTGATGTTGTTGTTCCATAAACGAAGGTGCCGCGACGAAACCTAGGGTATCATGTGTCTTGCAGCCATGTGATTACCACTAGGAGCGCGCTAGGTATCTTGGTTTTCGAGAATGCGACTCACCACACCTATTACTTCTCAACTCTATGTTTATCCTCTCTCGCCTTGACTAACCTCATGGGTGAAGCAAGTCATGCCGACATTGCATCATGAGTATCATATCTCATGAGCATATGCATCAACGCATTTCATCAACATGTGCATCAAGCATGTGTGCACTACATCATGCACGCATCATGTGCATCACTCATTATGCATCATTACATAAGCACCATAAGCTCATGTGCATATACATCATACTATATGCACCTCATCATAAGCATCATTATGAGCACCATTCCACCGATGCACAACTCATCTATATACATTAATATTGCAAGCATGTCTCATTGGTGCACCACCTATCTAGTTAAAAGTCATTGCACCACTAATGGGATGAAGGATGTCGCTAATACTCATAACATAAGTGACATGTGAGCAAGCCTTTCCCGAAATTCCCGTACTAGCTTGTCTTTGCATATCTTTCCCACTAAATATCCGTAAGAACTCCCGGTAACGGCTCTCTATGACTTTACCATCCTTAACTATTCTTATGAACTAACATCAGAGCTACGATGGTAGAACCCTTAAGACATCATCGAACCCTTGTTATTCTCCAAAAATATTTCTTTTAGCAATCTTAGTATGGTCAATTGCTAAGATTCCCATTCCTTATAGAGATCCTTATGAAAACTTTTCAACTCGGTCTTCTTTCGATTAATCACACCGGTTGCTCGATATCAACTTAACCGAGTTAAGGTGAAGGTGTATAAACAAGAGATGTTTCATGAGCAATCAAGGTTCTCCAAAAGTCAAGATATGAGGAGCTTCGAGAACTCAATGATTTGTGATCCTTTTTAATGTTTCTTTCAAATTAATGGAATCGGGATATAATAAAACAAAAGTTTGGCAAATCCTTCGATAAACCTTCTCAAAGCAACTCGATTCTAAAATGAGGTTACCTCGAGACCTTTTCGATTTCTCCAATACCACGCTTAATTCTCTCGAGTCATTTATCTCATCCTCTTCGAGCCATGACGACATTACACAACATCATCTCTCTACCATCTCTTCTCACCGTAGTGTCGTTGCCAAGTTGCCAAGGGCATCTCGATGGTAGTGCACCCTCTTGTCAACATACCAATGGTTATCATCTATGACAACTGTCAGATCACTGCCCAAATGGGTGGCCTACGTATGGCATGAATTAGATAAAGATAGAACCCTCCATCTGTCTTCTTCTCTGAGTTGGTTAAACTCGGGAAACGATTTTCTCTTTCTAAAATTCCTTTGGAGGATGAGGAATGTTCTAAGGATATGAAAAGAATCTGCATTCTTATGGATGAACGGGACGACGATCTCCACCAAAGAAAATCCCATAAACCCACAACTGAATACTAACGATCTTTGGACCATCTACATATTCGTGCTCCATCGAATCTGTGCCACTCCATTACCATCGTGTTTCACTGCAGCGGCCAATGCTGTATTAATCTCCTGTCCTGCCTCTAACGCCAAGCGTGTCATCATTACTGCACTGTGGCAACCATCGGTCAAGAGGGGAGTATCGATCTTTGATGCCCGACCACCCTTTGTAGAACATGGCTATTGGCTCCTTGCTTAAAAACAAACCCTATAGAACCTTCGATTGAGTTCTCTAACTTTCTAACCTATTGTTATGATTGTTTATCAATAACTATCATGCTCGGATTATTGTACTCTTAGGGAGTCTAATGGGATTGTCATGAACTTTCGGGGAAATGGAATCCACCACGGGAGATCCGGTCAATCTTCGACCCAATGAGATGTTCCCATCTCTTCCACCAACACAAAGGAGGTGGTGGATATCTTTGCCAACACCATGAAAATTTTGGAGGGCCAAAATTTGGTGTTAAGCCAACTAGTGCAAAATGTCATCCATAATCGTTATCAAGGACTATCGCAAACTAGTCTATCCGACGGTCTTTCCCAAGCAATTTCGGAATCTATTATGGAGCAAGTCTATCTATTCAATCTATTGATGAATCATGAAGCTCAAAATCAAAAAAATCAAGATTCCAATCAGCAACTCCTAGATTCACTCATGCCACCATCGCAACTTCCTATGGAACTTAGGGAGGAAGAAAGAAGGAGTAAGAGTCACAAAGCGAGATTTGCCAAAGATTGACTTGAATGGATGGGAAATTACATGCACCGAACTTCCCTCCCGTGAGAAAAAGCCAAGCAACCCGCCTAGTGTTGTGGATCAGCCCATCAAAACCCGGTGGATCCCAAGGTCCAATACACCCACACCTCATCTCTCGCTTCAATTGTAGAGACCACGGACAATTTGTGAGGGAGTGCCGAAAACCGAGCGGAACAAAACAAATCGGCACGGTCGAGGCTCAAGAGCCAAGCAGGGAAGTCAAGGCAAACAACCAAAACCCCAAGTGAAACAAGGCAAACATAACTTCACGGGTATACATTTCTATTTGAGAACAACCTCCCCTAAGCAAGTTTTTAAATTCCTAATCTCGGGACGAGATTTCTTTTAAGGGGGGTAGATCGTAACACCCTGGTGTTTATTAATTATAAATACCTTATTTAGTTGTGTTAATCAAGTTTAATCGGCTCCTAAACATGTTTGACATGTTTTGTCACGAATTTGCACAAAAGACCTTGGTCAAAATCTCAAACCACGGTCAAACCCTAGATCTCCTTTAAGGCCGAAATGGTTTTCTTGCGCGTTCTCCAAATTTCACTATAGAAGTTCAAAATCGGCCAATACAAAAGTTGTTTATTATTTCCGGGAACACATTTTTCGTAATTGGCGGACATTCCAATTTTGAGTGCAAAATGGCCAAAAATCGGTTTGACCGCGCCGTGAACAAGAAATCGAGCCGTGGAAAATCCGCAACTTCGGTCGACGTTCCCGGCAAACCGTTGATCAAAACATATGTCGCCCTTTGGGAAAGTTGTAGATCTATAGCTCCTCTACAACTTTGCTTTTTGGAGATTTTCAACTTAGTTGGAACTTTTTGGAGTTTTGCAATTTCGAAAAGGGCTAAACGGAATAAAATTGGGCGGGCGACGTCGTCACCGCGCTCTGGAGCACGCGCGTGCGTTCCAGGCGCGTCGGCCACGTGTCGTGGTCGCGATTCTCCGGCGTACGGACATCGAAGACGTCGCTGTGGACTGGGGAACGGACCGTGACGCATCCGTCCGCTCCCGCCCGTACGCCGCGTCCACGTCGTGAACCGCGCAAGGCCGGGGCCACGCGCCGCGTGCAAGCGCGTCCGCGCGCGTGCCCTGCGCATGCCGAGCGCCACCTGGCCGCCTCTTGGCTGGCACGCCCACCTCCATACTCCCTCCTGTCTGCGACATTCTCGGCCAGCAGTACGTCGTCGTGCTCAGGCCGACGTGAAACAGAGCACGTCGTCGCCATTGACGCCACCACCGAGCTTCCTCCTCCGGCCCTCCTAGCATCCCCTGCTCTACCACCGGTTCGCCTGAACCTCCCCAACCCCGCAGCATCGCAGCTCTTCCGCCAGGGCCGTGCCGGCGCCGAGCAGGGACGGCCGCGACGGGCACTCGAGGCTAGCTCCGCCGCCGGCGCCCGACGACACCGCCCCGGGCCCAACTTCCACACCAAATCGTCCCGTACGGGGTGCGCGAGAGGCTTCTAGGCCGGCTCCCCGGCCGATTCCGGCAGCGAGTCGCCGCCGGTGAGCTCCTAGCCGCCGGCGGGGACTACATTGCAGCGATTTGATTCTTTTCGGGGTTCCGTGTAAGATTCCGGGGACCCGCCGTAAAGGTAGTTCTAGGGTTACAGCAGCAACTTCGGAAAATCATTAAAAATCGTAGAAAAATCAGACAAATGCAAAACCAATTTTGTTGGTTTCGTGGTGAAGAAATCTATCTTTTCTAGAAAACATATATAGGGTTTTTCTGTACAGTGTTTGAACTAAAAATTCAAACATAGTTTGGAGTGTTTTTAGTGCAGTTTAAAATATACACATGCTATGAACTTGAATTTTGGATATGTTGCTCTTTATATCATGTCTAGATCTGTGGCAAAAGTTTGCATGATTTTGATGTATATATTTTCAGTTATGATTTATTTAAGCTTTATGCTAGAATAAGTTTGATGCTTTTTATAGCACCTTTAATGAACTTTTATTTGAGCACAAATGCACCCTAGGGCTTTGACTTGATGATTAGTACCCCTGGTGTGATGGATGTGATTTTAGGGAATTGTTTACTGGGTGTTTTGGATTTAATCTTGTGTAGGAGCTTAAATTCAAAATCTGAAAAATAAATTGATTTTACAACCATGCCTTGGTCAGAAACTCATTTTTGGCATACATGACCTGAAGGAGAAAGTTGAGATCAAAAAGTTTATTAAATCTTTATATATGAATTAATGTAGATTTACTAGGCTGCAATTTGTCTTTTTCATGTAATTTAATTTATAAATGATATTAGGCCAAATTTTGGTGTGAGGGCTTAAATTAAGCATATGTTGCTGTGTGCAAAAGATTAGATTCATTGGAAGTGTTTTTGATTTAATTTGGATGTATGGTTGAAAGACTTGTTGTAAATAATTAAAGAAAGAAATGGAAATTAAAAGTGCTAAATTGTGAAATCATGTTTGTTTCTGTTTTTATTAAATTAAACACACCCCCTTGCTGTTTGGTGAAGTTAAGTAACTTAAATTGCTTAGATGTGCACACAATCACCATCAAAATAATGTTTTGTTTTTTTATCACACACACTAATAATTTCGTAAGAAAATAATGTTGTTTGGATGAATGTGTCCAACAAGAGTTGATTTTGTGGTAATTCTCCCACCTTCACCATAACCTAATGCATGTGCATGTAAACGTGTAGATATTCCCGACGGAACATACACGCTCACCCGGGGAGGAGGAGGGAGCGGCTAGCGGAGAGGTGAATCGAGTTGAGTGTGCAAGAAGACCCGGACCAAAGTCCGGAAGAGCCAAAGGCTTGTTTGGGTGTAGAGTCCGAGGAAGGCAAGCACCGGTTTCATCTAACCCATGTTTTTAAATTAAAATCATGTCCTTTACTTTTCGGCTCTTTATTGCTTTACTTGTGCATTTAAGTTTCGGGAGTTGTTTCGAAACCTAGTTGCATGATCCTCGGGACTCCTATGCTCTTTTACTAGTATGTTAGGAACGCTAGTGCCATGCGCTAAGGATACGGTAGAAGTCGAGTAATGACTCATTGCTCACGAGATATAGGATGCTTATGTTGGAATCATAAGATGGTTAAATTGACTCGCTCATGTGGTAAGAGCAATGGGTTCGGTCTCGACCGAGTAGCATGGTGCTGGTCCTAAGCTATTGAATGTACCAAGTACTTGTCGGGAATCGGACCGGTAAGCCTAGTACCTTTTGAACTGGGGCGGGATCTTTCTAGCTACCCGCTTGGGATGTGTCTCCGGGCTAGCTACCCGTGGTATAGTGTGTGAGTCCAGACTGGTTGGGTTAGACCCTCCGATTAACCGTGTACCAGAGTTTGTAGCGTTTGATCCCAAACTGTGGGACGTTGGGAACCGCCTGGTTGGGGTAGACACTGCACTTGGTCTACTTTCTTCCGTGTATCTTGGGTTTACCTTGCAAGGATATAAATCGATCGATCGTCGGTCACTCGTCGTTATCTGAGTCGGCTTGACCACTGGCTACCCCATGTTTATCTATGGAACAATTTGGATTAATATTGTTACCTGTTTAATATTGTTTGCACAACATGCTTGTTTAGTACAGGTGCTCACCTAGACTGATTAACATACTAGAATATGAGCTAAAACTTGAAAATAAGGATCCACTCTTAGTCGCTTTTGGCAAAACAAACCCACAAGCCAAAAAGCCTTGCATGTCTAGTCTTACTTTATTTTGTCGGGTAAGTCTTGTTGAGTATTAGTACTCAGCCTTGCTTAATTTGTTGTTTTCAGGTAATCCCATCTGGCCTGGTTCTATCCCAGATGGTTGGGAGCTTGAATGGGAAAACGATGATGAGGAGTGATATGCATGGATGGCCTCCCGTGTGTATCGTGCGCTAGTTTTATTTCCGCCGTTTAAACTCTCGTTCATGTTTACTTTTATGTACCAAAAACCTGGTTTGTAATAATGTTGAACCCGTGAAACTTGTTATGTAATGTAATGTTGTACTCGGTCCCGCCTTCGTGTGGGCTTAGCGCATATCGGCGATCCCGTTGTATGTGATTTACCGGGCTTTACCCGCGGAAGCGACTTAATAATTCTTTATTATTGCTTAATGGCCATGGGGACCGGCTTAGGCGATAATACATAATTATTTTGGGCGGTTCACGTCACGCGCGCGCGTACGGCGGCGCGTGCCTCGGGGGCACCTCGGGACGGGGCGCTTCGAGGGGCGCGCGCATCGGGACCCGGGGGCGTGGCGCGGACGTCGAGGCCTCGGGGAGCGCGGGCACGGACGCCGGGCGTGGCCGGCGGCGGACGGCGACGGCGGCGCATGGGGGCGCGCACGACGCGCGCGCGGCGCGCTCCGGCTCGCGCGTCTTTCGGTGCCTGGTTTGAATTGATTTTTCTCAAAATTTTCAAACAGAACTGGACCAAGTGATGAATACCAAAGTTGTAGATCTAGGTACCAGCTACAACTTTTACAAAGGCTGTATAGAGTTTTGTTGCCTAGATTTGAATCTGTGGGAGTGCCAACTTTGAATGTCACCCTATGCTTGCCAACAGTAAACTCTGGCTTGCAAGGGCTTTTTCACAATTTTCCCCTCCAAATTGGCAATGCCACTCTACATGAAAGTTGTGTCCCTCAACAAGACCTACAACTTTCCCAAAGGTAGAATTTTAAGTGTTTAGTTGAATTTTGGAGAACGCGGCAAAAATTCCGGCAGACACTTGTGGACATGGGATGGCAAGGGGGTTTGACCCACCCTTTGACCATGGTTGGCCCCACAAGTGTTTTAACTATTCACTAGGGGTCTCTAGGGGTGTGTTAGGGAGTTTTCATGGGTGAGGGCCCAGGTTGACCTAGGGTTGACTATTTGCCCGGCTAATCATGTCATTAGCGTTAACGACGGTAATTAAAAACCCGGGGCGTCACGCGCCGGCGAGAGGGAGGCGGCCGCGCCCGCCTCGAGCTCCATGCCGGAGTCGCCGAGGCCACCGAAGACGAAGCCGAAGCCGACGCCACCGGAGCCGCCGCGCCGCCAACGCCGTCAAGCCCCGTGACCGCCGCCGCCGCACGCCCGCGGACGTCGCCACCCGCGCGAGCCCCCGCGAGCCGCCAGGGGGGGAGAGGGCCTCGCCGCCGCCTTCACCGGGGTCCGCGCGGATTCCGGGCGGCCGCCCCTCTGGCAGCGGCGAGGTTGAAGGTGGAGGAAGGGAGGTTGGGGGTGGCGGCTAGGGTTTCCCCGAGTCACTTGCGGGGGGGGGACGCGGGGAGCGGGTTAATGGTTACAACTTGGAGTGCACTCAGAAGTGGGCACCCATGACTATGGCTAGGATTAGTACATAATCCTGGAAGTGAGGGTTGATTAGAAAGTAAACTAGCAAGTCCACGTCTTGCAAGAGAATTAGCCATCTGATTTTGATTTCTTGGGATCTTGTGCGCCGTATAGGACCCGGTCAAAGAGGCAGTAATCAATTGAGTAAAAGGTTTAATCCTCCAGTCCGAGGGATTGGAAGGATCAGCTCCATTTATGCAGTTGACCAACTTCTGATTATCCGATAGGAAATGGACATCATGAAAGTCCATTGTATTGCATAAGGAGGTGGCCAGAGCAAGTGTTGCAGACTCTGCCATAATAACAGAAGTAGAATCCTGCATAGCAACTTTGAGAAACATGCTGAAAGGGGGTTGCATTTCAGTGTTGACAATGAAAATTCCTATTCCAGCAGGTCTTGGAATGACTTGAGACACATCTGGTTGTGTTGATGCATCGGTGTAGCAGCGAATGCCCTGCATAGAGGAAGGTAATTGTACCAGATCAATTATCACCCAGTTTTGTTGGTTTAGTGTGGTATGTTGTACCTGAAAAGAAGTCCAAATTTTGCTTTGGAAGTGTTGATCGTTGCGTGCTTTCCAAATGTACCACAAAACAAAGAGAGTAGTGCGAAGAGAGGATTCTGTGGGTGTAGGTGTCAGTAAAGCAGAGAGAGTCTATTGGACTCCATCTTCATCGGGAGTGATCAAGTGAGATGGACAAGGAGTGCCCGATTGAGCCCACACTTGCTTTGGCAAGTCACAAAGGAAGAAAAGATGGACATCATTTTCAATGTGACCACAAACTGCACAATGTTGATCTATATGAGAAGAGTATCTACCTGCATGCTCAGCTGTGGCAAGTGCTCTTCGGATGAGGCGCCAAGCAAAAGTTTTGAGAAAAGGGGGAATGGTTTTCGCTTTCCATACCTTTTGAAGGATAGAATTGGCATCTTGTGGAATACTCCTAGAGCCTTGTTGTGGAAGAGAATGTTCAGTGAGACCTGACAAGTGGGAGTATACAGCTTTGGAAGTGCATTGTCCATTGGTGGCAGTAGTCCATCTCGGGATGTCTTCATGCTGAGAGTGTACCCAGGAGTAGATGATAGCCTGGACGGCCTCAGGTGTGAAAGTTGTGGATAGCAGTTGCTGATTCCATTGTTTAGTTTCCTGCAACCAAAGATCAGAAATTGTTGATGGCAAGGGTGAGTTGGTAACTGGAAGAAGGAGGTGATCATGTATATCATTCCAAATGTTGGCCCAGGGTGAAGACCAAATGGAGAAGTTGCCAGCATGAATTTGCAATGTAGCATTAGAGTGCAAGTGATGTTTGACCCGCAAGACAGAAGACCAGTAGATAGATCTAGGTCTAGCAGTAGGAGCAGTCCAAAAAGTTTTGTTAAGATAATATTTGGCTTTTAGAATACTAGAAAGAAAAGGATTTTTGTTACTTGCAACATTCCAAGCTAATTGAATCATAAGACTTTTATTAATCAACTGCATATCTCTGATACCTAAACCCCCATCTTTAGTAGATTTACATATATCGTCCCAAAAGCGGTAAGCAATTGGACTAGTGTGGTTATCTTCTTGAACACCTGCCCACCAAAATCTTCTAATGATAGTATTAATTTTCTCAATAAAAGTTTTGGAGAAGAGAACTTTAGACATATAATAAACAAGGGTAGGAGATAGAACATATTTAATGTATTCTAGTCTACCAAAGATGATTTAATTTATTTGCCTCCGAGTTCCAAATTTAGCCAAGAATTATTGTATATGAAATTATAAGCTTTGTCCTTATCTTTGTGAGAAAAGATCATGAGATGGTCGAGGTGCATAGTATTCGGTTGAAAAGTGGCAACAGGGGAAAATACCTTGAATGCGGGATGTGATGTTCATTGGGACATTCCGTCGAAGTAGATAGAAGATTTGTGCAAGTTAGGAGTTTGACCTCGCTTTTTGGCGTAAATCATACAAGATTGTTTTAATGGCATGTGCTTCTTCAATTGTTTCTTTCCCACAGAGAATGAGGTCATCTGCAAATAAGGAATGGATAGGAGGAGCACCCTCTCGAAGGGAGATGCCAGAGAGATTATGGTTGTGAAGAGCATCCTGCAATCTTATAGAAAGTTCATTAATAGCAATAACAAAAAGATGTGGAGAAAGGGGTCAACCCTGCCTCAAACCTCTTCGAGGTTGGAAATATTCAGTAGGCTCATCATTAACCAAAACAGCTAAGGAAGAGG
This sequence comes from Cenchrus americanus, assembly GCA_947561735.1. Lineage (NCBI taxonomy): Eukaryota > Viridiplantae > Streptophyta > Magnoliopsida > Poales > Poaceae > Cenchrus > Cenchrus americanus. Next base: position 86,089,786 of record OX387240.1, on the reverse strand, counting down.
TAGAAATACAAGTATGAATGAGATTGATAAAGTTGGCATTGAGGTGTAGACGAGTCAAAGCTTCTGAAATAAAGTTCCATTCTAGTCTATCAAAGGCTTTAGCTAGGTCAATTTTAAGGATGAAAGCATCATAAGTCCAACTTTTTAAGTTAAAAGAATGAATGATCTCTTGGGTGATGATAAAATTGGAAGAAATGTGCCTGTGAGCTATAAAAGCAGACTGAGAATGACTAACACAATTAGGAAGATGATGCTTAACTCTGTTAGCCAAAGATTTAACAATAATCTTGTATATAACATTGCATAAGTCTATATAGGTCTATAGTCCTGAGGAAGGGTTGGATCATTTTTCTTTGGGATGAGGGATATAACAGTTTGATTAATATCAGGAGGCGAAATAGCATGAGTGTAAAAATCTGTGACCACTTTATGAATATCATGCTGAGCCCAAGACCAGGCTGATTTGTAGAAGGGTAGAAGGCTGCATTAAGTCCATCGGGACCTGGTGCAGCATTATTCCTCATCTTAGTAATGATGTCATGAATTTCTTTAAGATCAGGGATGGAATAAGTGTACTTGAACATCGCATTATTGTGTAGTGCATCGTCACCCTCTTCAGTTTGAGTGTTACTGCCCTGTAACCCTTCTGTAGAAGGGTTATTGCTGGGGGAGTTATCAGGTGAATGGGGTGTAGGCAAGTGGTTAGGAGCTGTGTTGAGAGGGTTGAAGCTTGTAGTGAAAATAGTTTTGAAGTAATTAGTTAAAGTGGCTGCTAGCTGGTCTGGGGTAGTGGAATGGGAACCATCAGGGTTCATGGGATAGGAGATTTTGTTTTTTCTATTCCTCTTAATGATAGCAAGATGAAAAAAAGGAGGTGTTTCGGAGGCCAAGTCTTCTTAACACGTTGAATGTGGTAGGCTGCTTTTTTAGCTAAAAGGTCTTTGTGCTGATTATGGAGCTGTTGTTGCAAGTTGTGGTTTTGGAGAGAGGGGTGTAGAGTTTGCTAATCTAGGATTTGGGTTTCTATTTGAGCAAGCATGTCACTATTGTTGGGTTTCTTTCTCCTCCATTTCCTAAGATCTTCAACAAGAAACTTAGTTTTGTGTGAGAAATCACGAGTAGAAGAGTGTTGCCAACTTTATTTAGCAATGTCTTGAAATTCCTGTTCCCTGAGCCACCATTTTTCAAAACGAAAAGGTTTATTAGTGCGTGGTCGGGTGGAATCAGAACTGCCAGGATAGGAGCATGATCGCTATACATCATAGGAAGGTGGTAGATAGTAGTAGAGGGAAACACCTTACACCATTCCGCATTACCCAAACAACGATCAAGTCTTTCATAAGTTGGAACATAAGTAAATCTCTTGTTAGTCCAAGTATAAGCAGGACCATTGTACCCCAAATCTATGAAACCACACTGTTTAACATAAGCGCAAAAAGCATTTATACGATTAGCATTAACACGAGTAGAACCTAGTTTCTCATGAGCATGCATAATTTAATTCAGGTCACCCATGCAGAATATATGCAGATTACTATTTTGCATAACAAATTGTTGAACTTGTTGCCAAATAACAACAGTGTTACGGTGATGAGGGTCACCATAGATGCATACTAAATCGTACTGTTGTTGGATAATATTATTTGTGCATAAAGCAAAGATATAATGATGGTTATGATCAAAAATAGTGATATCAATTTCATCAGACCACATCAACCAAAGGCCACCAGATTGACCGTGAGAAGGAACAACAAAAGCATCCTTTAGATTGAAATGATTTTTGATGGAAGATTTTGGTTATAGTAGAACTGCGAGTTTCTGAAAGAAAACATACCTGTGCTTTAGTTGAGACAAGAAGTCGGGAAAGATGCGCCATGGTGGAACTTCGTAGGCTCCCTCCTGAGCCCCTGCAGTTCCATGCTAGGTGGGTCATAGCGCCGGGGCTCCATGACGACCAGCGTGGGATCCTGGTTGCAGAATCTGTGTCGACGGAGACTGAACACCTTGGTGAGAAGGTTGCGACGGCGGCGGCGACCTGGGCGCCCGAGATCGGGGCAGAGGCGTGCTAGGATGGGAAGGAGAAGTGGACGTGTCACTTATGCAGAGCTGAACAACGAAAGGCTGAGCATGAGGAGCGGGAACGTGGGGTGCTGCATGGGGTGCTGCACGGGCCACATCAGGAGGAGCAGCAAATGGAGGAGGGTCAGGGGGGACCTCATCCGTGGGAAAGGGAACCCGAGCTTCAGGACGATGGCCGTTCATATCTGGAATCGACAGCAGGAGGCGAACGATGGATGCAACAAAATTAGCACTTTGGAGAGCATCAGTAGGGTAAAGCATGATGTGAAACAAGGAACCACAACTACGAATTTTTTCCCTGTGGAATTGAACTAGTATAGTATGCAAAATGTTGATCCATATCTTCCGCTAGTGAAATAGATAGGCCGACTAGGTGGTCTAAAATACCTTTTCGAACTCTATTGTTAGAGGCTGGTAATAGTGTAGAGCCTACTTGAAATATGGAAAAATTTAAAGATATCTAAGTATCTGCTTAGATTGGCAATTGTGGACACTAATTCACAATTCACCTGTCACATCTTCACCTAAGTCCTATGAATCTACTGACATTAATTAGTAGTATTAAATCTGAATTAATGACAAAATTCATTCTACAACCTCTGTCTTAATTTTCAAGACGAATCTAACAAGCTTAATTATGTTATGATTAAACAACATCGTGCTACGGTAACCAGGAAACAAGGAGTTTAGTTGGACAAAATGTACGGATGACAATAAATTGTGTCGCAATTGTTTTTTTCACCCGTTCGTAAACGATTTACGATGTATTAAATCCCATGCTATAAAGCCTCGTACGATTTCTTTCCCAACATATATGTAACATGATAATGGCGCCCTGCTCGTTTGGCTTATCAGCCACCGGCCAGGCAAAGACGTTTCTCTCGTAACAAACCACCACAAAGAACTGATACCACCAAGACTTTTCTCTCGTAACAAATCTTCACCGACCAAACCAAACGAACAGGCTCTGGAAAGATGATACTATTATCAAAGTTGAACCAAATAATAAAACAATATAATTAGTCATTTCGTAGTTAAAAGTGCTACAATCTCATTCTATTTGTGATTAGTGGCGGAGCTGCAGCTTAGTATTATGTCAACTGACATTGACGAATTTCACAAAAAAATAGTGCAAAAATACTATTTAAGCACTATAGCTAACGTTAATGACATCAGTAAAATTCGAACCTGAGATCGTCGAACCACATGGCTGGCTTTGCCTCTGCTTGCAATTACTCCTCCAGTTTGGTAAATAAAGTCGTTTTTACAACAACTAACAAAATGTATGTGTGACACACACGTATCTTAAAAAACACAATAATAAAAAAACCTATCTTTATAGCGCCGCACGTGTCTAAAAAACTAAGGCTCCAACGACAATGTGGGGTGAGGAGAAAAATTCCTAAAAAACACAATGTGATTTGGCTTATCAATTATTCAAATGGTTGACGAAGTGTTTGAGCAAAGAGGAGCTCACGCCATGCCAAGAAGATAAAAGAACGATTGTTCCCTCCTCATGAGATCTGCACCACACATATTGACATTTTAGAAGGGTGTGAGCAAATATTACACATCCATGTCGAATTGCTAAAAGTCAAATGCTTACATTCGAATGTTAATACTTTATGACAATGCGACCAATGTGTCCAACAAAGAATGTGTGAAACCAATCCATCCATAAATAGACTTCACCACCGGAATAATGGTTAAAGAAAATGTAGTGCAATTGTATTTGTATTTGCTGATTCCAGAAGACTAGGAGATGGACCGAGGCCACAATGGCGGATTCTTTACAACAACAAGTCATTGATAGGGTCACTAAACCAGAATAAGTGTAAACCTTAATTATCTAGGTGTCTACGGCACTCTCACGACTACTCAAGTCGCGGCGACAGCGACGACCGCTAGCGCGGGGGGATTTACCGTAGTGGATAGGACAGTGCTAGCAACGGGATGCTTGCGATGGGATGAAATAGTAGTTTTTGGCTAAATTAGTTTCCAACAATATATGCTCAAGAAAAGCGTCGACATGGATTTCCATCAATCACACGTTCCTTTCTATAGTAATAATGACTGGAGCATGCATGCAAGTATTGCGCGAAGGTTCGATGGAAAGATACGAGCACCACACGAATGTTTGATGCAAAGAAAGGAAACAATGAAAAAATTGCCGATCAAAGACTACTCATCACGCTGCTTCCCTTGATTACTTGACTACTCATCAATTACTTGAGTTTACAAAGTTGATCATATTTTACAGTCGATCATAAATTTTCTTTTGGTGCTTGAGACGATGGGATGAAGTGGCAGTACGACAATAGCTCCGTGATCATATTGCTTTGGAAAGGCACCGAGGCCGTCGACCTCGATCGCTAAGCCTTTCAAAAAAAACAATGTGATTTGGTTACAACTTACAATTATCTTCCAAAATCCCCAAAAAAACACACCACGCTGCTTGCATCCCTTTCCAAAACACAATGTGATTTGGTTGTCAATTATTCCTCAAAATACCTTAAAAAACACGACGTGATTTGACTTACCAATTATTCAGACGGTTGACGAAAGGAGGGGTTAGACCCATCAAAATAACTCGTTCTTTATTACAACAAAACAAAATAAATGAAGGCGTTTAGGATAGTGATAAGGTCTCCAAAGTACAACTTTGACATCTTATTTTTTATAAAAAGTATTTATTAAAATTTAACATATGTATACTCTTGATGATAGTATTTTACAAGACAAATGTAATTTTCACATCTCCAAACTCAACGACTTAACAATTATTTAAATTTATATACTCCCTCCGGTTCCCTTTTAGAAGTCGTTTTGGACAAGGTTTGAGTCAAACATTGGGAATATAAATCATGAATAACTTTTAATTTGTTGAATTTGAAAATGTGAACATCATATAAATAGATTTGTTTTGAAAATTACTTTCATAAGAATATACATATATAACTTTCCAATAGAGATTTTTATAGAAAAGTGAAGACAAAGTTGTGCTTTGGTGACCGTGTCACTGTCCTAAACGACTTCTAATATGGAACCGGAGGGAGTACCTATGTTTAACCTAAATCTCAGACAAAACGACTTTATTATTTACCAAATCAGATGGAGTACGTTATGACGTTATCCTATATACTAAACAAAAAACAGCGTTGTGGTCAGCTTTCAACGGACCGGTGACTACCGGGGTGCACGATGACCCGTCGGCAAACCACGGAGTACGAACAACCAGCGATCTGTCACATGGCCGTACTCGCAGCATCCAACGGGTGGGGAGAACACGAATCTCGGGACCCACACCGCCTGAAAGAAAACGCCAAGTCCCACCAAGTGTCAGGCCGCGCGCATCTCTCCCCCGTCCCCAACTCCTCCGCAGGCCGCGTCGTCCTCGCCCCGCATCCCATTCGCTCGTCTCCGCTGCCGGTCGCCGTCACCCCTCGTCGCCACGCGCTCCCGGCCGCCGCCGTCGCCATCACCGCTTCCCCCCACAAAGCCACCCGGACGCCACCCGCAATGGATTTTCCCAACGCATCCTCCTCCTCCTCCTCCCGCCATGGCGCCGCCGCCCGCGCCGCCCACTGACTCGGACCCTGATCCCAGGCCCGCCGCGACCGCGACCGCGCCCGTTCCCATCACCGTGCCGAGCCCGCGTGACCACCTCCACCACCACCTGGTCGATCGCCGGGACACGCCGAGGGGCCGCGCGTGTGAGCCGGAGCGGAGCCGGCGCGGGGAGGCGATGGAAGTGGCGGCGGCAGCCAAGCTGGTGTCCGGCGAGGCCGGGTACGTCCTCGAGGACGTGCCGCACGTGTCGGACTACCTCCCCGATCTCCCGGTGAGTGCCACCGTCCCGTGCGGAGGGGGTCGATCTGGTGTGGTTGACGCGGGGAGAGGGTGATCGATCACTGCTGCTCGAGGGCGATGTTGCCCGCTCCGTGGTATCCTTGGTGGTGCACTGCTGCGGCCCAGCGGCCGGATCGTAGGAGAACGTGGAATCTGATGGATGGTCACGATTCCTGCGATCTAAAGCTGTCAGCGACTTTTATTATTACTTGATACTTAATGCCTTTTTGTTTGCTAGTTATTTGCGTTATAGAGTGAGCTTTTTTGGCGATTGGAGCAGCGAGTGCTTTAAACTACATTTTGAAGTTATCCCCTACACTACATTTTTACTCTAGTTTGGAATGGGACATTTAGGGGTCCTTTGGCAGGCTTTTCCAAGCTCTTCTCCACAAGCTTTTACAGAAGCCCCCGCCAAACCCCTAACAAAAACGGCACTGTCGAAGCCACGTAGAAGCCCATTTTACAATTTGTACTACGGAGGTGAAGCCAAAAATAGTGGCTTCCCGCGCTTCTTCCCCACACGTGACATGAAGCCACAACCACATCCATTTTGCCAAACACTTTACAAAATGGCCAAACTTCACCAAAGAAACCATTATTTTGCCACAGCCACACGCAGCCGTGTTTTAGCCACAGCCGAAGCCCCTGCCAAAGGGGCCCTTAGAGGTAGTGATAGGCGATATACCATTAGTATGGAGGCTAGCTAGGGATGAAATGTGGAATCTGAGAGGTACTCATAACCAATTTGTGATCATGATAAAATTTTCATTGATGTTGCAGACCTACCCAAATCCATTGCAAGATAACCCAGCATACTCAGTTGTGAAGTAAGCTTTAATGCTGGCTTGATTAGCTCACATTCTTCATGATTAGCCCACATTCTTCCCTCATTGTAGCTAACTTGTCTTTTTCTTTCTCCTCTTCAGGCAGTACTTTGTAAACCCAGACGATACTGTCTGTCAGAAGGTGAATTCGTGAGGGACTTGTTGTCCAATCTGCTTTTTTTTTCTCTGACAGGAAATACTTCACTTCTACAAAGTATTTGCACCAATTATGTGATGCGTGCTATTGTCCAATGCAGATTGTTGTTCACAAGGATGGCCCCAGAGGGAATCACTTCCGTCGTGCCGGACCTCGCCAAAAGGTACGCAAACCCTGTGCTTTTCACTTACGTATAAGGGGGGATACTATGGCTAACCCTGTAAGCTTTTTGTAACCTTGTGCATGTCTTGGGTTAGGTCTATTTTGAACCTGATGAGGTCCATGCATGCATCGTCACCTGTGGAGGATTGTGCCCTGGACTTAATACTGTGATTAGGGAAATTGTATGTGGCTTATCTGACATGTATGGTGTCGCCAAGATACTTGGGATTCAGGTGGAAAACATTATATCATGCAATAAATCGTTCTCCCCATGGAGTTTTCATTTGTTGCCTTCATGTTTGTTTTCTCATAGGGTGGGTATAGAGGCTTCTATGCTCGCAACACCATCACCTTGACTCCAAAGAGTGTAAATGACATTCACAAAAGGGGTGGAACTATTCTCGGATCATCACGAGGAGGCCATGACACCATGAAGATCGTTGACAGTATTCAAGATCGTGGTATAAATCAGGTAAATGGAAGAAATGCCATTTCTGTTGTGTATCTTTTTGTCTCACCACTCCTAATTTTTTGGCACCATGATCATTCTTTTAACAAGCTGAGACACTTAAACTGCACATTGTCTCAACACTTTGATGCTTTGTTCAGGTCTATGTAATTGGTGGTGACGGTACTCAGAGGGGTGCAGGAGTGATATTTGAAGTAAGCATAATTGTAGATTCGCATAAAGTGTTTCCAGACCTGTTTGAAATATATCCTTTCTTGATGGCGTATTGATAACCAGCCGATCATTTATCACAACCAATTAGTGCAATGCTTATAAGTTACTCTTTACTTGAATATTTTTCAGGAAGTTAGAAGGCGTGGTCTGAAAGTCTCTGTTGCTGGCATTCCAAAGACTATTGACAATGACATCCCTGTAATACACTTCTCTGGATTTTAGTGATATTTTTGGTGGAATATGACATTTGTCAAGTATCCTGTATCCATGAACTCATTGTTTCCTATGTTTAGGTAATTGACAAGTCATTTGGTTTCGACACAGCAGTTGAGGAGGCTCAACGTGCAATAAATGCTGCTCATGTGGAAGCTGTAAGTGCCGAGAATGGTATAGGTCTTGTCAAGCTAATGGGACGACACAGTGGTAAGCTTCTATGAATGTTATGCTAGTAACATATGATACTTGTCTGTTGTACACCATAGAAGCATCAGACATGGAAATCTGTTCGAATATAAACTCGAGACTAAAAAATGCTATTTAAATTTCCATTGAAGTTCATCAGGAAACTTATATAACATAAACATACAGACATCTAAGATTTTCATAGAGGTAGAGAAGTTCCTCGAAGGTGCCGCTTGCAGAATAAGATATTAGCAGAGAAGCTAGTTGGTGCTTAATAGCATGGATAGATAATTAACTCACTGTGCCTAAATTCCAAGCAACAAATGCTTGAATCTGGTTCGAATTTGAAGTAAATCCCACAAGTTCTTTTATTCATACACCCCATACTGGTTTCAAAACCTCTTCATTCGTGCTTTCCTTTGTATCAGAAAATCAACTGATGAGTTGTTTACCGATGCAGGTTTTATCGCCCATTATGCTACTCTGGCTAGCAGGGACGTGGTATGTTCACACCTCCATTGAGCCAAAACTATTTTGAGTGTATTTTCATGTTTGCACACAAGAATAAAGGATAAAATGTTTTCCTTTTGTCAGGATTGTTGCTTGATTCCAGAGTCACCTTTCTATCTGGAGGGTGAAGGTGGACTTTTCAGATATATAGAAAAGCGTTTGAAGGATAATGGTCATATGGTTATTGTTGTTGCTGAGGGTGCTGGGCAGAAACTTATTGCTGAAACCATGCAGTCAATTGGGAAGGATGCCTCAGGCAATGAGCTGCTTCTTGACGTTGGTCTTTGGTTATCTCAAAAGATAAATGTGAGACATGGATATCCACTTGTCTGCTGTCTAGATGTTGCTCTTATCTACAATATAAGCAGTTGCTTAACCAGTGTTTCACTTGTGAATTCAGGAGTACTTCAAGAAAAACAAGATGACCATCAATCTGAAGTACATAGGTCTGGTTTTCGTTGATATTATGTTTTGGGTTCCACAGAATTGCTAGTTTCACAGTAGCAGATCTCAGATGATGTTCTTCTATTGCAGATCCGACGTACATGATACGTGCCATCCCTAGCAACGCATCTGATAATGTCTATTGCACATTGTTGGCGCACAGTGTGGTCCATGGAGCCATGGCCGGATATACTGGTTTCACCATTGGTCAAGTGAATGGTCGGCATTGCTATATCCCCTTCTATGTAAGTCACTCTCTGTAGGACACAGGGAGTTGTTTTTACTGCACTCAGTGTCACAAGTTCAGAGCCCATTATTCGTCCATGCCCTTCATACTGATTGTTTGCATCGCTCACCTCAGAGGATAACGGAGAAGCAGAACAGAGTCTCGATAACCGACAGGATGTGGGCAAGGCTGCTCTCCTCGACCAACCAGCCAAGCTTCCTCTGCAACAAAGTTGTCGAAGAGGCGAAGAAGGAAGAGGAAAGAACAGCCCAGCTCATAGATGGTTCGCCGTCCCATCGGAAGGTTGGCAACAAGGTCGCAGGCTCCAACTCCAGTTCCACGAAGTGAGGTCGACGTCCGGTTATATGCGTGGATTCAGAGTCTAGTTGCCAACTTGCCATGGCAACTGACGATGCTCAGTTGTCCCTCCAATTTTTTCCTAGAGGAGATTCGGAGAAAACACTCTCCCTATCTAACCTAGTCCTAAATAAACATTACCCTATGTATAGTTTGGATGTTAGTCGGTGCCATCGTACTGCTGTTTATTTTGGCAATAAGTTCAAAGCTAGAGTATTGTTATGATAGAGAATCTAAGGGCTGCAGATACAGGGTTTTTTGGTAATGTGGTCGTTTCATGCTATTGCCAGATTTGGTTTATAAACCCCTACTTCTCATTTTTTTTTAGCAAAAATCCGTGCTTGTCATGTGACCAAGTCGATGCAGTGACGGTGAGTGAGTTGAACCGATGAAGTAAAATCGTGGCCGGTCCTTTGCACATCCGCTGAAGAAAAGCCACTAGTGCGACGGGCATGATGGGCCGGCCGGTGCCATGATATCGAAAGGAGAGGGCCGTAATAGGACCCATGAAGATAGCACGAAAAGAGCCCAACACCCGATAATGTCTTGACTCGTGCGTGCGTGAGGCGGTGGGGAGTGCTTGGAGCTGGTTGTGTTTCGTTTAGTCCCACCTCGGTAGGGGAGAGGCGCGGAGGGAGGCGAGGCGTGTATAAGAATAGGGGGTGGGCGTCTGGGAGAAACCATCTTTGCGCTTGGGGCAATGACGCAGCTAGTGAGGTAATACCGAGGCGCGTCAATTGCTGGTTGAAAACTATTTCCAAACCCCCTCTTTGGCCCCTCTGGGCCACTGAGAATTTCTGGAAGGGCTCCTTCTCTTCGGAGAGGGGAAAGCCCTACAATTTAATTCAAATAAATATTTTTGCAGGGGAAGAATCAATTAAAGTACCTGTCAATTCAAATATTTGAGGTGATCCAAATGGCCGGAAATTTGTTTTGAAAATCAGACATTTATCTGCCTTGAGGCGTGATCAGTATAAACAAAGGCGCGGATTTCCTTTTCGCTAAGCAACCATTCGACCACATTTTTTTCTGAGAGCTGCACATCTATGTATCCTCCTAGGTAGGGCCCACTAGAATACACTAACTTACAAGTTACTGTAATCAAACACAACTAAATAGGTCACTGAATTAATAAGTCAGACTTGTAAACCAAATAGAACCAAAGGGAGTCTAAGAAGAGTTGCCTATACTCATAAGAGTTGTGCATCTCTGTATTATGAAGAATTTCGATTATGACACGCAAGGGTGCAAGCATAAGTGGATTATCTGCGAAATAAACAACCTAATTTCCTAGCTTCTGTAGCTATCCAAAGGTCAGCTTCCCACTGTATCATGGACAATAGAACCGAGGTGGTCACCGCGCTGTGGAAGCAAATCGACAGCTTGACGCTAGATTAGACAGGATACGTAATAAAACTCCAAATCTACACAAAAGAATAATGACGACTGTTGCAAACTGAATTCTAACTCTCATTGAGAGAGGATGACACTAGAAGTTGGGACAATTTTCTCGGTTTTTCTTCATTCACAATGCCATGCCAACCCCCGGAGGTTGGGGTTACATATTTATAGGTCGGGCCGGAGTCGCTAGTCAGCAAAGATATGCTAGATGCTAGTCAAGATGCTAAACTAGATGCTTTGTCCTAAAAAGCAGTCCAAGGCGAGGTGCCGTTGTCCTAGATGCTCTAATCTAGTCTAAGATGCTCTAGTCTAAGATGCCGAAAACCCACCGCCGCTAGCCCTACAAAGGACCATGTGTCTTTGCAGCAAACCACCCCCGCAGCCAGCCCTACAAAGGACCATGTGTGCTGCAAAGAAACCACCCCCCGCAGCTAGTCCTACAAAGGACCATGTCGGCATGTGCCCCCACAAAGACCGAGTACAGAGACTTATCCATCATTCTCCCCCTAAGTCTTGTGCGTCGTCTTGTGGGAACGCCGAACCATCCCAATCTTGGAGCGAGCTCCAGAACCTCGATCCTCCCAAGAGGCTTGGTGAGCGGGTCGGCCACCGATCCACGGTGTTGATGTAGCCTCGCCTTGATGCTCCCTTCCTCCAAACGGCCCGCGGATGAAGTGGTACCTCACCGGATGTGTTTGCTCCGTTCATGAAAAACGGGGTTCTTTGCCGGGGCCGAGCGGACTTGTCGTCCACCGCCGGCTCCACCGCTCCGTTGTCTCGGCCGAGGAGATCACCAAGCAGTCGAGCGAGCCAGAGCGCCTGAGTCGAGGCAGTGGATGCTGCTATGTACTCGGCCTCGCAGCTGGATAGAGCCACCACCTGCTGCTTGACCGACTGCCAGCTGACGAGGCACTTGCCAAGGAAGAAGAGTATCCCACTAGTGCTCTTGCTGGTGTCGATGTCACCGCGTGGTCGGCGTCGTCGCCGCCGTACCCGACGAAGTGTGTCGCTCCGGACACCTCGGGTAGAAGAGGCCGTGGTCGAGAGTCCCCGCAACGTAGCGGATGATCCTCTTCACGGCCGGCGGGTGCTCCGTCGTCGGTCGTCGCATGTACCGACCGACGTAGCCGACGGGGAACGCCAAGTCCGGCCGCGTGTGGGCGAGGTAGCGAAGGCTCCCCACAAGGCGCGCCGCATCGCGTGGCGTCCACCTCCTCCGTCGTGCGTCGCGGCCGAGCTTCGGCCCTCTCCTCCATCGGAGTGAGAGCCGGGTTGCGTCGGTGAGCCCCGCCTAGCTCAACGACGCGCTTGGCGTAGGCGGTCTGTCGAAGCGTGATCCCGGAGTCGTCCTGGTGCACCTCGATCCCCAAGTAGAAGGAGAGAGGCCCCAAATCGCTCATCTGGAAGGTGGCCTTCATCTCTTCCTTGAACGACGCCACCTCCGCATCGTTGGTGCCGGTGATCACCAAGTCGTCGACGTAGACGCCCACCAGCAAGGCATTTCCTCCATTGCCCCGCCGGTAGACGGCCGCCTCGTGCGGGCTTTGCTTGAAGCCCATCCTCTTGAGCGTGGAATCCAACTTGGCATTCCATGCCCTCGGTGCCTGCCGCAAGCCATAGAGGGCCTTGCGCAGGCGTAGCACCTTGCCCTCCTTGCCGGGGATCGCAAACCCCGACGGCTGGTGCACGTAGACCTCCTCCTGCAAGTCGCCGTTAAGAAACGCCGACTTGACGTCCATGGGATGGACACGCAAGCCCTCCCGGGCAGCCGGGCCGCAAGAAGGAGTTGCACGGACTCCATCCGTGCCACGGGGAGCGAAGGCATCGTCGAAGTCGATCCCCTCCCCGCCGCAGAAACCGCGAGCCACCGGGCGAGCCTTGTGCTTGACAATGGCGCCGGCTTCATCCCTCTTCGGCCTTGAACACCCACTTAAGGGTGATTGCACGGTGACCTCTAGGGAGATCAGCAAGCTCCCGAGTGCGGTTCTTCTCAATCGCGTCCATCTCCGATCGCATCGCGGCACGCCATGTCGCGTGTCCCTCGGCCTCCGCGAAGGACCGAGGCTCACCGTCTTCGCACGCAAGGTGCAACCGTGCCTCCAAGTCACGAGGCGCCGGGGTCCCGGCACCGACCGGTCGTCGAGAAGATCCTCCATCGTACGGTACCGCAACGGCTCGCCGTCGTGGTACGCGTCGATCCGCTCCTCGTCGTGGGAGAGCGGAGTAGCGAACTCCGGCGGGCTGTGCTCAACTCGAGCTGGTGTCGGAGTGGACGTGCCCGGAGGAGTGGCTGTCGGTGTCGGAGTGCGCGGAGTCGCTGGCTGTGGTGGTGTCGGCGAAGAGCTCGTCGCAGTCGAGGTCGAGGCTCGAGAGCGCGACGCTGTCGGAGTAGTGGGCGCCGGAGTCGGTGGAGACTCGGGAACTGGGGTAGGCATGCTCCGTGAGGAGGAGCTGCCTGCTCCCCCAGCTCTCTCGAAGTGGACGTACTCGACAGTGAAGTCGTCGTACGTCGGAGTCGAGTCGTCGGTCCACCGCCTTGTCCCACGCCCATCCTTGCCCTTCGTTGAACACCACGTCGCGCGCCGTGCGCACACGCCGTGTCTCCGGTCGAGGATGCGGTAGGCCTTTGAGCCCTCCGCATAGCCGATGAACACTCCCGGAGTGCTCCCGTCGGCCGAGCTTGCCGACGTGGCCAAGCTCCTTGGCGAATGCGAGGCGCCCGAAGACCCGGGGGGTGGGAGACCGCCGCTTGCGCCCATGCCAAGCCTCATACGGCGTCTTGCCGTCGAGGGCCTTGGTGGGCGAGCGGTTGATGATGTAGACACCGTCACCACCGCCTCTCCCCAAAAGGTAGCCGGCATCCCCCTCTGCTTGAGGAGGGCCCGCGCCATTCCCACAACCGTCTGGTTGCGGCGCTCGACGACGCCGTTCTGTTGCGGGCTGTACGGCGCGGAGAAGTGGCGCTGAATGCCCTCATCCGCGCAAACGACGCGAACCCGGCCCGCCGTGAATTCGCCGCCGTTGTCGGTACGCAGCACGCGCAGCTTGCGGCCGCACTCGCCCGCGCAGCCCGCGCGCGCGCTTGATGGCGTCCGTAGCTTCTCCCCTTGCCGCCGAGGACCATCACCCACATGTAGCGGGAGAGGTCGTCGACGAGCAGCAAGAAGTAGCGCGCGTCCTCCCGGTGTGGCCGGTGTCACCGGGCCACACGAGTCCCCATGCACGAGCTCGAGCCGCTCCGTGGCTCGGAAGCTCGAGTGCCGGGGAAAGGGGGAGCCGCCTCTCGCTTCGTCAACATGCGGACGTCGCGGAGACTGCTCCACGTGGTCGAGGCATGGCATGCCTCACACCATCTCCTTGGCATTGAGCCGCTTCCGTGGCGTCGAAGTGAAGGTGCCCGAAGCGCTCATGCCATTTCCACGCCTCGTCGTCCCGACGAGCGGCAAGGAACGCACGGGTTGTGCCACCGGACCGGGCGATGAAGAGGACGGAGCCAACGCCCTTGATTTCCACGCCGAGGCGTCCCCCGAACCTGAGCGGAGCCGCGGGTGCTGGAGTCGAGCTCGGTGAAGAACTCCCGCCGACCGGTCATGTGATGGGTGGCGCCGGTGTCAAGGCACCACCCGTCCATCTTGTCGGTGCTGGAGCAGTCGCCAAGGAGGGCGCGTGCCTTCGGCTCATCAAGGTGGAGAAGAACCGGCGCGCCGATGCCGCGGGGGGTAGCTCGATGCTTGCATGAGCCAGGAGCAGAGCCGGCTCCTCCTCCACCTGTGCGACGTGGGCCTGGCCGTGCTGGTGCGGTTGGCCACGCCTCGCCGGGCGACACTCCTTGGCCCAAGGTGGCCGCCCGCCACGGTGTGGCGAGGTCGCCGCGTGTCCCCTTGCGCTCGCCGGCGGCACCGCCCGGATGCCTCCACGGGCGCCGACCCGGGCGCCGCCGCGGCCCACGGCCCGGGGCGCCTCCGCGCCCCTTGCGCGACTTGCCGCGCTTGCCTCCTTTCGTCGAGGAAGAAGGCTCCCCTTCTTCCAGTCACCTCGGGAAGCCTCCCACTGCTCCCGAGTGTAGTGGAGCTTCCCGCCAATGGTGACGGCCCCGAGAGGGGTTGTGGCTCATCGACGTCGACGACCTTGAGGCGACCAATCGCCTACTTGATCGACATCGTGGAGAGGTCCGGCGAGAGAGACTCGACCGAGTGGACGATCTGCTTGTACTTGGCGGGGGCGCAGCGGAAGAGCTTCTCGATAGCTCGCTCTTCGTTGTAGGTGGCGTCGCCGAACTGCACCAGCTTCCGCAACAGAGTGTTGAGGCGAAGAGCGAAGTCGTCGATGTCCTCACCTGGCTTGAATGCCAGGTTCTCCCACTCCTTGCGAAGTGCCTGCAATGTGGTCTTGCGGGGCGCGATCGCCGCCGATGCGTGCCGCAAAGAATGGCATCCCACGCCTCCTTGGCGCGCTCGCTTCGGGTAAGCGAGAACCGCATCTCGGACCGGGACGGCGGCGATGAGGGCATCCAAAGGTGCCCGCAGATCCCTCGTCGAAGCCGACGTCGCCGTACCGGACCGCATCCCACATGCGCCGCACTTGAAGCCCGATCTTCATGAGCGCGGCCCACTCGACGTAGTTGGTCTTGGTGAGGGTCGGCCACCCGAAGACCGGGACCGATGTCCCCGATGTCGGTGCGGAATATGGTCCCGACACTAACCAGGTAGATAACGCCTAGGTCTATCCCTCAATGGTCGATGCTAAGCAACAAATGACACAAGGATTTATCCCGGTTCCCGCCGAGGGGGCCGTACGTCCACAGCGCGTGGTGTGCTCGTGGCACTATATTGCTCAGCACCGGGGGTGCTTGTAGTGGGGCAAATACAAGCAAGGCGGGAGAGGAAGCGTGGCTCCCAAGTCCCTGGTGAGTAGCTGAAGATGTTGTGGGAGAATAAGAGAGTGAGTGCACAGTGCGCTGTGTTCCTCTGGATCCCTCCCCCGCGGCTGGGGGCTCGCTTCCCCTTTTATAGGCCAAGGGGGCGGCGAGTTACATGCACGCCGCGCTACCTAGCTACGTGTAGGAGCACGTCGTGCTACGGTGTAGAGCGGGCGATCGTCCGGACGATCCACGCTGCGATCCGGCCATGATGGCCTGCCTCGTACCCGAACAAAGGGCGGTTCGGGGGTAGGAGGCGGCGGACGGCGATGGCGTTCTCTGATAGGCTTCGAGGGAGGTGCTGATGATGACCGGCACGGGGCACGGGGAGCGGGCGGAACGGCGTTCCTTCCCAATGAGCTCTGCGGTAGCGGAGTGGTTGCTGCAAGTGGCCGGGCGTGCGTCCGCGGAATCGGGCGCCCACCCGCACGCGTGGGTACGGCGGCGCGCCGCGCGCGGTGGTCGGGATGGCCACCCACCGGCCTAGCGCCCTTACCTAACCTCGCGAGGTCACGGGAAAGTGGAATCGAGGGTGCGCCGGCCCCCTTTCGAGGGTCGGGCGCGTTAGCCCGTACGGCGGCGTGCGCACGCGTGTCACGGACCGACGCCGGCCGTACCGCACGCCCATCCCACGCGGGCGGGGATGGGCTCCTTCCCCGGGGAGTTGGTGCGGCGGCACCGGGCGTGAGCCCCGGCGCATGATGGCGCCGTCCGCGGCGTCGGGCGTTAAATGCCCAGGCACGGGGCGGCGCACGCGTGCGGGGCGCCCGTGAGCGTGGCGGGCCCCGGCCCGAGGGCGGAGCGGACCCTCGAGCGAGGCGGGACTCGCTCGAGGGGGAGCGAGCCCTCGAGCGGGGCGGACCGCTCGAGGGAAGGGTCGCCCCTCGAGCGGGGGCGGAACCCCGTTCGAGGAGGGAGTTGCCCCTCGAACGGGGCGAGCCCGTTCGAGGAGGGAGCATGCCCTCGGGCGAGGCGGAGCCTCGCTCGAGGGGTCTTCCTAGGTGGGCCGCCTTGGTGGGCCTCCGAAGTCCTCGCCGCATGGGCCGTGTCCGCATGGTTAGTTTCCCGCATGGTTAGGCTTAGCTTATGTTGATGCGGGAATTTAGGTAGGGGTTCCCCCATTGTTTGAGGGGACCCCTAGGGTTTTCCCCGACAAGTAGCCCCCGAGCATCCGCGGTTTGCCACCGAGGCTCCCGCGGATGCCGGAACCTACCGATAGGACGTTCTTCCCTCCTTGTTTGCGAACGCTATCCGTGGGGCCGCGCTAGCGGACCCGCGGTCTAGCCCTCGAAGCCCCGCAGAGTGTGGGCTCTCCCGCGAGGGGTTAACCGCGAGCAATTCGGTCGAAAGGCGTGGCACATATGCCAACCGGCATCGGCGGTATTTCAGCCGGCATCGGGGGTGCACGCTCCCCCCGTCACCGTCTCCCGGCGGTGCAATTCCAAGGAGGTGTAGCCGTGCGTCAAGCCCCCCGAGCCTTGGCCCGTTCGAGGCGATCGGGTCGAGCCCGACGACTTGTTTTTCAACGCGCCCTCGCCGTCCCTCCGCGGGTCGGGAGGTGAGGTTTCCACGACTCCCATCGAGCGGGTCGCGAATCGCGGATTCCTCTTCGAGCGCGCTAGCGGGTAGTTCAAGTGGACGTCCATGCCCCGTTCGATAAGGGTAGGCCGCGCGGTCCGGAGACACGTCCATGGAAGCGCTTGCGTGGGTTTGCTAGGGTGGGGCTCGGGCCCCGTTCGCTAGGGACCGAGGGCGCGGAAGCTCTCCCTCGGTGGGATCCCCCCCGCTGGCCGCCCCGCCGGCTCTCGAACACGACATGTGGGGCACCCTCGAGCCGACGGGCTCGAGGAACGGCTCGAATGCGCGTGCCCTCGTCGTCCCTAACTCGTGATCCGGGCGCCCGTTCGAACCCGTCGAGGGTCGCTTCGAACCTCCGATCGCAAGGCCGTGCGGGGGCCGTGCCTTGGCCGCCCCGTCTTTTCGCGTTTGCGGCCGTCGAGGGGTCTGGGCGTGCCGACCCTCGAGGTGCTGGTTGGTGGCATGGCGCGGTATGAGTGCTTTCGGTGTCGCTCTATTTCAAGCGTGACCTGGGCGATCCTCTTACGCGCGTGCCTTCTTTAGGGGGTTGACATCGCCTCGAGTTGGGGGTCACGCCGCTCGAGGGTCCTGCGTGGCATGGGTGCCCGCGGTGGCCTGCTCTACATCGAGCAGGTCCCGGGCGACCTTCTCACGCTGATATCCCATCGAGGGTCGCCTTGTCTCGAGTTGGGGGTCATGCCGCTCGAGGGTCCTGCGTGGCATGGGTGCCCGCGGCTGCCTGCTCTACATCGAGCAGGTCCCGGGCGACCTCCTCACGCTGATATCCCATCGAGGGTCACCCTTGTCTCGAGCCGAGGATTCGCCTCGCTCGAGGGCTCTCCTTGCTTGGCAAGGGGCCCGGCATTTAATTGCCTTGCGGGCGTGGCCGCGGGTTTTGCAGCCGCGGGCGCGCCTTTTAGGCGCTCGCGCGCGCGCGCGCGTAGTGGGCGACGTGGCCGGCGGACGTGACGGTTTCGCCTCGGTCGCCGCCGGTCTTGCCGTAATGATGACCCGCCCGCAATGTTAGAGTCGCCGCAGCCGTGGTGGGGCCCGCCCGTCGACGCGATGGAAAGATTCCTCGCCAGCATCGTTGGCGGGGCGTGCGCTCCGGAGAACTCGCCCGTTGCCTATAAACCGCGGTGAGGAAGGGACGGCGGTTTTTTACCTTGGCTCCTCACCGTTTTCGGTCCTCCGTCCCTTCGCCTTCGTTCTCGCTCTCGCCACCGCGCGGTTTCGCCGCTAGAGCTTTTTTCTCGCTTCCTTGTCCTCCGCCCTCGCACCTCGTTCGTCCTCCCTTATGGCGCCGCCTCGCCTTCCGATTAGGGTCCCGGAGCCATACGCATGGGAGAAGTCGACCGTGACCCGCTCGCCCGGGCGAGCCGGTCGCCGCCGGCCGCCTCTCGGCCAACGAAGAAGGGCGCCCGGCGGAGTGGATCGTGCCGCCATCGTCGCACCTTGAGCCCAATCCGCCGGAGGGCTACGTGGTGAGCTTCCTCCGCTACCACGAGCGCGGCTTCAACGCGCCGGCGAGCACATTTATGCGGGCATTGTGCTACCACTATGGGGTGGAGCTGCACAACTTTGCCCCCAACGCGATCTCGCAGCGGCCACATTCGTGGGCGTCTGCGAAGGGTACCCGGGGATCCCGCCGAACCGGGAGCTGCGGGTACACCTCTTCCGCGCGGAGCTCATCACGCAGCCCCACGTCGGAGCCGAGGACCCGCGCGCGGTGCGCGCCGGCGGGATGTCGCTCGCCCCGCGGGGGCGGCTCAAGGAGTTCTACATCCCCCGCACCATGACGACGAACAACGCCGACCGGGAGCGGGGGATGGTTTTATCTCGCGCAACGCCGAGCCCCGCCTCCCTCCCTACACCGGTCGGGCGTTCAAGAAGAGGCCGGACCGCCGGGGCTACGGGTTGCCCACGGCCAACCATCGGGCGCGCGGGGGTCCGTCCTCGCCGCCTTGCGCCGGCCGGCGAGGGAAGGGCTCAATGCGATGGGCGTCCTCGCCTTTCTTCATCACCGCGAATCGTGCCGTTGATGGAGAGGCCCCTCTCGCATCTTCGAAATGACCGGAGGCGGCCAACCCCGTCGACCCGGCGAGGTCGCGGATGCTCCCGACGCCGCCGGGAGCGGCCGTACGCGCTCACCCGGCGCGGAGTGCCGTCGACACCGAGGACGCCGCCACCTGCGGGTCGGACCCCGTGGGATATCGAGATGCTCCCCACGGCCCGCCGGTGAGTAGAGTTCCCGATTTCGTTTCCATCCTTGGTCTTGTTTTTGAAATCCGACGCGCCATTGTTGCTCTTGCGCACACCCGGTGCGGTTGAACGCCGCCAAGTCCGTTCCGCCCACCCCCGACTCCCGTGCGCTCGGCCGGCGGCGCGCCGGGGAGCAACGGAGGAGCGGGCGGCGCGCGGCGGGGAACACGCAAGGCGGCGCCAAGCGCGCCGCGACGCACGCGTCCGCGGAGTACCGCGGCGGGAGGAGCCGGGGCTCTCCTCCCCGACATCGAGGAGCCCTCGTCCTCGGACCGGGACGAGGAGGAAGAGTCCGAGGGGGAGGGCCCTCGCACAGGTGGCGGCCCGCGCCCCGTCGCCGGATCTCGCGCCGGCCGTCGGGGTGGCTTTGCTCGGGGCGGGCGCGCGCGCGCCCGCCGCCGTGCGCGGTCATCGTCGGGGGCGGCACGCGCCGCGGAGGTGCCGCGCGCGCGCCACCGAGGCGCGCGCGGCGCACGTGCCCGCGCGCGCGCAAGCGTGCCCGCGCGTGGCGGGAGCGCGTCCGCGCAAGCGGCGTCCTCGTCGAGGGGCGCGTCGGCGGGCGCGCGCGCGCGCGCGGGGCTAGCGTGCCCCCCGCGCGTGGTGGCGGCGCCGGGCGCGCCCACGCGTGAGGCGGGGCGTGCCCGCGCGTGCGGCGGCGCCGTCGGGGAGGTGCCGCGGCAGGCGCGGCCCCCGCGCCGGCCTCGTCGGAGGCCTCGAGGAAAAGGAAGCGGGCCTTTTCCTCCGCAAGGTAAGGAACCCGTTCTTCCTTTGCTTGGCCTTAATTTGCTGGTTATTAGACGCTCTAATCCTCCGTTCGTGTTTGCGCAGGGCGGTGCCAACCGTCCCTCCTCTTGCACCGGCCAAGGTGCTGAGGACGGACGCGTCGATCCCCACCCGGCGGCGTTCGTCGAGGGGGTCGCGCCCAGGAACGCGCGCGGCGGCGGCACGAGCGCGCAAGGCCGGCCGGGGCCTCGAGGCCCCGCCGTCGGATCGCCCGCCGCGGCGCGCCCCGCAGGTCGCCGGGGCGGCCGGCGCCGGCCACCACGGAGGCGCAGGCCGCAACGGCGGCCACGGTGGGGGTGCCGCCCGCGGTGGCGGCCACCGCGGAGGAGGCGAGCGGGCGCAACGCGCGGAGCGCCCGCGATGTGGCGGCACGGACGGAGGTGGCGGCAACGGCGCCACGACGGCGCCCGCGGCCGCGGAGGCGCAGGTGGGGGCGCCGGCGGGCGGAGCGGGCGGCTCCGCCCGCCGGCGGTCCCCGTGCGGAGGTGGTGGAGCTCTCGGATGACTCCCCGCCGCCCGGGTGGAACCGGGGGCCGCCGGCCCACGAACTCTCCCCCGAGCCCCGAGAGAGGGCCCTCGCGAGGCGACACGAGGGTCACATGATAGTGGGGGGCCGAGGGCACGACGCCGAGGCCTCGTCCCTCCCATGCCGGCCGCCCCCGCCCGGGGTGGGGGGGGGCCGTGGAGGATCCCCCCGCGTTCGCCGACGCCCCGAAGGGAGCAGAGCTCGGGGCGAGCTCCCCGAGCCACGGCGCCACGCTCAACCGCGCGTTGAACGAAGCGCCGGCGGTCCACAGCCGGCCCGGCCGGGATCGTCTTCCAGGTGAGCCACGGTTGCTCGTCTCCCTTCCTTATTTCGCTGTCGCGTGCCGCATTCAAGCCTCGACACTTGCGAGATTCGATGTGTGGATGCCAGGAGCTCGAGCGCCGCGCTCGTGAAAAGTATAGCGCGTTCGACCAGGTGAACGCCGAGGTCCGCCAGCTCCGGGAGCGATGCGGCCGCTTACGACGCGCTTGCGGATGCTCTCGAGACGCCGCACACCGGGCCGGTGTACCGGCGATGGCGTGGTGCGACGTGCTCCCCGAGAGCTCGGGGGCGGACGCGGCGCGTGACTCGAGTCTCGTGCGGATCCGGGCAGCCCCTCGTCGATCGTGACGAGGCGCCGTGGAACGCGCGCGAGGACCCCGGACAAGACGCGGACGCCGGCCGCCACCCGGGAGGCGGAGGTGGCCACCGCTCGCGCCGAGACCCGGAACTCCGCACGTCGCTCGAAGGAGCGCAGCGCAGCTAGCCGCCGGGCCGAGGAGCGGCGCGCGGGCCGGGAGCGGGGGCCGCGCCAAGGAGGCCGATGACCCGAAGGCCGCCCTCGACGTCAAGGCCGCGCTCTCGTCGCCGCCGGAAGGGGCGCCTCCGGCAGAGCGCATCGCCCGCCGGGGGCCGAGGGGCGGCTCCGGCGGGGAGCGGGCCGCCCTTGGCGACGCCGGACGGCGCCGGAGCCGGGAGGCGCGGCGCTCGCGAGGCGGCGGAGAAGTCGCCGGGAGGAGCGGAACGCCGCATTCTCCGAGGTTGAGGATGAGGCGTTGGCGCTCGCATCGCAATGCCGCCCAAGAGATGGCCCTCGTCGAGCAAGGCGAGACCGTCCGCAGCCTCGAGGCGGCGCTTGAGTCCCGCGCGCCGCGACCTCGATCCGGGGAGGAGACAAATCGAAGGTAAGCTACCGTCCGACCCTCGCTTGTTAGTTCTTGCTTTAGAGGGTTCGTTTCCCCCTTCTCGATTTCTTGTCATCTTGTCGCTTCCTGTGCTTGCGCACTTCTCCGGGACACGCCGCCGGGCGGGCCGAGGCCCCGCAAGCTTCTTACAACTCCTCGGAGCAGAGCCGGCAGGAGCCGGCGGACGCGGCCCTCGAGACCCGTCGCGTCGTCGAGGAAGGCGAGGCCCGTGCCGGCGCCCGGGCCGGCCGCCCGCCCACGCGCTCTCGGTGGCCACGTCACGGGGCGGGTGCGTCGGGGCGTTGCACCCGGGCGTGCGTAAGGCCCTCGGAGTGGTGCGATCCCACTACGAGGTCAACCTCGAGGCGTAGCGGAAGGCTACATCGTGCCCGAGGGCGTCGAGGACGAGGTGGCCATGGAGCGTGCGGACGCGCTTGCTGCTGACGCCGCCGAGTCGCTTGCCGAGGCCTTCGAAGAATTCCTCTTCCCGGACGCCGCTGATGCTGCCGCTCCACCCGCCTGAAAGCACCTGGGCGCTAGGCCCGTTTTTTGTTTATGTGTATCAGAACTCTGGCCTCGTGGCCTCTTGTAAATAAACAAGTAGTTTCGTGAACATGGTCAGTTTGTAAATGAAATCGCTTGCTTATTGCGCTTTTTGCTTCTTCTTCTTCCTGAGTAGATTCTAGTTAGGGGAGTCCGCCTTTCGCAGGGGCCCGCTGGGTTGGAGGCGAGAGAGACGGGCCATAGCCGCGCGGCGTAGGCCGGCCTCTCGGCTCGCGCGCTCCTTCCGCTGTGCCGCCTACGCCCTATTCGAATCGTGGCTCGTGGTTGAAGTAGGAAACAAACTTAGCGCGTGTTATTACGTTTTTTTTTGCGAAAAAAATGGGACCATTTGGGGGGGGGGGGGGGTGCCCCCCCGCGGTAGCCCCCCGAGGGTAACTTGGGTTTCGGGGAAAGCCGAGTTGCCCTTTTTATTAGATTCGGAGTATTTACATAGGTGACACCAACCTGGGGCGTTGGCCGTTCGTTTTTACAACGGAAAATGCTTGGAAATCCTAGCTAAGGGTAGAAGCGACGTAGCTGTTGGATGTTCCAAGCGTTGGTGAGTTCTTCGCCGTCCTCGTTGGCCAGCTTGTACGTGCCCGGCTTGAGCACCTTCACCACGACGTAGGGTCCCTCCCATGGGGGCGATAGCTTGTGGCGCCCTCGGTTGTCTTGGCGTAGCCTTAGGACCAAGTCCCCCTCGCTGAAATCCCCGCGACGTATCTTGCGCGCTTGGTAGCGTCGTAGGGATCGTTGATACCTTGCGGAGTGCATCAACGCCACAAGGCGTACTTCGTCTAGCCGGTCCGGTGAGTCCTCGGCGGCTCGCCGGTTAGCATCCTCGTTGTAGCCCCGAACCTTGGGCGACCCGTATTCCGCATCCGTGGGGAGGATGGCCTCCGCGCCATGGACTAGGAAAACGGGGGTGAACCCGTGGCTCGCTTGGGGTAGTCCTTAGGCTCCACACGACCGCCGGGCAGCTTCTTGGAGCCATTTTCGGCCGATTTGTTGAGTTGGTCGAAAATTCTCGGGTTTGAGGCCCCCGCAGATCATGCCGTTGGCACGTTCCACTTGGCCGTTAGTCCGTGGGTGCGCCACACCGCCCAATCCACTCGGATGTGGAACTTGTCGCGAGAACTCCAAGAACTTCCGCCCGTGAACTCGGGACCCGTTGTCTGTGATGATGGAGTTTGGCACTCCAAAGCGGTAGACGATGTCGGTGAAGAACGTGACTGCCTGCTCGGCCCTCAAATTCGTAATGGGGTGCACCTCCACCCACTTGGAGAACTTGTCGATCGCGACGAGCAGGTGGGTGAAGCCCCCGGGCGCCTTCCGCAGGGGCCCGACGATGTCTAATCCCCACACAGCGAACGGCCATGTTACGGGGATCGTTTGCGCAGCTTGAGCCGGCAAGTTGTTCTTGCGCGCGTAGAACCGGCACCCTTCGCAAGTGCGCGCGATTTCGTTGGCGTCCGCGACCGCGGTAGGCCAATAGAAGCCTTGGCGGAACGCGTTGCCGACGAGGGTGCGCGGCGCGGCGTGGTGGCCACGCATCCCCGCGTGGATGTCCCGTAGGAGCTCGCGCCCCTCGGGAATGGGTATACACCGCTGGAGGATGCCCGACGCGCGCGCTTGTACAGCTCGCCGTCGACGAGGGTGAATGACTTGGCCATCCCCGGCGATGCGCCCGGCCGTGGCCCGGCTCGCGGGGAGCTCCCTCGAGCAATCCAGGCGATGTACTTCTCCCGCCAGTCCGCCTGGACGGGAGCCGGCTCGATGTCCATTGCGACAGCCTCGTGGGAGCCGCATCCCTCGAGAAGAGGGAGAGTACGTACGCCTCGTTCGAGGGGTCCTCTTCCATGGGGTCCGCACCCGCTGGATTCGAGGGAGCCCCCGAGGGTCCGCCGTCGCTCGAGGGGTAGGGCTCGATGGTTACCGAGGGCTGCGCGATGTCGCGCGCGAAAACGTTCGGGGGAACGGTGATCCGCCCGTACGCTATCTTTGCCGCCCGTTCGCTTCCTCGTTGTACCTACGGGGGGTACATGATTAAGCTCGA
Organism: Cenchrus americanus; assembly: GCA_947561735.1. Lineage (NCBI taxonomy): Eukaryota > Viridiplantae > Streptophyta > Magnoliopsida > Poales > Poaceae > Cenchrus > Cenchrus americanus. The sequence continues at coordinate 86,064,843 of OX387240.1, read as the reverse complement.
TGCCGTAAAATTTGTCCTCGAGGGCTCGCACGGCTTTACGCGCAGGCCTCCATTTGTCGTCGTGGCAGCTCGCGTTCTTCATGACTTGGTCGATCACGAGCCGCGAATCCCCTCGCACGTCGAGGCGCTTGATGCCCAACTCAATGGCGATTTTAAGGCCACAGAGAAGGGCCTCGTATTCCGCCATATTGTTAGACGCGGGGAAGTGGAGACGCACCGCGTAGCGCATGTGCTCCCCGAGGGGTGACACGAAGAGCGAGCCCGCGCCCGCTCCCCGTCTTCATCACCGAGCCGTCGAAGAACAGAGTCCAAAGCACTCGCTTGAATCCGAGGGGGCGGCACCGCGTGTCCGTCCATTCGGCCGACGAAGTCGGCTAGGATTTGCGATTTGATGGCCTTGCGCGGGGCGTAGGCGAGCGTCTCGCCCATCAACTCCACGGACCACTTGGCAATTCCCCCCGCTCGCCGCGTCGGGGTTGCGAATGATCTCTCCTAACGGGAAGGAAGAGACCACCGTAAGCGGGTGGGCCTCGAAGTAGTGGCGGAGCTTGCGCCGCGCGAGGACTACCGCATACAACAGCCTTCTCGGACTCGGGGGTAGCGCGTCTTCGTGTCCGATAGGACTTCCCCGATGTAGTAGACCGGCCTCTCGCACGGCAAGGCGTGTCCTTCCTCCGTGCGCTCCACAACGATCACGGCGCCGACCACCCGGGTGGTTGCGGCCACGTAGAGTTGGAGGGGCTCGCCGTCTCGTGGCGGCGTAAGGATTGGGGCGTGCGTCGAGATGCCTTCGCCTTGTCGAGCGCTTCCGGGCCTCGGCGGTCCAAAAGAAGCGCTCGTGCTTCTTGAGCAGCCGGTAGAGGGGCAGTGCCCTTCTCACCGAGCCTCGAGACGAAGCGCTCGGGCGGCAAGGCACCCCAACACCTTCGCACCCCTTTGAGGTCCCCGAATTGGACCCATTCGCTCGAGGGCCGCGACCTTTTCGGGGTTGGCCTCGATTCCCCGCCGGGAGACGATGTATCCTAGGAGCATGCCCCGCGGCACTCCAAAGACACATTTTTCGGGGTTGAGCTTGACCCCCGTTGGCCCGCAGCACCGAATGCGACGCCAAGATCGCCGACCGTGTCGTCCGCCTTCTCGGTTTTGACGACGATGTCGTCTACGTAAGCCTCGACCGTCCGCCCGATATGGTCCCCAAAAACGTGCCGCATGCGCCGCCGATATGTTGCGCCCGCGTTTCGAGGCCAAAAGGCATCGTGACGTAACGGAACGTCCCGAACGGTGTGATGAACGAAGTCGCGAGCTGGTCGGACTCCTTCATTTTTATTTGATGATATCCCGAATAGGCATCAAGGAAACAGAGTAGTTCACATCCGGCATAAAGTGGAATCAACGATCTGATCTATGCGCGGCAAAGGAAAAGGGACTTTTGGACATGCTTTATTGAGACTGGTGTAGTCAATACACATCCTCCACTTCCCATTTTTCTTTTTTTACAAGCACAGGATTAGCTAACCATGTCGGGTGGAACACTTCCTTGATGAATCCGGCCTCGAGGAGCTTCCGCAGCTCCACTCCGATCGCCCGTCGCCGTTCCTCGTCGAAGCGGCGCGGCCCGCCGCCGAACAGCCGCGAGCGTTAGGCAGATATCAAGGGAGTGCTCGGCGACCTCCCTCGGGATGCCTGGCATGTCCGAGGGGCTCCACGCGAAAACGTCGGCGTTGGCGCGGAGGAAGTCGACGAGCACCGCTTCCTATTTAGAATCGAGGGTCGTGGCCGACCCTTAATGCTTTGCCCTCGGGGGCCGATGGGTCGAGAGGGACCCCTTTGGTTTGCTCGGCGGCCTCGAACGTGCCGACGTGCTTGGTGGTGGAGCCGAGGTCGTCATTGACCATCTTCTCCAAGGGTGTTTACCGGCGCTTCATCCAGCCGCTAGCGCCTCCGCATGTTCCACGCACTCGACATCGCAAGCCGAATGCATGCTCGATCGACGACCCGACAAGGATGACGCCGTTTGGACCCGCATCTTCATCTTCGTGTACGTGTAGTTGGGAACCGCCATGAACTTGGCATAGCATGGTCGCCCAAGGATGGCATGGTAGGCCCCTTTGAATCCCACCACCTCGAAGGTGAGGGTTTCCTTGCGGAAATTCTTGGGGGTCCCGAACCGCACGGGCGGCATCGATCCGCCCGAGGGGTTGAACCTCGCTTTCCGGCGCGATGCCGTGAAACGGCTTCGTGCCGGGCCGCACTGGTCCAGCCCCAATCCCCATCGGGCGCAATGTATGCGCGAAGAGGATATTGAGGCTACCGCCTCCGTCCATCGTAACCTTCGAAAACCGGCGTTCCCAATGATGGGATCGACCACCGTGGGGTACCGGCCCGGTTCGGATGCGGTTTGGGTGATCATCCCGCTAAAGGTGATGGCATCCTTCGACCGGTTGAGAAAGGCCGGGGGCGCCCTCTCTCGCGGCGAGGACTTCGTGCCGCTCCTTCTTGCGCCGGCCGGTTGACATGTCGACAGTAGGTCCCCCAAAGATGAGGAACACATTTTCGACAATGGGAAACCGTAACACCCCGGGTGTTTGTTAAAGCTAACTAACTTAATTAGCAGCTTTAATCGTGTTTAATTTGGCTCATAAACATGTTTGACATGATTGGGCACACTTTTGCACAAAAGACCCCGGTCAACATCTCAAACCACTGGTCAAACCCTAGATCTACTTTAAAGGCTGAAATGGTTTTCTTGCGCGTTCTCCAAATTTCACTATAGAAGTTCAAAATCTGCCAATACGAAAGTTGTTCGTTATTTCCGGGAACACATTTTTCGTAATTGGCGGACATTCCAATTTTGAGCGCAAATTGGCCAAAAATCGAGTTTACTGCGCTATGAACAGTAAACCGAGCCGTGGAAAATCTGCAACTTCGGTTGGCGTTCCTGGGCAAACCATGGATCAAAACATATGTCGCCCTTCGGGAAAGTTGTAGATCTACAGCTCCTCTACAACTTTGCTTTTGGGAGATTTTTCACTTAGTTGACGATTTTTGGAGTTTTGCAATTTCGAAAAGGGCTAAACGGAATAAATTGAGCTGGGCGTCGTGTCCTCGCGCTCTAGAGCGCCGCGCGCGCCCCTGTCCGCCGGCCGTCCACGTGGCGAGGGCAGGGCGGTCCGACGTACGGACGCCCGGGCGACGTCGCCGTGGACCCGGAGCACCGCCGTGGGCCCTCCTTCTCTCTTCTCCTCCCGTGCACCGTGCCTAGGGAACGACCGTGGCAAGGCCGCGAGCTCGGCCGGCCACGCGCCGCTCGCCCGCACGCGCCGTGCGTGCGTGCCGCACCGCGGCAGCCATCCGGCCGCTCTTTGGTCAATGCGCCCCTCCCTATACCCCCTTCGCGCCGTCTCGTCATCCACCGGCAAAACCGAGCCGCATGTGAGCGCCGTCGTCCGTGCCCGTGCGCCCCCGGCTTGACATCGACGCCGCCGCCGCTACTCGCCCCGGCACCGTGTCGCGCCTCCTCCACCCTTTCTAGCACGCACACACCTTCCCCGCCCCTCTCGAATGCTCCGAGCCGCAGCCTTGCCCAAGCATTCACGGTCCGTACACCGGAACGGAGGCCGAGGCGGCCTCGCATCCACCGCGCCGCCGTTCTCCATCGCCGGAGCATCCTCCGACCTCCGGACCGTCTCAAATGGGACCCTAGGTGAGCCTACACCACTTACCCGCCCTTTCCCGGCCAAGCCCGGCCTTCCCCTAGCCGGATTCCGGCGATCCCCGTCGCTGGCCGCGACCAGGGGTGACATTGCGAGGTCTGAGATCTTTTCAGGGGCTATAACGCAAAACCCAGGGACCTGTTTGTAAAGGTGAACTTTAGGTATTCGGCAGTACCTTCGAAAAATCATTAAAAATCGTAGAAAAATCAGAAAAATGCAAAACCAATTTTGTTGGGTTCGTGGTGAAGAAATCTACCTTTTCTAGAAAGCATGTATAGGGTTTTTCTGCACAGTTTTTGAATTAAAAATTCAAACTCAGTTTGGAGTGTTTTTAGTGTGATTTAAAAACTACACATGCTATGAACTTGAATTTTGGATATGTTACTCTTTATGTCATTTCTAGATCTGTGACAAAAATTTGCATGATTTTGATGGGTATATTTTAAGTTATGATTTATTTAAGCTTTATGCTAGAGTAAGTTTGATGCTTTTTATAGCACCTTTAATGAACTTTTCTTTGAGCACAAGTGCACCCTAGGGCTTTGACTTGATGAGTAGTACCCCTGGTGTGATGGATGTGATTTTAGGGAATTGTTTGCTTGGTGTTTTGGATTTAACCTTGTGTAGGAGCTTAAATTCAAAATCTGAAAAAAAAATTGATTTTACAACCATGCCTTGGTCAGAACCTCATATTTGGCATACTTGACCTGTAGGAGAAAGTTGGGATCAAAAAGTTTATTAAATCTTTTTATATGAATTAATGTTGGTTTACTAGGCTGAAATTTGTCTTTTTCATATAAATTAATTTATAAATGTTCTTCAGCCAAATTTTGGTGTGAAAGCTTAAACTAAGCATATGTTGCTGTGTGCAAAAGATTAGGTTCATTGGAAGTGTTTTTGATTTAATTTTGATTTATGGTTGAAAGGCTTGTTTTAAATAATTAAAGAAAGAAATGGAAATTAAATGTGCTAAATGGTAAAATCATGTTTGGTTCTGTTTTTAATATTTAAACACAACACCCTTGCTGTTTAGTAAAGTTAAGTAACTTAAATTACTTAGATGTGCACACAATCACCATCAAGATTAACTTTAATCTGCCGCATTTGCATGTAAACGTGTAGATCTCCCCGAGCGGTACGTACACACTCGCCCGGGAGGGAGACGGGACTGTTGATGGTGAGCTGAACCAGATTGGTGTGCAGCAAGACCTGGACCAAAGTCGGGAAGAGCCCAAGGCTAGTTTAGGAACCGAGTCTGAGGAAGGCAAGCACCGGTTTCATCTAACCCATGTTTTTAAATATAAATCATGTCCTTTACTTTTCAGCACTTTAATGCTTTATTTGTGCATTTAAGTTTCAGGAGTTGTTTTGAAACCTAGTTGCATGATCCTTAGGACTCCTATGCTCTTTTACTAGTATGTTAGGAATGCTAGTGCCATGCTCTAAGGTCACGGTAGAAGTCGAGTAATGACTCATTGCTCGCGAGATATAGGATGCTTATGTTGGAATCATAAGTTGGTTAAATTGACTCGCTCATGTGGTAAGAGCAATGGGTTCGGTCTCGACCGAGTAGCATTGTGCTGGTTTAAGCTATTGAACGTACCAAGTGCTTGTCGGGAATGGGACCGGTAAGCCTAGTACCTTCTGAACCGGGGCGGGATCTTTCTAGCTACCCGCTTGGGATGTGTCTCCGGCTAGCTACCCGTGGTATAGTGTGTGAGTCCGGACCGGTCGGGTTAGACCCTCCGGATAACCGTGTACCGCAGTTTGTAGCGTCCGATCCTAAACTCGTGGGATGTTGGGAACCGCCGGTTGGGGTAGACACCGCACTTGGTCTACTTTCTTCCGTGTATCTTGGGTTTACCTTGCAAGGATATAAATCGATCGATCGTCGGTCACTCGCCGTTATCCGAGTCGGCTTGACCACCGGCTACCCCATGTTTATTTATGGAACAAGTTCGGATTAATATTGTTACCTCGTTTAATCTTGTTTGAACAACATGCTTGTTTAGTGGGTGCTCACATAGAATGGTTAACATACTAGAACTTGAGCTAAAATCCGAAAATAAGGATCAACTCTTAGTCGCTTTTGGCAAAAACAAACCCACAAGCCAAAAAGCCTTGCATGTCTAGTCTTGCTTTATTTTTTGTCGGGTAAGTCTTGCCGAGTATTAGTACTCGGCCTTGCTTAATTTGTTGTTTTCGAGTAATCCTCTCCGGCCCGGTGTTATTCCAGAGGGATGGGAGGTCGAATGGGAGAACGATGATGATGAGTGATATGCATGGATGGCCTCCTATGTGTATCACGCGTTAGTTTATTTTTCCGCTGTTTAAACTCTGAACCATGTTTACTTTTATGTACAAAAACCTGGTTTGTAATAATGTTAACTTGTGAAACTTTTTATGTAATGTTGTACTCTGGTCCCGCCTTCGTGTGGGCTTAGCGCATATCAGCGATCCTGTTGTATGTGATTTACCGGCTTTACCGGCGGAAGCGAAAGAATAGTTCTTTATTATTGCTTAATGGCCACGTGGACCGGCTTAGGCGATAATACGGAACTATTTTGGGCGGTCTCCGTCACGAAACCGCCCGCGTCGCCATCGCCCCCATCCTTCTTGGCCTCTCGCCTCCTTCGCGGCGGCACGGCCGTAGAACTTCTTGAGCATGTCGCACTCGCTCAAGAGTGTGATTCACGGGGGTCTTGTGGTAGGGGCATGGCTTCTTCATCATGTCATCGAACACCCCCGGGCCTCGAGGAGCCGGCCGAGGGCCCCGTCGGGCCGGGTCAACCGCCGAGGGCCTCGGCGTTGCCGCCGTTGCGCCCCGCTCGCGCGCCGCGCGGCGCGGCTTCTTCCCCCTTCTTGCCCCGCTTGTCATTGCGGCGCGGCTCCCTTGGACCCGCCGCCCTCCGCGGGCGTGTCCTCGCAGCGCTTGCCCTTCTTGCCATCGAAGATTGCCCCCACGGCTTCCTCTCCGGGAGGCGAAGGCGGTGGCAATGTCGAACAGCTCGTTCGAGTCCGTGGGCGGGCCGCGTCCCGGCTCGCGCACGAGGTCCCGCACGTGGTGCCCTCGAGGAACGCGTGCACGATCTCTCGACCGTGCCACGCCGGGGAGCTCCGTGCGGCGCTTGGAGAAGCGCCGTATGAAGTCCCGCGACTCGCCTCGGCTTCTCGCGTGCGGGGAGCGCGCATCCCGGGAGTTCCCGGGCGCACGTATGTGCCCCGGAAGTTGCCCACGAAAGTGTGGACTAGATCGTCCCAGTTGTGGATCTGGCTGGCGGGCAAGTGCTCGAGCCATGTCCGGCCGCATCGCCCGGATGCGTGGGGGCAAGTTGCGGATGATCACTTCGTCGTTGGAGGCCCCGCCCACCGACAAAGCCGGGGCGGTAATCGTTGAGCCAAACACGAGGGTCCGTCTCCCCGTTGTATTTGATGATCGTCGAGGGTTGACGGAAGCGCTGGGGGAACGCCGCCGTGCGGATCTCCCGGCTGAACACACGGGTGCCGGGGGCTCCGGCGTCGGGGAGCGATCCTCACCGTCGTCGTAGCGCCCACCCCTTCGAGGGTGGTAGCCTCTGGCCGCTCGCGCGTCCGCCTTGCTGGTGCGCCTGGCGTTGATGACGTTGCGGGCGTCGCCATCCGGCGCCCGCGTGTGTCGAGGAGCCGTTCCTTGGCCGGCGTGCGTCCCCGGTCGGCGGTCGACCCGCATGCACCGAGGGTTCGCCCCCCCGGTGCCGGATCATCACCCCCGCGCGTCCCCCCGTTGGCGGATGCGTGAGGCCGAGCTTTCGGCTTGCTGGACGGCCGCTTGCTCAAGGAGGGTCTGCACCTCGCGGTGCATGTCTCGAGCCTCGGGGGTCGAGGGTGCCGGCATGGCGCGCGCGGCGGTGTTGCGGCGGCGATGAGCTTTTGGCTCGCCCGCGGCGGAGTATCCGCGTTGTCGGCGTTGGGGACGGGGTTGAGGCGGTCTCGGACTTGTCGGCCTAGCTCCCCGCGCGCGTTCGCCACGCGCGCGGAGGCCTCTCCCCGCCATCGAGGCGCGGAGTAGCCGCACGGTCCGTGCTCCCGCGCTTGGCCTCGAGCTCGCGAGCTTGGGCCACCGCGCACCGACGTCGGCCCCGGCGGGAGCGCTCGGTCCCGCGGCCGGGCGCGTGGCAACCCCCCCCGGGGCCGGCGTGACTTCCCCATCTCCGGCGCCCGCCGCACCGGCGGCGTTGGCCGGGTCGTTGGTGATGACGGCGCGGCATTCCCGCGTGGGGTCGTAGCTCCCGGTCTGGAGTCGTCGGAGCGTGCCCGAACCGCAGTCCGTGGCGTCGAGGAAGCGCCTCGAACGCGACCGGGGTCCGGCACACCGGAGAAGTCCCACTCCGCGTACCCATGACGGTTGGCGGGCGGCATCGTGTCGACGGAGCCCGGGGACGACTCGTCCGTCCGCTGGCCGAAGTGCCGGGATCCCCGGCGACGAAGACGTGCCGACCGGGCGGAACCCCCGCGCATTGTCGTGTTGACGTTGGCGTTGTAGGCCGTAGTGGCGCCACGCGCCCCGATGGGGATGCGTGGTCCGAGACCGCACGCGGTCCCGCCGGGGCGGTGGCGGCCGTCGTGACGGTGGGTGCACTTGCGTTGGGCGGCGGCGCGCGCGGCCGCCGCCGCTCGGACCGCGCCCGACGCGAGCGCGGCCCGCAGCGGCGACGGCGTCGCGGCGTCGACGGTCCCCGCGGCATCCGTGCCCGCGGTGCTCGCGCCGGTGTCGTGCGTGCGGCGGAGACCGCAGCGGACCGGCCTCCCGCGCGCGCGCGTAGCTCCTCACGGTTGGTGAGGCGCATGAGATAGCCATTCCCCGTGGCCTGGAAGTTCAAGTCCCCGAAGCGGATCTCGAACCCGGCCGGAAGGGGGTCTGAGCTACCCATGTTGTAGCGGGTGCTACGGTACTCAGTGCGAATCACCATGGAGGGAGTTAGCGAAATGACCTTAGGCGCTCGTTTGCCCCACGGTGGGCGCCAAGCGTCGGTGCGGAATATGGTCCCGACACTAACCAAGAGATAACGCCTAGGTCTATCCCTCAATGGTCGATGCTAAGAAACAAATGACACAAGGATTTATCCTGGTTCCGCCGAGGGGGCCGTACGTCCCGACAGCGTGGTGTGCTCGTGGCACTATATTGCTCAGCACCGGGGGTGCTTGTAGTGGGGCAAATACAAGCAAGGCGGGAGAGGAAGCGTGGCTCCCAAGTCCCTGGTGGGTAGCTGAAGATGTTGTGGGAGAATAAGAGAGTGAGTGCACAATGCGCTGTGTTCCTCTTGCTCCGTCCCCCCGCGGCTGGGGGCTCGCTTCCCCTTTTATAGGCCAAGGGGGCGGCGAGTTACATGCACGCCGCGCTACCTAGCTACGTGTAGGAGCACGTCGTGCTACGGTGTAGAGCGGGCGATCGTCCGGACGATCCACGCTGCGATCCGGCCATGATGGCTCGCCTCGCACCCGAACAAAGTGGCGGTTCGAGGGTAGGAGGCGGCGGACGGCGATGGCGTTCTCTGATAGGCTTCGAGGGGAGGTGCCGATGATGACCGTACGGGGCACGGGGGAGCGGGCGGAACGGCATTCCTTCCCAATGAGCTCGCGGTAGCGGAGTGGTTGCCGCAAGTGTTCGGGCGTGCGTCCGCGGAATCGGCGCCCACCCGCACGCGTGGGTACGGCGGCCGCGCCGCGCGGTGGCCGGGATGGCCACCCACCGCCTAGCGCCCCTTACCTAACCCGCGGGGTCACGGGAAAGTGGAATCGAGGGTGCGCCCGCCCCCTTTCGAGGGTCGGGCGCGTTAGCCGTACGGCGGCGTGCGCACGGTGTCACGGGACCGACGCGGCCGTACCGCACGCCCCCATCCCACGGGGGCGGGGATGGGCTCCTTCCCCGGGGAGTTGGTGCGGCGGCACCGGGCGTGAGCCCCGGCGCATGATGGCGCCGTCCCGCGGCGTCGGGCGTTAAATGCCCGGGTACGGGGCGGCGCACGCGTGCGGGGCGCCCGTGAGCGTGGCGGGCCCCGGCCCCGAGGGCGGAGCGGACCCTCGAGCGAGGCGGGACTCGCTCGAGGGGGAGCGAGCCCCTCGAGCGGGCGGGACCGCTCGAGGGAAGGGTCGCCCCTCGAGCGGGGCGGAACCTGTTCGAGGAGGGAGTTGCCCCTCGAACGGGGCGGAGCCCGTTCGAGGAGGAGCATGCCCTCGGCGAGGCGGAGCCTGCTCGAGGGGTCTTCCTAGGTGGGCCGCCTTGGTGGGCCTCCGAAGTCCTGCTGCATGGGCCGTGTCCTGCATGGTTAGTTTCCTGCATGGTTAGGCTTAGCTTATGTTGATGCAGGAATTTAGGTAGGGGTTCCCCCATTGTTTGAGGGGACCCCTAGGGGCGGTCCCCGACACCGACCACCGCTCGGACCCCCGTAGGGGCCGAACTCTCCGTCGACCCGGCCCGCCGTGTGCGCCTCCCCCGGGAGCACCACCGCCGTGCGCGCCTCCCCCGAGAGCGCCACCGCCGTGCGCGCCTCCACCGGGAGCGCCACCGCCGTGAGCGTGCTCGGTTGCCCACCGTTCCGTCCGTTCTCGAGCCGCATTCCTAGCGAGCGGCTCAAGGTCCGCGTCGGCGTTGTCGTCGGCACAAACGGAGCCGTTGACGCCGCCGCGCGGTGCCTCGGCCTCTCGCCGCCGCCGCACGTGCCGGCGCGGCCGCCGCCTCCGCCGCCTCCACCTCTCGCCCGGTGCCGCCGTTGCCGCCGGGCCGGGGCCGCCGTGAGGCCGAGAGCGGATGGGGAAGCTTGGGAAGGGGAAGAACGAGAAGACGTTCGAGCCGCAGAAAGAACGGCTCGATACCACTTGTTGCAACCGAATTCTAACTCTCATTGAGAGAGGATGACACTAGAAGTTGGGACAATTTTCCGGTTTTTCTTCATTCACAATGTCATGCCAACCCCGGGAGGTTGGGGTTACATATTTATATCTGCCGGAGTCGCTAGTCGGCCAGCATATGCTAGATGCTAGTCAAGATGCTAAACTAGATGCTTTGTCCTAAAAGCGAGTCCAAGCCGAGGTGCTTTTTGTCCTAGATGCTCTAATCTAGTCTAAGATGCTCTAGTCTAATATGCTGAAAAACCACCCCGTCGCATTCCTACAAAGGACCATGTGTGCAGCAAAAACCACCCCCGCGAGTCCTACAAAGCGACCATGTGTCTTGCAGCAAACCACCCCGCAGCAGTCCTACAAAGGACCATGTGCTGCAGCCCCACAAAGACCGAGTACAGAGACTTATCCATCAACGACCAAATCCGTGACCGTCTTAGGCTTACTAGCAACATGGAGAATATACATAAATCAGCTGGAAGCCCAACACTGAAACCCATCCGCTGTCTAACTTGCACTACGCCATGTTCTTGACCTACAAATACTCTAATCTCTAACCCTAAACACCTACGGTCAGCTTTGGTAAAGCAGGTATCTTGTACGCCAACATCAACCTTGGGGCCTAAATATGGCATTTATAAACTGCTTCAGGTTGCTGCAGGGCAAGATCTCGATATCAAGCTTAAGCGGTTTGAGCAACTTCTCAGCGGTCTTGGGAACAACACACTTCTTGTATCCCAGCTTCGCAATAGCCATAACCCGCTTGTCCATTCTTGGCACCTTTTAAAAGGGAAATATAAAGAAACATTACTACAACTGATTACAGTTATAACAACTGGCAAACTCAAGATGAATTCAGGCATATTCGGCCTGCTTCCCACATAGTAAAGTTTAATTCTGCACTTTTTTTGAGCATTTCATTTCACACTTCAATGAAATCATTTCAATTATAAATTATCTGACTAGAAGATCATATTTATTTTCAAGGGTGTAATTTACATATGAAAAGAAAATGATCTGGTGTCCATATCAGGTAGCAGGATTAGCAAATAGGTTGAAATTCCATCTCATTGTTAATCCTCCACTTGGCAGTGTTTCCATTTTTTTAACAGAAACAACCCCTACCTAATGCTACAGAAAAATACCAACAAATTGGGAATGAGGTCCAATTTTCCACTCTGTCTGGCTAAGTTTTTTGAGGCCAGGATATACACGAGTGACAGTATATTGACTGGAATATAGTTTGTGATCACTGATTACTTGCTGAGACAGTAAATCTTAACAGCACAGTAGACATTTGAGAAAAGCTTGGAAGAATAAAATAGGAAATTCCTTTTTTAGTTCAAACATTAATCTCCACTATTATTTTTACGAAAACAAGTTGTCTCTTTCCTGTCAAGTGTCAACTCAGATCACGGATAAGCAAACATGAAGCAGAAGAAAGCTTACAGTTCTAAGTTCACCACCAAGGCCAATCTCTCCAATAAATGCAACATCATTTGGGATAGGAAACTCCAAGAAACTGAAGACAAGAAGAAAAGAGGCTTCCTTAAAATGGACAGTGGAAAAGATAAACTAAAACAGGTGTCCCACTTGCTTTTATGCAGAAAAAGAATGAGAAAACCATTATTATGTATTGGTAAAAACTCTAAAAATAAAGCACTAAAATTACTACCTGCTGCAAATTGAAGCTGCTATGGCCAGATCTCCTGCAGTCTCAGTCAACTCAAAGCCACTGACGACATTCAAAAAAATAGCCTGCAGCACGACCAGAAATATAGCACCAGAAGAATGTGGGAACAAACAAAGAAAGTAGTCACTAGCGCATTGTTGTATTATCCTCAAATCCAAAAACTGGCAAATTACTAGATTTAGTGAACAGGGTCACAGTTATGCCATTGTCATATCACATACTCCCTTAATACAATCAGAGTTCGAATGAACCAAACATGCTCTAATTTGATGCAAACAATAAGGCTATAGTTTATGACAGCAAACTAATTGTATCTCTGTATCGTTCCAATTTTATCGGATGTCTCCAAAGAGACAACAAACTAATTGTATCTCAGAATTAACACCAACACATTGTAAAGAAACCTTTTTTTGGGAAACCTATATTGTCCGATATAGTAATAATTAAAAAAGAATTTCTATGAACTTACATTATCCTGAAGTTTTAGGCCTGCTTGCTTCATAAGAACCTACAAAGTAAAAAATGAGATTATAATTTCGCAATATATAGGAAAAAATGTATTGGCCAATCGGTTGAGTTGTGGCTGTGGATGTATGGCTCCGCCAACTAGGGAGCAAATATTGGTTGTGCAACTGGTCGGTGTAAATCTACGAATGTGCTAGGCTGCTACGGGCATGTGAAGGCATCGGCGTTTGTGTCAAAGAACACATACTCCCAAAACATCTCATCCCACCCACACATATATTCCTATCATCTGGAAACCATAACTTTATTTTCCAGTTATTCCAGCAGAGATGCAAGAAAACATGCAAAACTAAGTCTGCAAGAGTGATATGCAGAGATGCAGAGGACTAATGTACATAGGATAAACTTATCAGTGTCTGTTGAGATGACACGACGTCTAATAATAACTCAGATTAAGGTGCTATGTTTTCATAGGGTTATAATTAAGCCTGATCAAACTAATGTCATTTTGGCTGTAAAAGAATGATCTAGGGCTGAAGAAAAGAATTCAGCTCTGGCATTATCTATGTTGCTCTAACACCAAAATAACTGTGTTATCAAGCTAAGATAAACTAGCAACAATTTTCAATTCACATGATCTCATTTTACAAGTCCAACACCTGCTGGATCTTATGTCCATAGGTGTGGTGCTTTATTGGCTGGATGTATTAACTTGACACTTACAGAGATTATGACATCAGCCCTTTTTGTTGGTATGCCCACTACTTGTCCAAAGCGTTGAGAACCAGAAACACACAATGCCTGCAAATGGGGAAAAAATGCAGCTCACAAAAGTCCATTAGTTTTTAAACTACAGCTACCGACAACTCAAGTATGTGGAGAACAAAGATACAATAAGAAGTATTGGAAGGAAACTAATTTAGCCACTTAAGGCCCAGTGACCATACTACTAAGACTGAAGTACCTGAACTTCGATAGCAAAGGTCCTAGATCCATCTAAAATAACAGCAATAGCCAGCCCGGCCAGAATTTCAGAATCAGAGTCATGCTCAGTTAAGAACATCTGGCTAGGATTCAGAACAGCTTGTAGACCAAATTCGGCCATCTCAAATACACCAAGCTGGAAGAATAACAGGAAACAGAACAAGTGATTGCATGTTATTTAATGTCTTCCAGAAAGAACATTTTGATATCTTATGAACCGAAAAATTACCATGAAATACGAAGATAAAAGAGAATAATTAGACATCTCAAATGGCAGGTTCATAAATAACTATTCACAAGAGGAACTGTAGCAGGGATTCTTATCGGACATTCTAAATTATGGAGTTATACAGCAGTGCAACACTATGCTCTCCTGACAGAGGATCACACTCCTGTAGCAAGCAATCACCTTGTTGGCAATTCTAGATGCACCAGGATGAGACATATTTTACGAGGATAAGGTGACCATGAGCAAGACTGCAAGAGTGAAGAAGGCAGCACCCAACCAGGAAGAGGAGTGGCAGAGCTCTAGATGGACATGCCGGCACATGAAGGGGAGACAAGGATGGATTGATGGAACGACCATGGAAAGGGGATGAAAAAGGGTAAATGCAGAAGGGAGGTGCTAGGACAACACAGGTCAGATCAGAAGGGGGGAAATAATGATTATTGGGTTCTTGCTTTCATGAAACCAGGAATCATATTGTATTATCCATGAATAGGATATTATGCTTGGTACATAAGTTTGGAGCTTTGTTACAAGCACAAGGGCACAAACATGTTTAAATTTCTGAACATTCGAACAATAGAAGATGAAAAATAAGCTATGACAACAGTTTACTCCAGCAATCTCTAGCAATCTGTAAAGTATGATGGTCTAGTCTTAGTTCGAATACACAAGCATTATCACAAGTAAATTATCCTAGATGAATGAGTGAACCATATCGTCTAGGGTTTGTCAAATAAAAAAGACTACTGCAATCAACTATTCACACAACAATCAGGCAAAAGTGTCTGTGTTTAGCATAACCATGTTGCACCCATTTTGCATGTTAGTCCAGTATGGCAGTAATGATATTTTTATCGACTTGTGGAGCAGACATAATAGTTGATAGATGACATGGGAGTATACTGTATACCTCATCTGTTGAACCAAAACGATTCTTAACTGACCGCAACAATCGATGGGATGAGCACCTCTCTCCCTAAAATACAAGAAATAATATTTTATCATATTTAACATCTAAATATGCAAAATGTTGCAATTAAACATAAACCTGAAATAAGCAGTATGATTGTAAGCTTTATTGTTTTAGCGTTTCGCTTGTTTATCATCTGAAGGTGATCTGGTTGTATGAACTGGATCATTCTACCATCTATGGTATAAATGACAACACATAAAAAGCACTCAGAAGTTTCAAGAAACAATCACATTTTGAGCTTTAAAAACACTTATCACCCCCCCCACACATTTGGAAGAGCAATTAACTAACCTCCATATACAGAACAACATCCACGATGTGCTCTAACAGGCGAGGACCAGCGATATCACCACTTTTTGTAACATGTCCAATCTGAAAAGTAAAAAGGAATTGACAAGATGCTACCAATGAGAAGAAAATAAAGGCAGGAATTTGTCTAGGATGTGACACAAATAACAGAAAAGTTCTTGAATGGTGGTTAGCTTACCAAAAAAACAGGGATATTAGTCAGTTTTGCAAATCGTAACAAGGCAGAGGTGCATTCCTTGACCTGTTGTCCACAGAAGGCAAAGATTTACAGCAACAGACAACAGAGGAATGAAAATTTCAGTGCCATATAACATATTCTAGTTCAACAATGTGAAATTCCCTCCCATAGACTTGGGCATCACGCTCAAAGATGCAAACTGTTGCTAGATTCTATAATAAGACTGAGACTAAAAGATAAGGTTGTTTCCTCTACCAGTGTCTATTGTACTATAGTACATATCCATGAAACTGCTTTTGCTTGAATCAAGACATGTTTAAGACTATGAGCGGTGAGTCGAGCATTGTAGCACGAGAACAGCACGGGTTACTGTGGCTCATCTGTTGTGCAATCTTGAGCCATAGCTGCAACTGCTAGGTTGCCTATATGTCATTTAACTGCATGTGTAGCTCAACCTAAATGTAAAGTACTGAGAGCAACGCAAGCCCTTGAATTCGGTTTGAATTGAAGAATGAACATCATTGGCCAAACATATGCAAGAAGTTCCAAGACTATATATTACTATCATGGCAAAAGCAAAGGAAACTGAGTGTAACAGTAATCAAACCTAATGTAAACAACTACTAGTCAATAATAGCAAGACATGACATGTTGGCATGCAAGGCTGGTCTCAATATAATCAGAAAAATATTAGATGAACTAACAGAAGCACCTGTGATAAATTGCCAGCACTTCCAGCAAATGATCTCACATAAACTGTTTGAATTGAATCGATAATTAGAGCCCTTGGAGACAGCGGTTGGATTTTGTCCAAGATATCCTGTGAAACAAGATTTTTGAGGAATTTAGATGGTATATAAGAGGGGCTATTAAGGTTTCTTCTGAGAAATGATTTGTTTAGTTCAGAAGGTAAACGGAGGTCCTATTATACTTTTAGTCAAGGCCATTGTCATCTATAATAAATACTTTTTAGATAACATGTAGATTACCCAGATTTATTAAAAAATATTTGAATATGTGGTTCTCACACTGTTGATTTTGCATTGCTGATACGAGTTACAAATTTGAATAATATAATTACATGACACTAGCAGTTTTTTAGATAATTACAGATGATGGTGTTATTGATGCATGTGGAATCATAAAATGGTACAACCAATGAGTAGTTGAGCCACAGAACAAAGTATCTATCTATCAGTAGTCTTATTAACTGGTATGACGAAAGCTCATATAGGTGAAAAACAAGATCTGAGATGAGCAAATAGTTTTCCTACAAATTTTTGGCACTCCAGGACACTATGTCACATTAACCTTGTTCAATGAAACTAAGGATTTTCCCTAAGGTAAAAAAACTAGAGTATGTTCACCTTACATAAAAAATGGTCTATGATCTAAATAATAATAATAAATTTAGGAGTATGCACAAGTGGTGCCAGCTGAACAGATTACCTCAATATCCGTACCAGAGTAGAGGTACAACTTGCTAGATGTGATACCCATCCGATGAGCCCTGTTTCCAATTTGCTCGATGCTCTGGAGCATAGTCACAAAGTTATAGTAAAGTGTGTTGTAAGATCCTATGAAACTCAACAATGAAATTATCAACCATAAGAAATTATCAAGCGCTGAAGGATGACAGATGAAAGCATAGTACAGATCTGTCCAAGGATTTTCAGTGAATAAGATCGTAACTAACCTCCTCACCAGACACATATACAACAGGAGATAACTCATCGGCTTTGAAACCCTCCAATATATTTGAAGCAAGCTATGGATACAGAAAACACACTTTTCAGATTTCAGAGTCAGGAACACCTTTTATACTCTAAGACCTAAGGAATAAGATTCCAGAAAACTGCATAACTCCATATGTAAGAAACTAGTTAGAAATATATTAAATAGTATAGGGTGGAGAAATGAATGAGGCTACCGTAATGAATTGAGTGCATCAAGAAAAAAATGCAGGTCAAACGTGGATAGTCAAATGTGTATATATTTTACCTGTAACATCATTGAACTTTTGCCAACACCTGGATCCCCACCGACTAATATCAAGGAGCCTGCAAAAGTTTGATGGAATAGGTAAAACATTGATTCATGGGATAAAATAATGCTAATGCGACTTGGCACTACGTGGGAAGAGTGAATGTGAGAGGGGTTAACTGAGCATTGCATGCAGTGGCAAAAAAATAAATAAATATCCCTCCCGTCACACAATCACATTTACTTTTTTTGTACAATAACAATAACGACCATAACAGTGAATTTTTCTTTTTGTATCAGAACTCTCATGTAATAGGTAATTCACCAAATAACGTGTACAGAAGAAATATGCAGGAAGCACAATTAAGAACAAGCACGCATGTAGGGCAGAAGAATTGTAATATTATGAAGTGCAGTTATGAGTCTTAAGTTAACTCAAACCAATATTGCAAGTAGCTCAACAGCCTTACATCACTGATGTAATTTTAAGCATGTTACTTACTAGCATATAATTTTCTATAGATTCACTATGTTGTACTGCAAGTTTGATTCAGGACCATTTCAAATAGGAAAAATAACATAAAATTCTAAATAAATGGCAATCAAGCAGCATCATATTTACTGGCACATGATTACTATAATAAGAAATTTAAAAAGATTAAGCACGACTGAAAGTTTATACAGATAAAACCCAGATCTGCGCCTGCCAGATAGAAGGTTCCTTTCAGCCAAAGCCATAAAACATATGAGATGGTTTACCAGGAACAATGCCACCGCCAAGCACCCGGGAGATTTCCATTCCAAAGCTCCCCGACCTACAAACAAGACAACCATAAATGTCATCAGCTAATAATGAAAGAACAAAATCCTCAGAGAGTTGCTCAGCACTCGAATTGCACGGAAATAACTATACAATTGTTTTCCCAAATGGTGATAAGTGATACACTAACGATGGTACTTGTCAATTTCTCATAGTAACAGGATATTGAGCTGGGTGAGGAATGTTACAGGGGTATGCGCCACTCCGCCTGATTGATCCCCTTGTTCACCTCCTGAAGGCTCTGCGGCACCATCTCCTTACTCTTCTGAGGAATCCACGACCGGCCGACGTGGTGCGACTGTGAACCCTCCGCGGAAGCATCGCCATCAGGCCCCGGCACGAACTTGACCACGGTCCCCATTGCACTGCAGTAGCGACAAGTGCCCCACCACTGCCCATGGCCCTCGCCGCAGTTGCTGCACGCGTAGGAGACCTGCTTCTCCTTGCCGCCCTTACCAGGGGACTTCCGCGCCGCCGCCACAGTCGACCACTTGGTCATGGTCGGGGCCTTCGCGCCACGCGCGCTCGCCCGTAGTACCTTCCCCTTCTCCTCGTCCTCGCTCTCTGCCGCGCCTTCCTTTTCCTCCTCCCTCTCCACCGGTGCCGCCGCCGGCGGCACCGAGGTAGCGGACGAGGAAGCAGGAGGGGAGTCCTGCGTGACGATGCGGCCCGCGACGGGGTCGAAGACGCCCCACTCGGTCTCCGGGGGCGCCTCGGAGTCGGAGGCGGAGGGCGGGTGGAGCGCCGGGGAGGAGCTGAGAGTGTCGGTGAGTGGGTCGTAGGTGGCCCATCCAACGCCGCCGGGGGCGGGCGAAGGGGATGAGGATGAGGACGAGAGGAAGCGAGGGCGGGCGAAGAGCGGGAAGTTGGGGAGGCGAGGGGTCAGGGGGCGTGGGAGGCGAGGAGGGTTCGGGGCGCGGAGGAGGCGGCCGGAGAGGCGGAGGAGGGAGCGGAGGGAGGAGGGCGAGCGGAGCATCGCGGCGGGCATGGAAAATGGGGGTTCCCTCCCGAGGGGGTTTTGGCCGGGGTTTTGGAGGAAAATGGGGGACGCCGGACTTCGGGAGGTGGGCCGAGTGCGCCACGGGTGGTGGTGCCTCGGGTGGAACGAGCTGAAAACGCTGCGGCGCGACCGCGACGACGACCTGACCCCCTGGGACCACAGGGTTTGACGGTTTGACGCTGTGACGTGTCAAAGGTGCCACTTACTCCCTCAGTCTCAAAATATGTGCACCCTTTGACTTCTACACATCGCACTTGATCATTCGTCTTATTTAAAAATTTTGTTAAAATGTAATAATAGTTATGATATACTTAAAATATATATGATGATAATACATGTAATAACAAAATAAATAATATTTTCACAATTTATTCGAATAAGACGAATGGTCAAACATGAAGCGCAGAAGTCAACAAATGTAAATATTTTGGGAAGAAGGGAGTGCACATTTGGTTTCACACTCGTGTTGATGTTAAATACCACCGAGTCAGACTTGAAATTTGGAAAGTAACACCGGCACTTGTGATGAACTGATGATGAAAATTTTAATTTAACCGGCTGATTTCTTCTGATTTAACGTCACAATTCAGATTCTGTATGCATTTGGAGAGCAAGTGTACTTCATCAATCTAAATTATTTATAGATGGTGTGCTGATTTTGAACCCGACTAGGTTGTAGCCCGTGCGTTGCTACGGGCGAATAAAAAACACTAAATGGTGGATCATTATGTACACCCTATCAATTCTAGCTATTCACAAGCTCGTTAGTAAGATTCATTATATTCTTTTGTTAGTAGTTTCTGCATATTCATAAGTCATAACTTTCGGTGGTACTCGTATGAAGTGTTATGTGTGCGTGGTTGCTCGTATGAGTCTATCCATCATGGAGAAAAGTGCATACTCGCATGAGTTTGGGATTGGTGTGTGTGAGTTGTTGTTAATATTAAAGTAATTGATCTATGTACGTGCTTTGCTACAGACAATAAAAATATATTTTAACAATATTTTTTTTGAAGTATCACAAAGAATAATCGGTTGAAATAAGATCACAAGAATAGTGATCATATATTTCATTTCCACTCCTCCTCTTCTTAGATATTTTACCTCCATTTCCACTCCTCTTTACCTCATTTCCACTCCTCTCGGGCACGACCCTCCATTCCCACTCCTCCTCTTCTCTTTACCTCGTATCTCTCTTCCATCATCTGGCGTTTTGCCTCTCCTATTCTCTTCTCAGATTCCCATTGTGCCAAATATGGTTTTTTCCTTGCCAGTTTTGATTAAGTGCCTGGATTCACAAAGGAAGAAAGAGCTCATGCCCATGGGGGAGAAGATCTCGGTGGCAAGCTGCCTGTTGGCGGAAGTGATGGAGGAGCAGAGGAAATCAGGTGGGGTGGAGCGAAGGGTGGTTGTGGCAGCGTGCGGGTGGGGCCAACGAAGCGGGATCTGGGGGTGGGGAAGCACATGGCGGATGGCGCCCATGGCTCTGATAGAGCCGCCAACTCGGCTCGCCGGACAGAGAGCTTCATTGTCGGCCTCCCACAACGGGGGCGCGGTCTCCCTCGGGTACGATGGTCGGCCGAGCCGGGGGCACGGCTTCTTGCACCACAAGGAGGGAGCGGCGGGGGGGGGGGGGGTGACGAAGCACACGTAGGGAGTCGTCGCGTTGGCCGGGGCTCTCGGGGGCCGAAACAGGGAGGTAGAGGCGGGACTCGCTTTGTTTGGTGCAGGGCATGTACTCCCTCCGGTTTTGTAAATTAAGTCGTTTAGAACAACACTCTGAAGTACAACTTTGACTTTTTATTTTTATAAAAATATTTATTAAAACATTAACATATGTATACTTTGACAAATCTACTCATGTAGTTTTCACATTCTAAACTCAGCGACTTGAAAGTTATTCATGATTTATACCCTCAATATTTGACTCATACCTTGTCAAAAACGACTTCATTTACCAAACTGGAGGGAGTAAAGTCCATAGACTGTGGGTTGTCTGCACATCCTGGAACTTAGCATGCAGACAGATGTACAAACAGCTCATACAATCCATAAATAGAAAGAGCGTCTGTAAGCTGTTTAATGTTTCGTATGTAACTTAAGATCAACTACAAATGTATTTATGTATACCATTTTGTGGAATTTGTAACTTAAGATCAACTCACAAGTAATGTGTTGCACTTTTAAAATTTGACATTTGTCACAAATTAAAAGCTTGATGGAATATCTTAGATACAAATGGGTATGAGTTATTAAAAAATTTGTATGAGCCCACACTGCCAGCTCCAGCTCGTGACGTTCACATTGGTAGTAATAAAAAAACGAAAAGGGCATTCTAATTTGATCCACACGAATACTTATCCCCTGCACCCGATCCTGAAAAAGAAAAATCATGTCCGCCTCCGCTTCGCTCTTCCATCGCCGGCGCTCCTCGTCCACTCCGCCGGCGAGGCAAGCGTCCTCATCCTCTGCCCCCAAACCATGCGCCTCTGCCCAACACCCTCAATACGGGGCCTATCACCCGCGCGCCTCCGCGGCAAGCCATCCACCCGCCTCCGTGCGGAGCCGAGGGGGCATCGCAGGCTCCTCCATGGCGCGGAGCCGGAGATGGGCCTCGTGACGACGGGTCTTGAGGCGGTACGGGACCACACCGGCCTTCCCGTCGGCCGTCCACTACCCGCCGCCATGCCGGCCCGCCGAGCTTGCCGCGCCCGGCCGTGCAGCACCGCGCGCCTGGCTGCGGCCTGCTCATTGCAGGCACCGGCGCTTGACCACGCTGACAGCGGCTGGCAACAGTTGCGTACGTACGATTTGGGATTTATGGATTTTGGATTTGTTTGGAATTTGGAAATTTGAGGATTTGTGCATCCGTAGATTGGGAGATTGTTGTGATTTCGTTGATAATCGATTTTTTGGCAACCGATTTGATTTTGTACAGCACCGATTTGGTTGCTAGAGTTGATTTGGTGCAGGATGTTGTGCTCGGCCGCCCATGACTCTATTCATGACTCTATCGATGTCTCTGCGGGGCGGCGGCGTAGTGAGGGGAGTTGTGGTGTGTCCGCGATGGCGTGGGAGGGAGCCGCGGGGTGCGGCGGAGAGAGGTCGCACGCGGCGGGCGGGGAGAGGAGCGGCGGCCCGCGGTTGAAAGCGGAGGACGGGGGTGACGCGAGCCTCGTTGCGGCCGGGAGGGACCCACACGCCTATGGTTCGCCGCGAACCGCGGGGGCGAGAACCACGGGCACGTTGCCCTTACGGGCTTTTTAGGAGTAGAGATTAAATACGACTCCACATTTGTACTAGCCCAACTGCCCAAGGCTAGTTCCCGATAGATGAGATAAGACCACATCGGAGATATGAAAAGCTCATGCCGATTCTCGGCACCACGGCCGATTTGAGCATCGGTGGCTCCTTCACGCTCGACACGTCGGCTCTCCCCGCGATTGGCCATTTTGCAAAAATACCCTGCGCTTCTCCGCGAATCACGAATCGGCCCGAAACGTCCGGGATACACGGTGAACACATTGATTTATTTTACATACGGACCCTCAATATAAACTTTATTTCTACGTAAAGAACGAGATGGTGTCGTTTTTCAAACACCTCCGACCACTTTTACGAACACCCCCTCCCACCACCCTACCCCGACCTAATACCCTCTTCGCTTGCCCCCGAACCC
Organism: Cenchrus americanus; assembly: GCA_947561735.1. NCBI lineage: Eukaryota > Viridiplantae > Streptophyta > Magnoliopsida > Poales > Poaceae > Cenchrus > Cenchrus americanus. The sequence goes on along the minus strand of OX387240.1, from coordinate 86,041,938 downwards.
TACCCTCGGTTCTCGCCCCGCCGCCCCCCGCTTTCCTCCTCCCCGCCGCCACGTTCTCAACACCGCGCCGCCACCCTCTTGCCGAGCGAGGGGCCTACCTCCCCGCCGTCCCTCGGCGGCCGGCCCTCTTGCTCCGGCGGTGCCCCCTCCTCCCCTCATCTCCCTTTCCACCGGCGGAGATCTCGGCGGGCGGCCGCGACCGCTTTTCTCCCCGCTTGTCCCCGGACAAAGGAGCGCGACGGCAAGCGCGGCGGAGCGGGGAGGAGTGGAAGGTGCGATCCCGTCCGTAGCACACCGGATCTGCGGCGGCCCCTTCGTGGCGGCCGGCACCTCCGGCGGTGCCCGAGCCCTCCTCGAGCTCGCCGGACCCCGCGGTGGAGGAGGGGGTGCGGAGTAGAGGCGAGCTTGGAGGCGCTCCCTCCCCGCATTGGAGATGGTGACGATGACGGCGGAGATCTCGAGCATGCACCGCTTTGTCCGCGTCTACCTCCTGGAGCCGAAGATTCGATCGATTCTCTAGCCCTCAAGTGGACGGCACCCGCCACCACTTCTTTGACATCTCCATCGGCGAGGGGCCCGATACACTCCTCCTCGAGCGTCCGGTGGAAGCTTGGCGATCCCACGGCACGGATGCGTCGGAGGACCGGGAGCGACGGCGTGCGGTATCCCCGAGGAGGTGGCCGCCGTCATGGTTCGCATTGAGGGGCACCAAGCAAGTGCCCTTGCCGTCCGCCGCAAGCATCACCATCGCCTCTATGGTCCTTGAGGCGGTGGCATCGGTGTATGGCACCGTGTACCGCGGCCGAAGGTGGGGCAACGGTGGGAAATTGAAGCTTCTTCATCTACTCTCTCGCAATCACCATACCTTCGTTGGCCAACCTCGAGCTCGCAACTTTGGCATAATTCAAAGATCGTGTAAGTCATCAATCATGGTGGATAATCGGATTGGTGATTTATCTTCATCCATTGATCGTGCTACATGTTGCATCTCTCTCGTTGTGATATGCGGTGGATGGGCGGGACCGGCGGCATTTGGAACGCCTCGAATAGAACGCAAGGAAAAGATTGGCGGCTTTAGGGAAAGCCATCACAATTTGTTGCGCAAGCTCCTCGAGATTAATTTTTTCTTTTACAAGATTCAATTGAAGGTGCTTGCATGATGTATATAGGTTGATGTCAATGCATTTGTTTTGTTATTTTGTGTTGCACACGCGAATTTCGATCCCGATTTCGATCTGTCGACGGCGGTAACAAGAGTTATGCAACAGTAGTTGCGGCTACCAAAAGCTAAAAACCCTGGTATATATGTCTCTTTGCTCATCCAATTGCCTGCATTATATCTCCGTGATATTTAATTTTAAATTTCATTTGATCAGCGGTGAAATGAGTGTAGGAGGCCAGGACTCTTGTGCTTTTTACATGTAACTGAAGAGTGCAAAGTGAAGATAGTGTCAAGCTGATTTGGTGCAATTGGGTAATCATGAATTGGTCTACATTTTCTTCTCTTGCAAAGAGTATACTCTACAATATTTTTTCAAATGGTGCATTTAAGATGTCCCGATTTTACTTTGATTGGGGGAAGAAAGGCTAAATATGAACCTATTGGTTCATCGAGTCTATCGGGCATGACATGGTTTACATTTCATAATATCATCTCTATTTTCCCCGAGTAACTGGATTATTCCTAACTGCTTGATAGCATTTAATTGTAGAAACTAGATCACTATAATATTACTAGCTATATTCTTTTGATAGAGAGAATGGAAGGGCAGTGACTTCACATAAATGAGAGGACTTCCAAGTCAATATAGGCGGGGTCATTGGTTTGACATAGATTACTCCTAAATTAGATCACAATTTGAAGATCAACCTATCATGGACTTTGGTTGTTTTGATTGCAATTTGAAGATACATGTTTAGAACAAGATGTCTCTTTATCTTTGCTTCACCATGTGAACTACATCTTTTCTTTTTGCGTTATGCTATTACATAAAGCCATTATGAAAAACAATTTGTAACAATTTTCCCACTCATTGTAAACCGGTACAACTTTTTCGTAGTTTACCTTATATCGCGAGCTTGTTTTCTTGCCCCAGTTAAAGAATGTGGTTGTACACACTTTTTACTTTCTCAAATCACAAACTTTGTACTTTTTGTGTCTGCATAAGACAGATAGACACTCTCTTTGTAGTCAAAGTACACATCTAGGTGGAAGCTACTTGATTAATGCTTTGCCAAAAATTGATGCGGGTGGCGAACTCCACCTCCGTGATTTTGTTATGCATATTGTATATTCTATGACATGCATGGTTAAGGGCGGTGTTTTGATCAAATTTTTGTTTTTAGATGTGAAGCCAAAACATGGAATACTACTTTGCGGGGGAACGAAAGACGGTCCAGTCTCCCGTTTGTGTTTTTTAGATGTTTTATTTAACATGCTTGTTGGAATTTGGAAGTAGAAATCGGCAACTGTTCTTACGGTAAAAATCGGCAACTGTTTTCCACATAATCAATTTCTTGATTACCATGGTAGGTATATGTCTAGACATACAACATCTTTACATAAGCGAGATCCCCATATATGTTGTCCAACGGAGTTTATGTTGAATAAGATGTTAATTCCATAGATTCATGTAATAAGTTGTGCCAATAGTTTTCCCCTCTTTTTAACAGTGGTAAATTGTACCACACATTTAATGGATCTTTTTTTTGTCTTTTATCCTACTGCAGATTTTCCGCAAGAAGATTGGTTGATTGCATCGTCTGCGGTGTCGAAGTTTTCACCATATGTTTAGAATACTTAAAATGAATTAACTCATGAGAGTGTGAAGATACTTTGAAAGACAAACTCAGTAGAGTCATGGTTTATTAGAATTCAAACTTCTAAATGTATTAGGAGTGCTTAATGTTAGTTTTTGTACATATTAATGTGCTAGGAATAGTTGATATTACTTTTTTACGTGTTAATGAATTAGAAATACATTGTCTTGATCATAATGTAGAGTGCCTTTTGATAGGGCGCCAATCGCGCGCGGATTGTTCTAGTAGAGAAGTACAGTACGGTGTGCATTGTGTTCCATACTTCCATCTCACTGCCATTCGATCATATCATATGTCTCACTCCTTTCGTTTGGTAAAAGAAGTAGTTTCGGACAAGGTTCGAGCTAAACATTGAGAATATAAATGATGAATACTTTTAAGTCATTCAGTTTTAAAATGTGAAAATCATTTTAATAAAAATATACATATATAACCTTTCAATAAATATTTTTATATGAAAGAGAAGTCAAAATTGTGTTTTGGTGACCATATCGTTGTCATAAACGACTTCTTTTACCAAACCAGAGGGAGCACGGAGGAACAACAAAAATAAGATAAGAGTGCATTAGATGGATCGTTGCATTTACTGCTCAAAAAGCACTCTAGATGATGCGGCACCCTTAGAACTTAAAAGCAATGTAATAAAATAAAAATGCTACTGGGTTTTCACCTATGCTACACGGAAGTAGATACTCCATCTATATCGAAATATTTGTCGTCATTGACTTTTTAACAATTTTAACCATTTGTCATATTAAAAAAGTTTTATGCAAATACCATCTATTTTGTTTTCTATATGTTTACTATTGTAGATATTTTAAGCTTGACTTGTCCTTGCAATTGCAATATTTTTTTAATAAAACGAATGGTTAAAGTTCAAAGAAAAAGTCAAGGTCGATAAATATTTCGGAATTCGGATGGAGCATAATACATTTGATTTATATCAATGGCTTGATCGTTTACAACGTGTGATCCATCTATAATACATTTTAATGAGTTTTTTGTATAAAATATTCTGTGATAAACATGTGTGCTGTCATACATATAGATGTATCATATTATCCACAAGGCCACAACGTTATATTTCTCTGGCTAAACTCATGTAGTAATATTCCCCCACGGTGCCTTTTGCTAATTAACACATCTGTTTTCAAAATAGGATTCAACTTGTGCGTGGGCCACATATTTGCCTGCAACATCTTCCCGCTGAGCCCAGGCCTGTACTCTACTCCAAATTTTTATTTATTTTATTTACGAATTTAAAATAGGTGTCTGTCTAAAGTTTTGCAAAAGTATACCTATGATGCCATTTGAAATGGCAGTTGGGAAGGTACCGCCATTTCAAACGGCGGTAAGATACTGTACACCTGTCCGTGGGCACTGCAGCAATCCTACCCGTTTGAAATGGCAGTAGGGCTCGCCCGCCTTAAAAAATCGTAACATTTCTATACGAATTTGGATGGAGATAAACTTTATAAAAAATTTTAACTTTCGTTGAGATCTACAAATTTGTAATTCAAATTTTTCCATTTGAAATTATTTGATGCTAAAAAATCAACACATTTTTTCTTCTCTTGGCATCATCTATATTTTTTAAAATATATATATTTCATCCCTATGAACTAGAATGTAGATAAAGTTATACGATAATTGTAGATTTTGTCGAGAGGTACAACTTTGTAGTTCATATTTTTTTCATTTGAAATCATTTCGATACTCAAATAATCGATATTATATTCATATGAAAAATGTGACGGTTTTTTCTCTATACAACTTATCTTCAAAAACTCATACTGTTTTCACATAAGTTTGAATGGAGATAAATCTACACCGAAATTGTATACGGAAGAGATCTACAATTTTTTAGTGAAAACCGTGTCTATTTGATTTCATTTTAGCGCTCAAATGACTGAACCAACACTTAGATTTCGGTTGTTGATGGTGAAGCTAGGGTTAGCGGGGGAGTGATGCTCCACTTGCGGCTTGCTTTTGGTGGCGGCGTCTTCGAGGCGAAGGCGAAGGCGACGCACCGGAATAAGGTTTCCGGGCCTCTTCCTCGCCCGATGACGTCCTACTCGGCGTCAACGGCGAGGCCGTGGAGTGCGTATAGGAGTCGGGGCCGGCATCTCTTCATATCTTCCGGGTGATGTGGGCTGCGCCCCTTTTCTTCACGGATGCGAAGGTGGTTGTGGGTGTTGCGGATGGAGGCCGGTTGGATGCGGCTCGATCTCCCCTCGGCGACGCAGTCGTCGATGGCGTGCCCGGATCCGGGAGGCCGGAAGAGGCGGGGCGTGGCCCGGTCGATGGGCGGCCGGCGACGGCTCCATCCGTCTTCAAGGACGGGTGTCTACTTCGACTCCTCTCAAAGCCAACGCGGCGGTGGAGCTCCTCCGGCTCTTGGTGGCGCACGGTGTCTTCTTCGGCGGTGGAGGCGGCGACGACGACTCCGGGCGTGGACGGAGCACTCGGATCCGAGGACCTTATTGTGATTTCTTTTTTCTTTAGGGTCCTTAGTGTAGTTTGGCGGAGACAACTGTTTTCTTATCCTCCTTGTACGTCTGTATTTGTACGCGTACTTGTACGCTTTCCTTATCCGGTACTAATGCAGATACGTATTATAAAAAACGCTTAGATTTAAAATTAAATTTTAGATTTAGATATTATATCGATTATTTGAGCGTCAAGCTGATTTCAAATGAGGAAAGTGTGATCTACAAAGTTGTAGATCTCGACAACATCTACAATTTTCCAAAAACTTTAAGCTCATATATTTTTTTTACAATTTCTTAAAGATAGACTAGCTCTAACCACCGTTTCAAATGACGACATAAGCATAGTTTTGCAAAATTTCAGGGGATATATTTTTTATAAATTCTAAAAAAAATAAAAAAATTCATCTACTTCTCCGGTCCACCGTGTCTCCGTTGCGGCGTTGTTCGGTTTGAGGAGGAATGGAGGGGATTATAGGGGGTTGGGAGGGATTAAATCCTCTACAAGTCAAACTTCACCTCAATCCCCTCTAATCCCCCTCAACCCCCGAGGATTAACCGAACAGGCTCTTAAGGGCGATTCCAATCGGGCTTTTTACATTTTTGCCATTATAACGAATGACAAGCACTCGAAAGCCATTGTTAGAATTGCACCTACGTATTTGCCACTCTTAGTTGAGACCTCACTCATTTATACCCTTTTTGCCTATGTGGCACGCCAGCGTGTCAATTTTTTATTATGTGGCACCCAGTCCACTTGTACCAACTCATGCCAACGTGGATCGAAATGTGAAAAGACTAAAACACCCCTGGCATCTTCTTCTTTCTCCTCTCCTCTCCAGTTTCTTCCGGGCATGGGCTCCGTCTCGAGCGCCACGCGCCGGAACAGCCGCAGGTCGTCGGCCTCCTCGCCGACGCCCGGGCCCTTGCTCGTCGCGCCAACACCCTCCCCCAACCTCCCCGGGCGCGCGAGGGCGGTTCGTCGCCCGCGGACGCCACCGCCGCCGGCGGGGACGGGCGCGGGGCCGGGGACCGGCAACGCGGTCGGCGACGCGAGGGAGGAGCACCGACGCGCGCCACCGCGCGAGGTCATGGCCATGGCGGACGGTCACACGGTGAGGTGAGGGTGTAACACACCAGAAATTTGATTGTTTTCCATGTGTGAATTTTCGCAAAAATTTAAAACTTTTTGATTGAACTCGCGTGCTACCAAATTTGATCCCAATTTGCTAGCCTCTCACCTTAAATTCAATATAAAATAAAACCATATTTAAATTATTTTCAAACTAGGGTAAAAATGTGAGTTGGATTTCTTGGATTTTATTTGGCGTTCAATGGTGTGGAGTTTGAATTTGAAAGTAATTCAAATTCAAACTATATTCAAACTATAATGAACTCTATATTCAAACTATTTGCAAAAGCTAACTGCTAACTTGGGCCGCTTCCTATCGCCGAAGGTCTACCAAAGGCCCCCACGATCTCTAAGTGTGTGGACCGCGAAACCCAAAATCAGCCCGGCGGGCCCGGCGGGCGCACCCTTCCCCCTTCTCTTTTCCTCTTTATCTCTATGGTCATCGGGTCCCACTCGTCGGCCGGGGGGACTATCCCCCTTTCTCCTCCCCGTGACCGTGCGCTCTCCCCACACCGAACGAGGCGGCGGCGCACCTCCCCGCCCCGCATCGCGCCCTGCCCGCCAGATGCGCGCCGCGTGGCCATGGGCACGGACGCCAATGATCACCGCCGTCTACTGCACTCGCCCAACCCTAGCCTGCCCCTATAAATCGGTCTCACCCTCTTTCTCCAGACCGCCGCCGCCCATGGGAGAATCCCAAGCCGCCGCCGCCAGAGGCCCTTTCCCCTGCACCACCACCAACCCGATTGGGGATTTCCCCCATCTCTGATGGTCGTTGCCTAGTGTGGAGAAGCAGAGAAGAAGTGAAGAGGAAAGCCGCCCAAGCCACCAGAGCGCTGCGCCACCGCTGTCTGGATGCGCCACGCCGGTGCCATTCAGGTGGGCTATGTTGCGCCCTCGCTACCCGGGACGGCGATGTCGAGTTGAAGCCGCCGCCATGGACGCGGGAGCCGCAAGTACCATAGCCACCCCTGCTGTCCGTGAAGAACCGGGAACGCCAAGCCGTACCACGCCGCGACGTCGAGCCGACCACGTCTTCACCACATACGCCACGCCGACGCTGTCCCAGAGCACCAAACCGTCGCAGCCTCGGCACCTCCCTGCTCCGCCGTGACCTCCGACGAGCCCCTCGGTGAGCCAATCATCCACGCACCCACCTTGTCCTCTAGCTGTTTGATGCTTTGCCAACACGAATCTGTGAGCTCGGAGTGGTCGAGACCTTGTTGCTTGCTTGGCTGCGTGGCCGGTCTTTGAGCCATCTTTGGAGCTTTGGAGCACCACCGAGCCATGTCCTCACCGCCGGGTACAATGCGGCCAAGGAACCGCGAGCACCGGTATGCTGCCTACACGCACACGGTCGCCATCACTTCACCTCGCCATGGCGACCACTGCCATCCCCGAACCCCTCGGTGAGCGACACGCAACCGAACGAGTACGCTTGTTTCACCTTGTGTGCTTGTATGTCACCGGCCATCGTCTTGTGTTGCTCACGGATATCCCACGGAACACCAACGGCGGTGGGCTGCCATGGTTGAAGCTGTTACCTTTGGACGCCCACAACATGTTCGATCCTATGCTCGAACCACAAGCTGTTGTAGTTTTGCTTCCTCTCCACCAAGCACAGCACCACGACGAGCTCAAGCCGAACCAAAGCTGCTACCGTGGACGACACTGACGACTTCAAGACAGACGAACATGTTGCCGCAGGCTGCCACCTTGGTCGCCCTCGATGTGTTCGTCGAAGCACCTGAACCATGTCAACGAGTCCCCGTGAGCAGCACGCACACAACCATCTCCTTTTATCCCGTTTTACCTGCCTGTGATGGTCGGCCTTTGTGCCGTGCATGCTTCTATTTTCTTCCAGAACACCAGTGACCATGGAGGGCATGCCTTTTGCTGCAGTCGTGGCATGCCCACCAACTGTTCGATGTTGCGCCTACTCGAACCCTTGAGATCCTTATGGCCGAAGCCTTCATCTGTTGCCTTGTTGATGTTGCCGACCGTTCTGCTGAGACCCGTGGTCCTTGCTGCTTAACCAAGCCAAAGCCGCCCAGGCCTGCTAGCTGCTCTGTATGCCGGTCGTCGAGCCGTGCGATCTTTTGCGAGTTCCCTCTCAACGCTCGCCGTTCCCTTCTTTGTGCGCCTCGCCCACACATGATCACACTCTCTCTGCTGCCTGTGGCATGTGTTGAATGGTTGTGTCGCTGTGCACGCGCAACCCCACGCCACAGCTCGCAGCCATGCCATGCGTTCTCAGGCGCAAGGAAAAGCCTGGTCGTGGATGGCTAGCGGTGCTCCGCTGCCCACGCCTGCGCTACATCCCCGCCTTGGCCTGCCATGCCGCGCCGCGCCCGCGGTGTCAAACCAGCCATCGACTTGCTATCGCTCGTGTGCGCGCCGCCCGACCGACCTTCGTGTCGCGAGTGTGTCCTTGCATGTACCTCGCTTCGGCCACTAGCCGCTTGTCTTGCTCTACTCCGCTTCTTGTCTCCTCTCATAAATCCGCTCTTGCTCTACTTCACTTTGTGACGTGATGTGTGCGTTGTCTTTGTGCGATCTCAAATAGGATGCCACACGTGTTGGACGGCCGTGCCGTGAGTAGGGGTCCCTACTTCCCGCATGGCAACCCCGCGTTACAACCTAGCTACTTCGCCATGGACAACACCGTATCGCCAACACATACCTCGCTGCGCTCTGAACATGCCTTGTCGCATCACCCCCTTTTATCAATCACTAGGCGATCCTTTCATCCCTTCCACGCTGTCGCCGCATATCTTGGCATGATAATGCCTTTTCTAGTTTATGTCCAATCTCGCCTCGCTATCATCTTCTGTTGCGCTAATGCTTCATTCCTCCGTGAGCTGAAACCTAGCAAGTGCTTGATCTCATCCTCTCCGCTTTCGCATGCGAGCTTGATTCCCTAAGATATTAGTTGTGAGATCCTTAAAATAACTCTTGCTCATATCTTGATATCTAGTATATAAAAACTAGTTACTGAAACTAGTTTTGTTTTAAAACCAATTGCTCTATTTCAATTATTTAAACCAGTGTAATTGTATTTAGCTTGGAGTTTATTTGGATCTTCTAAATTGGTTCTTATCGATGTTTCTGCATTAGATGAATGCTCGTTATTTATTTCCACGTCGCGTCTCGTGTAGGCTTGTGTTCGTGTTGAAGACCCGAGCTGCGACGACTGAGGAGACGCGACTACCCCGACTTTGCCCGAAAGGACGCTCAACCTCTACTACTCTACGACGACTACCGCGCAGGTGTCATGTCACTCCCAACCATGTAGAACCCATGCATGCTAATAGTTGCTAGTGCTATATTTATGTTACTTGATTTGATGGATTGCATAGCCATTTGATTAGCCTTGCCTTGTTATTTGATATATCCGATTCCTTGCTTTACCTACCTCGGGGCTAGCTACGGACCCCTAGCTAGTCCCATATACCAACTATCCATACTTTTGTTGCTTGATTATGGATGGTATTCGGGCTTGGAGCGAGATGTGGGAGATCTCGGTGTGTTCTAGCGTGAGTTACGGGTGTGTTCTTCCTTGACGTGTTGCGGGTGGGAGCGAGCCATATGGTTACTTGTGAACGCCTACCTCGGGGAGATGCGATGCGGCCTCTCGCCGAGCGGCGTGTCGGATGGGATGGAGATGGTGAGTGCTCGCTCTCGGCCCTTAAGGACCGATCGTCGGTTGACCTTGCTTTAGTGGACTTTTACCGGTACAAACCGCCCGCCTTGTATTGGGCGGGGGTGCGGGGTGAGACTCGTAGTGGATAGCACCCCTCTGTAGGCGGATCGGTGTGATCGTGTCGGGAGACGGCTTTCCTCCTTAGAAGACTTCGCCCGGCGAGGCTGGGAAGGGTTCCACAGCTTCGAGGGACCTCTCGCTGGCAGTATGAGCTCTACAGCGGAGGCTGCGCCAGACTCGGAGACGCAGGAGGGTACTATCCACTTACTTGGGCTCCAGCCGTATGGTAGGGTTTGGGACGGCGGCCACCGTTTCCGACTCTACTCGGGCGGGTACGGTTGTACAACCTGCGCGAGTGTTAAACCTATAGCTATAGTCCGTGTCCCTTGGTTATGGGCCAGTCCTGCGATCTCTCACCTGGCTAGACTCTTTTCTTGTGCTTCTTCTCTCCCCCGAGTGTGTGAGCCGGCACTGTGGCCGTTGAGATGTGGGGATAGGAGCGAGGTGGGCCCCACATCACGGATGAGAGTTGGGAGGCTGGATCGTGGTTGTGATTCGGTGCTTTGGTGTGGACATCCTTGTTGAGGGGGTGCGGACCCGGAGGTTTGGACCTCGAGGGTGTGGACCTCCGGAGGTGTGGACCTCGGCGCTTATTCGCATACCTTGGTTGTTGCTACCGCGTTCTTTGCATGCATAACTTTCTACGGCCCAATATAGGTTTTATCCATGCATACTAGATTCAACCACCGCTTTTGCTCTTTGTTGGGAAGGCGACATGACCTACCCGCTTATCGGGTAGATGCGGCATTTCGGACTCGGTGACCGTCTACGACTACAACTTCGTGACGAAGGTGTGAAGACTAGAGCGGTCCTATGCTCAAGTTTGCTGTGGAGGCTGGAGACGCTTCGCTTATGTAGATCCGCTGCGTAGGTGTTTTACCTTTCTTGATTCGATCTGTTGGACTTGTACCGGCTTGTCTCGAAGAGTTGTACTACGATGTTGTAATAATAATATTATGTAATTCTTCTTTTATTCCCGTGTTGTATGGATTTGTACCACTTGAGACGGGGGATTGCACGTGATAGCCTCTTCCTGGGACTATCACGGAGGTGCGAGAGTCGGGTTTCCGTTCGCGGAAATTCGGGTCGTTTCGGGTGGTATCGAGCCGTACTTGGCCGGTAGGACGAGCCCTAGCAATGGCCGATAGTTTAGGACAACCTAAATATTCTTGATTGAGTATATACTCCTTGACTTTTATATAAACCCCCCCTTGAAATATGCTATTACCCCCTTGAATTCTCACTAACTGACTCACTAACAACCCCTCTACACGATTGGTGGCACGAGGAGAACAAGCGATGTCACGTGCTTGCAACTCTGAGGAACGACGTCTGATACAAGGGAAAGACAACTACGACAGTGACAACTATGAAGATGGAGTGCGGGGACGAGATGAAGCTGATTCTACAGGACTCAGTTGGATTATCCCTGCTGACTCATCGGTGTCATGTTACGTCAACACGGTTGTCTCTACTTTGGGCCCGAATCCACGGGGAATGACTAGATTGCCCCGTGATACATGAAGTCTGCATACAGATGAATCTACAACAGACAGGCTGCACCCTTCCACCTTTTGCTCGGAACAGAGCTTGGATAGCCCAAGATGCCCAACTCCGAGGACAATGAGGAGTTAAGACTTTAAGATTTAGTGTGCCAACATATATAAATTAGATGCACTATATGGAACTAGCACACATAAGCTTGGATGCAGGAGTCGAAGATTCCTGATATGCCTGTAGCTCAGCAATAGGATGAAGACCCAAAGGCTCGAAGCTATACGGATAGCCGAGTCACGAAGGATTAAGATATCAAAATGAGTTGTAGCTACGTGAGGCGACCAATGGATTGAACAGTCAAGAGAGCACCACTTACAAGCAAGCATCACACATACTCAGAGTAATAGCTGGATAATTGACCCCGTGGACTTTCCCCTCGGTAGGCAATATGAAACTTGGATGCTGCCCGGGTCGACGACCTGGAATAAGATGAATGAATGAATGAGGAACAAGGGGCTTGGATACAACAATAAATATAGAGTACCCCCTTTTCTCCCAAGGACAAAGCCATGAGAGCCAGCATGAAGAAGAGTTCCACCAACTTACTTCGGAAAGATTAGTGCCGAAACACCGGATGGCATGCGTTCTTTCAAGTCTTTGTATAACTAACATTAGGAAAAATCCCTCAAGTGCCCACGATATACTAGTATGCTTACGTTGGTGTAACCTCGAAGGTCTTAGGAGTCAGCCTCGAGGAACACATTTGTTTTGGTGAATTGCTTGAGTGATTGGATCTTTTTGGTCTTATTGTTGTTATGCCTCTTCATGTTTGTGTGAAATTGTATTGAGTGCTTAAGCTTGCTAGATCTTTAGATGGCTCCTTTAGAGACCTTAGCTCCCCATCCTGCAAGATCAAGCTAACAGAGCGAAGAGCGATGTGCTCAAGCCAACTTAACAAGGTCAAACTTCAGAAGACATGAAGGATTTCTTGCAACCTCGGCCAAGCAGACCAATACTTTGGATGAGATATCCTAAGAACATTGGACTCAAGTTCGTAAACCAGAAAATGAGTACCTCAAGAATTCGTAACTTTCGAAGCTCGGAAGTGCATGTACCACTATGGAAGCATATATTGGTTAAGATCAATTGAGTACCCCAAAGATGTCAGCGATGCATTTTGGATGATTTCAGTAGGAACTCAATTATCAGATAAAGATGAAGTACTCCATATGGCACAACAATCAATATGAGAAGTTTTATTCGAGTACTTTAGCTTCCGTGAGGTACCTTACAAAGGACCCGCTTTGGAATTTGCTAATAGAATACAGAGTTTGCCCCTAAGGTTCTTCGCACTAAACACTAATAGAACCATGTGGAGACTTGAAGGAACATGATAACCTCATATCTTGGTAATGGATTCATCGATGAGAGTGATTAACACGAGAAGACAACCCAAGACAATGGGGAGTGGATATAAGCACATCGAACTCTCCACGGATGGACGAACACACATGTTTTATGGAATTGCACCCCGACCATGTATTCGGAAGTAACGAATCCATGCATAAGGGATCATCCCTAGGTAGACAATACCTCAACCTGAAGGGTATTGTTGGAGTTTTGGATTTGATTCGGACGACTAAACTCAAAGGATATAAGGATTGCACCACCCGAGCAATCATCCTAGAGTCACTTTTCTTTGGATTAATCCATCTTACACCCCTAAGCAGTTGTTTTGGGAACTACTGTGCAAGCACTAAACAACTGAGCACCACAAGTTGTGCTTCCGGAATAAGACGCCCGGAAAGAATGTAAAGGAATTATGAGGTCGACTTTTGGAACAAGATATGGAGTTCAGTCAATCCCACTTTTGGAATAAGCAATTAATAAAGAAGCTCTACTGGACACCGTATATTGAACTAATGGGAAAGAGAATAACTCCGACAGCTACTGGATGTAAGTTATTTGTTCGACCTCGAAATTTGGAACCTACCACCCTATTGAGAAATAGGTAATAAGAGGCTGTGAGCAAGAGTGAGGAAGATTGCTCACCTAAACGGGTGACATCATTTGGAATTGTTAAGTAAGCATGGTAAGCCATGAAGCTAGTACTATTTCCGGGATACCTAAAGTGTGAATACCATCATGAGGAGTCAAAGGATTGGTAAAGATCATGGTCTACACTAAAGTTGCCCAAGAAAACCGATCCTTCCTCGGGATATGATAATTACGGACGTTTAGGGGAATAGATTAAGCTTTGATGGTATTTCTAAGGGATGACATCACCTATGTATCCTGAGTTTGTTCATTGTGCATGAGTAAAGTAGATGTGACTTTGTCGAGAGGGTCCATCCGAAGATGTTGGAATCAAAAGTACTAATGTGAGACTTTGGATGGGTAGTCACTCACATAGTTGAGGGTGTTGTAGATGACCCCTCTCAACATGGACTATCATGAATGGAAAGTAACCGTTCGGGGTGTCTACGACCAGGAAGTTGATCAATCATGTCAGGTATTGTTAGCTCTGACGAGAACTGTTGCAGACGTGCTAAAGCCAACAAATGGATTACAACACGAGCAACATATGAAGTTGGTAAGGATTGTTGGACCCTCAGAAGAAGGAAGTAGGAAGGAAGCCTTGTTCACTCAGGTTCAGCCAGTTGCCGAGGGTACACGCCGTAAGAGGTGTGACTACACAAATACTTTGGAAAACCAGGTTATCTACCCATGGGTCAAGAGATGACATTATACATCTCCAACAATCTCAGATGGATATGGCTACAAGGAGATTCGTTGGATCAACTAGGAAAACCGAGAGAATGTATGACTCCCTCATATGGAAGTAAGTGGGAGAATCAAGCCTATTTGGACTAAATGTACTCAACGGATGACACGAGAGTATGTTCAATCTCATAGGCAATGATTACGGAATAAGGCCGATTGATAACAAGGATGTGACCTCAAACGTGAGGATTAGAATATTATGGGAATGTCACATTCTACTAAGCTTATGTGAGACGGCTAGATGAGAAGGACTAAGATATGGGAAATCTAGGCCGTAGTTGTATTTTCTAATGTATTTGAACCAGAGAATAATCTTGGGATATATATGGATGATAATACGAGAGTCTTATGGAAGCTACCGACGAGAGGACATATAATACCACTGCATTGGAGGCCCCAACGGGAAACCGAGATATGTTGACACTAAGCGCCGTGGAACCTTGGAATAAACACGTCATCAACTCATCAACATTGGGAAGGCCGAACATAAAGAGGAAACGAGAAGGCATACCTAAGTGAAGACCCTCACCACACGGGTTTGAGCTTAAATCTCGAGGACGAGATTCTCGTGAGGGGGGTAGAATGTAACACACCGAGAAATTTGATTGTTTTCCCATGTGTGAATTTTCGCAAAAAATTTAAAACTTTTTGATTGAACTCGCGTGCTACCAAATTTGATCCCAATTTGCTAGCCTCTCACCTTAAATTCAATATAAAATAAAACCATATTTAAATTATTTTCAAACTAGGGTAAAAAATGTGAGTTGGATTTCTTGGATTTTATTTGGCGTTCAATGGTGTGGAGTTTGAATATGAAAGTAATTCAAATTCAAACTATATTCAAACTATAATGAACTCTATATTCAAACTATTTGCAAAAGCTAACTGCTAACTTGGGCCACTTCCTATCGCCGAAGGTATACCAAAGGCCCCTGATCTCTAAGTGTGTGGACCGCGAAACCCAAAATCAGCCCAGCAGGCCCAGCCGGCACCCTTCCCCTTCTCTTTTCCTCTTTATCTCTATGGTCATCGGGTCCCACTCGTCAGCCAGGGGACTATTCCCCTTTCCCCTCCCTGTGACCGTGCGCTCTCCCCACACCGAACAGAGGCCGGCGGCGCACCTCCCTGCCCCGCATCGCGCCCGCCCGCCGGATGCGCGTCGCGTGGCCATGGGCACGGACGCCAATGATCACCGCCGTCTCTCGCACTCGCCCAACCCTAGCTTCGCCCCTATAAATCGGCCTCACCCTCTTTCTCCCGGACGCGCCGCCGCCCATGGGAGAATCCCAAGCCGCCGCCGCCAGAGGCCCTTTCCCCTGCACCACCACCAACCCGATTGGGGATTTCCCCCCATCTCCGATGGCCGGCCGCCTAGTGTGGAGAAGCAGAGAAGAAGTGAAGAGGAAAGCCGCCCAAGCCACCAGAGCGCTGCGCCACCGCTGTCTGGATGCGCCACGCCGGTGCCATTCAGGTGGGCTATGTTGCGCCCTCGCTACCCGGGACGGCGATGTCGAGTTGAAGCTGCCGCCATGGACGCCGGGTGCCGCAAGCACCATAGCCACCCCTGCTGTCCGTGAAGAACCGGGAACACCAAGCCGTACCACGCCGCGACGTCGAGCCGACCACGTCTTCACCACATACGCCACGCCGACGCTGTCCCAGAGCACCAAACCGTCGCAGCCTCGGCACCTCCCTGCCCCGCCGTGACCTCCGACGAGCCCCTCGGTGAGCCAATCATCCACGCACCCACCTTGTCCTCTAGCTGTTTGATGCTTTGCCAACACGATTCTGTGAGCTCTAAGTGGTCGAGACCTTGTTGCTTGCTTGGCTGCGTGGCCGGTCTTTGAGCCATGCTGGAGCTTTGGAGCACCACCGAGCCATGTCCTCACCGCCGGGTACAATGCCGGCCAAGGAACCGCGAGCACCAGTATGCCTGCCTACACCGCACACGGTCGCCATCACCTCACCTCGCCATGGCGACCCTGCCATCCCCGAACCCCTCGGTGAGCAGCACGCAACCGAACGAGCTGCTTGTTTCACCTTGTGTGCTTGTATGTCACCAGCCATCGTGCTGTGTTGCTCACGGATATCCCTGGAACACCAACGGCAGTGGCTGCCTTGGTTGAAGCTGTTACCTCTGGACGCCCACAACATGTTCGATCCTATGCTCGAACCACAAGCTGTTGTAGTTTTGCTTCCTCTCCACCAAGCACAGCACCACGACGAGCTCAAGCCGAACCAAAGCTGCTACCGTGGACGACGCGACGACTTCAAGACAGACGAACATGTTGCCGCGGGCTGCCACCTTGGTCGCCCTCGATGTGTTCGTCGAAGCACCTGAACCATGTCAACGAGTCCCCGTGAGCAGCACGCACACAACCATCTCCTTTTATCCCGTTTTACCTGCCTGTGATGGTCGGCCTTTGTGCCGTGCATGCTTCTTTTTTTCTTCCAGAACACCGGTGACCATGGAGGGCATGCCTTTTCTTTGCGGTCGTGGCATGCCCACCAAGCGTTCGATGTTGTGCCTACTCGAACCCTTGAGATCCTTATGGCCGAAGCCTTCATCTGTTGCCTTGTTGATCTTGCCGATCGTTCGCCGAGACCCGTGGTCCTTGTTGCTTAACCAAGCTAAAGCCGCCCGGGCACCGCTAGGCGCTTCGTATGCCGGTCGTCGAGCCGTGCGATCCTTTGCAGGTTCCCTCTCAACGCTCGCCGTTCCCTTGCTGTGCGCCTCGCCCACGCATGATCACACTCTCACTGCTGCATGTGGCATGTGTTGAATGGTTGTGTCACTGTGCACGCGCAACCCCACGCCACAGCTCGCAGCCATGCCATGCGTTCTCAGGCGCAAGGAAAAGCCTGGTCATGGATGGCTAGCGGTGCTCCGCTGCCCACGCCTGCGCTACATCCCCGCCTTGGCCTGCCATGCCGCGCCGCGCCCGCGGTGTCAAACCAGCCATCGACTTGCTATCGCTCGTGTGCCGCGCCGCCCGACCGACCTTCGTGTCGCGAGTGTGTCCTTGCATGTACCTCGCTTCGGCCACTAGCCGCTTGTCTTGCTCTACTCCGCTTCTTGTCTCCTCTCATAAATCCGCTCTTGCTCTACTTCACTTTGTGACGTGATGTGTGCGTTGTCTTGTGCGATCTCAAATAGGATGCCACACGTGTTGGATGGCCGTGCCGTGAGTAGGGGTCCCTACTTCCCGCAAGGCAACCCGCGTTGCAACCTAGCTACTTCGCCATGGACAACACCGTATCGCCAACACATACCTCGCTGCGCTCTGAACATGCCTTGTCGCATCACCCCCTTTTATCAATCACTAGGCGATCCTTTCATCCCTTCCACGCTGTCGCCGCATATCTTGGCATGATAATGCCTTTTCTAGTTTATGTCCAATCTCGCCTCGCTATCATCTTCTGTTGCGCTAATGCTTCATTCCTCTGTGAGCCGAAACCTAGCAAGTGCTTGATCTCATCCTCTCCGCTTTCCGCATGCGAGCTTGATTCCCTAAGATATTAGTTGTGAGATCCTTAAAATAACTCTTGCTCATATCTTGATATCTAGTATATAAAAACTAGTTCTTGAAACTAGTTTTGTTTTAAAACCAATTGCTCTATTTCAATTATTTAAACCGGTCTTGATTGTATTTAGCTTGGAGTTTATTTGGATCTTCTAAATTGGTTCTTATCGATGTTTTTGCATTAGATGAATGCTCGTTATTTATTTCCACGTCGCATCTCGTGTAGGCTTGTGTTCGTGTTGAAGACCGAGCCGCGACGACTAAGGAGACGCGACTACCCCGACTTTGCCCGAAAGGACGCTCAACCTCTACTACTCTACGACGACTACCGCGCGGTGTCATGTCACTCCCAACCATGTAGAACCCATGCATGCTAATAGTTGCTAGTGCTATATTTATGTTACTTGATTTGATGGATTACATAGCCATTTGATTAGCCTTGCCTTGTTATTTGATATATCCGATTCCTTGCTTTACCTACCTCGGGGCTAGCTACGGACCCCTAGCTAGTCCCATATACCAACTATCCATACTTTTGTTGCTTGATTATGGATGGTATTCGGGCTTGGAGCGAGATGTGGGAGATCTCGGTGTGTTCTAGCGTGAGTTACGGGTGTGTTCTTCCTTGACGTGTTGCGGGTGGGAGCGAGCCATATGGTTACTTGTGAACGCCTACCTCGGGGAGATGCGATGCGGCCTCTCGCCGGCGGCGTGTCGGATGGGATGGAGATGGTGAGTGCTCGCTCTCGGCCCTTAAGGACCGATCGTCAGTTGACCTTGCTTCAGTGGACTTTTACCGTACAAACCGCCCGCCTTGTATTGGGCGGGGGGTGCGGGGTGAGACTCGTAGTGGATAGCACCCCTCCTGTAGGCGGATCGGTGTGATCGTGTCGGGAGACGGCTTTCCTCCTTAGAAGACTTCGCCCGGCGAGGGCGGGGAAGGGTTCCCACGGCTTCGAGGGACCTCTCGCTGGCAGTATGAGCTCTACAGCAGGGGCTGCGCCAGACTCGGAGACGCGGGGAGGGTACTATCCACTTACTTGGGCTCCCGGGCCGGTATGGTAGGGTTTGGGACGGCGGCCACCGTTTCCGACTCTACTCGGGCGGGTACGGTTGTACAACCTCGCAGAGTGTTAAACCTATAGCTATAGTCCGTGTCCCTTGGTTATGGACGGTCCTGCGATCTCTCACCTGGCTAGACTCTTTTCTTGTGCTTCTTCTCTCCCCCGAGTGTGTGAGCCGGCTTTGTGGCCGTTGAGATGTGGGGATAGGAGCGGGTGGGCCCCACATCACGGATGAGAGTTGGGAGGTGGATCGTGGTTGTGATTCGGTGCTTTGGTGTGGACATCCTTGTTGAGGGGTGCGGACCCGGAGGTTTGGACCTCGAGGGTGTGGACCTCCGGAGGTGTGGACCTCGTCGCTTATTCCGCATACCTTGGTTGTTGCTACCGCGTTGCTGCATGCATAACTTTCTACGACCCCAATATAGGTTTTATCCATGCATACTAGATTCAACCACCGCTTTTGCTCTTTGTTGGGAAGGCGACATGACCTACCCGCTTATCGGGTAGATGCGGCATTTCGGACTCGGTGACCGTCTACGACTACAACTACGTGACGAAGGTGTGAAGACTAGAAGCTGGTCCTATGCTCAAGTTTGCTCGTGGAGGCTGGAGACGCTTCGCTTATGTAGATCCGCTGCGTAGGTGTTTTACCTTTCTTGATTCGATCTGTTGGACTTGTACCGGCTTGTGCCGAAGAGTTGTACTACGATGTTGTAATAATAATATTATGTAATTCTTCTTTTATTCCCGTGTTGTATGGATTTGTACCACTTGAGACGGGAATTGCACGTGATAGCCTCTTCCGGGGACTATCACGGAGGTGCGAGAGTCGGGTTTCCGTTCGCGGAAGTTCGGGTCGTTTCGAGAGGGCGAGGGGAGTGAGAGCTCTCTCCGGGTCGGGCGGAGGCGGCCTACGGTTCGCTCGCGTCCGGGGACGCGGGCATGGGAGGCGGCGGGGGCCCGCCTGGGGGGACGCCGAGCCCGGGAGTCGCGGCGTCGGCCGGGCGCTCGCCGGGGGAGCCAAGCACGGCCGCGGCGCCCGTCCGCGCCAAGCGTCGGTCGGGGCGCCCTTCCGCGCCAAGCGCCGGCCGCGCGCGCCGTCCGCGCCAAGCGTCGGCCGGGCGTCCATCCCCTCGGGGACGCTCGCCGGCACCACGTGCGGCCATGGCGCCCGTCCGCGCCAAGCGTCGGCCGCGGTGTCGTATGGACCTCCCCGGGCCCACTACCTCGGTGGGTACCGGGACCGACTACTTGGTGGGCCCACGGGACTACTCGGCTTGCGCTACACGGCACTCGAAGGCGTGGAGCACAAGGACAACACGGGGAGTAGTACTCGGATAGGACTCGTACATGTTCGCCTTTGTGTAGAGGTCTCCTAGACGTACTCAACTAGTACTCCTTCCCTACTCGAGCTTGTAACCACCGCACTCCCGGACTATATAAGGCGAGGCGGGGACCGATCTCGGGATCACCTCATCCAATCTCAACTCACGGCGCACTATTGCACCATCCCGTAATCGTGCCCCATCAATCCGAGCTACGCGGCATACGGGACGTAGGGTATTACGCACCTCGCGGCCGAACTGTCTAAATTGTGTGCCACGTGTCTCTTCCTTCGAGTTACCGATCTCGGCGAGTCACATTCATCTACTTCGGGTACTCCCCGCGATGAGGGTTGCCGGTCCAAAACACCGACGGTGGCGCGCCGGGTAGGGGCTCTCGCTCGAGATCACATGGCGAACTCGACGGCTTCCGTTCACATCAAGCCAACCGTCGCCTTCAACCGCGGCGACACCTTCGTCTTCGGCGCACGGGTCCGCACCGGCGATGGCGCGGGTTCCTTCCCGGCGCCGCTTGATCATGCAACCCGACTCGAGGACGAGGCCTTGTGGCCGCTTCCCGAAGTTGTCACGGGCAAGCTCGCCGGCAAGTTCGGCGAAATTTCGCTCTCCAACCTCCACGGCGACTTCGAGCTCGAGTCCGTCTCCAACTCGAACCCGACGTCGCCATGGGCCGTCGCATGCGAGCCGGCTCCTCGGCCATCGCGAGCGGTCCCCTCTCCACGCCAGCGCTCCGCGCGTGGTCCTCGCCGGGCCCGCACGGAGGCCTCTACACCACGCCGGGCCGGCAAGGAGCCCGTAACCGAGTACAACTCGGACTCCGACGCCGTCTCCAACCGCGTCTCGGACTCCAGCCCTCTCTCCGAGTTCTACTCGAACCCGGACTACGAGTTCGACTTCGGGTCGGACCCTGAGGAGCCCGAGTCCGAAGACGACCCCTCCGAGCTTCCCTTGTCGGGGCCGGCCTGCGGGGCGGTTATAAGATCGACGCCGGCCGGAAGATACGTCTGCGGCCGGACCTCCAAGCCCGCCGAGGCGACAAAGGAGGACTCACGCTACGTCGCCTACATCGACTCACTACCGTTCCGGGAGGGAACACCACTAGCCCAAGGCCGACTCAAGCACACCAGGCGAGGTGGCACCTTCGAGCCAAGCTTGGGTACCCCCGATCGTCAAGTCTTCATGGCTGCGGCGACACCCGGGAACCTCGGGCACGGCCGCGGACAAGTACACGGAGGACATCTCCGCGAGACGAGGCGTCTGGCGCGATGCCCCCGCGGACGAGACCGACGCCAACGGGGACGCCCGGCGCGAACGTAACGGGAAGCGCAACGAACGACGCCGGCGGCTCGGGGAGACAACCTCCCCATCCGCAACCTTGAGGAAGCTCTCGAAGCGGTTGAGAGCGAGTCCACACCACTCCCGAGCAATGCCTCATGTCGATCACAACGATCGCACGTCGGGCTCGGGGCATACGGGCGGAGAAGTCATCGCCAAGCTCGGCCCGAAGAAGCCTACTTCATGCGGGTCGACAAAAGAGTCGGCCAACCTCTCCCCGGCCAAGCCTCGCGACAACGAGGCTACTAGTCGCGGTGTTGACCCCGGTCCCTAACCGTACTCGGGCGACATCCCGGCCCGAACCAAACCGTCGACGCTCCACCGCGGCGGACCCTCACGACAAGACAACGTCACCGAGAAGTCGTCCCCCACGCGTGCTCCGGCGGGTGGCGGCGGCAACGACCCCGACGGCGGCGGCGGCGCGGCGGCGGCTCCAACCACGGAGCCAACAAGAAGGCCGGAGGCGGCGGCGGCGCGGCGGCGCGGCCACGCGCACGGCCACGCCTCCGGCGCCTCTCCACGGCGGGTACGATGCTCGCCGAGAGAATCGATGAGTTGCGTCGAAGAAGTCGACGACCACCGCCGAAGGCGACGACTTCCCCGCCTTCTCACCCGGCTTCGCAACTTTGCTCCTCCCCGACAAGTTCAAGCCTTTGGGGATCACCAAATACGACGCGAAGCGAGGATCCCATCCGGTGGCTCCGATGCTACGCTCTCTCCATCGAGAACGGCGGCGGCAACGGCGACACCAAGTGCCTCTACTTCCCCTTCGCCTGGACCAAGCCCCACTCACGTGGCTCGAGTCGCCGGACAAGCACTCAATCGACAAGTGGGACCGGGCGAAGGAGCAATTCACAATCAACTTCGCGGGCGCCATGGGCCGTTCGGGTACTCGCATGGACCTTGCCATGATCAAGCGGGAACAAGGCGAGACCCTCGCAAGTACATGCGCCGCTTTTTCGACAAGCGCGCTACCGTCGTGGACGTCACCGACAAGGAGGTCATCGACCTCTTCCGGGGACGGGCTCTACCATCGCCGCACCTTCGAGGACTTCGGCCGACGCCGCCCCAAGTCCATTCCCCACCTCAAGGACATGATCACGTCCGGGCGGACGAAGAGGACAAGGCCAACGCCAAGTACGACGCCATCCGCGGCAAGTCCAAGCGAGAACCAAGGTGGCGGCGGCAGCCAACAATCCAAACCAAGGCGGCCGCAACAACAACAACAACAACAACAACAACAACTTCTCGGGTTCCAACCGCAAGCGCAAGCCAGACAATACCGTCGCGGCTATCCAGCGCCCTCCGAAAGGGAACTCGAAGAAGAATTCCGGCGGGTTCAAAGACCTGTTGAAGGAGAAGTGCCCGTGGCACCCGAACGGCAACCACACTGCCGAGCGGTGCTACCGGCTCGGGCATGCACTCAAGGATACGCGGAGCCACCGCACCCTCACGATCGGAAGAACAAGAAGAAGGACGGCGACGACTTCCAAGAACACGAGAAGACCGTCAACGTCCTCTTCGGCGGACTACCTGCGGGCGGGAGCGAAGGCTACTCGCCGTGAAGTGATGTCCATCGAACCGGCGGTTATGACCCCTCTCGGGTGGTCGGGAGACACCCATCACCTTCTCCCGCGCGGACCAATGGACCGGCTTCTCCGAACCGGGACGTTTCCCCTCGTCCCGAAACCAACGGTGGCGGGCTCTAAGCTCAACAAGGTGCTCATCGACGGCGGAAGCGGGCTCAACGTCCTCTTCACCAAGACTGCGAAGAAGATGAACCTTGACGTCACCCCCATGCTCGACAAGAGCGACATGCCTTTCTACGGCATCGTCCCGGAGCAACGCGGCTATCCCACTAGGCTCGGTGGTGCGCCGGTTACCTTCGGGGCGTCTCGCGACAACTACCGCACCGAGTACATCAAGTTCGAGGTCGCGGATATCGAGACTTCCTACCATGCCATCCTCGGCGACCGACCATCGCCAAATTCATGGCGGTGCCCCACTACACATACTTGGTACTCAAAATGCCAAGTCCGGGTGGCGTACTCTCCCTCCAAGGGGACTTGAAGATCTCTCACGACCGCGATACGGAGGCCGTGGTGATCGCTTCAACAAATCAAGTACCCACCCCAATGATGGAGGTCTACGCCGCGTCGAAGAAGCTTGCTACAAGCGAACTCGACATCCCGGAGAAGTACGACGGCGCCAACAAGCCTCGGCCACCCGAGGAGGTGCTCACCAAGTCGGTCGACCTCGGAACGGGCGACCCCCACCAAGACCACCACCATCGGGGCCGGCCTTGACCCCAAATAGGAAGACGCGCTCATCGGCTTCCTTCGGGCTAACCGCGACATCTTCGCGTGGAAGCCGACGGACATGCCGGGGAGTGCCCGGGGAGCCGATCGAGCACCGCCTTAACGTCGACCCAAAGGCTACCCCCAAGCGACAACATCTCCGACGCTTCTCGCCGACGACGGACGGGACGCCATCAAGAAGGAGCTCGCCAAGCTACTCGGCTGGCTTCATCGAGAGAAGTCTTCCATCCGAGTGGCTCGCCAACCCCGTCCTCGTCCGCAAGAAGAACTCGAACGAGTGGAGGATGTGCGTCGACTACACCGAGCCTCAACAAGCACGCGCCCCGAGGACCCCTTCGGGTTCCGCGGATTGATCAAGTCATCGACTCCACGGCGGGCTGCGACCGCTCTGCTTCCTCGGCGCTACTCCGGGTACCACCGGATCGCAATCAAGGAGGAAGACCGGGGAGAAGACCGCGTTCATCACCCCGTTTGGCGCGTCTTGCTACACGACCATGTCTTTCGGGTTGAAGAACGCCGGCGCTACCTACCAACGGGCCATCCGGGCACCTTCAAGCGGCAACTCAACAAGAACGTCGAGGCCTACGTGGATGACGTGGTTGTCAAAACCGGGGACTCCGGTACCCTCATCGACGACCTTGAAGAGACCTTCGCATCGCTACGCGAGTACCGCGGAAGCTCAACCCGAACAAGTGCGTCTTCGGCGTACCTTCGGGCAAACTACTCGGCTTCATCATCGGCCAACGCGGCATCGAAGCCAACCCCCGAGAAGATCTCCGCCATCACCAGCATGAAAGCTCCCACGAGCATCAAGGACGTCCGAAGGCGACGGGGTGCATGGCGGCATTGAACGATTCATCTCGAAGATAGGAGAACGGGGCCTCCCCTTCTTCAAACTACTCAAGCACCACGAGAAGTTCGTGTGGACGGCAGAGGCGGACCAAGCCCTTGCCCGGCTCAAGGACTTCTGTCGAAGCCGCCGGTCCTCACGGCTCCCTACAAGGGCGAGCGCCTCTTGCTCTACCTCGCTGCGACTACTCACGTGGTCGATCGCCATCGTTGTCGAGCGACGGGAAGACGGCCACGCCTACCGGTCCGGCGCCCGGTCTACTTCGTCGGCGAGGTTCTATCGAGTCCAAGGCTCGCTACCGGCCGTGCGGAAGCTTCGTACGCTCTACTCATCACCTCGCGGAAGCTACGACACTACTTCCGGGGAGTACTCGGTCTCCGTCGTCACCGACTACCCGCTCGGCGACATCCGAGGAACCCGGGACGCCACGGAAGGATCTCCAAATGGGCGTCGAGCTCGGCGCCCTCACCATCGACTTCAAGCCACGCACGGCCATCAAGTCGCAAGCTCTAGTCGACTTCATGGCGAGTGGCGGGAGAACCAGCTACCTACTCCCACCGTGCGACCAGAGCATTGGGTGATGTACTTCGACGGCTCACTCAACCTCGAGGGCGCAGGCGCGGGGGTACTCCTGATCTCTCCAACGGGCGAACAACTCAAGTACGTCCTGCAGATCTTCTGGAAGGTCTCAAACAACGAAGCCGAGTACGAAGCCCTCCTACACGGGCTTCGCCTCGCGGCTTCACTTGGCATCAAGCGGCTACTAGTCTACGGCGACTCCGCAGTGGTCATCAACCAAGTCAACAAGTCCCGGGACCGCAACAAGGAGAACATGGACGCCTGCGCCTAGAAGTCCGCAAGCTCGAGAACAAATTCTATGGTCTTGAGTTCCACCACATCGTTCGCGACAACAATGTTGCGGCGGACGTCCTTTCGAAGCTCGGATCCACCCGCGCCCAAGTACCGCGGGCGTCTTCGTCCATGAGCTTCACGCGCCATCCATCCCGGAGCGGCGCCACCGACCACCGTCCCGGCCTAACCAACTAGGCGGGGCGGGGAGGTCATGATGATCGACGTGGACCGGAGGCAACCCTTCATCGACTACCTCGGCGAGCGAGAAGGTCCCCTCCGACAAGAACGCTGGCCGAACAACTCGTCCGCCGCGCCAAGTCTTACGTCCTCGTCGGCGACAAGCTTTACAAGCGAGGCGCATCTTCCGGAGTACTCATGAAATGCGTCCCTCGCGAAGAAGGCAAGGACATCTTGGAGGAGATCCACAAGGGTGTGCGGCAACCACGCGTCCTCCCGCACGGCCGGTCGGCAAGGCCTTCCGGCGAGCCTTCTGCGGCCCACGGCCACCGGGCGATGCCGAAGAACTCGTCAGAAGGTGCCAAGGATGTCAGTTCTTCGCCAAGCAGCAACACGTCCCTCGCCTACAAGCTAGTCACCATACCGCCAACACCGGCCCTTTGCCTCGCGGGGGCTCGACATGATTGGGCCACCGCCAAGCCGCGCCGGGGAGGGTTCAACGGGGTGCGGTGGCTATTGACAAGTTCACCAAGTGGATCGAGGTCAAGCCGGTCACATGCCCCAAAGGCGACGAGTACTCGACTTCCTGGATGAACTCGTACACCGCTACGGGCTACCCCACCGCATCATCACGGACACCGGGGTCCAACTTCAACAACCACCGGTTGCGGGGAGTACCGCGAGAACGGCGGAATCGACGTCGGATACGTCTCCGTCGCCCATCCACGGGCCAACGGACAAGTCGAGCGCGCCAACGGGATGGTGCTCGACGCCCTCAAGAAGCGGCTACACGACGGCGCTAACTCAAAAGGGGGCAAGTGGATCAAGGAACTACCCAACGCACTGCGGGGGCCGCGGACTCAACCATCCAAGCCAACGGGGCAATCCCCCTACTTCCTGGTCTACGGCTGCGAAGCCATCCTCCCCTGCCGACGTCATATGGAACTCGCCGGCGGTGGAGCACTACGACGAAGGCGTCTCAGAAGACAGCAGACGAGTTGACATCGACGACCTCGAAGAAGCTCGGCCGTGCCGCCCTCGTCCAATCAGCAAGGTACCTGGAGGGTATCCGACGCTACCACGATCGCAACGTCAAGGAACGCTCCTTCAACGTTGGAGATCTTGTCCTCCGCCGTATCCAGAACACGGAAGGACTTCACAAACTCAGCTCCCCCTGGGAAGGCCCCTTCACCGTGGCCAAGGTGACCGGGCCAGGCTCGTACCGCCTCCAAACACTTGAAGGCGAAGAAGTCAACAACTCGTGGAACGTCGACCGGCTACTCGTCGATTCTACGCCTAGTCTACTCGACTACTCCGGGGTTCAAGTCTACACGACTACACCAACACCCCCCTTGCCGCATGCGACCCCCCGGTCCTGGCTCCAAGTCTCCGGACTACTCTTCTCCGTGTCCGGCCCCGTGCGGCTACCTACGGACCCTGGGCTGCGACGAGCGTCAAGGACTCTAGCAGCGGTCTACCAAGAGACCACACTCCAAGATCCAGCCCGCACGGCTACCTACGGATCTGCGATCCAGCCTACACGGCTACCTACGGATCACTCACTGTAAGCGGCTACCCGCTCCAGTACTACTCAGCTGTAAGCGGCCTTCGGGTCCAGGTGACTCCTTGTAACTACGGCCCTGGCCACCCAGGTGTACTTCTTCAGTAATAAAGTTTGATTGTTCATCAACTTCTTTACTGCCTACTCCCTGCGACGGGACTACTAAGCCGAGTTCTACTACTCGCACCTACTCCACGATGGGCGCTCCGCACTCTGAGATCGCGGTTACGAGTACTCATTGATGGAACATCACATTTCATTGATACATGAAATAGTTCATTACAACTGTTTCCTATACAACTACGGCTACTAGCTATCTATGCAGGGCTACTGGAGATTCAACTTATCGGCTACCTGCTCCGCGATGGGAGCCATCTGCTCCAGCAACTCTGCGTACTGCTCGTCCGAGCAGTTGGCGGCTACTCCGCCGGCGACTACCTCCACCGGGGCCTTCGGGAAGTACGACTTCATGAAGGCCAGCACCTGCTTCGGGATCGACTTGGCCATGTGCTTCACGTAGGCGGCCAGCCGGCTTGGCGCCTCACGAAGTCGATCCGCCAACGGAGCGATCTTGGGGCCGCCCGGGTGCGGCACCAGGAGCCTCGCGATCGGGAGGGCGGCCTCTTCCGGGTCCTTCGGGCGGGCCCGGAGCGCCTCGCAGTCTTCGTTCAACTTCTGCAAAGATTTGTAGCAGTTGACGAGATCCCGGTCAGATGCAATTCTCAACTCCATGTGCTTCTCGCACTCGAAGGCCAGCTCCTTGTAGTCGAGTTCAAGTACCTGGCGGGCTTCTTGCTCCCGGTAGAAGAGATTCTTCATGCTGATCTCCGAGCCCTTCAGTCGCTCCACCTGGCCTTCGAGTTCTGCAACACCGGAACACAACAACGGGTCAGAGCTTGATGACCCCCAACAAGTACCCGACAAGTCAAGAGACATACCTTTATTCTTGTTGCGGAGGCCTTTGTTCTTCCGCACCAGCTCGTCGCTCTTCGCCTGCAAGTCCATCACATCGTTGTGATACTTGGCGAAGGCGGCGTCAAGCTTCGACCGCATGGCGGCCGCGTGTTTCCTCGACTTCATGAGCTGCTCCTCCAAGGCTTCAACTCGCAAGCACCGTGTCGCCATAGCCTTGCGACAGATTGGACTTCTCGCGGGATCGCTCCGCGACGTCTGCGAAGACAAGTTCAAGTCAGCGAGTACTCAACGAAAGGATTGACTACTCGGGAGGCAACGGTTACGTACCTTCATCCCTTTGTTCGGCTCGTCGCATCGCCTCCGGATGCTTTGCGCCAACACCGCCGGCTCGACGAGGTCATCGGCAAGCAGCTCAATCCCGCCACGGCTACTCGGCGTGGCCTCCGTCATTGGCGCCGAGCGGATAGGCTCCGCGTCTTGGATCTCGGGAGACCGGATCGCCACCTCCAGGGCAACCCCTGGCGACGTGGCAGCCGCCTCCTCCTCGGCGGACTTCTCGACGGTTTCCCCCACGGGCTCGGGGGCTCCTACCGCAGCCTCTGGGGCCTCTGGTGTCAACTCTTGCACGGGCACCCCTGCAGGGATGTCACCCCCTTCAGCGCCTGTCACCAAGGAACACGCGCATCAGCATTCTCGACTACTCTTTTTGGGCTCTACAGCTTCAGGAAGAGTACTCACCTTCGACTATGACCGCCTCTGGCAGCGCCGCTTCGGTAGCCGGGGGCTCGGTCGTGGCTTGGGCTTCTGGAGCGGGTTCCTCGACGGGCGGCGCGGCCTCTTCGCCTCTCGCTCGCCGTGGGCTCCTCTCCGTCCCCGGCTCAAGTCCGTGGATTTTTACGCACAAGTATCCACGAGAGGGTCGTTAGATAAAATCGACTACTACAACAAGTACTACTCATGAAGGCGTGGTACTTACAAGTTCGACCGGACGATAGTCACGGCCGGCGCACCGAGGATGCTGGCGATGTCAACCAGTCCACCCTCGGCGGGCGTTTCTTCTTGCGCCTCCTCGACTACCGCCTCCTCTACGGTGGCGGCGGCGGCGCGGACGTCTTCTCGCGCTCTGCGGCTTCCCCTTCCTCAGCGGCGGCGGTCGCGGGTACTCCGCTCCCCTCCGGGGCGGGGGGCGGCGCTCCGCCCGCGCCGAAGTTCTTCGCCGGTGGGGGGCTGGACTTCGGCTTCCAGCCGGTTCCCCCACTGTGGGCCATTCGCCCTCATCGCCTTCCTCCACGGGCTCTGCTGGCGGCCTCTCCTGCACACAAGGACGACTACTCGTCAGCACCGTACTCGATCACTGGGTACTCGACTACTTTGCTCAAGATGACTTACCTCTGGAGGCGTGGTCTCTGAGACCTTCATCTTCTTGGCTACCCGTTTCTTGGCGGGGTTGCGCGGCTTCCTCGGCGGCGCAGCAAGGCTAGCCTCCGGAGCTAGCGGAGGGTCTTGGATAAGAGGTACATGAGGCAAGCCCGGGACGGCTAAACCTCGACCGCGGTCGGAAGCGGTCCCGCCAGCGTCTCCTCGTCTTCTTCGTCATCGGAGGTATCCTCCACGATGACGGGATCGTCGTCGTCTCCGACTACTCGGCGCTCCTTCACCTTCTCCAACGTCGGGACCTCAATTCCGCTCGGTGGTGGCTGCGGCTCGGAGACAAACCGCTTCACATCATCCTACGCAAAAGGACACAAAAGCATCAGCAACTCTGCTACAAGCACCTACTACTCGACGAGGCGGGTACGGCTACTTACCTCGTTGGGCGGGCGCGCGGCGGAGAACTCCTCGACAGGGCACGCCGTATACTCCGGCATGTCCTTGAAGATCCTCGACAACCTCTCGATGATGTCGTTGTCTTCAATTTCGCCCCCGGCATCCGCGACGTGTCGTCGTCGCCGGTGTACTCGAAGCCCATCGTATCCCGCGCTGACAGCGGCTGGATCCGGCGCTTCATGAAACTGAAGGCCACATGTTCGGCCCTCGGTCCCGCATCCCGCGGGGTCTTGATGCGTGCCGGCAACTCTATGAGCTGGATCCCCTCTTGCATGGTGGGTTCCGTGTTCCACCACTCTTGGTGCTTGGGCCGCCGTCCGCTCGGCTTCGGCGACTCGGGATGGTGGTTCGTGGTATAGAACCACCTCGTCTTCCAATCCGTGTTGGAGTCCACGAGCTTGTACGCCGTGTACCGCTCGGCGGCATCTTCCCTCAAGCGGATCCCGCCCCCCGACTACTGCGGGGTTGGAGGCGGCCGGGGCGCGGCTTCACGCGGAAGAATTTCCGAAGAGAATCCAATGCGGCTTGATTCCCAAGAATGCTTCGCAGAAATGGACGAAGACAGAAGTGTGGAAGATTCCGTTGGGGTTCAAGTTGAGGTACTCGATGCCGTAGTACCTGAGAAGCCCTTTGAAGAAATCGCTCGCTGGGAGCGCAAGCCCGCGCTCCACGAAGCGCGAGAACATCGGGATCTCGTCTTGTGCCTTCTCCATTGGATAGGGATCTCCCCGGCGGATCTCCACATATCGATTTCCTTCTCCCTGACGAACCCGCTATTCAACAGGGTCAGCAAGTCTTCGGTCTTCACCTTCGACTTTTTCCACTCGCGGCTAGGGTCAGCGCGCGGTGGAGACGTGGGTGGCACCGTTCCGGTGCCGGCCGCGGTAGCCTCTGCGTGGCTCCTCTTCTTCCCGCCGGCCTTCGACGTCTTCGACGGGGACGGCTTCATCCTCCAAGAACAGGGAGTCTTCACTTGCATTCGCTCGGGGGCTACCCTACAGCTTTCGGGTGGCGATGCGCTCGGATCTACTACGGCGGCAGTGCTCGCTGGGGTGGATCTACTTCAAGATTCAAGTGACGAATGACTGCGGCTCACTTGGGTGAAAAACCCTAAGGGTTTCGGCTTTAATTTATAAGCCAAAACTCCTCTGCAACGGGCGGCCGGATAAGTCCACGCGCGGCTGACTCAGCGGCTGCGCGTGACTCTTCGTATTCTACTAGTCGACGCGCCTCACCTCGGGGGCTCGGCTACTTCTACTCGACTACCTGGGACGCGGCTAGTCTCAAGAGCATCTCAGGACACATTCTTCAAGAAGACCCTTCAATTCGAGAGGAAGTACTCGACTCAAGGCTCGGGGGCTCCGTGCCACGTGTCCTTCGGTTTTTTCTCTCCGGATTTTTCGGGATTTCCTCGCCAAGACTTCGGATAGATCCTCGGTCGAGCCCGCGGCTCGGGCTCCGGGGGCTACTCCACTTGGATGGCGGTTCAGCAAATCGCATCTTCTTGACGGCTCGGCTTCAAGACAAGGCGGCATTTTTGAAGACCTTCGAAGGCGGATTTCAAGGACGCTTGGGACTACTCGAGAAGACTTCAAGATTGCTCAAACATCGACTGGAGTACATTCCGGCCTCGGGATGCTTCGACTACTCTTGAGGACTTTTGACTTGTAGCACTCGGGGACGCTTGGGGACTACTTGTTAAGGCGCGTCAAGACTACTTGAAGCTATCCTTCTCGACTACAAAGTACTCGGGGGCTTGTCGTATGGACCTCCCCGGGCCCACTACCTCGGTGGGTACCGGGACCGACTACTTGGTGGGCCCCCGGGACTACTCGGCTTGCGCTACACGGCACCGAAGGCGTGGAGCACAAGGACAAGACAGAGTAGTACTCGGATAGGACTCCGTACACGTTCCGCACTGTGTAGAGGTCTCCTAGACGTACTCAACTAGTACTCCTTCCCTACTCCGACTTGTAACCCTGCCTCCCGGACTATATAAGGCGAGGCAGGGACCGATCTCAGGATCACCTCATCCAATCTCAACTCACGGCGCACTATTGCACCATCCTGTAATCGTGCCCCATCAATCCAGAGCTACGCAGCATACAGGACGTAGGGTATTACGCACCTCGCGGCCCGAACCTGTCTAAATTGTGTGCCACGTGTCTCTTCCTTCGAGTTACCGATCTCGGCGAGTCACATTCATCTACTTCGGGTACTCCCCGCAGGAGGGTTGCCGGTCCAAAACACCGACACGCGCGCGCCCGCCCGCGCCACGCGTCGGCCGCGGCGGCCTCCCGCGGCGAGACTCGCCCGCGGGGAGACTCCGACCATGGAGGGTGCTTAAGGTTGAAGATGACCCCGACATGTGGGTCCCACATGTCGGTGGTCGAGTGGAGTTGTAGGCATGGGCACAACCGGAATTTCCCGTGGAGGTGTACGTGTGGCGTGTGGGTGCTCGCGTGGCAAGAGGTCGTGGCGTGCCACATCGGGCCGAAAAGGGTAATCGTGAATAGGTGCCGAAATAAGAGTGATAAATATGCAGAGGCAATCATAATAATGGCTTTCGAGTGCTTGCCATTAGTTATCCTACGACTAAAAAAGTGAAATGTTATCGTCGTTCGGACCCCGCATCCCCCCTTCCCCCCGCGCCGAACCGGCCACCACGCGCGCCTTTCCCACGATCGCCCGCTTCCTCCTTCGACCCCACCATCCGACTCCACGCGAACCGCACCACCTCCCCTCCCTCTCCGCCTCCGCCTCCACCGCGCCCCCCCCTCTCCTCACTCCCGCCGCGCCTCGCCACCACCGCGCCGCCGCGTCCTCCACCTCCGCTTTGAGGTGCGGCCTCCCCCCGCGCCGCGCGCGACCTCGCCGCCGCGGGACCACCACCGGACACCCCGGACCACCCTCGGCACCGTTACCGCCGGACGCCCCGGTCCACCCTCGGGAGGCCGCCGCGCCGGATCCACGCCGTCCGCCGCGGCACCTCGCTCGGGCGGCGCCTGCCGCACCTCCGCCGGATCCGGATCCATCACCTCGCCCTCGACGTCGTCCACGCCCACCGCCACCGCGATCTCCTCTCCCCCGAATCCGCCGGCCGCCGCCCGAGCCCCGTGTCCTCCGCTACCCGCTACGTTCTCCGGTAAGCCCCCCCGGCGCCGTTCCACCCGCCCCATCTCCCGTGTGTTTTTGGTGCATCCTCACGTCACTAGCGAAATCTGCTCACTGCACAACACCCCACCCCGTGCGGCGGCATATCGCGGCGCCCAGATGCAATCTGCCGCGAGGCTGCTCGCCGCGGCGTCCCCTCGCCGCCTCGCGCCGCGCAGCCCGCGCGCCCACCTCCTCAAGCGCGGCCTCTGCTCCGCGCCGCTCGGGCAGCCGGATCCGCGCCCCGAGCCAGGCCTCGGCCCGGACCCCGACCCACAGCTCGTCGGCGCGCTCTGCCGCGTCCTGAGCGATTTTCGCGGGCCGCGGCACGACCTCCGCGCCGCGCTCCAGGGCCTCACGCCCCACCTCACCCCCGCGGTGGCGGCCGTCCTCCGCCGCTGCCGCAACCTGCCCGTGCCCTCGCTCCGGTTCTTCCTCTTCGCCAGCGCGACGCCGGGGTTCACCCACCTCCCGGACTCGCTCCTCGTCCTCGCCGGCTCGCTCGCGGGCGCGCGTCTCTTCCCGCTGCTGCGCTCCCTGCTATCCGACCTCCCGCGCTCTCGCGGGACCTGTTCCCGCTGTTGTTCCGCGCGTACGCTCGTGCAGGCCTCGCCGATGACGCCATCCGGGCTTTCTCTTCCATGGAGGGGTTCGGGTTCCCACCAACAGTCGCCAATCTCCACTCGCTGCTGTTTGCGTTGTCGCATAATGGCCTGGTAGAGCATGTCGAGGCCTTCTTTAGGGATTCAGCGGCACAGTTTGGTCCCTCAGCAAAAGCCTACACCATCCTCATCTCTGGCTGGGCTGTTGTCAGGAAGCCAGAGAGTGCCGCGAAGCTGTTTGATGAAATGACTGAGAGAGGCATCAAGCCTGATGTGCCTGCGTGTAACGCTCTGATTGACGCCTTGTGCCGAGGAGGGGATGTTGCTCTTGCACATGAGCAGCTAAAAGATATGCAACGCAGGCATGGGCTTGTCCCTGATGCCGCCACTTATGGCCCATTCCTTCATTCTGCATGTGCAGCAAAGGATGCTCGTGGTGCTCTTTGTGTGCTAGATAGGATGCGTATGCACAACCTGACACCAAATGTATTCACGTATAATGCTGTCATCCGGTTACTCTGTGAGTTGGGAGAGGTGGATGAGGCTTATAATATCCTGAATGAGATGGAAACCTGTGGGGAAATGCCTGATATTTGGAGCTACAACACTCTGCTTAATGCACATTGCAAGCTCAAAGAGGTGAACAAGGCGTTACGTCTTATTTCAAAGATGGATAAAGAGTCGTGTCCGCTCGACCGGCACTCTTACAACATGATTCTGAAAATGTTGGTTTTCGTAGGAAGAGTTGATAGGGCAATTGAGGTTTGGGATGGAATGGAAAAACGTGGTTTCCATCCGGGGGCAAGCAACTTACGCTGTCATGATTCATGGGCTATCTTGCAAGAAGGGTAGAGCAAAGGAGGCCTGCAGCTACTTTTTGAGGAAGGTGGATGAGGGTATCCCGCCTTACCGGAGCTACTTGTGAGGTACCGAGGGATAGGTCGCTCGAGCTTGGGTTGCGAGATGATCTTGAGATGCTCACCGATAGGATGCGCCGGAGCATTTCCCGCACGATACAAGATTTGGCAAGTATCATGTGCGGTAGGAAGGCGATGGAAACTAGAAATCTAAATAGTGACACCGCATCTATTGACCTTCATGAGTGCCGGTGGAGGGAAAAATGGAAAATGGTTGTCCGAAAGTAACGGTGCGGGGCTTGCTTATGTGTCTACTTCCTTCCAAATTTGTTTCTGGTGTATAAGTTAGGTAATAAAATTCATACAAATCAATCCCGGTGACCCCATTTATGAGTGACACTCATAACTTGGCTCTGTAGTTTCTGCTGGGTATTTTCTAGAGCATATTTATTATATGTTTTCCTTCCGTGGTTTTTTGACTTCGTTACTTACTTGTCCGTTAGGATGCATGAATGCTTTCATCCTTACAACTATTTTGTATATTCCCTAAGGTGTTGCATATTTTATCAATTTGTAATTTTACAACTGTTTAATTAATTATACCGGATATGCATTTCATTATTTTCGGTCATTACACATTTGGTGGTATGAAACCGGAAAGCAAGGAGCTATCCCTCTTGCTATGTAACACCGACTCGAGCTTATTTTGATTTGTATGCGGTTCTGTTGCGGTATATTGTTGTCCGTTCACCCACTTTCGCATCTTGCTCTTGCGAGTGAACATGGATTCGAGCCCTCATCGCGGAACCCGGATATGATTGCTTTCGTAAGTTCTAATTCGTATGCCGTTATATATTGTAAGGTCTCGTTAGCATGCATCTTTTATATAGATAGTTTTACCGTTTTCCGGCACACTATAGTAAGATAAAACATAATAATAGTACTTAAGCAAAGGTTGGAGATGTTTATTGAGCACACAAGATGTCTTGCTTGTAACATGTAGTGGCAATGCAATTTGGACCAGTTAGATAAGAAAATGAAGCATACCATTGAATTATTGAAGCCGGAGAATATGATTTACGGGTTTGTATTGCTGAAAAGTCGTATTTTTATTTTGGACAACAAGAAATATGTAATAGGCGATCGATAGTTTCGATTGCTCACCGACATTCACTCTCATACATATATGGTCATTTTTTCTTTTTCGTTTTCTTTCTCGTCTCGTTTTTCATTATTCTTTTTTTGGAGCAAAGCAGGTCCGTTGATATGCATGTTTTGGGTAATATATGTGACTTAACTTTAACTATGCGTTGAAATTAGAATGGTTCATGTTTGTTGGAAGGGGCACCATACTCGGATTTACGCCATTGAAAATACAAGCACTCCTTTCTTTGCAATTTTCGTATGTCACTAGAACAAGGAGGATATACCTTTTTTTAGTTGTAGTATATGTCGGGAGATATTATATGTTATCTTTGGTTCTTTTCGGCTTTTTTCAGCTTACTAACTATAATTTTTTCGGTTTGATACTAGATAATTCTCTACTATAAAGGACACAATACAAGGGACTGTTGAGGATTAAGTCAATGGAAAATTGTGGTCGCGTACACCATTGGGTGACAAGTCTAATACTACTAATGGAGGTAAAAACAATAAGACATGGGACATTATGTTATTGATTCAACGTATATACAATATTAATGGTAATTACATTATATATATGGATGAAATACTACGAGGCAACAATGATACGGGAAACCATGCTAGAGAACGTAAGAGAGAAAAAGACAAGGCTCGGTGGCTCCACATGTCTCAAGAGAAGAAGGATGAAAGAAATAGAAAACGACGACAAGCATATAAAAGAACAAGGGAGCAACGACTACATGTCGAAGCTAACAATGGTTGCTTAATAGAAATGTTTAGGGTTTTTATAATATAAAAATTGCTATTGATGTTTCTATATGTGCTATATCAATTGGTAGATGGCCGGGACACACCAAACAAGGAAAATGTGGATCCTAATGAAACGGATGATTGGTTTCATAGGAATGATTCATTCCATGCAAACAATGTTGATAATATATCGAATCGGTTGTCGGGTAATTTGACTGTAGCTAATATGGCATGAATGACTAATATTTTTGGGTTGGTGAATCAGTGATTAGCTTAAAATAGAATTGGAGTATCGTTGAGCATATCTGGTGTGTTCTTGTTATATTGCTGCTGTTTTAACTAAAACACAACTATGTAGGTGATGATGTAACTAATACTCGCAGTATAATTAATCAAGAACTACAGTCACAGTGCGCCAACAATTCACGTGACAGACAGAACCATGTTATCTCTGCTCGTGCAAGGAAGAGGATGGCATATGAAAACATGACACCTGACCAACGGGAACAAAGACGCAAGCAACAAAGGCTTTACAATCAAGCTCCATCTCGTAAAAAGGCGATGAAAGCGACTACAAGTCGCTCTAGGGAGGCACATAAACATACCTTAAAAATAGTGAGTCCATTGCAATGGAGAATCCACTCTTTAATCCAACGACGGACTTGCCCACTGCAAACTCATCTGGTCCTCATGGGCCCACAACAAGCCCCAGTGAGTGGGATATCCCAGAATCAACAGCAACACCTATTCGTTACCCGCAAGCTACAAATGAGACTAATGATGATGATCATGATAAGGATGATTGCGGTGATATATTTCCCAGTCATATGAGTGGAGAACATGCGAATGAAAATACACCCTTACCACAATCAACCGTGACAAACAACGGTAAATATCATGGCCTCACTTTTCTCATTCCTTCTCATGAAACAATTTTATTCCTATCTCAACCATGCATGTCCATTATGTGATTAACAGAACACGCTAGACCAAGGAAAAACCATTATTTGATAACACTCGGTAAGTTGAATTACTTTTAAATTTCTTTACGACATTTTCTTTCCTTTATTTTTACCCGACTATAATATCGATGGCACGATGACGATCACAAAAGATGATGAGTGCAACATATTTGATGATGATGAGGAAGAGAATGAGGCATACATGTTTGTTGGCCAAGGTATTTGTAAAAAATACCGAATAGCTTTACGAACATCCACTCCTTTATCTTACTGCTCCATTATATGGTTGACAGAAAACATTGGACCAAGTAATCAAAATGTAGAAAACGCAGGACCAAGCAATCAAAGTGCATCATCCGCGCTCGAACAACCATTATTTGATGAGATCGGTGATGCTCACAACTTTTAACATTCTTTCTTGTGTTTTCTTTCCTTTATTGTTACCCAAACTTTTATGTCACATGGCAATGTGGCGATCACGAACGATGACGAGGGTGACATATTTGAAGATGGCGAGGAAGAAGACGAGGGATACCTATTTGCGGGGCAAGGTATTTGTACTGAACCAAATACCTTCCTAAATATCCACTACGTTATCTAACCTTTTTTGTTTGATCATGTCATTTCATTAGAGGAATCAGATGATGATGATGTCCAAAGTGATACTCCTGAGGACGACACGACTTCTATCCCTGAAGAACCTGACCCGTATGAAAAGATGTACAAGTAACATGCCTACGGAGACACACATGTTAAAACATGTCCCTAATTGCCACCACTTGTCATGCGAAGAGGTTTCCGAAAGAACCACACGGGTTCTATTACCGCAACGGGAAGATCGAGCCGAATGAACCGATGATACCGGACCAGCTCATAAGGCTTTATACGAGCTCGATGAAGATGCTAGGCACTTTCGTAGCAATATTAGTTTTTTCAATGGTCACTTCTCTTTCACTTCCCTCTATTGTCGTCTAGATGGTGCTACGCAAACATGAGGAACAACCGGCATATATACCTTCCGTGCACATGGCATGATGTATCACAACATAAGGTCATTTGGGAGAGAGGAGGGCTTGGAGCCTAGGCATCTTGAGCTTTACTTCTATGATGATGATCCGAGCCTTAAGTATCGTTACCGAAGGTGTCGTGAAGAGAAGTACCAAAAAGATAAAGAAGTTATAGACAGATTGGTGGCCATCCTTCGTCACAACCCGTACTCACAACATTTGAGAAGTATGGGGCAGGCTGGACAACTGGATGACTATTGTCTCGAACTTAATCTTGATCAACGATTGGACCAAAGGACATACAATGAGCCTATTGCTAAGGAGGTGGCTGCTGTTTGGATCGAGGGTAGTGAACTCCTGGGCCAATTTCAAAATAGTGTTGTTCTCCATGGAAAAGATAGGAGCAGGCATGGCATCCGATCATACCATGGGTGCTACGATGCTCTTTCATATCCATTATTCTTCCCTAAGGGTGAGCTTGGATGGCATATGGATATCCCAAAGAAAGGTGTTACTATGGAGGACGTCAACATGGCTCGTGCCATGCGTAAGGCTCGTAGTAATGCGAGGAAGAAGAAACGAGGTTTATTTGTCTCCTTATACTATTCATGTATACAGAACCACGTTGTCATAGAAATAACTCTAATAACATGTTACTTTTGCAGAATCTCCAGGAAACTTATGTGTTTCTGTGCGTGACTACTACTGTTATAAGTTTCAGATACGGCCGAGAATCTTCAATCCCATTATTTATGGCCAAAGCCTTTTCCAACAATTTCTTGTGGACACGTACATCAAAATTGAGAGTTCTCGGTTGGATTACATACGAAATCATCAAAAAGAGATCGGGGCCGACCTCTACCAAGGATTGGTTGATAGCACGCATGCTTTGGTGAGGGGAGAAGCGAAATGGTTGGAAAGCGTACGGTGATGCCTTCGTCGTTTATTGGAGGCCCGAGGGACATGAGGCGTAAGTACTTGGATGCCATGGCACCGGTGCGAAGGTTTGGGAAACCGGACATCTTCCTAACCATGACATGTAATCCAAAGTGGGAGGAGATCACGCGTGAGCCGTACCCACTGGAAAAACGACACGGGACCGTCGGACCTTATTGATCGGGTCTTTAGGGCAAAGCTGGAAGAGCTTAAGGACAAGTTGCTAAAAAAGGACATTCTCGGAAAGGTACGCGCACATGTGTATGTTGTTGAGTTTCGAAGAGGGGACTACCACACGCACATTTTTTGCTAATCATGGAAAGAAACTATAAACTCATGTGCCCAAAGCGAGTATGATCTTCTAATCTCATCGAGCTCCCAAACAAGAAGAAATATCCGGAATCGTATAAAATGGTTACAAAGCATATGATGCATGGGCCTTGTGGATCACTTAATCGCAATCGCCCATGCACAAAGGGGCCGTAAAGAATGCAAGAACCATTACCCACGACCTTTACGTGATGCCACATTACGGGGCAAGGATTCATACTCGATTTACGGACGGCGTGATGATGGTAGAAAAAAGAAGGTTCGTGGGCATGACCTTGACAACGGATGGGTTGTGCCTTACAACCCGTACCTCCTCCGTCTGTTCAATTGCCACATAAATGTTGAGGCATGTGGGAGCATCAAGTCCGTCAAGTATTTATTTAAGTACATTCACAAGGGTCATGAACGTGCATCATGTTCTTTGTGAGAGAGAGGCGCCAAGGAGGGTAATGAAGGAAACATTGATGAGATCAAACTATATAGGGATGCTAGATGGATAACTCCTCCGAAGCCTTGTGGAGGATATATGGTTTTGATTTAAGTGATAGGTCCCCTTCGGTGTTGGCCTTGCGGCTCCATCTTCCGGCATGCACATGGTGTCATTTTGCGGCGCGAGGGTATTCGACATGTGCTTAATCGTCCGGGTGTTGAAATGTCGATGCTTAAAGCCTACTTTGAAAAGAACGAGGACATCCGAACATGCCCGTGGTATATTGTATCCGGACTTTCCCGAGTACTATAGGTGGGACTCACGGGGGCAAAATATGGATTCGGAGGGCACAAAAGGCTTTAAGACGGGTCGGAAGAGTTGTAGGTGCCAATCCGAATTGAAGGGGAGCGTTATTACCTCCGTGTTCTTCTACACAATGTGGGGGGTGCAACCTCCTTCACCGATCTAAGGACGGTTTACGGCACACCCCCCCACCTTTTCGCGGAGGCAAGAAAAAAGGGGCCTTATTGAAGCGGACAAAACATTGCATGATTGTCTTACCGAAGGTACTCATTGGATGATGCCATTTGAACTACGAACGCTCTTTGCAAGTATCTTGGTATTTTGTGAGCCAAGTAATGTGTTTGATCTCTGGGAAAAGCACAAGGATGCAATGGGAGAGGACTATAGGCGCAACAACCAGTCTAGCTTCAAAGTGGACCAGATGGTCCTCATAGAAATTCGGAAGAAGTTAGAATCCATGGGGAAGGAAATAACAAAGTTTCCACTTCCTAAAATCGATGATACATATGATCCGTACGGCAATATTCCTAGATAGATTTTTGAAGAGGCTAACATTGAGGCGAGCATTGAAGACTTGGAACTATCAAAAACCCTTAACGAGGAGCAACACGTTGCCTACAATGAGATTATGTCTGGCTTGTTGATAGTGAGTGTGGTGGTGTGTTTTTTGTGGATGGACACGGCGGCCTTTGGAAAGACTTATCTATATAGAGCCCCGCTCGCTACTATACGTGGTCGAATAAAATTGCAGTGGCAACAACAACTTCTGGAGTTGCAGCCTCAATAATGCCTGGTGGCGGACCGCCCACTCGCGCTTTGGGGTTCCTCTCGGCCCTCGAAGATGGGGACCGTTGTTCCTTCACAAAACGAGTGGTACCGGTGGTGAGTTGCTTCATATTGCATCCCTTATTATTTGGGATGAGGTGACGATGATGAGGAGGCAAGGTGTCGAGGCGCTAGACTACGGCCTTCGTGATCTCATGGACCGTTGGGATGTGCCGTTTGGGGGAAAGACTATTGTGTTTGGTGGAGACTTCGGGGGAGGGTTCTCCCGGTTGTTCGGAAAGGATCAAGGGCACAAGTAGTCGGTGCCTCTCTACGGATGTCGCACCTTTGGAGTTCAATGCGACATCTAAGATTGGTGCGCAACATGAGGGCAAAGGCCGATCCATGGTTTGCGGCATACTTACTACGTATCGGGGGAGGCACCGAGGAGGCTAATGCGATGGTCAAATCCTCCATCCTAAAGAAATATGCATACCGCGGATGGGGAAGATAATGATCTTGATATGCTTTGATTGATTCCATATTCCCCGCCCTCAATGACAATATGTCAAACAAGAGCTATATCACCTCACGAGTGATATTATCGCCAAAGAATGACTCGGTTGATAAGATTAACACGAAGATGGTAAGCCGTTTCCAAGGGGATGAGGTGGTGTACCACGGCTTTGACGATGCGGTGGATGATCCACACAACTACTACCCATCCGAGTTCTGTTGACGGTGAAAATCCGTCAACCTAGCCATGAGTTTACCTTCGGTGTTGGCATTACTTTTGTATCTTATTCATTGGTACTAACCCCCGTGGTATAACAAGTTCACGTGTGCATGTCGGTTTTGGAGTTTAATGTTTATGCGGGGTTTTAGTGTTGAAAGCAAGACTTCGGGATAAGTTCATTAAGCACCTCATGACAAGACCTTGAAGCCCGATACAAGTCAAGCAATGAAGTGAACATGACTCCAAGAGCCCAAGGACCAAGCCCGAGAAGATGATAAACTCCGAGGACCGAACCGAGAAAAGTGCCGAATCTTGCAAGACAAGGAGTTGAGTCCAATTCGGAGAGAAACCGACGTCAAGGGCCCACATGCAAAAGGGGAGAACATCTAGAAGACGTGGGAAGCAACACGGGCGAAGCGAGGCCGCGGGATGGGCCGGGTGGGCCCGGGCCGGCCGGCCCAAGCCGGCCGGCCCGGCCCAATTCGGGGCCCAATCGGCCTCTCCTTTGACCTAATTGCTTCTCGGGCTATAAATAGCCCCCCGACCGAGAGCCACGCAGAACCGAAGTCGTAATCCGCCGCCGAGGAGCGAGAGAAGCTTGAGGGACACCATCTCGGAGATGAGGGTCGTGCTAGTTGTCTAGGGTTTCCCTAGCCGACGTGGGAACCTTGCATGGAAGACCACGTCGGAGCTCCGGAGCGAGGATCAAGATCGAGGGAGGGCCCGGTGGTGATCTTGTTCATGTAATCATTCATGGTGAAGTTTGTAAGTGAATTCGATTTCTAGCGATCAAGTGCCTTCTCGATGATTTTGTTTTCTTCTTGGTTTTGCTTCTTCTACGATCTATACTTAAGATAGATTACATAGGGTGCTCTTGTAGCCGCGGTGGCTAGAGGTGCATACCGGACCGGCCAAGTGATTTCAACTTGTTCTATCGAACTCGCCCTAGACTACCCGCATGAATAGGAATACGTTGTGACGAACGGGGGTTCGAAAGGCGGGCGTTTTCGGAGTCGGATGGGAAGGCCACGATTTAAAGATGCTTTTAATGAGATTCGCTTTACTATCTTCATCTATCTTGTTTGGAGCTACAACATAAGCATGATCTAGATTCTCTAGATTGGTTATCTCTTGCTTTCTCTTGCTACCTCTTTAGTAGATTAGATTAGATTCGTTTTCTTTATGAGTTAGTAGATTAGATGCAACTTACCTTCATAAGATAGCTTACCTTGCTTTACTAGATTGAATCCTTGCGTTGCACATTGTTCCACGGATTCGATACCTTGTGTTCACCACTGGAGGGAAGAAGGGTCCCTTGACTACGACGGGAGACTTGTCCGCTTGCAAGTCACAAACAAACTTTGATACAACTATTAACCGTCAACAAGCCCCTTTTTCTGGCGCCGTTGCCGGGGAACAAGCAATCAAGATCCGATCTAGTATCGCTTATCTTTCAGTTTTTTCTTTTGATTTTCTTTTGCATCTCTTAAGTTTGATCATCCTCAAAAAGAAAAAAAATCAATCTAATCTAGTTTTGATTAACCCTAATTTTTCTTTTCTTTTTAGATTTTTGTTTTATCACTAACCCTAACCGGAGATGGTTGGCTACCTCTCCAAGAAACCCAAACTTTTTTGTGGATGATCCAGGAAAACTTTACGAGCAAAGGTGACGTGCAACACAAGCTAAAGGGTT
Organism: Cenchrus americanus; assembly: GCA_947561735.1. Classification (NCBI taxonomy): domain Eukaryota; kingdom Viridiplantae; phylum Streptophyta; class Magnoliopsida; order Poales; family Poaceae; genus Cenchrus; species Cenchrus americanus. The sequence goes on along the minus strand of OX387240.1, from coordinate 85,998,020 downwards.
GGAAACCCTAGATCCAAAGTCGAAGGACCGTCAAAATCTCCAATGGAATCACCACCTCCAAGTCCAAAGGAAGATCAACCTCAACCACCGGAGCGCTACGCACCCGGACATCGTTGATCTACCTATCATAAACCTTCAAGACGCCAGGGAGGCCGTTCAAGATCAAAGTCTCAACTATCCGCATGGCGATTGCGAGAGCCGAATGCATACGAGCCGGATTCCTTGAGTGGCATACCGGTTCACTTAAGAGGAGGATGGAGAAGATGGAGATGGAGAAAGAAGCTCAACACCTAAAGGTCGCCAAGGCAAGGTCCACATGCGAAGTGTTCATCATGATGAAGATGCTAGACGCAAGTGGGACAACTTGTCGGGCGCCCGATGGGTAACAAAGAAGAATATCCGAGACAACTCCAAGGTCCCAAGACGGCAAAGGCTACTCAAGCTCACTCGGGAGAGATGAAGGATCACACTAAAGACCATGAAGATCACAATCGAAGGACCGGAGTTCGAGATGCCGAGCCACAAGGAAGTTGTTGCATCCGTCAAGACCAAAGGACAAAGCCGACCGTGAAGACCAAAAAAAATGACTAAGCCAAAGTGGGTACCCAAGATTGCAACGCCCACAAAGAGCGTTGATCCAAAGTAATCAAGTGAAGAAGTCTAGCCATGGACTATAAACGAAGCGCTAGGCGGGAGGCAACCCGTTTCGTCAAGTCAAGAATAAGCTACCGGGAGGACAACCCGATTCCAGGTTTTTCAAGTCTTTTTAAATATAATTCAGTTTTGAATTTTACTACGCAAAACATTAGACTTAGAATGGTTGAACAATATTAGAGACATAATTCTTGGTTGAATATTTTGCTTGATCATAAACCCTTTACATGAACCATCCTATGTGATTGTTTGCTTCTTTTTCGAGAAACCACAACCAAAAAGAAAAAAAAATTCAGAACCTAACTCAACCCTTCACCCTCATTATGGTGTTGTGGTTGACTTGTTTTTCATGCTAAAAACACTCGAGTAGAGCCACAACTTATATCTAGATGTTATTTAAATTTCAGCATGTGGTAGGACTCGCGTGAACCTAGAAACTTGATTTTTGGTTGATTTAAAAATCCATATCCTTGGTTTCTCTAAGATTAGAATTTTTCTAAGCCTCACTTCATTTTATTTCATTCAAAATCTCTCTCACCTAATCAAAATTAGGACTTAAACCTATGCCCCCATGATCAAGCCGGGAAAAGCTTGCTCTCAACTAATGAAGGCAAACTATACCGGTGAGACCGAAATCGACGTAGTCGAAAAATATTTTCGACTTACATTTGTTTTTAATGGTTTAAAAACTTCTCTAAATTTATGCTTGAGCTCTTGCATGGCTCTGAAAAATATTTTTAAATTTCGAAATTAGAGGAGTGCTTAGCCTTAAACACACTTAAAGGGAGGCAATCTAGTTAACCTAACCATGCATGCACCATGATACATCACGGGATGCCCCTCCAACATATTTAAACCACATGCAAAGTACAAGCATGGGGGGCAGCCAAGGCTTTGTTTTGTAGGAATATCATGGATGCATGTGCAAGGGAGTATGGAAGTGAGTCAAAGCGAAAACATCAAGTGGAAGGAGCAATAATGCAAGCGAAGGAGTGGACGAGAACGTTTGGAAGGTGTACGCGATCACGAAGCAACATGAATGCACTAGAGAAGAACCGAGCCAAGAGGAGGAGAGAGGTAAGTCTTTCATCCAACTCTTTGTTCGTGTGCTCTAGTTTGTAGGCCGGAACCACCTTAGACTTAGCCATCCACCGCGTTTGTTTCGTGCAACAAATCACATCCTTAATCCACTCAAAGTCCAGACTCCAAAATAATATTTGTGTACCTTGTTACCGGGTGAAAACCCCGGATATATATTTGTGAGGGAGAGTGCTGCAATCATGGAGGAAAACTACAAGCCTTTTCACTGAAGAAGAAGGGATCATCGTCGTTTAAGCCATCAACCTCTTCGAGGAGGCACTCGGTTTCCGAGTTTCCTCGGAGTATGGAGGAGGACACGGCACCGCCGAGGAGGAACCACTCTTCTCCTTGGTGGCATGAGGGCCACACGAAACTCGTTTATGAGGTTCACCAAACTTCAATAACATATGGAGGAGCCGCTCGTCCAACCTCGCCACTTGACACGATCATCCGCTCCACCTCCATATGCTCCTCGGTATTCCGAGGGGTATGTCATCATGACGAAGGAGGAGAAGAAGCTCGCTCGCCTTAAGTAGAGGCTTGTAGCGAACGTCGACATCGACGACCAAGCTCTCCACATATTGGGTTTCACACGGGACACCGGTGCAATTCTCTAACGGAGTGTCGGCAAACACCCACAAGAAATTCGCCTAGGAAATTTTCGTGACCATGGCGCATACCCTTGATGAAGGAGTGCTGAGTCTCTCATTCCGTTGGAGGGAGCCCACAAGTGGAGAAGAAGGAAGACACCGTCGGAAGGGTAACCTTGATCAACGATGCTACTTCTAGCACCTTGATGGGGTAATCTCCTTTCATCCATGGGTTGCAATCGATCTTGAGATGTGATCATACTTTGTTGGATTATCTATCTATCATCTTTCACCGTGACCATCATAGGTCTAGTCATGAATACCTTCGCGTAGTGAGAGTACGAGAGGAGGGAAAGGGCGAAACCGTGGTCACAACCCCCGATAGATTAGATTGGTTTTCATGTTCGAAATGATTGCATGTTCTAGTATTGTAGACCCATGGGCGAGTGTCTCCTATTTTCAAAAGGGAGCTCCGGAACAAGTGGATATGCATGAGGCACATGGGAAGGTTTTTGGAGTATGATCACGGGAAGAGACCATCAACAAAGAAATACTATCCGGAACCCCATCACCCAAGTGTGTCACTTTTGTGCAAATGGATTTTTGGGAGAACAAGAGAGACAAAGATAACCAACACGGAGTTGAATTGGCTTTACTCGGCTTTGATTGCCAAGTGGCCAATAGACCCCACTCACCTATGATCAACCGGTGGTGTTGTTAAGCAACATTGAGTTCGGAAGATATTGGTTCGGGGTGTTACCTCTCCATATTGGCTATCTCTTTAAAAAGCCGGGTATTACAAGGAACCCAAATCATCTCCTCCTACCGGGACTTCCCTAGGAATATATGAAGAAAGGAAAATTTATTTGAAGATGAGAGAGGAGGCTTCAAAGTGGCCTAGGTGAATTTGCCCCTTCCGGATTGAAGATTAAGACTTTTCTTGAGGGGAAGAAGATCGGTTAGAGGAAGGACTTCTTGTGCCGGCGAAGAAAAAAATAATAAAAGAAAAGAATTATAGGAGAAGGATATTCTATGGCCCAAGAAGGAGGTGCACAACAAAATTATGTCCCACCATTCGGAGAAATTCCCGGCATCGCCAAATTACCACGGTGGTGTACCAATGCAAGCATGGGGGAGTGGTGCAGCCATACCCCCACCATTTTTTGCGGTGCCCAATGTAGCCTTTGCGGAGCCATATGCACACCTTCCTCAACCACAACAAAATGTGGCCACCATTGGAGGATACGCTGCAAGAAACATGCAAAATATTGCAGCCATCCAAACCAATGCAAACCAAATGGGTGAAGGTAATGCAACATTCGCTTATGAGCTTTGACACCTTCACCTAGCACCGTCGGACAATTCATAGGAGGAGTGGTGCATTCCTATTACAAGTAAGGGTACAACAACCAAGACTATCAATATCAACCACCGGCGGAAGATTAGAGAGAGGAGGAGCTCTAGTTATCTTTCCTTTACCCCCTTTTCTTTAATTTTCAGCTTGTTTGCACCTATGTATGCGTAGTGTTTTAAGTTTTTATTTAAATTTCAGCAAGTATGTTAGTTTAATTTTTAAGCGTGTGTCTTAGTTTTTATTTTCATCATGAATAATATCACCACCAAGTTTTTACCTTTGGTAAAGTTACAAAGTTTGTGCCATGATGATATATGATTATAATTGCCGCTTTGTTTATCTTTGTAATTGATTTATGCATGTTTAACCTAGTGCTCTCTTAAAAATACAAATCTGAAATTATCTAAATGCTAGCTTAATCTTCAGCGGAGGTTATGATTAAAATAAGGACCCATAGTGTTTTATGTGCTCTCAAGTTATGAATAGATTAAAGATGTCTTTTATGCTAAAAAAATATCGCTAACCTTGTCACAAATATCGCTTGTGTGTTGCTCAACCTATCCGAGCCTTATATATATTTGAGTGCATAAACCTTAGTGTACAAGATTTATTTTTGAGTGAGTTATTGCAGGCCATGATTTCTCCGGCCCGAGACTAAGAAGGTTGGTCATTCCGTTTTTGCGTATCTATCTTTTTGCTAGCCTTTTATCCGTGCATTGTGTATCCCCGCATTGGAGATCTCACAAACTTCGCCGGATATCCACCCTTAAACCAAATATCATCTTTTGTGATTACCTCCTTGACCACAACCTATTGTTGAGAATGGATCATCAATTCAAGGAAGATCGCAAGACGGTGCCGACATTGAAGATTTCAAGTATCTCTCCAAGGAAAAATATTTCCGGTACCTACCTTATTTTTCGCCTCTTTGCTCGAGGACGAGCAACGTCTAAGCATGGGGGAGGAGGTAGGTACGGTGAAGTTTTAGAGTTAAAAGGGGAATATTTTAAAAAAAATGATGATGAAAGAAAAAAATCCAGTGATAATCATGACTTTCAAGGTAAAGAAAAAAATATATAATCAAAGAAAGAAAGAAAGAAAGAAAAGAATGATAAATATGAGAAAGAAAAAAAATATGAGTATGCGTAAAGTGAACTCCCCGGTTCTCTAAGAGTGCATTCAAGGCTTCAAGTTAAAAAGATCCATTCTCATCTTCCAACCATGTGCAATCCGATAACGAGGACTTCCTTTGTGCCTCGGGATCACTCTTTGCCATTTGCACATGTCCACTCATCTAAAAGCGTGTGTATTTTTCTCTTTCCCCTCCTTGACTTAACATTATTTTCCAATGACCTTTTTGACGAGTCTCGGTAAGACCATGAGAAGCTTGTCTTGTTTTGACAACACCTCATTTATAAAATCTTGTTAGGACTAAACTTTCCCAAAGCTCCATATAAAGCCTACCACACATATATGTTATGAGAGGGAAAGGAGTAGAATATATAGGCTTGAGAGACAAGTGAGATGAGAGTTCATGAGCAATATACAAGATGATTTAAATTTGTGAACTTGGTTTAGCTTTTCTTTATCTCGTTCTTTATTTCAAAAATTCGAGATCTATTTAAACTTTGTGAGCATGTTAATACTTGTGGGATAAGCTTAATAAGAATCTACCCTCCGTAGAGGTGAAGGCTAGTACATTATGGAACTTTAACGAATTAAACTTTTGAGAGCATTATGTTTTTTTCATGTATGATCAAGTGCAAGGTTTAAACATTGATGGGCAACGATGATATCCATCGAAGGCTTACTCGAGGACGAGCAAGGTTTAAGCATGGGGGAGATGTTTACGGTGAAAATCCGACAACCTAGCCATGAGTTTACCTTCGGTGTTGGCATTACTTTTGTATCTTATTCATTGGTACTAACCCCCGTGGTATAACAAGTTCACGTGTGCATGTCGGTTTTGGAGTTTAATGTTTATGCGGGGTTTTAGTGTTGAAAGCAAGACTTCGGGATAAGTTCATTAAGCACCTCATGACAAGACCTTGAAGCCCGATACAAGTCAAGCAATGAAGTGAACATGACTCCAAGAGCCCAAGGACCAAGCCCGAGAAGATGATAAACTCCGAGGACCGAACCGAAAAAGTCTTGAATCTTGCAAGACAAGGAGTTGAGTCCAATTCGGAGAGAAACCGACGTCAAGGGCCCACATGTAAAAGGGGAGAACATCTAGAAGACGTGGGAAGCAACACCGGCGAAGCAGCCGCGGGATGGGCCGAGTTGGGCCCGGGCCGGCCGGCCCAAGCCGGCCGGCCCGGCCCCATTCGGGGCCCAATCGGCCTCTCCTTTGACCTAATTGCTTCTCGGGCTATAAATAGCCCCCCGACCGAGAGCCACGCGAACCGAAGTCGTAATCCGCCGCCGAGGAGCGAGAGAAGCTTGAGGGACACCATCTCGGAGATGAGGGTCGTGCTAGTTGTCTAGGGTTTCCCTAGCCGACGTGGGAACCTTGCATGGAAGACCACGTCGGAGCTCGGAGCGAGGATCAAGATCGAGGGAGGGCCCGGTGGTGATCTTGTTCATGTAATCATTCATGGTGAAGTTTGTAAGTGAATTCGATTTCTAGCGATCAAGTGCCTTCTCGATGATTTTGTTTTCTTCTTGGTTTTTCTTCTTCTACGATCTATACTTAAGATAGATTACATAGGGTGCTCTTGTAGCCGCGGTGGCTAGAGGTGCATACCGGACCGGCCAAGTGATTTCAACTTGTTCTATCGAACTCGCCCTAGACTACCCGCATGAATAGGAATACGTTGTGACAGAACGGGGGTTCCGAAAGGCGGGCGTTTTCGGAGTCGGATGGGAAGGCCACGATTTAAAGATGCTTTTAATGAGATTCGCTTTACTATCTTCATCTATCTTGTTGGGAGCTACAACATAAGTATGATCTAGATTCTCTAGATTGGTTATCTCTTGCTTTCTCTTGCTACCTCTTTAGTAGATTAGATTAGATTCGTTTTCTTTATGAGTTAGTAGATTAGATGCAACTTACCTTCATAAGATAGCTTACCTTGCTTTACTAGATTGAATCCTTGCGTTGCACATTGTTCCACGGATTCGATACCTTGGGTTCACCACTTGAGGGAAGAAGGGTCCCTTGATTACGACGGGAGACTTGTCCGCTTGCAAGTCACAAACGAACTTTGATACAAATATTAACCGTCAACAGTTCCTCAACACTTTAAACCCTAGCGGTCTCCCGCCACATGTGTTAAAGCTCAAGGTTGGGTGCCCCGTCATATTGCTAAGGAATATCGACCCCGCGACCGGACTTTGTAATGGAACCGGGCGGGTGGTTAGAAGGTTCCAAAGAAATATCATTGATGCCGAAATTATGGTTGGAGACCATGCGGAAAACGAATCTTCCTACCACGAGATTCCATTATGCCCATCGGATGACGATATGTTCCCGTTCAAGTTCAAGAGGAAGCAGTTTTCTATTAGACTCGGTTTGCCATGACAATAAACAAGGCTCAAGGGCGGACTATCCCCAATGTTGGTGTGTATTTGCTCGAACCGGTGTTCTCCCATGGCCGGCTATATGTTGCGCTATCTAGGGCCCCGCTAGATCCAACGTTAAGATCCTTGCTATCCCACCCAAAGTGATAAGAAAGATAAGAGAAAAAAGAAAACGAGCTTAATCCAACTTATACTAAAAATATTGTTTACAGAGAGGTCCTCACTTGATGACAAGGTATTATCTTATGGTTTGCACAACTATTACATCCTTACGTTTGTGTCCTTTGTAATCTTGTTTCTCGTGCATCGGAAACATTAAATGCTTATATATGTTCTTACATTATGGCGTTGTAACTATTTATCTTTATTTGAGATTTATGTAATATTATGTTTCTATCATCACGGTGCAAGATATGTTCTTAAATTATGATATAAATGAAGTTGATGTTTCATATTTAAATGTTTCTTGTGCTTATATATATGTCATTATAGTACTATGTGTCTCGTAGCAACGCAACACGGGCAACCAAGTAATAGCAAAAATGTAAGAGCATGTTTGGATCATAGGAACTAAAATTAGCCTGACTAAAATTAGCTTCTAGCGGGAGCTAAACTTCCAAACAGGTGAGGCTAAAGTGAGGCTAAAATTAGTCTTGAGGCTAAACTTTGCTAGTAGGGGGTGGGAGACTAAAATCTCCTCTTCCTCTTTCCTCATTAATGACCACATGCACGTCGCCAATAGCTCCAAGCCATGGGAGAAGAGAGAGGAGAGAGGAAGAGGAGAGAGAAGAGAAAGGGAGAGAGAAATATGGACTTTAATACTCTTTTATTACACTTTAGCTTCTCGCTTCCAAACTAAAAAGGGGTACTAAAACTTTTTAGCCGACTAATTTTAGTCGTGAGACTGAAGGTGATCCAAAAATGCCTTAAAAAGGCCACTCCAATCGCCTCTCCCCTCTTCTCGAGAGATTTCAGGTCCCCGAGCGATCCCCTTCACGAGCACTCATCCGGCGACGTCGCCGGTTACCGCGTCTCCCGCGCCGCTCCTCCCAGGATTTGTCCGCTCGCCTGCAGGTACGCCCATCTCCCTTCAGCCGCCGTCCCTCGCGACGATTCGGGGGGCCGCGGCGCCCCGCCCGACCCTCGCGCCGATTCGGATCGGCGGCGCTCCGCGTCTCCCTTTCGCCGATCTCGGAGGTGCGCAACAACCCTCCGCTGGATCCTCCTCCAGTCCTCCGCCCATCTCACCGCAGCCAAGCGCCGCGCGCCCGCGCCGGCAGCCCCCTCCCGCTGCCAGTTCCGCCCCCGCCCTTGGTCGCCGCTCCTTGGTTCTACAACGGCCGCTCCCGCAGCGCCGCACCCCGTCGATCTACAGGAGCTAAGCGGAGCAGAGATCCAACCGGACGTGGATCGCGATCTCTTTTTTAGCTGGTGAGTAATCCTAGCTCCATGCCACTTGTTTTTTTTTTTTGCTTTTGACTGGTTTGTGATATTGAAAAACTTTTACACCGGATTGCATTTTTGCTCCGGCTCTCGGGGATGGATGTTTCTGCTGAACCCGTCCCATTTGATAAGATGGCCCCGATGTGCAGTTCTCTTGCCAAACGAAATGGGAAACCTAGATCCGTACCTCTCCGTTGTACCTTGCAACTCGCAGCGAGCCTACACACTTACATAATCCTATACCCTAAATTCCTAATAGTTGAGAATATAGCTTTTTTTTAAGGTTTTCGATGAATTAAGTCTTGCAATTATTCAGTGAGATGTTGCTTAGACAATCAGAGTCTCTTCATAAAGAAGTAAAGACACACCGTAATTACTGGTTTATGAGCAGATTGAATCAACTGACATGAACTTTCGGATCAGATGTTCATTCTCACTGTGTATAACAGAAGACATTATGCAATTTGAACAAAAGGCAGTGGTACTGAAATTTAACATTTTGAGATTATATTGAACCAAAATGACAAAGAAATCTTAAAAAAAAGTCCATTCAGAAAAGCTGGTGCAATCTTTAAACGTCTATTTTGAAGTATTAAGTTCTTTACTAGTCGCCTGTTACTGTTACATCTCAAGGATTTCATGGGGCATGGTATGTTTCTCTGCAGACTGTAGCACAACAGGAAATTTACCTTTTATTTCTACTCCACCTTCTTTTGCGACTATGGCACTGGCGGCTATCTACAGCCTTTTCATCATCAACAAATCCGGTGGCCTTATATACTACAAGGTGTATCCCCGGTCTCCCCTTTCTCTTTCTTGAATTCGTCTAGACCTAGAGTTGTCACCTGAATAATCTGCACATCTCTTCAGGACTATGGTTCATCAGGGAGGATGGACACCAATGACAGTCTAAGATTGGCTAGTCTCTGGCACTCGATGCATGCTATCTCCCAGCAACTCTCCCCTATCCCTGGTTGTACTGGCATCGACCTCCTACAAGCCCATAACTTTGATCTCCATTGCTTCCAATCTCTCACAGGTATGTAAGCTGCTTGATAGTTGATAGATCTGTCCTGCATCTTATAGTTCCAAACTTATATTTGGGGCACTTAGGTTACACTTGCTGGAAAATTTCAAGGTTTACAACTCTGACTTAAGTATACTGTAGGTCCCTACATTTTCATATATTTACATTTTTCTTCTTCATGTCAAGAGGCTCATCTCATGATATTGCATATAGCATCAAAGCACATGGTTGTGTCATGTGTGCCAGATCATCCTTTTCATGTCTAGGAATACCTACATTATCTACTATTACTTCGCCCCTGCAGAATTATGGCGCCAGGTAGCAGCATTTACTAAACTCTAGGATGGGAAGATTTCGTAGGATGTCAGATATTTTTCTCTGGGAGTATTGAGGGTGTGAATTCATGGCTGAAAATGAAGATTTATAAACCTGTTATCAGTTTGTTTGCAAAACAGTCTTTGCTGGAACCATGGATAATTTCATTTGGGCCATTGTGCAGCTAAGATGTGTCCGCCAGTTTATCTTTAGAGTTAAGTTACGCTTTTATCTAGTTGTTTGAGATTTGATCTATATGATACTTCAGTAGTAAGCCCCTCAAATTGGCCTGACTCATGGATACTATGAACGACCTGTTCTCCTGTGGTGTCTTCAGACTCTTGGGTGTACCATTTGAATATCTGATATTATCAGACCAAACTGCGCTCATATGCTATTGATTATTTGGCTAAGTGCCCCCCGCCCCCCCACCCAACATTTGGCACCTGTTACTGATCCGCTCTGATTGTTTCGCCTGCTTCAGGTACAAAATTTTTCGTTGTGTGCGAAACTGGCGCTCCAAATATGGAAATGCTGCTGAAAGTGATCTATGAGTTGTACACCGACTTTGTTCTGAAGAACCCGTTCTATGAGATGGAGATGCCGATTCGGTGTGAGCTGTTTGATCTCAACCTGGCGCAGGTGATCCAGAAGGACCGTGTTGCGCTTCTGGGTCGGTGAAACTTGAAAACATATGATCTCAATCCCATAATGCATCATGTAGTTTCTCGTTTCTCTGAATTACATGGATTTGCTCAGCTGTAATTCTAAGATATACCGGTGTGTATAACTGATAACTTGAGTAGTTTGTTGCTCAACTGTAATCTTCTCTGTGATGTGATGGAACTTTGAGTTTTGCGTAAGAAAGACGTTGCTGCAAATAATCGCCCTGTTCGTCTCAGCCACCGGCAATACTACTTCTCTCTCAGAACAAATCAACCAGCAGTATTTTTCTCAAACAACGAATCAGCACCTGTTCTTGCATAGAGGAGAGTAGCTGTCAATCTGTCATTGTAAAAGGATCAGGACTTCTTCTCTGGGAACCTCTTTAGTAGGAACAGAACACTTGTGTCGTGCCATGCCAATCCCTCTCTCGACGAATTTCGCCTTCCACAATCAGGCGCCGAGTGCAAACTGCAAAATCGTAAACCTACAGGCTCATCGGGTCCTCCCTTCTCGACGCAGCTGCAGCAGTCGCGCCGCAGTGAATCGCAAGCAGCCGGGGGAGGGACGCCCGCAGCCCGCCTCGAGTGCCGACCACCGGGCCGGCGTTCACTTCTCCGCGGCGCGCGGGGATGAGCCTCTCCCACCGCCTCCCGCCGGGCGCGCCGGCGGTGGATCCCTACTACGTGTACGCGCCGCGCTCGGACCCGCAGCGGCACGGCGTCCTCACGCTCTTCATCGCCGGCCTCCCCGACGACGTGAAGCCGCGTGAGATCCACAACCTCTTCTCCCACCGCCCCGGCTTCGACCACTGCCTCCTCGAGTATACCGGCCGCGGCAACCAGGTCCGTCCCCCCTCACCCGCCTCGGTTCCCGCCCCGCCTTCCGCCGCGACGCGAGGCTAAACCCTCCATCCGTGTGCGGGGTGCCCCCCTCCGTGAGCCAGTGAGCTCATCTAAGACTTCACTGCAGTTTAGGGCACAATCCCGATTGATACACTGACGGAGAAGATAGATTGCTTCAGTGATCGTTCCTGTGGATGGATGTTGTGCGTCGATGCAATGATGCTGTTTGCTGAATTTCTGATTCTTATGCTGCAGGCAGTTGCTTTTGTGACGTTCTTCACTCATGAGGCAGCTCTGTCGGCAATGGCTTCGTTGAATGTGAGTTAAACTACCGAGTTCAGATTTTTGTTGCATCTGTTCAATAACTAGCAACTATGATTCTTTGAAGTTGGTTGGGGGAATAATAATGTTTGCTCTCTGTTATTTCTGTATCTGTCCTTACCAATGCCCGGTAATGCTGGCGTTGATAAATAACTGAATACTCTATAATTCACCATCTTACCTAGTTCCGTCTTCATTGTGCCCCAAACTGAGTAGAAAACTGAAGATTGAAATGTATGAAAGCTGAATCATTAGCAATTATTGAACATTTATGGACTCTAGCTCACATCACCAATTCACTAGAACTACACAGACTTACCATTCATTCTGCCAGATGCAAATACATTGCAGTTACATGGTCACAGGAATTTGGAATCTACTGTTGTTTTATTGTGACACTTAAAAGCTTACTAATGAATTACATTGTCTTAATGTTGTGTGGTTGCTAGCACCTTCGATTCAACTGCCATGTTGCTCACTATTTTAATCCGTGGCGATATGTGTAGTCAGTTAGCTTGTAAAATGTGCTTCCATAGATAGACACTGAATACTGAAATATGTCCAAAATCATATCCGACTTTTTATTGGGTGTTTACCTGTAATTTAGTTAGTCAGTGCAAATTTTATGAAAAAAGTTTGCTCTGGTGTAAACCTACTTGGAGTTTCATATTCAGAAATGGTACCTAAAAGAATATATGCTTTTCAAACCTATCCAACATGTAAACTTTTACTTATAGTATTTAAAGCACATGTTTAATGTCTGCGTTAGTTGATAGAAATTAGACTACAAATTCATAAGTTTTTTATTTATAGCTTCTACCTGTATATTCAGGGTCGGCTGCAATTCTCACTGATCTAATATTTCGATCCATTCCAGGGAACAGTTTTTGATCCAGATACTGGTGACCGTTTGCACATTGAGCTAGCTAAATCAACTTCACGTAGACCTCGTGGAGGTATCTTATATGCCATTACATTTTTTCATAATATTGCTAGAGTTTCCTGCCTGGCTGGATTGTTATTTATGCTAACATGCCACTTTGTCAGTTCTTATATTTAATGTAACATGCCACCACATCGATTCTAATCAGATGTCAATTTTTTATTAGGTGGTGAGGTCTACCGAGTTATTGACAAACGTGCTAACAAAACAGAAGCAAATGCTGATCATGAGAATGTTGGTGATGAAGAAGCATGGGGGGAGGATGAAGATGGCGGCAGTGATGATAATGGTCAGCATTATGTTACTTGATATCTTTATAAGTCACTTGATATTTTTGTTAATGAGCTTACATGAAATGGTGGTTATGTGGTGCAAGACCATAACTTAGTGGTGACATTCTAGAATCTTGTTACTAGGGAATGTTTATATTTAAGAATGCATATGTAGAGCTAGTATGGATTTATAAAGCGGACTACACCTATCTAAAGTTTTAAATTCAAAGCCTGATTTGTATTATTTCGCATATTACAATATCAGGTTGTCGATGACTCTGTTAGATTTTATTGTTTGAAAAATTTCGTGTTTATTGCATGTTGGAACTAAAAGGACTGAATTAGGATTGAGGTAGCACCGTATTATGGGGCAGGAACTTTCTCACTTATTTAATAAACAATACATTCTAGGATTTCTGAAGGAACTATAACTAGGACATAACATAAATCTCACTTGCACATTTTGTTGGCACCAAACGTTTAGGTGATGGAGGATCAGATGAGCCATCGGGCACAGAAAATGAAAATTCCAGTGATAAGAATGAATTGTCTGCGTATCAGAGGTTGGCATGCACTTCACATCACACATAGTTGGAGCTGACGTCCTTTATATTTCATCCTAACAAGATACCAAAGCTGCTTCTTTTGTGTTATCAACTTCATTTTTTTCTGTGGTTTATCGCTAATGTTTCCTTTAATGGGCAGTGATCAACCATCGCACAAGCAGCAGAATGGGAAATCTCCCTTAAATGTGAGTTTGTTGTTATGTTTTCACTTCACATTTGTATATCTGCCATCATAGTTGTAATATCAAACTGCTACAAGCCTACATAACATTATAGTAGTTGTAAATTTGTCATTAGATTGAAACTTGGACGGCATGCATTTGTGCCTGTATGGGATGCTAGATTTAGTAACAGCTAGTGATTGTTTGCCATGCTGTTCTTAAAATGTGGATATATGCATGTCTTCTTTGGAGAATCATCTGGTATTTTAACTTACCCACCAACCTAACTAGTGGGTGAATTCATGAGAACTGGTTTATTCTTGTGTTTCTTAATTAAAGCTTGCTTGACATGGTTAAAGCTTGATACAATATGTCATGGTTGGTGCAGGATGGACGAGACAAGTCATCAAGTGATATTCCGCCTTGTTCTACTCTGTTTATTGCAAATTTGGGACATGCATGCACAGAGGACGAACTAAAGGAAGTTTTATCCAAGTATGATGTGTACAATCTTCTAATTTGTTTGGTGAAGTGGATCCATAGCAAAGATATTAACAATCGTTATTCTACATTGTCAGGGAGCCTGGGTTTCATGTCCTTAAGATGCGTCGCCGTGGTGGAATGCCTGTAGCTTTTGCTGATTTTACGGTATACCTACATGTACCTTTATTATACTCCCTCCGTCCCAAATTACTTGTTGTTTTGGCTTTTCTAGATACATTTCTTTTCTTATGCACCTAGATATATATTTATGCCTAGATACATGACAAAAAGAATGCATCTAAAAAAGCCAAAATGACAAGTAATTTGGGACGGATGGAGTACTTCTGTTTTTTTTTGGTTAAAAAAGAAGAAGTATATATCCACATTTTCTCCTTGTCTGTTACCATCAGTTAATGAAAATTTTGAAGATCACTTAGTAAGTTAGTAAGCTAATGCAGAATGCTAGTTCTGTTGGCACAGATAAAATACGGACCATATTATTTAAGGCTATAAATGGCACGATTCTTTTAGTGGCACCCCTCTTTTTTTTCGCCATAGTCTTAGTTTATATATATATATATATATATTTTTACTGAGAGCCTGAGACAGACACTTGCAATATGCAGGACATAGAATCATCTACAGCTGCTATGAATAGCCTGCAAGGGACTGTACTCGCTTCTTCTGATAATGACGGATTGCACATTGAGTATCCTCAATACAATGCTTGCTTTTATTGCAATAATTCTGTTTCTTACCTATATATCTATGTTAATACCCATAATTTATCTCACGGTGCAAGACAGTTTCTCTTTTCTGGTTCCGGATTTCAGTGGGTTTGCTGATTTGGCATTGCCTGCCTCTTCATATTGTTCACTTTCTGGGTTTCAAAGGCCTTCTAGCTTGTTTTGTGTTTGCCATGACAGCTGTGAAACGGTAACCAGTTGTTCAGTTCTCACATCAAATAGAGACCTAATTGCTTGCTCTTGAGAGCCAAGCAGTCAATGTGTTCCATTGACATGATATGGTTGAGAATAACTGCTCCTTGTTATAGGCTCGGAGTGTGCAATTTGCTTCATCAAGTGGAAACCACAAACCGTTTCATGCCATTGTTTTCTTTAACTCTAAGCCAACAGGTATGCGAGGTCAAAGATGAGGAAAAGCTAAGCTCGTCGGGAGTTGGTGGCCTGCGAGGTTGTCATGTGTGATCTCCGGTTCTCCGCTCATCTTGAAGGTATCAGTAGTAGCCTAGTAGGCATCCCTGCACATGTAAACTGCCTGTAGCGTTCGCATTTTGCTTTATTTATCGAAGCATGAGAACCACCGTGCTTAACTGCTTATGGTCCATGTCACAAAATAGCTTGGTTATTTTACTTGTATCGTAGAAAAAACTTCCCAGTCTGGAAACTGCCATGACCAGATCTGGCGCGATCTGTACCGCACCAAAACAGGTTTCGCATGACACATGGGGGAAAATTATTGTGAGCGTGGGGTGATCCCTGCCTTTGATTAATTATAGTTAAGCTGGACAGATAAGTAGGAAACAGACGGCGTTGCATGATCTTGACCGACTCCGCTTCGGTAATGACAATCGTCCGCCATTGTTGAAAAGTGCAGTAGCACCCACTCACGTGAAGTGACTCCGCATTGTGCATATGCTGAAACGTGCCGAGTGCCCAGCTCCAACTGCTCGTCTGTTTACAAAGACATCTTACCCACTGTACCTAGGCCCGATCCATTGTACTAGTTCTCTTAAAATGCGTTTCTAGCTCAAACTTGGGCTCATATGTCATTTAGGTTTATATACTCTCAAAGTGTAGATCTAACTCTCTAAACTTGTCTTTAGGTGTCACATAGGTCCCTAAACTTAAAATGCATTGTTATCCCACTTATATAATTAATATGATAAAATCAAACTTTATGTTTTAAAGCAAGCTATCATTTTCACTCTCTAAACTTGTCTTTAGGTATCACATAGGTCCCTAAACTTGAAACGCATTGTTAGCATATTTTTTTACATGTTCTATTGCTTCTTTAGCTTCACCCCTTCTAGTAGTAATTTATCTTAAAAATCTCTAATTTAAGTCTAGTAATATGCAACCACGAGTTATTCAAATTTGAACAATTTTTCAAAAATAATTGAGCATGCACATATATGACGTTACCTCCAAAGTAAAAAAATACCAATCGTTTTGGATTTATGATATCAAAATTCTACACATACAGTGATTTGAAACACATTTTATTTTACTATAGTTAATTTATATAAGTGTAAAATTAACTATTGTCTATTTTTACGGGCAAAAAGAGTTTTTATCAATTTAATTGAGATGACAATGCCTTTAGAAAGTGTATGGACTTAAATGACACCCGAAGCCAAGTTTAGAGGGATATATTTGCACCTTGAGAGTATATGGACCTAAATGACATCTGAGCCAAAGTTTAAAGAGTCAAAAATGCATTTTAAGAGTATGGAGATCTAAGTGACACAACTAAAAAGTTTAAGAATCGCCGTTGCATTTTACTCTAATCAGAATATCAAATCCGCATCCTCGCAAGAAACTGCCTTCCTATCGAAATACTGTCACTTCTGATTTTCGTATTGAAATATTGTCACTGCTGATTTCTTTGTCGTGATGTTATGATTTATAAAAGCTGTGTGAGTATAATGTATTTTATTTGTGATTTAATTTACCTGAAAGGTATTTTAAAATAACGTGTCTTTTCATACATTAAATAATAACGATATTTCGATATAGAGGTAAGAAATAAGCGCAAACCGAGGACTATTCTCAATTCAGTGAAACCCGGTTCCGTCTCTTTGCGTTTAGTTTGGAGAATGGGGTGGGGGAAACAGGGTGGACATTTTGAATCAGAAAACCAAACTGAACACAAAGTACTTGAATTGTCGGTCTATTCGGGTTTCAGGGTTCGGTCGTGATAATATTATAATTCGGGTTCAGATTCAGATCCTATGGTCTATAGAGCATTAGGAAGGCTTGTTTTGGCTTATTACGTAGTACTTTTTCTCACAACCAACGTGTCGTACAATTTCTTGCGCAGTACTTTTCAGTTTTCTCTCACAAACAATCTGTCGGCTTATACATTTAAGACCTACCGAACACTCTCCTATAACCTGAATAGACCAAATAACTCGAAATTCAATTTAGTTGTGTGTTTTGATTTAGACTATGAATGTTACAACTTTGTGTTTTAAATTATTTTTTAAACAAGTTATGAATTTGTTTGTTGGTTCCCTTGAATAGTCCTTAAATTTATGGACTTGAAATGAGTTGTGAATTTGAATTTCTACTATAGAGTTTTAATAGGTAACAAGGGCTTTGAAAACAGTTAACTCGGGGATTGAATAAACCGACCGAAATAATCAGTCTATTTAGGTTCAGTTCCTATTTTGCTTTTTAAAACTTCAGTCTTCACGTCTCCAAAATCCGAAAGTCCCCAATACGAATGGACCGAACTGAAATACTGAATAGACTGAATGTCCACCCTATGAAGAAATACCTTGAACGATGGTGTTTCCATCACATCAATCTATTTACCTATCACATCGACTCATATCTTATCTCCAGTACAAGCTTAATACACACCTTTTCCGCAATTCCACGCCACAAAAATACACTATTCATTTGTATAAATTACGGAACTACTTACAGACACATTTATTTTAATATATTTTTTAATTATTCAAAATTATACGACCGTTTCAAAAAATTTCAGTTTTGACAACCAATCGCCGTGGCCCATGGCGATTTGAGGTCCAACCGCCGTGGGCCACGACGGTTGGGCCAACAGCCGCGGCTCCCCATAGGCGTGAAGGTCAGCCGCCGTGGCCCATGGCGGTCGATGCCTATTCGTCGTGCGCAACGGTGGCATGACCAATCGCCGTAGCCCACAATGGTAGGGGCCGCACAGCCGTCGTGGCTTACGACGGTAGGTCTCCTGGCCTCTATAAAAGCCGAAAATTAGCCCGGAAATGTCATGAAACTTCAGGAAAAAAGAAAGAGAGGGTTGGGAAGGAGAAGAGAGTGAGGGGGCGGAGCAGCGAAGCTATGCCAAGATTCTTCGCTTCAATGGTAAGTATTTCGTCGATTTCAACTCTTTTAACACATATGCTTAGTAAGCGTAATTAGTGATTCAATGCGTTTATTTAGATCTATAGTATATAAAAAAGTCATG
Source organism: Cenchrus americanus (assembly GCA_947561735.1). Lineage (NCBI taxonomy): Eukaryota > Viridiplantae > Streptophyta > Magnoliopsida > Poales > Poaceae > Cenchrus > Cenchrus americanus. Next base: position 85,979,584 of record OX387240.1, on the reverse strand, counting down.
TTTGTAGTGTTAGGGTTGTGAAGGAGAAGAGGGGAGGTGGAGGGTGCGGAGCAGTGAAGCTTTGCTGCTTCTTCGCTTCATTGCAGGCATTTCACGGATTTCAGTGATTTCACTAATTACTATTTCGGTGTACTGTGGATTTCTGTAGATTTCTGTAACTGGAGTATAGATCTGTAGTTGTAGTTTATAATACGTAACATATTTACTGTTAAGTGTGTAGATTGCGGTTGATTAGTTTGTTAATTTAGTTTAGATATAAGTCTATTTGTTTCTTAGTCCCTAGATGTAGTATTTGATAGCAGTTGTTGCCTTTTATTATGAATCAGACATGTCGGAGACAGTCACAATCAAATTATATTATGGAATTGGAGAAATTATATATGTTCCACAAGAAGTTAACTTGTCAAATTATAGTTCATTTGAGAAAAATGTTAAAAGAGCAGGAGAAAGAACTTGAGAGGCTATAACCAACCGGCTGGTTAAGACATTTTCAGTAGATTTAGAGCACCAATGCCTGTCGGTGATGGCACTAATCAATAGAGAGTTGGAAGCCGATGAACGTGCATTGGAAGATGACTCTTCAGATGGTGATGATGATGATGATGATGAGTCTAAGGATCATGCGCCCTTGCATTGGCAACTAAAATTTCTCCCGGTGTACTGCTAATAGTGGTGAGAATGTGCCATGGGAGTACATGGATGAAGGAACGATTACGCGACCAGATGGGGGGGGAGGGAATGGGAGCCGATAAAAAATTCTTCTCAAAAGAGAGAACTCGGCCTATGTCCCAAATTCACAACCAAGGATTCCCACACGAGTTTGCCATGGTCGCATAGTCACAACAGACCTACCAACCCTAGGAGTAAACCCTAAACGATCCCGAAGCGAACGCGAAACTCAAGAAGCAAAGGACTTAGCAACTCTGCAAAGAACCAGGCGAACTGTCCGTGACCTCCAGGCGGACCGTCCGCGTGGGTACGGCGGACCGTCCGCGAGCTACGACGTACCGTCCGAAAAAACATCCCTGAACCACCGTACTGCACCCTCAATAACGGACCGCCCGCGATGGGCCCGCGGACCGTCCGCCCCATCACGGACCGTCCGACACTCTAGTACGGACCGTTCGCGAACTTCGTGCACTAAAAATCCACCAACAAAATGGATCGAATGAAAGACATGCAAGAACACACGAAGAACACGAAGAACTGCTGGCTGAAAGCCTCCTCGCGGACCGTCCGCCAGGGGTGCGCAGACCGTCCACGTGGTGCGCAGACAGCAGCTCGAGCCCGACCTCTTGAAGGTCAACACCACCTTCCCACTACTCGATCTCCCGAATCAACCAAGGGATTGCTACCAAATCATAGGTGAAGGTGAAGCGCCTCTAGGCGATGCTATTCCTACGAATTTGTAGCCTCAAACCCAATGAATCGAGGAATTGAGATTCTACCGAGCTCAAGCACAAGGCTAGGTTTCCAACTGAAATCCTTCAATCGGAGGCCGAATTCGAAGTTTGAGGGGTCATGATCAAGCACAAAGATGCACAAGGAAACTATCCATGATCCCCACCAACAAATCCGAACCCAAACACCTCAGAATCAAAGGAACAAGCCGCACACGAAAATACAACGAAAATAGCTCGAAAAAGACACGAAAATCCAACGAGCTACAAGAGGGAAATCAACGCAACCATGAAAGCTTCCATTCACTCGGAGGTCAGATTCTTTACAAATGGAGGAAAAATCTAAACCTATGGAGCAAGGAAATGAGAAGCAGTCCGGAAGGATGGTTTGCCTGGAAACCCTAGAGCTAATATATATGAGTCCCTCCCGGGTCAGGCAAAAGACCACACCACCCCTAGTACTTAAGTTGTGATACAAACCCCTCAGGGGAAAATAGGTCATGTAGCACTCCTCTTCATCGAACGGCCACGCCGTCGCCGCAGACCGCGTCCTCCCGACGCAAGCCCTGCGATCCCGCCACGTGTCCGCCGATATCGAAGCTTCCCGGCACACCCAGATCCGGTCTCCGCCCGCCGAGCCTCCGATCTTGGTTTTGTGGCTCAACCAATTAACCTGACGTTTTTGTGGTGAACCGTCGCAAACCCCGCGTGCAGACTCTGGTCATGAGCCGCTACCCTGCACCGGCTCCTGTCCACGACTTCGTCTTGCTTTTCTTGCCACCATGCGGCCCGCACTCGACCCCGTTAGCCACCGAGTCCCTCAAGCCGAGCCTACTTGTCTCTTCACTCCTTGGAGGCCCCGCAAGGCATAAACCTTTAGCGCTCGCTCTTCACCTGCACTAACGCAAATCAAGTCGCAACCTGCACCTGCAATACTCAGCCAAGAATCGGTCCACACCACGTTGTCAATCACTCATCACAGCCAGGAGCGACCATCCACCGATCCTCGGAAGCTCCGGTCCTCAATCTCCCCCTTGATGAGTGCATTGACAACACACACAAGTAACTAATTCAGAGAAAAAAGAAAAAGAAAAGAAACGAAAGAGAAACTCAAGCAAGTGTTCAAAAGCCAAACAAAAGCCAAGAAAAGATCACTTGAGTGAGAAAAATCTCGGTCCCCTAAGGCAAGGGCAACGGCTCGACACAATCGAGATAAAATGCTCCAAAATTGCCGACTCCTCAAGGTGAGGCAAAAGGGCTCGACACCATCGGCAAAAGAGCACAACTAAAATTCAGGTGAAAAAGAGCTCCCAAATGCAAGAATGTAAGCTCCCCCTGAACAAATGCATTTCTCCCAATTTTTCTTCCCTTGATGCAAAACTCCCCCTAGAAACATGAATTGGGTACTTTCCTCCCCCTTGTTGGTAATGCATGAATCAAGTCTACAAATGCAAGCATGTGCTTCTCAAATATACAAAGAGCACTACAACATGCTAAAATTGAGACATAGACAAGCAAGATATCCACAATTTGAGCACGAGCATCACCAACAAGATAGAAAGGGACATACAAGCAAGTGACATAGCCATGAACAAAGTGAGGCATTTTTCACAAAATTTTCCCTCTCATGAGCATAGGACCTAAACATGATCAAACTGAGCACAAACAACATATAACTCACAAACTTCATGCAAGATCACAAATTCTCATCACAAGGTCATCACAAACACCTACAAGCTATCTCATGTCATGTCAAAGCCACCGAGCCATGTGTCCACTTCTAGATATGAGACTTCTCATTGGTGAACATCATGCAACGGTTTAGCACCCAAGATAAGGAATTTAAAGGATTTATGACATGGAAGCACATTTTTCAAGCATAGTCATCTCACATACCATTGTTATGATTTACAAGTTAAGCATGGTACATGAAGTGCCTTTGCGGCAAAAAGAAGTTGAGGCTTCTCCACAAGGTAACATGTAGGCTAAACATTCATGATGATAAATGGATCTTTGATCCCAAATGAAAATAACATGGTTCCAAGCACAAATTAAGCAAGATATAGCCATAAGCACCCAATTTGAACATGAGAGGCATTCTACTCAGAAGAGAGGATCATATAGTATTTTTACAAAAAGAAGCCATCCACAGGCATATATATCCCAAAGCTACCAAGAGCATAGCTATATATCTCATGAGCATCACAAGCAAAGTCATAACCTCATATTATAGCATATCATGGTGAGCAAAGCATATGAGAGAAGCACATCTCTATGACATACATTACAAATGCAGTCTATGATACAAAGATGCAAACATGATATGATACATAAATGAAAATGCAACATGCATATGTACATCGACCCTCCCAACCAAAGCTCAAAAAGGACAAACAACTCCAAGCTCTCCTCGCAAACGAGCAAATGTAGCTTGGTCCAAAGGCTTGGTTAGGATATCGGCAAGCTGCTTTTCTGGAGGTACATGGATGAGGTCTATGTTTCCCTTCTCAACATTGTCTCTTAGGAAGTGGTACCTCACTTCTATGTGTTTGGTTCTGGAGTGAAGCACAGGGTTTTTGGCAACACTAATGGCACTCGTGCTATCACACATGAGAGGTACATGGGAACACTCCTCACCAAAGTCACTCAGCGTGTATGTGATCCAAAGGAGCTGTGAGCAATAACTAGCGGCAACAACATATTCGGCTTCTGTGGTAGACTGAGCTACACTAGACTGTTTGCGAGAAGACCAAGAAACAAGCGAAGATCCCAAAAACTGACAAGTCCCCGAAGTCGACTTCCTATCGACTCGACACCCCGCAAAGTCGGCATCCGGAAAACCAAGAAGCGAAAGGGAAGAGGATGCCGAGTACCAAAGACCGAGCTCAGGAGTGTATCGAAGATACCTGAAGATCCGCTTGACAACTTGCTGATGTGAAGTCCTCAGTGACACCTGAAAACGAGCGCACAGACACAGAAAACTGGATGTCCGGCCTCGTCGCCGTCAAGTACAAGAGGGAGCCGATCATGCTCCGGTACTCCTTCTGGTCCACGGGCTCTCCGTCCTCGTCCGCGTCGAGCGTTGTAGTCGTACTCATCGGTGTCGACAGGGGCTTCGAGTCATCCATCTTGAACTTCTTGAGGATGTCCTTCATGTACTTGGCTTGATGCACAAAGGTTCCCTCCTTCGCCTGCTTCATCTGAAGACCGAGAAAGAACTGCAATTCTCCGATCATAGAAATCTCAGATTCTTTGCTCACATCCTCTGCAAACCTCACAACCAAAGAGTGAGACGAGCTGCGAAAGACAACATCATCCACGTACACCTGAACAATTAGGATATCATCACCCTGCCTGAGGAGAAAAAGAGTCTTATCCACATTTCCCATCTCAAACCCCTTACTGAACAAGAACCCCCTCAAGCGACCATACCAAGCACGAGGAGCTTGTTTCAGCCCATACAACATTTTTCTCAGCCTATACACCCTGTGGGGAAACTCAGCACTCTCAAAGACCGGTGGTTGCTTCACATAAACTTCCTCCTCAAAAAACCCATTCAAGAAGGCACTCTTCACATCCATTTGGTACAATTTAAACCCTTTAGCCACAGAAAAGGCTAGAAGGATCCTAATTGTCTCCAAACGGGCTACAGGAGCAAATGTCTCCTCATAGTCTATCCCCTCCTTCTGACTATAGCCCTGAACAACCAACCTCAACTTGTTCCTCACCACCTCACCATTTTCTCCCTCTGTTTTTCCACACCCATTTTGTCCCAATAGGTTTGCAGTTTGGTGGTGGCTCCACTAACTCCCACACTTGGTTTCTCTCAAAATTCTCTAACTTCTCATGCATGGCATTCACCCAATTAGGATCAGATAGAGCATCTCTAATGTCTTTCGGCTCAAAAGTAGCAACAAAAGCTGAATGAGCAAAGTGAGAAGCATTTCTGGACCTCGACAGTGTTGTACGCTCATTGATGTCGCAGATGATTCTTGAGGGTGGATGATCAACTTGAACGCGCCTCAGTGCCTCTCGCCTGGAGGCAACCTCCCCCTCAGCAGCTGCTTCCACTTGATGGACCATCCTGCACCGTAGTCGTCGTAGTGGAAGTAGAGGGTACATGCGTGGCTGAAGCTTCACCATCATCACCATCTTCCTCTCCAGCACCATCCTCCTCGTCCTCAAAGATCTTCTTGCCAACTTCATCGTCACCTGCACACTTAAATATAGACAAAGTGCATGGTTGTGTCTCATCGAAGATAACCTCGCAAGTCTCCATGACTAGTTTAGTATCAAGGTTGAGCACACGAAATGCTCGAGAATGACTAGCATAACCCAAGAAAATCCCATCGGAGGACCTCGACTCAAACTTATCAAGCCTACCCTTCTTGAGAATGAAACACCGACAGCCAAAAGCCCTGAAATGGCTCACTCTAGGTGCTTGCCCGTGCATGAGCTCATATCACGTCTTGTTCAAGAAGGCCCTCAGAAAAATCCAGTTCCCAACATGGCAAGCGGTATTCACCGCTTCCGCCCAATATCTTCTCGGAGTCCTATGCCCGTCGAGCATCGTCCGAGCCATCTCACAAAGGGAACGATTTTTCCTCTCAACTACATCATTCTGACAAGCCATATAGGGAGAAGAAAACTGATGTTCGAGACACAAATCACGACAAAAGGTTTCGAAATATTGTCACTACGAATAGCTCGAACATCGTCTCCATTCCTCTCATTCTTCAACCTCAAGATTAGATCTCAAACAAAACCAAGTGTCCCCCCCTTGTCAGCTAAGAAGAAGACCCAATCATAGCAATAATAGTCGTCCACGATCACAAGGACATACCATTTCCCACCCGCCGAGCACACACAAGCTGGACCAACCAAGGTCATATGGAACAGCTCGCATGGCCTCTCTGTCATAACGGATGTCAGAGGCGGATGAGAGGCGGTGACCATCTTGCCATGCCTACACTGAGCACATACCAAATCCTTTTGGTATTTCAACTTTGGCAATCCTCGGACCAATCCTAGTCTACTCAAGCGTGACAACAAGTCAAAACTCAAGTGACCTAGTCTCCTATGCCATTTCCAAAGCTCCGCCGAAACATCAGCAACCAAGCAATGAGAAGAGCCAACACACCGAGAAAAATCGGCTCTGAAAATCTGACCCTCGGGGACGATCGTGCACACGAGATCGTCTCGAGAGTCCAAAACACGAGAACAACCCATTTGAAACGGACTTCAAAACCCTCATCAAGAAGGTGGGAAATAGAGAGAAGATTGTACCCCAAGGATTTGACAAGAGAAACACGCTGAAGAGTCATAGACTCACTCACCTTCATCGTGCCCACTGAAAGCACTCTACCTTTCTGACGAGGGCCCGGATTAGGGCCCCCTTTGATGGCGAAAAGATCTCCCTTAAACACAAGGAAACCCAACACCTTTGACAACGTGAAGGCCAAGATTGATGTCAAGGCTAAGATTCAAGACGAGGACGACTAAGGACCCCGATCAAGACCCACACTGGCAAGACGTCCAGTCTTCGGCCAGTTGGCTGCATCGCTGACTAGTTCCCACTAGAGGGATCCCCACGACAAGTCTCCGCCTCGCACGGCAAGCCTCCGCCTCGCACGACAAGTCTCCTCCTCGCATGACAAGTCTCCACCTCGCATGACCACCCCCAGCTCCGACTGGTGCGTGGGCCAGGGCACACGACTCGAGCCCAAGACGCGAGCACCCCCACCGACGCATTCAGGAAAACGGTTCCCCACGCCATGCAAGTATAACAGCTGGCGGCCATGCAAGCAGCTCACCCCGACAAAAGCCTTAATGCTGGACTGACTGGCTGCGCGGCCATCCCATCGCCATCATCTCTCACTCTGCCACACGCAAACTCAGACCGAGGCACTCGAGCACCCTCTACGATGCGCACGGGCCTAGACTTAGGCTCGAGCGTGGCGGGCTAGTCAAGTACTCGGGTAGGCTAAGACAAACGCAAACTACTCGGAGGAGAAGCTAGGCATCTCGGGATGAACAATCACACCCGACCACGCGGCGACTCCCACGACCAAGCATCACGACTCCGCTTCAATGCGTCCTGATGGACAGCGACGTGCGATAGGACGTACCAGTAGCCAAGCATTGTACCTCTTTTTTACTTCCCCTTGTGCCCCTCCCCTTGTGACTATAAAAGGGAGAGGAGGGCAATGATTACAAGGGTTAGACCTTCAATAGATCGAACACCACTTCTAGGGACTTGGGCTCGACACCCTCTCCCGACCAGCTTGTAACCCCTACTACAAGCACTCCTAGCTCGGGAACACGACAGCTCGACACTGGACGTAGGGTATCACTCCTCGGAGGCCCGATCCAGTCTAACTCTTGTTGTCTCCTGTGCTAACCATCCAAACCTGATGCACGATCGATACAAATTTACTGCCGGTGGTAGAGAACCCCGATAGTTGGCGCGCTAGGTAGGGGCACATAGTGTGTCTTGACGAACTTCAGCGGATAGGATGGACGACCGCATGATCACACTGACTCCTGGGGCCACTCTATGCTTCGACTCCCTCGGCTTCGTCTATACCGGGCCGGCGGAGTCCGTCGCCGGGCGCACCTTCGCCCGGTCACCTCGTCCCAATGTCCTAACGGAGACTATGGGACGCGAGGCTTTCGTCCGAGGCTTCTCGGACGAGATCATCATCGGCATGTTAGGGCCAAACCCAACACAGGAGCGTTTTAGGCTCGCTGCCTATTACCTCACCGACCTCGCCTTCCAGGCTAGCTGAGACGAGCCGCTGGCTTGGGGGGAGTTCATGGAGCGGTACACCGCGATGTACCCTGTGGACAACCCGGCCTCCCAGACGATCCGGTGACGGCCTACGTCAACAACCTCTGTGCGACCGGCGCCGCCCCTGTACGACGACTCGGGGGGCGTGGACCACGCAACGACACGATCCCAGGCGGGAATGCAACATCTGCGTGGCCTTCACATCGAGCAGCTCCGAACCAGAGCCGGCTCCGCGCCACCGCGCCGCCGACGCCCAGCGGTGGCCACGACTCGACGAGCTCACGGAGGCGAGGCACCAGCTCGATGAGGAGCTGGCCCTTCTTCACCAAGAGCTGGGCATGGATGCCGAGCCCCGCGACCGACAGCATGCACAAGACATCCCTATGCAGGAGGAACCCCGTGAGGGGAATGGCGACCGACGCGAGCGCCGTCCGACTGCCGACCAGCCGCATGACCGCGCACTAACGTCACCGGCGCGTGGACCGGCACGTGACAACAACCCACGCGCCAACGAGGGCGCGAACGTCGACGCCAACACCGATGCCGACGCTCCGCCGCTCTTCGGCGGGCGTTGCGAACCCCGCCGCCGCGGCCATGCCGCCGCGCGGCCCGCTCGGATGCATCGACTCCGAGGAACGACGAGTGCGCCAACGACCGAAGGCGTTGCTCGAGGCGGCGACGCACAACAGGCGGAGAGCTCCGCCTCGCGCCAGCGCTCGAAGCGCGGGCGGGCAGGAGCGCCATCCGCCCACGGCCCGAATCCACCTCCATCCCAGCATTGAGAGCGCGGGGAGGGAGGCGGAGCCGCGACATCAGCGGTCAAGAGCCGACTCAGGCTCAACCGCGACGCATGGAACACCATCGAGGCCCGACAATGGGCCGAGAGCGTCGACAACCACCGCGACAACCACTCGCGCCACCTCGATGGCCGTGGACGCGAGCGGTGCCACGACAACGACGACGACCGCAACCGCAGCTGGTCACCAAACCAGAGAGGTCCACGAGCCTTTGGCCAGAGCATCCGCGACGCGAAGTTTCCTTCGCGCTCCCATGATCCGACCAACGTGCCAAGGTACGACGGGGACACCAACCCCAGCGTGTGGCTTGAGGACTACCGGCTCGCGTGCCATGCCAGGGGAGCGACAGATGATCTCTTCGTCATCAAGAACCTGCTGCTCTACCTCGGCGACTCCGTGCGGACATGGCTCAAGCACCTGCCGCGGGACCAGATCAACGACTGTACCGACCTATGTCGGGTCTTCGTCGGCAACTTCCAAGGCACTTACATGCGCCCTGGCAAGCAGTGGGAGCTGCGCAACTACAAGCAGCAGCCAAGGGAGAGCCTCCGCGAGTACATACGACGCTTCTCCAAGCGCTGTACCGAGCTCCTCGGTGCGACCGACAACGACACCATCTCGGTGTTCCAGAACGGCACAACGTGCACGTCCCTCATCCACTGACTCGGGTGCCGCATGCCCCACACGACCCGCGAGCTCCTCAACATCGCGAGTAACCACGCCGATGGCGAGGAAGCGGTCACCGCAACGCTCAACACCCCTCAAGGCAAGGGGAAACAAGTCGTGGACCACGACGAAGGGACGTCCTCACACTTCAAGAAGAAGAAGAATGACAAGTGCTGCCGTGACGACAACTTTGTCGCGGCGGTAGAGCGCAAGACGTCGCGCCCCAAGGGCAACCCGACCAAGTCCGCACCATCCAAGGACCACTTCGAGAGGCTCCTGGATGCATCGTGCCAGCACCACGAGGTCCCCGTCAAGCACACACTCAGGAAATGTCGGCTCATGAAGAACTAAGTCAACGGCACCCTCAAGCCAAGAACGGCGGACCAGTCCAAGAAGGGAGGGCCGTCCCCCGACAACGACGACGGCGCGGGGGCTACGTTCCTAGGAGAAGACGGCGCGGTGCACATGATCTTTGGGGGATCTCCGACAAGACCCTCGAGGCGGCGCGAGAAGCTCATCCGACGAGAAGTCTTCAACGCAGACGTCGCGAAGCCGTCCTACCTAAAGTGGTCAGAGGTTCCGATAACCTTCGACCGCAAGGACCATCCCGACCATGTGCCTCAGCCTGGATCCTACCCACTAGTGGTAGCTCCCCTATTCAAGTCCAAAAGGGTCGACAAGGTCCTGATGGATGGGGGAAGCGGGATCAATGTGCTCTATGCGTCAACACTTGATGACATGGGCATCTGTTGACAATCGATTTTGGTACGCCTAGCTATAAGTTTACCGTCACATTTGCACGTATTTGATATTCTAACTAATGGTACTAACCCCCCCGGAGGTATCAAGTTCACTCTTGCATGTCGATTTTGGAGTTTGTTGTTTACGTAGGAAACTAGCGCTTAAAGGGAGATTTTCGTGATAAGTTCATCAAGCACTTCAAGAGACGATCATGAAGCCCGACACAAGTCAAGACACATAATGAACATGACTCCAAATGGCCTAGGGACCGAAGCATGAAGCCGGAAAACTCCAGGGACCCAGACAGAAGATGCTGAAGCTTGCACGACAAGGAGCCCTGTCTAAACCGTGGAGAAGACGATGTCAAGGGCCCACACGCATAAGGGAGCAAGTCAACAATCGACCGAGAAGCATCGGGGAGCGAGACGGGGCCGAACCGGGCTAAAATGGGCCGGGTCGGTCGGCCCCGGCCGGCCGGCCCGGCTGTTTTGAGCCCGCTTTGCGTCCCCCTTTTTCCCTAGGTGCTTGTCTATTTATTGCCTCTGCCTCCGCCGGCCGCCACATCCATCCATTCATCAGAGAGCTGCCGAGATGAAGGAGGAGCACCGGGAGGAGGCCGACGACCGCCGCAAGTCCTCGAGTTGCCTAGGAGATGGCTTAGGCCATGCCCTATCCGCAATAGTTGGCCCTGCGTGGTGAAGCCATGGTGGAGTTCCGGAGCCGCGACTTGAATTCGGCAAGTCGTTTGTACCTTCAACATTCAATGGTGATACAAATCTATTCTTGACTTTACTTTGATCTACTACGAGTTGTGCTTATTCATATGTGTTGCTACCATATGCCTTTAGTAGGATTAGATCGAATCATGGTGATTAGTCTTGTCTTGCGGATACACCGTAGTAGTGCAAGGACCGAGGTTTATCGCTCGGTGTTGAATATCCTTGCGTAGTGACAGTACGGTGGAGGAGAAAGCGGCGAGTGAATGTGTATCGGACCACTCCATATCGGGTTACTTCATATCGAGTGTAATCCTTATCATAATATAGGTTTAGTTGGTTTATCACCTTGGCTGGAACGGCAACAAGAAGATGATAGGCTAGGTTTACCTTTGGTTTGCTTACCTTTATGGCTAGGTGGATGTGATCCATACATCCCCTCGTGTTTGTATGTTATCTTTATGCAATCAACACTTCACATAGGGTTAGGCGGTAGGTTAGATAGAGAACCTTAGTGGTTTGCTTCCGATCCTTGGATTGACAAATCTAGGGAGGACCCTCCTTGGTGAAAAAGGCACCAAGTCACCCGTAGGCTTGCGGTGAACTTGAGCACGGTTTTGAACCGTCAACAAGCCCTTTTTCTGGCGCCGTTGCCGGGGATCGGCAGCTCAAACCCTAGGGCGATCTATCTTTATTTTAACTAATCCTAATTTTATCATTGCATATACACTTGCTTTCTTGTTTGTGTCCTTGAAAGTAGGTGGAAAACTAGACACAAAGTGATCGAGAAAAGTGTTCGACATTCGAACTTCAACAAGTCCAACCTCTCTCAACCAAGTTGATGGCTACACAAGATTTGCCCTTTAGTGGTAGGTGATAACCTTGGTTATTGGCCCAACATCCGCTATTGAGCCCCCACCCAAAGCAAACAAAGATGAACAAGGTATGCCTACATGTGTCAATTAAGTTTTTAAGACTAATGTCTTTTGTAGGATTGTTTGTTCAAGCTATAGGTTTTGGAAACGACCATGTCAAGCGTGATGGAGAAGGATTCCATTACCATCAATATCATGCAGCGATGGTAGTGATTTTCGAAGCCAAGGGATGCGTGGCATAGTGCCCTAAAAGATTTCAAGATGAAGACCACACACACATCTCTGGATCGGTGGACAAAAGGATAACGATGTCATCACGATGTTTGCATGAGCCTCAGCAGAAAAAAATTAGATATATTTGGATTTTCAGAAGCTCCATGAAGTCTACGTTCCAACGAATCAAGCGTCAAGGCAATCGGAGGTTCCTACAAGCGGATATGGTCAAATCACCGATGGTTGCACATGCTGAGACAGCAAGCAATGCTGAAGTAAAACAGCCATAGCTCCCTCATTCGGACTCCGATTAAGGCGAATGAGTACCTGTTGGAAAGGTAATTTTATAAATTTTTCAATAGAACTATATTTTGGTATATGTTCTGTTCTGTATGCAGGGGTAAATCCATGAAGAAGAGGCAGCAGCAAGGCGATGACGACAAGATGGAGGAGATGAACATGGTGTCAATAAAGAGAAGATGGGGCAACGGTTCCACAACACATATATGATAAAATTCAGAATCTAAGGACTAAAACAAATCCTCTGAAGCATGGATGAATGAAGACACAAGAGGCACCACTCAACACATGATGATGTTGGAAGCGAACCACGACGGATTTCCTAAAGGCAACATCAAGCTGCATGGCTACTTTGGATTCTCGCACAAGTAACCATGGCTTCACGACAATAAAAGGTACGTGAGAAAGTCGAGCACTATGACTTTAAATGAAGAGCTTTGCGGGAGGCAACCCAATCTTTTTATATATCTATATAAACTATGACAAGTCTACATTGTGTTCTTTATTTGAAAACTTCAAGTAACATCGTACCAATGCTCTAATAAATGTCACAACCACATGTTGTATGCCTTAAATAGATTTTGAGTGAGCACTTTGTTACTTGAATTTTAGAAAACTTGTAGACCACTTTTTTGTGTGCTTATTAGTGTTTAGAGTTTTTTTATTTGTGTCTTTAGAGAGAAATATGAAGCATGATTCCTTTTGATTCTAAACTTGTGACTAGTTAACTTAGGATAATTTTTTATTTTGGTTTAGATCACCACTATATCATGTAATATCATTTTGTTCATTCATAATCATGTTGCACTTCTTTCAACATTGTTCTCCACCCTTGCATTTTGTTGCATGATGCATATCATGTTTAAAACCCTTTTTGTGAAAAAATACATCTTTGCCTAAACCTTCCTATCAAACCACACCTAGAACCTAGGCCAACAAAGTGAGGAATCGACTTATGTCAATCTGACCAAGTCTATCTCTACCCCTTTCTAATTAAAATTTTGACTAGCCTCGTCCTAAACCCTTAGGGAAAACCCCTCATACCTTTAGTAATCCTAAAACCATAGGTTTGTTTTTCATCCAAAAATCTAACCCTTGTTTCTTTTTCTTCTTTTTTAAAACCATCTTAGATAGAATTTCTTCACCCGACTTATCTTTTCAAAATTCTTGTCTTAAGACAAAAATATAGGATACCGATAAGCCTTACCTTAAAACCTTGTTAGCATGTTTTAAGGTCTTTTGATAAAACTGAACAACATCGAAAGCCTTTTCAAACATTGCTAGCCCTTTTTACTAACCCCTTTTTGCATTTGCATTTTGCATCAACCCCTTTGTTCTATCGTGCATAGGATAGCTTGGTTTCTTTGCGAAACTTTTTGATGAATATTTTATTTCCATGATAATGCTTCACGTGGGCGTTTTCTTTTGCAATCTTGTGTAAACATGGTGTTTGGACATGATTGGAGACCACCATCATTCAGTTTTATGAACCTTGCTTTCACGTTGCATAGGTTGGTTTATAAGCTTTGCAATGCGCTTTAACTTTCTTGCGGCATAAAGAATTATCAACCTTGAAATGAACATGGTGTTTTGATCTTGGTTAAATCTTTATGGTTATATAGAAATAAAGCAACATAGTTGTAAACATGGTGTTTATAACTTGGTGCAAACATTGTTATTGTTTATATCCCTTCCTTTCATTTGCATCTTCACCTACACGCACGTACACTCATTAGCTTCTCTTTTCTTTTTACTAGGTAAGCTATGCCACAAGTTAGGGTGTTAGGGATGCATTTGGTTTGTTGGCAATTGTTTCTACTCCCGACCATCACCCCGGGGGTAGAATGCGCATTTGATTTGTTTTGCAGGCATGACGAAGTGTTCCCATGAGTTCTTGACCAATTGCAATCAAGATCGTTAGTCATCTACAAGTCTTGAGAGGGAAGTCTCTGTTTCCATCGAGATTTGAGCACATGTTCAGAGATGTACGATGGAAGAAAACTTAATATTCAGAAGCTCCTTCAAACCTTCTTTCCAACGCATCAAGAATCATCAATTTTGAAGACCCGTGCAAGGAGATATCGCGAAAACATTGAGCATTGCGCAGTCTGAAATCAGCCTTGGACAGATTGCATCGCCGAAGTAAAATAGGCACAACTCTCTTGTTCGGAACCCGTTTCATGCGTATGATGGCTCATTGGAAATATAATTTCATGAACTTAAACTTGGATGGGTGTTTCAGTACATGTTCTGTTCTGGAGGAAAAACAAAAACTGTGGAAGATGAGGCAGTGACAAAGGATGACATTGAAGTCGGTGATGACGATATGACGAAGGATTGGAACCATGGCTTGATGATGATAAGAAGAAGTTGAGGTACAACTGAGTTAATAAAGGCAAGAAGTGAAGACAATTCTCAAACACATGGCAATAGGGAACTACAAGCGATTCAAGTTCTTCCACACTTAGCAACATGCTAAGCATGGGGGAGGATTTGAAGGACGAAAGGGAAAAGGCCACATGGAGTACAAGGATCACCTTCACCACAAGATGTTCATCATTCTTTTTCCATGCTAAGCACAATGCTTAAGCATGGGGGAGGCCACGCTGCACTTCATTACGAGCATCGAAAAGGATGGTAACTCTACCTTAACTTTATCTTTGTTCATCACCTTTTAAATGCTTGCACATATATACTTTCAACCATAGACAACCTTTGTATTTATCTCTCTATCAATAACATGGCTACTAGGAGGACAACCTAGGTTAGTTAGTTTTTACTTTTTAATAAATAAATCACCATCTCTTTTGAGCTTACCACGATAATATCTTTCTATGCCTTGCTTATGGAAAAATGATGAAAGTTGCCGCCTTGTTTAACTTGCATGATGTTTTATATAACATGACTATTTGCTCTCTATTAAAAGGAAGTTAAATACCGGCTCTTTAATTTGTGGAGGTTAACCAACTAATTTCTAAGACCCACATACTTTATGTTGCTCTTTGATTTAAGTTTACCGATGACCTATGCCTTGTACTTGTTTTATTTAAAACCATTATGCTATCTACATTTGTGAATCTCTTGCAAGGCTCTACCTACCAAAGCCTACACACATACAAGTACTTTTGATATAACCTTTAGTTTGCAAACTTATATCTTGATGAGTTGGATTAGGATTGATTTCTGTGGTACGAGACTAAGAAGCTGGTCATTCCTTTGTGTATCTTTTCATTCTAGCCATTCTTGTCCATGCATTGTGAGTTTCTACATTGGAAATTTCACAAACTTCGCTGGGCATCCACCCTAAACCCAAAACATCTTTTTGTGATTACCTCCTTGACCACAACCCAAATTCGGTATGGATGATCTTTCGATGAATTTTCGAAGGTTTTACGGCAAGATTTCAAGACATTGTTGACGGATAAAAGACGTATCCCTCTACGATCCGCAAGCGTACGGACCCCACACCTTTTTCACCACGAGATTCCCAAGGTTCTTGTCAATGCGGAGCAAGAGGATTACAAGCATTTAATCTACTTCTACGCACTAGCTACTAAAACCCTAACTATTATTGTACTAGAAAACAACTAAGCTACACTAGAGACAACGATATATGATCAAGATATGAGACACTCGCCCATGGGTCTACGATCATGCAACAATTAAAGACATTAAACCAATCTAATCTATCGGGGGTTGTGACCACGGTTTCACCCTTTACCTCCTCTCGTACTGTCACTACGCGAAGGTATTCATGACTAGACCTATGATGGACACGGTGTATTGAATGGATCCAAGGAAGCATTGAGGCCTTTACTCCCTTTACGGCATGGTAGCTAACCTTAAGCATTAAAGTATATTCAACACAAGATGATAGATAGATAATCCGACAAAGTATGATTACATCTTAAGATCGATTACAACCCATGGACGAATAAGAAGATTACCCCGGCAAAGTGCGCACATAGCACCATTGATCATGGTTTCCCTTCCGATTGTATCTTCCTTCTTCTCCACGAGAGGGTGCTTCCTTCGAGGTGGTTGATATCCCTCCGGAGATCCTCCTCCTCTCTCTCTAGCTTGTGGATGGCCTCTGTTGTGAATGGCTCTCTCCCTTCGTGATGGCGGCGCCTCTTGGCTTTTAGGGTTGAAGATCCTTCGGGTGCAAGGAAAGGGGGGCCGAACCGACCACCGGGGTGGGTTGGGCCGGCCGTCTTGGGCCGACCGGCCCGAGCCTATCTCGGCCCGGTTCGGTCACCCCTTCGTTCCCGTGGGTCCTCGGGTGATTATGCACTTTGCCCCCTCCATTTGAATGATTTTGACGATGTTATCCTCGCGTCCAAGATGGAGGTTCTCTTCGCATAAAGTTCGGTCTTTTACGCTTCAATCCCGGGGTGTTCCTTTGTAACACTTCGGTCCTTGCCACCATTGGAAGTGATTTCATCAAGCTCATGAACACGAACAAGACTCCGTAAATGCTCCTTTGAACTTGTTGCGAATCCGTCCTTTATGTCCATGTTTTCCTACATAAACACAACACTTCCAAATGCATGCACAAAGTTGAACTTGTTATATGATTAGTGTGCCTAGTGGCGGGTTAGTTCCATAATCAAATCCAAACCAAAGTGTAATGAATATGCTTGGTGCACCAAAATACACCGTCAACATCTCCCCCACGCTTAGCTCTTGCTCGTCCTCGAGCAAGTACTCGTAAAAGAACTTCGTCCAAAGCGTTGTAATCATGAATTGCTAATCCTTCTTCACAAGTTAGTCAATCTGTGACACCCTAGGTTTTTAATTAGCGTCATTAGCGCTAATGGCCGAATCGGCCGAATCAACCCGCCGACGGCGGTCAAACCTAGGTCAACCGGGTCATCACCTCGAAAGCCTCGCCAATGAACCCTATTGAACCCCTTGACCCGGCCTACACACACCCGTGGTCAACCCTTGGTCAAAGGCACGGTCAAACCCCGCTTAAGAATTGATGTCGGCGAATGTCGTCCGGAACTTTTGCCGCGTTCTCCAAATTTCAGCTAAACACTTCAAAATCTACCTTAATGAAAGTTGTCCATCTTGTTGAGGGACACAACTTTCATGTAGATTGGCATTTCAAATTTTGAGTGGAAATTGGGGAAAAATGTGGTTGATCGATAGTAGCTCCTGTTCACAGGGACATGGCGGCATTCAAAGTTGGCACGACGTTCCTGCAAAATCCGTTGAGAAAAACACCCTAGAGCCTTTGTAGAAGTTGTAGAGGGTAGTGAGATCTACAACTTTCCTATTCACCACTTTGTGCACTTCTATTTCAAAATCGGGAGGAAATCGCAGGCAAACGGGGGCACGGTGAAATCTTTCGGCGCCGGAGAGCGCGACGCCGCGCCGCGTCGCCGCGCGGCCGCGCGCGCGCGCGCCTCACCCCCGCCACCTCGGCGTCGGGCCGCGCCCGCGCCTTCCCCGGGCCCGCGCGCGCACCGAGACGGCGCTAAGCCCGAGCTCGCCCCCCCTTGCCGACCGGCCGCGCCGCGCAAGACCCGGCGGTCCTTGCGGTGCTCCCCTGTGCGAGCGCTAGGATCGATGTCGCCGCCGTACCGCGAGTGAAGGCGGGTGTCCTTCACCCCGGCACGTCCCCACCTCCTCCTCGTTAAAGACCCAACCGCGCCGCGCCCCCGGTTCCGCCTACGTGCCCGCGGGGCCATGACCGAGCCGCCCGCGGTGCCATTGCGGCGCGGCCGCGGCGAGCTCCGGGTCCGGCCGGCCGCATCCCCAAACCGAGCTCGTTCCCACCTCCCCTTGCACCTACCCTAGCTCGCCGGCGTGCCCGTCTTTCCCGCGGCGCCCCACCTCGCCGTCCACGGCGGGCCGCGACGGCCACCGCGCCCGGCCGCCGGCGCCCCACCTCGCCGACCCCTTCCCCTCCACAACCGAGCCCCCGAATGGAGCCCTAGGGGGTGCGGCCTCGCCCTCCGCCCACGCCCGGCCGGTTCCGGCCGACGAGCTCGCCGGATTCCGGCGAAGACCGCCACTGGCCGCCCTCAGGGACCCAATTGCGGGTTCCCTAATCTTTTCAGGGGGATTGGTGCAAACCGAGGGCATAATCGTAAGATCTTAAAACTTCTAGGGGCCTGCTTGAAAGAGTGTTCTGAAATAGTGTTTGACCTTGCGAGAAACTTGTAAAATGCGTAGAAATGCGTAGAAAATTCAGAAAAATGCAAAACCAATTTTGTTGGATTAGTTGTGAAGAATAGTACAACTTTTGTTATTCTCACATGGTCCGATTCTGGATATATTTAACATGCAAAATAGGAATGTGAAATACCTAGATCTGCCATAACTCAAAAACTTTAACTCCTCTGCATCCAAATTTTGGATATGTTGTATGTCTTGCCATGACTAGCTCCTGTGCCAACAATTGCACAAAGTTATGAAGTAAAGCTTTTTATATAAATTGTTTTCCTTTTTTTAAATTGCCTAGATGATTTTTGTAGCCAAAAATATTTATGTTTTTGTTCCCAACTTGTGAATGCTGTCTTGTTATGTCAAAACACACCTCTTGTGAATTGATCATGATTTTTTGTTTAATAGAAATATTTATTCTTAATTTGTGCATGTTTTCCTTTGTAAATTGATGAAGCAAGATCAGTAGAGTTTTTAGGTGTACATGCTTATTCTTTAGGCTTGATTAGGACCAGAGAGCATGCATGAGAAAGTTTGGATCATTTTGGTGCTTAATTATATTTGTATGCATTTATTTTGAATCACTAGTTAGCCTTTGTTATTTTCTATAGCATTTAATTTCCTAGCTTCCAAGCCTTACATGTGGGTCCAGTGGACCAGTATAGGTGCTGTTAGGCTTAAGAAACACTTCTTTAAATTTGTAGTGATTTATTGCTTAATAAAAAGCATTAAAAGCCCTTTTAAAGATTAAAGAACAATTAATAAGGAAAATCCCTTTTAAATTCTTTTTCTTTTTGGAAAACATTACCTAACTTAATTAAAGGCTAAGAAAATATCCTTGCTGATAAAGAATTAATTTATGAATAAAAATATTATTCATACCCTTGCTAGTGAGAAGAAAAGGATTAAAACCTTCACATAAAATAACAAGTACAATAGAAACATTTATTCAAATGTGCGGTAAAAGATTGAATCACATATAACTAATAACCTTCATAAAAGAGATGTACTATCTAGATACTTGTTAAGGTGAATATGATCAACACGAGTTGGATAAGATAACAAACTGTCTCATCACCTAAACCTTGCATTGCATCCATGTAGATCTTCGGACGGTGATTACTCCCTTGTCCGGAATCCGAGGAAGGAGGAGCGGAAGCTTCGCTGCAGTACGTGGAAGTGCTCGACGACACTGAGGGTGCTCAGGCTAGCCTAGCTGACGAAGGCAAGCTCCGGTGCATCTAACCTAGTTTTCAAATCTTTGATTATTCAATTATTTATGGATGCTTGTGCATTTAAGTTCAGGAGTTGTATGGAACCTTAGATGCATGATCCCTAGGTACCCTTGTCCTTACTAGTATGATAGGTCGATAGCGGCTAAGCTATAGGACCGTTACAAGTCGGGTGATGACCTCACTCGCGTGAATAGGTTCCTAGATAGGAATCACAATATATCCTTAATTGGACTGCTCATGTGGTAAGAGCATGGGATTTGGGCTTCGATCCAATGGCTATTGCGGGTTAAGTGTTTGAACATACTAAGCACTTGTCGGGAATGGGACCGGTAAGCCTAGTACCTTAATGAGGCGGCGAGGGATCCTACTATTACTACTCTTGGGATTTGTCTCACGGCTAGCTACCGGTGGTGTACGGTGACTTCGGGTGCCTCGCGGGGTATGCCGGATAACCCGCACCAAAGAGCGTAAGATTCGATCCCGACCCGAGGATTATTGGGAAGCTGCACGGGAAAGATGTCCTTGCGGGGGCAGCCTACCGTGTGTTTAGGTCTACCTTGCAAGGTTTGAATCAATCGATTGTCGGCCTCTCACCGTTATCTGAGACTACTTACTCCACTAGCCATGAGATCCCTAATGATGGAAGTTGATGAATACTATGCTTGATTAATTGTATTGTACAACTTTGTCTGTACTAGTTGGCTAATGTAGTAAAGATTAAACCCACTAGAACTTGTGCTAAAATCTTGAAAGTAAGGACATACCCTTTGTTACTTTTCAAAGCAAAAAGAAACTCGGTGGCCAAAAGCCTTTCATGTCTAGATTGGTGAAGCGAGCTTATCACCGACGGTTAAGTCTTGCTGAGTATTAGTATACTCAACCTTGCTTAAATATGTTGATCTAGGTAATGCTTTCGGTGATGTGTGGCCGGGAGAGAGATCCCGCGGCCGGGAGCCGGAGTGGGTGGAGGATGACGACCGAAGGCATCATGGATGGCCCCCCGTGGTGTTTCGCTTCCGTTAGTTTAATTCCGTTGTTTCAAAACTCGAACTATTTTTTCGTTATGGCAAAAACTTCGGTTTGTAATAATTAAACCCTTCGGGGTACGAATTTGGATGTTAATGATGATGTATCTCTGGACTCGCCTTCGAGTGAGTTTTAATGCATATATGTCGATCCTTGTTGCTATTCAAGTGATTTACCGGGCGTTAACCCGGCGACTAATGACAGGATGATACTTTATTATCGCTTAATGACCAAAGTGGATTGGTTTAGGCGATAGTACGGTATTTTCCTGGGCGGGTTGTCACACAATCCCTTCATCTTTAATACATAAACACAAAGTAATGATCATCAATCATAAACATGGGCGTTTAGAATTTTTCTACCACGTCAACATTTACCCCACAACTCAAACTCTTCACTCAAAGCTTTCAATCTCAACCATGCTTACTTCTTTGCTTCCATCGGAGGGTTTTTTCTATGATTTTCAATAAAAAAATCCTGCAAAAAGTATTAGACAAAAACCTTTCTCCAAGCTCTCTCAAGTCGCTCATATGAAGTGGCTATCCTAACCAAATTTTATAAAACTCTCGGCTCCCATTAATCTCTCATATAACATATAAAGTGGAGCTATAGGTAGGGCTAGTGCAATCAACACAAATATTGTCAAACTAAGAACTTCCTCTAATGATTGTTTACCTTTCAAAGCCAATGATCATGAGAAATAACCATATGTAGGGATATCAGGGATGAGAAGATTTAGAATGGTGGACATGTGCAAGGGCAAAATAAAATTGGGACTACAAGGCACCGATGACGTCCTCATTGTTGGATTGCACATGCTTGGAAAAAGAGTGAATGTTTCGTCTCTCAATCAACATGACATCCTTCCTTACACTTTATTTTTCTTTTCTTTTACTTGATTCATCCCTCTCATATCTTTATTGCTACATCCCCTTTTCTCTTTTTCTTTCTCTTCTTTTTATTCATTCACATACTTTTTCTTTCACATATTTTTTCCTTCCTTCCTTTCTTTCTTTTCCATACTCATGCTTTTCTCTTTATTTTTCTCTCTCTTGACAACTTTTCATAGCTCTCAACTCTCTCTTTCTCGCATGCAAACAATCTGAAATTTTAAATAAACCATGCTAGAGACGAGACGAAACTTTGAGAATAGGTTGTGTTCAAGGAATGCGATGTACAAAAGAGATGTATAGGGTGGGTATGGAATTCGGCGATGTACGGGACTTCCGTTGTGAAAGTCTCGTTGCCGAATGTATAACGAGGCTAGCAACAAAAGATAAGCACAAGAACATGATCATTGCTCGAAATTAAAACTCACAAGAGAGAAGGGTCTAGCCCAACTCATCGTGCTAATCACACTTATGGTGGAGCAAAAATAAATAAATTTGGCTTTGTATAGGATTTTTTCTTACTCTCAACATGGAAAAAGAGGTTTTTCTAACCTTTATTACAAGGTTTTTAAGATAATTTTCAGAACTGAAATCCTCCAACTTTTAGCATTGAACATAGCACAACTAACATGTGAAGCTCAAGATCGAAGTGTGGTATGGGTACTTTAAGTAGTAGAAATTCCACTAAGCACCACGGTAAACGTTTTTCAAACCACATACTTATGTTCATATATCAAGAATCGAAGATTAAACAAACAAGTGAATAAAGATAAGCAATACATAAGACACAAAGATATACATAAAGACTCTTTTTATTTGATTTTCTTTGACTCAACACTAATTTAAGACATTTGCAAAAATTTAAAAACACACTAAAAAACTAAAGACTCATTAAACTCTAATACTCTCACTCGAAGACTCTCACTTGAAGATTAAACCAAACCTAAACTTGAAGCTCAAAAGCTAAGGCTAGCTAGCTAGCTCTCTCCCACGCTAAAAACATACGATGTCCTCGTCGTATCTTACAAAATTCCTAAGGGGAAAACTAGACCTAGTGGTACTTCTTGCAACTATTGCACCATTTGCCTCTCATGTTTCCAACCATGCCAAAAAGTTTGCGCACGTTACGGTTTAGGAACTTGTAGTCGTCTTTGACTACGCGCTCCAAGTCCTCCATACGTTGCCTCATCGCTTCCATGGCTTGGAAACATTCGTCGACCGTAGCGAAGAGATCCCCGATGGAGTGACGACAAGCTTGACAACACATCGGATGCAATCTTAAGGGGTCGTCATCACCATTGTCTCCACCATCATCACCGCCGTCGTCGCCACCTCCATTGTTGCCGCCGTCGTTGCCGTCGTTGCCGCGCCGTTGGGGCCTTCGGGAGTCCTCTCCTTGGGCTCCTCATCCCGGATGTAAAGATCGTTATCATCTCTTTCGGTGGCCGCCCACGAGCTCGGGCTGCGATCGTCGAGTATTCGCTACCCCCGTAGTCCTTAGGCTCGGGTGATGCTTCCTTGTAGTCTTTCCGCTTCATGCCACGGATGCGTGCCGACCTTCGAACGGGAGGAGGGATGTTCTCCTTCTCAACGAGTTGCGAGGTGCGATAGCTCGGTCGGGACACGCCCTCCGCAACGGATGTGGGCGGTCCTCTTGATCTCGACGGGTAGCTTGAGCTCGCATCGCTTCGCCTCCTCCATCGACGGCTTCTTGGCTTCGTGCTTCAACTCTAAGCTTCTCGGGGCACAAAGGTCGTTGCAAGGGTGCAAAATATTGCTTGAAGGGTTTGATTCTCGAGCTCCCAATTCGGCCAAATAAATAGTCGGAGAGGGAAGCCCCGGGAACCTCATTTTCCTTTTTTAAACTTCCCTTAAAATTTTTCGACCAAAGAAGGAAGTCGAAAAGGAGCAATACGGGCAAAAATTAGGGACGTCGGCCGCCGTAGCCCTATGGGGCCGGTTGGACCGGCCGGCCGGCCCACCCTGCCTCGGGGGTCGGGGCCGGTCCGGTTTTTCGCGCACCGCCCTTATTTCACCTCCTTAGCCCGGGGAAAAAATTGGCCTAGTAAATCTTCGCGATAAATTCCAGAAAATTAAAAGAAAAACTATTTACAAAAATTCATGCCTTGTTTTTCGTCCTAGGCTGGACGTTCGGGCTCTTCTTCCATGTTGAAGACATCAACATGGTGAAGGGGTACAACGTCGGGTTCGTAGTAAACCTTAAGCCATTGACCATTTACCATATATTGATCGCCTTTCATATCCATAATGGTTACCGCTCCGTTGGAGAGCACCGAATGCACAACATAAGGTCCGTCCCACTTGCTTTGCAATTTCCCCTTTCCGAAGGTTTTAAACCTCGAATTGTAGAGGAGGACCTTATCTCCTTTAAATTCTTTCTTTTTTAATCTTTTATCACCACCTTTTGATTCTCTCCTTGTATATTCTTGCATTTTCATACGCCTTTAACCTCATCTCCTCTAGCTCGCTTATTTGGATTCTTCGTTTCACCACCGCAACATCGAGATCAAGGTTCATATCTTTAGTAGCTCAATAGGCTTTATGTTCCAACTCAACCGGAAGGTGGCAAGCCTTTCCATAGATGAATTGATAAGGGGTCATACCTATCGGTGTTTTGAACGCCGTTCGATAAGCCCATAAAGCTCCGTCTAATTTCTTTGACCAATCCTTGCCTCCCTTCTCTATGGTTTTGTTGAGGATACTTTTTAATTGCCTATTTGACGTTTCCGCTTGTCCGTTGGTTTGTGGGTGATAGGCCGTTGAGACCCTATGTTCGATTCCCAACTTGGACAAGCACTTTTTGAAATTCTTCCCGGTGAAGTGAGTTCCTCCATCACTTATCAAGATTCTCGGTGTACCGAAACGAGGAAAAATCACGTTCTTGATCATAGTAATGGACTCCTCGTGGAAGCTTTACGACATGGTATAGCCTCTATCCACTTGGATACATAATCAACCATGACTAGGATATACTCAAATCCAAATGAGTTTTTAAAAAGCCCCATGAAGTCTATACCCCATACATCGAATACGTCGATTTGTTGGTTGTATTTCAAAGGCATAGAATTTCTTTGAGAGATGTTCCGGTTCTTTGGCATTCGGGGCATGATGCATCATATCTTTTAGTATCTTCATGCATCTCCGGCCATTAGAATCCGCTCGACCATACTTTCGCTTGGGTTCGAAAATGGCTATAGTGTCCACCGTACTCGCCGAGTGGCACTTTCTCAAAATCTCTACCCTTTCTTCTCTTGGCACACATCTTCTCATCACTCCATCATTGCCAAGTTTGAAGAGGTTGGTGCATCCCAAAAGTATTTCCTACTCTCGGAGATTATCTTCTTTTGAGAGTTTTTATCTAGATGATCAAGAGGCATCTTTCGAATTGCTCGAATGATATCGATCATCCAAGTGTCTTTATTAAGCACTCTATAGAGGTGGTCATCTCTCATCTTATCTTCTATGGGCTCTTTATCGTCTTGTCCACGATTCATCCTAGACAAATGATCGGCCACGACATTTTCCACCCCCTTTTATCACGAATTTCAACATCAAATTCTTGGTGAAGAAGGATCCAACGAATCAAACGTGTTTTAGCTTCCTTCTTAGCCAAGAGATACTTGATGGCTGCGTGATCGGTGTAAACAATGACCTTCGAGTTCACGATGTAAGATCTGAATTTTTTGAAAGCGATACCCTTTCGCTAGTAACTCGTTTTCCGTAGTGGCATAATTTAATTGTGGCCCACTAAGAGTTTTACTAGCATAGTAAACGAGCGTGAACTCGGCCTTCCTTTCTTTGACCCAAAACCGCGCCTACAGCGTAGTCACTTGCGTCACACATGATCTCAAAAGATTGGCTCCAATCCGGAGCTTGAATGATGGAGCACTCACCAATGCACTTTTCAAGGTCCGGAATGCCGCTAGGCACTTCTCATCAAAGTCAAAAGCCACATCCTTTTGGGGGAGATGCGTTAAAGGCTTAGTGATCTCTGAGAAGTCCTTAATAAATCTTCTATAAAATCCGGCATGGCCTAGAAAGCTCCTTAAGGACTTAACATCCATAGGAGGTGGGAGTTGCTCAACCGTCTCTACCTTAGCCTTGTCCACTTCAATGCCTCTCTCGAATATAACATGTCCGAGCACTATGCCTTGCTTAACCATGAAGTGGCACTTTTCCCAGTTTAACACCAAGTCTACCACCGCACACCTCGTAAGGACCTTTTCCAAGTTTGCTAAGCAATCCACGAACATCTTCCCATAAACGGAAAAATCATCCATAAATACTTCAACAATTTCTTCGATGAATTCTGAGAACACGGCCATCATGCAACGTTGAAAAGAGGCCGGAGCGTTGCATAGGCCGAAGGGCATCCTTCTATATGCAAACGTTCCGTAAGGGCACGTAAACGTTGTCTTGTGTTGATCTTCCGGGTGAATGGGAATTTGCATGAACCCCGAGTACCCATCGAGAAAGCAAAAATAAGCGTGGTTTGCTAACCTCTCGAGCATCTCGTCAATGAACGGTAGGGGGAAGTGATCTTTCTTCGTCGCTTTGTTAAGCTTACGATAATCGATACACATCCGCCACCCGATCACGGTTCTTTGCGGTATCAATTTGTTTTTCTCATTCTTCACCACGGTCAAACCTCCTTTCTTTGGTACACAATGTACCAGGCTCACCCACTCGCTATGCGGAACCGGGTAGATGATTCCGGCATCAAGTAAGTTGATAACCTCTTTCTTTACTACCTCTCGCATGGCATGGGTTAGCCTACTTTGGTGGTCCACTACGGGCTTACATTGGTCTTCCATTGGTATACGATGAGTGCAAAAGGCTAGGCTAATTCCTTTGAGATCACCTTCCTATGTTTTTTCAATAAAATCAGCAACTCCTCATTTTCTTCGGGACTCAACTCGTCACTCACGATGACTGGATAAGTTTTGTCCGGGGCCCAAAAATTCATACTTTAATCCCTTGGGCAAAGGTTTAAGGTTTACTTCGGGCGCTTGTGGCTCCTCGGGTTTAATCTCTCCTATGTCTTCAAATTTTCCTTCCTCCACGCTTCCATCATGTGGTTCTAAGCCTTTTGTTGCTTTTTCTAGTTCTTCATCTTGTTGATTACTAATTTGATTTTCCATCGCTCTTTGCGGTGGGTCTCTAAGGGTTTCAACAAAACAAAGACTATCTATCTCTTCTACTTCTTCGTCTTCGGGAGGAAAGGGTGTAAGGTGTTTAGAAACACGAAGAAAGTTATATGTGTACTTTGTTCCATTAAGGTTCATTGTTACTTTGCCTTCTCCGGCATCTAACACGACGTCAACCAACTTAAGAAAGGGCCTACCTAGGATTATGTGATCATGATTACTATGGTAAGCATCAATAACAAAGAAATCGGTTGGTATACATTTTTCGAGAGATTTTTACTTTCATGTTGCAAGCAATACCTAGAGGTTTAATAGTTCTACCGTCTCCCATAATTAATTTCGTTGATGTTGGAGCTAAGTCTAGGTTGTGGTCTTGAACTTTATCGTAAATTTTTAGAAGATAGGACACTTACTTGGGCTCCGATGTCGCATAAAGCTTTGCATTGAACTCCGTTGATCTCGCAACTCAAGTGTGGTGTCATCCTCTCTTCTTCGGATCCTATCGCGTAGACTTCGGCGAGGCGAGCATATGGTGATGCTTCGGGCTTGATCCCCATGATTCTCTTCACCTCGGCTATGTGTTCCGGATCCACTATGTCATCTCCAAAGATTTTTTGGAAGATCTCACCGATGGTTTCAAGGTTGTATGAATTTTCCGCTTTCTTCACCGGTGGGAAATCCACTTCCAATGCTCTCACCATTCCCTTTTGATTAGGGAACGGTCTTCTCTTGTCGAATACTTCTCTGTAATCGATAGGAACCCAATCCATTGGTTCGAACTCCCTTAGTGGCTTTGCGCTTGACATGCTTCTCTTGTTTGTCTCATTTGGTACGGCGAAGTCGATGCTCGGGGTAGTTCTTGACTTGATGTGTTCTCCTTCAAGATTTTCCGTGATTGGTTCCTCTTTTGTGACTTCGGGGGTTGTCTCTTTAGAAAATAAAGCACACTTCTTCTTCCTCGAATTATATTCCGGCTCTTCCGCAAGTCTTGTTTCCCAATCTCTTCGCATGGCAGCCGCTTTACTAATTTTTTGTAGAAGTTGAGCGGCTTCCGTGAGTGTTTTCTCCATGAGATCCCCACCGCACACATTTCGACGTGTTGCATGCAACTAGGGGTTAGGGAAAAGAAAAATGTATGCAAGAGTACGTCACCGGTGGTGCCGAGTCTTGGTCCTTGTTCGATCAACCCATTAAACCTATCCTAGGCTTGGTCTATCCCTTCCTCTTCTCCTTGCATGAAATTGATCACTTGCCTCCTTAGATGTTGAACCTTGCTAATTGGAATGAGCTTCTCGCAAAACTTCTTTGTCAACTTGTTCCAATTGCCTTCAACTTCAAAGGACGCAAACGAGTACCATGTCTTTGCATTGCCGGCAAGTGAGTAGGGAAACAGATTCCATTTGAACCATTCATCGGGGATTCCTTCTTGACGCACCGTGTTGCATATCGTCGTGAAATTCCTTATGTGTCTATATGCCTTCTCCGTAACCATCCCTTCAAACGGGTTTGCCGCCACCATATCGATGATCTTGGATTTAATCTCGTACTCGGTCGCTTCGAGCTTCGAATCCGACTCTTGTACTTTTATGTCTTCACATCGAGGCTAGCGTAATCCCTTAGTGATTTCTCCGGTTCTTCCACGGGCCGATTAATGAACGCCATCTAGACAAAAAAACAAAAACAAAAACAAAGACAAAACAAAGCATTTTTCTAGATAATAGGTGTTAGATAAAACAAATAAAAGATAAACTAAATATAAAACTAAGTTAAATGCAAATCAAACGATGTAAACTAGCTTGTTCCCCGGCAACGGCGCCAGAAAAAGGGGCTTGTTGACAGATAAAAGACGTATCCGTCTACGATCCGCAAGCGTACGTACCACACAGCTTTTTCACCACGGGATTCCCAAGGTTCTTGTCAATCCGCGGAGCAAGGGGATTACAAGCGTTCAATCTACTTTTACACTCTAGCTACTCAAACCCTAAATACAATTATACTAGAAAACAACTAAGCTACACTAGAGAGAACAATATGTGATCAAGATAGAAGACACTCGCCCATGGGTCTACGATCATGCAATCACTTAAAGACATTAAACCAATCTAATCTATCGGGGGTTGTGACCACGGTTTTGCCTTTTCCCTCCTCTCGTACCGTCACTACGCGAAGGTATTCATGACTAGACCTATGATGGACACGGTGTATTGAATTGATCCAAGGAAGCATTGGAGCTCTTACTCCCTTTACGGCAAGGTATCTAACCTTAAGCATTAAAGTATATTCAACACAAGATGATAGATAGATAATCCGACAAAGTATGATTACATCTTAAGATCGATTACAACCCATGGACGAATAAGAAGATTACCCCAAAGCAAAGTGCCGCACATAGCACCATTGATCATGGTTTCCCTTCGATTGTATCTTCCTTCTTCTCCACGAGAGGGTGCTTCCTTCGAGGTGGTTGATATCCCTCGGAGATCCTCCTTCTCTCTCTAGCTTGTAGATGGCCTCCTGGTGCGAATGGCTCTCTCCCTTCGTGATGGCGGCGCCTCCGGGCTTTTAGGGTTGAAGATCCTTCGGGTGCAAGGAAAGGGGGCCGAACCGACCACCGGGATGGGCCGGGCCGGCCGGCCTGGGCCGACCAGCCCCGGCCCATCTCGGCCGGTTCGGTCGCCCCTTCGTTCCCGTGGGTCCTCGGGTGATTATGCACTTTGTCCCCTCCACTTGCATGATTTTGACAATGTTATCCTCGCGTCCAAGATGGAGGTTCTCTTCGCATGAAGTTCGGTCTTTTACGCTTCAATCCGGGGGGTGTTCCTTTGTAACACTTCGGTCCCTGCCACCATTGGAAGTGATTTCATCAAGCTCATGAACACGAACAAGGCTCCGTAAATGCTCCTTTGAACTTGTTGCGAATCCGTCCTTTATGTCCATGTTTTCCTACATAAACACAACACTTCCAAATGCATGCACATAGATGAACTTGTTATATGATTAGTGTGCCTAGTGGCGGGTTAGTTCCATAATCAAATCCAAACCAAAGTGTAATGAACATGCTTGGTGCACCAAAATACACCGTCAACGGACATATAACATATGGAGGGACTCATCAATGATTATGCGAGTTTCGGCATGGAGTATGCCCTTGAAAATTTCAAAAGATTTATGAAGGAATACAAGGATTTTGTACTTCTCTAGCAGCCATAGGTCCCCTCACTTCTATGCTCGAGGACGAGCAATCATTTAAGCATGGGGGAGGACTGCTATAACAAGTACTTTGTTGCTTAAAAGTTCGGAGGAGCATAAAAATGATGAATAAAAAAATAAAATAAAGAGAGAAGAAAAAATGAAGAAAGAAAAAAAAAAGAAGAAGAAGAAAGAAAAAAAAGAAAATAAACGAAAAAAAGAAAAATAAAAATGCTCCTCGGTTCTTTTTAGTTTCATTTAAATCTTAGAGCTTTGAAGACAAGTCCATACTCAATCTTTTCCAACCATGTGCAATCCGATAACGAGAACTTCATTTGTGTCTCGGGATCACCCATTTGCCACTTGCACATGTCCACCTTTCTAAATGCGTGTGTTCCATCTCTCTCTTTTTCCAAAATTTATTTTCCATGGCCTTTTTGACTAGTCTCGGTAATTCCAATAGATCTATCTCTTAGTTTGATAACATTTCAAGTATAATGTTTTGCTAGGATTGTTTTTACCTACCAAGCTCCACATAAACTTTCCACTTCCATATATGAGTAGAATAGGTTGAGAATAATCTAGTGTAGGCTTGAGTGACTTGACGAGATGAGTGTTTCCATGAGCTTTTGCAAGAGAACCTCACTTATGTTATATGTGAAACTTTTTGAAAACTCTTCACGATGCAACAAGGTAAAGGTTTAAAGTTTGCTTAAGTTTGAGAGCACTATATTTGTTTCTATTGTGGCATGTTCTTTAATGATAGTCTATCTTCCATAATGAAGTAGCCGGTCAAAACTTGAACCTTAAATGCTAAATACTTGAGAGAGCAATATGTCTTGTTATGTATAACTAAGTGCAGGGAAGACATTGAAAGGCAATACCGATTTCCAAATTAAGCAAAGATCTTGGACTTGCTCGAGGACAAGCAAGGTTTAAGCATGGGGGTATGTTGACGGTCGATTTTGTTACAACTAGCTATGAGTTTACCGTCTACATTTGCACGTATTTCATATTCTAGCTAATGGTACTAACCCCCAGAGGTATCAAGTTGACTCTTGCATGTCGATTTTGGAGTTTGTTGTTTACGTAGGAAACTAGCGCTTAAATGGAGACTTTCGGGATATGTTCATCAAGCACTTCAAGAGACGATCATGAAGCCCGACACAAGTCAAGACACATCATGAACATGACTCCAAATGGCCCGGGGACCGAAGCATGAAGCCGGAAAACTCCGGGGACGGACGGAAGATGCCGAAGCTTGCACGACAAGGAGCCCCGTCTAAACCGTAGAGAAGACGACGTCAAGGGCCCACATGCATAAGGGAGCAAGTCAACAATTGACCGAGAAGCATCGGGGAGCGAACCGGGACCGAACCGGGCCAAAATGGGCCTGGGCCATTTGGCCCAAGCCGGCCGGCCCAGCCTGTTCCGAGCCCGGTTCACGTCCCCCTTTTGCCCTAGGTGCTCGTCTATTTATTGCCTCTGCCTCCGCTGGCTGCCACATCCATCCATTCATCAGAGAGCCGCCGAGACGAAGGAGAAGCACCGGGAGGAAGCCGACGGCCGCTGCAAGTCCTCAGTTGCCTAGGAGATGGCTTAGGCCATGCCCTAGCCGCCATGGTTGGCCCTGCGTGGTGAAGCCATGGTGGAGTTCCGGAGCCGCGACTTGAATTCGTCAACTCGTTTGTACCTTCAACATTCGATGGTGATATAAATCTATTCTTGTCTTTACTTTGATCTACTAGGAGTTGTGCTTATTCATATGTGTAGCTACCATATGCCTTTAGTAGGATTAAATCGAATCATGGTGATTAGTCTTGTTTTGCGGATACACCATAGTAGTGCACGGACAGAGGTTTATCGCTCGGTGTTGAATATCCTTGCGTAGTGACAGTACGGTGGAGGAGAAAGCGGCGAGTGAACGTGTATCGGACCACTCCATATCGAGTTACTCCATATCGAGTGTAATCCTTATCATAGTATAGGTTTAGATTGGTTTATCACCTTGGTCGGAACGACAACAAGAAGACGATAGGCTAGGTTTACCTTTGGTTTGCTTACCTTTATGGCTAGGTGGATGTGATCCATACATCCCCTCGTGTTTGTATGTTATCTTTATGCAATCAACACTTCACATAGGGTTAGACCGATAGGTTAGATAGAGAACCTTAGTGGTTTGCTTCCGATCCTTGGATTGACAAATCTAGGGAGGACCCTCCTTGGTGAAAAAGGCACCAAGTCACCCGTAGGCTTGCGGTGAACTTGAGCACGGTTTTGAACCGTCAACAGCATCCCGCGGTCCGCGCTGAGGCCGTCGACTGCGCCGTTCCATGGGGTCGTACCCGGGATGGAGGCGCTCCCCATCGGGTAGATCGATCTGCCCGTCACGTTTGGGGACGTGCGGAACTTCTGCACGGAGACCCTCACCTTCGAAGTGGTGGGGTTCTCGGGGATGTACCACGCGATCCTCGGGAGGCTGGCATACGCGAAGTTTATGGTCGTGCCCAACTATACGTACCTGAAACTAAAGATTCTCAGTCCGAAGGGGATCATCACAGTAGGGCCAATGTATCAGCATGCATACGAGTGCGATGTTGAGTGCTTTCAGTTCACTGAAGCAATCATACGGTCCGAGAGGCTTCGTGCCGAGCCTCGATCCGAGGACCAAGATGTCCCCGAGTCGTCCAATCGAGTGGCCTGCTCTTTCGAGCCCGCCAAGGACGTCAAGGATGCGGTCGTCTCCGACGACGGCCGTACGCTCCGTATCGGGACAGTGCTCGATCCTAAATAGGAAAGCACGCTCATCGACTTCCTCAAAGCGAACCTCTACGTGTTTGCATGGAAACCCTCGACATGAAGGGGATCCCCGAGGCGGAGTTGCCGAGCACAAGTTAAATATCAAGTCGAAGGACCGATACGGCGAACCGGAGGAGGGGGGGGGGAGTGAATGGGAGCCGATAAAAAATTCTTCTCGAAGGAGATGAAAAACTCCAACAAGACGAACGCGGCTTCCAACACACGTCTCCGACTCACTACCAAGGTTGGTCAAGCCCACGTAGCCACCGGAGTGCCACTGGACCTAGGAACCAACACACCACCTTCCGACCCGAGAAACGCGGCAGGAAAAACCAAACCTCGAGTCTACGGACCCACACCGGTCAGGGCGGTGCGCACCACCGGTCGAGCCGGTCCCTGCTGGTGAAACTGAGCAACTTCCACTAAGTGGCTCTACACCGGTCAGACCGGTGAGACGCACCGGTCAGACCGATGGCAGCCAGAAAGCCCCCAAGGCACCAAACAGGCCAACCGACCACCAAACGGACCCAAACTCGTAACAACAAGCACCACGGGACAACAAAGAACACACCAAGACGCTCACCCGAGCAAAAACCCACAAGGGCTTGCACCGGTCGGACCGGTCAAGAGCACCGGCCGACCGGTGTAGCACGGGCGACTCGGGATGAACAAAGACCCGCGGGTCAACTCCCCCCAAATCCAAATCTCGATCTCCCGAATCGCTCCACGGACTTGAACAAGACTTTGGGGATATCGGGAACACCTCATTAGGAGTCCATAGCCAAGTTTAATCCCACCAAATCTCGGCCAAAAAGGAGGAATCGAAGAAATCCCGCCGAAAGCACTTCCAACCCAAGAACTCAAGAAACCCCCAAAATCGAGCACTTTTACTCACGTATTTGGGAGGGGAATCACAACCCAAAGAACCACGAAGGGTTCCCACAAATTTCCCCCATCAAATCCCCAAGAGAAAAGCCCCGAAAACAACCCAAAGAAATCACCGAGAAAGGGCTCCGAAAATCACCACCAAGAACAACGGGGAAAACACATCCAAACCTTGAGGAACCACGCCGAATCATCTATACATGAGACAAAGGTTCGTACAAGGTCTAGCAAGCCGCCCGATCATCCATCCCTCTCTACAAGATCTCTCCGTGAAGCTCTCTTGCTAGTCCTAAAGAAAACCTAAGGAAAATAGGTGGAAAATAGGAAAACTAATGAGCTAGGGTTCCAAGAGTTGGTTGCCATCCTCTCACCTCTTGGGTTATATGGAGGCAACCGAATGTCTAAAATGCCCTTCTCTACTAACTAGGGATACAAGCCCCTCAAGGGCGGATTTGGAATTCTTGATGTCTTCACCATCGGACGGATGCCCCGCGACCGCACCCTGCGTAGCCTCGACGCAAGCCATGCGATCCCGACGCGTGTCCTCCGCTTCGAAGATTCCGGACTGCGTCGTCGCACACCGGTCAGACCGGTGCTCCTCACCGGTCAGACCGGTCCCCACCGGCCGACCGGTCAGACCCACCGGTCGGACCGGTCCGGTGCCGCTGCACCTCCGTCTTCGGTTCTCCGGTCTTGGCTTTGTGGATCAACCAAGGAACCCGGTGGTTTTCTCGGTGAACCACCGGAAACCCCGCGAACTCGGTGTAGCCTCCGCCAATCTCCACTCATGACTTGGCTCCCACGTAGTCCCGGCTCGACCTTGGTTTTGAGGCTCAACCAAGAAACCGTCCATGACTTCATCTTCTTGTTCATGCCACCATGCGGCCCGCACTTGACCCCGTTGGCCACCGGGTCCCTCGAACGAAGCCTACTTGTCTTCTCCACACCCGGAGGCCTCATCGGCGACGACCTTTCGCGCTTGTTCTTCACCCGCACCAACACCGGTCAAGCCGCAACCCGCACCCGCAATACTTAGCCAAGGGTCGGTCCACACAACGTTGTCAATCACTCATCACACAAGGAAGCGACCATCCACCGGTCCTCGAACCACACATGGTCCTCAATCTCCCCCTTGATGAGTGCATTGACAACACCCACACGATAGTAACAAGAGAGAAAAGAAAAAGAAAAGAAACGAACAAAAAGAAACTCCAACAAGCGATCGAAAGCCAAACAAAGGCAAAGAGCAAGATCACTTGAAGAAGACAAGTCTCGGACCCCTTAGGCAAGGGCAACGGCTCGACACATCCGAGACAAAGCAAAACTCAAGCAAAGAGCGCAAACCACCAAAACACAGCTCGAACAACCACAAAGAGCTCCCCCTGCACACATGCAAGCTCCCCCTGAACCAATGCACCTCCCCCCGGACGAATGCATGCAAACCACTTGAAAACGGGGACAGCCGCAAAGCACTTTCGGCTCACACCGGTCGGACCGGTCATCGCCACCGGTCGACCGGTGCCTAACATGTGTACGGGACCAGCACTCACACCGGTCGGACCGGTGCTCTTCACCGGTCGACCGGTGTACAACGAAGCCCGGAAATAGTTCGAAACCACCTGAAAACCTTCTAAATGCGTCCAGTAAGCCATTTCAAGCTCAAACTTTTCCCCCTTGTTGGCAATGCATGAATCAAGCCAAAAATGCAAAACCTTCAACCTAGAGCTTCTCAAATAGACAAAATTCAACAAAGAATGCTACACATGCCCAAATGAGCAAGTTAGATACTCTACGGCTTCGTATCGATCTCAACTACATGATCACCAAGTTTCACAACCATTGGACGAAGCTAAGATGGATTTTGGCAATTTTGCGAAAAACTTGCCTCTCATGAGCAAAGTCCTAAACATGATCAAAGCATATCAAAATGGCAAAGCCACACAAACTTCATGCTAGGACAGCCATTCTAATCATAAGACCATCACAAACACCCACAAGCACCTCATGTCATGTCAAAGCCACCGAGCCATGTGCCTACTTCTATGTATGAGACTTCTCATTGGTAGGCATCATGCAACGGTTTAGCACCCAAAGCAAATTAAATGCAGCACATATGACATGGGAGCATATTTTCCAAGCATTTTTCATTTCATTTTCAGATTTGTAAATGGTACATGAAATGTCTTTGCGACAAAAAGGAACTTATGCTCCTCCACAAGATAAATCAAGAGGGCTAAACATTCATGATGGCAAATGAGCCTTTGGCCCCATATGATCAATAAACTAGCTATCCAACCACAAATTAAGCATAGCAAGACCACAAAAACATGTCAAGAGCATGTAAAAGCATTTACACATGAGAGAGCATACATGTGACATTTTTCAAAAGCATAGCTATCAACCATGGATTATTCATCAAGATCATCAAGAGCTAAGCCAAACTAACCGTAGCATACTAAACAAGCTCACAAAGACATATATCTCATTCCATGGTGAACAATGTATATGAGAGAAGCTTTTCCTAACCAATGCATATGATACAAAATGCATGCAATCTAAGATACAAGGATGCCTATACATCATGTTACATATGCCATGCCAAATGCAAGAAATGCACAAAGAAAAACTATACATATGCTACCACCGGCTCCTCGAGGGGAGGCAAAACGGGCTCGACACCACCGGCAAAAGAGAGCTCCCACACACCCAACTCAGGAAATCAAACACACACCAAGTTCCCCCCGCAAACGAGTGAAAGTTGCTTGATCTAGGGGTTTGGTGAAAATATCGGCTAGTTGGTCATGTGTGGGTACATGGATCAAAGCTATCTTTCCTTTCTCAACGTTGTCTCTCAGGAAATGATACCTCACTTCTATGTGTTTAGTTTTGGAATGGAGCACTGGGTTCTTTGCAACGCTTATGGCACTGGTGCTATCACATTGAAGTGGGACATGGGTATACTCCTCACCAAAGTCGCTCATGGTGTAGGTGATCCAAAGGAGCCGAGAGCAACAACTAGCGGCGGCAACATACTCGGCCTCGGTCGTGGATTGAGCAACACTCGACCGCTTGCGGGAAGACCAAGAGACCAAAGAAGAACCCAAAAGCGGCAAGTCCCGAAGTGGACTTCCTATCCAACCGACACCCGGCAAAATCCGCGTCCGAAAAGCCATGAAGCGCCAAAGAAGAGGACGCGGAGTACCAAAGGCCGAAGTCGGGAGTGTGACGCAAGTACCGAAAATTCGCTTCACCGCTTGCCGATGCGAAGTCCTCGGAGACGCTTGAAAACGAGCGCACGGACACACCGAGAAGCGTATGTCCGGCCTCGTCGCCGTCAAGTAGAGGAGTGACCCGATCATGCTCCGGTACTCCTTCTGGTCCACTTGTTCACCTTCCTCGTCCGCATCAAGAGTTGTAGTCGTACTCATCGGCGTCGTCATAGCCTTGGAGTCCTCCATCTTGAACTTCCTCACAATGTCCTTGGTGTACTTAGCCTCGGTGCACAAATGTTCCTTCCTTTGATTGCTTGATTTGTAGCCCGAGGAAGAACCGCAACTCACCCATCATGCTCATCTCGAACTCCCTGCTCATATCATCTCGCAAACCTTGCAACAAGAGAGTTAGACGAGCCACCAAAGACAATATCATCCACGTACACCGCACAATCGGGATATCTCTCGCCCCCGCCTCGGCAAAAACAAGGTCCGATCGACCTTCCCCATCTCAAAACCTCTCTCAAACAAGAACCCCCTCAACCTCGCCATACCAAGCTCTATGCGCCCGCTTCAATCCATACGGCGCCTTCCTCAACTTGTACACCGGTGGGGGTACTTCTCACTCTCAAACCCCGGAGGCTCCCTCACATACACTTCTTCCTCCAGCACACCATTCGAGAAAAGCACTCTTCACATCCATTTGGTGCAACTTGAACCCTTTAGCCACGAAAAAGGCTAGAAGGATCCTAATCGCCTCCAAACGGGCTACGGGAGCAAAGGTCTCCTCGTAGTCGATCCCCTCCTTCGATCGAACCCTTGAGCAACAAGTCTCGACTTGTTCCTCACAACCTCACCCTTCTCTCCCTCTTTGTTTTTCCACACCCACTTGGTACCAATCGGCTTACACCCACGGGGGAGGGTCAACCAACTCCCACACCTGATTCCTCTCAAAGTTCTCCAACTCCTCATGCATTGAATTAACCCAATTGTGATCGGATAGTGCGTGTCCAATGTCTTTGGGCTCGAAAGATGCAACAAACGCAGCATGAGCAAAGTGAGAATTGTTCCGAAC
This sequence comes from Cenchrus americanus, assembly GCA_947561735.1. NCBI lineage: Eukaryota > Viridiplantae > Streptophyta > Magnoliopsida > Poales > Poaceae > Cenchrus > Cenchrus americanus. The sequence continues at coordinate 85,941,433 of OX387240.1, read as the reverse complement.
CCTCGACCGGTGTAGTGCGTTCATTCATGTCGCCGATGATCCTCGAAGCCGGGTGATCCACCCGAACTCGCCGGGGAGGTTCTCGCCTCGAAGCTACCTCCCCCTCAACATCGCCTTCTCCTCGTTCTTGATTTGTCGTCGTAGGTGTAGCAGAGGGTCCATCCATCATCGTAGTCGAAGTGGTGGGTACATGTTCGGCGGGGGCACCGCACCGCCATCCTCATCATCTCCATGTTAATGCTCCTCCTCCCGAAAGATCTCCTCGCCAAGCTCATCATCACCGGCACACTCAAAGACAAGCCGACTACGTGGCTCGTCTCGTCGAAGGTTACCTCGCAAGTCTCCACGATTTGGTTAGTTTCAAGATTGAGCACACGATATGCTCTAGAATGAGATGCATAACCAAAGAAAATGCCATCGACGAGACCTAGCCTCAAACTTATCCAACTTCCCGCCTTTCTTCGAATGAAGCACTTGCAACCAAAGACATGGAAGTGACTCACCTTGGGTGTGCGACCATGCATCAACTCATAGCATGTCTTCTTCTTGTGCACTGCGAGGTATATCCTGTTCGACACATAGCATGCGGTATTCACCGCCTCGGCCCAATACCTCCTCGGAGTCCTATGCTCATCAAGCATCGTCCGAGCCATCTCGCACAAGGTCCCGTTCTTCCTTTCCACAACACCATTATGAGGAGGCGTATACGGACTCGAAAAGCGGGTGCTCAAGACCCAAGTCATGGCAAAAGGTTTCAAAACGAGAGTTCCCGAATTCCGAGCCATTATCCTTGCGGATAGCTCGTATGGCATCTCCGTGCCTCTCGTTCCTCAACCTCAAGACTAGATCTCGAACAAAACCAAACGTTTCCCCCTTCTCCTCGAGAAAGAACACCCACGCATACCGAGAATAGTCGTCCACCACAACAAGGACATACCACTTCCCACCCGCGAGATCGCACACGAGCCGGGCCAACAAGGTCCATATGGAGCAGCTCGCATGGACGCTCGGTCATCACATCGATGAGAGGCGGGTGAGAAGAGACTACCATCTTGGCATGCCTACACGGAGCACAAACCAACTCTTTCTCAAGCCTCAACCGTGACAATCCTTGGACCAAATTGAGTTTACTCAAGCGAGACGAAGGTCAAAGCTCAAGTGACCCAACTTCCTATGCCACCTCCACAACTCACTCGAAGAACCAGCCAAGAAACAACGCTCCACACCCGAAGACTGAGAAAAATCAGCACGAAACACCTGACCCTCGGGAACGACCATACAAACAAGGTCCCCTCGAGAGTCCACAATCCGAGAACCACCTGGCCGAAACAACACCTCAAAACCCTCATCCAACAACTGGGACACGAAAGCAAATTGTACCCCGCCGATTGAACAAGAGCAACACGCCTCGAGTGATCTTGTCACTCACTTTGATCTCACCTTCGAAAGCACACGCCCACGCCCATTGTCCCCAAAGGTGATGTACCTCTTCGTCACCACCGAGACGAGACTTGAGAACCACCCCCTGTCTCCGGTCATATGCCTCGAACAACCGCAGTCAATCAACAAAATGTTCTTCAAGTCTCCCACCCGAAATTCAAAAATAGGCACGTGAGCGAACAAATGACTCAAAGATCGGGGTTAGTACCAAAAGAGGAAAACCAGGCCGAGCCATTTGCTCGAAAGTGGGGTTAGCACCAACCAAAGCATCTCTCCTACCAAAGCTACCTCCACGAACACCACCACGGTAACCACCCCGAGAGAACCACCCCTCTCTCGCCCGGAGGAGGACCAAATCCACGCAAGAAAGCCCGTGGAACGTCCTTCCTCTCCAACTCAAAACCACGACTCCTCCAATCCCCGTATTGAGCACGAGGAGGAGAACGCCTAGCAAGCCGACCACCCGCACCCTTTCCGGCCCAACCACCGAACCACGACCACCCGAAACAACCCTCGCACACCGTACGAGCTCGAAACCCCGAAGCACCGTCCGGTCTGTGCCCGCACCCGGTCCGACCGGTGCCCCACACCGTCCGACCGGTGTGACGGACAGCGGCAGCACCACTGCGGCCTTCTTCTCTCCCCAAGCACGAACCGTCCTCACACTCGCCTTGCCCCTAGGCATCCGCATACGAGGCTCAAGTACACCATCGGAAGGGTGGTACTTGTCCTTGTTAGCCCACTCCTTCTCCATTCTCTCCTCTCGCTTCCTCTTGAAGCAAAACTCCTCCTTATGGCCATCTCCCCCACAATAGCCACAATGGAACCTTACAAGCTTAGGCTTTGGCTTGGGATGTGGTCGCTCACTCGGTTTCTCTCCGCTCAAACCCTCCACCGGTTTCTCACCACTAGCCTTCTCACTCTCCTTCCCAAAGAACACTTTCCCCGAAGTGCTCACAAACTTGATAGGCTTTTGTAGGTCATTTGTGGGTGTAGGAAACACGGGTGGAGCTGGGGTTGTGTCTAGTCGGTTCCTTAGATGGTTAGGTTTTGGAGGGAAATCATTTTTGTGGTGAGTTTTTGGTGGCTCCGGGATATTCTCTCCACTTCCTTCACCAACCTTGTTTGCCCCAAGCCCCTCACCATCTTGCCTCTTAAAGGCCTCGATCATCATCCTCAACTGAGGCTCATGACCGGACAACCAACCCATCAACTTCCTCAAGTCATCATTCTCATCCTGCAAATGATCAACATAATGTGCAAGCTCCGAATTTTTCAATGCATGCATTTCACAGGTAGAGCAAGATGTAGGCATGGGTTCCTTCAATTTAGCCTCGAGCGAACTAGTGTAAGCATGCATCTCATCAATTTTAGCATGCAAAACGGGGCAAGAAGTGCAAGCACCTAGCAAAGCGAGTCTAGACTTAAGCTCGCCCACTTCAACCCTAAGCACATCTAGTTCCTCACACTTGGAGGCATGCTTCTCCTTAAACAAAGCAAGATCGGCAAGGAATATGGAGCAATCAAGACAATCATTCTCATCAGAAACAACAGGGCTAGCCTTAAGCGAATCAATCTCAAGCTTGCTATCAAGCACCTGTGTCTCTAGCTCGGCCCACTCTAGTCCTAGCATCCTCGAGTGAAGCCCTAAGCTCTTTCCTCATTTTCTTGGCCTCTTTAAGCATATCATCACGGTTATCAAGCAAAGAGCCAAGCCTCTCATTCTCCTGGCGCAAGAAGGGAAGTTCATCACGCACCTCGTCGTCGGACTCGCAGTCCGAGTCGCTCCGTGTGCTCTTCTTGCTGCCGAACTCGCCGCCATGGTGCGAAGCCATCTCTCGCGAAGCGGCTCGGCCCGCTCGGTGTTCTTGGACGACTTCTTGTTCTTGCGGCGATCTCCCTCGTCTTCGCTGCTACTCGAGCTCGAGGTGGAGTACGCGGAACTGGAGTCGACGTCGCTCGCTCCAACCATCGCTCGGGCCTTGCCTCGGCCCTCCTTCTTCCTCGATCGTCGCTCGTCCTTGTACTTGTTCTTGTGCTTGCTCTTGTGGTCGCGCCTCGAATGGTACTTGCCATCGTTCATCCTCGGCTTGTGCTTGTAGCCGTCCTTGTTCTCGGCCTTCTCCGGGCGGTCGGCGACGAAGTGTCCCGCTTGCCGCACCGGAAGCAAGTCCTCGTGTTCCTCCTCATGTTCACGCGGTTCTCGTGCGGCCTCTTGAACCGCCTCGTCAACGGCGCCGGCTCGTCCTCTCCAAGGTCATCAAACTCCTCATCCGGCATAGACATCGAGAGGAAAACGAGAACATCCTGGTGGATGGGTTAGAGTTAGTCTTTCCTTTGGAACCACCAACGAGGGCAAGACTATGGGAATCGTCGGTCCCTCGAGCCCGGCGTCATACCCCTATCCACCTCGCCCGACTTGAGCTTAGAGAACGGCTCGTTCACCGTCGAGTATCATACCTCTCCGACTCGACTATGGCCTCGAACTTTCCGCCCCATATCGTACGATCCAAAGAGTGTAAGAGCTTGACCGCTCTATCATGATCATCGTACGGGAGCACGTCCACATTGGCCCTCATGTTGTTCACCACCACCGTGAACCTCTGAAACAAGGCATCGATGGACTCACCGGGGAGATGAGTGAAGTTCTCGTACTCTCTCGGTAGGTCGCATACATCCGTGCCTGAACCTGGGCGTTCCCAACATGAGCCTCCTTCAACACAGCCCAAATCCTACAAGCCAAGTGCTCGGTGTGCACCCAATCGAACTCGAGCCGACACAAAGCACGAAACAAGTAGTCGACCGCCTTATTGTTGGCGTCGAATCTGTCCCTCGACCCTGGAGCAAGGAAATCCATCGGCTGGACATAGCCTGTGTCCACCGTGACATCCCAAAGAAGCTAACCCTTTCCGCGGAGGAACGCACCCATCCGCTTGCTCCACATCTGGTAGTTCTTGCCATCGAAGTGTGGAGGACCCGAACCCCGTTCTCGGTACGCCATCCTTGGATCTTAGATCGGTTAGAGTCAACAAAGACCCGAACCGGCTCTGATACCACTTGAAGGACCGATACGGCGAACCAGAGAGGGGGGGAGTGAATGGGAGCCGATAAAAAATTCTTCTCGAAGGAGATGAAAAACTCCAACAAGACGAACGCGGCTTCCAACACACGTCTCCGACTCACTACCAAGGTTGGTCAAGCCCACGTAGCCACTGGAGTGCCACCGGACCTAGGAACCAACACACCACCTTCCGACCCGAGAAACGCGGCGGAAAAACCAAACCTCGAGTCTACAGACCCACACCGGTCGGACCGGTGCGCACCACCGATCGACCGGTCCCCGCCGGTGAAACCGAGCAACTTCCACTAAGTGGCTCTACACCGGTCGGACCGGTGGGAGACGCGCCGGTCGGACCGATGGCGACGTAAAGCCCCCAAGGCACCAAACAAAGCCAACCGACCACCAAACGGACCCAAACTCGAAACAAGCAGCACCATGGGACAACAAAGAACACACCAAGACGCTCACCCGAGCAAAAACCCATAAGGGCTTGCACCGGTCGGACCGGTCAAGAGCACCGGCCGACCGGTGTAGCTCGGGCGACTCGGGATGAACAACACCCGCAGTCAACTCCCCCAAATCCAAATCTCGATCTCCCGAATCGCTCCACGGACTTGAACAAGACTTTGGGGATATCGGGAACACCTCATTAGGAGTCCATAGCCAAGTTTAATCCCACCAAATCTCATCCAAAAAGGAGGAATCGAAGAAATCCCGCCGAAAGCACTTCCAACCCAAGAACTCAAGAAACCCCCAAAATCGAGCACTTTTACTCACGGATTTGGGAGGGGAATCACAACCCAAAGAACCACGAAGGGTTCCCACAAATTTCCCCCATCAAATCCCCAAGAGAAAAGCCCCGAAAACAACCCAAAGAAATCACCGAGAAAGGGCTCCGAAAATCACCACCAAGAACAACCGGGGAAAACACATCCAAACCTTGAGGAACCACGCCGAATCATCTATACATGAGACAAAGGTTCGTACAAGGTCTAGCAAGCCGCCCGATCATCCATCCCTCTCTACAAGATCTCTCCGTGAAGCTCTCTTGCTAGTCCTAAAGAAAACCTAAGGAAAATAGGTGGAAAATAGGAAAACTAATGAGCTAGGGTTCCAAGAGTTGGCTGCCATCCTCTCACCTCTTGGGTTATATGGAGGCAACCGAATGTCTAAAATGCCCTTCTCTACTAACTAGGGATACAAGCCCCTCAAGGGCGGATTTGGAATTCTTGATGTCTTCACCATCGGACGGATGCCGGCGACCGCACCCCTCGCGTAGCCTCGACGCAAGCCATGCGATCCCGACGCGTGTCCTCCGCTTCGAAGATTCCGGACCGCGTCGTCGCACACCGGTCGACCGGTGCTCCTCACCGGCCGACCGGTCCCCACCGGCCGATCGGGTCGACCCACCGGTCCGAGCCGGTCCGGTGCCGCTCGCACCTCCGTCTTCGGTTCTCCGGTCTTGGCTTTGTGGATCAACCAAGGAACCCAAGTGGTTTTCACGGTGAACCACCGGAAACCCCGCGAACTCGGTGTAGCCTCCGCCAATCTCCACTCATGACTTGGCTCCCACGTAGTCCCGGCTCGACCTTGGTTTTGAGGCTCAACCAAGAAACCGTCCATGACTTCATCTTGCTTGTTCATGCCACCATGCGGCCCGCACTTGACCCCGTTGGCCACCGGGTCCCTCGAACGAAGCCTACTTGTCTTCTCCACACCCGGAGGCCTCACCGGCGACGACCTTTCGCGCTTGTTCTTCACCCGCACCAACACCGGTCAAGCCGCAACCTCGCACCCGCAATACTTAGCCAAGAGTCGGTCCACACAACGTTGTCAATCACTCATCACACAAGGAAGCGACCATCCACCGGTCCTCGAACCACACATGGTCCTCACAAGCCGGGATCGAAAGCGGTGAAACATCGCCTTTGCCGCTTCAACGACGAGAAGTGCAAGGCGATTGACGAGGAGGTTATGAAGCACCTTAGTGTAGGATTCATCCGAGAAGTCTTCCACCCCGAGTGGCTAGGGAACCCTATACTTGTAAAGAAGAAGAATAAGAAATGGAGGATGTGTGTTGACTACACGGGCCTTAACAAGGCGTGTCCCAAGGATCCGTTTCCTTTGCCTCGCATAGATCGGGTAGTCGATTCAACAACAGGGGTGCGAAACCCTCTCGTTTTCTCGATGCGTATTCCGAGTACCAACGGATAGCGATGTGTATAGCGGACCAACTCGCGACCTCATTCATCACTCCGTTCGACGCGTATCGCTACCAAATGATGCCCTTCGGACTCAAGAACGCGGGAGCCACTTTCCAACGATGCATGTGACGTGTCTTTGGAGAGTTGATAGGACACATCATAGAGGCGTACGTCGACGACATCGTCATCAAGTCAAAAAAGATGAGGGACTTGGTCCCCGACCTCACCGAGGTCTTCGCGAAGCTACAACAAGGCACGGGGTGCGGCTAAACCCCCGAGAAGTGCGTTTTCGGGGTCCCGAGGGGCATGCTCCTTGACTTTGTCGTGTCGAACGCGGCATTGAGGCTAATCCCGAGAAGATCTCGACCATCATGGACATGGGGCCGATCAAGAACCCGAAGTGTGTGCGGCGTGTCACGGCCGTCTCGCGGCTCTAAGTCGCTTCATAGCGTGACTCGGAGAGCGCACTCGCCACCGTACAAGCTTATGAAGGAGTCCGACCACTTCACGTGGACCCTCGAGGCACAAGAGGCACTCGATTCCCTCATGATATGCTCAAGAGTCCTTCGATTCGACCGCTCCGACCCCCGAGGAGCCAATGCTTCGTACATCTCGGCCGACAACCCGGGTGGTCGGTGCGGCGGTGGTCGAGCGAGAAGAGCCCGAAGGTCGCAGAAGGTGCAACAACCCGTGTACTTCATCGCCGAGGTGCTCTCCGACTCCAAGACGAGCTACTCCTAGATGCGAGAAGCTTGTGTACGCGATCCCGATGACCGAGCGCAACCTCCGGCACTACTTCGACTCACACCCCATCACGGTGTGTCCAAGTATCCGCTCGGGGAGGTCATCCGTAACCCCGAGGTCGAAGGGAGGATCGCCAAGTGGGCGCTCGAGCCGATGGGATAGAACATCACATACGCACCACGCAACGCCATCAAGTCACAAGTACTCGCAGACTTTGTGGCCAAGTGGACGGAGATTCAAACTCCCACGGCGTCGATCGAGCGGGGACTTGGGTCATGTATTTCGACGGCTTGGTCATGAAGGAAGGAGCCGGTGTAGGCCTTGTCTTCATCTCGCCTCTTGGCGTGTGCATGGAGTACTTGGTACGACTACACTTCCCGGCATCAAACAACGCCACCGAGTACAAAGACCTGATCAATGGTCTCCGAATCGCCGTTGAGCTCGGGATCAAGCGCCTCGAGATCGGGGGCGACTCGGAGCTGGTCGTGGATCAAGTCATGAAGGATAAAACCGCATGGACTCGAAGATGGCGGCATACCGTCAAGCCGTATGAGATCCGAGGGCAAGTTCCACGGCCTCGAGCTCCATCGAGTCGCGCGACTACAACAAAGCAGCCGACGTACTCGCAAAGACCGCATCCGATCCACGGCCCATTGCCTCACGGGGTCTTGGCGAGTGATCAACATGCACCCTCCGTACGAGCGGAGGGGGGAGAAGCCACCGAGAGGAGTCGGAACCCGAAGTCATGGCGATCGACCGGCCGCCCGAGCCGAACCTTGAAGATCCCTACCGGCGTTGTCCAATCCTCGAGTGGTTAGTGGAGGGGAAGCATCCCTCCGACCGGATGGAGGCTCGACACATCGCCCACCGAGCAAAGGCGTTCATCCTCATCGACGGTGAGCTATACAAGCATGGAGCAGCCGACATACTCATGCGGTGCATCCTCCGGGATCAAGGCCGTGAGCTGTTGCAAGAGATACATGCCGGCACCTCGCGGTCACCACACCGGCCCGAGAACACTTGTCGGGAAGGCTTTCCGACAAGGTTTCTGCGGCCAACAGCGATCGCGGACTCCAAGGACATCGTACGACGCCGTGAAGGGTGCCGGTTCTACGCTCGACAAACTCATCTCCCGGCGCGGGCGCTTCGGACCATCCCAATCACGTGGGCCTTCGCGATCCGGCACTTGGACATGGTGGGGCCACTCGACAAGCGCCGGGGGCTTCACCCACCTTCTCGTGGCGGTCGGCGGTGTTCTCCAAATGGATCGAGGCTCGGCCCATTGTCAACGTCCGCTCCGAGGAGGCGGTGTCATTCTTCACCGACATCATCTATCGCTTCGGCATACCCAACACGATTATCACCAACAATGGCACCCGAGTTCACGGGGAAGAAATTCCTTAACTTCGCGACAACAACAACATCCGTGTGGACCGGTTCGTTGTTGCTCACCCAAAGACGAACGAGAAGTCGAGAGGGCGAACGGCATGATCCTAAAAGGTTTAAAGCCAAGAATCTTCAAGTGGTGGACAAGTTCCGAGCAAGATGGGTAGCCGAGCTACCATCCGTGTTGTGGAGTCTACGCACCACACCGTGCCGAGCCACGGGATTCACGCCCTTCTTCATGATGCATGGCTCCGAGGCGGTCTTGCCCACAGACATCGACTACGACAGCCCCATGAGTACGGGCTTACACCAAAGAGGGAAATCAGGTCGTACTCGAAGACGCGATTGATCAACTCGACGAGGTGCACGACGTAGCACCGCTGCGATGCACCAAGTACCAGCAGGCCCTGCGGCGCTACCACGAGCGCAACGTGCACCCCCGCGAGTTCCACATCGGAGATCTCGTGCTCGATGAGTTCAAGGCAGCAAGGATAGGCACAAGCTATAACCACCTTGGGAGGGACCCTTCATCATCCACGAGGTGCTCCGACTAGGGATATACAAGATCCAGTACGAGGACGGGAGGGTCGTCTCCAACGCATGGAACATCGAACACCTGCGCCCGCTTTATCCTTGAGTAAATATTCAAACCTCGTACATCAATAAATAGATGTTGCATGCCTTGTTCACATGTCTCTAAGTTCGATAAACTTATCGTTTGGCTGTGTTCATGTGTTTACGACAACGCCTGGGGCTGAGCAGCGTGCAAAGACGCTCCCTGCTCGGGGGCTACCCAGGCCACGATGCCCTCCCTTGTTTTTACGAAATTTTTCAAAAAAAATCCCGACAACTGTGTCGAGATCGATCGCACGAGCGAAAGGTTTTTTGACGGAAGCTCGATCTCGCAAAAAATAAAGACGGCGGTCTGCGTGGGATGAGGGGTTGCTGTTCGTTTAAAGCTCCTAGTGCTCACGCCTCCTGTTGACGGTGTATTTTGGTACACCAAACATGTTCATTAAACTTTGGTTTGGATTTTATTATAGAACTAACCCGCCACTAGGCACACTAATCATATAACAAGTTCATCTATGTGCATGCATTTGGAAGTGTTGTGTTTATGCAGGAAAACATGGACATAAAGGACGGATTCACAACTAGTTAAAAGGAGCATTTACAGAGTCTTGTTCATGTTCATGAGCTTGATGAAATCACTTCCAATGGTGGCGAGAACCGAAGTGCTACGAAGGAACACCCTCAGGGATTGAAGCGTAAAAGACCGAACTTCATGCGCGGAGAACCTCCATCTTGGACGTGAGGATGACATCGTCAAAATCATGCAAGTGGAGGGGGCAAAGTGCATAATCACCCGAAGACCCACATGAGCGAAGGGGCAACCGAACCGGCCGGGTGGGCTCGGGGCCGGCCGGCCCAGCCGGCCGGCCCGTGCCGGTTCCATTGTCGGTTCGCCCCCCCTTTTCTTGCACCCGAAGGATCTTCAACCCAAAAACCCTGGAGGTGCCGCCATTCGGAGGGGGGAGAGCCATTCACACCAGGAGGCCATCCACAAGCTAGAGAGAGAGGAGGGAGATCTCCGGAGGGGGATTGACCACCTCGAAGGAAGCACCCACAAGTGGAGAAGAAGGAAGACACCGTCGGAAGGGTGACCATGATCAATGGTGCTATGTCTAGCACCTTGATGGGGTAATCTCCTTATTCGTCCATGGGTTGTAATCGATCTTGAGATGTAATCGTACTTTGTTGGATTATCTATCTATCATCTTGTGTTGAATATACTTTAATGCTTAAGGTTAGCTACCATGCCGTAAAGGGAGTAGAGCTCCAATTGTCGGGGACGACCCCCGAGGGTCCCCTAAAAAACCGGGGAACCCCGCTCGAAAACCCGCAAAAAACAAAACAAGACACACCTCTAACCTAAGCACGCACACATGGCGCGACCCACGCCGCGGCGGCCCCCGCGGCCCGCCGCAGAGGCCCAATCAAGCACCCCCTCGAGCGGGTTCCGCCTCGCTCGAGGGCTCACGCCCCCTCGAGCGGGTTCCGCCTCGCTCGAGGGCTCACGCCCCTCTCGAGCGGGTTCGCTCGCTCGAGGCTCCCTCACGAGTGAACCTCGCTCCCGCACGCGGGTACGAGCATTTAATGCTCTGACACCGCGCCACCGCGCGCTTGGGAATCACGCCCCGGCGCTGTTCCGCCAACTCCCTAGGGGCAGCCCATCCCCGCCACTGTGGGGGACTGTGCGACGAGGCCGGTGTCAGCTCCGTGACACTGTGCCGCCCACTCCTGTACGGTTAACGCACCGCGCCCTCGAAGGGGGGCCGGTCATACCCTCGAACCTCCTTCTCGTGACTCTACAGGGTCAAGCCGTGACGTCAGGCCGGCGGGAGCACCATCCCCATCGCTGTCAGTCCTGTGCGGCCATCCCCGCCCGCCGCGTGCCACGCCGTGCACCGCCGCACCCACTCCAACGTTGTTGGGCACGCGGGGATGGGACGCCTCCACGCCTGCCACTGTACCCCGTACGGATCACCGTCAACGGCCTCCTCGAGCTCGCCTGGAGACGCCCCGGTCAACCACAACGCCTTCACCCTCGAATCCGCCCCCGTTCAAGTACGGGGCACGCCACGACGCCAAGACCAAAGCAAGGTTCGCCAGGACGACCGCCAACTCCCCGCCCCCGTACGCCATACCTCCACACGTAGCTAAACAGTGCAGCACGCCTGTAAATCACCCTCTCCTTGGTCTATAAAAGGAAGGTGATCCCCCCTCGCCGCGGGGGGAGAAGACATCAGACACTGGACTACGGGTTGCGATCACTCACACGCTCCCCGTCTTCCCCACGATATCGGCACCCTCCTCAATCACTCCACTTGGGACTTGGAGGCCACGCCTCCTCTCCCGCCTCGCTTGTAGCCGCCCCACTACAGGCACCCCTGGTGCGAAGCAATACAGTGCCTCGAGCACACCCCTGCTGGACGTACGGCCCGGCGGGAACCGGGGATAAACCAAGTGCCTTAGTTGCTTAGGACCGACCATCGAGGGACAGATCTCAGCACTTATTACTAGTTTGTGTCGGGACTACATTCCGCACCGAGCGCTGGCGCCCACCGTGGGGCACGCACGCTGAAGATCACCCGTCATTAGCTCTCTCGATGGTGATTCGCATCGAGTATCGTGGTCAGCATTACTGCATGGGCAGGTCGGACCCCCGCCCCACCGGATTCGAAATCCGGTTCGGGGGCCCGAACTTTCAGGCCACGGGGAACGACTACCTGATGCGTCTCACTATCCGTGAGGAGCTCCGCGCGTAGCGCCAAGCCGGGTCCGTCCCGGTTGCCGCCGCACGCATCGCCGCGACACCAACACTCGCCGGCACGGACGCCGTGGGTCCATCGGCACCACGACGCCGCCGTCACTGCCGCCGGCGCGCGCGTCAAGCGCGGTCGGAGCACCGACATGCCGCACACGTCGCCTCGCAACGTGACGCGCCCGCCGGCACGACAACGCCGCGCCCCGGCGGGGGAGCGCTCGGTCTCGGGACCGCGCTTCCCTATCGGTGCCGCGCGGCGCCACGACGACCTATGTTGCCAACACCGGCGTCAACACAACGATGCGCGGGGTTCCCCCTGGCCGCCACATCTTGGTTGCCAGGGACCCTAGCGCCTCCGCCGGTGAGAGTCATCCCTAGGTTCCGTCGACGCCCGCCACCCGCCACCTCGCATGGATACGCGGAGTGGGACTTCTCGGTGTGCCGGATCCAAGGGATGTTCGGGCGGTTCCTCGACGCCGCGAACTACCGGTTCGGCTACTCCGACGACTCCAACGGCGGGAGCTACGACCCCACGTGGGAATGCTGCGTTGTCATCGTCAACGACCCGGAAGAAACGCCGTCGACGTGGCGGGCGCCGGCGACGGGGAGGTTCCTCCGGCTCTAGGGACCGGATCACGCCCGGGCCGTGGGGCCAAGCGCCCCTCCCCCCTCACCTCCGAGGGGGGGCCGACATCAATGCGCAACGCGGCCCGGGGCATGCGAGCTCGAGGCCAAGCCGGCGGAAGAATACCACACGGTGCGGTTGCTTCGCGCCTCTATCGTGGGAGAAGCCCCCGCGCGCGGCGAACGCGCGTGTGAGCCGGCGGACAAGCCCGCGATCGCATCAACGCGGACTTCAACATCGACAACCCGGACACGCCCCCACGAGCAAGCCAAAAGCTCATCGCCGCCACGACACCGCCGCGGGCCATGCCCGCCCCTTCGACGCCCGAGGCGCGGAACCCGCACCGCGAGGCGCGGGCGCTCATCGAGCAAGCGGCCGTCCAGCCGGGCCAAAAGCTCGGCGTCCCGCATCCGCCAATAGGGGAGCGCACGGGACGACGGGGGTGCACAAGGCCTCGAGCCCCTCGGTACACACGGGCGGCGTGGCGGAGCGCCCCGCCAACCCCGGGGGTGCACGCCGGCCAAAGAGCGGCTCCTCGACACGCGCGGGCAAGCCCGAGACGGCGACACCCGCAACGTCATTAACGCCCGACGAACGAGCAACGCGGAGGCACGGGCGGCAGCAAGCTACCACCCTCGACGGGGGTGGACGCTACGACAGCGGGGAGGACCGCTCACCGACGCCGGAGCCCCCGGGAACCCGTGTGTTCAGCCGGGAGATCCGCACGGCGACCTTCCCTCGGCGCTTTCGTCGCCCCACGACGATTGTCAAGTACAACGGGGAGACGGATCCCCGTGCGTGGCTCAACGACTACCGCCTGGCGTGTCAGCTGGGCGGAGCCACCAGCGACGAGGTCATCATCCGCAACCTCCCCCTGCACCTCGCCGACTCGGCGCGGACGTGGCTCGAGCACCTACACCGCGCCCGGATCCACAACCGGGAGGACTCGGTCCGCACGTTCGTGGGAAATTTCCAGGGCACGTACATGCGCCCTGGGAACTCCTGGGACCTGCGCTCTTGCACCCAGAAACCCGGAGAATCGCTCCGGGATTTCATACGGCGTTTCTCCAAGCGCTGCACGGAACTCCCGAGCGTGGCGCAGTCCGAAATCGTGCACGCTTTCCTCGAAGGCACCACATGCCGGGATCTCGTGCGCGAGCTTGGGCGCAGCCCGCCGGTGGACTCGAACGAGCTGTTCGACATCGCCACCAGCTTTGCCTCGGGCGAAGAGGCGGTGGGGGCGATCTTCGATGGCAAGAAGGGCAAGCGCGCGGACGACACGCCCGCGGAGGGCAGCAAGTCCAAGGAGCTCTGCCAAAAAAACAAGCGGGGCAAGAAGGGAAAGAAGCCACGCCACGAGGCGCGCGAGTAGGGGCGCGACGACGATGACGGCGAAGCTCTTGCGTTGACCCGGCCGGCGGGGGCCCTCGAGCGGCCCCTCGAGGTTCGGGAGTGTTCGATGACATGCGAAGAAGTCGTGTCCCTACCACAAAACACCGATCAACCACACCCTCGAGCAAGAGGCGACATGCTCAAGTAGTTTACGGCCGCGCCGTCGCGAAGGACGACGAGGCCAAGAAAGACGGGGGGGTGATGGCGACGCCGGTGGCTTCCCCCGCCGTGGAGAACGTCTTCCTCATCTTCGGGGGGCCGACCGTCGACATGTCCGGCCGCCGCCGCAAGCGGGAGCGGCACGAGGTTCTCGCCGCGAGAAGGCGCCTCCCTCCTTCCTCGACCGGTCGGAGGACGCCATCACGTTCGCCGCGAGGATCACCCGAACCGCATCCCCAACCGGGTCGCATGCGGGCCGGTGGTCGACCCGGTCATCGGGAATGCACGGTTCTCGAAGGTCTTGATGGACGGAAGCGGCAGCAGCCTCAACATCCTCTACGCGCACACGCCGCGCCCGCCGGGGATCGGGTTGGACCGGCCGCGGCCCAACACGACGCCGTTCCATGGCGTCGCGCGGGCAAGCGCGTCCGGCCCTCGGGCGGATCGACCCGCCCGTCCGGTTCGGCACGCGGGACAACTACCGCAAGGAGGCGCTCACCTTCAAGGTGGTAGGGTTCGGGGGCGCGTACCATGCCATACTTGGGCGGCCCTGCTACGCCAAGTTCATGGCGGTACCCAACTACACCTACCTCAAGATGAAGATGCGGGGCCCAACGGCGTCATCACCGTGGACTCATCCATCGAGCACGCCTTCGACTGCGACGTCGAGTGCATGGAACACGCCGAGGCCCTAGTACCGGATGAAGCGCTGGTGGCCAACATGGAGAAGATGGTCAACGAGGACCTCGACTCCACCGCCAAGCATGCCGGCGGCTTCGAGGCCGCCGAGCGTACCAAGGAGGTGCCTCTCGACCCCTCGCTCCCGAGGGCAAGGCGTTGAGGGTCAGTTCTACCCTCGACCCGAAATAGGAAGTGGTGCTCGTCGACTTTCTCTCGCGCCAACGCCGACATCTTCGCGTGGAGCCCCTCGGACATGCCAGGCATCCCGAGGGAGGTCGCCGAGCACTCCCTTGACATCCTACCTCACTCCCGCGCCGTGCGGCAATGGCCGCGCCGCTTTGACGAGGAGCGGCGCCGGCAATCGAAGCGGAGCCGCGGAAGCTCCTAGAGGCCGGGTTCATCAAGGAAGTGTTCCACCCCACTTGGTTAGCTAATCCCGTATTAGTGAAGAAAAAGAATGGGAAGTGGCGGATGTGTGTAGACTACACTAGTCTTAATAAAGCATGTCCTAAAGTTCCTTTTCCTTTGCCGCGTATCGATCGGATTGTTGATTCGACCGCCGGGTGCGAACTCGCTTCCGTTTTCTTGATGCCTATTCCGGTACCACCAAATAAAAATGAAGGAGTCCGACCAGCTCGCGACTTCGTTCATCACGCCGTTCGGGATGTATTGCTACGTCACGATGTCGTTCGGCCTCCGAAACGCGGCGCGACGTACCAACGAAGTATGCGAAAGCACGTCTTCGGAGACCACATCGGGCGAAACGTTGAGGCGTACGTAGATGATATAGTCATCAAAACCAGGAAGGCGGACGACCTGGTTAACGACCTCAGCATCGCGTTCGGCTGCCTACGGGCCAATGGGGTTAAGTTAAACCCGAAAAATGTGTCTTTGGCGTGTCGCGGGGTATGCTTTTAGGATACATCGTCTCCCGGCCGAGGCATCGAGGCCAACCCCAAAAAGGTTGCGGCCCTCGAGCGGATGGGTCCGATTCGGGACCTTAAGGGAGTCCAAAGGGTGCTATGGTGCCTTGCCGCCTTGAGCCGCTTCATCTCGCGGCTCGGCGAAGGGCTTGCCCCCTCTACCGGCTCCTCAAGAAGCACGAGCGCTTATCCTGGACCGCCGAGGCCCAGGAGGCGCTTGATAAGCTAAAGGCGTCCCTCACCCACGCCCCGATCTTCACACCGCCGCAAGTCGGGCCGAGCCCCCGTACCTCTACGTGGCCGCGACCACCCGAGGTGGCCGCCGCCGTGATCGTGGTGGAGCGCACGAGAGGAGGGACACGCCTTGCCGGTTCAGCGGCCGGTGTACTACATCAGCGAAGTCTTGTCCGACACCAAGACGTGCTACCCACAAGTCCAAAAGCCGCTCTACGCAAAGGGTTCTTGCGCGGCGCAAACTCCGCCACTACTTCGAGGCTCACCCCGTCACGGTGGTTTCCTCCTTTCCGTTAGGAGAGATCATCCGTAACTCGGATGCAGCAGGCAGAATTGCCAAGTGGTCGGTGGAGCTGATGGGCGAAACGCTTGCCTACGCCCCGCGCAACGCCATCAAGTCCCAAATCTTGGCGGATTTCGTTGCCGAGTGGACGGATACGCAATTGCCGCCGCCACAAATCCAGGCGGAGTGCTGGACCCTGTACTTCGACGGCTCGATGAAGAAGACGAGGGCGGCGCCGGCCTCGCTCTTCGTCTCGCCCCTCGGGGAGCACATGCGGTACGCCGTGCGCCTTCACTTCCCCGCATCAAACAACATGGCCGAGTACGAGGCCCTGCTTTGCAGCCTCAAGATCGCCATCGAGATAGGCGTCAAACGCCTCGACGTGCGGGGGGATTCGCAGCTCGTGATCGACCAGGTCATGAAAAACGCGAGCTGCCACGACGATAAGATGGAGGCGTACTGCAAGGCCGTGCGGGCCCTCGAGGACAAGTTCTACGGCATCGAGCTCAACCACGTGCCCCGCCGGTATAACGAGGAGGCGGACGAGCTCGCCAAGATCGCGTTAGGGCGGGTCACGGTCCCCCCGAACGTCTTCGCTCGGGACGTTGCCCAACCCTCCGTCACCCTCGAGCCACAACCCTCGGACCGCACGGAACCCTCGGGGCTCCCTCGAACCCCCGCGGGAGCGAGAGCCCATGGACGAGGACCCCTCGAACGAGGTGTTCGTGCTCTCCCTCCTCGAGGGGTACGGGCCGACGAGGCCGAAGCCATAAACGTCGAGCCGTCCCCGGTGAGGTGGACTGGCGCGACAAATATATCGCTTGGATGGACCGAGGGGAACTCCCCTCGGACCGGACCGAGGCCATACGCATCGCCAGGATGGCCAAATCCTTCACCCTCGTCGACGGCGAGCTGTACAAGCGCGCCGCCTCCGGCATCCTGCGGTGATGTGTGCCTATCCCCCGGGGCGCGAGCTCCTCCGGACATACACGCGGGTGTGTGCGGCCACCATGCCGCACCCCGCACCCTCGTGGGTAACGCGTTCCGCAAGGGCTTTTATCGGCCCACCGCGGTCGCCGATGCCAACGAGATTGTGCGCACCGCGAAGGGTGCCGGTTCTACGCTCGCGAGTCCAACCTCCCCCGTGCACGTCCCGGGACCATCCCCATCACGTGGCCCTTCGCCGTTATGCCAACCCGCCCAGAAAATACCGTACTATCGCCTAAGACCGATCCACTTTGGTCATTAAGCAATAATAAAGTATCATCCCGTCGTTAGTTGCGGGTTAACGCCCGTAAATCACTTGAAAAGCAACAAGGATCGAATATAGGCATTAAAACTCACTCGAAGGCGAGTCCGGAGATACAACAACATTGATATCCAAATTCGTACCCCGAGGGGTTTATTTATTACAAACCATAGTTTTTGCCATGAGGAAACAGTTCGTAGTTTTCGAAAGCGGCGGAAATAAACTAACGGAAGCGAAGTCACCACGGGAGGCCATCCATGATGCTTTCGGCGAGTCGTCCTCCACCCACTCCGGCTCCCGGCCGGCGGGATCTCACCGGGCCACACATCACCGAAGGCATTACCTGGATCAACACATTATAGCAAGGCTGAGTATACTAATACTCAGCAAGTCTTACCGATCGGTGATATCTACTTCACCAATTCTAGACCATGAAAGGCTTTTTGGCTACTGGGTTGCCTTTGCTAAAAAGTAACAAAGAGTAGGTCCTTACTTTCAAGATTTTAGCACAAGTTCTAGTAGGTTTAACCTTTACTACATTAGCCAACTAGTACAAACAAAGTTGTACAATACAATTAATCAAGCATCATCTTCATCAACTTCCATCATTAGGGATCTCATGACTAGTGGAGTAAGTAGTCTCGGATAACGGTGAGAGGCCGACAATCGATTGATTTAAACCTTGCAAGGTAGATCCAAACACACGGTAGGCTGCCCCCGCAAGGACAACATTCCCAGGCCGTCCCCAAAAATCCTCGGGTCGGGATCGAATCTTACGATCTTTGGTGTAGGCTATCCCAGCATACCCCGCGAGATACCCGGAGTCACCATACACCACCGGAGGCGAGCCGTGAGAGCGAATCCCAAGAGTAGTAATGGTAGGATCCCTTGCCGCCTCATTAAGGTACTAGGCTTACCGGTCCCATACCCGACATGTGCTTAGTACGTTCAAAGACTTAACCCACATAACCACTGGACCGGAGCCCGCATCCCATGCTCTTACCACGTGAGCAATCCATTTAAGGATACATTGTGATTCCTATCTAGGAACCTATTCTCGCGAGTGAGGTCATCACTCGACTTGTAATGTCCTATAGCTTAGCAGCTATCGACCTATCATACTAGTAAGGACAAGGTACCTAGGGATCATGCATCTAGGGTTTCATTCAACTCCCGAACGTAAATGCACATTCATCCATAGATAATTGAATAAAGAATTTTAAAAGTCGGGTTAGATGCACCGGAGCTTGCCTTCGTCGGCCTACGTTAGCCTCGGGCACCCTCGGTGTCGAGTACTTCCATGTACTGCAGCGAAGCTTCCGCTCCTCCTTCCTCGGTTTCCGGGACAAGGGAGTAATCTCCGTCCGGAAGATCTACAGGGAATGCAATGCACGTTCAGGTGATGTGATAGTTGGTTGTCTTATCCAACTCTTGGTTGGCCATATTCACCTTAACAAGCATCTAGCAAGTGTTTTTCTTTTAGGAAGGTTATTAGTTGTACATGAGTTATTCTTTTATTGAATATTTGGGATAAATGTTTTTATTATACTTGTCATTTCATGTGAAAGCTTTAATTCCTTTTATCTTCACCAACAAAGGTGTAATTAATATTTTTATTTATGAATTAATTTCTTATCAGCGATGATATTTAATTAGTTTTTAATTATATTAAATAATACTTTCCGAAAAGGAAAAAAATAATTAGGGGTTTTTCTTTATTTAAATTCCCTTTAATAATAAAAGGGCTTTTAAGCTTTTTATTAAGCAATTAAATTACCAAAAATTAAAGGAGTGTTTCTTAAGCATACTAGCACCTATCCTGGTCCATTGGACCCACATGTAAGTGTTGGATGCTAGGAAAGTAAATATTATGGAAAAATAACAAAGGCTAGCTAGTGATTTGATTTAAATGCATTCAAAAATAAATAAGCCTCAAAATGATCTAATCATTCTCATGCATGCTCTCCGGTCCTAAACAAGCCTAAAGAACCCAAGATATACATCTAGGAACTCTACCGAACTTGGTTTATTAATTTACAAAGGAAAACATTCATAAATCAAGATTAATTATTTCGTTAAGCCAAAAATCATGCTTAACTCACAAGAGGTGCATTTTGACATTACAAGACAGTGTGCACAAGTTGAGCTCAAGAAAATAAATATATTTAACAAGAAAAATCATCTAGGCAGTTTCGCAAGAATGGAAAAGAATTTATTTAGCAAGATGTCTTGCATAACTTTGTGCAAATTTGGGGCACAGCCATTGGTCATATCCTAACACAAAACATATCCAAAATTGAGATACGAGAGGAGTTATGGATTTCAAGTTATGACAGATCTAGGTTCAACACATTTGTATTTTCATGCTAAAACTATTTAGAATCCAGCCATGAGTAAATAACAAAAGAGATGGGATTTATCATCCCGAACCCCACAAAATTGGTTTGGGATTTTTGTGATTTTTCTACGAATTTCTAGGAATTTTCTAAGGCTCGGGATCGATCCGCAAGAAAACTTAGATAGAGTTCTTAACAACTAGGCCCCGGATTTTACACGAAGCACCCTAGAAATATTTCGATCAAAGCAATCGGGCCCTTGGCCGATCCGGCGGCGCGGGCACGGCCAACGCCGGCGAGTTGGCGGCGCCGCCGTCCGCGCAAGCGGCCTTGCTCGACCACAAGCTCACCTAGGGGCCGTAGGTGGCCGGAGTGGAGGCGGAGAGGTGACCGGCGACGGGGGTTCGGCGGCGGCCGGCGGCGGTGGCCGCGGCGGCTCGGGGAAAACCGACGAGGATGCATGGTGCCGGGCAATTGGCAAGCGCGCTAGCTACACCGGGAGCTAGGAAAGCTAACGGGGGCGGTTGGACGGCGGCGAGCGCGGGCGGCGAGCTCTAGCACGGGCGGCGGCGGCAATGGCGGCGGGCGGCTCGGGCCGGCGCGCGGAGGGGGGCAAGGGCTTTTATACGCGGCTCGGCGCGTTCGTGGGTGACGAGGGGGTGACGGCGGAGATGCCTCGCCGTACTACGGCGCTCGAGCGGCGCGCGCACGGCGGCGACACGGCCGACGGACCGCCGGTCCGCGCGCGCGCGCGCGCGCACGGCGGCGCCGACGCCGGGCGCCTCGGGCGGGCGCGCGTTGGGGCGCGGGACCTCGGGACCGGGGCGTGCCTCGGGCGGTGGGGCCTCGGGCGGCGCGGCGTGGACGCCGGGGGGCGGCGGGCGGCGACGGCGGCGCGCGGGTGCGCACGACGTCGCGCGTGGCGGCGCTCTGTGCTCAACTGTTTTGCTGGTGCCCTGTTCCAACTGATTTTTCTCTAAAAATTTGAATAGAACTGGACCAAGTGATGAATACCAAAGTTGTAGATCTAGCTACCAACAACAATTTCTACAAAAGCCATATAGGGTTTTCTCGCCCGGATCAAAAGTTATTTGAATGCCATCTTTGAATGTCGGCGGGGTTTTGCAAACAGTGATTTCTGGCTTGCAATAGATTTTTCAAGTTTTTCCCCTCAAAATTGGAAATGCCAATCTACATGAAAGTTGTGTCCCTCATCAAGATCTACAACTTTCATAAAGGTAGAATTTTAAGTGTTTAGGTGAATTTTGGAGAACGCGGCAAAAGTTCCGGCAGACACCTGTGGACACTAGAGTGGCAAGGGGTTTGACCCAACCTCCGACCATGGGTTGGCCCCACAAGTTGTTTACTATTCAATTAGGGTCACTAGGGTGGGTTAGTGAGTTTTTCGAGGTGAGGGCCCGGAGTTGACCTAGGTTTGACCACGGTTGACCATTTGACCGGCTATTAAAGGTTAATTAAAAACCCGGGGCGTCACGACCTACCCCCCTTAAACGGAATCTCGTCCCGAGATTCGATTTGACAACGAAGAGATGGGGAGAAGGACTCACGGTTTCGAGACTGTAGGAAGCCCGGATACTTAGTATTAAGATAGTCCTCTGTCTCCCACGTTGCTTCTTCCTCCGTGTGATGGCTCCATTGGATCTTGTACATTCGCACGGTCTGCCTTCGGGTCTTTCGCTCCTTTTGGTCTAGTAATTTCAATGGATGCTCGACGAGTGAGAAATCCGGCTCGATCCAAGCATTAGCTTCCGTGATGATTTCATTCTCTCGGAACGAGGCATTCCCTTCTTCAACCGAGTTACATGGAACACATTGTGAACTCGCGGAAAACCGTTCGGTAATTGGATACGGTAAGCCACGGGTCCACACACTTCTATAACTTCATATGGTCCAATGTAGCGCGGGGCTAACTTTCCCTTGACTCCGAACCTTTGCACACCCTTGGTGGGGGATACTTTCAAATACACATAATCTCCCACTTCAAAGTGTCGAGGTGCGGTGCCCTTGTCATGGTAACTCTTTTGCCTCATCTGTGCCATCTTCAAATTCTCTCTAATCACTTGCACCCTTTCTTCGGCCTCTTTAACTAATTCTGGTCCAAAGAGTGTTCTCTCTTCGGCCTCTGACCAATTCAGTGGAGTGCGGCATCTACGTCCGTATAGAGCATCGAACGGTGCCATTTTCAAGCGGCTTGATAGCTGCTATTGTAAGAGAACTCGCAAGGACAAACACTTGTCCCAACTCTTGTCAAAGTGTAAGATGCTTTCTCTCAACATGTCCTCTAAAATCTGATTTATCCTCTCCGTCTGACCATCGGTCTGCAGATGATAACTGGAACTGCGGATCAGCTGGGTTCCCAAACACTCGTGCAACTGTTCCCAAAAACGAGCTACAAACTGAGTCCCTCTATCAGAGATTATAATCTTTGGGATTCCATGCGGACGAACTATGTGATCCACGTACGGCTCGCATATTGTTGTACGGAGTAAGTGGTGTGCACGGCAATGAAGTGAGCGGTCTTGGTGAGTCTATCCACAATTACCCAAATAGAGTCTTTCTTTCTAGCTGTTAGGGGTAAACCCACAATGAAATCCATACTAATATCGTCCCACTTCCACATAGGTATCGACAGGGGTTGGAGTACACCTGCCGATTTCAAATGACTTGCTTTCATCCGGTGGCAAGTATCGCACTCGGCTACATACTTGGCTACATCCACCTTCATATTGGACCACCAAAAGTTCTGTTTCAGATCTTGGTACATCTTGGTACTACCGGGATGAATAGAGAATTTGGATCGGTGAGTTTCATCTAGAATGATTTTCTTAATTTCCGGATCAACGGGGACCACTAGACGTTTCCCAAACCGGACCATATCCTGGTGATCCTTCCGGAAACAAGTATACTTGGGGTCTCCTTCGCTATTTTCTCGCCCGATGGTTTGAATATCCGCATCGTCGCGGCTGGCGTGACAATTCCGTCATAAAGATTGGACTCGCCGTCAAGGCATAAAGGTTTCCCTGCGGTACCACTTCTAAGTTGAGCCTCCTCATTTCCTCACACAAGGGTTCACTAACCGGATCCAACTCTAGGTGGTTGCAATGATCTTTTCGGCTAAGAGCATCCGCCACAACAGGTTGCCTTACCGGGGTGGTAGTGCACTTCTAGATCATAATCTTTAATCAACTCAAGCCATCTTCGCTGTCTCATGTTCAATTCGGATTGGGTGAAGATGTATTTGAGACTCTTGTGGTCGGTGAAGATATTGCAACGATTACCCATTAGATAGTGTCTCCATACCTTGAGGGCATGGACAACAACAGCTAACTCAAGATCATGGGTAGGATAATTGAGCTCATGGGGTCGAAGGGCTCGTGAAGCATAGGCAATGACTCGGCCTTCTTGCATAAGGACACAACTGAGACCCGTGCCTGATGCGTCACAGAAGACTTCAAACGGTTTGGAATTATCGGGTTGTACTAGCACTGGGGCTGAAGTTAGATGTTGCCTTAGGGTGTGGAAAGCTTTCTCACATGCTTCGCTCCACACGAATTTCACTCCTTTCTTGAGTAATTCGGTCATGGGTTTTGCGATTCTGGAAAAGTCATGAATGAATCGACGGTAGTATCCCGTCAATCCTAGGAAGCCGCGGATTTGATGTACGGACTTGGGTGGTTTCCAATCTATCACCTCTTGAACTTTGCTAGGATCTACGAAGATACCATCGTGGGAAATGGTGTGCCCTAAGAATTTCACACTTTTCAACCGGAATTCGCATTTGGAGAACTTAGCATAAATCTTGTGATCTCGCAAACGCCGAAGGACAACTTGGAGATGTTTGGCGTGCTCTTTCTCGCTTTTGGAATAGATGAGGATATCATCAATGAAGACCACGACAAATTTATCGAGCTCCGTCATGAACACGGAGTTCATGAGGTACATGAAGTAGGCGGGGGCATTAGTGAGTCCGAAAGACATGACCAAGAACTCGTAAAGACCATAACGAGTGGAAAAAGCGGTTTTAGGAATATCGCAAGGTCGAATCTTGATTTGGTGGTAGCCAGAACGAAGGTCGATCTTAGAGAAGACTTTGGCACCAGCCAATTGATCAAAAAGAACATCAATTCGGGGAAGCGGGTATTTGTTTTTGATGGTGACTGCATTGAGTGGTCGATAATCTACGCACATTCTCAAGCTACCATCTTTCTTCTTAACAAAGAGGGCAGGGCAACCCCAAGGAGAAGAGCTCGGGCGAATATAACCCTTATCTAACAGTTCTTGGAGTTGGGTTTTTAGTTCAGCTAACTCTTTGGGTGGCATGCGATAAGGTCTTTTGGAAATGGGTGCGGTACCGGGCTGGAGTTCGATCACAAACTCGACATCTCTGTCTGGTGGCATACCAGGCAACTCATCGGGAAAGACATCCAGGTACTCGCACACTACTGGAATTTCATCAAGAGAGGAGATAATGGTCACATAGGCACAAGAGTCGGTACCGTCCCTGAAAGGTAGGTACAAGGTAGTGTGCCCGACCGTAGGAGAATTGATCTCTACGACCCTATCTGATATATCTAGAATCACCTTATGTTGATTCATCCATTCCATACCCAAGATAACATCCATGCTTCCCAATGGGATGGTTATAAGATTCGAATAACCCTACTTCCTATTCTTAGAGGAACTTCAAAAGTCACTAATTGAGACGTGATGTTTCCACCTGGTGTGGTAATTTTATAAGCAGATTTGGTTTGTACTCCTCTTAGACCCAATTTGTCTAGTAGGCTCTTATTTATGAAACTATGGGTGGCTCCCGAATCAAATAAAACCTTAACGAGAGTGTCATTGATAGAGAATGTACCCGTGAGTACCGAAGCTCTCGCTAGGATGTCACTCATTGTAGTGAAGTTCAGCTTGCCTCGGCGCACTTGCACCATAGGCATCTTAGCCGGGGTGGTAGGCTTGCTTCTTCCACCCCGATTCTCGCGGGTTGGGCTTGATCTGCCTGGGCTTGGGACACTCACTAATGTAGTGCCCTGGCTGGCCACAGTTGTAGCAACGATGATCTCCAACATCGCGAGGAGGTGCATTAGGCTTTGGAGCCTGCTACTGAGCACTGCGGAACTGGAAGTTCCCTGCGGGCTTGCTCTGAGGTGGCTTCATCGTCCAACGTCCAGTTGAAGATTGCTGGGATGGGCCTGGAGCTTCCTTCTTCACAAAGCGAAACTTCTTGCCAGATCCGCTGCCTGGGGTGAAACCAGACATCCTCTTGTTGTCCCCGTGGGCCTTCTTCATAGCATCCTCTTGGGAGATAGCCTTGTTCACTAGCTCATGGAAGTTTGCGGGCTCGAGCGATTCGTACGCTCATACAGCTTGCCATCAAGCCCGTCACGGAACCTTTCCATCTTCTTTGCATCAGTATCAACGTGATGCCCACCATATTGGCACAAGCTATTAAACTTCTGAGCATAGCGGTACACTGAGTCAGATCCTTGACGGAGGGCCAACAACTCCCTCATCTTCCTATCCATCAGTCCCTTGGGGATGTGGTGGCTCTTGAAAGCCTGCTTGAACTCATCCCAAGTCACAGCGTGCCCTCGCTGCATTGACTTGAAGTGGTCCCACCACATCAAAGCTTCCCCTCGCAGTTGCAGCGCTGCGAAGTTGGCTTTGTTCTCCTCAGAGCAAGGCAACACAAAGGCAGAGAATTTCGCCTCTATGGCCTTGACCCAAGCCTCAGCCTTCCGGGGGGTCTTCGCTTTAGCGAAGGTTGGCAGCTTCATAGCGATGAACTAGGCATACGTAGTGACCTGGTTAGGCCCCTCGTGGTTGGCCCCGTGTGGCGGCCCTCGATTCATCTGCTGGGCGATCTGCTGCTGCGTCTGCAGAATCTGGCATAGCACTTCAGTTTGGGTGGCCATGAAGGCCTCCGTCGGTGTCATGGGCGGGGGTGGCGGCAAGTCACCACTACCACTTGCTCCGAAACCGTTGGGAGAGCTGCGCGTGGTTCCCACCATCTGAAAGGTGAGCTTTATTAGTGAGATAACCAAAAGCTTACTCCAAATGATGACAAGCACGATCATGCATAATCACATCTCATTAGCACTTTAAATGTTGAGGACAGCAACAATCAACAACATTCCATAGCCACCAAGATTCATAGAATCATTTTTCTCAACACGGTTAGGGACTGCGATTACTCAATTGCACGGCTCATAATTACCCTCGAACGATCGTTGTCATTTCGGATACCAACGAAGGTGGTATACGAATGAGCACTTATTCTCTCGGCAACGAGTGATGCCTTTAGAAATGCGTTGGTTTACTAACGTTTTTCAAGTGGAAAGCAAAATTGACAAGCGTGGTCATTTGCAACGGTTTATCCAAGGATCTGGTAAGCATACGCAAGAAGGTTTCAAATTTGAATGACAACGAATTTTACTTGAAGCAACATGCTTAAGCATTCTTTATTACAACACGATAGAACAAGGTTCAAGGACATTACAACTCGAATTTGAAACAACATGACATGACACGATACAAGTAGTTACTTGGCACGAAGACGTGCTTGTCAAGCCAACTACTCTAAAACACCTCCAATAACTCGATAGGATCGACATCCTTCTTATTCCTACCGTCGGCAACCTAGTTGCCCACCGAAGAACCATTGTACGTAGGCGAAGCCGGGGGGAGTCGGTAGCGGTGGTCCCCGCCCGGCTCGTCGATCCGGACCGGACAAAGCCTCGCCGCTCCTCCGGTGTGCTCGCATGCGGGGGCGGTGGCCGTAAGGCCACTATAGCCCGCAACCGCCACCCGTACCTCGGCCTCCCCGCACCGCCGCCGCATATCGCAATGTTCGCAAAGAGTGTCGGCCCTCTCGATCTCGTGTGCGTCGGCATCCTCCTCCAAGGCATGGTTCTCCTCCTCCGGATCTACGATCCTCCGTAGGCGGTCGCCTCTCTCAAGCTCTAATCGAAACCTCCTAGCATGCAGGCCGTCATTCTCCGCTGCACCCGAGTAAGAGTGAAGTTCGGACCGCCGGTGTCCGCCGAAAGCTGCTCCCAATCGCGCCTAGATGCCTCCAAGCGCTGCCCAATAATCGCTGCGGTGTTATAGCGCAGTCCCTGAAGTGTGAAAACCACGTTCAGACAACGGGCTAGCGTCTGAGTAACATTCAACGACTCTGCTAGGGTCAGTAACTCCCGTAGGTGGTCCATACGGTCCAACCATGCTGGGTCGTGAGGACTCACAGCAGGAAACAGTCCAAACGGAGAGAGCTACCACGGTGGGGTTGTGGTCACAGAAGTCCGTCAACACTGCGAGGGCGTCGACTCAACCGGACTCGTGAGTGATAAATCCCCGTAGATAAAGCTCGGGTCAAACCGACCGCCGTGGTCCGGTGTGGCGAAACAAAGAACAATCACTGCAGCCGGGGAACGCCATGGCGCTCAAACTCCTTCACCTCGTAAGTCGGTGGGGTGAGGTAGCTCGCGGCATCGAGTGCTTCCCACGCAAGGCGCGGAAAATCCTCCCAGTGCAACCCGTTGGTACGGATCGTACCGTCAGCGTCGAACTGGTGGAACACGGGGAAATCCATCTGTACACAAATGTAACTCATGTCAGATCTCGAAGAGAACGGCATGTCAAATGGTGAAGTTCTGGCAGCTGTGAATAAAAATTCATAACCAAAAATCCAAAAACCTCAAAAATTTCCCAAGTTTTCCTGTTTAAAAATAAACTCTTTATTACTTAATTAATTTTTTAAGGTTAAGCATCGATCAAGGAACAAGGAGGATGGTCCCGAACCCGGATGTGCCTAGGAAAGTGTGAACCAAACCAACGAAACTAGGATTGAGACTTGCTATTACAACATAATCGGTTAAGGAACAATTGCTTTAACAATTTGGTTGAATTAACCTATCACAAGGTAACAACTTTTTCAAAATTTCGGCAAAGATGACGGCTAGGTACGAAAGGTACTCTAGTTTATAAAAAGCACACACTAGCATAATCTTCCATAGAGAACATATGGAATTTCGATTTTTGGGTCCATTTTAGTTGTTTCAATTTTCG
The DNA here is from genome assembly GCA_947561735.1 of Cenchrus americanus. NCBI lineage: Eukaryota > Viridiplantae > Streptophyta > Magnoliopsida > Poales > Poaceae > Cenchrus > Cenchrus americanus. Next base: position 85,913,297 of record OX387240.1, on the reverse strand, counting down.
CATGCATGCAAGACGTCCTATCCGACCTCACATGGCAATCAAGCCAAAAATCGAAGTTAGTGCCGGTGGCAAGGCTTTTATTCATCTCTCCCTATAATATCTAGTTGAGAGCTATACGGTACTTGCTTAACAACTAACGAAGCGCTGTTATGTACCTGCAGGAAAACGAACCTTTCGTGCCAGCACGTCACGAAAGCGTCCACATACATTACCGTTCACTATAGAAACGGAATCCATGTGTTAAGCCGCTACATGGACAACGTCCTATTTAAGACTCTGACGCGATGTGAGTGCCCATTGGAATAGGCCTCACTCATCCCTCACGGACTTTCCCGTGGTACCATCACGTATGGCAAAACGTGACGAGACTCGTACGCGACGTGACACCCATTGGAATAGGTCTCACTAGTCCCTCACAGGACTTCCCTGTGGTACCACCACGTATGGCAAAACGTGATGAACTAGTATGGTTGTGCATGAAAGTAAGTCTGACATAAAGTAATGTGCTGGAAGTTAGCAAAATAAACCATAAGTTTAATTAAGCCACCTGAAAGAACCCAAAATTCCCTCTAGGGCCTCTCGGTCTAGTTTATCCTTAGCGGACCAACGTATTTTGGAAAATCGGATAATCTTGGCATATTTTATTCAAAAACCAGTGATTAAGGTTTATTAATTAATCTCTGGTGCATATAAGCTCTGATGCCAACTGTGACAACCCGCCCAGGAAAATACCGTACTATCGCCTAAGACCGATCCACTTTGGTCATTAAGCAATAATAAAGTATCATCCTGTCGTTAGTTGCCGGGTTAACGCCCGGTAAATCACTTGAAAAGCAACAAGGATCGAATATATTCATTAAAACTCACTCAAAGGCGAGTCCAGAGATACAACAAAGCATTGATATCCAAATTCGTACCCCGAGGGGTTTATTTATTACAAACCATAGTTTTTGTCATGATGAAACCATTCATAGTTTTCGAAAGCAAAGCGGAAATAAACTAACGGAAGTGAAGTCACCACGGGAGGCCATCCATGATGCTTTCGGCTAGTCGTCCTCCACCCACTCCCGGCTCCTAGCCGGCGGGATCTCACCGGCCACACATCACCGAAGGCATTACCGGATCAACACATTATAGCAAGGCCGAGTATACTAATACTCAGCAAGACTTACCCGTCAGTGATATCTACTTCACCAATTCTAGACCATGAAAGGCTTTTTGGCTACTGGGTTGCTTTGCTAAAAAGTAACAAAGAGTAGGTCCTTACTTTCAAGATTTTAGCACAAGTTTTAGTAGGTTTAACCTTACTACATTAGCCAACTAGAACAACAAGTTGTACAATACAATTAATCAAACATAACATTCATCAACTTCCATCATTAGGGATCTCATGACTAGTGGAGTAAGTAGTCTCGGATAACGGTGAGAGGCCGACAATCGATTGATTTAAACCTTGCAAGGTAGACCCAAACACATGGTAGGTCGTCCCCGCAAGGACAACTTTCCCGGGCCGTCCCCAAAAATCCTCGGGTCGGGATCGAATCTTACGGTCTTTGGTGCGAGCTATCCGCATACCCCGCGAGATACCCGGAGTCACCATACACCACCGGTGGCGAGCCGTGAGAGCGAATCCCACGAGTAGTAACGGTAGGATCCCTTGCCGCCTCATTAAGGTACTAGGCTTACCGGTCCCATACCCGACATGTGCTTAGTACATTCAAAGACTTAACCCACATAACCACCGGACCGGGAGCCCGCATCCCATGCTCTTACCACGTGAGCAATCCATTTAAGGATACATTGTGATTCCTATCTAGGAACCTATTCTCGCGAGTGAGGTCATCACTCGACTTGTAATGATCCTATAGCTTAGCAGCCTATCGACCTATCATACTAGTAAGGACAAGGTACCTAGGGATCATGCATCTAGGGTTTCATTCAACTCCCGAACGTAAATGCACATTCATCCATAGATAATTGAATAAAGAATTTTAAAAGCCGGGTTAGATGCACCGGAGCTTACCTTCGTCGGCTACGTTAGCACGGGCACCCTCGGTGTCGAGTACTTCCACGCTTTGCGGCGAAGCTTCCGCTCCTCCTTCCTCGGTTCCGGGACAAGGGAGTAATCTCCGTCCGAAGATCTACACGGAATGCAATGCACGTTCGGGTGATGTGATAGTTGGTTGTCTTATCCAACTCTTGGTTGGCCATATTCACCTTAACAAGCATCTAGCAAGTGTTTCTCTTTTAGGAAAGTTATTAGTTGTATATGAGTTATTCTTTTATTGAATATTTGGGATAAAGGTTTTGATTATCCTTGTCATTTCATGTGAAAGCTTTAATTCCTTTTATCTTCACCAACAAAGGTGTAATTAATATTTTTATTTATAAATTAATTTCTTATCGGCGATGATATTTAATTAGTTTTTATTTATATTAAATAATACTTTCCAAAAAGGAAAAAGATTAATTTCGGGTTTTTCTTTATTTAAATTCCCTTTCATAATAAAAGGGCTTTTAAGCTTTTTATTAAGCAATTAAATTACCAAAAATTAAAGGAGTATTTCTTAAGCATACTAGCACCTATCCTGGTCCATTGGACCCACATGTAAGTGTTGGATGCTAGGAAAGTAAATATTATGGAAAAATAACAAAGGTGGCTAGTGATTTCATTTAAATGCATTCAAAAATAAATAAGCCTCAAAATGATCTAATCATTCTCATGCATGCTCTACGGTCCTAAACAAGCCTAAAGAACCAAAGATATACATCTAGGAACTCTACTCGAACTTGGATATTAATTTACAAAGGAAAACATTCATAAATCAAGATTAATTATTTCTGTTAAGCCAAAAATCATGCTTAACTCACAAGAGGTGCATTTTGACATTACAAGACAGTGTGCACAAGTTGAGCTCAAGAACATAAATATATTTAACAAGAAAAATCATCTAGGCGGTTTCGCAAGAATGGAAAAGAATTTATTTAGCAAGATGTCCGCATAACTTTGTGCAAATTTTGGCACAGCCACTCGGTCATATCCTAACACACAACATATCCAAAATTGAGATACGAGAGGAGTTATGGATTTCAAGTTATGACAGATCTAGGTTCAACACATTTGTATTTTTCATGCTAAAACTATTTAGAATCCAGCCATAAGTAAATAACAAAAGAGATGGGATTTATCATCCCGAACCCCACAAAATTGGTTTGGGATTTTTCTGATTTTTTCTACGAATTTCTAGGAATTTTCTAAGGCTCGGGATTGATCCGCAAGAAAACTTAGATAGAGTTCTTAACAACTAGGCCCCGGATTTTACACGAAGCACCCTAGAAATATTTCGATCAAAGCAATCGGGCCCTTGGCCGGCCGGGAGGCCCGGCACGGCCAACGCCGGCGAGTTGGCGGCGGCGCCGGCCGCGCAAGCGGCCTTGCTCGACCACAAGCTCACCTAGGGGCCGTAGGTGGCCGGAGTGGAGGCGGAGAGGTGACCGGCGACGGGGTTCGGCGGCGGCGGCGGCGGTGGCCGCGGCGGCTCGGGGAAAAGCGGCGAGGATGCATGGTGCCGGGCAATTGGCAAGCGCGCTAGCTACACCGGGAGCTAGGGAAAGCTAACGGGGGCGGTTGGACGGCGGCGAGCGCGGGCGGCGAGCTCTAGCACGGGCGGCGGCGGCAATGGCGGCGGCGGCGGCTCGGACTAGCGCGCGGAGGGGGGCAAGGGCTTTTATACGCGGCTCGCGCGCGTCCGTGGGTGACGAGGGGGTGACGGCGGAGATGCCTCGCCGTACTACGGCGCTCGGGCGCGCGCGCGTACGGCGGCGACACGGCCGACGGACCGCCGGTCCGCGCGCGTGCGCGCGCGCACGCGCGGCGGCGTCGGGGCGCCTCGGGCGGGCGCGCGTTGGGGCACGGGACCTCGGGATGGGGCGTGCCTCGGGCGGTGGGGCCTCGGGCGGCGCGGGCGTGGACGCCGGGGCAAGGCCGGCGGCGGGCGGCCGACGGCGGCGCGCGGGTGCGCACGACGTCGCGCGTGGCGGCGCTCCGTGCTCAGCGCTTCGCTTTGCCGGTGCCCTGTTCCAACTGATTTTTCTCTAAAAATTTGAATAGAACTCGGACCAAGTGATGAATACCAAAGTTGTAGATCTAGCTACCAACAACAATTTCTACAAAAGCCATATAGGGTTTTTCTCGCCCGCATCAAAAGTTATTTGAATGCCAACTTTGAATGTCGGCGAGGTTTTGCAAACAGGTGATTTCGGCTTGCGATAGATTTTTCAAGTTTTTCCCCTCAAAATTGGAAATGCCAATCTACATGAAAGTTGTGTCCCTCATCAAGATCTACAACTTTCATAAAGGTAGAATTGTAAGTGTTTAGGTGAATTTTGGAGAACGCGGCAAAAGTTCCGGCAGACACCGTGGACACTAGAGTGGCAAGGGGTTTGACCCAACCTCCGACCATGGGTTGGCCCCACAAGTGTGTTTACTATTCAATTAGGGTCACTAGGGTGGGTTAGTGAGTTTTTCGAGGTGAGGGCCCAGAGTTGACCTAGGTTTGACCACGGTTGACCATTCGACCGGCTATTAAAGGTTAATTAAAAACCTGGGGCGTCACGGCCGTGTGGGGGCCGGACATCATCGGGCCCTTGCGGAAGGCGCCGGGGGCTACACCCACCGTTGGTCGCAATCGACAAATTCTCCAAGTGGGTGGAGGTCGCAATCGACACCCACCTCGGGGGCGGAGCGGGCGGTGACGTTCTTCACCGACATTGTCTATCGCTTTGGAGTGCCGAACTCCATCATCACCGACAACGGGTCCCAATTCACGGGCAGAAAGTTCCTAGAGTTCGCGACAAGTTCCACATCTGCGTGGACTGGGCAGCTGTGGCACACCCACAGACCAACGGCCAAGTGGAGCGTGCCAACGGCATGATTCTACAAGGCCTCAAGCCCGGAATTTTCAACTAGCTGAACAAGTCTGGTCGGAAATGGCTCCAGGAGCTGCCGGCGGTCGTATGGAGCCTCGGGACCACCCCGCGCAGCCACCGGGTTCACCCCATTTTTTCTGGTCCATGGCACGGAGGCCGTCCTCCCCACGGACTTGGAATACGGATCGCCCGCAGTCCGAGGCTACGATGAAGATGCCAACCGGCGAGCCCGTGAGGACTCGGCCGGACCGGTTGGATGAAGCACGCCTCGTGGCCCCGATGCATTCCGCAAGGTAACATCGGTCCCTAAGGCGCTACCAAGCTCGAAAGGTGCGGCGGCGGGACTTCGGCCGAGGGGGACTTGGTCCTAAGACTACGCCAAGACAACGAGAGGCCGCCACAAGTTATCACCCTCATGGGAGGGACCCTACGTCGTGGTGAAGGTGCTCAAGCCCGACATGTACAAGCTAGCCAACGAGGACGGCGAGGAACTCACCAACGCTTGGAACATCCAGCAGCTACGTCACTTCTACCCTTAGCTGGGATTTCCAAGTCTTTTGTTGTAAATTGCATACCCAACACCCCAGTTGGCAATACAAATGTAAATAGCAGCAAGTCAATAAAGTTAAAGGGCAACTCGGCTTTCCCCTGAAAACCAAGTCACCCTCGGGGGCTACTGCGGGGGGCATCCCCCCCCCCCCAAAATGGTCCCATTTTTTCGCAAAAAATTTAACTCGTAAGCGCGCTAAGTATGTTTCGACCATAGCCTCGAGCGAACCAAGGCAGGGCGCGGGTGGCCAAGCGGAAAGGATGCGCGAGTCAGAGATAGCCTACGCCTCCGCGAGGATACGGCCCTTCTCTCTTGCCTCCGGCCCAGTGGACTACTCACGAAATCGAACTCCCCTAACCCGAATTCGCTCAAGCAAAAGGAAAAAAACAGAACAACGCGACAAATAAAAGGCACCATTTAAATTTACAAGTGTTTAAACATTCCACAAGTTTCACTTGTTTATTTACATGGCCACATGTCCCAGATACTAACATCTAAACAAAAATGGGCCTAGTGCCCAGCGGTCTTCAGGCCTGATGCTCGTGGCTCGTCAGCGTCAGTGGCATTCGGGAACAAGAACTTCGTGAAGGCCTCGGTGAGCGCCTCGGCGACATCGGCGGCGAGCGCGTCCGCTTTCTCCATCACCGCCTCGTCCTCGACACCCTCCGGGACGACGTAGCCCGACGCCACGGCCTCGAAGTTCACCTCGTAGTGGGACCGCATCACGCCAAGGGCCTTCTGGACGCCCAGGTGAAGCGCGCGATGCATGCACCTTGAGACGTGCCCGCCAAGGGCGCGCAGACGGCTGACCAGCGAACTTCCGACATGCGCCTCGCCCTCTTCGACCGCCTGGCAGGTCTCGAGGGCTGCAGCGCGCAGCTCCACCAGCTCCCGCTCGGAGGAGTCGTAGGCGGTGCCGGCGTCTCGGCCGATTGGTCGCATGCCCCCGGCGCGGTGCGCGAGGCACGGACGTCACAAGCAAAAGGAATCAAAAGGGGAACAGACACCCAAAGGCAAGATCAACAAAACAAGAAACAAAGCGACAACTCACATTCGACACCTTACTCTCCACATCGAGGGCCGGCGCTCGGCCTCGACCGCCCGCCGCAAGCCGACGACCGTGGCACTCTGCTCCTCGAGGGACCGTTCTTCGGTCCGCGTTTGAGATGCCGAGAGCAATCGGCTCCCCGTCGAGCTTCGAAACCTCGGCATCCCGCTCCTCCGGCGACTTTCGCGCTCTCTCAAGAGCGGCACGCTCCCACTCAAGCGCCGACCGGGCGTCGGCGAGAGCGACCCGCACTCGCTGGATGTGACGCCCCAGGTTTTTAATTAGGCATAATAGCCGGTCAAATGGTCAACAGTGGTCAAACCACGGTCAACCTGGGTCCTCACCTCGAAAAACTCACTAAACCACCCTAGTGACCCTAATTGATGAGTAAAAGCACCTGTGGGGCCAACCCATGGTCAAAGGATGGTCAAGCCCCCTTGCCACTCTAGTGTCCACCGGTGTCTGCCGGAACTTTTGCCGCGTTCTCCAAAATCCACCTAAACACTTAAAATTCTACTTTATGAAAGTTGTCCATCTTGATGAGGGACACAACTTTCATGTAGATTGGCATTTCAAATTTTGAAGGGAAAAGCTTGGAAAATAAGTTGCAAGGCAGATTTTACTGTTTGCCAGAACAGGCTGACATTCACTTTTGGCATTCAAATAACTTCAAATTTTTGGCAGAAAAACCCTATATAGCCTTTGTAGAAAATGTTAAGGGTAACTAGATCTACAACTTTGGTATTCATCACTTAGTCGACTTCTGTACAAAAATTTTGAGTTTTGAAATTTCCAAAACCGTCCCAGCAAAACAAAAACAGGCCGCACGCCGGTGAGCCGCGACGTCGCGCGCCCGCGCGCCGCCGTCGCCGGCCGCCGCCGGCGGTGCCCGGTGTTCGCGCCCACGCTGCCCGAGGCCAAGCGCCGCCCGAGGCCCCGCGCCCCGACGCACCCCCACCCGAGGCCCCCCGAGGTCGGCGCCGCCGCCGTACGTGCGCGCACGCGCGGACCGCCGGTCCGACGGTCGTGTCGCCGCCGTACGCGCGTCGCTGAGCCGCCGTGGTACGGCGGGTATCTTCACCGTCACCCCTCGTCACCCGGACGCGCCGAGCCCCATATAAAAGCGCCCCCATCGCCCCCCCCCCCCCCCCCCGCGGGCCGGCCCCCGAGCCGCCCACCGCCATTGCCGCCGCCGCCATTGCCGCCGCCGCCGGTGCCGGAGCTCGCCGCCGTCCGGCGGCCCCCGTTAGCTCCCCTAGCCCCTAGTGAAGCTCACGCGTTCGCTTGTTGCCACCTATTTTGCCCCCTCGCCGGAATTCCCCGAGCCGCCACGGCCACCGCCGCCGGCCGCCGCCGAACCTCGTCACCGGCCACCTCCCCGCCTCCACTCCGGTCCCCTACCGCTCCTAGGTGAGCATGTGGTCGTGCCGGGCCGCTTGCCCGGCCGGCGGCGCGGCCGGCTCGCCGGCGATGGGCCGTGCCCGCACCGCCCCGCCGGCCAAGGGCCAAATTGCTCGATTTGAATACTTATAGGGTGTTTCGCGTAAAAGTCCGGGGCCTGGTTGTGAAGATTCCTATCTAGGTTTTCTTGCGGTTTAGCCCGGCGCCTTGTAAAATTCCTAGAAATTCGTAGAAAAATCAGAAAAATACCAAACCAATTTTGTTGGATTCAGGGAGAGAAATCCCACCACTTTTGTTATTTGCTCGTGGCTTGATTCTGAATATTTTTAACAGGAAAAATACAGATGTGAAATACCTAGATCTGCCATAACTTTGAATCCATAACTCCTCTGTATTCCAATTTGGATATGTTGTGTGTTAGGACATGACTAGCTGTTGTGCCAAAAGTTGCACAAAGTTATGCTGTAGATCTTGTTAAATAAATTCTTTTCCATTCCTGCAGGAGCTGCCTAGAGAATTTTTCTTGCTAAATATATTTATGTTCTTGAGCTCAACTTGTGCACACTATCTTGTAATACCAAAATACACATCTGGTGAATTAATCATGATTTTCGGCTTAACAGAAATATTTATCCTTTAATTATGCATGTTTTCCTTTGTAAATTAATGAACCAAGATCAGTAAAGTTCCTAGGTGAATATGCTAGTTCTTTAGGCTTTTTTAGGACCGGAGAGCATGCATGAGAAAGTTTGGATCATTTTGATACTTAATTATTTTTGTATGCATTTAATTTGAATCACTCGCTAGCCTTTGTTATTTTCAATAGTATTTAATTTCCTAGCATCCAACGCTTGCATGTGGGTCCAATGGACCAGGATAGGTGCTAATATGGTTAAGAAAACACTTCCTTAATTTTTGGTAATTTAATTGCTTAATAGAAGCTTAAAAGCCCCTTTTAATATTAAAGAGAAATTAAATAAAGAAAACCCCTAATTAATTCTTTTTCCTTTTTGAAAGTATTATTTAATATAATTAATTGATAATCAATCATCATTGCTGATAAGACATTAATTCATGGGTAAAGATATTATTTATACCTTTGCTTGGTGAAGGAAAAGTATCACAACTTTCGCATGAAATAACAAGTACTATAGAAACCTTTATTCAACAATAAATAAAAGAGTAACCCATGTACAATCGGTAACCTTCCTAAGAGAGAAACACTAGATAGATGCTTGTTAAGGTGAATATGACCAACCAAGAGTTGGATAAGACAACAAACTATCACATCACCTAAACTTTCATTGCATTCCGTGTAGATCTTCCGGACGGTGATTACTCCCTTGTCCCGAAACCGAGGAAGGAGGAGCGGAAGCTTCGCGCACAAGACGTGGAAGTGCTCGACACCGAGGGTGCCCGGGGCTAACCTAGGCGACGAAGGCAAGCTCCGGTGCATCTAACCCAGCTTTTCAATTCTTTATTCAATTATCTATGGATGATTGTGCATTTACATTCGGAGTTGAATGAAACCCTAGATGCATGACCCATAGGTACCTTTGTCCTTACTAGAATGATAGGTCGATAGCCGCTAAGCTATAGGACCGTTACAAGTCGGGTGATGACCTCACTCGCGAGAATAGGTTCCTAGATAGGAATCACAATATATCCCTAAATGGATTGCTCGCGTGGTAAGAGCATGGGATTTGGGCTCCGGTCCAGTGGTTATGTGGGTTAAGTGTTTGAACGTACTAAGCACATGTCGGGTATGGGACCGGTAAGCCTAGTACCTTAATGAGACGGCTAGGGATGGAACTGTCACTACTCTTGGGATTCGCTCTCACGGCTAGCTACCGGTGGTGTATGGTGATTCCGGGTATCTCGCGGGGTATTCCGGATAGCCTGCACCAAAGACTGTGGCCTTTCATCCCGACCCGAGGATTTTTGGAAACGGCCTGGGAAAGTTGTACCTTTGTGGGCAACCTACCGTGTGTTTGGGTTTACCTTGCAAGGTTTAAATCAATCGATTGTCGGCCTCTCACCGTTATCTGAGATTGCTTACTCCACTAGTCATGAGATCCCTAATGATGGAAGTTGATGAATATTATTCTTGATTAATTGCATTGTACAACTTTGTTTGTACTAGTTGGCTAATGTAGTAAAGACTAAACCTACTAGAACTTGTGCTAAAATCTTGAAAGTAAGGACCTACTTTTTGTTACTTTTTAGCAAAAGCAACCCAATGAGCCAAAAAGCCTTTCATGGTCTAGATTTGGTGAAGTAGTTATCACCAACGGGTAAGACTTGCCGAGTATTAGTATACTCGGCCTTGCTATAACGTGTTGAACCAGGTAATGCCTTCGGTGATGTGTGGCCGGAGAGATCCCGCCGGCCGGGAGGCGGAGTGGGTGGAGGACGACTACCGAAAGCATCATGGATGGCCTCCCGTGGTGTCTTCGCTTCCGTTAGTTTAATTCCGCCGTGCTTTTGAAAACTCGAACTATTTCATCATGGCAAAAACTATGGTTTGTAATAAATAAACCCCTCGGGGTATGAATTTGGATATTAATGTTGTTGTATCTCGGGACTCGCCTTCGAGTGAGTTTTAATGCATATATTCGATCCTCGTTGCTTTTCAAGTGATTTACCGGGCGTTAACCCGGCAACTAACGACAGGATGATACTTTATTATTGCTTAATGACCAAAGTGGATCGGTCTTAGGCGATAGTACGGTATTTTCCGGGCGGGTTGTCACACTGGAGCCGACCTTCGGCCTCGCGGCGGGCGGCGCGCTCCTGCCGGAGCTGCTCCTCCGCTGCGGCAACCGCGGTGACCTTAGTGGCGAGGGCGGCCTTCAATTGTTCGGCCTCCTTGGCCCTCGCTCGGCCTCCCGCGCCCTCTCCTCGGCCCGGCTCTGCTGAGACTGCGCCTCCAGGAGTGCCGAGCGGACCTGCCGGTTCTGGGTCCGGATGGAGACCACCTCTGCCTCCCAGTCCGTCGCCACGGTGCGCGCCCTCTCCAGGTCCCCTCTCGCCTGCTGCAGCGCCTCATCCCGGTCGATGAGGGCCGTGCGGACCCGCTCGATGGCGGAGGGGCGCGCCGTGGGCTGCCCCTCCAGCTCCAAGAGTTGGTCGCGCAAAGCCTCCGCCCGTACGCCGAGACGGCGTCCCGGGTCCTCAGGGCCTCCGCGAGGGCGTCGAGAGCGTCGCGGCGCCGGAGCTGGCGGAGCTCGGCGCTCAGCTGGTCGAGGGCGTCGTACCTGTCGCGGGCACGGAGCTCCAGCTCCTGCCGTCAGCAGACGAAACCCATGAGTGCCACACCGCGAAGACAAACACGAAAACGACGAGATCAAAGAAAAAAGCAACGGCATCATACACGGAAGACATGCCACGCGGGGCCGCCGTGGATCCACGGCGCCTCCCACGGTTGTTGCTCCTCTTGGGCGTCGACGAAGAGGGGGGGATGGCGTGTCGACGCGCTCCCCGCGCCCCGCCCGGGTCCGCCGGCCGGACCGCCCGAGCCAAGGGGGCGGCGTGGGACGAAGAGGCCTCGACGCCGAACCTCGAGCCCCCGGTCACCATGTGGTCGTCCCACCGTCGACGAGCGCCCCCGCCCGAGGCTCGGGGGCGGTGCGGGAAGGCTTCCCCCACCGATCCCACCGGGAGGGGGGGTGTCGTCGTCGGGAATCTCCACCGTCGTCGCACGGGAGCTACCGGCAAGGGCGGACTCTCGCGGCGGCGCGGCGACCTCCGCCGCCGGGCCGCGCTACCGCGTGGCGGACTCCTGCCGTGGCCGGGCGACCTCCGCCTGCGGCGGCGCCTCGGTGGCCGCGAGCGCCCGACGCGCCTCCATGGCCGACGATGCGGCGGCACCACTACGATTGGCGCCGGCGGCCGCGCCTCGGCCCATGGCCGGCTCTTGTCGCGCCTCGGTCGCCGCCGCCGCGGCTCCACGGTCGACGTCGCCGGCCACGACCCCGAGGCCTCGACCGCGCCTCGCGAGGCCCCGCTCGCCGTTGCCGCCGTGCTCGCGGTGCCCTCGACTAGCACCGCCTTGTAGGGACGGACGCGTCCGCCCTCAACACCTTGGCCGGTGCGAGGGGGGCATGGTTGGCGCCACCCTGCGGACATGGAAACAAATCGTCGGACCCCCGCCTGTCGGGCACGTGACCCCTCGAAAGGCAACTCCTTACCTCAAGGAGGAGAAGGCCCGCTTCCTCTTCCTCCGGGGTTCCCGCCGACGTCGTGGGCGCGGCCGGCGCGGCCGCCGCCGCGCCTCCGCCCACCTCCCCGCGCGCGCGCGCGCCTCCGCCGCGCGTGTGGGCACCTCGGTGGCGCGCGCCGGCGCCTCCACGGCTCTCGCCGCCTGCGTTGTAGACCCGCCCGGCGGATGGCCCTTCCACCGGAGCCGGCTCCGGTGGGCGGGGGTGCGGGCTCCCATCTATCGGGGAGAACCCGCCCCCTATTCTCTTCCTCCTCTTCCTCCTCTTCCTCGTCCGACGACGAGTACTCCTCCGTCCCGCGCGAGGAGAGTCCCCGCTGCTCGCGCGGCCGAACTCCTCGCTCCTCTCGCTCTCGGCGCTCCCGTCGTCGCGCGTCGCGCTCCCTCTTGCGGTCCGCCCGCTCCTCGCTCTCGCCGCTCGCGCCGCACGCGCAAGCGCGTGGGACCGAGGCATGGGTGGCTCGGACTTCGCGGCATTCACGCGCACCATGCGGGGGGTCGAGCGAAGCCTTAAAACGCGCCGGCAACCCAAAAAACCGGCAAAACTAGAAAGGAAGTCGAGAAATCCACTCACCAATTGGCCGACGGGGGAGCATCTCGAGCACCCACGAGGATGCGCCGTCACAACGCCCCAACCTCGAGGTCGATGGCGCGCCGCGCTCCGGTGGTCGCGTACGACCGCGGGAAGGGGTCCCGCAACAGCCGCGACTCCGCCAACGCGACGGGGTCCGCGTCCTCGCTCATCTCGAAGATGCGGAGCCGCCTCTCCATCAGGGGGATGATCCGCCGGTGGTGGAGGTTGGCGAGGACGCATCCTGCGGTCAGCCCACGGTCCGCCGCCTTCTTCAACGCGGCCACGAGCGAGTCCGCCCACGCCCGATGCGAGGGGTGGAGACACCCCGTGGTACCGGGGAGGCGGCCCTCTTCCCGGAGCACCTTGCCGATGTAGGGGGAGGCCGGGGTCGGCGTTGCGGAGGTAGAACCACCCCCACTCCCGGTCCGCGTTGTCGAAAGTCATCGTGCGGGGGGATGTATTCCTCCCCGCGCGAGCTCCGCACCGCGAGCGCCAAGCCGCCGGCGCGCGCCGCGCGGCGAGTCCTCGGCTCCGACATCGGCGGCGTATGCGCGCCTCCGCGCGGAACAGGTGGACCCAGAGATCCTAATTCACTGGGATCCCCAGGAAACCTTCGCAGACGCCGATGAACGTGGCCGCCTGCGAGATCGCGTTCGGCGTGAAGTTTTGCAGCTCCACGCCGTAGTGGTAGCACAGGCCCCGCAGAAAGCGGCTCGCCGGCGCCGCGAAGCCGCGCTCGTGGAACCGCACGAAGCTGAGATGTAGCCGTACGGCGGGTTGGGAACTCGTTCCCTCTCCGACGGGGCGATCCACTCCGCGGGCTGCCCATCCACGTTCGCCGCCGCCGACCTTCGGACACCGGCGAGGCCCGGGGGACGGCGTCGTCGCCGTCGAGCGCTCCCACGCCGGCGGGTCGATGATGGTGATGGGTTGCTGGGGAGCCATACGAATGGGCGGGGGGACGAAGAACTGGAGGCAAGAACGGGTCCAAGAGCAGAGGCGCGAAGGCAAGAACGGCTCGGGGGCTACAGCGCGAGAGGCAAGGACAGCAAACGCTAAGTGCAGAGGTAAAAAACCGCCCCTCCTCCGCCTATCGGATTTATAGGCCGCGAGGCGTGCTCTCCGGAGCGCACGCCCCGCGCGCGCATGCTTGCGGGTGAAATATTCCCTCACTGACAAGTGGGGCCCACCACGACCGCGGCGGCCGCATAACCGCACGTGCGCCATCATCACGGCGCGGTAGCGGGGGCTGCGCGCGGGCGTCACGTCCGCCCCGCCCACTCCACCCACTACGCGCGCGGCCGCGACGCCTGAAAAGGCGCGCCTGCGGCGCGTGACTATAGCCGCGACTGCGGGCATTAAATGGCCCTGTCCCTTACCAAGTAAGGAGGACCCTCGAGCGGCCCGGGCCCCGAGCTCAAAATAAGTCCGACCCTCGAGGGGTGCGAACACCGACCAGTGGCCCCGAAGCCCCTTCGAAATAAACGGGCGCCATAGGTGCCCTCGACCTACAGAAATTACTGATCAGCAGTTCGAGGGCTGGCACGGCCAAGGACCCTCGAAACCTGCAAATGCGAAAAATGAGGACACTCCGTTGCTACCCCGCACGGCCCTACTGATCAGGGGTTCGAAACCTGACCCTCGACGGGTTCGAACAGGTGCCCCAGATCACCAGAGTCAGGGACGACGAGGGCGCGCGCATTGAGCCTTTCCTAGAGCCTACCGGCTTGAGGGCGCCCCATATGTCGTGTTCGAGAGCCAGCGAGGGCAGCTAGCCGGGGGGATCCCACCGAGGGAGAGCTTCCGCGCCCTCGGTCCCTAGCGAACGGGACCGAGCCCCACCTAGCAAACCCGCGCAAGCGCTTTAATGGACGAGTCTCCGGACCACGAGCCTACCCTTATCGAACGGGGCATGGGCGTCCACTTGAACCGCCCGCTAACAGCTCAACGAGGAATCCGCAATCCGCGACCCGATCGATGGGGGTTGCAGAAACCTCACCCTCCGTCCCGCGGAGGGACGGCGAGGGCGCGATTAAAACAAGACGAAGAGCTCGCCCCGATCACCTCGAATGGGTCCGGGCTCGGGGGCTCGACGCATGGCTACACCTCCCGCAATGCACCGGACGCGAATGGCGCCGGCCGCGCGTGTGTCACCGAAGCCGGCCGAGACATTACCGATCTTTGGTTGGAACACGTACCACGCCCACCGACGAGATTCCGCGATAAAATCCTTGCGGGGAGCACCCACGCTCTGCGGGGCTTCGGGGGCTAGACCCGCGAGTCCGCCGACGCGGCCCCACGGAAGGCATCCGCAACCGGGGGGGGGGAGAACGTCCTATCGGTGACGTCAAACCGTGACGTCGGGCCGGCGGGAGCACCATCCCCATCGGCCGCCGCCCCGTGCGGCCATCCCCGCCCCTGCAGCGCCACGCCGTGCACTGCTGCAACCACTCCAACGTCGTTGGGCACGCGGGGACGGGACGCCGCCACGCCTGCCACTGTACCCCGTACGGATCACCGTCAACGGCCTCCTCGAGCTCGCCTGGAGACGCCCCGGTCAACCACAACGCCTTCACCCTCGAATCCGCCCCTGTTCAAGTACAGGGCACGCCACGACGCCAAGACCGCAGCAAGGTTCGCCGGGACGACCGCCAACTCCCCCGCCCGTACGCCATACCTCCACACGTAGCTAAACAAAGTGCGGCGTGCACCGTAAATCACCCTCTCCTTGTTCTATAAAAGGAAGGTGATCCCCCTCGCCGCGGGGGGAGAAGACATCAGAGACGGAACTACGGGTTGCGATCACTCACACGCTCCCCGTCTTCCCCACGATATTGGCACTCGCTTCAATCACTCCACTTGGGACTTGGAGGCCACACCTCCTCTCCCACCTCGCTTGTAGCCGCCCCACTACAGGCACCCCGGTGCGAAGCAATACAGTGCTTCGAGCACACCCCTGCTAGACGTACGACCCCGGCCGGAACCAGGATAAACCAAGTGTCCTTAGTTGCTTAGCACCGACCATCGAGGGACAAATCTCGGCGCCTATTACTAGTTAGTGTCGGGACTACATTCCGCACCGACAGTTGGCGCCCACCGTGGGGCACGCGCGCTGAAGGTCAACTTTGTCATCAGCTCTCTCGATGGTGATTCGCACCGAGTACCGCAGTCAGCGTTACTCCATGGGCAGCTCGGACCCCCTCCCCTCCGGATTCGAAATCCGGTTCGGGGGCCTGAACTTTCATGCCACGGGGAACGGCTACTTGATGCGCCTCACTAACCGTGAGGAACTCCACGCGCGGCGCCAAGTCGGGTCCGCCCCGGCCGCCGCAAAGACGCGTCGCCGTGACACCAATGCTTCCTTGGATCCATTCAATATGTCATGTCCATCATAGGTCTAGTCATGAATACCTTCGCGTAGTGATAGTACGAGAGGAGGGAAAGGGCGAAACCGTGGTCACAACCCCCGATAGATTAGATTGGTTTTCATGTTCGAAACGATTGCATGTTCTAGTATCGTAGACCCATGGGCGAGTGTCTCCTATCTTGATTGCTTAATCATTCTCTCTAGTGTAGTTTAGTTGTTTTCTAGTTTAATCATAGTTAGGGTTTGAGCAGCTAGTGTGTAGAGGTAGATCAAACGCTTGTAATCCCCTTGCTCCGCAGATTGACAAGAACCTTGGGAATCCCGTGGTGAAAAAGGTGTAGGTCCGTACGCTTGCGGATCGTAGGCGGATTGTCGGGCGGCTTCAAGGGATGTTCGCGCTGACGCCTCGCTCGCCACCGCTGCGATCGCCGCCACCCGAGCCACGGCGAGCCGCATTTCCGGACTGGGGCCGCTCCGCGCGGAGCTCGCGTGTCGCGCGGAGCTCGCGTGTCGCGCGGGCCCGCCTCCGACCCGATGCCGCAAGGGTCCGCCCGAGCGCGTGGCGCGCCCAATCCAACTCGCGCTCTAGGGTGTTGCGCGTCGCAACCTCCTCGTCATCCTCGGTGTTGTCGTCGTACTCGAAAGTGGCCGCCCACGGGGTGTATGTGAGCTCGAGGGTCTGGGCTTCACCGCTCGTAGTGCCCTGTAGCAAAGCCGCGCCTGTGTCCTCCTCGGTCTCCTAGATCTCTGTGGAGGCAGCCTTGTCGTGCCCTCGGGGGCAACGCGCTGTTGACGGTGAAATTCCGTCAACCTATCCATGAGTTTACCTTCGGTGTTGGCATAACTTTTATACCTTATCCATTGGTACTAACCGCCTTGGTATAACAAGTTCATTTGTGCATGTCTGTTTTGGAGTTTAGTGTTTATGCAGAGTTTTAGCGTTGAAAGCAAGACTTCCGGGATAAGTTCATCAAGCACCTTGTGACAAGACGTTGACGCCCCATACAAGTCATGCAATGAAGCAAACTTGACTCCAAGAAGCCCAGGGACCAAACCCGAGAAGATGACAAACTCCGAGGACCTACCCAGAGAAGTGCCGAATCTTGCGGGACAAGGAGCTACGTCCAACTCGGAGAGAAACTGATGACAAGGGCCACATGCAGAAGGGGAAGGATCTAGAAGACTCGGGAACCAACGTAGGGCAAAGGCGGCAGGCAACTGGGCCGGGATGGGCCCAGGCCGGTCGGCCTAGCCCGTTCCAGGGCCCGGTCGCCTCTCCCTTTGACCTAGCCGCCATTCGGACTATTTATAGCCCCGGGGTCGAGAGCCACGCAACAACTCATTCGTCATCGGCCGCCAAGGAGCAGAGAAGAGAGGGAGACCATGTCGGAGAGGAGAGGGTCGAGCTAGTTGACTTGGGTTTCCCTAGCCGATGTGGGAACCTTGCAAGGAAGACCACGTCGGAGTTCCTGGAGCTAGAAGCAAGATCAAGGTAGGATCCCAGTGGTGATCTTGTTCATGTATCATTGTACTAGTTGAATTATCAAGTTGAATCCGATTTCTAGCGATCAAGTGTTTCTCCGAAGTCTTCGTTTTTCAATTGGCTTTGCTTATTCTAGATCTATTCTTGAGATAGATCACATAGGGTGTTCTTGTAGCCGCGGTGGCTAGAGGTGCACGCATGATCTTCCGAAAGAACTCGACTTGTCCTCCGACTCGCCCTAGACTACTCGCATGAATAGGAGTGCGTTGTGACAGAACGGTGGCTCTGAAGGTGGGCATTTTCGGAGTCGGACGGGAAACCACGGTTTAAAGAGGCTTCTAATGAGATTAAACTTGCTACTTCTTTTGCTTGGAACTTCAACAAAAGGCTTGACCCGATCTCTATAGATCGGTTTATCTACCCCTTCTATCTTTGTTACCTCCGGTCTTTAGTAGATTAGATTTGTTTTTGATGTTCTTTAACTAGATGCATTAGGGTTTCACATTTCGAAGATTGAAGTTACTTGGCATTACTAGATCATCTCTTGTGTCACACATTTGTTCCACGGATTCGATACCTTGGGTTCACCACTCGAGGGAAGAAGGGTCCCTTGACTACGATGGGAGACTTGTCCACTTGCAAGTCTAAACGAACTTTCATACAACTCTTAACCGTCGACAAGCCCCTTTTTCTGGCGCCGTTGCCGGGGAACAAGTGATCAAGATTTGATATTTTATTGCTTTTTGTGTAATTTCAGTTTTCTTTTAGTTTTTCTTTTTGCATCTACTAAACTTTGATCATCCTCAAAATAAATCTAATCTAGTTTGTCTAACCCTAATTTTTCATAGATTTGTTTTTACTTTCAAGTTTTTGCATATTTTGTTTATCGCTAACCCTAACAGGAGATGGACGGCTACCTCTCCAACAAACCCGATAATTTTGTGGATGATCCAGAAAAACTTTACAGGCTAAGGAGATGCAAAGCACAACAAGCTAAAAAGCTGGATTTTGTAGATTCGAAGTCGGAAGACCAAGGATCGTCGGAATCTCCGAAGAATTCACTACCTCAAAGTCATTGGGAGAATCGACTTCCACCGATGGGAGATCAACCGCAAGAACGCAAGATCGGGGAGCTATGCACCCCAGACATCATCGACCTGCCAACCTTGAACCTCTCGGAGATCGGAAGGCTGTTCGAGATCAAGACCTCAACAATCAACATGGTGCAACATTCACCCTTCACCTGTAAAGAAGACTCGAACCTTCACCTCCAAGCGTTCATTCAACTATGTCAGACATTCAACATGGACGGAGTGACTCAAGATCAAATGAGGGCAAGCCTTTTTCCGTTCTCTCTACTCGGTAAAGCTTTGCAACGGTTCCACTCTCAAACGGCGGAGACGGTGCAAGATTGGAATGCTTTGATGAGGGCCTTCATAAAGGAGTACTACTCACCAGGTAAAACTCAAAGCTTGCGTAATAAGATTGCCACTTTTGCTCAAGATCCTACAGAGACTATCTCGGAGGCATTCGAGTGCTTCAATGAGTGCACTCGGGCGGTTCCACATCACAAGTTCCCAAAGGAGGACCTCGTTCAAAAATTCTACCAAGGACTCACCATGGCGTCAAGGACGATCATCGATGCATCGGCGGGAGGATCTATCATCGAGCTTACGCCGACTCAAGATTTCACTCTATTCAAGAAGGTCGCGGATAATGATACGTGGGCGTCATCTGGATGCTTACATCCGGTTCAACCCATGGGGAACGTCAAGGGAGTCTTGCAAGTGTAGAAGGAAGATATACTTGAAGGCAAGATCGATTCACTCATGAGGAGGTTGGAGAAGATGGAGATAGAAAAGAAGGAGGCTCAAGATTTAAAGGCCGCCGAAGCAAGATCCACATGTGAAGAGTGCGGAGAATATGGCCATGTCCACAAGTATTGTCCAGAGGAAGCCGAGGTGCTCGACTACATGAGGAAGGGAGATTTGCCGAACTTCCGCTACGGGCAAGGTAGACCTCAATTTAATGCAAGCTCATCCATTCCAAATTCGATCCCGCTTCGTATACAATTGAAGGACTTCATGGACGAGCAAGCTAAGAACAATAAGGACACCGTCACCAAGTTCAAGGCCATAGACAGAGTGTTGGAGAACATCGATAGCAAAGTGACGGAGGTCGGAAGCTCCAACCATCAAGTGCTCATCATGATGAAGATGCTCGAGATGCAAGTGGGACAATTTGCCGGGCGCCTCACTACTAATGAAGGGAAGCTTCGGGCTCTTCACCGCATTGGGTAGAGATGGTACCGGCATTTGCGTGGAGAACAAATTGCCGTCGTAGCCGAGTTCGGGTGATGACACAGAGTTGCGGGCGTCCCAAGCAGCGGCGGCGTCGAGAGCAAAGCTATGGAACGGTGGCTCGGTGACTCTTGAAGCGTGAGGGACGCAAGGAGGCGGACCGGTGAGAAAGAGCAGGACGTTGGGCCGCCGGCTCGGTTCTTCTTGTCAACGGCGCAGGTCGTCGCCGAGAGGAGCCGCCGTCGGGCCGAGGATGCGCGGGCAGAGGGGGCCCCGTTGGCCGGGGATGCGGTGCGGCGGTACCGGACGTTGCTTCTTTGCCGGCGGTGTTGGTCGGGGAGGGCGCACGCCGCTTGAGATGCCACGGGGCACCACCGCTCGACCCGAATCCGGCGACACGCCTCGTCGTGGCGGAGCTTGCCGGCCGGCCCTAGTTGAAGCGCTCGCTCGCTCGCGAAGAAGCTCGGGAAGGACGCGGGAGGATCCATTGGCGCCGGTGGGGGAGATGCGGCGGGGGTGGGGTGGGATTCGTGGTGAGGTGGGATTCGAGGTGACCGGGCGGCCGGCGGCGACGACGACGAGGCGCGCACACTCACTCGTGTCGCGCCGGCTCCGTCCCCGAGCACGGCGGTGGGGTGGGGGATTCGCGGCGCGCGCGGCGGTGGGGTGGGGGATTCGCATCGCGCCCCGGGGAGCCGGGAGGATGAGGATGGAAAAAAATAAAAAAAGGTGGGTCCCACGTTTGGAGGGGGGAATGGAGGGCCTCCAGAAATGGAGGGTGGGAGTGGGAATTTGGAGGAGTATGGAAAATGAAGGTCCATATAGAGGCCCCCACTGGAGTTTGGTTTTTTGCCCAAAGCCTCCAAATTTTGGAGTAGAGGCCCATATAGAGGCCCCCACCGGAGTTTTCTCTAAGTAGTGAATTTCGCGAAATGAGAAGCCAAAACGAGGCCCCCCGAGATTGAATTCGGTTTGTTTCGAAACGAACCGGCAACATGGCATGACACACATAAGATGGAGGACAACATTTTTTTAACGAACGGGCACAAGATAGTGTCTATTTCATTGATACGGGGGGAGAAATACAACCGGCTAATAGGAAAAAAACTAACGGGGTATTTACAAGCGCACGCTAAGGCTCGTCGGTGCACTTGGCACCGCCGAACGCCCAAAGAGAGACCTCTCCCTTGATCTTAGTTACAAGTGTAGGTACAATAGATTCGTACGTTCGTAAACGCAGTAGTTTCTTTCCTCCCAAATCTCCCGGATGATACACGGCGTTAGCGAGCGAATAGCTTTACGGGGAGTGCACGGTCGTGAGCTAATGGTGTCCCTCCATCCAATCGGTATCGTGGAGGAAGGGGGAACGACCGTTTTGATCTCCGAAAGACCCAACTAGTTCGCAATCTCGGTCCAACATTCCGCAAGGAGGTGATGCACGGTTTCCATGGTACATCCGCATAGGAGGCAAGCGGGGTTGTGGTCCCAATCTCTACTCGCAAGTTGGTCGGAGGTCCAAACACGGTCCCGCAGGATGAGTCATGCGAAGAACTTGCACTTTGGTGGCGTCCAAACTTTCCAAATCGAAGCGAAGGTAGGAGTAGTGGTGCGATCCGCAAATTGGGCTTTGTACGTTGTAGCAATGATATACTCCCCGTGTTTCGTTAGTGTCCGGTGATCTTGTCATCATGTGGGATGCAATACCGTCGGCGCGAAGAGGTTCCAAAGGGTGGTGAACGGCGCGACGAGGTTCCAAAGGGTGGTGAATTGGAGTAGGTGCTCCGTGGTTTAGCCGGTGCGGAGGTTGATGTCCCGGATCCGGTTATCGTTTTGAGGTTACATAAAAAGACTTGATTTCATATATTACAACAATATTATTTTGTATATTTCCGATAATACCCATATACTACTCGTACCGGGGGCGGAGGGCGGGCCTAAGGCCACCGGGCCATGGCCTTAGGCGTACCCCAAAATCCCCTTATAGCCCTTTTGATTTTTCCCCGGCCTAGTTTGTCACCATGGAACGACCGACCCTTGATCAATATGCGACCTATTCGGTTGGCCGGTGGCCGATGGTCGGTGGCCGGTTTGTTCGAGAGAAGAGTACTACCGGGCCGGTTGATGGTGGCGGGTCCGTTCCGAGAGAAAAGTACCGCCGGGCCGGTGGTTGATAAGCCAAGCGACAGCCGATGGCCCAAGAACGGCAAAGGAGCACACACTCCGCTTTTTCAAACTTGCAGCCCAATTTCTAATGGCCCACGCTCGTTAACAAAGTTGGAGCCGCCGACCGTCCCCCGCAATCTGTCACCGGCTTGTGCCCCCTCATGGCCTCACCCGTTGCCCCCCGCACCGGCCGACTACCCCCGTGATCCGTTGTCCGCCTATCCTTTCCTTGGCGGAGGCGCACCAAGAGACACCGGCAGGTTGTCGTTTTGCCAGGAAGTAGTAGTGCGGGCGTGCGGCACCACCAAGGCCAAGCGAGAAGCCGGCTGCGCCACCAAGGGCAGGCAATGATTTGTGATCAACTTTGGCTGCTCATGGTGTCCACATTCTTCTTCTTTTTTTTTAATCTTTGATTCATCTCAAGATGTAACTTTGCCATTGCGATTTCTTTGTAGAAGTATTGCTTTTGTCTTCGTCACTCACTTCGTCAAGAACTAACCGAACTACCCGGATCGAATTATTTTATAAAAAATAGTGTTAGTACCGTGTAATATTAGTAACAAGATAGAGAAAATATAATTGTCTTTGGTGAGCAACACCGAATCCATAGTACCCAATCTATTATTTGTGCCCGCGTTAGTTTCCCTTTAGAAATTTCAATACAACAATAAATTTGTAAAATAAATTAACATGATATACTCCCTCAAGCCCCGAATATAAGCATTCCTAGCATTCAAACTCAAGAAATAACGGAGCTGGTAAAAGACATCTATACCCCTCATTTTACACTATCCACCAACTCCTTTATTTTTATCCTTGTCCATAGGAATGATTATATTGTGAGTAAAATTTTGAACCCTATGCTAACATTAAGGGACGGAAGAAGTACATGTGACTCGTGTGGACGCATGTGCCTATGAATAGCAGTGGCGTAGCCAACCCTACTTATAGTTTGCAAATCTTTACTAAAAAATTTGATTTGGATCGAATTTTTACAAAAATTAGCACTGTTAGCCCCCTCAATAATGAAAAAAAAAATCAATTCCTAGCTACACCATTGACAAATAGTGTTATAAATCATACATTTTATTCTTTAGTATTGTTATAGCTACTATTTGCTTTGGTTAGGGGCTTCACCTACTTTAGGCACTTTGATGTTCGCCCTAGGCGTAGAAACTCGCCAGCTCCGCCACCGACTCATACCACCTATGAATACTACCCATACCACACTTAAAAAAACCGGTGGTACATAATTAATCTCAACCGTCGATCCTTACATATAGGTCATTTTCTATTACATACGAGTCCTTTTCAACCAATAATACATGGTGGTATTTTGTACCATAAAAAAACTCAAGGAATACCGGGGTCCGAGTTTCCAGCTTTGATATTTTACCATGTAGACTATGTATTAGTGCATATTATAGTTACCAAATCTTGGCGCTACCTAGGTTTCCTGAAAGCACGGTATTGTATTGTAGGCTTGTAGCTCATCCATGGTGTAATAAAGATATTACGCGTGATTGCTTTCTCTGTATCTTTTATTGCGACGTTTCTGTAATTTTAGTCTTGTTTACTGCTGATCCACAGATTCACAGTGGGGATGAAACGTTAAATTTTGCTCTTCTTTATACCAACAAGAAAAGAGCTAAATTGGATCTTAACAGGCGCGAGGCTTCGTATATGTGCTTTCTCGGTTTCTCCTTGCACCCGCTGCAGTAGATCTGTGGCTTTTACAGAGTCAAGTGCGAAGGTAGAAAGACCTGAATTTCAAAACCGTGGCGGGTACCTGATGACGCCGGGCTCCACAGTGATCCAACAAGCATCAGCCTGTTCGTTTGGTGGGTGGGCGATGGCTGGTTTTTGGTTTGTTACGAGAGAAAAGTACGGTGGCCGTTCTTTGATAAGCCAAGTAAACGGGGCGCATGCTTGCGCTTGCAGTTGCAGTTGCAGCTGTGGCTGAACCGAATCTTGTGCTCGTGATCGAAAGATACGATACGACCGCGTGATCGACTTCGGCGGTTACCCGTTGAATCAACTCGAAGGCAGAGTGGAGTGGCATCGATGCCGTGGCGCGGATAGGGCGCGCGCGGGAAACGGAATGCAAAACCATCACGGGTAGTCCGGGCCGCGGCACACATTTTCTTTGGTGTACATGGGCCGACGACCGAATGATATATATATTCCATAACAATTTAAAGACTTCGCATTTCTCCTAACAAAAAGCTACACTACTGAGTTAGTGTTTTGGCTCGTTAGAGTTCTTTTAGCAGCTTCTCATATAACCATATTTACCTTCTTCAGCTGCTGCCGGACAATGAGTTTTTCTCGCTCAACCTAGAAAACGAGACACAAGTCATCTCCAATTACGAAAATTAGATGAGTTGTAGCACTCTACCTTGGGTAAAAATCGGGAAGGAAAATACTCTATTTGCATTCTTAAAAGAGGATTTGCGTATGTTTGGTTTGCGGGGTGAGGGTTGAATTGTGGAGTCATTGCATAAAAACAAAGACAATCATAAAGGGAGAGAAAATTACTCAAATCTTAGAAGAAAGTGAAATGGACCACACGTGTGGATACGTGCGCACCTGCATTTTCCTTGTCATGCCGATTTTTTCTCAATTAGTGGGGCAATAAATGAATATAGACAACTATATGTATATATTGATAGAGAGGTTGAAATATTAATACATATTCTCTTTTTTTAAAAAAATGTTACAAGTGGCATGAAAAAGAAAAGAAACAAAGAATCCAAGTCAAATTTGACGTTTAAAAAATTAAAAAAAAATGCCGAATTGAATTTACGCCTTGCTCGTTTGGCTTATCAGCCTCCGCCAATAAGTACTTTTATCTCGGAACAAACCAGCCACTAGTAACCACCAACCGTACTTTTCCCTCGTAACAAACCAAAGACCTACCATCAACCACCGGCCAAACAAACAGACTGTTGATTTGAAGTGTTCCAGTTTCAACACTAATGAACCAAAACCTGCTGACCTGCATCTCAATCTTCCAGAGGCAGGGCATCGATGCAACCGAACTGAAGACAGAATCTGCACCTTTGGTCTGGAGCATCAAACGATTGAACTCTGCAGTTTGTACAGTCTGTCTGACTGTCATCACCACTCACCAAACCATCATGAACTCAGAAGTGAGCTGTGAGCATCCTGGAATGGCGATCAGCGATCGGCAGATTGCTAATTCGCTACGCATTGCCCAACCCGCAGCGCGCGCTACCGCCCCGACAGGTACGAGAGCGCGAACGAATCGCTCACGCTCACCACCGACGACGCCGTCCTGGTCGATCCCGGCGGCAGCGTGGGCAGCCCGAACGGGCCGCCGCCGCGGTGCGCGTGCGCGGCGGGATCGAGCGCGAGCAGGTCGACGACGATCATGTCCGACGGCGGCGGTGGCTCCACGGCGGCGCCTCCCCTGGCCTCCAGCATCTCCACGACGCGCGCCATCGTCGGCCGCGCGCCAGCCTTCTCCCCGCGCGCACCACGGCGCCACGTGCGCGAGCCGCCGCACCCCGGCCTCGTCCACCGACGACGGCGCGAGCCGCCGGTCCAACACCTCCATCACCCGCCCCCGACGGACCTTGTCGGCGACGACCTTCGGGAAGTAGGTCCACCGTCGGGATCCGCCGGGGGCGGGCTCCGCTGCGCAGTTCCGCCGCCCGCCGAGCATCTCCATCGGGCACCATCCCGTAGCCGTACGCGTCGGACTTCTCCGTCACGCCGGCGCCCGGCAGCCACTCCGGCGCCGCTGTGTACCCCGTCATTCCCCTCACCGTCGTCACCACCCGGCTCGCTCCTTCCCCATCGGCGTCGACGGCCCGAAGTCGGAGAGCATCCCCCGAGGCGGTCGTCGAGGAGGATGTTCTCCGACTTCACGTCCGGGTGCACCACCTTGGCGCGGCGGTCGTGGTGCGGGTACGCCGGCGCCTTCGCCACGTCGACGGCGACCCGGTACCGCTGCAGCCACGTCGGCACCGCCCGCCGCCGCCGTCTTCGCGGGGATATCCGTTAGAAAACTAGGCAATTTTCGGTACATTTTAATTCCGTGAAATTATTAACATGTTCATGACAAATATGAGTGATCCCGTGAGAGCAAAGCATGTGCTTGTGTTCAAGTTAAATCTCAAATAAAACTCGAACAAAATTACACGATGAAAAAGGTTTAGTGTGTACCCAAAGGCGGACGGTTGACGGAGTCTACCGGTGCGCCGTTATCCCTTGGACTAGACATGCTAGTCGTGGAGGGACCTTGTTCGGTGTAGTCGTGACCGAGTTGATGCGGTGGCGAGTCGTTGCGGTGAAGTCCCACGAACGGCCTTCGGGAAGTAGTCGTTCACGCCGATGTAGTCGTTCTCGCGGAGGTGGACGAGGTTCGGAGGCAATCGCTCACGCAAACGGTGTGCGCGCAAAGCTTGCGTTGGGAATGGCGAGAGAGCAAAGAACACGAAGGAGAAGAGAGGTCTCCTAAGCGGGAGTACCCGAGTGTGAGAATGTGTGTCCGTGCCGAGGAAGGAGTCCTCTTATATAGGCGCGAGAGGAGAGGAGGAAGGAATGAACCCGGACGCTTCGACCACCATAATTCTCATTAAATGACATGAATGACCGACATGAATAACAAAAAGCGTGCATACGCCTCACGGTCTCGGTCTCGGTCTCGACTCGACTCGACTCGACTCGACTCGACTCGCCACGCCCACGGCCCGGCCCGGCGCGGCGAGGCGAGCGAGCGCGCGCGCGTGTGGCACGCCCTTCTCCTTTTACCAACTTCACAAGTGGTCCACTATTGGTCCACCCTTTAAATTAGTTAAGATTCTCATTGGCTTTCAATGCGGGATTGAATCCCTAGCATTTATTTTGTGGACCTTTTAATTCTTAAGATTAATTGAGACTAAATGGCTCAAGGCCTAATTAATCCAACAATCCCCACCAAGAATTTCAAGGTACACAAAGAAATGTCCTCTTCTCAACTCTTATTTTGATATACCGACTTTATGGTGGAGACCGTTAAGTTGAACATCCACCGAGACAAAAGCTACACTCATTCACAATCGACCAATGGACTATGCCTTGAATTGGCGGTTTCGTGCAAACAAGTTTGACTAGAGCCCATTGCCGCATACTAGGCTGCTATAAGCATCCCCTCGGGTTGGAGCGTATAAGTTATACTCCGTGCCTTTCATGGGTATCTAGAGATCACCCTATCTCATAGATTGTGCTAGCAATCGACCCATATAGGTGCAATCCTTTAAGATGTTCTCGTAGGCCAACATCTTTGCTCCTCTTTGAGCCACTCGGATCGCATTAAGGTTTTTCACCAACTCCGCAATACAGATTTTAGAAGAGAAATGCATCTCTACCGGAATGAGCCCTTTACAAAGGTTCTCTTCTCTCTCGTTAAACGTAGTTTGTTGCACTATCCTAATTCACGGGATCTCCGATCACATAGGACAAAGTTACCACTACCGAATAACGCCGACGGGTCTCAAGCCCAATTCCCCGGATGCATTGTCTATCACATTACGTGAAAGACCCTTTGTGAATTGATGCGCGATTCTTAGCCGTTTGGATGTAGTCCAAGGCTATCACTCCGGAGTTTCTCATTTTCCTGACAGATTTCAGCCGCCTCTTTACATGCCTAGATGACTTCATGTTGTCCTTTGAACTATTCACCTTGACAATCACCGTTTGATTATCACAGTTCATGAGGACTGCCGGTATCGGTTTTTCAACTACCGGTAAATCCATAGGGAGTTCACGAAGCCATTCGGCCCTCAAGCGTGGCGGTGTCCAATGCAAGTGAGTTCGCCTCCATAGTTGACCTCGTTAAGATGGTCCGCTTGCAAGACTTCGGAGAGACAGCGCCACCTCCAAGTGTAAACACATATCCACTAGTGGCTTTAATCTCATCCGCATCAAAGATCCAATTCGAATCACTATAGCCCTCTAGTACCCTAGGATACCCAAGATAGTGAATCGCGTAGTTCATTGTTCCTTTTAGATAGCGCATTACCCGTTCAAGAGCTTCCCAATGAGCATCTCCCGGGTTAGACACGAATCGACTCGGTTGCTCACAAGATATGCGATGTCGGGTCTAGTAGCGCTAGCTAGGTACATTAATGAACCAATGATTTGGGAGTATCTCAACTGATCTCTCATTATTATTATGTTTTTCCTAAACATTTTACTAGCATCATAAAGTGTTGGAGGCGGCTTGCGGTCGTTGTACCCAAAACGACTCAAGATTTTCTCCACATAATGGGATTGTGTAAGAACAACCCCACCATCACCTTCTCTCACTAGTTTAATGTTTAGAATCACATCGCCTCCCCCAAATCTTTCATCTCGAAGCTTTGAGACAAGAATTCTTTCACTTCCTTAATCGCATTAAGGCTTGTCCCAAATATCGGTATGTCATCTACATACAAACATAGGATCACTCCTTCGCCCCCACCATAGCGATAGTACACACATTTGTCGCTTCGTTCACAACAAAGCCAAGCGACGTTAAAGTTTTGTCAAACTTCTCATGCCATTGCTTAGGAGCTTGATTAAGACCATACAAAGATTTTACCAATTTACACACCATCCCTTCTTGACCTTTTACTACGAATCCATCCGGTCGATCCATATAGATCTCCTCCTCCAACTCTCCATTTAGGAAAGCCGTCTTAACGTCCATCCGGTGAACGATAAGACCATGGGAAGTCGCCAAGGAAAGTAGTACTCGAATAGTGGTCAATCGGGCAACCGGTGAGTAAGTATCGAAAAAATCTTCTCCTTCTTTCCGAGTATAGCCTTTAGCCACTAGCCTTGCCTTGTACTTATCAATAGTACCATCGGTATAAGCTTTTTCTTGAACACCCACTTGCATCCTACGGGTTTGCACCCATAGGGACGCTCCACAACCTCCCAAGTACCATTAGATATAATAGAGTCCATCTCACTCCGAACCGCTTCCTTCCAATAGTCGGCATCCGGAGAGGAATATGCCTCTTCAATGGTTCTAGGAGTGCCATCCACGAGGTACACAATGAAATCATCACCAAAGGACTTTGCATTCCTCTGTCTCTTGCTCTTTCTAAGAGCTTCATTGCCATCCTCCTCGGGATTTTTCTCATGTGGTTGTTCATTGTGTTCTATCAAAACGACAGAGTTCTTTGAGTTCATTATTAATAGACAATTCATGACTAAATGTGCTATCTATCTCTTTCATAGGAAAAATGTCCTAAAAAACGTAGCGTCTCCGGATTCCATGATGGTGCCAACATGCATATCGGTACTCCGGACTTCAATATTAAAAACCTATAACCCACACCGTGTAGAGCATAACCAAGAAAGATACAATCGACGAGTTTTAGGTCCTAGTTTACGTTTCTTGGTTATAGGCACATTCACTTTGGCCAAACATCCCCAAGTCCGTAAGTATGAAAGTGTTAGCCTTTTCTTTTCCCATTCCTCGAATGGTGTTATCTCTTTGTTCTTTACAGGAACACGATTCAGGACATGACATGCAGTCAATATAGCCTCACCCCACCATTCCTTGGAAAGTCCCCCCCGTGTCTAACATGGCGTTAACCAAATCAGTTAGAGTGTGGTTCTTTCTTTCGGCTACCCCGTTTGATTGAGGTGAATAGGGAGACGTCCTCTCATGAATTATTTCGTGTTCCTCACGAACACGGTGAAAACATTAGAAAAATGCTCTCCACCATGATCGGACCTAATTCTTTTGATCTTTCTCTCAAGTTGGTTTTCTACTTGACTTTATAGATTTTAAAGTATTGTAATGCTTCATCTTTAGACTTCAACAAATAGATATAGCAAAATCTAGTACAATCGTCTATCGAGTCATGAAAAATTTTTTACCACCTTTTGTCAACACACCATTCAAGTCGAATGAATTAGTTCTAGAGGTGCCAAGTCTCTCGCCTCGGTACCGAAAAATGAGGCTTGCGAGGTTGTTTTGATTCAACGCACACATGGCACTTAGAATTTTTGACTAAGGTAAATTTCGGAATTAAACTCAAGTTTGCAAGACGCATCATACAACCAAAATTAACATGACAAAGTCGCGAATGCCAAACATTTGACTCATCATTAACATTCGAGACATGGTTCACAACTTTATTACAATCATATGACAAAGAAAAGCGGAGCGAGCCTCCGCTATCATAACCTTTTCCAATAAAACTTCCAAACTTAGAAATTACACATTTATTGGATTCAAAGACTAATTTAAAACCGTCTCTACACAAGAGAGACCCGTTGACTAAGTTCTTCTTGATAGTAGGGACATGCGCACGTTCTTCAATCGAACGATCTTTCCCGAAGTAAGCTTCGGATCGACCGAACCAACACCAAGAACACGCGCATGTGATCCGTTTCCCATCAACAAGGAGGAAATTCCGCCGCCCGGTAAGAGGAAAACAAGGAAATGTCAAGCACAAACATGAATATTAGCACCCGTATCAATCCACCAATCGGGTGATCGACATATCGAAAGAACTGTAGGTAATAGATTACCGTACCCCGACGTTCCACCAGTTTCACTAATAACCATGTTGGCACTTTTGCCATCTTTCTTATCCTTGCGATCCGGACACTTTGCAGCAAAGTGTTCCGTGCTACCACAACAGTAGCATTTTCCAGTTGGCGGCTTTTTCTGCTTGAACTGAGCCGTCTGCTTAGCCTTTGGTTGATTTTGATGCGGCTTGTTCTTCTTTTTGAATGCATTGTTGTTCTTCTTCTCGCACCAAATTAGCACTAGAAGACCCAACAATCCCTTTACCATGTGTCTTGTCCTTTGCTCTCGCCTTCTCTTCAACATCAAGAGTGCCGATAAGATCGACAACAAGCAAACTCTTGCCTCTTGTGTTTTAGAGAGGTTCCAAAGTCCTTCCAAGAAGGTGGTAACTTGGAGATAATACCTCCAACCACAAACTTGTCGGGCAACTTACATGGTGCATCCTTGCTATAATTCTCAAGATCTCTAGCTAGCGCCCGAATCTCATGGGCCTCGCTCTACCACGTAACGGTCTTCAACCATTTTGTAGTCATAGAGCCGTTCCATGACATACGACTCACCACCGCATCGAAACCCCTAATTTAGCCTCAAGCGCATCCCAAATATCTTTGCCACTTGGCGACAGAAGGTACGTGTCCACAAGGTTTTCGGCGAGAACACTCAAGATGGCACCACGAAACGGGTTATCGGCCGCCTCGAAAGCCTTCTCCTCCTCCGGAGAAAACTGTTCGGGCTTCCCCCGTATGACATGCATGATGCTCATCGTCGTCAACCAATACGTAACCCTTTGCTTCCAACGCTTGTAATTTGAACCATCGAAAACATTTGGTTTGAGCGTTACAACCAAACTAGTTACCGAAAGCCTATCAACAACATAAGGTTTTTGGATTGTTAGAAAACTAGGCAATTTTCGGTTCATTTTAATTCCGTAAATTATTAACATGTTCATGACAAATATGAGTGATCCCGTGAGAGCAAAGCATGTGCTTGTGTTCAAGTTAAATCTCAAATAAAACTCGAACAAAATTACACAGAAAAGGTTTAGTGTGTACCCAAAGGCGGGACGGTTGACGGAGTCAACCGGTGCGCCGTTATCCCTTGGACTAGACATGCTAGTCGTGGAGGGACCTTGTTCGGTGTAGTCGTACCGAGTTGATGCGGTGGCGAGTCGTTGCATTGGGAATGGCAAGAGAGAACACGAGAGGGAGAAAGAGAGAGGTCTCCAAGCGAGAGGAGTAGGAGAGGAGGAGGATGCGGTGGCGAGTCGTTGCATTGGGAATGGCAGAGAGAACACGAGAGGGAGAAGAGAGAGGTCTCCCTAGGGGAGTGGGAGAGGAGGAGGATGCGGTGGCGAGTCGTTGCATTGGGAATGGCGGAGAACACGAGAGGGAGAGAGGAGGAGGGAATGAGGTCTCTCCTAAGCGAGGAGTAGGAGAGGAGGCGAGTCGTTGCATTGGGAATGGCAGAGAGAACACAGAGGGAGAGAGGAGGAGGGAATGAGGTCTCGGTCTCGGTCACGACACGCCACGCCCGCGGCGAGGCGAGCGAGCGCGCGCGAGGGGCACGCCCTTCTCCTTTTACCAACTTCACAAGTGGCCCACCATCGGTCCACACTTTAAGTTAGTTAAGATTCTTATTGGCTTTCAATGCGGGACAAGCATTTATTTTGTGGACCTTTTAATTCTTAAGATTAATTGAGATTAAATGGCGGGGCCCAATTAATTGAACAATATCCACTTGTCGAGGGACCCGTTCTCCATGAACTCGTAGACGAGGAAGCGCGGCCCGTTGCGGACGAGGCAGAAGCCGAGCAGGCGGACCAGGCTCACGTGCTGCACGCTGCCGATCGCCGACACCTCCGACCGGAACTCCTTGTCCACGTGCGTCGACCCGTCGATCCGCTTCACCGCCACCGCGGTGCCGTCGTCGAGGATGCCCTTGAACACTGTCCCCGACGAGCCCCGCCCGATCACGCACTGGAAGTCGTACGTCGCCACCGCCAGCGCCGCCAGCGAGAATCGGCTCGGCAGGCCGGCGACCTTGCGGAAGAAGCTGTACTCCACCCGCACCGATACCTCCTCTCCGCCACCGCCGCCGTACATCGACCGCCGCCTCGCCATGCGCTTGGCCCGCCCCTGGTGACACAGCAGCGCCGCCACGGAGCCCGCTAGCACGGCCGACAGGATGACCGCCGTCGAGAGGTAGAAGGGCCTCGACAGGCGGAAGCAGAGGAACAGTGAGAGCTCGATGGCAACCAGCACGACGGCCGCCGCGCCGGCGAGGATCTTGACGGCCTTTCCCTCCATCGATCACGCCAACGCCGCCATCACTTCGGTGACGCCGCTCAGTTCCACCAGTTCGCCACTCGCTCTGACTTGCGTTCCGGCACTTCGTCGTCGCTATCCGAGCTAGTTTTGACGGATACACATGGGAGGGTGAGAGAGATGACATGAACTCTTTTGATGAATTTAACGACAGTGATGTCTCAACCAATCCTTGAGGTTTGGTTCTTGTAGCAAAATTCTGACTTGATCAGAGAAAGGATTATGGTAGGTAGTTAGGGAAGAACGGTTCAGATGAAGAGTTGGATCAACTAGCAGTGCAGATGGTACCTCGTCGTGGCGAATTCAAGAAACAATCACTTGCATGGTCAAATTGAGGAAAAAACACTGATTCAACGGCTCGGGTGACATCAGTTTGTAGTGGATTTGTGTGGTGTCGGTGTCTCAGTGTGTGTACTTTGGCCAAATCCAAAGTTGAATGTTTGGTCCATAACAGGTTCAGCATTTATGCAGCGTCAGTGATTCTCTGCTACGCTGGCATTCGGAAAATATGGATCAAGGACGAACAATGATATCTTGACTGATTCGTTGAAACCTCTGCTTATATCTGATGAATTCTCAGACAGCAACTGCAATTTCAGCAGACCAATGTGTGAACAGTATTCAAAATTCAGACAACAAATCTTTCATCAGCGGATTTGTAAAGGCGACCGGAGAACACAGTATCATCCAGACATATTTGCATTTGTTTTTCGGATATTGATTCAGCAGAACTTGTGCTGAATAGCAAAAGTACACCGTTGTGTAACGAATTCCATTATTTGTATAGCCGAGTTTCTTAAGTGATTACTATGTCTTACAAACCATGTGCTGCTCCAGCTTCCAAGCTAGGGGGCAATCAGGTTGACATGGTCTACTGAACTCTATAAGGCCCAAATGCTGAAGTTTTCCACAGCTTCAACGCTGCGACAAAAAATAATATTAGCACCCGATTTTATTGTCATTCCCTACACAACCTTAATGATGGTGGTCATCATCATCATCATGTCCATCAGGGGATCCTCCTTCTCCAATCACATTAAGCTGCAGATAAAGATGGATGCTTGTAACTCAGCAAACCTTTGCTCTTGGAATGCAAGGACCATATGCCAACAGGAAACCATACCGTGAAATATTGAGTACAGACCGGGCATTCATGTGGCTTGCCTTTCTCCAACCAAAACCACAGTACATCATGCTCATCTTCTGCAGAAGGCCAGTTACAATTGCAGTATAGGCCAATTAGAAAACTGAATGGTTCATTCATTTTTCTCTCCAGATAAGATACAGGCAAGGGTTTGAATTCTGGAACCCTCTTGGTTGAAAAACTCAAGGGGTATTTAGCATCAGCAGTAGTGTACCTCCTTCACCACCAGGACAACCAACAATCCTTTTGTTGTAGTATGACTGAATCACAGCAGGAGCTTCCTATTCAAGGAATAACATAGACGACATCCGTTCAGAACACTTCACAAGAATAAAAAAAATAACTGAAAATGATGCAAATGACACATGTAAGCAAAACCACAATTCATATAGCACACTACAAAGTGATTCACCGACAGGCTGAATGCAACCTAGTATCAATTGGTTGGCTGACAAATCTCACTGAATTCCCAACTTATTGAGTCAAAAGACAAAGTCATGACAATAATAAACCACAAAGAAGAATCGGTCGTACAAAGACCATCTACACAGCGCGTTACAGAAATTCAGGATAGCCTACATTAGAGTCTAAGAAATACAAAAGACAGACATCTAAGAAATGACATATTCCACTTCAAGAACAGAGTGACTTCTATTGAGTATTCCATAACGAACAGGACAGCATTGTGGATTGTTCAACTAGAGCTCTTCATGACACCAATGCTCATTTGGACAGGAACACACTGAAGAAACATATATCAACTTAATTCCCAGAATTTTCGAAATGAAACTGCAGTTACATGATACAAGTCTTAAATCGAATCCTGAAGCAGCACCAGAAAGATAAACAGCAGTAAACAGAACAAGGATCACCAGATAATCCAATCCAATAGCAAAATCAAGATGCATGTAGGTATTAAAAATTCAATAGGTGTCCATAATTGGTGCTTAGAAATTAGTATGGTAAAGAAAACCTGAAAAGTTGATGGAACATGCTACTACAATTGATCTACTATAGTGTGAATTCAAAATTTTTTTTTAAAAAAACATACTTTAAGAAAAAATACATTTGATAAAGTGTGTGAGCCAATACTATTATATGCCACAAAGTATGACCATAAGCCACAAACTTATGTGGCCCAGAAAGTCTAAAGGAGTTAGGATAAAATTGAAATGAAGTTGGATTGGGGCTCAGCCTACAGGCTACAGCCCTACAACTCAATAGCTAACAGAACTAACAACACTAGTATGAGCATGAACTTAAGAGCCCAAACAGATCTGGATAGCTTATAAACTTTAAACTTCAAAATGATTCATCGGTCTCATAATTACTGCCATAAATCTTCCACGGCTCAAGAAAAACACCCAATTGTGGAGAACTTCTTTTTTTCGAGAATCAGTGGTGGAGAACATATGTGAGTTGTGACACATTACCCTGAATAAAGTAAAGACGACTAGTGATTGGTCAGCTCTTATCTCAACATCTGAAAATAAACTACTCTGTATCTTCACCTATCACACGGAATATGTTCAAACAAGTATCTCAATTCACGCAGACAAACAAATTAATCTAAACGAACATGTCACATCCACAACGGCAAGTCAGATGATCGCACATTGACATTTCAACACACGTTCACAAGTCATAACCCCATCCTAAGCAGACCATTCAGTGGCCCCAGTTGCTCACGCATCAAAGGGAATGTAGAAGATATCAGACGGAAAGCCCTCACCTTGGTGCCAAAGGGACCGACCGGGGCGTCCATGTCAAATCTCTTCTTTCCCTGTACAGCAAAACAAACCAAATCCAACAAAATTCATTATCTTTTTCACCAACAAATGATAGCCTGCGATAAGAAATGAAGCGGCGGCAACCGGCAAAGCGACCGTGCGGGGAGACCTGGAGCTCGGCCTCGATCTCCTCGCGCTCGAGCCCCGTGGCGATCGGCATCACATCTTCAACCCTAGTCCTCGTCCAGGCCGCATCTGAAGAAAAAACGCAATCTCGCCATCAAATCGGGGCTACGGCCTGACTGCCTGAGCTTGTGGGAAACGGGAAGGGCCGTTACCGAGAGTGGAGAAGAGGAGGGGCGCCGGTGTGCGACGGAGACCAGGCGCGGTGGCAGCGAAGACCGCCGGGGATCGGGGGACCAGGGCGGAGCGGTGGTGGCGGAGGAGGAGGGAGGTGGCGCGCTTCCACATGGCGGGCGGCCAGTGAGGCAGCGGCGGCACCAGCGGACGGTAGAGAGAGGGAGGGTGCCTAGGACAAGGCTAGAAAACAAGAAAATGCTCCTGACAACTTGGGTGTTTTGAGCCTACAGGGTACTACAGTGTACAGACTACAGACCGGACCCGACGTGGCGACGTCCCCACTTTAGGTGTAAAATTCTTTTGCAAAATGAAACAAAGTTTATATAAAAATCAAAAAAGATGTGTAACTAATTTGAACAACTCCAAAACAGAAATCATATGCGCTCAGTTTACACCATTGGTAAAGCAGCATTGTTAATTTTTGAAAATATAGCAATTGATGACCGGGCTTGATTGCAAAATACAGAATTGTTTTTTTTTGCAAAGTATTCTACAAACAAGTGGACTGACGTCGATGCTGAAGTTTTGTGCTTAACTCAACATACTACCCAGCAAGCCAACAGCGCGCGCGCCGCACTGCACCCTTGTGGCACTGACAGGGTGACCCCCGCCGTCGGCACGCCATGCCTTCACGCGTCCGCCCGCGTCGGTCACACCGCGTCGCCGACGGGTGGACCCCGCCTATCGGCGTGCACCGCACCGCACACGCCGCTTGTTCCATTAT
This sequence comes from Cenchrus americanus, assembly GCA_947561735.1. Lineage (NCBI taxonomy): Eukaryota > Viridiplantae > Streptophyta > Magnoliopsida > Poales > Poaceae > Cenchrus > Cenchrus americanus. Next base: position 85,876,442 of record OX387240.1, on the reverse strand, counting down.
GGCTCAACCGAACCACGACGACACCGAGCCGCCCGGCCGCCCAAACCGACCGACTACTTTCCCTCGCCCTCTCACGGACCGACTCGTGGCCCCACCTGTCATCCCCGACCCCGGCTCACCTTTTGCCAAATGGGGAAAACACCACGCCGACTTCGTCGTTCGCCCGCGCCACGCCCGTTCCTCATGTCGTTCTGTTGAGTAGAGCACGCCGTAATGGCTCCTAACCCCCGTTGGCTAACCCTAGCCGCCGCCTAAGCCATTAGGAAGGACGGGAGTGCCCCTTGCCCTTGCCACAAACCGGCGAGGGGCCATGGCCGCCGCCATGGCTATAAAAGCCGAGACCCCCGGGCGTTTAGGGTTTCCCTAGCGCCGCCGCCGCCACCTTGGTGGCCTTCCAACGCAACCCTAGTCACCACGAGAAAGGAGAGGAAGGGGGGAGAAGAAGGCGGGAAAGGAGTTGATCGCCGCCGGAGCATCGTCGCCGCCGGAGCCGAGGAAGACGATGTTGCGTCCTCCGTCCCGGCTCGGCACTGCACTGCATGGCTTCCGACTCGCCACGGCCACGCCTCGCATCGCGCCGCCGGCCCTACGCCGCCAAGCCCCACGGTGACCTCATTTATCCACCTCGTCGTGTCGCCGCCGCCGCGTTCGCTACGATTAGCTAGTGTAGGCCTCGCCGCGGCTTAGGTCGGCCGCGTGCGCACACGCACGCGGGCACGAGACGCGTGGAGCGCCACCCTCTCGCACCGTACCGGCACGGGAACGAGCGCGCCGCCGCACTGGCACGTCACGCCGCCATGGCCAGAGCACGGGCCATGGTGAGCCCGTTCCCCGTGTTTCCGGCCGCCTCGCTTGACGAGAGTAGGCCGACGACGTCCGCCTTGCCGTTGTGCTCAGATCGGTGAAGAAGACGACCAGATCTGGTCGAAGGAGGAGCCTTCCAAGGAGTCGCCGCCACCACCGGAGTTCCGCCACGCAGCTCGTCGACGTTAAGTCACCACTGCGAGTTATGGTCATCACCGATGGGCCTAACACACGCGTAGTGACCCCCTTGATGTAGAGCACGGCTCAATTCGAGCTTTTCTTCTTAGAATAGACCAGCCCGACGTCCGCCATCGTCACATCACTGCCGCCGCCGCCGTCGAGCTTCACCGAAGGACCCTAACCCCGCTAAGTTAGTCCGCTGGCCCTGCCTTGACCCCTATATGTGAATGCGCTAGCCAACGGGGAGCTTTAGCCTGAGAAAAGGGGTTTCCGAGCGCACGCCGCCGCTCACCGCCGCCACGGGCTCAACGCTGGCCGCCAGGAGGGCGGGGTGAAGAAATGGAGGTCACATCGTGCTCGCGACGAGGAGACGAGTCGAACCTTGTAGGTAACGTGCCCTTTTGCGATGGTCGTTAGGTCACTGGAGATGTCACCGGCGGCGAGGTGCGCCGCCGCGCCGACACCGCGTCGTCGTCGGCCAGAGGAAAGAAGAAGGGAGGAAGAAGGAAGAGGCGGCTGACAGCCCAGCCCCACGTGGCAGCGACGTTAGAGAGAAAAGGAAGAAGTGGGAACCGGCACCGACACCTTGGACCCACCTATCATAGGCCGATAGAGACAGACTGACAAACTGGGCCCACTGTCAGTCTGGCCCACGTGTCAGTCTGTTGACCACGTTGACTTCTGACGTCAGCATGACGTTAGCAGGGTCCCACCTGTCAGACCAGTTGACCGCCTTGACCGCTGACGTCAGCATGGCGTCAACACAGCCAATCAGAAGCCGCCACGTGTCAGCCTCTAATAAACCCAGGAATTTTCTATTTTTAGAAATTAATTTAAACTTTGAAAATTCATAGAAAATTCATACTATTTCAGAAAAATATGAACTTGGTGTCCAAATTTTTCTAAAATTGAGCTCTACGTCATAGGCTTATGTTTGAGTGGATTTGAGACTTCCATTTGGCAGTTGCTCCTTTGTGCCACTTCTATAGGGTCTATTCTCGCGAATAAGCCGTATTGTTTCGCAGACTCGGAGGACCTAGAGGACCTTGAGGACAGGGACTACGACCAGGATCTCGGGGACTACTCGGGTGCCTTGTCCCACCCACATCGTAGATCCTATTTCGGCATACTTGTTGCTACCGCTTTATCATTTCATGTAACCGCTTGTGCATAGGATTGCATGTTAGAGTTGCTTGTCTTGTAAATTCCTTGACGCAGCCTATCACTTGCTACCCTTGCCTTTAGGTTAGCTTCGCGCTACACTATATACTGCTTATATACATCACCGACTTTCGGCCTGTTCGCTTGGCTTATCGGCCACCGGCTAACGGTATTGTTCTCTCGAACAAACCGGCCACCGACAACCGGCCCGGCGGTACTTTTCTCTCGAACAAACCGGTACCGGCCATCGGCCACCGGCCAAACGAACGGGCCCTTTGTTGATTGAGTGGATCCGTGATGGTGATATGAGAAGTACGGGGTTACACGAGGGTGAGTCATCTTTGCGGGGGGACTCCGGGCACTGCGGATACCGTGATGCCTGTGGCGGGTATATGTGATGTGGGAGGCCGGGATGAGTTCTTGAAAGAGCAAGTATTATGATGGGCTACAAGTGGGCTAAGATCTACGTGGAAGAGAGAGAAGAGAAGAGAGAAGGAAGCGGACGCATCGCGAGCCGCCCGCCCGAGGCCGGCGAATACGCTCCGAGCCGCCTGCGATTCGCCGCATGTGCTTCGTACTCTTGCTCAACCACAAGAAACAATAAATAATAGCGAGGCTTGCTACACCAGGTGTGTTGACGTGGCATCTTGCAGCCGGTGAGCGGGCTAAATCATAATACTTGCTCTTAATGGGAAAAGGTCCGGCAAGGAGGTGTTGTGGACCTGTGGTGGTGGCACAGGGAAGTGGTACTCTTCCCTCTTTTTCTGGGAGATGTCTTGTCTGGTCACACCTAGGACCTGTTCTCGAGAGATTCTGATACTTTGGGATTCTGGTGCTCACCACATGTCCTGGAATGGGCTGGGAACGGGTTACCCCTTGTATTTTGGCACGATCACTACTACTAGGTTGGAAGGAGGAACATGTAGGGAGGTACGGTGTCGAGACTCACACCCTTCCGAGACAAGGTGCGATAGTCGTTGGCTGGTATTGCATCTCATAGTCTCAGCGAACCGGTGGTACTCCGGAGCTTCCCGGGGGCCGAGTGGTAGAGTGGCTTGCGATGGGGTATGAGGTCCCCGTAATCGGTCTAGGTGGCGGATCACCACCGATGATGACAATCGTGTGGTCTTGTGTACAACCTCTGCGAGTGTAAATTAATACGTATCGTCCTGCTTTCGAGCATGGTCCAACTAGTTAGATCTGGACTACCCGCAGTTGTGCCGTTCTCCGGACCTGGACTCTTGCGGGGCATGAGCCGACTTTCTGGATGGTTTACCCTGGGTATGCTTTTCGATCGAGTAGTGAGATGAGTCCTTCTCTTCTCCCTTGGGATATGCTTACGGCTGAGAGCTCGCTGAGCTGAGAGCCGTTTAGGCTTAGACGAGTAGGGAGTGGCTTGTCCTTGCCGCCTGAGTGCGAGGGTGTGTGTGTGTGTGTGAGGGTGTGGAGATGGATTCGGGTTATGGAATGGAGATGAATGGAGGATTTGAGGAGTTTGGAGTATGATTCTGAAATCATACTTATTTACTTTACGCATAGGAAAACCAGAGCCACACATAGGTCTCTTTTCAGTCTTTCTTCTTTGCATCTACCATAAATACTACTCCCTCCGTCCCGCAATATAAGGACCCGAGGAGTTCAAACTCAATAAACAATACGGGAGGAAATGATCTTTATACCCCTCATTTTACACTACCCACCAACTCACCAACCCACTCACCAACCCATTTAGTTTTGTCTTATCCCTTCAAATCCTTATATTTTGGTACAAAATTGGAACCCTCCAAGTCCTTATATATCGGGACGGAGGGAGTATCAAAGCAATGCGCATTGGGTGGGAAACCGAGCCGTACGAAATGTGCGATAGAGTTGCACCGGTGATGAGGACTACTCGAGTGACTACTCCGAGGAGTAGAGAGGGATTCGTTCTACGCTCAAGCCGGAGTTGGAGATCCACTGCTGACTTGAGATGTCGATTCCGCTGTTATGTTTGCTCTGAGAATGTGTGATCGCCTGGAAGGCGTGTAATAAATTCGAACCTATTACGTACTATGTTTAAATTCGAAGTCTGTATCTAGATATTGCTGTAATAAGCTACACGTGATGAGATGATCTTCGAGGATTATCATGTTGTGCGCATTTCGTGGATTTTCCTTTGAGAAAATCATGGTTGTTACATCTCGTTTAGTTTGTTTTCAACATTTATGCCCGTGTTTGAACGCCTAGACGGGGAACCAATTTAATTGCTGCCTAGGCCCTAAAGCGCACGGCACCCTACCGTTTACCCCGTTTAATACAGTTTAGGAAAACTTGAACTAAAGAGTAAAATACTACTCCCTCCTTCCCATAAAACTTGTCGTTTTGGACAACGGCACGGTCTCCAAAACACAACTTTGACCACTTGTTATTATAAAAATATTTATAAAAAAGTGGTATATGTATACTTTTATGAAAGTATTTTTTAAGACAAATCTATTCATATAATTTTCACATTTGTAAACTCAACAACTTAAAAGTTATTAATGATTTATATTCCCAATTTTTGACCAAAACCTTGTCCAAAATGACAAGTTTTATGGAACGGAGGGAATGGGATTATCATCAAGCTTGATTCTGAAAAAGCATACGATAAGGTGAGATGGAATTTTCTCTTTAAATGTCTAGCTGCAAGGGGTTTAGGTCCTAAGTGGTGTAGATGGATTAGGCAAGTTGTATCGGCGAGGCACTACGAGTGTAAGTCAAATGATATGATTGTTCCATATATTAAAAGCTATAATGGAGTTAGACGGGGAGACCCTTTGTCCCCTATACTCCCTCCATACCCTCAATTCTTGATGTCGGGATTATGGTAACCAAGGAGTCATTAATTAGGGGGTAATTTTCCATGTTTGCCCTTATTAAATACTCCAACGGATATCCTTTAAACATGAAACAATTGTAGCTTCACCGGTTAGGTAGGTGGGGCGTCCTGAGCCCTAAGGGCACTCCCAACCCAGACTTTATGATAGAGTCCAGGGTCATTAAATACACTGCCACCTAGGCAAATTGTTGATGTGGCAAGCAATTTAATGATGAGAGAGGGGTGAAAACTTAGAAACTAAGTCTAAGTTAGACTCCAAATCTACACGTAAAACGAAGTCCGTGTGGATCCCGTGTGGTTGCACACATGTGCGATGTGTCCGTAGGATCTAGTCACATAGAAGGGTGTGGTTGAATATGGGACTTGTTTTGCAAGCTCTAAGAAAAACCAAAACCTTAACCTATCAACTAGTGTTGCCCATACTAAAAAAGTTCTTCCCTACTTCTAGAGCACACTATCACAAGTTTCCTTAGCAAATATCACACTAGGAGGCAATATGACAACCTAGGCAAGATATGAAGCACACAAGCGAACCAAGCTAGAACAAAGACAAAGAAACTTGAGAGCGGAAATAGAGTGCTGAAAGTAAGTGCTAGAAGTAAACAGGAGGGACAAGAGGCGACCAGATTTTTTCTCGTGGTATCGAGAAGTTGACGCTTCCCCCTAGTCCACGTTGGAGCACTCACTTAGAGTATCGCTCCCCCTTGAATCACTAAGACACAAGTGCTCACTAAGAGTACCCGTTCTCCATCTCCGGAATGGTGGGTCTCAAACCGTGTACACCAAGCTTGTCTTGAGGCTCACACAATCTCCAAGAGCTCACCAAGAATCCCCAAGTCACCTAGACCGTCTAGGAGCCGCCAAACTCCAAGAGTAACAAGCCCGCACATCTTCACTTGACCCGAGCACTCGGCTAAGCCATGTATGCACCTTGAAACTCTTGCTCACTAGAGAAAGAACACCTCGATGAAGAGGAAGAGAAATCCCAATTAGCAAAAACGCACTCTCCTTCTCTCCTAGGCCGCAATAGATCTTCGAGTGGCAAAGGCAGCCCTAGAGAGGCGGGGGGGGGGCTTATTTATAGGCCTAGCAAAGGAGGCTAGCCGTTGGAAAAAGTCCCCTGAAAAGTTGTACCGTCGGATGAACCGATGGTGCCCCCTGCTGAGCGTCGGATCATCCGGTCACTCACAGACTCCAATATAGCCGTTGAACCAAGAAACCTAGACAATGCACCGACGCTATACACCGACGCCCCGTCGGATCATCCGGTGCTGAAGGCACCACACTTGGGGCGGTACTGTATGATTTGAATCAAGGCGTCGGATGAACCGCTGAGTATACAATCCAAGCGTCGGTTCATCCGGTGCTGAGGCAGAAGTCTTGGCGCGTCTCTGTTGAATTTAAATGCAACCGTCGGATGAACTGATGGTCAAGGCGGGGCGTCGGATCATCCGACGCCGTAAACTTGTTTTCAACTCATCCAATTCGGCGCCTTTGAGTTTTCCGTCGATTCTTTTGCTTCAACCTTGCTTCCACGAACTCTCTTAGCTAGATAGCATCCAAGGAACTTGAGTGTGCATATTTTATGGCTTTTGGAGTGCATGGTCAAGCTACTAGTGTACGAACCCCTCTTAATAGTACGATCGAAACTACAAACTAGCAATCCAAGTGTCCTTCATCTTTTTTGCGACACACGGAACTAACAAAGTCCTTAGCCTTGCAGTCTTCGACCATATTGAGCCCATTAAATCAAATTGAGGGGTCTCATTCCATTCAATACTCGTGACAATAACCCAATTAGAAATCCGCTTCAAAACAAAGGTTAGTCACAAGCATAAGGTTGTCATTTATCACCGAAACACACCCTTACCAAAGGTGCGAAAGGGCCTAGATCACTACAGTGTCCTCTTATTTAATTAAATTGGAGTAGAAGATCCGAGAGGAATATTAGATAGACTCCATGGTAGAAAATCTGCATTGGAGAATAGGAGTATAGTTTCTTGTGATAGAGTCTTTGAGATATAGACTCCATGGGTAGAGTCTGGGTTTGGAGTGCGGTAGGGTTCGAATCCATGGTCCTAGGCATGTGCTGGAAGGCACGCTAGGCGAGAGGTGAATGCGGGCAGGCGGGCAAGTTACGAGGGAGCATGCGTGCTTTGATGACGGGCGACCGCACAACTCCAGGGGAAAATACGTCCAAGCAAATGCTCCGGCAGCTAGGATGTCAATAATATGAAAATGGAAGAGATTCACAAGACGTCACGAATTAAGGGTACGGAGGGAGTATTGTTTAACTTTGTAGCGAGTTACCTTTGTCCGCACTCGTGCATCCTTTATATCTCAACTCTATACAAACAATCATCAGTGGGACACATATATAACTTTATCTAAATATATCCATCTAATATTTAATTTGAAGTATTTATTGCTACAATGGGACACATATATAACTTTATCTAAATATATCCATCTGATATTTAATTTGAAGGATTTATTGCAACGAATTTAATGGTGTAATCAAAATTTAATTTGGATATTTAGTTTATGAGTTATAACATTTTTTAGTTTCTAAAATAGTGAGGCTCACAGTGCATGCTCTTTCCTCCCTCTGCTCTCACTAACACGTGCACGGTTGTACGTCCTGGACAGGCAAAAGCTACTGCAGTACTGCCTTTCTTCCGGGCCCTGTGTCCGACTTTTTTGTTTTTTTGGCCTTTTTTGAAAAGAATCTCACAAATACGCCCTTTTTGGAAAGATTTCAAAAAATGGAAACTGATCTCAGCGCCATGGACTGCGGCGCCGAGCTTACACGTCATGGCGCCTTGGATCTCGGCGCCGAGGTAGGACAATTCCTAGCCAACGTGTGCGAACGTGGCGTCCGACGTGGCCAGGGGTTCGACGCCCTGATCTGTGGCGTCGAGCTCGGCGCCCTGATCTGTGACGCCGAGGTGCCTTTCATAACCCGACCCCTATTCCCAGTCGAACCTTACTCGGTTTTTCTCTACCTCCTGTTCCTCCCTTCTTACGTCGCCACATTTCGATTCCTAAGATTTGACCATAAAAACTTCTATTTGATCCGTAGATTGTGACAAGGTAGGTATTTACTCATTCCTCCTCAATTTTAACTCATTGATTTGGTGTTTATAAGTTGTATTAGGTCATATATATATTCACTTTGTTAGTTAGGGTTTGAAGCAATATAAGTTTTGAAAGTGCATCTATGCCCTTAAGTGGATTTTGGTGAATTCAATGACAAGGCGATTAATGGACTAATGATTTTGTCTAAGATTGTGAGCAGGTTTTCTTTATATATTCGTGAGCAACCATTGAAGTATTTTAATAATGGATGTATATTACGGCTCACATTTACAAAGACAAATATATGGTGCAAGACTTCATGAGGTTATTGAAAAAGAACAAGATGATGAGTGTACACACTATGGTTCTAAAATTGGAAGCTTGCATATCCGTTGTCAATCAAGATCAAGCATTTGGAGCAAGGCTTTTCAAATGAAAGGTTAATTGTGCATGAAGCAAAGTGGAACTCAAAGTGGATTGGATAAGTGATGAAGAAATCAACCGAGATGTCTAGGGTGAGGGACTAAGCAATCTTTGGGCCCGTAGCTAAGCCGCCATTTGTGTTTTGCTAAGGTGAAGGTCTAGCATCCGTGGGGTCTTCAAGTATCATATTCAAACCTTAATCAAGGGAGCTTTGCGAGTCATCAACTTGTTAAGATTGGCAATATGGAGTGACTATGGATCCAAGTGAGCTCTCAAGTGCTATAAGGAAAGATCCTAAGTCACTAGCTCAAGTATGGACGTGCTCAAGTCAAAGGCTATGTTGAAAGCCCTCAAGTGGATATTGTTCAAGTATGGCAAGAATTGAAGTTGTTCAAGCTCAAGAGGTCAACGAAGCTCTTTTATTCTTTTCTTGAGTTTAGGTATGTCGTACTATCAAGAGGGATGCAACTTAGCGAGTTGACCAAGTCAAAGTGCTCTTTAGTTGACCTAAGTGAGATCTAGCCTTAGAGTGTGCTAACAAACCCTCCTAACCTAACCTGAGTCACTTCATCTTGAAGGTGGAGTGCTAGTTTCTTTGAAAAGAGGTTTTGGGGTTATCTCGGGCCCGACCGGTCGACCGGTGCCGCTAACCCAACGGCTAGTTTTTTGAACACCGGTACGACCGGTGCCGCCCGGGACTAACGGCTAGTTTTCTCCTTTGAGGGGTATAAATACCCCAAGCCTTCTTCAAGTGAGGGTTGTTGTTTTTAGTGAGTTTGCTGAGGTCCCAAGCCATTTCCAACTAACTCTAAGCCTTAGTGGCTCTTCCCAACCATCTCTTTGTGAGATTTGTGGATTGAAGCCATCTTCTTTGTGTTGGGTTGAGAAAGTGAGCTTAAGAGCGACCTAGTGAGCTAACAAGAGCAGTTTCCATAGCTTGAGCACTTTGGTTTCGCGTCTACAAACTTTGGTGCATTTGTTACTCTTGGAGGTTTGCCTCCTAGATGGCTAGGTGTCGCCGACTAGCTCCCAAGGTTGTGGTGAGCAGCGGGAAGTTTGTAAGGGCTGCGATCTTGCCTCTTCGTGGAAAAGATCACCTTAGTGGAAAGGAGGAAAGTGGTTGAAAGAGACCCGGCTTGTTGTGGGAATTGTCCCTTACAAGCTCCTCAACGGAGACGTAGCCATTCCTCAGTGGGTGGTGAACTTCGGGAAACAAATCCTTGCTTCTTCGTGTGGTTCAACTCTCTAAGTTGTTTATTCTAGCATATTACATTTGCTTCCGCTTCGATCTACTTGGGTGTGTTACTTGTGTGTGCAGGGCTCATTACTCTGCTTGTGATCATCTACAAAGGCCACACCCTAAGTTTGGTTCATGCTAGAAGCCAAGAGGTGCTTGAAGTTGTTTTTGCGGGTTCTCGTGCTACACCGGTACGACCGGTGAAGCGCACCGTCTCGACCGGTGTCACCCGTGAAGACTAGTGCTTGGCGGTCCGACCGGTCATCACCACCGTCCGATCGGTGGAGCACGCGCCGGCTCAAGTGTTTGGGGAGAAAGAGTTTAATTTGGTCGTCACGCCTATTCACCCCCCCTCTAGGCGACATCAAGGTCCTTTCAATTGGTATCAGAGCTTGGTGCTCCGATTCGAGCTTAACCGCTTGGAGTTCTTCGATGTCGACAACTTGTGAGGTACCGTTTGAGCCTCTAGCTCTAGATGGCTCAAACTATTCTTCTTGGTGCTCTAATGTTCTCATTGCACTTAAGGTTTTGGGTCCTACCGCTGAGAGCATCATGGTTGCGAGTATCCTTCCAAAGGATGAGATATGTGTCTCATCAATGGACTTGGAGAAGAAGCAACTCAATGCCATTATTACTAATCTTACGTGTAGTTGTGTATGTAGAGAACTAAAGTATATTATTCTAAAGAGCAAGAAGATTTGCGAAGATGCTCATCTCATTTGGAAATTACTACTTGAGTTGGTAAACACCAAATGGGATGAACTCGAGAGCGATGATGAAGATGAGTCGGTGGAGATGTGCCCTTCCTCTACAACATCCACCGATCACCAAGCATCAACCTCCGAGCAAAGAGAAGATCAAGAAAGCGAACACGCCATCCCTCTGCGAGGGACCGGTCAGACCGGTGACACCCACCGGTCAGACCGGTGCCAGCAGGGGCACACCAATTTGCTTGATGGCCAAGAAGGAAAAGAAGAGCAAGAAGAAGAGACAAGCCAAAGGGGCTAAGGGCCAGAAGATTGAAGCATCAAGCTCTCCGTCAAGAGAACTTGAACTTCTCAAATCCGAGCTTGCATCCTTGGTTTGTAAGTATGAAACTTTGGCTAACAAATATGATCATGACATCAAATCCTTTGCTTGTAGAGCTAAAATAGAAGAAGATGCCAATGATGATCTAGAAGCCAAACTAGCGAAGCTCACTAACGAGCATATGGTTCTACAAGCTATTCACAATGAACTTGAACATTCCTATGAGAAGCTTGTTGATTCTTATGCAACACTAGAGATATCCCATGAGGTTGTGCTTTCATCGGTAAAATATATACAACCTTTATCTCACACATGCACATGCTCACAAGTTCAAGTTAATTTATCTTGCGCTAATGATTGTTTGTCTCAAGCAAGCCAATCTAGCATTGAGCATGTACTTGTATAATCTTGTGATGACCTCATTGCTGAAGAAAATGATAAACTAAAGCAAGAAGTTGAAAAGCTACAAAAGGACTTGTATGTGTTGAAGGAGAAGAGCAAAGTGCAACCTTCTCAAGATAACCGTGACAGCATGGTGAAGAAGCTTGAGAAAGGGTCAACCGTCACTAGTTCAACCCCTCAACAACATACAACGTCCCACAAGAACAAGATTCAAGAAAAGAGCGAGATTGGGCAAATCAAACCACAATATCGCCCAATCAAGCACAAGACACAAGAATCACTCTCCAAGAAGCCTAGAAGCTCCAACAAGTGGAGGGTGTTCTACAAGTGCGAGAGAGAAAGGGACACTTTGCCGACTCGTGCCCTAATGCAACAACGGGCGGTGGCACCGACCGTGACCGGTCGACCGGTGCATGCCACGGGTCGGAGCGGTGCCGGCCGGGCAGCCCCACTTCAAGCAAACAAGCAAGGAAGCCACCTTCTCCAAGAACAAGACTCGAAGCAAGTATGGAAAAGAAGTTGCAAGGAATGGTGTGACCAACAAGAACAAAAGTCGCATCCGCTATGAATGCCGTCAAAAGGGTCACATGGACAAAGATTGTCCAAATAGTAACATTCCTAAATCAAACCTTGTCCATTATGATTTTCATAAGCTTAGGAACGATAAGAATGGAACTTGTGCTATAAGGGAGATTAGTTCACCTCGATATAGCACGAGAGCTATTTGGGTTCCTAAGCACCTTGTGACTAACCCAATAGGACCCAACAAGTGTTGGGTACCAAGAAATGCTTACCGAGCTTGCGAGGTTGAAAGAGATGCATTGAGAACATGGTTAGAATACTTGGAAATCTTAATGGATTCAATTGACCATGTGAAGAGCAAACTCATATAAATCGTGAAGTCAATGTCATCTCCGTAACTAATGTGCTTAATTGAGTCTAAGTCACTCTCGGTCCTTGGTGAACACTCATGTGACACTTGTCTTGCATGAGCAAAACATGAGGTAGTGACTTTGACTATTTTTATGAAAATTTACTCTCTCATACCATTCGATGCTTTTAATGGCTCTCTACTAGAGCAAGGCCTTATCCTTGTTGCGGGATTTAAATTAGTGATACATTCACTCATTCAAGAAAAAGGGAAGGAAAAATCACCAAAATGGTGTCAATTGGTGGTCACCGGTCGGCCCGGTGTCATCGCAAAGCATGTGCATTTGGATGGGTGACCGGCACGAGTGCCGGGTGACCCGTACGCCTGCTCGTATCTTTGCGGGGTGACCCGACTCCTATGACCGGGTGACCGGGGGTTGTCCAAACCCTAAAAAAGAAGGATGATTTGGCATCGAAGGTTATGAGAAACTAAACACATTTCAATTAATAAATTATTCATGTGTTGTGACCAGGTTTGAAATGAGCCTTACCAAGTTCTTAATTGAACAAAGTGCCTTGTTGGAGAAATTCAAAAATCTCTAGCACTATTTAAGGGGGAGCTCATTACAACACTTGAGTCACTTGTCGGACTAACAATTTCTTCTAAGTGATCTTGTAGTCTCACTCTTTTGTGCATCTGAAGGAAGCTCTTGATAAGTGCAACTTCCAAAAGAACTAGTAAGAGCTAACACCAATCAAAATTTAATTTATGCACGAATGAATTGGCCTTAAGGCAAAGGTATGGTTTCACGAAACTCATTGAAATCCCGTAATGCATCTAGGCCATAATACCATGCTAGTGTGCCATCCTTAGCATGTAATTGCTTCAAGTGAATCTCTTGTGCTCCTCTCTAGATATTTGGTTGATATCTTTATTTACACTCGTCTTTGTGCCTCGAGGATGAAGATATGAGCCAAATATGCTTGTTAGGGCATTCATTTGAAGTGGATGCATGCACTTTGTGACATAGGATAGATTTTTCGAAAAATCAACTAGCATGTATAGGTAGTGTGCTTACTTTCAAAAACATTTGGTTCTTGGTCTTAGTGACCCAATCAACTTAGTTGTGACTATAGTTCTCCTTGTTTGATTGATGGCTAGTCACAATTAAGAAGATTTTCTCAAGTCCCCGAAATCCTTCTTTATCTATCTCTCTCTCTTGGAAGGATCAAGATCTCTCGAATAAATTGGTTAATCCTCCATTTCTCTAAGAATTGATGTCTTTTGGATCAATATCATCTCTCCATCCCATACCCTTGACCTTTAAAAAGGTTGGGATGGAAATTCTCCTTTGTGGCTCAAAATCCTTTTCTCAAGGGAGCACCGGTCCGACCAGGTGCGCATCACCGTCCGACCGGTGGTGACCTTGAAGACACATAATCACTTTTCGCGACCTAAGTGGATGCAATTTGTCCTATAAAATGTTTGGAGAAGATTTAAGGAGCAAAAGCTCAAAAAGGAAGAAAAGGATCGGTACTACCGAGGGTACGTCGGTTCTACCGATAAGGCCTCTCTCGTTGAATTTTATCAAGATCTTCGGTTCCACCGAGGGTGGGTCGGAAGAACCGACAAGGGGTCTCCGGCTCGACCATGGGCGGTCACCGGTCGACCGGGTGCCGTCCACCGTCCGACCGGTGACACCCGACTTCAACCCGTGGGGCCACGGTAAAAGGAATCCATCTTTTACCCCTCTCTTTCTCTCTCCTCTATCATTTCACTAGCTTTCACCCCGCCTAACCGTGGAGCATCCCCCTCCTTCCTTCTCTCCTTCACCTCTCTCAAAATCCATGGAGGTTTGAAGATTCAACCAAGAAAAAGGCTCAAGTTTGGAAGCAAAAAGGATCTCCCAATGTCGGTGTTTTAGACCGGCAACCTACTACGGGGAGTACCCGAAGTAGATGAATGTGACTCGCCGAGATCGGTAACTCGAAGGAAGAGACATGTGGCACACAATTTAGACAGGTTCGGGCCGCGAGGTGCGTAATACCCTACGTCCGTATGCGGCGTAGCTCGGATTGATAGGGCACAATTACGGGATGGTGCAAAAGTGCGCCGTGAGTTGTATGAGAGGAGATTGGATGAAGGGATCGGTCCCCGCCTCGCCTTATATAGTCGGGAGGCGGGGTTACAAGTCGGAGTAGGGAAAGAGTACTAGTCGAGAACGTCTAGGGGTCCTCTATACGGTGCGGAACATGTACGGCTCCCTAACCGAGTACTACTCCCGTGTAGTCCTTGTGCTCCACGCCTTCGGGTGCCGTGCGGCGCAAGCGGGTAGTCCCGGGGGCCCACCGAGTAGTCGGTCCGGTACCCACCGAGGTAGTGGGCCCGGGGAGGTCCATACGACAAGCCCCCGAGTACTTTGTAGTCGAGAAGGATAGCTTCAAGTAGTCTTGACGGCCTTAACGAGTAGTCCTCAAGCGTCCCCGAGCGCTACAAGTCAAAAGTCCTCAAGAGTAGTCGAAGCATCCCGAGGGCCGGAATGTACTCCGAGCGATGTTTGAGCAATCTTGAAGTCTTCTCGAGTAGTCCCAAGCGTCCTTGAAATCTCGCCTTCGAAGGTCTTCAAGAAATGCTGTCTTGTCTTGAAGCCGGAGCCGTCATGGAGGTGCGATTTGAAGAACCGCACTCCACGGGGAGTAGCCCCCGAGCCTCGAGCCGCGTGCTGCGGCTTAGGGTCCATGCGAAATCTTGGCAAAATAATCCCGAAAAATCCGGAGAGAAAAAACCGAAGGACACGTGGCACGGAGCCCCCGAGCCTTGAGTCGAGTACTTCCTCTCGAATTGAAGGGTCTTCTTGGAGAATGTGTCCCGAGATGCTCTTGAGACTAGCCGCCGCCCCAGGTAGTCGAGTAGAAGTAGCCGAGCCCCCGAGGTGAGGCGCGTCGACTAGTAGAATACGAAGAGTCACGCGCGCGCCCGCCGAGTCAGCCGCGCGTGGACTTATCCAGCCGCCCGTTGCGGAGGCGATTTGGCTTATAAATAGAAGCCAAAACCCTTAGGGTTTTTCACCCAAGTGAGCCGCGATCGGTTTTCATTTGAATCTTGAAACAAATCCACTCCCAACGTCGCTTTGCCGCCGTAGTAGATCTGAGCGCATCGCCACCCGAAGCCTTTAGGGTAGCCCCCGAGCGGATGCGAGTGAAAACTCCTTGCACTTGGAGAATGAAGCCGTCGCCGTCCAAGACGTCCAAGGTCGGCGGGAAGAAGAGGAGCCGTACGAGAGGCCGCCGCGGCCGCCACCGGAGCGGCGCCGCCCCGTCTCCACCGCACGCTGATCCAAGCCGCGAGTGGAAAAAATCGAAGGTCAAGACGGAGGACCTGCCGACCCCCGTTGAACGGCGGGTTCATCGGAGAGAAGGAAGTCGACATGTGGAGATCCGCCGCGAGGAGATCCTTATCCGATGGAGAAGGCCGAAGACAAGATCCCGATGTTCTCGCGCTTCGTGGAGCGCGGTCTTGCGCTCCCAGCTAGCGACTTCTTCAAGGGGCTGCTCGGGTACTACGGCATCGAGTACCTCAACTCCGAACCCCAACGACATCTTCCACACGTCGGTCTTCGTCCACTTCCGCGAGGCCTTCCTCGGAATCAAGCCGCACCGGGTGCTCTTCGGAAGTTCTTCCGCGTCAGCCGCGGCCCGGTGCCTCCAACCCCGAGTAGTCGGAGGGGCCGGGATCCGGGCTCGAGGGAAGACGCCGCGGAGCGTGCACGGCGTACAAGCTCGTGGACTCCAACACGGATCGGGAAGACCGGGTGGTTCTACATCACGAACCACCACCCTGGCCTGCCGAAGCCGAGCGGACGGCAGCCCAGGCATCGTGAGTGGTGGAACACAGAGCCCACCATGCAAGAGGGGATCCGGCTCCCCGAGCTGCTAGCACGCATCCGAGTGCTCAGAGAAGCTGGACTGAGGGCCGAGCACGTGGCCTTCAGTTTCATGAAGCGCAGGATCCGGCCCGCCGATGGCGCGGGGATACGCTGGGCTTCGAGTACACCGGCGACGACGACTCGTCGCGGATGCCGGGGGGCGAGTTGGACGACAACGACATCGTCGAAAGGTTGTCGCGTATCTTCAAGGACATGCCGCCGTACACGGCGTGTCCGGTTGAGGAGTACTCCGCCGCGCGCCCGCCCGACGAGGTGAGTAGCCGTACCCCCTCGTCGAGTAGTGAGTACTTGTAGTAGTGTTGCTGACGCCTTGTGTCTTTGCGCAGGATGATGTGAAGCGGTTCGTCTCCGAGCCGCAGCCGCCACCGAGCGGGATCGAGATCCCGGCGGAGGGGAAGGCGAAGGAGCGCCGCGAAGTCGATGAAGGCGACGATCCCGTCATCGTGGAGGATTCCTCCGATGACGACGAAGAAGACGAAGAGACGCTTCAAGACCGCTTCCAGCTGCGGTCGAGGTTTAGCCGTCCGGGCTTGCCTCATGTTCCACTTGTTCAAGACCCTCCGGCTAGCCTGGAGGCTAGCCTTGCTGCGCCGCCACGGAAGCCGCGCAACCCCGCCAAGAAGCGGGTGGCGAAGAAGATGAAGGTCTCAGAGACCACGCCTCCGGAGGTAAGTTATCTTGAGCAGAGTAGTCGAGTACCCGTTATTCGAGTACATTGCTGACGAGTAGTCTTCCTTTGTGTGCAGGAGGTGCCGCCAGCGGAGCCCGTCGAAGAGGGCGACGAGGGCATGTGGGACCCGGTGGGGGGAACCGGCCGGAAGCCGAAGTCCGGCCCCCCCCCCCCGTTGAAGAACTCCGGCGCGGTGGAGCGCCACCCCCCGCTCCGGCAGAGAGCGAGAGGACCCGTGGCCGCCACCGTTGAAAAGGTGATGACCTGCGGAGCGCGAGAGACGCCCGCGCCGCCGCCGCCGCCGTGGAGGAAGCAAGTGGCCGCGAGAGGCGGAGGAGGAGACGCCCACCGAGGGTGGACCGGTTGATATTGCCGCATCCTCGGTGCTCCGGCCGTGACCATCGTCCCGGCCGAGCTTGTAAGTACCATGTCCTCACGAGTAGTACTTACTACGGTAGTCGGTTTTGTCTTACGACCCTCTCGTGAATATTTCGCGAGAAAATCCACGGATCCGAGCCGGGACGGGGACGAGCCCTCATCGGTGGAGGCGGAAGAAGTCGCGCCGCCCGTCGAGGAGGCCGCTCCCAAGGCCCAAGCCGTGACCGAGCCCCCGCCACCGAAGCGCCGCCGCCGGAGGCAAGTGTAGTTGAAGGTGAGTACCCTTCTTGAAGCCGTAGAGCTCCGGGATGAGTAGTCGTAGGCACCGACGCCCATGTCGTGTTGTCGACAGGTGCCGAAGGTGGCGACATCCCCCGCGGGGGGTGCCGATGCGGGAGTTGACGCCGAAGCCCCGCAGGCCGCAGGAGGAGCCCCCGAGCCCGTGGGAGAGGTTGTCGAGAAGTCCACCGGGGGAGAGGCGCCCACCACGTCGCCGGGGATTGCCCCCGGAGGTGGCTATCCGATCCCCTGAGATCCAAGACGCGGAGCCCATCCGCTCTGCGCCAATGACGGAGGCTACCTCGAGTAGCCGCGGCGGGATAGAACTTCTGGCGGACGATCTCGTGGAGCCGGCGACGGTAGCCAAGCACATGGAGGCGATCCGTCAAGCCGAACAATGGATGAAGGTACGTGACCGTAGCCTTAGAGTAGTCAATCCTTTGTCGTTGAGTACTCTTCTTGACTTGAGTTGTCTTGTGCAGGACGTCGCGGAGCGATCCCGCGAGAAGTCGAACCTGCTGCAGGGTTACGGCGACACCGTGCTCCGAGCCGAGGCCCTGGAGGAGCAGCTCGTGAAGTCGCGGAAGCATGCGGGCGCTATGCGTCGAAGCTCGACGCCGCCTTCGCCAAGTACCACAACGACATCATGGAGTTGCGGCGAAGGGCGACGAGTTGGTGCGGAAGAACAAAGGCCTCCGCAACAAGAATAAAGGCATGTCCTTTGACTTGTCGGGTACTTGTTGGAAGTCGTGAAGCCTCGACCCGTTGTTGTGTTTCCGTGTTTGCGCAGCTCGAAGGCCGAGGTGGAGCACCGAAGGCCTCGTAGGTGAGCATGAAGAACCTCTTCTACCGGGAGCGAGGAAGCCCGCCGGTACTCGAGATCGACTACAAGGAACTCGCTTTCGAGTGCGAGAAGCACATGGAGCCGCGGATTGCCTCCGACGGGGATCTCGTCAACCGCTACAAATCTTTGCGAAGTTGAATGAAGATTGCGAGGCGCCGGCGGGCCCGCTCGAAGGATCGTGAAGAGGCCGCTCTCCCGATCGCGAGGCTTCGGTGCCGCACCCGGCGGCCCCAAGATTGCCCCTCCGGTGGATCGACTCCGTGAAGCACCAAGCCGGCCGGCCGCCTACGTCAAGCACATGGCCAAGTCGATCCCGCGACAAGTCCCGGCCTTCATGAAGTCGTACTTCCCGAAGGCTCCGGTGGAGGTGGTCGCCGGCGGGGTAGCCGCCAACCGGCTCGGACGAGCAAGACGCGAGCCGCCGGAGCGGATGGCTCCCATCGCGGAGCGAGGTAGCCGAAAAGCCGAACCTCCGGTAGCCCCGCATAGGTAGCTAGTAGCCATAGTTGTACAGAAACAATTGTAAAGAATTATTCGTGTATCAATGAAATGAAATTTTCCGGCAATGAGTACTCGTAGTCGCGATCTTAGAGTGCGGAGCGCCCATCGTGGAGTAGGTGCGAGTAGTGGTACTCGACCTCAGTAGTCCCGTTGTAGGGAGTAGACGACAAAGAAGTTGATGAACAATCAAACTTTATTACCGAAGAAGTGCACTCGGGGTGGCCGGGGCCGTAGTTACAAAGTAGTCGCCGGACCCGGAGGCCGCTTACGACTAAGTGGCGCCGGGAGCGGGTAGCCGCTTGCGCAAGTGATCCGTAGGTATCCGTGTAGGCCGGATCGCCGATCCGTAGGTAGCGCGCGCGGGGCCGGATCTTGGAGTGTGGTCTCTTGGTAGACCGCCGCTAGAGTCCTTGACGCTCGTCGCGGCCCATGGTCCGTAAGTAGCCGCACGGGGGCCGGACCCCGGAGAAGAGTAGTCCGAGACCCGGAGCCGGGACCGGAGGGTCGCTTGCGGCAAGGGGTGCTGGTGTAGTCTTGTAGACTTGAACCCCGGAGTAGTCGTGTAGACTAGGCGTAGAATCGACAGAGTTGGTCGACGTTCCACGAGTTGCTGACGTCTTCGCCTTCAAGTGTTTGGAGGCGGTAGGAGCCCAGCCCGGTCACCTTAGCCACGGTGAAGGGGCCTTCCCGTGGGGAGCCGAGCTTATGGAGTCCTTCCGTGTTCGGGATACGGCGAAGGACAAGATCTCCAACATTGAAGGAGCGTTCCTTGACGTTGCGATCATGGTAGCGTCGGATACCCTCCGGTGTACCTTGCCGATTGGACGAGGGCGGCGCGGCCGAGCTTCTTCGAGGCCGTCGATGTCAACTCGTCTCGCCGTCTTCTCGAGACGCCTTCGTCGTAGTGCTCCACCGCCGGCGAGTTCCATATGACGTCGGCGGGGAGGATGGCTTCGCAGCCGTAGACCGGGAAATAGGGGGGATTGCCCCGTTGGCTTGGATGGTTGAGTCCGCGGCCCCCGCAGTGCGTTGGGTAGTTCCTTGATCCACTTGCCCCCTTTGGAGTTAGCGCGCGTCGTGTAGCCGCTTCTTGAGGGCGTCGAGCACCATCCCATTGGCGCGCTCGACTTGTCCGTTGGCCCGTGGATGGGCGACTGAGACGTATCTGACGTCGATCCCGCTGTTCTCGCAATATTCCCAGAACTGGTGGTTGTTGAAGTTGGACCCCGGTGTCCGTGATGATGCGGTGGGGTAGCCCGTAGCGGTGTACGAGTTCATCCAGAAGTCGAGTACTCGTCGCCCTTGGGGCATGTGACCGGCTTGACCTCGATCCACTTGGTGAACTTGTCGATAGCCACCGGCACTCGTTGAATCCTCCCGGCGCAGCTTGGGAGTGGCCCAATCATGTCGAGCCCCCGGCGGGCAAAGGGCCGGGTTGGCGGTATGGTGACTAGCTTGTAGGCCGGGACGTGTTGCTTCGTTGGCGAAGAACCGGCATCCTTGGCACCTTCGACGAGTTCTTCGGCATCGCCCGTGGCCGTGGGGCCGCAGAAAGCTCGCCGGAAGGCCTTGTCGACCAGGTGTGCGTGAGGACGCATGGTTGCCGCGTACGCCCTTGTGGGTCTCCTCCAAGATGTCCTTGCCTTGTTCACGAGGGACGCACTTCATGAGTACTCCAGAAGATGCACCCCGCTTGTAAAGCTTGTCTCCGACGAGGACGTAAGACTTGGCGCGGCGAACGAGTTGTTCGGCCGCGTTCTTGTCGGAGGGGACCTTCTGCTCGCTGAGGTAGTCGATGAAGGGTTGCCTCCAGTCCACGTCGATCATCATGACCTCCCCGCCCGGTGGTGGATGGGCCGGTACGGTGGTCGGTGGCGCCGCTCCGGGATGGATGGCGCGTGGAAGCTCATGGACGAAGACGCCCGCGGCACTTGGGCGCGGGTGGATCCAAGCTTCGAGAGGACGTCCGCCGCAACGTTGTTGTCGCGGACGATGTGATGGAACTCGAGACCATAGAATTTGTTCTCGAGCTTGCGACTTCTAGGCGCAGGCGTCCATGTTCTCCTTGTTGCGGTCCCAGGACTTGTTGACTTGGTTGATGACCACTGCGGAGTCGCCGTAGACTAGTAGCCGCTTGATGTCCAGTGAAGCCTCGAGGCGGAGCCCGTGTAGGAGAGCTTCGTACTCGGCTTCGTTGTTCGAGACCTTCCAAAAGATCTGCAGGACGTACTTGAGTTGTTCGCCCGTTGGAGAGATCAGGAGTACCCCTGCGCCTGCGCCCTCGAGGTTGAGTGAGCCATCAAAGTACATCACCCAATGCTCTGGTCGCACGGTGGGAGTAGGTAGCCGGTTCTCCCGCCACTCGCCATGAAGTCGACCGGTGCTTGCGACTTGATGGCCGTGCGAGGCTTGAAGTCGATGGTGAGAGCGCCGAGCTCGACGGCCCATTTGGAGATTCTTCCGGTGGCGTCTTGGTTCCTCGGGATGTCGCCGAGCGGGTAGTCGGTGACGACGGAGACCGAGTACTCCCGGAAGTAGTGTCGCAGCCTTCCGCGAGGTGATGAGTAGAGCGTACGGGGAGCTTCGCACGGCCGGTAGCGAGCCTTGGACTGCGATAGAACCTTGCCGACGAAGTAGACCGGGCGGCCCGGACCGGGTAGGCGTGGCCGTCTTCTCCCGCCGCTCGACAACGATGGCAAGATGCGACCACGTGAGTAGTCGCGGCTAGGTAGAGGAGTAGCGCTCGCCCTTGTGAGGAGCCGTGAGGATTGGCGGCTTCGACAGGAAGTCCTTGAGCCGGGCAAGGGCTTGATCCGCCTCTCGAAGTCCACACGAACTTCTCGTGATGCTTGAGTAGTTTGAAGAAGGGGAGACCCCGTTCTCCCGGCCTCGAGATGAATGCGTTCAACGCCGCCATGCACCCCGTCGCCTTCGGACGTCCTTGATACTCGTTGGAGCCTTCATGCTGGTGATGGCGGAGATCTTCTCGGGGTTGGCTTCAATGCCGCGCCGGGTCGATGATGAAGCCGAGTAGTTTGCCCGAAGGGACGCCGAAGACGCACTTGTTCGGGTTAAGCTTCCAGCGGTACTCGCGTAGCGATGCGAAGGTCTCTTCAAGGTCGTCGATGAGGGTACCGGAGTCCCTCGGTTTTGACAACCACATCATCCACGTAGGCCTCGACGTTCTTGTTGAGTTGCCGCTTGAAGCGTGCCTGGATGGCCCGTTGATAGGTAGCGCCGGCGTTCTTCAACCCGAATGACATGGTCGTGTAGCAGACGCGCCAAACGGGGTGATGAACGTGGTCTTTTCCTCGGTCTTCCTCCTTGATTGCGATCCGGTGGTACCCGGAGTAGCGATCGAGGAAGAGAGCGAGGGTCGCGGCCCCGCCGTGGAGTCGATGACTTGATCAATCCGCGGCAACCCGAAGGGGTCCTTGGGGCGTGCTTGTTGAGGTCGGTGTAGTCGACGCACATCCTCCACTCGTTCGAGTTCTTCTTGCGGACGAGGACGGGGTTGGCGAGCCACTCGGGATGGAACACTTCTCGATAAAGCCAGCTGCGAGTAGCTTGGCGAGTTCCTTCTTGATGGCGTCCCGTCTGTCGTCGGCAAAACGTCGGAGGTGTTGTCGCTTGGGGGTGGCCTTTGGATCGACGTTGAGGCAGTGCTCGATCAGCTCCCTGGGCACTCCTGGCATGTCCGTCGGCTTCCACGCGAAGATGTCGCGGTTAGCCCGAAGAAAGCCGATGAGCGCGTCTTCCTATTTGGGGTCGAGGCCGGCCCCGATGGTGGAGGTCTTGCTTGGGTCGCCCGTTCCGAGGTCGACCGTCCCGACGAGTACCTCCTCGGGTGTGGCCGAGGCTTGTTGGCGGCTCGTCGGACTTCTGCGGGATGTCGAGTTCGCTCGTGGCGAGCTTCTTCGACGCGGCGTAGACCTCCATCATCGCGTTGGGTACTTGGTTTGTTGAAGCGATCACCACGGCCTCTCGTATCGCGGTCGTGGGAGATCTTCAAGTCCCCTTGAAGGGAGAGTACACCGACTGGACTTGGCATCTTGAGTACCAAGTAGGTGTAGTGGGGCACCGCCATGAACTTGGCGATGGCCGGTCCGCCGAGGATGGCGTGGTAGGAAGTCTCGAAATCCGCGACCTCGAACTTGATGTACTCGGTGCGGTAGTTATCCCGAGACGCCCGAAGGTAATCGCGCGTACCACCGAGCCCGGTGGGATAGCCGCGTTGCTCGGGACGATGCCGTAGAAGGGCGTGCTGCTTTTAGTGAGCATGGGGGTGACGTCGAGGTTCATCTTCTTCTAAGTTTTGGTGAAGAGGACGTTGAGCCCGCTTCCACCGTCGATGAGCACCTTGTTGAGCTTGGAACCCGCCACCGTTGGCTTCGGGACGAGGGGGAAACGTCCGGTTCGGAGAAGCGGTCCATTGGTCCGCGCGGGAGAAGGTGATGGGTACCTCCGACCACCCGAGAGGGGTCGGGACCGCCGGTTCAATGGACATCACTTCACGACGGGTAGCCTTCGCTCCCGTCTGGCCGGGCAATCCGCCGAAGAGGACGTTGACGGTCTTCTCGGGTTCTTGGAAGTCGTTGTTGTCGCCGTCCTTCTTCTTGCCCTTTTGGTCGTGAGGGTGCGGTGGCTCCGGCGTATCCTTGAGTGCATGCCCGAGCCGGTAGCACCGCTCGGTAGTGTGGTTGCCGTTTGGATGCCACGGGCACTTCTCCTTCGGCGAGGTCCTTGAACCCGCCGTAGTTCTTCTTCGAGTTCCCTTTCGCGGGCGCTGGATAGCCGTGACGGTGTTGTCTGGCTTGCGCTTGCGGTTGGGACCCGAGTTGTTGTTGTTGCGGCCGCCTTGGTTTGCATTGCTGCGGCCGCCGCCGCCCGGTTCTCGCTTGGACTTGCCGCGGATGGCGTCGTATTTGGCGTTGGCCTTGTCCTCTTCATCCGCCCGGGACGTGATCATGTCCTTGAGGTGAGGGATGGACCGGGGCGGCGACGACCGAAGTTCTCGAAGGTGCGGCGGTGGTAGAGGCCGTCCTGGAAGAGGTCGATGACCTCCTTGTCGGTGACGTCGACGACGGTAGCGCGCTTGTCGAAAAAGCGGCACATGTACTTGCGGAGGGTCTTGCCCTGTTCCTGCTTGATCATGGCCAGGTCCATGCGAGTACCCGAACGGCCCATGGCGCCCGCGAAGTTGCTCGTGAACCGCTCCTTCAGTGGTCCCACTTGTTGATCGAGTGCTTGTCCGGCCGACTCGAGCCATGTGAGCGGAGCTTGGTCCAGACAGAAGGGGAAGTAGAGGCATTTGGTGTCGCCGTTGCCGCCGGCTTTCTCGATGGAGAGGGCGTAGCATCGGAGCCACCGGATGGGATCTCGCTTCGCGTCGTACTTGGTGATCCCAAAGGTTTGAACTTGTCGGGGAGGAGCAGGGTTGCGAAGCCGGGGTGAGAAGGCGGGGAAGCCGTCGCCTTCGGCGGCGGTGGTCGACTTCTTCCGCCGCAACTCCTCGATCTTCCGGCGAGCGTCGTACCCGCCATGAGAGGCACCGGAGGCGTGGGCGTTCGCGTGGCCTTGGCCGCCGCGAGCCGCCGCCGCCGCCGCCGGCTCTCTGTTGGCCCCGTGGTTGGAGGCGCCGCCGTCGGCCGCCGCCGCCGTCGGGGTCGTTGCCGCCGCCACCGGCCGGAGCGCGGTGGGGAACGACTTCTCGGTTGCCTTGGTCTTGCCGTGAAGGTCCACCGGCGTTGGAGCGGCGGCGGTTTGGGTCGGCCGGAAGGTCGGCTTGGGTACGGTTGGGGCCGGCGTTCGCGACTAGTAGCTTCGTTGTCGCGGGGGTTTAGCCGGGGAGAGGTTGGTTGACTCTCGTTGTCGACCCGCATGAAGTAGGCTTCTTCAGCGAGCTTGGCGATGACCTCTCCAGCGCGTATGCCCTGAGCCCGGCGTGCGATCGTTGTGATCGACATGAGGCATTGCTCGGGAGTGGTGTGTACTCGCTCTCGACCGCCTCGAGAGCTTCCGCAAGGTTGCGGATGGGGAGGTTGTCTCCGAGCCGCCGGCGTCGTTCGCCGCGCTTCCCTGTTGCGTTCGCGTCGAGCGTCCCCGTTGGCGGCGGTCTCATCCGCGAGGTGCGTTGCGCGCGACGGCTCGTCCGCGGGAGATGTCCTCCGGTACCTGTCTTCACCGTGCTCGAGGGCCCCGGGGTGTCGCCGGCAGCCATGAAGACTTGGCGATCGGGTGTGCCAAGGCCGGGACTCGCAGGGTGCCACCTCGGTTGGTGTGTTGGAGTCGGCCGGGGCCGGTGGTGTTCCCTCCGGAACGGTAGTGAGTCGATGTAGGCGACGTATCGTGAGTCCCCCTTCGCCGTGTCGGCGAGGCTTGCGGTCCGGCCGCAGACGTATCTCCCGGCCGGCGTCGATTTTATGACCGCCCCGGAGGCCGGCCCCGACAAGGGAAGCTCGTGGAGTCGTCTTCGGACTCGGGCTCCTCGGTGTCCGACCCGAAGTCGAACTCGTAATCCGGGTTCGAGTAGAACTCGGAGAGAGGGGCGGAGTCCGAAACGTGATCGGGGACGGCGTCGGAGTCCGAGTTGCACTCGGTTGCGGGCTCCTTGCCGCCCGCATGGAGTAGGAGCCCCCGTGCGGGTCCGGCCGAGGACGCGGGGGCCACGCGCGGAGCGCCGGCGTGGTGAAGGGGCCGCTGCGATGGCCGAACGGCCCGGCTCGCATGCGATGGCCCATGGCGACATCGGGTTCGAGTTGGAGACGGACTCGAGCTCGAAGTCGCCGTGGTGGTTGAAGAGCGAGATTTCGCCGAACTTGCGGGCGAGTTCGCCCGTGACGACTTCGGGAAGCGCCACGAGGCCTCGTCCTCGAGTTGGGCTGCATGGTCGGGCGGCGCCGGAAGGAGCCCGCGCCATCGGCGGTGCGGCACCCTGTGCGCCGAAGACGAAGGTGTCGCCGCGGTTGAAGGCGACGGTTGGCTTGATGTGGACGGAAGCCGTCGAGTTCGCCATGTGATCTCGAGCGAGTTGCCCTACCCGGCGCGCCGGTGTCGGTGTTTTAGACCGGCAACCTACTACGGGGGAGTACCCGAAGTAGATGAATGTGACTCGCCGAGATCGGTAACTAGAAGGAAGAGACACGTGGCACACAATTTAGACAGAGTTCGGGCCGCGAGGTGCGTAATACCCTACGTCCCGTATGCTTTGCGTAGCTCGGGATTGATAGGGCACGATTACGGGATGGTGCAAAAGTGCGCCGTGAGTTCTATGAGAGGAGATTGGATGAAGGGATCGGTCCCTCGCCTCGCCTTATATAGTCCGGGAGGCAGGGTTACAAGTCGGAGTAGGGAAAGAGTACTAGTCGAGAACGTCTAGGGGTCCTCTATACAGTGCGGAACATGTACAGCTCCCTAACCGAGTACTACTCCTGTGTAGTCCTTGTGCTCCACGCCTTCAGGTGCCGTGTAGCGCAAGCCGGGTAGTCCCAGGGGCCCACCGAGTAGTCGGTCCTGGTACCCACCGAGGTAGTGGGCCCAGGGAGGTCCATACGACACCCAAGGCCCCTCTTCACTTTCCCCTTCGAGTTCTTTGGATTTAACTCAAGTTCCTCTCTCCAAAGGTATTCAAATCTTCTTTTTGCCCGATCCCCTTACTTGGTGTAAAGATTTGAATTTCCTTTGGTAGAACATCTTACGAGATCACCTAGAAGACATACCTATAGATCCATAAGGTTTCATTGGACACAATGTGAGAACCCAAGATTTGGGGTCGGACGGCCTTCACGGTCGACGGGTGGCCGTCACCGGTCCGACCGGTGGCGCATGTCCACCCCAAAATTGTGTTTTCTCCATGTTTTTCAACACATATCTATTCTAGGATGTCTTTTGTTCATCTAGTCCAAATCTTAGATTCCTAGCTGCTCGGATTGATTGTGGGAGCAATTGGCTCGTTTCGGGGGTGGCACGGTCCGAGGTGTCCCTCACCGGTCCGACGGGGGGTGTGGCCCGAAGCGGACCCAATTGTTCGAACTTTCAAGAATCAATTCCTTATCAATTCAATCTTTTTCTAGAGTCTTATACACTCTTGTCATCCTATTTGTGACTCGGATTCGCAGCTATGGTACGGGAAAAGGAAGGGGCAAAGAAAAGAAGAGAAGAGGTGCATTCTCGCCGAGGAGCTATCCCCGGTGAATTTGGGGAAGGGGGCAGCACCATCAACGTCGGCGGCAAGAGGTTGAGACGTCACTCGGCTCATGCAAGCACGAGAGGATCCCGACCTAGGAGGTGACACCGGGACTAGCAGCGATGATAATGTTGAGGGTGAGACTTTTCCGGGTCAGTATGAGCTGAGGAGGCACCAGGAGGCTGGGTCTGACAGCGACGAGGCTGAGGATGAGGATGAGGATGAGGATGAAGAGGATGAGGAAGAGGATGTGGATGTCATGGATGAGGATGACGATGATCGGGGTAGATTGAAAATCATGCCACCAACTTACATTTATCTGACGACGGGCCGGTGAAGTATCACGGGGCGAGGCATGACCAAGGCCCTAAAGAAGTTGAGGGATATGAACCCATATGAGGAGGGTAAGACCGCGTCGGGTCCGAGGTTTTGGGCTAAGTTTCGGCGGGATTACTATGCTACGGTGATCATAAAGAAGCCCAAAATCACTCACAAGGCACAGTATGTGGATTGGGAGCACATGGCTAGAAAAGGTGACCCGATATTTGATGAAGTCATTAGCAACTGTGAGAGGCAAAGGGTCAAGACACTTATGGGGTTCCGACAGGATTGGAACAAGGAGATCATAGCCAGTTCTATGCCACGGTGCACTTTGGATACATTGAGACCGATAGGGCTATGACTTGGATGACAAATGGCCAAAAGTACTCCATCACTTTCCATAGATTCTTAAGGTGCTTTGGGATCATGGCGGGAGACGGGGAGTTAAGGAAGCTCCATGATGAGGGAGAGCTAGAGAAGGATGCTTTGCATGTCATGTACCGCGAGGTGAGCATGCCAACTATGGGAGGGTGAGGAATCTCTATACCTACTTTGCTGTCCTAAATAGGCTCCTTAGGGTATCTATTACACCTAGAGATGGAAACCCATCGAGAGATCACAAAGTTTCGGAAAAACTTGATGGTTGCTTTGAGGCCGGAGCTCGGAGTTTAGTGTTGGGGATTTCATTTGGCAAGAGATTAAGCACCTTTCCGAGGACCCCAACAAAATTTGCAGCTATAGTCCTTACATCATGTATATGATTGAAAAGGTTGCAAAGAAGGAGTTTCCCAAAAATGTGACACACAAGCCCTTGAAGCTCAATCCTAGCAAGAATCCTCGGTTTCCTTCACCCGAGTTGAGCATGCACCCGACATGAGGGAGAAATTTTTGAGGAAGGAGCAGCTCGACGGATCCGCCTCGGGCGGGGGCTCGAGCCGTCACCGGTCCGGCCGGGCTGAGCACCGGTCTGACCGGTGGGGTGGCTGGCAGCACGACAGGCCTCGTAGGTCCACCTCTCCTTTGCGGAAGTTTCTCAACTTCATATTTGGGATGCGCAGGAGCCAGCATGACATCCAAGTTGAGAAACAAAGGTCGAGAAGGGCAAACAAGCAAATGAGGGACACGATGAAGCTAATGCACAATGCCCAAGGGTTTCAACCACCTCGCTCTCCACCATCTCCCGAGTCTCCACAAGTTGAGATACCGTCCTTTGAGGAAAGGATGAGAGAATGGGCCAACTCTGACATGCTTAACCAATATGGGCCCATGTTCTTTGAGTCCGGGCAAGGACAAGGATCTTCCTCATCGGTTCCTCCTCCACCCCCACCATTTGTACCTCCTCCTCTAGATGTGGCGGGATCATCACATTTCATGGAAGAAGAGCAAGCACCCCCACCTCCTCCACCTCCCGAGCAAGTACAAGATTGGGGCGCTCGCTTCTCCGCCGAAATCTTTGGCTACAATCCTTATTACTACGGTAAACACGGCGCACCCATAGCTCATCCATCTCAAATCACCGTCTCGGAGTCTATTTACCTAAACTCTCCTTTGCATTGGATTCTTGACAAATCTCAAATAGGAGGGAGTTCTCACCCGCGAGACGGATCTCAAGGACGATGATTGGCGGTTTCTTCTCCTCCGGGCCTTTCTTGGATCCTTGATGACAAAGGGGGAGAAGATTCGAGATTAAAGCCACAAGTCCGTGCTTGCTCGTGTTGCACCGGTCCGATCGGTGCCCGACCTTGGACTCGACCGGTGCCGTTGGCTGTTGAGAGAGGCCATGTAATAAGTTAGAACTTGATCTTAGTGGACTTGAGAACATTTGTGTGAGTGCTACTGTGTGTTTGAACCTTATTGTAATATCTAAGCGACTTTATTGCTAGTTTGTGATGCATAAATTGAATGGTGTTTGTTTGTGTTGGCTAAATGGAGCAAAGTGATCTAAACCAGCTTGCAACCCTGGCATGATCACCTTGGACCAAATAGCACGCACTTCTGTTGCTTTGTGCGCTGACTGGACCCGACCGGTCGATCGGTCGGGGCACCGTCCGACCGGTGCCGCCCAGTTGTGTGTGTTGGCCGGACTCGACCATTCGGCCGGCTCGTCGGGCAGGCCGTAGCACCGGCCCGACCGGTGCTTCCTAGTCGCACACTTCTCTTTGCTTTGTGCATATCTTGTCATACGCATCACGGTTTTTATTTTGTCGCTCACGCATGTTGCACTCCACCGATTCCAAGATATAGGAGGAGCTCACACGCTTTTTCTTCCAAATTTATGCTAATGGCATTTAAGGCCAACTTTTTGAAATTCAACTCAAAGCACAAATTAAGGGGGAGCTCTAGCTATATCTAGGAATCTAAATGCGCTTTAATGTTTTATTTGTAAGCTTTAATCGAATTGTCATCAATCACCAAAAAGGGGGAGATTGAAAGTGCATCTAGGCCCCTAAGTGGATTTTGGAGAATTGAATGACAAGGCGATTGAAGGACTAATGATTTTGTCTAAGATTGTGAGCGGGTTTTCTTTATATATTCGTGAGCAACCATTGAGGTATTTTAATTATGGATATATATTATGGCTCACAATTACAAAGACAAATATATGGTGCAAGACTTCATGAGGTTATTGAAAGAGAACAAGATGATGAGTGTACACACTATGGTTCTAAAATTGGAAGCTTACATATCCATTGTCAATCAAGATCAAGCATTTGGAGCAAGGCTTTTCAAATGAAAGGTTAATTGTGCATGAAGCAAAGTGGAACTCAAAGTGGATTGGATAAGTGATGAAGAGATCAACCGAGATGTCTAGGGTGAGGGACTAAGCAATCTTTGGGGTCGTAGCTAAGCCGCCATTTGTGTTTTGCTAAGGTGAAGGTCTAGCATCCGTGGGGTCTTCAAGTATCATATTCAAACCTTAATCGAGGGAGCTTTGCGAGTCATCAACTTGTTAAGATTGACAATATGGAGTGACTATGGATCCAAGTGAGCTCTCAAGTGCTATAAGGAAAGATCCTAAGTCACTAGCTCAAGTATGGACGTGCTCAAGTCAAAGGTTATGTTGAAAGCCCTCAAGTGGATATTGTTCAAGTATGGCAAGAACCGAAGTTGTTCAAGCTCAAGAGGTCAACGAAGCTCTTTTATTCTTTTCTTGAGTTTAGGTATGCCGTACTATCAAGAGGGATGCAACTTAGCGAGTTGACCAAGTCAAAGTGCTCTTTAGTTGACCTAACCGAGATCTAGCCTTAGAGTGTGCTAACAAACCCTCCTAACCTAACCCGAGTCACTTCATCTTGAAGGTGGAGTACTAGTTTCTTTGAAAAGAGGTTTTGGGGTTTTCTCGGGCCCGACCGATCTCGACCAGGTCGAGGCACCGTCCGACCGGTGCCGCTAACCCAACGGCTAGTTTTTCGAACACCGGTCCGACCGGTGTAGGGCACCGGTCGACCGGTGCCGCCGAGGACTAACGGCTAGTTTTCTCCTTTGAGGGGTATAAATACCCCAAGCCTTCTTCAAGTGAGGGTTCTTGTTTTTAGTGAGTTTGCCGAGGTCCCAAGCCATTTCCAACTAGCTCTAAGCCTTAGTGGCTCTCCCCAACCATCTCTTTGTGAGATTTGTGGATTCAAGCCATCTTCTTTGTGTTGGGTTGAAAAGTGACCTTAAGAGCGACCTAGTGAGCTAACAAGAGCAATTTCCATAGCTTGAGCACTTTGGTTTCGTGTCTACAAACTTTGGAGCATTTGGTACTCTTGGAGGTTTACCTCCTAGACGGCTAGGTGTCGCCGGCTAGCTCCCAAGGTTGTGGTGAGCGAGCGGGAAGTTTGTAAGGGCTGCAATCTTACCTCTTCGTGGAAAAGATCACCTTAGTGGAAAGGAGGAAAGTGGTTGAAAGAGACCCGGCTTGTTGTGGGAATTGTCCCTTACAAGCTCCTCAACGGAGACGTAGCCATTCCTTATGTCGGGGACAGCCCTAGGGGTCCCCTTAAACAACCGGGAAATCCCCACTTACAACCCACAACAAAGCCAAAGCCAAACACGCCTCGCTTAACCATGCGGGACACGGCCCACGCCGCGGAGGCCCCGACGGCCCACCAAGGCGGCCCACTCGAAGATCCCCTCGAGCGAGGCTTCGCCTCGCTCGAGGATGCGCGCCTCCCTCGGGTGGGCTGCGCCCGTTCGAGGGGGTATGCTTACCTCGAGCGAGGCTTCGCCTCGCTCGAGGGTCCGCTCCACCCTCGAACGGGGTCCGCCTCGCTCGAGGGGCGCTCCGCACGCGCGCGCCGCTCCCTTACGCGGGCATTTAATGCCCCGACAACGGCGGGGCGGCGCCATCATGCGCCCGGGGCTCGCGCCCGGTGCCGCCGCACCAACTCCCCGAGAGGGAGCCCATCCCCGCCACCGTGGGGGGGGGGGGGAGGCCGCGTGCGGCGTGGCCGGTGGCGTCCGTGGACGCCGCGCCGCTCGCTCCGGTACCGACGCGCCGAGCCCTCGAAAGGGGGCCGGCCGCACCCTCGACTTGCTTTCTTGTGACCTTGCGGGGGGTTAGGTGGAGGCGCTAGGCCGGTGGGACGCCATCCCCGCCACCGTTAACGGCATGGCCGCCGCCCCCGCGCGTACGAACCCACGGCCGGGCGGCGTGGCGCGCGGCCCCGGCTGTGGAGCGTGCGGGAACGGGACGCCGCCTTACCTGCCACTGTGCCCCGTACGGACCGACGTCAGCAACTCCCTCGAGCCCATCTGAAGACATCACAGCCGTCCGCTGCCCTTCTACCCTCGAAGCCGCCACTGTTCGGGTACAAGATACGCCATGATGGCCGGATCGCTGCAAGGATCGTCCGGGCGGCCGCCTACTCTACAGCATAGCACATCACGCTCCCTCACGTAGCTAAATAGCGCGGCACGCATGTGATTCGCTCTCTCCTTGGTCTATAAAAGGAGGACGAACCCCCCCCGCCGCGAGGGGGAGGAGAAAGGAAAAATAGAGGAGAACACCACACAACACGAGGCGGAGTTGCCTCACGCACTTGCTCTCCAATTCTCCCACAACATCTTCGGCCACTACGTCGGGGACTTGGAAGCCACGCTTCCTCTCCCGCCTTGCTTGTAGCAGCCCCACTACGAGCTCCCCTTGCCGAGCAATATAGTGCCTTGAGCACACCACCGCCGGACGTACGGCCCTCCGGGCCGGAACCAGGATAAACTCGTGTCTTTTATTGCTTAGCATTGACCATTGAGGGAGAGACCTCGGCGCTTATTACCGGTTAGTGTCGGGACCACATTCCGCACCGAGCGGTTGGCGCCCACCGTGGGGCAATCGAGCGCCTAAGGTCAATCCACCATCAACTCCCTCCATGGTGATCCGCACCGAGTACCGCGGTACGCGTTCGCATGGGGCGGCTCGGACCCCCCTCCCCCGCCGGGTTCGAAATCCGGTTCGGGGGCCCGAACTTTCGGGCCACGGGGAACGGCTACCCGATGCGCCTCACCAACCGTGAGGAGCTCCGTGCGTGGCGCCGGGCCGAGTCCGCACCGGTCCCCGTTGCACGCACCACCACGGCGCGGACGCCCGCCGGCACGGATGCGCGGGTCCGTCGGCCGCCACGACGTCGCCGCCGCTCCGGCCGGCGCTCGCGCCGGGCGCGGTCCGAGCGGCGGCGGGGGTCGAACGCGCCGCCTCTCTGCACGCCGCACCCGTCGGCACAACAACCGCCGCCCCCGGCGGGGCGGCGCACGGTCTCCGGCCGCGCTTCCCCATCATCCTTCGCGGTGCTACGACGGCTTACAACGCCAACGTCAACACGACGATGCGCCGGGTTCCCCCTGGCCGTCACGTCTTTGTCGCTAGGGACCCTGGCGCCTCCGCGGGCGATGAGTCGTCACTGGGCTCCCTTGACACGTTGCCACCCGCCAACCTCCACGGGTACGCGGAGTGGGACTTCTCGGCGTGCGGGGACCCGGCCATGTTCGGGCGCTTTCTTGATGCTACGGACTGCGGGTTCGGTCGCTCCGACGACTCCGGCACCGGGGAGTTACGACCCCACGCGGGAGTGTTGCGTCGTCATCGCCAACGACCCGGCCAACGCCACCGGCACGGTAGGCGCCGGCGACGGGGAGGTCACGCTGCTCCGGGGATCGCTCCGCGCCCGGCGGCGGGGGCCAAGCACCCCTGCTGGGGCCGACGTTGACGCACAGCTAGCCCAGGCTCGCGAGCTCGAGGCCAAGCGGCGGAGGAATATCGAACGGTGCGGCTGCTCCGTGCCTCGATGGGCGGGGAAGCCTCCGCGCGCGGCGAACGCGCGCGGGAGGCGAGGCAAGCGGGCCGCGACCGCATCAACGCCGACTTTAACGTCGACAACCCGGACGCGCCTCCGCGGGCAAGTCAGAAGCTCATTGCCGCCGCGACGCTGCTGCGGGCTATGCCGGCACCCTCGACCCCTGAGGCGCGGAACCTGCACCGCGAGGTGCGGGCTCTCATCGAGCGGGGTGGCCGTCCGGCGGGCCGAAAGCTCGGCCTCACGTATCCGCCGGAGGGGGGGATGCGCGAGGAGACGGGGCTGCACAGGGGGGCGAACCCTCGGTCCACGCAGGTGAAGCTGCGGGGCGTCCCGCCAACTCGGGACGCGCACCGGCCAAGGAGCGGCTCCTCGACACGCGCGGGGGCGCTGGACGGCGACGCCCGCAACGTCATCAACGCCCGGCACACGAGCAAGGCGGACGCTCGAGCAGCGGTGGGCTACCACCCTCAACGGGGTGGACGCTACGATAGCGACGAGGACCGTTCCCCGACGCCGGAACCCCCAGGAACCCATGTGTTCAGCCGGGAGATCCGCGCGGCGGCCTTCCCTCAACGTTTCCGCCAACCCTCGACCATCGTCAAGTACAACGGGGAGACAGATCCCCGCGTATGGCTCAACGACTACCGCCTGGCGTGCCAGCTGGGCGGGGCCACCAGTGACGAGGTCATCATCCGCAACTTGCCCCTGCACCTCGGCGATTCGGCCCGGACATGGCTCGAGCACCGCCCGCCGGCCCGGATCCACAACCGGGACGACCGGTCCGCACGTTCATGGGTAACTTCCAGGGCACGTACGTGCGCCCTGGGAATTCCTGGGACCCGCGCTCCCGCACCCGGAAGCCGGCGAGTCGTTGCGGGACTTCATACGGCGCTTCTCCAAGCGCCGTACGAAGCTCCCCGGCGTGGTGCAATCCGAGATCGTGCACGCCTTTCTCGAGGGCACCACGTGCGAGAGCCGGGACGCGGCCGCCCGCGGAGTCCAACGAGGCCGTTCGACATCGCCACAAGCTTCGCCTCGGGGAGAGGAGGCCGTGGGGGCGATCTTCGATGGCAAGAAGGGCAAGCGCTCGGACGATGCGCCCGCGGAGGGCAGCAAGTCCGGGGAGCCCCCACCGAAGGACAAGCGGGGCAAGAAGGGAAAGAAGCCGCGCCACGAGGCGCGCGAGTAGGGGCGCGACGGCGATGATGCCGAGGCCCTTGCCGTTGACCCGCTCGACGAGGCCCTCGACCGGCCCCTCGAGGTCCGGGGTGTTTGATGACATGCCGAAAAAAGCCATGTCCTTACTACAAGACCCCAGTAAACCACACCCTTGAGCAATGTGACATGCTCAAGAAGTTCTATGGCCGCGCCGCCGCGAAGGAAGCAGAGGCTAAGAAGGACGGAGGAGATGGTGACGCTGGCGGCTTCCCCGCCGTGGAGAACGTGTTCCTCATCTTCGGGGGACCCACCGTCGACATGTCGACCCGCCAGCGCAAGCGAGAGCGGCACGAGGTCCTCGCCGCGGAGAAGGCGCCTCCCTCCTTCCTCGACTGGTCGGAGGACGCCATCACCTTCGGCGGGAAGACCATCCGAACCGCATCCCCAACCGGGCCAGTACCCGCTGGTGGTCGACCCGATCATTGGGAACGCGCGGTTCTCAAAAGTCTTGATGGACGGGGGCGGCGGCCTCAACATCCTCTACGCGCATACGCTGCGCTTGCTGGGGATTGGGTTGGACCGAGTGCGGCCCGGAACACGACGCCGTTCCATGGCGTCGCGCCGCAAGCGAGTCCGGCCCCTCGGGCGGGATCGACCTACCGGTTTGGTTCGGCACCGCGAAGAATTTCGCAAGGAAACCCTCACCTTCGAGGTGGTGGGGTTCAAGGGCGCCTACCACGCCATACTTGGGCGGCCCCGCTACGCCAAGTTCATGGCGGTCCCCAACTACACCTACTTGAAGATGAAGATGTCGGGACCAAACGGCATCATCACCGTGGGCTCGTCCATCAAGCACGCATTCGACCGCGACGTCGAGTGCGTAGAGCATGCGGAAGCACCGGCGCCGGATGAAGCACTAGTGACCACCCCTGGAGAAGATGGTCAACGAGGACCTCGACTCCGCCTCCAAGCACACGGCAACTTCAAGGCCGCGGAGCGAACCAAGGAGGTGCCCCTCGACACTTCGCCCCCGAGGGCAAGGCGTTGAGGGTCGGCTCCACCCTCGATCCCAAATAGTAAGTGGTGCTCGTTGACTTCCTCCGCGCCAACGCCGACATCTTCGCGTGGAGCCCCTCGGATATGCCAGGCATCCCGAGGGAGGTCGCCGAGCACTCCCTTGACATCCCGCCTCACGCCCGCGCCGTGCAACAACGGCTCCGCCGCTTCGACGAGGAGCGGCGACGGGCTATCGGAGCGGAGGCCGCGGAAGCTTCTCGAGGCCGGGTTCATCAAGGAGGTGTTCCACCCAATGTGGCTAGCAAACCCCGTACTTGTAAAGAAAAAGAATGGGAAGTGGCGGATGTGTATAGACTACACCGGTCTTAATAAAGCATGTCCTAAAGTTCCTTTTCCTTTGCCACGCATTGATCAAATTGTTGATTCAACGGCCGGGTGTGAGTTGCTTTGCTTCCTTGATGCCTACTCCGTGTATCATCGGATAACGATGAAGGAGTCCGACCAGCTCGCGACTTCGTTCATCACGCCGTTCGGGATGTTCGTTACGTCACGATGCCGTTCGGCCTCCGAAACGCGGGTGTAACGTACCAACGTTGCATGCAACACGTTTTCGGAGATCACATCGGGCGAACGGTCGAAGCGTACATGGACGGCATCGTCGTAAAAACTAGGAAGGCGGACGACCCGGTCGGCGACCTTGGCATCGCGTTTGGTTGCCTACGGGCCAATGGGGTCAAACTAAACCCCGAAAAATGTGTCTTCGGGGTGCCACGAGGCATGCTCCTAGGATACATCGTTTCCCAAAGGGGCATCGAGGCCAACCCCCGAGAAGGTTGCAGCCCTCGAACGAATGGGCCCGATCCGGGACCTCAAAGGGGTGCAAAAGGTGCTGGGGTGCCTTGCCGCCTTGAGCCGCTTCATCTCGCGGCTCGGCGAGAAGGGCTCGCCCCTCTATCGCCTCCTCAAGAAGCACGAGCGCTTCTCCTCGACCGCCGAGGCCCGGGGATGCGCTCGACAAGCCGAAGGCATCCTTAACCCACGCCCCGATCCTCACGCCACCGCAGGACGGCGAGCCCCTGCAGCTCTACGTGGCCGCGACCACCCAGGTGGTCAGCACCGTAATCGTGGTGGAGCGCACGGAGGAAGGGCACGCCCTGCCGGTCCAGCGGCCAGTCTACTACATCAGCGAGGTCTTGTCTGACACCAAGACGCGCTACCCCCAGGTCCAGAAGCTGCTGTATGCGGTGGTCCTCGCGCGGCGCAAGCTCCGCCATTACTTCGAGGCCCACCCCGTCACGGTGGTCTCCTCCTTTCCGTTAGGGGAGATCATCCGCAATCCGGACGCGGCAGGCAGGATCGCCAAGTGGTCCGTGGAGCTGATGGGCGAGACGCTTGCCTACGCCCCGCGCAAGGCCATCAAGTCCCAGATCCCGGCGGATTTCTTCGGCCGAGTGGACGGATACGCAGCTGCCACCGCCACAGATCCAAGCAGAGTGCTGGACTCTGTATTTCGACGGCTCGGTGATGAAAACGGGGGGCGGGCGCGGGCCTGCTCTTTGTGTCACCCCTCGGGGAGCACATGCGATACGCGGTGCGCCTCCACTTCCCCGCATCAAACAACATGGCTGAATACGAGGCCCTCCTCTGCGGCCTCAAGATCGCCATCGAGTTAGGCGTCAAGCGCCTCGACGTGCGGCGGGACTCGCGAGCTCGTAATCGATCAAGTCATGAAGAACGCAAGCCGCCATGACGACAAGATGGAAGCCTATCGCAAGGCCATGCGAGCCCTCGAAGACAAGTTCTACGGCATCGAGCTAAATCACGTACCCCGCCGGTACAACGAGGAGGCGGACGAGCTGGCCAAAATCGCGTCCGGGCGGATCACCGTCCCCCCGAACGTTTTTGCTCGCGATATCGCTCAGCCCTCGGTCATCCTCGAGCCTCACCTCTCGAGCCACGAAGAACCCTCGGGGGCTTCCTCGAATCCAACAGGCGCGGAGCCCATGGACGAGGACCCCTCGAACGAGGCATACGTGCTCTCCCTCCTCGAGGGATACGACGCCTACGGGGCTGACGTGATGGACATCGAGCCAGCCCCTGTCAAAGCTGACTGGCGCGACAAGTATATTGCCTGGAAGGCTTGAGGGGAACTCCCCACTGACAGGGCCGCGGCCAGGCGCATCGCCAGGATGGCCAAGTCCTTTACCCTCGTCGACGGCGAGCTGTACAAGCGCGCTGCCTCCGGCATCTTGCAGCGGTGCGTACCCATCCCCGAGGGGCGCGAGCTCTGCGGGACATCCACGGCGGGATCCGCGGCCATCACGCCGCGCTTTGTACCCTCGTTGGCAATGCTTTCCGCCGGGGCTTTTGCGGCCTAAGGCGGTCGCGGACACCGGCGAGATCGTACGCACCCGTGAAGGGTGCCGGTTCTACGCCCGCAAATCCAACCTTCCCGCTCATGTCTCCGGACCATCCCCATAACATGGCCGTTCGCCGTGTGGGGGCTGGACATCGTCGGGCCCCTGCGAAAGGCGCCCGGGGGCTTCACTCACTTGTTGGTTGCGATCGACAAGTTCTCCAAGTGGGTGGAGGTGCGCCCCATTACGAATCTCAGGGCGGAGCAAGCGGTGACGTTCTTCACCGACATCATCCATCGCTTTGGAGTGCCAAACTCCATTATCACCGACAACGGGTCCCAGTTCACGGGCAGGAAATTCTTGGAGTTCTGCGACAAGTTCCACATCCGCGTGGATTGGGCACCGTGGCACACCCACAGACTAACGGCCAAGTAGAGCGTGCCAATGGCATGATCCTACAAGGCCTTAAGCCCAGAATTTTCGACCGGCTAAACAAATGCGGTCGGAAATGGCTCCGGGGAGTTACCGGTGGTCGTGTGGAGCCTAAGGACCACCCCCGGCGAGCCACCGGGTTCACCCCGTTTTTCCTAGTCCATGGCGCGGAGGCCGTCCTCCCCACGGACTTAGAATACGGGTCGCCCGTGGTTCGAGGCTACGACGAGGGTGCCAACCGGCGAGCCCGCGAGGACTCGCCGGACCGGTGGACGAGGCACGCCTCGTGGCCTTGATGCACTCCGCAAGGTACCGGCGGTCCCTCAGGCGCTACCAAGCACGGAAGATACGCCGGCGGGACTTCAGCGAGGGGGATTTGGTCCTAAGGCTACGCCAGGACAACCGAGGACGCCACAAGCTGTCACCTCCGTGGGAGGGACCCTACGTCGTGGTGAAGGTACTTAAACCCGGCACGTACAAGCTGGCCAACGAGGACGGTGAAGAACTAACCAACGCTTGGAACATCCAACAGCTACGTCGCTTCTACCCCTAGATAGGATTTCCAAGTATTTTTTTTGTTGTAAAATACACATAACCAGCACCCCAGTTGGTGACAATTATGTAAACAGCACCAGTTCAATAAAAAGGGCAACTCGGCTTTCCCCTGAAACCCAAGTTACCCTCGGGGGCTACAGCGGGGGGCATCCCCCCCAAATGGTCCCATTTTCGCGCAATAACGAAACAACTCACGCGCGCTAAGTTTGTTTTCTACTTCGGCCTCGAGCAAAGATTCGAACAGGGCGCAGGCAGCCTAGCGGAAGGAGCGCGCGAGCCGGAGATAGCATACGCCTCCGCGAGGATACGGCCCTTCTCCCTCGCCTCCAACCCAGCAGGCCACCCGCGAAAATCGAACTCCCCTAACTAGAATCTACTCAGGAAGAAGGAGAAACAAAAAAGCGCAATAAACAAAGGACATCACTTCACATTGACGAATGTTTATGGCAAAAGTAATCCGTCTATTTACAAGGGCCGCACGGCCGGCGTACCGATACACGAACAAAAACGGGCCTAGCGCCCGAGTCGTCTTCGAGCGGGAGGAGCGGCGGCGTCAGCAGCGTCCGGGAAGAGGAACTCCTCGAAGGCCTCAGCGAGCGTCCCAGCGGCGTCGGCGGCGAGCGCGTCCACACGCTCCATCGCCACCTCGTCCTCAACATCCTCGGGGACGACGTAGCCCTCCGCCAGCGCCTCGAAGTTGACCTCGTAGTGGGACCGCACCACCCCGAGGGCCTTCTGGACGCCAAGATGCAGCGCCCGGCGCATCCGCTCGGTGACGTGGCCGCCAAGGGCGCGCGGGCGGGCCGGCCGGCCGAGCTACCGGCCCGCGCCTCGCCCTCCTCCACGGCCGGCGGGTCTCGAGGGCCGCATTGCGCAACTCCCCGCCCCTCGGCTCGGGAGGAGTTGTAGGAGGGTGCGGCGCCTCGGCCCGCTCGGCCGTGTGCCCCGGCGCGGTGCGCAAGCCACGGAGTTGCCGGACGAGAAAGAAATCGAAAAAGAGTGCGAACCCTCTAAGGGAAAACCGGCGAAACGGAGAGTCGAACGGTGATTTACCTTCGACTTGCTTCCGCTCCATCTCGAAGGCGCGGCGCTCGGCCTCGACCGCCGCTCGAGGCCCCCCGACGGTCTCGCCTTGCTCCGGAGGGCCGGCTCTAGCTCGCGCTCGTGATGCCGAGCACCATCGGCTCGCCCTCGACCTTGGAGAACTCGACGTTCGGTCCTCCCGGCGACATCCGCGCCGCCTCGCGAGCAACGCGCTCCCGCTCGGGGCCGACCGAGTGTCGGCAAGGGCGGCCTGCTCTCGCCGGGAGCCGTCCCTCGGCTCCTTGACGGGCGGTGCGCTCTTGCGGGGAGCCGGCCCTCGGAGGCGGCGAGCGCCGCGACCTTGGTGTCAAGGGCGGCCTTCAAGTCGTCGGCCTCCTTGGCCTTCTCGCTCGAGCACGCGCGCCCGCTCCTCGGCCGGCGGCCGCCGAGCTCGCGCCTCCGGAGCGACGAGTGGAGCCCCCGGTTGTCGCTACGGACGCTGGCCACCTCCGCCTCCCAGTTGGCCGCCAGGGTGCGCGTGTTCTCCAGAGTCCGCCCTCGCCGGCTGCAGCGCCTCATCCCGATCGATGAGGGCCGCGCAGACCCGCTCGAGGCTGGAGGGGTGCGCCGGGTCCTGCCTTGCGCTCTCGTGGAGTTGATCGCGCAAGGCCACGGCCCGGTACGACAGCCAGCCATCCGGGGTCCGGAGGGCGTCGGCGAGCGCGTCGAAGGCATCGCACCGCCGCCGGAGCCGATGGAGCTCGGCGGTCACCTGATCAAAGGCGCCGTACTTATCGCGGGCGCGGTGCTCGAGCTCCTGTCACCAACAAGTCAAGACCCCGTAAGCATCACGCCACGAAGATGGCGCGTAGAGACGAGGAAAAAAGAGAAGCAAGCAAAGACAACTCACCCGAAAGACACGCCACGTGGGGCCGCCATGGATCCTCAACGCCTCGTTCAACGCTCGGTTGAGCGCGGCGCAGTGGCTACGGAGCTCTCCCCGAGCTCCCGCTCCCCCCGGGCGTCGGCGAACGCGGGTGGGTCGCCGCCGATCCCCTCCTCCCGGGCGGAGTGGCCGGCGCGGGAAGACAAGGCCTCGGCGCCGTGCCCTCGGCCCCCCGCCACCATGTGGCCCTCGCGTCGCCTCACGAGGGCCCCCTCGTGGGACTGCGGGGAGGGCGTGTGGAGGCTCGCCCACCGATCCCACCCGGGCGGCGGGGGAGTCGTCGTCCGGAATCTCCACCACCACCGCTCGGGAGCCGCCGGCAGCGCCGCCCCCGCGTCGCCTCCGCCGGCGCCTCCACTTGCGCCTCCGTAGCCGCGGGGCGCCGACGCGGCGCCATGGCCACCGCTTCCGGCCGCGCCTCCGCGACCACGGGCGCCCGACCGCCCGCCTCGCCTACCGCCGCCCGCTGCGCCTCCGCCGCGGCCGGCGCCGCGGATCGCGCCTCCGTCGCGGCCGCCACCGTGGGCCGCATCTCCACCACGGCCGCCACCGCGGGCCGCGCCTCCGCCACGACCGGCGCCCGCCGCTCCTCGACGACCACCGGTTGCGCCGCGGCGAGGCCGATCCGCCGGCCGAGGCCTCAAGGCCTCGGCCCGCGCCCGCGAGCCCTCGCCCCGCCGCCGCCGCCGTGCTCGCCCCCGCCCGCGGTGCCCTCGACGAGCGCCACCGGGTGGGAACGGACGCGTCCGCCCTCAACACCTTGGGCCGGTGCGAGGGGGAGGCACGGTTGGCACCACCCCCGCACAAGTACAAGCAAAAAATCGAACGCCCGATCGCCAAAAGCCGGACCCCGCAGAAGAGCAAGCCCCTTACCTCGAAGAGGAGAAGGCGCGTTTCCACTTCCTCGAGGCCTCGGTGGATGAGGCCGGCACGGCCGACGTGCCCGTCGCCATGCCTCCCCGAGGTCTCCGCCGCGCGCGCGGGTGCGCTTGCCGCGCGCGCGCCTCCGCGGCGCGCGCGCGGCACCTCCGCGGCTCGCGTCGCCCCCGTTGTCGATTGCACGGCGGCGGGCGCCGCTGCGCCCACCCCAGGCGATGCCGCCCTTGCCGCCGGAGCTGGCTCCGGCGACGGGGGTGCAGGCTCCCACCTATCAGAGGGGCCCTGCCCCCCAGCTTCTTCCTCCTCGTCCTCCTCCGAGGACGAATACTCCTCGGTCCCCGGAGAGGAGAGCCCCTGCTGCTCGCGCAGCCGGTACTCCTCGTTCCGCCGCTCGCGGTGCCGCCTCGCGCGCTCCCTCTTGCGCGCCGCCCGCTCCCGCTCCCGTTGCTGCGCCGCCCGACCGAGCGCGCGGGAGTTAGGGGGTGGGCGGAACGGACTTCGCGGCGCTCGGGCTCACCGGTGCGGGCGAGAACATCAAGGGTACGTGAGGAGCCGGGAGCAACATCAAGAACAAAAACGGGGCCGGGGAATCGTACTTACCGGCGGGCCGGTAGGGAGCATCTCGAGGTCCCACGGGGGACCGGTCTTGGCGCAAAGCATCCAAGTGTCGACGGCGCTCCGCGCCCGTGTGAGCGCATACCCCCCGCTCGAGGGGGGGTCGGGAGCATCCGCGACCTCGCCGGCGCAACGGGGTTCGCCTCCTCCGTCATCTCGAAGATGCGAGTGGACTCTCCATCGGAGGCACGATCCGCCGGTGGTGGAGGAAGGCGAGGACGCCCGCCGCGGTCGGCCCCGCGCGCGTCGCCGGGTTCTTCGGCGCGGCCAAGAGCGAATCCGGCCGCCTCCGATGCCGGACCGTGGACACCCCGTGGCCCCAGGAGTTGGGCTTCTCCCGGAGCACCAGACCGGTGTAGGGGGAGGCCGGGCTCGGCATTGCGAAGGTAGAACCACCCCCGCTCCCGGCCCTGCGTTATTGGTCGTCATGGTACAAGGGATGTAGTCGTCCTTGTATCGCGTCCGCGAGCGAGCGACATGCTGCCGGTGCGCACCGCGCGGCGGGTCCTCTGCTCCTTCGTCGGCTGCGTGAACAGCTCCGCGCGGAAGAGGTGTATCCAGAGCTCCCAATTGACTGGGATCCCTAGATACCCCTCGCAGACGCCCACGAACGTGGCCGCCTGCGAAATCGCGTTCGGCGCGAAGTTGTGTAACTCCACGCCGTAGCGGTGGCAGAGCGCCCGCATGAAGCGGCTCGCCGGCGCGGCGAAGCCGCGCTCATGGAAGCGAATGAAGCTCACCACGTAGCCTTCCGGCGGGTTGGGCGCGTGGTCCCCCGCCGGCGGCACGATCCACTCCGCCGGCCGGCCCTCCTCGTTCGCCGCCAGCTGGCCGGCGGAGACCGAGTCGCCGAGGGCCGGCCGGGTCACCGTCAACCGCTCCCGGGCGTACGGGTCGAGGATCGTGAGGGGCGGAAGCGGCGCCATGAGAAAGGACAAGGGACCGGGAGCGAAGGACGGGAAGAAGAAGAGCTCTAATGGCAAAGGGGCGCGGTGGCAAGAGCGAAATGAAGGCGAGAGCGCGGGGGGGCAAGAACGGCGGAACGCTAAGGTAAAAAACCACCGTTTTCCCTCCCCTCGGATTTATAAGCCGTGGGCGTGCCCTCGGAGCGCACGCCCTGCACGCATTAACTGCAGGGAATCTTTTCCTCGCCGACGGGCGGGCCCCACCACGACCGCGGCGGCCACGCCACCGCAAACGGGCCATCATTAGCCGCCACCCCGCACCACTTTACCGATCGGCGCCTCGAGGGCCGGCTCGCCCGGGCCCCTTGAAGGATCGCGGATGCC
Organism: Cenchrus americanus; assembly: GCA_947561735.1. Taxonomy (NCBI): domain Eukaryota; kingdom Viridiplantae; phylum Streptophyta; class Magnoliopsida; order Poales; family Poaceae; genus Cenchrus; species Cenchrus americanus. Next base: position 85,832,727 of record OX387240.1, on the reverse strand, counting down.
GGGCGGGAGCGCTTAGCCGCCGCCCCCGCACGGCCCTACTTTTAGGGGTTCGAAACCCGACCCCCGACGGGTTCGAACGGGCGCCCCGGATCACGAGTCGGGGACGACGAGGGCACGCGCATTCGAGCCGTTCCTCGGGCCCGCCGGCTCGAGGGTGCCCCATATGTCGTGTTCGAGAGCCGGCGAGGGCGCCTAGCCGGGGGGGATCCCACCGAGGGAGAGCTTCCGCGCCCTCGGTCCCTAGCGAATGGGACCGAGCCCCACCTAGCAAACCCACGCAAGCGCTTCAATGGACGTGTCTCCGGACCATGCGGCCTACCCTTATCGAACGGGGCATGGGCGTCCACTCGAACCACCCACTAACGGCTCAACGAGGAATCCGCAATTCGCGACCCGACCGATGGGAGTTGCGGAAACCTCACCCTCCGTCCCGCGGAGGGACGGCGAGGGCGCGTTAAAAGACAAGTCGTCAAGCCCTACCCAATCGCCTTGAACGGGCCCGAGGCTCGGGGGCTTGACGCACGGCTACACCTCCCGGGTTGAACCCGCCGGAGATGGTGCCGGCAGCCGCGTGCGTCACCGAAGCCGGCCGAGACATTGCCGACGCCGGTTGAAACATGTACCACGCCCTCGGCCAAGTATCACGGTCAACCCCTCGCAGAGCACCCACGCTCCGCGGGGCTTCGGGAGCTAGACCCGCGGGTCCGCCGACGCGGCCCCACGGAAAGCGTTCGCAAGACCGGGGAGGGAAGAACGTCCTATCGGTAGGTTCCGGCATGCGCGGGAGCCTCAATGGCAAACCCATAGATGCTCGGGGGCTACCGTTGGGGACGACCCTAGGGGTCCCCTTAAACAACGCGGGAAATCCCCACTTAAAACCCGCAACAAAGCCAAAGCCAAACACGCCTCGCTTAACCATGCGAGGACACGGCCCACGCCGCGGAGGCCCCGACGGCCCACCAAGGCGGCCCACTCGAAGATCCCCTCGAGCGAGGCTTCGCCTCGCTCGAGGATGCGCGCCTCCCTCGGGTGGGCTCCGCCCGTTCGAGGGGGGTACGCTTACCTCGAGCAAGGCTTCGCCTCGCTCGAGGGTCCACTCCACCCTCAAACGGGGTCCGCCTCGCTCGAGGGCGCTCCGCACGCGCGCGCCCTGCTCCCGTACGCGGGCATTTAATGCCCCGACAACGGCGGGGCGGCACCATCATGCGCCTAGGGCTCGCGCCCCGTGCCGCCGCACCAACTCCCCGGGGAGGGAGCCCATCCCCGCCACCGGGGGGGGGGGGGGGACCGTGCGGCGTGGCCGGTGGCGGGTCCCGTGACGCCGCGCCGCGCCGCTCCGTACGGGCCGACGCGCCGAGCCCTCGAAAGGGGGCCGGCCGCACCCTCGACTTGCTTTCTTGTGACCTTGCGGGGTTAGGGTGGAGGCGCTAGGCCGGTGGGACGCCATCCCCGCCACTCGTTAACGGCATGGCCGCCGCCCCCGCGCGTACGAACCCACGTTGGGCGCGCGCGGCACCCCGCGCCGTGGAGCGTGCGGGAACGAGGACGCCGCCTTACCTACCGCCGTGCCCCGTACGGACCGACGTCGCAACTCCCTCGAGCCCATCCGAAGACATCACGGCCCGTCCGCCGCCCTTCCACCCTCGAAGCCGCCCTCGTTCGGGTACAAGATACGCCATGATGGCCGGATCGCCGCAAGGATCGTCCGGTGGCCGCCTACTCTACAAAGCATAGCACATCACGCTCCCTCACGTAGCTAAATAGCGCGACACGCATGTGATTCGCTCTCTCCTTGGTCTATAAAAGGAGGACGAACCCCCCCGCCGCAGGGGAGGAGAAAGGAAAAACAGAGGAGAACACCACACAACACGAGACGAGTCGCCTCACGCACTTGCTCTCCAATTCTCCCACAACATCTTCAGCCACTACGCCAGGGACTTGGAAGCCACGCTTCCTCTCCCGCCTTGCTTGTAGCAGCCCCACTACGAGCTCCCCGGTGCCGAGCAATATAGTGCCTTGAGCACACCCGCTGCTGGACGTACGGCCCTCCGGCGTAGGAACCAGGATACACTCTGTGTCTTTTATTGCTTAGCATCGACCATTGAGGGAGAGACCTCGGCGCTTATTACCGGTTAGTGTCGGGACCACATTCCGCACCGACACCTTAGTGGGTGGTGAACTTCGGGAAACAAATCCTTGCTTCTCCGTGTGGTTCGACTCTCTAAGTTGTTTATTCTAGCATATTACATTTGCTTCCGCTTCGATCTACTTGGGTGTGTTACTTGTGTGTGCAGGGGCTCATTACTCGCTTGTGATCATCTACAAAGGCCACACCCTAAGTTTGGTTCGTGCTAGAATCCAAGAGGTGCTTGAAGTTGTTTTTGCGGAGTTCTTCGTGCTACACCGGTCGACCAGGTGAGGCGCACCGGTCGACCGGTGTCACCGTGAAGACCGGTGCTTGGCCGGTCCGACCGGTCATCACCACCGGTCCGACCGGTGGAGCACTTGTCGGCTCAAGTGTTTGGGGAGAAAGAGTTTAATTTGGTCGTCACGCCTATTCACCCCCCTCTAGGCGACATCAAGGTCCTTTCAAGTTTGGTATGAGTTGTATTGTTTCATTTGTTGGCAATGTGATTTGTTGAAATATGAGTTGTATGAAACTTATTGGCAATGTGAATTGTTGAAATATTTGAATGAACACATTAAAATTTGAAATATCATATTGAAATTTGAAACATCACCTTGAAATTTGAAAAGGTATGTTCACTAAGATTATTAAGAGTGAAAATTTATGTAGTTTATATTTGGAAAATGTAAAACTAAAGTGATTAATTAAAATGTAAAACTAATACCGAAACTAACTAAAATTTGAAAAAACCATCTTGTTTGTTTTAGAATTAATTATCATCTTGTTTTGCAGCTGCAATGGCTACCTCAGGTCCTGAGTTGGACTTAGATCTCCTCACCAAGAGGAAGGACAATGTTGAGGTGCCAAATGGGATCCACACTCCTATGTGCTTCTGCGGTGACAATTGCAAGCTTGTTAGGTGCAAGGTTCCGGGGTACGCGTACGAGATGAGGTTCTTCATGTGCGCAAACTATGCGCACGACCCGATCCAGCCATTCGACCGCAACCTTAGAGCAAAAGTAAAGACTTACGTTCATTTCTCAATTATTCATTGGTCATTTGTGATTTAATATTTGCTGACATGTCTTTGGAAAAAGACCCCACCTCCTCTTTGTGATTTCATGTAGTGGCTAGATACTGAGCAGTCCGACTTCGACAAGAGCTACGTCGAGGGAGAAGCCCGTGATGCAAGGGAGAGGTGGTTACACATGGTTGAGTGGGAAAAGAGAGAGGAGAAAAAGGAGGAGCAGAAGGAAATGCGCCAGCGTCAGGAGATGAGAGAACTTGAAGCGGCCCAGGCTCGTGAAACTGATAGAGAGAGGAAGAGGGAGAGGGTTCGTCGGGCCAAGGCAGCTGGGCCGGATGCCATCAGGAAGAGGAAATACCCCCGTTGTACTCAGTAGACCTAGAGTATTATTAATTCTGGAGTCAGAGTGTATCAAATAATTCTGGATTTCATGTTATGGTCTAGTATAGTTGGTTTGTAACCTTTAGAATTTTAATCGAACTGTATTAGAGTGTGTTTTCTGCGTATTTTGTGTTTTGTTAGAGTGCTGCAATATAGAAAGTTTGATGTGTTTCCTCCGAGTTACCGACGCGTTCCCCTCCCACGGATCGACCGGCCCACAACGCAAAGCAATACCCTAGAAGTAGAGTGTGTTTTCACCGCAACGGTGCCCTAGTAGTAGGGTGTTTTTTCACCGAGTCACCGTTGTGTTTCCCTTTCCCACGGATCGAATGGCCCACCACCCGGGCAAAATTCTTCTTCTACCTATTTGTACCACCATTTAGTCATTGCCTTCTCACATCATTCAACAATGACTTCCGGAGTGGGGCTGAAAACGGTTTCGGTCCTAAGTTGTGGCGAAGCAAAGCAATCTCCCGATTTCGTAGCCAATTTTCCACCGAAAGGAAAGAGTGACTTCACTTCCATGTGTGAAGTTAGAAGTTATGCACCCAAGCAATCTGTGTTGTGGCCTAGGTGTTCACACGGTGAGTTATGCGTGATGCAAGTCTACGAGGGATGGAACAACTCTGGTCCCAACTTCTGGCACTGTCCATATGCGTGGGTAAGCAATGTAGACAAATTTGTTCATCATGTTTCTTTGGTTCGCTAATGTTTTCTTACCTTTTGCAGTACTCCACCCAACCAGAGAATTGCGGTTTCTCGCAATGAGTGGATCCACCAGCTATTGATCCCTACCAACAGTACATCGACTACTTGGAGGACGTCGTCATCTACAACTTGAAGCGGGAGCTGTCGGAGGCACTGGCTTCTCCAGATCCATCGTCTAGCGCAGGAGACGATCGGTGTTGCAAATGTTCCACCTGCACTTGTGAATGCCACAACAAGAGCAACTCCCCCCTAAAGATTGGTCCCCTCCACCGTCACCTCCACCTCCACCCCCCAGCGGGGTACTACTATATGCCGTCCCAACACTCCGGAGGCTCTATGTTGTCGGGGCGGTTCTCGTACAACTAGATTAATTATGAATGTTGTAATCAAATTTCTAAATTCCCTAAAGCATGTTATGACTAGGTAAGGCGCATGGTTAGGGTAGTAGAAGCGTTGTACATGCCATTGCAATGTTGTCCGGTTGTTTAATGTAAGCCTCTCGCGTTAAGTTGTGAAACTTGCAATTTCGTTTGTTGTATGAGAAAATTTGGCAAAGCACCTCACCCGTATTTTCATACATAACATGACAGAGATAATTATGAATATAGTCATCCATACACAACCAAATTTAGCAACACACATTCCTCCATAATATAGTCCATACCACAATACGTAATACATTCCAGTCCATACCACAATCCATAATACAATTCAATCCATAGTACAATACATAAAACAGTTCATATTACAATCCATGATACATGCAATACAACGAGCGTCAACTCAAGTCCTCCTCTTAGTCTTACCCTTGCCCTTCCCTAGAGCATCGGTGCCTGGAGTGTATCTGTTTGGCGGGTGGATTGATCGACGTGGTGAAGCCTGAGTCAAAGGGGCATCATGTAGCTGAGATGGTCCAATCTCGTTTTGGAGAATGTCGTCGGGAACCTGCAATGGCGTGTCATGTCCTCCGAGCTCGTACTCGTCGATGGCTTGTGAACGTCATCCATCGTGACAGACCTACAACCGCAACGACCAGCTGCAAGCCGTAGACGTTTTTTCAACCTCTGTTAACCCAAAATCCAAGTTAGTTGATAACGATTAGCACGACTATTGAAGATGTGTACAACAAGCTTACCTGTAGGAAGGAACGGGTCCTCTGGTCGCTAACTGTCAAACTGAAGGCCTCAATGTCATCTACTGAGCGTCTGAGGGTGTTGCCCTGCACAAAGAAAACAACTCAACATTAGTAACTAAAGGCCTCAACTAGAAGAAGACATAAGAAGTAACATGTACGAAATTACCACTCGGTCCAATATCGGTGCTATCTTGACTTGGGTTCCAACACGAGTAGCTTCGTCGTATGTCGTTGCTTCGTCGTCGGTAGACTCTATGTCGACATAATCATCATGCGTCCACCGTGTCTTCAACTCCGCATCTAGTAGCCCGTTGGTACAAAGCTTGGTACTTGCTCGAACTCTCTGTTTGTGTGTGGCTCCTCATTATCATAGAGGTTATCACCCCCGCAAGTCCCATTCGAAGAACATAACTCTTGTGTTCCTCAACCCAATCAAAAACCTTCTTCTTCCCGTGACGATCCACCCCGCATTTCATTTCATAAGGCCAGTTAGATATCTTTAATGCAAAGGTTTGGTAAGAGAACTAGGAAACAAAATCTTAGACGCTCGGCGAGGGCAAATCATCCCGTACATGTCGTCGTCCATGACACACATAGTGCTCAACGCAAAGTACCTTGCTCACCCTCGTACGACTCCCAATTAACCTGCAAAAAAGGTGGAATTTTAATTACTAACGAAAAGAACGTAACAAGTTGAAATGAACATCAAAGCAAGGTAACAAGTTCAAAATAAATCACGTACACTGCTGGCGGTGAGAGAATCCATCTCGTTCGAGTACTCAACATACGCTCGTGGTTTCCTTTCGTGAGGTACACCGACCTCGGTCCCGAGTAAGCAAGCGTGGGCCGACGTCGAGGGTCGACATTGGGGAACCAAGGGCGACGAGGGAAAACCCGTGGACAACCAACCGGGACACGAGACCACATCCAAAGCCGCAAGAGGGTATGTGCAACCACCAAGTGAGGCAGTGGTAGAAGTGCGCCTGCACCCCTCGCACAACTGTCGGTACAGGAAAGCCAACACTGCAGCCCCAACTATACTGTCCAGCCTGATCCCAGTCGGTGAGGCAGTGGATGTACATCCATGAGGCCACATCACCCGTCGTGTCGGGGAAGAGAATGCAACCAAACAGGTGAAGAATCCATGCCATGTAATAGTACACAACCGTCTCCAAGTCTGCATTTGCTGGGCAGTGTCCGAAAGCTTGACGTAGCCAAGTGATTTGCACCCCACTCGTACGACACCCTTCCTCAGCAGGAGGTAGGTCGCGCCCAAGGAAGGCCTGTACTCGGTCTCTCCAACCATCGGACCTACAAGGCCCAATCATAGCCACCCCGGTAATCGACAAGCCAAGTATCTTCTGGCAATCCTCAAGTGTAACTGTCATCTCCCCAAACGGTAGATGAAACGTGTGTGTCTCAGGCCGCCATCTGCAAGATTGGGAAAGTAGAGTTAGTCTGAGTGTTATGGAAAAGGAATTAATGTTATTTAAAGAGGTGTAACATGCAGTGATAAATATGTACCTATCAATCGGTGCGGGAGAGCCGGCGGGTTCAACTTAGGCAACCCACGTCGAACCGAGTAAGAGATCACATCCGGGCTCGCTCTCCGAAGGAGGGGAGTGTAACGCTCATCGTATTGCATCTCCAAGAACCCATGGTGGGTTCTAGGACGAAGGACGGGAGGGACTCGTGTAACGATTACAAATTACGATGGAGTAATTTCATCATACATACCCGCCCCTCCGCCACTAGACGTCCTCGGTGGTGCCGGGTTGTACACCTAATCCGGCGCGAGATGGAACCGCGCCATCCCGAAAAAAAATTGAAATGAACATGAGTACCGAATGAAAATAATACAAAATTTGAAAGGAACATCAAGTACAAAAACGAAAAGAATATTGCAAGGTCAAAGGAACATCAAAGTATAGGTGTGGAAAGAAAACTTTGTGAATTTAATGTAATTGCACCCGGGCAATTTGCCAATGACAAGTGCGTGAATTGTGACCCAATCTACCACACTTCCCGCATTCATATAGCTCGGGGTCGTAAGAAAAGGAGTTGCTCTCCCCCGCCTAGTTCTTCCGTAAACCCGATCCATGACCATCTTGTGTCTCGGACTCTTCCTTGAGCCACGCTTCGCCATTTATAATCTTCATCGGCAATGTACCTAGGACCGTCATATGGAGGCCACTCTCCGGAATCACGTAATGGCACAAATCTAGGACTCTAGGTGCGAATAAGGTTCTCAACACTAAACTCAGGAGGTATTAAGCTCTCCCAACTAAAGTTGTGATGGTTGCATGCTGCCACCATATGAGAACATGGAAAGTGGTATTGCCTTGGTCCACCACAAGTGCATGAAAAATCATCGATGACCACAACATGTCGCCTCGACTCTCGGACCTCACCATCTGACGTTGTGCCACCCCTTTGTACTACCTCATAGGAACCTCTTTCATGATCGGAACATGTAGCTTCATGTGTGTATGCTCTTTGTACTTGCTTTAGTGATATGCTCTCTAGCCTTCCAACCCCATCTATGTCGGACGCCACGTTCGCACACGTTGGCCAGGAATTGTCCTACCTCGGCGCCGAGATCCAAGGCGTCATGACGTGTAAGCTCGGCGCCGCGATCCATGGCGCCGAGGTCGGGTCCATTTTTTTGAAATCTTTCAAAAAAAAAAGCGCATTTGTGAGATTCTTTTAAAAAAGGGGGAAAAACAAAAAAGTCGGGCCATGTGTTGTAGCGCGAGTGTTACCGACCAGTGCTGTGGCGTTTTGTCCCATGTAAAACCAACGTAGCGATGTACCGAATGAATTTCCAGTACCCGCTGCTGATGGTCTAAACCTCAAACAAACAATATTTAAAGGAGTTAATTGATCACGTAATAGGGAAAGGCGATGACACCAATGTTTGTCTAATACATGATGTCCTGGGTGCTAGAAACTTAAAAAAATTGTTATTATACTTGTATGAGTTGATGGCTAGGTTAAAGATCCATTTTAATAAAAATGAAGTTTTAGCCATCAATAATGATAGGAATATGGTCTCTGTGTATGCTGATCTATTCAACTGTCAAATTGGCAACTTTCCCATCAAATACTTAAGTGTGCCCATTAGCCTAAGCAGATTACATGTGGATGACTAGTTACATTTGTGTGAAAAAGGTAATAGGATTTCCGAGGCCCATATGTCAGGTCTCCGAACAGCAGAAATTAAACGGAATGGTTTGGAGGAAAAAAAGTTCCTAAAACAAGGACATATATGCTCGACTTATCTTTTCAGTGGCTTTAACGACATTGTGATCCATTTCAATGGTACACGCATAAAAGGCTCAAAAAATACCCAATATCCTGTTACTCGTGCTTTCCTTCCTTCAAAAATTCGTATGGCTCTGTTTAGATCCCAAAATCTCTCCAAAATTTAACTATGAAAAAAAGATTCACCATCACATTAAAATGTCGACAAATACATAGAGTACTAAATGTAGATAAATCAAAAAATCAATTGCACAATATAGATTTTCATTGTGAGACGAATGTTTTAAACCTAGTTACTCCATAGTAGGATAATATTTACCACAAACAAACGAACAATGAAATAGTGCTTATTCGGTTGAATTTTAAGGGATCTAAACACCCCCTATATGTTTAGGAGAAAAACCTTGTCCATTAAGGTTGTCCATACTCGCTATCCCGGGAAGCCATTCGGAACGGTGGATACAGGGAAAAACTCCCACGGCGTTGTGCGCTATCACTCGGGCTAAAGTTCCGGACAGGCGCGCGTACGCAAAGCCCGGCGGGGATCCGGGCGTGCGCTACCGCCCGACGTGGCGCGGGGCTCACACGGGTCGGCCTCCGTCCGCCTCTCTCCTTAGGGTTCCCCGAACCGTTGGGAACCGGACCAGTTCGGCCGGTTCCCGGTGGAACCGGTCCGGCCCGTACACGAACCGGTCCGGTTCCCGTCCCAAACCGTGCCTATAATTTTTTTATCCCCACCGAACCGGTTTTTTTTTTTTTGCGTGGGAACCGGTGTGGGGGCGGTTCGGGGAACCCTCCCGCCTCCCTTGCCGCTGCCTCCTCCCGCCTCCATCCGCGCCCGAGCTGAGGAGGGGAGGGTCCGCTCGGGGTCGGAGCCATCGCACGGGAGCTCCGCCGCCGTCGGGACCCGCCCCGCCCACCCGCTGCTCGTCCTCGCCCACCTCGCGGTGTCCGCGGCCGCCACGCTCGCCGCCGCCCGGCCCGACCTCGGACACGCGGGAGCTCCGCCGCGGGGGCTGTCTGAGAGCAGCGCCACCGGCCGCGCACAAGCAGGGAGGAGGCAGGGGCAGCGCTCGCAGCACCGCGTCAGGTAGCCAAGCCACGCCCACGCGCTCCCCATGCCATCGGAGGATCCCTAGGATGCGGCAGAGAGGAGCGACAGGATTTGGGAGCTTTGGCACCGGTCTTGGCGACGGTGGCCTCGATGCTTCCCTTGCTGCCGTGCGACGTGTTGGCGATGTGCTCGCGGATCTGCTCTCGCCGCCAGAGGCAGGCGCTGCTGCCGCGGTCTTCATGTTGCTCTGCCAGGATATGCAAGCACTCGCGGCAATTTAGAAACGAATCAAACGATGGCATGCATTTGGTCTAGTAGTCCACCTGCCTCCTCTGATTCTTGGTTCGAAACATCGACCAAGCACATGCAGCGATTTGGGAGAGGTGGGGAAAAGTGGTGGAGAGAGAAGGGGAGGATGACGAGTGGGCTCCACAAAGTGGTACAGTTGATATTGAGTATAGATATAAACGATGGATGAGTGCGGAGAAAGTTACTGTAAAGAGGAGAATCCCGATGACTAAGGACAGAATATTCTTTTTTTTAAGGATACATTTCGAGGATGACGAGTGCGACTAACCTAAGAGATAAACAAGAGCAACTAACCCATGCTATCACATGGGTCTATTTCCTAGTAATAATAATAGGAAGACTTTTTTTTTTGGGCTTCTGCGCATTCATACAACCCATTTATGGTAACTTGCGGGGCTTACGGGTTACATTAACCGAGAGGGCTCACCTCATATAAATAACTCTAATAATGATTTAAAAAAAACCCCGAAAAGTGGTATAAAACTTTAGTATAAAAACAGTGCTCAGGTCAAATAGCAAATTAGCAATTTATGCAGCAAGAAATTAATCAGTCCTCACAACAGTAGACCTTACGAAACAATTGTTGAAACCACAGAAGAGGCATAAATACCCATTTACTAACTGTAAAATGCTAAATCCAACTTTCTCGGATTTGGTATGATCAGCAATGGTGCCATGCAGTTGGACCACGGCGGAGGAGATACAATTTCATCCATTCTCTTGGTTTCTAAATTAAGCACGCCTATAACAAGGCGGCGGCCAAACTTGCATTTCCAAGACACAGACATGCAGTCATCTGTGAGATAGACATGATTTGGTTTCACCTGTGGATATTCCTCAGCACTTAAACAAAGTGATTCGCTATGCCCGAGAAACAAGACATGATGATCTAAGCTATTTATTTGCACAAGTTTTCTGGACCCAATGCAAACTTTATATATAGCAATCCTCCAACTTCTGTTTTCAAATGTTGACTGGGCATCAGGTGCTTCTTTTATCCATACTTCTGGCCTCCGAACTAGCAGCAAATCGCCCAACGGGTCCTGAACTAAGTAAACCCTCTCAGCTCCATACATATCGTTTCTATCCATAACTATCTTTGTTGTGACCACAGGCCCACTAAGATCAAAGGTGATAATTTGACCGAGCAATGTCACTGCATATAATAGATCATCCTTATAGATGCAGTCCTCAAAGTTTGAGTGTGGTGGCAGCCATGTCCACTTCTCATCTCCTAATCTAGCAAATGAAATCTGACCAAATGGATTGTGGATCAACACCACAATATAGCTTCCTGCAGATGTAAAAAATAGAAGTGCCTTATGAAAGAGATCGTCCCGCAATGTGCTTAGAGAACATTTTGAAGTTGGTCCAGTAACCGAAGCTGCCGTGTGCCGTGAGTACCAATACCCACAAATTGCACCGTTTTTATCAAAAATGGGCGTCACCTGCTCGATGGTGATGACTGATGGGAGAGAAATCTGTTCGCTGGTGATTGGATTGACAAGGTGCATCTCAGAACGCTCATCAGCAGTAACCAACCACCCATTTGACGATCCAATCAGATACCTTGTATGGATGGGTGGCTCTGGAAGAGTTAGTTTGTAGGTCCTCTTTTCCTCGAGGCTGTGCATGACAGCAACATTGTCGCCAGCAGATTCAGAGGTGTAGATAAGGCAAGGTGTTTGAGGCCATTTGTACCGCCCAAAGCTGCATATGCTGGTGTACGCTGAGTTCCAGGAGCAACAGACAGAGCCAGCCCGCACTAAGTCAGGTGTCTCCAGAAGGGCAAATATATCCATCAGGATTTCCTGAGGCAGCTCTGCAAATTTGCCAGCCACAACTTCCAACAGTGGTGGTTGATAGAAACAGCACACATTTATTTGGCGTAGGTTCCATAGGATCATTAAACATCTTATGAAACTGTGATCAATTGGTGCAAAACCAGGATTCTTGACAGATGAGTTGCTTCTGCTTAAATACTTGCAACATTGCAAATTTGGCTGGAACACACCACGGGTTGGCTCGTGGCTAAAGGCTCCAGAAGTGAATTCCGCTATTACCTCATATGGCATAAATCCAGCCATTTTATTTAGTTTTCTCAGAACCTCCGAAGGTTTCTCTGAGGCCTTTATGAAGAGGCCCCCAGCAAAACTACATGATGAAAGAATGTCAGACATCAAGCATTTATAGTGTTACATAACAAGGAATGACGAAGAGGCCAATTGAGTGTAGAACACATACCAAAGTTCTTCCCTTTGGCAGTCATAGAGTTTGACAAAAAGAAGAATATCTCCTCTGATCTTCTCAGGAGGGAGAGGCCACAAATCCTAGAAAAGTAGATTAACATGATTGAGCATCTTGCATCTGGAAACTGTAAGATGCTAAATTAAGAGACAAATATGGAGCCAACGAACCATTACCGCTCCATGCTTGGCATCCATAAAGATCTTGGGTGCATTGTGAGCCTTATTAGATATGTCCCACAGCTGTCCAACCTAGCAGTAGAACACAAACAACACACAATGCAAAACTGATAACAAAATACATTGTTTTAATTGATAACAAAAGCAACAGCCATAATGTGCATCCTTCAGGGAAGCTTCTAGAAATATATCTTACATTACATGGCTCCAGTTTTTAGCAGAAGGCAGTGGCATGTTTTGTGCAACTCTTAGCTGAACAAAAGAAAAGGGTGGGATATATGATACAGTTTATTTACATGATAAGGCCCAGATAGAATATCCTTATTTATCAAGCCATTTTCCTACAGGTGTTTTGTGAATCCATTTAAATTTTTTTTTTATGCAGGATACTTCCAACTACAATTTCAACCATCTGCATACTTCAACTGCAAGGAGTCAGATGCCGCATCTTAGACTTGAAATTTAGAGTTATAATTCAATGATCTTTCTTGAAGACTTATGTAATATTGTTGTTCCAGACAACACGATTGCAATGCCTTGTTTATTAACAATACAACAGACACTCAAAGATATATGTTATTGTGGTATTACGCTTCTGTTAAGATAAGGGGTCGAGTTTATTATATGAAAAGGAGAATCCAATCTTATAAGGAATAAGAATCTCCTAGAGTTTGCTTAACAACCGAAGTCTCGTAGGGAACTATAAATATTAGGATCATGTAATTGTTGCAATCAAGAAATGAAAAGTCGAAAGACTTTTAGCATAAAGCCCTCCAGTTCTCGAGCCACCTCTATCCCTTTCTCCTCCGGTAGCCCCCCCCCCCCCCCCCCGCGCGCACGCGCCGCCCGTGCCCTACCCCCGCGTCCACACTGCCGGTGACCGCCCCGGTCATGCCTCTCACAATAAGCCTCCACCAAGTGTAATTAAATAATCTTCAGTTGACCAACATCACTAAATGTGAGAATTAATACAAAGGCAACTCTAAACTAGATTTGTTACCTTGGCCATATCTTCAAATTTCTCATATGTAGCTCTGGTAAACCCTTGTACATCATGATGTAGAAAGGATTGATGCGCACCCCACCCAAAATGTTCGATAAAATCATTTGTAACTAAACTATCATTATACTCAAACTTGTTGACAGGGTTCTGCAAACCCAAGAAAACACTCCTGAAGCATGATGTGAGCTGCAGTGAGTCCATGTAACTGCTATCTAGTCCATTTCTTATGCAAACATGATCCACCTCCCATCTTGAGTCGTATTTCCAGCGATCAACCATTCTGCAGACACCAACCTGAGCCTGAACAGAACTTGGATCACAAAGCTCACTCATAGGCATAAAATACGTGAAACCCAATTGCTCAATCTGCATGTGTTTGGAGAGAAAAGAACACCAGATCAATAATAGAGTTAAACCATAGAAAATATTGTCATACATCCGAATACATAAAGGAGATCACGTTTTAATTGCAACTCATCATCAATTGATAAGTGTCACAACACATCCATTTTAATTAGCAAAAGAAAAAAATGAACACGGAAAACCATGTGCTATGTTATTGGGAACCTTATGGATCCAACCCCGGCTTCATAATAGGGAATGGAGCAAAGAGTCTTTGACCAGTTTGTAACCACAGTGCCACAATGAATAAACAGCAATAAAACTAAATATAAAAAAAAGCAAAGTACAAATATATAAACACCTGATATGGTGACCCAGTGTGCTACATAAAAACAATGGTTATTAATGGGAGAAACCTTATTTCCATGGAGAACGGAGACTGCATAACATAATGGATAAACTGCTGTGCCTACTAGAGTTCGCGGAATCTAGCCATGCTTTCTGCTTTGGGGTTTGGACAGATGAGGAGGAAAGAGGCCAGTCCAACATCAAGCTGGCTATACTTTGGGGTTTGGACACACCTAGGAATCCTGAAGACAAGTGATGTATCAACAGTGTAAAAATACTTTGACAAATTTCCCCAGAAAGCAATTTATCTTGCCAGGGAATTAACTTATAGAATTTCATCCACTACAATCAACATATAGATGACGGCATATCCATACATTCATGCAAAAAATTATATTCTGAACTCTGAACAGGAAATAAACAGGAAAAAAAATGAACATGGATTCTGAAGAAAATAATTTTGAACATTAATTAAAAAAGAAAATCTGAATCTTGCACATGGACTCGATCAAGCCATAAAACAAGCCATGAATGAAAACGAGCTAAGAAGCCAGGGTGGCATTACTCATGGGCGGATCCAGCTGGATGCATGGGTATTCCCAGGAATACCCAATTATTTTGAGAGAAAAAAATGAGTATACGTTTGATCAGTGGCGGAGCCAGGAATTATATATGGAGGGGCCGGACAATCAAATATGTATAGAAGTATAGTTTACTGTAAAATTTCAATATATATAAAGAGGGAGGGAGGGAGTGTTTTGATCATATATGGAAATATCAAAATGTCACATTTGCAATTAAAAATGTAACAATAACAACCATAAATGATTAAGGGAACTAACATGCTTCATTTAAATTTTGCCATGCGTGTCTGAATTGCGTCGAAGTCATGAATAAGTGATCGGTTGTAAACTCAGGGTCATCTTGCCCTTGATCTCTCGAAACATCAGTACTGCCTCCCTTGAAAAATTTGTCAATTGCCGTCCTTTTCAGTTTCATGATGATTATCTTAAATAGAAAACATAATAGTTTTATTATCCAATTAAGCACTAACTCTACCGAAATCAGAATAGAACTGAATAGATCAGAAACATATCTGCTAGTGGCTAGTGCGCTACTGCCTTGTCGCCTGGGCTGGATGTGCACCGTGCACGTGCTGCAGCATCTGCAGCCAGCAGCCTTGCAAACGGAGACCTAACGCAGTGACGCCGGCCGCCGACCGGATATACTGCTCGAGCACGCCGACTGCCACAGGCGTTATTGAATACGGCTTGATAATCTAGCTGCTGGCTTTACGGCCGGGCACGCGAGCAGCAGGGCGGCCGGACGTATGCGTGTGGCGGCGCCGGCGACAGTGCCGCACGCGGGATCGTGAAAACTGAAGACGCGGATCGCACTCGCTGACGTGGTTGGACGATTCGGCTTCGCGTATACACGTATCGTTCATGGGCTTGGGCTGCACAGAACATTGGTATTTGTTTTTTTCACCAAACATTGGGTGGGGCCATGGCCCCCGCTGGTCCGGGCCTGCCTCCGCCACTGCGTTTGATATATGTATGATGGGATCCCATCTTTACCCTACGAATCCAGCACCAAAAGCGGGCTAACGGATCGGGCCACGCCGCCCGATAACCTGCTGGCCGTTGGATCGAGCCATCCCGCGATCTGGTCCGTCCAATGCGGAGCGGTTCGGGTTTTCAACCCGTGTTGTCATCTGCCTGAATTGTCATGAAGCTTCGCGGCAGACGCTCGTCCCCTTCGCCTTTGCCAGCTCCGCCGCCTCCACTCACTACTCCGCACCTCGCGCCACCGGAATGGGCTAGAATAGCGACAGGCCCTCGACACGGCAGGCTCTCGGCCACCACCTGAGGCGCTGGCATGGCGGAGATCTGGTGGCGGGCCCTCGACGCGGTGGCTCCCAGCCAAGGCGTCAGAGCAACCAGCCGCAGGTCTCAACATCCCGGCGCGTGCGGCGGCGCGCAAGCCTAGCCACCGGCGCAAGTCCCTTGGTAGAAGCAGCGGCGCGCAATCCACCAGCGCAGGCCCCTGCTGCAACCGGAGCTGGCGAGGTAACGGGCTCTAGGCGCTGTGGCATCTAGGTGCTCCCAGCACGGTGGCCCCTGTCCCTCTGGCCACGCTCATGGGAGGCTGCAGCTGCAGCGGCAGGAAAATCCAACTGTGACGTCCAGCTCTTCGGCTAGAGCGGTGTCCATGGATGATGCCCAGCTTCTGCTCGAGGAAATTCCTCCAAGGTAGATGTGCATTGAGCCACTGAATAATTAGCATAAACTGTTAAACATGAATATTCTATTGTCTTTCTATCATGTAGGATTGCATTGATGGAGATAATAAACCGAACTGGATAAGTGCCAACATTTACTGAAATAGTTGTGTCCCATGTGGCCATGTGTACTGACTATAGAAGATGCGCAGTGGCTTACTTCATTTCACCAAACTGGCCGAAAGCTCCTACGCAGACTGATTTCCGCTCAGCAGCATTGACTCTTTCCCATCAATTCTATTCTTCAGATCTAAATCAGCTCGGATAGAAAGTTCAACATCACAATCATCCACTCAGAAGGAAGATAGACTGGTGCTGAAGAAAGCCTCCTAGGTGGCATGAAAAACTGCGGTGTTGGTGCCTGAATTTCCATGGACAGGCCACTGTTGCCTCGGTTCAAAACTTTCAGTTGGTGGCTTCTGATGACAATGGACCAGGGAACCAAGAGAATAACAACCAATTTAGGCCCTGTTTGGTTTCAATAAACTCTAGCCAATCCGCTAATGCTATTGGTATAAGATTGGTTACAAATCAGGATTTAGCATTCATGCACTAAACTTTTTGACAGGTTTGCAACATAGCTTTGTCAGACTCACTGACTCAGTGTGCATTCTCTGATTTTGAATGTTTATCTAATTTGATATTTCCTATCTGTGAAATAGTGTGTAGGAGTTAATTTTTAGGTTAGGACATTTGTGATCCTCTGAATTAATAAATTGTTTTTCCTTAACGTGCTTATGATATCTTCATTGATCTTAAAAGCATTGATTTCATATAGCTAGCAGAAAAAAAGTTGAAAACCAACTTATAGGTCCACAGCCGGAAATTCCAATAAAGAATCTTGTTTATTTACGTAGAAATATTACAAGCTCAAATATGTCTCAGGGATGAGGTAACAAACCGTATAGATAATATACACTGAACTCCCTCAGCCTTTTATTTTGTACAAGCAACAAGTACTATACCTGTTTTTAACCTTTTTCCAAACACTATTCTAGAGGATTTGAGATATAATATATATTCATTTTATATAGATAATAGATTTTAGTTCCTACAGACAGTAGAGTTATTATCAGTGATGCTTATTTCAACCATAAGATTCCACTACACTGTTTCAAATGCTTCTTATTTTCTTTCAGCTAATTCTCATTAAGAATGTAATTTTTTCATAGGTGACAACCACAACAATGTGAGATATGGATATCTCTCATTCATGGATATCTATTTGGATCCTAATGCTAAACTCTAGCACTTCACTTTTAGCATTATTTTAGCACTGAGATCTAAACAGGAGTGTTAAATATTACTAAAAGCTTTAACACCAAAGTAGGTCTAAAAAACTTTGCCTTTAGTGATAAAGTTTAACATGGTTTGGCTAAACCCTAAGTACATGCTAGTCCCATATTTATATTAAATCATTGATCTAAGAAAATTGATGTTTTTTCATGATTTTAATTACACACAAAACAAGGACCATGTATAATACAACCGGCACGTCCACTGGCCATATGCGGCAACGCCGCGAACTTTTCTAGTGTATATGATTATATGTTTTCAAGTTGTCGCCTAGGCGTCCCCATCGCCACGACTAAAATCCAGCAAAACAAAAGAGGAGGCGAGGGAGAAGAAAAGGGAAGAGCAGAGGACCAGCAGGGTTTGGGGAAGGCCAAGCTCCCATCTCCGCACCATCGGCTCCCATGGCCATGGCAGCTTCCTCGCCGGCCAACTGCAGAATTAGTGATGTGGGGCAGCAGCAGGCCACAACAACTCTCGATCTGCATAGAGTGGGGAGAGATCTGCAAGGGGGCCGCATGGGAGAAGGGGAGGGGAAGCGGGAGCTCGAGCTTCCGGATGCAGATGTCAACGGAGGGGGGAGAGAGAGAGAGAGAGAGAGAGAGAGAGAGAGAGAGAGAGAGAGGCGGCACCTGATAGAAGCAACAGCAGCAGCAGCATCGGCGGTGCCGGCCCACAGTTGTTGCCTCGTCGGAGAGCGGGCGAGAGGCGGCACCTTACAGAAGGGTTAGGGAATCGGCTCCCAGGGCCGTGGCTGCTCGGTGGTCTCTGAGTTGGGCTTGTTCTCCAATACTCGTGGTCTGTGAGTTGGGCTTGTTGGAGGCTTGTTCTCCTATTCCTCGTGGTCTCTGAGTTGGGCTTGTTCTCCAATACTCGTGGATTTTAGGAGCCGTATCCGGATTGGATGGTTTAAAAATATGAGAACTATTACAGCGAATCAAAATTCGGACCGAAACCCAATATTTGTGGGCCCGGAACTAATTATGTGTGGATTAGAACTAAATATTAACGAGTTCCTCTTTGTTCCTCCGTGGAATCAACATAGGAACCACCGGTACCTGCTGGTTCCCCTCAAGCACTATAAAAAACCTCTTTTCTTCTTTTCTTTTTTCCGTGGGTTGCTACGGTATAGCAAACTTTTATTCTAAAAACTCAGATCACACGATAAAATATCTTGTTTGAGGGCACCACCGACGAGACCTGACTTAAGGGCACCGGAAGACGGTTCTAGCTGGTGCTCGTTCAAGGTTTTGAGCGACGTATGACATGACATGTGGTTATGAGGACAAGTAACGAGACTGCTTCTTCTACTATGTTCAATCTAGTAATGACCAGTAAGTAATGGATATAGATTATTGTTAAGATACATATGAGGTTGGCCAGAGACGGGGAAACGACCGACGACGAGAAGCATGTGTGACGTACTGCGGCCGGGGGTGCAGAGACAGATGATTAGGCGTGCACCCAACAAGGACTAGAACAACACACCTTTCACCCAAGATCCAAGAATCGCAGAGGGAAGGAGCTGGTGGTGTGGGAGGCACAGACCTAGCAAGTGGAGGAGGGAGGGGAAAACTTACATATGTTTTAGATCGAGATGGAGGCGGCGCTTCGGGGGGCGGCGATGTGGAGGTGGATGACAGCACCGGGACAGGTGTGTAGGGCGGCGGCGCTTGGTGGAGAGGCGGGCCGGCGGAGCGGAAGAAGGCGCCGAGGATCCTGCTCTCTCCCTCCGCCCCCTCCAAGCACGGGTTGTGGCGCGCTAGATTCGAGATGTGCGGCGGCGTAGGTGGCGAAGCGAACGGGGGAGGCGGTGTGGTGAGGGGCAGCAGCGCGGATGGTGGAGCAGCGGCGCACGCGGTGCAATGGACGAGGAGGAGGCGTGGTGGAGGCGGCGAATCGCGAGGAGGGGGAAACGACGGGGCGCCGCCGCCAGGAGTCGGGAGGTCGGGATGTCTCGGCACGGGAAAAGGAGAGGCTAGGGTTATAGAGTCTGTTTCCCAAAGGGGCCCTTCTGTGTTCATGCAAGGCCCCCTCTAAATTTTTTGAGATCAGACTCATCACCAGTTTTTCATTAATTAGGATGGAAACAAAGATACAACGGCAAAGTTCTGTAGGCGAGGCCGCGAGGGGGCACCAGCAAGATACCAAGGGAACCTAAGCTACTGGTTTGCCAAAACGTTTTATTACATTAAAAAAACTGGTTTTTGCGACCAGAAAAGCAGCAGCGGTGACAGCCGACTGAACCCCGCTCTGATACAATCCTCCGCTTCCCGTACGACTTGCCTGCATAATAATTCCTGGATTGACAATATTGGTCTCTGGTCGGCCTGAATTGACAATATTGACGAAGGGCTAGAAGCCCCTCTACATCAAATTACTTGAACAAAGAGGCTCCTGATATATAAATGTTTGAGCTAAAAAGATAAGTCCAATTCAAGAAGTACATACAAAAATTGTGTCAAATGTTATGAATCCTTCAACCATGTGATTTCAGAACAAACAATGAAGGATTTCAGAATCTTCTCAGCAAAGTCAAGCAAGAAATAGTGAATCAGCAAAGTCAAGCAGAATGGGACCAATCTATAGATATCAGTATCAGAACAAAAATTTTGCCACGGACGTCATCTAGGACGGTTCTTGGCTCAAAACTTCCAACCATATTTGACAACCATACGGTTCTCTGTTGCCAGATTAGAACCAATTAGTTAGCATCCAGTTCCTTTTTAATCAGTTATCATTCATACATGAATTTCTCAAACCTAATACATGAATTAGACCAGCCAATTAGTGAGAACAAAAGCATAATGGAACATGGCAGCATTGCAAGAAAAGTCTGTGAACCAAACTGACTTAAGGCACCTAAACAAGGTACTTACTATTACGGTCACCTAAAATATATATTGGAGGGTGAATATTTTATATTTTATACAAAAAAATAACTGAACGGGTTGGAAGGGAGAAAGAATGTCACAAACAACATATACGATAGCGCTTGCTAGGTCTTGTCAACAGACAATTATTTATAACTATGCCTCCTGATCATGCATGAATAAAAGAGCTAGAAAAATCTTACCTAAGTCAAGTGATAAATCCAAATGCCTCAAACATGGCCACAAACAACAATGATATATTTCCTAGTTTCCATCACTTGATCCACCAATGATGTGAGTTAGTTCCATCATGACTAAAGTGGAATGCAAGTACCAACAAGTGTTATAGAACATCAATTGATCAAGCTACATATAAAGAGGCATTACTTAAGGTTTTGAAATCCTTAGTCTGAATGTTGATATTTGTTGGCTGGATAGAAAATGGATATGGCAGGGAAGGTTTATGATTATACATTTATACCTTGGTCTGAATGTTGATTTGTGGACCTCCTTAATGTTGGTTGCGGACCAGCGTTCTCCAGCTTCAGGGAGTCATTTAGTGAAACCAAAAAAATTAGAAGATTAAAAAAAAACTCTACTCGGATCAGCAGTTCAAAAGGATTCATGGGGAAACAAAGTTACAATATGTTCCTTTCTACCAGTTAACGACAAACTACTACTATATTGTAATGTAAGATTTTCACTCTGCATGGACTGAACTTTGCCAAGAAAAACCATGCTAAACATAGAGGCCAAGTAGAAACTGCCACTTTGTGCTACCCGATTAATCTCGACACTACAACAGTTGGTAAATCTCCTGTTCTGACAGAACTACTAATTCAAATTTGACAAATTGCATAGAATTCTGACCATTTTTGGATTCTAATTTTTTACAAGGCTATCAAACAAAATTTTCAACAAAACCAAACTGAAATTCACTGAGATAATTACTGATTAGAAAATGTTCATGACTCGTTTACCACATCTGAAATCTAAAACTACTCTGAATGGGAACTACCCTCCTTCTTCCCACTCTGAAATCTCAAACCATAGTACCTAAAGGAACCATGCCAAAGGAATCTAATTTCTTGTGCACACATTTTGCTAGGCAAGTTATATATGACAAGGGCATCCCTTATTGATGGAATCACTGGAAATCAAAGTGGGTTATCTTTGAAACGGATAGATGTATACATTCGTAATTAGATCAGATCAGCGGCTACAAAAATTTAACCAATCATTATTAAATGATAAGGCATGTAAAATTTATCCGGTTCATAAATTTAACCATGTTCTGAATAAAAATGCAGTAGGCCATTTCTGAAAGTTACACCATTTCAGAAACAGCACAACAGACAACATTCGTAGCTGTTAATGCATGATGTGCCAACCTAATGTTGCATGTGAATCCACCAAGTGAACCAGATCAATGATACCATGAAATCAAAGCGTCGCGGACTAAGAAGATACACATGCTTACTCACTGTTATGGTCGGCAAGACCTTTGGGCGGCGCCCTAGACGTGGCTAGGGGTGCGCGCGGGCTGGGGCATGGGGCCAAGGGCCCAGTCTTTTAATTTTCAGTTAATCTTAGGGGGTTCGTTAGCAAATCGTGTGCTCATAAATACTCATGTAAACTCTTGGTTTTGATCGGGCAGAAACATATCAATTGTTTCCGGCTTCCCTGAGGGAGCCGGGAGATTCCAAACCCTAGCCGCCCTCTTCCCCATCGCGCGTGCGCGCCTCCGGCCCCGACGGCGCCCCGCCGCCGTCCCTCGCCGTCGCCCGCCGCCAGCCTCACATCCCTACTCGCTGAGGGAAGTTCCCGGTAGGATCCGAAATCCTATCACTCACCCCGTGTTAAGGTGAGATAGAGAGAAAAGGTTGAGTTTGTCCCTCCAGATAAAACAGTGCATCGGTGCATCCCTTGGTCCTGGCTGTGCAAAAGAAATAATATACACACCCATTAAATCAATAGTTAGTAAACCCAAACATAGAAGCAAGCTTTCGTATCTCTATTGGCAATACCAAACAAAATCAAGCTATCACATATAAATATAAATAAATAAAGTCTGTGCTTGTGCCAACTTCTCCACTACTGCCATACTTTATTAACACCAGCCACCAAAAATATAGTGTTATGTAGCCAAAAAAGTGGGATAGAGATTAAGATGAATATGTGGCTCTGTTATAATAAATCCTAACGCACAAGGAACATTACAGCAGCACTAGACGAACAACAATAATTAGATATTCAAATTGTTAGTACAAACATGGATCTGCTGATCCTTGTAAGCAGAACACATAAGAATTAGATATACAAATTGTTCGCATTTTTGCGTACAAATGAAATTAAACTAGTAGGTAAGCCTGCGCAAAGCGCGGGCAGCAAGCTGACAATATACACGATAGGTAGCATTCTAAAAAGAAGAAAAGAGAGAGAGAAGGGTAGCAAATAAGCGGCATGTTACTGTGGGTAAACCAAAGGCAATGACTGGTTGAGTACATGATTCTATGCAGCGGCGGAGCGTGCATGAATATGTGTGTGTTGTGTTGGGGGGGGGGGGTCAAACTACAGAGCTACAGTAACTATTAACAGCGATGCAGAGAATTAAAAATCTATGGAAATACCTTTGTTTTTTTAGTTCTGTGCTACAGTAACTATTAACAGCGATGCAGAGAATTAAAAATCTATGGAAATACCTTTGTTTTTTTTAGTTATGTTCAAACTGCCATGAACAATTAAAAATCAAGTCAAATAAGCATGGACAATGTGTGAAGATTGGCATACTTTGAAGCTGCCGTTCATTCATCATCATGCTGTAGCTAGCAAGCATAGAAGAATGAGAGATGTAATACTTAATTGCATGCCTGAGAACTGCCGAGCAAGGGGGGCCAGGACCCCGTTTGGCCCCCACGAAGCTCCGTCCGTGATTCTATGGTACAGTATTTGTTGTCCGAGACATTGTGAAAAACATATAGGACAGCCGACGGAGCAATGACTTTTAAGAAATGCATATCTCATTGCGTAATCACCTGCACCACCCCGGGTAGGGGAAGGTTGAGTGTCGTTCCTTCACCATCACCCTGTCTGACTTCATCGATCTTCCAAACTACCTCACATATGGAAAACAAAGACTGTTTCATGGTAAAGTTCAGTACCTAGTTGGACAAAAAGATGTCACAAACTGATAGAAGAGGTACAAAACCTGGTGAGTTGTGAGGAAGAATATGTCTGGATCATCATAAAATGCATCGGATGTCGCATTGCCATGCTGAACATCAAAATCTATTATCATCACACGTTTTAGTGAATGTTGATGCTGAGCATACCGAGCTGTCACTGTGATGTTTTGAAAGACAAAGAGACACATGGGACCTTGAGGAACAGTATGATGTCCTGGTGGCCTTAACAAATCAAAGTCAAGGGGGCGGATTAGGACTTAATTTCGATGCTGCAACCTAATGAAAGATGCAATATTTATCAGCAAACAACACTGCAAAGTAAAAAACATGTTGAAACCACCAACCATAAAATGATGAGTTACATTTGTATGTATTGGTCTGTTTCCCAAAGGCAGCACCATCGAGCAATGAGTTACAGTTTGAGGCTCACCATTGAATATAGTGGGGAGATCATTTGACAAAAACAATTGGGAATGAGGAAATGTGGGATGAATGACAAATTTTGGAGTGTTAACAGGTGCAGTTACCTGTTCAACAGTGTAAGAGATTCAGTAGTCATTTAGGAACTTTTAAAAAATAGAAAAGAAACAGGACTCTGTTTGTAGTCTGTGGTACCTGGATTCACACGTACAATAAATTGCTGTGTGATAGAAGTATTGAAACATCATCTTCTATCTGATAAATGTCATAGGTATCAGGGTGACATGGCACACATTACACCTTTGGGAATTAACAACCTGAAAAAATATAACTTGCGTGAGGGGAGCAAACTGTAAAGGGAAGTAAGTCAGGAAACAATTTCTGTAAACTAAATTGCGAGGTACTAGTTGCAACTTTATAAAGCCATCCTGTTGAGGGTGGGCATGGATTCGCAGGTAAGGGGAGTAGGGCCGACGCATGCGAGTCAAGCGGGCATTCCAGCGAACACTTGAAGGTCAGAATGAACGAAGCGGTGCTCCCGTTCTGCCAAGGGCGTAGGTCCGGTGGAGGGAGAGATGGTGGCAGCGGCGTGAAACGCCGCAGCGGACAACGAGGCGGGGTTCTCAGGCGGACGTGTGCGCCGCACCGGCCGACGGAGTAGTTAGGCGGAGGCAGCCCCCGCCAGGTCCGTGGTGGCGGCGCTGGAAGAGCGACCGGATTGCCAGAGGACGAGGCGTCAGGAGGGGAAGA
The DNA here is from genome assembly GCA_947561735.1 of Cenchrus americanus. Taxonomy (NCBI): domain Eukaryota; kingdom Viridiplantae; phylum Streptophyta; class Magnoliopsida; order Poales; family Poaceae; genus Cenchrus; species Cenchrus americanus. The sequence continues at coordinate 85,807,800 of OX387240.1, read as the reverse complement.
CGGAGGCGGGCGAGGTGGAGAGGCGGCGGAAACGGGTGGGGGCGTACCTGTGCGGGAGCAGTGGAGAGGAGGCGGGGAGGCGGGGGTGGCGGAGTCGCGGGGGGTGGGGATGGAGAGGGTGGCGGTGGAGAGCAGTAGAGCACACAACTGGACGGCTGCAATTTTCCAGATACGGATCGGACGGCTGGCGGTAAAATGAGTCTGCTGCATGCAAGATCGTAGAAGAAAGATGGTAGAAGAAAATTCAGGTATTTATGAAAATTAGGGAATTCTGCACGCGTTGCTGCGGGTCGGCAGTAGACGATAATCTGAGGCTCTATAGTAATGTACTTATCTGTAGATGGAATCCATCTATTGATTACTTTGTTTGGCCGTTTTGACACAACCATCCAATTCGTTACCAGTCATGTACAGCCGTTTCGGTTGGTGGTGGACGATCTTGTTTTGTTTGGAGTAAGAGAAAATCTTCCATTATTGGTATTCTTGATGGTGGTTCATACCGGAGAAAGACATCTTCTTTGTCGGGGTGATAACCCGAGAGAATAGGCAAGACAGCAAGACAGCTGGATGGATGGATACCCTTGTTGTAACTGCCCCTATTACTGATAGCATGAATAATAATGGAAGCATGTATAACTCTCACGAAGATGACCTTTTTGGGACCAATGCCTACAAATAGACGAAGACACTCAATTGGCTTCCATGCATTGCCAAACCTGGTATACATTGGGAGTCAAGAAATTATTGAGAACAATGTTTAAAGTCCAAACAGAGTCATTATCCAACAGGTATACTTAGAAGTATGCTATGGCTAAGAATTTATTGCAATGTAAGCAGACATTTTATTTGATGAGATTTGTGGATGACGTGTTGATTCCTTTAAGTCTGGCTTTCACGTGTCTTGATGAAAAGATGATGCACAGCTACCTGCACTGGGAAAATTTGCAATATATTAACATGATAGTTGATGTTGCTGCAATGATAATAGGAAAAAATTGTTTGAACAAAGATATCTATATATCAGTTCGATGTGAAATAGGGCATGACTATAATTGAATGTTTTCTTTTGGCAATGAAACATGTCAAGTGAATAATACCAAGTAAATTGAAATGGACAGCAGTAGGTTAAAACTCATTCTTAAAGCAAGTGGACATAATATGTAATTTATCATATTATAAAGTAAGTTGGAAAATGAAATGGTACCACATATCTGTAGAATGGTAAATTTATGGAAAGCAAATGGGAAGTATTCTAATTAATGGGGGTATCAGACATGAAATTCTCAAATGCTTGGAGTTTCGAAACCTTATCGAAGTGTAGTTGCTGCCATTAACAGCAATCACTCAAGTGAGAGTACTGTAATTTATTTTTAAAAAACTTAGGTAGATAGCACATCCAAAAATTTTGTCTGTGTTAGTGACACCGTTGTACCGCGATTATGAAGTGTTTATCTGCGCTTTGTGTTTAACTGTCCATCGTTGTGCTTTGGCTAACAATGCAAGTCACTAGAAATAGCGACATCCATGAAAATTCTATGGACACGTACATACACGGTACACTGTTAGTTACAACCATGTGGACAATATGAGAAAATTTGTGGTTGCTGAGAATAAAAAGTTTGCAGAGTCTTAAACAGATTGGTCTCAATGGGATTATATAAGTAATCTATAACTCTATCAGCTCTAGTCTTCTTATTATATTGCTCCACTACTATAGATTTTTCATCAGGACTGGCTACGTCCCAGAAATATGTATATTTCAGGTTCATGCAAAATACGGTATGACTATAATCCGAGGTTTTCTGTGGCAATGAAACATGTCAAGTCAATAATACCAAGTAAATTGAAATGGACAGCAGTAGGTTAGAATTCTGTTCTAAAGCAAGTGGCCATAATTTTGTTTCATATTATAAAGTAAGGTGGGAAATAAAATGGTACTACATATGTCGGGGACCGCCCTAGGGGTCCCCTTAAGCAATGGGGAAACCCTCACCTAAATCCCGGCATCGAAACACGTTAATCTTAACCATGCAGGTGACTAACATGTAGGGCACGTCCCACACCAGGACCCCGACGGCCCACCAAGACGGCCCTCTTAGAAGACCCCTCGAGCAGGCTCCGCCTCGCTCGGGGGCACGCTCCTCCTCGAGCGGGCTCCGCCCCGTTCGAGGGGCAACTCTTCCCTCGAGTGGGTCCCGCCCGCTCGAGGGCTCCCCCCCCTCGAGCGGGTCTCGTCTCGCTCGAGGGTCCGCTCCGCCCTCGGCCGGGCCCGCCACGCTCACGGGCGCCCCGCACGCGTGCGCCGGTCCCGTACACGGGCATTTAACGCCCACGACACCGCGGAGACGGAGCCATCATGCGCCGGGGCTCGCACCCCGTGCCGCCGCACCAACTCCCCGGGGGAGGAGCCCATCCCCGCCACGGTGGAGATGGATCGTGCGGTACGGCGGTGTCGTCCCGTGACACCGAGCGCCCACTACGAAGACGGCTAACGCGCCCGACCCTCGAAAGGGGGCCGGCGCACCCTCGATTTCGCTTTCCCATGACCCTACGGAGGTTAGGTGGGGGGGGCGCTAGGCCGGTGGATAGCCATCCCGGCCACGCGTAACGCGCGCCGCCGTACCCACGCGTGCGGGTGCACGCCCGACACCGCAGCGCACGCTTGGGCGCGCGTAGCAACCACTCCGCTACCGTGGAGCGCGTTGGAAAGGAACGCCGTTCGCCTGCTCCCGTGCCCCCGTACCGCCCGTCATCGCACCTCCCTCGAAGCCTATCGAAGGCGCCACCATCCGCCGCCCTCCTACCCTCGAACCGCCACCGTTCGGGCACGGGGGTAGGTCATCATGGCCGAACCGCAGCGAAGATCGCCGGACGGCCGCCCACTCTACAACATAGCACGACGTGCTCCCTCACGTAGCTAGGTAGCGCGGCGTGCATGTAACCCGTCGCCCCCTTGGCCTATAAAAGGGGGAGGCGAGCCCCCAGCCGCGGGGAAACGAGTTCAGTTGGACACAACACACCGTGCACTCACTCTCTTATACTCCCACAACATCTTCAGCCACTCCACCAGGGACTTGGAAGCCACGCTTCCTCTCCCGCCTTGCTTGTATTTGCCCCACTACAAGCACCCCCGGTGCTGAGCAATATAGTGCCACGAGCACAACCCTGCTGGACGTACGGCCCCCTCGGCCGGAACCAGGATAAAACCTTGTGTCATTTGTTGCTTGGCATCGACCATTGAGGGATAGACCTAGGCGCTATCTACTGGTTAGTGTCGGGACCATATTCCGCACCGACAGTTGGCGCCCACCGTGGGGCAAACGAGCGCCTAAGGTCATCTCACCAACTCCCTCCATGGTGATTCGCACCGAGTATCGTGCTACACGCACCGCATGGGTAGCTCGGACCCCCTCCCGGCGGGTTCGAAATCCGCTTTGGGGATCCGAACTTTCGGGCCACGGGGAACGGCTATCTCATGCGCCTCACCAACCGTGAGGAACTCCGCGCGCGGCGTCGGGCCGGTGTCCGCTCGGACCCCCGCCGCGCATACGACTCGGCGCGAGGCACCCGCGAGGCACGGATGCCGCGGGCCGTCGACGCCGCGACGCCGTCGTCGCTCCGGGCTACGCTCACGCCGGGCGCGGTCCGAGCGGCGGCAGCCGAGCGAGCCGCCGCCCAGCGCGGTACGCCCGCCACCACGATCGCCACCGCCCCGGTGGGACAGCGCGCAGTCTCTGGACCGCGCGTCCCCATTGGGTTGCGTGGCGCCACGACGGCCCATAACGCCAACGTGAACACGACGATGCGCAGGGTTCCGCCCGGCCGCCACGTCTTCGTCGCCAGGGACCCCGGCACCTCAGCAGCAGATGAGTCGTCCCTGGGCTCCGTCGACACGATGCCACCCGCCAACCGCCACGGTTACGCGGAGTGGGACTTCTCCCGCGTGCGGACCCGGTCACGTTCGGGCGCTTCCTAGACGCTACGGACTGCGGTTTGGTCGCTCCGACGACTCCGCACGGGAGCTACGACCCCACGCGGGAGTGTTGCGCCGTCATCACCAACGACCCGGCCAACGCCGCCGTGCGGCAGCGCCGGGAGACGGGGAAGTCACGCCCGCCCCCGGGGATCGCCGCGCGCCCGGCCGCGGGGCCAAGCGCTCCTGTTGGGGGCCGACGTCGACGCCACGCCCAGCCCAAGCCCGCGAGCTCGAGGCCAAGCCGGCGGAAGAATACCGAACGGTGCGGCCGCTCCGCGCCTCAATGGCGGGGGAGGCTCGCGCGCGGCGAACGCGCGAGGGAGCTGGGCCGACAGGTCCGCGACCACATCAACGCCGTCCCCAACACTGGGAACGCGGACGCACCCCCACGGGCGAGCCGGGAAGCTCGTCGCCGCCGCGACGCTGCTACGGGCTATGCCAGCGCCCTCGACCCCCGAGGCTCGAGACATGCACCGCGAGGTGCAAACCCTCATCGAGCAAGCGGCCGTCCGGCGGGCCGAGAGCTCGGCCTCACGCATCCGCCAAGGGGGGGATGCGCGGGGCGATGAAGCCGCACCGAGAGGCGAACCCTCGGTGCACGCGGTCATCTTGCCGACCGGGGGACGCACGCCAGCCAAGGAACGGCTCCTTGACACGCGCAGGGCACTGGATGGCGACGCCCGCAACGTCATCAACGCCCGGCGCACCAGCAAGGCGGACGCGCGTGCGGCAAAGGGCTACCACCCTCGAAGGGGTGGACGCTACGACAGCGGTGAGGATCGCTCCCCGACACCGGAGCCCCCGGGCACCCGTGTGTTCAGCCGGGAGATCCGCACGGCGGCGTTCCCCCAGCGCTTCCGCCAGCCCTCGACAATCGTCAAATACAACGGGGAGACGGACCCCCGCGTCTGGCTCAACGACTACCGCCTAGCCTTTGTCGGCCGCCGGGCGGGGCCACCAACGACGAAGTGATCATCCGCAACTTGCCCCCGCACCGGGCGACGCGGCCCGACATGGCTCGAGCACTTGCCCGCCGGCCCGCATCCATAACTGGGACGATCTAGTCCACACGTTCGTGGGCAACTTCCAGGGCACGTACGTGCGCCCTGGGAACTCCTGGGACCTGCGCTCCTGCACGCAGAAGCCGGCGAGTCGCTGCGGGACTTCATACGGCGCTTCTCCAAGCGCTGCACGGAGCTCCCCAGCGTGGCACAGTCCGAGATTGTGCACGCGTTCCTCGAGGGCACCACGTGCCGGGACCTTGTGCGCGAACTAGGACGCAGCCCGCCTACGGACTCAAACGAGCTGTTCGACATCGCCACCAGCTTCGCCTCGGGGAGGAGGCCGTGGGGGCGATTTTCGACGGCAAGAAGGGCAAGCGCACCGAGGACGCGCCGCGGAGGGCGGCCGGGTCCAAGGAGCCGCGCCGCAACGACAAGCGGGGCAAGAAGGGGGAAGAAGCCGCGCGCGAGGCGCGCGAGCAGAGGCGCGACGGCGGCAACGCCGAGGCCCTCGCCGTCGACCCGCTCGACGGGGCCCTCGACCGGCCCCTCGAGGCCGGGGGTGTTTGACGACATGATGAAAAAGCCATGCCCCTACCACAAGACTCCCGTGAACCACACTCTTGAGCAATGTGACATGCTCAAGAAGTTCTACGGCCGTGCCGCCGCGAAGGAGGCGAGAGGCCAAGAAAGATGGAGGCGATGGCGACGCGGGGTGGCTTCCCCGCCGTCGAGAATGTGTTCCTCATCTTTGGGGGACCTACCGTCGACATGTCGACCGGCGGCCGCAAGAAGGAGCGGCATGAAGTCCTCGCCGCGAAAGGGCGCCTCCGGCCTTCCTCAACGCGGTCGAAGGATGCCATCACCTTTAGCCGGGACGACCACCCAAACCGCATTCCGAACCGGGCCGAGACCGCCGGTGGTCGATCCCATCATTGGGAACGCCGGTTTTCGAAGGTCCTTATGGATGGAGGCAGTAGCCTCAATATCCTCTTCGCGCATACTTTGCGCCTGATGGGGATCGGACTGGACCAGCTGCGGCCCAAGACGAAGCCGTTTCACGGCATCGCGCCGGCAAAGGTGTCCAACCACTCGGGCGCATCGATCCGCGCTCCGGTTTGGTACCCCCAAGAATTTCCGCAAGGAAACCCTCACCTTTGAGGTGGTGGGATTCAAAGGGGCCTACCATGCCATACTTGGGCGACCTTGCTATGCCAAATTCATGGCGGTCCCCAACTACACGTACCCGAAGATGAAGATGCCGGTCCAAACGGCGTCATCACCGTCGGGTCGTCGATCGAGCACGCATTCGACCGCGACGTCGAGTGCGTGGAACATGCGAGGCACTAGCGCCGGATGAAGCGCCGGTAAACACGCCGGGAGAAGATGGTCAACGACGACCTCGGCCTCCGCCGCCAAGCACGTCGGCACCTTCGAGGCCGCCGAGCAAACCAAAGGGGTCCCCCTCGACCCGTCGGCCCCCGAGGGCAAGGCGTTGAGGGTCAGCTCGACCCTCGATCCTAAATAGGAAGCAGTGCTCGTCGACTTCCTCCGCGCCAACGCCGACGTCTTCGCGTGGAGCCCCTCGGACATGCCAGGCATCCCGAGGGAGGTCGCCGAGCACTCCCTTGATATCCTGCCAAACGCCCGCGCTATACAGCAGCGGTTGCGCCGCTTCGACGAGGAGCGGCGACGGGCGATCGGAGCGGAGCTGCGGAAGCTCCTCGAGGCCGGGTTCATCAAGGAAGTGTTCCACCCTACATGGCTAGCTAATCCGTGCTTGTAAAAAAAGAAAAATGGGAAGTGGAGGATGTGCATAGACTACACTAGTCTCAATAAAGCGTGTCCAAAAGTTCCCTTTCCTTTGCCACGTATAGATCAAATCATTGATTCAACGTAGGGTGTGAACCGCTCTCCGTTTCCTTGATGCCTACTCGGGATATCACCAAATAAAAATGAAGGAGTCCGACCGGCTCGCGACTTCGTTCATCACACCGTTCGGGACGTTCGTTACGTCACGATGCCTTTCGGCCTCGAAACGCGGGCGCAACATATCGGCGGCGCATGCGGCACGTTTTTGGGGATCACATCGGGCGGACGGTCGAAGCCTACGTGGACGACATCGTCGTCAAGACCGAGAAGGCGGACGACCCGGTTAACGACCTTCGCGTCGCGTTCGAGTGCGCTGCGGGCCAACGGGGTCAAGCTAAACCCCGAAAAATGTGTCTTTGGAGTGCCGCGGGGGCATGCTCCGGGATACATCGTCTCCCCGACGGGGAATCGAGGCCAACCCCGAAAAGGTCGCGGCCCTCGAGCGAATGGGTCCAATTCGGGACCTCAAAGGGGTGCGAAGGTATTGGGGTGCCTCGCCGCCTTAAGCCGCTTCATCTCGAGGCTCGGTGAGAAGGGCCTCGCCCTCTACCGCGGGCCGCTCAAGAAGCACGAGCGCTTCTCCCGGACCACCGAGGCCCGGGACGCGCCGGGACAAGCGAAGGCGTCTCCGACGCACGCTCCAATCCTCACGCCGCCGCGAGACGGCGAACCCCCCTGCGGCTCTACGTGGCCGCAACCACCCGGGTGGTCGGCGCCGTGATCGTCGTAGAGCGCACGGAGGGAGGGACACGCCTTGCCCGTACGAGAGGCCCGTCTACTACATCGGCGAAGTCTGTCGGACACGAAGACGCGCTACCCCCGAGTCCGAAGGCTGTTATACGCGGTGGTCCTCGCGCGGCGCAAGCTCCGCCACTACTTCGAGGCCCACCCGGTCACGGTAGTCTCCTCCTTCCCGCTAGGAGAGATCATTCGCAACCCCGACGCGGCGGCGGGATTGCCAAGTGGTCCGTGGAATTGGTGGGCGAGACGCTCGCCTACGCCCCGCGTAAGGCCATCAAATCGCAAATCTTAGCCGATTTCGTCGGCGAGTGGACGGACACGCGAGCCGCCGCCCCTCGGATTCAAGCGAGGCTTGGACTCGTTCTTCGACGGCTCGGTGATGAAGACAGGAGCGGGCGCGGGCCTGCTCTTCGTGTCACCCCTCGGGGAGCACATGCGCTACGCAGTGCGCCTCCACTTCCCCGCGTCCAACAATATGGCTGAGTACGAGGCCCTCCTCTGCGGCCTCAAAATCGCCATCGAGTTGGGCGTCAAGCGCCTCGACGTGCGCGGGGACTCGCAGCTTGTGATCGATCAAGTCATGAAGAACGCGAGCCGTCATGACGACAAGATGGAGGCCTAGCGCAAAGCCGTACGGGCCCTCGAAGACAAGTTCTACGGCATCGAGCTTAATCACGTACCCCGCCGGTACAACGAGGAAGCGGATGAACTTGCCAAGATCGCGTCCGGGCGGATCACCGTCCCCCCGAATGTTTTCGCGCGCGACATCGCTCAACCCTCGGTCGTCTTCGAGCCCTACCCCTCGAATCACAACGAATCCTCGGGGGCTCCCTCGAGTCCAGCGGGCGCGGAACCCATGGACGAGGACCCCTCGAACGAGGCGTACGTGCTCTCCCTCCTCGAGGGGTACGGCTCCCACGAGGCCGTCGCGATGGACATCGAGCCGGCTCCCGTCCAGGCGGACTGGCGGGAGAAGTATACTGCCTGGATCGCTCGAGGGGAACTCCCCGAAGACCGGGCCGCAGCCAGGCGCATCGCTAGGATGGCCAAATCCTTCACCCTCGTCGACGGCGAGCTGTACAAGCGTGCCGCGTCAGGCATCCTACAACGATGCGTGCCCATTCCCGAGGGGCGCGAGCTCCTGCGGGACATCCATGCGGGGATCTGCGGCCACCACGCCGCGCCCGCACCCTCGTCGGCAACGCGTTCCGCCAAGTCTTTTACTGGCCTACCGCGGTCGCAGACGCCAGCGAAATCGTACGCACCTGCGAAGGGTGCCAGTTCTACGCCCGCAAGTCCAACTTGCCCGCTCATGCCCTGCAAACGATCCCCGTGACATGCCCGTTCGCCGTGTGGGGGTTGGACATCGTCGGGCCCTTGCGGAAGGCGCCCGGGGGCTTCACCCACCTACTAGTCGCGATCGATAAATTCTCCAAGTGGGTGGAGGTGCGCCCCATCACGAATTTAAGGGCCGAGCAGAGCGGTCACGTTCTTCACCGACATCGTCTACCGCTTTGGAGTGCCAAACTCCATCATCACGAACAACGGATCCCAATTCACGGCCGGAAGTTCTTGGAGTTTTGCGATAAGTTCCACATCCGCGTGGATCGGGCGGCCGTGGCACACCCACGGACCAACGGCCGGAGTAGAGCGTGCCAACGGCATGATCCTACGGGGCCTCAAGCCCCGAATTTTGACCGGCTCAACAAATCCGCCGAAAATGGCTCCAAGAACTACCGGCGGTCGTGTGGAGCCTAAGGACCACCCCAAGCGAGCCACGGGTTCACCCCGTTCTTCCTAGTACATGGCGCGGAGGCCGTCCTCCCCACGGACTTGGAATACGGGTCACCCAGGATTCGAGGGTACAACGAGGATGCTAACCAGCGAGCCCGCGAGGACTCGCTGGACCAGCTGGACGAAGCACGCCTCGTAGCCTTGATGCACTCCGCGAGGTACCAACAGTCCCTACGACGCTATCAGGCGCGCAAGATACGTCGACGGGACTTCAGCGAGGGGGATGCGGTCCTAAGGCCGCGACGAGATAACCGAGGGCGCCACAAGCTATCGCCCCCATGGGAGGGACCCTACGTCGTGGTGAAAGTGCTCAAGCCGGGCACATACAAGCCGGCTAACGAGGACGGTGAAGAGCTCACCAACGCTTGGAACATCCAACGGCCTACGTCGCTTCTACCCTTAGCTAGGATTCTCCAAGTACTTTCTGTTGTAAAAAACACATGGCCAACGCCCCAGTTGGTGTCAACTATGTAAAAAGCTTCAAGTCTAATAAAAGGGCAACTCGGCTTACCCCTGAAACCCAAGTCACCCTCGGGGGCCACTGCGGGGGGGCACCCCCCCCCCCCCAAAATGGTCCCATTTTTTCGCGCCAAAAACGAAAAACACGCGCTAAGTTTGTTTCCTACTTCAACTTCGAGCCACGATTCGAACGAGGCGCGAGCGGCACAGTGGAAGGAGCGCGCGAGCCAGAGATAGCCTACGCCGCGTGGCTATGGCCCTTCTCTCTCGCCTCTAACCCAGCGGGCCCCCTACGAAAATCGAACTTCCCTAACTAGAATCTACTCAGGAAGAATGAGAAACAAAAAGCGTAATTAACGAACAGCTTCACTTACAGCAACTGTTTATGTTCACAAAATAACTTGTCTATTTACAAAGGGCCACGAGGCCAGAATTCTGATACACATAAACAAAAAATGGGCCTAGCGCCCAACGGCTTTCAGGCGGGAGGAGCAGCAAAGATCGGCGGCGTCCGGAAGAGGAATTCTTCGAAGGCCTCGGCGAGCGACCCGGCGGCGTCGGCCAGCCGAGCGCATCCGCGCGCTCCATGGCCACCTCGTCCTCAACGCCCTCGGGCACGATGTAGCCCTCCGCCGCCTCGAGGTTGACCTCGTAGTGGGATCGCAACACTCCAAGGGCTTTCGGACGCCTAGGTGCAACGCCCGGCGCATCCGCTCCGTGACGTGGCCACCGAGGGCGCGCGGGCGGGGCCGGCCGGCCGAGCTCCCGCCCGGGCCTCGCCTTCCTCGACGACGCGGCAGGTCTCGAGAGCCGCGTCACGCGGCCTCCTGCGGCAGCCTCCTCGCTCGGAGGAGTTGTAGGAAGCCCGCAGGCCTCGGCCCGCCCAGCAGCGTGCCCCAAGGCAGTGCGCAAGACTGGAATCAACAAGACGACAAGAAATCAGAAAGGGAGAAACGAACCCTCTAAAGCGACAAACCAACAAACAGAAAGTGACTCACCCTCGACTTGCTTCCTCTCCAAATCGAGGTCGCGCGCGCGGACTCGAGCGCCAACTCGAGACGCCGGACGGTTTCGCCCCCGCTCGCGGAGGGCCGCCCGGTTGGCGTTGCGATGCCGAGCACGAGCGCCTCGGAGAGCGTGGCGCTCCGCTCCTCCGGCCGACTTCCGCGTCCCCTCGTGGGCGGCGCGCTCTCGCTCCGGCGCTCCACGGGCATCGACGAGGGCGGCTTGCCCCCGCCGCCCGCTCCTCGGCCCCTTGGCGGGCGGCGCTCTCTTGCGGGAGCCGCTCCTCGCAACGACGAGGGCCGCGGCCTTGGCGTCGAGGGCGGCCTTCGGTCATCGGCCTCCTTGGCGCGCCGCTCCGGCCGCGCGCCCGCTCCTCGGCTGGCGGTGCGGCGCCTCGCGCCCCCTCGAGCGACGTGCGGAGCTCCCGAGCTTCGGCGCGAGCGGTGGCCACTTCCGCCTCCCGCCTGGCGGCCAACGTCCGCGCCTTCTCCCGTGTCCGCGCGCGCGTTCCACCGCGCCTCGTCACGGTCGACGAGGGCCGCACGAACCCGCTCGAGGCTCGAACGCCGCGGGCGTCCCGTCCCGAGCTCTCCCGGGGAGCTCGTCGCACCATGCCGCCGCCCGTACGCCGCCCGGCCGTCCGGCGTCCAAGAGCGTCCGCAAGCGCGTCGAAAGCGCCGCATTGCCCCCGAGCCGCCGGGCTTTCGGCGTTCACCGGTCGAAGGCGTCGTACTTGTCATGGGCACGACGCTCGAGCTCCCGGCAATTACGGAATCGAAGCCCGTAAGCGCCAAGACTTGAATGCGGTATACGAAAACGAAAGGGAAAAAGAGCGAGCGATCGTGGCCTACCCGGAAGACGAGCCGGGCCGGCCGCCATGGACCTCGCGGCGCCTCGTTCGGCGCGCGGTTGAGCGTGGCGCCGTGGCTCCGAGCTCGCCCCGCAGCTCTCGCTCCCCCCCGGCGTCGGCGAACGCAGGGGGATCCTCGACGGCCCCCTCCACCCCGAGCAAGGGGCGGCCGCGCGGAGGACGAGGCCTCGGCACCGTGTCCTCGGCCCCCCACCACCATGTGACCCTCGTGCCGCCTCACGAGGGCCCCCTCCCCGGGGCTCGTGGGAGTTCGTGGGCCAGCTGGCCCACTGATCCCACCCGGGCGGCGGGGAGTCGTCCGAGACCTCCACCACCTCCGCCTGGGGATGGGCGGCAGACGCCTCCACCGCGCCACCTCCGCCGCTACCTCCACTTGCGCCACCGCGCCGCGGCGCCGGCGGCGCGGCGCGGCGGCCCGCCACCTCCGGCCCCCGCCGCCGCATCCGTGGGCGCCCGTAGGGTGCGCCCGCTCCACCTCCACCACGGCCGCCGCCGCGCCCGCGTCTCCGCGACGACCGGTGCCGGCCGCCCCCGGCGCCCTGCGGCCGCACGACGGCAGGCCGATCCGCCGGGACGAGGCCTCGAGGCCCCGCCGGCTTTGCGAGCCCGCGCCCGCCGCCGTGCTTGTCCCCGGCGCGACCCCCTCGACGAGCGCCGCCGGGGGCGGGGGATCGATGCGTCCGTCCTCGGCACCTTGGCGGGTGCGAGAGGAGGAACGATTGGCACCGCCCTCGCGCAGAACGAACGGAGAGTTAGACCACATAATCACCAACGAAGCAAACCAAACGAAGAAGGAGAGGCCCCTTACCTCGCGAGGAAAAGGCCCGCTTCCTTTTCCTCGAGGCCCTGCGCGGATGAGGCCGGTGCGGGCCGCAGCGCCTGCGCGGCCGCCCTCCCGACGGCGCCGCCGTCCGCGCGGTGCGACCGCTCCGTGCGCGGGCGCGACCGACGCCGCACCTCCCAAAGGCGCGCCGCGCGCGCGGGCACGCTTGCCCCCGCGCACGGACGCGCCAGCCGTCCGCGCCCCGACGATGGAGCCGCGCGTGCGCGGCACGCTTGCCCCGCGCGCGCGGGCACGCTGGCCGCGCGCGCTTCGTGGCGCGCGCGCGCACCTCCGCGGCCGCCGCTCCCGATGACGATGGCGCGGCGGCGGGCGGCGTGCGCCCGCCCCGGGCGATGCCACCCTCGACGCCGGCGCGGGTTCCGCGATGGGGGCGCAAGGTTGCCACCGTCCGAGGGGCCCTCCCCCTCGGCCTCTTCCTCTTCGTCCTCCTCCGAGGACGAGCACCATTCGGTCCCCGGGGAGGAGAGCCCCGCCTCTTCACGCCGCCGTACTCCGCCGCCCGCCGGCCGCGCGCGCTGGCGTCGCTTCGCGCGCGCCTTCTTGCGCGCGCGCCCTCTTCTTGTCGCCGCCGGCCGCGCCGCCCGCCCGCGGGGCGCGCGGGGTCTGGGGTGGGCGGGACTCGACTTGGCGATGTTGAACTCCACCGACCGCGCGAAGCGGTAGTGACACGTCGAAAAACGAAAACGAAACCAAAAACTCGAAACGAAATCGAAAGACAAGAGCTCACCGGCGGGCCGAGGGGGAGCATCTCGACGTCCCACGGGGTCCGGCCCTCGGGCGGCGGCGGCGTCCGGGTGTCGACGGCGCTCCGCGCCCGGTGAGCGCATACGGCCGCTCAAGGAGCGCCGGGAGCATCCGCGACCTCGCCAGAGTCGACGGGGTTGGCCGCCTCCGTCATCTCGAAGATGCAGAGCGGCCTCTCCATCGAAGGCACGACCCGCCGATGGTGGAGGAAGGCGAGGACGCCCATCGCGGTCACCCCGTGCTTCCTCGGCCGCCGCAAGGCGCCCCGGCACCGACTCCCCGCCGCGCCGTGCCGGGGCGTGGACACCCCGTAGCCCCGGTGAGCTAGGCCTCTCCTTGAACACCCCACGGTGTAGGGGGAAGGCGGGCTCGGCGTTGCGCGGAATAAAACCATCCCCGCTCCCGGCGGCGTTGTTCGTCGTCATGGTGCGGGGGATGTAGACGTTCTTGAATTGCCCCCGCGGGGCAAGCGACATCCCGCCGCGCGCACCGCGCGGGCGGGTCCTTGGCTCCGTCGTAGGTCGCGTGAAGAGCTCCCCGCGGAAGAGGTGTACCCGGAGCTCCCACCAACCGGATCCCCGGGTACCCCTCGCGACGCCCACGAATGTGGCCGCCCGCGAGATTGCGTTGGGGGCGAAGTTATGCAACTCCACCCCCGTAGTAGTGGCACATTGCCCGCATGAATGTGCTCGCCGGCGCGTTGAAGCCACGCTCGTGGTAGCGGAGGAAGCTCACCACGTAGCCCTCCGGCGGTTGGGCTCGCGGTCCGCGGCCGGCGGCACGATCCATTCCGCCGGCGCCCATCTTCGTTGGCCGCCAACGGCCGGCGGCGACCGCGCTCGCCCAAGGCGAGCCGGGTCACCGTGGACCTCTCCCGTGCGTACGGCTCCAAGATCCTAAGGGGAGGCCGAGGCGGCGCCATGGAGAGGACGAAGGCGAACAGGGCGGAGGACAAGGAGCGAAGGAAAAGGCGCTAGCGCCGAGCTCGCACGCACGGGGCGAAAGCAAGACGAAGGCGAAGGGGCGGGGACCGAAAACGGTGAGAAACCAAGGTAAAAAACCGCCGTCCCTTCCTCCCCCCAGCTTTATAGGCCGACGGGCGAGTTCTCCGGAGCGGACGCCCCGACTAGCATTAACCGCGGGGAATCTTCCCCATCGCGTCGACGAGCGGGTCCCACCACGACCGCGGCGGCTAAAACACCGCGAGCGGGTCATCATTACGGCAAAGACCCCGAGCCGACCGAGGCAAAACCGTCACGTCCGCCCGCCGCGCCGCCCACTACGCGCGCGCGCGCGGCGCGCCGCCTAAAAGGCGCGCCCGCGCCGCAAAACCGCGGCCACGACCGCGAGGCATTTAAATGCCGGGTCCCTTGCCAAGCAAGGAGCACCCTCGAGCGGGGCGGACCACCCGCTCGAAGCAAAGGCGACCCTCGATGGGATATCGGCGTGAGAGGGCCGCCGGGACCCGCTCGATGTAGAGCGAGCAACCGCGGCACCCATGCCACGTGAAACCCTCGAGCGGCATGACCCTTGGCTCAAAATGACGTCAACCCTCGATGGGATATCGACGTGAGAAGGTCGCCCGGGACCCGCTCGATGTAGAGCGTGCAACCGCGGCACCCATGCCACGCAAAACCCTCGAGCGCACGAGCCCTTGGCCCGAGACAATGTCAACCCCCTAAAAGAAAGCACATACGCCGTGCCACCAACCGACACCTCGAGGGTCGGCACGCCCGGACCCCTCGACGGCCGCAAACGTGAGAAGACGGGGGCGGCCCGGACACGGCCCCGCACGGCCTTGCGATCGAGAGGTTCGAAGCCCGACCCTCGACGGGTTCGAACGAGGCGCCTCGGATCACGAGTTAGGGACGACGAGGGCACGCGCATTCGAGCCGTTCCTCGAGCCCGTCGGCTCGAGGGTGCCCCACATGTCGTGTTCGAGAGCCGGCGAGGGCGCCTAGCCGGGGGGGGATCCCACCGAGGGAGAGCTTCCGCGCCCTCGGTCCCTAGCGAACGGGGACCGAGCCCCACCTAGCAAACCCACGCAAGCGCTTCCATGGACGCGTCTCGGACCGCGCGGCCTACCCTTATCGAACGGGGCATGGGCGTCCACTTGAACCACCCGCTAGCGGCTCGACGAGGAATCCGCGATTCGCGACCCGCTCGATGGGAGTCGTGGAGACCTCACCCTCCGTCCCGCGGAGGGACGGCGAGGGCGCGTTAAAAAACAAGTCGTCGAGCTCGACCCGATCGCCTCGAACGGGCCAAGGCTCGGGGGCTTGACGCGCGGCTACACCTTCTTGAAATTGCACCCGCGGGGAGACAAGGACGGGGGAGCGTGCACCCCCGAAGCCGGGCCGAAACATCGCCGAAGCCGGTTGGCATATGTGCCACGCCTTTACGTCCAAAGTTCTCACGGCCAACCCCCGGCAGGAGAACCCACACTCCGCGAGGCTTCGGGGGCTAGACCCGCGGGCCCGCCGACGCGGCCCCACGGAAAGCGTTCGCAAACAAGGAGGGAAGAACGTCCTATCGGCGGGGTTCCGGCATCCGCGGGAGCCTCAATGGCAAACCCGCGGATGCTCGGGGGCTCCGTCGGGGACCGCCCCTAGGGGTCCCCTTAAGCAATGGGGAAACCCTCACCTAAATCCCGCATCGAAACACGTTAATCTTAACCATGCGAGGTGACTAACATGTAGGGCACGTCCCACACGGGACCCCGACGGCCCACCAAGACGGCCCTCTTAGAAGACCCCTCGAGCAGAGCTCCGCCTCGCTCGGGGGCACGCTCCTCCTCGAGCGGGCTCGCCCCGTTCGAGGGGCAACTCTTCCCTCGAGTAGGTCCCGCCCCGCTCGAGGGCTCCCCCCCCCCCCCCTCGAGCGGGTCTCGTCTCGCTCGAGGGTCCGCTCCGCCCTCGGCCGGGGCCCGCCACGCTCACGGGCGCCCCGCACGCGTGCGCCGTCCCGTACACGGGCATTTAACGCCCGACGCCGCGGAGACGGAGCCATCATGCGCCGGGGCTCGCACCCCGTGCCGCCGCACCAACTCCCCGGGGAGGAGCCCATCCCCGCCATCGTGGAGATGGACCGTGCGGTACGGCCGGTGTCGTCCCGTGACACCGAGCGCCCACTACAAGACGGCTAACGCGCCCGACCCTCGAAAGGGGGCCGGCGCACCCTCGATTTCGCTTTCCCATGACCCTACAGGTTAGGTGGGGGGGCGCTAGGCCGGTGGATAGCCATCCCGGTCACTGTAACGGCGCGGCCGCCGTACCCACGTGTGCAGGTGCACGCCCGACACCGCGGCGCACGCTGGGGCGCCGTAGCAACCACTCCGCTACCGTGGAGCGCGTTGGGAAGGAACGCGGGGTCGCCCGCTCCCTGTGCCCCGTACCGGCGGTCATCGGCACCTCCCCTCGAAGCCTATCAGAAGGCGCCACCATCTGCCGCCCTCCTACCCTCGAACCGCCACTGTTCGGGTACGGGGGTAGGTCATCATGGCCGAACCGCAGCGAAGATCGCCCGGACGGCCGCCCACTCTACAGCATAGCACGACGTGCACCCCCACGTAGCCGGATAGCGCGGCGTGCATGTAACTCGCCGCCCCCTTGGCCTATAAAAGGGGAGGCGAGCCCCCAGCCGCGGGGGGGACGGTTCAGTGGGACACAACACACCGTGCACTCACTCTCTTATTCTCCCACAACATCTTCAGCCACTCCACCAGGGACTTGGAAGCCACGCTTCCTCTCCCGCCTTGCTTGTATTTGCCCCACTACAAGCACCCCGGTCTGCCGAGCAATATAGTGCCACGAGCACAACCCTGTGGACGTACGGCCCCCTCGGCGGGAACCGGGATAAAACCTTGTGTCATTTGTTGCTTGGCATCGACCATTGAGGGATAGACCTAGGCGCTATCTACTTTTGGTTAGTGTCGGGACCATATTCCGCACCGACAACATATTTGTACAATGGTAAATTTTTGGAAAGCAAATAGGAAGTAGGTTAGCTAATGGTGGTGTCGAGCATGGAAATTTGAAATGTGAGGACTTTCAAAACCTTATCCAAGTGTAGCGCTGGCATCAACAGCCAACCAACCAAGTGAGAGCACCGTAATTTTTTTTAAGAAACCTAGGTATATGTTAGTGACACCCTTTTACCGCGATTATGAAGTGTTTATTTGTTTTTTTTATTGAAAGGATTAGACAAAACTCGTGTCGTAGGCATATTTCGTGCATAAAATGAGAAGGCGGATGAATAAGTTTTTAAAAGTATATGTAATGTAGCACTTACTCCTTTTTCTGCTGTTTGTTTTCGGAATCAACCGGATCAATTTGATTGAGATCAAGTTTTCGTTTGGCCTGTGTGATGCTGTGAAATAGAAGGAATTGTGAATCAAGAGATATGTATTTGAATTCATGAGTTGGAATTGATGTTTCAAATTGAAGAGAGAATATGCATTGGAAACCTGTTAGGTAAGAATGGAATCAAGTGCAGCAAGTGGAAATTTCAACTTTTGGAAGCAATGCACCAAGGCTTTAATAACCTCTTGACGGTCATTGGGATTCAGAGCATGATCTGCTCTTAACCTCCCAATGATTGCAAATGGAAGATGTTTTTGCAGATCTGCATATAATAGTAAGCAAATATGCTATGAAAGATGATTTTTATGGATCTGCATATATATAACAATAAACATACTCCCTCTGTCCCAAAAAGAATGTCATTCTAGGAATTTTAGGACAGATTATTAAGGAGGTCAAATGATCTCGATTGCCCCTATTTATTTGCCATATTAGGTGCTAATTGATTGTTGCATGCCTACATGCACATGCACACATACCAAATTAAGTAAAACATCATTCTTTTTGGGACAAATTTTGAATCCTAAAATGTCATTCTTTTTTGGGACGGAGGGAGTATATGGGCTCGTTAGTCCATCTAAATGTATGTTTCCACTTTTTACCTTTCCTAGGAGGCTGGAGCGACATATTTGGCCCTGCTCCGTTTTGTTCTCAGGTAATGATGGACTATTCTCTAAATGAAAATAAATCAACATGTCAAAATATATCAGTAACAGGACACTTGGTATATATAAGAAGATAGCTATGTTTAGATTGCGCTACTACAAAATGTGCATAGCGAGAGTAAGAAAATATCTAGGTTCACATTGACCTACTGGGAAAATAAAACTCTGGTAATGATGCACTATTTTCTGAATGAAAATAAATCAACATGTCAAAATATTTCAGTAACAGACCCTTGGTATATATAGGAAGATATTTTGTGGTAGGTGCTCCTACACTTTGTCCTTACATTTATCTGTTTTCCTGAAACAGAGGATTAGGCCCTTGGGGTCCAGGTCTACTACAAAAATATACCAGTGCTAGGTTTGGTACAAATCCAACCGGTGGACTACTAACAAATCAAGAATCTGCATTATTGACAGGTTTTCTTTTTGGTTAACTAATTATACTTGCAACAGAACCTTATTGTTGTTCTATCATATGTCAAGATTATATGTACCATACTTTAGCTGCCAAAGCTAGTGGAGACCTGTGCTTGAAATATATATTTTCCTTCGGGGCATTTGCAAGGCGACAGTAAGAAAATAGCTAGGCTCACGTTGGTATACTGGGAAAATAAAACTCTTGACCCATGCATAAACAATCAAGCTTAACGACTCATTGTCTGCATGGTTCTGTTCCTTTGACCTCAATGATAGATCTGTTTGTGCACATGAGTCTACATATAGGATGTATATCACTTTATACATAATGATTTCTTTGCTATCACAAATTAATTTGTATCGCCGATATCAGATCAGCTCCATTTTTATTTAAGCAAATAAGCACAAACAGTATACATACATTATCAGATCTGATCTCAACAGGTACAACATCAATGACTATGCATGATCTGTGAAGATAAACAAAATGATACAAATAAACTGGTTCACTCAATCATTAAAAAATCATACTGGTTACGACATATATATGGAATCAGGTGAAGAGAAAAGGGGATTAAAGAAAATAAACACCTCCGCAGGCGATGGTCATAAGCCCGGACTTCGATAGTGATCAGAATTTCCCTGTGGAACATAAAAATAATATAATCAACTATAAGATTTTTCTTCAAGAACAGGGGGGTAGAACGTACCAACTTACACCCACAAACTGGTTACAGAAGGGAACGCAGGGGAAAGAATATAAGTGCGAGGTAATGGATGGGAGGCGAGGGATGGAGGCGAAAGAATATAAGTGCGCGATAGTGGCTGGGAGGCGAGCAGTTAATTCAGTAATTATACGGGGAGGTGAAGGAACGCGTACCAGGAAACGGATGTCCTCTGAAGAGCAGCACACGCGACTGTACAGGTCCTCCGGCCAAGGTCTCCAGCTGAGCCATGAAGCCGCTGATTCGGAGGAAAGCAAGCTGACTGCAAGAGCCACGGAGTCTCCGTGTTGAGCCAGTTTACCGGAATACAGCAGACCGGCCGTGGATCCCGCTGATGGCGGACACATCTAGGAGATGAGCCGAGAATGGCTAGGGGAATCAGGAAGATAGCTCTGGACGAAGCCCAACGGCGGGTGGGTTGGCTCATCTGGAGGCTAAGCCCACCATGCCGAGGGGAGGGCGCGAGGGGAGAACCTCAACGGCGGCAGGGTGGGGAGCTGCCACGGGAGGAAGGAGGGGAAAAGAAAAAGGAAAAAAATCTACTACGTGAAGATTCGAACGGAGGCCGAAGACAACTCGTCACGAAGCGCACGCGGGATGGACACATCACCAGAAGTCAGGGAACTCCCTGGCGGGGATTCCTGCTTAGGCCCCGTTTGGTTAGATAAGTAGGGTGACTTATAAGTCGCGTCCACTTTAAGTCGGTCGCATTTGGTTGTGGTGAGCTTATAAGTCGGTGGGGCTCCATACGGGGTGATAGAGAAAAAAAGTGAAAATAAGTCACTTTAAGTAGGGGTGGAGCTACTTATGCAACTTATAAGTTGAAGCACTTTAAGTCGGGATGTTTGGTTTCGCATGTGACTTATTTTACGTTTTTGCGACTTTAAGTCACACTTTATGGGAGCCAAACGGGGCCTTAGGCTATGTTTGGCAACTGGAGTAATCATTCCATAGGAAAATCTTTCCACCGGTAGGTTGGGGTGGTCCCCACCCGGCCCACCCAATCCACTCATGGGGTGGCCGATGGGTTGGGTTTGTACGGTCATGAGCGTGGGCCGTGGGGTGAGTTGATTTCGCTAGGTATTAAACAATTTGGACAAAATATTTGCATGCAACGCAAAAATTTATAAGGGCAAACATATATTTCCATACAAAGTTTTACCGGGGAAAAAATGAAAAGAAGAGAAACCCATGATGCAATCGTCAATATTCGGATCAACACAAGATACATAGGACTTAGAAAATGTAACAAAAATGCCCAAAAATAAATATGAAGACAAGTAAATATATCATCGGTTAATCACTATTTTTGCCGGATCAAATTTTTTATAATAAAAATATGATAATTAGTATTAAATTTTCCAACTTCTCCAACTACTAGATTACATCATCCTTAAGCTGCCGATCCTTGCTCTTGTGGTCACGGCATAACCGACATAAATGTAGATCCTCTGCAAAGTTCGAAATGACAACGGATTAATGTAAACATAATGTAATATGAAAAAAGCTTAATACGAAACCGAAAACATAATGTATACGAAATTTGTGATGAAGCAATAGCTAGCAAATAACCTAAGCTTCGAGTTTCAATTGTGAACCGTGAAGTAATCCAAACAAGATAAGAACCAACTCCAACTATGAAATATTCCACGAACCGGCTACAAGCAAAAGACGAGTAACTTTGAACTACTATGAACTAATCATATAGTGAAAAGCCATATATGCAAGATATATAGTGAAAAAAATAATAAATAGGAACAATTGGCAAGACCGCATATTAAGAGGTGGAGATATTTCGGTGCATAATTTGTCGATGATATAAAGGGAGCATAAGTTCATAACGAACGGAGTAATATAATGCAAGTTTTCCGGAGAACAAAAAGATCATTAGGCGATGAAGGGAATAGAAAAGCGCAGACTGCAGTGTGTTTCCTACAATATGCTGAACGAGATACTATTGCAAGAGTTTAGCAAACAATTCAAAATGTATAAAAGAAGGTGACTTGCACTAAGCACATGTTGAGATGCGTTACGCAAATTCGGTCTATTTATGTAGCAACGATATTCGGTCCATGATTATCGGTCCATGATTATGAGAAAGAGTGGAAGGCAAAAACATAGTTAATGTACACGAAATAATCAATTGAGATTGCAATATTTAGCATACCATCTTCACTCTAGCCGGAACAAAAGCCATTTCAAACATTGATCAATATGATGCAACTAGCACTATATATAAGAGAGTGTTGTTGGAAGCAAATTATACATTTTCGAACTAGCCATCCCTAGTTTCATTTACATGTCAATCGTAGGTGATTGATTCTTTGCATATGCAATAGGCTTCCATTGATGGTTGATCATGAGAAGAGTTGGGAACCTAACTTCGCATGTGTCTTATACAAAACAACAAGCATGAACGGACCCTTCATATATAATAAAAGCACTGCTTGGGAAAAATGTTGATGAGAGCATTCAAGTACTTGCATGAAAGAACATCGGTATGATTATTTGGACGATGGACATATAGGTCGACATTCAAACTTTGCAACATGCGGACATAAGTTCCCGGACTAATCTTCTAGGAAGATGAACACATTACCCTTTTTACACATAAACAACATCCGATTCCCATCCTACAAAATAGCCAATGCGGTTGAAAGTAAGGCGCATCTCGCTAACATAGAAACAAGAATAATCCCAAAGCAACAATTCACAAGAGCAAGATGTATAGATCACTAATTACATCTTGTAGTAAAGAAATTACAAATTTCGTCAATGAGACCAAACAAAATGGGACCATCGTTGTACTTGTGCCAACACCACATATCGGAATGGATAACACACTTGAGTATGTACAAAAAATGCTCCCAGTTAAGCATAGAACCGGGAGTTTTTCGGCATACCCGTGAATCTTTTTACGTAGCCATTTAAGAAGACATATAACAAGTGCATCGCATTGTGAAATAAAACAAGACTCAAAGACCATGCCAAACTAAGAGTTGTATCCACCAAAATAGCAAATAAAATTCGAGGTGACGAAGTGGAGCATTTGAATGAATATCCTAAAATGCTACCGAATTGAACGGAACCTGGTGCCATTTTTTCCCTTCTAATTAACGGATGAGCTAACGGCGGCATGGGATATCATTAGTTGGCAAACAAGATAGCAGTTAACTACAAAATCACAACGAGAGAACAAATTGTTGTACGGTTTGGTTGCAAAAGCGTTTGCAAATTTTAAGCAATTAAATTACACTTCGGATCTACCGAACATCACAAACATTGCTCAATAATGTTCCTCTCGTTAGTTGACAACAAATGTGTATTTATGTCTTAACATTTGCAAACATCGACCAAATATATGAGTCTTGATAATTAATTAATTTGTTACAAACAACTTTTTCCCTCTCCCTCCCCGACCTTTCCTCGGTCCTCCTCACACTTTGCGTACGCGGTGACCTCCCTTCGAAGTTTTCAATGCGGTATATGCAACCTGGCATCATGCGTATAAAGTATAAACTCAATTTGTCTACATGCTTGACCAAAATCAATTTCCATACGTATGAATCCAATCGAACAACTAGGACCGCAAGAAGCCCTACCCGGCGGATCTTGGATAGCACATGAACAAGTGTTTAACCTAGCATGAAGGGGGGAGAAGGAGAGGGGAGGGGAGAAGGAGGATATGCACATGGAGGAACCGAATCGAGGCGGAGTTCGAGCGGCGAAGTCGTCGTCGCCGCCGCCGCACGACAAACCCTAGCAAGAAAAAAAAGGAGTGGGGGGAGGGGGGTGAGGTCGAGGAGGAGATAGAGGGAGGGCATGAGACGGAGAGGAGGAGATGGAGGGAGGGAGGAGGAGACGTACCGTTCTTTGTCGAGCTCGCCGTCGGCGCCGTGAGGAAGACGGCGGCGGCGGCGCCTTCCGCGGGAGGAAGACGGCGGCGGCATCGCCTTCCGTCCCTTGCGTGAGAGTGATTCCCGGGTGTAGAGGTGTGGTTCATTACTCGGGGTGGACCGGGTGGATCGGGGTGGGCCAAAAACCAATCCCAGTGTTGCCAAATGCGTTTTTACGGACCGCCGGGAGAAGTCGCCCCCGCATGGGCTCAATCGCTCCTCGCGGGTTTTCGCCCGATTCCACCCCATTCCCCGGTTACCCAAACGAGGCCTTAGGGGTAGTAGATAATATTTCAAATGATTGAATAAGTCATAACAAAATAAATTAGTATTTATCAAAATTTTTAAATAAGACGAGCGAGTCAAATAAGAAACGTAAAAGTTAAAAGGTGCATTTATTCATGGACGGAGGGTGTACATTGCATTCTCACTGTTCATTGACCGGTTGTATACTTAGGGTGCGTTTGGGAGGGCTCCGGCTCCACCAAGCTAACTCTGGAGCGACAACTCCACCAATGCGCGGCTCCACCGTGCTGGACTCTCCCTTTGGAGTTGAGGAGATGTGTTTGGGCGAGACAACAACTCCGGCCTCCGAAAAATGAAGATTTGAATTGATTACCCTCTTTTGCCCTTAATTTTTTGTTTTGCTTGCATGTGTGGTGTGTGCGTGTCCTGTGTGTGCATGCGTGTGTACTTGTGTGTGGTGTGTGCATGCGTGGTGTCTGCATGCTGTGTGCATGGTGTGTGTGAGTGTTGTGTGCATGGGTGTGCATGTGTGCGTGCATGGGTGTGTACGGGTGCATGGGTGTGTGCATGGTGTGTTGTGTGCCGTGTGCGTGCGGCCTATGTGTGTGCGTGTGTGCGTGGTGTGTTTCTTTCTTTTGAATTTGAAAAAAGTAATGATTTTGATCAACACACACATCTCCAAGACTCCAAGTAAGCGATAATTAGAAATTTTCCACATGCATATAAAAGTTTACACGGACGAATTGTTCAAACGCTAAGAGATATAAAAGTTCAATGTCGATTACAAGCTAGTGCCAACCGAGAGCGAGAGATGTGGCAAGTTCATCTCGAAAAGTATCCATGCAAGTCCAACTCGCTTCGGAGTAGATGTATACGATGCATTTGCTAGGAAGGCATCTCGTTTATAACGTTCGTTATTGTAGGCATGTAATTGGGATGACGATCAAACCGAGCAAAGTCCGCATCCTCACCGTTATGCTCACGAATGAAATTGTGGAGAACCATGCAAGCGACAACTATCATTTTTTGCTTCCACATGGGGTATTTCTTTATTCTATATAGAATTTCCCACTTCTTTTTTAATAAACCGAAAGATCTCTCAATCACGTTACGAATAGATGAATGCTTGCGATTGAACTTTTCTTTCGGAGTATTAGGTTCCATACCTCTATGCCACTCGGGCATATGATACCTCTCACCCTTGTATGGAGCAAGGTAACGGGCCGATTAGGATATCCGGCATCGACAACATAATATTTACGCAAATAATAAAAGAAATTAAAATATTTTCATGGTCAATGGAATCAAATTAATTATTGACAACTATTTACCTTGTGGAGGATGTGGAAAGAAGTCCTTGTCGACACTCAATGCATTGTATAGCACACTTGTGTCATGCATAGATCCGGAGTTGGCCCGTGACACATATGTGAATCTCATGTCAAAATCACAAGCTTGCTAATACATTTTGGGTGGGTTCCCTGTCTTTCCAATGTACATCACTTGCTCATCGGGTGGAAGTGTCACACGAATATGTGTGCCATCTAATGCTCCAAGGCAATCTTTGAAATATGGATAGGCTCGTTTGTCATCCCTTATCCTTCTATGGATTGTGTGAAAATTTGGATCTTTTGGCCTAATGAAATCCTTTGCCATGCTCATCAAGCCGAACAAAACTTCCTCAAATTTACGACTAATAGTTTCACCAAGGTGCTTGAATCTATTTTGACTTCTCGTTGGACTCATTCATCGAACAAATGAATAACGAGAATACCAAGACTCTCAATAGTAGACATATGCGGTGATGAGGTCAACCCATACCTCCGAACCGGTAACTTATGGAGGTCGGAAAAAAATTTCTGGGCTCATGCGCAATTGCCTATGGCATTCTCCTGGAGTGTTGAATATCTCCATCATATACCCCATTCCACTTGTTGTAGACGTCCTTGGAGGATTTTTCTTAACAAACATGTCAACATATGTTTGTCCCAGCATAGCAGCAGCATAGATCATTTTTTAAAAATCCTCATCCTCTTCATCAATGTCAGAATCATCATCGCTAGATAGCTGCATACATGATATAGATAAATAATTTATCGAAGTAAAAAATAAGAAGTTTGTGCACATGACATAGAACAAATAATTAGACCACATGACATAGATAAACAAATTGTTCACATGACATAGATAAACAACTTGTCCACATGACATAAATAAACAACTTGTCCACATGACATAGATAGATAACTTGTCCACATGACATAAATAAACGACACCAACATGACACAAAACAAAGGTTTACATGTGTCGGTGTTTTAGACCGGCAACCTACTAAGGGGAGTACCGAAGTAGATGAATGTGGCCTCGCCGAGATCGGTAACTCGAAGGAAGAGACACGTGGCACACAATTTAGACGAGGTTCGGGCCGTGAGGTGCGTAATACCCTACGTCCCGTATCTTTGCGTAGCTACGGATTGATTGGGTACGATTACAAGATGGTGTAATAGTACGTCGTAAGATGAGATTCGATACTAGAGAAAGGTCCCTGCCTCGCCTTATATAGTCCGGGAGGTAGGGTTACAAGTCGGAGTTGGGAGAGAGTACTAGTTGAGTACGTCTAGGAGTCTTCCATACGGTGCGGGACATGTACGGCTTCCTATCCGAGTACTTCTCCTCCGTAGTCCTTGGGCTCCACGCCATCGAGTGCCGTGTAGCTCAAGCCGGGTAGTCCCGAGGGCCCACCGAGTAGTCGGTCCCGGTACCCACCGAGGTAGTGGGCCCGGGGAGGTCCATACGACAAGCCCCCTAGTACTTTGTAGTCGAGAAGGATAGCTTCAAATAATCTTGACGGCCTTAACGAGTAGTCCTCAAGCGTCCCCGAGTACTACAAGTCAAAAGTCCTCAAGAGTAGTCGAAGCATCCGAGGCCGGAATGTACTCCGACCGATGTCCGAGCAATCTTGAAGTCTTCTCGAGTAGTCCTAAGCGTCCTCGAGTGCTGCCCTTGAAGGTCTTCAAAAAATTCCGCGTTGTCTTGAAGCCGAAGGCGATATGGAAGTGCGATTGCAAAATCTCACTCCATATGGAGTAGCCCCCGAGCCTTAGGTTGAGTCGTAGGATGCGGCCGAGGGTCCATCCGAAGTCTTGGCAAGAATATCTCGAAAAATCCGGAGAGAAAAACCGAAGGACGCGTGGCACGGAGCCCCGAGCCTTGAGTCGAGTACTTCCTCTCGAATTGAAGGGTCATCTTGTAGAATGTGTCCGAGATGCTCTTGAGCCTTGTCGCTTCCCGGGTAGTCGAGTAGAAGTAGTCGAGCCCCGAGGTGAGGCGCGTCGACTAGTAGAATACGAAGAGTCACGCGCGGCCGGCGAGTCGGCCCGAGCGCGGACTTATCCATCCCGTGCCGTTGGAGGGCCGTTTTGACTTATGAATAGAAGCTAAAACCCTTAGGGTTTTTCACCCATCGCTGTTGTAGCCATTTCGAATAGATCTTGGCCAGAATCACCTTCAGCGCACGCCGCCGCCGCTGTAGATCTGAGTGCGCCGCCACCCAGAGCTGCTAGAGTAGCCCCCGAGCGAATGCGCGTGAAGTCGCCGTGCACTTGGAGAATGAAGCCGTCGCCGTCCAAGACCGCGAAGACCGCCGGGAAGAAGAGGGGCCGTGACGAGGCCACCGGGTCTGCTGCAGGGGCATCACCGCCGATGTCTCCACCGTGGCCGGTCCATCCGAGCCGCGAGTGGAAAAAGTCGAAGACGAAGACCGAAGATTTGCTGGCCCTCCTCAACAGCGGTTTCATCCGTGAGAAGGATATGGACATGTGGAGGGCCGCCGCCGGGGATCCGTACCCCATGGAGAAAAGCGAAGACGAGATCCTGATGTTCGCGTGCTTCGCGGAGCGCGGACTCGCGCTTCCGGCTAGCGACTTCTTCAAAGGCCTCCTGGGGTACTACGGCGTCGAGTACCTCAACCTCAACCCCAACGGTATTTTCCATACCGCTGTCTTCGTCCACTTACGTGAAGCGTTCCCGGGGATCAAGCCCCACCGGATCTTGTTCGGAAGTTCTTCGGGTGAAGCCGCGGCCGAGCGCCGGCAACCCGTGAGTGGTCGGTGGAGCGAGGAATCCGGATGCGGGAGGACGCCGCCGAGCGGTACCTTTCGTACAAGCTCATCGACTCCAACCAGATCGGAAAGCGAAGTGGTTCTACATCACGAACCACCACCCGGGGTTGCGAAGTCGAGCGGGGAAGCGACCCAAACATCGCGCGTGGTGGAACACGGAGCCCACGATGCAAGAAGGGATCCGGCTCCCCGAGCGGTGGCGCGCATCAAGGTGCCGAGAGAAGCGGGGCCGAGGGCCGAGCACGTGGCCTTCGGCTTCATGAAGCGCGGGGTGCGACCAGCGATGGCTCGCGACACCCTGGGCTTCGAGTACACCGGCGACGATGACACGTCGCGGATGCCTAGAGGCGAAGTCGATGACGACGACATTGTCGATAGGTTGACGCGCATCTTCAAGGATATGCCCGCGTACACGGCGTGCCCCCGTCCCCGAATACTCCGCCGCGCGCGCCGCCAAAGGAGGTAAGTAGTCATACCCCCCAATCGAGTACCCATTCCTTCTCGGTAGTCGAGGGCGATGAGTTGTGTCTTGCGGGGACGACTTGAAGAAGTTCATCTCGAGCCGACGCCGCCTCCTCGGGGAAGTCGAGATCTCGGAGGAGGGAAAAACCAAGGCCAAGGAGCGGCGGGAGGTCGGCGAAGGAGACGACACCGTCATCGTGGAGGACACGTCCGACGAGGATGACGACGAGGAGACGTTGCGGGACCTCTTCCGGTCGCGGTCGAGGTTCGGCGGGTCCCGGCCTACCTCACGTGCCCCTCGTGCAAGATCCCCGGCAGCCTGGCACGGAGGCTAGTACGGGCCGCGCCGCTACGGAAGCCACGCAACCCCGCCCGCAAGCGGGTGACGAAGAAGTTGAAGGTCTGCGAGACCACGCCCCAAGAGGTAAGACGTCTTGAGTAATGTAGTCGAGTACTAGTCTCTCGAGTTCACTTGCTGATGATTGAGCTTCCTTGCTTGCGGGGAGGTGCCGCCGACGGAGCCGGCGATGAGGGGCGACGAAGGCGAGGTGGGATACGGTGGGGGAACCCGTTGGGGGTCGTAGCCCGGCCCCCCCGCGTTGAAGAGCTCCTGGCGCAGATGGAGCGCCGGCCCCTGCTCCTCGAGGGAGCATGGAGCCCGCGGCGCCGCCGCGAGGAAGAAGTGG
Source organism: Cenchrus americanus (assembly GCA_947561735.1). Lineage (NCBI taxonomy): Eukaryota > Viridiplantae > Streptophyta > Magnoliopsida > Poales > Poaceae > Cenchrus > Cenchrus americanus. Next base: position 85,778,911 of record OX387240.1, on the reverse strand, counting down.
TGGCCACCGGAGCGCGGGGAGAGCACCGCACGCGCGCGCCGTCGGCCGCGGAAGAGGCGGCGGCCACGGAGGCACGGGCGGAGGCGCCGCCGAGGGCCCGGGACCGGTAGACATTGCCGGCATCCTTGGCGCCCCGGCCGTGACGATAGTACGGTCAAGTTTGTAAGTGCTTGAACCTTCTCGAGTAGTACTTGATGTAGTAGTCGAACTTGATTGACGACCAACTTGTGTGCTGCGGGGAAATCAACGGATCTATCTGGGAGGGGGATGAACCCTCTACGGCGGTGGCGGACGAGGAAGTCGCGCCGCCGCCGAGGAGTCTACTCCTGCCCCCCCAGGCGGAGTCCGAGACGCCGGCTGCTGGAGCTACATTGCCCGAAGCCAGCGTGGTCGAAGGTAAGTACTCTGCTGAGTTTGTAGTACTCCCGAAGAGTAGTCGTAGTCGCTGATGCACTTGTCTTCTTGTTGACAGGTACCGAGGCCGAAGGGAGCGACATCCCAGCGGCGGTGCCCATGCAGAATTTGACACCACAAGTGCGGAAGCTCGCCGAAGGAGCCCCCGAGCCGATGGAGGAGGCCGTCAAGGAGGCCGCCGTGGCAACCGGAGGAGAGGAGGCCACCGTGCGCGCGAAGGCGCTGCGGAGGTGGTTGTCCGCTCCCCGGAGATCCAAGACGTGGAGCCCATCCGCTCCGCCCGATGATTGAAGGCGCCACGAGTAGTCGTGGTGGGGTGGAGTTGCTGGCAGACGACTTGGTCGACCGGCAACGGTGGCCAGGCACATGGAGGCGGTCCGCCGGCCGAGCGGTGGATGAAGGTGAGTAGTCTTAACCCGAATAGTCAATCCATAGGCGTTGAGTACTCATTTGACATGTGTTGTCTATGCAGGACGTCGTGGAAAGGTCCCGCGAGAAGTCTAGCATGTTGCAAGGCTTCGGCGACGCGGTGCTCGGGGCTGAAGCGCGGGGAGGATCAACTCTTGAAGTCGCGGAAGCACACGGCCGCCATGCGGTCAAGCTTGATGCCGCCTTCGCCAAATATCACAACAATATCCAAGAGATGCAAGCGAAGAGCGACGACTTGGTGTGGAAGAATAAATCACTCCGCAACAAGAACAAAGGTACACCGCTTGACTTGTTGAGTTGTTATTGGAGGTCGAGAGGTAGTCTAACCCGTGTGACTCGTTATTTTGCGAGCTTGAGACCGGGTGGAGCGGTTGAGGACTTCGGGAGACGGATATGAAGAACCTCTTCTACGGGAGCGAGGAGGCCGTCGGTACTCGAGCTTGACTATAAGGAGCTTGCCTTCGAGTGCGACATGCACATGGAGCTTCGTATTGCTTCCGATCGTGACCTCGTCAAGCGCTACAAATCGTTGCGAGAAGGCCGAACGAGGTCTGCGAGGCGCTACGGGCCCGGTGAAGGAGCTTGAAGAAGTCGCGCTTTCCATTGCAAGACTCTTGGTGCCTCATCACGGCTACTCCAAGATAGCACCGCTCGTGGATCGGCGAAGGAAGCCCCCCGGCCGGGGCGGCGTACGTGAAGCATCCGGCGAAATCGATCCCGAACCGTGTGCGGCCTTCATGAAGTCCTACTTCCCGAAGGTGCCCGTGGACGTAGTCGGCGGCGGGGGTAGCCGCCAAGCTGTACGGACGAGCGGTATGCGGAGGCTGGCCGGAGCGAGATGGCGCCTATTGCGGAGCGAGTCGGCGAGAAGCTTAACCTCCGGTAGCCTCCGTAATAGTTAGCTCATAGCGATGTGTGTACAAAAACATTTGTAATGTAATTGTTCAAGTATTAATGAAGAAAAAGTTCCATCAATGAGTACTCGTAGTCGCGATCTTAGAGTGCGGAGTACGTCGGTGTTTTAGGCCAGGCAACCTACTACGGGGAGTACCGAAGTAGATGAATGTGACTCGCGAGATCGGTAACTCGAAGGAAGAGACACGTGGCACACAATTTAGACGAGGTTCGGGCCGCGAAGTGCGTAATACCCTACGTCTGTATCTTTGCGTAGCTACGGATTGATAGGGCACGATTACGGGATGGTGCAATAGTGCGCGTGGGTTGTATGAGCCGAGATTGGATGAAGGAGATCGGTCCCTGCCTCGCCTTATATAGTCGGGAGGCGGGGTTACAAGTCGGAGTAGGAAGAGAGTACTAGTCGAGTACGTCTAGGAGTCCTACGCGCGGTGCGGAACGTGCACGGCTTCCTAACAGAGTACTACTCTGTGTAGTCCTTGTGCTCCACGCCTTCGGGTGCGGTGTAGCGCAAGCCGGGTAGTCCCAGGGGCCCACCGAGTAGTCGGTCCTGGCACCCACCGAGGTAGTGGGCCCGGGGGAGGTCCATACGACAAGCCCCCGAGTACTTTGTAGTCGAGAAGGATAGCTTCAAGTAGTCTTGACGGCCTTAACAAGTAGTCCTCAAGCGTCCCTGAGTGCTACAAGTCAAAAGTCCTCAAGAGTAGTCGAAGCATCCAGAGGCTGGAATGTACTCCAGCTGATGTTTGAGCAATCTTGAAGTCTTCTCGAGTAGTCCCAAGCGTCCTTGAAATCTGCCTTCGAAGGTCTTCAAAAAACGCACCTTGTCTTGAAGCGGAGCGGTCAAGAAGATGCGATTTGTAGAACCGCAATCCACGTGGAGTAGCCCCACGAGCCTCGAGCCGCGGGCTGCGGGCGAGGATCTATCCGAAGTCTTGGCGAGAAAATCCCGAAAAATCCGGAGAAAAAACCGAAGGACACGTGGCACGGAGCCCCCGAGCCTTGAGTCGAGTACTTCCTCTCGAATTGAAGGGTCTTCTTAGAGAATGTGTCCTGAGATGCTCTCGAGACTAGCCGCGTCCCCGGGTAGTCGAGTAGAAGTAGCCGAGAGCCCCGAGGTGAGGCGCGTCGACTAGTAGAATGCGAAGAGTCACGCGCGGCCGGCCGAGTCGGCCGCGCGTGGACTTATCCGGCCGCCGTTGCGGAGGCGTTTTGGCTTATAAATACAAGCCGAAACCCTTGGGGTTTTTCACCCAAGTGAGCCGCGGTCATTCGCCACTTGAATCTTGAATTAGATCCACTCCGGCGAGCGGCGCCGCCGTAGTAGATCCAAGCGCACCGCCACCCGAAAGGCTGTAGGGTAGCCCCCGGCGGATGCGAGTGAAGACTCCTTGCACTTGGAGGATGAAGCCGTCCCCGTTGAAGACGTCGAAGGCCGGCGGGGAAGAAGAGGAGCCATGCGAGAGGGCTGCGCGGCGGCGCCGGAGCGCGCGCGCCCACATCTCCACCGCGCGGCCGGCCCAAGCGCGAGTGGAAAAAATCGAAGGTGAAGACCGAAGACTTGCTGACCCTGTTGAACAGCGGGTTCATCAGGGGAGAAGGAGATCGACATGTGGAGATCCGCCGCAGGAGATCCCTATCCGATGGAGAAGGCACAAGACGAGATCCCGATGTTCTCGCGCTTCGTGGAGCGCGGTCTTGCGCTCCCAGCGAGCGACTTCTTCAAGGGGCTTCTCAGGTACTATGGTATCGAGTACCTCAACTTGAACCCCAACGGAATCTTCCACACTTCTGTCTTCGTCCACTTCTGTGAAGCCTTCTTGGGAATCAAACCGCCTTTGGGTTCTCTTCGGAAGTTTTTCGCGTGAAGCCGCGGCCCGGCGCCTCCAACCCCGAGTAGTCGGAGGGGCGGGATCCGGGCGAGGGGAGGATGCCGCGGAGCGATACACAGCGTACAAGCTCGTGGACTCCAACACGGACCGGAAGACGAGATGGTTCTACACCACGAACCACCATCCGAGCTGCCGAAGCCGAGCGGACGGCGGCCCAAGCACCGAGAGTGGTGGAACACGGAGCCCACCATGCGGGGAGGGGATCCGGCTCCGGAGTTGCTGGCACGCATCAAGACCCTGCGGGATGCGGGGAGCGAGGGCCGAACACGTGGCCTTCGGTTTCATGAAGCGCGGATCCGGCCGGCGTCGGCGCGGGATACGATGGGCTTCGAGTACACCGGCGACGACGACACGTCGCGGATGCGGGGGGGGGCGAACTTGAGGACAACGACATCATCGAGAGGTTGTCGAGGATCTTCAAGGACATGCCGGAGTACATGGCGTGCCTGTCGAGGAGTACTCCGGCGCGCGCCGCCCAACGAGGTAAGTGGCCGTACCCCCCTCGTCGAGTAGTAGGCACTTGTAGCGAGTGCGACGCCTTGTGTCTTTTTTGCGCGGGACGATGTGAAGCGGTTCGTCTCGAGCCGCAACCACCACCAAGCGGAATCGAGATCCCAACGGTGGAGAAGGTGAAGGAGCGCGCGAGTAGTCGGAGACGACGACGATCCCGTCATCGTGGAGGATACCTCCGATGACGAAGAAGACGAGGAGACGGCTGCAAGACCGCTTCCGGTTGCGGTCGAGGTTTAGCCGTCCGGGGGCTTGCCTCATGTGCCACTTGTGCAAGATCCTCCGGCTAGCACGGAGGCTAGCCTTGCCGCGCGCCGCCAAGGAAGCCGCGCAACCCCGCCAAGAAGCGGGTGGAAAAGAAGATGAAGGTCTCGGAGACCACGCCTCGGAGGTAAGTTATCTTGAGCGAGTGGTCGAGTTTCCGCCGTTCGAGTACATTATTGACGAGTACTCTTCCTTTGTCTTCGGGGAGAGGCCGCTAGCGAGCCGTGGAGGAGGGCGATGAGGGCATGTGGCCCACGGTGGGGGAGCCGGGCGGAAGCCGAAGTCCGGCCCCCCTTGTTGGAGAAATCTTGGCGCGGTTGGAGCGCCGGCCCCACGCTCCGGGGAGAGAGCGAGTACCGCGTCGCCGCCGTTGAAGAGACGGAAGCCGCGAGGGGACGCGGGGAGACGTGCGCGCCGGCCGCCGCCACCGTGGAGGAGGCGGTAGTCGAAGAGGCGCAAGAAGAAACGCCGCCGAGGGTGGGCGGTTGACATCGCCAACATCCTCGGTGCTCCGTGCCGTGACTATCGTCCGGTCGAACTTGTAAGTACCACGCCTTCATGAGTAGTACTCATTGTAGTAGTCGATTTTATCTGACGACCCTCTGTGGATACTTGTGCAGAAAATCCACGGACTTGAGCTGGGACGGAGAGGAGCCCACGGCGGTAGAGGGTAGAAAAGGCCGCGCCGCCCATCGAGGAGCCCGCTCCGGAAGCCCAAGCGCGGCCAGAGCCCCCCACCGCGAAGCGCCGGCGCGAGGAGGCGGTCGTAGTCGAAGGTGAGTACTCTTCCGAAGCTATATAGCCTCCAAAAAGAGTAGTCGTAGATGCGATGCGCGTGTTCCTTGGTGACGAGGGCGAAGGAAGGAGGCGACATCCTGCGGGGGTGCCCATGCGGGAGTTGACACCGAAGCCCCGAGAGAGGCGCGGTAGGAGCCCCCGGAGCCCATGGGGGGAAACCGGTCGAGAAGTCCGCCGAGGGGGAGGCGGCTACCACGTCGCCAGGGGTTGCCCTGGAGGTGGCAATCCGATCCCCCGAGATCCAAGACGCGGAGCCTATCCGCTCGGCGCCGATGACGGAGGCTACGTCGAGTAGCCGTGGCGGGATTGAGCTGCTTGCCGACGATCTTGTCGAGCCGGCGGTGTTGGCGCAGCATCTGGAGGCGATGCGGCGAGCCGAACAGTGGATGAAGGTACGTGGCCGTTGCCTCCCTAGTAGTCAGCCCTTTGCGTTGAGTACTCTGCTTGACTTGAACTTGTCTTGTGCAGGACGTCGCGGAGCGATCCCGCGAGAAGTCGAATCTACTGCAAGGCTACGGCGACACGGTCTGCGAGGGCGGAAGCCACGGAGGAGCAGCTCGTGAAGTCGAGGAAGCATGCGGCCGCCATGCAGTCGAAGCTTGACGCCGCCTTCGCCAAGTACCACAACGATGTGATGGACTTGCGGGCGAAGGGCGACGAGGCGGTGCGGAAGAACAAAGGCCTCGCAACAAGAATAAAGGTATGTCTCCTTGACTTGTCGGGTGCTTGTTGGAAATCATCAAGCTCGACCCGTTGTTGTGTTCGGTGTTGCAGAACTCGAAGGCCAAGTAGAGCGGTGAAGGCCTCGGAGGTCGGCATGAAGAATCTCTTCTACGGGAGCGGGAAGCCCGCCATGTACTTGAACTCGACTACAAGGAGGGCGGCCTTCGAGTGCGAGAAGCACATGGAGTTGCGGATTGCATCGGCTCGGGATCTCGTCAAGTGCTACAAATCTTTGCAGAAGTTGAACGAAGACTGCGAGGCGCTCCGGGCCCAGCTGAAGGACCTTGAAGAGGCTGCCCTCCCGATCGCGAGGCTCCTGGTGCCGCACCCGGGCGGCCCCAAGATCGCTCCGTTGGCGGATCGACTTCGTGAGGCGCCAAGCCGGCTGGCCGCCTACGTGAAGCACATGGCCAAGTCAATCCCGAAGCAGGTGCTGGCCTTCATGAAGTCGTACTTCCCGAAGGCCCCGGTGGAGGTAGTCGCGGCGGGGTAGCCGCCAGCGCTCGGATGAGCGATGCGCGAGTCTTTGGAGCGAGATGGCTCCCATCGCGGAGCGGTAGCCGATAAGTTGAACCTCCGGTAGCCCGCATAGATAGCTAGTATCCGTAGTTGTATAGGAAACGGTTGTAATGAACTTTTTCATATATCAATGAAATGTGATGTTCCATCAATGAGTACTCGTAACCGCGATCTCGAGTGCGGAGCGCCCATCGTGGGGTAGGTGCGAGTAGTAGTACTCGGCTTAGTAGTCCCGTCGCGGGGAGTAGACGGTAAAGAAGTTGATGAACAATCAAACTTTATTGCGAAGAAGTACACACGGGTGGCCGGGGCCGTAGTTACAAGTAGTCGCACGGACCGAAGGCCGCTTACGGTGAGTAGTACTTGGAGCGGGTAGCCGCTTACGGTGAGTGATCCGTAGGTAGCCGTGTAGGCCGGATCGCGAATCCGTAGGTAGCCGCGCGGGGTGGATCTTGGAGTGTGGTCTCTTGGTAGACCGTGCTAGAGTCCTTGACGCTCGTCGCAGCCCGGGGGGTCCGTAGGTAGCCGTACGGGGCCGGACACGGAGGAGAGTAGTCGGAGACTTGGAGCCGGGACCGGAGGGTCGCTTGCGGCAAGGGGAGTTGATGAAGTCGTGTAGACATGAACTCGGAGTAGTCGTGTAGACTAGGCGTAGAATCGACGGAGGCGGTCGACGTTCCACGAGTTGTTGAATTCTTCGCCTTCAAGTGTTTGGAGGCGGTAGGAGCCCGGCCGGTCACCTTAGCCACGGTGAAGGGGCCTTCCCGAGGGGGCCGAGCTTGTGAAGTCCTTCCGTGTTACGAATACGACGGAGGACAAGATCTCCAACGTTGAAGGAGCGTTCCTTGACGTTGCGATCGTGGTAGCGTCGGATACCCTCCAGGTACCTTGCGATTGGACGAGGGCGGCACAGCGAGCTTCTTCGAGGCTGTCGATATCAACTCGTCTGCTGTCTTCTGAGACGCCTTCGTCGTAGTGCTCCCGCTTCGGCGAGTTCCATATGACGTCGGCGGGGAGGATGGCTTCGGAGCCGTAGACCGGGAAGTAGGGGGGATTGCCCCGTTGGCTTGGATGGTTGAGTCGCGGCCCCCGAGTGCGTTGGGTAGTTCCTTGATCCACTTGCCCCCTTTTGAGTTAGCGGCGTCGTGCGGCCGCTTCTTGAGAGCGTCGAGCACCATCCCATTGGCGCGCTCGACTTGTCCGTTGGCCGGTGGATGGGCGACGGAGACGTATCGACGTCGATCCCGGCTTGTTCTCGCGGTACTCCCCGGGCGCGGTGGTTGTGGAAGTTGGACCCCGGTGTCCGTGATGATGCGGTGGGGTAGCCGTAGCGGTGTACGAGTTCATCCGGGAAGTCGAGTACTCTGTCGGCCTTGGGGCATGTGGCCAGGCTTGACCTCGATCCACTTGGTGAACTTGTCGATAGCCACTAGTACCTGTTGAATCCTCCTGGCGCGGTTGGCGGTGGCCCAATCATGTCGAGCCCCCGGCGGGCAAGGGCCGGGTTGGCGGTATGGTGACTAGCTTGTAGGCGGGGACGTGTTGCTTGCTTGGCGAAGAACCGACATCCTTGGCACCTTCGACGAGTTCCTCGGCATTGCCCAGGGCTGTGGGCCAGTAGAAGGCTCGCCGGAAGGCCTTGCTGACCAGCGTGCGGGAGGACGCGTGGTTGCCGCAGACGCCCTTGTGGATCTCCTCCAAGATGTTCTTGCCTTCTTCGCGAGGGACGCACTTCATGAGTACTCCGGAGGACGCGCCTCGCTTGTAAAGCTTGTCGCCGACGAGGACGTAGGACTTGGCGCGGCGGACGAGTTGTTCGGCTGCGTTCTTGTCGGAGGGGACCTTCTGCTCGCTGAGGTAGTCGATGAAGGTTGCCAGTCCACGTCGATCATCATGACCTCCTGCCCGGTGGTGGATGGGGGCGGGGCGGTGGTCGGTGGCGCGGCTCGGGATGGATGGCGCGTGAAGCTCATGGACGAAGACGCCGCGGGTACTTGGGCGCGGGTGGATCCGAGCTTCGAGAGGACGTCCGCCGCAACGTTGTTGTCGCGAACGATGTGGTGGAACTCGAGACCATAGAATTTGTTCTCGAGCTTGCGGACTTCTAGGCGATGGCGTCCATGTTCTCCTTGTTGCGGTCCCAAGACTTGTTGACTTGATTGATGACCCGTTGCGGAGTCGCCGTAGACTAGTAGCCGCTTGATGCCAAGTGAAGCGCGAGGCGGAGCCGTGTAGGAGGGCTTCGTACTCGGCTTCGTTGTTTGAGACCTTCCGGAAGATGCGGGACGTACTTGAGTTGTTCGCCGTTGGAGAGATCGGGGAGTACCCTCGCGCTGCGCCCTCGAGGTTGAGTGAGCGTCAAAGTACATCACCCAATGCTGCGGTCGCATGGTGGGAGTAGGTAGGCGGGTTCTCCCGCCACTGCGCCATGAAGTCGACTAGTGCTTGCGACTTGATGGCCGTGCGTGGCTTGAAGTCGATGGTGAGGGCGCCGAGCTCGACGGCCCATTTGGAGATCCTTCGGTGGCGTCTTGGTTCCTCGGGATGTCGCCGAGCGGGTAGTCGGTGACGACGGAGACCGAGTACTCACGGAAGTAGTGTCGTAGCTTCCGCGAGGTGATGAGTAGAGCGTACAAGAGCTTCACGCACGGGCGATAGCGAGCCTTGGACTGCGATAGAACCTCGGCCGACGAAGTAGGGCGCGGGCGGCCCCCGGGCCAGGATAGGCGTGGCCGTCTTCCCGCCGCTCGACAACGATGGCGATGCGACCCACGTGAGTAGTCGCGGCTAGGTAGAGCGTGGGCGCTCGCCCTTGTGAGGAGCCGTGAGGATTGGCGGCTTCGACGGGGAAGTCCTTGAGGTGGGCAAGGGCTTGATCCGCCTCCGTGGTCCACACGAACCTCTCGTGATGCTTGAGTAGTTTGAAGAAGGGGAGGCCCCGTTCTCCTAGCCTCGAGATGAATCTGTTCAATGCCGCCATGCACCCGTCGGCTTACGGAGCGTCCTTGATGCTCGTGGGAGCTTTCATCTTTGGTGATGGCGGAGATCTTCTCGGGGTTGGCTTCGATGCCGCGTTGGGCGATGATGAAGCCGAGTAGTTTGCCGAAGGGACGCCGAAGACGCACTTGTTCGGGTTAAGCTTCCGGCGGTACTCGCGTAGCGATGCGAAGGTCTCTTCAAGGTCGTCGATGAGGGTGCGGAGTCCCTGGTTTTGACAACCACGTCATCCACGTAGGCCTCGACGTTCTTGTTGAGTTGCCGCTTGAAGCGGGGCTGGATGGCCCGTTGGTAGGTAGCGCCGGCGTTCTTCAACCCGAAAGACATGGTCGTGTAGCGATGCGCGCCAAACGGGGTGATGAACGCGGTCTTCTCCTGGTCTTCCTCCTTGATTGCGATGCGGTGGTACCGGAGTAGCGATCGAGGAAGCGAGCGAGGTCGCGGCCTGCCGTGGAGTCGATGACTTGATCAATCGCGGCAACCCGAAGGGGTCCTTGGGGCAGTGCTTGTTGAGGTCGGTGTAGTCGACGCACATCCTCCACTCGTTCGAGTTCTTCTTGCGGACGAGGACGGGGTTGGCGAGCCACTCAGGGTGGAAGACTTCTCGAATGAAGCCGGCCGCCAGGAGCTTGGCGAGCTCCTTCTTGATGGCGTCTCGTCTGTCGTCGGCAAAGCGTCGGAGGTGTTGTCGCTTGGGGGTGGCCTTTGGATCGACGTTGAGGCAGTGCTCAATCAGCTCCCTGGGCACTCTGGCATGTCCGTGGCTTCCACGCGAAGATGTCGCGGTTAGCCGAAGGAAGGCGATGAGCGCGTCTTCCTATTTAGGGTCGAGGGCGGCTCCGATGGTGGTGGTCTTCTTTGGGATCGCTTTGTTCCAAGGTCGATCGCCACGACGAGTACCTCCTCGGGTGGGCGAGGCTTGTTGGCGGCTGTCGGACTTCTCCGGAATGTCGAGTTCGCTTGTGGCAAGCTTCTTCGACGCGGCGTAGACTTCCATCATCGGGTTGGGTACTTGGTTTGTTGAAGCGATCACCACGGCCTGCGCTATCGCGGTCGTGAGAGATCTTCAAGTCCCCTTGGAGGGAGAGTACGCCGAGTTTGGACTTGGCATTTTGAGTACCAAGTATGTGTAGTGGGGCACGCCATGAACTTGGCGATGGCCGGTCCGCCGAGGATGGCATGGTAAGAAGTCTCGATATCCGCGACCTCGAACTTGATGTACTCGGTGCGGTAGTTGTCGCGAGACGCCCGAAGGTAGCGCGTACCAGCGAGCCTAGTGGGATAGCCGCGTTGCACGGGACGATGCGTAGAAAGGCATCTTGCTCTTGTCGAGCATGGGGGTGACGTCAAGGTTCATCTTCTTCGGGGTCTTGGTGAAGAGGACGTTGAGCCCGCTTCCGCCGTCGATGAGCACCTTGTTGAGCTTAGAGCCCGCCCTTTGTTGGTTTCGGGACGAGAGGGAAACGTCCTGGTTCGGAGAAAGGCGGGTCCATTGGTCCGCGCGGGAGAAGGTGATGGGTGTCTGCGACCACCGAGAGGGGTCATAGCCGCGGTTCAATGGACATCACTTCACGGCGAGTAGCCTTCGCTCCCGCCTTTGGGTAGTCCGCCGAAGAGGACGTTGACGGTCTTCTCGGGTTCTTGGAAGTCGTTATCGTCGCCGTCCTTCTTCTTGTTCTTCGATCGTGAGGGTGCGGTGGCTCGGCGTATCCTTGAGTGCATGCTGAGTGGTAGCCTTTGCTCGGTAGTGTGGTTGCCGTTTGGATGCCACGGGCACTTCTCCTTCGGCGGGTCTTTGAACCGCAGGAATTCTTCTTCGAGTTCCCTTTACGGGGGCGGCGGATAGCCGCGACGGTGTTGTACGGCTTGCGCTTGCGGTTGGGACCGAGGTAGTAGTAGTAGTAGTAGTAGTAGTTGTTGTTGTTGCGGCCGCCTTGGTTTGGATTCTTTCTTTTGCCGCCACCTTGGTTACTGCTTGGACTTGCCGCGGATGGCGTCGTACTTGGCGTTGGCCTTGTCCTCTTCATCCGCCCGGGACGTGATCATGTCCTTGAGGTGGGGAATGGACTTGGGGCGGCGACGACCGAAGTTCTCGAAGGTGCGGCGATGGTAGAGCCGCGTCTGGAAGAGGTCGATGACCTCCTTGTCGGTGACGTCCACGATGGTAGCGCGCTTGTCGAAAAAGCGGCGCATGTACTTGCGGAGGGTCTCGCCTTGTTCACCTTGATCATGGCAAGGTCCATGCGAGTACCGAACGGCCCATGGCGCCGCGAAGTTGCTCGTGAGCTGTTCCTTCGGCTGGTCCCACTTGTCGATTGAGTGCTTGTCCGGCGACTCGAGCCACGTGAGTGGGGCTTGGTCCGGGCGAGAAGGGGAAGTAGAGGCACTTGGTGTCGGTTGTTGCCGCCGGCGTTCTCGATGGAGAGAGCGTAGCATCGGAGCCATTGGATGGGATCCCGCTCGCGTCGTACTTGGTGATCCCCAAAGGCTTGAACTTGTCGGGGAGGAGCGAGGTTGCGGCGGGGTGAGAAAGCGGGGAAGCCGTCGCCTTCGGCGGCGGTCGTCGACTTCTTTTGCCGTAATTCCTCGATTCTGCGGCGAGCATCGTACCCCGCCCCGAGAGGCGCCGGAGGCGTGGCGTGCGCGTGGCCGCGGCCGCCGCGGGCTGCCGCCGCCTCCGGCTTTCTTGTTGGCCCCATGGTTGGAGGGCCGCCGTCGGCTGCCGCCGCCGTCGGGGTCGTTGCCGCCGCCGCCCGGCGGGGCACGGTGGGGGACGACTTCTCGGTTGCCGTTGTCTTGCCGTGAGGGTCCGCCGGCGGTGGAGCGTCGACGGTTTGGGTCGGGCGGGATGTCGCCCGAGTACGGTTGGGGCCGGGGTCAACAACTTGCGACTAGTAGCTTCGTTGTCGCGAGGCTTAGGCGGGAGAGGTTGGGCGACTCTCTTGTCGACCCGCATGAAGTGGGCGTCTTCGGGGGGGGGGGGGGGGACCCCTCCGCGGCTTGTGCCCGAGCACGGCGTGCGATCGTTGTGATCGACATGAGGCATTGCTCGGGAGTGGTGTGGACTGCGCTCTCAAGCGCTCGAGAGCTTCGCAAGGTTGCGGATGGGAAGGTTGTCTGCGAGCCGCCGGCGTCGTTCGTTGCACTTCTGTTACGTTCGCGCGGGCGTCCCTGTTGGCGTCGGTCTCGTCGGCGGGGGCATCGGCGGACGGCTCGTACGCGGAGATGTCCTCCAAGTACTTGTACGCGGCGCGTGCTCGAGGTTCCGGGGTGTCGCGGGCGGCCATGAAGACTTGACGATCGGGGGGTACCCAAGCTTGGCTCGGAAGGTGCCACCTCGGTTGGTGTGTTTGAGTCGGCTGGGCTAGTGGTGTTCCCTCCTGGAACGGTAGCGAGTCGATGTGGCGACGTAGCGCGAGTCCTCCTTTGTCGGTTCGGCGGGTTTGCGGTACGGCCGATGAAGACGTATCTTCGGCCGGCGTCGATCTTATAACCGGCCCGGAGGGCGGCACGACAAGGGAAGCTCGGAGGAGTCATACTCGGACTCGGGCTCCTCGGGGATCCGACCCGAAGTCGAACTCGTAATCCGGGTTCGAGAAGAACTCGGAGAGAGGGCCCGGAGTCCGAGACGCGGTTGGGGACGGCGTCGGATTCGAGTTGTACTCGGGTACGGGCTCCTTGCGGCCGGCGTGGTGCGGGGAGCCTCCGTGCGGGCCGGGCGGGGAACGCGGGGGCCACGCGCGGAGCGGCGGCGTGGTGACGGGCCGCTGCGATGGGTGAGGAGCCGGCTCGCATGCGATGGCCCATGGCGACGTCGGGTTCGAGTTGGAGACGGACTCGAGCTCGAAGTCAGCGTGGAGGTTGGAAAGCGAAATTTCGCCGAACTTGCCGGCGAGCTTGCCTGCGACAACTTCGGGGAAGCGTCACAAGGCTGTCCTCGAGTCGGGTTGCATGATCGGGCGGGCGGGAAGGAGCCGCGCCATCGGCGGTGCGGACCCGGGCGCCGAAGACAAAGGTGTCGCCGCGGTTGAAGGCGACGGTTGGCTTGATGTGAACGGAAGCCGTCGAGTTCGCCATGTGATCTCGAGCGAGATCCCCTACGGCGCGCCGGTGTCGGTGTTTTAGACCGGCAACCTACTACGGGGAGTACCGAAGTAGATGAATGTGACTTGCGAGATCGGTAACTCGAAGGAAGAGACACGTGGCACACAATTTAGACGAGGTTCGGGCCGCGAAGTGCGTAATACCCTACGTCACGTATTTGCGTAGCTCGGATTGATAGGGCACGATTACGGGATGGTGCAATAGTGCGCGTGGGTTGTATGAGCCGAGATTGGATGAAGGAGATCGGTCCCTGCCTCGCCTTATATAGTCGGGAGGCGGGGTTACAAGTCGGAGTAGGAAGAGAGTACTAGTCGAGTACGTCTAGGAGTCCTCGCGCGGTGCGGAACATGCACGGCTTCTCCCAACCGAGTACTACTCCTGTGTAGTCCTTGTGCTCCACGCCTTCGGGTGCGGGTGTAGCGCAAGCGGGGTAGTCCCGGGGGCCCCCCGAGTAGTCGGTCCGGCACCCACGGAGGTAGTGGGCCCGGGGAGGTCCATACGACGAGTCCCATCGTGGAATTGATGCGAGTAGTCGTACTCGGCGGTAGTCCCGTTGAGGGGAAGTAGACGATAAAGAAGTTGATGATCGATCAAACTTTATTGCGAAGAAGTACACCTAGATGGCCGGGCCGTAGTTACGAGTAGTCGCACGGACCGGAGGCCGCTTGCGGCTAAGTGGTGCTAGGGCGAGTAGCCGCTTACATCGGTAGATCCGTAAGTAGCCGTGTAGGGCTGGATCGCGGTAGTACATGGTCTCTTAGTAGACCGTTGCTAGAGTCCTTTGTCGCTCGTCGCGACCCGGAGATCCTTAGGTAGCCGCGCGGGCCGGATCTGGAGAGGAGTAGTCCGGAGACTAGTGCCTAGACCGGGAGGCCGCTTACGGCCGAAGGAGTAGTCGGAGGCCCGGAGCACGCGGACCGGCGGAGGCCGCTACGGCGAGAGGGGGTGTTGATGTAGTCGTGTATACTTGAACCCGGAGTAGTCGTGTAGACTAGGCGTAGAACCGAAAGCAGAGTTGGTCGACGTTCCACAAGTTGTTGATGTCTTCGCCTTCAAGTGTACGGGAGGCGGTAGGAGCCGGCCCGCTCACCTTTGCAATTGTGAAGGGACCTTCCCGGGGGAAGGGCGAGCTTGTGTAGTCCTTGCGTGTTCTCGGATACGACGGAGGACGAGATCACCAACGTTGAAGGAGCGTTCTTTGACGTTGCGATCATGGTAGCGTCGGATACCCTCCGGGTACCTTGGCGATTGGACGAGGGCGGCGCGGCGAGCTTCTTCGAGGCTATCGATGTCAACTTGTCCGTCTGTCTTAAGAGACGCCTTCGTCGTAGTGCTCCATCGCCGGTGAATTCCATATGACATCGGCGGGGAGGATTGCTTCGGAGCGCGTAAACCGGGGAAGTAAGGGGATTGCCCTGTTGGCTTGGAGGGCGAGTACGTAGCCCCCGAGTGCATTGGGTAGTTCCTTGATCCACTTGCCTCCTTTGGAATTAGCAGCGTCGTGTAGCCTCTTCTTGAGAGCGTCGAGCACCATCCCGTTGGCGCGCTCGACTTGTCCGTTGGCCCGAGGATGGGCAACTGAGACGTATCGGACGTCGATCCCGTTGTTCTCGCGGTACTCCCCCGGGCGGTGGTTGTTGAAGTTGGAGCCCAGATCTGTGATGATGCGGTGGGGTAGTCCGTAGCGATGCACGAGTTCATCCAGGAAGTCGAGTACTCTGTCAGCCTTGGGGCATGTGACCGGCTTGACCTCGATCCACTTGGTGAACTTGTCGATGGCCACCAATACCCTGTTGAAACCACCAGGCGCAGTTGGCAGTGGCTCAATCATGTCGAGCCCCCAGCAGGCGAAGGGCCAGATTGGCGGTATGGTGACTAGCTTGTAGGGTTTGGGACGTGTTCTTGCTTGGCGAAGTATTGGCATCCTTGGCACCTTCGACGAGTTCTTCGGCGTCGCCCGAGCCGTGGGCCGGTCGCTCGCGGAAGGCCTTGGCCGACCGGCGTGCGGGAAGACGCGTGGTTGCGCGAGACGCCCTTGTGGATCTCCTCCAAGATGTCCTTGCCTTCTTGCCCGGGGATGCACTTCACGAGTACTCGGAAGATGCGCCCCGCTTGTAAAGCTTGTCTCCGACGAGGACGTAGGACTTGGTGCGGCGGATGAGCTGCTCGGCCAAGTTCTTGTCCGAGGGAACCTTCGCTCGCTGAGGTAGTCGATGAAGGGTTGCCTCCAGTCCACGTCGATCATCATGACCTCCTGTTCGGCCGGTGGGTGCGGCGGGACAAGTGGTCGGTGGCGCCTGCTCGGGATGGATGGCGCGTGAAGCTCGTGATCGAAGACACCCGCCGGTACTTGAGCACGGGTAGATCCAAGCTTCGACAGGACGTCCGCTGCAACGTTGTTGTCGCGGACGATGTGGTGGAACTCGAGACCATAGAACTTGTTCTCGAGCTTGCGGACTTCTAGGAAGTAGGCGTCCATGTTCTCCTTGTTGCGGTCCCAGGACTTGTTGACTTGGTTGATGACCACTGCGGAGTCGCCGTAGACTAGTAGCCGCTTGATGCCCAGTGAAGCCGCGAGGCGGAGCCCGTGTAGGAGAGCTTCGTACTCGGCTTCGTTGTTTGAGACCTTCCAGAAGATCTGCAAGACGTACTTGAGTTGCTCGCCCGTTCGAGAGATCGGGGAGTACCCCCGCACCTCGCGCCCTCGAGGTTGAGTGAGCCGTCAAAGTACATCACCCAATGCTCGTTCGCATGGTTGGAGTAGGTAGGCGATTCTCCCGCCACTGCGCCATGAAGTCGACTAGCGCCGCGACTTGATGGTCGTGCGTGGCTTGAAGTCGATGGTGAGGGCGCCGAGTTCGACCGCCCATTTGGAGATCCTTCCGGTAGCATCTTGGTTCCGCGGGATGTCGCCGAGCGGGTAGTCGGTGGCCGACGGAGATCGAGTACTCACGGGAAGTAGTGTCGTAGCTTCCGCGAGGTGATGAGTCGCGTACGGGGAGCTTCTCGCACGGGCTCATAGCGTGCCTTGGACTCGATAGGACCTTGCCGACGAAGTAGAGCGGGCGCGGGCCCGGGTAGGCGTGGCCGTCTTCCCCGTCGCTCGACGATGATGGCGATGCACCGACGACATGAGTAGTCGCGGCGAGGTAGAGCAAGATGGCGCTCGCCTTTGCGAGGAGCCGTGAGGATCGGTGGCTTCGATAGGAAGTCCTTGAGGCCGGGCAAGGGCTTGGTCCTCCTCCGGAGTCCACACGAACTTCTCCCGGTGCTTGAGTAGTTTGAAGAAGGGGAGCCCCCGTTCTCCAAGCTTAGAGATGAATCGTTCAAGGCCGCCATGCACCGGTCAACTTCCGGATGTCTTTGATGCACGTGGGATCTTTCATGTCGGTGATGGCGGAGATCTTCTCGGGGTTGGCTTCGATGCCGCATTGGGCGATGATGAAGCCGAGTAGTTTGCCCGAAGGTACGCCGAAGACGCACTTGTTCGGGTTGAGCTTCCGGCGGTACTCGCGCGGGGATGCGAAAGTCTCTTCAAGGTCGTCGATGAGGGTACTAGAGTTTAGGGTCTTGACGAAAACGTCATCCACGTAGGCTTCGACGTTCTTGTTGAGTTGCTTCTTGAAGCGGGCCCGGATAGCTCGTTGGTAGGTAGCGCGGCGTTCTTCAACCCGAAGGACATGGTCATGTAGCGGACGCGCAAAACGGGGTGATGAACGCGGTCTTCTCTCGGTCTTCTTCCTTGATCGCGATCCGGTGGTACCCGGAGTAGCGGTCGAGGAAGCAGAGCGAGTCGCAGCCCGCCGTGGAGTCGATGACTTGATCAATCCGCGGCAACCCGAAGGGGTCCTTGGGGGGAGTGTTTGTTGAGGTCGGTGTAGTCGACGCACATCCTCCACTCGTTCGAGTTCTTCTTGCGGACGAGGACGGGGGTTGGCGAGCCACTGCGGGATGGAAGACTTCTCTGATGAAGCCAGCCGCGAGTAGTTTGGCGAGTTCCTTCTTGATGGCGTCCGTCTGTCGTCGGCAAAGCGTCGGAGGTGTTGTCGCTTGGGGGTGGCCTTAGGATTGACGTTGAGGCAGTGCTCAATCAACTCCCTGGGCACTCCTGGCATGTCCGCTGGCTTCCACGCGAAGATGTCGCGGTTAGCCCGGAGGAAGTTGATGAGCGCGTCTTCCTATTTGGGGTCGAGGCCGGCCCCGATGGTGGTGGTCTTGCTGGAGTCGCCTGTTCCGAAGTCGATCGTCTTGACTAGAACCTCCTCAGCTGGCTGAGGCTTGTTGGCGCTGTCAGACTTCTCCGGGATGTCGAGTTCGCTTGTAGCAAGCTTCTTCGACGCGGCGTAGACCTCCATCATGGCATTGGGTACTTGATTCGTAGAGGCGATCTCCACGGCTTCTGTGTCGCAGTCGTGGGAGATCCTCAAGTCCCCTTGAAGGGAGAGTACACCCGCCGGGCTTGGCATCTTGAGTACCAAGTAGGTGTAGTGGGGCACCGCCATGAATTTGGCGATGGCCGGTCCGCAAGGATGGCATGGTAGGAAGTCTCGAAGTCCGCGACCTCGAACTTGATGTACTCGGTACGGTAGTTGTCCCGAGATTCCTCGAAGGTAACTGGCAGGACCACTGAGCCCAGTGGGATAGCCGCGTTACCGGGGACGATGCCGTAGAAGGGCGTGTTGCTCTTGGTGAGCATGTGGGTGATGTCGAGCTTCATCTTCTTCAAGGTCTTGGTGAAAAGGACGTTGAGCACTGCTTCCATCGTCGATGAGGACCTTGTTGAGCTTGGAGCCCGCGACAACCGGCTTGAGGACGAGGGGGGAACCGTCTCCGGTTCGGGAGAAGCTCATCCATTGATCCACGCGGGGAGAAGGTAATGGGTACCTCCGACCACCGAGAGGGGTCGGGACCGGCCGGTTCAATGCTCATGACTTCTCGACGGGTAGCCTTTTGCTCCCGCCTGCTGGGTAGTCCGCCGAAGAGGACGTTGACAGTCTTGTTGGGTTCCTAGAAGTCGTTGTTATCTCCGTCGTTCTTCTTCTTGCCCTTTTTGTCGTGAGGGTGCGGTGGCTCTGGGGTACTCTTGAGTGCATGCTCGAGTTGGTAGCTTGCTCGGTGGTGTGGTTGCCGTTCAGATGCCACGGGCACTTCTCCTTTAGCAAGTCTTTGAAGCCGCCCGAGTTCTTCTTTGAGTTCTCCTTCGCGGGGCGCTAGATAGCCGCGACGGTGTTGTACGGCTTGCGCTTGCGGTTGGGACCCAAGTAGTAGTTGTTGTTGTTGTTGCGACCGCCTTGATTCCCGTTGTTGCCGCCGCCGCCGCCGCTCGCGTTCGCTTGGTCTTGCCACGGATGGCGTCGTACTTGGCGTTCGCCTTGTCTTCTTCATCCGCCCAGGACGTGATCATGTCCTTGAGGTGGGGGATGGACTTGGGGCGGTGACGACCGAAGTCTTCAAAGGTGCGGCGGTGGTAGAGGCCGTCTTGGAAGAGGTCGATGACCTCCTTGTCGGTGACGTCGACTACGGTAGCGCGCTTGTCGAAGAAGCGGCGCATGTACTTGCGGAGGGTCTCGCCTTGTTCCTGCTTGACCATGGCCAGGTCCATGCGAGTACCCGATCGGCCCATGGCGCCCGCAAAGTTGCCGGTGAGCGCTCCTTCGGTGGTCCCACTTGTCGATCGAGTGCTTGTCCGGCGACTCGAGCCATGTGAGTGGAGCTTGGTCTAGGCGGGGAGGGGAAGTAGAGGCACTTGGTGTCGTTGTTGCCGCCAGCGTTCTCGATGGAGAGGGCGTAGCACCTGAGCCACTGGATGGGGTCCTGCTTCGCGTCGTACTTGGTGATCCCCAAAGGCTTGAACTTGTTGGGGAGGAGCAAGTTGCGAAGTCGTGGTGAGAAGGCGAGGAAGTCGTCGTTGTCGCCTGCAGTGGTCGACTTCTTCCGCTGCAGCCTCCTCAATCTTACGGTGGGCGTCGTAGCCGCCCGTGAGGCGCCGCAGGCGTGGCGTTCGCGTGACCTCGCCCGCCGCGGCCGCCGCCGCCGCCGCCCTCCCGTTGGCTCCATGGTTGGAGCTTTCGTCGTCGTTGCCGGCGCCGTCGGGGTCGCGGCCGCCGTCGCCCGGCGGAGAGCACGGTGAGGGACGACCTCGCGGTTCTTCGTTGCCACCCCGTGGAGGTCCGCCGGTGTTTGAGCGAGTACGGTTGGGGCCGGGCTGGGAGCTCGGCTCGAGTATGGTTGGGACCGAGGTTGGGCGCGACATGTAGCTTCGTTGTCGCGGTGCCCGGCGGGAGGAGGCTGGTTGACCCTGTTGTCGACCCGCATGAAGTAGGCGTCTTCAGCGAGCTTGGCGATGACCTCCCCGGCGCGAATTCCTTGGGCCTGGCGTGCGATCGCGCGCGGATCGACATGAGGCATTGCTCGGGGGGTAGTGTGTACTCGCTCTCGACCGCCTCGAGAGCTTCCGCGAGGTTGCGGATGGGGAGGTTGTCTCGGAGACGCCGGCGCCGTTTGCTGCGCTTCCTGTTACGCTCACGTCGAGCATCTCTATTGGTGGGGGTCTCGTCTGCTGGTGCATCAGCAGACAGCTCGTCGGAGGAGATGTCTTCAAGGTACTTGTCTTGGGCCGTCCCTGAAGGTCCTGGGGTGTCGCCGGCAGCCATGAAGACTTGGCGATCAGGGGTGCCAAGGCTGGACTCAGAAGCCGCCACCTCGGTTGGTGTGTTCGAGTCGGCTCGGGCTAGCGGTGTTCCCTCTGGAACGTGTCACACCCGATTTTACAAGGAAAACCGAATGCATCTCATATGTGCGCCGGGATCATTTACACACACATGATAGACAAAACGAGAGTAATACCATTGCTGTAATAAAACGTACAAGAGTTTAAACCAAGTATGATAACCATTATTACATCCATAGGGGGTGGACTCGAAGGTCCGAACACGACGATAACTAAACGACGACGAGCAACTCCATCGTTGTCTTCCACAGGCATGATGACTGGGGGATCCGCATGCCTAGAACTCCTCGAAGTCACTCCAGTACTCGTCCTCGCCTCCGACGTTCTCCTCTCGAACAGCGGTAAGCAAGGGTGAGCACACTTATGGTTGGAGCTCGGCAAGTGGGGGAAAATGCAAGGCTATCAAGGATAGGCTATGGTTCACGACGGTAAGCATTTTATAAGTTGGTCAAGTTTTATTAGCAAGCACCTAATTTAGGTGTAAGTGTATACCAACCCACTTAACCTTAAAAGAAACCTCAAACCAAACCACCAACCCATGATTTGCATTAGTCTTCAAGTTTATTAATCATGTGAGGGTCCAAGCCGCTCATGACCGTGAGCACGGCCGATCGATCGATTTAACACTGCGAGAGGTTGTACACTTTACCCACGGTTCGTGTTCCCCATCTTGCCGGGTTAGCCGGACCCTTAAACACTTCCAAGGTGAGTGGCTAGGGGTCCACTACGAAGCCTTTACAAAGGAAAGAAGAGAAACCAACGGCCCCGCAACAAGTTCTAACGGCGGAGCGGCCATAACCCTCCCTAGTGGTCAACACCTTAGCCAAGGTCGCTACCCCAAAAGGACCGGGCTATACCCCTTCAACTCCGCCCCCTGTGCCCCTCTCGAAAAAGAGCTATCGGCTAACCCACTCTCCTAATTAATCGGCTAAGCCGAGCCATGTGGATTGTGGTTGTCTTGTTATCTTGGGTGGTTCTCCATGTTCCAATTATGAATCAAGTTATCTTGTTTTAAGCACAAACACATTTATAAGCAAAGCCGAGATGTATAACATAAACAAAGCATAACCAAACTCATGTAGAGAAAACTAAGCATTTATCTACCCCAAACATTTGTTTAAACGGGGTTGATCAAGGTAAAGTGGTAAAGCATCTAGTCAAGTCCTTAGCTAGGTGTTTGCCCATCGATTTATGCATAACAACGGGAATAGTAAACATTGTTTAGCATGCGGTGTCATAGGTTCAAAAAGATTATGCGAGGGGGAAAGCCACTTGCCTTCCTCTACGAGCTGGGTGAAATCCTCCTCGAAGACGAGGCTCTTCCCGATCACTTCCGACGGGGAGCTCGGACGAAACGAGGCACGATATCTACGAGTCAAACATGGATAACAAACAATAAACAAAACAAGACACCAAACAAGAGTAACAAAGCGGTAAATTTACTGTTTAAAAGATTCTACTCGTCGAGACGACATTTTGATATATAGAACGCTAAAAACGGAGTTAAAATGAAAAAGATATGATTAAAACGGTTTACGGGGGCCTATACGCAAGAAAACTAAGTTTACATGGCTTTTATAAATAAAATTAGGGGCTAAAACATAATTTTATATAAAAACTAAAGGGCCTAGGTGCTAAAACTCAAGAAAAGGACCTCTAACACTATTATCTAGGGTAGACGGGGGCTAGATTGCAAAAACCGGGACCTATCCGTGAAGATTCTTAAAGGTGGAAGGACCGGCTTGCTAAAGTTTGAAAACTCGGAGGCTCTTAAGAAAAAGGGCCGCGGTCGCACCGTGGATCTCGGATCCAACGGCGGGCGACGCGCGCGCGCACCGTGGACCGGCCGTGGGCGCGGTCCACAAGCCCACGGTGGACCATCCTTAAAACGCGAAGGGGTACGTGATCCCGGCCGTGCGCGCGAGATCAAACGGCCCCGGACGCTTGCAAGCGGCGGGCGGCGGCGACGACGCCGGAGGGCGGCGGCACGCGGCGGGGGAGCTCGCCGGCGCTAGCTCTCTACCGTGCTCCCGGCCATCACTTTGTCCACGGGTTGGGGCAAAATGTTGCGGGGAAGCTTGCGCACGTGCTCGTGAGGTCTACGGGAGCGATTGGGCCTCACCGGCGGCCGGCACCGTAAGGGGGCGGCGCGGGGCGCTCCCGGCGAGCCCGCGGGGACGCTGCGAGCGCGAAAAGGAGGGGAAGTGGGCGGGGGGGATTTTGCTTACCACGCACGGGGGGATGACGACGGGCCAACGGGTGAAGAGGAGGCGACGCGAGAGGGGGCTTGACGACGGCCGCGGCTCGGGTGGCGCTCCGGTGAGCTCGGGGCGCGGCGCGCCACGGGCGTCGGGGACGAAGACTCGTGGCAACACGAGCTTGTCAAGCTCCTAGCGATCCCAAAGGTCAAAGAAAACGGGGGGGGGGGGGGGGGGGGGTCTGGCCCTTCACCGGCGGCGACGGATCGACGGCGGCGGCGGGAACCCGAGGCGGCGGCGCGGTGAAATTGGTGCTCGTGCGTGCGCGTTAGCGGGTTGCAGAGGCAAAGGGAGGCACAGGGGTGCGTGCGCGAGCTTAAAAAGGACCCGAGGATGGAAGGCGAGGTGGGTAGGGGTCGGGACGGCCGGCGCCTTGCCATTGATGGCCGCGGCCATCACTGCTAGGGTTAAAGGATGGAAAGAAATGGCCCTACTTGATCACGGGAAGGTTAATTGCCTTAAATGATCGCAAAGAGAAGAAAGGAAGGCGGGGAGGCGGCCGGGAGCGGCAGGAATCGCGCGGCGGCGCGGCTCGGGGAGGGGTCGGCGCGAGGAAGAAGAAAGGAAGGGGAGAGGGGAGGCCGACGGGTGGGCCCGGTGCCGGCGCCGCGGGGTAAAAAGAAAAAGGGAAGGGGGAGTGGTGGGCTGGCGCGGGGGTGGGTTGGGCCGCCTGGGCTGAAAAGGAGCCGGTGCGGTTTTTTTTTTCAAACTTCATTTTCAAATCATTTTTCATCTAAAATTCAATTCAAACTTTTTCAAACTTTTCTCAAGAATTTTGTAAACTTTTTAGAAACCACACAAGCAACCAAAAACCATGCAAGCCAACTGATGATGCACACACACACTTGTTGTCTCTAAGTTTATTAAATTATCTTTAATATTTTTAGAGCTCAATTTAAATAGCAATTTAATCTCCTTAAATCCTTAAGGCTAATTTAAGTTGCCAAGTAATTTTAGTGATGGAATTTTAGGGTGTCACAAATCCTACCCCCTTAAAGAGAATCTCGTCCCGAGATTCGAAGACTTAGAGAGAACGGTCGAGGAAAGTCTTCCTTGAGTTCATCCTCTCTTTCCCAAGTTGCCTCTTCCTCGGTGTGATGACTCCACCGCACTTTACACATTCGATGATCTTACTCCTGGTAACTCTCTCTCGACACATCCAAGATCTTAACGGGGTATTCTTTGTATGTCGGGTCATTCTCCATTTGAATATCCTCTAACCGTACCGGTTCTATCTTAACCTCACTTGTACATTTCTTCGGTTGTGATACATGAAACATGTAATGAACTCCCGATAACCGTGCCGGCAACTCTAATCGGTATGCTACTTCTCCTTTCCGCTCCAAAATCTTGAAAGGTCCGATAAATCGAGGTGATAACTTCCCTCGACATTAAACCTTCGTAATCCCCGAATAGGTGACACTGCGAGGT
The DNA here is from genome assembly GCA_947561735.1 of Cenchrus americanus. Classification (NCBI taxonomy): domain Eukaryota; kingdom Viridiplantae; phylum Streptophyta; class Magnoliopsida; order Poales; family Poaceae; genus Cenchrus; species Cenchrus americanus. Next base: position 85,754,927 of record OX387240.1, on the reverse strand, counting down.
ATGCATAATCACCGACTTCCAATATCACCTCTCTTCGCCGAGGATCGAGCATAACTCTTCCGACGTGACCGTGTCGCTTTAAGATTCTCCCTTATGATTTCAACTTGTTTTTTCGCTTCTCGTATCTTTGTCCGGCCCAAAGAATTGCCTTTCACCGATCCGATTCCAAAACAACGGTGTTCTACACTTCCTTCCATACGAGCTTCAAAAGGTTCCATTTTAATGCCGGATCGATAGCCGTTGTTATAAGCAAACTCGGCATAAGGTAAACTCTTATCCCAAGCGCCCATTGTTCTTTAACGCACAAGCTCTCAACATATCTTCAAGTATCGATTTGTTCTCTCTGTCCGCCCATCCGTCCGAGGATGGTATCTTTGAGCCGAAGTTTAACTTTGTATCCATCGATTCATGCAACTTCTCGCGAACCGTGAAGTGAAGCTCGTGTGCCTCGATCCGACACTATCTTCTTCGGTACCCCGTGCAAACACACTATCATTGAATTATACAACTCGGCTAGCTTCACTCTGTATAGGTCGTCTTCACCGGGATGAAGTGCGCTACCTTGGTTAATCTATCCACGATAACCCAAATAGAGTCATACCCATCACGAGTACGGGGTAGTCCCACTATGAAATCCATACCGATTTCCTCCCATTTCCACTCGGTACCTTCGGAGGTGAAGCAATCCCGCTTGGTCTTTGATACTCGGACCTTCACTCTTTGACACACATCACACAAAGCTACATGAGCCGCTACATCTTTCTTCATCCCATACCACCGGTATCTCTGCTTCAAGTCCCGATACATCTTGGTACTACCGGGGTGTATAGAGTAAGCCGAATCATGTGCTTCCTTCAAAATAGCTTCTCTCAACTCCTTTATCTCGGGTACACGAGATTCTATTCTTAAACCACACCGTTCCTTGCTCATCTTCTCTCGAATTCGGAACTTTGCCTAACTTAATCAACTTCCTGTATTCTGCAATCTTGGCGTCAGTCAACTGTCCCTTCCTGATATCCTGCTCAAGTGTCGACTCAATCTCTAATGTCAGAGTCTCACTCGAAGCAACCATTCCCAAGTTAAGCTGTGCCATTTCCCAACATAGCTCCTGAGGTAACAGGTGTCCTATCAGCATGCTAGTCTGTCCCTTCCGACTCAAAGCATCTGCCACAACATTTGCCTTTCCTGGATGGTACTGGATATCCAAATCATAATCTTTGATCAACTCTAACCATCTTCTTTGCCTCAAATTCAAATCCTTCGAGTAAAGATATACTTCGGACTCTTATGGTCGGTAAAGATCTTACACTTGTTCCCAATCATGTAATGTCTCCGGATCTTCAATGCGTGAACAACCGCAACTAACTCAAGATCATGAGTAGGGTAGTTCGCTCATGTTTCCTTAACTGTCTTGAAGCATAAGCTACTACCTTTCCTTCTTGCATTAGCACACATCCCAAACCTTGTCGAGAGGCATCACAGTATACATCGAACCCTTTGTGTATGTCTGGCATGATCAACACAGGTGCTGTGGTCAGCCTCTTCTTCAACTCCTCAAAACTAGCTTGACACTTCTCGTCCCACTTGAATTCTCTTGCTTTCTCGAGTAGAGTGGTAAGTGGCTTCACTATCTTAGAAAACCCTTCAATGAACCTCCGATAGTATCCCGCAAGTCCAAGGAAGCTTCGATCTCCGGCACATTCTTAGGCGGACTCCGAGTTCAATACATCCCGAACCTTGCTTGGATCGACCGCTATGCCTCCATCCGTGATGATGTGTCCGAGAAAAGAGACCTCCTTCAACCGGAAAGCACACTTGCCGAACTTGGCATACAAGTGATGTTCCCGTAGCTTTTGTAACGAAGCCTCGGATGTTCCTCGTGTTCTTCCTCACTCCGAGAGAATACCGGTATGTCATCAATGAATACCACAACGAACTTATCCGGATACTCCATGAATACCTTGTTCATCAAAGACATAAAGTATCTTTGGTGCATTGGTCGAGCCAAAGGACATCACGGTGAACTCATATAACCCGTATCTAGATGTGAATGCTTGTCTTTGGTATATCCTCCACACGGATTTTTAACTGGTGATAACCTGATCTAAGATCTATCTTAGAGAAGGCCTTAGCTCCTCTCATCTGATCAAACAAATCCTCAATCCGAGGTAAAGGGTATTTATTCTTGATAGTAACCTCGTTAAGTGATCGATAGTCTATACACAACCTCCTAGATCCATCCTTTTTATCAACGAAGAGTGTGGGGGCTCCCCATGGTGATGAACTAGGACGGATAAACCCTTTACTAAGTAATTCTTCGATTTGTTTCTTTAATTCACCTAGATCTTTAACATCCATTCTATATGGTCTTTTAGATATGGGAGCGAACCAGTGTATAAGTTCAATACTAAATTCAATGTCACGATCGGGTGGCATACACGGCAAATCCTCCGGAAACACATCGGGGAATTCATTCACTATTCTTATATCCTCCAAGGCCTTGCCTTCAACGAGTTCACAACTCCTTTGCTAGATGAGGGTGCACTCACATATTCTACTCTCTCCCCTTGAGGACCGGTTAACAGCGCGACCTCTTCCGACACTGAATAACTCCATCACAACTCCTTAACCAATCCATACCAAGAATGACATCTATTCCCCATGATTTTAGAACTACCAAGTTAGCAAGAAAGTCTACCCCCATGGTATTAATCTTTACTTGTGGGCATATATGACCAGTTTTCATTTCTCCCCCAGGAGTGCTAACTATCAGTGGGTTCTTCATTGTGCTCATAGATAAGTTATATTTTGCCACAAATTGATCGGTTATGAATGAATGTGATGCTCCCGAATCAAATAATACGGTAGCGAGTACGAGTTGACGAAAAACGTACCCAATACCACGCCGCATCATTCCGAGCTTGCTCCACCGATACATGATTGACTCGGCCACGCACATGACTCGCTGGCCTCTCTTGCCGGGTGTCCGTGGAGTACGAGCCGTGAAGATGGCTGCCCAGTTCTCGTTTCCATTGTCTCTCGCGGAGTCCGCATCACCCTCTTGGGACAATTGTTAGCATAATGCCCCGGCTCTCCACACTTGAAGCATCCACCGAGCCGAACGGGGTTGGTGTTCCCCGACGGAGTGCCCCGCAGTTATTGCTAGGACGACTCAAGCGAGGGGTAGGAGCTGCGGGTGTCCGAGGATTGAAGCGCCGTGGCCGAAACGAGCGCCGCAGCCTCGCATGTTCCGTGGATACCTCCCGGCTTGACCACCGGGACGATATGGAGCCAAGCTCGCCGAGAACCGTAACGGGGGACGGGTGTTATCGCTAGATCGCCCATGAGACCGAAACTTGCGTTTCGTTCACCCATCTCCTTTCTCTTGCTTTTCGGCCCAATAGCTTTGTTCACCGGCGTACGAAAGTCCGGGAAGATGTGACTGCGGTAGATAGTTCAGAGGACCAATCAAGCCATCCAGGAACCTTTCCTGCCTCTTTGGATCAGTGTTGACTTCATCAGGTGCATAGCGTGACAAGTGAGTGAACTTGTCCAGATACTCAGTCACCGACATATTGCCTTGCCTCAGTGACAAGAACTCCCTCTGCTTAAGCTTGAGAACCCCTGAAGGAATGTGGTAAGTACGGAAGTTGTCACGGAACTCCTGCCAAGTGATGTTATGCCTCGTTGGGATGAGCGATTGAGTACGCATCCCACCAATCTGCGGCCTGCCCCACAAGCCTTCCGGCGGCATACGGGACCATCTCTCTGTCGGTGCATTGCACGATCTCCGGCTTCTTGGTGATAGTTTTCGGCCGGTCGTCGCATCCGGTGGATCGGCCGAGTGGGAAAACGTAGGGGGATGGTGGCTCATGAACTCCTTGTGCCTGTCCCTTGGTGGTGGGGGTGGTGGAGGGATCGGCCGTGGTGGCTGGTTCTGTTGAGCTTGCATCCGCTGCACCGTGTTGGTAAGGTTTTGAATCGGTTGCATACGCGCGCCGGAACTCGCTTGCATGTTTGGGTCCATTGCTTGGTTGATCGGTGGAGGTGGTGCTGGGTTTTGCTGGTTTGCGATATGTGCCCGGATCACAGGTGGCACGTCTTGACCTCCTCCGGACCTGGTGTTTACCATCTGACCGTTAGAAAAATCATATCTCAGATAATTGTACTTGAATCATTGCATAAGAGGATAACTCAAAATAAAATAACAGCATGTTCTTCAGTTAAGACAGATTCTGTTGACCTCAAAGAATTATGCATAACTTTCTGTGTAATTATCCAATGACCACGATTTTTTGCCAGATTATAATGTATAAAATTATGGAACCATCCCAACTGGAATCACCTCATTTGGACATCTATAACTCGAGATAAAATTCAAACAGTACAGCTATATCAGCAGAGATTTACAGATTCTGACTTGTTCATTACTTCGTGCATAACTCCCAGAATATGTATTGTATACCATTGAATTTTTGACAAAAATTCATCCTCTAAATTTGTGAACTAACCCAACTGGTTTCATGGCATTTGGAGTTCTGTAGCTTGAGTTATAATCAAAACATTACTGATATGTCATATGATCTGCGAAAACAGATTTGATCCAATCAAACTTGCATAAGAGATTAAGCAATGACAAGCGATAAAACCCAAACCAAACTTTAATTAACTTAAAATTTCAGATTGCATAGTGGCCATCACTCCACCATACAATTCACAATCAAGCAAAGATCCAACTCAAGCATGTTTGCAAACATCATTAATTATTACAAGCAAATACGTTCACGCCGGAACGGTCTAACGAAAGGTAAATGATAAGGGCGAGCATCCTAGGATCCTAGCCAAGATGAGTAGTAGCTTCATCGGTGCCGTAACGAAGCCTCTTGCGCGGAGGGGAAGCTATAGTCTGATATGGCATGACCTCCCGAGGGAGTCGCTGTCCCGCCACTGTGCTTCCGGACGTGCTATCTTCGCCCGAGCGACTCGCAACTCTTCATGATACTTGTTTATCTCCAAAGTTGCTCCCTCCGGATCTGCGTTCGAGCAGCGCGGTCACCCGTGCCAAGACATCGATGCGATCATTGCCTCCTGCGGCACCACGGTCACTTCGTGCCACTTGCACGTCGAGGCACATGGCGGTACTCCGATTGAAACAAGCGCACCCGATTAGCATGGCGGGACCGACCGGAGCGCCCTCCTTGCCGCATCATTCACCGCAAGCATCATCCGTAGAGAACCGAGCTGTGCTATGGTGAGATGAGCGATACCTCCATCCTTCGTATCATTCGGAGGCTTCCCCGATGTAAACTGCGCAAGTGTAGTAATCCCTCATTCCGGCTCACCGAAATGCTTGGTCACATAGAGAGGCCTTATGGTATATCCCGGTACCTCGAACATTCCACGAAGAATGCGAAGCTGTCCATTCTCGGCTTCAATAGAGTGTTTGTGGTATTCCGCTCCATGATAGCGGGGATCCTCATCTTCCTGCGGGTTGCCAACAGCATTGTTACCATCATCCTCACCCACACCGTCATCACCGGAGTCTTCCGGGTCACCTTCTTCACCTTCGGCACGGGATCGGCGGGTGCGGGGGGTGCTTCCTCATTGACTGCAGGCGCCGGTAGGATCACGATGTCTCCATGCGTCCGCCTCTAGCACCGTGCCATCGTACGGTACCGTGGGCCGTTCCAATGGCTCTTCTGGTTCCTCCTCCTCCATCTCGACCTCTTTAGGATCCTCTTCTTCTTCTTCTGGCTGAACCTCCTCTGGGTCTTCCTCCACCTCAACCTCTGGCTGGAACTCCTCTTGTTCCTCCTCAACATCTTCAAGACGATGGCGAGGGGCCAGCTGTCCAGAAGGAAAACGCCCACCAGTGCTCTTGCGAGGGGTCATGTAAGTCCCGGCCATCCGTCAAAGCAAAACCGATTTCGAGTACGGAATAAATCAAAATGACTGTTTAAAATGATAAACAAAAATCAAATTAGGTTTTTAATGCGTAAATAAGATGATTTGAAGCATGACAAGGCTTTCTAGAACATGAATCCTTAATTTCGTCCATTTCTAACTAAGGCCGCGACCTATAGTCATCACGGCTCGGTACAACTTTGTCACACCCGATTTTACAAGGAAAACCGAGTGCATCTCATATGTGCGCCAGGATCATTTACACACACATGATAGACAAAACGAGAGTAATACCATTGCTGTAATAAAACGTACAAGAGTTTAAACCAAGTATGATAACCATTATTACATCCATAGGGGTGGACTCGAAGGTCCGAACACGACGATAACTAAACGACGACGAGCAACTCCATCGTTGTCTTCCACGGAGCATGATGAGCGGGGGATCCGCATGCCTAGAACTCCTCGAAGTCACTCCGGTACTCGTCCTCGCCTCCGACGTTCTCCTGCGAACGGCGGTAAGCAAGGGTGAGCACACTTATGGTTGGAGCTCGGCAAGTGGGGGGAAATGCAAGGCTATCAAGGATAGGCTATGGTTCACGACGGTAAGCATTTTATAAGTTGGTCAAGTTTTATTAGCAAGCACCTAATTACTAGGTGTAAGTGTATACCAACCCACTTAACCTTAAAAGAAACCTCAAACCAAACCACTGTTAACACCAAAATTTGGTACGGAGTCCGACTTGTGGGTCCGGTTCGATGAAGAGTCCGTCCGGTGGAAGGAAGGGCTTTTTCAAAGATATTCGGCAAAGAGATCCGCGGTCGGCTATCCGCTCCGGTTCGGCAAAGGAACAAGAGAGCCGATTTTGCGGGATTGGACGGTGACGTGGCTCAATCGGGGAAACGAATGGATGGATAAGCGATCAAGCTTAGAGATAAGTTAGGCAACGAATCCATTCGAAGTTGTACTCAACGGGGTATAAATATGACCCCCGAATGTATGTAAAAAAAATCAATCATTCCTCAATACACACCGGCCTTACGCCAAACCCTAGAGTCCTTGTCGTGTCGTCGAGTTCTTTGAGAGGGCCATTCGATCCGTCGACCTCCGTGAGTACCGGCAACCTTGTATCATATCTAGTATCATGCGGTGGATTCGGATCGATGCAAGTAGTCTTGTTAACATGCTTCGTATCATGCGGTAGATTCAAGCTTGGTTCAAGAGGGTTTCTTGTTAGATCATGAGTCATGCGGTAGACTAAGATCTAGCTTGAAGCTAGTTATCGGCTCTATTGGGTTTTGGCAAGATCCAATAGATTCATTAAGTTACCCCGTGTTATCTTGAGTTTTTACTTTATGTTTTAATTCATGTAACACACCTCTCGCCCAATCTAGATTGGTTTGGATCGACTTTATCTCATTTATGATCCTTGTTCGAGTAGATTTCATATTTTAACGCGTGGATCTTATGCTTTCCGATAGCCGAAACCGAATCGATCTAGATTGTTACGTGTTGCGGGTTCAAGCTTGCTCATGTTCGTATAAATCTTGAAAGAGCGGGTGTCATGCGGTAGATGCGAGGTTTTTGGGTTGCTTTGGAGCTAGTCATCCGGTGGATTAGATTCCCAAATCAATCCGATAGATTTGTTCGCTTGGTAATGTTTGTTCCTTCTTCATGGACCCGAATCGGTACATTCGGCCGTATTCGGTTATGTTTCTCCACGAGTAGAACACGTGCGTTATTCATGCCTTGAATGATGTATGCTTTTAGCTTTCCATATTTAGATTGTATCATGCGGTGGATAGATCTATTTGTGGAAAGTGGTGCGGTGTTTCATGCAAGTTGTATCATGCGGTGGATAGATTTGCTTGACATCGTGCTCGACGGGTTTTAAAGTAACTAGACATGCGGTAAGACTAGTGCTTTGGATCTATGCATGCTTGTTTAATACATGATCATGTCCGTGTTTTACTTTCTTCGTTTATTTAATGCTAATCTTTACGGGAATCGGTCATGACCTCGTGCATGTGCATTCTTGTTCAAACAAAGACCGATCGCCGTCATGCTCACGTCATCCATTCGGCAGTGTTATTGTTTCCCGAATGGTTGTAGATCGTTGGCAGATAGCTTTCTATAGCTATGTGTCATTTCATTTGGCTTCTTAGCCGTAAATATGGAACTGTCTGGTACCACCCGGCAAGTTCCAAGCTTTGGTATTTAACTGCATTATCTTTTGTTAATTTTCAGGAAAAATTGACTGGCACGTCTTTTGCTCTCTGCGCGTGTGAAGCCAGCTTTGTTCGGCTTGCTGTGTGATTGGCGTTGAGTGCACTTTTCGCGTCAACACACTTTTTCGCACGCCTGGTGGGACAAACAACCGAATGGATTCAAGATGCCTGAAATCGCAGACCTTATGGATGTCAACCTTGAAGACCTTTCTCCAGAGCAGCGGCAGCAACTCCAAGACGTCGTAGATCAATTTCGGCGAAGTGTCTCGTCGTCGTTTAAGAAGAATAGAAGCGGCGTCCCGTATCTAAAGAACGAGATGCCTAGAGTGCCTGCTTCGGGGAAAGCGATGCTTCATCTCGGCGGGGAAAAGGAGGAATGCTCACGAGTATTCCAAGAATCGCCAGATTACATGCTTAGCAAGCACAACAAGGCTTTCCTCGGGTCGCTTCGGCGGATGATGGTGGCCATCTTTGGCCCGGCATGGAGCAAAGGCGTTCGGCAAGACACCCGTCCAGGGGAAGACCGTGGAGCTGGGTGAATCAAGCTCGCAGCCGCCGTTGCGGAGCCGGCCGCGGCGCAGCCTCCGCTTCAGAGCTCTGGAAGCCAAGCGTTTCAGCCTCCTCCGCAGGGCATTGGGGGGCAGCCAGCTCAACCCCCGTTACAAGCTTCGGGGAGTCGCCCACCCCCGCCGCCACCACGAGTAGCACGGGTCGCCCCGTGCAACGCGGCCGAATCCGTACCAGCCTACGTACGGAGACATAGCGTTCGGCTCGTACGGGGCCCCACTCGATCTCGGCCGGAGGATTGCTCCATCGACCAACCGGCTGCGCGAGAAGAATTTGTACGGTGGTGGTTATCATGAAGTGGGAAACTATGGAGCGTTCGACGCCTTCCCGCACCCGGGATACGCGCGCGCGCTGCAGGCGCGCAAGAAGACGACGCCCTGGCGCGCAAGATGGCCGAATTGATGCAGAATCAGTTCGGCCTCAAGCCAAAGATGCAAGGACCCGCCTATAAGCCGCCATTCCCGGAATGGTACTACAATGTGCTCTTGCCGCCAAGGGTGAAGCCGCCAACGGAGTTCACAAAGTTCTCGGGGCAAGACGACACGAGCACGGTCGAGCACATAGCTCGCTACCTCATGCAGCTCGGGGAGTGCTCGGCTGAGGAGACGTTCAGGGTCCGCTACTTCGCCGCATCGCTGACAGGTCCAGCGTTTCAATGGTTCTCGTCCCTACCCCCTGAATCCGTGGCCAGATGGAAGGATTTGGAGCGGAAGTTCCACGCTCATTACTTCAGCGGCAGTTCGGAGAAGAAGCTCATCGACCTCGCGACCATGAAGCAGAGGCATAGCGAGACGCCACCGGAGTTTCTCGGAGGTTCGGGGAGGTCAAAGGCATGTGCTTCTCGCTTAACTTGCCGGATGACCGGTGGCTGACATGGCTGTCGCCGGGATGCTGCCGGCCGTACGCGAAAAGTTGTTCGGAATGGAGTTCGAAAATCTGGGACAGTTATCACAGAAGCTGTCGTTAATGAGCAACCAGGCGTATGGCTTTAAGAAGGACGCCAAGTTTGGCAAGCAGCACGACGTCGCTGACGTCTACAACCAGTTCTTGGACAAGGCTTATTTGTTCGAGGATTCTGATGACGAACTGGATGTAGCCGCAGCGGAAATCACGTGGGGCAAGGAGCCGTTGACAATGAATCAGCGCTGGGTCAAGCAGACCAAGGGGACTTATGACTTTGACATCACGAAGGCTGATAAATTGTTCGAGCTCTTAGTGAAAGAAGGCCGAATCAAGTCGCCCGAGGGGCATTCCATGCTTCGGCCCGATGGAGTTAAAGCAAAACGTTACTGTGGTTTCCATGACGGGGACTCACACTCCATCAATGATTGCGGGGTCTTCGGGATGAGGATCCAAAAGGCTATCCGGGAGGGCCACCTCAAGTTCGATAATAAAATGAAGCTGGATGGCCACCCTTTTCCTCGGAGCATGGTGGGCTTTTCTCGTCAACATGATAAGCTGCCGAGGAGAAGGGGGAAAGTCAAGGTCTTGACCTCGGCCCAGTCTAGACAAGGTGGAGCGGTGGACCCGAGCGCCGGGTGACTCGGAACGGATGCAAGGTGACGCCCCCCGTATTCTTAAGAGCCACATCGAAATTGGGGAGTCATCCGCAGCCAAGCCCGGGGTGACATCGCGCATCCTCCTCAACAAGTGGCAGCGCCAAATTGAGAAAGAGCGTTATCAGAAGAGGCGCTATGAGGAGGAGCAACGCGAGAGCCGAAGAAGAGGCGCGCGGGGAGGGACCGGGGAGCGGAGCACGCGCGAGCAAGAGCGCGCGCACTGGGGATGCGCCTTCTTCAGGCATTGTTGGAATGAGGGGTTGAAGCTGCCCACGCTAAAGAGCTGTCCGGAATGCAGCGACAGATATGTTGAGTACAAGCGAGGAAACCGCCAATCGCCGATCCGTCCATGAAAGAATTGGAAGGATCCACCCTAATGGGGATCGGTGCCAAAAAATTGAAGTCATCGATCATCCTAGAAAGCGCCAAGCCGATCTCGGGTGGGCCGATCAAGAGGAGGATGAAGATGACTACGTCCGGCGGAAGGGGCAATGGTGCCCGCCCGCCCGAGGAGAAGCCGAAGAGACGGGTCCGGCGCTTGAGGAACCGCGAGATGAGGCGGGGCCGAGATCCAAGCGAGACAAGTGTGGCGCCCCAAGGACCAACGGAGGGATCGAAGCGTTCGGCTCCTACATGCATGGTATACTTTCTGCCGAACGAGTTCATGGCTCCTGCTAACCAGGTTATGCAGGAGGAAGCTTCCTTCGATGATGAGCAGCCCGAGGGGATGATGGCACAACTGGTGCTGGCCAAGCAGGCCATCTTCGACAAGCCGGCCAAGAATCGTCATATGAGGCCGCTGTACTTGAGGGGATACGTCAATGGCAAGCCATTGACCAAGATGTTCGTCGACGGTGGAGCGGCGATCCAACATAATGCCGTACACCACCTTCGGGAAGCTTGGCATGGGCCCGAGCGATTTGACACCTACAAGCATCATCTTGAACGACTTCGCCGGAACCCCTCGGACACCAAAGGATGCGCTCACGTGGACTTGATGATCGGGTCCAAGACGCGTGCTCACCACCTTCTTTGTCATCGAAGGCAAAGGAGCCTACGCCTTCGTTGCTTGGGCGGGGCCCGGATTCATGCTAACCGTCGCGTCCCATCCATCATGCATCAACAGCTTATCCGGTGGGTGGATGATGAGATTGAGGTCGTCCGGGCGGATGACTCCGTAAGCGTGGCCAACATGGAACCGGGCCCTTCTGGGAGTACCAAGGCATCGATTGCTTCTCAGGGAAGGACTGGGGAGAAGGTCCTGTTGAACCTGTCAGCAGTGACCAACAGCCGATTCAAGCAGTCGGCTCTTATAGCAATTTTTAATGGAGAACCCCGTGGATGGCACTGATGGCAAATTAGGGCGAGGATTCATGTCGGCTGATAAGCTGGAAGAAGTCGACATTGGAAGCGGTGATAAGCCGAGGCCGACGTTCATCAGTGCAAATTTCAAACCAGACTTCAGGGGGAATTTGATTGAGCTTCTCAAAGAATACAAGGATTGCTTCGCCTGGGATTATTCGGAGATGCCTGGGTTGGATCGTTCCATCGTCGAGCATCGGTTGCCAATCAAGCCCGGTTTTAAACCATATAAGCAACCACCCGGAAAATCTACAAGGATGAGGTATTGGCCGATGTGAAGAAGGAAGTTGAAAGATTACTTGATGCAAACTTCGTTCGGCCATGCGGATATGCGGAGTGGATATCTAACATCGTCCCTGTGTACAAGAAGAATGGAAAAATGAGGGTTTGCATAGATTTCGGGGGACCGAACGAGCTACTCCGATGGACGGATACCCGATGCCTATTGCCGATTTGTTGATTGATGCCGCCGCCGGACACAAGGTGATCGGCTTCATGGATGGCAATGCGGGGTACAATCGGATCTTCATGGCAATAGAAGACGTATCAAAGACGGCCTTCGGATGTCCTGGTCATATAGGCCTCGTTCGAGTGGATAGTCATGACATTTGGGTTGAAAAATGCTGGTGCAACCTATCAACGGGCCATGAATTACATTTTTCATGAGTTGATCGGCAAGATTGTGGAGATCTACATTGATGACGTGGTGATCAAATCCCTAAGTCATGACACCCATCTGGAAGACGTCAAGAAGACCTTAGAGTGCACCCGGAAACACGGTTTGAAGATGAATCCAAACAAGTGCGCTTTTGGGGTATCAGCTGGAGAATTCTTGGGGTTTTTGGTCCACGAGGGAGGAATCGAGGTTGGCAAGAAGAGCGTGAAGGCCATCGATGAAGTTGTTCCTCCAACTAACTTCAAGGAGTTACAATCACTGCTCGGCAAGATCAACTTTGTGAGAAGATTCATTTCAAATTTATCACAGAAGGTGGTGCCATTCTCTCCATTGCTGAAGCTGAAGAAAGATCAGAAGTTCACGTGGGGCGACGAACAACAAAAGGCTTTTGACGAAATCAAGCAGTACATGAAGGAGCCGCCGGTCTTGGTTCCTCCTCAGCTAAACAAGCCTTTCAAGTTGTACGTGGCGGCCGATACCCAAACCATTGGATCGGCCCTTATTCAAGAATTTGAAGGGAAGGAGCGGGTAGTAGCTTATCTTAGCCGAAAACTACTTGATCCGAAACCGGGTATTCTACGTAGAGAAACCGTGCCTTTGCGTGTACTACTCGTGTACAAAGTTTCAAAGACTACCCGTTGAATGCCGAATGCACCGTATATTCCAAGTTTGATGTGATAAAACATATGTTATCTATGCCAATTTTGAACGGCGGGGATTGGCAAGTGGATTTTAGCTTTATCGGAATTTGAGTTGAAGTTCGAATCGGCAAAAGCCATCAAAGGTCAGATCATTGCCGATTTCATAACCGAACATCGCGATCCGTCAATTGATTTGCTTGAGATTACCCCTTGGGCTTTGTTTTTTGATGGATCATAATGTGGCAAAGGTGGGGGAGTAGGGATCCTACCGATTTCGCCTAGAGGTGAGATGTTCGAATTCGCCATCCCTATACGCCCCTTGTCACAAATAATCAAGCAGAATACGAGGCATTACTTCGAGGGCTTCAGTACTTGAGAGAAGCAGGGGCCGTTTCAGTTGAAGTTTATGGGGATTCGGAGCTGGTAATCAAGCAATTGAATGGCCAATATGAGTGCAAAAGTGAAGCGCTGAGGAGTTACTACGAGGAGTGTAGGGAGATCTTGAAAAGCTTCCCATTGGTAACCCTACAGCACATTCCTAGAGAACATAACGAGGAAGCAAACAGGTTGGCTCAGAGCACCTCTGGTTATAAAGAGAGTCAAGAAGCGTTTGCTGCAGAGGTGTTTGCACTAGGGGCGGATCTCGCAGAAGATGATTGGAGAAAAGAAATCGTTGATTACTTGAAGGATCCATCCCGAAAGGTCTCCAGGAAGCTAAGGTACAAAGCAATTAAGTTCGTTCTTTTGGATGATAATTTATTCTATAAATCGTTAGATGGGGTGTTACTACGATGCACGGGTCCGAGAAGAAGCCAAGAACATGATGAGCGAAGTGCATGATGGGATATGTGGAGCGCACCAATCGGCCTACCGCATGAAGTGGGTTATTAGACAAGGTTGGATGCTTTTGGCCGACGATATTAGAGGACTGCTTTGAGTATTACAAGGGATGTCAGGATTGCCAAAGGTTCGGGAATATTCAAAGGGTCCCTGCATCAGCATTGAATCCCATCATCAAACCATGGCCATTCAGGGGTTGGGGCATCGACTTGATTGGCCAAATCAACCCGCCATCTAGCAAGGGGCATAAGTATGTGCTTTTGGCTACAGATTATTTCACTAAATGGGTTGAGGCGATTCCGCTGAAGAAGGTGACGTCAGAAAACATGGTTGAATTCGTCAAGGAACACATCATCTACCGATTTGGAATCCCTCAGACGCTTACCACTGATCAAGGGGCACAATTTGTGTCACTGGAGTTCAGAGAATTTGCCGAAAGCATGGGGATCAAATTGTTTAACTCCTCTCCCTATTATGCCCAAGCTAATGGTCAAGCGAGAGGCTTCTAACAAGATCATGATCAAGTTGATACAAAAGAAGATCGATCGAAGCCAAGAAGGTGGTATTCGGTTCTCGGCGAAGCACCGTGGGCTTACCGAATGGCCCCCCATGGAGCCACAAAGACTTCTCCTTACGAGTTGGTTTACGAGCATCACGCGATTACGCCTTGGGAGATGCAATCGGATTCAAGGAGAGTGGTCTTTGCAAAAGGATTTAAGCTCCAAAGATTACGGTGGCCTAATGATGGACGAGCCGGAAGATCTACATATGATCCGTCTTAGAGCCCCGGAAAACATTGAGAAAAACAAGCTGCGGGTTGCCAAGTACTACAATAAGAAGGTAAAAGTAAGGCAATTTGCAGAAGGCGATCTAGTATGGAAAGCGTTATTGCCGATTGGAACTAAATACAGTGAATTCGGCAAATGGTCCCCTAACTGGGAAGGACCTTTTCGTGTGGTCAGATGCGTCCCTGGTAATGCATATATATTGAAAACTTTGCTAGGAGAAGAATTTTCCGCAGCAATAAATGGGAGATATACGAAGAAATATTATCCTAGCATTGAGATTGATCGATGATTACACACATACGGCACGAGAGATAGCCGGCGCTCAAGAATGAGGTCGCCTTCGGAACAAAAGTCCTCGAACGGGAAAAATGGCCGGTGCCTAGATGCATTGCCCTTAGCACAAAACTACATTACAAGCTGCTTCTTGCGGGATTACATCGAACAACCCCGGTGGTCGGATCCTTGAGGAGGTGGGAAGCGAGAAGGCGTGGAGAAAGAAGCGAAAGTATGATTCAATCTTTTCTTTACTTCTTCGGCTGCTCCCTCTTCAGTTGTTCCGGGACCACCGTGACGGCAACTTGGAACGCACGGGGGTGACCACGATTGGCGGCCTCCACCAAGCTATCCCGGGCCGCCTTCGGGTTGTTGTACTGTCGAGAGACATCTAAAGCGGAGATGTCAAGGTTAGGGGCAAGAAATCCAAGTACAAGCACGAGGTCAAGGGGGAGTCGAAATGTTTACCCCCTACTAGTGCTTCCCGAGCCATGCGACGCTCACGCTCGGCTTGGCAACGGGCGGTGATGTCCCCGAGGCCATGCTCCGGATGCCGCACACGGCGCGCGCGGTACCGATGGTTGGTCCTCTGTTCGGGCGTGGCATCCTCTGCTTCAAAGGAGGAATCGGAGGAGATGTACTCGGGCACATCTTCGGTCCCGATGATTTCCTCGGGTAGCAAATCAAGGTCGGAAGAGGATAAGAAGAAAACATGAAGCACGAGATCAAGCGGAAGAGCGAAGGTTAGATCAAGAGAGAACTCACTTCGAATCGTGCGCTTCCTCGATGAGGCTGCTCTCCGGGGTTGCTTGCCCTTGTCCATGGCTTTGGGGTTTTCTTCTCTAAGGACAGGGGAGGAGATGAGAAATGATGGATGAGTGCGCGAATGGATTTGCGGGGCATCCCGAGCGAGGCTATTTTATTGACCAAGGAGTGCATTGGGAGTGATGACCGGCCGGTACACACCTTGTTGGAATACCAAACGGCGGGATTTTCTCCCAAGTGCGAAGGGTTTTCTTTTGAACGATATTTGTGGATTGCCGAATCGGGATCCTCGTGGATTTTGCGCCGGGGGGCGGTTGTTCTCGCACGTTCGGCTCAAGATAATTCCGAATGCATTCAAAGAAAAAAAGAATTCGCGGATGCAAAATGCAAAGGGAGTCATCACGGGACAAGCACGAGAATGCAAAAGTTCTCCATCTATTGCCGATATTTACATATCCCTAGTACAATCTAGTCGAAAAGCCTATTCAACACGGATTGGGGATGAGTAATTTCGGCAATGGCGTCGCCGTGGCCATCGAGGCGCTCCGGGATGAGCTCGATCTCGTCGATGTCCTCCGGCGCGCCGCCCGGAAGCCACGCGGCTCGGTGGAGTAGTCGACGTCCGTATGCGTCGCCATGGCGGCCGGGCCCAAGGTGGTGCCCGGACGAACGCCATGGACGGCCACCTCGTCGACACGGCGCTCCACCGCGGCAAGGCGCTCCGCCGGCGTGTCGCCGCGGGCATTCACCTTCTCGGCCAAGCGCTCTACCCGGCGCCTTTGGGCGGTTGAGCTCGGCATCACGGGCCGCAAAGAGCGAGCGAAAGAATTAGCATCAAAGGCGGGGCCGGACCAAGAATCACTTTCGAACCGTACCGTCGATGGCCTCCGGCCGTGTTTGCGCCCGGTCCTCCCATTCTAGCTCGGCCACGCCCGCCTTCTTGGAGACCTCCTCTAGCTCACGCGGGACGCCTCCAGCTCCTCCTTGAAGCGGAGGGCATCAACTTCCCCGTACGGCACGGGGGAGTGGCCATCGGACTCCGAAGAGTCGTCCGGAAGGGGTTGATTGGCCGGCGCCGGAGATGGATTCCACTGGATCAATCTGAAAAGGGGACAATCGTCAAAGCAAGAAGAAGATCAAAGCTGAATCAAAGAATCGACGATCACTACCTCCGGCGCGCGTTGGCGCTGCTCCCCTCTGCCTCGTCGGAGGCGCGGCGGCGGTTGAGGCGGCGCACCATGATGGCTTGGGATGTGCCTTGTTTGCGGGAAGGGCTGAGATTGGCAAAGATTCGAAAGCTAGAAGGCCTGGTGGAGAGCTAGGGGCACCTATGGTTGCATTTATAGGCCTGGCAAGATGGATCGTGGCTTCGAGTCGTGGCCTTGGATCGTGGCACATATCCCAAGAAAATCGGAAGGTGGAAAGGTTTCCTTGGCCAGCCCGCCGGCGGGTCGCTTGGAGTTCTAAGCTGAGCCGTGTTCAGTTGATTGGTTCGGCTAAAGGAAATCAAAGTGCCGTTCGGGAGTTGGCGATTCATTGCCGAATGGGTCGTTCAACATTATGAGTGAAGGTGCGCATAAGAAAGGAAACAAATTGCAAGACAATATTACAAGAGCGACCAATTCGGATAATACATCATGACGGGCATTCAAATGTTCAGATATTTTATAATAACACCACGAGCATTAGATGTTATTAGACGGGAGTTGTCCAGCAGTTCCTGGCAATCTCTTTGAGTGCCAGACAGGTCGGTGAGTTCTGCATCGCATTGCTCCACTTTGGTGATAGCCGATTTTGCTTCCGCTTGGATCTTTTCTATCAATCCGGGGAGTTCGGCTATTTTGGCTTTGTCAGCCTCTATCTCCGTTGTCGGGCTTCTCGGTTCCGCTTCTAGAGCGGCTTTCCTGGTAATTTTCGGATCGCGGAAGCTTGCGGGGTTGGCAGTATCCTTGTGGCTCTCTACTTGGGATTGCGCGCCGGTCATGGCATGTTCGGCATCGGCTTTCTTCTTTTCAATAGGCCGGGCGGGAGCGCAATTTCCTCGGGCGTGCTTTACGGGCACACAAAGGGTCTCCAAGCCATAAACAGATGATAGAGAAGTCTTGATGTCTTCGGGGAGTTCTTGGGCGATGGATTCAAACATCTCATCGAAGTGATCAAGATCTCTGAACTGATCTTGCGCATCCTTTTCTAGCCAAGCAACAATTTCTTTAAGCCTTGATAACACTTCATCTGACAGAGGCTGCTGTGCTCTTGCCATAACCTCGGCAGCTGGATTGATCTCTGACGGCGGGCTTGACAGTGATGGAGCTTGACCCTGGGAAGTAGTATTGCCGAGTTAGGAATGCTAAACGTGGAAGTAGCAGAGTTAAGTGCAGATGGATACCTCATGGCTGGTTTCTTGAGCAGGGGCAATCACAGGTGAAGGAGGTGTTCCAGGTAGAGCTGAAGCTTCCGAGCTGGGAGGTGTTGATGCAGCTGCTGGTAGCTCGTGGGCTTCTGGCTGATGAGAAGGAGGGTCCACCTGCGTTGGGACCGTTGTCTCTCGCATGACCAACGAGTGATTGCGCCCTTGGAGGACTTGGTGGCTCCGGCTGGAATGGGAGTGTTGACGGTTAATAGTTGTATCAAAGTTCGTTTGTGACTTGCAAGCGGACAAGTCTCCCGTCGTAGTCAAGGGACCCTTCTTCCCTCGAGTGGTGAACCCAAGGTATCGAATCCGTGGAACAATGTGCAACGCAAGGATTCAATCTAGTAAAGCAAGGTAAAGCTATCTATTGAAGAACAAAGATGCATCTAATCTACTAACTCATAAAGAAAACGAATCTAATCTAATCTACTAAAGAGATAGCAAGAGAAAGCAAGAGATAACCAATCTAGAGAATCTAGATCATGCTTACGTTGTAGCTCCAAACAAGATAGATGAAGATAGAAAAGCGAATCTCATTAAAAGCATCTTTAAATCGTGGCCTTCCCATCGACTTCGAAAACATCCGCCTTTCGAGACCCCCGTTCGTCACAATGTATCCCTATTCATGCGGGGAGCTTAGGGCGAGTTCGATAGAACAAGTTGAAATCACTTGGCCGGTCCGGTATGCACCTCTAGCCACCGCGGCTACAAGAGCACCCTATGTAATCTAGCTATAGACTAGATCGTAGAAGAAGCAAAACCAAGAAGAAATCAAAATCATCGAGAAGGCACTTAATCGCTAGGAATCGGGTTCACTTACAAACTTCACCATGAATGATTACATGAACAAGATCACCACCGGGGCCCTCCCTCGATCTTGATCCTCGCTCCGGAGCTCCGACGTGGTCTTCCATGCAAGGTTCCCACGTCGGCTAGGGAAACCCTAGACAACTAGCACGACCCTCATCTTCAAGTTGGTGTCCCTCAAGCTTCTCTCGCTCCTCGGCGGCGGATTACGACTTCGGTTCTCCGTGGCTCTCGGTCGGGGGGGCTATTTATAGCCCGAGAAGCAATTAGGTCAAAGGAGAGGCCGATTTGGCCCCGAATTGGGCCGGGCGGCCGGCCGGGGCCGGCCGGCTCGGGCCGGCCGGCGGCCGGGCCCAATTCGGCCCATCCCGCGCCCTGCTTCGCCGGTGTTGCTTCCCACGTCTTCTAGATGTTCTCCCCTTTTGCATGTGGGCCCTTGACGTCGGTTTCTCTCCGAATTGGACTCAACTCCTTGTCTTGCAAGATTCGAAGCACTTTTCCGGTTCGGTCCTCGGAGTTTATCATCTTCTCGGGCTTGGTCCTTGGGCTCTTGGAGTCATGTTCACTTCATTGCTTGACTTGTATCGGACTTCAAGGTCTTGTCATGAGGTGCTTAATGAACTTATCCGGAAGTCTTGCTTTCAACGTTAAAACCCTGCGTAAACACATAACTCCAAAACCGACATGCACAAGTGAACTTGTTATACCACGGGGGTTAGTACCAATGAATAAGATACAAAAGTCATGCCAACACCGAAGGTAAACTCATGGCTAGGTTGACGGATTTTCACCGTCAACATCTCCCCCATGCTTAAACCTTGCTCGTCCTCGAGTAAGCCTTCGATGGATATCATGGTTGCCCATCAATGTTTAAACCTTGCACTTGATCATACATGAAAAAAAAAACATAATGCTCTCAAAAGTTTAATTCGTTAAAGTTCCATAATGTACTAGCCTTCACCTCTACGGAGGGTAGATTCTTATTAAGATTATCCCACAAGTATTAACATGCTCACAAAGTTTAAATAGACCTCGAGAATTTTTGAAATAAAGAACGAGATAAAGAAAAGCTAAACCAAGTTCGCAAATTTAAATCATCTTGTATATTGCTCATGAACTCTCATCTCACTTGTCTCTCAAGCCTATATATTCTACTCCTTTCCCTCTCATAACATATATGCGTGGTAGGCTTTATATGGAGCTTTGGGAAAGTTTAGTCCTAACAAGATTTTATAAATGAGGTGTTGTCAAAACAAGACAAGCTTCTCATGGTCTTACCGAGACTCGTCAAAAAGGTCATTGGAAAATAATGTTAAATCAAGGAGGGGAAAGAGAAAAATACACACACTTTTAGATGAGTGGACATGTGCAAATGGCAAAGAATTTTCCCGAGGCACAAAGGAAGTCCTCGTTATCGGATTGCAAATGGTTGGAAAATGAGAATGGATCTTTTAAACTTGAAGCCTTGATTGCACTCTTAGAGAACCGGGGAGTTTACTTTATGCTCCTACTTTTTTTTCTCTTTCTCATATTTCTCATTCTTTTCTTTCTTTCTTTCTTTCTTTCTTTCTTTCTTTCATTCATTATATATATATTTTTCTTTCTTCACCTTGGAAGTCACGTATATCGCCGAATTTTTTCTTTCATCATTATATTATTTATTTTTTTTAAAATACTCCCTTTTGAACTCTAAAACTGCACCGTACCCACCTCCTCCCCCATGCTTAGACGTTGCTCGTCCTCGAGCAAAGAGGCGAAAAATAAGGTAGGTACCGGAAATATTTTTCCTTGGAGAGATACTTGAATTCTTCAATGTCGGCACCGTCTTGCGATCTTCCTTGAATTGATGATCCATTCTCAACGATAGGTTGTGGTCAAGGAGGTAATCACAAAAGATGATATTTGGTTTAAGGGTGGATATCCGGCGAGGTTTGTGAGATCTCCGATGCGGGGATACACAATGCACGGATAAAAGGCTAGCAAAAAGATAGATACGCAAAAACGAAATGACCAGCTTCTTAGTCTCGGGCCAGAGAAATCATGGCCTGCAATAACTCACTCAAAAATAAATCTTGTACACTAAGGTTTATGCACTCAAATATATATAAGGCTCTGGATAGGTTGAGCAACACACAAGTGATATTTATGACAAGGTTAGCAATATTTTTGAGCATAAAAGACATCTTTAATCTATTCATAACTTGAGAGCACATAAAACACTATGGGTCTTTATTTTAATCATAACCTCCGCTGAAGATTAAGCTAGCATTTAGATAATTTCAGATTTGTATTTTTAAGAGAGCACTAGGTTAAACATGCATAAATCAATTACAAAGATAAACAAAGCGGCAATTATAATCATATATCATCATGGCACAAACTTTGTAACTTTACCAAAGGTAAAAACTTGGTGGCGACATTATTCATGATGAAAATAAAAACTAAGACACACGCTGAAAATTAAACTAAAAACTGAAAATTAAAGCAAAGCTGAAAATACTACGCAAACATAGGTGCAAACAAGCTGAAAATTAAAGAAAAGGGGGTAAAGGAAAGATAACTAAAGCTCCTCCTCTCTCTAATCTTCCGCCGGTGGTTGATATTGATAGTCTTGGTTGTTGTACCCTTACTTGTAATAGGAATGCACCACTACTCCTATGAATTGTCCGACGGTGCTAGGTGAAGGTGTCCAAGCACATAAGCGACGTTTGCATTTCCTTCACCCATTTGGTTTGCATTGGTTTGGATGGCTGCAATAAATTGCATGTTCCTTGCAGCGTATCCTCCAATGGTGGCCACATTTTGTTGTGGTTGAGGAAGGTGTGCAAATGGCTCCGCAAAGGCTACGTTGGGCACCGCAAAAATGGTGGGGGTATGGCTGCACCACTCCCCCATGCTTGCATTGGTACACCACCGTAGTAATTCGGCGGCTCCGGGGTTCCTCCCAATGGTGGGACATAATTTTGTTGTGCATCTCCTTCTTGGGTCGTGGAAAACCTTCTCCTAATCCTTCTCTTTTATTTTTTTTCTCTTCGCCGGCACAAGAAGTCCTTCCTCTAACCGATCTTCTTCCCCTCAAGAAACCCGATAGGGGCAAATTTACTTTGGCCACTTTGAAGCCTCCTCTCTCATCTTCAAATAAATTTCCCTTTCTTCATATATTCCTAGGAAAGTCATGGGTAGGAGATGATTTGGGTTCCTTGTAATACCCGGTTTTAAAGAGATAGCCAATATGGAGAGGCAACACCCCGAACCAATATCTTCCGAACTCGATGTTGCTTAACAACACCACCGGTTGATCATAGGTGAGTGGGGTCTATTGGCCACTTGGCAATCAAAGCCGAGTAAAGCCAATTCAACTCCATGTTGGTTATCTTTGTCTCTCTTGTTCTCCCAAAAATCCACTTGCACAAAAGTGACACACTTGGATGATGGGGTTCCGGATAGTATTTCTTCGTTGATGGTCTCTTCCCGTGATCATACTCCAAAAACCTTCCCATGTGCCTTCATGCACATCTACTTGTTCCGGAGCTCCCTTTTGAAAATAGGAGACACTCGCCCATGGGTCTACGATACTAGAACATGCAATCGTTTTGAACATGAAAACCAAACTAATCTACCGGGGTTGTGACCACGGTTTCGCCCTTTCCCTCCTCTCGTACTCTCACTACGCAAAGGTATTCATGACTAGACCTATGATGGTCACGGTGTAAGATGATAGATAGATAATCCAACAAAGTTCGATTACATCTCAAGATCGATTGCAACCGATGGATGAAAGGAGATTACCCCATCAAGGTGCTAGAAATAGCATCATTGATCAAGGTTACCCTTCCGACGGTGTCTTCCTTCTTCTCCTCTTGTGGGCTCCCTCCAACGGAATGAGAGACTCGGACTCCTTCATCAAGGGTATGCGCCATGGTCATGAAAATTTCCTAGGCGAATTCCTTGTGGGTGTTTGCCGACACTCCGCTAGAGAATTGCACCGGTGTCCCGTGTGAAACCCAATATGTGGAGAGCTTGGTCGTCGATGTCGACGTTCGCTACAAGCCTCTACTTAAGGCGAGCGAGCTTCTTCTCCTCCTCCTCCTCCGTCGTGATGATAAACCCATTGGAATACCACGGAGCACATGGAGGTGGAGCGGATGATCGTGTCAAGTGGTGAGGTTGGACAGGCGGCTCCTCCATATGTTATTGAAGTTTGGTAAACCTAATAAACGAGTTTCGTGTGGCCCTCATGCCACCGAGGAGAAGAGTGAGGTTCCTCCTCGGCGGTGCCGTGTCCTCCTCCATACTCCGAGGAAACTCGGAAACCGAGCGCCTCCTCGAAGAGGTTGTCGATGATGGCTTAGACGACGATGATCCCTTCTTCTTTGGTGAAAAGGCTTGTAGTTTTTCTTCCATGATTGCAGCACTCTCCCTCACAAATATATATATCCGGGGTTTTCACCCGGTAACAAGGTACACAAATATTACTTTGGAGTCTGGACTTTGAGTGGATTAAGGATGTGATTTGTTGCACGAAACAAACGCGGTGGATGGCTAAGTCTAAGGTGGTTCCGGCCTACAAACTAGAGCACACGAACAAAGAGTTGGATGAAAGACTTACCTCTCTCCTCCTCTTGGCTCGGTTCTTCTCTAGTGCATTCATGTTGCTTCGTGATCGCGTACACCTTCCAAACGTTCCCGTCCACTCCTTCGCTTGCATTATTGCTCCTTCCACTTGATGTTTTCGCTTGATTCACTTCCATACTCCATTGCCTCACATGCATCCATGATATTCCTACAAAACAAGGCCTTGGCTGCCCCCCCATGCTTGTACCTTGCATGTGGTTTAAATATGTTGGAGGGGCATCCCGTGATGTATCATGGTGCATGCATGGTTAGGTTAACTAGATTGCCTCCCTTTAAGGCTAAGCGCTCCTCTTATTTCGAAATTTAAAAATATTTTTCAGAGCCATGCAAGAGCTCAAGCATAAATTTAGAGAAGTTTTTAAACCATTAAAAACAAATGTAAGTCGAAAATATTTTTCGACTACGTCGATTTCGGTCTCACCGGTATAGTTTGCCTTCATTAGTTGAGAGCAAGCTTTTCCCGGCTTGCTCGTGGGGGCATAGGTTTAGGTCCTAATTTTGATTAGATGAGAGAGATTTTGAATGAAATAAAATTAAGTGAGGCTTAGAAAAATTCTAATCTTAGAGAAACCGAGGATATGGATTTTTAAACCAACCAAAAATCAAGTTTCTAGGTTCACGCGAGTCCTACCACATGCTGAAATTTAAATAACATCTAGATACAAGTCGTGGCTCTACTCGTGTGTTTTTAGCATGAAAAACAAGTCAACCACAGCACCATAATGAGGGTGAAGGGTTGAGTTAAGTTCTGAAATTTTTTTCTTTTTGGTTGTGGTTTCTCGAAAAAGAAGCAAACAATCACATAGGATGGTTCATGTAAAGGGTTTATGATCAAGCAAAATATTCAACCAAGAATTAAGTCTCTAATATCGTTCAACCATTCTAAGTCTAAGGTTTTGCGTAGTAAAATTCAAAACTGAATTATATTTAAAAAGACTTGAAAAACCTGGAATCGGGTTGTCCTCCCGGTAGCTTATTCTTGACTTGACGAAACGGGTTGCCTCCCGCCTAGCGCTTCGTTTATAGTCCATGGCTAGACTTCTTCACTTGATTACTCCGGATCAACGCTCTTTGCGGGCGTTGCAATCTTGGGTACCCACTTTGGCTTAGTCATTTTTTTGGTCTTCACAGGCGGCTTTGTCCTTTGGTCTTGACGGATGCAACAACTTCCTTGTGGCTCGGCATCTCGAACTCCGGTCCTTCGGTCGTGATCTTCATGGTCTCTAGTGTGATCCTTCATCTCTCCCGAATGAGTTTGAGTAGCCTTCGCCGTCTTGGGACCTTGGAGTTGTCTCGGATATTCTTCTTTGTTACCCATCGGGCGCCGGCAAGTTGTCCCACTTGCGTCTCTAGCATCTTCATCATGATGAACACTTCGCATGTGGATCTTGCCTTGGCGGCCTTTAGGTGTTGAGCTTCTTTCTCCATCTCCATCTTCTCCATCCTCCTCTTAAGTGAACCGATATGCCACTCAAGGAATCCGGCTCGTATGCATTCGGCTCTCGCAATCGTCATGCGGATAGTTGAGACCTTGATCTTGAACGGCCTCCCGGCGTCTTGAAGGTTTATGATAGGTAGATCAACGATGTCCGGGTGCGTAGCGCTCCGGTGGTTGAGGTTGATCTTCCTTTGGACTTGGAGGTGGTGATTCCCTTGGAGATTTTGATGGTCCTTCGAGCTTGTGTTGCACGTCACCTTTGCCCGTAAAGTTTTCCGGATCATCCACAAAAAAGTTTTGGGTTTCTTGAAGAGGTAGCCAACCATCTCCTAGGTTAGGGTTAGCAATAAAACAAAAATCTAAAAAGAAAAGAAAAATTAGGGTTAATCAAAACTAGATTAGATTGATTTTTTTTCTTTTTGAGGATGATCAAACATAAGAGATGCAAAAGAAAATCAAAAGAAAAACTGAAAGATAAGCGATACTAGATCGGATCTTGATTGCTTGTTCCCGGCAACGGCGCCAGAAAAAGGGGCTTGTTGACGGTTAATAGTTGTATCAAAGTTCGTTTGTGACTTGCAAGCGGACAAGTCTCCCGTCGTAGTCAAGGGACCCTTCTTCCCTCGAGTGGTGAACCCAAGGTATCGAATCCGTGGAACAATGTGCAACGCAAGGATTCAATCTAGTAAAGCAAGGTAAAGCTATCTATTGAAGAACAAAGATGCATCTAATCTACTAACTCATAAAGAAAACGAATCTAATCTAATCTACTAAAGAGATAGCAAGAGAAAGCAAGAGATAACCAATCTAGAGAATCTAGATCATGCTTATGTTGTAGCTCCAAACAAGATAGATGAAGATAGAAAAGCGAATCTCATTAAAAGCATCTTTAAATCGTGGCCTTCCCATCCGACTCCGAAAACATCCGCCTTTCGAGACCCCCGTTCTGTCACAACGTATCCCTATTCATGCGGGGAGCTTAGGGCGAGTTCGATAGAACAAGTTGAAATCACTTGGCCGGTCCGTATGCACCTCTAGCCACCGCGGCTACAAGAGCACCCTATGTAATCTAGCTATAGACTAGATCATAGAAGAAGCAAAACCAAGAAGAAATCAAAATCATCGAGAAGGCACTTAATCGCTAGGAATCGGATTCACTTACAAACTTCACCATGAATGATTACATGAACAAGATCACGACCAGGGCCCTCCCTCGATCTTGATCCTCGCTCCGAGCTCCGACGTGGTCTTCCATGCAAGGTTCCCCACTCTTGTCGGTGTTTTAGACCGGCAACCTACTACGGGGAGTACCCGAAGTAGATGAATGTGACTCGCCGAGATCGGTAACTCGAAGGAAGAGACACATGGCACACAATTTAGACAAGGTTCGGGCCGCGAGGTGCGTAATACCCTACGTCTGTATGCTTTGCGTAGCTCGGGATTGATAGGGCACGATTACACGATGGTGCAATAATGTGCCGTGGGTTGTATGAGATGATATTGGATGAGGGGATCGGTCCCCGCCTCGCCTTATATAGTCCGGGAGGCGAGGGTTACAAGTCGGAGTAGGAAGAGAGTACTAGTCGAGTACGTCTAGGAGTCCTCCCGTACGGTGCGGAACATGCACGGCTTCCTAACCGAGTACTACTCCCGTGTAGTCCTTGTGCTCCACGCCTTCGGATGCCGTGCGGCGCAAGCCGGGTAGTCCCGGTGGGCCCACCGAGTAGTCGGTCCCGGTACCCACCGAGGTAGTGGGCCCGGGGAGGTCCATACGACAAGCCCCCGAGTACTTTGTAGTCGAGAAGGATAGCTTCAAGTAGTCTTGACGGCCTTAACGAGTAGTCCTCAAGCGTCCCCGAGCGCTACAAGTCAAAAGTCCTCAAGAGTAGTCGAAGCATCCCGAGGCCGGAATGTACTCCACCGATGTTTGAGCAACCTTGAAGTCTTCTCGAGTAGTCCCAAGCGTCCTTGAAATCGCCTTCGAAGGTCTTCAAGAAATGCTAGTCTTGTCTTGAAGCCGGAGCCGACATGGAGGTGCGACTTGCGGAACCGCACTCCACGTGAAGTAGCCCCCGAGCCTCGAGCCGCGGGCTTTAGCTCGGGTCCACCTGGAATCTTGGCAAGATAATCCCGAAAAATCCGGAGAGAAAAAACCGAAGGACACGTGGCACGGAGCCCCCGAGCCTTGAGTCGAGTACTTCCTCTCGAATTGAAGGGTCTTCTTGGAGAATGTGTCCTGAGATGCTCTTGAGACTAGTCGCTTCCCAGGTAATCGAGTAGAAGCAGCCGAGCCCCCGAGGTGAGGCGCGTCGACTAGTAGAATACGAAGAGTCACGCGCGGCCGCCGAGTCGCCCGCGCGTGGACTTATCCGGCCCGCCCGTTGCGGAGGCGATTTGGCTTATAAATAAGAGCCAAAACCCTTAGGGTTTTTCACCCAAGTGAGCCGCAAGTCATTGCCATTTGAATCTTGAAGTAGATCCACTCCGGCCGGCGGCCGCCGCCGTAGTAGATCCGAGCGCATCGCCACCCGAAGCCTTTAGGATAGCCCCCGAGCGGATGCGAGTGAAAACTCCTTGTACTTGGAGAATGAAGCCGTCGCCGTCGAAGACGTCGAAGACCGGCAGGAAGAAGAGGGGCCGTGCAGAGGCCGCCGCGGCCGCCACCAGTGCGGCGCCGCCTCTGTCTCCACCGCGCGCTGATCCAAGCCGCGAGTGGAAAAAATCGAAGGTCAAGACGGAGGACCTGCTGACCCTGTTGAACAGCGGGTTCATCAGGGAGAAGGAGATCGACATGTGGAGATCCGCGCGCAGAGATCCCTATCCGATGGAGAAAGCCGAAGACGAGATCCCAATGTTCTCGCGCTTCGTGGGAGCGCGGGCTTGCGCTCCCGCAAGCGACTTCTTCAAGGGGCTGCTCGGGTACTACGACATCGAGTACCTCAATCCGAACCCCAACGGAATCTTCCATACGTCCGTCTTCGTACACTTCGCGAAGCCTTCTTGGGAATCAAGCCGCACCGGGTGCTCTTCGGAAGTTCTTCCGCGTCGGGCCGCGCCCCGGCGCCTCCAACCCTAGAGTAGTCGGGAGGGGCCGGAATCCGGGCCGAGGGAGGATGCCGCGGAGCGCACTCGGCGTACAAGCTCGTGGACTCCAACACCGACTGGAAGACGAGATGGTTCTACATCACGAACCACCATCCTGAGCTACCGAAGCCGAGCGGACGGCAGCCCAGGCACCAAGAGGCCGGAACACGGAGCCCACCATGCAAGAGGGGATCCAGCTCCCCGAGTTGCTAGCGCGCATCAAGACTCTCAGGGATGCGGGACTGAGGGCCGAGCACGTGGCCTTCAGTTTCATGAAGCGCAGGATCCAACCGCTGATGGCGCGGGATACGATGGGCTTCGAGTACACCGGCGACAACGACACGTCGCGGATGCCGGGGGGCGAGCTGGACGACAACGACATCGTCGAGAGGTTGTCGAGGATCTTCAAGGACATACCGCCGTACACGGCGTGTCCGGTCGAGGAATACTCCGCCGCGCGCCCGCCCAACGAGGTGAGTAGTCGTACCCCCTCGTCGAGTAGTGAGTACCCGTAGTGAAGTTTCGACGCCTTGTGTCTTTGCGCGAGATGATGTGAAGCGGTTCGTCTTCGAGCCGCGCCGCCACCGAGCGGGATCGAGATCCCGGCGGTGGGGAAGGTGAAAGAGCGCCGCGAAGTCGGAGAAGGCGACGACACCGTCATCGTGGAGGATACCTCCGATGACGACGATGAAGACGAAGACACGCGCGCAGACCGCTTCCGACCGTGGTCGAGGTTTAGCCGTCCGGGCTTGCCTCATGTGCCACTTGTTCAAGACCCTCCGGCTAGCCTGGAGGCTAGCCTTGCTGCGCCGCCGAGGAAGCCGCGCAACCCCGCCAAGAAGCGGGTGGCGAAGAAGATGAAGGTCTCAGAGACCACGCCTCCGGAGGTAAGTCATCTTGAGCAGAGTAGTCGAGTACCCGCTGTTCGAGTACATTGCTGACGAGTAGTATTCCTTTGTGTGCAGGAGGTGCCGCCAGCGGAGCCCGTCGAAGAGGGCGACGAGGGCGTGTGGCCCACGGTGGGGGAACCGGCTGGAAGCCGAAGTCCAGCCCCCACTGTCGAAGAACTTCTCGGCGCAACTGGAGCGCCGCCCCCTCGCTCCGCAGGAGAGCGGAGTACCCGCGGCCGCCGCCGTTGGAGAGATGGAAGCCGCGAGGGACGCAAGAGACGTCTCGCGCCGCCGCCGCCACCGTGGAGGAGGCGTAGCCGAAGAGGCGGAAGAAGAGACGCCCGCCGAGGGTGGACCGGTTGACATTGCCGCATCCTCGGTGCTCGCCGTGACTATCGTCCGGTCGAACTTGTAAGTACCACGTCTTCATGAGTAGTACTCGTTGCGGTAGTCGATTTGTCGACGACCCTCTCGTGGATACTTCGCGAGAGAAAATCCACGGATCCGAGCCGGGACCGGGGAAGAGCCCCTCGACGACGGAGGCGGAGGAAGCCGCGCCGTCCGTCGTGGAGGCCGCTCCCGAAGCCCGAGCCGCGACCGAGCCCCCGGCCACCGAAGCGCCGCCGCCGCAGGCGGTCGTAGTCGAAGGCGAGTTCCCGTTTTGAAGCCGTAGGACTCCGGGATGAGTAGTCGTAGGCACCGATGCGCGTGTCGTGTGTTGGCGGAGCGCCGAAGGAGATGACATCCCCCGCGGGGGTGCCCGTGCGGAGTTGACACCGCAGGCCCCGGTGGTCGCGGAAGGAGCCCCCGAGCCCGTGGGGGAAGTCGTCGAGAAGTCCTCCGGGGGAGAGGCGGCTACCACGTCGCCGAGGGGTTGCCCCGGAGGTGGCTATCCGCTCCCCCGAGATCCAAGACGCGGAGCCCATCCGGTGCGCGCCGATGACGGAGGCTACGTCGGGTAGCCGCGGCGGGATTGAACTTCGGCCGACGACCTCGTCGAGCCGGCGATGTTGGCGCGGCACCGGAGGCGATGCGGCGAGCCGAACAGAGGGATGAAGGTACGTAGCCGTAGCCTCCCGAGTAGTCAATCCTTTGCGTTGAGTACTCGCTTGACTTGAGCTTGTCTTGTGCGGGACGTCGCGGAGCGATCCCGCGAGAAGTCGAATCTCGCCGCAAGGTTACGGCGACACCATGCTCCGAGCCGAGGCCCCGGAGGAGCAGCTCGTGAAGTCGCGGAAGCACGCGGCTCGCCATGCGGCCGAAACTCGATGCCGCCTTCGCCAAGTACCACAACGACGTGATTGAGTTGCGGGCGAAGGGCGACGAGTTGGTGCGGAAGAACAAAGGTCTCCGCAACAAGAATAAAGGTATGTCTCTTGACTTGTCGGGTACTTGTTGGAAGTCGTCAAGCCTCGACCCGTTGTCGTGTTTGCGGAACTCGAGGGCCGGAGTGGAGCACCGAAGGCCTCGGAGGTCGGCATGAAGAACCTCTTCTACGGGAGCAGGAGGCCCGCCAGGTACTTGAGCTCGACTACAAGGAGCTCGCCTTCGAGTGCGAGAAGCACATGGAGCCGCGGATTGCCTCGACCGAGATCTCGTCAGCGCTACAAATCTTTGCGATGTTGAATGAAGATTGCGAGGCGCTCCGGCCCACCGAAGGACCTTGAAGAGGCTGCTCTCCCGATCGCGAGGCTTCGGTGCCGCACCGGGCGGCCCCAAGATCGCCCCTGCGGCGGATCGACTTCGTGAGGCGCCAAGCCGGGCCGGCCGCCTATGTCAAGCACATGGCCAAGTCGATCCCGAAGCAAGTCCCGGCCTTCATGAAGTCGTACTTCCCGAAGGCCCCGGTGGAGGTGGTCGCCGGCGGGGGTAGCCGCCAAGCGCTCGGATGAGCAAGACGCGTAGCCGGCCTGGAGCGAGATGGCTCCCATCGCGGAGCGGTGGCCGAAAAGCCGAACCTCCGGTAGTCCCGCATAGGTAGGCGGGTAGCCGTAGTTGTACGAGAAACAGCTTGTAATGAACTATTCATGTATCAATGAAATGAGATTTTCCATCAATGAGTACTCGTAACCGCGATCTCGAGTGCGGAGCGCCCATCGTGGGAGTCGGTGCGAGTAGTAGTACTCGGCTTAGTAGTCCCGTCGTAGGGAGCGGATCGGTAAACAAGTTGATGAACAATCAAGCTTTATTAGCGAAGAAGTACACCTAGGTGGCCGTGGCCGTAGTTACAAGTAGTCGCCCGGACCGGAGGCCGCTTACGCCTAAGTGGCGGCGGAGCGGGTAGCCGCTGCGCCGAGTGATCCGTAGGTAGCCGTGTAGGGCCGGATCGCGATCCGTAGGTAGCCGAGCAAAGTCGGATCTTGGAGTGTGGTCTCTTGGTAGACCGCCGCTAGAGTCCTTGACGCTCGTCACGCCCGGGGGTCCGTAGGTAGCCGCACGGGCTGGACCTGGAGGAGAGTAGTCCGGAGACTTGAAGCCAGGACCCGGAGGGTCGCTTGCGGCAAGGGGTGTTGATGTAGTCGTGTAGACTTGAACCCCGGAGTAGTCGTGTAGACTAGGCGTAGAATCGACAGAGTTGGTCGACGTTCCACGAGTTGTTGACTTCTTCGCCTTCAAGTGTTTGGAGGCGGTAGGAGCCCGGCCCGGTCACCTTAGCCACGGTGAAGGGGCCTTCCCATGGGGAGCTGAGCTTGTGGAGTCCTTCCGTGTTCTGGATACGGCGGAGGACAAGATCTCCAACGTTGAAGGAGCGTTCCTTGACGTTGCGATCGTGGTAGCGTCGGATACCCTCCGGGTACCTTGCCGATTGGACGAGGGCGGCGCGGCGAGCTTCTTCGAGGCCGTCGATATCAACTCGTCTCGCCGTCTTCCGAGACGCCTTCGTCGTAGTGCTCCACCGCCGGCGAGTTCCATATGACGTCGGCAGGGAGGATGGCTTCGCAGCCGTAGACCGAGAAGTGGGGGGATTGCCCCGTTGGCTTGGATGGTTGAGTCCGCGGCCCCCGCAGTGCGTTGGGTAGTTCCTTGATCCACTTGCCCCCTTTTGAGTTAGCGGCGTCATGTAGCCGCTTCTTGAGGGCGTCGAGCACCATCCCATTGGCGCGCTCGACTTGTCCGTTGGCCCGTGGATGGGCGACCGAGACGTATCGACGTCGATTCCGCCGTTCTCGCGGTACTCCCCCGGAACCGGTGGTTGTTGGAAGTTGGACCCCGGTGTCCGTGATGATGCGGTGGGGTAGCCCGTAGCGGTGTACGAGTTCATCCAGGAAGTCGAGTACTCGTCGCCTTGGGGCATGTGGCCGGCTTGACCTCGATCCACTTGGTGAACTTGTCGATAGCCACCGCACTCGTTGAATCCTCCGGCGCGGTTGGCGGTGGCCCAATCATGTCGAGCCCCCGGCGAGGCAAAGGGCCGGAGTTGGCGGTATGGTGACTAGCTTGTAGGCCGGGACGTGTTGCGCTTGGCGAAGAACCGACATCCTTGGCACCTTCGACGAGTTCTTCGGCATCGCCCGGGGGCGTGGGCCGCAGAAGGCTCGCCGAAGGCTTTGTCGACCGGCGTGCGTGAAGACGCGTGGTTGCCGCGAGACGCCCTTGTGGATCTCCTCCAAGATGTCCTTGCCTTCTTCACGAGGAACGCACTTCATGAGTACTCCGAGAAGATGCGCCCCGCTTGTAGAGTTTGTCTCCGACGAGGACGTAAGACTTGGCGCGGCGGACGAGTTGTTCGGCTGCGTTTTTGTCGGAGGGGGACCTTCGCTCGCTCGAGGTAGTCGATGAAGGGTTGCCTCCGGTCCACGTCGATCATCATGACCTCCGCCCACGGTGGTGGATGGGAGTACGGTGGTCGGTGGCGCCGCTCCGGGATGGATGGCGCGTGAAGCTCATGGACGAAGACGCCCGCGGTACTTGGGCGCGGGTAGATCCGGAGCTTCGAGAGGACGTCCGCCGCAACATTGTTGTCGCGGACGATGTGATGGAACTCGAGACCATAGGATTTGTTCTCGAGCTTGCGGACTTCTAGGCGATGGCGTCCATGTTCTCCTTGTTGCGGTCCCGGGACTTGTTGACTTGGTTGATGACCACCGCGGAGTCGCCGTAGACTAGTAGCCGCTTGATGCCAAGTGAAGCCGCAAGGCGGAGCCCGTGTAGGAGAGCTTCGTACTCGGCTTCGTTATTTGAGACCTTCCGGAAGATGCGGGACGTACTTGAGTTGTTCGCCCGTTGGAGAGATCGGGGAGTACCCCCCGCGCCGCGCCCTCGAGGTTGAGTGAGCCATCAAAGTACATCACCCAATGCTCGGTCGCTCGGTGGGAGTAGGTAGGCGGGTTCTCCCGCCACTCGCCATGAAGTCGACTAGTGCTTGCGACTTGATGGCCGTGCGTGGCTTGAAGTCGATGGTGAGGGCGCCGGAGCTCGACGACCCACTTGGAGATTCTTCCGGTGGCGTCTTGGTTCCTCGGGATGTCGCCGAGCGGGTAGTCGGTGACGACGGAGACCGAGTACTCCCGGAAGTAGTGCCGTAGCTTTCGCGAGGTGATGAGTAGAGCGTACGGGAGAGCCACGCACGGGGCGGTAGTGAGCCTTGGACTACGATAGAACCTCGCCGACGAAGTAGGCGGGCGGCCCGGGCCCAGGGTAGGCGTGGCCGTCTTCCTCGCCGCTCGACAACGATGGCGATGCCGACCACGTGAGTAGTCGCGGCCCCTAGGTAGAGCGATGGGCGCTCGCCCTTGTGGGGAGCCGTGAGGATTGGCGGCTTCGACGGGAAGTCCTTGAGCCGGGCAAGGGCTTGATCCGCCTCGTAGTCCACACGAACTTCTCGTGGTGCTTGAGTAGTTTGAAGAAGGGGGGGAGACCCCGTTCTCCCGGCCTCGAGATGAATACGTTCACCGCCGCCATGCACCCCGTCGGCACGGGACGTCCTTGATGCTCGTGGGAGCTTTCATGCGGTGATGGCGGAGATCTTCTCGGGGTTGGCTTCGATGCCGCGGCGGGGCGATGATGAAGCCGAGTAGTTTGCCCGAAGGGACGCCGAAGACGCACTTGTTCGGGTTGAGCTTCCGGCGGTACTCGCGTAGCGATGCGAAGGTCTCTTCAAGGTCGTCGATGAGGGTACCGGAGTCCCTAGTTTTGACAACCACGTCATCGACGTAGGCCTCGACGTTCTTGTTGAGTTGCCGCTTGAAGCCGAGCCTGGATGGCCCGTTGATAGGTAGCGCCGGCGTTCTTCAACCCGAATGACATGGTCGTGTAGCGATGACGCGCCAAACGGGGTGATGAACGCGGTCTTCT
The DNA here is from genome assembly GCA_947561735.1 of Cenchrus americanus. Classification (NCBI taxonomy): domain Eukaryota; kingdom Viridiplantae; phylum Streptophyta; class Magnoliopsida; order Poales; family Poaceae; genus Cenchrus; species Cenchrus americanus. The sequence continues at coordinate 85,720,764 of OX387240.1, read as the reverse complement.
CCTGGTCTTCTTCCTTGATTGCGATACGGTGGTACCGGAGTAGCGATCGAGGAAGCGAGCGAGTCGCGGCCCCCGCCGGTGGAGTCGATGACTTGATCAATCCGCGGCAACCCGAAGGGGTCCTTGGGGGCGGTGCTTGTTGAGGTCGATGTAGTCGACGCACATCCTCCACTCGTTCGAGTTCTTCTTGCGGACGAGGACCGGGGTTGGCGAGCCACTCGGGGATGGAAGACTTCTCGGATGAAGCGGCCGCTAGGAGCTTGGCGAGCTCCTTCTTGATGGCGTCCGTCCGTCGTCGGCAAAGCGTCGGAGGTGTTGTCGCTTGGGGGTGGCCTTTGGATCGACGTTGAGGCGGTGCTCAATCGGCTCCCCGGGCACTCCGGCATGTCCGGCGGCTTCCACGCGAAGATGTCGCGGTTAGCCCGAAGGAAGGCGATGAGCGCGTCTTCCTATTTGGGGTCGAGGCCGGCCCCGATGGTGGTGGTCTTGCTGGGATGCTTTGTTCCAAGGTCGATCGTCCCGACGAGTACCTCCTCGGGTGGGCGAGGCTTGTTGGTGGTTGTCGGACTTCTGCGGGATGTCGAGTTCGCTCGTGGCGAGCTTCTTCGACGCGGCGTAGACCTCCATCATTGCATTGGGTACTTGGTTCGTGGAGGCGATCACCACGGCTTCGTATCGCGGTCGTGGGAGATCTACAAGTCCCCTTGGAGGGAGAGTACGCCCATTTGGACTTGGCATTTTGAGTACCAAGTAGGTGTAGTGGGGCACGCCATGAACTTGGCGATGGCGGTCTGCCGAGGATGGCGTGGTAAGAAGTCTCGAAATCCGCGACCTCGAACTTGATGTACTCGGTGCGGTAGTTATCCCGAGACGCCCGAAGGTAATCGCGGTACCACCGAGCCCGGTGGGATAGCCGCGTTGCACCGGGACGATGCCGTAGAAGGGCGTCTTGCTCTTGGTGAGCATGGGGGTGACGTCGAGGTTCATCTTCTTCAAGGTCTTGGTGAAGAGGACGTTGAGCCCGCTTCCGCCGTCGATGAGCACCTTGTTGAGCTTGGAACCCGCCACTGTTGGCTTCAGGACGAGGGGGAACCGTCCTGGTTCGGAGAAGTTGGTCCATTGGTCCGCGCGGGAGAAGGTGATGGGTACCTCCGACCACCTGAGAGGGGTCGGGACCGCTGGTTCAATGGACATCACTTCACGACGGGTAGCCTTCGCTCCCTTTGTTGGGCGATCCGCCGAAGAGGACGTTGACGGTCTTCTCGGGTTCTTGGAAGTCGTTGTCGTTGCCGTCCTTCTTCTTGCCCTTTTGGTCGTGAGGGTGCGGTGGCTCCGGCGTATCCTTGAGTGCATGCACCGAGCTGGTAGCTTGCTCGGTAGTGTGGTTGCCGTTTGGATGCCACGGGCACTTCTCCTTCGGCGGGTCCTTGAACCCGCCGAGAATTCTTCTTCGAGTTCCCTTTCGGAGGGCGGCGGATAGCCGCGACGGTGTTGTACGCTTGCGCTTGCGGTTGGGACCCGAGTAGTAGTAGTAGTAGTAGTTGTTGTTGTTGTTGCGGCCGCTTTGGTTTGCATTCTTGCCACGTAGCGCCGCCCTCCCCGGTTCTCGCTTAGACTTGCCGCGGATGGCGTCGTACTTGGCGTTGGCCTTGTCCTCTTCATCCGCCCGGGACGTGATCATGTCCTTGAGGTGGGGAATGGACTGGGCGGCGACGACCGAAGTCCTCGAAGGTGCGGCGATGGTAGAGGCCGTCCGGAAGAGGTCGATGACCTCCTTGTCGGTGACGTCGATGACGGTAGCGCGCTTGTCGAAGAAGCGGCGCATGTACTTGCGGAGGGTCTCGCCTTGTTCTCGCTGATCATGGCAAGGTCCATGCGAGTACCGGCGGCCCATGGCGCCCGCGAAGTTGCTTGTGAACTGCTCCTTCGGTGGTCCCACTTGTCGATCGAGTGCTTGTCCGGCGACTCGAGCCATGTGAGTGGGGCTTGGTCCGGGCGAAGGGGAAGTAGAGGCACTTGGTGTCGGCTTGTTGCCTCCAACGTTCTCGATGGAGAGGGCGTAGCAACGGAGGCACCGGATGGGATCCTGCTTCGCGTCGTACTTGGTGATCCCCAAAGGCTTGAACTTGTCGGGGAGGAGCGAGGTTGCGAGCGGGGTGAGAAGGCGGGGAAGCCGTCGCCTTCAGCAGCGGTGGTCGACTTCTTCTGCCGCAACTCCTCGATCCTCTGGCGAGCATCGTACCCGCCATGAGAGGCACGGAGGCGTGGCTATGCGCGTGGCCACGGCCGCCGCGGCGCCGCCGCCTCCGGCCTTTCTTGTTGGCCCCGTGGTTGGAGGGGCGCCGCCGTCGCCGCCGCCTGTCGGGGGTCGTTGCCGCCGCCCCGGCCGGGAGCACGGTGGGGAACGACTTCTCGGTTGCCTTGGTCTTGTTGTGAAGGTCCGCCGGCATTGGAGCGGCGGCGGTTTGGATCGGCGGGAGGTCGGCTCGAGTACGGTTGGGGCCGGGGTCGGCCCTTGCGACTAGTAGCTTCGTTGTCGCGGGGCTTAGCCGGGAGAGGTTGGGCGACTACGTTGTCGACCCGCATGAAGTAGGCTTCTTCGGCGAGCTTGGCGATGACCTCTCCGGCGCGTATGCCCCGAGCACGTCGTGCGATCGGCGTGATCGACATGAGGCACCGCTCGGGGGGTGGTGTGTACTCGCTCTCGACCGCCTCGAGAGCTTCCGCAAGGTTGCGGATGGGAAGGTTGTCTCTGAGCCGCCGGCGCCGTTCGCTACGCTTCCTGTTGCGTTCGCGTCGGGCGTCCCTGTTGGCGACGGTCTCGTCTGCAGGTGCGTTGGCAGACAGCTCGTCTGCGGAGATGTCCTCCAGGTACCTGTCTTCAGCCGTGCTTGAGGGTCCTGGGGTGTTGTCACCGGCCGCCATGAAGACTTGGCGATCGGGGGTACCCAAGCTGGACTCAGAGGGTGCCACCTCAGTTGGTGTGTTTGAGTCGGCTGGGCCAGTGGTGTTCCCTCCTGGAACGGTAGTGAGTCGATGTAGGCGACGTAGCGTGAGTCCTCCTTTGTCGGTTCGGCGAGGCTTGCGGTGCGGCCGATGGCAGACGTATCTTCCGGTCGGCGTCGATTTTATAACCGACCCCGAGGGGCGGCCCACGACAAGGGAAGCTCGGAGGAGTCATCTTCGGACTCGGGCTCCTCGGGGTCCGACCCAAAGTCGAACTCGTAGTCCGGATTCGAGTAGAACTCGGAGAGAGGGCCGGAGTACGAGATGTGGTCGGGGACGGCGTCGTAGTCCGAGTTGTACTCGGTTACGGGCTCCTTGCCGGCCCGGCGTGGTGTAGGAGCCTCCCGTGCGGGCCGGCCCGAGGACGCGAGGGCCACGCGCGAGCGCGGCGTGGTGAAGGGGCCGCTGCGATGGGCCGAGCAGCCCGGCTCGCATGCGACGACCCATGGCGACGTCGGGTTCGAGTTGGAGACGGACTCGAGCTCGAAGTCGGCGTGATGGTTGAAGAGCGAAATTTCGCCGAACTTGCGGCGAGTTCGCCGTGACAACTTCGGGAAGCGTCACGAGGCTGTCCTCGGGTTGGGCTGCATGGTCGGCGGCGGCGGAAGGAGCCCGCGCCATCGGCGGTGCGGACCCGGGCGCCGAAGACGAAGGTGTCGCCGCGGTTGAAGGCGACGGTTGGCTTGATGTGAACGGAAGCCGTCGAGTTCGCCATGTGATCTCGAGCGAGAGCCCCTACCGGCGCGCCAGTGTCGGTGTTTTAGGCCGGCAACCTACTACGAGGAGTACCGAAGTAGATGAATGTGACTCGCCGAGATCGGTAACTCGAAGGAAGAGACACGTGGCACACAATTTAGACAGGTTCGGGCCACGAGGTGCGTAATACCCTACGTCCCGTATCTTTGCGTAGCTCTGGATTGATAGGGCACGATTACACGATGGTGCAATAATGCGCCGTGGGTTGTATGAGATGAGATTGGATGAGGGGATCGGTCCCTGCCTCGCCTTATATAGTCGGGAGGCAGGGTTACAAGTCGGAGTAGGAAGAGAGTACTAGTCGAGTACGTCCAGGAGTCCTCTGTACAGTGCGGAACATGCACGGCTTCCTAACCGAGTACTACTCTGTGTAGTCCTTGTGCTCCACGCCTTCGGATGCGGGTGCGGCGCAAGCCGGGTAGTCCCGGGGCCCACCGAGTAGTCGGTCCTGGTACCCATCGAGGTAGTGGGCCCGAGGGAGGTCCATACGACACCCACGTCGGCTAGGGAAACCCTAGACAACTAGCACGACCCTCATCTTCAAGTTGGTGTCCCTCAAGCTTCTCTTGCTCCTTGGCGGCGGATTACGACTTCGGTTCTCCGTGGCTCTCGGTCGGGGGGCTATTTATAGCCGAGAAGCAATTAGGTCAAAGGAGAGGCCGATTTGGCCCCGAAGTGGGGCTGGGCCGGCCGGCTGGGCCGGCCGGCCGGGCCCAGTCGGCCCATCCCGCGGCTGCTTCGCCGGTGTTGCTTCCCACGTCTTCTAGATGTTCTCCCCTTTTGCATGTGGGCCCTTGACGTCGGTTTCTCTCCGAATTGGACTCAACTCCTTGTCTTGCAAGATTCGACACTTTTACGGTTCGGTCCTCGGAGTTTATCATCTTCTCGGGCTTGGTCCTTGGGCTCTTGGAGTCATGTTCACTTCATTGCTTGACTTGTATCGGACTTCAAGGTCTTGTCATGAGGTGCTTAATGAACTTATCCGGAAGTCTTGCTTTCAACGTTAAAACCTGCGTAAACACATAACTCCAAAACCGACATGCACAAGTGAACTTGTTATACCACGGGGGTTAGTACCAATGAATAAGATACAAAAGTCATGCCAACACCGAAGGTAAACTCATGGCTAGGTTGACGGATTTTCACCGTCAACGGGGAGATTCATCTCTGGAGAATTTATTGCTTACGGGAGAAGGTGATGAAGATGAGATCTCCACTGGGATAGGTAATTCAGCCCCGGATGGACTTGCTTGCTGGACCACTGGGACATCTACAAGCTGCTCTTCCATTGTTTCTTCTGCAAATATCAAATTGGAAGGGTAAATGCCAGTGCTCATCCTTAAAGAAAAGACAGTAAAGGTCATACCAGTGGATGGAGCATTGGCAGGTACTGGTTCTGAAGACTGCTGGGCTCTGGTCTGAAAATGCACAATGATATGATTCATCAAGAACAGAGTAATCTTGTGATCAAGAGGATAAAGGATTCTACCTCAATGAGCACTTTCTTGATAGTCCTCCTCCTTTTGGCGAATTTGGAGGGGCAACCGAGAGATAGACCTTGCCTCTTGTCGGCGGCAAGGCTAGAGAGGCCCGGGATACGATGTGGCATACGGCCATTAGTTGAGCCGAGTTGTGGATTTGAATCCCGATCTTTGAGATTGGGCCTTGACATTATAAGTAATATCCCCGGCTCGAGGGGCGGGCACCGTGTTCGTGGACAAGAAGATGAAGGTCGGAATCATGAATAAAGAGGACATGTCGATCCAAGGATTCATTGTATTACCTCCGAAGTTGGCGGGAAATCGGGCATCAACTCTGCACGGGAATACATGGACGGGCTCACTTCGAAGATGTGATCATGAAATTCTTGCCACCGGGAGTTGAAGGTGGGATGAGCTATGGTTGTGGGCACGAAAGGACATGTGTAGACGGTTGGGCGCACACATAATTAAAAACCTGTTTGCCTTGCATCAGCTCTTTGATTTCCTCTCTGGGCTTGAGGAATTCGTGCAGGAACAATCTTGGGGGCATTTGTCCACATCCAATTTGCCTGGCCATTACATTGGGCTGATAATACTCATAAGTGCTAACATTCAGTCGCCCTCCATTGAACTCAGCCGGCAGTATGCATGGGCGGATTATGATGTTAAAGATCTCTAAGAATCTCCTATCTTGACGGCTGGGTTCAAAGGAAAATTCAACAGGAAAGGTCAAGGTGTCATTGTCCAGATAAGGAATCCGGAGAGGATTGGGGGAAACCTTTGACGAATAGCTCGAAAAGGCGGCTAATGTCTGTCGAACAAGAATAGTTGAAGCCGCTTCTCCGTAACTACGGCATCCTTTGGTAGCTTGAGGTTCTCCTTCGGAGGTAATTGGACAAGGGGAAGAACACGGAATTCAAATCGACACCAACGATCCGATGCATGTGGAGCGGCGGCCACATTTGAACGAACCACCAAGGGCGGTTGACACATGTTATCCGATTCCCATTTGGTATACATTTGGGTAACGATCGATGAAGCATGTGGTATACGGCGCCCAAGAAGAATTTTCCCGAGAGGGAGGCGGGCGCCACGGCCCGGATGAGTTGCCATTGTGATGTGGTTCAAGGTGGGCTCGTTGGCTTTGCCACGGAAAACAAATACGCACGGCCACATATTCGAGAAAGGCTGCGTATTCAACCTCACAGAGGGGATTGTCTTTCATGTGCTTCAAGATGTAATTCTTGTAGCAGTTCCCGGCTTTACCCCACAGTACGGCGTGAAGAGCCTTTGAAGTTCCAAGGTTGGACGGTCGTGATGTCAAGGCCGGTGATCATATAAACATCGGCCAAAGTTGGAGACATTGGGCCATGCCCAAAAAGGAAGGCGTTGACGCCATTTGACCCGAAGTGGCGGGCGGCAATCGGGGAGATCTTCGTTCTTAGGGGTCTCGGCCAGCGACAACTCCGAGCGCGGGGCGATACGGAGGTCGTCTAGATTGGTCAATCCACTCTTGTACGCAAGAATCCTCACGATACCAAGTTCTCCGACTGCCAATTGGAGGTAAAGGCCGAGTTCTTGAAAGCGTCTTGCCATTGAGCCGGTGGAGACGAGCCGCTTTAAAGGGGATTCTGCGAGATTCGAAGTTTGCTATGAAATCTCGAGGGTCGAGAGTTCCCCACGGGACCAAGATAGTAAGATCTCGAATTGGCCTCGGTGCGAATCAAAAGCTCGGTAGAAAGCTCTGAAAGAAAAGTGGAAAAGGAAATCTCGGGTAAAATTGAAAACCTAAATGTACACGATCATCTTGGTTCGAGCGCCATTGGAAGTGTTGAGTTTGGAACGAGGGGATTTAGGGTTGGATACGGATGAAGATTCGGCGGATTGTGAAGAACGGTGTTGACGGATTTGATACGAAGATTCGTGGGGGAGTCAAGTGTGGAACAAAATTACTTTTATCCCACAATTGAAGGGGCATGTGTTAACACCAAAATTTGGTACGGAGTCGACTTGTGGGTCCGGTTCGGTGAAGAGTCCGTCCGGTGGAAGGAAGGGCTTTTTCAAAGATATTCAGCAAAGAGATCGCGGTCGGCTATACGCTCGGTTCGGCAAAGGAACGGAGAGGCGATTTTGCGGGATTGGACGGTGACGTGGCTCAATCGGGGGAAACGAATGGATGGATAAGCGATCAAGCTTAGAGATAAGTTAGGCAACGAATCCATTCGAAGTTGTACTCAACGGGGGTATAAATATGACCCCGAATGTATGTAAAAAAAAAATCAATCATTCCTCAATACACACCGCCTTACGCCAAACCCTAGAGTCCTTGTCGTGTCGTCGAGTTCTTTGAGAGGGCCATTCGATCCGTCGACCTCCGTGAGTACCGGCAACCTTGTATCATGTCTAGTATCATGCGGTGGATTTAGATCTGATGCAAGTAGTCTTGTTACCATGCTTCGTATCATGCGGTAGATTCAAGCTTGGTTTAAGAGGGTTTCTTGTTAGATCATGAGTCATGCGGTAGACTAAGATCTAGCTTGAAGCTAGTTATCGGCTCTATTGGGTTTTGGCAAGATCCAATAGATTCATTAAGTTACCCCGTGTTATCTTGAGTTTTACTTTATGTTTTAATTCATGTAACACACCCTTGCCCAATCTAGATTGGTTTGGATCGGCTTTATCTCATTTATGATCCTTGTTCGAGTAGATTTCATATTTTAACGCGTGGATCTTATGCTTTCCGATAGCCGAAACCGAATCGATCTAGATTGTTACATGTTGCGGGTTCAAGCTTGCTCATGTTCGTATAAATCTTGAAAGAGCCGGGTGTCATGTGGTAGATGCGGGTTTTTGGGTTGCTTTGGAGCTAGTCATCCGGTGGATTAGATTCCCAAATCAATCGATAGATTTGTTCGCTTGGTAATGTTTGTTCCTTCTTCATGGACCCCGAATCGGTACGTTCAGCCGTATTCGGTTATGTTTCTCCACGAGTAGAACACGTGCGTTATTCATGCCTTGAATGGTGTATGCTTTTAGCTTTCCTTATTTAGATTGTATCATGCGGTGGATAGATCTATTTGTGGAAAGTGGTACGGTGTTTCATGCAAGTTGTATCATGCGGTGGATAGATTTGCTTGACATCGTGCTCGACGGGTTTTAAAGTAGCTAGACATGCGGTAGACTAGTGCTTTGGATCTATGCATGCTTGTTTAATACATGATCATGTCCGTGTTTTACTTTATTTGTTTATTTAATGCTAATCTTTACGGGGAATCGGTCATGACCTCGTGCATGTGCATTCTTGTTCAAACAAAGACCGATCACCGTCATGCTCACGTCATCCATTCAGCAATGTTATTGTTTCCCGAATGGTTGTAGATCGTCGGTGAGATAGCTTTCTATAGCTATGTGTCATTTCATTTGGCTTCTTAGCGTAAATATGGAGCACATGCGGTACCACCGGCAAGTTCCAAGCTTTGGTATTTAATTGCATTATCTTTTGTTAATTTTCGGGGAAAAATTGAGCGGCATGTCTTTCGCTCTGCGCGTGTGAAGCTTGACTTTGTTCGGCTTTGTGTGATTGGCGTTGAGTGCACTTTTCGCGTCAACAACCACCAACCCATGATTTGCATTAGTCTTCAAGTTTATTAATCATGTGAGGGTCCAAGCCGCTCATGACCGTGAGCACGGCGATCGATCGATTTAACACTGCGAGAGGTAGTACACTTTACCCACGGTTCGTGTTCCCCATCTTGCCGGGTTAGCAGGACCCTTAAACACTTCCAAGGTGAGTGGCTAGGGGTCCACTACGAAGCCTTTACAAAGGAAAGAAGAGAAACCAAGCGGCCCGCAACGATTACGACGGCGGAGCGAGCCATAACCCTCCCTAGTGGTCAACACCTTAGCCAAGGCTGCTACCCCAAAAGGACCGGGCTATACCCCTTCAACTCCGGCCCCCGTGCCCCTCTCGGAAAAGAGCTATCATCTAACCCACTCTCCTAATTAATCGGCTAAGCCGAGCCATGTGGGTTTGTGGTTGTCCTGTTATCTTGGGTGGTTCTCCATGTTCCAATTATGAATCAAGTTATCTTGGTTTAAGCACAAACACATTTATAAGCAAAGCCGAGATGTATAACATAAACAAAGCATAACCAAACTCATGTAGAGCAAACTAAGCATTTATCTACCCCAAACATTTGTTTAAACGGGGGTTGATCAAGGTAAAGTGGTAAAGCATCTAGTCAAGTCCTTAGCTAGGTGTTTGCCCATCGGATTTATGCATAACAACGGGAGTAGTAAACATTGTTTAGCATGCGGTGTCATAGGTTCAAAAAGATTATGCGAGAGGGGGAAAGCCACTTGCCTTCCTCTACGAGCTGGGTGAAATCCTCCTCGAAGACGGGCTCTTCCCGATCACTTCCGACGGGGAGCTCGGATGAAACGAGGCACGATATCTACGAGTCAAACATGGATAACAAACAATAAACAAAACAGTACACCAAACAGTAACAAAACTGGTAAATTTACTGTTTAAAAGATTCTACTCGTCGAGACGAACATTTTGATATATAGAACGCTAAAAACGGAGTTAAAATGAAAAAGATATGATTAAAACGAGTTTACGGGGGCCTATACGCAAGAAAACTTAGTTTACGGGGCTTTTATAAATAAAATCGGGGCTAATACATAATTTTATATAAAAACTAAAGGGCCTAGGTGCTAAAACTCAAGAAAAGGACCTCTAACACTATTATCTAGGGTAGACGGGGGCTAGATTGCAAAAACCGGGACCTATCGTGATGATTCTTAAAGGTGGAAGGGCCAGAGCGCTTGCTAAAGTTTAAAAACTCGGGGGCTCTTAAGAAAAAGGGCCGCGAGCCGCACGCGTGGATCTCGGATCCAACGGCGGGCGACGCGCGCGCGCACGCGTGGACCGGCCGTGGGCGCGGTCCACAAGCCCACGGTGGACCATCCTTAAAACGCGAAGGGGGGTACGTGATCCCCGGCCGTGCGCGCGAGATCCAAATGGCCACGGACGCTTGCAAGCGGTGGGCGGCGGCGGCGCCGCCGCGGAGGGCGGCGGCGCGCGGCGGGGGCTCGCGGCGCTAGCTCTCTACGGCGCTCCCGGCCATCACTTTGTCCACGGGTTGGGGCAAAATGTCGCGGGGAAGCTTGCGCACGTGCTCGTGAGGTCTACGGGGAGCGATTGGGCCTCACCGGCGGTCGACGCACGGAGTAGGGGCGGCGCGGGCGCTTCCGGCGAGCCCGCGGGGACGCTACTAAGTGCGAAAAGGAGGGGGGGTGGGCGGGGGATTTTGCTTACCACGCACGGGGGGATGACGACGGGCCAACGGGTGAAGAGGAGGCGGCAACGAGAGGGGGCTTGACGACGGCGGCGGCTCGGGCGGCGCTCGGTGAGCTCGGGGCGCGGCGCCACGGGCGTACGGGACGAAACACCGCGGCAACACGAGCTTGTCAAGCTCCTAGCGATCCCAAAGGTCAAAGAAAATAGGCGGGGGGGGGGGGGGGGGGGGTGGTCTAGCCCTTCACGGCGGCGACGGATCGACGGCGGTGGCGGGAACCCGAGGCGGCGGCGCGGTGAGGGTGGTGCTCGTGCGTGCGCGTTAGCGGGTTGCGAGAGGCAAGGGAGGCACGGGGGTGCGTGCGCGAGCTTAAAAAGGAACCGAGGATGGAAGGCGAGGCGGGTAGGGGTCGGGACGGCGGCGTCTTGCCATTGATGGCCACGGCCATCACGGCTAGGGTTAAAGGATGGAAAGAAACGACCCTACTTGATCACGGGAAGGTTAATTGCCTTAAATGATCGCAAAGAGAAGAAAGGAAGGCGGGGAGGCGGCGGGGCGCGGCGGGGTCGCGCGGCGCGCGGCTCGGGGAGGGGTCGGCGCGAGGAAGAAGAAAGGAAGGGGAGAGGGGAGGGCCGACGGTGGGGCCCCGCGCGTCGGCGCCGCGGGGTAAAAAGAAAAAGGGGAAGGGGGAGTGGTGGGGGTGGCGCGGGGGTGGGTTGGGCCGCACGGGGCCGAAAAGGAGCCGGTGCGTTTTTTTTTTCAAACTTCATTTTCAAATCGTTTTTCATCTCAAATTCAATTCAAACTTTTTCAAACTTTTTTCAAGAATTTTGTAAACTTTTTAGAAACCACACAAGCAACCAAAAACCATGCAAGCCAGGCGATGATGCACACACACACTTGTTGTCTCTAAGTTTATTAAATTATCTTTAATATTTTTAGAGCTCAATTTAAATAGCAATTTAATCTCCTTAAATCCTTAAGGCTAATTTAAGTTGCCAAGTAATTTTAGTGATGGAATTTTAGGGTGTCACGGAAACGGGAGCGAGTCGATGTAGGCGACGTAGCGTGAGTCTCCACTTATCGGGTCGGCGGGCTTGCGGTCGGCCGATGAACGAATCTCCCGGCCGGTGTGGAGGTTATAACCGATCCGGAGGCTGGCCACGATAAGGGATGCTCGTAGAGATTGTCCTCGGACTCGGGATCCTGCGGGTCCGACCCGAAGTCGAACTCGTATGCGGGGAATCCGAGTAGAACCGGAGAGGGGGGTTGGAGTCCGAAGCGTGGCGGGGGCGGTGTACGAGGTCCGAGTTGTACTCGGGTACGAGCTCCTTACCGGCCGGCGCGAAGGAAGAGCCTCCTTGCGGGCCTGGCGAGGATGCGGGGACCACGCGTGGAGCGCTCACGGGGTGGTGGGACCACGTGCGATGAGCGAGTAGCCGGCTCGCATGCGATAGCCCATGGAGACGTCGAGTTCGAGTTGGAAGCGGACTCGAGCTCGAAGTCGGCGTGATGATCGAAGAGCGAAATTTCGCCGAACTTGCTTGGCGAGCTCGCCTGTGAAAACACGGAAGGTTCACGAAGCCGGTCTCGGGGTTGGGCGGCATGGTGGGCGGCGGCGGAAGGACCCCGCGCCGTCGGCGGTGCGGACCCAAGCGCCGAAGACGAATGTGTCGCCGCGGTTGAAGGCGACGGTTGGCTTGAAGTAGACGGGAGCCGTCGAGTCCGCCATGTGATCTCGGGTGAGATCCCCTACCGGCGCGCTAGGCGTCGGTGTTTTAGACCGGCAACCTACTAAGGGGAGTACCGAAGTAGATGAATGTGGCCTCGCCGAGATCGGTAACTCGAAGGAAGAGACACGTGGCACACAATTTAGACGAGGTTCGGGCCGCGAGGTGCGTAATACCCTACGTCTTGTATCTTGCGTAGCTACGGATTGATTGGGTACGATTACAAGATGGTGTAATAGTACGCTATAAGATGAGATTCGATACTAAAGAAAGGTCCTGCCTCACCTTATATAGTCGGGAGAGCGGGGTTACAAGTCGAGTAGGGAGAGAGCACTAGTCGAGTACGTCTAGGAGTCTTCCATACGGTGCGGGACATGTACGACTTCCTATCCGAGTACTTCTCCTCCGTAGTCCTTGGGCTCCACGCCATCGGGTGCCATGTAGCTCAAGCCGAGTAGTCCCGGGGGCCCACCGAGTAGTCGGTCCCGGTACCCACCGAGGTAGTGGGCCCGGGGAGGTCCATACGACAACATGACAGCGATAAAATGACACTAGGCGATCACTTTCCAAATATCATGTCAAACTTCCTCTTTAGCCAATTCAACCTAGCCTCATTGGTGGGTACGATCATAAACATCCGCCTATGTTTCTTTTTGACAAACAACTCGGTAGCCACAAAGTGCTCATCACTCCCAAGATCAGCCCCACATGCAATGACATGACCCATGACTTCCTCAATCCGATCCCTCCAAACCTAGCCGCAACAAAAGCACGAGCACTCTCTCGTTATCTTTGTCATATTCTGTTGTATAACTATTCCAGGTGCTACTCTTAGGCTTCTTGTTAGGTTTATCTAAAATAATATGAGGCTTCCTCTTAGGTTTGTTGCTAGGTGCGGGAGAGACTTCCAAATTCTCTTCACCAATATCATCACCGTTCTCTTCGCCATTCCCCTCACCATTGTCTTCACCTTCATTCTCCAAGTCGATATCATCCGAACGAGTGTTAGGTGGTATAATTGGGTTGATGACATAGGATTCCAATGATCGGTCTCTTCATTCATGATGTTCCCAAACATCACCTTCGGATATTCTTCATTTTGAAGTGGCTTATTCTTAAATTTTCCAACACCGGGTATCTCCTACATAATTAAGTTACGGTAAGCAAGTGTATAATTACCAACGAGACTATAAAAGAAAGCAAATGTTAGGTGTTCACGAGATTTGATTTTTTTCCACCACTCGGCATCCATGTTGATACTTCTGTGCTCCAACTCCAACCCGGTTCCGGTTTGTTTCCTCATCAATTTTCTCCAAATAGACATATCATTCTTCAACTTATCCCATTTGTTCTTAAGGTCGACTTCTTTTTAACATGATACCGGTGGACTGGAAAAATCCTTTGATAACCTCATCATACCCCACATTATTCAAGTGTGTGTTTGGTCTATTTAGTTCCTTTTTTGATCGGCAAACAATTGGCAAACTAGGGTGGTATTCTCATCGGTTCAATCAATATAATCTCCTCCCTATACATGATTTATGACAGTCCAATTTATATCTACAAATTTAAAAAACAAAGAACAAGGCAAAGACATCGAATTATACCTCATCATCTACGACCCTTTGCTTGATGCGGCACGTCTCCTTCTCTGAGCACCGGAGGTAGCTGATGCTTGAGACGCCAAAAACGCATCGCCGATGGAGGGATCCGTTTCAAAACGCCCGATCATGCCACTCCCCGGACCCGCCTCCTTCGTTGCCCGGACCGGCGGGGCCGCTGGAGAGGCCGGTCGCGCCCACCATGGCGGCCGCGCCCTTTGGAATGGGCGGGCGCGGGCTGCCCTAGGTTGGCCGGGCCCCTGCCGTGGTGCCCCTGTTGCACCGCCGGCCGCGGCCGGCCACACCCCCGGCCGGGCCCTTGCCTTTGGCGGCGGCGGCGGCCCCGCCTTGGCCGCTTGCGCCCACGGCCGGGCCGCCGCCGCGCCTCTCCCCGGGCCGGCCGGGCCGAGCCTACCGCCGCCGGGCGGTCGCGCCCCGGCCGGGCGCGGGCGGCGGCGGCGCTGTGCCAAGGCCGCCGGCCATGTCTTCGCCTAACTCGTCGGTCACTTCAAATCCTTCGAAAACGGAGCAAATGAATCCTCCCGAGATAGCACCATGAGCTCCGTTTTGCTCCCCGTCTCCGGTGGCCGCCGCTCCATTGCCATCCATGGCGTCTAGGGTTGAAGAAGGAGGACGTGAAAGGCCAACTCGACGCCCGGGAATTGAGAGGAGGAGGCGGAGGGGGGCGGACGGCTCATCCGCGGCGACTCCGGCGGTCGGCCGGCCGCCCGGCGGAGGGAAGGGTGCCGGCGGCGTCTGTTCACGATGGAGGCGGCGGCGCGAGAGAGAGGAACGGTCGCGGGGGAGGCGATGGGTCGCGGTGGGTAGGAAAAAAGAACGAAGCCGGTATGTTGTGTAATCGGTGGCAAAGGTGGGTAATTACCCCCCAACTCCACGAGTTGTTATGAAAATCGTGTTTGCGAGTACCCCTTGAGGCACTCCATGGATTTGGTGGAGTTGGGAGCTAGATCCATGGATTTGGTGGATCTAGAGTTTTTGGAGGTAGGGGTGTTTGGCGGGAAAAAAATGGAGTGGAGCTGTTTTTGTGGATGCGGAGCCGTGTGGAGCTCTCCCAAACACGCCCGTAGTCGGTGAGTCCCTCGGAAGAGTACGTGCAAAAGAGATTTTGGTCTAGATTTGTCAAAAACAATCTCATTCCTTGTCGGTCATATTGCCCATAATAATGCGGATGCGGCCGTTAGTAACAATGCATTGTACTTTTTTTACCTACTTGGGACCAATTCGAAACAAATTAGTTATACGGTGGGTGGTCTAATCCCAAAAAGTAAATAATTAGAGGGCCACAAAAATTTGGCATAAAAGCAATCGAAAAAAAGGTGTTGAATCGACTCTAGGAATGGCAAAGGCAACAAGACTTGTCTCCATGCCAATTTCTCTGGCTAGATTATCTTTGGTGAGAATGACACCACATTTCATGTAGCACATGAATATTTTAATTTTCATAGGTAACTTTGTTTGCCAAATATCTTGTGAAACACGCTCTCCGTTGGTAATTAAGATAGTATATATAGACTTGTCGGGGACAGCCATAAGGGTCCCCTAAATAACCGAGGGAAACCCGCTTAAAACCCGCAAAAAACGCAAACCATGGATCAACTCACAATCCTAAACACGTGCACGACACGATCACAGTCCTGGTGGCCCCCCGCGGCCCACCGGGGCGACACAGCGGAACGCTCCCTCGAGCAAGGTCCGCCTCGCTCGAGGGCTGAACGCCCCCTCGGGGCGAAGTCCGCCTTGCTAGAGGGCTATGCGCCCCCTCGGGCGGGGTCCACCTCGCTCGAGGGCACCCGCACGCGTGTCGTCCACACTCCCCGCCCCCGTGTACGGGCATTTAATGCTCGACGCCACGGGACGCACGCCACGACCCTGACACACCCGGGAATCGCGTCCGGCGCCGTTCCACCGACTCCCTGGGGGAGGCCATCCCCCGCCGTGTTTAGCACGCGTGCGATGAGGCTAGTGTCAGCCCCGTGACACTGCGCCGCCTACCCCCGTACGGCTAACGCGCCGAGCCCTTGAAGGGGGGCTGGAAGCACCCTCGAATACCTTTCCCGTGATTACACAGGGCTACGCCGTGACGTCAGGCCGGCAGGATCGATCATCCCCGTCGCTGTCAACCCTGTGCGGCCATCCCTGCCACCGCAGCGCCACGCCGGGCACTGTGACGACATCCCCGACACTGTTGGAGTGCGCGGGGACAAGACGTCGCCACGACCACCATTGTGCCACGTACGGGCCCCCGTCGACGGTACTCTCGAATCGGCCCGCTACGGCGGTCGGACGACCAACCATTATGCCGCCGCTCTCGAAGCCGCTCTGTGCGGGCACAGGAGCGCGCCACGACGCCACGCCTGGAACGAGATTCGCCAGGACGGCCGTCAACTCCACGGCACTGCTCGCCATGCCTCCACACGTAGGAGAATAGTGCGGCACGCCCGTAAATCACCCTCTCCTTGGTCTATAAAAGGAAGGGCGATCCCCCGGCCGCACGGGGGGAACACGGGACGACGGACAACGATCACCCACGCGCTCTCCGTCTTCTCCACAATATTGGCACTTGCCTCAATCAATACCTGCGGGACTTGGAGGCCGGGCCTCCTCTCCCTCCACGCACCGCAGCCCCCTCTACGAGCACCGCGGTGCGAAGCAATATAGTGCCACGAGCACACCCCTGCTTTGGACGTACGGCCCGGGCGGAACCGGGATAAACTCGGTGTCCTTAGTTGATAGCACCGAACCATCGAGAGGTTGATCCCAACGCTCATTACTAGTTTGTGTCGGGACTACTTTCCGCACCGAACGGTTGGCGCGCCGGGTAGGGGATAGCGGCGAAGATCGGCTTTCGCTAACCCTCTCGATGGTGATTCGCACCGAGTACCGCGGCCGAGAGGCATTCCGGGGGCAGCTCGGACCCCCTCTCGACCGGATTCAAAATCCGGTTCGGAAGCTCGAACTTCCGGGCCACGAGGAACGGCTACCTCATGTGCATCACCAAGCGCGAAGAACTCCGTGCGCGGCGGCGGACCGGGCTAGCATCGGTCCCCGTCGCACACGCGCGCGGGGGATCAACACCCACAAGCACGGATGTTGCGGGCCCCTTGACGCCGTCGACGCTCGGTCGGCGCTCTCGACGGGGCGCGGACGGAACGCCGCGGCGGCTGCGCGCGCCGCCTCGCGGCGCGACGCGCTCACCGACGAGACCACGGGCCCCGACGGGGGGAGCGCTCGGTTTCGACCGCGGTTCCCCCTCGGCCTGCACGGCGCTACGACGGCGTACGTCGCCTCCGCCAACACCGACGCGGCGACACGCGGGGTTCGCCCTGGCCGCCATGTTCCGGCCGTCAAGGATCCCAGCGCCTCCACCGACGACGAGTCGTCCCACGGCTCCGCCGCCAGGCGCCACCGCCACCTCGCACGGGTACGCGGAGTGGGACTTCTCCCGGCATGCCCGACCTAGTAATGTTCCGGCGGTTCCTCGATGCCACGGACCCTGCGGGTTCGGTTACTCCCGACGACTCCGGTGTCGGGAGCTACGACCCCGCACGGGAGTGTTTCGTGGTACTCGCCAATGATCAAGCGAGGCGCCGCAAACGCGGTGGAAGCCGGCGACGGAGAGGTTCCCCCCGGTCTGGGGGCTGGACCGCGCCTGGGTGCGGGACCGAGCGCGCCTCCCCCTCGCCGCCAAGGGGGGCCGACGTCAATGCACAACTGGCTCAAGCGCACGAGCTCGAGGCTAAGCTCGCAGAAGAATACCGTGCGGTGTGGCTGCTCCGAGCTTCCATCGCGGGAGAAGCCTCCGCACGCGAGTTGGGCAGACAAGCCCGCGATCGCATCAACACCGACTTCGACGTCGACAACCCGAACACTCCCCCACGAGCGAGGCAAAAGCTCATTGCGCCGCCGCGACTCGCGTGGGCCATGCCCGCTCCCTCAACACCGAGGCGCGAAACCCGCACCGCGAGGCGCGGGCGCCGATCGAGCAAGTGGCCGTGCAACAGCCGAAAGCTCGGCGTCACGCATTCGCCACCGGGGGGGAAGCACGCGGGACGACGGGGGCGCGCAAGGCCCCGAAGCATCGGTACACGCGGGTGACGTGGCAGAGCATCCCGCCAACCAAGGGCACACGCCGGTTAAGGATCGGATCCTCGACACGCGTGGGCAACCTCAAGACGGTGACGCTCGCAACGTCATCAATGCACGGCGGGCGGTCAACACGGAGACACGGGCGGCGGTAGGCTACCGCTCTCGACGGGGGTGGGCACTACGACAACCGAGAGGACCGCTCACCGACGCCGGAGCCCCCGGGAACCCGTGTGTTCAGCCGGGAGATCCGCACGGTGAGCTTTCCTCAACGCTTCCGCCAGTCCACGTCGATCGACAAGTACAACGGGGAGACAGACCCCCGCGTATGGCTCAACGACTACCGCCTGGCGTGCCAGCTGGGCGGAGCCACCACCGACGAGGTCATCATCCGCAACCTGCCGTTGCACCTCGCCGACTCAACGCGGATGTGGCTCGAGCACTCGCCGGCCGGCCCGATTCTCACCCCGGGACGATCTGGTCCACACCTTCATGGGGAACTTCCAGGGCACGTACGTGCGCCCTGGGAACTCCTGGGACCTGCGCGCATGCACCCAGAAGCCCGGCGAGTCGCTCCGGGACTTCATACGGCGCTTCTTCAAGTGCTGCACGGAGCTCTCGAGCGTGGCCCAGACCGAGATCGTGCATGCCTTCCTCGAGGGCACCATGTGCCGGGACCTCGTGCGCGAGCTCGGGCGCGGTCCGTCGGTCAACTCGAACGAGTTGTTCGGCATTGCCACCGGCTTCGCCTCGGCGAGGAGGAGGTGGGGGCGATCTTCGACGGGGAAGAAGGGCAAGCGCGTGGACGACGCGCCCGCGGAGGGCGGCAAATCCAAGGAGCCCCGGGCGAAGCATTAGCGGGACAAGAAAGGAAAGAAGCCGCGCGCGAGGCACGTGAGCAGGGGCGCGACGACGATGGCGACGAGGCCCTTGCTGTTGACCCAGCTCGACGGGGCCCTCGAGCGGCCCCTCGAGGGCGTGGGGTGTTCAATGACATGTTGAAGAAGCCCTGTCCCTACCACAAGACGCCGGTCAACCACACCCTCAAGCAGTGCGACATGCTCAAGCGGTTCTACGGCCGCGCCGCCGCCACGAAGGATGGCGAGGCAAAGAAGGATGGGGGTGACGGCGACGCCGGCGGCTTCCCCACGGTGGAGAACGTCTTCCTCATCTTCGGGGGGCCGACCGTCGACATGTCCAACAGCCAGCGCAAGCGAGAGCGGCACAAGGTCCTCGCCGTGGAGAAGGCGCCTCCCTCCTTCCTCGGCGGTCGGAGGATGCCATCACCTTCAGCCGCGAGGATCACCCGAACCGCATCCCCAACCCGGGCCAGTACCCGCTGGTGGTCGACCCGATCATCGGGAACGCGGTTCTCGAAGGTGTCGATGGACGGAGGCGAGCAACCTCAACATCCTCTATGCGCACACTCGCGCCTGCGCCCGGGAATCGGGTTGGACCGGTGCGGCCTAGCACGACGTCGTTCCATGGTGTCACGCCGGGGCAAGCGCATCCGGCCCTCGGGGCGGATCGACTGCCCGGTCCGGTTAGGCACGCGGGACAACTTCCGAAAGGAGACGCTCACCTTCGAGGTGGTGGGGTTCGGTGGCGTGTACGACGCCATCCTTGGGCGGCCGTGCTACGCCAAGTTCATGGCGGTCCCCAACTACACCTACCTCCAAGATGAAGATGCGGGGCTCAAGGGTGTCATCACCGTGGGCTCGGCAATCGAGCATGTGTTCGACTACGACGTCGAGTGCGTGGAGCACGCCGAGGCTCTAGTCTTGGATGAAGTGCTCGTGGCGAACACCGAAGAAGCGGTCAACGAGGACCTCGACTCCACCGCCAAGCACGCGGCGGCTTCGAGGCCGCGGAGCGGACAAAAGAGGTGCCCCTCGACCCTGCTTGCTCCCGAGGGCAAGGCGTTGAGGGTCGGCTCCACCCTCGACCGAAATAGGAAGTGATGCTCGTCGACTTCCTCCGCGCCAATGCCGACATCTTTGCGTGGAGCCCCTCGGATATGCCGGGCATCCCGAGGGAGGTCGCCGAGCACTCCCTTGACGTCCTACCTCACGCTGCGCCATGCAACAATGGTCGCGCCGCTTTGACGAAGAGCGGCGCCGCGCGATCGGAGTGGAGCTGCGAAAGCTCCTCGAGGCCGGGTTCATCAAGGAAGTGTTCCACCCTACGTTTCTAGCTAACCCCGTTTTAGTTAAGAAAAAGAATGAGAAGTGGAGGATGTGTGTATACTATACCAGTTTAAATAAAGCATGTCCTAAAGTTCCTTTTCCTTTGCCACGAATCGATCAGATCGTTGACTCGACCGCAGGGTGTGAGCTCTTGTGTTTCCTTGATGCTTATTCCGGGTACCAGCAAATAAAAATGAAGGAGTCCGACCAGCTCGCGACTTCATTCATCATGCCGTTCGGGATGTATTGCTACGTAACGATGTTGTTCGGTCTCCGAAACACGGGCGCCACATACCAGCGATGTATGCAGCACGTTTTCGGGGACCACATCGGGCGGACCGTTGAGGCATACGTAGATGACATAGTCGTGAAAACCAAAAAGGCGGACGACCTGGTTGACGACCTATGCATTGCGTTCGGGCGCTGCGGGCCAAGGCGGGGGTGAAGGCGAACCCCGAAAAATGCGTCTTCGGCGTGCCGCGAGGCATGTTGTTGGGGTACATTGTCTCCCGGCGAGGCATCGAGGCCAACCCCCGAAAAGGTTGCCGCCCTCAAGCGGATGGGTCCGATTCGAGACCTCAAGGGGTCCCAAAGGTGTTGTGGTGCCTTGCGCCTTGAGCCACTTCATCTCGCGGCTCGGCGAGAAGGGGCTTACCCCTCTACCGGCTCTGAAAAAATGCGAACGCTTCTCTGGACCGTCGAGGCCCGGGGAGGCGCTTGACAAGCTAAAGGCGACGCTCGCCCACGCCCCAATCTTAACGCCGCCTCGGGACGGCGAGCCTCTCTGTACCTCTACGTCACCGCAACCACTCGGGTGGTCGGCGCCGTCATCGTGGTACGGCGAACGGAGAATGGGCATGCCTGCCGGTCCCGGCGGCCGGTGTACTACATCGGCGAGGGTCTGTCCGAGACCATGGCGCGTTATCCGCAAGTCCGAAGGCTGCTTTACGCGGTAGTCCTCGCGGCGCGCAAGTTCCGCCACTACTTCGAGGCTCACCCGATCACGGTGGTCTCCTCCTTTCCGTTGGGAGAGATCATCGGGAAACCGGACGCGGCGGGCGGGGATTGCCAAGTGGTCGGTGGAGTTGATGGGCAAAACGCTCGCCTACGCGACGCGCAAGGTGATCAAGTCCCGGATCTTGGCGGATTTCGTCACCGAGTGGACGGACACGCGGTTTCCGCCACCACGGATCCGGCCGAGTCTTTGGACTCTCTACTTCGACGGGTCGGTGATGAAAACGGGGGGCGGGCGCGGGTCTTCTCTTCATCTCACCTCTCGGTGAGCACATGAGGTACGTTGTGCGCCTACACTTCCGGGTCAAACAACATGGCGGAGTACGAGGCCCTCCTGCGTGGCCTCGGAATCGCGATTGAGACGGGCATCAAGCGCCTCGACGTGAGGGGAGACTCGCGGCTCGTGATCGACCGGGTTATGAAGAACGTGAGTTGCCATGACGACAAGATGGAGGCGTGCGCAAAGCCGTGCGGGCCCTCGAGGACAAGTTCTACGGCATAGAACTCAACCACGTGCCACAAGACGTTTTTTTAATTTTAACCTTTTTTTCAAAATTATTTTTAAAAATAACACCTCAAAAACATTATTTGCGGATCTAACTCTGTTTGCCCGCACCGGCCCATGTGGCGCGGTAGGCCCATTTACCCGCGCCACATGTAGCGGCGCGACGGCCCGCCACGGCGGCACGGTGGGGCGATGAGCCTTCCTCCTACCGCGCCACATGCATCGACGCGGCAACGTGATTGTGCCGCGCGTGTTGGGTGGCGTGGCGAAGGTTCCCAATTAAATTTTATCAACTTTGAACAATTGAAATAAAATAACATTTGAACTTTAAATGCTACAAAATTTGACATGCTCGTTATATAAGATACGAACAATTCATTTTATTGTCACATACAACACTAATTGTTACATATTTTAAAATTTTTAATTTCAAAGTAGGCTATGTATTATCCTTATATCCCACTTAGGGTTCTCTTTAAATAGTTATCTATCTAGGATGATACCAATTAAATATCATTTAAATATTGATTGTCACGAAACTTGTCACGCACATTGTATAAGGTGTAAA
This sequence comes from Cenchrus americanus, assembly GCA_947561735.1. Classification (NCBI taxonomy): domain Eukaryota; kingdom Viridiplantae; phylum Streptophyta; class Magnoliopsida; order Poales; family Poaceae; genus Cenchrus; species Cenchrus americanus. Next base: position 85,698,510 of record OX387240.1, on the reverse strand, counting down.
GTTCTCATTTTGAGAACATGTAAAGAGTAAAATGCTACATATTTTGAATTACATAATTTCAAAGTAAGTTGTGTATTATCCTATTATCGACTTAGGTTCTTTGTGTCGGTGCGGAATATGGTCCCGATACTAACCGGTAGATAGCGCGAGGTCTATCCCTCAATGGTCGATGCTAAGCAATAAGAGACACGGGATTTATCCTGGTTCCGCCGAGGGGGCCGTACGTCCGGCGGTGGTGTGCTCAAGGCACTATATTGCTCGGCACCGGGGGGTGCACTGTGGTGGGGCTGCTACAAGCAAGGCGGGAGAGGAAGCGTGGCTTCCAAGTCCCACGATGGAGTGGTGGAGATATTGTGGGGGAATTGAAGGATGAGTACGTGGTGTCTTGCGTGCTATTGTACGCGTGTCCGTCTCCCCTGCGGTGGGGGGGGTTCGCTCCCCCTTTTATAGATCAAGGGGGTGGCGGATTACAATGCGCGCCGCGCTATCTAGCTACGTGAGGAAGTGTGACGTGCTATCTTTGTAGAGTGGGCGGCCGTCGGACGATCCTTGCGGCGATACGGCCATCATGGTCTACCTTGTACCCGAACGGTGGCGATTCGAGGGTAGAAGGGCGGCGGATGGTGGCGATGTCCTACGATAGGCTCGAGGGAGGTGCGCGTCGGTCCGTACGGGAGTAGGCGAACGGCGTTCCTTCCCAACGCGCTTCACGGTGATGGAGTGGTTGCTACGGGGCTCGGCGTGCGCACACGCGCGGGGATGGCGGCCCGCGGCGTTACGGTGGCGGGGGATGGTGTTCCACCGGCCTAGCGCCTCCACCCTAACCCTTTAGGGTCACAAGAAAGTGAATCGAGGGTGCGTCCGGCCCCCTTTCGGGGGCTCGGCGCGTTAGCGCGTCTTGGAGCGGGCGCACGGCGTCACGGGACGACACCGGCCGTGCGCACGGTCCTTCCCCACGGTGATGGGGATGGGCTCCTCCACGGGGAGTTGTGCGGCGGCAGCGGGGCGAGCCGGGCGCATGATGGCGCGGGTCCTTCCCGGCGTCGGGCGTTAAATGCCCGTGTACGGGGGGCCGGCGCACGCGTGAGGGGCACCCTCGAGCGTGGTGGACCCGGCCGAGGGGCGGGCGTACCCTCAAGCGAGGCGGAACTGCTCGAGGGGGAGCGAGCCCTCGAGCGAGGCGGAGCCGCTCGAGGGGGGAAGTGCGCCCCTCGAACGGGGGCGGAGGCCGCCCGAAGGGAGCGAGCATCCTCGAGCGGGGCGGAGCCCGTTCGGGGGGATCTCTAAGAGGGCCGCCTCGATGGGCCGTCGGAGTCCCTTGCGGCGTGGGCCGATCTCTGCATGGTTATGCAAAATGTGTTTTGGCCTTGTTGTGGGTTTTAAGTGAGGATTTCCCCCGTTGTTTAAGGGGACCCCTAAGGCTGTCCCCGACGGTGGCCCCCGAGCATCCGCGGGTTTGCCATTGAGGCTCCCGCGGATGCGGAACCTGCGATAGGACGTTCTTCCCTCCTTGTTTTGCGAATGCTTTCCGTGGGGCCGCGTCGGCGGGCCCGGCGGGTCCCCCCGAAGCCTGCGGGAGTGTGGGTGCTCTGTAGGGGTTAGCCGTGAGGACGGGTCGAGGAGGGCGTGGCACATGTCTCAGCCGGCATCGGCGGTGTTTCGGCCGGCTTCGGTGACGCACGCGGCGCGGCGGCCGTCTCCCGGCGGGTGCGGGCCAAGGAGGGTGTGGCCGTGCATTAAGCCCCCGAGCACGGGCCCGTTCGAGGTGATCGGGTAAAGCTTTACGACTTGTTTTTTTTTAACGCGCCCTCGCCGTCCCTCCGCGGGACGGAGGGGTGAGGTTTCCGCAACCCCCATCGAGCGGGTCGCGAATTGCGGATTCCTCTTCGGCTGTTAGTGGGTGATTCGAGTGGACGCCCATGCCCCGTTCGATAAGGGTAGGCTGCGTGGTCGGAGACACGTCCATGGAAGCGCTTGCATGGGTTTGCTAGGTGGGGCTCGGTCCCGTTCGATAGGGACCGAGGGGCGCGGAAGCTCTCCCTCGGTGGGATCCCCGGCTAGGCTGCCCTCGGCCCGGCTCTCCAATACGACATGTGGGGCACCCTCGAGCCGACGGGCTCGAGGAACGGCTCGGAATGCACGTGCCCTCGTCGTCCACGACTGCGATGCGAGGCGCCTGTTCGAACCCGTCGAGGGTCGGGCTTCGAACCCACGATCGGTAGGGCCATGCGGGGGGGTGGCGTCTGGGCGGCCCCGTCTTTTGCGTTTGCGGCCATCGAGGGGTACGGGCCGAGCCGGCCCTCGGCGGCGGTTGGTAGCACGGCGTGGCATGGGTGCTCGCGGCGTACGCACACTTCAAGCGGACACCGGGCGACCTTCTCACGCACTTGCCCCCCCCCCTTTTTTTAGAGAGTTGACATCGTCTCGAGCCGGGGGCTCGTGCCGTTCGAGGGGTTTTGCGCGGAATAGGCACCCGTGGTGCACTGCTTTACTTCAAGCGGGGCCCGGGCGCCCTTCTCGCGTCGATGTCCCTTCGAGGGCTGAAATCGTCTTGAGCCGGGGGCTCGTCTTTGCTCGAGGGTTTTGCGCGGCATAGGCACCCGTGGTGCTTTACTTCAAGCGAGGCCCGGACGGCCTTCTCGCGTCGATGTCCCTTCGAGGGCTGAAGTCGTCTTGAGCCGGGGGCTCGTCTTTGCTCGAGGGTTTTACGTGGCATGGGTGCCGTGGTGCACTGCTTTACTTCAAGAAGGCCCGGGCGACCTTCTCACGTCGATGTACCTTCGAGGGCTATTTTTGTCTCGAGTCGGGGGTTCGCCCCGCTCGAGGGTCCTCCTTGCTAGCAGGGAACGGGTCATTAAATGCCTTACGGTCGAGGTCGTGGCTGCGCGCGGGCGCGCCTTTTTAGGCGTCGCGGCGCGCGCGCGCGTAGTGGGCGGCGTGGCAGGCGGATGTGACCGCTTGCCTCGGTCCCTGCTAGTCTTCGCCGTGATGATTGCCCGCCCGCGGTGATGTGGCCGCGGCAGTCGTGGTGGGGCCCGTTCGTCGGCGTGAGGGGAAGATTCCCTGCAGTTAATGCGCGCGGGACATCCGCTCACGGAGAGCTCGCCGCGGCTTATAAATGCGAGGGGAAAGGGGAGACGGTGGTTTTTTACCTTAGCACCTCACCATTTCGCCCCCACTGCGCCTTCGTCTTCGCCTTGCTCTTGCCACGCGCGGTGTCGCCATTAGAGCCTTTCTTCCGTTTCTCGTCATCCGCTCTTGCTTTCCTTCGTCCTTCCTCATGGCGCCGCCTCGGCCTCTCACGATCCTAGAGCCGTACGCACGGGAGAGGTCGACGGTGACCGGCCCGGCCCTTGTCGAGCGGTCGCCGCCGCCGGTGTCGGTGAACGAGGATGGCCGCCGGCGGAGTGGATAGTGCCGCCGGCGGGGGACCGCGCGCCCAACCCTCGGAGGGCTATGTGGTGAGCTTTATCCGCTACCACGAGCGGGGCTTCAACGCGCGGCGAGCCGCTTCATGCGGGCGATGTGCCACTACTACGAAGTGGAGTTGCACAACTTCGCGCCCCAACGTGATTTCGCGGGCGGCCACGTTCGTGGGCGTACTGCGAAAAGTACCCCACAGGGGGATCCCGGTCAGTTGGGAGCTGCGGGTACACCTTTCCCGCGCGGAGCTCTTCACGCGGCCCACGACGGAGCCGGGGACCCGCCGCGCGGTGCGCGCCGGCGGGTTGTCGCTTGCCTGCGGGGGCAATTCAAGAACGACTACATCCCCCGCACCATGACGACGAACAACGCCGGGCCGGGAGCGGGGATGGTTCCTACTTGCGCAACGCCGAGCCCGGCCTCCCCCCCCCCCTACACCGGTCGGGTGTTCAAGGAGAAGCCCGGCTCGTGGGGCTACGGGGGTGTCCACGGCCCGGCGCGGGAGCGCGCGGGACTCGGTCTTGGGCGCCACGAAGAGCCTAACGGCGCAAGGGATGAACGCGTTGGGCGTCCTCGCGTTCCTCCATCACCGGCGGATCGTGTCGGCGATGGAGAGGCCGCTCTGCATCTTCGAGATGACGGAGGCGGCCAACCCCCCGTCGACGGCGCGGTCGGCGGTGCTCCCGTCCCCGCTCGGGCGGGCGTATGCGCTCACCCGCGTGCGGAACGTCGTCGACACCGGATGCCGATGCGCCGGGCCCGGTCCCCGTGGGACCTCGAGATGCTCCCCACCGGCCCATTGGTTAGTGTGGTTCTTGATTTCGTTTTAGTTCTTTGTGTTGCTTTTGCCACCTAACACGTCCTTGGTGTTCGGGTATGCGGTGGTAAGCTTCACCGCCTCCAAGTCCGTTCCGCCCACCCCCGACTCCCCTGCGCTCGGTCGGGGCGGCGCGGCCGGCGGGGTAGAAGCGGGCGGCGCGCGGGGAGGGAGCGCGCGAGGTGACATCAAGCGCGCCGCGACCGGCGGGCCGCGGAGTACCGGCGTCGCGAGAGGGCGGGGCTCTCCTCCCCGGGGACCGAGGAGTACTCATCCTCGGAGGAGGACAAGGAGGAAGAGGGAGGGGGGAGGGCCCCTGCGATGGGTGGCGGCCTGCGCCCCCGTCGCCGGAACCGGCGCCGGCGGCAAGGGCGGCATCGCTTGGGGGCGGGCGCAACGGCGCCCGTCGCCGGGAGCAATCGACATCGGGGGCGACGCGCGCGGCGGGCGCGGCGCGCGCACCTCGGGGGCGCGTGTGGCGAGCGCGCCCGTGCGCGCGGAGGAGCGCCGGCCGCGCGCGCGGCGCGCGCGTGCGCGCGGGGGACGGGGACTGCGCGGCGGCGGCGACATCGGGGAGGCGCGGCGGCGGGCGCGCCGGCCGCGCCGGCCTCCTCCGGCGAGGCTTCGAGAAAAGGAAGCGCGCCTTTTCCTCCTCGAGGTAAGGGCTTGATGCTTTACTTGGTTTGATTTCTTGACGATCGGGCGTTGTAATCCTGCTGTTGGTACTGCGCGGGGGTGGTGCCAACCGTGCCTCCTCTTGCACCGGCTAAGGTGCTGAAGACGGACGCGTCCATCCCCACCGGCGGCGCTCGTCGAGGGCGCCACGGGCGGGGGGGCAAGCACGGCGGCGGCGGGCGAGAGCTCGCGGGGGCGTGGGCCGGGGCCCCGAGGCTTCGACCAACGGATCGGTCCGCCGCGGCACGGCCGGCGGTCCCGGGGAGTGACCGGCGCGGCCGTCGTGGGGGCGCGAGGGTCGCGGCGGCGGTCGTGGCGGAGGCGCGGCCCGCGAGAGGCTGTTGCTGCGAGGCGCGGTCCGCGGCGCCGGTTGCGGAGGGAGGCGGAGCGGGTGCGGCTGCGGCGGCGCCGGTGGTTGCGAGAGGCGCGGCCGAGAGGTGGTGGCCGTGGCGCCACGTCGGCGCCGCCGCGGCCTCGGAGGCGCGGGGTGGAGGTGCCGGTGGAGGCGGCGCAAGGGGCGGTGCCCGCCGGCGGTTCCCGGGCGGAGGTGGTGGAGGTCCGGATGACGACTCCCCCGCCGCCGGGGTGGGATCGGTGGGCTAGCCTTCCCACACGCTCCCCAGGAGCCCCCGGGGGGAGGGGGGCCCTCGTGAGGGCGGCACGAGGGGCACATGGTGGCGGGGGAGACCGGGGACACGGCGGCGGGGGCCTCGTCCTCCCGCGCCGGCCACTCCGCCCGGGGTGGAGGGGGCCATCGATGATCCCCCGGCGTTTTGCGCGCCGGGGGGGGGTAGGAGCTGCGGGGCGAGCTGCGAAGCCACGGCGCCACGCTCAGCCGTGCGGCGAACGAGGCGTTGCGGGTCCATGGCGGCCGTGCATGGCGCGTCTTCCGGGGTAGGGGGAGGGAGTCGTCGCACGTTTTCTTCTTCTCCTTGTTTTTGTGCGGCGCACGTGCGCCGTGGCGCTTACGGATTTTGGTGTGTGGATGCCGGGGAGCTCGAGCGCGCGCCCCGACAAGTACAGTGCCTTCGCCCGGGTGAACGCCGGGGTCCACCGGCCTCCGGGGGGGGGGGGAGCGGTGCGGCGCTTTCGACGCGCTTGCGGACGCCCTCGGGTCCCCGGACGGTGGGCGGCGTCGCGGGGCCCACGGCACGGCACGACGAACTCCCCGGAGAGCTCGGGGGCGGGGACACGGCGCGCCGCTCGAGCCTCGGCGGGTCCGCGCGGCCCTCATCGATCGTGATGAGGCGGCGCGGCATGCGCGCTCGGACTTGGAGAAGACGCGGACGGCGACCGCCAGGCGGGAGGCGGAGGGTGGCTAACGTCGCGGCGAGGCGGGAGCTTCGTTCGTCGCTTGAGGGGGCGCGTGTGGCAAGCGCGCCCGTGCGCGCGGCGCGCGCGCGCGCGCGGGACGGGACTGCGCGCGCGGCGGCGACATCGGGGAGGCGCGGCGGCGGGCGCGCCGGCCGCGCCGGCCTCATCCGGCCCGAGGCTTCGAGGAAAAGGAAGCGCGCCTTTTCCTCCTCGAGGTAGGGGGCTTGATGCTTTACTTGGTTTGATTTCTTGACGATCGGGCGTTCTAATCCTCTGCTCGTGCTCGCGCGCGGTGGTGCCAACCGTGCCTCCTCTTGCACCGGCTAAGGTGCGAGGACGGACGCGTCCATCCCCACCCGGCGGCGCTCGTCGAGGGCGCCACGGGCGGGGGGGCAAGCACGGCGGTGGCGGGCGAGAGCTCGCGGGGGGCGTGGATGGGGCCCCGAGGCTTCGGCCAACGGATCGGTCCGCCGCGGCGCGGCCGCGGCGGTCCACGAGGAGCGACCGGCGCCGGCCGTCGTGGGGGCGCGAGGTCGCGGCGGCGGTCGTGGCGGAGGCGCGGCCCGCGAGAGGCGTTGGCTGCAGAGGCGCGGTCCGCGGCGCCGGCTGCGAGAGGAGGCGGAGCGGGTGCGCCTGCGGCGGCGCCGGTGGTTACGAGAGGCGCAGCCGAGAGGTGGTGGCCGTGGCGCCACGTCGGCGCCCGCGGCCTCGGAGGCGCGGCGGGTGGAGGTGCCGGTGGAGGCGGCGCAAGGGGCGGGTGCCCGCCGGCGGTTCCGGGCGGAGGTGGTGGAGGTCCCGGATGACGACTCCCCCGCCGCCGGGTGGGATCGGTGGGCTAGCCTTCCCACACGCTCCCCCGAGCCCCGGGGAGGGGGCCCTCGTGAGGCGGCACGAGGGGCACATGGTGGCGGGAGACCGAGGACACGGCGCCGAGGCCTCGTCCTCCCGCGCCGGCCACTCCGCCCGGGGTGGAGGGGGCCATCGATGATCCCCGGCGTTTTGCCGACGCCGGGGGGGGAGCGAGAGCTCTAGGGCGAGCTCCGAAGCCACGGCGCCACGCTCAGCCGTGCGGCGAACGAGGCGTTGCGGGTCCATGGCGGCCACCGCATGGCGCGTCTTCCGGGTAGGGAGTCGTCGCTCGTTTTCTTCTTCTCCTTGTTTTTGTGCGCGCACGTGCCGTAGCGCTTACGGATTTTGGTGTGTGGATGCGGGAGCTCGAGCGCCGCGCCCACGACAAGTACGATGCCTTCGACCGGGTGAACGTCGAGGTCCACCGGCTCCGGGAGCGGTGCGGCGCTTTCGACGCGCTTGCGGACGCCCTCGGGTCCCGGACGGTGGGCGGCGTCTCGGGCCACGGCACCGGCCGACGAACTCCCCGAGAGCTCGGGCGGGGACACGGCGCGCCGCTCGAGCCTCGGCGGGTCCGCGCGGCCCTCATCGATCGTGATGAGGCGCGCGGCATGCGCGCTCGGACTTGGAGAAGACGCGAACGGCGGCCGCCAAGCGGGAGGCGGAGGTGGCTAACGTCCGCGGCGAGAGCCGGGAGCTTCGTTCGTCGCTTGAGGGGGCGCGTGTGGCGAGCGCGCCCGTGCGCGCGCGAGCGCGCGCGGCGCGCGCGGGACGGGGACCGCGCGCGCGGCGGCGACATCGGGGGAGGCGCGGTGGCGGGCGCGCCGGCCGCGCGCGGCCTCATGCGCTGAGGCTTCGAGGAAAAGGAAGCACGCCTTTTCCTCCTCGAGGTAAGGGGCTCGATGCTTTGCTTGGTTTGACTTCTTGACGATCGGGCGTTCTAATCCTCTGTTCGTGCCTGCGCAGGGTGGTGCCAACCGTGCCTCCTCTTGCACCGGCTAAGGTGCTGAGGACGGACGCGTCCATCCCCACCCGGCGGCGCTCGTCGAGGGCGCCACGGGCGGGGGCAAGCACGGCGGCGGCGGGCGAGAGCTCGCGGGCGTGGGCGGGGCCCCGAGGCTTCGGCCAACGGATCGGTCCGCCGCGGCGCGGCCCGGCGGTCCACGAGGAGCGACCGGCGCCGGCCGTCGTGGGGGCGCGAGGTCGCGGCGACGGTCGTGGCGGAGCGCGGCCCGCGAGAGGCATGGCTGCGGGAGGCGCGGTCCGCGGCGCCGGTGCCGGAGAGGAGGCGGAGCGGGTGCGGCCGCGGCGGCTCCGGTGGTTGCGAGGCGCGGCCGAGAGGTGGTGGCCGTGGCGCCACGTCGGGCGCCGCGGCCTCGGAGGCGCGGTGGAGGTGCGGTGGAGGGCGGCGCAAGGGGCGGTGCCGCCGGCGGTTCCGGGGCGGAGGTGGTGGAGGTCCGGGATGACGACTCCCCGCCGCCGGGGTGGGATCGGTGGGCTAGCCTTCCCACACGCTCCCCGAGCCCCGAGGAGGGGGGCCCTCGTGAGGGCGGCACGAGGGGCACATGGTGGCGGGAGACCGAGGACACGGCGGCGAGGCCTCGTCCTCCCCGCGCCGGCCACTCCGCCCGGGTGGAGGGGGCCATCGATGATCCCCGGCGTTTGCGACACCGGGGGGAGCGGGGAGCTGCGGGGCGAGCTCCGAAGCCACGGCGCCACGCTCAGCCGTGCGGCGAACGAGGCGTTGCGGGTCCATGGCGTCCCCGCATGGCGCGTCTTCCGGGTAGGGAGTCGTCGCTCGTTTTCTTCTTCTCCTTGTTTTTGTGCGCGCACGTGCCGTGGCGCTTACGGATTTTGGTGTGTGGATGCCGGGGAGCTCGAGCGCGGGTGCCCACGACAAGTACGATGCCTTCGACCGGGTGAACGCGAGGTCCACCGGCTCCGGGGAGCGGTGCGGCGCTTTCGACGCGCTTGCGGACGCCCTCGGGTCCACGGGACGGTGGGCGGCGTGCGGGCCACGGCACGGCCCGACGAACTCCCCGAGAGCTCGAGGGCGGGGACACGGCGCGCCGCTCGAGCCTCGGCGGGTCCGCGCTGCCCTCATCGATCGTGATGAGGCGGCGTGGCATGCGCGCTCGGACTTGGAGGAGACGCGGCCGGCGGCCGCCAGGCGGGGAGGCGGAGGTGGCTAACGTCGCGGCGAGAGCCGGGGCTTCGTTCGTCGCTTGAGGGGCGCGAGGGCGCGGTGGCGCCCGGGGCGAGGGCGGCGGGCGCGCGGGTTGGGCGGCGGGCCAAGGAGGCGCGACGACACGAAGGCCGCCCTCGACGCCAAGGCCGCGGCCCTCGTCGTCGGCGAGGAGCGGCTCTCCGCAAGAGAGCACCGCCCGCCAAGGGGGCGAGGAACGGCTCCCGGCGGGGAGCGAGGGCCGCCCTCGTTGATGCCGGAGCGGCGGGAACGAGAGCGCGTCGGTCGCGAGGCGGCGTTGAAGTCCTTGGCGGAGCGGGGACGCCAAGCTCTCCAAGGCCGAGGGCGAGGTGATTATGCTCGGTATTACCAATGCCGGTCGGGGGGGCGTCACTCCGGGAGCAAGGTGAGACCGTCAAGCGCCTCGGGGGCGACGGTCGAGGCCGTGCGCCGCGACTTCGAGGCGAGAGGAAGCAAGTCGAAGGTGAGCCACTGTCGACTCTTGCCTTGTTGGTTTTTCGTTTGGGAACTCGCATTCCCTTTTTCGATTTCTTTCTTGCCTTGGCGTTTCCGGGCTTGCGCACCGCCCCGGGGCACGTGGGCGAGCGGGCGAGGCGGCGCGTAGGCTTCCTACAACTCCTCGGCCGGGAGGCTGCCGGGAGGCTGCGCGATGCGGCCCTCGAGACCTGCCGCGTCGTCGAGGAGGGCGAGGCACGGGCGGCGGCTCCCCGGCCGGACGTACGCGTGCCCTTGGTGGCCATGTCCGCCGAGCGGATGCGCGGGCGGCGGGCGGGCGTCCGAGAGGCCCTCGGAGTGGTGCGGTCCCACTACGAGGTTAACTTCGAGGGGGGCGGCGGAGGGGGTACATCGTTCCCGAGGGCGTCGAGGACGAGGTGGCCATGGAGCGTGTGGACGCGCTCGCCGCCCGACGCCGGCGGGTCGCTTGCCGAAGCCTTCGAGGAGTTCCTCTTCCGGACGCCGGCGACGCCGCGCCGCTCCTCCCGCCTGAAAGCAGTTGGGCGCTAGGCCCGTTTTTGATGTGTATCAGTATTCTGGCCTCGTGGCCTTTTGTAAATGAACAAGTTGCTTTTGGACATGAATATTTGCTGTAATGAAGTTATTTGTTTATCACGCTTTTTGTTTCTCCTTCTTCCTGAGTAGATTCTAGTTAAGGGAGTTCGATTTTCGCAGGGGGCCTGCTGGGTTGGAGGCGAGAGAGAAGGGCCATATCCACGCGGCGTAGGCTATCTCTGGCTCGCACGTACCTTCCGTTGTGCCGCCTGCGCCCTGTTCGAATCGTTGCTCGAGGTTGAAGTAGGAAACAAACTTAGTGTGTGTGGGTTGTTGCGTTTTTGCGCGAAAAAATAGGACCATTTTGGGGGGGTGGCCCCCGCAGTAGCCCCCGAGGGTAACTTGGGTTTCAGGGGAAAGCCGAGTTGCCCTTTCTATTCGACTTGAAGCGTTTAAATAGTTGCCACCAGGCGGGGCGTTGGCCGTGTGGTTTTTACAACGGAAAAAATGCTTGGGAATCCTAGCTAGGGGTAGAAACGACGTAGCTATTGGATGTTCCAAGCGTTGGTGAGCTCTTCACCGTCTTCGTTGGCCGCTTGTACGTGCCGGGCTTGAGTACCTTCACCACGATATAGGGTCCTTCCCATGGGGGCGACGGCTTGTGACGCCCTCGGTTGTCTTGGCGTAGCCTTAGGACCGAGATCCCCTTCACCGAAATCCCGCCGGCGTATCTTGCATGCTTGATAGCGCACGAGGGCTGGCGGTACTTCGCGGAATGCATCGGGGCCACGAGGCGTGCTTCGTCCGGGCGATCCAACGAGTCCTCACGGGCTCGGCGGGCGGCATCCTCGTCGTAGCCTCGAACCACGGGCGAACCGTATTCTAAGTCCGTGGGGAGGACGGCCTCCGCGTCGTGGACTAGGAAGAACGGGGGTGAACCGGTGGCTCGCTCGGGGGTGGTCCTTAGGCTCCACACAACCGCCGGTAGTTCTTGGAGCCATTTTCGCCCGGATTTGTTCAAGCGGTCGAAAATTCTCGGGCTTTAGGCCTTGTAAGATCATGCCATTGGCACGTTCTACTTGGTCGTTAGTACGTGGGTGTGCCACATTTTGCCCAATCCACGCGGATGTGGAACTTGTCGCGAGAACTCCAAGAACTTCTTGCCGTGAAGCGGGACCCATTGTCGGTGATGATGGAGTTTGGCACTCCAAAGCGGTAGACGATGTCGGTGAAGAATGTTACCGCTTTGCTCGCCCTTAGATTCGTGATGGGGCGCACCTCCACCCACTTGGAGAACTTGTCGATCGTGACCAACAAGTGGGTGAAGCCCCCGAGCGCCTTCCGCGGGGGCCGACGATGTCCGGCCCCCACACGGCAAACGGCCATGTTACGGGGGATGGTGCGTAGGGCATGGGCGGGCAAATTCGTCTTGCGGGCGTAGAGCGGCACCCTTCGCGGTGCGCACGATCTCGGCGGCATCCGCGACCGCAGTGGGCCAGTAAAAGCCCTGGCGGAACGCGTTGCCGACGAGGGTGCGGGGGCGCGGCGTGGTGGCCACGGATCCCCGCGTGGATGTCCCGCGGTAGCTCGCGCCCCTCGGGAATGGGCACGCATCGGCGTAGGATGCGCGGAGGCGGCGCGCTTGTACAGCTCGCCGTCGACGAGGGCAAAAGATTTAGCCATCCTGGCGATGCGCCTGGCCGCGGCCCGGTCGCGGGGAGTTCCCCCTCGAGCGATCCGGGCAACGTATTTTTCACGCCGGTCCGCTTGAGCGGGGAGCCGGCTCGATGTCCATCACGTCGGCCTCGTGGGAGCCATACCCCTCGAGAAGGGAGAGCACGTATGCCTCGTTCGAGGGGTCCTCGTCCATGGGCTCCGCACCCGCCGGATTCGAGGGAGCCCCCGAGGGTTCGTTATGACTCGAGGGGTAGGGCTCGAAGGCGGCCGAGGGTTGAGCGACGTCGCGTGCGAAAACGTTTGGGGGGACCGTGATCCGCCGGACGCAATCTTGGCAAGCTCGTCGCTTCCTCGTTGTGCGGCGGGGCACGTGGTTGAGCTCGATGCGCGTAGAACTTGTCCTCGAGGGCTCGCACGGCTTGGTAGTAGGCCTCCATCTTGTCGTCATGGCGGCTCGCGTTCTTCTTGACTTGATCGATCACGAGGCGCGAGTCCCCCCGCACGTCGAGGCGCTTGACGCCTAACTCAATGGCAATTTTGAGGCCACGAGAGGAGGGCCTCATATTCGGCCATATTGTTAGACGCGGGGAAGTGGAGGCGCACCGCGTACCGCATGTGTTCCCCGAGGGGTGACACGAAGAGCGAGCTGCGCACCGCCTCCTTGTTTTCATCACCGAGCCGTCGAAGAACGAGAGTCCGGCCTCCGCTTGGATCCGCGGCGGCGGTAGGCCGCGTGTCCGTCCATTCGGCGACGAAATCCGCCAAGATTTGGGACTTGACAACCTTGCGCGAAGCGTAGGCGAGCGTCTCGCCCATCGGCTCCACGGACCACTTGGCGATCTTGCCCGCCGGCGTCGGGGTTGCGGATGATCTCTCCCGGTGGGAAGGAGGAAACCACCGTGACGGGGGTGGGCCTCGAAGTAGTGGCGGAGTTTGCGTCGCGCAAGGACCACCGCGTACGGCAACTCTCGGACACGGGGGTAGCGCGCCTTTGTGTCTGACAGGACCTCGCTGATGTAGTAGACCGGCCGCTGCACAGGCAAGGCATGCCCTTCCTCCATGCGCTCCACGACAATTACTGCGCTGACCACCTGGGTGGTTGCGGCTACGTAGACCTGTAGGGGTTCGTCGTCTCGCGGCGGCGTGAGGACCGGGGCGTGTGTTAAAGATGCCTTCAGCTTGTCGAGCGCATCCTGGGCCTCGGTGGTCCAGGTGAAGCGCTCGTGCTTCTTGAGTAGGCGGTAGAGGGGCAGGCCCTTCTCACCGAGCCGCGAGATGAAGCGGCTTAAGGCGGCAAGGCACCCCAACACCTTCGCACCCCTTTGAGGTCCGGGGATCGGACCCATTCGTTCGAGGGCGCAACCTTTTCGGGGTTGGCCTCAATTCCCCGGCCGGGAGACAATGTATCCCGGGAGCATGCCTCGCGGCACTCCAAAGACGCATTTTTCGGGGTTTAATTTGACCCCCATTGGCCCGTAGGCGGTTGAACGCGACGCCAAGGTCGCCAACCGGTCGTCCGCCTTCCTGGTCTTTACGACGATGTCGTCCACGTATGCTTCGACCGTTCGCCCGATGTGATCCCCAAAAACGTGCCGCATGCAACGGCGGTATGTTGCACTGTGTTTCGAGGCCGAACGGCATCGTGACGTAGCGAACGTCCCGAACGGTGTGATGAACGAGGTCGCGAGCTGGTCGGACTCTTTCATCTTTATTTGGTGGTACCGGAATAGGCATCAAGAAAACGGAGCAATTCGCACCCGAGTTTGTTGAATCAACGATTTGATCAATGCACGGCAAAGGAAAAAGAACTTTAGGACATGCTTTATTAAGACTAGTGTAGTCTATACACATCCGCCACTTCCCATTCTTTTTCTTTACAAGCACGGGGTTTGCTAGCCACGTTGGGTGGAACACCTCCTTGATGAATCCGGCCTCGAGAAGCTTCCGCGCCTCCGCTCCGATTGCCGTCGCCGCTCCTCGTCGAAGCGGCGGAGCCATTGGCGCACGGCGAGGGCGTTTGGCGGGATGTCAAGGGAGTGCTCGGCGACTTCCCTCGGGATGCACGGCATGTCCGAGGGGCTCCACGCGAAGATGTCGGCGTTGGCGCGGAGGAAGTCGACGAGCACCACTTCCTATTTGGGGTCGAGGGTGGAGCCGACCCTCAACGCCTTGCCCTCGGGGGCGAAGGGTCGAGGGGGACCCCTTGGTCCGCTCGGCGGCCTCGAAGGTGCCGGCGTGCTTGGCGGCGGAGTTGAGGTCTTCGTTGACCATCTTATCCGGCGTGTTCACCGGCGCTTCATCCCGACGCTAGTGCCTGCGTGCTCCACGCACTCGACATCGCGATCGAATGCGTGCTCGATCGACGAGCCGACGGTGATGATGCCGTTTGGGCGGGCATCTTCATCTTCGGGTAGGTATAATTGGGGACCGCCATGAATTTGGCGTAACAGGGGTCGCCCAAGTATAGCATGGTAGGCCCCCTTGAATCCCACCACCTCGAAGGTGAGGGTCTCCTTGCGGAAATTTTTTGGGGTGCCAAACCAAGGCGGCGGGTCGATCCGCCCGAGGGGTTGGACACGCTTGCGGGGCGCGATGCGGGTGGAACGGCTTCGTGCTCGGGCCGCCCCGGTCCAATCCGATCCCCATCGGGGCGCAGCGTATGCGCGTAGAGGATGTTGAGGCTGCTGCCTCCGTCCATGAGGACCTTCGAGAACCGGGCATTCCGATGATGGGATCGACCACCGGCGGGTGCGGCCGGGTTGGGGACGCGGTTTGGGTGGTCCTCCCGGCTGAATGTGATGGCGTCCTCCGACCAATTGAGGAAGGACGGAGGCGCCCTCTCAGCGGCGAGGACTTCGTGCCGCTCCTTCTTGCGTTGGCGTGTCGACATGTCGGCGTTGGCCCCCCAAAGATGAGGAACACATTTTCGACGGCGGGGGAAGCCACCGGCGTCGCCATCGCCTCCGTCTTTCTTGGCCTCGGCCTCCTTCGCGGCGGCACGGCCATAGAACTTCTTGAGCATGTCGGACTTCTCAAGGGTGTGATTAAGCGGGGGTCTTGTGGTAGGGACATGGCTTTTTCGGCATGTCATCGAACACCCCCGGGCCTCGAGGGGCCGGTCGAGGGCCCCGTCGAGCCGGGTCGACGGCGAGGGCCTCGGCGTTGCCGCCGTCACGCCCTGCTCGCGCGCCTCGCGGCGCGGCTTCTTCCCCCTTCTTGCCCCGCTTGTCGTTGCGGTGGGGCTCCTTGGACTTGCTGCCCTCCGCGGGCGCGCCCTCCGAGCGCTTGCCCTTTTTGCCGTCGAAGATTGCCCCCACGGCCTCTTCTCCGGAGGCGACGGCGGTGGCGATGTCGAACGGCTCGTTGGAGTCCGCGGGGGGCCGTGTCCCGGCTCCCGCACGAGGTCCCGGCACGTGGTGCCCTCGAGGAAGGCGTGCACGATCTCGGACCGCGCCACGGCGGGGAGTTCCGTGCAGCGCTTGGAGAAGCGCCGTATGAAGTCCCGCGGCGACTCGCGGGCTTCTCGCGTGCGGGGAGCGCGGGTCCCATGAATTTCCGGGCGCACGTATGTGCCCACGGAAGTTGCCCACGAACGTGTGGACCGGGTCGTCCCGGTTGTGGATGCGGGTGGCGGGCAAGTGCTCGAGCCATGTCCGGCCGCGTCGCCAAGATGCGGGGGCAAGTTGCGGATGATGACTTCGTCGGCGGTGGCCCCGCCCAGTGGCAAGCCAAGCGGTAGTCGTTCGGCCACACGCGGGGGTCCGTCTCCCCGTTGTACTCGACGATGGTCGAGGGTTGGCGGAAGCGTTGGGGGGAACGCCGCCGCGCGGATCTCCCCGGCCCCGAACACACGGGTGCACGGGGGCTCCGGCGTTGGGGAGCGGTCTTCGCCGCCGTCGTAGCGTCCACCCCGTCGAGGGTGGTAGCCCCTTGCGGCTCGTGCGTCCGCCCCTGGCCGGTGCGCCGGCGTTGATGACGTTGCGGGCGTCGCCATCCATCGCCCGCGCGCGTCAAGGAGCCGCTCCTTGGCCGGCGTGCGTCCTTGGTCGGCGGGCCACCCCGTCGGTCCCCCCTGCGTGCACCGAGGGTTCGCCTCCCGGTGCAGCTTCGTCGCCCCGCGCATCCCCATGTTGGCGGATGCGTGAGGCCGAGCTTTCGGCCGCCGGACGGCGGCTTGCTCGATGAGAGTTTGCACCTCGCGGTGCATGTCTCGAGCCTCGGGGGTCGAGGGTACCAGCATGGCTCGTAGCAGCGTCGCAGCTGCGACGAGCTTTTGGCTCGCCCGCGGGGGGGCGTCCGCGTTGTCGACGTTGGGGACGGTGTTGATGCGGTCGCGGACCTGTCGGCCCGGCTCCCGCGCGCGTTCGCCGCGCGCGCAGGCTTCCCCTGCCATTGAGGCGCGGAGCAACCGCACCGTTCGGTATTCCTCCGCCAGCTTGGCCTCGAGCTCGCGGGCTTGGGCTAGCCGCGCGTCGGCGTCGGCCCCGGCGGGAGCGCTTGGCCCCACGGCCGGGGCGCGCGGCGATCCCACGGGGGAAGGCGTGACTTCCCCGTCTCCCTGCGCCCACCGCGCGGCGGCATTGGCGGGTCGTTGGTGATGACGGCACGGCACTCCCCGCGCGGGATCGTAGCTCCCGGTTTTGGAGTCGTCGGAGCGACCAAACCGGTAGTCCGCGGCGTCGAGGAAACGCCGGAACGTGATCGGGTCCGGCACGCGGGAGAAGTCCCCACCCGCGTATCCGTGGCGGTTGGCGGGTGGCAACGTGTCGGCCCGAACCCGGGGGACGACTCGTCCCTGGCCGAGGCGCCGGGATCCCCGGCGACGAAGACGTGGCGGCCGGGCGGAACCTGCGCATCGTGGTGTTGACGTTGGCGTTGTAGGCCGACGTAGCGCCTCGCAACCCGATGGGGATGCGCGGTCGGAGACAGTGCGCTGTCCCCCCGGGGCGGTGGCGGTCGTGATGGCGGGGCGCGCCGCGCCGGGTGGCGGCGCGCTCGGCCGCCGCCGCTCGGACCGCGCCCGATGCGAACGGCGCCCGCAGCGACGGTGGCGTCGTGGCGTCGATGGGCCCGCGGCATCCGTGCTGCGGGCACCCGCACCGTGGTGGTGCGTGCGGCGGGGGCCAAGGCCGACCCCGGCCCGGCGCGCGCGCGCGAAGCTCCTCACGGTTGGTGAGGCGCATGAGATAGCCGTTCCTCGTGGCACGAAAGTTCGGGTCCCCGAAACGAATTTCTAACCCGGGCCGGGGAGGGGGTCCGAGCTACCCATGCGGTAGCGTGTAGCACGGTACTCGGTGCGGATCACCATGGAGGGAGTTGACGGAATGACCTTAGGCGCTCGATTGCCCCACGGTGGGCGCCAGCGTCGGTGCGGAATATGGTCCCGACACTAACCGTAGATAGCGCCGAGGTCTATCCCTCAATGGTCGATGCTAAGCAATAAGAGACACGGGATTTATCCGGTTCCCGCCGAGGGGGCCGTACGTCCCGGCGGTGGTGTGCTCAAGGCACTATATTGCTCGGCACGGGGGTGCTCGTAGTGGGGCTGCTACAAGCAAGGCGGGAGAGGAAGCGTGGCTTCCAAGTCCCCGATGGAGTGGCCGGAGATATTGTGAGGGAATTGAAGGATGAGTACGTGGTGTGCTGCGTGCTATTGTCCGCGTGTCTGTCTCCCCCCGCGGCTGGGGGGTTCGCTCCCCTTTTATAGATCAAGGGGATGGCGGATTACAATGCGCGCCGTGCTATCTAGCTACGTGAGGAAGTGTGACGTGCTATGCTGTAGAGTGGGCGGCCGTCCGGACGATCCTTGCGGCGATCTGGCCATCATGGTCTACCTTGTACCCGAACAGTGGCGATTCGAGGGTAGAAGGGCGGCGGATGGTGGCGATGTCCTCTGATAGGCTTCGAGGGAGGTGCTGACGTCGGTCCGTACGGGGAGTAAGCGAACGACGTTCCTTCCCAACGCGATTCACGGTCTCGGAGTGGTTGCTACGGGGGCCGGCGTGCGCCCCGCACGCGCGGGGATGGCGGCCACGCCGTTACGGTGGCGGGGATGGTGTTCCACCGGCCTAGCGCCTCCACCTAACCCTGTAGGGTCACAAGAAAGTGAATCGAGGGTGCGTCCGGCCCCCTTTAGAGGGCTCGGCGCGTTAGCCGTACTGGAGGAGGCGCACGGCGTCACGGGACTGACACCGGCCGCGCTGCACAGTCCTTCCCCACAGTGATGGGGATGGGCTCCTCCCTGGGGAGTTGGTGCGGCGGCACCGGGGGCGAGCCCCGGGCGCATGATGGTGCGCGTCCTTCCGGCGTCGGGCGTTAAATGCCCGTGTACGGGGGCCGGCGCACGCGTGAGGGGCACCCTCGAGCGTGGCGGACCCCGGCCGAGGGCGGGGCGTACCCTCGAGCGAGGCGGAACTGCTCGAGGGGGAGCGAGCCCTCGAGCGAGGCGGAGCCCGCTCGAGGGAAGTGCTGCCCCTCGAACGGGGCGGAGCCCGCCCGAAGGGAGCGCGCATCCTCGAGCGAGGCGGAGCCTGTTCGAGGGGATCTCTAAGAGGGCCGCCTCGATGGGCCGTCGGAGTCCCCTGCGGCGTGGGTCGTTCTCTCGCATGGTTAGGCAAAATGTGTTTTGGCCTTGTTGTGGGTTTTAAGTGAGGATTTCCCCGTTGTTTAAGGGGACCCCTAGGGTCTGTCCCCGACACTTTGTTAAATGATTATCTACTTAGGAGGACCTTAATTAAATATATTTTAAAATTTAAATGTCACAAAATTGTCATGCACATTGTATAAGATGTAAAGATCTCATTTTATTTACATATAAAAAGTCAAATTCTACATATTTTGAATTACATAATTTCAAATTAAGCTATATATTATCCTTATATCCCACTTAGGGCTCTCGTTGAATGGTTATCTATCTAGGATGATACCAATTAAATATCATTGAAATATTTATTATCTCAAAACTTGTCATGCACATTGTATAAGGCGTAATAAGATCTCATTTTAATAACATGTAAAGCGTTAAGTGCTACATATGTTGAATTACATAATTTCAAAGTAAGCTATGTATTATCGTATTATCTGACTTAGGACTCTTTATATTCTTATCTAGAGAATATTAATTAAATATCTTCTAAACTTTAAATGTTACAAAACTTGTCATGCATATTGTATAAGATGTAAAGATCTCATTTTATTTACATGTAAAAAACAAAGTACTACATATTTTGATATACATAATTTTAAAATAAGCTATACAGTATTTCTTTATCTCCTTGACAAATTTGTAAGTGTTAAAAAATTAACTTTGTTGTTAAGTTTCGTGACATTCAATATTTAAATGCTATATAATTGAGATGATCTTAAGTAGATAATCAGTTAACGAGAGTCATAAGTGAGATCTATGGATAATATACAGGCTACTTTGGAATTAAATTTTTTTAAATATGTAATACTTGGTCTTGTACATGTTGCTAAAACAGAATGTTTATATCTTATATATCGTGCATGTCAAGTTTCCTAACATTTAAAGTTCAAATACTATTTTATTTATAACGTTAAAAATTGATAAGTATAACGAAGTACTCCTGTCACGCAACCAAGTTGGCGCGACACCATCAAATAACACATATTTGAAATTATGTAGTTCAAAATATGTAGCACTTGACTTTTTACATGTAAGTAAAATGAGATCTTTACATCTTATACAATGTGCATGACAATTTTTGTGACATTTAAAGTTTAATAGATATTTAATTAAGGTTCTCCTAAGTAGATAACCATTTAACAAAGAACCTAAGTCGGATAATAGGGTAATACACAGCTTACTTTGAAATTATGTAATTCAAAATATGTAGCACTTTACTCTTTACATGCTATCAAAATGAGAACTTTGCACCTTATACAATGTGCATGACAAGTTTCGTGACAATCAATATTTAAATGATATTTAATTGGTATCATCCTAGATAGATAACTATTTAACGAGAACCCTAAGTGGGATATAAGGATAATACATAGCTTACTTTGAAATTAAAAATTTTAAAATATTGAGGATCATGTGTGGTTCGAGGGCCGGTGGATGGTCGCTTCCTTGTGTGATGAGTGATTGACAACGTTGTGTGGACCGATTCTTGGTTAAGTATTGCGGGTGCGGGTTGCGGCTTGACCGGTGTTGGTGCGGGTGAAGAACAAGCGCGAAAGGTCGTCGCCGGTGAGGCCTCCGGGTGTGGAGAAGACAAGTAGGCTTCGTTCGAGGGACCCGGTGGCCGGCGGGGGTCAAGTGCGGGCCGCATGGTGGCATGAACAAGCAAGATGAAGTCGTGGACGGTTTCTTGGTTGAGCCTCAAAACCAAGGTCGAGCCGGGACTACGTGGGAGCCGAGTCATGAGTGGAGATTGGCGGAGGCTACACCGAGTTTGCGAGGTTTACGGTGGTTCACCGAGAAAATCACCGGGTTCCTTGGTTGATCCACAAAGCCAAGACCGAAGAACCGAAGACGGTGCTACGGCGGTGCGGACCGGTCCGATCGGTGGGTACCGGTCGGCCCGGTGGGGGGGAGCACCGGTCGACCGGTGTGCGACGACGTGGTCCGGAGACTTCGAAGCGGAGGACACGCGTCGGGATCGCATGGCTTGCGTCGAGGCTACGCGAGGTGCGGTCGCGGGCATCCGTCCGATGGTGAAGACATGAAGACTTCCAAATCCGCCCTTGAGGGGCTTGTATCCCTAGTTATTAGGAAAGGGCATTTTAGACATTCGGTTGCCTCCATATAACCCAAGAGGTGAGAGGATGGCGGCCAACTCTTGGAACCCAAAGAGTAAGCACTCTATAGGCTCTAGAATGGTTAGCATATCCAAAGAAAATCCCATCACTAGACCTAGCCTCAAACTTGTCGAGTTTTCCCTTCTTAAGAATAAAGCACTTGCGGCCAAAGACTCGGAAATGACTCACCTTGGGTGCCCGACCATGCATAAGCTCATAACGAGTCTTCCTCTTGAAAGCTCGCAATAAAATCATGTTGGAGACATGACAAGCCGTATTGACCGCCTCGGCCCAATACCTCCTAGGAGTCCGTGCTCATCGAGCATCGTCCTAGCCATCTCACAAAGAGTCCGATTTTTCCTTTCCACAACTCCATTTTGAGGGGGCACATAAGGGGTCGAATAGCGATGTTCAAGACCTAGATCACGACAAAAGGCATCAAAACGAGAGTTCTTGAACTGCGAGCCATTATCACTTGCGGATGGCTCGAATAGCATTCCCATGCCTCTCGTTTTTCAACCTCACGATCGGATCTCGAACAAAACCAAATGTCTCACTCTTGTCTTCCAAGAAAAACACCCGGGCATAGCGAGAGTAATCGTCCACCACAACAAGGACATACCACTTCCCACCCACCGAGCGAACTCGAGCCGGCCCAACAAGGTCCATATGCAACGGCTACGTCGGACGCTCGGTCATGACATCGGTCGGGGGTGGATGGGGAGTGGCTACCATCTTGCCATGCCTACAAGGAGCACAAACCAAATCCTTCTCAAGCTTCAACCTCGGCAATCCTCGGACAAGGTCAAGGCCACTCAAGTGGGAAACCAAATCAAAGCTCAAGTGTCCCAACCGCCTATGCCATTTCCACAAATCAGAAGAAGGACCGGCCATCAAACAACGAGCGGGACCCAAAGAACGAGAGAAAACGGCCACGAAAATGCGACCCTCGGGGATGATCATACGGACAAGATCACCTCGAGAATCAAGCAACCGAGACTCGCCAGACTTGAAACGCACCTCAAAACCCTCATCAAGCAACTGAGAAACCGAAAGCAAATTGAAACCCAAAGACTTCACAAGAGCCACTCTCTTCAACGTTACCTTGTCACTCACATGCACAACACCCTCCGAAAGCACCCTTCCTCGTCCATTGTCCCCAAATGTGATGTACATCTTTTCCTTCACTGGGGTGAGGCTGGAGAACCACTTCTTATCTCCGGTCATGTGTCGAGAACACCCGAGTCGATCGGCCAAATGTCCTCCAAGCCTCCCTGCCTGTAGTCAGAAACAAGAACGAGAATGAGCTAACGACTCGACACTCGGGGTTAGCACAAAGAAAGTTAAACCAAGTGTCGAGCCATCTCGCTCAAAAGAGGGGTTAGCAAACATCATTCCCTTGCCACCAAACTTCCCATGTCCCATGGGAGGAGTACGAGCACCACGAGGGGGAAAACATGGTCCGTAGTTCCTGCGGAACCCAAAGCTGCGATCATCTCCCCCGAACCCGTATTGAGGACGAGTAGGGGGACGTCCAATAAAACCACCACGAGCCCGACCTAATCTCTCACCGGCACGCACACCATCATCTCTCCTAGCAAACCTCTCACCACCACCTCTCCGTGTGAACTCGCCAACACTCCTCACACTTCCCACACCCCGTGGAAGTGGCACTCTAGGCTCGGGAATACCATGAGACCGGCGATACTGTCCCGGTTTGCTTGCTCCCTAGCAAGCCTCTCATCCCTCTTCCTCTTGTAGCAAAACTCGCAAGATGCCTCTCCTTGCCACGGTACTCACACCGAAGGGGATGGATTTTGGTTTTGGCTCCGGCTTCTCTCTAGGCTTCTCACCCTTCTCACCCACAAACTTCACCGGTTTACGGAAGTCATTTGTCTTAGGTGGGAATTTGGGTGGATCTTGGGTTGTGTCAAGCTTGTTGCAAAGGTGGTTGGGTTTTGGTGTGAAAGAGTTCTTGGGTGCTTTTGGAAATGGGACTTGAATATCTCCAATCACCTCAAACTCGGGGTTAGACTCAACACACTTCTCATACACACTCTCCCCACTTTGTTCTCTCCCACTTTCTCACCCAACTTTTCAAAACCCAAACCACGACCATCTGCTCTCTTGAACTCCTCAATCATGATTTTCAATTGAGGTTCCCGCCCGTACAACCAACCCAACACCTTCCTCAAATAGTCATTCTCCTCATAGATGACATCCAAACGGGAAGTAAGTTCAAGATTGCGCAAAGTAACTTCATCACGCCTAGTGCATGCATTGACAACGGGAGATTTCAAAGATGCTTCCAAAGAACTAATGGTAGAACGAGCATCAACAAGCTTAGCATGCATAGTAGGACATGATTTACAAGCACCAAGCAAAGTAGGTCTAGCCTTAAGCTCATCATACTCGGTCCTAAGAGCATCTAGTTTAGCCAAAGTAGAAGCATTCTTCTCATTAAGCGAGTTTGATCTCATTCAACCAAGCATCACACTCAACACATTCAACATCATCGGGAGTAGTAGGAGCAAGTTTCAAAGAGTCATTCTCAAGTTACAATTCAAGCAATTTTGACTCTAACTCTCCTACTTTCTCGCCGGCATTCTCAAGCCGAGCCCTAAGATCTTTCCTCATCTTTTTGGCATCTCTCAGGCACACTATCACGGTTATCAATCAAGCCATTCAACCTAGCAATCTCGGCAAGCAAAGAGTCGGGGTCACGATTTACCTCATCCTCCGAGTCGGAGTCGCCGTCTTCCTTCTCGCTCTTCTTGCGCTGGAGCTATGGGCCATGCCACAAAAGCCCTCAAGCGCCACACGGCTCAACCCGCCGAGGTTCCGGCTTGCACTCTTCTTGCCCTTGCGCCTCCCGGCGTTTTCATCTTCGGCCGCTTGAGCTTGGTCGCTCCTCGCTTGAGCTTGAGTCAATGTCGCTCGCACCGACCACCATCGCTCTTGCCTTGTTCTTCTTGTAGCCGCTCTTGCTCGGTCGCCGCTTGTCCTTGTCCTTGCTCTTGGACTTGTTGAAGTGCTTGCCCTTGGAGGAGTACTTGTCTTCACGCCTCGGGTGCGCCTTGTACTCGTTCACCTTGTACTTGTTCTCCCTCCGCTACTCGGGCACTCGGCGATGAAGTGGCCACGCTTGCCACACTTGTAGCACGTACACGAGCTCCGCCTTGCGTTCCTCCGACTCTCGTGTAGTCGATCAAACCTCCTTGAGAGCAAGGCCGGCTCCTCCTCGCCCGGCACATCAAACTCCTCATCCGGAATGGACATAAGAGAAGACAAGGAAAAGCGTCGACGGGAAGGGTTAGATTTGCCCTTTGATCCGCCCACAAGAGCAAGACTATGGTCGGTCGAGCCCTCATGCTTGGATTGCAACTTCTTGTCAACCTCGGCCGACTTGAGCTTAGAAAAGAGGTCATCCAACTCAATAGTCAAGTACGCCGAGACTCCTTGATGGCCTCAACCTTAGCACCCCAAACATTTGGGTCCAAGACATGCAAGAGCTTCAAAGCCCGATCATGCTCGGTGTAGGGAAAATCCTCAACATTAGCTTTCATGTTGTTCACGATGGCGGTGAACCTCTCGAAACATCGCATCGATGTCCTCACCGGGAAGTGGAGTGAAATTCTCATATTGCATCCTGGGTAAGAGACAAAGAGGCGAGCCTTCACATGGTTATCACCCCCGTGAGCAACCAACAACTTCTCCCAAATTTGCCAAGCAAGATTCAAATGGCGAACACGCTCAAACTGCGGATCACACAAGCTCCGAACCAAGTGATCAACGACTTTTGCATTAGCCTCATACTTGGCCTTAGCACCGGCATCGATCACCATAAGAGTATGGATGTTGACCAGGAATAGCATAGGTCTTGTCAAGCACAATGAAATCCAACAGCTTCCCACGAAGAAAGATCATCATACGAGCCGCCCACTTGTGGTAACCCTTGCCATCGAAGTGCGGCGGACCGCCCCACTCAACGTACGCCATCTTAGGATTCGAGACTTGTCAAAGTCGCAAAGAATCCGGCACCAAGCTCTGATACCAATTGAAGGATCGGATGGCGACCGGAGAGGGGGGGGAGTGAATAGGAGCCGGTAAAAATTCTTCCCAAAGAACCCGGCCTATGCCCTAGTCAAATCCCGGTCACACACAAGCGATGGATCGAATCACGCACCAATCACCAAGACCACGAGGCTATGGATCAACCTCTAGCCTTAGGAACGATTCCTAGAAGCACACGCGGAAGCACTAGAAAGGGAGGGAGGAATCGAACCAAGAAGCAAAGCACACGGGCTGCGGCGGACCGTCCGGCCGGGGAGGGGCGGACCGTCCGCACAGCCTCGCGGACCGTCCGGCCTGCTCTCGCGGACCGTCCGCGCCAACACCGCGGACCGTCCGGCTCCGCACCGCGGACTGTCCGTTAAAGCACACAGAACCACCGAAGCGACCCGAGAAAAACGGACCGTCCGCCAAGGCCGGGCGGACCGTCCGCGCCACACGCGGACCGTCCGCTACTCAAGCTCGGACCGTCCGCAAACCGGCTGCAACAAAAACCAAAAGCCAAACCGGATCGAAAGCAAGGACGCGCAAGAACACGACGAACACGTGACGAACATGCCACCCGCGGACCGTCCGCGACCACCCCCGCGGACCGTCCGCGCCGCACGGACGGAAGCGAAAACCGCTCGACCACGAAGGTCAACTCCCCCAAATCATCATCGGATTTCCCAAACGGTTGAAGCTATGGAGACAAGGGTTTGGGGACTTGAAAAGCGTCACACAAGGGTGCTATAGCCCAAAAATCTTGCCTCCTAACTCCCCGAATCACCGGGAATCACGAATCCTTTGAGCACCACCAAAAGCTAGAGCACCGAATGAAAAGCTGCGAATCCAAGTGGTTTCCGGCGTTTGAGAGCACAAGATCAATCACAAAGATGCACGAGACATCTATCCATGTTTTCCTCAAAGAAATCCGGGGAGAAACCCACTCAAATCCGCGGAATCGAACCGGGAACAAAGGCACGAAAACAAGCACAAAAAGGCCACGAAAACACAACCCCGAATCTTCTATACAAACCGGAAAGATTCACAAGGTCTAGCATGCCGCCCTAGCATCCATCCCTCTCAACAAATCTCTCATGTTATCCTAGAGAAAATGGAAGAAAAATATCTACGAAAATGAGAAATGGGAGGGAGGAAATGAAAACCCTAAGTCGCGGAGAGAGAGCCCCATCCACACTCACTCATGGCTTATATATCGAGTCCCGCCGGAGTGGTAAATGACTCGACTACCCCTAACTTAACTACGGTGATACAACCCACGTAGGGGCATTTAGGTAATGTTTGTGGGTCTTGCCATCGGACGGCCACGCCTTTGCCGCACCCCCGCGTCCTCCCGACGCAAGCCATGCGATCCCGCCGCGTGTCCTCCGCCTCGAAGCTTCCCGACACGCCCGGATCCCGTCTCTGTCGTGTTGGGCCCTCGGACTTGGTTTTCAGGCCCAAACCAAGAAACCGTCCGCCGATGGTTTTGTGGGCAAACCACCAAACCCCGCATGCTCGGTCCGGCCTCCCGCCAAACCACTTGACTCGACCGCCACCGTGCACCGCTCGCTTGTCCATGACTTCGTCTTGCTCGTGTCGCCACCATGTGGCCCGCACCCAGTCCCGCTGTCCACCGGGTCCCTCGAACCGAGCCTACTTGTCTCTCCATCTCCCGGAGGCCCCTCAAGGCCGAAGACCTTTCGCGCTCGTTCTTCACCTCGCAACAACACGAACTAGGCCGCGGCCTACACTCGCGCACTAAGCCAAGAGTCGGTCCAACACCCGTTGTCAATCACTCATCACCGAGGAGCGGTCATCCATCGACCACCGGGACGCTCCTGGTCCTCGGTTCTTGGTGGTGATTCGGAGCCCTCTCTTAGTGATTTCTTTGGGTTGTTTTCCGGACCTTTCTCTTGGGGATTTGATGGGGGGAAATTTGTGGGAACCCTTCGTGGTTCTTTGGGCTGTGATTCCCCTCCCAAATCCGTGAGTAAAGGTGCTTGAGTTTGGGGTTTCTTGAGTTCTTGGGTTGGAAGTGCTCTTGGCGGGATTTCTTTGATTCCTCCTTTTTGGACGAGTTTTGGTGGGATTAAACTTGGCTATGGACTCCTCATGAGGTGTTCCTAATATCCTCAAAGTCTTATTCAAGTCCGTGGAGCGATTCGGGAGATCGAGATTTAGATTTGGGGGGAGTTGACCCGTGGGTGCTTTGTTCATCCCGAGCCGCCCGGAGCTACACCGGTCCGACCGGTGCTCTCGGCGGTCCGACCGGTGCAACCCTTGGTGGGATTTTGCTCGGGTGAACGTCTTGGTGTGTTCGCTGTTGTCCCGTGGTGCTATTGTTTCGAGTTTGGGTCAGTTTGGTGGTCGGTTGGCTTTGTTTGGTGCTTTGGGGGCTTTCGAGTGCGCGATCGGTCTGACCGGTGTGTCTCACCGGTCTGACCGGTGTAGAGCCACTTAGTGAAAGTTGCTCGGTTTCACCAACGAGGACCGGTCTCGGCGGTGGTGCTCACCGGTCGACCGGTGTGGGTCTCGTAGACTCGAGGTTTGGTGTTCCGCTGCGTTCTCGAGTCGGAAGGCCGTGTGTGTTGGTTCCTAGGTCCGGTGGCACTCCGGTGGCTACGTGGGCTTGGCCAACTTGGGTAGTGAGTCGGAGACATGTGTTGGAAGTCGTGTTCATCTTGTTGGAGTTTCGATCTCCATCGAGAAGAATTTTTATCGGCTCCCATTCACTCCCCCCCCCTCTCTCGGTTCGCCGTATCGGTCCTTCAAATATGTAATACTTAGTCTCGTAAATTTCACTAAAATGGAATGTTTGGACCTTATATAACATGCATATCAATTTTTGCGACATTTGGAATTCAAATACTATTTTATTTAGATGATTCAAAGTTGGTAGATTAAATCGGAGAACCTCTCGCCACGCCGGCCAACACGGCGCGACACAATCATGTTGCCGCGCCGATGCATGTGGCGCGGCGGGGAGGAAGGCTCATCGGCCCACCTTGCCGGCGTGGCGGGCCGCCGCGCCGCTACATGTGGCGCGGCAAAGTGGGCCCGCCGCGCCACGTGGGCCGGCGCGGGCAAACGGGTTAGATCCGCAAATAATGTTTTTGAGGTGTTATTTTTAAAAATAATTTTGAAAAAGGGTTAAAATTAAAAAATCGTCCCGTGCCACGCCGGTACAACGAGGAGGCGGACGAGCTCGCCAAAATCGCGTGGGGCGAATCACGGTTCCCCCGAACGTTTTTGCACCGGGACGTCGCCCGGCCGTCCGTCAATCTCGAGTCGTACCCCTCGAGTCACGAGGAACCCTCGGGGGCTCCCTCGGTCCAACAAGCGCGAGCCCATGGACGAGGACCCCTCGAACGAGGCGTACGCACTCTCCTTGCTCGAGGGATACGGCGCCGACGAGGCCGAGGCCATGGACACCGAGCCGGCCCCCAACGAAGGAGAGTGGCACAACAACTACATCGCCCGGATGGATCGAGGGGAGCTCCCCTCGGACCGATTCGAGGCTAGGCGCATCGCCGGGATGGCCAAGTCATTCGCTCTCATCGACGGCGAGCCGGACAAGCGCGGCCGCGTCCGCATCCTGCGGCGATGTGTACCCATTCCTCAGGGGCGCGAGCTCCTTCAAGACATACACGCGGGCGTGTGCGGCCACCACGCGGCGCCGTGCACCCTCGTGGGCAACATGTTCCGCCAAGGCTTCTGCGGCCTACCGCGGTTGCCGACGCCAGCGAGATTGTGCGCACCTGCGAAGGGTGCCGGTTCTACGCCCACAAGTCCAACCTCCCTGCGCACGTCCTGCAGACCATCCCCGTCACATGGCCCTTTGCTGTGTGGGGGCTGGACATCGTCGGGCCTTTGCGAAAAGCGCCCGGGGCTACACCCACCAACTGGTCGCTATCGACAAGTTCTCCAAGTGGGTTGAGGTGCGCCCCATCACGAACCTTAGGGAGAAGCAGGCCGTAACGTTCTTCACCGACATCGTCTACCGCTTCGGAGTGCCCAACTCCATCATCACCGACAACGGGTCCCAATTCACGGGCAGAAAATTCCTAGAGTTCTGTGATAAATTCCACATCCGCGTGGACTAGGCAGCCGTAGCGCATCCACGGTCCAACGGTCCGGTGGAACGTGCCAATGGCATGATCCTACAAGGCCTCAAGCCCGAGATTTTCGACCGACTGAACAAGTCCGGTCGAAAATGGCTCCAAGAGGCGCCGGCGGTTGTGTGGAGCCTCGGGACCACCCCCGAGCGGGGCCACCGGGTTCACCCCGTGCTTCCGGTCTACGACGCGAGGCTATCCTCCCCACAGACTTGGAGTACGGGTCGCCCGAGGGCACGGGGCTACGACGAGTGCGCCAACCGGCGAGCCCACGAGGACTCGCCGGACCAATTGGACGAGGCCCGCACCGTGGCCCCGATGCACTCCGCGAGATACTAGCGAGGCTCTAAGGTGCTACCAAGCCGGAAGGTGCGGCGTCGAGACTTCGGCGAGGGGGACTGGTCCTAAGGCTACGCCAAGACAACCGAGGCCGCCACAAGCTATCGCCCCCATGGGAGGGACCCTATGTCGTGGTGAAGGTGCTCAAGCCCGGCACGTACAAGCTGGCCAACGAGGATGGCGAGGAACACACCAACGCTTGGAACATCCAGCAGCTACGTCGCTTCTACCCTTAGCAAGGATTTCCAAGTTATTTGTTGTAAATTACATACCCAACACCCGAGTTGGCAGTATGAATGTAAATGTCAGCAAATCAATAAAAGTTAAAGGGCAACTTGGCTTTCCCCAGAAAACCAAGTCACCCTCGGGGGCTACAACGGGGGGCACCATTTTTTCGCAAAATTTGCAAGTGCGCCAACTACGCCTCAACCTAAGCCTTAGGCAAGTTCAGGCGGAGCGCGAGCAACCAAGCGGAAAAGACGCGCGAGACGGAGATAGCCTACGCCTCCAACGGGATACCACCCTTCTCCCTCGCCTGCGGACCAGCGGGTCGCTCGTGAAATCGAAACTCTCCACCTAAGATTTGCCTAAGCCAAGGAAGCGAGTAGCGGAACAGCGCAACAAGTGAAACAGAGACAACTTTTATTTACAAACGACACTTCAAAACGAATAACTGTTCATTACATGGCCACGAGGCCCGAATTCTAACATCTAAACAAAAAGGGCTTGATGCCCAGTGGTCTTCAGGCTTGAGGCTCGCCGGCGTCAGGAGCGTCAGGGAACAAGAAGTCCGTGAAGTCTTCGGCGAGCGTATCAGCGGCGGCGCCGGCAAGCGCGTCCGCGCGGTCCATCGCCACTTCGTCTTCAACGCCGACCGGGACGACGTAGCCCGATGCCACGGCCTCGAAGTCCACCTGATAGTGGGACGCCACCACGTCGAGGGCCTTCTGGACGCCCAGGCGAAGGGCGCGGCGCATGCGCCGGGAGACATGCCCACCGAGGGCACGGAGGCGACTCGTCAGCGAGCTCCCAGCTTGCGCCTCGCCTTCTTCGACCGCCGGCGGGTGTCGAGGGCGGCGGCCCGCGGCTTGTTTCAACTCCTATTGAGAGGAGTTGTAGGCCGCCTGCACAGCCTCAGCCTGAGAGGTCGCGTGTCCCAGGGCGGTCCGCAGGCCTGAAAGCCATGGACAAGAAAAACAAAGTTGGGAGCGAATCCCCAAAGGGCAAATCAACAAAACGAGAAACAAACAGCAACTCACCTCCAACCTACTTCTTCTCCCCCTCGAGGGATTTACACGCCTCCTCGACCTGGCGCTGTAGGTCAAGGACTGTGGCCTCCTGCTCTTCGAGGGACTGGCGCAGATCTTTGTGCAAAATACTGGTCTGGACTACTTCCCCGTTGAGCCTCGACACCTTGTCCTCCCGCTGCTTGAGGGTGGCCTGCGCCCCCTCGAGCGCGGTGCGCTCATGCTGGAGCTGACCAACGCCTCCTCCCGCACCAAGTGCTCCCGCTCGAGCGCGGCCCGGGCCTCGGTGAGAGCAGCCCGCTCTTGCTAGAGCCGGGTCTCCGCTTGCTGACACGCCACCCCTTCCTGACGGAGCTGCTCCTCCACCGCGTCGAGCGCGGCGACCTTGCTCACCAGGGTCGTCCTCAACCCCTCCGCCTTCTTGGCCTTTTCCTCGGCCCGGCTGCGCGGGGCCCGCGCCCCTCGAGGGCCGCGCGGTCTTGTTGGAGCTGGGCGCGGGCGGTGGCGACCTCGGCCTCCCACGCCACCGCGACGGAGCACGCCCCCGCCGGTCCTCGCGAGCCCTGCGCAGCGCGTCGTCTCGCTCCACCAGCGCCGCCCTCACCCTCTCAACCGCGGAGGCGTCCCCCGCGGCTTGGGCGTCTTGCTCCGGAGGCAGGTCCAGTAGGGCCTCAGCCCTGTACGCCAGCCACCGGTCTGGCAACCTTAGGGCCTCGACAAGGGCGTCAAGAGCCTCGTACTGCCCTCGGTACCAGTGAAGGTCGGCGTCGAGGCGGTCAAGTGTGTTGTATCTCTCCCGGGCCCGGCGCTCCAGATCCTGCCGCCAACGAGCAAGACGAGAAGAGCAGGAATCAGGAAAGGCACGAACGCGAAAGAGAGCGGGAGGAGGAGTTGCGAAATCTGACGAAATCTAACTAACCCGGAAGACGCGCCACGCGGAGACCATTGTGGATCCTCGGCGCCTCGTTCAACGCCGGTTGAGCGAAGCGCCGTGATCACGGAGCTCCCGCCACAACCCCCGCTTCACCCGAGCCTCGACGAAGTGGGCGGCGGCGCGGCCGGCACACTCCCCGCTCTTGCTCCGGACGTGCCGCGGGTCGGCGTGTGACGACGAGGCCCCGGCACCATCGGTCGGGCCACCCGGCCGCGCCATCGTCGTCCCTCACCACGAGCGCCCCCGTCGAGGCCTCGGGGCCGACGCGGGCGGGCTCGCCCCCGATCCCAGCCGGGCGGCGGGACGTCGTCATCCGGGACCTCCACCACCGCCGCTCGAGGGCAACCGGTAGCGGCGGGCGCCGGCGGAGTCGACGGCACAGCGACCACCGTGGCGGTGGTTGCCGGCGTGACCGTCGCCGCGTGCCGCGGCTCGCGACCGTCACCGCCTGCCGCCGCGCCTCGGCGGCCGCTCGCGGCGGCTGCGTGGGCGCCATCGCCCGCCGCGGCTCCGAGGGCCGCGGCCGCGCCACGTGAGCCCTCGCTCGCCGCCGCCGCCGCGCTCCCAGCCGCCCGCGACACCCTTGACGAGCGCTGCCTAGTAGGGATGGCCGCGTCCGACCTCAGCACCTTGGTAGGTGCGAGAGGGGGCACGGTGGGCGCCACCCTGCGAGCGCGAAGACGAGAAAGTTAAGCTCTTGCCGACCTAAAAGACGCAACTATGGGGGAATGGTCGCTACCTCAGGGTGGAGAATCCCCGCTTCCTCTTCCTCGGGAGCTCGGCGGACGTTGTGGCCACCATCGGCGTGGCCACCGCCTCACCCCCGAGTCGCCTCGGCCGTGCGCTGCAGGTGCCTCCGCGGCGCGCGGCGCCTCTCTCATAGGACGCCCGGCGGCGGACGCTCCCGCGCCCGCCCCGGGCGGCTGTCTCCTCTCGCCGCCTCCGCGGCTCGGGGCGAGGGGGGCGAAGGCTGCCACCTCTCGGGGAGAGTCCGCCCCCCATCGCTCTCCTCCTCCTCCTCCTCCTCCTCCTCCTCGTCCGACGACGAGTACTCCAAAGTTGCCGGGGAGGAGAGCCCCCTGTTGCTCGCGCGGCCGAAACTCCTCGCTCCTTTGTTCCCGGCGCTCCCGTCACCGGATCCTCCTCTCCTTCTTGCGCGCCGCCCGCTCTTGTTCCCCGCCGCCGCGCCGCGCGCGCACGCTCGGGCTCGGGGCGTGGGCGGGTCGGACCGCGCGACATTCACGGCCATCACCTGCAGAGAGCGAGTGAAACTCCGGGTTAGGACGACGCCCCACGAGTCGACAGACCAAAGAGGGGCGGAAATCCACTCACCAAAGGGACGTAGGGGAGCATGACGAACTTTCAGAGCGCGACGTCATCAGTCTTGATGACCTTGAGGTTAACGGTGCACCTCGCCTTCATGGCCGCATACTCCTGCGGAAAGAGATCGGGCAGCAGCCGCGATTCCGCCAGGGCCACGGGGTCAGCCTCTTCATGCATCTCGAAGATGCGGAGCCACCTCTTCATAAGAGGAATGATCCGCCGGTGGTGGAGGTTCGCGAAAACCGAGGCCGCGGTCGGCCGGCGTCCGCCAACGCCTTCAACGCCTGTAAGGCTGAGTCCAACCGGTCTTGGCACGAGGAAGGCGGCGGCGTACCACCGCATCGGCCTTCTCCCTCACGACCTTTCCTGTCCAGGGCGGCAGGCCGGGCTCGTCGTTGCGAAGGTAGAACCACCCCCGCTCCCACTCGGCGTTGTTGGAGGTCATCATGCAGGGGATGTAGAGCTCCCTGCGTGTCTGCCGCAGCGCTATCGTCATGCCGCCGGCACGCACCGCGCGACGCACTTTCGGCTCCGACATGGTGGCGGTGTGCAACTCCGCGCGGACCCAGAGATCCCAGTTCACCGGGATCCCCAAGAATCCCTCACAGACGCCGACGAACGTGGCCGCCTGCGAGATGGCGTTCGGCGCGAAGTTGTGCAGCTCCACGCCGTAGTGGAAACACAGCCCGCGCAGAAACGGCTCGCCGGCGCCGCGAAGCCGCGCTCGTGGAAGCGGATGAAGCTGACGACGTAGCCGAACGGCGGGTTGGGCTCCGGTCCCTCGTCGGCGGTTCGATCCACACCGCGGGCCGCCCGTCCTCGTTCTCCGCCACTGGCCGGCGGTCACCAGCTCGCTCAAGGCCAACCTCGTCGCCGTCGAGCTCGGCCACGGCAACAGGTCCACGACGGTGATGGACTGCTGGGGAGCCATGCCAATCGGCGAAGAAGCGCGAAGCGCGAGGTGGATGCTAGGCGAAGGCGAAGGGGCGCGCGCTACACTGGGCCGGGAGCGAAAGAGACGAAGGAAGTGGGAGCAACGGGCGCTAAGTGTTGAGGTAAAGACTCACCTCGCCCCTCCCCCGTACTTATAGAACCATGGAGCCACGCTCCCCAAATCGCGCACTCGCGTGCATTAACTGCAGCAAGCGGCTGCGCCACCGACGAGTGGGGCCCACCACAACCGAAGCGGCCGGGCACGCGCTCGCGCGATCATCACGGCGCGGCAACTGAAGAGCCGCAGCGGGCCGTCACGTCCGCCCGCGCACGTCACCCACTACGCGCGCGGCCGCGACGCTCGAAAAGGCGCGCCGCCCGCGCCGCACAACCGTAGCCGCGACCGCGGGCATTAAATGGCCCAATCCCTTACCAAGTAAGGACGACCCTCGAGCGGCCTGAGCATATGGCTCGACAAAAGCTATCCTCAAAGGGTGCAATTACCAAACCAGTGGTCTCGAGGCCCGCAGGGCGAGAGTGGGCACCACAAGTACCCTCGATTCGCGAGGACTACTGATCAGCGACTCCTGGTCCGGTCCGACCTCGAACCCTCGAATCTCGCAGGTGCAAAAAGTCGGGAGCACACAGTTGTCACCCCGCAGTGGCCCTACTGATCAGGGGTTCGAAACCTGACCCTCGAAGGGTTCGAACAGGTGCCGCAGATTGACAGAGTCAGGGACGACGAGGGCGCGCGCATTCGAGCCTATCCTCGAGCCCACCGGCTCGAGGGCGCCCCACATGTCGTGTTCAAGAGCCAGCGAGGGCAGCTAGTCGGGGGGATCCCACCGAGGGAGAGCTTCCGCGAACGGGACCGAGCCCCACCTAGCAAACCCGCGCGAGCGCTTTCATGGACGAGTCTCCGGACCACGAGCCAACCCTTATCAAACGGGGCATGGGTGTCCACTTGAACCACCCGATAGCAGCTCGACGAGGAATCTGCAATCCGCGACCCGACCGATGGGGGTTGTGGAAACCTCACCCTCCGCCCCGCGAAAGGGCGGCGAGGGCGCGTTTAAAACAAGTCGGAGAGCTCACCTCGATCGCCTCGAATGGGCCCAGGCTCGGGGGCTCAACACACGGCTACACCTCCTAGGGTGCACCGAACGCAAGAGGTACCATTCATGCTCGTGTGACCGAAGCCGGCTGGAACATCGCCGATGCCGGTTGAAACGAGATACCCCACACCTTCGGTAAAAACTTGCGAAAAAACTCCCCGGGAGCACACACGCTCCGCGGGGCTTCTCGGAGGGCTAGACCCGCGGATCCGCCGATGCGGCCCCACGGAACGAAGCATTAGCAACTAGGAGAGAAGAATCCCATCGGCTAGCGTCGGCATCTGCGGGATCCTAACGGATACACCCACGGATGCTCGGGGGCTACCGTCGGTGACAACCATAAAAGTCCCCTAAATAACCGAGGGAAACCCGCAAAAAACGCAAACCATGGATCAACTCAAAAACCTAAACATGTGCATGACACGATCACGGTCCTGGTGGCCCCACGCGGCCCACCGGGGCGACACAGCGGAACGCCCCCTCGAGCAAGGTCCGCCTTGCTCGAGGGTTGAACGCCCCCTCGGGCGGGGTACGCCTCGCTCGAGGGCTTTACGCCCCCTCGGGCGGGGGTCCGCCTCGCTCGAAGGCACCCGCACGCGCGTCGTCCACGCTCCTGCCCCTATGTACAGGCATTTAATGCTCTGACGCCACAGGTCGCACGCCACAACCCTGACACACCCGGGAATCGCGTCCCGACGCTGTTCCACCGACTCCCTGGGGGAGGCCATCCCCGCCGCTGTTTAGCACTATGCGATGAGGCTAGTGTCAGCCCCGTGACACTGCTCCGCCTACCCCCGTACGGCTAACGCGCCGAGCCCTCGAAGGGGGGCTGGAAGCACCCTCGAATACCTTTCCCGTGATTACACAGGGCCACGCCGTGACGTCAGGCCGGCGGGATCGGTCATCCCCGTCGCTGTCAATCCCGTGCGGCCATCCCCGCCACCGCAGCACCACGCCGGCACCGTGATGACAGCCCCGACACTATTGGAGTGCGTGGGGAAAAGACGTCGCCACGACCGCCACCGTGCCACGTACGGCCCCCGTCGACGGTACCCTCGAATCGGCCCGCTACGGCGGCCGGACGACCAACCACTACGCCGCCGCTCTCGAAGCCGCTCCCCGTGCGGGCACGAGACGCGCCACGACGCCACGCACCGGAACGAGATTCGCCGGGACGTACGTCAACTCCACGGCACTACTCGCGATGCCTCCACACGTAGGAGAATAGTGCGGCACGCCCGTAAATCGCCCTCTCCTTGGCCTATAAAAGGAAGGGTGACCCCCCGGCCCGCGGGGGGGGGGACACGGGACGACAGACGAGCAATCACCGACACGCTCTCCATTTTCTCCACAATATTGGCACTTGCCTCAATCAATACCTGCGGGACTTGGAGGCCGGACCTCCTCTCTCTCCATGCTTGTAGCCCCCTCTACGAGCACCGCGGTGCGAAGCAATATAGTGCCCCGAGCACACCACCGCCGGACGTACGGCCTCGACCGGAACCAGGATAAACTCAATGTCCTTAGTTGCTAGCACCGAACCATCGAGAGGTTGATCCCGCGCTCATTACTAGTTAGTGTCGGTACTACTTTCCGCACCGAAAAGACTTGATCGTGTAAAGGCTTCGAAGCCTTCAAACCCCGAACAAAAACGTCTCATTCCCGATGTAAGTTAATTTGTTGCAGAGAGGATAAGATCCGATGCCAACTTGATAAGTTTGAACCCACTAAATTTCTTGGAAAAGAGATATTTAGTTCGGGAGTGGCAATGGAATCATCTTTCCTCCTTACAATATTAAACAACATAAGGAACATATCTTTAAGAGGCTTGTTGCCTAGCCAAGTATCAAACCAAAATCTAGTTTGGGAACCGTTTTTAACCTTGAAATGTCCCAACCCTAAAAAGACATCCTTAACATTCATGAGACTTTTCCAAAAGTGGGAATATGTAGATTTCTTCACGCAAATGCCTAGAGTCTTATTTTTAATATATTTATTTCTTAATAATTCTTGCCACATACCATCTTCGGTTAAGAGTTTGAATAACCATTTACTAAGAAGGCATTTATTTTGAACCTCCAAATTTTGAATTCCCAACCCTCATTGGTTATTGGGTTGGCACATTAGTTCCCACTTGACTAATCCGTATTTTCGTTTATGTTGATCATTTTGCCAATAAAAACTATCTCCACCGACCCAACAATAACGATGAATCTTGGGCGAGGCAAGGGCTTCAAGCCAAAAGCACGGGGTATGAGAAAAGAAAGACAAAATCATGTGAGGCATTTCAACAACATGCCATTTGCAAGTGGAACAAGCAGATCAGCAACACGACCGGTGCCAAGGAGTTCCATGCGGCACCCGAGGCGATGTCGGTGTCGTCGGGGTCGGCGATGGCCGTAGTGAACTCGTGGAAGCGGGCCGGGGTGCGGGGGGTCGAGCCGGCGGGTAGAGCATGGCCCGCCGGGGCCGGTGGCCGTAAGAACAATGGAGTCCCGGGCGGCACGCCCGTGGACGGCCGCACCGAAAACCATGCCTTCCGCGGCGTTGCCACCGCCTCCTCCACTAGGCCACAAACGATTTGTCCCGGCACTAGCAAATTAGCGTGCCGGCGGGTGCAACTATGAACCGCTAGCAAAGTGGGGTGCGGGGGCGCCGGGACAAGAACCGCCAAGCATAGAAGCATCACTGCGGCGGGCGACATAATCTTCCCGCCAAAGACAAATGATACTATTTATGCCGGCGAACGAGTTATGTCGACCGCCGCATAGAAGGTTTAGTAGGGGCGGCCTACATAAGCCAACCGCCAACATAAATGGTCCCATTTCGCCGGCGGGTGGCTTATGTCGACCGCCACAACGGATCTTTACTACCGACGGTTTTCATATGCACCCGCCAACACGGTGAAGCCGAAAATAGCTTGAAATTGATACAAGTTACCAATATTTCAACATGCATGGACAGCAACAACAAGTAAAATTCAAACCGAAATATTAACACAAACAACACTTTAGAAAGATTTATTTCATACAAACAACATGCATTGCATGATGACAAATGTTTCAAAGCACACTTAAAACCAACACAAATTAAAGTACAATACATTAGGGGCCTCACTCACAAATCAACACAACTTTGCCTCACTCAAATTTCTTTGACAGTCGGTCGTGATATAGCTACCAAGCACTAAACCTATTATCAAGACCACAACGGCGATGATGGTGCCCCGCATGCGAATCCTTGATTTTTGTTGCGCTTCTTCCGATAGCCAATTTCCGCCATAATGTCAATAAGTTGCCCTCTATGGTCCGCAAGTTCAAGCCTCGTTTCATTACTCGCTATCTTCAAATCACTCATCCCCACCTTCGCATCGTAAATGACACACTTCATCCGATTCCATTGTTCCGTAAATTCCGAATTTGCTAGTGGTGGCTCCCGCACTCGCCCGGCGGATACACAACACTAGATGGTTGTGCCGCTCCGGTGCCGGCGTTGCACCAACTAAACCGCCGAACGACCGATAATTTGGCGGCGGCAAATGAGGGTGAAATTTTTTCAAATGGTTGATGTATTGATTTTCAAAATAAACTTCCTGACATGAATTAGGGTCCCCCTAAAAGAATAAACAACAAATGTGGCTTCCATCAATAAATTGGATAATTCTATAGACATAAAATTATATCAACCAAATCATTAATAATTAATTCTATATCTACGAATCAATAATAATCAACAAATCTACTAATATTATATCAACCAAATCAAATCCTACTAATATTATATCAACTAATAATCAACTAATAATCAACTAATAATCACTACTATTATATCAACCGAATCAGTACTAATAAAATGAATTAGGGCATGAGATGAAAAACAAACCAAGTGGTTGTTCGGGCACTTGTAGATGATGCTATTTGTCTTGGTCTTGTACCAAATTAACTGGAGCCGACACGATGGGCAGATCAGGAGGGGGAGAGGCACGAAGCGGCTAAGGTTCGGCGCGACCGAGCCGCTCGCCATGCGATGGCGGTGAACCCGCTCGACGTCGGTCGAGGAACTAGAGGTTGAAGAGTGGGTTGACGGCTTGCCGACGGCGGCGGCCGAGGCGCGGCGGCACGCGGGCGAAGTTCACGCACGAGCGGCGGTGGCGGGGGGCGAGGTTAGTTGCGGCGGCTTGCGGCGGCGGCTAGGGTTGCTAGCGAGTGTGTGAGTGAGTGAGTGAGTGAGTGAGTGAGTGAGTGAGTGAGTGAGTGAGTGAGTGAGTGAGTGAGTGAGTGAGTGAGTGAGTGAGTGAGTGAGTGAGTGAGTGAGTGAGTGAGTGAGTGAGTGAGTGAGTGAGTGAGTGAGTGAGTGAGTGAGTGAGTGAGTGAGTGAGTGAGTGAGTGAGTGAGTGAGTGAGTGAGTGAGTGAGTGAGTGAGTGAGTGAGTGAGTGAGTGAGTGAGTCAAACCGCGTTAGGACCAAAGATATTCGGACAAGTGTGTCGGCGGTTGTCTTAACGCCCCGCCCAGAGGCATCGGTGCCGGCGGGTGGCTTAATAGACCGCCAAGAGAGGTATCGCCGGCGGCGGTCCGCTTATGCCACCCGCCAAAGATAAATGGACACACGGTCTTGGTGGTCAACATTAGGCACCGCCGGCACGAGATTACTGCGCTACCGGTTTCCTTATGCCAACCGCCGCCCACGAGAGAATCACCCGAGGGGGGCGTCGGGACCTCGAGCGAGGCGGAGATGCGCCCGAGGGGGCGTCAGACCCTCGAGCGAGGCGGAGATGCGCCCGAGGGGGCGTCAGACCCTCGAGCGAAGCGAGTGTGTGAGTGAGTGAGTGAGTGGTTGAGTCAAACCACATTCCGACCGGAGATATTCCGACAAGTGTGCTGGCGGTTGGCTTAAGAGCCCGCCAGGAGAGATATTAGTGCTGGCGGTTGGCTTAAGAGGACCGCCAGCATAAATGTACACAGTGCTGGCAGTCACGTATAGCACAGAGATTACTGCTGGCGGTTTCCTTATGCCAACCGCCAGCACTGTGTCTTCTATAAGTATAGACCAGCCCCTTCTTCCCAGCAACCTTCCAATGGCGTTGTGCCCGAGAGGAGTTCGTGAAAGCTCCAAAAACACCAAATCTAGGGGGGAAGGTTTTGCTCTTGGTTTTCTTGGAGGAGGTGGCTATATAAGGTGAGTTTGTGCTATTTTAACCTTAGTTTTCTCCTTTTATTAATGATTTCTATGTAGTTAGGGATCTAGATCTAGACCTAGGGTTAGCTAGGAGAGAGAGGGGAGTGAAGAGAGATATTGATTTAGATATTTATTTTTTAAATAGCTTTATATTTAAATTATATTTAATTATTATTGCAATTATAGAAGCAAGTATACATATTAAATTATTAGTTTGTAATTAAAATTATTATCTTCAATAATTAAATTTATAGAATTTAGTTTTGTTTCCGTTTTTACATATTAATTAAATGAAGCATAGAGCATACTGAGTTTATAATTAATATAATTACTTTTATAGGTGTTATTTAAGATGGAACATAGAGCGTGGATGTATGGCATACGGAGAAATTCATCTACATTCTTGACAGAGTTAACAAACTTTCTTGAGATTGCGCAAAAGCATGCCCAAATTTCTAGGACTCCAAGCAAATACATTGTCCATGTTGTGATTGTTGCAACAAAATTGTTTGGGAAGATATTAATGCCATCAAGATGCATTTGATAAAGCGTGGTTTTGTGAAAGGATACAAAACTTGGTCCCACCATGGTGAAGCGAGAAAGTACTTTCAACAATGCGGACATCGGCATCGGGTATGATGAAGTGGGTGATGAAGATGCGGATGAAAATGATAATGTCATGACGGATGATGCTTTTGGCCGTGAAGATCAAAATGATGATCAAACGGATGCACCACGAGTGGACGAGGAATGTGATGTTGATATGGAAGAAATGTTGCGCCACGTTGAACCGGAGGTGTTGCTAGGGAGTGCTAAAGGGTTAGAAAATTTTGAGACACTAAAGAAGGCAAGAAAGGATTGTATGTATGAGGGTTGTGGTAAGGAGTGGATCGTGTTGCGTTTCATGCTCCATCTTCGATTGTGAAGGCAAAATTTGGATGGTCGGACAATAGTTTTAACGAACTCCTTACTTTGTTGGCCAATCTACTCCCGAAGCCTAACTTGGTCCCAAGAAACACATATGAAGCAAAGAAGATTATCAACCCATTGAAGATGCGAGGGCAACGAATACATGCATGTAGGAACCATTGCATATTGTCTCGCGGTGACTATGCGAACTAGAGAAGTGTCCAAATTGAGATGCTAATTGTTACAAAAGTAATGCCGATTTTGTCGTGGAACGGGTCATTGCATCTAAAGGCACGAAGAGGAAGGTTGGTGGAAAGAAAAGTGTAATTTCTCAAGTTGAGGAGGAGTATAGTATTGGTACTAACACCGCTACTCAACGTAAAGTCCCCGCATTGGTGATGTGGTACTTGCGGTGGAGGATCATCTAAAGCGATTGTTCTCGAACCCAAAGACCACCGAACTAATGACTTGGCACACGAGATCGCCCGGGAGAAGTCGATGGGAAGCTTCGACATCCTTCGATGCTCGGCGAGTGGAGGACCTTTGATTCCAAGCACAAAGAGTTTAGAGAAGAAAAAAGAAATATAAGGTTCGCGTTAAGTACGGATGGTATGAATCCATTTGGTGAAAGAAGCAAGACGCACAAGACATGGCCGTGTTGATGACCATATACAACCTCCCCCCGGCTATGTCACAAGAGAAAGTTCCTTCGCTTACCATTCTAATCCAAGGACCGAAGCAACCTGGTATTGATATAGATGTCTTCCCGGAGCCATTGATGGAAGAAATGGAGAAGTTTTGGAAACATGGGGTTGAGATGTGGGATGAGTACGAAGGGAGACATTCACACTTAAGGCAATTATCTTTGTTACCATTAATGATTACCCCCGCCCTATTTTCTTTGTCCGGTCGGAAAAAAGGAAAAACGAGGTTGTGTAGTTTGTTTGAATGGTACAATATCCGTGTACCGAAAGGATCTCGAAGACAGTGTATATGGGGCACAGACGCTGGCTACTAAGGACTCACAAGTACCGTAAGATGGCAGACTATTTCGATGGAAAGATTGAGAAGTACTCTTTTGCCCCACAACCGGCCACCGGTAGAACCGTATTTGAAATGTGTCAGAAGGTCAAGTTTAAACTTGGTAAGAAATCAAAAGGTGATAATTCAAAAGGGGGAAGGAAGGAGGCTGAAACTACAGAAAACATTGATGTGCCTTTCAAGAAGATGTCTATATTTTTTAAGTACTTGCCATACTAGGAAGATTTGACAGTGCGCCATGCCATCGATGGGATGCATCTTCAAAAGAATGTGTTTGAAAGCACAATGGGATTCTTAGGCTTAACGAGAAAGGTAAAGGATGGACCGAAGTCGCGTAAGGATCTTGTTGACCTAAAAATTAGGCAAGAACTTCACCCACAACCACGTCCTAATGGTAAGCAGTACCTTCCACTCGCTAGCTTCAACTTAACACAACATGAGAGGTTGGCTATCCGCAAATGCTTGCGCGGGCCGAAAGTGCCAACCGGATTCTCATCCAACATCCGATCATTGGTCTCGTTGAAGGACATGACGCTTACCGGTTGTAACTCTCATGACCGTCATGTGATGATTCTTCGTTTTTCTCGCGATTGCGATCCGAGCCGTCAAACCAATATTCCTTAAGATGGTCATCACAAGGATGTGCTACTTTTTCAACGTCATTTCGCGGAAAGTGGTAGATTGTGTAGAGTTGGCAAGGCTTCAAATTTCGTTTATGTTAGAAACTCAAGCCCGGCTCGAGATGTGCTTCCCTCCGTCATTTTTTGATATCATGGAACATCTAATGATCCACATGGTCGAGCAAATTACCGAACTAGTGTTGACGGTGTATTTTGGTGCACCTAGCATGTTCATTACACTTTGGTTTGGATTTGATTATGGAACTAACCCGCCACTAGGCACACTAATCATATAACAAGTTCATCTATGTGCATGCATTTGGAAGTGTTGTGTTTATGCAGGAAAACATGGACATAAAG
Organism: Cenchrus americanus; assembly: GCA_947561735.1. NCBI lineage: Eukaryota > Viridiplantae > Streptophyta > Magnoliopsida > Poales > Poaceae > Cenchrus > Cenchrus americanus. The sequence continues at coordinate 85,655,627 of OX387240.1, read as the reverse complement.
GACGGATTCGCAACAAGTTCAAAGGAGCATTTATGGAGTCTTGTTCGTGTTCATGAGCTTGCCGAAATCACTTCCAATGGTGGCGAGGACCGAAGTGCTACGAGGAACACCCCCGGGGATTGAAGCGTAAAAGATCAAACTTCATGCAAAGAGAGCCTCCATCTTGGACGCGAGGATAACAAAGATCAAAATCATGCAAGTGGAGGGGGCAAAGTACATAAGTGCACGAGGACCCACGGAGCAAAAGGGGCGACCGAACCGGGCCGGAGTGGGCTCGGGCCGGCCGGCCCAGCCCACTTCCGCACCGGCTTCGGCCCCGTTTTCCTTGCCCTCGAAGGATCTTCAACCCTAAAACCCCCGAGGCGCCGCCAACACCGAGAGAGGAGTCCTTCGCACCGAAGGCCATCCACAAGCTAGAGAGAGAGGAGGAGGATCTCCGGCGGGAGATCAACCACCTCGAAGGAAGCACCCTCTCGTGGAGAAGAAGGAAGACACCGGCGGAAGGGAAACCATGATCAACGGTGCCATGATCGCACCTTGATGGGGTAATCTTCTCATTCGTCCATGGGTTGTAATCGATATTGAGATGTAATCGCACTTTGTCGGATTATCTTTCTATCATCTTGTGTTGAATATACTTTAATGCTTAAGGTTTGTGTCGGGGACCGCCCTAGGGGTCCCCTTAAACAATGGGGGAACCCTCACTTAAATCCCCGCATCGAGATGAGCCGAGCCTAACCATGCGAGAAAACTAACCATGCGAGACTTGGCCTATGCGACAGGACTCCGGAGGCCCACCAAGACGGCCCGTCTGGAAGACCCCTCGAGCAGGCTCCGCCTCGCCCGAGGGCACGCTCCTCCTCGAACGGGTTCCGCCCCGTTCGAGGGGCAACCCCCTCCTCGAACGAGCTCCGCTCCGTTCGAGGGGCGACCCTTCCCTCGAGCGGTTCCGCCCCGCTCGAGGGCGCGCTCCCCCTCGAGCGAGTCCCGTCTCGCTCGAGGGTCCGCTCCGCCCCTCGGCCGGGGCCCGCCACGCTCACGGGCGCCCCGCACGCGTGCGCCGGCCCCGTACTTGGGCATTTAACGCCCCGACGCCGCAGACGGCGCCATCATGCGCCGGGGCTCACGCCCCGGTGCCGCCGCACCAACTCCCCGGGGAGGAGCCCATCCCCGCTACCGTGGGATGGACCGTGCGGCACGGCCGGTGTCGGTCCCGTGACACCGCGCGCACGCCACCGTACGGCTAACGCGCCCGACCCTCGAAAGGGGGCCGGCGCACCCTCGACTCCACTTTCCCGTGATCCTGCGGCAGTTAGGTGAGGGGCGCTTGGCCGGTGGGTGGCCATCCCGGCCACCGTAACGCGCGGCCGCCGTACCCACGCGCGTGCGGGCGCACGCCGACTCCGCAGGCGCACGCCCGAACACCGGCAAAGCAACCACTCCACCACCGCGAGCTCATTGGGAAGGAACGCCGTTCGCCCGCTCCCCGTACCCCGTACCGGCCCGTCATCGCACCTCCCTCGAAGCCTATCGGGGGACGCCATCGCCATCCGCCGCCTCCTACCCTCGAACCGCCACCGTTCGGGTACGAGGTAGGCCATCATGGCCGGATCACGGCGAAGATCGACCGGACGGCCGCCCGCTCTACACCGTAGCACGACGTGCTCCCACACGTAGCTAGGTAACGCGGCGTGCATGTAACTCGCCGCCCCCTTGGCCTATAAAAGGGGAGGCAAGCCCTCGCCGCGCGGGGGACGAATTCGGAGGAACACGGCGCACCGTGCACTCACTCTCTTATTCTCCCACAACACCTCCAACCACTCACCCGGGGACTTCGAAGCCACGATTCCTCTCCCCGCCTTGCTTGTATTTGCCCCACTACAAGCACCCCCGTGCCGAGCAATATAGTGCCACGAGCACGCCCCCGTCGGACGTACGGCCCCCTCGGCGGAACCAGGATAAAGTCTTGTGTCATTTGTTGCTTAGCATCGACCATTGAGGGATAGACCTAGGCGTTATCTACCGGTTAGTGTCGGGACCATATTCCGCACCGACGTTTGCAACCATGCCGTAAAGGGAGTAAGGCCTCAATGCTTCCTTGGATCCATTCAATACGCCGTGTCCATCAAAGGTCTAGTCATGAATACCTTCGCGTAGTGACAATACGAGAGGAGGGAAAGGGCGAAACCGTGGTCACAACCCCGATAGATTAGATTGGTTTTCATGTCTTTAAGCGATTGCATGCTCTAGTATCGTAGACCCGTGGGCGAGTGTCTCCTACCTTGATCGTTTATCATTCTCTCTAGTGTGTTTAGTTGTTTTCTAGTATAATAGTAGTGGGGGTTTTAGTAGCTAGTGTGTCGTTGTTGATCGAACGCTTGTAATCCCCTTGCTCCGCGGATTGACAAGAACCTTGGGAATCCCGTGGTGAAAAAGGTGTGGGGTCCGTACGCTTGCGGATCGTAGAGGGATACGTCTTTTATCCGTCAACAAGCCCCTTTCTCCGGCGCCGTTGCCGGGGAGCAAGTTAGTTTACATCGTTTGATTTGCATCTAACTTAGTTTTATATTTAGTTTATCTTTTATTTGCTATATCTAACATTTATCATCTAGAAAAACACTTGTTTCGTTTTTGTTTTTTGTTTTTATCTTATTGTCTAGATGGAGTTCGTTAATCAACCCGTGGAAGAACCGGAGAAATCATTAAGGGATTACGCTAGCCCTCGATGTGAAGACATAAAAGTACAAGAGTCGGATTCGAAGCTCGAAGCGACCAAGTATGAAATTAAATCCAAGATCATCAAGATGGTGGCGGAAAACCCATTTGAAGGGATGGTTACGGAGAACCCATATAGACACATAAGGGATTTCATGACAATATGCAACACGGTGCGTCAAGAAGGAGTTCCCGATGAATGGTTCAAATGGAATCTCTTTCCCTACTCACTTGCCGGCAAAGCAAAGACATGGTATTCGGTTGCGTCCTTTGAAGTTGAAGGCAATTGGAACAAGTTGACAAAGAAGTTTTGCGAGAAGTTCTTTCCAATTAGCAAAGTTCAACATCTAAGGAGGCAAGTGATCACTTTCATGCAAGGAGAAGAGGAAGGGATAGACCAAGCCTGGGATAGGTTTAATGAATTAATCGAACAAGGACCAAAACTCGGCTTCACCGGTGACGTACTCTTGCATACATTTTTCTTTTCCCTAACCCCTAGTTGCATGCGACACATCGAAATGTGTGCGGGTGGGGATCTCATGGAGAAAACACTCACGGAAGCCGCCCAACTTCTACAAAAAGTTAGTAAAGCGGGCCGCCATGCGAAGAGATTGGGAAACAAGACTTGCGGAAGAGCCGGAATACAATTCAAGGAAGAAGAAGCTTGCTGATTTTTCTAAAGAGGCAACCCGGAAGTCACAAAAGAGGAACCAATCATGGAAAAGCTTGAACAAGAACACATCAAGTCAAGAACTACACCAAGCGTCGACTTCGCCACACCAAATGAGACGAACAAGAGAAGCATGTCAAGCGCGAAGCCACTAAGGGAGTTCGAACCAATGGATTGGGTTCCTATTGATTACGGAGAAGTATTCGACAAGAGAAGATCGTTCCCTAATCAAAAGGGAATAGCAAGAGCATTGGAAGTGAATTTCCCACCGAGAGAAGAAAGCTGAAAATTCATACGACCTCGAAACCACCGGTGAGATTTTTGAAAAGCTCTTTGGAGATGACGTGGTGGATCCGGAACATATTGCCGAGGTGAAGAGAATCATGGGGATCAAGCCCGAAGCATCACCATACGCTCGCCTCGCTGAAATTTACTCGATAGGATCCGAAGAAGAAGAGAAGATGACGCCACACTTGAGTTGCGAGATCAACGGAGTTCAATGCAAAGCTTTATGCGACATCGGAGCCCAAGTAAGTGTTTTATCTTCTAAAATTTACGATAAAGTTCAATACCACAACCTAGACTTAGCTCCAACATCAACGAAATTAATTATGGGAGATGGTAGAACTATCAAACCTCTAGGTATTTCTTGCAACATGAAAGTAAAAATCTCTAGAAACTATATACCAACCGATTTCTTTGTTATTGATGCTTACCATAGTAATTCTGATCATATAATCTTAGGTAGGCCTTTTCTTAAGTTGGTTGATGCCGTGTTAGATGCCGGAGAAGGCAAATTAACAATGAACCTTAATGGAACAAAGTACACATATAACTTTCTTCGTGCTTCTAAACACCTTAAACCTTTTCCTCCCGAAGATGAAGAAGTAGAAGAGATAGATAGTCTTTGTTTTGTTGAAACCTTTAGAGACCCGCTGCAAAGAGCGATGGAAAATCAAATTAGTAATCAACAAGATGAAGAACTAGAGGAAGCAACAAAAGGCTTAGAGCCGCATGATGGTAGTGTGGAGGAAGAGAAATTCGAAGACATAGGAGAAATCAAACCCGAGGAGCCACAAGTGCCCAAGGTAGACCTTAAACCTTTGCCCAAGGGATTAAAATATGAATTTTTGGGCCCAGACAAAACTTATCCAGTCATTGTGAGCGACGAGTTGAGTCCCGAAGAAAATGAAGCGTTGCTGATTTTATTAAAAAACATAGGAAGGTAATTGGATATTCAATTAATGATCTCAAAGGTATTAGCCCAGACCTTTTGCACTCATCGTATACCAATGGAAGACAAATGTAATCCTGTAGTGGACCATCAAAGGAGGCTAACCCATGCCATGCGAGAGGTAGTAAAGAAAGAGGTTATCAAGTTACTTGATGCCGGAATCATCTACCGGTTCCGCATAGCGAATGGGTGAGCCCGGTACATTGTGTACCAAAGAAGGGAGGTTTGACCGTGGTGAAGAATGAGAAGAACGAGTTGATACCGCAAAGAACCGTGACCGGGTGGCGGATGTGTATCGATTACCGTAAGCTTAACAAAGCGACGAAGAAAGATCACTTCCCCCTACCGTTCATAGACGAGATGCTCGAGAGGTTAGCAAACCACGCTTATTTTTGCTTTCTCGATGGATACTCGGGGTTCATGCAAATTCCTATTCACCCGGAAGATCAACATAAGACAACATTTACGTGTCCTTACGAAATGTTTGCATATAGGAGGATGCCCTTCGGCCTATGCAACGCTCCGGCCTCTTTTCAACGTTGCATGATGGCCGTATTTTCGAATTCATCGAAGAAATTGTTGAAGTGTTTATGAATGATTTTTCCGTTTACGGGAAGACGTTCATGGATTGCTTAGCAAACTTAGAAAAGGTCCTTATAAGGTGTGCGGAGGTAGATTTGGTTTTAAATTGGGAAAAGTGCCACTTCATGGTTAAGCAAGGTATAGTGCTCGGACATGTTATATCCGAGAGAGGAATTGAAGTGGACAAGGCTAAGGTAGAGACGGTTGAGCAACTCCCACCTCCTACAGATGTCAAGTCCTTAAGGAGCTTTCTAGGCCATGCCGGATTCTATAGAAGATTTATAAAGGACTTCTCGAAGATCACTAAGCCTTTAACGCACCTTCTTCAAAAGGATGTGGCTTTCGACTTTGATGAGAAGTGTCTAGCGGCATTCGGACCTTGAAAAATGCGTTGGTGAGTGCTCCCATCATCCAACCTCCGGACCGGGAGCCAACCTTTCGAGATCATGTGTGACGCAAGTGACTACGCCGTAGGCGCGGTCTTGGGACAAAGAAAGGAAGGCCGAGTTCACGCCGTTTACTACGCTAGCAAAACTCTTAGTGGGGCACAATTAAATTATGCCACTACGGAAAAAGAGTTGCTAGCGGTGGTATTCGCTTTCGAAAAATTCAGATCTTACATCGTGAACTCGAAGGTCATTGTTTACACCGATAACGCAGCCTATCAAGTATCTCTTGGCTAAGAAGGAAGCTAAACCACATTTGATTCGTTGGATCCTTCTTCTCCAAGAATTTGATGTTGAAATTCGTGATAAAAAGGGGGTGGAGAATGTTGTGGCCGATCATTTGTCTAGGATGAATCGTGGACAAGATGATAAAGAGCCCATAGAAGATAAGATGAGAGATGACCACCTCTATAGAGTGCTTGATAAAGATACTTGGATGATCGACATCATTCGAGCAATTCGAAAGATGCCCCTCGATCATCTAGATAAAAACACTCAAAGGAAGATAATCTCGAAAGTAAGAAATATTTTTGGGATGCACCATACCTCTTCAAACTTGGCAATGATGGAGTAATGAGAAGATGTGTGCCAAGGGAAGAGAAGGTTGAGATTCTAAGAAAGTGCCACTCGGCGGAGTACGGTGGACACTATAGCCATTTTCGAACCGAAGCAAAAGTATGGTCGAGCGGATTCTATTGGCCGGAGATGCATGAAGATACTAAAAGATATGTTGCGTCATGCCCCGAATGCCAAAGAACCGGAAACATCTCTCAAAGAAATTCTATGCCTTTGAAATACAACTTACAAATCGACATATTCGATGTATGGGGCATAGACTTCATGGGGCCTTTTAAAAACTCATTTGGATTCGAGTATATCCTTGTTATGGTTGATTATGTATCCAAGTGGGTAGAGGCTATACCATGTCGTAAAGCTTCCACGGAGGAGTCCATCACTATGATCAAGAACGTGATTTTCCCTGTTTCGGTACACCGAGAATCTTGATAAGTGATGGAGGAACTCATTTCACCGGGAAGAACTTCAAAAAGTGCTTGTCCAAGTTGGGAATTGAGCATAGGGTCTCCACGGCCTATCACCCACAAACCAACGGACAAGCGGAGACGTCAAATAGGCAATTAAAAAGCATACTTAACAAGACCATAGAGAAGGGAGGCAAGGATTGGTCAAAGAAATTAGACGGAGCTTTATGGGCTTATTGAACGGCGTTTAAAACACCGATAGGTATGACCCCTTATCAATTCGTCTATGGAAAAGCTTGCCACCTTCCGGTTGAGTTGGAACATAAAGCCTATTGGGCGATTAAAGAGATGAACCTTGATCTCGATGCCGCGGTGGTGAAACGAAGAATTCAAATAAGCGAGCTAGAGGAGTTGAGGTTGAAAGCATATGAAAACGCAAGCATATACAAGGAGAGAATAAAAAGGTGGTATGATACAAGATTGAAGAAAAAAGAATTTAAAGAAGGAGATAAGGTCCTCCTCTACAATTCGAGGTTTAAAACCTTCGGAAAGGGGAAATTGCAAAGCAAATGGGACGGACCTTATGTTGTGCATTCGGTGTTCTCCAACGGAGCGGTAACCATTATGGATATAAACGGCGATCAATTTGTGGTGAATGGACAGCGGCTTAAGGTTTACTACGAACCCGATGTCGTGCCCCTTCACCATGTTAACGTCTTCACCATGGAGGAAGAGCCCGAACGTCCCGCCTAGGACGAAAAACAAGGCATCAACTTCGTAAATAATTTTTCTTTTAGTTTTCCGGGAGTTTTTCGCGAAGATTTACCGGGCCAACTTTTTCCCATGGGCTAAGGAGGAAAAGATAGGGCGGTGTGCAAAAACCCGGACCGGCCCCGGCCCCCGAGGGGGGTGGGCCGGCCGGCCCAGGCGGACCGGCCCGAGAGGGGCCCGACGCCCGATGACGCCGAATTTCACCCGAATTGCTCCTTTTTGACTTCCTTGTTTGGTCGGAAAATTTTAAGGGAAGTGTAAAAAAGGAAAATAAGGTTCCCGGGGCTTTTCTCTCGGGACTATTTATTTGGCCGAATTGGGAGCTCGAGAATCAAACCTTTCAAGCAATGTGTTGCACCCTTGTAGCGCCCATTGTGCCTCCAAGAAGCTTAGAGTTGAAGCAAGAAGCCAAGAAGCCATCGATGGAGGAGGCGATGCGATGCGAGCTCAAGCTACCCGTCAAGAGGACCGCACGCATCCGTTGCGGAGGACGTGTCCCGACCGGAGCTCTTGCATCTCGCAACCCGTCGAAGGAGAGAAGGTCCCTACACCCGTTCGAAGGTCGGCACGCCTCCAAGGCATCAAGCGCAAGGATTACAAGGAGGTGTCGCCGAGCCTAAGGATTATGGGGATAGCGACTACTCCGACGATCGTAGCCCGAGCTCGTGGGCGGCCGCCGGTAGAGATGATGATGATTGGGATGAGCGCCCCAATGAAAGGACTCCCGAAGGCCCCAACGGCGACGGCAACGACGGTGGCGAAGGCAACGACAATGGAGGTGGCAACGACGGTGGTGACAACGGTGGAGATTATGGCGACGACGACCCCTTCGGATTGCATCCGGTGTGTTGTCGAGTTTGCCGTCAATCCATCGCGGATCTCTACACGTCGGCCGACGAATGTCTCCAAGCCATGGAAGCGATGAAGCGGCCGTATGGAGGACTTGGAGCGCGTAGTTGAAGATGACTACAAGTTCCTTAACCGCAACGTGCGCAAACTCTTCGGCATGGTTGGAAACATGAGAGGCAAGTTGTAGCAAACCGGGTTTTCGGTGAGGAAAACCCGACTCCTGTACCATTGTGATAGTCCCCGGATCGGTAAGCTATCACGTACGTAACTCATTACGGAATAATATCATTTCCATACAACGAAATCGCAGTACAAATCATAATATTTACATCCGAAACAACTCGGTATACGAATTTAGTACAAGCCCCTTGGGCTAAGCGACAAGTAGAAATCCGCGTAGCGGTAGCTAGGGCTTCAAGTCTTCATCTTCAGTCTTCACCACAGGCATCCTTGAGCGAAGCAACGCAACCCTTCCTTCATGGATTCTCCGAACTTGGACTCTCAAGCCAAGTCTAATCCCGCACACTCACAAAACTATCCCCAAGGAACGGGATAGGTTCACGTCACCGACCGTATGCGGCTTTAAGTGGCCTATCTCTAAGGGGTAGGAAAAGTGACAAGGTAGAAGCTCGGGTTTCCTATGCGGCGGCGGCAAAGCATAAATAGAAAACATCTCCATATCGGTCCCAAACCATTCTCTCAAACACGGCTCGGAATGACCCGGTACCCCGGGCCCCGTCTCCACATCCTATCTCCATATAGGGTCGATGCGAGAACTTCCTCTCCTCGCACCTCAATGATTGCAATCGGATCGACGAGGTAGAGGGAGCCACTCTCCTCTAACCGACTGCAACCACGGCTCACCACACTCTCAACTACAGGGGGAGGTAGAAATCCCAAAACATGAGGAACGAACATGTCTTCAAGGTTTGTCCATGACCGAGGACGCGGCTATACGTATAGATCGAACAACTCTGCAGAGCGTGTACACCTGTACCCAACCCGGGATGGAATCCAGCCGGTAGCTAGTCGACTGAACCCACCCTACCGTGCGAACTCTCGGTAGTTACGGTCCCATCCTGCATCCGGCCCTCAAAACGAATCCCCCCTCAGAAGGAGTCGCACGGAACTGTGAAATGCCCCCGTGTGGCCACACGGGAGTCGCTCTGAGAGGGTGGTCTCACCTCCACCGCTCCCCCACTGATACCCCGCTATCCATCCTAAGCAGGTATGGTTCCGCACTTGCCGAGCTCAACTCGGCCCTAACCCCACTCTCGGCGGGGTGGTGTGTACGAAAGTCCTATCGACAAGTTGATCCACTCGCTTTCGAGCCGGGGCAAGCTCATGTCCTCCATCCGCAAGTAAAACCCCAACACCTAGGCTCCGAAAACCGTCAAAGTAGGGATACACTGAGGAGTGCATCCCTATCCCCGATCCCAGATCGGTTGTTTCGAGCTCACCCCCGCCAAAGTACCCAAAACGCCTTCTCCTGCCGGTTTTTCCCCACTCACGCCAAGAACCACTATTCCCATCCCAAACACATGCATCGCGAAGCTCAGCGCATATACACGCTTATATAAACATATAAAGTGGTAGGACAATCAAGGACAGGATAATTAAAGAAGGCAGTGCAAGGTTCATCATCATGCATATAAAGTAAAGCGCTAGCAATTCTACTTAGCAATGCCTAATAGGTATTTCAGAATCAGTCAGGCGTGAACACCTGTGTGCAAGTAGTCGTCGGAGTTTTCCGTAGTTGTACTCGATCTTCTAACTTGACTCCTCGGCTCCGGGAATTCCTAGATTTGCAAACATAAATAAACACGGTTTCTAGATGCAAATAACTCCAAAGAGAAGCAATAAAGAACCAAATAACTCCAAACGCTAGTCTAATGGGTGCTTCATGATTTTAGAAGAATACAGAAACAGATTTCACATTTTTCTAAGGTAGAAACAATTTATTACTGATTTCCAAGTAAAGAAATATTTTGTGAATTTAATTAATCGCGATAGAGCACGGAAAACATGAATCAACAAGTTAGTGAACCAAAAGCTAGGTTCTGGATAGGTTTGCATGGTTCGTTGACTGGTCAACGATCTTTGTTGACCAAGTCAAAAAGGAGGGTCAAAGGTCCACTGGACCCCTCAAGTCATCCTGTGGGTCCCGTAGGTTAGATGGAACCAAGTTGGACAGTTCGAGGTCTCACACGTTAGTGGGACCTAACGGTAATTTCATATGCCTCTTTGGTAAGATTAGGGAGAGGTTGAACAGGATGGTTTCGCTATAAGCGGTGTGGTGCGGCAAAGGTACTTGGCTCAGGCTGTACCTGACCAAGGTGTGACATGGGTCGACGGCTTGGTTAGCCCACGCGTCGTGCATAGCGAAGGCATGACACGACCGCGGGAAAGCTAAGGTCGGGGCTTGAAAGATCGAGAACAAGCACTCGGTACTAAGATAGGCTCGGCAGACAACAGGACAAGTGTTGCTGCTAGCAAGCAACGCACAAGCAAGAAAGATAAGGAGCTAAGGCTAGATTAGTACTGACACGACTTATAGGTTTACAAGCAGCAGCTACTACTTGCATAGGTTGTGGCCGAGAACAAATGCTACAGGTTTGTAGCCCCAGCGTGCCCTCGTGGTGGATCTGAGCTTCTAGGAAGACCGCTAGAGCTATACGTCCACGACACGTAACCAATCACGAGTGGCATCCGTCATTCGTGCTTCTTGCTTTGGCGTAGCTCCCTGGCCTGAGACGAAAAGAGCACAAGCCAAGCATGGCTGGAAACCAGGCTGACGGACAGGAAGGGCATGCCTCGAAGGTTTGCTAGATGGTAAACGGTGATGAGTGGTGGGTGTGATCACACCGGCTGGGCGCACAAGCAAAGGTAAGGACTTCATGTCCTTGGCCGAGGTTCGGCCTTGTCATGGAGAACAGAGATCGACGATGCAACGTGCGAGCGCGATTCATGATCCAGTAGCAAGCGGCGGCGCGCGTCGTTGTAGGCTGCGGCACCTGCAGTTCGAAACCTGGCGCGAAGGCCAGTTTCTCAGAGGGTCGTCGGCGCACGCGCTGCGGTGGCAAGCAGAGCAAAGTGCAACCTGGATCACGTCTCGGTTGCAACATCGAAGGTCAGCTTCGTAGAGGAAAAAGGTGATGGCATGGCCAGCTTGACTAGGCGTTTCGGCAAATCATCGAGTGGGTTGTGGGCATAGCAAAGGTTCCTTGGTTTTGCGTGCAGAGCGCTCGATCAAATGCCACAAGGGCATGTGTCCCATGGCTGCACACTGTTGGGCTGGTTCACGACAGATGGGGCTTCTCGTTGGCGGCGCAAGCATGGCCAACGGCCCTCTGGTGGCAGCTCCTGGGTACGGGTGGCAGCGAATTCTTGTCGACTCCCACCCACAGGTGCATACGGGAGCGCTTAGTGGTCGGCCGGCAGCTGAACGGTGCAAGGAGGACACCGGTAGATTTGGGAACAGGGAAGAGGTGATGGACAGAGCATGAAGCTCGGCTTGCTGCTCCTGGTGGAAGAAAGGAGATTGAGGTTGAAGTTTGGTGGAGAAAATAATTGCAGGCTATTACTCTGCATCTCGCGTGGAACGAAGAAGAGCCGAGGCAAAGAAAGAAAGCATTGGGGCTGCAGCTGCTGGTGTGGATTGGTTGCTCGAGTAAGATGAGAGCTTCTGGTGAAAAAGAAAATACAGAGGGAAGGATCGAAGTGCAGAGAAACAGCTTGCTGCCTTGATGAACAGAGAACAGGCGGAGAGAGAAGGGTGGTGGCGGCTTGCTGGTGCACCCTCCTGGATTGGTGGCTGTTGAGCTGCTTTAGTGGAAGAAGAAAAGGAATCGCTGGCTTGTTACTTGGGATATGGAGAAAAGAGAGAAGGACTGCTGGTGCTTTGCTTGGTTTTCAGCTCCTACTACTGGTTCTTGCAGGAATCGCAGAAGATAGGGAGGCAGCCAGCTGCTAGTCCTTGCGACGCAAGATCGGAGCGAGAGGGTATGTTGTTTGTTTGCCAACCAGAGAGGGAGCAAAGCGGTGGCTGCCACACTTCGGATCCTGTGACGGGGGAAAAAAACAAAGGGAGGAGAGTAGAGGCAAGGAGAGGCTGGTGGTGGTGGAACAGAGCAGGTCCGCGTCGAAGTTGGGGTGGCCAATTCCGAGCAACGGCAAGGCGGTAACGGCTTGGTACGGCTCGAGCTCCGCGGCGTTGCGGCTGGGGTACCCATGGCGGCGCGGCAGTCCGCCAGCGAGGGAGTGCATGCGCGTGTATGTGCACGGGCACACGGCTGCAAACAGATGCACCCGGTGTCGAGCAACGACCAAACGGTGGCGGCTCAGCGCGGCGGGGGCACCATCTTGCGAACGGAGGAGCACGGTCGGGAACGGCTTGCCCAGCGGCGGTTTGGTTGGCTCCCGCGTGTGTATGCCGAAGGGAAACCCTCGACGGCGAGCTCCAGGCGGGACGGAAAAGGTGACAACTCGACCTTGCGCGCTCTCGACAGAGGACGGCATGGTTAAAGGTGGGGCCTTGGTCGGTTTTACGGGCGCGGCTCGCACGACGGTGAAACACCGGAGCGGCGGTGCTTGCGTTCGGATTGCCGGCGTGCTCGCACCGGCGCATAAGCGCGCCGAGATGTGCACGGGTGCGGCTACGAACCCCCGAAGGCGATGCCTTGCCTCCGAGCGTGTGCGAGTGCGCAAGCCAACGGCTTGACCTCGGCGGTGAGCCGGGCGGCCGGCGTGTGTACCAAGCACACGACGACACCTCAACCCGGCGAGCGCACGACAGCAAGACACGGAAGGAACTTCGGTTCAGCTGGGTACGACGAGCCAAAGGCAAAACCTTCCGCCTCCCTACGCGTGCGTGCACGCGTGTGCAAGCCGGCGGTTTGACCGCGGCGGCGACACAAGCAGGGCGGCGCACTCGACGACGATAAGGACATAAAGGTCAAGCGGGAAGTGCACGCGGATCGTCGGCAGCGGCACCTGCAGGCGTAAGGCTCGACTCGATGGTCGGCACACAAGCGACGGCGTCTGCGCGGCGGCGCGGAGCAGCAACCAGAGAGGCACACGAGTTCAAGGGCCGAGTTTTCCGGCCACGATGCATAACTTCGGCACGAAGGCCGGCACATCTAGGGACAGCAAGATAGGGGGGCAGGAAGCTCACCTATGGGCTCGACGAAACGTCCCGGCATTCTGTCGAACGGGTTGAAGGCGAGGCAGAATGAAGGCGGCTGCTCTATTGTGGTAGAAGAAAGGCAGCAGCCTGGTGGCTTCGCCCCTGTCGGTGGTAGCGACGGTGTCCTCAGGCTCACGGTACTGCTCGCGGTTCCGCTCAAGGTTGTCCCCCTCCTTTTGCTTGCGGCACTGCCCCATGGTGAAGAATGGGGTAGAACAGCAGCAACTCGTGGTTCCGGCAAAGCATCAAACAGATTGTGAGCGAGGTGGACAGGGGCTGTGTTCCCAAGGCTGAAGACAGAAAGTTGGATGGATACCTCACCTATGGCTCCATCGGCGACTTGACGAGGCGCTCCACGCAGGGTACAGGCATTTGGTCGAACACTCCGTGGGCGAGGTGGACAGCAGCAACTCTTGGCGAGGACGAAGATGCGGTGTCAATGGTGTTTCCCCCTAGTGCAGCGCGGTACGGCGGCTCCATGGCGGTGAGCACCTCCGGGCGCCACACGGCGCTACGACGGGGCGCGGCGCGGGGATGTAGGGGCGGTGGCGTCTCCTCGCGCTCGGCGACGCGGACGTGGCGCCGGCCGCGGCCCCCGGGCGGCGACGCGGGAACCGCGGCCCCCCGGGCTTCCTCCCTGCCTCCGGCGCCCCTCCCTTCTTCTTTCCCCCTCCCCTCCTCTTCTCTAGCAATGGACAGGGGCAAAATCCCCAAGGCGGCGGACAGGAAGATGAGGATGGGGTTCGATTTAAAGGGGGCGGCCAGCTAGGGTTTGTGGTGTAGAGGGATGGACGGTGGAGGCCGGTTTTAGGTGGCGTGGCGCGCATCCGCGGGCGGCCGGCGCGGGGGGGGGGCGGCGGCCATGGAGGGGCGGCGCGAGCTCCCCCGCCCCCACGCGATACGTCACGGGGAGGAAGACGAGAGAGAAACGGATATGGGGGAAAAAGAGCCGACCGGTGGACCCCACATGTAAGTGGGCCGTGTCGGTTTTGGTAGGTGGGAGGGCGGGCCGCGGTTTAAGGTGGGCCGAAAGGTGATATGGGCCGGCGGGTTGGGCGGGTAGGCGAGTTTTAAAGCCCAGCGCTTAGAGGTTTTCCTATTTATTCTTAAACCCTATAGCCACACCATTCCAATTTGAATTTAAAATTCAAATTTGAATCACACTCAAGTAAAACCAGAACAAGATCCATTAATCTCCAAATTTCTCACACTAGCATTTTATACTTCCTAAATTTTATTACTTTTCTCAAATTAAATCTAAGAAATCAGGGAAGGATCAAAGAAAGCAACCTTATAATTTAGGTAAGCACTCAAATTCAAACAAAAATTTTTGAAATTCACATTTTCGCGATCAATATCATTCTGGGAAAATCCGGGATGTTACAGAACTCCCCCCCCCCTCAAAAGAATCTCGTCCTCGAGATTGAAGCGTCACTGGGTACATTGGAGTACCGAACATCTTCAAGTTGCGTGCGAGCTTCGAGCATCTTCGACTTCATTGTAGTTGCTTTACGGTCACCGCCATTAGTGTACTCTCAACCAAAGAAAATCTTCGGGAGCTAGGAATTGTTCCAAGGTAAGGTTGATCTTGATCTCCATCTCTTGAGCTTGATGTCTTCGCTTGAGCCTACTTGGGGTTCCTCCGTCGTGAATTTGCTACTCCTTGCATGTTTCCTCATATTCAAGCAATTCCGAGGTAGTGGGTGTCTCCAACGCGAGTACTCTCTAATCCAAGTTAGTAACTTGATTTCGAACTGCATGAGGTGGCTTATCCAAAATCTAGACCTCATATGGCCTTGTTTTCCTTTCCATCTTCCGTTGAGGAGACATAACTCGTTACTCTTTATACTTGGCTTATAGAGATGACTTGTCCTCCTCTCGGGTTACTTCGGCTCCTTAGGCCAACAACCTCCAAATCATCGCATTGTGGTGGTCTTTCCTATGAAGGGTAGCACTCGGGTTACCTATTCTAGGAGTCAAGTACAAGCGGCGGAAAATATTCGCTAATATATATCCCTACACCCAATAATGAGAACCATAAGATCCAACAAGATCCATAAAGAACCAAGCACTCAAACATTCACACACTATATATATAGTGCTATCTCAAGGCTGACTCATAACCGTTGAGATCTCGCACACTACTCGGTCTAATTACTTCGTGGCAAGTCAAACAAGGTAGGCCCTACTCTTAGTGGTTCGAGGTAATCTCATGTCATCCAAACTATCTTCGGTCTCATCCTAACTAGTCCACGTCAGAAATTGCATCAACGGAGGAAAGATAGAGTTTTCCAAAGTAGGGGAGGTATATTTCAAATAATCCAAGGGGGTATATACAAAATAGAGCATATAGAATGTTCCTAAGCTATCGACCAAACTAAGGTTGCGTGCTACGGTCAAGTACGGCTCTGATACCACCTGTAACAAACCGGGTTTTCGGTGAGGAAAACCCGACTCCCTGTACCATTGTGATAGTCCCTGGATCGGTAAGCTATCACGTACAGAACTCATTACAGAATAATATCATTTCCATACAACGAAATCAGAGTACAAATCATAATATTTACATCCGAAACAACTCGGTATACGAATTTAGTACAAGCCCCTTGGGCTAAGCGACAAGTAGAAATCCTGCGTAGCGGTAGCTAGGGCTTCAAGTCTTCATCTTCAGTCTTCACCACAGGCATCCTTGAGCGAAGCAACGCAACCCTTCCTTCATGGATTCCCCGAACTCGGACTCTCAAGCCAAGTCTAATCCCCGCACACTCACAAAACAATCCCCAAGGAACGGGATAGGTTCACATCATCGACCGTATGCGGCTTTAAGTGGCCTATCTCTAAGGGGTAGGAAAAGTGACAAGGTAGAAGCTCAGGTTTCCTATGCAGCAGCATCAAAGCATAAATAGAAAACATCTCCATATCAGTCCCAAACCATTCTCTCAAACACGGCTCGGAATGACCCGGTACCCCGGGGCCCCGTCTCCACATCCTATCTCCATATAGGGTCGATGCGAGAACTTCCTCTCCTCGCACCTCAATGATTGCAATCGGATCGACGAGGTAGAGGGAGCCACTCTCCTCTAACCGACCGCAACCACGGCTCACCACACTCTCAACTACGGGGGGGAGGTAGAAATCCCAAAACATGAGGAACGAACATGTCTTCAAGGTTTGTCCATGACCGAGGACGCGGCTATACGTATAGATCGAACAACTCGCGAGAGCGTGTACACACGTACCCAACCCGGGATGGAATCCGGCCGGTAGCTAGTCGACCGAACCCACCCTACCGTGCGAACTCTCGGTAGTTACGGTCCCATCCCGCATCCGGCTCTCAAAATGAATCCCCCCTCGAAGGAGTCGCACCGGAAGCGTGAAATGCCCCCGTGTGGCCACACGGGAGTCGCTCCGAGAGGGTGGTCTCACCTCCACCGCTCCGCCACCGATACCCCGCTATCCATCCTAAGCGAGGTATGGTTCCGCACTTGCCGAGCTCAACTCGGCCCTAACCCCACTCTCGGCGGGGTGGTGTGTACGAAAGTCCTATCGACAAGTTGATCCACTCGCTTTCGGACGGGGCAAGCTCATGTCCTCCATCCGCAAGTAAAACCCCAACACCTAGGCTCCGAAAACCGTCAAAGTAGGGATACACTGAGGAGTGCATCCCTATCCCCGATCCCAGATCGGTTGTTTCGAGCTCACCCCCGCCAAAGTACCCAAAACGCCTTCTCCCCGCCGGTTTTTCCCCACTCACGCCAAGAACCACTATTCCCATCCCAAACACATGCATCGCGAAGCTCGGCGCATATACACGCTTATATAAACATATAAAGTGGTAGGACAATCAAGGACGAGGATAATTAAAGAAGGCGAGTGCAAGGTTCATCATCATGCATATAAAGTAAAGCGCTAGCAATTCTACTTAGCAATGCCTAATAGGTATTTCGAGAATCGGTCGGGTGTGAACACCGTGTGCAAGTAGTCGTCGGGGTTTCCGTAGTTGTACTCGATCTTCTAGCTCGACTCCTCAGCTCCGGGAATTCCTAGATTCGCAAATATAAGTAAACACGTTGTCTAGATGCAAATAACTCCAAAGAGAAGCAATAAAGAACCAAATAACTCCAAACGCTAGTCTAATGGGTGCTTCATGATTTTAGAAGAATACAGAAACAGATTTCACATTTTTCTAAGGTAGAAACAATTTATTACTGATTTCCAAGTAAAGAAATATTTTGTGAATTTAATTAATCGCGATAGAGCACGGAAAACATGAATCAACAAGTTAGTGAACCAAAAGCTAGGTTCTGGATAGGTTTGCATGGTTCGTTGACTGGTCAACGATCTTTGTTGACCAAGTCAAAAAGGAGGGTCAAAGGTCCACTGGACCCCTCAAGTCATCCTGTGGGTCCCGTAGGTTAGATGGAACCAAGTTGGACAGTTCGAGGTCTCACACGTTAGTGGGACCTAACGGTAATTTCATATGCCTCTTTGGTAAGGTTAGGGAGAGGTTGAACGGAGATGGTTTCGCTATAAGCGGTGTGGCGCGGCAAAGGTACTTGGCTCAGGCTGTACCTGACCAAGGTGTGACATGGGTCGACAGCTTGGTTAGCCCACGCGTCGTGCATAGCGAAGGCATGACTCGACCGCGGGAAAGCTAAGGTCGGGGCTTGAAAGATCGAGAACAAGCACTCGGTACTAAGATAGGCTCGGCAGACAACAGGACAAGTGTTGCTGCTAGCAAGCAATGCACAAGCAAGAAAGATAAGGAGCTAAGGCTAGATTAGTACTGACACGACTTATAGGTTTACAAGCAGCAGCTACTACTTGCATAGGTTGTGGCCAAGAACAAATGCTACGGGTTTGTAGCCCCCAGCGTGCCCTCGTGGTGGATCTGAGCTTCTAGGAAGACCGCTAGAGCTATACGTCCACGACACGTAACCAATCACGAGTGGCATCCGTCATTCGTGCTTCTTGCTTTGGCGTAGCTCCCTGGCCTGAGACGAAAAGAGCACAAGCCAAGCATGGCTGGAAACCAGGCTGACGGACAGGAAGGGCATGCCTCGAAGGTTTGCTAGATGGTAAACGGTGATGAGTGGTGGGTGTGATCACACCGGCTGGGCGCACAAGCAAAGGTAAGGACTTCATGTCCTTGGCCGAGGTTCGGCCTTGTCATGGAGAACAGAGATCGACGATGCAACGTGCGAGCGCGATTCATGATCCAGTAGCAAGCGGCGGCGCGCGTCGTTGTAGGCTGCGGCACCTGCAGTTCGAAACCTGGCGCGGAGGCCAGTTTCTCAGAGGGTCGTCGACGCACGCGCTGCGGTGGCAAGCAGAGCAAAGTGCAACCTGGATCACGTCTCGGTTGCAACATCGAAGGTCAGCTTCGTAGAGGAAAAAGGTGATGGCATGGCCAGCTTGACTAGGCGTTTCGGCAAATCATCGAGTGGGTTGTGGGCATAGCAAAGGTTCCTTGGTTTTGCGTGCAGAGCGCTCGATCAAATGCCACAAGGGCATGTGTCCCATGGCTGCACACTGTTGGACTGGTTCACGACAGATGGGGCTTCTCGTTGGCGGCGCAAGCATGGCCAACGGCCCTCCGGTGGCAGCTCCTGGGTACGGGTGGCAGCGAATTTCTGTAGACTCCCACCCACAGGTGCATACGGGAGCGCTTAGTGGTCGGCCGGCAGCTGAACGGTGCAAGGAGGACACCGGTTGATTTGGGAACGGGGAAGAGGTGATGGACGGAGAGCGGGAAGCTCGGCTTGCGCTCCCGGTGGAAGAAAGGAGATTGAGGTTGCGGTTCGGTGGAGAAAATAATTGTAGGCTATTACTCGCATCTCGCGTGGAACGAAGAAGAGCCGAGGCAAAGAAAGAAAGCATTGGGGCTGCGCCGCCGGTGTGGATTGGTTGCTCGAGTAAGATGAGAGCTTCGGTGAAAAAGAAAATACGAGAGGGAAGGATCGAAGTGCGGAGAAACGGCTTGCGCCTCGATGAACGAGAGAACGGGCGGAGAGAGAAGGGTGGTGGCGGCTTGCTGGTGCACCCTCCTGGATTGGTGGCTGTTGAGCTGCTTTAGTGGAAGAAGAAAAGGAATCGCTGGCTTGTTACTTGGGATATGGAGAAAAGAGAGAAGGACTGCTGGTGCTTTGCTTGGTTTTCAGCTCCTACTACTGGTTCTTGCAGGAATCGCAGAAGATAGGGAGGCAGCCAGCTGCTAGTCCTTGCGACGCAAGATCAGAGCA
The DNA here is from genome assembly GCA_947561735.1 of Cenchrus americanus. Taxonomy (NCBI): domain Eukaryota; kingdom Viridiplantae; phylum Streptophyta; class Magnoliopsida; order Poales; family Poaceae; genus Cenchrus; species Cenchrus americanus. The sequence goes on along the minus strand of OX387240.1, from coordinate 85,635,953 downwards.
GCAAGTATGTTGTTTGCTTGCCAACCGGAGAGGGAGCAAAGCGGTGGCTGCCACACTTCGGATCTTGCGACAGGGGAAAAACAAAGGGAGGAGAGTAGAGGCAAGGAGAGGCTGGTGGTGGTGGAACAGAGCAGGTCCGCATTGAAGTTGGGGTGGCCAAATCCGAGCACGGCGCGGCGGTAACGGCTTGGTGCGGCTCGAGCTCCGCGGCGTTGCGGCTGGGGTACCTGTGGCGGCGCGGCAGTCCGCCAGCGAGGGAATGCATGCGCGTGTATGTGCACGGGCACACGGCTGCAAACAGATGCACCCGGTGTCGAGCAACGACCAAACGGCGGCGGCTCAGCGCGGCGGGGGCACCATCTTGCGAACGGAGGAGCACAGTCGGGAACGGCTTGCCTAGCGGCGGTTTGGTTGGCTCCCGCGTGTGTATGCCGAAGGGAAACCCTCGACGGCGAGCTCCAGGCGGGACGGAAAAGGTGACAACTCGACCTTGCGCGCTCTCGACAGAGGACAGCATGGTTAAAGGTGGAGCCTTGGTCGGTTTTCTGGGCGCAGCTCGCACGACGGTGAAACACCAGAGCGGCGGTGCTGCGTTCAGATTGCCGGCGTGCTCGCACCAGCGCATAAGCGCGCCAGGATGTGCACGGGTGCGGCTACGAACCCCTGAAGGCGATGCCTTGCCTCCGAGCGTGTGCGCGTGCGCAAGCCAACGGCTTGACCTCGGCGGTGAGCTGGGCGACAGCGTGTGTACCAAGCACACGACGACACCTCAACCCGGCGAGCGCACGACAGCAAGACATGGAAGGAACTTCGGTTCAGCTGGGTACGACGAGCCAAAGGCAAAACCTTCCGCCTCCCTACGCGTGCGTGCACGCGTGTGCAAGCCGGCGGTTTGACCGCGGCGGCGACACAAGCAGGGCGGCGCACTCGACGACGATAAGGACATAAAGGTCAAGCGGGGAGCGCGCGCGGATCGTCGGCGGCGGCACCGCAGCGTAAGGCTCGACTCGATGGTCGGCACACAAGCGACGGCGTCTGCGCGGCGGCGCGGAGCAGCAACCAGAGAGGCACACGAGTTCAAGGGCCGAGTTTTCCGGCCACGATGCATCACTTCGGCACGAAGGCCGGCACATCTAGGGACAGCAAGATAGGGGGGCAGGAAGCTCACCTATGGGCTCGACGAGACGTCCCGGCATTCTGTCGAACGAGTTGAAGGCGAGGCAGATGAAGGTGGCTGCTCTATTGTGGTAGAAGAAAGGCAGCAGCCTGGTGGCTTCGCCCCTGTCGGTGGTAGCGACGGTGTCCTCAGGCTCACGGTACTGCTCGCAGTTCAGCTCAAGGTTGTCCCCCTTCTTTTGCTTGCGGCACTGCCCCATGGTGAAGAATGGGGTAGAACAGCAACAACTCATGGTTCCGGCAAAGCATCAAACAGATTGTGAGCGAGGTGGACAGGGGCTGTGTTCCCAAGGCTGAAGACAGAAAGTTGGATGGATACCTCACCTATGGCTCCATCGGCGACTTGACGAGGCGCTCCATGCAGGGTACAGGCATTTGGTCGAACACTCCGTGGGCGAGGTGGACAGCAGCAACTCTTGGCGAGGACGAAGATGTGGTGTCAACGGTGTTTCCCCCTAGTGCAGCGCGGTACGGCGGCTCCATGGCGGTGAGCACCTCCTGGGCGCCACACGGCGCAACGACAGGGCGCAGCACAGGGGATGTAGGGGCGGCGGCGTCTCCTGCTCGGCGACGCGGGACGTGGCGCCGGCCGCGCGCCCCACGGGCGGCGACGCGGGAACCGCGGCCCCCCGGCTTCCTCCTCGCTCTCCCCGCGCCCCTCCCTTCTTCTTTCCCCCTCCCCTCCTCTTCTCTAGCAATGGACGAGGGCAAAATCCCCAAGGCGGCGGCGGACGGGGAAGATGAGGATGGGGTTCGATTTAAAGGGGGCGGCCGGCTAGGGTTTGTGGTGTAGAGGGATGGACGGTGGAGGCCGGTTTCGGGCGGCGTGGCGCGCATCCGCGGGCGGCGGCGCGGTGGGGGCGGCGGCCATGGAGGGGCCGGCGCGAGCTCCCCCGCCCCCACGCGATACGTCACGGGGAGGAAGACAGAGAGAGAAACGGATATGGGGGAAAAAGAGCCGACCGGTGGACCCCACATGTAAGTGGCTGTGTCGGTTTTGGTAGGTGGGAGCTGGGCTGCGGTTTAAGGTGGGCCGAAAGGTGATATGGGCCGGCGGGTTGGGCGGTGTAGGCGAGTTTTAAAGCCCAACCGCTTAGAGGTTTTCCTATTTATTCTTAAACCCTATAGCCACACCATTCCAATTTGAATTTAAAATTCAAATTTGAATCACACTCAAGTAAAACCGAACAAGATCCACTAAACTCCAAAGTTTCACACTAGCATTTTATAATTCCTAAATTTATTACTTTGCTCAAATTAAATCTAAGAAATCAGGGAAGGATCAAAGAGAGCAACCTTATAATTTAGGTAAGCACTCAAATTCAAACAAAAATTTTTGAAATTCACATTTTCGCGATCAATATCATTCCGGAAAATCCGGGATGTTACAGAACTCCCCCCCCCCTCAAAAGAATCTCGTCCTCGAGATTGAAGCGTCACTGGGTACATTGGAGTACCGAACATCTTCAAGTTGCGTGCGAGCTTCGAGCATCTTCAGCTTCATTGTAGTTGCTTTCTGGTCACTTCCATTAGTGTACTCTCAGCCAAAGAAAATCTCTGGGAGCTAGGAATTGTTCCAAGGTAAGGTTGATCTTGATCTCCATCTGTTGAGCTTGATGTCTTCGCTTGAGCCTACTTGGGGTTCCTTCGTCGTGAATTTGCTACTCCTTGCATGTTTCCTCATATTCAAGCAATTCTGAGGTAGTGGGTGGCTCCATCGCGAGTACTCGCTAATCCAAGTTAGTAACTTGATTTCGAACTGCATGAGGTGGCTTATCCAAAATCTAGACCTCATATGGCCTTGTTTTCTTTTCCATCTTCCGTTGAGGAGACATAACTCTGTTACTCCTTATACTTGGCTTATAGAGATGACTTGTCCTCCTTTTGGGTTACTTCTGGCTCCTTAGGCCAACAACCTCCAAATCATCGCATTGTGGTGGTCTTTCCTATGAAGGGTAGCACTCGGGTTACCTATTCTAGGAGTCAAGTACAAGCAGGAAAATATTCGCTAATATATATCCCTACACCCAATAATAAGAACCATAAGATCCAACAAGATCCATAAAGAACCAAGCACTCAAACATTCACACACTATATATATAGTGCTATCTCAAGGTTGACTCATGACCGTTGAGATCTCGCACACTACTCGGTCTAATTACTTCGTGGCAAGTCAAACAAGGTGGGCTCTACTTTTAGTGGTTCGAGGTAATCTCATGTCATCCAAACTATCTTCGGTCTCATCCTAACTAGTCTACGTAAGAAATTGCATCAACGAAGGAAAGAGAGTTTTTCAAAGTAGGGGAGGTATATTTCAAATAATCCAAGGGGATATATATAAAATAGAGCGTATAGAACGTTCCTAAGCTATTGACCAAACTAAGGTTGCGTGCTACGGTCAAGTACGGCTCGATACCACCCGTAACAAACCGGGTTTTCGGTGAGGAAAACCCGACTCCTCGTACCATTGTGATAGTCCCTGGATCGGTAAGCTATCACGTACGTAACTCATTACGAGAATAATATCATTTCCATACAACGAAATCGAGTACAAATCATAATATTTACATCCGAAACAACTCGGTATACGAATTTAGTACAAGCCCCTTGGGCTAAGCGACAAGTAGAAATCCGCGTAGCGGTAGCTAGGGCTTCAAGTCTTCATCTTCGTCTTCACCACAGGCATCCTTGAGCGAAGCAACGCAACCCTTCCTTCATGGATTCTCCGAACTCGGACTCTCAAGCCAAGTCTAATCCCGCACACTCACAAAACTATCCCCAAGGAACGGGATAGGTTCACATCACCGATCGTATGCGGCTTTAAGTGGCCTATCTCTAAGGGGTAGGAAAAGTGACAAGGTAGAAGCTCGGGTTTCCTATGCAGCGACAGAAGCAAAGCATAAATAGAAAACATCTCCATATCAGTCCCAAACCATTCTCTCAAACACGGCTCGGAATGACCCGGTACCCCGGGGCCCCGTCTCCACATCCTATCTCCATATAGGGTCGATGCGAGAACTTCCTCTCCTCGCACCTCAATGATTGCAATCGGATCGACGAGGTAGAGGGAGCCACTCTCCTCTAACCGACTGCAACCACGGCTCACCACACTCTCAACTACAGGGGGAGGTAGAAATCCCAAAACACGAGGAACGAACATGTCTTCAAGGTTTGTCCATGACCGAGGACGCGGCTATACGTATAGATCGAACAACTCTGCAGAGCGTGTACACCTGTACCCAACCCGGGATGGAATCCAGCCGGTAGCTAGTCGACTGAACCCACCCTACCGTGCGAACTCTCGGTAGTTACGGTCCCATCCTGCATCCGGCCCTCAAAACGAATCCCCCCTCAGAAGGAATCGCACCGGAACTGTGAAATGCCCCCGTGTGGCCACACGGGAGTCGCTCTGAGAGGGTGGTCTCACCTCCACCGCTCCCCCACTGATACCCCGCTATCCATCCTAAGCAGGTATGGTTCCGCACTTGCCGAGCTCAACTCGGCCCTAACCCCACTCTCGGCGGGGTGGTGTGTACGAAAGTCCTATCGACAAGGTTGATCCACTCGCTTTCAGACCGGGGCAAGCTCATGTCCTCCATCCGCAAGTAAAACCCCAACACCTAGGCTTCGAAAACCGTCAAAGTAGGGATACACTGAGGAGTGCATCCCTATCCCCGATCCCAGATCGGTTGTTTCGAGCTCACCCCCGCCAAAGTACCCAAAACGCCTTCTCCCCGCCGGTTTTTCCCCACTCACGCCAAGAACCACTATTCCCATCCCAAACACATGCATCGCGAAGCTCAGCGCATATACACGCTTATATAAACATATAAAGTGGTAGGACAATCAAGGACAGGATAATTAAAGAAGGCAGTGCAAGGTTCATCATCATGCATATAAAGTAAAGCGCTAGCAATTCTACTTAGCAATGCCTAATAGGTATTTCAGAATCAGTCGGGCGTGAACACCTGTGTGCAAGTAGTCGTCGGGGTTTCCGTAGTTGTACTCGATCTTCTAGCTCGACTCCTCAGCTCCGGGAATTCCTAGATTCGCAAATATAAGTAAACACGTTGTCTAGATGCAAATAACTCCAAAGAGAAGCAATAAAGAACCAAATAACTCCAAACGCTAGTCTAATGGGTGCTTCATGATTTTAGAAGAATACAGAAACAGATTTCACATTTTTCTAAGGTAGAAACAATTTATTACTGATTTCCAAGTAAAGAAATATTTTGTGAATTTAATTAATCGCGATAGAGCACGGAAAACATGAATCAACAAGTTAGTGAACCAAAAGCTAGGTTACGGGTAGGTTTGCATGGTTCGTTGGTCGGTCAACGATCTTTGTTGACCAAGTCAAAAAGGAGGGTCAAAGGTCCACTGGACCCCTCAAGTCATCCTGTGGGTCCCGTAGGTTAGATGGAACCAAGTTGGACAGTTCGAGGTCTCACACGTTAGTGGGACCTAACGGTAATTTCATATGCCTCTTTGGTAAGATTAGGGAGAGGTTGAACAGGATGGTTTCGCTATAAGCGGTGTGGTGCGGCAAAGGTACTTGGCTCAGGCTGTACCTGACCAAGGTGTGACATGGGTCGACGGCTTGGTTAGCCCACGCGTCGTGCATAGCGAAGGCATGACACGACCGCGGGAAAGCTAAGGTCGGGGCTTGAAAGATCGAGAACAAGCACTCGGTACTAAGATAGGCTCGGCAGACAACAGGACAAGTGTTGCTGCTAGCAAGCAACGCACAAGCAAGAAAGATAAGGAGCTAAGGCTAGATTAGTACTGACACGACTTATAGGTTTACAAGCAGCGCCTACTACTTGCATAGGTTGTGGCCGAGAACAAATGCTACGGGTTTGTAGCCCCAGGCGTGCCCTCGTGGTGGATCCGAGCTTCTAGGAAGACCGCTAGAGCTATACGTCCACGACACGTAACCAATCACGAGTGGCATCCGTCATTCGTGCTTCTTGCTTTGGCATAGCTCCCTGGCCTGAGACGAAAAGAGCACAAGCCAAGCATGGCTGGAAACCAGGCTGACGGACAGGAAGGGCATGCCTCGAAGGTTTGCTAGATGGTAAACGGTGATGAGTGGTGGGTGTGATCACACCGGCTGGGCGCACAAGCAAAGGTAAGGACTTCATGTCCTTGGCCAGGTTCGGCCTTGTCATGGAGAACAGAGATCGACGATGCAACGTGCGAGAGCGATTCATGATCCAGTAGAAAGCGGCGGCGCGCATTGTTGTAGGCTGCGGCACCTGCAGTTCGAAACCTGGCGCGAAGGCCGGTTTCTCGAGGGTCATCGGCGCACGCGTTGCGGTGGCAAGCGAGCAAAGTGCAACCCGGATCACGTCTCGGTTGCAACATCGAAGGTCGGCTTCGTAGAGGAAAAAGGTGATGGCATGGCCGGCTTGACTAGGCGTTTCGGCAAATCATCGAGTGGGTTGTGGGCATAGCAAAGGTTCCTTGGTTTTGCGTGCGAGCGCTCGATCAAATGCCACAAGGGCATGTGTCCCATGGCGCACACCGTTGGACCGGTTCACGACGGATGGGGCTTCTCGTTGGCGGCGCAAGCATGGCCAACGGCCCTCCGGTGGCGGCTCCCGGGTATGGGTGGTAGCGAATTTCCGTCGACTCCCACCCACGGGTGCATACGGGAGCGCTTAGTGGTCGGCCGGCGGTACCGAACGGTGCAAGGAGGACACCGGTTGATTTGGGAACAAGGGGAAGAGGTGATGGACGAGAGCAGGAAGCTCGGCTTGTCGCTCCTGGTGGAAGAAAGGAGATTGAGGTTGCAGTTCGGTGGAGAAAATAATTGCGGGCTATTACTCGCATCTCGCGTGGAACGAAGAAGAGCCGAGGCAAAGAAAGAAAGCATTGGGGTTGCGGCTGGTGTGGATTGGTTGCTCGAGTAAGATGAGAGCTTCGGTGAAAAAGAAAATACGGAGGGAAGGATCGAAGTGCGGGAGAAACGACTTGCGCCTTGATGAACAGAGAACGGGCGGAGAGAGAAGGGTGGTGGCGGCTTGCCGGTGCACCGTCCCGGATTGGTGGCCGTTGAGCTGCTTTAGTGGAAGAAGAAAAGGAATCGCCGGCTTGTTACTTGGGATATGGAGAAAAGAGAGAAGGACCGCTGGTGCTTTGCTTGGTTTTCGGCTCCTACTACCGGTTCTTGCGGGAATCGCGAGAAGATAGGGAGGCGGCCGGTGCTAGTCCTTGCGACGCAAGATCGAGCGACAAGTATGTTGTTTGCTTGCCCACCGGAGAGGGAGCAAAGCGGTGGCTGCCACACTTTGGATCTTGCGACGGGGGAAAAACAAAGGGAGGAGAGTGGAGGCAAGGAGAGGCCGGTGGTGGTGGAACAGAGCGAGGTCCGCATTGAAGTTGGGGTGGCCAAATCCGAGCAACGGCGCGGCGGTAACGGCTTGGTGCGGCTCGAGCTCCGCGGCGTTGCGGGCCGGGGGTACCCGTGGCGGCGCGGCGGTCCGCCGGCCGAGGGAGTGCATGCGCGTGTATGTGCACGGGCACACGGCCGCAAACGGATGCACCGTGTCGAGCAACAACCAAACGGTGGCGGCTCGGCGTGGCGGGGGCACCATCTTGCGAACGGAGGAGCACGGTCGGGAACGGCTTGCCCGGCGGCGGTTTGGTTGGCTCCTCGCGTGTGTATGCCGAAGGGAAACCCTCGACGGCGAGCTCCGGGCGGGACGGAAAAGGTGACAACTCGACCTTGCGCGCTCTCGACGGAGGACAAGCATGGTTAAAGGTGGGGCCTTGGTCGGTTTTACGGGCGCAGCTCGCACGACGGTGAAACACCAGAGCGGCGGTGCTGCGTTCAGATTGCCGGCGTGCTCGCACCAGCGCATAAGCGCGCCGGAGATGTGCACGGGTGCGGCTACGAACCCCCTGAAGGCGATGCCTTGCCTCCGAGCGTGTGCGCGTGCGCAAGCCAACGGCTTGACCTCGGCGGTGAGTCGGGCGGCCGAGCGTGTGTACCAAGCACACGACGACACCTCAACCCGGCGAGCGCACGACAAGCAAGACACGGAAGGAACTTCGGTTCGGCCGGGTACGACGAGCCAAAGGCAAAACCTTCGCCTCCCTACGCGTGCGTGCACGAGTGTGCAAGCCGGCGGTTTGACCGCGGCGGGACACAAGCGAGGGCGGCGCACTCGACGACGATAAGGACATAAAGGTCAAGCGGGAAGCGCGCGCGGATCGTCGGCGGCGGCACCGCGGGCGTAAGGCTCGACTCGATGGTCGGCACACAAGCGACGGCGTACGCGCGGCGGCGCGGAGGCAGCAACCGAGAGAGGCACACGAGTTCAAGGGCCGAGTTTTCCGGCCACGATGCATCACTTCGGCACGAAGGCCGGCACATCTAGGGACGGCAAGATAGGGGGCGGGAAGCTCACCTATGGGCTCGACGAGACATCCCGCATTCGTCGAACGGGTTGAAGGCGAGGTAGATGAAGGTGGTCGCTCTATTGTGGTAGAAGAAAGGCGGCGGCCGGTGGCTTCGCCCCTGTCGGTGGTAGCGACGGTGTCCTCAGGCTCACGGTGCTCGCTCGCGGTTCAGCTCAAGGTTGTCCCCCTCCTTTTGCTTGCGGCACTGCCCCATGGTGAAGAATGGGGTAGAACAGCAACAACTCGTGATTCGGCAAAGCATCAAACGATTGTGAGCGAGGTGGACGGGGGCGTGTTCCCAAGGGCGAAGACGAGAAAGTTGGATGGATACCTCACCTATGGCTCCATCGGCGACTTGACGAGGCGCTCCACGCGGGGTACGGGCATTTGGTCGAACACTCCGTGGGCGAGGTGGACAACAAGCAACTCTTGGCGAGGACGAAGATGCGGTGTCAACGGTGTTTCCCCCCTAGTGCGGCGCGGTACGGCGGCTCCATGGCGGTGAGCACCTCCGGGCGCCACACGGCGCAACGACAGGGCGCAGCGCAGGGGATGTAGGGGGCGGTGGCGTCTCCTGCTCGGCGACGCGGACGTGGCGCCGGCCGCGCCCCACGGGCGGCGACGCGGGGAACCGCGGCCCCCCCGGGCTTCCTCCCAGCCTCCTGCGCCCCTCCCTTCTTCTTTCCCCCTCCCCTCCTCTTCTCTAGCAATGGACAGGGGCAAAATCCCCAAGGCGGCGGCGGACAGGAAGATGAGGATAGGGTTCGATTTAAAGGGGGCGGCCAGCTAGGGTTTGTGGTGTAGAGGGATGGACGGTGGAGGCCGGTTTCGGGCGGCGTGGCGCGCATCGCGGGCGGCCGGCGCGGTGGGGGCGGCGGCCATGGAGGGGCGGCGCGAGCTCCCCCGCCCCCACGCGATACGTCACGGGGAGGAAGACGAGAGAGAAACGAGAGATGGGGAAAAAGAGCGACCGGTGGACCCCACATGTAAGTGGTCGTGTGTCGGTTTTGGTAGGTGGGAGCGGGGCTGCGGTTTAAGGTGGGCCGAAAGGTGATATGGGCCGGCGGGTTGGGCGGGTAGGCGAGTTTTAAAGCCCAACCGCTTAGAGGTTTTCCTATTTATTCTTAAACCCTATAGCCACACCATTCCAATTTGAATTTAAAATTCAAATTTGAATCACACTCAAGTAAAACCAGAACAAGATCCATTAATCTCCAAAGTTCTCACACTAGCATTTTATACTTCCTAAATTTTATTACTTTGCTCAAATTAAATCTAAGAAATCGGGGAAGGATCAAAGAAAGCAACCTTATAATTTAGGTAAGCACTCAAATTCAAACAAAATTTTTTGAAATTCACATTTTCGCGAACAATATCATTCCGGGAAAATCCGGGATGTTACACAAGTGGTGCAAAACTTGCTTGAAGTACCACTAGATCTAGTTTTCCCCTTAGGATTTTTTGTAAGATACGACGAGGACGTCGTATGTTTTAAGTGTGGGGGAGAGCTAGCTCGCTAGCCTTAGCTTTTGAACTTCAAGTTTAGGTTCGGTTTAATCTTCGTGTGAGAGTCTTAGTGTTTTAATGAGTCTTTAGTTTTTGAGTCTGTTTTAAAATTTTTTTGCAAGTGTCTTAAATTAGTGTTGAGTCAAGAAAACCAAATAAAAAGAGTCTTTATATATATCTTTGTGTTTTATGTATTGTTTATCTTTATTTACTTGTTTGTTTAATCTTCGATTCTTGATATATGAACACAAGTATGTGGTTTGAAAAACGTTTACCGTGGTGCTTAGTGGAATCGCTACTACTTAAAGTACCCATACCGCACTTCGATCTTGAGCTTCACATGTTAGTTGTGCTATGTTCGATGCTAAAAATTGGAGGATTTCAGTTCTGAAAATTATCTTAAAACCCTTGTAATAAAGGTTAGCAAAACCTCTTTTTCCAAGTTGAGAGTAAGAAAAAAATTCCTATCCAAAGCCAAGTTTATTTTTTCGCTCCACCATAAGTGTGATTAGCATGATGAGTTAGGCTAGAATCCTTCTCTCTTGGTGAGTTTTAATTTCAAGCAATGATCATGTCCTTGTGCTTATCTTTTGTTGCTAGCCTCGTCATATATTCGGTACATGACTTTCACAACGAAAGTCATGATTATCACCGGATTCCATACCCAACCCTATACATCTCTTTTGTACATCGTATTCCTTGAACACAACCTATTTTCAAAGTTTCCTCTCGTCTCTAGCATGATTTATTTAAAAATTCAGATTGTATGCATGCAAGGAAAGAGAGAATTGAAAGCTTTGAAAAGTTGTCAAGAGAGAGAGAAATAAAGAGAAAAGGTATGTGTATGGAAAAGAAAGAAAGAAAGAAAAAAAATCATATGTGAATGAAAGAAGAAAAAAAGAAAAAGATGAGTTAGCAATGAAGATATGAGAGGGATGGATCAAGTGAAAGAAAAGAAAAAAAAATAAAGTGTAAGGAAGGATGTCACGTTGATTGTGAGACGAAACTTTTACTCTATTTCCAACCATGTGCAATCCGACAACGAGGACATCATTGGTGCCTTGAAGTCACAATTTTCTTTTTCCCTTGCACATGTCCACCATTCTAAATCTTCTCATCCCCGATATCCCTACATATGGTTAATTCTCATGATCATTGGCTTTGAAAGGTAGACAACCATTAGAGGAAGTTCTTAGTTTGACAATACTTGTGTTGATTGCGCTAGCCCTACCTATAGCTCCACTTTACATGATATATGAGAGATTAATGGGAGGTGAGAGTTTTATAAAATTTGGTTAGGATAGCCACTTCATATGAGTGACTTGAGAGAGCTTGGAGAAAGGTTTTTTGTCTAATACTTGTTGCAGGAATTTTTGTTTTGAAAACCATAAAAACCCTCCGATGGAAGCAAAGGAGTAAGCATGGCTGAAATTGAAGACTTCAAGTGAAGAGTTTGAGTTGTGGGGTAAAACTTGACGTGGTAAAAGTTCTAAATGCCCATGTTTATGTTTGATTATCATTACTTTGTGTTTATGTATTAAAGATGAAGGGATTGACTAACTTGTGAAGGAGGATTAATGGTACACGATTACACACCTTGGACGAAATTCTTTTACGAGTACTTGCTCGAGGACGAGCAAGAGCTAAGTGTGGGGGAGATGTTGACGGTGTATTTTGGTGCACCTAGCATGTTCATTACACTTTGGTTTGGATTTGATTATGGAACTAACCCGCCACTAGGCACACTAATCATATAACAAGTTCATCTATGTGCATGCATTTGGAAGTGTTGTGTTTATGCGGGAAAACATGGACATAAAGGACGGATTCGCAACAAGTTCAAAGGAGCATTCATGGAGTCTTGTTCGTGTTCATGAGCTTGCTGAAATCACTTCCAATGGTGGCGAGGACCGAAGTGCTACGAGGAACACCCCCGGGGATTGAAGCGTAAAAGATCAAACTTCATGCAAAGAGAGCCTCCATCTTGGACGCGAGGATATACGACATCAAAATCATGCAAGTGGAGGGGGCAAAGTACATAAGTGCACGAGGACCCACGGAGCAAAAGGGGCGACCGAACCGGGGCGGGTGGGCTGGGCCGGCCGGCCCAGGCCGGCCGGCCCAGCCCACTTCCGGCACCGGTTCGGTCCCGTTTTCCTTGCCCTCGAAGGATCTTCAACCCTAAAACCCCCGAGGCGCCGCCAACACCGAGAGAGGAGTCATTCGCACCAGAAGGCCATCCACAAGCTAGAGAGAGAGGAGGAGGATCTCCGGCGGGAGACCACCCTCTCGTGGAGAAGAAGGAAGACACGGCGGAAGGGAAACCATGATCAACGGTGCCATGATCAGCACCTTGATGGGGTAATCTTCTCATTCGTCCATGGGTTGTAATCGATATTGAGATGTAATCGCACTTTGTCGGATTATCTATCTATCATCTTGTGTTGAATATACTTTAATGCTTAAGGTTTGCAACCATGCCGTAAAGGGGGTAAGGCCTCAATGCTTCCTTGGATCCATTCAATACGCCGTGTCCATCAAAGGTCTAGTCATGAATACCTTCGCGTAGTGACAGTACGAGAGGAGGGAAAGGGCGAAACCGTGGTCACAACCCCGATAGATTAGATTGGTTTTCATGTCTTTAAGCGATTGCATGCTCTAGTATCGTAGACCCGTGGGCGAGTGTCTTCTACCTTGATCGTTTATCATTCTCTCTAGTGTGTTTAGTTGTTTTCTAGTATAATAGTAGTTAGGGTTTTAGTAGCTAGTGTGTCGTTGTTGATCGAACGCTTGTAATCCCCTTGCTCCGCGGATTGACAAGAACCTTGGGAGTCCCGTGGTGAAAAAGGTGTGGGGTCCGTACGCTTGCGGATCGTAGAGGGATACGTCTTTTATCCGTCAACATCTAGGACCTATGTACTTTCATCGGATGTGGACGTACGAACGGTTCATGTCGATTCTTAATGGATACATGAGAAACAAGGCATTTCCGGAGGGAAGCATGATCGAGAGCTACCATACGAGAAGAGAGTGTTGATTGTTGCATAGACTACATAAAAGATAAGAGAGCAATCGGTTTACGGAATCTCGACACGAAGGCGGATTGTCGGGGAAAGGGACCATTGGAAGGAAAAGATTCATTGACGAGGACAACCAACAAGCTGGAGAAAGCACATGCTAGTGTTCGCAACAACTTGCAATAGTGGAGCCATTTATCGTGCAACACGAAAATGAGATTCGTGAGGAAAATGATAGTCGAGCCGAGGATTGGGTCATCAAAGAGCAAAAGCGTCGTTTCCCATCATGGTTAAAGGAACATGAGCATCTATTTCAAGGAAATTCCATAGATGACACAACGTTGACTAGGTTGGCGGCTGGTCCATCAAGCAATGTTACCTCATGGCAAGCATACGAAATTAATGGGTACACCTACTATACGTTGACAAGTTCAAGCCTTTGGGGATCACCAAGTACGATGCGAAGCGGGATCCGATCCGGTGGCTCGGTGCTACGCCCTCTCCATCGAGAACGCTGGCGGCAACAGCGACACCAAGTGCCTCTACTTCCCCTTCTGCCTGGACCAAGCACCACTCACTTGGCTCGAGTCGCTAGATAAGCACTCGATCGACAAGTGGGACCAGCTGAAGGAGCAGTTCACAAGCAACTTCGCGGGCGCCATGGGCCGATCGGGTACTCGCATGGACCGGCCATGATCAAGCGAGGAACAAGGCGAGACCCTCGCAAGTACATGCGGCGCTTCTTCGACAAGCGCGCTACCGTCGTCGACGTCACCGACAAGGAGGTCATCGACCTCTTCCAAGACGGTCTCTATCACCGTCACACCTTTGAAGACTTCGGTCGTCGCCGCCCCGAGTCCATCCCCCATCTCAAGGACATGATCACGTCTGGGCGGATGAAGAGGACAAGGCCAATGCCAAGTACGACGCCATCGTGGCAAGACCAAGCGAGAACCGGAGGGTGGCGGCGGCGGCAGCAACGCAAACCAAGGCGGCCGCAACAACAACAACTACTACTACTACCGGGTCCCAACCGCAAGCGCAAGCCGGACAACACCTGTCGCGGCTATCCAGCGCCCCGCGAAAGGGAACTCGAAGAAAAACTCCGGCGGTTTCAAAGACCTGCTGAAGGAGAAGTGCCGTGGCACCCAAACGGCAACCACACCACCGAACGGTGCTACCAACTCGGGCATGCACTCAAGGAGACGCCGAGCCACCGCACCCTCATGACCAAAAGGGCAAGAAGAAGGACGGCGACAACAACGACTTCCGAGGAACCCGACAAGACCGTCAACGTCCTCTTCGGCGGAGCGCCGGCAGGGCGGGAGCGAAGGCTACCCGTCGTGAAGTGATGTCCATTGAACCAGCGGTCCCGACCCCTCTCAGGTGGTCGGAGGTACCCATCACCTTCTCCCGCGCGGATCAATGGACCAGCTTCTTTGAACCAGGACGGTTCCCCCTCGTCCTGAAGCCAGTGGTGGCGGGCTCCAAACTCAACAAGGTGCTCATCGACGGTGGAAGCGGGCTCAACGTCCTTTTCACCAAGACCTTGAAGAAAATGAAGCTCGACATCACCCATATGCTCACCAAGAGCAACACGCCCTTCTACGGCATCGTCCCCCGCAACGAGGCTATTCCACCGGGCTCGGTGCTCCCGCCGATTACCTTCGGGGCGTCTCGGGACAACTACCGTACCGAGTACATCAAGTTCGAGGTCGCGGACTTCGAGACCTCCTACCACGCCATCCTCGGCGGACCGGCCATCGCCAAGTTCATGGCGGTGCCCCACTACACCTACTTGGTACTCAAGATGCCAAGCCCGGCCGGTGTACTCTCCCTCCAAGGGGACACGAAGATCTCCCACGACCGCGACACGAAGCCGTGGAGATCGCCTCCACAAATCAAGTACCCAACGCGATGATGGAGGTCTACGTCGCGTCGAAAAAGCTTGCCACAAGTGAACTCGACATCCCGAGAGAAGTCCGACGGGCGCCAACAAGCCTCCGCCATCCGAGGAGGTACTCGTCAAGACGATCGACCTTGGAACGGGCGATCCCGGCAAGACCACCACCATCGGGACGGGCCTTGACCCCAAATAGGAAGACGCACTCATCGGCTTCCTTCGGGCTAACCGCGACATCTTCGCGTGGAAGCCGACGGACATGCCGGGAGTGCCCGGGGAGCCGATTGAGCACGCGCCTCAACGTCGATCCTAAGGCCACCCCCCAAGCGACAACACCTTCGACGCTTTGCCGACGACGGACGGGACGCCATCAAGAAGGAACTCGCCAAACTACTCGCGGCGGCTTCATCGGAGAAGTCTTCCATCACGAGTGGCTCGCCAACCCTGTCCTCGTCCGCAAGAAGAACTCGAACGAGTGGAGGATGTGCGTCGACTACACCGACCTCAACAAGCACTTTGCCCCCAAGGACCCCTTCGGGTTGCCGCGGATTGATCAAGTCATCGACTCCACGGCGGGCTGCGACCTGCTCTGCTTCCTCGGCTGCTACTCCGGGTACCACCAGATCGCGATCAAGGAAGAAGACCAGGAGAAGACCGCGTTCATCACCCCGTTTGGCGCGTATTGCTACACGACCATGTCCTTCGGGTTGAAGAACGCCGGCGCTACCTACCAACGAGCTATCCGGGCACTGCTTCAAGAGGCAACTCAACAAGAACGTCGAGGCCTACGTGGATGACGTGGTTGTCAAGACCGAGGATTCGGTACCCTCATCGACGACCTTGAAAAGACCTTCGCGTCCTTGCGTGAGTACCGCCGGAAGCTCAACCCGAACAAGTGCGTCTTCGGCGTACCTTCGGGCAAACTACTCGGCTTCATCATCGGCCCGGCGCGGCATCGAAGCCAACCCCGAGAAGATCTCCGCCATCACCAACATGAAAGCTCCCACGAGCATCAAAGATGTCCGAAGGCGACAAGGTGCATGGCGGCGGCGAACGCATTCATCTCGAGGCTATGAGAACGGGGACTCCCCTTCTTCAAACTACTCAAGCATCAAGAAAAGTTCGTGTGCACTCCGGAGGCGGATCAAGCCCTTGCCCGGCTCAAGGACTTCCTATCGAAGCCACCGATCCTCACGGCTCCTCACAAGGGCGGCGCCCTCTTGCTCTACCTCGGGCCGCGACTACTCACGTGGTCGATCTTCGCCATCGTTGTCGAGCGGCAAGAAGACGGCCACGCCTACCCGGTCCCGGCGCCCGGTCTACTTCGTCGGCGAGGTTCTATCGAGTCTAAGGCCCGCTATCGGCGTGCTGTGCGAAGCTGCGTACGCGGTACTCATCACCTCGCGGAAGCTACGACACTACTTCCGGCGGTACTCGATCTCCGTAGTCACCGACTACCCGCTCGGCGACATCTGCGGAACCAAGATGCTGCGGGGAGAATCTCCAAGTGGGGTACGTCGAGCTCGGCGCCCTCACTATCGACTTCAAGCCACGCACGGCCATCAAGTCACACGCACTAGTCGACTTCATGGCGAGTGGCGGGAGAACCGCCTACCTACTCCCACCGCGCGACCGAGCATTGGGTGATGTACTTTGACGGCTCACTCAACCTCGAGGGCGCGGGTGCGGGGGTACTACCCCGATCTCTCCAACGGGCGAACAACTCAAGTACGTCCTGCGGATCTTACGGGAAGGTCTCAAACAACGAAGCCGAGTACGAAGCCCTCCTACACGGGCTCCGCCTCGCGGCTTCACCGGGCATCAAGCGACTACTAGCCTACGACGACTCCGCGGTGGTCATCAACCAAGTCAACAAGTCCCGGGACCGCAACAAGGAGAACATGGACGCCTACGCCTAGAAGTCCGCAAGCTCGAGAACAAGTTCTATGGTCTCGAGTTCCATCACATCGTCCGCGACAACAACGTTGCGGCGGACATCCTCTCGAAGCTTGGATCCACCCGCGCTCGGTGCCGGTGGGTGTCTTCGTCCACGAGCTTCACGCGCCATCCATCCCGGAGGCCGGCGCCACCGACCTTGTCCCGGCCATCCACCGGCGGGCGGGGAGGTCATGATGATCGACGTGGACCGGAGGCAACCCTTCATCGACTACCTCGGCGAGCGAGAAGGTCCCCTCTAACAAGAACGCGGCCGAGCAACTCGTCCGCTGCGCCAAGTCCTACGTCCTCGTCGGAGACAAGCTTTACAAGCGGGCGCATCTTCCGGAGTACTCATGAAGTGCGTCCCTCGAGAAGAAGGCAAGGACATCTTGGAGGAGATCCACAAGGGCATGCGGCAACCACGCGTCCTCACGCACGGCGGTCGACAAGGCCTTCCGGCGGGCTTTCTGCGGCCCACGGCTCTAGGCGATGCCGAAGAACTCGTCGAAGGTGCCAAGGATGTCAATACTTCACCAAGCAGTAGCACGTCCCAGCCTACAAGCTAGTCACCATACCGCCAACCTGGCCCTTTGCTTGCTGGGGGCTCGACATGATTGGGCCACTACCAACCGCGCCGGGGAGGATTCAACGGGGGTATTGGTGGCTATCGACAAGTTCACCAAGTGGATCGAGGTCAAGCCGGTCACATGCCCCAAGGCTGACAGAGTACTCGACTTCCTGGATGAACTCGTACACCACTACGGACTACCCCACCGCATTATCACAGACCTGGGCTCCAACTTCAACAACCACCAGTTCTGGGAGTACCGAGAGAACGGCGGAATCGGCGTCCGATACGTCTCGGTTGCCCATCCACGGGCCAACGGACACGTCGAGCGCGCCAACGGGATGGTGCTCAACGCTCTCAAGAAGCGGCTACACGACGCCGCGAACTCCAAAGGGGGCAAGTGGATCAAGGAACTACCCAACGCACTCTTGGGGCTACGAACTCGGCCATCCAAGCCAACGGGGGCAATCCCCCTACTTCCGGTCTACGGCTCCGAAGCAATCCTCCCTGTCGAAGTCATATGGAACTCGCCGGCGGTGGAGCACTACGACGAAGGCGTCTCGGAAGACGACGGACGAGTTGACATCGATAGCATCGAAGAAGCTTGTCGCGGCCGCCCTCGTCCAATCGGCAAGGTACCTAGAGGGTATCCGACGCTACCATGATCGCAACGTCAAGGAACGCTCCTTCAACGTTGGAGATCTTGTCCTCCCGCCGTATCCGAACACGGAAGGACTTCACAAGCTCGGCTCCCCACAGGAAGGGCCCTTCACCGTTGCAAAGGTGGCCAGGGTCGGGCTCCTACCGCCTCCAAACACTTGAAGGCGAAGACATCAACAACTCGTGGAACATCGACCAGCTCTGTCGATTCTACGCCTAGTCTACACGACTACTCCGGGGTTCAAGTCTACTCGACTACATCAACACCCCCTTGCCGTAAGCGACCTCCGGGTCCCGGCTCCAGTCTCCGGACTACTCCTCTCCAGGCTCGAGCCCGTGCGGCTACCTATGGACCCTGGGCAACGACGAGCGTCAAGGACTCTAGCAGCGGTCTACTAAGAGACCACACTCCAAGATCCAGCCTGCACGGCTACCTACGGATCTACGATCCGGCCTACCACGGCTACTTACGGATCTCTGTCGTAAGCGGCTACCCGCTCCGGCGCTACTCGGTATGTAAGCGGCCTCACGGGTCCAAGCGACTACTTTGTAACTACGGCCCTGGCCATCCAGGTGTACTTCTTCAGTAATAAAGTTTGATCGTTCATCAACTTCTTTACTGTCTACTCCCTACAACAGGACCACTGTTGTCGAGTACTACTACAACGGGACTCCGCACTCTGAGATCGCGGCTACGAGTACTCATTGCTGGAAATTTTCTTTCATTGATACTTAAGCAATTCATTACAATTGTTTTCCTGTACAACCATGGCTACTAGCTATCTATTACGGGACTACGGAGGTTAAGCTTCTCGGCTACCGTTCCGCGATGGGAGCCATCGCTCCGGCGCCTCCGCATACTTGCTCATCCGTGCGGTTGGCGGCTACTCCGCCGCCGACTACCTCCATCGGGGCCTTCGGGAAGTACGACTTCATGAAGGCCAAAACCGCCTTGGGATCGACCTCGCCATGTGCTCGTTGCCAAAATTTGAAAAATTGAAATCCTGGCTTGAAAATGTTCAAAACTCTTTGAAACTTCCAAAACTTATCATAAAATATTTGAATTTATTTATAGGAGGTGTTTTGTCATTTGCATTAGAAAAGCTTTGCATTTGAAATGTTAAATTTGAATTCTTTCATATCACGGCGGCGGGCGCTTATGATAACCGCCGGCGAGAATTCTCACCACCGGCGGTTGCTTATATGACCCGCCTTTGTGGTAAGGTTCACCGGCGGCGGTTGGTTTATGTGACACCGCCGGCGGTGAGTCCATCTATATATACAAGAGACACGGTCTCGAAAATTTTCTAAGTCCGGCGCGAATACGAAACGACGCCGTCGGGCGCCAAATTTTCTCGCGGAGCGCCCGCCGTCGTCCCCGACCGCCGCCGCCCCTCCGACCACCCCCGCCGTCGTCCGGGGAGTGCCGGCCCACTTCCACGAGCGCCCCGCCGTCATCCGCGAGGGCCCCGCCGTCTTCCGCGGTCGTCCCGCCGCCCCTTCTCCCGTGGACCGCCGTCGCGCCGTCGTCCGCCGGTCGCCCCGCCGCCCCGCCGACCAAGCGCCACCGCCCCTCTTCCCTACCGGGATGGCGTCCTCCTCCTCGCCGGCCGCTTCCCCAACCGCCGGCCGGGACCCGCCGGCGGCCCCGCTCCGCCGCCGCCGACGACACCGCCGCGCGCCTCGCCGCGGCGCCGCCCCCGCCTCCGCCGCGCCGCCGCCCCCGCTCGCCACCGACAACTCATCTCCTCACCGCTCGGGACGCATGGAGGCCGGGGATAGGGCGGCGGCGCCTCCCCCGCTTGGTTGGTGTTTTTTTTTCTTTTTTTTTCAAAATGCAATTACATGAGTTTAATTTGTGGATAAATAGATTGTGGATAATTGCAATTACATTGATTGTGGATGAATAGATTTAAAAATGTTACAAATGGACTATGGATTTTATTTTATTAATTTTGTTGTATAAAAAAGGGATGATGCATTTTGTATAAATAAATGGATGATGCATTTTGTATAAATAATTTTTTTATAAGTAAGCACTATGGATTGTGTCTAATTTTTAAATAGATTTATTATATAAAATGGACCATGGATTTAATTTTATTAGTTTTGGTGTAAAAATAATGAAATATGGAATATGGATTGTTGATAAATAGATTTTTTTATAAAAATGGATTATTGTATAAATATGGACTATGGATTATTGTATAAATATGGACTATGGATTATCTATGATCAAATGTTAACGAGTGAACAATCCGGTGAGGAGGAATCTAGTGATAGTGATATAATTGGAGACTATGAAACTCCCTCTGAGTACGAACCAAGCGAACCACGACCTCGTAGGCGTCCCGAAGACGATGATGTTGATTACGAACCAAGCGATAATGAGGTCGCAGGCACATTCACTCAACTTAATGTTTGTTTATTCAATTAAGATATACTTTAAATAGTGTTTTATGTGTAGAACAATGACCGATCCCCGCGACGACGTCGTAAAGCATCTAACATTTGTGCCCAAGAGGCGAAGTCATTTCGGAACCGAACCTTCGGGTACTACTAGTTCTAGTAACACGAAAAGGAAACGTGGTCATAGAAGAAGAAACCGGATCCACGAAAGAGGAAAACTTGTGATAGAACGGTTGGGTGCAAAGGTGAGCTGTCGAACCTAAGGGGATAGCTGCTAGGTTTCGAAACATCGTCGGTGCAATTGTCAGAGACCAATTGGTGTCTTGGATCACAACTACTAATTGGAAGACAGTCCCTAAGGCTACGAAAGATGTATTATGGGCCAAAGTGAAAGAAAAATTTGTTTATCCGGAAGGTACAGAAAATGTAGGTAGAACTTTTGCTGAGGGGCTTTGTGGAAGAGCTCTTAGGAATTGGATTTCTACACTTAATACTGAATTTGTCCAGAAAGAAAAGGATGCTAGGGATGTGTATGGTAACATTCGCTAGCGTGCGGGAACAATTCGTAGATCGGAAGAAGACGACGAAGCGTAGCTCCGAGCGTCCAACAAAAGGAGAAGGCTATGAAAGTTGCTGAGAACCCCCATCGCTTGGGTTCCGGAGGATATCTTTGCCAAAATGGCAAAATGGCGGAAGGAGGAAGAAGAAAGGCGGGTAGCTAGTTTACCAACTATTTTTGAAGGCATGGATGAGCGTAGCGAGAAGTGGATCCTTGCTCGAGTTCCGGCTATAGCACCGACGGTAATGTTTCATTCCGAAGCCCTCAACGAGAACAAATTTATCGGAAAATTTGGAAGAACTTGCGGAATTGCAAAAGAAATGTCTTTTCGTGCCCGACGGGGAGAAAGATATGCTATCCGCCGCGATCGGAACGCCTGAGCACCCTGGCCGTGTTCGAGGGATTTCTTCTACCTTGCCCTGGGGTAAAGCATTTCGTGAACACCGGTCAAGTTATAAAAAGCGAGACCATTATAAGAAGAATCTTGAAGACAAGATGAGAAAAATTGCCAAGCAAGAATTGATAGGCTTCTTCATACAACAACAACAACAACAAGCTTCTATTGGGCCAAGTGCGGGAGAATCTAGTATCCGGTGGTTCGGGACGGAGTTCCTCCAAATTTGATGCTTGACCGGATCGGAGCCATCCCGACACCAAGTAGTGTTGGTTCTATTGCTACCGCCAAGCATCCTGTGGATGACATTGTAGAGGATACACCATGCAAATTGGTTATTCCATATGGAACAAAACTAGATAAGTTTCGAGAAGTTGGGACAGCCATGGCACTAACGGGTCGTGTGTTTCCGAATCCACCACCGCAGAGTACGCATGGGTTCAAGTTGTTTCGGTTTCTGATGAGTCGTGCGAGATTGATATCCCTACTGAGGATGGGATCGCGCTTCTCGGTGATGCGAGGAACCAATTCATATTGTGGCATCGTCGAGATATCATAATTAATACATCACCAAGTCCCTGCTTGCAACCTAGCCAAGAACGAGTACCCCCCCAGGATCCAGATGCTGCAATGGTCGAGTACACGATGGGTGGGGAACATGGAGGCGGTAACAATGACAACAACATGATGGTTGTGGAGCAGGGAGTTGACGATAATGACAACAACATGCCACAAACTCCTCCCGCATCGGGGGGGGCGGGGAGCATCATCATCTCCGAAATCCGATCCAAGACCACAGACTCCTTCGACATTAGGGGCAGGGACATCATCTCCGAAATCCGATCAAAGACCACAAACTCCTCCGACATCAGGGGCAGGGGTAGGGGCACCACCATCTCCTCTGCCATGTCCAAGACCACCATCTCCTCCTCCAGCAACCAAGACGCCAACAACAATACACCGGATGATAAACTCATATGAAACAAAGACGAAATCATCTGATGTTGACTTGTTCTTGAAAATACTGAAGAATAAACCTAAACGGGCTCCAACATCAGGTAAAGAATCACCTAATATTCAAGTACTCAAGAAGGCACCAGATGAAAAGTCTTTATCCCACACCTCTTTACAAAAACAAAAGGAGGAGCACATAAGTATGTTTTCATCGGATGAGGTGCCCGACAAGTATGAGCATGGCAAACCATTCTTGTTTAGGTGGCAAGCGAACGAAGGGTCGTCAGAATTAATGAGGCTGCATACTTGGATCATGCACGCCATGAAGCAAGGCATTAACACTATCACCGCCAATCTCCCGAAATGGGTGTTCAGTAGCTCTTATGACCGGAAGGTTGCAATCGATTTCCCCGATTTGCATGCGATGTTCCGTCGTGAAAAACTCGGCATCAATCTCGTCACCATTTGGTCCATGTAAGTCAACATCCCTATACGACATCCAAATCTATTCCATATGTGTTGTTATTACCATCCTAAATAAACTTTTTTGTAGGATGCAAGCGTACGATGAAAAGAAAACAAATGGGAGGTGGAAGGTAGCATTTATTGACCCGCAACAAGTAACCAAATCACAACACACGTTCATAATGAGGGATGAACTAAGAAAGAAAATAGAGGAAGAAGCAAAGACACAAGAAGAGAAAGAAAAATTAATAAAGAATTACGAGAAAGCTAAACTTCACGAGGTGTATGTATACATTTCAACGGTCATGAGGAAAAACCAACATAAGGATTCTATCAAGTTTGCTTACAATTTTGAGTAAGATCCTTTAAATAACTATTTCATCATTTGCCTTCATTTTTTAGTCTATTTATATTAATTATTTTAATTTTATGTAGTGATCATTTCATTTGCTTTCACATGTGTCGAAGTTGGGAAGCTGTGGGGGTCTTCGACTCATAACACTATTCATCGTCTTCTTACAAGACAATCATTGATATTATAAAAAAGTAAGACAACTAAGTGCAATATATAATCACTAATGCATGCGTGTATCAACTATATTTCAAATTGTATTACTAACTTATGTTTTTATATCCTTAAGTGCGTATAGGCTATACATACTCAATGGCGGGGATCACAAGAAGAAAAAATTGGTGATACGCAATGCCAAATGGGTAAGAACACTTCGTTAATAAGTATCAATTATTTTTATCGAGTTAGTACACTTCGTTAATTAGCACCGATCATTTTTTATTTGGTTGCGGTGCTACAAACAACCTCCTGGTAGTGTACTATGTGGATATTATGTGTGTGAGGTTTTGAGAAATAATGGGAGGTACGGACGAATCCTGAAGACGTAAGCATCTAGTTTGTACACAACTATGTATGTGCTAATTATGGTCCTGATGGTAATGCATAACAATCTTCATTTATTGTGTTTACGTGCGGATGCCTACCATTGACAAATCATGGGGGCAACTTGGTGACAATCAAATCACCAACATTTGTGCGGATATGGCGAGATCCATCCTACGTGAGATTTGCCACGAGGATGGAGAATTCTTCGATAAAGAAGGAGTTTTGACATTAGATGATGCGAGAAAGGTTACGTAGATGGGTGTCATAGGGTTATCTATTATGCACAATGTTGTGTAATGTGACTTATGTATACATTTTTTATTTTAGTTTGGATTGTGTGTTTGTGAGACATATATTTGGATTTGGTGGCTAAATACAAATTAAATTCTTGTAAATTAAAGTGAATTTAGCATACAAATGCCAATGTGAAAAAAATAATAGACGAAAATGACAAATTATATACAAATAATAAACAATTATGGGGAATTATATAGGAAATGAGAAAAATGCTTTCTGTGGCGGGTGGTCTAAGCAACCGCCAGCAAAGATGAATTTTGTGCCGGTGGGCGTCCTAAGAAACCGCCAGCAGTGATGGCATTTGTGCTGGCGGGCTGCTTAAGTAACCGCCGGCGGCGATGACATTTTTGTTGGCGGTCGTTTAAGTGACCCGCGGCGCGATGACATTTGTCTTGGCGGTCGTTTAAGTGACCCTCCGGCACAAATGGCTCGTGTCGGCGGGCCGGCCACCCGCCGGCCAAAGGGCCATTTTTTGCGGCTCAAAGTTGCCGGCGGGTGCCTCGCCCGCCGGCCAAAACCGGTTTTAGCCGCCGGGACAAATCGTTTCGGCCTAGTGCTCCACCGTGTGTGCCTTCCGCCTTCGCGGGTGTGACTACGGAGCCTTCGGCCGGCCACGGGGCGACAACGGCGGTGCAACGACCGACCCGGGGAACCCTAGGCACGAGTGTGACAACCCGCCCAGGAAAATAACGTACTATCGCCTAAGACCGATCCACTTTGGTCATTAAGCAATAATAAAGTATCATCCCGTCGTTAGTTGCCGGGTTAACGCCCGGTAAATCACTTGAAAAGCAACAAGGATCGAATATATGCATTAAAACTCGCTCGAAGGCAAGTCCAGAGATACAACAACATTAATATCCGAATTCGTACCCCGAAGGGTTTAATTATTACAAACCATAGTTTTTGTCATGATGAAATAGTTCAGAGTTTTCGAAAGCAGTGGAAAATAAACTAACGGAAGCGGAGACACCACGGGAGGCCATCCATGATGCTTTCAGTAGTCGTCCTCCACCCACTCCGGCTCCCGGCCGGCGGGATCTCTCGGGCCACACATCAACGAAAGCATTACCTGGATCAACATATTATAGCAAGGCTGAGTATCGCGATACTCGGCAAGACTTACCCGTCGGTGATAACTACTTCACCAAATCTAGACCATGAAAGGCTTTTTGGCTACCGAGTTGCTTTTGCTAAAAAGTAACAAAGAGTATGTCCTTATTTTCAAGATTTTAGCGCAAGTTCTAGTAGTTTTAATCTTTACTACATTAGCCGACTAGTACAATCAAAGTTGTACAAGACAATTAATCAAACATAGCATTCTTCATCTTCCATCATTTGGGATCTTATGACTAGTGGAGTAAGTAGTCTCGGGTAACGGTGAGAGGCCGACAATCGATTGATTTAAACCTTGCAAGGTAGACCCAAACACACGGTAGGCTGTCCACCAAGGTACAGGTGTCCCGGAGCCGTCCCCGAAATCCTCGGGTCGGGATCAAATCTTACGATCTTTGGTGCGGGCTATCGCGGCATACCCCGCGAGATATCCGGAGTCACCATACACCACGGTGGCGAGCCGTGAGAGCGAATCCCAAGAGTAGTGACGGTAGGATCCCTTGTCGCCTCATTAAGGTACTAGGCTTACCGGCCCCATAACCGACATGTGCTTAATACGTTCAAAAACTTAACCCACATAACCACCGGACCGGAGCCCGGATCCCATGCTCTTACCGCGTGAGCAATTCACTTAGGATATAATATGATTCCTATCTAGGAACCTATTCTCGCGAGTGAGATCATCACCCGACTTGTAACGGTCCTATAGCTTAGCGACTATCGACCTATCATACTAGTAAGGACAAAGGTACCTATGGATCATGCATCTAGGGTTTCATTCAACTCCTGAATGTAAATGCACAATCATTCATAGATAATTGAATAAGGAATTTTAAAACTAGGTTAGATGCACCGGAGCTTGCCTTCGTCGGCTAGGTTAGCTTGGGCACCCTCGGTGTCGAGCACTTCCACGTCTTTGCGGTGATGCTTCCGCTCCTCCTTCCTCGGTTTCCGGTGTCGGGGACCGCCCTAGGGGTCCCCTCAAACAAGGGGGGAACCCCTACTCAAATTCCGCATCAATATAAGCTAAGCCTAACCATGCGGGTAACTAACCCCGCGGGACACGGCCCATGCGGCGGGGACTTCGGAGGCCCACCAAGGCGGCCCGCCTAGGAAGACCCCTCGAGCGAGGCTCCGCCTCGCCCGAGGGCATGCTCCCTCCTCGAACGGGCTCCGCCCCGTTCGAGGGGCAACTCCCTCCTCAAACGGGTTCCGTCCCGCTCGAGGGGAGACCCTTCCCTCGAGCGGCCCCGCCCCCGCTCGAGGGCGCGCTCCCCCTCGAGCGAGTCCCGCCTCGCTCGAGGGTCCGCTCCGCCCTCGGCGGGGCCCGCCACGATCACGGGCGCCCCGCACGCGTGCGCCGGCCCCGTACTTGGGCATTTAACGCCCGACGCCGCGGGACGGCGCCATCATGCGCCGGGGGCTCACGCCCGTGCCGCCGCACCAACTCCCCGGGGAAGGAGCCCATCCCCCGCCAGCGTGGGATGGACCGTGCGGTACGGCCGGTGTCGTCCCGTGACACCGTGCGCACGCCGGCCGTGCGACTAACGCGCCCGACCCTCGAAAGGGGGCCGGGCGCACCCTCGTTTCCACTTTCTCGTGACCTTGCAGGTTAGGTGAGGGGCGCTAGGCCGGTGGATGGCCATCCCGGCCGCGCGTAACGCGCGGCCGCCGTACCCACGCGTGCGGGCGCACGCCTGACTCCACAGGGGCACGCCCAAGCACGCTGCCGCAACCACTCCGCCACCGCGAGCTCATTGGGAAGGAACGCCGTTCGCCCGCTCCGTGTCCGTGCCGGTCGTCATCGGCACCTCCCTCGAAGCCTATCGAGAGAACGCCATTACCATCCGCCGCCTCCCACCCTCGAACCGCCACTCGTTCGGGTACGAAGTAGGCCATCATGGCCGGATCGCGGCGTGGATCATCCGGACGATCGCCCGCTCTACACTATAGCACGACGTGCTCCCACACGTAGCTAGGTAGCGCGGCGCGCATGTAACTCGCCGCCCCCTTGGCCTATAAAAGGGGAAGCGAGCCCCCAGCCGCGGGGGGGGAGACAAGTTGAGACAAGTTCGGACGAGCTCGAAGAGTTCGGTTCGGCACGACACTGCGAGCACCCACTCTCTTATTCTCCCACAACACTTTCAACCACTCATCGGGGACTTGGGAGCCACGCTTCCTCTCCCGCCTTGCTTGTATTGCCCCACTACAAGCACCCCCGGTGCTGAGCAATATAGTGCCACGAGCACCCCACTGCTGGACGTACGGCCCCCTCGGCCGGAACCAGGATAAATCCTTGTGTCATTAGTTGCTTTGCATCGACCATAGAGGGAAAAACTTAGGCGCTATCTACCTTGGTTAGTGTCGGGACCATATTCCGCACCGACAGTTGGCGCCCACCGTGGGGCAAACGAGCGCCTAAGGTCATTTCGCTAACTCCCTCCATGGTGATTCGCACTGAGTACCGTAGCACCCGCTACAACATGGGTAGCTCAGACCCCCTTCCGGCCGGGTTCGAGATCCGCTTCGGGGACTTGAACTTCCAGGCCACGGGGAATGGCTATCTCATGCGCCTCACCAACCGTGAGGAGCTACGCGCGCGCGGCGGGAGGCCAGGTCCGCTCTGGTCACCGCCGCACGCACGACACCGGCGCGGTACTGCAGGGGCACGGGCGCGCGGGTCCGTCGACGCCGCGACGCCGTCACCGCTGCGGGCTACGCTCGCGTCGGGCACGGTCCGGCGGCGGCAAGCCGAGCGCGCCGCCGCCCGGCGCGGTGCGCCCACCGTCACGACGGCGGCCACCGCCCCGGCGGGACCGCGCGCGGTCTCGGACCACGCGTCCCCATCGGCCGCGTGGCGCCACCACGGCCTACAACGCCAACGTCAACACGACGATGCGCGGGGTTCCGCCCGGTCGGCACGTCTTCGTCGCCGGGAATCCCGGCACTTCGGCCGGCGGACGAGTCGTCCCCGGGCTCCGTCGACACGATGCCACCCGCCAACCGTCATGGGTACGCGGAGTGGGACTTCTGCGGTGTGCCGGACCCGGTCGCGTTCGAGCGCTTCCTCGACGCCACGGACTGCGCGGTTCGGTCGCTCCGACGACTCCGGCACCGGGAGCTACGACCCCACGCGGGAATGCCGCGCCGTCATCGCCAACGACCCGGCCAACGCCGCCGTGCGGCGGCGCCGGGAGATGGGGGAAGTCACGCCGACCCCGGGGGGGTTGCCACGCGCCCGGCCGCGGGGCCAAGCGCACCCGCTCGGGGCCGACGTCGACGCGCGGCGGCCCAAGCTCGCGAGCTCGAGGCCAAGCTAGCGGAGGAGTACGGACCGTGCGGGCGCTCCGCGCCTCGATGGCGGGGAGAGGCCTCGCGCGCGGCGAACGCGCGCGGGAGGCCGGGCGGCGGGGTCCGCGACCGCCTCAACCCTGTCCCCCAACGTTGACAACGCGGATACTCCGCCGCGGGCGAGCCAAAAACTCATCGCCGCCGCGACACCGCCGCGCGCCATGCCGGCACCCTCGACCCCCGAGGCTCGAGAAATGCACCGCGAGGTGCGGACCCTCCTTGAGCAAGCGGCCGTCCGGCGGGCCGAAAGCTCGGCCTCACGCATCCGCCGGCGAGGGGGACGCGCGGGGTGATGATCCGACACCAGGGGGCGAACCCTCGGTGCATGCGGGTCGACCTGGCCGACCGGGGACGCACGCCCGCCAAGGAACGCCTCCTCGACACGCGCAGGGCGGCGGGATGGCGACGCCCGCAACGTCATCAACGCCGGGCGCACCGGCAAGGCGGACGCGCGAGCGGCCGGGGGGCTACCACCCTCGAAGGGGTGGACGCTACGACGGCGGTGAGGATCGCTCCCCAACGCCGGAGCCCCGGGCACCCGCGTGTTCGGTAGGGGAGATCCGCACGGCGGCGTTCCCCCGGCGCTTCCGTCGGCCCTCGACGATCACCAAATACAACGGGGAGACGGACCCTCGTGTTTGGCTCAACGATTACCGCCCTCGGCTCTGTCGGGCGGGCGGGGCCACCAACGACGAAGTGATCATCCGCAACTTGCCCCCGCATCCGGGCGACGCGGCCGGACATGGCTCGAGCACTTGCCCGCCACCGGATCCACAAGCGGGACGACCTAGTCCACACCTTCGTGGGCAACTTCCGGGGCACATACGTGCGCCCGGGAACTCCCGGGATGCGCGCTCCCCGCACGCGAAGCCGGGCGAATCGGCCGCGGGACTTCATACGGCGCTTCTCCAAGCGTTGCACGAGCTCCCCGGCGTGGCACAATCCGAGATCGTGCACGCGTTCCTCGAGGGCACCACGTGCGGGACCTTGTGCGCGAGCCGGGACGCCGCCCCGCCCAAAGACTCGAACGAACTTTTCGACATTGCCACCGGCTTCGCCTCCGGGGAGGAGGCCGTGGGGGCAATCTTCGACGGCAAGAAGGGCAAGCGCTCCGAGGACACGCCCGCGGAGGGCGGCGGGTCCAAGGAGCCGCGCCGCAACGACAAGCGGGGCAAGAAGGGGGGGGAAGAAGCCGCGCCGCGAGGCGCGCGAGCGGGGCGCAACGGCGGCAACGCCGAGGCCCTCGGCCGTTGACCCCGGCCCGACGGGGTCCTCGACCGGCTCCTCGAGGCCGGGGGTTTTCGACGACATGATGAAGAAGCCGTGCCCCTACCACAAGACCCCCGTGAATCACACTCTTGAGCAAGTGCGACATGCTCAAGAAGTTCTATGGCCGTGCCGCCGCGAGAGGAGGCGAGAGGCCAAGAAGGATGGGGGCGACGGCGACGCGGTGGCTTCCTCCGGTCGAAAATGTGTTCCTCATTTTTGGGGGACCCACGTTGACATGTCAACCCGGCAACGCAAGAAGGAGCGGCACGAAGTCCTCGCCGCGGAGAGGGCACCTCCGGCCTTTCTCAGCGGGTCGGAGGATGCCATCACCTTTAGCCGGGATGACCACCCAAACCGCATCCCGAACCGGGCCGGTACCCCCGGTGGTCGATCCCATCATTGGGAACGCCCGGTTTTCGAAGGTCCTTATGGACGGAGGCGGTAGCCTCAATATCCTCTTCGCGCACACATTGCGCCTAATGGGGATTGGGGTGGACCAGCTGCAGCCCCGGCACGAAGCCGTTCCACGGCATCGCGCGCCGGAAAGCGGAGTTCAACCCCTCGGGCGGATCGATCCGCCCGTGCGGTTCGGGACCCCCAAGAATTTCCGCAAGGAAACCCTCACCTTCGAGGTGGTGGGATTCAAAGGGGCCTACCATGCCATCCTTGGGCGACCATGCTATGCCAAGTTCATGGCGGTCCCCAACTACACGTACACGAAGATGAAGATGCCGGGTCCAAACGGCGTCATCACCGTCGGGTCGTCGATCGAGCATGCATTCGACTTGCGATGTCGAGTGCGTGGAGCATGCGGAGGCGCTAGCGCCGGATGAAGCGGCGGTAAACACACCGGAGAAGATGGTCAACGACGACCTCGGCTCCGCCACCAAGCACGCCGGCACGTTCGAGGCCGCCGAGCAAACCAAAGGGGTCCCCCTCGACCCATCGGCCCCGAGGGCAAGGCTTTGAGGGTCGGCTCGACCCTCGATCCTAAATAGGAAGCGGTGCTCGTCGACTTCCTCCGCGCCAACGCCGACGTTTTCGCGTGGAGCCCCTCGGACATGCCGGGCATTCGAGGGAGGTCGCCGAGCACTCCCTTGATATCCTGCCTAATGCTCGCGGCCGTTCGGCGGCGGGCCGCGCCGCTTCGACGAGGAGCGGCGACGGGCGATCGGAGCGGAGCCGCGGAAGCTCCTCGAGGCCGGATTCATCAAGGAAGTGTTCCACCCGACGTGGTTAGCCAATCTGTGCTTGTAAAAAAGAAAAATGGGAAGTGGAGGATGTGCATTGACTACACAAGTCTCAATAAAGCGTGTCCAAAAGTTCCTTTTCCTTTGCCGCGCATAGATCGGATCATTGATTCCCCGCTCGGGTGTGAATCGCTCTCGTTTCCTTGATGCCTATTCGGGCTATCATCAAATAAAAATGAAGGAGTCCGACCAGCTCGCGACTTCATTCATCACACCGTTCGGGACGTTACGCTACGTCACGATGCCTTTGGCCTCGTAAACGCGGGCGCAACCTATCGGCGCCGCATGCAGCACGTTTTTTGGGGACCATATCGGGCGGACGGTCGAGGCTTACGTAGACGACATCGTCGTCAAAACCGAGAAGGCGGACGACCGGTCGGCCGATCTTGGCATCGCATTCGGTTACCGCGGCCAACGGGGTCAAGCTCAACCCCGAAAAATGTGTCTTCGGAGTGCGCGGGGCATGCTCCTAGGATACATCGTCTCCCGGCGGGGGATCGAGGCCAATCCCGAAAAGGTCGCGGCCCTCGAGCGAATGGGTCCGATTCGGGACCTCAAAGGGGTGCGAAGGTGCCGGGGTGCCTTGCCGCCCCGAGCCGCTTCATCTCGAGGCTCGGTGAGAAGGGCCTGCCCCTCTACCGCTGCTCAAGAAGCACGAGCGCTTCTCTTGGACCGCCGAGGCCCGGGGAAGCGCTCGACAAGCTAAAAGCATCTCGACGCACGCCCCAATCCTTACGCCGCCACAAGACGGCGAACCCCTCCAACTCTACGTGGCCGCAACCACCCGGGTGGTCGGCGCGCGTAATCGTTGTGGAGCGCACGGAGGAAGGGCACACCCCCGCCCGTGCGAGAGCCGGTCTACTACATCGGCGAGGTCCTGTCGGACACGAAGACGCGCTACCCTCGGGTCCGAGATGTCGTTGTACGCGGTGGTCCTCGCGCGGCGCAAGCTCCGCCACTACTTCGAGGCCCACCCGATTACGGTGGTCTCTTCCTTCCCATTAGGAGAGATCATTCGCAACCCCGACGCGGCGAGCGGAAATTGCCAAGTGGTCCGTGGAGCCGATGGGCGAAACGCTCGCCTACGCCCCGCGCAAGGCCATCAAATCGCAAATCTTAGCGGACTTCGTCGGCCGAGTGGACGGACACACACCGCCGCCCCCTCAAATTCAAGCGAGTCTTGGACTCTCGTTCTTCGACGGCTCGGTGATGAAGACGGGAGCGGGCGCGGGCACGCTCTTCGTGTCACCCCTCGGGGAGCACATGCGCTACGCAGGGCGCCTCCACTTCCCCGCGTCCAACAACATGGCGGAATACGAGGCCCTCCTCTCGCGGCCTCAAAATCGCCATTGAATTGGGCATCAAGCGCCTCGACGTGCGAGGGGGATTCGCGGCTCGTGATCGACCAAGTCATGAAGAACGCGAGCGCCACGACGACAAGATGGAGGCCTATTGCAAGGCCGTGCGGGCCCTCGAAGACGGATTCTACGGCATCGAGCTCAATCATGTACCCCGCCGGTACAACGAGGAGCGAGACGAACTTGCCAAGATCGCGTCGGGCGGATCACCGTCCCCCCGAACGTTTTCGCGCGCGACATCGCACGCCCATCGGTCGCCTTCGAGCCCTACCCCTCGAACGACGGCGGACCCTCGGGGGCTCCCTCGAATCCAGCGGGTGCGGAACCCATGGAAGAGGACCCCTCGAACGAGGCGTACGTGCTCTCCCTTCTCGAGGGGTACGGCTCCCACGAGGCTGTCGCGATGGACACCGAGCCGGCTCCCGCCCAGGCGGATCGCGGGAGAAGTACATCGCCCGGATTGCCCGAGGGGAGCTCCCCGCAGCCGGGCCGCGGCCGGGGGCGCATCGCCGGGATGGCCAAGTCGTTCACCCCGGTCGACGGCGAGGCCGTACAAGCGCGCGCGCGTCGGGCATTCTCCGGCGGTGTATACCCATCCCCGAGGGGCGCGAGCTCCTACGGGACATCCACGCGGGGATGCGTGGCCACCACGCCGCGCCGCGCACCCTCGTCGGCAACGCGTTCCGCCAAGGCTTCTATTGGCCTACCGCGGTCGCGGATGCCAACGAAATCGTGCGCACTTGCGAGGGGGTGCCGGTTCTACGCCCGCAAGACCAACCACGCTCGCTCACGCTTTACAAACAATCCCCGTCACATGGCCGTTCGCCGTGTGGGGGTTGGACATCGTCGGGCCCCGCGGAAGGCGCCGGGGGCTTCACCCACCTGCCGGTTGCAATTGACAAGTTCTCCAAGTGGGTGGAGGTGCGCCCCATTACAAATTTGAGGGCGCCGAGCAGCGGTCTCGTTCTTCACCGACATCGTCTACCGCTTTGGAGTGCCAAACTCCATCATCACAGACAACGGGTCCCAGTTCACGGGCCGGAAGTTCTTGGAGTTCTGCGACAAGTTCCACATCCGTGTGGATTGGGCAGCTGTGGCACACCCACAGACCAACGGCCAAGTAGAACGCGCCAACGGCATGATCCTACAGGGCCTCAAGCCCAGAATTTTCGACCAGCTCAACAAATCTGGCCGGAAATGGCTCCAAGAACTCCCAGCAGTCGTGTGGAGCCTAAGGACTACCCCAAGCAGAGCCACCGGGTTCACCCCGTTCTTCCTAGTCCATGGCGCGGAGGCCGTCCTCCCCACGGATCTGGAATACGGGTCGCCCAAGGTTCGAGGCTACAACGAGGACGCTAACCGGCCGAGCCCGCGAGAACTCACTGGATCGCCTAGACGAAGTACGCCTCGTGGCGTTGATGCACTCCGCAAGGTATCAGCGGTCCCTACGGCGCTACCAAGCACGCAAGATACGTCGCGGGGATTTCGGGCCGAGGGGGACTGGTCCTAAGGCTACGCCAAGACAACCGAGGGCGCCACAAACTATCGCCCCCATGGGAGGGACCCTACGTCGTGGTAAAGGTGCTCAAACCGGGCACGTACAAGCTTGCCAACGAGGACGGCGAAGAACTCACCAACGCTTGGAACATCCAACGCCTACGTCGCTTCTACCCTTAGCTAGGATTTCCAAGTATTTTCCGTTGTACAAACACACGGCCAACACCCCGATTGGTGTCACCTATGTAAATACTCCAAGTATAATAAAAGGGCAACTCGGCTTTCCCCCGAAACCCAAGTTACCCTCGGGGGCGCGCGGGGGGGCACCCCCCCCCCAAATGGTCCCATTTTTTCGCGCAAAAAACGTAATAACACGCGCTAAGTTTGTTTCCTACTTCAACCACGAGCTACGATTCGAACGGGCGTAGGCGGCACGGCGGAAGGAGCGAGCCGAGAGACGAGCCTACGCCGCGCGGCTATGGCCCGTCCCTCTCGCCTCCAACCCGGCGGGCCCCTGCGAAAGGCGGACTTCCCTAACTAGAATCTACTCGGGGAGGAAAAAGAAGCAAAAAGCGCAATAAACAAGCGATTTCATTTACAAACCTGTCTATGATTCACGAGATTACTTGTTTAATTACAAGAGGCCACGAGGCCACAATTACGATACACTTAAACAAAAAAAAACGGGCCTAGCGCCCCGGGTGCTTTCGGGCGGCGGAGCGGCGGCATCGGCGGCGTCCGGAAGAGGAATTCTTCGAAGGCCTCGGCAAGCGACTCGGCGGCGTCGGCGAGCAAGCGCGTCCGCACGCTCCATGGCCACCTCGTCCTCGACGCCCTCGGGCACGATGTAGCCTTCCGCTACCGCCTCGAGGTTGACCTCGTAGTGGGATCGCACCACTCCGAGGGCCTTCTGCACGCCCAGGTGCAACGCCCGGCGCACCCGCTCCGTGACGTGGCCACCGAGGGCGCGCGCGGGCGGGCGGCCGAGAGGCCGCCGGCTTGGACATCGCCTTCCTCGATGGCGTGGCGGGTCTCGAGGGCCGCGTTCCGCGGCCCTCCCCTGCGGCTCTGCTCGGAGGAGTTGTAGGAGGCTTGCGGGGGCCTCGGCCCGCCCGACAAGCATGCCCCAAAGCCGTGCGCAGCGCGGAAGCAACAAGTTGACGAGAAATTAAAAAGGGGGAAACGAATCCTCTAAAACGAAACTAACAAGCAGGGTCAGACAGCAACTTACCCTCGACCTGCCTCTTCTCCAGATCGAGGTCGCGGCGCGCGGACTCGAGCGCCAGCTCGAGATGCTGGACGGTCTCGCCTTGCTCGACGAGGGCCATCTCTTGGGCGGCGTTGCTGATGCTGAGCGTCAACGCCTCATCCTCGGCCCTCGGAGAATGCGGCGTTCCGCTCCTCCGGCGACTTCTCCACCGCCTCACGAGCAACGCGCTCCCGCTCCGGCGCCGTCGGACGTCGCGAAGGGCGGCTCGCTCCCCGCTGGAGCCGCTCCTCGGCCCCCCGGCGGCGACGCGCTCTCGCCGGAGCCGCCCCCTCGGCCGGCCGACGAGAGCCGCAGCCCTTGGCGTCGAGGGCGGCCTTCGGGGTCATCCGCCTCCTTGGCGCGCCGCTCCGGCCCCGCGCGCCCGCTCCTCGGCCGGCGCGCCGCGCCGCGCTCCCTCGAGCGACGTGCGAAGCCTCCCGGTCTCGGCGCGAGCGGTGGCCACCTCCGTCTCCCGGGTGGCGGCCAACGTCCGCGTCTTCTCCGGGTCTCCGCGCGCGTTCCACGGCGCCTCGTCACGATCGACGAGGGCCGCGCGGATCCGCCCGAGGCTTGGGTCACGCGCCGCGTCCCGCCCCCGAGCTCTCGGGGAGCACGTCACACCACGCCAACGCCGGTAGACCGGCCCACCGTCCGCGTCCTCCGAGGGCCCTCCGCGAGCGCGTCGAAAGCGCCGCATCGCTCCCGGAGCCGGCGGGCCTCGGCGTTCACCCGGTCGAACGCGCCGTACTTCTCGCGGGCGCGGCGCTCAAGCTCCCGGAATCCACGCGTCGAGCCTCGTCGCCGCCAAGTCTTGAATACGCGCGCGAAAACGAAAAAAGAGAAAGAAGAAGAGCAATCGTGGCTCACCCGGAAGACGATCCGGGCCGGCCGCCGTGCACCCGCTAGCCGCTTCGTTCAACGCACGGTTGAGCGTGGCGCCGTGGCTCGTGAGCTCGCCCCTGCAGCCCTCGCTCCCTCTCGTGCGTCGCCGAACGCCGGGGATCCTCCATCGCCTCCCCCACCGGGCGGGGCGATCGGCATGGGAGGACGAGGCCTCGGCGTCGTGCCCTCGGCCCCCCACTATCATACGACCCTCGTGACGCCCTCACGAGGGCCCTCCCCCCGGGGCTCGGGGAGAGTTCGTGGGCCGCCCGGCCCACGCGGTTCCACCCGGGCGGCGAGGAGTCATCCGAGAGCTCCACCACCTCCGCCCGGGGACCGCCGGCGGCGGAGCCGCCCGCTCCGCCTCCGCCGGCGCCTCCACCGC
The DNA here is from genome assembly GCA_947561735.1 of Cenchrus americanus. Lineage (NCBI taxonomy): Eukaryota > Viridiplantae > Streptophyta > Magnoliopsida > Poales > Poaceae > Cenchrus > Cenchrus americanus. The sequence continues at coordinate 85,599,444 of OX387240.1, read as the reverse complement.
GCCTCCGCGCCGCGGCGCCCGCCGTGGCGCCCGTTGCCGCCACCTCCGTCCGCGCCGCCACGACCGCGGGCGCTCCCGCAGGCCGCGCCCGCTGCGCGCTCCTCCGCAGGGGGCCGCCGCCGCGGCGGCACCTCCGCCGTAGGCCGCCGGCCGCGGCCCGCGCCTCCACGGCGACCGGCGCCGCCCGCCCCCCGGCGACCTCCGGGCCGTGGCGCGGCGGGTTGATCCACCGGCCGGGGCCTCGAGGGCCCCGGCCGGGCCTTGCGCGCTCGTGCCCGCCGCCGCGCTCGCTCCCCGGGCGCGACCCCCTCGACGAACGCCGCCGGTGGGGATCGACGCATCCGTCCTCCGCACCTTGGCGGTGCAAGAGGAGGGACGGTGGGCACCGCCTCGCGGAAACGCGAACGGAGGGTTAGGAGCGTCTAATAACCAAACAAATTAAGGCCAAGCAAAGGAAGAGCGGATTCCTTACCTCGCGGAGGAAAAGGCCCGCTTCCTTTTCCTCGAAGCCTCCGACGAGGCCGGCGCCGGGGCCGCGCCGCCGCGGCGCTCCCCGACGGTGCCGCCGCACGCGCGGGCACGCCCGCCTCACGCGTAGGCGCGCCCAATGCCGCCACCGCGCGCGGCGGCACGCTAGCGCCCGCGCGCGCGGCGCGCCACCGACGCACCCCTCGACGAGGACGCCGCGCGCGCGCACGCGCTCCCGCCGCGTGCGGGCACGCTTGGACGCGCGCGCGCAGCACGCCCGCCGCACGCGCCTCGGGGCGCGCGCGCACCCCCGCGCGCGAGCCGCCCCCGACGACGGCCCCGGCGGCGGGCGCCGCGCACCCGCCCCGGATGAAGCCGCCCCCGACGCGCGCGCGAGATCCGGCGACGGGGCGCGGCCGCCACCGTCCGAGGGGCCCTCCTCCTCGACTCTTCCTCCTCGTCCCGATCCGAGGACGAGGGCTCCTCGATGTCGGGGGAGGAGAGCCCCGGCTCCTCCCGCCGCCGTGCTACCGCGCGGACCGCGCGTCACGCGCGCGCTTGGCGCCGCCTTGCGTGCGCCCTCTTACGCGCGCGCCCGCTCCTCGTCGCTCCCGGCCGCGCCGCCCGGCCGAGCGCACGGGAGTCGGGGGTGGGTGGAACGGCCTTGGCGGCGGTGAAGCGCACCCAGCCGCGCACGAGAGCAACGGTGGCACATCGGGGAGACGGAATCAAGAACAAGAACTAAAGCGAGAATCAAAAGACCACACTCACCAACGGGCCGGTGGGGGAGCATCTCGAGGTCCCACGGGGGTCCGACCCGCGGGCGCGGCGTCGCGGTGTCGACGGCGCTCCGCGCCCGGTGAGCGCGTACGGCCGCTCCCGGCGGCGTCGGGAGCATCCGCGACCTCGCCGGGTCGACGGGGGTTGGCCGCCCTCCGTCATCTCGAAGATGCGGAGCGGCCTCTCGCATCAATGGCACGATCCGCGGGTGATGGAGGAAGGCGAGGACGCCCATCGCGTTGAGCCCTTCCCTCGCCAACCGCAAGGCGGCGAGGATGGAGTCTCGGCGCGCCGGAGGTTGGCCGTAGACAACCCGTAGCCCCGGCGGTCCGCCTCTCCTTGAACACCCGCCGGTGTAGGGAGGGAGGCCGGGCTCGGCGTTGCGCGAGATAAAACCATCCCCGCTCCCGGCCCGGCGTTGTTCGTCGTCATGGTGCGGGGGATGTAGGAGTTCTTGAGCCGCCCCCGCACGCAAGCGACATCCCGCGGGCGCGCACCGCGCGCGCGGGTCCTCGGCTCCGTCGTAGGTCGCGTGATGAGCTCCGCGCGGAAGAGGTGTACCCGCAGCTCCCGGATCGGGGATCCCCGAGTACCCCTCGCGGACGCCCACGAATGTGGCCGCCGCGAGATAGCGTTGGGGGCGAAGTTGTGCGGCTCCACCCCGTAGTGGAAGCACAACGCCCTCATAAATGTGCTCGCCGCGGCGCGTTGAAGCCGCGCTCGTGGTAGCGGAGGAAGCTCACCACGTATCCCTCCGGCGGATTGGGCTCGAGGTGCGACGATGGCGGCACGATCCACTCCGCCGGCGCCCATCTTCGTTGGCCGAAAGGCGGCCGGCGGCGACCGGCTCGCCCGGGCGAGCCGGGTCACGGTCGACCTCTCCCAAGCGTACGGCTCCGGGACCGGATCGGGGGCCGAGGCGGCGCCATAGCGGGGACGAACGAGCGCGGGGGCGGAGGACAAGGAAGCAAGAAGAAAGCTCTAAGCAACGAAACCGCGCGGTGGCAAGAGCAACACGAAGACGAAGCGACGGAGGATTGAAAATGGTGAGGAGCCAAGGTAAAAACCGCCGCCTACTCCTCCCCGCGGTTTTATAGGCAAACGGGCGAGTTCTCGGAGCGCACACCCCGCCAACAAGAATCGGCAGGAATCTTTCCATCGCGTCGACGGGCGGGCCCCACCACGGCTGCAGCGATTAACCTTGCGGGCGGGTCATCATTACGGCGAGACCGGCGGCGACCGAGGCGAAACCGTCACATCCGCCGGCCACGTCGCCCACTACGCGCGCGCGCGGCCGCGGCGCCTAAAAAGGCGCGCCCGCGCCGCAAAACCCGCGGCCACGCCCGCATGGCAATTAAATGCCGGGCCCCTTGCCAAGCGAGGAGAGCCCTCGAGCGAGGCGAATCCTCGGCTCGAGACAAAGGAGACCCTCGATGGGTGACGGCGTGAGAAGGTCGCCGGGACTGCTCGGTGTAGAGCGAGGCAACCGCGGGCACCCATGCCACGCGAAGCCCTCGAGCGGCATGACCCTCAACTCGAAACAAGGTGACCCTCGATGGGATATCGGCGTGAGAAGGTCGCCGGGACCTGCTCGATGTAGAGCGGACCACCGCGGGCACCCATGCCACGTAGGACCCTCGAGCGGCATGACCCCCAACTCGAGACGATGTCAACCCTCCGAAAGAAGGCACGCGCGTAAGAGGATCGCCCGGAGTCACGCTTGAAATAGAGCGACACCGAAAGCACTCATACTCGCGCCACGCCGCCAACAAGCACCTCGAGGGCGGCACGCCCGGACCCCTCGACCGCCGCAAACGTGAAAAGACGGAGGCGTCCATGCACGGCCCCGCACGGCCTTGCGATCGGGGGTTCGAAGCCGACCCTCGACGGGTTCGAACGGGCGCCCCGGATCTCGAGTTAGGGACGACGAGGGCACGCGCATTCGAGCCGTTCCTCGAGCCCGTCGGCTCGAGGGTGCCCCACATGTCGTGTTCGAGAGCCGGCGAGGGGCGGCCTAGCGGGGGGATCCCACCGAGGGAGAGCTTCCGCGCCCTCGGTCCCCCGGCGAACGGGACCGAGCCCCACCTAGCAAACCCACGCAAGCGCTTCCATGGACGTGTCTCGGACCGCGCGGCCTACCCTTATCGAACGGGGCATGGACGTCCACTTGAACTACCCGCTAGCGGCTCGAAGAGGAATCCGCGATTCGCGACCCGCTCGATGGGAGTCGTGGAAACCTCACCTCCCGAGCCGCGGAGGGACGGCGAGGGCGTGATAAAAAACAAGTCGTCGGGCTCGACCCGATCGCCTCGGGCCAAGGCTCGGGGGGCTCGACGCACGGCTACACCTCCTTGGAATTGCACCCGCCCGAGACGGAGACGGGGGAGCGTGCCACCCCCGATGCCGGGCCGAAACACCGCCGATGCCGGTTGGCATATGTGGCACGCCTTTCCGACCGAATTGCTCGCGGTTAACCCCCTGCGGGGAGAACCCACACTCTGCCGGAGGCTTCGGGGCTAGACCCGCGGGTCCGCTAGCGCGGCCCCGGAAAGCGTTCGCAAACAAGGAGGGAAGAACGTCCTATCGGTAGGTTCCGGCATCCGCGGGAGCCTCAAAGGCAAACCCGCGGATGCTCGGGGGCTCTTGTCGGGGACCGCCCTAGGGGTCCCCTCAAACAAGGGGGGAACCCCTACTCAAATTCCTGCATCAATATAAGCTAAGCCTAACCATGCGGGTAACTAACCCCCGCAGACACGGCCCATGCGGCGGGACTTCGGAGGCCCACCAAGGCGGCCCGCCTAGGAAGACCCCTCGAGCGGGCTCCGCCTCGCCCGAGGGCATGCTCCCTCCTCGAACGGGCTCCGCCCCGTTCGAGGGGCAACTCCCTCCTCAAACGGGTTCCGTCCCGCTCGAGGGGGAGACCCTTCCCTCGAGCGGCCCCGCCCCCGCTCGAGGGCGCGCTCCCCCTCGAGCGAGTCCCGCCTCGCTCGAGGGTCCGCTCCGCCCTCGGCGGGGGCCCGCCACGATCACGGGCGCCCCGCACGCGTGCGCCGGCCCCGTACTTGGGCATTTAACGCCCGACGCCGCGGGACGGCGCCATCATGCGCCGGGGCTCACGCCCGTGCCGCCGCACCAACTCCCCGGGGAAGGAGCCCATCCCCGCCACGCGTGGGATGGACCGTGCGGTACGGCCGGTGTCGGTCCCGTGACACCGTGCGCACGCCGCCGTACGACTAACGCGCCCGACCCTCGAAAGGGGGCCGGGCGCACCCCTCGTTTCCACTTTCTCGTGACCTTGCGGAGTTAGGTGAGGGCGCTAGGCGGTGGATGGCCATCCCGGCCACCGCGCGGCGCGGCCGCCGTACCCACGCGTGCGGGCGCACGCCCGACTCCACGGGGGCACGCCCAAGCCTTGCGGCAACCACTCCGCCACCGCGAGCTCATTGGGAAGGAACGCCGTTCGCCCGCTCCTGTGTCCCGTCCGGTCGTCATCGCACCTCCCTCGAAGCCTATCGGAGAACGCCATTACCATCCGCCGCCTCCCACCCTCGAACCGCCACTTGTTCGGGTACGAAGTAGGCCATCATGGCCGGATCGCGGCGTGGATCATCCAGGACGATCGCCCGCTCTACACTATAGCACGACGTGCTCCCACACGTAGCTAGGTAGCGCGGCGCGCATGTAACTCGCCGCCCCCTTGGCCTATAAAAGGGGGAAGCGAGCCCCCGGCCGCGGGGGGGAGACAAGTTGAGACAAGTTCGGACGAGCTCGGAAGAGTTCGGTTCGGCACGACACTCGAGCACCCACTCTCTTATTCTCCCACAACACTTTCAACCACTCATCGGGGACTTGGGAGCCACGCTTCCTCTCCCGCCTTGCTTGTATTGCCCCACTACAAGCACCCCCGTCTTGAGCAATATAGTGCCACGAGCACCCCACTTTCGTTGGACGTACGGCCCCCTCGGCGGGAACCGGGATAAATACTTGTGTCATTAGTTGCTTAGCATCGACCATAGAGGGATAAACTTAGGCGCTATCTCTTGGTTAGTGTCGGGACCATATTCCGCACCGACATCGGGACAAGGGAGTAATCTCCGTCCGGAAGATCTACACGGAATGTCAATGCAAGATTTAGGTGATGTGATAGTTTGTTGTCTTATCCAACTCTTGGTTGGTCATATTCACCTTAACAAGCATCTAGCGAGTGTTTCTCTTTTAGGAAGGTTATTAGTTGTCCATGAGTTATTCTTTTATTGCACATTTGAATAAAGGTTTTTATTGTACTTGTCATTTCATGTGAATGCTTTAATCCTTTTCCTTTCACAAGCAAAGGTATAAATAGTATCTTTATCCATGAATTAATGTCTTATCAGCAATGATAATTAATTATCCTTTAATTGTATTAAATAATACCTTCAAAGAGGAAAAAAATTAATTAGGGGGTTTTTCTTTATTTAATTTCTCTTTAATATTAAAAGGACTTTTAAGTTTTTATTAAGCAATTAAATTACCAAAAATTAAAGGAGTGTTTCTTAAGCATATTAGCACCTATCCTGGTCCATTGGAGCCACATGTAAGTGTTGGATGCTTGGAAATCAAATATTATGGAAAATAGAAAGGCTAGCTAGTGATTCAATTTAAATGCATATAAAAATAAATAAGAATCAAAATGATCCACACCTACTCGTGCATGCTCTCTGGTCCTAAACAAGCCTAAAGAACCAGAATATACACCTAGGAACTTTACTGATCTTGGTTTATTAATTTACAAAGGAAAACATGCATAAATCAAGAATAATTACTTCTGGTAAGCCAAAAATCATGATTAATTCACAAGATGTGCAATTTTACATATCAAGACAGTGTGAACAAGTTGAGCTCAAGAACATAAATATATTTAACAAGAAAAATCATTTAGGCAGTTTCTGCAAGAATGGAAAAGAATTTATTTAGCAAGATCTACTGCATAACTTTGTGCAATTTTTGGCACAGCATCTAGTCATGGCCTAACACACAACATGTCCAAAATTGGTATACAGAGGAGTTATGGTTTTCAAGTTATGCCAGATCTAGGTTTTTCTCATTTGTATTTTTCATGCTAAAACTATTTAGAATCTAGCCATGTGCGAATAACAAAAGAGATGGGATTTATCTTACTGAACCCAACAAAATTGGTTTTGTATTTTTCCGATATTTCTACAAATTTCTGGGCATTTTTCAAGGCACTGGACTGAACTGTAAGAAAAACTAGATAAGGATCTTTACAACCAAGCCCTGGAATTTACGCGATGCACCCTAGAACTATTGAAATCAACGCAATCGGGTCCCTGGCCGGCCGGGCGGCGCGGGCACGGCCAATCGCCGGCGAGCGGCGGCTTGCCGGCCGAGCAAGCGGCTCGGGGGGGCCACGTGCTCACCTAGGGAGCGGTAGGGGACGGAAGTGGAGGCGGTGAGTTGGCCGGCGGCGAGTTCGGCGGTGGCCGGCGGCGGTGGCCGCGGCGGCTCGGTGAACGACGACGTGGAGACGAAATGCGGGCAAACAAGCGGCTGCGTGAGCTTCACTAGGGGCTAGGGGAGCTAATAGGGCGGGCGGTCGGCGGTGAGCACGGGGCGGCGAGCTCCGGCAACGGGCGGCGGCGGCAATGGCGGCGGGCGGCTCGGGGCTGGCGCGCGGAGGACGAGGGGGCGCTTTTATATGGGACCGGGCGCGTCCGGGGTGACGAATGGATGACGGCGAAGATGCCTCGCCGTACTACGGCGCTCGGGTGGCGCGCGTACGGCGGCGACACGGCCGACGGACGCGCCGGTCGCGCGCGTGCGCGCGCGCGCGGCGGCGGCCGACCACCGGGGCGCCTCGGGCGGGCGCGCATGGGGGCGCGGGGCCTCGGGACGGGCGTGCCTCGGGCGGTGGGGCCTTGGGCGAGCGGTGGCGCGGATGCCGGAGCACGGCCGGCGGCGGGCGGCGCGCGGGTGCGCGACGTCGCGGCGCGCCGGCGCTCTGGGTTTGAAAGTTTTGCTGGGGCGAAGTTTGAACCGATTTTTCTCTGGATTTTTGAATAGAAGTCGACCAAGTGGTAAACACCAAAGTTGTAGATCTAGCTACCAACAACATTTTCTACAAAAGCCATATAGGGTTTTTCTGCCCAGATTAAAAGTTATTTGAATGCCAACTTTGAATGTCAGCAGGTTATTGCAAACAGTGAATTCTGGCTTCCAGTTGATTTTTCAAGTTTTTCCTCTAAAAATTGGAAATGCCAATCTACATGAAAGTTGTGTCCCTCATCAAGATATACAACTTTCACAAAGTTAGAAACTTAAGTGTTTAGGTGAATTTTGGGGAACGCGGCAAAAGTTAGAGCAGACACTTGGGGACACTAGAGTGGCGGGGGTTTGACCATACTTTGACCATGGGTTGGCCCCACAAGTGTGTTTACTAGTCAATTAGGGTCACTAGGGTGAGTTAGTGAGGGCCCGGGTTGACCTAGGTTTGACCACGGTTGACCATTTGACCGACTATTAAGGTTAATTAAAAACCCGGGGCGTCACAACGAGATCCCCCACTTCTACTCATCAACGCCAACGCGGGATCGGCAATTTTTGGTGGCCATTACGAAAGTTGACTTCAACCTCTCGTACCACTAAAAAGTTTCCTATATGCCACTAAAAAGTTAGATCACACTGTGTGGTCGCGTTCAACTTCGTTTTGCCCTTTGTGCCATTTTGTTTGTCTTGCATCTAGTTGTTGTTTGTCCGCTCCGACACGTGGGGCTAACAAGTGAAAACGTCCAAAATACCCCTCTCTTCATAACCCCATTTTCTCGCTTCTTTCACTCTCTGTTGGGTGGAGCCATGTTGTCGGGCACTCCAACATCTTCTTCAACCTCCAAAACCGTAAACATCTTCTTCAAAGCATAAATCTAGAGCTATAATAAAATTTTATATTAAAATATATATTCATGTGTAGCATGAGATCTAATATGAACGGTTTTGACAATTTTAAAAGTTTAGAGACGTGTTTTTACTTTTAAAGTTGGAGAAAGTCCAAATTACTACCTTCAACTATGATCAAAGTCCAAATAACCCCCTAAACTATGTTTTAGTTTATTTTACCCTCTAAACTATGTTATTTGGTCCAATTTATCCCTTGATGGAATTTCTTTTTTTTTTTGTTTCGCCACACACAAGTGGAATCTTAAGTTGATTTTTTACAGGATGATAGTGTACATCATAACATATGTTAGAAAAAAATATCACCATTTTTTCATCATTATCCGAGAGGGTAAGATATTTACTAACAAATTCATCCTTAAATTCAAAATATATAAAAGTATATTGATGAAAAAATCATAATACATTTTATTAAAATGCATTTGTGATATCTATTACAACCATGCAAAATTTTAAATTACGATTCAACTTATATGTGGTGGAATAAATAGAACAAATTTCGTAAAGGGGTAGAATGAACCAAATGACATAGTTTAAGGGGTAAAAATGAACCAAAACATAGTTTAAGGGGTTGTTCAGACTTTACTCATATTTGAAGGAGTAATTTGGACATTTTCCTTTAAAGTTGTAGGACCTCAAATAGGCTTTCACGATAGTTAAGTATCAAAAGTGCACTTTCTCAGTGATAAGAAAAAGGAAAGTGCACTTTTTCCGTCGAGGACCCCAGCCTCACGTGCACTAGGTGGGCCGCAACCGCGTTTGCACGGGAGCCCCGCCACCATGCCATGACCACGGTGCACGTGCTTGATTACGGCTTATAAGAGCTCCTCACTAGAGAGTTCTCTCAACACGCAAACACGCCACCTCAACAACCCCACTAATTAAGCAATGGCATCAAGTGGTGGGCCCCATTATTTGAACTAGCTAAAAAATATTATAACTCAAAAATTTTAAAACCAAATTAAATTCTGATTACATCATTGGATTCCTTTTAATAAATCCTTCAAAACAAGATCTCATATGAATATATTTTGATAAAATGACAAATAGGCCCCATCGATGGTAGTTGGTATAGTATCCTGAAAAGTAAAAAAAAAAAGAATGGAAAAAAATGGAAAAGGAAAAAGAAGAAAGAAAAAGAATAGGAGGGTGATAGTAATATTCTAACTCATAGATTTCTCCTACATACTCGCGGCAACGCGCAGGGAATTGAGGAATATAAAGGAATAACAGTGTAGATAGTCTTAGCAGAAACATAACGAACAAATCTTTTTTCATTTGACGTCATGAAATATATCCATTTTTATACCAAATAGCTATTCAACACGTGAGTAGGCCCGACACCACCCCTAAACTACGCTTAGAAAAAGTGTAAGTTATGGTTTCTAAAGTTCCTTTTGGATGCTGACAATCCGTGAAAGGGAAATATTATTGTAAGAGAGATATGTTATTGTAAAAGAAATCGTGTAAACTGCAAATAAAGCTAGGTGAATTTTGGTGAAATACCACCGTGACTTTAGTATGTCATCATGCCAACACACGGTAACACCGATTACTCTAGGGTTTAGGGCCGCAAAGAACGCGCGTGGTGTTCAAACCTAGATCAAAGAATTACCAACGGCGGTGACGAGGTTGCGAGGTCGCCAAAATCTCTCTTATGATCGGACGTGCGAGGTTGCGAAATTTCCTCTTACGATCATTGCATTTTTCTTAATTCCCACAAAGAACGCGCGGTGAGATTTCGCTAGTAAAATAAAAATGATTACGGCCTGCCCTAAAAAAAGATTACGGCCTGACCCTACGAAACGCCTCCATTCCCCTTTGCGGCTCTGCGAACCAAACAATTTAGGGTTTCATTTCGTCGGAGAGATTCGGATTTTGGCCTCCGTCCTGCCTTCCGCCGCATCCCTTCATCATCGCCATTTCACCGCCTCCCCTCCCCCTCGTCGCCATTTCGCCGCCTCCGCCTCCCCATCACCCTCACCCTCGTCCGCCTTCTCCCCTTCCCCTCATCGTCTTCCGCCGCCACTTCCTTCCCCTCGTCGTCGTACATTGCCGCCGCCTCTCCCTCCTCGTCGTCCCGCCGCCTCTCGCCTTTCTCGTCAGCCGCCGCCTCCCCACCTCGTCCGCCGCCCCCATTGTCGCCTTCTCGACTATGGCTTCTGTGAGGGCTCAGCTCGAGGATATTTTGAAGATGGATATTTTGAAGGGTGAAGGCACTATTGATCAGGTCCAAGCGGCCATGACCCTAGCGGATCGTCTTGATCTGGAGAAGAAGCCAGTGGCGATTGCGTATAACCTGACAGCTGACCTTTTCATGGAGATGAGTCTAGGCTTGGAGGATGCAAACGATTCAGAAAGAGCCGTCAGATGCGGGCTGGGCTACTTTGAGAAAGCTGCGGATCTGGCTCCTCATTGCGTTGAGACAGCAGCTAGGTATGGATGTGCACTCATAGCACTCCGGCAGCTTAGCAGTGCAGAGTTAGTCCTCCAGAGAGGGCTTGACATCAGGGACATGGACTGTGTTCACCCATTTGTCAATCACATTGGCATCAAAACAGCTGCGGGGACAAAGGAGCAACTAATTGCAGGAGCAAGACTTCGGATGAAGAAGGATATTGCTTACATCAAGGCATGTCAGGGGGCTCCATTGTTCGACAAGGTTCTGAAGCTGCTGCCTAATAGGAAAGCACAATGCAGCACCATCCTTAATGCTGCTGAAGCGGTTGCTGCCAAGCAACATGGTTCTGCTCGTGCAAGGCTTTTGTACCCTCATGTAGTGCTAGACCTCATCAGATTGGGTCGGCTACAGTCTGATCAGCTAACATATCAGAAAAGGGAGACCATTCTTCAGGCGGCACTTGAGGCTGCTCTGGACCTTGTTGCCAACTTCCCCAATTCACTAGTCATTTCCCTTTGTTGTGCGAAGCTGCAATTATCATTGGGTTTCTATGATGCTGCAGAGAAGGAACTCCGCCGGGCTCTTAAAATAGCAAATCCAGATGATCCCAGGGATCATGAGATCCCCTTCGGATGCACTAAGGGCGTGACGTACAAGGACAGAGTGCTTCGTATGACGTTGAAAACAATATTTACACTGATTTCACTATTTGGTTCAATTGAGAGTACATTTCGCCACCTCATTGAAGAGTCAAAGGGCTCCTTCCTTTCAGTCAAGGTTGACACCATGCTGGAGTCCAGTCAACATGAACAGGAAATGACTGGCCTCATCCATGATGCAGTCGACTGCTACAGGATAAACAAATCTTGGCTAATGTGGAAATGTCCTTGGAACCAGGTGGTATCGTGTCAGAACTTTACTGCCCCAACTGCTGAGGAGTTAATTCAGCATGTGCTTGGGCATGCTAGTCTTCATGATGATGGAACGATCTTTGAGAAGCTGTTGAAGCATACACTGGATTATGATGTGCCCTATATCCTTGATCTTGCAAAAGACGGTGAAGGAAAAGATGTTTTCATCATTAAAAATCTTGATGTTCTCTTCGGGGCAATTTACGATGTGCTTACGAACAGCATGACGGGAACCAGTCCTCCAAACCCCAGACTTCTCGTAATGGCTAATGGATTTTCCTCTAAGGTTTATATCTGTTCATCAATTTTCGCTGGGGGTTGTTTACCAATGCGGTATCAACGCTTCAATTGTTAATATTTTGTCCTTGCAGGATGCAAAAGTTGAGGAAAAGGTGAAGAGGATAGCTGGTGTGCTATCAGGAATCCAAACGGAAATTATTTCGCCAGATTCAGTGCTTTCTAGTTTCATTCATCTCATGTCTACTCTAGATTTGCAGGTTTGTGTTTGTTCACCAATCCTTTCACTTTGAGTGTTTATATGGTTATACCAGTATGCTTATACTTAAAAGTTTGTGTTTGTAGGGGCATGATTCAAATGCGTTTGAAGTCCTGGAAAAATCGTGGATAAATGCACTCAAATGTTGTGTCATTGACAAGCAAAGTCAATTGGTGGCATTGATTGCCTCTCTAAAATGGGTATGCTTTAAATCTCTCTCTATCAATTTACTGTAGCGGCAGCAGGTTTTCAAACAAGAAATGGTATCCATTCCCAGTGCCAGTTCAGTATACTTGGGCCTGGTAGTTTTTTTTTCTATTCTATCAGTATACTCAATACATCAGTAATAATACTACAATAATACTGTTTAGCACCCAATGAACAATAGATGCTGGGAATGCATGAATTTACTTTCTAATTAGATTATCAATGCCAGATCCAGAGAAACAGCCAAAACAATCAGAAAATAGCATTTGTAAGTAGTCTTGACAGGTTGAATGGTGTGTTGCTGGTTCTTGCTATTTTTTCCCAGTTTGGGGTGTTCATTTCAAGTTCAAGTTACTGTTATACTGTATGTATGTTATTTATCCTGTGCGTTATCAGAGGTAAACCTTTTAGTCATAAGGATGTCCTATCTGATGTTGTACATGGTCAGAGGCATCGTATTTTCTCATTTGTTCAGAACTATAGAATTTTGGAGAGGTTTGTGATGTTTGCGGAGGGGAGATTTGCAGTATCTGAGCAGATTTGACCTTCATGGCTGCATGATCTTAAATTTGAGCTCTTCAATACCTCTTTATGATTGGGCCATAGCCTCTGATTTCAATTAACTACTTTTTTTTTGAATCTGGATTCAACTAACTACTCTGAGGACTCCTTAATTTAACCGTTCTGAGTATTTCTGTTTCAGGCAGGCTATGTGAAATTGTTTCATATTTTTAGGCCAAGTGATCAATTGATTCTGTCACTGGCTATGTATTTACTGTTTCTACAATACTTAGCCACCTCAGCTAATCTACTGAGATCTCTGTTAACTATATTTGTAGGGTGAGATGAAAGAAATGGTAGAAAGCCAAATCTCTGAAGTGGAGGTTTATATGTTTTCCCTTTTCGTTTCACTAAGTATTTTCTTATAGTACTTATTTGAAACAGTAGATATATAATACTTTATTAGTAATTGATCCCTTAAAATTGAATGGCTAAACTGCAGAAACCTGATTTGGACACTTCTCCAGAGAATGAAACGTCAATGCAGATTCCAGAACCAAAAGGTGACGGCATAGATTAAATCTCAGCGCAACTAAAATTAGTTATACTGAATTTCATTCCAACTCCCGACATATGATGCTACATTACTTTGATCTTGTGAATGCAGGTCTAGAAAAAAGTGTACCAGCTGCAAAACAATGCCATTATGCATTTATGTATGGGCATAGTGTAGAGAACCACCACACACCCAATCAGGGGGGGTGACCTTCATTATATAGCCTAATAGGCTAGGGTTACAGTGTACAAGGCCTAATGGGCCACACGCCCAATATGGGCTGACTATTATATCCTAACACCCTCCCTCAGTCTAAGCGGGAGTGTCACGAACACAAAGACTGGACCTAAAGTCAGTGAACAACCGTACGAGTAACCCTTTGGTCATAATGTTCGCAAGCGATGAGATGATGGGACGTGGAGCACCGGACCCCGTCCCAAAGCAACCTTCTCACGGACAAAGTGAATATCTATCTCAATATGCTTCGTGCGACGATGATGTATCGGGTTGGCGGTCATGTAGACAAGACGCGACATTGTCGCGAGAGACGATCGTCGCCGAAGTGATGGCCGCATGGAGCTCTGGCTAAGCGGCGAAGCCAACAAGTCTCGGCCACAACGTGCGCAACAAGACGATACTCGGCCTCCGCACTCGAACGAGAGACCGTAGTCCGGGCGTTTCGAGGACCAAGAGACAAGATTGTCGCCGAGGAAGACACAGTAGCCTGAAGTGGAGCGCCGAGAGTCGGGACAGCCAGCCCAGTCAGCGTCGGAGTAGGCAGTCAAGCTGGTGATGCTGCCGGTCCCGATGTGCGGCCGGTGGACAGGGTGCCCTTGACATACCGCAAGACACGCTTGAGCATGGCAAGATGAGGCTCGCGCGGATCATGCATGAAAAGGCAGACCTGCTGAACCGCATAGGCGAGATCCGGGCGAGTCAGCGTGAGGTACTGGAGGGCACCGGCAAGATCGGCGGTGCGAGTGGCGTCCGCCACCGGGGGGGCCATCCGTAGCGAGAGAGCTTGGCATGAGTGTCAACGAGAGTCGCCGTAGAGTGACACTCGCCCATGCCGCGCGCGCGGCGGCATCCACGCCGTACCGGCGCCGAGAGAGGAAGAGGCCGTCGGCGGATCGCGTGACAAAGATCCCGAGGAAGTGGTGGAGATCCCCGAGATCCGTCATGGCGAACTCGGAGTGGAGGAGCCCGGTGAGGCGACGAAGAAGCGCGGTCGACGAGGTCGTCGGGATGATGTCGTCGACGTAGAGCAACAAGTAGGCAATGTCGGCGCCCTCTTTGTAGACAAAGAGAGACGGGTCGGAGGCCGATGCGGCAGGGGCTGGCACGGCCGGACGAAGCCGGAGAACCGATGGTTCCACGCCGGGCGCCCGCTGGAGTCCGTACAGGGACTTTTGCAGGAGACAGACGTAGTCGGGAGTCGCCGGGTCGACGAAGCCGGGCGGGGCGCCGACAAGTAGACCGTCTCGCTCAGATGGCCGTGGAGGAACGCGTTCTTGACATCCACTCGATGGATCGGCCGGGGAACGGGAGACGGCGATACCGAGGACGAGCCGAATCGTGGACGGGAACCGGCCGAACGTCTCGTCGTAGTCGATGCCGTACTTCGCTCGCGAAAAGCCACGAACAACCCATCTAGCCTTGTGACGAGCGAGGGAGCCGTCCGCGTGATGCTTGTGCTTGAAAACCCACTTGCCTTGGTGATGACATTGGCGCCGGGTGGTCGAGGAACGAGGCGCCGGTACCATTGTCCACGAGCGCCTTGTATTCGTCGGCCATGGCCGCACGCCGCTTGGATCGGCGAGTGCGACGCGGGAGTTGCCCGGGCGTGGCGAGGCCGGGCCGGGAGACCGCCGCGGTGAAGCCGTAGCGGTCCATGGGCGGCGGCGAGGGAGCCCGTCCGAGAACGAGTCTCCCCGCACGGAGGATGCCGACGCCGAGGAACCGCCACCCGCGGTGCCGGGAGCCGGCGGCGATGGCGGAGTCGGGGGCCGGTGGAGTGGGGGGGCGGCGGTTGTAGCGGAGGCCGAACCGCCGCCCCACGCCGACGAGGAGCGGAGGCGCCGGTGCCTCGGGGGAGGAGGCGGCACCGACGTCGAGGCGGCGGCGGAGGCACTTGTGGCCGCCGAGAGGCGCCGCCGTGCCACAAGATGGCGGGGTCCGGCTCAATGGGATCGGCGTCGTCCTCCGAGGGTCGCGAGTGCTCAACGCCGGGGGTGGGTGGAGCGGCGCGGGCGGGGATGTCCCGTAACAGAAAGTCAAGAGAGTCCGGTCGAGGCTTGGAAGCCGCAAACGGGGAGTCTCATAAAAAACAACGTGCCGCGAGATGATGATCTTGCGAGTGGAAAGGTCAAGACACCGTAGCCCTTCCGGGGAAGAAGGGTAACCGAGGAAGACACACGCCGTGGAGCGAGGAGACAATTTGTGGGGAGTCGTGGCACCGAGGTTCGGATAGCACAGCAACCGAAAACTCGAAGGATGGAGTAGTCCGGCATCTTGCGATGAAGAAGATGGTAGGGAATACCATTGTGGATGGACGATGACCGCCGCCGGTTAATCGAAACACGGCGGTGGAGAGAGCCTCGACCCAATAGGACGAAGGCATGGCGGCATGGATCGAAGCGTGCGAACAACATTGTTCGGTGTGCGAAGCATCCGCTCGGCCTTGCCGTTCGGGGCGGACGTGTAGGGGCACGAGGTACGAAGCGAGTGCCGCGGCTAGCCGGGGAAGGAAGCGGTGGCATTGTTGATGAACTCGGTGCCGTTATCGCTCGAAAACAAAGCGTACGGGGACACCGAATTGTGTATGAGCGTAAGCAACAAACCGAACAATATGATCATGAACTTCGGATTTATGGTGGAGGGGAAACGTCCAACAATAATGAGTATAATCATCAACCATCACAAGATAAAATTTATAACCGTAAATACTCGAAACCGGAGAGGTCCGGACATCACGATGAACGAGTTCAAAAGGTGCGAAGTACTAGAAACCGAACTAGCAAATGGCAGCCTAGCGTGTTTGCCTAGCCGACAAGCATGGCAAAGGTGGGGCGCCGCTTTATTACACCGAATAGCCGAAAGTTTATGAAGAGTGGTGACGACCGCGGGTGCGGGATGACGATTTTTTTTTATTTTTTAACCCTTTTTAATCTAAAATTTTAAAACTAACCCCACCCCAACTAAAATTCCAAGAAGTAGCCCTTTTAGTCGCGCCAAGCCTCGTGGCGCGACTAATACTTGAGTCACGCCACATGATGTGGCGCGACTAATGTCCATGATGGCGTTGGAAAAAGTCGCATCTGACGTGGCGGAGGTGGTCACGCCACACTGCGTGGCGCGACTAGTACGTGAGTCACGTGGCGTGACCGGATCGGTCTAGTGCTCGGACGGGGAGTTCCTAGTCTTATTTAGTCGTGTTTACTTATTCCTTTTAATTAGAAAATGAGCTCCTAAATTTGTGAAACTCGAGGTGTGTGATCTAGAGAGTGTATACGTTCCATTTTAACTATGTGCACTACAAATCATGGTGTATAAAATCAGAAATCTAATTTTGAAATAGCCTAAGTGTTATCAAATCAACACATGAAAAATGCTAAGTCCGAAAATAGAGTCAACTAGTCAACTTTGGGCATATTTGACCAAACACTTGTCCAAATGATCCTATGAACATCCAAATTCACTTGTAGCCCAAAATTATTTAATATATTAGTGTAAAATTTCTCAAAAAGTATGCCCAAAGTTGACTAGTTAACTCTATTTTCTGACTTAGCATTTTTCATGTGTTGATTTGATAACACTTAGGCTATTTCAAAATTAGATTTCTCATTTTATACACCATGATTTGTAGTGCACATAGTTAAAATGGAACGTATACACTTTATAGATCATACACCTCGAGTTTCATAAATTTAGGAATTCATTTGCTAATTAAAAGAAATAAGTAAACACAGCTAAATGAGACCGGGATTCCGGCCTAAGGACTGGATTCGATCCGGTCACGCCAGGGAGCGTGGCGTGACTCGTGCACGAGTCGCGCCACGCAAAGGTGGCATGACTCCCTTTGCCACATCAGATGCGACTTTTTCCAACGCCACCGTGGACATTAGTCGCGCCACTTCATGTGGCGTGACTCAAGTATTAGTCGCGCCACGAAGCTTGGCGTGACCAAAAGGGCTACTTCTTGCAATTTTAGTTGGGTAGGGGTTAGTTTTAAAATTTTAGATTAAAAAGGGTTGAAAAATAAAAAAAATTCCAGGATGACCAAGACGTGAGTGCCATAGCGCAGGGGAGACGACGGCGACATGGCGGCCGAGGCGATGGACGATGTGGAATGGTGTAGAGGTCCCCGCTACTATTGCACCGAAGGAGGACCGTCTTGGTCCGAAGATCCTTAACGATAAAAACCGAGGCGTCAAACTCAATGGAACAATTATTATCGCGAGTAAGCCGTCTAACGTATACGCATTACTAGTGAGTTGTGGAGCAATAAGAACATTGTTCGAGGTGAAAAGGACGATCGCCTATTTGAATAAGGAAGTGCCACGACTATGAACGAGAATGGAATGGCCATTGCCGACCGTAATGGAAGAAGATGGCGAAGGGAGACGGGAAAATAGAATACCGTCATTGGAGGACATGTGGGAAGTAGCACCGCCGTCCATGACCCGGGGAGCGGACCTTTGGATAGCCATCCGGTTAAGAGCGGCGATCGAGCCGCCGGCGTCCCGGCCCCCCCGGAGGTCCGTATGCCGGGAGGGCCACCGCCGTGGAGAAGCGGGGCGGCGCGGCGGGCGTGTGTGCTCGCGCGGGCCACCGCCGCCGCCGTGGAGGAGCCGCGGCCGGCCGCCCACCGGCGGCCGCCGTGGGGGCCATGCCCCGCCCAAGGGTTGTAGCGAGCACCCAAGGGGGCCGGCCGGGGGCCCCCGACGGCCGCCGAAAGCGGCACCCCCGTCGCTTGCGCCGCCGCCGAAGTTGCCTCCGCCCCGCCGCCGGTTGCCACCGCGCCGCCTTTGCCTTTGCCTCCTTTGCCTTTGCCACCGCCGCCGCGACCGCCGGACGCGGTAGTAGTGGAGGGGGGGGGAAGGCGACGTACGGTGTGCACGGAGGAGGCGTGAAGGGCCGAGGCAGACGCCTCCTTGCTCGCCGGGCCGAGGGCCGAGTTCCTTGACGCGGAGCATGTTGGTGGCGTCCTTGAAGGTGGGGAAAGGGGACGTGTTGGCGATGATCTCGGCGGTGGTGCGGTAGCGGGCGTCGAGACCGCGCAGCAAGTTGAGGACGAGCCGCGCCGAGAAACGGTGTGGCCGACCTCCCGAAGAGCATCGGCGATGCGCTTCGCCGCGGCCGGGCGTAGGCGTCGATGGAGAGATCGCCTTGGGACAAGTTGTGGAACTCCGTTCGAGGACGACGGCGCGGGACTCCTTGTTCGCCCGGAACAGGCCTCGACGGAGACGTACGGGGCACGTGCATCTTGGTCGGGCTCCATGGCGAGGTCGAGGACGAGGTTGTCGATGGAGCCGTACATCCGGCCCGCGGACGCATGCCTCAGCCGAGACCGAGGTGGGATCGGTCGGACGCGAGGGCTCCGTGCCGTCGACGTGGCCGAGCGGCCCCGTACTTGGCGCGAGAGGGCGGTGAAGAACGCCTTCCACTTGGAGTAGTTTGGGCGCTCGAGGCCGAGGGCGATCGGGATGTGCCGCTTCACGTTGACCGGAGGTGTAGGCGGCGTAGAAGGGAGGAGCAATCGCATCATCCTTGGCGCCGGAGGTCCCCGTCATGGCGGCGCGGATCGGGCGGCGCGAAAACGCGCGGCCGGCGACGGCCGGGGAAGGAGGCGGCGCGACGGGCGCGCGGCCGGCGGCGCGCGCGTTGGAGCGCGCGGCGGGCGGCGGCGCGGCGGAGCGCGCGCGGCCTAGGGGCGGCGCGGCGGAGCGCGCGGCTCCGTGGCCGGGCGGCGGCGCGGCGGTGCGCGCGGCCTAGGGGCGGCGCGGCGGAGCGCGCAGCCGGGAGGAAGGGCGGCGCGGCGGAGCGCGCGGCCCGGGGCGACGCATAGATGGCGCGCGACCCCTTCGGTGGTGTGGAGCAAGAGAAAGCGGAAGGGAAAGATCTAATTAGGCTGATACCATGTAGAGAACCACCACACACCCAATCAGGGGGGGTGACCTTCATTATATAGCCTAATAGGCTAGGGTTACAGTGTACAAGGCCCAATGGGCCACACGCCCAATATGGGCTGACTATTATATCCTAACACATAGGGCCCTTCAACCCAGAATCAAAGCACTCCCAACTCTTGTTGATAAGATTAAGGTCTGTGTTCCTTTTGTTGTTAGGCTCATAGAAACAAAGTTTGATGTTAATACATTTTAGAACATGTAACTATGCAGATGGCTCAACCATTTGATCCATACAAGAACAGGACACTTCACCAAGAGTATGTCAACGAACATACCCCCCTCACCTGGCTCATCTCGTGCTGTGTTCAGCATGCTATTTTGAGAGATCAAAAATGCGCTTCAAACATGTATAAATCTTGGTAAACCATTGTAATTCTGAATCCTTATCCTATCATGTGATCCCTTCTTTTCACCTGCAGATTATGCACCATTTTGCTAAACTACATGATAGTCCTGGAGTTAAGTGCCCAAGATGTGCTGCGAGGTTTCTGGTAGCTGCACTGGCATATCACATGGAGTACATTCACAGTGATATTCTGGACAAGCAGGTAAATGATTTGGTAGGTCCAAACCTATAAATAATACCTATTCCCTCCATTCCAAAATGTGGATATTATACTAATGGATATTAATGTTTGTTGGTTATAGGATATTGGACCAGATTAGCCATGGCACCGGCCTTCTGAAAGGTACTATATTTCGTTTACCTCGTGAAATTCATAGTATATTTGAGATGCATGCAACATAATTATGTTTAGGTCAAAGCTAATGATGAGATGTTTTACCATTCTTCAAAACTAGTTCTGTACAAAGCTGGTTAATTATTAATATTCGATGGGTCATTTTTCTACCATTTATTTGTTAATGGTTAGATATGGCATTTTTTATACTTGTACATTTGGGTAATAGCATGGACCTTCTTGCTATATTTAGATTCTGTTTTACTGTTTACCTTTGAACTGAACACATTCAACAAGCCAGGGAATGAAAAGCCCCGTTTATTTTGAAAAAAAGCATCAGCAATTATTAATTTGAACTCCATGTTATCAGCAATTATTTAATTTTGAACTCCATGTTAACAAATTCGTTCATGCCAGATTCTGTTGGACCATTGGGAAGCAAATCGTTGGGAAGTGCCGGGAAACCTCGAAAAATAAGAAGATTTGTTTTTAAGTTTACTAGAAACTATTGGACCGTTGATGGACCTCTTTGTTTTACCATCTGAATGGACGTTAGCAACATATATGATGAACCCACGTACCATTCTGTGTCCGAGGTTTTGGTTTGTCTTTTTTTTGCCCGTATATATATCACCTGATTGGTTGGCCATCGCCTGGCCATCCAATCTTCACACGCATGATGCATTACAGTAGTGGACGGCTGCGGCCTCGGTCAAGTGTGTTCGTTCCGTGGTGTCTGGCTGTAGCAGTTTATTTCTTGTTATAATTTTTCCATTTATCTAACATCCGAGTATCAGACTGTCAGTTGGTACTTTAGAGCCAAAGCTACTGCACTGTTTTTATTTGAGGGGAAGCTACTGCTCAGCTATGCAAGGGGCATCGTAGATGACTCTGCTTGCTGACAGGATTTGCTGTCATCTAATACTAAACCAAGTTACTGCAACATAAGATACTTGCACCCCAGCATTAGTTGGTATAATGCTGTCATCACTAATGCTGGGGTGCAAGTATCTTGGGCCCTGTCGATATATATTACTGCATACTTGTACAGGTTTTAATTTTCACACCATTCTTTTTTGAAAGAGTTATTATCGTTTGATTTTATTTTTATGCCTGTTCCAACAAACGCCGTTACCTAGTCAGTTGTACATGTTCTCAATCATCAAACTAGATGGTTTCAAATCAATTGATGGAGCGCCTTTTTGTAGCTCTGCTTGTTGGAAAGACTTGAATGCAAGATTTATTTCTGTTGCAACGCACATGCAAAATCATCGTTGATTATGTATGATTACTTCCAGGCAAGCATGCTCACGAGTAATCCCGTCTGCTTGTAAAGTTCATCGTGAGGTGCTATAACGCATGTTGGGATGAAGGGGCATAAAGCCCTGTGCTAAAATGCGTGGCCTGCAACTTTGCTGTAGTCTGCCTGGGATGCATTGGGTTGGAACACTGAGATATCTGCCTGGGAAGCAGGCGAACGAAATCGGACGCCTAGCTTCCCCTGAATCTGCCTGTACATATAATAATTGTATTAATCTCTTTCCTCTACTGCTCAAGGCTCAAGAAAGATGTGAAGGACTTACATATTAATTCAAACACAGGCACCTACTGAACCAAACGTTGCCTGCCCTTCACAGTCACACAGGCAAGATATCAGGGCTTCAACCAAACAAATCTATGAAATCAGAGTATGCCTGACCAGGCAATTTTGACTACAGTAACGGGCAGGTCACATGCAACTCAAATGCCCAGGCAAATTGCTCAGGATTCAAACCAAACATGCCGTTAAGCGCTTTTAAGTATTTACACAACATAGAACCAAATACCAACATAAATGCACACAATAAGTTAAATGACAGCAAATTCAACCACAGATGATGAAGCAAAAGTGCAACGAAAGGGGCATGTTTTCAGAGTTAGACATGAAATGCTCAACTCTGTTTCTTTGCTGGCTATGAAATGTAATCACCATGTTACACAATGGCATGGTACGGTGCGACAGTGACATGTCAACACATGGTGGCTCAGTCCCGTTCACT
The DNA here is from genome assembly GCA_947561735.1 of Cenchrus americanus. NCBI lineage: Eukaryota > Viridiplantae > Streptophyta > Magnoliopsida > Poales > Poaceae > Cenchrus > Cenchrus americanus. Next base: position 85,577,266 of record OX387240.1, on the reverse strand, counting down.
AATGGCCGTCAAGTGATGATCGATTTCCACAGCTGTCAGCACTCTGAAAATGCGGTCTTCTTTTCTCACAACACCAACCTCGATCTCGGTGGCCTTGAAATCTTCCTGGAGAACCGATTGCAATGCAGAAATTGCATCTTTAAGAATATATATAGGGCAGAAGTTAATAGACTCACCACCTCAACTTGTACATGGTAGTTTGAATCAAAATAGGAATGCGTGCATGCAGGTGGGTGGGTGGTGTGTTGGGTGGTGTGTTGTTAGGGGTGGGGTGGGGGGGGGGGGGGGATGTAGCTGCAAGAATTGTAGCACAGCTACATAAGTTAACTGCATTAGAGCATCTCCAGCAGCCCCCTAATTCCGTGTCCAATATATTTACAGACTGATTCTGTGCACGCCAATTGTACAATATAATTATAATGAGCTGTATAGACCAGTAGGTGGGTGCATCATGTGTAATATTTTTTTACAAAATTCAATAATATTGCTTTGTACATATTACCTGGACAGTTTCATCATAGGTGAATTGTGGATCATCCTTCATTTTCTTCTCCAGAAAATTTATTGCTTCCTGCTCCTTATGCCCGGCGCTAGTGGCCTGGAAGAAAATGTCAGCAGATTGATTATTTTTCAATAAATATCCAGCAGAGACAGTAAGGAGAAAGGTAGAAACTGTCAAGGTAACATACCTTATGTCCAAAGAAGTGGCCAGCAGGGTCACACTTGAAGAGTTGAACATTTTTTTCTTCGTCATAGCCCAAGACCATAGCAACTGAAGGATGTAGCAAAAAAAAAAAAGAACATGATGAGCAGGCCATAAGCTGACTGAGCACTAGAACAGAATGACAGAAGTTTAATGGAATTGCATGCATGTATTGTGTGATGATACTAACCTACTCCAAGGGGTCTCATGTAGGCATGCTGTGTGTAAACTTGTGCTTTGTCAGCAATCCTGAAATACAAATCGGATAAGTAATGTTTGCTTACAGCTACTGCTGCACAAAGCACAAGATTTGAATAAGGACAGGCTCAGTACCATTTCACTAAAACATCTACAGGCATCTCATAACCCCATTTGAAACGAAACTCGGCTGCTTCATTTCTTGCTTGGAAAACCAACGACCTTGCATCAGCTGGGAATAAAACAACAATATATCCATTACAGGTACGGTAAGACCAAGATGTGTGCTCTAGTATATGTGAGAACAGCAAGGTTTTTGTAACCAGTGCTCTAAGTAAATTGATGAGAATCCTTAAAACAACAATATATCCATTAACATTTAACAGTAAGATCAAAATATGTGTAAACAGTGCATATGTGAACAGCAACCAGTGTTCTAATTAAATTGATGGGCATCCTTAAGGCAAAATACAGTCACAAATTAATTAAGATTTTGCATAAGACCATTGCTTTTTACCATATTGCTAAAGGAGGGATAAACAGATGTGGCATGAAATCAGTTGTTTCCAAGCTTACCACCAACCAGAGACACGACCTCTTCAGATAATAACACAAACTCTAGCCAAAAAAACTCAAATTAGCAGTTATGTATGCAATTAAAAAGCCTTGCAATCCTGAATTGGAGCTTCAAACATATTATGACCATGATGAGTTCAAATATCTGACATTTATAGCTAACCGCTCAATTTGATCAAACAAAAGTCATGGATAATAAGCAATAGTGGACTATAAATCCCAATTTATGTTGTCCTACTCTATTCAGAGCCAGTAATATCAACAGTCGATTTCCACTGGACAATCCTTAAACTGAAACTAGAACCCGGCAATTCAAGAGAATTGGGCACCTTTTCAAAGCTGATGGAAGCTAAAACGAATTCCACACCACAACAGCACCACTAACCAAACAATGATGTGCACCAAAGCACAATAACCATACCTAGAAGGCCAGTGGCAAGCAATCCGGTGTACTTAGTGATCGGAAACAGGTGCGTCACACTCGTCTGATCCAGCAACTTATCCTGCACGCACAACACGTCAGGGTCAGGCCACATGAAACAATCAATCCAACTGAGCCTGAAGAAAGCAGCAGTCTTTTGAGTGCAGCACCCCGCCAGGGCAGGGAAACAACAGGGTCAGGCGCAGCGGCCCCGATCGAGAAGCGTCGCCGAACAGCTCACCGGCACTTTCTTCTGGGTGACGACGCAGACGGAGTCCTTGCCGCGGACGCCGATCGACGTGACCCCCGTCGACTTCACTGCCTTGAACGCATAATCTGCGAACAACGAACAACACAGCAACACAGCTTAGGCGCCGTCGAGCTCCCTAGTTCCCCCATATCTATCTATCTACTACTAATTATTACTGATAATCAAGTAAAAAGAAGAAGAAAAAAGCTAGGATTTTGAGGTGCACGTACGGACTTTGGTAGAGGCAGCCTTCCGGGGAGAAGATGGTAATGTGGCGGTCGTACCCCGCGGCCGCGCCACGGCTCATGTCGCCGGCCGCCGGAAGATCTCGAAGGAGGAGGAGGTGTGGTGTCGTCGGCCGCTGGAGGGTGCGTTTGTGTGCGCTACGCGCTTGGGATCTCGCGAACAATTAACATCGGCGCGGCTCTTTTTATTCCGCAAGAAGATCCCCGTTTGGGTCCGGCCCAAACAGAAGATAAAGTGGGCCTCAAACGGCCTAGTTAGGGCCCAGCGAGCCCTGCCCAAACCACGCTTCTTGTTGCGGGCGGGCAGGCAAGCAGCAAGCGGGTTGGCGAGCCGCAGATCAGGAACTAGGGAGCTACGACACCAGACCGTGCTGGGCCGGCTTACCATAATAGCTAGTAGCTTCTACTAAAAAACTACAAACATTTTTTTTAACAAAATAGTGCATGTCATTCTGCTATTGCACGTCTAATCTCGTTGCATCTCTAATGGTAGAAGAGCACAGAGTCCCTCTGGTCTTAAATCAAACTTCTTAAATTATTAAATTTATAAAAAAATCCACCAACATTTAGAGTTTTAAATTAGATAATCATTTTAAGTTCTCGATTTTGAAATTTAAAAGTTAACTGTTTCAAATGACTTTATATATTGATATTTATTTATTTATTCACAGATAAGACTAAGTGTCTGTTTTTCATTAAGAGGGATAGGAATTACACATGAACACAGCAGACGGACAGCTTGTGAAGGCTGGAAGTTGGATGACCAATGGATATCCCTCTAGTTCAAAAATAACGAACTAAGAGCAACTCCGGCGGGGCGTCCATATGGGTCTCTACTCCAAAATTTAGAGGTTTTGTGCAAAAATCCAACTCCAGCAGTGATTAGGAGTGCAATTATTTTAATTTAATTCCAAAAACAGTACCAACAACAACAAAGAGTGTAATGTTGGTCATATTCACCTTAAGAAAGGCATTTAAACATTTACCCATTAAAGTAAACACAAAAAGACTATCCAACACTTTCATGATGGTGATTGTGTACACGTCTATAAAAGAATATTTTATTTACATGCAAACAATAAGCAATTTAGTTTTGTACCACCATTTTACTTTCCTAACTCATTTATTTCACTTATGCACAAAAGGGGGCATTTTCCTATTTTTCCTTTACTAGATTAATCTAGTTTGCAACTTTTTAATCAGCTAAACACATCTCAAACTTGCCCAATAGTGCCCACTGACCCTAATGACCAGGAACACTCCCTTGGACATCAAGTAACTAGCTTTTGCACCACTGAATTTAAATGCACAAAAATAAAAGCATTTCTAGCTAGCAAATAAAGGATTAAGCATATTAAAATAAATCTAATAGAAATGAACCCAAACTTTCTCTCACACATGCTCTGGCCTAAAACAAGCCTAAGAAACCAACAAACACACTTGTAGCTACTATGGATCTTGCTATACATATTTATGATTAAAAACAAGCATAAATGAGGAAATAATATTTCTAACAGAGATAAAATCATGGTAAATTCACCAAGGATGCATTTTGGTATAACATGACAATACCCAGAAGTTGGGCTCAAGAACAAGTACAGTTTAAGCTACAAAAATCATCTAGGCAGATTTAACAATATAACAAGATAATTTATATAAAACTATCCTTTCAATAACTTTGTGCAATTTTTGGCACAGAAACTAAACACGCTAGTTCCCACAACATATCCAAAATCCAGCTTAATATCTTGTGTGGATTTTGCAGAATCACAAATCTAGGTATTTTACATTTCTATTTTTCAAGCAAAAACTGTAGCTCAAAAGTATATACATATTTGGAGAAAGTTGTAGTTGAAAAGAGCACATCAAAATTGAGTTTGCTATTTTTGTTTTTTCTACAATTTTTAATTGATTTTACAAGGTTCAGCCATATCACACAAGGAGGATAGAATCTTTATGCAATAGGGTCCCACGGAAATTTTAAACTCTTCACAACCATACCCTCGGTCCCCCCCCATGGACCCGACGGCGGTGGCGTACTCGCTGGCGGCGAGATGGAGCACGGGGTGGCAAACAAGTAACCCGGATGCTTGATTCCACTCACCTAGGGTCCGATGGCCACGGATTGGAGGGTAGGGGTTGCTCGGCGAGCGGGCACGACGGAGGCCGACGACGGCGGCCGCGGCGCTCGGACTGCGGCGAAGATAGGGACGGGGGCTGCACAATGCGTGGCTCGGTTAGCTCCCCCCGCGACTTAAAGGAGGTCCTGGAAGGGTTGGTTTGCCCGGGAAGCAAGCGGAGCTTGGGGCTCGCCGGCGGCGCTCGGCGGCGGGCCGCCGGAACTCGGGTTCCGGCGAGGGCCGGTGGCTTGGCTAGGACCACATGTGGGCGTGCAAGCTTGCGGGTGCGGGAGGAAGCTTTAGGCGTGCGAGCGGCCACGGGCGCGAGTGGAGCGAGGTGCTCACCGGCGGCGGCAATGGCGGCCGCGGCGGGGCTCGGGTGCTCGCGCGAGGAAAGACGGCCCGGGCTTTTATAGGCAATGTGCCTTGGCGAGGGGGATCACGGCCATCACGCACGTCAAGGGATGGCACGATAAGGCGGTGGCGAGGCGCGACGGCCAATGGCGATGCGGGGGCGAGGCGGCGCATGTACGGCGGCGTCGCGCCGTTGGCTAGCGGCGCGGGGTCGGTTCCGCGTGGCACGTGAGCGTGCGACGCGTGGCCGTGGCGGATTGGGTGCGTGAACGTCGGTGCAAGGGCCGGGGAACCGAGCGGTCGCTAGGTTGCCTCGGCGTTCGGGCCCGGGGGGGTCCCACGGGGGCGCGCGCGCGGTGTGGCGCGCCGACGTCGCGCGGCGAGCTGCGGAGCGCCAAGGGTTCCCGCCCGGCTTAGCACCGTTTAGGAAGGTTTTACTCAAGTTTTTGAAACGAAGTGGTCCCGGTGCTTAAGAGCAAAGATGTAGATTAGGTGACCCTCTACAACTTTTACAAAGGCCGTATAGGGTTTTGATCAATGGATTTTGCATAAAATGCGGTGGAACATTACGAGAAAACTCGGCTCCGGTCAATAGTAACCGGAAGCGTTGACTTGAGTTTTTCACCTATTTAAGCTTCGAATTTCAAATGCCACTCGACATGAAAGTCGTGTCCCTCGACAAAACACACGGCTTTTACATTGGGAGATTTTGAAGTGTTTAGGTGAAATTTGGAGAACGCGGCAAAAGTACCGGGCCGACCTTTGGAGGGAAAAGGGGTGTTCAAGGGGTTTTGAGTAGGGTTTGACCAAGGGTTGACCAAAAGGGGTCATTAGGGGGTCATTGGTGATGTTTTCGAGGTGATGGCCCAGGTTGACCATCGTTTGACCAAAGTCAACACGGTTGTCCGCATCATTAGGGTTAGGTAACCCGGCCGAAAACACGGGGCGTCACAAAAGAGATGATAATGATTTGTACATTTGGGAAGAGGTTCCCAAGGAGAAGACTCCCGAAGGCCCCAACGGCGGCGGCAGCGTCGGTGCGGAATGTGGTCCCGACACTAACCAGTAATAAGCGCCAAGGTCTATCCCTCAATGGTCGATGCTAAGCAACTAGAGACACGAGATTTATCCTGGTTCCGGCCGGGGGCCGTACGTCCAGCAGTGGTGTGCTCGGGGCACTATATTGCTCAGCACCGGGGTGCCTGTAGTGGGGCAGCTACAAGCAAGGCGGGAGAGGAAGCGTGGCCTCCAAGTCCCTGGTGAAGTGGGCGAAGATATTGTGGGAGAATTGGGAAGCGAGTGTGGTGTGTGGTGTGTTGTTGTTCCTTGTCTCTTGCCGTCCTGCTCCGTCCCCTGCGGCGGGGGAGTTCGACTTCCTTTTATAGGCCAAGGAGAGAGCGAATTACATGCATGCCGCACTATTCGGCTACATGGGGAAGTGTGGTGCACCGTGCCATAGAGTAGGCGGCCGCCTTGACGGTCCTTGCCGCGATCCGGCCATCATGGCGTATCTTGTACCCGAACGGTGGCGCTTCGAGGGGTGGGGGTGCGGTGGATGGCCGTGATGTCCCCGGGCGGGCTCGAGGGGGTTGCGACGTCGATCCGTACGGGATGCGGTGGCAGAGCATGGCGGCGTCCGTTCCCGCATGCTTCCACGGCGCGGAGCCGTTACCATAGTGCCCGGCGTGGGGTTGTACGCGCGGGGCGGCCGCCCGCCGTTAAGAGTGGCGGGGATGGCGCCTCGCCGTCCTAACATCACGACCTAACCCCCGCAAGGTCACGGGAAAGCAAATCGAGGGTGCGGTCGGCCCCCTTCGAGGGCTCGGCGCGTTAGCCGTACGGGGAGAGTAGGCGGCGCGGCGTCACGGGGCTAGCACCGGCCACGTCGCACAGTCCCCCACAGTGGCGGGGATGGGTTCCCTCCTAGGGAGTTGGTGCGGCGGGGACCGGGCGTGAGTCCCGGGCGCATGATGGCGCCGCCCGCCGTTGTCAGAGCATTAAATGCCCGTACCCGCGTGTGGGAACGGGCGTGCGCGTGCGGGCGCCCTCGAGCGAGGGCGGAGCCCGGCTCGAGGGCGGCGTGGACCCTCGAGCGAGGGCGGAGCCCGCTCGAGGTAGGCGTACACCCTCGAGCTGGGGCGGAGCCCACTCGAGGGAGGTGTGTGCCCTCGAGCGAAGCGGAGCCCGCTCGAGGGGATCTTTGAGTGGGCCGCCTTGGTGGGCCGTCGGGGCCACCGCGGCGTGGGCCATGCCCCGTGTGCGTGTTTAAGCGGGACGTGTTCGGCCTTGGCCTTTTGCGAGGTTTTAAGTGGGGTTTCCCCGGTTGATTAAGGGGACCCCCGGGTGTCCCCGACGGGAGCCCCCGAGCATCTGCGGGTTCGCCGGCCAGGCTCCCGCAGATGCTGGAGCCTACTGATAGGACGTCCTTCCCCCCTGGTTTGCGAGTGCTTTCCGTGGGGCCGCGTTAGCAGACCCGCGGGCCTAGCCCCCGAAGCCCTGTAGGAGCGTGAGTGCTCCTGCAGGGGTTTTACCGCGAGATTGGGTCAGAGGGCGTGGCACATATCTCAACCGGTGTCGGCAATGTTTCAGCCGGCTTCGGTGACGCACGTGCAGTTGGCACTATCCGCGGGCCGGTGCAATCCGGGGGGGGGTGTAGCCGTGCGTCGAGCCCCCGAGCCCGGGGCCGGTTCGAGGCGATCGGGTAGAGCTCTACGACTTGTTTTTAACGCGTCCTCGTCGTCCCTCCGCGGGACGGAGGGTGAGGTTTCCGCAACCCCCATCGATCGGGTCGCGGATTGCGGATTCCTCATTGAGCCGTTAGTGGGTGGTTCGAGTGGACGCCCATGCCCCGTTCGATAAGGGTAGGGCTGCGCGGTCGGAGACACGTCCATCAAAGCGCTTGCGTGCGTTTGCTAGGTGGGGCTCGGTCCGTTCGCTAGGGACCGAGGGCGCGGAAGCTCTCCCTCGGTGGGATCCCTACGGCTAGGCCGCCCTCGCTGGCTCTCGAACACGACATGTGGGGCACCCTCGAGCCGGTGGGCTCGAGGAACGGCTCGAATGCGCGTGCCCTCGTCGTCCCCGACTGCGGTGATGCGGGGCGCCTGTTCGAACCCGTCGAGGGTCAGGCTTCGAACCTCTGATCAGTAGGGCCATGCGGGGTGGCGGCTAGGCACTCCCGTCTTTGCATGCGAGTCCTCGAGGGTCCACGACCACGTCGGCCCCCGAGGCGCCGATCGGTAAAATGGTGCGGGGTGGCGACTAGGCACCCCGTCTTTGCATCCGCGGGTCCTCGAGGGTCCCACGACCGCGTCGGCCCCCGAGGCGGCCGATCGTAAAATGGCGCGGGGTGGCGGCGCTCGCCCGAAGATTGAGGAGGCGCGGCGGAAGAAGTCGACCACCTTGCCGCCGAGGGCGACGGCTTCCCCGCCTTCTCACCTCGACTTCGCAACCTTGCTCCTCCCCGACAAGTTCAAACCTTTGGGGATCACCAAATACGACGCGAAGCGAGATCCTATCCGGTGGCTTCGATGCAACGCCCTCTCCATCGAGAACGGCGGTGGCAACGGCGACACCAAATGCCTCTACTTCCCCTTCGTCCGGACCAAGCACCACTCACTTGGCTCGAGTCGCTCGACAAGCACTCGATCGACAAGTGGGACCGGCTCAAGGAGCGAGTTCACGAGCAACTTCGCGGGCGCCATGGGCCGTTCGGGTACTCGCATGGACACGGCCATGATCAAGCGAGGAACGAAGGGCGAGACCCTCCGCAAGTACATGCGCCGCTTTTTCGACAAGCGCGCCACCGTCGTCGACGTCACCGACAAGGAGGTCATCGACCTCTTCCAGGACGGCCTCTACCATCGCCGCACCTTCGAGGACTTCGGTCGTCGCCGCCCCAGGTCCATCCCCCACCTCAAGGACATGATCACGTCCTGGGCGGATGAAGAGGACAAGGCCAACGCCAAGTACGACGCCATCCGCGGCAAGTCCAAGCAGAACCAGGGCGGCGGCAGCGGCAGCAATGCGAACCAAGGCGGCCGCAACAACAACAACAACAACAGCAACTACTCGGGTCCCAACCGCAAGCGCAAGCCAGACAACACCGTCGCGGCTATCCAGCGCCCTGCGAAAGGGAACTCGAAGAAGAACTCCGGCGGTTTCAAAGACCTGCTGAAGGAGAAGTGCCCGTGGCATCCAAACGGCAACCACACTACCGAGCAGTGCTACCAGCTCAGGCATGCACTCAAGGATACTCCGGAGCCACCGCACCCTCACGACCAAAAGGGCAAGAAGAAGGACGGCGACAACAACGACTTACAAGAACCCGAGAAGACCGTCAACGTCCTCTTCGGCGGGCGCCCGGCGAGGCGGGAGCGAAGGCTACCCGTCGTGAAGTGATGTCCATTGAGCCGGCGGTCCCGACCCCTATCGGGTGGTCGGAGGTACCCATCACCTTCTCCCGCGCGGACCAATGGACCGGCTTCTCCCCCTCGTCCCGAAGCCAACGGTGGCGGGCTCCAAGCTCAACAAGGTGCTCATCGACGGTGGAAGCGGGCTCAACGTCCTCTTCACCAAAACCTTGAAGAAAATGAAGCTCGACGTCACCCCCATGCTCACCAAGAGCAGCACGCCCTTCTACGGCATCGTCCCAGGCAACGCGGCTATCCCACTGGGCTCGGTGGTGCGCCGATTACCTTCGGGGCGTCTCGGGACAACTACCGCACCGAGTACATCAAATTCGAGGTCGCGGATTTCGAGACCTCTTACCACGCCATCCTCGGCGGACCGGCCATCGCCAAGTTCATGGCGGTGCCCCACTACACCTACTTGGTACTCAAGATGCCAAGTCCCGGCCCCGGTGTACTCTCCCTCCAAGGGGACTTGAAGATCTCCCACGGCTGCGACACGAAGCCGTGGTGATCGCTTCCACAAACCAAGTACCCAACGCGATGATGGAGGTCTACGCCGCGTCGAAGAAGCTTGCTACAAGCGAAGTCGACATCCCGCAGAAGTCCGACGGCGCCAACAAGCCTCGGCCACCGAGGAGGTACTCGTCGGGACGGTCGACCTCGGAACGAGCGACCCCGGCAAGACCACCACCATCGGGGCCGGCCTCGACCCCAAATAGGAAGACGCGCTCATCGGCTTTCTTCGGGCTAACCGCGACATCTTCGCGTGGAAGCCGACGGACATGCCGGGAGTGCCCGGGGGGAGCCGATTGAGCACGCGCCTTAACGTCGATACAAAGGCCACCCCTAAGCGACAACACCTCCGACGTTTTGCCGACGACGGACGGGACGCCATCAAGAAGGAGCTCGCCAAGCTACTCGCGGCTAGTTTCATCGGAGAAGTCTTTCATCCGAGTGGCTCGCTAACCCCGTCCTCGTCGCAAGAAGAACTCGAACGAGTGGAGGATGTGCGTCGACTACACCGACCTCAACAAGCACGCCCCAAGGACCCCTTCGGGTTGCCGCGGATTGATCAAGTCATCGACTCCACGGCGGGGCTGCGACTGCTTTGCTTCCTCGGCGCTACTCCGGTACCACCGGATCGCAATCAAGGAAGAAGACCGAGAAAAGACCGCGTTCATCACCCCGTTTGGCGCGTCTTGCTACACGACCATGTCATTCGGGTTGAAGAACGCCGGCGCTACCTATCAACGGGCCATCCGGGCACGCTTCAAGCGGCAACTCAACAAGAACGTCGAGGCTTACGTGGATGACGTAGTTGTCAAGACCGGGGACTCCGGTACCCTCATCGACGACCTTGAAGAGACCTTCGCATCGCTACGCGAGTACCGCCGGAAGCTCAACCCGAACAAGTGCGTCTTCGGCGTCCCTTCGGGCAAACTACTCGGCTTCATCATCAGCCAGCGCGGCATTGAAGCCAACCCCGAGAAGATCTCCGCCATCACCCAGCATGAAAGCTCCCACGAGCATCAAAGACGTCCAGAAGCTGACGGGGTGCATGGCGGCATTGAACAGATTCATCTCGAGGCTAGGAGAACGGGGCCTCCCCTTCTTCAAACTACTCAAGCATCACGAGAAGTTCGTGTGGACTCCGAGAGGCGGATCAAGCCCTTGCCCGGCTCAAGGACTTCTGTCAAAGCCACCAATCCTCACGGCTCCTCACAAGGGCGAGCGCCTCGCTCTACCTAGGCTGCGACTACTCACGTGGTTGGTACCGCCATCGTTGTCGAGCGGCGGGGAAGACGGCCACGCCTACCCGGTCCGGCGCCCGGTCTACTTTGTCGGCGAGGTTCTATCGAGTCCAAGGCTCGCTACCGGCCGTGCGAAGCTCCCGTACGCTCTACTCATCACCTCACGGAAGCTACGACACTACTTCCGGGAGTACTCGGTCTCCGTCGTCACCGACTACCCGCTCGGCGACATCACGAGGAACCAAGAGGCCACCGGAAGAATCTCCAAGTGGGGCTGTCGAGCTCGGCGCCCTCACCATCGACTTCAAGCCACGCACGGCCATCAAGTCGCGAGGCACTAGTCGATTTCATGGCGAGTGGCGGGAGAACCGGTGCCTACTCCCACTTTGTGCGACCGAGTATTGGGTGATGTACTTTGATGGCTCACTCAACCTCGAGGGCGCGAGCGCGGGGGTACTCCCCGATCTCTCCAACGGGCGAACAACTCAAGTACGTCCCGGCGGATCTTACGGGAAGGTCTCAAACAACGAAGCCGAGTACGAAGCTCTCCTACACGGGCTCCGCCTCGCGGCTTCCCTTCACCGGGCATCAAGCGGCTACTAGTCTACGGCGACTCCGCGTGGTCATCAACCAAGTCAACAAGTCCTGGGACCGCAACAAGGAGAGCATGGACGCCTGCGCCTAGAAGTCCGCAAGCTCGAGAACAAATTCTATGGTCTTGAGTTCCATCACATCGTCCGCGACAACAACGTTGCGGCGGACGTCCTCTCGAAGCTTGGATCCACCCTCGCTCAAGTACCGGCGGGCGTCTTCGTCCATGAGCTTCACGCGCCATCCATCCCGGAGCGGCGCCACCGACCACTTGTCCCGGCCCATCCACCGGTGGGCGGGGAGGTCATGATGATCGACGTGGACCGGAGGCAACCCTTCATCGACTACCTCGGCGAGCGAAGGTCCCCCTCCGACAAGAACGCAGCCGAACAACTCGTCCGCCGCGCCAAGTCTTACGTCCTCGTCGGAGACAAGCTTTACAAGTGGGGCGCATCTTCGGAGTACTCATGAAGTGCGTCCCTCGTGAAGAAGGCAAGGACATCTTGGAGGAGATCCACAAGGGCGTCGCGGCAACCACGCGTCCTCACGCACGGCCGGTCGGCAAGGCCTTTCGGCGAGCCTTCTGCGGCCCACGGCCACGGGCGACGCCGAAGAACTCGTCGAAGGTGCCAAGGATGTCGGTACTTCGCCAAGCAACAACACGTCCCGGCCTACAAGCTAGTCACCATACCGCCAACACGGCCCTTTGCCTCGCCGGGGGCTCGACATGATTGGGCCCGCGCCAAGCTGCGCCGGGGAGGATTCAACGGGAGTGCGGTGGCTATCGACAAGTTCACCAAGTGGATCGAGGTCAAGCCGGTCACATGCCCCAAGGGCCGACGAGTACTCGACTTCTGGATGAACTCGTACACCGCTATGGGCTACCCCACCGCATCATCACGGACACGGGGTCCAATTTCAACAACCACCGGTTCCGGGGAGTACCGCGAGAACGGCGGGATTGACGTCCGATACGTCTCGGTCGCCCATCCACGGGCCAACGGACAAGTCGAGCGTGCCAATGGGATGGTGCTCGACGCCCTCAAGAAGCGGCTACACAATGCGCTAACTCCAAAGGGGGAAAGTGGATCAAGGAACTACCCAACGCACTGCGGGGGCCGCGGACTCAACCATCCAAGCCAACGGGGAAATCCCCCCTACTTCCTGGTCTACGGCTACGAAGCCATCCTCCTCGCCGACGTCATATGGAACTCGCCGGCGGTGGAGCACTACGACGAAGGCGTCTCGGAAGACGACAGACGAGTTGACATCGACGGCCTCGAAGAAGCTCGCCGTGCCGCCCTCGTCCAATCGGCTAGGTACCGGAGGGTATCGACGCTACCATGATCGCAACGTCAAGGAACGCTTCTTCAACGTTGGAGATCTTGTCCTCCGCCGTATCCGAACACGGAAGGACTTCACAAGCTCGGCTCTCCCCACGGGAAGGCCCCTTCACCGTGGCTAAGGTGACCGGGCGGGCTCCTACCGCCTCCAAACACTTGAAGGCGAAGACGTCAACAACTCGTGGAACGTCGACCAACTCTCGTCGATTCTACGCCTAGTCTACACGACTACTCCGGGGTTCAAGTCTAATCGACTACATCAACACCCCTCGCCGCAAGCGACCCTCCGGGGTCCCGGCTCCGATCTCCGAACTACTCTTCTCCGGGGGTCCGCCCCGTGCGGCTACCTACGGACCTTGGGCTGCGACGAGCGTCAAGGACTCTAGCAGCGGTCTACCAAGAGACCACACTCCAAGATCCAGCCTGCGCGGCTACTTACGGATCTACGATCCGGCCTTCACGGCTACCTGCGATCACCTGCGCGTAAGCGGCTACCCGCTCCGGCGCTACTTAGCCGTAAGCGGCCCCCGAGTCCAAGCGATTACTTCGTAACTACGGCCACGGCCACCCGTGCGTACTCCTTCGGTAATAAAGATTGATTGTTCATCAACTTCTTTCTCGTCCACTCCCTACAACGGGACTACCAAAGCCGAGTACTACTACTCGCATCTACTCCACGATGGGCGCTCCGCACTGCGAGATCGCGACCACGAGTACTCATTCTTTGGAAATTTTTCTTTCATTGATACTTGAACAATTCATTACAATTGTTTTCTTGTACAACTATGGCTACTAGCTACCTATTACGGAGGCTACCGGAGGTTCGGCTTCTCGGCTACTGCTCCGCGATGGGAGCCATCCTGCTCCAGCGGCTACGCATCTTGCTCATCGAAGCGGTTGGCGGCTACCCCCGCCGGCGACCACTTCCATCGGAGCCTTCGGGAAGTACGACTTCATGAAGGCCAAGACTTGTCTTGGGATCGACCTGGCCATATGCTTGAAGTAGGCGGCCGGCCGGCTTAGAGCTTCACGAAGGCGATCCACCGGAGGAGCGATCTTGGGGCCGCCGGGTGCGGCACCAGGAGCCTTGCGATCGGCAGAGCGGCCTCCTCCAACTCCTTCAACTGGGCCCGCAATGCCTCGCAGTCTTCGTTCAATTTCTGCAAAGATTTGTAGCAGTTGACGAGATCTCTGTCAGAGGCAATCCTCAGCTCCATATGCTTCTCGCACTCGAAGGCGAGTTCCTTGTAGTCGAGCTCGAGTACCTGGCGGGCTTCTTGCTCCCGGTAGAAGAGGTTCTTCATGCTCGTCTCCGAGGCCTTCAGCTGCTCCACCTGGCCCTCAAGCTCTGCAACACAGCAACGCAACAGCGGGTCAGATGCTTCTCGATTTCCAACAAGTACTCGACAAGTCGAAGGATATACCTTTATTCTTGTTGCGGAGGCCCTTGTTCTTCCGCACCAAGTCGTCGCCCTTCGCCTGCAACTCCAGGACGTCGTTGTGGTACTTGGCGAAGGCGGCGTCGAGCTTTGATTGCATGGCAGCCGCGTGTTTCCGCGACTTCACAAGTTGCTCCTCCGGCGCCTCGGCTCGGAGCACGGTGTCGCCATAACCTGCCGCAAAGTTCGACTTGTCGCGGGACCGCTCCGCGACATCCTGCACAAGACAACTCAAGTCACGAAGAGTACTCAACGGCAAAAGGATTGGCTACTCGAAAGGCTACGGCTACTTACCTTCATCCATTGCTCGGCTCGACGGATCGCCTCCAGGTGCTTGGCTACCATCGCCGGCTCGATGAGATCGTCCGCAAGAAGCTCTATCCCGCCGCGGCTACTTGAGGTCGCCCCCGTCATCGGTGCGAACGGATGGGCTCGCGTCTTGGATCTCGGGGGAGCGTATAGCCACCTCCCGAGCAATCTGCGGCGACGTGGTGTCCGCCTCTCCCCCGGCGGTCTTCTCGACGACCTCCGCCATAGGCTCGGGGGCTCCTTCTGCGGCCTCGGGGCCTGCGGTGTCAACCTTTGCATTGGCACCCCCGCGGGGATGTCACCACCTTCGGCGCTCGTCGGCAAAACGACATGTGCATCGGTGCCTATGACTACTCCTCACGGAGCTCCGCGGCTTCACGAAGGGTACTCACCTTCGACTACACTGGCCTCCGGTAGCGGCGCTCCGGTAGCCAGTGGCTCGGTCACGGCTTGGGCAGCGGGAGTGGTCTCTTCGGCGGGCGGCGCAACTTCTTCCGCCACCGCTGATGAGGGCTCGTCCCCATCCCAGGTCAGATCCGTGGATTTTCCGCAGAAATATTCACGGAGGGTCATCAGACAAGATCGACTACTGCAGCAAGTACTACTCGTGAGGATATGGTACTTACAAGTTCGACCGGACAATGGTCACGGCCGGAGCACCGAGGATGCGGCAATATCAACCGGTCCACCCTCGGCGGGTGCCTCTTCCTCCGCCCCTCGCGGCTACCGCCTCCTCCACGGCGGCGGCGGCGGCGCGCGGACGTCTCTGCGCTCCGAGGCCACCACCTCTCCAACGGTGGCGGCCACGGGTCCGTGCTCTCTTCGGGAGCGAGAGGGCTAGCGCTCCGCTTGCGCCGGGGAGTTCTTCAACGGTGGGGGGTGGACTACGACTTCCAGCCGGTTCCCCCACCGTATCCCACACGCCCTCGTCGCCCTCTTCGACGGGCTCCGCTGGCGGCACCTCCTGCATACAAAGGAAGACTACTCGTCAGCAACGTACTCGAACAACGGGTACTCGACTACTCCGCTCAAGACAACTTACCTCCGAGGCGTGGTCTCCGAGACCTTCAGTTTCTTCGTCACCCGCTTCCTGGCGGGGTTGCGCGGCTTCCGTGGCGGCGCAGCAAGGCTAGCCTCCGTGGGCTAGCCGGGAGGGTCTTGTACTAGCGGAACATGAGGCAAGCCGGGCGGCTAAACCTCGACCGCGGTGGAAGCGGTCCTGCAGCGTCTCTTCGTCTTCGTCGTCGTCGTCGGAGGTATCTTCCACGACGACGGTGTCGTCGCCTTCACCGACCTCGCGGCGCTCCTTCACCTTCCCCTCCACCGGGATCTCGATCCCGCTCGGTGGCGGCTGCGGCTCGGAGATGAACCTCTTCACATCATCCTGCGCAAGACACGGGGCGTTAGCAACTCTACTACAAGCAAACACTACTCGACCAAGGGAGTACGACTACTCACCTCCTTGGGCGGGCGCGCGGCGGAGTACTCCTCGACTGGGCACGCCGTGTATGGCGGCATGTCCTTGAAGATCCGCGACAACCTCTCGACGATGTCGTTGTCGTCCAGCTCGCCTCCCCGGCATCCGCGACGCGTCGTCGTCGCCGGTGTACTCGAAGCCCAGGGTCTCCCGAGCCATCAGCGGCTGGATCCTGCGCTTCATGAAACTGAAGGCCACGTGCTCGGCCCTCAGTCCCGCCTCCCTGAGCACTTTGATGCGTGCTAGCAGCTCGGGGAGCTGGATTCCTTCTTGCATGGTGGGCTCCGTGTTCCACCACTCACGGTGCCTGGGCTGCCGTCCGCTCGGCTTCGGCAGGCCAGGGTGGTGGTTCGTGATGTAGAACCACCTGGTCTTCCAATCCGTGTTGGAGTCGACAAGTTTGTACGCCAAGTCCGCTTCCGCGCGGCCGTCCTCCCTCGGTGGATGCCGGCTCCTCCGACTACCCCGGGGTTGGAGGCACTTGGCCGCGGCTTGACGCGGAAAAACTTCCGAAAAGCACCTAGTGCGGCTTGATTCCGAGGAAGGCTTCGCGAGAAGTGGACGAAGACCGACGTGTGGAAGATGCCGTTGGGGTTCGGAGTTCGGGTACTCGATCCCGTAGTACCCGAGCGCCCCTTGAAGAAGTCGGCGGGCCGGGAGCGCAAGACCACGTTCCACGAACCGCGAGAACATCGGGATCTCATCTTCGGCCTTCTCCATAGGATATGGATCTCCAGCGGCGGATCTCCACATGTCGACTTCCTTCTCCCCGATGAACCCCTTGTTCGGGAGGGTCGCGGAGTCCTCCGTCTTCACTTTGGATTTCTTCCACTCGCGGCTCGGATCGGCTCGTGGTGGAGACATGGGCGGCGCCGCTCCGGTGGCGGCGCGGCGGCCTCTTCGCGGCCCCTCTTCTTCCCGGCGGCTTTGGACGTCTTGGACGGCGACGGCTTCATCCTCCAAGTGCAAGGCGTCTTCACTCGCATCCGCTCGGGGGCTACCCTAAAGGCTTCGGGTGGCGGCGCGCTTGGATCTACTACGGCGGCGCAGCGGCCGGGAGTGGATTCACTTCAAGATTCAAATGGAATGGCTGCGGCTCGAATGGGTGAAAAACCCTAAGGTTTTTGGCTTCTATTTATAAGCCAAATCGGCTCCGCAACGGCGGCCGGATAAGTCCACGCGCGGCGACTCAGCGGCTGCGCGTGACTCTTCGTATTCTACTAGTCGACGCGCCTCACCTCGGGGGCTCGGCTACTTCTACTCGACTACCTGGGAAGCGGCTAGTCTCAAGAGCATCTCGGGACACATTCTCCAAGAAGACCCTTCAATTCGAGAGGAAGTGCTCGACCAGGCTCGGGGGCTCCGGGCGTGTGTCTTTCGGTTTTTTTTCTGTTTTTTTCGGGTTTTCTTGCCAAGAAGCCCTCATTCGAGAGGAAGGCTCGCTCAGGCTCGGGGCGGTGCCACGTGTCCTTCGGTTTTTCTCTGCGGATTTTTCGGGATTTTCTTGCCAAGATTTCAGATGGACCCTCAGCTAGAGCCCGCGGCTCAAGGCTCGGGGGCTACTCCATGTGGAGTGCGGTTTTGCAAATCGCACCTCCATACCAGCTTCGGTTTCGAGACAAGACAGGCAGTTTTTGAAGACCTTCGAAGGCAGTTTTCGAGGACGCTTGGGACTACTCGAGAAGACTTCAAGATTGCTCAAACATCAGCTGGAGTACATTCCAGCCTCGGGATGCTTCGACTACTCTTGAGGACTTTTGACTTGTAGCACTCAGGGACGCTTGAGGACTACTCGTTAAGGCCGTCAAGACTACTTGAAGCTATCCTTCTCGACTACAAAGTACTCGGGGGCTTGTCGTATGGACCTCCCTAGGCCCACTACCTCGGTGGGTACCGGGACCGACTACTCGGTGGGCCCACGGGGACTACCGGCTTGCGCTACACGGCACCTGAAGGCGTGGAGCACAAGGACTACACAGGAATAGTACTCGGTTAGGGGAGCCGTACATGTTCCGCACGCGTATAGAGGACTCCTAGACGTACTCGACTAGTACTCTCTCCCTACTCCGACTTGTAACCACCGCCTCCCGGACTATATAAGGTGAGGCGGGGACCGATCTCGGGTCACCTCATCCAATCTCCTCTCATACAACTCACGGCGCACCATTGCACCATCTTGTAATCGTGCCCTATCAATCCGAGCTACGCGAAGCATACGGGACGTAGGGTATTACGCACCTCGCGGCCCGAACCCGTCTAAATTGTGTGCCACGTGTCTCTTCCTTCGAGTTACCGATCTCGGCGAGTCACAATCATCTACTTCGGGTACTCCCCGTAGTAGGTTGCGGTCTAAAACACGCGGCGATGTTCGGCCGGCTTCGTGCACGCGCAGCGGCGCTATCCTCGAGGGTCCCCGAGGGGGCCGCGTCGAGCCCTCGAGCGCGGCCCATTCAGGCGATCGGGGCGAGCTCTCCGAAATGGCGCGCCCTCGCCGCCCCTCGCGGGACGGAGGGTGAGATTTCCGCAACCCCCCATCGATTGGGTCGCGGATTGCGATTCCTCGATGGGGTGGACGCCCATGCCCCGTTCGATAAGGGTGGCCGCGCGGTCCGGAGACGCGTCCATTAAAGCGCTTGCGTGGGTTTGCTAGGTGGGGCTCGGTCCCATTCGCTAGGGGACCGGGGGCGCGGAGGCTCTCCCCGGTGGGACCCCCGGCTAGGCGCCCCCCCGACACGACATGTGGGGCACCCTCGAGCCGGTGGGCTCGAGGAAGCCTCGAATGCGGGTGCCCTCGTCATCCACGACTCGAGTGATCTCGGGGCGCGTTCGAACCCGTTGAAGGTCGGGCTCCGAACCTCGATCGGTAGGGCCGGGCGGGGGTGGCGGGGCCGGGCTTTGCATCGAAGGGTTCAAGTGGTTCGTGGCCGTGCCCGGCCGAACCGCCGTTCCTAGTACTCGTGAATCGAGGGAACTGGGCCCCGAAAGGGGCTTCGAGGCCGTCGCGATGTTTGCACCCTTCGAGGGTCGTGTTAATTTTTGAGCCGGGGGCTCGCGCCTCTTCGAGGGTCTTCCTTACTTGGTAAGGGGAGCCAGGGCCATTAAATGCTCGCGGCCGCCGCGTTGCGCCGCGGGCGCGCCTTTCGGGCGGTGCGGCCGCGCGCGTAGTGGGCGGCGTGGGCGGGCGGACGTGACCGCCCCGCCACGGCCCTCCCGCTTCTACGCCGTGATGATGGCCCGTCGGGCGGTGGCGTGGCCGCCGCGGTCGTGGTGGGGCCCGTTGGTCGGCGAGAGAAGATTCCCCCTGCAGGTTAATGCGCGTGGGACGCGCACTCCGGAGAGCACGCCCGCGGCTTATAAATCCGACGGAAGGGGAAACGGCGGTTTTTACCTTAGCATTCGCCATTCTCGCTCCTTGCGCTCTAGCCCCCGAGCCGTTCTCTCCACGCGCACTTCTCTCCTATTGGAGCTCTTCTTCTTCCTTGTCCTTCGTCCTCGTCCCCTTGCCTTTCCTCATGGCGCCCCTCCCGCCTCTCGTTATCGTCAACCCGTATGCGTGGGAGCGCTCGACGGTGACGCGGGCGGCCCCGAACCGAGCCGGTGTCCGGCGGCCGGCCGGCGGCGACCGAGGAGGGACGGCCGGCCGCATGGATCGTGCCGTCGGCCAGGGACCACGCGCCCAACCCTCCGAGTGGCTACGTGGTTAGCTTCGTCCGCTTCCACGAGCACGGCTTCGTGGCGCCGGCGAGCCGCTTCATGCGGGCTCTCCGCCACCACTACGGCGTGGAGCTCCACAACTTCGCGCCGAACGTAATCTCGCGAGCGGCCACGTTCGTTTGCGTTTGCGAGGGATATCTAGGGATCCCGGTGAAGTGAGATCTCCGGATTCACCTCTTCCGCGCGAGCTTGTTCACGCGGCGGCGACGACGGAGCAGAGGACCCGCCGCGCGGTGCGCGCCGGCGGCATGTCGCTCGCTTTGCGGGCCCGGCGCAAGGACGACTACATCCCCTGCATAGTGACGACCAACAACGCCGGCCGGGAGCGGGGGTGGTTCTACCTTCGCAACGACGAGCCCGGCCTTCCCCCTACACCGGCCCGGTGCTCGGGAGAGGCCCGCCTCCTGGAGCCATGGGGTGTCCCCGTCCCAGCATCGGGCGCGGTTGGACTCGCTTTTGGCCGCGCCGAGGAATCCGGTGGGCCGCGGGGCGAATGCGGGGGTCGTCCTCGCCCACCTCCACCATCGGCGGATCGTCCCCTTGATGGAGAGGCCGCTCCGCATCTTTGAGATGACCGAGGACGGCGAACCCCCGTCGCGTTGGCGAGGTCGCGGACGCTACCGAGCCCCCTCCCCACGGGAGTACGCGGCTACACGGGCGCGGCGCGCCGTCGACCCCAGCTCCGGCGCTACACGACCGATCCCCGTGGGATCTTGAGATGCTCCCCACCGGCCCGCGGGTGAGTGGAATTCTTGGTTCCGTTTTCGATTTTGCCGATTTCTCGAGTTGTTGACGCATGCTTCAATGTTTTGCTCGCGGTTGGTGAGCGTGAGCGCCGCGAAGTACGAGCCGCCCCTCCCCCCGCTCTCGCGCGCTCGCGCGCGGCGCAGCCAGCCGAGAACGGGAGCGGGTGGCATCGCGAGGAGGGAGCGCGCGACGCGACACGCGCGAGCGTCGCGAACGGAGGAACGAGGAGTTCCGCCGCGCGAGCAGCGGGGGGCTCTCTTCTCGCGGGGACCGAGGAGTACTCGTCATTGGACGAGGAGAAGGGAAGAGGAGGAAGAGGTCGGGGGGCAGGGCCTCCCCGATAGGTGGGAGCCCCCCCCCCCCCCCCCGTCGCCGGAGCCGGCCGGTGGCAAGCGGCATCGCCCGGGGCGGGCGCGGAGGCGCCGCCCCCGGCAATCGACGACGGAGCGGCGCGGGCCGCGGGGGGCGCCGGTGCGCGCCCGGGGTGCGCGCGACGGCGCGCGCGGCGGCGGGGGCGGGGCCCGCGCGCGCGCGGTGGAGATGGCGGGAGGCGCGGCGGCGGTCGCGCCGGCCGCGCCGCAACGTCTGCCCGGGGACCTCGAGGAAGAGGAAGCGCGCCTTCTCCTCTTCGAGGTGAGGGGATTGCATCTTTCGCGGGGTCGCGTGCCGACGGGCGGGGACCGACGGTTTGTTTGTGTCCCCGCGGGGGTGGTGCCGGCCGTGCCTCCCCTCGCACCGGCCAAGGTGTTGAGGGCGGATGCGTCCGTCCCCACCGGCGGCGTTCGTCGAGGGCGCCGCGGGCGGGGCGAGCGCGGCGGTCGCGGCGAGCGAGAGCTCGCGGGGGGCGGCTAAGGCCTCGAGGCCACGGCCGGCGGCCTCGCCGCCGCGCCGCGGCCGGCGGTTGCCGAGGAGCGGCGGGCGCCGATCGTGGAGGAGGCGATCGGACGGCGGTCGCGGGGGCGGGGCGCGGAGGCGGCGCCCGGCGGCGTCCGCCGATGGAGGGCCAGCCGGCGCCCCGCGGTTGGGCGGGGGGCGGGGGGGGGGGGGGGAGACGGGGCGCAGAGGGGGAGGCGCCGTCGGAGGGGAGGTGGGGACGGCCGCGCGCGCCGCGCTCCGGGCGGTGGCGATGGAGATCCGGATGACGACTCCCCGCCTCCGGGGTGGGACCGGTGGGTGAACCTACCGCCCCGCGGGTCCCGGAGGAGGCCGTGAGGCGGTGGGATGGCGACATGGTGGCGGGGGGCCGAGCACTCGGCCGATGCTTCTTCTTCCCACGCGCGTCCGCGGCTCCGGGAGCGGCGGTGGTCGGAGATCCGCGGCTATGAGGGGAACTCCGTGACCACGGCGCCGCGCTCACCGGCGTTGGGTGGCGGGGCGGCCGGTGGGCGCGTCTTCCGGTAAGCCCTTTGTGCCCCTTGTCGGGGACCGCCCTAGGGGTCCCCTTAAACAACGGGGAAACCATCACTTAAAACCCAGCCGAGATAAGCTAGCCAAACCATGCCAAAACTAACAATTTGCCATAACCTTGCGGGGGGACTCCGGGACGGGCCCATCGAGGCGGCCCTCTTAGAAGATCCCCTCGAGCGGGCCCGCCTCGCTCGAGGACACGCGCCCCCCTCGGGCGAGCTCCGCCCCCGTTCGAGGGGTAGCCCCCTCCTCGAGCGGGCTCCGCCTCGCTCGAGGGCGCGCTCCCCCTCGAGCGAGTTCCGCCTCGCTCGAGGGGTCCGCCCCGCCCTCGGCGGGGGTCCGCCACGCTCGGGCCCCCCTCGGCCGGGGCCCGCCCACGGGCGCCCCTCACGCGTGCGCCGGCCCCCGTACACGGGCATTTAACGCCCCGACGCCGCGGGACGGCGCCATCATGCGCCGGGGCTCGCCCCCCCGGTGCCGCCGCACCAAACTCCCCGGGGAGGAGCCCATCCCCGCCACCGTGGGGGGGAGCGTGCGGTACGGCCGGTGTCGGTCCCGTGACGCCGTGCGCACGCTCTCGTACGGCTAACGCGCCGAGCCCTCGAAGGGGGGCCGGGGACGCACCCCTCGATTCACTTTCTCGTGACCCTGCGGGGGTTGGGGTGGGGGCGCTAGGCCGGTGGGAGCACCATCCCCGCCGCGCGGCCGCCGTACCCACGCGTGCGGGCCATCCCCCGCGCGTGCGGGCGCACGCCGGCGCTGCGTAGCAACCACCCCACCACCACGTGAAGCGCGTTGGGAAGGGACGCCGTTCTACCTACCCCGTACTCCGTACCGGCCAGCGTCGGCACCTCCCTCGAAGCCTATCGTAGAGACATCGCCACCATCGCCGCCTCCTACCCTCGAACCGCCCCTTGTTCGGGTACAAGGTAGGCCATGATAGCCGGATCGCCGCATGGATCGCTCGGACGGCCGCCCACTCTACACCGTAGCACGTCGTGGTTCCCCACGTAGCTAGATAGCGCGGCACGCATGTAACCCGCCGCCCGCCCTTGATCTATAAAAAGGGAGAGTGAACCCCCCGGCCCGCGCGGGGAACGGAGGCATACGAACAACACGGTTGAACACAACACACGTGCACTCCACGTACTCTTCTTCTCCAATTCTTCGGCGAATCCTCTAGGGACTTGGAAGCCACGCTTCCTCTCCCGCCTTGCTTGTACCTGCCCCACTACGAGCACCTCGGTGCCGAGCAATATAGTGCCTTGAGCACACCAGCCGCCGGACGTACGGCCCCCTCGGCCGGAACCGGGGATAAATCCCGTGTCCCTTATTGCTTAGCATCGACCATTGAGGGATAGACCTCGGCGCTATCTCTTGGTTAGTGTCGGGACCATATTCGCGCCGACGGTTGGCGCCCACCGTGGGGCAAGCGAGCGCCTAAGGTCATTTCGCTAACTCCCTCCATGGTGATCCGCTGCGAGTACCGTGCCACACGCTACTGCATGGGTAGCTCGGACCCCCTCCCAGCCGGGTTCGAAATTCGCTTCGGGGACTTGAACTTTCAGGCCACGGGGAACGGCTATCTCATGCGCCTCACCAACCGTGAGGAGCTCCGCGCGCGGCGCGGGGCCGGGGTCGCCTTGGCCCCCGCCGCACGCACCACCACGGCGCGCGGGCGCCGCGGGCAGCACGGACGCCGCGGGCCCGTCGACCCCACGACGCCACCGTCGCTCGGGACGACGCTCGCGTCGGGCGTGGTCCGAGCGGCGGCGGGCCGAGCGCGCCGCCGCCCTCGGCGCGACGCGCCCGCCGTCACGCGACCGCCACCGCCCCGGCGGGACCGCGCGCGGTCTCGGGCCGCGCATCCCCATCGGGGCTGCGTGGCGCCACGTACGGCCTACAACGCCAGCAACAACACCACAATGTGCGGGGTTCCGCCGGCCGTCACGTCTTCGTCGCCAGGGACCCCGGCGCCTCAGCAGGGGACGAGTCGTCCCTGGGTTCCATCGACACGTTGCCACCCGCCAACCGCCACGGATACGCGGAGTGGGACTTCTCCCGGCGTGCCGGACCCGGTCACGTTCGGGCGCTTCCTCGACGCCGAGGACTGCGGTTCGGTTGCTCCGACGACTCCCGGCCCGCGGGAGCTACGATCCCCGCGCGGGAGTGCTGCGCCGTCATCACCAACGACCCGGCCAATGCCGCCGCGCGGTGGGCGCGCCGGAGATGGGGAAGTCACGCCGCCCCCGGGGGGATCGCCACGCGCCCGGCCGCGGGGCCAAGCGCCCTCGCCGGGGCCGAGCGACGCGCGGCTAGCCCAAGCCCGCGAGCTCGAGGCCAAGGCGGCGGAGGAATACGGACGGTGCGGTTGCTCCGCGCCTCAATGGCGGGGGAAGCCTCGCGCGCGGCGAACGCAAGCGGGAGCCGGGGCCGACAAGTCCGCGACCGCATCAACACCGTCCCCAACATCGACAACGCGGACGCGCCCCCACGGGCGAGCCAAAAGCTCGTCGCCGCCGCGACGCCGCCGCGGGCCATGCCGCACCCTCGACCCCCGAGGCTCGAGACATGCACCGCGAGGTGCAAACTCTCATCGAGCAAGCGGCCGTCCGGCGGCCGAAAGCTCGGCCTCACGCATCCGCCAACGGGGGGGAGTGCGGGGGACGAACCGAGCACCGGGAGGCGAACCCTCGGTGCACGTGGGGGGACCGGCGGGGCGGCCCGCCGACCGACGGGGCGCACGCCGGCCAAGGAGCGGCTCCTTGACGCACGCGGGGCGGCGGATGGCGACGCCCGCAACGTCATTAACGCCGGGCGCACCGGCAAGGCGAATGCGCGAGTAGCAAGGGGCTACCACCCTCGACGGGGTGGACGCTACGACGCCGGCGAGGATCGCTCCCCGACGCGGAGCCCCCGGGCACCCGTGTGTTCGGCGGGAGATCCGCGCGGGCAGCGTTCCCCCAACGTTTCCGCCAACCCTCGACCATCGTCAAGTACAACGGGGAGACGGACCCCCGTGTGTGGCTCAACGACTACCGCTTGGCTTGCCAGCTGGGCGGGGCCACCGACCGACGAGGTCATCATCCGTGCCTTGCCCCTGCATCTTGGCGACGCGGCCCGGACATGGCTCGAGCACTTGCCCGCCAGCCAGATCCACAACTGGGACGACCTGGTCCACACGTTCGTGGGCAACTTCCAGGGCACATACGTGCGCCCTGGAAATTCATGGGACCTGCGCTCCTGCACGCAGAAGCCCGGCGAGTCGCTGCGGGACTTCATACGGCGCTTCTCCAAGCGCTGCACGGAGCTCCCCAGCGTGGCGCAGTCCGAGATCGTGCACGCCTTCCTCGAGGGCACCACGTGCCGGGACCTCGTGCGGGAGCTGGGACGCAGCCCGCCCGCGGACTCCAACGAGCTGTTCGACATCGCCACCAGCTTCGCCTCAGGAGAGGAGGCCGTGGGGGCGATCTTCGACGGCAAGAAGGGCAAGCGCTCGAGGACGCGCGCCGCGGAGGGCGGCAAGTCCAAGGAGCCCCACCGCAACGACAAGCGGGGCAAGAAGGGGGAAGAAGCCACGCCGCGAGGCGCGCGAGCGGGGGGCGCGGCGGCGGCAACGCCGAGGCCCTCGGCGGTGACCGGCTCGACGGGGCCCTCGACCAGGGCCCTCGAGGCCGGGGGTGTTCGACGACATGATGAAGAAGCCATGTCCCTACCACAAGACCCCCGTGCATCACACCCTTGAGCAAGTGCGATATGCTCAAGAAGTTCTATGGCCGTGCCGCCGCGAAGGAGGGCCGAGGCCAAGAAAGACGGAGGCGATGGCGACGCGGGCGGCTTCCCCGCCGTCGAAAATGTGTTCCTCATCTTTGGGGGCCAACGTCGACATGTCGACACGCCAACGCAAGAAGGAGCGGCACGAGGTTCTCGCCGCGGAAAGGGCACCTCCGTCCTTCCTCAACCGGTCGGAGGATGCCATCACATTCGGCCGGGAAGACCACCCAAACCGCATCCCCAACCGGGCCGGTACCCGCCGGTGGTCGACCCCATCATCGGGAACGCCCGGTTCTCGAAGGTCCTCATGGACGGAGGCGCAGCCTCAACATCCTCTACGCGCATACGTTGCGCCCCGATGGGGATCGGGTTGGACCGCACTGCGGCCTAGCACGAAGCCATTCCATGGCATTGCGCCGGCAAGCGGGTCCAGCCCCTCGGGCGGTCGATCTACCCGCATGGTTTGGCACCCCAAAGAACTTCGCAAGGAGACCCTCACCTTCGAGGTGGTGGGGTTCAAGAGGGGGCCTACCACGCTATACTTGGGCGACCTTGTTACGCCAAATTCATGGCGGTCCCCAACTATACCTACTCCGAAGATGAAGATGCCGGGACCAAACGGCGTCATCACCGTCGGCTCGTCGATCGAGCACGCGTTCGACCGCGACGTCGAGTGCGTAGAGCACACGGAGGCACTAGCGCCGGATGAAGCGCCGTTGAACACGCTGGGAGAAGATGGTCAACGAAGACCTCAACTCCGCCGCCAAGCACATCGGCACCTTCGAGGCCGCGGAGCGAACCAAGGGGGTCCCCCTCGACCCTTCGGCCCCCGAGGGCAAGGCGTTGAGGGTCGGCTCCACCCTCGATCCCAAATAGGAAGTGGTGCTCGTCGACTTCCTCCGCGCCAACGCCGACATCTTCACGTGGAGCCCCTCGGACATGCCGGGAATCCCGAGGGAAGTCGCCGAGCACTCCCTTGACATCCCCGCCAAACGCCCGCGGCCGTGCAACGAACGGCTCCGCCTCTTCGACGAGGAGCGGCGACGGGCGATCGGAGCGGAGGCTGCGGAAGCTTCTCGAGGCCGGATTCATCAAGGAGGTGTTCCACCCAACGTGGCTAGCAAACCCCGTGATTGTAAAGAAAAAGAATGGGAAGTGGCGGATGTGTATAGACTACACTAGTCTTAATAAAGCATGTCCTAAAGTTCCTTTTCCTTTGCCACGCATTGATCAAATCGTTGATTCAACGGTGGGTGCGAATTGCTTTGCTTCCTTGATGCCCATTCGGGTACCACCAAATAAAGATGAAAGAGTCCGACCAGCTCGCGACCTCGTTCATCACACCGTTCGGGACGTTCTGCTACGTCACGATGCCGTTTGGCCTCAGAAACGCGGGTGCAACATACCAGCGTTGCATGCAGCACGTTTTTGGGGATCACATCGGGCGAACGGTCGAAGCATACGTGGACGACATCGTCATAAAGACCGGGGAAGGCGGACGACCTGGTTAGCGACCTTGGCGTCGTGTTCAACCGCCTACGGGCCAAGTGGGGTCAAATTAAACCCCGAGAAGTGTGTCTTTGGAGTGCCGCGAGGCATGCTCCTGGGATACATTGTCTCCGCGGCGGGGAATCGAGGCCAACCCGGGAAAGGTTGAGGCCCTCGAACGGATGGGTCCGATCCCGGGCCTCAAAGGGGTACGAAGGTATTGGGGTGCCTCGCCGCCTTGAGCCGCTTCATCTCGCGGCTCAGGCGAGAAGGGCCTACCCCTCTACCGCCTACTCAAGAAGCACGAGCGCTTCTCCGGACCACCGAGGCCCAGGATGCGCTCGACAAGCCGAAGGCGTCTTTAACACACGCCCCCGATCCTCACGCCGCCGCAAGACGGCGAACCCCTGCAAGCTCTACGTGGCCGCAACCACCCCGGTGTGGTCGGCGGCGTGATTGTCGTGGAGCGCATGGAGGAAGGGCATGCCTTGCCCGTGCGGCGGCCGGTCTACTACATCGGCGAGGTCTCGTCGACACGAAGGCGCGCTACCCCCGGGCCCGGGAAGTTGTTGTACGCGGTGGTCCTTGCGCGCGCAAACTCCGCCACTACTTCGAGGCCCACCTCGTCACGGCGGTTTCCTCCTTTCCACTAGGAGAGATCATCCGTAACCCCGACGCCGCGGGCAGGATCACCAAGTGGTCCGTAGAGCCGATGGGCGAGACGCTCGCCTACGCCCGCGCAAGGCCGTCAAGTCCCAAATCTTGGCGGATTTCGTCGCCGAATGGACCGGACACGCGGCCTCCCCGCCGCCACAGATCCAAGCGGAGTGTTGGACTCTCGTTCTTCGATGGCTCGGTTATGAAAACGGGGAGCGGGCGCGGGCCTCGCTCTTCGTGTCACCCTCTCGGGGAACACATGCGGTACGCGGTGCGCCTCCACTTCCCCGCGTCCAACAATATGGCCGAATACGAGGCCCTCCTCTCGCGGCCTCAAAATCGCCATTGAGTTAGGCGTCAAGCGCCTCGACGTGCGGGGGACTCGCAGCTCGTGATCGACCAAGTCATGAAGAACGCGAGCCGCCACGACGACAAGATGGAGGCCCTCGCAAAGCCGTGCGAGCCCTCGAGGACAAGTTCTACGGCGTTGAGCTTAACCATGTACCCCGCCGGTACAACGAGGAGGCGGACGAGCTCGCCAAGATCGCGTCCGGGCGGATCACAGTCCCCCCAAACGTTTTCGCGCGCGACGTCGCTCAACCCTCGGTCGTCTTCGAGCCCTACCCCTCGAGTCACAACGAACCCTCGGGGGCTCCCTCGAATCCAGCGGGTGCGGAACCCATGGACGAGGACCCCTCGAACGAGGCGTACGTGCTCTCCCTCCTCGAGGGGTATGGCTCCCACGAGGCCGACGTGATGGACATCGAGCCGGCTCCTGCCCAAGCGGACTGGCGCGAAAAGTACATTGCCTGGATCGCTCGAGGGGAACTCCCCGCGGACCGGGCCGCGGCCAGGCGCATCGCCAGGATGGCCAAATCTTTTGCCCTCGTCGACGGCGAGCCGTACAAGCGCGCGCGCCTCCGCATCCTACGGCGATGCGTGCCCATTCCCGTGGGGCGCGAGCTCTGCGGGACATCCACGCGAGGATCTGTGGTCACCACGCCACGCCCCGCACCCTCGTCGGCAACGCGTTCCGCCAGGGCTTTTACTGGCCCACTGCGGTCGTGGACGCCAGCGAGATCGTGCGCACCTGCGAAGGATGCCAGTTCTACGCCCGCAAGTCCAACTTGCCCACCCACGCCCTACAGACCATCCCCGTAACATGGCCGTTTGCCGTGTGGGGGCTGGACATCGTCGGGCCTCTTCGGAAGGCGCCCGGGGGCTTCACCCACTTGCTGGTCGCGATCGACAAGTTCTCCAAGTGGGTGGAGGTGCGCCCCATTACGAATCTAAGGGCAGAGCAGGCGGTAACATTCTTCACCGACATCGTCTACCGCTTTGGAGTGCCAAACTCCATCATCACCGACAATGGGTCCCAATTCACGGGCAAGAAGTTCTTGGAGTTCTGCGACAAGTTCCACATCCGCGTGGATTGGGCAGCTGTGGCGCACCCACAAACCAACGGCCAAGTAGAACGTGCCAATGGCATGATCTTACAAGGCCTAAAGCCCAGAATTTTCGACCAGTTGAACAAATCTGGGCGAAAATGGCTCCAAGAATTACCAGCGGTTGTGTGGAGCCTAAGGACCACCCCGAGCAGAGCCACTGGATTCACCCCGTTTTCCTAGTCCACGGCGCGGAGGCCGTCCTCCCCACGGACTTAGAATACGGTTCGCCCAGGGTTCGATGCTATGACGAGGATGCCGCCCGGGCGAGCCGCGAGGACTCGTTGGATCGGTTTGGACGAGGCACGCCTCGTGGCCCCGATGCATTCCGCGAGGCACTAACGGTCCCTCGCACGCTATCAAGCACGCAAGATACGCCGGCGGGATTTCAGCGAAGGGGATCTGGTCCTAAGGCTACGCCAAGATAACCGAGGGCGCCACAAGCTATCGCCCCCATGGGAGGGACCCTATGTCGTGGTGAAGGTACTCAAGCCGGCACGTACAAGCTGGCCAACGAGGACGGTGAAGAGCTCACCAACGCTTGGAACATCCAACAACTACGTCGTTTCTACCCCCTAGCTAGGATTCCCAAGCATTTTTCCGTTGTAAAAATCACATGGCCAACGCCCGGTTGGTGACAACTATGTAAACGCCTCAAGTCTAATACAAAGGGCAACTCGGCTTTCCCTCGAAACCCAAGTTACCCTCGGAGGCCTCTCGCGGGGGGCATCCCCCCCCAAAATGGTCCCATTTTTTCGCGCAAAAACGAAACAACTCACACGCGCTAAGTTTGTTTCCTACTTCAACCTCGAGCAACGATTCGAACAAAGGGCACGGGCGGCCTAGCAGAAGGAGCGTGCGAGCCGGAGATAGCCTACGCCGCGTGGATATGGCCCTTCTCTCTCGCCTCCAACCCGACGGGCCCCCGCGAAAAATCGAACTCCCTAACTAGAATCTACTCGGGAAGAAGGAGAAACAAAAAGCGCGATAAACAAATGACTTCATTATAGCAAATGTTTATGTCCAAAAACAACTTGTTCATTTACAAAGGGCCACGAGGCCGAGTACCGATACATGACAAAACGGGCCTAGCACCCAAGCGCTTTCGGGCGGGAGGAGCGGAGGCGTCGGCGAGCGTCGGGAAGAGGAACTCCTCGAAGGCTTCGGCGAGCGACCCGGCGGCGTCGGTGGCGAGCGCGTCCACACGCTCCATCGCTACCTCGTCCTCGACGCCCTCGGGAACGATGTAGCCCTCCCTCCGCCGCCTCGAAGTTAACCTCGTAGTGGGACCGCACCACTCCGGGGGCCTTCGGGACGCCCGGATGCGGCGCCCGCGCATCCGCTCGGCGGACGTGACCGCCAAGGGCACGCAAGCGGCCGGCCGCCGAACCGCCGCCTGTGCCTCGCCCTCCTCCACGCGCGGCGAGGTCTCGAGGGCCGCAACATGCGGCTCTCGCAGCTCTGCTCGGAGGAGTTGTAGGAAGCCTGCAGCGCCTCGGCCCGCTCGGCCACGTGCCCCGGGGCGGTGCGCAAGCCAGGAATCGCCTAGACAAGAAAGAAATCGAAAGGGGAATGCGAGCCCTCTAACGGAAAAACCAACAAGGCAAGAGTCAAACGATGGCTCACCTTCGACTTGTTTCCTCTCCATCTCGAGAGCACGGCGCTCGGCCTCGACCGCCGGCTCGAGGCGCCCGACGGCCTCGCTCTCGCTCCCCGGAGGGCTATCTCCGGGTTTGCGCTCGCAATGCCGAGCACAATGAGCTCGCCCTTGGTCTTGGAGAGCTTGTCGCCCCGCTCCGCCAAGGACTTCGGCGCCACCTCGCGAGCGACGCGCTCCTCGTTCTAGCGCCGTACGGGCGTCGACGAGGGCGGCCCTGCTCCCCGCCGGAGCCGTTCCTCGCCCCTTGGCGGGCGGTGCGCTCTCGCAGAGCCGCTCCTCGGCAATGACGAGCGCCGCGGCCTAGGCGTCGAGGGGCGGCCTTCGGTGTCGTCGGCCTCCTTGGCCCGGCCGCTCCGGCTCGCGCGCCCGCTCCTCGGCCCCGGCGCCGCCGCGCCCGCGCCCCTCAAGCGACGAGCGAAGCTCCCGGTTCTCGCCGCGAACGTTAGCCACCTCCGCCTCCCAATTGGTGGCCAGCGTTCGCGTCTTCTCCAAGTCCGAGCGCGCATGCCACAGCGCCTCATCACGATCGATGAGGGCTGCGCGGCACTGCTCGAGGCTCGAGCGGCGCGCCGGGTCCTGCCTCGAGCTCCCGGGGAGTTCGTCAGGCCGGGCCATGGCCCGCACGCCGCCGGCCCGGCTGTCCCGGGGACCTGAGGGCGTCAGCAAGCGCGTCGAAAGCGCCGCACCGCTCCCCGGAGGCCGGTGGACCTCGGCGTTCACCCGGTCGAAGGCATCGTACTTGTCGTGGGCGCGGCGCTCGAGCTCCTGGCACCCACACATCGGAACCCGTAAGAACTACGACACGAAGCGAGCGCACGAAGATGAGGAAGAAGAAGAAACGAGCGACGACGCCCTACCTCGGAAGACGCGCCATGCGGGGGCCGCCATGGACCTGCAACGCCTCATTCGGCGCGCGGTCGAGCGTAGCGCCATGGCTCCGGAGCTCGCCCCGGCAGCTCCTGCTCCCCCCGAGCGTCGCGCAAACGCGGGGGATCGCCAACGGCCCCCTCCACCACGGGCGGGGCGGCCGGAGCGGGAGGACGAGGCCTCGGCGCCGTGTCCTCGGTCTCCCGCCACCATGTGCCCCTTGTGCCGCCTCACGAGAGCCCCCCTCCGGGGCTCGGGGGGAGCGTGTGGGGAGGCTAGCCCACCGATCCCACCCGGTGCGGCGGGGGGAGTCGTCATCAAGGACCTCCACCACCTCCGCCGGGAACCACCGGCGGCACCGCCCTTGCGCGCGCCTCCCACCGGCGCCCCCACTTGCGCCTCCGAGGCCGCGGGCGCCCGACGCGGCGCCACGTCCACCACCTCTCGGGCCGCGCCCTCGCGACCACGGGCGCCGCCGCAAAGTTGCCCCCGCTCGCCCTCCTCCGCGGCCCGGCGCCACGGGCCGCACCTCCACGACAACGCCCTCCGCGGCCGCGCCTCCGCCACGGCCGCCGCCGCCTCGGCCGCGCCCCCACAATGGCCGGCGCAGGTCGCTCCTCGGTGACCGCCGGCTACGCCGCGGCGGGCTGATCCGCCGCTAAGACCTCGAAGCCTCGGCCGGCGCCGCGAGCTCTCGCCGCCGCCGCCGTGCTTGCCCCCGTCCGTGACGCTCTCGACGAGCGCCGCCGGGTGGGGATGGACGCGTCCGTCCTCAGCACCTTAGCTGGTGCAAGGGGGGCACGGTTGGCACCACCCCCGCGCGAGCACAAACAGAGGATTAGAACGCCCGATCGTCAAGAAATCAAACCAAAGTAAAGGATCGAGCCCCTTACCTCGAGGAGGAAAAGGCGCGCTTCCTTTTCCTCGAAGCCTCAGCGGATGAGGCCGGCGCGGCCGGCGCGCCCGCCGCCGCGCCTCCTCGACATCGCCGCCGCGCGCACGGCACGCTCGCCATGCGCGCCCGAGGTGCGCGCGGCGCCCGCCGGCGCGCCGCCGCCCTCGACGTCGATTGCATGGCGACGGGCGCCGTTGCGCCCGCCCCGGGCGATGCCGCCCTTGCCGCCGGAGCCGGCTCCGACGACGGGGGCGAGGGCTCCCACCTATCCGAGGGGCCTCCCCCTCGGCCCTCTTCCTCTTCGTCATCCCCCGAGGACGAGTACTCCTCGTCCCCGGGGAGGAGAGCCCCATCTCCTCGCGCGGCCGTGCCTCCGCGTTCCGCCGCTCACGACGCTCGTTGCGCCGCCGCGCGCTCCCTCGCCGCGCGCCGCCCGCTCCTGTTCCCCTCGCCGCGCCGCCCGCCAAGCGCGCGGGAGTCGGGGGTGGGCGGAACGGACTTGGAGGCGTTGAAGCTCACCACTGCATACAAAACACCAAGGACGCGTCGGGAAGGCGGAATCAACACCAAGAACTAAAACAAAATCAAGAATCGCACTCACCAATGGGCCGGTGGGGAGCATCTCGAGGTCCCACGGAGTCCGGTCCGGACGCATCGGCATCCGGTGTCGACGGCGTTCCGCGCCGGGTGAGCGCGTACGCCCGCGCCGAGCGGGGTCGGGGAGCATCCGCGACCTCGCCGAGTCGACGGGGTTGGCCGCCTCCGTTATCTCGAAGATGCGAGCGGCCTCTCCATCGCAGGCACGATCCGCCGGTGATGGAGGAAGGCGAGGACGCCCAACGCGTTCGGCCCCTCGCGCCGCGGGCTCTTCGTGGCGGCCGGGACCGAGTCCTGCCGCCTCGGTCTTGGGGCCGTGGACACCCCGTAGCCCCAAGAGCCGGGCTTCTCCTTGAACACCCGACCGGTGTACGGGGGGAGGCGGGGCTCGGCGTTGCGCAAGTAGAACCATCCCCGCTCCCGGCCGGCGTTGTTCGTCGTCATGGTGCGGGGGATGTAGTCGTCCTTGAAGTGCCCCCGCGGGGCAAGCGACATCCCGCCGGCGCGCCTTGCGTGGCGGGTCCTCGGCTCCGTCGTGGGGGCTGCGTGAAGAGCTCCGCGCGGAAGAGGTGTACCCGAGCTCCCAATTGGCGGGATCCCCGGGGTACCCCTCGCGAACGCCCACGAACGTGGCCGCTGCGAGATCGCGTTGGGCGCGAAGTTGTGCGGCTCCACGCCGTAGTAGTAGCACGGCGCGCCGCATGAAGCGGCTCGCCGGCGCGTTGAAGCCTCGCTCGTGGAAGCGGACGAAGGCGACCACGTAGCCCTCCGGCGGGTTGGGCGCGCGGTCCGCCGCCGGCGGCACTATCCACTCCCGGCGGGCGGCCATCCTCATTCGCCGACGGTGGCCGGCGACGACCGGTTCGCCAAGGGCCGGCGGGGTCCACCGTCGGCCGCTCCCGGGCATATGGGTCAAGGATCGTGAGGGGCGGAAGCGGCGCCATAGGAAGAAAGCAAAGGAATGCGAGAGCGGAGGCCGAGAAACGGAAGATGAGGTCTAATGGCGACACCGCGCGGTGGCAAAAGCGAGGCGAAGACGAAGGCGCAAGGGGGCGAAATGGTGAGGCGCTAAGGTAAAAAACCGCCGTCTCCCCTTTCCCTCGGATTTATAAGCCGCGGGCGAGCTCTCGGAGCGGATGTCCCGCGCGCATCTACTGCGGGGAATCTTCTCCTCACGCCGACGAACGGGCCCCACCACGACCGCAACGGCCACATCACCGCGGACGGGCCATCATCGCGACGAAGACTAGCGAGGACCGAGGCAAGCGGTCACATTCGCCCGCCACGCCGCCCACTACGCGCGCGCGCGCGCGCGCGACGCCAAAAAGGCGCGCCCGCGTTGCAGAGCCGCGGCCTCGACTGTAAGGCATTTAATGGCCCGCTCCCTTGCCAAGCAAGGAGGACCCTCGAGCGGGGCGAACCCCTGACTCGAGACAAAGATAGCCCTCGAAGGGACATCGACGTGAGAAGGTCGCCGGGGCCCGCTTGAAGTAAAGCGGGCGCCACGGCACCCATGCCGCGCAAAACCCTCGAGCGGCACGAGCCCTTGGCTCAAGACGATTTTAGCCCTCGAAGGGACATCGGCGTGAGAAGGTCGCCCGGGGCTCGCTTGAAGTAAAGCAGGCGCCACGGGCACCCATGCCACGCAAAACCCTCGAGCGGCACGAGCCCTTGGCTCAAGACGATTTCAGCCCTCGAAGGGACATCGGCGTGAGAAGGTCGCCCGGGGCCTGCTTGAAGTAAAGCAGGCGCCACGGGCACCCATGCCACGCAAAGACCTTGAGCGGCACGAGCCCTTGGCTCAAGACGATTTCGGCCCCTCGAAGGGACATCGACGTGAGAAGGTCGCCGGGGCCTCGCTTGAAGTAAAGCGGGCGCCACGGGCACCCATGCCACGTAAAACCCTCGAGCAAAGCACGAGCCCCCGGCACGAGACGAGATCAACTCTCTAAAAAGGGGGCACGCGCGTGAGAAGGTTGCCCGGCGCCCGCTTGAAGCAAAGCGGGTGCCACGGGCACCCATGCCACACTGTGCCACCAACCAGCGCCTCGAGGGCCGGCTCGCCCGGACCCCTCGACGGCCGCAAACGCAAAGACGGGGCCGCCCGGGCGCCGCCCCCGCACGGCCCTACTGATCAGGGGTTCGAAGCCTGACCCTCGACGGGTTCGAACGGGTGCCTCGCATCGCGCGAGTCGGGGACGACGAAGGCACGCGCACTTGAGCCGTTCCTCGAGCCCGTAGGCTCGAGGGTGCCCCACATGTCGTGTTCGAGAGCCGGCCGAGGGCGGCTAGTCGGGGGATCCCACCGAGGGAGAGCTTCCGCGCCCTCGGTCCCCTATCGAACGGGACCGAGCCCCACCTAGCAAACCAATGCAAGCGCTTCCATGGACGTGTCTCCGACCACGCGCCCTACCCTTATCGAACGGGGCATGGGCGTCCACTCGAATCACCCACTAGCAGCTCAAAGAGGAATCCGCAATCCGCAACCCGCTCGATGGGAGTTGCGGAAACCTCACCCTCCGTTCCGCGGAGGAGGGACGGCGAGGGCGCGTTAAGAAACAAGTCGTAAAGCTCTACCCGATCGCCTTGAACGGGCCCGGGCTCGGGGGCTTAACGCACGGCTACACCTCCTTGGCCCGCACCCACGGAGACGGCGCCGGCGGCGCGTGTGCCACCGGCCGGCCGAGACACCGCCGATGCCGGGTTGAAACATGTACCACACCCTCTAACCGGTTCTCGCGGTTAACCCGCGGCAGAGCACCCACACTCCCGGAGGGCTTCGGGGGGCTGGACCCGCGGGTCCGCCGACGCGGCCCCACGGAAGCGTTCGCAAGACAAGGAGGGAAGAACGTCCTATCGGTAGATTCCCGCATCCGCGGGGAGCCTCAATGGCAAACCCGCGGATGCTCGGGGGCTCATCGTCGGGGACGACCCTAGGGGTCCCCTTAAACAACGGGGGGAAATCCTCACTTAAAACCCGCAACGAAACCAAAACACAATCGCGCCCAACCTTGTGGGGACTCCGACGGCCCATCGAGGCGGCCCTCTTAGAAATCCCTCGGGCGGTGCTCGCCCGCTCGAGGATACGCGCCCCCTCGGCGGGCTCCGCCCCGTTCGAGGGGTAGCACTTCCTCGAGCGGGCTCCGCCTCGCCGAGGGCTCGCTCCCCTCGAGCAGGTTCCGCCTCGCTCGAGGGTACGCCCCGCCCTCGGCCGGTGTCCGCCACGCTCGAGGGTGCCCCTCACGCGTGCGCCGGCCCCGTACACGGGCATTTAACGCCCGACGCCGGCGAGACGGCGCCATCATGCGCCGGGGCTCGCCCCCGGTGCCGCCGCACCAACTCCCCGTGGAGGAGCCCATCCCCATCACCGTGGGGAGGGAGCGTGCGCCGCGGCCGGTGTCGTCCCGTGACGCCGTGCGCCCGCTCTAGTACGGCTAACGCGCGAGCCCTCGAAGGGGGCCGACGCACCCTCGATTCACTTTCTTGTGACCCTACGGGGGTTAGGTGGAGGCGCTAGGCCGGTGGAGCACCATCCCCGCCACCGTAACGAGCGTGGCCGCCATCCCCGCGCGTGCGGGCGCACGCCGGCGCCGTAGCAACAACCCCAAGACCGTGAAGCGCGTTGGGAAGGGACGCCGTTCTACCTACTCCCGTACTCCGTACGGCCAACGTCGCACCTCCCTCGAGCCTATCGAGGACATCGCCACCATCCACCGCCCTTCTACCCTCGAACCGCCACTTTGTTCGGGTACAAGGTAGGCCATGATGGCCGGATCGCCGCAAGGATCGCCGGACGCCCGCCCACTCTACAACGATAGCACGTCGTGCTTCCCCACGTAGCTAGATAGCGCGGCATGCATGTAACCCGCCCTCGCCCCTTGATCTATAAAAGGGAGAGCGAACCCCCCGGCCCGCAGGGGAACAGAGGCATACGAACACACGCGGACGAGAACGCACAAGACACCACGTACTACTTCTCCAATTCTTCGGCCGAATCCTCCGGGGACTTGGAAGCCACGCTTCCTCTCCCGCCTTGCTTGTAGCAGCCCCACCACAGCACCCCTTGCCGAGCAATATAGTGCCTTGAGCACACCACCGCCGGACGTACGCCCCCCTCGGCCGAAACCGGGATAAATCTCGTGTCCCTTATTGCTTAGCATCGACCATTGAGGGATAGACCTCGGCGCTATCTACCGGTTAGTGTCGGGACCATATTCCGCGCCGACACCCACGCCGTCCCCCGAGTCCCGGGGAGGGGGCTCTTGTGAGGCGGCGGGACGCCCACATGGTGGCGGGGAGGCCGAGGGCATGGTGCCGAGGCCTCTTCTTCCCGCGCGGCCGCTCCGCCACGGGGGAGAGGGGCGCGTTGGCGATCCGCCCACTTTTGCCGACGCCCGGTGAGGAGCGAGGATCCGTGGGGGAGAGCTCCGCAACCACGGCGCCGCGCTCGACCGAGCGTTGAACGAGGCGCTGCGGATTCATGGCGGCCCCGCGTGGCGCGTCTTCCAGGTGGGGCGCCGTCGTCTGCTTTCTTTGTTTTTCTCGTCTTCGCGCGCGATCCTTGCAACGTGACACTCATAGATCTCGGTTTGCTGGTGGCAGGAGCTCGAGCACCGCGCCCGCGACAAATACGGCGCCTTCGATCAGATGAGAGCCGAGCTCCACCAGCTCCGGGAGCGGTGCGACGCCTTCGACGCGCTCGTCGACGCCTTGAGGACTCGGGACGCTGGTCGTCGTACCGGGTTGTGGCCCCGCGTGATCGGCTCCGGGGAGTGTGAAAGGCGGACGCGCGCGCCCCTCCACCCTCGAGCGGGTTTGCACGTCCCTCATCGACCGGGATGAGGCGCTACGGCGAGCGCGGGCGGACCCCGGGAGAGGATGCGCACCCGGCGGCCAACGGCGGGAGACGGAGGTGGTCGCCGTCCGCAACGACAACCGGAGCTCCATTCATTGCTTCGGGGGGGTGCGAGTGCTCGGTAGAGCCGGCCGAGGAGAGGGCGCACGCGCTCGAGCGAGAAGGCCAAGGAGGCCGACGAACCGAAGGCCGCCCTCGACGCCAAGGGCGCGGCGCTCGCCATCGCGGAGGACCGGCTCCCGCGTAAGCGTACCACCCACCGGGGGGCCGAGGGGCATCTCCGGCAGAGTAGGCCGCCCTTGCCGACGCCCGGTCGGCGCTCGAGCAGAGCGCGTCGCTCGCGAGGGCGGCGCGAAGTCGCCGGAGGGGCGGAATGTCGAGTTCTCGAAACTCGAGGGCGAGCCGGTGGTGCTCGCATCACGAGCGCGAGCCGGGAGTTGGCCCTCCATGAGCGCAGCGAGACCGTCGGCCGGCCTTCGCAGGCGGTCGAGGCCGAGCGCCGCGCTCTCGAGGTGGAGAAGAAGCGAGGTCGAGGTTAAGTCATTGTTTGTCTTTTGTTTTGCCGATTTTCCCTTAGAGGGTTCGCCCCCTTTTCGATCCCCCTCTCGCTTGGCAACTTCAGAGCTTGCGCACCGCGCCGGGGCACACGGCCGAGCGGGCCGAGGCGCCGAAGACCTCCTACAACTCCTCCGAGCAGAGCCGCCGGAGTTGCGCTTCGCGCCCCTCGAGACCTCGCGGTGCCGTGGAGGGGGAGGGCGAGGCGCGGGCGGGAGCTCGGCCGGCCGCCGTCCGCGCGCCCTTGGCGGGCACGTCACCGGCGCATGCGTCGGCGCCGCACCTCGGCGTCCGAGAAGGCCCTCGGGGGTGGTGTGATCTCACTACGAGATCAACTTCGAGGCGGTGGCGGAGGGTTACATCGTCCCCGAGGGCGTCGAGGACGAGGTGGCGATGGAGCGTGTGGACGCGTTAGCCGTCGACGCCGCCGGGCGCTCGCCGAGGCCTTCGAGGAGTTTCTCGTTCCCGGATGCCGCCGATGCCGATGCTCCGCCGCTCGAAGATTGCGGGCGCCAAGCCCTTTTTTTGTTTTCTCGGTTAGCGTACGGCCACGTGGCCATGTAAATAAACGGATCACTTTGCTTCAAACGTTTGTGAAAGTGAAATGATGTCCTTTACTTTATTGCTTTGTTGACGGTTAATAATTGTATCAAAGTTCGTTCGTGACTCGCAAGCGTACAAGTCTCCCGTCGTAGTCAAGGGACCCTTCTTCCCTCGAGTGGTGAACCCAAGGTATCGAATCCGTGGAACAAATGTGTGACGCAAGACTTAATCTATTAAAGCCAAATAACTTCAATCTTCGATAAAAGACCTAATGCATCTAAGTAAAAGACATAAAACAAATCTAATCTACTAAAAACCGGAGAAAACAAAGTAAGATTGGGTAGATAAACCGATCCGGAGGGATCGGGGCAAGTCTTTTGTTGAAGTTCCAAGCAAGAGAAGAAGTAGCAAATCGAATCTTAATAAAAGCCTCTTTAAATCGTGGTTTCCCGTCCAAATCCGAAAACATCCGCCTTTCGAGACCCCCGTTCGTCACAACGTATCCCTATTCATGCGGGGAGCTTAGGGCGAGTCAAAAGACAAGTCGAGATTCTTTCGGAAGATCCGGCGTGTACCTCTAGCCACCGCGGCTACAAGAACACCCTATGTAATCTATCGCGCGAATAGAATTGGAATAAGCAAAGCCGATCGAAAAACGAAATCTTCGAGGAAACACTTGATCGCTAAGAAAAGATTCAACTTGATAATTCAACTATGACAATGATACATACACAAGATCACCACCGGGATCCTTCCTTGATCTTGCTTCTAGCTCCGGGAACTCCGACGTGGTCTTCCATGCAAGGTTCCCACGTCGGCTAGGGAAACCCTAGTCAACTAGCTCGACCCTCTCCTCTCCGACATGGTGTCCCTCTCTTCTCTGCTCCTCGGCGGCCGAAGACGAAATCTTCTCTGCGTGGCTCTCGGTCAGGGGACTATAAATAGCCCGATTGGCAGCTAGGGCAAAGGACGACGCGTTTGGGCCCTAAATGGGCCTGGGCCGACCGGACTGGGCCGGCCGGCCTGGGCCCATTTAGGCCCAGCCCGCGGGCTCCTTTGCCCGAGGTCGGTTCCCTTGCTTCCTGGATGCTTCCCCCTTCTGCATACGGGTCCATGTCGTCGGTTTCTCTCCGAATTGGACTCAACTCCTTGTCTTGGAAGATTCAACACTTTTCTGGTCAGGTCCCTGGAGTATGTCGTCTTCTCGGATCAAGTCCCCGGCTTCTTGGAGTTAATTTTACTTCATTGCATGACGTGTTCAGGGCTTCAAAGTCTTGTCATGAGGTGCTTGATGAACTTACCCCGAAAGTCTTGCATTCAACACTAAATCCCTGCATAAACATTAAACTCCAAAAACGACATGCACACGTGAACTTGTTATACCACGGGGGTTAGTACCAATGGATAAAGTATAAAACTCATGCCAACACCGAAGGTAAACTCATGGCTAGGTTGACGGATTTTCACCGTCAACATCTCCCCCATGCTTAAACCTTGCTCGTCCTCGAGTAAGCCTTCGATGGATATCATCATTGCTAAACAATGTTTAAACTTTGCATTTGATCATACATGAGAAAACATAATGCTCTCAAAATTTTAATTCATTAAAGTTCCATAAAGTACTAGCCTTCATCTCTACGGAGGGTAGATTCTTATTAAGCTTATCCCACAAGTATTAACATGCTCACAAAGTTTTAAATGGATCTCGAATTTTTGAAATGAAGAACGAGATAAGAAAAGCTAAACCAAATTCACAAATTTAAATCATCTTGTGTATTGCTCATGAACTCTCATCTCACTTGTCTCTCAAGCCTATATATTCTACTCCTTTCCCTCTCATATATATGTGGTAGGCTTTATATGGAGCTTTGGGAAAGTTTAGTCCTAACAAGATTTTATAAATGAGGTGTTGTCAAAACAAGAAAAGCTTCTCATGGTCTTACCGAGACTCGTCAAAAAGGTCATTGGAAAATAATGTTAAATCAAGGAGGGGAAAGAGAAAAATACACACACTTTTAGATGAGTGGACATGTGCAAATGGCAAAGAGTGATCCCGAGGCACAAAGGAAGTCCTCGTTATCGGATTGCACATGGTTGGAAAATGAGAATGGATCTTTTTAACTTGAAGCCTTGATTGCACTCTTAGAGAACCGGGGAGTTTACTTTACGCACATTTTTTTTTCTTTCTCATATTTCTCATTCTTTTCTTTCTTTCATTCATTCATTTTTTTCCTCGTCATATATTCAGCCCATGACTTCCACAACGAAGTTTTGATTTTTTTATACCTTGAAAGTCATGAGTATCACTGGATTTTTTTTTACCCAACCCTATACATCTCTTTCATCATTTTTTTTAAATATTCCCCTTTGAACTCTAAAACTGCACCGTACCTACCTCCTCCCCCATGCTTAGACGTTGCTCGTCCTCGAGCAAAGAGGCGAAAAATAAGGTAGGTACCGGAGATAATTTTCCTTGGAGAGATACTTGAAATCTTCAACGTTGGCACCGTCTTGCGATCTTCCTTGAATTGATGATCCATCCTCAATGATAGGTTGTGGTCAAGGAGGTAGTCACAAAAAGATGATATTTGGTTTAAGGGTGGATATCCGGCGAAGTTTGTGAGATCACCGATGCGGGGATACACAATGCACGGATAAAAGGCTAGCAAAAAGATAGATACGCAAAAACGGAATGACCAGCTTCTTAGTCTCGGGCCAGAGAAATCATGGCCTGCAAAAACTCACTCAAAAATAAATCTTGTACACTAAGGTTTATGCACTCAAATATATATAAGGCTTTGGATAGGTTGAGCAACACACAAGTGATATTTGTGACAAGGTTAGCAATATTTTTGAGCATAAAAGACATCTTTAATCTATTCATAACTTGAGAGCACATAAAACACTATGGGTCTTTATTTTAATCATAACCTCCGCTGAAAATTAAGCTAGCATTTAAATAAATTCAGATCTGTATTTTTAAGAGAGCACTAGCTTAAACATGCATAAATCAATTACAAAGATGAACAAAGCTGCAATTTTAATCATATATCATCATGGCACGAATTTTGTAACTTTTCCAATGATGTAATCAAGGTGGCGTCTTTATTAATGGTGACATCAAGTTGAAATACAAACCGAAAATAAACAAACATGCTTGCTGAAATTTAAATAAAAAACAGAAAATACTACGCAAACACACATAAGCAAAAGCTGAAAATTACGAGAGAAAAAGAAAAGAAAAGAAAACTAAAGTTCCTAAATCTTCTAGTCCTCCGCCGGTGGTTGATGTTGATGATCTTGATAATAATACCCTTGTTCATAATATGATTGGACATTCCCTCCGACGAATTGATTTGGCTCCACAAGGTGAAGGCGTCCGAGCTCGAAGGCAATATTTGCATTTCCTTCACCAAGCTGAGCTGCGTTAGCTTGGATGGCTGCGACGTTTTGAGCGTTTCTTGCAGCATACCCTCCAATTATGGCCATGCTTTGTTGTGGTTGGGGATGATGAGCGTAGGACTCCGCGAAGTTAGCGTTGGGAACAACATAATTTTGTGGGGGTACCGTGCACCACCCCCCCATGCTTGTCCTTGTGACCCTCCGTAATAACTTGGCGGAGGAGGGACCCCGCCGAATGGTTGCACATTGGGTTGTGCTCCACTCGCTTGTGCGGAGGATATTCCCTCCTCTACGATTCTTCCTCTTTTGTTCTTCCTTGCGGGGACAAGTAATCCCTCTTCCAACCAATCTTCCCTTCCTTCGGTGAAAAGCCTAAGCCTCTCATTCGGAAGGGGTAGGTTCACTATGGCCAATCGATAACCTCCTCTCTCATCTCCACTAATGTATTTGCCTTGCCGCAAATACTCAAAACCGAGAGAGGTACCACGCAAAAGGTGAGCGGGGTTTCTTGTGATCCCCGGCCGCAAGGAAAAGGCCAACATGGAGAGGTAACACCCCGAACCAAAATTACCCGCCCCCGATGTTGCTTCACAACACCAACGGTTGATCATGAGGTAAGAGGGGTCTATTGGCTGCCTGGCAATTAAAGCCGAGTATAGCCAATTCAACTCCGTGTCGGTCACCTTTGTTTCCTTCATCCTCCCCAATACCCTCTTGCACATCCAAGAGTGAAATATCCGGATAATGGGGTTGCGGATGCAATTGCGTTGTTGATGGGCTTCTCCGGAGATCATGTTCCAAAATCCCGCCAACATGCCGGGTGGTACGTCAACTTTCTCCGAGCTCCCTTGTGGAATCCAAGTAGCTCCCTAACGTGCTCGTAGGGAACCACTTGTTCGATTCCCTCCAAACGGAATGACAAGCTTTGCACCCCATCATCATCAACGATGGGTGCAATAGTCATTAAAATTTCCAAGGTGTAACCCAAGTGGGTGTCCACCGATATTCCGTTGGAGAACCGAACCCACCCGAGGTGCCCCAACATGTAGTATATGTCGGTGCGAAAACCCAAGGTGTGGAGTGCTTGGTCGTCGAGCTCGACGTTTGGCACAAGCCTCTTCTCAAGATTTGCGAGCCTATCCTCCTCCTCCGCCGACAAGATGATGAAGCCGTACGAAGATTGTGTTGGGGTGTAAGGAGGTGGTGCGGTTGAGCGAGTCGATCGTCGTGGTGGCGCGGGCTGCTCCTCCGTGTGCCCACGAGGTTCGGTGAACCTCATGGAAGTGCTTCTCGCAGCCCTCATACCACCAAGGAGGAGAGCGTCGTTCCTCCTCGGTGGTGCCGTGTCCGTCTCCATGCTCGGGGAGACTCGGAAACCGAGTGCCTCCTCGAAGACGTGGTTGATGACGGCTTGGACGACGACGAACTCTTCTTCTTAGAGAAGAGACTTGTGGTCTTCTTCCACATGTTCGCTGCACTCTCTCTTCAACTAAAAATCCGGGTTGCAACCGGTAAACTAGGCACTTAAACTCTTTGCTTCGGATGTGGACTTGGAGTGGATTAAGGAGGTGGATTTTTTTTCTTGAGTCATCAAGCTTGGGAAGGTTGGATATGTCTACGGAGGTTTTGAGCACACAAACATGAACACACAAACAAAGGAAGGAGAGGGAAGCTTGCGCGCGGAAAACGGGAGCTTGGGGGGCTCCTTATGAAGGTGAGGCCGGCCTCGGTGCTCCTCCCCGTCTCGTCTTTCTTCCAGCACGATCATTTCACCTCTGCAACTTTCCCCCGCCCGCGTGCTCCACGAGTTGCACCGCCCAAACGCTCTCGTCCACTATTGGTCCTCCCACTTGATGCTTCATGTTTTGGGTTATGTCCATACTCCCTAGCTCCACTTGCCTCACATGCCACCATGAAATTCCTACAAAGTTGATGCTTGCTGCCCACCATGCTTGTCCTTCGCATGTGAAATTGGTGAAAGTTGATGAAAGGGAATCCAATGGTGCATGCATGATTGCTAGATTGCCTCCATTAAG
Organism: Cenchrus americanus; assembly: GCA_947561735.1. Lineage (NCBI taxonomy): Eukaryota > Viridiplantae > Streptophyta > Magnoliopsida > Poales > Poaceae > Cenchrus > Cenchrus americanus. The sequence continues at coordinate 85,532,438 of OX387240.1, read as the reverse complement.
GTGTGTTTAAGGTTAAGCACTCCTCTAATTCGAAATTTAAAATATTTTTCAGAGCCATGCAAGAGCTCGAACATAATTTTAGAGAAGTTTTTAAACCATTAAAAACAAATGCAAGTCGAAAATATTTTCTTTTTACGTCGATTTCGGTCTCACCGGTATAGTTTGCCTTCATTGGTTGAGAGCAGACATTTTCCCGGCTTGATCATGGGGGCATAGGTTTAGGTTCTAATTTTGGCTAAATAAGAAAGATTTTGAATAAAACAAAATTAGAATAGGCTTAGAAAAATTCTAATCCTAGAGAAACCAAGGATACGGATTTTTAAAACCAACCAAAAGCTTTGATTTCTAGGTTCACGCGAGTTCTACCACGTGCTGAATTTTATTAACACTTAAACATAAATCGTGGCTCTACTCGTGTGGTTTTAGCATGAAAAATAAGTCAACCTCAGCACCATAATGAGGGTGAAAGGTTGAGTTAAGGTTCTGAAATTATTTGGTTGAGGGTTTCTCGAAAAGAAAAGAATCAAACAAGCACATAGGAGGGTTCATGCAAAGGGTTTTTGATAAAGCAACATTCAATCAAGAACTATGTCTCTAATATTGTTCAACCACTTCTAAGTCTAATGTCTTTGCGTAATAAAACTCAAAAATTAAATTATTAAAAAGACTCGAAAAACCTGGAATCGGGTTGTCCTCCCGTAGCTTATTCTTGACTCGACGAAACGGGTTGCCTCCCCGCCTAGCGCTTCGTTTATAGTCTATAGCTAGACTTCTTCACTTGATTACTTTGGATCAACGCTCTTTGTGGGCGTTGCAATCTTGGGTACCCGCTTTGGCTTAGTCAATTTTTTTTTTGGTCTTCACAGTCGGCTTTGTCCTTTGGTCTTGACGGATGCAACAACTTCCTTGTGGCTCGGCATCTCGAACTCCGGTCCTTCGGTCGTGATCTTCATGGTCTCTAGTGTGATCCTTCATCTCTCCCGAATGAGCTCGAGTAGCCTTCGCCGTCTTGGGACCTTGGAGTTGTCTCGGATATTCTTCTTCGTTACCCATCGGGTGCCGGCAAGTTGTCCCACTTGCGCCTAGCATCTTCATCACGATGAACACTTCACGTATAGAGCTTCCGACCTCCGTCACCTTGGACATGGTCGTACTCCACACACTCCTTGCATGAGGATCTTGCTTCGGTGGCCTTTAGGTGTTGAGCTTCTTTCTTCATCTCCATCTTCTCCATCCTCCTCTTAAGTAAACCGATATGCCACTCAAGGAATCCGACTCGTATGCATTCAGCTCTCGCAATCGTCATGCGGATAGTTGAGACTTTGATCTTGAACGGCCTCCCGGCGTCTTGAAGGTTTATGATAGGTAGATCAACGATGTCGGGGTTCGCAGCGCTCCGGTGGTTGAGGTTGATCTTCCTTTGGACTTGGAGGTGGTGATTCCCTTGGAGATTTCGACGGTCCTTCGACTTCAACTTTTGAATCTAGGGTTTCCACCCCTTTAGCTTGTGTTGCATGTCACCTTTGCTCGTAAAGTTTTCCTGGATCATCCACAAAAAAGTTTGGGTTTCTTGGAGAGGTAGCCAACCATCTCGTTAGGGTTAGCAATAAACAAAGTATGCGAGAAAAAAAACTAGAAAACAAAACAAATCTATAAAGACTAGAGTTAGACAACTAGATTAGATGTATTTTGAGGATGATCAAAATTTAATAGATGCAAAAATAAAACAAAATCAGTACTGAAAATTACAAAAAAAAGCAATAAAAAATCAAATCTTGATCACTTGTTCCCCGGCAACGGCGCCAGAAAAAGGGGCTTGTTGACGGTTAATAATTGTATCAAAGTTCGTTCGTGACTCGCAAGCGTACAAGTCTCCCGTCGTAGTCAAGGGACCCTTCTTCCCTCGAGTGGTGAACCCAAGGTATCGAATCCGTGGAACAAATGTGTGACGCAAGACTTAATCTATTAAAGCCAAATAACTTCAATCTTCGATAAAAGACCTAATGCATCTAAGTAAAAGACATAAAACAAATCTAATCTACTAAAAACCGGAGAAAACAAAGTAAGATTGGGTAGATAAACCGATCCGGAGGGATCGGGGCAAGTCTTTTGTTGAAGTTCCAAGCAAGAGAAGAAGTAGCAAATCGAATCTTAATAAAAGCCTCTTTAAATCGTGGTTTCCCGTCCAAATCCGAAAACATCCGCCTTTCGAGACCCCCGTTCGTCACAACGTATCCCTATTCATGCGGGGAGCTTAGGGCGAGTCAAAAGACAAGTCGAGATTCTTTCGGAAGATCCGGCGTGTACCTCTAGCCACCGCGGCTACAAGAACACCCTATGTAATCTATCGCGCGAATAGAATTGGAATAAGCAAAGCCGATCGAAAAACGAAATCTTCGAGGAAACACTTGATCGCTAAGAAAAGATTCAACTTGATAATTCAACTATGACAATGATACATACACAAGATCACCACCGGGATCCTTCCTTGATCTTGCTTCTAGCTCGGGAACTCCGACGTGGTCTTCCATGCAAGGTTCCCACGTCGGCTAGGGAAACCCTAGTCAACTAACTCGACCCTCTCCTCTCCGACATGGTGTCCCTCTCTTCTCTGCTCCTCGGCGGCCGAAGACGAAATCTTCTATGCGTGGCTCTCGGTCGGGGGACTATAAATAGCCCGATTGGCGGCTAGGGCAAAGGACGACGCGTTTGGGCCCTAAATGGGCACGGGCCGACCGGACCGGGCCGGCCGGCCCGGGGCCCATTTAGGCCCGGCCCCGCGGGCTCCTTTGCCCGAGGTCGGTTCCCTTGCTTCCTGGATGCTTCCCCCTTCGCATACGGGTCCATGTCGTCGGTTTCTCTCCGAATTGGACTCAACTCCTTGTCTTGGAAGATTCAACACTTTTACGGTCGGGTCCCCGGAGTATGTCGTCTTCTCGGATCAAGTCCCCGGCTTCTTGGAGTTAATTTTACTTCATTGCATGACGTGTTCGGGGCTTCAAAGTCTTGTCATGAGGTGCTTGATGAACTTACCCCGAAAGTCTTGCATTCAACACTAAATCCCGCATAAACATTAAACTCCAAAAACGACATGCACACGTGAACTTGTTATACCACGGGGGTTAGTACCAATGGATAAAGTATAAAACTCATGCCAACACCGAAGGTAAACTCATGGCTAGGTTGACGGATTTTCACCGTCAACATCTCCCCCATGCTTAAACCTTGCTCGTCCTCGAGTAAGCCTTCGATGGATATCATCATTGCTAAACAATGTTTAAACTTTGCATTTGATCATACATGAGAAAACATAATGCTCTCAAAATTTTAATTCATTAAAGTTCCATAAAGTACTAGCCTTCATCTCTACGGAGGGTAGATTCTTATTAAGCTTATCCCACAAGTATTAACATGCTCACAAAGTTTTAAATGGATCTCGAATTTTTGAAATGAAGAACGAGATAAGAAAAGCTAAACCAAATTCACAAATTTAAATCATCTTGTGTATTGCTCATGAACTCTCATCTCACTTGTCTCTCAAGCCTATATATTCTACTCCTTTCCCTCTCATATATATGTGGTAGGCTTTATATGGAGCTTTGGGAAAGTTTAGTCCTAACAAGATTTTATAAATGAGGTGTTGTCAAAACAAGAAAAGCTTCTCATGGTCTTACCGAGACTCGTCAAAAAGGTCATTGGAAAATAATGTTAAATCAAGGAGGGGAAAGAGAAAAATACACACACTTTTAGATGAGTGGACATGTGCAAATGGCAAAGAGTGATCCCGAGGCACAAAGGAAGTCCTCGTTATCGGATTGCACATGGTTGGAAAATGAGAATGGATCTTTTTAACTTGAAGCCTTGATTGCACTCTTAGAGAACCGGGGAGTTTACTTTACGCACATTTTTTTTTTCTTTCTCATATTTCTCATTCTTTTCTTTCTTTCTTTCATTCATTCATTTTTTTCCTCGTCATATATTCAGCCCATGACTTCCACAACGAAGTTTTGATTTTTTTATACCTTGAAAGTCATGAGTATCACTTGGATTTTTTTTTACCCAACCCTATACATCTCTTTCATCATTTTTTTAAAATATTCCCCTTTGAACTCTAAAACTGCACCGTACCTACCTCCTCCCCCATGCTTAGACGTTGCTCGTCCTCGAGCAAAGAGGCGAAAAATAAGGTAGGTACCGGAGATAATTTTCCTTGGAGAGATACTTGAAATCTTCAACGTTGGCACCGTCTTGCGATCTTCCTTGAATTGATGATCCATCCTCAATGATAGGTTGTGGTCAAGGAGGTAGTCACAAAAAGATGATATTTGGTTTAAGGGTGGATATCCGGCGAAGTTTGTGAGATCACCGATGCGGGGATACACAATGCACGGATAAAAGGCTAGCAAAAAGATAGATACGCAAAAACGGAATGACCAGCTTCTTAGTCTCGGGCCAGAGAAATCATGGCCTGCAAAAACTCACTCAAAAATAAATCTTGTACACTAAGGTTTATGCACTCAAATATATATAAGGCTTTGGATAGGTTGAGCAACACACAAGTGATATTTGTGACAAGGTTAGCAATATTTTTGAGCATAAAAGACATCTTTAATCTATTCATAACTTGAGAGCACATAAAACACTATGGGTCTTTATTTTAATCATAACCTCCGCTGAAAATTAAGCTAGCATTTAAATAAATTCAGATCTGTATTTTTAAGAGAGCACTAGCTTAAACATGCATAAATCAATTACAAAGATGAACAAAGCTGCAATTTTAATCATATATCATCATGGCACGAATTTTGTAACTTTTCCAATGATGTAATCAAGGTGGCGTCTTTATTAATGGTGACATCAAGTTGAAATACAAACCGAAAATAAACAAACATGCTTGCTGAAATTTAAATAAAAAACAGAAAATACTACGCAAACACACATAAGCAAAAGCTGAAAATTACGAGAGAAAAAGAAAAGAAAAGAAAACTAAAGTTCCTAAATCTTCTAGTCCTCCGCCGGTGGTTGATGTTGATGATCTTGATAATAATACCCTTGTTCATAATATGATTGGACATTCCCTCCGACGAATTGATTTGGCTCCACAAGGTGAAGGCGTCCGAGCTCGAAGGCAATATTTGCATTTCCTTCACCAAGCTGAGCTGCGTTAGCTTGGATGGCTGCGACGTTTTGAGCGTTTCTTGCAGCATACCCTCCAATTATGGCCATGCTTTGTTGTGGTTGGGGATGATGAGCGTAGGACTCCGCGAAGTTAGCGTTGGGAACAACATAATTTTGTGGGGGTACCGGTGCACCACCCCCCCATGCTTGTCCTTGTGACCCTCCGTAATAACTTGGCGGAGGAGGGACCCCGCCGAATGGTTGCACATTGGGTTGTGCTCCACTCGCTTGTGCGGAGGATATTCCCTCCTCTACGATTCTTCCTCTTTTGTTCTTCCTTGCAGGGACAAGTAATCCCTCTTCCAACCAATCTTCCCTTCCTTCGGTGAAAAGCCTAAGCCTCTCATTCGGAAGGGGTAGGTTCACTATGGCCAATCGATAACCTCCTCTCTCATCTCCACTAATGTATTTGCCTTGCCGCAAATACTCAAAACCGAGAGAGGTACCACGCAAAAGGTGAGCGGGGTTTCTTGTGATCCCCGGCCGCAAGGAAAAGGCCAACATGGAGAGGTAACACCCCGAACCAAAATTACCCGCCCCCGATGTTGCTTCACAACACCAACGGTTGATCATGAGGTAAGAGGGGTCTATTGGCTGCCTGGCAATTAAAGCCGAGTATAGCCAATTCAACTCCGTGTCGGTCACCTTTGTTTCCTTCATCCTCCCCAATACCCTCTTGCACATCCAAGAGTGAAATATCCGGATAATGGGGTTGCGGATGCAATTGCGTTGTTGATGGGCTTCTCCGGAGATCATGTTCCAAAATCCCGCCAACATGCCGGGTGGCACGTCAACTTTCTCCGGAGCTCCCTTGTGGAATCCAAGTAGCTCCCTAACGTGCTCGTAGGGAACCACTTGTTCGATTCCCTCCAAACGGAATGACAAGCTTTGCACCCCATCATCATCAACGATGGGTGCAATAGTCATTAAAATTTCCAAGGTGTAACCCAAGTGGGTGTCCACCGATATTCCGTTGGAGAACCGAACCCACCCGAGGTGCCCCAACATGTAGTATATGTCGGTGCGAAAACCCAAGGTGTGGAGTGCTTGGTCGTCGAGCTCGACGTTTGGCACAAGCCTCTTCTCAAGATTTGCGAGCCTATCCTCCTCCTCCGCCGACAAGATGATGAAGCCGTACGAAGATTGTGTTGGGGTGTAAGGAGGTGGTGCGGTTGAGCGAGTCGATCGTCGTGGTGGCGCGGGCTGCTCCTCCGTGTGCCCACGAGGTTCGGTGAACCTCATGGAAGTGCTTCTCGCAGCCCTCATACCACCAAGGAGGAGAGCGTCGTTCCTCCTCGGTGGTGCCGTGTCCGTCTCCATGCTCCGGGAGACTCGGAAACCGAGTGCCTCCTCGAAGACGTGGTTGATGACGGCTTGGACGACGACGAACTCTTCTTCTTAGAGAAGAGACTTGTGGTCTTCTTCCACATGTTCGCTGCACTCTCTCTTCAACTAAAAATCCGGGTTGCAACCGGTAAACTAGGCACTTAAACTCTTTGCTTCGGATGTGGACTTGGAGTGGATTAAGGAGGTGGATTTTTTTTCTTGAGTCATCAAGCTTGGGAAGGTTGGATATGTCTACGGAGGTTTTGAGCACACAAACATGAACACACAAACAAAGGAAGGAGAGGGAAGCTTGCTCGCAGAAAACGGGAGCTTGGGGGGCTCCTTATGAAGGTGAGGCCGGCCTCGGTGCTCCTCCCCGTCTCGTCTTTCTTCCGGCACGATCATTTCACCTCGCAACTTTCCCGCCCGCGTGCTCCACGAGTTGCACCGCCCAAACGCTCTCGTCCACTATTGGTCCTCCCACTTGATGCTTCATGTTTTGGGTTATGTCCATACTCCCTAGCTCCACTTGCCTCACATGCCACCATGAAATTCCTACAAAGTTGATGCTTGCTGCCCACCATGCTTGTCCTTCGCATGTGAAATTGGTGAAAGTTGATGAAAGGGAATCCAATGGTGCATGCATGATTGCTAGATTGCCTCCATTAAGGTGTGTTTAAGGTTAAGCACTCCTCTAATTCGAAATTTAAAATATTTTTCAGAGCCATGCAAGAGCTCGAACATAATTTTAGAGAAGTTTTTAAACCATTAAAAACAAATGCAAGTCGAAAATATTTTCTTTTTACGTCGATTTCGGTCTCACCGGTATAGTTTGCCTTCATTGGTTGAGAGCGAGACATTTTCCGGCTTGATCATGGGGGCATAGGTTTAGGTTCTAATTTTGGCTAAATAAGAAAGATTTTGAATAAAACAAAATTAGAATAGGCTTAGAAAAATTCTAATCCTAGAGAAACCAAGGATACGGATTTTTAAAACCAACCAAAAGCTTTGATTTCTAGGTTCACGCGAGTTCTACCACGTGCTGAATTTTATTAACACTTAAACATAAATCGTGGCTCTACTCGTGTGGTTTTAGCATGAAAAATAAGTCAACCTCAGCACCATAATGAGGGTGAAAGGTTGAGTTAAGGTTCTGAAATTATTTGGTTGAGGGTTTCTCGAAAAGAAAAGAATCAAACAAGCACATAGGAGGGTTCATGCAAAGGGTTTTTGATAAAGCAACATTCAATCAAGAACTATGTCTCTAATATTGTTCAACCACTTCTAAGTCTAATGTCTTTGCGTAATAAAACTCAAAAATTAAATTATTAAAAAGACTCGAAAAACCCGGAATCGGGTTGTCCTCCCGTAGCTTATTCTTGACTCGACGAAACGGGTTGCCTCCCGCCTAGCGCTTCGTTTATAGTCTATAGCTAGACTTCTTCACTTGATTACTTTGGATCAACGCTCTTTGTGGGCGTTGCAATCTTGGGTACCCGCTTTGGCTTAGTCAATTTTTTTTTGGTCTTCACAGTTGGCTTTGTCCTTTGGTCTTGACGGATGCAACAACTTCCTTGTGGCTCGGCATCTCGAATTCCGGTCCTTCGGTCGTGATCTTCATGGTCTCTAGTGTGATCCTTCATCTCTCCCGAATGAGCTCGAGTAGCCTTCGCCGTCTTGGGACCTTGGAGTTGTCTCGGATATTCTTCTTCGTTACCCATCGGGTGCCCGGCAAGTTGTCCCACTTGCGTCTAGCATCTTCATCACGATGAACACTTCACGTATAGAGCTTCCGACCTCCGTCACCTTGGACATGGTCGTACTCCACACATTCCTTGCATGAGGATCTTGCTTCAGCAGCCTTTAGGTGTTGAGCTTCTTTCTCCATCTCCACCTTCTCCATCCTCCTCTTAAGTAAACCGATATGCCACTCAAGGAATCCGACTCGTATGCATTCGGCTCTCGCAATCGTCATGCGGATAGTTGAGACTTTGATCTTGAACGGCCTCCCGGCGTCTTGAAGGTTTATGATAGGTAGATCAACGATGTCGGGGTTCGCGGCGCTCCGGTGGTTGAGGTTGATCTTCCTTTGGACTTGGAGGTGGTGATTCCCTTGGAGATTTCGACGGTCCTTCGACTTCAACTTTTGAATCTAGGGTTTCCACCCCTTTAGCTTGTGTTGCATGTCACCTTTGCCCGTAAAGTTTTCCTGGATCATCCACAAAAAAGTTTGGGTTTCTTGGAGAGGTAGCCAACCATCTCCGTTAGGGTTAGCAATAAACAAAGTATGCGAGAAAAAAACTAGAAAACAAAACAAATCTATAAAGACTAGAGTTAGACAACTAGATTAGATGTATTTTGAGGATGATCAAAATTTAATAGATGCAAAAATAAAACAAAATCAGTACTGAAAATTACAAAAAAAAGCAATAAAAAATCAAATCTTGATCACTTGTTCCCCGGCAACGGCGCCAGAAAAAGGGGCTTGTTGACGGTTAATAATTGTATCAAAGTTCGTTCGTGACTCGCAAGCGTACAAGTCTCCCGTCGTAGTCAAGGGACCCTTCTTCCCTCGAGTGGTGAACCCAAGGTATCGAATCCGTGGAACAAATGTGTGACGCAAGACTTAATCTATTAAAGCCAAATAACTTCAATCTTCGATAAAAGACCTAATGCATCTAAGTAAAAGACATAAAACAAATCTAATCTACTAAAAACCGGAGAAAACAAAGTAAGATTGGGTAGATAAACCGATCCGGAGGGATCGGGGCAAGTCTTTTGTTGAAGTTCCAAGCAAGAGAAGAAGTAGCAAATCGAATCTTAATAAAAGCCTCTTTAAATCGTGGTTTCCCGTCCAAATCCGAAAACATCCGCCTTTCGAGACCCCCGTTCGTCACAACGTATCCCTATTCATGCGGGGAGCTTAGGGCGAGTCAAAAGACAAGTCGAGATTCTTTCGGAAGATCCGGCGTGTACCTCTAGCCACCGCGGCTACAAGAACACCCTATGTAATCTATCGCGCGAATAGAATTGGAATAAGCAAAGCCGATCGAAAAACGAAATCTTCGAGGAAACACTTGATCGCTAAGAAAAGATTCAACTTGATAATTCAACTATGACAATGATACATACACAAGATCACCACCGGGATCCTTCCTTGATCTTGCTTCTAGCTCTCCGGGAACTCCGACGTGGTCTTCCATGCAAGGTTCCCACGTCGGCTAGGGAAACCCTAGTCAACTAACTCGACCCTCTCCTCTCCGACATGGTGTCCCTCTCTTCTCTCGCTCCTCGGCGGCCGAAGACGAAATCTTCTATGCGTGGCTCTCGGTCGGGGGACTATAAATAGCCCGATTGGCGGCTAGGGCAAAGGACGACGCGTTTGGGCCCTAAATGGGCTCGGGCCGACCGGGACCCGGGCCGGCCGGCCGGGCCCATTTAGGCCCGGCCCCGCGGGCTCCTTTGCCCGAGGTCGGTTCCCTTGCTTCCGGATGCTTCCCCCTTCGCATACGGGTCCATGTCGTCGGTTTCTCTCCGAATTGGACTCAACTCCTTGTCTTGGAAGATTCAGGCACTTTTCCGGTCGGGTCCCCGGAGTATGTCGTCTTCTCGGATCAAGTCCCCGGCTTCTTGGAGTTAATTTTACTTCATTGCATGACGTGTTCGGGGCTTCAAAGTCTTGTCATGAGGTGCTTGATGAACTTACCCCGAAAGTCTTGCATTCAACACTAAATCCCCGCATAAACATTAAACTCCAAAAACGACATGCACACGTGAACTTGTTATACCACGGGGGTTAGTACCAATGGATAAAGTATAAAACTCATGCCAACACCGAAGGTAAACTCATGGCTAGGTTGACGGATTTTCACCGTCAACAATTGCGCTTTTTTGTTTCTCCTTCTTCCCGAGTAAATTCTAGTTAGGGGAGTTCGATTTTCGCGAGCGCCCGCCGGGTCGGAGGCAAGAGAGAAGGGCCATATCCTCGCGAGGCGTAGGCTATCTCTCGACTCGCGCGTCCTTTCCGCTAGGCCGCCCGCGCCTTGTTCGAATTTTGCTCGAGGCCGAAGTAGAAACATGCTTAGTGCGCGTGGGTTTTTTCTTTTTTTTGCAAAAAAATGGGACCATTTTTTTGGGGGGGGATGCCCCCCCCGTAGTAGCCCCCGAGGGTAACTTGGGTTTCGGGGGGAAAGCCGAGTTGCCCTTTTATTGAACTCGGTGATGTTTACATGGTTGTTGCCAATCGGGGTGTTAGGAACGTGATTTACAACAAAAGACTTGGAAATCCTGGCTAGGGATAGAAGCGACGTAGCTGTTGGATGTTCCAAGCGTTGGTGAGTTCTTCACCGTCCTCGTTGGCTAGCTTGTACGTGCCGGGCTTGAGCACCTTCACTACGACGTAGGGTCCCTCCCACGGAGGTGATAGCTTGTGGCGTCCTCGGTTGTCTTGGCGTAGCCTTAGGACCAAATCCTCCTCGGCCGAAGTCCCGTCCGCAATCTCTCGTGTCCGGTAGCGCCCGAGGGACTGCGGTATCTTGCGGAGTGCATCAAGGCCACGAGGCGCGCTTCGTCCAGCTGGTCCAGTGAGTCCTCGCGGGCTCGCTGGTTGGCATCCTCGTCGTAGCCTCGTACCCCGGGTGACCCATACTCTAAGTCCGTGGGGAGGACGGCCTCCGCGCCATGGACTAGAAAAAACGGGGTGAACCCGGTGGCTGCGCTTGGGGTGGTCCTTAGGCTCCACACGACCGCGGGTAATTCTTGGAGCCATTTCCGACCGGTACTTATTCAAGCGGTCGAAAATTCGGGCTTAAGGCCTTGTAGGATCATGCCGTTGGCACGCTCTACTTGGCCGTTAGTCCGTGGGTGCGCCACGGCTGCCCAATCCACACGGATGTGGAATTTGTCGCGAGAACTCCGGGATTTTCCCGCCCGTGAACCGGGACCCGTTGTCGGTGATGATGGAGTTTGGCACTCCAAAACGATGGACGATGTCGGTGAAGAACGTCAACGCTTGCTCGCGCCCGAGATTCGTAATGGGGCGTACTTCTACCCACTTGGAAAATTTGTCGATTGCAACCAACTAGTGGGTGAAGCCCCCGGCGCCTTTCGCAGGGGTCCGACGATGTCCGGCCCCCACACGGCGAAAGGCCATGTTATGGGGATGGTGCGGGGACGTGAGCGGGGAAGGTTGGATTTGCGGGCGTAGAACCGACACCCTTCGCGGTGCGCACGATCTCGGCCGGCATCCGCGACCGCTGTGGGCCAGTAAAAGCCTTGACGGAACGCATTGCCTACGAGGGTGCGGGGCGCGGCGTGATGGCCGCGATCCCCGCGTGAATGTCCCGAAGGAGCTCGCGCCCCTCGAGGATGGGCACGCATCGCTGCGGGGATGCGGAAGCGCGCGCGCTTGTGCGGCTCGCCGTCGACGAGGGCAAAGGACTTGGCCGTCCTAGCGATGCGCCCGGCCTCGGCCCGGTCCGAGGGGAGTTCCCCTCGAGCCATCCGGGCGACATACTTGTCGCGCCAATCCGCCCCGATGGGGGCGGCTCGACATCCATCACATCGGCCTCGTCGGCGCCGTACCCCTCGAGTAGGGAGAGCACATATGCCTCGTTCGAGGGGTCCTCATCCATGGGCTCCGCGCCTGCTGGATTCGAGGGAGCCCCCGAGGGTTCCGCGTGGTTCGAGGGGTGCGGCTCGAGGGTGACGGAGGGCTGGGCGATGTCTCGGGCAAAAACGTTCGGGGGGACAGTGATCCGCCCGGACGCGATCTTGGCCAGCTCGTCCGCCTCCTCGTTGTACCGGCGGGGCACGTGATTGAGCTCGATGCCGTAGAATTTGTCCTCAAGGGCTCGCACGGCCTTGCGGACGCTTCCATCTTGTCGTCGTGGCAGCTCGCATTTTTCATGACTTGGTCAATCACGAGCTGCGAATCCCCCCGCACGTCGAGGTGCTTGACGCCTATCTCGATGGCGATCTTGAGGCCGCAAAGGAGGGGCCTCGTACTCGGCCATGTTGTTTGACGCGGGGAAGTGGAGACGTCGCGTACCGCATGTGCTCCCCGAGGGGTGACACGAAGAGCGAGCCCGCGCCCGCCCGGTCTTCATCACCGAGCCGTCGAAATACGGAGTCGGCACTCGTCCGGATCCGTGGCGGCGGTAGTTGCGTGTCCGTCCACTCGGCGACGAAATGCGCCGGGATCCGGGACTTGATGGCCTTGCGCGGGGCGTAGGCGAGCGTCTCGCCATCGGCTCCACCGACCACTTGGCGATCCCCGCCCGCCGCGTCCGGATTGCGGATGATCTCCCCCGGCGGGAAGGAGGAGACCACCGTAGCGGGGGTGGGCCTCGAAGTAGTGGCGAGCTTGCGTCGTGCAAGGACCACCGCGTACGGCGGCCTTCTCGGACTTGAGGGTAGCGTGTCTTGGTGTCGGACAAGACTTCGCCGATGTAGTACACCGGCCGCTGGACCGGCAAGGTGTGCCCTTCTTCCATGCGCTCTACCACGATCACGGCGCCGACCACCCGGGTGGTTGCGGCCACGTAGAGTTGCGAGAGGTTCGCCGTCCCGCGCGGTGTGAGGATCGGGGCGTGGGTCAAGGACGCCTTCGGCTTATCGAGCGCATCCCGGGCCTCGGTGGTCCGGGAGAAGCGCTCGTGCTTTTTGAGGAGGCGGTAGAGGGGCAAGCCCTTTTCGCCGAGCCATGAGATGAAGCGGCTCAAGGCGGCGAGGCACCCCAAAGACCTTTTGTACCCCTTTGAGGTCCCGAATTGGACCCATTCGCTCGAGGGCCGCAACCTTCTCGGGGTTGGCCTCGATGCTTTGCTTGGGAGACTATGTATCCTAGGAGCATGCCCCGCGGCACACCAAAGACACATTTTTCGGGGTTCGGTTTTACCCCGTTGGCCCGTAGGCGGTGAACACGATGTTGAGGTCGCCAACCGGGTCGTCCGCCTTCTCGGTTTTTACGACGATGTCGTCTACGTACGCCTCAACCATTCGCCCTATGTGATCTCCGAAAACGTGTTGCATGCAACGTTGATATGTTGCACCCGCGTTCGGAGGCCGAATGGCATCGTGACGTAGCAAAACATCCCGAACGGCGTGATGAATGAAGTCGCGAGCTGGTCGGACTCCTTCATCTTTATTTGGTGATACCGGAGTAGGCATCAAGGAAGCAAAGTAGCTCACACCCTACTGTTGAATCAACAATCGATCGATGCGTGGCAAAGGAAAGGGAACTTTAGGACATGCTTTATTAAGACTAGTGTAGTCTATACACATCCGCCATTTCCCGTTCTTTTTCTTTACTAGTACGAGATTCGCTAGCCATGTAGCGTGGAACACTTCCTTGATGAACCCGGCCTCGAGAAGCTTCCCGCAGCTCCGCTCCGATCGCCCGCCGCCGCTCCTCGTCGAAGCGGCGGAGCCGCCGCGCACGGCGCGGGAATGAGGAAGGATGTCAAGGGAGTGCTCGGCGACCTCCCTCGGGATGCCGGCATATCCGAGGGGCTCCACGCGAAGATGTCGGCGTTGGCGCGGAGGAAGTCGACGAGCACCACTTCCTATTTCGGGTCGAGGGTGGAGCTGACCCTCAACGCCTTGCCCTCGGGGGCGAGCGGGGGTCGAGGGGCACCTCCTTGGTCCGCTCCGCGGCCTCGAAACTACCGGCGTGCTTGGCGGTGGAGTCGAGGTCTTCGTTGACCATCTTCTCCAAGGTGGTCACCGGTGCTTCGTCCGGCGCTAGTGCTTCGCATGCTCCACGCATTCGACGTCGCGAGTCGAACGCGTGCTCGATGGACGAGCCCACGGTGATGACACCGTTTGGTCCCGCATCTTCATTTTGAGGTAGGTGTAGTTAGGGACGGCCATGAACTTGGCGTAGCGAGGCCGCCCAAGTATGGCGTGATAGGCGCCCGGAACCCCCACCACCTCGAAGGTGAGCGTTTCCTTGCGGAAATTGCTTAGAGTGCCGAACCAAACCGGCGGGTCGATCCGCCCGAGGGGCTGGACGCGCTTGCCCGGCGCGACGCCATGGAACGGCGTTGTGCTGGGCCGCAGCTGGTCCAACCCGATCCCTAGCAGGCGCAGCGTGTGCGCGTAGAGGATGTTGAGGTTCTTGTCTCCGTCCATCAGGACCTTTGAGAACCGCGCGTTCCCAATGACCGGGTCGACCACCAGTGGGTACTGGCCCGGGTTAGGGATGCGGTTCGGGTGGTCTTCACGGCTGAAAGTGATGGCGTCCCGTGACCGGTCGAGGAAGGAGGGAGGCGCCTTCTCCGCGGCGAGGACCTCGTGCCGCTCCCGCTTGCGCTGGCGGCTCGACATGTCGACGGTCGGTCCCCCGAAGATGAGGAACACGTTCTCTACGGCGGGGAAGCCGCCGGCGTCGCCATCTCCTCCGTCCTTCTTGGCCTCCGCGTCCTTTGCGGCGGCGCGGCCGTAGAACTTCCCGAGCATGTCGCATTGCTCGAGGGTGTGGTTCACCGGGGTCTTGTGATATGGACATGGCTTTTTCGGCATGTCGTCGAACACCCCCGACCTCGAGGGGCGGGTCGAGGGCCCCGTCGGCCGGGTCAACGGCAAGGGCCTCGGCGTCATCGCCGTCGCGTCCCTCGCTCGCGCGCCTCGCGACGCGGCTTCTTCCCTTTTTTGCCCCGCTTATCCTTCCGGTGGGGCTCCCCGAAATTGCGCCCTCCGCGGGCACGTCGTCCGAGCGCTTGCCCTTCTTGCCGTCGAAGATCGCCCCCACGGCTTCTTCACCCGAGGTGAAGCCGGTGGCGATGTCGAACGCTCGTTTGAGTCCGCGGGCGAGCTACGCCCCGGCTCTCGCACGAGATCCCGCACGTGGTGCCCTCGAGGAAGGCGTGCACAATCTCGGATTGCGCCACGCTTGGGAGCTCCGTGCAGCGCTTGGAGAAGCGCCGTATGAAGTCCCGGAGTGATTCGCCGGGCTTCTGGGTGCGGGAGCGCGAGTCCCGGGGAATTCCCGGGGGCGCACGTACGTGCCCTGGAAGTTGCCCACGAACGTGCGGACCAAATCATCCCAGGTATGGATCCGGCGGCTGCGGATGCTCGAGCCACGTCCGGCCGAATCGCCGAGGTGCGGGGGAGGTTGCGAATGATGACCTCGTCGGCGGTGGCTCCGCCCACCGGCATGCTAGGCGGTAATCGTTGAGCCACACGCGGGGATCTGTTTCCCCGTTATACTTGACAATGGTCGTGGGCTGGCGGAAGCGAGGGGAAGGCCGCCGCGCGGATCTCCCGGGCCGAACACACGGGTCCCGGGGGCTCCGGCGTCGGAGAACGGTATTCATCGCCGTCGTAGCGTCCACCCCGCCGAGGGTGGTAGCTCGCTCGCCGCTCGCGCATCCGCATTGCTCGTCCGCCGAGCGTTGATGACGTTGCGGGCGTCACCGTCCGGCCGCCCGCGCGTGTCGAGGAGCCGCTCTTTAGCCGGTGTGCGTCCCGGGTTGGCGGGTCGCTCCGCCGTTTCACCCGCATGGACCGAGGGTTCGCCCCCCGCGCGGCCCCGTCGCCTCGTGCGTCCCCCCGTTGGCGGATGCGTGACGCCGAGCTCTCGGCCGTTGAACGGCCGCCCTGCTCGATGAGTAGCCGCACCTCACGGTGCGGGTTTCGCGCCTCGGGCGTCGAGGGGCCGGCATGGCCCGCGGCGGCGCCGCGGCGGCGATAAGCTTCGGCTCGCCCGCGGAGGCGTGTCCGGGTTGTTGACATCGAAGTCGGCGTTGATGCGGTCGCGGGCCGTATGCCCAATTCCCGCGCGCGTTCGCCGCGTGCGGAGGCTTCCCCGCCATGGAGGCGCGGAGCAACCGCACCGTCCGGTACTCCTCCGCCGGCCTGGCTTCGAGTTCGCGAGCTTGGGCTAGGCGCGCGCGTCAATGTCGGCCCCGGCGGGGGTGCTCGGTCCCGCGGCCCGGGCGCGGAGCGATCCCCCGGGGCGGGCGTAACCTCCCCGTCGCCGGCGCCTCGCCGCACCGGTGGCGTTGGCTAGGTCGTTGGCGATGACGACGCGGCATTCCCGCGCGGGGTCGTAGCTCCCGTCTTCGGAGTCGTCGGAGGCCGCCGAACCGGTAGTCCGTGGCGTCAAGAAAACGCCCGAACATTCATCGGGGTCCGGCACGCGCGGAAAAGTCCCACTCTGCGTATCCGTGCGGGGTTGGCGGGTGGCAACGCGTCAAGGGAGCCCGGGGACGACTCGTCGCCGGCAGAGAGGCGCAAGGGTCCCCGGCGACAAAGACGTGGCGGCCGGGGGTAACCCCGCGCATCGTGGTGTTGATGTTGGCGTTGTAGGTCGTCGTAGCGCCGCGCGGCCGATGGGGAAGCGCGGCCCGAGACGCGCGCGCTTCCCCGCCGGGGGTGGCGGTTGTCGTGGCCGACGGGTGCGCCGCGTTGGGAGGCGGCGCGTTCGGCTTGCCGCCGCTCCGACCGCGCCCGGTGTGAACGCCGACCGGAGCGGCGGCGACGCCGTGACGCCGACGGGCCCGCGGCATCCGTGCTGCGGGTGTCCGCATTGTGGCAACGCGCGCGCGCGGTGATCGGGCGGACCGGCTTGGCGCGCCGCGCACGAAGCTCCTCACGGTTGGTGAGGCGCATCGAGTAGCCGTTCCCCGTGGCCCGAAAGTTCGGGCTCTCGAACCGGATTTCGAACCGGGCGGGGAGGGGGTCCGAGCCTGCCCATGGAGTAGCGCGTACCGCGGTACTCGGTGCGGATCACCATGGAGGGGAGTTGACGGTGGATTGACCTCGGGCGCTCTCTTGCCCCACGGTGGGCGCCAGCGTCGGTGCGGAATGTGGTCCCGACACTAACCGTAATAAGCGCCAAGGTCTATCCCTCAATGGTCGATGCTAAGCAACTAGAGACACGAGATTTATCCTGGTTCCCGCCGGGGGCCGTACGTCCCGAGCGGTGATGTGCTCGGGGGCACTATATTGCTCGGCACGGGTGCACGTAGTGGGGGCTGCTACAAGCGAGGCGGGAGAGGAAGCGTGGCCTCCAAGTCCCCGGTGAAGTGGATGAAGATATTGTGGGAGAATTGGGAAGCGAGTGTGGTGTGTCGTGTGTTGTTGTTCCTTGTCTCTTGTCGTCCTTCTCCGTCCCCTCGCGGCGGGGGAGTTCGCCTTCCTTTTATAGGCCAAGGAGAGAGCGAATTACATGCATGTCGCACTATTCGAGGTGCATGGGGGAAGTGTGGTGCGCCGCGCGTAGAGTAGGCGGCCGCCTTGACAATCCTTGCCGCGATGCGGCCATCATGGCGTATCTTGTACCCGAACGGTGGCGGCTTCGAGGGTGGGGGTGCGGTGGATGGCCGTGATGTCCCCAAGCGAGGCTCGAGGGGGTTGCGACGTCGATCCGTACGGGATGCGGTGGCGGGCATGGCGGCGTCCCGTTCCCGCATGCTTCACAATGCGGAGCCGTTACCACGGTGCCCGACGTGGGGTTGTACGCGCGGGGGCGGCCGCTGCCGTTAACAGGTGGCGGGGATGGCACCTCGCCGTCCTAACATCACGACCTAACCCCGCAAGGTCACGGGAAAGCAAATCGAGGGTGCGGCGGACCCCCTTCGAGGGCTCGGCACGTTAGCCGTACGGGGAGTAGGCGGCGCGGCGTCACGGGGCTAGCACCCACCACGTCGCACGGTCCCCCACGGTGGCGGGGATGGGTTCCCTCCTAGGGAGTTGATGCGGCGGGGACCGGGGCGTGAGTCCCGGGCGCATGATGGCGCCGCCCCCGCCGTTGTCAGAGCATTAAATGCCCGTACCCGCGTGTGGGAACGGGCGTGCGCGTGCGGGCGCCCTCGAGCGAGGCGGAGCTCGCTCGAGGTAGGCGTACACCCTCGAGCGGGGCGGAGCCCACTCGAGGGAGGTGTGTGCCCTCGAGCGAAGCGGAGCTTGCTCGAGGGGATCTTTGAGTGGGCCGCCTTGGTGGGCCGTCGGGGCCACCGCGGCGTGGGCCATGCCCCGTGTGCGTGTTTAAGCGGGACGTGTTCGGCCTTGGCCTTTTGCGGGTTTTAAGTGGGGTTTCCCCCGGTTGATTAAGGGGACCCCCGGGCCTGTCCCCGACGGCGAACGACGACGGCGGCGATGACAATGGTGATGGCGACGACGGCGGCGACGACGGCGAGAGACCCCGGTGATGACGACCCTTTCGGGATGCATCCGATGTGTTGTGCGGCTTGCCGTCACTCGATCTCGGAGCTCTACGCATCGGTCGATGAATGTTTCCGGGCCATGCGGACGTTGAGGCAACATATGGAGGATTTGGAGCGCGTGGTCGAAGATGACTACAAGTTCCTAAATCTCAACGTGCGCAAACTTTTTGGCATGGTTGGGAACATGAAGGGCAACTGGTGCAATAGTTGCGGGAAGTACCACTAGGTTTAGTTTCCCCCCTTAGGATTTTTGTAAGATACGACGAGGACGTCATATGATTTTAGCGTGGGGGAGAGCTAGATATCTAGCCTTAGCCTTTAGTTTTTGAGCTTCAAGTTTAGATTGGTTCGGTTTATTCTTCAAGAAAGTTTAGTTTTCGAGAGAGTTTAAGAGTCTTTAGTTTTTGAGTGTGCTTTTAAATTTTTGCAAGTGTCTTAATTTAGTGTTGCGTCAAAGAAAATCAAATAAAAAGAGTCCTTTAAATTTTATGTCTTCGTGTTGCTTATCTTGATTTACTTGTTCGTTCATCTTTAGTTCTTGATATATGAACATAAGTGTGTGGTTTGAAAAACGTTTACCGTGGTGCTTAGTGAAATTGCTACCTCTAAAAGTACCCATACCACACTTCGATCTTGAGCTTCACATGTTGCTTGTGCTATGTTCGATGCTAAAAGTTGGAGTAATTCAATTCTGAAAATTATCTAAAACCCCTTGTAATAAAGGTTAGCAAAACCTCTTTATCCAAGTTGAGAGTAACGAAAAAAATCCTATATAAAGCCAAATTTATTTTTTTCTCCACCATAAGTGTGATTAGCACGATGAGTTGGGCTAGGACCCTTCTCTCTTGGGAGTTTTAATTTCAAGTAATGATCATGCCCTTGTGCTTATCTTTTGTTGCTAGCCTCGTCGTGTATTCGGTAACGTGACTTTCACATTGAAAGTCCCGTACATCACCGAATTCCATACCCAATCCTATACATCTCTTTTGTACATCGCATTCCTTGAACACAACCTACTCTCAAAGTTTTGTCTCGTCTCTAGCATGGTTTATTTAAAATTTCAGATTGTATGCATGCAAGAAAAAGAGGAGTTGAGATCTTTGGAAAGAGAGAAAAAGATGTCAAGAGAGGGAAAAATAAAGAGAAAAGTATGAGTATGGAAAAGAAAGAAAAAAGAAAATTAAAGAAAGAGAAAAATATGTGTATGAGAGAAAGAAAAATAAGAGAAAGAGAAAAGAGGAGTGGCAAGAAAGATATGAGAGGGATGAATCAAGTGAAAGAAAAATAAAGTGCAAGGAAGGATGTCACGTTGTTGAGAGACGGAACTTTCACTCTTTTTCCAACCATGTGCAATCCGACAACGAGGACATCATTGGTGCCTCGTGTCATATTTTCTTTTACCCTTGCACATGTCCACCATTCTATATTTTCTCATCCTTGATATCCCCACATATGGATTAATTCTCATGATCATTGGCTTTGAAAGGTAAACAACCATTAGAGGAAGTTCTTAGTTTGACAATACTTGTGTTGATTGTACTAGCCCTACCTATAGCTCCACTTTACATGTCATATGAGAGATTTATGGGAGGTGAGAGTTTTATAAAACTTGTTAGGATAGCCACCTCATATGAGTGACTTGAGAGAGCTTGGAGAAAGGTTTTTGTCTAAGACTTGTTGCGGGAATTTTATTTTTGAAAATCATAAAAATCCTCGATGGAAGCAAAGAAGTAAGCATGGCTGAAATTGAAGACTTTGAGTGAAGAGTTTGAGTTGTGGGGTAAATCTTGACGTGGTAAAGATTCTAAACGCCCATGTTTATGTATGATGATCATTACTTTATGTTTATGTATTAAAGACAAAATATTGACTAACTTGTGAAGAAGGATTAGCGGTACATGATTACAACACTTTGGACGAAGTTCTTTTATGAGTGCTTGCTCGAGGACGAGCAAGAGCTAAGCGTGGGGGAGATGTTGACGGTGTATTTTGGTACACCAAACATGTTCATTACACTTTGGTTTGGATTTGATTATGGAACTAACCCGCCACTAAGCACACTAATCATGTAACAAGTTCATCCATGTGCATGCATTTGGAAGTGTTGTGTTTATGTAGGAAAACATGGACATAGAGGACAGATTCGCAACAAGTTCAAAGGAGCATTTACGGAGTCTTGTTCGTGTTCATGAGCTTGATGAAATCACTTCCAATGGTGGCAAGGACCGAAGTGCTACGTAAGAACACCCCCTGGGGATTGAAGCGTAAAAGACCGGACTTCATGCAAAGAGAACCTCAATCTTGGACGCGAGGATGACATTGTCAAAATAGTGCAAGTGGAGGGGGCAAAGTGCATAAATGCATGAGGACCCACGGGAGCGAAGGGGCGACCGAACCGGCCGAAATGGGCTTGGGCCGGTCGGCCCGAGCCGGCCGGCCCAACCCACTCCGGGGTCGGTTCGGCCCCCTTTCCTTGCACCCGAAGGATCTTCAACCCTAAAGCCCTAGAGGCGCCGCCATTCGCGGGGGAGAGCCATTTGCACCAGGAGGCCATCCACAAGTTAGAGAGAGAGGAGGGAGATCTCCGGGAGGGGGATCGACCACCTCGAAGGAAGCACCCACAAGTGGAGAAGAAGGAAGACACCGTCGTAAGGGTGACCATGATCAACGGTGCTATGTATAGCACCTTGATGGGGTAATCTCCTTATTCGTCCATGGGTTGTAATCGTACTTTGTTGGATTATCTATCTATCTATCTATCTATCTATCTATCTATCTATCTATCTATCTATCTATCTATCTATCTATCTATCTATCTATCTATCTATCTATCTATCTATCTATCTGTCTATCCGTCCGTCTATCCGTCCGTCTATCCGTCCGTCTATCCGTCCGTCTATCTATCCGTCTATCTATCTATCTATCTATCTATCTATCTATCTATCCGTCTATCCGTCCGTCTATCCGTCCGTCTATCCGTCCGTCTATCCGTCCGTCTATCCGTCCGTCTATCCGTCCGTCTATCCGTCCGTCTATCCGTCTATCTATCTATCTATCTATCTATCTATCTATCTATCCGTCCGTCTATCCGTCCGTCTATCCGTCTATGCGTCCGTGCGTGCGTGCGTACGTCTATCCGTCCGTCTATCCGTCCGTCTATCTATCGTGCGTCTGTCTGTCTATCTCTCTATCTGTCTATCTATCTATCTATCTATCTATCTATCTATCTATCTATCTATCTATCTATCTATCTATCTATCTATCTATCTATCTATCTATCTATCTATCTATCTATCTATCTATCTATCTATCTATCTATCTATCCGTCTATCCGTCCGTCTATCCGTCCGTCTATCCGTCTGTCTATCTGTCTGTCTGTCTATCTGTCTGTCTGTCTGTCTGTCTGTCTGTCTGTCTGTCTGTCTATCTATCTATCTATCTATCTGTCTATCTATCTATCTGTCTATCTATCTATCTGTCTATCTGTCTATCTATCTATCTGTCTATCTATCTATCTATCTGTCTGTCTATCTATCTATCTGTCTATCTATCTATCTGTCTATCTATCTATCTATCTATCTATCTATCTATCTATCTATCTATCTATCTATCTATCTATCTATCTATCTATCTATCTATCTATCTATCTATCTATCTATCTATCTATCTATCTATCTATCTATCTATCTATCTATCTATCTATCTATCTATCTATCTATCTATCTATCTATCTATCTATCTATCTATCTATCTATCTATCTATCTATCTATCTATCTATCTATCTATCTATCTATCTATCTATCTATCTATCTATCTATCTATCTATCTATCTATCTATCTATTTGAATATACTTTAATGCTTAAGGTTAGCTACCAGTCGTAAAGGGAGTAGAGCTCTAATGCTCCCTTGGATCCATTCAATACGCCGTGTACATCATAGGTCTAGTCACGATTACCTTCGCGTAGTGACGATACGAGGGGAGGGAAAGGGCGAAACCGTTGTCACTTCATGATGTGATCGTTTCGAATTCGATACTTAGGGATCCCAATTCACCATAGACACCTCTTGAATTCGAGTGGAAGAAGGTTGGAGAACGCTTTGACAAAAACTTTCTTCTTTGGAAGGCAAAATACCTATCTTACGGAGGTAAACTTGTCTTACTCAACTCATTCTTAAGCGACCTACCCGTTTATGATGTCCTTTTTTGAAATACCAAAAGGGGTCGTTAAAAACTTGGATCATTATAGATCTAAATTCTTTTGGCATGGATCTTCACAAAAACACAGGTACCGGGCCAATGGGGCATCTTATGTCGTCCTAAGGATCAAGGTGGTCTAGGTATTCTTGATTTGCAGCTGCAAAATAAATGCCTGCTCGCCAAGTGGTTAGTTAATTCACTAAACACAAATGGTATTTGGCAATTAATGCTGCGGAACAAATACCTAAGATCAAAATCTTTCACTCAAGTGGAAGCCAAACCTTATGGCTCTCATTTTTGGAGAGTCCTAATGCATATAAAAGATGAGTGTCTAAAGGGTCCTTTGATATCAAGGATGGGACCAATGTGAGATTCTGGGATGACATTTGGATACGAGACAAGCCGCTCAAAACTCAATACCCAAACTTATATAATACGGCGAGGGACCCACACGCTACAATATTCAAGATAATGGCCACAAGCCCTCGTTAATATCTCCTTCGGGATGGCTTTGGTGGATAACAATCTTAGAGAGTGGCTTGGTTTAGTGGCACGGATCTCACATGTACAACTCACGGAAGGTTCCAATTTTTTTTAAAAATGGAGCCTAACCAATTCCGCTTGTTCACCGTCCGGTCTTTGTATCACCATCTTATTGATACACATCCACCGTTTCAAAGCATCGGAAGATGCGGAAGATGACGATTCCACTAAAGATAAAGATTTTTCTCTGGTTTCTAAAAGGGGTTTGTTCTAACCAAAGACAATGCGGCTAGGAAGAATTGGAAAGGTAGTCGAAATGCATCATTTGTAACGGGAATGAGAATATCCAACACCTCTTCCTTGATCGCCCCTTTGCTAAAACGATTTGGAGAATCATCTTTTTCGCTACTAATCCGAACCGGACCTAGATCTATCGACCATCCGTTTAGTACTTGTCTAAATAATCAACCTAAAAGAATGAAAGGTTTGATCTTGGTGGGCACGGCGGCGTTGTGTTGGGCTATCCGGCGGCTGTCGGAACGATGTAATTTTCATGAAAATTAAAACTAACTCTATCATGCGAGTTATTTTCGGGGGGATCATACCGGTTACGCTCCCGGGCCCGGCTTCGGCGTGATGAGCAAGCCAAGGACACCCTCACCCCGCCGAGCAAGAAATTGGAGGTTATTTCTCTAGAGATATCAAACGAGAGGGTGGAAGCACTCGTATCGTTTGCTTTAGTCCTTGTATCTTTCGAAGACTTTGGTTTGCTGTTTTTACCAACGTTGGTGTGTAATAATTGGTTGTGTACATCCATGGATGTAGAAGCCGGATTTTGTAATCCCTTATCTAAAAAAATGATGTAATCGTTTCTCGTTTACGTTGCAAATCGTTGTGCACATGTTGCATCCGTGTTCTTGACATGTTGCGAGTGTCTCATGTGAATGTTTCAAAATTAGTTCTAAATTTTTTGATGTTGCAAACATTAATTTTTGATACGCGGATGTGGAGTCTCGATGTTGCGGACACATGATGCCGAGTGTTGCAAACATTAACTTTTAATGTTGCGGATGTTGAGTTTCAATGTCGTGGAGATGTGATGTTGGGATTTGTGTCGAGGAGGAGGGGGAGGAGAGCTCCTAATGTTGAATGTTGCACACAACACAGCTCACAACATGCTCGCAACATAGTCGCAACATGGGGGAGGAGGGAGGAGGCCCACTGATGTTTGGATGTTGCACGCAACATGCTCGCAACATGGCTTGCAATGGTTCGTAACATGGCCCCGAACCATTTTTATGTTGTAAAAATTTATTTTGAATCTTGCGAAGACTCATTTCTATATTTCGAACATATTTTTGGATGTTGTGAAGCATACGATGGGAACGTTCCCATTAAGTTCGTTTCATCATTCGGCCAATAGTGTGATGAAAACCAAAAGTACACATGCAAATGAGTTTGGCTTATAATGTTTTTATGTTCGTTGTATAGGTCCTATTAAGCGAAATTTGTAAAGCGCAACCCGATGGCCGTGCGGATGCACGGGTTGATGGACTAGTTATGAGAATTATACGTCTTTTCGAGTCACATCGAGTAAAAAAGGACATTGCTTAGTTCACAAAATTGGGCACTATACTCATGTTATGAGTCACATCTTCTCTCACGGGCACACTCCCCGATGCATTATTCGAGCAAGTATTTCGGTACTATTCATACCCCAATTTCGCGAACTAAATCCCGTCGGCGGTGCTAGCGGGGGCTCCACTTGATGTTTTGATGTCCGGCCCCATCATTTGTGCCGTCCGGTGCATGCTAGGAGACATGTCGCAAGTCGAAGCTATTGCCAACCTCTCAACTAGAGGCCGAGTTTCTTCATGCTTCAACAACAAAATCTCTTTCCATGCACTTCGTATTGCTTTTAGCCTCGTGAGCCACATGGCTCATGGAAGGCCTCTCCTCCCCTTTGACACTCAAGCATAGGCAAGCTAGCTCGGCAACTTCTTGGAGCAGTTTTCCATTTCCACACTCATTATGGTAGCATCTAACATGCCTTGACTCTGTTCTCTTTCATCACTTGCGGGAAGGATGCGCCGGGTTTTTCCTTTCCTCGGGGCCATCAAAGTATATTGCCAACTTTCTTGTGATCGGCTCTAGAAGCACAACCCCAAAGCTATACACATCACTCTTATCCGTCGGTATACGCTTCGCAAGTATTCGGGATCTAGGTAGCCTAGAGTTCCCTGCACCATCGTCATGAACCGAACAACATCCTTTGGGAGCATTCTTGACGCCCCGAAGTCGGTCACTTTTGCGATGTGGTTGTCACCTAGGAGTATGTTGAGGGACTTCACATCTCCATGGACTATGGGGTGATTGATGGAGAGGTGCATGTATGCTAGTGCTTCGAGCAGATTCCGGGCAATCCCGAGACGATCTTCAATCGAAACCGGCGTTCTACCGTGGTTACCATGGAGAAGTTGAAAGAGAGTTCCATTTGGGATGAATTCATCACTACAGGAGACATGGTCTTCCCCGAGTGCCGGTTGCACTCGGGGAAGGGCTAGTTGCACTAGGGGAAGCCTTCCCCGAGTGCAACTCTCGGGGAAGAGGATCCGGGGAAGAGCTCCACGGGGAAGCCGGCTTCCCCGAGAGTCAAGAATCGCGCACTCGGGGAAGTATTCACCGAGAGGCATGCTAGCACTCGGGGAAGACTTTTGTTTTTTTTAAAAAAACCCACGAGCCGGCCCGGCACCGTGGGCCCCTCCATCCGCCCGCCCTCTCCGCCGCCGCCGCCGCCGCCGCCGCTGCCTCCTTCGCGCCTCGTAGATCCCGCCGCGCTAGAGGATGAGGGTCGTCCTTGGGCCGCCGCACCTCGCCGGAAGGAGTGGCGTCCACCGTCCTTGGGCCGCGCCGTCAAGCACGGAGAAGGAGGCCGCGCCGCCGGGAGAAAGAGACCGCCGCCGTGTCCCTCGGGGCCGCCGCCGCACCTCGCCGTGTTGAGGCCGCCGCCGTGTCCCGGGCCGCCGCCGCACCTCGCCGGGATGGAGAGGGAGGCGCCGTCCTCGGGACGCCGCCGCGGCCCTCGCCGGGACGGAGAGGAGGCCGGCGTCCTCGGGCCGTCGCCGCGGCCCCTCGCCGGGATGGAGAGGAGGCGGCGTCCTCGGGGACGCCGCCGCGGCTCGCCGGGACGGAGAGGAGGCCACCGTCCTCGGCCGCCGCCGCGGGGGCCACCGTCCTTGGGCCGGTGGGGGTTGCGGCGGCCGGCCGAGAGAGAGAAAGGGGTGAGGGGGCGTCCGGGGAGAGCGGGGGCGGCGGCGGATCCGGGGGAGAGGGGGGGGTGGGGTGCGGCGGCGGGCCGGGGAGAGACAGGGCGACGGCGGATCCGAGGGAGGAGGTGGGGGTGTGGCGGCGCGAGGGGGGGGGGGGAGCCGAGGGAGGCGGGTGGGGTTGGGGGCTGCTTTTATATGCTTAGGGTTTTGCCTCGTTGGGCGGCGCGGGGAATAAACGGGCCGGCCGAATAAATGGGCCGGCATAGGCCTTTCCCGAGAGCTGTGTTCCTGGCACTCGGGGAAGCGTCTCTTCCCCGAGTGCCAGCCAGACAGCACTCGGGGAACTAATTTTTGTTTTTTGTTTTTTTTGCCTCATTTTTTTGTGAAGCCATCTCACATTATTTGAAACTCCTTGCTCAAATTTGGGGTTATTTTGAATTGTTTTGGTATATTTCATTAGTTTTTCATTTTGTTGAATTTTTTAGCATACTTCAAATTTGAACTGCAGGTGCATGAAGTAATGAAATTTCTTAATTCAAAAAATGATATTCATTATATTTGGTGTATGTTGAGGCCATATCTAGGAAGCCACATGAAATTTCGAACATCTTTTTGCCGTAACATGACGAACAACTAGCAGGAAAAGTGTTTGTAAATTATATAAAATCCAAACGAAACCCCATAGATGATCATGACACCCGGACAAGTTTCATGATTTTTGGACTTCGTTTGGATTTTATATAATTTACAAACACTTTTCCCGCTAGTTGTTCCTCATGTTACGGCAAAAAGATGTTCGAAATTTCCCCGAGTGCTAGGTTGAGGCACTCGGGGAAGGGGGTCTTCCCCGAGTGCCTCTCTTCCCCGAGTGCATTTATTCCCCGAGTGCAACACTCGGGGAAGAGTTTCTTCCCCGAGTGCCCGATATTTGGCACTCGGGGGAATTTCCATTCTCCCGTAGTGCATACACTAACATTGGCACTTCCACTTCTAGGCAGCAACCTATAAGCCGGACCACATTCCTGTGGTTGATTTGTGAAAGTATGATAATCTCTTGCACGAATTCTTCAGCTTCAGTCACATTTATAATCTTTGAGCGCTTCACAGCCACTTCCCTGGTGCCCCCTACAATGCCCTTATAGACTGTGCCGTGGCCTCCTGTGCCTAGTACTTTGCTTCCGTCAAAATTGTCCGTTGCATTTTTCAACTCTTCTATTGTGAATATTTGCACCGTATCAATCTGCTTAGAGAGGATTTGCTGGTATAATATGTGTCCGCCATTTTGTTTGAAGAACCTTTCCTTCTCTTTTTCCAGCTTCCTTTTTTGACACTTGAGTAGCAGAGCAGAGGTACACATTATGACGGAGACGATGGCAACAGAAGAACCTGGCATAATTTGTTATCACTTTATCAGTTGGTTTAGCTTATTAATTATTGTCCCCTTAAGAAAACATAAGGTTAATTTACTGTAAAAAAAGAAGAAGAAAAGGTTACTGTATATACTGGATGCAGAATTTACCTATGACTACCTTCATTTCATATTTCGAGCCAGGAATTCGAGTGCAGGGTGCTTCCTTAGGATCACCCTGAGTTCCTGCAGGGCAAGAACAGTTGTAGCTCCCGTTGGTGTTGGTGCACTCACCATGGCAAGGATACAGAGATGGAAATTGACACTCGTTGATATCTGTTGAATAAATAGATGAGTGCATCAACAAAGCAGAATACCAATGACAAAACCAAACAGTACAAAGAGGGGCAAAAAAACTGAATGATTCTGGAGATGGATGCATACTGACCTTGGCACCCTGAGTCTAAGTAGGGATTGCCTTCAAAATTACCCTGAGAGCAGTTGCAGCGATACCCTGAACCATTTGTCGCGTTGGTGCATACACTGTTCTTGGCGCGACAGGCATATGTCGCCGAGTTCTTCTTAGCTTCCTCGCAAGTATCATCACCAATGTTCCAATCAAGGACCAAGGGAAGCGCATCATGTTTTTGAAAATTTGAATCTAGAGCATAGGAAGGATCGAATTTGAATGAGCTGGCCTCGACGACAAATGCATAGCTGCAAGGGCTGAAAGATCGGCCATAGGGGGTTATCAACTGATTGTCATAGTAAAATCCCAACCTGAAGGCCGACAGGTATGCTGGAACGGAAGTCTGACAGCAACCCAAGCCATCACATTCGGCGCTCTTACTGATTCTGTTCTGGCTGTCGCAGAACGATGCGCATGCGCTGGTGTAGTGCAAGTTATTCAAATCTAGGGTTCCACCCATATCCGTGTTACCCACTATGTTGGCAATGGTTGCACACCCGATGGCTGTGAATTTGTTCTTGGTGTTTGAAACCTTCAGAGAATTGGGGAGTGCTAATACCTGTGGCTGCTGTTGCCGCAGTCCCAGAATACTGTACTCCGAATGCGTACCTCACCATTGAGCAGATCGATGCCCGACACGTTGGAGTACAAATCCGAGTTTATTTGGCCCCCCGTCATGACAGAAGCTTGGTTGTTCTTGCATCGGACTGCAAAGTCTTCGTGCAGGTAGCAGCCTTGCTCAATACCGAATGGGTAAGGGATGCTAACGTCGCCACACCGGTCTTTGCAGTTGGGTTTAGCCATAGCTGGGCTGCAGCAGCCCCATGAATAATTGATATGCTGAGCTGCAGGATCAGGGTGGCGTCCACCAGTAGTAGTAATAACCACCTTTCACCTGTACAAGTAACAATAGTAACCTGTCATATGCTACCGAGTACCCACACCACAGAAGTTTGTATGTGCAATCAAACTGAAAAGACAAAGAAATTACCCACCATCAGCTACCAACCTACCACCAAGCTAGCAAGCTTAATATTCTCATTTTCAAAATTTAGGTTGTTTTAGCTTTTCTATGTGTATAATAATATTATTAAATGCATACAAACATCTTTGCACACAGAAAAGTCAGAACGACCCACAATTTGAAATGGAGATCACAATATATATCAGATAGAGTGTCCCCAACAGGGCCATGTCAACTAGCAAATTAAAAGCCTATGGCGTCTATGCACAAGGGCGAAGGCCTAAACTGAAGTTCTAGAACACAATAAGGTCTTGCTCTTCACCTAGAAAAAGCTGAGATACATCCTAATTAAGGCATATGAAGATGTAAATGGCAAGCAGTACATATCAACGCAGTTACGCAAGAGGTCGGTTTAACAAGATGGATTGACGAGCACGGTAATTCATAGTACGAGCAATAAAGTTGTTCGTGGAAAAAATAAATATTAATGGAGATAAATATAAGCATAGTTTAGAAAATGAAAAAAAATCGTAGCAGCATCGACAAGAAGGAACTGAAAGAGCACGTACCTTGATATAACGGTGACGCCATGTATGTGCGTGCTAGCTGCCTAGCTTCTCTACCTTGATATAAGCGTGTTTGGCTTGTTTGCTAGCTGGTCTGGCTTGGTCTTGCCCGACAAGAAGAAGAGCCTTGCAAGCGGCGGAGAGGCCGGCGGCTCACCCGAGCAAAAGAACGAAAAATCTTGCTTTCACGGACACCGATCGATTGCAAATGGCAACTGGCAAGAGATCCAACCAAAGCTCAGTTGGCTGCTCTCCTTGACCTCGTCAAGAAATCCAAACGCACCCGTAGTTTTGTTTGACACAGCAGGGTCCACCGCTCTGTGCGCGCTTGAGGATCGGAGAGAGAATCAGAGAACGATTTTGTGCTACCACTCTAGCAGGTTGTTGTGCTTCTACCCGTACATATAGCCGGGGGAGAAATTTTTTTTATTTTTTAACCCTTTTTAATCTAAAATTTTAAAACTAACACCACCCCAACTAAAATTCCAATAAGTAGCCCTTGTGGTCGCGCCAAGCCTCGTGGCGCGACTAATACTTGAGTCACGCCACATGATGTGGTGCGACTAATGTACACGGTGGCGTTGGAAAGTCGCATCCGACGTGGCGAAGGAAGTCACGCCACACCGCCCGGCGCGACTGTACCTGAGTCACGCCACGCACCGTGGCGTGACCGGGTGTGTGGCGTGACCGGATCGATCACCTGTTGGACTGGGAGTTCCCGGTCTCATTTAGTCGTGTTTACTTATTCCTTTTAATTAGAAAATGAGCTCCTAAATTTGTGAAACTCGAGGTGTATGATCTATAGAGTGCATACGTTCCATTTTAACTATGTGCACTACAAATCATGGTGTATAAAATGAGAAATCAAATTTTGAAATAGCCTAAGTGTTATCAAATCAACACATGAAAAATGCCAAGTCTGAAACTAGAGTCAACTAGTCAACTTTGGGCATACTTTTTGAGAAATTTTACACTAATATCTTAAATATTTTTGTCTACAAGTGAATTTGGATGTTCATAGGATCATTTGGACAAGTTTTTGGTCAAATATAACAAAGAATTCACAATTTAAGGGAAGCTTAAAGTTGGAAAGTTGTGCTGTTTAATGTCTTAGTGTAAAACAGCACAACTTTCCAACTTTAAGCCTCCCTTAAATTATGAATTCTTTGTTATATTTGACCAAAAACTTGTCCAAACTTTCCTATTAACATCCAAATTCACTTGTAGCCCAAAAGTATTTAAGATCTTAGTGTAAAATTTTTCAAAAAGTATGTCCAAAGTTGACTAGTTGACTCTATTTTCAGACTTAACATTTTTCATGTGTTGGTTTAATAACACTTAGGCTATTTCAAAATTAGATTTCTCATTTTATACACCATGGTTTGTAGTGCACATAGTTAAAATGGAACGTATGCACTCTATAGATCATATACCTCGAGTTTCACAAATTTAGGAGCTCATTTGGTAATTAAAAGGAATAAGTAAACACGACTAAATGAGACCGGGAACTCCCCGACCCAACCAGTGACCGATTCGGTCACGCCACGGTGCGTGCCGTGACTCGACGAACGAGTCGCGCCACGCAAGTGTGGCGTGGCTCCCTTCGCCACGTCACATGCGACTTTTTCCAACACCACCGTGGACATTAGTCGCGCCACATCATGTGGCGTGACTCAAGTATTAGTCGCGCCACGAGGTTTGGCGCGACCAAAAGGGCTACTTCTTGGAATTTTAGTTGGGGTGGGGTTAGTTTTAAAATTTTAGATTAAAAAGGTTAAAAGATAAAAAAAATTCACCGGGGGAAGCTTCCAAATGCGAGGCTCGTCAGACGGTATGACTGTTATCATCGCCGGGAGCTACACGCATATACTAGGAGCTACACGCATATACTACTTTTGGATGGTAGGGGTACATATTTACCCCAAGTAAATGATTTGCCCCTCCCATTTGCCCCTTTGTTTGGATGAAGGGGTAAATGTGGATGTGGATGAGAGAGGGAGGGCGGGGACCACCACAAATTTGCTCCAATTTGCTACCTTTTAAGGGTAAATAAAATTAGGGGAGCAAAACATTTGTCTTACTACATTTGCTACACATATTTGACACCTTAGGGGTAAATTTGACCCATTTACTAGGGTCTGTTTGGTTGATGGGGTAAATGGGGCAAATTTACCCTTAATTTACCCCTAAGGTGCCAAACATGTGGGGCAAATGTTTTGCCCCCTAATTCCATTTACCCCTAAAAGATAGCAAATTGGACCAAATTTGTGGTGGGTCCCGCTCTCCCTCTCTCATCCACATCCACATTTACCACTCCATCCAAACACCCAAGGGGCAAATATTAGTAGGGGCAAATGCGAGGGGCAAATCATTTTTCTTGGGGTAAATATTTACCCCTACCATCCAAACAAGCTGCCCTAGGTCACAAAGGGGTATAGAAAAGGAAGGGCTGCTTTACGATGGTCATGAACAATTTTTCCATTCTTTGTCCATTTTAATTTGTCATAATAAAAATTATAATACTAGAAGCGCTAAAATTTGGATTAACAATAACGGCTATATAATTAGTTATCATGTGTACTTTGAATTTATATTCCAGTTGCGAATCGGTTTGTAGTGCAATGATAAGACGGTCTGGTGAGATGCTACCCACTAGGTACCAAACTCCAGGGCTCGCACCTTTTCCTGAGTGAGTGTGCGTACGTCGTACGTGTTGTAAATGTCTGCTTGCACTGTGTAATTCTAAAAAAAATTATATTCCAGTTAGCCGCTAAGTACAATAGAGAGGGAGGATCTGGTACTCCAACGGCTTCGATTGTTCCCGTGCACATGACAATTTGCATCCGTTGGATGCACAACTCGTCCAACGGACGCACCAGATGCACACACTACTATTATTAGCTTAGAAGGTGAAGCCTTCCTATGCCACCGGGTCGTCGGACCCTGATTGATGAAATTTGTCAAGATCAGATGGTTGTCGAACCTGATGTTTAATGGAGGCGACCCCTGTGGTTGTTTGCACGGCACGCTAGAAGGGGCGGGGCGCGGTGCCCGCCGGCCCGTGGAAGAAGGGGGCCGCGCGCGGTGCTCGCGGGCCCGGAAGAAGGGCGCGGCACGCGATGGGAAAACGCGGGCGCGGCGGCACGTGAGAGAGGAGCGCGCGGGAAAAAAGCGCGCGCGGGACGGCGGGAGAAAGCGGTGGCGCGCGCGAGAGAGGAGCGCGCGGCGGGAGGGAAGGCGACGGCGTGGGAGGCGATGGGGGAACAGCGGATCCGCAGGACTCTACCCGGGTCTTCCCAACGGCGATTTCGCGAAGTCTTGGCGTCTCGATTCGCGCGAGGACGTCGGGTCGCCTGGAAGAAACGAAGTCTTTCGATTTTCTCCTCTTTCTTCATTAACTGAGCTGCCATGTCACCTAGAAGCTGATGTGTCATCTCATTTATTAGGGATAGAAATCATCCTACGTGGACCATTGGGACTGCCCTAAATATGGTTCTCCAGCGGGGAAAAGTCGAGGGAAACTGACGTGTTTTTGCCTCTTTTCATGTAGCTTTTACCTTTTTAGCCTCATTAGTTTGACTGTGTGGCGGATAGTCTGCTTGCTTAAACGCGCAAACCTTTGGATGCTTGTGCTCCGAAATCGCCGCTTCATCAGTTGTAGTGTGGCGTATATTAATTATAGTTTCTACAGTATGTCCATGCAAACTCTACAATTTGTCCCACCTATACGTTCTAGTAAATATGTGGAGAAATGGGTAGGGCCAATCAAATGATCAATTGATGCTACATTTGGTAAGAGTGTGTTTCGGCGATAAATATTAAAATGGCAACCATATATTTGTGACTAACCCCTATGTTTGGGTGTATGTCATGAATCAAGTGGATTAAGGGCTAATGCGACAAAGCTAAAGGATACTTAGTGTAATATAGAGTTTGCTAGCTTCTAGTTCTTAGATCGTACTATTAAGAGAGTTTCAATGATAGTAATTTGACCGAGCAAGCTAGCCATGAAAATGATACACAATCAGTACTCTCTAGCACTATTGAAATCTTAGAAAACTGATGGAAGAACTTAGGAAGCAAAGAAATTGACAAAAGAACCTTAATGAGATTGAAAGAATATATAAGTTTCAAAGAAACTCGGATGATCCCACGCTATGTTTTTAGTTGTGTTGATAAATTAAAAGAGGCTGGATTTCCGAAAGGATGCATCACTTGTTGATGCTCGAGACACCCTAAAAAAATTCGATCACTAAAATTCACCTAGCAACATGTCAAAATAGTCTTAAGGATTAAAATGAAATGCTAATTAAAATTTGAGCTCTTAATTATTTAATTTAATTAATCTAGAGACAACAAGTGATTGTGCATCATTATTTGGCTTTGCATGGTTTTTGGTTGCTTGTGTGAAGTCTAAAAAGTTTATAAAATTTTGTGAAAAAGTTTGAAAAGGTTTTGAAAGAATTTGAGTTTAAAAGTTTGGATTTAATTGAGTTTGAAAAAAAAAGAAAAGGAACCTCACCTTCCATTTCGGCCCGGCAGCCCCGCCGCCCACTCCTCCCTTCCCGCAGCCGCCCCACCTTTCTTCTTTCTTTTCTTTTTCTTTTTCCTCCGTGTCGGCGACACCCGGTCATGTGACAACCTGCCCAAGAAAATACCGTACTATCGCGTAAACCAATCCACTTTGGTCATTAAGCGATAATAAGGTATCATCCTGTCGTTAGTCCCGGGTTAACGCCCCGTGAATCACATGAATAGCAATAAGGATCGAAATATATGCATTAAAACTCTCTCGAAGGCGAGTCCAGAGATACATCATCATTAACATCCAAATTTGTACCCCAAAGGGTTTAATTATTACAAACCGAAGTTTTTGCCATAAAGAAGTAGTTCGAGTTTTGAAACGACGGGATCAAACTAACGGGAAGCGAAACACCACGGGAGGCCATCCATGATGCTCTCGGCAGTCGTCCTCCACCCACTCCGGCTCCCGGCGGGCGGGATCTCTCCGGCCACACATCACCGAAAGCATTACCCGGATCCACATATTATAGCAAGGCCGAGTATGCTAATACTCGGCAAGACTTACCCGTCGGTGATAACTACTTCACCAACTCTAGACCTCAAAGGCTTTTGGCCACTGAGTTTCTTTTTGCTGAAAAGTAGCAAAGAGTATGTCCTTACTTTCAAGATTTTAGCACAAGTTCTAGTGGGTTTAATCTTTACTACATTATCCATCTAGTACAGACAAAGTTGTACAATACAATTAATCAATCATAGTATTCATCGACTTCCATCATTAGGGATCTCATGGCTAGTGGAGTAAGCGGTCTCAGATAACGGTGAGAGGCCGACACTCGATTGATTCAAACCTTGCAAGGTAGACCTAAACACACGGTAGGCTGCCCCCGCAAGGACAACTTCCCAAGCAGTTCCCAAAAATCCTCGGGTCGGGATCGAATCTTACGGTCTTTGGTGCGGGCTATCCAAGCATACTCCGCGAGGCACCGGAGTCACCGTACACCACCGATAGCTAGCCGTGAGACGAATCCCAAGAGTAGTAATAGTAGGATCCCTCACCGCCTCATTAAGGTACTAGGCTTACCGGTCCCATTCCCGACAAGTGCTTAGTACGTTCAAACACTTAACCCACAATAGCCATTGGACCGAGCCCAAATCCCATGCTCTTACCACATGAGCAATCCAATTAAGGATATATTGTGATTCCTATCTAGGAACCTATTCTCGTGAGTGAGGTCATCACTCGACTTGTAACGGTCCTATAGCTTAGCGACCTATCGACCTATCATACTAGTAAGGACAAAGGTACCTAGGGATCATGCATCTAGGGTTTCATTCAACTCCCGAACTTAAATGCACAATCATCCATAGATAATTGAATAAAGAATTTGAAAACTAGGTTAGATGCACCGGAGCTTGCCTTCGTCGGCTAGCTTAGCCACGGGCACCCTCGGTGTCGTCGAGCACTTCCACGCACCGGCGAAGCTTCTCGCTCCTCCTTCCTCGGATTCGAACGAGGGAGTAGTCACCGTCCGGAAGATCTACACGGAATGCAATGCAAGGTTCGGGTGAGGTGACAGTTTGTTATCTTATCCAACTCTTGTTGGTCACATTCACCTTAACAAGCATCTAGACAAGACATCTCTTTTAGGAAGGTTATTATTTATACATGATTCATTCTTTTATTGCACATTTGAATTAATGTCTCTTTGTACTTGTTATTTTATGTGAAGGTTTAATCCTTTTTCCCCTCACTAGCAAGGGTGTGAACACGATTTTTATTCATAAATTAATCCTTATCAGCAAGGATGTTTTATTAACTTTTAATTAAGTTAGGTAAAACTTTCCAAAAAGGGAAATGAATTAAAAAGGGGTTTTCCTTATTTAGTTGCTCTTAAATCTTTTAAAAGGGCTTTAAAGCTTTTTATTGAGCAATAAATCACTAAAAGTTTAAAGAAGTGTTTCTTAAGCATAACAGCACCTATCTTGGTCCACTTTGGACCCACATGCAAGGCTTGGAGGCTAGAAAATAAAATACTTTGGAAAACAACAAAGACTAGCTAGTGATTCAAATTAAATGCGTACAAAAATAAATAAGCATCAAAATGATCCGAACTTTCTCATGCATACTCTCGGTCCTAAACAAGCCTAAAGAACCAGCTAGTACACCTAGAAACTCTCCTGATCTTTCTTCACAAATCCGAAAGGAAATCATGCACAAATTAAGAATAAATATTTCTGATAAACCAAAAATCATGATTAATTCACCAGAGGTGTGATTTGACAAAACAAGATAGCATGCACAAGCTGGGCACCAAAACATAAATATTTTTAGCTACAAAAATCATCTAGGAAGTTTCGTAGAAATGAAAAATAATTTATATAAAAAGATTTACTGCATCACTTTGTGCAACTTTTGGGACAGGAGCTATCCATGACAAGACATACAACATATCCAAAACTTGGATGCAGAGGGTTTATAGTTTTTGAGTTATGGCATATCTAGGTATTTCTCAATCCTATTTTTCATGTTAAAAATATCCGGAAACAGAACTTGTGAGAATAACAAAAGTTGTAGTATTTTCCACCATGAATCCTACAAAAATGGTTTTGTATTTTTCTGAATTTTCTACGATTTTCTACACATTTTACAAGTTCCTGCAAAATTGAAACTCTAAAGAAGATGAACA
Source organism: Cenchrus americanus (assembly GCA_947561735.1). Taxonomy (NCBI): domain Eukaryota; kingdom Viridiplantae; phylum Streptophyta; class Magnoliopsida; order Poales; family Poaceae; genus Cenchrus; species Cenchrus americanus. The sequence goes on along the minus strand of OX387240.1, from coordinate 85,495,254 downwards.
TTTGCGCCGGGCCCCCGCAAAGAAACGAGAGCTATGCAATTGGGTCCCTCGGCCGTGGGAGGCGGCGGCGCCGGGCCGACCCGGCGAGCCGGCCGCGCTCCCGGCCGGGGAGGCGGTGGGGCACGAACACCGCTCACCTAGGGCGCGGGGGAGAGCGAGGGTGTGAGGGGGAAAGCCTCCGCGAGGGCGCGCGGCGGCGGCCGGCGGTGGCACCCGCGGCGGGGCCGCGGTCCCGGCGGTGGAAGGGCAATGTCGTGCAATAGGTGGCGGTGCAAGCTTCTATGGCTACCGGGAGCGGGGCCGGGAGGGTTGGTCGCGCCGGGAGAAGGGCGGGGAGGTGAGCTCGCCGGCGGCCGGCAATGGCGGGGATGTAGGAGGGCGGTGGCGCGCGGGGGAAGGAGAATGGGTCGGTTTTTATAGGTGCGCTCACTCCGGTGACGAAGGGGTGACGACGCGAGATGCTCTCGTGGATGCGGCCCCTCGCGGCGCGCGCGTACGGAGGGGAGCGCCGCCGTCGGACCGGCGGTCCGTGGCGCGCACCCGACCGGTACGGCGGCGCGGCCGCGGCGCGCGCGGCCGGGCGACTCCCGGGTGCCTCGAGGCGCGAGCGCGTGGGGAAGGAGCACCTCGGTCGGCATGTGGCCCGGGGCGGGGTGCGGCACGAACGCCGAGGGCGGCCGACGCACAAACGAGGCGCGCGCGCGCGGCGCGGCGTCGCGGCGCAGGCGCCTTGCCCCTACTTTTATTTTGTCGGTGCACTATTTGAGTGAGATTTTCTCCAAAAAATTTGAATAAAAGTTGACTAAGCTTTGAATACGAAAGTTGTAGATCTAGTCACCCTCTACAACTTTCAAAAAGGCTATAGGGGGTTTTTCTCCACAGATTTTGAATTACACAGTTGCCAACTTTGAATGTCAGCCGGTTTGGCTGAACAGTAGATCCTGCCTTTGCAACCAATTTATCAAGCTTTTCCACTCAAAATTTGAAATGCCAATCTACATGAAAGTTGTGTCCCTCAACAAGATGGACAACTTTCATAAAGGTAGAATTTTAAGTGTTTAGGTGAATTTTGGAGAACGCGGCAAAAGTTCGGCAGACATCTATGGACATTAAGGGTGAGAGGGGTTTGACCAAGTCTTTGGCCATGGGTTGGCCCCACAAGTGTGTTTACTAGTCAAAGGGGGTCACTAGAGTAGGTTAGTGAGTTTTTCGGGGTGAGGGCCCAGGTTGACCGTGCTTTGACCACTGTCAGCTGGGTTGACCGGCGGTTAGGGTTAATTAAAAACATAGGGTGTCACAGGCTACCCCCTTAAACGGAATCTCGTCCTGAGATTCGATTAGGTAACGAAAAGATGGGTATAATAACTCATGGTTTTGAGATTGCAGGAAGCCCGAATACTTAGTGTTGAGATAGTCTTCCGTCTCCCAAGTTGCTTCTTCTTCCATGTGATGACTCCATTGGATCTTGTACATCCGTACGGTTTGTCTGCGGGTCTTTCGCTCTTTTTGGTCTAATACTCTCAATGGGTGCTCGATGAATGAGAAATCCGGCTCAATCCAAGCATTAGCTTTTGTGATAACTTCGTTCTCCGGCACAGGTATTCCCTTCTTCAATTGAGTTATATGAAACACATTGTGGACTGCGGAAAACCGTTCTGGCAACTGGATACGATAAGCCACTGGCCCACATACTTCTATGGCTTCATAGGGTCCAATGTAGCGCGGAGCTAACTTTCCTTTGACACCGAACCTTTACACACCTTTGGTGGGGGACACCTTCAAATACACATAATCTCCCACTTCAAAGTGTCGAGGTGCGGTTCCCTTGTCACGGTAACTCTTTTGCCTCATCCGAGCCATCTTCAAATTCTCTCTTATTACTTGCACTCTTTCTTCGACATCTTTAACTAAGTCCGGACCAAATAGTGTTCTCTCTCCGCCTTCGACCAATTCAACGGAGTGCGACATCTTCATCCGTAAAGAGCATCGAACAAGTGCATCTTCAAACCGGCTTGATAACTATTGTTGTAAGAGAATTCGCCAAAGACAAACACTTGTCCCAACTCTTGTCAAAGTGCAAGATGCTTGCTCTCAGGCATATCTTCCAAAACCTGATTTATTCTTTCGTCCGACCATCGGTTTGCGGATGATAACCGGAACTCGCGAATTAGCTTGGTTCCTAAACACTCATGCAATTGCTCCCAGAAACGAGCTACAAACTGAGTTCCTCTGTCAGAGATTATAGTCTTCGGAATTCCATGTAAACGAACTATATGGTCCATGTACAACTCTGCATATTGCTGTACTGAATAAGTGGTATGCACGACAATGAAGTGAGCGGTCTTGGTGAGTCTGTCTACGATTACCCAAATAGAATCTTTCTTTCTAGCTGTTAGGGGTAAACCCACAATGAAATCCATACTAATATCATCCCACTTCCACACGGGTATTGACGGGGGTTGGAGTACACCGTCGATTTCAAATGACTTGCTTTCATCGGTGGCAAGTATCGCACTCGGCTACATACTTGGCTATATCCACCTTCATATTGGACCACCGTAAATTCCGTTTCGGATCTTGATACATCTTGGTACTGCCGGGATGAATAGAAAATTTGGATCGGTGAGCCTCATCTAGGATAATCTTTTTAATTTCCGGATCAACGGGCACCACAAGACGCTTCCCAAACCAGACCACATCCTGGTGATCTTTCTGGAAACCAGTATACTTGGGATCTCCCTCTGCTAGTTTCTGTTTGATTTTTGTATGTCTTTATCATTGCGTTGAGCAGTGACAATTCTATCATAAAGATTGGACTCTGCCGTTAAGGCATAAAGACTTCCTTGCAGTACCACTTCTAAGTTGAACCTTCTCATTTCTTCGCATAACGGGTCACTAACTGGCTCCAACTCTAGGTGGTTGCAGTGATCTTTGCGGCTAAGAGCATCCACAACAACATTCGCTTTGCCGGGGTGGTAGTGCACTTCTAGATCATAATCCTTAATCAACTCAATCCATCTTCTTTGCCTCATATTCAACTATGACTGAGTAAAGATGTATTTGAGACTCTTGTGATCAGTGAAGATGTTACAACGATTACCCATCAGATAATGCCTCCATATCTTGAGAGTGTGGACAACAACAACCTAACTCAAGATCGTGGGTAGGATAATTGAGCTCATGAGGTCGAAGTGCCCGTGAAGCATAGGCAATGACTCGGCCTTCTTGCATAAGGACACGGCCGATACCCGTGCCTCGATGCGTCACGAAGACTTCAAACGGTTTGGAATTATCCGGTTGCACTAGCACTCGGGGCCGAGGTTAAATGTTGCCTCAAGGTGTGGAAAGCTTTCTCACATGCTTCGCTCCACACGAACTTCGCTCCTTTCTTGAGTAGTTCGGTCATAGGCTTTGCGATTCTAGAGAAGTCGCAATGAATCGACGGTAGTATCCCGCCGATCCTAGGAAACTGAGATCCGGTGTACGGATTTGGGTGGTTTCCAATCCATCACCTCTTGAACTTTGCTAGGATCTACGGAGATACCATCATGGGAAATGGTGTGCCCTAAGAATTTCACACTTTTCAACCAGAATTCGCATTTGGAGAACTTGGCATATAGCTTATGATCTCGCAAACGCTGAAGGACAACTCGGAGGTGTTTGGTGTGTTCTTTCTCGCTCTTGGAATAGATGAGAATATCATCGATAAAGACCATGATGAATTTATCGAGCTCTGTCATGAACACGGAGTTCATGAGGTACATGAAGTAGGCTGGGGCATTCGTGAGACCAAAAGACATTACCAAGAACTCGTAAAGACCATAACGAGTGGAGAAAGCGGTTTTAGGAATGTCACAAGGTCGAATTTTGATTTGATGATAACCAGAACGAAGGTCAATCTTGGAGAAAACTTTGGCTCCAGCCAATTGATCAAAAAGAACATCGATTCGGGGAAGAGGATATTTGTTCTTGATGGTGACTGCATTGAGCGGTCGGTAATCTACACACATTCTCAAGCTACCATCTTTCTTTTTGACGAAAAGAGCGGGGCAACCCCTAGGAGAAGAGCTCGTGCGAATATAACCCTTATCTAACAGTTTCGGAGTTGAGTTTTCGGTTTGGCTAATTCTTTGGGCGGCATACGATAAGGTCTTTTGGAAATGGGTGCGGTACCCGGTTGGAGTTCGATTACAAACTCGACATCTCTATCTAGTGGCATACCAGGCAACTCATCAGGAAAGACATCCGGATACTCACACACTACTGGAATTTCATCAAGAGGGGAGATAATGGTCACATAGGCACAAGAGTCGGTACCGTCCTTGAAAGGTAGGTACAAGGTAGTGTGCCCGACCGTAGGTGAGTTGATCTCTACGACCCTATCTGATATATCTAGAACCACCTTATGCTGGGTCATCCACTCCATACCCAAGATAACATCCATGCTTCCCAATTTTATGGTTATGAGATTAGATTGAATAACCTTACTCCCTAACCTTAAAGGAACTCCAAAAGTTACTAGGTGAGAAGAGATGTTTCCACCGGCGTGGTAATTTTATAAGCCGATTTGGTTTGCATTCCTTTTAGACCCAATTTGCCTAAAAGATTCTCACTTATGAAACTGTGGGTGGCTCCCGAATCAAATAAAATCTTAACAGGGGTGTTATTGATAGAGAATATACCCGTGAGCACTGAAGCTCCCTCTGGAATATCGCTCATGGCGGTGAAGTTCAGCTTGCCTTGGCGTACTTGCACCATATGCTTCTTAGCCGGAGTGGCAGGCTTGTTTCCTGCACCTTGATTCTGTGGGTTGGGCTTGATCTGCCTGGGCTTGGGACACTCGCTGATGTAATGCCCCGGCTGACCACAGTTGAAGCAACGACGATCACAATGTTGCGACGAGGTACATTAGGCTTTGGAGCCTGGCTCGCCGAGCATTGCGGAACTAGAAGTTCCCGCGGGTTTGCTGCGGGATGGCTTCATCGTCCGGCCGTCCAATTGAAGATTGCCGGGATGGGTTTGGGGTGTTCTTTTTCACAAAGCGAAACTTTTTTACCGCTCTCCGTCGCCCGAAGCAAAACCAGGCATCCTATTTTTGTCTCCGTGGGCCTTCTTCATAGCATCCTCCCGGGAGATAGCCTTGTTTACTAGCTCAAGGAAGTTTGCGAGCTCGAGCGAGTTCGGTTGCTCGTACAACTTGCCATCTAGCCCGTCGCGGAATCTCTCCATCTTCTTCGCATTAGTGTCCACGTGATGCCCCCCATACCGGCACGGCCGTTAAACTTCGAGCGTAGCGGTACGGTGTCGGACCCCTGCCTGAGGGCCAACAGCTCCCTCATCTTCCTATCCATAAGTCCCTTGGGAATGTGGTGGCTCTTGAAGGCTTGCTTGAACTCATCCCAAGTTACAGCGTGCCCTCGCTGCATCGACTTGAAATGGTCCCACCACATCAAAGCTTCTCCCCGTAGTTGCAGAGCTGCGAAGTTGGCTTTGTTCTCCTCGGAACAAGGTAGCACAAAGGCAGAGAACTTTGCCTCAATGGCCTTGATCCAAGCTTCAGCTTCCAGGGGGTCTTCCGCCTTGGAGAAGGTCGGCGGCTTCATTGCGATGAATTGAGCATACGTGGTGACCTGATTAGGCCCCTCGTGGTTGGCCCCGTGTGGCGGCCCTTGGTACATTTGCCGGGCGATCCGCGTCGCGTTCGTAGGATCCGGCACAACACCTCGCCTTGTGTGGCCATGAAGGCCTCCGACGGCGTCATAGGCGGGGGTGGCGGCAAGTCACCGCTACCGCTCGCTCCGAATCCGTTGGGAGAGCCGCGCGTGGTTCCCACCATCCGAAATGCGAGCCTGGTTAGTGACATAACCAAAAGCTTACTCGAAATGATGACAAGCATGATCATACATAACCACAACTCATTAGCATTCATATGATGATGACAACAACGATCGAAAGGTATCACATAGCCAACCGTAATTTCTAGGATCGTTCTTCGACATAGTTAGGAAATGCGATCGCTCGAATAACACAAGCCAACATTCACTCTCGGGGCAATTTCGCCACTTCGGTTACCAACGAAGGTGGTATACGAATGAGCACTTAATTGTTGGGCGGACGAGTGACGCCCCTAGAAATGCTTTGTTTTACTAATGCTTATGTGAAATGCAAGATTTGACCCAAGCGTGGTCTTTGCAACAATTTATTCAAGAATTCGGCAATCATACGCAATAACACTTCAACTTCGGGTGAACAAGCGAATTTTAATTACACATGCTTAAGCATTCATTATTACAACAAGATGGAACAAGGTCCAAGGACATTACGAGACTCGAATTTGAAAACACCATAATACGACAAGGTTACAAGCGGTTACTCTGCACGAAGACGTGCTAAAAAGTTAACTACTCTAAACATCTCGAAGACAACACCATAGGATCGACATCCTTCTTATTCTCACCGCCGCAACCTAGTTGCCCACCGAAGCACCACCGTCCGTAGGCGAAGCTGGGGGAGTCGGCAACGGTGGTCCTGCCCGGCTCGTCTAATCTAGACCGGACGGATCCTCTCGCTCCTCCGGTGTGCTGTACTAGAGGCGGTGGGTCGTAAGGCCACTATAGCCCGCAATGCTACCACCGTACCTCGGCCTCCTCCACCCGCTGCCGCATATCGGCAATGTTCTCGAAGTAGCGTCAACCTCTCAATCTCATACACATCGGCATTCTCCTCTATGGTATGATTTTCCGCCTCCGCATCTACAATCCTCCGTAGGCGGTCGCCTCTCTCTAGCTCTAATCGGAATCTCCGGCACGCGACTCGTCATTCTCCCCGCCGCATCCGAGTAAGTGTAAAGTTCAGGCCGCCGATGTGATGCCGATAGCCGCCGCCAATCTCGCCTAGATGCCTCCAAACGCCGCCCGATAATCGCCGCGGTATTATAGCGCGCCCCCGAAGTGTGAAAACCACGTTAAGACAGGTGAGCTAGCGTCCGAGTGACATCCAACGGCTCCGCTAGTGTCAATAGCTCCGTAGGTGATCCATACGGTCCAACCATGCCGGGTCGTGAGGACTCACGGCGAGGAAACGGCCGAACGGAGAGAGAGCTACCACGGCCGGGGTTGTGGTCACGAAGTCCGTCGGCACTCGAGGGCCGCCGACTCAACGACCTCGTGGGTAATGAATCCCCGGTAGATAAAACTCAAGTCGAACCGGTCGGCGTGGTCCGGTGTGGTAGAACGCAAGTGACGATCACTCGCAAAGGGAACGCCATAGCGCTCGAACTCGGACACCTCATAAGTCGGTGGTGTGAGGTAGCCTGCGGCGCTGAGTGCTTCCCACGCAAGGCGTGGAAAACCCTCCCAGTGCAACCCGTTGGTACGGATCGTACCGTCAGCATCAAACTCGTGAAACACGAAGAAAGCCATCTGTACAAAAATGTAACACATGTCAGGTCTCAAGTAGAATGACATGTCAAATGGTGACGTTTTGGTAGCTGTGAATAAAAATTCATAACCAAAAATCCAGAACCCTCAAAATCTTTCCCCAAGTTTCCGCTACTACAAAAGTTCTATTACACACTTTAGGTTTTCAAGGTTGAGCTTGAATCAAGGAAAACAAGGTGGACGGATACAAGACCTAAATGTGCCTAGCAAAGTGTAAACTTAAACCGAAAGAAACTAAGATCGAAGCTTGCAACTACAAGCTAGACCGGTTAAGGAGCAACCGTTTTTAACAAATTGGTTTAATTAAATCTAGCACAAGGTACAACAAGGTGAACAAGCTTTTTCAAAATTTTGGCAAAGCACGACAGCCTAAGCATAAGAGTACCCTAGTTCATAAAAGCACACACTAGAAAAATCTTCCTTAGAGAGCATGCGGAAATTTAGTTTGGGGTCCATTTTAGTTGTTTCGATTTGTAATATGCATGCAATACATCCCATCCGACCTCACATGGCAATCAAGCCAAAAATCGAAGTTAGTGCCGGTGGCAAGGCTTTTATTCGTCTCTCCTTATAATATCTAGTCGAGAGCTATAGGGTACTCGCTTAACGACTAACGAAGCGCTCGTTATGTACCGCGTAAAACGAACCTTTCGTGTCGGCACGTCACGAAGGCATCCACATACATTATCGTTCACTATAGAAACGACATCCATGCGTTAAGCCGCCGCATGGACAGCGTCCAACCTCGTACATCCTCCATTTGAATGGAGTATATCCTTGCCTCGCATTTTTGACATGCGAAATGCTCACGTATAAAACACGTTGCGACACAACTCATAACCAGACGCGAAGATGGGATCCGTGGAATGGATCACTCCATCAACCCTCACAATTCCCGTGATGCGGTACAACACACGTATAAAACACGTGGCTCATCTAGTTTGGTTATGCAAGAAGTAAGTCTGACGTAAAGTACTATGCTGGAAGTTAGCAAAATAAACTATAGGTTGATTAAGCCACCCGAAAGAACCCAAAATTTCCCTCTAGGGCCTCTCGGTCTAGTTTATCCTTAGCGGACCAAAGTATTTTGGAAAATCGACAATCTTGGCAAATTTTATTCAAAAACCGGTGATTAAGGTTATTAATTAATCTCTCGGTGCATATAATTGCTCGATGCCAACCGTGACAACCCGCCCAATAAAATACCGTACTATCGCCTAAACCAATCCACTTTGGTCATTAAGCGATAATAAGGTATCATCCCGTTGTTAGTCGCCGGTTAACGCCCCCGTGAATCACTTGAATAGCAACAAGGATCAAAATATATGCATTAAAACTCAATCGAAGGCGAGTCCGAGAGATACATCATCATTAACATCCAAATTCGTACCCCGAAGGGTTTAACTATTACAAACCGAAGTTTTTTCCATAAAGAAGTAGTTCGAGTTTTGAAACGGCGAGAATCAAACTAATGGGAAGCGAGAAACACCACGGGAGGCCATCCATGATGCTCTCGGTAGTCGTCCTCCACCCACTCCGGCTCCCGGCCAGGCGGGATCTCTCCGGCCACACATCACCGAAAGCATTACCCGGATCCACATATTATAGCAAGGCCGAGTATGATAATACTCAAGAAGACTTACCCGTCGGTGATAACTACTTCACCAACTCTAGACCCGAAAGGCTTTTGGCCATTGAGTTTCTTTTTGCTGAAAAGTAACAAAGAGTATGTCCTTACTTTCAAGATTTTAGCACAAGTTTTAGTGGGTTTAATCTTTAGTAAATTAGACATCTAGTACGGACAAAGTTGTACAATATAATTAATGAAGCATAGTATTCATCAACTTGCATCATTAGGGATCTCATGGCTAGTGGAGTAAAGGGTCTCGTATAACGGGGAGAGGCCGACAATCGATTGATTCAAACCTTGCAAGGTAGACCTAAACACACGGTAGGTCGCCCCTCGCAAGGACAACTTCCCAAGCAGCTTCCCAAAAATCCTCGCCCGCAGTCACCGTACACCACCGATAGCTAGCCGTGAGACGAATCCCAAGAGTAGTAATAGTAGGATCCCTCGCCGCCTCATTAAGGTATTAGGCTTACCGGTCCCATTCCCGACAAGTACTTAGTACGTTCAAACACTTAACCCACAATAGCCATTGGACCGGAGCCCAAATCCCATGCTCTTACCACATGAGCAATCCAATTAAGGATATATTGTGATTCCTATCTAGGAACCTATTCTCGTGAGTGAGGTCATCACCGACTTGTAACGGTCCTATAGCTTAGCAAACTATCGACCTATCATACTAGTAAGGACAAAGGTACCTAGGGATCATGCATCTAGGGTTTCATTCAACTCCCGAACTTAAATGCACGATCATCCATAAATAATTGAATAAAGAATTTGAAAACTAGGTTAGATGCACCGGAGCTTGCCTTCGTCGCCTAGGTTAGCCCTCGGGCACCCTCGGTGTCATCGAGCACTTCCACGCACCGTGCTGAAGCTTCTCGCTCCTCCTTCCTCGGATTCGAACGATGGAGTAGTCACCGTCCGAAGATCTACACGGAATGCAATGCAAGGTTCGTGTGAGGTGACAGCTTGTTATTTTATCCAACTCTTGTTGGTCACATTCACCTTAACAAGTATCTAGATAGCACATCTCTTTTGGGAAGGTTATTATTTATACATGATTCATTCTTTTATTGCACATTTGAATTAATGTCTCTTTGTACTTGTTATTTTATGTGAAGGTTTAATCCTTTTTCCTCTCACTAGCAAGGGTGTGAACACGATTTTTATTCATAAATTAATTCCTTATCATCAAGGATGTTTTATTAACTTTTAATTAAGTTAGGTAAAACTTTCCAAAAAGGGGAATGAATTAAAAAGGGGTTTTCCTTATTTAGTTGCTCTTAAATCTTTTAAAAGGGCTTTAAAGCTTTTTATTGAGCAATAAATCACAAAAAAAAATTAAAGAAGTGTTTCTTAAGCATAACAGCACCTATACTGGTCCACTGGACCCACATGCAAGGCTTGGAGGCTAGAAAATAAAATACTTTGGAAAATAACAAAGACTAGCTAGTGATTCAAATTAAATGCATACAAAAATAAATAAGCATCAAAATGATCCAAACTTTCTCATGCATACTCTCGGTCCTAAACAAGCCTAAAGAACCAGCTAGTACACCTAGAAACTCTACTGATCTTGCTTCACAAATTCGTAAAGGAAATCATGCACAAATTTAGAATAAATGTTTCGTTAAACCAAAAAACATGATTAATTCACCAGAGGTGTGATTTGACATAACAAGACAGCATGCACAAGTTGGGCACCAAAACATATATATTTTTAGCTACAAAAATCATCTAGGAAGTTTCGCAGAAATGGAAAACAATTTATATAAAACGATTTACCGCATAACTTTGTGCACCGTTTGGCACAGGAGCTAGTCATGACAAGACACACAACATAACCAAAATTTAGACGCAGAGGAGTTATAGTTTTTGTGTTATGGCAGATCTAGGTATTTCACAATCCTATTTTTCATGTTAAAAATATCCAGAATCAGAACTTGTGAGAATAGCAAAAGTTTTAGTGTTTTCCACCATGAATCCTACAAAATTGGTTTTGCATTTTTCTTAATTCATATGATTTTCTACACATTTTACAAGTTCCTGCAAAATTGAAACTCTAAAGAAGATGAACATTTGCGCCGGGCCCCCTGCAACGAAACATAGCTGTGCAATTGGGTCCCTCGGCCGTGGGAGGCGGCGGCGCCGGCCGACCCGGGGCGAGCCGGCCGCTCTCCCGGCGGGGGGAGGCGGTGGGGCACAAACACCGCTCACCTAGGGCGCGGGGGAGAGCGAGGGTGTGAGGGGAAAGCCTCCCGGCGAGGGCGCGCGGCGGAGGTCGGTGGTGGCACCCGCGGCGGGCCGCGGTCCCGGCGGTGGAAGGGCAATGTCGCGCAATAGGTGGCGGCGCAAGCTTCTATGGCTACCGGTGAGCGAGCCGGGAGGGTTGCTCGCGCCGGAGAAGGGCGGGGAGGTGAGCTCGGCCGGCGGCCGGCAATGGCGGGGATGGAGGAGGGCGGTGGCGCGCGGCGAAGGAGAATGGGTCGGTTTTTTAGGGCGCGCTCGCTCCGGTGACGAAGGGGTGACGGCGTGAGATGCTTGCCGTGGCACCGGCCCTCGGGCCGGCGCGCGTACGGCGGGAGCGCCGCCGTCGGACCGGCGGTCCATGGCGCGCACCCGGCCGCAGCGGCGCGGTCGCGGCGGTGCGCGACCGGGCGGACTCCCGGGTGCCTTGAGGCGCGAGCGCGTGGGGAAGGAGCCCCTCGGTCGGTGTGCGGCCCGGGGCGGGGTGCGACACGGACGCCGAGGGCGGCCGGGTGCACGCGCGCGCGCGCGGCGCGCTACCGGTGCAACGTCGCGGCGCGGGGCGCCTTGCCCCTACTTTTATTTCACCGGTGCTTTGTTTGAGTGAGATTTTCTCCAAAAAAATTGAATAAAAGTTGACTAAGCTTTGAATAAAAAATTTGTAGATCTAGTCACCCTCTACAACTTTCAAAAAGGCTATAGGGGGTTTTTCTCCACAAATTTTGAATTACACGAGCTTGCCAACTTTGAATGTCGGCCGGTTTGGCCGAACAAGAGATCCTGGCTTTGCAACCAATTTATCAAGCTTTTCCACTCAAAATTTGAAATGCCAATCTACATGAAAGTTGTCTCCCTCAACAAGATGGACAACTTTCATAAAGGTAGAATTTTAAGTGTTTAGGTGAATTTTGGAGAACGCAGCAAAAGTTCCGGCAGACATCTATGGACACTAGGAGTGAAAAGGGTTTGACCAAGTCTTTGGCCATGGGTTGGCCCCACAAGTGTGTTTACTAGTCAAAAGGGGTCACTCGAGTAGGTTAGTGAGTTTTTCGAGGTGAGGGCCTGTGTTGACCGTGCTTTGACCACCTTGCCATTTGGGTTGACCCGCCGTTAGGGTTAATTAAAAACCCGGGGCGTCACAGTCCCACTTGTCGGCCCCCTCTTCTCCTTCCCCTCGCCCCTTCCCTTCCTCTCGTTCAAGACCGGCGCGCCGCCGCAATCCACGCCGTGCCCGCCGCCTCCTTTCCTTTTTCTTTCCGCCCGATCAAGCCAATTAAGGCAATTAATCACCGCTTTTAAATTCCCGGCCGTTTTCCCCTTTCATTAACTCTCTTTACTCCTCGCAATGCTCGCCGGCCACCTATGGCAAGGCCGCCACCGCCGCACCCTTCCGCTTCCCCCTCGCTCTTCTCTCCCTTCGTTTCTATTTAAAGCCGAGCTCGAGCTCCCCGCTCTCCCCCTTTGCACCCGCAACACACCTACACACGCGCCGGGAGCACCACATACACACGGCACCGCCGCCCCCGTCCGCCGAGCGCCGCCCGACCCGCCGCCGTCGTTGAACTTCGTCACCGTCGCCTCCCCTTCGCCCCCGAGGTCGCCCGTGACAACCCGCCCAGAAAATACCGTACTACCGCCTAAACCAATCCACTTTGGTCATTAAGCGATAATAAAGCATCATCCCGTCATTAGTCGCCGGTTAACGCCCGTAAATCACTTAAATAGCAACAAGGATCGACATATATGCATTAAAACTCACACGAAGGCGAGTCCGGAGATACAACATAATTAACATCCGATATCTACCCCGAAGGGTTTAATTATTACAAACCGAAGTTTTTGTCATCACGACATTGTTCGCAGTTTTTCGAAACAAGCGGAATTTAACTAAGGGGAAAGCGAGAACACCACGGGAAGCTAGCCATGATGCCTTCGGCCGTCATCCTCCACCCACTCCGGCTCCCGGAGTGGCGGAATCTCTCTCCGGCCACACATCACCGAAAGCATTACCTAGATCAACATATTATAGCAAGGCCGAGTATACTAATACTCAAAGCAAGACTTACCCGCTTCGGTGATAACTACTTCACCAACTCTAGACATGAAAGGCTTTAGGGCCTCCGAGTTTCTTTTGCTGAAAAGTAACAAAGAGTATGTCCTTACTTTTAAGATTTTTGCACAAGTACTAGTGGGTCTCATCTTTACTAAATTAGCCATCTAGTACGGACAAGGTTGTACCATACAATTAATCAAGCATAAAATTCATCAACTTCCATCATTAGAGATCTCATGGCTAGTGGAGTAAGTAGTCTCGGATAATCGTGAGAGACCGACAATCGATTGATTCAAACCTTGCAAGGTAGACCTAAACACGCGGTGGGATGCCCCCGCGAAGACAACCACCAAGCGGTTCCCAAAACTCTTCGGGTCGGTATCGAATCTTACGGTCTTTGGTGCGGGCTATCCGGAATACCCCGCGAGGCACCGGACTCACCATACACCACCGTAGCTAGCCGTGAGACACATCCCAAGATTAGTAATAGTAGGATCCCTCGCTGCCTCATTAAGGTACTAGGCTTACCGGTCCCATTCCCCGACAAGTGCTTAGTACGTTCAAACACTTAACCCACAATAGCCATTGACCGGGGCCCACATCCCATGCTCTTACCACTTGAGCAATCCATTTAAAGAGATCGGGTGATTCCTATCTAGGAACCTATTCTCGCGAGTGACACGATCACTCGACTTGTAAAGGTCCTATAGCTTAGCAACTAACGACCTATCATACTAGTAAGGACACAGGTACCTAGGGTTCATGCATCTAAGGTTCCATACAACTCCTAAACTTAAATGCACAAGCATCCATAGATAATGGAATATTAAATTTGAAAACCGGGTTAGATGCACCTGGGCTTGCCTTCATCGGCTAAGTTAGCCACGAGCACCTTCGGTGTCGTCGAGTACTTCCATGTATTTGCAGCGGCCTTCCGCTTCTCCTTCCTCGGCTTCGGGACGAGCGAGTAGTCACCGTAAGGAAGATCTACACGGAATGCAATGCGGGGGTTAAGGTGATGTGATAGGTTATCTACTTATCCAACTCTTGCTGGACACATTCACCTTACAATTAACTAATTATTACTTTCCTTTTTTACGAAGGTTATTATTGACATGGATTTCATTCTTTTATTACCCACTTGAATTAATGCTTTCTTTCATACGTGTTATTTCATGTGAGGGTTTAACATTTCTACCTCTCACTAGTCAAGGTGTGCAAAAGATAACTATTTATACATCAATTCCTCAACAGCAAGGGTGTGTTCTTAGTCTTTTAATTAAGTTGGATAACACTTCACAAAAGGGAAAAGAATTAAAAAGGCATTTTCCTAATTTACTCCAACATTAAACTATAAAAGGCCTTTAAAGCTTTTTATTAAACAATGAATCACTAAAAATTCGGTGAAGGGTTTCATAAGCATCATAACACCCATCTTGAACCACCGAACTCACATGCAAAGCTTGGAAGCTAGAAAATAAAATACTTTGGAAAATAACAAAAGACTAGCTAGCAAATCAAATTAAATGCATACAAAATTAAATAAGCATCAAAATGCACCAATCTTCCTCATACATTCTCTCCGGTCCTAAACAAGCCTAAAGAACCAGCAAGCACACCTAGAACCACTATTGATCTTGCTTTAATAATTTACAAAGGAAAACAGGCATCTAACAAGAATAAAAATTTCTAGTCATCCAAAGATCATGATTAAGTCACCGGAGGTGTGTTTTGTCATAACAAGACAATATGCACAAGTTGGTAACAAAAACATAAATATTTTTAGCTACAAAAATCATTTAGGCGGTTTCGCATAAATGAAAACAATTCATATAAAAAGATTTACAACATAACTTTGTGCAATTTTCGGCACGGGGAGCTAGTCATGACATGATACACAACATATCCAAAAATTAGACACGAGAGGATTTATAGATTTTGAGATATTATAGATCTAGGTTTTTCACATTCTTATTTTTCATGCTAAAAATATCGAGAATCGGACCATGTGAGTATAACAAAAGTTGTAGTATTCTTCACCACGATTCCAAAAACATTTAGATTGAATTTATCTGAATTTTCTACAAATTTCTACGCATTTTACAAGATTCAGCCAAAGGGATACACTATTGAATATACAACTTTGCGACTAGGCCCCTGGAAAGAAATGAGGGCTCGCAATTGGGTCCCTCGACCATGGGAGGCTGCAGGCTCGCCGGAAATCCGGCGACTCCAGCGGCGCTCCTGGCCGGGGAAAGGCTCAGGCTCGCATGCATGCTCACCTAGGGTGGGTTGGGGGTCTTGGCTCGCGCGGAGAAGTTGCCGGCGTGGGGGTTCGGCGACGGCCGGCGGCGGGCCGCCGCGACGGCTCGGGGCTCCGGCGAGGAGAGGCGCACGGATGACAATGCGCGACCGTGGGAGGTTCTACGGGTCCTAGGGGGAGAGAGTGAGGCGGTCGGCCGGCGGCGGGAGCGAGCGGCGGCGCAAGTTCACCGGCGGCGGCGACAATGGAGGGCGGCGGCTCGGTTGGCGCGCGGGGGGGGGAAACGGCGGCATTTAAATAGGGGCCGGCCCGGCCCGGAGGTGACAAGGCGGCGTGCATCATGGCCGTAGCACGGCGCACGTGGGTGGGGGAACGCGGATGGACCGCCGGTCCGAAGGGGGAACGCGTCCGGCCGTAGCACGGCGCGCGCGCGCGCACCGACGCGTGGCGCGGCGCCGACCCCCCCGCGCGTCGTGGGGCACGGGCGGCCTCGGCGAGCGTGTAGCCTAGGGACGCGGTCGGCCTCGGGTGGAGGGGAGCGTCGGGCGGCGAGCGGGCGCGGACGCCGAGGGCGGCGCGGCGTGCGGGCGCGGCGGCGCCCGGCCAATTGTTTTGTTGGTCACCGGCTTGCAATCGATTTTCTCAAAAATCTTGTACATAAGTGCACCAAACTTTGAACACGAAAGTTGTAGATCTAGCTATCCTCTACCACTTTCAAAAAGGCTATATAGGGTTTTTCTCAACGAATTTGCAAGAAACGAGTTACCAACTTTGAATG
The DNA here is from genome assembly GCA_947561735.1 of Cenchrus americanus. NCBI lineage: Eukaryota > Viridiplantae > Streptophyta > Magnoliopsida > Poales > Poaceae > Cenchrus > Cenchrus americanus. The sequence continues at coordinate 85,478,841 of OX387240.1, read as the reverse complement.
TCGGCCGTGTTCATGAACGGGAGATGCCGACCTTGGAGCAAGTTTTTCATGCCCTTCCACTAAAAATTTGAAATGCCCATCTACATGAAAGTTGTGTTCCTCAATAAGTCGGACAACTTTCCTAAAGGTAGATTTTTAAGTGTTTAGGTGAATTTTGGAGAACGCGGCAAAAGTTCCGGAAGACAACTATGGACACTAGGGTTTAGTTGGGGTTTGGCCAAGTCTTTGACCATGGGTTGGCCCCACAAGTGTGTCCACTAGCCCAAAGGGTTCAATAGAGTTGGTTGGTGAGATTTTCGAGGTGAGGACCCAGGTTGACCGTGATTTGACCACTTTGTCGGCCCGGGTTGACCGGCGGTTAGGGTTAATTAAAAACCCGGGGCGTCATAGCCTACCCCCTCTTAAACAGAATCTCGTCCCGAGATTCGACTTAAGAACAATAAGATGGGGAGAAGAACTCACGGTTTCGAGATTGCAGGAAGCCCGGATACTTAGTGTTGAGGTAGTCTTCCGTCTCCCAAGTTGCTTCTTCTTCCGTGTGATGACTCCATTGGATTTTGTACATTCGTACTGTTTGTCTTCGGGTCTTTCTCTCTTTTTGGTCTAATACTCTTAATGGGTGCTCGATGAGCGAGAAATCCGGCTCAATCCAAGCATTAGCTTCTGTGATGACTTCGTTCTGCGGTACAGAATTCCCTTCTTCAATTGAGTTACATGAAACACATTGTGGACGCGGAAAACCGTTCCGGCAATTGGATACGATAAGCCACTAGCCCACATACTTCTATTACTTTATAGGGTCCAATGTAGCGCGAGCTAACTTCCCTTTGACACCGAACGTCCGCACACCTTTGGTGGGGGACATCTTCGGATACACGTAATCTCCCACTTCAAAGTGTCGGGGTGCGATTCCCTTGTCATGGTAACTCTTTTGTCTCATCCGATCCATCTTCAAATTCTCCCTTATCACTTGTACTTTTTCTTCGGCCTCCTTAACTAAGTCCGGACCAAAGAGTGTCCTTTCTCTGGCTTCGACCGGGTTCAAGGAGAGTGCGGCATCTTCGTTCGTAAAGAGCATCGAACGGTGCCATCTTCAAACTAGCTTGATAACTATTGTTGTAGGAGAATTCCGCCAAGGACAAACACTTGTCCCAACTCTTATCAAAGTGTAAGATGCTTGCTCGTATCATGTCTTCCAAAATCTCGATTTATCCTTTCCGTCCGACCATCGGTCCGCGGGTGATAACCGGAACTCGCGAATTAGCTTGGTCCCTAAACACTCATGTAATCGCTCCCGAAGCGAGCTACAACCGAGTTCCTCCGTCGAGAGATTATGGTCTTCGGAATTCCATGCAAAAGAACTATGTGGTCCATGTATAACTCGCATATTGTTGTACCGAATAAGTGGTATGCACGACAATAAAATGAGTGGTCTTCGTGAGTCCGTCCACGATTACCCAAATAGAATCTTTCTTTCTAGCTATCGGGGGTAAACCCACAATGAAGTCCATACTAATGTCATCCCACTTCCACATGAGTATTGACAGGGGTTGGAGTACGCCTGCCGATTTCAAATGGCTTGCTTTCATCCGGTGGCAAGTATCGCATTCGACTACATACTTGGCTATATCGACTTTCATGTTGGACCACCAGAAATTTTGTTTCAGATCTTGTTACATCTTGGTACTGCCGGGATGGATAGAGAATTTGGACATATGAGCTTCATCAAGGATGATCTTCTTAATTTTCGAGTTGACAGGAACCACAAGGCGTTTGCCAAACCAGATCACATCCCGGTGATCCTTCTGGAAACAAGTATACTTGGGATCTCCTTCGGCTAGTTTCTGTTTGATGATTTGTATGTCCTCATCCTTGCGGCCGAGCAAAGTGACAATTCTATCATAAAGATTGGATTCTCGCCGTCAAGGCATAAAGATTTCCTTGCTATACCACTTCTAAGTTGAGCCATCTCATTTCTTCGCATAATGGGTCACTAACTGGCTCTAACTCTAGATGGTTGCAGTGAGCTTTGCGGCTAAGAGCATTCGCAACAACATTCACTTTTCCGGGATGATAATGCACTTCTAGGTCATAATCCTTAATCAACTCAAGCCATCTTCTTTGCCTCATGTTCAACTCGACCGAGTAAAAATGTATTTGAGACTCTTGTGATCGGTGAAGATGTTACAACGATTACCCATCGAGGTAATGCCTCCATATCTTGAGAGCGTGGACAACGGCAGCCTAACTCAAGATCATGGGTAGTATAATTGATTTCATGAGGTCGAAGTGCCCGTGAAGCATAGGCAATGACTCGGCCTTCTTGCATAAGAATGCAGGCCGAGACCCGTGCCTTACGCGTCACATAAAACTTCAAAGGGTTTGGAATTATCCGATTGCACTAGCATCGGGGCTGAAGTTAAGTGTTGCCTCAAAGTGTGGAAAGCTTTCTCACATGCTTCACTCCACACAAATTTTACTCCTTTCTTGAGCAGTTCGGTCATAAGCTTCGCGATTCTAGAGAAGTCTGGAATGAATCGACGGTAGTATCCCGCCAACCCTAAGAAACCGCGGATCCGGTGTACGGACTTGGGTGGTTTCCAATCCATCACCTCTTCAACTTTGCTAGTATCTACGGAGATACCATCTTGGGAAATGGTGTGCCCCAAGAATTTCACACTCTTCAACCGAATTCGCATTTGGAGAACTTAGCATAAAGCTTATGATCTCGCAAACGCTCGAAGGACAATTCGTAGATGTTTGGCATGTTCTTTCTCATTTTTGGAAATAGATGAGGATATCATCGATAAAGACCACTACGAACTTGTCGAGCTCCGTCATAAACATGGAGTTCATGAGGTACATGAAGTAGGTGGGGCATTCGTGAGTCCAAAGGACATTACCAAGAACTCGTAAAGACCGTAACACGTGGAGAAAGCGGTTTTAGGAATGTCACAAGGTCGAATTTTGATTTGATGGTAACTAGAACGAAGTTCGATCTTTGAGAACACTCGGCTCCAGCAATTGATCAAAAAAAACATCGATTCGAGGAAGAGGATATTTGTTCTTGATGGTTACTGCATTGAGCGGTCGGTAATCCACACACAACCTCAAGCTACCATCTTTCTTTTTGACGAAAAGAGCGGGACAACCCCAAGGAGAAGAGCTCGGGCGAATATAACCCTTATCTAACAGCTCCTGGAGTTGGTTTTTCAGTTCGGCTAATTCTTTGGGAGGCATACGGTAAGGTCGTTTGGAAATGGGTGCGGTACCGGTTGGAGTTCAATCACAAACTCAACATCTCCGTCCGGCGGCATACCGGACAACTCATCGTGAAAGACATCCGAATACTCACACACTACCGGAATTTTCTCGGGAGGGGAGATAATGGTCATATAGGCACAAGAGTCGGTACCGTCCCGGAAAGGTAGGTACAAGGTGGTGTGCCCGACCGTAGGTGAATTTATCTCTACAACTCTATCGGATATATCTAGAACCACCTTATGTAGGGTCATCCAATCCATACCCAAGATAACATCCATGCCTTCCAATTTTATGGTTATGAGATTAGATTGAATAACCTTGCTTCCCAACTTTAAAGGAACCTCAAAAGTTACTAGGTGAGAAGTGATATTTCCTCTTGGCGTGATAATTTTATAAGCCGATTTGGTTTGCATTCCTTTTAGACCCAATCCGCCTAATAGATTCTCACTTATGAAATCGTGGGTAGCTCCCGAATCAAATAAAATCTTAACGGGAGTATCGTTGATAGAGAATGTACGCGTGAGCACCGAGGCTCCCCTCCGGAATGTCGCTCATCGTGGTGAAGTTCGCTTGCCTTGGTGTACTTGCACCATAGGCTTCTTAGCCTGGGTGGCGGGCTTGTTCCCGACACCTTGATTTCGTGGGTTGGGTTTGATCTTCACGGGTTTGGGACAATCACCGATGTAATGCCCGGTTGACCACGACCGAAGCAACGTCGATCACCAACGTTGCGAGGAGGTGCATTAGGCTTTGGAGCCTCGCTCGTTGAGCATTTCGGAACCGGAAGTTCCCCTAAGGGTTTGCTCGGGGATGGCTTCATCATCCGGCGTCCGGTTGAAGATTGCCGGGATGAGTTTGGAGCATTCTTCACAAAGCGAAACTTCTTATTTGTTCCGCTACCCGGAGCAAAACCGGACGGACTCTTTTTGTCCCTCGTGGGCCTTCTTCATGGCATCCTCCTAGGAGATAGCCTTGTTCACAAGCTCGTGGAATATTTCGGCTCGAGCAGGTTCAATCGCTCGTACAACTTGCCATCTAGCCCATTGCGTAATCTTTCCATCTTCTTCGCATTAGAGTCTATGTGATGCCCACCATATTGACACAAGTCGTTAAACTTCGGGTGTAACGGTACACCGTATCGACCCCCGCCTAAGGGCCAACAACTCCCTCATTTTCCTATCCATTAATCCCTTGGGGATGTGATGGCTCTTGAAGGCTTGCTTGAAGTCCTCCCAAGTCACAAGACGCCCACGCCGCATTGACTTGAAATGATCCCACCACATTAAAGCTTCTCCTCGCAGTTGCAGAGCTGCGAAGTTGGCTTTGTTCTCCTCGGAGCAAGGCAGCACAAAGGCAGAGAACTTTGCCTCGATGGCCTTGATCCAAGCCTCAGCTTCCAGGGGGTCTTCCGCCTTGGAGAAGGTCAGTGGCTTCATCCCGATGAACTGAGTGTACGTGGTGACCTGATTAGGCCCCTCATGGTTGGCGCATGTGGTGGCCCGCGGTTCATCCTGCCGAGCGATCCGTTGTTGCGTCCGCGAGATCCGGCATAGCACCTCGGTTTGCGTGGCCATGAAGGCCTCCGATGACGTCATGGGTGGCGGTGGCGGCGGATCGCTCGCTACCGGCCATTCCAAACCCGTTGGGAGAGCCGCGCGTGGGTCCCACCATCCGAAATGCGAGCCTTTATTAGACACATAGTCAAAATTTTATTCTCGAATAAATGCCAAATATAACATGTATGTCAATAGATCATTAGCATCCGCACGATCATGGCAGCAATAGTCGTAAGACATTACATAACCAACAATCGATTCATAAAATAGTTCTTCAACACAGCTTAGGAAGACAATAAATCGATTGACTCGAGCCAACTTTCAATCTCGGGGCAAATCTCCCATTTCGTGTGCCGGCGAAGGTGACATGCGAAAGAGTACCTAGTTGTTTGGCAAACGATCGACACTCACCGTAAGCACGGTGGTTTTCTAACGGCTTAAGCAATGCGAGTTTTAGCAAGCGTGGTTATTGAAGCCGTTCGCTCAATTTTGGTAATCACATGCAATAAAATTCCAACATCTTGGTTGAACAACTCGAACTTCAATTCAAAACACAATATGCTTAAGCATTCTTTATTACAACATGAAGAAAAGGTCCAAAGACATTACAAGGCTCAAATCGGAAACACCACAAGACAACAACGTTACAAAGCAAGCTACTTGCACGAAGGCAAGCTTCTAAAGCCGATTACTCCAATCATAACGAAAGCAACACCCTAGGATCGCAATCCTTCTTATTATCGTGGTGGACATCCTAGTTGCCCACCGAATCCCCGCACCCGCAGCGAAGCCGGTGGGGTCGGTAGGGGTGGTCCTCGCTCGACTCGTCCGGTCCCCGGACCGACCGACCCCGCTTTGCTCCTCCGGTGGGCCTCGTACCGGAGGTAGCGGCCGTAAGGCTACTATAGCCCGCAAGACCGCAACCCGCACCTCGGCCTCCTCCACCACGGTGCCGCATATACGCAATGTTCGAAGTAGCGTCAACCTCTCAATCTCGTACGCATCGGCATTCTCCTCCGTGGTGTGAACCTCCGCCTCCGGATCTACTATCCTCCGCAGGCGGTCGCCTCTCTCTAACTCTAACCGGAATCTCCCCGGCACGTAGTCCGTCATTCTCCCGCCGCATCCGGGTAAGTGTAAAGTTCGGGGCCGCCGGTGGGCCGCCGATAACCGCCGCCAATCCCACCTAGGCCGCTCCCGCACGCTGCCCGATAATCGCCGCGGTATTGCGGCGCAGCCCCCCGAAGTGTGAAGACGACGTTAAGACAACGAGCCAACGTCCGAGTGACATCCGGCGGCTCGGCCTAGCAACAAGAACTCCCGTAGGTGATCCATACGGTCCAACCAGCCGGGTCGTGAGGACTCACGGCCGGAAATAGCACGAACGGAGAGAGAGCTACCACGGTGGGGTTGTGGTCGCGAAGTCCGTCAACACTCGGAGAGCGGCCGACTCGATGATCTCGTGAGTAATAAAACCCCGTAGACAAAGCTCAAGTCGAACCGGTCGTCGTGGTTCGGGTGTGGCGAGACAGTGACGATCACCCCCGCAACGGGGAACACCCAAACGCTCGAACTCGGACACCTCGTAGGTCGGTGGAGTGGTGTAGCCGGCGGCACCGAGTGCTTCCCACACAAGGCGTGAAAAACCCACCCGAGTGCAACCCGTTGGTATGGATCGTACCGTCGGCGTCGAACTCGTGAAACACAGGGGAAAGCCATCCGTACCAAAATGTAACACATGTCGGGTCTCGGGGAGAACGGCATGTCAAATGGTGAAGTTCGGCGATTTGTGAATAAAATTCATAACCAAAAATCCGGAACCCTACAAATTTCCCCCAAGTTATTCCGACTACTACAATGGTTCTTTTTACACACTTTTGGTATTCAAGGTTGAGCTAGGTCAAGGAAACAAATGGAAGGATGCAATGTTTAGGTGTGCCTAGAAAGGTGTAAGCCAAACCGAAAGAAGTCGTGATCGAATTTGCGAACGAAAGCTAGACTAGCAAGGAGCAACTTGTTTTAGCATACCAAGTTAATTAATTCCTAGCACGCGGTACAAACAAGATGAACAAGCTTTTACAACATTTTGGCAGCATGACACCTATGCACGACATATACTTAATTTTTACAAAAAGCATACACTAGCAAAATCTTCCTTAGAGAGCATTCGAAATTCTTTTTTGGGTCCATTTTAATTTGTTTCGATTTTTAATATGCATGCAAGAAGTCCTAATCGACCTCACATGGCAATTGAGCCAACAATCAAAGTTAGTGCCGGTGGCAAGGCTTTTATTCGTCTCTCCCTATAATATCTAGTCGAGAGCTACACGATACTCACTTAGCAATTAATGAAGCGTTGTTATGTACCGCGTAAAACGAACCTTCCGTGCCAACACGTCATGAAAGCGTCCCCATACATTACCGTTCACTATAGAAACGACATCCATGCATTAAACGGTACTGCATGGACGGCGTCTAACCTCGGACACCCTTGTCACACCCAATTTTACAAGGAAAACCGAATGCATCTCACATGTGCGCCGGGATCAATTTACACACACGTGATAGACAAAACGAGAGTAATACCATTGCAGTAATAAAATGTTCAAGAGTTAAACCAAGTACGATATCCATTATTACATCCAGAGAGGTGGACTCGAAGGTCCGAATACAACGATAACTAAACGACGAGCAGCTCCATCTTGACTTTCACGGGCATGATGAGCGGGGGATCCGCATGCCCTAGAACTCCTCGTAGTCACTCCGGTACTCGTCCTCGCCTCCGACGTTCTCCTCCGAACAAGGCGGTAAGCAAGGGTGAGCACACATATGGTTGGTGCTCGGCAAGTGGGGAAAACAATGCAATGCTATCAAGGATAGGCTATGGTTCACGGCGGTAAGCATTTTATAAGTTGGTCAAGTTTTATTAGCAAGCACCTAATTACTAGGTGTAAGTGTATACCAACCCACTTAACCTTAAGAGAAACCTCCAACCAAACCACAAACCCATGATTTGCTTTAATCTTCAAGTTTATTATTCATGTGAGGGTCCAAGCCGCTCATGCGACCGTGAGCACGGCCGATCGATCGGGTTTACACTGCGAGAGGTTGTACACTTTACCCACGGCTCGTGTTCCCCATCTTGCCCGGGTTAGCCGGACCCTTAAACACTTCCAAGGTGAGTGGCTAGGGGTCCACTACGAAGCCTTTACAAAGGAAAGAAGAGAAACCAACAGCCCCGCAACATTCATAAAGAAGCGGAGCGGACCATAACCCTCCCTAATGGTCAACACCTTAGCCAAGGTCGCTACCCCAAAAGGACCGGGCTATACCCCTTCAACTCCGCCCCCGTGCCCCTCTCGGAAAAGAGCTATCGGCTAACCCACTCTCCTAATTAATTGGCTAAGACAGAGCCATGTGGAATGTGGTTGTACTTGTTATCTTGGGTGGTTCTCCATGTTCCGATTATAAATCAAGTTATCTTGTTTTAAGCACAAACACATTATATAAGGAAAACTCGAGATGTATAACATAAACAAAGCATAACCAAACTTATGTAGAGCAAACAAAGCATTTATCTACCCCAAGCATTTGTTTAAACGGGGTTGATCAAGGTAAAGTGGTAAAGCATCTAGTCAAGTCCTTAGCTAGGTGTTTGCCCATCGGGTTTATGCATAGCAACATGAATAGTAAACATTGTTTAGCATGCAGTGTCATAGGTTCAAAAAGATAATGCAGAGGGGGAAAGCCACTTGCCTTCCTCTACAAGCCGGGTGAAATCCTCTTCGAAGATAGGCTCTTCCTGATCACCTCCGACAGGGAGCTCAGACGAAATAGGCACGATATCTACGAGTCAAACATGAACAACAAACAATAAACAAAACAGTACACCAAACAGTAACAAAACTGGTAAATTTACTGTTTAAAAGATTCTACTCGTCGAGACGATCATTTCGGTATATAGAACGCTAAAAACGGAGTTAAAATGAAAAAGATATGATTAAAACAAGTTTACGGGGACCTATTCGCAAGAAAACTAAATTTACGGGGCTGTTTATAAATAAAACCGGAGGCTAAAACATAATTTCATATAAAAACTAAAGGGCTTAAGTGTTATTTCTTAAGAAAAGGACTCCTAACACTATTAACCAGGGTAGACAGGGGCTAGATCGTAAAAACCAGGACCTAACCGTAAAGATTCTTAAAGGTGGAAGGACCGGCTTGCAAAAGTTTAAAAGTTCAGGGGCTCTTAAAGAAAAGGGCCGCAGCCGCACCGTGGATCTCAGATCCAACGGCTGACGACGCGTGCGCGTGCCGTGGACCGCGCCGTGCACTCGGTGCACGGGTCCACGGTGGACCGCCCTTTCAAAACGAAGGGGTACGCGATCCCGTCCACACATCGCAGATTGGACGGCTGAGATCGCGTGCAAGCAGGGGTGGCGGCGGACTCGCCGGAGTGCGGCGGCGCGCGGCGGGGAGCTCGCCGGCGTTGGCCCCGGACGGCATTTCCGGCCACCATCTCAACCACGAGCGGGTGCAAAACGATGCGGGGGCTCTTGCGCGCGTGACGGGGGGGGTCTACGGGGAGCAATTGCGCCTCACCGGCGGCCCGCACCGGAAGGGGCGGAGCGGCCGCTCCGGCGAGCTTGCGGGTACGCCGCTCGGGCACGAAGAGAAGAGAAATTGGGTGGGGGATATTGCTCACCGCCCACAGAGGAAGACGGCGGGCTCACGGGGCGGAGAGGAGGCGGCGGTGAAGGGGCTCGATGACGGCGGCGGCTCGGGCGGCGCTCGGTGAGCTCGGGGCGCGGCGCCACGGGCGTCGGGGGCGAAAACCTGCGGCAAAGCACGAGCTTGTCAAGCTCCCGGCGATCCCAAAAATCAAAGGAAACGGCAAGGGGTCCAACCCTTCACCGGCGGCGACGGATCGACGGCGGCGGCGGGAACCCGAGGCGGCGGCGCGGGGAAATTGATGCTCGAGCGCGTGTGCTGGCGTTTCGCGAGAGGCAAAGGGAGGCGCAGGGGTTTGTGCGCGAGCTTAAATAGGAGCAAAGGGAGGAAGGCGAGGCGGGGAGAGGACGGGGTGGCGGCGGCTTGCCATTGATGGCCACGGCCATCACGGCTCGGTGCAAGGAAAGGGGAAACGGCCCCCAATTGATCGAGGGCGGTTAACCGACTTAATTGGTAAGCCCGGTGAGGAAAGAAAGGAAGGGGAAGAGGCGGGGCGCGGCGGGGATCCGCGGCCGCGACGGGCGGCCGGCGGGGCGGGGGAGAAGAAGGAAAGGAAAGGGGGGAGACGAAGAGACCGACGAGTGGGCCCCGGGTGTCGGCCGAGAGCGAGGGAAAAAGAAAAGAGAGAGAGAACGCGGGCCGGCGCGGGGAGAGGGATGGTGGGGTCGCCGGGCCGCCCGGGCCGAAAGGGAGCCGGCGCTCGGTTTTCTCCTTTTTTTTCTTTTTCTTTTTCAAACTTCATTTTCAAACCAATTTTCATTTCAAATTCAAATCAAACCTTTCAAACTTTTTCCCAAGAATTTTATAAACTTTTTAGAAACCTCACAAGCAACCAAAAACCATGCAAGCCAACTGATGATGCACATACACTTGTTGTCTCTAAGTTTATTAAATTATATTTAATATTTTAGAGCTCAATTTAAATAGCAATTTAATTTCTTTTAAATCCTTAAGACTATTTTAAGTTGCTAAGTGATTTTAGTGATGGAATTTTAGGGTGTCACAATCCTCCATTTGAATGGAGTGTATCCTTGCCTCGCATGATCGACATGTAGAATGCACACGTATGAAACACGTGGCGACCATAACTTACAACCGGATGCGAAGATGAGATCCGTGGAATGGATCACTCCATCAACTCTCGCAATTCCCGTGATGCGGCACAAAGCACACGTATAAAACACGTGGCTTATCTAGTTTGGTTGTGTGAGAAAGTAAATGCGACATAAAGTAATGTCTCGGGAGTTAGCAAAATAAATCATAGGTTATTAAGCCACCCGAAAGAACCCAAAATTCCCTCTAGGGCCTCTCGGTCTAGTTTATCCTTAGCGGACCAATGTATTTTGCTAAATCCAAACAATCTTGGCAAATTTTATTCAAAAATCAGTGACTAAGGTTATTAATTAATCTCTGGTGCATATAATTGCTCTGATGCCAACTGTGACAACCCGCCCAGGAAAATACCGTACTACCGCCTAAACCAATCCACTTTGGTCATTAAGCAAGTAATAAAGCATCATCCCGTCGTTAGTCGCCGAGTTAACGCCCGGTAGATCACTTAAATAGCAACAAGGATCGACATATATGCATTAAAACTCACATGAAGGCGAGTCCGGAGATATAACATAATTAACATCCGATATCTACCCCGAAGGGTTTAATTATTACAAACCAAAGTTTTTGTCATCACGACGTAGTTCGAGTTTTTCGAAACAGCGGAATTTAACTAAGCGGAAAGCGAGAACACCACGGGAGGCCGGCCATGATGCCTTCAGTCGTCATCCTCCACCCACTCCGGCTCCCGAACGGGCGGAATCTCTTCGGGCCACACATCACCGAAAGCATTACCTGGATCAACATATTATAGAAAGGCCGAGTATACTAATACTCAAGCAAGACTTACCCGTCGGTGATAACTACTTCACCAACTCTAGACATGAAAGGCTGTAGGGCCTCCGAGTTTCTTTTCCGAAAAGTAACAAAGAGTATGTCCTTACTTTCAAGATTTTAGCACAAGTTCTAGTGGGTTTCATCTTTAAATTAGCCATCTAGTACGGACAAGGTTGTACCATACAATTAATCAAGCATAAAATTCATCGACTTCCATCATTAGGGATCTCATGGCTAGTGGAGTAAGTAGTCTCAGATAACGGTGAGAGGCCGACAATCGATTGATTCAAACCTTGCAAGGTAGACCTAAACACACGGTGGGATGCCCCCGCGAGGACAACCACCAAGCGGTTCCCAAAACTCTTCGGGTCGGGATCGAATCTTACAGTCTTTGGTGCGGGCTATCCGAATACCCCGCGAGGCACCGGACTCACCATACACCACCGGTAGCTAGCCGTGAGACACATCCCAAGATTAGTAATAGTAGGATCCCTCACCATCTCATTAAGGTACTAGGCTTACCGGTCCCATTCCCGACAAGTGCTTAGTACGTTCAAACACTTAACCCACAATAGCCATTGGACCGGGGCCCACATCCCATGCTCTTACCACATGAGCAATCCATTTAAAGAGATCCGGTGATTCCTATCTAGGAACCTATTCTCGCGAGTGACACGATCACCCGACTTGTAACGGTCCTATAGCTTAGCAACTAACGACCGATCATACTAGTAAGGACACATGTTGTGACGCCCCGGGTTTTTAATTACCGTCATTAACGCTAATGACCGGTTAGCTTGGCCAATTGGTCAACCAAGGTCAAACCTAGGTCACCCCGGGCCCTCACCCATGAAAACTCCCTAACACACCTTAGTGACCCTAAATGAATAGTAAACACACTTGTGGGGCCAACCCATGGTCAAAGGGTGGGTCAAACCCCTTGCCATCCCGGTGTCCACGGGGTGTCCGCCGAATTTTTGCCACGTTCTCCAAAATTCACCTAAACACTTAAAATTCTACCTTTAGGAAAGTTGTAGGTCTTGTTGAGGGACACAACTTTCATGTAGATTGGCATTTCAAATTTGGAGAGGAAAGTTGTGAAAAACCCCTTGCAAGACAGGTTTTACTGTTGCCAGAGTCAGGCTGACATTCAAAGTTGGCATTCAAATAGATGCAAATCTAGGAAGAAAAACCCTATACAGCCTTTGTGAAAATTGTAGCTGGTACCTAGATCTACAACTCTGGTATTCATCACTTGGTCTAGTTATGTTTGAAAATTTTGAGAAAAACTCACCGGAACACAAAGCACCGGCCGACATGGGTGGAGCCGGAGCGCGCCGCGCGCGACGTCGTGCGCACCCGCGCGCCACCGCCGCCGCCCGCCGCCGGCCACGCCCGGCGTCCGTGCCCGCGCCGCCCGAGGCCTCGCCACCCGCGCCACGCCCCGTCCCGAGGTCACGCACCCCAACGCGCGCGCCCGCCCGAGGCGCCCGGCGTCGCCGCCGCGCGCACGCGCGCGCACGCCGCGGACCGCCGTCCGTCGGCCGTGTCGCCGCCGTACGCGCGCCGCCCGAGCGCCGTAGCACGGCCAAGGCATCTTCGTCATCATCGTCCGTCACCCCTAAATGCGCCGCGCGGCGTGTAAAAGCCTCCCCTCCCTTCCCGCGCGCCATCCCGAGCCGCCCGCCGCCATCGCCGCCGCCGCCGGTGCTAGAGCCCGTTGCTCGCGCTCGCCGCCGTCCAAGCCCGTAGTTAGCTTCCTTAGCACCCAGGAAAGCTCACGCGTGCGCTTGTTTGCTCCAATTTAGCCTCCACACCGCCGCACCCCGAGCCGCCGTGAGCGCCGCCGCCGGCCACCGCCGTGCGCCGTCGCCGAGCACACCCCGACCCCGCCACCACCGCCAAACGACCCGTGGTGAGCTCAATTGCAACCCCGTGCCGCTTGTTGCCGTGGCCCGGCCCCACATCACCGCCGGCGAGCCCTCCCGCCGCCGCGAGGGCATGGTTGTGAATTCGAGGGCTTAGTTGCAAGGAAACCTAACTAAGTTTTGTTACATTTCAGTCCAGTGACTTGTAAAACCCCTAGAAATTCACAGAAAAAACAGAAAAATCCCAAACCAATTTTGTAGGTTTCAAGATGCTAAACCCCACCTCTTTTGTTGTATACCCATGGCTAGATTCAAAATAGTTTTGGCAGGAAAAATACAAATGTGTTATACATGAATCTGTCCTAACTTGAAATATATAAATCCTCTGTAGCTAAGTTTTGGATATGTTGTGTGTTAGGATATTAATAGATGCTGTGCCAAAAATTGCACAAAGTTATGCAGTAGACTTTGCTAGACAAATTCTTTTCCATTCCTGCAGTAACTGCCTAGATAATTTGTCTTGTTAAATATATTTATGTTCTTGAGCCCAACTTGTGCACACTGTCTTGTAATGCCAAAAGACACATCCTATGAATTAATCATGAATTTTGGGTTAACAAAAATAATTATTCTTGATTTATGCATGTTTTCCTTTGTAAATTAATAAACCAAGTTCAGTAGAGGTTCCATGTGAACATGCTGGTTCTCTAGGCTTGTTTAGGACCAGAGAGCATCCACAAGAAAGTTTGGATCATTTTGATGCTTAATTATTTTTATATGCATTTAAGTTGAATCACTAGCTAGCCTTTGTTATTTTCCACAATATTTAATTTCCTAGCATCCAACACTTACATGTGGGTCCAATGGACCAGGATGGGTGCTAGTAGGCTTAAGAAACCCTCAGGTAATTTTTGGTAATTTAATTGATTAATAAATGGCTTAAATGCCCTCTTAATATTAAAGGGAAATTAAATAAAGAAACATCCTTAATTAAATCTTTTTCCTTTTTGAAAGTATTATTTAATATAAATAAAAGAAATTTAATTACCAGCACTGATAAGGAATTAATTCATAAATATAAATAATAATTACACCATGTTGGTAAAGATAAAAGGAAATGAAGCTTGCACATGAAATAATAAGCTTAATAAAAATCTTATTCAAATATGGAATAAAAGAGTAACCCATGTACAACCAATGACTTCCTAAAATAGAAACCTTAGATGAATGTTTGTTTAGGTGAATATGACCAACTAGAGTTGGATAAGACAACAACCGTCACATCACCTAAAGTGCATTGCATTCCGTGTAGATCTTCGGACGGAGATTACTCCCCGGTCCCGGAAACCGAGGAAGGCGGAGCGGAAGGTTCTCTGCAAGACGTGGACGCACTTGACACCGAGGGTGCCCAAGCTAACCTAGTCGACGAAGGCAAGCTCCGGTGCATCTAACCCGGTTTTATAATTCATTCATTCAAATATCAATGGATGATTGTGCATTTACGTTCGGGAGTTGAATGAAACCCTAGATGCATGATCCATAGGTACCTTTGGTCCCTACTAGTATGATAGGTCGATAGTCGCTAAGCTATAGGACCGTTACAAGTCGGGTGATGACCTCACTTGCGAGAATAGGTTCCTAGATAGGAATCATACTATATCCTTAAATGGACCGCTCACGTGGTAAGAGCGGGGATGCGGGCTCCGGTCCGGTGGTTATGTGGGTTAAGTTTTTGAACGTACTAAGCACATGCCGGTTATGGGGCCGGTAAGCCTAGTACCATAATGAGGCGGCGAGGGATCCTACTATTACTACTCTTGGGATTCGCTCTCACGGCTAGCTACCGGTGGTGTATGGTGACTCCGGGTATCTCGCGGGGTATGCCGGATAGCCTGCACCAAAGACTGTAAGATTTGATCCCAACCCGAGGATTTATGGGGACGGCCTGGGAAGTTGTCCTCGCGGGGGCAGCCTACCGTGTGTTTGGGTCTACCTTGCAAGGTTTAAATCAATCGATTGTCGGCCTCTCACCGTTATCCGAGACTACTTACTCCACTAGTCATGAGATCCCTAATGATGGAAGTTGATGAATATTATGTTTGATTAATTGTATTGTACAACTTTGTTTGTACTAGTTGGCTAATGTAGTAAAGATTAAAATTACTAGAACTTGTGCTAAAATCTTGAAAGTAAGGACCTACTCTTTGTTACTTTTTAGCAAAAGCAACCCGAGTAGCCAAAAAGCCTTTCATGGTCTAGAATTGGTGAAGTAGATATCACCGACGGGTAAGACTTGCCGAGTATTAGTATACTCGGCCTTGCTATAATGTGTTGATCCGGGTAATGCCTTTAATGATGTGTGGCCCGGTGAGATCCCGCCGGCTGGGAGCTGGAGTGGGTGGAGGACGACTACTGAAAGCATCATGGACGGTCTCCCGTGGTGTCTTTACTTCCGCTAGTTAATTTCCGCTGCTTTTCAAAAACTCGAACTATTTCGTCATGACAAAAACTATGGTTTGTAATAATTAAACCCTTCGGGGTACGAATTTGGATTTGAATGTTGTTGTATCTCCGGACACACCTTCGAGTGAGTTTTAATGCATATATTCGATCCTTGTGCTCTCAAGTGATTTACCGGGCGTTAACCGGCGACTTACGACAGGATGATACTTTATTATTGCTTAATGACCAAAGTGGATCGGTCTTAGGCGATAGTACGGTATTTTCCTGGGCGGGTTGTCACACATGTACCTAGGGATCATGCATCTAAGGTTCCATACAACTCCTGAACTTAAATGCACAAGCATCCATAGATAATGGAATATTAAATTTGAAAACTAGGTTAGATGCACCGGGGCTTGCCTTCGTCAGCTAAGTTAGCCTGAGCACCCTCGGTGTCGTCGAGTACTTCCACGTACTGCAGAGCAGCTTCCGCTTCTCCTTCCTCGGCTTCGGGAGGAGAGAGTAGTCACCGTCACGAAGATCTACACGTAATGCAATGCGGGGTTCGGGTGGTGTGATAAGTTATCTAACTTATCCAACTCTTGTTGGACACATTCACCTAACAATTAATTAATTAATTAATTCCTTTTATGAAGGTTATCATTGATATGTGTTTTATTCTTTTATTACACACTTGAATTAATGCTTCCTCTTACACTTGTTATTTCATGTAAGGGTTTAACACTTCCACCTCTCACTAGTCAAGGTGTGCAAAAGATAATTATTTATAAATCAATTCCTCAACAAGCAAGGGTGTGTGCTTAGCCTTTTAATTAAGTTGGATAACACTTCACAAAAGGGTAAAGAATTAAAAGGCATTTTCCTAATTTACTCCAACATTAAACTATAAAAGGCCTTTAAAGCTTTTTATTAAACAATGTATCACTAAAAATTCGGTGAAGGGTTTCATAAGCATCATAACACCCATACTGAACCACCGAACTCACATGCAAAGCTTGGAAGCTAGAAAATAAAATACTTTGGAAAATAACAAAAGACTAGCTAGCAAATCAAATTAAATGCATACAAAATTAAATAAGCATCAAAATGCTCCAATCTTCCTCATACATGCTCTCTGGTCCTAGACAAGCCTAAAGAACCAGCAAGCACACCTAGAACCACTATTGATCTTGCTTTAATAATTTACAAAGGAAAACGGACATCTAACAAGAATAAAAATTTCGATCATCCAAAAATCATGATTAAATCACCGGAGGTGTGTTTTGGCATAACAAGACAAGCATGCACAAGTTGGCGACTAAAACATAAATATTTTTATCTACAAAAATCATCTAGGAAGATTCGCATAAATGGAAAACAATTTATATAAAAAGATTTACAACATAACTTTGTGCAATTGTTGGCACAAGAGCTAGTCATGACATGATACACAATATATCCAATAATTGGACACATAGGATTTATAGATTTAGAGATATTGCAGATCTAGGTTTTTCACATTCCTATTTTTCATGCTAAAATATCCAGAATCAGACCATGTCAAGATAACAAAAGTTGTAGTACTCTTCACCACGGTTCCAACAAAATTTATTTTGCATTTTTCTAACTTTCCTACAAATTTCTACGCATTTTACAAGATTCAGCCAAAGGGATACACTATTGAATATACAACTTTGCGACTAGGCCCCTGGAAAGAAATGAGGGCTCGCAATTGGGTCCCTCGACCATGGGAGGCTGCAGGCTCGCCGGAAATCCGGCGGCTCCGGCGGTGCTCCCGGCCGGGGAAGGCTCGGGCTCGCGTGCATGCTCACCTAGGGTGGGTTGGAGGTCTTGGCTCGGGCGGAGAAGTCTAAAACACCGACGGCGGCGCCCTGGCCAATTGTTTTGCTGGTCACCAGTTTGCAATCGATTTTCTCAAAAATCTTGTACATAAGTGCACCAAACTTTGAACACGAAAGTTGTAGATCTAGCTATCCTCTACCACTTTCAAAGAGGCTATATAGGGTTTTTCTCAACAGAATTTGCAAGAAACAGTTGCCAACTTTGAATGCCAACCTGTGTTCATGAACGGGGAGATGCGGCCTTGGAGCAAGTTTTTCATGCCCTTCCACTCAAAATTTGAATTGCCCATCTACATGAAAGTTGTGTCCCTCAATACGCCGGACAACTTTCCTAAAGGTAGAATTTTAAGTGTTTAGGTGTGTCGGGGACGACCCCTAGGGGTCCCCTTAAACAAGCGGGGGAATCCCCACTTAAAACTCGCAACAAGCCAAAGCCAAACGCGCCTCGCTTAAACACACGGGGCATGGCCCACGCCGCGGTGGCCCCGACGGCCCACCAAGGCGGCCCACTCAAAGATCCCCTTGAGCGGGCTCCGCCTCACTCGAGGGCACACGCCCTCGCTCGGGCGGGCTCCGCCCCGTTCGAGGGGGGCGCGCTTACCTCGGCGAGGCTCCGCCTCGCTCGAGGGTCCGCGCCGCCCTCGAGCGGGGCTCCGCCTCGCTCGAGGGCACTCCGCACGCGCATGCCCGTACGCGGGCATTTAATGTTTTGACGACGGCGGGGCGGCGCCATCATGCGCCCGGGGCACGCGCCTCGGTTCCGTTGCACTAACTCCCTAGGAGGGAACCCATCCCCGCCACGCGTGGGGGACCGTGCGACGTGGCCGGTGCCGGTCCCCCGTGACGCCGCGCCGCCTAATCCAAGACGGCTAACGCGTCGAGCCCTCGAAGGGGGCCGGCCACACCCTCGATTTGCTTTCTTGTGACTTTACGGGGTCGGGACGGGTGCTAGGCCGGCGGGGCGCCATCCCCGCCACTGTTAACGGCATGGTGGCCGCCCCCGCGCGTACAAACCCACGCCGGGCACCGTGACAACGGCTCGACGCCGTGGAGCGTGCGAGAACGGGACGCCGCCTTACCCGCCACCGTGCCCCGTACGGACCGACGTCGCAATACCTCGAGCCCGCCCGAAGACATCACGACCGTCCGCCGCGCGCCTACCTTCGAAGCTACTACCGTTCGGGTACAAGATACGCCATGATGGCCGGATCGCGGCAAGGACCGTCAAGGCGACCGCCTACTCTAAGGCATAGCATGCCACGCTTCCTCACGTAGCTAAATAGCGCGGCACACATGTGATTCGCTCTCTCCTTGGCCTATAAAAGGAGGACGAACTCCCACGCCGCGAGGGGACAAGACGGACAAGTTAGGACGCAACACATCGCGCACTCACTCTCCAATTCTCCCACAATATCTTCGGCCACTCCACCGGGGACTTGGAAGCCACGCTTCCTCTCCCGCCTTGCTTGTAGCCGCCCCACTACGGGCACCCGGTCTGCCGAGCAATATAGTGCCACGAGCACGCCACTTACGGACGTACGGCCCCTTGGCGCGAACCGGGATAAGCTCTATGTCTCCGATTGCTTAGCATCGACCATTGAGGGATAGACCTCTCATCACCGGTTAGTGTCGGGACCACATTCCGCACCGACGGTTGGCGCCCACCGGTGGGGCAATCGAGCGCCTAACGTCAATCCACCATCAACTCCCTCCATGGTGATCCGCACCGAGTATCGCGGTACACGTTCGCATGGGCGGCTCGGACCCCCTCCCCGCCGGTTTTGAAATCCGGTTCGGGGGCACGAACTTTCGGGCCACGGGGAACGGCTACCGATGCGCCTCACCAACCGTGAGGAGCTCCGTGCGCGGCGCCATGTCGGGTCCACCGTGGTTCCCGCCGCGCGCGCGCCGCCACAACACGGACGCCCGCCGGCACGGATGCCGCGGGCCCGTCAACGCCACGACGTCGCCGCCGCTCCGGCCGGCGTTCGCGACGAGCGCGGTCCGGCGGCGGCAAGGCCGAGCGCGCCGCCTCCCAACGCGGCGCACCCGTCGGGCGCGGCAACCACCGCCCGGTGGGGCAACGCACGGTCTCGGACCGTGCTTCCCCATCGGCCGCGCGCGGTGCCACGACGGCCTACAACGCCAACGTCAACACCACGATGCGCGGGGTTCCCCCCGGCCGTCACGTTTTCGTCGCCGGGGACCCCGCGCCTCCGCGGGTGACGAGTCGTCCCCGGGCTCCCTTGACATGTTGCCACCCGCCAACCTCCATGGGTACGCGGAATGGGACTTCTCCGGCGTGCCGGACCCAGTCATGTTCAGGCGTTTCCTTGACGCCACGGACTACTGGTTCGGTTGCTCCGACGATTCCAGCACCGGGAGCTACGACCTCACACGGGAATGCTGCGTCGTCATCGCCAACGACCCAGCAAACGCCACCGGCGCAGTGGGCGCTGGTGACGGGGAGGTCACGCCCGCCCCGGGCATCGCTCCACGCCCGGCCGCGGGGGCCGAGCACCCCCCGCCGGGGCCGACGTCGACGTGCGGTTAGCCCGGGCTCGTGAGCTTGAGGCCAAGCCGGCGGAGGAGTATCGAATGGTGCCGTCGCTCCGCGCCTCAATGGCCGGAGAAGCCTCCGCGCGCGCCGAACGCGCGCGGGAGCCGGGAAAACGAGACCGCAACCGCATCAACGCCGACTTCAACGTCGACAACCCGGACACGCCTCCGCGGGCGAGCTAGAATCTTATCGCCGCCGCAACGCTGCTACGGGCCATGCCGGCCCCCTCGACGCCCGAGGCGCGAAACCCGCATCGCGAGGTGCGGGCGCTTCGTGAGCAAGGGCGGCCGTCCGGGCAGGCCGAGAGCTCGGCGTCACGCATTCGCCAACGGGGGGGGACGAGCGAGGCGACGGGGCCGCACGGGGGGGCGAACCCTCGGTTCATGCGGGTGAAGCGGCGGGGCGAGCCGCCAACCCGGGACGCACGCCGGCCAAGGAGCGGCTCCTCGACACGCGCGGGGGCGCCGGATGGCGACGCCCGCAACGTCATCAACGCTCGGCGTACGAGCAAAGCGGATGCGCGAGCGGCGGCAGGCTACCACCCTCGACGGGGTGGGCGCTACGACAGCGATGAGGACCGTTCTCCGACGCCGGAGCCCCCGGGAACCTATGTGTTCAGCCGGGAGATCCGCGCTGCGGCCTTCCCCCAGCGCTTCCGGCAGCCCACGACCATTGTCAAGTACAACGGGGAGACGGACCCCCGCGTTTGGCTCAACGATTACCGCTTGGCATGCCAGCTGGGCGGGGCCACCAGCGACGAGGTCATCATCCGCAACCTGCCCCTACACCTCGGTGATTCAGCCCGGACGTGGCTCGAGCACCTGCCTGCCAGTCAGATCCACAACTGGGACGATCTGGTCCGCACGTTCGTGGGCAACTTTCAGGGCACATATGTGCGCCCCGGGAATTCCGGGACCTACGCTCCTACACTCGGAAGCACGGCGAGTCGCTCCGGGACTTCATACGGCGCTTCTCCAAGCGCTGCACGGAGCTCCCAAGCGTGGCACAATCCGAGATTGTGCACGCCTTCCTCGAGGGCACCACGTGCGGGACCTCGTGCGAGAGCCGGGACGCGGCCCCGCCGCGGACTCCAACGAGCCGGTCGACATCGCCACCGGCTTCGCCTCGGGGAGAAGAGGCCGTGGGGGCGATATTCGACGGCAAGAAGGGCAAGCGCTTGGACGACGCGCCCGCGGAGGGCGCAAGTCCGGGGAGCCCCACCGGAAGGACAAGCGGGGCAAGAAAGGGAAGAAGCCGCGCCGCGCGGCGCGCGCGAGCGGGGCGCGACGGCGATGATGCCGAGGCCCTTGCCGTTGACCCGGCTCGACGGGGCCCTCGACCGGCCCCTCGAGGTCGGGGGTGTTTGATGACATCTGTCGAAAAAAGCCATGTCCGTACCACAAGACCCCAGTGAACCACACCCTTGAGCAGTGCGACATGCTCAAGAAGTTCTACGGACGCGCCGCCGTGAAGGATGCGGAGGCCAAGAAGGACGGAGGAGATGGCGACGCGGGCGGCTTCCCCGCCGTGGAGAACGTGTTCCTCATCTTCGGGGGACCGACCGTCAACATGTCGAGCCGCCAGCGCAAGCGGGAGCGGCACGAGGTCCTCGCCGCAGAAAGGCGCCTCCCTCCTTCCTCGGCGGTCGGAGGACGCCATCACCTTCGGCCGGGAAGACCACCCGAACCGCATCCCCAACCCGGGCCGGTACCCCACCGGTGGTCGATCCGATCATTGGGAACGCGTGGTTCTCAAAAGTCTTGATGGACGGGGGCGGTAGCCTCAACATCCTCTATGCGCATACGCCGCGTCCGTTGGGGATTGGGTTGGACCGAGCTGCGGTCCGGCACGACGCCGTTCCATGGCGTCGCGCCCGCAAGCGTGTCCGGCCCCTCGGGCGGATCGACTGCCGGTTTGGTTCGACACTTCGAAGAATTTCCGCAAGGAAGCGCTCACCTTCGAGGTGGTGGGGTTCCGGGCGCCTATCACGCCATACTTGGGCGGCCCTGCTATGCCAAGTTCATGGCGGTCCCCAATTACACCTACCTCAAGATGAAGATGCCGGGACCGAATGGCGACATCATCGTGGGCTCGTCCATCGAGCACGCGTTCGACTGCGATGTCGAGTGCGTAGAGCACGCGGAGGCACCGGCGCCGGGACGAAGCGGCCGGTCACCACCTTGGAGAAGATGGTCAACGAGGACCTCGACTCCACCGCCAAGCACACCGGCAACTTCGAGGCCGCGAGAGCGGACCAAGGAGGTGCCCCTCGACCCCCGCCGCCCCCGAGGGCAAGGCGTTGAGGGTCGGCTCCACCCTCGACCCAAAATAGGAAGTGGTGCTCGTCGACTTCCTCGCGCCAACGCCGACATCTTCGCGTGGAGCCCCTCGGATATGCGGGCATCCCGAGGGAGGTCGCCGAGCACTCCCTTGACGTCCCGCCTCATGCCCGCGCCGTGCGGCAACGGCTCCGCCGCTTCGACGAGGAGCGGCGGCGGGCTATCGGAGCGGAGGCTGCGGAAGCTTCTCGAGGCCGTGTTCATCAAGGAAGTGTTCCACCCAACGTGGCTAGCAAACCTTGCACTTGTAAAGAAAAAGAACGGGAAATGGCGGATGTGTATAGACTACACCGGTCTTAATAAGGCATGTCCTAAAGTTCCTTTTCCTTTGCCACGCATTGATCAAATTGTTGACTCAACGGCTGGGTGTGAGCTGCTTTGCTTCCTTGATGCCTACTCCGGGTATCACCAAATAAAGATGAAGGAGTCCGACCAGCTCGCGACTTCGTTCATCACGCCGTTCGGGATGTTCTGTTACGTCACAATGCCGTTCGGCCTCCGAAACGCGGGTGCAACGTATCAACGCTGCATGCAACACGTTTTCGGAGATCACATCGGGCGAACGGTTGAGGCGTACGTAGACGACATTGTCGTAAAGACCAGGAAGGCGGACGACCTGGTTGGCGATCTTAACATCGCGTTCGGCTGCCCTCGGGCCAATGGGGTCAAACTGAACCCCGAAAAATGTGTCTTTGGAGTGCCGCGAGGCATGCTCCTAGGATACATCGTCTCCCAACGGGGCATCGAGGCCAACCCCGAGAAGGTTGCGGCCCTCGAGCGAATGGGCCCGATCCGGGACCTCAAAGGGGTGCAAAAGGTGCTGGGGTGCCTTGCCGCCTTGAGCCGCTTCATCTCGCGGCTCGGCGAGAAGGGCCTGCCCCTCTATCGCCTCCTCAAGAAGCACGAGCGCTTCTCCTGGACCGCCGAGGCCCAAGACGCGCTCGACAAGCTGAAGGCATCCTTGACCCACGCCCCGATCCTCACACCACCACAGGACGGCGAACCCCTGCAGCTCTACGTGGCCGCGACCACCCAGGTGGTCAGCGCCGTAATCGTGGTGGAGCGCACGGAGGAAGGGCACGCCCTGCCGGTCCAGCGGCCGGTCTATTACATCAGCGAAGTCTTGTCCGACACCAAGACGCGCTACCCTCAAGTCCAAAAGCTGCTGTATGCGGTGGTCCTCGCGCGGCGCAAGCTCCGCCACTACTTCGAGGCCCACCCCGTCACGGTGGTCTCCTCCTTTCCGCTAGGGGAGATCATCCGCAATCCAGACGCGGCGGGCAGGATCGCCAAGTGGTCAGTGGAGCTGATGGGCGAGACACTCGCCTACGCCCCGCGCAAGGCCATCAAGTCCCAGATCCTGGCGGATTTCGTCGCTGAGTGGACAGATACGCAGTTACCACCGCCGCAGATCCAAGCAGAGTGCTGGACTCTGTATTTCGACGGCTCGGTGATGAAAACAGGGGCGGGCGCGGGCCTGCTCTTCGTGTCACCCCTCGGGGAGCACATGCGGTACGCGGTGCGCCTCCACTTCCCCGCATCAAACAACATGGCTGAGTACGAGGCCCTCCTTTGCGGCGTCAAGATCGCCATCGAGATAGGCGTCAAGCGCCTCGATGTGCGGGGGGGGATTCGCGGCTCGTGATTGACTAGGTCATGAAGAATGCGAGCTGCCATGACGACAAGATGGAAGCCTACTGCAAGGCCGTGCGAGCCCTCGAGGACAAGTTCTACGGCATCGAGCTCAATCACGTGCCCCGCCGGTACAACGAGGAGGCGGACGAGCTGGCCAAGATCGCGTCCGGGCGGATCACCGTCCCTCCGAACGTTTTTGCCCGTGACATCGCCCAGCCCTCCGTCGTCTTCGAGCCTCACCCCTTGAGCCACGCGGAACCCTCGGGGGCTCCCTCGAATCCAGCAGGCGCGGAGCCCATGGACGAGGACCCCTCGAACGAGGCGTACGTGCTCTCCCTCCTCGAGGGGTATGGCACCTACGAAGCTGATGTGATGGATATCGAGCCAGCCCCCGTCAAGGCTGATTGGCGCGACAAGTATGTCGCCTGGATGGCTCGAGGGGAACTCCCCTCGGACCGGGCCGAGGCCAGGCGCATCGCCAGGATGGCCAAGTCCTTTGCCCTCATCGACGGCGAGCTGTACAAGCGCGCCGCCTCCGCATCTGCAGCGGTGCGTGCCCATCCCCGAGGGGCGCGAGCTCCTGCGGGACATCCACGCGGGGATCTGTAGCCATCACGCCGCGCCCCGCGCCCTCGTTGGCAATGCATTCCGTCAAGGCTTTTACTGGCCTACCGCGGTCGCGGATGCCAGCGAGATCGTGCGCACCTGCGAAGGGTGCCAGTTCTACGCCCGCAAGTCCAACCTTCCTGCTCATGTCCTGCAGACCATCCCCATAACATGGCCGTTCGCCGTGTGGGGGCTGGACATCGTCGGGCCCCTGCGGAAGGCGCCCGGGGGCTTCACCCATCTGTTGGTTGCGATCGACAAGTTTTCCAAGTGGGTAGAAGTGCGCCCCATTACGAATCTCAGGGCAGAGCAAGCGGTGACGTTCTTCACCGATATCATCCATCGTTTTGGAGTGCCAAACTCCATCATCACCGACAACGGGTCCCAGTTCACGGGCAGGAAATTCCTAGAGTTCTGCGACAAGTTCCACATCCGTGTGGATTGGGCAGCTGTGGCACACCCACAGACTAACGGCCAAGTAGAGCGTGCCAACGGCATGATCCTACAAGGCCTTAAGCCCAGAATTTTTGACCAGCTGAATAAATCTGGTCGGAAATGGCTCCGGGAGTTATCGGCGGTCGTGTGGAGCCTAAGGACCACACCAAGCAGAGCCACCGGGTTCACCCCGTTTTTTCTAGTCCATGGCGCGGAGGCCGTCCTCCCCACGGACATAGAGTACGGGTCACCCGGGGGTTCGAGGCTACGACGAGGACGCCAACCGGCCGAGCCCGCGAGGACTCACCGGACCGGTTCGGACGAAGCACGCCTCGTGGCCTTGATGCACTCGCAAGGTATCACAGTCCCTCAGGCGCTACCAAGCACGGAAGATACGCCGGCGGGACTTCAGCGAAGGGGATTTGGTCCTAAGGCTACGCCAAGACAACCGAGGACGCCACAAGCTATCACCTCCGTGGGAGGGACCCTACGTCGTGGTAAAAGTGCTCAAGCCCGGCACGTACAAGCTGGCCAACGAGGACGGCGAAGAACTCACCAACGCTTGGAACATCCAACAGCTACGTCGCTTCTATCCCTAGCTAGGATTTCCAAGTATTTTGTTGTAAAATCACGTAACCAGCACCCCAGTTGGTGACAACCATGTAAAACATCGTCAGTTTAATAAAAAGGGCAACTCGGCTTTCCCCGAAACCCAAGTTACCCTCGGGGGCTCTTGCGGGGGGCACCCCCCCCCCCCCAAAAAATGGTCCCATTTTTTCACAAAAAGAAACAACTCACGCGCGCTAAGTATGTTTCTACTTCGTCCTTGAGCAAAGATTCGAACAGGGCGCAGGCAACCTAGCGGAAGGAGCGCGCGAGCTAGAGATAGCCCACGCCTCCGCGAGGATACGGCCCTTCTCTCTCGCCTCCAACCCAGCAGGCTACCCGCGAAAACCGAACTCCCCTAACTAGAATCTACTCAGGAAGAAGGAGAAACAAAAAAGCGCAATGAGCAAAAGACATCATTTCACATTGACAAGTGTTCATAGCAAAGTAACATGTTTATTTACAAGGGCCGCACGGACAGCATACTGATACATGAAAAAAAGGGCCTAACGCGCGGCTGTCTTCAGGCGGGAGGAGCGGCGGCATCAGCGGCATCCGGGAAGAGGAACTCCTCAAAGGCCTCGGCAAGCGTCCTGGCGGCGTCGGCGGCGAGCGCGTCCACACGCTCCATCGCCACCTCGTCCTCGACACCCTCGGGGACGACATAGCCCTCCGCCAGCGCCTCGAAGTTGACCTCGTAGTGAGATCGCACCACCCCGAGGGCCTTCGGACGCCGAGATGCGGCGCCCGACGCACGCGCCCGGTGGACGTGGCCGCCAAGGGCGCGCGGGCGGGCGGCCGGCCGAGCTCCCGCCCGCGCCTCACCCTGCGTTGACGGTGAAAATCCGTCAACCTAGCCATGAGTTTACCTTCGGTGTTGGCATGAATTTTATACCTTATCCATTGGTACTAACCCCCGTGGTATAACAAGTTCACATATGCATGTCGTTTTTGGAGTTTAATGTTTATGCAGGGATTTAGTGTTGAATGCAAGACTTTCGGGGTAAGTTCATCAAGCACCTCATGACAAGACTTTGAAGCCCCGAACAAGTCATGCAATGAAGTAAAATTAACTCCAAGAAGCGGGGACTTGATCCGAGAAGACGACATACTCCGGGGCACCGACCGAGAAAAGTGCTCGAATCTTCCAAGACAAGGAGTTGAGTCCAATTCGGAGAGAAACCGACGACATGGACCCGTATGCGAAGGGGGAAGCATCCGGGAAGCAAGGGAACCGACCTCGGGCAAAGGAGCCCGCGGGCCGGGCCTAAATGGGCCCGGGCCGGGCCGGCCCCGGTCCGGTCGGCCCGAGCCCATTTAGGGCCCAAACGCGTCGTCCTTTGCCCTAGCCGCCAATCGGGCTATTTATAGTCCCCCGACCGAGAGCCACGCGAGAGAAGATTTCGTCTTCGGCCGCCGAGAAGCGAGAGAAGAGAGGGACACCATCTAGGAGAGGAGAGGGTCGAGCTAGTTGACTAGGGTTTCCCTAGCCGACGTGGGAACCTTGCAAGGAAGACCACGTCGGAGTTCCCGAGCTAGAAGCAAGATCAAGGAAGGATCCCGGTGGTGATCTTGTGTATGTATCATTGTTATAGTTGAATTATCAAGTTGAATCTTTTCTCAGCGATCAAGTGTTTCCTCGAAGATTTCGTTTTTCGATCGGTTTTGCTTATTCCAATTCTATTCTCGAGATAGATTACATAGGGTGTTCTTGTAGCCGCGGTGGCTAGAGGTACACGCGGATCTTCCGAAAGAATCTCGACTTGTCTTTTGACTCGCCCTAAGCTCCCCGCATGAATAGGGATACGTTGTGACGAACGGGGGGTTTCGAAAGGCGGATGTTTTCGGATTTGGACGGGAAACCACGATTTAAAGAGGCTTTTATTAAGATTCGATTTGCTACTTCTTCTTTTGCTTGGAACTTCAACGAAAGGCTTACCCCGATCCCTCTAGATCGGTTTATCTACCCAATCTTACTTTGTTTTCTCCGGTTTATTAGTAGATTAGATCTGTTTTGTGTCTTTTACTTAGATGCATTAGGTCTTTTATCGATTATTGAAGATTACTTGGCTTTAATAGATTAATTCTTGCGTCACACATTTGTTCCACGGATTCGATACCTTGGGTTCACCACTCGAGGGAAGAAGGGTCCCTTGACTACGACGGGAGACTTGTACGCTTGCGAGTCACGAACGAACTTTGATACAATTATTAACCGTCAACAAGCCCCTTTTTACGGCGCCGTTGCCGGGGAACAAGTGATCAAGATTTGATTTTTTATTGCTTTTTTTTGTAATTTTCAGTACTGATTTTGTTTTATTTTTGCATCTACTAAGCTTCGATCATCCTCAAAATACATCTAATCTAGTTTGTCTAACTCTAGTCTTTACAGATTTGTTTTGTTTTCTAGTTTCTTTTGCATATTTTGTTTATTGCTAACCCTAACAGGAGATGGACGGCTACCTCTCCAACAAACCCAATAATTTTGTGGATGATCCGAAAAACTTTACGAGGCTAAGGAGACGCGAAGCACATCAAGCTAAAAAGCTGGATTTTGTAGATTCGGAGTCGGAAGACGAAGGATCGCAGAATCTCGGAGAATTCACCACCTCAAAGTACGCGGGAGAACCGACGTCCACCGATGGGTGACCAACCACCGGAAGAACGCAAGATTGGGGAGCTATGCACCCCAGACATCATCGACCTACCAATCTTGAACCTCGACGAGATCGGAAGACCGTTCGAGATCAAGACCTCAACAATCCGCATGGTGCAACATTCACCCTTCACCGGCAAAGAGGATCCAAACCTTCACCTCCAAGCATTCATTCAACTATGTCAGACTTTCAATATGGAGGGGGTGACTCAAGATCAAATGAGGGCAAGGCTTTTTCCGTTTTCACTACTCGGGAAGGCGTTGCAATGGTTCCACTCTCAACCGGCGGAGACGGTGCAAAATTGGAACACGTTGATGAAGGCTTTCATGAAGGAATACTACTCACCGGGTAAAACTCAAAGCTTGCGTAATAAGATTGCCACCTTTGTTCAATATCCTACAGAAACTATCTCGGAGGCATTCGAGCGCTTCAACGAGTACACCGGGCGGTTCCACATCACAAGTTCCCGAAAGAAGACCTCGTGCAAAAGTTCTATCAAGGACTCACCATGGCGTCAAGGACGATCATCGATGCATCGGCGGGAGGATCTATCATCGAGCTTACACCGACGGAAGCTTTCACGCTATTCAAGAAGGTCACGGATAATGACACGTGGGCGTCATCGCGGCGCCTACACCGGCTCAACCTATGGGGAACGTCAAAGGAGTCTTGCAAGTGGAGAAGGAAGACATACTTGAAGGCAAGATCGACTCGCTCATGAGGAGGTTGGAGAAGATGGAGATAGAAAAGAAAGAGGCTCAAGACTTGAAGGCCGCCGAAGCAAGGTCCACATGCGAAGAATGTGGAGAGTATGGCCATGTCCGCAAAGATTGTCGGAGGAAGCCAAAGTGCTCGACTACATGAGGAAGGGAGAATTGCCGAACTTCCGCTACGGGCAAGGTAGGCCTCAATTTAATGCAAGCTCATCTATTCCTAACGCGGTTCCACTTCGGATACAATTGAAGGAGTTCATGGATGAGCAAGCTAAGATCAACAAGGACACCGTCACCAAGTTCAAGACCATAGACAAGGTGTTGGAGAACATCGATAGCAAAGTGACGGAGGTCGGAAGTTCCAATCATCAAGTGCTCAACATGATGAAGATGCTCGAGACGCAAGTTGGACAACTTGCGGGGCGCCTCACTAATGATGAAGGGAAGCTTCGGGACAACCCAAATGTCCCGAATCGGCGAAGGCCATTCAAACACGTTCGGGGGAAGGAGACCGAAGATCCGGAACGTTCCGCGGGAGCAAGGATGCTTAAACCGTCCACCGAGGTGGAAGGAGCTGCTAAAGAGAAGGTTACGGGGATCGTCACCGAGGAACCCGAATTCGAGATGCCGGAGGATGACACGAGGATACCGCAACTCAAGCCACGCTACTTCCGAGGTAAACTTGACAACCACTTTGAGAAGTTTGTGGAAGTTGTGCGTAGACTTAGCATCAACATGCCATTACTAGATGCCCTACAAGTACCTACATATTCTCGTTACTTTAAAGATATACTTGCAAATAAATATGAGATAGCAACACTCGGGGTAGATCATGTCAAGATGTCCGAGGAGTGTAGTGCAGCTATTGCTTATGGGCTGGAGAAGCAAAAAGACCCCGGGTGCCCTACAATTCCATGTTCAGTTGGTTCTTTCAACTTCGAGAAGGCGTTATGCGACCTTGGAGCTAGTGTGAGTGTCATGCCGAGGGATGTGTTCGAGAAGTTACGCCTACCGATGGAGCCTACGGGAATATGTTTGGAGCCGGGTGACAACTCCATTCGCTATCCCTTGGGCATTGCTGAAGATGTACCCGTGAAGATTGGACACCACTTCATCCCCGTCGACTTCGTTGTGATCGAGATGGGAGAGAGGGAGAAGCCGCCGCTCATCCTAGGGAGGCCGTTCCTCAAGACCGTGGGAGCAACTATTGATGTTGGCAAGGGGGAGATCATGTTCGATATCAACGGAGAAAGGAGTTCCTTCAAGTTCCGTCCAAGGATTGAGGCATGCAACATGATTGGAGTGAAGATAGAACCAAAACAAACGGAGGGGCTGAAAAAGAAGAAGGAGCCGAAAAAAGTGAACGTAACGAAAATTAAAGAAGGTGTTGCATCCGTCAAGACAAAGGAAGAGAAGCCGCCTGTGAAGACCAAAAAAATGACTAAGCCGGCCAAGCCAAAAGACAAGCCCGCGCCCAAGATGGTGCGGAAGTGGGTACCCAAGATTGCAACGCCCGCAAAGAGCGTTGATCCGGAGTAATCAAGTGAAGAAGTCTAGCTATAGACTATAAACGAAGCGCTAGGCGGGAGGCAACCCGTTTCGTCAAGTCGAGTCAAGAATAAGCTACGGGAGGACAACCCGATTCCAGGTTTTTCGAGTATTTTTAATAATTTAGTTTTTGAGTTTTATTACGCAAAGACATTAGACTTAGAAGTGGTTGAACAATATTAGAGACATAATTCTTGATTGAATGATTGCTTTATCATAAACCCTTTGCATGAACCCTCCTATGTGCTTGTTTGATTCTTTTCTTTTCGAGAAACCCCTCAACCAAATAATTTCAGAACCTTAGCTCAACCTTTCACCCTCATTATGGTACTGAGGTTGGCTTATTTTTCATGCTAAAACCACACGAGTAGAGCCACGATTTATATTCAAGTGTTATAAAAATTCAGCACGTGGTAGGACTCGCGTGAACCTAGAAATCAAAGCTTTTGGTTGGTTTTAAAAATCTTTATCCTTGGTTTCTCTAGGATTAGAATTTTTCTAAGCCTATTCTAATTTTGTTCTATTCAAAATCTTTCTTATTTAGCCAAAATTAGAACCTAAACCTATGCCCCCATGATCAAGCCGGGAAAACGTTCGCTCTCAACCGATGAAAGCAAACTATACCGGTAAGACCAAAATCGACGTAGTCGAAAAATATTTTCGACTTACATTTGTTTTTAATGGTTTAAAAACTTCTCTAAAATTATGCTCGAGCTCTTGCATGGCTCTGAAAAATATTTTAAAATTCGAATTAGAGGAGTGCTTAACCTTAAACACACCTAAATGGAGGCAATCAAGTTTGAATTAATCATGCATGCACCATTGGATCCCCTTTTATCAACTTTCACCAATTCCACATGCAAAGGACAAGCATGGTGGGCAGCAAGCATCAACTTTGCAGGATTTTCATGGTGGCATGTGAAGCAAGTGGAGCTAGGGAGCATGGACATGACCCAAAGCATGAAGCATCAAGTGGGAGGACCAATAATTCAAGAAAAGGAGTGGACGAGAGCGTTTGGGCGGTGCAACTCGTGGAGCACGCGGGCGGGGAAAGTTGCGGAGGCGAAATGATCGTGCTTCGGGAGAAAGACGCGCCGAGGAGGAGCCGGAGCACCCCTGGGCCGGCCGGCCTAGGCCGGCCGGCCTGCCCTATAAATGGCGTCCCCCGGCGCCCGTCTTCCGCGAGCAAGCTTCCCTCTCCTTCCCTTGTTTGTGTGTTCAAGTTTGTGTGCTCGAACCTCCGTAGACTTAGCCAACCACCCAAGCTTGAGAGCTCAAGAAAAAAATCCACCTCCCTAATCCACTCAAAGTCCACATCCGAAGCAAAGAGTTTAAGTGCCTAGTTTACCGGTTGCAACCCGGATTTTTAGTTGAAGAGAGAGTGCAGCAAGCATGTGGAAGAAGACCACAAGTCTCTTCTCTAAGAAGAAGAGTTCGTCGTCGTCCAAGCCGTCATCAACCACGTCTTCGAGGAGGCACTCGGTTTCCGAGTCTCCCGGAGCATGGAGACGGACACGGCACCACCGAGGAGGAACGACGCTCTCCTCCTTGGTGGGATGAGGGCTGCGAGAAGCACTTCCATGAGGTTCACCGAACCTCGTGGGCACACGGAGGAGCAACCCGCGCCACCACGACGATCGACTCGCTCAACCGCACCACCTCCTTACACCCCGACACAATCTTCGTACGGCTTCATCATCATGTCGGCGGAGGAGGAGGATAGGCTCGCCAATCTTGAGAAGAGGCTTGTGCCAAACGTCGAGATCGACGACCAAGCACTCCACACCTTGGGTTTTCGCACCGACATAAACTACATGTTGGGGCACCTCGGGTGGATTCGGTTCTCCAACGGAATCTCGGTGGACACCCACTTGGGTTACACCTTGGAAATTTTAATGACTATGGCACCCATCGTTGATGATGATGGGGTGCAATGCTTGTCATTCCGTTTGGAGGGAATCCAACAAGTGGTTCCCTACGAGCACGTAAGGGAGCTGCTTGGATTCCACAAGGGCGCTCGGAGAAAGTCGACGTGCCTCCCGGCATGTTGGCGGAATTTTGGGGCATGATCTCCGGAGATGCCCATCAACAACGCAAAAGCATCCGCAACCCCATTATCCGGATATTTCACTCTTGGATGTGCAAGAGGGTATTGGGGAGGATGAGGGAAACAAAGGTGACCGACACGGAGTTAAATTGGCTATACTCGGCTTTGATTGCCGGGCAGCCAATTGACCCCTCTTACCTCATGATCAACCGTTGGTGTTGTGAAGCAACATCGGGGGCTAGTGATATTGGTTCGGGGTGTTACCTCTCCATGTTGGCCTTTTCCTTGCGACCGGGGATCGCAAGAAACCCCGCTCACCTTTTGCGCGGTACCTCTCTCGGTTTTGAGTACTTGCGGCAAGGCAAGTACATTAGTGGAGATGAGAGAAGAGGTTACCGATTGGCCATTGTGAACCTCCCTCTTCCGGATGAGAGGCTTAGGCTTTTCACCGAAGGAAGGGAAGATTGGTTGGAAGAGGGAATACTTGTCCCCGCAAGGAAGAACAAAAGAGGAAGGATCGTAGAAGAGGGAACATCCTCCGCACAAGAGGGTGGAGCACAACCCAATGTGCAACCATCCGGCGGGGTTCCTCCTCCGCCAAGTTATTACGGAGGGTCTCAACAACAAGCATGGGGGGGGTGGTGCACCGGTACCCCCACAAAATTATGTTGTGCCCAACGCTAACTTCGCGGAGTCCTACGCTCATCATCCCCAACCACAACAAAGCATGGCTATTATTGGAGGATATGCTGCAAGAAATGCTCAAAATATAGCAGCCATCCAATCCAACGCAGCTCAACTCGGTGAAGGCAACGCAAATATTGCCTTTGAACTTGGACGCCTTCACCTTGTGGAGCCAAATCAATTCGACGGAGGAAGTGTTCATTCGTATTATGAGCAAGGGTATTATTATCAAGACTACCAACATCAACCACCGGCGGAGGACTAGAAGATTTAGGAACTTTAGTTTTCTTTTCTTTTCTATTTCTCCGTAATTTTCAGCTTTTGCTTATGTGTGTTTGCGTAGTATTTTTCTGTTTTTATTTAATTTTCAGCAAGCATGTATGTTTATTTTCAGTGTGTATTTCAACTTGATATCACCATTAATAAAGTCACCACCTTGATTATATCATTGGAAAAGTTACAAAATTCGTGCCATGTTGATATATGATTAAAATTGCAGCTTTGTTCATCTTTGTAGTTGATTTATGCATGTTTAAGCTAGTGCTCTCTTAAAAATACAGATCTGAATTTATTTAAATGCTAGCTTAATTTTCAGCGGAGGTTATGATTAAAATAAAGACCCATAGTGTTTTATGTGCTCTCAAGTTATGAATGGATTGAAGATGTCTTTTATGCTCAAAAATATTGCTAACCTTGTCACAAATATCACTTGTGTGTTGCTCAACCTATCCAAAGCCTTATATATATTTGAGTGCATAAACCTTAGTGTACAAGATTTATTTTTGAGTGAGTTTTTGCAGGCCATGATTTCTGCGGCCCGAGACTAAGAAGCTGGTCATTCCGTTTTTGCGTATCTATCTTTTTGCTAGCCTTTTATCCGTGCATTGTGTATCCCCGCATCGGTGATCTCACAAACTTCGCCGGATATCCACCCTTAAACCAAATATCATCTTTTTTGTGACTACCTCCTTGACCACAACCTATCATTGAGGATGGATCATCAATTCAAGGAAGATCGCAAGACGGTGCCAACGTTGAAGATTTCAAGTATCTCTCCAAGGAAAAATATCCGGTGCCTACCTTATTTTTCACCTCTTTGCTCGAGGACGAGCAACGTCTAAGCATGGGGGAGGAGGTAGGTACGGTGCAGTTTTAGAGTTCAAAAGGGAGTATTTAAAAAAATATATATATATAATGATGAAAGAAAAAAAAAATCCAGTGATATGCATGACTTTCAAGGTATCAAAAAATCAAAACTTCATTGTGAAAGTCATGGACTGAATATATGACGAGGCAAGAAAAAAAATGAATGAATGAAAGAAAGAAAAGAATGAGAAAGAAAAAATATATATATTTGTGCGTAAAGTGAACTCCCAGGTTCTCTAAGAGTGCATTCAAGGCTTCAAGATAAAAAGATCCATTCTCAATTTTCCAACCATGTGCAATCCGATAACGAGGACTTTCTTTGTGCCTCGGGATCACTCTTTGCCATTTGCACATGTCCACTCATCTAAAGTGTGTGTATTTTTCTCTTTCCCCGCCTTGATTTAACATTATTTTCCAATGACCTTTTTGACGAGTCTCGGTAAGACCATGAGAAGCTTGTCTTGTTTTGACAACACCTCATTTATAAATTCTTGTTAGGACTAAACTTTCCCAAAAGCTCCATATAAAGCCTACCACATATATATGAGGGGGAAAGGAGTAGAATATATAGGCTTGAGAGACAAGTGAGATGAGAGTTTATGAGCAATACATGAGATGATTTAAATTTGTGAATTTGGTTTAGTTTTTTTCTCTATCTCGTTCTTTATTTCAAAAATTCTGAGATCTATTTAAAACTTTGTGAGCATGTTAATACTTGTGGGATAAGCTTAATAAGAATCTACCCTCCGTAGAGATGAAGGCTAGCACATTATGGAACTTTAATGAATTAAATTTTGAGAGCATTATGTTTTCTCATGTATGATCAAATGCAAAGTTTAAACATTGTTTAGCAATGATGATATCCATCGAAGGCTTACTCGAGGACGAGCAAGGTTTAAGCATGGGGGAGATGTTGACGGTGAAAATCCGTCAACCTAGCCATGAGTTTACCTTCGGTGTTGGCATGAATTTTATACCTTATCCATTGGTACTAACCCCGTGGTATAACAAGTTCACATATGCATGTCGTTTTTGGAGTTTAATGTTTATGTAGGGATTTAGTGTTGAATGCAAGACTTTCGGGGTAAGTTCATCAAGCACCTCATGACAAGACTTTGAAGCCCCGAACAAGTCATGCAATGAAGTAAAATTAACTCCAAGAAGCCGGGGACTTGATCCGAGAAGACGACATACTCCGGGGACACGACCGGAAAAGTGTTGAATCTTCCAAGACAAGGAGTTGAGTCCAATTCGGAGAGAAACCGACGACATGGACCCGTATGCGAAGGGGGGGGGAAGCATCCGGGAAGCAAGGGAACCGACCTCGGGCAAAGGAGCCCGCGGGCCGGGCCTAAATGGGCCCGGGTCGGCCGGCCCGGTCCGGTCGGCCCCGGCCCATTTAGGGCCCAAACGCGTCGTCCTTTGCCCTAGCCGCCAATCGGGCTATTTATAGTCCCCCGACCGAGAGCCACGCGAGAGAAGATTTCGTCTTCGGCCGCCGAGAAGCGAGAGAAGAGAGGGACACCATCTAGGAGAGGAGAGGGTCGAGCTAGTTGACTAGGGTTTCCCTAGCCGACGTGGGAACCTTGCAAGGAAGACCACGTCGGAGTTCCGGAGCTAGAAGCAAGATCAAGGAAGGATCCCGGTGGTGATCTTGTGTATGTATCATTGTTATAGTTGAATTATCAAGTTGAATCTTTTCTCGGCGATCAAGTGTTTCCTCGAAGATTTCGTTTTTTCGATCGGTTTTGCTTATTCCAATTCTATTCTCGAGATAGATTACATAGGGTGTTCTTGTAGCCGCGGTGGCTAGAGGTACACGCCGGATCTTCCGAAAGAATCTCGACTTGTCTTTTGACTCGCCCCTAAGCTCCCCGCATGAATAGGGATACGTTGTGACAGAACGGGGGTCTCGAAAGGCGGATGTTTTCGGATTTGGACGGGAAACCACGATTTAAAGAGGCTTTTATTAAGATTCGATTTGCTACTTCTTCTTTTGCTTGGAACTTCAACGAAAGGCTTACCCCGATCCCTCTAGATCGGTTTATCTACCCAATCTTACTTTGTTTTCTCGGTTTATTAGTAGATTAGATCTCGTTTTGTGTCTTTTACTTAGATGCATTAGGTCTTTTATCGATTATTGAAGATTACTTGGCTTTAATAGATTAATTCTTGCGTCACACATTTGTTCCACTGGATTCGATACCTTGGGTTCACCACTCGAGGGAAGAAGGGTCCCTTGACTACGACGGGAGACTTGTACGCTTGCGAGTCACGAACGAACTTTGATACAATTATTAACCGTCAACACCCTCCTCCACGGCCCGGCAGGTCTCGAGGGCCGCAGTGCGCAACTCCAGCAGCTCTTGCTCGGAGGAGTTGTAGGAGGTCTGTAGCGCCTCGGCCCGCTCAGCCGCGTGCCCCAGCGTGGTGCGCAAGCCTGAAATTGCCCGACAAGAAAGAAGTCAGAAAAGGGTGCGAACCCTCTAAGAGAAAACCCACAAAACGGAGAGTCAAACGGCGACTTACCTTCGACTTGCTTTCTCTCCACCTCGAGGGCGCGGCGAAGCCGTGCTCGTGGAAGCGGATGAAGCTCACCACGTAGCCGTCCGGCGGGTTGGGCGCGTGGTCCTCCGCCGGCGGCACGATCCACTCCGCCGGCCGGCCCTCCTCGTTCGCCGCCGGACCGGCCGGGACACGGACCCGTCGGCGAGGGCCGCCCACGTCAACGACGAGCGTTCCCACGCGTACGGGTCGACGATCGTGAGGGGCGGAAGTGGAGCCATGAGGAAAAGCGAGGGATCTGAGAGCGGAGGACGAGAAGAAGAAGAAGAGCTCCGACGGCGAAAGGGCGCGGTGGTGCAAACTAGACAGAGGCAGGCGCGCAAGGGGCGAGGACAGCGAAACGCTAAGGTAAAAAACGCCGTTTTCCCTCTCCTCAGATTTATAAGCCACGGGCGTGCTCTTCGGAGAGCATGTCCCGCGCGCATTAACGCAGGGGAATCCTTTCTCGGCCGACGGACGGGCCCCACCACGACCGCGGCGGCCACGCCACCGCAGACGGGCCATCATCACGGCGTAGAACCGGGAGGGCGGTGGCGGGGGCGGTCACGTTCGCCGCCCACGCCGCCCACTACGCGCGCGGCCGCGGCGCCTAAAAAGGCGCGCCCGCGACGCGAAACCGCAGCCTCGACTGTGGAGCATTAAATGGCCCGGCCCCTTACCAAGTAAGGAGGACCCTCGAGCGGCACGAGCTCCTGGCTCGGGAAAGTTCAACCCTCGAAAGGGTGCAGGCGTGAGACGGTCGCCTCGGGGCACGTTTGAAGCAAAACGGGCACCGCAGGCACCGATGCCACGCTGTTTTACTGAACAGCGCCTCGAGGGCTGTCACGCCCAGGCCCCTCGAGGATTCGTAGATGCCGGACCGGGAGCGCCAAGTAGCCACCCCGCACCATTTTACTGATCAGCGCCTCGAGGGCTGGCTCGCCCAGGCCCCCCAAGGATTCACAGATGCCAGGACGGGAGCGCTTAGCCGCCACCCCCGCACCACTTTAGCGATCGGTGCCTCGAGGGCCGGCTCGACCGGGCCCCTCGAGGATTCGCGAATGCCGGGACCGGGAGCGCTTGGCCGCCACCCCGCACCACTGCGATCGGCGCCTCGAGGGCCGGCTCGGCCGGGGCCCCTCGAGGAT
This sequence comes from Cenchrus americanus, assembly GCA_947561735.1. Classification (NCBI taxonomy): domain Eukaryota; kingdom Viridiplantae; phylum Streptophyta; class Magnoliopsida; order Poales; family Poaceae; genus Cenchrus; species Cenchrus americanus. The sequence continues at coordinate 85,440,560 of OX387240.1, read as the reverse complement.
TCGTAGATGCAAAGACGGGGCCGCCTAGGCGCCACCCCCGCATGGCCCTCCGATCGAGGTTCAAAGCCCGACCCTCGACGGGTTCGAACGGGCGCCCCCGGATCACCGCAGTCGGGGACGACGAGGGCACGCGCATTCGAGCCGTTCCTCGAGCCTCGCCGCTCGAGGGTGCCCCACATGTCGTGTTCGAGAGCCGGCGAGGGCGGCTAGTCGGGGGATCCCCACCGAGGGAGAGCTTCCGCGCCCTCGGTCCCTAGCGAACGGGACCGAGCCCCACCTAGCAAACCCACGCAAGCGCTTTAATGGACATGTCTTTGGACCACGCAGCCTACCCTTATTGAACGGGGCATGGACGTCCACTCGAACCACCCACTAACGGCTCAACGAGGAATCCGCAATCCGCGACCCGACCGATGGGGGTTGCGGAAACCTCACCCTTCGTCCCGCGGAGGGACGGCGAGGGCGCGTTAAAAAACAAGCATAGAGCTCTACCCGATCGCCTCGAACGGGCCCGGGCTCGGGGGGCTCGACGCACGGCTACACCTCCCGGATTGCACCCACCACGGATAGTGCCGGCGGCCGCGTGCGTCAACGAAGCCGGGCCGAAACATTGCCGACGCCGGTTGAAACATGCACCACGCCCTCGACCAAGTGTCGCGGTAAAAACCCTATAGGAGCGCCCACGCTCTGCGGGGGCTTCGGGGGCTAACCCGCGGGTCCGCCGACGCGGCCCCACGGAAAGCGTTCGCAAGACCGGGGAGGGAAGGACGTCCTATCAGTAGGCTCCAGCATCTGCGGGAGCCTTACCGGCGAACCCGCAGATGCTCGGGGGCTAGCGTCGGGGACAACCCTAGGGGTCCCCTTAAACAAGCGGGGAATCCCCACTTAAAACTCGCAACAAGCCAAAGCCAAACGCGCCTCGCTTAAACACACGGGGCATGGCCCACGCCGCGGTGGCCCCGACGGCCCATCAAGGCAGCCCACTCAAAGATCCCCTCGAGCGGGGCCCGCCTCGCTCGAGGGCACACGCCTCCCTCGGGCGGGCTCCGCCCCATTCGAGGGAGCGCGCTACCTCGAGCGAGGCTCCGCCTCGCTCGAGGGTCCGCGCCACCCTCGAGCGGGCTCCGCCTTGCTCGAGGACACTCCGCACGCGCACACCCGTACGCGGGCATTTAATGTTCTAACGACGGCGGGGCGGCGCCATCATGCGCACGGGCACGCGCCCGGTTCCGTTGCACCAACTCCCTAGGGAGGGAACCCATCCCCGCCACCGTGGGGAGCGTGCGACGTGGCCGGTGCCGGTCCGTGACGCCGCGCCGCCTACTCCCGTCGGCTAACGCGCCGAGCCCTCGAAGGGGGCCGGCCACACCCTCGATTTGCTTTCTTGTGACTTTACGGGGTCGGGACGGGTGCTAGGCGGGGGGGCGCCATCCCCGCCACTATTAGCGGCATGGTGGCCGCCCCCCGCGCGTACAAACCCACGCCGGCACCGCGACAACGGCTCCGATGCCGTGGAGCGTGCGAGAACGGGACGCCGCCTTACCCCGCCACCGTGCCCCGTACGGACCGACGTCGCAACTACCTCGAGCCCGCCCTCGAAGACATCACGGTCGTCGCCGCGCGCCTACCCTCGAAGCTACTACTGTTCGGGTACAAGATAAGCCATGATGGCCGGATCGCGGCAAGGACCGTCAAGGCGACCGCCTACTCTACGGCATAGCACGCCACGCTTCCTCACGTAGCTAAATAGCGCGGCACACATGTGATTCGCTCTCTCCTTGGCCTATAAAAGGAGGACGAACTCCCCCGCCGCGAGGGGACAAGACAGACAAGTTAGGACGCAACACATCGCGCACTCACTCTCCAATTCTCCCACAATATCTTCGGCCACTCCACCGGGGACTTGGAAGCCACGCTTCCTCTCCCACCTTGCTTGTAGCCGCCCCACTACGGGCACCCGGTGCCGAGCAATATAGTGCCACGAGCACGCCCGCGCCGGACGTACGGCCCCTTGGCGGGAACCGGGATAAACTCGTGTCTCCGATTGCTTAGCATCGACCATTGAGGGATAGACCTCGGCGCTCATCACCGGTTAGTGTCGGGACCACATTCCGCACCGACAAGGTGAATTTTGGAGAACGCGACAAAAGTTCGGAAGACGACTACAAACACTAGGGTTTCGTTGGGGTTGGCCCCACAAGTGTGTCCACTAGCCCAAAGGGTTCAATAGAGTTGGTTGGTGAGCTTTTCAAGGTGAGGACACGGGTTGACCGTGATTTGACCACCGTCGGCCGGGTTGACCGCGGTTAGGGTTAATTCAAAACCTAGGCGTCACATCGCCCGACTCTTCTTCACGTGGTGAGCAAAACCTCCCCGCTACCTTTCCTTTTCCTTGCGCACAACAGCAACTCCGCGGGCTCGCCGGCGAGGCCGATCCGCCCCCTTCCGGCGCCGGCCGCCGTGGATGCCTGAGCTTCCTCCCTGACCCCCTAGGCATGCGTGCAAGCTTCCCCGCTACGCATTGCACCTAGCCGCGCTCAAAATGATGGCTGGGAGACGTTTCCCGAGGGCCGCGTCGGCGAAGCGCCGCCGCGCCGCCCGCCTCCGGCGTGTCCACCGCCGCGCCCCGCACACACAAGTCCTGGGCCGCTAGATCTTGCATGGGCGGTCCTGATCTAAAAGGGGCGTACCCCTTGGCCTTGGTCCGCCGTGGACTCGTGGGCCGCGACCACGGCTCGGTCCATGGCTTCCTCGACCGTTGGATCAAAGATCCATGGCTCAGCCGAGCCGCTTTCTTTTAAGAGCCCCTAGATTTTCTTGTATTTACATGCCGGTCCTTCCACTCGTTAAAATCCTTGCAAACAAGTCCCGAATTTTGTGATCTAGCCCTTGTCTTCTCTCGTATAATAGCACCGGAGCTCCTTTTCACTTGTTTTAGCATGTTAGCCCTCTTGTTTTTATATAAAATTATGTTTTAGCCCCTGGTTTTGTTTATAAAAGTCCTGTAAAATTTAGTTTTCTTACAGAAAGGTCCCTGTAACTTGTTTTAAGCATAACTTTCTTGTTTTAACTCCGTTTTTAGCGTTCTATATACCTAAATGATCGTCTCGGCGAGTAGAATCATTTAGATAGTGTGTTTTGTTACTATTTGGTGTACTGTTTATTTATTGTTTGTTGTATATGCTTGTGCGTAGATATCGTGCCTGTTTCGTCTGAGCTCCCCGTTGGAGGTGATCAGGAAGAGCATATCTTTGAAGAGGAGTATACCCAGCTTGTAGAGGAAGGCAAGTGGCTTCCCCCCTCTGCATTTTCTCTTTTGAACCTATATCACTACATGGTTAAACAATATTTATTATTCTTGTTGCTATGCATAAAATTGATGGGCAAACACCTTTTTAAGGACTTGACTAGATGTTTACCCTGTTACCTTGATCAACCCTGTTTATCAAATGCTTTGGGTAGATAATTGCTTAGCTTGCTTAACTTGGGCTGGTTATATGTTGGTTATGAATGCAACTCAGTTCTATGTATGAAATGTATTTATGTTTAAGACAAGATCATCTATAATTTAAATGGAACATGGAGAACCACCCAAGACAACAAGTACAACCACGGTCCACATGGCTCGGGCTTAGCCAATTAATTAGGAGAGTGGGTTAACCGATAGACTTTTTCCGAGAGGGGCACGGGGCGGAGTTGAATGGGTATAGCCCGGTTCTTTTGGGGTTGCGGCCTTGGCTAAGGTGCCGACCATTAGGGAGGGTTCGGTCCGCTCCGGTCAGAATCTTGTCACGGGGCCGTTGGTTTCTCTCGCTTTCCTTTGTAAAGGCTTCGTAGTGGACCCCTAGCCACTCACCTTGGAAGTGCTTAAGGATCTAGCTAACCCGGGCAACATAAGGAACACGAACCGTGGGTAAAGTGTACAACCTCTCGCAGAGTGTGAAACCGATCGATCGGCTCACGGTCAAGAGCGGCTTGGACCCTCACATGATAATCAAACTCAAAGATGGATGTAAATCGTGGGTCTTGTGAGTTTGGTTTGAGATGTCTTTCAAAGTTAAGTGGGTTGGTATAAACTTACACTTAGTAACTAGGTGATGTTAACTAAAACTTGATCAACTTATAAAATGCTTACCGATGTGAACCATAGCCCATCCTTGGTAGCCTTGCATGTTTCCCCCACTTGCTGAGCTCCAACCATAAGTGTGCTCACCCCTTGCTTACCGCTGTTCAGAGGAGAACATCGGTGAGGAGGAGTACTGGAGCGACTTTGAGGAATTCTAAGGCATGCAGATCCCCCAGTCATCATGCATGTGGAAGCTGAAGAAGGAGCTACTCGTCTTTAGTTATCGTTATGTGTTCGGACATTCGAGTCCACCCGTCTGAGTGTAATAAAGAATATTGTATCAGTTAACTCTTGTATGTTTTTATTACTGCATTGGTATTACACTCTATTGTCTATCATGTGTGTGTAATTTGATCCGGGCGCACATATGAGATGCATTCGGTTTTCCCTGTAAAATCGGGTGTGACCAAGTGGTATCGTAGTCGTGATGATCGTAGGTCGCAACCTTAGTTAGAAATGGACGAAAGTATGGATTCATGTTCTAGAAAGCCATGTCATGCTTCAAATCATCTTATTTACGCTTAAAAATCTAATTTATTCTTGTTTATTATTAAACTCTATCATTTTGATTTATTATGTACCGAGTTCAGCCTTTGTTTTGTCGGATGCCCGGGACTTATCGACACCCCGCAAGAGCACTGGTGGACGTTTTCCTCGTGGACACTTGGCTCCTCTTCATTGGCTTGAAGATGTTGTTGAGGAGGAACCCGAGGAGATTCAGCCAGAGGTTGAAATATAGGAGGATCCGGAGGAAGTGCAGCTAGAACCTGAGGAAGAAGAAGATCCAGAAGAAGTGGAGATGGAAGAGGAACCAATGGAGCCGCCACAGCTGTATGACGGCACTGTTCTGGAAGCTGATGCTGATGGTGACATAGTGATCCCACCAGCACCTGTGGCAGCGGATGATGCACCCCCTGCACCTGTTGCTCCTGCACCCAATGTTGTGGGTGGTGATTTAGATGATTCGAGAGATGATAGTGGAGATGAGGATGAAGATGACAACGGCGCCGATGAAGACCCCGAGGAGGAAGAGGACGATAATCCTCGCTATCGTGGAGCCGAGTACCACAAACACTCCACCGAGGATGAGAACGGTCGTTCGTATTCTTCTTCGTGAGGTACCGCAAGCACTTGGGGTACACTATGAGGTCACTTTATGTTACAAAGCACTTCGGTGAGCCGGGCATGAGGGACTACTACACCGACCGAGTCTACGTCCGGGTGCCTTTGAATGACACCGATGGGTGGAGGAATCACTCGTCACACCACAATATAGCTCACTTCTCTTCGATGATGCCGCGGTCAATGATGCAGCAAGAAGGGCTCTCTCGGTCACTCGCAATGCACCGCGTGAGCGTCTACATGGGTCCGAGTTCCGCCATGTTCCCCGTCATGTGAGTGGCTCGAGGAGACCGTGGTTCCAGCCGGAGGTGATGATCACATTGATATCTTGGCTCGAGTGATCGCTGCTCGAACACTAACCTTGAAGGAGCAACAAACGAGATGGATAGGTACCATGAGGAGTTGCGAGATCGCTCAAGCAAGAATTGCATATCCGGAAGCACGGCTTGCCGGTCGGCCGACCTCCTCAAGAAGCGATGTCGTACCGGACTACGGCCTCTCCTCCATGCAAAAGACTCCGCTACGGCACCGCTGAAGCTACGACTCGTCTTGGTTAGGATCTCAGGATGCCCGCCTTTACCTTTTAAAGTTTCAATAGATCGTTCCTGCGAGGACGTATGCTTGTAATAATGAATGTTGCTTGAAAACATGTTTGAGTTGGATTTTGTTTGTGTGTGAGTTGTATGGTGGAGTGATGGCCATGATACAACAAGAAATAGTTAAGTTAAATAAAGTTAGTTTCGGTTCAAATCTGGTTATCTTCTATTTTATCTCTCATGCAAAATTGGAATGAATCGAATCTGTTCTCGCAGTTATTTAACATAGCAGTAATGTTTTATCTATATCTCGAGCTACAGAGCTCCAAATGACATGAAACCAGTTGGGTTAGTTCACAAATGTTAAGGAAGATTTTATGTCAAAAATTAAATATTATACAGTATGTATGCTGGGAGTTATGCACAAAGTATTGAGCACATCAGAATCTGTAATTTCTGCTGACACAGATGCACTATTTGAATTTTATCTCGAGTTGTAGACCTTCAATTTAGGTGATTCTAGATGGAATAGTTTCATAATTGTGCACCTCACAACCTGTTAAAAATTCATGATTTTTGGATAATTATACAGAGAGTTACACCTGATTCATTGAGGTCAACAGAATCTGTCCTAGTTGGAAATCATGTTGCTTAGTCGTTTTGAGTTATCTTCTTATGCATTGATTCAGGTACACCTTTCGGAAATATATTTTTCTAACGGTCGGATGGTAAACACCAGGTCCGGAGGAGGCCAAGATGTACCGCCTGTGATCCGTGCTCACATTGCTAACCAGCAGAATCCTGCACCACCCCCACCGGTCAATCAAGCAATGGATCCGGCTATGCAACAATTCTTTGAAGGGCGGTATGCAGTTGATCCAGAACCCCACCAACACTGTGCAACAGATGCAAGCTCAGCAAAACCAGCCACCACAGCCAGCTCCTTCGCCGCCTAGGGACAGTCATAAGGAGTTCATGAGCCACAACCCTTCTACTTCTCTCACTTGTCTGATCCACTGGATGCAGATTATTGGTTGAAGACAGTTACCAAGAAGATGGAGATTGTTCAGTGTACTGACAGGGAAATGGTCTTGTACGCCGCGTACTTGTTGGTCCAGTCGGAGATTGGTGTGATGCTTATGCAACCGCACATCCCAAAGCGAGCGGAATATCACCGGCGGGAGAGTTCCGTGACAACTTCCGTACCTATCACATCCCTTCAGGGGTGATCAAGCTTAAGCAGGGAGTTCTTGTCACTGAGGTAGGGAAGCATGTCTGTGACCGAGTACTTGGATAAGTTCACTAATCTGTCTCGTTATGCACCGGATGAGGTGAACACTGATCCTAAGAGACAGGAAAGGTTTCTGGATGGTTTGATTGGGCCTCTCAACTATCAACTGCAGAGTCACACTTTTCCAGATTTCCAGACACTGGTGAACAAGGAAATTGGACTAGAAAGCAAGAGAAAAGAACTGGGCGAGCAGAAACGCAAGTTCCAGTCACATGGACAGTCAAGTAGCAACACCCGTCCTCGCTTCAGTTCTCAACAGAGTTCGTCTCAGTACCGTCATAGAGGTCAAGGTGGGAGGTACCCACAGAATATGCAGCTGCAGCGTTCGTTTCAGCCACAGCGCTTCAACCCACAGACACCCAGAGCTCCCACTCCTCAGCAGAGTCATTCCAACAATGGCTCCGGGGCACCCGTCGAAACACTACTCACGTTCGGCTCGGTGGGTGCTTCAAGTGTGGAGAGCTAGGACACTATGCCAACAAGCGTCCCAAGAGAGTAATGCGGACTCCTCAAGGAGACGGTGGTAACGTGTCCGGGCAGCCATCTTCACGAGCTCGTACTCCACGGACTCCTAGCAAGAGAGGCCGGCAGAACTATGTGTGTGGTCGGGTTAATCATGTATCGGTGGAGCAAGCCCGGAATGACTCCGGCGTGGTATTGGGTACGTTTTCGGTCAACTCTATACCCGCTATAGTATTATTTGATTCGGGAGCATCAAATTCATTCATAACTGATCAATTTGTGACAAAACATAACTTATCTATGAGCTCAATAAAGAATCCATCGATAGTTAGCTCCCGGGAGGAGAAATGAAAACAGGTTATATATGCCCACAAGTAAAGATTAATATCATGGGAGTAGACTTTCTTGCCAATCTGGTAGTCTTAAAATCATGGGGGATAGATGTCATTCTTGGGATGGATTGGTTAAAAAGTTGTGATGGAGTTATTCAGTGTCGAAAGAAGTCAGTATTGTTGACCAGTCCATGAGGAGAGAGAATAGAGTATGTGGGAACACCCTCATCCAACAGTGGAACTTTGAATTCAGTAGAAGGCAAGGCCTATGAGGATATAAGGGTAGTGAGTGAATTCCATGTGTTTCCGGAGGATCTACCGGGTATGCCACCGACCGTGATATTGAATTTAGTATTGAACTTATACCCGGTATCGCTCCTATATCAAAAAGACATTATAGAATGGATGTTAAAGATTTAGCTGAACTAAAAAAACAAATTGAGGAACTACTTAGTAAAGGGTTTATCCATCCTAGTTCATCACCATGGGGAGCCCCCACACTCTTCGTTGATAAGAAGGATGAATCTAGGAGGTTGTGTATAGACTATCGATCTCTTAATGAGGTTACTATCAAGAACAAATACCCTTTACCTCGAATTGAGGATTTGTTTGATTAGATGAGAGGAGCTAAAGTATTCTCCAAGATAGATCTTAGATCAAGTTACATCAGTTGAAAATCCGAATGGAGGATATACCTAAGACAACATTCACATCCAGATATGGTTTATATGAGTTCACTGTGATGTCTTTTGGCTTGACCAACGCTCCAGCGTACTTCATGTACTTGATGAACAAGGTATTCATGGAGTGTCTCAATAAGTTTGTTGTGGTATTTATTGATGATATTCTGGTATTCTGTCGGAGTGAGGAAGAACATGAAGAACACTTGAGGCTTGTGTTGCAGAAGCTTCGTAAGCATCAGCTGTATGCCAAGTTCAGCAAGTGTGATTTCTGGTTGAAGGAGGTCTCTTTTCTCGGACACATTATCACAGATGGAGGAATTGCAGTGGATCCAAGCAAGGTTTGGGATGTATTGAACAGGAGTCCACCTAAGAATGTACCAGAGATCAGAAGCTTCCTTGGACTTGCAGGATATTATCGCAGGTTTATCAAGGGATTTTCTAAGATTATGAAGCCCCTTACCACTCTACTTGAGAAAGGTAAAGAGTTTAAGTGGGATGAGAAGTGTCAGGCTAGTTTTGAGGAATTGAAGAAAAGATTGAATACGGCTCATGTGTTGACCATGCCAAATATACACAAAGGGTTTGATGTGTATCGTGATGCTTCTCGGTAAGGATTGGGTTGTGTGTTGATGCAGGAAGGTAAGGTAGTAGCTTATGCTTCAAGACAGTTGAGAAAACATGAGCAGAACTATCCTACTCATGATCTTGAGTTAGCAGCTGTTGTTCATGCTTTTTGAAGATTTGGAGGCACTATATGATTGGGAATAAGTGTCAGATTTTCACCGACCACAAGAGTCTGAAGTACATCTTTACTCAGAAGGATCTAAATCTAAGGCAAAAAAGATGGTTGGAGTTAATCAAGGATTATTATTTGGATATTCAGTATCATCCTGGTAAAGCAAATGTGGAAGCAAATGCTTTGAGTCGGAAGAGTCAGACCAACATGTTGATAGGACACTTGTTATCTCAAGAGTTATGTTGGGAGATGGCACAGCTCAACTTGGGAATAGTTGATTCAAGTGAGACTTTGACATTGGAAATTGAGTCGACACTTGAGCAGGATATTAGGAAAGGGCAGTTGACTGATGAGAAGATTGCAGAGTACAAGAAGCTGATAAAGTTAGGCAAAGTTCTGGATTTTAGGGAGGATGTGCAAGGAACCGTGTGGTTCTAGAACAGAATCTGTGTACCTGAGATCAAGGTGTTGTGAGAAACTATCTTGAAGGAAGCACACGATTCAGCTTACTCTATCCATCCTGGAAGTACTAAAATGTATCAAGATTTGAAACAAAGGTATTGGTGGTATGGAATGAAAAAGGATGTAGCGGCTCATGTAGCTTTGTGCGACATCAAAGAGTGAAGGCCGAGTATCAAAGACCAAAGCAGGATTGCTTCAACCTCTAAAGGTACCGAGTGGAAGTGGGAAGAGATTGGTATGGATTTCATAGTGGGATTACCTCGTACTCGTGATGGGTATGATTCTATATGGGTCACCGTGGATAGGTTAACCAAGGTAGCACACTTTATTCCGGTGAAGATGACTTATACGGGGAGTCAAGTGGCGCAGTTATATAATTCAAGAATAGTGTGTTTGCATGGGGTACCAAAGAAGATAGTGTCGGATCGAGGTACTCGGTTTACTTCATGGTTTTGGCGAAGTTGCATGAATCGATGGATACAAAGCTAAATTTCAGTTCAACATACCATCCTCGGATAGATGGGCGACAAAGAGAACAAATCGATCCTCGAGGACATGTTGAGAGCTTGTGCATCGAAGAATAGTGGCAGGTTCGTTAACACCAAAATTTGGTAAGGAGTCCGACTTGTGGGTCCGGCTTGATGAGGAGTCCGTCCGGTGGAAGGAAGGTTTTTCTCGGATGTATTCGGCGAGAAAGATCCGCGGTCGGCTATCCGCTTCCGTTCGGCAAGGGAACAGTTGAGTTGATTTTGCGGGATTGGACGGTGACGTGGCTCAAGCGAGAAGGACGAATGGATGGATAAGCGGTCAAGCTTAGAGATAAGTTAGGCAACAAATCCATTCGAAGTTGTACTCGGCGGGGTATAAATATGAGCCCCGAATGCATGTAACAAATACAATCGTTCTCAATACAAACCGGCCTTACACCAAACCCTAGAGTCCATTGGTCGTGTCGTCGAGTTCTTCGAGAGGGTTCATCGATCTGTCGACCTCCGTGAGTACCGGCAACCTTGTATCATATCTAGTATCAAGCGGTGGATTTAGATCTGATGCAAGTAGTCTTGTTACCATGCTTCGTGTCATGCGTTAGATTCAAGCTTGGTTCAAGAGGGTTTCTTGTTATGTTATGAGCCATGCGGTAGGCTAAGATCTAGCTTGAGGCTAGTTATCGGCTCTATTGGATTTTGGCAAGATCCAATAGATTCATTAAGTTACCCCGTGTTGCTTTGAGTTTTTACTTTATGTTTAAATTCATGTAACACCTTTTGCCCAATCTAGATGGGTTTGGATCGGCTTTATCCCTTTTGTGATCCTTGTACGAGTCGAGTTCGTGCCTTGGGTTAATTTAACACGTAGACCACGTACTTTCCGATAGCCGAAACCGAATCGATCTAGGTTGTTACGTGTTGCGGGTTCAAGCTTTCCAACGTTGATATAAATCTTGAAAGAACTGAGTATCACGCGGTAGATGCAGGTTTTTGGGTTACTTTGGAGCTAGTCATCCGGTGGATTAGATTTCAAATCAATCTGATAGATTTATTTCGCTTGGTAATGTTCGTTCCTTCTTCATGGACCCTGAATCGGCTGTTCAGCCGTATTCGGTTATGTTTCTCACGAGTAGAACACGTGCGTAATTCATGTTTTAAATGATGTATACTTTTAGCTTTTCATATTTAGATTGTATCATGCGGTGGATAGATCTATTTGTGGAAAGTGGTACGATTTTCATGCAAGTTGTATCATGCGGTGGATAGATTTGTTTGGTATCGTACCCGACGGGTTTTAAAGTACCTAGACATGCGGTAGACTAGTGCTTTGGACCTATGCATGCTTGTTCATTACATGTTTATGCTCGTGTTTTACTTTATTTATTTATTTAATGTTAATCATCATGGGGATCGGTCATGGCTTTGCGCATGTGCATCTTTGCTCAAAACAAAGATCGATCGTCGTCATGCTCACGTCATCCATTCGGCTATGTTACTTTTCCTTTTACAAGCTCCCGAATGGTTTCGGTTTATTGCGGATAGCTCTTTATAGCTATGTGTCATCCCGTTTGGCTTCCTAGCCGCAAAAATGGAAGCGTCCGGTACCACCCGGCAAGTTCCAAGCTTTGGTATCTAACTACTTTGTCTTTTGTTAATTTTCAAGGAAAATTGAGTCGGCACGTCTTGTGATTCTTTGCGCGTGTGAAGCCGCCTTGTTCGGCTTGCCGTGTGCTTGGCGCTAGGTGCACATTTTGCGTCAACACACTTTTTGGCACGCCGGTGGGACCACGGCCAAAAAAATCAAGATGCCTGAAATCGCGGATATCATGGATGTCAACATTGAGGACCTCTCTCTCTGAACAACGGCAGCAGCTCCAGGACGCCGTGGACCGGTGCCGGCCGAAGTGTCCGCTATCCTTCAAGAAGAACGAAGTGGCGTCCCGTACCCGAAGAATGAGATGCCCGGGGTATTGTTGCCGGGGGGAGAGCGACGCCACGACCCAAAGAGAGAGGGAGGAATGCCCGCAAGCATTCCGGGATTCCGGGACCACGTCTTGAGCGAGCACCACAAGGCTTTCCTTGGTACATTCAAGCAAATGATGGTGGTCGTCTTCGGTCCGGGGCATGGAGCGAGGCATTCGAAGAAGACACCCATCCGGGCGGGCACCATGGAGTTGGGCGAGTCAAGCTCTCAACCACCATTACGGAGCCGGCCAATCCGGCCTCCTCCTTAGAGCGCCGGAAGTCAAGCTTTCCGGCCTCCTCCGCAAGGCGCCGGGGGTCGCCCGTTCGGCCCCCACTACAGGCCTCGGGAGAGCAACCAATCCGGCCCACCACCGCGGGGGCAAGCACGGGTCAACCCGTACAACGGCCCGAACCCGTACCGGCCCACATACGGGGGAGATAGCGTTCGGCTCGCCCGGGGCCCCGCTTGCCTCCGCCACGGGATTGCTCGCGCGCAAGCGGCTACGGAGAGGAACCTATACGGCGGAGGCTACCACGAGGTGGGAAACTACGGAGCCATCGACGCTTTCCCGCATCCGGGTTACGCACCGGCCGCAGCACACGGGAGGACGACGCCCGGCGCGGAAGATGGCCGAGTTGATGCAAAATCGGTTCGGCCTCAAACCAAAAATGCGGGGGACCTCGCCTACAAGCCGCCGTTCCCGCAGTGGTACTTCAACGTGCTCCTTCCGCCAAGGGTGAAGCCTCCCACGGAATTCACGAAATTTTCCGGCAAGACGACACAAGCACGGTGGAGCCCATTGCTCGCTACCCGATGCGGCTCGGAGAATGCTCGGCCGAAGAAGCGTTCGAGGTCGATACTTCCCCGCGTCACCGATGGGCCCGGCATTCCAATGGTTCTCGTCCTTGCCCCCCGAGTCGGTTAGCGGATGGAAGGACCTCGGAACGGAAATTCCACGCCCACTATTTCAGCGGCAGCTCAGAGAAGAAGCTGATCGACCTTGCCACCCTGAAGCAGAGGCACAGCGAGACGCCATTGGAATTTCTCAGGAGGTTCAGGGAAGTTAAGGGCATGTGCTTTTCGCTCAACTTGCCAGATGACCAGTTGGCCGACATGGCCGTTGCCGGGATGCTGCCGGCCGTGCGTGAGAAACTGTTTGGTATGGAGTTTGAAAACCTGGGCCAGCTGTCCCAAAAGCTGTCATTAATGAGCAACCAAGCGTATGGCTTCAAGAAGGATGCCGTGTTCGGCAAACAAGATGACGTGGCGGACATCTACAACCGGTTCTTGGACAAGGCCGACTCGATAGAAGATTCGATGATGAATCGGATGTGGCGCGCAGCCGAAATCATGTGAGGGAAAGAGCCATTAACGATGAATCAACGCCGGGCCAAACAGACCAAAGGCACCTACAATTTCGACATCACAAAGGCCGATAAGCCGTTTGAGCTCCTAGTGAAGGAAGGCCGAATCGGATTGCACCGAAGGGCATTCCATGCTTCGGCCCGAGTGGGGTAAAGGAGAAGCGTTATCGCGGCTTCCACGACGAGAACTCACACTCCATCAACGGCGCATAGGTCTTCGAGATGAGGATCCGTAAAGCCATCCGGGAGGGACACCTCAAATTTGACAACAAGATGAAGTCGGATGGCCACCCCTTCCCTCGAACATGGTGGGCTTTTCCGTCAACATGGTGACGGTCGAGGAGAAGGGCAAGGTCAAAGTCTTGACCTCGGCCCGGGCTAGGCAAAGATGGAACAAGTGGACCGGAGCGTCAAGTAACTTTGGAGCAGGGTGCATGGTGAAGCCCCCCGCATTCTCAAAAGCCACATCGAAGCCGGGAATCATCCGTAACCAAGCCCGGGGTGACCACGCGTATCCTTCTCAACAAGTGGCAGCACCAATTGGAAAAAGAGTGCTACGAGAAGCGAAGATACGAGGAGGAGAAGCGCGAGCCGAAGATGAGGCACACGAAGAGACCCGGAGCAATACACGCGCGAACGAGGAGCGCGCGCACCGGGGATGTGCGTTCTTCGTGCACCGTTGGAACGAGGGTTTGAAGCCGCCCACGCCGAGGAACCGCCCCGAGTACGGTGACGATGTGTATTTTGAGTACAGAGCAGAGAGCGCCAATCGCCGATCCGTCCATGAGAGAATTGGAAGGATCCATCCTAACGAGGATCGGCGCCAAAAAATTGAAATCATTGATCATCCCAGGAAAAGGCAAGCTGATTTAAGGTGGGCTGATCAAGAAGAGGACGAAGACGAGTACATCTGGCAGAAGGGGCAATGGTGCCCGCCTGGCCTAAGAAAAAGTCAGAAGCGAAGGGTCCAACGCTTGAGGAACCGTGAACTGAGGCAGGCTGGGATCCAAACAAGGCAGGTGTGGCGTCCAAAGGATCAACCTGAAGGGTCAAAGCGTTCGGCTCCAACGTGCATGGTATATTTTCTGCCGAATGAGTTTATGGCTCCTACTAATCAGGTTGTGCAGGAAGAGGCGTCCCTAGATGATGAGCAGATCGAGGGGATGATGGCACGCCTAGTGCTAGCCAAGCGTGCCATCTTCGACAAACCGGCCAAAAATCGACACATGAGGCCGCCGTACTTGAGGGGATATGTCAATGGCAAGCCGTTGACCAAGATGTTCGTCGACGGTGGAGCGGCGGTTAACGTAATGCCGTACACCACCTTCGGGAAGCTCGGCATGGGCCCTAGCGATCCGACGCCTACAAGCATAATACCGAACGATTTCGGCCGGGAATCCGTCGGACACCAAGGGATGCGCTCACGTGGATCCGATGATCGGGTCCAAGACACCGCTCACGACCTTCTTTGTTATCGAAGGTAAAGGAGCCTACAACTCGCTGCTTGGGCGGGACCGGATTCATGCCAATTGCTGCGTCCCATCCACCATGCATCGACAGCTCATCCGGTGGGTAGATGATGATATTGAGGTCGTCCAGCGCGATGACTCCGTGAGCGTGGCAAACATGGAACCAGCTTTGCGGGAGTATCGGGGCATTGAGTGTTTCTCGGGAAAGACGGGGGAGAAGGTCCCGTTGAACTCGTCGGCGATCAACAGCCGATTCAAGCAGTCGGCTCTTATAGTATTTTTTAATGGAGAACCCCGTCGACGGCACTGATGGCAAGTTGGGGCGAGGATTTATGTCGGCTGATAAATTAGAAGAAGTTGATATTGGAAGCGGTGATAAGCCAAGGCCGACGTTCATCGGCGCAAACTTGCAACCGGACTTCGGGGAGGGAATTAATCAGAGTTGCTCAAAGAATATAAAGATTGCTTCGCACGGGATTATTCGGAGATGCCCGGACCGGGTCGTTCCATCGTTGAGCATCGGTTGCCAATCAAATCCGGTTTCAAACCATACAAGCAACCACCCCGGAAAATCTATAAGGATGAGGTATTGGCCGATGTGAAGAAAGAAGTTGAAAGATTACTTGATGCAAACTTCGTTCGGCCATGCAGATATGCGGAGTGGTTTCTAACATTGTCCCCGTTTACAAGAAGAATGGAAAGATGAGGGTCGCATAGATTTCGGGGATCCGAACGGAGCTACTCCGATGGATGGTTACCCCATGCCTATTGCCGATTTGTTGATTGACGCCGCAATTTGGACACAAAGTGATCGGTTTCATGGATGGCAATGCGGGATACAACCAAATATTCATGGCAATAGAGGATATATCGAAGACGGCCTTCGGATGTCCCGGTCATATAGGCTTCGTTTGAATGGATAGTCATGACATTCGGGTTAAAAATGCCGGTGCAACTTATCAGCGAGCCATGAATTACATTTTTCACGAGTTGATCGGCAAAATTGTGGAAATTTACATTGATGATGTGGTGATCAAGTCCCTAAGTCATGACACACATTTGGAAGATGTGAAAAGGACCTTGGAGTGCACCCGAAAGCATGGTTTAAAGATGAATCCAAACAAGTGCGCTTTTGGGGTATCAGCTGGAGAGTTCTTGGGATTTTTGGTCCACGAAGGGGGAATTGAAGTTGGCAAGAAGAGCATGAAGGCCATTGATGAAGTTGTTCCTCCAACTAATCTCAAGGAGTTACAATCACTGCTCGGCAAAATTAATTTCGTGAGGAGATTCATTTCAAATTTGTCACGGTAAAGTTTTGCCGTTCTCTCCACCGTTGAAGCTAAAGAAAGATCGAAGTTCACATGGGGCGACGAACAACAAAAGGCTTTCGATGAGATCAAGCAATACATGAAGGAGCCACCGGTGATGGTCCCTCCTCGGTGGATAAGCCTTTCAAGTTGTACGTGGCGGCCGATACCCAAACCATTGAATCGGACCTTATTCAAGAATTCGAAGGAAAGGAGCGGGTAGTAGCATATCTTAGCCGAAAACTACTTGATCCCGAGACCGGTATTCGAGCTGCAGAGAAGCCGTGCTCGTGCATATACTACTCGTGTACAAAATTTCGGCACTACTTGTTGAATGCCGAATGCACTCGTGTATTCCAAGTTCGATGTAATAAAACATATGTTATCTATGCCAATTTTGAATGGCGGGATTGGCAAGTGGATCTTGGCCTTATCAAGTTTGAGTTAAAGTTCGAATCGGCCAAGGCTATCAAGGGGCGAGATCATTGCCGATTTTATAACTGAACATCGCGATCCGTCAATTGATTTGCTTGAAATTACTCCTTGGGCTTTATTTTTTGATGGATCATCATGTGGTAAAGGTGGGGGAGTAGGGATCCTACTAATTTCGCCTAGGGGTGAGATGTTTGAATTTGCCATCCCTATACGTACCCCATTGTTACAAACAATCGGCCGAGTACGAGGCAATCGCTTCGAGGGCTTCAATATTTGAGAGAAGGCCGGGGTCGTTTCGGTTGAAGTTTATGGAGACTCGAGTTGGTAATCAAGCAATTGAACGGCCAATACGAATGCAAAAGTGAAGCGGCCGAGGAGTTACTACGAAGAATGCAGGGAAATCTTGAAGAGCTTCCCGTTGGTGACTCTACAAAGATATTCGTAGGGAACATAATGAAGAAGCAAACAGGCCGGCTCAAAGCGCCTGCGGCTACAAGGAGAGTCAAGAAGCGTTTGCCGCGGATGTATGTGCACCGGGGACGGATCTTGCGGAAGATGATTGGAGAAAAGAGATCGTTGATTACTTGAAGGATCCATCCCGAAAGGTCTCTAGGAAGCTCGGTACAAGGCCATAAAATTCATTCTTCCGGGATGACAATTTTTTCTATAAATCATTAGATGGGGTATTGTTACGATGCCCGGGTCCCGAAGAAGCCAAGAACATGATGAGCGAAGTGCACGATGGGATATGTGGAGCACACCAATCGGCCTACCGCATGAAATGGGTCGACGGGCAAGCCGGGTGCTTTTGGCCGATGATATTAGAGGATTGCTTTGAGTATTACAAGGGATGTCAAGATTGCCAGAGGTTTGGAAATATTCAAAGAGTCCCCGCGTCAGCATTGAATCCCATCATCAAGCCATGGCCATTCAGGGGCTGGGGTATAGACTTGATTGGCCAGATTAATCCACCATCTAGCAAGGGGCATAAGTTTGTGCTTTTGGCTACGGACTATTTTACTAAATGGGTTGAGGCGATCCCACTGAAGAAGGTGACGTCGGAAAACATGGTTGAATTTGTCAAGGAGCACATCATCTACCGGTTTGGGATCCCTCAGACAATCACAACTGATCAAGGGGCCCAATTCGTGTCCCTGGAGTTCAGAGAGTTTGCCGAAAGCATGGGGATCAAATTGTTTAACTCTTCTCCTTATTATGCCCAAGCTAATGGTCAGGCGGAGGCTTCTAATAAGATCATGATCAAGCTGATACAAAAGAAGATCGACCAGAAGCCAAGAAGGTGGCATTCGGTACTCAGTGAGGCACTGTGGGCTTACCGAATGGCCCCTCATGGAGCTACAAAAACCTCTCCTTATGAATTGGTTTATGGGCATCATGCAGTTCTACCTTGGGAGATGCAGTCAGATTCAAGGAGAGTTGTGTTACAGAAAGATTTGAGCTCCAAAGATTACAGTGGCCTAATGATGGATGAGCTGGAGGATTTACACATGATCCGTCTTAGGGCCCTAGAAAACATCGAGAAGAACAAGCTGCGGGTTGCCAAGTACTATAACAAGAAAGTAAAAGTCAGGCAATTTGCAGAAAGGGATTTGGTTTGGAAAGTGCTATTGCCGATCGGAACCAAGTACGGCGAATTCGGCAAATGGTCCCCCAACCGGGGAAGGGCCTTTTCGTGTGGTCGATGTGTCCCCGGTAATGCATACATATTGAAAACTTTACTAGGAGAGGAATTTTCCGCTGCAATAAATGGAAGATATCCGAAGAAATATAATCCTAGTATTGAAATCGATCGATGATCACCAGCGGTGGGATTACACACATCGACACGAATGTACCGGGCGCTCAAGAACGAGGCCGCCTTTAGAACAAAAATTCACAAACGAGAAGAAAATGGCCGGTGCCTAGATGCATTGCCCTTAGCACAAAACTACATTACAAGCGCTTCTTGCGGAGTTACATCCAACGACCTTGGTGATCGGGACCTCAAGGAGGTGGGAAGCGAGAAGGCGTGGAGGAAGAAGCGAAAGTATGATTCAATCTTTTCTTTGCTTCTTCGGCGGCTCCCTCTTCGGTTGCTCCCGAGACCACTTCGTGACGGCAACTTGGAATGCACGGGGGTGACCATGATTTGCGGCCTCCACCAAGGCGTCCCAAGCCGCTTTCAAGTTGTTGTACTGTCGAGACATCTGGAACAGAGGAGTGGATGTTAGGGGCAAGAAATCCAAGTGTGGGCGCGAAGTCAAGAAGAAGTCGAAACATTTACCCCCCACTAGTGGCTCCGAGCCATGCGACGCTCGCGTTCGGCTTGGCAACGAGCGGTGATGTCCCCGAGGCCGTGCTCCGGGTGCCGAACGCGGTGGCGCGCTTGATGGCCGGTCCTCCGTTCGGGCGTGGCGTCCTCTCGCTTCAAGGGAGGAATCGGAAGAGATGTACTCGGGCACGTCTTCGGTCCCGATGATTTCTTCGGGAAGCGAGATCAAGGCCGAAAGAGGAAAAGAAGAGGAAGTAAAGCGCAAGATCATATGGGAAGACAAGGAGTAAATCAAGGGAAAACTCACCTTCGAATCGTGCGTTTCTTTGGAGGGCTGCTCTCCTGGGGTTGCTTGCCTTTGTCCATGGCCTTGGGGTTTTTTCCTCTGGAGACAGGGGAGGAAATGAGAAGTGATGGATGAGTGTGCGAGTGGATTTGCAAGGCATCTCAGCAGGCTATTTTATTGACCGAAGGGGTGCATTGGGAGTGATGACTGGCCAGCGTACACTGTTGGAATACCAAACGGCAGGGTTTTCTTCCCGAACGCGAAGGGTTTTCGCTTGAACAGTGCTTATGGATTGCCGATTCAGGGATCTTCTGTGGATTTTGCGCCAAGGGGCATCTGTTCTCGCGTATTCGGCTCAAGACAGTTCCCGGATACGTTTAAGGAAAAACAAGATTCACGGATGCAAACGTAAAGAAAATCATCGCAGTGCAAGCACAGAATTCAAAAGTTCTTTATTTATTGCCGATATTCAAACATCCCTAATACAATCTAGTCAAAAAGCCTGTTCAGCACA
Organism: Cenchrus americanus; assembly: GCA_947561735.1. Lineage (NCBI taxonomy): Eukaryota > Viridiplantae > Streptophyta > Magnoliopsida > Poales > Poaceae > Cenchrus > Cenchrus americanus. Next base: position 85,420,709 of record OX387240.1, on the reverse strand, counting down.
GATTGGGGATGAGTGATTTCGGCAATGGCGTCGCCGTGGCCATCGAGGCGCTCCAAGATGAGCTCAATCTCCTCGATATCTTCGGCGCGCCGCCCGGGAAGCCGCGCGGCTGGTGGAGTAGTCGACGTTCGTATGCGTCGCCATGGCGGCCCGGAGCCCGGGGGTGGTGCCCAAGCGAACGCCATGGGTGGCCACTTCATCAACGCGGTGCTCCACCGCAGCAAGGCGCTCCGCCGGCGTGTCTCCGCGGGCGTTCACCTTGTCGGCCAGTTGCTCCACCAGCATCTTCAGCTGGTTGAGCTCGGCATCGCGGGCTGCAAGGTGCAAGAAAAAAAGGAGATTAGCATCAAAGGCCGGATTGGATCAAAAATTGATTTCAGAGCTGTACCGTCGATGGTTTCCGATGGCCGCTTGCGCCTGGTCCTCCCACTCCAACTCGGCTATGCCCGCCTTTTTGGAGACATCCTCCCGGCCGCGCTAGGCCGTCTCCAGTTCCGCCTTGAAGCGGAGAGCGTCGAGTTCCCCGTAGGGCACGGGGGAGTGGCCGTCAGACTCCGAGGAGTCGTCGGAAGGGGCCGACCGGGCGCGCGAGAGATGGATTCCCTTTGGATCAACTTTGAAAAAAGGGGATGATCGTCAAAACAAAAGAAGATTAAAGATGAATCAAAGAAGAGGAATTGGCGATCATTGCCTCCGGCGCGCATTGGCGCTGCTCCCTTCCGCCTCATTAGAGGCGCGGCGTCGGTTAAGGTGGCGCACCATGCTGCTCTGGGATGTGCACTGTTTGGAGAGAAAAAGAGTTGAAATTGGCAAAGATTCAAGAGCTAAAGGCTTGGTGGAGAGCTAGGGGCACCTACGGTTTCATTTATAGGCCTGGCAAGACAAATCGTGGCCTCAAGTCGTGGCTCTGGATCGTGGCGCATATCCCAAGAAAATCGGAAGGTGGAAAGATTTCCTTGACGAGTCCGCCAATGGGTCGCTTGGAGTTCTAGGCCGAGTCATATTCGGTTGGAGCTCGGGCTCGGCCGAGAGGAGTCAAAGTGCCATTCGGGTGTTGGCATTTCTTTGCCGAATGGGTCGTTCAGCATTACATTTGAAGGTGCGCAGAAGAAAAAGAAAATAAAATTGCAAGAACAGATATTACAAGAGCGACCAATTTGGTTATACATCAGTTGAAGCATCTAAATGTTCAAGTATTTCGCAATTACACTACGGACATTTGATGTTGTTTGGAGAAAATTATCCAACCGCTCCTGGTAATCTTTCTGGGCACTAGACAAGGTGGTAAGTTCTGCATCGCATTGTTTCACCTTGGCTATAGCCGATTTTGCTTCTTCTTGGGTCTTCTCTATCAATCCAGGGAGCTCGGCTATTTTCTTGTTATCGGCCTCTATCTCACTCCTCGACGGGCTTCTCGGTCCCGCCTCCGAGTAGCTTTTCCGGCAATTTTTAAATCACAAGAAGCTTGCAGATTGGCCAATGTATTTTTATGGCTCTCGGTCTGAGATTGTGCCCCTTTCATGGCTTGTTCAAGACTCGGCTCTCTTCGTTCAACGGTAGGGCGGGAGCGCACCTTCCTCAAAGCTTGCCTCATGGGCACGTAGTGAATTTCCAGGCCAGAGATAGATGCAAGAGAAGCACTGATGTCCTCAGGGAGTTCTTGGCTGATAGGTTCGAGCATTTCTTCAAAGTGATCGAGATCCTTGAACTGATCTCGTGCATCTTTTTCCAGCCAGGCAAAGATCTCCTTGAGCTTGTCTAATACTTCCTCTGATGGGGTTTGATGCACTTCTTCCCTTGCCTCGGCAACTGGATTGTCCCCCATTGACAGACTTGATGATGATGGGGCCTGATCCTAGGAAAGCAGTATTGCCGAGTCAGGAGTGCTGAAAGTAAAGGTAGCAGAGTTAAGTGCAAATGAGTACCTCATGTCTGATTTCTTGAGCTGGGGTAGGACTTTGTTCAGGGGTAACCACTGGTGAAGGAGGTGTTCCAAGCAAAGTTGAAGCTTCTATGTGAGAAGGCGCCGCTGCGCCGCCGGCAACTCGGGGGCTTCGGGCTGAAGAGGAGATGGGTTCACCTCTCCGGGGTTGGTGTCTCCGCATGACCGGCGGGTGATTGGGCCCTTGGAGGACTTGATGGTTCTGGTTGGATTGGGAAACTCATCTCTGGAGAGTTTGTTGCTTCTGTCTGAACAGGGGGTGATTGAGTCCCTGATGAAGATGAGATTTCCACTGGGACAGATAACTCAACCCTGGGTGGACTTGTTTGTTGAGACACTGGGACGTCCACAAGTTGTTCTACCATTGTTTCTTCTGCAAGTACCAGATTAAAAATAAATGCCAGTGTTCATCCTCAAGAAGGAGGACAGTGAAGGTCATACCTGTGGATGGGGCATTGGCAGGTTCTGGAACTGAAGATTGTGGGGCTCTGGTCTGAAAATGCACAAGATATGATTTATCGGAAACAGAGTAATCTTGTGATCAAGAAAGGAAAAGATTTTTACCTCAACAAGGACTTTCTTGATAGTTCTTCTCCTCTTGGCATTTGGAGGAGCAATCGAGAGACAAACCTTGCCTCCTATCGGCGGCAAAGAAGGCCGGACGACTTGGGTCCGTTGTGGCAAACCTAGACATTAGCCGAGCCGGGGTTGGGGACACGAATCCCGTCTGCCGAGATCGGGCCTACGGCATTGTAGGCAATATTCCCGGCTCGAGGGGCGAGCACCGTGTTCGTGGGTAAAAGAAGTAAGGTCGAATCATGATTGGGAGAGGAAATGTCGATTCAAGGGTTAATCATATTACCTGCGAAGTTGGCTGAAAATCGAGGCATCAACTCGCACGAACAAGTGTACGAAGCTTTCGAAGATATGATCATGGAATTCTTGCCACCAAGAGTTGAAGGTGGAGTGAGCCATTGTTGTGGGTACAAAAAGCCAGGTGTAGACGGTGGGACTACACACATAACGGAAGACTCGCTTTCGTGCATGAGTTCTTTGATTTCCTCTCCGGGCTTGAGGAATTCATGCGGAAACAATCTTGGGGCATCCGGCCACATCCAAGTTGCCGAGCCATTACGTTGGGCCGATAATATTCATAAGTGCTATAGGTCGGCCTTCCTCCATTGAATTCGAGCGCGAATGCATGGGTGGATTATGATATTGAGGATCTCCGGGAATCTCCCATCTTGGCGTTCGTTTTCAAAAGAGAATTCACAAGGGAAAATCAAATTGTCATTGTCCGGATAAGGGAGCCGGAGAGGATTTTGGAAACCTTTGAAGAATAGCTCGAAAAGCCGGGCTGATATCCTGCTGAATAAGAACGATTGAAGCAGACTTCTCCATAAGTCCGGCATCCTCCGGTGGCTTGGGGTTCCCCTTCGAGATGATTGAATGAAGGGAAGAGCCGGGTGTTCAAATCAACACCAACGATCTGATGCATGTGTAGCTGCAGCCACATTTGAACAAACCACCAAGGACCGTTGACACATGCTATCCTCTGGCCGGTGTACATCTGGGTGACAGTTTGATGAAGCATATGGTACACACTGCCTAGGAGGAATTTCCCAAGGGGGAGGCGGTTGCCACTGACCAGTTGAGAAGCCATTGCAATGTGATTCAGGGTAGGCTCATTGGCTTTACCACAGAAGATGAACCTGCATAGCCACATGTTCAGAAACGCCCTGTATTCAATTTCACCAAGGGGGGCGTCCTTCATGTGGTTCAAGATATAGTTCTTGTATCCGCTCCCTGGTTTCACCCCTGTTTGTCGTGAGGAACTTCTCGAAATCTCGGGGTTGAACGGATCCGTAATGTCAAGGCCGGTGATCATATACACATCGACCGAGTTGGAGACATCGGGTCGTGGCCAAAGAGGAAGGCGTTGACGCCGTTTGACCAAAAATGGCAAGCTGCTATCAAGAGGTCTTCATTCTTGGGGGTCTCGGCCAAAGATAACTCCGTGCACCGAGCAATGCGAAGGGTATCCCGCGCCCGGGTCCCGGCACTCTTGTCCGCAAGAATCCTCTAGTACCAATTTTTCCGGACTTGCGATTGGAGGCAAGGGCCAGTTCTTGAAAGCATCCTGCCACTGAGGAGGTGGGGACAGAGCCGCTTTGAAAGGGATCCTTTGAGATTCAGCCGCGATGAAATCTCGAGGATCAGAGTTTCCCACAGGACCAAGGTAGTAAGATCTTGAATTGGCCTCGGTGCGAATCAAAAGCTCAGTGGAAGGCTCCTGAAGGAAAGCGGAAAAGAAATCTCAGGTAAAATTGAAAACTTAAATGCCGATTGAAGCTTACGGGAGGAGAATTTACCTGAGCAGCTTGGTTTTGAGCCGCCATTGGGGATTTGAGCTCGGAACAAGGGGATCTAGGGTTTGGATCCAGACGAGGATTCCGGCGGATTGCGAAGAGAGAGAACAGGTGTTGACAGATTCGATTTGAAAATGTTTTTGGCTGGAGTCAATTCGGAACAAAATGAAGCGTCCCCTCATCACGGGTGACTAAATGTGACACAAATACCGGTCCCGGGAGGCTGGTCACACATTTATTACAACAGGTGGAATCGGTCTTTTACATCACGGCGACACGAGAGGGCACGGTAGTGCCAACGCTACAAGGAACAACACAAACGCTAACGACCACACCGTTGACGGATAAAAGACGTATCCCTCTACGATCCGCAAGCGTACGGACCCCACACCTTTTTCACCACGGGATTCCCAAGGTTCTTGTCAATCCGCGGAGCAAGGGGATTACAAGCGTTCGATCAACAACGACACACTAGCTACTAAAACCCTAACTACTATTATACTAGAAAACACTAAACTACACTAGAGAGAGTGATAAACGATCAAGGTAGAAGACACTCGCCCACGGGTCTACGATACTAGAGCATGCAATCGCTTAAAGACATGAAAACCAATCTAATCTACCGGGGTTGTGACCACGGTTTCGCCCTTTCCCTCCTCTCGTACTGTCACTACGCGAAGGTATTCATGACTAGACCTTTGATGGCCACGGCGTATTGAATGGATCCAAGGAAGCATTGGAGCTCGTACTCCCTCTACGGCACGGTTGCAAGCCTTAAGCATTAAAGTATATTCAACACAAGATGATAGATAGATAATCCGACAAAGTGCGATTACATCTCAAGATCGATTACAACCCATGGACGAATGAGAAGATTATCCCATCAAGGTGCTGATCATGGCACCGTTGATCATGGTTTCCCTTCCGCCGGTGTCTTCCTCCTTCTCCACGAGAGGGTGCTTCCTTCGAGGTGGTTGATCTCCCGCCGGAGATCCTCCTCCTCTCTCTCTAGCTTGTGGATGGCCTTCTGGTGCGAATAACTCCTCCCTCTGTGTTGGCGGCGCGTCGGGGGTTTTAGGGTCGAAGATCCTTCGAGGGCAAGGAAGACGGGACCGAACCGGTGCCCGAAGTGGGCTGGGCCGGCCCGCCTGGGCCGGCCGGCCCGAGCCCGATTTCGGCCGGTTCGGTCGCCCTTTTTGCTCCGTGGGTCCTCGTGCACTTATCTACTTTGCCCCCTCCACTTGGATGATTTTGACGCTGTTATCCTCGTGATCAAGATGGAGGCTCTCTTTGCATGAAGTTTGATCTTTTACGCTTCAATCCCCGGGGGTGTTCCTCGTAGCACTTCGGTCCTAACCACCATTGGAAGTAATTTCAGCGAGCTCATGAACACAAACAAGACTCCATGAATGCTCCTTTGAACTTATTGCGAATCCGTCCTTTATGTCCATGTTTTCCTACATAAACATAACACTTCCAAATGCATGCACAAAGATGAACTTGTTATATGATTAGTGTGCCTAGTGGCGGGTTAGTTCCATAATCAAATCCAAACCAAAGTGTAATGAACATGCTAGGTGCACCAAAATACACCGTCAACATCTCCCCCACACTTAGCTCTTGCTCGTCCTCAAGCAAGTACTCGTAAAAGAACTTCGTCCAAGGAGTGTAATCGTGTACCACTTATCCTTCTTCACAAGTTAGTCAATCCCTTCATCTTTAATACATAAACACAAAGTAATGATAATCAAACATAAACTTGGGCGTTTAGAATTTTTACCACGTCAAGATTTACCCCACAACTCAAACCTTTCACTTGAAGTCTTCAATTTCAGCCATGCTTACTCCTTTGCTTCCATCGGAGGGTTTTTATGGTTTTCAAAACAAAAATCCCTGCAACAAGTATTAGACAAAAACCTTTCTCCAAGCTCTCTCAAGTCACTCATATGAAGTGTCTATCCTAACCAAATTTTATAAAACTCTCACCTCCCATTAATCTCTCATATATCACGTAAAAGTGGAGCTATAGGTAGGGCTAGCGCAATCAACACAAGTATTGTCAAACTAAGAACTTCCTCTAATGGTTGTCTACCTTTCAAAGCCAATGATCATGAGAATTAACCATATGTAGGGATATCAAGGATGAGAAGATTTAGAATGGTGGACATGTGCAAGGGCAAAAGAAAATTGTGACTACAAGGCACCAATGATGTCCTCGTTGTCGGATTGCACATGGTTGGAAATAGAGTAAAAGTTTCGTCTCACAATCAACGTGACATCCTTCCTTACACTTTATTTTTTTTTCTTTTCTTTCACTTGATCCATCCCTCTCATATCTTCATTGCTAACTCATCTTTCTCTCTTTTTCTTTTCTTCTTTCATTCACATATGATTTTTCCTTCTTTCTTTTTTTTCTTTTCCATACACATACTTTTTCTCTTTATTTTTCTCTCTCTTGACAACTTTTCAAAGCTTTCAATTCTCCCTTTTCTCGCATGCATACAATCTGAATTTTTTAAATTAATCATGCTAGAGACGAGACGAAACTTTGAAAATAGGTTGTGTTCAAGGAATACGATGTACAAAAGAGATGTATAGGGTTGGGTATGGAATCCAGTGATATACATGACTTTCGTTGTGAAAGTCATGAACTGAATATATGACGAGGCTAGCAACAAAAGATAAGCACAAGGACATGATCATTGCTTGAAATTAAAACTCACCAAGAGAGAATGGTCCTAGCCTAACTCATCGTGCTAATCACACTTATGGTGGAGCGAAAAAAAATAAACTTGGCTTTGGATAGGAATTTTTTCTTACTCTCATCTTGGAAAAAGAGGTTTTGCTAACCTTTATTACAAGGGTTTTAAAATAATTTTCAGAACTGAAATCCTCCAATTTTTAGCATCGAAAATAGCACAACTAGCATGTGAAGCTCAAGATCGAAGTGCGGTATGGGTACTTTAAGTAGTAGCGATTCCACTAAGCACCACGGTAAACGTCTTTCAAACCACATACTTGTGCTCATATATCAAGAATCGAAGATTAAACAAACAAGTAAATAAAGATAAACAATACATAAAACACAAAGATATATATAAAGACTCTTTTTATTTGATTTTCTTGACTCAACACTAATTTAAGACACTTGCAAAAATTTTAAAACGAGACTCAAAAACTAAAGACTCATTAAAACACTAAGACTCTCACACGAAGATTAAACCGAACCTAAACTTGAAGTTCAAAAGCTAAGGCTAGCGAGCTAGCTCTCCCCCACACTTAAAACATACGACGTCCTCGTCGTATCTTACAAAAACCAAAGGGGAAAACTAGATCTAGTGGTATTTCGAGCAAGCTTTGCACCACTTGCCTCTCATGTTTCCAACCATGCCGAAAAGTTTGCACACGTTACGGTTAAGGAACTTGTAGTCATCTTCAACTACGCGCTCCAAGTCCTCCATACGCTGCTTCATCGCTTCCATGGTTTGAAGACATTCGTCGGCCGACGCGTAGAGAGCTGCGATGGATTGACGGCAAACTCGACAAGACACCGGATGCAATCCGAAGGGGTCATCATCGCCATAATCTCCACCGTTGTCACCACCGTCGTCGCCACCTCCATTGTTGTCGCCTTCACCACCGCCGTTGCCGTTGCCGTTGGGGCCTTCGGGAGTCCTTTCATAGGGTTGCTCACCCCAATCATCATCATCTCTACGGCGGCCGCCCACGAGCTCGGGCTACGATCGTCGGAGTAGTCGCTATCCCCATAATCCTTAGGCTCCGGCGACACCTCCTTGTAATCTTTGCGCTTGATGCCTTGGAGGCGTGCCGACCTTCGAACGGGTGTAGGGACCTTCTCTCCTTTGACGGGGTTGCGAGATGCAAGAGCTCCGGTCGGGACACGTCCTCCGCAACGGATACGTGCGGTCCTCTTGACGGGTAGCTTGACCTCGCATCGCATCGCCTCCTCCATCGATGGCTTCTTGGCTTCTACCTTCGACTCTAAGCTTTTTGGAGGCTCAATGGTGCTACAAGGGTGCAACACATTGCTTGAAAGGTTTGATTCTCGAGCTCCCAATTCGGCCAAATATATAGTCCGAGAGAAAAGCACGGGAACCTTATTTTCCTTTTTTATACTTCCCTTAAAATTTTCCGACCAAACAAGGAAGTCAAAAAGGAGCAATTCGGGCGAAAGTCGGGGACATCGGGCGTCGGGCCACTCATGGGCCGATCCGGCCGGGCCGGCCGGCCCACCCACGCCTCGGGGGCCGGGCCGGTCCCGGTTTTTGCACACCGCCCTATTTTTTTCGTCCTCGGCCCATGGGAAAAAGTTGGCCCGGTTAATCTTCGCGAAAAACTCCGGAAAGCTAAAAGAAAAATTATTTACGGAAGTTGGTGCCTTGTTTTTCGTCCTAGGCGGGACGTTCGGGCTCTTCCTCCATGGTAAAGACGTCAACATGATGAATGGGCACGACGTCGGGTTCGTAGTAAACCTTAAGCCGCTGTCCATTCACCACAAATTGATCGCCGTTTATATCCATAATGGTTACCGCTCCGTTGGAGAACACCGAATGCACAACATAAGGTCCGTCCCACTTGCTTTGCAATTTCCCCTTTCCGAAGGTTTTAAACCTCGAATTGTAGAGGAGGACCTTATCTCCTTCTTTAAATTCTTTTTTCTTCAATCTTTTATCATACCACCTTTTGATTCTCTCCTTGTATATGCTTGCGTTTTCATAAGCTTTCAACCTCAACTCCTCTAGCTCGCTTATTTGAATTCTCCGTTTCACCACCGCGGCATCGAGATCAAGGTTCATCTCTTTAATCGCTCAATAGGCTTTATGTTCTAACTCAACCGGAAGGTGGCAAGCTTTTCCATAGACGAATTGATAAGGGGTCATACCTATCGGTGTTTTAAACGCCGTTCGATAAGCCCATAAAGCTCCGTCTAATTTCTTTGACCAATCCTTGCCTCCCTTCTCTATGGTTTTGTTAAGTATGCTTTTTAATTGCCTATTTGACGTCTCCGCTTGTCCGTTGGTTTGTGGGTGATAGGCCGTGGAGACCCTATGCTCAATTCCCAACTTGGACAAGCACTTTTTGAAGTTCTTCCGGTGAAATGAGTTCCTCCATCACTTATCAAGATTCTCGGTGTACCGAAACGGGGAAAAATCACGTTCTTGATCATAGTGATGGACTCCTCCGTGGAAGCTTTACGACATGGTATAGCCTCTACCCACTTGGATACATAATCAACCATAACAAGTATATACTCGAATCCAAATGAGTTTTTAAAAGGCCCCATGAAGTCTATGCCCCATACGTCGAATATGTCGATTTGCAAGTTGTATTTCAAAGGCATAGAATTTCTTTGAGAGATGTTTCCGGTTCTTTGGCATTCGGGGCATGACGCAACATATCTTTTAGTATCTTCATGCATCTCCGGCCAATAGAATCCGCTCGACCATACCTTGGCTTCGGTTCGAAAATGGCTATAATGCCCACCGTACTCCGCCGAGTGGCACTTCCTTAGAATCTCAAGCCTCTCTTCTCTTGGCACACATCTTCTCATCACTCCATCATTGCCAAGCTTGAAGAGGTATGGTGCATCCCAAAAATATTTCTTGCTTTCGAAATTATCTTCCTTTGAGTGTTTTTGTCTAGATGATCGAGGGGCATCTTTCGAATTGCTCGAATGATGTCGATCATCCAAGTATCTTTATCAAGCACTCTATAGAGGTGGTCGTCTCTCATCTTATCTTCTATGGGCTCTTTATCATCTTGCCCACGATTCATCCTAGACAAATGATCGGCCACAACATTTTCCACCCCCCTTTTTATCATGAATTTCAACATCGAACTCTTGGAGAAGAAGGATCCAACGAATCAAACGTGGTTTAGCTTCCTTCTTAGCCAAGAGATACTTTATGGCTGCGTGATCGGTGTAAACAATGACTTTTGAGTTCACGATGTAAGATCTGAATTTTTCGAAAGTGAATACCACCGCTAGCAATTCTTTTTCCGTAGTAGCGTAATTTAATTGTGCCCCACTAAGAGTTTTGCTAGCGTAGTAAACGGCGTGAACTCGGCCTTCCTTTCTTTGTCCCAAGACCGCGCCTACGGCGTAGTCACTTGCGTCACACATGATCTCGAAAGGTTGGCTCCAATCCGGAGGTTGGATGATGGGAGCACTCACCAACGCATTTTTCAAGGTCCGGAATGCCGCTAGACACTTCTCATCAAAGTCGAAAGCCACATCCTTTTGGAGAAGGTGTGTTAAAGGCTTAGTGATCTTCGAGAAGTCCTTTATAAATCTTCTATAGAATCCGGCATGGCCTAGAAAGCTCCTCAAGGACTTAACATCCGTAGGAGGTGGGAGTTGCTCAACCGTCTCTACCTTAGCCTTGTCCACTTCAATTCCTCTCTCGGATATAACATGTCCGAGCACTATGCCTTGCTTAACCATGAAGTGGCACTTTTCCCAATTTAAAACCAAATCTACCTCCGCACACCTTGTAAGGACCTTTTCTAAGTTTGCTAAGCAATCCATGAACGTCTTCCCGTAAACGGAAAAATCATCCATAAACACTTCAACAATTTCTTCAATGAATTCCGAAAACACGGCCATCATGCAACGTTGAAAAGAGGCCGGAGCGTTGCATAGGCCGAAGGGCATCCTCCTATATGCAAACGTTCCGTAAGGACACGTAAATGTTGTCTTATGTTGATCTTCGGGTGAATGGGAATTTGCATGAACCCCGAGTATCCATCGAGAAAACAAAAATAAGCGTGGTTTGCTAACCTCTCGAGCATCTCGTCTATGAACGGTAGGGGGAAGTGATCTTTCTTCGTCGCTTTGTTAAGCTTACGGTAATCAATACACATCCGCCACCCGGTCACGGTTCTTTGCGGTATCAATTCGTTCTTCTCATTCTTCACCACGGTCAAACCTCCTTTCTTCGGTACACAATGTACCGGGCTCACCCATTCGCTATGTGGAACCGGGTAGATGATTCCGGCATCAAGTAACTTGATAACCTCTTTCTTTACTACCTCTCGCATGGCATGGGTTAGCCTCCTTTGATGGTCCACTACAGGCTTACATTGGTCTTCCATTGGTATACGATGAGTGCAAAAGGCTGGGCTAATACCTTTGAGATCATTAATTGAATATCCAATCACCTTCCTATGTTTTTTTAATAAAATCAGCAACGCTTCATTTTCTTCGGGGCTCAACTCGTCGCTCACAATGACTGGATAGGTTTTATCTGGGCCCAAAAACTCATATTTTAATCCCTTGGGCAAAGGTTTAAGGTCTACTTCGGGCGCTTGTGGCTCCTCGGGTTTGATTTCTCCTATGTCTTCGAACTTCTCTTCCTCCACGCTACCATCATGCGGCTCTAAGCCTTTTGTTGCTTCCTCTAGTTCTTCATCTTGTTGATTACTAATTTGATTTTCCATCGCTCTTTGCAGCGGGTCTCTAAGGGTTTCAACAAAACAAAGACTATCTATCTCTTCTATTTCTTCATCTTCGGGAGGAAAAGGAGTAAGGTGTTTAGAAGCACGAAGAAAGTTATATGTGTACTTTGTTCCATTAAGGTTCATTGTTACTTTGCCTTCTCCGGCATCTAACACGGCATCAACCAACTTAAGAAAAGGCCTACCTAAGATTATATGATCGGAATTACTATGGTAAGCATCAATAACAAAGAAATCGGTTGGTATGTAGTTTCTAGAGATTTTTACTTTCATGTTGCAAGCAATACCTAGAGGTTTGATAGTTCTACCATGTCCCATAATTAATTTCGTTGATGTTGGAGCTAAGTCTAGGTTGTGGCATTGAACTTTATCGTAAATTTTAGAAGATAGAACACTTACTTGGGCTCCGATGTCGCATAAAGCTTTGCATTGAACTCCGTTGATCTCGCAACTCAAGTGCGGCGTCATCTTCTCTTCTTCTTCGGATCCGATCGAATAAATTTCAGCAAGGCGAGCGTATGGTGATGCTTCGGGCTTGATCCCCATGATTCTCTTCACCTCGGCAATATGTTCGGATCCACCACGTCATCTCCAAAGAGCTTTTCAAAAATCTCACCGGCGGTTTCGAGGTCGTATGAATTTTCAGCTTTCTTCTCCGGTGGGAAATCCACTTCCAATGCTCTTGCCATTCCCTTTTGATTAGGGAACGGTCTTCTCTTGTTGAATACTTCTCCATAATCAATAGGAACCCAATCCATTGGCTCGAACTCCCTTAGTGGCTTCGCGCTTGACATGCTTCTCTTGTTCGTCTCATTTGGTGCGGCGAAGTCGACGTCCGGTGTAGTTCTTGACTTAATGTGTTCTTGTTCAAGCTTTTCCATGATTGGCTCCTCTTTTGTGACTTCGGGGTTGCCTCTTTAGAAAAATCAGCAAGCTTTTTCTTCCTTGAATTGAATTCCGGCTCTTCCGCAAGTCTTGTTTCCCAATCTCTTCGCATGGCAGCCGCTTTACTAACTTTTTGTAGAAGTTGGGCGGCTTCCGTGAGTGTTTTCTCCATGAGATCCCCACCTGCACACATTTCGACGTGTCGCATGCAACTAGGGGTTAGGGAAAAGAAAAATGTATGCAAGAGTACGTCACCGGTGAAGCCGAGTTTTGGTCCTTGTTCGATTAATTCATTAAACCTTTCCCGGGCTTGGTCTATCCCTTCCTCTTCTCCTTGCATGAAAGTGATCACTTGCCTCCTTAGATGTTGAACCTTGCTAATTGGAAAGAACTTCTCGCAAAACTTCTTTGTCAACTTGTTCGAATTGCCTTCAACTTCAAAGGACGCAACCGAATACCATGTCTTTGCTTTGCCGGCAAGTGAGTAGGGAAAGAGATTCCATTTGAACCATTCATCGGGAACTCCTTCTTGACGCACCGTGTTGCATATTGTCGTGAAATCCCTTATTTGTCTATATGGGTTCTCCGTAACCATCCCTTCAAATGGGTTTTCCGCCACCATCTTCATGATCTTGGATTTAATTTCATACTTGGTCGCTTCGAGCTTCGAATCCGACTCTTGTACCTTTATGTCTTCACATCGAGGGCTAGCGTAATCCCTTAATGATTTCTCCGGTTCTTCCACGGGTTGATTAACGAACTCCATCTAGACAATAAGATAAAAACAAAAACAAAAAAGAAACAAGTGCTTTTTCGATAATATACGTTAGAAATAGCGAAAAAAAGATAAACTAAAATATAAAACTAAGTTAGATGCAAATCAAACGATGTAAACTAACTTGCTCCCCGGCAACGGCGCCAGAAAAAGGGGCTTGTTGACGGATAAAAGACATATCCCTCTACGATCCGCAAGCGTACGGACCCCACACCTTTTTCACCACGGGATTCCCAAGGTTCTTGTCAATCCGCGGAGCAAGGGGATTACAAGCGTTCGATCAACAACGACACACTAGCTACTAAAACCCTAACTACTATTATACTAGAAAACACTAAACTACACTAGAGAGAGTGATAAACGATCAAGGTAGAAGACACTCGCCCACGGGTCTACGATACTAGAGCATGCAATCGCTTAAAGACATGAAAACCAATCTAATCTACCGGGGTTGTGACCACGGTTTCGCCCTTTCCCTCCTCTCGTCTTGTCACTACGCGAAGGTATTCATGACTAGACCTTTGATGGCCACGGCGTATTGAATGGATCCAAGGAAGCATTGGAGCTCGTACTCCCTCTACGGCACGGTTGCAAGCCTTAAGCATTAAAGTATATTCAACACAAGATGATAGATAGATAATCCGACAAAGTGCGATTACATCTCAAGATCGATTACAACCCATGGACGAATGAGAAGATTACCCCATCAAGGTGCTGATCATGGCACCGTTGATCATGGTTTCCCTTCCGCCGGTGTCTTCCTCCTTCTCCACAAGAGGGTGCTTCCTTCGAGGTGGTTGATCTCCCGCCGGAGATCCTCCTCCTCTCTCTCTAGCTTGTGGATGGCCTTCTGGTGCGAATAACTCCTCCCTCTGTGTTGGCGGCGCGTCGGGGGTTTTAGGGTCGAAGATCCTTCGAGGGCAAGGAAGACGGGACCGAGCCGGTGCCGAAGTGGGGCCTGGGCCGGCCCGCACGGGCCGGCCGGCCGGCCCAGGCCCGATTTCGGCCGGTTCGGTCGCCCTTTTTGCTCCGTGGGTCCTCGTGCACTTATCTACTTTGCCCCCTCCACTTGGATGATTTTGACGCCGTTATCCTCGCGATCAAGATGGAGGCTCTCTTTGCATGAAGTTTGATCTTTTACGCTTCAATCCCGGGGGTGTTCCTCGTAGCACTTCGGTCCTCACCACCATTGGAAGTAATTTCAGCGAGCTCATGAACACGAACAAGACTCCATGAATGCTTCTTTGAACTTATTGCGAATCCGTCCTTTATGTCCATGTTTTCCTACATAAACATAACACTTCCAAATGCATGCACAAAGATGAACTTGTTATATGATTAGTGTGCCTAGTGGCGGGTTAGTTCCATAATCAAATCCAAACCAAAGTGTAATGAACATGCTAGGTGCACCAAAATACACCGTCAACACACACTACAATAGCAAAGGCTTCCATAGCCTCCTCGAGTACCACACCATGGAAGCTTTCGGTAGGGCCACGGGTACACGGGCATAGTTGGGTGTAGGGCACAATCGGGATCCTCCTCTCGTAAAATAGTTAGTAGAACAAGGGTGAGCACATACGTACTCGAAGCAAGTCCAACCCCACCCACGGAGGGGCTTAAGCGAGATCATGCACATGATATATATAGCAAGGAACGAGTTAAGGTTCATTTTGCAAACTCACTCATGCGGGGGTTCATTTCAAAAGGTTTTCGCAAATCATTTTCATAACCCAAGTAACTCAACTGTTTTAGGAAAAACCATCGTGGAACTACCGGACTTCCCGTCCGTCGTAGCCCGAGCACACGCCCACACACTTCACCCGAGAAAACAACTCACGCCGGAAAATATCCCATCCCAAACACTAGTTTTTGTGACCCCACCGTGACTCGTCCAATACCGTGGACACGGCTATTCGAATAGGTTTGACACTGCGCAGAGGTTGTACATCTTTACCCACAAGTAGGGTACCGTCACACGGACACCTCGGCGCGGTACGGATCCTATCATAGCCATTACCCACCTTAGCTAATGCTACGAGCCACCACGGAAGCACCCAAGGGGTTATACCACGAGAACCGGGGCGTACCTCACATAGAGCGTACCCCTACTCCTTGGTCTCCCGCCGCTCACCCGCACACCAGATGGCAAGTAGATTAACTAGTGGGGTTTATGCTAAGCCGTTGCCACATACAACGGTCGAGTGGTTGTACGATGATTTGGGTCAGGTGAGATGTCACGCAATCCGGTCCTTAATCGACAAGACGGACAACTCCCAACACGCTCAACCACACGGTACGAGCTCACCCATACTCCTGACACACACGTCCATCCCATCTACCCAGTTCTTTACTCATTTTCCAAACATATCCCCTTTTTGTTTTTAAAGCACTCACACATTTTGAAAGCACGCACCCATTTGTAAAGCCAACATTTAGGCCAAAACAAGTTTCAATCATAGCAATCAAGGGTGGCTATCCTACCATGTTTTGCAGTAAAACAATATGCATTTTATAAACGGGTATAGGGTATATTTATAAAACTAGGACAGAAACATGCATCAAAGGATGAGGGTTAACTTGCCGTCTTCGAAGTCTTCGGGGAGTGCGGCTCGGCGTTCGGGACCTCGGGATCCCCGCTCGCGGTAGTCGGCTCCGGTCTCCGGCTCGAAGTGCCTTCCTTCGTCTACTCCGTCGGCTATAGTGCACACATAGGCAAGCAAGCAATATCGGCGCACATATTTCCGGCCGAGCTCGAGGAGGGGGAGTGAGCGGAGAGGGGGGTATATATAAGCCCTAGGGGGTTGGTTCGGCGGGGGGTATTGCTTGGGAAGGGTGAGGTGAAATTTGGATTTAACCGGAAATAAAATCGTGAATGAAATGCCGGGTTAGAGAGAGGGTACGGGGGCTAAGGACCTATTAGTAATTTCTATTAATGGGGAAAGGGTGTGGTTATGATTTATAAACTTAATTAGGGCCTAGTTATAAATTGTTTTAGGGCCTAACGAGAATCTGTTTTATAATTAGTCCTTAACATAGGGGTTTATCCGAAAAGAGCAAGAGAGAGAGGGAATATGATCGGGAGGGGCTCGGGATAAGGGGGAACATCGGGGGGCTTTGGGCAAAATGCCCCTTTCTTCCTCCCCCGATCCCGAAGCGGGGGGAGGGCCATCCGGCCGGCCGGCATGGGGCTCGCCGGCGGTCCCCCGGCCACGGCGGCGGCCCGGGGAGAGGGGGAATAGAAGGAGAAGGTCGAGGGGGATCCCACCCCCGTGCTCACCTCGAGCTGCGGTGGACCGTGGGTGGCGGCGCGGCGGTTGAGCTATGCGGCGGTGGTGGTGCGGTGGTGGAGGTTGGGCGGCGCGGTGGGTGCAGAGCGGCTTGCTTGGCGAGGTGTGGGCGGTCGAGGGGGGTGGCGCCGGCCTTTTATAGGCCCTGATGGTCGGTTCCGGGGGGAAAATCTTCCCGGCGACCTTGGTGGCGACTCGGCAAGGTGGGCCGCGGCGGCCGGCGAGGTCAACCGTGGCGCTATAGGATGTGATTGGTCGGTCGGTGACGCGGTGGTGGCGGGCGGCGTCGCGGCGGTCTTTGTTTGGTGGACGCGATGGCTCGGCGGCGGTCGTCGCTTGTCGGGGGCGGCTCGGCCGGCTCTGCGCCGGCGGCGCGGGGCCGGGCGGCGTGCGGCGCCGGCGACCCGGTCGGCCGGTCGCGAGCCCGCGGTTACGTGTGGGGGGAGACGCGTTGCCGGCTGGTAGCGCGGGCGCGGTCAACGGCGCGCGGCGCGGCTCGTCGCGGAGGGAGCGAGCACGCGGCCGGGGAGGAAGGAAAGAGGAGGAAGAAGAGAGAGGGAAGGAAAAAGAAAGGAGGAAAAGGAAAAAAAAGGAAGGAAAAGAAAAGAAGGGAAAAAAGGAAAGGAGAGAAGGGAAAAGGGAAGAAAGAAAAGAAAAGAAAGAAAAGAGAAAGAAAGGGAAGGAAAAATGGAGAAAGAAAAGAAAAGAAATAGGGGAAGGGATTTTAGAAAATTTGGAAAACTGTTAGGGAAATTAGGGGAAAGGTTTTGCGGGATTTTTCCGATTTCCGGCGTCGGCGCGTTTTCGGGACGGAGGTGTTGGCGAGGCGGACCGGCCGGCGGGACCGCGGCGTGCGCGGGATTCCCGGCACGGTGGCCGACCGCGGCGTTGGGAAGGGGCGCATGGGTGCTGGCTGGGTGCGGGCGGTGCCGGCGGGATTCGCGGCACGCGCGCGGGGGGAGAGAGGGGGAAACGGTGGCTAGGGTTTGAAGGGAGTAATTGAGCTCGGCGGGACGGTTTTGAAAACACGCATGATTTATTAGGTGATTTATCCGGAGCTAAAAACGCGGGCGTTACAAACCTACCCCACTTAAAATGAATCTCGTCCTCGAGATTCGGCTAGAGTTCGAATAGGTGGGGGAACTCCTTCTTCGGTGCGTCCTCTCGTTCCCACATAGCTTCTTCCACTCCGTGTCCGCTACATTGGACCTCGCACACCCGTACTTCGACGTTCTTGTCCGCTTGACCACGGTGTTTAAGATCTTGACGGGCACCTCCTGGTACCTAAGGTCCGGCCGTAGATCGATGGCCTCCACCGGTACTCGCTTCTCTTCCGAGAACCTTCAAACATCGGCGTAGGCCGGGAGATGTGGAATAGCGGGTGTATATCTGACATTTCTTCGGGTAGCTCCAACCGGTATGCTACTGCTCCGACTTTCTTTAGCACTTTATACGGTCCGATGTACCGAGGGGCCAACTTCCCGTGTATTTGAAATCTCTGAGTCCCCCGGATGGGTGAAACCTTGAGGTAGACGAAGTCTCCTGGATTGAAGCTCGCTTCACGCCTTTTCTTGTCTGCGTAGCTCTTTTGTCGGGACTGGGCAGCTTTCAACTTTTCTCGGATATCAGCCACTCGCTCCTCGGCTTCCTTTATAAGTGCGGGCCCAACCAGGGCACGCTCTCCTACCTACGACCACATCAGGGGTGTCCTACATTTTCTCCCGTATAATGCTTCGAATGGCGACATTCCCGGACTTGCTTGGTAGTCGTTGTTGTAGGAAAACTCGCATATGGTAGGCTCTCGCTCCCAATCTTTGCCATAGGTGAGGACGCATGCTCTCAACATATCTTCCGGAATTTGATTCACCCTTTCGGTCCGTCCGTCCGTACGTGGGTGATACGGCGAGCTGAAGTCTAGCTTGGTGCCCATGGCTTTGTGCGGGCTTTTCCGGAACCTAGAGGTGAGCCGGGTCCCTCTATGCGAGACTATTCGCTAGGCACTCCATGCGGCTTCACTATATTTTCTATGTAGAGTTTTGCCAATTTCTCTCCACCATAAGTGGTGCGTACGGGTAGAAAGTGAGCGACTTTAGTGAGTCGGTCCACGATCACCCATATGGAGTCATGTCCCTTCGAGTCCTTGGCAACCCTACTATGAAGTCCATACCTATCTCGTCCCACTTCCATACGGGATTGGTAAAGGTTGCAACGATCTGCGGGCTTCTGATGTTCAGCTTTGATCCTCTCGACAAGTGTCACAGTGGGCGACGAACCGTGCAATGTCCGCTTTCATCCCATTCCACCAATACTTCGTTTTATGTCCATGTACATCTTGGTGGATCCCGGGTGAATGGAGTATGCCGAGTTGTGTGCCTCATCCATGATGGTCTGTCGAAAATCTCCACCTTCGGGCACGCATATCCTGTTCTTGTACCACGGGGTGCCTTGGTCATCTACCCCGAAGTCGGGGGCCTTGTTCTCTCGGTATGCTTGCGGATTTTCATCGGATTTTCATCGGTCTCTTGGGCCTTCCGAATCTTTTCCTCTAGGGTAGGTGAACACTCGGTGGCGGACGTAGCCTTGGGGGACGATGTGTACGTTGAGCCACATCTCCTCTTGCAACTGGGCACTCTTGGGTGTTGCCTTCTCGTAGGTTTTCCGCTTAGTGCATCCGCTACCACATTGGCCTTCCCCGGTGGTAGTGAATCTCCGGAGTTATAGTCCTTGACTAGTTCTAGCCATCTTCTCTCGCCTTAGGTTCAGGTCGGGCTGGGTGAAGATATACTTTAGACTCTTGTGGTCCGTGTAGATTTCACACTTGTTCCCGATCGAGATAGTGTCTCCGGATCTTCGGGGCATACACTACGGCCGCAAACTCCGGATCATGGGTGGGATAGTTTTGCTCATGGGGTTTGAGCTGTCGGGAGGCATATGCCACTACCTTCCCATCTTGCATGAGGACACATCCCAACCCTTGTCGGGAGGCGTCGCAATACACGACAAAGTCCCGTTGAATGTCGCGGCGGGGTCGACGCGGGGCCGTGGTCAACCTCTTCTTCAACTCTTGGAAACTTCTTTCACGAGGCCTCGGTCTAGTTAAACTTCTTCTCTTTCTTGAGCGGCTCTGTCATGGGCCGGGCGATCTTGGAGAATCCCTCGATAAATCTCCGGTAGTACCCTACTAAACCTATGAAACTCCCCGATCTCGCTCACGTTGGTTGGTTGCCGCCGGTTGGAGACGAGTCTCAACTTTCCGGGGTCTAAGGCTACTCCTTCGCAGTCAATATGTGCCCAAGGAAGGATATTTTCTCTAGCCAAAATTCACACTTGCTGAACTTGGCGTATAGCTTGTGTGCCCTCAATTTTCCCAAAGACAACTCGAAGATGTTGTCCATGCTCCTCCACGCTCTTGGAGTAAACAAGTATGTCATCAATGAAGACCACGACAAACTTGTCCGGCTCTTCCATGAACACCTTATTCATGAGGTTCATGAAGTATCTTTGGTGCATTGGTTAGTCCAAAGGACATCACCGTGAACTCATACGCCCGTAGCGAGTGACAAAGGCGGTCTTGGGGATGTCACTTTCCCTAATCTTAAGTTTGGTGGTACCCCGATCTTAGATCCACCTTCGAGAAATACTTGGCTCCCTTCGGTTGGTCAAACGAGTCATCTATTCTCGGGGAAGAGGGTACTTGTTTTTAATAGTGACCTCGTTCGGCGAGCGATAGTCCACGCACATCCTCATGCTCTTATCCTTCTTCTCCACGAAAAGCACCGGGGCTCCCCATGGTGATGAACTTGGTCCGATGAACCCACTTTGCCGGGAGTTACGCTAGCTCGCTTCTTCAATTACGCCAATTCGGGGGCTGCCATCCTATAGGGCCTCTTGGCTATGGGAGAGGTTCCGGGGATAAGTGTCGGTGTTTAAACCACTCGACCTCCATGGGAGGTACCCGCAAAGAAGGTAGAAGGTGGGGATCGCCATGATCCGGAACCCGAAGGTCCGCGCGAGGACACAAGACACGAGATTTATACGGGTTCGGGTAGCCGGAGTAGCTACCCTACGTCCCGTTTGGGGTAGTATTGCGCCTGCGCTTGGTGTTGTTCCCGGAGGGATTGTGGATGTCCTCCTAGGTACCCGACCCTCCTTTTATATAGTCCGGGGGGGGTTCCTAGTCGGTTACAAGGTAGGAGTCCTAGTAGGATTACACGGAGCGAGTCCTAGTAAGAGTACAAGGGAATTCTAGTAGGAGTCCGTCTTCTACTCTTCCTCCTTCCTTGCATGAGTACCCGAGGTGTATGCCCGACAAGCCCCCGAGCACGTTGGAGTCGAGAGTAGTAGTTTGAGTAGTCTTGAAGCCTCTTCGAGTAGTTCTTGAGCGTCCTCGAGTACGCTTGGAGAAGTCTTCAATAGTACTTGAAGCGCCGCGAGGCTGGAAGGTGGTCCAGCTCATCAGTCTTGAAGTCGAGATTATATGGAAGTGTGATTGCAAAATCGCACTCCATATGGAGTAGCCCTCGAGCCTTAGGTTGAGTTGCAGACTCTAGCTGAGGGTCAATCTTGATTCTGCTTCCATCTTGAAAAAATTGAACGATGGGTGTAGCATAGCAGCCCCCGAGCCTTGAAATGATTAGGTAATCAATCCAAGGGTCTTCAGTGTTCGCGAAAGCCATCATCCGAGTACCCTTGCGGCGTTCGGCCCCCGAGCTCGTTGCCGGGTGAGTCGTAGGAGCCGCGTCGAGTAGTTGTTGGTGCCGAGCCCCCGAGCTAGAGAGCTAGCGGAGATTACTCGAGTTGTTGTCGAGTAGTGATTTGGTGCGTAGCCCCCGAGTTGGGAACTAGCCGCGCGGTGGAGGTACGCGGAGCGTCTGGGAAGTCGTCGCCGAAGCTTGACCGAAAGTAGAGATGCGTACATTATGTAGCATTTTTGTAGAAATTGAATCTACAAATGACAAATACAAATATGAATATAGATGTAAATGTCATGTGTCATGCTCTTGCTTTGGTCGTGAGGCGTCGAGTAGTTAGCCCGAAGCGGTTTAGTGCCCGATCTCTCGTGATCGTTGTTTAGCCATAGCCGCCGGGGGCGTGGAGGCATGACGAGAGAGCTGGTTTAAGCGCCCGGTCTCTCGTGGTCGCTGTTTAGCCATAGCCGCTGGGGGCGTGGAGGCACGATAAGAGAGCCGAGGCTTTGCGCGGATCAAGGCGTTTGCTACTGGAGCAAGACCATTAAGAGGTAGACAAAGGTAGTCGGCATGGCGACAAGAGAGAGCACGATTGCTCGTTGTTCCGCATGGCGGAGAGCAAGATTGCACGGTGCCTTCTCAGAGGGTAGTTGTGCACCTCCAGCACTCAGTACACGAAACGTCGTGGCAAGAGCCTCCTAATTTGGTGCACCAAGCACTCGTGGCGGCGATCAACATCCCCAAGGAATAGGCGGCACGGTGTAGCTCTGCTGGCAGGTAGCCGTTGAGAGGCGTACACGAAGTAGTCTTTGGCGTTGGTTCCTGTATGTGGAGAGCAAGCCAAAGAAAAAATAATTATTGAAATAAGTGACTTAGCTTGATTCGTGGACGAGAGTCGACGAAGCCATGGCGGTCGGTGATGGAGCCGCGACGGTTGGAGGCCGAAGTCGACTAGTTGGAGGTGGATCCGACTAGTTGTCGATGTCGCGGGAGCCGTCCTCGACTAGTTTTCCGGTTGAGACTAGTCGAGGTAAGTAGTCGAGGTAGTCATACGCCCGAGAAGACGACGTCGCGGCGGCGTACGGTGTAGTCGATGTAGAGCCGCGTGGCCGGGAGACGAGTACTCGCGACGCACAACGAGGTTGACGTAGCGCCCATGCGGCGGGGTGGCGAGTAGTCGCGGCGCACCGTGTAGTCGTACTCGAGTAGTTGAAGTAGGTGTGCCCATGTACATCTTGCCGTGTGCACCAAGCAAAAAGTCTTGGAATCTTGTAGGCGGCCTTGTGTGTACGTAGCACAAGTCTACCAAAATTGCATTGCACGTGTAGTAGTTGGATGACTTGATCTTGGTGCTCGCTTGGACCAAATAGCCTTCGGTGTGTGCATAGCACAATGCTCCAAAAAATTTTTTGCACCGGCAAGCTAGCGGAGAGTGCCCCATGTCTTGTTGCGCGTGCGCCTGCATCAGATGTCGCCGCACTGCCGGAGATTCAATCCATATTACATACGAACTGAAATAATCACCATGACTAGTACTCGGTCTTGGAGCTTGTTTTTTAAGATGCTTGACGTGGTTGTGCTGTGCTATTGGCTCTGCTTCGGACTCGGACTAAAAAATTGTTTCCAAAGTTGCGTGAGGTAGTAAGCCAGCTTGGAATTCACGTGTTGAGTTCGAATCAGATTGTGCCTCCTATCTTGATTTGTCAGGACAGCTGCGGCAAGCTTGGTCGTGGTTCTGCGACGGGATCAACTTGGTCTTCGAGCTCGCCTTGGAATCAACCCAATGTGCCTGAGTTGCTAGTGTAGCAATTCCAAATGCGTAAGCCGAGCAGATTGAACTTGATGACTTGTGGTCCTTCAAATTCGTCGGTGATCATGACGATTGCCCCACGGTGGGCGCTAGCTGTCGGTGTTTAAACCTCTCGACCTCCATAGGAGGTACCCGCAGCAAGGTAGAAGGTGGGGATCGCCATGATCTGGAACCCGAAGGTCTGCGCGAGGACACAAGACACAAGATTTATACAGGTTCGGGTAGCCAGAGTAGCTACCCTACGTCCTGTTTGGGGTAGTATTGCGCCCTGCGCTTGGTGTTGTTCCCCGGAGGGGATGTGGATGTCCTCCTAGGTACCCGACCCTCCTTTATATAGTCCGGGGGGCGGGTTCCTAGTCGGTTACAAGGTAGGAGTCCTAGTAGGATTACACAGAGCGAGTCCTAGTAGGAGTACAGGGGAATTCTAGTAGGAGTCCGTCTTCTACTCTTCCTCCTTCCTTGCATGAGTACCGGGGTGTATGCCCGACAATAAGGTCAATTACGAACTCTATATCCCTGTCCGGTGGCATTCCCGGGAGTTCCTCGGGGAACACATCCGGGTATTCTCGTACTCTTGGGACATCTTCTATGGACTTGGCTTCTATGTTGAAAACCATTATATCCGCCTGTGTCCCCGGGTGTGGCGGGTCACTTGTATCCCGTCCGGGTTGGTCGGTGCACTACTTTATCGGCGCAACTTATGAGGCCATGGTGCGGCTTAACCGGTCCATCCCAAGGATCACATCTATCCCTTTGGATTTCGGTACCACTAGGTCCGCTAGGAACTCTACCCCACTTAAAATAATCCTTACCGGGGGCATCCCGAGTTGACACTTAATGTCACCTCCGGGCGTTCGAGTTATTAGGGGTGCTTTTAGTAGTCTTGTAGGTGTGCTATGCTTTTCCACAAAGCTTGAGGATATGAATGAGTGCGATGCTCCGAATCGAATAGTATGGTAGCCAAAGCGGGCCGACCGGGAACTCACCGAGTACTACGCCTTGTGCTTCCTGTGCCTCCGCGCATTGATGTGATTGACCGGGCGCGTCCATACGCGGCCGGGGGCTGCCTCATCTGCTGGTTGTTGTTGTTGTTGCCGAAGATGTTGTCCATGCTCCTCCACGCTCTTGGAGTAAACAAGTATGTCATCAATGAAGACCACGACAAACTTGTCCAGCTCTTCCATGAACACCTTATTCATGAGGTTCATGAAGTATGCTGGTGCATTGGTTAGTCCAAAGGACATCACCGTGAACTCATACTGCCCGTAGCGAGTGACAAAGGCGGTCTTGGGGATGTCACTTTCCCTAATCTTGAGCTGGTGGTACCCTGATCTTAGATCCACCTTCGAGAAATACTTGGCTCCCTTCAGTTGGTCAAACGAGGTCATCTATTCCGGGAAGAGGGTACTTGTTTTTAATAGTGACCTCGTTCGGCGAGCGATAGTCCACGCACATCCTCATGCTCTTATCCTTCTTCTCCACGAAAAGCACCGGGGCTCCCCATGGTGATGAACTTGGTCCGATGAACCCACTTTGCTTGGAGTTCACGCTAATCGCTTCTTCAATTACGCCAATTCGGGGGCTGCCATCCTATAGGGCCTCTTGGCTATGGGAGAGGTTCCGGGGATAAGTGTCGGTGTTTAAACCACTCGACCTCCATGGGAGGTACCCGCAAAGCAAGGTAGAAGGTGGGGATCGCCATGATCTGGAACCCGAAGGTCCGCGCGAGGACACAAGACACGAGATTTATACGGAGTTCGGGTAGCGGAGTAGCTACCCTACGTCCTGTTTGGAGTAGTATTGCGCCCTGCGCTTGGTGTTGTTCCCGGAGGGATTGTGGATGTCCTCCTAGGTACCCGACCCTCCTTTATATAGTCCAGGGGGCGGGTTCCTAGTCGGTTACAAGGTAGGAGTCCTAGTAGGATTACACGAGCGAGTCCTAGTAAGAGTACAAGGGAATTCTAGTAGGAGTCCGTCTTCTACTCTTCCTCCTTCCTTGCATGAGTACCCGAGGTGTATGCCCGACAAGCCCCCGAGCACGTTGGAGTCGAGAGTAGTAGTTCGAGTAGTCTTGAAGCCTCTTTGAGTAGTTCTTGAGCGTCCTCGAGTACTGCTTGGAGAAGTCTTCAATAGTACTTGAACCCGCCGCGAGGCCGGAAGGTGGTCCGACTCATCGATCTTGAAGTCGAGATTATATGGAAGTGTGATTGCAAAATCGCACTCCATATGGAGTAGCCCTCGAGCCTTAGGTTGAGTTGCGGACTCTAGGCGAGGGTCAATCTTGATTCTGCTTCCATCTTGAAAAAAATTGAACGATGGGTGTAGCCTAGTAGCCCCCGAGCCTTGAAATGATTAGGTAATCAATCCAAGGGTCTTCAGTGTTCGCGAAAGCCATCATCCGAGTACCCTTGCAGCGTTCAGCCCCCGAGCTCGTTGCCAGGTGAGTCGTAGGAGCCGCGTCGAGTAGTTGTTGGTGCCGAGCCCCCGAGCTAGAGAGCTAGCGGAGACTACTCGAGTTGTTGTCGAGTAGTGATTTGGTGCGTAGCCCCCGAGTTGGGAACTAGCCGCGCCGGTGGAGGTACGCGGAGCGTACTGGAAGTCGTCGCCGAAGCTTGACCTGAAAGTAGAGATGCGTACATTATGTAGCATTTTTGTAGAAATTGAATCTACAAATGACAAATACAAATATGAATATAGATGTAAATGTCATGTGTCATGCTCTTGCTTTGGTCGTGAGGCGTCGAGTAGTTAGCCCGAAGCGGTTTAGTGCCCGATCTCTCGTGATCGGTTGTTTAGCCATAGCGGCTCGGGGGCGTGGAGGCATGACGGGAGAGAGCTGGTTTAAGCGCCGGTCTCTCGTGGTCGCCGTTTGTTTAGCCATAGCCGGCGGGGGGCGTGGAGGCATGACAGGAGAGCCGAGGCTTTGCGCGGATCAAGGCGTGTGCTACTGGAGCAAGACCATTAAGAGGTAGACGAAGGTAGTCGGCATGGCGACAAGAGAGAGCGCGATTGCTCGTTGTTCCGCGTGGCGGAGAGCAGGATTGCGCAGTGCCTCCTCAGGGTGTAGTTGTGCACCTCCAGCACTCAGTACACGAAACGTCGTGGCAAGAGCCTCCTAATTTGGTGCACCAAGCCTGTGGCAGCAGTCAACATCCCCAAGGAATAGCTGGCACGGTGTAGCTCTGCTGGCAGGTAGCCGTTGAGAGGCGTACACGAAGTAGTCTTTGGCGTTGGTTCCTGTATGTGGAGAGCAAGCCAAAGAAAAAATAATTATTGAAATAAGTGACTTAGCTTGATTCGTGGACGAGAGTCGACGAAGCCATGGCGGTCGGTGATGGAGCCGCGACGGTTGGAGCTGAAGTCGACTAGTTGGAGGTGGATCCGACTAGTTGTCGATGTCGCGGGAGCCATCCTCGACTAGTTTTCTAGTTGAGACTAGTCGAGGTAAGTAGTCGAGGTAGTCGTACGCCCAGAAGACGACGTCGTGGCGGCGTACGGTGTAGTCGATGTAGAGCCGCTGTGGCCGGGAGACGAGTACTCGCGGCGCACAACGAGGTTGACGTAGAGCCCATGCAGCCGGGTGGCGAGTAGTCGCGGTGCACTGTGTAGTTGTACTCGAGTAGTTGAAGTAGGTGTGCCCATGTACGTCTTGCCATGTGCACCAAGCAAAAAGTCTTTGGAATCTTGTAGGCAGCCTTGTGTGTACGTACCACAAGTCTACCAAAATTGCATTGCACGTGTAGTAATCAGATGACTTGATCTTGGTGCTCTGCTTTGACCAAATAGCCTTCGGTGTGTGCATAGCACAATGCTCCAAAATTTCTTTTTGCACCAGCAAGCTAGCAGAGAGTGCCCCATGTCTTGTTGCGTGTGCGCTCGTATCCGATGCCGCTGCACTTCTTGGGAGATTCAATCCATATTAAATACGAACTGAAATAATCACCATGACTAGTACTCGGTCTTGGAACCTTTTTTTAAGATGCTTGACGTGGCCGTGCTATGCTATTGGCTCGCTTCGGACTAAGACCGAAAAATTGTTTCCAATGTTGCGTGGGGCGATGAAGCGACTTGGAATTCACGTGTTGAGTTCGAATCGGATTGTGCCTCCAATCTTGATTTGTCGGGACAGTACTGCGGCAAGCTTGATCGAGGTTCCGCGACGGGATCAACTTGGTCTTCGAGCTCGCCTTGGAATCAACCCAATGTGCCCGAGTTGCTTGGTGTAGCAATTCCAAATGCGTAAGCCGAGCAGATTGAACTTGATGATGTGTGGTCCTTCGAATTCACCCGATGATCGTGACGATGGCCCCACGGTGGGCGCCACTGTCGGTGTTTAAACCACTCGACCTCCATGGGAGGTACCCGCAGCAAGGTAGAAGGTGGGGATCGCCATGATCTGGAACCCGAAGGTACGCGCGAGGACACAAGACACGAGATTTATACAGGTTCGGGTAGCCGGAGTAGCTACCCTACGTCCTGTTTGGGGTAGTATTGCGCCCTGCGCTTGGTGTTGTTCCCGGAGGGATTGTGGATGTCCTCCTAGGTACCCGGCCCTCCTTTATATAGTCCAGGGGGCGGGTTCCTAGTCGGTTACAAGGTAGGAGTCCTAGTAGGATTACACAGAGCGAGTCCTAGTAGGAGTACAGGGGAATTCTAGTAGGAGTCTGTCTTCTACTCTTCCTCCTTCCTTGCATGAGTACCGGGGTGTATGCCCGACAATAAGGTCAATTACGAACTCTATATCCTCGTCCGGTGGCATTCCCGGGAGTTCCTCGGGGAACACATCCGGGTATTCTCGTACTACGGGGACATCTTCTATGGACTTGGCTTCTATGTTGAAAACCATTATATCGGCCTGTGTCCCCGGGTGTGGCAGGTCACTTGTATCCCGTCTGGGTTGGTCAGGTGCACTACTTTATCGGCGCAACTTATGAGGCCATGGTGCGGCTTAACCGAGTCCATCCCAAGGATCACATCTATCCCTTTGGATTTCAGTACCACTAGGTCTGCTAGGAACTCTACCCCACTTAAAATAATCCTTACCGGGGGCATCCCGGTTGACACTTAATGTCACCTCCGGCGTTCGAGTTATTAGGGGTGCTTTTAGTAGTACTGTGGGTGTGCTATGCTTTTCCACAAAGCTTGAGGATATGAATGAGTGCGATGCTCCCGAATCGAATAGTATGGTAGCCAAAACTGAGCTGACCAGGAACTCACCGAGTACTACGCCTTGTGCTTCCTGTGCCTCCTGCGCATTGATGTGATTGACCCGGGCGCGTCCATACGACTGCTGGGGCTGCCTCATCTGCTGGTTGCTGTTGTTGTTGCCGAAGTTATTGTTGCTGCGCACCGGCATGCGGTTGGCTCCTGACACAAGCGGCCTTGGCCCGTTCACCGAGTTGGAGTAGGTGGTGGTGGTTGGCTTTTTAGCATAGGGGCAGTTGGCGATAAAGTGCCGGTTTCTCGGCAGTTGAAACACACTCGGGAGTTGTTGTTGTTCTTGGCGGTGATCCGGTCGGTGTTGTTCTGTGGGGGCTTCATGGCACTCTGGTTGTAGGAGGGCTTGAACCGGGCTGCGGGGGCTTGCGAGCTCGTGGCTTGGGATTGGGTTCTGTCTTCGCATAGGAGCTTGGAACCGGACATGGGGTGTCCAAAGTTTCTCGGCCTCCGGGACCGCTCTTGCCGCTTGGCCTTGTGTTCCATGAACTTTCGCTTGTTTTCCTTCTTTTCCTCGGCCCTTGCTCTCTCCGTGAGTATTGCCATGTTCATGAGGGTGTTAAAGTCCGGGTAAATCTAAGGAGTCGGCAATGTCCTCGGTTCGGAGTCGGCCCCTTCTTGAACATCTCTTGCTTTTTGGTGTCTTTATCCACCTCCTCGGAGGCATAGCGTGCCGGTTCTATGAAGCGGTACGTGTACTCCTCCACGGACATGTTGCCTTGGCGGAGTTCGCGGAACTCGTCCGCCTTCCGCTTCAGTGTGGCCTCCGGGATGTGGTAGCGACGGAACTCCTCCACGAATTCATCCCATGTGATGGCGGAGGGATCCTTGGCTGCGGCGCAGTAATTTTCCCACCAGGCTAGGGCTGTCCCGGTGAGCTGGTGAGCTGCCAGGAGAACCTTGTCGTGGTCCTCGCAGTTGAAGGGCTCTAGTTCCCTCAGGATGGCTCTCAGCCAATCGTCAGCATCCAAGGGATTCACCGACCCGCTAAAGGTGGGCGGCTTAGTCCTGAGGAACTCGATCAGCTTCTCATTCATGCTCATAACTCGGGGTCTTGGCCGGTTGACGGCGTTGAAGATAGCCTCCATCGGGACGCCTCGGTTGGCTAAGACTTGTGCCAAGTCAACGGGAGGGGGGTGGTGGTGGCGGGACCACGTTCTCTCCTCCATCTTCATTTAGGTTGACCTCCCGGTCGTGGAGACGCTCCCTCCGATCGGCTTGCGATCCCTCGGCCGTCCGATCGGTGGGTCCCGACAGGCGCCCGGAAACCATCGTAGAGAAGCGGGTTTCTAAGAGATCTAGTTTTATGTGATGTTTAAGTAGATTATATCGGATTTCTTTTGGAAAGGCGGGGGCCTACCCCTGGCCGGTAAGCACACAACAAGCACATAGCAAACAAGCAAGCACAAACAAGTTTTTATTACAAACCAGCGAGGAGGATACGTCCCGACTACGCGGACACACTACACGACTAAGGGCGCAACTCGGACCAGTACGGCTTCATTCCCTGGGTCTTGGGGCACACTACTCGCGAGGGGAGTTGTCTTCTGGGGTCGAGTGTTCTTCCAGCGGAATGAGCAGCTCGTCATCATTCCCGCCTTCGGGGTTACCGTTTTCCTGAGGCTGTGCTGCGGCTTCTGTTGGGGGTTCGGTGACCGCCGGCGGTCTTGGTGGGACTTCTATAGTTCCTCCCCATCCTACTAGGGGTGTTCCCAGCAGGACTTGAGCTTCTCCAATGGCTGGAACGGGTGTTCCGCCGTTGGTCCATTCTTGCATGCGTTGGTCCTGGATTCTCCTGAGGCTTTCCTGGGCAACGGCTTCACTGCTTATGGCGGCTGCGGTCCTTGCTTCAGCTTGAGCCACTCGGACTTGGTGCATCCTCACTGTGACTTCAGCTTGCTCGGCCCGGCTGATTTGTTCCCTCAAGTGTCTGGCTTGGTCATCAAAGAGCTTGTCCAGGGAGACAAGGTAGGCGACTACGTGGTACAGCAGGTCTTCTTGGTGGCGGCGTCGTTCCAGGTTTCTCATGCGGGCCTGCCAAACTGGGGTTCTGATGGCGGGAGGGAAGTACCTCATCGGTGTGGGGACGAGGTGTTCTTCGTAGATTCGGCACAGGTAGCGGAGGGCTTTTCTGAGGGCCAAAGGATAGGTATCCCGGTGTCGAAACCCTGTGGCGGTCACGCGCCACGGCTCGATGTTGGTGTGGCGGTTGCTTCTAGCGACGGAGAGGACCACTCTACAGCGAAGAGTGCCGAGTTGCTCGTACTCTCTGTTGTAGTACCTAGGGCGCTCAGTGATACCGAGGCGCTCCAGGGAGTTGATGAGCAGGTGAGCAAAACCAGGCTCCTCCTGGCACACGCCTTGGGTCCATCTATCTTCCGCCATCCGAAAACAAAGGTAGAATTGAACAAGTTGCGGTGGGGTACAAGAGATGGATAACTTTATTTAGTAGGAAGGTTGGGGTACATCCTTCGGGGTACACTTATTATTGCAAGGACTCGGTTTCTAGCCTAAATACCCTAGTCTCAACCTCATGGTGATTCTTCCTCTAGCTGGATACGGCGCTTCTTTAGTGGAAGATCTTGCTCCGAGTATCTCATCTTCGATCCGGGTCCCTTTGTCCCGGTGAGTTTCTTCGGGTTCTTCATCCAAGTCGGCTTCTCTTCTTTGCCTTCTACATTCCCTCTGGAGCTCATCCCATAGCTGTTTGTGAAACCTCTCCGAACGTTCTTTTTCCCTGAGGTAGTCTTGCGCCATGTTGTGTCGTTCAACTTCTGCTATGGTTGTCTTTACCCTCTCCAGTTCTATTCTCTGCTCTGCTCTTTCCGCTCTGTCAATCTGCTGCTTCAGCTGCTGGGCTTGCTCCTGATAAAGGTGGTCTAGGCCTCTGAGGTATATGGACAGGTGGGAAACTGCCTCTTCTAAGTCTTCTTCTTCTCGTTCTAGTCCTCTCATGCGAGCAATCCACGAGCGTCCTCTTCCTCCGGAGGGTGGAAAGAATCCCATTGGAGTCCTTCGGAGGTGCTGTCTATAAATCACTCGTAGGCGTCGCAGGCCTTCGAGCGACCTTGGGGTAGGTGTCGGCGAAACGAAAACCGGTGGCGGAGACGAACCATGGTTCTATGTCGGGGTAAAGCGTGCTTCTTCCCACAAAGATCGGCGGCTTACACCGAAGGGTGTCGTAGCGTTCGTACTCCCGTAGACGAACTCCGGCGGATCCCTTACTCCGACGCGCTCTAGGGCGAGTAGCAACGGGGTTAGGGAGACCGAGTGGACGGGGCGATTCCTCCGTTCCACCGGGGTTAGCCATCCGGAAACGAGGCAAGAATCAAGGTAAGGATTTGGGAACGGGTGAGCTTAGCAAAGGAAAGGTTAGAGAAGGCCGGAGAGGAGGTCTCGTATCCTAGGGGTCATGTCCTACGGCCAACCTACGGCTGCGATACCACCGAAGCGTCCCCTCATCGAGGTGACTAAATGTGACACAAATACCGGTCCCGGGAGGCTGGTCACACATTTATTACAACGGGTGGAATCGATCTTTTACATCACGGCGACACGAGAGGGCACGGTAGTGCCAACGCTACAAGGAACAACACAAACGCTAACGACCACACTACAATAGCAAAGGCTTCCATAGCCTCCTCGAGTACCACACCATGGAAGCTTTTGGTAGGGCCACCGGTTACACGAGGCACGGTTGGGTGTAGGGCACAACCTACTCAACGTCGTCGGGGATGTAATCGGGATCCTCCTCCGTAAAATAGTTAGTAGAACAAGGGTGAGCACATACGTACTCGGCAAGTCCAACCCCACCCACGGAGGGGCTTAAGCGGATCATGCACATGATATATATAGCAAGGAACAGGTTAAGGTTCATTTTGCAAACTTACTCATGCAGGGGTTCATTTCAAAAGGATTTTCGCAAACCATTTTCATAACCCAGGTAACTCAACTGTTTTAGGAAAAACCACTGTGGAACTACCGGACTTCCCGTCCGTCGTAGCCCAGGCACACAGCCACACACTTCACCCAGAAAACAACTCACGCCAGAAAACATTCCATCCCAAACACTAGTTTTTGTGACCACACCGTGACTCGTCCAATACCGTGGACACGGCTATTCGAATAGGTTTGACACTGCGAGAGGTTGTACATCTTTACCCACAAGTAGGGTACTGTCACACGGACACCTCGGCGCGGTACGGATCCTATCATAGCCATTACCCACCTTAGCTAACGCTACGACCCACCACGGAAGCACCCAAGGGGTTATACCACATAACCGGGGCGTACCTCACATAGAGCGTACCCCTACTCCTTGGTCTCCCGCCGCTCACCCGCACACCCGGATGGCAAGTAGATTAACTAGTGGGGTTTATGCTAAGCCGTTGCCACATACAACGGTCGAGTGGTTGTACGATGATTTGGGTCGGGTGAGATGTCACGCAACCCGGTCCTTAATCGACAAGACGGACAACTCCCAACACGCTCAACCACACGGTACGAGCTCACCCATACTCCGACACACACGTCCATCCCGTCTACCCGGTTCCTTACTCATTTTCCAAACATATACCCTTTTTGTTTTTAAAGCACTCACACATTTTGAAAGCACGCACACATTTGTAAAGCAAACATTTAGACCAAAACAAGTTTCAATCATAGAAATCAAGGGTGGCTATCCTACCATGTTTTGCGGTAAAACAATATGCAATTTATAAACGGGTATAGGGTATATTTATAAAACTAGGACGAAACATGCATCAAAGGATGAGGGTGAACTTGCCGTCTTCGAAGTCTTCGGGGAGTGTCGGCTCGGCGTTCGGGACCTCGGGCTCCTGCTCGCGGTAGTCGGCTCCGGTCTCGGCTCGAAGTACCTTCCTTCGTCTACTCCGTCGGCTATAGTACACACATAGGCAAGCAAGCAATATCGGCGCACATATTTCCGGCCGAGCTCGAGGAGGGGGAGTGAGCGGAGAGGGGGGTATATATAAGCCCTAGGGGGTTGGTTCGGCGGGGGTATTACTTGGGAAGGGTGAGGTGAAATTTGGATTTAACCGGAAATAAAATCGTGCATGAAATTTGGGTTAGAGAGAGGGTACGGGGGCTAAGGACCTATTAGTAATTTCTATTAATGGGGAAAGGGTGTGGTTATGATTATATAAACTTAATTAGGGCCTAGTTATAAATTGTTTTAGGGCACGAGAATCGTTTTATAATTAGTCCTTAACCTAGGGGTTTATCCGAAAAGAGCAAGAGAGAGAGGGAATATGATCAGAGGGGCTCGGGATAAGGGGGAACATCAGGGGGCTTTGGGCAAAACGCCCCTTTCTTCCTCCCCCGATCCAGAACAGGGGAGGGCCATCCGGCCGGCCGGCATGGGGCTCGCCGGCGGTCCTCCCGGCCTTGGCGGCAGCCCAAGAGAGGGGGAATAGAAGGAGAAGGTCGAGGGGATCCCGCCCCCGTGCTCACCTCGAGCTCTGGTGGACCGTGGGTGGTGGCGCGGCGGTTGAGTTATGCGGCGGTGGTGGACTGCGATGGTGGAGGTTGGGCGGCGCGGTGGGTGCAGAGCAGCTTGCTTGGCGAGGTGTGGGCGGTCGAGGGGGGTGGCGCTGGCCTTTTATAGGCCCTGATGGTCGGTTCCGGGGGGAAAAATCTTCTCGGCGACCTTGGTGGCGACTCCGGCAAGGTGGGCCGCGGCGGCCGGCGAGGTCAACCGTGGCGCTATAGGATGTGATTGGTCGGTCAGTGACGCGGTGGTGGCAGGCGGCGTCGAGGCGGTGCTGTTTGGTGGATGCGATGGCTCGGCGGTGGTCGTCGCTTGTCAGGGGCGGCTCGGCCCGGCTCCTGCCGGCGGCGCGGGGCCGGGCGGCGTGCGGGGCGCCGGCGACCCGGTCGGCCGGTCGCGAGCCCGCGGTGACGTGTGGGGGGAGGCGCGTTGCCGGCCGGTAGCCGGGCGCGGTCAACGGCGCACGGCGCGGCCCGTCGCGGAGGGAGCGCGGCGCGCGGCCGGGGAGGAAGGAAAGAGGAGGAAGAAGAGAGAGGGAAGGAAAAAGAAAGGAGGAAAAGGAAAAAGGGAGGAAAAGAAAAGAAGGGAAAAAGGAAAGGAGAGAAGGGAAAAGGGAAGAAAGAAAAGAAAAGAAAGAAAAGAGAAAGAAAGGGAAGGAAAAATGGAGAAAGAAAAGAAAAGAAATAGGGGAAGGGATTTTAGAAAATTTGGAAAACTGTTAGGGAAATTAGGGGAAAGGTTTTGCGGGATTTTTCCAATTTCCGGGCGTCGGCGCGTTTTCCGGGACGGAGGTGTTGGCGAGGCGGACGGGTCGGCGGGACCGCGGCGTGCGCGGGATTCCCGGCACGGTGGCCGACCGCGGCGTTGGGAAGGGGCGCATGGGTGCTGGCACGGGTGCGGGCGGTGCCGGCGGGATTCGCGGCACGCGCGCCGGGGAGAGAGGGGGAAACGGTGGCTAGGGTTTGAAGGGGGTAATTGAGCTCGGCGGGACGAGTTTTGAAAACACGCATGATTTATTAGGTGATTTATCCGGAGCTAAAAACGCGGGTGTTACACAAAATCACTTTTATCCCGCAATTGAAGGGGCATGTGTTAACACCAAAATTTGGTAAGGAGTCTGACTTGTGGGCCCAGCTCGATGAGGAGTCCGTCCGGTGGAAGAAAGGTTTTTCTCAGATGTATTCGGTAGAAAGATCCGTGGTCGGCTATCTGCTTCCGTTCGGCAAGGGAACAGTTGAGCTGATTTTGCGGGATTGAACGGTGTCGTGGCTCAAGCAGGAAGGACGAATGGATGGATAGGCGATCAAGCTTAGAGATAAGTTAGGCAACGAATCCATTAGAGGTTGTACTTGGCAGGGTATAAATATGAGCCATGAATGCATGTAACAAATACAATCATTCTCAATACAAACCGGCCTTACGCCAAACCCTAGAGTCCATTTGTCGTGTCGTCGAGTTCTTCGAGAGGGTTCATCGATCCGTCGACCTCCGTGAGTACCGGCAACCTTGTATCATATCTAGTATCATGCGGTGGATTTAGATCGATGCAAGTAGTCTTGTTACCATGCTTCGTGTCATGCGGTAGATTCAAGCTTGGTTCAAGAGGGTTTCTTGTTAGGTCATGAGCCATGCGTGTCGGGCATACACCCCGGGTACCGCAAGAAAGGAAGCAGACGAACTCCTACTAGAATTCCCCTGTACTCCTACTAGGACTCGCTCTGTGTACTCCTACTAGGACTCCTGCCTTGTAACCGACTAGGAACCCGCCCCCTGGACTATATAAAGGAGGGCCGGGTACCTAGCCGCACATCCCCAATCCCTCCGGGGACAATCAACACCAAGCGCGGGCGCCATACTTGATCCCTCAAACGAGACGTAGGGCTCGCCACCCGGGCAGTCCGAACTGTATAAATCTTGTGTCCCGTGTCCTTGCGCATACCTTCGAGTTCTCGGTCACCCGATCACGATCCCCACCTCACAATCTACTACCTCGGGTACCCCTTGGTAGGTTTGCCGGTCTAAAACACCGACAGCTGGCGCGCCAGGTAGGGGTGATCATCACCACCGGGCGAATTCGAAGGACCCTCGTCAACAAGATCAATCCACTCGTCTGACTCGCCGAGATCCATTGAAGCAAGCCGCCTTGCTCTTGTCAAAGTGGAATCAATTTTCCTACGCCGCGCACGGCTCATCACGCGGCTCGTCGCGCCGCTCGTCGTCGACTACTCTGCCTCACGCAGGCTCGTCGTCGACTACTTCGTCTTCGCCGCGCGTCCGGGTGCCTCGGCACGTCGCGCGGCTCGTCATGTGGCTCGTCGCGCCGCTCGTCGTCGACTACTCCGCCTCGCCCGGGCTCGTCGTCGTCGACTACTTTGCCTCCGCCGCGCGTCCGGGTGCCTCGGCACGTCGCGCGGCTCATCACGCGGCTCGCCGCGCGCGCTCGTCATCGACTACTCCGCCTCGCCCGGGCTCGTCGTCGACTACTTTGCCTCCGCCGCGCGTCCCGGTGCCTCGGCACGTCGCGCGGCTCGTCATGCGGCTCGTCGCGCCGCTCATCGTCGACTACTCCGTGCTCGTCGTCGACTCCTTCGACTACGCCGCGCGCCGGGTGCCTTGGCACGTCGCGCGGCTTGTCTTGCGGCTCGTCGCTCCGCCCATCGTCGACTACTCCCGGGCTCGTCGTCGGCTACTTCACCTCCGCCGCGCGTCGGGTGCCTCGGCACGTCGCGCGGCTCGTCATGCGGCCCGTCACGCCGCTCACCGTCGTCGACCTCGCCGTGCGCCGCGACTACTCGTCTCCGGCCGCGCGCGCGCTACGTCGACCTCGCGGCGTGCGCCGCGACTACTCGTCTCCCGGTACCGCACGCTCTCTACGTCGACCTCGCCGTGCGCCGCGACTACTCGTCTCCGGCCGCACGCGCTGCGTCGACCTCGTTGTGCGCCGCGAGTACTCGTCTCCACTCCCCGCCGTGCGGCGATCTACTCCGCCTCCGCCGCGCGTCGCGGGTGCCTCGGCACGTCGCGCGGCAAGTCTTGCGGCTCGTCGCGCCGCTCGTCGTCGACTACTCCGCCTCGCCTAGGCTCGTCGTCGTCGACTACTTCGTCTTCGCCGCGCGTCGGGTGCCTCGGCACGTCGCGCGGCTCGTCACGCGGCTTATCGCGCCGCTCGTCGTCGACTACTCGTCGTCGTCGACTACTTCGTCTTCGCGCGCGTCGTCCGGTGCCTCGGCACGTCGCGCGGCTCGTCACGCGGCTTATCGCGCCGCTCGTCGTCGACTACTCGTCGCCGTCGACTACTTCGTCTTCGCCGCGCGTCCCGGGTGCCTCGGCACGTCGCGCGGCTCGTCACGCGGCTTATCGCGCCGCTCGTCGTCGACTACTCGTCGTCGTCGACTACTTCGTCTTCGCCGCGCGTCCCGGGTGCCTCGGCACGTCGCGAGGCTCGTCACGCGGCTTATCGCGCCGCTCGTCGTCGACTACTCGTCGTCGTCGACTACTTCGTCTTCGCCGCGCGTCCGGGGTGCCTCGGCACGTCGCGCGGCTCGTCCACGCGGCTTATCGCGCCGCTCGGCGTCGACTACTCGTCGTCGTCGACTACTTCGTCTTCGCCTCGCATCCGGGTGCCTCGGCACGTCGCGCGGCTCGTCATGCGGCTTATCGCGTCGCTCGTCGCCGTCGACTACTTCGTCTTCGCCGCGCGTCCGGGTGCCTCGGCACGTCGCGCGGCTCGTCGCGCGGCTCGCCGCGCGCGCTCGTCGACTACTCGCCTCGCCCGGGCTCGTCGTCGACTACTTCGTCTTCGCCGCGCGTCGGGTGCCTCGGCACGTCGCGCGGCTCGTCATGCGGCTCGTTGCGCCGCTCGTCGTCGTCGACCACTCCGTGCGCCGCAACTTCGTCTCGCGGCCACGCTGGCTCTACTTCAGCCACGCCGTGCGTGGTGACTACTTGCCTCGCGGCAACACTGGCTCTACTTCGAGCGCGCCGCATGCTACCACGACGTCATCTTCCTCGGTCGCATCGCGTCGACCATTCATCTCGACTAGTTTGGAAAACTAGTCGAGAACGGCAGTCACGCCCCCACCGATTAGCGGAATCAACTCTGACTAGTCAACTTCAACAACAACCCTCGTGGCTCCATCGGCCGACCGCCACGGCTTCATCAACAAGTCCGCCGGGCAAGCAACGGCTAAGTCATTTATCTAAATGATTATCGTTCTCTTGGCCTCGTTCTCCTCATCATGTAGGACTACTTGCCAACTACTCATTTGTGTATGCTTCTCGGCGGGTTTTCACGGGAGCTACACTCGCCGACTACTCTTGGGGCATATCAATCAAGTCGCCGCGAGTCTACTTCATCAACTCGGGGGCTATCCCTAGGAGGCGGTTTCTAAAGTCCGGCCGCGCGCGGCAATCTAAAGTCGACTTCTAAAGTCGCATTCTAAAGTCCGCTCCGTGCGGCATCTTAAAGTCGACTCCGGTCGCATCTTCGCCGCTTCAGTGGCATACTACGTGTGTAAGCTTCGATGGAACCTAGCTGTAAGCGGCCCTCGGGTCCTGGCGACGATGGAACCTAGCTGCACGTGGTCTTCACGCTCTGTACCATGGGTCCAAGTGCCCTAAGTACTCGCGCTCCGTACCTTGGGTCTGAAATCCATGGCCTAGGTACACAAGCCGACTTCGGTCGCACCTTCAAGCCCGCTCTGGCGGCAACTGTACCTTGGGTCTGAAATCCATGGCTCAGGTACTTAAGCCCACTCCGGTGGCACAAGTCGACGCTAACGGTCGCATCCAAGCCCACTCCGGTGGCACAAGCCCGCTCCGGCGGCAACTGTACCTTGGGTCTGAAATCCATGGCTCAGGTACTTAAGCCCACTCCGGTGGCACAAGTCGACGCTAACGGTCGCATCCAAGCCCACTCCGGTGGCACAAGCCCGCTCCGGCGGCAACCGTACCTTGGGTCCGAAATCCATGTCTCGGTACTTAAGCCCACTCCGGTGGCACAAGCCGACTCCGGTCGCAATCTTAAGCCCGCTCCGACGGCAAAACTACTCGTTTTCTCTGTTTTTTCATTCGCTTTGGCTTTCCGGAAAGTGCTTTTCGTTTTTTGCATCTTAAGTCCACCCCGCGTGGCACAAAGTCGACTATTGTAGTCGCATATCAAGTCCGCTCCGCGCGGCATCTTAAAGTCGACTTCTAAAGTCGCACCTCAAAGTCCACCCCGCGTGGCACAACGTCGACTATTGTAGTCGCATATCAAGTCCGCTCCGCGCGGCATCTTAAAGTCGACTTCTAAAGTCGCACCTTAAAGTCCGCTCTACGCGGCAAACTAAAGTCGACTTCGGTTTTCAAGTCGCATCTCAAAGTCCGCTCTGTGCGGCACCCTAAAGTCGACTTCGGTTTTCAAGTCGCAACTCAAAGTCCGCTCCACGCGGCATCACAAAGTCGACTTCGGTTTTCAAGTCGCATTCTAAAGTCCGCTCCGCCGGCATCTAAAGTCGACTTCGGTCGCATCTAAAGTCCGCTCTGACGGCACGACTACTTCTCAAGCTCCACGGCTCGACGCCAAACTGCTACTTGGAATCTCTCCAGCTCGGGGGCTACTTGAAGATAACTTCAGCATGCTTCGCTCGCTCTCAAGCTCGGGGGCTCCTCACCAATCACTACTCGACGTGGCTCATACGGCTCTCTTATCTCGGGGGCTACACGCTGCAAGAGTACTCGGATGATGGCTTCGCGAACACTGAAGACCCTTGGATTGATTACCTAATCATTTCAAGGCTCGGGGGTCGCTATGCTACACCCATCATTCAAATTTTTTCAAGAGCGATGAGCTGGACCACCTTCCGGCCTCGCGGCGAGTTCAAGTACTATTGAAGGCTTCTCCAAGCAGTACTCGAGGACGCTCAAGAACTACTCGAAGAGGCTTCAAGACTACTCGAACTACTACTCTCGACTCAAACGTGCTCGGGGGCTTGTCGGGCATACACCCCGGGTACCGCAAGAAAGGAAGCAGACGGACTCCTACTAGAATTCCCCTGTACTCCTACTAGGACTCGCTCTGTGTACTCCTACTAGGACTCCTGCCTTGTAACCGACTAGGAACCCGCCCCCTGGACTATATAAAGGAGGGCCGGGTACCTAGCCGCACATCCCCAATCCCTCCGGGGACAATCAACACCAAGCGCAGGGCGCCATACTTGATCCCTCAAACGAGACGTAGGGCTCGCCCACGGGCGGTCCGAACCTGTATAAATCTTGTGTCCCGTGTCCTTGCGCATACCTTCGAGTTCTCGGTCTCCCGATCACGATCCCCACCGCACAATCTACTACCTCGGGTACCCCCTTGGTAGGTTTGCCGGTCTAAAACACCGACAATGCGGTAGGCTAAGATCTAGCTTGAAGCTAGTTATCGGCTCTATTGGATTTTGGCAAGATCCAGTAGATTCATTAAGTTACCCCGTGTTGCTTTGAGTTTTTACTTTATGTCTAAATTCATGTAACACCTTTTGCCCAATCTAGATGGGTTTGGATTGGCTTTATCCCTTTTGTGATCCTTGTACGAGTCGAGTTCGTGCCTTGGGTTAATTTAACACGTGGATCACGTGCTTTCCGATAGCCGAAACCGAATCGATCTAGGTTGTTACGTGTTGCGGGTTCAAGCTTGCCAACGTTGATATAAATCTTGAAAGAACTGAGTATCACGCGATAGATGCAGGTTTTTGGGTTGCTTTGGAGCTAGTCATCCGGTGGATTAGATTTCAAATCGATCTGATAGATTTATTTCGCTTGGTAATGTTCGTTCCTTCTTCATGGACCCCGAATCGGTTTTGTTCGGCCGTATTCGGTTATATTTCTCACAAGTAGAACATGTGCGTAATTCATGTTTTAAATGATGTATGCTTTTAGCTTTCCATATTTAGATTGTATCATGCAGTGGATAGATCTATTTGTGGAAAGTGGTACGATTTTCATGCAAGTTGTATCATGCGGTGGATAGATTTGTTTGGTGTCGTACCCGACGGGTTTTAAAGTACCTAGACATGCGGTAGACTAGTGCTTTGGACCTATGCATGCCCGTTTATTACATGTTTAAACTCGTGTTTTACTTTATTTATTTATTTAATGTTAATCATCATGGGGATCGGTCATGGCTTTGCGCATGTGCATCTTTGCTCAAAACAAAGATCGATCGTCGTCATGCTCACGTCATCCATTCGGCTATGTTACTTTTCCTTTTACAAGCTCCCGAATGGTTTCGGTTTATTGCGAGATAGCTCTTTATAGCTATGTGTCATCCCGTTTGGCTTCCTAGCCGCAAAAATGGAAGCTGTCTGGTACCACCCGGCAAGTTCCAAGCTTTGGTATCTAACTACTTTGTCTTTTGTTAATTTTCAGGGAAAATTGACTGGCACGTCTTGTGATTCTTTGCGCGTGTGAAGCCAGCTTGTTCGGCTTGCTGTGTGCTTGGCGCTAGGTGCACATTTTGCGTCAACGGCGGCTTGGATAAGAGTTTGCCTTATGCGAGTTTGCTTATAATAACAATTATCAGTCCGGCATCAAGATGGCACCTTTTGAGGCTTTGTATGGAAGAAAGTGCGGAACACCGTTGTTTTGGAACCGGATCGGAGAAAGTCGGCTCTTTGGACCGGACAACATAAAAGAAGCGAGAAAGGCAAGTTGAGATGATTAGAGAGAATCTCAAAGCGGCACGATCACGTCGAAGAGTTATGTTGATTCTCGAAGAAGAGAAGTGCTTTTAGAAGTCGGTGACTATGCATATCTCGCAGTGTCACCTATTCGTGGTCCGCAAAGGTTCAATGTCGGAGGGAAGGTATCACCTCGGTTCATAGGTCCTTTCAAGATAATAGAAAGGAGAGGAGAAGTAGCTTACCGAGTTGGAATTGCCGGCACTATTGTCGTGTGTTCATGATGTGTTCCATGTATCACGGTTGAAGAAATGTACGAGTGAGGTCAAGATAGAACCCACGAGTTGGAGGACATTGAGATGGGGAATGATTTGTGTCGGGGACAGCCCTAGGGGTTCCCTTAAACAACAGGGGAAATCCCCCACTTAAAACCCGCAACAAAACCAAAACACGGTGTGCCTAACCATGCGAATACGGCCCATGCCGCAGGGACCCCGACGGCCCACCAAGGCGGCCCTCATGAAGATCCCCTCGAGCGAGGCTCCGCCTCACTCGAGGATGCGCGTCCCCCTCGAGCGGGCTCCGCCCCGCTCGAGGGGGGTGTGCTTCCCTCGGCGAGGAGCTCCGCCTCGCTCGAGGGCCCGCTCCCCTCGAGCGAGGCACCGCTTCGCTCGAGGGTCCGTCCCGCCCTCGACCGGGGTCCGCCACGCTCGAGGGCGCCCCTCACGCGTGCGCCGGCCCCCGTACACGGGCATTTAACGCCCGACACCGACGGGACGGCGCCATCATGCGCCGGGGCTCGCGCCCGTGCCGCCGCACCAACTCCCCGGGGAGGAGCCCATCCCCATCACCGTGGGGAGGGATCGTGGCAAGCACGGCCGGTGTCAGTCCCGTGACACCGTGCGCCTGCTCCAGTACGGCTAACGCGCCGAGCCCTCGAAGGGGGGCCGGTTGCACCCTCGATTCACTTTCTTGTGACCCTACGGGGGTTAGGTGGAGGCGCTAGGTCGGTGGAACACCATCCCTGCCACTGTAACGGCGTGGCCGCCGTCCCCGCGCGCGTGCGGGGGCGCACGCCGGGCGCCGTAGCAACAACTCCAAAGACCGTGAAGCACGTTGGGAAGGGGCGCCGTTTTACCTACTCCCGTACTCCGTACGGGCCAACGTCAGCACCTCCCTCGAAGCCTATCAGAAGGCGTTACCACCATCCGCCGCCCTTCAACCCTCGAACCGCCACCGTTCGAGTACAAGATAGGCCATGATGGCCAGATCGCCGCAAGGATCGTCCGGACGGCCGCCCACTCTACAGCATAGCACGTCGTGCTTCCCCATGTAGCTAGATAGCGCGGCGCGCATGTAATCCGCCTCCCCCTTGATCTATAAAAGGGGGAGCGAACCCCCCAGCCGCGAGGGAGACAGACAGGAGCACACGAGACATAGAACAACAGAGAGCACACGGCACACCATGTACTCATTCTCTAATTCTCCCACAATATCTTCGGCCACTCCTCCAGGGACTTGGAAGCCACGCTTCCTCTCCCGCCTTGCTTGTAGCAGCCCCACTACGGTGCACCCGCGGTGCCGAGCAATATAGTGCCTTGAGCACACCACGCGCCGGACGTACGGCCCCCTCGGCCGGAACCGGGGATAAAACCCGTGTCTTTTATTGCTTAGCATCGACCATTGAGGGATAGACCTCGGCGCTTTCTGCGGTTAGTGTCGGGACCATATTCCGCACCGACGGTTGGCGCCCACCGTGGGGCAATCGAGCGCCTAAGGTCATTCCGTCAAGTCCCTCCATGGTGATCCGCACCGAGTACGTGGTACACGCTACCGCATGGGTAGCTCGGACCCCCTCCCGGCCGGGTTCGAAATTCGCTTCGGGGACCCGAACTTTCGGGCCACGGGGAACGGCCGTCCAATGCGCCCGACCAACCGTGAGGAGCTCCGCGCGCGGCGCCAAGGCCGGGTCCGCTCCGGTCCCCGCCGCACGCACCACCACGGCGCGGGCACCCGCAGCACGGATGCCGCGGGCCCGTCGACGCCACGACGCCGCCGTCGCTGCGGCGGCGTTCGCTCCGGGCGCGGTCCGAGCGGCGGCGGGCGAGCGCGCCGCCACTCGGCCGCGGCGCGCCCGCCGTCACGACCGCCACCACCCCGGCGGGACAGCGCACGGTCTCCGGACCGCGCATCCCCATCGGGCTGCGTGGCGCTACGTCGGCCTACAACGCCAACGTCAACACCACGATGCGCAGGGTTCCGCCTGGCCGCCACGTCTTCGTCGCCAGGGACCCCGGCGCCTCAGCAGGGGACGAGTCGTCCCTGGGTTCCCTCGACGCGTTGCCACCCGCCAACCGCCACGGGTACGCGGAGTGGGACTTCTCGGCGTGCGGGGGACCCGGTCATGTTCGGCGTTTTCTCGACGCTACGGATTGCGG
Source organism: Cenchrus americanus (assembly GCA_947561735.1). Lineage (NCBI taxonomy): Eukaryota > Viridiplantae > Streptophyta > Magnoliopsida > Poales > Poaceae > Cenchrus > Cenchrus americanus. The sequence goes on along the minus strand of OX387240.1, from coordinate 85,376,661 downwards.
TTCGGCCGCTCCGACGACTCCCGGCACCGGGAGTTACGATCCCGCGCGGGAGTGCTACGCCGTCATCACCAACGACCCGGCCAATGCCGCCGGTGCGGTGGGCGCCGGAGACGGGGGAAGTCACGCCCGCCCCGGGGGGATCGCCACGCGCCCGGCCGCGGGGCCAAGCGCTCCGCCGGGGCCGATGCCGACGCGCGGTGGCCCAAGCCGGCGAGCTCGAGGCCAAGCCGGCGGAGGAATGCGGACGGTGCGGGCCGCTCCGCGCCTCAATGGCGGGGGGAAGCCTCCGCGCGTGGCGAACGCGCGTGGGAGGCTGGGCCGACGGGGTCCGCGACCGCATCAACACCGTCCCCAACATCGACAACGCGGACGCGCCCCCGCGGGCGAGCGCCGAAACTCATCGCCGCCGCGACGCCGCCGCGGGCCATGCCGGCACCCCTCAACCCCCGAGGCTCGTGACCCGCACCGTGAGGGTGCAAACTCTCATCGAGCAAGCGGCCGTCCGGCGGCCGAGAGCTCGGCCTCACGCATCCGCCAACAGGGGGGATGCGTGGGACGACGAAGCCGCACCGGGGAGGCGAACCCTCGGTCCACGCGGGGAGGACCGGCGGGGCGACCCGCCGACCAAGGACGCACGCCGGCCAAGGATCGGCTCCTTGACGCACGCGAGGCGCCGGATGGTGACGCCCGCAACGTCATCAACGCCGGGTGCACCCGGCGGGGGCGGACGCACGAGCCGGCGGTGGGCTACCACCCTCGACGAGGTGGACGCTACGACGGCGGCGAGGACCGCTCCCCGATGCCGGAACCCCCGGGGACCCATGTGTTCAGCCGGGAGATCCGCGCGGCGGCGTTCCCCCAACGCTTCCGCCAACCCTCGACCATCGTCAAGTACAACGGGGAGACGGACCCCCGCGTGTGGCTCAACGACTACCGCTTGGCTTGTCGGTGGGCGGGGCCACCGGCCGACGAGGTCATCATCCGCAACTTGCCCCCGCACCTCGGCGACGCGGCCGGACATGGCTCGAGCACTTGCCCGCCGCCCAAATCCACAACCGGGACGATGCGGTCCGCACGTTCGTGGGCAACTTCCGGGGCACGTACGTGCGCCACGGAAATTCATGGGACTCGCGCTCCGCACGCGAAGCCCGGCGAGTCGGCGCGCGGGACTTCATACGGCGCTTCTCCAAGCGCCGCACCGAGCTCCCCGGCGTGGCGCGGTCCGAGATCGTGCACGCCTTCCTCGAGGGCACCACGTGCGGGACCTCGTGCGGGAGCCGGGACGCGGCCCGCCCGCGGACTCCAACGAGCCGTTCGACATCGCCACCGGCTTCGCCTCGGAGAAGAGGCCGTGGGGGCGATCTTCGACGGCAAGAAGGGCAAGCGCTCGGAGGACGCGCCCGCGGAGGGCAGCAAGTCCAAGGAGCCCCACCGCAACGACAAGCGGGGCAAGAAGGGGGAAGAAGCCGCGCCGCGAGGCGCGCGAGCGGGGGCGCGACGGCGGTAATGCCGAGGCCCTTGCGCGTTGACCCGGCTCGACGGGGCCCTCGACCGGCCCCTCGAGGCCGGGGGTGTTCGACGACATGCTTCGAAAAAGCCATGTCCTTACCACAAGACCCCGCAAACCACACCCTTGAGCAAAGTGCGATATGCTCAAGAAGTTCTATGGTTGTGCCGCCGCGAAGGAGGCGGAGGCCAAGAAAGACGGAGGCGATGGCGACGCGGGCGGCTTCCCCCGTCGTCGAAAATGTGTTCCTCGTCTTTGGGGGGCCAACCGTCGACATGTCGACCCGCCGGCCGCAAGAAGGAGCGGCACGAGGTCCTCGCCGCGGAGAGGGCGCCTCCGTCCTTCCTCAATTGGTCGGAGGACGCCATCACCTTCGGCGGGAAGACCACCCGAACCGCGTCCCCAACCCGGGCTAGTACCCGCCGGTGGTCGACCCCGTTGGGGGGACTCGAAATCGAGCCTTCACATACCCAAAAAATAAAGAGCGGTTATGCGAAGGATGCCGGTAGCAAAACCTCCGGAAGCGCAAATCCTATTTCCTTTCTCGGGCATTGCATTTTCATCGGGCACCTTTCGGCGCTATGAAAGCTTTACGTGCGAAACCTCCCGAACGATTCCACGACGAAACCTCAAGGGCGAATGCTATTCACCGGCGAGGTTTCGGCTTGGGAATTCGAACAAAGGGTTTCGGAGTTTTTAACACTTAACGAATCCAAACTTGAGTATGGTTTTGTTTCAGGTGGTGAAGAACGCTAGGCGAAGGGGGGGGGATCTCCAGAAAGGCCCGAGGGCTTTCTCTCCGACAGGCGCACGTGATGGAGGCTGGAAAGACGCCGCGATTTGCGGCATGACGTCACGGAACGCCGATTACGTGGAGAGCTAATTGGAGATCACCCGAAGATAGCCTAGCACATTCCATTCTGATTCGTTTTACACGAGGGTATACTCGGAATGTAAAAAGTCTGCCCGCCTCCCTATAAAAGGAGACGGACCGGCGCATGTAAAGGGATCGGCTTTTGAGAAATCAACTCGTTGAGTAAAGAGCTTTTTGTTGTCTTTTTGTCCGTGTTTTGGTTTTGGTTCTTGAGCTTTAGTTTCCTCTCATTGTTTGTGCTCGATAGCTTCGGCTATCGCCACAACAATTGGCGCCCACCGTTTGTGTTTGGCTCGAGTATCAAACCCGGGATGTCTACAAGGAAGAAGAGAACCACCGTCAATTCCACGAAAGGAGCGTCGTCCTCCCCGGACGAGGAGCTCAACCTCTCGGCCATGCTCACCCGGGGAGAGGCGCTCCCGGATCCCGACCCAACACGGGGAGGCGGAGGCGGCCCAACCGCGCAAGGAGGCCGAGGAATTGGCCGGGACCAAAAAACGGCTCTTGGCAATCCAACACGAAGCCGAGATTCAAAAACAGAAAGCAGAAATAGCCACCCTAAAGGAAGAATTGCGTGCTCTAAAAGCAAAACAATCTTTAAGCTTCACCCAACCTTCACCGAATACACGAGTTCCCAATCAGCCTAACTTCAGCGAGCGCACCGAGTTTTTCACCCAGCCCCCTCCGCACACCACATTTAGCCGCAACCCCTTCGCGAGCCATTTTGAGTACGGTCCTTCGCACCAAGACATCCACACCATTCGCACGAGACCATGGGACCCTAAATCACCCTTGTCTCAAGAGATCCAAATTACCCCATGGCCGCAAACCTACAGGCCAGTTCCATTGCCTAGATTCTCGGGCCAGTCTGACCCAAGACAATTCCTAATGAGCTACGAAGCCGCCATCCTTTCGGCCGGCGGTGACGACTCGTGCTAGTGAAATCTTTCATCATCGCCGCCGATGACGCAAAGAAGACAATGGTATTCCCTCCCGAGCCCGGGCGTGATTCATGGATGGGACGATGCGAAACGCCGAATCCTCTCAAACTTCCAAGGTTTCCGGCGTCCGAACTTACGAGAGAGTGACCTTTTCTCCGTAAGCGGAGTAAAGACAAAGAACCCCTTCAAAACTACTTCAGAAGATTTGTCCACTTAAGAGCCCAGGCACCAAACGTGTTGGACGCCGTCGCCATCAACGCCGCCATCGTGGGTTTAAGAGCCGGTCAATTCCGTTCACATCTCATGCGCGAAAGGCCCAAAACTATTCAGCGCCTCTACGAGGAATTCGAGAAGTATTGTCGTTCAGACAATGACTTCAGAATGTGCATGGAAGAACAATCCCGGCAGAAAAAATGCGAAAGCCAACCGGCCCGGCCGAAAGGGAATGGTCCAATCCCGAAACACCTCCCATACTAATCCTCGAAGCGTTTTTGGCCTGGAGGGCGAAAACACCCAAGAGAATCCATGCCCTCAAGCCGACCCACGAGTCCGGTCCCAAGCCCACCCGGTCCTCCTCATCCCAACCGGGGGGGAGGCCGCGAGGGGGAAGAGGTGGAGGCAGGGGCAGAGGCCGAGGCAGAGGCCGAGGCCATAACGAGAAAAGAAAATGGTACTGCATTTTTCACAAGGAAAACGATGACCACAGCTCAAACTATTGCCCAGATAAGAAAAGGTTCGAAGCTATCCTCGAGGAAGAGAGGAAGGAGAAAGAAAGAGCGAGTGCCGTAAACCATTCTGCTCCGGCTTGGCAAAATCCTAATTTTGGGAGAAACCCTTTCGCAAACCCATTCCAACCACCTCAATACCAGCCACCACTACACAATTACCCACAGCCTCCGCTTTGGCAATCACAAACTTTCCAAGCTCAGAATATCGAGCGCAGGCCCATCGAGCAACATCCTATTCCGCCCCCTCCCCCTCCATACAAAGGTCCTTCAGCTCCACCGCTCCCAGCCAAGCTCGAGGGCCAAAACGATCCTCTACCATCTGTTGGCACCATAATGCCTATTTCAGGGGGCTCCGCCCTGGAGTTCGAAACCAAGAAGGAACGAAAACACTACTTTCGCGAGGTGCGAAACATCTGTGTGGAAGGCAGAGTGGAAAAAACCAGATGGTCTCACATCCCAATCACCTTCTCGGAGGAAGACGTAAGGCTGCAAGGTTTCCCTCACAATGATGCTCTCGTGATAGAAGCCAACATTGCGAGCTGGACCCTCGGAAAACTTTTGGTGGACAACGGTTCATCAGCAGACATCATTTTCGCCGATGCTTTCGACAAGATGGGGCTCAATAGAGATTTGCTGCAACCACCAGACACACCTCTATATGGCTTCGGGGGGCGTGTCATCCACGCAGTAGGCAAGGTGGTCCTCCCTGTATCTTTTGGCACAGTCCAAAATGCCAGAACTGAGTACTTATCCTTTGATGTCGTGGAAATGTACTACCCATACAACGGTATCCTAGGCCGAGGGTTTCTCAACAAGTTTGAAGCAGTCATCCACCAAGCGTTCCTATGCATCAAAATCCCGGCGACGCTAGGGGTCATCACAATTTGGGGTCATCAAAACGATGGCCGAAACCTAGAAAGAGGCCGCACCCCAGGGCAGCGAAACGTGCACGCCCTCGACGAAGCAGTCGAACGCAACGACGTAGAAAAACAGCCGAAGGCAGACAAAGAAAAAATCAATATCCAGCCAGACTGCGAGACCAAGCGAGTCCTTCTGGACGCAATGATCCTCGATCAGGCAGTCGTCATCGGCTCGGACCTTTCGGCTGATGAGGAAGCAAGTCTAGTCTTCTTTCTCCGGAAAAACAAAGATGTCTTCGCATGGTCCGCCAAAGATCTCACTGGCGTCGACCGAAGCTTCATCGAACACAAATTGAACATCGACCCGTCGGTCAAGCCACGTAAACAGAAGTTAAGAAAGATGTCCGACGACAAGGTGGTAGCCGTAAAATCGGAGGTCCAAAGGCTACTTGACGCCACCGTTATTCGCGAAGTCATGTACCCCAAATGGCTGGCAAACACAGTACCAGTCAAGAAAAAGAACGGCAAATGGCGCATGTGCATCGATTTCACCGATCTAAACAAGGCAACGCCAAAGGATAACTATCCATTGCCTCGGATGGATCAAGTGGTGGATTCTGCGGCCAACGCCGCGATCATGTCTCTGCTGGATTGTTTCTCTGGTTACCATCAATGTTGGATGGCGAAGGAGGACGAGGAGAAAACCGGTTTCATCACACCTTTCGGAACCTTTTGCTTCGTCCGCATGCCGGAAAAGGGTTGAAAAACGCCGGCTCAACATTCACCGAATGACCGGAACAGTATTCAAGCCACAGATCGGCAAGAATATTCGGGCCTACGTCGATGACCTCATCGTCAAAAGCTACGACGGGGGCTAGCCACATAAATGATTTGGCCGAAACCTTTGCCAACATGAGGAGGGCAGGCTTGAAACTAAACCCAGACAAATGTGTGTTTGGCGTTACAAAAGGAAAAATTCTAGGGTGCCTCATCTCTGCTAAGAGAATCGAAGCCAACCCCGATAAGATCAAAGCAATCAGAGAAATGGAAGAACCCAAAACAAAGAAAGACATCCAAAAACTAAACGGCCGAGTAGCAGCCTTAAACAGATTCATCTCAAGGTCCGCAGAGCGAAGCCTTCCATTCTTCAAGGCGCTGAAAGGCAAGGGCGCAATCGAATGGGGCCCTGAGCAAAGCAAGGCTTTCGCCGAGCTCAAAGATTACATAGAGAAGATGGCAATCTTGTCCCCACCTTCACCCTCGGAACCGTTACTCCTCTATGTAGCCGCCTCAAAAGCCGCGATCGCCGCCGCCCGGTTCGAGAGGTCGAAACCGAAAAAAGCAAATATCAATCCCCGCCTACTTTGTCTCCGAAGCCTTAGCGAGGGTCAAAACGCGCACTATTCGAGCTAGAGAAAATTGCCTATGCCGTAGTCATGACCACAAGAAAGCTCGGGCATTACTTCGAGGCTCACAAAGTCACGGTGCTTACGAGACCAACCTTTGAACGACTTGTTCATTAACAAGGAGGCTTCGTCCGGGAATTGCCAAGTGGGCAACCGAAGCGTCGAGTACACAATAGACTTTGGAAAAAGATCAGCAATCAAATCCCAAGTCCTAGCAGACTTCATCGTGGATTGGACTTCGCCTAGCAATGTCAATACTGACGAAGAGCTAGTACCAATCTGGGAAATCAGATGTGACGGAGCCTGGGGGCGCAAGGGCGCTGGCATTGCAGCTATCATCACCTCCCCGGCAGGCATCAAGCTAAGATATGCCGCCCGGTTAGACTACAAGGATCCATCCGACAGGTGCACTAACAACACCACTGAGTATGAAGCCTTGCTGCTAGGCCTTCGCAAAGTAAGAGCTCTAGGGGCCAGCAACTTCCTAGTCAAGTGCGACGCCAAGGTCATAAAAGATCACGTGGAAAAAGAGAGCGAGGCCAAAGAGCCAGAGCTGATCAAATACCTAGCGGAAGTACGCAAAATGGAAAGGCACTTTCGGGGTTTCACCATCGAGCACCTACCCAGAAAACACAACGGCGAAGCCGATGAGCTCGCCAAGAAGGCCGCAAGGGGGGAGGCGATGCCCTCAGATGTATTTTTTGAAATTCTAGTTGCCCCATCCACAAAGCCAGATAAGCAACCACTTAGCACCATCAATGCAATCGCAAGCCTGGACTGGAGAGCCCCTATAATTGCTTTCCTTCGCGGGCACTATGAACCAGTCGAAACTCATGACCTCAAAAGAATGCAGGCACGAGCCAAGGGTTACGTCCTTAAGAACGATGTCTTGTTCAAGCTGGGCGTATGTGCACCACTGCTCAAATGCATTTCCCAAGATCAAGGCATCGAGCTCATGAGAGAAATCCACGGAGGGATGTGCGGCTCGCACATCGCAGCGAGAGCATTGGCAGGAAAAGCCTTCAGGCAAGGTTTTTATTGGCCGATGGCCATAAAAGATGCGAGCACATCGTGAAAACTTGCAAGGCATGCCGGTTCGCCGCAAAGCACCGGCGAAGGCCCGCGCGCCATCGCAACTCATCACACCTACCTGGCCGCTACAACGCTGGGGAATGGATATCGTTGGGCCGCTCCCTACTGCCCAGGGCAATTTCAAGTTCGCAGTGGTAGCAGTCGAGTACTTCACCAAATGGATCGAAGCAAGACCTCTCGCTACCATCACCTCAACCACTATCGGGAAATTCTTTTGGCGACGGATCATTTGCGGATTTGGGGTACCCAAAGAGCTCACTGTCGACAATGGAAAGCAATTTGATTGTCAAGATTTCGGGGAATATTGTCGTTCAATTGGGACAAAGCTATGCTTCGCTTCCGTGTACCACCCCCAATCCAATGGCGCCGTGGAAAGGGCCAATGGGCGGATCTTCTCTCGCTATCAAGAAATGCCTCTTTGAACGAGAAGAAAGGAAAATGGGCGGATGAGCTTCCGCGGGTTGTCTGGTCACACAACACTACAGAATCAAGAACAACTAAATTCACACCATTCAGACTGCTGTACGGGGCCGAAGCAATGTGCCCCGAAGAATTATCCAACCAGAGCGCTAGAGTTTTGGCTGGTAACTCTCGCGAGAGCGAAGAAGCCGACAAGGACTTGGTGGAAATCGACAGACTTGATGCAGTCCAAAATTTGTTGAAGTATCAAGAGGAAACCAGGAAATGGAGGAACAAGAAAGTATCCCTCAAGAACATCAAAGTGGGAGACTTCGTCCTGAAAAGAAAGAAGAACGCCGAAGCTTTAGGAAAATTCCAGTTCGCTTGGGAAGGACCCTACGTGGTCTCAAGCTCAGTTCGAGACGGGGCCTTTCGTCTCAAAGACGAAGCGGTATGGAGTTGCCTTATTCATGGAATGTGGACAACTTGTGTAAGTTTTTTCCGTAGTTTACTCTCAGTAGGAGCCCTTCGCGCGTTACTATAAGTGCGGAGGTTTCATCTTAGATTTGCTTTTTCTAGCATTTACTTTCGCATTTTACAATTCAATAACAAGGCGGGTACTCTTTTCCTCACATAGGGAGGACTCCACTCGGAGCGTGAGGTTTTTAACGAGGCGACCTTGATGTAAAATTTATTCCCCAAACGAATGGAATACTTCCTCCCTAAAAGTTTTGTCGTGTATCTTTCGCATGGTTTAAAGTGCTATTCTAACATAGCCCATCCCAAAAGAGGATGAATTGAAGTGCTATTTCAAAATAGCCCTCTCCGAAAGCGAGAGCATCAAAGTGCTACTCATTAAGTAGCCCACCCACAAGTGGTGCGGTCATAACGATTCACAAGAATCAATGTTTTAAGAGCCGTCCCCTCGGCGGCCGTCCCGGGCGTGGCGTTTAAAAGCGATTCAATCCCGAATCGAAACAAATCGATAACCGAAACGTTACGAGTCTTTAACTCGCGCGAAAACTACGTCGCAAGTAATAAGGCGCACTCCATAGTCGACCGTTTTTCAAAAATGAAGAAGCGAGCAAACGCCTCGTCAAAAAACAACTTAAAAGCCGTAAAATTTGACAAATCCAAAACGGTTCCTAGTCCTTCGACACGTTACACGCCTAGGCGTCGCGTCGAAGGCTAGCTTCGTATTCGTTTTCTACCAAAAAAAAAAAAAAAATTTGTAAGCAACAAACAAGAAAATGCAACACTCGGCATCGTGAAACATCTAAATAAACCAACGAGTTCTAAGCTTTGATTACATAGCAATCACAAGCGAAGTAGTCGAGCTTAAGTTATCCCGCTTCCGAAGGGGGGGAAGACGTTTTCTTTCGAAACCCGCAACTCGAAAGCGGCGATAACTTAAGCTCCGAGCATTCAACGGCCTTAACACGGCAAAAAACTACGATCGACATCTATAGCGCATAACAAAGGGCATCCAAGTTTACACTTCATCTTTCAAATGTTTAACGGGCTAACATGCCATTCCCAATTTTTCGTTCACAACACCGGTGCACTAATTCGCAGCCGAAGGGGAGCCAACGCTTCTCCGATAACGGGATCCACCGGCCGCTTTCGCCTTGAGGCGCCTCGCGAACCGGGGCTCGGGAATCGCCTGTTCAGGGGCATCATCTGCGGGCTTCGGCGGCCAATCCCTTGCGGGTCCGTAAGGCCCCAAAGTAGCCTCAGGACCGTGCGTTGTGCGATGCTCTCGAAGCTCCAAAGCTTGTTTTGCCTGTCCAAAATGGAGCTATGAGAAGGAAGAAAGCATTAACAACCATTATAAGCAGTCGAATAGTAAAGGTGACCGAAGCTGAAATAAACCAAAACGACTTACCTTCGCCAAGCGGTCCACCGCCTTCTTCCGTGCATGCGCTCGCCCACTTTTGGCCCAAAAGTTCCGAAGGATGATCTTGTTTATCAGATCAACCGTCTTGCTTGGGGCTGGAGCGTCGTCGGGTGAAGGAAACACGAAGCCTCGGCTCCCAAAAGCTTTGAAGTGCTCGCAACCCCCGTTGCTCGAGAAGGCTCGGCAACATCTCGCAGCAAGTAGCGGCGCCATAGTCCCCAATCTTGCTCATGGTGTCGGGAAGAAGCTTCAATTCGCCGTGTAGCCACTCCACGAAACTTGAGATGTTGTCGGTAATCTTAAAGTCTTGGGCCTCGGCACCAAAGCTTTCCAAAGCCCGACGATACTCGGTCGCGGATACGCCCCCATTGGTGGCAGTAAGCTTCATTTTTCTCCAAAGTGTCTTCGAGCTCGGCTTTCACGTTCTTCAGCTCTGTAATAAGATTGGCGTTGGCCGTCAACAGGACGTTCTGCGCGTCGTATTGCGTCACCATATCTTTTAACTCCTGACGACACTCTTCATAACACTTAACGCTCAACTCGAGCTCCCTTTTAAGGCGTCGAGGGCCTCTTGATGCTTGACGCGGCCGACTCGCCCAACCATCGGCGTCGCGTCTCAACTTTTCATTCTCTTCCCTCAGGCGTCGATTCTCATCTTCCAATGCCTTCTGCCTATCAACTGAGGTTTTTGCTTCCGACGTAGCCCTTTCGAAGCCCTTTTGGCAGGCGAGGATGCCCCTCGAAAGATAAGCGCGTACAATCTTCATCGGATCATCGCGGCGAGGCCCTCCAGGGTATGCTCAAAATCGCGAGATGGTTAGTAACAAAATCCACATCATTAGCACGACGAAGGGGCAAAATCGAAAATCAAAAAGTAAAACGGCAAGCAAAACATCACACCTCGGCTCCCCTAGCATTGACGCGAGACCGGCCTTGATGCGGAGGGATCCGCCTCAATCTGGAACACTTCTTCCTCCCGGTCTTTAACGCTCAAGTTGACCAAAGTGTTCGCTGCCAAAAAACAATATCAAAGCAAAAAGCGTAAACAAACGAAAATGCGTAATGAAAAGGACAAACACGAAAGAAAAAAGTTCGGAAGTTCGCATCGTACCAGCATCTTCGGGCTGAAGACTTTCGGACGCCGTTAATTTTCCCGACGCGGCAGCCTCAATAGGTTTCGCCGACGCCGGGCCAACATCTTGTGACACCGGAGGAGGCGAGCGAGACGTCGGTGCCGCCGAAGCCTCAACTTCCGGAGCATCCGGATCAATCACATTCGGGCTTTCGCCCAGGAGCCCTCGTTAAGAGTCGTCGCAGCTTCGCCTTGGGGCCGCGACGGCGGCACATCCGGTCCTCGTTCGATCGGGTGGTGTCGTCATCAATATAACAAAGCGATTCCGATTCATCCACAACATCCACAAGACCGGCCATGCGCCTTCTCGGAGCAGCCTCGGCCATGGCAATATCCTTTTGAATCAATTCAGCCACGCGCCTACCTCTAGCCTCCCGCGCCTCCAACTCCTCTCGCATCGGGTTGCCCCAACGGCGGAGGCCCCTCAACCAATTTCTCGTGCCAATCCCTTCGGAGGATACTTCGTGCACGGTTGAATCCGAGGTGCAGGCATAATATCAACATCTTCGTCAGTTTCAGCAACCGGATCAACCCGAGCCCTTTTAGCAGAAATTTCAGCGTCTTCAGGTTCTTTTTCCTTAGTCGCAAGCTGTTTCACCTTTTCGACGGTGTCCAACGGTCTCTTCTTCAGGCCTTGCCCTTTGTCTGTTTCCACAGTGACGACGGGGTCCTGTGCCTTCTTCTTCTCCCTTTCGGCCGCAGCCACCTTCGCCGCTTCAACCTTACGACGGGCCAGGGTCTCGCTAACTTTCGACAACTTTGTAGACTTTTCAGCAAGCGGTGGCAGGGTTGCTTTCGCAGCGTCCGCCTTCCGCTTGGCCAAGATATCTTGGGCTTTATTGCTCTTCACGGTACTCTCAACAACCGAGCTGGTCTTACTCAACTTCACCCTTCGTGAGGCTTCGACGACCTCAGAGCCAACATTGCCTGGAGGTTGCATTTTCTTGCCTGCCGTCGGAGGCACCGGGCGAGGAGAATATGTCACGCCCATCTCATCAAAAACCCGGTTAACACGGCCTTGATGCTTCAAAATTCTTTGGGCACACTCCCATTCTTTGTGGGTAAAGTTTCCTATCATTTGTACAACTTTTCTCTCCACTTCAGCGACGACCTCTTCGTCGGTCATATTCTCCGGTCGCTTGACATTGAAAATAGGGCTTCGTACATCATTATCAAGTCCGGGTAGCCACTGCACCTTAAATGCCCACGACCCCCATCGGGGCTGGCACGGCCAAATATCAGCTGCCACAAACTCTTCCAGGGCATCGCGCGTAGTGATCACTCGCGTCGCCTGGTAAAATGCCGCTGTACTTGCCGAAGACCTGCTGGCTTTCGTCAACTCTGGTGACAATTCAACCTCCAGATCAACCATGCGACTAGCCAAATCATATGTCGTCACTTCTTCTTGCTTTGAATTCCGACCAACCACTTCAATGGGAACGTAAAACCAATATGAAGTCCACCGGTTAGCCCACTTGTTCTTGTACGCCGGGGCCAATTCCACCGGAGCCTGATTTTTGGCCAAGCGGCGGGTCTGAAAGGTGCAGCAGCCATATTGAGCTTCTTTATCTTCATCGTCAACCTTCACAAGCCGCCTAGCCCAATGAATCTCAAAATGTCGAACAAAGGTTTCGACATCATTGTCCCCGGCGAAGGTCCGGCAGGCCCACAAAAACTTCAAAACTTGAGGGATAGAGTTGGGAGTTAGCTGATGAATTTCAACGCTATAGGCCGCCAAAATATCAGCAAATCTCTTGGATACTGGCAATCGAAGGCCCGCAGTGAAAAAATCCCGGAACACCACACTCTCATTCTTCGGGGTTTCGGCGTGGTTTCCTTCCCAGGCAATCGACACACCCCCGGCTCGAAGCATCCTTCCAGCCCGCAAGGTATCCAAATCGGCTTGTGTCATCAACGACCGGCCAATATAACAAGTCCGGGCCCTTGCCCCCACGAGATTTCCCTCGGACTCTTCTACGGCCGCGTCGGCCCTCCACTCCTATTTCGCCCTCCTCCACGTCCACAGCACTCGTTTTTCAACATCCGTGTCGCTAGGCATTATTTCGACATAACTTCCACCCGAACCACTATTTGCATCGCTACTAGAAGAAGACGAGGTATCGCCACTCTCACGAGAGTCGCGGACCAATCCAAACGAGAAATCTTACCGGACTCCGAGCTAGACGTCGAGGTGGAGGAAGTCGCGGTAGCTTCCGAAAGCCGCCGGTGCAACTCTGTTTCCCACGGTTTGACGATGACCCTTCATCCTCCATGTTTTCGCAAGAGCGCTTGACACAAGCAACCGTTTTCCTCGGCAACATAGATTCAAGCGCGCGGTAGATCGAAAACGCGAAAGCGAAAGCGAGTGCGAAAAGCGGAGGCAAACTGACCTCGCAAATTGGGCAGGGGCTTCCGCTGAAGCGATTTGCCGGAAGCAGAGGCAAAAATAGCAATCAGAAGTCGCGAGAGACAAATGAGAGTGCGAGCGCAGGTGGGGCTGCACCGGCGGCGATCCCCGACTATTTATAGGCGGTAAAACCCCAACGGTCGAAAATTTTAAACCCAACGGTAAAAAACGCCCGTTCGAGGGCAGTCTAGGTATTTTAAGAGAGACCCTGGGGGCACCGCCGCCGTGGAAGACGTTTTCTTTCGCCTCGATTCTCGATCCCAAGGTTTCGCTGGCTCGGGTTTGCAATCAGGGCAAGCGCCTCGCCATCGAGGGGCTTCTGTTGGGGGGACTCGAAATCGAGCCTTCACATACCCAAAAAATAAAGAGCGGTTATGCGAAGGATGCCGTAGCAAAACCTCCGGAAGCGCAAATCCTATTTCCTTTCTCGCGGGCATTGCATTTTCATCGGGCACCTTTCGCCGCTATGAAAGCTTTCGTGCGAAACCTCCGAACGATTCCACGACGAAACCTCAAGGGCGAATGCTATTCACCCGGCAGGGTTTCGGCTTGGAATTCGAACAAAGGGTTTCGGAGTTTTTAACACTTAACGAATCCAAACTTGAGTATGGTTTTGTTTCGGGTGGTGAAGAACGCTAGGCGAAGGGGGGGGATCTCCCGTAAAGGCCCGAGGGCCTTCTCTCCGACAGCGCACGTGATGGAGGTCGGGAAAGACGCCGCGATTTGCGGCATGACGTCACGGAGCGCCGATTACGTGGAGAGCTAATTGGAGATCACCCGAAGATAGCCTAGCACATTCCATTCTGATTCGTTTTACACGAGGGTATACTCGGAATGTAAAAAGTCCGCCCGCCTCCCTATAAAAGGAGACGGACCGGCGCATGTAAAGGGATCGACTTTTGAGAAATCAACTGTTGAGTAAAGAGCTTTTTGTTGTCTTTTGTCCCGTGTTTTGGTTTTGGTTCTTGAGCTTTAGTTTCCTCTCATTGTTTGTGCTCGATAGCTTCGGCTATCGCCACAACGAACCCCATCATCGGGAACGCACGGTTCTCGAAGGTCCTCATGGACGGAGGCAGCAGCCTCAACATCCTCTACGCGCATACGTTGCGCCTGATGGGGATCGGGTTGGACCAGCTGCGGCCCAGCACGAAGCCGTTCCACGGCATCGCGCCGGCAAGCGGTGTCCGGCCCCTCGGGCGATCGACTCGCCGCCTTGGTTTGGCACCCCGAAGAATTTCCGCAAGGAGATCCTCACCTTCGAGGTGGTGGGGTTCAAGGGGGCCTACCACGCCATACTTGGGCGACCCTGTTACGCCAAATTCATGGCGGTCCCCAATTATACCTACTTGAAGATGAAGATGCCGGGACCAAACGGCATCATCACCGTCGGCTCATCCATCGAGCACGCATTCGACCGCGCGACGTCGAGTGCGTAGAACACGCAGGCACCGGCACCGGATGAAGCGCCGGTGAACACGTTGGAGAAGATGGTCAACGAAGACCTCGACTCCGCCACCAAGCACGCCGCACCTTCGAGGCCGCGGAGCAGACCAAGGGGGTCCCCCTCGACCCTTCAGCCCCCGAGGGCAAGGCGTTGAGGGTCAGCTCCGCCCTCGATCCCAAATAGGAAGTGGTGCTCGTCGACTTCCTCCGCGCCAACGCCGACATCTTCGCGTGGAGCCCCTCGGATATGCCAGGCATCCCGAGGGAAGTCGCCGAGCACTCCCTTGACATCCTGCCAAACGCCCGCGCCGTGCAACAACGGCTCCGCCGCTTCGACGAAGAACGGCGACGGGCAATCGGAGCGGAGCTGCGGAAGCTTCTCGAGGCCGGATTCATCAAGGAGGTGTTCCACCCAACGTGGCTAGCAAACCCCGTGCTTGTAAAGAAAAAGAATGGGAAGTGGCGGATGTGTATAGACTACACTAGTCTTAATAAAGCATGTCCTAAAGTTCCTTTTCCTTTGCCACGCATTGATCAGATCGTTGATTCAATGGCTGGGTGTGAATTGCTTTGCTTCCTTGATGCTTACTCCGGGTACCACCAAATAAAGATGAAGGAGTCCGACCAGCTCGCGACTTCGTTCATCACACCGTTCGGGACGTTCTGCTACGTCACGATGCCGTTTGGTCTCGAAACGCGGGTGCAACATACCGCGTTGCATGCGGCACGTTTTTGGGGATCACATCGGGCGGACGGTCGAAGCATACGTAGACGACATCGTCGTAAAGACCGAGAAGGCGGACGACCTGGTTGGCGACCTTGGCGTCGCGTTCGGGCCGCCAAGGGCCAATGGGGTCAAGTTAAACCCCGAAAAATGTGTCTTTGGAGTGCCGCGAGGCATGCTCCTGGGATACATTGTCTCCCAACGGGGAATCGAGGCCAACCCTGAAAAGGTTGCGGCCCTCGAACGAATGGGACCGATCCGGGACCTCAAAGGGGTGCAGAAGGTGCCGGGATGCCTCGCCGCCTTGAGCCGCTTCATCTCGCGGCTCGGTGAGAAGGGCCTGCCCCTCTATCGCCTCCTCAAGAAGCACGAGCACTTCTCCGGACCACCGAGGCCCAGGATGCGCTCGACAAGCCGAAGGCGTCTCTAACGCACGCCCCGATCCTCACGCCGCCGCAAGACGGCGAACCCCTGCGGCTCTACGTGGCCGCAACCACCCGGTGGTCGGCCGCCGTGATCGTCGTGGAGTGCACGGAGGAAAGGCACGCCTTGCTCGTACAGGCGCCGGTCTACTACATCAGCGAGGTCCTGTCAGACACAAAGACGCGCTACCCCCAGGTCCAGAAGTTGCTGTACGCGGTAGTCCTTGCGCGGCGCAAGCTCCGCCACTACTTCGAGGCCCACCCCGTCACGGTGGTTTCCTCCTTCCCACTGGGAGAGATCATCCGCAACCCCGACGCCGCGGGAAGGATCGCCAAGTGGTCCGTAGAACTGATGGGCGAGACGCTCGCCTACGCCCCGCGCAAGGCTGTCAAATCCCAAATTTTGGCTGATTTCGTCGCTGAGTGGACGGATACGCAGCTACCGCCGCCGCAGATCCAAGCGGAGTGCTGGACTCTGTTCTTCGACGGCTCGGTGATGAAAACAGGGGCGGGCGCGGGCCTGCTCTTCGTGTCACCCCTCGGGGAACACATGCGGTACGCGGTGCGCCTCCACTTCCCCGCGTCTAACAATATGGCCGAATACGAGGCCCTCCTCTGCGGCCTCAAAATCGCCATTGAGTTAGGCGTCAAGCGCCTCGACGTGCGGGGGGACTCGCAGCTCGTGATCGATCAAGTCATGAAGAACGCGAGCTGCCATGACGACAAGATGGAGGCCTACTGCAAAGCCGTGCGAGCCCTCGAGGACAAGTTCTACGGCATCGAGCTCAACCATGTGCCTCGCCGGTACAACGAGGAGGCGGACGAGCTCGCCAAGATTGCGTCCGGGCGGATCACCGTCCCCCCGAACGTTTTCGCACGCGACGTCGCTCAACCCTCGTCGTCTTCGAGCCCCTACCCCTCGAGTCACGACGAACCCTCGGGGGCTCCCTCGAATCCAGCGGGTGCGGAACCCATGGACGAGGACCCCTCGAACGAGGCGTACGTGCTCTCCCTCCTCGAGGGGTATGGCTCCCACGAGGCCGACGTGATGGACATCGAGCCGGCTCCTGTCCAAGCGGACTGGCGCGAAAAATACATCGCCTGGATCGCTCGAGGGGAACTCCTCGCGGACCGGGCCGCGGCCAGGCGCATCGCCGGGGATGGCCAAGTCCTTTGCCCTCGTCAACGGTGAGCCGTACAAGCGCGCGCGCCTCCGGCATCTTGCGCGGCCGCGTACCCATCCCCGAGGGGCGCGAGCTCCTACGGGACATCCACGCAAAGATCCGTGGCCACCACGCCACGCCCCGCACCCTCGTCGGCAACGTGTTCCGCCGGGGCTTTTTGCGGCCCACCGCGGTCGCGGACGCCGGGGCCGAGATCGTGCGCACCGCGAAGGGTGCCGGTTCTACACCCGCAAGTCCAATTTTCCCGCCCATGCCCCGCAGACCATCCCCCGTGACATGGCCATTTGCCGTGTGGGGGCTGGACATCGTCGGGCCCCTACGGAAGGCGCCCGGGGGCTTCACCCACTTGTTGGTCGCGATCGACAAATTCTCCAAGTGGGTGGAGGTGCGCCCCATCACGAATCTCAGGGCAGAGCAGGCGGTAACATTCTTCACCGACATCGTCTACCGCTTTGGAGTGCCAAACTCCATCATCACCGACAATGGGTCCCAGTTCACGGGCAGGAAGTTCTTGGAGTTCTGCGACAAGTTCCACATCCGAGTGGATTGGGCAGCTGTGGCACACCCACAGACCAACGGCCAAGTAGAGCGTGCCAACGGCATGATCTTGCAAGGCCTAAAGCCCAGAATTTTCGACCAGCTGAACAAATCTGGGCGAAAATGGCTCCAAGAGTTACCAACGAATTGTGTGGAGCCTAAGGACCACCCCCGAGCGAGCCACTGGGTTCACCCCGTTTTTCCTAGTCCATGGCGCGGAGGCCGTCCTCCCCACGGACTTAGAATACGGATCACCCAGGGTTCGAGGCTATGAGGAGGATGCCAACCAGCGGGCCCGCGAGGACTCGCTGGATCAGTTGGACGAGGCACGCCTCGTGGCCTTAATGCATTCCGCGAGGTACCAACAATCCCTCAGGCGCTACCAAGCACGCAAGATACGCCGGCGGGATTTCAGCGAAGGGGATCTGGTCCTAATGCTACGCCAAGACAACCGAGGACGCCACAAGCTATCGCCCCCATGGGAAGGACCCTATGTCGTAGTGAAGGTACTCAAGCCCGGCACGTACAAGCCGGCCAACGAGGATGGTGAAGAGCTAACAAACGCTTGGAACATCCAACAGCTACGTCGTTTCTACCCCTAGCTAGGATTCCCAAGCATTTTCTGTTGTAAAAATCATATGGCCAACACCCCGCTTGGTGACAACTATGTAAACGCCTCAAGTCAAATAGAAAGGGCAACTCGGCTTTCCCCTGAAACCCAAGTTACCCTCGGGGGCTACCCGCGGGGGCACCCCCCCCCCCCCAAAATGGTCCCATTTTTGCGCAAAATAAAACAAGTCACACGAGCCGAGTTTGTTTCCTACTTCAACCTCGAGCAACGATTCGAACAGGGCGCAGGCGGCCTAGCGGAAGGAGCGCGCGAGTCAGAGATAGCCTACGCCGCGAGGATACGGCCCTTCTCTCTCGCCTCCAACCCAGCAGCCCCCAGCGAAAATCGAACTCCCCTAAGTAAAATCTACTTAGGAAGAAGGAGAAACAAAAAAGCGCAATAAGCAAAAGACTTCATTTCGTATCATCAAATGTTTATGACTAAGATAATGTGCTTATTTACAAGGCCGCATGGCCGTAACACCGATGCGGGAACAAAAAACGGGCCTAGCGCCCAACCGTTTTCGAGGGCGGGAGGAGCGGCGGCGTCGAGGCGTCCGGAAGAGGAACTCCTCGAAAGCTTCGGCGAGCGACCCGGCGGCGTCGGCGGCGAGCGCATCCACACGCTCCATCGCTACCTCGTCCTCGACGCCCTCGGGAACGATGTAGCCCTCCACCGCCGCCTCGAAGTTGACCTCGTAGTCGGACCGCACCACTCCGAGGGCCTTCTCGGACGCCCGGATGCGGCGCCCGGCGCATCCGCTCGGTGACGTGACCGCTAAGGGCACGCGAGCGGCCGGCCGGCCGAGCCGCCGCCCGTGCTTCACCCTCCTCCACGGCTCGGCGGGGTCTCGAGGGCCGCACCACGCAGCCCTCCCACAGCCCCGCTCGGAGGAGTTATAGGAAGCCTCGCAGCCGCCTCGGCCCGCTCGGCCTACGTGCCCCGGGCGGTGCGCAAGCTCGGAATCGCCAAGACAAGAAAGAAATCGAAAGGGGGATGCGAGCCCTCTAACGAAAAAAACCAACAAGGCAAGAGTCAAACAAAGGCTCACCTTCGACTTGTTTCCTCTCCACCTCAAGAGCGCGGCGCTCGGCCTCGACCGCCGCCCTCGAGGCGCTTGACGTCCTCGCCCTACTCCCCGGAGGGCCGCTCTTGGTTTGCGCTCGCAATGCCGAGCACAATGAGCTCGCCCTCGGTCTTGGAGAGCTTGTCGTCCCGCTCCGCCAATGACCCCTCGCGCCGCCTCGCGAGCGACGCGCTCCTCGCTCCGGCGCCGTCCGGCGTCGACGAGGGCGGCTCGCTCCTCGCCGGAGCCGCCCCTCGCCCCTTGGCGGGCGGTGCGCTCCCCGCAGAGCCGCTCCTCGGCCGGCGGCGAGAGCCGCAGCCTTGGCGTCGAGGGCGGCCTTCAAGTCGTCGGCCTCCTTGGCCCGCCGCTCCGGCCCGCGCGCCCGCTCCTTGGCCCGGCGGCCGCCGCGCCCGCGCCCCTCGAGCGACGAGCGGAGCCCCCGGCTCTCGCCGCGGACGTTGGCCACCTCCGCCTCCCAATTGGTTGCCGCCGTCCGCATCTTCTCCAAGTCCGAGCGCGCCCGCGCGCCTCATCACGATCAATGAGGGTTGTGCGGACCCGCTCGAGGCTCGAGCGGCGGGCCGGGTCCGGCCTCGAGCTCTCGGGGAGTTCGTCGCGCCGTGCCATGGCCCGTACGCCGGCCCACCGTCCGGGGTTCCGAGGGCGTCGGCAAGCGCGTCGTAAGCGCCGCACCGCTCCCGGAGCCGGTGGACCTCGCGTTCACCCGGTCGAAGGCGTCGTACTTGTCGTGGGCGCGGCGCTCGAGCTCCCCGGCACCCACAAAATCAAAACCCGTAAGCACTACGACACGGAGGTAGCACACAAAAACGAGAGATGGAAGAAAGTGAGCAACCACGCCCCTACCCGGAAGACGCGCCATGCGGGCCGCCATGGACCCGCGCCGCCTCGTTTAGCGCGCGGTCGAGCGTGGCGCCATGGCTCCGGAGCTCTCCCCGCAGCACCTCGCTCCCCCCCGGCGTCGCAAACGCGGGGGGATCGTCAACGGCCCCCTCCACCTCGGGGGGGTGGCCGGCGCGGAGGACGAGGCCTCGGCATCGTGTCCTCGGTCCCCCGCCACCATGTGCCCCTCGTGCCGCCTCACGAGGGCCCCCTCCCCGGGGCTCGGGGGGAGCGTGTGGGGAAGCTAGCCCACCGATCCCACCCGGCGGCGAGGAGTCGTCATCCGGGACCTCCACCACCTCCGCCCGGAACCGCCGGCGGGCACCCGCCCCTTGCGCCGCCCTCCACCGCGCCTCCACTTGCGCCTCCGTGGCCGCGGGCGCCCGACGCGGCGCCGCGGCCACCACCTCCGCCGCGCCTCGGCCGACCACGGGCGCCGCCACGGGTTGCACCCGCTCCGCCTCCTCTGCGCTCGGCGCCACGGACCACGCCTCCGTAGCAACGACCTCCGCGGCCGCGCCTCCGCCACGGCCGCCGCCGCGGCCTCGCGCCTCTCGCCACGGACGGCGCCGGCCGCTCCTCGGCAACCACCGCCGCGCCACGGCGTGCCGATCCGCCGGTCGAGGCCTCGGGGCCCCGCCCGCGCCCCGCGAGCTCTCGCCCGCCGCAGCCGTGCTTGCCCCCCACCCGTGACGCCCTCGACGAGCGCCGCCGAGTGGGGATAGACGCGTCCGCCCTCAGCACCTTGGCCGGTGCGAGGGGAGGCACAGTTGGCACCACCCTGCGCAGGCACAAACGGAGGGTTAGAACGCCTAATCATCAAAAAATCAAACCAAGTAGAGGATCGAACCCCTTACCTCGAGGAGGAAAAGGCGCGCTTCCTTTTCCTCGAAGCCTCAGCGGATGAGGCCGGCGCGCGCGCCGCGCGCCGCCGCCGCGCCTCCCGACGTCGCCACCGCGCGCGGCTCCGCGCCGCGCGCAGCGCGCTCGCCGCGCGCACGGGCGCGCTCGCGCGCGCGCGCCCCCGTGGAGCGCGCCGGCGCCCTGCGCGCGCGCGCCGCCCTCGATGTCGATTGCCCGGCGGCGGGCGCCATTGCGCCCGCCCCGTGCGATGCCGCCCTTGCCGCCGGAGCCGGCTCCGGCGATGGAGGCGAGGGCTCCCACCTATCGGAGGGGCCCCGCCCCTCGGCCCTCTTCCTCTTCGTCCTCCTCCGAGGACGAGTACTCCCTCGGTCCCCGGGGAGGAGAGCCCCGGCTCTTCGCGCCGCCGCACTCCGCGTTCCGCCGCTCGCGGCGCTCGTTGTGCCGCCTCACGCGCTCCCCTCCGCGCGCGCCGCCCGCTCTTGCTCCCCGCCGGCCGCGCCGCCCGACCAAGCGCGCGGGAGTCGGGGGGTGGGCGGAACGGACTTCGAGGCGGTAAAGCTCACTAGCCGCATACGGGGAACATCAAGGACACGTCGGAGAGGCGAAGCAACACCAAGAACTAAAACAAAATCAAGAATCACGCTCACCGGTGGGCCGGTGGGGAGCATCTCAAGGTCCCACGGGGTCCGGTCCCGGATGCATCGGCATCCGGTGTCGACGGCGCTCCGCGCCCGAGTGAGCGCGTACGGCCGCCCGAGGGGGGTCGGGGAGCATCCGCGACCTCGCCAACGCGATGGGGTCCGCCTCCTCTCGTCATCTCAAAGATGCAGAGTGGCCTCTCCATCGAGGCACGACCCGCCGGTGATGGAGGAAGGCGAGGACGCCCATCGCGGTCGGCCCCGCCGCAACAAAGCTCCTCGGGGCGGCCGGGACCGAGTCCCCGCCGCCTCCGTGCCGGGCCGTGGGCACCCCGTAGCCCCGGGAGCCGGGCTTCTCCTTGAACACCCGACCAAGGTGTAGGGGGGAGGCCGGGCTCGGCGTTGCGCGGGTAGAACCATCCCCGCTCTCGGCCGGCGTTGTTCGTCGTCATGGTGCGGGGGATGTAGTCGTCCTTGAACCGCCCCCGCAGGCAAGTGACATCCCGCCGCGCGCACCGTGCGGCGGGTCCTCGGCTCCGTCGTGGGCTACATGAAGAGCTCCGCGCGGAAGAGGTGCACCCGAGCTCCCGCTGAGCGGGATCCCCGGGTACCCCTCGCGGACGCCCACGAACGTGGCCGCCCGTGATATCGCGTTGGGCGCGAAGTTGTGCGGCTCCACGTCGTAGTAGTGGCACAACGCCCGCATGAAGCGGCTCGCCGGCATGTTGAAGCCCCCGCTCGTGGAAGCGGACGAAGCTGACCACATAGCCTTCCGGCGGGTTGGGCGCGCGGTCCCCCGCCGACGGCACTATCCACTCCGCCGGGCGGCCCTCCTCATTTTCCGCCGGCCCGGCCGGCGGTGACCAACTCGTTGAGAGCCAGCGGGGTCACCGACGACCTCTCCCGTGCGTACGGGTCAAGAATCGTGATGGGTGGAGGCGGCGCCATGAGAAGAGGGCAAAGGAATGCGAGAGCGGGGGACGAGAAGAGGAAGAAGAACTCAAATGGCCAAGCCGCACGGTGGCGAAGGCAAGGCGAAGACGAAGGCACGGGGGGGCTGAAATGGCGGAGCGCTAAGGTAAAAAACCGCCGTCTCCCCCCTCCCCTCGCATTTATAAGCCGCGGGCGAGCTCTGCGGGGCGGATGTCCCGCGCGCATTAACTTGCAGGGGAATCTTCTCTTCACGCCGACGAACGGGCCCCACCATGACCGCAGCGGCCACAACACCGCGGACGGGCCATCATCACGGCGAAGACTAGCGAGGGACCGAGGCGGGCGGACGTGTCCGCCCGCCACTCCGCCCACTACGCACGCGCGCTCGCGGCCACTACGCCTAAAAAGGCGCGCCCGCGTTACGAACCCGCGGCCCTCGACCGTGGGGCATTTAATGACCCGGTCCCTTGCCAAGCAAGGAGAACCCTCGAGCGGGGGCGAGCCCCCGGCTCGAGACAATATCGCCCTCGAAGGGACATCGACGTGAGAAGGTCGCCGGGCCTCGCTTGAAGTAAAGCGGGCACCACGAGCACCCATGCCACGAAAAACCCTCGAGCGGCACGAGCCCCCGGCTCGAGACAATATCGGCCCTCGGAGGGACATCGGCGTGAGAAGGTCGCCGGGCCTCGCTTGAAGTAAAGCGGGGCACCGCGGGCACCCATGCCACGCAAAAGCCTCGAGCGGCACGAGCCCCCGGCTCGAGACAATATCAACTCTCTAAAGAGGACACATGCGTGAGAAGGTCGCCGGGGCCCGCTTGAAGTAAAGCAGCACCGCGAGCACCCGTGCCACGCTACGCACCGACCGCCGGCACCTCGGGGGCGGCTCGCCCCGCACCACTCGACGGCCGCAAACGCAAAAGACGGGGCCACCCAGGCGCCACCCCGCACGGCCCTACTGATCAGAGGTTCGAAGCCTGACCCTCGACGGGTTCGAACGAGGCGCCTCGATCGCGAGTCGGGTGGACGACGAAGGCACGCGCATTCGAGCCGTTCCTCGAGCCCGTCGGCTCGAGGGTGCCCCACATGTCGTGTTCGAGAGCCGGCCGAGGGCGCCTAGCGCGGGGATCCCACCGAAGGAGAGCTTCCGCGCCCTCGGTCCCTATCGAACGGGACCGAGCCCCACCTAGCAAACCCACGCAAGCGCTTCCATGGACGTGTCTCTGGACCACGCAGCCTACCCTTATCGAACGGGGCATGGGCGTCCACTCGAACCACCCACTAGCAACTCAAAGAGGAATCCGCAATTCGCGACCCGCTCGATGGGGGTTGCGGAAACCTCACCCTCCGTCCCGCGGAGGGACGGCGAGGGCGCGTTAAGAAACAAGTCGTAAAGCTCTACCCGATCGCCTCGAACGGGCCCGTGCTCGGGGGCTTAGCGCACGGCTACACCTCCTTGGCTCGCACCCGCCGGGAGACAGCCGCCGGCGGCCAGCCGCGTGCGTCACCGAAGCCGGGCCGAGACACCGCCGATGCCGGTTGAAACATGTGCCACGCCCTCCGACCGGTTCTCGCGGTTAACCCCGCGAGAGCACCCACACTCCCGCGAGGCTTCGGGGCTAGACCCGCGGGTCGCCGCCGACGCGGCCCCACGGAAAGCATTCGCAAAACAAGGAGGGAAGAACGTCCTATCGGTAGGTTCCGGCATCCGCGGGAGCCTCAATGGCAAACCCGCGGATGCTCGGGGGCTACCGTCGGGGACAGCCCTAGGGGGTCCCCTTAAACAACATGGAAATCCCCACTTAAAACCCGCAACAAAACCAAAACACGGTGTGCCTAACCATGCGGGATACGGCCCATGCCGCAGGGGACCCCGACGGCCCACCAAGGCGGCCCTCATGAAGATCCCCTCGAGCGAGTGCTCCGCCTCGCTCGAGGATGCGCGTCCCCCTCGAGCGGGCTCCGCCCCGCTCGAGGGGGTGTGCTTCCCTCGAGCGAGCTCCGCCTCGCTCGAGGGCCCGCTCCCCCTCGAGCGGGCACCGCTTCGCTCGAGGGTCCGTCCCGCCCTCGACCGGGGTCCGCCACGCTCGAGGGCGCCCCTCACGTTGCGCCGGCCCCCGTACACGGGCATTTAACGCCCGACACCGGCGGGACGGCGCCATCATGCGCCCGGGGCTCGCGCCCGGTGCCACCGCACCAACTCCCCGGGGAGGAGCCCATCCCCATCACCGTGGGGAGGGACGTGCGGCGCGGCCGGTGTCGGTCCCGTGACGCCGTGCGCCGCTCCAAAGACGGCTAACGCGCCGAGCCCCCGAAGGGGGGCCGGTTGCACCCTCGATTCACTTTCTTGTGACCCTACGGGGGTTAGGGTGGAGGCGCTAGGCCGGTGGAACACCATCCCCGCCACAGCGTAACAGGCGTGGCCGCCGTCCCCGCGCGTGCGAGGGCGCACGCCGGGCGCCGTAGCAACAACTCCAAAGACCGTGAAGCACGTCGGGAAGGGGCGCCGTTTTACCTACTCCCCGTACTCCGTACGGGCCAACGTCGCACCTCCCTCGAAGCCTATCCGAAGGCGTTACCACCATCCGTCGCCCTTCAACCCTCGAACCGCCACCGTTCGGGTACGAGATAGGCCATGATGGCCGATCGCCGCAAGGATCGTCCGACGGCCGCCCACTCTACAAAGCATAGCACGTCGTGCTTCCCCATGTAGCTAGATAGCGCGGCGCGCATGTAATCCGCCTCCCCCTTGATCTATAAAGGGGGGAGCGAACCCCCGGCCCGCGGGGAGACAGACGAGAGCACACGAGACATAGAACAACGAGAGAGCACACGGCCCACCACGTACTCATTCTCCAATTCTCCCACAATATCTTCGCCCACTCCTCCGGGGACTTGGAAGCCACGCTTCCTCTCCCGCCTTGCTTGTAGCAGCCCCACTACGGGCACCGCGGTGCCGAGCAATATAGTGCCTTGAGCACACCACCGCCGGACGTACGGCCCCCTCGGCGGAACCGGGATAAAACCCGTGTCTTTTATTGCTTAGCATCGACCATTGAGGGATAGACCTCGGCGCTTTCTACCTTGGTTAGTGACGGGACCATATTCCGCACCGACAATTTGACTTATAAGGAATATCCTATCAAGATTTTGGATACATCGGAAAGGGTTACTAGGAGCAAGATCATCAGGATGTGTAAAGTACAATGGAGTCATCATATTGAGGAAGAGGCAACCTGGGAAAGAGAGGACAAACTTAAGGAAGACTTTCCTCAGCTGTTCTCTAAATCTTCTGAATCTTGGGACGAGATTCTCTTTAAGGGGGTAGGATTTGTGACACCCTAAAATTCCATCACTAAAAATTCACCTAGCAACATGTCAAAATAGTCTTAAGGATTAAAATGAAATGCTAATTAAATTTGAGCGCTTAATTATTTAATTTAATTTAATTAATCTAGAGACAACAAGTGATTGTGCATCATTATTTGGCTTTGCATGGTTTTTGGTTGCTTGTGTGAAGTCTAAAAAGTTTATAAAATTCTATGAAAGAGTTTGAAAAGGATTTGAAAGAATTTGAGTTTGAAAGTTTGGATTTGATTGAGTTTAAAAAAAGAAAAGGAACCTCACCTTCCCTTTCGGCCCACAGCCCCACCGGCCCACTCCTCCCCTTCCCCTCGCCGGCCCGCCTTTCTTCTTTCTTTTTCTTTTTCCTCCGTGTCGCCGACACCCCGGTCCCGCTTGTCGGCCCCCTCTTCTCCTTCCCCGCGCGCCTTCCCTTCCTCTGTTCCGGACCGGCGTGCCGTCGCAATCCACGCCGCGCCCGGCCGCCCTCCTTTCCTTTTTCCTTCCGCCCGAGCAAGCCAATTAAGGCAATTAATCGCCGCTTTCAAATTCCGGGCCGTTTTCCCCTTTCCTTTACTCTCTTTACTTCCACAATGCTTGTCGGCAACCTATGGCAAGGCCGCCGGCCGCCGCACCCTTTCGCTTCCCCTCCCTCTCTCCCTTCATTTCTATTTAAAGTCGAGCTCGAGCTCCCGCTATCCCCTTTGCACCCGCAACACACCTACACACGCGCCGGAGCATCGCATACACATAGTGTCGCCGCCCCCGTCCGCCGGAGCGCCGCCCGACTCACCGTCGTCATCAAACTTCATCACCATCGCCTTCCCTTCGCCCATGAGCTCGCCCGACTCTTCTTCACGTGGTGAGCAAAACCTCCCCGCTCCCTTTCCTTTTCCTTGCGCACAACAGCAACTCCGCGGGCTCGCCGGCGAGTGAGGACCATGTGTGGTTCGAGAACCGGTGGATGGTCACTTCCTTGTGTGATGAGTGATTGACAATGTTGTGTGGACCGATTCTTGAATAAGTATTGCGGGTGCGGGTTGCGGCTTGACCGGTGTTGGTGCGGGTGAAGAACAAGCGCGAAAGGTCATCGCGGTGAGGCCTCCGGGTGTGGAGAAGACAAGTAGGCTTCGTTCGAGGGACCCGGTGGCCGGCGGGGTCAAGTGCGGCACGCATGGTGGCATGAACAAGAAGATGAAGTCATGGACGATTTCCTGGTTGAGCCTCAAAACCAAGGTCGAGCCGAGACTACGTGGGAGCCGAGTCATGAGTGGAGATTGGCGGAGGCTACACCGAGTTCGCGGGGTTTCCGGTGGTTCACCAGAAAACCACTGGGTTCCTTGGTTGATCCACAAAGCCAAGACCGAAGAACCGAAGACGGTGCTGCAGCAGTGCCAGACCGGTCTGACCGGTGGGTCTGACCGGTCTGACCGGTGTGCGACGACGCAGTCCGGAATCTTTGAAGCGGAGGACACGCGTCGGGATCGCAAGGCTTGCGTCGAGGCTAAGCAGGTTGCGGTCGCCGGGCATCCGTCCGATGGAGAAAGCTTGAAGACTTCCAAAATCGCCCTTGAGGGCCTTGTATCCCTAGTTGTTAGGAAAGGGTATTTTAGACTTTCGGTTGCCTCCATATAACCCAAGAGGTGAGAGGATGGCGCCAACTCGGGAACCCTAGTTCATTTGCTTTCCTATTTTCCCTTCCTATTTTCTTAGGATTTCCATAGGACTAGATTGAGAGCTTCATGGTGAGATCTTGTTGAGAGGGTTGGATGATCGGGCGGCAAGCTAGACCTTGTATGAACCTTTGTGGCATGTATAGATGATTCGGCGTGGTTCCTCAAGGTTTGGATGTGTTGTTCCCGGTTGTTCTTGGTGGTGATTTTCGAGTCCTCTCTTGTTGATTCTCTTGGGGTGTTTTCGGGATCTTGCTCTTGGGGATTTGATGGGGAAATTTGTGGGAACCCTTCGTGGTTCTTTGGGCCGTGATTCCCCTCCCAAATCCGTGAGTAAAGGGGCTCGATTTTGGGGTTTTCCATGTTCTAAGGTTAGAGGTGCTTTTGGCGGGATTTCTTCGATTCCTCTTGTTTTGACAAGTTTTGGTGGGATTAAACTTGGCTATGGACTCCTCATGAGGTGTTCCTATTGTCCCCAAAGTCTTGTTCAAGCCTCGTGGAGTGATTCGGGGGATCAAGGCTTGGATTTGGAGGAGTTGACCCGCGGGTGCTTGTTCATCCCGAGTCGCCCAGCTACACCGGTCCGACCGGTGCTCATGACCGGTCTCGACCGGTGCAACCCTTGGTGGGTTTTTGCTCGGGTGAACATCCGGATGTGTTTGCTTTGTTGTCCTATGTTGGGGCCGTTTCGAGTTTGGGTCGGTTTGGAGCTCGGTTGACCCGTTTGGTGCTGCGGGGCTTTCGGCCGTGACCGGTCCGACCGGTGTGTCTCACCGGCCCGATCGATGTGGAGCCACTCTAGAAGTCGCCAAGTTTCACCAAGGAGGGACCGGTCCGACCGGTGGTGCTCACCGGTCCGACCGGTGTTGGTCGATGGACTCGAGGTTTGGTGTTCCGCCGCGTTCTAGGGTCGGAAGGTTGTGTGTTGGTTCCTAGGTCCGGTGGCACTCCGGTGGCTACGTGGGCTTGGCCAACTTGGGTAGTGAGTCGAGACGTGTGTTGGAAGTCGTGTTCACCTTGTTGGAGTTTCCATCTCCTTCGAGAAGAATTTTTATCGGCTCCCATTCACTCCCCCCCTCTCTCGGTTCACCATATCGGTCCTTCAAGTGGTATCGAGCCGGTTCGGGTCTTTATTGACTCTAACCAGTCTAAGATCCAAGGATGGCGTACCAGGAACGGGGTTCGGGTCCTCCACACTTCGATGGCAAGAACTACCGGATGTGGAGTAAGCGGATGGCCGCATTTCTCCGAGGACAGGTCGGATTCTTTGGGATGTCACGGTGGACACAGGGCTATGTCCACTCGATGAACTTTCTTGCTGAAGGATCGAGGGACATGTTCGACGCCAACAATAAGGCGGTCGACTACTTGTTTCATGCTTGTGTCGGCCGAGTTCGACCGGTGCACACCGAGCACTTGGCTTGTAGAATCCGGTTGGTGTTGAAGGAGGCTCATGTTGGGAATGCCCGGTGTTCAAGCTCGAATGTATGCGACCTGCCTGGGAGAGAGTACGAGAACTTCACTCATCTCCCCGGTGAGTCCATTGATGCCTTGTTTCAGAGGTTCACGGTGGTTGTGAACAACATGAGGGCCAATGTGGACGTGCTCCCGTACGATGATCATGATAGAGCCGTCAAGCTCTTACACTCTTTGGATCGTATGATTTGGGGCGGAAAGTTCGAAGCCATTGTGGAGTCGGAGAAGTATGACACTCTGACGGTGAACGAGCTGTTCTCGAAGCTCAAGTCGGCTGAGGTGGATAGGGGCATGACAGCCAAGCTTGAGGGTCCGACTGACTCCCATAGTCTTGCCCTTGTCGGCGATTTGAAAGGAAAGGCTAACACTAACCCATCCACTAGGATGTTCTCTTTGTCCTCTTTGATGTCTATGCCAGATGAGGAGTTCGACGTGCTTGGAGAGGACGAGCCGGCGCTCCCGACGAGGCGGTTCGAGAGGCCGCATGAGAACCGGGTGAACATGAGGAGGAACACGAGGACATGCTTCAAGTGCGACAAGGCTAGACACTATTTCGCCGAGTGTCCGAACGTGAACAACCATGACAAGCACAAGTTCAAGGACAAGAGGAAGAAGTCCAAGAAGAAGGATCATGGACATGGGAAGAAGACACGGTCTCGAGAGAAGATGAAGAGATCAAGCGACATCGAGTCCGATTCCGAGGACACGTCTTCAAGCACGAGTGATGAAGACAAAGAGGATGACAAGAAGAAGAAGAAGAAGAAGAAGAAGAAGAAGAAGAAGAAGAAGAAGAAGAAGAAGAAGAAGAAGAAGAAGAAGAAGAAGAAGAAGAAGAAGAAGAAGAAGAAGAAGAAGAAGAAGAAGAAGAAGAAGAAGAAGAACCTCGGCAAGTATCTCAACGGCCTTTATGTGACGGGCCTAAGCCTCAAGGACGACTTCTGCGGCATGGCTCGCAGTTCGAGCAGCAAGAGAAGCCAGAAGGACGCCTCGGACTTGGATTCTGAGGATGAGGTATGTGATGAGCTCTCTTCTTTGCGCAAGGAGAATGAGGAGTTGGTTGACTTGCTTGATAATCGCGAGCACATGCTTAGAGAGGCTAAGAAGCTTAGGAAGGATCTTAGATCTTTGCTCGAGGATGCTACTAGAGTGGCTGAGCTAGAAACACAGGTTCTTGATAGCAAGCTTGAAATCGATTCTCTTAAGGCTAGCCCTGTTGTTTCTGATGAAAATGATTGTGCCGATTGCTCTGTTTTCCTAGCCGACTTGATCGATCTTAGGGAAAACTATGCCTCCAAGTGTGAGGAACTAGATGTGCTAAGGGTTGAGTTGGCTGAGCTACAATCTAGACCCACTTTGCTTGGTGCTTGCATTTCTTGCCCCGGTTTGCATGAGAAAATTGTTGAGATTCGTTCTCGCATTGTTTCGCTAGAGGCCGATTTGAAAGTGCCTATTCCTACTTCCTGTTCTACCTGTGAATTACATGCTGTAAAGAATTTGGATCTTGCAAAATGTGTTGGTCGCTTGCAATATGAGAATGATAAGTTGCGTGAAGTGCTGAGTTGGTTGTTGAGTCAAGAACCTCAACTTGGTATGATGATTGCTAGTTGTAAGCGCTTTGATGGTTGGGCTTTGGGATCAATAAGTTTGGTGAGTGCAGTGGTGAGAGAGAAGGGAAATTTGGGAATGTTTCAGTTCCACCACAACCCACACCCAAAGACAAGTTTGCATCCAAGCCAAACCAACCGAGAGAAATACCAAGTGAGAAGGCAAGTGAAAAACCGAGCGAGAAACCAAGTGAGAAGCCTTGTGAAGAGCCTCACCCCAAGACTAAGCCCAGTTCAATCTGTTTCCATTCTGATTTTTGTGGAAAGGATGGTCACAAGAAAGAGTTTTGCTATAACAGAAGGAGAGAGGCGAGAATGGTGAAAGAGTGGGCCAACAAGGACAAGTACCACCCTTCCGATGGTGTACTTGAGCCTCGTGTGCAGATGCCCAGGGCCAAGGCGAGTGTGAGGACAGTTCCGGCTTGGGCAGAGCGGAAGGCTGTTGGAGGTGCTGCTAGTCGGGCTACACCGGTCAGACTGGTGTGGGGCACCGGTCGGACCGGTGCGGGCTCGGGACGAGCGGCGAGTTCGAGTTTCTTGCTCGTACGAGTGCGAGGTTTGGTCCCGGGAGTTCGTGGTTCCGGTGGTTGGGCTGGAGAGTTTGCGGGGAGGTCGGTTGCTAGGCATTCTCCCCCTCGAGCTCACTACGGGGATGGGAGGAGTCTTATCTTTGAGAAGGAGAGGAGGGACAGTCCACGAGCTTTCTTTCGTGGTTTTGGTCCTCCTCCGGGTAGAGAGGGTTAGTTCCCTCATGGTGGTTACCATAGTGGTGTTCGTGGAGGTAGCTTTGGTATGAAAGATGGTTTGGTTTGTGCTAACCCCACTTCCGAGCAAATGGCTAGGCACTGGTTTTACACTTTTGGAACTAACCCAGTGTTGAGTCGTTTGCTCGCTCTCGCTCTTGGTTTTGAGTTGCAGGTGGGAGGCCCGGAGAACATTTGGTTGATATCGGGGGTGGTTCTTCGGCTTCATATCCCGGTGGTGACATGTAGGTGCATCACTTTTGGGGATGGTGGACAAGGATGAGTAAATTGTGAAGAAATGATAAAGGTAAGTGAATTTGTGACCTTCAAGTGTGTGGCCTTGGTCAAGCCACTTGGTTCTTTTTGCTCTTTGCCCTATCTCATGTGTGTAATGTGAGCTTTGTATGCTCTTTGGCCTTAATGCATGAGTTTAGGGGGAGCATGTGAGTTTTGTGCTCCTTTGCTCTTTTGCGGTGGTGTCGAGTCCTTTTTGCCTCCCCTCGAGGAGCCGGTGGTTTGTGAGCTTTGTTTGTGGGAGCTCCTTTGTAGAATATGTATAGTTTCCTTTGTGCATTTTTTGCATTTGGCATGGCATATGTAACATGATGTATAGGCATCCGTGTATCATAGATTGCATGCACTTTGTATCATATGCATTGGTTAGGAAAAGCTTCTCCTATATACATTGTTCACCATGGATTGAGATATATGTCTTTGTGAGCTTGTTTGGTGAGCTATGGTTAGTTTGGCTTAGCTCTTGATGATCTTGTTGAATAATCCATGGTTGATGGCTATGCTTTTGAAAAATGTCACATGTATTCTCTCTCATGTGTAAATGCCTTTATATGCTCTTGACATGTTTTAGTGGCTTGGTTATGCTTAATTTGTGGTTGGATAGCTAGTTTATTGATCATATGGGGCCAAAGGCTCATTTGCCATCATGAACGTTGAGCCCTCTTGCTTCATCTTGTGGAGGGGCATAAGTTCCTTTTTGTCGCAAAGACATTTCATGTACCAATTATGAATCCGAAAATGAAATGTAAAATGCTTGGAAATGTGCTCCCATGTCATTTGTGCCAAATTTAATTTGCTTTGGGTGCTAAACCGTTGCATGATGCCTACCAATGAGAAGTCTCATACATAGAAGTAGGCACATGGCTCGGTGGCTTTGACATGACATGAGGTGCTTGTGGGTGTTTGTGATGGTCTTATGATTAGAATGGTCGTCCTAGCATGAAGTTTGTGTGGCTTTGCCATTTTGATATCCTTTGATCATGTTTAGGTATTTGCTCATGAGAGGTCGAGTTTTTTGCAAAATTGCCCAAATCCATCTTAGCTTCGTCCAATGGTTGTGAAACTTGGTGATAATGTAGTTGAGATCGATACGAAGCTATAGATCGATAATGTAGCATCCTATGTTGAATTTTGTCTATTTGAGAAACTCTAGGTTGTAAGTTTTGCATTTTTGGCTTGATTCATGCATTGCCAACAAGGGGGAGAAGTTTGAGCTTGAAATGGCTTGCGTTGGATGCATTTAGAAGGTTTTCGAGTGGTTTCGAGCCATTTCGGGCTCTGGTGTGCACCGGTCCGGCCGATTGAGGTCACCGGTTTGACCGGTCGAGTGCCTGGGTCCTGTGCACATGTTGGGAACCGGTCGACCGGTGGTGGTGACCGGTCGACCGGTGTAAGCTGAAGTTGTTGCGGCTATCCCGTTTTCAAGTGGTTTGCATGCATTCATCCAGGAGGAGTTGCATTGGTTCGGGGGGGAGCTTGCATGTGTGCGGGGAGAGCTCTTTGTGGTTTTTTCAAGCTTTGGTTTGGTGGTTTGCGCTCTTGACTTGAGTTTTGTTTTGTCTCGGATGTGTCGAGCCGTTGCCCTTGCCTAAGGGGTCCGAGATTTGTCTTCTTCAAGTGATCTCGCTCTTTGCTTTGCCTTGCCTTTTGATCGCTTGTTGGAGTTTCTTTTTATTCGTTTCTTTTCTATTTCTTTTCTCTCTTGCAACTATTTGTGGGTGTTGTCAATGCACTCATCAAAGGGGAGATTGAGGACCATGTGTGGTTCGAGGACCGGTGGATGGTCGCTTCCTTGTGTGATGAGTGATTGACAACGTCGTGTGGACTGATTCTTGGCTAAGTATTGCAGGTGCAGGTTGCGGCTTAACTGGTGTTGGTGGAAGTGAAGAACAAGCGCGAAAAGGTCGTCGCCGGTGAGGCCTCCGGGTGTGGAGAAGACAAGTAGGCTTCGTTCGAGGGACCGGTGGCCGGCGGGGTCAAGTGCGGGCCGCATGGTGGCATGAACGACAAGATGAAGTCATGGACGCTTTCCTGGTTGAGCCTCAAAACCAAGGTCGAGCCGGGACTACGTGGGAGCCAAGTCATGAGAGAGGATTGGCGGAGGCTACACCGAGTTCGCGGGGTTTTCGGTGGTTCACCAGAAAACCACTTGGTTCCTTGGTTGATCCACAAAGCCAAGACCGAAGAACCGAAGACGGTGCTTGCAAAGCGGTGCGGACCGGTCGACCGGTGGGGTACCCGGTCCGGCCGGTGAGAAGCACCGGTCCGACCGGTGTGCGACGACGCGATCCGAATCTTCGAAGCGGAGGACACGCGTCGGGATCACAAGGCTTGCGTCGAGGCTAAGCGAGGTTGCGGTCGCCGGCATCCGTCCGATGGAGAAAGCTTGAAGACTTCCAAAACTGCCCTTGAGGGTCTTGTATCCCTAGTTGTTAGGAAAGGGTATTTTAGACTTTCGGTTGCCTCCATATAACCCAAGAGGTGAGAGGATGGCAGCCAACTCGGGAACCCTAGTTCATTTGCTTTCCTATTTTCCCTTCCTATTTTCTTAGGATTTCCATAGGACTAGCTTGAGAGCTTCATGGTGAGATCTTGTTGAGAGGGTTAGATGATCGGACGGCAAAAGGTGGACCTTGTATGAACCTTTGTGGCATGTATAGATGATTCGGCGTGGTTCCTCAAGGTTTGGATGTGTTGTTCCGGTTGTTCTTGGTGGTGATTTTCGGAGTCCTCTCTTGTTGATTCTCTTGGGGTGTTTTCGGGACCTTGCTCTTGGGATTTGATGGGGGGACTTTGTGGGAACCCTTTGTGGTTCTTTGGGCTGTGATTCCCCTCCCAAATCCGTGAGTAAAGGGGCTCGATTTTGGGGTTTTCCGTGTTCTAGGGTTATAGGTGCTTTTGGCGGGATTTCTTCGATTCCTCTTGCTTGGACAAGTTTTGGTGGGATTAAACTTGGCTATGGACTCCTCATGAGGTATTCCTATTGTCCCCAAAGTCTTGTTCAAGTTTGTGGAGCGATTCGGGAGATCAAGGCTTGGATTTGGAGGAGTTGACCCGCCGGCGGGCTTCGTTCATCCCGAGTCGCCCGAGGCTACACCGGTCGGCGGGTGCTCGTGACCGGTCTCGACCGGTGCAACCCTTGGTGGGTTTTTGCTCGGGTGAACGTATGGGTGTGTTTGATGTTGTCTGTGTTGGGGCCGTTTCGAGTTTGGGTCGGTTTGGAGCTCGGTTGGCCTGTTTGGTGCTGCGGGGGCTTTCTGGCTGTGACCGGTCTGACCGGTGTGTCTCACCGGCCTGACCGGTGTGGAGCCACTCCGGGAAGTCGCCAAGTTTCACCGAGCGAGGGACCGGTCTGACCGGTGGTGCTCACCGGTCTGACCGGTGTTGGTCAGTGGACTCGAGGTTTGGTGTTCCGCCGCGTTCTCGGGTCGGGAGGTTGTGTGTTGGTTCTAGGTCCGGTGGCACTCCGGTGGCTACGTGGGCTTCGCCAACTTGGGTAGTGAGTCGGAGACGTGTGTTGGAAGCCGTGTTCACCTTGTCGGAGTTTCCATCTCCTTCGAGAAGAATTTTTATCGGCTCCCATTCACTCCCCCCCCCCCCCTCTACGGTTCGTCGTATCGGTCCTTCGGGCGAGGCGGCATCCGCCCCCTTCGGCATCGGCCGCCATGGATGCCGGGCTCCCTCCCCGACCCCCTAGGTATGTGCGCAAGCTTCCCCGCTACGCATTGCACCTAGCCGCGCTCGAAATGATGGTCGAGAGACGTTTCCGAGGCTGCGCCGGCGAAGCGCCGCCGCACCGCCCCTGCCTCCGGCGTGTCCACCGCCGCGCCCCGCACACACAAGTCCTGGGCCGCTAGATCTTGCATGGGCGGTCCTGATCTAAAAGGGGCGTACCCCTTGGCCTTGGTCCGCCGTGGACTCGTGAGCCGTGACCACGGCTCAGTCCACGGCTTCCTCAGCCGTTGGATCAAAGATCCATGGCTCAGCCGAGCCGCTTTCTTTTAAGAGCCCCTGGATTTTCTTATATTTACATGTCGGTCCTTCCACCTGTTAAGATCCTTGCAAACAAGTCCTAAATTTTGTGAGCTAGCCCCTGTCTTCTCTCGTATAATAGTACCGAGGTCCTTTTAACTTTTTTTAGCATGTTAGCCCTTTAGTTTTTATATGAAATTATGTTTTAGCCCCTGGTTTTGTTTATAAAAGTCCTGTAAAATTTAGTTTTCTTACAGAAAGGTCCCTGTAACTTGTTTTAAGAATAACTTTCTTGTTTTAACTCCGTTTTTAGCGTTCTATATATCGAAATGATCGTCTCAGCGAGTAGAATCATTTAGACAGTGTGTTTTCAGCTTTTGTTACAGTTTGGTGTACTGCTTATTTATTGTTTGTTGTATATGCTTGTGCGTAGATATCGTGCCTGTTTCGTCTGAGCTCCTCGTTGGAAGTGATCAGGAAGAGCCTATCTTTGAAGAGGAGTATACCCAGCTTGTAAAGGAAGGCAAGTGGCTTTCCCCCTCTACATTTTCTCTTTTGAACCTATATCACTGCATGCTTAAACAATATTTACTATTCTTGTTGCTACGCATGAAATTGATGGGCAAACACCTTTTTAAGGACTTGACTAGATGTTTTACCCTGTTAACTTGTTCAACCCTGTTTATCAAATGCTTTGGGTAGATAATTGCTTAGCTTGCTTAACTTGGGCTGGTTATATGTTGGTTATGAATGCAACTCAGTTCTATGTATGAAATGTATTTATATTTAAGACAAGATCATCTATAATTTAAATGGAATATGGAGAACCACCCAAGACAACAATACAACCACAGTCCACATGGCTAGCTTAGCCAATTAATTAGGAGGGTGGGTTAGTTGATAGCCTTTTTCTGAGAGGGGCACAGGGGGCTGGAGTTTAAGGGGTATAGCCCGGTTCTTTTGGGGTAGCAGCCTTGGCTAAGGTGCTGACCATTAGGGAGGGTTATGGTCCGCTCCGCCGCCGTAACGATCGCGGGTTGTTGGTTTCTCTCGCTTTCCTTTGTAAAGGCTTCGTAGTGGACCCCTAGCCACTCACCTTGGAAGTGATTAAGGGTCTAGCTAACCCGGGTAACATGGGGAACATGAACCGTGGGTAAAGTGTACAACCTCGCGAGTGTGAAGCGATCGATCGGCCGTGCTCACGGTCAAGAGCGGCTTGGACCCTTGTTGACGGATAAAAGACGTATCCCTCTACGATCCGCAAGCGTACGGACCCCACACCTTTTTCACCACGGGATTCCCAAGGTTCTTGTCAATCCGCGGAGCAAGGGGATTACAAGCGTTCGATCAACAACGACACACTAGCTACTAAAACCCTAACTACTATTATACTAGAAAACACTAAACTACACTAGAGAGAGTGATAAACGATCAAGGTAGAAGACACTCGCCCACGGGTCTACGATACTAGAGCATGCAATTGCTTAAAGACATGAAAACCAATCTAATCTATCGGGGTTGTGACCACGGTTTCGCCCTTTCCCTTCTCTCGTCACTACTCGAAGGTATTCATGACTAGACCTTTGATGGACACGGCGTATTGAATGGATCCAAGAAAGCATCGGAGCTCGTACTCCCTTTACGGCATGGTAGCTAACCTTAAGCATGAAAGTATATTCAACACAACATGATAGATAGATAATCCGACAAAGTCCGATTACATCTCAATATCGTTTACAACCCATGGACGAATGAGAAGATTACCCCATCAAGGTGCCGATCATGGCACCGTTGATCATGGTTTCCCTTCCGCCGGTGTCTTCCTTCTTCTCCACGAGAGGGTGCTTCCTTCGAGGTGGTTGATCTCCCGCCGGAGATCCTCCTCCTCTCTCTCTAGCTTGTGGATGGCCTTCGGTGCGAATAACTCCTCTCCCGGTGTTGGCGGCGCCTCGGGGCTTTTAGGGTTGAAGATCCTTCGAGGGCAAGGAAAACGGGACCGAACCGGCCACCGGAGTGGGCTAGGCCGGCCGGCCGGGCCGGCCGGCCCAGTGCCCACTCGGCCCGGTTCGGTCGCCCCTTTTGCTCCGTGGGTCCTCATGCACTTATGTACTTTGCCCCCTCCACTTGCACGATTTTGATGATGTTATCCTCGCGTCCAAGATGGAGGTTCTCTTCGCATGAAATTCGATCTTTTACGCTTCAATCCCCGGGGGTGTTCCTCGTAGCACTTCGGTCCTCGCCACCATTGGAAGTGATTTCATCAAGCTCATGAACACGAACAAGACTCCGTAAATGCTCCTTTGAACTTGTTGCGAATCCGTCCTTTATGTCCATGTTTTCCTACATAAACACAACACTTCCAAATGCATGCACAAAGATGAACTTGTTATATGATTAGTGTGCCTAGTGGCGAGTTAGTTCCATAATCAAATCCAAACCAAAGTATAATGAACATGCTAGGTGCACCAAAATACACCGTCAACATCTCCCCCACGCTTAGCTCTTGCTCGTCCTCGAGCAAGTACTCGTAAAAGAACTTCGTCCAAGGTGTTGTAATCATATACCACTTATCCTTCTTCACAAGTTAGTCAATCCCTTCATCTTTAATACATAAACACAAAGTAATGATAATCAAACATAAATATGGGCGTTTAGAACTTTTACCACGTCAAGTTTTACCCCACAACTCAAACTCTTTACTTGAAGCTTTCAATCTCAACCATGCTTACTTCTTTGCTTCCATCGGAGGGTTTTACGATTTTCAAAACAAAAATTCCTGCAACAAGTATTAGACAAAAATCTTTCTCCAAGCTCTCACAAGTCACTCATATGAAGTGGCTATCCTAACCAAATTTTATAAAACTCTCACCTCCCATTAATCTCTCATATATCATGTAAAGTGGAGCTATAGGTAGGGCTAGCGCAATCAACACAAGTATTGTCAAACTAAGAACTTCCTCTAATGGTTGTCTACCTTTCAAAGCCAATGATCATGAGAATTAACCATATGTAGGGGTATCAAGGATGAGAAGATTTAGAATGGTGGACATGTGCAAGGGCAAAAGAAAATTGTGACTACAAGGCACCGATGATGTCCTCGTTGTCGGATTGCACATGGTTGGAAAAAGAATGAAAGTTTCGTCTCTCAACAACGTGACATCCTTCCTTACACTTTATTTTTTCTTTTCTTTCACTTGATCCATCCCTCTCATATCTTCATTGCTACCTCATCTTTTTCTTTTTCTTTTTCTTCTTTCATTCATATATAATTTTTTTCTTTCTTTCTTTCTTTTCCATACTCATACTTTTTCTCCTTATTTTTCTCTCTCTTGACAACTTTTTCAAAGCTTTCAATTCTCTCTTTCCTCGCATGCATACAATCTGAAATTTTAAATAAATCATGCTAGAGACGAGACGAAACTTTGAAAATAGGTTGTGTTCAAGGAATACGATGTACAAAAGAGATGTATAGGGTTGGGTATGGAATTCGGCGATGAACGTGACTTCCGTTGTGAAGGTCACGTAACCGAATATATGACGAGGCTAGCAACAAAAGATAAGCACAAGAACATGATCATTGCTCGAAATTAAAACTCACCAAGAGAGAAGGGTCCTAGCCTAACTCATCGTGCTAATCACACTTATGGTGGAGCGAAAAAATAAACTTGGCTTTGGATAGGAATTTTTTTCTCACTCTCAACTTGGAAAAAGAGGTTTTGCTAACCTTTATTACAGGGGTTTTAAGATAATTTTCAGAACTGAAATCCTCCAACTTTTAGCATTGAACGTAGCACAACTAACATGTGAAGCTCAAGATCGAAGTGCGGTATGGGTACTTTAAGTAGTAGCAATTCCACTAAGCACCACGGTAAACGTTTTTCAAACCACATACTTATGTTCATATATCAAGAATCGAAGATTAAACAAACAAGTGAATAAAGATAAGCAATACATAAAACACAAAGTTATATATAAAGACTCTTTTTATTTGGTTTTCTTGACTCAACACTAATTTAAGACACTTGCAAAAAAATTTAAAACACACTCAAAAACTAAAGACTCATTAAAAACACTAAGACTCTCACACGAAGATTAAACCGAACCTAAACTTGAAGTTCAAAAGCTAAGGCTAGCGAGCTAGCTCTCCCCCACGCTTAAAACATACGACGTCCTCGTCGTATCTTACAAAAATCCTAAGGGGAAAACTAGATCTAATGGTACTTCAAGCAAGTATTGCACCACTTGCCTCTCATGTTTCCAACCATGCCGAAAAGTTTGCGCACGTTACGGTTTAGGAACTTGTAGTCGTCTTCGACTACGCGCTCCAA
Source organism: Cenchrus americanus (assembly GCA_947561735.1). Lineage (NCBI taxonomy): Eukaryota > Viridiplantae > Streptophyta > Magnoliopsida > Poales > Poaceae > Cenchrus > Cenchrus americanus. The sequence continues at coordinate 85,336,666 of OX387240.1, read as the reverse complement.
GTCCTCCATACACTGCTTCATCGCTTCCATGGCTTGGAGACATTCGTCGGCCGACGTGTAGAGATCCGCGATGGATTGACGGCAAGCTTGACAACACATCGGATGCAATCCGAAGGGGTCATCGTCGCTATTATCTCCACCATCGTCACCACCGTCGTTGCCACCTCCATTGTCGTCGCCTTCGTTGCCATCGTTGCCGTCGTTGCCGTCGCCGTTGGGGCCTTCGGGGAGTCCTTTCCTTGGGCTGCTCATCCCAATCATCATCATCTCTCCGGCGGCCGCCCACGAGCTCGGGCTACGATCGTCGGAGTAGTCGCTACCCCCATAATCCTTAGGCTCGGCGACACCTCCTTGTAGTCTTTGCGCTTGATGCCTTGGATGCGTGCCGACATTCGAACGGGTGTAGGGACCTTCTCTCCTTCGACGGGGTTGCGAGATGCAAGAGCTCCGGTCGGGACATGCCCTCCGCAACGGATGCATGCGGTCCTCTTGACGGGTAGCTTGAGCTCGCATCGCATCGCCTCCTCCATCGATGGCTTCTTGGCTTCTAGCTTCAACTCTAAGCTCCTTGGGGGCACAATGGTCGCTACAAGGGTGCAAAATATTGCTTGAAAGGTTTGATCCTCGAGCTCCCAATTCGGCCAAATAAATAGTCCCGAGAGAAAAGCTGCGGAAACCTTATTTTCCTTTTTTACACTTCCCTTAAAATTTTTCGACCAAACAAGGAAGTCAAAAAGGAGCAATTCGGGCGAAATTCGGCGTCATCGGCCGCCGGGACCCTCTGGGCCGGTCCGCCCGGGCCGGCCGGCCCACCCCGCCTCGGGGCCGGGCCGGGCCGGTTTTTGCACACCGCCCTATTTTTTCTTCCTTAGCCCATGGGAAAAAGTTGGCCCAAGTAAATCTTCGCGAAAAACTCCGGAAAACTAAAGGAAAAACTATTTACGAAATTCATGCCTTGTTTTTCGTCCTAGGCGGGACGTTCGGGCTCTTCCTCCATGGTGAAGACGTCAACATGGTGAATGGGCACGACGTCGGGTTCGTAGTAAACCTTAAGCCGCTGTCCATTCACCACAAATTGATCACCGTTTATATCCAAAATGGTAAGCGCTCCGTTGGAGAACACCGAATGCACAACATAAGGTCCGTCCCACTTGCTTTGCAATTTCCCCTTTCCGAAGGTTTTAAACCTCGAATTGTAGAGGATGACCTTGTCTCCTTCTTTAAATTCTTTTTTCTTCAATCTTTTATCATACCACCTTTTGATTCTCTCCTTGTATATGCTTGCGTTTTCATATGCTTTCAACCTCATCTCCTCTAGCTCGCTTATTTGGATTCTTCGTTTCACCACCACGGCATCGAGATCGAGGTTCATCTCTTTAATTGCCCAATAGGCTTTATGTTCCAACTCAACCGGAAGGTGGCAAGCTTTTCCATAGACGAATTGATAAGGGGTCATACCTATCGGTGTTTTAAACGCCGTTCGATAAGCCCATAAAGCTCGTCTAATTTCTTTGACCAATCTTTGCCTCCCTTCTCTATGGTCTTGTTGAGTATGCTTTTTAATTGCCTATTTGACGTCTCCGCTTGTCCGTTGGTTTGTGGGTGATAGGTCGTAGAGACCCTATGATCAATTCCCAACTTGGACAAGCACTTTTTGAAATTCGCCGGTGAAGTGAGTTCCTCCATCACTTATCAAGATTCTCGGTGTACCGAAACGGGGAAAAATCACGTTCTTGATCATAGTAATGGACTCCTCCGTGGAAGCCTTACGACATGGTATTGCCTCTACCCACTTGGATACATAATCAACCATAACAAGGATGTACTCGAATCCAAATGAGTTTTTAAAAGGCCCCATGAAGTCTATGCCCCATACATCGAATATGTCGATTTGTAAGTTGTATTTCAAAGGCATAGAATTTCTTTGAGATATGTTTCCGGTTCTTTGGCATTCGGGGCATGATACAACATATCTTTTAGTATCTTCATGCATCTCTCGGCCAATAGAATCCGCTCGACCATACCTTTGCTTGGGTTCGAAAATGGCTATAGTGTCCACCGTACTCCGCCGAGTGACACTTTCTCAAAATCTCTACCCTTTCTTCTCTTGGCACACATCTTCTCATTACTCCATCATTGCCAAGTTTGAAGAGGTATGGTGCATCCCAAAAATATTTCTTACTTTCGGAGATTATCTTCTTTTGAGTGTTTTTATCTAGATGATCGAGGGGCATCTTTCGAATTGCTCGAATGATGTCGATCATCCAAGTATCTTTATCAAGCACTCTATAGAGGTGGTCATCTCTCATCTTATCTTCTATGGGCTATTTATCATCTTGTCCACGATTCATCCTAGACAAATGATCGGCCACAAAATTTTCCACCCCTTTTTATCACGAATTTCAACATCAAACTCTTGGAGAAGAAGGATCCAACGAATCAAACGTGGTTTAGCTTTCTTCTTAGCCAAGAGATACTTGATGGCTGCGTGATCGGTGTAAACAATGACCTTCGAGTTCATGATGTAAGATCTGATTTTTTCGAAAGCGAATACCACCGCTAGCAACTCCTTTTCCGCAGTGGCGTAATTTAATTGTGCCCCACTAAGAGTTTTGCTAGCATAGTAAATGGCGTGAACTCGGCCTTCCTTTCTTTGTCCTAAGACCGCGCCTACGGCGTAGTCACTTGCGTCACACATGATCTCGAAAGGTTGGCTCCAATCCGGAGGTTGGATGATGGGAGCACTCACCAACGCATTTTTCAAGGTCCGAATGCCTCTAGGCACTTCTCGTCAAAGTCGAAAGCCACATCCTTTTGAAGAAGATGTGTTAAAGGCTTAGTGATCTTCGAGAAGTCCTTTATAAATCTTCTATAGAATCCGGCATGGCCTAGAAAGCTCCTTAAGGACTTAACATTCGTAGGAGGTGGGAGTTGCTCAACCATCTCTACCTTAGCTTTGTCCACTTCAATTCCTCTCTCGGATATAACATGCCCGAGCACTATGCCTTGCTTAACCATGAAGTGGCACTTTTCCCAATTTAATACCAAGTCTACCTCCGCACACCTCGTGAGGACCTTTTCTAGGTTTAAGCAATCCATGAACATCTTCCCGTAAACGGAAAAATCATCCATAAACACTTCAACAATTTCTTCGATGAATTCCGAAAACACGGCCATCATGCAACGTTGAAAAGAGGTCGGAGCGTTGCATAGGCCGAAGGGCATCCTCCTATATGCAAACGTTCCGTAAGGGCACGTAAACATTGTCTTATGTTGATCTTCGGGTGAATGGGAATTTGCATGAACCCCGAGTATCCATCGAGAAAGCAAAAATAAGCGTGGTTTGCTAACCTCTCGAGCATCTCGTCAATGAACGGTAGGGGGAAGTGATCTTTCTTCGTTGCTTTGTTAAGCTTACAATAATCAATACACATCCGCCACCCGGTCACGGTTCTTTGCGGTATCAACTCGTTCTTCTAATTCTTCACCACGGTCAAACCTCCTTTCTTCGGTACACAATGTACGGCTCACCCATTCGCTATGCGGAACCGGGTAGATGATTCCGGCATCAAGTAACTTGATAACCTCTTTCTTTACTACCTCTCGCATGGCATGAGTTAGCCTCCTTTGGTGGTCCACTACGGGCTTACATTGGTCTTCCATTGGTATACGATGAGTGCAAAAGGCTGGGCTAATTCCTTTGAGATCATTAATCGAATATCCAATCACCTTCCTATGTTTTTTAATAAAATCAGCAACGCTTCATTTTCTTTGGGACTCAACTCGTCGCTCACAATGACTGGATAAGTTTTGTCCGGGCCCAAAAATTCATATTTTAATCCCTTGGGCAAAGGTTTAAGGTCTACCTCGGGCACTTGTGGCTCCTCGGGTTTGATTTCTCCTATGTCTTTGAATTTCTCTTCCTCCACACTACCATCATGCGGCTCTAAGCCTTTTGTTGCTTCCTCTAGTTCTTCATCTTGTTGATTACTAATTTGATTTTCTATTGCCCTTTGCAGCGGTTCTCTAAGGGTTTCAACAAAACAAAGACTATCTATCTCTTCTACTTCTTCATCTTCGGGAGGAAAAGGTGTAAGGTGTTTAGAAGCACGAAGAAAGTTATATGTGTACTTTGTTCCATTAAGGTTCATTGTTACTTTGCCTTCTCCGGCATCTAACACGGCATCAACCAACTTAAGAAAAGGCCTACCTAGGATTATGTGATCATGATTACTATGGTAAGCATCAATAACAAAGAAATCGGTTGGTATATAGTTTCTAGAGATTTTTACTTTCATGTTGCAAGCAATACCTAGAGGTTTGATAGTTCTACCATCTCCCATAATTAATTTCATTGATGTTGGAGCTAAGTCTAGGTTGTGGTCTTGAACTTTATCGTAAATTTTAGAAGATAGAACACTTACTTGGGATCCGATGTCGCATAAAGCTTTGCATTGAACTCCGTTGATCTCGCAACTCAAGTGTGGTGTCATCTTCTCTTCTTCTTCGGATCCTATCGAGTAAATTTCAGCGAGGCGAGCGTATGGTGATGCTTCGGGCTTGATCCCCATGATTCTCTTCACCTCGGCAATATGTTCCGGATCCACCACGTCATCTCCAAAGAGCTTTTGAAAAATCTCACCGTGGTTTCAAGGTCGTATGAATTTTCAGCTTTCTTCTCCGTGGGAAATCCACTTCCAATGCTCTTGCCATTCCCTTTTGATTAGGGAACGGTCTTTTCTTGTCGAATACTTCTCCGTAATCGATAGGAACCCAATCCATTGGTTCGAACTCCCTTAGTGGCTTCGCGCTTGACATGCTTCTCTTGTTCATCTCCTTTGGTACGGCGAAGTCGACGCTTGGTGTAGTTCTTGACTTGATGTGTTCTTGTTCAAGCTTTTCCATGATTGGTTCCTCTTTTGTGACTTCCGGGTTGCCTCTTTAGAAAAATCAGCAAGCTTCTTCTTCCTTGAATTGTATTCGGCTCTTCCGCAAGTCTTGTTTCCCAATCTCTTCGCATGGTAGCCGCTTTACTAACTTTTTGTAGAAGTTGGGCGGCTTCCGTGAGTGTTTTCTCCATGAGATCCCCACCCGCACACACTTCGACATGTTGCATGCAACTAGGGGTTAGGGAAAAGAAAAATGTATGCAAGAGTACGTCACCGGTGAAGCCAAGTTTTGGTCCTTGTTCGATCAATCCATTAAACCTATCCCGGGCTTGGTCTATCCCTTCCTCTTCTCCTTGCATGAAAGTGATCACTTGCCTCCTTAGATGTTGAACCTTGCTAATTGGAAAGAACTTCTCGCAAAACTTCTTTGTCAACTTGTTCCAATTGCCTTCAACTTCAAAGGACGCAACCGAATACCATGTCTTTGCTTTGCCGGCAAGTGAGTAGGGAAAGAGATTCCATTTGAACCATTCATCGGGAACTCCTTCTTGACGCACCGTGTTGCATATTGTCGTGAAATCCCTTATGTGTCTATATGGGTTCTCCGTAACCATCCCTTCAAATGGGTTCGCCGCCACCATCTTGATGATCTTGGATTTAATCTCATACTTGGTCGCTTCGAGCTTCGAATCCGAATCTTATACTTTTATGTCTTCACATCGAGGGCTAGCGTAATCCCTTAATGATTTCTCCGGTTCTTCCACGGGTTGATTAACGAACGCCATCTAGACAATAAGATAAAAACAAAAACAAAAACAAAACAAGTGTTTTTCTAGATAATATGTGTTAGATAAAGCAAATAAAAGATAAACTAAAATATAAAACTAAGTTAGATGCAAATCAAACGATGTAAACTAACTTGCTCCCCAAAGCAACGGCGCCGAGAGAAAGGGGCTTGTTGACGGATAAAAGACGTATCCCTCTACGATCCGCAAGCGTACGGACCCCACACCTTTTTCACCACGGGATTCCCAAGGTTCCCGTCAATCCGCGGAGCAAAGGGATTACAAGCGTTCGATCAACAACGACACACTAGCTACTAAAACCCTAACTAATATTATACTAGAAAACAACTAAACTACACTAGAGAGAATGATAAACGATCAAGGTAGAAGACACTCGCCCACGGGTCTACTATACTAGAGCATGCAATCGCTTAAAGACATGAAAACCAATCTAATCTATCGGGGTTGTGACCACGGTTTCGCCCTTTCCCTCCTCTCGTCTCGTCACTACGCGAAGGTATTCATGACTAGACCTTTGATGGACACGGCGTATTGAATGGATCCAAGGAAGCATTGGAGCTCGTACTCCCTTTACGGCATGGTAGCTAACCTTAAGCATTAAAGTATATTCAACACAAGATGATAGATAGATAATCCGACAAAGTGCGATTACATCTCAATATCGATTACAACCCATGGACGAATGAGAAGATTACCCCACCAAGGTGCCGATCATGGCACCGTTGATCATGGTTTCCCTTCCGCCGTGTCTTCCTTCTTCTCCACGAGAGGGTGCTTCCTTCGAGGTGGTTGATCTCCCGCCGGAGATCCTCCTCCTCTCTCTAGCTTGTGGATGGCCTTCGGTGAGAATAACTCCTCTCCCGGTGTTGGCGGCGCCTCGGGGCTTTTAGGGTTGAAGATCCTTCGAGGGCAAGGAAAACGGGACCGAACCGGCCACCGGAGTGGGCCGGGCCGGCCGGCCCTGTGCCCACTCGGCCGGTTCGGTCGCCCCTTTTGCTCCGTGGGTCCTCATGCACTTATGTACTTTGCCCCCTCCACTTGCACGATTTTGATGATGTTATCCTCGCGTCCAAGATGGAGGTTCTCTTCGCATGAAATTCGATCTTTTACGCTTCAATCCCCGGGGGTGTTCCTCGTAGCACTTCGGTCCTTGCCACCATTGGAAGTGATTTCATCAAGCTCATGAACACGAACAAGACTCCGTAAATGCTCCTTTGAACTTGTTGCGAATCCGTCCTTTATGTCCATGTTTTCCTACATAAACACAACACTTCCAAATGCATGCACAAAGATGAACTTGTTATATGATTAGTGTGCCTAGTGGCGAGTTAGTTCCATAATCAAATCCAAACCAAAGTATAATGAACATTATAGGTGCACCAAAATACACCGTCAACAACCCTCACATGATAATCAAACTTAAAGATGGATGTAAATTGTGGGTTTTGTGGGTTTTGGTTTGAGATGTCTTTTAAAGTTAAGTGGGTTGGTATAAACTTATACTTAGTAACTAGGTGTTGTTAACTAAAACTTGATCAACTTATAAAATGCATACCGCCGTGAACCATAGACTCGTCCTTGGTAGCCTTGCATGTTTCCCAAACTTGCCGAGCTCCAACCACAAGTGTGCTCACCCCTTGCTTACCGCCGTTCGGAGGAGAACATCGGTGAGGAGGAATCGGAGCGATGTCGAGGAATTCTAAGGCATGTCGATCCCCCGCTCATTATGCCCGTGGAAGCCGAAGGAGCTACTCGTTTTTAGATATCGTTTTATTTTTGGACCTTCGAGTCCACCCGTCCGAGTGTAATAAAGAATATTGTATCGAGTTAAACTCTTGTACGTTTTTATTACGCGAGTAGTATTACACTCTATTGTCCATCATGTGTGTGTAATTTGATCCTCGGCATACATCCGAGATGCATTCGGTTTTCCTTGTAAAATCGGGTGTGACAATGCCACCATACATCGGATAATATTAAGTGACCGTCGGACAAAACATATTTTTCAATGGAATTTCTTCTAGTGCAAAGTGTTCGTCTACTAGATTGTGGTTGAGCTTAGTGTTAGTCGGGTGAAGTGTTGGGGAATTCGGTAAAACACTTACACCCTCGAAATGTTGAATTGTCAAAACTCATGAAACGAGTTCGCGAATCAATAATGGAAGAAAGGTCCAGTTTTGTGGAAAGGGGTGATCATGAAAAAATCTTGATGTATTTCGAATGTTTCACGAGTTTTTGAACAAGTGTGAAAATAATGGCCGAACTTGGCTTTTGTATTCGAACTTTTAACTCGTTTCGGGATGTGTGATTGTCGCGAAATTCTCGGGATCGGGAGGTTGCGAAATGCGAAAGGTGAATTCGCAAAGCTCCGAATCATGAACTTGCGAAGCCCCGGAAACATGAACCGCGAAACTACGCCGTCGGGAATCTGTGAAATTCGGGAGTCATGATGTGTGACGATCTTCATGAATGAGGGATTCGGGAGTTAAGAGGAAGCCCCAAGTCAAATACGTCTCCTCAAAAGTTCGGGTTTAAAGTGTGAACTAGTGGCGGACACCGTAAATGTACGAAATCAGCCCCGCAAATCACGAGATGTAAAAGACATTTGTCGGTGCGGAATGTGGTCCCGACACTAACCGCAATAAGCGCCGAGGTCTATCCCTCAATGGTCGATGCTAAGCAATAAAAGACATGGAGTTTATCCCGGTTCCGCCGGGGGGCCGTACGTCCCCAGCGGTGGTGTGCTCAAGGCACTATATTGCTCAGGCACCGGGTGCTCGTAGTGGGGTCGCTACAAGCAAGGAGGGAGAGGAAGCGGGGCTTCCAAGTCCCCGGTGTAGTGGGCGAAGATATTGTGGGAGAATTGGAGAGCAAGTGCGTGGCGCGACTTGTCTCGTGTTGGGCTCTCGTTGCTCGTGTGTCGTGTGTCGTGTATCTCGGTGTCTCGTCTCCCCCTCGCGGCAAGGGGGTTCGTCCTCCTTTTATAGACCAAGGAAGGAGCGAATCACATGCGTGCCATGCTATTTAGCTACGTGAGGGAGCGCGATGTGCTACGCTGTAGAGTAGGCGGCCGCCCAGGCGATCCTTGCAGCGATCCGGCCATCATGGCGTATCTTGTACCCGAACAAGGGCGTCCTCGAGGGTAGAAGGGCGGAGAGGACGGCCGTGATGTCTTCGGATAGGCTCGAGGGAGTCGGCCGACGTCGGTCCGTACGGGGTACGGGGAGTAGGTAAGGCGGTGTCCCGTTCTCACGCGCTCCATAGTGCCGGAGCCGCGCCGCGGCGCACGGCGTGCGCCCGTACGCGCGCGGGGGCGGCGCCATGCGCGTCAACGGTGGCGGGGATGGCGTCCCACCGCCCTAGCGCCTCCACCTAACCCCCGTAAGGTCACAAGAAAGTAAATCGAGGGTGCGGCCCGGCCCCCTTCGAGGGCTCGGTGCGTTAGCCGTCTTTGGAGCGAGGTGCACGGCGTCACCGGGCACCGGCCGCGCCGCACCGTCCCCCCCCCCCCCCCCCCCCCAAAGTGATGGGGATGGGCTCCCTCCCGGGGAGTTGGTGCGGCGGCACCGGGCGCGAGCCCCCGGCGCATGATGGCGTCGTCCCGCCGATGTCGGGGCATTAAGTGTTCGCGCACGGGAACGGGCGCGCGTGCGCGGGGTGCCCTCGAGCGAGGCGGACCCCGTTCGAGGGCGGGGCGGACCCTCGAACGAGGCGGACCTCGCTCGAGGGAGGCGCACCCCCTCGAACGGGGCGGAGCCCGTCCGAGGGAGGCGCGCATCCTCGAGCGAGGCGAAACCTACTCGAGGGAGTCTTCGAGTGAGCCGCCTGGTGGGCCGCTGGGGCCTTCGCGTCGTGGGCCATGTCCTGCATGGTTAAGTAAGGCGCATTCGGTTTTGGCTTTGTTGCGGGTTTTAAGTGGGGATTTCCCCACCGTTTAAGGGGACCCCTAGGGTGTCCCCGACGCAGAGCCCCCGAGCATCCGTGGGTTTGCCATTGAGGCTCCCACGGATGCCGGAACCCACCGATAGGACATTCTTCCCTCTTGGCTTTGCGAACGCTTTCCGTGGGGCCGCGTCGGCGGACCCGCGGGTCTAGCCCCCCCGAAGCCCCCGCAGAGCATGGGCGCTCCCCGTAGGGGTTGACCGCGAGACTTGGACGAAGGCGTGGTACATGTTTCAACCGGCGTCGGCAATGTCTCGCCCGGCTTCGGTGACGCACGCGCCGCTCGGCGTTATCCCCCGGCGGGTGCAACCCACGAGGTGTAGCCATGCGTCAAGCCCCCGAGCTTGGGCCCATCCAAGGCGATCGGGTAGAGCTTTACGACTTGTCTTTTAACACGCCCTCGCCGTCCCTCCGCGGGACGGAGGGTGAGGTTTCCGTAACCCCCATCGGTCGGGTCGCGAATTGCGGATTCCTCGTCAGGTCGTTAGTGGGTGGTTCGAGTGGACGCCCATGCCCCGTTCGATAAGGGTAGGCCTGCGTGGTCCGGAGACACGTCCATCGAAGCGCTTGCGTGGGTTTGCTAGGTGGGGCTCGGTCCCGTTCGCTAGGGACCGAGGGCGCGGAAGCTCTCCCTCGGTGGGATCCCCGGCTAGCCGCCCTCGCCGGCTCTCGAACACGACATGTGGGGCACCCTCGAGCCTGGCGGGCTCGAGGAACGGCTCAAATGCGTGTGCCTTCATCGTCTCGACTCCGGTGATCCGGGGCGCCTGTTCGAACCCATAGAGGGTCGGGATTCGAACCCCCGATCGCAGGGCCGTGCGGGGGTGGCGCCTGGGCGGCCCCGTCTTTGCATCTGCGACCATCGAGGGGCCTGGGCAAGCCGGTCCTCGAGGCGCCGATCGAGTAAAAATGGTGCGGGGCGGCGCCAAGCGCTCCCGGCCGGCATCCGCGCTCCTTCGAGGGGCACGGGCGAGCCGGCCCTCGAGGCGCTGATCAGTAATACAGCGTGGCATGGGTGCTTTGCGGTGCCTGTTTTGTTTCAAACGGGCCCCGAGGCGACCTTCTCACGCCCGTACCCTTTCGAGGGTTGAAGTTTTCCCGAGCCGAGGAGCTCGTGCCGCTCGAGGGTTCTCCTTACTTTGTAAGGAACCGGCCATTAAATGCTCCACGGTAGCGGCCGCGGTTTTGCGTCGCGGGCGCGCTTTTTAGGCGTTGCGGCCGCGCGCGTAGTGGGCGGCGTGGGCGAGCGGATGTGACCGCCTGCCACGGTCCCTGCTATTATTCGCCGTGATGATGGCCCGTTCGCGGTGATGTGGCTGCCGCGGTCGTGGTGGGGCCCGCCCGTCAGCGAGAGGAAAAGATTCCCTGCAGTTAATGCGCGCGGGACGTCCGCCCCAGAGAGCACGCCCGCAGATTATAAATCTGAGGGGAGGGAAAAACGGCGGTTTTTTACCTTAGCGCCACGCCGTTCTTGCCCCTTGAGCTCTTGGCTTCGTTTTGCTCTCGCCACCGTGCGCCTACGCCATTAGAGCTCTTCTCCTTCTCCTTGTCCTTCGCTCTCGCATTCCTTGTCCTCTCATGGCGCCGCTTCCGCCCCTCACGATCCTCGACCCGTACGCCTGGGAGCGGTCGACGGTCAACCGGCTGGCCCTTTGCGAATTGGTCTCCGCCGGCCAGTTAGCGACGAACGAGGAGGGCCGGCCGGCGGAGTGGATTGTGCCGGCGGGGGACCACGCGCCCAACCCGCCGGAGGGCTACGTGGTGAGCTTCATCCGCTTCCATGAGCGCGGCTTCGCCGCGCCGGCGAGCCGCTTCATGCGGGCGCTGTGCCATCGCTACGGCGTGGAGTTGCATAATTTCGCGCCGAACGCGATTTCGCAGGCGGCCACATTCGTGGGCGTCTGCGAAGGGTATCTAGGGATCCCAGTCAACTGGGAGCTCTGGATACACCTCTTCCGCGCGAGCTCTTCACGCAGCCCTACGACGGAGCGAGAGGACCCGCCACGCGGTGCGCGCGGCGGGATGTCGCTCGCCTCGCGGAGGCGGTTCAAGGATGACTACATCCCCCGCACCATGACGACGAACAACGCCGGGCCGGGAGCGGGGATGGTTCCTCGCCCGCGCAACGCCGAGCCCGGCCTCCCCGCCTACACCGGTCCGGTGCTCGGGAGAAGCCCAACTCCCGGGGGTCACGGGGTGTCCACGGCCCAAGACCGAGGCGGGCCGGACTCGCTCCCCGGCCGCCCCGAAGAAACCGGCGACGCTCGGCCGACCGCGGCGGGCGTCCTCGCCTTCCTCCACCACCGGTGGGTTGTGCCTCCGATGGAGAGGCCCCGCTCCGCATCTATCGGATGACGAGAGGAGGCGGACCCCCGTCGCGTCGGCGAGGTCGCGGATGCTCCCAACCCCCCTCGAGCGGGTGTATGCGCTCACCCGGGCGCGGAACGCCGTCGACACCCTCGGATCTTTGCCGGCGCGGGGATCGGTCCCCGTGGGACCTCGAGATGCTCCCCACCGGCCCGCTGGTGAGTATGATTCCTAACTCCGTTTTTGTTCTTGGTGTTGCCTCTGGCTCCTGACGCCCCCTTGACGTTCTTGCCTACAGCTGGTGACCTTCAGCACTGCGAAGTCCGTTCCACCCACCCCTGACTCCCGCGCGCTTGGTCGGGTGGCGCAGCTGCGGGAGCAGGAGCGGGCGGCGCGCAAGAGGGAGCGCGCGAGGCGGCACCGCGAGGCGCCGAGAACGGCGGAGCGAGGAGTACCGGCGGCGCGAGGAGCCGGGGGCTTTCCTCCCGGGGACCGAGGGAGTACTCGTCCTCGGAGGAGGACGAAGAGGAAGAGGCCGAGGGGCGGGGCCCCTCTCGATAGGTGGGAGCCCGCACCCCGTCGCCGGAGCCGGCTCCGGCGGCGGGGGCGGCATCGCACGGGGCGGGCGCGGCGGCGCCCGCCGCCGGCAATCGACAACGGGGGCGGCGCGCGTCGCGGAGGTGCCGCGCGCGCGCGTCGCGGAGGTGCCGCGCGCGCGCGCGCAGGCGCGTGTGGCGAGCGCGCCCGTGCGCGCGGCAAGCGCGCCCGCGCGCGCGGCGGGGCCGCGCGCGCGGGGGCGGTGACGTCGGGGAGGCGCGGCGGCAAGCGCGCCGGCCGTGCCGGCCTCATCCGCCGAGGCCTCGAGGAAGAGGAAGCACGCCTTCTCCTCTTCGAGGTAAGGGACTTGCCTTTCTGCGAGGTTTGATTTTCTGGCGGCCAGACGTTTTGATTTTTTGCTCGTGCTTGTGCAGGGTGGTGCCAACCGTGCCTCCCCTCACGCCGGCTAAGGTGCTGAGGGCGGACACGTCCGTTCCCACCCGGCGGCGCTCGTCGAGGGCGTCACGGGAGGGGGGCGAGCACGGCGGCGGCGGGCGAGAGCTCGCGAGCCGGCCGAGGCCTCAAGGCCTCGGCGGCGGATCGGCCGCCGCGGCGCGGCGCGGCGGTCATCGAAGAGGCGGCGGGCGCCGGTCGTGGCGGAGACGCAGCCGCGGCGGCGGCGCGTGATGGAGATGCGCCCGCGGTGGGCGCCGCGATGGAGGCGCGGTTCGCGGCGCCAACCGCGGTGGAGGCGGAGCGGGCCGTGGCGGGGGGGGCCGAGGAGGGCGGCCGGGCGCCCGCGGTCGTGGAGGCGCGGCCGGAAGTTGTGGCCGCGGCACCGCGTCGGCGCCCGCGGCCAGCGAGGCGCAAGCGGAGGCGCCGGCGGAGGCGGCGCGGGGGCCGGCGCCCGCCGGCGGTTCCCGGGCGGCGGTGGTGGAGATCCCGCACGATGACTCCCCGCCGCCGGGGTGGGATCGCAGGCGAGCTCCACGCTCTCCCCGGGTCCCGATGAGGGGGCCCTCGTGAGGCGGCGTGAGGGCCACATGGTGGCGGGGGGCCGAGGGTACGCGCGCCGAGGCCTCGTCTTCCCGCGCCGGCCACTCCGCCCGGGTGGAGGGGGGCCGCCGGCGACCCGCCCGCGTTCGCCGACGCCCGGGGGGAGCGAGGAGCTGCGGGGAGAGCTCCGCAGCCACGGCGCCACGCTTGACCGTGCGTTGAACGAGGCGCTGAGGGTCCACGGCGGCCCCGCGTGGCGTGTCTTCCAGGTGGGGTGCCATTGCTTGATTCCCTTTTTCCTTGTTTCTGCGCGCTTGTCTTTGCGGCATGGTGTTTACGGGTTTTGGTTTGTGGGTGCCAGGAGCTCGACCGCCGCGCCCGTGACAAGTACGACGCCTTCGATTGGGCGAACGCTGAGCTCCACCAGCTCCGGGGGTGATGTGGCGCCTTCGACGCGCTCGCCGACGCCCTCAGGACTCCGGACGACTGGTTGTCGTACCGGGCCATGGCCTTGCGCGATGAACTTCCCGAGAGCACAAGGCAGGACCCGGCGCGTCCCTCTAGCCTCGAGCGGGTCTGCACAGCCCTCATCGACCGTGATGAGGCGCCGTGGCGGGCGGCGCTCGGACTCGGAGAAGATGCGCACGGCGGCGACCAAGCGGGAGGCGGAGGTGGCCGGCCGTCCGCGGTGAGAACGGGGGGCTCCGCTCGTCCCTCGAGGGGGCGCAGCGCAACGGCCGCCAGGCCGAGGAGCGGGCGCGCGCGCTCGAGCAAAGGGTCAAGGAGGCCGACGACTTGAAGGCCGCCCTCGACGCCAAGGTCGCGGCGCTCGCCGTTGGCGAGGAGCGCCTCGCGAGGAGCGCACCGCCCGTCAAGGAGCTGAGGGACGGCTCCAGCAGGAGCAGGCCGCCCTCGTCGACGCTCGGTCGGCCCCCGGAGCGGGGATCGCGCGCTCGCGAGGCAACGCGGATGTCGCCGGGAGGACCGGGACGCCAAGTTCTCCGAGGTTGAGGGCGAGCTGATGGTGCTCAGCATCACGAGCGCGGGCCGAGAGCCGGCCCTCCAAGAGCAAGGCGAGACCATCGGGGGCCTCGAGCGGACGATTGAAGCCGAGCGCCGCGCCCTCGAGGTGGAGAGGAAGCAAGTCGAAGGTGAGCCATTGTTCGACTCCGTGTTGTTGGGTTTTCCTTAGAGGGTTCGCACTCTTTTTCGACTTCTTTCTCGTCCGGCAACTCCGGGCTTGCGCGCCGCACCGGGGCACGCGGTTGAGCGAGCCGAGGCGCGCGGACCTCCCACAACTCCTCCGAGCAGAGCGGCGAGGAGTTGCGCGATGCGGCCCTCGAGACCCTCGCCGATCCGTGGAGGAGGGCGAGGCGCGAGGCGGAAGCTCGGCCGGCCGGCCCGCCCGCGCACCCTTAGCGGCCATGTCACCGAACGGATGCGCCGAGCGCCGCATCTTGGCGTCCGAGAAGGCCCTCGGGGGTGGTGCGGCCCCACTACGAGGTTAACTTCGAGGCGCCGGCGAAGGTTACGTCGTCCCCGAGGGTGTCGAGGACGAGGTGGCGATGGAGCGCGTGGACGCGCTCGCCACCGACGCTGCCGGGTCGCTCGCTGAAGCCTTCGAGGAGTTCCTCTTCCCAGACGCTGCCGACGCCGCCGCTCCTCCCTCCTGAAGACAGCTGGGCGCTTGGCCCGTTCTGTTTGTGTATCAGTATTCTGGCCGTGCGGCCTTTGTAAATAAACAAGTTGTTTTTGTCATGAACATATGTTGATGTGAAATGAAGTCTTTTCTTTACTGCGCTTTTTGTTTCTCCTTCTTCCTGAGTAGATTCTAGTTAGGGGAGTTCGGTTTTCGTGGGTGGCCTGCTGGGCTGGAGGCGAGAGAGAAGGGCCGTATCCTCGCGGAGGCGTAGGCTATCTCTGGCTCGCGCGCTCCTTCCGCTAGGCTACCCACGCCCCGTTCGAACCATTGCTCGAGGCCGAAGTAGAAAACAAACTTAGCGTGCGTGAGTTGTTTCGTTTTTGCGCGAAAATGGAACCATTTTAGGGGGGATGCCCCCCGTAGTAGCCCCCGAGGGTAACTTGGGTTTCGGGGGAAAGCCGAGTTGCCCTTTTCATTAGACTTATGGTGTTTACATGATCGTCACCAACCGGGGCGTTGGTCAAATGGTTTTTACAACAAAAAATGCTTGGAAATCCTAGCTAGGGGTAGAAGCGACGTAGCTGTTGGATGTTCCAAGCGTTCGTGAGCTCTTCACCGTCCTCGTTGGCCGCCTTGTATGTGCGGGCTTGAGTACCTTCACCACGACGTAGGGTCCCTCCCATGGAGGTGATAGCTTGTGGCGTCCCCGGTTGTCTTGGCGTAGCCTTAGGACCAGATCCCCTTCGCCGAAGTCTCGTCGCGTATCTTGCGTGCTTGGTAGCGCCTGAGGGACTGCTGATACCTCGCGGAGTGCATCAAGGCCACGAGGCGTGCCTCATCCGACCGGTCCCGGCGAGTCCTCGTGGGCTCGCCGGTTGGCATCCTCGTCGTAGCCTCGAACCCCGGGCGACCCGTATTCTAAGTCCGTGGGGAGGACGGCCTCCGCGCCATGGACTAGGAAAAACGGGGGTGAACCGGTGGCTCGCTCGGGGTGGTCCTTAGGCTCCACACGACCGTCGGTAACTCTTGGAGCCATTTTCGCCCGCATTTGTTTAGCCGGTCGAAAATTCTAGGCTTAAGGCCTTGTAAGATCATGACGTTGGCACGCTCTACTTGGCCATTGGTCTGTGGGTGTGCCACAGCCGCCCAATCCACACGGATGTGGAACTTGTCGCAGAACTCCAAGAATTTCTTGCCCGTGAACTGGGACCCGTTGTCGGTGATGATGGAGTTTGGCACTCCAAAGCGATGGACGATGTCGGTGAAGAATGTCACCGCTTGCTCCGCCCCCGAGGTTCGTAATGGGGCGCACCTCCACCAACTTGGAGAACTTGTCGACCGCGACCAACAATTGGGTGAAGCCCCCGGCGCCTTCCGCAGGGGTCCGACGATGTCCGGCCCCCACACGGCGAACGGCCATGTTATGGGGATGGTCTGCAGGGGCATGAGCGGAAAGGTTGGACTTGCGGGCGTAGAAGGGGCACCCTTCGCAGGTGCGTACGATCTCGCTGGCGTCCGCGACCGCGGTAGGCCAGTAAAAGCCCTGGCGGAAAGCGTTGCCAACGAGGGTACGAGGCGCGGCGTGATGGCCACAAATTCCAGCGTGGATGTCCCGTAGGAGCTCGCGCCCCTCGGGAATGGGCACGCACCGCTGTAAGATGCCGGAGGCGCGCGCTTGTGCGGCTCGCCGTCGACGAGGGCAAAGGACTTGGCCATCCGGCGACGCGCCCGGCCGTGGCCCGGTCCGAGGGGAGCTCTCCTCGAGCCATCCAAGCGATGTATTTGTCGCGCCAGTCAGCCTTGACAGGAGCCGGCTCGATGTCCATCACGTCAGCCTCGTAGGAGCCATACCCCTCGAGGAGGGAGGGCACGTACGCCTCGTTCGAGGGGTCCTCGTCCATGGGTTCTGCACCCGCTGGATTCGAGGGAGCCCCCGAGGGTTCTGCGTGGCTCGAGGGGTGAGGCTCGAGGACGACCGAGGGCTGGGCAACATCGCGGGCAAAAACGTTCGGGGGGACGGTGATCCGCCCGGACGCGATTTTGGCCGGCTCGTCCGCCTCCCTCGTTGTACCGGCGGGGCACGTGGTTGAGCTCGATGCCGTAGAACTTGTCTACGAGAGCTCGGACGGCCTTGCAATAGGCCTCCATCTTGTCGTCATGGCAGCTCGCGTTCTTCATGACTTGATTGATTACGAGCCGCGAGTCCCCCCCGTACGTCGAGACGCTTGACGCCTAACTCAATGGCGATTTTGAGGCCGCGAGAGGAGGGCCTCATACTCGGCCATATTGTTAGATGCGGGGAAGTGAAGGCGCGCCGCGTACCGCATGTGCTCTCCGAGGGGTGATACGAATAGAAGGCCCGCGCCCGCCCCTGTTTTCATCACCGAGCCATCGAAATACGAGTCCGGCGCACTCGCTTGGATCCGTGGCGGCGGTAGGCCGCGTATCCGTCCACTCAGCGACGAAATCCGCCGGCATCCGGGACTTGATGGCCTTGCGCGGGGCGTAGGCGAGCGTCTCGCCCATCAGCTCCACGGACCACTTGGCGATCCCCGCCCGCCGCGTCGGGATTACGGATGATCTCCCCTAACGGGAAGGAGGAGACCACCGTGACGGGGTGGGCCTAGAAGTAATGGCGGAGCTTGCGCCGCGCAAGGACTACCGCGTACGGCGGCTTCGGACTCGAGGGTAGCGCGTCTTGGCGTCGGACAGACCTCGGCCGATGTAGTAGACCGGCCGGCCGGACCGGCAGGCGTGCCCTTCCTCCGTGCGCTCCACCACGATCACGGCCGACCACCGGGTGGTTGCGGCCATGTAGAGCTGCGGGAGTTCGTCATCCCGCGGCGGCGTGAGGATTGGGGGCGTGCGCCAAGGACGCCTTCGGCTTGTCGAGTGCATCCCGGGCCTCGGTGGTCCGGGGAGAAGCGCTCGTGCTTCTTGAGGAGGCGATAGAGGGGCAGGCCCTTCTCGCCGAGCCGCGAGATGAAGCGGCTCAAAACGGCAAGGCACCCCGGCACCTTTTGCACCCCTTTGAGGTCCCGGATCGGGCCCATTCGTTCGAGGGCCGCAACCTTCTCAGGGTTGGCCTCGATTCCCCGTTGGGAGACAATGTATCCCAGGAGCATGCCTCGCGGCACTCCAAAGACACACTTTTCGGGGGTTTAACTTGACCCCATTGGCCCGTAGGCGGCCGAACGCGATGCCAAGGTCGCCAACCAGGTCGTCCGCCTTCCTGGTTTGTACGACGATGTCATCCACATACACCTCGACCGTCCGCCCGATGTGATCTCCGAAAACGTGTTGCATGCAGCGTTGATACGTCGCTCCTGCGTTTCGGAGGCCAAACGGCATCGTGACGTAGCAGAACATCCCAAACGGCGTGATGAACGAAGTCGCAAGCTGGTCGGACTCCTTCATCTTTATTTGATGATACCCGGAGTAGGCATCAAGGAAGCAAAGTAATTCACACCCAGCCGTTGAATCAACGATTTGATCAATACGTGGCAAAGGAAAAGGAACTTTAGGACATGCTTTATTAAGACTAGTATAGTCTATACACATCCGCCACTTCCCATTCTTTTTCTTTACAAGTACGGGGTTTGCTAGCCACGTTGGGTGGAACACCTCCTTGATGAACCCGGCCTCGAGAAGCTTCCGCAGCTCCGCTCCGATTGCCCGTCGCCGCTCCTCGTCGAAGCGGCGGAGCCGTTGTTGCACGGCACGGGCGTGAGGCAGGATGTCAAGGGAGTGCTCGGCGACCTCCCTCGGGATGCCTGGCATATCCGAGGGGCTCCACGCGAAGATGTCGGCGTTGGCGCGGAGGAAGTCGACGAGCACCACTTCCTATTTAGGATCGAGGGTGGAGCTGACCCTCAACGCCTTGCCCTCGGGGGCCGCGGGGGTCGAGGGGTACTTCCTTTGTCCGCTCCGCGGCCTCGAAGGTGCCGGCGTGCTTTGAGGCGGAGTCGAGGTCCTCGTTGACCATCTTCTCCAAAGTGGTCACCGGCGCCGGTGCTTCGCGTGCTCTACGCACTCGACGTCGCGGTCGAATGCGTGCTCGATGGACGAGCCCACGGTGATGACGCCGTTCGGTCCGGCATCTTCATCTTCAAGTAGGTGTAGTTGGGGACCGCCATGAATTTGGCGTAGCAGGGGCCGCCCAAGTATAGCGTGGTAGGCGCCCTTGAACCCCACCACCTCGAAGGTGAGCGTTTCCTTGCGGAAATTCTTCGCGGTGCCAAACCAAACCGACGAGTCGATCCGCCGACGGGGCTGGACTCGCTTGCCCGACGCAATGCCATGGAATGGCTTCGTGCTCGGGCCGCAGGCCGGTCCAACCCGATCCCCATCAAGCGCGGCGTATGCGCGTAGAGGATGTTGAGGATGCTCGCCTCCGTCCATCAAGACTTTTGAGAACCGTGTGTTCCCAATGATTGGGTCAACCACCGGTGGGTGCGGCCCGGGTTGGGGATGCGGTTCGGGTGGTCTTCCCGGCTAAAGGTGATGGCGTCCTCCGACCAATTGAGCAAGGAGGGAGGCGCCTTCTCGCGGCGAGGACCTCGTGCCGCTCCCGCTTGCGCCGGCGGGTCGACATGTCGACGGTGGGTCCCCCCGAAGATGAGGAACACGTTCTCCACGGCGGGGAAGCCGCTAGCGTCGCCGTCTCCTCCGTCTTTCTTGGCCTCTCGCTCTTTTGCGGCGGCGCGGCCATAGAACTTCTTGAGCATGTCGCACTCGCTCAAGGGTGTGGTTTCATCGGGGTCTTGTGGTAAGGACATGGCTTTTTCGGCATGTCGTCAAACACCCCCGGGCCTCGAGGGGCCGGTCGAGGGCCCCGTCGAGCCGGGTCGACAACAAGGGCCTCGGCCTCATCGCCGTCTCGCCCCCGCTCGCGCGCCTCGCGGCGCGGCTTCTTTCCTTTCTTGCCCCGCTTGTCCTTGCGGTGGGTCTCCCGGACTTGTCGCCCTCCGCGGGCGCATCGTCCGAGCGCTTGCCCTTCTTGCCATCAAAAATCGCCCCCACGGCCTCCTCTCCCGAGGCGAAGCCGGTGGCGATGTCGAACGGCCTCATTGGAATCCGCGGGCGGGCCGTGTCCCCGGCTCACGCACGAGGTCCCGCATGTGGTGCCCTCGAGGAAGGAGTGCACAATCTCGGATTGCGCCACGCTGGGGAGCTCTGTGCAGCGCTTGGAGAAGCGTCGTATGAAGTCCCGCAGCGACTCGCCGGGCTTCTGAGTGCAGGAGCGCAGGTCCCAGGAATTCCCAGGGTGCACGTATGTGCCCTGGAAGTTGCCCACGAACGTGCGGACCAGATCGTCCCAGTTGTGGATCTGGCTGGCGGGCAGGTGCTCGAGCCACGTCCGAGCCGAATCGCCGAGGTGCGGGGGAAAGTTGTGTATGATGACCTCGTCGGCCGGTGGCTCCGCCCCGCCGGCACGCCAAGCGGTAGTCGTTGAGCCACACGCGGGGATCCGTCTCCCCGTTGTACTTGACGATGGTCGAGGGTTGGTGGAAGCGGCCGGGGGAAGGCCGCCGCGCGAATCTCCCGGCCGAACACACGGGTCCCCCGAGGGCTCCGGCGTCGGGGAGCGATCCTCGCCGCCGTCGTAGCGTCCGCCCCGTCGAGGGTGGTAGCCCACCGCCGCTCGGGCGTCCGCCCCTGCTCGTGCGGCGGGCGTTGATGACGTTGCGGGCGTCACCGTCCGGCGCCCGCGCGTGTCAAGGAGCCGCTCCTTGGCCGCCGCGCGTCCCGAGTTGGGCGGGGCGCCTGCGGCTTCACTCGCGTGGACCGAGGGTTCGCCCCCTTGTGCGGCCCCGTCCCCTCGCGCATCCTCTTGCCGGCGGATACGCGAGGCCGAGCTTTCGGCCGCCGGACGGCCGCTTGCTCGATGAGGGCACGTACCTCGCGGCCGGCAGTTCCGCGCCTCGGGGGTCGAGGGTGCCGGCATAGCCGCCGGCGGCGTTGCGGCGGCAACGAGCTTCTGACTTGCTCGCGGTGGCGCGTCAGGGTTGTCGGCGTTGATGCGGTCGCGAGCCTGTCTGCCCGGCTCCCGTGCGCGTTCACCGCGCGCGGAGGCTTCCCCCGCCATCGAGGCGCGGAGCGGCCCGCACCGTTCGGTACTCCTCCGCCGGCTTAGCCTCGAGCTCGCGGGCTTGGGCTAGGCCGTGCGTCGGCGTCGGCCCCGGAGGGAGCGCTTGGCCCCGCGGCCGGGTGTGGTGCGATGCCGGGGGCGGGCGTGACCTCCCCGTCGCTGCGCCCACCGCGCCGGTGGCATTTTGGCCGGGTCGTTGGCGATGACGACACAGCATTCCCCGCGCGGGGTCGTAGCTCCCGGTCCGGGAGTCGTCGGAGCGACCGAACCGTAGTCCGTAGCGTCGAGGAAGCGCCGAACATGACTAGGTCCGGCACGCCGGAGAAGTCCCACTCCGTGTACCCGTGGAGGTTGGCGGGCCGCAACGCATCGAGGGAACCCGGGGGACGACTCGTCACTTGCCGAGGCGCCGGGATCCCCGGCGACGAAGACGTGACGGCCGGGTGGAACCCCCGCGCATCATGGTGTTGACGTTGGCGTTGTGGGCCGTCGTGGCGCCACGCGGCCCAATGGGAAAGTGCGGTCGGAGACCGTGCGCCGTCCCCACCGGGGTGATGGTTGCCGTGGCGGCGGGCGCGCCACGCCGAGAGGCGCGCGCGCTCGACTTGCCGTCACTCGGACCGCGCTTGGCGTGAACGCCGGCCGGAGCGGCGGCGGCGTCGTGGCGCCGATGGACCCGCAGCATCCGTGCCGGCGGGCGTTTGCGCCGTGACGGTGTGCGCGGCGGGGCCGGAGCGGACCGGCCCGGCGCCGCGCGCGGAGCTCCTCACGGTTGGTGAGGCGCATGAGGTAGTCGTTTCCCGTGGCCCGAAAGTTCGGGCCCCCGAACCGGATTTCGAACCCGGCGGGGGAGGGGGGTCCGAGCTGCCCATGCAGTAGCGCGTACCGCGGTACTTAGTGCGGATCACCATGGAGGGAGCTGATGTTCGACCTTAGGTGCTCGATTGCCCCACGGTGGGCGCCAACTGTCGGTGTGGAATGTGGTCCCGACACTAACCAGTAATAAGCGCCGAGGTCTATCCCTCAATGGTCGATGCTAAGCAATAAAAGACACGGAGTTTATCCTGGTTCCCGCGGGGGGCCGTACGTCCGGCAGTGGTGTGCTCAAGGCACTATATTGCTCGGCACGGGGGTGCCTGTAGTGGGGCTGCTACAAGCAAGGCGGGAGAGGAAGCAGGGCTTCCAAGTCCCTGGTGTAGTGGCTGAAGATATTGTGGGAGAATTGGAGAGCAAGTGCGTGGTGCGACTTGTCTCGTGTTGGGCTCTCGTTGCTCGTGTGTCGTGTGCTTGTGTATCTCGGTGTCTCGTCTCCACCGCGGCAAGGGGGTTCGTCCTCCTTTTATAGACCAAGGAAGGAGCGAATCACATGCGCGCCACGCTATTTAGCTACGTGAGGGAGCGTGGTGTGCTACGCTGTAGAGTAGGCGGCCGCCCGGGCGATCCTTGCAGCGATCCGGCCATCATGGCGTATCTTGTACCCAAACAGTGGCGTCCTCGAGGGTAGAAGAGCGGCGGACGGCTGTGATGTCTTCGGATAGGCTCGAGGGAGTCGCCGACGTCGGTCCGTACGGGGTACGGGGAGTAGTTAAGGCGGCGTCCCCTTCTCACGCGCTCCACGCGTCGGAGCCGGTGCCACGGCGCACGGCGTGCGCCCGTACGCGCGGGGGCGGCAGCCATGCGTCACCGGTGGCGGGGATGGCGTCCCCACCGGCCCTAGCGCCTCCACCTAACCCCCGTAAGGTCACAAGAAAGTAAATCGAGGGTGCAGCCGGCCCCCCTTCGAGGGCTCGGTGCCTTAGCCGCTCTTGGAGCGGTGCACGGCGTCACGGGGCCCCGGCACCGCCGCGCCGCACCTGCCCCCCCCCCCCCCCCCCCCCCCACAGTGATGGGGATGGGCTCCCTCCTGGGGAGTTGGTGCGGCGGCACCGGGGCGCGAGCCCCGGCGCATGATGGCGCCGTCCCGCCGATGTCGGGGCATTAAGTGTTCGCGTACGGGGAACGGGCGCGCGTGCGCGGGGTGCCCTTGAGCGAGGCGGACCCCGTTCGAGGGCGGGGCGGACCCTCGAGCGAGGCGGACCTCGCTCGAGGGAGGCGCACCCCCTCGAACGGGGCGGAGCCCGTCCGGTGGAGGCGCGCACCCTTGAGCGGGGCGAAGCCTACTCGAGGGGGTCTTCGAGTGGGCTTCCTGGTGGGCCGCTGGGGCCTTCGCATCGTGGGCCATGTCCTGCATGGTTAAATAAGGCGCATTCGGTTTTGGCTTTGTTGCGGGTTTTAAGTGAGGATTTCCCAGCTGTTTAAGGGGACCCCTGGGGCTGTCCCCGACAACATTCATGTACATGTTCACACTAGGAATATTCCCTAGATTCGAGGATATTTTCGGAATGTAAAAAGTCCCTTCGTCTCCCTATAAAAGGGGGGTGCGAGGGCACATGTAAAGGGGTTCACAACTTTTGAGGCGAGTACGAGGCTTTTGGAGATTCTTTGTCTCCCTTTCGCAACTCTTGTGCATCGTTCTTACTCTTGTGTTCGGGGATTCCCTCCGATTTTTCGGACCCCCCAACATTGGCACCCACCGTGTTTCGAAATTCGAAAAAGCGCTCACGATGCCACCACAGAAGAGGTTGAAGAAGAACGCTCCCCCAAGACCGATCGAGAAGAGCACCATCATGACGAAGACAACGAGAATCTCTCACAAACCCGAACCTTCGAACATCATAAACCAAGAACGAAGAGCAAAACTTGAGGCTCTCCGAGAAAGCAAGATCCGAGAAGGCGGCGCACACCGTAGAACAGCTTGCTTGCGAACAAGATGCCCATGAAAACAATGATGATGATGATGATGAAGTGGTAGACAAAGAACTAGAGAGAGTTCAGCAAAAAATACAGCAACTTCGAAAGAGAAAGAAAAATTTGCGAACCAAATTTGCAAGCAAAAAGAAAGGCTTCGAAAAGCTAGAAAAACTAAATCGAGCAAGAGAGCAAATTGAGATAATACAAAGAGAAATTAAAGAAATGCAAGAACAAGATAACGAGTTCAACGTGGCGGGACTCACCGTACCGAGAACTCGGTCAATACACGGGACCCCGAAAGAAAATGTCTTCGCGGGTAATGGAATCTCACAATTCGTGGATCCTGAATCACCACTCTCCATAGGCTTGCAAACTGCACCATGGCCATCAAAATTCAAACCAGTATCTCTACCAAAATATAATGGTTTCGGAAATTCTAGACAGTTCCTCATGAGGTACGAATCGACCATAAACTCAGCCGGAGGAGATGATGTTGCACTGGCCAAATCCTTCATCATTGCCTGTGAAGGTCCGATTCGAATCGGTACTCTCTCGCTACAACCACACTCAATCAAATGTGGGTCGATCTCAAGACGAAATTCATGCAGACATTCCAGATATTTCATGAAACAACAGCTGAGTCATCAAATCTGTACAACTGCAAACAGAAAAACAAAGAGTCATTACGGAACTTTGTAAGAAGATTCATGTAGCAAAGATCCCAGATTTCCGAAGCGGATGACAAAACAACGATCAAGGCACTAATCAAGGGTCTGACTCCAGGACCAACAGATTCACACTTGACACGAAAGAAATCCAAGACAATTGATGAACTTTTTCATGAACTTGAAGAATACATCTTGTCCGATGATGATCATCGCAGAAGAGTAGCTGAACGAAACGAAGCACGACAAGGCAATAGAGAAATGACGTGGAGACCTCAATCTCAGGATCCGCGAAACATCAATAATGTGGAAAATCCTCACCCCCAATCGAACAACGAGACCATGCATAAGAGGAGGATTTGCACCCGGGGAGAAGGGGAAGGGGAAGAGGACCCCCGAAACTCACAAACCACAATCCAAGAGATCCGTACTTCTATTGCCAGTATCACGGAAGAGGACATAGCACCGAAGGGTGCCCAGAAACCAAGAAGAATATTGCCAAGATTCAGAAAGAGAAGGCAATTATGAGCATCGCCTCCTCAATGCCGAACCAACTTCGCCCTAACTTCTGGCAATCAAAATTCATGAATTCTCAACCAAATCCAGTTGCAATGCAGCAATTTCAGCAATCACAACCATCCTGGCAACCTTCTCAGCAGTTCTACCCTCAGTCGCAGGCAATTCAGTCAATCCAGCAATCGCAGTCAATCCGAGAAATATTGCCGCCACCACCCGGACGGTTCGTCAAGACCGAGAATCAAGTTCAAGACCTCGAATTCGAAAGCCTTTCCAACTTTCGGGACAATCATGCCAATCACGGGAGGGTCGGCCATGGAATTTGAAACCAAGAAGCAAAAAAACAACAACTTCGGATTTGTGAACACCAACATCAACGACGGTCCGGGTGTCCAGTGTGCGACGAGAATGGGCCAAGGTGCCAATCACTTTCACTGAGGAGGATTTCAGATTGAAATCCACGAATCATAATGATGCCATGGTCACAGAAGTGAATATAGCTAGATAGGTTATCAGAAAGATTTTGGTAGACAATGGAAGCTCGGCAGACATCTTATTCTTGAAAACTTTCGAGAAAATGAACCTGAGTCAGCACATGTTGTGTCACACCCCGAAATTTCCCAATTTCGGGATGTGAATAGAAAAAATAATTAAATAATGATTTTCTCATAATTTTAAAACTTTTCCAATATTTATTTTTTCTTTACGGGAAATATAGAATATGGAAAAAAACTTTGTTTGATTTTCTAAATTAAATAAATTCTTTCGATGTGAGTGTTGCATTCATGTTGATGCATCTTGGTTTTTCATGAGTGGAAAAGGCTTTTAAAATACGTTCGAGTGCTGATCAAATCCTCTTGAGAATTTTTTTCATCTTTTTCTGGAATTCCTTCTCATTTTCTTTGAGCTTATTCTATTTATTAGAAGGCTCTAAAATCTTTCTCATAAGCTCATAAGCTATAGCATCTACTTCCTTAATTATTATTTGTGTCTAAGCTAATCTCTGCTGAAAGTATCATGTTTGCTTTACTCCCAGAAGACTTCTACATCGGCCTGCAAAAAGGTCACGTTTATTCCTCCTCTCCAAGATTTTGTCTTCTTCTCGTAGCTTCCTCACGTTTGCACGAGTTGGGCCAAACCAAGCAAATCAAGTTGCTGGCCATCAACGCCAAGAAAAAAAGGTGGACAAACCGAAGGCATCTCCCGTTTCTAACTATCTATATCATGTTTTTGGGCTCTTCCTCTTTGATGCTGCAATCCCGGCCCAACGGAGTTGGAATCGACAAACACATATCCTAGACACGTCCCCGCCGGTGTTATAAATAGCCGCAATCGTGGCCCTCGCCTCTCTCGTTTCGCCGCAAATCGCGCCGCCATCCCATGCCCTAGCTTTCTCGCCGCACTCGGGTACCGAACCAAGGGAGGCCTCGCCGTTCATCCATGCCGCGGTGCGCCGGAGGCTAAAAATCGTCGTTCCGAAGTTTTAGCCTCGCAGCTCGCCGTCCAATGCAAGCTTCTTCGTCGGCACTGTTGTCGACATCGTCGCCGCCAGCATGAAAGTCATCGGCGGACTGTAGCCCATCCGCTGGTCCCGACCACCAGTCGGACTCGCATCTTCTCAGTGAGAGCCCCTCCGTGTCTTTTCCCTCCAGCAGTTGTTTCTCGATCTCTTGTTTCTCCGTGATTGCTTTTGCCGCACTCTAACATCGCCATCCGCTGATCAACCATTGCTGCTGCCGCAGGCAAAGATCGCCGTTGCCCAGAGTTTTACCAGGTACTCGCGATGATCAACCGTGATGGGCCGCTGAGGTGCCGACTCGATCCGCTCGTCGAACACGTCCACGCGTCGAGCAGGGAGCCATGTCCCGTTCGATCTCCGCCGCCATCGTTTATCTCGTTCCTCAGCTTCGGCCGTAGGGCGCACTACGTACGTGCATGTGCATGTTCACGCACGTGCTTCGTGCCTAGACCGCCGGCGAGGGCGGCAACACCGGGGATAACCGGCGGCCGGCACCTCGCATCGCCGTGTGGGACGCTTTCGTTGCCTCCGTCCGGCACAAGAGCGATCCAGCGTCTCCTGAAGCCTCGTGACTACGAGCCGCACGTTTCCATCTAGTCGCCGCCGACGAAGCACCGTGCGCCCCCGTGAAGATCGGCCGGGCCGTGTCGCCATTCCGGCCGGCCATAGATTTCCGTCCTTTGCTGTCTGTGGCGAGCGCGCAGTCCATCACCGTCGCCGTCTTGCCGAGCTCACCGACCACGCCGCCGGTAAGAACCCTCGCTTGCACCTTTCCTTCAATACCTTTACTCTCAACTAATCAGTACCTTCATGTACGTATCTACCAACAGCAACATGTTTGCTAGCTTTTATGCATGCATGTCCAATTTTTGTCTCTAATCCATGCTACTACTACCCTGTCGTGCGGCCTATGGCCGTGCCTTATTGATCCTTGCTGCCTCGGCGCTGAAGCCACCTCCTGTTTCTTTGCAGTGGTTGCTAGTTTTCTGGTGCAAAGCACATGCATGGAAGCTCGAGCGAGAAGATGCATGGCAGCCATAGAAAGAGAGTCACATTCGTACATAAGAAAAGAAGCCATCTACCATGCATGCAAAGGTGACATCATGGTGAGATCATACATCGATCATTAGGATTTCTCTTCTAGCAAAATAATTAGGATATGTTTGTTTTGCTTCATAAATCTTGTGCCCTTGAAACTCCATAAGTCTTTTAGCCTTGACTATCTTTAATCCGTTAAATAATCATATACCATCTTCATGGTGACATCATCTTTATGTCATATTCAATCGAGTTGTCTTTTTCTTGTTATTAAAATTCATATCTTATTCTATTCAATTTCGATCTCGGTAATTCTTTCACTAACATGTTCCTCCTAACTTGTTTTGTACCGTTGTAATACGTTTGTGCCGTTGTATAGTTCGTTTCACCATAACTTATGCGTTAGCATGTGTGTCACCTATTACTTGTTTTAATAATTAAAGTTGCTCGTTAATCTTGACTAATTCTTATTTAATTGGTTTTCTAAATAAAAGTGATTAGGTTCTACTTCGGTTTTCTTTAATCACGGTTTAAGTTGTTTAATTTTTATTTATAACTAGCTTTTATAAATAAAAGATGCTTAGTGCTACCTATCGATTTTCATAATAAATTTAATATGCTTAATGGTATTATAATTATCTTTTCAATATTAATATGCTTAGTTGAACACGAAATATAAAGTTATTCGATTAGATTCTTTCACATGCTTTGTCTTTTAATATTAATTGTTAATTGGATATAACTTGTACTTAAATATTTGCTAATAAATATGATTAGGTTTACCGTGTTTTCTTAACTAAACATAACCTGCTTTGCAATATTCTTGCCACATTATTTTATAATTAAAACATATGAAGCACGTAGTCTTTTGTTGTTTGATAATAATCTTTTGAAAGCTTCGACCTTAGTTTTGTTTTCAACGTTCTTTCGTCGTTGCGTAAGCATAGAATCAAACCTATCCTTTAGTGCGCTCTTTTAAAGCTTTCTTTTGATTGGTGCATTGTTCTTAGTTATACTTGTTGCTTTGCATGTTGTGCCGATGTTTGCTTCGAGTAGAAGAAGGATCGTTGTTCGTTGCTTTGAAGATAAGGAGTTTCAAGAGAGCAAGTGTTGAAGAGTTGTAAGAGTAGCTTTTCGTTGGAGAAAGGCAAGTGTCCCTAACCACCTTCTACTTATGCTTTATTACAAGAATACTTTTGCATTAATTGGAACATGGAGAACCACCCAGGAAAACAGTGCAACCACAAGACATATGGCTCTGTCTTGGCCAATTAATTAGAAAACCTGGTGTTTAGGTATGCTTTACCCGATAGGGGGTTGGGGGTTGCCGTAGTTGGTGTATAGCTCGGCCCTCGGACCGATCTGCTCTATGGTAGCTTCGCGGGCGAGAGAGGTTTATGCATTGCGCCGTCAAGTAACCTAGCGAGCGATCCGCACCGGGGGATCTTTGTAAAGGCCTCGTAGCGTCCCTATGCAATCACACCTCGGTAGTGTGGTATGGTGTCTTGCAAACACCGCATGGTTGGGTCTAAAGTTCTTCGGGACTTTTACGCGACTTGTGGGTAAAGATGTACGACCTCTGCAGAGTGTAAAACTAATCGATTAGCCGTGCTCACGGTCAAGAGCGGCCTGGACCCTCACATGATTAATTAAACTTAAAGATGGACTTTAAATCGTTTCTGGTTAGTTCTTGTGGCCTTGCTGAGTACCAACCATAAGTGTACTCATCCTTGTTTACTGCTGCTCAGAAGCAAAAGGTGTGAAGCTGTTGAAGATTGTGTTGATGCTAGGCGTACGTAGCCCCCAGTCGATTGCTTGTGGAGTTGGTGCCTCCATTTCCAGGATTGAGCTGTATAACTCCGATAGAATAGTAAGTTTGTTTATGTTTTTATGCGGATCTTTATTCTTGTTATTCACTTATGTCTACTATATGCATGAAACTTGATCCTGGCATGCATATAGGTATGCACTTGGTTTGCTTTTCTAAAACCGGGTGTGACATGTTGCATCCACCGGAGTACCCATTGCGGGGTTTCGGAGGAAAACCAATCAAGCCGAGTTGGAAAAGTATCCCTTCCCGTATCATTTGGAGATCTTGACAACGCCGAACAAAAACTCTTTTTTTGATGTGGTTGACATCTATCACCCATATCTCGTCATTTTCAGCAGAGTTTTCATGAACAAATTCGATGCAGCCATAAGATAGCAGTTCTTGTGTATGAAGATACCAGCACCCAAAGGGGTTATCACTATGTTTGGCGATCAGCAAGAGGCTCGAAACATAAAAAAGGGTCATACCCCGGGTCAAATCAACGTGTATCAGCTGAAGTCATCTGGAGAAAGATAAGAACCTTACGTAGAAGCCAAGAGAGATAAAGAAAAAATCAAGATAGTGGCTGACGGTGAAACCAAAAAAGTGTACTTGGATGATACGCCGTGGCGGCGTACGCTTTATCCGCCAAAGACCGACGTGGTGACATACGAGGACCTTCTTGGCCACCACCGCCGGCGGTCTAGAACCTCATCGCCACCACCGGCGACGAGTCGTATCACGGCTCGGCTAGCGAGCGCCCCACGCAACCTCACACGGGTATGCGAGTGGGACTTCTCCGGCGTGCGGACCTAGTGATGTTTCGGCGGTTCCTCAACACCGCGGACTACATCGGTTCGGCTGCTCCGATGACTCCGGCGTCGGAATCTATGTGTTGACGGTGAAAATCCGTCAACCTAGCCATGAGTTTACCTTCGGTGTTGGCATGAGTTTTATACCTTATCCATTGGTACTAACCCCCGTGGTATAACAAGTTCACGTGTGCATGTCGGTTTTGGAGTTTAATGTTTATGCGGGGTTTTAGTGTTGAATGCAAGACTTTCGGGATAAGTTCATCAAGCACCTCATGACAAGACCTTGAAGCCCTGAACAAGTCATGCAATGAAGCAAAATTAACTCCAAGAAGCCGGGGACTTGATCCGAGAAGACGACAGACTCCAGGGACCTGACCAGAAAAGTGCTGAATCTTGCAAGACAAGGAGTTGAGTCCAATTCGGAGAGAAACCGACGACATGGACCTACATGCAGAAGGGGGAAACATCCAGGAAGCAAGGGAACCGACCTCGGGCAAAGGAGCCCACGGGCTGGGCCTAAATGGGCCCGGGCCGGCC
This sequence comes from Cenchrus americanus, assembly GCA_947561735.1. Classification (NCBI taxonomy): domain Eukaryota; kingdom Viridiplantae; phylum Streptophyta; class Magnoliopsida; order Poales; family Poaceae; genus Cenchrus; species Cenchrus americanus. Next base: position 85,305,766 of record OX387240.1, on the reverse strand, counting down.
GGCCCCGGTCCGATCGGCCCGGGCCCATTTTGGGCCCAAATCCGTCCTCCTTTGCCCTAGCCGCCAATCGGGCTATTTATAGTCCCCCGACCGAGAGCCACGCGAGAGAAGATTTCGTCTTCGGCCACCGAGAAGCAGAGAAGAGAGGGACACCATCTAGGAGAGGAGAGGGTCGAGCTAGTTGACTAGGGTTCCCCTAGCCGACGTGGGAACCTTGCACGGAAGACCACGTCGGAGTTCCGGAGCTAGAAGCAAGATCAAGGAAGGATCCCGGTGGTGATCTTGTGTATGTATCATTGTTATAGTTGAATTATCAAGTTGAATCTTTTCCCAGCGATCAAGTGTTTCCTCGAAGATTTCGTTTTTCGATCGGCTTTGCTTATTCCAATTCTATTCTCGAGATAGATTACATAGGGTGTTCTTGTAGCCGCGGTGGCTAGAGGTACACGCCGGATCTTCCGAAAGAATCTCGACTTGTCTTTTGACTCGCCCTAAGCTCCCCCGCATGAATAGGGATACGTTGTGACAGAACGGGGGTCTCGAAAGGCGGATGTTTTCGGATTTGGACGGGAAACCACGATTTAAAGAGGCTTCTATTAAGATTCGATTTGCTACTTCTTCTCTTGCTTGGAACTTCAACAAAAGGCTTACCCCGATCCCTCTAGATCGGTTTATCTACCCAATCTTACTTTGTTTTCTCCGGTTTTTAGTAGATTAGATTCGTTTTGTGTCTTTTATTTAGATGCATTAGGTTCTTTATTGAAGATTGCGGTTATTTGGCTTTAATAGATTAAGTCTTGTGTCACACATTTGTTCCACGGATTCGATACCTTGGGTTCACCACTCGAGGGAAGAAGGGTCCCTTGACTACGACGGGAGACTTGTACGCTTGCGAGTCACGAACGAACTTTGATACAATTATTAACCGTCAACAAGCCCCTTTTTCTGGCGCCGTTGCCGGGGAACAAGTGATCAAGATTTGATTTTTTTTATTGCTTTTTTTTGTAATTTTCAGTACTGATTTTGTTTTATTTTTGCATCTATTAAATTTTGATCATCCTCAAAATACATCTAATCTAGTTTGTCTAACTCTAGTCTTTATAGATTTGTTTTGTTTTCTAGTTTTTTTTTGCATACTTTGTTTATTGCTAACCCTAACAGGAGATGGACGGCTACCTCTCCAACAAACCCCATAATTTTGTGGATGATCCGGAAAAACTTTACGAGGGCTAAGGAGACGCGAAGCACATCAAGCTAAAAAGTTGGATTTTGTAGATTCGGAGTCGGAAGACAAAGGATCGCGGGAGTCTCCGGAGAATTCACCACCTCAAAGTCCGCGGGAGAATCGACTTCCACCAATGGGTGACCAACCACCGGAAGAACGCAAGATTGGGGAGCTATGCACCCCAGACATCATCGACCTACCAATCTTGAACCTCGAGGAGATCGGAAGACCGTTCGAGATCAAGACCTCAACAATCCGCATGGTGCAACATTCACCCTTCACCGGCAAAGAGGACCCGAACCTTCACCTCCAAGCATTCATTCAACTATGTCAGACTTTCAACATGGATGGGGTGACTCAAGACCAAATGAGGGCAAGGCTTTTTCCGTTTTCACTACTCGGGAAGGCTTTGCAATGGTTCCACTCTCAACCGGCAGAGACGGTGCAAAATTGGAACACGTTGATGAAGGCTTTCATGAAGGAATACTACTCACGGGTAAAACTCAAAGTTTGCGTAATAAGATTGCCACCTTTGTTCAATATCCTACGAAACTATCTCGGAGGCATTCGAGCGCTTCAACGAGTACACCGGGCGGTTCCACATCACAAGTTCCCGAAAGAAGACCTTGTGCAAAAGTTCTATCAAGGACTCACCATGGCGTCAAGGACGATCATCGATGCATCAGCGGGAGGATCTATCATCGAGCTTACACCGACGGAAGCTTTCACGCTATTCAAGAAGGTCGCGGATAATGACACGTGGGCGTCATCCGGGCGCCTACATCCGGTTCAACCCATGGGGAACGTCAAAGGAGTCTTGCAAGTGGAGAAGGAAGACATACTTGAGGGCAAGATCGACTCGCTCATGAGGAGGTTGGAGAAGATGGAGATGGAAAAGAAAGAGGCTCAAGACTTGAAGGTCGCCGAAGCAAGGTCCACATGCGAAGAATGTGGAGAGTATGGCCATGTCCGCAAAGATTGTCCGGAGGAAGCCAAAGTGCTCGACTACATGAGGAAGGGAGAATTGCCGAACTTCCGCTACGGGCAAGGTAGGCCTCAATTTAATGCAAGCTCATCTATTCCTAACGCGGTTCCGCTTCGGATACAATTGAAGGAGTTCATGGATGAGCAAGCTAAGATCAACAAGGACACCGTCACCAAGTTCAAGACCATAGACAAGGTGTTGGAGAACATCGATAGCAAAGTGACGGAGGTCGGAAGTTCCAATCATCAAGTGCTCAACATGATGAAGATGCTCGAGACGCAAGTTGGACAACTTGCGGGGCGCCTCACTAATGATGAAGGGAAGCTTCGGGACAACCCAAATGTCCCGAATCGGCAAAGGCCATTCAAACACGTTCGGGGAAGGAGACCGAAGATCCGGAACGTTCCGCGGGAGCAAGGAAGCTTAAACCGTCCACCGAGGGTGGAAGGAGCTGCTAAAGAGAAGGTTACGGGGATCGTCACCGAGGAACCCAAATTCGAGATGTCGGAGGATGACACGAGGATACCGCAACTCAAGCCACGCTACTTCCGAGGTAAACTTGACAACCACTTTGAGAAGTTTGTGTAAGTTGTGCGTAGACTTAGCATCAACATGCCATTACTAGATGCCCTACAAGTACCTACATATTCTCGTTACTTTAAAGACATACTTGCAAATAAATATGAGATAGCAACACTCGGGGTAGATCATGTCAAGATGTCCGAGGAGTGTAGTGCAGCTATTGCTTATGGGCTAGAGAAGCAAAAAGACCCCGGGTGCCCTACAATTCCATGTTCAGTTGGTTCTTTCAACTTCGAAAAGGCGTTATGCGACCTTGGAGCTAGTGTGAGTGTCATGCCGAGGGATGTGTTCGAGAAGCTACGCCTACCGATGGAGCCTACGGGAATATGTTTGGAGTTGGGAGACAACTCCATTCGCTATCCCTTAGGCATTGCCGAAGATGTACCCGTGAAGATTGGACACCACTTCATCCCCGTCGACTTCGTTGTGCTCGAGATGGGAGAGAGGGAGAAGCCGCCGCTCATCCTAGGGAGGCCGTTCCTCAAGACCGTGGGAGCAACTATTGATGTTGGCAAGGGGGAGATCATGTTCGATATCAACGGAGAAAGGAGTTCCTTCAAGTTCCGTCCAAGGATTTAGGCATGCAACATGATTGGAGTGAAGGGAGAACCAAAACAAACGGAGGGGCTGAAAAAGAAAAGGGAGCCGAAAAAAATGAACGTAACGAAAATCAAAGAAGGTGTTGCATCCGTCAAGACAAAGGAAGAGAAGCCGCTGTGAAGACCAAAAAAATGACTAAGCCAACTAAGCCGGAAGTCAAGCCCGCGCCCAAGATGGTGCGGAAGTAGATGGTGCGGAAGTGGGTACCCAAGATTGCAACGCCCGCAAAGAGCGTTGATCCGGAGTAATCAAGTGAAGAAGTCTAGCTATAGACTATAAACGAAGCGCTAGGCGGGGAGGCAACCCGTTTCGTCAAGTCGAGTCAAGAATAAGCTACGGGAGGACAACCCGATTCCAGGTTTTTCGAGTATTTTTAATAATTTAGTTTTTGAGTTTTTCTACGCAAAGACATTAGACTTAGAAGTGGTTGAACAATATTAGAGACATAATTCTTGATTGAATGTTTGCTTTATCATAAACCCTTTGCATGAACCCTCCTTTGTGCTTGTTTGATTCTTTTCTTTTCGAGAAACCCCACAACCAAATAATTTCAGAACCTTAACTCAACCTTTCACCCTCATTATGGTACTGAGGTTGACTTATTTTTCATGCTAAAACCACACGAGTAGAGCCACGATTCATGTTTAAGTGTTAATAAAATTCAGCACGTGGTAGGACTCGCGTGAACCTAGAAATCAAAGCTTTTGGTTGGTTTTAAAAATCTTTATCCTTGGTTTCTCTAGGATTAGAATTTTTCTAAGCCTCTTCTAATTTTGTTTTATTCAAAATCTTTCTTATTTAGCCAAAATTAGAACCTAAACCTATGCCCCCATGATCAAGCCGGGAAATGTTTGCTCTCAACCGATGAAGGCAAACTATACCGGTGAGACCGAAATCGACGTAGTCAAAAAATATTTTCGACTTACATTTGTTTTTAATGGTTTAAAAACTTCTCTAAAATTATGCTTGAGCTCTTGCATGGCTCTGAAAAATATTTTAAATTTCGAATTAGAGGAGTGCTTAACCTTAAACACACCTAAATGGAGGCAATCTAGTTTGAATTAATCATGCATGCACCATTGGATTCCCTTTTATCAACTTTCACCAATTCCACATGCAAAGGACAAGCATGGTGGGCAGCAAGCATCAACTTTGCAGGATTTTCATGGTGGCATGTGAAGCAAGTGGAGCTAGGGAGCATGGACATGACCCAAAGCATGGAGCATCAAGTGGGAGGACCAATAATTCAAGAAAAGGAGTGGACGAGAGCGTTTGGGCGGTGCAACTCGTGGAGCACGCGGGCGGGGAAAGTTGCGAGAGGCGAAATGATCGTGCTTCGGGAGAAAGACGCGGCGGGGAGGAGCCGTAGGAGGAGCCCGGGCCGGCCGGCCGGCCGGCCGGCCGGCCGCCCTATTTAAGGAGCCCCCGGCTCCCGTTTTCTGCGAGCAAGCTTCCCTCTCCTTCCCTTGTTTGTGTGTTCAAGTTTATGTGCTCGGAACCTCCGTAGACATAGCCAACCATCCCAAGCTTGATAGCTCAAGAAAAAAATCCACATCCTTAATCCACTCAAAGTCCACATCCGAAGCAAAGAGTTTAAGTGCCTAGTTTACCGGTTGCAACCCGGAATTTTAGTTGAAGAAAGAGTGCAGCAACCATGTGGAAGAAGACCACAAGTCTCTTCTCCAAGAAGAAGAGTTCGTCGTCGTCCAAGTCGTCATCAACCACGTCTTCAAGGAGGCACTCGGTTTCCGAGTCTCCCGGAGCATGGAGACGGACACGGCACCACCGAGGAGGAACGACGCTCTCCTCCTTGGTGGTATGAGGGCTGCGAGAAGCACTTCCATGAGGTTCGCCGAACCTCGTGGGCACACGGAGGAGCAGCCCGCGCCACCACGACGATCGACTCGCTCAACTGCACCACCTCCTTACACCCCGACACAATCTTCGTACGGCTTCATCATCTTGTCGGCGGAGGAGGAGGAGAGGCTCGCCAATCTTGAGAAGAGGCTTGTGCCAAACGTCGAGTTCGACGACCAAGCACTCTACACCTTGGGTTTTTGCACCGACATATACTATATGTTGGGGCACCTCGGATGGGTGCGGTTCTCCAACGGAATATCGGTGGACACCCATTTAGGTTACGCCTTGGAAATTTTGATGACTATTGCACCCATCGTTGATGATGATGGGGTGCAAAGCTTGTCATTCCGGTTGGAGGGAATCGAGCAAGTGGTTCCCTACGAGCACGTTAGGGAGCTGCTTGGATTCCACAAGGGAGCTCCGGAGAAAGTTGACGTGCCACCCGGCATGTTGGCGGGATTTTGGAACATGATCTCCGGAGAAGCCCATCAACAACGCAATTGCATCCGCAACCCCTTTATCCGGATATTTCACTCTTGGATGTGCAAGAGGGTATTGGGGAGGATGAAGGAAACAAAGGTGACCGACACGGAGTTGAATTGGCTATACTCGACTTTAATTGCCAGGCAGCCAATTGACCCCTCTTACCTCATGATCAACCGTTGGTGTTGTGAAGCAACATCGGGGGCGGGTAATATTGGTTTGGGGTGTTACCTCTCCATGTTGGCCTTTTCCTTGCGACCGGGGATCGCAAGAAACCCCGCTCACCTTTTGCGTGGTACCTCTCTCGGTTTTGAGTATTTGCGGCAAGGCAAATACATTAGTGGAGATGAGAGAGGAGGTTATCGGTTGGCCATAGTGAACCTACCCCTTCCGAATGAGAGGCTTAGGCTTTTCACCGAAGGAAGGGAAGATTGGTTGGAAGAGGGATTACTTGTCCCTGCAAGGAAGAACAAAAGAGGAAGAATCGTAGAGGAAGGAACATCCTCCGCACAAGCGAGTGGAGCACAACCCAATGTGCAACCATTCGGCGGGGTTCCTCCTCCGCCAAGTTATTACGGAGGGTCACAACAACAAGCATGGGGGGGTGGTGCACCGGTACCCCCACAAAATTATGTTGTGCCCAACGCTAACTTCGCGGAGTCCTACGCTCATCATCCCCAACCACAACAAAGCATGGCCATTATTGGAGGGTATGCTGCTAGAAATGCTCAAAACATCGCAGCCATCCAATCTAACGCAGCCCAACTCGGTGAAGGCAACGCAAATATTGCCTTTGAACTTGGACGTCTTCACCTTGTGGAGCCAAATCAATTCGACGGAGGAAGCGTCCAACCATATTATGAGCAAGGGTATTATTATCAAGACTATCAACATCAACCACCGGCGGAGGACTAGAAGATTTAGGAACTTTAGTTTTCTTTTCTTTTCTTTTTCTCTGTAATTTTCAGCTTTTGCTTATGTGTGTTTGCGTAGTATTTTCTGTTTTTATTTAAATTTCAGCAAGCATGTTTGTTTATTTTCAGTATGTATTTCAACTTGATGTCACCATTAATAAAGACACCACCTTGATTTTATCATTGGAAAAGTTACAAAATTCGTGCCATGATGATATATGATTAAAATTGCAGCTTTGTTCATCTTTGTAATTGATTTATGCATGTTTAAGCTAGTGCTCTCTTAAAAATACAGATCTGAATTTATTTAAATACTAGCTTAATTTTCAGCGGAGGTTATGATTAAAATAAAGACCCATGGTGTTTTATGTGCTCTCAAGTTATGAATAGATTAAAGATGTCTTTTATGCTCAAAAATATCGCTAACCTTGTCACAAATATCACTTGTGTGTTGCTCAACCTATCCAAAGCCTTATATATATTTGAGTGCATAAACCTTAGTGTACAAGATTTATTTTTGAGTGAGTTATTGCAGGCCATGATTTCTGCGGCCCGAGACTAAGAAGCTGGTCATTCCATTTTTGCGTATCTATCTTTTTGCTAGCCTCTTATCCGTGCATTGTGTATCCCCGCATCGAGAGATCTCACAAACTTCGCCGGATATCCACCCTTAAACCAAATATCATTTTTTGTGATTACCTCCTTGACCACAACCTATCGTTGAGAATGGATCATCAATTCAAGGAAGATCGCAAGACGGTGCCAACGTTGAAGATTTCAAGTATCTCTCCAAGGAAAAATATTCCGGTACCTACCTTATTTTTCGCCTCTTTGCTCGAGGACGAGCAACGTCTAAGCATGGGGGAGGAGGTAGGTACGGTGCAGTTTTAGAGTTCAAAGGGGAATATTTTTAAAAAAAATGATGAAAGAAAAAAAAATCCAGTGATACTCATGACTTTCAAGGTATAAAAAAATCAAAACTTCGTTGTGAAAGTCATGGACTGAATATATGACAAGAAAAAAAAATGAATGAATGAAAGAAAGAAAAGAATGAGAAATATGAGAAAGAGAAAAAATATATGTGCGTAAAGTAAACTCCCTAGCTCTCTAAAAGTGCATTCAAGGCTTCAAGTTAAAAAGATCCATTCTCATTTTTCCAACCATGTGCAATCCGATAACGAGGACTTCCCTTGTGCCTCGGGATCACTCTTTGCCATTTGCACATGTCCACTTATCTAAAAGTGTGTGTATTTTTCTCTTTCCCCTCCTTGATTTAACATTATTTTCCAATGACCTTTTTGACGAGTCTCGGTAAGACCATGAGAAGCTTGTCTTGTTTTGACAACACCTCATTTATAAAATCTTGTTAGGACTAAACTTTCCCAAAGCTCCATATAAAGCCTACCACATATATATGAGAGGGAAAGGAGTAGAATGTATAGGCTTGAGAGACAAGTGAGATGAGAGTTCATGAGCAATATACAAGATGATTTAAATTTGTGAACTTGATTTAGCTTTTCTTATTCTCGTTCTTTATTTCAAAAATTTCGAGATCTATTTAAAACTTTGTGAGCATGTTAATACTTGTGGGATAAGCTTAATAAGAATCTACCCTCCGTAGAGATGAAGGCTAGCACATTATGGAACTTTAATGAATTAAAATTTTGAGAGCATTATGTTTTCTCATGTGTAATCAAGTGCAAAGTTTAAACATTGTTTGGCAATGGTGATATCCATCGAAGGCTTACTCGAGGACGAGCAAGGTTTAAGCATGGGGGAGATGTTGACGGTGAAAATCCGTCAACCTAGCCATGAGTTTACCTTCGGTGTTGGCATGAGTTTTATACCTTATCCATTGGTACTAACCCCCGTGGTATAACAAGTTCACGTGTGCATGTCGGTTTTGGAGTTTAATGTTTATGCAGGGTTTTAGTGTTGAATGCAAGACTTTCGGGATAAGTTCATCAAGCACCTCATGACAAGACCTTGAAGCCCCGAACAAGTCATGCAATGAAGCAAAATTAACTCCAAGAAGCCGGGGACTTGATCCGAGAAGACGACGGACTCCGGGGGACCGACCGGAAAAGTGCCGAATCTTGCAAGACAAGGAGTTGAGTCCAATTCGGAGAGAAACCGACGACATGGACCTACATGCGAAGGGGGAAACATCCGGGAAGCAAGGGAACCGACCTCGGGCAAAGGAGCCCACGGGGCCGGGCCTAAATGGGCCCGGGCCGGCCGGCCGAGTCGGTCGGCCCGAGGCCCATTTTGGGCCCAAATCCGTCCTCCTTTGCCCTAGCCGCCAATCGGGCTATTTATAGTCCCCCGACCGAGAGCCACGCGAGAGAAGATTTCGTCTTCGGCCGCCGAGAAGCGAGAGAAGAGAGGGACACCATCTAGGAGAGGAGAGGGTCGAGCTAGTTGACTAGGGTTCCCCTAGCCGACGTGGGAACCTTGCACGGAAGACCACGTCGGAGTTCCGGAGCTAGAAGCAAGATCAAGGAAGGATCCCGGTGGTGATCTTGTGTATGTATCATTGTTATAGTTGAATTATCAAGTTGAATCTTTTCCCGGCCGATCAAGTGTTTCCTCGAAGATTTCGTTTTTCGATCGGCTTTGCTTATTCCAATTCTATTCTCGAGATAGATTACATAGGGTGTTCTTGTAGCCGCGGTGGCTAGAGGTACACGCGGATCTTCCGAAAGAATCTCGACTTGTCTTTTGACTCGCCCTAAGCTCCCCGCATGAATAGGGATACGTTGTGACGAACGGGGGTCTCGAAAGGCGGATGTTTTCGGATTTGGACGGGAAACCACGATTTAAAGAGGCTTCTATTAAGATTCGATTTGCTACTTCTTCTCTTGCTTGGAACTTCAACAAAAGGCTTACCCCGATCCCTCTAGATCGGTTTATCTACCCAATCTTACTTTGTTTTCTCCGGTTTTTAGTAGATTAGATTCGTTTTGTGTCTTTTATTTAGATGCATTAGGTTCTTTATTGAAGATTGCGTTATTTGGCTTTAATAGATTAAGTCTTGCGTCACACATTTGTTCCACGGATTCGATACCTTGGGTTCACCACTCGAGGGAAGAAGGGTCCCTTGACTACGACGGGAGACTTGTACGCTTGCGAGTCACGAACGAACTTTGATACAATTATTAACCGTCAACACTATGACCCAGGCACGCAAGTGTTTCGTGGTGGTTGTCGACGACCGGGCCGATGACGTGAACACGGCGAGGGGCTGGCGACGAAGACGCTCCCCAAAACCCGGGGACGAGCGCACCCTAGAACCCGGGCCCAAGCGCACATCCCACCTCTCCAATGGGAGGCATGAGCATCAACGTGCAGCTGGCCCAAGTGCTCGAGCTCGAGGCTAAGCTCGTAGAAGAGTATCACGCGGTACGACTACTATGCGCCTCAATTGCCGGAGAAGCCTCGACACGCGGAGAACGCATGCGCGAGCTGGGCAAGCAGGCTCGCGAGCGTCAATACCAACTTCAATGTCGTCGACCAAAACACGCCACCGCACGCGAGTCGAAACTCATCACGGCGGCGACGCCGCTCCGGGGCCATGCTCGCGCCCTCGACACCCGAGGGGCGCGAAACCCGCATCGCGAGGCGCGAGGCTCTCATCGAGCGGGCGGCCCTAAAACAGAGCCGAAAACTCGGCATCCCACATACACCGGCAAGGCGGTGCGCGGGACGAAGGCGGCGCCCAAGGCCAAGAGGCATTCGTCCACGCGGGCGGCGTGGCGGGGCAACTAGCCAACCGGGGAAGAACGCCGGACGGGGGAGCGGATCCTTGATACACGTGAGCGAGGCTCGGGACGGCGATGCTCACAATGTCATCAACGCTCGCCGAAAGGGTGACACGGAGGCACGGGCGGCGACGGGCTACCACCCTCGGTGGGGCGGTCGCTACGACGGCCGTGAGGATCGCTCACCGACACCGGAACCCCGGGGAACCGTGTGTTCGGGCGGGGAGATCCGCACGGTGAGCTTCCCCGGCCGCTTCCGCCAGCCCACCTCGATCGACAAGTACACGGGGGAGACAGACCCTCGTGTGTGTGGCTCAACGACTACCGTCTAGCCTGCCAACTGGGCGGCGCCACCACCGACGAAGTAATCATTCGCAACCTCGGGCTTTGTTGCACCTCGCGGACTCGGCCTGTACGTGGCTCGAACACCTGCTGCCTAGTCAGATCCACAATTGGGACGACTTGGTTCGCGTGTTCGTAGGAAACTTTCGGGGCACATACGTGCATGCGGGAACTCCTGGGACCTGCGGGCGTGCAGCCAGAAGCCGGCGAGTCGCTCCGCGGCTTCATACGGTGCTTTTCCAAGTGCGCACCGAGCTCCCGAGCGTGGCCCGGTCCGAGATTGTTGCACGCCTTCCTCGAGGGCACGACTGCCGGGACCTCGTGCGCGAGCTCGGGCGGAGCCCACCGGTCGACTCCAACGATTTGTTCGACATCGCCATCGGCTTTGCTTGGGTGAGGAGGTGGTAGGGGCCATCTTCGACGGCAAGAAAGGCAAGCGCGTGGACCACGCGCCCGTGAAGGGCGACAAGTCCAAGGAGCCCCGGCAAAAGCACAAGCGGGGCAAGAAGGGAAAGAAATCATGTCGCGATGCACGCGCGCGGGCGCGCAACGACGACGAGGACGAAGCCCTCGCGGTCGACCCGGCTCGCAAGGGCCCTCGAGCGGCCCCTCGAGGCCCGGCGTGGTCGACGACACTGCGAAGAAGTCGTGCCCATACCACAAGACCCGGTCAACCACACCCTCGAGCGATGCGACATGCTCAAGAAGTACTACGGGGCCGCGCCATCACGAAGGAAGGCGAGGCTAAAAAGGATGGTGGAGACGGGGGTGCCGAGAGCTTCCCGGCGGTGGAGAACGTCTTCCTCATCTTCGGGGAGCCAACCGTGGACATGTCCAACAACCGGCGCAAGCGGGAGCGGCACGAGGTCCTCTCTGCGGAGAAGGCTTCTCCTTCCTTCCTCGGCGGTCGGAGGACGCCATCACCTTCGGCCCGCGAGGATCACCCGAACCGCATCCCCAATTCGAGCCGGTCGCCGTGGTTGTCGATCCGATCATCGGCAACTCGCGGTTCTCCAAGGTGTTGATGGACGGAGGTAGCAGCCTCAACATCTTGTACGCGCATACCCTGCGGCTGATGGGGGTCGGGTTGGACCAGCTGCGGCCCAGCACGACGTCGTTCCATGGCGTCGCGCCGGCAAGCGCATTCGGCCCCTCGGGCGGTCGATCCGCCGGTCCGGTTTGGCACGCCGGACAACTTCCGCAAGGAAACACTCACCTTTGAGGTGGTGGGGTTCGGGGGTGCATACCACACCATCCTTGGGCGTCCGTGTTACGCCAAGTTCATGGCGGTCCCGAACTACACCTACCTCAAGATGAAGATGTCGGGGCCGAAGGGCGTCATCACTTGTGGGCTCGTCGATCGAGCACGCATTCAAGCTGCGACATCGAGTTCGTGGAGCACGCCGAGGCCCCGGCGCTCGACGAGGCGCTTGTCGCAAACTTGGAGAAGCCGGACAACGAGAACCTCGACTCCTCCGCCAAGCATGCGGGCGGCTTCGAGGCCACCAAGCAAACAAAGGAGGTGCCCTTCGACCCCTGCTCGCCCCGAGGGCAAGACGTTGAGGGTCGGTTCCACCCTTGACCCGAAATAGGAAGTGGTGCTCGTCGACTTCCTCCACGCCAACACCGACATCCTTGCGTGGAGCCCCTCGGACATGCCGGGCATCCCGAGGGAGGTCGCCGAGCACTCCCTTGACATCCTACCTCACTCCCGAGCCGTGCAACAACGGGCTGCGGCGCTTCGACGAAGAACGACGCCAGGCGATCGGAGTGGAGCTGCGGAAGTTCCTCGAGGCCAGATTCATCAAGGAAGTCTTTCACCCTACGTGGCTAGTCAATCCTGTATTAGTTAAGAAAAAGAATGGGAAGTGGAGGATGTGTGTAGACTACACCAATTTGAATAAAGCATGTCCCAAAGTTCCTTTTCCTTTACCACGGATTGATCAAATCATAGATTCTACTGCGGGGTGCGAACTCTTGTGTTTCCTTGATGCTTATTCCGGGTGCAACCAAATAAAGATGAAGGAGTCCGATCAACTCGCGACTTCCTTTATCACGCCATTCGGCATGTTTTGCTACGTAATGATGCCATTTGGCCTCCGAAATGCGGGCGCTACGTACCAACGGTGTATGCAATACGTTTTCGGAGACCACATCTGGTGAACCGTCAAGGCGTACGTAGATGACATAGTCGTGATGACCGGGAAGGCGCGACGACCTAGTTAACGACCGCGCACCGCGTGCGATTGCTCGTGGGCTAACGGGGTGAGCGAACCCCCGAAAAATGCATCTTCGGGGGTGCCGCACGGCATGTTGCCGGGATACATCATTTCCCGGTGGGCCATCGAGCCCAACCCCGAAAAAGTCGTAGCCCTCAACTAGATGGGCCCGATTCGAGACTTGGGTGCGGAAGGTGTTGGGGTGCCTTGCCGCCTAGAGCCGCTTCATCTCGCGGCTCGGCGAGAAAGGTTTGCCCCTCTACCGGCTCCCCGAAGAAGCACGAATGTTTCTCCTGGATCATCGAGGCCCGGGAGGAGCTCGACAAACTCAAGGCGACGCTCGCCCACGCGCCGATCCTCACGCCACCTCGGAACGGTGAACCTCCGTACCTCTACATCGCTGCGACTACCCAAGTGGTTAGTGCGGTCATCATGGTGGAGCGAACGGAGGAAGGCCACACCCCGCCGGTCCAAAGGCCGGTGTACTACATCGGCGAGGTGTCGTCCGAGACCAAGGCGCGGTATCCACGGATTCGGGGAAAAGCTGCTCTACACGGTAGTGCTCGCGCGGCACAAGCCGCGGCACTACTTCGAGGCCCACCGGTTACGATAATCTCCTCATTCCCGTTGGGGGAGATCATCCGTAACCCGAGGCCGCGGGCGGGGATCACTAAATGGTGCAGTAGAGCTCATGGGCAAAACGCTCGCATACGCGCCGCGCAAGGCGATCAAGTCCCAAATCCTCACGGATTTCGTCGGCCGAGTGGACGGACACGCGGCCGCCCCCGCGGCATTCGGGCCGAGTGCTTTGGACCCTCAACTTCGATGTGTCGGTGATGAAAACCGGGCGGCGCAAGCCTGCTCTTCATTCACCCCTCGGGGAACACATTAGATACGCAATGTGCTTGCATTTCCCCACGTGCAACAACATGGCAGAGTATGAGGCCCTCCTCTGCGGCCTTCGAATTGTCATCGAAACATGCATCAAGCACATCGACGTCGGGGGAGACTCGTAGCTCGTAATTGACGAAGTCATGAAGAATGCGAGTTGTCATGATGAAAAGATGGAAGCATCTTTGCAACGCCGTGCGGCCCTCGAGGACAAATTTTACGGCATCGAGCTCAATCACGTCCCTCGTAAGTACAATGAGGAGGCGGACGAACTCGCAAAGATTGCGTCGGGGTGAATCATTGTTCCCCGAACGTTTTCGCGCGAGACGTCGCGAGCCGTCCGTCAACCTAGGATCGCCACCCTCGAACAAGGAGGAACCCTCGGGGGCTCCCTCGAATCCGCGGGCGCGGAACCCATGGACGAGGACCCCTTGAACGAGGCGTTTGTGCTCTCCTTGCTCGAGGGCTATGGCGTGGATGAAGCCGAGGCCATGGAGACGAGAGCGGGACCCCCATGCAAAGGATTGGCGAGCCAAATACCTCGCTTGGATTAATCGAGGGGAACTTCCCCCGAATCGGTCGAGGCCGGATGCATCGCCGGGATGGCCAAATCGTTCACTACAATCGACGGTGAGCCGTACAAGCACGCCGCGTGCGGCGTCCTACGGCGGTGCATCCCCATCCCCCACGATCGCGAGGTTATTAGAGACATCCATGCGGGTGCGTGTGGCCACCAGGCGGCGCCGCGTACTCTCGTGGGCAATGCGTTCCTCCAAGGCTTTTATTGGCCCACTGCGGTTGCTGACGCCAGCGAGGTCGTGCGCACCTGCGAAGGGTGCCAGTTTTATGCCCGCAAAACCCATCTCCCGGTGCACACCCTGCAAACCATACCCGTCACATGGCCATTCGCTGTATGGGGGCTGGACATCGTCGAGCCCTTGGGAATGGCGCCTGGGGGCTACACCCACCTGCTGGTCGCCGTGGACAAATTCTCCAAGTGGATCACGGCATGCCTAATCACGAACCTTAGGGCAGAGTAGGACGTGCCCTTCTTCACCGACATCATCCACCGGTTCGGAGTGCCGAACTCCATCATCACCGACAACGGCTCCCAATTTACTAGCGAGGAAACACCACATCCGTGTGGATTGGGCGGCCGTCGCACATCCGCGGACCAATGGTCAAGTGGAGCGTGCCAACAAGCATGATCCTACAAGGCCTTAAGCCCGAGGATTTTTGACGGTCGGACAAGTCTAGTCGGAAATGGCTCCGGGGAGTTACCGTCGGTCATTTGGAGCCTCAAGACCACTACGAGCGAGCCACGGGATTCACTCCGTTCTTCCTAGTCTATGGTGCGGAGGTCGTTCTCCCCATGGACTTGGAATATGGGTCGCCAAAGTTAAAGGCTACAATGAAAACACCAACCGGCAAGCTCGCGGGGACTCACTAGATCAATTAGACGAAGCTCGTATTGTGGCATTGATGCATTCGGCAAGATACCGGCGGACGCTAAGGTGGTACCAAGCCCGGAAGATCCGCACCGAGACTTCGACGAGGGTGACCTAGTCCTAAGGATGTGCCAAGACAATCGAGGCGCCACAAGCTATCACCTCCATGGGAGGGGCTCTACGTCGTCGTCAAAGTGCTCAAGCCCGACACCTACAAGATGGCGAACGAGGATGGCGAGGATCTCACCAACGCTTGGAATATTCAACAACTACTTCGCTTCTACCCTTAGAAAGGATTTCCAAGTCTTTCACATATCCAACGCCCCGGTCGGTTGTACAAATGTAAATTTTTCTTTGAATAAAGTCAAAGGGTGACTCGGCTTTCTCCTCGAAAACCAAGTCCCCTTCGGGGGCTCTTGCGGGGGGTATTCCCCCAAAAAAAATGGTCCCATTTTTTCACAAAAAATTTCATTGCAAATGCGCTAAGTACGTCTCGACCCGGGCTTTGGGCAAATTCACGCGGGACGCGAGCGGCTAAAGGGCGAAGATGCGCAAGTCGGGGATAGACTACGCCTCTAGTAGGATACGTCCCTTCTCCCTTGCCACTTTACCTATAAGCTACTCGCGAGGACAAATCCTTCCGGCTCAAACTCGCCCAAGCAAAGGGAAAAAGACGGAACAGCGCAACCATTTAAATAAAAATGAGCATTTAAATTTGCAAATATTCCAAAGGAAGCGTATTTATTACACAAGTCGCGCAGCCCAAGTTCTAACAAAAGCCTAAAGCGCTTAACTGCCCAATCTCTCTCAGGGCTCGAGGGGGCTGGCCGAAGGAGCGTTCGGGAACAGGATCTCCATGAAATCTTCGGCAAGGACTTTGGCGGCAGGGGCGGAGAGCGCGTCCACACGGTTCATCTCGACCTCAGCACCCTCGTCATCAAGACCCTCGAGGATAACGTAGCCCGTCGATATCGCTCCGAGGTTGACCCGGTAGTGCGACGCTACCACACCAAGGGCCTTCTGGACCCCCAGGTGGAGCGCGTGACGCATACGCCGGGTGACATGCCCACCCAAGGCATAGAGGCGGCTCGCCATGGAGCACCCGGCCGCGCTTCGCCCTCCTCCACACCTTGGCATGCCTCGAGGGCCACGGCCGCGGCTCCTCCAACTCCACCGAGAGGAGTTGTAGGATGTCCGGATCGCTTGGGCTTGGGGCGGCCGATGTCCCAAGAGCCGTTCGCGGGCACGAAAACAAAAGCACGGATTAAGTTGGGAGCGGATCCCGGCGAACTCGGCCAACAAGCGAAAAGTGGGAAAACAACTCACCCTCGACCCGATTACTCTCCGTTTCAAGGGCGGCACGTGCGATTGCGGCGCCTGCTACGGCTCGAGGATGGTGGTGTCCTTCTCCACGGCGGCTGTCGTAGGTCCTCGTAGGACACACCTTCTGGACCCGGCTCCCCCGGTGAGCCGCGTGATCTCCGCGTCCCGCGGCTTGAGGGTGAACCGCCGGAGTTGGCCATACGCCTCCTCCCGGGCCGAGCGCTCGTGCTCGAGGGTAGCCCCGGGCCTCCTTGAGGGTGGATTGCTCTCCCGCTGGAGCCAAGTCTCCGCCATCGACACGTGCTTTGCTCCGGCGGAGGCTGCTCCCCCACCGCAACAAGCGAGGCGACCTTATCGGCCGGGTCGGCCCCCGGCCACTCGCCTCCTTGGCTTTCTCCTCGGCATTGGGTCCGCCAAGACCGGTGCCCCATCGAGGGTGGCGCGGTCTGCCGGAAGGCCGAGCTTGCGCCGCGGTGAGGGTCGTCTCCCTCTCGCCGCCGCGGTCCGCACCTCGGCCCGGGGTCGCACGCGCCTTCGCAAAGCACCTCGTCTCGCTCCGGGAGTGCGGCCTTCACCATGTCAACCGCGAAGTGCCCTCGCGGTGCGGGCACCCCGGTCTAGGAGCGCATCCCGCACGGCTCGCGGCCGGTACTCCGGCCCGGCCGTGTCGGTGCGCGGGGCCTCCAAGAGGGCGTCGTATTGGCCCCCGGTACCGGTCAAGATTTGTGCTCAGGCGGCGAGGCGGTCATACCTTGCAAGAGCCCGACCCTCTAGCTCCTACGAACGGCGGTCAAGGACACGGAGGAAAGTAGGATCGGGGAAACACCCAAACACAAAAAAGGTGAGGAGCAAGCCTCGAATACGACAACAAGCGCTTACCTCAAAAAGCCGAATCGAGGGACCCTCGTGGATCCGCAGTGCCTCGGTCAACGCATTGTTGATCGAGATGTTGTGGTCACGAAACTCTTGCCACAGCGCCTGCTCGGCTTGGGCCTCGTTGAAGTGGGCCGGTGGCGCGTCGGCACGGCGCGGCCCCCTCGCTCCGGTGCACGGCGGCGACGTCGGGGGGCGAGTAGTGCAGCGTGGGATGTCGAGGCCTCGGTGTCATGTGTCGGGCGCTGCGACATCACACGGCCGTCCTCCCGCATCACCGGCACCTGCGGCACGCGCTCGGGGGCGACACGGGTCGCCCCCTCAATTGGCCCCCACCCGAGAGGAGCATCGTCATCTGCGGTGGCCCCCGCCGCCCCGTGGTCCCCGGTGGGGGCCGGCTCTCCGAATGAGCCCGCCCGCACCCTTGGGGAGGGGCGCGGGGGGACCGATGCTCGCGACGTCGGCTGCCGCCGCCTCTTCTTGTTGCGGCCTCGTTGTCGCGGTCGTAACGCGCGACGACTCACCCGTCGCCGCCTCGCTCGCCGGCGTCGGCGGCGCCCTCTCCGAACGCCACCTTGTCGTCGCGGGCATCCCCAACTTAAGTGCCTTGGCGAGGGCATGAGGGTGGGGATGGTCGGTGTCCCCGTAAGCAAAAAGCGAAAAAAGTGAAAGACCACCCCTCGAAATCGAAGACACGCGAGGAGAGATGCTTGCTCACCTCCAATTGGAGAATACCCGCTTCCTCTTCCTTGATGGGCGGGGGTACCTCTGTCACGCCCGCCGGCGCCTCCACGACGCCTCGCTAGCGCCTCCATCGATGGCCCGGCGGCGGGCGCTTCCGCGCCCGCCACGGGTACCAATTCCACGGCCGCCTCCTCGGCCCGTGGCGACGGGGGCGGGGGACTCCACCTATCGGAGGTAGCCCACCCCCCATCACTTTCCTCCTCCTCATCCGATGATGAGTTCGGCCGGGCGCCGGCGGAGGGGAGAGTCCCTCTCGCTCGCGCAAACGGTACTCCTCGTTGTCTTGCTCCGAGGTGCTCCCGCCGCCCGAGCCTCTTCTCCTTTGAGTGAACCCCCCGCTCCTGCTCTCGCCGGCGGCGCGGCAAGGCCGGCCACCCGGGCCCGAGACGTTGGTGGGTTCGACCGCACGGCGTTCACGGTCACCTCTCGCCGGCAAGAATCGCCAAGACAAACACAAACACGACGAAAGAACCCAAAGAAGAAGAAGAAGTGCACTCACGGCGGAGCGTCGGGGAGCATCACAAACAACCAAAGGTCGTTGTCACTATGCGGCACCGACTTGAGGTTGATCGCGCGCCTCACCCTTGTGGCCGCGTACTCCTTGAGGAGGCGCTCTTGCGGCGGCCACGAGCACACCCACGACGTGGGGTTGGACGCATCGCTCATATCGAAGATGCGAGCTCCCTCTCCATGAGGGGGGACGATCCGTCGAATATGCAAATTGGCGATGATCGAGGCCACCCCGAGTTCGGCGTGCGCCGGACGTCGCGGTGCGGTGGTGAGTGACTCCAACCTCCGCTGCTACGAGGAAGGCGACACGCCGTGGTGCCGGGTGTCGGTCTTCGCCAACAGCACCTTACCGGTGTAGGGGGAGGCCGGCACCGTCGTTGCGGAGGTAGAACTGCCCCTTCTTCCAATCCGCATTGTTTGAAGTCATCGTGCACGACGGGTACGGTTCCTTGCGTGGATCTGCCGGCGCGAACATCAAGTCGCCGGCGCGAGCGCCGGCGCACCCGTGTCTCAACCGTGGCGAGGGTGTGGAGCTCCACGCGAAATAGGTGCACCTAGAGGTCCCAATTCACCGGGATCCCGGGAACCCTTCGGAGATGGCAAAGAAGCACGCCGCCTGCGATATAGCATTGGGGGTGAAGTTGTGGAGCTCCACCTCGTAGTGGTAGCACGGACCCCGCATGAAGTGGCTCGGCGGGGGCGGTGAAGCCACGCTCATGCAACCGAAGGCGACGACGTAGACGTACGGCGGGTGGGGCTCCCTGTCCAACGCCGGCGGGACCATCCACGTTGGGTACATCCCTTCACGGCCGGCGCCGGCGGCAGCCGCCATTCACTACCTCGTTTAGTGCGAGCGGCGTCGCCGTCAACCGGGTCAAGGGGAGAGGCTCCCGGCACTACGATCGGCGAGGCGGGGCCATTGTGGTCGAGAGCGGAAAGGCGGGAAGGCGGCGGATCGAGAGCGAAGCGGACAAGACCAAGATTAGCGGAGCGCGCGGCCGGGTAGAAGGTAGGCGGCAAGAGCGATGGATGCTAAGTGGCGAGGTAAGGGATTCACCCTTCCCCTTCCCGCGATTTATATATCTAGGGGAGCCACGCTCGGGAACCTCGCGCGCCACGCCCATTAAATGAAGGCGGCGCCGTCATCGCCCGGCCCGACCGACGGGACCCACCGCGCCGAAACGGTCGTGTACACGCGCGTGCACGATCATTACGGCGCGGCAGGCGAAGGGCCGCGGCGCCCCGTCACGTCCGCCCCCCCACGTCGCCCATTACGACCGCGCGGCGCCACCCGAAAAGGCACACCCGCTACACACGACCGATGCCACGACCGCGGTTATTTCATGGTCGGGTTCCTTACCGAGGTAAGGGTAACCCCGCACGAGATTTGGGCCAAAGGCTCGAAAAAACCAACCCTCTTAAGGGTGTGATCGGCGCCCCAATCTAAAAGCGGGCGCCAACACTCATTTGAGGGAGTCAAGGGCTAGCCCCTCGAACGACGCGATTGCGATCGGTGGTCTTAAGTCCCGCCCATCGAGGGTTGGCACCACAGATGCCCTCGACCTAGAGGGTTGCGATCGGTAGCTCGAGGGTCGGTTCGGCCACGACCCCGCGAGTCCTACGAGATGCCACCAAGACGGGGGTACCTCGTTTCCACCCCGCAACGGCCCTACTAATTAGGTGTTCGGAGCACGACCCTCGAGGGGTTCGAACGGGCGCCCCAGTTGACGAGTCATGGACGACCGGGGGCGCGCGCATTTGAGCCCGACCTCGAGTTCACCGGCTCGAGGGCGCCCGCACATCGTGTTCAAGAGCCAACGAGGGCAGCTAGTCGAGGGATCCCATCGAGGGAGAGCTTCCACACCCTCGGTTCCCATCAAACGGGACCGAGCCCTGCCTAGCTCACCCGCATGAGCGCTTCTATGGACGTGTCTCTGGACCACGAGCCGACCCTTATCGAACAGGGCACGGATGTCCACTTGAATCACCCATTAGCAGCTCAATGAGGGATCTGCGATTCGCGACCCGCTCGATGGGAGTCGCGGACACCTCACCCCTCCGTCCCGCGGAAGGACGGCGAAGGGCCGTACGAACAAGTCGGAGAGCTCACCCCGATCGCCTCGAGTGGGCCCAAGCTAGGGGGGCTCAACGCACGGCTACACCTCCCGAGTATGCACCAAACGCGAGGCAAATGTCAATACGTGTGTATGGCACCACCGAGGTCGGCTGAAACACAGTCGATGCCGTCTGAAACTAACACCTCATACTGACAAGACGCTGTGAAAAAACCTTGCAGGAGCACCCACACTCCTGCAAGGTTTCGAGGGATACACCCGCGGGTGCGCTAGCGCACCCCCATTAACAGAGAATCTCTTGTCTAGTCCATCACAAGTTCAACAAGCACACCGAAAGAGCACATTAACGAGAGGAGCAAATTAATTAAGCGAGAGGTAGTCGCCGCCGGAGGAGCCCCACCATCGGAGTCGAGTTGGAGTTGGAGCCGGAGACGTCAAGGCCGCCATTGTCGTCGTCGTAGACGAGGGGGGAGCACTCCTCTCTCCGGCTCCCCAACCAAGACATTGATCTTGAAGGCGTAATCCATCACGGTCGTCGCGGCAGATGATTGAGTGGTTAGACCCCAAGATGAACGACCACCTTTCCAAGATTCACTAAAGCCTGGTGGAGCAACTTCAGCGACCAACGGGCATCCCGAACATTTCTTGCGGGGAGCACGCACGGGCGCCACGGGCGGCCGCGCCACCTTGCGTCGGGGCGGCTTCACCTCCTCGGGCGGGGGGTGGCCTCACCTCGGCGGGCGTGGGCGGTGGCACCTCCTCGGGCGTGGGTGACGGCACCTCCTCGGGCTCGGCGGGCGGGGGCGGCGGCACCTTACGGGGGCTCGACGGGCGGGGGCGGTGGCACCTTGCGGGGCTCGGCGGGCGGGGCGGCGGCACCTCCTCCCTCCCCCGCTTCTGGATGGCTCGCTTGACGCCATGCACTTGCTTGAGGAAGAAGAAGCTCTTGGATTCACTTCTTGGTGACCGGAGACGATGGTGCTCGGGGTTTTCTTGGTGTCGCGGTTGACGAAGTTCTTGGCCGGGCAGGAGTTATATTGATAAGACGGCGAACCGTCAGGCGGTCGGTCACGCACCTCGGAACCTGTGTCCGCTCAGGAGAGATCTTGGCACAAGGATCATGTGGTCACAAGGAGACGTGTGATTGTTCATATTTTATTCAAAATACCAAATGCCCAACTACTCCTATGAGTTGTTCGATTCTTAAAAAAACTATGAATTGTTCGTATTTTTAATAATTTTTAGGTGATGCTTTATAGGCCCTAATTTTTGATGCTGCACAGCGAGTTCCCGATCTCCCCTACCTGGCGCGCCAACTGTCAGGGGTGAGACCTGGACAGATCCGCAAGGGGGCTACCCAAGCGGTTGTAGGTTGACTAATGGGGGGATCGGGACCTAAGAGCATAGTTGGTAGTTCTTGGATGAATTTGGAACTCGGCGAGAATGGCAAGGACACAGTGGTTTTAGACTGGTTCAGGCCTCCGGAGAGTAAAACCCTACGTCCAGTGTGGTGGAATTATGCGTGGAAGGGAAAGTCCCCTCGAATGGAGCTCTAGGCCGCCTTATATGGCCGGCGGGCTAGGGTTTCCATTCGAGGTCAGTGGACCCTCATCGGGGTTGGTTACAGATTTTAGGAAGGCCACCTTCCGTGATTACAGAGAGGATCCCGCGATCCTCGGGTCTTTTGGCGGCGTCGCACCGCGATCTAGGGAGAAGCTTGCGCCACAAGCCCGGCAGGTCTTCCGCAATCTGGATCAGGTCATCTGAGCTCTTCTGAGGTCGTCGGGATTGTGGATAAGGTCTCCGGGCCCACTTGCGGGTCAGCGGGACTTCTGGCAGGTCGGGTCCACTTGACAAGGATCTCTGGGACCCTGGTCGGTGGGGACCCATGGGTACCCATGTCTCACATTGTTTTTTTCTCTTACGATAATCATATTTGAGTAGAAATCATGTATCAGCGAGTGGATGATTGCTCGATTCTCATGTAGAGTAAGGGCAACTAGAAAAATAATTGGTACTCCATCCAGTTTGATAAATGAAGTCGTTTAAGACAGCGATATGGTCTCCAAAGTACAACTTTGACTTCTTATTTTTATAAAAAAAATTATTAAAACATATGTATACTTTTATGAAAGTATTTTGGAAGACAAATCTATTCATGTAGTTTTCACATTCCAAACTCAACGACTTAAGAGTTATTCATGATTTATATTCTAATGTTTGACTCAAACCATGTCTCAAACCGACTTCATTTATGCAACCTGTGGCCTGGTGGTAACTCCAAAGGGTGGGAGCCTATCGGCGGGAGCTCAAACCCTGTCCCGCACCGGCCTCCAACGAAGGCCGCACCATGGAGGTTCCTTCAAAAAACGACTTCATTTACCAAACTGGAGGGAGTAGATGTATATGATGATGTCGATATTGCGGACTTCTATGGAAAATCATTCCGGTGACGAGGAGCACATGATGTCGATGTTGTGTTGCTTATTACCCAATTAACTATGGGTGTGTTTGGAGAAATAGCCAAGAACTTATTAATTGGGTAATAAGCAAGATTCTTTTTACTGTTCATTTCCTAAAGTGAAATAGGTCCATAACAAATGGAGGGGTACTCAGTTGGGTCGATATTTGTAGACAGCCAAATACCACTTTTGGGTAAGCTTGCCACCGGGGAGGGTATGGACAAATCCACTCTTGTTCATACCCAAATCCAAATAATTATTATCCACTTCTTACCCTCCCCATTCTCTCTCATACCCAATGGACTAGTTTTGTACTAGATTCTATACATACCCAATCAATTATTTGCACCCTCCCCACACCCTACCCTCCCCATTTCTTCAATGGATAATTATTTTCTACTCATACCCTCCCCATTTGAGGTGGGTGTGCATTTGAGTATGGACAATGGATAAAAACAACGGGCATACTTTTGGGCTCAAGAACTCATCTATAATAATGAATCTAAGAAATTATTTGATAATAAGTTCATTTTCTTGTATGAGCATCTTTTCAACTACCAAACACTAGCTGATATTTTGTGGTCATCACATGTGTGGCGCGACAAAGTGTGACTGTGAACCAATCAGCCTCCAACTAATAGACTTGTGAAAATGTGAAGTACTCATGTAATTTCTTACATGATAATATGATGTTTATTTAATCATGATTTCAGCCCGTAGCAACGCACAGGCCATAACCTAGTGAAATTTCTAAATTCCCTAAGACATGTTGTACGTAAGACGCTTCGTTAGGGTAGTACTAGCACCGTACATGCCATTGCAAATGTGTGTATTTTCTCTGCTAATTTTAAAAAAACAACCATCATGGCCCACGACGGTTGACCATATGCAACCGCCATGGCGCACGACGGTTGCAAGGCGGCTGCCTGCCGCCGCGGGGTTCCTGCAACCGCCGTGGCCCACGGCGGCTGGACCTCGAACCGCCGTGGGTCACGGTGATTGGTTGTCAAAACTGATAATTTTTTGAAACAGTTATATAATTTTGCAAAATGATTAAAAAATATATATTAAAAAATCGGTTTGCCGCCGTGGCAGTTCTACACTCTACACCCGTGCACGGACGGGACTCCTCAGCCGCCTACGCCTACCTACTTGGTCAGCGCTCTGCCAGCAAACGCTCCTCTTCAAAGGCTTACCTCAAGTGTCCAAGTCCTGCCAACCATCTCTTCCCGAGACCCGAGCGTCTGGCGATCGTCGTGTCGCCCCCGCCAGGCCGCCAGCCGCGCATTCCCCCTTCCCCCGACGGAATGCCGGCCGAGCGCGGTGACGTCACGGTCACCTCGCGGACGCTGGTGCGGGCGTCCGACCCGCCGCGGGGCTTCCCGGCCGTGCTCCCGGCGTCCAACCTCGATCTCATCCTCGGCTCCTTCCACATCTACCTCGTCGCCGTCTACCCGGCCCCGGCCGCGGGCTTCCCCCGCCGTGGCCGCGGCCGCGCGCGCCGCGCTGCCAACCTTCCTCTCCCGCTTCTTCCCCTTCGCCGGCCGCGTCGTCACCAACGCCTCCACGGGACTCCCCGAGATCGCCTGCGACAACGCCGGCGCCGAGCTCGTGGTGGCGGAGTCGCCGGTGAGGCTGGCGGACGTGGACTTCGCCGACGCCGACCGCTCGATCGCCCGCGTCGCCGTGCCGTTCCGCCAGGGCCTCGCCCTGTCGCTGCAGCTCGTCCGGTTCGCCTGCGGCGGGTTCGCGCTGTCGTGGGGCACCGACCACCTCATTGCCGACGGCCACGGCATCACCACGCTGCCCAACGCGTGGGCGGAGCTCCTCCGGACCGGGGGCATCTCGTGGGAGCCCCACCACGAGCGGGCGTCGCTGTTCCGCCCCCGCTCGCCGCCGCGGTTCAGCCCGTCGCTGGACGCCGAGTTCACGCGGTACGCGCCGGGGGCGCTCCCCAACACCCTCCTGACGGCCGCCCTCGTGCGCCGCAACTACGTGGTCTCCGCCGCCGACATCGCCCGCCTCCGCGCCGCGGCCAGCACGCCATCCCGCCGCGCCACGCGGCTCGAGGCCCTGTCCGCGCACGTCTGGAAGCTGCTCGCCGCGGCGGTGGGAGGGTCCGACGCCCACTGCCGCGTGGCGTGGCTCGTCGACGGGCGGCCCCGCCTCGACCCGGCCGGGTACGACGCCGGCGCCGTGCGCCGGTACCTCGGCAACGTGCTAACGTACGCGTCGCGGGAGGCGGGCGTGGCGGCCGTGTCGTCGGCCCCGCTGGCCGAGGTGGCGGCGATGGCGGGCGCGGCCATCGCGGAGGTGTTCCGGTCGGAGCGGTTCGAGGAGCTGGTGGACTGGATGGAGGCGCGCAAGGGGGTGTTCCGGGAGGGCGGCAAGTGGACGGAGGCGGTGGGCGTGGGGACGGGGAGCCCTGCGCTGGTGATCTCGGCGTTCGTGGCGTTCCGGGTGGAGGGGGACTTCGGGTTCGGGCGGCCGCGGTTGGTGATGCCGTGGGTGCGCCCCGGGCGGCTGGGTTCCGCGGCCATGACGGTGGCGCGGAGCCCGCGGGAGGACGGGTCGTGGGTGATCACCGCCAGGCTGTGGCCGCGGCTGGCCCACGCCGTGGACGTGGACCCGGAGGCCGTGCTCAAGCCGGCCACGGCCGCGCGGCTCGGGTTCCGCGAGCCCGACCCAGCGGCAGACGTGGCGCACCAAGCGAGCCGCTTGTGAGTGGTTCGGCCGTGGAGCGGAGGGAATGCCGTATGAGTACAGTGCAGTCTCAATTCTTGTCGACGTCATCACTCATCACAAGTCTCAAGACAGAGTTTTTTTTTTTTGGAGTAATCAAGACAGAGTATTTTGGACTACGACTACTACTGGAGTTGAATTATCCTTGTGGCAAGTTTCAGTTGTCAAGTAGTTGTCGTCAGACTATCAGACCACAGTATCAAAGGGGTTGTTGTCGGGAGACTATTCTGTTCCTTCTTTTTTTTCAGAGTTGAATTATTCAAATCCCAGGTGGTAGACGAAAAGGAATTGATGTTCGTAGGTTTTTTTTTCATATATGAAGCGTCGGATAGCGACTTTTTTTCCGTTGGATATGGAAGCACTCGTTCGTTCGGAACAAATCTAGGAGCAAGCCGCCATGGTTTCTTGGAACATGCGAGCACAATATCCTCCAAAAGTCCAAACAAGCTGCTCGTCAATGATGCTCGTTGGAGAGCTCATAAAAGTACACGAGATTCTGCGTTCGAAATTGTAATGGACGCGATTCTATAAACCATAGGATGAAATCAGGACATGGGGTGCAGAAGTGACGCAGGTGCTCACGCAACTGGCGTCCAATTTGCAGGTTGAGGTCTTCCTCTTCGGGCCTCGCTGGGCCTTCCGGAATTGATTTGGCCCATCCCGGGCCCAGCAGCCCAACCGAGCGCGGCAACTCGGAAAGGTAGAGGAAGTTGGGAAGAGAGGAGAGGTCGGTTCCGGCAATCTCGCGGCCAAGGTAGGGTTGGGACGCTATAAATTTCCAGGCCACCACCCTCCTCTCCTCCCTTTGTCGAGTTCAAGGTACGTGTTCAGTAGATTGATCCATCCCACTATACTATAGTTTGGCGAGTCGATTTCTGAATTCCACAATCAAAGTTTGATATGTATGATAGTACTATGGGTTCTTTGATCGCATCGAAGGTTGTCGATCGATCCTATCTTAGAACTTGGTCGATATACGAAGTATATGATAGTATACTCTGGGTTCTTTGATCGCATCGTTCATGTATTATATATTTGATCTAGACGGTTAGGGGGTTGTTGGAGCATGGTTTACAAGGTCATAGATGGTTGATTTTTATTGACTGTATCAAAGTGGCTTTTCTTCCGGTTCTGCTTAATTTCGTTCAGAAGAGATCGTATATCAGATCATGTTAAAAACTGCCTAATCAAGATGCCTATTGGTTGCACGCTGAAATTTACTCAAAGAGTTTCCGTCGAAGTGTTTAAAACCACAGTATAATGTTCTACCGAAGTCTTGGCTCAGGACTTTGAGATTGCAATGACTTGGTTCTTTGTTAATATTGTCATTGATCATTGCTGTTTATATCAGAACGTGCAACGCCAACTGATGATGTTGGAATTGACTGTTTGATGCTGCCGTTTGATCTTCTGTCCTCTTGCATACTATACTTCCTATTATAAATGATATTTGGTTGATCATCATCCACTCAACAGATGATCTTCGTAAAGACCCTCAGTGGCAAGAGACCATCACTATGGAGATCACTATGGAGATCGAGAGCTCCGTCACCATCGACAGTGTCATTCAGGACAGGCTAAGATTCATGACAAGGAGGGCATGCCTCCGGATCAGCAGCGTCTGATCTTCGCCCGCAAGCAGCGGGAGGAGGGCCGCACCTTGGCTGACTACCATATCCAGAAGGAGTCCACCCTCCACCGCGTCCTCCGCCTTCGCGGCGGACAGTAGTGAGTTAGGTCGATCGGGTCGTCATGTGTCGTCTCTCTCAGTTCGTGTTTTTTTTTAACTCGTGGTTTGTGTTAAATGTGAGTTTTAGTAGTGAATCAACGCTTTCGTTGCGTCCAGTGTGTTGAAACAGTTTGCAGTATTAAGTTTGGTTTGCTATATTATTCTAGCCACTTCTATTGCCTTACTCATAAGTCATAATTCACAAACCCCTCACGTAGTCGACATCTTGACATACATGGTCTAAGCATATGGCAAAAGCCACGCGATGTAATTCATATTGACGCCCACCCCTCCGTGTGTTTCCACGGTGTCATCGACGGCGCTCCTGCTCTCAGTGACAGTGTGCTGCTCCACGCATTGCATCGCACACCGCAGGTGCTATCACACCAGCCAACGCCCGGTACTACCAAATTATATTAACTTTCCAAAATTATGCTATCATTTGCATTCTTAACTTTCCAAAATTATGCTATCATTTGCATGCCAATGTGTTGTTGTCTCGCTGTTCAAAAGAAATAACGCTCAATAGGTCAAAATAAACAAAAGCATCGGTATTCTTATAGGCCTATAGGGTAACATTTTTCAAATTTGGCAGGAACAACATTACATATTAATGTTTCCAAAAAGTGGCTAGGCGCTCAGCAGGTGATGAGGCTACACGCCTACACCTAACGCTTAAGTGTGAGTGTGACCACTGACTAGGTGTTTGTACTTTTTCAGGTGGCTAGAGTAATGACATGTAAACCAAGGAAATGTTGCATACTGAGAAATAAATTTGACATTATCATGCACCAACGATCAAGTCCAAAACTTCTTTAAATTACATTAACAGAAGATAATAAGTAGTCAACTGGTAGAGAAAATGTAGAGACTAAACTGATCTTTAGCCTATCATGGATTGAATAATCCATTGTACATATCAAAAGGTTACGATCAGATTCCACCAGCCTCAAACCAGTGACATCATCGAAGAAGTTGAATACAGAGACATCTGGCTACAAAATTTTATCCTCTGCAAACTAAAGAATTTAGGCATCTTTTTAATTTAGGGAGAAGCTGAAGTCTACCAAAAAATAGTGTAGACTGAAGATGTTTCTTGACTTTGTTATTCGAGATGATTTGGTCTGCTCAGAATTATCTCGTGCAAACTGATCAGCTTGGGCATGGCAAGTTCACAAAAAATATAGTTTCAACTAACACAACAGTACAAGCAAATAAAGACAGAAACGCTAAATGCAAACAAATTCTTTTCCCTCTTTGCGGTATAGTCAACAGTAAAAATGAGAGTATAACCGTAGAAAGGAAAGAGGGGACTGTCCCAACTGAGGAGCGCCATAATATGCCTTATGCCACTGCCCTCAATTTCTCCATCTTCCTCTTTAAACGTTCCATGAATTCAGGATTCGTCTTAAGTCTTCCTTTTACATAAGCATTCCTGGCATCCACAACAAGTTTGTCGGCTATCATTGCATCTTCTATTAGATTATATAGTGTCCTTAAGCAATCTTTTCTGTTTTCCTCTCGATGTTCAAACCTGCCAAAGTAATTAAAAATGCATCGATAAGGCTGTCATCCAGGAGAACAAGATAAGCAGAGCCACAAATACTATATAGGATTATAGCGCAGCTTTAGAAATGCACACATCTTATCCTTGGAGCTCACTATCCTCACCTAGATATTTATGGTCCAGAACAAAGAATGAGACTGAAGACTGAGAGCAATATTGTAGCAGGTGAAAGAATGTACTATGAAGCCTTCCTAAGCCTTAGTATGGCCAACCAAGTGCAACAACACCACATTATTCATACTAAAATACTGTGATAAAATTTACAATACAAGATAACATAGCATGAAACCACTAAATGCTTATATATTCACCAAAATCCATCCATCATATTTTCATCACAAACACAAACGCAAATATAAATAAACTAAACATGCAGGTTAAATAATTTTGTTGGTTGTTCACAACTTTTGGCCACCCTAATTGTCCAGTGTACAAGTAAAAGAATAATTGTAGTAAGTTATATAAGCTAATCTCGTCAAGTTCTAATTTATACCAAGTCAAACAAAAGTGTCTGAAATGGCCACCATAAAACAAAAGAATTTCAGAATAGAAAGATTTCACCTAGCAAAGGAAATTTGATGCTTTGAGAATACATTAATCTAAAATTCCACATTTCATTTGATGATTTGATAATGAAAGTGCAGTCATATCAATTATAAACAACATCTAGATACTAGACAAACATTTTGCAACCTAGATTAGGATACATCCAACATTTCTTGGGTGTACAATAGCCACACCGTTCAATGAACACACTGATAGTCCTACAATAAAGGTCCAATACATATAAGAGGAGCAATATTTAATTAGCAATTTAAGTAAAAGACACCATGGATCACATAATTTCATAATCTTAATTTGAATGTGTAAAGAGGGAATCCACCATACCTTTCACTGGTTATTGTGAGTTCATCTTTCCCAGAATTATACCTCTTCCCAACAACCTCACGCAATCGACGGCGAGCATGTCGTGAAAGTCCCAATTCCTTCACAGTTACACTGAGTTTGACTTTTCTGTTTTTGGGGTGATATGCATCACCACTAGGAGCAAACACAATCCGTGATTCCCACCTTAGAACAGGTCCCTCGCCAGGTGGATCATATAACTCAACTTTCTTAATACCTGTTTCAGTAAGTTCATCAGCTTCGGTTGGCGTCTCCTTTGCCATTAGTTCGGTGCACTCAGTAACCATCTTATCTTCGAAGTCTTTGAATAATTCATATGCCTGCTCAGGTTCCATTTCACCCCTCTCACACAAGTCTCCCAACTCATTAATTTTGGCCTCCACTTTTTGCTTAATCTCATCTGGATTTAACATGTGAAGTTTGAAAAAAATGAGTAACATAACTACAGTAAAGGAAAATGAATAAAATAGTGTGTTTCTATTCTACTCAAATAATCACTAGTACATAGCTGTATTACATGTATGAGCCAAAAAAAAAACCTAGAATTTCACACAAAGATACTGAACATGCACACAAAGCATCTTTCCCACTGGCTTGAGTGAAAGCTCTTGAAGCATTATAGTATAATGATATATACATATGACTCTCCTGTAGCAAGGCAACGGCATATTTGCTAGTTATAAAGAAACACTCAATAGGTCAAAATAAACAAAAGCATTGGTAGTCTTATAGGCCTATAGGGTAACATTTCTCAAATTTGGCAGGAACAACATTACATATCAATGTTTCCAAAACATGTTTAGGCGCTCAGCAGGTGATGAGGCTATACCTAACGCCTAAGTGTGAGTGTGTGACTACTGACTAGGTGTTTGTACTTTTGCAGGTGGCTAGAGTAATGCCATGTTAAACCAAGGAAATGTTGCATACTGAGAAAAAAAATTGACATTATCATGGACCAATGAGCAAGTCCAAAACTTCTTTTAAATTACATTAACAGATCTGCCTTTGAAACAGAGCTGCATCTATTAGCACAAGAAACAGTAACTAGAAATTTCTATTTAATATATACTTTAACTGCAAAGTAGTTTAAAACTTTAAATTACAAAAAAAATGAGATGGCCAACATGTATGTCAAAAAAATAATATTCAATCATTTATGTCATCCAAATTTCCTGGTTTAAAGGAGATGAACCATCCAACAGAATTCAATTTATATAATTGAAAAGGTATTCTTTGGTGAAATCAATCTATGCTGTCTCAATACTTCGTAGAAAATTATCATGACCCATCCTTTACTTCCCTTGCTGTATACACTAATTTCTGTTGAAGATAATAAATTATTTCATTTGCTAAAGGTGTATAGTATATCAGTTAGAGAAAGATCATCAGCCCAACTTACCAGGCAGTAGCTTGTCCCAGTGGAGCATGTCCTCGAGGATATCCTCGCACTCCTTCATGTTACTGAGGTGCCCCTTCTCCGTGGCCTTCTTGATCATAGCATCCCACTTGGTGTCATCCATATTAAAAAACTCATCCTTCCTGAGCTTCTTCTCAACATATTCACTTGTATTGTAGAGATCATTCAGCTCCTCATCAGTATCAAGCAATTCCTCAAAGTCAGACTCAAAATCCTGGTCACGGACCTCAGGGAGCGGCTTACTGCGTAGCTCCTCAATAAGGTCATCATCGGTCTCACTGTGGACATCAGCAAGTTTCCGCTGAAGAACTGCCTCAGTGACAGATGGCAATGCTGCCTCTTCATCCACAGCATAGTATGTCTCTAACCTCTTCTTCAACTCTGCAATCAGAAGCATTGTAAGATCAGGTCAACATGAACATTTATTCATGATCTTTGGTTTGTATGCTATCGTGCAAGAGCGTTCCCGCGGGTGACTCATTCAGTCGAGCAGGTGGTGTGCAGGGGCGGGCGGAATGGAGACTTCGAATTCTATATCAAAAATGACATGTCCGTGTCCGGAAAACATTGCAAATCAGTGCCCCTTAAGTTGGACTCCGCAGTTTTCCTTCGCCGATTTTTGGATAAAAAAGTGCGGGGGAGAGAGTACCTGAGTTCGGGACATCGGCGACAATCGGAGGCGGTGGTGGCGCTGCGGCAGGGGGTGAGGCGTCTTCGGAGAGGAGGCGACGGGGGAGGACGAAGGGGAGGGTAGTTGTTGGGGTGGGTTTACGAGATGGAGGGTGGAGGACGATGTGGGATTGGCGCTGGAGGTGGGCAAGAAAGCGCCTCATCGCGCCGGCGGCCGGGAGGGAGGATCCGCGCCGGCGGCCGGGAGGGCGGCGGACAGGGAGGGAGTCGGAGCTGGCTATTCCGCAAGTGGGTTTAGGGTTTTCTCGGCTGTCCGCGCTGGGGAATGGGGACCTGTAATCCTTCCTGAAGGATCGATGTAGAGGAAAAACGAGCTGCAGCGGGGAACTGAAAGATCTCCGCTACGGCCGCGGAGGCTTCCGCTTCAGGTATTCAGCATGTTCATTTAACTGGTGGCTGATGGCTGGTGCAGAGGTGCTGATTTGTTCTGAGATAAAAGTATTGCTGACTGATTGCTAGTGGCTGGTTTGTTCTGAAGAAAAGTAGTGCTGGCTGGTGGCTGATAAGCCAAACGAACAGGGCGATTGTGAGCAGAAGTAGAGGGGGCTTCCGCTAGCGGCAGACGTGGCAAGGGGAGAGTAGAGCTGGGACTTGGGTCGTGCCATATAGGCCGCACGAAGCACAACATTTTGGCACGACCCGAAGTACGACACGATACGATAAATTTTGGATTGTGCCAGCACGGCACAAATGTGAGGGTCGTGTCGTGCCCAAGATCTCGGCACGACGGGTAGCGCGGCACGACACGTATTTTGGACCGTGCTTGGGCCAGCACGGCACGAAATGGCTCAATAGAAAATTTGTAGGTTATACCATCTTAATATCATTCATTATATGCATTATGACGAGGGTCCGGATTAGGGGCCCTCTTTGACGGTAAGATTATCTCACTTGAAGAGAACAAAACCATCATCAACAAGGTGAAGACTTCTGTCAGCTCGCAAGCAGCTGAGGATGGCCGCACCCTTGATGATTACAACATCCAGAAGGAGAGCACTCTCCACCTGCGTGTTGCGTCTCAGGGAAGGCATGCAGATCTTTGTCAAGACGCTGCACCGGCAAGGCACCCAATCTTCACTCGGGTAGCAGCCTCTCCGACAAGTCTCTGTCTCGCGCGACAAGTCTCCGCCTCGCACGACAAGTCTCCTCTCGTGACAAGTCTCCGTGTCGCACGACAAGTCTCCGCCTCGCACGACAAGTCCGGCTCCGACTAGCGCGTGGGCCCAGACACGCGGCTCGGGCGAGGCCACCAACCCATGCGGGGAAGCGAATCTTCACGTCACGCGGGAACGACAGCTGGCAGCCATGCAGGCGATCTGCCCCGGCAGGAGCCTTAATGCGAGCCTGACTAGCCGCGCAACCATCACATCGCCATCAACTTCCGCTCTGCCACACGCAAAGCTCAACCCGAGGCACTCGAGTACCCTCTACGACGCGCGCGGGCCTAGACTTAGGTTCACGCGTGGCAAGTCAAGCAAGAACTCGGGCAGACTAAGGCAAGACCAAACTACTCGGCGAGAAGGTCAAGTGTCCCGGAGTGAACAGCCCGACACGGCCACGCGGCGGCTTCCCCGACAAGACATCAAGACCAAGCTTCAATGCAACCTGACGGACGACGACGTACGACGAGACGCACCAGTTGACAGGCACTGTAGCTCTTTTTTCCTTCCCTTTGTGCCCCTCCCCTTGTGACTATAAAAGGGAGAGGAGGGCAAATGTTATAAGGGTTAGACCTTCATAGGACCGCACATCATCTCTTGGGACCTGGGAACAAACTCCCTCTCCCGACCAGCTTGTAACCCCTACTACGAGCACACTTGGCTCAGGAACACGGCAACCACGCACTGGACGTGTGACGCCCCAGTTTTTTGATTAGCGACATTAACTCTAATGGCCTAATCGGTTGAGTCAAACCGACTGACACTGGTCAAACCTAGGTCAACCTGGGTCCTCACCTCGAAAACCGAGCCGGCAAACCCTATCGACCCCCTTGACAAAGTCAACACACCCATGTGGTCAACCCTTGGTCAAAGACACGATCAAACCCCGCTTAAACCCTGACATCGGTGAATGTCTTCCAGAACTTTTGCCGCGTTCTCCAAATTTCACCTAAACACTTCAAAATCTACCAACATTAAAGTTGTCCAGTTCGTCGAGGAATGCAACTTTCATGTAGATTGGCATTTCAAATTTTGAGGGGAAAGAGGTGAAAAACTTAGTCAACTGCCAGCAGCTCCTGTTCACTGAAACTGAGTGGCATTCAAAGTTTGGCTGCAATTTGTGCCAAATCCGTTGAGAAAAACACTATACAGCCTTTGTAAAAGTTGTAGAGGGTAGTGAGATCTACAACTTTGCTATACACCACTTTGTGCACTTCTACTCAAAATTTTGGAGAAATATCGCGGTCAAACCGTAGCAGTCGGGATGAGTTTCTACCGGAACGCGGCGTCGCGCCAGCCGGAGCGCCGGCGCGCTGCGTCGCGGCCGTCGCACCGCCGCCCGCGCCCCCGGGCGCGCGCCGCGCCGCCCGAGGCCGCGCCTCCCTAGGCTACGGGCCTCCCGGAGACGGGCACGCACGCCGAAGCGGCCGTGGGAATCCGCGCCGCCGCGCGCGCGCGTCCCGATACGCGTGCACGCCGGCCTTGCCCGCCCCTGCCCGCGCTGCCTCGCCACCGTACGTGCTGCTGCCCGTGGTCGCATACCCCTCTGTCCCTCCTTGCTCCAAGGCGGAGAGCATCGCCTATAAAACGCCAGAGCCCCCCCCTCGCGCAAGAACGTCATGGCCACGCGCCAGTACGGTCCGCCACCGCGCCATGTGCGCCGCCGCGGCCGAGCCGCCGCTCCACGCTCGCCCATCACCGACCAATCGCCGGAGCCTCTCCCCGGGTCGCCTAGGAGCTCACCCCGCCGCGTGTTGCCCCGGCCGGGCGCCGGCCTCGCCGGGGGCGGGCATGTCGCGCCGTGCGCCGCCCGGTGCCGTCGAGCCCGCGCGCGGCGCAACCCCGACCTCCAACTCCGGTGCAAATCGGGCCCTAGGTGATACCCGAGCGTTTCCCCGCCCCTTACAGGCCGCGAGCACCGGCGAGCTCGCCGGGATTTTGGCCGGACCACCGCCGACCGCCCCGGGGACCCAATTGCGAGTCCCCAGTTATTTCCAGGGGCTCACCTGCGAAATAAGGGTATACTTGTGAATCCGAAAACTTTCCAGGGATCTAGGTAGAAAATGGATCTCAAATAGTGTTCCCAGTTTTGCTGATTCTTGTAAAATGTTTAGAAAATCGTAGAAAATTCAGAAAACTGCAAACTCAATTTTGTTGGATTCTTGGAGCAAAACTCTATAACTTTTGTTATTCTTTTCTAAGCTATTTCCTAATATTTTTGGCATGAAAAATAGGAATGTGAAAAACCTATATCTGTGATATCTCAAAATCTACCAGACCTCTGTAGCTAAATTTTGGATATGTTGTGTGTTATGTTATGACTAGCTCCTATACCAAAACTTGCACAAAGTTATGATGTAAA
This sequence comes from Cenchrus americanus, assembly GCA_947561735.1. NCBI lineage: Eukaryota > Viridiplantae > Streptophyta > Magnoliopsida > Poales > Poaceae > Cenchrus > Cenchrus americanus. The sequence goes on along the minus strand of OX387240.1, from coordinate 85,269,896 downwards.
TATTTTTTATAAATTGTTTTCCATTTCTGCAGAATTTGCCTAGATGCTTTTTGTAGCTACAAATAAATAGATTTTTGTGGCCAACTTCTGCATGTTGCCTTGTTATGCCAAAACACACCTCTGGTGAATTAATCACAATTTTATAATTGTCAGAAATATTTATTCTTGAATTATGCTTATTTTTCTTGGTAATTGTATAAAGCAAGTTTCATAATAGTTATAGGTGTATATGCTGCATTCCTCGGTTAGTTTTGAACCCTATAACATGTGTGAGGAAGTTTGAATCATTTGGATGCTTATTTATTTTTGTGTGCATTTACCTTGTTTTACTAGCTAGCTTTTGTTATTTTAAAAATAATTAATTTCCTAGCTATCCTAAGCATGAATGTGTGTCCAGTGGCTTGTTATAGGTGTTCAGTGTTTAATAAACCCTTCTGTTGAATTCTCATAATTTATTTCTTGAATAAAAGCTATGGAAGCAATTAAAGGCCTACTAGTCAATTAAATGGGGAAAAATCACAAACCCACCTTTGATGACCTTGTGGGTGATGAAAATCATTTTAAAAAAGATAAATACCAACCCATTACTATTTGTGAAGTTAAATTGAATTATTTACATATTTATGTACACAGACACTATCAAAACGAATAAATAATAAAGAGCTGCATATCGTTCCTTTTTGGAAGAGTATGCCGAATGTATTTCTTATCTAGGTGAATGTGGTCAACCATGCACCCCATGGTTGTAATTTGTTGATTGTAATTAATTAAATTAAAAATCGTCAATTGAATCTTGTATTTGCATCTTCGTGTAGATCGTCCCGACGGTAGATGTACGCTCGTGCCGGAAGGAGGAGACGAAGGTGCGGATGAAGAGCTGCAGTACGTGGACGTAGCTCAAGACCAGGACCAAAGTCCAGAAGGGCCCAAGGGCAACCTTGCCAGCGAAGGCAAGCCCCGGATCATTAACCGTCTTTTAAAATTTTGCAAATATGATTTGCTATGTTTGTGCATTTACGTTTCAGGAATTGAATTGAAACCCTAGATGCATGATCCTTAGGTACCTATGCTCTATCACTAGTATGTTAGGTCGATAGCCGCTATGCTATAGGATCGGTACAAGTCGAGTGATGTTCGTCACTCGCGAGAATAGGTTCTTATGTTTGAATCATAAGATCTTTATAAATGGATTGCTCATGTGATAGGAGCATGGGATTTGGGCTCCGGTCCAGTGGCTTTCGTGGGCTAAGCTTTTGAACGTACTAAGCACTTGTCGGGAATGGGACCGGTAAGCCTAGTACCTTAATGAGATGGTGCAGGAACTTTCCTTACTACTCCTAAGTGTTCACCTAACCGGCTAGCTACCGGGAAGGGGGGTGCATGTGTGAGACTGGGTGCCTCGCGGGCTATGCCATCTAACCTTGTACCCAGGACTGTAAGCTCTGTTCCCAATTCGAGGACTTTTGGAAACTGACTGGATGGTTGTCCTCGTGAGGGCATCTTACCATGTGTTTAGGTTTACCTTGCAAGGTTTCAAAAATCAATCGATTGTCGGCCTCTCACCGTTATCCGAGACTGCTTAATCAACTGGCCATGATATCCCGTAATGATGGAACTTGGTGAATATTGTTGTATGAAGTAAATTGCTTGTACAATTCTTGATTGAATTAGCTGGCACACTTAAAAATGGTAATCAACTAGAACTTGTGCTAAAATATTGAAAGTAAGGGCATACTCTTTGTTGCTTTTCCGCAAAAGAAACTCCACCGGCCATAAAGCCTCTCATGTCTAGAGTTTGGTGATGTAATTATCACCCGACGGTTAAGTCTTGCTGAGTATTAGTATACTCAGTCTTGCTTTAAAACTGTTGTGCAGGTGTTGTTGACCGGGTGGCAACGACAAGTGATGACATCATTGATGGCCTCCTGTGATGTTTACCGTCACGCTAGTTTAATTTATTTCCGCTGGTTTCAAACTCTGAACCGTACTTATTGTCTTGCACAAAGGTTTGTAATAATTTAACCCTCAGGGGTGATTTGGTCTTAAATTGATGTTTGTACTCTGGACTCGCCTCCGCGTGAGTTTTAAAGCATATGTCGATCCTCTGTATGAATTCCAAGTGATTCAGCGGGTGTTAACCTGGCAACTAACGACAGGATGATACTTTACTATTGCTTAATGACCAAAGTGGATTGGTTTTAGGCGATAGTACGGTATTTTCCTAGGCGGGTTGTCACAGGATGTAGGGTATTACTCCTCAGAGGCCCAAACCAGTATAAACTCCGTTGTCTCCCGAGCTAACCATCCGAGCCCGCCGCATGATAGATAGAAATTTACTGCCGGCGGTAGCGAACCCCGACAGTTGGCGCGCCAGGTAGGGGGCCTAGCGCTGTAGATCTGCTCCTCGACAACTGTCACGATGGTGATCCACACCGAGTACAGGGGCGAGAGGTACTCCATGGGCAGCTCGGACCCCCTCCTGGTTGGATTCGAGATCCGGTTCGGGAGTCTGAACTTCCAAGCCACAGGGAACAGCTACCTTATGCGCATCACCAATCGCGTCGAGCTCCATCCGTGGCGGCCGACCGGGCCGGTCCCCGCCACGCCTTCGCTGTCGCCCGACACCCGCACCGCCGGGCGGCGCGGGCCCTTCAACACCCCGACGCCGACGCCGTTGCGGCCAACGCTCACGCCGGGGGCGCGAACGGAACGACGTCGGGCCGCACGCGCCGTGGCACGACGTGACACGCTCTTCGACGAAACGACACCAGCACTCGCGGGGGGAGACGTGACTCACGAGTCATGGTTCCCCCACGGGATGTGCAACGCCGCAGCGGCCTACGCATCGTCCGCTGGCACCGATATGGCGGCCTACGACGACCTCCCTGGCTACCACCTGCTGGCCGCAAAACCTCATTACCACCAACGACAAGTGATACCACGGCTCCGCCATATTATTAGCTTACTAGCGAAATGGAGAATATACATAAATCGGAAGGAAGCCCAACAGCGGAACCCATCCACCGTCTGACTTACACTATGCTACACTAATCCAACTAGCCATGTCTTGACCTACAATATAATAATCAAGACCATGCTGTCAGCGAGCCAAAGAAACAAAATCAATTACTCAACCGAGCAGAAGGAGTAATCAGATCAGACGGAGGAGAATGATTAAATTAAGAAAAGGGATGGTTACAAATTCAAGTGACGAGAGGCTCTAAAACACTCAAGAAATCTACTCCCTCCGCCCCGAAAGAATGCAACTATAGGATCTGTGACTGTCAAAATTTCTCAAGTTTGACCAAATCTAAAGTAAATAGTAGTATTTACACTTATAACTTCAAATAGTTTTATGATGAAAGTATATTATATAACTAATCTAATGATACTTATTTTGTTCCATAAATGTTATTATTTTTTCTATATCTTTGATCAAAATTCAAATAGTTTGACTCATAAAAAAACGAGAATTTGTTTTTTTCTGGACAAAGGGAGTATAGCTTAAAATAAATTACTACCTGCTGCAAAATTGAAGCTGCTATGGTCTGATCTCCTGCAGTCTCGGTCAACTCAAAGTCACTGACGACATTAAAAAATACTCCCTCCGTCCCACTTTAAATGCATTTCTACCGTTCAAAAAATGTCCCACAATAAGTGCTACTATGAGCAAGTTATCACGCTCTTGAACCGGTAGATGCGGTACGGAGTCAAGATGGCCAGCCAACTCTTCATCCAAGATGCGGTAAACGTGTCCCTTTTGCAAATAAAAAGGAATTCACAGCAGGCAACTCTTCATGTATTCACCGCGCATAGTCTGAAACCTTCTAGGGTCTTCCACCAGGCTAGTGCAATGATTACTACTTCATGTAGGGGCAAAAACGTCATTTCACACATACACTAATTTTGCATTCAAATCCTAGAAGAGCACTTGTAATGGGACGGAGGGAGTATAGCCTGCAGCATTACGAAATACTCCTCCAGGTTTGTTAAATGAAGTCGTTTAGGACGACGACACGATCTCCAAAGACAACTTTGATTTCTTATTTTTTATAAAAATATTTGTTAAAAGCTAACATATGTATACTTTTATGAAAGTATTTTGCAAAACAAATTTATTCACGTAGTTTTCACATTTCCAAACTCAATAACTTAAAAGTTATTCACGATTTATATTCCCAATGTTTGATTCAAATCGTTTCTAAAACGACTTCATTTACTAAACCGGAGGGAGTATAGCATCAGAAGAATGTGGGCTCGACTTGTCCAAGATCCCCGTCCCAACACGCTGAGCTTGCCCGGCCAAATGGCGGTCAGGCCGTTGCACCTCGAGATCGCCTCCCGGACGCTTGTCCGTGCCTCGCGCCCACCGCCGGGCTTCCCCGCCGTTCTCGCCGCCTCCAACCTCGACCTCGTCCTGGGCCCCTTCCCCATCTTCCTCATCTCCGTCCACGACGCCCCTGCCGCCGGCCTCGACGCGGTCCTTGCCGCCGTGCGCGGCGCCCTCCCAGAGTACCTCTCTCGCTTCTTTCCCTTCGCCGGACGCGTCGTGCGGGACCCGGAGACCATGATCCCCGCGGTCGAGTGCAACAACGCTGGCGCCGAGCTCGTCGTCGCCGACGCCGCCGTGCCACGCGCGGCCGTTGACTTCACGGAGGTCGACCTGTCGCTGGGACTAATCCAGATTCCCTTCGACGCGAGCCTCGCCATGTCGGTGCAGTTTGTCCGGTTCGCCTGCGGCGGGTTCGCGTTGACGATTGGCACCACCCACCTCCTCGCCGACGGCAGGTCGTTCACCGTGCTGCTGAGCGCCTTCGCGGAGATGGTGCGCGACGGCGGCCTCTCCCGCGAGCCCCTGTTCGACCGCTCCCTCTTCAAACCGCGGTCGCCGCCGTGGCACAGCGCGTCGCTGGATGCCGAGTTCGCGCGGTTCACGCCGGCGACCATGATCAACCCCCTCCTGGCCGCGGCCATGCGACGGCGCCTGTACCGCATCGAGGCCGCCGGCCTCGCCGCGCTCCAGGCCGCGGCGTCCCCGCCCGGCGGCGGGCGCCGCGCCTCGCGGTTCGTGGCGCTGTGCGCGCACGTGTGGAAGCTCCTCGCCCGCGCCGTCGGCGACGCCGACCCGAGCTGCCGGATGGCGTGGATCGTGGATGGGCGGAAGCTGGTGGAGCCGTCGGACGGCGCGCTGGACCGGTATATCGGGAACGTGGTCACCTACACGTCCCGCGAGGCGAGCGTGGCGGAGCTCCTGCGAGCGCCGCTCCCCGACGTGGCGGCCACCGTGCGTGCCGCCATCGCGGGGGTGATGACCGCGGCGAGGTTCCAGGAGCTGGCGGACTGGATGGAGGAGCGGAAGGCGGCGTTCCGGGACGGCGGGAAGTGGACGGAGGAGGTGAACCTGGGGCTCGGGAGCCCCGCGCTCGTCATGTCCGGGCTGCTGCCGTTTCCCATCGACGGGGACCTCGGGTTCGGCAAGCCCAGGCTCGTGATGCCGTGGGTGCGGCACGGGCGGCTGGGCTCCGCGGCGGTGACGGTGGTGCCGTGCCCGAGCGACGACGGGTCGTGGTTCGTCGGCGCCACGAGGATGTGGCCCCGGCTGATGGAGGTAGTCGAATCCGACCCTTTGCTGAAGCCGGCGGCAGACCTGGGACTGGCGACGCCGACGGAACCCCGTCTGTGAGACTGACATGCTGGCGAGGCCACTGGCCCGAAAGGAAGATGTACACTCTTTTACGTCACCAGTGGGAGTGAAATTTATATGTGACTTTAAATATAAATGCTTCATAGCTCAAAATTAATAAAGAAAAATACAAAAAATTACTGATATACTCCGTATATAACTGATAAATAGAGATATATGTTATGATGCAATCTTTAGCGACAATACATTATTGGATCAGAAAGATATGCCTAATTATGTAACCTTTCAACTGGTCCTTTGATGAAGAATATTCAGAGTAACAACAACGTCCATTGAAATCTATAAATAACTATCACTGGCGCTACATATATAAAAATATAAATAGAGAAAAGTTCATTTTTAAGCATCCAACTCTTCTCTTGGTTTGATTTTGGTCATCAAACTCCAAAATCGGATTTTTTTACACCCAACTATCAAAACCGTTCAAATTTGACCATCAGGCTGTTTCAATGGTTGGTTTTACAATTTTTTATTTATAATTTAGTCTTAGATTTTAAAATGATTACTACTTTTTGTCCATACATCCGATTTAGGTGATTCCTACGGTCATGCGTTCGTAATAGTGGGATTTATCTTTCAAAATTATCTTCACACTATTTATCACTATTTGTTATATTATTTTTATGTTGTGTTAAGACAACAATTTAAGAAAAGTAAAACAAACGGTTACAAAATAATATGAACAACATTCAAAATAGCACTATATGTTTTTAGGAAGCACTAGTATAAATATATTTAATAGAATTGTTTTGATTGAAACCTTTTAGAAATCACCAAATTAATATCGGAAATGACATGTTTTCAAGCACGGATTTCTTAGTCAATCCAATAATGCGCCATGAACACTTTTCAATGATTTTCATTCATGTGATAAGCGTTTGGCGAGAATCTCGCTTGCTTTTCTGGTCGCCAACTTTTCGTAACTACCCTATGCAACCACTCTGCTTATTTTCACTGATTTCCATTCATGTGATAAGCGTTTGGCGAGAATCTCGCTTGTTTTTACAATTAAGGTAGAAATACAAAATCAAACACCCGGAAAGACCAGTGGGCCACAGTAAGCAGTATGCAACAATCTTTTGAAATGCTAATTATATGGGAAGCTTCCAAAAGCCAGAAAGGTTGTCTAATTAGTGTTATGGAGTAACGTCGTTTTCCTCTACCAAATCAGACCCTTGTGATGAGTCAAGCACGCACTGCCCCAAGTCGCCGGCGAGGTAGGGGAGTCTGCGGGCGCGATGACGCCTCTCATCCGGACCCTTGCCATCCCCGTCGTCCTCCTCTTCTTCGTATCCGCTGTTTCCTCGTCTTCCTTGTCGCCGGAGGACGGCATCCGGATCATCTCCGCTGAGAAACTGGTATGTTTCTTTACAGAAACTTCACCACACGTCGCTCGCTCCTAGGAGTCTGAATTGCTTCTTGTTCTTTCTCCTCTCTGGTTTTTTCTCCAGATCCAGCAGACTAGTTGCTTTGTATGGGACCCTTTTATTATGAAATCGAATTCTTTTCATTTAGAGGAATGACCACTATCTTTAGATTTCGATTTCATTTGTAGTTGTATGTACCAAATCGAATTCACGTTTAGTGATTGGGGGAAGCTCTAGTTTTGGTTTTAGGTGGTACATGTATGTCGCTCTAGTCTGTGGCAAATCGAGCCCCAAAGCTACAACTTCGTTTCATTGCATAAACATACACCACTCCCTCTGAAAGTATGACAGATTGAATGGTGTGCAGGTCCACCTCGTTGGTCCCAATGCTAGAGTGATCCTAACATTGGAGGTAATTTCATACTCGTCGTTTTGCTGCTCCGCTGCCAGTCCAGCTCTTGTGTTCCTTTTTGTTTCTGTTCACAACTTCCGAATGGGTGCTTTGCCAGGTCGAAAATTCTGCCGATGCGACTGATGCATCTCAGGTTCGTCTCGCGTTCACGCCCTGGCAGGTTGAACATCTCGCTGTCCTCAAGGCCACCAGGGTGGAGGGGAAGCATAGGAAGAAGGCATACGAATCCCTCCGTGTCGAAGCCTCTGATCTCCCGGCAACTCCGAATGGAGTCCGCCTCTACTCTGCTCTCCTCGGCACTCATCTGAAACCTGGCGAGGCAACCACTCTCGAAGTGCTATACGTGCTGACACACGTCTTGGACCCTTATCCTGCTCGGGTTGTTAGCCAGTCGGAGCCTTATCAGCTGGTATACTACCATGACAGTGCGGTTCTTTTGTCACCCTACCATGTCCTGGAGCAGGTCACCTACATCAAAATGCCGAGCAATAGGCTTGAGAGCTACACAAAAGTGGACCCTACCAGCCGGGCTGGTGCTGAGATGAAATACGGCACATATTATGACCGGATGCCATTCACATATTTGCCGATCTCTGTGCACTTCGAGAACCGTCCAGTTCCTGTTATTGAGAAGCTTGAACGCAAGGTGGATGTTTCTTACGAGGGACATATCAAGGTCACAGATGAGTACAAATTGAAACAAGACGGTGCTTGGTACAAGCGGATCTTTTTAAGATTAGCTTCAAGAATCTTACCCCGATCTATCTTCGGCTTATCAGAGTATGTAGCGCATGCCGTGTTGAACTCATATAGGCCTAAGTTTCTTTATCTGCAAACCTCAAGATCATTTCACTTGAAGCTTCACGGTCACACTCATTCAGAACTTTAATTTCTTGCTAGGCCTGAGTGCCCCGAGATTTCTCTATTTGCAAAGACTCTGCCGTCATCAAGTAAGGACCGGCTTTATTTTACATTGATCCAAGGGCCAAGGTATGGTTGGCACTGCACGTTCGCCGCCGGTTATGGTTTGCCACTGGAAGATTTTCTCTTTGAGTCAGTTGATGGCCGGCTCTACATTAACCTTACTTTTGGAATCCCTCCACTTGATACTGTGGTTGATGATTTTGCTACTACGGTAAGTGTGACGGCATCCTATTTAATTGGAAGATGATGTGTATGAGTATGACATTGGGCCAAGTAAGGTTGATTTCAGTGTTTCCATCTTTAGTGCTTGGTTGTATTTTAGTAGACTAACCAAGGTTGGTGTAAGATGGTGGAAACATCAATGTTGTAAGAAGGTGGAGATTGTCTCGTGAGTCGTGACAGCAGGATTATTCCAAAAAAAAAACAGCAGGATTGGGCCTTGTCAAGGAACCTAGGGTCATACTGATTGTGTCGACTTGGTTGTATTAAGGGTCATAGATCGAGTAAGTTCGGCACCAAATGTGTCGGCTTCGTCCAGTGGATCGGTATGCTGTCTGTGATGTATCAACCTGGTAGGATTGGGCTTCGATTCGGCTAGCTTTGCTTGTGTGTCCTATTTTTGCTGTTTTATCTGTAGATATTTCCAGGACATTAGGTGTGTTTTCAAAGGTGTTCTGGAGATGTTCCTAGGATTGGTACCTCCTGTAAGAGTTCAAGTACTGGGAGAGAGCGTTAGTTTTGAGATTCGGGTCATATAGACATCAGATTTGTGCGAACTAAAGCTTGCTAACTTCTGTTGAAAAGATTCCTTGTGTGGAATCTATTTACTTTACTCGGGTTCTAAGTCCTCAACTTGGCACAATACTTGTATTTTTCTGGATTTACTAGGGAATTAACTTGCAGTGATTTCATTAAATCTCAAATCGCCTCAGACTGTATGTGGCTGGCTGTTGGTCGGTCACTAATTTATTTATTTTTTCTCTAGGTTGCCCAATTTTCTTGCAAAGGTCAGCTTTTTTACCTGTGAACTTTTCAATGTTGCAGGTTTTACTTCCTGAAGGATCAAGAAATCCACAGCCTATTGTTCCTTTCCCGGTAGAGGTAATCCGGCCTTTCCTTCCTATAATGTTGATTGTGTCTAAACAGCTTTCTCCTTTAATTTGCATACGTAATCAGTGCCTTCCTCCCATTTTCACTTCTAAAAGATCATTATGTGATTATTATGTTATTTACCACTGACGCAGACGAGTTATTCATACTATTATTATTATGTTGCTGGAAGGCCGAATGTGGTACTAAAGAAGAAAAATGTAGTAGCAGAGCACAATGTTCCGTTCCAGGTACTACTCCATGTGTGAAGCCTTTTTTTTTTTAAAATTAGTAGTACGCCTTATATCTTCTGATCTTTGGAACAATCCTGTAAACTTCAGGTGTATTACAATTCCAATCCGATCTTCATGTTTGCCGACCATTCAACTCGTTGGGCAGTCGTTGGATTCATTGTTGTCTGCATCGCTTATTTTAAATTCGCATGAAATTCCCACTGGAAAATCATTGTAGGCCGTTCATTGGGTATTATTTGTATGTTCAGAAATGATATAATCTTCAAAGGAATTCCTCCAACAACTCCTTCATGCTTGGCTCGCTTCAAATCAGTTCTTACTCTGGTTATCCTTACTCCTTAGAGTAAAAGAGTCTTGGAAATTACCTATGTCCTCATGGCTAAATCGGCTTCTGGAATCTAGCTTGTTTTCTTTATCTCTTTTTCGTTTCTTGATTGCCTCTTTTGTACTAAACGAAACTACTATATATTCACCCCTTCTGTTTCTTAAAAAAAAGTTTGTATATACTTTTTGAATAATGAATAAGAAATCCGGTTTCACCAATCATGCGGTCAACCACCGTTACAATTTACAAGAATAGACATAACTGTCGGTGTTTTAGACCGGCAACCTACTAAGGGGAGTACCCGAAGTAGATGAATGTGGCCTCGCCGAGATCGGTAACTCGAAGGAAGAGACACGTGGCACACAATTTAGACAGGTTCGGGCCACGAGGTGCGTAATACGCGTACGTCTGTATCTTTGCGTAGCTCTTGATTGATTGGGCACGATTACAAGATGGTGTAATTGTGCGCCGTGAGATGAGATTCGATGCTAGAGAAAGGTCCCTGCGTCGCCTTATATAGTCGGGAGGCGGGGTTACAAGTCGGAGCGGGGGAGAGAGTACTAGTCGAGTACGTCTAGGAGTCTTCCATACGGCGCGGGACATGTACGGCTTCCTAACCGAGTACTTCTCCTCCGTAGTCCTTGTGCTCCACGCCATCGGGTGCCGTGTAGCGCAAGCCGGGGTAGTCCCAGGGGCCCACCGAGTAGTCGGTCCCGGTACCCACCGAGGTAGTAGGCCCGGGGGAGGTCCATACGACAAGCCTCCGAGTACTTTGTAGTCGAGAAGGATAGCTTCAAGTAGTCTTGACGGCCTTAACGAGTAGTACTCAAGCGTCCTCAAGTACTACAAGTCAAAAGTTCTCAAGAGTAGTCGAAGCATCCCGAGGCTGGAATGTACTCCAGCTGATATCTGAGCAACCCTGAAGTCTTCTCGAGTAGTCCCAAGCGTCCTCGAGTGCTGCCCTCGAAGGTCTTCAAAAATGCCTGCGTTGTCTTGAAGCCGAAGGTCTTCAAAATCGCCCGCATATGGAGTAGCCCCAGGAGCCTTAGGTTGAGTCGTAGGCTGCGGGCCGAGGGTCCATGCGAAGTTTTGGCAAGAATATCCAAAAAACACGGAGAGAAAAAACCGAAGGACACGTGGCACGGAGCCCCCGAGCCTTGAGTCGAGTACTTCCTCTCGAATTGAAGGGTCATCTTGTAGAATGTGTCTGAGATGCTCATGAGTCTTGTCGTTCCCCGGGTAGCCGAGTAGAAGTAGCGCGAGCCCCCGGGGTGAGGCGCATCGACTAGTAGAATACGAAGAGTCACGCGCGGCCGGCGAGTCAGCCAAGCGCAGACTTATCCATCTGGCCATTGGAGGGCCGTTTTGACTTATAAATAGAAGCCGAAACCCTTAGGGTTTTTCACCCATCGCTGCTGTAGCCATTTCGAATAGATCTTGGCCAGAATCACCTCCCGCGCACGCCGCCGCCGCTGTAGATCTGAGCGCGCCGCCACCCAGAGCTGCCAGAGTAGCCCCGAGCGAATGCGCGTGAAGACGCCGTGTATTTGGAGAATGAAGCCATCGCCGTCCAAGACCGCGAAGACCGCCGGGAAGAAGGGGGCCGTGACGAGGCCGCCGTGTCTGCCGCGGGGGCAGCACCGCCCTCTCCACCGCGGCCAAATCCGAGCCGTGAGTGGAAAAAGTCGAAGACGAAGACCGAAGATTTGCTGGCCCTCCTCAACGGCGAATTCATCGTGATAAGGAGATGGACGGTTGGAGGGCCGCCCGCCGGGGACCCGTACCCCATGGAGAAGAGCGAAGACGAGGTCCCGATGTTCGCGCGCTTCGCGGAGCGCGGACTTGCGCTTCCGGCGAGCGACTTCTTCAAAGGCCTCCCGGGGTACTACGACGTCGAGTACCTCAACCTCAACCCCAATGGTATTTTCCATACCGCTTGTCTTCGTCCACTTATGTGAAGCGTTCACGGGGATCAAGCCCCATTGGATCCTGTTCGGAAGTTCTTCGGGTGAAGCCGCGGCCGAGCGCCGGCAACCGCGAGTAGTTGGTGGAGCGAGGAATCCGGATGCGGGGAGGACGCCGCCGGCGTACCTCTCGTACAAGCTCATCGACTCCAATCGGGATTGGAAGGCGAAATGGTTCTACATCACGAACCACCACCCCCGGGTTGCGAAGCCGAGCGGGGAAACGGCCCGGACATCGCGCCCGGTGGAACACGGAGCCCACGATGCGGGGAGGAGATCCGGCTCCCCGAGCGGCGGTGGCGCGCATCAAGGTGCCGAGAGAAGGGCGGGCCGAGGGCCGAGCACGTGGCCTTCGGCTTCATGAAGCGCGGGGTGCGGCCAGCGATGGCCCGCGACACCACGGGATTCGAGTACACGGCGATGGCGACACGTCGCGGATGCACGGAGGCGAGGTCGACGACGACGACATTGTCGATAGGGCCGACGCGCATCTTCAAGGACATGCCTCCGTACACGGCGTGCCCAATCCGGAGTACTCGCCGTGCGCCCGCCAAAGGAGGTAAGTAGCCGTACCCCTCGGTCGAGTAGTCATTCCTTGTGAGTAGTCGCGGCGATGTCTTGTGTCTTGCGGGACGACTTGAAGAAGTTCGTCTCGAGCCGCGAGCCACCCCCTCGGGGAAGTCGAGGTCCGGTGGAGGGAAAAACCAAAGTCAAGGAGCGGTGTGAAGTCGGCGAAGGAGACGACACCATAGTCGTGGAAGATATGTCCGACGAGGACGACGACGAGGATACGTTGCGGGACCGCTTCCGGTTGCGGTCGAGGTTCAGCCGTCCCGGCCTACCTCACGTGCCCCTCGTGCAAGATCCGCCTGCTAGCACGGAGGCTAGTGCGGGCCGCACCGCCACGGAGGCCGCGCAACCCCACCCGCAAGCGGGTGACGAAGAAGTTGAAGGTCTCTGAGACCACGCCCCAAGAGGTAAGACGTCTTGAATAGTGTAGTCGAGTACTAGTCTCTCGAGTTCACTTGCTGACGACCGAGCTTCCTTGCTTGCGGGGAGGTGCCTACGGAGCCCGGCGATCGGGGTGACGAAGGCGAGTGGGATACGGTGGGGGGAACCCGCCGGGAGTCGTAGCCCGGCCCCCCGCGTTGAAGATCTCTTGGCGCGGTGGAGCGCCCGGCCCCCGCTCCTCAAGGGAGCACGGAGCCCGCGGCCGGCGCTGCTACCGAAGAAGTGGTGGCCGCGGGGAGCACGGGGAGGGGGCCTTCGCACCGGCCGCCGTTCTTTGCGAAGAGGCGGCCGCCCGCGGAGGCGCGAGGAGGAGGCGTCGCCGAGGGCGGACCGGTAGACATCACCGGTATCCTCGGCGCCCCAACCGTGACGATAGTCGGTCAAGCTTGTAAGTGCTGAGCCTCCCCGAGTAGTACTTGATATAGTAGTCGAGCTTGATTGACAACCAGTTTGTGTACTTACTTGGGGAAATCAACGGATGCGTCACGGGAGGGAGATGAGCCCTCTACGACGGTGGCGGAGGAAGAAGCCGCGCCGCCCGCCGACGAGTCCGCTCCCACTCCTCAGGCGGAGTCCGAGGCGCCGGCTGCTGGAGCTGCATTGCCCGAGGCCAGCGTGGTTGAAGGTGAGTACTCTGCTGAGGCTATAGTACCCCCCATAGAGTAGTCGTAGTCGCTAATGCACTTGTCTTCTTCTTGACAGGTGCCGAGGCCGAAGGGAGCGACATCCCGGCGGCGGTGCCCATGCAGAACTTGACACCACAAGTGCGGAGGCTACTGAAGGAGCCCCCGAGCCGATGGAGGAGGCCGGCGAGGAGGCCGCCGTGGCGACCGGAGGAGAGGAGGCCACCGTGCCGCCGGAGGCTACTCTGGAGGTGGTTGTCCGCTCCCCGGAGATCCAAGACGCGGAGCCCATCCGCTGCGGCGATGAGCGAAGCCGCCGCGAGTAGTCGTGGCGGGTTGGAGTTGCGGCGGACGACTTGGTCGACCGGTGGACGGTGGCCGGGCACCGGAGGGCGGTCCGCCGGGCCGAACAATGGATGAAGGTGAGTAGTCTTAACTCCCTAAGCGATCAATCCTCTGTTGTTGAGTACTCATTTGACATGTGTTGTACGTGCGGGACGTCGTGGAGAGGTCCCGCGAGAAGTCTAACATCTTCGCAAGGCTTCGGCGACGCGGTGCTCCGGGCTGAAGCGCTGGAAGATCAACTCTTGAAGTCGTGGAAGCACGCGGCCGCCATGCAATCCAAGCTCGACGCCGCCTTCGCCAAATATCACAATGACATCCAGGAGATGCAGGCAAAGAGCGACGACTTGGTGCGGAAGAACAAGACACTCCGCAACAAGAACAAAGGTACACCGCTTGACTTGTTGAGTAGTTGTTGGAGGTCGAGAGGTAGTCTAACCCGTTGCGCCTTGTTGTTTTGCAGAGCTTGAGACCGGGTGGAGCGGTTGAGGACCTCGGAGACGGACATGAAGAACCTCTTCTACGGGAGCGGGGAGGCCCGCCGGTACTCGAGCTTGACTATAAGGAACTAGCCTTCGAGTGCGACAAGCACATGGAGCTTCGCATTGCTTCCGATCGTGACCTCGTCAAGCTTGCTACAAATCGTTGCGAAGGCGAACGAAGACTACGAGGCGTTGCGGGCCCAACCGAAGGAACTTGAAGAAGCCGCGCTTCCCATTGCAAGACTCTTGGTGCCTCATCTGGCGGCCCCAAGATAGCACCGCTCGTGGATCGGCTCAAGGAAGCCCCCGGCCCGGGCCGGCGGTGTATGTGAAGCATGCGGCGAGGTCGATCCCGAACCGGTGCGGCCTTCATGAAGTCTTACTTCCCGAAGGCGCCCGTGGAAGTAGTCGGCGGCGGGGTAGCCGCCAAGCTGTACGGAACGAGCGGTATGCGGAGGCTGGCTGGACCGGATGGCGCCCATTGCGGAGCAAGTCGCCGAAAAGCTTAACCTCCGGTAGCCTGTAATAGTTAGCTCATAGTAGTATGTGTACAAAAACATTTGTAATGTAATTGTTCAAGTATTAATGAAAGAAAAGTTCCATCAATGAGTACTCGTAGTAGCGATCTTAGAGTGCGGAGCCCCATCGTGGAGTTGATGCGAGTAGTCGTACTCGACGGTAGTCCGTTGAGGGGAAGTAGACAATAAAGAAGTTGATGATCAATCAGACTTTATTACTGAAGGAGTACACCTGGATGGCCAGGGTCGTAGTTACAGAGTAGTCGCCTGGACCCGAAGGCCGCTTATGGCTAAGTGGTGCTAGGGCGAGTAGCCGGTTACAGCAGTAGATCCGTAAGTAGCCGTGTAGGCTGGATCTTGAAGTACGTGGTCTCTTAGTAGACCGCTGCTAGAGTCTTTTGTCGCTCATCGCAGCCCAGGATCCATAGGTAGCCACGCGGGCTGGATCCTGGAGAGGAGTAGTCCGGAGACTAGTGCCTGGACCCGGAGGCCGCTTACGGCGGGGGGGGGGGGGGGGTCTTGATGTAGTCGTGTAGACTTGAGCCCCGGAGTAGTCGTGTAGACTAGGCGTAGAACCGACGGGCCGGTCGACGTTCCACGAGTTGTTGATGTCTTCGCCTTCAAGTGTGCGGAGGCGGTAGGAGCCCGACCGGTCACCTTTGCCACGGTGAAGGGACCTTCCCGGGGGGGAGGCGAGCTTGTGTAGTCCTTCCGTGTTCTGGATACGACGGAGGACAAGATCACCAACGTTGAAGGAGCGTTCCTTGACGTTGCGATCATGGTAGCGTCGGATACCCTCCGGGTACCTTCGCGGCGGGACGAGGGCGGCGCAGCGAGCTTCTTCGAGTCCATCGATGTCAACTCTTCTGCTGTCTTCAGAGACGCCTTCGTCATAATGCTCCACTGCTGGTGAGTTCCATATGACATCAGCAGGGAGGATTGCTTCGGAGCCGTAGACCAGGAAGTAAGGGGATTGCCCTGTTGGCTTGGAGGGCTGAGTACGTAGCCCCCAGAGTGCATTGGGTAGTTCCTTGATCCACTTGCCTCCTTTGGAGTTAGCAGCGTCGTGTAGCCGCTTCTTGAGAGCGTCGAGCACCATCCCGTTGGCGCGCTCGACTTGTCCGTTGGCCCGAGGATGGGCAAGCGAGACATATCGGACGTCGATCCCGGGTTGTTCTCGCGGTACTCCCGAAGCGGTGGTTGTTGAAGTTGGAGCCCGGATCCGTGATGATGCGGTGGGGTAGTCCGTAGCGATGCACGAGTTCATCCGGGAAGTCGAGTACTCGTCGGCCTTGGGGCATGTGGCCAGGCTTGACCTCGATCCACTTGGTGAACTTGTCGATGGCCACCAACACTCGTTGGAACCACCGGCGCGGTTGGCGGTGGCCCAATCATGTCGAGCCCCCCGGCGGGCAAAGGGCCAAGTTGGCGGTATGGTGACTAGCTTGTAGGCTGGGACGTGTTGCTGCTTGGTGAAGTATTGGCATCCTTGGCACCTTCTGACGAGTTTTTCGGCATCGCCCAGGGCTGTGGGCCAGTAGAAGGCTCGCCGGAAGGCTTTGCTGACCAGCGTGCGGGAAGACGCGTGGTTGCCGCAGACGCCCTTGTGGATCTCCTCCAAGATGTCCTTGCCTTCTTGCCTGGGGACACACTTCATGAGTATTCCAGAAGATGCGCCCCGTTTGTAAAGCTTGTCTCCGACGAGGACGTAGGACTTGGCGTGTCGGATGAGCTGCTCGGCCAAGTTCTTGTCCGAGGGAACCTTCTCGCTCGGCGAGGTAGTCGATGAAGGGTTGCCTCCAGTCCACGTCGATCATCATGACCTCCTGTCCGGCCGATGGGTGCACCGGGGACGGTGGTCGGTGGCGCGGCTCCGGGATGGATGGCGCGTGAAGCTCGTGAACGAAGACACCCGCTGGTACTTGAGCGCGGGTAGATCCAAGCTTCGACAAGACGTCCGCTGCAACGTTGTTGTCGCGGACGATGTGGTGGAACTCGAGACCGTAGAACTTGTTCTCGAGCTTGCGGACTTCTAGGCAGTAGGCGTCCATGTTCTCCTTGTTGCGGTCCCAGGACTTGTTGACTTGGTTGATGACCACTGCGGAGTCACCGTAGACTAGTAGCCGCTTGATGCCTAGTGAAGCCGCGAGGCAGAGCCCATGTAGGAGAGCTTCGTACTCGGCTTCGTTGTTTGAGACCTTCTAGAAGATCTGCAGGACGTACTTGAGTTGTTCGCCCGTTGGAGAGATCGGGAATACCCCCGCACTGCGCCCTCGAGGTTGAGTGAGCCGTCGAAGTACATCATCTAATGCTGCGGCGCACGGTTGGAGTGGGTAGGCGGTTCTCCCACCACTCTTCCATGAAGTCGACTAGCGCCGCGACTTGATGGCCGTGTGTGGCTTGAAGTCGATGGTGAGGGCGCCGAGCTCGACCGCCCACTTGGAGATTCTTCCGGTAGCATCTTGGTTCCGCGAGGATGTCGTCGAGCGGGTAGTCGGTGACGACGAGAGATTGAGTACTCCGGAAGTAGTGTCGTAGCTTCCGCGAGGTGATGAGTACCGCGTACGGGAGCTTGTGCACGGGGCGATAGCGTGCCTTGGACTCGACGGGACCTCGCCGACGAAGTAGGCGGCGGCCCCGGGCCCGGGTAGGCGTGGCCGTCTTCCCGCCGCTAGACGATGATGGCGATGCGACCACATGAGTAGTCGCGGCGAGGTAGAGTAGTAGGCGCTCGCCTTTGCGAGGAGCCGTGAGGACCGGTGGCTTCGATAGGAAGTCCTTGAGGCGGGCAAGGGCTTGATCCGCCTCCGGAGTCCACACGAACTTCTCTTGGTGCTTGAGTAGTTTGAAGAAGGGGAGCCCCCGTTCTCCAAGCTTCGAGATGAATTTGTTCGGTGCCGCCATGCACCGGTCGGCTTACGGACGTCTTTGATGCACGTGGGAGCTTTCATGCTTTGGTGATGGCGGAGATCTTCTCGGGGTTGGCTTCGATGCCGCGTTGGGCGATGATGAAGCCGAGTAGTTTGCCCGAAGGTACACCGAAGATGCACTTGTTCGGGTTGAGCTTCCGGCGGTACTTGCGCGAGAGATGCGAAAGTCTCTTCAAGGTCGTCGATGAGGGTACTTGGAGTTTACGGTCTTGACGACCACGCCATCCACGTAGGCTTCGACGAGTCTTGTTGAGTTGCTTCTTGAAGCGGGCACGGATAGCTCGTTGGTAGGTGGCGCCGGCGTTCTTCAACCCGAAGGACATGGTCGTGTAGCGATGACGCGCCAAATGGGGTGATGAACGCGGTCTTCTCCTGGTCTTCTTCCGTGATCGTGATCCGGTGGTACCGGAGTAGCGATCGAGGAAGCGAGAGCGAGTCGCGGCCGCCGTGGAGTCGATGACTTGATCAATCCGCGGCAACCCGAAGGGGTCCTTCGGGGGCGAGTGCTTGTTGAGGTCGGTGTAGTCGATGCACATCCTCCACTCGTTCGAGTTCTTCTTGCGGACGAGGACGGGGGTTGGCGAGCCACTCGGAATGGAAGACTTCTCTGATGAAGCCAGCCGCGAGTAGTTTGGCGAGTTCCTTCTTGATGGCATCCCGTCTGTCGTCGGCAAAGCGTCGGAGGTGTTGTCGCTTGGGGGTGGCCTTAGGATCGACGTTGAGGTAGTGCTCAATCAACTCCCTGGGCACTCCTGGCATGTCCGCTGGCTTCCACGCGAAGATGTCGCGGTTAGCCCGGAGGAAGTTGATGAGCGCGTCTTCCTATTTGGGGTCGAGGCCGACCCCGATGGTGGTGGTCTTGCTGGAGTCGCCTGTTCCGAGGTCGATCGTCTTGACTAGAACCTTCTCGAGCGGGCCGAGGCTTGTTGGCGCCCGTCGGACTTCTCGGGATGTCGAGTTCACTTGTAGCAAGCTTCTTCGATGCGGCGTAGACCTCCATCATAGCGTTGGGTACTTGATTCGTAGAGGCGATCTCCACGGCTTCTGTGTCGCAGTTGTGGGAGATCCTCAAGTCCCCTTGAAGAGAGAGTACACCCCGCCGGGCTTGGCATCTTGAGTACCAAGTAGGTGTAGTGGGGCACCGCCATGAATTTGGCGATGGCCGGTCCGTCGAGGATGGAATGGTAGGAAGTCTCGAAGTCCGTGACCTCGAACTTGATGTACTCGGTACGGTAGTTGTCTCGAGATTCCCCGAAGGTAGCGGCGGGGACCACCGAGCCCGGTGGGATAGCCGCGTTACGGGGACGATGCCGTAGAAGGGCGTGTTGCTCTTAGTGAGCATGTGGGTGATGTCGAGCTTCATCTTCTTCAAGGTCTTGGTGAAAAGAACGTTGAGCCCGCTTCCACCGTCGATGAAGACCTTGTTGAGCTTGGAGCCCGCGACCACCGGCTTCGGGACGCGGGGGAACCGTCCCGGTTCGGAGAAGTTGGTCCATTGATCCGCGCGGGAGAAGGTAATGGGTACCTCCGACCACCGAGAGGGGTCGGGACCGCCGGTTCAATGCTCATGACTTCTCGACGGGTAGCCTTTTGTTCCCGTCTGGCTGGGCGATCCGCCGAAGAGGACGTTGACGGTCTTGTCGGGTTCTCGGAAGTCGTTGTTATCTCCGTCATTCTTCTTCTTGCCATTTTTGTCGTGAGGGTGCGGTGTCTCCGGAGTACTCTTGAGTGCATGCACGAGTTGGTAGCACTTTGCTCGGTGGTGTGGTTGCCGTTCGGATGCCACGGGCACTTCTCCTTTAGCAAGTCTTTGAAGCCGCCGGAGTTCTTCTTCGAGTTCTCCTTCACGGGCGCCGGATAGCCGCGACGGTGTTGTACGGCTTGCGGTTGGGACCCAAGTAGTAGTTGTTGTTGTTGCGACCGCCTTGGTTCCCGTTGTTGCCGCTGCCGCCGCCTGTGTTCTGCTTGTTCTTGCCACAGATGGCGTCATACTTGGCATTGGCCTTGTCTTCTTCATCCGCCCAGGACGTAATCATGTCCTTGAGATGGGGGATGGAGTTGGGGCGGCGACGACCGAAGTCTTCAAAGGTGCGGCGGTGGTAGAGGCCGTCTTGGAAGAGTTCAATGACCTCCTTGTCGGTGACGTCGACTACGGTAGCGCGCTTGTCGAAGAAGCGGCGCATGTACTTGCGGAGGGTCTCGCCTTGTTCTGCTTGACCATAGCCGGGTCCATGCGAGTACCCGATCGGCCCATGGCGCCCGCGAAGTTCTTCGGTGAGCTGCTCCTTCGGTGGTCCCACTTGTCGATCGAGTGCTTGTCCAACGACTCGAGCCATGTGAGTGGAGCTTGGTCCGGGCGTAAGGGGAAGTAGAGGCACTTGGTGTCGTTGTTGCCGCCGGCGTTCTCGCCGGAGAGGGCGTAGCACCCGAGCCATTGGATGGGGTCCGCTTCGCGTCGTACTTGGTGATCCCCAAAGGCTTGAACTTGTCGGGGAGGAGCAAGTTGCGAAGTCGAGGTGAGAAGGCGGGGAAGCCATCGTTGTCGCCTGCGGTGGTTGACTTCTTCCGCTGCAGCTCCTCAATCTTCTGGCGGGCGTCGTAGCCGCCCCGTGAGGTGCCGCAGGCGTGGTCGTTCGCGTGGCCACGGCCGCCGCAAGCGCCGCCGCCACCGGCCCTCCGTTGGCTCCATGGTTGGAGCTTCCGTCGTCGGCCCGCCGCCGCCGCCGTCGGGTCGCGGCGGCCGCCGCCGGCGAGGAGCACGGTGAGGGACGGCCTCGCGGTTCTTGTTGCCACCCCGTGGATGTCCGCCGGCGTTTGAGCGAGTATGGTTGGGCCGAGCCGGAAGCTCGGCTCGAGTACGGTTGGGACCGAGGTTGGCGCCGCGACTTGTAGCTTCATTGTCGCGGTGCACGGTGGGAGGAGGTCGGTTGACCCTATTATCGACCCGCATGAAGTAGGCGTCTCCGGCGAGCTTGGCGATGACCTCCCCGGCGCGAATTCCCCGGGCACGGTGTGCGATCGGCGTGATCGACATGAGGCATTGCTCAGGGGTAGTGTGTACTCTGCTCTCGACCGCCTCGAGAGCTTCTGCGAGGTTGCGGATGGGGAGGTTGTCCTAGAGATGCCGGCGCCGTTCGCTGCGCTTCCTGTTGCGCTCGCGTTGAGCGTCTCTGTTGGCGGGGGTCTCGTCTGCTGGTGCATCGGCAGACAGCTCGTCGGAGGAGATGCCTTCAAGGTACTTGTCTTGAGCCGTCCCCGAAGGTCCTGGAGTGTCGCCAGTAGCCATGAAGACTTGGCGATCAGGGGTGCCGAGGCTAGACTCAGAAGCCGCCACCTCAGTTGGGGTGTTCGAGTCAGCTCAGGCAAGTAGTGTTCCCTCCTGGAACGGGAGCGAGTCGATGTAGGCGACGTAGCATGAGTCTCTCGCTTATCGGGTCGGGCGGGCTTGCGATCCGGACAAGAGACGAATCTCCCGGCCGGTGTGGATGTTATAACCAGCCCAGAGGCCGGCCCTGATAAGGGATGCTCAGTAGAGTTGTCCTCGGACTCGGGATCCTCTGGGTCCGACCCGAAGTCGAACTCGTATGCGGAATCCGAGTAGAACCCGGAGAGGGGGTTGGAGTCCGAAGCGTGGCCGGGGGCGGTGTCGGAGTCCGAGTTGTACTCGGGTACGGGTTCCTTGCCGGCCCGGCGCGAAGAGGGAGCCTCCGTACGGGCCCGGCTGGTGATGCGGGGACCACGCGCAGAGCGCTCACAGGGTGATGGGACCACGTGCGATGGGCCGAGCGGCCCGGCTCGCATGCGATGGCCCATGGAGACGTCGAGTTCGAGTTGGAAGCGGACTCGAGCTCGAAGTCAGCGTGGTGGTTGAAGAGCGAAATTTCGCCGAACTTGCCGGCGAGTTCGCCTGTGACAACTTCAGGAAGCGTCACGAAGCCGGTCTTCGGGTTGGGCGGCATGGTGAGGCGGCGCTGGAAAGAGCCCGCGCCGTCGGCGGTGCAGACCCAGGTGCCGAAAACGAAGGTGTCGCCGCGGTTGAAGGTGACGGTTGGCTTGAAGTAGACAGGAGCCGTCGAGTTCGCCATGTGATCTCGGGCGAGATCCCCTACGGGCGCGCCGGTGTCGGTGTTTTAGACCGGCAACCTACTAAGGGGAGTACCCGAAGTAGATGAATGTGGCCTCGCCGAGATCGGTAACTCGAAGGAAGAGACACGTGGCACACAATTTAGACGAGGTTCGGGCCGCGAGGTTCGTAATACCCTACGTCCCGTATGCTGCGTAGCTACGGATTGATTGGGCACGATTACAAGATGGTGTAATTGTGCGGCGTTGACGGTGAAAATCCGTCAACCTAGCCATGAGTTTACCTTCGGTGTTGGCATAACTTTTGTATCTTATTCATTGGTACTAACCCCCGTGGTATAACAAGTTCACTTGTGCATGTCGGTTTTGGAGTTAAGTGTTTACGCGGGGTTTTAACGATGAAAGCAAGACTTCCGGGATAAGTTCATTAAGCACCTCATGACAAGACCTTGAAGCCCGATACAAGTCAAGCAATGAAGTGAACATGACTCCAAGAGCCCAAGGACCAAGCCCGAGAAGATGATAAACTCCGAGGACCGAACCGGAAAAGTCTCGAATCTTGCAAGACAAGGAGTTGAGTCCAATTCGGAGAGAAACCGACGTCAAGGGCCCACATGCAAAAGGGGAGAACATCTAGAAGACGTGGGAAGCAACAGGGGCGAAGCGAGGCCGCGGGATGGGCCGGGTGGGCCCGGGCCGGCCGGCCCGCCCAATTCGGGGCCCAATCGGCCTCTCCTTTGACCTAATTGCTTCTCGGGCTATAAATAGCCCCCCCGACCGAGAGCCACGCAGAACCGAAGTCGTAATCCGCCGCCGAGGAGCGAGAGAAGCTTGAGGGACACCATCTCGGAGATGAGGGTCGTGCTAGTTGTCTAGGGTTTCCCCGGCCGACGTGGGAACCTTGCATGGAAGACCACGTCGGAGCTCGGAGCGAGGATCAAGATCGAGGGAGGGCCCGGTGGTGATCTTGTTCATGTAATCATTCATGGTGAAGTTTGTAAGTGAATCCGATTTCTAGCGATTAAGTGCCTTCTCGATGATTTTGATTTCTTCTTGGTTTTGCTTCTTCTACGATCTAGTCTATAGCTAGATTACATAGGGTGCTCTTGTAGCCGCGGTGGCTAGAGGTGCATACGGACCGGCCAAGTGATTTCAACTTGTTCTATTGAACTCGCCCTAAGCTCCCCGCATGAATAGGGATACGTTGTGACGAACGGGGGTCTCGAAAGGCGGATGTTTTCGGAGTCGGATGGGAAGGCCACGATTTAAAGATGCTTTTAATGAGATTCGCTTTTCTATCTTCATCTATCTTGTTTGGAGCTACAACATAAGCATGATCTAGATTCTCTAGATTGGTTATCTCTTGCTTTCTCTTGCTACCTCTTTAGTAGATTAGATTAGATTCGTTTTCTTTATGAGTTAGTAGATTAGATGCAACTTATCTTCATTAGATAGCTTTACCTTGCTTTACTAGATTGAATCCTTGCGTTGCACATTGTTCCACGGATTCGATACCTTGGGTTCACCACTCGAGGGAAGAAGGGTCCCTTGACTACGACGGGAGACTTGTCCGCTTGCAAGTCACTAAACGAACTTTGATACAAATATTAACCGTCAACAAGCCCCTTTTTTCGGCGCCGTTGCTTGGGAACAAGCAATCAAGATCCGATCTAGTATCGCTTATCTTTCAGTTTTTCTTTTGATTTTCTTTTGCATCTCTTATGTTTGATCATCCTCAAAAAGAAAAAAAAATCAATCTAATCTAGTTTTGATTAACCCTAATTTTTCTTTTCTTTTTAGATTTTTGTTTTATTACTAACCCTAACCGAGAGATGGTTGGCTACCTCTCCAAGAAACCCAAACTTTTTTGTGGATGATCCGGGAAAACTTTACAGGCAAAGGTGACGTGCAACACAAGCTAAAGGGGTGGAACCCCTAGATTCAAAAGTTGAAGTCGAAGGACCGTCGAAATCTCCAAGGGAATCACCACCTCCAAGTCCAAAGGGAGATCAACCTCAACCACCGGAGCGCTACGCACCCCGGACATCGTTGATCTACCTATCATAAACCTTCAAGACGCCGGGAGGCCGTTCAAGATCAAGGTCTCAACTATCCGCATGACGATTGCGAGAGCTGAATGCATACGAGCCGGATTCCTTGAGTGGCATATCGGTTCACTTAAGAGGAGGATGGAGAAGATGGGGATGGAGAAAGAAGCTCAACACCTAAAGGCCGCCAAGGCAAGATCCACAGCGTGAAGTGTTCATCGTGATAAAGATGCTAGACGCAAGTGGGACAACTTGCCGGGCGCCCGATGGATAACGAGAGGAGAATATCCGAGACAACTCCAAGGTCCCAAGACGGCGAAGGCTACTCAAACTCATTCGGGAGAGATGAAGGATCACACTAGAGACCATGAAGATCACGACCAGAAGGACCGGAGTTCGAGATGCCGAGCCACAAGGAAGATGTTGCATCCGTCAAGATCAAAGGACAAAGCCGGACTCGTGAAGACCAAAAAAATTGACTAAGCCAAAGTGGGTACCCAAGATTGCAACGCCCGCAAAGAGCGTTGATCCGAAGTAATCAAGTGAAGAAGTCTAGCCATGGACTATAAACGAAGCGCTAGGCGGGAGGCAACCCGTTTCGTCGAGTCAAGAATAAGCTACCGGGAGGACAACCCGATTCCAGGTTTTTCGAGTCCTTTTAATTCAGTTTTGAATTTTACTACGCAAAACATTAGACTTAGAATGGTTGAACAATATTAGAGACATAATTCTTGGTTGAATATTTTGCTTGATCATAAACCCTTTACATGAACCATCCTATGTGATTGTTTGCTTCTTTTTCGAGAAACCACAACCAAAAAAAAATTCAAAACCTAACTCAACCCTTCACTCTCATTATGGTTCTGTGGTTGACTTGTTTTTCATGCTAAAAACACACGAGTAGAGCCACGACTTGTATCTAGATGTTATTTAAATTTCAACATGTGGTAGGACTCGCGTGGACCTAGAAACTTGATTTTTGGTTGGTTTAAAAATCCATATCCTTGGTTTCTCTAAGATTAGAATTTTTTTAAGCCTCACTTAATTTTATTTCATTCAAAATCTCTCTCATCTAATCAAGATTAGGACCTAAACCTATGCCCCCATGATCAAGCGGGAAAAGCTTGCTCTCAACTAATGAAGGCAAACTATCCGGTGAGACCGAAATCGACGTAGTCGAAAAATATTTTCGACTTACATTTGTTTTTAATGGTTTAAAAACTTCTCTAAATTTATGCTTGAGCTCTTGCATGGCTCTGAAAAATATTTCTAAATTTCGAAATTAGAGGAGTGCTTAGCCTTAAACACACTTAAAGGGAGGCAATCTAGTTAACCTAACCATGCATGCACCATGATACATCACGGGATGCCCCTCCAACATATTTAAACCACATGCAAAGTACAAGCATGGGGGGGGGGCAGCCAAGGCTTTGTTTTGTAGGAATATCATGGATGCATGTGAGGCAAGGGAGTATGGAAGTGAGTCAAAGCGAAAACATCAAGTGGAAGGAGCAATAATGCAAGCGAAGGAGTGGACAGGAACATTTGGAAGGTGTACGCGATCACGAAGCAACATGAATGCACTAGAGAAGAACCGCGCCAAGAGGAGGAGAGAGGTAAGTCTTTCATCCAACTCTTTGTTCGTGTGCTCTAGTTTGTAGGCCGGAATCACCTTAGACTTAGCCATCCACCGCGTTTGTTTCGTGCAACAAATCACATCCTTAATCCACTCAAAGTCCAGACTCCAAAATAATATTTGTGTACCTTGTTACCGGGTGAAAACCCTGGATATATATTTGTGAGGGAGAGTGCTGCAATCATGGAAGAAAACTACAAGCCTTTGCACCGAAGAAGAAGGGATCATCGTCGTCTAAGCCATCATCGACAACCTCTTCGAGGAGGCGCTCGGTTTCCGAGTCTCCTTGGAGTATGGGGGAGGACACGGCACCACTGAGGAGGAACCACTCTTCTCCTTGGTGGCATGAGGGCCACACAAAACTAGTTTATTAGGTTTACCAAACTTCAATAACATATGGAGGAGCCGCCGTCCAACCTCACCACTTGACACGATCATCCGCTCCACCTCCATGCGCTCCGTGGCATTCCAATGGGTTTATCATCTTGACGGAGGAGGAGGAGAAGAAGCTCGCTCGCCTTGGGTAGAGGCTTGTAGCGAACGTCGACATCGACGACCAAGCTCTCCACATATTGGGTTTCACACGGGACACGGTGCAATTCTCTAGCGGAGTGTCGGCAAACACCCACAAGAAATTCGCCTAGGAAATTTTCATGACCATGGCGTATACCCTTGATGAAGGAGTCTTGAGTCTCTCATTCCGTTGGAGGGAGCCCACAAGTGGAGAAGAAGGAAGACACCGTCGGAAGGGTAACCTTGATCAGTGATGCTATTTCTAGCACCTTGATGGGGTAATCTCCTTTCATCCATGGGTTGCAGTCGATCTTGAGATGTAATCACACCTTGTTGGATTATCTATCTATCATCTTGTGCTGAAAATACTTTAATGCTTAAGGCTAGCAACCATGCCGCAAAGGGAGTAAGGCCTCAATGCTTCCTTGGATCCATTCAACACAATCCCCGATAGATTAGATTGGCTTTCATGTTCGAAACGATTGCATGTTCTAGTATCGTAGACCCATGGGCGAGTGTCCCCCATTTTCAAAAGGGAGCTCGGAACAAGTATGTGCATGAAGGCACATGGGAAGGTTTTTGGAGTATGATCACGGGAAGAGACCATCAACGAAAAAGAAATACTATCCGGAACCCATCATCCAAGTGTGTCACTTTTGTGCAAATGGATTTTTGGGAGAACAAGAGAGACAAAGATAACCAACACGGAGTTGAATTGGCTTTACTCGGCTTTGATTGCCAAGTGGCCAATAGACCCCACTCACCTATGATCAACCGGTGGTGTTGTTAAGCAACATCGAGTTCGGAAGATATTGGTTCGGGGTGTTGCCTCTCCATATTGGCTATCTCTTTAAAACCGGGTATAACAAGGAACCCAAATCATCTCCTACCCAGGACTTCCCTAGGAATATATGAAGAAAGGAAAATATAAGAGTGAAGATGAGAGAGGGGGCTTCCAAGTGGCCTAGGTGAATTTGCCCCTTCCGGATTGAAGATTAAGACTTTTCTTGAGGGGAAGAAGATCGGTTAGAGGAAGGACTTCTTGTGCGGCGAAGAGAAAAAATAATAATAGAGAAGGATTAGGAGAAGGTTTTTCCACGACCCAAGAAGGAGGTGCACAACAAAATTATATCCCACCATTGGGAGGAACCCGGCGCCGCCGAGTTACTACGGTGATGTACCAATGCAAGCATGGGGGAGTGGTGCAGCCATACCCCCACCATTTTTGCGGTGCCCAACGTAGCCTTTGCGGAGCCCTATGCACACCTTCCTCAACCACAACAAAATGTGGCCACCATTGGAGGATACGCTGCAAGGAACGTGCAAATTATTGCAGCCATCCAAACGAATGCAAACCAAATGGGTGAAGGAAATGCAAACATCGCTTCGTGCTTAGACACCTTCACCTAGCACCGTCGGACAATTCATAGGAGTAGTGGTGCATTCCTATACAAGTAAGGGTACAACAACCAAGACTATCAATATCAACCACCGGCGGAAGATTAGAGAGAGGAGGAGCTTTAGTTATCTTTCCTTTACCCCCTTTTCTTTAATTTTCAGCTTGTATGCGCCGATGTTTGCGTAGTATTTTCAGCTTTGCTTTAATTTTCAGTTTTTAGTTTAATTTTCAGCGTGTGTCTTAGTGTTTATTTTCATCATGAATAATGACGCCACCAAGTTTTTACCTTTGGTAAAGTTACAAAGTTTGTGCCATGATGATATATGATTATAATTGCCGCTTTGTTTATCTTTGTAATTGATTTATGCATGTTTGACCTAGTGCTCTCTTAAAAATACAAATCTGAAATTATCTAAATGCTAGCTTAATCTTCAGCGGAGGTTATGATTAAAATAAAGACCCATAGTGTTTTATGTGCTCTCAAGTTATGAATAGATTAAAGATGTCTTTTATGCTCAAAAATATTGCTAACCTTGTCATAAATATCACTTGTGTGTTGCTCAACCTATCTAGAGCCTTATATATATTTGAGTGCATAAACTTTAGTGTACAAGATTTATTTTTGAGTGAGTTATTGCAGGCCATGATTTCTCCGGCCCGAGACTAAGAAGTTTGGTCATTCCGTTTTTGCGTATCTATCTTTTTGCTAGCCTTTTATCCGTGCATTGTGTATCCCCGCATCGGTGATCTCACAAACTTCGCCGGATATCCACCCTTAAACCAAATATCATCTTTTGTGATTACCTCCTTGACCACAACCTATCGTTGAGAATGGATCATCAATTCAAGGAAGATCGCAAGACGGTGCCAACGTTGAAGATTTCAAGTATCTCTCCAAGGAAAAATACCCCGGTACCTACCTTATTTTTTTCGCCTCTTTGCTCGAGGACGAGCAACGTCTAAGCATGGGGGAGGAGATAGGTACGGTGCAGTTTTAGAGTTAAAAGGGGAATATTTAAAAAAAAATGATGATGAAAGAAGAAAAAAATCCAGCGATATTCATGACTTTCAAGGTAAAGAAAAAAAAAATATATATGAAAGAAAGAAAGAAAGAAAGAAAAGAATGAGAAATATGAGAAAGAAAAAAATGTGCGTAAAGTGAATTCCCCGGTTCTCTAAGAGTGCATTCAAGGCTTCAAGTTAAAAAGATCCATTCTCATTTTCCAACCATGTGCAATCCGATAACGAGGACTTCCTTTGTGCCTCGGGATCACTCTTTGCCATTTGCACATGTCCACTCATCTAAAAGTGTGTGTATTTTTCTCTTTCCCCTCCTTGATTTAACATTATTTTCCAATGACCTTTTTGACGAGTCTCGGTAAGACCATGAGAAGCTTGTCTTGTTTTGACAACACCTCATCTATAAAATCTTGTTAGGACTAAACTTTCCCAAAGCTCCATATAAAGCCTACCACACATATATATGAGAGGGAAAGGAGTAGAATATATAGGCTTGAGAGACAAGTGAGATGACAGTTCATGAGCAACATGCAAGGTGATTTAAATTTGTGAACTTGGTTTAGCTCTTTTCCTTATCTCGTTCTTTATTTCAAAAAATTCGAGATCTATTTAAACTTTGAGAGCATGTTAATACTTGTGGGATAAGCTTAATAAGAATCTACCCTCCGTAGAGGTGAAGGCTAGTACATTATGGAACTTTAACGAATTAAACTTTTGAGAGCATTATGTTTTTTTTCATGTATGATCAAGTGCAAGGTTTAAACATTGTTTGGCAATGATGATATCCATCGAAGGCTTACTCGAGGACGAGCAAGGTTTAAGCATGGGGGAGATGTTGACGGTGAAAATCCGTCAACCTAGCCATGAGTTTACCTTCGGTGTTGGCATAACTTTTGTATCTTATTCATTGGTACTAACCCCCGTGGTATAACAAGTTCACTTGTGCATGTCGGTTTTGGAGTTAAGTGTTTACGCGGGGTTTTAACGATGAAAGCAAGACTTCCGGGATAAGTTCATTAAGCACCTCATGACAAGACCTTGAAGCCCGATACAAGTCAAGCAATGAAGTGAACATGACTCCAAGAGCCCAAGGACCAAGCCCGAGAAGATGATAAACTCCGAGGACCGAACCGAAAAGTCTTGAATCTTGCAAGACAAGGAGTTGAGTCCAATTCGGAGAGAAACCGACGTCAAGGGCCCACATGCAAAAGGGGAGAACATCTAGAAGACGTGGGAAGCAACACCGGCGAAGCGAGGCCGCGGGATGGGCCGGGTGGGCCCGGGCCGGCCGGCCCGAGCCGGCCGGTCCGGCCCAATTCGGGGCCCAATCGGCCTCTCCTTTGACCTAATTGCTTCTCGGGCTATAAATAGCCCCCCCCGACCGAGAGCCACGCGAACCGAAGTCGTAATCCGCCGCCGAGGAGCGAGAGAAGCTTGAGGGACACCATCTCGGAGATGAGGGTTGTGCTAGTTGTCTAGGGTTTCCCCGGCCGACGTGGGAACCTTGCATGGAAGACCACGTCGGAGCTCCGGAGCGAGGATCAAGATCGAGGGAGGGCCCGGTGGTGATCTTGTTCATGTAATCATTCATGGTGAAGTTTGTAAGTGAATCCGATTTCTAGCGATTAAGTGCCTTCTCGATGATTTTGATTTCTTCTTGGTTTTGCTTCTTCTACGATCTAGTCTATAGCTAGATTACATAGGGTGCTCTTGTAGCCGCGGTGGCTAGAGGTGCATACCGGACCGGCCAAGTGATTTCAACTTGTTCTATTGAACTCGCCCTAAGCTCCCCGCATGAATAGGGATACGTTGTGACAGAACGGGGGTCTCGAAAGGCGGATGTTTTCGGAGTCGGATGGGAAGGCCACGATTTAAAGATGCTTTTAATGAGATTCGCTTTTCTATCTTCATCTATCTTGTTTGGAGCTACAACATAAGCATGATCTAGATTCTCTAGATTGGTTATCTCTTGCTTTCTTTTGCTACCTCTTTAGTAGATTAGATTAGATTCGTTTTCTTTATGAGTTGGTAGATTAGATGCAACTTGTCTTCATTAGATAGCTTTACCTTGCTTTACTAGATTGAATCCTTGCGTTGCACATTGTTCCACGGATTCGATACCTTGGGTTCACCACTCGAGGGAAGAAGGGTCCCTTGACTATGACGGGAGACTTGTCCGCTTGCAAGTCACTAAACGAACTTTGATACAAATATTAACCGTCAACATGCGCCGTGAGATGAGATTCGATGCTAGAGAAAGGTCCCCGCCTCGCCTTATATAGTACGGGAGGCAGGGTTACAAGTCGGAGCAGGGAGAGAGTACTAGTCGAGTACGTCTAGGAGTCTTCCATACAGTGCGGGACATGTACAGCTTCCTAAACGAGTACTTCTCCTCCGTAGTCCTTGTGCTCCACGCCATCAGGTGCCGTGTAGCGCAAGCCGGGTAGTCCCAGGGGCCCACCGAGTAGTCGGTCCTGGTACCCACCGAGGTAGCGGGCCCAGGGAGGTCCATACGACAATAACTTCTGTTATAAACGATGGCGAAAACGACGAGAAGTAAAAGAGATCAAACCGTAAGGAGACACGAGATTTAACGTGGAAAACCCTCCCAACACGAGAGGGAAAAACCACGGGCGCCAGCCAGCAAGCAACTTCACTATGATCGAAGTCCAGTTACAAACGTCAACGGTGGCGGCTTACAAGAAGTAGAATGAATCAATCTCCAATGGAAAACCCTAATGGGTTTAAATGACCCGTACCGTACGCGCGGGGGGTGGGGGGGGGGGGGCTTCGCCCCCTGCACCCCCCGGTCGCGACCTGGCCAAACGCCGCTCCGCTCCGGCCTTAGCCTCCTGGCGGGCCTCCGCTACGCTTCGTCAGAAGTTAGCCAGCCTCTTTGCAATGAATTTGGATCATCAATCAACAACTTCAGGTCGTATAGTCAAGAAATTGGATAACATTGGTTACCCTCAACGTGGAACCTAATACTCTGGAAAAATGCAAACCCAACAATTAGAACGAATGACCTAGAAATTCCATCTGGAGAACTTGCTAGGCAAATCAATACGGAGATATCTTCAAACAAAACATAAATAAAAATATAGGCATCCTCAAACAGAAATTCAAATTTGTAAAAGACCACATAGTCATATCTTACTATTAATAATTGAAGACTCCTTTTGAAGCCTTAATATAAAGCCACCTAGGAATTCTAGGTGAACGCTCTAAAAAGATAGAAACCTCATGGAAGCATCCACATGAAGCCACTTAGAAATCCTATACATATTTGCCTATATAAAAAATAAATTTAAACAATACACATATCACATCATACATAATAAATATATTTACTTCAAAAAAATAAAAAAAATCATCCAACGATGCTACTCTGCCGGTCATGTTCACTCAACTAATATCTTGTTCTTGATCTAGCTCCAATATTTAAATCATAAAAATAAATCTATCATTATAGGATCTTTAGCCAATGTTCATTAATGTATTAGTCTCACTACCAAATCATAATAATTTATAATATTTATTATATGTTATCTAAAAGCACTAGCATCAGCGGATGCACAAGTTGATGAACTAGTACTTGCTAATCTCAATGGCATGTTCGTTCCTTCTTGCACTTATATTAGTTTCAATGTTCAAATTCCTCAACAACCTTCCACAATTTAGGAGGTGATTAAATACAAGGATGAAAGATTTTACGATTTACATTTCATGAAATGTCGAAAGGAGTGTTCAGCTACTACTAAAAATACTAATTTCATAACTCACCTAGAAACCACGAGACAAATTTGTTAAGCCTAATTAATCTGTTATTAGCACATATTTACTATAACATGACATTATCAAATCATGGATTAATTAGGCTTAAACATTTTGTATCACAAAGTTATCACAAGTTGTGCAATTAATTATTTTTCGTCTACATTTAATACTTGGTACATGTGTAAAACATTTGATGTGATGAGTGGAAACATTTTGAGAGAGTAACTAAACAACCTTAATCAAAGTTCTCAGAGAAACAACCACACACAAATTTTGATTTTAATGGAAGTTTAAGCTTCCAAGGAATTTGTAGGTGCAAATACACTTGATTTCACAACACAACATGGGAAAAAAACTTTCTTCACTCAATGTCTCTGGATCTCTGTCCTCTCACAATCGGATAGTTGAACATAGCGGAAAATATTGGAAATGGGGTAGGGAGATTGAGCCATGTGTTAGATCACGGTTAACAATCATGATCTCATCCAGGAGTCTTTTTAAAATAGTTGGATCACAATTGATCTTATCTTATTATTACTAATTGAAGACTCCTTTTGAAGCCTCAATGTGAAGCCACATAGGATCCTAGGTGGACACTCTAGCAAAAGAGAGAAATCGTAGAAATTCTAAAAAAACATCTTGTTGTCAACAAGTAAACTCAAATAATTACAATCATTGGATCTATTATGTTTTCTAAAACTTATATATACTATTGTGAAATTTCATAAAGTTTAGGGGGTTACTTTAGTTTATCTTATGTAATGGCAGAGGTGGATAATTTAGATATAAGTTTAAGGGTTTACTAGATTATTTTGCCCACTTAATTTAATATAACCCCTAAGTTTGCAAATAAATTGACCACCACTAATAATTTAAAATAACTTAAAATAACCTTTTAAATTTGCATCAAAATAATATGATGTAACCTTAAATTTGAATCCAAATGACCTATATTATACATATTAAATCAAAATATGATTCTTGAAAGGATCTTGATGCGCCTAGAGGGGGGGGGGGGGGGGTTGAATAGGTGAGTCCTGAAAATCACCACTAAAAACAATTTTATCAGTGAACCCCGGATACTCCGGACTTTTCTCTGGAGTTTCTGGAAAGTCCGGAATCTCTGGAGAAATCTCCGGAATCTCTGGACGGGCGCCTGCGCAGCGGAATATGTACACTTGTCCAAAACCGTTGCCACCGGTTTTGCAAATCCGATGCCACCAGTTTTGCAAATCCGATGCCACTGGGTTTGCCTGGAAGTGACTCCCCTCTTCTTCTTCTTCTTTTTGTTTACTTGTTTGGCTTGAACTCAAACTTGGTGTAGGGCTTAAGGATCAGTTCCTTAATGAATATAGAATGCCTGCACTCCACAAACACTAACAACCAAGTAGATCCACCAATATGACAAAAGCAAGCAAGGATAGATATATCAAGGTAAATGCGAGGTAAACCAGCGAGAGACACAAGGAGTTGTTTTACTGAAGTTCGGATTCACCACCGTGTGAATCCTAGTCTCCGTTGGGTGCTTCTCCTACCGAAGCCGGGTTGCATTCAACCCTTTTCCCGATCCACTAAATAGCTTCTTCCCTTTTGGAGGCGAAGCATGACCTTCAAAAACTGTCCCACAGCTTACCACACCTTGGGAGCTTGTGGGCGACGCCTAGCCGTCTAGGAGGCAAGCCTCCAAGAGTAACAAATGCTTCACACGAGCTTGACGACGTCCAACAGTGCTCAAGGGATACAAGTGCTCTTGAATTGCTCACAAAGGTTTCTCTCTACCACCCAACTCACTAGATCTATCAAAGATCGAACAACCTCACAAAGAGGGGTTGGGGAGAGCTAGAATGGCTTTGGCTTAGCAAGGAATAGCAAGGAAGCACACCAACAACCTTAGGAACAACAGCTTGCAACAGTAGGGGTTGAAGAGTATAAATACCCGATTCCCCAAAAACTAGTCGTTGGAGTTAAAACCTGGAATCACCGGGGGAAACCCCGGATACTCCGGACTTCCCAAAACTAGCCGTTACAAACTTTAGTGAAAACCGGTGCCACCGAGTTCCCAAACTCAGTGCCACCGAGTTTTCAAAAACTAGCCGTTGGGCCGTCTGACACAAAACCGGTGCCACCGGTTTCCCAAAACTGGTGCCACCGGGTTTGACACAGGGTCAAACCTGAAGACGTGTACGTGTGGTTCTTGTGTCTCTCTCAACTCACATGGGTTACTTGAGCACTGAGACATTATCAACACTCCTTGTGATGCATCCCTCTTGATAGTATGGCGTACCACTCAAGATTAAATATAAATGCAAGCTTCTTCTTCTTCTTCAAGAATAGCCATACTTGATCAATATATCTTCATGAGAGATCCATCCATCAATGTCTCATTGATTTGAGCACTTCTACCTTGAGCTAGTGACTTTGATCTTTATATAAGAATGAAACCCAAGTCTTGATTAAGTCACCCTTCACATGACTCAACGAATATGTAATGCTTCTTCATTTCTGCACTCGGTTAGGCTCGACTTGATACCTAAAAACTTTCCAAGCTGTAGCCACTTCACCCTAGCCAAGCACATGGTCCAAGTCACTACTAGGCCAACCTTAGCTTAGTACCTCGTTGCTAATTCCTTGCTTGATTTCTTCATCCATTCGTTGCCAATTTGAGTTAAGCTTTGATTCAGCATCAAGAGTGGAGTTCAACTGAGATCACGTCTTCTTTTAATTTAAATATCCCTTTTGATTATAACAAGCTTCTTCCTTCAATAAGAGACCATCTAATGTTCCAATATCAATGTGCCTCTATCTTAACCTTCATTAGCTTGTCATATACCATCTATATGCTTCATGGGATTATACATATCACATATCATGACATTCACCTTTGAGTTAAGCCATTTCACAACATGAGGCTAAAACCATGCCTCAAATTATCTTGTATACACATAGCTTGTTTTCACCATGTAGATAACCAATGTCATATGCTATGCTTTGTTATTTATATGTTAGAACCTGCTCACATGCTTAACAAAGACATTAGATCTTTAATCTAGTTGTCAATCAATACACCAAAACCCACTTAAGGGCCTAGATGTCTTTCAATCTCCCCCTTTTTGGTGATTGATGACAACATCGATTAAAGCTTATAAAAGATATTCAATAAAGCTTAAAAATAGATTTAGGTTGAGCTCCCCCTTAATATGTGCTATGAATGGAATTCATAATTTTTGGCCTCAAATGCCATTTTGCACATTTTCAAGAAAATATGGAGCTCCCCCTAAATCCATGCAATAGTGGGGTGCAAAACAAGTGTGTGAACAATCAAACCATGATGCATGCACTAAATAATCACTTCAAAAAAAATAGCAAATAAATGACAGTGTTGTCTGGCCAAACCCGGTGCCACCGAGTTGCCAACCTCGGCCCACCGGTTTTGCCCAGGCAACCCTGTCAAAAAGCAATACATCACCCATAAAATCACACTAACATGCAATTGAGTCTTAATAAGCATTAAAAGGTTCACCACACATTTAAGCACTCATAACAAAGGTTCTCAAGTCCAACTGACGCTAAAGAGAATTTATTACATGGGCCTATTGCATCTAACAACCAAAACCGGTGCCACCGGTTTTGGAAACTCGGTGCCACTGAGTTTGCCTGACAGAAGGGATACTGAGACTGACTGAGATACACTGAAACCGGTGCCACCGAGATCGGGAAACCAGTTCCACCGGGTTTTGACAGACAGAACAGACAGAACGCAGACGGCTGAGCTTTGAATCGACACCTCTCTCCCCCTTTGTCATTAATCACCAATAAAGGTCCTGGGGGTCTTGGACAGCTGCTCATGGTTCTTCTTCATCATCATCTTGAGGCGGTGGCACAAATTGTCTTGGAGGCACAAAAGATGGTGGAAATGGAGGAAGATGAGAAGCCATTCCCTCATATGGGTTAACCGAGCCAAAGAGACTACCATAGTAGTATCCACCAACAGCGCTTGAACTTCCTTGTGCATTCGGATCCACTTGAGGCATGCTAGAGGATCTGCCTTGCCCTTGTGTGCCCATGAAAGGAACCTCTGAATATGAAGATCGAGCACTATACATTCCTCCAAAGGTGAGATTGTAATATGTGTTTCCATAGGCTCTATCCCAATAGTCCTTGTTGGTTGCCGGATCAACTTGTTGTGATCTTTCCCAAATGCTCTCAAAGGTCTCCGGCTCACTTTCTTCCTCATCGGATGGTGCATGTGGCATGGGAGGCCTATTTGTGGGAGAGGGGTTTTCATACATAAGTCTTATCATCCTTGAATCCCTCTTCCTAAGTTGTCTTTCCTTGTGAACCGCATCACTTGCTTTCATGCAAGACCCACACCAAAAGTTGAACAATTTTCTAAGTGGGGAAGGGGGCTTTTGCACTTGCTGTTGCCCACGTCCACGCCCTCGACCATGTGAAGGCCTTGCTGCCCTAGATGGTGCAGCAGCTGCGGTGGGCTGTTCGGGGGCTTCTTGATCTCCAATATTTGCCTGAGCCCTTGACAAATCAGCTAGTGAAGGTCCCACAGTATCATTCTTTAAGTGGAAAGGCTTATGCTCATGATCATAAACAAATGTGTAGTTGGTGATAGCCTCAATGACATGCATGCGATAAGGAGCATATCCACAACTCTTTTGTGGCGAGCCGGAGATGGAATGATTTTCCTCCCAAATATAGTCCACAACACTAAATTCCGGCTCACTAGGACCCATGTGTTTCAACAAATCTCTTCCATAGTTTGACACATTTGATTGGTCCCCTTCCCTGGGAGCAAGTGTCTTTCTAAACATGCGGTGCAAGTATGCATAGAATGGTAGCATGCCATTGACTCGACCAAAGTTCCATTCTTGTCCCAGGATATACATGAACTTCATATATACCTTGTCCATGTCATGATCTCTATGGATCTTCATCCTTCCAAGATCTTCTTCATCAAAACCAAGTAGATAGGCCAACTGGGTGATAGTGATACCAAACCATTTCCCCTCAGTCATCCAATGAACAATTATCTCATTCTTCCAAGTGGTGAAGTAACATGTGGCATAGAATTGTGCTATCACCTCATTGTTTCATGACTTGGCAAAGCCCATGATATCATAAACATTTTTTTCTCTTGCACTCCCGAATATTTCAGCAATCTTTGGATCCTCCACGACTGACAAGTATCCCCAATCAATATATTCTGAGTGAGCAATGGGGTAGTATTTCTTGATGATGGTACTTGCATAGTAGTCTTGATGAAACTTGGTGCCAAAACGATAATCCAAATTCCTTCCATCAACGGCCAAAGGATTCTTTTCCCTTTCCTTTCTTGCCCTCTCTGTCATACCCCTTCCCTTATAGTTGACTATGTTGCGGTGCCCAGGGTCAACGGGTGGCCTCATTCTCACATTGAAGTGAGTCTCATCACCACTCTCAACGGGCTGCGGTCCAAGAACTGAGATGCCCTAATACTCACCATCACTGTCATCCTCTCCGGTGCCCTGACTATGCTCATGGCTAGCTGTGCGGATGTTCTTGCCCTTCCTCTTGCGCTGAGCAGCTGCTGTAGGTGACTCGGGAGGGGAGGGTTCCTGCCTGTATGGGCTCTCCTAATCATCATCACTAGAGGTTGACTCGGGCTCGGAGTCCTCTATGCGCATAGCACCTCTAGGAAGATTGATTCTCCCTGCTGCCCTTTTTGATCTTCTAGGCAGCCTGGCACCTCTTCTATAGTTTCATGAGCGCTTCTAGATCCTTCTCTTCTTTTGAACTCAAAATTTACATTCTTCATTCTAGGTTGCCTTCTTCCATAAACCATGTCAAACCTTGGAACTGTGATACAAGCAAATACATATAGGTCTTAGGAATATTTCTCTGCCATAAACATGTGAAAATGAATTTTCTTGAGCAAAATCCCAAAGTTGGACAGACCCTCTGTGCTGAAACCGGTGCCACCGAGTTATGGAACTCGGTGCCACCGGGTTTAGCATGAGCCCAAGGTCATGCCCCTGGCCAGTAGCTAAGGAATCTTCAACCCATCCTTGTGAAACTGTTCTAGGACCATTTGTATTCCATTCTACCCAAGGGATTCAAGAGATAGGTCCTACAAAAGTAGATCGGGCAAAAACTCCACAAAGGTTACCTCCTGACATGGTGAGAGTGTTGCTGCAACCCTAACTGAGGGGAATCCGGTCCAACTGAGTTGGAGAATCGAGATCTTGTCCCAAGCCTTGAAATCCTTGGTGGAATCCTCAAATCGCCAAGAAATCACCTTCTCTCCCTCTTCTTTTACTGTTCTGAGTCGTGGGGTGAATGGGGGTAAATAGGATGAAGGGGTAACTGTAACCGGGTAAGTCACTGGTATATCCTGTGCTGCCGACAGAAACCGGTGCCACCGGGTTTCACTTAACCCATGGACTTTTGTCCATAAATTCATTTCTGCACTTCCCTTTTTATTCCTCTTTCTTTCTCTTCCCTTTATATTCATTTTTGCACAACCCTTTGTCTCAGATATGGATTTGAGAGATTTTGATGAAATGTGAGAAATCCAAAGTTTGCAATCCCTTAAGATAAGAATGAGTAGCTTCCTTTGAACTTGAGAGAATCTTGACATTTATGGTTAGCCAACATTCAAACATGAGCAACAATAACCATAAATAACAAGACATGATCTAAAAGATCAAGACTCAAATGTTTTGCAAAAAGGCACACCTCCTATGCATGCTAGTGAATTTTGAAAATCTATCCTAAGTCACAAAGAGTATGCAAAGATTACTAGCCAAGATAGGTCTTAGCATATTTAGCTCATGCCTCTACTAAATTTTCAGCCATAGTTAGAAAAACAAAATTTCCAACAAAAATTTGTGAGGCATCAATTAAATATCTAAAACCCATCACTACCACCAAGCAACAAATCAAGGTGATGCTAGCTCCCTTTGCACACCAAAACTCACACTAGCAAGAATAAGGCCTAGATGCCCAAGTTAACGACTTGAATTTAGGATTCATACCTTTGCCTCTACTATATAGAATTTTTCACATAGAGGAACTCACATAAGTTAGCTTGCACTTTTTAGTCTTTCAATAACTTCCTCTTGTCACTTTTGATGAGAAATAACCATTGTGAGCTACGATGACAAGAGAACACAAATATTAAAAGCACAAGCTCTAGTCTCACATTGGATGACTCTTTGAGAGTGGAATGGAAGTAAGTCACCCAACATGAAACCTCATAGCATGGGCTAAATTCCTCAAAGATATAGTGCACACATGGATATATGGATGGAAAGAACATGTGCACTACCTTGGCCAAATATGTCCAAGTTAAGGAATTTAAACCATGCTATGGTGAGTAGCCAAAATAAATATAATCCAATCCAAAAGTAGAGAAAGAGATAAAATTACAGATATGGATTGGTGACCTCCTTGTCATGTGGCTTACTCACAACCAACACCCTTGCCATAAGATTTATTCAAGTGAAGAGTATAGATAAAATATTGAGACACCTCACATTTGAACTACACACATGAATCCTTGCAAGTGATGTTAGTACCAAGAGACAAAAAATGTGAAGTGAGCTCCCCTAAATAGGTGCATCAAGTATTTGAATCTTGAGAAGTGAACTTTTGGATCAATTAAAGCACTAGGGTAGCAAGCTCCACATTTTGGTCAAAACACATAAGCAAATAAGAATATGTGAAATGAGATCAAGAATATCTCACAAACTATATTTGTTTAGTCTCCTTTTATTTTGAATCAAGAATAATGTGTCTTGCAAAAATTTCCTCTCCATCCCTTGCTGATTCTGGGAAACTCGGTGCCACCGAGTTTATGAATCCGGTGCCACCGGATTTTTCCAGATTTTTGCACTTTTGCATTTTGCAGATCTAATTGATTCTTTTCTGGATTCTTCCTTTTGCTTTTGATCATATATATGTTCCTGCATGCAACAACCACTCAAGGCTTCTTGATGAAGCGGTTAATAGCATCAAGTGGCTTTTGACAAAATTTTCTCAATGGAACTAGGGTGGCTTATCCATCTCATATGGTTGACTAGCACAAGAGCGTGTCTCACATATGAGAGTGGTCAGCAACCAAGATAGGTACTTGTCATGGGAGGAGCATTGAGTGAGATTTTTTTTCATTTACTTCACTTGGCTCTTCTCAAGTAATAAGTCGTACAATTTCTCTTGAGATGTAGATGGTTGAAGATAAGTGTCTTCTCAAGTGAGCCAAGCTTTCAATGCTACTCCAAGTACCTGCAAAGTCCTTTTAGGCATGTTTTGGTACCCAACGTGCATTGGGTCCAACAAGGTTAGTGATCAAGGACTTAGGTACCCAAATGGCATTTGTGCCCTTCCTTTGTGAAATAACCACTTTAGGGGCACTAGAGTCATTTGAGTTACTCCTAAGATTCTCATTACTATGATGAACATGGTTGAGCTTAGGATTCTTACTATTGGGACAATCTTTACCAAAATGTCCCTTTTGACGACAAGTGTAGCAAATCTTGTGCTTGATGTTGCCATTGCCATTTACACTTGTCATTGAGCCATTCTTTTCTCTAAATTTTGCTTGAGCCTTCAAAAATCCCTTTGAGCTTCATATGGGGCTTTTCAGGTGAAACTGGTGCCACCGGTTTGACAAACTCGGTGCCACCGGGTTTCCCTGAGGACACCCTTGATTGGTTGACGCAAGCTTCAATCTTGTGCCCTTTCTCATAACAACCAAAACATCTTCTCTGAGCAAGACTTCTTTGCCTCTTTGATTGGTTTGAGTTGTCTTCTTGCTTGAATGAGCACGTGGATGCATAATGTCCCATGTGTGAGCACTTGTAGCACTTGATGTGATCTAGCTTCTCTTTGTCCTCGATTTTGTGATCATTGATCTTGTGTCTTTGTTGAGAGATTGATCTAGTGACGATTATCCTCTTCTCAAGCTTCTTCACCATGGGTTCACGGTTATCTTGAGAAGGTTGCACTTTTTCTTTTCCCTTCAACTTAGCCACCTCTTTCTTGAGCTTTTCAACTTCTTGCATAAGATCATCATTTTCTTGAGCAATGAAGTCATCACAAGATTCTGCAATCACATAATCATACCAATAAGGTTTGCCTTTTGGGCCACATGGGTTACACAAGATATATCATTTTCAACTTGAGTACAAGTGCTAGTGGTGCAATGAGGTGTGTAAGATTTAACTAAGTTTACCAAAACCCCATTTGCCACTTCTTGCAAAGTGTGTGATTCTACAAGCCTCTCATGAGAATATTCAAGTTCTATGTGAGTTCCTTGTAGTTTCACAAACTTGCAAGTGATTTCCTCAAGTTGGTCCTTTAGAGCTAGATTTTCCTTTTCCAAGGAAGCTGCACAAGATAGAGAGTTAGTAGCACAAGCATATGCCTTGGTAATGTCCTCCTTGCACCTTCTAGACAAGACATCATTTGACTCCTTAAGTTTCTTCAATTCTTCTTCAAAGGAGTCTCGATAAGCTTGTTGCCTTGTGAGCTCATCTTCTTGCCTTCTTACTCTCTTTATGAGCTCTAGCACATTCTTCTTGTCTTTCTTGGTCATCTTGTCAAGCTCGAAGTCAAATTTCTCAACTTCACTTCCTTTCTTCCTTCTACCTTTAGTCACTTGAGACTTGGAATTGTTAGTACATAGTAAGGAAGTACTAGGAGCTGTAGATACCTCAATAGGATTGTGCGATGCTGCTCTGAAGTATGACGAAGCAAATTGGTGCTGATCACT
The DNA here is from genome assembly GCA_947561735.1 of Cenchrus americanus. Classification (NCBI taxonomy): domain Eukaryota; kingdom Viridiplantae; phylum Streptophyta; class Magnoliopsida; order Poales; family Poaceae; genus Cenchrus; species Cenchrus americanus. The sequence continues at coordinate 85,227,712 of OX387240.1, read as the reverse complement.
GCCAAACCCGGTGCCACCGAGTTCTGAACTCGGTCCGACTGAGTTTGCCTGGTCAGTGGTCGTGGTTGCGATGTTGTCGCTCTTTTGCTTCGTGGATGAGTTCTTTAGAGGAGGAATGTAAGATGTTGATGTTGAGCACTCCTCTAGTGACTCCTCTTCATCTTCGTCATCGTCATCATCAGCACTAGTATACATGTCCTTGAGTGCCACCCAAATATGATGTGCATCATCGCAAATGTCTTCATTGTTAAAGATGAATTCTTGAATAACCTTGCTCACATTATTGTACATGAGGTTAGTAATAGATGAGTTGTGGAGCACACAATCCCTTTCCTCTTTTGATAGATTGGATGAGTCCTCACTATCAAAATCCTCGGGAAGGATGCTAGCCACCACAACTCGTTCAAATGAAGGACCCCAAGTATGTAAAACATGAAGAACATGAGCAGACCAAGAAGAGTAGTTTGAGACGTCAAACCTAAGAAGCTCAAACAATACCTCACATGTAGTCGACATCTTTAAACTCCAAGTGGTTAAGCTCAAATCGGAGCACCAGGCTCTGATACCAATTGAAAGGATCGTGATGTCTCCAAAATCGCTCTACGGACTTGAACAAGACTTTGGGGATGATAGGAAAACCTCATGAGGATTCCATAGCCACGATTTGGTCCACCAAAACTTGCCAAATCAAGAGGAATTGAAGAAATCCCGCCAAGAACTCCTCTAACCCTAGAACACCGAAAACCCCAAAATCGAGCCCCTTAACTCACGGATTTGGGAGGGAATCAAAGGCAAAAGAACCACGAAGGGTTTACATGAATTTGCCCCATCAAATCCCTAAGAGCAAGGTCCCGAAAACACACCGAGAAAACCACCAAGAGAGGGCTCCGAAAATCACCACCAAGAACAACCGGGAACAACACAACAAAGCCTTGAGGAACCACGCCGAATCATCTATACATACCAAGAAGGTTCATACAAGGTCTAGCTTTCCGCCCGATCATCCAACCCTCTCACAAAACCTCACCATGAAGCTCTCAAGCTAGTCCTATGGAAATCCAAAGAAAATAGGAAGGGAAAATAGGAAAGCAAATGAACTAGGGTTCCAAGAGATGGCTGCCATCCTCTCACGTCATGGGTTATATGGAGGCAACCGAAAGTCTAAAATACCCTTACTTAATAACTAGGGATACAAGCCCCTCAAGGGCGGTTTTGGAAGTCTTCAGATTTTCTCCATCGGACGGATGCCCGGTGACCGCAACCCCGCTTAGCTCGACGTTAGCCTTGCGATCCCGACGCGTGTCCTCCGCTTCGAAGATTCGACCGCGTCGTCGCACACCGGTCGACCGGTGCTCCTCACCGATCGGCGGTACCCACCGGCCGGGCCGGGTTGAGACCCACCGGTCGACCGGCCCGGAGTCGCGGCAAGACCGTCTTCGGTTCTTCGGTCTTGGCTTTGTGGATCAACCAAGGAACCCGGTGGTTTTACGGTGAACCACTCGGAAACCCCGCGAACTCGGTGTAGCCTCCGCCAATCGCCACTCATGATTCGGCTCCCACGTAGTCCCGACTCGACCTTGGTTTTGAGGCTCTACCAAGAAACCGTCCATGACTTCATCTTGTTGTTCATGCCACCATGCGGCCCGCACTTGACCCTGCCGGCCACGGATCCCTCGAACGAAGCCTACTTGTCTTCTCCACACACCGGAGGCCTCACCGCGACGACCTTTCGCGCTTGTTCTTCACCTGCACCAACACCAGTCAAGCCGCAAACTGCACCTGCAATACTTAGCCAAGAATCAGTCCACACAACGTTGTCAATCACTCATCACACAAGGAAGTGATCATCCACCGGTCCTCGAACCACACATGGTCCTCAATCTCCCCCTTGATGGGTGCATTGACAACACCAACAAATAGTAACACGAGAGAAAAGAAAAGGAAAGAAACAAATAAAATGAAACTCCAACAAGTGATCGAAAGCCTAACAAAGGCAAAGAGAAAGATCACCTGAAGAAGACAAGTCTCGGACCCCTTAGGCAAGGGCAACGGCTCGACACATCTAAGACAAAACTATGATCAAGCAAAGAGCGTAAACCACCAAACCAAAACTCGAAAAACCACAAAGAGCTCCCCCTGCACACATGCAAGCTCCCCCTGAACCAATGCAACACCCCCTGGACGAATGCATGCAGACCGGTCACCACCACCGGTCAGACCGGTGCCCAACTTATGAACTGGGCCAGCACTCTGACTGGTCAGACCGGTGACAATGACCGGTTAGACCGGTGTGCAACAGAGCCCAGAAATGGCTCAAAACCACCTGAAAACCTTCTAAATGTATCCAGCAAGCCATTTCAAGCTCAAACTTCTCCCCTTGTTGGCAATGCATGAATCAAGCCAAAAATGCAAAACTTTCAACCTAGAGCTTCTCAAATAGACAAAATTCAACATAAGATGATACACATGTCCAAATGAGCAAGTTAGATACCCGATAGGTTCGTATTGACATCAACTACAAGATACCCAAGTTTCACAACCATTGGACGAAACTAAGATGGATTTGGGCAATTTTGCAAGAAATTTGCCTCTCATGAGCAAAGTCCTAAACATGATCAAAACATATCAAAATGGCAAAGCCACACAAACTTCATGCTAGGACAGCCATTCTAACCATAAGACCATCACAAACACCCACAAGCACCTCATGTCATGTCAAAGCCACCGAGCCATGTGCCTACTTCTATATATGAGACTTCTCACTGGTAGGCATCATGCAACGGTTTAGCAGCCAAAATAAATTAAATTAAGCACATATGACATGGGAGCACATTTTCCAAGCATTTTACATTTCATTTTCAGATTCAAATTTGGTACATGAAATGTCTTTGCGACAAAAAGGAACTTATGCCCCTCCACAAGATAAAACAAGACGGCTAAACATTCATGATGGCAAATGAGCCTTTGGCCCCATATGATCAATAAACTAGCTATCCAACCACAAATTAAGCATAACCAAGCCACTAAAACATGTCAAGATCATATAAAGGCATTTACACACGAGAGAGCATATACATGACATTTTTCAAAAACATAGCCATCAACCATGGATTATAAACCAAGATTATCAAGAGCTAAGCCAAACTAACCATAGCATACCAAACAAGCTCACAAAGACATAAATAGCATTCCATGGTGAACAATGTATATAGAAGAAGCTTTTCATATCCAATGCATATGATGCAAAATGCATGCAATCTAAGATACAAGGATGCCTATACATCATGTTACATATGCCATGCCAAATGCAAAAAATGCACAAAGTAAAGCTATACATATGCTACAAAGGAGCTCTCCCACACACCCAACTCAAGAAATCAAACACACACCAAGCTCCCCCCACAAACGAGTGAAAGTTGCTTGATCTAGGGGTTTGGTGAAAATATCGACTAGTTGGTCATGTGTGGGTACATGGATCAAAGCTATCTTTCCTTTCTCTACGTTGTCTCTCAAAAAATGATACCTCACTTCTATGTGCTTGGTTTTGGAATGGAGCACTGGGTTCTTTGCAATGCTTATGGCACTGGTGCTATCACATTGAAGTGGGACATGGGTATACTCCTCACTAAAGTCACTCATGGTGTATGTGATCCAAAGGAGCTAAGAGTAACAACTAGCAGCGGCAACGTACTCTGCCTCGGTAGTGGATTGAGCAACACTCGACTGTTTGCGGGAAGACCAAGACACCAAAGAAGATCCCAAAAAGCGGCAAGTCCCGAAGTGGACTTCCTATCCAACCGACACCGGCAAAATCCGCATCTAAAAAACCATGAAGCGCCAAAGAAGAGGACACCGAGTACCAAAGGCCGAAGTCGGGAGTGTGACGCAAGTACACGAAAATTCGCTTTACCGCTTGCCAATGCGAAGTCCTCGAAGACGCTTGAAAATGAGCGCACGGACATATCGAGAAGCCGGATGTCCGGCCTCGTCGCCGTCAAGTAGAGGAGTGACCCGATCATGCTCCGGTACTCCTTCTGGTCCACGTGTTCACCTTCCTCGTCCGCATCAAGAGTTGTAGTCGTACTCATCGGCGTCGTCCTAGCCTTGGAGTCCTCCATCTTGAACTTCCGCACAATATCCTTGGTGTACTTAGCTTGGTGCACAAATGTTCCTTCCTTTGATTGTTTGATTTGTAACCCGAGGAAGAACTACAACTCACCAATCATGGTCATCTCAAATTCCCTGCTCATATCCTCTGCAAACCTTGCAACAAGAGAATTAGATGAGCCACCAAAGACAATGTCATCCACGTACACCTGCACAATCAGGATATCTCTGTCCTTCCTAAGTAGAAACAAGGTCTGATCGACCTTCCCCATCTCAAAACCTCTCTCAAACAAGAACCCCCTCAATCTACCATACCAAGCTCTAGGCGCCTGCTTCAACCCATAAAGCGCCTTCCTCAACTTGTACACCCGGTGGGGGTACTTCTCACTCTCAAACCCCGGTGGTTGCCTCACATACACCTCTTCCTCCAACACACCATTTAGAAAGGCACTCTTCACATCCATTTGGTGCAACTTGAACCCTTTAGCCACGAAAAAGGCTAGAAGGATCTTAATTGCCTCCAAACGGGCTACGGAAGCAAAGGTCTCCTCGTAGTCGATCCCCTCCTTCTGACTGAACCCCTGGGCAACAAGCCTTGACTTGTTCCTCACCACTTCACCTTTCTCTCCCTCTTTGTTCTTCCACACCCACTTTGTACCAATCGGCTTACACCCTGGGGGAGGGTCAACCAATTCCCAAACCTGATTCCTCTCAAAGTTCTCCAACTCCTCATGCATTGAATTAACCCAATTATGATCAGATAGTGCGTGTCCAATGTCTTTGGGCTCAAAAGTGGCAACAAAGGCAGCATGGGCGAAATGAGAATTGTTTCGAACCTTGACCGTGTAGTACGTTCATTCATGTTGTCGATGATCCTTGAAGCTGGGTGATTCACTTGTACTCGCCGGGGAGGTTCTCACCTTGATGCTACCTCCCCCCTCAACAGTAGCTTCTCCTCGATCTTGATTTGTCGTCGTAGGTATAGGAGAGGGGTCGTCAACCACTGTAGTCGAAGTAGTAGGTACATGTTCAGCCGGGGGCACCACACCGCCATCTTCATCATCTCCAAGTTCATGCTCCTCCTCCTGAAAGATCTCCTCGCCAAGCTCATCATCACCTTCACACTCAAAGACAAGCTGACTACGTGGCTGTGTCTCGTCGAATGTTACCTCGCAAGTCTCCATGATTTGGTTAGTTTCAAGATTGAGCACACGATATGCTCTAGAATGAGATGCGTAACCAAAGAAAATACCATCGACAGACCTAGCGTCAAACTTATCCAGCTTCTTCCCTTTCTTAAGAATAAAACACTTGCAACCAAAGACATGGAAGTGACTCACCTTGGGTGTGCGACCGTGCATCAACTCGTAGCATGTTTTCTTCTTATGCACTCTGAGGTAGATCCTGTTAGACACATAGCACACGGTATTCACAGCCTCAGCCCATGTGACAACCCCACACGAGATAATTCTGTACTATCGCCTAAACCACTCCATTTGGTCATTAAGCGATAATAAAGAAGTATCCCATTGAGTATTGCCGGGTTAATGCCCGGTAAATCACTTGACATCACAGAGAGGATCGAACGTATGTATTAAAACTCCCACGAAGGGGAGTCCAGAGTGCCTTACAAATTAACCATCACATCCACGTAGGGTTCATTATTACAAACATAGTTCTTTGACATGAAAGTAAATGGTTCAGAGTTTATTGAAAACAGCGGAAGATAACTAAACGGTACGATCACATCATAGGAGGCATGTCCATGATGCAATCACTCTTCGTCATCCACCCATTCCAGCTCCCAGCCGGGTGGAAGTTCTCCGGGCCACACATCACATGCATTACCTGGAAACAACATTTATAAAGCAAGGCTGAGTATACTAATACTCAGCAAGACTTACCCATCTAAAAGAAAGACTTTACCTCTAGTCATGCAAGGCTTTTGGCTTGTGGGTTTGTTTGCCAAAAAGCTACTAAGTAGTAAATCCTTACTTTCACATTTTAGCTCAAGTTCTAGTAGAAATAGTCATTGCTAGGTAAGCAACTATTGCAACCAAAGTTGTACAAACAAGTAAGCACATTAATAATCTTCACAAAGTTCCATCATAGAGGGATATCATGGCCAGTCGGGTAAGTAGTCTCAGATGACGGTGAGAGGCCGACAATCGATTGATTCAAAACCTTGCAAGGTGGACCTAAACACACGGGAGGTGTCCTCACCAAGAGTTCACCAACCAGGCGGTTCCCGTCATTCTTCAGTTTGGGGATAATAGCTCACAGTCTTAAGTACAAGGCTTATCTGGGCTACGCCACCAAGGTCACCCAGCCTCACGCATGCACTCGGGTGGCGAGCCCGGGGCCGCAACCCTAAAAGTAGTGATAGTAAAACCCCGTACTGCCTCATTTAGGTATTAGGCTTATCATACCCATTTCCGACAAGTGTTTAGTACTTTCAAACACTTAACCAACGAAGCCATTGGACCAGGGCCCAAATCCCATGCTCTTACCACATGAGCAATCCATTTAATCCATAATGTGATTCCATAAAGGAGATCATATTCGCGCGAGTGACGAACATTACTCGACTTGTACCGGATCCTTAAAGCATAGCAACTAGCGACCTAACATGCTAGTAAAAGATCATAGGTACTTATGGATCATGAAACTAGGGTTTCATTTCAACTCCTGAACGTAAATGCACGTACAATAACAATAAGTAAATTCAGAAGTTTTAAAGAAACACATCGGTTAATGAATAAACCGGGGCTTGCCTTCGTCAGCACAAGCAGACACACACACTTCCGGACTTTGGTCCGGGTCTTGCTCTACGGTCACGTATTGCACGTCTCCTCCTGCTCCCTCGTCCTCGTTACCCGGCACAAGCGTATAGCTACCGTCGGGGACTTCTACACGGGGAATGCAATGCAGTGATTAAGAGCGCAATTATTTTAATTTAATTCAAAACAGTACCAAATAGCTACAAAGAGTATAAGGTTGGTCATATTCACCTTAAGAAAAGTATTTAAACATTTCTTCTTTTAAAAATAATCAAAAAGCTTATTCAGCCTTCTCTTTAAGGTGATTGTGTGCACATCTATTTATAAATATTTAATTTAATTACAAACAGCAAGGAATTTACTTTTGTAGCACCATTTTACTTTCCTTACTCATTTCCTTAAATTATGCACAAGAGAATGTATTTTTCCTATTTTTCCCTTTTCTAGATTAATCTAGTTTACACTCTTTTACTCAATTAAACACCTCACAAACTTGCCCAACGGTGCCCATTGGCCCTAATGACCAGGAACAATCCCTTGGACAGCAAGCAACTAGTTTTTGCACCACTGAATTTAAATACACAAAATAAAGGCATTTCTAGCTAGCATATAAGGGATTAATGCATATAAAAATAATTATAGCAGAAATGAATCCAAACTTTCTCCTACACATGCTTTGGTCTAAAACAAGCCCAAAAAACCAATAAACACACCTATAGCCCTTATGGATCTTGCTACACATATTTATGATTAAAAACAAGCATAAATGAGGAATAATATTTCTAACAGAGATAAAATCATGGGAAATTCACCAGGGCTGCATTTTGATATAACATGACAATAGCCAGAAGTTGGGCTCAAGAGTAATTACATTTTAAGCTACAAAAATCATCAAGGCAGATTTATCAATATCGCAAGATAATTTATATAAAAAGATCCCTTTAGTAACTTTGTGCAATTTTCTGCACAGAACCTAAACATTCTAGTTCCCACAACATATCCAAAATCCATCTCAAGATCTTGTGTGGATTTTGCAGAATCACAGATCTAGGTATTTTACTTTTCAATTTTTCAAGCAAAAACTATAGCTCAAAAGTATATACATATTTGGAGAACGTTGTAGCTCTTGCTACACTGAGCACAACAAAATTGGGTTTGTATTTTTTGGGGTTTTCTATGATTTTTTATGGATTTTACAAGGTCCAGTTGAAACACAACAAGGGTGAAGAATCATTTTGCTCGAAGGCCCCTGGAACGATTTGAACTTCACAAAACTGCCCTCGGCTTTAACACACAGGACCCTACAAGACTGAGATTAACGCACAGGGGTCCAGGCAGCGCATGGGAGCTCGCCGCCGGCGAGGGGTCGCCGGAGCTGGCCCACAAGGGGCACAGAACGGCGATTGAGCTCACCACGGAGTGATCGGCGGTGGTAGCTCGGCCGGAGCGGTCGCCAGCGAGCGGTGGCGATGGCACAGGGGCAGCACGACCGCGGTGGCGCGAAGTCCGGCGAGGGAAAGGCTTGGCTGCGCAATGCGCGGCGCACAGAGCTTCAGGGTGACCTAGGGGAGGTGCTACGAGTGCTCATTGGCTTGGAGAGCAGGCGGAGGCACAGGCTCGACAGAGGCTGCCCGGCGGCGGCCGCGGGAGCTCGGACTCCGGCGAGCCGGCGGCCCGGCCCGAGCAAAAAGCGGCCGGGGAAACTCATCGGGGGGTCCTAAGGCGGGCGGGAGCTAAACGCGTTGGAGGTACAAGCGGCGGAGGGTGGAGCTCGGCGTCGGCGCCACCGGCGGCGGCAATGGCGGCTCGGATGCCCGGGGCAATGCGCGCGGCGGTGAGTTTAACCCCTTTTGTAGGCGCACGTGCCTTAAGGAGGGGGTCACGGCCGTCCACGGTATGGGCACTGCGAGGCGGTGGCGAGGCGCGACGGCCAATAGCAGTGCAGGGGTGGCGCGGCGCGTGTACGTCGACGTCGCGGTTGGGTGGTCGACGCGACGTGCGTGGACGCGTGGCGCACGGGGAGAGGACCGGGATGGCGGTTCGGCAAGGGCGGCGGCGGCACATGGACCAAGGCCCAAGGGTCCGAAGCCTGCCTCGGCGTGCGGGCCCCGAAGCATGGTCGCGGCGCGAGCGGTGCGCCACGCCGGCGCGACAGCGCGTTCTGGACGCCAAAGACCGAAGACCAATCAGACTAGCACTGTTTGACCGCCGATTTCTAAAAATTCTTTAATAGAAGTGGACCTAACGACCTATAGGAAAGTTGTAGATCTAAAGGCCCCCTACAGCTGTTACAAAGGTCGACTAGGGCTTTGCTCAACAGATTTTGCAGAACACGCAGTGGAACATGGTAGAAAACTCAGCTCCAGTGAATAGTGCCTACAGGCGTTGACCTGCATTTTTCACCAATTTGCACTTCAAACCAGCAATGCCACTCAACATGAAAGTTGTGTCCCTCGACAAAATACACAACTTTTCTATTGGGAGAATTTGAAGTGTTTAGGTGAAATTTGGAGAACGCGGCAAAAGTACCGGCTGACACTGGTGGGTCAAAAAGGGTTCAAGGGTTTTTGAGTGGGGTTTTGACCAAGGTTGACTATGGTTGACCAAAAGGGGTCATTAGGGGTCATTGGTGATGTTTTCGAGGTGATGGCCCAGGTTGACCGTCGTTTAACCAAAGTCAATGCAGTTGACCTGCTCATTAGGGTTAATTCACCGGCTGAAAAACCTGGGGCGTCACAGCCTACCCCCCTTAAACAGAATCTCGTCCCGAGATTCGACAACAAGATTAGAGCACTACCTTCCAACCGGGCAAAAGTTACAAAGGTGGAAGACATACTCGCTTACACTTCTCGATAGCAAGAATCCAGATGGGGCAAAAGATACATGGTGCTCTACTCACTGCCTCAACGCAGTTCATGAGGAAGCGGACGATGGATGTGTACATGGAAAACTAAAAGAAGACAAACTCCGCCGACGATGCAGAGATACATCGCTACAAACGTCCAGCGGAGGGACTTGAACATCTCCACGAACTGAGCCGTGGTTGGCGATGCAGCTGGGTTCTTCTCTCGGTCTTCTTCCGAGCTGCTTCTGGATGTTGCCAACGAAGATTGCCAACAACTCGCTCGGCGAGTGGGAGGAGCAATGGCAGAGATGGCTAGTAGCGGGTTGACCAAAAACTAGCCAGAGCGAAAACAAGAGCGACGGCACTGTCGAGCGCGAAAACAGGCGAGACTTGGCAATGGCAACACCTCGGAAGGGTTTCCATTTTTATAACTCAACGGAAAGCAACGGTCATCCCAACCGACTGAGGTAGGGACTAGCGGGGCGATCCGGCGGTTGCCACACGGGGCTCGATAATGGTCGGCCCGTGAGGTCTCGGCGACGTGATCATGGACGCTGGAAAAGAGATGACAGGGCGACGCTACGGCGTCGTACCATCGTGGCACTGAAAAGAATGGGGTCCAACGGTCCAAAGATCTGACCGGGATTTCTCGAAAAAACTCTAATCCTACTCCTTCAACTTAGCCTGTAGGTTGAGGTGAATCTAATAGAGTTTTGAGATTAGGCGGAAAGAGACCGAGTTGACAAAGGTGATTACCAAAAGAGATTTCTATGAATAAAGGGAAAGCTAGTAAACAAATATTTGCCAAAATTTGTTTACTAAGATTTCTGAATTCATTTTCGCAAGGCAACAAAGGTGTAAGGATGGATCAAAGGTTCTACCCTTATGAGTCTAAGGTTAGTTGCCCATAGCAACAATAAAGGACGGTAAGGTCATAAGGAGCGGTTACACGGAGTTGTTTATGGATAGCAATGGGAATGACTTGAAAAGAAGGGTTGGTACAACAATGTCAGAAGATATTTGCTCACATACTATTTAGTGGGGGAGTTTTGCTGACACATTCCTTACGTTACCTGTGCAACAATGGAGTGGTGCACATGTTAATGCTCATGTTGTGGTGCATAGAGTGTGATGCACATGCAGATGAGCACATGATGCTTATGTAAATGAACATATGGTGCAGTTGCCATGATGCATAGTGAGAAATGCACATGTTCATGGGATATGATGCTCGTGATGCTTGTTAGCATGACTTGCTTACCCATGCAGTTAGCTGGCAACAAGGAGATAACATAGAGTGGAGAACATGGATTTGTGGTGAGTTGCATGCTCCCAACCAAGATACCTAGCGCACCCCTAGTGGTAATCACATGGCTGCAACACACATGATGCACTAGGTTCCGTCGCGGCACCTTTGGTCATGGAACAACAATCTCATCAGCCATAAGGAGGATATATAAGGAGGGTCGAAACCTTCAATGCGTATGCATGATAGTCCATCCAAGGTTCCCAAATGCACATGCTATGCAATGCATTTCCATGCCCATGAATTTATTAAATTAAGGGTGCAACCCATGCATGACATGATGATGCTCAAAGTTTGCCATCAAAATTTAACCCTTTCCATTCATGTTTTATACGTTCATAAAGTTGTGAGCAAGATCAAGATGAAGAAGAATGCAAGGTCAAACACGATTGAGATAAGGATGTCGCTAGTAAGGGTAGATTAGGGCATAAAGAGAATAAATATTACCATCAAAAGTCCACGGGGAAATGTTCACAACCAACCATTGACGGCAAATCAAAGAGATAGATGTTCTCAACTAGAAACACTACCCATGAAATTACACTGATCTTGCTTTCCTTGAATATTTGACTTCTTGTTCTGATGACTCTTACTTGCTTTGGAGCCTTGCCTCTGTGGACGGGGCTTGTCCAACCTAGGGTTCGAGCATGCATTGGCATAATGTCTGGGTTGTCTACAATTGTAGCAAATACGAGGCGGAAGTTCATTAGGCTTGGAAGCGTGTTGACGTAGCTTCTTGCCGCTGTGATCACCTTGTTTGCCTTTGCGAGGACAAAATTCCTCTAAGGTAATTCCCCACTCACTCAAATCCATTTCGGGGAATGCTCGCTTGTGGCTCCGGCTTTTCCCTTCTTCCGTTGTAAGGTTCATTGGTAGTTTTGATGGTGGTAGTAGAGAGTCGGAGGTGCTGAGTTGATTCTTCTTCATATGATCCACCAACAAATTGCATAAGCGGGCCTGCTCAACCACAGACGTAAATAACGCCTGGGAGAGACTGTCGGTTAAATTAGTTTGAGATAACCCTTGATAACGATCCTGGAGGATATTGTCCACAATACGACCTAACACTAAATTTTGTTCTTCCAACATCTTGATTGCATCAGCAATGGTGTCTATATCACCCTGAGTGGGTGCTCGGGGTGAGCAAGACGCATAGGGTTGAGGTTTCTCCGGGTCTTCTCCGGTGGAGTTCATGGTTTGAGCGACCAAATTTGGCCCACCTGGATTGCCACCAAGGGGAGATTGCTGCTGCAGCATCTGGACGAGCTGCTGCTGCGTCTGAAGGATTTGGCACAACATTCCCTTTTGAGTAGCCATGAATGCATCTACCATCGTCCTGGGTGGTGGTGGTGGTAAGTCGCTACCACTACTCGACGCACCAAAATCATCTGGTGAGCTGCATATCGGTTCCACCATCTAAAAAAAATTGAGCTTCGATTAAATACATATTCATAAGTTTGTTTTCACAAGCAGAACATGTACGACGAAAAACTCAATTGGAACAAAAGTTTGACTCGGGCAACGCAAGATTCCAGGACTAAGAATTTCATGCGCTCAACTCAAGACTACAGGGATTCATGACTCAAGTATGCAACCCAATGCAGGGGTTTGGAGCAATTTGATATTCAACTTGGAATCAAAAGCTAAGGTTATCACGTGTGGAAGAATTTGGTACGGGGGGTCATGGCAGTGGGGAACAAAAATTTCCAACTCAAACACCAAAGTCCCAAAAATTCCAAATTTGCCAGAAACTCCATGACATAACTATGGACACTTTTGGTGTTCAAAGGTAGATCTAGATTGGATTGGAACATACTCGAAAAATTTCATTTGCAGAGGGGTGCTGCTCTGAAAAACAGCAGAACAGATACTCACTAAACTGAGCATCACTCTCTGCAGAAAATTCCTAAAATCCTTAAAAATTCACAGTGGATGCTCAACTTGATGAGAAATAACTTTGCTAAAGGATGTCTAATCAGATTCCTTACAGATTTGGCTACAAAAATTGAGAAATGACCGAGACAGAATCTGCCAGAATTTTCCTAAACTCAACAGAGAGGAAAACCTTATCTAAGATCAACCAATTTACTTAGAAAAAAATTATTCAAGCAACCGGGGACCAATTTTTAGGTTCACAAGGTTTTAATTATGCATCCACACGCCTTAAACGACCTTACTCAACTAGATTCAAAAGACGTAGTTAGTGCCAGTGGCAAGCTTATAATTGGCTCTCCTTATAATAACTAGTCGGAGCTACACGATTCACACTTAACGACTTACGAACGTTGTTAGTGTACCTGCAGAAAACGAACTTTTCGTGCCAGCACGTCACGAAAGCGTCCACATACATTACCGTTCACTTATAGAAACGATATCCATGCGTCCAGCCGCTGCATGGACAGCGTCCAACCTCGGACACCCTCCGTTTGAATGGAGTGTATCCTTGCCTCGCATGATCGACATGCGGAATGCACACGTATGAGACATGTGACGACACCACAACTCATAACTAGACGCGAAGATGGGATCCGTGGAAGGGATCACTCCATCAACCCTCACAATTCCCGTGATGCGGAACAGCACACGTATGAAACACGTGGCTCATCTAGTTTGGTTGTACAAGAAAGTAAGTCTGACATAAAGTAAGGTGGTGGAAGTTAGCAAAATAAACCATAGATTCTTAAGCCACCTTAAAGAACCCAAAATTCCCTCTAGGGCCTCTCGATCTAGGTCATTCTTTAACGATCCAATGGATTTTCAAAATCCAATCAATCTTGGCAAGTTTTATTGTAAATCATGTGATTAGTATTAATCTAATCACTCCGGTGCATACGGATGCTTTGATACCAACTGTGACAACCCCACCCGAGATAATTCTGTACTATCATCTAAACCACTCCATTTGGTCATTAAGCGATAATAAAGAAGTATCCCGTTGAGTGTTGTCGGGTTAACGCCCGGTAAATCACTTGACATCACAGAGAGGATCGAACGTATGCATTAAAACTCCCACGAAGGGGAGTCCAGAGTGCCTTACAAATTAACCATCACATCCCCATAGGGTTCATTATTACAAACATAGTTCTTTGACATGAAAGTAAATGGTTCAGAGTTTATTGAAAACAGCGGAAGATAACTAAACGGTACGATCACATCATAGGAGGCATGTCCATGATGCAATCACTCTTCGTCATCCACCCATTCCAGCTCCCAGCCGGGTGGAAGTTCTCCGGGCCACACATCATATGCATTACCTGGAAACAACATTTATAAAGCAAGGCTGAGTATACTAATACCCAGCAAGACTTACCCGTCTAAAAGAAAGACTTTACCTCTAGTCATGCAAGGCTTTTGGCTTGTGGGTTTGTTTGCCAAAAAGCTACTAAGTAGTGAATCCTTACTTTCACATTTTAGCTCAAGTTCTAGTAGAAATAGTCATTGCTAGGTAAGCAACTAATGCAACCAAAGTCGTACAAACAATTAAGCACAGTAATAGTCTTCACAAAGTTCCATCATAGAGGGATATCATGGCCGGTCGGGTAAGTAGTCTCAGATGACGGTGAGAGGCCGACAATCGATTGATTCAAAACCTTGCAAGGTGGACCTAAACACACGGGAGGTGTCCTCACCAAGAGTTCACCAACCAGGCGGTTCCCGTCATTCTTCGGTTTGGGGATAATAGCTCACAGTCTTAAGTACAAGGTTTATCTGGGCTACGCCACCAAGGTCACCCAGCCTCACGCATGCACTCGGGTGGCGAGCCCGGGACCGCAACCCTAAGAGTAGTGATAGTAAAACCCCGTACCGCCTCATTTAGGTATTAGGCTTATCGTACCCATTTCCGACAAGTGTTTAGTACTTTCAAACACTTAACCAACGAAGCCATTGGACCAGGGCCCAAATCCCATGCTCTTACCACATGAGCAATCCATTTAATCCATAATGTTATTCCATAAAGGAGGTCATATTCTCGCGAGTGACGAACATCACTCGACTGGTACCGGATCCTTAAAGCATAACAACTAGCGACCTAACATGCTAGTAAAAGATCATAGGTACTTATGGATCATGCAACTAGGGTTTCATTTCAACTCCTGAACATAAATGCACGTACAATAACAATAAGTAAATTCAGAAATTTTAAAGAAACACATAGGTTAATGAATAAACCGGGGCTTGCCTTCGTCAGCATAAGCAGACACACACACTTCCGGACTTTGGTCCGGGTCTTGCTCTACGGTCACGTAGTGACGGTCTCCTCCTGCTCCCTCGTCCTCGTTACCCGGCACAAGCGTATAGCTACCGTCGGGGACTTCTACACGGGGAATGCAATGCAGTGATTAGGAGGGCAATTATTTTAATTTAATTCAAAATAGTACCAAACAGCTACAAAGAGTATAAGGTTGGTCATATTCACCTTAAGAAAAGTATTTAAACATTTCTCCTTTTAAAGATAATCAAAAAGCTTAATTACAAACAGCAAGGAATTTACTTTTGTACCACCATTTTACTTTCCTAACTCATTTCCTTAACTTATGCACAAGAGAATGTATTTTACCTATTTTTCCCTTTTCTAGATTAATCTAGTTTACACTCTTTTACTCAACTAAACACCTCACAAACTTGCCCAACAGTGCCCATTGGCCCTAATGACCAGGAACACTCCCTTGGACAGCAAGCAACTAGTTTTTGCACCACTGAATTTAAATACACAAAATAAAGGCATTTCTAGCTAGTATATAAGGGATTAATGCATATAAAAATAATTATAGCAGAAATGAATCCAAACTTTCTCCTACACATGCTTTGGTCTAAAACAAGCCCAAAAAACCAATAAGCACACCTATAGCCCTTATGGATCTTGCTACACATATTTATGATTAAAAACAAGCATAAATGAGGAATAATATTTCTAACAGAGATAAAATCATGGGAAATTAAGCAGGTATGCATTTTGATATAACATGACAATAGCCAGAAGTTGGGCTCAAGAGTAATTATATTTTAAGCTACAAAAATCATCAAGGCAGATTTATCAATATCACAATATAATTTATATAAAAAGATCCCTTTAGTAACTTTATGCAATTTTCTGCACAGAACCTAAACATGCTAGTTCCCACAACATATCCAAAATCCAGCTAAAGATCTTGTGTGGATTTTGCAGAATCACAGATCTAGGTATTTTACTTTTCAATTTTTCAAGCAAAAACTATAGCTCAAAAGTATATACATATTTGGAGAAAGTTGTAGTCCTTGCTACACTGAGCACAAAAAAATTGGGTTTGCATTTTTTGGATTTTTCTGTGTTTTGTTATGGGTTTTACAAGGTCCAGTTGAAACACAACAAGGGTGAAGAATCATTTTGCTCGAAGGCCCCTGGAAAGATTTGAACTTCACAAAACTGCCCTCGGCTTTAACACATAGGACCCTACAAGACTGAGATTAAAGCACAGGGTTCCAAGCAGCGCATGAGAGCTCGCCGCCGGCGAGGGGTCGCTGGAGCTGGCCCACAAGCGGCACAGAACGACGATTGAGCTCACCACGGAGTGATTGGCGGTGGTAGCTCGGCCGAAGCGGTCGCCAGCGAGCGGTGGCGATGGCACAGGGGCAGCACGACCGCGGTGGCGTGAAGTCCGGCGAGGGAAAGGCTCGGGCCGCGCAATGCGCGGCGCACGAGCTTCGGGGTGACCTAGGGGAGGTGCTACGAGTGCTCATTGGCTTGGAGAGCGGGCGGAGGCACGAGCTCGGCGAGAGGGTCGCCGGCGGCGGCCGCGGGAGCTCGGACTCCGGCGAGCTGGTGGCCTGGCCTGAACAATAAGCGATCGGGGAAACTACTGGGGGTCCTAAGGCAGGCAGGAGCTACACGCGTTGGCGGTACAAGCGGCTGGAGGGTGGAGCTCGGCGTCGGCACCACTGGCGGCGGCAATGGCGGCTCGGTTGCCTGGGGAAATGCGCGCGGCGGTGAGTTTAACCCCTTTTGTAGGCGCGCGTGCCTTGAAAAGGGGGTCACGGCCGTCCACGGTATGGGCACTGCGAGGCAGTGGCGAGGCGCGACGGCCTAATAGCGCGCGGGGGCGGCGCGGGCGCGCGTACGGCGACGTCGCGGTTGGGTGGTCGGCGCGGCGTGCGTGGACGCGTGGCGCACGGGGAGAGGACCGAGGATGGCGGTTCGGCAAGGGAGGCGGCGGCGCATGTTCCAAGGGTCCGAAGCCTGCCTCGGTGTGCGGGCCCAGCATGGTCGCGGCGCGGGCGGTGTGCCACGCCGGCGCAACAGCGCGTTCTGGACGCCAAAGACTGAAGACCAATCAGACTAGCACTGTTTGACCGCCGATTTCTAAAAATTCTTCAACAGAAGTGGACCTAACGACCTATAGGAAAGTTGTAGATCTAAAGGCCCCCTACAGCTGTTACAAAGGTCGACTAGGGCTTTGCTCAACGGATTTTGCAGAACACGCAGTGGAACATGGTAGAAAACTCGGCTCCAGTGAATAGTGCCTACATGTGTTGACCTGCATTTTTCACCAATTTGCACTTGAAACCTGCAATGCCACTCAACATGAAAGTTGTGTCCCTCGACAAAATACACAACTTTTGTATTGGGAGAATTTGAAGTGTTTAGGTGAAATTTGGAGAATGCGGCAAAAGTACCGGCTGACACTGGTGGGTCAAAAAGGGTTCAAGGGTTTTTGAGTGGGGTTTTGACCAAGGTTGACTATGGTTGACCAAAAGGGGTCATCAGGGGTCATTGGTGATGTTTTCGAGGTGATGGCCCAGGTTGACCATCGTTTGACCAAAATCAATGCAGTTGACCTGCTCATTAGGGTTAATTCACCGGCTGAAAAACCTGGGGCGTCACAGCCGAGAACCTTCTTGGAGTCCTATGCTCATCAAGCATCATCCGAGCCATCTCACACAAGGTCATGTTCTTCCTTTCCACAACACCATTCGGGGAGGCGTATACGGTCTAGAAAACGCGGTGTTCCGGACCCAAGTCATGGCAAAAGGTTTCAAAACGAGAGTTTCGAATTCGAGCCATTGTCTCTGCGGATTGCTCGTATGGCATCTCCGTGCCTCTCTTTCCTCAACCGCAAGACAAGATCTCGAACAAAACCAAACGTCTCCCCCTTATCCTCGAGAAAGAACACCCATGCATATCGAGAATAGTCGTCGACCACAACAAGGACATATCACTTCCCACCCGTGGATCGCACACGAGCCGGGCCAACAAGATCCACATGGAGCAGCTCGCATGGACGCTCGGTCATCACATCGGTGAGAGGCGGGTGAGAAGAGGCTACCATCTTGGCATGCCTACACCGCGCACAAACCAACTCTCTTTTCAAGCCTAAACCGTGGCAATCCTCGGACCAAATTGAGTTTACTCAAGCGAGACAAAAAGTTAAAGCTCAAGTGACCCAACTTCCTATGCCACTTCCACAACTCACTCGAAGAACCAGCCAAGAAACAACGCTTCACACCAGAAGACTGAGAAAAATCAGCTCGAAACACCTGACCCTCGGGAACGACCATACAGACAAGGTCCCCTCGAGAGTCCAAAATTCGAGAACCACCAGGCCGAAACAACACCTCAAAACCCTCATCCAACAGCTGGGATACAGAAAGCAAATTGTACCCAAGCGATTGAACAAGAGCAACGCACCTGAGAGTGATCTTGTCACTCACCTTAATCTCACCTTTTGAAAGCACACGCCCACGCCCATTGTCCCCAAAAGTGATGTACCTCCTTGTCACCACCGGGACGAGACTTGAGAACCACCCCTTGTCTCCGGTCATATGCCTCGAGCAACCAGAGTCAATCAACCAAATGTTCTTCAAGTCTCCCACCTGAAATTCAAAAACGAGCACGTGAGCGAACAAATGACTCAACACTGGGGTTACTACCAAAAGAGTAAAACCAGTGCTGAGCCATTTGCTCGAAAGTGGGGTTAGCACAAATCAAACCATCTTTCCTACCAAACCTACCTCCACGAACACCACTACGGTAACCACCATGAGGGAACCAACCCTCTCTACCTGGAGGAGGACCAAAACCACGAAAGAAAGCCCGTGGACTGTCCCTCCTCTCCATCCCAAAGCTATGGATCCTCCCATCCCCGTATTGAGCACGAGGGGGAGAACGCCTAGCAAACTGACATCATGCAAACTCTCCAGCCCAACCACCAGAACCATGACCTCCAGAACCAAACCTTGCACCTGTACGAGCACGAAACCCAAATCGCTGCCTGTCCAGACCTGCACCGGTTTGACCGGTGCCCCTCACTGGTCTGACCAGTGTAGCCCGGCCAGCAGCACCTCCAATAGCCTTTCGCTCTCCCCAAGCCGGAACTGTCCTCACACTCGCCTTGGCCCTGGGCATCTGCACACGAGGCTCAAGTACACCATTGGAAGGGTGGTACTTGTCCTTGTTAGCCCACTCCTTCGCCATTCTCTCCTCTCGCTTCCTCTTGAAGCAAAACTCATCTTTATGGACATCTCTCCCACAATAGACACAATGAAACCTCACAAGCTTAGGTTTAGGCTTGGGTTGGGGCTGCTCACTTGGTTTCTCTCCACTCGACTTCTCCACGGGTTTCTCCTCACTAGTCTTCTCACTCTCTTTCCAAGAGAACACTTTCCCCGAAGTACTCACAAACTTGATAGGCTTTTGAAAATCATTTGTTTGTGGCGGAAACACGGGTGGAGCTGGGGTTGTGTCTAGTCGGTTCCTAAGATGATTAGGTTTGGGAGGGAAATCATTTTTTGTGGTGGGTTTTTGGTGGCTCTGGGATATTCTCTCCACTTCCCTCACCAACCTTGTTTGTCCCAAGTCCCTCACCATCCTGCCTCTTGAATGTCTCGATCATTATCCTCAACTGAGGCTCATGACCACACAACCAACCCATCAACTTTCTCAGCTCATCATTCTCATCCTGCAAGCGATCAACATAATGTGCAAGTTCCAAATTCTTCAAAGAATGCATTTCACATGTAGAGCAAGATGTAGGAATTGGTTCTTTCAGCTTAGCCTCAAGAGAAGCAGTGTAAACATGCATCTCATCAATTTTAGCATGCAAGACAGGGCAAGAAGTGCAAGCACCTAGCAAAGCAGATCTGGATTTAAGCTCAGCCACTTCAACCCTAAGCACATCTAGTTCCTCACGCTTGGAAGCATGCTTTTCCTTAAACAAGGCAAGATCAGCAAAAAAATAGAGCAATCAAGACATTCAACATCATCGAAACAACGGTGAAGCTTTCAGAGAATCAATTTCCAGCTTAGCATCCAAGTTCTGTGTTTCTAGCTCATCCACTCTAGTCCTAGCATCCTCGAGTGTAGCCCTAAGCTCTTTCCTCATTTTCTTAGCCTCTCTAAGCATGTCATCACGATTATCAAGCAACAAACCAATCCGTTCATTCTCCTGACGCAAGAAGGAGAGTTTATCACGCACCTCGTCGTCGGAATCAGAGTCCGAGTCGTTGTGTGTGCTCTTCTTGCTGCCGGAGCTCAGTGCCATGGTGCAGAAGCCGTCTCTAGCGAGCGGCCTCGGCCCCGCTCAGGTTCTTGGACGACTTCCTGCTCTTGCGACGATCGCCTTCATCTTCACTGCTGCTTGAGCTCGAGGTGGAGTACGCGGAACTGGAGTCGACGTCGCTCGCTCCAACCATCGCTCAGGCCTTGCCTCGGCTCTCCTTCTTCCTCGATCGTCGCTCGTCCTTGTGCTTGTTCTTGTGGTCGCGCCTCGACCGGTACTTGCCATCCGTTCTTGACTCGTGCTTGTAGCCATCCTTATTCTCGACCTTCTCCGGGCAGTCAGCGACGAAGTGTCCCGACTTGCCGCACTGGAAGCATGTCCTCGTGTTCCTCCTCATGTTCACCCGGTTCTCGTGCAACCTCTCGAACCTCCTCATCAGCAACGCCAGCTCGTCCTCTCCAAGCACATCGAACTCCTTATCTGGCATAGACATCAAAGAGGACAAAGAGAACATCCTGGTGGATGGGTTAGTGTTAGCCTTTCCTTTCGAACCACCAATGAGGGCAAGACTATGAGAGTCAGTCGGGCCCTCGAGCTTGGCTGTCATGCCCCTATCCACCTCAGCCGACTTGAGCTTCGAGAACATCTCGTTCACGGTCAGAGTGTCATACTTCTCTGACTCCACAATGGCCTCGAACTTTCCACCCCAAATCGTACGATCCAAAGAGTGTAAGAGCTTGACAGCTCTATCATGATCATCGTATGGGAGCACGTCCACATTGGCCCTCATGTTGTTCACAACCACCGTGAACCTCTAACAAGGCATCGATGGACTCACCGGGGAGATGAGTGAAGTTCTCGTACTCTCTCTGGTAGGTCGCATACATCCGAGCCTGAACCTGGGCATTCCCAACATGAGCTTCCTTCAACGCCGTCCAAATTCTACAAGCCAAGTTCTCTGTGTGCACCCGATCGAATTCAGGCTGACACAAAGCATGAAACAAGTAGTCGACCGCCTTGTTGTTGGCGTCGAACATGTCCCTCGATCCTGGAGCAAGGAAGTTCATCGGCTGGACATAGCCTGTGTCCACCGTGACATCCCAAAGGATCTGACCCTTTCCACGGAGAAACGCCACCATCCGCTTACTCCACATCTGGAAGTTCTTGCCATCAAAGTGTGGAGGACCCGAACCCCGTTCCTGGTACGCCATCCTTGGATCTTAGACTGGTTAGAGTCAATAAAGACCCGAATCGACTCTGATACCACTTGAAGAACCGATACGGCGAACCAGAGAGGGGGGAGTGAATTGGAGCCGATAAAAATTCTTCTCGAAGGAGATAGAGACTCCAACAAGACGAACACGGCTTCCAACACAGGTCTCCGACTCACTACCCAAGTTGGCCAAGTCCACGCAGCCACTAAAGTGCTACTGGACCTAGGAACCAACAAACTACCTCCCGAGCCAAAACACACCAACACGCACAGCGGAAACTTGCACAGCTTGCTACCTATGCTGCACCGGTCAGACCGATGGCCTGAGCCGGTCAGACCGGTGACACCGGTCAGATCGGTGGGCAGAGCCGGTCAGGCCGGTGGCTACAGCAGCCGCACAACAAGCGTTCCAGAAAGCCTCAGTGACTTTTCTAGGCCCTGGAACAAAAACACCCCCAAAACACAACCTGCACGGAAGGAAAAACCTACACAAAACCTAACAAACCAACTCCAAACAAACCAAGAACTGACCAGCAGCACCAAGATCCAAAGACACACGAGTCAAGCAGTTCACCCGAGGCAAATCCCACAAGTGACTCACACCGGTCAGACCGGTCAAGAGCACCGGTCAGACCGGTGTAGCACGGGACTCGGGATGAACAAGACCCGCGGGTCAACTCCTCCAAATCCAAACTTCAATCTCCCGAATCGCTCCACAGACTTGAACAAGACTTTGGGGATGATAGGAACACCTCATGAGGAGTCCATAGCCACGATTTGGTCCACCAAAACTTGCCAAATCAAGAGGAATCAAAGAAATCCCGCCAAGAACTCCTCTAACCCTAGAACACCGAAAACCCCAAAATCGAGCCCCTTACCTCTCGAATTTGGGAGGGGAATCAAAGGCAAAAGAACCACGAAGAGTTCACACGAATTTCCCCCATCAAATCCCCAAGAGTAAGGTCATGAAAACACACCGAGAAAACCACCAAGAGAGGGCTCCGAAAATCACCACCAAGAACAACCGGGAACAACACAATAAAGCCTTGAGGAACCACGCTGAATCATCTACACATACCAAGAATGTTCATATAAGGTCTAGCTTGCCGCCCGATCATCCAACCCTCTCACAAAATCTCACCATGAAGCTCTCAAGCTAGTCCGATGGAAATCCTTAGAAAATAGGAAGCGAAAATAGTAAAGCAAATGAACTAGGGTTCCAAGAGATGTCTGCCATCCTCTCACCTCATGGGTTATATGGAGGCAACCGAAAGTCTAAAATACCCTTACTTAGTAACTAGGGATACAAGCCCCTCAAGGGCGGTTTTGGAAGTCTTCAGATTTTCTCCATCGGACGGATGCCCGGCGACCGCAACCTGCTTAGCCTCGACGCAAGCCTTGCGATCCCGACGCGTGTCCTCTCGCTTTGAAGATTCGGACCGCGTCGTCGCACACGGTCGGCCGACCGGTGCTCTTCACCGGTCGAGCCGATACCCACCGGTCGGACCCACCGGTCAGACCGGTCTGGAGCTGCTGCACCACCGTCTTCGGTTCTTCGGTCATGGCTTTGTGGATCAACCAAGGAACCCAGTGGTTTTCTGGTGAACCACCGGAAACCCCGCGAACTCGGTGTAGCCTCCGCCAATCGCCACTCATGACTCGGCTCCCATGTAGTCCCGGCTCGACCTTGGTTTTGAGGCTGTACCAAGAAATCATCCATGACATCATCTTGCTGTTCATGCCACCATGCGGCTCGCACTTGACCCCGCTGTCCACCAGGTCCCTCGAACGAAGCCTACTTGTCTTCTCCACACCTGGAGGCCTCACCGGCGATGACCTTTCGCGCTTGTTCTTCACCTGCACCAACACCGGTCAGCCGCAACCTCGCACCTGCAATACTTAGCCAAGAATCAGTCCACACAACATTGTCAATCACTCATCACACAAGGAAGCGACCATCCACCGGTCCTCGAACCACACATGGTCCTCATGGGGGTTGAAGAGTATAAATAACTGACTCCCCAAAAACTAGCCGTTGGAGTTAAAACCCAGAATCTCCGGGAAAAACCCCGAATACTCCGGACTTCCCAAAACTAGTCGTTACAAACTTCAGTGAAAATCGGTGCCACCGAGTTCCCAAACTCGGTGCCACCGAGTTTTCAAAAACTAGTCGTTGGGTCGGCTGACACAAAACCGGTGCCACCAGGTTTGACACAGGGTCAAACCCGAAGACGTGTACGTGTGGTTCTTGTGTCTCTCTCAACTCACATGGGTTACTTGAGCACTGGGACATTATCAACACTCCTTGTGATGCATCCCTCTTGATAGTACGATGTACCTCTCAAGATTAAATATAGATGCAAGCTTCTTCTTCTTCAAGAATAGCCATACTTGATCAATATATCCTCATGAGAGATCCATCCATCAATGTCTCATTGATTTGAGCACTTCTACCTTGAGCTAGTGACTTTGATCTTTATATAAGAATGAAACCCAATTCATGATTAAGTCACCCTTCACATGACTCAGCGAATATGTAATGCTTCTTCATTTCTTCACTCGGTTAGGCTCGACTTGATACCTCGAAACTTTCCAAGCTGTAGCCACTTCACCCTAGCCAAGCACATGGTCCAAGTCACTACTAGGCCAACCTTAGCTTAACACCTCGTTGCTAATTCCTTGCTTGATTTCTTCATCCATTCGTTGCCAATTTGAGTTAAGCTTTGATTCAGCATCAAGAGTGGAGTTCAATTGAGATCACGTCTTCTTTTAATTTAAATATCCCTTTTGATTATAACAAGCTTCTTCCTTCAATAAGAGACCATCCAATGTTCCAATATCAATGTGCCTCTATCTTAACCTTCATTAGCTTGTCATATACCATCTATATGCTTCATGGGATTATACATATCACATATCATGACATTCACCTTTGAGTTAAGTCATTTCACAATATGAGGCTAAAACCATGCCTCAACTTATCTTGTATACACATAGCTTGTTTTCACCATGTAGATAACCAATGTCATATGCTATGCTTTGTGATTTATATGTTACAACTTGCTCACATGCTTAACAAAGACATTAGATCTTTAATCTAGTTGTCAATCGATACACCAAAACCCACTTAAGGGCCTAGATGTCTTTCAATTCTAAAATAATTTTTTTTATTTCTTGAATTATTGATATATGATATAATAGTTAAGGTATACACAAATGGTGGGAGCACGGGCTGATGGACTAGTGTTAATAATAGCTACCCCATCCATGAGGTCTTTTGTAAATAGTTGGATTGTTGTCTATAATTGCGATCTGATTTGGGAGGTTCGTGCAAAATGTTTTAAGTGTTGTGACAATTGTTGGATCATGATCAATAGTCACGACTTGATTTAAGAGGCTTTATGCCAAATATTATCTCACCATCCTCATCACCATGGCTGGCCGACTCCAAGCTCCCTGCACCCAGCACCTCTACTTGGACATCGATCCTTGTTCCCGGAATCACCACCCGCACTCAAAAATGTGGAGGAAAGCAAGAGAGGTCAGCCGGCCGTCGGCGACTGCCGTGGAGGTGTTATGATCCACCACCTTCGGGCGTCATGGTATGGAAACTTTAACCTTCATTGACGGACTCAACAAAGGTGCACCTTGACCCCTCAATCCTCCACCGTCGGATGACATGTAGCAGTGGGTGTCGTAGTGTCGCACCCGCTGATAGATGTGGCGGGAAAATGAAAGTCTCCATAGGTGTGGACAGGGCCAAAATGAGAACATGCCGCTCGTCAAATGAGCATGTGGTCTGTCATCGGTGTCGACGAAGTGGATTTCGGAGAGTGGCGTCGCGCCGCGGTATGCGCCACCACAAGCTCCGCGCAGATGTTGTTGCAGGCGATCTCGAAGATCCTTGTCCTTCATCTTAATAATGCTATAAATTTTCAAAGGCCCAATCAAGCAAAGATTTGAATTTTCATGGAATTTGCAGGTACTCGTTCTTGCCAAGTCAGCATTGCCAATTCAAGCATGGAGAAAATCTTCTTCTCGCCTTCATAGTCCTTAGTCCTTACCATAACGAGCACCAGTCATGTGACTCTGTAAGTGTGACTGTACGAGCGGCCCAACACAAGGCAAAACTGCGAGTTCGAGCTCACAGACGGGATCCCGCCGGCGTCCCCAGTCCCAGGTTCGCCGCCGGCTTCAGCAAATGGTCAGATTCGACGACCTCCATCAGTCGGGGCCACATCCTCGTGGCTGCGAAGAACCACGACCCGTCGCCGCTCGGGCAGGGCACCACCGTCACATTGGCTGAGCCTAGCCGGCCGTGCCGCAGCCACGGCATGACGAGCCTGGGCTTGCCGAACCCGAAGTCCCCATCGATGGGGAACGGGAGCAGGCCGGAGATGACAAGCGCGGGGCTCCCGAGCCCAAGGTTCACCTCCTCCGTCCACTTGCCGCCGTCCCGGAACGCTGCCTTTCGCTCCTCCATCCAGTCCGCAAGCTCCTGGAACCTCGCCGCCGTCATCACCCCGATGATGGCGGCGCGCACCGCGGCGGCCACGTCGGGTAGCGGCGCCCGCAGCACCTCCGCCACGCTCGCCTCACGGGACGTGTAGGTGACGACGTTCCCGATGTACCGGTCCAGCGCGCCGTCCGACGGCTCCACCTGCTTCCGCCCGTCAACGATCCACGCCATCCGGCAGCTCGGGTCTGCGTCGCCGACTGCGCGCGCGAGGAGCTTCCACACGTGCGCGCACAGAGCCACGAACCGCGAGGCTCGGCGCCCGCCGCCGGGCGGGGACGCCGCGGCCTGGAGCGCGGCGAGGTCGGCGGCCTCGATGCGGTACAGCCGCCGCCGGATGGCCGCGGTGAGGACGGGGTTGATCATGGTCGCCGGCGTGAACCGAGCGAACTCGGCGTCCAGCGACGCGCTGTACCGCGGCGGCGACCGCGGCTTGAAGAGGGAGCGGTCGAACAGGGGCTCGCGGGAGACACCGCCGTCGCGGACCATCTCGGCGAGCGCGGTCAGCAGGACGGTGAACGACCTGCCGTCGGCGAGGAGGTGGGTGGTGCCAATCGTCAGCGCGAACCCCCCGCAGGCGAACCGGACCAGCTGCAACGACATTGGGATGCTCGCGTCGAAGGGAATCTGGATCAAACCCAGCGAGCGGTCGACCTCCGTGAAGTCAACGGCCGAGAGTGGCGCGTCGGCGTCGGCGACGACGAGCTCGGCGCCGGCGTTGTTGCACTGGACCTCAGGGATGTTGGTCTCCGGGCCCCGCACGATGCGGCCAGCGAAGGGAAAGAAGCTGGAGAGGTAGGCCGGGAAGGCGCCGCGCACGGCGTCGAGGACCGCGTTGAGGCCGGCGGCCGGGGCGGGGTAGACGGACACAAGGAAGATTGGGAAGGGGCCCAGGATGAGGTCGAGGTTGGAGACGGCGAGGACGGTCGGGAAGCCCGGCGGCGGGCGCGAGGCTGGGACCAGCGTCCGGGAGGCGATCGAGAGGTGGAAGCGCCGCGACGCCATTTCAACGAGCAGATTCGGCGTGTCGGGGCGGGGATCCTGGACGGGGACGGGTGGTAGTGGAGTGGTGCTGACCTGGGAGCGTGGCCACTGGCCACTGGCCGAGTGCTACTGCCTAGTAGCGAGTAGCGTCAAATAACACTGTACTGGGAGACACTTTTGCTATTGGTCCACGAAAGGACACTGTAGAATAGTCCATTTTACGTCATCCGTGTTGCTGGTTTTCAGCAGCACAATATTCTTGTGTTGTGAAGGAAGCACTATATATAACTTTTTATTATACAATTTTGACTGAAACTTTTCTTGTAGATAAGTCACCGAATTTATACTAGAAATTATAAGTATTTTAAGCATGGATTTATTGCTAAATTCTCTTGTTGCGGAGAAGGTCCAACTTAATCAAAGACAGTAATATGCAATGAAACTGCAAATGCATGGCAAAGAAGAGGTTCCTTCTTTGGTTCAGTCCATTAGGCCAACTCCAACCTAACTCTTATTTTGGAGCCCCTAGTCCCCTACTCTTCGATTTAAGAAGCCTCTTATCCTGAATAGGGTTCCAATTTTGCACTGAACTCCAACTGAACTCTCGTCTTCAAGCCTCATCTCTCGTTCATCTAGTACCTTTTTTTATCAACAAGCAACGGCCAACTCTATCCACACCGCAGTTGGGTAGGCCACTGCCGCCCCCCATGGGCGTCGACGCTCCCCGTAGCTGTCTCCTTCGTGCCGCAGTTGCCGCTCTGCTCACCAGCCGAGGCACGGTGGAGGTCGCCGCCGCCTGGATTGTGGAGAGGGGACGCGGGGGCGAGCGGAGCGGCGCGACGAGCGGCACAACACGGATGAAGACGCGGAGCGGGGCGGAGCGGCGCGACACCTTGACGCGGGAGCGGGCGAGCGTCAGGACCTCCGCCGCGGAGCAGAGCAACAACTACTGCGGCCCGCCCGCAGTGCTGGGACGGTGAAACGCAACAACACACGCAACATGTGGTGGCCCGAACAAGATGTTGCGGAATCTGGACGACAAGCGGTTGTGTGCATTCACCGGCAGCAAGGGGCAAGCGGGGGAAATGTCCGACCCAGCGCGGGCGCTCTGGCAGTTGCTTCAATCAATCGGCGGATGAGAGCTCTGGTAGGGAGCTCCTACATGTGAGAGCTCGAGCGCCCAAGATGAGAGTCTCTCATCGTGCGGGGTTAAGATAAGAGCTCGACTGGAGGGTGATTTTGTGCTTTGAACTCTCAAAAGAAGGGTAAGGGATCCGATGAGAGGTCCACTGGAGTTGCCGTAACACATCTATGGATGGAGAACACTCTCTTTAGTTCCCCAAATATTCACCAGCAACCCATCACATCAATCTTCTTTTCACTAACCTCATTACTGAACCCGAGTTCGTTGTCGGAGCATGTTAGGGCACCGTCACCATTGACTGGTTCGAGCACTGTCACTGTACATAGATATGGATCTGGAGGTTTCATTTCTTCGTACCATTCCCATTCCATTTTCGGATTCTTTGACTCCATTGCATCTCCTTTATTTCATTTCATTTCATTCGAGGAAATACTGTTTAACACGTTTTTATCTTCTAGATCATTTTAGACCTTTCGTTTTAGGCATGATAATAAGGAAGCATAAAACTTGAAGTTACTTAATTGGTTCAGTATATAAGGAGAACTACAAATGCGTAAGTAGATCGAAAAAATTAAAAATATAATAGTTTACTGTACGCTAAAAATCAATGGGTAAGACATCCGTGTACACTTTTATGATTTTTTTTTCAAATAACCATTTTTATAGTATATTTTGTTATGTCCTTTCCAAAAAAAAAGGTTTGTGTACACACATCATTTTGTTTTGCTAAGCTAGCTATGTCTAGCTATTTGAATCTACGTCTCTACGATTTTGTGTTTATAATTTTTTATCGAATATCTTGTGGCAGGACTTCCTATTTCGCTAGAATCTACCGTTTAACAACCTTGTTCAAAAAATTCTTGCAAACACGAGTGTGCTTTCCAATTTCGACATTTTTGGTTTTATAATAAGGTGTGACGCACACAGCGGATCACGATTTCACGAACAACGTCACACATCCTACCTGGTCTCCTCCCATTGGCCCGTACGTCCCGAACACGTTTCCCACCCTCCGATCACGTGACGTGTACGAACGGACGGCGCAGAACTCACCCGCCACATAGGCACGCGCCGCACCGCTTCAACTAACTCCGCCTGCTGCCGCCTGCCGGACACACCCAGCGAGCCCGAACGAGTGAGGCCGAGAGAGACAGCCGGGCCGCCCATCGGACGGAGATGGCGAGACGCGCCGCCGCCTTGCTCCTGGCCGTCGCGCTCGCGGCCGTCGTCCTACACCCCGCCGCCGCGGCGGGGCAGAAGAAGCCGGCGACGGCCGCGAGGCGGGAGGACATCCCCTACATCCGGTGCCAGGTCTGCGAGCGGATCGCGCGCGAGATCTCCTCGCAGGTCGCCAAGAAGCAGCAGGCGCTCCCGCCCTCCAAGAAGGTACTCAGCTCTTCTGTCTCGATTCGGGCGGTAGGGTTGGTTAGCTGGCTGACTGGTTGGTTGGTGTGTGTGGGCCTGTGGGGATGGCGTGCTGATGGATTTGGGGATTGGGAGTGCGCGCAGGTGCCGGAGATCGAGATCATCGACATCGCGGAGAATGTGTGCAACCTGAAGAAGCAGGAGGCGGACTGGATGCTCCGGATCGACATCGTCGAGAAAGGCGACAAGCTGGAGGTACAATTGTCTGCTGGCTCTGTTGATGCTGGCTAAATCTGCAAATGTTTAAATCATTCTCAATTGCAAGCAGCCCGTGTCAAGTATAGTTTGAGTAGCAATTAAGTGCTATTTATTAATCCGTCTGGCAATGACTTAACATCAATCAAACTAGTTGAAATCTCATTTTGAGTGGCATTATGAGTATGTTTTCAGTAATTGCCTTTGCTACAAGTATCTCAGTGAACATCTTAAACTGAGCAGCTTTGATATGGGTGAACTTCAATACGAACGATGTGGTTCATTCCATGTTTCTATAATGTTTGCACATTTTAAGTCATTATATTACTACTTGGCTTTGTTTTCCCCTGTGAACACTGAAGGATCCCAACTGCAAACTGTGTTTGTCTTTATCAGGGATTATAACTGATAGGAACTATTTTCAGACTAGCTTCAAGTTCATATTTTCGTCTTTTTTCCTTTTTTGCTTGAGGCAGCTGGACAAATAAAAGCGATCTGCATGATTCTGAGTTTCTGCGCGATGTAGCTTTACGTTTAACTGTGAGATTTATGCCAATGTATCATCTGAGTCCAGTATTAATACATAAAGTGTTTCGCAGCTTGTTGAGCAAGATGAGGAAGGGCATTGTAATGCAGAATGCAAGACCATTGAGCGTGCATGTCAGGAGGTGAATCAATATTAACTTGTCTCTAATTACTAATCATAGTGGCTTGTTTGGTTAATCCTCTCCGAAGGAGATTGAGGGGGTTGATGATGATTTTGACTTGTAGGGAATTTAATCCTTTCCAATCCCCTCCAATCATCTTCAATCCCCTCTAAACCGAACAAAGCCTAAGACAAGTTGCGATCTATTTTTGTTAAAATTTCATATTGTTTCGCTGAATTGAACTCATTGCAGGTGATAGGGTATGCTGACACTGATGTTGCTGAATTTGTGTACAAAAACAATCCCTCAGTTGACCAGCTGATGAAATTTCTCTGTAAAGATCTATCCAAAGCGTGTGCTAAGGACCCACCGCCAGTTCCAAAAGTGAGCCCTCCGTGCCTTGTTCGTGCATTTTTAAATGAATTTATTTCCTGATACTCTGGCGTTGTCAGAATTTGAGCTTTAGCTGCTATTTTCCCAAACATAAGTTGAATACTTGCTGACAAGCCCTGTTTTAGTTTGTACCGTTGGGTATAGTTAGGCTATGATGATATGGAGCAGTGTCTAAACAGATCGAATTAATTTTATTGTGTTGTCTGTAGTGAATTCTATTGTTTTTTTTTTGAATTATATGGTGTTTCCATGGAATCTGAATTATATGTTCTATTGCTTTGGTACAAATATGGTGATTAAAATAAGTTTTCCTAAAAGGGAAAGAAAATGTACTTTTGATTTTGAAATAACTTTAGTGATAGAATCAGAGAATTAACAAAGGTATATCATGTTCTGTTTTTGAAGGTGGGCTTTGCATGATTTAGTATACCTGTTACATGCCATATTTGGATGTTTTACTTGTACAAAATTTGCTACAAACTGGTATAGAAATAGTAGTAGTTTTTGAGGTTTTGGAGACATGAGTGTCAGCTGTCAACATATAAATTCATTTCTGGAACATCATCAATTCATCATTATACTCACAGGATCGGGTCCCTGGGGAGCCATTCGCAAGAAAGCCATCAAAAGATGCTGAGATGGAGAAGATATTAAGATCAATGGAGGTCAATATTGTAACTATTGATATTATAGCTTAACCGAAGTAGATTTGAAATACTAAATGTGCCACTGATGGATATGGCAGGGCATGCCAGGAGCCCCCAGCATGAAGATGTACTCTAGAGATGATCTGATGAAAAATAACTTCGGTACTGAAGATGATGATGAGGATGATGATGAAGATGAGGAGGATAACTTCCCGAAGAACTTGGTAAGGATTCAGACGATTTAGCTAAAAATTAAGGAAAAAGTCTATTTCACCCCCCAAACTATGAGAGGTGGAACACATCACCCCCCAACCTATGAAAATGGATCTTTTACCCCCTGAACTTTCTAAAACGGGACAAATCACCCCCTGAAGCAACTTTGAAAAATCATAGTAAATCACATAAAAATCATAAAATAGAAATTCAAATTGTGTTGGACTTCAAATTAGTAGTTCTACGCAGTGAACATATAATATGATATGTTTTAGTACATTTTTTTATAACTACGAAGAAAAGCATAGATCTAAAGTTACAGCGACAAAATTGTACTAAAGTATTCCATATTATATGTTCACTGCATAAAACTACTAATTTGAAGTCTAACACAATTTGAATTTTCATTTTATGATTTTTCTATGATTTACTATGATTTTTCAAAGTTGCTTCAAGGGGTGATTTGTCCCGTTGTAGAAAGTTCAGGGGGTAAAAGATCCATTTTCATAGGTTGGGGGGTGATGTGTTCCACCTCTTATAGTTTGGGGGGTGAAGTAGACTTTTTCCTAAAAATATTTGGTCCAGTTTTAACATCTACTCACTCCTGCGCTACTTCTGCCAGGGAAAGGTTCTGAAAGACAAAGGTTCTCAAAAGAAAGATTTGAAACAGCAAGTCGTGCAACAGTTCAAGGATACCAGCAAGAAGTTGAAAGGGCAGGTAAACAAGGTGTCCAAGATGGTAAAGAAATGGTGGCAAGGGACCAAGAAGCCTACAAAATCTGGCAAAAGCAAAACTGAACTCTGAGGACTGAGCACTGTCAAATTGGTTCAGTAAATTCATCCATCTTCCACTTTCCTGGAGCAAAGTTTTAGATCTTCGGAAGTTAAGTCGCAGCACATCATCCAGATCTTTTGATAGACAGTTTACTAGTTTAGCTACATATAAATGTGTACAATTTTTCAGTTATCGGTGTACACTAGGAGAACTGGAAAGCTGGGAACTACTGAGAGTTTATATTACCAGGCTAGTAAAGTTCAGACTGGTTGTTGGTGTGAGATACTCTGTAAAACAATTGCCCATACCATTGAAAATTACGTTATTGGCTACCATCTGTAAAACAGTTGCCGATACCAGTAAATTAGATTATTGGCCACCCATAATCTAGCTGTTCACATGCTAATCTTTGTTTGTTAACTTCATCTGAGCTGCTGGAGGTTTACACAGGCCGGCATTGTCCAAATTTGCGCCATAACAATTGCTTTCCCCTAAAATTAGCTTGCCCCATTTAAGAACAAGTAGCAGAGAGCATTATCCCAGAGCCACACAACCTGAAACCGAACCGGCCCCCTCCAGTTTCCAATTTGGAAACGGGAGGTTGCCCCGCGCTCGCGGGAATAGAGAAGCTTCCGACGAGCAACTCCACGTTCATTCCTTTCCTCTCGCAGCTACCCCGCCGGCGGCTATGGTAAGATGGCCGGCGCCGCCGCCGCCGCTCGACGGCGTGAAGGCCTTCGGCCATGACGCCATTGCGCTCTCCTTCTTCGTGGTGTGCGTGGCCGCGACCGTCGCGCTGGCGTCGTCCATGTGCTCGGCGTGCGGCCGGAAGCCGAAGGCAGCGACCCCGCCGGACGGCGCGGCTTCGGACCAGACGGCCGGGACGGGGTCCGTCTCCGGCGGCAGCCAGCAGGAGGCCAGCGGCGCCGAGGAAGAGGACGCGGTGGTGAGGCTGTCGCCTGAGCTGGCGACGCACGGGGCCATCGACCCGGTGGCGCTGCCGTCGTCGACGTCGAAGCGGCGGCTGTCGATTAGCATGAGCAAGAAGTTGAGCATGAACATCCCGGACAAGCTGCGGCTGAGCCGGCGGGAGCACAAGGACCACCACCACAAGGTGGAGTCGGAGGACACGCTGTGGAAGAAGGGCATCATCCTAGGGGAGAAGTGCAGGATCCCCGGGGAGAGGGAGGCGGAGCTAGGCGAGGGTGGCGTCGACCCCGCCGACGAGCTCGCCGCCGGGAGCTTCCGTCGGTCAAGCTACTCCCAGTCCCGGCCCGTGTCGCGGTCGAGCTCGTTCGCATGGCACCAGCAGCCGCACCCGCCGCTGCACGACGGCCCCAGCTCGGATTGTTGACGCTGCCGCATGCACCGAGAGGGGGAGATCGATCCTTCGTGTCAGCAGGTGTAGGGGTCAAAGGGGAAGGATGCTAGTGTGATGGGAAATGCATTCAGATTCAGGTGTGGTTGCTCTTTGATTTTCTTGTGTCATGTCTCATATAAAGTCTGTTTCTTTGTGAACTTATGTGGTCTGGATGCATGCATGGGTGATTTTTGGGAGCAAGGCCCCGTTAAGAATTTAGGATTTCGTGTAAAATTCGAAAACGAAAATCAACAGCGACAGTGCAATTCCACTTCAAGGGAATTCTGAGCCTCTTCGTTTGGCTTTGGTGGTGATGGTTTGGTTTGTTCGAGAAAAGTCTTGGTATTTGGTTCTTTGGTGGTTGGTTTGTTAAGAGAAAATCTTGTTACTGGTGGCTGATAAGCCATGCGAACAGGGCGCTGGTTGCAATTCACTTCACGATCGATATAACAGGGAAAATCTACAATTCAAGGGTCTATAGTCCTGATTATTTCGTTGGAATCTGGCAACGCACTATGCCCGGCGCCGGTGCAATCCATGGCAAAGATGGAGTAGCTTAGTGATCTCATCAGCGGGTGACGGCGAAGCAACCAGCGAGGAGCGCGGCCAGCAGAACGGCGCAGAAGAACCAGAAGTGGAAGGCGAGCGCGCTGTGGACGCGGCCGTGGCAGGCGACGAGCATCCAGACGACGTCCATGGCGCGGTACGCGGTGAGCCAGCTCGCCGCGTAGGCGAAGAAGGCGGCAGGCGGCGCCGACGGCTGGAGCAGGAGCGCCGCCGCGGCCGCGATCACCTGCGTCGAGGCAGCCAGCAGCAGCAGCTCCGACGCCGCGCGCAGGCCCGCCGCCTCCGCGTCCGTCGGCGCGCAGCTCCCCTGCGTTAGTTCGCATGCAACAGGCAGCGCAAATGAGAAGAAAGTTTGTGCACGAGATCGTGCAGTGTTCCTGCAAGACTAGAGCAGTTCGATGACGAGCGCAACGGACCAGGATGCGGGCGTCGGCCGGGGGGAGCGCGAGGGTCATGGCGAAGAGGGCGAGCGCCGCCGCGGCGCACCCGAATACGAGGAGGGCCGCCGCCAGCGCCGCGCGCGCGCCCCGCGACCTCATCACCGCCCGCCGTGCTGCCGCCGTTCTCGCCGCCGGCGCTTGTGCTGGTGCCGCCGCCGCAGCCGCTGCCACGGTCACCGCGACCGCACCTGGTGGCGGCACTGTGCGTAGGAAGGGGAATCATCATCATGGAGTTCGATCGATCAGTGCATCCACTGGAGCGAAGAAGATAGTCCGATCGAGAGACTGTCCACGTACCGTACGTACCAGCGTTGACCTCAGCAGCTGGATCCATCGTCACCCGGCCTGATGGTGCACACCGCGCTGGCGACCTCGCTCCTGGCGTGCCGGCGCCGTGTGCACGGAGGACGGGGCCGTGCGCCAGTGCCTGGCGGTTTTATACGCCCGCTGCCTGTGCAGCACCCCCGGCTGGCAGTGGCGCAGGGAACGCGCGACGCCGCAGGGTGGACGCGGGGAGTTGGCGCATAGGCCGCGCGCGATGCTCCGATCCGTCGCTCGAAATGGCTTCCTTCCATCGACCGGCGGGTGCTGTGGGGCGACGGATGGCGTCGCCGTTTCGAGCTGACGGCAATCCTTCGGGGTGAAGAGTTTCCATTGCGCCCCCCAACCCCCGAGGTGATGTGGACGCTCTCTGCACTTGCGTGCAGTGGTGCAGCCATTTGCGGCAAAGAGTAGCCGCGCGACGCGCACCCGCGTTTGATGCCGCGGCCGCTGTCGTAGGTGGAGTAGTAGTCGTGGGGCTGGTTGGACTTGGCCGGGCACGGTCGAGATCAAAGCGTATTGAGTCGAGTTCACTGGAGTATAGTCGGAGAAATTTGGAAATTTGGCACCGAATTCGGCGGTCTCTCTACATTTGGCACCCAATTCGCGACCTCTTCAAAATTTGGCATCCGGAGGTCGAATTTCTTCAAGAAAAGAGACTCACCCCATATTTTAGTGTTTCTCTTGCATCTGGTACTGTTTTCTCATGTGAGGAGACAAAAATACCCTTGGCCATCTATTCTTTCTTCCTGGACGGCTGAAAGCCTGAAACGAATTAAAAAGAAAAAAGAAAAACACACCATGGCCTGCTCCTTGCCCTCCACGGTCCCTGTTCCTAGCCCTCCCTACCGCCCCTGTCTCTGACCCTTGACCTCCAAATAATAAATTTTAACAACATGTACTCTATATATGAGAGATTAAGCAAGATAGATAAAAAGATTCAATCCAACATATAATTTCAGCACACACAAATCCAACACACATAAATTAGGTTCAATCCAACACACATAATAGTTCAATCCAACACACATAACTTCAGCCATGCAAGACTTGTCCAGAAATGCAAACACAAAATACACAAACATGGATGCAGGTCCATAGTTTCCTCACAGCGTCATACAAAAGCATGGAGTACTGAATTTCTTGACAACATCAGTTGTTTGCCTTCTTTGGAGTGAGCTTCTTCTTGGTAGCTTGCTTTTTCTTCCTTGGAGTAGTGATGACCTCCATTGTGGTGTTCACCTCTTGGCTCGTACCATCTTCAACTTCTTTGTTCAATGCTAGTTGGCTTCCTGTATTCATTGCAGGACTAGTGTCAATGACAGTTTCTATCACTCCAATTTTCTGTCTTTTGGGTGTACTTGGACCAACTTCAGCAACAATTGGACCAGGTTTCCTTCCTGGCTTGGCACGACTCTTCCTGCAACATTGTTTTAGTAGAAAGTAAGGTCTGAAATAAGGTCTGAAATTAAAATCTGAAATTGAAGTCTGAATTAAGGTCTGAAAGTAAAGTTTGATGTTAAAATCTGAAATTGAAGAATGAAACAGCATTAATACCTCTTTTTTGCCCCATTCAGAGGGCATTTTGGTGATGTAGTCATGTGCCCAAGTCCTAAACAGTTGCTGCACTGGACTTGCCACTTGCCTTTGCCCTTAGCCTTGTTTCCCTTTTGCTCCACACAGCTAGGAATCCTATTCTTCCTCTGTCTGCCAACTCCTCTCTTTTGCAAAGGTGGCTTCAACTTGAACTCCATTTCCACATGTGCCCACTGAGACTTGTCAGTTAATGGTTTAATAACACCAGAATATGCAAGTCTAAAAAGCCTCACTGAGAAGTAAGGATCCAAATAGTCTTCCACCTTAGGATTTCTGTTTGTTACTATGAGTGCCAAAGCATGGGGACATGGTTTCCCTGAGACCTGCCACTCCCTGCAAGTGCAAGTGTGATTCTTAAGATTGACCACTTCTCGTATGACCTTATGATTCTTAGTAACCTCTGACACTTCTACTTCGTTCCTTCCACCTTCTTTCACATTTAGGTGACCCAATTGCCTACTCATCATTTGGAGTTGGCGAACTACAATGGGGAGCATTACATGGCCATCAAACTTCTCACCAATTCTCCTCCTTTTTGCAAACAGTTCCATAAATTTGGTTCTCAAGGTGTCTGCCAGCTCAGCTATAGGAAGATCCTTAATCTCTTTGACCCAATTGTTCCAAACCTCTACAACATTGTTTGTGATGTGATCAACTTTGGTCTCTTCTGAAAATCTGCTCCTCATCCAGATTAAATAGTGATCTTTGTCCAAATAAGGCTTAACACTCTTACTTGCAGCATATATCTTGTTCATGCAGTACTCATGATATTCAGGCTTCAAAGTTCTTGTTGCAGGCCACATTCTGTCATACACAGGACCATGAAACTTCTTGGAAAAATTTCTCATCAAGTGCCAGAAAAATTCTCTATGCTCTGCCCAAGGGTAGACCTCCCTCACAGCTGCAGCTAAGCCCTTGCAAGCATCTGAACTAAGAGCTAGATGCGGTGGATTCCCAACCGCCTTTTGCAACCGCCGCGAAACCACTTCCAATTTTCAGTGGTTTCTCCGTCAAAAAATCCAAAAGCAACCGGAAACATCCAGGTTGTGCCCATCCATGGCAGTAGCTGCGGGAAGGTGGCCATTCCACCTTCCATTGAGAGCAGTAGAATCTATGCTAAAAAATGGTCTACAACCATTCAGGAAACCATCAATGCTAGGTTTGAAGCAACAAAAAAATCTGCGGAAATATACATCATCTCCATCCTTTGTGACATCTATCTCTACAACACTTCCTGGCATTTTTTGCTCTACCTCTGCCTTGAAGTTGTACAAATATGCAAAACTTTCCTCCCATGTACCATACAATTCCTCTGCAGACTTCTGTCTACCGAGCCACACTGTGGAGTATCCTATTCTTATATTCTACTTTTCCTCTAATTCCTTTTGCAATTTCCTTGGACCCATGTTTGGATCTTTCATAAGATATGGAATTGCTTTCTCAGCTACCCAATGATAAGATGCCATCTTGGTTCTCACTCTCCCCATTGTGAAACAAAAATGTTCACCCGTATTTACAGTAACCTGCCAAAAGGAAAAAAAGGTTAGTGACATGCAAAGGCACTTAGGTTGTAAAAAGATAACAAATTGTTAGCTATAGAAGGTTAGCAAAACATTGTACCCTGACTTGCTTTTCATCAGGCATCAACCTTGCAACAATAGCCCATGGACAACCATCAGCTTTGCAATATCCTCTAAATCTTTTCTTATTAGAATCTTCTGTCCCCATCTCAAATTATCCCTTTATAGCATGATGCTTCGCAGCTGCCCAAAACTCTCTCATAGTTTTGTATATGGCACCAACATGCATTGGAGGGTCATCCCTATCATAATCAATGGCTTCCTCCCTAGGGATCACATCATCAACTAGCAATTCTGCACCTTCAGGTCAACATCATCAGGAACTTCATTCTCCTTTTCTGCAGCTTCTTTCTCTGCTCTCTCATCCTCCTCTCTAAGCCCAAGAAATTCATACATAACATCTTCATCAACCAGTGGCCTAGCTGAACCAATTTGCTCTTCTGTAAATGGTAGTATCTCAAGACTGTCCCAATCACTTACAGGAAGCTCATTGCTGGAATTAACTTGTCCACTACCAATATCAGTCATTGCATTGCTGCTCATTACTACCTCTGAAACACATGACTTTGAACCCAGTTCCAAAGGTCTGTCCTCAACATCCACATACAAAAACAGTTTCTGCTCTGTCTTCCTTTTAGAGAAAGCACAACACAACACATTATCATCCACCAATTCCCTTTCTCCACCACTACTCATGTCCAATTCACAAATTTTAAGCCGCTGCGAGCTACCCCATTTAACCCTTTCGGCCAGTTCCTTCTCTATCATCTCCATGTTACAATATCGACAATCAACAGTCCATCCAACATATTTTCGTGGCACAAAAACACAGTTTCCATCATCTAACTTGGCTGAGAATTGAGATATCTGAACACACAATCTAAATGCTGCATCCGGATCGATCCTACCGAGTACCAACAAAAAAATATAAAGTGTATGCATCAGTTAGTTGAATCATAATCGTCCATTTCAGTCACGGCAGCCACATCTTCCTATTTCAAACAGTCAACTTAGAACGAAGAGAGAGGATTGGATTGCTGCCTTACCCGGGAGGGATCTCGAAGGGAATCATCGTGCTCGTGGCCGTTCCTACCCGCCGTGGCCGCGGGTGGCCGCCGTGGCCGTGGGACTTTGCGTGTGGCCGCGGGTGGCCGCCGTGGCCGCGGTACCTTGCGTGTGGCCGCGGGCACGGGTGGCCGTGGCTCGCTTCGGGCGGTCGCCGCGGGTGGTCGCGGCTCGCTTCGCGCGGACGCCCGGTTCGCGGTGACGAGCGGAGGCGGGGGAGGCGGCGACGACGGACCGAGGCGGAGGCAGCGAGCGGCGGCGCGGCCAGCTAGGGTTCGTCGCGGCAGCGAACGGAGGATGCGAGCCAAAAAAAGAGGGCCAGGAGCAGTCGCCATGATGTTTTTCTTTTTTTCTTTTTACTTCGTTTCAACCACGGAAGCAAGAATAGATGGCTGGGGTATTTTTGTCTCCTCACATGAGAAAACAGTACCAGATGCAAGAGAAACACTAAAATATGGGGTGAGTCTCTTTTCTTGAAGAAATTCGACCTCCGGATGCCAAATTTTGAAGAGGTCGCGAATTGGGTGCCAAATGTAGAGAGACCGCCGAATTCGGTGCCAAATTTCCAAATTTCTCAGTATAGTCGCTAGCGCAAATAGCCAAAGACCCGAGCGCTAGCTGGTTCCTCTCTGAGACGACGAGCCACGGAAGCTCACCTGAACGTTGCTGCTGCGATCTATGGCTATGAGATCTTAGCGGCCGGCAAGGCAAGGCACATGCCGTTGCCATGAAGCCAAGCACTCGGCATGCTAGCTATACAAGCTATCGATAGCGAACGGTCAATCGTCATGAAAGCTAACAAACACAGCCTCGATCTCGTCTGCCGGTCAGGCCGGGGACGGGGACGGGACGTGCAGCTCGCCGCAGAGGCGCGGATCGAGCGCAACGGCCACGAGGGGCGTGAAGCTGCCTCGCGTCGCGGGCGCGCGCCCGGATCGGAAGAGACCTGACACGGCCGGGTGGTGGTGCACGGTCGGTAGCCGGCGAGCGCGTGCGCGGTTCAAGATCAGCTGGATGAGCTCTCCGCTCTCGCTCGCGACGGGACGAACGCAAGCGTCCAGCCGCAGCCCCTGAGCTGAAACTCAGTGGTGGTGGGGGCCCTCCTCTCTTGCGTCCGGCCGCGGAATACTGCTACCTGCCATGGAGTAGTCGAAAACTCGAAACAAAGCAAAAGGCAAGGCGTACGCCATGTCGCGGTATCGGAGACGTACGTTTTGGACTTGTAGTGGTCGTGAACTAGTGATATATAGTGGCATCATCCTTGGCTAGCTATTTGCACTATACTACTATAGGATACGCTAAGCAACACTCAATTTTGAAAGACGAAAACTGGTCATTCAGCTGGTTGCACACAGGACACAGCAAACCAAAGTAGTCCATTTTCACAGGATTCCACCATGCTATTGTTGCTCTAAGGATGCATGCATGCATGATCTATGCAGCCAAACAACACATATACTCGTCTACTAGTAGATGCTAGTACTGACAGGCGGCGCGTCTCGGCATCTCTCGCTTCCTTCGTAGGTGCATCGGTTGGAAGGCACCGGCAGCTAGTAGCGATCTGGAGGAGCGACGGAGATGACGATGCCCACGAGCAGCGCCACCCACATCACGATGAAGAGAACCCAGTAGTGGGCGGCCATGGCGCCGTGGACGTCGCCGTGGCAGGCGACGAGCATCTCGAAGACGTCCATAGCGCGGTACGCGGTGAACAAGCCAAGAAAGCAGCCGGAGACGGCGGACGCCCGCGCCGGCGCGAGCAGGGCCACCGTCGCCCCGAGCACCTGCGCGGACGCCGCCAGCAGCAGCTTCTCCGACCCGGCGCGCAGGTCCGCGGCCTCAGCGTCCGTCGGCGCGCAGCTCCCCTGCAGTGGCGAGGCAAGCAAAGTGTGAATGATGAATTCCACACGAAATGGTGCAAACTCGCCGTCAAAATTAAGCAGGTGCGTAGACGAGGTAGGAGACTAGGAGCTAGTACCAGGATGCGGGAGTCGGCCTGGGGCAGGGTCATGGCGAAGAACGCCAGCGCCGCTGCTGCGCATCCCAGGACGAACAGGACCGTCGCCAACGCCAGGCGCGCGCTCAGTCGGCTCCATGCAGGCCGTGCTGTTGCTGCAGCTGCTGGTGCTGGTGGTGGTGCCGCTGCTCCTGCTGGCGGTGCTGCTGCCGCCATGGACACCACTGCACACCACACTCCTGCGCGCTGCTGAGGGAGCTGAGCGCTCGTGCTCCTGACTAGCTCTGCGTGGAACTCGAACCGCACAGCACTCTCTCGTCTGCCAGGGGATTGCCGGGGACGGGGTGCCGGCCGGGCATATAGACGCCGTGCACGTGCACCGCGCGCCGCTGCAGAGGCAAGCCAACGGCCACGGGGGAACGCGCGAAGCTGCGAGGAAATTGCGTCGCGCGCTGCGCGCGAAAGCCTCTGGCCTTGTCACGAGCGGATGCGGATCGCCCAGACGATGTTGACGACACGGCCGGGGTGGTCGATCGCCGGTGAGGTGGGCAAAAGCATAATCAAACCGCAGCCCGATCGGGGAAGGCAGGCGGCGGGGCCGGGCCGATCGAGGGGACCCCTCGGTCTCCATACCTGAAACCGGCAAAACACAAAACGTGCTCGCCTCTCTCACGCCCGGGGAAATGCTTCACGTCGAATATAAATGGCACGAGCACTAACGCGGTAACGCCCGGTGGTCTAACACGAGCACGGTTTGAAAAAACACAATCCTAGCACGGCACGATGACGATAGTGCCAGTGCCGAGCACGGCATGGCGTAGTGCTAGTGCCTGGGCCATCAATTCAGCTCGCACTGCCAACACAAGTACGACACCATTAATGGTTGGCCCAGGCTGGCCCTACAAAACCCCATCACCCACCCCTCCTATTCACGGCCCAAGTGGTCATGTGGCCCAAGTCCATCAACTCTCATTGGAACCCTACGTGATCCACTCAGGTACTTAATCCTCTTCCTCTCAGGCTCCCAGCCACACTCCGCTGCGAGCCACCTCCTGGTCACGCTCCGTCGGTGGTCACCTCTCCGGCCTCCCCTCGGCCAGCTTGTCGCCGCCTCTAGTCCCCTCCTCCCAACCTTCTATGCTGACGCCGCCACCTCTCTTGCGGGGCGCGTCGGGAGATCCGCACACCGCTGACAACGCTCCATCCTTAGTGTCGCTCCACCGCAGGCCATCGCGACTCCACGTCAGCTCCCATCACCTCAAGCCCTCGACACCGCGCTGGTCCTCTCGATGCCTTCACCGCCACCGCCGACTGAAGCAGGGACGACTGACCTTTGCCGCCATTGGGAGCAGGGTCTCTATACATGATTTTATATGGTTTTGATGATTCTTGGTGATTTTTGTGATAGGTTTTCTTTGATTCTTTATATGTATGTGGTGGATTCACTTTTTTTATACTTATTTACAGTGTCTGCCTCGACACAAGCACGTTAGTGCCGCCGTGCTCAGTAGCACGGCACGACACGCTTAAAAAGCTTTAGTGTCGTGCCCGTGCCTATGAACGAGCACAGCGGTACTATCACACACGGCACGCCAAGTTGTCGTGCTCCACCGTGCTCATGCTAGTGCCGTGCCGGGCGGCACATTT
Organism: Cenchrus americanus; assembly: GCA_947561735.1. Classification (NCBI taxonomy): domain Eukaryota; kingdom Viridiplantae; phylum Streptophyta; class Magnoliopsida; order Poales; family Poaceae; genus Cenchrus; species Cenchrus americanus. Next base: position 85,184,516 of record OX387240.1, on the reverse strand, counting down.
GACCACCTATAGCGTCGAAGGGTTTCTGCTGCAGGCTGGCTGCTAGGATGTTTTCAGAATAAGGATTAAAATCCGGTCTCCGCAATCAAAGTTTTGACCGTGTACAACCAACAAAGACTCTACCTTGCAGCATATAAGCCGCAAACCACATAAAGTGACACGATACAAGGGAACAAGAACACCCCAAGGAGATAACAACACAATCTAAACTGATTCTAATTATCAATTCTCTTGAAGGTGTTCCACCCGGCTTTGCTCATGACGTCTATAGTTGTGATCTCCAACATCTTGCTGCCACTTAAAAGCCTTAGCTTCCCTTCCTCTTTAGATAGGAGCGCCCAACATTGAATCCAATGTGTCCCTCTAAAGATAACCTGTTAACACGAATTAGTTTTTGATCTTTGAAAAACTAGGCCATTTCGACACAACCACAAAGCCCAACACAGGGCTGATGTACCAATTAACACTTGATTTCTCAACTTAAAGGGAAAATTCCTAAGCCAAGAACCAAAGAGATCTGCAATACTACTTGGTGGTTGTATACCGAAGACATACAGACTATGTGCGTGGACGTGCATCATTTGTCTTGCAGCAGAGAGCGCATGGGGTCGAGACAAGCACAACAACATCAAGCTGTCAGTTGTGAAGTAAGAAAGAAATGATGGAAACCTTACATGTCACGAGGCTTAAACTAGGGAAAATCATCCAGGGAGCTAGTGATTTTGTTTCTCCTGTTCTATCATTGTTGAAGATGAAGGATGCGTCATCAATATCATCTCTACTATAAAGAAACGAAACAATTGAGACGCAAGCGCCCCCCTTAGGCCCACCCGCATACCCACAGAGTGGCCCACTTTTCAGGTCATGACGACGACGAACCGAGGGGGGGGGGGGAGATTGATTTGGGCGTCGTCAACAACCCTCCTGCGTACGCCCGCGTCCTCCCTCCCGATTCCGCTCGTCAAACATCCTACATTTCCTTTCAATTGCTTTCCTTAATAAATCACGCGTAAATTGTTTCTTGTTTCCTTTCCTTCTGCGTTTGAATTTCTTTAATCAATCACGCATAAATTGTTTCTTGTTTTTTCTTTCCTTTTGGGTTTGAATAATTTCCTTAATCAATCACGTGTAAGTTGTTCCTTGTTTTTTCCTTTCCTTCTATGTTTGAATTTCCTTAATCAATTATGTGTATCAATCACGTGTAAATTGTTCCTTGTTTTTTCTTTCCTTGTGTGTTTGAATTTCTTTATTCAATCACGCGTCAATTACCCTTGTTTTTCCTTTCCTTCTTAACACTTTCTTTTGCTTCCACGTGTTTGGTATAAAACCATAACTAGGCTTTCAATTTTCTTTTTGCCTTTGTGTATTTGTGGAGATCGATGTTGCCAACGGCGGCGCAGCCCTAGACGGCGGCGGTGGTCCACCTGCGCGAGGTGCCCCCATCTTCCGTGCCACGTCGGACGAAGGAGGTTGCACTGGTTGATCTGTGGAGGCCGCACCAATGAATCCTTGGAGGTTGCCATCCCCGGGGAGGCCTCACGCTCGAGCTTGATGCAGAGGTGAGGGAGGCCGGAGAGGGCTGGCAGGGAGGGAAGATGGAGGAGGCGGGGAAGGAGGAACTGTCGGCCAGCACAACACCGACAGGCTAGCAGACGCCAACGACTTGCAAAAGGTTGGCCCTGCCACCGTCGCAGAGGGCCAACGCCCCAGAGCTTGTGAGTTCTTGGTTGCCCTCTGTTCGTTTGTACTGAATTTCTGAAGCTTCTCCTTGTAGCCGATGAAAAACACCCTTTTTTATTTGCTGTCAGGTAATCCTAAAATTATCCATCGCAACATCAAGGCGGCGAACATCCTTGTGGATTACAACTACGAGGCAAAGGTAATTAATTGAGTTGTGAGTGTTTTTGGTGCCTTTTCGGATCGTAGCGTTAAATTCAACACAGAATAACATTATTATGCTTTCCTGCTCATTTCATGCTGGGGTGAATTGCTTCTGTACAAGTTGCAGATTTTGGGGTCGCCAAATACCAAGCACGCATGTAATGGAAACTTTTGGGTAAATTTCTTAGTGTCTTTGTCACACCATACCCAGCAGTTTGCCCCCGTGCATTTTAAACTGTTGATGCATGAACCAGTGCATGTGGTGATGTAGACTGAATGTGTGCTGCCATTTCCTTTTGTCTTCAGATATTTGGTGCCAGACTACACTACAACAGGTAAAAATTAGAGACCACTGACATCTTCTCCTTCGGCGTGATGCTTATTGAACTGATCACCGGGAGGAAGGCTGTCCAATGCATCTTCAGATTATCAGCCTTAGACACTTATTTCTCCGGGGTGAGTATCCTCTTTTGGACTTGGACCCAATGTTGCCATTCCATGTTGTTGCAACACTCAGGGCTTCATATGAGCTGATAAAAAACTATCTTTAATTTTTTCTATCTATAGTTTTTTCTGTTTAGATGAAAATATCACTTGACATATTGCTTCAAGTAAGAGATTGATGCTGTCAGGAGGCATACATACATGCTTATTGCTTGTTTTCTACTCATGAGTTATCACAGACCGACGTTTGCATACTTTCAGGTTACTATAACAAAACCGAGTTCAACAATTTCAAGCATCCCCCTTTGTTCAGAAACCTTCCTCTCCATGCTGGCAGCTGATTTGCAACTTTATCAATGATTGGTTGGATTTCTACTCTGTGCAGCTGCCTGAAGTGCAAGGGCAACCCAAGGTAAGTACAAGGAAACTCATTGACCTGACACTGGAAACCTTCCATCACTTCCTCCATACTAATGCCATCACATCTTATTGGGAACACATCACATTTGTTTCTGTTAGTAACCAGTCCTGACACAACACCAAATAGCTGCAGGATGTCAGCCACAACTTGGATCTCTTCTTTCACAGGGTTAACAAAGATGGCGGCATCATCAGCATACAACGAGATGCGCAATGAGGCAAGTCTGTTGGCAATCGGGGTCAGCAATCCTTCCCTGGAAGCAATCAGCAAGAGATGTTGCAAGGGCTCCATTGCAAGAATGAACAACATTGGCGACAAAGGGTCTCCCTGCCGGAGGCCACGAAAATGCATGAACCAACTGCCCCGAGAGCCATTGACGAGAATAGAGGTAGATGAGGAAGCCAACAGAGAATACACCCAGCCACGCCACCTCGAGCCGGAACCAAAGTTCTCCAACACCTCCATCAAATAATTCCACCGCACGCTATCAAAAGCTTTTGCAATATCCAATTTTAGGAACAACCCTGGCCTTTTTGCCCGATGAAGAGCTTTGATGATGTTCTGCGTGTAAAGGAAATTATCATGTATGCTACGGCGCTTTATGAAGGCGCTCTGCGCCTTGGACACTAGAGCATGCAATTTAGGGGCCAATCTGGTAGCCAGAATCTTGGAAATCAGCTTTGCCACAATATGAGTGTCAGATGGTGAGATCTGTACAGCCCACGGGGGTGTTAATCCCTATGGTTTTTTTGTTCGACGGGGAGGAGTCTAAGGCTAAGAACTCGAAGGTCGCACACGAGTACGCGGAACACAGGGAACACGGCGAGTTTATACTAGTTCGGGCCTCCGGAGAGTAATACCCTATGTCCAGTTGTCGGTGTAGATTGCTTGAGGATTGGATTGGCTGAGGTACACAAGGGATCACCTTGTCCGCCTTATATTGGCCAGCGGATGAGGTCGGTTCTCAGACTCCTGGTCGGTTACAACCAGGAGACCTAATTCTACATTACACATCTTGCCATATCCCGTCGATCTGCTTTGGGCGAAGTCCACCGGTGTCTTGTCTTGTACGCCAAGTCTTGAGGTCGTGACAAACTAGGTCGTCTGGGGAATCTTGTGGAAGGTCTTCAGGAGGTCGTGTGGGCCGCCAACTAGGTCGGTTGGGCCCACTGACAGGTCGGCAGGTCTCCTAGTAGGCCGGACCCACTTGTCGGGGACGGCCGTGAGCCTGGTCGGTGGGGACCCAGGGGTACCCATGTCTCACAAGCCCCCGAGCGAGGTATAGGCGCAGCGACCTTAGAAAGGTCATGACGAAGTCGTAGAGCTATCGACAGGTCGAATAGCATGCACGTCGGTCCAAAAGGAAAAAAGAACAAGTTAGCTTAGCAGCCGACCTGTTTGAAGTCTTGCCGAACGAAGAGAGGTCGAGTGACGACCTATAGGAAGCAGGCCTCCAATAAGTCGAAACAACGATGAAAAAAAATTTAGAGGGCATCGAAGATGCACTCATGAGTAGTATCCGAGCATCGTGGCGGGCAGGATGGCCAGCATCATGATCCAAAAAAGAGAAGAGAAGGAAAAGTAGGCCGAGTAACGACATGATGAGAAACGGGTTTCCCAATAGGTCAGTACGACGAGGAAAACAAGAGGGCGTCGAAGACGCACTCGTAGAGTAGTCCCTGAGCATTGAAGCAGACAACATGGCTGGTTTGATGCTCAAAAAGAGAAGAAAACTGAGTCATGGTCTTGATTGAACGAAGTGTAGATACACCCAGATCTCTTAGCATAGCTGCAAGGAGTCTGGCAGGGCCGACCTCGAGGAGGCCTTGTAGGCGTGTCGACCTCAAAGAGGCCTCAAATTATCCAGTATCCGAGGATACCCAGTAGGATCTTGAAAGGTGTGTCACACAAAGAAGTTGTCGATTATGTCGTAGCTGAACTTGCGATGCCCAGGGTCGGTCGACGATGAAGCCATGAAGATTTGTAGATCTTGAATGTATGGAGTGTAGAGACACCCAGATATTCTGCATTGCTGCAAAGAGTCTGGCAGAGCCACTCAAGGCATGCCGACCTCAGGAAGGTCTCGAATCATGAAGCGCCCCGGAAGTACTTGGCAGAGCCATTAGGCGTGCACCCCACAGGGAGGCCTTCATTCCTAACGTAAAATCCTTGACGTCCAAAGTAGGTTGGCAGAGCTATAAGAGCACACCGACCTCGGAAGGTCACACATACAGGGCGCCCAACTAGGTTGGCAGAGCCGTAGACATACCAAGGTATTGCAAGACCTAAGTATTAAGGCACGCCGACTTCAAGGAAGTCGTTTTGGTGTCCAGACGATCAGCATAGCTGCTGACCATCTAGCGGAGCCATTGTACTAAGGTATTGGCGACCTCAGCAATAGGCACACCGACCACGGGGGTCCGACGAAATCGTAGATCTCCGTGACGCTTCTGATCTCCATGGTACTTTTAGATCTCCAGGTGCCCAGACAGATCTGGAAGGGCAGCGAGGCACGACTATCCCGGAAGGTCTTCAATCGAACCTACGACCATTCTTCTCAGAAAATAGAAATATAGGCTAATTGGAATAGGTCCTTTTACGTACAGAGTCATAGCGGGTGCACCAGGATGCAGAGCCTAGCGGGTGCAGATAATAGACATCAGGTCGTAGAGGAAGGACGTGAAGTCGTCGTCGAAAGAGGGCTGAGTTAGGCGCAGAGCCACCCGACGCTGGGTCAGGTTTTGTCTTGTAGTGTAGGCTGGAGAGTCACAGGTCAACAGTGGTCGGAGATGCTCTTGCCACCCAGAAAACGACAAACTGCCCACTGATCGAGGAGTTACTGTGGCCATGTGACCTTTGCGGCGGGGCTCAGGCATCATTGATGCATAAACGACAAAGACGTCATGAGTCAGAAGAAAGTTAATGTTGTCGCCTTTAATTATGCACAGGCTTACAGGCCCCAGTATCACGTGGTGACAGTGTCATCACCTGTCACCACTTCGCCAGCTGCCTGGGGCGCGGCTTCGGCTATAAATAGCTCCTTTGTGACTTAGGGAGGCAAGCTCCGAGCACCACTGAGCCATGGAGCTGCAGAGTAGTAACCCCGCCATGCCATGGGCATGTGTTCGTCCACCAGATTGTAGGTTCTTGCACTTGTAGATGCTTGGAGCTAGGAGAATTCTCGCGAAATGTAGGCAACATCTCCATCCTCTGAACCCAGCCTCTGCGAGGTACCAGGTAGAGTTTGGAGGTGATGTTGTTCGAGCTGGAGCTTCAGCAGGATGTCTCTGGTGAGCACCGGGAGCTCACTAGGGCTTGGGTTTCCAGGACGTGAAGCATAGTCAAACCGCAGCCCGATTGGGGAAGGCGGGCGGCGGGGCCGGGACGATCGAGGGGACCCCTCGGCCTCCTATACCTGAAACCGGCAAAACACAAAAGGTGCTCGCCTCTCACGTCGAATATAATGGTCATTTGACATTAACACGATGGTCTACACACGAGCACGGTTTGAAAAAACACAGTTCTAACACGGCACGACACGATGACGATAGTGTTAGTGCCAAGCACGGCATGGCGTAGTGCTAGTGTCTGGGCTGTCAATTCAGATCGCAGTGCCAACACAAGTACGACACAATTAATGGTCGGGCCGACGAACCCCATCACCCACCCCCTCCGATTCGTGGTCCAAGTGGCCATGAGGCCCAAGTCCATCAACTCTCATTGGAACCCTACGTAATCCTCTTCCTCTCAGGCTCCTAGCCACACTCCACTGCCAACCACCTCATGGTCACGCTCCGTCGGCGGCCACCTCTCCGCCCTCCCCTCGGCCAGCTTGTCGCCGCCTCTAGTCCCCTCCTCCCAACCTTCTATGCTGACGCCGCCACCTCTCCCGCGGGCGTGTCGGGAGATCTGCACGCTGCTGACAATGCTCCATCCTCAGTGTCGCTCCACCGCAGGCCACCGCAACTCCACGCCAGCTCCCATCACTTCAATCCCTCGACACCGCACTGGTCCTCTCGACGCCTTCACCGCCACCACCAACTGAAGCAGGGGAGACTGGCCTTTGCCGCCATTGGGTGAAGGGTCTCTGTACATGATTTTTTTATGGTTTTGATGATTTTGGGTGATTTTTGTGATGGTTTTCTTCTATTCTTGATTGATCTGTATGTGATGGATTCGATTTTTATACTTATTTGCAGCGTCTGGCTCGAAACAAGCACGTTAGTGCCGCCGTGCTTAGTAGCACGGAGCACAACAGTACTATCACACACGACACGACATTACGACAAAGCTGTCGTGCTCCACCGTGCTCGTGCTCGTGCGCTAGTGCCGTGCCAGGCGGCCCGTTTGACCACCTATAGGCTATAGCGTCGAAGGGTTTCTGCTGCAGGCTGGCTGCTAGGATGTTAGCGCCTAATACTGCCATGTGCATGGCCGTGCATCATTTGTCTTGCAGCAGAGAGCGCATGGCGTCGAGACAAGCACAACAACATAAGAAAGAAATGATGGAAACCTTACATGCCATGAGGCTTAAACTAGGGCAAATCATCCATGGAGCTAGTGATTTTGTTTCTCATGTTCTATCATTATTGAAGATGAAGGATGTGTCATCAATATATAAAGTAAAACAAAGAATGTGTTATGGTTTATATATAGAAGCCGAGATGCACATTTTTTGAGTTTGGATACCTATTTAGCTACATGATGAGGCCAAAAGACAAAAAAGGTTTAAGTACCACTTGGTGCACTTTACTCTAAATCAATTTTGTGTAAAAAATTGTATATTAGTAAAGAGTGTTGTCGCCCACGCCAAGCACGTCCTCACCATGCACGACGCAAATCAAGCCGCAACTTGCACCTGCAATACTGGGCCAAGAGTCAGTCCACACCACGTTGTCAACCACTCATCACTGAGGAGCAATCATCCATTGGTCCTCGGACGCTCCTAGTCCTCAAAGAGGAGTGTCATGGTGATGACACTCACAGTTCAAGCTTCCAGTCTGGTGATGACACTCACAGTTCTCAAGCTTTCAGTCTTGGTAACTGTGTACCCTTCACACTAAGGCCAGTCTAAGTGGAAGAGGTCACGGGGGGAGTTTTCAAGAATGACTCATCATCTTTACTGTATTGGTTTGCGGGATGACCTACCCTCTCTCAGTGCACAGGGTCATAGCACAATTTCATAGGTTCGTGTACATATTTAATGTTGGTTCATCAATTGTGCTTAAAAATTGTGTCAACTTGTCTCAGTGGGAGGGTCATGGGGGTGTCATTCCTAGGACTCCGCGCCGACCTGGGGTCATGAGGATGACCCTGGTTTCCTCTCTCTCCTATTAATATCATGTCATGTCATCTTTTTTTCATATGCGGCACCTTATTAATGTCTATGACCCTCTCATTGTCTCAGTGGGAGTTTCACGAAGGATTTCATGAGCATTAATTAATGACACATCACTCATTTTGCTTATGTGGCAAGGTATTTATGAGGAGAGAGAAGGGAGAGTTTCATCACTATGAAACTCCTTTGGCACAGTTATTCCCAGTCTAGGTACCCGTGCAATGAAAATGTGCACTGAGACTGGCCTAAGACTGATATAAATCACGAACTGTCAATGTGTGTCAAAAGCCAACAATCCATTTTAGCATTATTAGTGAAGGCATAGACAACTCTCACCAAATATTGCTATAGACTAAACAGAAAACTATCTGGAATAGCGGAGAGTTCATGAGTCATTACAAAGTACTCTAAAAAACTAAATTAATGAGTTTTTGGAATATATTTGTAGAAGATTGTTTTTGATTTAACATGCAATTGTGCACCACTACAGTTTTGCTTCATGGTCTATTTGGTATCACAGAAATAGTATCATATTTGACAATGGCTCCGTCTTTCTTGATATGGAAGGATTTCTTCACAAAAGAGATGCTACTGGTAACCCCTAGAGGGAAACAAGAGTTCAATAGTTTTGTAACCAATTGGTGTTATGAGTTCCATCCTTCTGTTTTTTGGCCCACGGCCTTGCAAATGTACATATATACCTCTTTTATATCAATAAAAAATAGGAGGAGCATCCTCTGCTGACTTCTATCAAGAAAAAAACATCACTAGCATATATTTACTTGATTTCCAGCTTAAAACAAATAATTCCTAAAAAATAAACTTCAATTCTGATAAAAATAATAATAAATTAGAGTTTGAGGTTTAGTGAAAAGAACCAAAGCGTACCTCTTTTATATTGGTTGAGTTTGGAAGGGGAGGGAGAAAATTTCCCTCTAGAGAATCTTGTATACATGAAGTGCTAAATGAAGTCTATTTGCAAAACCTTTTCCCATCTGAGTGCAACTTTGTGCAACGAATCTAATGAGCATAAATAATTCATGATCCGTTACATTAATACTACAGTAACCATCAGGCATGTACCTGAGTTTTTGTGGCCCTGGTGCAAAATACAAAGTGGAGCCCTATATTTATAATATGTAATTAACCAAATGCATTTAGATATCATAACTACCATGGGCATTCATGTTTTAAACAGTAAAGGGTGAATCTTCCTTACAAGTATTCTTAGCTTCTATTAAAAAGCATCATTCCTCTACTTCGAAATGGAACCTTTAGCCGATTGATTGCAATTTGCAAAGAACAAAATAATGACGCGTCTAATCACATTCACATACCTGCAATCTCGCTTGTTGGCTTTTGTTTCACATGCCTGGCAACGTCAAAGCGTCGGTGAGATCGCGACCTCAGCAGCTCAGCAGCTCAGCGGTGGTGGCGGCACGACTCACTGGCAGACTGGTGTCTTTTTAGCTACGCGACTACGCGAGATTGGCGGCACCGTGGAAAGGAAGGAGGATTGATGCGCACGCGCATAATTCCAATCAATATGGATCGACAGTGTAAAAGGAGGAAGTATATGACCTGGACTCTTGGACCAGCGTATATGGGCCAAATACATGGAGAATTGGAGGCCTAGTTATTTTGGTGGCCTGATTCCGTCGGCCCACTTGCACTGGGCCTTATACGGGCCTGATAACTATCCTCTATTCGTCTCATGATTTTGACCAAGGTTGTGAAGGTAGTTTTGAATACTGACTTTATTTAGTCTTACTATTACTAATTGGAGGCTCCTTTTGAGGTATTCATGTGTTGTCACCTAGGATTCTAGGTGGACAATCTAAAAAATAGAGAAATCTTATAAATTCTCACAAATATTAGAAACATCCGACCATCAATCTGACATCCCTAATCATAATAGTCATTGGATCTGTTATCTTTCTAATAAATTACCCACCTATGTCAATATGCCATTATGAAAATAGACCAAAATAACCCCTAAACATGTATCTAAATTACCCACATGTGTCATTATAAAAAATAATGTAAATTAACCCTTAATTTTCATGTAAATTACCCACCTATGCTACTATAAAAACATTATCAAATAACCTCTAAATTTGCATATAAATTAACAATTTATGTGCTTATTAAATTTAAAGTAATCCCTAAATCTGAATCTAAATTATATAATTATAATAAAATCTTAAAATGCATTGATATAAAATTTTAAATTACTAATTCTATAATTATTAATATATATTTTTATGTTTTCTAAAAAATATATTGGTTTTGTGTTGTTGTTTAAATAAAAAAATACTTCTCATAATATGTGTCGTCATATACTCATATAGTCATGAATGGGAGACACATAGGAATACTACCTCTAATTAAGAGTCAAAGGTGGAGTAAAATATTTAGCCCACCAACCAAACACTGCCAATAACCCGCGATCGTCGATGAATGGACGTCACTTCGGCGCCCCTGTGTCTAATGCATGTTCAGTGTATACGTTGAAGGAAAATTTGGTTGAAGACCCTGAGGCTTGCATTGTAGGCGCTCTGAATGCCTTCCTCCGAGAACTTATTAGCTTTTAGGCATAGGTGAATGTGTTTAACAGCAGGCACCGACATAACTTCATTTTTGTTCTTGCACTCCTGAACCAGCTAGTACCTGCCTCGCTTAGAAGCAAGGTGGATTGGGCATCTCAGGTCAGCAAGAAGCAAAACAGATAGCTGCCAGGTCTCTAAGCTATTATTATTTTTACAACAATCTCTAAGCTATTGTTGAAGATCCTTGGGACTTTCCGGGTGAGATAAACAAAAACTACACACTATACGTGCGCACAGTAAGATAACTCTTTTTTTTTGTCGCATACACGCTATACTTTCGTCAACTAGGGAATGCTTGCTGTGCCGATAATGGACATACTAGGGAATGCTTGCTGTGCCGATAATGGACATACTAGTCTCTGCTACATATATACGTACTACTAACAGGCGCCCATAGATTCTTGCTTGCAAGCTAATAGGCATGGCATGGCAGCTAGTAGCGATCTCGAGCGAGGGAGACGACGATGCCCAGGAGCAGCCCGCAGCACCCACACCAGGACGAAGAAGACCCAGTAGTGGGCGGCCAGGGCGCCGTGGACGTGGCCGTGGCAGGAGACGAGCATCCAGAGGACGTCCAAGGCGCGGTAGCCGGTGAGGGAGCCCAGGACGCAGCCGGAGAAGGCGACCGCCGGCGCCGGCACGAGCAGGGCCACCGCGGCCCCGACCACCTGCCCGGACGCAGCCAGCAGCAGCTTATCCGACGCCGCGCGCAGCTCCCCTGCAGCATGCAGCAGCAGCAAACGATTGTTACACCAAGAAGCAAGCAAACAAGGCGAAGGGGAGGGTGGCGGCGAATTGAAGCGCAGCCCAGGAAGAAGAGGACCGTCACCAACGCGCCGCGCGCGCTCTTAGGGCGAGTCCACGCCGCCCGTGCTGCTGCTGCTGCTACCGGAGGTGGTGGTGGTGCCGCCGCCGCTGCTCCTGCTGGCGGTGCTGCTGCTGCCGCCCCCGCGCCGCCATGGACACCACACCACTCTTGCTGCTGACTGCTGAGGGAGCTGCACGCTTGTACACGGGCACTAAGCAGCACGACACTATGTCGTGCTCGTGCCTAGCCGTGCCATGCCACCTGGGGCTACCGTGCCAAGGTTGAGGCATGTTGGGGAAATGGCCTTCGGAAGCCTTGTCCACGCCCGGCCAGGCTGACGGCTTCGGCTCACGCGCAGCTACGGTCACACCAAGGAGTCTTCGGAATGCCGGTCTGACGGAAACGCTAATGTTTTTGCAATCATGTGAATTTTGCCGTGCAGGAGCAGCCCATCTGAGCAGTGCTGACCATCGGTGCTGAAGGCACGGGCGGTCGTGCTTCGGCGCCGAAAGTTTCGAAGGAGCCAGGAGTGTTGCGCGTTGGGAACGCCTCAGGCCGGGGCTGGAAGCGGCACGGGCGTGATGTCCCGAGAGGCACGACGCAACCGGAGCGAGGTCCCAGGCTGCTTCGGCACCGAAGGTGCGGTGCGCTGCGACACGTGGACGCTGCGAACGTGTAAAGAGGGCACCGTACGGGGCGGAGACAAGGGACGCCGCGTGTAAAGGTGTTTCGGCCGTACGAAGACACGCTGGAGGCTTGTACGACGCGAGGAGTTACTGTTATACCCTTGTAAAGTGTTTAAAGCCGTTTGTCAGGAATGAAAAAGGTGTAATTGAGGCAAATGACTATACCCAGGGGTCTCCTATAAATAGTGAACCCCTTGTAATGAAACAGACACACTGCAATGAGAAAAGAGCACCGAAGGCAGCTGCTAGTCTTCCGGTCTTCGGTCTGCTGAGTACTTCCTTGTTTCGTTTTCTGTGCTGTTAAGTGTTTCCGCATTTCCTTTCCTCGCCTTAGTTGTAGAAGTGGCCTCGTAGTAGCAAGCAAAGGGAGGGAAAGAGCTCACGGGGTTGTTGTGTCAGAGTCCACCCTTCGGGCCCGATTTCCACCAATAGTTTGGCGCCCACCTCGTGGAAGAATCCAAGACCACATGGCGAGGACCCGTTCGGTAGGCGCCGAAGCCAACACGGCTCAGGCGTCGATCCCTCCGCTCGCATCGGAACCCGCCAACCCGTCGGCTTCGGCCGTCCAGCCTTCGGCGGGGGACCAGCGCCGGCCGAGCGCTCCGGAGGTCGAGCACACCGCCTCGGGGATGTTCGAGGTCAGCCTCGAGGGGCTGGGGGCTTCGGCGCAAGACATTGAGGCTCTCCGAAGGATCCGGGCTCTCATCGCAGGCAAGTCCGTAGCGGCCCAGCAAGAGCAGGAGACGCGCCCGTCCTCGTCGCAAGCGCAGCCATCCCAGCAGCAGGACACGGTTCCACCCCACACCGCTACCGACTCCATCGACTTCAACATCAGGCAGGCCGAGTGCTACCTCGCTCTGCTTCAAAGCCAGATCGCCAGCACGACACCGCCGCAGCAAGTCATTCCTGCGCCACCTGCACCAACACCGACGCCTGCCACGCATGCGCGCGCGGCGGCCCGGCGGCACGCCCGGCACACCCCCGCAGCCATGCGGGCTCGGCTAGATCGGTGGAGGAAGCGAGAAGGACGCTTCCGAAGGGTAAAATATCGGCCACCGCCGGGGAGAGGGGGGCGGCGCGGGGAGCACTTCGCACCCGACGACGCACCGCTTCACAACGTCGTCCCGGTGTCCCCGCTCTCAGTCGAGCTCGAGAGTGCACCGTGGCCCCGTCGTTTCAACGCCAATACTCTGCCCCAGTACGACGGTGACTACGATCCCAAGGAGTTCCTGATGAAGTTTGAGGTGGCAGTGGAGTCCAATGGAGGCGATGCCACTACGAAGGCAAAGGCTCTTGTGCTAGCACTCAAGGGAGAGGTTCAGTATTGGTATGCAAACATACCGAAGGGGCACATAACATCCTGGTTTCAGCTGCGAAACAAGTTGCTATCCAGTTTCAAGGGCATGCAGGTCGAAGAGCTGGACTCCAATGACCTCGTCAACATGTGTGTCCAGGGGGACCGAGAGTCACTGCAAGAGTACATGCACAGGGTTGTCAAGCTGACAGCGCGCGCGCCAGGGGTGTCCGAAAGCAGCATCATCGACGCCATCGTTGGGGGCCTGAGGGTTGGAAACTGCCAGGATGTGCTCGATAGAGTCAAGCCGAAGTCTCTGCAGGAGCTCTTTGAAGTCATGCAAGAATACTGCAAATCCGACAAAGGCTGCCGCCGAAGGCTTGACAGAGCCAATGCAGCGAAGAAGCAGAAGCAACAGGGGCAGTGGGACCAACCGAAGGGGTGGCAGAATCAGCCACCGAAGCAAGCAAACCGTCGGATCAACAACGTATCCGCACCCTCCGACCGCAACCGAACCGAAGCGGCGGCGGGCACAAGGGCGGATACAAGAATGGCAGAGGGCCGAAGCCACAACGAAGAAACCCACCTCGCCGAGGCCGCGGTGAGAGGTTTTTCTGTTGGCTCCACGGGATCGATGCCCAGCATCACACACACCAGTGCCCCTCAGCGGTCAAGATGAAGCTAGAGTGGGAAGCTGAGGAGAAGGCGAAGGCAGCGGGCATGGCCGTGAATCACGTCATGATGTACCAGAATGCGGGCCAGTTTAGGGCCCTGCCACCACCGTACCATCACCAATCTTTCCAACCTTCGGCACCCGCGCATGCCTTCCACCCACCGCAGTCATACACACCTTCGGCGCCGCAGCTGCCGTCGCCCCCTCCCATGCACGCGCAACAATCCTCGGTCTTCGTGCCTTCGTGGCCGAACCCAACCGCCCACCATCAAACACACTACACCCAGCCACCACCACCACCACCTCCACCAAAGCAAGAGGCCCCTGACTCGAGCAGCTCGGGAATGATGGGCATGGTCAACATCATCAATGCAATTTCCGGCGGGTCCAATGAGCCGGTGCACGAGACGAAGAGGCAACGGCAAGACTACTACCGAAGCGTGTCACACTTTTGCTCCGGCAAGTACTTTCACTTGCCATGGTCCCACGTCCCAATAACTTTCACGGCAGTTGACATTCGGTTGCAACACTACCCTCACAATGATCCGCTCGTCAAAGAGCCAACATTGGCAAGAACACGAAATACTACTTCGGTAATGACGTGGGGAGAGTCCTGGTGGACAACGACAGTTCAGCGGACATTTTGACCTGGCAGTGCTTCACTGGCATGGGCTTCAAGAAGGAAGATCTGAAGAAGGCAGAGCACCCGCTGTACGGCTTCGGCAACAAGAGGATCGAAGCTCTGGGCAAGATTGACGTCAATGTAACCTTCGGTCAAGATGCCACCATGAGAACGGAGGTCATAACCTTCGATGTTGTTGACTTTGTGTACCCGTACAATGCCATCTTCGGCCGCAACACCATCAACAAGTTTGCGGCGGTCATCCATCAAGGGTACCTGCTGATGAAAATACCATCGGCAGCAGGGGTGATTTCGGTGTATGGAAGCTAGGATGAGGCCCGAAGAGCCGAACGCAACACGTCGGTACACAACAGACAAGTACACGTCATCAACGAAGACGAGGGCAACGAAGCTGTGGTAGCCGAAGAGCAGAGGGCCGAGGCCCAAATGAGGCAATCCATGAAAGGGGCTGAGGCCGAGCGCATGAAAGCGGTCGATGTCATGAAGACAGTCCCCCTGTGCGCGGACGTGCCAAGCAGGACCGTCATGATAGGCACCGAAGTTAGCACAGAGGACGAAGGCAGGCTCTTGCAGTTCCTTCGTAATAATCAGGATGTGTTCGCATGGTCCAAGTCCGATTTGACGGGCGTCCACCGCTCGGTCATAGAGCATGCTCTTAACACCGACCCGAAGGTCAAACCGAAGCTGCAGAGGCAGCGGCCAATGTCAGGGGACAGGGTCAAGTCTACGGAGGCCGAAGTGCAAAAGCTGCTCGACGCAAGAATCATCAGAGAAGTCCAGTACCCCGTCTGGGTGGCCAATGTAGTGATGGTCCCGAAGAACGGCAACATGCGCATGTGTATCGACTTCACAGAGCTCAACAAGGCGTGCCCGAAGGACCCTTACCCGCTGCCAAGGATCAACGTCATCATTGATTAGGCAGCCGGTTGTGATATGCTGAGCCTCTTGGATCGCTTTTCTAGATACCACCAGGTGTGGATGCGAAGCGAAGACGAAGCTAAAACCGGGTTCACGACCCCCTTCGGCATCTTCTGCTCCGTCAGGATGCCAGAGGGCCTCCGCAATGCCGGGTCTACTTTCAACCGCATGATGAAGCTGATCCTGGGCAGCCAGCTGGGGCGCAACGCCTCGGCCTATGTTGATGACATCGTCATCATGAGCGAAGGAGAGAAAGATCACATTGCAGACCTGACTGAGGCCTTCAACAACATGAGGCGAAACGGCCTCAAGCTTAACTCAGAGAAGTGTATCTTCGGCATCCGGAAAGGGCAACTGTTGGGATGCATGGTCTCTAAGCGGGGCATTCAGGCAAACCCCCAAAAGATTGAAGCCTTACGAAGGATGCAGCCCCCGAGCAGTAGAAAGGAGGTCCAAAGACTCACAGGCAGAATAGCCTCGCTGAACCACTTCATCTCCAAGGCCGCCGAGCGAAGCCTACCCTTCTTCAGGGTGCTTCGTGCGAACTTAACTTTTCAATGGGGCCCAGAGCAACATCAAGCTTTCGATGACCTCAAGAAATACCTTGAAGACACAACAGTCATGACCAAACCATCGCCGAAGGCCGATCTCTCGCTCGTACATTGCAAGCAACCGACACGACGGTTATTGCGCGTATTTGTGGAAAAACGAAGGAGGCGGATACTCTAAAGCAGTTCCCCATCTACTATGTCTCCGAAGCCCTGAGCGGCTCAAAACTCTTCTACTCCGAAATGGAGAAGATGGCTTATGCTGTGGTGATGGCAAAAAGGAAGCTCCGGCATTATTTCCAGAGCCACAACGTTTCGGTCCCTACAGCTTTCCCTCTCCGGGACATGTTTGAGAACAAGGAATCCACAGGAAGGATGGGCAAGTGGGCTACGGAGTTGGCGGAGCACGTCATAAGCTTCGTTGCGCGCAGTGCGATAAAGTCTCAAGTCCTCGCTGATTTTGTAGCCGACTGGACGCCTTCGGCGCCGAAGGGGGAAGCCATAGTCACGGAACCAGTGTGGGAAGTTCAGTGCGATGGTGCATACTGCCATCTTGGGTCAACGGCCGCAGCAGTCTTAAATTCCCCTTCGGCATCAAGCTTCGTTATGCCCTGTGGCTGAACTATGACAACTGCACAAACAACATGGCAGAGTACGAAGGCTTGCTATTCGCACTTCGGAAGGCTAGGGCTGTAGGAGCAAGAAGACTTGTCATCTTGACAGACTCTGAACTTGTCGCCTGCCACATTGGGAAAACTTACAAGGCAAAGAACCCTAATATGATGAAGTACCTGCAGGCTGTCCGAAGCATGGAAAAATTTTTCATCGGCATCACAGTGTGAAGCTTCCCCAGGAACTACAACAAGGAAGCCGATGCCATTGCAAAGGCAACCGCTCTGCTTGAACCCTTGCCCCCGGATGTGTTCTACGAAACAACAACTGTAAAGTCCGCCGCCGACGAGCGTGCCCCCAAGTTCGTGAATGCTATACAGAGTGAGGACTGGCGCGCCCCAATAGTAGCGGCGGTCAGGGGTTACTATGAAGCCGAAGATGGCGTCACCAACAAGAGAGTGGCCATCAGGGCGAGAAACTACCACCTCATTGACGGCCACCTGTACCGAAAGGGGGTGTGCGCCCCAATGCTAAAGTGCATATCGGTGACCGAGGGCAAGCAACTACTCCACGAGATCCACAGCGGCATGTGCTCACATCTCCTCGGCACGAGGGCCTTAGTGCAGAAGGCTTTCCGCCAGGGTTTCTATTGGACTTCGGCGGTCGCAGGCGCACACGACATAGTGCGCCATTGTCCAGAGTGCCAGCGCCATGCGCCCTACAGCAAGTTCGCATCCAACGAGATACAGCTGCTACCACCAGTGTGGCCCTTCGCTCGGTGGGGCATTGACATCGTCGGCCCGCTACCCACGGCACCCGGAAACTACACTCACGCAGTTGTGGCGGTCGAGTACTTTTCCAAATGGGTTGAAGCGAAGCCATTGTTGAGCATCACTTCGTCCACAATTCAGAAGTTCTTCTGGCAGAACATCGTATGCCGCTTCGGCGTACCGCACGAGATCACTGTGGACAACGGCAAACAGTTTGATAGTGCAGACTTCAAGGAATTCTGTGCGTACTTGGGGACCAAGCTGTGCTTCGCTTCGGTCTACCATCCGCAGTCCAATGGGGCGGTGGAGCGGGCAAACAGAGTCATCTTCGCCGCATTAAAAGAAACATCACCGATCCGCCCAAGAGCAAGTGAGCCGAAGAGCTACCGAGGGTAATCCGGTCCCATAACACCACCACATCCGAGACCACTCGGTTCTCGCCTTTCAAGCCGTTGTACGGGGGAAGAAGCCATGTTGCCCGAAGAACCGTGTCCGGGCACTTGGAGGGACACCCCCCTCCGGCGACGAAGACCTCAAAGCTTCGGTTCAAAACATTGAGGAGGTGCGCTTGCAAGCGGCCACAAACTTGTCGGCTTACCAAGATGAGACCCGGAGGTGGAAAAACAAGAAGATCAGACCGAAGCTCATACGGTCAGGGGATCTGGTGCTGCGTAAGGTGCCGAAGGGAAAGCTGAAGGGCAAGATGCACGGGAAGTGGGAAGGCCCGTTCATAGCAACCGCGACAGCAAACGAAGCAGCATTCAAGTTGCGCCGGTTGACCGGCGAAGAAGAGCCTTACACTTGGAATGTGGACATGCTTCAGAAATACTTCGTCTGAAGTCGCTGTGGGCAGCTAGTGTAGATTGAGTTACAGTAGTTCCTTTTTTCTCTTTAGTTATGTTCAGGAGTCTGTATCATATGTACTTTAAGTAGTGGGGGACGTACTATTTTCCTCACGGGGGAGGCTTCGTGGTTCCCTTCCGGATCCACGAAGTGTGAGGTTTTTAACGAGGCAGCCCTTTGTACCCTGATTCTGACGTGTAATATAAGTCAGTGTTCCCCCAAAGCCCTCGTGCCCAAAGTTTTTTCCTTTCTGAGCATGCTTGCGCAACGCTGTCGAAGCTATGCTACCCCCCCGAAGGGGGGCATAGTCTTCGAGGTGGCCTTCGGCGGGGTAAGTGACGGCGCGGGCACGAACTGCATTGGGTGCGCCCGAGCCAAGCCCGTCACTTATCGTCGTGCCCGAAGACGAAGTCCGCGTGACGCGGCAGAAGGCCCCGATTTGGCCAGAGTAAGCGCACGCCTGGAGCGTCGCGTCGGTCCTGATTTGACCAAAGATGAAGTCTGCTTGACGCGGCCCGAGGCCCCGATTTGGCCTGAGTAAGCGTACGCCTGGAGCGTCACGACGGTCCTGATTTGACTGAAGATGAAGTCCGCTTGACGCGGCACGAGGCCCTGATTTGGCCTGAGTAAGCTTACGCCTAGAGCGTCACGTCGGTCCTGACTTGACCGAAGAGGAAGACCGCTTGACGCGGCACGAGGCCCCGATTTGGCCGGAGTAAGCGCACGCCTAGAGCGTCACGTCAGTCCTGATTTGACCGAAGAGGGAGTCCGCCTGATGCGGCGCGAGGCCCCGATTTGGCCTGGGTAAGTGCACGGTCCTAACCTAGCCGAAGGTGAAGCCCGCTCGATGCGACCTAAGCGTCGCGATTTGGCCTAAGAAAATGTACGTCTCGAGCGTGGTGTTGGTTCTGATCCGAATGAGTTGATCTTTGTGAAAACACATCAAGGACAAGGTGTTCGGTATAAGCTGTGTCTGGAGGGAGAGCGCGGCGGAACTCCGTCTCAACGCGTCCAGGGACAGCTTCGTTCGAGCAAGACGCAAGGATAGCGTTGCTAGCAGGAGGCAGCATTACTCCTAGGGAAAATCACGTCGACGGCGCAAAAATGAAGGACACAAATGATGGGCACAGACACCTTCGTTTCCTCTCTCATCACATTCTGAATATACAATGTACTTCGGTACAACAATACAGTTTTACAATGATACAATAATGCAATCACAATACATTTCGTCACAAACACACACTTCACAAATCCGTTGGCGCCGCGTCGCTCCGGTGTGCCGCGAACACTTCCGGGGGGGAGTTCCGAAGTCAATCGCTTCAAGTCTTCGCGGCAGCTCGTAGTGCGACGCGGAGTCACGATCGCCCCCCCCCACCAAATGATCAATCTTCGTTAAGAACGTCTTCGCATATCTCATCGATCAACCGAAGATACGCCATATCTATAATCTCCAATGCCATCTGCCGGAGCTCGCTGTCGGTAGGCATCCGCCCTTCGCCGAAGTCGGGATCATAGTCAGTGCACGGGCGGTCATTCCGTTTCAACCTTTACAGCTGCGAAGCTTTCCGACGAGGCGTCAGGAATTAAATACACATACTCGGGCGGTCCGAGGACCCCCTCTTCGACCGGCTCTGTTTTTGTAACGACCCCTTCGGGTACGAAGGGGTCCACTAAGTTTCGCTTAGCCGCCCTACGGGCGGCTCGTTCTCTAAGGATGGCCTCCCGACGCGCGGGATCCTTCGAAAAGTCCGCAAAGAAACGCTTAGCGGCTTCGTTGTGAAGGCGGTAGCGTTCGGCGCGATACGACAAAAATTCTGAGTACGACACGCCAGGGTGGCGAATGCTAAATTTCGTCCATACATTCGGCGCAACGAAAAGAGAGTTTAAAGACAAAGGCGAACTGCTCGCACCTTCGGCTCCCTGCGCAAGAACCACCGAAGGAACCTGCGCAGAGATACCTTTCATTAGTGTTTTTTACAAAAATCACGACTCCAGAAGGAGTCATTCCGTCTGATTACAAGGTCAAGCCTGGTGCACTTCGGACCCCCGCCTCCTTCGGTGACAACGGGGGCTTCACTTGGCGTGGCGGCCGCGTAGGGGGCTTCACTTGGCGCGGCGGTTGTGTCGGGGGCCCCAACGGGCGCGGCGGCCGCATCGGCCGCAGAGCTCCGCAGACCCTCGCGCCCGGGAGAGCCGGCGGCCAATAGTGCGGCCTCAAGTTCCACCGGCGTGCGCCGCCTCCGAAGTGTCTCGCTCCGGCCGTCCTCTTCGGTGGTGGCGGCGGCCGCGACGACCTCACCGCGTGCGGCGCGCACCAACTTCGAGAACGGGGAGCGGCGTCGGCGGACGGGGGAGGGGCAGTCTCTTCGGCGGCCTCGGTGCGCTCGACCTTAGGCCGCAGTCCTGGTGCACCATCCGCGTGCTCTTCTTCAGTAGTCGGCGCCATCGTGTCGTCAGCAACGCCAGCCTCATCACCGGGAGCGCCGGTGACTTCGCCCTCTTCCCTTGCAGCAGCTTCGGGACCTCCGGCGGTGATAAGAGGAACACCAGGCATAGCGATCCAGTTGCCCTCCGTCATGAACCGGGGCAAGGGAGGAGTGCCGCCAAACTGAATCCGGAGGCGGTCGTAGACGCGATCCTGCAACCGAGGCCTAATCTGCAGTACATCGGGGGCAAAATGTCAGCACAGGTATGAAGCGGCATTACAAGCAGAACTTCAAAGTGAGAATAAGAAGGACTTCGGCGAACCTGAGCACTCAGGCGAGTAGACTCGTCCATCGTGAGGCGATACCCGCGCTGCGTGAAGAAAGTGTTCATAAAGTTCTTGGTGAGATTCTTCGGGAGCACGGGGAGTTGCGCAACATCGAGATCAGCGTCAGTGGGCCACTCATAGTTGTCCTTCGTTAGACGCCGAAGATCGCCCTTGCTGATGGTCTTCTTCGAAGAGGGGCGATCCGCGGGGACCAGTGAGCATACCGAATACGCAAGCGTGCGAACCCCCACCACAGCCCCAAGCTTTCCGAAGATCTTAGTATTCATGGCAACGAGATCAAAGCAGGCATCCACCCATTCATAAAATGCTTCGACGGTGCATTGGGGGAACGGGATAGGCGGCGCTTCAAGGTTGCATTGCCCCAGCAGCTCTAATGTGTCGATACGAAGGGTTTCTGCGCTCCGTATATGGTCCGCTCGGTACCGCTCCAGCGTGCCGCTCAACTCGCTCGCCTCCTTCTGCACTTCGGCCAGCTTGGCCTCCCTGTCAACAAGCTGAGCATGCAAGTCCTCTTTGGCGCTTCCCAAGACCTCCACTTCATGGCGCAGCGTTTTAAGGGCGGCTTCGGAGGACTTCACTGCCTCCTCTTTCTCTTGCTGCAGCCTCCAGGCGCACTCTTTTTCGATAGCAAGCCGCCCTTCCAGTTCCGCCACACGGTTTTGAAGCGAGGTATTCGCAGCGGCCGACTCCTCCTTCGCCTCTCTGCTCTCTTGGTCCAGCCTTCGGGTGAGGCATCGTGAGGCGATGAAGGCCTTTAGAGATAGGTCCCCGCACCCCGTAGTGAGCTCGGCCGTGCTCGCCTTCCGAAGAATTCCTTCTCATGTGGGACAAACGAAACTTGCCCCCGGCCTCCTCCGTAAATTGGCGCTCGTGCCCGCCACTCGTCAAGCCCAGAAACGAATCTTCTTTCCGCCAATCGCCTTGTCTTCGGCGGGAACTTGGAGGCGGACGGCGGCGGCTCGGGGCTCCTCCGGTGTCACCCGTAGCCGGCTGCTCTCGGGCTCCTCTTCTTCATCTTCCTCGGCTTCGGCGATGATATCATCTTTTTCGGTAGCCGGGCCGAAGGGGGAGGCGGATTGCTCGCACCGTCGAAGACGAGCCGGATGAGCCGGTGTAGGTGGAGCCGGAATCGTCTTTGTTGCGAGGAGCTTCGGCGCCGAGGGCGACGGGGGCTCGACCGCGGGGGGCTTCGCCACCGAGGACACGATGCGACATCGCTGTCATCGTCGCTATCTTTTTCCTTCGGGCTGAGGGGGACGAGCAGCGGCCCGGCGGTCCCCCTCCCGCTCCCCCGCCGAAGGTGCGACCGAGCGCGGTGGCACGGCGGTGATCACATCCTCAACGAGGCCGGTCTCAATGTCGACGACCCGGGTCCTCTTGGGTGATGGGGGCGAGTCCGCCAGCCGCCCGTTGCGTTTCTTTCGGGCCTTCCCTTCGGCGGTAGCGCGTGGCCGCGCGCAGGGGCACCCCTCCCCGCCGGTTTTCTTTGGAGCGGCGCGCGGCGAGGTCACCGTCTCCTCAACGTCCGCTTCGGCGGCAGCAAGCGCCGCAGCTTTCTTTTCAGCTGCCTCACAATGTTTAGCAAATCTGACGCATCCAGGGGGGTTGATCTTGAAAAACTCGAATACTCGGTTCGTCCGAGACCCGTTCAGCTCCGCGACGGTATCTTTGTACTCCTTCGGTGAGACAGGACCCAGGATGAAGTCTCCGTGAGCTTCCACCTTCCTCTTCTTCAGCACTGCGGATAAATAATCTCAAACGATCAGCGATTCAAGCTTCCGAAACATATCAAAAAGGAGAAATCCACCGAAGGACGCAAGATAACTCACGGTCGGAGGTGAAGCCAAAAACCTTCGTCCAGTCGGGGCAGGGAATACCCCCGATGTCGTCCGCCCAAGCGTCATCGTCCACGGCCCAACCGTCCACCAGTGGACACACCGGGATACTGCGATACTCCCCACTATATCGCGGGTACTGTTCTTGCGCGCGAACCGTCGAAGCATCATCACGAACTCGTCGGCTTCGGGGCACGAGGGGTTCTTCGCGTAAGACTCATGAAGGGGTGGCAGCTCCTTTGTAGCCAGGGGGTGAGTCCCTCCGGAAGTAGGGGGCTCACCGTGTAGTAGAACCAATGTTGTTGCCAGTCCGACGGCCACTTGTTCCGATACGCAGTTATGGGGCTCACCACGCCGGACTTATATGAAAAGTTCAGACAACCGAATTGGCAATCCTTCTCCACGGATTGGTCCCCCTCTTCTTCGAAGACCGTCCGCCGCTAGTGATGCACCTGATGCGCCGAAGCGAACCCCAAGGCGGAAGGCTTGATCTTGGTGGTCCGACATATCCACATGTAGACCGACAGACGAAGGATGGCATTCGGCGTCAACTGGTGCAAGTAGATGTCGAAGTACCGAAGGATGTCGACGACGGCGGGGTGCAAGGGAAACCGAAGCCCCGCGTACAGCAGGTTGTGGAAGATGACGACCTTGTTGTCGTGCGGTCGCGGTATAGTCTCCCGGCCAAGGGCTCGGCCGGCCCCGACCATGTGGTTCTTCACCAGTCCGCCGACGTCGGTACTGTCGATCTGGCTCCGACCGAACGTGTAGGTCTTCGCGATCTCCCTCGCAACACATCGCGTCTCCGCTTCGGCGCCATGCATGCTATCTAAGAGCAAAGTAGAAACAGAAGCAACGGGGGCTGGAGGAAACCTTACGGCACTGCCTTCGGAGCTCTCGTGCATCGTAGTTGCAAGTTGCGGCCGCGGTGTGGGGCAGCCCAAGGATCGGCCCCCCTTTTTTATAGTAAATCAGCGCCGATAATCGCGCTGGTGACGAGCAAATTTACCGTTTTACCCCGACAACAACTTCTCACAACGATAAAATTCTCAAAGGGCAGCACGCGTCTTTTACTCGGATCCGCGTCAGCGTGGGCCGTCCGTGGGAGTTCCGAAGCCCATTCTTCCCCCTGAGAAGAGTTGGTCGTAAGTTCGGCCCATCTTGAGGACAGGACGGCCCTCACTGACGAGGGGCTACTGTTGGGGAAATGGCCTTCGGAAGCCTTGTCCACGCCCGGCCAGGCTGACAGCTTCGGCTCACGCGCAGCTACAGTCACACCGAGGAGTCTTCGGAATGCCGGTCTGATGGAAACGCTAATGTTTTTGGAATCATGTGAATTTTGCCGTGCAGGAGCAGCCCCATCCGAGCAAGCAGCCGACCATCGGTGCCGAAGGCACGGCGGTCGTGCTTCGGCGCCGAAGGTTTCGAAGGAGCCGAGAATGCCGCGCATCGGGAACGCCTCGGCCGGGGCCGGGAAGCGCACGGGCGTGATGTCCCGAGAGGCACGACGCGGGCGGGAGCGAGGTCCCAGTCGCTTCGGCACCGAAGGTGCGGTGCGCCGCAACACGTGGATGTTGCGAACGTGTAAAGAGGGCACCGTACGGGGCGGAGACAAGGGACGCCGCGTGTAAAGGTGTTTCGGCCGTACGAAGACACGCTGGAGGCTTGTACGACACGAGGAGTAACTGTTATACCCTTGTAAAGTGTTTAAAGCCGTTTGTCAGGAACGAAAAAGGTGTAATTGAGGCAAATGACTATACCCAAGGGTCTCCTATAAATAGTGAACCCCTTGTAATGAATCGGACACACTGTAATGAGAAGAGAGCACCGAAGGCAGCTGCTAGTCTTCCGGTCTTCAGTCTGTTGAGTACTTCCTTATTTCGTTTTCTGTGCTGTTAAGTGTTTCCGCATTTCCTTTCCTCGCCTTAGTTGTAGAAGTGGCCTCGTAGTAGCAAGCAAAGGGAGGGAAAGAGCTCAGGGGGCTGTTGTGTCGGAGTCCACCCTTCGGGCCCGAGGACCGTCACCAACGCGTCGCGCGCGCTCTTAGGGCGAGTCCACGCCGCCCGTGCCGCTACCGGCCGTCGCTACCGGAGGTGGTGGTGGTGGTGCCGCCGCCGCTCCCCGCCGGCGGTGCTAATGTTGCCGCCCCCGCCGCCGCCATGGACACCACACCACTCTTGTTGCCGATCGCCGAGGGAGCCGCACGCTTATACACGGGCACTAAGCAGCACGACACTATGTCGTGCTCATGCCTAGCCGTGCCATGCCACTTGGGGCTACCGTGCGGGCCGTGCCGACGGCACTACGAGGCACTATCGTGCTACAAGAGAATGGAGCGAATCAATATGCAAATGTCAAAAAAAAACATCACACAAATCATAAAAAATTCAACATATAATCAAATCGACTATAAATCCATCAAAAGTGTCATCTCGAGGGTGGACGGGATGCTCTGGTCCCGGCGATAGCGTCATGTGCTGCTAAAAATATCAAGTTTATAGGAATTATCGCGCCACCATCGTGTCCGCTCATTAGTCGTGTCGTGCCCGTACTAGTGCCGCGGGCCGGACCTGCGGCCCAGGCACTATCTAGATCGTGCCTCGTGCCGGCAATAGCACTATGGTGTCGTGCCCGTGCCGTGCTAGGGCCGTGCTTTTTCGGGCCGTGCCCGTGCTGGCCCATCGGGCCTGGCCCATTTGGCCATCTAGCACGGTCGTGCTCCTGAGTCCTGACTAGCTCTGCGTGGAACTCGAACTAGCACACCATGTGCACTGCCTCTCGTCTCGTCTGCCAGTGCCAGTGGATACGGCCGGGGATGGGGTGCCAGCCGAGTATACACCATGCACGTGCACCGCGCAGCGGGCAGCTGAGCCAACGGCCACGGGGAATAGCGTCGCGCGCGAACGATGTTAGGGTACAAGCCAGAGTTGAATCGGAGGAGGGGAAGAACAGCAAGCAACAAGACGAGAAGGACAGGGAAGGCAGCTAGATTGATTAGCTGTTCGAATGCTTTACAATATTGTTCATAATCCCTTCTTGTTGCTTCCCTCTCTACTTATAACCTCTAGTAGACTATTACATCACGAAACCCATTCTGGGCTGGCAACGCGCGTATTGGGCTTTCTGTCTCGGGCCTTCCTTGGAGCAGCTTCTATTGGGCTTGGAGAGGTAGGTGGGCTTGTAACACTCCCCCGCTCTTGAGAACCAGCTTGTCCCCAAGCTGGTGCACCTGGAAAACGTTGCTTTAAAGTTTTAGCGTCTTCCTAGGTAGCCAAGGAGGGTGGCAGTCCAGACCATTGGATCAGTACTTGTAACACATCAGTACGTCATCGTGTCACCATACGATGGATCAGTATCTTCAGAGGAACTTGCAAAGGATCCTGCAAAGATGGCAAGTTAGCAGTTACCTGAAGACCAGTACCGGGCGCCTTCTTTAGTTGCGAGACATGGAAGACAAAATGGACTGTGCTTGACGCCGACAACTTCAGTTTGTAAGCCACATTGGCAATTTTGTCAAGAATCTCATATGGCCCAAAGAACTTGAACGAGAGCTTGTTGCTAGATCGAGAGCTCACTGAAGTTTGCACATAAGGCTGCAACTTAAGGTACACAAATTCACCAATGTCAAAAGTCCGTTCACTTAGGTTTTTATGAGCTTGCTTCTTCATCCGCGCCTGAGCACGTAAAAGATGTTGATGCAGCAACTCATTCATCATATTTCTTTGTTGAATCCAGGAAGCCAAATCCGGAACAGAGACAACTGAGCAAGAAGTAATACCAAAGTGATTTGGTTCATGGCCATAGAGAGCAAAGAACGGAGTGGTCTGTAAAGCTGTATGGAAGCACGTATTGTACCAATACTCTGCAAGAGATAGCCAGGAACTCCATTGCTTGGGACATGCGTGAACAAAACAACGTAGGTGAACAAAGAACTCCAGGCATTGGTTAACTCGTTCAGACTGCCCATCAGTTTGTGGGTGATAAGCACCGCTCATGCGCAAGGATGTGCCTGATAATTTGAATAGTTCTTGCCATAAATGACTGGTAAAAATCCTGTCTCGATCAGAAACAATTGACAAGGCATGCCATGCAACTTATATATGTGATCCATAAATAGATGAGCCACAGTCAATGTTGTAAATGGGTGTGTCAAAGGAAGAAAATGAGCATATTTAGAGAATTTGTCCACAATGACCAATATGCAGTTATGATTCTTAGATCTGGGCAGACCCTCCACAAAATCCATGGTAATCATCTGTCAAGCATGCTCTGGTATAGGCAAGGGTTGAAGAAGGCTAGGATATTTGCTCCTATCAGGTTTGGCTTGATGACAGATATAGCAATCTTTTATCCAGTCCTTGATAGTAGACTTCATGTTATGCCAAAAGAAAAGTTGTTTGATCCTTGCATAAGTGACAGGGAACCCTGAGTGACCACCCATAGCACTAGCATGTAGGGCTAAAAATATCTGGTGTTGAATAGACACCACATTAGGAATCCAGATCCTTCCCTTATGTTTGATGACTCCTTGATGTAAAGTAAAATGGCCCACAGGAGCATTGGTGACTCCCAGCTGTTGCAACAGGTCCTTGGCCTTGTTATCCTGAGCATAAGCTTCGGTGATAGAGATCAACCATTGTGGTACAGCTGTGGAAATAGCCATAATCTGAGAAGGAGCTGGATGTCTAGATAAGGCATCGACAACATTGTTTGTGATCCCCTTCTTATAAACCACTTTATAAGTGAATCCCAACAACTTAGTAAACACTTTTTGCTGCCAAGCTGTATGTAGTCTCTGTGTGTTGATATGAGCCAAGCTCTGTTGATCAGTATAAATGATAAACTCAGAGTGTTGAAGATAAGGTCTCCACTGCTCGAGGGCAAGAATGATAGCCATGTACTCCTTTTCATATGTAGAAAGACCCCTGGTTTTTGGTCCTAGTGCTTTACTGACATAAGCTAAAGGGTGACCTTTCTGGGACAAAACAACACCAATCCCACTAGCACAGGCATCTGTCTCAATGCAAAAGGGAAGCTGGAAGTCTGGCAATGCCAAAACTAGGGTTGTAACAAGTGCCTGCTTCAAAGCTTGAAAGGCTGCTTCAGTCTCAGCTGTCCAAACAAACACCTCATTTTTCCTGAGCACATTGGTGGGGGGTTTGCTAATGATACCATAGTGTTGGACAAATTTCCTATAATAGCTAGATAAACCAAGAAAGCTCCTCAACTCCTTGACAGAAGTAGGAGTAGGCCAAGTCTGAACATCCCTTATCTTAGATGGATCAGTAGAAACACCCTCAGCTGAGATAATATGACCCAAGTAAGATATACTATGCTAAGCAAAAGTGCACTTACTAGGCTTCACTTTCCACCCATCTTTTAGCAGTAACTTGAGGACAACTTTAATATGCAACAGGTGATCTTCCTAGGAAGAACTATAAATAAGAATGTCATCCAGGAAAACAAGGGCACAAATTCTCAGCAGGGGAACCAAAGTAGTGTTCATTGCAGATTGAAAGGTGCCAGGACCACCAGTGACTCCAAAGGGCATCACCAAAAACACATATTGCCCAGAATGAGTAGAAAATGCAGTTTTAAACTCCTCCCCAGCCTTCAAGAGAATCTGATGGAATAGTTGTACAAGCAAAGTACAAGCAGTTGTTGACGATTAATAGTTGTATCAAAGTTCGTTTAGACTTGCAAGCGGACAAGTCTCCCGTCGTAGTCAAGGGACCCTTCTTCCCTCAAGTGGTGAACCCAAGGTATCGAATCCGTGGAACAATGTGCAACGCAAGGATTCAATCTAGTAAAGAAAGGTAAAGCTATCTATTGAAGAATCAAATTGCATCTAATCTAAGATATCATAAGGAAAACAAATCTAATCTAATCTACTAAAGAGGTAGCAAGAGAAAGCAAGAGATAACAGATCTAGAGAGTCTAGATCATGCTTATGTTGTTGCTCCAAACAAGATAGATGAAGATAGAAAAGCGAATATCATTAAAAGCATCTTTGAATCGTGGCCTTCCATCCGACTCCGAAAACGCCCGCCTTTCGGAACCCCCGTTCGTCACAACGTATCCCTACTCATGCGGGTAGTCTTGGGAGAGTTCGATAGAACAAGTTGAAATCACTTGGCCGGTCCGTATGCACCTCTAGCCACCGCGGCTACAAGAGCACCCTAAGTAATCTAGCCGCAAACTAGATCATAGAAGAAGCAAAACCAAGAAGAAAACAAAATCATTGAGAAGGCATTTGATCGCTAGAAATCGAATTCACTTACAAACTTCACCATGAATGATTACATGAACAAGATCACCACCGGGCCCTCCCTCGATATTGATCCTCGCTCCGGAGCTCCGACGTGGTCTTCCATGCAAGGTTCCCACGTCGGCTAGGGAGACCCTAGACAACTAGCACGACCCTCATCTTCGAGATGGTGTCCCTCAAGCTTCTCTGCTCCTCGGCGGCGGATTACGAATTGGATGATGCGTGGCTCTCGGTCAGGGGGCTATTAATAGCCTGAGAAGCAATTAGGTCAAAGGGGAGGCCGATTCGGCCTAGTTTGTCGCCTCCTTCGCCGGTGTTGCTTCTCGCGTCTTCTAGATGTTCTCCCCTTTTGCATGTGGGCCCTTGACGTCGGTTTCTCTCCGAATTGGACTCAACTCCTTGTCTTGCAAGATTCAGCACTTTTCTGGTTCGATCCTCGGAGTTTATCATCTTTTCGGGCTTGGTCCTTGGGCTCTTGGAGTCATGTTCATTTCATTGCTTGACTTGTATCGGGCTTCAAGGTCTTGTCATGAGGTGCTTAATGAACTTATCCCGGAAGTCTTGCTTTCAATGTTAAAACCCTGCGTAAACACTTAACTCCAAAACCAACATGCACAAGTGAACTTGTTATACCACGGGGGTTAGTACCAATGGATAAGATACAAAAGTCATGCCAACACCGAAGGTAAACTTATGGCTAGGTTGACGGATTTTCACCGTCAACAGCAGTATCCAAATATTTTGGGCGCTGAATAAAGACACTAGCTCTAATTTCTGGACGAAGACCATCAATAAATTTCATAGTATAGTGTCTGGGATCAGCTGGTGATTCATATGCTGTTAACTGATCAATCAGTTCAGCAAACTGAGAAATGTACTTAGTGACTGAACCTGTCTGTTTGATGTGTAACATTTTCCTAATAAGTAAATCATGCTCATCCCTCCCAAAACGGTCTAGAAACATAACACAGAACTCATGCTAGCTACTTTTATAGACTTTGTGTTCTACAGATTGCAACCAGCGAGCAACAGCTCCCTCAAAGAAATTAACAACTACCTGAACCCATTTATCTAGAGGAACTGTATACATAGCAAAATAATTTTCACATCGCGAGATCCATAACTTGGGGTTCTCATGTTCAAATATGGGAAAATGTAACTTCGGTAAACGCCCAAACTGTGAGGTTTTAGAGTAATTATGCTTCTGCTCAATATGGCCCCCAAAAGTAGATGAAGCATGAGGTGGAACTGAGAAGGGACGAGGTCGGTACGTACCCTTGACCAGGTCATGAGACTGGGTGAAAACCGTCCCAAACTCATGATCCCGGTGACTGAAGTCTTGGCGGTGCCCATTAGGGCCGTCGGCGCTGAATCCGGCAGATGGGCGCGCAGTCGCCGACTTGGATGGATCGGGCGGATCAAGGATGCCCAAATCCGAGGAACGCTCCATGAGCGCTCGATCCAGCTGCTTGTTCATCTTGGAGACCTTCAACTTCAGATCCTCCACCGCAGAATCCACTTGAGGACGCCAACCATCCAATTCCGATGTAGCCTTGTCCAAGGAATTCTCAAGCGCTAGTACATGATCCTCCCGCTGGATCCTGTCTTCGAGGAAGCGCTTCTCCCACTTGGAGTCCAGATCTGCAAATTGCTTCTGCATCTCCTCAGTGAGCGTCTTCTGCACCTCCGCTAGGGCGAGCTTCAGTGTGGGTTCCATGGCTCCCTAACGGCGCTGGAATCGAGTGAAGTGGTGGTGGGGGAAATCCAGAATCGAAATGAATCTGATACCAAGTTGTTAGGGTACAAGCCAGAGTTGAATTGGAGGAGGGGAAGAACAGCAAGCAACAAGACGAGAAGGATAGGGACGACAACTAGATTGATTAGCTGTTCGAATGTTTTACAATATTGTTCATAATCCCTTCCTGTTGCTTCCCTCTCTACTTATAACCTCTAGTAGACTATTACATCACGAAACCCATTCTGGGTCGGCAACGCGCGTATTGGGCTTCCTGTCTCGGGCCTTCCTTGGAGCAGCTTCTATTGGGCTTGGAGAGGTAGGTGGGCTTGTAACAAACGAGCCTTAGCCTGGCAAGAACGAATTGAATCGTCCAGGGCGATCGCCGGTGAGAAGGGCAAGCATCGTCAAAGCATGGCCCGATCGGGGAGGGGCAGGTGGAGGGCCCCGGGACGCGGGGACCCCTCGGCCTCCTCGAGCCCGGGGCAATGCTTCGCGTCGAAGGGTTTCCCCTGCTGGCTAGCTGGCTGCTAGCTTAATTAGGTAGCGCCCATACTGCGGGTGGCCGATCCTCACACCAGGGGCCGTGACTTTCCTAGCATTTTGAGAGCTCTCAGGCGAACTTTGTCATAAGTCATAACATTCTCAGACTCTAAACCTTATATTATTATATAAAATATTATAATATATACATTTTTCTTGAAAACAAATGTTTTTCGACTACAAATATTTTTTGGTAACATTTTTAATTCTAACACATATTTTTTAAAAAAAACAAGATCGGATGAGTACTAGAATAGAATTATGAAATATTAAGAGAATACACATAATTAAATTAAATTGATCACGAGCTGTGTGGGGCGTCGTGGTCAAGTGGGAAAAAAGTTGGCTCTTGGATGTTCGCTCCCTTGGTCGATTGGGCTGCCGACCTCCTGGTAGACATACTATACGCATGGATGTGTACCTATACATATATGGGCTTGGGCCCTCGGCCGACGCACCCGATGCCCTCCCCTTAGGGCCGGCCCTGACCGGGGAGGTTGCTGTCATCTCCATCTTCATGTCCCCGCTCGACCTCGGAACCGCGTCGCCGCCGGATCCGGGCTTGCGAAGGGGAGACGGGGGTCGCCGCCGGCCGAATCTACCCAGCCGCACCGGCAACACCTCCCGGAGAATCGAAGCCGAGAGGGGCAGGAGTGGCCTAGGCAGCGGCGGGGAACACTAACCCTAACTCTTTCACCTCTCGCCGCCTTCGTCCCGCCCGCCCTCGCACCGAAGAAGACCACGCAGGAGGAGGCACTATTCTCCGAGGAACGTCACATCGACGAGCTTGACCTCCCACGGACGAGGTGGTGCGGTGCCTCCATGTGTTGTGCGAGCCCATCACGCTCTTCGGTGAGGAAGAAGACGTTCGCCTCACGCGCTTCAAGCACACGCTCAAGTTCTGTCTGCGCTGGGCGTAGCAGCGCATGTGGAGCGATGCGCGAGGAAGGATGGAGGACTACAGGAGGGGAGCATGGATGCGATAGTTGCCCGGGGAGCGATGCCCAAAGGAGGGAGAATCCCCCAAGAATGAAATAGGCGGAGGAGAGATCTTCATTTTGCAGATGATGTTGAGGCGAATGTTGGAGGGGGAAACAGTGCCCTCCGTTGCTCATTCTGAAGATGCAGATTCGGTTGAAGCACCTGCTGGAGTCGGTCTAACACCACGCGTGCACCACAACATTGATCAAGATGTGATGTGGAAGGTTAATAGAGGAGAGTTCTAAAGTAAGAAATAAATGGTGGGAACCATACATGCCATGAGGTTTAAATTAGGGTAAATCATCCAGGGAGGGCGATTTATTTATTTCTCCTTTTCTATCAATATTGTTCATGATGAAGGATGAATCAAGAGGTAAAGTAAACCAAAGAAGGTGTTATGGTTTATAGAAGCTGATATGCACAATTTTAGAGTTTGGAGACCTAGCTAGACGAGAACAAAAGATAAAGGTTTAAAGGGTCACTTGGTGCAGTTTACTCTAAAATCAAATTTGTGTTAAAATTTTATATTAGTAAAGTAACAATTAGCCTAATAAAGCAAACTCAACCTTATACTAATTTTCAAAAGAACCATAAAGCGCCTCATAATCTCCTTCTGGTGGAATATTTGGAACGTGCAGAATTGGAGAACTTTCAATCAAGTATCAAAATCTTTTCGTGAAGTGGCCTTCTTCACTCGCGAAGAGGTGCAACAATTCTATTTTGCGACAGATCAGCACCAGCAGACCCAGACGCCCTTTCCTCTTCAATAGTTGTCTCATAGTTGTTTTGTCCCTTTTGTTCTCTTGGTTGAGGGTGTTGATACCCAAAATTGGCAAGACTAGGTAGGTCGGTCTAACCGGTGGGCCCACCCGGTCAGACCGCCCTAGTCAAAATCCTCAAAAGGAAATTTGGACTTCACCATTGGATAGGTCTCGTCGAGTACATCAAGATCCATATATAGAACGTCTAATTCAGAGTCCGATGAAGGAGATATGGCTTCTGGAAGATCTGCACGTCACAGAGGCGGTTAGACCGCTCCATCCTGCCAAAACTAGTTAGGAGTTGTATTTCGACGCGATTTTGTAAGGGTTTCAACTCCTAAATATAAAGGGCCACGGCCGATTGAGCATCATCCAATCCAACAAATACATCTACTCTTTATCGTTGGCTTTACTTTCATCTCTTTGCCTTAGCTTTTCCAATCTACAACTTGTTGTTCTTCCTTCGTCTCCGTGACGTCCGGAGGTGTTCTAGGTGGCCTGCCGACCCTAGAGCAACCCTGCGTGCATCATCTCCGACGGGGTCCCTCCCGAGCCGACATTTGTAGGTCTACCGTCGGTTCATCCCGGCACCTCGGCCTTACCACCCTGCATAGGCGGTCTGACCGCCCCTCGCAGAGAAGCTGCAGCGAGCTTTCTTCACGTGCTTGTTGATCCCGGAAAAGGTGTCAACAAATTGGCGACTCCGCTGGGGAGCGAAGATCTAGCTATCCTCACCGATCTATCCAACTCCGGCGACATGTCTCAGTGTGAGATAAACAAGGGCAACATCATCGACTTCACGGATGAAGAGCTCTCACCTGAAGATCGTCAAGCCATGGAGGACTTCATGAAGCAAAGGGCCGAACAAGATCGCCAAGAAGTAGAAAAGCTCATGAAGGAGAAGGCTGAGAATGATCGATTTCACTACTTGTCGCACTTCAAGAAGACTCGCGAAGGCAATGTGAAGAAGATCAAGGAAGTCACCTTCAACACTCCACCGCCTGAGGTACCGCCCAATGTGAGCACATCATCATCTACATCCTCTTTTGTTTCGTCAATGATCTTATTACTGTGATGGATATCTTTCGTTTATCTATGATTGAAAACATGCACAACATGGTAGATAAGAGTCTAGGTAAACGGGTAGAGGGTGATGATAATGTTGTTTCTGGTTCTAAAACTGTGGCACCTTAGACCCCATCTATTAATGCATCGGCTGCACATACGGTTAATCCTCAGTTTGGCATGCTGTTGAATTATGTCGCGAGACAAACACCACTGTCGCCGTCTGGTCAGAACATGCCGGTCAGACCGCTTGGTCCGACCGGTCAGACCGGCCCTGGTGTTATGGTGCATTTTCCCTCGTCTCTGGAACCTATAGTTACTATTCCTCCTATTCAAGCCACTTCTGGCCGATCCGGTGGGAATACCTCAGTAGCTTAAGGTATTCCATTTATGGTTCCGTTTGAGACAGGTGTTGGTTATGGTTATGCACCTAATCCCCAAGTTAATAGTCATTTGCAACATCATACTTCTGGCTCGTACACGCAGCCGAATATGGTGCAATCAAATGCTTCCACTACGCCAATGCCAACCACCATCCAGGAAGTCATCGATAGGTTTAACGCTAATCTTGCTAAACAAATGAGGGATGACTATGGGATAGAAGTAAAAAAATAAAAATCTTTCATATCGAAAATCGTATCCTTCTAGTTTTGATTCGGTTCCCTTTCCTATTGGTTGGCGTTGTCCTGAATTTGTGAAGTTTAATGTGGATGATAGCAAAACTACATGGGAGCATGTTAGTCAATATATTGCTCAATTAGGAGAAGCTAGTGCCATAGAAGAAATAAAAGTGCGATTATTTTCTAACTGGCAATGCTTTTTCACGGTTTGTTTCATTACCTGTTAACTCTATTCGTACTTGGGAACAATTAGAGCAAAAATTTCATGATCACTTTTATAGTGGAGATAATGAGTTGAGATTGAGTCATTTAACATGGGTTAAGCAAAAGCATGATGAACCTGTTACTAGCTACATTAGAAGGTTTAGAAAAACCAAAAACCGTTGTTATAATCTTGTTATCTCTGAAAGGGATCTTGCTGCATTAGATTTTAATGGTTTGCGATCCCATATTAAAGAAAAATTAGAAGGTCATGAATTTATTGATGTTGCCCAAGTCTTGACAAGAGCTTTAGCTCATGAAAGCCGAAGCAAAGACACTCGCTCAAATCTGAGCGTCCTAACATGCATATGCTAGATTATGAATCATCGGGCGATGAGAGTAAAGAAGTATATGCTGCTGAATTTACATGGTCATCTGATGATAAAGCAAATACTTGTGCTTCTCTCAAGCCAGCCCATAAGAGTCGGCAAGAGGAAGTAAAATTTACTTTTAATGTGGCTAAGTGTGATAGGATCTTTGATGAATTATTAAAACTAGTTAAGATTAAAATATCTCACACTTTGCCACCACCTGATGAAATAAAAAAGCGTGCATATTATTGTAAATTTCATCATTCTTATTGCCATACTACTAATGATTGTAATAGTTTTCGTCGGCAAATACAATCGGCTATTAATGAAGTCCATTTAGTACTTCATATGCAAGTCGACCAAAATTCTTTTCATGTTAATGCTTTTATGAATACTCTTGAGTTGTTAAATCCCAATGCTTCATATGCCGGATCAAGCCGATAAAGCTAAGGGGAAGAACATAATCATTGGAGAGCAAAGGCTTGACAAGAAGTTGTCACTGGAGGAGACCCCCAAGATTGCAGCAAAGGATTCAACGGGGGGGGGAGGCGCTGCAGAAAAAGCCGACGGTGCATTGACCGATCAGGCTACTGCCCAGGGCGGTCTAACCGGGTCCAGGGGCGGTCAGACCGCGACGGGCAGTCTAACCGTGTCCCAGAGCGGTCTGACCGCTATCTCCAGAAAAATTGGAGATGCTCCCAAAAGAAAGGTTAGGCCGAGTTTTGAAGAACTCCTGGCCAAATATAAAAGGAAGGGAGCTGCAAGGAAGCGAAAGAATCAGCCGAACGGTGCTAAGGGTGAAAAAGCACCACCAAGACATGAGAAGCGAGAAAGTGCGCATCACCAACAAGGTAATTTTGCTTATCCTTTTGTTGGATCGGTTACACCATGTTCTTGGTATTATCCTTGCTATTACTCACCTACCGATTATAGTAGTATGTACATGAAATCATATATGATTCAATATCCTGTTGCACATCCAAATTATGGTGAATTGCAAAGACCGATTGCTTACAACAACAATATGGTCAAAAATAATGTATGTACTACTATCAAGCAAGGTGGGGGTAGCCATGAGCAAAATTCTAAGGGTATGCAGTCGTGGTGGTGTCCCTCAGGCTTATCCCGCACTCAAAAAAGAGATTACAGCGGATGCGAAAGCAAAGATCAATGGAGCAACCAACAGTAGTCACACCGACGAGGTCAACAACTACTAAGCAGGTATGGAGACCAAAACAAGTTGTTCCATGACTTCATAGCAAGATTATGGCCGATAAAACAATTATCGCCCTTAGGAGGAAAAAATATGGACGATGTATGGTTAACCATCGTTTTCTGCCAATTTTAATCATTATAGATATTTTTTTGGCACGCAAGCTTTGCCATAAAACAGGGGGGCGTATGTTGGCACCCAAAATTGGCAAGACTAGGTAGGCCAGTCTAACCAGTGGGACCACCCGGTCAGACCACCCTAGTCAAAATCCTCAAAAGGCTATTTGGACTTCACCATTGGATAGGTCTCGTCGAGTACATCAAGATCCATATATAGAACGTCCAATTCGGAGTCCGGATGAAGGAGATATGACTTCTGGAAGATCTGCACGTCACAGAGGTGGTTAGACCGCCCCCAATAGGCGGTTAGACCGCTCTGTCCTGCCAAAACCGGTTAGGAGTTGTATTTCGATGCGATTTTGTAAGGGTTTCGACTCCTAATGGGACCTCCCCTCCTTATAAATATAAAGGGCCACAGCCGGTTGAGCATCATCCAATCGATCAAATACATCTACTCTTTATCGTTTTGTCTTTACTTTCATCTCTTTGCCTTAACTTTTCCAATCTACAACTTGCTGTTCTTCCTCGTCTCCGTGGCATCCAAAGGCGTTCTAGGTGGCCCGCCGACCCTAGAGCAACTCTGCGTGCATCAGCTCCGACGGGGTCCCTCCCGAGCCGACGTTCGTAGGTCTACCGCCGGTTCATCCCGACACCCCGGTCTAACCGCCCTGCATAGGCGGTCTGACCGCCCCTCGCAGAGAAGCTACATTGAGCTTTCTTCGCGTGCTTGTTGATCTCGGAAAAGGTGTCAACAGAGGGTTTTCTGGTTTGGTTATCCGTTTTTAGTTGTTTCCCAGTACGGGCAATGGTAGGTGGTGCGTTGTACAATCCGCCCTAATTGTATCTTTATGTGTTCTTTGTTTGTACTTGATTATTTCTCTTCTTGTGATAAAAAATTCGGCAAACCTCTTGCCATCACTTAAAAAAAACTTATACTAATTTTAAATGGATTACGGGCTCGATTATTCTTAAGTCTTACCAACTTTTTGTAGTGATCGAATCGCCAGCAGGACATATGCGAGTAATAATGTATTGTTCCTTTATTATTGTTAAGTTGTGGTATTCCTTTTAATCACGATGTTAGTAAGTTTTTTTCTATATAAGGAGTATATACTACTTGGATAATTATATTACATATAGATATTCTTGAATTTTATTACAATTGATACCGGGTTCAAGATCAGTTACCTAACAATATGCATGCTATACTGCCTTTGTCTCATAAAAAATGCAATTCTAGTTTTTTTAAGACAGATTAGTGGTGGCACGAAAAGACTCTAATACCCCTATTTTTTAGCCACATGCCACATGCAATAAGTTTTGACATGCAGATCAGATCAGATTACTTAATTAGGCATCTATTTTCTAGGACTGCACTCTTTATGAGATTTTTTTAAAAATTTTAACATTGCATTATTTACGGGACGGAGGGAGTAGTTAATTCGGTGCAACGGTCGGAAATTTATTAAACCGATCCCCGCTTAGTTCGCGAACTGAAACGTTTGAGTCCCCTTTCAAGGTCTATTAGGAGTATTAAATGTACATTATTTGCAAAATAATTACACGAATGGACTGCAAATTGCGAGACGAATTCATTAGGTTTAATTAATCCGTCATTAGAGATTGTTTACTGTAGCACGATATTGTTTAATCATGACATAATTAAGCTTGTTAGATTCGTATCGAAAATTAGGGTAGGGGTCGTGGAATGAGTGTTGTCATTAATGTACATTTAATACTCCGAATTAATGGAAAAAAGATTGATGTGACGGGTTGTTAGTGAAAATTTAGGAAAATAAACTGACCGCGTTAATGATAAGATGTCAACATCACTACTAGGCTCAATGAACTAGGAGACGAAAACTTTTTTCTTTTTGACAAGAGGAGACGAAAACTTTAGTAGGTAAAGGTTCTCATACCCACCAAATTAGTAGCACTCGATGGCAACCATAATCTTACTGGATGACTGTTCAAAGGCTTCCAGCTGAGTACTTATAAGTTGTTTTAGCATTTAGAGATCTATTATTTGTAGACATACCGTGCATTTGGATCCGTAGTACAAATTATGCATTTAGAAAGACAAAAGTAACTTATAATTCGAGACGAAAAGAGTAGTTGGATTCCAGCTTAGCTAGGACGAGTCAGTTCATGGCAGCTTAGGCACAGTTCACTAAGCAAATACACATGAGCATCATCGTCCTAAATGCAATTGAGGAGATAACAACCTAAATGATTTCCTTTAACTCCTGTAGGTGTTCGATCAGCCATGAGGCTAGCTATTTGCACAAGAATATTAAGCACATGCTACGATTTGCCAACATTAACAGGCGGCGACGATTATTCTCGCGACAGAAATCGCTTTGCTGCAGCCGTGCAAGAAGCCATGGCAGCAGCTAGTGGAAGACCTCAACCGATGATGGAGACGGCGACGCCGACGCCGAGCACCACGAACCGCAAGTTGTAGAAGAACCAGAAGTGGAAGGCGAGCACGCCGTGGATTTCGCCGTCGCAGGCGACGAGCATCCACAGCACGTCGGTGGCGTGGTACGAGGTGGGCCAGGCTAGCACGCAGCCGAAGGCGGCGACCGGCCGCACCGGCACGAGCAGCGCCGCCGTGGCCGCGAGCACCTGCGACGAGGCGGCCAGCAGCAGCTTCTCCGACGCGGCGCGCAGGTCCGCCACCTCGTCGTCCGTCGGCGCGCAGGTCCCATGCAGCAGGCAGCAGCAGCAAACGATTGTGACACCAATAATTGAAGCAAACAGGACGAAGGGGGCGGGGGAGCTAGTAGCGTGTACTGCTAGCTAGTGATGCGCGTACCAGGAGACGGGAGTCGTCGGCGCGAGGGAGGGTCGTCGTGACGGCGAAGAACGCGAGCGCCGCGGCGGCGCAGCCCAGCACGAATAGGGCCGTCGCCAACGCCAAGCGCGCCCTCAGCGGACTCCACGGCACCCGTGCTGCTGCTCTTGCTGCCAGCGCTGCGGCCGGCGCCGGCGCCGGCGCCGCCACTGGCGGCGGCAGTACTACCACGGCTCCACCCGGTTCCATCAAGGTCTCGACAGAACCAACTCCAAAGTCCAAGTGACTTCTACACCACGCACGCACACCACAGCCACAGGTGGTTGGTTGCTCACTGCACCCGTGCTCTCGTCTGCCACTGCGTGCCAGGGAAGGCCAGCCGGGGCGCCGGGCAGTTTTATAGTGCCGTGCACGTGAACAGGGCGTCAGCCCCGCCCCTGCATCGCAGAGCCAACAGCCACGGGGCAAATGTTAGGCTCAGACGGTCAGACCCAGGTCATCTCATTCAACTAACTACTAGAGATGCAATTAATCTCGCAATCAAGCTTTGCAACACCAATCACCAACCGAGTTCTATTTTCACACACTTGGGGAATGGTTACGGTACCGTGCATGCCCAACGCCGAGAACAATTGGCATGCTACTACAAATGACACTGGACAACAATTAATCCACTAATTAATCTAGTGCTGAAGATTTCGTTTCGTGGGGGTCAATCGATCGGAGACTGGAGCGCACACGAGCGTGCAGCATAACTGTGCCACGCACCACCTAGCTAGCCAACGATCTAGCTGACGGAGACGACGACGGACACGAGGAGCGCGGCGAACAGCGTGCCGAGGACGATGCCGAAGCCGAAGGCGTGGGCGCCGTGGACGTGGCCGTGGCAGGCGGCGAGCATCAGTAGGACGGCGGAGGCGCGGTAGGAAGTGTGCGCGGCCAGCACGGTGGCGGCGAGGGCGCACGGCCGCGCCGGCGCGAGCACCGCGACGGTGGACGCCAGCACCTGCGCCACCGACGCCAGCAGCAGCAGCTCGGCGCCCGCGCGCAGGTCCGCCGCCTCCGGGTCCGTCGGCGCGCAGGCACCCTGATGAAATCCGCATCGAACGAACAGCAAACAAATTAACCATGTCGCCGCATTAGTAGTAGTCCAAGAGATCGACGGAGTTCGACCTATGATGGTCGGAGAGAAGGAGCTGGAGCCTGGAGTGACGATCGAGCGTGAGCGAGCGCACCATGAATCGGCTGGTATCCGGGTTCAGCGTGACGGCGATGAGGGCGAGCTCGGACGCCGCGAAGCCTAGGACGACGAGGGCCTTCGCCAGCGCCACGCGCGCCTTCACCGGACTCCTGATCCATGCGCTGCTGCTGGTGCCGGCGGCGCCGCCCCTGCCCCTGGCGGCGGCACTGCCACTGCGACGATGAGTAGCTACTAGCTAGTAAGAAAAACAGCAACGAGGATAAAATTTCAGAGCGAGAAAAGCAGGAAACCAAATCGAGTGTGGTCACCGTGAAACTCCATGCCCCAAGCTTGGAAGGGACTACGCTGCACAAGCACAGCCGCCGGCCGGCTGGGGTTTTGGCCGGTTGCTCACTGCAACGAACTGCCGCCGAACTAGCACCGCCTCGCCCGCGACTCTGCCGCGATGGGATGATGGGATGGGGACGACCGGTCATATATGATGCGCCGCCGCGTGTCGCCGTGCGCGACGATGAGGTACAGAGCCAGGCGCGCGCGATCGATCGATCGAGACGGCAGACAACCCCGGTCGGCGGTCGCCATCCGCGACGATCGACACGGCCGGCCGGAAAGGTTGCGGTGTGAAGAGATGATGAAGCTAGATCAGCCACAAGCCCACGGGGCTTCGATC
The DNA here is from genome assembly GCA_947561735.1 of Cenchrus americanus. Lineage (NCBI taxonomy): Eukaryota > Viridiplantae > Streptophyta > Magnoliopsida > Poales > Poaceae > Cenchrus > Cenchrus americanus. The sequence goes on along the minus strand of OX387240.1, from coordinate 85,142,872 downwards.
AATGGAGCACGGAGGGCAGCTAGCTAGGCGCGCGAGAGCTGAGAACGGCAAAGTTGCTGGCTAGCTGCAATGGATTCCCGACTGGTGTTTCGCGATTAAAGTTGCTAGCTAGGTGCGGTGCGGGTGTGCTACCTCTTGCTCGTCAAGTCCGCGTTCCCCGTCCGTGACACTTGGATTTACTAGTTTGTAGCTCATCGGTCTTACTATTAAGAGGGGTTCTCACATTATTAGTAGCTTGATTATGTCATGAATGTCATGCAAATGATGCGTTGCATGAGCATGAGTATGGTGAAGGGTAAGCGAGAACTTACCCTTCAAAAGTAATTTAGTTCACGTGCTCACCATGAAAGTCCACGCACAAACGAGCTTCAAAGTGACCCGCTCCTGCTGGTTGCAGTGGTTGGCCACTGCAAGTCGATCTGCAACGACTACGGCGAGAAGGAAAGGGGACCGCGCATCTATGGTGCGCGACGCGTGTCGTCGTGTTGGCGTGCACGACGAGCGCGCGAAGCTGCAGGGTAGGCAGGCAGCCAGAGAGCGAGAGGACAGGACGTACGTACGGCGCAGGAGAGGAGGAGGGCCACGAGGCCACGATCGGGGAAGGCAGCGAGAGCTGGAAATGGCAAGGGGCTGGGGCTCACTCTCATCACATCAGGCAGGCAGCAGCTGCTGCTGATCGAGCTGCATTGGCATTGGCCATGGCTTTTCCCAACTAGTGTCGTGATGCACTGCAAGGCCTAGCTGATGTAGATGCACAACGGAAACAACTGCACGGCAAAGGCCCTAAAACGCACGACAAACTTTTTACTGTGCGTTTTTCGTCGGGGCGCACAGTAAAGGGCACACGGTAGTATTTTGCACGGTAAAGCCCCTTTGCCGTGTCTGACAACAAACGTTAAATAATCTTTGCCATGCGTTTTTTCACGACGCACGGCAAAAAAAAGTAACTGACGGCACTGGGATGAAAAAACGGCGTGTGACACCCTTTGCCGTGCACCGGGGAGCAAAACGCACGGCAAAGGTGAGATCTTTGCCGTGCGCGGGGAGCAAGACGCACGGCAATAAATGACCCCTTTGCCGCGCGCCGCTATAAACGCACGGCAAAAGCACTGTTTTTGCTGGTGGTTTTGGAAGACGCACGGCAAAGTGACCATTGCAATTTATTTTTTTGTTTTTCACGTTTAAAATATCCAAAATCACAGGAATATCATATATATATATATCATAATATTCATCACAAGCATCATATATATCATAATATTCATCACAGACATCATATATATCGTAATAACCATCACAGACATCTAATCATCACAGACATCACATATAGATAAATTCACACGTTACTCATCGACAAGTCCACTAGTACATCCAAGTTCATCGACAAGTCCGTCGGTGCGGAAAGTAGTCCCGACACTAACTAGTAATGAGCGCCGAGATCCGCCTCTCGATGGTCGGTGCTAAGCAACTAAGGACACTTGGTTTATCCCGGTTCCCGCCGGGGCCGTACATCCGGCGGGCGTGTGTTCGAGGCACCGTATTGCTTTTGCACCGGGGTGCTCGTAGAGGGGTGCCTACAAGCGAGGCGGGAGAGGAGGCGTGGCCTCCAAGTACCAAATGGTGTGATTGAGGTGAATGCCAACATCGTGGGGAAGGTGGAGAGCGTGTAAGCGAGCACTATCCGTCATCCCGATGCCCCCCGCGGCGGGGGGAGATCGCCTTCCTTTTATAGGCCAAGGAGAGGGCGATTTACGGGCATGCCGCACTATTTCGCTACATGTGGCGGTATGGCGTACGGTGCCGTGGAGTTGACGACCGTCCCGGCGAACCTTGCTCCGGTCACGGCGTCGTGGCGCGTCCTATGCTTGAACATGGGCGACCTCGAGGGTGGAGGCGTGGTGGTTGACCGGGCGTCTTCGGGCGGGCTCGAGGGAGCCGTTGACGACGATCCGTACGAGGTGCGGCAGCGGGCGTGGCGGCGTCCCGTCCCCGCGTGCTCAACGGCGTCGGAGTAGTTGTAGCGGTGCACGGCGTGGCGCAGCGAGGGGCGCAGATGGCCGCACGGGGCGACGCCAACAACGGGGATGGCGCTCTCGCCGGCCCGACGTCACGGTTTGACTCGCGGAGTCACGAGAAGAGGGTTCGAGGGTGCGGCGGCCCCCCTTCGAGGGCGCGGCGCGTTAGTCGTACACAGAGTGGGCGGCACAGTGTCACGGAGCTAACACCGGCCTCGTCGCACAGTCCCCCACAGTGGCGGGGATGGGCTCTCTCTAGGGAGTTGGCGGAATAGCGCCGGGGCGTGATTCCCGTGTGTCCTAGGTGCGTGATGGCGCGGCTCGCCGTGTCGAGCATTAAATGCCCGTACATGCGTGCGGGAGTAGGTGTGCTCGTGAGGGAACCTCGAGCGAGGGGCGAGCCCGCTCGAGGGAGGCGGGGACCCTCGAGCGAGGCGGAGCCCGCTCGAGGGAGCGTGAGCCCTCGATCGAGGCGGGCCTCGCTCGAGGGGGGGCGTGAGCCCTCGAGCGAGGCGGACCTTGCTCGAGGGGGCACCTTGTTGGGCCGCTCCGGTGGGCCGCGGGGGCCACCGCAACGTGGGCTGTGGTGTGTGTGTATGTTTTGTGTTAGGTTCGAGGTATGTTTGCGCTTTGCGTTTTTGTGGTGTTTTAAGCGAGACCCCCCCGGCTTTTAGGGGACCCTCGTGGCTGTCCCCGACGCAGCCCCCGAGCATCCGTGAGTGCACCGGTCGGGTTCCCGCGGATGCCGGAGCCTACCGATAGGACGTTCTTCTCTCCCGGTTTGCAAATGCTTTTCCGTGGGGCCGCGTCAACGGACCGCGGGTCTAGCCCCTCGGCCCCCGGGCAGAGCGTGAGTGCTCCCGCAGGGGTTTTCTTGCGGGGATTCTATCGGCGGGCGTGGTACATGTCTCAACCGGCATCGGTGATGTTTCGGCCGGATTCGGTGACGCACGTGCAACCGATATTTTTCGCGTTCGGTGCATCCCGGGGAGGTGTAGCCGTGCGTCGAGCCCCCCGAGCCCGGGCCCATTCGAGGCGATCGGGGGCGAGCTCTTCGTCTTGTTCTAAACACGCCCTCGCCGTCCCTCCGCGGGACAGAGGGTGAGATCTCCGCAACCCCCATCGATCAGGTCGCGGATTGCGGATTCCTCGTTGAGGTGTTAGCGGGTGGTTCAAGTGGACGCCCATGCCCCGTTCGATAAGGGTAGGCTCGTGGTCCGAAGACTCGTCCATTAAAGCACTTGCGCGGGTTTGCTAGGTGGGGCTCGGTCCCGTTCGGCCGGGGACCGAGGGCGCGGAAGCTCTCCCTCGGTGGGATCCCCCCGCTACACCGCCCTCGCCGGCTCTCGAACACGACATGTGGGGCGCCCTCGAGCCGGCGGGCTCGAGGAAAGGCTCGAATGCGCGCACCCTTGTCATCCTTGACTGCGGTGATCCGGGGGCACCTGTTCGAACCCCCGATCGTAGGGCCGTGCGGGGTAGCACCTGAGTGCTCCCATCTTTTCGCATCTGCGTATTTCGAGGGTTTTCAGCTGCGCCGGCCCTCGAACTGCTGATCAGTAAACTTCGTAGATCGAGGGCACCCGTGGCACCGGTTGACATTGAACGAAGCTTCGAGGCCACTGGTCGGTAATCGCACCCTTTGAGGGTCGGTTTTGTCTGAGCCGGGGGCTCGGGCCGCTCGAGGGTCTTCCTTACTTGGTAAGGGACCGGCCATTTAATGCCCGCGGTCACGACCGCAGTCGGGCGCCGCGGGCCGCGCGCGTAGTGGGCGGGGTGGGTAGGCGGACGTGACCGCCGCCGCGGCCCCCGCTACCGCGCCGTGATGATGGCGCGCGTGCGGGCGTGCGGCCGCCGCGGTCGTGGTGGGTCCCGCTCGTCAGCGAGAGAAATTTTTACCTACAGTTAATGCGTGCGGGGTGTGCGCTCCGGAGAGCACACCCTGTGGATCTATAAATCCAATAGGGGGAGGAGAGGCGGTTTTTTACCTTCGCACTTAGTGTTTGCCATCCTTGCCCCTCGCGCTTCCGCCTCCGAGTTGTTCTTTCGCGCCTTTGTTCTAGAGCCGTTCTTGCTTCTCGTTCCTCGTTCCCTCGCCCATTCGTATGGCTCCCCAGAAGTCCATCACCGTCATCGACCCGCCGGCATGGGAGCGCTCGATGGCGACGATGCTATCTCTGAACCGCTGGTGGCCGGCGGTCAGCTGGCGGCGAATGTGGATGGGCAGCCCGCGGAGTTGATCGAGCCGCTGGTGATGGACCGAGTGCCCAACCCACCGTTCAGCTATGTCGTCAGCTTCGTCCGCTTCCACGAGCGCGGTTTCGCGGCGCCGCCGAGCCGCTTCATGCGGGCCCTGTGCTACCACTACGGCGTGGAGCTGCACAACTTCACGCCGAACGCGATCTCGCAGGCGGCCACATTCGTCGGCGTCCGCGAAGGCTTCCCCGGGGATCCGTGGGGTAAATTGGGATCTCTCGGGTCCACCTCTTCCGCGTGGAATTGCACACGCCGGCCACGTCGGAGCCGAGGACTCGCCGCACGGCGCGCGCGCGGCCTTGTCGCTCGCGTTGCGGAGCTCGCGCGAGGGAGGAGTACATCCCCCGCACGATGACCTCCAACAATGCGGACCGGGAGCGGGGGTGGTTCTACCTCCGCAACGCCAACTCCGGCCTCCCCCCTACATCGGCAAGGTGCCGAGGGAGAAGGCCATCTCCCTGGCACCACGGGGTATCTCCGCCCTCGCACCGAGCACGGGCCGGGACTCGCTCCGGCCGCGTTGAAGCACCGGCGGACCGCGGGCCGACCGAGGGGTGCGTCCTCGCCAACCTCCATCACCGGTGGATCGTCCCCCCGATGGAGAGGCGGCTCCGCATCTTCGAGATGGACGAGGACGCGGACCCCGTTGCGTTGGCGGAGTCGCGGGCGCGCTACGGGACCTCTTCCCCGCGGGAATACGCGGCCACCCGGCGCGGCGCGCCATCAACCTCGGGGCGGGGCGTTGCGATAATGCGTCCATGTGGGCGTTCGCCATGCTCCCGCCGGCCAATTGGTGAGTGAATTTCTTGCTTTCCATTCTTGTTCTCGCTAGTTTTTGGGTCATCGGCGTGTTTTAAGGCTTTGCCCGATCCCCCGCAGATGGTGCGCGAGAGCAGGAGCGGGTGGAGCGCGAAGAGAGCGGAATGCGCGATGCCGGGAGCGCCGGGAGCGGAGGAGCGAGGGAGTTCCGACTGCGTGAGCTGCAGGGGGCTTTCCTCGCCGGGACGAGAGGAGTACTCATCGTCGACGAGGAAGAGGAGGAAGAAGATAGGGGGGGGGTTCTCCCCGACGGTGGGAGCCCACACCCCCCCGTCACCGGAGCCGACTCCGGTGGCACGAGAACCATCGCCCGGGGCGGGCGCGGGGACGCCCGCCGCCGGGCGGTCTACGGTGGAGGCGCGCAGCCGCGGAGGCTCCCACGCGCGCGGCAAAGGCGCCCGTGCGCGCGGTGGACGCGGGCCGGGGGCGCGGCGGCGGCCGCGCCGGCCGCGCCCGCGACGTCGGCGGGGACCTCGAGGAAGACGAAGCGAGCCTTCTCACCGAGGTGTCGGGCATACACCCCGGTACTCATGCAAGGAAGGAAGAAGAGTAGAAGACGAGACTCCTACTATAATTCCCCCGTAATTCTACTAGGACTCGTCCCGTGTAATCCTACTAGGACTCGCCTTATAACCGACTAGAAACCCGCCCCCCGGACTATATAAAGGAGGGCGGGTACCTAGCCGAACATCCACAATCCCTCCGGGAACAACACCAAGCGCGGGGGCGCAATACTACTCTAAACGAGACGTAGGGTAGCTACTCCGGCTACCCGAACCCGTATAAATTTTGTGTCTTGTGTCCTCGCGCGGACCTTCGGGTTCCGGATCATGGCGATCCCCACCTTCTACCTTGCTTCGCGAGTACCTCCTATGGAGGTCGAGAGGTTTAAACGCCGACACTGGCGCCCACCGTGGGGCCATCGTCGGGATCATCGAGCGAATTCGAAGGACCTTCACCGGTGAAATTGATCTACACACGGCCATCACGTCATCATCAAATTGCAAGCGCCTACTCAGGCAAAATTTCTCCACGTGACACATCAAGTCAAAACCGGGAGTCGTCCGTGTCCCTATTCATGTCCAAGACGGATTCAACTCCATGCGGGTTGTAAAAAAAAACTCCATGCGCCGCAAGTACTCGTACTCGAGTATGGAACGGAATTGTTTCCGTTTCGAACTCGAAGTGACGTGAAGACGATTGGCCGGCTCGCTCAACACCATTGGTCCAACTTCAAATCACCGTGTATGGAGATAAGAAGCGGCACAAGGATCAAGGACGAGCTCTACTCTCGATTCCTTGTGCGTACAAAATTTAATCTCATGGAGCTTTGCTATACGCACACACAAGATGCACAAGCAAGCCGCAAGATCATTGCTTGATGCACACGGAAGATGTGCACGCACCACGACTACTCGTTTCAAAGCGACACCAACTCTACTTCGGTCACGCCGTGCACCACGACTACTCGTCACCCGACCGCACGGGCTCTACGTCAACCTTGCCGTGCACCGCGAGTACTCGTCTCTCGGCCGCGGCTCTACATCGACTACACCGTACGCCGCCGCGACGTCGTCTTCTCGGGTGTACGACTACTTCGACTACTAACCTCGACTAGTAAACTTGTCGAGGGCGGCTACTATGTCATCAACAACTAGTCGGATCCACCTCCGACTAGTCGACTTCAAAGCAACAACCGTCGTGGCTCCATCACCGAGCGCCACGGCTTCGTCAACACTCGTCCGCGAATTAAGCTAAGTCACTTATTTCAATAATTATTCTTTCTTTGGCTTGCTCTCCACATACGGGAACCAAAGACTACTTCGTGTACGCCTCTCAACGGCTACCGCTAGCGCAGCTACACCATGCCGCTATTCCTTGGGGATTGTTGATCGACCGTCACGGGCTTGGTACACCAAATTAGGAGGCTCTTGCCACGACGTTTCATGTACCGAGTGCCGGAGGCGCACAACGGCTACACCCCGAGGAGGTGCCGCGCAATCCTCGCTCTCCGCCATGCGGAACAACGAGCAATCATGCTCTCTCTTGTCGCCATGTCGACTACCTTCATCTACCTCTTAATGGTCTCGCTCCGCAGTAGCACACGCCTTGATCCGCGCAAAGCCTCGGCTCTCCCGTCATGCCTCCACGCCCCCGGTGGCTATGGCTAAACGGGCTCCTCGCAGACCGGCGCTTAAACCCGCCTCTCCCGTCATGCCTCCACGCCCCCGGCGGCTATGGCTAAACAACGACCAAAGGGAGCGGGCGCTAAACCGCATCGGAGCTAACTACTCGACACCTAACGACCACAACAAGAGCATGACACATGACATTTACATCTATATTCATATTTGTATTTGTCATTTGTAGATTTAATTTCTACAAAAATGCTACATAATGTACACATCTTTACTTTCAAGTCAAGCTTCGGCAATGACTTTCCAGTACGCTTCACGTACCTCAACCGACGCAGGTAGTTCCCAAACTCGGGGGCTACGCACCAAATTACTACTCGACAACAACTCGAGTAGTCTCTGCTAGCTCTCTAGCTCGGGGGCTCAGCACCAACAACTACTCGACGTGGCTCCTACGGCTCACCTGGCGACGAGCTCGGGGGCTGAACGCTACAAGAGTACTCAGATGATGACTTCCGCAAACACTAAAGACCCTTGGATTGATTCTTCAATCGTTCCAAGGCTCGGGGGCTACTAGGCTACACCCATCGCCTGATTTTTTCAAGACGGAAGCGAGAATCAAGATTGACCCTCGCCGAGTCTACAACTCAACCTAAGGCTCGGGGGGATACTCCATATGGAGTGCGATTTCGCAATCGCACTTCCATATAATCTCGACTTCAAGACCGATGAGCCGGACCACCTTCCCGGCCCTCGCGACGGTTCAAGTACTATTGAAGACTTCTCCCCGGCAGTACTCGAGGACGCTCAAGAATTACTCGAAGAGGCTTCAAGACTACTCGAACTACTACTCTCGACCCCAACGTGCTCGGGGGCTTGTCGGGCATACACCCCGGTACTCATGCAAGGAAGGAAGAAGAGTAGAAGACGGACTCCTACTAGAATTCCCCTATAATTCTACTAGGACTCGTTCCGTGTAATCCTACTAGGACTCCTACCTTGTAACGGACTAGGAACCCACCCCCGGACTATATAAAGGAGGGCCGGGTACCTAGCCGAACATCCACAATCCCTCCGGGAACAACACCAAGCGCGAGGCGCAATACTACTCTAAACGAACGTAGGGTAGCTACTCCGGCTACCCGAATCCGTATAAATCTTGTGTCTTGTGTCCTCGCGCGGACCTTCGGGTTCGAGATCATGGCGATCCCCACCTTCTACCTTGTTGCGGGTACCTCCTATGGAGGACGAGAGGTTTAAACACCGACATGAGGTAAGGAGTTGCCTTTCGAGGGGTCGTGTGCTCGATAGGCGGGGGTCTCACACTTTGCTCTTGTGTTCGCGGGGTGACGCCAACCGTGCCCCCTCGCGCCGCCAAGGTGTTGAGGGCGGATGCGTCCGTCCCCACCGGGCGGCGCTCGTCAAGGGCGACGCGGGCTTGTTGACGGTTAATAGTTGTATCAAAGTTCGTTTGTGACTTGCAAGCGGACAAGTCTCCCGTCGTAGTCAAGGGACCCTTCTTCCCTCGAGTGGTGAACCCAAGGTATCGAATCCGTGGAACAATGTGCAACGCAAGGATTCAATCTAGTAAAGCAATATAAAGCTATCTAATGAAGACAAGTTGCATCTAATCTACTAACTCATAAAGAAAACGAATCTAATCTAATCTACTAAAGAGGTAGCAAGAGAAAGCAAGAGATAACCAATCTAGAGAGTCTAGATCATGCTTATGTTGTAGCTCCAAACAAGATAGATGAAGATAGAAAAGCGAATCTCATTAAAAGCATCTTTAAATCGTGGCCTTCCCATCCGACTCCGAAAACGCTCGCCTTTCGGAACCCCCGTTCGTCACAACGTATCCCTACTCATGCGGGTAGTCTAGGGCGAGTTCGATAAAACAAGTTGAAATCACTTGGCCGGTCCGTATGCACCTCTAGCCACCGCGGCTACAAGAGCACCCTATGTAATCTATCTTAAGTATAGATCGTAGAAGAAGCAAAACCAAGAAGAAAACAAAATCATCAAGAAGGCACTTGATCGCTAGAAATCGGATTCACTATAAAACTTCACCATGAATGATTACATGAACAAGATCACCACCGGGATCCCACCTCGATCTTGATCCTCGCTCCGAGCTCCGACGTGGTCTTCCATGCAAGGTTCCCACGTCGGCTAGGGAGACCCTAGACAACTAGCACGACCCTCATCTCCGAGATGGTGTCCCTCAAGCTTCTCTCGCTCCTCGGCGGCGGATTACGACTTGGATGATGCGTGGCTCTCGGTCGGGGGGCTATTAATAGCCCGAGAAGCAATTAGGTCAAAGAGGAGGCCGATTGGGCCCCGAAAAGGGCCGGGCGGCCGGCTCGGGCCCTTTTCGGCCCCGGCCTTGTCGCCTCTTTCGCCGGTGTTGCTTCCCGCGTCTTCTAGATCCTTTCCCCTTTTGCATGTGGGCCCTTGACGTCGGTTTCTCTCCGAATTGGACTCAACTCCTTGTCTTGCAAGATTCAAGCACTTTTCCGGTTCGGTCCTCGGAGTTTATCATCTTTTCGGGCTTGGTCCTCGGGCTCTTGGAGTCATGTTCACTTCATTGCTTGACTTGTACCGGCTTCAAGGTCTTGTCATGAGGTGCTTAACGAACTTATCCCGAAGTCTTGCTTTCAACATTAAAACCCTGCGTAAACACTTAACTCCAAAACCGACATGCACAAGTGAACTTGTTATACCACGGGGGTTAGTACCAATTGATAAGATACGAAAGCCATGCCAACACCGAAGGTAAACTCATGGCTAGGTTGACGGATTTTCACCGTCAACATCTCCCCCATGCTTAAACCTTGCTCGTCCTCGAGTAAGCCTTCGATGGATATCATCGTTGCCCTTCATTGTTTAAACCTTGCACTTGATCATACATGAAAAAACATAATGCTCTCAAAAGTTTAATTCGTTAAAGTTCCATAATGTACTAGCCTTCATCCCTACGGAGGGTAGATATTTAATTAAGCTTATCCCACAAGTATTAACATGCTCCCAAAATTCAAATGGATCTCGGAAATTTTGAAATAAAGAACAAGATAAAGAAAAGAGCTAAACCAAGTTCACAAATTTAAATCACCTTGCAAGTTGCTCATGAACTCTCATCTCACTTGTCTCTCAAGCCTATATATTCTACTCCTTTCCCTCTCATCACATATGTGGTAGGCTTTATATGGAGCTTTGGGAAAGTTTAGTCCTACCAAGATTTTATAAATGAGGTGTTGTCAAAACAAGACAAGCTTCTCATGGGCTTACCGAGACTCGTCAAAAAGGTCATTGGAAAATAATGTTAAGTTAAGGAGGGGAAAGAGAAAAATACACACACTTTAGATGAGTGGACATGTGCAAATGGCAAAGAGTGATCCCGAGGCACAAAGGAAGTCCTCGTTATCGGATTGCACATGGTTGGAAAATGAGAATGGATCTTTTAAACTTGAAGCCTTGAATGCACTCTTAGAGAACCGGGGAGTTCACTTTACGCATACTCATATTTTTTCTCTTTCTCATATTTCTCATTCTTTTGTTTCTTTCTTTCTTTCTTTCATTATATATATATATTTTTTTTTCTTGTGAGACTTTCACCTTGGAAGTCACGTACATCGCCTTTAAATATTCTTTCATACATTTTTTTTAAATTTGCTCCCCTATGAACTCTAAAACTGCACCTTACCTACCTCCTCCCCCATGCTTAGACGTTGCTCGTCCTCGAGCAAAGAGGCGAAAAATAAGGTAGGTACCGGAAATATTTTTCCTTTGGAGAGATACTTGAAATCTTCAATGTTAGCACCGTCTTGCGATCTTCCTTGAATTGATGATCCGTTCTCAACAATATGTTGTGGTCAAGGAGGTAATCACAAAAGATGATATTTGGTTTTAAGGGTGGATATCCGGCGAGGTTTGTGAGATCTCCAATGCGGGGATACACAATGCACGGATAAAAGGCTAGCCGAAAGGACCTTGATGTCGCCTAGAGGGGGGGGGGATGAATAGGCGTGACGACCAAATTAAATTTTTTCCCCCAAAACACTTGAGCCGACAAGTGCTCCACCGGCCGACCGGTGGTGGTGACCGGTCGACCCGGCCAAGCATCGGTCTTCACAGATGACACGGCCGACGGGTGCACCTCACCTGGTCGACCGGTGTAGCACAGAGAACCTGCAAAAACGACTTCAAGCGCCTCTTGGCTTCTAGCACGAACCAAACTCGGGGTGTGGCTCTTGTAGATGATCACAAGCAGAGTAATGAGCCCTGCACACACAAGTAACACACCCAAGTAGATCGAAGCGGAAGCAAATGATATATGCTAGAAAAACAACTTAGAGAGAAGAACCACACGAGGAAGCAAGGATTTGTTTCCCGAAGTTCACCACCCACTGAGGAATGGCTACGTCTCCGTTGAGGAGCTTGTAAGGGACGATTCCCACAACAAGCCGGTCTCTTTCAACCACTTTCCTCCTTTCCACTAAGGTGATCTTTTCCACGAAGAGGCAAGATCGCAGCCCTCACAAACTTCCCGCTGCTCACCACAACCTTGGGAGCTAGCCGGCGACACCTAGCCGTCTAGGAGGCAAACCTCCAAGAGTAACAAATGCACCAAAGTTTGTAGACTCGTAACCAAAGTGCTCAAGCTATGGAACCCGCTCTTGTTAGCTCACAAAGTCACTCCTAGGCTCACTTTCTCAACCCAACACAAAGATGATGGCTTGAATCCACAAATCTCACAAAGAGATGGTTGGGGAGAGCCACTAAGGCTTAGAGCTAGTTAGAAATGGCTTGGGATCTCAAAGCAACAACACTAGAAGCAAGAACCCTCACCGAAGAGGGCTTGGGGTATTTATACCCCTCAAAGAAGAAAACTAGCCGTTAGACCCGGTGGCACCGGCCGGACTCGGCAGGTGCCCTACACCGGTCGGACCGGTGTATGAAAAACTAGCCGTTGGGCTAGCGGCACCGGCCGTACCGGTGCCCTCCGACCGGTCGACCGGTCGGGCCCGAGTTGCCCCAAAACCTCTTTTAGAGAAACTAGCACTTCACCATCAAGATGAAATGACCCGAGTTAGGTTAGGAGGGTTAGTTAGCACACTCAAGGGCTAGATCTCACTTAGGTCAACTAATGAGCACTTTGACTTGGTCAACTTGCTAAGTTGCATCCCTCTTGATAGTACGGCGTACCTATACTCAAGAAAAGAGTAAAAGAGCTTTGATGACCTCTTGAGCTTGAACAACTTCAATTCTTGCCATACTTGATCGATAACCACTTGAGGGCTTTCAACATAGCCTTTGACTTGAGCACATCCATACTTGAGCTAGTGACTTAGGATCTATCCATATAGCATGAGAATGCACACTTGGATCCATGGCCACTCCATGTTGCCAATCTTAACAAGTTGATGACTTGCAAAGCTTCCCTCGATTAAGGTTTGAATATGATACTTGAAGACCCCACGGATGCTAGACCTTCACCCTAGCAAAACACTTATGGCGGCTTAGCTACGGCCCCAAAGATTGCTTAGTCCCTCACCCTAGACATCTCGGTTGATCTCTTCATCACTTATCCAATCCACTTTGAGTTCCACTTTGCTTCACACGCAATTAGCCTTCATTTGAAAGTCCCGCTTCAAATGCTTGATCTTGATTGACAACGGATATGCAAGCTTCCATTTTTAGAACCATGAAATGTATACTCATCATCTTGTTCTCCTTTAATAAACCCATGAAGCCTTGTACCAAATACTTATCTTTGTAGATGTGAGCCATAAAATACATCCATATTTAAAATACTTCAAAAGTAGCTCATGAATATATAATGAACACTGCTCACGATCTTAGACAAAAGCATTAGTCCTTTAATCGCCTTGTCATTCAATTCACCAAAATCCACTTAGGGGCCTAGATGCACTTTCAATCTCCCCCTTTTTGGTGATTGATGACAACTCGATTAAAGCTTACAAATAAAGCAATAAAGCGCATTTAGACTCTTAGATATAGCTAGAGCTCCCCCTTAATTTGTGCTTGAGTTTGATTTCAAGAAAATGGCCTTAAATGCCATTAGCACAAATTTGGAAGAAAAGTCGTGTGAGCTCCCCCTATATCTTAGAATCAGTGGAGTGCAACATGTGTGAGTGACAAAATAAAATCCGTGATGCGTATGACAAGATATGCACAAAGCAAAGAAAAATGAGCCGATTGGGCAAAGACGGCAGACCGTGCACCCGACCGGTCGTCAGACCGGTCCGGCCCGGCTCTCCCAATCCGGGCGGCACCGGTCGGGGCCGGTGCCCCGACCGGCCGGACTGGGCCAGTCCGGTTAGTGCACAAAGCAACGAAGTGTGTGCTATTTGGTCCAAGGTGATCATGCCGGGGTTGCAAGCCGGTTTAGATCACTTTGCTCCATATAGCCAACACAAACAAACACCATTCAAAGCATGCATCACAATCTATCAATAAAGTCGCTTAAATATTACATTAAGGATTAAAACACACGGTGGCACTCATACAAAAGTTCTCAAGTCCACTAAGATCAAATTCTAACTTATTACACGATTTCTCTCAAATGCCGGCGAGCCACCGGTCGGACGGTGCGGTGGCACCTGGTCGAGCCGGTGCAACACGAACAGCAGCCCCCGACAAAGACAAACTTGAGGCTTTAATCGCGATTCTTCTCCCCCTTTGTCATCAAGCATCCAAGAAGGGCCTGGAGAAGAAGCAGCAGCTGATCACTGTCCTTGTGAGCCGTCTCCTGGGTGAGAGCTCCCTCCTATTTGAGAGTCGTCAAGAATCCAATGCAAAGGAGAGTTTAGGTAAATCGATTCCGAGACGTTGATCTGAGATGGATGAGCTATGGGAGCACAGCTTTTACCATAGAAGTACGGGTCGTAGCCAAAGATCTCGGCGGAGAAGCGAGCGCCCCAATCGTGTACTTGCTCGGGAGGTGGAGGAGGTGGGGGTGCTTGCTCCGTTCCATGAAGTGAGACGATCCTGCTACGTCCGGAGGAGGAGGTACAAAGGGTGGAGGAGGTGGAGGTACTGATGAAGATGATCCTTGCCCTTGCTGAGACTCGAAGAACATAGGGCCGTATTGGTTAAGCAAATCCGAGTTGGCCCATCCTCTCATCCTTTCTTCAAAGGAAGGTATCTCACCGGAGGAGATTCTGGAGATGGTGGAGATCGAGGTGGTTGAAAACCTTGGGCATTGTGCATGAGCTTCATCGTATCCCGCATTTGCTTGTTTGCCCGCCTTGACCTTTGTTGCTCCACCCGGATGTCATGTCGGCTCCGACACATCCCAAAAATGAAGTTGAGAAACTTCTTCAAAGGAGAGGTGGATGCGGGGTCCGCCCGGCTGCCGGCCTCCCCACCGGTCGGACCGGTGCTCAGGCACCGGCCGACCGTGCCGGCTCGAGCACCCGGCCCGAGGCGAAACCGGCCGACCCGCACCCTCCTCAAAAATTTCTTCCTCCCGTTCGGTGCATGCTCAACTCTAGGAGATGGAACCCGAGGATTCTTGCTAGGATTGAGCTTCGGAGGCTTGTGTGTCACATTCTTCGGAAATTTCGTCTTTGCAACCTTTTCAATCATATACATGATGTAGGGGCCGTAGCCGCAAATTTTCTTGGGGTCTTCGGATAGATGCTTAATCTCTTGCCAAATGAAGTCCCCAACACCGAATTCTCGGAGCTCCCGGCCTCAAAGCCACCATCAAGTTTTTCTGAAACTTAGTGATTTCTGAGGGGTTTCCATCTCTAGGTGTGATAGATACCCTAAGTAGCCTATTTAGGACAGCGAAGTAGGTATAGAGGTTCTTCACCTTCCCAAAGTTGGCGTGCTCACCGCGAGGGTACATCACGTGCAAAGCATCCTTCTCTAGCTCCCCCTCATCATGGAGCTTCCTTAGCTCCCCATCTCCTGCCATGATCCCAAAGCATCTCAAGAATCTGTGGAACGTAATGGAGTACCTTTGGCCGTTAGTCATCCAAATCATGGCCCTGTCGGCCTCAATGTGACCAAAGTGCACTGTGGCAAAGAATTGGGCGATAATCTCTTTATTCCAATCGTGTCGGAACCCCATAAGTGACTTGACCCTTTGCCTCTCACAGTTGCTGATTACTTCATCAAAAATAGGGTCTTCTTTCCTTGCCATGTGCCCCCAATCCACAACTGAGCCTTGTGTGTGATCTTGGGCTTCTTTATAATCACTGTAGCATAGTAGTCTTGCTGAAATTTAGCCCAAAACCTAGGATCCGATGCGGTCTTGCCCTCCTCATAAGGGTTCTTGTCCCTTAGCTTCTTCAGGGCCTTGGTCATCCCTGACCCGTGGTACTTAACCGGCCGATCAGGATAAATGTAGGTAGGTGGCATGATCCTCAGCCTACCCTGATCGTCGTCGTCCTCTTCCATGGCATCCACATCCTCTTCCTCTTCCTCCTCATCCTCATCCTCATCCTCAGCACCATCGCTGTCTGACCCAGCCTCCTGGTGCCTCCTCAACTCAAACTGACCCGGATAAGTTTCATCTTCAACATTGTCATCGCTGCTTGTTCCGGTGTCACCTCCTAAGTCGGGATCCTCAGTGCTTGTTTGAGCTGAGCGGCGTCTCAATCTCTTGCCGCTGATGTTGACAGTGCTGCCCCCTTCCCCAAAATCACCGGGGACAGCTCCTCGGCGAGTGAGGACTTCCTCTCTTCTTTTCTTAGCCCCTTCCTTTTCCCGCACCATAGCTGCTGTCCTGAGTCACACAAAGGATGACAAGGGTGTATAAGACTCCAGGAAAAAGATTGAATTGAATTGGAATTGAAACTTGAAAGTTCAGAACAATTGGGTCTGTTCTGGGCCACACCGGTCAGACCGGTGAGGGGCACCGGTCAGACCGGTGCCACCCAGAACAGAGCCAATAGCTCTCACATTCAATCTGAGCAGCTGTTGATCTAAGATTTGGTCTAGATAAACAAAAGACACCCTAGAATAGATAAGTGTTGAAAAACAAGAAGAAAACACAATTTGGGGTTGGACATGCGCCACCGGTCAGACCGGTGACGGCCACCGGTCAGACCGGTGAAGGCCGTCCGCACCCAATTTGTGATTTCTCACAATGTGTCCAACAAAACGCTATGGATCTATAGGAATGTCTTCTAGGTGATCTCGTAAGATGTTCTACCAAAGGAAATTCAAAACTTTGCACCAAGTGAGGAGATCGGGCAAAAGAAAGGTTTGAATACCTTTGGAGAGATGAACTCGAGTTGAATCCGAGAAACACGAGGGGGAAAGTGAAGAGGGGCCTCGGGAGATCCTTTTGCTTCCAATCTTGAGGCTTTTCCTTGGTTGAATCTTCAAATCACCATGGATTGTGAGAGAGGTGAAAGAGAGGAGAGAGGGAGGTGTTCACGGTTTGGAGGCAGTGGTGGGATGGTGAATAATGGAGGAGAGAGAGAAGGAGGGGGGTAAAAGGATTCCTTTTACAGTGGCCCCACGGGCTGACGCCGGGCGTCACCGGTCGGACCGGTGGACGGCCACCGGCCGACCGGTGACAGGCGGCGCAGTCAAGCCGGAGAGGCCATATCGGTTTTTCCGCCCCCCATCGGTAGAACCGAAGATCCCGATAAAATTCAAAGAGAGAGTCCTTATCGGTAGAACCGACATTCCCTCGGTATTACCGTCCCTTTTCCTCCTTTTTGAGATTTTGCTCCTTGAAACTTCTCCAAATATGTTATAGACCAATTCTCATCCACTTAGGTTGCATTAACACGATTGTGTGACTTCAAGGTCACCACCGGGCCGACCGGTGGCTTGCACCTCGGACCGGTGCGGCCTTGAGAAACAAAAATTGAGCCACAACACGAATTTTTATTTCAACCTTTAGGGAAGTCTTGGATAAGAGATATTAAGTTGATATTGATCCAAAAACCATCAATTCTTAGAAGAATGAGGATTACCAATCTAATTTGCGAATTCTTGATTCTTCCAAGATTGAGAGAGACAAAAAGAATGGATTTTTAGGGACTTGAGAAAATCTTCTTAACCGTGACTAGCCATCAATCAAACAAGGAGAACTATAGTCACAACTAAGTTGATTGGGTCACTAAGACCAAGAACCAAATATTTTTCAAAGAAAGCACACTTCCCGTTCATGCTAGTTGATTTTTCGAAAACATCTATCCTATATCACAAAATGCATGCATCCACTTCAAATGAATGCCCTAACAAGCATATTTGGCTCATATCTCCATCCTCGAGACACAAAGACGAGTAGAAGAAAAGATATCAACCAAATATCTAGAGAGGAGCGCAAGAGGTCCATTTGAAGCAATTACATGCCAAGGATGGCACACTAGCATGTTGTTATGGCCTAGATGCATTACGGTATTTCAATGAGTTTCGTGAAAACATACCTTTGCCTTAAGACCATTTCATTTGTGCATATACTAACTTTCAAACAATGTTAGCTCTTACTTGTTCTTTTGGAGGTTACGCTTATCGAGAGCTTCCTTTGATATGCATAAACGAATGAGACTACAATATCACTTAGAAGAAGTTG
Organism: Cenchrus americanus; assembly: GCA_947561735.1. NCBI lineage: Eukaryota > Viridiplantae > Streptophyta > Magnoliopsida > Poales > Poaceae > Cenchrus > Cenchrus americanus. Next base: position 85,125,083 of record OX387240.1, on the reverse strand, counting down.
TTAGTCCCATAAGTGACTCAAGTTTTGTAATGAGCTCCCCCTTAAGTAGTGCTAGAGAATTTGAATTTCTCGACCAAGGCACTTTGCTCAATCAAGAACATGTTGAGGCTCATTCCAAAACTTGGTCAAAACACACAAATGATTTGATAATTGACATGTGTTCGCCTTCTCATAACCTTTGACGCCAAATCACCCTTCTTCTTGAGAGTTTGGACAACCCCGGGTCACCCGGGTACTCATGCCGGGTCACCTTGCAGCTTACAGAGGCGTATCAGGTCACCCGGGCACCCGTGCCGGGTCACCTGCCCAAGTTGCACTGGTTGCATTGGCACCGGTCGACGGGCATGTGCACTGGCCGTCCCATGGGTGACCACCACTTGGTCCATTTTGGTGATTTTTCCTTCCCTTTTTCTTGAGTGAGTGAATGTATTCACTAATTTCAGTCCTGCAAACAAGGATAAGGCATTGCTCTACTAGAGAGCCATTAAAGGCATCGAATGGCATGAGAAGGTAAATCTTAAAAAAATAGTCAAAGTCACCACCTCATGCTTTGCTCATGCAAGAAGAGCTTCACATGAGTGTTCACCAAGAACCAAAGTGACTTAGACTCAATCGGGCGCATTAGTTACCGAGATGTCATTGATTTCACGAAATATATGAGTTTGCTCTTCACATGGTCAATTGAATTCATCAAGATTTCTAAGTCCTCCAACCATGTGCTCAATGCATCTCTTTCAACCTGCAAGCTCGTAAGCATTCCTCGGTACCACCGCACTTGTTGGGTCCTATTGGGTTAGTTACAAGGTGCTTAGGAACCCAAATAGTTCTCATGCTATAATGAGGTGAACTAATCTCCCTCATAGCACAAGTTCTATTCTTATCGTTCCTAAGCTTATGGAAATCATAATGGACAAGGTTTGATTTAGGAACGTTACCATTTGGGCAATCCTTGCCCATGTGACCCTTTTGACGGCATTCGTAGCAAATGCGACTTTTGTTCTTGTTGGTCACCCCATTCCTTACAATTTCTTTTCTACACTTGCTTCTGAGACTTGTTCTTGGAGAAGGTGGCTTCCTTGCCTTGTTTGCTTGAAGTGAGGCCGTCTCTGCAAGACGGCCGACCGCCGGTGGCATGCACCGGCTCGACCGGTCACGGTCGAGTCACTGCCCGTTGTTGCTTTTGGGCACGAGTTGGCAAGGTGTCCCTTCTCTCTGCACTTGTAGCACACCCTCCACTTGTTGGAGCTTCTAGGCTTCTTGGAGAGTGACTCTTGTGCCTTGTGCTTGATCGGGCGATATTGGGGTTTGATTTGCCCAACCTCGCTCTTTTCTTGAATCTTGTGCTTGTGGAACCTTGTAGCTTGTTGAGGGGTTGAACTAGTGGCGGTTGATCCCTTCCCAAGCTTCTTCACCATGCTTTCACGGTTATCTTGAGAAGGTTGCACTTTGCTCTTCTCCTTCAACACACACAAGTCCTTTTGGAGCTTTTCGACCTCTTGCTTTAGTTTGTCATTTTCAACGCCTATGAGGTCTTCACAAGATTCTACAAGTACATGCTCAATGCTAGATTGGCTTGCTTGAGACAAACAATCATTAGCGCTAGATAAAACAACTTGAACTTGTGAGCAAGTGCATGTGTGAGATAGAGGTTGTAGAGATTTTACCGATGAAAGCACAACCTCATGGGCTATCTCTAGTGTTGCATAAGAATCAACAAGCTTCTCAAAGGAAAGTTCAAGTTCATTGTGATTAGCTTGTAGGACCATATGCTCGCTAGTGAGCTTCGCTAGTTTGGCTTCTAGATCATCATTGGCATCTTCTTCTAATTTAGCTCTACAAGCAAAGGATTTGATGTCATGATCATATTTGTTAGCCAATGTTTCATACTTACAAACCAAGGATGCAAGTTCGGATTTGAGAAGCTCAAGTTCTCTTGACGAGGAGCTTGAGGCTTCAATCTTTTGGTCCTTAGCCCCTTTGGCTTGTCTCTTCTTCTTGCTTCTCTTCTCCTTCTTGGCCATCAAGCAAGTTGGTGTGCCTCTCTCGGCAGCCGGTCGACCGGTGGGTGTCACGGTCCGACCGGTCCCCTCGCAGAGGACGGCGTCTTCGCTTCTTTGCTCTTCTTCTTGCTTGAGGTTTGATGCTTGAGGCTCGGTGGATGTTGTATAGGTAGGGCACATCTCCACTGACTCATCTTCATCATCACTCTCGAGTTCATCCCATTTGGTGTTTACCAACTCAAGTAGTAATTTCCAAATGAGATGAGCATCTTCGGAAATCTTTTTGCTCTTCAAGATAATGTACTTTAGTTCGCTACATACACAGCTACACAAAAGGTTAGTAACAAGAGCATTAAGTCGCTTCTTCTCCAAGTCCATTGGCGAGACACATGTCTCATCCTTTGGAAGGATACTCGCAACCATAATGCTCTCAGCGGTAGGGCCCAAAACCTTAAGTGCAATGTGAACATTAGAGCACCAAGAAGAATAGTTTGAGCCATCTAGAGCTAGAGGCTCAAACGGTACCTCACAAGTTGTCGACATCGAAGAACTCCAAGCGGTTAAGCTCGAATCGGAGCACCAAGCTCGATACCAATTGAAAGGACCTTGATGTCGCCTAGAGGGGGGGGGATGAATAGGCGTGACGACCAAATTAAATTTTTTCCCCCAAAACACTTGAGCCGACGGTGCTCCACCGGTCGGACCGGTGGTGGTGACCGGTCGGACCGGTCAAATCGGTCTTCACTGATGACACCGGCCGACCGGTGCACCTCACCCGGTCGAGGCCGGTGTAGCACGAAGAACCCGCAAAAACAACTTCAAGCGCCTCTTGGCTTCTAGCACGAACCAAACTCGGGGTGTGGCTCTTGTAGATGATCACAAGCGAGTAATGAGCCCCGCACACACAAGTAACACACCCAAGTAGATTGAAGCGGAAGCAAATGATATATGCTAGAAAAACAACTTAGAGAGAAGAACCACACGAGGAAGCAAGGATTTGTTTCCCGAAGTTCACCACCCACCGAGGAATGGCTACGTCTCCGTTGAGGAGCTTGTAAGGGACGATTCCCACAACAAGCCGGTCTCTTTCAACCACTTTCCTCCTTTCCACTAAGGTGATCTTTTCCACGAAGAGGCAAGATCGCAGCCCTCACAAACTTCCCTGCTCGCTCACCACAACCTTGGGAGCTAGCCGGCGACACCTAGCCGTCTAGGAGGCAAACCTCCAAGAGTAACAAATGCACCAAAGTTTGTAGACTCGTAACCAAAGTGCTCAAGCTATGGAACCTGCTCTTGTTAGCTCACAAAGTCACTCCTAGGCTCACTTTCTCAACCCAACACAAAGATGATGGCTTGAATCCACAAATCTCACAAAGAGATGGTTGGGGAGAGCCACTAAGGCTTAGAGCTAGTTAGAAATGGCTTGGGATCTCAAAGCAACAACACTAGAAGCAAGCAACCCTCACCCGAAGAGGGCTTGGGGTATTTATACCCCTCAAAGAAGAAAACTAGCCGTTAGACCCGGTGGCACCGGTCAGACCGGTGCCCTACACCGGTCAGACCGGTGTATGAAAAACTAGCCGTTGGGCTAGCGGCACCGGTCAGACCGGTGCCTCTGACCGGTCAGACCGGTCAGGCCCCGAGTTGCCCCAAAACCTCTTTTAGAGAAACTAGCACTTCACCATCAAGATGAAATGACCCAGGTTAGGTTAGGAGGGTTAGTTAGCACACTCAAGGGCTAGATCTCACTTAGGTCAACTAATGAGCACTTTGACTTGGTCAACTTGCTAAGTTGCATCCCTCTTGATAGTACGGCATACCTATACTCAAGAAAAGAGTAAAAGAGCTTCAATGACTTCTTGAGCTTGAACAACTTCAATTCTTGCCATACTTGATCGATAACCACTTTGAGGGCTTTCAACATAGCCTTTGACTTGAGCACATCCATACTTGAGCTAGTGACTTAGGATCTATCCTTATAGCACGAGAATGCACACTTGGATCCATGGCCACTCCATGTTGCCAATCTTAATGAGTTGATGACTTGCAAAGCTTCCCTCGGTTAAGGTTTGAATATGATACTTGAAGACCCCACGGATGCTAGACCTTCACCCTAGCAAAAACACTTATGGCGGCTTAGCTACGGCCCCAAAGATTGCTTAGTCCCTCACCCTAGACATCTCGGTTGATCTCTTCATCACTTATCCAATCCACTTTGAGTTCCACTTTGCTTCACACGCAATTAGCCTTCATTTGAAAGTCCCGCTTCAAATGCTTGATCTTGATTGACAACGGATATGCAAGCTTCCATTTTTAGAACCATGAATTGTATACTCATCATCTTGTTCTCCTTTAATAAACCCATGAAGCCTTGTACCAAATACTTATCTTTGTAGATGTGAGCCATAAAATACATCCATATTTAAAATACTTCAAAAGTAGCTCATGAATATATAATGAACACCTGCTCACGATCTTAGACAAAAGCATTAGTCCTTTAATCGCCTTGTCATTCAATTCACCAAAATCCACTTAGGGGCCTAGATGCACTTTCACTAGCAAAAAGATAGATACGCAAAAACGGAATGACCGGCTTCTTAGTCTCGGGCCGGAGAAATCTTGGCCTGCAATAACTCACCCAAAAATAAATCTTGTATACTAAGTTTTTGCACTCAAATATTTATATGGCTCTGGATAGGTAGAGCAACACGCAAGTGGTATTTATGACAAGGTTAGCTTTACATTTAAGAACAAAAATAAATCATCTTTAATCCATCTAAAACTTGAGAGCACATAAAACACTACGGGTCATTATTTTTATCATAACCTCCGCTAAAGATTAAGCTAGCATTTAGATAAATTCAGATTTGTATTTTTAAGAGAGCACTAGGTTAAACATGCATAAATCGATTACAAAGATAAACAAAGCGGCAATTATAATCATATATCATCATGGCACAAATTTTGTAACTTTACTAATGGTAAAAACTTGGTGGTGACATTATTCATGATGAAAATAAAAACTAACACACACACTGAAAATTAAACTAAAAACTAAAAATTAAAGTAAAACAGAAAATACTACGCAAACATAGGCACATCCAAGCTGAAAATTAAAGAAAAGGGGGTAAAGGAAAGATAACTAAAGCTCCTCCTCTCTCTAATCTTCCGCCGGTGGTTGATATTGATAGTCTTGGTTGTTGTACCCTTACTTGTAATAGGAATGCACCACTCCTCCTATGAATTGTCCGACGGTGCTAGGTGAAGGTGTCCAAGCACATAAGCAACGTTTGCATTTCCTTCACCCATTTGGTTTGCATTGGTTAGGATGGCTGCAATAATTTGCATGTTCCTTGCAGCGTATCCTCCAATGGTGGCCACATTTTGTTGTGGTTGAGGAAGGTGTGCATATGGCTTCGCAAAGGCTACGTTGGGCACCGCAAAAATGGTGGGGGTATGGCTGCACCACTCCCCCATGCTTGCATTGGTACACCACCGTAGTAACTTGGCGGCGCCGGGTTCCTCCCAATGGTGGAACATTATTTTGTTGTGCACCTTATTCTTGGGCCATAGAAGATCCTTCTCCTATAATCCTTCTCTTTTATTTTTCTTCTCCCGGCACAAGAAGTCCTTCCTCTAACCAATCTTCTTCCCCTCAACAAAAAGTCTTAATCTTCAATCCGGAAGGGGCAAATTCACCTAGGCCACTTGGAAGCCTCCTCTCTCATCTTCACTTTTATATTTTTCTTTCTTCATATATTCCTAGGGAAGTCCCGGTAGGAGATGATTCGGGTTCCTTGTAATACCCGGTTTTAAAGAGATAGCCAATATGGAGAGGCAACACCCCGAACCAATATCTCCCGAACTCGATGTTGCTTAACAACACCACCGGTTGATCATAGGTGAGTGGGGTCTATTGGCCACTTGGCAATCAAAGCCGAGTAAAGCCAATTCAACTCCGTGTTGGTTATCTATGTCTCTCTTATTTTCCCCAAAAATCCAATTGCACAAAAGTGACACACTTGGATAATGGGTTCCGGATAGTATTTCTTCGTTGATGGTCTCCTCCCGTGATCATACTCCAAAAACTTTCCCATGTGCCTCATGCACATCCACTTGTTCCGGAGCTCCCTTTTGAAAATAGGGGACACTCGCCCATGGGTCTACGATACTAGAACATGCAATCATTTCGAACATGAAAACCAATCTAATCTATCGGGGATTGTGTTGAATGGATCCAAGGAAGCATTGAGGTCTATACTCCCTTTACGTCATGGTAGCTAGCCTTAAGCATTAAAGTATCTCCAACACAAGATGATAGATAGATAATCCAACAAAGTGTGATTACATCTCAAGATCGATTGCAACCCATGGATGAAAGGAGATTACCCCATCAAGGTTCTAGAAATAGCATCGTTGATCAAGGTTACCCTTCGACGGTGTCTTTCTTCTTCTCCACTTGTGGGCTCCCTCCAACGGAATGAGAGACTCAGCACTCCTTCATCAAGGGTATGCGCCATGGTCATGAAAATTTCCTAGGCAAATTCCTTGTGGGTGTTTGCCGACACTCCGTTAGAGAATTGCACCGGTGTCCCGTATGGAAACCCACTATGTGGAGAGCTTGGTCGTCGATGTCGACGTTCGCTACAAGCCTCTACTTAAGGCGAGCGAGCTTCTTCTCCTCCTCCTCCGTCATGATGACATACCCCTCGGAATATCGCGGAGCGTATGGAGGTGGAGTGGATGATCGTGTCAAGTGGCGAGGTTGGACGAGCGGCTCCTCCATATGTCGTGTGGCCCTCATGCCACCAAGGAGAAGAGTGTGGTTCCTCCTCGGTGGTGCCGTGTCCTCCTCCATACTCGAGGAGACTCGGAAACCGAGTGCCTTCTCGAAGAGGATGATGGCTTAGACGACGATGATCCCTTCTTCTTCAGTGAAAAGGCTTGTAGTTTTCTTCCATGATTGCAGCACTCTCCCTCACAAATATATATCCGGGGTTTTCATCCGGTAATAAGGTACACAAATATTATTTTGGAGTCTGGACTTTGAGTGGATTAAGGGTGTGGATTTTTTTGAGCTATCAAGCTTGGGAAGGTTGGCTATGTCTACGGAGGTTCTAGGCACACAAACTTGAACACACAAACTGAGGAAGGAGAGGGAAGCTTGCTCGCGTAAACCGGGAGCCGGGGGGGGGGGGGGGCTCCTTAGTAGGGGAGGCGGCCGGCCGGGGGCCGACCGGCCCGGGTGGCCTGGTGCTCCTCCTCGCCTCGGCTTTCTTCCGGCATGATCATCTCGCCTCTACAACTTTCCCCGCCCGCGTGCTCCACAAGTTGCACCGCCCAAACGCTCTCGTCCACTCATTGGTCCTTCCACTTGATGCTTCATGCCTTGAGTCATGTCCATGCTCCCTTGCTTCACTTGCTTCACATGCCACCATGAAATTCCTGCAAAGTTTGCTTGCTGCCCACCATGTTTGTCCTTTGCATGTGGACTTGGTGGACTTGGTGCATGCATGATTAATTCAAACTAGATTGCCTCCCTTTAAGTGAGTTTAAGGCTAAGCACTCCTCTAATTTCAAAATTTAAAAATATTTTTCAGAGCCATGCAAGAGCTCAAGCATAAATTTAAAGAAGTTTTTAAACCATTAAAAACAAATGTAAGTCGAAAATATTTTCCGACTACGTTGATATCGGTCTCACCGGTATTGTTTGCCTTCATTAGTTGAGAGCAAGCTTTTCCCGGCTTGATTAGATGAGAGAGATTTTGAATGAAATAAAATTAAGTGAGGCTTAGAAAAATTCTAATCTTAGAGAAACCAAGGATATGGATTTTTAAACCAACCAAAAATCAAGTTTCTAGGTTCACGCGAGTCCTACCACATGCTGAAATTTAAATAACATCTAGATACAAGTCGTGGCTCTACTCGAGTGTTTTTAGCATGAAAAACAAGTCAACCACAGCACCATAATGAGGGTGAAGGGTTGAGTTAGGTTCTGAATTTTTTTTTTGGTTGTGGTTTCTCGAAAAAGAAGCAAACAATCACATAGGATGGTTCATGTAAAGGGTTTACGATCAAGAAAAATATTCAACCAAGAATTATGTCTCTAATATTGTTCAATCATTCTAAGTCTAATGTTTTGCGTAGTAAAATTCAAAACTGAATTAAATTTAGAAAGACTTGAAAAACCCGGATTCGTGTTGTCCTCCCGGTAGCTTATTCTTGACTCGACGAAACGGGTTGCCTCCCGCCTAGCGCTTCGTTTATAGTCCATGGCTAGACTTCTTCACTTGATTACTCCGGATCAACGCTCTTTGCGGGCGTTGCAATCTTGGGTACCCACTTCGGCTTAGTCATTTTTTTTGGTCTTCACAGGCTGGCTTTGTCCTTTGGTCTTGACGGATGCAACAACTTCCTTGTGGCTCGGCATCTCGAACTCCGGTCCTTCGGTCGTGATCTTCATGGTCTCTAGTGTGATCCTTCATATCTCCCGAATGAGTTTGAGTAGCCTTTGCCGTCTTGGGACCTTGGAGTTGTCTCGGATATTCTTCTTTGTTACCCATCGGGCGCCCGGCAAGTTGTCCCTCTTGCGTCTCTAGCATCTTCATCATGATGAACACTTCTCCTCGCATGTGGATCTTGCCATGGCAGCCTTTAGGTGTTGAGCTTCTTTCTCTATCTCCATCTTCTCCATCCTTGTTGATCTTGAACGGCCTTCCGGCGTCTTGACTTGGAGGTGGTGATTCCCTTAGAGATTTTGATGGTCCTTCGAGTTTGACTTTTGAATCTAGGGTTTCCAACCCTTTAGCTTGTGTTGCACGTCACCTTTGCCTGTAAAGTTTTCCTGGATCATCCACAAAAAAGTTTGGGTTTCTTGGAGAGGTAGCCAACCATCTCCGGTTAGGGTTAGCAATAAAACAAAAATCTAAAAAGAAAAGAAAAATCAGGGTTCATCAAGACTAGATTAGATTAATTTTTTTTCTTTTTGAGGATGATCAAACATAAGAGATGCAAAAGAAAATCAAAAGAAAAACGAGGAAGATAAGCGATACTAGATCGGATCTTGATTGCTTGTTCCCCGGCAACGGTGCCGGAAAAAGGGGCTTGTTGACGGTTAATAGTTGTATCAAAGTTCGTTTGTGACTTGCAAGCGGACAAGTCTCCCGTCGTAGTCATGGGACCCTTCTTCCCTCGAGTGGTGAACCCAAGGTATCGAATCCGTGGAACAATGTGCAACGCAAGGATTCAATCTAGTAAAGCAAGGTAAAGCTATCTAATGAAGACAAGTTGCATCTAATCTACTAACTCATAAAGAAAACGAATCTAATCTAATCTACTAAAGAGGTAGCAAGAGAAAGCAAGAGATAACCAATCTAGAGAGTCTAGATCATGCTTATGTTGTAGCTCCAAACAAGATAGATGAAGATAGAAAAGCGAATCTCATTAAAAGCATCTTTAAATCGTGGCCTTCCCATCCGACTCCGAAAACGCCCGCCTTTCGGAACCCCCGTTCGTCACAACGTATCCCTATTCATGTGTGTAGTCTAGGGCGAGTTCGATAATAACAAGTTGAAATCACTTGGCCGGTCCGGTATGCACCTCTAGCCACCGCAGCTACAAGAGCACCTTATGTAATCTATTTTAAGTATAGATCGTAGAAGAAGCAAAACCAAGAAGAAAACAAAATCATCGAGAAGGCACTTGATCGCTAGAAATCGGATTAACTATAAAAACTTCACCATGAATGATTACATGAACAAGATCACCACCGGGATCCTACCTCGATCTTGATCCTCGCTCCGAGCTCCGACGTGGTCTTCCATGCAAGGTTCCCACGTCGACTAGGGAGACCCTAGACAACTAGCACGACCCTCATCTCCGAGATGGTGTCCCTCAAGCTTCTCTGCTCCTCGGCGGCGGATTACGACTTGGATGATGCATGGATCTCGGTCGGGGGGCTATTAATAGCCCGAGAAGCAATTAGGTCAAAGAGGAGGCCGATTGGGCCCCGAAAAGGGCTGGGCCGGCCGGCCTGGGCCGGCCGGCCGGGCCGATCGGCCTGGGCCGACCAGCCTGGGCCCTTTTCGGCCCAGTTTGCTGCCTCCTTCGCCTGGTGTTGCTTCCCGCGTCTTCTAGATCCTTTCCCCTTTTGCATGTGGGCCCTTGACGTCGGTTTCTCTCCGAATTGGACTCAACTCCTTGTCTTGCAAGATTCAGCACTTTTCTGGTTCGGTCCTCGGAGTTTATCATCTTCTCGGGCTTGGTCCTCGGGCTCTTGGAGTCATGTTCACTTCATTGCTTGACTTGTATTGGGCTTCAAGGTCTTGTCATGAGGTGCTTAATGAACTTATCCCGGAAGTCTTGCTTTCAACGTTAAAACCCTGCGTAAACACTTAACTCCAAAACCGACATGCACAAGTGAACTTGTTATACCACGGGGGTTAGTACCAATTGATAAGATACGAAGTCATGCCAACACCGAAGGTAAACTCATGGCTAGGTTAACAGATTTTCACCGTCAACAACGACGTAGGGTCCCTCCCATGGGGGTGACAACTTGTGGCGGCTTCGATTATCTTAGCGTAGTCTTAGGACGAGGTCCCCCTTGCCGAAGTCTCGCCGCCGCACCTTTCGAGCTTGGTAGCGCCTTAAGGACTGCCGGCACCTCGCGGAATGCTTCGGGGCCACGATGCGTGCCTCATCTAGCCGGTCCGGCGAGTCCTCGTGGGCTCGCCGGTTGGCACCTTCGTCGTAGCCCCGGACCGTAACGCCCGCGTTTTTAGCTCCTAATAAATCACCCGATAAATCACGCGTGTTTTCAAAACTTTCCCGCCGAGCTCATCCAAAACCCTGGTCACCTTCTCCCTCTCTCACCCTCGGCGCGCGTGTCGCGAATCCCGGCGGCACCGCCCGCACTCGAGCCATCACCCACGCGTGCCGCCCCGGCGCCGCGGTCGGCCACCACGCGGGAATCCCGCGCACGCCGCGGTCCCGCCGGCCCGGCCCCGCCTCGCCATCACCGCCGTCCCGAAAATTTTGCTGGCACCCAAAAACCCGGAAAATTCCACTAAAATCTCTTTTCCCCCTTTCCTTAATTTTTCCTAGTTTTTTTCCAAATTTTTCCCAATTTTTCCTTCTCCTTTTCCTTCTCTTTTTCCCCTTTTCTTTTTCCTCATTCCTTTTTTTTCTTTTTCCTTATTCCTTTTCCTTTTCTTTTTCCTCTCTTCCTCACGGTATGTGCCGTGGCTCCCTGATCCAACGCGGAAAGCCCGCGGCCCTGCATAGCGCGCGCCCGCTTGCGGCTCTGCAGCGTTGCCCCGCGCCCCTCCCTGCCTCAGCACAGCATGCCGGCCCCTCCTCCGCTGCACACCGTGCTGACATCTCGCGAAGTGACCGCACCCTGCAGCTCGACAACACGGCCGCCATTAAACTGGTCTACCTGTTCCGTCGCCTTCGAGCTCGAGCACTGCCGCAAGACGTCACTCGCCTTGAGCCAGCCAGCTCGCCGGCCACCGCGTCACTGCTCGACGAGTCACGTCCACAACGCCGCTGCCGCTCGCGTCCCATCGCCGGCAGCGCTTTTACTTCAGCCGGCCGAACCTCCATTGACAGGCAAGCACGAGCTCCACGTGGTCACCCCGGCCGAGATACCACCTTCCCGCGCCTATAAATAGCCCGGCGCCGCTCTCTGCCCCCGCCACACACCTCTCGGGTCGTCTCCCTCCCTCTACCGAGCTTCCCACCGCCCCTACGAGTGCCGCCTCGACCGCAGGCCACCGCCGCCCGTCGATCTCCCTCCACAAGCCATCCCGGCCCGAGGTGAGGACCGGAATGAGTTGCCCTCGACCTCCTCTCTCCGTTCCCCTACCTCCCGGCCGCCGCCGTGCCGGGAAGTCCGCCGGTCACCATGGTTAGGCCGCCCCTGTGCGCCCTTCTCCCCTGTTCTATGTGTCGAGAGGAAGAAGAAGGCCATCTTCCCCATAACCCCCCTCCTCTATTTTCTTTTCTACCCAAAGCCCTCCCACTTGCTCTCTCTCTCACGGTTTCATTAAGAGCCCCCGGATTTCGAAGTTCTTTACAAATATGTCCTTATTCCTTAAAACTAGCCCCTAAACATCCTTTATCATATCATTTTATACACCATATTATACCAAATTAATCCCAAATTTCGCCACACCTTTCCCGGATCTACAACCATAGTTTATTCCTCCATTCTTTATTTTACCCCTCGAGCTCAGCCGGTAAATATGTGTGCTTGTATTGATTGCATGCTTGCTTGTATGTACGCTATAGCCGACGCAGTGAACGAAGGAGGATACCCCGAGCCGGAGTTTGGAGCCGACTACTGCGAGCAGGAGCCCGAGATCCCGAACGCCGAGCCGGAACTCCCCGAAGACTTCGAAGACGGCAAGTTCAATCTCATCCTTTGATGCATGCTTTGGTCCTAGTTTTATAAATACTACCCTATACTGTTTTATAAAATGCATATTATTTTACCGCAAAAACATGGTAGGATAGCCACCCTTGTTTGCTATAATTGAACCTTGTTTGGCCAAAATGATTGCTTTAAAAATGTGTGAGTGCTTTAAAAATGGGAATGGGATATTTCGGAAAATGAGTAAAGAACTGGGTAGACGGGATGGACGTGTGTGTCAGGAGTATGGGTGAGCTCGTACCTATGTGGTTGAGCGTGTTGGGAGTTGTCCATGTTGTCGATTAAGGACCGAGTTGCGTGACATCTCACCTGACCCAAATCATCGTACAACCACTCGACCGTTGTATGTGGCAACAACTTAGCATAAACCCCACTAGTTAATCTACTTGCCATCTGGTGTGCGGGTGAGCGGCGGGAGACCAAGGAGTAGGGGTACGCTCTGTGTGAGGTACGCCCTGGTTATGTGGGATAACCCCTTGGTTGCTTCCGTGATGGCTCGTAGGGTTAGCTAAGGTGGGTAATGGCTTTGATAGGATCCGCGCCGACACTAAGGTGTTCGTGTGGCGGTACCCTACTTGTGGGTAAAGATGTACAACCTCCGCGAGTGTCAAACCTATTCGAATAGTCGTGTCCATGGTGTTGGACGAGTCACGGTGTGGTCAAAAAAACTAGTGTTTGGGTTTGGGATGTTTTACGGCGTGAGTTGTTTTCTAGGTGAAATGTGTGGCCGTGTGCTCGTGCTACGACGGACGGGAAGTCCGTAGTTCCACAATGGTTTTCCTAAAAACAATTGAGTCACTTTGGTTATGAAAATGATTTGCGAAAACCTTTTTGAAATGAACCCCCGCATGAGTGAGTTTGCAAAATGAACCTTAACTCGATCCTTGATATACTCTATGCATGTTTCTCGCTTATAAGCCCCTCCGTGGGTGGGGTTGGATTTGCTGAGTACGTATGTGCTCACCCTTGTTTTACTAACTATTTTTCAGAGGAGGATCCCGATTACATTCCCGAAGATGTCGAGTAGGTCGCTGCCCTACACCCAACCGTGCCTATGTACCCAGGGCCTCCACAGAAAGCTTCCATGGTGTGGTACTCTGAGGAGGCTATGGAAGCCCTTGCTATCGTAGTGTGGTCGTTAGCGTTTGTGTTGTTCCTTGTAGAGTTGGCACTTCCGTGCCCTCTGTGTCGCCGTGATGTAAAATGCTTGATCCACCTGTTGTAATAAATGTGTTGCCGCCCTCCGGGACTGGTATTTGTGTCACATTTAGTCACCTCTGATGAGGGGACGCTTCAGGTGGTATCAGAGCCGTAGGTTGGCCGTAGGACACGACCCCTAGGATACGAGACCTCCTCTGGCCCTCTCTAACCTTTCCTTTGCTGAGCTCATCTTTTCCCAAATCCTTACCTTGATCCTTGCCTGATTCCAGATGGCTAACCCCGAATGGAACGGAGGAGTCTGCCCCGTCCAGCCTGGCCTCCCTAACCTGCTGCTACTCAGCTTAGAGCGCGTCGGAGTAAGGGATCCGCCGGAGTTCGTCTATCGGGAGTACGAACGCTACGGCACCCTTCGGTGTAAGGTGCTGATCTTCGTGGGAAGAAGCACGCTCTACCCCGACATAGAACCTTGGTTCGTCTCCGCCACTGGGTTTCGCTTCGCCGACACCTACCCAAAGGCTGCTCGGAAGGCCCTGCGACATCTACGAGTGGTTTATAGCCAGCACCTCCAAAGGACTCCAATGGGAATTTTCCCACCCTCCGGAGGAAGAGGACGCTCGTGGATTGATCGCATGAGAGGACTATAACGAGAAGAAGAAGACCTAGAAGAGGCAGTTTCCCATCTATCCATCTACCTCAATGGCCTAGACCACCTCTACCAGGAGCAAGCCCGATGGCGAAGCAACGGATTGACGGAGGCGGAGAGAGCGGAGCAAAGGATAGAGCCGGAAAGGATTAAGACAACCATGGCGGAAGTTGAGCTACGCAACATGGAGCGAGACTACCTTAGGGAAAGAGAACGTTCGGAGATGTTCCACAAAAAGCTATGGGATGAGCTCCACGGGGAACGTAGAAGGAGAGGAGAAGAAGGCGACTTGGATGAGGAAGAACCTAAAGAAACTCACGCGGGACAAAGGGACCCAGACCGAGGACGAGATACTGGAGCAAGACCTCCCGCCAAAGAAGCACCGCATCCAGCTGGAGGAAGAATCACCATAAAGATAAGACTAGGATGTTTAGGCTAGAGTTGTGTCCTAGTAATAATAAGTGTACCCCAAAGAGTGTACCCCAACTTTGTTACTGAATAAGGTTATCCACCTCTTGTACCCCACCACAACCTGTTCAACTCTACCTTTGTTTTCAGATGGCGGAAGATGGATGGACCAAAGGCGTGTGCCAGGAGGAGCCTGGTTTTGCTCGCCTTCTTATCAACTCCCTTTAGCGCCTCGGTATCACGCGAGCGCCCTAGGTACTACGGCAGAGAGTTCGAGCAACTCGGCACTCTTCACCGTAGGGTGGTCCTCTCCATCGCTAGAAGCGACCGCCACACCAACATCGAGCCGTGGCGCGTGAGCGCCACGGGGTTTCGACACCGAGACACCTATCCCTTGGCCCTCGGAAAAGCCCTCCGCTACCGTGCCGGATCTACGAGGAACACCTCGTCCCCACACCAATGAGGTACTTTCCTCCCGCCATCGAACCCCGGTTTGGCGGGGCCCGCATGAGAAACCCGGAACGACGCCGCCACCAAGAAGACCCGTTGTACCACGTAGTCACCTACCTTGTCTCCCTGGATAAGCTTTTCGATGACCAAGCCAAGCACTTGAGGGAGCAAATCGGTCGGGCCGAGCAGGTGAAGTCACGGTGAGGATGCACCAAGTCCGAGTGGCTCAAGCGAGAAGCAAGGACCGCGGCCGCCATAAGCAAGTGAGGCCATTGGTCGGGGAAAGCCTCGGGAGAATCCGGGACAACCGCATGCAAGAATGGACCAACGGCGGAACACCCGTTCCGGCCATTGGAGAAGCTCAAGTCCCGCCGGGAACACCCCTTGTAGGATGGGGAGGAACTATCGAAGTCCCACCGGCACCACCGGCGGTCACCGAACCCCCAACGACGACCACCGAAGCCGCGGCACGGCCCCGGGAAAATGGAAACCCCGAGGGCGAGAATGATGACGAGCGCTCATTCCGCCGGAAGAGCACTCGACCCCGAAGGTGGCTCTCCTTGCGAGTAGCATACCCCGGTGACCCCGACCCGGGGAATGAAGCCGTCTTGGTCCAAGTAGTACCCTTAGTTCTTGTCGCTTTAAGTCGTGTCCACGTAGTGTCGGTCGCGTAGTCGGGATGTATCCTCCTCGCTCGGTTTGTAATAAAAACTTGTCCGTGCTTGCTTGTTGCTATGTGCTTGTTGTGTGCTTGCGGCGGGGAGTAGACCCTGCCTTTTCAAAAAGAAATCCGATATAATCCACTTAAACATCACATAAAGGCTAGGTCTCTTAGAAAACCCACCCTTTTACGGATGGTTTCCAGGCGCCTGTCGGGACCCACCAAGGTCCCGACCGATCGGACCATCGAAGGATCGCAAGCCGATCGGAGGGAACGTCTTCACGACCAGGAAGTTAACCAAGATGAAGATCGAGGAGAGAACGTGGTCCTGCTGCCGCCACCCCCTCCCATTGACTTGGCGCAAGTTTTGGCCAATCAGACTGTCCTGATGGAGGCCATTTTCAACACCGTCAACCGCCCAAGACCCCGAGTTCTGGGCATGAACGAGAAGCTGATAGAGTTCCTCAGGACAAAGCCACCCACTTTTGGCGGGTCGGTGAATCCTTTGGATGCCGATGACCGGCCGAGAGCCATTCTGAGGGAACTAGAGCCCTTCAAGCGCGAGGACCGCGACAAGGTTCTCCGGCGGCTCACCAACTCACCGGGACGACCCCTAGCCCGGTGGGAGAATTACCGCGCGGCGCCCAAGTATCCCTCCGCCATCACCGGGATGAATTCGTGGAAGAATTGCCGCCGCTACCACATCCGGAAGCCACACCGAAGCGGAAGGCGGATGAGTTCGTGAACTCCGCCAAGGCAACATGTCCGTGGAAGAGTACACGTACCGGTTCATAAAGCCGGCTCGCTATGCCCCCGAGGAAGTGGACAAAGATTCCAAGAAGCAGGAAATGTTCAAGAAGGGACTGACTCCGGAACTGAGGACCCCGCTTACTCGCGGCATCTACCCGGACTTCAACACCCTCATGAACATGGCAATACTCACAGAAAGAGCGAGGGCGGAAGAAAAGAAGGAGAACAAGCGCAAGTTTATGGAGCACAAGGCCAAACAGCAAGAACGGTCCCAGAGGCCGAGAAACTTCGGACACCCCATGTCCAGGTTCCAAGCTCCCATGCAGTACAAGACCCAATCCCACGCCACGGGCTCGCAAGGCCCCAGAACCCGGTTTAAGCCTTACAACAACCGAGTGCCATGAAGCCCCCACGAGAACAACACCGGCCCGGATCACTACCAACAACAACAACAGGCTCCCGAGTGTGTTTCAACCGCCGAGAAACCGGACACTTCATCGCCAACTCGCCCGTATGCCAAAAAGCCAACCACTACCACCTACTCCAACTCGGTGAACGGGCCAAGGCCACTCGTGTCCGGAGCCAACCGCATGCCGGTGCACGGCAACAATAACTTCGGCAACAACAACAGCAACCAGCAGATGAGGCAGCCCCAACAGTCGTACGGACGAGCCCGCGTCAACCACATCAATGCACAGGAGGCGCAGGAAGCACAAGGCGTAGTACTCGGTGAGTTCCTGGTCAGCTCAGTCTTGGCAACCATATTATTTGATTTGGGAGCATCACACTCATTCATATCCTCAAGTTTTGTGGAAAAGCATAGCATACCCACAGTACTACTTAAAGCACCCCTATTAACTCGAACGCCCGGAGGTGACATTAAGTGTCAACTGGGATGCCCCCGGGTAAGGATTATTATAAGTGGGGTAGAGTTCCTAGCAGACCTGGTAGTACTGAAGTCCAAAGGAATAGATGTGATCCTTGGGATGGATTGGTTAAGCCAACACCATGGCCTTATAAGTT
This sequence comes from Cenchrus americanus, assembly GCA_947561735.1. Taxonomy (NCBI): domain Eukaryota; kingdom Viridiplantae; phylum Streptophyta; class Magnoliopsida; order Poales; family Poaceae; genus Cenchrus; species Cenchrus americanus. The sequence goes on along the minus strand of OX387240.1, from coordinate 85,107,552 downwards.
GCGCCGATAAAGTAGTGCACCTAACCAACCCAGACGGGATACAAGTGACTTGCCACACCGAGGACACAAGCCAGACATAATGGTTTTCAACATAGAAGCCAAGTCCATAGAGGATGTCCAAGTAGTGCGAGAGTACCCAGATGTCTTCCCCGAAGAACTCTCCGGAATGCCACCAGATAGGGATATAGAGTTCGTCATCGACCTTATTCCCGGAACCTCTCCCATAGCCAAGAGACCCTATAGGATGGCAGCCCCTGAGTTGGCAGAATTGAAGAAGCAGCTAGGAGAACTCCAGCGAAGTGGGTTCATCAGACCGAGCTCATCACCATGGGGAGCCCCAGTGCTTTTCGTGGAGAAGAAGGATAAGAGCATGAGGATGTGCGTGGACTATCGCTCGCTGAACGAGGTCACTATCAAAAACAAGTACCCTCTCCCCAGAATAGATGATCTGTTTGACCAGCTGAAGGGAGCCAAGTATTTTTCGAAGGTGGATCTAAGGTCAGGGTACCACCAACTCAAGATTAGGGAAAGTGACATCCCCAAGACCGCCTTTATCACTCGCTACGGGCAATATGATTTCACGGTGATGTCCTTTGGACTCACCAATGCACAAAGACACTTTATGAACCTCATGAATAAGGTGTTTATGGAAGAGCCTGGACAAGTTTGTCGTAGTCTTCATTGACAACATACTTGTTTACTCTAAGAGTGTGAAGGAACACGAGCGGCATCTTCGAGTAGTCTTGGAGAAATTGAGGGCACACAAGCCGTACGCCAAGTTCGGCAAGTGTGAGTTAAGTTTCGGAGAAAATATCTTTCCTTGGGCATATTCTGACTGCGGAAGGAGTAGCTGTAGACCCCGGGAAAGTTGAAACAGTCTCCAACTGGCAACAACCGACCAACGTGGGCGAGATCAGAAGTTTCCTTGGTTTAGCAGGGTACTACCGGAGGTTCATTGAAGGATTTTCCAAGATTGCCCGACCCATGACGGAATTACTCAAGAAAGAGAAGAAGTTCAACTGGACCGAGTCATGCGAGAAAAGTTTCCAAGAGTTGAAGAGAAGATTGACCACAGCCCCAGTGCTGACCTTGCCAGATATCCAACGAGACTTTGTCGTGTATTGCGACACCTCCCGACAAGGGTTGGGATGTGTTCTCATGCAAGATGGGAAGGTAGTGGCATATGCTTCCCGTCGGCTCAAACCCCATGAGCGAAATTATCCCACCCATGATTTGGAGTTTGCGGCCGTAGTGCATGCCCTTAAGATTTGGAGACACTACCTCGATTGGGAATAAGTGCGAGATCTATACCGACCACAAGAGCCTAAAGTACATCTTCACTCGGCCCGATCTGAACCTAAGGCAAAGAAGGTGGCTAGAGTTAGTCAAAGACTACAACCTAGAGATTCACTACCACCCAGGGAAAGCCAATGTAGTAGCAGACACCCTAATCCGGAAATCCTACGAGAAGGCAGCACCCAAGAGTACCCAGTTGCAAGAGGAAATGGCGCGACTCAATGTGCACATTGTCCCCCAAGGCTACGTCCGCCAAGCGAGTGTCCACCTACCCTAGAGGAGAAGATCCGGAAGGCCCAAGAGACCAATGAGAATCGATGAAGATCCGCAAACATACGGGAGAAAATAAGGCCCCGACTTTAGAGTGGATGATCAAGCCACACTATGGTACAAGGATAGGATATGCGTGCCGGAAAATGGAGATTTACGACGGACCATTATTGATGAGGCCCACAACTCGGCATACTCCATTCACCCCGGATCCACCAAGATGTATATGGACTTAAAACAGAAGTATTGGTGGAATGGAATGAAAGCAGACATTGCCCGGTTCGTCGCCCACTGTGATACTTGTCAGAGGATTAAAGCCGAGCACCGAAACCCACAGATCGTTGCAGCCCTTACCAATCCTAGTGTGGAAATGGGACGAAATAGGCATGGACTTTGTAGTAGGTTTGCCAAAGACTCGAAAGGACATGATTCCATATGGGTGATAGTGGACCGACTCACTAAAGTCGCTCACTTTCTACCCGTACGGACCACTTATGGAGGGGAGAAGTTGGCAAAACTCTACATAGAGAACATAGTGAAACTACATAGAGTGCCTAGCAGGATAGTCTCGGATAGAGGGACCCGAGTTCACGTCTAGGTTTTGGAAAAGCTTGCATAAAGCCATGGGTACCAAGCTGGATTTCGGCTCGGCGTATCATCCGCGAGACGGATGGACGAGCCGAAAGGGTAAACCGGATTCTAGAAGACATGTTGAGAGCATGTGTCCTCACATATGGCAAAGAGCGGGAATAGAGCCTACCGTATGCGGAGAATTCTCCTACAACAACGGCTACCAAGCAAGCCTAGGAATGTCGCCGTTTGAAGCCTTATACGAGGAGGAAATGTAGGACACCCCCGATGTGGTCGGAAGTGGGAGAGCGTGCCCCGGTTGGGCCCACACTTATAAAGGAAGCCGAAGAGCGAGTAGCCAACATCCGAGAAAAGTTGAAGGCCGCCCAATCCCGACAAAAGAGCTACGCAGACAAGAGGAGGTGTGAGGCAAGCTTCAATCCTGGAGATTTCGCTTACCTCAAGGTTTCACCTATCCGAGGGACTCGGAGATTTCAGGTGCACGGAAAGTTGGCCCCTTGGTACATTGGACCGTATAAAGTACTAAAGAGAGTCAGAGCAGTAGCATACTAGTTGGAGCTACCAGAAGAGATGTCAGACATACACCTGTGTTTCATGTCTCCCAGCTACGCAGATGTTTGAAGGTCCTCGAAGAAAAGTGAGTACCGGTAGAGACCATCGATCTACAGCCAGACCTTAGGTACCAGGAAGTGCCCGTCAAGATTTTGGACACGGTGGTCAAAAGGACGAGAACATCAGAAGTACGGGTGTGTAGAGTCCAATGGAGCGAGACACGGAGTTGAAGAAGCCACGTGGGAACGAGAAGACGCGTTGAAGAAGGAGTTTCCCCCACCGTTCGAAACCTAGCCGAATCTCGAGGGCGAGATTCATTTTAAGTGGGGTAGGTTTGTAACGCCCGCGTTTTTAGCTCCTAATAAATCACCCGATAAATCACGCGTGTTTTCAAAACTTTCCCGCCGAGCTCATCCAAAACCCCGGTCACCTTCTCCCTCTCTCACCCTCGGCGCGCGTGCCACGAATCCCGCCGGCGCCGCCCGCACTCGGGCCATCACCCACGCGTGCCACCCTAGCGCCACGGTCGGCCACCGCGCGGGAATCCCCGCGCACGCCGCGGTCCCGCCGGCCGGCACGCCTCACCATCACCGCCGTCCCGAAAATTTCGCCGGCACCCGAAAACCCGGAAAATTCCACTAAAATCTCTTTTCCCCTTTTCCCTAATTTTTCCTAGTTTTTTCCAAAATTTTCCCAATTTTTCCTTCTCCTTTTCCTTCTCTTTTTCCCCTTTTCTTTTTCCTCATTCCTTTTTTTCTTTTTCCTTATTCCTTTTCCTTTTCTTTTTCCTCTCTTCATCACGGTATGTACCGTGGCTCCCCGATCCAACGCGGAAAGCCCGCGGCCCCGCACGGGGCGCGCGCCCGCTTGCGGCTGCGCGGCCGCTACCCCCGCGCCCCTCCCCGCCCTCGGCACGCATGCCGGCCCCTCCTCCGCCGCACGCCGTGCCGACATCTCGCGAAGTGACCGCACCCCTGCGGCTCGACAACATGGCCGCCATTAAGGCGGGTGCCTCGTTCCGTCGCCTCCGAGCTCCCGAAGACCGCCGCAAGATGTTGCTCGCCTCGCGCCCGGCCGGCTCGCCGACCATCGCGTCACTACTCGACGAGTCACGTCCACGGCGCGCCGCCGCCTCTCGCATCCCGTCGGCGGCAACACTTTTACTTCGGCCGGCCGAACCTCCATTGACGAGCAAGCACGAGCTCCACGTGGTCACCCCGCCGAGATACCGCCTTCCCCGCGCCTATAAATAGCCCGGCGCCGCTCTCGCCCCGCCACACACCTCTCGGGTCGTCTTCCTCCCTCTCCCGAGCTTCCCACCGCCGCTACGAGTGTCGCCTCGACCGCGAGGCCACCGCCGCCCGTCGATCTCCCTCCACAAGCCATCCCGCCCCCGAGGTGAGGACCGGAATCGCTTGCCCTCGACCTCCTCTCTCCGTTCCCCTACCTCCCGCCGCCGCCGTGCCGGGAAGTCCGCCGGCCACCACGGTCGGGCCGCCCCCGTGCGCCCTCCTCCCCCGTTCGTATTTGTCGAGAGGAAGAAGAAGGCCATCTTCCCCATAACCCCCTCCTCTATTTTCTTTTCTACCCAAAAGCCCTCCCACTTGCTCTCTCTCTCTCTCACGGTTTCATTAAGAGCCCCCGGATTTCGAAGTTCTTTACAAATAGGTCCTTATTCCTTAAAACTAGCCCCTAAACATCCTTTATCATATCATTTTATACACCATATTATACAAAATTAATCCCAAATTTCGCCACACCTTTCCCAGATCTACAATCATAGTTTATTCCTCCATTCTTTATTTTACCCCTCGAGCTCGGTAGGTAAATATGTGTGCTTGTATTGATTGCATGCTTTCTTGTATGTACGCTATAGCCGACGCGGTGAACGAAGGAGGATACCCCGAGTCGGAGTTTGGAGCCGACTATCGCGAGCAGGAGCCCGAGATCCCGAACGCCGAGCCAAAACTCCCCGAAGACTTCGAAGCTGGCAAGTTCAATCTCATCCTTTGATGCATGCTTTGGTCCCAGTTTTATAAATACTACCCTATACCCGTTTTATAAATTGCATATTATTTTACCGCAAAAACATGGTAGGATAGCCACCCTTGTTTGCTATAATTGAACCTTGTTTGGCCAAAATGATTGCTTTAAAAATGTGTGAGTGCTTTAAAAATGGGAATGGGATATTTCGGAAAATGAGTAAAGAACTCGGGTAGACGGAATGGACGTGTGTGTCAGGAGTATGGGTGAGCTCGTACCTGTGTGGTTGAGCGTGTTGGGAGTTGTCCATCTTGTCGGTTAAGGACCGGGTTGCGTGACATCTCACCTGACCCAAATCATCGTACAACCACTCGACCGTTGTATGTTGAAACGGCTTAGTATAAACCCCACTAGTTAATCTACTTGCCATCTGGTGTGCGGGTGAGCGGCGGGAGACCAAGGAGTAGGGGTACGCTCTGTGTGAGGTACGCCCTGGTTATGTGGGATAACCCCTTGGTTGCTTCCGTGATGGCTCGTAGGGTTAGCTAAGGTGGGTAATGGCTTTGATAGGATCCGCGCCGACACTAAGGTGTTCGTGTGGCGGTACCCTACTTGTGGGTAAAGATGTACAACCTCTGCAGAGTGTCAAACCTATTCGAATAGCCGTGTCCACGGTATTGGACGAGTCACGGTGTGGTCACAAAAACTAGTGTTTGGGTTTGGGATGTTTTCTGGCGTGAGTTGTTTTCTCGGGTGAAATGTGTGGCCGTGTGCTCGGGCTACGACGAACGGGAAGTCCGTAGTTCCAAAGTGGTTTTCGTAAAACAATTGAGTCACTTGGGTTATGAAAATGATTTGCGATAACCTTTTTGAAATGAACCCTTGCATGAGTGAGTTTGCAAAATGAACCTTAACCTGATCCTTGATATACTCTATGCATGATTCTGCTTATAAGCCCCTCCGTGGGTAGGGTTGGATTTGCTGAGTACGTATGTGCTCACCCCTGTTTTACTAACTATTTTTCGAGGAGAACCCCGATTACATTCCCGAAGACGTCGAGTAGGTCGCCGCCCTACACCCAACCGTGCTCGTGTACCCGGGGCCTCCCACGTAAAAGCTTCCATGGTGTGGTACTCTGATGAGGCTATGGAAGCCTTTGCTATCGTAGTGTGGTCGTTAGCGTTTGTGTTGTTCCTTGTAGCGTTGGCACTTCCGTGCCCTCTGTGTCGCCGTGATGTAAAAGACTGATCCACCTGTTGTAATAAATGTGTTGCCGTGCTCCCGGGATCGGTATTTGTGTTACATTTAGTCACCTCTCGATGAGGGGACGCTTCATGGACTCCGGGCGACCCGTACTCTAAGTCCGTGGGGAGGATGGCCTCGGCGCCATGGACCAAGAAGAACGGGGTGAACTCGGTGGCCCCGCTTGGTGTGGTCCGAGGCTCCACACGACCGTTGACGGCTCCGGAGCCACTTCCGACCGGACTTGTTCGGCCGGTCGAAAATTCCGGGCTTGAGGCCTTGTAGAATCATGCCGTTGGCACACGCCACCCGACCGTTGATCCGTGGGTGCGCCACGGCCGCCCGATCCACACGAATGTGAATTGGGACCCGTTGTCGGTGATGATGGAGTTCGGCACTCTAAAGCGGTAGACGATGTCGGTGAAGAACGTCACCGCTCGCTCCGCCCGAGATTCGTGATGGGGCGCACCTCCACCCACTTGGAGAACTTGTCGATTGCGACCAACGGGTGGGTGTAACCCCCGGCACCTTCCGCAAGGGCCCGACGATGTCCGGCCCCCCACACGGCGAAAGGCCATGTGACGGGGGATGGTCCGCAGGACGTGCGCGGGGAGATTGGTCTTGCGTGCGTAGAACCGGCACCCTTCGCGGTGCGCACGATCTCGCCGGCGTCGGCCGACCGCGGTGGGCCGCAAAAGCCCCGGCGAACGCATTGCCCACGAGGGTGCGGGGTGCGGCGTGGTGGCCGCATGCGCCCGTGTGTATGTCCCGGAGGAGCTCGCGCCCACGGGGGATGGGCACGCATCGCCGCAGATGCGGAGGCGGCGCGCTTGTACGGCTCGCCGTCGACGAGAGTGAAGGACTTGGCCATCCGGCGATGCGCCCGGCCTCGGACCGGTCCGAGGGGAGTTCCCCTCGGTCCATCCGGGCGATATACTTGTCGCGCCGGTCCACGTCGGCCGGGGGCCGGTTCGACGTCCATGGCTTCGGTGTAACACCCTAATTTTACTAAAAATGAGCTTTATTAAAAATTTGCTAGAAACCATTTATTTGCTTAAGGAATATAAGGTTGCTTTATTTATTTTTAGGAATTTAAAACTTTTCTAAAATAAAGTTAATGAAATATAGGAATCGATTGTGGCATTCATGCCGGAGCATTATTTTTGGTTGCCGGAATTCAAGTTCAAATTTGAATTCTATTTGTGTGAAGCCTTTGCCTAAACCTTAATTCCCAAACCTTAAACCCTTACCCCTACCCTTTTCACCCAACACCCGCTCCCGGCCCGCGCGGCCAGCCCTCAAAGAACCACAAGCCACCGCACCCTCCTAGGCCGCCTAGCGCCCCGCCTACCCGCGCTCGGACAGCAGCCGCTTGCGCGCCGGCCCAACCCGGCCGACGGCCGCCGGCCCGCGCAAGCGGCCGCCTAGCCCGCTAACGGCTTCCGGCCCGGCCCGCCCGCCTAGCGCCGCGGCCGCTCCCCTCGCCTCCGCGCCCGTGCCGCCGACGGGTGGGACCCCCGTGTCATCCTTGAGCTCTAGCTCGTCCCCAACCCGGACTCGTCCGCGCCGCCGCCACCGAGTTCGTCCCGCTCACGCACGCCCGCAATCCTTGGCCCGCACGTCGAGGACGGGACCCCCGGCTATTTAAAGCCGCACCGCACCCCCGAAACCCCAACCCGTGCCCTAGCCGCTCGAGCCCCGTGCGCCGCCGCCGCCCGGAACCCTAACCCTCACCGCCGCGGTGTTTCACGCCGTCGTCGTCTTTCCGCCGCCAAGGAGCCGCTCCGAGGGCCGCGCCGGAGGTGAGCATCACGCCAGTGTCGCTCGTCGTCAAGCTCGTGGATCGTAGCACCTTGGAGCCGTCGCCGAACTTGCGACGCTGCTTCGCCGCGTCGGGCGCCATCGCCGTCATGTTCCCGCCGGCCGCACCACCCTCGCTAGCTTCCCCGTTGCGTGCGCTGTCTCCTGGTGTTGTTTGCGCACGAAGCTGAGCCCCCTAGCTCGAGCCCGTGTCGCGCGCCGCCGCACGCCGCCGTTGCCCGCCGCTAGCCACCGGCCGGGGAGCTTGCTCGCGTTCGTTGCCGCCCGATTTAGATCTAACGATCTAGATCCATCCGCCGCCGCCGCTTAACTTGCGTTTGCCAGCAGCCGTCGGATCCAGATCCGATGGATCTGAACAACCCGACCCGGGGTCAATACCGGTCAACCTGGCTTGATTCCGCAGATTTGCAGAAAAGCCCTTGGGTTTTCCGGAATTCACCGATATATCCTTCCACCTTAGAAGTTTCCTTGCTGCATTAGTCCTTTTTCTTTATTTTAGCCCATAATCTTTTCAAATCTTTACGGTTTAGTCCCTACACCTTCCCTAAGCCATAACTTAGTCGTTTTAGCTCCGATTTTAGCGTTCTTTATGTCCACACGTTCATCTCGAAGCGTAGATTAGTTTTATGCTACTGTTTAGATCTGTTTGATCTATTTAGTGGATGTTTCTTATTTATTCTTATTGTATGCTTGTATGTGATGATTGTGGACCGTAGAGAGTGATTCGTTCGAGGGATTTGAAGATCAAGTCGTGCAAGAGTTTGAGCAGCAAGGCTTTGTTGAAGGCAAGTATTCCTTGATGCATACCCGCTTGTCCTACATAACATGCATTTAAAATTCACCGTCTCTACTTTTCCGCTTGCATTAATTTGATGGGAACCGACGGTACCAACGGTATAAAGGGATCGGCGGTACCGCGGGGTATGGACTCGCTCTAGCGGGGGGGTTGGGTGAGTTATTCTTTTTATGGTGGGGTATCGACCGCTAGGGGACTTTATACCTTGCTAACTGATCCGGACCTTGTGGGTCATAACTTGCTAGGGAACCTTTGTAAAGGCCATGTAGCGTCCCTATGCAATCACACCTCGGTAGTGTGGTATGGTGCCTTGCAAACACCGCATGGTTGGGTCTAAAGTTCTTTGGAGCTTTTACGCTACTTGTGGGTAAAGATGTACAACCTCTGCAGAGTGTTAAACTAATCGATTAGCCGTGCTCACGGTCAAGAGCGGCCTGGACACTCACATGATTAAATTATGGAACTTTAATGTTTAATTGTTGTTTTATTCTTTATTTTATGATGCTTATATCCTATTAATTGGGTTGGTATGAACTTACATCTTTTAGTAATCAGGGTTGCTCGATAAAACTTGATCCACTAAAATGCTTAACTCGCTTGAACCTTAGCCATCCACCATATGGCCTTGCACGTTATGTTGTTCTCTCTCTTCTTGAGTACGTCATGTGCTCACGCTTGTTTATTCTCTTGCATCTACAATACCCGGATTGCTGCTCAGACTGGGAGAACTTTGAAGATATTCCAGGAGATTTCCAGGAGTTCTAGGTGTGCGTAGTCTTCGGGCCACCGCTCGTGGAGGCATTTTGTCCGCTGCGAGAACTCGTTATTTAAGATTCGTTTAAGACTATGGTTTGTAATAACTCTTTATTCGTGTGGCAATCGTTTTTGGTATTCATTATGTCTAAGCGTGTGTGTAACTTGATCCTGGCGCACACGTGATCAATGCATTCGGTTTTGCCTTTAAAACTAGGTGTGACATTCGGCCTCGGCGGCGCCGTACCCCTCGAGCAGGGAGAGCACGTACGCCTCGTTCGAGGGGTCCTCGTCCATGGGCTCTGCGCTCGCTGGATTCGAGGGAGCCCCCGAGGGTTCCGTGCAGTTCGAGGGGTGCCGCTCGAGGTTGACGGACGGCTGGGCGACGTCTCGAGCGAAGACGTTCGGGGGGACGATGATCCGCCCCGACGCGATCTTGGCGAGCTCGTCCGTCTCCTCGTTATACCGGCGGGGCACGTGGTTGAGCTCGATGCCGTAGAACTTGTCCTCGAGGGCCCACACGGCCTTGCGGACGCCTCCATCTTATCATCGTGGCGGCTCGCGTTTTTCATGACCCGGTCGATCATGAGCCGCGAGTCCCCCCGCACGTCGAGGCGTTTGATGCCTATCTCGATGGCGATCCCGAGGCCACAAAGTAGGGCCTCACACTCGGCCATGTTGTTCGATGCGGGGAAGTGGAGGCGTACAACGTACCGCATGTGCTTCCCGAGGGGTGAGATGAAGAGCGAGCCCGTGCCCGCACCCTCGTCTTCATCACCGAGCCATCGAAGTATAGAGTCCAACATTCTCGCCCGGATCCGTGGCGGTTGCATTTGCGTGTCCGTCCACTCGGCAACGAAATGCGCCAAGATTTGGGACTTGATGGCCTTGCGCGGGGCGTAGGCGAGCGTCTCACCCATCGCCTCCACCGACCACTTGGCAATCCCGCTCGTCGCATCCGGGTTCGGATGATTTCCCCCTAACGGAAAGGAGGAAACCACCGTGAGCGGGTGAGCCTCGAAGTAGTGGCGGAGTTTGCGCCGCGCGAGAACCACCGCGTAAAGCGACTCGTACTTGTGGGTAGCGCGCCTTGGTCTCGGACAAGACTTCGCCGATGTAGTACACCGACCGCCGGACTAGCAAAGCGTGCCCCTCCTTCGCGCGCTCCACCATGATGACGGCGCCGACCACTTGGGTGGTCGCGGCGACATAGAGGTACGAGAGGCTCGTTGTCTTGCGGCGGAGTAAGGAATGGGGTGTGGGCGAGGGTCGCCTTCGGCTTGTCAAGCGCCTCCCGGCCTCGACGGTCCGGGAGAACCGCTCATGCTTCTTGAGGAGCCGATAGAGGGGTAAGCCCTTCTCGCCGAGCCGTGAGATGAAGCGGCTCAAGGCGGCAAGGCACCCCATCACCCTTTGGCCCCCCTTAAGGTCCCGAATTGGACCCATTCGTTCGAGGGCTGCAACCTTTTCGGGGATGGCCTCGATGCCTCGCCGGGAGACGACGTATCCTAACAAAGATGCCCCGTGGCACGCCAAAGACACATTTTTCGGGGTTCAATTTCACCCCCGTTGTCCCGTAGGCGACCGAACGCGATGTTGAGGTCGCTAACTAGGTCGTCCGTCCTCCCGGTTTTCACGACTATATCATCTACGTACGCCTCAACGGTTCGCCCGATGTGGTCTCCAAAGACGTGCCGCATACATCACCGATATGTTGCGCCCGCGTTTCGGAGGCCGAACGACACCGTTACGTAGCAATATATCCCGAACGGCGTGATGAATGAAGTCGCGAGCTGGCCGGACTCCTTCATTTTTATTTGGTGGTACCCGGAATAGGCATCAAGGAAACAGAAGAGTTCGCACCCGGCGGTCGAGTCAACGATTTGATCGATCCGTGGCAAAGGAAAAGGAACTTTAGGACATGCTTTATTAAGACTAGTGTAGTCTACACACATCCGCCACTTCCCATTCTTTTTCTTTACTAATACAGGATTAGCTAGCCAAGTGGGGTGGAACACTTCCTTGATGAACCCAGCCTCGAGGAGCTTCCGCAGCTCTACTCCGATCGCCCGGCGCCGCTCCTCGTTGAAGCGGCGCAGCCGTTGCTGCACGGCGCGGGAGTGAGGTAGGATGTCAAGGGAGTGCTCGGCGACCTCCCTCGGGATGCCTGGCATGTCCGGGGGCTCCACGCGAAGATGTCGGCATTGGCGCGGAGGAAGTCGACGAGCACTACTTCCTATTTCGGGTCGAGGGTAGAACCGACCCTCAACGCCTTGCCCTTGGGGGCAGCGGGGTTGAGGGGCACCTCCTTGGTCCGCTCGGTTTCCTCGAAGGCTGTCGGTGTGCCTCGGTGGCGGGGTCGAGGTCCTCGTTGACCATCTTCTCCATGTTGGCCACGAGCGCTTCGTCCGGCCGCCGGTGCCTCGGTGTGTTCCACGCACTCGACGTCGCGAGTCGAATGCGTGCTCGATGGATGATCCCACGGTGATGACATCGTTGGGCCCCCGGCATCTTCATCTTGAGGTAGGTGTAGTTGGGGACCGCCATGAATTTGGCGTAGCAGGCCGCCCAAGTATGGCGTGGTACGCGCCCCCGAACCCCACCACCTCGAAGGTGAGCGTCTCCTTGTGGTAGTTGTCCCGGCGTGCCGAACCGGACCGGGCAGTCGATCCGCCCGAGGGGCCGGATGCGCTTGCCGGCGCGACGCCATGGAATGGCGTCGTGCCGGGCCGCGCTCGGTCCAACCCGACACCCGCGGGCGCGGCGTGTGCGCGTAGAGGATATTGAGGCCGCCGGCTCCGTCTATCGAGACCTTCGAGAACCGTGCGTTCTCGATGACCGGTCGACCACCAGCGGGTATTGACCCGGGTTGGGGATGCGGTTCGGGTGATCCTCGTGGCTGAACGTGATGGCGTCCTCCGACCAGTCGAGGAAGGAGGGAGGCGCCTTTTCTGCGGCGAGGACCTCGTGCCGCTCCCGCTTGCGCCGGCGGGCCGGACCGTCGACGGTCGGCCCCCCCGAAGATGAGGAAAACGTTTTCCACGGCGGGGAAGCCGCCGTGTCACCATCACCCTCGTCCTTCTTGGCCTCGTCGTCCTTCGCGGTGGCGCGGCCGTAGAATCGCTTGAGCATGTCGCACTACTCGAGGGTGTGGTTGACCGATGTCTTGTGGAAGGGACATGGCTTCTTCAGCATGTCGTCGAAAACCCCCGGGCCTCGAGGGGCTGGTCGAGGGCCCCGTCGAGCCGGGTCAACAGCAAGAGCCTTACCGTCGTCGTGGTCACACCCCTGCTCGCGCGCCTCGCGACGCGGCTTCTTTCCCTTCTTGCCCCGCTTGTTCTTTTGGCGGAGCTGCGTGGACCGGGAGCGTCCCGGTGGTCGATGGATGACCGCTCCTCGGTGATGAGTGATTGACAACGGGTGTTGGACCGACTCTTGGCTTAGTGCGCGAGGTGTAGGCCGCGGCCTAGTTCGTGTTGTTGCGGGTGAAGAACGGGCGCGAAAGGTCTTCGCCTTGAGGGGCCTCCGGGAGATGGAGAGACAAGTAGGCTCGGTTCGAGGGACCCGGTGGACGAGCGGGATCGGGTGCGGGCCACATGGTGGCGACACAAGCAAGACGAAGTCATGAACAAGTGAGCCGGTGCACGGTGGCGGTCAAGTCAAGTGGTTTGGCGGGAGGCCGCACGGGCACGCGGGGTTTGGTGGTTTGCCCACAAAACCATCGGCGGACGGTTTCTTGGTTTGGGCCTCAAAACCAAGTCCGAGGGCCCAACACGACGGAGACGGGATCCGGGCGTGTCGGGAAGCTTCGAGGCGGAGGACACGCGGCGGGATCGCATGGCTTGCGTCGGGAGGACGCGGGGTGCGGCGAAGGCGTGGCCGTCCGATGGGAAGACCCACAAACATTACCAAAATGCCCCTACGTGGGTTGTATCGCCAGTAGTGTAGTTAGGGGTAGTCGAGTCATTTACCACTCCGGCGGGACCTGATATATAAGCCTGGAGTGTGTGTTGATGGCTCCCCCTCTCCGTGACTTAGGGTTTCATTTCCCCCTTCCTCTTTCTCATTTTTGTAGCTATTTTCCTTCCTATTTTCTCTAGGCTAGCATGAGAGCTTCATGAGAGATTTGTTGAGAGGGATGGATGCTAGGGCGGCATGCTAGACCTTGTGAATCTTTCCTGGTTTGTATAGAAGATTCGGGGTTGTTTTTCGTGCCTTTTTGTGCTTATTTTCGTGCCTTTGTTCCGGAGTGATTCCGCGGATTTGAGTGAGTTTCTTCCGGATTTCTTTGAGGGAAACATGGATAGATGTCTTGTGCATCTTTGTGCTTGATCTTGTGCCCTCAAACGCCGGGAAACTACTTCGATTCGTGAGTTTTCGTTCGGTGCTCTAGTTTTTGGTGGTGCTCAAAGGATTCGCGATTCCCGGTGATTTAGGGAGTTAGGAGGCAAGATTTTTGGGCTATAGCATCCTTGTGTGACGCTTTTCAAGTACCCAAACCCTTGTCTCCACGGCTTCAACCGTTTGGGAAATCCGATGATGATTTGGGGGAGTTGACTTTCGAGGTCGGGCATTTTTCTCGTTTCGTCCGAGCCTCGCGGACGGTCCGCGACCTCCGGGCGGACGGTCCGCGCCGCTCGAGTTCATCCCGAGTTCTTCGTGTTCTTGCTCGTCCTTTGTTTCGATCCGTTGTGATTTTGGTTTTTGGTTGGACGAAGTTTCGAACGGTCCGCGGTGTCGGGCGGACGGTCCGCGGGTGCTTGGCGGACGGTCCGCGTGCTCCCCGCGGACGGTCCGTGGCACGGGGGTGTCTTTGGGTCGTTCGTGTAAATTAACGGACGGTCCGCGGCTAAGGCCGGACGGTCCGCGGCTCGGGTGCGGACGGGCCCGCGATACCCGGCCGGACGGTCCGCGCGGCTCTTGCGGACGGTCCGCCCCTCTGTGCGGACGGTCCGCCGCAGCCTGTGTGCTTTGCTTCTTGGTTCGATTCCTTCCTCCCTTTCTAGTGCTTCCGCGTGTGCTCTGAGGAATCGTTCCTAAGGCTAGAGGTTGATCCATAACCTCGTGGTCTTGGCGATTGGTGCGTGATTCGATTCATCGCTTGTGTGTGACCGGGTTTTGAGTAGGACATAGGCCGGGTTCTTTGGGAAGAATTTTTACCGTCTCCTATTCACTCCCCCCCTCTCTAGTCGCCATCCGATCCTTCAATTGGTATCGTAGCTTGGTGCGGATTCTTTGCGACTTTGACAAGTCTCGAATCCTAAGATGGCGTACGTTGAGCGGGGCGGTCCGCCGCACTTCGATGGCAAGGGTTACCACAAGTGGGCGGCTCGTATGATGATCTTTCTTCGAGGAAAGTCGTTGGATTTTATTGTGCTTGACAAGACCTATGCTATTCCGGTCAACATCCATACTCTTATGGTGACCGATGCCGATGCCAAGGCCAAGTATGAGGCTAATGCAAAAGCCGTTGATCACTTGTGCCGAGCTTGTGTGATCCGAGTTTGATCGTGTTCGCCATTTGAATCTTGCTTGGCAAATTTGGGATAAGTTGTTGGTTGCTCACGGTGGTGATAACCATGTGAAGGCTCGCCTCTTTGTCTCTTACCGGATGCAATATGAGAATTTCACTCCACTTCCGGTGAGGACATTGATGCAATGTTTCAGAGGTTCATCGCCATCGTGAACAACATGAAGGCTAATGTTGAGGATTTTCCGTACTCCGAGCATGATCAGGCTTTGAAGCTCTTGCATGTCTTGGACCCAAGTGTTTGGGGTGCTAAGGTTGAGGCCATCAAGGAGTCTGGGAATTATTTGACTATTGAGTTGGATGACCTCTTTTCTAAGCTCAAGTCGGCTGAGGTTGACAGGAAGATGCTATCCAAGCATGAGGGCTCGACTGACCATAGTCTTGCTCTTGTGGGAGGATCAAAGGGCAAATCTAACCCTTCCCGTCGACAGTTTTCTTTGTCCTCTCTTATGTCCATTCCAGATGAGGAGTTTGATGTGCTTGGGCGAGGAGGAGCCGGCCTTGCTCTCAAGAAGATTTGAACGACTACACGAGAGTCGGAGGAACGCAAGGCGGAGCTCAGGGACGTGCTACAAGTGTGGCAAGCGTGGCCACTTCATCGCCGAGTGCCCGGAAGCGGAGGAGAACAAGTACAAGGTGAACGAGTACAAGGCGCACCCGAGGCGTGAAGACAAGTACTCCTCCAAGGGCAAGCACTTCAACAAGTCCAAGAGCAAGGACAAGGACAAGCGGCGACCGAGCAAGAGCACCTACAAGAAGAACAAGGCAAGAGCGATGGTGGCCGGTGCGAGCGACGTCGACTCAAGCTCAAGCGAGGAGCGATCAAGCTCAAGCGGCCGAAGATGAAGACGCCGAGAGGCGCAGGTGGCAAGAAGAGTGCAAGCCGGAACCTCGGCGGCCGAGCCGTGTGGCGCTCGAGGGCTTTTGTGGCATGTCCCATAGCTCGAGCAAGAAGAAGAGTGTGAAGGAAGACGGCGACTCCGACTCGGAGGATGAGGTAAACCGTGATCCCGACTCTTTGCTTGCCGAGATTGCTAGGTTGAATGGTTTGCTTGATAACCGTGATAGTGTGCTCGAGAGATGCCAAAAAGATGAGGAAAGATCTTAGGGCTCGGCTTGAGAATGCTAGTGAGAAAGTAGGAGAGTTAGAGTCAAAATTGCTTGAATTGAAACTTGAGAATGACTCTTTGAAACTTGCTCCTACTTCTCCCGATGATGTTGAATGTGTTGAATGTGATGCTTGGTTGAATGAGATCAAACTCGCTTAATGAGAAGAATGCTTCTATTTTGGCTCAACTAGATGCTCTTAGGACTGAACATGATGAGCTTAAGGCTAGACCTACTTTGCTTGGTGCTTGCAAATCATGTCCTACTATGCATGCTAAGCTTGTTGATGCTCGCTCTACTATTAGTTCTTTGGAAGCATCTTTGAAATCTCCTGTTGCAAATGCTTGCTCTAGCTGTGATGAAGTCACTTTACGTAATCTTGAGCTTACTTCCGGTTGGATGTCATCTATGAGGAGAATGATTATTTGAGGAAAGTGTTGGGTTGGTTGTTCGGGCGGGAACCTCAATTGAAAATCATGATTGAGGAGTTCAAGAGGGCCGATGGTCGTGGTTTGGGGTTTGAGAAGTTGGGTGAGAAAGTGGGAGAGAACAAAGTGGGGAGAGTGTGTACGAGAAGTGTGTTGAGTCTAACCCCGGTTTGAGGTGATCGGAGAGATCCAAGTCCCACTCCCAAAAGCACCCAAGAACTCTTTCACACCAAAGCCCAACCACCTTTGCAACAAGCTTGACACAACCCAAGATCCACCCAAATTCCCACCTAAGACAAATGATTTCCGAAACCAAAGTGAAGTTTGTGGGTGAGAAGGGTGAGAAGCCTAGAGAGAAGCCGAGCCAAAACCAAAACCCATCCCCTTCGGGTGTGAGTATTGTGGCAAGGAGAGGCATCTTGCGAGTTTTGCTACAAGAGGAAGAGGGATGAGAGGCTTGCTAGGGAGCAAGCAAACCGAGACAGGTATCGCCGGTCTCGCGGTATTCCGCAGCCTAGAGTGCCACTTCCACGGGGTGTGGGAAGTGTGAGGAGTGTTGGCGGTGTTCCCACGGAGAGGTGGTGGTGAGAGGTTTGTCGGGGAGAGATGATGGTGTGCGGGGCCGGTGAGAGATTTGGTCGGGCTCATGGTGGTTTTGCTGGACGTCCTCCTACTCGTCCTCAGTACGGGTTTAGGGGAGATGATCGCAGCTTTGGGTTCCAGAGGAACTACGGACCACGTTTTCCCCCTCGTGGTGCTCGTACTCCTCCCATGGGACATGGGAAGTTCGGTGGCAAGGGAGTGATGTTTGCTAACCCCTCTTTTGAGCAGATGGCTCGACACTGGTTTAACTTTCTTTGTGCTAACCCCAGTGTCGAGTCGCTAGCTCATTCTCGTTCTCGTTTCTCGACCGGGCGGGGAGGCTTGGAGAACATTTGGTTGATCGACTCCGGTGTTCTCGACACATGACCGGAGATAAGAAGTGGTTCTCCGGACCGACCCCGTTGAAGGAAAAGATGTACATTACATTTGGGGACAATGGACGAGGTAGGGTGCTTTCGAGAGGGTGTTGTGCATGTGAGTGACAAGGTAACGTTGAAGAGAGTGGCTCTTGTGAAGTCTTTGGGATTTAATTTGCTTTCGGTTTCTCAGTTGCTTGATGAGGGTTTTGAGGTGCGTTTCAAGTCTGGCGAGTCTCGTTTGCTTGATTCTCGAGGTGATCTTGTCCGTATGATCATCCCCGAGGGTCGATTTTCGTGGTCGATTTCTCTCGTTCTTTGGGTCCCGCTCGCCGTTTGATGGCCGGTCCTTCTTTCGATTTGTGGAAATGGCATAGGCGGTTGGGACACTTGAGCTTTGATTTGGTTTCCCGCTTGAGTGGTCTTGACCTCGGTCCGAGGATTGCCGAAGTTGAAGTTTGAGAAGGATTTGGTTTGTGCTCCTTGTAGGCATGGTAAGATGGTAGCCACTCCCCATCCACCCCCGACCGATGTCATGACCGAGCGTCCGACGTAGCCGTTGCATATGGACCTTGTTGGGCCGGCTCGAGTTCGCTCGGTGGGTGGGAAGTGGTATGTCCTTGTTGTGGTGGACGATTACTCTCGCTATGCCCGGGTGTTCTTCTTGGAGGATAAGAGTGAGACTTTTGGTTTTGTTCGAGATCCGATCGTGAGGTTGAAAAACGAGAGGCATGGGAATGCTATTCGAGCTATCCGCAAGGATAATGGCTCGAGTTCAAGAACTCTCGTTTTGATGCTTTTTGTCGTGATCTAGGTCTTGAACATCGGTATTCGACACCTTATGTGCCCCCTCAAAATGGAGTCGTGGAAAGGAAAAATCGGACTCTTTGTGAGATGGCTAGGACGATGCTCGATGAGCACGGGACTCCTAGGAGGTTTTGGGCCGAGGCGGTCAATACGCCTTGTCATGTTTCCAATCGGATTTTATTGAGAGCTTTCAAGAAGAAGACCTGTTATGAGCTTATGCATGGTCGGGCACCCAAAGTGAGTCATTTCCGAGTTTTTGGCCGCAAGTGCTTTATTTTGAAAAAGGGAAAACTCGACAAGTTTGAGGCTAGGTCTAGTGATGGTATTTTCTTTGGATATGCTAACCACTCTAGAGCCTATAGGGTGCTTAACCTTGAGACTAACAAAATCATGGAGACTTGCGAGGTGACCTTCGACGAGACAATGCCATGTACCTCTCTTGGTTTTGAATGTGCGGGGTGATGGAGAAATGGCCGAGGACCTCTTTGAGGAGGAGAAAGATGAAGATGGAGATGATGATGGGGAGAACCATGCGCCTGAAGCTGAGCATGTACCCACTACTTCCCCTACGACCACTTTGGAGCATGGACCGTCTACTTCATGGACAACGACGGTGCAACAAGAGGACCAGGCGAGAGAAGCCGAAGTTGAGGGGGAGGTAGTCTCGAGGCGTGAGGCTCCCGGCGGATTCAAGAAGTGCATCCCCCGTCGAAGATCATTGGGAACATCGATGAACGCACTACACGGTCGAGGTCCGGGAATTCCTCTCATTTTGCTCATGCCGCTTTTGTTGCTACTTTTGAGCCCAAGGACATTGGACATGCTTTATCCGATGCAAACCGGGTCAATTCTATGCATGAGGAGTTGGAAAATTTTGAGAGGAACCGGGTGTGGGAGTTAGTTGAACCACCTCCAAATTGCCATCCCATAGGAACCAAGTGGGTTTGGAAGAACAAAGAGGGAGAGAATGGGATGGTTGTGAGGAACAAGTCCGGACTTGTTGCTCGGGGGTTTAGTCGAAGGAGGGGATCGACTATGAGGAGACCTTTGCTCCCGTGGCCCGTCTTGAGGCAATTCGGATCCTTCTAGCCTTTGCCGTGGCTAAAGGGTTCAAGTTGTTTCGGATGGACGTGAAGAGTGCTTTTCCGAATGGGGTCATAGAGGAGGAGGTGTATGTGAAGCGACCACCGGGTTTGAGAGCGAGTTGTACCCACACGGGGTATACGGGTTGAAAAGGGCTCGTATGGGTTGAAACGGGCGCCCGTGCTTGGTATGGGAGATTGAGAGGTTTTCTTTTGAGCGAGAGGGTTTGTGATGGGTACCGTGGATAGAACCTTGTTCCTCCTCAAGCATGGAAATGACTTGCCGATTGTTCGCATTTACGTGGATGATATTGTCTTTGGTGGCTCGTCACATAACCTTGTTGCCAAGTTTGCGGATGAGATGAGCGGGGAGTTCGAGATGAGCATGATGGGCGAGTTGCGGTATTTTCTCGGCCTGCGGATCAAGCAAGTGAAGGACGGTACATTTGTGCACCAAACCAAGTACACGAAAGACATGCCGAGGAAGTTCCGGATGCAAGATGTGAAGCCGATGTCGACTCCCATGGGGAGTACGGCCACTTTGGATGCGGATGAGGACGGAGAACCGGTGGACCGGCGGGAGTACAGGAGCATGATCGGCTCCCTCCTCTACTTGACGGCGACGAGGCCAGACATACAGTTCAGCGTGTGTTTGTGCGCTCGTTTTCGTGCTTCGCCGAGGACATCACATCGACGGGCCGTCAAGAGGATCTTCGGTACCTACGATCCGCCCCTCGGTCTTGGCCTTTGGTATTCTTCCTCCTCGACTCGTCTCTTCATGGTTTTTCCGATGCGGATTTTGTTGGTTGTCGAGTCGAGAGGAAGTCTACTTCGGCACTTGTCGGTTTCTTGGTTCTTCGTTGGTCTCATGGTCTTCCCGTAAGCGGTCTAGTGTAGCTCGGTCTACCACAGAGGCGGAGTATGTTGTCGCCGCTAGTTGTTGCTCCCGACTGTTGTGGATTTCATACACTTTGAGAGACTTTGGTGAGGAGTGCACCCGCATCCCACTTCTTTGTGATAGCACCGGTGCCATAAGCGTAGCCAAAAATCCAAGTGCTTCACTCCGGAACCAAACACATAGAGGTGAGGTATCATTTCCCGAGGGACAATGTGGAGAAAGGAACCATTGTTTTGAGCCATGTCCCTACCCAAGATCAGCTAGCCGACATCTTTACAAAGCCTCTCGACCAAGCTACATTTGTGCGTTTGCGGGGGGAACTTGGGGTTTGTTGCCCTTTCTAGTTGATTCTTGGGGGATTTACTTTTTGTACCATATGTATCATACCATGTTTACTTTGATGTATATACATGCTTTGCTTGATGTATAAACCATGGTAGGATAGCCATTTTGTCATATATCATGTTGCATTTGTGTCATATTGCATTTTAGGATGATGAGCTTCTTTCATATGCCATTTTTGAGTCTCTTTGGCTATTTGTGAGATATTGGTTATATGTGTGGAGAAATGGTGATGTGAGGCTATGCTCTTGAAATATTTGAGATATATGTGTGGTGAGATAGCTCCTTTTGAAATAAATGCTAAACTTGATTTTTTTTGAAATTTGCTCCACTCGTGCGTAGTTGTGTATCCATGTCACAGTTTGGTCTAAATGTGCTTTTCATGCTTAGATTGTGCTTGGATGCCTGTTCTTGCATTTGGGCCAAAGGCCGGATATCATTGTGAATGTTTAGCCTATGTTGCATTCATGGGGGAGCATAAGCTTCTTTTTGCCGCAAAGGCACTTCATGTACCATGAAATGACTTAATCTTGAAAAGAAGTGTCAAATGCCTGAAAAATGCTCCATCCATCATGTCTATGCTTAAAATGTCTTATCTTTCACATATGGGTGCAAAACATGTTGCATGATGTTCACCAGTGGAGAAGTCTCCCCGAAGTGGACACATGGCTCATGAGCTTTGACATGACATGCTTTGCTTTATGGGTGTTTGCCATGATCTTTTGTTGAGAATTTGATATCCTTGTATGATCTTTAAATGGCATGCATGTTTGTGGCTCAAGTGTGACATGGATAGGCTTTTACATGTGAAGCGAGTCTTCTTTTGGTAAAACTGCTTACATCCGAAAATTTTGCTTTGTCACATGCTTGTATTTTCATATATTACTTGTGGCAATGCTTTGACTATGCTATGATTCATGTGTGTGATCTTTGTCTCATTTTTCGCCTTTGACACTAGATTTGGCCTATTTGAGAAGCTCATGTAGTTGTCTATATGCTTTGCTCTGCATTTCTGCATTTTCACCTTGATTCATACATTGTCGACAAGGGGGAGAAAAGGTGAGCTTAATGAAAATTCAGAAAAAGGTGAGCTGAAATTTGGAAGTGTGCATCCACATGTTCAGGGGGAGGCATTTGTTCAGGGGGAGCTTTCTTGCCGTTTTCGGTGTGGATTTTGTGCTTTGCTTGGCTTGTGACCTTTCTTCGCCTTTCTTCGGTTTTGGTCATGAGTTGAGCTTCTTCGTTTTTCTTTCTTCTTTCTTTCTCTTTTACTCGAATTTCATTTCGCGTCGTGTGTTGTCAATGCACTCATCAAGGGGGAGATTGTGGACCGGGAGCGTCCCGGTGGTCGATGGATGACCGCTCCTCGGTGATGAGTGATTGACAACGGGTGTTGGACCGACTATTGGCTTAGTGCGCGGGTGTGTAGGCCGCGGCCTAGTTCGTGTTGTTGCAGGTGAAGAACGGGCGCGAAAGGTCTTCAGCCTTGAGGGGCCTCCGGGAGATGGAGAGACAAGTAGGCTCGGTTCGAGGGACCCGGTGGACAGCGGGACTGGGTGCGGGCCACATGGTGGCGACACAAGCAAGACGAAGTCATGAACAAGTGAGCCGGTGCACGGTGGCGGTCAAGTCAAGTGGTTTGGCGGGAGGCCGGACCGGGCACGCGGGGTTTGGTGGTTTGCCCACAAAACCATCGGCGGACGGTTTCTTGGTTTGGGCCTCAAAACCAAGTCCGAGGGCCCAACACGACGGAGACGGGATCCGGCGTGTCGGGAAGCTTCGAGGCGGAGGACACGCGGCGGGATCGCATGGCTTGCGTCGGGAGGACGCGGGGTGCGGCGAAGGCGTGGCCGTCCGATGGGAAGACCCACAAACATTACCAAAATGCCCCTACGTGGGTTGTATCGCCAGTAGTGTAGTTAGGGGTAGTCGAGTCATTTACCACTCCGGCGGGACTCGATATATAAGCCATGAGTGTGTGTTGATGGCTCTCACTCTCGTGACTTAGGGTTTCATTTCCCCCTTCCTCTTTCTCATTTTTGTAGCTATTTTCCTTCCTATTTTCTCTAGGCTAGCATGAGAGCTTCATGAGAGATTTGTTGAGAGGGATGGATGCTAGGGCGGCATGCTAGACCTTGTGAATCTTTCCTGGTTTGTATAGAAGATTCGGGGTTGTTTTTCGTGGCTTTTTGTGCTTATTTTCGTGCCTTTGTTCCGGAGTGATTCCGCGGATTTGAGTGAGTTTCTTCCCGGATTTCTTTGAGGGAAACATGGATAGATGTCTTGTGCATCTTTGTGCTTGATCTTGTGCCCTCAAACGCCGGGAAACTACTTCGATTCGTGAGTTTTCGTTCGGTGCTCTAGTTTTTGGTGGTGCTCAAAGGATTCGCGATTCCCGGTGATTTAGGGAGTTAGGAGGCAAGATTTTTGGGCTATAGCATCCTTGTGTGACGCTTTTCAAGTACCCAAACCCTTGTCTCCACGGCTTCAACCGTTTGGGAAATCCGATGATGATTTGGGGGAGTTGACTTTCGAGGTCGGGCATTTTTCTCGTTCGTCCGAGCCTCGCGGACGGTCCGCGACCTCTGGCGGACGGTCCGCGCCGCTCGAGTTCATCCCGAGTTCTTCGTGTTCTTGCTCGTCCTTTGTTTCGATCCGTTGTGATTTTGGTTTTTGGTTGGACGAAGTTTCGGACGGTCCGCGGTGTCGGGCGGACGGTCCGCGGGTGCTTGGCGGACGGTCCGCGTGCTCCCCGCGGACGGTCCGTGGCACGGGGGTGTCTTTGGGTCGTTCGTGTAAATTAACGGACGGTCCGCGGCTAAGGCCGGACGGTCCGCGGCTCGGGTGCGGACGGTCCACGATACCCGGCCGGACGGTCCGCGCGGCTCTTGCGGACGGTCCGCCCCTCCCGTGCGGACGGTCCGCCGAGCTCGTGTGCTTTGCTTCTTGGTTCGATTCCTTCCTCCCTTTCTAGTGCTTCCGCGTGTGCTCGAGGAATCGTTCCTAAGGCTAGAGGTTGATCCATAACCTCGTGGTCTTGGCGATTGGTGCGTGATTCGATTCATCGCTTGTGTGTGACCGGGTTTTGAGTAGGACATAGGCCGGGTTCTTTGGGAAGAATTTTTACCGGCTCCTATTCACTCCCCCCCCTCTCTAGTCGCCATCCGATCCTTCAAGCTCCTTGGACTTGCTGCCCTCCGCGGGTGTAACATCCGCGCGCTTGCCCTTCTTGCCGTCGAAGATCGCCCCCACCGCCTCCTCTCCCCGAGGCAAAGCCGGTGGCGATGTCGAACGGCTCGTTTGAGTCAACCGGCGGGCTGCGGCCAAGCTCGCGCACGAGATCCCGGCACGTGGTGCCCTCGAGGAAGGCGTGCACGATTTCGGACCGCGCTTCGCTTGGGAGCTCCGTACGCCGCTTGGAGAAGCGCCATATAAAGTCCCGGAGCGACTCACCGGGTTTACGGGTGCAAGAACGCAGGTCCCGGGGAGTTCCCGTGGCGCACGTATGTGCCCTAGAAATTTCCCACGAACGTGCGGACCGGGTCGTCCCGGTTGTGGACTTGGGCGGCCGGCAGGTGCTCGAGCCACGTACGCGCGCCGAGTCGGCGAGGTGTAGGGACAGCCGCGGATGATAACCTCGTCGGCCGGTGGCCCCGCCCACCGACACGCCGGACGGTAGTCGTTGAGCCATACGCGGGGGTCCGTCTCCCCATTGTACTTGACGATCGTCGTGGGGGCCGGCGGAAGCGGCGGGGGAAGTTCGTCGTGCGGATCTCCCCGCCGAACACGCGGGTTCCGGGGGGCCCGGCGTCGGTGGCCGGTCCTCCCCGCCGTCGTAGCGTCCACCCCCGTCGAGGGTGGTAGCCCGCCGTCCGCGCCTCCGCGTTGCTCGCTCGTCGGGCGTTGATGACGTAGCGGGCGTCGCCGTCTTGGGCCTCGTCCGCGCGTGTCGAGGAGTCGTTCCTTGGCCGGCGTGCGGCTGGATTGGCGGGACGCTCGGCCACGCCGCCCGCGTGCACCGAGGGCTCGGGGCCTTACGCACCCCCATCGTCCCGCGCGCTCCCCCGTTGGCGGATTCGGGACGCCGAGCTTTCGGCCGTTGGACGGCCGCTTGCTCGATGAGTGCCTACGCCTCGCGATGCGGAGTTCCGCACCTCGGGCGTCGAGGGGGCGAGCATGGCCCGCGGCGGTGTCGCGGCGGCAATGAGCCTCGGCTCGCTCGCGGGGGCGTGTCGGATCGTCGACATTGAAGTCGGCGTTGATGCGGTCGTGGGCTTGCTTGCCCAACTCACGCGCGCGTTCGCCACGCGCGGAGGCCTCTCCGCGATTGGTGGTACGGAGCAACCGCACCGTGCGGTACTCTTTTGCCGGCTTGGCTTCAAGCTCGCGCGCTTGGGCCACCGTGCGTTGATGTCGGCCCCCTCGGTGGTGAGGGGGGACGGGCGCTGGGCCCCGCGGCCATGCGCGGTCCGGTTCCCGTGGCGGGGGGGAACCTCTCCGTCGCCCCGGCCCCCTCCGCGTCGGTGGCGTTTGCTAGGTCGTTGGCAATCACGACACGGCACTCCCGCGCGGGGTCGTAGCTCCCGGCGCCGAAGTCGTCGGAGTAGCCGAACCGTAGTCCGTGGTGTCGAGGAACCGCCCGAACATCACCGGGGTCCGGTATGCCGGAGAAGTCCCACTCCGCGATCCATGCGAAGTGGCGGGCGGCGGCTCGTCGGTGGAGCCTTGGGATGACTCGCCGCCAGCGGAGGCGCTGGGGTCCTTGGCAACCAAGATATGGCGGCCGGGGGGGGACCCCGCGCATTGCTGCGTTGGTGTTGGCGGAGGCGACATACGCCGTCATGGCGCCGCGGAGGCCGATAGGGAAGCGCGGTCCCGAGACCGAGCGCTCCCCCGCCGGGGGCGGCCGTCGTCTCGCCGGTGAGCGCGCCGCGCCGCGAGGCGATGCGCGCCGCATGCCGGCGCTCCGACCGTGCCCGTCGCGAGTGTTGGCCGGAGCGACGACGGCGCCGAGGCGCCGAAGGACCCGCGGCATCCGTGGCCGGCGGGCGCCGGCGTCACGGTGACGTGTGCGGTGGCGACCGGGACGGACCGGCTTGGCGCGGCGCACGGAGTTCCTCACGGTTTGTGAGGCGCATCGGGTAGCCGTTCCCCGTAGCCCGAAAGTTCGGTGCCCCCGAACCGGATTTCGAAGTCCGGCCGGGAGGGGGTCCGAGCTGCCCATGGAGTAGCGTTGACCGCGGTACTCGGTGCGGATCAACATCGAGAGATCTGGTGACGAGTCGATCTGCAGCGCGAGCCCCTACCTGGCGCGCCAACTGTCGGTGCGGAAAGTAGTCCCGACACTAACTAGTAATGAGCGCTGAGATCTGCCTCTCGATGGTCGGTGCTAAGCAACTAGGGACACTTGTTTTATCCTGGTTCCGGCTGGGGCCGTACGTCCATCAGGGGTGTGCTCGGGGCACTGTATTGCTTCGCACCGGGGTGCCTGTAGAGGGGTGGCTACAAGCGAGGTGGGAGAGGAGGCGTGGCCTCCAAGTCCCAAAGGGTGTGATTGAGGTGAATGCCAATATCGTGGGGAAGGCCGAGAGAGTGTAAGCGATCGCTATCCGTCGTCCCGATGCCCCCTGTGGCGGGGGGGTCGCCTCCCTTTTATAGGCCAAGGAGGGGCGATTTACAGGCATGCCACACTATTTCGCTACGTGTGACGGCATAGCGTACAGTTCCGTGGAGTTGACGGCCGTCCTGGCAAATCTTGCTTCAGTCACGGCGTTGTGGCACGTCTTGTGCTTGAACAGGGGCGGTTTCGAGGGTGGAGGCGTAGCGGTTGACCGGGGCGTCTTCAGGCGGGCTCGAGGGAGTCGTTGACGACGATCCGTACGAGGTGCAGTAGCAGGCGTGGCGGCGTCCCGTCCCCATGTGCTCAACAGCGTCGGAGTAGTTGTAGCAGTGCACGGCGTGGCGCAGCAGGGGCAGGGATGGCCGCACTGGGCTGACAGCGACGGGGATGGCGCTCCCGCCGGCCCGACGTCACGGCTTGACCCCCGAGGATTCACGAGAAGAGGGTTCGAGGGTGCGAAAGGCCCCGCTTCGACGGCGCGGTGCGTTAGCCGTACGGGAGTGGGTGGCACAGTGTCACGAAGCTGACACCGGCCTCGTCGCACAGTCCCCCACAGTGGCGAGGATGGGCTCCCCCTAGGGAGTTGGCGAAATAGCGCCGGGGCATGATTCCTAGGCGCGTGATGGCGCGGCTCGCCGTGTCGGCATTAAATGCCCGTACACGCGTGTGGGAGCGGGGTGTGCTCGTGAGGGAACCTTGAGCGAGGCGGAGCCCGCTCGAGGGAGGCGAGGGACCCTCGAGCGAGGCGGACCTTGCTCGAGGGGGCGCCTTGTTGGGCCGCTCCGGTGGGCCGCGGTGGCCACCGCGGCGTGGGGGCTGTGTGTGTGTGTGTGTTTTGTGTTAGGTTCGAGGTATGTTTGCGCTTTGCGTTTTTTGCGAGGTTTTAAGCGAGATTCCCCCCCCCCCCGGTTTTTTAGGGGACCCTCGTGGTCGTCCCCGACAAAGTCGAGGAGGGAAGAGCCGCCGTGGGGCCATCGGCGGTGACATGCCGGGGACCCTTGTAGATTATTCGAAACCGCTGATTGATTCTTTCAATAAAAAGAGTAAATTGCATGTGAGACCACAATCAAGTTTTCTATGTTATAATCTAAGTTCTAAGTCTCTACTTTCTCTAGGTTTCTAAGTGAGTCTAAGTCTCTACGTTCTCCAAGTCTGTAATTATTGAAATGAAAGAACAAAGATGTCAAGTAACTCACCACAGGAGTCTCAGGAGCTGCAGCCGGAGTCGGAAGGACGGGCACCGGGGGCAGCACGGGCATTGGGGGCATCGGTGGCATCGGTTGACCGTTTTGGACAGCCAGCATGGAAGCTTGCATGTGCTCAGCCATCATCTGCTGCTGCAACGCCATCCACTGCTGCATCTGCACCTAGTGTGTGGCAAAAAGCCGTTGTCTTCTTGGGTCATCATCGTTGCTTCGCCGGGTCATCAATCGTTGTTGTTGGGTCATCCGCTCGCCGCCGGTCGACC
Organism: Cenchrus americanus; assembly: GCA_947561735.1. Taxonomy (NCBI): domain Eukaryota; kingdom Viridiplantae; phylum Streptophyta; class Magnoliopsida; order Poales; family Poaceae; genus Cenchrus; species Cenchrus americanus. The sequence goes on along the minus strand of OX387240.1, from coordinate 85,080,007 downwards.
ACACGTAGCTCAAGCCGCGTCTAAGGTCATCCGCAATTGGTCATCCAAGTGTTACAATTGACGGGAAACATATGTAGAGATTCATTAAGGATCGGTAAAAACGAAATAACTCCGAAGTCGCTCCACGTGGGCCAGTGTCGCAGCCAGCCGTGGGAGTATGGGAGGGGCATTGCCCGTGTCCCTTTCTTTTAGCATCGCGAGAGTGGGAGTAGTGGTTGTGCCTAAAATGATGTCACCCATATAGTAATGGACATGCTTCTTTCCATGACCCATCCTCATGACTGCCTCTCCATCAAACGGCGCATGGATCGGATCCCACTCTAGCCCATGGATCTGTCGTCCCATCTCCGTGTATGCATTGATGCGGGAGTGGATGGAGGGATTGCTATACGCCTCTTGCGGGTCATCGGGGTTGTAGGTGGTCTCGGACGCGGTGGCCTTGCCCTTGTGGGACAAGATCCATCCCATCACCTCGCCGCACTCACTATCTCCATGTGCCCGAGATCGAAAACAACAAGTTCATTATAGGTCAAGCGGAATTGAGCTTAACAACAAAGAAATGGATATTCGTACCCATCTAGCCCCGTATCGTGAGTTGGAAAGGTTTCCTTGGTGGTGTGATGGGCCTCCCATCAACAAACGCTTCGTCGGCCAAACATCATGCTTCTCAATCCACTCGGTGTGAACCACTTGTCCACTATGAGTTTCCGGCGGTCAAATAGTTGCGGCACCACCACGCGAGCATCTACAAGTAGTCAAGTGAACCACATGTAAGAATCTCATATTAAGCATTGTTCTCAAGGTGAAATATAATTGTACCTCCTTGTATTGCTCTCGGGTCGGCTTATAGGTTCTTGCTTCGCTTTTGACATCTTCTTTGCAAGCTTTGAAGCGAGTAGTTTATGACGCACCGAATTTGCACTTCGTAATGCATGTCCAAGACAAGCTTCTTGCATACCATCTCCTCGCACCTTATTTGCATGCTCCTCCTCAAATCCACACACCAACCTATAGAAATCCTGCATATAAACTAGATGATATACAATCAATATTGCAAAAATGTCCAATGATTACGATGAATTGAGCAGTGTATGCGAGAAAGACTTACCCACAACTCGGCCTTGACTCGCTTTGCCTTCTCGTCGAAGCATCTGTCGTCCCTATCGATAGTGTCGGTGGCTTTTTTGTAGTGTGCCCATGTCCGAGCCGGCTCATACTCGGTAGCATCACCCTGACCCATCCGAACTATGCTTGGGAAGTGCAACCTGCACAAAAGGCCTAGGATGCCGTTGACCGGTGCGGTTGTGACCAACCGCCTCGATGACCTCCCAACTCCCGCAAAAAAGTGAAAAAGATGAAATATTAGTCTCTATTGTGATTTCAAGTTCTCAAAGGACAAAATATTAACAACCTCGAAAATTACTTACCGTTTGCCACTGGGTTTAATCAGTGGTCGTCCCGAAACAGGTATCGGCGTATCCGAAAGTCGTGAGCGACCTCGGCGTCAAATGGTACCACTAGAGTCACCACCTGTCGTGTCATCCTCCTCCTCCTCCCCCCCTCCTCGCCCCCACTAGCCTCCTCAGGCGACGGCGGCACATACTCCTCCTCGTGGGGCTACTCCTCCTGGTGCTCTTCCTCCTCCTCCTCCTCCTCCTCCTCCTCCTCCTCCTCCTCCTCCTCCTCCTGGTGCCGCTCCTCCTCCTCCTGTTGTCGTGCTTTCCTAGACCTTTTACCCCTCTTGGGGCCACCCTTCCCTCGAACCCTGCCTCTGGTGCCCACTGGCAACGGCGGAGGTACGTCTACGGGTCTTCTAAAGATAGATGAGCACGTACGCTGAAGGGAGCCGCCCACCATCTTCGTTCTATCGCCTGAAAGTAAAATAATAAATCAGTCAGTACGGAGAAACACATAACTAAGAGAAGTAAGGCATAATTAAAAATAACATGATATTTCAAAAGAGAAGTAATACATATAACATGATATTGCAAATATTAGTACAATAAGTGTGGAGCATACATTTATTAGTAATAAACATCTTCATGGAGATTATCAGGATCATAAGTCTCATCATCACTATCACACATGTCCATGTCCAGGTATTCCTCCGATGGAGGAGCGTCTACATGAAGCCCGGCTACAACTTTCTCATGTAATTCTATGTCCCTCTCATCGTCAACCTCATCTCCATCGCATCTTCTACTTCCATTGTTCCCAATGCTTCGGTTAAGTCTATCACAAAATCCCCTGGTAGCCCATCTTCTTGGAAGAACTCTCCCTCGTATGTATCTGTATTTATGTTGTAATCTTCATTGTTCGGGACAGGTAGTCTACCGTGTGGTGATACCTTGTACACAACATCCCAACCCTGAAGATGTTCGTCGGTTTTGCACAGGTACGAGAGATAATACACTTGTGTGGCTTGTTGAGCCACAATGTAGACATCGTCTCCCGCATAGACGGATGGGCGTTGAATTTCGACTAGTCCAATATCTCGGGTCTCTCGCTTTGCTTCGGATTGAACCAATGGCATTTGAATACGATAGGTTTGAGACATTTACAACCGGGGAACGACAGTTGATATATTTCTTCAATTATTCCATAATAGTCTTTTCCATCATTGCCCGTCGTACAAACTGCGGGTGTTTGTGGTTCCGCGCGGTTTGGCCGATTCTCGCTCATGGCTTTTTGTGTGAAAGCGGTACCCATTCACGTCATAGGCGCCATATGACTCGATCCTATCCTCACAACCAACGGAAACCCGTCCCAACTCGAGATCCATTGACATATCATTTTAGCCCCGCAAGTAGAAGCAAGACATATCGTTGTTACATTCGCACCTATGAGGAATTTGTAATTTCAAAAAAAAAGTATGAGGTCCTCTAGAATGACCGTACCTTCCTCTTGAACCAAGAAATGAAATCGTGGTCCTCAAGAAGTTTATCAACTTCCCGCGGGGTTGGTTCCCTTCTTCTCCGCCGAATTGATAGGTAAATTCACTATACGAATGAGGTTGTTAGGTACTATTCATTGAAGACACCATACACTAGCAATAATGGATAACAAGTATGTTGAGAACTTACTCAATGTATGGAAACACTTCCTCAAGGTTTTTCAAAGACATACATCATGATAGTGCGCCACTCTTCATGTTGCAAGTTCTTATGAGTTACAACACTTGCTCTTCCGAGTTGACCTCTGAAGAGGCTGAGTTTCGATTCATTTTCGTCGGCATTGTAACGAGGGGTTGGATTATGCACGCTTGGAAGGGTGTCAGCATAGTATTTAGTTGTGAAGTTTGTCACCTCCTCGATACAATATGCCTCAGCAATGGAAGCTTCAATTTTGTTTTTGTTTCTACAAGTCATTACAAATTCCTCGTAGATGCGAATGTTACACCGATATGTCTTGCTTCTACTTGCAGGGCCAAAATGATATGTCGATGGAGCCTAAGTTGAGACATGTTTCCGTTGGTTGTGAGGATAGGATCGAGTCATACGACGGCTATGACATCAATGGGTACCGCTTTCACCCAACTAGCGAGAACCAAAAACACTAGAGTTTGTACGATATGCAATGGTGGAAAAGACTATTGTGGAATAATTGAAGAAATATATCAACTTACGTTTCCTGGTTGCAAACATCTCAATCATATCTTATTCAAATGCCATTGGTTTGATTCGAAAGAAAAACGAGAGACCTGAGATATTGGACTAGTCGAAATTTGACAGTCATCCGTCTATGTAGGAGACAATGTCTACATTGTGGCTTAACAAGCCACGAAAGCGTATTATCTCTCATACCCGTGCAAAATCGATGAATGTCTCCGGGGTTGGGACGTTGTGTACAAGGTATCACCACATGGTAGACTACCCGTCCCAAACAATGAAGATTACAACATAGACCCAAATACATATGAGTGAGAGTTCTTCCAAGAAGATGGGCCGGGGGAATTTTGTGATAGACTTAACCGAAGCATTCAAAATAATGGAAATAGAAGATGACGTTGGAGATGAGTTTGACGATGAGAGGGCATAGAGTTACTTGACAAAATTGCGGTCGGGCTTCATGTAGATGCTTCTCCATCGGAGGAATATCCGGACATGCATGTGTGATAGTGATGATGAGACTTATGATATCGATAATCTCCATGATGATGTTTATACTAATACATGTATACTCCGTACTTATTGTATTATTGTTTGCAATATCATGTTATTTTTAATTATGTCTTATTTCTCTTTTGCAATATCATGTTCATTTTTTATTATGTCTTCGTTATGTGTTTCTCTGTCTTGATTGGTTTACTTGTTTTAATTTTAGGTGACAGAACAAAGATGGTGGGTGGCTCCCTTCAACGTACGTGCTCGTTTATCTACGGTAGAGCCCCCGACATACCATCACCGTTGCCACCGGGAACCAAATGCAAGGGTCGGGGGAAGGGTGGCCCCAAGAAGGGTAAAAAGTCCAAGAGAGCGCAACGGGAGGAGGAGGAGTAGCACCGGGAGGAGGAGGAGGAGGAAAGCACCGGGAGGAGGAGGAGACCCAAGATGAGGAGTATGTGCCGTCATCACCGAGGAGGCTATTATGGGTGGGGAGGATGAGGATGACATGATAGGTGGTGACTCTAGTGGTACCGTTTGCCGGCAAGGTTTCTTGCGACTCCGGATAGGCCGATACGTGTTTCCCTACACCCACCAATTAAACTCGATGACAATCAATAAGTAATTTTAGATGTTGTCAATATTTTGTCCTTTGAGAACTTTAAATCACAATAGAGAGTAATATTTCATCGTTTTCACTTTTGGCGGGGAGTTGAGAAGTCGTCGACCATCATGGGCCTTTTGTGCGGGTTCCACTTCCCGGGCATAGTTTGAATGGGTGAGGGTGATGCTACCGAGGTTATTGACGGATAAAAGACGTATCCCTCTACGATCCGCAAGCGTACGGACCCCACACTTTTTTTCACCACAGGATTCCCAAGGTTCTTATCAATCCGCGGAGCAAGGGGATTACAAGCGTTCGATCTACAACGACACACTAGCTACTAAAACCCTAACTAATATTATACTAGAAAACAACTAAACTACACTAGAGAGAATGATTAAGATATCAAGATAAAAGACACTCGCCCACGGGTCTACGATACTAGAGCATGCAATCGCTTAAAGACATGAAAACCAATCTAATCTATCGGGGTTGTGACCACGGTTTCGCCCTTTCCCTCCTCTCGTACTGTCACTACGCGAAGGTATTCATGACTAGACCTTTGATGGACACGGCGTATTGAATGGATCCAAGGAAGCATTGGAGCTCGTACTCCCTCTACGGCATGGTAGCTAACCTTAAGCATTAAAGTATATTCAACACAAGATGATAGATAGATAATCCGACAAAGTGCGATTACATCTCAAGATTGATTACAACCCATGGACGAATGAGAAGATTACCCCATCAAGGTGCCGACCATGGCACCGTTGATCATGGTTTCCCTTCCGCCGGTGTCTTCCTTCTTCTCCACGAGAGGGTGCTTCCTTCGAGGTGGTTGATCTCCCGCCGGAGATCCTCCTCCTCTCTCTCTAGCTTGTGGATGGCCTTCGGTGCAAATGAATCCTCTCCCCGGTGTTGGCGGCGCCTCGGGGCTTTTTGGGTTGAAGATCCTTCTAGGGCAAGGAAAACGGGACCAAACCGGCCACCGGAGTGGGCCGGGGCCGGCCGGCCCGAGCCCAATTCGGCCGAGGTTCGGTCGCCCCTTTTGCTCCGTGGGTCCTCATGCACTCATGTACTTTGCCCCCTCCACTTGCACGATTTTGATGATGTTATCCTCGCGTCCAAGATGGAGGTTCTCTTCGCATGAAGTTCGATCTTTTACGCTTCAATCCCCGGGGTGTTCCTCGTAGCACTTCGGTCCTCGCCACCATTGGAAGTGATTTCACCAAGCTCATGAACACGAACAAGACTCCGTAAATGCTCCTTTGAACTTGTTGCGAATCCGTCCTTTATGTCCATGTTTTCCTACATAAACACAACACTCCCAAATGCATGCACAAAGATGAACTTGTTATATGATTAGCGTGCCTAGTGGCGGGTTAGTTCCATAATCAAATCCAAACCAAAGTGTAATGAACATGCTAGGTGCACCAAAATACACCGTCAACATCTCCCCCACGCTTAGCTCTTGCTCGTCCTCGAGCAAGTACTCGTAAAAGAACTTCATCCAAGGTGTTGTAATCATATACCACCTATCCTTCTTCACAAGTTAGTCAATCCCCTCATCTTTAATACATAAACACAAAGTAATGATAATCAAACATAAACATGGGCGTTTAGAACTTTTACGACGTCAAGTTTTACCCCACAACTCAAACTCTTTACTCGAAGCTTTCAATTTCAGCCATACTTACTTCTTTGCTTCCATCGGAGGGGTTTTATGATTTTCAAAACAAAAATTCCTGCAACAAGTATTAGACAAAAACCTTTCTCCAAGCTCTCTCAAGTCACTCATATGAAGTGTCTATCCTAACCAAATTTTATAAAACTCTCACCTCCCATTAATCTCTCATATATCATGTAAAGTGGAGCTATAGGTAGGGCTAGCGCAATCAACACAAGTATTGTCAAACTAAGAACTTCCTCTAATAGTTGCTACCTTTCAAAGCCAATGATCATGAGAATTAACCATATGTAGGGATATCAAGGATGAGAAGATTTAGAATGGTGGACATGTGCAAGGGCAAAAGAAAATTGTGACTACAAGGCACCGATGACGTCCTCTTTGTCGGATTGCACATGGTTGGAAAAAAAGTAAAAGTTTCGTCTCACAATCAACGTGACATCCTTCCTTACACTTTTTATTTTTTTTTCTTTTCTTTCACTTGATCCATCCCTCTCATATCTTTATTGCTACCTCATCTTTCTCTTTTTCTTTTTCTTTTTCTTCTTTCATTCACATATAATTTCTTTCTTTCTTTCTTTCTTTCTTTCTCTTCCATACTCATACTTTTTCTCTTTATTTTTCCTCTCTCTTGACAACTTTTCAAAGCCTTCAATTCTCTCTTTCCTTGCATGCATACAATCTGAAATTTTAAATAAATCATGCTAGAGACGAGACGAAACTTTGAAAATAGGTTGTGTTCAAGGAATACGATGTACAAAAGAGATGTATAGGGTTGGGCATGGAATTCGGCGATATACGTGACTTCCATTGTGAAGGTCACGTTACCGAATATATGACAAGGCTAGCAACAAAAGATAAGCACAAGGACATGATCATTGCTCGAAATTAAAACTCACCAAGAGAGAAGGGTACTAGCCTAACTCATCGTGCTAATCACACTTATGGTGGAGCGAAAAAAATAAACTTGGCTTTGGATAGGAATTTTTCTTACTCTCAACTTGGAAAAAGAGGTTTTGCTAACCTTTATTACAAGGGTTTTAAGATAATTTTCAGAACTGAAATCCTCCAACTTTTAGCATTGAACATAGCACAACTAACATGTGAAGCTCAAGATCGAAGTGCGGTATGGGTACTTTAAGTAGTAGCAATTCCACTAAGCACCACGGTAAACATTTTTCAAACCACACACTTATGTTCATATATCAAGAATCAAAGATAAACAAACAAGTGAATAAAGATAAGCATCACACAAAAATATATATATATAGACTCTTTTTATTTGATTTTCTTGACTCAACACTAATTTAAGACACTTGCAAAAATTTTAAAACACACTCAAAAACTAAAGACTCATTAAAACGCTAAGACTCTCACACGAAGATTAAACCGAACCTAAACTTGAAGTTCAAAAGCTAAGGCTAGCGAGCTAGCTCTCCCCCACACTTAAAACATATGACGTCCTCGTTGTATCTTACAAAAATCCTAAGTGGAAAACTAGATCTAGTGGTACTTCAAGCAAGTATTGCACCACTTGCCTCTCATGTTTCCAACCATGCCGAAAAGTTTGCGCACGTTACGATTTAGGAACTTGTAGTCGTCTTCAACTACGCGCTCCAAGTCCTCCATATGCTTTGCTTCATCGCTTCCATGGCTTGGAGACATTCATCGGCCGACGCGTATAGATCCGCGATGGATTGACGGCAAGCTCGACAACACATCGGATGCAATCCGAAGGGGTCGTCGTCGCCATAGTCTCCACCGTCGTCACCTCCGTCATCGCCACCTTCATTGTTGTTGCCGCTCTTGTTGCCATCGTTACCGTTGCCGTTGGGGCCTTCGGGAGTCCTCTCCTTGGGCTGCTCATCCCAATCGTCATCATCTCTCCCGGCGGCCGCCCACGAGCTCGGGCTACGATCGTCGGAGTAGTCGCTACCCCCATAATTCTTAGGCTCGGGCGACGCTTCCTTGTAGTCTATGCGTTTGATGCCTTGGATGCGTGCCGACCTTCGAACGGGCGTAGGGACCTTCTCTCCTTCGATGGAATTGCGAGATGCAAGAGCTCCGGTTGGGACACGCCCTCCGCAACGGATGCGTGCGGTCCTCTTGACGGGTAGCTTGAGCTCGCATCGCATCGCCTCCTCCATCGATGGCTTCTTGGCTTCTAGCCGCAACTCTAAGCTCCTTGGGGGCACAATGGTCGCTACAAGGGTGCAAAATATTGCTTGAAAGGTTTGATCCTCGAGCTCCCAATTCGGCCAAATAAATAGTCCCGAGAGAAAAGCCCCGGGAACCTTATTTTCCTTTTTTACACTTCCCTTAAAATTTTCGACCAAACAAGGAAGTCAAAAAGGAGCAATTCGGGCGAAATTCGGCGTCATCGGCCACCGGGACCCTCCGGGCCGGTCGGCCGGGCCGGCCGGCCCACCCCTCGGGGGCCGGCCGGTCCGCTTTTTGCACACCGCCCTATTTTTTTCTTCCTTAGCCCAAGGGAAAAAGTTGGCCCAGTAAATCTTCGCGAAAAACTCCGGAAAACTAAAAGAAAAACTATTTACGAAATTCATGCCTTGTTTTTCGTCCTAGGCGGGACGTTCGGGCTCTTCCTTCATGGTGAAGACGTCAACATGGTGAAGGGGCACGATGTCGGGTTCGTAGTAAATCTTAAGCCGCTGACCATTCACCACAAATTGATCACCGTTTATATCCATAATGGTTACCGCTCCGTTGGAGAACACTCGAATGCACAACATAAGGTTCCTCCCACTTGCTTTGCAATTTCCCCTTTCCGAAGGTTTTAAACCTCGAATTGTAGAGGAGGACCTTATCTCCTTCTTTAAATTCTTTTTTCTTTAATCTTTTATCATACCACCTTTTGATTCTCTCCTTGTATATGCTTGCGTTTTCATATGCCTTCAACCTCAACTCCTCTAGCTCGCTTATTTGGATTCTTCGTTTTACCACCGCGGCATCGAGATCAAGGTTCATCTCTTTTATCGCCCAATAGGCTTTATGTTCCAACTCAACCGGAAGGTGGCAGGCTTTTCCATAGACGAATTGATAAGGGGTCATACCTTCGGTGTTTTAAACGTCGTTCGATAAGCCCATAAAGCTCCGTCTAATTTCTTTGACCAATCCTTGCCTCCCTTCTCTATGGTCTTGTTGAGTATGCTTTTTAATTGCCTATTTGACGTCGCCGCTTGTCCGTTGGTTTGTGGGTGATAGGCCGTAGAGACCCTATGTTCGATTCCCAACTTGGACAAGCACTTTTTGAAATTCTTCCTGGTGAAGTGAGTTCCTCCATCACTTATCAAGATTCTCGGTGTACCGAAATGGGGAAAAATCATGTTCTTGATCATAGTAATCGACTCCTCCGTGGAAGCTTTACGACATGGTATTGCCTCTACCCACTTGGATACATAATCAACCATGACTAGGATATACTCAAATCCAAATGAGTTTTTAAAAGGCCCCATGAAGTCTATACCCCATACATCGAATATGTCGATTTGTAAGTTGTATTTCAAAGGCATAGAATTTCTTTGAGATATGTTTCCGGTTCTTTGGCATTCGGGGCATGATGCAACATATCTTTTAGTATCTTCATGCATCTCGGCCAATAGAATCCGCTCGACCATACCTTTGCTTGGGTTCGAAAATGGCTATAGTGCCCACCGTACTCCGCCGAGTGGCACTTCCTTAAAATCTCAACCCTCTCTTCTCTTGGCACACATCTTCTCATTACTCCATCATTGCCAAGTTTGAAGAGGTATGGTGCATCCCAAAAATATTTCTTACTTTCGGAGATTATCTTCTTTTGAGTGTTTTTATCTAGATGATCGAGGGGCATCTTTCGAATTGCTCGAATGATGTCGATCATCCATGTGTCTTTATCAAGCACTCTATAGAGGTGGTCATCTCTCATCTTATCTTCTATGGGCTCTTTATCATATTGTCCACGATTCATCCCGGACAAATGATCGGCCACAACATTTTCCACCCCCTTTTTATCACGAATTTCAACATCAAACTCTTGGAGAAGAAGGATCCAACGAATCAAAGGTGGTTTAGCTTCCTTCTTAGCCAAGAGATACTTGATGGCTGCGTGATCGGTGTAAACAATGACCTTCGAGTTCACGATGTAAGATCTGAATTTTTCGAAAGCGAATACCACCGCTAGCAACTCCTTTTCCGTAGTGGCATAATTTAATTGTGCCCCACTAAGAGTTTTGCTAGCATAGTAAACGGCGTGAACTCGGCCTTCCTTTCTTTGACCCAAGACCGCGCCTACGGCGTAGTCACTTGCGTCACACATGATCTCGAAAGGTTGGCTCCAATCCGGAGGTTGGATGATGGGAGCACTCACCAACGCATTTTTCAAGGTCCGAATGCCGCTAGACACTTCTCGTCAAAGTCGAAAGCCACATCCTTTTGAAGGAGATGTGTTAAAGGCTTAGTGATCTTCGAGAAGTCCTTTATAAATCTTCTATAGAATCCGGCATGGCCTAGAAAGCTCCTTAAGGACTTAACATCCGTAGGAGGTGGGAGTTGCTCAACCGTCTCTACCTTAGCCTTGTCCACTTCAATTCCTCTCTCGGATATAACATGTCCGAGCACTATGCCTTGTTTAACCATGAAGTGGCATTTTTCCCAATTTAATACCAAGTCTACCTCCGCACACCTCGTGAGGACCTTTTCTAAGTTTGCTAAGCAATCCATGAATGTCTTCCCGTAAACGGAAAAATCATCCATAAACACTTCAACAATTTCTTCGATGAATTCCGAAAACACGGCCATCATGCAACGTTGAAAAGAGGCCGGAGCGTTGCATAGGCCGAAGGGCATCCTTCTCTATGCAAACGTTCCGTAAGGGCACGTAAACATTGTCTTATGTTGATCTTCGGGTGAATGGGAATTTGCATGAACCCCGAGTATCCATCGAGAAAGTAAAAATAAGCGTGGTTTGCTAACCTCTCGAGCATCTCGTCAATGAACAAGTAGGGGGAAGTGATCTTTCTTCGTCGCTTTGTTAAACTTACGATAATCGATACACATCCGCCACCCGATCACGGTTCTTTGCGGTATCAACTCGTTCTTCTCATTCTTCACCACGGTCAAACCTCCTTTCTTCGGTACACAATGTACGGGCTCACCCATTCTCTATGCGGAACCGGGTAGATGATTCCGGCATCAAGTAACTTGATAACCTCTTTCTTTACTACCTCTCGCATGGCATGGGTTAGCCTCCTTTGGTGGTCCACTACGGTCTTACATTGGTCTTCCATTGGTATACGATGAGTGCAAAAGGCTGGGCTAATACCTTTGAGATCATTAATCGAATATCCAATCACCTTCCTATGTTTTTTTAATAAAATCAGCAACTTCTCATTTTCTTCGGGACTCAACTCGTCGCTCACAATGACCGGATAAGTTTTGTCTCCGGGCCCAAAAATTCATACTTTAATCCTTTGGGCAAAGGTTTAAGGTCTACCTCGGGCACTTGTGGCTCCTCGGGTTTGATTTCTCCTATGTCTTCGAATTTCTCTTCCTCCACACTACCATCATGCGGCTCTAAGCCTTTTGTTGCTTCCTCTAGTTCTTCATCTTGTTGATTACTAATTTGATTTTCCATCGCTCTTTGCAGCGGGTCTCTAAGGGTTTCAACAAAACAAAGACTATCTATCTCTTCTACTTCTTCATCTTCGGGAGGAAAAGGTGTAAGGTGTTTAGAAGCACGAAGAAAGTTATATGTGTACTTTGTTCCATTAAGGTTCATTGTTACTTTGCCTTCTCCGGCATCTAACACGGCATCAACCAGCTTAAGAAAAGGCCTACCTAAGATTATATGATCATGATTACTATGGTAAGCATCAATAACAAAGAAATTGGTTGGTATGTAGTTTCTAGAGATTTTTACTTTCATGTTGCAAGCAATACCTAGCGGTTTGATAGTTCTACCATCTCCCATAATTAATTTCGTTGATGTTGGAGCTAGGTCTAGGTTGTGTTCTTGAACTTTATCATAAATTTTAGAAGATAGAACACTTACTTGGGCTCCGATGTCGCATAAAGCTTTGCATTGAACTCCGTTGATCTCGCAACTCAAGTGTGGTGTCAACTTCTCTTCTTCTTCGGATCCTATCGAGTAAATTTCAGCGAGGCGAGCGTATGGTGATGCTTCGGGCTTGATCCCCATGATTCTCTTCACCTCGGCAATATGTTCCGGATCCACCACGTCATCTCCAAAGAGCTTTTCAAAAATCTCACCGGTGGTTTCAAGGTCGTATGAATTTTCAGCTTTCTTCTCCGGTGGGAAATCCACTTCCAATGCTCTTGCCATTCCCTTTTGATTGGGGAACGGTCTTCTCTTGTCGAATACTTCTCCGTAATCAATAGGAACCCAATCCATTGGTTCGAACTCCCTTAGTGGCTTCGCGCTTGACATGCTTCTCTTGTTCGTCTCATTTGGTGCGGCGAAGTCAACGCTCGGCGTAGTTCTTGACTTGATGTGTTCTTCACTACAAGGTTTTCCCCCTATTGCAACAAATCCCTTAGGCAACACCACTATTTCGGTTGCAATAGGGGGGTACTATTGCACCGAAACGGTGATTTGGTTGCAATTTGTGTGTCTATTGCAACACAAAATTTGAGTTGCATTATCTATTTGTTCGGTTGCAACATGTTGACGCTAATGCGCCCTTTTTTAGGATTTCCGTTGCATTTGGTTGGAACTAATGCCACCCCAATTTTGTGTTGCATTAGCATTTCTTACGTTGCAACTGAGAAAGTTGCTATAGCCACCATACTAGGGATGGTTGCGTTTGAACAAGTATGTCGCAACGTAGAATTTTGGTTGCAAATATATCTTTGCGATGTTGCAACAAGTTGGAGCTAATGCACCCATTATTCAGAATTGTGTTGCATTTGGTGGGAAATATTGCTACCCTACTTCTGCGTTGCACTAGAAATTCGAGTGTTGCAATATAAACTTGCTATGGCTACCATACTAGGGTTGGTTGCGTTTGAACGGCCTTACGCAACGTCTTATTTGGGTTGCAAATATCTCTTTGCGTTGTTGCAATACAAGGAAGGCTACTGCTTCGTTTCTAGCCTCAAGGAGGAATATTGTGTACGTATTGCCACAAAATTTGTTTAGATGAAAAAAATCTGCTATGGGGTTGTAGCGAAATTTAAAATGCGATTTAATAAATAAATTTTATTATGAAAAAAAGAGAGGAAAAAAATTGTGTTCTATGGGGATGTGGGCTAAGCCAGACCACAATAGGCTCAACCGGCGAGCGTAAAGCCCAGCGAGCGGGAGCCTGAGTGGACCAGCCAGCCCATTAAGCCCCAGAGCGCAAGTAGCAAGCATTAGTTGATGATGGTAATACGGAGTTCGAAAGCGCAGGCACGCCTCTTTTTTTAAGCTGGGATACCCCCTTCTCAGTTTACGGGGTGGCACTAAAGGTACTGGAGACTAGGATGTGAAAATGTCAAATGGGCCGATGAGAGTAATAAAAACAAGGATATGCCGGCCCAAATCGTCTATAACTTACAGCTCCCCCACCCCCAATACATTGTTGCTCCCAACCATCCCCCTCGTCGGCTCCGACCGTCGCGTCCACATCGAGATGCCCCGCATCGTGGTTTCCCCCGCGCAAGCGGCGACGGCCGGCCGAAGTGGCCGCATCGAGCCTTCCCGGACCGGTGGCGGGCGCGGACGAAGGGGGGCGGCGCCGTAACACGGCCCGAGCGCGCCGCCACGGCGAGGGCGGGGCCGCATCGAGGGGATCCCGGAGAGCGGCGGCAGCGGACGGCGGGGCCGCACCGAGGGTTTTCGGGCGAGCGGCGGCGGCGTACGGAGGTGCCACTACTCCACCACGCGAGCGCGATGCACGCGGGCGGTTCAAGTGTTCCACACCACCTACCTCGTCGTCCCCGGTATGGTCGGCGGCACCCCAACCCTATCGTCCTGCGGGTACGGACGACACCGCCACCTCGTCGTCGTCGTCGACGGCCCGCATCGCCAAGTCGATCCATCCGGAAGGGTAAGCGAGCCCTAGTCGGATGCAAGCGTTCCAGAAGAGAAGTGAGGTACACCGCCCTACCCTCTTTGATTTTCCGAGAATCGTGTGACTCCTTTTGCAATTAGAAAAATGTTAGTAGTTCATAGTAATCAAAATTTCATACTAGATAATGGTAATTGTGTTTTTTGTGTGCATCCATCTCACCCCATACTAGATAATGATAATGATAATTGGCTTGATTTCTTGCCATCTTTTGCTGTGAATCTGACCTGTGTACATTTGATCACAATCCTGAAAACAAAGCCAGCCAAATGAACGCAGGCTGTCCCATTTAGTAGGTTAGGCCTTTTCTAGCAGGTAGTCGGGGGATCACAGGTAAATTGGTATACATTATGAGTTAAGAGATTGAATAGGCTGTTTAAAACCGAAAAACAAAGAAATTGTTTTGTTTGCTCGGGCTAGTGAACACCGCTAATCGTGTGAGGATCATCATTCCGGACTCGGATGTCTGAGCGGGACAATAGCAAGAAACCGTCTCCATCAAAAGCTTCGGGATCATCGAAAAGAAAGGTGCATTTTTTTGACTAATTTGCTGCATTGGCCACATTTCGTTGTAACACATTTCATGTTAGTAACTTGTGTTTGTTGTCTCCGCCATAGCAAATGCCCTTGCGCCAAATGGTTCAACGGCTAAAGGAGCGCTATGATGATTTGCGGGAGCGGATTGAGAACCTAAGCTTCGACATTGCCGGAACGCGAGGAAGACATGGAGATGACCCCGAAGGAATTCATGGAGATCGTTGCCGACAAGTTAGAAGTGATGGCGAAGAAGATCCGCAAGCTTCAGGATAAAGTCAATCGCAAGTAGTAGTAATCTAGCTTAGTACGTAACATAACCAGGTCCTAGGTGAATGTTATGCGTATGTCGGTGAATGGTCTAAGAATGGATGTGTATGTGGCAACATCTAAGTAATAACTTTGAACATTTATACATGCATCTTCGTATGTCTATGTGTTTGGATCCGGACGAGCCCTTGCAAAATATTTGAACTCATGAGTGACACAAATTGAAATCCGTTGGGTCCTGTCATGCATATTTGGACTAACCATCCGTCCGTTTTCGGAATTGCGTCATGCTATTGTTTATGCTATTCATGTGAATGTTCACAAAGCATTGTGATCAACAATTTGGAGACTCTTCACTAGAACTCCCGAATTTTGTGTATTATTGTTAGCCTCTATAGTAGCCGATCGTAAAAGAAAAATAATGAATTACGCATATGTTGAAAACCCCGAGAAAGGTCATACTACGTACAACCTCGAAATATTGAAACCGGGTATTCCTTGGTTGTACTAAAATTTTGTCTATCGTGTATGTATTGCCACGATCGGATAGGGGCTCTTCCGATCCGGACCATTCCAAAATTCCGTCTTCGACAACTCGGTTATTGTTGCGGAGATCTCCACGAGGGCCTCTAGGGGATCGATCTCCACGGCGATCTCCACGTGATTATTGTTGCGGAGATCCGAGCGGCGCTACGGCCACGGCCGTACGTACCGATGTCTTGATCTCGTATATATATCCAATCGTTCGCTGCATATATATGCATATTGGTATATATATCGTGATCAAGGTCGATTGAAATTAAACATGAACAATGCGGATTAACTAATGGCATCGACGAAGATCGAAGTTGGATGCGCTTGCCTCGACACTCGGCGGATTGGCGGAACAATTTTCGAATTTTTTTTGCAAAAATTTACGGCCTCATCGGCACGAGGTGGATCTATTGCGTGTCCATGTAAATTGTGTCAATGCATGATCGGACATTCCACCGTGGGTCGCATTCAAATTCATTTACTCAATAGACGGTTTGCTGATTGTTTCATCGATGCCGGTAACATTCAAGACCAAACTAATACTTCTTCTCGTGGTCCCGTGAATCAAGATGTTACCGCTGATCTCAATAATCATGATGCACTACCTACACTGATGATACAACACATTTATTTGTAGAAGACGATGAAGAAGATGGTTTGGATGATAACCCCGTCGCCACCAATACTCGATTAGAAACATTATCGGTGGCACTATACATCATGGACAAACCGGAGATGAGGAAGAGGCGGATAAGCGAGCGAGAGATCTTTTTGAAACTATTAGAGCAGGCAAAGAAGGAATTGTATCCAGGATGCAAAAATGCAACGAAGGTCTCTTTTATTGTGGAGATTTTTCAGATAAAGTGCATGTATGGCTTAAGTAACGCGTCATTGGAGGCCATACTTAAGCTCTTTGGAAAGGTTCTCCCCGACCGGCATTGTATTCCCGACTCCTTGGATAAAGTGCAAAGGGTGATTCGAGACCCGGGCTTGGACTATGTCAAGATACACGCATGCCAAAATGATTGTGTGTTATTTTTTGATAAATACGCAAATCCGGAAACATGTCCCATTTGTAAGGAGTCAAGGTGGAAAGTTGTAGATAAAACCTCGATAATAATTGCGGTGCGGTGGGTGCTACTTCGTTAAGAAGCGGTTACCAGTTAAGATCCTACGCTACTTTCCTCTTATTCCTCGGCTTCAAAGAATGTATATGTCAAAGCAAATGTCAAATGATATGCGGTGGCACAAGAATGAATTGGTGAATGATGCGAAAATGCGTCACCCCGCCGGCTCAAAGGCATGGAAGCACGTGGATTCGAGTTTACATGGTTTTCGAAGGAGGAGGTCGTAACGTTAGGGCCGGGTCTTGCTTCGATGGGTTCAATCCCTTTGGCATGCAAAGTCTTACGTATTCCATTTGGCCTCGTCATCCCGGTTCCTTACAATTTGCCTCCATGGATGTGTCGAAACAATCTAACTGGATTTTGTCAATGTTGTGGACGGTTATTTTGTGGGTATTATCACATGCATGTTGTTCGCATGGAATAGGCTCACAAAAAAGTTAAGAAAAGAGGACGCGGTCCCGTAAGAGCATTGACGGTAATCGCCAAGAGAATCAAGGCGGGCAAGCAGCAGTTAGACATTCAATTCTCTAAACATGGAGGACCGGTAGGTGATAACTACCGCTCATTCGTTGATGAAGTGGTCATGTATACAAGGAAAAGGGCTCCTATCATTGGAGTGAAATCATGGAAAAATGTTAGGGAAGAAGTCAAAAACGCAATAGCAACCGATGTATTGGTAATAATAGACTTTGCTTTTCAAGACGATTCAAATAAAAACTAACATATGAACTCACACAATATTTGAATGCTATTGTGATTATATAACAGGCAAAGTGGGACATGGAGGATAATGTTGAATCAAGGGAAAAGATATGGGCCATTGCTAGGGAGCGTTACAAAGGATGGCGTTCAACTTTCAGGTGCTACGCCAAGACATACAACGGCTACCACCAGAGAATGTTACATAAGCCTACGAATTAGATATTGTTGAATGGCACTATCGTTGAAGTATTTCAAGATCGCTAAATTCAAGGTTTGTTCCACATTGTTAATTACGATTTCTGACCACTACATTTTTCATTCAAATGGCAATGTCTGAGTCTTTAAGATTTTTGTTCACAACTTTTCATTGTATAGGAAAGGAGCACACAAAATTCTGCGATTCGATGCCAACAAATGACAAGACATTTGTCAGGCGCTAAGCCTTATTCTCAGCGCAGCTATGAGAAGGTAATAACTGGACAAGCACATCTCCAATCTGTCTTGCGGGATGATGAACATTAATTTGTTATTTTCTTGGCATAACGAGAGAGACCCGTAAACCGGTGAAGAGCCGAATGATATGGAACTTTGGTGGATAACTCACACTAACCGGGGGTCTTGGACGGACGAACAATCTAAAAATGTCTATGTGAGTTCTCAATGAATTAGTACATACATTACTATACATAGGCTTATGCAACTATGGAATGCAACCAATCTCTTGTTCAACTAACTCCTCCACCCGTGCCTTGCAAATGTTAGGACACCGCAAGCGGCGTTATTGCCGAGGCGGAATCAAATGCGGACAAAAACTTTGTTTCCCAAAAGGAAAAAAACGAGATGTTCCAAAAAGCCTACAAAGATGTCACGAAGTGCAAATCAACCAAGTTGCATGGAAACGGGTACCGGCAAAAACCCAACTAGAAGGCGGTGCTCAACGCGGAGCGCGAGGAACAAATTCGTAGGGAAGAGCTACGAAGATGAGGAACACGTCGAGCTCATGGACGCATTTGGGCAGCTACAAGAAAAAATGTCGGGATGGGAAGAAGAAAGGGAAGCGAGAAAGGAGAGAACATGCACGCCAACTTGAAGAAAGTGAAAAGAGAAGGCGAAGCGGAACTACAACAAACTTAGGCAAGAGTTCCTATCAATGCCGCAAGCATCAAATGGACAAATCACAAGTTCCACAGTACTCGGTCAAGCTATTTGCATGAATGCGTTTCTTTCCTTGGGTTCTATATATGAATGTTTGTATCCTTTGGTAGGTTGACCAGCCAATATCCGTACAACCATGCCCAAGCAACAATGTCACCGAATCCGCCGACGTGGCGGCGGTTGCATCAATCACCCAAAGCAAAACAACCTTGTCGCCGAATCCGCGGACAACGTGGCGGCGGAACCATCAATTCCTACATCCGGGAATGTACAACCGGACTCCGGGAATGTGCTCTCGTGTACTCGGAGTTGTTCTCGAATTCACAACTTTTTACTAGTACATATCATCGATTCTCGATGAAATTACGCCTAATCTTGTCCTTCCAAATGATTGGTTCATAGGAGAAGGAATCGAAGAAGCTCGAAAACAAGTATTTCGCAAAACCAGGAGCACTAAAGGTGGTGTTAACAATCCCGAAACTCAATCCACCGTTAGACAAATTTCTTCTCAACAACTACGGTACAAGTTGCACAAAGGAGACGACAAAGCACCAAAAAGACAAGAGGTGAAGCTTTTTTCAACAACTCTTACCGCCGTGAATGTAATTCATGTTTCAAATTGTCAAAGTGTGTTTATGGTTGTGGTAATTATTTGATGTCATTATGCTATTTTTATGAATCACAATCAATCTTTGGTTTGCTATATGTTGTTGTTTCACAAATTCCAATATTAGAGATTAATTGATGCTAGCTTAAAAATTTTGTTGATTCTTTACAGGTGATGACACCTCCTTGCATTGAATCCCCCTTTGCTGATCAAGTGTTGGGATCATCTCCAAGTAACAATTGGCAGACCAAGTTCTTCATGTCCTAGCAAATTTGTCTACTATGTGTTGAAACAATGTCCTGTGCCAAACTTTTCAGTATTTAAGTACTTCATGAGTCATGTAATTAACTCAGTGGATGGTTCAATGTTGGTTAATTAACTATAGATGCATTGTTATATTTATCTGCTGATGTTAATTAATGCGCAATTACCGCCGCTACATAAATGAGCGTGGCAGAATACATCAGTGTTTTTCGTTGCCAAAAAGTAGCGTGGCAATAGTAAGGTGCACTTGTAGCACCCCTAATACGAACGTGGTAATAAGAAATTCAACTTGTAGCAACACAAAGGGAACGTGGCAATAGTATGGTGTACTTGAAGCAACCCTAAATAGGAACGTGGTAATAAGAAGTTCAACTTGTAGCAACACAAAATGAGCGTGGCAATAGATAGTGCACTTATAGCAACCCTAATAGAAACGTTGTAATAAAGACTTTAACTTATGGCAACCAACCAAATGTCGAAGCAATAATAGAGGACCACATATTACAACCAATCAAATTACGTGGCAATAGAGGATACCACCTAAAGCAACGTAACCAATATCGTGGCATCGACAATGCTACCTATCACATCGAAATCAACTTTTGTGGCAATAGAGGAGACCACCTATAGCAACTAACCAATTTCGTGGCATCGGACAATACTACATATTCCAACCAAATTACTTTCGTGGTAATAGACGAGGTTCAACCAATAGCAACCAAAGTCAGTGCGTAGCAATACTATAACTTGCAACGAAACAGAAACGTTGCAATTGCACCTTTGGCAACACCGCAGATGTGTCGCAATAGTACACTTTGCAACCAAAACAAGTGTTGTAAAAAACCCTAATTGCAACGTTGCATTACGTTGCAACAAAAAAACTTTGGCAACCACTAGATGGACAACGACGCAATACCCTAATGCAACGCGGCCTTTCGCATCCCATGGCCCACGGAACAATTTGGTTGCAATTGTGTCTATTGCAACCAAATATGGCATATTGCAACACATTTTGTGCGTTGCATTAGGGGGAAAATCTAGTAGTGCTCTTTAGAAAAATCAGCAAGCTTTTTCTTCCTTGAATTGAATTCCGGCTCTTCCGCAAGTCTTGTTTCCCAATCTCTTCGCATGGCAGCCGCTTTACTAACTTTTTGTAGAAGTTGGGCGGCTTCCGTGAGTGTTTTCTCCATGAGATCCCCACCGCACACATTTCGACGTGTTGCATGCAACTAGGGTTAGGGAAAAGAAAAATGTATGCAAGAGTACGTCACTCGGTGAAGCCGAGTTTTGGTCCTTGTTCGATCAATCCATTAAACCTATCCCAGGCTTGGTCTATCCCTTCCTCTTCTCCTTGCATGAAAGTGATCACTTGCCTCCTTAGATGTTAAACCTTGCTAATTGGAAAGAACTTCTCGCAAAACTTCTTTGTCAACTTGTTCCAATTGCCTTCAACTTCAAAGGACGCAACCGAATACCATGTATTTGCTTTGCCGGCAAGTGAGTAGGGAAAGAGATTCCATTTGAACCATTCATCGGGAACTCCTTCTTGACGCACCGTGTTGCATATTGTCGTGAAATCCCTTATGTGTCTATATGGGTTCTCCGTAACCATCCCTTCAAATGGGTTTGCCGCCACCATCTCGATGATCTTGGATTTAATCTCATACTTGGTCGCTTCGAGCTTCGAATCCGACTCTTGTACTTTTATGTCTTCACATCGAGGGCTAGCCTAATCCCTTAGTGATTTCTCCAGTTCTTCCACGGGTTGATTAATGAACGCCATCTAGACAATAAGAATAAAACAAAAACAAAAACGAAACAAGTGTTTTTCTAGATAAGATATGTTAGATATAGCAAACGAAAGATAAACTAAATATAAAACTAAGTTAGATGCAAATCAAACGATGTAAACTAGCTTGCTCCCCGGCAACGGCGCCAGAAGAAGGGGCTTGTTGACGGATAAAAGACGTATCCCTCTACGATCCGCAAGCGTACGGACCCCACACCTTTTTCACCACGGGATTCCCAAGGTTCTTGTCAATCCGCGGAGCAAGGGGATTACAAGCGTTCGATCTACAACGACACACTAGCTACTAAAACCCTAACTAATATTATACTAGAAAACAACTAAACTACACTAGAGAGAATGATTAAGATATCAAGATAAAAGACACTCGCCCACGGGTCTACGATACTAGAGCATGCAATCGCTTAAAGACATGAAAACCAATCTAATCTATCGGGGTTGTGACCACGGTTTCGCCCTTTCCCTCCTCTCGTACTGTCACTACGCGAAGGTATTCATGACTAGACCTTTGATGGACACGGTGTATTGAATGGATCCAAGGAAGCATTGGAGCCCGTACTCCCTCTACGGCATGGTAGCTAACCTTAAGCATTAAAGTATATTCAACACAAGATGATAGATAGATAATCCGACAAAGTGCGATTACATCTCAAGATCGATTACAACCCATGGACGAATGAGAAGATTACCCCATCAAGGTGCCGATCATGGCACCGTTGATCATGGTTTCCCTTCCGCCGGTGTCTTCATTCTTCTCCACGAGAGGGTGCTTCCTTCGAGGTGGTTGATCTCCCGCCGAAGATCCTCCTCCTCTCTCTCTAGCTTGTGGATGGCCTTCTCGGTGCGAATGAATCCTCTCCCCGGTGTTGGCGGCACCTCGGGGCTTTTTGGGTTGAAGATCCTTCGAGGGCAAGGAAAACGGGACCGAACCGGCCACCGGAGTGGGCTGGCCGACCGGCCCGGGCCCAATTCGGCCCGGTTCGGTCGCCCCTTTTGCTCCGTGGGTCCTCATGCACTTATGTACTTTGCCCCCTCCACTTGCACGATTTTGATGATGTTATCCTCGCGTCCAAGATGGAGGTTCTCTTCGCATGAAGTTCGATCTTTTACGCTTCAATCCCCGGGGGTGATCCTCGTAGCACTTCGGTCCTCGCCACCATTGGAAGTGATTTCATCAAGCTCATGAACACGAACAAGACTCCGTAAATGTTCCTTTGAACTTGTTGCGAATCCGTCCTTTATGTCCATGTTTTCCTACATAAACACAACACTCCCAAATGCATGCACAAAGATGAACTTGTTATATGATTAGTGTGCCTAGTGGCGGGTTAGTTCCATAATCAAATCCAAACCAAAGTGTAATGAACATGCTAGGTGCACCAAAATACACGATCAACACAGTACGAGCCGACCTAGACATGGGCACACTATAAAAAAGCCACCGACATTATCGATAGGGTGCAACCGTGACACTACACTAATTGCAACTCGACGGAACTAATTACAACGAATGCGACTCCGTTGCAATTGGACACGAACCAATTGCAACTAGACTCCTAGTTGCAACCCGATGTGAACAAATTGCAACCTCGAATGAGCTCAGGTTACTGGACAAGACATAATTGCAACAAGGGTGGGTGCATTCCTTATACGTAATGCACCCGGGTGCACTATAGCAAACATGTATGTATGTATGTATGTATGTATGTATGTATGTATGTATGTATGTATGTATGTATGTATGTATGTATGTATGTATGTATGTATGTATGTATGTATGTATGTATGTATGTATGTATGTATGTATGTATGTATGTATGTATGTATGTATGTATGTATGTATGTATGTATGTATGTATGTATGTATGTATGTATGTATGTATGTATGTATGTATGTATGTATGTATGTATGTATGTATGTATGTATGTATGTATGTATGTATGTATGTATGTATGTATGTATGTACACTAATTGCTTAAAAGTTTCTTAAGTGGGTTGGTATATACTTACATCTAGTAACTAGGCATTATTTAATTAAAAGTTTGACCAACATTAAAATGCTAACAAAACCATAGCCTATCCTTGGTAGCCTTGCATCTTCCCCCACTTGTTGAGTACCAACCATAAGTGTACTCACCTTGCTTACCGCTTGTTCGAAAAGAACAATGGTGAAGAGCTCTACATCGACTTTGAGGAGTTCCGAGGCATGCATCTCCCCCGATCAAGTTCCCGTGGAAGCGGAAGACGAAGACTCGACGTGTAGTTATCGTTTTCCAAAGTTAAAGACCTTTGTGTCTTTCGAATGAGTGTAGTAAGTTGTTAAACCCCTTGTTACGTTTTTACCTGTCTATGATATTACACTCATTTCGTCTATCATATGTGTGGAACTAGATCCCGGCACACATATGAGATGCATTCGGTTTTCTACGGAAAATCGGGTGTGACGATCACCCTTCCGGTCAACAACACTCGCAACAACGAGTTTTAAAGCAAGGCCGAGTATACTAATACTCAAAGAAGACTTAACCGTCGGGTGATAACTACATCACCAAACTCTAGACATGGAAGGCTTTTGGTCGGTGGAGTTTCTTTTGCCGAACGACTACTAAAAGTAGATCCTTATTTCCAATCTTTTAGCACAAGTTCTAGTTGATTACCATTTCTAAATGTGCCATATAATTCAATCAAGAATTGGACAAGCAATTAATTCATACAACAATATTCCTCGAGTTCCATCATTATGGGATATCATGGCCAGTTGATTAAGCAGTCTCGGATAACGGTGAGAGGCCGACAATCGATTGATTTAAACCTTGCAAGGTGGATCTAAACACACGGAAGAATGCATACCCCCAGGGTATACACCGACCAGGCGGTTCCCGTCGATCTTCAGCTCGGGAGCGGAACCTACATTCCTTGGTACAAGGCTTACTGGATCGCTCCCACACGAACGTCCAGACTCACGCAGGTACCACACTGTTGCAAGCAGGGGGACACAAGTGCCCCAGGTTTAGTAGGGAAAGGTTCCCTTACCGCGTCAATCGGGTACTAGGCTTACCGGTCCCATACCCGGCATATGTTTAGTACGTTCAAAAGCTTAGCCCACGAAAGCCACTGGACCGGAGCCCAAATCCCATGCTCTTACCACATGAGCAATCCATTTATAAAGATCTTATGATTCCAACATAAGAACATATTCTCGCGAGTGACGAACATCACTCGACTTCTAGCGGTCCTATAGCATAGCGGCTATCGACCTAGCATACTAGTGATAGAGCATAGGTACCTAGGGATCATGCATCTAGGGTTTCAAATCAACTCCGGAATGTAAATGCACAATCGTAGCAAACATAATTGCATAATTTTAAAAGACAGGGGTTAATGATCCGGGGCTTGCCTTCGATGGCAAGGTTGGCCTTGGGCCCTTCCGGACTTTGGTCCAGGTCTTGCTCTACACGACGTGGTGCACGTCTCCGTCGCCCTCCTCCGTCTCCTCCGTCCGCACACGCGTACGGCCTACCGTTCGGGAGATCTACACGAGGATGCAATGCAAGATTTATTTGACGATTTTAATTTAATTAATCACAAACAATAAATGACAACCATAGGGTGCATTAGTTGGACACATTCACCTAGATAAGAAATACATTCAGCACATTCTTCCAAAAGGAACAATATGCGGCTCTTTATTAGATATTTTTTTTATAGTGACTATGTACATATATATGTAAATAATTTAATTCCACTTCACAAACAGCAGTGGGTGGGTATATTTAACCTTTTTAAAATGATTTGCAACCACACACAAGTTAGCAAGGGTGGTTTGGTGATTTTTCCCATTTAATGACTATTAAGCCTTTAATTGCTTCCATAGCTTTTATTCATGAAACTAATTAAAAAAATTCATTGGAAGGGTGTCTTAACCACTAAACACCTATAACAAGCTATTGAACACACATGCAAGCTTTGGATAGCTAGAAATTAATTCTTTTTGAAAAAGACAAAAGCTAGCTAGAAGGACAAGGTAAATGCACACAAAAATAAATACTCAACAAAATGATCCAAACTTCCTTACACATGTTATATGGTTCAAAACTAGCCTAGTGGTGCAGCACATACACCTAGAACTATTATGGAACTTGGGTTATGCCTTTTTAAAGAAAAACAAGCATAATTCAAGAATAATTATTTCTGTAATTATAAAATTGTGATTAATTCACCGGAGGTGTGTTTTGGAATGAAAAGACAGTGTGCACAAGTTGAGCTCGAAACATAAAAAATTTTAGCTAGAAACATCATTTATGCAGATCCAGCAGAGATGGAAAAACATTTTTATAAAAAGATTTACACCATAACTTTGTGCAATGTTTGGCATAGGAGCTAGCCATGACCTAGCACACAACATATCCAAAAATTAGCTACAGAGGATTTTTCAATATTTGAGATATTGCAGATCTAGGTTTTTCACATTTGTATTTTTTATGCAAAAACTAACGAGAATTAGCTCGAGCGGGAATAACAAAAGTTGTAGGATAATTCACAACGGATCCAACAAAATTGGTTTTACATTTGTCTCATTTTTCTGTGATTTTCTATGTAATTTACAAGAATCAGCAAACTCACTTTACTATTTTAGTTGCGCTTTTGCGGGGAGGCCCTCGGAAAGAAAAGTTTCTTTGCAATGTCGTCCCCGGGAGCGGTGGCTCTGCGCGGGCTGGCCAAATTCCGGCGATGCGCCGCCGGATTCCGGCCGGGGAGGGCAAGGGAGGGGCCTAGGGGCGCTAGGGGCTTGGTTTGGGGCATTGGACGGGGCGGTGGCGGCGGCGGCGAGCGGCTCGGCGGCGGCCGGTGAATGCGGCCGCCGCGGCTCGTGCCGTGGCGCGGCGAGCCTCGCCGGGGCCGGTCGGGGGATGCTACAAGGCCAAGGGAGGAAGCATACACGCGCGGCGAACGGTGGAGGACTTTTATAGGCGGCGGCTCGTCCTTCCCCCTCGCCGCCCGGGGCGCGTGCGGCGAGTACGGCGACGCGACACGCCGTACGCGCGGGCGCGGCTCCCGCCACTCGGGGGCGCGAGCCCTCGGGGCGCGGGGCCTCGGGACCGCGCGGCCTCGGGACGGGGCGGCCTCGGGACCGAGCGCGTGGAGGCGCGGGCCGAGTTGTACGGCGCGGGCGGCACGGGCGCGACGCGGCCGGGGCCGCGCGCGGCGCGGCGCGGCCGGCGTGGCCGGCGCGGCGCGCTCCGAACGCGGCGTGACGTCGCGGCGCGACACACACAAAGACAAAGCACGGACTAGCCGACTTGAACGCGGTTTATCTCGAAATTTTGCAACTAAAGTGTGTTGACGCAAAATGTGCAACTAGCGCCAAACACACAAGATGCCGAACAAGGCGGCTTCGCACGCGCAAAGAGTAAAGATGACGTGCCGATCAATTTTTCCCGAAAATTAACAAAAGATAGAGAAGTTAAATACGAGCTTGGAACTTGCCGGGTGGTACCAGACAGTTCCATATTTACGGCTAAGAAGCCATACGAGATGACACATAGCTATATGAAAGCTATTTGCCAAAGAATTGAAACCACTCGGGAACTTATAAGAGGAAAAAACGATACTGCCGAATGGATGACGTAAGCATGATGGCAATCGGTCTCTGTTTGATCACCAATACATAAACACGATATATGACTGATCCCATAACAACAATGTTAAATAAATGAATGAAGTAAAGCGCGAACATAAGCATGTAATAAACAAGCATGCATAGATCCAAAGCACTAGTCTACCGCATGTCTAGGTACTTAGAGATCCGTCGGTACGATGCCAAAACAAATCTATCCACCGCATGATACAACTTGCATGAAATCGTACCACTTTCCACAAATAGATCTATCCTCCGCATGATACAATCTAAACATGAAAAGCTAAAAGCACGCATTATTTAAGGCATGAATTGCGCACGTGTTTTACTCGTGGAGAAACATAACCGAATACGGTGAACGTACCGATTCGGGTCCATGAAGAAGGAACGAACATTACCACGCGGATAAATCTATCAGGTTGATTCGAAATCTAATCCACCGGATGACTAGCTCTAAAGCAACCCAAAAACCTGCATCTACCGCATGATACCCGGTTCTTTCAAGATTTATACCACCAATGGCAAGCTTGAACCCACAACTCATAACAACCTAGATCGATTCGGTTTCGGCTATCGGAAGGCACAAGATCCACGTGTTAAAACATGAAATCTACCTATACGGGGATCACAAAAGGAGCAAGCCGATCCAAATCCATCTAGATTGGGCAAAAGTGTTACATGAATCTAAACATAAAGTAAAAACTCAAAGTAACACGGGGTAACTTAATGAATCTATTGGATCTTGCCGAAATCCAATAGAGCCGATAACTAGCTTCAAGCTAGATCTTAGCCCACCGCATGGCTCATGACCTAACAAGAAACCCTCTTGAACCAAGCTTGAATCTACCGCATGACACGAAGCATGGTAACAAGACTACTTGCATCGGATCTAAATCCACCGCATGATACTAGACATGATACAAGGTTGCGGTACTCACGGAGGTCGACGGATCGATTGGCCCTCTCGAAGAACTCGACGACACGACAAAAGGACTCTAGGGTTTGGCGTAAGGCCGGTGTGTATTGAAGAATGATTGTCTTTGTTACATGCATTCAGGGGTCATATTTATACCCTGTCAAGTACAACTTCGAATGGATTCGTTACCTAACTTATCTCTAAGCTCGATCTCCTATCCATCCATTCGTTCTCCCTGATTAAGCCACGTCACCATTCAATCCCGCAAAATCAGCTCTACTGTTCCTTTGCCGAACTGGAGCGAGATAGCCGACCGTGCATCTCTTTGCCGAACATTTCGAAAAGATCCTTCCTTCCGCCAGACGGACTCTTTATCGAACCGGACCCACAAGTCAGACTCCTTACCAAATTTTGGTGTTAACACATGCCCCTTCAATTGTGGGATAAAAGTAATTTTGTTCCACAATTGACTCCAGCCACGAATACTTCAAATCAAATCGTCAACACCGCTCTTCGCAATCCGCCGGAATCTTCATCCGGATCCAAACCCTAGATCCCCTCGTTCCGAGCTCAAATCTCCAATGGCAGCTCGGAACCAAGACGCTCGAGTAAATTCATCCCCCCGTAAGCCTCGTTCGGCATTTAGGTTTTCAATTTTACCTGAGATTTCCTTTTCCGCTCTTCCTCCAGGAGCCTTCCACTGAGCTTTTGATTCGCACTGAGGCCAATTCGAGATCCTATTATCTTGGTCCTGTGGGGAACTCCGACCCTCGAGATTTCATCGCAGCTGAATCTCAGAGAATCCCTTTTAAAGCAGCTCTGTCTCCACCGCCTCAGTGGCAAGACGCCTTCAAGAACTGGCCTTTACCTCTAATTGCGGTGGGAAAACTTGGTACGGAGGATTCTCGCAGACAAGAGTGGATTGACCAACCTGGATACCCTCCGTATCGCCCAGTGCTTGGAGTTATCCGTGGCTGAGACCCCCAAGAACGAGGACCTCCTGATAGCGGCCTGCCACTTCTGGTCAAACGGCGTCAACGCCTTCCTTTTTGGCCATGGCCCAATGTCTCCAACCTTGGCCGATGTATATATGATCACCGGCCTTGACATTACAGGGTCTGTTCAGCCTTGGAACTTCAAAAATTCCTCACGGCAAACAGGGGTGAAGCCAGGGAACGGATACAAGAATTACATCTTGAAACACATGAAAGACAATCCCCTTGGTGATGTTGAATACAGGGCATTTCTGAATATGTGGCTGTGCAGATTTGTCTTCTGTGGTAAAGCCAACGAGCCTACCCTGAACCACATCGCAATGGCGTCTCATTTGGCCAGTGGCAATCGCCTCCCCCTGGGAAAATTCTTCTTGGGCAGCGTATACCATATGCTTCACCAAAGCTGTCACCCAGATGTACACCAGCCAAAGGATAGCATGTGTCAACGGCCCTTGGTGGTTCGTTCAGATATGGCTGCAGCTTCACCTGCATCAAATTGTTGGTGTTGACTTGAACACCAGGCTCTTCCCTTCGTCCAATCACCCTGAAGGAGAAAACAATGCTACCAGGGGATGCCAGAATTATGGAGAAGCGGCTTCAACTGTTCTCATTCAGCAAGACGTCAGCCAGCTCTTCGAACTATTCTTCAAAGGTTTCCAAAATCCTCTCTGGCTTCCCTATCTGGATAATGACACCTTGACTTTCCCTGTCGAATTTTCCTTTGAGCCCGGCCGTCAAGATGGGAGATTCTTAGAGATTCTTAACATCATAATCCGCCCATGCATCTTGCCAGTGAGTTCAATGGAGGGAGGTTGAATGCTAGCACTTATGAATATTACCAGCCCAATGTAATGGCCAGGCAAATTGGATGTGGGCAAATGCCCCCAAGATTGTTCCTGCATGAATTCCTCAAGCCCAGAGAGGAAATCAAAGAGAGTATGCACAGCAGCAGGTTCTTCCAATATGTGTGTAGTCCCACTACCTACACCTGTCCTTTCGTGCCCACAACCATAGCTCATCCCACTTTTAACTCCTGGTGGCAAGAATTCCATGATCACATCTTCGGTGAGCCCGTACACGTGTTCGTGCGAGTTGATGCCTCGATTTCCCGCCAACTTCGAGAGGTAATACAATGAACCTTTGGATCGGACATATCCTCTTTAATCATGATTCGACCTTCATCTTCTTATCCACGAACACAAGTGCTCGCCCTTCGAGCTAGGGATATCACCTACAATGCGAAGGCCCAATCTCAAAGATCGGGATTCAAGTCCACAACCCTAGCTCAACTAATGGCCGGGTATGCTACAACGGACCCCGGCCTTTCTAGCCTTGCTGCCGACGGGAGGCAAGGTCCGCATCCGATCGCTCCTCCAAATGCCAAGAGGAGAAGAAGCGTCAAGAAAGTGCTTGTTGAGGTAAAATCCTTTACCTTCTTGACCCCAAGATTACTCGTTCCTGATAAATTATCTCTTTGTGCATTCTCAGACCAGAGCTCAGAACCTTCAGTGTCAGAACCGCCAATGCCCCATCCACAGGTATGACCTTTATTGTCCTCTTTTAATGATGAACACTGGCATTTACCCTTGTGACTTGACATTTGCAGAAGAAACAGTGGAAGAACAACTGGTTGATGTCCCAGTGGCTCAACAAGCAAGTCCACCCAGGGTTGAATTACCTATCCCAGTGGAGATCTCATCTTCATCACCCTCTGCAGAAGCAATGAATTCTCCAGAGATGAGTCTCTCAATCCAGGTAGGAGCCATCAAGTCCTCCAAGGGCACAATCACCTGTTGGTCACGCAGCGACTCCAATCCCAACAGAGGTGGATCCGACTTCTCATCGGCCGAAGCCCATGAACTACCGGAATCGCATCATCACCTTCTAGCTTGGAAGCTTCGGCTCTACCGGAGCACCTCCTTCACCCGTGATTACCCCCGCTCAAGAAATCGGCCACGAGGTAATCATTTGCACTCAACTCTGCTATTTTTACTTTTAGCACCTCTAACTCGGCAATACGACTTCTTAGGGTCAAGCTCCATCATCATCAAGCCCGCCGTCAGGGACCAATCCAGTTGCCGAGGCGATGGAAGGGATGCACCAGCCTCTGTCAGATGAGGTGCTAGCAAAGCTTCGAGAAATTGTTGCCTGGCTGGAAAGAGATGCAGAAGATCAGTTCAAGGATCTTGATCACTTCGAGGAGATGCTTGAATCCATCAGCCAAGAACTTCCCGAGGATATCAGCGCTCCTCTGGTATCCATCCGTGGCCGGACGTCCTTTATGCGCCCATAAGACATGCTTTGAGGAAAGCTGCGCTCCCGTCCGGCTATCGAAAAGAAGAAATCGATGCTGAACAAGCCATGAACGGGGCGCAATCCCAGACAGAGAGCCACAGAGACACATTGTCTAATCTGCAGGCTTCTTGTGATCTGAAAATTGCCAAGAAAGCTGCTCTAGAAGCGGAGCTGAGAAGCCTGTCAGCTGAGATAGAGGCTGATAAAAAGAAAATAGCCGAGCTTCCTGGATTGATAGAAAAGACCCAGGAGGAAGCAAGATCGGCTATCACCAAGATAGAGCAATGCGACGCAGAACTCACCAACTTGTCGGTGCTCAAAAAGATTGCCGGGGAGCCGTTGGACAATTTCCGTCAAGCGCATCCAATGCCCGTGGTGTGATTGCGAAACATCCGAACATTTGAATGCCCCTATTGATGTATAACCGAATTGGCCGTTCTTGTGATATTTTCTTGTAATTTGTTTCTTTTCTTCTCGCTACCCTCAAATATAATGCTTTGAACGACCCATTCGGCAAAGAAACGCTAACTCCCGAATGGCACTTTGATTCTCCTTAGCCGAACCGATCAACCGAATGCGGCTCGGCCTAGAACTCCAAGCGACCCGTTGGCGGGCGGCCAAGGAAACCTTTCCACCTTCCGATTTTCTTGGGATATGCGCCATGATCCAAAGCCACGACTCGAAACCACGATTCGTCTTGCCAGGCCTATAAATGCAACCGGAGGTGCCCCTAGCTCTCCACCAGGCCTTCTAGCTCTCGAATCTTTGCCAATCTCAGTCCTTTCTCCTTTCCAAACAGTGCACATCCCAAACCACCATGGTGCACCGCCTCAACCGTCGCCGCGCCTCCGACGAGGCAGAGGGGAGCAGCGCCAATGCACGCCGGAGGCAATGACCGTCGATTCCTCGCCTTTGATTCAACTTTTGTTCTTCTTCTTGTTTTGACGATCATCTTCTTTTCAGATTGATTCAGTGGAACCCATCTCCTGCGCCGGCCAATCAACCCCTCCCAGACGACTCCTCGGAGTCCGACGGCCACTCCCCCGTGCCGTACGGGGAAGAAGACGCTCTCCGCTTCGGGGAGGAGCCGGAGACGGCCGGCGCGAGCGGGAGGACGTCTCCAAGAAGGCGGGCATAGCCGAGCCGGAATGGGAGGACCCGGCGCAAACAGTGGCCGGAAGCCATCGATGGTACGGCTGCGAAAGCGGTTCTTGATCCAACCCGGCTTTTGATGCTAATCTTTTTTTTTCTTGCTCTTTGCGGCCGCGATGCCGAGCTCAACCGGCTAAAGGCGGTGGTAGAGCAAGTCGGCCGAGAAGGTGAACGCCCGCGGTGATACGGCGGCGGAGCGCCTTGCCGCGGTGGAGCACCGTATCGACGAGGTGGCCACCCATGGCGTTCGCCCGGGCACCACCTTGGGCCCCGGCCGCCATGGCGACGCACACGGACGTCGACTACTCCACCGGGGCCGCGCGGCTTCCGAGGCGGTGCGCCGAGAGGACATTGAGGAGATCGAGCTCATCCGGGAGCGCCTTGATGGCCATGGCGACGCCATTGCCGAAATTACTCATCCCCAATCCGTGTTGAACGGTGCTCTTCGACTAGATTGTATTAGGGATGTGTAAATATCGGCAATAAATGAAGAACTTTTGAATCTTGTGCTTGTTTTGTGATGACTCCCTTTACATTTTGCATCCGTGAATCTTGTTTTCTTTGAATGCATCCGGAACCATCTTGAGCCGAACGCGCGAGAACAAGCGCCCCTTGGCGCAAAATCCACAGAAGATCCCGATTCGGCAATCCATAAACATTGTTCAAGCAAAAACCCTTCGCACCTGGGAGAAAACCCTGCCGTTTGGTATTCCAACAGTGCGTACTGGCCGGTCATCACTCCCAATGCACCCCTTCGGTCAATAAAATAGCCTGCCGGGATGCCCTGCAAATCCACTCGCGCACTCATCCATCATTTCTCATCTCTCCCCCTGTCCTTAGCGGAGAAAACCCCAAAGCCATGGACAAGGGCAAGCAACCCCAGGAGAGTAGCTCATCAAAGAAGCGCACGATTCGAAGGTGAGTTTTTCCTTAATCTAATCCTCGTTCTCCACATGATCTCGCGCTTCATGTTCTCCTCTTTTCCTCTTCCGGCCTTGATTTGCTTCGAAGAAATCATCGGGACCGAAGATGTGCCGAGTACATCTCCTCCGATTCCTCCCTCGAGGCGAGAGGAGGCCACGCCCGAACGAGAGGGCCAACCATCAAGCCGCGCCGCCGCGTTCGGCATTTGGAGCACGGCCTCAGGGACATCACCGCCCGTTGCCAAGCCGAACGTGAGCGCCGCATGGCCCTAGAAGCACTAGTAGGGGGTAAACGCTTCGACCTCTTCCCCGACCTCATGCTCGCATTTGGATGTCTTGCCCCTAACCTTGATTCCTCCGCTTCGGATGTCTCCGACAGGTACAACAACCTAAAGACGGCACGGGAGAGCTTGGTGGAGGCCGCCAACCATGGTCACCCCCATGCGTTCCAAGTTGCCGTCACGGTGGTCCTGGAACAACTGAAGAGGGAGCAGCCGAAGAAGTAAAGAAAAGATTGAATCATACTTTCGCTTCTTTCTCCACGCCTTCTGCTTCCCTCCTCCTTGAGGATCTGACCACTAGGGTTGTTAGATGTAAACCTGCAAGAAGCAGTTGTAATGTCTGTGCTAAGGGCAATGCATTCAGGCACTGGCCATTTCTTCTGTTTATGGATTTTTTGCTCTGAAGGCGGCCTCATTCTTGAGCGCCGGCTATCTCTCGTGTCGATGTGTGTAATCATCGATCGATCTCAATGCTAGGATAATATTTCTTCAGATATCTTCCATTTATTGCAGCGGAAAATTCTTCTCCTAGCAAAGTTTTCAATATGTATGCATTACCAAGGAACGCATCGACCACACGGAAAGGTCCTTCCCAGTTAGGGGACCATTTGCCGAATTCACTGTATTTAGTTCCAATCGGCAATAGCGCTTTCCAAACTAGATCGCCTTCTGCAAATTGCCTTACTTTTACCTTCTTGTTGTAGTACTTGGCAACCCGCGACTTGTTTTTCTCGATGTTTTCCAGGGCCCTGAGACGGATCATATGTAAATCCTCCCGGCTCGTCCATCATTAGGCCACTGTAATCCTTGGAGCTCAAGTCCTTTTGCAGCACCACTCTCCTTGAATCTGATTGCATCTCCCAAGGCAAAATCGTGTGGTGCCCGTAAACCAACTCGTAAGGAGAGGTCTTTGTAGCTCCATGGGGGGCCATTCGGTAAGCCCACAGTGCTTCACTGAGAACCGAATGCCACCTTCTTGGCTTCGATCGATCTTCTTTTGTGTTAGCTTGATCATGATTTTGTTGAAAGCCTCCGCTTGACCATTAGCTTGGGCATAATAAGGAGAAGAGTTAAACAATTTGATCCCCATGCTTTCGGCAAACTCTCCGAACTCCGGTGACACGAATTGTGCCCATGGATCGGTGGTAATTGTACGAGGGATTCCAAATCGATAGATGATGTGCTCCTTGACGAATTCAATCATGTTTTCCGACGTCACCTTCTTCGGTGGGATCGCCTCAACCCATTTAGTGAAATAATCCGTAGCCAAAAGCACGAACTTATGCCCCTTGCTAGATGGTGGATTAATTTGGCCAATCAAGTCTATACCCCAACCCCCGAATGGCCACGGCTTGATGATGGGATTCAATGCCGATGCGGGGACCCTTTGAATATTCCCAAACCTTTGGCAATCCCGACATCCCTTGTAATACTCAAAGCGGTCCTCTAATATCGTCGGCCAAAAGCATCCGGCTTGTCTAATAACCCACTTCATACGGTAGGCCGATTGGTGTGCTCCGCACATCCCATCGTGCACTTCGCTCATCATGTTCTTGGCTTCTTCTGGACCCGAGGCGGCGTAATAATACCCCATCTAATGATTTATAGAATAAATTATCATCCAGAAGAACGAACTTTATGGCTTTGTACCTGAGCTTCCTAGAGACTTTACGGGATGGATCCTTCAAGTAATCAACGATCTCTTTCCTCCAATCATCTTCTCGCAAGATCCTCCCCTAGTGCACACACCTGCAGCAAATGCTTCTTGACTCTCTTTGTAACCAGAAGCGCTCTAAGCCACCTGTTTGCTTCTTCGTTATGTTCTCTAGGAATGTCTTTGTAGAGTTACCAATGGGAAGCTCTTCAAGATTTCCCTGCATTCTTCGTAGTAACTCCTCAGCGCTTCACTTTTGCATTCATATTGGCCGTTCAATTGCTTGATTACCAGCTCTGAATCTCCATAAACTTCAACCGAAACGGCCCCTGCTTCTCTCAAGTATTGAAGCCCTCGAAGTAATGCCTCGTGTTCGACCGATTATTTGTGACGGTGGGGAATTTTGAATAGGGATGGCAAATTCAAACATCTCACCTCTAGGAGAAATCGGTAGGATCCCTACTCCCCCACCTTTGCCACATGATGACTCATGAAAAAATAAAGCCCAAGGGGTAATCTCAAGCGGATCAATTGACGGATCACGATGTTCGGTTATAAAATCGGCAATGATCGACCTTTGATGGCTTTTGTCGATTCGAACTTCAATTCGAACTCGATAAAGCTAAAATCCATTTGCCAATCCGCCGTTCAAAATTGGCATAGATAACATATGTTTTATTACATCAAACCTGGAATACACGGTGCATTCGGCATTCAACAAGTAGTGCGAAACTTTGTACACGAGTAGTACACGCAAAGACACGGTTCTCCACGGCCGAATACTCGGTTTCGGGATCAAGTAATTTTCGGCTAAGATATGCTACTACCCGCTCCTTTCCTTCGAATTCTTGAATAAGGGCCGATCCAATGGTTTGGGTATCGGCCGCCACGTACAACTTGAAAGGCTTGTCTAGGCCGAGGAGGAACCAACACCGGTGGCTCCTTCATGTCTCGCTTGATCTCATCAAAAGCCTTTTTGTTGTTCGCCGCCCCACGTGAACTTCGATCTTTCTTCAGCTTCGAAGAATGGAGAGAATGGCAACACCTTCTGTGATAAATTTGAAATGAATATTCTCACGAAGTTGATTTTGCCGAGAAGTGATTGCAACTCCTTGAGGTTAGTTGGAGGAACAACTTCATCAATGGCTTTCATGCTCTTCTTGCCAACTTCAATTCCTCCTTCGTGGACCAAAAACCCCAAGAATTCTCCAGCTGATACCCCAAAAGCGCACTTGTTTGGATTCATCTTCAAACCATACTTCCGAGTACACTCCAAGGTCCTCTTCACATCTTCCAAATGCGTGTCATGACTCAGGGACTTGATTACCACGTCATCAATGTAGATTTCCACAACTTTGCCGATCAACTCGTGATAAATATAATTCATGGCCCGTTGATATGTTGCACCGGCATTCTTTAACCCAAACATCATGACTATCCACTCAAACGGGCCTATATGACCGGGACACCTAAAGGCCGTCTTCGATATGTCCTCTATTGCCATGAAGATCTGGTTGTAACCCGCATTACCATCCATGAAACCGATGACTTTGTGCCCGGCGCGGCGTCAATCAACAAATCGGCAATAGGCATTGGGTAACCGTCCATCGGAGTAGCTCGTTAAGGTCCCCGAAATCTATGCGGACCCTCATTTTTCCATTCTTTTTGTATACGGGGACAATGTTAGAAATCCACTCCGCATATCCGCATGGCCGAACGAAGTTTGCATCAAGCAATCTTTCAATTTCCTTCTTCACATCGGCCAATACTTCATCCTTGTAGATCTTCGGGGTGGTTGCTTGTATGGTTTGAAACCGGATTTGATTGGCAACCGATGCTCGACGATAGAACGATCCAATCCGGGCATTTCCGAATAATCCCGGGAGAAGCAATCTTTGTATTCCTTGAGAAGCTTAATTAATTCTCCTGCGAAGTTCGACCGCAAGCTTTGCGCCGATGAATGTCGGCCTTGGCTTATCACCGTTTCCAATGTCATCCTCTTCCAATTTATCGGCTCGACATGAATCCCCGCCCTAGCTTGCCATCGGTGTCGTCTACGGGGTTCGCCATTAAAAATTGCTATAAGAGCCGATCGCTTGAATCGGTTGTTGATCACCGCCGACGAGTTCAACGAGACCTTCCCCCCGTCTTTGCTCGAGAAGCAATCAATACCTTGGTACTCCCGGAAAAGCCGGTTCCATGTTCGCCACGCTCACGGAGTCATCCGCCCGGACGACCTCAATCTCATCGTCCACCCATTGGATGAGCTGTTGATGCATGGTGGATGGGACGCAACGGTTGGCATGGATCCGGGCCCCGCCCAAGCAAAGCCGTAGGCCGTAGGCCCCCTTGCCTTCGATGACAAAGAAGGTAGTGAGCAGCGTCTTGGATCCGATCATCAAATCCACGTGAGCACACCCCTTGGTTTATGAAGGGTTCCCAGCGAAGTCGTTGAGGATTATACTCGTAGGCGTCAAATCGCTCGGGCCCATGCCAAGCTTCCTGAAGGTGGTGTACGGCATTACGTTGACTGCCGCTCCACCATCGACGAACATCTTTGTCAATGGCTTGCCATTGACGTATCCTCTTAAGTACAGCGGCCTCATATGTCGATTCTTGGCCGGCTTGTCGAAGACTGCCTGCTTGGCCAGCACCAATTGTGCCAGCATCCCCTCGGCCTGCTCATCATCTAGGGCCGCTTCCTCCTGCACAACCTGGTTAGCAGGAGCCATGAATTCGTTCGGCAGAAAGTATACCATGCATGTTGGAGCCGAACGCTTCGATCCTTCAGGTTGATCTTTGGGGCGCCACACTTGACGCGTCTGGATTCCGGCCTGCCTCAGCTCGCGGTTCCTCAAGCGCTGGACCCGTCTCTTCTGGCTTCTCCTCAGGCCGGGCGGGCACCATTGCCCCTTCTGCCAGACGTAGTCATCTTCATCCTCTTCTTGATCGGCCCACCCGAGGTCGGCATGCCGCTTCCTAGGATGATCAATGACTTCAATTTTTTGGCG
This sequence comes from Cenchrus americanus, assembly GCA_947561735.1. Lineage (NCBI taxonomy): Eukaryota > Viridiplantae > Streptophyta > Magnoliopsida > Poales > Poaceae > Cenchrus > Cenchrus americanus. The sequence goes on along the minus strand of OX387240.1, from coordinate 85,041,681 downwards.
CCGAGTCCCCATCGAGTTGGACCTTCCAATTCTCTCGTGGACGGATCGGCGATTGACGATCTCCCCGCCTGTACTCAAAATACCTGTCACTGCATTCAGGACAGTTCTTCAACGTGGGTAGCTTCAAACCTTCATTCCAGCAATTCCTGAAGAAGGCACATCCCAGTGTGCGCGCTCCTGCTCGCGCGTGTACTGCTCTTGGTCCCTTCTGTGTGCTTCTTCTTCGGCTCGCGTCTCTCTCCTCCTCGTAGTGCCGCTTTCGGTAGCGCTCTTTCTCCCTCGCGCCGCCACTTGTTGAGGAGGATGCGCGATGTCACCCCGGGCTTGGCTCGGGATGACTCCCCAATTTCGATGTGACTCCTAAGAATGCGGGGGGCTCCATTTTGCACCCGCTCCAGAGTCACTTGGCGCTCTCGGGTCCATCGCTCCATCTTGTCTAGACCCTCGGTTGAGGTCAAGACCTTGACTTTTCCCTTCTCCTCCGCCGTTATCACGTTAACGTAAAAGCCCACCATGTTCGAGGGAAGGGGTGGCCATCCGGTTTCATCTTGTTGTCAAACTTGAGGTGACCCTCCGGATGGCTTTACGGATCTTCATCCCGAAGACCACCGCAATCATTGATGGAGTGCGAATCCCTGTCGTGGAAGCCACGGTAACGTTTTGCTTTAACTCCATCGGGCCGAAGCATGGAATGCCCCTCGGGGCGGCTTGATTCGGCCTTCCTTCACTAAGAGCTCGAACAATTTATCGGCCTTTGTGATATCAAAATCATAAGTGCCCTTGGTCCGCTTGACCCGGCGGACGATTCATTGTCAAGGGCTCCTTACCCCACATGATCTCCGCCGGGGCTACATCTAGTTCGTCATCGAGTCTTCGGTCGGGTCGGCCTTGTCTAAGAACTGGTTGTAGACGTCAGCAACATCATGCTGCTTGCCGAACTTGGCATCCTTCTTGAAGCCGTACGCCTGGTTGCTCATCAGTGATAGCTTCTGTGATAGCTGGCCCAGGTTCTCGAACTCCATCCCGAACAACTTCTCACGTACGGCCGGTAGCATCCCGGCGACGGCCATGTCAGCCAACTGGTCACCTGGCAAGTTAAGCGAGAAGCACATGCCTTTGACCTCCCTGAATCTCCTGAGAAACTCCAGCGGCGTCTCGCTATGCCTCTGCTTCATGGTAGCAAGGTCAATCAGCTTCTTCTCCGAGGCGCCGCTGAAATAGTGAGTGTGAAATTTCCGCTCCAGGTCCTTCCATCTGCTAACTGACTCAGGGGGTAGGGACGAGAACCACTGGAACGCCGGACTGCCAGTGACGCGGGGAAGTAACGGACCCTGAATGCCTCCTCAACTGAGCATTCCCCGAGCTGCATGAGGTAACGAGCGATGTGCTCAACCGTGCTCGTGTCGTCTTGTCCTGAAAACTTCGTGAACTCCGTTGGCGGCTTCACCCTTGGCGGCAAGAGCACATTGTAGTACCATTCTGGGAACGGCGGCTTATAGGCGGGTCCTTGCATTTTTTGGCTTGAGGCCGAACTAATTTTGCATCAATTCGGCCATCTTCCGCGCCGGGCGTCGTCCTCTTGCGCGCTGCACCGGTGGCGCGTATCCCGGATGTGGGAAAGCGTCAAATGCCCCGTAGTTTCCCACCTCGTGGTAGCCTCCGCCGTAGGAGGTTTCTCGCAACCAATTGCTCGCCGGAGCGATCCTCCGGCCGGAAGTGAGCGGGGGCGCCGGCGAGCCGAATGCTGCTAAGTCTCCGTACGTGGGCCGGTACGGATTCGGGCATTGCACGGGTTGACCTATGCGCCTGCGGTGGTGGGTTGGATTGGTCGTCCCGAGCGCTGCGCAAGGTGGAGGGCCGAACCGGCCGTGTTTGAGGCGCTGCAGGGGGGGGCGGCGAACCGGCTATTTCCCGCCGGCCCGTGGAGGAGGGCCGGAAAGCTTGACTTCCGGCGCTTTGGGGAGGAGGCCGACGGCGGGCTCCGAAGTGGCGGGCCGAGAGCTTGATTCGCCCGGGGTTCCCGGTGCCCCCCGGACGGGCGCTTTGCTAAACGCTTGTTCCATGCCGGTGTTAACACCAAAATTTGGTAAGGAGTCCGACTTGTGGGTCCGGTTCGAAAAAGAGTCCGTCCGGTGGAAGGAAGGATATTTTCGAGAGATTTTCGGCAAAGAGATGCGGTCGGCTATCCGCTCTCGGTTCGGCAAAGGAACGAGAGAGCTGATTTTGCGGGATTGGACGGTGACGTGGCTCAATCGGGGGAGACGAATGGATGGATAGGCGATCGAGCTTAGTTAGGCAATGAATCCATTCGCGAGTTGTACTCAACGGGGTATAAATACGACCCCGGATGTATGTAATAAACACGATCATTCTTCAATACACACGGCCTTACGCCAAACCCTAGAGTGCTTGTCGTGTCGTCGAGTTCTTCGAGAGGACCAATCGATCCGTCGACCTCCGTGAGTACGGCAACCTTGTATCATGTCTAGTATCATGCGGTGGATTTAGATCTGATGCAAGTAGTCTTGTTACCATGCTTCGTGTCATGCGGTAGATTCAAGCTTGGTTCAAGAGGGTTTCTTGTTAGATCATGAGCCATGCGGTAGGCTAAGATCTGGCTTGAAGCTAGTTATCGGCTCTATTGGGTTTTGGCAAGATCCAATAGATTCATTAAGTTATCCCGTGTTATCTTGAGTTTTACTTTATGTTTTAATTCATGTAACACATCTTTGCCCAATCTAGATGGGTTTGGATCGGCTATATCTTTTTTATGATCCTTGTTCGAGCAGGTTTCATGTTTTGACGCGTGGATCTTATGCTTCCCGATAGCCGAAACCGAATCGATCTAGGTTGTTACGTGTTGCGGGTTCAAGCTTGCTATGTCCGTATAAATCTTGAAAGAATCGGGTATCATGCGGTAGATGCGAGTTTTTGGGTTGCTTTGGAGCTAGTCATCCGGTGGATTAGATTTCCAAATCGATCGATAGATTTATTCACGTGGTAATGTTGGTTCCTTCTTCATGGACCCCGAATCGGTACGTTTAGCCGCATTCGGTTATATTCCTTCACGAGTAGATCACGTGCATTATTTATGTTTTAGATGATGTATGCTTTTAGCTTTCTATATTTAGATCGTATCATGCGGTGGATAGATCTATTTGTGGAAAGTGGTACGTTTTTTCATGCAAGTCGTATCATGCGGTGGATAGATTTGTTTGTTATCGTACCCGACGGGTTTTAAAGTAACTAGACATGCGGTAGACTAGTGCTTTGGATCTATGCATGCTTATTTAATACATAATCATGTTCGTGCTTTACTTTATTTATTTAATGCTAATCTTCATGGGGATCGGTCGTAACTTTGCACTTGCATCTTTGTTTATACAAAGACCGGTCGCTGTCATGCTCACGTCATCCATTCGGCGGTGTTCCTTTTCCCTTTGTGGTTGCCCGAATGGTCGTGGTTCTTTGTGAGATAGCTTTACATAGCTATGTGTTGTCCCAAATGGCTCTTTAGCCGTAAATATGGAACTGTGCCGGTACCACCGGCAAGTTCCAAGCTTTGGTATTTGACTGCTTTATCTTTTGTTAATTTTCGGGAAAAATTGAGCGGCACGTCATTTGCTCTGCGCGTGCGAAGCCGCCTTTGTTCGGCTTTGTTGTGTGATTGGCGTTGAGTGCACTTTTTGCGCCAACACACTTTTTGGCACGCCCGGTGGGACCAACCACCGAATTGATTCAAGATGCCCGAGATTGCGGACCTTATGGATGTCGACACGGAAGATCTTTCTCGGAGCGGCGCAGGCTCCAAGACGTCGTAGATCAATTTCGAGCGAAGTGCCTGCTGTCGTTTAAGAAGAACAGAAGCAGCGTCCCATATTTGAAGAACGAGATGCCTAGAGTGCTGCTACCGGGAGAAGTCAATGCCACGTCTCAGCAGGAAAAGGAGGAATGCGCGCGAGTATTCCAAGAGTCAGCAGATTACATGCTCACCAAGCACAACAAGGCCTTCCTCGGATCGCTCCAACAGATGATGGTGGCCATCTTTGGCCCGGGCATGGAGCAAGCGTTCGGGAAGGCGCCCTTCCAGAAGAGCACCGTAGAGGCCGGGTGAATCAAGCTCTCGGCCCGCCGCTACGGAGCCGCCCACGGCGGCCTCCTCCCCGGAGCGCCGGAAGCCAAGCGTTCCAACCTCCTCCGCGGGCGTTGGGGGACGGCCGGTTCGGCCCCCGTTGCAAGCTTCGGGGGAAGTCAACCAATCCCGCCGCCACCACGGAGCAGCACGGGTCGGCCCCGTGCAACGGCCGAATCCGTACCGGCCTACGTACGGAGACCTAGCGTTCGGCTCGTGCGGGGGCCCCACTTGACCCCGGTCGGAGAATTGCTCCGTCGACCAACCGGCTCCCGAGAAGAATTTGTACGGCGGTGGTTATCATGAAGTGGGAAATTACGGAGCGTTCGACGCCTTCCCGCACCCCGGGGGTACGCGCCAGCGGCAGGCGCGCAAGAAGATGACGCCCTAGCGCGCAAGATGGCCGAATTGATGCAGAATCAGTTCGGCCTCAAACCAAAAATGCAGGGCCCCGCTTATAGGCCGCCGTTCCCAGAGTGGTACTATGACGTGCTCTTGCCGCCAAGGGTGAAGCCGCCGACGGAATTCACAAAGTTCTCGGGGCGGGGACGAGACAAGCACGGTCGAGCACATCGCCCGTTACCTCATGCAGCTTGGGGAATGCTCGGCCGAGGAGACGTTCAGGGTTCGCTACTTCCCCGCCTCAGCGACGGGTCCGGCTTTCGGTGGTTCTCGTCCCCGCCTCCCGAGTCGGTGGCCGGATGGAAGGATTTGGAGCATAAATTCCACGCTCATTATTTCGGCGGCGGCTACGAGAAGAAGGCCGATTGATCTCGCCACCCCGAAGCAAAGGCACGGCGAAACACCACCGGGAGTTTCTTAGAAGATTCGGGAAGTCAAAGGCATGTGCTTCTCGGCCGAACTTGCCGGACGATCGACGGGTCGATATGGCCGTCGCCGGGATGTTACCGGCCGTGCGCGAGAAGTTATTTGGGATGGAGTTTGAGAACCTGGGCCGGCTATCACGAAGTTGTCTCTAATGAGCAATCGAGCATATGGTCTCAAGAAGGACCCCAAATTTGGCAAGCAAACACGACGTCGCTGACATCTACAACCAGTTCTTGGACAAGGCTGATTTGTTCGAGGATTCTGATGACGAATTGGACGTAGCTGCAGCGGAAATCATGTGGGGTAAAGAGCCCTTGACAATGAATTAGCGTTGGGTCAAGCAGACCAAAGGGACTTACGACTTTGACATCACGAAGACTGATAAGTTGTTTGAGCTCTTGGTGAGAGAAGGCCGAATTAAGCTGCCTGAGGGGCATTCTATGCTTCGGCCTGATGGAATTAAAGCAAAACGTTACTGTGGCTTCCATGACAGGGATTCACACTCCATCAACGATTGCAGGGTCTTCAGGATGAGGATCCGAAGGCTATCCGGGAGGGACACCTCAAGTTCGATAACAAGATGAAGGCTGGATGGCCACCCCTTTCCTCGGAACATGCTCGGCTTTTCGTCAATGCGATAACGGCGAAGAGAAGGGGGGAGGTCAAGGTCCCGACCTCGGCCCGGGTCCAAGCAAGGTGGAGCGGTGGACCCGGAGCGCCGAGGTGACCCTAGAGCAAGTACAAGGCGACGCCCCCGCGTTCTCAAGAGCCACATCGAGATTGGGGAATCATCCGGGCCTAAGCCCAAGGTGACGTCGCGCATTCTCCTCAACAAATGGCGGCGCCGAGATAGAGAAAGAGCGCTACCGGAAGCGTCGTCACGAGGAGGAGCAAGCGGGCCGAAGAAGAAGCGCGCGAAGGGACCGAGGAAGTACACGCGCGAGCGGGGGAGCGCGCACACCGGGGATGCGCCTTCTTCGACCGCCTTTGGAATGAGGGCCTAAAGGCTGCCCACATTGAAGAGCGTCCCGAATGCGGCGACGGATATGTTGAGTACGGGCGGCAGAAAGCGCAATCGCCGATCCGTCCACGAGAGACTTGGAAGGATCCACCCGAATGGGGATCGGCGTCAAAAAATTGAAGTCATCGATCATCCCGGGGAAGCGCCAAGCGATCTCGGGTGGGCCGATCGGGGAAGAGGACGAGGATGTCCACGTACGGCGGAAAGGGCAATGGTGCCCGACCGCGCGGGGAGCCGAAAAGGCGGGTCCAGCGCTTGAGGAACCGCGAGATGAAACAAGCCGGGATCCAGACGAGGCAGAAGTGGCGCCCCAAGGACCAGCCGGAGGGATCGAAGCGTTCGGCTCCTACATGCATGGTATACTTCCTGCCGAACGAGTTCATGGCTCCTGCTAACCAGGTTATGCAGGAGGAAGCTTCCTTTGATGACGAGCAGCCCGAGGGGATGATGGCACAAGCGGTGTGCGGCCAAGCAGGCCATCTTCGACAAGCCGGCCAAGAACCGCCATATGAGGCCGCGTACTTGAGGGGGGTACGTCAATGGCAAGCCATTGACCAAAATGTTCGTCGACGGTGGAGCGGCGATCAACGTAATGCCGTACACCACCTTCGGAGAACCTTGGCATGGGCCCGAGCGATTTGACACCCACAAGCATCATCTTGAACGACTTCGCCGGGAACCCCTCAGATACCAAAGGATACGCTCACGTGGACTTGATGATCGGGTCCAAGACGCTGCTCACCACCTTCTTTGTCATCGAAGGCAAAGGAGCCTACGGCCTCTTTGCTTGGGCGGGACCGGATTCATGCTAAGCTGCTGCGTCCCATCCACCATGCATCAACGGCTTATCCGGTGGGTGGATGATGAGATCGAGGTCGTCCGGGGCGGATGACTCGTGAGCGTGGCCAACATGGAACCGGCCTTGCGGGAGTACCAAGGCATCGATTGCTTCTCGGGGAAGGAGCGGGGAGAAGGTCCTGTTGAACTGTCGGCGGTGACCAACGGCCCGATTCAAGCGATCGGCTCTTATAGTAATTTTTAATGGAGAACCCCGTGGATGGCAGCGATGGCAAATTAGGGCGAGGATTCATGTCGGCCGATAAACCGGAAGAAGTTGACATTGGAAGCGGTGATAAGCCAAGGACGACGTTCATCGGTGCAAATCGCAACCGGACTTCGGGGGGAATTTAATTGAGCTTCTCAAAGAATATAAGGATTGCTTCGCACGGGGATTACTCGGAGATGCCGGATTGGATCGCTCCATCGTCGAGCACCGGTTGCCGATCAAGCACGGTTTCAAACCATATAAGCAACCGCCCGGAAAATCTACAAGGATGAAGTATTGGCCGATGTGAAGAAGAAAATCGAAAGAGCGCTTGACGCAAACTTCGTTCGGCCGTGCGGATATGCGGAGTGGATTTCTAACATCGTCCCCGTGTATAAGAAGAATGGAAAAATGAGGGTTTGCATAGACTTCAGGGACCTAAACAGAGCTACTCCCATGGATGGATACCCGATGCCTATTGCCGATTTGTTGATTGACGCCGCTGCTGGACACAAGGTGATTAGTTTCATGGATGGCAACGCGGGATACAATCAGATCTTCATGGCAATAGAAGACATATCAAAAACGGCCTTTAGATGTCCTGGTCATATAGGCCTATTTGAGTGGATAGTCATGACATTTGGGTTGAAAAATGCCGGTGCAACCTATAAACGGGCTATGAATTACATTTTTCATGAGTTGATCGGCAAAACTGTGGAAATCTACATTGATGACGTGGTGATCAAGTCCTTAAGTCATGACACCCATCTGGAAGATGTGAAGAAGACCTTGGAGTGCACCCGGAAACATGGTCTGAAGATGAATCCAAACAAGTGTGCTTTTGGGGTATCGGTGGAGAGTTCTTGGGGGTTTTGGTCCACGAAGGGGGAATCGAAGTTGGCAAAAAGAGTATGAAATCCATTGATGAAGTCGCTCCTCCGACCAACCTCAAGGAGTTGCAATCACTGCTCGGCAAGATCAACTTCGTGAGAAGATTCATCTCAAATTTATCACGAAGGTGTTGCCATTCTCTCCATTGCTGAAACTAAAGAAAGATCGAAATTCACATGGGACGGCGAACAACAAAAAGGCTTTTGATGAGATCAAGCAATACATGAAGGAGCCGTCGGTGCTTTGGTTCCCCCTCGGCTAGACAAGCCTTTCAAGTTGTACGTGGCGGCCGATACCCAAACCATTGGATCGGCCCTTATTCAAGAATTCGAAGGAAAGGAGCGGGTAGTAGCTTATCTTAGCCGAAAACTACTTGATCCCGAAACCAAGTATTCGGCTATAGAGAAAGCGTGTCTTTGCGTGTACTACTCGTGTACAAAGTTTCGGCACTACTTGCCGAATGCCGAATGCATTGTATACTCAAAGTTTGGTGTGATAAAACATATGTTATCTATGCCAATTTTGAATGGTCGGATTGGCAAATGGATTTTAGCTTTATCGAATTCGAGTTGAAGTTCGAATCGGCAAAAGCCATCAAAGGTCGGTCATTGCCGATTTTATAACGGAACATCGTGACCCTTCAATTGATCGCTTGAAATTACCCCTTGGGCTTTATTTTTCGATGGGTCATCGTGTGGCAAAGGTGGGGGAGTAGGGATCCTACTAATTTCGCCCCGGAGGTGAGATGTTCGAATTCGCCATTCCTATACAACCCACTATCACAAATAACCGGGCCGAATACGAGGCACTACTTCGAGGGCTTCAATATTTGAGAGAAGGCCGGGGCCGTTTCGGTTGAGATCTATGGAGATTCGGAACTGGTAATCAAGCAATTGAACGGCCAATACGAGTGCGGGGAGTGAAGCGGCGAGGAGTTACTACGAAGAGCGCGGGGAAATCTTGAAGAGCTTCCCATTGGTAACCCTACGGTACATTCCTAGAGAGCATAACGAGGAAGCAAACAGGGTTGGCTCGGAGCGCCTGCGGTTATAAAGAGAGTCAAGAAGCGATTGCTTTGCAGAGGCGTTTGCACTAGGGGCGGATCTCGCGAGAAGATGATTGGAGGAAAGAAATCGTTGATTACTTGAAGGAACCATCCCGAAAAGTCTCTAGGAAACTCAGGTACAAGGCAATTAAGTTCGTTCTTCTGGATGATAATTTATTCTATAAATCATTAGATGGGGTATTGCTACGATGCCTGGGTCCAGAAGAAGCCAAGAACATGATGAGCGAGGTGCACGATAGGATATGCGGAGCGCACCAATCGGCCTATCGGATGAAATGGGTTATTAGACAAGCTGGATGCTTTTGGCCGACGATATTAGAGGATTGCTTTGAGTATTACAAGGGATGTCAAGATTGCCGAGGTTTCGAAATATTCAAAGAGTCCCCGCATCGGCATTGAATCCCATCATCAAGCCATGGCCATTCGGGTGGGGTATAGACTTGATTGGCCAAATTAATCCGCCGTCTAGCAAGGGGCATAAGTTCGTGCTTTTAGCTACCGATTACTTCACCAAATGGGTCGAGGCAATCCCACCGAAGAAGGTGACGTCGAGAAAACATGGTTGAATTCGTCAAGGAGCACATCATCTACCGATTTGGAATTCCTCGACGATCACCACCGACCGGGGGCACAATTCGTGTCATTGGAGTTCGGAGATTTTGCCGAAAGCATGGGGATCAAATTGTTCAATTCTTCTCCATATTATGCCCAAGCTAATGGTCAAGCGAGAGGCTTCTAATAAGATCATGATCAAGCTGATACAGAAGAAGATCGATCAGAAGCCAAGGAGGTGGCATTCGGTACTCAGTGAAGCGCTGTGGGCTTACCGAATGGCCCCCCATGGAGCTACAAAGACCTCTCCTTACGAGTTGGTTTACGGGCATCATGCAATCCTGCCTTGGGAGATACAATCAGATTCAAGGAGAGTAGTGCTGCAAAACGAGTTGAGCTCCAAGGATTACAGTGGCCTAATAATGGATGAGTTAGAAGATTTGCATATGATCCGTCTTAAGGCCCTGGAGAACATCGAGAAAAACAAGCTGCGAGTCGCCAAGTACTATAACAAGAAAGTAAAAGTAAGGCAATTCGCAGAAGCTGATCTAGTTTGGAAAGCGCTATTGCCGATTGGAACTAAATACGATGAATTCGGCAAATGGTCCCCTAGCGGGAGGGGCCTTTTCGGGTGGTCAGATGCGTTCCTGGTAATGCATACATATTGAAAACTTTGCTAGGAGAAGAATTTTCCGCTGCGATAAATGGAAGATATACGAAGAAATATTATCCTAGCATCGAGATCGATCGATGATTACACACATACGGCACAAAAATAGCCGGCGCTCGAGAAGGAGGCCGCCTTCGGAACAAAATCCATGAACAAGAGAAAATGGCCGGTGCACGGATGCATTGCCCTTAGCTCAATACTACATTACAAGCGCTTCTTGCGGGATCACATCTAACAACCCCGATGGTCGGGTCCTCGAGGAGGTGGGAAGCGAGAAGGCGTGGAGAAAGAAGCGAAAGTATGATTCAATCTTTTCTTTACTTCTTCGGGCTGCTTTGCTCCCTCTTCGGTTGTTCCGGGACCACCGTGACGGCAACTTGGAACGCACGAGGATGACCATGATTGGCGGCCTCTACCAAGCTATCCCGGGCCGCCTTCATTGCCGTACTGTCGAGGAGACATGCGGAGCGAGGAGAATCAAGGTTAAGAAATCCAGATGCAAGCATGAAGGAGTCAGGAGCATTTACCCCCTACTAGTGCTTCCAGAGCCATGCGACGCTCACGCTCGGCTTGGCAACGGGCGGACATGTCCCTGAGGCCATGCTCCAGGTGCCGGACGCGGCGGCGCAGCTGATGGTTGGTTCTCTGTTCAGGCGTGGCATCCTCTGCTTCGAGAGAGGAATCGGAGGAGATGTACTCAGGCACATCTTCGGTCCCGATGACTTCCTCGGGAAGCAAATCAAGGCTGAAAGGGACGAGAGGAAAACATGAAGCGCAAGATCAAGCGGGAAAACAAGGAGCAGATCAAGAAAGAACTCACTTCCGAATCGTACGCTTCTTTGATGAGCCGCTCTCCTGAGGTTGTTTACCCTTGTCCATGGCGTTGGGGTTTTTTCCTCTAAAGGCGGGGGAAGAAATGAGAAATGATGGAGGAGTGTGCGAGTGGATTTGCGAGCGCCCCGCGGTGCTATTTTATTGACCGGAGAGGCGCATTGGGAGTGATGAGCGGCCGTACACACTTTGTTGGAATACCAAGCGGTAGGGTTTTCTACCAAGTGCGAAGGGTTTTCTCTTGAACGGTGTTTACGGATTGCCGAACCGGGATCCTCTCGTGGATTTTGCGCCAAGGGGGCTTGTTCTCGCGCATTCGGCTAAAGATAGTTCCGGATGCATTCAAAGAAAAACAAAATTCGCGGATGCAAAATGCAAAGGGAAGTCATCGTAGAACAGGGTGCGAATTCAAAAGTTCTTCATCTATTGCCGATATTTACACATCCCTAGTACAATCTAGTCGAAGAGCCTATTCAACACGGATTGGGGATGGGTAATTTCGGCAATGGCGTCGTTGTGGCCGTCAAGGCGCTCCAGGATGAGCTCGATCTCATCGATGTCCTCCGGCGCGCCGCCTCGGAAACCACGCGGCCTGGTGGAATAGTCGACGTCCGTATGCGTCGCCATCACGAACAGGGCCCAAGGTGGTGCCCAAACGAACGCCATGGACGGCCACCTCGTCGACGCGGCGCTCCACCACGGCAAGGCGCTCCGCCGGCGTGTCGCCGCGGGCATTCACCTTCTCGGCCAACTGCTCTACCAGCGCCTTTAGCTGGTTGAGCTCAGCATCGCGGGCTGCAAGGAGCAAACAGAAAGGATTAGCATCAAAGGCCGGGCTGGATCAAGAATCAATCTCAAAGCCATACCGTCGATGGCCTCCGGTGTGTGTTTGCGGCGGTCCTCCCATTCTAGCTCGGCCACGCCCGCTTTCTTGGAGACGTCCTCCAGCTCGCGACGGGACGCCTCCAGCTCCTCCTTGAAGCGGATGGCGTCTTCTTCCCCGTACGGTACCGGGGAGTGACCATCGGACTCCGAAGAGTCATCTGGGAGGGGCTGATTGGCCGGCGCACGAGGCGGATTCCACTGAATCAGTCTGAAAAAGGGGGATGATCGTCAAGGCAAAAGAAGATCAAGAATAGAATCAAAGAGGAGAAATCGACGATCATCACCGCCCGCGCGCATTGGCGGCGCTCCCCTCGGCCTCGTCGGAGGCGCGGCGACGGTTGAGGGCGGCGCACCATTGTGGTTTGGGATGTGCACTTGTTTGCAAGAGGGCTAAAGATTGGCAAAGATTCGAGAGCTAGAAGGCCTGGTGGAGAGCTAGGGGCACCTATGGTAACATTTATAGGCCTGGCAGGATGAATCGTGGCTTCGAGTCGTGGCTGTGGATCGTGGCGCATATCCCAAGAAAATCGGAAGGTGGAAAGGTTTCCTTGGCCAGCCCGCCGACGGGTCGTTTGGAGTTCTAGGCTGAGCCGTGTGCAGATTGACTGGTTCGACTAAAGAAAATCAAAGTGTCGTTCGGGAGTTGGCGTTTCACTACCGAATGGGTCGTTCAGCATTACATCTGAAGGTGCGCAGAAGAAAGAAAACAGATCACAAGAAGATATTACAAGAATGACCAATTCAGTTATACATCAATAAGGATATTCAGGCATTCAGAAGTTTGGCAACTACACGACGAGCATTGGATGTTATCAAATGGGAATTGTCCAGCAGCTCCTGGCAATCCTTTTGGGCACCGGATAAATCAGTGAGTTCTGCATCGCATTGCTCTATTTTGGTGATAGCCGATTTTACTTCCGCTTGGGTCTTTGCTATCAATCCAGGAAGTTCGGCTATTTTCTCTTTGTCAATCTCTATCTCCGCTGACAGGCTTCTCAGTTCTGCCTCTAGAGCAGCCTTCCTGGCAACTTTCCGGTCATAGGAAGCTTGCAGGTTAGCCAATGCATCCTTGTGACTCTCTGCTTGGGATTGTGCCCCGTTCATGGCATGTTCAGCATCGGTTTTCCTCTTTTCAATGGCCGGGCGGGAGCGCAATTTCCTCAAAGCGCGCCTTACGGGCGCATAAAGGGCTTCTAAGCCATAGACAGATGATAGAGAAGCTCTGATGTCTTCAGGAAGTTCTTGACTGATAGATTCAAACATCTCTTCGAAGTGTTGGAGATCATTGAACTGATCCTGAGCATCTTTTTCTAGCCAGGCTGCAATTTCTTTGAGCTTGGGCAACACTTCATCCGGCGCGGGCCGGGTATACTTCTTTCATCGCCTCGGCGAGTTGAATTGCTTTTTCGATGACGAGGCTTGATGATGATGGAGCCCGATCCCGAGAAACAACATTGCCGAGTTAAGAATGCTAGACATCAAGGTACCAAAATTAAGCGCGGATGGGTACCTCATGGCCGGTTTCTTGAGCGGGGGCGATTACGGGCGAAGGAGATGCTCCGGGCGAGCCGAAACTTCCAAGCCGGGAGGTGCCGATGCGGCTATTAGCAGCTCATGAGTTTCCGGTTGATGAGGAGTTGGATCCACCTCTGTTGGGTTGGTTATTTCCTCGCTTGACCAACGGGTGATGGCGCCTTTGGAGAACCTACGGCTCGGTTGAATCGGGAGATTCATCTCTGCGGAGAATTTATTGCTTCTGCAGAGGGTGATGAAGACGAAATCTCCATCGGGATGGGTAATTCAACCCCGGATGGACTCGCTTGTTGAGCCACCGGAACATCTACAAGTTTGTTCTTCCATGGCTTCTTCGCAAATGTCAAATTGAAAGGGTAAATGCCGGTGCTCATCCTTAAGAAAGAGCAAGAGAAATCATACCGGTGGATGGGGCATTGGCGAGTGCGGTTACGAAGGGCTTTCTTTGGGCTGCGGTCCGAAATGCACAATGATATGATTCATCAAGAACAAGAGTGACCGGTAATCAAGAAAGTAAAAGGGTCTACCTCAACGAGCACTTTTTTGACAGTCCTTCTCCTTTTAGCACTTGGAGGGGCAATCGGATGCGGACCTTGCCTCCGTGCCGCAGCAAGGCTAGAAAGGATGGGATCCGTGGTAGCATACCCGGCCATTAGTTGATGCGAGTTGTGGATTTGAATCCCGGCTTTGAAATTGGGCCTTCAGGCATTGTAAGCGATTGCCCCGGCTCGAGGGGCGAGCAACCGTGTTCTCGTGGACAAAAAGATGAAGGTCGGGACCATGAATAAAGAGGAATTGTCCGATCCAAGGGTTCATTGTATTACCTCCGAAGTCGGCGAGAAGTTGGGCACCAACTGCGCACGGAATACATGAACAGGCTCACCGAAGATGTGATCATGGAATTCTTGCCACCGGGAATTAAAGGTGGGGTGAGCTATGGTTGTGGGCATGAAAGGACATGTGTAGACAGTGGGACTGCACACATAGTTGAAAACTCTGCTGCCCTGCATCAGTTCTTTGATTTCCTCCCTGGGTTTGAGGAATTCATGTAGGAACAATCTTGGGGGTATCTGGCCACATCCAAGTTGCCTGGCCATAACATTAGGCTGATAGTATTCATAAGTGCTGACATTCAGCCTTCCTCCATTGAACTCGGCCGGCAGTATGCATGGGCGGATTATGATATTAAGGATCTCCAAGAATCTCCCATCTTGATGGCCGGGCTCAAAGGAAAATTCAACAGGGAAGGTCAAGGTGTCGTTGCCTAGATAAGGAAGCCAGAGAGGATTGGGGAAACCTTTGAAGAACAACTCGAAGAGCTGGCTGATGTCCTGCTGAATGGAAACAGTTGAAGCCGCTTCTCCGTAGTTTTGGCATCCTCTGGTAGCTTGAGGCTCTTCTTCGGGGTGATTGGACAAAGGGAAGAACCTGGAGTTCAAATCGACACCAACAATCTGATGCATGTGGAGCTGCAGCCACATTTGAACAAACCACCAAGGGCCATTGACGCATGTTATCCTCTGGTTGGTGTACATTTGGGTAACAGTCTGATGAAGCATATGATATACGCTGCCCAAGAAGAATTTTCCCAGAGGGAGGCGATTGCCACCAGCCAGATGAATCGCCATCGCGATATGGTTCAAAGTGGGCTCGTTGGCTTTGCCACAGAAAACGAATCTGCACAGCCACATATTCAGAAAGGCTCTGTATTCAACATCACCAAGGGGATTGTCTTTCATATGCTTCAAGATATAATTCTTGTAGCCGTTCCCTGGCTTTACCCCTGTTTGGCGTGAAGAGTTTTTGAAGTTCCGTGGCCGGGACGGACCGGTGATGTCAAGGCCGGTGATCATATATACATCGGCCAAGGTGGGAGACATTGGGCCATGCCCAAAAAGGAAGGCGTTGACGCCATTTGACCAGAAGTGGCATGCGGCTATCAGGAGGTCTTCGTTCTTAGGGGTCTCAGCCACTGATAACTCCAAGCACTGGGCGATACGGAGGGTGTCCAGGTTGGTCAATCCACTCTTATCTGCAAGAATCCTCCGATACCAAGTCTTCCGACCGCAATTGGGGGGCAAAGGCCAATTCTTGAACGCATCTTGCCACCGAGGAGGTGGAGATAAAGCCGCTTTGAAGGGGATTCTCCGAGATTCAAGAAGCAATAAGATCTCGAGGATCGGGATTCCCTACGGGACCAAGGTAATAAGACTGCGAATTGGCCTCGATGCGAATCAAAAGCTCGGTAGAGGGCTCCCGGAAGAAAGCGGAAAAGGAAAATCTCGGGTAAAATTGAAAACCTAATGCCGAACAAGGTTTGCGGGGGATGAATTTACCCGAGCGGCTTGGTTTCGAGCTGCCATTGGAGGTTCGAGCTCGGAACGAGGGGATCTAGGGTTGGATCTGGATGAAGATTCCGGCGGATTGCGAAGAACAGGTGTTGACAGATTTGATTCGAGGATTCGTGGTTGGAGTCAATTGTGGAACAAAATTACTTTTATCCCACAATTGAAGGGGCATGTGTTAACACCAAAATTTGGTAAGGAGTCTGACTTGTGGGTCCGGTTCGAAAAAGAGTCCGTCTGGTGGAAGGAAGGATATTTTCAGAGATTTTCGGCAAAGAGATGCTGCGGTCGGCTATGCGCTCCGGTTCGGCAAAGGAACAAGAGAGCGATTTTGCGGGATTGGACGGTGACGTGGCTCAATCGGGGGGAGACGAATGGATGGATAGGCGATCGAGCTTAGTTAGGCAATGAATCCATTCGGCAGTTGTACTCAACAGGGTATAAATACGACCCCCGAATGTATGTAACAAACACGATCATTCTTCAATACACACCGGCCTTACGCCAAACCCTAGAGTCCTTGTCGTGTCGTCGAGTTCTTCGAGAGGACCAATCGATCCGTCGACCTCCGTGAGTACGGCAACCTTGTATCATGTCTAGTATCATGCGGTGGATTTAGATCGATGCAAGTAGTCTTGTTACCATGCTTCGTGTCATGCGGTAGATTCAAGCTTGGTTCAAGAGGGTTTCTTGTTAGATCATGAGCCATGCGGTAGGCTAAGATCGGCTTGAAGCTAGTTATCGGCTCTATTGGGTTTTGGCAAGATCCAATAGATTCATTAAGTTATCCCGTGTTATCTTGAGTTTTACTTTATGTTTTAATTCATGTAACACATCTTTGCCCAATCTAGATGGGTTTGGATCGGCTATACCTTTTTTATGATCCTTGTTCGAGCAGGTTTCATGTTTTGACACGTGGATCTTTTGTTTCCCGATAGCCGAAACCGAATCGATCTAGGTTGTTACGTGTTGCGGGTTCAAGCTTGCTATGTTCGTATAAATCTTGAAAGAACCGGGTATCATGCGGTAGATGCAGGTTTTTGGGTTGCTTTGGAGCTAGTCATCCGGTGGATTAGATTTCCAAATCAGTCTGATAGATTTATTCACGTGGTAATGTTGGTTCCTTCTTCATGGACCCCGAATCGGCTGTTTAGCCGCATTCGGTTATATTCCTTCACGAGTAGATCACGTGAATTATTTATGTTTTAGATGATGTATGCTTTTAGCTTTCTATATTTAGATCGTATCATGCGGTGGATAGATCTATTTGTGGAAAGTGGTGCGTTTTTTCATGCAAGTCGTATCATGCGGTGGATAGATTTGTTTGTTATCGTACCCGACGGGTTTTAAAGTAACTAGACATGCGGTAGACTAGTGCTTTGGATCTATGCATGCTTATTTAATACATAATCATGTTCGTGCTTTACTTTATTTATTTAATGCTAATCTTCATGGGGATCGGTCGTAACTTTGCACTTGCATCTTTGTTTATACAAAGACGGTGGTTGTCATGCTCACGTCATCCATTCGGCGGTGTTCCTTTTCCCTTTATGGTTGCCCGAATGGTCGTGGTTCTTTGACGAGATAGCTTTACATAGATATGTGTTGTCCCAAATGGCTCTTTAGCCGTAAATATGGAAGCGTGCGGTACCACCCGGCAAGTTCCAAGCTTTGGTATTTGATTGCTTTATCTTTTGTTAATTTTCGGGAAAAATTGATCGGCACGTCATTTGCTCTCGCGCGTGCGAAGCCGCTTTGTTCGGCTAGGCCGTGTGATTGGCGTTGAGTGCACTTTTTGCGCCAACACCGAGGCCGAAGACGGCCACCATCATCCGTTGGAGCGCACCGAGGAAAGCCTTGTTGTGCTTGCTCAACATGTAATCTGCGGATTCTTGGAACACCCGCATGCACTCCTCTTTCTCTCGTTGGACCGTAGCATCGCTCTCCCCCGGCGCAACACCCCGGGCATCTCGTTCTTCAAGTATGGGACGCCACTCCTATTTTTCTTGAAAGACAGGCAGACATTTCGCCGAAACCGGTCCATGGCGTCCCGGGAGTTGCCGCCGCCGCTCCGGGGATAGGTCTTCCGGGTTGACGTCCATGATGTCCGCGATCTCGGGCATCTTGATCTATTCGGCCGTTGGTCCCACCGGGCGTGCCAAAAAGTGTGTTGACGCAAAAAGTGCAACTAGCGCCAAACACACAGCAAGCCGAACAAGCTGGCTTCGCACGCGCAAAGAGTAAAGATGACGTGCCGATCAATTTTTCCTGAAAATTAACAAAAAAAATAGAGAAGTTAAATACCAAAGCTTGGAACTTGTCGGGTGGTACCGCATAGCGTTCCATATTTGCGGCTAAGAAGCCATACGAGATGACACATAGCTATATGAAAGCTATTTGCCAAAGAATTGAAACCACTCGGGAACTTATGAGAGGAAAAAACAATACTGCCGAATGGATGACGTAAGCATGATGGCAATCGGTCTTTGTTTGATCAACAATGCATAAACACGATATATGACCGATCCCACAATAACAATGTTAAATAAATGAATAAAGTAAAGCACGAACGTAAACATGTAATAAACAAGCATGCATAGATCCAAAGCACTAGTCTACCGCGTGTCTAGGTACTTAGAGATCCATCAGATACGATGCCAAAACAAATCTATCCACCGCATGATACAACTTGCATGAAATCGTACCACTTTCCACAAATAGATCTATCCACCGCATGATACAATCTAAACATGAAAAGCTAAAAGCACGCATTATTTAAAGCATGAATTGCGCACGTGTTTTACTCGTGGAGAAACATAACCGAATACGGCCGAAGCAGCCAATTCGGGTCCATGAATAAGGAACGAACATTACCACGCGGATAAATCTATCAGAGTTGATTCGAAATCTAATCCACCGGATGACTAGCTCTAAAGCAACCCAAAAACTTGCATCTACCGCATGATACCCGGTTCTTTCAAGATTTATACCATCAATGGCAAGCTTGAACCCACAACACGTAACAACCTAGATCGATTCGGTTTCGGCTGTCGGAAGGCACAAGATCCACGTGTTAAAACATGAAATCTACCTATACAGGGATCACAAAAGGAGCAAGCCGATCCAAATCCATCTAGATTGGGCAAAAGTGTTACATGAATCTAAACATAAAGTAAAAACTCAAAGTAACACGAGGTAACTTAATGAATCTATTGGATCTTGCCAGAATCCAATAGAGCCGATAACTAGCTTCAAGCTAGATCTTAGCCCACCGCATGGCTCATGACCTAACAAGAAACCCTCTTGAACCAAGCTTGAATCTACCGCATGACACGAAGCATGGTAACAAGACTACTTGCATCGATCTAAATCCACCGCATGATACTAGACATGATACAAGGTTGCCGGTACTCACGGAGGTCGACGGATCGATTGGCCCTCTCGAAGAACTCGACGACACGACAAAAGGACTCTAGGGTTTGGCGTAAGGTCGGTGTGTATTGAAGAATGATTGTCTTTGTTACATGCATTCAGGGGTCATATTTATATTTATACCCCGTCAAGTACAACTTCGAATGGATTCGTTACCTAACTTATCTCTAAGCTCGATCGCCTATCCATCCATTCGTTCTCCCCGATTAAGCCACGTCACCATTCAATCCCGCAAAATCAGCTCTCTGTTCCCTTTGCTGAACCGGAGCGGATAGCCGACCGCAGCATCTCTTTGCCGAACATCTCTCGAAAAGATCCTTCCTTCCGCCGGACGGACTCTTTATCGAACCGGACCCACAAGTCGACTTCTTACCAAATTTTGGTGTTAACAAAGTGCACCGAGCAATGAATAGGAAAGTTGTAGATCTCACTACCCCCTACAACTTTCATAAAGGCCGTCTAGTGTTTTTCTCGACGGATTTTGCAGAACGCCCGCCAACTTTGAATGCCGCTCTGTTCGCTAAACAGGAGGTTCTGGCGGTTGACCAAGTTTTTCACCCTTTTCTCGCTCAAAATTTGAAATGCCAATCTACACGAAAGTTGTGTCCCTCAACAAGATGGACAACTTTCATAAAGGTAGATTTTGAAGTGTTTAGGTGAATTTTGGAGAACGCGGCAAAAGTTCCGGACGACATTCGCCGACATCAACGGTTAAGCGGGGTTTGTCCGTGTCTTTGACCACGGGTTGACCACGGATGTGTGTAGGCTTGGTCAAGGGTTTCAATAGGGTTCATTGGCGAGGTTTCCGGGGTGATGACCCAGGTTGACTTAGGTTTGACCATTGTCGGCGGGTTTGACTCGGTACCGACTCGGTCACTAGCGCTAATGACGTTAATTAAAATCTCGGGGCGTCACGACCTACCCCCCTTAAAAGGAATCTCGACCCGAGATTCGAAAATTAACAACAGAGGTAGGGGTAAGGTTCTTCCGTTTCGCGATTGAAGAAAACCCGGATACTTGGTGTTAAGGAAGTGCTCGGTCTCCCACGTAGCTTCTTCTTCGGTATGGTGACTCCATTGTATCTTGTACATCTTCACGCTATGTCTCCTAGTTTGTCTTTCTTTTTGATCTAGCACTCTCGGCGGATGCTCGACCACCGAAAAGTCCGGCTCGATCCAAGCGTTCGCTTCCGTGATCACTCGTCTCGGGTACTTTCACACCTTTCTTCAATTGTGTCACTTGAAACACATTGTGCACGGTCGAGAATCGATCCGGAAGTCGGATACGATAAGCGACCGGTCCACATATCTCAATGATCTCGTATGGGCCGATATAGCGTGGGGCTAATTTCCCTTTGACGCCAAATCTCTATACACCTTTGGTCGGGGAAACCTTGAGGTATACGTAATCACCCACTTCATAGTGTCGGGGTCTTTCGTCCCTTTGTCATGGTAACTCTTTTGTCTCATTTGAGCTAACTTCAAGTTTTCTCTCGATCACTTCCACCTTCTCTTCGCGTCTTTAACTAAATCTGGACCAAAGAGCGTTCGCTCTCCGGCTTCTGACCAATTCAAAGGAGTTCGGCATCTTCGTCCATAAAGAGCTTCAAATGGTGCATCTTCAAACTAGCTTGATAACTATTGTTATAAGAGAATTGTGCCAAAGATAGACACTTGTCCCAACTCTATCAAAATGCATGATGCTTGCTCTCAGCATGTCTTCCACAATTTGATTGACTCGCTCGGTCTGACCATCGGTCTGAGGATGATAACTTGAACTACGAATCAATTTGGTTCGCAAAGATTCATGCAATTGTTCCCAAAAACGAGCCACAAATTGAGTACCTTGATCAGAAACAATGGTCTTGGGAATCCCGTGCAAGCGCACAATTTGATCGACATAGAGTTCGCATAATCTTGGACGGAGTAAGTGGTGTGCCTTGTGATGAAATGAGCAGTCTTGGTCAATCGGTCCACTATAACCCAGATGGAATCCTTCTTTCTGGCAGTCAGGGGTAAACCCACTATAAAATCCATACTTATGTCATCCCACTTCCACAAAGGTATTAACGGTTGAAGTACACCGGCTGACTTCAAATGGCTGGCTTTGACTCGATGACAAGTATCACACTCTGCCACATATTTGGCTATGTCTACCTTCATGTTTGACCACCAAAAGTTTTTCTTCAAATCTTGATACATTTTGGTGCTTCCGGGGGTGAATAGAGAATTTGGACAGATGAGCTTCGTCGAAAATTTCCTTCCGAGTTCCGGATCAACGGGAACTACGAGACGTTGCTCAAACCACACCACCTCTTTTGCATCCTTACGGAAACAACTATATTTGGGGTCTTCTTCCGCTAATTTTCGTTTGATTAGCTGGACACCTTCATCATTGAGTTGAGCCAAAACGATTTTGTCATATAGATTGGACTCGGCAGAGATAGCATTCGATTTCTTTGCTCCACAATTTCTAATCGGAGCTTCCTCAAGTCTTCACACAAAGTCTCACTATACGACTCCACGGTTAAGCAGTTGCGGTGAACCTTTCGGCTAAGCGCATCTGCAACAACATTGGCTTTTCCGGGATGATAGTGTACTTCTAGATCATAGTCTTTAATCAATTCCAACCATCTTCTCTGCCTCATATTCAATTCGATTGGGTGAAGATATACTTAAGACTCTTGTGATCGGTGAAGATATTACAACGGTTTCCCATAAGATAATGCCTCCAAATCTTGAGAGCATGAACAACCACCGCTAACTCAAGATCATGGGTCGGGTAATTCACTTCATGGGGTCGAAGCGATCGTGAGGCATAGGCAATGACTCGATTTTCTTGCATAAGAACACAACCGAGACCAAGTGCCCGAAGCATCACAAAATACCTCAAACGGTTTAGAATTATCCGCCGCACTAGCACCGGGCCGTAGTCGGATGTTGCCTCAACGTGTGGAAAGCTTTTTCACAATCTTTGCTCCATAAAAACTTAACTCCCTTCTTTAATGGTTCGGTCATAGGTTTAGCGATCCCGGAGAAATCCGGAATGAAACGACGATAATAGCTCGCTAAACCAAGAAAACTTCGGATTTGATGTATTGTCTTGGGTGGTTTCCAATCCATAACCTCTTGTACTTTGCTAGGATCCACGGATGTGCCTTCCTTGGAAATAGTGTGCCCCAAAAATTTCACACTATCTAACCAAAATTCACATTTGGAGAACTTGGCATACAGCTTGTGATCTCGCAAACGTTGCAAAACAATTCGGAGATGTCCCGCATGTTCTTCTTCGTTCTTGGAATAGATTAGAATATCATCAATGAATACCACTACAAACTTGTCCCGGCTCCGTCATGAATACGAGAATTCATGAGATACATGAAATAAGGGGTGCATTGGTAAGACCAAAGGACATTACCAAATACTCATAAAGACCGTATCGGGTGGAGAAAGCCGTCTTGGGAATATCACACGGCCCGATCTTTATTTGATGATACCCCGACCGAAGATCAATCTTGGAGAAAACTCGGCTCCGACCAACCGATCAAACGAGAACATCGATGCGGGGCAAAGGATATTTATTCTTGATTGTTACCACATTGAGAGGTCGGTAATCCACACATAACCTCAAACTACCATCTTTCTTCTTCACAAATAAAGCCGGGCAACCCCAAGGCGAAGAACTTGGGCGAATATAACCCTTATCTAGCAACTCTTGAAGTTGGGTCGTCAATTTTGCTAATTCCTTGGGTGGCATACGGTAAGGTCTTTTGGAGATAGGGGCTGTGCTCGGTTGAAGTTCGATGACAAACTCGACATCTCTATCGGGTGGCATACCCGGCAATTCATCGGGAAAAACATCCGCAAACTCTCGAACCACTGGAATTTCTTCCAGTAGAGAAGTGATTGCCACATAAGAACGAGGATTCACATCATCTTTGAAAGGTAGGTATAGAGTCATGGCTCCTACAATTGGTGAGTTGATCTCTACCACTCTCTCTGAAATATCCAGTACTACCTTATGTCGGTTCATCCAGTCCATTCCTAGAATGACATCAATACCTTCTAATCCCAAAATGATAAGGTCCGTGTCAATTGTTTTGCTTCCTAATTCCAAGAGTACTCCCCTGGTCACCAACTCGGAAGAGATGTTCCCTCCCGCTGTTTTAATTGTAAATGCGTCATTGGTGTTGCAGGAGTTCAGTCCTACTTTGCTCAGCGTCTTTGCATTCATGAAACTATGGGTAGCGCCAGAATCAAACAACACACGGATGGGTTTGCCTCGAATAGAGAATGTGCCCATCATTACTGGTGCTCCTTCTGGAATATCACCCACAGAAGTGAAGCTGAGTCTGCCCTTCCTGGCTTGAGCAATCTTCTTCTTGCCCTTGTTGATGGGTTTGGAAACTTGCCTCTGAATGGGCTGGGTTAGCCGGTGCCGCCTGTTGGTCTGGCACGGCTGCAGGCATGACCTAGCGAAGTGTCCTGGTTCACCACACTTGAAACAACAACGCTCATTGTTGCCATTAGGACTAGGTACAATAGGCTTGGGAGTCGGCCGTTGAGTGTTGGGAAGGTGAACATTTTCTTGAGTCCGATCCCGGGACAACTTAGCCACTAACTTTTCCGACCGTGAAGCCCGCCGGAAGTCCGGGAAGGTCTTCCGCATAATGCGTATCTTGCAATGATGTGCATTAGTGGGCATGGAGTCGCCTTTCTTTTCTTCTCGGCTTCGGCTCTCTTCATGGCATCTTCTTGGGAGATAGCCTTATTCACTAGCATGGGGTAGTCGTTAAACTTTACCGGGTTCGGCCATTCGCCGGTTTACTATTCAGACCTTCACGAAAAAGCTCCATCTTCTTCGTGTCGGTATCCACATGATACCCTCCATACTGGCAGAGGTTATTAAACTTCTGCGCGTATTGGTACACCGTGTCTGATCCTAGCTTGAGAGCCAATAACTCTCTCATTTTCCTATCGGTAAGTGCTTTAGGAAGGTGATGGTCTCTGAAAGCCTTTTTGAATTCTTCCCAAGTGATTTCATACTCAGGCTGTTGCATGGATTTGTAGTGTTCCCACCACATTAAAGCAGAACCACGAAGCTGCAATGCCGCGAATTTAGCCTTGCGTCCTTCTGAACATGGCAAGGTAAACACCGCAAACATAGCTTCAATGGCCCGAATCCAGGCATCAGCATCCAAGGGTTCTTCTGTCCCATTGAACTGCGGAGGATTCATATCCAGGAAGTGCTTGTACTCGGTTACTTGACCTTGGGCATTTATCTGATTCCCGTGGGCCGCTGTCGCTGCCGGGATTGCTCGCTGCGGGTATAGAAGAATTTGGTGCATCATCTCGATTTGAGTAGCCACTATTGTCGGGTCCGGCGATGGTGGCGGCCGGTTGCGGCCACTAGGATCACCGAAACCATTCGGAGTGCCGCGTGTCGAGCCCACCATCCGAAAAATTCGAGTTTTCATAAGTTACGCATTCGTAAGCTTGTTCAACAAGTAGAACATGTACGACGAGAACTCAAATTGACCAAATAGCTTGACTCGAGACAGGTTGCACCGCATCGAATTGACAATTTCCAACATTCCGAAACCAAAGTTTCCGAAATGTTTAAATTTTTCCG
Organism: Cenchrus americanus; assembly: GCA_947561735.1. Lineage (NCBI taxonomy): Eukaryota > Viridiplantae > Streptophyta > Magnoliopsida > Poales > Poaceae > Cenchrus > Cenchrus americanus. The sequence goes on along the minus strand of OX387240.1, from coordinate 85,016,819 downwards.
GCAACTCGGTAGGTTCATGAGACCAAACTTGGTAGTCGAGGGTTAAGCTAGAGGAGTCAGGAACAAGGCGCAAAGGTGCAAGATTCGGAGTGACGTGTTTAGGAAAGACGGCAAGACCTAGGTTTACTATTTGAGCATAGCTTGAGATTTGAAATCCTATCATCGTGAAAAGATTTCTCGATAAGGATTTGGATAGATAGGGAGCACTTGGGTGTAGATCACCTATACGGAAACTCTGCAGAAAGGTCTGAGAAGAGGTCACGACAACAGGGTCGACTAGACGGTCCAACAACATTTTAGATTCGGTTTAAAGGTTGTTATTGTTGTTATTAGAATATTACTTAAGGAAAACCACACATATGATCATTTCACTACTCGTAGGTTTTTATCATGATGCAAGAGCGACCTATTCGTCCTCACCAAGCAATTAAGCCAAAAATCGGAGTCAGTGCCGGTGGCAAGGCAACAATTACGTCTCTCCCTATAATAACTAGTCGAGACTATTGGTACTTGCTTAGCAACTTACGAACGTGGTTAGTGTACCTGCAGAAGATCACAGAACACAACGAACCTTTCATGCCAGCACTCATGAAAGCGTCCACATACATTACCGTTCACTATAGAAACGGCATCCATGCGTTAAGCCGCTGCATGGACAGCGTCCAACCTCGGACACCCCGTTTGAATGGAGTGTATCCTTGCCTCGCATGAGCGACATGCGGAATGCACACGTATGAAACACGTGGTGACAACACAACTCATAAACAGACGCGAAGATGGGATCCGTGGAATGGATCACTCCATCAACCCTCGCAATTCCCGTGATGCGGAACAACACACGTATAAAACACGTGGCTCATCTAGTTTGGTTGTGCAAGAATGTAAGTCTGACATAAAGTAAAATGTGCTGGAAGTTAGCAAAATAAACCATAGATTAATAAGCCACCTGAAAGAACCCAAAAATTCCCTCTAGGGCCTCTCGGTCTATTTCATCCTTAACGGACCAACGCATTTTGTAACACAACCAATCTTGGCAAGTTTTATTCAAAAACCAGTGATTAAGGTTGCTAATTAAACTCTGGTGCATATAATCGCTCTGATACTAGTTGTGACAACCCGCCTAGGAAAATACCGTACTATCGCCTAAGACCGATCCACTTTGGCCATTAAGCAATAGTAAAGTATCATCCTGTCGTTAGTTGCCGGTTTAACGCCCGGTAAATCACTTGGAATTCAAACAGAGGATCGACATATGCATTAAAACTCATGAGAAGGCGAGTCCAGAGTACAACATGAGTTAACATAATTTTTACAAACCATTGTTCATGACATGGAGTAAAGGTTCACAGTTTGAAAACAGCGAAAATAAAATAAACTAGCGCAACGGTAGACATCACAGGAGGCCATCCATGATGTCATTACTTGTCGTCACCGTAACACCCTAAAATTCCATCACTAAATTAATATAAGCAACATGGTGTTTAGATTTTATTTTCTAAGGATTAAATAAATTATCAAATAAATTTGACCTTTAAAATATTTTAATATCATTTTAATAATTTAGAAGCAATAAGTGCTTGTGCATCATGATTTGAATGCATGGTTTTATTATTTGTTTGTGTGAAGTTTTAAAAGCTTTAAAATGTTTTAAAAATCTTGAAAAGTTTGAAAAAAAATTCAATTTCAAAATTTTGGGTTTGAAAAGGTTTGAAAAGAAAAGAAAAAGGAGTTTAAAAAAAACAACCCAACCCTCTTCCCCCTTCCCCTTTCGGCCCGCGTGGCCCAACCTCACCCCGCCGCCTCTCTTCTTCCGCCCACCAACCCCGCGCCGCCCACTTCCCCCTCCTTCCTCCCTCTCCCTCACGCGGTCACCGACAGGTGGGGCCCACCTGTCGGCACCTTCTTCCTCCTCCGGCCCCCACCTCTCCTCTCGTTTCATAACGGGGAGCGCCGCCGCCCATTGGCCGCCTCTCCCGCGTCTCCCTCCGCCTTCAAGCCTCCATCAAGGCGCATTGAAGCACCACCTTCACTCCCCCCCCATCAATTTCCCCCATTTCCTCTCCATTCAAGTTCCCCCCCTCTTGAATGCTTTGAAGCCGCCGGCCCCATGGCCATTGATGGCCATTACTTCCGCCGAAGCCCCCTCTCCCCTCCTCGCCCTATAAAAGCACACCCGGAGGCTCGAGTTGCCCCTTCGTCCTCTCCCCGTGCTCCCACATCCTCCTCCTCGCCCTCCCCCACACGCGCCGCCTCACCGGAGGTCCACCGCCGCGCCGGCTCGGCAGCCGCCTCGATCTCCGCCATCGCCGCTTCCCCATCAACCAAGTTGTCTCCAACCCGTTGCTGTGGTGGTGAGCAAGCTCTCCCTCGCTTCCTTCATTTTTTTTCCTCGGGCCATAGCACCTCCCCGTCGTGAGCCACCCGGCCGCCCGCACGCCCCAAGGAGGGGATGCCCCGGCCGTAGCCCAAGCCATCTCCCCGAACCTCCGGATGAGTTTGCCTTGTCCTCAGCTGCGCGTAGGAGCAAACCACGCTCGAAATAGTGGCCGGGAGCTCGAGATCAAGCGAGCTCCGGCGAGCCGCCGCCGTCCCGCGCCGGCGCCGCCGCGGGCCGGCCCCCCCCCCCCCCCCCCCCCCCCGCCGGCCTCGCCTACACGCGATCGGGGCCGTCCGATCGGCGCGGACGGCCTAGATTAAAAGAAGGGGCGTACCCCTTCGGCGGTCCACCGTGGACCGGTGGACCGGGTCCACGGGCGCGGTCCACGGCTTGCGTCGGCGCTCGCGTCGGCACGCCCAACCGCAGCCCGCCACGTGGCGCCACCGCAGCTCACCCGCCGGCCGCCCGGCAAGTTTGCAAATAAGCCCCCCTATTTCGGAAATTACAAATATACCCTTCCACCTATATAAAAGCCTTTCAACTAAGTCCTTTCTTTTATGCTTAGGCCCCTGCAATCCTTGGTTTCTCTATTCTAAAGCCCACCCGTGATCTTTTACATATTAGACCTCCTAGTTTCACATATAATTATGTTTAGGTCCCTGAAATCTTGCAGAAAACCCCCTAAACTTCCAGATATTCACAAATTAGTCCCCGAATCTTGTTTTAGCCATATCTTTTCCGTCCTAGCTCCGTTTTAAGCGTTCTTGGTGTCCATGCGACCGTCTTTTAAAGCCCGACACTTCTAGAATCTTGTTTTCTCCATATCTTTTGCGTTGTAGCTCCGATTCCACTGTTTCAAGTTGCGTTAGGATCATATCAACTAAAAGTACGCGTTAGGAGTAATGATGTACATGTTCTTTGTTTTATAATTTATTTAAATATTAAATATGATTAAATCCTATTACACATGCTTTTCTAATTAAAATCTAATTAGAAGTTTAAACACGTGTTTTCATAAGAAAGTTAATATAATTAATATTAAATGAACATTTCTTTTAATTAAAAGTTAATTAGATGTATACCTCGGTTTTATAATCAAACTTAATTTGATTAATGATTAAGCAATTTGCTTTCTACTAAAATGTACCATAGGATATATCCCGAGTTTTCTTAATTAAATGTTAATTTGACTAAAATGAATATAAATGTGTTTTTAAATTATAATTTGATAGAACAACTCGAAATATAATGATAAGCGCCTAGATGCTTTTACATGCTCCTTTTAAAATTAAATGTTTAATTTGCATAAATCATACTTGAATATTTATAAGTAAAACTGGAATAGGCTTACATCGTCTTTTAAATATAAATATAACTTGCTTAATTATAAATAGGGTATTTCTCTGCGAAATAACCTATACACATGGTTTTACTTAATTAAAAGATGTCAAGCACGTAGCTAGCTCTTGTTTGTGATCATCCAAATCTCTCGATAGTTCCGAGTGTTCCTTGTGTTCGCTTTCCTAGACCCAAACCCCGTTTTCCCTTTTAAGCTTTTCATGCTTGGTGTATTGTTTTGTTTATTGTATGTATTCTTGTGTGCTCGTAGACATCGTGTCGGTTTCAAGCGAGCGACTAGTTGAAGTAGATCAAGAGCAAGTGTTTGAAGAAGAAGAACCTTAGTGATTAAGCAAGAAAGGCAAGTGGTTTTCTCCCCCCGCATGATTCCATTTTATCCTATGTAATTGCATGACAACTAAGTTTATATTTATTGACATTGCATTAAATTGATGGGAACACCCTTTTTAAGGACTTACCTAGACTTTTACCCACAATCCTTGGATCAACCCCGTTTAATAAATGTTTTTGGGTAGAATATGCTAGTTGCTCAACTTGGGTTGGATAAAAGTGGTTTTTCAAGATAAATGCTTATATGTTTTATGTCGATGATGCTTTTGGTAATACAAGATCATATGATTTAATCGGAACATGGAGAACCACCCAAGAAAACATGCGCAACCACGGTGTTACATGGCTCGACCTTAGCCAATTAATTAGGTGTGCGATTGATCCGATGGCCCTTTTCCGAAAGGAGCGAGGAGGGGGGATCCGGGTTGCGGGGGGTATAGCCCGGTCCTTTTGGGGTAGCAACCTTTGCTAAGGTGCCGACCACTAGGGAGGATTATGGTCCGCCCTAATCGTAACTATGTGGGTCGTTAGTATTTTGTATACCTTTGTAAAGACTTCGTAGCGTCCCTATGCAATCACACCTCGGAAGTGTGGTATGATGCACGATCGCATCGCATGGTTGGGTTCAAAGTTCTTCGGAACTTTTACGCGAGCCGTGGGTAAAGTGTGCAAACCTGCGGAGTATAAAAGCGATCGATCGGCCGTGCTCACGGTCATGAGCGGCTTGGACCCTCACATGATTAATAAACTTGAAGATGAGAATAAATCCTGCTTTGGTGAAGCTCGATGAGCTTTGGGTTGTTTTGCTTAAAAGTTTCTTAAGTGGGTTGGTATATACTTACATCTAGTAACTAGGCATTCTTTAATTAAAAGTTTGACCAACATTAAAATGCTAACCTCAGCAAAACCATAGCCTATCCTTGGTAGCCTTGCATTTTCCCCCACTTGTTGAATACCAACCATAAGTGTACTCGGCCTTGCTTACCGCCGTTCGAAGAGAACAATGGTGAAGAGCTCTACATCGACTTTGAGGAGTTCTGAGGCATGCGTCTCCCCCAGTCAAGTGCCTGTGGAAGCGGAAGACGAAGACTCGACGTGTAGTTATCGTTTTCCGAAGTTAAAGACCTTTGTGTCTTCCGAATGAGTGTAGTAAGTTGTTAAACCCCTTGTTACGTTTTTACTGTCTATGATATTACACTCATTTTGTCTATCATATGTGTGGAACTAGATCCCGGCACACATATGAGATGCATTCGTTTTCTACGGAAAATCGGGTGTGACGATCACCCTTCCGGTCAACAACACCCGCAACAACAGTTTTAAAGCAAGGCGAGTATACTAATACTCAAAGCAAAACTTAACCGTCGGGTGATAACTACATCACCAAACTCTAGACATGGAAGGCTTTTGGCCGGTGGAGTTTCTTTTTGCCGAACGACTACTAAAAGTAGATCCTTATTTCCAATCTTTTAGCACAAGTTCTAGTTGATTACCATTTCTAAATGTGCCATCTAATTCAATCAAGAATTGGACAAGCAATTAATTCATACAACAATATTCCTCGAGTTCCATCATTATGGGATATCATGGCCGATTGATTAAGCGATCTCGGATAACGGTGAGAGGCCGACAATCGATTGATTTAAACCTTGCAAGGTGGATCTAAACACACGGAAGAATGCATACCCCCGGGGTATACACCGACCCGGGCGGTTCCGTCGATCTTCGGCTCGGGAGCGGAACCTACATTCCTTGGTACAAGGCTTACCGGATCGCTCCCACACGAACGTCCGGACTCGCGTAGGTACCACTTTGTTGCAAGCAGGGGGACACAAGTGCCCCAGGTTTAGTAGGTAAAGGTTCCCTTACCGCGTCAATCGGGTACTAGGCTTACCGGTCCCATACCCGGCATATGTTTAGTATGTTCAAAAGCTTAGCCCACGAAAACCACTAGACCGGAGCCCAAATCCCATGCTCTTACCGCATGAGCAATCCATTTATAAAGATCTTATGATTCCAACATAAGAACCTATTCTCGCGAGTGACGAACATCACTCGACTTCTAGCGGTCCTATAGCATAGCGACTATCGACCTAGCATACTAGTGATAGAGCATAGGTACCTAGGGATCATGCATCTAGGGTTTCAAATCAACTCCTGGAATGTAAATGCACAATCGTAGCAAACATAAATGCATAATTTTAAAAGACGAGGTTAATGATCCGGGGCTTGCCTTCGATGGCAAGGTTGGCCTTGGCCCTTCCGGGACTTTGGTCCGGGTCTTGCTCTACACGACGTGGTGCACGTCTCCGTCGGCCTCCTCCGTCTCCTCCGTCCGCACACGCGTACGGCCTACCGTTCGGAAGATCTACACGAGGATGCAATGCAAGATTTATTTGACGATTTTAATTTAATTAATCACAAACAATAAATGACAACCATAGAGTGCATTAGTTGGACACATTCACCTAGATAAGAAATACATTCAAGACATTCTTACAAAAGGAACAATATGCGGCGTGTACCGGCGAGTACGGCGTCGCGACACGCCGTGCCGCGGCACGGCTCCCGCCACTCGGGCGCGAGCCCTCGGGGCGCGGGGCCTCGGGACCACGCGGCCTCGGGACGGGGCGGCCTCGGGACCGAGCACGTGGGGGCGCGGGCCGAGTTGTACGGCGCGGGCGGGCGCGGGCGCGACGCGGCCGGGCCCGGCGCGGCGCGGCGGGGCGCGCGCGCTCCGAACGCGGCGTGGCGTCGCGGCGCGACACACACGGCAAGACAACACGGATTAGCCGACTTGAACGCGCGGTTTATCGCGAAATTTTGCAACTAAAGTGCACCGAGCAATGAATAGGAAAGTTGTAGATCTCACTACCCCCTACAACTTTCATAAAGGCTGTCTAGTGTTTTTCTCGGCGGATTTTGCACGAACGCCCGCCAACTTTGAATGCCGCTCCGTTCGCTAAACGAGAGGTTCGCGGTTGACCAAGTTTTCACCCTTTTCTGCTCAAAATTTGAAATGCCAATCTACACGAAAGTTGTGTCCCTCGACAAGATGGACAACTTTCATAAAGGTAGATTTTGAAGTGTTTAGGTGAAATTTGGAGAACGCGGCAAATGTTCCGGACGACATTCGCCGACGTCAACGGTTAAGCGGGGTTTGACCGTGTCTTTGACCACGGGTTGACCACGGATGTGTGTAGGCCTGGTCAAGGGGTTCAATATGGTTCAATGGCGAGGTTTTCGGGGTGATGACCCAGGTTGACCTAGGTTTGACCATTGTCAGCGGGTTTGACTCACCGACTCGGTCACTAGCGCTAATGACGTTAATTAAAATCCCGTGGCGTCACGCATGTATGTATGTATGTATGTATGTATGTATGTATGTATGTATGTATGTATGTATGTATGTATGTATGTATGTATGTATGTATGTATGTATGTATGTATGTATGTATGTATGTATGTATGTATGTATGTATGTATGTATGTATGTATGTATGTATGTATGTATGTATGTATGTATGTATGTATGTATGTATGTATGTATGTATGTATGTATGTATGTATGTATGTATGTATGTATGTATGTATGTATGTATGTATGTATGTATGTATGTATGTATGTATGTATGTATGTATGTATGTATGTATGAGCCAATTTTGTTGTTCGATTTGGTACCCACTGTGCGACCCGATGGGTATGGATTTGGGCACAAAATTAAACCCATCGCAAGTCATGAGTCTTTTAATGGGTGAATTTTGTATTCGCGGGTATAGATTTGGGACGGCAAAACCCGGCGGGTTTGTGCTTGCCATCCCTACTTGCGCTCGACAGTTAGATGGTTGCATCATGTGTGAACACGCCTAGCGGGTTAGCCGGCTAGGGCTAAGATCACTAGCGACAATCTCAAAGACTGCCAAATTATGTCGATCCTGTGGATAGTGTCGTCGTCTGCTAAACTAGGTTCCTAATTCTACCAAGTCATCAAACCCGGTTTAAATATGTGCTAAAGGTGTGGTTTGATTTGGTTTAGCAAAATGAGGGGTCAAGAAAACCTTTTGTGCAAACGGGCTCTAGCTTAATTGGTTCGTTTACTGTAGAGTGGAGAGCAACCACGATTCTCATATACTAGTTCATCAACCTGTGCACCGGTACTTTTAGATGGCATATAATAAACCTTACTTATTAATTAGAGACTCCTTTTGAGACCACCTAGGAATCGTGAACACTCTAAAAAAGAAAGAAACCTCGTGAAAGCCTCCATATGAAGTCACCTAAGAATCATAGGCGGACACTCTCAAATTACCCACTTATGACATTATGAAGAATTAAAAATAACCATATTTATTTATAGATTACCCACATTTCCTCTATAAAAATTAAATCTAAACAATCCATATCACATCATACATGATAAATATCTTTGCTTTAAATAAAATGAAATCGTCTAACTATCATGCCCTGTTGGTCATGTGTGACGCAACTAATCTCTTACCCTTAATCTATCTCCAATATTTAAATCATCTAAAAAATCAATCATTATAGGATTTTTAGCCAATGCTCATTAATGTATTAGCTTCACTACCAAATCATAACAACTAATGCTTACCATACACTATTTAAATAAAAAACTATTATTGATTGTTGTTCTTAATCTAAAAAATAATTTATAATATTTATTATATGTCATCTAAAAGTACTAGCCTGTGAGGGGTTGAAATGAGAAATAACGAAGACAATTGTTTCTTCTCTTGGCAGCATATCTTTTTTTAAAAAAATCAAATTGTATTTGGATGAACTCGGATGGAGATAAAAATTATACCACAATTGTAAATTTCATCGAGAGCTACAACTTTGTAGTTCCTACCTTTTCACTTTAAGTCATTTTAATGCTCAAATAATCTCCACTATATTTAGATCTAAGATTTAGATATTTTTTCTCTCAGCTATATATCTTCAAAAACTCATAACGTTTTCACATAAACGCGGATGAAGGTAAAATCTACACCGAAATTGTATATCTCGACAACATCTCCAACTTTGTAGTTTAAATTGTGTCTATTTACATTCATTTTGGTGCTCAAATGATTGACACAATGTTTAAATTTATAATCCAAATTTTAGATCCGGATAGTTATCAATTATTTGAGACTCAAGATGATTATAATGAAAAAAAATTGAACTAAAAATTGTAGATCTCGACGCAATTTTCATATAATGTTTATCTCCATATGAGTTTATATAAAATGTTATGATGTTTTAAAACATACTCGGCGGTAGGGACCGCCTACGGTGCGGCTACGGTACCACGGATAGGTGGGAGTGTCTACCGCCGTTTCAAATGGTGGCAGAGGTATAGTTTTGCAAAACATTGAGAGGTTGTATATTTTTGTAAATTCGTATAATATATATAGAGCCCATATATGTGGTACTAAGGAGGCATATCAAGTGGAAACCAAACAACCTGTGCAAACTTTAGAAACTAGAATCAAGACCACAAGATTCTCATCGATGGCTCCCCTTAGAAGTGGGTTCGTTTTGCACTTAAACCCCTCCACCGTTAGCAAAAGTAATCATAGTTTTGCGACCCCCGCAAATCTGCGCCGGACCGGAGCCGTTCGTCCGCCCTTTCATCCGCTAGGTCCTCCAACGCCGATCCGCCGTCGAGTTCGACGCCGCCGCCATGGAGGCCACTATCGGCGCCGCCATGGAGGCCACTATCGGCGCCGCCAAGGAGTCCTACGCAAGTGCCATGGTGGCCGCCGCCGGCAAGTTCGATGCCGCCGCCATGGAGGTCGCGCCGGCGTCACCAAGGAGTCCGACTTGACCAACGGTCGCGGCTCGCCGCCGACGCGCCGTTCTCGGGCACAACGAGCGGGGGATTCCCGCACGTGGAACAAGCAACGGTGGCGCACCTCGGCATGGACGTGTGGTTGTGGTTCGCGTTCACCGCATGCTTTGTCTTGTGTATGACTTGAGCGTTGCAGGCATAGGCCACCGGTGCACGCAATGCGGTGGAGTGCTTGTAAACTAAGACATTTTACAATGATAGTGCTTGTGTAAGACATTTGCTAAAGAATGATATAATTGTTATGCAACAATCATCTGAAATTTGGACGAGGAATTGTACTGTTCTATTGATTATATCAGCAACTGAAGCACTGAAATTTGAAAAGACCATGCAATGGTGATACATGTATTGATTTATTGATTATATAAAATAAGAGATTACATGAGTTGACTACTGAAAAATATCAGCAACAACGGCGGCGTGACGCGGCTGTTGGTCAAGCCAACAACACTGAAAAATCCATCCAACAACGGCGGTGAGACGTGGCTGTTGGTCAATGGTCAAGCCAACAACACCGAAAAATCCATGCAATGGTGATCCATGTACTGTTGTCATTTGGGCGAGGAACGGCGGCGAGCCGCGGCTGTTGGTCAAGTCGGACTCGCCAACGGCGGCCACACCAAGCCCCCGGGCCTCAAACTCTTTGGCGGCGTCGACGCCGGCCACTATTGCACTAGCGTCGGACTCTTTGGCGTCGCCGACGGTGGTCTCCATGGCGGCGGCGTTGGATTTGCCGGCGGATCCCACCATGGCGGCGTCGGAGGACCCGGCGGACGAAAGGGCAGCCGAACGGATCGTTCCGGCGTGGGATTAGGAGGGGGTTTGCAAAATTATGATTACTTTTGCTGATAGTGGAGGGGTTAAGTGTAAAATGAACCCACTTCTAATGGGAGCCATCAGATGAGAACCCTGTAGTCTTGATTCATAGTTTAAAGTTTGCATAGGTGGTTTGGTTTCCACTTGATATGCCTATTCAAAAACATCTCCTCTCTTCCTTTTCACCAGATTTCGTCCCGAAAGAAATTTGGACCACATCGGCGGAGTTGCGGCCTAACTCGCAATCGCAAGCTCATTCATTTTTTCCATGAATCTTGGCCTGGGCAAAGTCTTCATCGCCGGACCCTTCAAGCAAATCTCTTCATACATTTATATTTAAAAAATTATACAAGCACAATTCATCCTACTAATTATCCTGCTAATTACAATGGATGATATATTGATACAATAACCTCAGCTTCCGAGTCACTAGTGTGTGAGAGCAGTTTTCGGTGCCACCAATGTAGGGATGAAAGCGGATCAGATCGGATCGGATAATACCTTTACTACATCCGCACCTATATTTTTTTGTCGGAGCGGAGCGGATATTACACGGATGCGGTTATGGATGCGGATTTTTTCGGATGTCGGATATGGTGCGGATGCGATTAATATAATCGGATAATACATGCTTATATTTCGTTTCAAATGGTGACAAATGATGCTCTACGCATGAATGTGGTTAAGGTTTGATGCACATGCACACACTATATAGATAAAGTTTTGTGGGCTAAAAAATTATGTATAGGTAAAAGATCAGTGTATGACGGGCTGTCATAGTGGTCAAATATCCTATTATAGGCCTTGGATTATCCGCATTCAATTATCAGATAATCCATATGTGTTGGATATCACTAACATCATATCCTAATCTGCATCCGCACACAATCGGATTCGGATTATCCACATCGGCATAGATATAAAAACTCTTCTCCATATGCACATAATTCGGATTCGGATCGGATGCGGAAACTATCCACACCACTTTCATCCCTACCATGCTCACCCTGCATTATGCCTTTATTTTCAAAAATATTTTGCCTTTTCTGGTGTAGCAACGAGAGCGCGCGCAGGCTGCACCAACCCAACCCAACTATTCATTCATTCCCCCAGACCGGCGACCGAGCCCATCCATCTCCAACCGAGGCACACGCTGTCCCGATGGCGACGGACCCCACAGCACCCACCGCGGCGGCGGCGCCGCGCTACTCGCTGCCGCCGGTCCGCCTCCCCGCGGAGGACATCCTCTTCTGCGTAGACGTCGACCTCGAGGCGAGCGCCGAGATGAAGTCCGCCGCCGCCGCCTCCGCCTCCGCGCCGTCCTCCGGCTCCGCCTCCACCGCTTCCCCGCCCCCGCCGCCGGCAGCGGGGGCCGGGGCAGCACGGCCGGCGGTGAGGCGGATGGACGCGGTCAAGCAGGCGCTGCACCTCTTCGTCCACAGCAAGCTCACCATGTGCCCCGACCATCGTTTCGCCTTCGCCTCCCTCGGCGAGACCGTCTCCATGGTACGGCCGACGTCCCTGGCCCCGATCCCTTCGTTTCTCTGTTGCGTTCGGCGGGATTTCGCGTTCCTTGCCCTTTTCGATGAGAAATCGTAGGGGGGGGGGGGGGGGGGGGCACTATTCGTATCTCTGTATAAATTTTTGATATGCCCATGCCCCCCTGTTGTCTCGTACTAGAAATCATGATTCCTTCTATGATGCGTGGTACTGTATATGTATGGGCGTCCAGTTTGATATAGCAGGGGGTGTATACATGACGGAATTCTGTTTAGGTTGGGTTTGAGTTAGGAGTTGAGTGAGATAAGTACCCCCAAATTTATTGTAGAGGACACTATTCCTGTTTGTGCAGAAATGCTTGCTGATTATAAATTATGATTCCTTCTGTTATGTGCACAATATAAATGTTTGAGTGTCCATTTGAGATTTGAGAGGACCCACATCAGGGAATCATCTTATCATCGGTTTAAGCTACCGATTAAGTGAGATTTTCCCACAAATTTCCAATCGTCAATTTGCTAGGTGATCCGCATGAGGGAGTTATGGTTAGGTTGGGTTTAAGTTTGTAGTTGAGTGAGATATTGGCTCGATTTTCCCAATGTTGTCTGCTGTTCTGTAGTTTGCTTTCAGAGTTATTGCTGAAAATACCTGTTTTGTTTCCGGAATGTGGTGACTAGTCTGGTTAATAGACCTGCTTTCACTCATAAATTTTAAGGTTAAGAAGGACTTCAGCAGTGATGTTGGTTCTGCAATGGAGGCAATCCATTCCTTGTCTGCTTCAGAATCAAGATATGCAACGGCTGATCTCACACAGCTCTTCAAGATAGCTTGCCAGGAAGGGAAAGTGGCAGAATCGCAAGGCCGGCTTCTCAGGGTGGTAAGCTTTTTGTAACTACGAATCAGGGTCACATTGCTTTTAAATAATGTCTACTGGTAATTTTCTTCCCTGTTAGTGTTTGGTAACCAGTAACACATGAAGCTGAAGTGGCAGTCACATAGAACCTTGTTGACAAGAATTTTAATTATTGTCACGTGCATGTTATTTAAATTTAACATAATGGGTTCTCTTTGTAAATTGTTGTACTCTGGAAATGGTTGTTGGTTTCAGTATATGTAAAATGCTAAGATTATACTTTAGATTGTTGAGGTGCTAGTTTTCCATTGGATCACTATCTATCCTATTGTGTGCACAGCATGTTGAGCATGGTTTGATTTACTTTGCATCTCCTCAATTACAATGCCTTGGGTTTTGACTGTGGCAATGCTAATCATTTAGGTACTCATCTACTGCCGTTCCTCTACTAAGCCACACCATCAGTGGCCCGTAAAGCCAAAGAATTTCACCCTGGACATAATCTATCTCCATGACAAGCCAACTGCTGATAACTGTCCACAGAAAGTATATGATGCCTTGGTTGATGCTCTTGAGCATGTCAGCCAGTATGAGGGGTACATTCTCGAGACTGGTCAAGGGCTTGCTCGCGTTCTCTTTCGTCAGATGTGCATTCTTCTGTCCCATCCTTTGCAACGTTGCATCCAAGATGACCTTGATATTCCCAAACAAGTTGTGAAGAAAACTCCAGCAACTGAAGCTGTGCAGAATGAAGATGGAACACCAGTCTCCAGCCAGCAGTAATGTCTCCTAGTTGAATGGTATGCAGACATGAAGTACCTGCAAGTGCTTTAGCAGTAGCATTCTACTGAATCAGAATGCCTGTTCTGTGTGATAGAGATGCCATCTCAGAATTTTGTGCACTATGCTGTAACTGTAAATGGCCATGGAGATATTCATTCATCATTTTGCCGATGGGCCTTGTTTGTCCGGGCATGCAGAATGTAACTTTGCATGATACAAATAACTCAAATCTTTGGCAGTTAAATTTCCTCTGTCTGCAAAGTTCACTGATTTTCATCTTATGCAATAGTAACCTTTTCTGTCATGTAAGCACTAGCCCATAGTTCACTGTAAATGGCCATGGAGATATCCTTTTGTCGATGTGCCTTGCTTGGCTGGGCAAGCAGATTATAGCTTTGCATGATACAAATAACTCAAATCTTTGGCAGTTAAATTCCTCTGTTTGCAAAGTTCACTGATTTTCATCTTTGCAAGAGGAACATTTTCTGTCATGTAAAGCATCGGCTCATAATTATCATACACACATCATGAACTCCACAGCTGCAATTTACCTGATAAATCTCTAATTCCAAAGTACCTTCAGCTCTTGTTGCCAAAGTACCTTCATCCCTGGCCTTTTAGAGTCCAGGTACAGTACCATTGCCCTTGCTTATAAGCACGCTAGCGCCGGACGTCCGATCCGGGCGCTAGCGTCGGACGCATCGTGAGCCGCATGATCTGGATCAAGATCTCTATCAGCCGTCGATCGGGCGAGGCGCGCGTTCAATGTTGCGAAAAACTTTTAAGATGTTGCGGAAGTTATTATTCAATGTTGCGAACCTCGTCCGTGCAACATCCAACGAGAGAAGTTTCCATCGATGTTGCGAGTTTACGTGTGTCATGTTGCGAGCGGCAGGGGTCGCAACATTTAGTGTTTCAGGGGGAAATTTGCCCAGGGGCGCACGGGCTGTCTTCCTCCCCCCGGGCTCGCGGCTCCCGCGGGGGGGGGTGAGAGGCGGCGCCAAGGTTCTCTCCTCACCGTGAGGGTCCATGGCGCATATACTCCAGGGAATCGAGTGCCCCCCATCGGGTGAAGCCTTCTCCGACAGCACTGAGCACAAGGTTGGTCGGATTGTTGGAAGGCGATCAGCAGATCCGGTGAAGATGCACATCAATACACACCTAGGTTCGTCGAGCGGCTACCATGGGAGACCTGTGGCTACTGCGCCCAACACCGCGGGGGAAGTGCTCCCGGGATCGTCAGCTGGGCAGGTTGGAGATCCGCCCCCCGCATCCCCACATACACCTCCCCCCCTTCAATGTTTGCTTTTTGCATCAAAATTTTTTGCGATGTTGGTAGCGCGAGGAACCCCATGTTCTGCGCTATGTTGGAATTTTGGCGACTTTTGCTACTTGTTTTGGATCCTATTGCTGCAACTTTTGATGTTGCAAAGTGTTTGCATCATCGAAACATTTTTGTATGCCGCTTGCAACACATGATTTACCCTGTTGCGACATAAAATTCTGTAGGTGCGTGATTGGAATCTGCTGCACTGGACTGCAGCAAGCTCGAGCGGCAACAGCGCGCCTGCACCCTACAACACGGTGTCAATGCCTCCGTCATCATCCGCAAAGCAGGTTAGGTCCACCGCCGCCGTGCAAAAAAAATGTTGTTACTTGTTTTAGATCCTTTTTGCTAGTTGTTTTAGATCCTTTTGCTGCACCTTTTGATGTTTCGGAAACTTTTGATGTTGCGTAGCGATGTTGCTTCGGTTTTTTAATGATCGAAATATTTTGGTATGTCATTTGCAACATGTGATTAACCCCGCCGCAACATCAATTTTCGTAGGTGCGTGATTTGAATCGTGCGCCCCCAAGCTCGAGCGGCAACAAGGGTGGGCGTTACAAATGTTTCGGCTAACTCGACCGAGCATGTGCAAGTAATGGTTGGAGAAGATGAGGTCTATTTTGAGGATGAGGATGTTGTGTGCTCACAACCCGGTGCAGCCGTGTATTGGTATGGAATTTGACACAAGAGAAGAAGCACAAAGAGTGTACAACGACTATGCTTTCAAAATGGGTTTTAGCATCGGGGTCGCATCGAGCGAGAATCGGCGGAAAAAGAGGTAGCAAAGAAGCGATCGTAAAAGAATGGGAATGCTCCCATGCTAGGAAGCCAACTCAGGACACAGAGGATGAAACCAACTCGGGGGCTTCGACAAATGACACAACTAAATCAGAATGTACAAAAAAGAGGGCAGCAAACGCTGTATTAACCACGTCGACAAGGAAGCGCAACACCATCAAAAAGTTTGATTGCAAAGCTCATATGGCAGTTGGGAAAAGAGATGGGAAGTGGAGAGTAATTGTAATGCAGCCTGAGCATAGCCACCCCCTTGTGAAGGGCGTTGGGGTGAGGAAACATTTGAGGTCCCACCGGAGCATATCGTGGGCTGACTATGAGTTGCTGAAAACATTACACCACAGAAACATCAGCACCATGCAGATAATGGGAATTCTTGGTGATTTCCATGGTGGGATTGCCAACCTTACTTTCAGCAGCAAGGATGTATCGAACATGAGGACGCGCTTGAGGGGAGTTCTGAGCTATAGAGACATGGATGCAACATTGGAGTATTTCCAGAAGCAGCAAGCTGAAAGTCCTTCCTTCTACTACGCTACAATGATTGATGCAGAAAATGCTTTGCGGGGCCTATTTTGGGTTGATGGCAGGACAAGGGAGCTGTACAAGAGTTTTGGTGATTGCATATTCCTGGACACAACATTTTGCACAAATAGATACGAAGCATGCCGTTTGCGCCTATTGTTGGGATAAACAACCACCTACAAAGCATATTGCTTGGGTGTGCGTTGTTGCTCGATGAAACAACCGAAACATTTGTTTGGATGTTGGAGAGGTCAAGGAAGCGATGGGTGGAAGAGAGCCAACAAACATAATGACGGACGGGATAAAGCAATGAAAGCGGCGATAGCTATAGTCTTCCCAAAGGCAGTCCACAGATGTTGCAAGTGGCACGTGCTGAGCAAAGCTACCGAGAAGTTTGCGTGGTTGATCGATCACGAGAACGACTTTGCAAAAGAGTTCGATTCGTGTGAACCGCACTGAAACACCAGAAGAGTATGAAGGTTGGTGGGCGATGTTGGGGGAAAAGTACAAGCTGCAAGACAATGAGTTCTTCCAAAGCATTTCAGCGACACGAAGCATGTGGGCCCCTCGCGTACTTCGAAGGGACTTCTTTCCTTTCACGGGCACAACGAGAAGGTCCGAAAGCATGAATTCATTATTCAAAAAAGTCATCCACCCTCAAGACTCGGTGCTGCAGTTCGTGACACAATATGACTACATCATGGACACCAGAGCTGAAAGAGAAAACAAAGAGCGATGCAAAGGGGCGATTTCAGACCCCCCGCTGTGGGGGAGGTACTCTTTCGAGAAGCAGGCAGCGCAATTCTACACTGGTGAAGTGTTTGGTAAATTTCAAGAGTTGCTGCGTGATTCAACAATATTCAAGATAGGAGGGGTTACTGCTGATGACCAAGGTTGGTCCTTTCAAGTTGTGCACCCGACGTCCGTCGAAGTCCGCACGGTGTCGACTCGATAGACATGCAACAAAGTATACGTGCTCGTGCAACATGTTTGATCGTGATGGTCCGCTCGCCCACACATATTGAAAGTGTTCACGAATAGGGATGTTGATGCAA
Source organism: Cenchrus americanus (assembly GCA_947561735.1). Classification (NCBI taxonomy): domain Eukaryota; kingdom Viridiplantae; phylum Streptophyta; class Magnoliopsida; order Poales; family Poaceae; genus Cenchrus; species Cenchrus americanus. Next base: position 84,999,244 of record OX387240.1, on the reverse strand, counting down.
TTCCGTAAAGGTATCTACTTCAAAGGTGGTCGAAGGAAGCGACAACAAAGGTGCCGAACGCCTCTCGGTGTCCCGAACCAACATTTGGTGTCCCGGCAACAAACAAGTTGAGGTACAATGCATTGTGTAGGAAGATGACCTCCTTGGCGGCAGAAGCATGTTTGGGTATTGAGAAATACACCATTGTTTCTACTGGGTATAGATAAGTTGTTTGAGACAGTGAGGGCGGCAAAGGACTCATCGGCAATTCAACTTGGAGTTGATGATGGTGTTGTGGTCAATGTTGCAGCAAATCAAAAAACCATTTTGAAGGTGAAGAATCCACCAAGAACGAACAGCAAAGGGCGCCCAAAAGAGAAGGTGGACAGGTTCAAGTCTATAGTGATGCAAGCTAGGGAGAAAGCAATGAAAAAGAAGGGCAAGCCTAAGAGTGCAGTGAAGAAACCATGCTCCTATTGCTACGAAGTTGGTCATAGTGTACAGACCTGTGAGTACATGGCCAAAGCAGAGGCGATTAGGGCGGAGCTGAGGGAAACAGAACTGAAGCTTTGAATTAAATTATTTTGTATCTTTGTGTCCATTTGAGTTGATCTTGTGAAACAACATAATGTATATGCTGCAACATTTCATTTCATCAAACTTAAATTTTTTTTGTGTTTTTGCAGAAGCAAAAGCAAATACGTGCTTGATGTCATGTAAAAAATCACTTCATGTTGTGTTTGTTATTAGAAGATGTTTCGAAGGTGTTGGCTAATGTTGGGGTAGTAAAGGTGGAAAGTAAATAATTAAATCACTTCAATGTTGTGTTTGTTATTGTAAGATGTTTCGAATAGATGTTAACATAAATGTTGAGATGGGGAGGTGGAAAAAGGTGGGAAAGGGGATAATTAAAACACTTAATGTTGTGTTTGTTATTATAAGATGTTTCGAAGGTGTCGACTAATGTTTGGGGTAGTAAAGGTGGAAATGGGATAATTAAAACACTTAATGTTGTGTTTGTTATTATAAGATGTTTTAGAAGGTGTTAGAACTTGTTTTGGGTAGTAAAGGTGGAAAGTGGAAAATTAAATCCCTTCATGTTGTGTTTGTTATTATAAAGATGTTTCAGAAGGTATTAGCTAATGTTTGGGGGAAATATGGGAAACTGGAAAATGCAACATCTTCGAAAAAGTGATGTGCAACAATCAGAACATGTTGCAGCAAACATCATGAAAACCATGTGTTTTACATAGAGGTTCACAAGTCCGAAAAAGGTTCACAAGTCCGAAAAAAGTCCCCTAAAAAACTACCGGAACGAGAAGGTATTCTACTACACGAGTTGTGAGCCGTTTCTACTTGTTCTTGCAATGCTTTTCCACAAACTCGCTCAACTTGACTTCGTTGCTTGAGGAAAGAAGAAGTACGGCTGCACTAACTTTCCTGTAATCGCCCATCATGTGCTGAAAAAAAAGAAAAAGGACATTACTTCATGTATAAAAAAAATCATTCGTTTTTTTAAATGAATGAAAAAAAGAAATGATTAGTATGTTGCAGCTATTACCGGCTGCAATGACGTTTCCGTCTTCTTCCCGTTCCAACACTCGATATAAAGCATGGTGTACAGTCCACAATCATACCTATGGGAAAAAAAGGGAAAAAATATTGAGACATTGATTCTAAAATATTTATCTGAAACATTTATAATTTGCCTTTGAAACATGTGGAAGCAACTGATGCAACATGAATTGGGACCACATTGGTTGTCTGGAAAAATTGTTCTGAAACATTTAAAAATCAAGTTTGAAACATTATCATTCTTATCCTGAAACATTGTGGTTGTCTGGAATAAAAAATGTTCTGCAACATTTCTAATTCAAGTTTGGAACATTTCTAATCTGAGTTCACAACATCTAACATAAAAAAAGGGTTTTGTTTATTTTTCGGTGAACTTACAAGTTATCTTGCCGAGGGTAGTCCTTGGGGTAATTCCAAACAACCGAGACACATCTTTCTTCAAAACATTGGAGTTCAAGCAAGCTCTAGAGAAATTAGTGACCTAGTTATAAACAAAAACAAAAAAATGAATGTTAATTATTGAAATTGGCTGAACGGGAAAAGCAACTATGTAAAAAAAGAGATTAAAAAAGGATGAACAAAGGCAAGTTAAAGATGTTGGATTACAAACCAGGTTCTGCGCGCAAACAAAACATATTGTGTCTTGTGATGCATTTAATGGGTTGAACCAGGAAATTTGCTGAAGAAACATATTAATGCAGACAAGTACCCAATGACATTCTTGGACAATGGGGAAGAAAAGCTACAAAGAAACATGAAGCTATAATCAAAATGTTTGCAAAAAACAAAAAACAAAAAAGGGATTTGGTTTAGCAACACAAGTACCGAGTCCATCTTAGAAAAATCCCATGTCTTGTCTAGCATGGTTAGCATCCTGTTGCAGCTATCATCAATGAATTTATCGGGGGTGATGATTAGCTTATCCTTAATAGAGGGAAAAAGAATCAACAAAAAGGTTAGAAAAAACTAAAAACTAAAGTAGAGAAATAGTGGTGCTTGAAAAAAAAGATAGAGATAACAAGAAAGGATACTAACAGTGAGTACGGCTGAGAAAGCATATTTCTTGACAACATTATTGTCCTTTACGCGAAGTTCAGCTTCTTCAATGTTGAACTGATTGGTCCAAATGGTCATGACCTCGTTGTTAATTAAGCCCTTTGGCTTAAACGACTTGTAGAACTCCTCATAGCACACATGGAAACCACCTATTTTAACAAAAACAGGGCTGTGTGGAACCAACATGAGTAGAATGAGTGTCAAAAAAAAAAACAGATTGTGAAACATCTACACAGTACTGCTGCAGCATGTATTTAGCAAGTGTGAAACATTTTAAATCTAGGGTTGCAACATCTAAACAATACTTAATGGAACATGTGTTAAGAAAAAATGGTGGCTATAAAAAAAATGCCTGAAACAATTTAAATGTAGGCCTACAACATCTAAATAACCACTGCTAAAGCATGTGCTGGAACATTTTATATCTGAGATTGCAACATCTAAGCACTACTACGGCAACATGAGTTTAAAAAAATGGTGGTATGGCTGAAACATTTTAAAACTAAGACTACAACATCTAGAAATCATTGCTGTAACATGTATTTTTAAAAAAAATGTAAAACTGAGCAATAGTAGACATGTCTGAAACATTTTAAAAGTAAGCCTGCAACATCTACTTTGTGTTGCTGCAACATGTAAAAACTGGAAGTTGGGTGCTAGAATGAAGGCGAATTGAAAGAGTTAGCTTACGCTTCTAAGATCTCTTCTTTGGTCACCAGCTTCTTCAAAACTCTTTGCTGATGTACTTCTCATACACGGATTTTGTTTCTTCGTCCAACTTCAATTTCTTCAATTTCTTTTCTTGATTCAAATTGATGGCAGCACGCTTCCTCCTGTTTTTCTTGTCATTTGTGCTTGAGCCGGGCTTGTTTGCTTCCCTATCTTGGACAATTGTTACAGCTGAAAATAAAAAAGAAAAACAAAATGAAAATTCATAAAAATTGAAGAATCTGCAAAAAAGGAGAGCTAGCAGATAATATAAGGAAAAATAAAACGAGAAGGAAGGAGGAAGGGGCACCTTTGCGCATGATTTCGGTGGGGTAGAGCAATCATCATCAATCCCGTCGGAGTTCGGCGAGGTCAAATGAAGGGAGGTCATCATACAAGCTAGAATCATTACTTTTCTTCCGGCCGGGAGAGCTAGCACCACCGGTTGATGTGTTGACATTGCCGGTGCCTCCTTCGGCTCCAGCAGAAGCACTTTTGCTGGCGCCTCCTTCCGCCGCACAGTACCACTTTTGCTAGCGTCTCGTACGGGTGCACCGGTGGTGCTTTTACTTGTACCTCCTTCACTGCAACACTGGCACTTGTTTTACCAACATCACCATCGGTGGGCGATGGTCCTGCACCATCAACACTTGTCCCGGCCCCCGCTAGCTAACTCGGCCATCTTGGCCAACATCTCCCCCGACGTCGCCTAAGCCTTGCCGAAATCTGATCATTAAATGATTTCGATACGGCAGCAGCAATTTCGCGGACATCTTCATCCATAACCTTGGAAAAGTGTGCAGCAACATGCTGGTACTCGGCTGGTATCTGCGAAAAAACAACAAATCAAGTTACACAGTGTGTTAGTAGTTTTTGCAAAGCACAAACAAAAAGGGTGTGGTGGCCGTAAAAAACCGAAAAACATGAGGGTTTTGCTATACCTCCCGTATATCAATTTGAGCAAGGTTGCTTCGACCATTCATCAAGAGAGCCGACGATGGGGACTTCTTCGGATGCCTCAAGCCCATGTGCGTGACCAAGCAAATCCGGTGGCGGGGGCGGGTGCGGGGGCGGGGGGGCGAGGCGGGGGCAGCGGGGGGGGGCGGGGGCGGGGGCGGGGGCATACGGAGTGAGGGGAGAAATCGCGGAGCCGAGAAAAAAAATAGCGAACAATGTAAGTACCATAAAGTATTTAACAAGTATGAAACATTTTATATCTAAGGCTGCAACATCTAAACACTACGCGCCGCAACATGTGTTCTATTGGTGCATATAAAAAATGCTGAAAAACAAATTAAATCTAGACCTATAACATGTACTATGGCTGTAGAACTAAGCAGTATAACTACAAAATACTACTGCAACATCTACAAAATACTACTGCAACATTTACTATGGCTGTAAAAAATACTATTGCAACATTTTTTATCCGAGGTTGCAACATCTAAACAAACTACCGCAACATGTGTTAAAAACATGATGAATATACGACCGAAAACATTTTATATTTAGGACCGCAAGATCAAAAAAAAGTGAAGATGTAATGTTGCGCATACCGGTAGCCTCCCAAAAGAATTCCCAAGTGACAACTTATTCTTGTCAACGACCATCACAAAGTTGAAGTCCGCATTCCTGACATGGCAAATGCGGGGTAGACTGTAGTTGATTTGGTGGCCTCTGTCAGATGGCAGATCAAGGTGGTCCATGTAGGCGATCTGTATGGAAAAAAACAGAAAAAACAAATGATCCAATCTGATGAGATATCATGGGAAAAAAGAGAAAGGGAAAAAAGTAACCCATACCGCTAAAATGATGAGGCATGATCCAATCTGATGATCCTTCTCAAGACGTTCAGGGGAGAATTTCTGGTATTTCTTCACTTCATCCATCAGTTCACTCAAAATGTGTCCAGCCCAATCAAAGGTGCTGATCAGCTCAACATTTTCTAAGCTATTGAGGTACTTTAGGCTCACATCGTTACCCGTGCCAGGGTTATACACGCTCCCTAAAGCCAAAAGGGTGAACGACCTCATGAAAGTCTCCCTGTCCTTGCTCTCTGTGGCAATGGAAATGCACCTCCCGATTTTGGCTCTATCTCCATCCCTATACAACTCTTTCAATTTCATCACCTCATCCGAATCACCGTAAATCCTCACGGCTACGGCATTGTTTTCCAAACCGAGAATCTTGCGAGATAAGATCACGGTTGAAGATAATGACTCGTTCTTGTACCGAATTCACTAAGAAGTGGGTCTACACGCTTCATCATCCACTTGACAAGTTTGATAGGGACAGAAAATTCATGCATCGACAAAAGGGCACCAAAACCAGCGTCGATCACCCATTCCTTTTGCTGATTGGAAAGCTGTGGTACAAGAGAGCAAATCCTGCGGGCAGAGAAACGGCACTTGAAATGCTCTTCATTTATGCTGATGTTTGTCTTCTGCGAAAAAATAAAGAAAACTCGTGTGAGCTTGAAACAAAACAAATGAATGCTTGCAACATGGGGTGAGTGAGGGATAAACATCACGGTTTCGCCAAGATGGTTTTTTTGCAACACCGAAAAACCGGGCAAGCTTGAGAAAATAACAACAAAATAAAATGCAACATAACAAATGAATGAATGCAACATGGGTGTGTGTGAAAAAACATAAACATCACAAAAATGTTAGCTTGGGATGGGGGAGAGTGGCTCTATTTTCTACGAAAAAACTGAAGCGTGTGCAGGGCAGGGCTCTGTTTTTCTCCCCAAAAAAAAGGAAAACTGTGTGAGCTTGAAACAAAAACAATGAATGCTTGCAACATGGTGTGAGTGAGGGATAAACATCACAGTTTGGTTTGGGGGGCTGGCCAAGACAGTTTTTTCCAACACTGAAACTGGGCAATGCTTGAGACATAACAACAAAATAAATGCAACATAACAAATGATGAATGCAAACATGATGTGTGTGTGAAAAAAACATGTGGAGTCTGTTTCTTTGGGTGTAACTACATGAACTCCCAGGACCCAGCTTCTTGTGTGGGTGTGTGAGTTGGTCCTGAAGGCCTACCATGCAACCATGGATCTGTCGTTGAACAACCTGGACCCCTCTAGTAGATGTTACGATGCATTTGTAAAAGGAATAAAAATCGGATCCATTTGTAAATATTTTGACGAGCTACGTGAACATGTTGTAAATTGTAATCCGGGTGGAGTACTAAGCGACGGGAGAGTACCGATCGTGCATGTCCGTTTATTAATTGCCACCGCACCATGACATGAACCCCATCGTGTTTCAATCACACAAATCGGAGATGCAAAAAAACCACGGATACACAAAACCGCTGAACTGAGTTCAGTTCCCTTCCCTGCAGTGCTTGCAACGTATGCAGATCAACCTGCATCAAAAAAAAGTTCACCCGAAAACAGCGTCCATGTAAACGTGTGGTGTGGGGAAAAAACTCATCAAGCAACCCTATTAATTTCGCTGGTTGTCCTAACCCTAACCATTAGCATCGAGTGAAGTTATTGCGCACATAGAAAATGCCACGAACCAGTTCAAGGGGAATGAGCAAGAGGAGTTCCTTGCGGGTTGCCTCGTGCGCTTCATCGCTCGGGAACCGTCGCGGGTATCGCTCGCCGCGCGCTCATCGTCCGCGGGGGGCTGCGCGCGCCGCGCGCCGCCGGCCGAGCGCGAGCGGCGACCCCGCGTCCACGAGAAGACGCCGCAGCCCTCCCCATCCGTCGCCGCCCTCGTACGGCGCGGCCGCGGCTTCCGCTTCGCACCAACCGACGCCTCCGCGCCACCGCATCGCCGCCGGACGAAGGGGAGCCGGAGCGCGTGCGCGGGGGGGGGGGGGGGGAGTCGCCTTCCTCGCCGTCGCTAGGCTCCCAATCGGAGTCTTCCGCCGCCGTCCCCGCCCGAACCGGCCGCGGCGAACCCATCACCGCCGCCGCGGATCGCTCGCCGGGGATGCAGCGCGCAGCGGGTGTAATGGAGGGGAAAAGTGAGGGAGTGGGTCGCGTGGTGGGGCCTACGGGGATGAGAAGGAGGATGGGGCGGTTGTGTCTTCACAATGGCCGTCGGATGCCTTGTAGATGGACGGCGGGGAGGGCGTCCGTTATTCGCGTCGGACGCCCGTTCCCAAGCATTACCGAAAAAAAAGTATGCAATACTTGCAATCTGAATTGCTGCATTTACTCTTTCAGTTACGAGTCTACTTTCAGAATTTAACTGTACAGATCATTATAAAAAACACAGAGAACGGCTTTGAATTGTTCAGTCTCCCCATAGGCCACAGTACATACAAAGATCGTTGCATTGCCTGTATAGCCACTCTGTATTTGACATATATACTCCCTTTGCCTGAACCTCTGGCTGCACACACGCGAGGCCACTCCATCGGACTTTAAAACAATTTGACTTTGCTGAACAGGAAAGTGCCATTTCAGCTCGATCGGACATTGGATTTTGCTAGCTCGTCAGCAGCAGGGGAAGCATGAGAACAGGCCGCCCTTTCCTGATGCCGGCTTCGGAGCTTCTTCCGCTTTGTTGCTTGCCTGCCTTTCCGCCTGCGCTTCCTCTTGGGCCGGTGTTGGCACCGCCTCGGCCGGCGATGTCGGTGCTGCCGCCGCCGGCTGCTCCTCCTCCTGCGGAGCCGCCTTCTTGGAAACGTTCCTCCTGTCCTCTATCAAGCTGCGGCACGATCAGGCATTGTTCATCAGCCGATCGAGAACAAACTTTGAATCAAAAGGAAGCGCTTTGCATGCGATGAGATGGCGAGATGTGCGTACTTTGGGAAGGCGAAGGAGTAGTTGCCCTTCATGTTGTTGTCGGGGAGCTCCGGGATGCTGTCGAAGGGCGGCGAGATGACGGGGGCCTTGGCAGCGTCGGCGTCGGCGTCGGCAGCGTTGGCCGCGCTGGAGCGCGGCGGCGCGGCGACCGTGCTGCAGCGCGGCGGCGTGGCGATGTCCATGAGCTCCGGGTGAGCCAAGAAGAAGCCGGTGAAGTCGCTTGACGGAGCGACCTGGAGCCCGAACACCGACTCCGTGGACATCATACTCCAGTCCTTGTTGGAATCCGACGGGTCGTCCCGCTCGAACACCGCCGCGGGGATCCGCTCCGGGTCGGCCTCTGCCGTCGAGAGCCGGTCCATCAGCTGCGGCCGAGGCGGCGAGGCGGCCACCAGGTGGCGCTCGGGCGAGGACATGGCTGCCTCCGCCGCCGCCTCCGACGACGACGAAGACTGGTGGCCGGACGAGGCCCTCTCCACACCCGCCCTGCCGGTGACGTCCTTGTCGCGGAGCTCGGCGTTGGCGACGTCCTGCAGGGGCAACGCCATGCGCGCGCCGCCCGCCGCCGCTCACCGATCTCCGCGCGACCGGCACGGCCGCGAACGGGACGGGAGTACGGGACGATGACGACGACGCCGCCGCCTAATCCTCGGTTGGAGCCTTGTCCGAACGCGTCGTCGGCAAACAACACCCACGCTATTTTTGCAACGCTAGCACAGCCGTCCGACCGAGCTCGGACGGCTGGGATGTCTCCGCGCGGCGAACGAGGGGGCTTCAGCCTCCGGCGAGCATCGGGAAGGCCAAGGACCACGCCGCGGCTCGTCTCCGGTCAGGCGGACAGCTTGTTCCCTCGCCGCGCCGCCGTCAGGATCGGAGACCGTGTGGCGCGACAGGCACGGGACCGCACGGAGCTGGTAGGGCGGCTTTGGGAGCTCGTGGCCTGGTTTGATTTGTATGGCAATGGCAGCTCGGCCCTGCGCGCTGCGCCGGCGAATAAATAAGGCGGCGAGGGCGGAGGCCTGCGCGTGCAGAGAGGAGACGCCCAGATTAGGAGCGGGGAGCTTAATATGGCGTGGCGTCAACTGGCAGTTGTTGCGACGGGCGCGGCGGCGCTGGCGACAGGGCGGCGCGCGGCGGACAAGGACAGGTGCAGGTGGCGCTCAGCAAGCCTCGTTTTGGCTCTCTTGACAGCGGGAGCACGACGGCTGGGCGCTGGACGAACACCATCAGTTATGTGGTTCAACACGAGATGCAATATTGGTTGATGGTTAGTTAATTAATTTGTACATGTACAAAGCAGTTCTTTTTTTTTCTCGAACAATACAAAGTAGTTTTTAAATACCTGCGTAAATAAAAGTACATTGTGCATTTGTTTTTTTACTTAATCTGATTGATGAAGGTACATGTTTTTAGGATTAACTGCTGTCCACCAAAAGTTTTCTTTTACTTTGATAAGCAGTATATTAAAAGAGGCTATGCATATTGACATGTAACATAGATGTTAATAGATATAACATAACAATTACTTTCAAATTAGTTTATTATTTTTCATTGAAATATGTCATATTTGTATAGAAATAGTTAGTCAAAGTTTCACCTTTGTAGATCATATGTATTTGGAGACAATTTGTTGGCTATATGTTAGCTCAGAAAATGATACAGTCAACATAATTATTGAAATAAATTAATTGGGACAGTTAGTTGTCCACTAATCTCCAGTTATTAGTTCATACAAATTTCTTATTCGCAAAAAAAAAAGTTCATACAAATTTCTTGAATATGAACTCCGTAGCAAAACCACACAATACAATTTGTCGTGGGACCTTATATCAAAATGTCATGGCAATGCACTCCTCTCTCACATCTGCAAATAGGTCGGAGGTCATGTATCTCTCTCCCCCGCTTGGAAAAATGGTGACAATCATCTTCCCCTTGTTTTCTTCTCTTGATGCGACCTAAAAGCACATTAATTTGAAGGTTTACTGATAAATTTCACAATGCTTGATAAAAGTTAATGGAAGAGCCTTGAATTAGGACATGTTGCAAACCTTCAAGCAAGCTGCGAAGTTTGCTCCAGAAGATATGCCCACAAGAAGACCTTCTTCCTTGGCCAGCCTCCTTGCATTCACCATGGCCTCCTCAGTGGTCACTGTGACAGCCTCATCGATAACTGAGGTGTCCAGTACATCAGGTATAAATCCTGGCCCTATTCCCTGGATTTTATGTTTTCCTGGTTCGCCACCTGAAGAATAGTAATTCCACTATGTCAATGTGTCATTACCAATCAATGTGCAACTGCAAATTTGATTGCCATTTTCAGCAATTTATTGCTATTTTTCAATGTGGATAGTAATTTTACCATGTTCATACAACTATACTGGAAGGTGAATTATTTCTAGGCAGACTTTAGTTACTTGATGAATACTTTCTAGGAACATAGAAGCATTCCTCAATAACAAATTCTTCTCTGGCTATCTAACTTCATATATAAACCACAATCATGAGTTCTTAAGATCATATATTGAACTAATTGATGTTTCTGAATGGTGTATTACCTGAAACAACTGGAGATTCTGCAGGCTCAACACAGATGATCTTGATAGCTGGGTTTTGCATCTTCAGATACTTTCCAACACCAGTTACCGTGCCTCCTGAACCTGAACCAGCTACAAATATGTCCACCTTGCCAGCAGTGTCCTTCCAAATCTCAGGTCCTGTATATCATATAAGTAAGTAACATGTAATGTATTATGCCAGCATGTAGAAACAATACAATGAGTTGTACTAGTTCCAGCAGAGTATATACTCTAGGATAGAAATTTCTATGTATCACTATTCACTATTCTGTAATACAAGTTCCTGCAATCGGCTTTGGTTTCTGAACTATCCATGATAATCAGGGTCAATAAACATGGCACAGGCAATCAGGTTGTGATACAATGATATTCGCATTATGGACATGTGAAGAGGAAGGAACTGAAATAAGTGCTTAGCACCACCTTGCAAGTTGAAACATCAAGAAGTATAAATTTCAGAAGCTAATAGCTAGTGTTTATGTGACAAAAAAACATAATATCCCGGCTCATTCAGTAACCATACCAGTCCACCTAATATGTGCTTCAGGATTTGCTTTGTTAGAGAACTGATCAAGAACATGTACATTGGGCAATTCTTCTTTGAGCTCTTCAACCTTCTTGGTTATGCCCGGAAACCCAAGGGCTGGATCTGCATATGTCACCCAACGGGAGAAAGTCACCCATACAATTCCACTGAATTTACAATGACACTGAGAATTTGAACAAAATCCAAAAAAGGGCAAGTGAGGTGATGCCAAAGCTTAAGCTTCCCAAAGCTCTTCTTACCAGTCAAGTACAACTCAGCACCCATGTATCTCAACAGGATCTGCTTATCAAGTGAATATTCACCCGGAACAACTGCGACGAACCTGTAGCCTTTGCGAAGAGCAATGAGGACAATTCCTAACCCCAAGTTGCCGCTTGTCGGCTCGACAAGTGTTGTGACCCCAGGTGTAATCAATCCCCTCTCCTCTGCATCTTCTATCATTCTTCAGACGAAAATTAAAAGCATTACTGTGCACTCTGTGCTAGTACAATTGCATGACTGAGGAACAATAATGGAATTGTTAGTTAGGTTCAGCACAAATCCATATTCCGGTAGTAAAAAGCAGGACCATGAAGTGGGCACGGGATTGCACAGCAAAAAATGCAGGCCACAAGATTGCCCGTTGACTTGTGTTCTCTCCTCACAGTTTGCTATTTTTCAGCTAAAAGTTTAATCAGATGATCCAGAAACGGTCCGGTAGCTGAAACTGTTCAGAGTTCCATCTTCACTCCCCTAACCAAATTACGTCAAGAACGAAGGAAAAGGTCAGACCTCAAAGCGCTGCGATCCTTGACGGAGCATAGGGGCTGGTACGCCTCGACTTTGCCGACGATCCGGGCATCAACCCCATCCTTGCTGACGATTCGCTTTATCTCGACCAGAGGCGTCCATCCGATGAGCTGAAGAAATCGTTGCACATGAACAATCAATCCCTCGCGGCACCTGAATCCGAAACAGCAGAAAGGAGACAGAGGACGAGGAGAAGATAAGGGGCAGGGGCTTTGACCTGTGTGACATCAGAGGCGATGTGTTCTTGCTGCCCTTCGCTGGAAGACGACGAAGACGGGCTCAGCAGGGAGGGAACGCCTCTCCTCCCAGCTTCATCTCCCGCCATGGATGTTGCTTTCACTCTCGTGTTCCTCTCACAACGGGGGAAGGAGATACTCTAGCGGACAGTCAGCGAAGACTGAGACTGCAAACTTGTAGCTGCACACTTGCACTCTGAACATGACTACTTGTATTATTTTTTTGTTCCATTTAGGATATGGTATATGATACGGTTCACCAGTGTCCATGTCATATTTATACTAATAATAAATTTTGCATTTTTTTGTGGATTGGAGGTTTGCGATTGGTTGGTAGCGAGTCTCAAGCACGAGGTATGTGACATGTTCAGTGACATAATCAGCCTTGTTTATCCAGTAAAGCGTGTGTCTAGTTTTGCATAATCCATTTGGCAACATGCTTCCATTACTTCGATGGCATCTGACTTCGCTAGAACCAAGGACAACGACCTCGGTAGAAGAGACGAAGGGCAAGCCAAGCAAAGCCGTGAAGCAAACTGTTTAACTGAAAGCGAAATGTTCAGTAGTGACATGCCTGCTAAAATGTTTGTCAAATAGTACTATGTCTCTGCAATACATTGTGCAATCAACAACAAGTGATCTATCTATCTAGATCTTTTATTTCTCACAGACAATACAACTGTTCCGATTTACTGATGAGATCAGGATGTTATTTTACCAAAAAAAAGTGAAAATGAATCAGAATGTCATGGCAATGCACTCCTCCTTTACATCTGCAAACAGGTCGGAGTTCATGTATCTCTCGCCGCCGCTGGGGAACACGGTGACGATCATCTTCCCCTTGTTCTCTTCTCTCGATGCGATCTGAAGACACATTTGAAGGATCATGAGATATCAGAAAGTGAAACGGCAATTGTAGATGCAGTCAGCTATTGTGTGTGGACCTTCAAGCAAGCTGCCAGATTTGCTCCTGAAGAAATGCCCACAAGCAGGCCCTCCTCCTTCGCTAGCCTCCTCGCATTCGCCATGGCCTCCTCAGTGGTCACCGTGACAATCTCGTCGATGACCGACATGTCCAGGACTTCAGGTAGAAATCCTGGTCCTATTCCCTGGATTTTGTGCTTGCTAGGGGTACCACCTAAATAAAACGAATACCATGTTGAAATCTGTCAGGATTCCAAAAGTTTACTTTCAAGTAATTTGTGTTTCTGCAATGGTGTGCTACCTGAAATGACTGGGCTCTCTGCAGGCTCAACGCAAACGATTTTGATGTCTGGGTTTTGCATTTTCAGGTACTTCCCGACACCAGATACAGTACCTCCCGAGCCTGAAGCAGCCACAAAAATGTCCACCTTGCCGGCTGTGTCCTTCCAAATCTCAGGCCCTGTATTTGTAAACAATAGGCATTGTATTGTGATATTATGTCCAAAAATATGCTTTTCCTACGAAGATGTGAGAAATATGTTAAGCTGTAACAATACCAGCAGAGCATACATATGATTGAAATCCTAAGTGGTAAATAGTGGCTGTTAAAGTATACAATATTCTTGCAGTGTCCACAAAGTGTTATGGGCTTAGGCCAGTCTCAATGGGAGTTTTATGGAGTATTTCATGGTATTAATTATCAATGTTACATCACCAATTTTGCTTATGTGGCAATATATTTATGACGAGAAATAAGGGAGAGTTTCATCATATGTGAGACAGTGGAACTCCTGTGGCACAGTTACCTTTTTTTAGATTAAGGATATAAATCCGGCCTCTATACCCACAAGTGGGTATATACGGCCAGTGGCACAGTTACCTAGTTCACAGTCTAAGTAACAGTACAATGAAACTTTGCACTGAGACTGACCTAAGCGATCATAACAATTTCAGCAAATAGTTTTTTTAGTCTTGCATCGGCTTCTGTTAAAGGAGCAGCAACAATAATCAAAATCAAAGAAGTACATATGTGATACATATGTGATATATCTTAGAAAAAAATAGTCCACGGAAGCTGGCTCATCTTTATGTAAACGAAGCTGTTACCGAGGTAAAAACATCACATTGGAGCGCATTTTACAACCAGACGTCCATACCAGTTAGTCTGAAGTGTGCTTCAGAATTTGCTTTATTGGTAGCTTGATCAAGAACATGTACATTTGGCAATTCTTTTCGGAGCTGTTCAACCTTGTCGCACATGCCTTGAAAGCCGAGGTCGGGATCTGCATACGGTCAACCGCAAGGGAGGTCATCACCCATGAAGTTTCTACTGATTAAAAGGTTATCTATTCTAAAGGAGAAAAATCAAGTAAGGTGATGCCATAACTAGGTACAAGTTATCATACCTGTTAAATACAGCTCAGCACCCATGTATCTCAACAAGATCTGCTTGTCAAGTGAATATTTAGCCGGCACAACAGCTATGAACCTGTAACCTTTGTGAATGGCAACGAGAACCAATCCTAATCCCATGTTACCACTTGTTGGCTCGATTAGTGTTGTGACACCAGGTGAAATCAGTCCTCTCTCCTCTGCATCTTCTATCATTCTTCAGAAGAAAACAAGAGGTGTCAGCAGTCAGTACAGAAAAGATGTGCATCTTGTGTGATTGTTCAGAAGAAAACAGAAGGAAGTGTCAGCACAGATGTGCATCGTTAAAAGAAAACAGAAGTGTAGCACTGTTACAAATTGGGTACAGTGGACCAAATAACAGGTATCCGTAAATCCAGGCAGACAGGCAGACATGACTATTGGTTGACTTTGTATTCTCCGAGTCTACCATTATTCAGTAAAAAGAAGTTCAAAGCAGATGACAAATGAGCAGTCCTATAACTTAATCTTGTCAGAGTAGTGTGTAAGCTGAACTAGCTTCATACAACCTCCCTATCAGGATTAGCATGAATAGAGATAACTCTCTGACAAATTCAGTTAAGAAATTGGGTAGGAGCAAGGGACCACCTTAAAGCGCATCGATCCTTGATGGAGCAGAGCGGTTGGTAGGCCTCCATCTTGCCGATGATCCGCGCGTCTACCCCATCCTTGCTGGCGATTCGCTTCAGCTCGATCAGCGGCGTCCATCCTATGAGCTGAAGAAATTGTTGCGCACGAACAATCTCAATCGTTCATGCATGCCACCTAGAGATCCGGTAACAGCAACAAACAGGAACCTGAAGAAAGTAGAATGGAATAGATAGGAAGACCTCACCTGCGTGACATCGGAGGCAATGTGCTCCTCCCGCCCAGAAACACCATCGCTGGAAGAGGAAGATGGCTTCAAGAGAGAAGGGATCCCCCTTCTCCCAACCTCCCCTTCTGTCTCCATGGATGCTACTCTACGCTACTGCTTGTTGGCTTCTTTATAGTCAGAGGAGCAGCAGGAAGACAGGGACGACTCCTGCAAAATGGGTATATCCATTATAGCTGCAGTGTGCACATCACAATAATTCTGCACTTTGTTGATCACGAGTCGTCGCTGAGCTACGCGAGAGCTTTGTTGAAAATGGGAAAACGATAGGAAAACCGCGGAATTTTATTCAAAAGCAAACTTTGAAGTTTCGATTTTTTTGTTTAAGCTGGCACATCCTAGTTCGTATCTCTGTTCAACTGTTTTTCTTGTGATACAAGTTAATCAGTTTCGGAATATGAGGGAAATTAATATGTTTAAGTGACCATCTAGTATTTTCTAGAGAATGGTGACTGAAAGTTCCATCTCAATCTGCTAAAGGTTCTCGACTTTCTGATAAAAAAACGCACAAATGGAACGCACATGTTTTACATGCCAGAGTAGAAAACCACAACTTTGGCATCATTGTCTCATTGGTGTCCACAAGTATACTGATGGGCGGCGGAGTCTGACGTGGGAGGGAGAAACGAAGTGAGAGAATAGAACGGACGTCTCGCATGCAGCCCGCCTGAAGCCGGCGAAGAGAACTCACCGCGACTGCTATTGGCTGAGTTCACTGTTGTGCCTTAAATGCTAGCAAGTTTCACTGTCACAGCACGCCAGGTCACCGTGCGTTGCAGCCCGCAGTGGGTGCAACCGCTCTAGCAATTCTGCACTTGGTTGGTAGCAAGTCAGCGAGCTATGCTTAAGTTATGTTGAAAATGGGTAAATGATAAAAAATGGCAAAAATTTATTCGAAAGCGGTCTTTTAATTTTAGAAAAATAAAATAAAATGTGGCATATCCATGGTTCATATATGTGTCGCAAAAGTTAATGTTCAAAATCTTTCTTGATTAATTCATGCAAAAATAACAAACTAACCAAGGAGAATGATCTTCAAAAGAAACTGCAAAGAGTAGGTCTATCAACAAATTGAAGTAAAAATGGGTTTGAAGCGTCCGGCCCTGGACCCTTGGTCAACTGCTTTTCTTGCAATACTAGTCAATAAACTTTGGATTATGAGGGAAATTAATGTTTTTAAGTGACCATGCAGTAATTTCCGAAGAATGGTGACTGAGAGTTCCATGTCAATCTGCAAAGGTAGAAAGCAGACAGGCATGCCAACTAACATTTCTACACTGTAAAGGTTCTTGATTTTCTGATCGAAAACAAAGACACAAATGGAACGCACACGCTTCCACGCCAGACTGGACCAGATCTACAGAAGCGTCGAGATCAGAAGGTCATGGCAATGCATTCCTCTCTTACAGCTGTAAAGAGGTCAGAGGTCATGTATCTCTCCCCACCACTGGGAAACACAGTGACAATCATCTTCTCTTTGTTCTCTTCTCTTGACGCCACCTAAAAATACATTTCACATAAGGTAAGGTGGACAAAGATGGGAAAGAAATGGAGGTAGGATCTTTTTTTTAAAAAAAAAACATGGAGGTAGGATCAAGTCAGATGGATTAGAGTTTGCAGTATTGCAAACCTTCAAGCAAGCTGCCAAATTTGCTCCAGATGATATACCAACTAGCAGGCCCTCTTCCCTTGCCAACCTCCTTGCATTTGCCATTGCATCTTCTGCCGTTACTGTAATGATCTCGTCAATCAGTGAGATGTCAAGGTTCTTGGGTACAAATCCTGGGCCAACTCCCTGAATTTTATGCCGGGAAGGGTTGCCACCTATGGAAAAAATCAGCAAAGCTATTAAAACAATTACTAAGTATTGTCAATTATTCAGGCTACTGTTTTTGTACATTTCTATATTTGTTTCGTGGATCATTTAACCATTCAGTGCAGTGCACAACTGCACATGATTTTTGTATTACCAGTTTACCTGAAATAACTGGACTCTCAGCAGGCTCAACACAAATGACCGTCACAGCTGGGTTCTTCATCTTCAAGTATTTGCCAACACCAGAGACAGTACCGCCGGTGCCCGAACCAGCTACAAAGATATCTACTTTGCCAGCCGAATCCCTCCAAATCTCAGGTCCTAGGTAGCAGTGGACATACACAATATATTAAGAAACACAACAGAAACATAAGTCATCTGATCAACGACTGTGTAAGAAGATTAATGTGAAGCACTTTTTGTAGATAATTATGTCATATTTCCCTCAAAACAAAAACATAATTATATTATCTATATTTTTCAATCAGATAACATTTTATAAGGATAGGTACCGGTCCATGTAAAGTGTGCTTCAGGATTTGCTGCATTTGCAAACTGATCAAGAACATGCACATTAGGTAAATCTTTCTTGAGCTGCTCCACTTTGTCAAGTTGTCCTTGAAAGCCAAGTGTAGGATCTGAAAACAGAAGAGCGTTGAACACTAGAGTTAATACAGAGCTAAGCACTGCAAACGCTAAACTAAACAGGCACCGAACACCTCTCTGAGTTTTGACATTGGTCACAAAGCTGGCTAGGTATTCTCACCAGTTAAAACCACCTCTGCTCCCAGATACCTCAGCAAGATCTGCTTGTCAAGTGAGTACTCAGCAGGCATGACTGCAACGAACCTGTAACCTCTGACCAAAGCGATGTACGCCAGACCTATCCCCATATTGCCGCTTGTCGGCTCGACCAGTGTTGTGGTGCCATGTGAGATCAGCCCTTTCTCCTCTGCATCCTCAATCATCCTGCGAAAGAAACACCGCAGTGCCAGCCGCCCGGGTTACTTTCGGATCAGATCAGATACTGACATGGATAGCTCATGCATCAGCAGGTAACTTCAACATGATCTGAATTCGAAACCCCCCGGCCCGGATAGATACCTCAGAGCGCTGCGGTCCTTGACGGAGCAGAGTGGTTGGTAGCACTCCATCTTGCCAACGATCCGGGCGTTGACCTGATCCCTATCGACGATTCTCTTCAGGTCTATCAGTGGCGTCCATCCTACAAGCTGAAGTTACAAACTGAAGTGATGACAGTGGACTTAAGTTGTTACATGGCTCTTAGAACCAGAGATGTCTAGAAATATGGCAGTAGTTCCAACAAAATGGTAACGGGTGCCAGGGTAGAGATGGCCACACCTGGGTAATATCAGAGGCGATGTGTTCCTGATGCGCAGAAGCGGCTTCAGTTTCATGGGGCGACGGCGATGTCAGAAGAGTAGGGACCCCCCTCCTTCCCACATCTTCCTCCATGCTTTCTTGCCCCAATGGTCGAGCAGGAGTGTTGCTCTTCAGCTAGCTTTGCTGCACTTCCACTGTAATCACTTGCGTGCCCCCCCCCCCCCCCCCCCCCCTAAAAATGCTCTGATTGGTGGCTATGCCATCTTGTTTATTTCCTGCATGGCCGTAAGGGAGCAAGAACGAGGCTCGCCCACTGATGCCGCAGCTTTGTCGTTTCCTCAAATATCTGCAAAGTTCCTATCGATTTGTTACATATAGGTATACGTTTTGTTGAATTTTTGGTCCGTCTGTTCTTGCTTTTGCTAATTGCTAGCGTACATGAGAGCAATATGTGATTCCAAGTACTAGTGTTGGTAAGTGGAATTAGGTGCATGTTTGCATGAGGATGATCAATATTTGCGCGGCAGGAAATGCACACAGCCTCATCTCACCAATTATTACCATACAATTAAAAGCAGCTTATAATTTCCAGTTTACAGAGGGGAAACACAGCACATAATACAACACTGTTCCTTGTATTATGTCAGCTCACAGTATAGCTTTGAAAGGCAACACCAAGGACGACACTGTTCCACAAGTTAGGGTCAATGAAGATCGAAAACTAAAACTTATTTGCAACACAGTGCAAAAATTACTCTGGTTACATTATCGCCTTCAGCTAGCCAGTCTCTATCTGACGCCGCAACAGAAAAGGCGCAAAAGAGTTCATGCTATAGAGATTGATTCCTCCATGCCATCTGGTCCTGCAGATTGAAAAATGCATGAATGTAATTATTATACTAGTGATAGATAAATTTTCACTACTGTCCTGCTGGAGGCAATGTAAAATTAACATGATGTTACGAATTTATGATGTGAACCAGATGTCTCAAATTCAAGAAGGTGAGAAGGCAAACACTCAGAAACACCTCACCGAACACAACTACTCCCTCCACCCCCCTTTGATTGTCACTCAGGAACTGGGATTGGGAGGGAGTTTCGGTTCCCTAGGGACAATCAGTCCGGGACTGAGGGAGTATGTGAGAAGAGTTCTCACTGCAAACCATACTAACATTTGCAAACCAAGGCATGATTGAGGGACAAAATAAACATGCTCAATTGCAATAGCTTGCAAATACTATAAAAAATATGCATACTTCATAAAACCCATGCACAGTTGCTACTGTTCCATCCTCTACCAGCAAATCAAATGAAGAATATGAAAGCACAGTGCATCTATCATTGAGACAACAGATAAGGATATTCCAGTTTCGAGGAAGATAAATTAAGCCTGCACATCATCATGGTTAGGTGCCAGTATCAGACTACCGGTACAACTGTACAAGGTGATTCTAGAGCATAACATACACATTTACAGCAATAAACCGTTTGAGGCACATTACATGCTTCTGATGTAATATGTCGGTCAATATGGACGATGGTGTAGCCTAAACATTTTGAATAACAAAAACATCGAACAAAAATTTGATAATTGAACCGAAAATTTCAAAATGATAAAATCACAAGCAAATGGCAAACTCTTACTCTACAAGAAGTTTTCTCAAACATGGCGCTAATAGAGAAACCCACAAATCTGATTTCCAGGCATGTGTTGGCATTAGATGGCCTTTTTATTAAGTCCAACGCACTTGACATAAAACTGTAAGCTTAGTACTCCCTCCGGTTTGGTAAAGAAGTCGTTTAGGACAGTGACACGGTCTTTAAAGTACAACTTTGACTTCTTATTTTTATAAAAATAATTATTAAAAACTAACATATGTATATTTTTATGAAAGTATTTTATAAGACATAGCTACTCAAATAGTTTTCACATTTCCAAACTCGACGACTTAAAAGTTATTCATGATTTATATTCTCAATGTTTGACTTAAATCTTATCCAAAACGACTTCTTTTACCAAACCGGAGGGAGTACAGCATACAGAATGCCGTCATCCATCATACTATTGCAGTAAAGCACAACTGTCTAATTCACGCGCAAGAGCATAACCTCCACACTAAGAACAGTGAAGTCACTGGCAATGCTAGTTGGATTCCCGCGCAAATTGTAATGGCATGCATGAAACTATTCCTATCTCAATGCCATTTCGACCTACTACATCATAACAAATGAGATCACAAATTCAACAGGTAAGCATCGTCAGGTGTGAAAGGGGGAAAACTCATGAACTGGAAGTAGTATACTCTTCGATGCCAATCAAATAGGCAAGGCAACTTCACCGGAGTCGCAAATCAATCTCAGCTAGAACAAGAAAAATCCAGAGCATAACATCATATCGCTGCAGCGAGCACTGAGGTACCAACCTTGCTCCCTGGGCGCCGGCGTCTCGGGCTCCTCCTCGCCGTAGATGTGGCGGAGGCGGGACGCGGAGATGGGGGAGGATGGTGTGGAGGCGAGGGAGAAGAGCTCCTCTCGCCACCCCCACATGGCGGTGGACATGGCGGCGTTGGCGGCGCGGAGGGACTTCTTCTCGGCCTCCAGGCCCTCGATCTCGCGCTGCTGCTCCTCCGACCGCCACCCTAGCGCCACGAACGAGCCGAACAGCAGCGCGCTGACCACCTTCTCCCGGTGCTCCGTCAGCTTCCCCCTGATCCCGCGCAGCGCCGCCTCCATCCTCTTCCTCCCTCGCTAGAGTGCCTTGCCGCCGGCGGCGCGTCGGGGCGGCACGACGGACACGGCTGGTGCGGTTAGTTGGGCCTGCTGTGCTCGGTACTTTAAGCACGGCCCATAGACAGGACCCTTCGCTTCGGCGGCTCGTCACGTTGGGTCAGCCCAATTCAAAAGGTCTTGCAACCTGGTTGCTTCTGGAATTTTTTATTTTTATATATTTTCTTATGCATCTCTCAATATTGCAAAACTATACCTATACCGCTATTTTAAACGGAGGTGTAGGTATAGTTTTAGAAAACATTAGAAAGTATGTATATTTTTTTAAAAAAATAAAAAGTTAATATAAAAAAAGTGATTGCTTATAAGGCACGAATATCGCATCTTCTTTTACTAAATACTACTATCCAACCACTTCCCACGCTTTGATTCAACAATCCGTAAATTATTTATTAATATTTGGAATGATTTTTAGATCTATTTGAGTTTTCTTACCGTGCTTGTGAAGTATTAGGAGATTGAAACTTCCTAGTACTTTCTCATTAAAACTTGCAAACACTTCTCTTGGTCCTTCGATCTTTGATTTCGTCGGATGGACGGCTAATAACACTACAGAAACGCGTGCTTCGCCAACAGCTTAGAGCTGTTGGCGAAGGCTTTCCCAACGGGGGTTTCCGAGTTCCTGTTGGGGAAAGAACCGTTGGCGTTTTAAGTGATGGGAAAGAGCTCTTCGCCAACGAGAATTCGGCCTGTTGGGAAAGCTTCGCCAACAGCCATGTGTGCCGTTGGCGAAGAGGGGACGCCGTCAGCTCGGATGCCGTTACCTTCGCCAACAGGGAAGCGACGGCTGTTGGCAAAGGGAATGGCAGCTTTGCCAACAGCTAGCTTTGCCAACAGCATCGGGTGAAGCTGTTGGCAAATCCGCTGGACAAGGCTGTTGGCAAAGAAGCCCAGCTTTGCCAACAGATCATCCTCGCTAAATGCAACCAAATTAATAGAATGGGGGAATAACCGATTCATTTCTCAGACCTTTCTGCATCTTTTAAGAGCCATTACTTATCTCACAGCAGCAAATTAAAACAATCCAATGCACTGAGCTCTCAAATGTCAAGGTACAAAAGAGAATGTGGCATGGTTCAACAGCCAAGGCATATATACATGTAAATATTCTCAAGTTACGACAGCTGAATTGGCATATATTTAACATAAATAAATCGCTCGTAGAGCCATATGCGAATAACTCTTTTGCTTGTCGCAGTATGCAGAAATAGAGTTAAATTGTCTCAACGAGATGATCTTCAAGAGTTTTAGCATTCATGTGTGCCCACGTCCTCCGCATTTGGAGCACATAATGTTTCCAGTTCCTCCACAACCTACAGCAATTTGAATATTAGCACATATAGACCATGTATCATCTGCACAGCAGGAAAACTGTTACCACACAAAATGTCTGCTAAAAGCTTGTTTACCTAGACATCTGACTTTTACAATGATTCCTTGGCTCTCTAGTATTGAGTCAACATACAAGCCTGTACCAGCACAAGTTGCACACAACACAGCACCTTTAGCTTCACAGCTTGAGCAGGAAGGATTATCCCCAACATTCTTCTTTTGCAAATTTAGACCAGTCGGTTTTCCAATGTCCTCTTCTGGAACAGATTTGTCATAGCAGAATAATGATTCGAGGTTACTTTTATTTCTTTGGAGGTGATAAATTGCACTTGCTCCGACCTGTGCAGCAAAAAAAAAGCACACCAGTCCCTTGAAAAAAACTTCCTTCATTAATAAAATGTCCACTAAGCAAAAGCAAGTCTGCATGATGCAATCACGCAAACAAAAGAAAACAGGAGAAAAACATAGATTCGTCCAACAGCTGCCTCACTAAGCGTATTATCAATAAGCTACTGCTCCCCCACTCTTCTCGTTGGCCTGCATGCATATGATTCATATAGGCAACCAAACTTGTGGATGCTGCACACAGGATAGCGATCAAAACTTCTACCATTGATCGGGATAGCACTGAGCTATATTAGCATGGCTACTCTTTGATCTGAAAAAAGGGGCATACTACAAGTCTACAGATTCAGGCTTGCACATTAAAATGCCAGTTACCACTCAGCATTGAGCAATAGTCATATGTAAAGGGCATACACTTGTGGCGCATGGCACTAACACGAGAAACATACCTGAGGAAGGCCAACAGAGACATCCCCGTAACAGGTTACAAGAGAGCAACATTAAAAAAACCAATCATCATACAAACTGCAACTATATTCACAGTCAGTGGAAACATCACCAATGCCACCATCCCTTCTCATTTTATCAAGCACCCGGGGTATTAAAAATGCAAGTTATTATGATAACAAACAGAACAGTTCATTCCTCAAACGTGTAAAATAGCAGTTTCTCTAGGGAATGTTGTATAATACTTGGTCTAGTAAATTATAAGAAAGGGAATATAGATGATATCATGAAACAAGAAGTTGCAATTTGCAAATCATATGCTTCAAAATAGAAATGAAAATTTAGTGAGTGAAGCAATTTCATTTCCTCTACTTTTTATGGGGATGACAGACTTGGTGTAGGGATACATAAACCTTAGATAAGCGCATCGAAAAGAAAACATACACTACAATCCGCAATCATATATTGGCAACCCACATTTTTTTTCGAATTCACATTCTTGACTACACACGAGTCAATGATAGAGGGAGGTATGCACACGGGGGAGGAACCGCCGACGTGGGAGCACCGATTCTGCCGGCCGGCTCGCCGCCGCCGTTGTCGTCGTCGCCGCATCACGAACCTAGTAGAAAAAAGACGGGGCCGGGGAGGAGATGCGGTAGAGGAGCAAGCACCACCATCTTGGCGGCGTGGTGGCCGGCGAGGCCGGCGGGCGGGGGCGTGGCCGGGGGCGGGCGGGGCGGCCGGCGGGGGCGGGGGCGGGCGGGCGGGGCCGGCCGGCGGGGGGACCGACGGGCGGGGGCGGGGCCGGCGGGCGGGGCGGATCCGCCGCCGATGGCCGCGCGCGTGGTGGCCGGGCGGGCGGGGCGGCGGCGGAGCGGGGCCGCCGGCGGCGCGCGCGCGGGGTGGGCGGGTGGGGCCGGGCGGGGGCGGGGGCGGCCGGCGGGGGCGGGACCGACGGGCGGAGCGAATCCGCCGCCGGTGGCGGCGCGCGTGGTGGCCGGGCGGGGCGGGGCCGGCCGGCGGGGCCGGCGGGAGCGGGGCCGCCGGCGGCGCGCACGGGGTTGGGTGGGGAGGGAGGGGCGGGTCCGGTGGCCGGGAGGGGGCGGGGCTAATTTGTTTTAGGTTAAATTTCTTTGCCAACACCTATAGGTGCGGCCGTTGGCAAAGCTTTTTTTATTTTTTACTGCGCCATCCTTCGCCAAAAGATGCGGTATTAAAGCTGTTGGCGAAGACACTTTGCCAACAGCATCACAAGGCTGTTGGGAAAGAATTTTTGCGTTTTTGTATTTTTTTCCTTTCAAATTTTTTGTGGGTCCTTCCTACTATAACTACATCTCAACTTCAAAACTTGGGGATGTTTTGAGCTATTTAACTATATTTCGTTAATTATTTTCGTTCACTTGAATTTTCCGGCATAATTCAAATTTGAGCTGCGAGTGCGTCAAATAATGAAACTTAGGCGTTCAAAAAATGATATTCATGTCGGGGAGTGTGTTTTGAGGCCGTGTCCCAAAGCTCACCCGAAAATTCGAAGTCCTTGTCCACGTAACACGACGGTCCACGCGTGGTACAAGTTTGTTTTTTAATTATATAAAATCCAAACGAAGTCGAAAAATCACGAAACTTGTCGGGTGTATTGTTATCGCATGTGGAGGCTACGATAAACATTTGAGAAAGTTTGGAGCAAGTTGCCGCGTCAAATGCTCAAAACCTAGACATCTCTACCATGTGATCACTTGTGGAGCACATGTGGAGCTGTCTAGGTTTTGAACATCCGACGCGGTAACTTGCTCCAAACTTTCTCAAATGTTTATCGCAGCCTCCACATGTGATCACAAGACACCCCGACAAGTTTCGTGATTTTTCGACTTCGTTTGAATTTTATATAATTAAAAAACAGTTGTACCACGCCTGAACCGTCGTGTTACGTGCACAAGGACTTCGAAATTTCGGGTGAGCTTTGGGACACGGCCTCAAAATACACTCCCCGACATGAATATCATTTTTCGAACGCCTAAGTTTCATTATTTCACGCACCTGCAGTTCAAATTTGAATTATGCCGGAAAATTCAAGTGAACGAAAATAATTAACGAAATATAGCTAAATGTTAAAAAATGGGCCCACATTTAACAATGTGCTTCTAAACAATGTAGCAAGGCTACCAAAAAAGTTTGAACTCAAAATTCGAAAAAAATGAAAATTCTTTGCCAACGTCGCAATCTTCCCCAACGGCCCCTACAAGGTTGTTGGGAAAGAAGGCTCTTCGCCAACAGCTTGGTAGCCCCGTTGGCGAAGGGTCGCTCCCTTTGCCAACGTGACCTAACGGCGAAGCTGTTGGCGAAGCTGACACGGCGGTACCGTTTGGCCGCGCCGGAGCTTCGCCAACAGCTTTTCTTTCCCAACGGGAATCGTTGTTGGGAAATAACCCCTTCGCCAACAGCCGGACTTTGCCATCAGTCATTGGATTTTGGGCTGTTGGCGAAGATTTCTTTCCCAACAAGCCGGAATTTTCCTGTTGGGAAAGAGTTTCTTCGCCAACAGCTCGAGTCTTAGGTTGGGAAAGCGTGGGGTTGTTGGCGAAGCGCATGATTTCTGTTGTGTAAAAAACAAAGTTGAACATTACACAACATTCCGCACAAATATATGTCGCATGTTTCAACATTTTTTTCTTACAACTGATTTAACAAAATCCGCAAATCTTGATACAACAAACTAACTCAACGATTATAAATTAAAGTTAGATATTTATTTGTAGTTGGATCCGAAGATGTACGTATACTCCTACTTGCTAGGAGTATTACCTGTTGCGTCGCGAATAATTGACAGCATTGTACGTATTAACGGCCGTCGTGACACAGTCACGCACGCACGAGGACGTAGGCATCACATATTCACATCTCCCTGTCGGCCGATGGCTGGTGACCACACATCCACGCAAACGGCACACCATGGCGAAGGTACATGGAGAGTGTGGGGGGACGGGAACGAACTCTTCTTCCTCATTTCTTCTTTCTTGTTCTTCGTCCTCAAAAATTACAAGAGGGGCTTGAGGGAGCATGAGGTTCCATGAAAATTAGGGTACTACGTATGAGACCCTAGATCTCTCAGCCGTGTTTCGACTCTCATGCATGCAGTTGATACCGACACATTACCACATGCAAACATGCATATGATGAGTTTATCATTTCTTTAAAAAGATACAATGCTGTTGGCAGCACATGAGTTTATCATTTCTTACAATGTCTCACCATTGACGGATTCCATCACAAGTAATCTCCGCATTTAGCTCGCAACATTGTACTCATAATAAGCACTTTTCAGTACACAGTACTGGTATGTTATGGTATAGTTATATAAAATTTAACTGTTAAATATTATAGATAATTTAGAAATTGCTACATTGTGTGTGTGTGTGTGTGTCTTTTAGAATTTTATTTTCTAAAAAAATTACTCATGTATACTTAGCCACACTATATGTGAAGGTTTCGATAGTATACAATTAATATTGGCGGTCCGATATTTTTATATACCGGTGATTTTGAAACACTATTGTAGCATGTGTGTACGTAAAACACTACCGGTGTTTTAATTTTTTCTGCGGCCAACACTAAATGGTGTTAATCACTAGACCGCAAGCGTACGTTCGAACGATCACCAGCTAGCTACAAGATCGATCGATAGATGCTAGATAGTGGAGAGATCTAGCTAGCTAGGTCGAGGTCCGGCCTAGCTTCAATAATGCGGCAGAAGGAGGCCCTTTGTGAAACGTTTCACATGCTTTGCGCAATTGCAAACAGTGCTGGGGGATCCGATCACATCATGGTTTTTGTCACCGGCCGTATGCATGCGACTCAATTGCAACAACGCACCGGGCCGGCGCCAAGGGGACCATCCATACGGCGGCCAGCCGGCCAGGGACCAACTCTATCTCTTCCCGGCACTCTAAAAAAAAATCTATCTTCCCGGCCGGGATCTCACTTTATGCGCATGCCACTGCCTCTCACTAAAATTGATTCTCTACTTGATACAATGACGTGGAGCTCTCCTGTGTATTCGAAAAAAATATTAGTTTGCAAAGTAGTCTAGACAGTATTATAGTCTCCTGTGAAGAGCAACACATGACACACTATATATTCGCCTTCGCCCTGCTGTTTCTGTGAAAGAGCAACAAGAGAACATGGAGGAGGAAGTGGGGAGGAGAGGGATCCCTTCCCTGCTGAAGTTGCTGTCACCGCCTGAAACTGACACTTCTTCTTCTCTGCAGCAGGAACACATCGCCTCTAACATTACCCAGGTGCAGCATTCTCTGTGGTCTTTATCCTGGCATCTGGTTGCATTGGGTTTGTATCAGTTTATTATTGTCCTGCCTATTCGCATGTTCTTCGCTGGCAGGATCTGTTTCCATGAATTAGTGTTGGTTTGAAGTAGCATATATATATATACTGAGATACATGCATGGGAGGTGTTTCGTTGGGCAACCACCCATGATGAGGTGGTGCACCATGAGTCAATTCCTCAAAATTGGTGGAGTTGTTTCTAATTTTTTTCCCATCATCTAATAAAACTTTCGAAAAAAAGAATGAGTTGGTGGTGGTGGTGGTGGATCAACTCATTCCGTTTCACAAACCAAACATTGTAAAAGTATAAGAAGTGAGAAGATGATCAGTTAACTCATTTCTCAAACCAAACACCCGTGATGTTATACCGAGTCCAGTTTCATGCAGCTTGTAGGATGGACGCCACTGATAGAACTGAAGAGAATCACTGAGAAGGATGGTATCAACGCTCGGATTGTTGGCAAGATAGAGTTCTACCAGCCACTCGGCTCCATCAAGGACCGTGGCGCTCTGAGGTATCTATCTTTTTTTATTTGTGTCTTATTTTATCATCAGAAGATTTGTAAGTGTGACTCATTTTTCATTTTATTTATTTTCAATTTTTAAATAAGGCAGTCCCATTAATTTTTCACCTGTCATGCATTGCCAATATCCGGCACTGTGACTGTGATAGATGTTCTTCGCAGAATGATTGAAGATGCAGAGGAGAAAGGGCTGATCTCCCCTGGCTGCACCACGCTTGTCTAGCTAACGAGCGGTAACATGGGGATAGGCTTGGCGTACATTTCTCTGCTCAGAGGTTACAGGTTCGTCGCAGTCATGCCTGCAGGGGACTCGCTCGACAAGCACATCTTGCTCAGGTACCTAGGAGCCGATGTGGCGTTGACCGGTAAGGATTGCAGTTGCAGCCACGGAGCTGATTGCTACTTTTCGCATTTGCAAGACTGGCATTTCATGCTGAAATCTAGTGTAAAATGCTGTGCTGTTTTCAGATCCTACGCTTGGCTTTCAGGGACAACTTGACAAGCTGGAACAGCTCAAGAAAGAAATACCCAATGTGCATTTCCTTGACCAGACAGCAAATGCAGCCAACCCTGAAGCACACTTTGCATGGACTGGTTCGTGCCGCAAATTCTTACAAAGGTCACCTAATGTAAAAGAGTAATAACTGATAATAAACTTACCTATAGTCTATGAAAAAGTAGAGGTGGTTTACATTAACCTTTTGACCCGGATCTGAAAAATGTACATTAACCTTTTGACCCGGATCTGAAAAATGTTGTGTTGCATGACATATTTGCGCATGTCCATTTGTATTTAATTAATTAGGTCCTGAGATTTGGAAGGATACAGCGGGCACAGTAGACATCTTTGTGGCCGGTGCAGGCACAGGAGGTACTGTGTCTGGTGTCGGCAAATACTTGAAGATGAAAAACCCAGCTGTGAAGGTCATTTGTGTTGAGCCTGCTGAGAGTCCAGTTATTTCAGGTAATTCTGCCGGTAATCCCAAATCATGTAGAGTTGTAAACATAAAATACCTCACCGACTGATGAAATGCTACAATAAATTATAATTAAGTTATTAAAAATTGTTGCAAATATTTTACTGCACAAGTGTTTGCTAATTTTTGTTTTAGGTGGCAAACCTTCTCGGCATAAAATTCAGGGACTTGGCCCAGGATTTGTGCCCAAGAACCTGGACATATCAGTCACTGATGAGATCATTACAGTAACGGCGGAAGATGCAATGGTCAACGCAAGGAGGTTGGCGAAAGAAGAGGGCCTGCTAGTTGGCATATCATCTGGAGCAAATCTGGCAGCTTGCCTGAAGGTGCAAACTCTAGTTCTTCTGACAGGATCCAGCTCAATTTAACTTTTTTTTTCTTTTCCATCTTTGCTTTTCTTACCTTATTTTTTAAAATGTACTTCTAGGTGGCATCACGAGAAGAGAACAGAGGGAAGATGATTGTCACTGTGTTTCCCAGTGGTGGCGAGAGATACATGAACTCCGACCTCTTTGCAGCCGTGAGAGAGGAATGCATTGCCATGACCTTCTGATCTTGATGCTTCATGCTTGTGTAGTGGTGATCTGGCATGGCTCAGCATATAAATTGCACCATTGATCCAAGGTGGAACTTCGCAAACTGTCGAATAAGATTTCTAAACATAATCATTCCATTGAGCGTTGCTGTAGTTGGGCGTGCTTATTTGATTCATAGTTTTGCATATTGACAAACAACTTCTGGCAAAGGAATTGTACCACGAATCATTAACTAACTGAGAGGTACCAGATCATAGGTTCCATCGGACTGTAGAATTCTGGACAGTATTGTTGAGTCACCAAATCATAGTAAACTGACTTTTGCATCTCCATCCTTGTCAAATCCACACTTCGGCAGGTACTCCCTCCGTATTGCAAATAAAAGACGTTTTGGACAAGATTTGGGTCAAACATTGGGATTATAAATCTTGAATAACTACTAAGTTGTTTAGTTTGGAAATATAAAAATTATATCAATAGATTTTGCTTGAAAAGTAGTTTCATACAAATGTAGATATATAACTTTTCAATAAATATTTTTGTAGAAAGTGGAAGTGGTCAAAGTTATGCTTTGGAGACCGTGTTGCTCTCCTAAACGTCTTCTAATTGCAATACTTAGGGGGTATATCCTATTGCATAAATTCGCATTTGGTTTGTTAGATGAGTGTCACACCCCAATTGTCGACGAATATTGCGTCATCCAATCTCTCTAGCTTGGTCCAGGCCATCTGACTGACTCTGGTCAAGTTTGACATTTAAATCGATCGGTGCCTTTGTGCTGCAGCACTAAATTGCAATAAGCTGGCCACAATAGATATCGGTACAAGCATCATCAATTCATCATCTGATGGATGCAATCCGGTTTAGTAAGAACTCTCCACTTCATATCTGATAGATTGCCATGACAGTATGACACCCTAGGGAATAGAACGTGTTCTAAAATAATACAGGGTTTGTAATCTTCATTTAGCGACGATGTTCTGTTTTGCTCCTGACTACCCTGATTTCCATGGAAACCCCCAAGCCCTCCGTACCAAATTTGCTCGCCTATAGTCTATAGATGTATGATATTGTCTTCTCTCCTGATATTATTCTCTTCTGATAGAACTAGAAATCTTGACACAGCTTTGCTGCGCCTTTTGGGGTGTTTAAAATAACTTTTGCTTGCCTCGTCAGTTGTCATAAACTCATAATGTAAGCTTTGGTAAACCTAAATTTTGGAGCTACCTAGAGAATGAACTTTTGATGCTCTGTAGGTGGTTCTTCACTGAGATGTATTGTAAAATAGCACGTTTTTGTGTCAGACATACACCGTGTATTGTAAAAAATCCAAGGGAAACTAATTTACCCGCCAAATGATTTGTGTTAAATAGACGTACAAGCGCTTTATAAAAGGGGAGGGTAGGTATCAATAGATAAGCCCCTCTGTATGCAAGAGTATAACCAGAGCGTGATTACGGCTGCCAAGATAGCATCATCAGAGGTCTGCAATGGTAAAGGAATTCATATGCTCTTATGTTTGCATTAATCGCTTCAGGTCTCAGACTTCTGATCTTACAATACACTTGATCATATATCAACAAACAAGAATGAAGGCACCTGGAAAAGAATCGACAATCAATCCTGAGAAATACCGTAAGAATGGAGAAACCCTTATAGGCAGTGCAAAGATAATTACACAATCATATAATACCATCCGATTGCATACAACTGAAACACAAGACGCTAACAGAAGTCCCAAACCATTAACCATCCACCAACACATCACAGTGCTCCAGACAACGGCAGCCTAATAACATCACCGGCTCACAGAAACAGACCGAAAAAGCTCCTGGGCAGTTCAGTGGAAAATACTGCATCACCAAGAACCATCGCAAACATATATGGATAATGGGGCCCCAGGATTACTGCTGCTTGCACTCCGATGGTTGATCAGCATTTCCTTGTGGCACCTTCTGCGTTACCTGTAACAGACCATGTGTTAGATATGCACCCTGGGATACTACCACCAGGGGGGAAATGTTAGGAATTTGGGACACTTCAGTTAGGTGTGGAATTACCTTTTGTTTGCGGCCCGAGCCCGACTGCTCAAACAATTAGAAAGGAAATGTATTAGCAAGGGCCAAGGCTGAATGACCACATTTAAAGTTTCTGACGGATTTTGCTGTACTACTGCAAGCCTACCTTCCTTGCTGGTTTGCTTTCTTCCTCCTCGTCCCCGTCCTCATCATCCTCTTCCTCTTCCTCTTCCTCATCTTCATCTTCATCCTCGTCCTCATCATCATCATCCTCATCATCCACCTCAAAATCATCAGCTTGCACAGCCTCACCGGTAAACCAGGAAACAGCATGAGGGATGATCTTATCCCTTATGGTGGTCCTGAATGACAATTTCAGTAATATCAGGATATGAACCACAAAACAAAATACCATCAACAGGTGCAACGGATTCAGGAAATGATAATGAGGCACTTACCCAATGTCATAATCATGCTCCATTTGACCCTGCAGCTCATCAGCCTACAGAGAAAGTTGAATGTAGTTTATTAGAGAGTGATAGAAAGTGTGATAAGTTCAACAACAGATCTTAGACGTACAGTATCTTCATCAATGTCCTCCTCATCTTCAGGGACCTCTGGGGGATTGAAGAAGTTGAAGAAACTCTCACACACTTCAGTTTTGGTAATAGGCTTTGCATTCTTTGAACCTTTCTTCGGTTTCTTTTTTAAAATCTTCTGTGTAAGGTTTTTCCCAGGATACCACTCAATTTCAGTTCTGCAGTTAATATTGTTTATTTATTAAGACACACGCACAGAGCCATACCAATGAAGAATAAAGTGACATAGAGTACCACAGATGAAAAGAAAATACAAAATATAAAAGTACCAACCCAATTGCTTTCTCCAAAATCGGATCATCTTCATCAACCATGTGGTAGGTCTTTGTTAGGATGGAGTTCTTGAAGAAAGGATTTGTATCAAAGAAAAACTCCAACTTGAAACCCTTAGGATCCTCAATTCTGGACCACTTGATATCTTTTAAATACTTCAAAGCGGCTTCATCGCGCTCTTGTATCTAAAATTAAGTGTAAATCTAGTCAGCAATACAGAAGTGTATCTAAAAATAGACACAGAAAAGAGGGGCAGGGCACAATATTACCTCCTCAGACAAGATTTCATTTGTTTTCATAGCAGTAAGCCAAAAATCAGGAACTCCTTTAGCTGATAAAGGGTGCAAAATATAAATCAGATATTCAGAATGGGAATTATAGAGTTAAAGTTCAATTTCATACCATCTGATTCTTTTCCCTCAGCAGCATTTTCACTGGTTGGTTCATCACTGACACCTTCTACCTCCACTACTCCATTTACAATGTCATACCTCTGAAAAGAAAACAAAAAAATTCAAGTCCAGAATTTGCACACAATAGATACCCTAGAAGATGGATCTTTCTACAAGATCATGGTGAAAATACAATATACAAACATAAAGCAAAATTTTACCTTTGTGTACAAAGGTTCATACAGCTTCTGGTACTTTGCTTCAAGTGCGGCTCGTTCTTCAAAAAACTTTGCCTCAATCTCATCATGTTCACCCTATGTCATCAGAGAGGAAAGGTTGGTTAAGAGCATGCTAAAGGACCACAGTGAGAGAGTTTAGAGCCCCCCACATAGGCATATCACAAGTTAACACAGTTTAGTTTGGTGCTACCATTGATAGAAAAAGGACAATCAAGAAATTAGTGCACTAGAAAACTTGCGCGTGCAAGTCATCAAGAAAGATGGAAGATTTTATAAACTAAATTGAGCAAACTTGTTCCTCAATTATGTAATACAAATTTACAAAAAAAAAATCATAGCAGTCTGCATCAGCAAACTGAGATAGGACATCACAGAAGAGAATGGAAATTATGAATCACAGGTTCAATTAATACACTGTTTGTAAAATTTGGTAAGGGCTCTATATTGTCCTCCCTTATATCACAAGTACTAAGGACTGAAACTGTATGTTAGAGATGTTTCTTATTCAAGTATGATTCTGCCAAGACAGAAGACATCTTATCAAAGGAAACTTCATGGTAAATCCAGAATTAAGGATAGAATACTTCTATAGTAAGATTAGTAACAGAAACTGAAGATTGGTGGTTGTTATTAACAGCCAACAGCAGCCATATACACCTAGAATTTTTGGATATCTAGTTAGCATCATCAAATGGAACATTCCACTACAGAGGTCAAATTTGAGTTCCAATCCCAATAAACCAAGTAAAAGGTCCACCAATCGTAGCAACTAAACATTGATCACTTCATGAGTTGTAATCTCATGTTCCAACAGTCAATGCCAATTTACAAGCAATTCATCGATCAGACTTACAGCTACTCAAAGAACACAAATTAATACAAATATCCTGCAAGTTCAAAATCAATTCTGATGTAACTACATCTATGGTCAACAAAAGCTGACCGATAAATATAACAAAACAACAAATTGCCATTGCCCTCCGCTAGACAACACTAAAATTAATCTCAGGCAATTGACTAAGGATCAGCAGAGCATGCTTCAGCATCACGTTCATGCAACCTATTTCATCAATTCATCCTAAAAAAAGACAATGCACAGGAAGCAAGCTAAACCTGAAAAATTGTAACAATACACTTCAACATAGCATTCAAATGATGTTTCTAAACAGTCACATCAGTGACAGAAATTTGCATTTCAATATTGCATTCAAATGATGTTCCAAAGCAGCCATATCAGTGAAAAAACGTACAGATTTGTGTCAAAGGACAAAGGGAAACAGTGTTGAATCTACCTGGATCTCTCTCAAAAACTCGACGCGCTTCCTAACATTGGGCGATAGCGTCTCTAGCACATCGGCGTGCTGACCTGCCAAGCTCTGCAGCTTGTCCTGATACCAAATCGGATCATACATTAACAGAAGGCACAGAACACATCAGAGTTAAACGGGATGGAAATTGCATAAACCATCACAAACCACAGAATCGAACGGAAATTACATACGGCCAATCGCCCAAATCGACGTACCTTTAAGGCATTGACGAGGCCGGCGCGGTCCTCGGCGCTGAGAGCTGCAGACAAACCACACGGATCGATTAGGGGGGAGCTCAAGGATGAGCGGATGCGATACGGTGTCGGCGGAGCGGAGGTCACCTGCGGCGGCGGCGGGGAGGGAGGCGTTGAGGTCGGCCAGGTCGAAGGTATCCTTCTCGCCGCCCATCGCTAGTTCTTCGGCGAGGCTCGGATCGCTCTCGATTCGGAGTTCGCCGCCGCGCCGCCGAAGAGAGAAAGAGAGGGCGCGGAGCTGGGCGGCGAGAGGAGAGAGAAGGGATGCCACTAAAACCCTAGTCTCCCGGGTATAAGAAGGGGGAGAGGCGCCGCGAGGAAGAGGCGCGTGTGTTTTGCATTTCAGACCTTCGAATGTGTGCAAAACTAGCAATGCCCCCTCCACTTGAAGAGAGAGCGCGTGTGTTTACATTTTTTTTCAAAAATAAAAAAGTTGCGTGTTTGGGGGTCATTTTGAAAAATTAAACTGCGACCTCTAAAAAAACAACTCAAACAAATGGAAAAATAAAACTGCGACATCTATACTCTAGATTTTCAGATTTTAATTAACTTTCTGCCAAAAGGATGGTTTGATTAAACACGACACGATGTCTATGTACAATATATTTAAGAGTTAAAAGTTCTGATAGATTATATGATTATAATTTATTCACTGCTATATATCTAAGCTAACACATGGGCAACTAAGAAGTATAGGACATGATTGGATGATTCTCATGATGGACAAGTTTATTTCCTTATATATGGTTTCATGCTATGTGGAAGAGTCTAGACAAATCCTCATTCATTTTTTATGTTAATAGAATCATTAGAAACAAAAAACTCATAAAAATGTATTTTGCACTGTCATAATTTTTTGCATGTCAAAATTTCAACAACATTGAGTTTTCGGTCAAAGATTGTCGGTGCGGAAAGTAGTCCCGACACTAACTAGTAAGAGCGCTCAGATCTATCTCTCGATGGCCGGTGCTAAGCAACTAGTGACACGAGGTTTATCCTGGTTACGGCCGGAGCCGTACGTCCAGCAGTGGTGTGCTCGAGGCACTGTATTGCGTTGCACCGTAGTGCTTGCAGAGGGGAGCTACAAGTGTGGTGGGAGAGGAGGCAGGGCCTCCACGCCCCTGAGGTTTGACTGAGGCAAAGTGCCAATATCGTGGTGAAGGCAGTGAGCGTGTAAGTGTGCTCGCCCTCGTCCCCCGCGGCAAGGGGACCGCCCCCTCCTTTTATAGGCCAAGGGGAGACGGTTTACAATTGTGCCGCACTATTCTAGTGACGTGTAGCGGTAGGCGCACAGTGTTGTGGAGTAGACGGCCGTCCTGGCGAATCTCGCTTCTGGTAGAGCGTCGTGGCGTGCCCAGTGTCCGCCCGGGAGTGGCTTCGAGGGTGGCGGTGTGGGAGCTTCTTCCCTGGTCGTCGTCCATACGCTGACTCGAGGGTGCGGTTGACGGGAGGCCGCAAGGCGCACAGCAGCAGGCGTGGTGGCGTCTTGTCGTCCTGTACTTCCACAGCGTCGGGGATGGTGTTACAGCGCCCAGGATGGCACTGTGCTGGCGGGGATGGCTGCAAAGGGGCGATGGTGACGGAGGGGACGCGCCTCACTGGACTGACGTTCGTCCCCCTTTCGAGGGATCTGCCGTCCTCTTTCGAGCGTGTGGCGCGCGGGCCGTACGAGAGTTGGTAGCACAGTGTCACGGAGCTGACACTGGCCTTACCGCACAGTGTCGTACAGTGGCGGGGATGGCCTCACCTAGAGGGTTGGCGGAACAGCGCCGGGATATGATTCCCAGGCGTGTCAGAGGCGTGGCGCGGATTCGTCTTTGACTCGGGCGCCTGCATGTGTCAGAACACTAAATGCTCCGGTCGGGGGGAGTAGGTGTGGGAGCGGCGAGCCCGTGAGAGCCTCGAGCGAGGCGGAGCCTCACCCGAGGGGGTGTCCAGCCCTCGAGCGAGGCGGAGCCTCACCCGAGGGGGTGTCCAGCCCTCGAGCGAGGCGGAGATTTGTTAGTGCGGTGTTGTATCCCTCGAGCGAAACGGAGTTTCGCCCGAGGGGGCGTGGGCTGACTGTTCCGGTGTGTTGCTGACGCCTCCAGGTCCGTGGGCCCCCACTACTAGGCCGTGACTGTGTGTTATGTTTTGTGAGTTCGTTTGCGTTATTTGCGAAAGAAAATGGGTTTTCCCCCGGTTGTTTAGGGGACCCCTAGGGCTGTCCCCGACAGTAGCCCCCGAGCCTCTGCGGTGATATCCGTTAGGATCCCGCAGAGGCTGATGCTTGCTGATGGGACGTTCTTCCCTCCTGGACGCTGTGTCGTTCCGTGGGGGGCGCTAGCGCACCCGTGGGTGTAGCCCCCGAAGCCTTGCAGGAGCGTGGGTGCTCCTGCAAGGTTTTTTCGTGGAGTCTGCCGGTGTGTGAGGTGTTAGTTTCAACCGGTGTCGGCAATATTTCAACCAGCCTCGGCGGTGCCATGCGCACGTACTTGGCACACGTCTGCGTCCGGTGCATTGCCAGGAGGTGTAGCCGTGCGTCGAGCCCTCGAGCCCGAGCCCAGTTAAGGTGATCGAGGGGTGCTCTTTGTCTTGTTTATACGTCCCCTCGCCGTCCTTCCGCGGGACAGAGGGTCGAGGTAACCGCAACTCCCATCGAGCGGGTCGTGAATTGCGGGTTCCTCATTGAGCTGTTATCGGGTGATTCAAGTGGACGCTCATGCCCCGTTCGATAAGGGTTGGCTCGTGGTCCGGAGACTCGTCCATGAAAGTGCTTACGCAGGTTTGCTAGGCAGGGCTCGGTCCCGTTCACTGGGGCCCGAGGGTACGGAAGCTCTCCCTTGATGGGATCCCTCGACTAGCTGCCCTCGTTGGCTCTTAATACGACACGTGGGGCGCCCTCGAGCTGGTGAGCTCGAGGATAGGCTCGAATGCACGCGCCCTCGTCGTCCCTGACTCTGTCGATCCGGGGCACCTGTTCGAACCCTTCAAGGGTCAGGCTTCGAACCCCTGATCAGTAGGGCCGTTGCGGGGTGGCAGCTAGGTGCCCCCGTCTTAGTTGCATCTGCAGGGTTCGTGGGTTCGCGACCGACCCAGCCCTCGAGCTGCTAATCAGTAATCCTCCGGATTCGAGGGCACCTGTGGCGCCCGCTCTCACCGAGCGGGTCTCGAGACCACTGGTCGTTAATCGCACCCTTCGAGGGTCTGGGTCCTCGAGCCCTTGGCTCGGGCTATGTGGCGGTTACACTTACTTGGTAAGGAACCGGGTCATTTAATGATCGCAGTTGTGGCAGTGGCCGTGCGCTGCGGGCGCGCCTTTTTAGGCGGCACAATCGCGCGCGTAGTGGGCGACATGGGGGCGGACGTGATGGGCCGCCGCGACCCTTCGGTTGTCGCGCCGCAATGATCGCGCGTGCGCGTCTCCTGCCGTTTTGGTGTGGTGGGGTCCGCCCGCCAGTCGCGGGCGCAGCCGCCTGCAGTTAATGCATGCGGCGCATGCGGTTCGGGGAGCGTGGCTCCCCCGGATCTATAAATCGAAGGAGAGAAAGGGGGAGGTCCCTTACCTCATTACTTAGCATCCGCTGCTTCTTGCGTCTTGCCTTTGTTTCCCGGCTACGCGCCCCCTTGCTCTCGCCCGCTGCTCGCTTCGTCTTCGCACGCCGCCGCCAACCGCAATGGCCCCGCCCCAGCCGGTCGTGCTGCTGGGCCCGCTGCCGTGGAACCGTTCCACGGTGACGAAGTTCGCCTTGAATGAGCTCGTAAACAGCGGTCAATTGGCACCGAACGTGGAGGGGTCGCCCCCGACGTGGATCGTTCCGCCGTACGACTACGTCGTCAGCTTCATCAGGCATCATGAGCGCGGCTTCGCCGCGCCGGCGAGCCGCTTCATGCGCGGACTGTGCCACCACTACGGGGTGGAGCTTCACAACTTCGCCCCAAACGCGATTTCACAGACGGCCACCTTTGTTGGCGTCTGCGAGGGGTTCCTGGGGATCCCCGTGAACTGGGATCTCTGGGTCCACCTGTTCCGCGTAGAGCTGCACACGCTCGCCACGGCCGAGACGCGGGTGCGTCGGGCGGTGCGCGCCAGCGGCCTGTCGATTTCACTGCGGGACACGCGCTGGGAGTTCTACATCCCCTGCACGATGACGTCCAACAACGCGGAGTGGGAGAGGGGGTGGTTCTACCTCCGCAACGATGGCGTCAGCCTTCCCCCTACACCGGCAAGGTGCTGAAGGAGAAGGTCGACTCCTGGCACCACGGCGTGTCTCCCTCCTCGCACCAGGCGCGGCTGGATTCACTCTTGAACGGGTGGAAGGGACTGGCAGACGCCGGGCTGGGGGCGGCTTCGGTCCTCGCCAACCTCCACCACGGGCGGATCGTCCCCCCTCATGGAGAGGGAGCTCCGCATCTACGAGATGAGCGAGGCGGCCAACCCTACGTCGTTGGCGCGTTCGCGGTTGCTGAACGATCGCTTCCCTCGAGAGTACGCGTCCACGAGGGCGAGGCGCGCCATTAGCCTCAAGGCCGGGCGGCACGGCAACGACGACCTCTGGTCGTTCGTTATGCTCCCCGACGCCCTGACGGTGAGTAGGCCTTCCTCCCTCCCTCGTTCTCTTGCGACGCATCGGTGCGGTCTTGACAGCTGTCTTTTTAGCAGAGGGTGACGGTGAACGCCGCGCGGTCTCACCCGCCAACGCCCCGAGCCCAAGCGGTCGCCCGCGCCGCGCAGCGACGAGAGCAGGAGCGGGGCACGCGCAGGAAGGAGAAGAGGATCTGGCGGTGGGAGCACTGGGAGCAAGAGAGCGAGGAGTACCGGCTGCGTGAGTAGCAGGGCCTCCCCCCCGGCGACTCTAGAGAATTCGTCGTCAGAGGAGGGGGAAGAAGAGGAGAGCGATAGGGGGCGCCCCCCCCGAGAGGTGGAATCCCCCACCTCCGTCACCGAGGGCCGCAGAGGTGACAGAGGAGCGGCGCCCCGCGGCGGGCACGGGAGGCGCCCCGCCGCCGGCGGTCGGTAGAGGAGGTCGTGCGCACGCGCAGGCGCTGGAGAACGCCACAGGGATGTCGGCGAGCGCAGCGGCGGCGGCGACAGGCGCCATGGGGGCGCCTCCCGAACCCTCGAGGAAGAGGAAGCGAGGCTTCTCCAGTTTGAGGTAAGCGGCACTCTCCCCGGGCGCCCCTGATTTCGAGGGGCTGGAGCTCAATTTCATGTTTATGCGTTCGCAGGGTGGCGCCGACCATTCCGCCCTTGCGCCTGCTAAGGTGCTTAGGTCGGACGCGTTCGTGCCCACGAGGCAGCGCTCGTCGAGAGCACCACGGGTGGCAGGGAGCACGGCGGCGATGAGCGAGGCGTCGCGCGACACGGTCCCCGGCCATGGGGTCGCGGCGGAGAGGCGGCGGCCGTGGCCGCGACCACAACGGCGGCGACCGCCGCGTCAACGGTTCCACCCGCGCGCGTCCCCGCCGCGAGCGATCGTGCAACCGTGGTGGACATCCCCGACGATGACGCTCCGCCTCCCGGGTGGGGCCAATGGGAGAACTGGCCCGCGCCGGCCCCCGAGCCTCGCGGTGGGGGTGCTAGTGATGCGGGAGGACCCGCCGCGTGATGTCGCGGCATCCGCCGCACGCGCGCCGAGGCCTCGTCGTCATGCGCCCCCCACCCCCGCCTCAGATGTCACAGTGGCGCACCCGGAGCAGGAGCGGGAGCACGCCAGTGCGCCGCCGGCCCACTTTAACGAGGCCCAGGCCGAGCAGGCGCTGTGGCAAGAGTTTCGAGACCACGGCGCCTCTCTCAACAATACGCTGAACGAGGCGCTGCGGATCCACGGGGGTCCTGCGTGACGGGTTTTCCAGGTACGCGTTTTTTCTGTTGGATTTTGGAGTTTCTCCCCCCTCGTCTCTTCCGCGTTCGTGCTTCTCCTGACTCAGTTTCTCTCCTGCCTTGTCCGCCGATGACAGGAGTTGGAGGGTCAAGCCCGGGAGAGGTACGACCGCCTCGACCGCCTGAGCTACGAGCGCAACTGGTACCGGGACCAGTATGACGCCCTGGATGCTCTCATCGAAGCCCTGCGAACTGACAACGGGTGGCTGGAGTACCGACTGGAAGTTGTGCGGGACGCGTTCCTGGACCAGGGCGCCCAGGCTGCGGAGAACGCCACCGCAGTCGAGAGGGTGACGACAGCGCTGCTGGAGCGAGACGAGGCGCCGCGGAAGGCGCACGAAGACCTGGCCGTGATGCGGACCGTGGCGGCGGAGTGGGAGACGAAGGTCGCTTCGACCCGCGCCCAGCTCCAACAGGACCGCGAAACCCTCGAGGGAGTGCGGTCCTGGCAGAGTCAGGCCGAGGAGAGGGCCAAGGAGGCCGAGCAGCTGAGAGTCGAGCTGGCGGAGAAGGCTACCGCGCACGCCACGGCGGAGGGGCAGCTCCAGCAGGAGTAGAGCGCGCGCTAGCAGGCGGAGGCTCGGCTCCAGCAGGAGCGATCCGCTCTCGAGGAGGCCTGAGCTGCCCTCGAGCGTGAACGCATGGCGCTGGAGGAGCCACAAGGTCAACTCCAGTGGGAACGTGCTGCGGTCGAGGAGGCGCGGGCTACCCTCAAGCTCCGGGACGAGGAGATCTCGCGACTCGACGGGGAGCTGAACCAGCTGAGCGTCTCCCACGAGGATCTACACCAGGACGGCGAGGAAAAAGATGCGGTGATCCTTGACCTGCAGCAGGCGGTCGAGACCGCGCACACGACCCTTGAGGCGGAGAAGAAACAGGTCGAAGGTGTGTTATCCCTTTCTGCCTTTCGTTTGTCAGTTTGATTCATTCGGGATTCGCTCCCGATTTGATTCGCGCTTTGGTTTTCAGGCCTGTGGAACGCTCTTGGGAACTTGGTGACCCAGGCGTAGGCTGTCCAGACGGCCTACAACTCCTCGCAACAGGAGTTGGAGGAGCTGCAGGCCGCCGCCCTCGAGGCGTGCCAGGGGGTCGAGGAAGGCGAGGTGCACGTCGGGAGCTCGATGGCAAGTCGCCTCCGCGCCCTCAGTAGGCACATCACTCAGTGCATGCGCCGCGCTCTTCACCTGGGAGTCCAAAAGGCCCTCGGCGTGGTGGCTTCCCACTACCAGGTCGATCTCGAGGCCATCTCCACGGGCTACGTCGTCCCTGTCGGCGTCGACGGCGAGGTGGCGATGAACCGTGCGGACGCGCTCGCTGCTCCTGCCGCTGTCATCCTCGTCGAATATTTCATGGACTTCCTCCTCCCAGACGCCCCTCCGTCTGGTGGCCCCCAATCCTGAAAGTAGCTGGGCGTTCGAGCCCTTTGTGTTTTTGTGTTAGCATTTGAGCCACGTGGCTATGTAATGAACTTTTGTTGTTTGAAACATTTATATGCAAGTTGGAGCACTTGTTATTTATTTTAGCAGTTGTGTTGTTCTACCATCTCATTGTCTTAGGTGAACCTTGGCTGGGAAGGTTTCGTTCGCACGAGTAGCATGTAGGCAAAGCAGCGAGGGGGGAGGGCCGTATCCTGCTGGAGGTGTGGGCTATCCCCAACTCGCGCTTCTTCGCCCTTTGTCTACTCGTGTCCTGCGTAGATTCACCCAAAGTTTGGGTCGAGGAATACTTAGCACGTTTGCGACGAATTTTTGAAAAAATGGGACCATTTTTTTGGGAGGGATGCCCCCACAATAGCCCCCGGGGGGACTTGGTTTTCAGGAGAAAGCCGAGTCGCCCTTTGATTTTATTAACTCGATATAATTTACATTTGTACAGACAATTGGGGTGTTGGGTATGTAAATTACAAAAGAAACTTGGAAATCCTTTCTAAGGGTAGAAGCGACGTAGCTGTTGGATGTTCCAAGCGTTGGTGAGTTCCTCGCCGTCCTCGTTGGCCAGCTTGTAGGTGTCGGGCTTGAGCACTTTGACAACGACGTAGGTCCCTCCCGTGGGGGTGATAACTTGTGGCAGCCTCGATTGTCTTGGAGCAGCCTTAGGACTAGTCCCCTTCGTTGAAGTCTTGGCACCGTATCTTCTGGACTTTGTACCATCTCAGCGCCTAGTGGTACCTTGCTGAGTGCATCAGGGCCACGGTGCGTGCCTCGTCCAATTGGTCCAGCGAGTCCTCGCGGGCTCGCTGGTTAGCGCCCTCATTGTAGCCCTTGACTCTGGGCGACCCATATTCTAGATCCGTGGGGAGAACGGCCTCTGCGCTGTAGACTAGGAAGAACAGGGTGAATCTCGTGGCCCTGCTCGGGGTGGTCCTGAGGCTCCACACGACCGCCGGCAGCTCCTAGAGCCATTTTCGGCCGGACTTATTCAGCCTGTCAAAAATTTTGGGCTTGAGGCCTTGTAAGATCATGCCATTGGCCCGCTCCACTTGACCATTGGTCTGTGGATGTGCGAGAGCCGCCCAATCCACGCGGATGTGGTGTGTGTCGCAGAACTCCAGGAACTTCCTGCCGGTGAACTGGGACCCGTTGTCGGTGATGATGGAATTAGGCACCCCGAACCGGTGGATGATGTCAGTGAAGAACGATACGACTTACTCTGCCCTGAGATTTGTTATTGGGCGCACCACAACCCACTTGGAGAATTTGTCTATGGTGACTAGCAGGTGGGTGTAGCCCCCGAGCGCCTTTCGCAAAGGCCCAATGATGTCTAGCCCCCATACGGCAAAAGACCATGTGATGGGGATCGTCTGTAGGGCGTGAGGTGGGAGGTTGATCTTGCGGGTGTAAAACTGGCACGCCTCGCAGGTGCACACGACCTCGCTGGCGTCAGTGATCGCGGTGGGCCAGTAAAAGCCTTGGCGGAACGCGTTGCCCACGAGGGTGCGCGACGCTGCGTGATGGCCGCACACGCTCGCGTGGATGGCCCTGAGGAGCTCGTGCCCCTGGGGGATGGGTATGCACCGCTGCAGGACGCCTGACGTGGCGCGCTTGTGCAGCTCGCTGTCAATGAGGGTGGACGATTTGGCCATCCTGGCTATGCGCCTGGCCTTGGGTCGATCTGAGGGAAGCTCCCCTCGATCCATCCAAGTGATGTACTTGGCCCCCCAGTCCTCCGCGCGGGGGACTGGCTCTGTGTCCATGGCCTCAGCCTCATCCGTGTCGTACCCCTCGAGCAAGGAGAGCACAAACGCCTCGTTCGAGGGGTCCTCGTCCATAGGCTCCGCGCCCGTCGGATCCGAAGGAGCCCCCGAGGGTTCCTCTTGACTCGAGGGCGTCGGCTCGATAGTGACGGACGGTTTCGCAACGTCCCGTGCAAAAACGTTCGGGGGAACGGTGATTCGCCCTGACGCGATTTTGGCGAGTTCATCCGCCTCCTCGTTGTACCAGCGAGGGACATGATTGAGCTCGATGTCGTAGAACTTGTCCTCAAGGGCTCGTACGGCGTTGCAGTAGGCCTCCATCTTGTCATCGTGACAACTCGCATTCTTCATGACTTGGTCAATCACGAGCTGCAAGTCTCCCCTGACGTCAAGACGTTTGATGTCCGTCTCGATGGTGATTCGGAGGCCGCAAAGAAGGGCATCGTACTCCGCCATGTTGTTCGATGTGGGAAAATGCAGGCGTACCGCGTACCTCATGTGTTCCCCGAGGGGTGAGATGAAGAGCAGGCCCGCGCCCGCC
The DNA here is from genome assembly GCA_947561735.1 of Cenchrus americanus. Taxonomy (NCBI): domain Eukaryota; kingdom Viridiplantae; phylum Streptophyta; class Magnoliopsida; order Poales; family Poaceae; genus Cenchrus; species Cenchrus americanus. Next base: position 84,954,641 of record OX387240.1, on the reverse strand, counting down.
CCCGTTTTCATCACCGACCCGTCGAAGTAGAGGGTCCAACACTCGGCCTGGATTTGCGGCGGCGGCAGTTGTGTTTCCGTCCACTCGGCAACGAAATCCGCCAAGATCTGGGACTTAACCGCCTTGCGCGGCGCGTAGGCGAGCGTCTCGCCCATAAGTTCCATAGACCACTTAGCGATCCTGCCCACCGCGTCCGGGTTATGGATGATCGCCCCCAACGGGAACGAGGAGACCACCGTAACCGGGTGGGCCTCGAAATAGTGTCGGAGCTTACACGACGTGAGCACCACCACGTAGAGCAGCTTCTGGATCTGCGGGTAGCGTGCCTTGGTCTCGGACAACACTTCACTGATGTAATACATGGGCCTCTGGACAGGTAGGTCGTGCCCCTCCTCTGTACGCTCCACCGCGATGACGGCGCTGACCATCTGGGTCGTCGCGGCGACGTAGAGGTACAGAGGCTCGCCGCCCTGGGGCGGCGTCAAGATCGGCGCGTGGGTGAGCGTTGCCTTGAGTTTGTCAAGCGCCTCCTGGGCCTCGACGGCCCAAGAGAATCGCTCGTGCTTCTTCAGGAGTCGGTAGAGGGGCAGGCCCTTCTCGGCGAGCCGCGAGATGAAGCAACTCAAGGCGGCAAGGCACCCCAACACCTTCTGGACCCCCTTGAGGTCTCGAATCGGACCCATCCGGTCGAGGGCCACGACCTTCTCGGGGTTGGGCTCGATGCCCCGTTGGGAAACGATGTATCCCAGCAACATGCCTCGCGGCACTCCGAAGACGCACTTCTAGGGGTTTAGCTTCACCCCGTCGCCCCACAGGCAATCGAACGCAATGCGCAGGTCGCTAACTAGGTTTTCCGCCTTCCTGGTCTTTACAACTATGTCGTCTACGTAAGCCTCAACTGTCCGCCTGATGTGGTCTCTGAAGATGTGTTGCATACATCACTGGTATGTAGCACCCACATTTCGGAGGCCAAACGGCATCGTTACGTAGCAGAACATTCCAAACGACGTGATGAATGAAGTCGCGAGCTGGTCGGACTCTTTCATCTTTATTTGGTGGTACCCGGAATAGGTATCAAGGAAACACAAAAGCTCACACCCTGCAGTCGAGTCAACAATCTGATCGATTCATGGCAAAGGAAAAGGAACTTTGGGACATGCTTTATTCAAACTAGCGTAATCTACACACATCTTCCACTTCCCATTCTTTTTCTTAACTAGTACAGGATTAGCTAGCCACGTAGGGTGAAAGACCTCCTTGATGAATCCGGCCTCGAGGAGCTTCCGCAGCTCCACTCCGATCGCCCGGTGTCGCTCTTCGTCAAAGCACCGCAGCCGTTGTTGCACGACTTGGGAGTAAGGTAGGATATCAAGGGAGTGCTTGGCGACCTCCCTCGGGATGCCTGGCATATCCGAGGGGCTCCATGCGAAGATGCTGACGTTGGCGTGGAGAAAGTCTACGAGCACCACTTCCTATTTCGGGTCGAGGGTAGAACTGACCCTCAACGCCTTGCCATCGGGGGCAGCAGGGTCTAGGGGCACCTCCTTCGTCTGCTCGGCAGCCTCGAAGCTGCTGGCATGCTTAGCAGTGTAGTCGAGGTCCTCATTGACCAACTTCTCCATGCTTGCGACGAGCGCTTCATCCAGCGCTATTGCCTTAGCGTGTTGTACGCACTCGACGTCGCAGTTGAACGCGTGCTCGATCGACGAGCCCACGGTGATGGCGTCGTTTGGCCCCGACATCTTCATCTTGAGGTACGTGTAGTTCAGGACCGCCATGAACTTGGCGTAGCACGACCGCCCAAGGATGGCATGGTATGCACCCCTGAACCCCACCACCTCGAAGGTGAGCATTTCCTTGCCGAAATTGACCGGAGTGCCGAACCAAACTGGCAGGTCGATCTACCCGATGGGCTGGATGCGCTTGCCCGGCGTGACACCGTGGAACGGCGTCGTGCTGGGCCGCAGCTGGTCCAACCCGATCCCCATCAGCCGTAGTGTGTGCGCGTAGAGGATGTTGAGGCTGCTGCCTCCGTCCATCAGCACCTTGGAGAACCGCGTGTTGCCGATGACTGGGTCGACGACCAACGGGTGCTGGCCCGGATTGGGGATGCGGTTCGGGTGATCCTCACGGCTGAAGGTGATGGCGTCCCCCAACTAGTCGAGGAAGGAGGGGGAGCCTTCTCCGTGGCGAGGACCTCGTGCCGCTCCCGCTTGCGCTGGCTGTTGGACATGTTCACGGTCGGTCCCCCGAAGATGAGGAAGACGTTCTCCACCGCCAAGAAGCCACTGACGTCTCCATCACCACCATCCTTCTTGGCCTCGCCATCCTTCGCGGCGGCGCGACTGTTGTACTTCTTGAGCATGTTGCACTGCTCGAGGGTGTGGTTGACCGGGGTCTTGTGGTACGAGCACGACTTCTTCAGCATGTCGTCGAACACGCCAGGGCCTCGAGGGGCCGCTCGAGGGCCCTTTCGGGTCGGGTCAACTGCGAGGGCGCCATCCCCGTCATCGTCGTGTCCCTACGCGCGCGCTTCGCGGTGCGGCTTCTTGCCCTTTTTGCCCCGCTTGTGTTTCTGCTGGGGCTCCTTGGACGTGCTGCCCTCCGTGGGCGCGTCGTCCACGCGCTTGCCTTTTTTGCCGTCGGAGATGGCCCCACTGCCTCCTCGCCGGAAGCGAAGCTGGTGGCGATGTCGAACAGCTCGTTGGAGTCGACCGGCGGGCTGCGCCCGAGCTCGCACACAAGGTCCCGACAGGTCATGCCCTCGAGGAAGGCGTGCACGATCTCGTACTGGGCCACGCTCGGGAGCTCAGTACAGCGCTTGGAGAAGCGCTGTATGAAGTCCCGAAGCGACTCGCCGGGCTTCTGGATGCACGCCCACAGGTCCTAGGAGTTCCCAGGGCGCACGTACGTACCCTGGAAGTTCCCTATGAACGTGCGCACCAGGTCGTCCCAGTTATGGATCTGACTGGGCGGCAGGTGTTCGAGCCATGTCCGGGCCGAGTCCGTGAGGTGCAGTGGCAGGTTGCGGATAATGACCTCGTCGGTGGTGGCGCCGCCTAGCTGGCATGCCAGACGGTAATCGTTGAGCCATACTCGAGGGTCCGTTTCCCCCGTGTACTTGTCGATCGAAGTGGGCTGACGGAAGCGTTGAGGGAAGCTTGTCGTGCGGATGTCCCGACTGAACACACGGGTTCCCGGGGGATCCGGTGTCGGTGAGCGATCCTCGCGACTGTCGTAGCGCCCGCCCCGTCGTGGGTGATAGCCTACCACCGCCCGCGCCTCCGTGTTGCCCGTTTGGCGGGTGTTGATGACGTTGTGGGCGTCGCCGTCCTGAGCCTGTTCGCGAGTGTCAAGGATTCGCTCCTTGACCAGCGTTCGGCCCTGGTTGGCCGGTTGTCCTACCGCACCGCCCGCGTGAACTGACGCCTCTGGCCTTGCGCGCCGCCGTCATCCCACGCGCTGCCCTGCTGGCGAATGCGAGACGCCGAGCTTTCGGCCTGTTGCACGACCGCCTGCTCGATGAGCGCCTGCGCCTCGCGGTGCAGGTTCTGCGCCTCGGGCGTAGAAGGAGCGGGCACGGCTCGCAGCAGCATCACAGCTGCGATGAGCTTCTGGCTCGCTCGCGGGGGCGTGTTCAGGGTGTTGACGTCGTAGTCGGTGTTGATGCGCTCGCGGGCCTGCTTGCCCAGCTCGCGCGCGCGTTCGTCGCTCACGGGAGCTTCTCCAGTGATGGAGGCGCGAAGCAGTCGCACCGCGCGGTACTCTTCCGCGAGCTTAACCTCGAGCTCGCGTGCTTGAGCCAGCTGCGCGTTGATGTCAGTGCCCCTCGCCGACGAGGTGAGGGGCGCGCTCGGCCCCGGGTTCTAGGGTACAGCAATCCCCGGGTTCCGGGGGGCTTCTCCGTCGCCAGCCCCCGCAGCGTTCGTGCTATCAGCCTGGTCGTCGACGATCACCACAAAGCACTCACGCGCGGGGTCGTATCTCCCGGTGCTGGAGTCGTCAGAGCAGCCGAACCAGTAGTCCGCAGCGTCGAGGAACCGCTGGAACATCATTGGGTCCGGTACGCCGGAGAAGTCCCACTCCGTGTACCCATGTGAGGTGGCGGGTGGCAGCTCGCTGGCGGAGCTGTGGTAGGACTCATCGTTGGTGGTGGCGATGAGGTTCCTAACCGCCAGGAGGTGGTGGTCAGGAAGGTCCTCGTACGCCGCCACGTCGGTGCTGGCGGACGAGTCGTACGTCATCGCGGCATTGTGCATCCCGTTGGGGAACCGCGGCTCGGGAATCGCACGCTCCCCCGTGGGTGCTGTCGTCGTCTCACTGGTGGGCGCGTCGCGTTTTGAGGCGACGCGCGCGGCCCGACGTCGTTCCATCCGCGCCCGGCAAGAGCGCCGGCCGAGCGTCGTCGGCGTCGAGGTGTTGAAGGGCTGCAGCGTCCGCTTGGGCGGGCGCCGGGGCATCAACAGCGAGCGTGACGGGAACCAATCCTGGCCCGGTCGACCGCCGCGGGTGGAGCTCGTCACGGTTGGTGATGCGCACGAGGTAGCTGTCCCCCGTGGCCTAAAAGTTCAGGCTCCCGAACCGGATTTCGAATTCGGCTGGGAGGAAGTCCGAGCTGCCCATGGAGTACCTCTGGGACCTATATTCGGTGCGGATCACCATCGAGATGGTTGGCGGAAAGCTGATCTTCAGCACAGTCTCCTACCTGGCACGCCAACTGTCGGTGCGGAAAGTAGTCCCGACACTAACTAGTAAGAGCGCTGAGATATATCTCTCGATGGTCGGTGCTAAGCAACTAGTGACACGAGGTTTATCCTTGTTCCGGCTGAAGCCGTACGTCCAGCAGTGGTGTGCTCGAGGCACTGTATTGCGTTGCACCATAGTGCTTGCAGAGGGGAGCTACAAGCGTGGTGGGAGAGGAGGTAGGGCCTCCAGGTCCCTGAGGTTTGATTGAGGCAAAGTGTCAATATCGCGGTGAAGGCAGTGAGCGTGTAAGTGTGCTCGCCCTCGTCCCCCGCGGCCAGGGGACCACCCCCTCCTTTTATAGGCCAAGGGGAGGCGGTTTATAATCGTGCCGCACTATTCTAGTGACATGTAGCAGTATGGCACACAATGTTGTGGAGTAGACGACCGTCCCAGTGATGGCAGAGCATCGTGGCGTGCCCTGTGTCCGCCCAGGAGTGGCTTCGAGGGTGGTGGTGTGGGAGCTTCTTCCCTGGTCGTCGTCCGTACGCTGACTCGAGGGTGCGGTTGACGGGAGGCCGCAAGGCGCACAACAGCAGGCATGGCGGCGTCTTGTTGTCCCGTACTTCCACAACATCGGGGATGGTGTTACAGCACCCATGATGGCGCCGTGCTGGCGGGGATGGCCGCACAGGGGCGATGGTGACGGAGGGGACGCACCTCACTGGCCTGACGTCACGGCCTCGTCTTGGGTGAGCGCGAGACAGACGTCCGTCCCCCTTTCGAGAGCTCTGCCATCCTCTTTCGAGGGTGCGGCGCGCGAGCCGTACAAGGGTGGGTAGCACAGTATCACGGAGCTGACACTGGCCTTACCGCACAATGCCGTACAGTGGCGGGTATGGCCTCACCGGGAGGGTTGGCGGAACAGTGCCGGGATATGATTCCCAGGCGTGTCAGAGGCGTGGCGCGGATTCGTCTTTGACTCGGGCGCCTGCATGTGTCAGGACACTAAATACTCCGGTCGGGGGAGCAGGTGTGGGAGCGGCGAGCCCGTGAGAGCCTCGAGCGAGGTGGAGCCTCACCCCAGGGGGCGTCCAGCCCTCGAGTGAGGCGGAGTCTCGCCCGAGCGGGCGTCTAGCCCTCGAGCGAGGCGGAGATTTGTCAGTGCGGTGCTGTATCCCTCGAGCGAAACAGAGTTTCACCCGAGGGGGCGGGGGCTGACTGTTCCGGTGGACCGCTGAGGCCTCCAGGTCCGTGGGCCCCCGCTACTGGGTTGTGACTGTGTGTTATGTTTTGTGAGTTCATTTGCGTTATTTGCGAAAGAAAATGGGATTCCCCCCGGTTGTTTAGGGGACCCCTAGGGCTGTCCCTGTAGCTGTAAGCCCTGCTTCCCTGGCACATTTAGTGTATTTAAGTTTTTAATTACTCTATGTCATTAAGTCTTTGGGTAGCCCAAGAGTTGTGCGGGTACCCGAGGGCGGCTAAATCTATGTCATTAAGTCCTTGGGTAGCCCAAGAGTTGTGTGGGTACCCGGACAACTATTCCGTCTAGTTAAAGCTCTAGTGAGTTGTATGTAATCGAAGCAAGACTTATCCTATATTAATTGAAATGCGATCGGGTCGGGGGAGTAAGGCCCCGATCGATTATTTTCGTTACCTCCAACAATTGGTATCAAGAGCCTAGGTTAGACACTTTCTCACCTTCTCATCTTCTCATCTCTTCTCCATCCATGGCGTCAACCTCCTCGAGCGTCGGGCTAGGAAAGCCAAGGGAGCCACCGAGGGAGAGCTAGGCGACCCCTCGGTGCAAGGCCGTGCGGGCGAAGGCGGCAGAGGAGGCGGCGGCGTTGGGCGTCGAGGTGGCTCGACAGGCTACGGCGGCTGCGACGGCGGCGGGGAAGACACGGGAGGCCGCGGGCGGAGATAGCGACGAGAGAAGGGATATGAGGAGGTGGAGGAGGAAGAAGAAGAGGAGGACTTGAGAAGTCGGTGGACTCCACCGTGGGACAAAGCGCCGTTCCACGGTCACCCATTGCGTGACGAAGGTGTCATGGCGGCGGCCGCTATGAATCACCGCAAGGCGAGGTGGTTTACCGCGACTCGGCGGTGGCACATCATAGCCAATGCGGGACAAGTCGAATTACTACGAGTGGAGTCGGACCATGAAGATGAAGATGCGGGCGCGCGATCTCCGGGACGCCATCGAGGGCGGCCCCGTCCGGTCGCGATGACGGGCGCGCACTGGAGGTGATTGTCGCGGCCGTGCCCAAGGAGATGGGCCTTCCACTCCTCGACAAGGATACGACAAAGGAGGCGTGAGATGCCATCGCGCGACCCGTATCGGTGTGGACCGGTCCGTCGATTAACACCGCAGGCGCCTACGCCGCGATTGGGAGAACATTGGCGTCAACCCCCGGCGAGCAAGTGGAGGATTTTGCCACGCGTCCGACAACTCTCCGCACCGGCGGCTTGTCATCCATGGTGACAAGGACATCGACGAGAAGCGTGTTGTGGAGAAGTTTCTCGCGCACGGTGCACGCCAAGTATGTGCGGATTGTCGTCGTCATCGAGCGGTTAGGTCGGTGCGGAATATGGTCCCGACACTAACCAAGAGATAACGCCTAGGTCTATCCCTCGATGGTCGATGCTAAGCAACAAATGACACAAGGATTT